>OX421897.1:46038776-51038776 GCA_949128065.1 Beris chalybata
CATCGTCCTAGTACATCTCGATTCGACTTATAAGAGGGAGTATTACCCCACTGGCCTTATGTGGTCGGAGATTCCTTTGAGGACAGCTGTCCGTTCAGAGTACTTATGTTACCTTGAAGAGGGAGTATAACCCCACTGACCTTCTTGGTAGACGTTGTACTGCTGACCGAGATCGCCCCCAAGCTGATTCGATTCCGCACCCGGATCAACGGTAACAACCGATGATGCGCAGACATGCAAACCGAATCCCGTTCTTCATCTGCCCCAGATGTCTCTAGAGGATGAGCCATGAGAGTCCGTGATCCTGAGGAACTCCTGTCTTTGCATGAACTCTCCATATGCATCGCTGGCTTAGCATCTAACTCTTGTGCTGGGAAAGGAAGCACATAAATTTACATACTTACAAAATTTTGCTTTAATAAGCCGAAAAGGCTGGAATTGGGACTAATTTCCGAATACAACGATCTATAAAAAGGACTTACCTCTTGCTTGAAAACAATTAAATACTACGATTATATCTGACAGATATAACAAACGTCTAAGTCGGGCTGTAGCAAGTTCTGTACATCCTTAATCCGTGCAGGAATGATGTACTGATGAACAGTATTCATCAGCCAGAAGTTGCCTAACCCGTTGGGTGCCATATAATGTACACAAGCATGTTTTTGAAGCCGTCATGCTGTAGAGATTTGGGGCGCTATACTAGGACCTACATCCCAGTATAGTATCCGTCCATCCAAATCATCACTCAACATCACGACTCCAAGTAATCCTCTTAGCTGTCAGCCTACGTGTATATGCCCATTACCCTGCCTTAGAACAATCGACTGGAGTAAGTCTCCTTAATCAATTGTCCCAAGTTAGTCAGGACATATACTGGCTGCGAAGAAGATTATCAGCCGGTGACCAAGCCACAGTTGGGTGATTTTAGTCCCATGGTTTCCCGATAGGTAGCGTGCATCTAGCTCTAGCACGTGCTTAGCTCGTCGGAAGGGGAGTGAGTGGCTACCTTTAACCATGGACAAAACGTATTATGCACGGTTGGGCTGTAAGTTCGAATTGAGGAGTTCGAACTCTATCAACAGCGGGCTGGAGATGGTAGGAAAAGGGAGTAGGGAGGTTACAGTCAGAGGAAGGTGGGTAGAGTAGAAAGGAAATGAAGGTGGATAGCACCAAAAGTGTCGAACTTCGTCGGGAAGGCCGATGACATTCTCAATATTATTAATCTCAGATGGTATTAATTGTACTCTGAACAGTATAAGTATCTGGAAACTCAGCAACTCCTGGAATAGGGCGTAGATTGCCTGTATTCCTCGCAGACTAGTTACTACTTTGACAAACAAAAAAAAATACGCACAAGAGTGGTGCCATATAGCGAACTGCGCCGGCTACTAAAGCTATTGCATTGGGCCCCCATATACTGTGTCCAAAACATGGTGGTGTTCAACGCTTGTGTGGCGCTGAATAATGACGACGTAGGGCGCCATATAATGTCTGTTTTACAACCCGTTCGCACCGGTTTCGGACGTAATGACGTAGGGTGCCATGTAAGGTCGGCTGACGGTTCTGACGGCCCAAAACAAAAAAAAACTGGGTGCGCCATGTTCGCCGCGATGAATATACTTTCAACGTCGCCTTCTGCCACTGTGTCGTAGAGGAAAGAGAAGAACAAAAAAAACTTACAACGTCTTTACGTGGTATGGCATGCGCTGGGACTTAATCAATCAAACTAAAGGAAGTCTCACTTATCTTCTAATTTCCGATGGCTAATCGTTGAGCCAGCCGTTGAATTATTATGTTTCCCTCCGGACATCACAACCTAGAATCTGTCAGAACAAAAAAAAACCTACACAAAACCATTACTGTACCTGTAAAAAATCAAAGGATCGCAAAGCCTGGGCTCAATCAGAGTACCAGTCAGAATTGTGCAGAAATAAATTAAGCACTCCACGAGGCATCTCATAATGGAATATGTTTGCCTTGGCAACAGAACAAAAAAAAAAATTTCTTTCGCACTTCAATACAATGCTATCGGTATCACATGCGAGACGAAGACGCCACATGGACGTGGAAGCCCTGTTAGCTTTATGGGTTTCCTTTTTCTTGCATTTCTCCGTTCTTTTCTATTTGCACGAAAGCGAACACGCGGTCTAGCTTCCTAAAATAACCTAACGGCAACGATCCCAAAGCGAACAACACACAGAAAAAAAAAATCATGATCGTAACTGTACAACCAACGGTACAGGAAAACCAAATCCCGTAATTGGTGTACCCCCTCATGTCACCATATTTCCATACGGGTGGTGTTTAAAATAATAATGCACTCAGAAATAACGTACCGGGTCCAAACAATAAAAAAAACTGGTGGTTGGGGCTCCGCTAGGGCTACCAACTAGCACCACATCGGCGAAAATTTTTCTTTCTGTAAACAAAAAAAAACCGACAAGACCTCGTACTCGAAAGTACCCGTTCCAGCGACAGAACATTTCTTTCCCGAACCGACCAAATAATCTGTGCCGGAAGAATGTAAAAACACTCCTCTTTCCGATTGATCGAATCAATCTTTTTTTCTTTTGTCGAGAACTAAAATCCACAGAGAAAATACTACTCCAACACACACAAAAAAAAATTAAAAAGGACTCTAGTCACGATCTACATATGCATGAAAACCAAAAAAATTACTCCGTCTGGTCCTTATTACACTGGCCGGACAAACTGGCATTCAAATTTTTAAAAAAAATGAAAGAAAATGGAAAAAGGTTAAGGTGGCTTACATGATATTTATTCAGTTTTTTTTCTTGTGTACGATCCAAGTCTCCTCTCCTTTTGACGTCGTTAATCTCCTCGCACCGAGCCACCGTGGCTGGCGAAAATTTCCTTTTCCCTTCTTATTTCTTTGGTTCGGCCGTAGCTGGAACCTCGTTTATTGCATCCGCCACACCAAAATCACCGAAACCTCCACACAAATAGAATTTACTTCTGCTCCGGCAACGTGGTTTTTGGGTTTCTTCCACACAAAACAAAAATTTCCTTGATATACGACCTTCTTGGTCGGTGGTCAGTACCCAAGAGAAAGCTTTTACAGAAACTTTCTTGCCCAGTTTTTCGATCCGGTGCAAGATCTTCTTTTCCTTTTTTTTTCCCGTTCGCGCACACTCTCTTGACAGCCTGTCGCATCGTATCCGTCGTCGCATGTCGTTTTCCACTACGGCGCATGCGTGTAAGAAACCCTGCAGGCAATTCGCCTTCGTGCGTATCACATGCGACTTTAACACAAATTTGATTGACAGCTGTGTTCAGTGTTAATTGACAGCTAAGGTGCCTAGCGTTCAATTCACTTTCGGCTGTACCGTTTTGTTGAGGTGTATACTCGACGCTTAAATGTCTTCTAATGCCTTCTGCTTCTAAAAAGTCTTTGAAATCGCGCGAAGTGTATTCCTTAGCGTTATCTGTCCTGAGCTCCTTTATTTTTTGTCCAATTTCATTTTCTGCAGCCTGTTTATAATTTTTAAACGCTCTTAGAACTTCGGAACGATGTCTTAGAAAAACTATTTTCGTGTATCGTGTGCAGTCGTCGATGAATGTGGCAAAGTATTTTGCCCCACCGAAAGATGCTATCTGGAAAGGTCCACATATGTCGGAATGAACGAGACCTAAGACCTGAACTTCTTTGCTGTTGGATGCCTTGAATGGTAATTGATGAATTTTCGCTTTAGCGCAACCGAGGCAATCGAAAGTCCCTTCTTGTAGGTTATCGATGTCGGTTACCAAATTTTCTTTCCTTAACATCTTTAAGTCTTTTAGATTTAGATGGCCGAACCGATTGTGCCACTTTACCAAATCACTTGTACCAGCCGTGTCTCTCATAGCGAACGATATAGGAATCGTTTCGATTATATACAATCGACCGCATTTCACTGCGCGCATTAAAATAGTACCGTCTTTTCTCAAACTTTTTGCGAAATTGTCCTTGAAAAATACCGTATATACGTAATTACCGTTGTCTGTTATTTTCGATACCGAAATTAAATTGTTTCTTAGCTTGGGAACATATGTATTTAGTGTCTTTTAATCTGATGGAAACTTTTTGATTATTTTTGATTTTTATGACGATATTACCTGACCCGACCGCTTGGATTTTATTTTCACCAGCTGTTTGTATTTCGACCGATTCACAATCATGCAATACACAAAACATGTTTTTGTCGTTGCACATGTGACTTGTAGCGCCGCTGTCTAAACACCACTCGCTATTGTCGATTGACATAGCACTCAAAAAGCTTATTAAGGTTTCTTCGATTTCTCGATATCCCTGATTGATAGATTTTCCTTTGAGTCTGCATGATTTTGCGAAGAGTCCAGGTTTTCCGCAATTGTAACAATTTCCGATAGTTTTCGGAGACTTAAACCCAGGATTCCTCGACTTGTTTCGCTTTCGATTATCGTCTTTCACACTTAGCGCGTTTTGCCGTTCCGACGGAAAATGCAGCTTTCTCGCTTCCTCCTCGATAAGCTTCGACTTGAGGGTGTCGAGCTTCGGAAGGTCATCTCGGGACTCCATCGCTACACAGAAATTTTCGAAATTTTCATGCAGTGAATTCAATAACCAACAGCTCACCTGGATTGGGAATGCCAGCCTCCTCAAGCTGCTCTGTCGTCGAATAAGAGCTTGTTATGTGCTCCGACATCGTGGTTTCAGGCTTCTTCCTTCTTCAGTTGATAAAGCTGCTTGTACAGCATCGACTTACAAACTGGTCCTTTTGACCTATATATGTCCCTCAGAGTGTCCCAAGTCTGCATCGATGTCTCGCATTTCTTTATTAGTCCCAACTGAGTCTGTTTGACTCCTAACATTATGAAAGCCAAAGTTTTTCCGTCCTTGGTCATCCGGTCGATGTTCTCGATGGCTGGCTTTACGATAGTGCCGTTCGCGTATCCCCATAAATCGTGGCAAATTAGAACACTGCGCATTTGCTGCGCCCACGACTCGTAATTTACGTCGCTCAACTTTTCAACTTGTGGGTTTCCACTGAAATTCATTGTGACCCGATTTCTTCATTATTTTTGCGAAAAATATATACTCGTAAATCACCGATATGCCCGCACTTGTTAGAGTTCTGGGCCCATAACCTGTTGGTTTTTCATTCGTAAGTAAAACACGATTACTTTCGATTTCAAATGGCTTAAGTTTTATTTAGTAGCAAAAACGAGAGGGATCTTCACGTGACAAGCGTTTATACAAAAAGCACAATGTGAATAGAAATGTCACGGAAACAGAAGTACAAATACGGTCAAATTCATGTAGTACTTGTACAGTCAAATTCAGGTAGCTCTAGTACTAAACCATAAGGTACTAAACTATAAAAACAAAGGGCGCGGTGATTCAAATTATCCAACACTTTCAAAACCATAAGAGATTTTATCTATTTACATTTTCTAGCACTTCGCGTTCTCCGCTAGAGTGATAATTCCATTCAACCCAAGTAGCGACGACTAGCCCAAAATCGCCAATTTGAAAATAAGCGGTAAAATACAAAAAAATACAAAAATGCATGTTTATTACTTAAACACAAAAAATGTATTTTCATTAACATAAATAAAATTTGGAAAAAAACGAAATAAAATTAACAATTCATTAATAACAAAAATATGAAAATCAATTCTCTACTGTTTATTCAACGAACTGTTGTATAAATGCTTCCTGTTCTATTTCCTTGGAAGTTTAATTTTTATATTTGCTGTTGTTAAATAGACTTAACATTTCCTTTGTGACAAAGAAGTCTTTATAGCATAAACCAGTCAATTGTATTCGTGTTCTAATTTGTAAAATTGCTCCCAATGTCTCTAAGCCTTATTTATTTCTAAGCATTTTATTTACTAAGTTCATTTGGGAAAATATCCACTCTATGGTGCTATTACTACTAGGAATGCATAAACATCTTAGAGCCAATCTTAATATATTCGGAAATATTAAGTCACCAATATAGTTTTTATATTCACTTACGCAAACTTAAAATTTGGTGGTGTCATATTTGTTATAATAGCTATAAGTTCTGCAACCGCTTTAACGTAATTGGTGCATTTGAAACAAAGAAATATTATGTTAATTAAGAGGAACAACAAATGTTGTAAGTTAGTATTCGAATAAGATGTTGATAGTGTAAAAATATTTCTGAAATAATGACCATGGGCCAAAACAAGCTGCAAGATATTCTGGTGATAAAACATTAAACATTTTAAAACACGTATTCAAAGAAGATATATACGAATCGTGTTTTTGTAAACGGTTATCAAAATACACATAGAAATATGTAATTTGGTCATTACTGCATCCTACTACTATTATTAATGGTTACAAAGTTAAACCCGCACTGTAATATTTAGATTGCAATTCACCCATTTTAGATGTAAAATATTCTTTTTAGCAAAGAATATATTATTAATTAGCTTGTGCAATTCTTCATATAATTCATTTGTTAAATGCGTTAACAAAGATATGTGCTGTGTTATTAGTTCTATAGTTTCAACTTTCATAATTCTATTAAATGAATTATCAATATATTCGTTTATTTTATTGATAATTTTATTTGAAAGTTTCGCATTTAGTTTGAGATTATTTACAATATCATTTAAAGCTGAGATTGTGCCCTTGATGACCTGTAGTTGATTTTTCATTAATTTTAGTAAAGTTTTATCGTCTTCGTTAACTATTTTAATGGCATTATCGTAGTATTCAGCATTATTTGCACCAAGCGTGTCAAAAACTGTCTTGAATAATTAAACCAATTGACGATTGTATCCGATTAGTGTACGAAAAGAGTATAGTTTTTCCGAGATTGACCAAAATGGTCATGTCTGTCCCAAAACTAAATTGACAATCAGATTGACGCAGCTGGTAGTCAAATCGATTTGTCGTCTTTGTTGTCAATGAATGGCACGACGAAGTAAGCTAGCACACATAATTAACACATTTCTCTTTTCAAATCACAGTGACTTGACAGCAAGCTACAAATTGTCTGAATTGTCTGAAAATATAAAGTACATAGTTCACGTTTTTTTTCAAAAACGTACTCATTTGAAGATGGCTTATTAGTATTTGGGACATCCACCGTCCCAGAGAGCACCCTTACAACATTTTACTTTCTCGTTTGACTTTTTAGCGGTGCTTTAATTTTTCCGGCCTATTTTAGGAACAACACGCAAATTTTCATATAACTCTGTTTTGTGAAACTTGAACACCTAGCAACCGTGCCTGCTCCCTGGATCCCAACTTAAATTAGTTTAAGCTGTTCTAAGCAATACTATAAACAAATTAAGCAAATTTTCAAAAAAAATATTGATTTTTTTACTTTAATTACTCCCGTAGTAGGGGAGACCGGGGACAATTGAAACATTTTCGATTCATGATTTTTTCATTACCAAGCTATCGCAATTTTCTGAGATATAAAGACAGTTATAATGAGTATATAGTCTCTACTTTATAAGTAAATTGTTTCGTTGAGTTATAATGTCAAACAAAAGAGATATTCTAAAAAGTATTGGAGTAGTCGAGATGTTTCATATGTCTGTGACGGTTGAAACACATACCTGGGACAATTGAAACAGCAATTAAATTAAATGAAATTCATGTTTAGTTATTATAATTACATATGACTTCTTCTTAACCTTTTTAGTTTTTTCGCCTCACATTCTGCTGCAATAGCATTTCTCTCAGGAGAGTCAGTATAAACTGCCGATTTTCTTATTTTTCATCTAGCAGTCGTTTTTCTGGGAACTGCTTTGGGCATTGGTCTAAAAATTTCTGGTGAAAATACAGCCGTTGGGTTGCTTGGTTGTGGTACCGCGTCGGCGCTGCTGACTTTCTTCTCAGGATTATAGATTGTGCGTGATGTCAGTGGTTCATTACTGTCTCCTACTGGTACAATATCTGTGCTGTGCGATGTATCAGGAGCTGGTCTATCAGTCACAAATGAAGGAGCGAAATCTACTTCCGTAAATATGTCCCTATTGAAGAGATAAATTCCTGTGCAAGTAAGGCCCGCAAGCCGGCACCGCACTTTTGACGATACCAGGTATATGGAAAATAGTCATAGTTTTTCCTGGATTGTTCCTCCAGGCATCGCAATTTAAATTTACAGCCTTTATAAAGGAACCGTAGACAGACCTATCCAGTGGCTGCAACTTATGGGAACAGTGCGGAGGAAATGAAAAAATAACTATGCCATTTCCTTTACAAAAATCTAAGCATTGTATGCTTATGTGCGACTGATGGTTATCAAGGAGAAGCAAAATCTTATTTTCCAATAAAGCTCCATAAGAAAGCTTCTGGAAATATTTTAGGTATATCAAGAAATCTGCTTCTCCCATCCAGCCACTTGAGTTTCCTGCTCCAATACTCCCCACTGGACCATCTAGGACGAAGTGATCTTTATATCGTAGCCGTGGGAAAATAAAAATAGGAGGAATACTGTTACCAATAGCATTTACAGCTAAAGCGATGGTAACTAACATTCCTCTCTCCACCGATGTTTAATGACACAGTATTGCACTGAGTTTGGACTTGATTGTTAAGTTGACTATCTTCTGAGTATACGTTTTATTACACTCAAGATAAATTACATTTTGTTCACTTTATATACACAATTATTATTTAATGTTTACTAAATTATTATTATTAGTAGTCTGGGTGGCTTAGTGGTTAGAGCACTTGCCTTCGGCGCACCTGGTACCAGGTTCGAATCTGCTTGGAGACAAGTAATTTTCGAAAATGGTATTGGGTGCCGGACTACCAGTTCACTCAGCTGTAAATGAGTACCTGAGTTAAAATCGGGGTAATAATCACGAACGAGCGTGTAGCTGACCACTTCACCTCCTAGTGTTCCGTTGGTCTCGCAATGAAGTAACTCTAGCATTACTTCAAGGCCTAGGCACGATTTGGGCTGTTGCGCCATTGATTATTAAATTATTATTATTACTGCTAACGTAAAATTAGGCTAGATATATTGTATAACATTATAATTGGTATCGAGTCATATTGTAATTATTAATGAGCACACAAAATCTGGGCCATAGTATTGCTTACCGTCAATTGTTATATTTGTACACAACAATTCATGATATGCAGTACTATGCAGTTATTGCCTAAGAAGTGAATCAGCTCATACGTTGTTTACCAACTGATCCACTTCCTAGGTGCTCTGTTGACCCTCAACATTCTCCCCGATTGTGCTGAGATCATCCATTTCTACTATGAACTCAGACTTTCTCGTTCTAGGCCGGGGTTGTGGGGTTTTGCGACAAGTCGTAGCCTTTTGTCGTTTCTTCACTTTGCGTAGTCCGATAAAGATTCCGATCGTAATGATGAGTAGAAGTATGCCATAACTTACTGAATAGTGGTGAATGTCATGCACATCCAAGTCTCCAGGTTTTTCCTCCTCATCTCGTAGCTCTTTAATCGCTTTATTAAGGTTGGTAATAGTCTCTCCACTGTTGTCGTTGTTAGCACTCTTCACTTGATAATTGCTGGTGTTCATCTGTTGGGTAAGTTGCTGTGACAAATTTGTTGATGGAATGAATGATGCGTGAATTTCTCCGACTCCTGCACCTTGTGATTGTAAAGTCAACTCTGACAGCTTTATAATGCATTTTGGTTGAAGTTGTAATATGCCGCTCCCTGACAATTGTCCTGCTACCACTTTCTTTCCGCAGATTATATTGAACCCATATTCTTCGTCTAATACAAATATCCATGAATTGGCTGTGTGAAGCTGGATCCAAGTCTTTGAGGGTTCTACTTCATATATTTGTCATGATGGCGCCAATATCTTGTTGTGACAAAGCAAATTCATCTCGCAGTTGCTGATGTTTGATTGAAGGGTATAATATAAGGGGATGCTGCTGCTTGCAGATTGTGCTATCTCCCAGAGTAGTACAACCTTGTAACTCGGTTATGGATATGGGATAGTACTCGCCTCGATGAAGATTGACGATTATATACTCTGCCTCAGGACGAATCACTGCATATTTACCTCCATGTTTAGTTGGGACTGGAACGACATGAAATAGCTCCATTTGAGTGTTGATATATAATGGAATTTTTATGTCTTTTATGTCTTTATGATCACGTTTTACTTGTGATCCGAACTTTTGCTGTCATCAGTTTGTAGATCATTAGCAGAGAGTTACCTTCTTCGTTATCTCCAGGTAGAACTGTGTTCGGTGGTATATTCTCTCTTATGATCCTTAGTTGTTCTTCTAGTTGTGTTGGCGTTAGTAACAGTGGGCTTAGTTTTCCTGCCTGTGTATTGGCCACAACATTCATCACTGCACTTTGTAAATGACGATAATTTGAGATTGTCATCATTGTGTATGGTATCAGAGTGAACAGCATTTGATGTCTGTCTTGTTCCCCAGTAACTTGACTCTGAATATCCTGTATATGTGCCTCTATTGCCTGCAGACGATCAATCGTTTGTTCCCTGTTTCTTTGGATAATATTGCTAGTCGCCTCTAATATTGACGTCTGGTTTTTTAATAGCTGCAATAGATGAGCCTCATTACTTCTCATCTTCAGGATATGCTCATCGTATTTCTTTGCATCTTTGTGATCAAGCACACCAAACAGATTGTTTGCTATCGTTCCAACGATATCAAATGGTGATCTTTTACTTCTTGGACCTCCGCTGTTATGGGTGTACAGCATTTCATTGTTAGCTTCGACCTCTTCCAGCTGCCAAGTTAACTGTTTCAATAAAAGTTCGCAATCCATGGTACTTGCTCCGCTGCTACATAGTTCTTGTAGTTTCTTCAGCCGAGTCCGCAGGTTGAACTTTTCATACTGTAATGTTAGTAAGTCAATGAACACAATCAATTTCCACTCATCGACCACCATGTTGACCTGTGTCGTTTTTTCAAAGAAGATTCCTGGGTTTGAACTGAATGGTATAACACTGTATGGTATTAGTTCTTCAGGCTGTTCTGCACCTCTTCCAAGTTTTATTAACCACATGAGGAGTAAACATACCATAAATCCTCCCCAGCGGCTGTTTGATATTTCCATCTGCATTCTTTTGGATCTCTTCCTATCTTGATAATGCTCTTGTTTAATGTCTCTGGTATCAATGTCCTATGCCATTGAACTGGTTTAATACGCGTTGATTTTTGCTTGCTGGAAGTGATAACCAATCTGGCATGTTTTACCGCAGCCTTGAATTCTTCTTCAGACGCCTTGCGCTCCGTTGGCTTATTAGGTGTATCCTTTTCGCCGCATGTAGTACGTTTGATTTTACCTGAGCTTGCTGGCTGCAAAACGCTAGTCAATACTTGGGTATCTTTTACTTCTATGATTTCTTTTTCGTAGTTTTCAGAAACCGGTAAAAGGCAGATCTTCGTTATTGGCCGTTTAATTACGTTATTTTTCGTTTTTACAGTCACTACTCGCGTGAGACCATCTGTTCCTGGATGGGTTTCGATTATTCTTCCTAATATCCACTTGGTTGGCGGTAAGTTTTCATCTTTAATAAGAACGATTTCATCTTTGTTGATCTGTTGTACTTTCCTGACCCACTTTGGTCTCTGTTGAAGTCTGCGTAAATATTCTGCATTCCATTTTTTCCAGAAGTCTTGTGTCATTCTATCTAGAAGCTGCCACCTTGTCAGTAAACCAATCTGTTTCTGTGTTAAATCCTTTGTTGGCGGTGCGGTAAGTGCAGCTCCGATCAAGAAATGGCCTGGAGTTAAAATATCGATATCCTCTGAATCCTCCGTCAGTGCACAAAGAGGTCTTGAGTTCAGAGATGCCTCGATCTGAACTAATAGTGTCTGAATTTCTTCAAAAGTCAGCGTGTGTTCACCAATAACTCTCTTTAAATGATATTTGACTGATTTTACACCAGCCTCCCACAATCCACCGAAGTGTGGTGCTGCAGCCGGCGAGAAGTGCCATTGGGTCCCATTCTTTACCATCTCAGAACAAAGTTCGGAGTTGTATTCATTCACTTCCTCATGTGAATAGGATGTCAAAATTTTGTTTGCCAACACAAAGTTCGTCCCGTTGTCGCTGTAGATATTCGCTACATTCCCTCTTCTTCCAGTGAATCGTTTATACGCAGCGAGAAATGCTTGTGCCGTAAGATCACTGACAGCCTCCAAATGAATGGCTTTCGTAGATAGACAGATAAATACAGATATGTATCCTTTATACGACTTCTGTCCCCTTCCTTTCGTTGTCCTTATGTGAATTGGGCTCGCGTAGTCTATTCCAGTGTTCAAAAATGCTCTCGTTATCTGCACTCTAGGTACAGGTAAATTACCCATAAATTGCGTCATCGTTCTTTCCTTTTGGCGTCTGCATATGATGCATTTGTTGAGAATTTGCTTCACTGAAAGATATCCTTTAACTATCCACACAGTAAATTTTTTTTAACTGGATTTCACTAAAACTTAACTAGAGTAGAACTCCTAACCTTCCTAGTTAAGAATCTAGTTAAATTTGTTCAACTGAAAATTCAGTACATTCTTTTCACTGAATTTTCAGTTGATTATACTGATTTCTCGTACTCGTAACTAGATCGCTCTGGTTTTAAATTGTATTGAATTTCTAGTTAATTTAACTGTATTATTCACTGAAAATTCAGTACATTTTTTCACTGAATTTTCAGTTGATTATACTGATTTCTCGTACTCGTAACTAGATCACTCTAGTTTTAAATTATATTGAATTTCTAGTTAATTTAACTGTATTATTCACTGAAAATTCAGTATTTTTACTGGAATTTGTTGAATACCAAACATTATTAATCTGAAAATGATTAAAGGTTGAAGTTATCGTGATCCAATAAAAATGAATCTTAACAAAAAAATTAAATTTATTCTCTCTCAAATGAAAAGTTTACAAAAAGTATTATAATAATATTCTTTCATTAAAAATCCATTGAAAAATATTTCTTTACTTCCTACAATATTTTTTTATTGAATAAAGTAACCACTCCAAGTGGATTCACGTTCTTAATTTTGTAAATGTAGCAGTCAAAAAAATTGTAAAATTTTGCCAACGTTTTGTGTTATTTGATATTGAACACATAATGTGCCTTATATAGCACATCAAAAGCTTCAAGCACATTATCGCCGATGTCAAGGAACTAGCCATCTATTGCCAGGAAATAGTGCCCATCGCTTAGTACTTCCTCTGCCCTACATAGAAGGTAAGGCTGTTGCTCCTCGTTCTCGATATCATCTTCAAGCTAGCAAATAAAAAAAATTTTTAATGAAATGTGATTGATAATATTTTGGATTAGCTATTACATCGATCAATCGCAGCAGAGGAGCTAATAAATTTTTCTGGTTTGTTTTCTCCCAATTTTGTACATCTGAAGATTCAAGTTAAATCTTTGAATATTTTGTATAGTATAATAAAAACGCCAATTTTATAAAAAGCACTTCGAGATCCAAGGGGATTTGCAATTTCAAGATCATCATAATAGAGATTAATCCGTAGTGTGTCTTCATACTTTTGAATAAGATCACAATTTTTGAGATCGTCTGAATCTAAGTAGGAAGAGAAAAATTCAGAATCTGCACTTTTTTGGTCACTTTTTAATAACAAACAAAATCTGTTATTGGTAATTAAATTGGCTAAGGTATTTTTGATAGATATGTATTGAAATGTCTCCAATATAATTTTCGAAATGTTGCGAGTACCTTCAAAAACATTATCGAGTCTTGAACCGAGAGGGATTTCTTGAGGATGAACATATGGCATTTCACTCTCTAAAAATGAAATTTGTTTTTGAAACGTTTTAGAATTTTGAAAAAAAATTTACACATCAAATTTATTTAATAATGATAATAGCAATATTTTATCATTCGAATTCAAAAATGTTTCAACAAGTCCCTTCAAGTACTTCGAAATTTCTTGCTCAATTTCAAGGCATTTGTCCCAAACGAGCTTTATAGTTGATTCAGGAATACTCGTTAAAGATCGAAGTTCAATGAAGGCACTATTTACTGTGGACTCAATGTTTTTTTCATCAACACCTCTTCTCGGAATTGGCTCTGTGCCAGAAATATTAGGCTCACAATTTTCAAAACTATGCTTCTGAAGAGTGTGCTTAGAAAAAGATTTGAATGATGAAAAAATACAGTTGCAACTATTTTCACAGCACACCATATTAATTTTCGCGTCACTTTTATTGAACGGAACATTATGATTTTTAATTAAATGTTCTTTTAAGTTTCTCAGAAACCCATCAACGGATACACCGCAAATAAAACAAATCATTTTAAAACGCAATTTCACAATAAGTAAAAAACAAAAAAATTATAAACAACAGCACAGCTACCTCCTCATCGATACCATTCGATTTTAGATAATTAGAAAAAGAATCCACATCCATTGCGGCCATCTGTACGAAAATCTTACGTCGACTGACTCTAAACAAGCAAAGAACAAATGAACGATAACTTCTTTACGGTAATTTCTCATGGAAAATAGTTGAAATCGACTGAAATTCAAGCGAAATTTAAATGTAAAGCAGATGGTTTCCAGTAGATATTCCATGAAATTCACTGCAAATCTAGTTATTGGTTTCATATGATGTCAATTGATTACTTTTCTAGTTAATGAAAACAGGAACTCAATAAAATTGAAATTTGAAAGAATTTTCAGTTAAAAATAATTGCTTTTATAGTTAATTTTTTATTTTACTAAGCAATACTAGTTAAAATTCATAGAATATCAGTCTTTTTAGAGAAAATAATTGAAATTTTCGTCTTTATTCCTAACTAGATACCATTCTAGTTCAATTTAACTAGATTATTTTTTACTGTGCAGTATTCATTCCTTATGTGTGATAGAGTCAAGGTATTCCCGCCATGTAACGTCTTCAGGTGAGCCCATCTGATGATCATCGTTGTCAACGAACTTTTATATGGTATAATAATTGAATGTTTTGTGTTGTACTGTAAGGTTGCGTGGTGCAGTCTACCACCCACTCTTAGCATTCCCTTTTCATCCAAAAAAGGAGCAAGAGGCAGTAACTTGCTTTCCTTACCGACTGGTTTCTTCTGTTTTAAGCTTTTCACCTCTTCGCTGAAGTAACACGATTGTGTGAGTCTTATTACGATCTCTTTAGCCTTTTCAATCTCGACCACACTAAGTGGTTCATTTTTCCTTTCGTTTGCTGCTAATTTTGTATGTTTTATAAATCGCCTACAATACGATACTATTCGAACGAATTTTTCGAAGTTTGAATATCGTGACAGTAGTTCCGGTTCTTCATTTACTCGTATTTTTGACATGTGTGCAGTCACTTTCCTCACTTCCAATGTTGTTTCAATTTTCTCCATACTTTTCTGTGGTTTACTGTTCCGAAGCCATTCTGGTCCATTCCACCATAGCACATAGTCTTCCAAGGCAGCTGGATTGATTCCCCTTGATGCGCTGTCTGCTGGATTGTCCTTTGTCCGAACATGATACCACCTCGGTGCTTCGATGATAGCCTGAATTTCTGCCACTCGATTTGCAACAAACGTCTTCCATTTATTTGGTTCATTGCGAATCCATGCTAACACCACTGTCGAATCCGTATATGCAAACATCTCAGCACTGTTTAACTCCATTGCACTTTTTACTTGTTTCAATAGATGGGACAGTAGCACCGCCGCACATAATTCCAACCGTGGAATTGAAATTTTCTTTTTTGTTGGCGCAACCTTTGTTTTGGCTGCTAGTAACGTAACCTCAACTCTGTCTTGCTCTGTCCACACTTTGGAGTATACCACCGCTCCATACGCGTTTTCGGAGGCATCTGCAAACCCATGAAGCTCACACTTTCGGCTAGGTCTGTAGTGGTTCCATCTGCTGAGTCAGATGTTTTCTATTCTGGGTAGTTCTTTCCTGAACTCTACCCACCTTGCGTTGATACTCTCCGGAATTCGTTCATTCCACATAATGTTTGTCAGCCATATTTTCTGAAACATTATTTTTGCCTGAATGATGATAGGCGCCAACCATCCAACAGTATCATACAACTTCGATATATCTGACAAGAGTTGTCTTTTCGTATACCTTGGCTTGGACTCATCGCGATTAACTTTAAATTCAAACTCATCTGATGCTGGATTCCAATGTAATCCCAATGTTTTAATGGTTTCATCTACATCGATCTTCTTCGGCGAGATGTTTATATATTCTTCTGGGAGGTGACTTAGCAATGATTTGTTGCTACCTGCCCATTTTCGTATAGAAAATCCACCTCCTTTTAGCAGCATTATAATCTCTTCTTGACCCTGAAGAGCTTCTTCCACGGTATCGGCACCCGAGATTAGATCATCCACGTAGAAATCGCGCAACGCTGCTTTCGCTCCTTTTGGGCACAGATTTTTGTCATCCTTCGCCAGTCTTTGTAATGTTTTTACTGCAAGATATGGTGCTGACCGTGTTCCATACGTTACAGTTGTTAATTTATACTCGGTGACGGGTTGATTTTCATTGTTTCTCCAGAGTATCCTTTGATAATCCTGATCTCTCTCATCTACGATGATCTGGCGATACATCTTTTCAATGTCTGCAGAAAAGGCAACGCTTTCTCCATCTCATCATAATCGAAATTAATGTTTACTGTAGAACTGGACCGTTGTGCATCTTTTCGTTGAGGCTGATTCCATTACTGCTTTTCGCTGAGGCATCAAATACCACCCTGAGTTTTGTGGTTGAACTGTTCTCATTAACTACCGCGTGGTGTGGCATGTAGTATGATTGTAACTCGTCTTCTCCTGTTTTGTAGGCTTCTACAGGTTTCATGTGGCCTAGTCGTAAGTACTCTGCCATAAATTTTCTGTACCCTTCCGCGAGCTCAAAATCTTTTGAAAATTTTCTTTCCATTTGACACAGTCGTGCGTATGCCTTACCTCTGGAAGATCCGAGCTGGTCTTGTATCATGTTATCATTAAACGGAATCCGCACTGTGTATCTCCCGTTTCAAAATCTTTTTGTTGTGCTGTCATAGTATCGTTCACACTTCTGTTCTGCTTCTGTCGCTTGCCTTTCTGGTGTCAAATCTTCTAGTTCCCAAAACTTCTTAAGATCACCTTCATCGGTTGTTTGTGCTATGAAGCAGTTGATGTGGGGTTGAGTCGATGGATTAGTACGTCCAGAGATTATCCATTCTAGTTCAGTACGCTGTGCTACTGGACTATTGAATCCGTCTTTTATTATTCCATTTAATATTAAACTTGGAAACACGTCCGCTCCTAGTACTACGTCGAGATGTTGGACCAGGAACGTCAAATATTGGATCTGCCAGTATTACCTTTCTGATATGATTGATCACCTTCTTTGATGGCTGCACGAGTGGCATTATGTTTGTTAACTTCGATAATATCAATGCCGTGCTTGTGACTTCAAACTTAGATGGGAATCTTGGTGGTATAATAAGTTGTACGCTGAATTTCGCTACTCCAGCCGATGCTGCTCCTAATCCAGTGATGGTGGCATGTACTTTTGTTCGTTTAAGTCCAAGCCGTTGAACAACATCTTCGGTAACAAATGATGCTTGAGACCCTTGGTCAATAAGAGCTCTCAATAACTCCTCTTTACCATTGTTAGATATAGTTTTGAATAATGCCGTAGCCAATATGACGTTATTTTGAATCACATTGCTTGTCGTAAGTGATTGAACTTCTTCTTCCCTTGATTGTTGCTTTGATGGTTTTTCTTCTTGATGATTATTGTTAGCATTGGTGTCATGGAGTGTTGTATGATGTAACCTTTTACAATTCTTACAATGATTCTTACTCCGGCATACTCGTGCAATATGCCCAGCTGTTAATTCCTGCACAGTTTGTGCTCCTTCACAACGTTGAAACGCTTAGATACCGACAATTCTGAATACTTTCCACATTTGAATAGTGGATTTTTGTCATGACACAAGGGACACTCAGTATCTGTTGATGCGTGATACGTTTTAAATGTTCTTGTCGACAGCTCCTTCGCGCCTGCGTCTTTCCTGTTGAAATGTTTTTCCCCTATTGCTTCTAAAGCCTGGAATCTGCTTTCGAGAAATTTTAGTGTACTTTCCAACGACTGAATTTCCTTTGATGACACTAACGATTGCTCATATAACTTGTGCGTCTCCTTATCCATTTTTTGCGTAATTATGTGGACAATCATTGGACTCCATGTACTAGTTTCAATGCCCAAAATTCTGTAATGCATGCGTACATTCAACTGTGGTATCGTGCAGGCGCTTAATAGCCGTTGATGATGCATTTACTATCCCTTGTTGTGTTAGTAATGCTTGTAACTGAATCGAGACCAGAATACGTGGATTCGCGTACCTTTCCTCGAGAATTTTCCATCCTGCATTAAAGTTTGCGTCTGTTACCTGCAGATGGCGAATCAACGTTGCAGCTTCTCCAGTAACATTTGCTTTGAGATACTGCATTTTCCTTGCTGGGCTCAAACTAGTGTTCTCCAGTACTATTGACTTAAACAAGTCGTGAAATGATTGCCAATTTTTATATTCACCGTTGAACGACGGAATATTCAGTGTGGGAAGTCTTAATTCTTCAGATGTAGACAGTGCCGGCTTTGATTCCATTTTATTTTGCAGGTTGATTGACGTTTCGTAAAACAGATTCTCCAATGCCTGAAATTCTACACTGTTTTCATCCCAATCTCTTTCGACTGCAACTTTTCGAACGATTCAACAAGACTATCCCAGTATTTTGTCATTGCTTCAACTCTCATTTTGAAGAATGTTCTGGGTCTATTTTCACTTAATTCGGTTTTTATATTTTCGACGAGTCTTATGAAAGATTGAGTTTTCACTCTTAGTTTCCGCTGCACAACACTCACCACCTCTGGGATACTGACTGCACCTCCTTCGAGATCTGGTCTAGTTGTATCTCCGCCTGGCTGTTGTTTAGTAACATCTTCACCTTTACGACGATCCTCTTCTGTGATTGACTCCTTTGCTGGTTGCTGATTGGTGCGCTCCTCATCTTTGGGTGCACCTTCCATTGCTGCTATTCTCTTCTGGATGTCTGCTATGGTTTTTGACATTACATCTCTCATGTTCTCATAATATTTATTGACGAAATATTCATGAGTTCTATGCTGCTCTTCATATGTCAAGGCAATTCGATTATTGGCGTCGAATTCCTTGAAATATTTAATCAGATCCGAGAGCCTTTTCTCCAGATACTCCCTGGTTTTCCTGGACTCTCCATCTTTGCTTTAGTTTCGGATGAGGACTTGGGCTAATTCTCCAACTCCTTTCTGGTCTTGGGCGATATCCTCCATGTTATCGCATCTGCTCCAACTGTATTATAAATACAGATTTGATGAAAAGTGTTGAACTTTTGCTGGTTTCTTCGCTAGGTGATCTGTGCTGCCGCGCACAGACAATTTACGGCTTGTTTCACCTAGTGCTCGACGGACCAATGTTTAATGACACAGTATTGCACTGTGTTTGGACTTGATTGATAAGTTGACTATCTTCTGAGTATACGTTTTATTACACTCAAGATAAATTACATTTTGTTCACCTTATATACACAATTATTATTTAATGTTTACTAAATTATTATTATTACTGCTAACGTAAAATTAGGCTAGATATATTGTATAACATTAATTGGTATCGAGTCATATTGTAATTATTAATGAGCACACAAAATCTGGTCCATAGTATTGCTTACCGTCAATTGTTATATTTGTACACAACAATTCATGATATGCAGTACTATGCAGTTATTGCCTAAGAAGTGAATCAGCTCATACGTTGTTTACCAACTGATCCACTTCCTAGGTGCTCTGTTGACCCTCAACAACCGACGTTCCTAAAAAAGGATTCAAACAACATTAATGCCTTAAAATAGATTTTAACCAAGTCATAATAAAAATATTAAAATATTAATGGTGGGGACAATTGAAACATGTTTCAACTGTCCGATGGTAAAAACATATTTTTTGATATATTTACTTTCACTTTTAACTCTATTCAACGGTTTAATAATGGGTACCAGGAGCATTTAGAGACGCTTCGTTTGATACTTTGAAGTTTAATTTAAACCAAGGATTGTGTTAATTATAGCCATTGTTTCAATTGTCCCTTGTTTCTATTGTCCCCGGTCTCCCCTACATCTACATACACGTACTAAGCTTAGACTTTCTAGCCCCCGTACCTTGCTACTCCTATCAAAAACTAAAATTTTGAGAAGGTCACTGTAATGGCTCTATATATTCGTATATTTTTATCTGTTAACAGTTTGCGGTTTTTGAGAAATGAAACTTGAAACAAGGTATTTTTGTAATGATACTTGTATTTTTATTATTTATAGTTTGAAACAAGGTATTTTTTGTAATGATACTTGTATTTTTATTATTTATAGTTTGAAACAAGGTATTTTTTGTAATGATACTTGTATTTTTATTATTGCTAAATTTCCGTTGGACTAGAAGTCGCTTCGGATATTATTTCGCAAGTGCACGCGATGCGGATGCTGCAGCCTCTTTTATATGGTTATGACTCGAGCTTAAAGCTCAAGCTCTGTCGTGCTGGTGCTGGTGCGCTGGTACTGCAGCGTTAGTTTCTGATCGTGTTGTTACAAACTCAGAATTTTTTCTTTCAAGCATTTTCCTGCTCAGATCTCCAAATGAATTTAGTATCTTTTCTTAGTAACGATATCAATGGTTCAGAAATTTTACTGAAATCCTGAATACCTTTGGATGATTTTGGGTGTGCAAAGTTTATGATTACTTTTATTTTATCAGGACGCCTTCTTGAGAAATTTTATGATCTAAATGAACATCTTCTTTACGGAGAAGTCGTTTATGTGTTAATGTCCAGTAGGAGTTGAAAGCTCGGTTTCGCATTGATTATTATCCTCTATTTCGATTTGATGGTAGCCGTAGGCTAAATCGAGTGTGGTCAAATACTTGCAATGCCCCAATTGGTCAAATATGTACTTCAATTTGATATATGGAAGACTCTCCAACTGTTATATTATTCAATTTACGATAGTTTATGACTATTCTCCAGTTCTTTATGTTAGAGGCATCGGATTTTTTCGGTATGACCCATAAAGGTTTGGATCATGAAGATAGCAACACTCCGTTTCTGTATAAAGCAATTTGAAGCATTTTGAAGTTTAAGCGAACGTTTTTGTATCGAGCGTTTCATGCTTGGTGGCAGTGAAATGCAACTATTAGCCTAATATTTAAAGGTTGGGCTTATTTTCTTTTCAATACCGGTGCTTAACATATACAGTAATCCCTTGACTTACGTCCCTTGTTATGCGTTTTTTCGACTTACGTCGTTCACTACTTTGAGACCAAACCCTTGAAATTACGTCGTCCGTCCCTTGACTTACGTCGCCGTTTTCATAGAACAGATGTTTGTCCATATGAAAACTTTTCCCCTGGTATTCCCAAAATCATTGCTTAAAAAAATGAATTATGTACAAACTTAAAAAATAAACACATTCATATTCAAAAAATAGTTTAGGTACACGACTGAACGAATTTTTCGATACGAACTTAATGTAAAATTTTCTTATAACAGAAAATTGGTTGAAATCGTTAATAATAGCATTTTTAAGAATATCATAAGAATAAATTTCAAGAGATTTAGATTTTAATTGATAATATTAAATAAAAATCCTTTTGTCGGTACGAATATTTTTATTCGTTTTAGTTTAGTTTAGTTTAGTTTCTTTTTATTATCAATTAAAAGTTAAAACCTGGAGATTTTCTTTCATAATATTTTTGAAAATGTTATAATTTACGATTATAACTAATTTTTCAATAGCTAAAGATTTCACAATAGGTCGAAAAAAAAAAATTCGGATCGGAAAATTCGCTCGGTAGTATGCAATGTGTACAGCGCCTTATACATTTATCGCCTGAGATGGCTTCTACCCTCGAGTTACATCGTTTTCGACTTACGTCGCAAATTCTCGGAACCTAACTCCGACGTAAGTATAGGGATTACTGTATGTGAGTAAGATGCTGATAGTAGCATAGTGAATATTGCTGGTCCTTTGCGAGAAAACCTCCGGCTTCAAAACAGTCGCTGCATGCCATCTCCACTACATATAGCTCTATAGTTTGGACCACGGAGATTTGGATTCGTTTATGATGAATAGCATGTCCCCACGTGCGAAATGCCAGAGTCCAACGGAGTTGGACTTACTGCCCAGAATTCGCATCGTACTTGTCCGCCAAGACTTGTTGATAGGTATTCTTTTGGTACTGACAAACTACCAGTCCAGTGTCGGGCCAAGAATTTGCTTATTATTGGTGTCTAAGCTCTTTCGGCATTGGCTCAACTGTCGGCTCTGTATTGGGCACATCTTCGCAAAAATATTTTTTATTTCCAAAAACCAATTTTGAATCGGCTTCCACACTATCATGAGAATGTTGCAGATTAGCCTAGTAGCCTATTCGCATTTAAAAAAAAAATGTTTTCACAGTAAAATAAAATCGTAGTTAAATATATATAAATAAAAAACATATTTTAATTAGACTCTCTTTTCCTTCAGAGTTTAAATGATCTGTACGTAGTTTATGCGTCAGATTTGTAATTATTTCTGCAGTTGTGGTCTTTGAGCTATAAAGTATATACATATGATTCCTGAGTGTTGAGTGACTGCAGTATCCCTGGATCTACAGTCGAATTTCAGGAAAAAATTATAAAGTTTTCAATTTCGGCGTTCGTTGGAACACCACAAGTTGAAACCACAAAGAAAGAAGGCAGATTTACCCAGTTTGAATTTTCTGAAAAATAAATCAATTGTTAAGTTTTACCTGTACTGGATCAGGAAAAAAAGGATTGATTAGTTAAATATTTAGAAACTCAACTGCTTTAAAAAAAACTTGTATTACAGTGGCAAAGTTCTGCCATTGAATTTACAAAAATAACTCTAGCTTAATCTAAACATCGAGTAACTTAAATACTAAAAATATGCAAATTTACTCAATTTTGAAATATGTAACGACACTTTTTCCAGTGCAGTTCTTTTACCACCAGTGCATTCGAAAGGGTCCTGGCAAAGTTCATCGTCTGATACTGGTTAATACAGTTCCAAAAGAGCTGTAAGAACTGGTCTGTGTCGTTGACACAATCGCCGGTTGGCGACTGTAGTCTCATGGAGAGTTTGGCTGAACGACTGTGCATCTAGTGGTTACACGTACCAGCTAGCCAGGTTGGGGTGGGGTGTCGTCCATACTCCATGAACACTGAACATTAATTACACTGAACATTAATTATGCACAAGGCTGATAGATGGGGTTAAGAGGTCCACATCTAGGTGTTCAGCATGGGGTTAATATCAGGAAAGAGAATACTAGCTAAGGCCGTCTGAAGCGGCAATTAAGTGTAACCCTATGTCGAAGGAACGAAACAATAGGGGGCAACTAAGGGAGGGTCATTAGCCGGACTTAACCCTTCCCTTGTAGGCGTTCATTAAGGCAGTTTGGATGGCAGCGAGAGAAGTAGCCCGTTTTGTTTAGATGAGGCCGCCCCTGTCGGAAAGGCATGGTCACACAGGCCCCCTAGATGAGCCTAGTCCAGGGGTCGGCAACCTGTGGCTCTTTCGATGTCAAGATGCGGCTCTCCAGTTCCGTGCGCAAATATTAATAATTATATTATTTTATTTTCAAAACTTATAAAAAAACTCAACGAAACAGTTTTGAACCATTTAAACAAGGCTGGTTACAAAAAGAAGCTTGATGAATGAGTTCCTCATGAGTTGACCGAATTAACATCTGTGATGTGCTGCTGAAACGCCATGAAATTGAGCCATATCTGAAACGTGTAATAACCAAATGTACAGCGAATGTAACTGATAAACTGATGAAATGGATCACGTACGACAATCGGAAGCGTCATAACTCGTGGATAAGTGATGATGAGCCGTTACAAGCGTTTGCAAAGCCAGCGTTAACGCCGAATAAGGTGATGCTGTGTATGGTGGGACTGGAAGGGAATCGTGCACCATGAACTACTTCCAACTGGACAGACAATTGATTCACTAGTCTACTGTGATCAGCTAGAAAGATTACGCCAGGCAATTGAAAGAAAACAACCCGAAATGAATAATAGGAAAGGTTCTGTCTTCCACCATTACAACGCTCGACCACACGCTTCTTTGATGACCTGTCAAAAATGGCGAGAGCTTGGTTGCGAAGTTTTGATGTATCCACCGTATAGTCCACACATAGCACCCTCAGATTATCACTTGTTCCGATCTCTGCAGAACTCATTGAATGGAGGAAAACAGCTTTTCAAAAGAAGCCTGTGAAAAGAAGTTTAATCGAACGTTTTTGTATGGAGCGTTTCATGCCCGGTGGCAGTGAAATGCAAATAGTAGCGTAGTATTTAAAGGTTGGGCTTTTTTTCCTTTCAATACCGGAGTTTAACATACATGTGAGTAAGATGCTGATAGTATCATAGTGAATATCGCTGGTCCTTTGCGAGAAATCGTCTTGCTTCAAAACTGTCACTGCTCTCCGCTACATATAAGTATCTCCATGGCTGAGTCATTATTATGCTCGTGCAATAGCAATAGCATCTTGTAGGACTGGCATATTGTTTTGGTTAGCGCGAGAGGAAAACCAAATGAATGTTGTAAGTAATTGGGAGCTGGACATAACATGAGGAATGGGTAGTAGCGATACGCTGGAACTCGTAATTACCACGCAATTATCACGAGTATTGACTAAAATGGCATAGGCTTTGCAGTTTTCATTTAGATTTCTAAAAGCCTTGCTTAAGTAAACACCTTCAAGGATGTTAATTTCTGCTAATAATCTTTTTTTAATTCGAGGATTGTGAACATTAACGTCAATTAATGTTTCTGTGTGCAGAGGCAAACGTTTTGGATTCATCTCGTAAATTTATTAAGAATGACACTGTAATTTTTGGTTTTAATGATTAATTGACTTTTATCGTAGTCAATTGGGGTTCGTATTGATTTAGGAAATGATTTCCTAGGATACCATCGTATGGTATATTAGATTTAGAAGCGATTACGTGAAATTTGTGAGTGATAGACTCATCACCGAAATAGAAGACTAATTGAGAATAACCTATTGTACTATATTTTGAGTTAGTGATTCCACACAAATTTAGGACTTCATTAGCAAAATATGATATGAAACAGTATCCGATATAATGCGGATATTTCCCCGTCTTCAAATTAATGGGTCCTTCTGAGTCCTTACAGCACATTTTTGCCGGCTGCTCAGAAACGTTTGAGTGGGTTACGGTAAAATACGTCCCAAAATGAGTCATCGTTTTTGTTGGTGCTGTCTATAAAAAAAATCGGACAGGAAAAAGGTCATTATACGACAGAAATATCTTTACAGTGCTCACGCGACTACCGACTTAACCTTGCCGCGTAAACATACCGCAAATGTAAGGGGACCAAACACTGCACCTGTAAATGGGGCGATGACAAAGAAACGTGACCAGCCATACTCCTCTCGTACAGCAGTAGCGTGGCGTGATAATTCAACAAGGGGAAGCAATTGGTTAATATCCACAATTTTTTATTATTATTCTACCTATCAATTTACTGCATATTGATTGAACCTCCTCCATTAGCACCCAGCAGGGATCTAGGAGGCTATTTGGCACGTTGGTGCTTAGGTTGTCAGTCGCAGTCACCTACACCTAGCTCATCATTGAACGCTTTCCGGTTTTCTATCAAAAATCATACCCACCTACATATTGGCAGATTTTTTTTTATTTTTTACGTATTTTTTGGAATAGAAGAGTCAGTAGAAATAAATAATAATAATAAAATATTAAAAATTGATCTCATTAACCCTAACAGTTTTTCAGAATTCGTTAAAAATGCTTGTATCAGAGTTTTCTTCGATTCAATATAATAATAGAAATAAAAGTGAATTAAATATCTCATTAGACCCAATATAAAAAAATTCTTGAAAATGTACACAACCTTTTTACACACCCTGAGGGGTTGGATATCGAAAAATCAGAAAAAAATATTTCTAGGTGCTCGCAAAAGTAAAATTTATTTCGGCATGTCCAATATAAATATATAACGAAATCGTGGAAATGTGGAAAAATCCCTTTTCACGGACAATTGTTTTACTCAACCTCTATGCTAATAAAAATCAATTTTTTTTCTTTAATTACTTCATATACATACTACGTACTAAGCTCCAACTTTCTTCTTCATAAGCCGTTTTTGAGATATAAAAAATCACCACCCATTAATTTTTTCTAGGATACCTCATTATTAGCTCTATATAGTAATTTTTTTTACCTTTCTATGGTTTGTAGTTTTTCAAAAATAAAAATTGATGTTATTTCCTTTCCACGCCCTCCCACCATCAGCCCCTTCACTAGTACCTGCAGAATTTGTTTTCCCACTTAGAATTATACTGGACCTAACTCCTGTAAAATTTCTAAGATCATATATGGTACGGTTCTTGAAATAGAAAAATGAAATATTTTAAAAATGGCCCCACTTTTGTGGTGTACTTCTCAGTTTTATATTCAATGAGCTTCTCCGCATATCCTATATACACAAACTAAATTATACCTTCCTGATTGATTCGAAAGATATTCTTATCCAAAGTTTTTCACCCCAACCCCTACTCACCACCTTTTGATTCAAAAATTCACTCCGAAGACATTGCTTTCCCTCCACTCCCACACACCACAAACCTTATCGTAAATTTTGCAGACAGGTCCACTATCATACTTTTATATAAGTTCCGAGTTTCAGCATCCTAACATACCATAAGTGGTTCCTGTGATCTAAGAATTAAATTAAATATGTACAATTGAACTATTTACCACAATTCAATTCAAAACTTCAATCAGAATTCAATTCCTATCCTACTCTGGTAGCACCAATTTCTGATCAGATCTCTGCTCGCTGCAAGCTTCTCCGCTGCAGCCAGAATGTGTTGTACGAAGTACGACCCGTGCAGATTGTGCAGAGATGTATAATCTGCATTGCTTCCACCGAGCTATACTACCATGCAGCGTGTGTGAGACTGTGCAGTGAGTTTACTGCGAAATGACTTCAACGCTCATACATGCATTGCTTTTCCGCGGGGTGTTTTTCTGAGTTTCTGTTCACTTGCCGTGGTGCTGCCAAGTCGGCTGTGTGCGATTTTCGCGTGTAGTTTCTTACGAGCTTTTATTTAGACTGTGAAAATGTATGCAGTAAAATTTTTTTTTACGATTTTTCTGCGCGTGAACTATTTGTACCACGTACATTAGTAGTAATAGTTTGTGATTAGGCTTGTGTCTCTACATCAATGGTTGGAAACTTAAAGCTAACAATGACTGTATTGAAATAAAATTAGATTGACTTGAAGGAAAAATGGTTAAGAAAAACGTATTTTAGATATACTATTTTTCAGCAAAGTGTAAGGGAAGCAATGCTTCCCTTGCTTCCATGGACGCCACGCCACTGTCGTACAGTGGTTGGAATTGCAAATCTGTGGGACGAAACTAAGAACAAGCTAATAATAAATGGTCATGGCTTTATTATTCAAAATATTGTTTTTTTTTTTAATGTGAATGTGAATGATAAGTGTTCATTTGTTTAATTCTGACCATTATTACATAAATTAAAATAAAGAAATATTAAAACAAAGTTATACTATACGTAAGTACATAAATAGGATATGAATCTTGTGACTGGTGTAGTAGGCTCATAACGTCAGGTGGAAAAAGAATTTTTCTTGACCTTGTTGGAATAGCGTAGCATGACTGGATCTGAACTTATCAGCAAGTATTGCATCAAGTCTTCCAGTGTATTCGTCCGTGAAAACTTTCTTGTTGCATTAGTCCTTATGCTTGGCTTCTTAAGCTTCCTCAGATAATTTTCCAATTGGTAAAATTACAACCTTGATGATGTCTGCTCCGTGTATTAAAATTTTGTGGATGGTGGCTGACATGTAATACCAACCATATAACTGTGTGAAGAGTTCAACTGTATCGTACGCATATTCTTGATAACGATCAACTTCGACAGGATAACTGCAGAAAATGGTTCCTAGAATAATTAATAAACGGAATATTAACTCTTCGCTAATCCCTGTTATCTCAGAAGCAAGCTTAGGATCCGAAAAAATTTGCTTGCCCTGTTACCATCATTGGTTGTACCACATCCAGGCTTTGGCATATCCACGAAGAAACCCATTCTTTGTCGTAGCTCTTGCTGAATTCTTTGCTTCCGTAATTGAACGTGTTCTTTCTATGAACCTCTTGCTTACCAACATTTCACATAAAGTGTGTACGATATATATGTAAAACGCATTCCAAACTTCTTAACCGTGCATGCAAACTTGATATTCCCAAAGAAATTGCTGAAGAGTCTTGCTGCTGAAATCTGTGGTTCACCAAATTATTCATTTCTCGAGGATTGGCCCCGCCAATATATATAGCACTTTGATTTCTCTGTTAGTACACTACAGATTTTACCATCGACCATTGTGTCCCTTCAATATAGACTTTGGTCGGAGCTAATGTCAATATTTGATCCTGGATTGCTTTAATTTCTTCTTTGATTAAATCCTTTGTTTCTTTTTTAAAAATAATTGTTAATGGTCGCCAAAACATTGTGGAAGATGGGCTAGGATTTTTCGAAATAAGTGAATTTTTATTGAAAGTGATTTAAAGGCGGAACAAAGCTCACTACAAATAAAAATGAGTTGTCTTCTTATATTACAACAAAACCGTCAAATGTTTCCTTGTATCTAGAATAACCAGATGCCCTATCGCACCCACATTTGTAGTCTGCCACCAATATTGTATCTGTGCCATTACTGTCTATAATATTTACTAGTGATTCATTCTGGTTGATGAGGCTAATAATTCTAATTGTAGTGTGATCAAGGATGGCCTGAAGCTTAACTGTGGCAGGTAAATCGTCCACTATTATTTCTGATGGATAACAAAGTCTTTTTCCAAGAATTAATTCGTCATAGCATATCTGCATTATGAATTTTCCCTTCCTTCCGAATGTTAAAATAAATCCATTTTGTCATTTTATTTTTAACAAGCCCTAGGCTTCATTTGTTGTGAGTTTTTACTTCATTATTATAAGCTTTTTTAATCTTTGTTGGCCTTGTTGGAGAATATTGTGAAATATCCTTCATAATTTGTGCTGCATCCCGTCTATCTTCCCGTTGCAGACCCATTCTCATAGCAAATGTTAATTCATCCGTACTATTTTCTGACAAATGTTTTACCTTTCTTCGCTTTGTCCTCTGAAAATGATGTAGTCGGTCTTCCAACTGCACGATCACGATTGTTCGTTGTTGATTTTATGCATTCCGAAATGCCATTAAATTCTAGTAAGGGGTTACATCTAGTTGGCGGCCGAAAAAAGGCGTGTGTTGTGAATTTTTGTTGGGAAAATGATGGCAGGTTTCGACCTGTTTTTTTTTCATAGTCAAGGGTATATCTTTGACTATGTTTCATAATTTTTTTATTGGAAAAAATTTACAAATGTAGCAGATATAATATATTTTCCAGACCGCTGTTAAAAAAAAAAACCTTGCTTTCCACACCATTGATCTAAAATAAAAAAACCAACTTAATTAAGTTTTTTTTATCGTATTATCTAGTTTTTAAACGAAGGATTTGATCAAATATTCATTTTTGAAAAAATGGTCGGCGATCGAAAGTGAAAGTCTATTTTTCGGTGGAAAATTCACTTCATTTTCCTTGATATAAAAAAAAAGTATGGAATGGAAAAAAAAAATGCTTCGTTTAAAAACTAGATAATATGATAAAAAAAACTTAATTTAGTTGATTTTTTTATTTCAGACATGAGTGTGGAAAGTACAGTGGTCACTGCGGAAGGCTTTTTTTAACAGCGGTCCGGGAAATATATTATATCTGCTACATTTGTCAATTTTTTCCAATAAAAAAATTATGGAAAAAAACAGTTCGAAACTTGCCATCATTTTCACAAAAAAAATTCACAAAAACACGCCTTTTTTTCGGCCGCCAACTAGATGTAACCCCTTAAGCTATTTAACCATTCAACAAATTTATTCAAAAAATTCTGTGGACTATAATGACTCTTCCATTTTTCATGAAAAAGTTTGCATATGTAGACGATTTGAGGATGCAAATTTTTTTTCAACTCTTCAGATATTTCTTGTATGCCAAATAAATTCAATACTCGTTACTGAACGGCGGCTTTTTTATTTATTAGGTTTTTTTCTAATTTCCAAATTTCAAATATCGTTCTTCAGGAAACTCCGATTTTTGCACCTATAATAAATTAAAAGCTTTTTATGGATTTTTATGGATCTCTATGGCTATAATTTTGGCAGGATAATAATCTTTAACGTTTACACGAATTTTATATATAAATTTTATGGTTGTAAAAGATTGGAAAATAAAGTAAAAGCTTAAGTGAAATTGCTTATCACGACTTTTATAACTTAAGATTTGTACCAATCAAAAAATTGTATACAATATTTCATTTAATTTTGTAAATATTTTTTTAGCTGCATATACCTTGTACTAAGTCTTCCATAATTAAAAATTGGATTAAATAGCTTTCAACTCGTAAGGAAAAATATGTTGCAACAGCTTTTATATTTGACTGACTTCGAGCAGAGTTTTAAATTGAACTTTGACGAATCGCTGCGTGCATGGCGTTCGCGCAAGCGCATTGACTGTACTACCAAAATCAACTATACATAGATATAGGAGACACACGTACACTATATTAAAAAAAAAATCGAATTTTATCCTCCCAGATTCATATTTCCGACCACTGTGTGTCGTAGCAATTCTCCAGGATTTCCTCGAATTTCTTACTCGGCCACAATCTTCGCCCTCTTATCTTCCTTCATGAATAGAGAGAACATATGTATGTGGGTAATAGGTTGTGGAAAAAGATCAAAAAGCGCGTGTCTCGTCTTACTACTTTTATTTCCAACAAACGAATGACCAACGTTCTGCTTTCATCGCTGTCACTTCTTGCTCTGCTCAGTGTTGCCCGCCATGCTCGGATCCCAACTGGGATGCTTGTGGGGTACGTTCAGGTTGAGATCCCACACTCGGCCGTCCTGAATGTCCTGTCGTCCTCGGCAGCTCGTTGTTTTCTTCGTTGCTGGTGTCGTCGTATAGCTCGGCATCGTTTGACTCATTCGTCTCGTCGTTGTACTCGTCGTAATTCGTTGTCGTAAGCGGTACATAACTTCAGGTTCGGCATAGGGTTTATTTCGTCGTTTTCTATTCTTACGTCGTCTTGCATTTTTTGGTTAAGGCGAACTTTGAGAACGAGGATAATGTGCGATTTTGGCTACTTACGCGGTTGCAGGGTCTAGCTGCGAATTTAGATTGTGGTCGTCATTTTCTTCGTCGCTCTCACTGTCGTAGTCATCGGAGTCGAAATTTGAGAAGTATCTCATGTAATCTGCGGCTGTGGATGTTTTAAGTGGTCCTTCGTGATTTCCAATCTTTTCGACGTCGTATCTGTTGTTCGGGCGTGCTTTTGTTACGCGATATGGTCCTAGATATCCGGGACTTATTTTTAGTCCGCTTCCAAACTGCGTTCTTTTTATGGCAACGACCGAGTACATAGTGGCTTTTCTTCTGCCTTTGTTGTAGTTTCGTTGATTTTCGTTTTGCATTTTTAGGATGTTCGAGGAAGCTGATTTCCGTTGTTCATTTCTTTCTTCTTGAAATAGTTCTATCAGTTCTCGATTAATTTCGTCTGTTACCATTGCGTAGTCAGCTAATTTCATTTTGGTTCCGATTAATAATTCAAATGGTGAGAAACCTGTGCTGCGCTGGTAGGAGCTATTAATCCAGAGTTGTGCTTTGGGAACGTGTTTGTACCAGTCCTCCTCAGAATTGATGCTTAGCTTTGTTAGGATCGAGATAACAATCTTGTGCTGTCTCTCAATTTGGCCATTTCCTCTTGGTATTCCGGTTGTTGTTTTAACGTGTTTAATGTTCTCCGTTTCACAGTACTTTTCGAAAGCAGTGGATGTGAAAGCTGGGCCACGGTCTGTAACTATTCTTCCGGGGTTTCCAAAGGTTGAACTCAGATGCACTAATTTGTCAAGTGTTTCGTCAGTTGTTAGCGTCTTGGTTGGGTACAGCCACGTAAACTTGGTGAATGCGTCGACAATAGCAAGTATGTACTTGTATTGTTTTTTTGTTTGTGTCATTGGCCCCAAATGGTCAATATGATAGGTTTCAAGTGGTAAGGAGTCTTTCGGAATAGGCTGTAGGTAGCCCTCCTTCCGGTTTTGTTTGTTTGCCAGAATACACGGTATGCAACTGTTGATGTATTCCTCGGCCTTCTGTCTCAGTTTTGGAATAAAGTACTGTTGCTTAATCAGATATTCCATTTTTCTTACCCCGAAGTGTCCTGCTTCGTGAGTTTTTCTAATTATTTCAGCTTGTATTCCTTTGGGCACTACTAGTAGCTTTAAACCGTCAGCGTATTTAAATAGAATATCTCCTTCTCTTTAATAGTTCTCGTAGTCTCCATGTTTTAAAACTTCTAGTATTGCCTTTATTTGGCTATCCTTTTTTTGTGCTGCTCTGACTGCTGTAAGGATGTTTTCTTCTTCTAGGGTTAGAACGGTTGGGTGCCGGCTAAGAGCATCGACGTGTTTCATTCGGTGTGCTGCGCGATGTTCCAATTCGTAGTCAAATTCGGATAATAGTATTGCCCATCTTGCAATTTTTGGTAAGATTTCCTCTTTTTCCATTGTGTGCTTGAATGCAGCGCAATCCGTAACGAGTTTGAACCTTGCTCCCAATAAATAGACGCGGAATTTTTTAATTGCCGTAACGATAGCTAGTACCTCCAGATCATAGCTGCTATATTTTTCTTCGGTAGGTGTAGTCTTCTTGCTATAGAAATAGATCGGATGTAGTTGAAGGTCTTCGTCAGATTTTTGAAGCAATATTGCGCCATACCCCAGTTTGCTCGCGTCTGTATGTAACTCTGTGTACGCTTTGGGATTATAGATTGCTAGTATCGGTTTCGCACATAATTGCTTCTTTAATTCTTTAAATGCTTCCTGTTGTGGCGTTTTGAATTCAAATTTCTTGCCATTTCTAAGAAGGTCGCTTAACGGTCTGGCAATTATAGCGTAGTTGTGGATAAACTTTCTGAAATATCCCGACAGTCCCAAGAAGCTTTGAACGTCTCTTACATTTTTCAGCTCCGGGAATTTAGTAACTGCTTTTATTTTGTTTTCGCCGGGTTGTACCTGTCCGTTCCCTAATGTGTATCCCAAATAATTTACCTTTTCCTTTAGGAACACGCATTTCTTCCATTTGATGTTTAGTCCGTTGTTCTCTGCTACCTTTAGTGTTTCCTCCAACAGATCTAATACGTCCTGCTCTGACTTGGCTGCGATAATAATGTCGTCAACGTATACGAGTAGCTTTCTTTGTCGAATTAGCTTCGAAAACACGTTGTTTATAAAGCGTTGAAACTGATTCGGCGATGTACAGAGCCCGAATGGAGCCCTTCTGAACTCATACTGTCCCGTTGGAGTCACCAATGATATGTATCGCGTACAGACACTGGCTATTGGTATGTGGAAGAATCCATTTTCCAGATCTAATGTTACAAAAAATTTCGCTTTTGATAATTGGTCGATTTGATCTTCGATTAGCGGTATAGGAAAATGATCTCTTACTATAACTTTGTTTAGTCTCCTGTAATCTATACAGATTCGTTTCGTGCCATCCTTTTTATTCGTAAGCACTATTGGGCTGGCGAATTCTGAAGTACTCTCTTGTATGATCTCGTTTTCCAACCACTCCTCAATTTGTTTGTTTACTATATCTAGTTCGTACGCTGCGAGGCGTCTTGGTTGTGTACTAATTGGCGTTTCGTCTTTTAGTATTATGCGCATTTCGAAGTTTGTGGCCGCTGGCTTCTCTTTTGGCTTGTATTCTTTAATTATGTGCAATGGTCGGTTGCGGTGGCACTCTGACGTAACGTGCGAAATGTCGAAGTCTTCCTCTGTGGTGATTAAAAAGGTTTCCTCTCCGTCAAAGGGTTTATTGAACTGTATTCCCGTTGCAGCTATTTTAAGTTCCGTTGTTCTGATGGATGGTTTTCCAATTATCACGGACACTGTTAGCACCGAGTTAGGTACGACGTGAAAAATGCTACGGAATGAATTACCATCTACTTCCATTTCTGCATAGAATGATCCTAATGTTTCCATTCGCTCTGAACCAACCCCATAAAATCCAATTGGGGTTGTTAGTAATTGTCGGTTGCTTGATAGTGCAATATGCATCCTCTCGTATTAAATTAATATCGCTACCCGTGTCCACTAATGCAGTAACTTCTGTGCCATTCATCTTGATTAACTTATGCATGAATTCTTGGTCAATTTTTTTGTCGCGTTCCACGTATGATATTTTGCCGGTGTCAACTTCGTCTTTTGCTTTTTTGGGGCAATCTGCGCTTTTGTGGCCGAAATTGTTGCATTGGAAACACTTCACTCCTAATGCCTTTTTTTGCATTCTTTGGCTAAGTGCCCTTCCGTGCCACAATTGAAACATCTTGTACGCCGTGTGTTATTTTCGCCCGTTTTCTTTGTAATGGATCCCTCGTGCACCTTTGCATAGATTTCGAGATTTCGTTTGAATTAACTGATATTATTTGATGCTCGTAAGAACAACTTATTTTTTTCGTCGTCATTTATTCCGTCGCACACGTACTTGATAATCGCGTCGTCTTCAAGTCTCACTCTAAGCGCTATTTCTCGTATTGCCAAAAAATATTCATACAGGGATTCATTAAGTCTTTTCCTCCTGTTTCTGATTAGTTCATGAATTTCCACAGTGTTCTCCTTGCTTTTGAACTCATTTTTTAAAAAAAATTTTAGGCTTTCCCACGTATTGAGGTTATTTTCTGTTCTTACCGCCATTTTTGCTGGCCCGTTCATGAGCCTTTTGGCGAAAACTAATTTTTTCAGGTTGCTCCACTCGAAAATTTTTGCAGAGTCCTCGAACTCCTCTATCCATACATCGATCGGAATGTCGGTGGTTTTACCGCTAAAAGTTCGACACGACCCTTCGATATCGACGAATGAAAAATTTTCGGTGGTACTTTTTCCGGCTGGAGCGTTGGAAAAATTTGTCATAGAGAGCGTCAGTAGATCCAGTTTTTTGCCCAGTTCCTCTACTTCCTTGTCCTTTTCCGCCTGCCTGTACTGTTTCATCTCTGGCCTCGATGTCCCGTCGCAAGTCCTGTACCATATTTTCGTAGCTTTGGTCAGCGTTATTTGTAGCTGAGCTAGCCCGTTGCGCGCGTTTTCTGTTCCCCATGTTCTCAAAGTTCATGCAAAAAGAAAACGACTTACCTGTAATGCTTGTTTCGAAAGAACCTTCTTACTTTTCAGTTAAATTTTTAACTGTTTTCGCTTTTCACGAGTACAGGTTTACCGCTGCGAGCCGCTATCCGCTAAGTTTTTTACGTTCTGGCGCGTCCGACATGCAAAGAACGACGAAAATGCAATGCAATTGCTTGCGTTTTTAACTGTTTTCGCCTTCACGGGTGCCGGTTTACAGCTGCGAGCCGCTAAGTTTTCCATGCTGTGGCGCGTTCTAATTGGCGAAACAACGACGAAAATGCACTGCGATTGTTTAAGTTTTTACGACAAAATTGAAACTTTTTCTCGTTGAATTCGACTGTGCGGATTGCAACCAGACCAAAAAATTTTACACTTTTGTTTGCAATTATCCCGGTTGTGCCCCCATGTGGGTAATAGGTTGTGGAAAAAGATCAAAAAGCGCGTGTCTCGTCTTACTACTTTTATTTCCAACAAACGAATGACCAACGTTCTGCTTTCATCGCTGTCACTTCTTGCTCTGCTCAGTGTTGCCCGCCATGCTCGGATCCCAACTGGGATGCTTGTGGGGTACGTTCAGGTTGAGATCCCACATGTATACTTCCTGTGGTATTTATTAGCACCAAACTAAAACCCTGAAAAACTTACACAAGTCTTACACAATCTTAATAGAAAAAAACTGAAACCGTGTAGTTCATTAATTTATCTTTATATGTATTAATAAAAACTCAAATGTTTAACTTTTCCTTAACCTATCTTATGCCGCGCCTTCACTCGCACTGACCGATGCGCGTGTGGAAAGGGCCTGTTTCGGCATATCACGCAATCTATCAAATTAATAAAAACACTAAACTGAGGAAAACCCCCATTGGGGATAAAAAACCTCTTTATTGAATTCTAAGTGGCACTATCCATACAATACGTCTATATATTTTGACTATCCGGTGGCGATTAACTCTGTACGAACATATACATATGTATGCGACAGAACCTGTATGTGTTGTACGCTGCTGAATGCTGTCTGTACGAAACAGTCCCCGGAAAAACCGAAGGTTTTTACTAAGCGATTGTTGATTGGTCTGCCACTTCCTCGATGTCTTCTGGTCTCTGAAGAATGATGCAAATTTTCTGAAGTTGTTGTGTTTAAGGCCTTGGAAGGACTATTTCGACTTGAAAAAGTCAAAATAGTCGAAAGGAAAATGAAGGTTCGGGACAGAAGGGCCAATTCCACCTAAGTCCGAATTGGTGTCTGAGTTCAGCTGGTGCGACGCTCTTGCTGGCGGCCGGGACTAGCTACGGCAGTGTGGGGGGGTACTTGCTAAACTCAGGCCATTAAACCCTTGGCCTGTACAACAAAATTATTATCAGCGCCGACTTATCCAAGGAAATAAAAAAATTGGGATTATTTTCCCAATTGGTCGTGAAAGACCAAGAAGCGGTTGGATGGCGCGGCTCCGCGATTTGTCAGGGCGCTCTGGTGTTAATAGCGCCCTGCTCTGCCCACCCTACCTCAGCCACGACTGTCCTCTAAAACATTTCGCGTCGTGGCCCCTTATTGAGGTTCGGGGCTAAAGGAGCTAAACGCTCGGGTTCATTTCTATTCGGCTCTACTTAGCCTTTAAACATCATTAAAATTTATGCGCGAAAGAAAAAAAGGAACCTAAAAAAAACATGCAAAAAAAAAACAACCAAAGAAAAGAAAGAAATCAAAATATGAGAAAAAAAGTTATCAAAAAAAAACAACTCACCCCATTTCATTCTGCATCGCCTTCAAATTTCGTTTTGATTATTTAATTTTTATTTTGTTTAATCTCATTAATTAATTTGTTATTTTATTTGTTTATCTCTAATTCGTCCCGTCCTAGTCAGTCCCGTCATTCAACACCGACCCTATTCCCGTTCCACTCTACAACTGGCTTCGTATATTTATCCTATTTTGCTGTAAAATTCATTTTTACTATTCTAATTTATTTTTTTGTATATATATCTTATTTTGCGGTTTAATTCATTTTATTTTTTTCTAATTTGTTTTTTTCTGTATATTTATATTTATTTTGCGGTTTAATTCATTTTATTTTTTTCCTAATTTGTTTTTTTCTGTATATTTATATTTATTTTGCGGTTTAATTCATTTTATTTTTTCCCTAATTTGTTTTTTTCTGTATATTTATATTTATTTTGCGGTTTAATTCATTTTATTTTTTTCCTAATTTGTTTTTTTCTGTATATTTATATTTATTTTGCGGTTTAATTCATTTTATTTTTTCCTAATTTGTTTTTTTTCTGTATATTTATATTTATTTTGCGGTTTAATTCATTTTATTTTTTTCCTAATTTGTTTTTTTCTTGCGTCGGAGGTTTTGCCAGCAACTTAGAAAATAGCCCGCGCGTACGCACACCACAAACTATGAATCGTGGATTTTCACGAAAAAACATAAAAAAAACAACGCGTCGCAATTCATAAATCTCGCAATAAATTTCCGTCAATTTCGACGATTTTTCAACTTTTCGTTTGACAATTCGCTTTCGTCGCACTCATGACATGTCCACCATTTTTTTTTTTTTCTTTTTAATTTATTTATGTTATTTATATGTTCATTAATTCCTTCTTTTTGCTTTTAGCACAATTTATTCATTCACTCGTCATATCTGAGTTCTCGTCAGATTAACATTCTTCCCCGACTTTCACTTATTTGCCCTTTCAACGCGGAAGAAAGAGCGGTTTTCTCGAAGGAAATTCGTAAAATTCCAGAAATTTACTGGCAACTGAAAAGAGCAGCGACAAAAGTCACGAAACGAGCAGGGAACGAAGCGTTGCACAACAATTTCTGACTCCTTGCCCGTCTTGGGGTGCTCCGCTGGACGGGACGCTTCGCAACCCGATAACTGCCCGTAACAAGGTCGTGCACAAACTGCCAGTGAACCCGTTTCAACTGCAAGGTCAGGCTTGAAATGAACGCGACAGCGCCTATTGTTTTGAAGGTTATGTACCCACCACTCTGCATAAAAAGTTGTACCTTATTTCGTTCTGTTTCACGCGTGATACACTTTCCTTTTAAAAAAAAACCTAACTGATCTTGCGACTTTTTTTGTTAGCAGTAAATCAACTTGCTTTCTTCCTAATCCAAACGAAAACGATGGCGCCAAAAACCTCGAAACACTCGCACACACCAACCGAAGGGAAAAAACAACAACCAAAAAAAATACTCCCGAGGCTCTTGTTAAATTTTTTGTTTCTTCTTTTTTTTTCGAACACAAAAGCCAGACTGTGCAAGGAATTCGATGCACTTGAAGATCTTAGATGCTCGCGAATTATGATCGCACAAAATTTACTCCCTTGTGAAACATTTAATCGCCGAACTCAAGAAGGTAACGAAACAACCCACGCACTCGATGTTCAACAAAATTCGTACCTCCCCTCGTTGAGGCTGCTGTCTTTCTCCTTCCCGAGCCGGCATCTATCGAGTAGCGGGACTTTTCGTTGCCAAGCCGGCTTCGTTTTGTTCGTTCCAGTGCTTACAAGTGCATTCGGTACTTTATTAAGTATCGAAAGCACCTGCAAGCACCGGAAACGAAATTCCGGCGGCACTCAACAACATAGGCGATTCGCCGATGATTTTCATCGCCGAAACGACTACAGAAAGTGGCCGCGTAGAAGAGTCTCGTGCGCACGACTGAGTGCCGGGCAATCGGTGTTATACCCCTCGGATCACTGCCTCAGATCCTTGGAGTGGTAAGTTCCCAGACGTTTGCCTCCTAGATCCTCCAATTCGTATCGTGAGTTACCTAGCACACGACGAATCCTGCACTTGAGGAACTTCTTCGCCAGCTTGGCATTATAGTTCTGCGCGGCTGTGGACAAGGAAAAGTTTCTACGGAATACCTCCTGTCCTACACAAAATTGTGTTTTAGCAGCACGCAGATTATAACGCCTGCTGCTGTCCTCATGTGCGACCCTTATTTTCGTCTGCGCCAGTTGTCTCACGATAGGAATTCCCTCTCGAGGTCGAAGCTGTACATTTGACTCTCCCAACGCTCGCAAATGCTTCAGCAGTTCGTAGTCCTTCCCGTGCAACATCATGTGATTCCCAAGCAAAACCTGATAAGGAGAAAATCCAGTGGCTTGGTGGAGTGAGCTACGAAGAGCACATCCAATTTTGCTTAGACTCTCATCCCATCGTGTTTGGTCATCAGTGATGAATGCTCGAATTCCGGCCAGGATGGACTGATTGACACGCTCCGAAGCATTCGCTTGCGGTGAGTAGCTCGGGGTGTACAGGTGTTTAACTCCGTATTTGTTCAGCATGGTGTTAAACACATTCGACCTAAATTGAGAGCCGTTATCGGAGAGGATTGTCTCAGGTGTTCCAAACGTATGGAAGACCTGCCCCTCCAAGTAGTTTGTGATCTCTTCAGCAGTGATCCGCCCCAAAGGATGTAGAAGTGGGAACTTGGTGAAGTGATCCAAGACGATCAAGATAGCGATCTTACCCCGTTTGGTACGCGGATATGGTCCAAGCACGTCGATGTAAAGGTGCTGGAATGGCTGATCTGTCTGGAAAGGTTCTCCCATTGGCGCTCGTAGAGGTCTGTTCGGGACTTTGTCTCTTTACAAGTGTCGCACGCCAGAACGTAGGTGCGTACTTGTGTAGCCATTCCGGGCCAGTACAAAAATCGCCTGACTCGCTCTAGCGTTTTGGCATAACCACCATGGACCGTGGTGTCCGCCTCGTGCGCCTGAGCGATCGCAGCTGACGTAAGACTCGATGGAATCCACAACTTCCAGGCTCTGTCTTCAGCAATCGGGTCACCGTTGTGAGGCTCTGTGCGCTTATACACGAAGCCGTCTCTCACGCGTACGTCAGGAAGCCGATCGGCGTTCGCATCGACAGTGGACACTAATTCTTTGTATTCCTTGCCAGAGAATTCTGGAGAATCCATGTCCACCATCGGTGCCACGTCGATCAGCGCATTTAATCCCTCTTCGTATACACGAGAGAGAGCGTCGGGTACCACGTTCAGGCTCCCTCTTCGGTGCTCGATTGTGAAGTCGTAACCTTGGAGTTTTAGACTCCATCTTGCCAACCGTCCTTGTAGGTCTTTCTGCGACATGAGCCATTTGAGACTTGCGTGATCCGTAATGATTTTGAACGCAGTCCCTTCTACATAGGCTCGAAATTTTTTCACGCTCAACACAGCTGCATAACACTCGAGTTCGGTTACGCTGTAGTTGCGTTGAGCGGAAGTGAGCTTCTGTGACATATACGCCACTGGAGATTCCGATCCGTCGTCGTTTTCCTGAAAGAGAACGCTACCCACCCCTGATTTACTGGCGTCGCACTGGATTACGAAAGACCTCTTAAAATCAGGATTGATTAATAAGGGGGCTTTCGTCAACAAGTCTTTCACTAATAGGAAGGAAGTTTGTGCCTCTGTAGTCCAAGCAAACTGGTTGGACTTCTTTAGAGTGTCTGAAATCGGTGAAACAGTCGCAGCAAAGTTGGGAACGAATCGTCGATACCAGCCTGCCATACCAAGAAAGCGTCGAACTTGACGTGCGGACTTAGGCGAAGGGTAATCGACGATGGCTGAAACTTTGTTGGGATCAGTTTTCAAGCCTCCTTCTCCAACGATGTAACCGAGGTATTTCACCTCTTTCAGACAAAACTTGCTCTTGTTGACGTTAATGGTCAGGCCAGCCTTTCGCAAACATTCTGCGACTTCTGCCAATAAAACCAGATGTGAATCGAAATCCTCAGAAATTAACAGCAGATCGTCCAAATATACGAATACCTGCTCCTTCAGCTCGGGTAGGATGACTTTGTCCATCAAACGACACATCCTTTGCGGCGCGTTGCATAACCCAAAAGGCATGCGAGTGTAGTGATATAGAGGCCGGCCAGGAATGGTAAACGCTGTATACTCCCTGGATTTGTTCTCGAGAGGAATCTGCCAAAAGGCGTCTTTGAGGTCCAGGCTAGTAATGAAATTGGCTCGCGGCAAACGACTTAAGATACCATCAATGTGTGGTAATGGATAAGCATCCTTCTTCGTCACACTATTGACTTTGCGCGAGTCCAAATATATCCTGACCTTGCCTGGCTTCCTCACGAGAACCACAGGCGAGCTCCATGCACTCTGGCTGGTCTCTATAACGCCAAGTGCCCTCATGCGATCGATCTCGTCATATAAGAGTTTTTGGATCGCAGGAGACACAGGATAATGTCGCTGTTTGATGGGACTTGCATCACCAACGTCTATACTGTGTTGTTCGACGTTGGTCACACCGAGTCCGTATACTTCGTATGATGGAAATTTGGACTTTACCATTTCCAACCTCTTTACATCTGTGGGCGTTAAATGGTGGGCATCCGGAGCTATCAGTTGCGATGCAGTATCGGGAGTATCGACCGCGCTGATAATGCTAGGAGCTAGTTGGAATGATCGCCAGAAATCTACCCCTAGGTACAATTTCTGCGACAGGCTCGGCACTATATACAAGGTAATGGTTTTGGTAATACCACGGAAAGTAATATCGGTGTTTACCGTTCCCAAAACTTTCTATGCAGCACCATCAGCGGTCTTCACCTCTTGACAGACCGGTCGATAATTCACCTGTGCATCTTGGAGGCGTTGTAAAGCGTTTGCCCCCAGGCAACTGATGCTCGCCCCACTATCGAGGAGTCCTTCAACGTCCACTCCGTACAAGGATACCATAGCGTACGGACGTATGTCCAACGGATTGGTAATGATGGTAGAGAGGATCGCTTTCTTTTTTTCACGCACCATCCTCCAGAATGTACGAAGGCGCAAGATTGACTTTCTGCGACCGGATCCACTCGTTAGTGTTGATGCGTGATCAACACTTGCGACTGAAGTAGGCGCAAAAATTCGCTCTCGGGCCTCCATATATTCCTTTAGCCGAAGATGGTTTGGCTTGAGAGGATGGTGGGAATGTCGTCTTGGATGTTCTTTTGCGATAAGTGCTTCTTCAGGCCGGGAAACAGCCGGCTCCGTCTTATCGCTTGGTCTCGTTAATAATTTGACGTGCGGAGTATTTAATGCAGAGGAATTGGGTAGGGATGATTTTACGCTAAAAGGATGGGAATTGCGTTCAGAAAATGTTGTAGGTAGGGTATTAAAATTTGGAGGGGTATTTGTAGGGGTTGAATAATTGGGTAAAGTTTTTTTATTTGGAAGTTCTGAATGAAATTGGGAATTGGAATTAGGGTGTTGACTGAGTGTAACTACTGCTGTCGGGATGCAGTGTTCGGACGGGAGGGACCCGCTGTCCTTCCGTCCCGTCGGCCGTTTCCCGCCTTGCAATGGATGCAGTTGGGCTTTAGAACGTCAGCCCGCCCACATCCATAGCAGAAGATGCCTTTCGGTGCTTCTTCACACTCACGGTAGCCGTGACCATCCTTCCCGCAGTTCCAGCAGGTCAAAGACTTGGATAGGCCGGCCACTTCGTCGGATTCGGTCTCCGCTATCACTTCAGCCTGGGGATCGCCAATCTCATGTATTCTTCCCTGCTGCCAAGAACTTGCCCGCGTAGCCTTCCGCACCTCCTCTACGCGGTTCACAAGATGACGCAACTGTGTCATATTGTGAACCTCGTAGAAGCACATCTGTTGCTGCGTACTCGCCAGCAAGTTCCCGCGCACCAGATCGACGAATTCGCCCTCCAACATGGGATTGCGCAACAACGTTCGGAGTTCCGTCATATCCTGTTCAAATAACAGGAACGGCTCGTTCGGCGTTTGGCGTCGCCCCAGCATCCGCCTGCGCACTTCCCAGTCTGAACTGCGCTCGCCCCAGGCTTGAAGGAAGGCAGATCTCAGGACTGACCAATTAATATCCGTGATAGAACGCCTCCAGAGCCAGTACCACTGGTTGGGACGCCCGTCCAACAATAGGTGAAAATTCTGGGCTAACAGGTCCATTCGCCCGCCCAGATCTCCCATCGCTAAAGCTTCGGCCCTAAAAACGAGTTCTTCCGCTCGCAATGAATGGCTGTCTCCATTGAAGCGTAGTCGCCAGTGCCGGATTGGACTACCAGAGTTGCGGTATCTTGTATTAGGGCCGTTGCCATTGCGATCGCCAATCTGGGCGGTCGCATGGGCCGGTCGACCCCGAATTCGCACGTATTCATCCTGTGCTTCTCGACGAGATGGTGGTGGTGGTGGTGGCAAACCTGCGTTTAAATTGGCTCTTGGTTGCTGCTGAACCAATTCCTCCCGCAACACTGTGCGTATTAGCCGCACCAAATCATCCACCCCCAAGGAATTTACTGACACCGGCGGCGCGGATACTGACGCTGGCCGCGGTTCGTCTCTCACCTCTGCCCACCTCACTCTTTCCTCTCTCGCCACCCTGTCTGTCTCCGTCTCCAATGTAACTATCAGGTCGGATTCAGGTACTATTGATCCATCCGGGGCATACAAGGCTCGTCCGCCACCTGTCTCGGGTGGTACATCTAAATTTAACCTTCTAGGCGACATACCATCTCTTTGAGTATTCGCCTGTGACTTCTTTTTGCCGCGAGTCAATGGGCCTGGATTAGCGGACGCGCCCTCTACGCCCAAGGTGGACCAATAGTCCCGAGGACCCAAATATCCCCGACAATTCGGACAATTGTGGTTGTCCACGATCCACAACTCCAAACATTCCTTGTGGAATCGGTGGCCACATTTCGTACGCACCTCACCTTCTGCGTCTATTGGCTCCCTACAGGTGGAGCAAATTCCATTTGCGCCCGTCGGCGAGTGTAACAGAGACATGGTTGATGGTCGAGTTCGAGAAGAGGAAAAAAAATATCGATTGGATGGCTGTGACCGAGTGATAAAAAAAATCAAAATTTAATCGAATGAATGTGCAACTTGATGGATGACTGCTTGCACGCATGAACATATGATCGTGTGAACGTCAGATCGAATGTATGTATTCCGAAATTACGAATGAACGATAAAAATGAAATTTTGAACGTATGAATACTCGATTGTGTGAATGCGTGATTAAATAATTGTGTGAATGAACTCTTGTACTAATGAGTGATGAAAAAAAATCAAAGATTAATCGAATGAATGTGCAACTCGATGAATGACTGCTTGCATGTATGAACAAATGACTGTATGTATGTTAGAACGAATGTATGTAGTACGAAAAAAAAAAACCAATGAATGATAGAATGAATGTTTAATGTATGACTTCAAAAATAAAAACAAAATGAACCCTTGCGTCGTCGCAACCTTTCCCCTCCCCTCTATGCAGAACAAATCGCGAAGCCGAACTTGATCTTTTCCGACCCCTCGGGAAAATCTGGAACGCGATGAGAAAATGCAAAAAAAAAATGGGAAAATTTAGCAAGCAAAAATCAAAATCAGCAATAAAAAAAACTACGTTAAAATCTGTCAACAAAAGACTTTTTATAAACAAAAAAAACTCTAGGTTATTTCTAAAAAAAAATACTCTACGTTACAAAGGGAACTCTAAAAGGATGGATAAGGATATAAGGTACTTTACCGAAATTTCGACGAAATTTCCCTCCTTCAAACTCACCAATATCCTACAAGTATTGTTCCCGATTGTCTGACGACACGCCCGCCTAGACAGGGCATGCCCAGCACTCAAAAGGGTACTTGCAAGACAAAAGTGGAATAAACTTAGAAAACAAGGTCTGTCACAACTCACATCTAATCAATCTCACATACAGGCAATGTTTTCCTTTCCTATGGAACCGAATTGGCGCCTAAAGGTTGCCAAGACGGTTCGTCAATAGGTCCGTTCCACATTGCCTCCATATAAGATCGACCAGACGATTGGCTGTTGAAAAATTGACAAAGCTTGTACCACTTGGACTGTTGCCGTTCAGGCGAAAACTTGCTGTCGCAGAACGACGAAATTAAGTCCTTTTGCCCATCAACTTTTTGCACGGAATTTTTTCCGAACTCGCGCGTGTTGATGGGCTACGCTTTGTGAACGAAGCGTAGCTTAGGCTAGCCCCACGTTGGTGTTTAAGGCCTTGGAAGGACTATTTCGACTTGAAAAAGTCAAAATAGTCGAAAGGAAAATGAAGGTTCGGGACAGAAGGGCCAATTCCACCTAAGTCCGAATTGGTGTCTGAGTTCAGCTGGTGCGACGCTCTTGCTGGCGGCCGGGACTAGCTACGGCAGTGTGGGGGGGTACTTGCTAAACTCAGGCCATTAAACCCTTGGCCTGTACAACAAAATTATTATCAGCGCCGACTTATCCAAGGAAATAAAAAAATTGGGATTATTTTCCCAATTGGTCGTGAAAGACCAAGAAGCGTTTGGATGGCGCGGCTCCGCGATTTGTCAGGGCGCTCTGGTGTTAATAGCGCCCTGCTCTGCCCACCCTACCTCAGCCACGACTGTCCTCTAAAACATTTCGCGTCGTGGCCCCTTATTGAGGTTCGGGGCTAAAGGAGCTAAACGCTCGGGTTCATTTCTATTCGGCTCTACTTAGCCTTTAAACATCATTAAAATTTATGCGCGAAAGAAAAAAAGGAACCTAAAAAAAAACATGCAAAAAAAAAACAACCAAAGAAAAGAAAGAAATCAAAATATGAGAAAAAAAGTTATCAAAAAAAAACAACTCACCCCATTTCATTCTGCATCGCCTTCAAATTTTGTTTTGATTATTTAATTTTTATTTTGCTTAATCTCATTAATTAATTTGTTATTTTATTTGTTTATCTCTAATTCGTCCCGTCCTAGTCAGTCCCGTCATTCAACACCGACCCTATTCCCGTTCCACTCTACAACTGGCTTCGTATATTTATCCTATTTTGCTGTAAAATTCATTTTTACTATTCTAATTTATTTTTTTGTATATTTATCTTATTTTGCGGTTTAATTCATTTTATTTTTTTCTAATTTGTTTTTTTCTGTATATTTATATTTATTTTGCGGTTTAATTCATTTTATTTTTTTCCTAATTTGTTTTTTTCTGTATATTTATATTTATTTTGCGGTTTAATTCATTTTATTTTTTCCCTAATTTGTTTTTTTCTGTATATTTATATTTATTTTGCGGTTTAATTCATTTTATTTTTTTCCTAATTTGTTTTTTTCTGTATATTTATATTTATTTTGCGGTTTAATTCATTTTATTTTTTCCTAATTTGTTTTTTTTCTGTATATTTATATTTATTTTGCGGTTTAATTCATTTTATTTTTTTCCTAATTTGTTTTTTTCTGTATATTCATATTTATTTTTACGGTTTAATTCATTTTATTTTTTTCCTAATTTGTTTTTTTCTTGCGTCGGAGGTTTTGCCAGCAACTTAGAAAATAGCCCGCGCGTACGCACACCACAAACTATCAATCGTGGATTTTCACGAAAACTCATAAAAAAAACAACGCGTCGCAATTCATAAATCTCGCAATAAATTTCCGTCAATTTCGACGATTTTTCAACTTTTCGTTTGACAATTCGCTTTCGTCGCACTCATGACATGTCCACCATTTTTTTTTTTTTCTTTTTAATTTATTTATGTTATTTATATGTTCATTAATTCCTTCTTTTTGCTTTTAGCACAATTTATTCATTCACTCGTCATATCTGAGTTCTCGTCAGATTAACATTCTTCCCCGACTTTCACTTATTTGCCCTTTCAACGCGGACGAAAGAGCGGTTTTCTCGAAGGAAATTCGTAAAATTCCAGAAATTTACTGGCAACTGAAAAGAGCAGCGACAAAAGTCACGAAACGAGCAGGGAACGAAGCGTTGCACAACAATTTCTGACTCCTTGCCCGTCTTGGGGTGCTCCGCTGGACGGGACGCTTCGCAACCCGATAACTGCCCGTAACAAGGTCGTGCACAAACTGCCAGTGAACCCGTTTCAACTGCAAGGTCAGGCTTGAAATGAACGCGACAGCGCCTATTGTTTTGAAGGTTATGTACCCACCACTCTGCATAAAAAGTTGTACCTTATTTCGTTCTGTTTCACGCGTGATACACTTTCCTTTTAAAAAAAAACCTAACTGATCTTGCGACTTTTTTTGTTAGCAGTAAATCAACTTGCTTTCTTCCTAATCCAAACGAAAACGATGGCGCCGAAAACCTCGAAACACTCGCACACACCAACCGAAGGGAAAAAACAACAACCAAAAAAAATACTCCCGAGGCTCTTGTTAAATTTTTTGTTTCTTCTTTTTTTTTCGAACACAAAAGCCAGACTGTGCAAGGAATTCGATGCACTTGAAGATCTTAGATGCTCGCGAATTATGATCGCACAAAATTTACTCCCTTGTGAAACATTTAATCGCCGAACTCAAGAAGGTAACGAAACAACCCACGCACTCGATGTTCAACAAAGTTCGTACCTCCCCTCGTTGATGCTGCTGTCTTTCTCCTTCCCGAGCCGGCATCTATCGAGTAGCGGGACTTTTCGTTGCCAAGCCGGCTTCTTTTTGTTCGTTCCAGTGCTTACAAGTGCGTTCGGTACTTTATTAAGTATCGAAAGCACCTGCAAGCACCGGAAACGAAATTCCGGCGGCACTCAACAAAGTGGTCTAGTCAATCTGCTTGTCTCTGTCCTCACCACGACAGATCTCACCTTTCCATCTTTACTGTGAATAAGTTCATCTATCCTTCCCAAAGCCCAATGGGCAGGTGGGAAATTCTCTGCTTTGATTAATACTAACTGTCCAGTCTTCAAATTTTCTTTTTCTCTCCTCCATTTCTTTCTTTCCGTTAGAGTTGCCAAGAACTCTTCTTTCCATCTGTTAACAAAATGTGTAAACAATTTCTGTTTTTCTTTCCATAACTCTATGTCCTTATATGGTGGAACATTATCATAGTCAAATGGCGGGGGCAACACAAGCGGTTCACCTACCAAAAAATGCCCCGGTGTGAGCGCCTGATAATCATTTGGATCATCGTTCAAAGGGTATAGCGGCCTTGAATTCAACACTGCCTCTATCTCCACCAATAAAGTGGCGAACTGCTCATACGCCAGTGTTCTCATTCCAACTATCCTTTTTAAGTGATATTTCATTGATTTCACAGCAGCTTCGTATATACCGCCTTGGTGCGGAGCTGCTGGAACCATAAATCTCCATTCTGTCCCTTTTTTATTAATAAAGCTAATGAATTCCTTATCTTTTCCAAAATCAAATTCTTTGGTTATCTCATTCCTTGCTCCAACGAACACTCTTCCGTTGTCGCTGTATATCTTTTCGCAACGACCACGTCTGCCTACAAACCTCTGGTAGCATTCGATAAATGCGAGCGTCGAATGGTTCGTGACCAGATCTAAATGAATCGCTCTTGTTTTTAAACACACAAAAACAACCACATGACATTTTTGTGTTCCTATCCTCTTTCCTCTTTCATCCAGCAGTTTTATTTCGAATGGGCCTGCATAATCCACTCCTGTACATAAAAATGCCTTTCCGAATTGAACCCTATCCCCCGGTAAATAGGCCATCAGCTGATTTTCCAGTCGGTAGTTGTATCGTACACACACCACGCATTGGTGCAGAAACTACCTCAGTTCATTTCTAATCCTCGGAATCCAGTATGATTTTCTAATGTATTGTGTCATGACTTGAACAGCTCCATGTCTTGTTTCTCTGTGTGCATGATGCATCAGTAAATATGCCAATCTTGAACCATTCGGAATGATTGCTTGATGCTTCTGCTCATACGGAAGCTCTGATTCTCTCAGTCGACCACCTACCCTCAATAGGTTATGCTTACCAATGAAAGGTTTCAGTGGCTCAATTTTACTTCTCTCCAATACCTGTCCGTTCTTTCCAATTGCTGTAAGTTCTCTATTGTAATACTGCTGCTGCTCTGCTTGAATAAGATAGCGCATTGCAGATGATCTGTCCTCTGCTGTGATTTGTGGAATCTCACCTCTCTGCCGCAATGACCTCCTGGACCATATACGTCGATTATTCTTCAGCGATGCCTTCATCTTCTCTGTGAAGCGCAACACATATGCTGTAATATTAATTGCTCTATCCAATGTGGATGTATATTCGATCAAATCCACTCTTTCGCTCGACGTTCTGAGTCGAATTTGAAGTCGTTTTGGAAATTCTGTCCTCATAACTAATATCTTAAATTCATTCTGTACATCTTCTGTCCTGCTCTCCTTAAATGAACTCGATGGCCACTGCTCAATCGGGCAAGTGAGCCATGCTGGTCCATGTAACCATAGCTGGTTCCCAATGAGCTCTCTCGGTTTCAGTCCCCGGCTCAGCAAGTCGGCGGGGTTATCTTTTGTGCCAACATGTCGCCATTTATTTATCTCTGTATTTGTTTGAATCGATGATACTCTGTTTGCAACAAATGTTTTAAGGCTACATGGCATCTTTCTTATCCATTGAAGTGTCACCATTGAATCTGTCCAAAGCACATATGGTGTGTCTTTCCATTCCATTGTATCTTTCACTTCTATAAGCAATCTTGACATCAATTCCGCGGCGGCCAACTCTAGCCGTGGAATTGACACAGTTTTAGTAGGTGCTACACGTATCTTTGAAACCAATAAACTGCTTGAAATCTTTCCATTCTTATGTTCAACTCTAATATAGATGACTGCGCCATAAGCTATCGTTGAAGCGTCTGAGAAGCCATGAATTTCTATCTTCAATGCATCGTCTGTACCTATCCATCTATGCATCTTGAATCTTTCTAGTGCAGTTATATCTTTCCAGTATTCTTTCCAAGAGGTTTCAACTTCCCGTGGAACTGGTTCATCCCAGTCAATCGCCAACCGCCATAACTGTTGAATTAAGACCCTACCAACAATTACAACGGGTGATAAGTATCCATTTGGATCGTATAGCTGCGCTACACGACTCACTATCCCTCTTTTCGTTATCTTTCCTTCTATCTCCGGGGTTATGATGACAAATATGAATTTGTCCTCTTTGATTAACCATTTCAGTCCCAAAACAGATGTTTTTTCTTCATCTACAAATATCACGTCTCTTTCCTGTTCCGAATACATCTCCTGTACAAGCTCCTTGCAGTTCGATTTCCATTTTCGTAGCTCAAATCCACCTTCTTTCAAAACTGCATTTATCTCTCTCGCTAGTCTGATAGCCTTTCCTCTTGAATCTGAACCAGAGCAGCAATCATCCATGTAAAGATCATTTTCTATCACATTTGATGCTTCTGGATATCTCTCCATTGCCTCTCTGGCACACTGAATTACTGTCCGTACTGCATTATAGGCCGACGAGGTCAATCCGTATGTTATAACTGTTAACCAGTACTCTCTTAATGGCTCTGTCCGATTCTCTCTCCAAAAAATTCTTTGTAAATTCCATTGCGATTCATCCACCTTAATTTGACGGAACATCATTTTGATATCTGCAATAAAGGCCACAGAATGACGCCGAAATCTCATTATGTTTTCATGTAGGTTTCGCTGTAATTTCGTTCCCAATAACTGAATGTCGTTCAGTGAGACTCCCCTATCCGTTTTGCAACTACCATCAAAGACCACTCGAAATTTCTTCGTTACGCAATGATGCGGAATATAGTAAACCATTTCCTCTCTCCCTGGTTCCTTTGTTACCAGCCTCATGTGGTTAAGGCTGATGTACTCTCGCATGAAATTAATATATTTCTCTTTCGTCTGGGGATCTTTTTCTATCCGTCTCTCTATCCATAAGAACTTACGAAGGGCTATTTCTCTTGAGCTCCCTAACGTTCTAATCTCCTCCTTGAGTGGTATCGTTACTGTAAATCTTCCTGTCGAATCTCTCGTGTATGTTTTTAGAAACTTAGTCTCTACTTGTCTCTCCTCATCTGTCCAAAACTGTCCTGTACCTATCTGGTCTAATTCCCATAATCGCTTTAGCAAGATGTTCAAATCATCATTACTTATTCTGGCACTCTCAAATGCAGATACATTCTGTTCCTTCTGTTCATATTCTTCTGATCCCGCACCTAATAAGGCCACTCCTAATCTTGTCTCCATAAGTGTCGCTCTTACTATCCCCCGTGGTATAATGCCAATGATGATTCTTGTAAGGAATTTCACCCCCAGCACCACATCGACCTCTCGGGGCCTCCAATATTTCGGATCCGCCAGCATCATTTCCAATTGAACATTCATTCTCTCCGTCGGAACTGACGGCAGTGTCAGATTCCAATTACTTTCCTTCGGCAACACCTGAAAACTCTCCGGCAAGCTGATGCCTGAATCAAACCATGGACAAACCTTCCCAGTCACTTTTTTAGTTATAAGGAATTCACCATTGGTAATTCCACTCAGCCTTCTAGCAATGCGAGTTGTTGGCAACTGATGCCTATGTTGGAACGCATAACTAATCAAGCTAGTATCCGCTCCGGTATCCAGCAAAGCTCGGACCGGTCCATACTTCTGTCCTTCTATCTCTATCCTGATCATAGCTGTCGGTTGCAAGGGTATTAATGAGTCTAATTCTATATTAAAAGATTTTTGGTTTTTGAGATCAAATAATATCTTTCCTTTATTTAAATTCTGTCCTTTACATTTTTCGACTGTACCTCTAATTGAATCATTTCCCTGTCCCCTCACATCTCTCCTCTCTCCCAATTTTCCCCTTTTTGCAGCCGACGGCCCATCTCATCTCTTTCCAATCGAATCACTCTCATCATCTGTCGACCTTCGCTTCCTGTTGAATTTCGTCTCTGTCCTGCCTGTATCTATTTTGCCCACGCCGAGAGAAACTCGCTGTGCTCGCTTCCCTTCCAACGTCGGACACAGTAAACTATTGTGCATCGGTCTGCCGGGACACCGATTACACGGTAGTGAATAGCAGTTGTCTGTCCCGTGCCCCTTCTTTAAGCAGTTTGGACATATATTCTGTCTGTCCAGGAACGTTTTCTTAGCGTTGAGAGACAATGCTGCGAACTCTTCGCATGTCCATATGGCATGATCTCCTCTACATGTATCACATGGATAGCGTTGGCTCTGTCCGGTCTTTCCAGCAGTTGATGACGGCTTTACCTTCGGAATCGCACCCGTAGCCTTACCTGGCACTTCCTTCCTTCTTTCCCTTGAACTGTCTCTTTCCATGCGCATTGGCCTGTCCCTTGATAATTGGTTCTGCATTGGTCGCCGGAACTTATCGTCTGATCCTGAGTAGACTCTTGCTTGCTCATCTAAAAATCTCATCATTTGCGCTAAGGTGGGCATTGAGTTTGCCCTTTGTCTATCCCATAATATTGATAATTCCTCGTCCAATTTGTCATGAAGCAAGTGGACTACCAACAATTCCCATTGCTGCTGTCCCAAGTCCATAGCGCCCATCTGTCGAATCACTTCGTGAGTGATGTTCGCCATCTTTCTTATCTCTGTCCCTCGTATTGGTGTGCGCATTGCCGACAAATGCAGTAATCTCCGGAAAAGATCTCGGCAAACACGATAGTTATCGTCAAACAACTCATTTAGTCTTTCCCATGCGGCTGTATAATTTTGGTCATTAACCTGCCATTCTCCGAACGCCACTGCTGCGTAACCACTCAGCGAGCTCTTTAAATAATTAAATTTATACGCCGGCGAAATCTCTTCCTTATTGTGTATGGCTGTCATGAACCGATCTCGGAATCCCTGCCACTTACAAATCGCTCCATCGAACATGCCCCATGTATTCCGGATATTGCTTTGGTCGAATGGTATCTTTACTTCTATCGGTCGTACCTGTCCAACCTGTCCTTCTTGCCTGGTTCCTGTCCTAGGTTTTAATTGGTCCATTCTCTCCTGCAGTCTACTACTGGCCTCGACATACATGTCTTCGACCTCTGTGAGCGCCATGAACGCTACATTGGGTTGGTCTTCTTCCGGACAATAATCTTCATAAAATTGCCGATGACCGGCCCTGAATGTTGCCCAATAGCCGTCCATCATATCCATCCGTACCTCTACCAAAGCTGCTGATTGCAAATCTTCTATCATTCCGCCATCAATACGTCGCCCTATCGATAGCTTCGCCATGTCCATTGCTAATCTTGCCGCCTGTTGATACGTGATATTTCTTGCCTCTGCCATGAGGCTTCCTTCTCCCTCTATCCTGTCCAAATCTGTCCGTTTTTCTTCTGAATCTGTCCGGGAGAATAATCTTTATTAGTAAATCAGTCCATATCTTAAAATAAATACTCCTATTCCGACAAAAAAGTGCAAGAAAAAAATTCGGTCTAATCCTTCCTTGTTCTAATTGTTCTCAATTCTGTCAAAATGCCGATGAAGCGAATCACCTTTGACATTTTATCTATCCTTGTAAATCTCTTCAAAATGTCGATGAAACGAATCACCTTTGACATTTTTATCTATCCCTCTAATCCTGTCAAAATGTCGATGAAACGAATCACTTTTGACATTTTTGTCTATCCCTGGCCATTCTTTCCAATTCTCAATGTCGATAAAACGAATTATTGTTGACATTTGTGTCTGTCCCCCTATCCCTCTATCCCCCGTGCACTTCCTCCCATAGATCTCATACTCGCCTTCATAGGCCAAGGAACACCATTTCGCGAGCGATCGTCGACGTCGGAACCCCGCCAGCAGGCAAACAACAACAACAAACTCATACAACCACAAACCGACCTCTTCGAAATCACAGAAGCGGTACTTCCCGCTCTCGCCTGCTCGAGTCAGCGAGAAATTTCGACGAGTCGGGGTTCACACACACATTCACGCACCCTGAAATCCCTAAACCAATACACTTGTTGTTGCACCGCTCGGCCTTGAAAAGAAACACGTTCCGACTTGCTGCGCTTGCACGCCTTTAGTAAGATATGAAAACCTTGAAAATGTCGCAGGCTTAAATTTCACAGCATGAATCTAAAGCACTTTCCCGAAATCTATCCGATTACACTTTCCTTATGATTTGTCATGTCGCACTTGCACTTTTTCTTGTTATTTAATTTTCTTACCTTCCGATTTGTCCTGTCCCAATCTCTCTATCTTGTTCTATGTCTCTCCTTTTGTACTTATCTGTACGCCACGAATAATTCCAATCCTGTTATTCTTTTTTTGTTTTTAGCACTTTTTTCTCTTTTCCTTGATCGTTACTGTCACACGGCTGTTCGAAAACTGAAAAACAAAAAACCAACCGTTGTGCGCGCAACTAGGCAAGTGGTTTTTTGTCTCCCTTGCTCTTCTACGCTTTTCTGTCCGCGTGATTGTGTCCGATTTTCATGAATTTACCTGAATTTTCTGTCCTTGGTTCATCCTATCCGGCTCGACGGACCATAATGGTTCGGCATATCACGCAATCTATCAAATTAATAAAAACACTAAACTGAGGAAAACCCCCATTGGGGATAAAAAACCTCTTTATTGAATTCTAAGTGGCACTATCCATACAATACGTCTATATATTTTGACTATCCGGTGGCGACTAACTCTGTACGAACATATACATATGTATGCGACAGAACCTGTATGTGTTGTACGCTGCTGAATGCTGTCTGTACGAAACAGGGCCCATTCGCGTTAGCTCGAGCATGAAATTTAGTTGCGCTTACATTTGTCTCTCTGGCACTGTTTGGACGCGTTTCAAAGGGATTTGCTTACAGCACTAATGTACCATTTCCACACGCGCCTTCACTCGCATTGCATCAAGACACTACCCCAGCGGGACCGCACTGAACACTTGGTAGCCCCCACTACTGCAAAAAAACACTCGCATTGAACATTCGCTTCGATGGGACTCGGTTGTAGCACTTGAGCGTACCCTTTCCACACGCACCTAGCCATTCGCGCTAACTCGCATCGGTCAATGCGAGTGAAGGCGCGTGTGGACTTGCGGCATTACCTTCGTATCGTTGGGCCCTTGTCGCTTCGCTGAATCTTATAGAGCTTCTTTTTGTGTTGGGATATATTCCAGGTTTTTTTTTCGACGATTTCAAGTATTTTGTAACGACCCTTTTTCCTGGACAGCTCCTTGATTACTATATCATCCGAGAAGGTCCTGACAGATCTCATCGTCAGATACGGGCTACTGCATGGACAAGAAAGCTATAAGGGCTGGTCTGTATCGCTGACACAATCACCAATAGGCGATTGTAGTCCCATGGAGGGTTTGGCTGAACGACTGTGCATCTAGTGGTTGCACGTACTAGCTCGCCAGGTTGGGGTGGGTTGTCTTCCATACTCCATGAACTCTAATCAATATGCACAAGGCCGACCAATGGGGTTGAGAGGCCCACATCGAAGTAATCAGCAAGGGGTAAACATAACTAGAAGGAGACTGCAATTATAGCCCTCAGGAGCGGCATCTAAGCAAGACCAGGAGATAAGACAAAGAGTTTACGAATAATAAAAAAGAAGGGCCATAAGTTGAACTTAACCCTTCCTGATCGAGCATTAATTAAGGCACGTTGGATGGGCGCAAGGGATATTACCTCTTCCAGTCACTTGGAAACACCCCTGTTGGAGGGACAATATCACACAGCCCCATGGGACGTCCTAGCCTAACATGGTTTGATATAGACCAATGTAGGATATGTACGACTGAGTTTTAGTGACTGATAAGTAGTAGTGCTGCGACATCGACCTGAAAATATCGATGTTTCATAACATCGATGTTTGAAATTAACGACATCGATGACGATAAAACATCGGTGAAAAACATCGTTGTTTTTAGAATTTTGGGTGAGACATTAGAGACGAAGCAAATGTTTGCTCCATGAAAACCGAGAAGGTTTTTGTCAAAGAAAGGGACAGCGAATGAAAACCGTCATCGTAGAAATGTACGTTAAGAGCAACATACACTATCATTCTTGCATGAATATTTGAAGTAATGCTAGAGTTCATGCCATCATGCAACCCCATACACGAAAGATTTTCGAGAAAAATTCAAATATTCATTCAAATTTTGAATCTGGATGTTTGGTTGAATTTGTAACGCTAAGTTCGTTCGGGTAGCTGCCATACAAAATGTCCTTAAATAACATGTTCAAGAATATTTATCAATAACTTCGGCACGCTTAGAGATACGACTTTGAAATTTCGTGTATGTTGGTTCTTCAATAGTTGGAGCTAAATGTATGATTATGAAAATAATCCTATTAGTCCTTCGTGTAACTGCCATACAAATATCATGTGAATATATCTACACTCAATTTACGGAACTCACTATAACTCAAGTAATCCCTTAGTTACGAATTTGGAATTTTGTACAAATTAGTTTTGAGTGAAAACAAAGATCGAGTAGTGAACTAGTCAGCGAAATTCTTTTAACACTTCTGGTACCTTCCATACAAACATCCTTAAAACACGTGTTCAACAATATTTTCCGATAAATTTTGAGCTCGTCAAGCTCGAATTTGAAATTTTGTACACATTAATTTTTGAATGGTTCCAAAGAAAAGGATAAATTTATAAGAAATCGAGTGAGTCTTTCCTACACCTTCCATGGGAAAGTCTTTCAGGATATGAAATTAGAGACTGATTATTATCTTTCCGCTTTGAGTAGCAATCACACAACATGCACACACGTAATTCTACGTTATCCCCAACTACAATATAAATCTGAGTTAAGTATTTATCTAGAGTATCATACGATTGGCTATAGTATGTTAAAGTTTTAGTAAAAATGGTGTCCGAGTCCTCTTTGGAAATGCATATCTCCGGTCATGTTTATCCTAGAATAATAAAATATGGCTTATTTTAAAGGGGAGGTTTGTCTTGTCGCAATCAAAATTATCCTTGAAATTTTTTTTAAGGATAAATACTTTGTTCTTTATCCTTGAAAATCTCAAAACGGTTTTTTTATTTTCTTGTTTTGTGGGTTAAGCTTGTATTACACTGTACGACCACGCTGTCAAATTGCAGTAATATGCAATGCGAAGTAGGCGACTACAAATAAATCTCACTGTGAGATTTGCAGTCGGCATGCCTAGGAATTTACCGGATAATTCAATGTTCGCGTTAGAACAACTCAAGCAGCGCAAATTCGGCCTACTTGAGAGGTTACAACGGAAATAATGTACGCGTTGAATGCTACTTTGAATTTCAGTTGAGCTTCCTTCACGCAGCGCAAATTTAGCCTACGGTCGTGAACCTCAACGGAAATATTGTCAAAAAGAGATCGGGCCGGCGTCGCGCGTGGCTTAAATAGCCCGATGAGGCTTTCGTTCCTGTTGTCCTGGACCAATTTTCGGCGAGGTGAATTTGGGTGGACAGTACGGGCTGAAAGTATTTGTAATTCATTTATTTTCTGGTATGGGAAATTCAAACATTTAAAAATTATGTTTGGGAAGTCCAAACAAACATCGATGTCGCACAGCACTAATAAGTAGACGACTAACAATAAGCTAGCGAGGCTATACGACAGCATTGATCATAGGTATGTAAGCGTACATAAAGAATATTTGAGCTATATAAGCTTAGAACTTAAGGAAGAATGAGTATGTTGCCTAACAATAAGTTAGCGAGGCTATGCGACAGTCTTGATCATGTATATATAAGCGTGAGTAAGGAATAAATGAAATATACGTGATTAATAATTAAAGAGTGATAGTCAGGCTTGCTACCAATAGGTTATCGAGGCTATACGGCAGCCTTGAGCTATGTATATAAGCGTAGATCAGGAAGATATGAGATATACTATATAAGCTTAAAACTTAAGGACTGATAAGTATGTTGATTAACTATAAGATAGCGAGGCTATACGGCAGCCTTGAGCCTATGTATATTAGCGTGGATTTTTTTTTTTTTTTTAAGGATACTGATCTGGACTTAGGTGGTTAGCCTAATACACTGTAGTGTACAATCCAGTCAGCTTAGGGATGGGAGGTCAGAAATTGGGCCGGGTATGGCAGTGTACTAGTTGGTGTTAATAATTTTGAGTGCTGTTTGGCTTTGAGATGTGATCTACCAGAACAGCAATGTTGCCTATAACAAATCAACTACTGTCTGGTATCTCTGATGGTGTTAGTGAATCTGATAAGAATGTAAAAAAAACTCATCTGCTCACTGTTAAATCCTTTAGTAGTGATCCTATTAAAAATTCCGGACTGTTCACTATTTATATTAATAATTTCAAAGCCAATAGCAACTGAAAAATTCTTATAAATAATTTATGCGTAGAGTGGGAGTTGAACCCACGACATCGCGCATACAAGCCTAGTACGCTACCACTGGACTACACCCGGCTTAAAGATAAAGAATATATGGAGTATGTAAGCTCAAAACTTAAGGAAAGATCAATACGTTGGCTAACAATGGGTTCGCGAGGCTATACGACAGCCTTGATTGTAAGTATATACGAGTACATAAAGAATATGTGAGGTATATATACTTAAGACTTAAGGAATGATAGATATGTTGCCTGATATTAAGTTAACGAGGCTATATAACAGCCTTGATCATAAGTATCTAGCTTAGGTAAAGAATATGTGAGGTATATGGACTTAAAGCTTAAGAAGTGGTAAGTAAGTTGGCTAATAATATGTTAACGAGGCTATACGACAGCCTTGATTATATACATGTAAGAGTACCTGAAAAATATGAGAGGTATATACCTACAATTAAAAATTAAGAAGTAATAGGTATGATGCCTAATATTAAGTTAACGAGGGTATGCGACAGCCTTGATTGTAAGTATATAAGAGTATATAAAGAATATGTGCGATATAGGCTTAAAACTTGAGAAATGATAGATATGTTACCTAATATTAAGTTAACGAGGCTATATGGCCGCCTTAATCATACGCATCATATGCATAGGGAGGAGGCGTATGGAACATGCGTGGGAGTTCTGGTGGTGAGGCCACGCGCAGATTTTAGACGTTAGAAAACGGAAAGAACCGGTAAATACTGGTATTGAGTAGGGAACAGTTAGAAAATGGGGAGGAAAATGAGGCCGGGTAGGCGGATGAGACTTACGGGAAAAGAAGATCCCACGTCCTCAATGCGGCAAACATGCAATATTTAAATGAAGGTTATGACAGAAAATTCAAGAATATATTTGTCTTGTACTACTTAGCTTGATAATCCACCGGATGGTACATGATGGTATCCGACCGTATGGTATTCCGCAAAGTCAGGAGCCGCCCGCTCGTTTTATAGACATCAGCCTATTTTTCCCCAGGATCCGAGCCGCAGATCCGGTATCCAGAGCGTTTTCTTGTAATTTCCACTTAGACCGGTGGTCTTGGTCCCGTTACTACAAATGGAGTAAATACCACTGGCAGTAACCACTTAAGTTTTGGACCCGCTCTCTTTGATGGTTGAAAAAGAACTGCCGAGAGCATTTTTCTTTGCTTCGATCAAGTTCTTCGAGTTGACAGATGCTATTTTTATACTCTAGATGAACATATAGAGTATTATAAGTTTAATCCAGCCCGAAAAGTTTGTAACGCATAGAACCGAGCCTCGGACGAAAAAAAGTTGTTTATTATTTTGTGTTTATTTTTGGCCAAAACCCCCAAATCCGTTTGCTGTCCGTCCGTCCGTCCGTTAGCACGATAACTCAAGAACGCGTTGACCTAGGAAGTTGAAATTTTGTCACAACTTGTAAAATGGAAAAAATAAGGCTAAGTTCGTTAATGGGCGATATTCTTCCAATCCTTCGGGTACCTCCCATACAAGAGTCCTTGAAACACGTTTTCCCAGCTATTGCTCGAATGCTTCATGTTAGGAACTTGAAATTTTGCATACGTATGGTTTAAAATGTTTGAATTGAATGTTCTGAATTTGATGCAAATCGAATGAGTCCTTCGTGTAGCAGCCTAGAAAAGTCCTTCAAAAATGTATGCTCTTTACTGAATTCACTATAACTCCAGAACGAGTTAGAGCAGGAATTTAAAATTTTACAGGAATTAGTTTTATACCAAAACCAAGACGGAGTTCATTAGTTAGCGCCATCCGTTGACTCCTTCGGGTAGCTGTCATACAAAAGTCCTTAATAAACATATTCACCAATATTGCACGATAAGTTTAGAAAGCTTTAATTTACGACTTTGCAATTTTACAAACATTAATTTTATAATAGTCGCAGCTGAAACTATCAATATGAAAAATATCCCATGAGTCCTTCATGTAGTTGCCATACAAAAATTCTGTAAAATGTCCTAACTTACTCTATGGAACTCACTATAAATCAAAAAATCGACCACTATACAAAAGTTTCTACCTGTAAGTAAAAGGTCATGTAATAATTGCTTGTGCTCTCCTCATTCTTTTGATATATTTCCAACTAAAATATAAATCGGAGTTCAGTATTTCATCTAGAGTATCATACGATTGGCTTGCAGCCGATCGTGACTGCGTTATGTTTGTCTTGTACGTTGGTTTTCCTACTCATGCTAGATGGCCGCCAGGCCCTAAAGGGTTGAACAGAATGTTGTGTTATTGTTTGTTAGGTTTTTGGTGGCCCGACATGATCGCAAACCACGGGCGTGTCAATTTATGTTATAAATTAGAATTATATTATACAATTTTGTTCACTTTATTAATCCGCACTCGATCACATTTATTAATTTTTTTTTGTTTTTCATTTGGTATTTGATCGTTCGTAGTCTAATTCACTTTTATTTTTTTATTCTTTATGAATATTTTATGTTTTATGAACCTTTCGGTTCCAGACCTTTTAACAACCAAAAAAATTACGCCAACCGTTTTCTTTCACTTAACCACAACCAGTCCCCTTAAGTCCTCTGACTTCCACCTCGAAACCCCCAAAATCCATCGTTCTTACAAATTCTCCTTCCGCGTATTGTCGCGCTTTTCATTTTCTTGTAAGGGTGGGCAGAGCAGGGCCCTCTCCCAAAGGGCACTAATTTTTAGTACAGCAGTTACAAAAAACTACATATATAAATTTTTCATGAAAAAAAGTGCAAATTTTATATATGCTTTCAAGAAAATTTATTATTTAATGATTATTTAATTAAAAAAATAAGGTTCAATGATATGGACCGACCAATATATAAAAAAAATGAGGAGAAATTTAAGGAATGTACCTACATAGGTACATATATATAATGTACATAGGCACATATATATTTACATAAAAAAGAACAATAGAAAAGAAATTAAAAAAAATGAAATCCGACATTCATCACAGATGAGTATTTGACGATTGAGACATTTGCTCCAGTGTCGATTAAGAGATTGAGTGATTTACTCCTTGCATGAGGACATTGTAAACTAACCTGAATAGAATTTTCGTTTAACAAGATTAACTGCGGTTTCTCGTAGCGAATACCTCCAGATCTAAATGCTTCGCTACGGCTGCGTCGAGAATATTTATGTTTCCCGTAGGATTCGAAAGATTACTAGTTGAACTAGTTTGTGGCTTTTGATTTAGATTTGTTGCTTGATTTTGGGAAGATTCAGAGGAATTTCGACCTTTTTCTAAAATCGCTGATGCGTTTCCTCATCCGACAATCTTCTTTAACATGTCCAGACTTCTTGCAATAATTACACACTTTTACGGCATAAGAATGGTCAACAGACTTGCTGCTATATTACCATTATTGTGTTTATTTTATTATTTGATGAAGGCGGATTCGTGAAACAATTGGAACTAGTATGTCCATGTCTTTGGCAGTATGTAATGTACACTAGCATACTTTTGGTGTAGCAGTACTGCAGAGATTTGGGGCGCTAGATTATGACCTAAATCACAACATAGTATCCGTCCAACCAAACCATCACACAACACTACGACCCAAAGAACCGTCCTAGCCGTCAGAATGTATGTATATATCCATTACCCTGCCCCAGAACAACTGATTGGAGTAAGTCTCCTTAATCAATTGTTCCAAGTTAGTCTGGACATATACTTACTACGAAAATGATTGTCAGCCGGTGACCAACCCACAGTTGGGTGACTTTAGTCCCATGGTTTCCCGATAGATAGCGTGCATCTAGCTTTAGCACGTGCATAGCTCGTGGGAAGGGGCGTGAGTAGCTACTTTTAACCATGGACAAAACGTAATATGCACGATTGAGCTGAAAGTTCGAATTGAGGAGCTCGTAACTCTGTCATCAGCGGGCTGGAAGGTGAAGGAATAAGGAAGAGTGGAAGAACAGACTGTGGAATATGGAAAACAAAAGAGAGGAAATGAAGGTGGAAAGCACAAAAGTGTTGAATTTCGGCGGGAAGGCCGATGCCATTATAAATCATATGTCAGATGTGATGGTAGAATGTAACTCACAAGAGTTGAAGTTGATAAAGCCGTATGGCTCATTGAATAGGGTTTAAGATGCCAGTATTCATGCCTGTATAGTGTCATGTAATGTACCCGTTGAAAATAGTAAACGAGGAAACAAGAGACCAAATCATTGGGGCTCCAATTGGTGTATAACACTGGAATCAGAACGCGATCAGAACTGGAGTCAGAAGCGCTCTACAAACAGGTATCAATATACCTTTCTGCCTTTCTACAATTACAATCAAACCAACAAAAAAAAAGGATTTGCGTTAACGGATTGTCTCGAAACGTATCCAAAGCTCCCCTCACTAAACGAAGACATGACTGCATTATTAATTTGGAATGGACGTAATTTAGCAAAGACCACCTTATTCCGGCACGTGCTAGGACTTAACCTGCAATTTCAAACAAGCACCTGTTGTGTTTGAGGCCTTGGAAAAATTATTTTGACTTGAAAAAGTCAAAATAGTCGAAGGATGGGTAAGGTTCGAGACAGAATGGGCCAATTCCTCCTACGTCTGAATTGGTGGCTGAAGTAGAACGGAAGCAACACGCTTGCTGGCGGCCGGGACTAGCTACGGCAGTATGGGGTGGTTCTTGTTCTACCTCAGACCATAAACCCTAGGCCTAGACAACAAAAATTTCGTGTTGGCTTACTTCAGGGTATTTAAAATTGGAATATCTTCCCAATAGGTCGTGAAAGACCAGGAAGCGGTGGAGTTGCGCGACTTCGCGATTTGTCAGGGCGCTTAGCTGTTTTTAGCGCCCTGCTCTGCCCACCCTACCTTAGCCATATCTGTCCTAAAAACGCATTCCGATATGGCCTCTTTTAGAGGTTCGGGGCAGAGGAGCTAGACGCTCGGTTTCACTTCTATAATATGCCTTTAGCCTCTATTCAACGTTGCAAAACAAAAAAAAAATAGGCCCAAAAAAAATACTGAAAAGGAAAAAAAAATCAAGGAAAGAGAAAATCAAAGCAAAATGAAAAAACATACTGCAGTCACGATCGGCTGCAAGCCAATCGTATAATTCTCTAGATTTCGCTGACTAGTAAACTCGAAATTCGTTTTCACTCAAAACTAATTTGTACAAAATTCTAAACTTACAGCTAAACGATTACTTGAGTTATAGTGAGTTCCATAAATTAATTGAAGACATTTTGAAAGGATATTTGTATGGCTGCGCGAAGGACTAATAGGATTTTTTCAAAGATATACATTTAACTTCAACTATTGGAAAACAAACGTGAACAAAATTTTAAACAAACAGCTAAAGTGGTTTTGACGCCATCGACAAATTTTCGACTGTGAAAATGTATGCAGTAAAATTTTTTTTTACGATTTTTCTGCGTGTGAACTATTTGTACCATGTACATTAGTAGTAATAGTTTGTGATTAGGCTTGTGTCTCTACATCAATGGTTGGAAACTTAAAGCTAACAATGACTGTATTGAAATAAAATTAGATTGACTTGAAGAAAAAATGGTTAAGAAAAACGTATTTTAGATATACTATTTTTCAGCAAAGTGTAAGGGAAGCAATGCTTCCCTTGCTTCCATGGACGCCACGCCACTGTCGTACAGTGGTTGGAATTGCAAATCTGTGGGACGAAACTAAGAACAAGCTAATAATAAATGGTCATGGCTTTATTATTCAATATATTGTTTTTTTTTAATGTGAATGTGAATGATAAGTGTTCATTTGTTTAATTCTGACCATTATTACATAAATTAAAATAAAGAAATATTAAAACAAAGGTATACTATACGTAAGTACATAAATAGGATATGAATCTTGTGACTGGTGTAGTAGGCTCATAACGTCAGGTGGAAAAAGAATTTTTCTTGACCTTGTTGGAATAGCGTAGACAGCTTATGACTGGATCTGAACTTACCAGCAAGTATTGCATCAAGTCTTCCAGTGTATTCGTCCGTGAAAACTTTCTTGTTGCATTAGTCCTTATGCTTGGCTTCTTAAGCTTCCTCAGATAATTTTCCAATTGGTAAAATTACAACCTTGATGATGTCTGCTCCGTGTATTAATATTTTGTGGATGGTGGCTGGCATGTAATACCAACCATATAACTGTGTGAAGAGTTCAACTGTATCGTACGCATATTCTTGATAACGATCAACTTCGACAGGATAACTGCAGAAAATGGTTCCTAGAATAATTAATAAACGGAATATTAATTCTTCGCTAATCCCTGTTATCTCAGAAGCAAGCTTAGGATCCGAAAAAATTTTTTTGCCCTGTTACCGTCATTGGTTGTACCACATCCAGGCTTTGGCATATCCACGAAGAAACCCATTCTTTGTCGTAGCTCTTACTGAATTCTTTGCTTCCGTAATTGAACGTGTTCTTTCTATGAACCTCTTGCTTACCAACATTTCACATAAAGTGTGTACGATATATATGTAAAACGCATTCCAAACTTCTTAACCGTGCATGCAAACTTGATATTCCCAAAGAAATTGCTGAAGAGTCTTGCTGCTGAAATCTGTGGTTCACCAAATTATTCATTTCTCGAGGATTGGCCCCGCCAATATATATAGCACTTTGATTTCTCTGTTAGTACACTACAGATTTTACCATCGACCATTGTGTCCCTTCAATATAGACTTTGGTCGGAGCTAATGTCAATATTTGATCCTGGATTGCTTTAATTTCTTCTTTGATTAAATCCTTTGTTTCTTTTTTAAAAATAATTGTTATTGGTCGCCAAAACATTGTGGAAGATGGGCTAGGATTTTTCGAAATAAGTGAATTTTTATTGAAAGTGATTTAAAGGCGGAACAAAGCTCACTACAAATAAAAATGAGTTGTCTTCTTATATTACAACAAAACCGTCAAATGTTTCCTTGTATCTAGAATAACCAGATGCCCTATCGCACCCACATTTGTAGTCTGCCACCAATGTTGTATCTTTGCCATTACTGTCTATAATATTTACTAGTGATTCATTCTGGTTGATGAGGCTAATAATTCTAATTGTAGTGTGATCAAGGATGGCCTGAAGCTTAACTGTGGCAGGTAAATCGTCCACTATTATTTCTGATGGATAACAAAGTCTTTTTCCAAGAATTAATTCGTCATAGCATATCTGCATTATGAATTTTCCCTTCCTTCCGAATGTTAAAATAAATCCATTTTGTCATTTTATTTTTAACAAGCCCTAGGCTTCATTTGTTGTGAGTTTTTACTTCATTATTATAAGCTTTTTTAATCTTTGTTGGCCTTGTTTGAGAATATTGTGAAATATCCTTCATAATTTGTGCTGCATCCCGTCTATCTTCCCGTTGCAGACCCATTCTCATAGCAAATGTTAATTCATCCGTACTATTTTCTGACAAATGTTTTACCTTTCTTCGCTTTGTCCTCTGAAAATGATGTAGTCGGTCTTCCAACTGCACGATCACGATTGTTCGTTGTTGATTTTATGCATTCCGAAATGCCATTAAATTCTAGTAAGGGGTTACATCTAGTTGGCGGCCGAAAAAAGGCGTGTGTTGTGAATTTTTGTTGGGAAAATGATGGCAGGTTTCGACCTGTTTTTTTTTCATAGTCAAGGGTATATCTTTGACTATGTTTCATAATTTTTTTATTGGAAAAAATTTACAAATGTAGCAGATATAATATATTTTCCAGACCGCTGTTAAAAAAAAAACCTTGCTTTCCACACCAATGATCTAAAATAAAAAAACCAACTTAATTAAGTTTTTTTTATCGTATTATCTAGTTTTTAAACGAAGGATTTGATCAAATATTCATTTTTGAAAAAATGGTCGGCGATCGAAAGTGAAAGTCTATTTTTCGGTGGAAAATTCACTTCATTTTCCTTGATATAAAAAAAAAGTATGGAATGGAAAAAAAAATGCTTCGTTTAAAAACTAGATAATATGATAAAAAAAACTTAATTTAGTTGATTTTTTTATTTCAGACATGAGTGTGGAAAGTACAGTGGTCACTGCGGAAGGCTTTTTTTAACAGCGGTCCGGGAAATATATTATATCTGCTACATTTGTCAATTTTTTCCAATAAAAAAATTATGGAAAAAAACAGTTCGAAACTTGCCATCATTTTCCCAAAAAAAAATTCACAAAAACACGCCTATTTTTCGGCCGCCAACTAGATGTAACCCCTTAAGCTATTTAACCATTCATCAAATTTATTCAAAAAATTCTGTGGACTATAATGACTCTTCCATTTTTCATGAAAAAGTTTGCATATGTAGACGATTTGAGGATCCAAATTTTGTTTTAACTCTTCAGATATTTCTTGTATGCCAAATAAATTCAATACTCGTTACTGAACGGCGGCTTTTTTATTTATTAGGTTTTTTTCTAATTTCCAAACCTCAAATATCGTTCTTCAGGAAACTCCGATTTTTGCACCTATAATAAATTAAAAGCTTTTTATGGATTTTTATGGATCTCTATGGCTATAATTTTGGCAGGATAATAATCTTTAACGTTTACACGAATTTTATATATAAATTTTATGGTTGTAAAAGATTGGAGCTTAAGTGAAATTGCTTATCACGACTTTTATAACTTAAGATTTGTACCAATCAAAAAATTGTATACAATATTTCATTTAATTTTGTAAATATTTTTTTAGCTGCATATACCTTGTACTAAGTCTTCCATAATTAAAAATTGGATTAAATAGCTTTCAACTCGTCAGGAAAAATATGTTGCAACAGCTTTTATATTTGACTGACTTCGAGCAGAGTTTTAAATTGAACTTTGACGAATCGCTGCGTGCATGGCGTTCGCGCAAGCGCATTGACTGTACTACCAAAATCAACTATACATAGATATAGGAGACACACGTACACTATATTAAAAAAAAAATCGAATTTTATCCTCCCAGATTCATATTTCCGACCACTGTGTGTCGTAGCAATTCTCCAGGATTTCCTCGAATTTCTTACTCGGCCATAATCTTCGCCCTCTTATCTTCCTTCATGAATAGAGAGAACATATGTATACTTACTTCCTGTGGTATTTATTAGCACCAAACTAAAACCCTGAAACACTTACACAAGTCTTACACAATCTTAATAGAAAAAAACTGAAACCGTGTAGTTCATTAATTTATCTTTATATGTATTAATAAAAACTCAAATGTTTAACTTTTCCTAAACCTATCTTATGACGCGCCTTCACTCGCACTGACCGATGCGCGTGTGGAAAGGGCCCATTCGCGTTAGCTCGAGCATGAAATTGAGATGCGCGTACATTTGTCTCTCTGGCACTGTTTGGACGAGTTTCAAAGGGATTTGCTTACAGCACTAATGTACCATTTCCACACGCGCCTTCACTCGCATTGCATCAAGACACTACCCCAGCGGGACCGCACTGAACACTTGGTAGCCCCCACTACTGCAAAAAAAACACTCGCATTGAACATTCGCTTCGATGGGACTCGGTTGTAGCACTCGCGCGTACCCTTTCCACACGCACCTAGCCATTCGCGCTAACTCGCATCGGTCAATGCGAGTGAAGGCGCGTGTGGACTTGCGGCATTACCTTCGTATCGTTGGGCCCTTGTCGCTTCGCTGAATCTTATAGAGCTTCTTTTTGTGTTGGGATATATTCCAGGTTTTTTTTTCGACGATTTCAAGTATTTTGTAACGACCCTTTTTCCTGGACAGCTCCTTGATTACTATATCATCCGAGAAGGTCCTGACAGATCTCATCGTCAGATACGGGCTACTGCATGGACAAAAAAGCTGTAAGGGCTGGTCTGTATCGCTGACACAATCACCAATAGGCGATTCTAGTCCAATGGAGGGTTTGGCTGAACGACTGTGCATCTAGTGGTTGCACGTACTAGCTCGCCAGGTTGGGGTGGGTTGTCTTCCATACTCCATGAACTCTAATCAATATGCACAAGGCCGACCAATGGGGTTGAGAGGCCCACATCGAAGTAATCAGCAAGGGGTAAACATAACAAGAAGGAGACTGCAATTATAGCCCTCAGGAGCGGCATCTAAGCAAGACCAGGAGATAAGACAAAGAGTTTACGAATAATAAAAAAGAAGGGCCATAAGTTGAACTTAACCCTTCCTGATCGAGCATTAATTAAGGCACGTTGGATGGGCGCAAGGGATATTACCTCTTCCAGTCACTTGGAAACACCCCTGTTGGAGGGACAATATCACACAGCCCCATGGGACGTCCTAACCTAACACGTACACTATATTAAAAAAAAAAATCGAATTTTATCCTCCCAGATTCATATTTCCGACCACTGTGTGTCGTAGCAATTCTCCAGGATTTCCTCGAATTTCTTACTCGGCCATAATCTTCGCCCTCTTATCTTCCTTCATGAATAGAGAGAACATATGTATACTTACTTCCTGTGGTATTTATTAGCACCAAACTAAAACCCTGAAACACTTACACAAGTCTTACACAATCTTAATAGAAAAAAACTGAAACCGTGTAGTTCATTAATTTATCTTTATATGTATTAATAAAAACTCAAATGTTTAACTTTTCCTAAACCTATCTTATGACGCGCCTTCACTCGCACTGACCGATGCGCGTGTGGAAAGGGCCCATTCGCGTTAGCTCGAGCATGAAATTGAGATGCGCGTACATTTGTCTCTCTGGCACTGTTTGGACGAGTTTCAAAGGGATTTGCTTACAGCACTAATGTACCATTTCCACACGCGCCTTCACTCGCATTGCATCAAGACACTACCCCAGCGGGACCGCACTGAACACTTGGTAGCCCCCACTACTGCAAAAAAAACACTCGCATTGAACATTCGCTTCGATGGGACTCGGTTGTAGCACTCGCGCGTACCCTTTCCACACGCACCTAGCCATTCGCGCTAACTCGCATCGGTCAATGCGAGTGAAGGCGCGTGTGGACTTGCGGCATTACCTTCGTATCGTTGGGCCCTTGTCGCTTCGCTGAATCTTATAGAGCTTCTTTTTGTGTTGGGATATATTCCAGGTTTTTTTTTCGACGATTTCAAGTATTTTGTAACGACCCTTTTTCCTGGACAGCTCCTTGATTACTATATCATCCGAGAAGGTCCTGACAGATCTCATCGTCAGATACGGGCTACTGCATGGACAAAAAAGCTGTAAGGGCTGGTCTGTATCGCTGACACAATCACCAATAGGCGATTCTAGTCCAATGGAGGGTTTGGCTGAACGACTGTGCATCTAGTGGTTGCACGTACTAGCTCGCCAGGTTGGGGTGGGTTGTCTTCCATACTCCATGAACTCTAATCAATATGCACAAGGCCGACCAATGGGGTTGAGAGGCCCACATCGAAGTAATCAGCAAGGGGTAAACATAACAAGAAGGAGACTGCAATTATAGCCCTCAGGAGCGGCATCTAAGCAAGACCAGGAGATAAGACAAAGAGTTTACGAATAATAAAAAAGAAGGGCCATAAGTTGAACTTAACCCTTCCTGATCGAGCATTAATTAAGGCACGTTGGATGGGCGCAAGGGATATTACCTCTTCCAGTCACTTGGAAACACCCCTGTTGGAGGGACAATATCACACAGCCCCATGGGACGTCCTAGCCTAACATGGTTTGATATAGACCAATGTAGGATATGTACGACTGAGTTTTAGTGACTGATAAGTAGTAGTGCTGCGACATCGACCTGAAAATATCGATGTTTCATAACATCGATGTTTGAAATTAACGACATCGATGACGATAAAACATCGGTGAAAAACATCGTTGTTTTTAGAATTTTGGGTGAGACATTAGAGACGAAGCAAATGTTTGCTCCATGAAAACCGAGAAGGTTTTTGTCAAAGAAAGGGACAGCGAATGAAAACCGTCTCCGTAGAAATGTACGTTAAGAGCAACATACACTATCATTCTTGCATGAATATTTGAAGTAATGCTAGAGTTCATGCCATCATGCAACCCCATACACGAAAGATTTTCGAGAAAAATTCAAATATTCATTCAAATTTTGAATCTGGATGTTTGGTTGAATTTGTAACGCTAAGTTCGTTCGGGTAGCTGCCATACAAAATGTCCTTAAATAACATGTTCAAGAATATTTATCAATAACTTCGGCACGCTTAGAGATACGACTTTGAAATTTCGTGTATGTTGGTTCTTCAATAGTTGGAGCTAAATGTATGATTATGAAAATAATCCTATTAGTCCTTCGTGTAACTGCCATACAAATATCATGTGAATATATCTACACTCAATTTACGGAACTCACTATAACTCAAGTAATCCCTTAGTTACGAATTTGGAATTTTGTACAAATTAGTTTTGAGTGAAAACAAAGATCGAGTAGTGAACTAGTCAGCGAAATTCTTTTAACACTTCTGGTACCTTCCATACAAACATCCTTAAAACACGTGTTCAACAATATTTTCCGATAAATTTTGAGCTCGTCAAGCTCGAATTTGAAATTTTGTACACATTAATTTTTGAATGGTTCCAAAGAAAAGGATAAATTTATAAGAAATCGAGTGAGTCTTTCCTACACCTTCCATGGAAAAGTCTTTCAGGATATGAAATTAGAGACTGATTATTATCTTTCCGCTTTGAGTAGCAATCACACAACATGCACACACGTAATTCTACGTTATCCCCAACTACAATATAAATCTGAGTTAAGTATTTATCTAGAGTATCATACGATTGGCTATAGTATGTTAAAGTTTTAGTAAAAATGGTGTCCGAGTCCTCTTTGGAAATGCATATCTCCGGTCATGTTTATCCTAGAATAATAAAATATGGCTTATTTTAAAGGGGAGGTTTGTCTTGTCGCAATCAAAATTATCCTTGAAATTTTTTTTAAGGATAAATACTTTGTTCTTTATCCTTGAAAATCTCAAAACGGTTTTTTTATTTTCTTGTTTTGTGGGTTAAGCTTGTATTACACTGTACGACCACGCTGTCAAATTGCAGTAATATGCAATGCGAAGTAGGCGACTACAAATAAATCTCACTGTGAGATTTGCAGTCGGCATGCCTAGGAATTTACCGGATAATTCAATGTTCGCGTTAGAACAACTCAAGCAGCGCAAATTCGGCCTACTTGAGAGGTTACAACGGAAATAATGTACGCGTTGAATGCTACTTTGAATTTCAGTTGAGCTTCCTTCACGCAGCGCAAATTTAGCCTACGGTCGTGAACCTCAACGGAAATATTGTCAAAAAGAGATCGAGCCGGCGTCGCGCGTGGCTTAAATAGCCCGATGAGGCTTTCGTTCCCGTTGTCCTGGACCAATTTTTGGCGAGGTGAATTTGGGTGGACAGTACGGGCTGAAAGTATTTGTAATTCATTTATTTTCTGGTATGGGAAATTCAAACATTTAAAAATTATGTTTGGGAAGTCCAAACAAACATCGATGTCGCACAGCACTAATAAGTAGACGACTAACAATAAGCTAGCGAGGCTATACGACAGCATTGATCATAGGTATGTAAGCGTACATAAAGAATATTTGAGCTATATAAGCTTAGAACTTAAGGAAGAATGAGTATGTTGCCTAACAATAAGTTAGCGAGGCTATGCGACAGTCTTGATCATGTATATATAAGCGTGAGTAAGGAATAAATGAAATATACGTGATTAATAATTAAAGAGTGATAGTCAGGCTTGCTACCAATAGGTTATCGAGGCTATACGGCAGCCTTGAGCTATGTATATAAGCGTAGATCAGGAAGATATGAGATATACTATATAAGCTTAAAACTTAAGGACTGATAAGTATGTTGATTAACTATAAGATAGCGAGGCTATACGGCAGCCTTGAGCCTATGTATATTAGCGTGGATTTTTTTTTTTTTTTTAAGGATACTGATCTGGACTTAGGTGGTTAGCCTAATACACTGTAGTGTACAATCCAGTCAGCTTAGGGATGGGAGGTCAGAAATTGGGCCGGGTATGGCAGTGTACTAGTTGGTGTTAATAATTTTGAGTGCTGTTTGGCTTTGAGATGTGATCTACCAGAACAGCAATGTTGCCTATAACAAATCAACTACTGTCTGGTATCTCTGATGGTGTTAGTGAATCTGATAAGAATGTAAAAAAAACTCATCTGCTCACTGTTAAATCCTTTAGTAGTGATCCTATTAAAAATTCCGCACTGTTCACTATTTATATTAATAATTTCAAAGCCAATAGCAACTGAAAAATTCTTATAAATAATTTATGCGTAGAATGGGAATTGAACCCACGACATCGCGCATACAAGCCTAGTACGCTACCACTGGACTACACCCGGCTTAAAGATAAAGAATATATGGAGTATGTAAGCTCAAAACTTAAGGAAAGATCAATACGTTGGCTAACAATGGGTTCGCGAGGCTATACGACAGCCTTGATTGTAAGTATATACGAGTACATAAAGAATATGTGAGGTATATATACTTAAGACTTAAGGAATGATAGATATGTTGCCTGATATTAAGTTAACGAGGCTATATAACAGCCTTGATCATAAGTATCTAGCTTAGGTAAAGAATATGTGAGGTATATGGACTTAAAGCTTAAGAAGTGGTAAGTAAGTTGGCTAATAATATGTTAACGAGGCTATACGACAGCCTTGATTATATACATGTAAGAGTACCTGAAAAATATGAGAGGTATATACCTACACTTAAAAATTAAGAAGTAATAGGTATGATGCCTAATATTAAGTTAACGAGGGTATGCGACAGCCTTGATTGTAAGTATATAAGAGTATATAAAGAATATGTGCGATATAGGCTTAAAACTTGAGAAATGATAGATATGTTACCTAATATTAAGTTAACGAGGCTATATGGCCGCCTTAATCATACGCATCATATGCATAGGGAGGAGGCGTATGGAACATGCGTGGGAGTTCTGGTGGTGAGGCCACGCGCAGATTTTAGACGTTAGAAAACGGAAAGAACCGGTAAATACTGGTATTGAGTAGGGAACAGTTAGAAAATGGGGAGGAAAATGAGGCCGGGTAGGCGGATGAGACTTACGGGAAAAGAAGATCCCACGTCCTCAATGCGGCAAACATGCAATATTTAAATGAAGGTTATGACAGAAAATTCAAGAATATATTTGACTTGTACTACTTAGCTTGATAATCCACCGGATGGTACATGATGGTATCCGACCGTATGGTATTCTGCAAAGTCAGGAGCCGCCCGCTCGTTTTATAGACATCAGCCTATTTTTCCCCAGGATCCGAGCCGCAGATCCGGTATCCAGAGCGTTTTCTTGTAATTTCCACTTAGACCGGTGGTCTTGGTCCCGTTACTACAAATGGAGTAAATACCACTGGCAGTAACCACTTAAGTTTTGGACCCGCTCTCTTTGATGGTTGAAAAAGAACTGCCGAGAGCATTTTTCTTTGCTTCGATCAAGTTCTTCGAGTTGACAGATGCTATTTTTATACTCTAGATGAACATATAGAGTATTATAAGTTTAATCCAGCCCGAAAAGTTTGTAACGCATAGAACCGAGCCTCGGACGAAAAAAAGTTGTTTATTATTTGGTGTTTATTTTTGGCCAAAACCCCAAATCCGTTTGCTGTCCGTCCGTCCGTCCGTTAGCACGATAACTCAAGAACGCGTTGACCTAGGAAGTTGAAATTTTGTCACAACCTGTAAAATGGAAAAAATAAGGCTAAGTTCGTTAATGGGCGATATTCTTCCAATCCTTCGGGTACCTTCCATACAAGAGTCCTTGAAACACGTTTTCCCAGTTATTGCTCGAATGCTTCAAGTTAGGAACTTGAAATTTTGCATACGTATGGTTTAAAATGTTTTAATTGAATGTTCCGAATTTGATGCAAATCGAATGATTCCTTCGTGTAGCAGCCTAGAAAAGTCCTTCAAAAATGTATGCTCTTTACTGAATTCACTATAACTCCAGAACGAGTTAGAGCAGGAATTTAAAATTTTACAGGAATTAGTTTTATACCAAAACCAAGACGGAGTTCATTAATTAGCGCCATCCGTTGACTCCTTCGGGTTGCTGTCATACAAAAGTCCTTAATAAACATATTCACCAATATTGCACGATAAGTTTAGAAAGCTTTAATTTACGACTTTGCAATTTTACAAACATTAATTTTATAATAGTCGCAGCTGAAACTATCAATATGAAAAATATCCCATGAGTCCTTCATGTAGTTGCCATACAAAAATTCTGTAAAATGTCCTAACTTACTCTATGGAACTCACTATAAATCAAAAAATCGACCACTATACAAAAGTTTCTACCTGTAAGTAAAAGGTCATGTAATAATTGCTTGTGCTCTCCTCATTCTTTTGATATATTTCCAACTAAAATATAAATCGGAGTTCAGTATTTCATCTAGAGTATCATACGATTGGCTTGCAGCCGATCGTGACTGCGTTATGTTTGTCTTGTACGTTGGTTTTCCTACTCATGCTAGATGGCCGCCAGGCCCTAAAGGGGTGAACAGAATGTTGTGTTATTGTTTGTTAGGTTTTTGGTGGCCCGACATGATCGCAAACCACGGGCGTGTCAATTTATGTTATAAATTAGAATTATATTATACAATTTTGTTCACTTTATTAATCCGCACTCGATCACATTTATTAATTTTTTTTTGTTTTTCATTTGGTATTTGATCGTTCGTAGTCTAATTCACTTTTATTTTTTTATTCTTTATGAATATTTTATGTTTTATGAACCTTTCGGTTCCAGACCTTTTAACAACCAAAAAAATTACGCCAACCGTTTTCTTTCACTTAACCACAACCAGTCCCCTTAAGTCCTCTGACTTCCACCTCGAAACCCCCAAAATCCATCGTTCTTACAAATTCTCCTTCCGCGTATTGTCGCGCTTTTCATTTTCTTGTAAATTGTTCTCCCAAAGGGCACTAATTTTTAGTACAGCAGTTACAAAAAACTACATATATAAATTTTTCATGAAAAAAAGTGCAAATTTTATATATGCTTTCAAGAAAATTTATTATTTAATGATTATTTAATTAAAAAAATAAGGTTCAATGATATGGACCGACCAATATATAAAAAAAAATCTGCCAACAGTCTGGGCGCAACTTTAATATTTTTCCGGCAGAAGTTCAGAATGCGTTATATCCGGGGATGCGGCGTAGGCTACTATGTGACTGAAAACCTAAAAAAAAGTTCGGGAAGCGGTTAGAATAGGGTGTAACATATGAATTATATAATTGGGTCATATTCCGGGATGCGGTCTAGAGGTTGAAAAAGAAAAAAACCTTGACTTAGGTGATTATTAAACAACCCTGTGGAAGTGAAAAGATATTCGATATCTGATCAGACCTGAGAGATATTCCGGAATTCATAAAAAAGTATACAACCACTTAACACCCCCTTAGGGGTCGAATTTCAAAAAATCTTGAAAACACATTCTTGGTATTCATATGAAGAATCCATAATTAAAAATAATTGGTGATTGTTAAACAAGCCCGTGGATGTGATATATGATCAGACCTGAGAGATATTCCGGAATTCATAAAAAAGTATACAACCACTTAACACCCCCTTAGGGGTCGAATTTCAAAAAATCTTGAAAACACATTCTTGGTATTCATATGAAGAATCCATAATCAAAAATAATTGGTGATTGTTAAACAAGCCCGTGGATGTGATATATGATCAGACCTGAGAGATATTCCGGAATTCATAAAAAAGTATACAACCACTTAACACCCCCTTAGGGGTCGAATTTCAAAAAATCTTGAAAACATATTCTTGGTATTCATATGAAGAATCCATAATCAAAAATAATTGGTGATTGTTAAACAAGCCCGTGGATGTGATATATGATCAGACCTGAGAGATATTCCGGAATTCATAAAAAAGTATACAACCACTTAACACCCCCTTAGGGGTCGCATTTCAAAAAATTTTGAAAACACATTCTAGGTATTCATATGAAAAATCCATAATCAAAAATAATTGGTGATTGTTAAACAAGTCCGTGGATGTGATATCTGATCAGACCTGAGAGATATTCCGGAATTCATAAAAAAGTATACAACCACTTAACACCCCCTTAGGGGTCGAATTTCAAAAAATCTTGAAAACACATTCTAGGTATTCATATGAAGAATCCATAAACAAAAATAATTGGTGATTGTTAAACAAGCCCGTGGATGTGATATCTGATCAGACCTGAGAGATATTCCGGAATTCATAAAAAAGTATACAACCAGTTAACACCCCATTAGAGATCGAATTTCAAAAAATCTTGAAAACACGTTCTAGGTATTCATATGAAGAATCCGTAAAATAAAAATGAATTCCATATTTGGAAAGACCTAGTAGAAATGACGAAAATCGTGAAAATGTAAACATTTTATTTTCACATACCATTTTTTTAACCCCCCATTCCGAACGCCAATGAATATTTGCATTTTTTTTATCGGAGTTACTTTTCTAGTTGATTTAAATATACGTACCGAGTTTCAACTTTCTAGCATAAGCCGTTCTAAAGTTAGGAAAAACACCTCCCACCCCCGTACCATACTATATCTTAAAAAAAAAATATTTTTCCACCATGCCAATACTATAGCTCTATCTAATTGTCAAGTTTCAGCTTTCTATCATTATAGGTTCTTTAGATATAAGCATCGAAACTTTTTCTTTCTCACCCTTCCCCACCCTCACCCTCAACACCTACAACCCCCAATTTTCTTCCCCTACTAGGATTCTATTACGCCCACTTTTGGTAAAAACTTGAAGCATCTACCTTACACCGCTATTGAGATATGAAACGTGTTATTTTTGAAAAATTCTTATCCCCTCCACTTCCGTGCTCCCCCGCCCCCTTCAAATATTTTACTTTGAGCAATCTTTATTTATCAATATTTATACTCAAACCGAATTTTGTTTTTCTGGTGCCATTAGTTTGTAAGATATCATAATCTAAAGATTTTCGCCCCCACCCCCGTACGCTACAACCCCCACGCAAAAATTTTGTTTCAATCTACTCTCCTAGTATAACTACAGATATTTGTTAAGTTTTAATTGATTGCCATTAACGGCTTAGGAGATATAGATTTTAGAATGTGTCGATCTCGGCATTTTTGCGTTTCGGACGCATTATTTCCCCCTCCACTCCCACACCCCTTCACCCATATCAGTAATTTTCTTGCAAATGGGTCCACTATCAAAGCTCTATAGAAATTCAAAGTTTCAGCCTCCTAACATAAGTGGTTGCTGAGATCTAGAAACCAAAATTTTTCGCCAAAAACGCTTCCCCCACCTTCCCCCTCACACCCCCACCCCTGAAAATAATGTCAATTCATGGGGTCTACCCAGTCTACTCTTAGAAAAAATTTTAATTTAATAGCTCCACTGGTTTGAGAGCTACGAGCCTTCAAAGGATTTTGCTTGGGGCGTGGGGCGGTCGACGTACGGCGTACGGCGTACAGACGGAGTGAAAATTTTTATTGCTTTTTTCGTGTCTACTAGTCATGAAACGTGGAAAAAAAATTTTGAGGGTAGCAAATTTTTTTTTTTTTAAATCGATAACAATACTTTATTATTAATAATAAAGTAAAATGAGGAGAAATTTAAGGAATGTACCTACATAGGTACATATATATAATGTACATAGGCACATATATATTTACATAAAAAAGAACAATAGAAAAGAAATTAAAAAAAATTAAATCCGACATTCATCACAGATGAGTATTTGACGATTGAGACATTTGCTCCAGTGTCGATTAAGAGATTGAGTGATTTATTCCTTGCATGAGGACATTGTAAACTAACCTGAATAGAATTTTCGTTTAACAAGATTAACTGCGGTTTCTCGTAGCGAATACCTCCAGATCTAAATGCTTCGCTACGGCTGCGTCGAGAATATTTATGTTTCCCGTAGGATTCGAAAGATTACTAGTTGAACTAGTTTGTGGCTTTTGATTTAGATTTGTTGCTTGATTTTGGGAAGATTCAGAGGAATTTCGACCTTTTTCTAAAATCGCTGATGCGTTTCCTCATCCGACAATCTTCTTTAACATGTCCAGACTTCTTGCAATAATTACACACTTTTACGAATGGTCAGAAGCGCTCTACAAACAGGTATCAATATACCTTTCTGCCTTTCTACAATTACAATCAAACCAACAAAAAAAAAGGATTTGCGTTAACGGATTGTCTTGAAACGTATCCAAAGCTCCCCCCACTAAACGAAGACATGACTGCATTATTAATTTGGAATGGACGTAGTTTAGCAAAGACCACCTTATTCCGGCACGTGCTAGGACTTAACCTGCAATTTCAAACAAGCACCTGTTGTGTTTGAGGCCTTGGAAAAATTATTTTGACTTGAAAAAGTCAAAATAGTCGAAGGATGGGTAAGGTTCGAGACAGAATGGGCCAATTCCTCCTACGTCTGAATTGGTGGCTGAAGTAGAACGGAAGCAACACGCTTGCTGGCGGCCGGGACTAGCTACGGCAGTGTGGGGTGGTTCTTGTTCTACCTCAGACCATAAACCCTAGGCCTAGACAACAAAAATTTCTTGTCGGCTTACTTCAGGGTATTTAAAATTGGAATATCTTCCCAATAGGTCGTGAAAGACCAGGAAGCGGTGGAGTTGCGCGACTTCGCGATTTGTCAGGGCGCTTAGCTGTTTTTAGCGCCCTGCTCTGCCCACCCTACCTTAGCCATACTTACTTACTTACGATGGCGCTACAGTCCAAATCGGACCTTGGCCTCCTGGATGTGCCGCCTCCAGCCTTCTCGGTTCAGTGACCGCGTCCTCCAGTTTCTACATCTTAGAAGAGATTTGCTGTCTGCGTCAATAGAGTCCTCCCAGCGCTTTCGTGGTTTCCCAACTGGTCTTTGTCCATAGACTTTTCCCTTTAGTGTGCGTTTGGGGATTCTCCCGTCATCCATACGCTCCACATGACCAGCCCATTGTAGCTTTTTAAATTTGATGAGGATCGATACTTCTGGATTGTCGAAGATGGCATACAATTCTCTATTGTATCGTATTCTCCAGATCGAGTCTTCCCTCACAGGTCCGAGGATTCTTCTGAGGACTTTTCTTTCAAAGGCGTTAACTAATTTTTCGGACGCCACGTTTCGCTGCCATAGCATAGCACAGGTCTTATTATTGTTTTGTACAGTTTAAGCTTTGTTTTTCTGTGCACATTTTTGTTTTTAATTATTGGAAGTACCGAATAATACGTCTTGTTTGCCATCATTATTCTTCTTTTAATTTCGATGGGTTCGCTTCCATCCTTCGATATGTTTGCCCCGAGATATACAAAGTTGTCTACGTTTTCTAGGTTAAAGTCTCCTATTGTAATATTTTGTCTGATTGGCATGTTTTTCCTAGTTTGTGTCATAACTTTGGTTTTGTTTTCGTTAATACGTAGTCCAACTTCCCTTGCTACCGAATCAAGGTTAACAAATATTTCTTTGGCACTCTCCAGGGATCTTGCAAGTATATTTATGTCGTTGGCATATGCTACTAGTTGTGTGGATTTGAAGCATAGTGTTCCGTTGGTGTCAACGGGCAGTTTCCGAACAACATATTCGAGTGTCAAATTGAAAAGCATTGGTGCCAGGCCATCACCTTGTTTAAGCCCGTTGTCAGTTCTAAAGCTGGAAGTCAGATCATTTTCCACTCTGACTTGTGACAGAGAATCGGTCATTGTCATTTTTGTAAGCCGAACTAGTTTCGGTGGAACTCCAAAATCTATCATTATTTTATACAGTACGCGCCTGTCGATACTGTCGTATGCCTGCTTGAAGTCCACAAATATCTGGTGCACATCAATGTTAAATTCCCAGCACTTTTCAAGCACCTGTCTAACTGAGAATATTCGGTCCGTGGTATTCACCAATTACTTTGTCCGCAAAGGGCTTTATTCTCTTTTCTAGAATTTTCGTCAAGATCTTATAAGACGTACACAACAGGGATATTCCTCGGTAGTTTTCACAGCAGAGTTTGTCACCTTTTTTATAAATTGGGTATATGATACTCCTACGCCAATCTTCAGGAAGTGTTTCTTGCATCCATATGTCCGAGATCAATCTGTGTAGGAGATGTGGCATGCAGGTGTCGCCTGTTTTCATGAGTTCAGCTGGAATTTGATCAGTGCCCGGCGCTTTGTTGTTTGGGTGGTTCCTCAGGGCTGTTTTTACTTCTTCGAGTGTGGGAGGACTCGAAGAGGATCCTTCCTCAGCTGTTACCTCGGCTGTTGTTATGTCTGCTGCTGCTGTTCGTGCGGATGATGGGCTCGGGTTGAGAAGGTGTTCAAAATATTGTGCCCATTTTAGTTTTATCTCTTCCGCATTACTTATAATGTTGCCTTCTGCATCCTTGCAGAGGCTCGTTTTCGGTTTGTATCCCTCTTTCATCCTTTTAACTAGGGAGTATGCGGCTCTTGTGTTGTATAATTTAAATTGTTCGTCCATGTTTTTAATTTCGTCATTATTGTACTTCGGTTTTTTCTGTCTGCAGATTTTGTTTGCAAATCGTCTAAGATCATTATATTTGTCCTGTTTGGCTCGTGTCGGCCGTTCCGTTAATATTTTGTAAGCTTCGTCTTTTCTCTTTAATGCATTTTGGCATTCGTTGTCGAACCACTCATTTCTTTTGCGCCGGGGTTGTTGTCCTATCACCTCCTCTGCGACGGATGTTATGCCATCTTTGATGTTTTGCCACATTTCACCGATTGGTATGCTGGTGTTGTTTAGCATTGTCGCGAAATGCCTCTCCAAGGCTGAAGTGTATTTCGCAACTATTTTCTCATCTTTGAGCTTTCCAATATCGAATTTAGGGACCGGTTGTGTTCTTGGGTGTCCTCGATTTGCTATTCGACATCGGAACTTGGTCTTGACTAAGTAGTGGTCTGTGTCACAATTAGCACCTCGAAAGGTACGTACGTCGAGAATGCTGGAGGCCGCCCTTTTTTCTATTAGAACGTGGTCTATTTGGTTGAATGTTCGTCCGTCGGGAGACGCCCACGTTCTCTTATGAATGTTACGATGCGGGAAGCATGTCGAGCTTACAATTAGGTTTTTGCTGCTGGCGAAATCAGTCAGCCGTTGGCCGTTGTCGTTACTTATATCATGAAGACTGTGCCTTCCAATTGTCCCTATATAGGTTTCCTCTTTGCCCACTTTCGCGTTAAAGTCACCTAATACTATTTTTATATCGTTCGACGGGAAGGAGTCGAATGTTGATTCTAAGGTGCTGTAGAAATCATCTTTAACTTCGTCGTCTTTGTCTTCCGTTGGGGCGTGGACATTAATAAGCCTACCTTAGCCATATCTGTCCTAAAAACGCATTCCGATATGGCCTCTTTTAGAGGTTCGGGGCAGAGGAGCTAGACGCTCGGTTTCACTTCTATAATATGCCTTTAGCCTCTATTCAACATTGCAAAACAAAAACAAATTAGGCCCAAAAAAAATACTGAAAAGGAAAAAAAAATCAAGGAAAGAGAAATTCAAAGCAAAATGAAAAAACATACTGCAGTCACGATCGGCTGCAAGCCAATCGTATAATTCTCTAGATGATACTGAACTCCGATTTATATTGTAGTTAGGGCTAAAGTAGAATTACGTATGTGTATTCAGTTGCTACTTGAAACTTAAAAACAATATCATCAATGTTTAAAATCATTTCTTGAACTGGGTGTGCCATCGGGAATAAAATGTCATTTTTGAAGGACTTTCACATGTGAGGTTCAGGAAGGACTCACTCGATTTCTTATATTTATCCTTTTCCTTGGAACCATCCACAAATTAATGTGTACAAAATTTCAAATTCGTAGTTTGACACGTTCAAAAGTTATGGGAAAATATTGTTGAATACGTATCTAAAGGATTTTTTGTATGGAAGGTACCAGAAGGAATGAAAGGGTTTCGCTGACTAGTAAACTCGAAATTCGTTTTCACTCAAAACTAATTTGTACAAAATTCTAAACTTACAGCTAAACGATTACTTGAGTTATAGTGAGTTCCATAAATTAATTGAAGACATTTTGAAAGGATATTTGTATGGCTGTTACGCGAAGGACTAATAGGATTTTTTCAAAGATATACATTTAACTTCAACTATTGGAAAACAAACGTGAATAAAATTTTAAACAAACAGCTAAAGTGGTTTTGACGCCATCGACAAATTTTCTAGAACACTGTCTTTTCAAGGATTTTTTTGTATGGAAGCTAGGAAGGAGTCAAGAAATTTCACTGACAAACGCAGTCTAACTTCCTTTTTGCTTAAATCTTATTATTTGTACAAACTTTAAACTTCGTGGCTAAACGATTTCTTGAGTTAAAGTGAGTTTCGTGAACATAATGAAGATATTTTAACAAGATATTTGCATGGCAGCCACTCGAAGGACTAATAAGATTTTCTTCATAATCATACATTACGCTCCAACTATTGCAAAATCAGCACATACCAGATTTTAAAACCATAGCTTAAACCTGTCTGAAGTTATCGGCCAATATTCTTGAACACATGTTTAAAGGACATTTTATATGGCAGGTACCAGAAGGAGCAAAAGGATTTATCTGCCTAGTAAACTCAAACTTTGTTTTCACTCAAAAGTAATTTGTGCACAATTTCGAATTCGTATTTAAAAGATAGCTAGAGTTATAGTGAGTTTCGTAAATTATGTGAAGACATTTTGGTAGGATATTTGTATGGCGGCTACACGAAAGGCTAAAAGAACTTTTTTCATAATCATAGACTTAGCTCCAACTATTGAAAAACCAACGTATACAAGATTTCAAAGTCGTAGCTTTAGGCATTCCGAAGTTATTGGTCAATATTGTTGAACTCATGTTTTGAAAACATTTTATATGGAAGGTACCAGAATGAGTAAAATGATTTCGCTGATTAGTAAAGTCGAACTTTGTATTCACCCAAAACTAATTTGTACAAAATTCTGAATTCATAGCTAAACGATTACTTGAGTTATAGTGAGTTTCGTGAATTGAATGAAGTTTTTTTTTACAGGATTTTTGTATGGCAGCCACTCGAAGGACTAATAGGATTTTCTTCATAATCCTACATTTAGCTCCAAATATAGAAAAATTAACACATCGAAAATTTCCAAGTCGTAGCTTAAACCCTTATGAAGTTATCGGCCAATATTCTTGAACATTTTGCCCGTTTACGAACTTAGCCTTACAAATTCAACCAAACACTCAGATTCAAAATTTCAAGATCCTAGGTCAAGGCGTTCTAGAGCTATCGTGTTCACGGACAGACAGACGGACGGACGTCAAGCGGATTTGAGGTTTTCGGCTTGGTTCTATGCGTTACATAATTTTCGGCTGGATCAAACTTATAATACTCTATATGATTTCATCTAGAGTATCAAAATATAAGAAACATAATGAAATAAAGAAAATATTTAACCACTCACCCCATTTGTTTTACTCACTCTGCTACAAACTATTAGGTTTATGTTATTTTATTAATTAATTCTATATTATTTACTACGTCCGTCGGTCCTGTTAGTCATTTTATTTTTATTTTATTTTATTTAATTTTAATTTTTATTTCAAATTTTAGTTTAATTAATTTTTTGTTGATTAGATGTATTAGCGAGTTATTCATGTTTATTTAATTTTTAAATTTCTCCCCTGTACGTTCCTTCTTCTCTTGTCTTAACACAAAAATTCTTTCCTACATTCTATCATTTTAATTTAAATTTATTTTTGATTTAATTCGTTCGTTTATTAATTTTGTAAGTTTCTCTCTAATTATTTAAGTTTTTTGTTTGTTTTATTTATAGTGGACTTTAATTTTTCTCTCTAACGATTTTACTATTGTTAACATTTGAACCGTATAATGTTTTTATTGATTTTAAAAATTCATTCTCTCGTTCTCTGCGAAACAACTCGCCACTCGATCGAACCTCCGCGCGATAGAACTGCTCGTGGTATTCGCTACGCAGCTAAACAAAATCGCCCTAAAGGTATTGTCTGACTGGAACTGCCGACCGTCGCGATCAGCAGTAACTACCGGCAGTAGACCACTGCTTCAGGCAAAAACAAGCTGACATGTCTGGTTGCCACTGCTCGGCAGTTGACGTTTGTGACGTCATCGACTCGGCCGCTCGACTGTCGATGCTTGACTGCTACGTGACCAGTGCAGCAGCAAGCAGTCGCGTTCAGTGCACACTTCAGACACACTTCAGTTCAGTTCAGATTAGAGGTTAGCGGACAAAACTGAGAAAAAACTGTGAGTATTTTTGTTTTCGTGTTAAACCTTCTTTATTTTTATATACATATTTATGTATCATGTAGGAAAAAAGTCAAAAAAAGGTTTCAACGAAAGTGACGATGAAAAATTAGTTGAGTTAGTTCGTGGCCACAGGGTTTTGTACGATAACAGCTACGACCGATTCCGAAACGTCAATGCTAAAACTATAATCTGGAAGGAGATAGGCGAAGTTATTAAAAAAGATCGTAAGTACTATATTTCATGTTTATTTCATAAGTAAATGTAATAAAGTTAAAAAAGTAGAACAACTCAAAAGCATGTTAAGGTTTTTATTTTTTCGAGATTTCAGTATGAGTTATTAGTGTAGTCTGTAGTTTCAATCATTGGTTTGTAGGTTGACAGAAGTAATTTTTGAAAGCATCGCGGACTTCAAATCCTATAGTTTGGGGGAACCCTCCATGTCGACTCAATGGAGTAAAGTTTTCGTTTAAACGAATTTCATTGTCGAGTTCATAGAAAGGTCGTCCACGTTTTTCTAAATAACTATCCCTGAGTAGATTGTGTAAGCAGCATGAAGCTTAAACTACTTTTTCGCATGTGTCGGTTCTTAAATTCATTGTGGTATAAAACACCCGAAAAATTTAGGAGCCCAATAGCGTTTTCCGAAACACGACGCGCTCGTGAAAGTTTATAGTTGAAATTTGCTTTTGATTGATCTGTGCTGGCTGCTAATCGAGTATAAGATTTGAGTAAGTGCTTTTGCAAACGGAACGCTTCATCACCAACTACTATAAATGGCATTTTCACGTCATTCAGTGGAAGCTTTTCATCTGGTGGAAACCAGTGTCCTTTCGTTATCATTTTGCCTATTGCCGACTTATTAAATATGCCACTATCACCTTCCTTCCCATATAAACCGACATCTACCGCAATGAATTTGCAGTTAGCGTCAACCAATCCCAAAAGAACAATGGAGAAGTAGCCTTTGTAATTCCAAAAAAGAGAGCCACTTTTCTCAGGACAGCGTATCCAAATATGTTTTCCATCTATAGCTGCGCAGCAGTTAGGGAAACCCCAAAGTGTGTTGAATTCTTCTGCACTTTTCCGGAAATGTTGTTGAAAAGGACGAGGCAATAATATGGGTACCAAATGTTTGCACAGAGCTTCCAACGTTTCGCGAACTATGACACTCACGTAGTTATGTGATATTCGAAAAGCATACCCGAGGGACACAAAACTTTCCCCTGTTGCTAGGAACCTGTAATACAAATAATATTTACAATTAATTAGTTAAAAATAAATACAAAAATTATAATATGAACTAACAGGAGTGTCTATAATTTAATTTTTCTTCCAGATCAACAATGCAAAAAGAGATGGAAGGACTTACGCGACAATTTTTTCAAGATTTTGCGCAAGGAAAAATATAGCACAGGATCAGCTGCACCGAGTTGCTCAAGAAAATGGACAATGTTTGACAGCTTGTCTTTCCTAAGCGACGTCGAAAGGGAGCGCCAATCCTTTTGCTCGTTGTCACCACATCAGCAGTCACTGTCTGTCAAAGTACTAGATGATCAAGGAGTCGAATCAGTGCTAGAGTCTCCAGTGGTAACTCTGACAAGTGATTCCGAGCCTCCTTTTGCACTGGCAAGGAGAAGGAGATCGCCGTGGGATGCTATAAAGAAAAGGGATGAGGACCGCATGGAGTTATTGCAGCAGATTGTGAAGAGCAAAGTGGAAGACGACGACGTGGATCTGTTTATGAAAAGCATTGCATCATCAGTGAAAAAACTACCGCAGAAATTAATAAACAAAGCGAAAATGGGCATTCTGACAAATGTAACGGAACTATCCGAAACTAACGACGAAGTTAGCGCAGCACCATCCCCTGCATCTATGTCCAGTATGTCCATTTCTAGCCCGATTCCATCTCCACTGCAAAGTCGTTCTGACGAGAATGTTGAAATTATTTTTACTTAGTATATAACAGAAGGAGTCTATTACTGAATTATTTTTTTTTTAATTTTTCTGTGTTTTGTTTATAAATAATAAATACATTTGAATAAAAAAGTTTAAATTTAAAAATACAATATTTTTGATTCCATTCTCTACTAATTTTTCCCAGTGTTTACAAAAGACTTACCTTAATGTCACTGCCAATTTGTGTTCCGCGTTGATTGAGGTTTGTAATGCATTCTTAGCTGTTCCTTCTATCTCTGCCCTCACCGTGCTCAGGATAAAATCAAACTGATCTGGGTTAAGTCGAAAAAAATTTCTAAACTTCTGTTCATCATTTCGCAAGTGACCGTTTATTAGACTTGCAAAAAATCCTTCAGTAGCTCAAGTTTCGAATATGCTACTAGGTTCACGCCTTTTTAATAACATCATAATTTCCTCCTCTTCTTGTTCCTCTTCAAACAAAAAGGCTAAAATAGAGTCGGTATCCATTCTCCGAACTCGTAGCGCGTTAATTTGCAACTAAAAACTAATCGCATCGCGGCAAGTCACCGATGCGGTAAGCAGTTTCAGCGAGAGTGCAAAACAGCCGCGATGAGCAGTTGCGGTTGGCAGTTACTACTGACCGCGGCTGTCAGCAGTACCAGCCAGACAGTACCTTGAGGACGACGAAATTAAACTCTATGCAAGAAAATTCCACAACCCGGACGATTCTTAAACATCGCACCTTGGAAACTGTTCAGCGACTAATGGATCGCCTTCGCTTTCCGAGACGTCGTACACACATGCAACCACAACCTAAATCCTCGAGCGGTTTCGTGTATGACTTAACTTGAATCGTATGCTAAATTCCTATTGTTCGTACTCTTTTCAGCAATTTTTACTGGTGACAAGTGACGCATGCGTTATCATATTTGGTACTTGTCTGGAACTCAATTTATTCTTCCGTAGTCAATTTCTCGCTCAGGTAAAATCCACACAATTGATGGTTCTTTTCAGAAACTCGCAAAAATCACTACGCGGAATTGTTCGTCGGGCTCACGTTATGTCATCGCAGCGTTAAAAACGAGCATTTTACCGCGAAAGCAATTCACACAAGTCGCAAAACGAACAAAATTGTCGTTTCGAATGTACAGACCGTACGCTAGTGGCACTTGGCAGCCACCAACTTTGCACTGTGCCAATGCCGGGCGTTCCTTTTTTTTTTCTCTTCTCTTTGCTTGTTGGGACAGAAATTTTCCGCGCTGCTTTCGCACCGCAAAGGCATTTTATTTGATCGTCGATCAAGACACAACCAACATTTCCGCGGTGTCGTCGATCTTCTTTTTTTGAAATCTTCACTCGAGAGAACGCAACGCGTGGGCCCTTGTACTCATCCAAAACAACTCTATCATCTCGACTTCCGGCATTGCCCGATTAGCGGTCTTTCTGTGACGGTGGTCGTACGCTGTGAAGTTGACAGCAGTGCTGATGCGATGACAGTTCATCGAAAGTTGAACTATGATCGCAACAGCTCTGCAGGGATTTTTTAAAAATTCAACGACGACTCAACACACCATAATTTCTGATTAATTCTTTTCTGCTTCCCCAAGAAGGTTGCTCGCAAAATGGCGGTTGGGTATAACTTTTCAAAAATCAAGGTATATACTCGCAGTTTTACGTACATATGTTAATGTTATATATATGAGATAAATGTAGTTCCAAGGCCTTACGGTCCTCTAGCTTCTTTCCTGGAGGGAGTATTCGGCAGGCCTTGCTAAAATAAAACAAAAAAATGCACCCGGTGAGTAACCCGTGGTACATGTCCTGACCAGGAGTGTGTATCGTAAGTAGAATTATACAGATGGCTAAGCTTGATCCAGACGTTAAAAATCTGTCTCTATGCTGGCCACGTCACAGGAAAACCTAAAGTCTGTCCAAAAAGTAAAAATTCTAAAACAACTTTCTGCTCATCATGAAAGAAAGAAAAAAAAACCCAGCATAATTCGTGGCTAAAACAGATGAAAGGAGTATTCATAGTCAAGTGGATCCCGAAAAATAGATCGCGACCACCAACGAGGAAAAACCCATTAATATATTTCTTGAAAACTACAATGGAACCCAATAGAAATTGCAAACGCAAAAAGGAAACCAGGTGGCTAACCTATACAAAATCACAACGCACGCGGTTTAGCGTCACTTAACGAAATTTCCGTCCTAACTAACGCCAGCGAATAACGGTTCGTATCCGCATAGAATGGAAACAGTATTACTTTTCCATGCTTTTTGCATACCTCGTGCCCCTGAAAATTCCGGAAAATGTGTCGAGAATCTAGCGACTTTTGCGGGTCCGCAAAGATTTCGTCTTGAAAATTACGCTTCGACCCAAAAGAAAAGAAAAAGGAGTGGAACTCGTGATCGCACACTCGAAAATCTCGCCCAGAGGGGGTTGCTAGGGGCCTCGGGGCCTATAATTTGACGGGTATGTCGCATCCATACGACACTACACGCAGGATAGGATCATCAAAATTGCTTTTGCGTAAGCCAGTCAACTACTAAAAGTTGCATTTTCGATACTTTATTCCGAGAAAGTTAAGTTGGGGCTCCAAGGGGCTGACGACAAACTAGTTGCACTAGTCACCACGTATGATGAACCGTGAAAAAAACACCGATAATAAAAAAAAATCCTATAACTCGACACAAAAAGAGCGTGTAAAATTCCTTATCGACATCCAATAAAATCACATATGAAAACACAAAAGAAACTAATCGATCGCAATACACCAAAACGAATTATATATATTTATTCACCCCATTAGCCTTCGGCACTAAAATTCCCAGGCATTTTTATATGCCACCAAATAACGTCAAAGGATCTTAAAACCATGATCAATATAATAAAGCCGAACCTATTTAGGGTGGCCCAAAAAAAAAAAAGAAAAGTAAGAACTGAAAAGGTGCTTACGTGTTTAAATGACGTTTATTCCAGAATAAATCTTCCTCGAGTCCTTTCTCTTGGAGGTTTTCGTACCGTCCTTCTTTTGACGGACCCGTCCCTGCTGCGCCAGAAAATTCTTCTCTCGCAACGCCTCCACGCAAGAACCGCAAAACAAAAAAAATCCGACACTACTTGCACTCAGTTTAATTTTGTTGTAATTTCGACCTGTTCGGCTGGTGGCTGGCACACTTCTCTCCCTCTTTTCCCTCACATCTATCGTGAAAGCTCATTCTATCTTTTTCTCCATTCCGCTGCACGTTCGGTCTGTGTTTATGCCAGGGACCTGGTAATATAAATGGACTACCCATGTGAAATTTTCCCATACAATTTCCGAGACAAGGATGGGCCAAAAAACATTTCCCCCTCTTTCCCGCTCAATTACACGGTGTTGTTGTTGTGCGGATTTTTAATTTTCGAAAAGTTTCGAAACTTCAAAGTGACAAAAGAAAATTCATAGTGGAGAACTGTCACAACAAATCAACGGACCGATGGTAAATATTTTTCTTCTCGTGCTATTAAATTAAAATTTAACTAAACTTTAATTTAGAAGACGTAGTCAAGCGACAGGACCGGAGATGACCGCCGGCTGAATGTACTTCTGAAGACTTTCATTAAATGATGTGACACAAATGAATCGCAGGAAAATAATTTAGTCAAAACGAAATTGTGTTTAAAAACGTTTGTTTATTGAATCCTTTCGTTTCAGGTAAATATTGTACGACTGATTGTTGGCGCAACTGGCACAATGCGAGTTTGCCGTGACCAAATCGGACTTTGCCACCAAAATGATATCCGGAAGAATTGAGTCAAGCATCGAGAATGAAGCGAGCAAAGAGGATTTGATGCTGGCAGACGAAAAGTAAAACTAAATCAACCATATGTCGAAATCTTCCTAAAAAAAAGACAGCGACGATGAACCGGAAGTTGTAAAAGGTCTTAGTGATCTACCAAATTGGAACGTTCGCATAAATTCAAGAAATACAAGACTTGGGTGATAAACTCCGACTGGCCATAATCGCACACAGACGAATCAAAATTACAGGCTAACTGCCCGAGGAGCTCGAACCACCAGCACCGGCAAAAAAGGTTGGATAAGAAATCACATTTTTGTTTGTTACTTAGTTAATTTGTCTGTGAACTGTTTAGTAAGTAAGACATCATATCTTGATTATTAGTTACAACACCATGCATAGAAATGACACTGAAATATCCGATGCTTAATATGCAAATTAACGTCACAGTTGATGAAACCGATGCGGACCGAAGAAGACGAAAGCACTGGCCGCTTCGGAGTTCAACGAAATCGACAGCCACGAAAATGGTCGCTGCTGACGAAAAGATTGAACCAAGTGAATGGAAAGACGCCAAAGATACTCCAGATCCAAAAAAGACTCCCGTCGAAGATTCGGCAAAACGTGTCCCGGTAGGTAGCGAAATCCAGCCGTTGCTTATGGTGGAAGTTGAAAATCTGAAACTCAAAAATTACACGCAAACTGAAGAAGTTAAGGCTCTAACGCAGGAAGTGATCAAAACAATTCGCGATATAATCACCACCAATCCGTTGTATAGGTAGAATCAGTTTTGTGTTCCTTGTAGAATTTTTGTAACAATATTCTTTTTTTCAGACAGAGAAAGTCTGCAGCAGATGCTCCATCAGAATCAAAGAGTGGTCGACAATCCCATTTATTATGCGATTTAGGAGCATCGCTGTCAGCAGCCGATCTAGAAGAACTTCAAGGTATCATGGAAGATATAAATGTAATTTACACACATCCGAAATTATGATTAACCAATAACGGTTCGAAATTCCACGATAGATTCCAAAGCGTTTGATGCTTGCGTTGTCTCTGCTCAAAAAGGAACTGGAGATTTCGAAATCGCAGCAGGAAATTGGCCGAGAAGACGAGGAGAAGGTGAAACAGCAACATCGAAAATATATTTTACAAGAGCAGCTCAAAGTGATCAAAAAAGAGCTGGGTATTGAAAAGGACGATAAGGACGCAATCGGTGAGAAGTACAAGGAACGACTTAAAGAGAAAATAGTTCCGGCCGCTATCATGACTGTAATCGATGAGGAGCTCCACAAATTAAACTTTTTAAAATATATAAAAATAAGTGGTCTGTGTATGTACACGGATAACTCAGCAACCGTTCGTCCGATTTGGCTCAAATTTATATGATGTCTTCGTTAGGGCCCAACTAGATACTAACGGAGCCAAAAATTTCAAATTTTCCCGGAAAATGGAAAATTTGGAAAATTTAATTTTCAGTACATTTTGTATGGAGAAATTTGTTCGTTTGTCCGATTTGGCTTAAATTTATATGATGTCTCCGTTAGGGCCCAACTTAGATACTAACGGAGCCAAAAATTGCAAATTTTCCCGGAAAATGGAAAATTTGGAAAATTTAATTTTCAGTACATTTTGTATGGAGAAATTTGTTCGTTTGTTCGCAACTATTCAACCGGTTTCCATGGATTTTTTTTTTCGGAATAGTCTCTTCTATCTCTACACATAAAAACAAATTCCGACCGAACGCAAATCAAAACACACGGCCAAATGGTCATACATATACATACATATGTACAAAAATATGTAAATGACTATGTATGCCAACACATGGACGTTTTGATTTCCGTTCGTCCGGAATTTTTTTTATGTATAAAGATATGGATGTATATGGATATGTATGACCATGTGGCCATGTGTTTTCCTACAGGCGAGGTACAATTGATCAAGGAGATCAAACATTGCACAACGGAGTCGTAATGCAAAAAGAGTTGCGAACATTCGTGCGAGTCAAACTGTTGAAGAGCGCGCACGAGTAGAGTCACTGTATAAGAACTAACACAAACATCCATTATCATGAGTACGGACAATGACCACTTTTGGTACATATTTAGTACTAAAAACCCGCGAATTTAAAAAATCGCGGGTTCCTTAAATGGCATAGTTTTAGTGTGTATACGTGTAGCAGATGGATTTTGATTGACGTTTCACGGAATCGAGATATGTCTCATGAAATGTCAACTAAATACAGCGTTTATCCACTTTAGTGGAGATCCTTAAAATGAAAAATCGAAACAATTGGCAAAAAATTTTAAATGCACTGGTTTCAAATGAAACACACATTGTCCGTACTCAAGATAATGGATGTTTGTGTTAGTTCGTATGAAGTGACTCTACGCACGAGATGCTCAGCACAGTCTCATACATATTTCACAAGTTCGAGCAGAACGAACGTGGATGGGGAATGGAGAATTTTAGATGGAGGATGGTGGATGAAGATAAATGATGGAGGATGGTGGATGTTGGATATGGGATGGTGAATGGTGGATAGAGGGTGGAAGATGGAGGATGGAGAATGATGAATGGTGGATGGAGGATGGTTGATAGAGGATGGTGGAAAAGGGATGGTGGATGGTAGATATAGGATCGTAGATGATGGATAGATGATAATGGATGAAGAAGGGTTGGAGGGTATTGGATAGAAAATTGTTGATTAAGGATGGAGTAACAGAAGCAACGGGAGAAATGGGAGTAACAGGAGCATCGGGAGAAACAGGAGCAACGGGAGGAACAGGACCAATTGATCAACCGGAGAAACGGGATCAACGGGAAAGACGGGAGTAACAGGGTCGATAGAACAACGTTAGAGAGATGATGATGATTGATTCAAAAAACTTACACATACAATCAATAAGGGAAATGAGTCTATAGTCAGCAGGATGGTCGACCCACTTTCGAAACAGGAATTACAATGGCCTCTTCCAAGCTTTGGGGAAGTAGCATACATTTAGTGCGTTATTAAAAATTATGGTGATATAGATATCAAATTCAGGTGGAAGCTTTTTGATTAGATAATTGGAAATTCCATCAGGACCTGCTGTTTTTTTTTTGAATTTTTTCTTTTTATCATCTCCACATTAGTAAAGATAAGTTTCCACTTGCCGGGAATTCAGTAGAGAAGTTAATTAGGGGAGCAAATTCTGTAATATATAGCTGACTTATTTTTTCATGTACATACCATGATTTTCGTAGCTCTACAACAGTTAGAAGCAGGGTTATTGTGCATTGCCGAGAAATGGTGTAAAAGCCGCTCTGCGCTATCAATATCATTAGTGCAATATCAAAAGTCCCCACAAGAGATTAATGCTGTTATGACACTGGCTATTTAGTAGCTATTTCTTAAGTGCAATAAAAGTGCAACAAAGGCCCCATCATACGACAAGGCGAACAACTTTAAAAGGAAGAGATACCGCTCTTTCCGACGCTAGCGGCATCTAGTAAACGAAATTAACAGCTGCATTGCTAAGAAAAATGCCGGTTTTAGCGCGTTTCATAACATAACATGGCACTTTCCACAATTTATACGTACCGAACTGTTAAAAACAAGTCCGTAGCAGCTCACAAATACACTGGTAGCAAGATTTTCCTAGGATTAAGTGCTAGAATGTTGCGAAACACTGCTCGAATGCGCTATGTTGCGGCTATTTTCGTTCTAGGGTAAGGTACCCAGTCCTGAGCCCCCTTAAAAAAATTTTTTAGTTTGTGTCTTCCGCATCTTGACATATCAAAATATTTTGGTTAACTGTTTTTTTGTTCTAAGGGCTATGTAAGCAGTTATTAAACTAAATAAATAGTTCAAGGTTTGCAAACATGATTATTTAAAAAATTGAAAAGTAGTGAAAAAAGACCGGCGTGCCCAGTAATGAGCCCTTTTTCCAATACTGAGCCATGACCAACCCAATACTGAGCCCCCCGAAGAAGGTGCGAATATTTCTAGAATATAGTTTTTTACGATGATATACTTATACAGGGTTTCCAGTACTCCGTGCATATCCTTGTAAGTTGTTATTCCTTGATATATTTTGAGACAAAAATTGTTGTCCAGGGAGGATCAATTTTCAATATCCGCTTCTGACCTCTACCCTCACTCACTTAAAATGTTTTATCTTGAAATCTAATAATCAGAATTCAAAGTATTATAGCTTAATTTTCAGGTAATTGAATTACCTTTCATTTGATGTAAAAGTTCAAATTGTAACTACACTCGATCTTGAGATATTTACTTCGAAACACAAATTTTGCTACTTCTATTCTAAAAGTTTCGTGATCAATAGTTTTTCGCAGAAAAACATATTATAAAAACGACACTTTAATATAATTGTTTTCTGTACCATATTGTTGCTTACTTGTTTGCATTGCATAAGTTCAATAATTAAGAAAAAACTATGATTCCAAAAATATTGCACTTTTGGTGTTGATATACTTATATAAATACTTATACTATACTTTACTGCTTAAGCTGAAAGAATTTAATAATAGTTTGTATGCTTTATTTCAAAATTGGTTGTTTACAATAAATGTTCAAAATTAACACCTTTATTTTGAATGCACGCTAAAGCTCGTTTTGCAAGTGTTCTTTCCCTCCTCAACTCCTGCCTTAATTCTGTTACTGACGCATTGATCCTGGTACTTTGATCTTTCAATGTTACTACTGCCGTTGCTTAGACAAGGTTCCTCATCCCCCCATATAAATAAATCCATAATAGTAATATCAGAAAATTTCGCATGCCATTTATACCGATCCAGTGACGGCTATAATCGGATCTTAACCACCATTTATACCGATCCAGTGATTTGTCGGCCGTAATGAGCTGGAGCCACATCGTGTTGGTAAAATATGGAGCCAATAGTATCAGTAGAATACCATCCTAAAAGTTCTTTTTTTGTTCAAAAATGTAAGTAATTGAAACTATTTAAAGAAGGCGGAAGTCTAATAGGTACACATATAAATATAATAAAATAGTTGCGAATCACACCTGCCCATAAATTGATACTCAATCTGTGCTGAAATAATGCCACTCTTCAATTGTGTGTATATTGCTCTCAGCCCACGTATCTAGGTTGTGGAAGTTTTTGATACCGTCTTTGTTAAATTGTCACTCATCCGTCCCAAAAACGTTGTTCATATAAATCTCGCAACTATTTGTCGTTCAAGGAGCCAATTGTAAAACTCAATTTTTTGGGAAAATTAATGGGTAGCAGCTCCTGCACTGGTGTGTGATGCTAGGGATGCAAAAGTTCTGCTTTTAAACAACTCCAAACTTTTCACTTAGAAATGTTCAACTTGTTGTGTTTGAGGCCTTGGAAGAAATTATTTTGACTTGAGAAAGTCAAAATAATTGATGGGAGAAAGAAGGTTCGGGACAGAAGGGCCAATTCCGCCTACGTCCGAATTGGTGGCTGAGTTCAGCTGGTGCGACGCTCTTGCTGGCGGCCGGGACTAGCTACGGCAGTGTGGGGGGGGGTACTTGCTAAAACTCAGGCCATTAAACCCTAGGCCTGTACAACAAAAATTGTAAGCGCCGACTTATCCAAGGGAAGGTAAAAATTGGGATTATTTTCCCAATTGGTCGTGAAAGACCAAGAAGCGGTTGGATTAGCGCGGCTTCGCGATTTGTCAGGGCGCTTAGGTGTAAGTAGCGCCCTGTTCTGCCCACCCTACCTCAGCCATATCAGTCCAAAAAAATAATATCCGGTATGGCCCCTTGTTGAGGTTCGGGGCGAAAGGAGCTAAGCGTTCGGGTTCATTCTCGACTGGCTCTTTCTAGCCTTTAATCATCTTTACTGAAGAAATTTTAAAAAAAAAATCTGTAAAACACTAAACCAGAAAACAACAAAAAAATATAATGCAAAAAAAAATTCTTAAAAATAAACAAAATCGACTCACCCCATTTAATTTTGCTTCATTTTTTTTTTTTTTTTTGTTAATTATTTTATGTTATATTTTATGTTATATTTTATGTTAGATTTTATTCAATTCATTTTATTATTTTTTTTTTTTTATAATCCGTCCTCGTTGGTCCGGTCAGTTGTCATGTTTGGTTTTTTTCTTTAGATTATTCATTATATCATATTCTATTTAATTTAGTATATATCCTATCTATTTCTCATTAGATTTACTTCGTTTCCGTTATTCATTCCAGCATATTTTGGTTATTCTAGTATATTTATTTATTCCAGTATGTTTTTATTTATTCCAGTATAATTTTATTTATTCTAGTATATTTTAGTTTATTCTAGTATGTTTTTATTTATTCCAGTATAATTTTATTTATTCGAGTATATTTTAGTTTATTCTAGTATGTTTTTATTTATTCCAGTATAATTTTATTTATTCTAGTATATTTTAGTTTATTCTAGTATGTTTTTATTTATTCCAGTATAATTTTATTTATTCTAGTATACTTTAGTTCATTCTAGTATGTTTTTATTTATTCCAGTATAATTTTATTTATTCTAATATATTTATTATTCTAGTACGTTTTATTTATTTTAGTATATTTTATCCTCAGCAGGTTTTATTTATTTTCATTTTCGTTCATGCGGTTACTCTCACAAATCATTAATTCGCCTTCCCTTTCTCTCCACTCGTTCCTCCCTCACTTCGCAAAATTTTCACACTCGATCAAAATTTCGACATGGAACCCATAATTATTGCAGCTTTCTGAAGGTACTCGACACGACGAATAAAACCAAGAATCCCACGAGGGCCAGTGAAGCCTGACACAAGGCCAATTTGTCCTTTTTGGACTAAATATTTAAGGTTATTTGTACAAAGAAAACGAGAAAAGACGCTTCCCAATATCGTCTACGTCTGGAATCACACCGCTAGACGGCAATTCGTGGTATCAACGAACGAATGAATTGCGCGCAAATATGCAGAATTTACATATCAATAAATGTGCGGGGGGCGCTGAAGACTCAATAGGGCAGATTTTCAAGGCACTCAATTGTCACTCAAGTCTCACATTTTCTCGACGGACAAGTGAATTGTCATTTTGCTGATTCCTTGTCTTTTTTTTTCTCTATATATATTTTATTAATTGATATCAAGCAAAACAGGAAAGAACCAGAAGTCCAGGGCGCTTGATTTGTCAAGCCGCGGACTTCACGGAACGACCGTATGGAAAATTTCGTGCGTGAAAATGGTCGACACACTAGATAACCAAACTTTGTTCCCGTTTCACCCGATGGACTTCGTACGTCTAATTGATTTGGTACGAGCTTTGTTTTCGGCACACAACTAATTTTTCTTTTATTTCACTGTTTCTCGACTATTTTCGGAAGCCGCGCGTGCGAATCGATCGACATGACGACATGTTTTTTCTTTCTTTTTTTTCTGACAACTCCCTCGACTTTCTCGCGATTTCCGGCATCTCCGAATCCGCGGCACTTTCCCCTCCTTCGTTGGCCGTGAAGTTGGTCGCGGTGGCGCTGATGCGATCACAATTCATCGCAGGGTTGAGTTATGATCGCAACAGCTCCACAGGGACTTCTTATTTTTCCGCTTTCTGCGGCGACTCAACAAACTGCAATGCCATGCGTCGGATACTGATGGATGGATCATTTTGAACTCCATGCAGTATTCCTTTATCGGTCTGAACAGCGATTATCGGCATAGGGTTTGCATTTACTCTGCTCAGGACAAGCAGTCAGTTTCCCGAATTCTTCTGTAAACGTCTTGATTCGGATATCTCTGATGATATAGCGATCGCGCCGCTAGTTTTTTTCCTGGCACTCTCGATAGATGAATGTATCCATATTTATCATTGGAATACTAAGGCATTTTGAAATTATTTTCTAAAATTAATACCTTCTAGTTTTAGCAATGTAAGTAATGAAAGGTAATTCGATTCCCTAAACAAGAAGCTGTAACAATTTTAAATCTGATTTTTAGTGTTCTAGATATAATATAACATTTTCACAAGAATAATTAATTTTTCAAATCACTAAGGAGGTCAGTCCGTTCGGAACGAAATATTTCTTCCGACAGAAGGAGAACCAAATGAAAGTGTATGTCGAACTGACAATAAAGAATAATGGAATTTAACCATTAATAGATTTAGCTAAATCAAGCATATTCTTAGCTATTGGTGGAAATTTGGCAAAGGGGGCTCATTACTGGTGAGTAGTGACGATTCGATACAAGTAAATACGAGTAAATACTCGATACTTTTGTTTCGATCCAAGTACTTTTTGTACTCGATACTTTAATTCAAGTAAATACTTGGTATCGAAAAAAAAAGCTTCGTATCGAATCGAACCAATCATCTATATTCATGTCAAGTTCACAGTCAACCAGGCTGCTTGACTGATAGAGGACTCAATCGAGTTCAAAACGTCTCACATAATAAAAATAAAATAAAAATATTTTACGCGGAAAACAAGTATTTTCGGGTGAAAAATGTACTGGGACGCGTTCGGAAATTAACTAAAAGTAGAGTAAAAAAAATCGTTCGGAAATGTGGAGTGGAGTCAATTTTACTCTAATGACGTAATCGAGTTGCGTTAAAAAATGCCAGAGTAGGGTAAAAAGAGGTAACTTTAGTCATGAGCAGGGTTACAAGGAGCTATAAACGCCACATGTCACCCGAATCATCAAGTGGTCAGTATTTTTGAATATAGTGCGTGTCAGTTTAAAGTTTCGAACAAAATCTTTAGTTGCAGCTATAAAAATCATACATCAAATGATATTTTCAAGCTCCAATCTCATGATAACTCAGATTATGACTCTCGAGTAACTATCCGTTCTGAAATATTAGAGTAGAGCTTACTCTCGCTTGAATGAGTTAGTTAACTCTGAAGGTAACTCCAACTCTGGAAAAATATTCTAACCGGGCACAAGCGAAAAAGTAATGTAAGAGATTTTTCATATATATTATTTACTTTCTAAATGAAACTTGGTGTGTTTTAGGACGTGGACAATAAAATTTGTTGACATTTGGGACGTAAAACAATGAATAAAAAAGATTTAAAATGTTTGATTTCATCCATCTAGTACAATTCGAGCCGCCATGTTTGGCTGACGCGCGCTACGCTTCAACTACCTTTCGCTGAGCCCTGCGGGGCTCAGGGATTAAAACTCCCTTTTCGCGTTGATGTCTGGCTGGCGCGCGATACGCTCCACTTATGTTTCGTGCAGCCCTGCGGGGCTGAAGGGATTTAAACTCCCTTTTTCGCGTTCATGTGTGACGAGAAACGTCAAACTTAACCGTCATGGCGGTTCAAATAAAATGTAGGGTAGAATGGGTAGCCCTGCACCATAGGTAGAAATGCACCACTCGCCATTGGCGCTCGCCCGTAAGTAAAATCTACAAAGCAGAAGTAGTATTCTCTTTCTCTTTTCTATCCATACGATTGTGTTCAGGAGTCGTTAAAATACCGAGTAATACCGAACAGTTATTCGGAGTAAAAGAAAAACGCTAAGGAAAGTAACTTTTCGTATATATGCAACATTTTTGTTCAAAGACAAATTATTGATCGTGAACCTTTCTAGGTAGGCATAAATATAGCTTGTAGTCTAAGGTGTGTTTTAGTAAAGTGCTAGTTTTTTAATTGCTAATATTTATGAAAAAAAAAATAAAAATGTTCATCTGGTCAGAATCGGTAGAATTGCGCCACGAGCTTATAGGGAGAAATGCACCAGATTCTTATACCTAAGTAGCATGAATTTATGGTCACAAATCATAAAGAAATTCAAATTATTTTGCTGGAATCAGAACGAGCTCGTGCTGCAAGCATACAGCAAACATATCAAATTTGAAATCGATTTTTAAAATTTTAATATCCGTTAACTTATAAAAACTTATATAAAACCATTAAATTACTATTATTTGGTATTTTCTATTATTTTTTATTAGTATAAAACTCGAAAAATATTTAATAGATTTACTGTTTAATTCGTTATTGTTTGTTACTTTTGTAAATATATTTAATTTTTTTGTTTCAACTAATTTGGTTGGAATTTGCTACATATTTAAAATGTGGTGCATTTATACCTTGCAAGTGGTTCATTTCTCCCGTACGATGGGAGAAATGCACCATTTGGACCTGCCTGTGCTCTTCTTCATTATGCTCTCGATCTGATTATATTTTGCTCTTTATTACGAATACAATATTTGCGCAAGGTATTTGATCAAACAGAGAAAAAAAAATTAATCAAGTTCCACAATTTTCTACGGAGATATGGAGTAATTAATGAAAAATGGTGCATTTCTACCCAGTCTACCCTACTGGTTGAGCAAAACTAGAAATTTTAAATCGTGTTTTTTTTGTAGTTATAGGTTGAAAATGCCAAACATTTATTTTGATAACAAACGGAAAAATATCGAAAGTTTAGTTTATAAAATGAATGTCAAATAATTAAAATTTCACCTGATGTAAATATTAACGAAATACAAAATGGGACATTATTAGTAACAAATAAAAAATCAAATAACACTGTAATTACTCAAGATTGTAAGGAAGATGAGGTGACTCTACCCCATAACTCGATCATAACATTTTCCAATTGTACCATTACATTAAACAATAAGACATATTCTAACAAAATAATGAAACACGATTACTTATCATACACACAAGTACATTTTTTATTTAACAATAACAAAACTTTTTTATTTAACAATAACAAAACTAAAGTTCATTTAGAAGATATGGATTTAATAAATATTGAACATCAAAAAGAGTTAGAACTAATTAAAGTACAACACGGCAGGCATGGCCTAGCTATATCAAAAATCTCACCAATATGTATAGTATTATTAATCATTGTAATAATTTTCCTTTATATAAAATTAAGAAACCAAAATAATGTAAAGATAATTAACCAATTACAATCACCTGAACAAAAACATAAAGATGACGAAATTTTGGAAATGAAAGAAAAATGTAATCCTTTGAGTCAGGAGCCTCAACTTAAGAAGGGAGGAGTTATAAGTAAGCCCTTCTGGCGTATACAGATAAGCCCGTCTGGCACATTAAGATATGAGTGAACAGTCGTCTACTCGAGATAAAAATAAGACGACCTTTTGACCAGCCGTCTACTCGAGATAAAATAAGATAAAGATAAGGAATGTGAGAAGCCAAGGTTTCTTTTAGAGTTAAGTGAAACACAATCGGCAGTCTACGTTTTAATTTCAAACTAATAATAATCACTTATAACCACGAACTGCATGAAGTTTTATTTAAATTTCGTTACGAAACTCAAGACTTCATAACTATAGCAACCTCCTAAGTTTGTGTGATGTTCAAACACACTTAGGAGGTTGCTACTCTTCACCGTCGATATGAGAAAAGAACACTGTGGATATTAGCCGCCATTTTGGACTGTAATAAAATTCTATGGTTCACGCTATTGCACTAACCCTACTAAGTTGCACACTACGCGCACGTAAATATCTGGAAAACCCGCTTATTAGAAGTGACAAATTCTAATCTGAATCAAATAAAAATAGTTATATTCAAATATGCATACAAGCGACTTTCTGTTCGGAGCGAACGATTTTCTAATGCAAGTATTACACACAACAATCGTAGCAATAGACTAAAGCCAAAACGCCTTTTATATAAGGTGGCGCAAAATTAATCATCCAATTTTGTTTTTGAATAACTTCTTTACTAAATAAAAAAAAATTATTTTGAGTAATAGAAATCTTTATTTGGACCTTTATAATTTTTTCTGTTAAGTGGAGAATATGATATCCTTCAAGTGGCTGCCGCCAGTGTTAACAAAAATTAGTGCTCGTTTTATCACATTTTCCATGACTTCATGTTATAACTTTTGCCAGAATTTAATGAGCGGGGCTCGGTTAACATGTGGTTTCAACAAGACGGTGCAACCGCACCACTGATATAAATAAATGGATACCCCATCGGCTCATTTCCCTATCAGCGCCAACTTAAACTCAGGCCGCGCACATATGACAGTTCGTCATGGGAAATGCCTCGATTTTGCCTCGATTGGTGACGTCATGGCTCGATCTCCATACAAAATCGTCACTCATCGAGGGGAAATCGAGGCATTTTCGCTCTTCGAAAATCCATTTGCGCGGCTTTTATCCAGAGGGCAATGTCCCTATTTTTCCATCCGAAAAACAAATGATCTCAGCTCTGCCGGATGTTCAGAAGCTAATAATCTCACCAAACGATGAGTTTATGATTCTACCATGCGCCGGCATCTGGAACTTCATGTCCAGTGACGAAGTGGTCGAATTCATAAAGAAAATAATCGACGACGGATGCGAAAAACTATCACAAATTTGCGAACAGGTAAAAGAAAAAAGGAAAAAATGTCCAAAAATCTAATCACCACCTCATTCTCTAGCTCTTCAACAATTGCCTAGCACCAGGGACCTGGTAATATAAATGGACTACCCATGTGAAATTTTCCCATACAATTTCCGAGACAAGGATGGGCCAAAAAACATTTCCCTCTCTTTCCCGCTCAATTACACGGTGTTGTTGCTGTGCGGATTTTTAATTTTCGAAAAGTTTCGAAACTTCAAAGTGACAAAAGAAAATTCATAGTGGAGAACTGTCACAACAAATCAACGGACCGATGGTAAATAATTTTCTTCTCGTGCTATTAAATTAAAATTTAACTAAACTTTAATTTAGAAGACGTAGTCAAGCGACAGGACCGGAGATGACCGCCGGCTGAATGTACTTCTGAAGACTTTCATTAAATGGTGTGATGCAAATGAATCGCAGGAAAATAAGTTAGTCAAAACGAAATTGTGTTTAAAAACGTTTGTTTATTGAATCCTTTCGTTTCAGGTAAATATTGTACGACTGATTGTTGGCGCAACTGGCACAATGCGAGTTTGCCGTGATCAAATCGGACTTAGCCACCAAAATGATATCCGGAAGAATTGAGTCAAGCATCGAGAATGAAGCGAGCAAGGAGGATTTGATGCTGGCAGACGAAAAGTAAAACTAAATCAACCATATGTCGAAATCTTCCTAAAAAAAAGACAGCGACGATGAACCGGAAGTTGTAAAAGGTCTAAGTGATGTCTACCAAATTGGAACGTTCGCATAAATTCAAGAAATACAAGACTTGGGTGATAAACTCCGACTGGCCATAATCGCACACAGACGAATCAAAATTACAGGCCAACTGCCCGAGGAGCTCGAACCACCAGCACCGGCAAAAAAGGTTGGATAAGAAATCACATTTTTGTTTGTTACTTAGTTCATTTGTCTGTGAACTGTTTAGTAAGTAAGACATCATATCTTGATTATTAATTACAACACCATGCATAGAAATGACACTGAAATATCCGATGCTTAATATGGAAATTAACGTCACAGTTATGTGAAACCGATGCGGACCGAAAAAGACGAAAGCACTGGCCGCTTCGGAATTCAACGAAATCGACAGCCACGAAAACGGTCGCTGCTGACGAAAAGATTGAACCAAGTGAATGGAAAGACGCCAAAGATACTTCAGATCCAAAAAAGACTCCCGTCGAAGATTCGGCAAAACGTGTCCCGGTAGGTAGCGAAATCCAGCCGTTGCTTATGGTGGAAGTTCAAATCTGAAACTCAAAAATTACACGCAAACTGAAGAAGTTAAGGCTCTAACGCAGGAATTGATCAAAACAATTCGCGATATAATCACCACCAATCCGTTGTATAGGTAGAATCAGTTTTGTGTTCCTTGTAGAATTTTTGTAACAATATTCTTTTTTTCAGACAGAGAAAGTCTGCAGCAGATGCTCCATCAGAATCAAAGAGTGGTCGACAATCCCATTTATTATGCGATTTAGGAGCATCGCTGTCAGCAGCCGATCTAGAAGAACTTCAAGGTATCATGGAAGATATAAATGTAATTTACACACATCCGAAATTATGATTAACCAATAACGGTTCGAAATTCCACGATAGATTCCAAAGCGTTTGATGCTTGCGTTGTCTCTGCTCAAAAAGGAACTGGAGATTTCGAAATCGCAGCAGAAAATTGGCCGAGAAGACGAGGAGAAGGTGAAACAGCAACATCGAAAATATATTTTACAAGAGCAGCTCAAAGTGATCAAAAAAGAGCTGGGTATTGAAAAGGACGATAAAGACGCAATCGGTGAGAAGTACAAGGAACGACTTAAAGAGAAAATAGTTCCGGCCGCTATCATGACTGTAATCGATGAGGAGCTCCACAAATTAAACTTTTTGGAGAGCCACAGTTCGGAGTTCAAGTGAGTTCCTGTAATTGGTGATCGAGTTAATGTTATTGTTCAGATCTGAACACTGCTCATGACCTGAACATGGCCCATGACCTGAACATGGCCCATGGCCTGAACATGGCCGCAGTTAAAGCCGCCGGAAAAAGGCATTCAAAAGGCTCGGGGCGGCTATAAAGGTTGTGGCGGGCCATGGCTCAAGACTTAGTACGTACGAGTCAGCTTTCTGCTCAAACACACTTTCAAACGTAAGTATCACGCAAATCGACAGACTGTTTTTCGCTGCAAGGATCGGCCCAAAGTTTCAAGGGACGACCCTCTGCAAAGAACAACAAGTCAACCGCGAAATCTAGAATTATACCCTGTTTTTCTGTTGTCGGCCCTCTCAACGTTTCGGCGAGAGGACATACAATCGGACGTGAGAGTCCGATCGGTTATATTTGGGGTTGTTTTTTAATTAAAGTGTTACTCGGAACTATTTGGACTGGCTGACATCATTGCCGTGGGGTGTTATGAGCAAAAAAAAATCTCAGCATCGACAAAGTTGTTACGATATTAGAAAAAGACCATTATGGCATGGATAATGTCTAATTTTAGAATTTATCGCTGTTAGTCAATTGAAGGGAACAACACAGGAAAAAATTCTTTGCTTCCATGGTCCACCGGGAGTCGGTAAAACTAGTATAGCAAGATCGATTGCGCGTGCCTTAAATCGAGAATATTTTCGGTACAGTGTGGGCGGTATGACGGATGTGGCGGAAATTAAGGGACATCGACGTACCTATGTCGGAGCCATGCCGGGCAAACTGATTCAGTGAGTATAAAGGTCGACAAATAAAAACTGATCAAAGTAAAAGTTTTGAAGTGTGCGGTGGAGCATAGAAGTGGAGGGGATAAGAATTTTTCAACAAAAAGCACATTTCATATCTCAAGAATAGTGTAAGATGCTTAGAATTTTTACCAGAAGTAGCGCTAATATAACCCTAATGGGGATGTGGGTGTAGAGGGTGAGGGTGGGGGAGGGTGAAAAGGAAAAAGTTCCGACAATTAACTCTGTAATGATATAAACCTTGAACTTGGTATTTAGATAGAGCTACAGCCAAGCGCAAAAGTATTAGGCACCCCTAACAGAATAAAAAAATTCGCGCAAACGTTGATTGCGACGCTCTTTTTCCGTTCTTTTAACACCATTACTTATTTACCGTCGACAACTACATTGTTCGGTGAAGGGGCCGAGGGAGTCATTTTCCAACAAGACAACGCCCCTTGCCATACCGCTGCCCGCAGTTTTTCTCCTTTCTCAACCCCTATACTGCATCCCGGAATATGACACAATTATGCTATTCATATGTTACGCCCTAGTCTAACCGCTTCCCGAACTTTTTGTTAGGTTTTCAGTCACATAGTAACCTACGCAGTATCTCAGAATTGAGCGCGTTCCGAACTTCTGCCGGAAAAATAATAAAGGTGCGCCCAGACTGTTAGCAGATTTTTTTTTCTCACACCAATCTCTTAGCTAAAAACATTTTTTTTGCTTCTTCTCTAATGTCTTACCTAAAATTCTAAAAACATCGATGTTTTTCACCGATGTTTTATCGACATCGATGTCGTTTATTTCAAACATCGATGTTATAAAACATCGATGTTATGAGGTCGATGTCGCAGCACTACTACACAGCATTCGCGTTGTCTGTTCCAATAAAGCTGCAGCTTCTATTCGAAGGACCTCGCACCAGATATAAAAAGAAGGTGACGTGGTCTGAGGAAATCTGAAAATTTCATGTTCATTATTACAGTAGGATAGATTTGAAAGACATTTTTATTAAGGGGGTCATCCCGTGTGCAGACTCTTTTTTTACGCCATTTTTGGGGATTTCTTTTGGCGAACTTAATAATGATACAACTGTGAAATTTTTACCACATGTTGAGCACACTAAAGAAATTTTTCAGCCCCAAATAGCCGGTCATTTATCAAGTATACGCCAACTTAGCCACCCATTTTCAAAAAACCTTGTTTTCAGTAGACACGATTGCGGGTGTTCTGCTTATCTCAAATAAAAAAAATCAAACTGCATTTTAATCTGTGAAGTTTGAACTAGTCTTGGAAGTAGGATTATCAAAAAATATTGAACAGTTAATTTTTAGCAGCTTGTTGAACTTTTTATCGTTAATTTTGGTGTGTTTTTACGTCTTCTTCAGGTCGCCAAAAAAAAAACGGCTTGATGAATCACAATTATCCTAGTTTGGAGACTGTATATATTAGTACTGAATAAGTTTACCAAATTTCAAAGAAATCCATTCGATAGATTTCTAGATATCGTGTCTACCGATTTCAAAACTACCGGTTTGAGAAAAACGCGACTAAACTTTTCATTATATTCGAAGCAACAAAGGAGCTTGGAGAATATAACGGCCTGTAACTTCCGAACGGCTTCGAATACCGGAATATTACTCCGCCCACATACTCTACACTATATTTGGATGTAATTTATGCAAAAACAAAAAAAATCGGTTTTTGGAAACCGTCACACGGGATGACTGCCTTAAATGTCTCTCAGACAGGGACCTGGTTTTTGACGCCGGTAGTCAAAATTTCTCAAAATTTAATATACCGATAGGCTTGAAATTTTGCACACCTCTTTGAGACATGATGAACTTGTGCTTGAACGAAGGATTAATTTTACCTTTAATTACAACTCATTTTATAAGCCAAATACGGCCAAAATTTATGGAAAAAACTACATTTTTCGTAAAAAACGCTCCAAAAATTGAAATTAGAATTTTTAAAAAAATCCTTCGTTCAAGCACAACCCATATTCACATAGGTTCTAACAGGAAAATTTCGGGTTTTTGATTTTTGATCAAAATTACTCGATTTACGATAAGTGCACTTTATTTTGACATAAACTTCACGAGACTCAATGCTGGATTTGTCGATATTTTCCTTTGAAATTTCCACTGAATGTTGTTTAACTATACCTAGTTCTTTTATTTACAATAAATTAAAATTGTATTATACTTTTTGGCCTTCTAGACCCGCATAAGCCATTAAATCACTTTTTAAAATTTAAAAAATACCGCTATGGTAACTTACCTGAAAAACTTTATATATTTTGAACTGTTGTAGCAATGCAGCTGCGCATTGCTCAAGCAGTTCTTTAAACTACACTTCCACTTATTCACGGACATTGTTTAATAGTTTATTATTTAACTTTTCGCTAAATCGCTCGAAATACTTTCATATTTGACAATAAGTCAGAATGCAAATTCTCGGCAATATACAACATCTCTCAATACCCTTTTTGGGAATTCGTATATGTATTTTACAGAAACTATCTTACAAAAAAACAATACTTGTACAAAATTTTTTTATTTAAATTTATCAATAGCAACTTATTTATTTAATATAGCAAGACAGAATTCTACCATCTGCCAATTTCAATTATAAAATATAACATTATTTTATTTAATATTACAAATATTTTTAACGGTTTTCATTTTCGAAATGCAACGGTCAAATCACAGCTGACACCAAAATTTCACTTTCCATGTTCGAAAACAGTACACTCCATCTTCTTCTAATTCCCACGATCTGAATGCTTTTATCTCTGTCCCGCTCAATAAGGGAAATTAATTTCCCAAATTGTGTCCCTCAGCTTTCGAAGTTCCATAAACGAGCTAAAATCAAGTAAAAAATGGTATTTCTGAATGAAACTACAATAAAAATTACTATCAGAAATTATTTAATGTTCATTTACAATTTTAGAACGATATTTTGCTTATATATATTAAAAAAAAGTTCAAAAAGTGCAAAACTCGACTAAGCACGTACAATTTTTTCGAAACTTCAAATCCAAAAACTTGTCCCACGTGAGATAGGAAAACAGGGCTCTGTTCAAGATTTCTGCTATAGCTGCTTCGAAAGCATAGCATAGCAAGACTGTAGCAGCTGTCAATTTCAGCCATAGCATGAAATAGGTTCTTCGGGTCTTGAACAGCCAAAAGCAGCTTGTATAGCTAATAACAGCTGTTCGACAAGCACATACGCAAGTTGGCGTGGCATATAAGACATTTGTTTGAATGACTTTGAATACTTACCGCATTAACTGCTTCTAATGTTTCCTTAAATTTTTCGTTAATTTCTAATGCTAATGATACGACTGTAAGACTGAAAATAACGTTTCGACGAAAGTGTTAGCTACACACACATATAAATATTGCAATAGCCGGTTTCTAGCTACACTCGGGAGTGCGAGCAAGAAAAAGCAGCTATGGAAGCAGCTTTTTAAAAATCTTGAACAGATCTAGTGTCAAATAGCAAGCACGAGAAAGCAGCTTTTTGGTTGCATTGAACACAAAAAAGCAGCTAATAGCAGCTAATAGCAGCTAAAAGCAGCTATAGCAGAAATCTTGAACACACCCCAGGTAGTCCATTCTATTACCAGGTCCCTGCCTAGCACCGAATACAATGGGCGACGGAACCGGCTGTGATAACATGACGGCAGTCATAAACCAGCAATTCTCTCAAACGTGCCGCATCGCCAGCTCGTGTTGTCACCGATGACGGTACAGCAGCTGCAGCAGCCGATAGCGAATCATCGTCGACAAATGAGTCGGCCAGTAAACTTATGAAAATCGACGATGATGTTAAACCGGTAAGCACTTAGGATGACGATGATGTCGCAATGTCTTCGTCGACAAGCGATAATCAAAGTACAACGTCGTCGACAACAACATGAACGACATACTAAGAACCGATAAATTTACGAGAGGCGCAAGAGTCCGACCAGATTGCAGCGTGGCGCACAGATTTATGCTGTTTATGATATCAATTACAAGAAACTAGGAGCTTTCTCTTTCTTTTTAAGTCATTAATGTTCTTTTTTTTTTTATTAAATTCAAACAACAAACAAATTGATCGAGGAACGAACGTCGGATTTGATTTATCTCAGATTGTATAATGGAAAGCGAATATATTTTGGTTTATTATAATTTACGTTTTTATTTACTTAATTTTCGTGATGTCAAGCTTTTTTAATCAGGCCTGAATTATGGTCCAAACAGAACACGGACTTCGACTTCGAAGTCCCTGTCTTTTTAGAACACACAGGATTATATGGTGATGCCTAGAGTCACTGTATAAGAACTAACACAAACATCCACTATCTTGAGTACGGACAATGACCGCTTTTGGTACCTTTTTAGTACTCTTGAACCCTGCGAACTCCAAAGTTCGCAGGTTTCTTAAATGGCATAGTTTTAGTGTGTATACGTGTAGCAGATGGATTTTGATTAACGTTTCACGGAATCGAGATACATATGTCTCATGAAATGTCAACTAAATACAGCGTTTATCCACTTTAGTGGAGATAAAAATGAAAAATCGGACAACTGCAAAAAAATTTCAAATGTACTGGTTTCAAATGAAACACACATTGTCCGTACTCAAGATAATGGATGTTTGTGTTAGTTCTTATACAGTGACTCTAGTGATGCCCACAACACCGACTTCGACTTCGGTACAGTGGGCAAATGGCAAAATCGAAGTCGAAGTCCGTGTTCTGTTTGGGCCAATACTCAGAAATACAACAAACGGATATCAGCCCTAACGTTTTTACCTTAACCTTCCGTGGTCACATTGGGTAGAATCGACCCGAGGAAAAATTGAGCGTAAATACGTCTTAGTCCACGGCTTTAAATGGAAATTTAGTCGCCATCTACCTTTTTGAAAACGCGCATCATACAACTATTTTTTTTCAAGGAGTAGCATATCTAAGGAATGAAACGCCAAAATTTTATGAACAAATTTTGAAAATTGACGAAGTTGTGATTTTCTTTAGCGAAAAGTACCTTTTTTTACGTTTTCACCTCTTCATGATTTTTTTTTAACATCACGCCATTTTATTTTTTATAAATAAATTGTTCGTACATCATCTAGAGCGTTTATTGCATGCTCCTGAATTTTTTGAAGCACTTCGGACGGATAGTTTTGACACAATACCATTTTGAAAATAAAACTGGGTCGATTCAACCCAGTGTGACCACCGTGATTGAATTCAGAGGTGTGACCACGGAGGGTTAACCAACAACCAAACTTTCTCCACAAAAAAAATTATCTATAATCAATATTTTTCACTTACTAGAAAAAAACAGGTAAATATTGAAGTTCATTTTCATTGCTGAAACACGAAATTAATAACTGAAATCACAGTTCAACTCAATAGATAACAGTTTCTTGGGAAAATTTATAACGGTTGAGCATGTAATACGTTATTTTTGAATATAGCGCCATAACGATAGGTAAATGGTATTATATTCGTACTGCAGTAGCCAATATTGCCTGTAAAATTTACACAACTTAGTTGCAATTTTGTGAATTCATTTTCTTTGAATACCTTGCATTGTTTATCCAAAAAAGTATTTATCAAATTCAAATTATTTGCGCCCAATTCGAAATTAAACCTAAAAGTTCGAATTTTTTTTTTTCATGTTGTCTGTAATTTCGCTGTCTGTTGAAGTGTATGGAATGGCTGATAACTTGACCTTTCGTAATGAAATCTGGTTGTGTTAGTAACGTTTGTAACCACTTGTTTTTGTATTAGTGGCAGCAGTGCAGGCCCATATAAAAGTTGTATTTTCAGAGTTTATCGCATGAATCACAAACAAATTTTACACGATCTAAGTTATATATTAGTTAATTTATTTTATTAAAGTCTTCATGGACACTGTCTAAAACAAAATTTTGCCTTAAACACTGCATGAAACACTGTAACACGGTTGTAAACAAACAAACCAATTTTCAACCTTTCTCCTTCTCATGAAAAATTACGCTCATGGACACAAATTTTACGGGTATCACCACCGCTTGGTTGTCTGTAATTTTGTCATTTACATTGTCATTGTTTTTCTTCTCGCTTTAAATATATGCGCAACCACGCTACTAACTCTTTCCTTCTTTGCATTTCCGGTTTCAAAATCGGATTTTCCAATTTGTGCCCTGGATACTTTCGAAGTTACTTCAAACTTAAAATTAATTGAATTTCTGAAAGAAACTAAAAGAAATGTTTCGATCAAAAATTATTTTATCTGCATTACCAATTTTAAATCTAATGAATGTTTAAATTCATCAGAATTTTGTTCAATAATGCAGATGCTCGGCTTATCATGGACAACTTTTTCGAAATAATGACATTTCTAAAACGTCGGCTATGTGAGATAGCAAATCGAGGTCTCCATATATAAATCTCAGTGAACCGCACACACAGTACGAGCCACAATGAATATTGTGAAGGAAGCGTTTCCTAGTCGCATAATCTCCCGTTTTGGCGAATTGGCTTGGCAACAAGCCTCAGACAATCAAAGACCTTAAGAAGAATATTCGGCAGGAATGCGAACAGATATTACCGTAAATGTTGAGGAAAGTCATGGAAAATGTTATAAAACGAGCACTAATTTGTATCAACACTGGCGGCAGCCACTTGAAGGATATCATATTCTCCACTTAACAGAAAAAATTATAAAGGTCCAAATAAAGATTTCTATTACTCAAAATAATTTTTTATACTCTAGATGAACATATAGAGTATTATAAGTTTAATCCAGCCCGAAAAGTTTTTAACGCATAGAACCGAGCCTCGGACGAAAAAAAGTTTTATATTATTTTGTGTTTATTTTTGGCCAAATCCCCCAAATCCATTTGCTGTCCGTCCGTTAGCACGATAACTCAAGAACGCGTTGACAGAAGTTGAAATTTTGTCACAACTTGTAAAATGGAAAAAGTAAGGCTAAGTTCGGTAATGGGCGATATCCTTTCATTCCTTCGGGTACCTCCCATACAAGAGTCCATAAAACACGTTTTCACAATTATTGCTCGAATGCTTCAAGTTAGGAACTTGAAATTTTGCATACTTAAGGTTTACAATATTTGAATCAAAAGTTCCGAATATGATGCAAATCGAATGAGTCCTTCGTGTATCAGCCTAGAAAAGTCCTTTAAAAATGTATGCTTGTTACTGAATCCACTATAACTCCAGAACGAGTTAAAGCAGGAATTTAAAATTTTACAGGAATTAATTTTATACCAAAACCAAGACGGAGTTCATTAATTAACGCCATCCGTTGATTCCTTCGGGTAGCTGCCATACAAAAGTTCTTAATAAACATGTTCACCAATATTGAACGATAACTTTAGAACGCTTTAAGTTACGACTTTGAAATTTTATACACATTTATTTTATAATAGTCTCAGCTGAAACTATTAATATGAAAAATATCCCATAAGTCCTTCATGTAGTTGCCATACAAAAATTCTGTAAAATGTCCTAACTTACTTTATGGAACTCACTATAAATCAAAAAAATCGAAGAGCCACTATACAATAGTTTCTACCTGTAAGTAAAAGGTCATGTAATAATTGCTTGTACACTCCTCATTCTTTTGATATATTTCCAACTAAAATATAAATCGGAGTTCAGTATTTCATCTAGAGTATCATACGATTAGCTTGCAGCCGATCGTGACTGCGTTATGTATGATAAGTAGGCCGTCGGTGAGTTTCATAGTCGTAAAATGCGCGTTTTTTGTTCGAGCGAGTTCCGTAATAGGCCCGGAAGTTATTCAAAAACAAAATTGGATGATTAATTTTGCGCCACCTTGTACCTATAACCAAAATGTAAAATATTTCACAAAGGATAAACTACCCTTGAAGTTTTTTTTTTAATTATTATCTATTAGAATGCGCAGACATTTTAATTAAATAGTTTTGAATATTATGTGTTTCTATTTTTTTCTTAAAATAGCGATACTACCGAAACGTCAAACTATCGATGTTTAACGTACACTACTGAAAAAAGATTAGAAAGAACCCAGTAAACAATTGTGTGATTCTTCACGAAGTGATTAAAATATGAGTTCATATTTTCTAAAACTAATCCAATCTGATTTCATGTACGAAACTGGAAATGAGTGAAAATTGTGAACTCATTATTGCGTCACAATATGATTAAAATCATTAAACACGTGTTCACACTTGTTCCAATTGGTTCCTCGACTTTTTTATGTTTATATTGAATTTCATCAAAGCAATAAGTTCTGTGATGAGCACAGTTTAGTTCCGAATTTCAGAAAGTGTTGTATTTTTTATGATTGTGCTGTGAAGATATATTTTAAGTTCTAATTCTTAATATGGATAAATTTTTTTTAATTAGATATTTTTTAGTACAAATATTTGAAATAAAGTTAATATTATATTTGATGTGGTTATATTGTTTAATGCGTGAAAATAATAGTGAAAATCGCATTAGGATCGAGAGGAAGGCACAAAAGTTTTGCAGTTTACGAATTATGTACTTTCGTACTTATTCATTCCTCACAGGATAAGCAAATCATACACGCACCTCGAGTTATACATGATTGATATGAGTTCACATTTTATTCACCGAGTGAAAGTAATACATACTTTCGAGGTGAGTACAAATGGACCTGAAATTCTGCATTCATTAGGAGCTCATGTTCTACATTCTATTTAACTGTCACTAATGATTATCACTTCAGGGTAAAACGTTTCGTAGAATGTTTGATCAAAATGTTACGCTCTAATGAAAATCACATGAAGGTAAAATGAATTCACAATCACATAGTGAGTCAAAAGTGATACTACATTGAATTCACGTTGTTTGCTGGGAATCTAATCCGGTGGTCGCCAGGTATCGTGATATTGTTACGTGCAAGCCTGGCAACCGCGAAACTCGATCGGTTGCGAATAATAGAAACAGAAACAACAGAATACCGAATAGCTGCAAAGAAACCCAATTAAAAGCCTAGTTGGAATATATAAGATGCGGAACAAATCGAAGGGTAACACCTCCTAATCGAATATTCTCGTATACGCCAGAACAGCCTAGAAGACTAAAATCTAAAGCTTTCGAGAACGTTCCACTCATGTCACCTAGCGAACATTCAAGTATAGTCTCTAGACTATAGCCAACCAGTATATAAATGCATGCGAAGCTTTCAGCAAGACATAATAATTTGTATTACGACGACTTTAACAGCCAGCATGAATACACGACCGCCTTGGTAGAAAGCTAAAGTAATCGAGTCAAACGATACATAAGCTGGCGGTATTGCCATACAGTGCGAAAAGAATAAAAGTGCGAAAAATAAATTATTACTTATTTCGGTTTTAAACGAATTGTGTTTTACTTGAAATCTCGGCGAACCCCTAGCTCGCAACAATACTATCACCATGCGATCGAAATTCTACAAATTCACAAGTTCTCCCATAGCAGGTAATTCCTGTTATTAAAAAGAGAAGTTGTTCGCTGGCTGGAATATGGAACTTCCTATTTTTTTATTTTACAATAGAAAATAGATTGATATTGTCAACATATTTAAGCTGTTTATTTCATTAATGATCGCTAATACAAGAACAAACAAACAAAAAAAAAACCAAATACGTAATAAAGTCTGATGCTAGTCAAGGAGGCAAGTTTAAATGCCAAACTAAAATGTTTTGTTATTGAATCGTTTCTTTTATTTCTTTACAAAACTATTATCGATATATAAATCAGATTTTCGTAGATCATAAAACAAAATTTGAAGGTAGGGAGGGTGTAGAGGGTTAGTAGCTCTTTGCAAATATGTATAATCAGAAATAAATAATTTTGTAAGAGAACTCATAATTTTAATAGCCTATTCGATATTATCAACGTTAGGTATTTTATATAAAAAAAATTGCATTTATAAGGAGAAAAACTAGCCTACGAAAGCTTCTTGGCTTTCTGATACAAAGTATCCACTACTTTTCCCATGCTTTGGATCGTCTCCAGGACTCGTTCATATGTTTTATCAACGGGTGTTTCTTCGAATACAATTAATACACCTTCGCCCTGATCGAGAATACCGCTAAATTTTTTATCCAAAATCATTTGTGACAGTTTCTTCTCTACTTGAGGCATTGGAAGTTTTATTGATTCTGCAACATGAGATACCTGCAACGAAAAACAATAGCGATTAGTGGAAATTGAAAAATCTAAGTATGGAAGTTCGTTAAAAGAGCAAAAAGGTAAAATAACATTTTTAATATAATCTCATACCGGTACCGAAAATTAAAAACAACAGAAATTGAAGAATTTAAACCGACTAAAACTTTACATATGTATGGTAGATATGAAAAGTTATTTTAAAGTCTAGTCACATATCAACTACAGGAAAACGGAGCTACAATGGTTCTCAAGAAAATTGCAGTAATTAAAAGATGAAAAAATATATTTTTAAATTGCAAGACTAGTAAGTACGTATGTGCAGAAATGGAGATTATATAAAAAGCATAGAAACAAATTATAAACCACAATTAAATTATGTAAACAATGGTTCTGACCAAAAATAAATGTGTATTAATTGCAAACAAAAAATTTCTAAATTAAAATTATTATACAATACAAAAAATCACACACACAATTTTATTATTTTGTGAATAGAAAGTAAATTAAACGATCGTTAGATAATTTTGATAAACGATTTATAGAGTATTATCATAGAGATCTACACAGTGCGACAAATAAGTTTCGAGATTGCTCATGGAACACATCATTAAAAGAAAAAATCTGGATATGTTTAATTTTTTTTATTCAAAATATTCTCCTGCAGTTTCTAGCCACTTGTTATAGCGATTTGACAGTGATTCAAATGCGTGTTCTAGGTCATTTTGTGGAATTGCCTCTAGTGCTCGTATTGTAGCAGTTTTGATGATCGAAATGTCCGTAAAAAAACATCTTTTCAACTTCAATTTTGGGAAAAGAGAGAAATCGCATGGAGACCTATGAGGTGAATACGGTGGACGATTCAACACACAAACTTCCGAGCCAAAAAATGACGAACAATGAGTGAGCTGTGACTCGGTGTATTATCGTGCAAAAACAACAGTTCTCTGGATCACGATATTCGGGTCGAATAAGACGGATTCTGGTTATCACACGCTTCAAAACTTCGAGATAAAATATGCCAGTAATTGTTTTTTTTAATCAATGGCGCAACAGCCGAAATCGGGCCTAGGCCTTGAAGTAATGCTAGAGTTACTTCATTGCGAGACCAACGGAACACTAGGAGGTGAAGTGGTCAGCTACACGCTTGTCCGTGGTTATTACCCCGTTTTTTAACTCAGGTACTCATTTACAGCTGAGTGAACTGGTAGTCCGGCACCCAGTCCCATTTTCGAAAATTACTTGTCGTCAAGCAGATTCGAACCTGGTACCAGGTGCACCGAAGGCAAGTGCTCTAGCCACTAAGCCACCCAGACTACCAAGTATAGTAATTGTTTGGCCACTTGGAATGAATTCCCTGTGGACAATTCTGAAATTTGGGCAAAACCCTAGCTCGCAACAATATATTATACATATATGGATGGTTCTACCAGTTAATCAGATATGATTCGAATCTCGAAAATTATTTATTGCACTGTGTATGTATTGGAGATGACGAGCAACGAGTGTTTAGAAGCCGGACGATTCCTCGCGAAGTACCGGCGATAAACACTATGCTACTATTAGCATCTTACTCACATTTATTTACATGTGAATACCTTGCTACTATTTGCATTTCACTGTCATCTGGCATCAAACGCTCCATACAAAAAAGTTCAATTTTGCTTCAAAATATGCTTTATAGAAAAACGGTAATTTGTCGTCTCCAGTATTAATATCTCTACGAGTATTATTTATACAATAACATATAACACAAATTGGTTTTATCCAGGCAAACCTCGAAACGACCTTTTATTCAAACCGCGAAATTCACTTGCTGTGCGTGCATCAGTTTGACAAACGCACGATAACTGAAGAACGAATTGACGTAGGTTGTTGAAATTTGGAATATCGAAGCTCGATCGAATTTGTTAGCTAATTATTATACGGTAATCGGTAATACGGTAATTTCATATTGCTTAATTTTTTAATGGTTCCAGGTGAAGCAGTCAACTCTTCCGCACCCATTTTTCAATGTATAAAATTGTTTATTGCATAGTCTGGAAGAGAACATTTGGTCCAACAGCGTGACAACTTTTACAGTAATTGTCAGTTTATCTTAGACCTTGTTTATCTTAAAACATATTTTAAAATGAGTGTCACATATGCATCAAATACGACGCAATGTTTCGGTGTTTTCATCCAAAAGAACAAAAAAAACTTTGAATACTGATTTTTAAATAATATACAACAATCATTAGAAGATAATGGCGGACTAACAATTTTTTGTAAAAAATTAGTAATTGTGTCGTGTAAGACAGTTTATTAGCTCATGATGTGAAATTCCAAAACACTTCGCAGTAAGTTTTTCTTTGATGAAATGCTAGAAATTTGCGAGACTGTACGAATTCAGTTTGGCCGATTTTTGACCTTCAAACTGTTTCTCACACTTAGATTACCTTAAAGTTTTGGACATAACACAATAAAGAGCCGAGTGGTTTTATGCGCATGTCAAGGTAAAAGCTGCATGGGCTTACCATATTGATATTAGGGACAAAAATTTTGGCGCGTATTTTAAAAGTTTTTTTTGCGTGTATTAAGGTCATAAGGTCTACGTCTATGTTGACGTCACAGCAAAGCATGGCTATTACAACAGTTTAGAAAAAGCTTAGTTAAGGGGTTATGTGGGTTTGAAAATTTCTAAATATGGATTTTTTGTTTTTTGTCTTATTAAATAATACAACATATCTAGAATATTCTCCCAAAATTTTAAATCGATCCGAGTAAAATTCTAAGAGATGGAGCCTTCGGAAGTTCCGCCCGTCCGGCCACGTCAGCCTCAACTTAAAACTTTAATCGCGTTTTCTCGAAACTCTATTTTTGAAGTTGGTGGACACGATTTCTCGAAAAATTACGAACCGACCTTGTTCAAATTTTGCACACTTCTTCAAACTAGCATTATATAGTGCTTGAACGAAGGATTTTTTTAAATCTTTATTACAACTTATTTTACGAGGCAATTAATGGTGAAAAATTTACCAAAAAATGGGATTTTTTGTTCACAGCTCCGCCAAAAAATAAAATTAAAAAAAAAAAAAAATTTTCCTTCATTCAAGCACGAGCTCTATGCATGTACTAACGGAAAATTGTTGGTTTTTTAATTTTGAAGGAACCAGTCATGAGTTGTCCTGTCCACGCCGAGAGCACTTTTTTTTGAGAGGTCAAGGGAAATGAGGTCCCAACGGGTGAATTTCCAAAATTTTTAAACAAAAATTTTACAAAATACTTACGAATTATGTATCTCTGATGTACTAAATTTTTTAAATAAAATATTTCATTAGATATATTAAAAAAAATTTAGTGAAAACACAATTTTTTTAGGCCTTTGAAACCCACCTAACCCTTATTTGACACTTCATAAATCAAAAATTAAAATAAATTCCATAATTATTTTTTTTACGCTTACTAAAGCTAAGTAAGTGTACACGAAAGAGAAAAAACATTGGAGCCGAACTGAAAAAAAAAATTTTATCTACGAAAAGTGTGTGTGTAATTTCTCTCATCATAGAGTGCCCGTAGTGAAAATTTTATTAATGCACTTCGTAGCTCACTACATGGCGTGTCCACGCGCTACACTCTTTTGGCTCGCCGAGATATTGAGAGTAGAGCACGATTTGGCATTTGAAAATGGTTTGCTAAGTTGAGGTGATTTAAATTAATTAATTAATTAATTAATTGCGATGAAACTTTGGTGATTTGTTGAGGGCATCCCCTCGAAGGTTTCTGCGTTAACTGGTGGTACGAGAGTTATTTCAACATTTGAGTGTATTTCATATAGTTTAGCGGCAGTTCGGCAGTTCGTTTTCGGTGTATTATTTATGGATGGCGGATAAAAGATAGTGGATAGAAGATGGATTATGTAGGATAAAGGGTGGATGATGGATTATGGAGGATGGATGATGGAGGATAGAGGATGGAGGATAGAGGATGGATGATGGAGGATGAAGGGTGGATGATGGATTATGGAGGATGAAGGGTGGATGATGGATTATGGAGGATGAAGGGTGGATGATGGATTATGGAGGATGAAGGGTGGATGATGGATTATGGAGGATGGATTACGGCGGATGGAGGATGGAATAGCAGGTAGAGGATGGTGGATGGGAATAGAGATAGAGGAAAGAACATAAAAATTTTCGCTGGTGCTATGCAAAATGCCATTTTGAAGTCCAGCTGAGATCGAAATGGTGAGCAAATTCTTCATTTTTAAACTGCTATATCTTTCAATTTCAGGTCAAGCGGAGAGTTTTGTAAAATGAAAAGGGGTTGAAGGTGGATATACCAGTAAGGAAACATATAAATTTTTATTGGATTTTGGTCTCCTCTCAAACTTTTACCGAAAGTAATAAAGGAAAATCTAATGTTCCATCGCCCCTGTAATTCCCGTTTATCCATTGGTCCTGTTTCTCCCGTTGATACATTACTCCCGTTTCGGGTACACTTTCTCATCTCAAGGAACTGGAGACATTAATGCCTTTTTTCATTTCTCACTTTTAATTTTTTACGATTCATTTTTCACTTTTCAATTTTCATAATTCATTTTTCTCCATCCCCCATTAACCATTCTCTATCCACCATCCTCCATACTTCATCTACTCAAATGTTGATATATAGCTCGCCAACCACCAATTTCGGGAATATATAATTATGTCCACCATCCTCCATTCTCAATTCACCATCCTCCATTCTCAATTCACCATCCTCCATCCATTCAAATGTTGAAATAACTCGCGAACCACTAATTTCTGTAATATATAATTATGTTTCATCGCCCCTGTTACTCACGTCACGTGTTCGCAGCCGGTAGTACAATCGAAACACATAAATTAAAAAAAAAATCACACATGTTCGCGGTCGGCAGGATTCGAACCTATCATCATCTGATTTCTAGTCAGACGTCTTACCCGCTCGGCTACGAATGCCTGTTGTAAATTTAAATTTGTAAGTCAAGTTCATCTGATTCAACTTATTAAGAAACTCAAATGTTGAAATAACTCGCGAACCATCAATTTCGGGAATATATAATTATGTCCACGACCTGTCCGGTAGTTTCGAGAATGTCCATGCAAAATTTGGGAAGGAACGGTTCACAGGTGTAGATTTTAATCGTAATAAACGAAAAAAACTGACTTTATTTCATATATTAGATGTACATATTTACTTATGATTCGATACCAGAAACGAGCTTTTTAAAATGCAAACTTTTTTGATAAACATCAAATTTTGACGTCAAACTTATTTTTAACAATAATGTAACCATTTTTCTTATACTTACTAATTTAATGAGAAGGCTATATTATTGTGAGCTCAAGGAAGACTAGTCATCAGTGACATCGTGTACGACACTAAACGCTCTATACTTCATCCTAACGACCACGCTTTTACACATCTGGTAACTCAAAATTACCATATACAACGTTAAAGTGTACACAAATGGCGAATTCCTCACCGACTTTTCGAGTTTGGAAGGAATCGTCCGTTTTGCATGAAGCGATTAAATCAATATTACTATAACTGAACTTTTAACCCGCAAGCTGTACCCAGTACCCTACATGTAAGGCAGTTGGGAGGGATAAATAGAAGAAGTGAAGACGACAAGCCACCGATTTTGTATAAAGCGCTTTGAAGCCAAAAACATGATGAGAATTGACGCAACACATAGTCGTTATATCAAATTGTTGTTGTCTCAGCGTGTGAGTTATTGAGACAAGATAGGTGCGTTATGCTAATTTGTTGTTGTTTTGCGCGCAAGTGAATGCGACGACGTCTTCCCTTTTTTCAGTATATATATCACTATGTACAGTCCTAACTCATCGTATGGAGCAGAGATCAAAAACTTAGCACTTTGATTAAACAAATTGAAAAATTTATTTGTCTCCAATAACGAATATGAACTGCCATAATCTCTCACCCTACCACGAGCGTAGTAACTTACTGAAACAGCAACTGAAAAGTTCCTGTGGTGAAAACGTTTACCTTTAGTAGTTATCCAAGTACCATCCACCAATGGACTACATTTCAGTGTAATTGAGCAAGAGAATCCTAGATATCGTTTCGAAAACTGAACGAGCTAAAGGTACGTGCCCGACAACGAAACAAAGAGAGAACAACTGAGTTTTGTGCCTTGTTGTCCAGTTCGACATTGTCTGCGATTACAGTGTGTTCACCAAAGCAACGATACAAATTTGGTGTGAAGATTTAAAACCATTCCAAACACTCCAAATTTTCGTGAAAATTCCATCACTAAATCGATCCCTCTACCACGCATAGAACGCGAAACACGAAACAGAATTCGTGAGTTGATAAACCTTTTACGCCCTAAATTTGCTCCAATTTTGTTACTGAAACAACAAACTTATCAAGCCTAACTGGAAATATGCTAAAACTAAAAAGTTCATCATTGTTCCTTTGGTGAATACATACATATGTACATAGGCACTTTGTTAGAGACCTTAGATTGTGGAGACAAAAGATTTGTGTCGTCATAAAGCTAGTGGAGAGAACACGACACCGATTTTGTATAAAAAGCTTTGAAGCCAAAAACACGGTCAAAAGTGAGACAAAACAGGTTCGTTTTATCAAATTGTTGTTGTTGTAGCGTATGAGTGAGTGAGAAAAAACAGGAGCCTTATGTCAATTTGTTGTTGGTTTGCATGCAAGTGAATGCGACGACGTCTGCTTTCAACTCAATCGCTGCTTGTCATCTCCAGTATACATATATATCTATGTGTGTCGTACAGTAAGCTAACCTCAAAAACATTCAACCCTTAAATTTGAAAAGAGTTTTGCTTTAACTGGTACAATAACGGAATAAATTCTTTTCTAAAGCACAACCGGCCGGAACCTCAACTTCTTCTTTCACTCACCTGAACTCTCGAGTACGGCTCGATGATTCGACATAAATTCTGTTCTAGCATTGTGTCGTAAAGAGTTCCGAGATGCGCTTTAACAATAACGTCTTCTTCCAGCTCCTTCCTGTACTCCTTTAACCCAGTCTGGAAATCGGCTAAGGATCGTTTATGCGACGCCTGAGCAACTGCTTTCATAGCGTCAATGTCACGCCCAGAATATGTTATGGCCTAGAGCAAAGAACGAAACAATGAAACAAAGAGCACACCACTCGTCCTTGGAACGGCAACAAAGCTATCAGTCGAATACTTACTAATTTCCCGCTAACAATTTGATTTACGTCCTCGGCCTGACCAAGCATGATTTTACATAGGAGCATGTACTTGAGGGCAGTTAGTGCCTTGCTGCTTTCGACACTGTCGAAGCCCTCAAACGCTTCGTAGAAGTAGGAGAAAGCTGTTTTGAAGTCGCGCTCATCGGCAGCGTGAAGAATTCCCGATTGCAAGTCGAGAGCTCCTTGCATTTTTGGCGGGCAATAGATAGCGTTTGCCGTGGTTCGTGCAGACGTTAGTGCTGCTCTCGCTTTCGGTAAATTACTGAGAGCATGGTAAGTCTTACTTTCCAATAATTGCACTTCGACGAGGAGGTTTTTGTCGTCCAGCTTTTTGAGTTCCTTCAGGAGTTGCGAACCGAGTTGTAGTGCGTCCGAGTACATTCCTGTGTCAAAGTACAGCGCAATGAGTCGGGCTTCCAGCGACTGTCTCAAAAACGTTCGTTTCTCTTGTTTTGCCCATTCTATGCATTCCTTACAGAGCTGCACTTCGATGCCGGTCCCGGCCTCCAAATCCAGAAATAGATCGACCAAGGACCGAACCAATTTCGCAGCCTTGGCTTTACTTATGAGGCTCAGAAAGGGGCGGGTTACCTTGATTAGATCAGCTAGCTCCTTTGCTTTGCCCTCCTGTTTGTACAATTCGCCGAGTTGCAGGATTCCCTGTTCTTTGTTGCGAATTAGTTCCTCGTCATTCTCGGCGATTTCTTGCTCGCGAACGATTTTATTGAGTAACGAAATTCCCTCCTCTCGATTTACCAGGGAAATCGCTTGTGCCCGTTCGAACAATATCGCTCCCGCCATTGTTACTAGTTAGAGTTTTACCAGAAATTTCACTTCGAAAAAGCGTTCGCCTGTTTTTCTTTCAAATTCCGTATGTCACACGTTTGTGTTGCGATTCGGTGCGAAAGTGAACAAGCGCTAGTCATGGCGTCACTGCTGCCAACATGCACGGCATAAAATCACGGTTAACAATTTTGGAAGTATCTGAATTTGATGAAAATATTTCTTAATTAATTACCGAAACTATTGATTTCGCGTACGTTGCACTTTTCAATTAATGAATTAAAAAACATTCTTATCCAAAATTAGTTCAATTAAACTTTGAGTTTATACGGTTTAATTTGTTGTAAGGTATTGACGAATGGTAAAGTTGGAAACCTCCACCTGGTGGGAAAAAAAACTACCAGATATGATAGACACATTTTCGTCAGCTGACTGTTATATGGCGGTTCGTGTGTATTTTTACGACTCGGAGCTCGGTGAATTTTCGATTCTCTCTTAATTTCATTATGAAAGACATGATAAAGATTGATGGCGATCGGTTTGGTTGATAATAAGGTGCTCATTTCCGGTTCTACATTTCGAAAATCATGGGCTCAATCCAGCACAAAGAAGTCAGAAAATGAACAATTTTTCCATATGAATGGGAGGTATAAACTTCGAAATAACTTCTCAAATGTTTAATATTCCAGGGAAAAGAAATATGAAATAATTATTAAATTATTTGAAAAGAACGTAGACCGTTTTTTCAATACTTTTTTCTTTTATTTTAGTACTTTAAATTGATTTCTTAAAAAAAATTGTTGTTTTTGATATGTTATGATACATACAGTGGCAGTCGTAAGTAAACACATGTGTTATCGGAAAGAAAATGGAAAAAATACTTTAAAATCCAAATTATTTTATTCTTCTTTTAACAATAACAATAACTAATCATATGTTCTACAAAATAAAGTCAAATTCATAAAATAAATAATAAGTAATAGTAGTTAATTATGGAGTGATAAGGGAATATTTGTAATTCGATCAGTCAAAAGTAAGTAAACATTTTGTTTAAATACCACAATGACCACCATTATTTTGGGTCATTTTGGCTATTCGACTGGGCATGGAAAGAGCGTACTTCCTGCATTGTTGCTCTGAAAAAGTTGGTCAAATTTGTTCGATTCACACTTTCAATTCCGCAATGCTTCTTGGAGCTCTTTCGCTTATTTTATTTTCAGCCAAGACCATACATTTTCAATGGGAGAAAGGTCTGGGCTCTGAGGTGGCCATGCCAGGACATATATTTTCTCGTCCTGGAGAAAATTCTGGACAATTTTGGCTTTATGTATAGGAGCGTTATCTCGCTGAAGTAAGAAATTTTCGCCTATCAAGCGTTTGCCTTCAGGCAAAATGACATCTTTCATTAGACTTAGGTAGACTTGTGCATTTACCTTGCCTTCTAAAATAATAATTTTACCAATACCATGTGCAGAAAAACAACCCCACACCATAACCCCTCTTTCGGCACCCTTTAGTGTTGGTTTTGTACACTTGAAAGGGAGCGATTCACCTTTCCTCCTCCACACGTACATTTGTTCATGTCTGCACCGCATCCTTATCATTGATTCGTCTGTCCATAAAATGGAATACCAAAAATTTTGAGGCTTTAATGCATGATCGTCATAAAAATGGATCCTTGTTATTTTATTGGCTTTGCTGATGTATTTGCGAGCAACACGTCATCTTCTACCACTTTCTCTTAAACGTCTTCTGATCGATTCTACAGAAGGTGTAACTTTACTTCTCGAAGCCAGTTTTGACCGAATCGCAGGAGCCGATAAAAACGGATCTGATGAAGACATGTTGACAATTCGTAAATCGACTCTCGTATCTGTGATTCTGGGAATCCTGGCCTAGAAATTTCTTGAACTCGATCAGATTTCTCTGTATGTTTTAATAACTTTGAAAATCGATACCGATGATTTATTGAATAATTCGCCTATTGCCCTGTATGTTTTGCCTTTGTTGTGTAACTTTATAATTGCTTGTCTTTCTCCTGTTGTTAAATGCTTGAACTTAACCATTTTTTTGATAATTTTTAATTGAAATTTTTAATGTTTAATACTGAAAAAAGATGTTAATAATTTTTTTAAAAAATCAATCACTTTTCTTACGTACCGACGTAATTTTTATTTTTTTTAATTTGACTATGATGCAGGCTACAATAGTGAAATTTAACGGAATCCCAAAAATTTAATAATTTAGCGGAAATATAAGAAAAACTTCTTTGTTCACTTACTTTTGACTTGTCCCTTTTGACGGTAATTTCGTACTAATCGCATTATCGTTTATCCAAATAAACAAAAGCAAACAAAATCTACTCGAGTGGGCATGTATAACTGTAATCTTAAGATTTCAAGGGATTTTTCCGAAGAATTGTAACGGGAAATTCTAGTTTTGCAAGGTTAAAGTTATATATCATGTTATATTTTGGCTGTTAGTTTACTTATGACTGCTACTGTATGTACTTCTTATTCAATTATAACAATAATTTAAGTTCACTTGAAGTAATATTTTGTAGTAGGACCCTCTTATTTGAGCTCAATCTCAATTTTGTCTGAAATTAACATGCAACTGCCACTTTCTGTCTACCGTATATAGTTCCGAAATTTGCCACCAGAGCACATGGTATATTTGTCAATATAAAACCAGATGGCGCTCGATACTCGTCCACTGAACTCAAAAATTCACATTACAATAATTTCGTGCAGAACGGTTGCCAGCACTGATTCACAGCAGTGTTTTGTTTTCTTTCCTGGCGAATAAGTTTTGGTCGTGATTTGTTTTTTCTGTTGGGGTAGACGGGGTTTTCGCTTTAAAGACTTTGAATTTGATAAAAACGAAAGAAAATCATCTCCAATTTAATACATCGCATCAAACTCATCGCGGTACGAAAAATGAACTCTTGTTCGAAGGTAAGTGTGAAGCTTCCTTTTTTGTTTTATTGGAAAATCGACCAAATAAATTCAGGCAGCAGCTGTCGAACCTCCAAGGAAACAATTTCCAACTTGCCGGTTGATTGAACACCCCTTTGAAAGGTGCTCGCTTGGCTTTGGCTGCTTTCTAACCTCGTTTTTACATTGCAGGCGTACAGATCGAGGAGCATAAGCAGGAGCCGCTCTCCTGGCAGGAAACGGTATGTTTTAATTTCCTTAATCTAAAATTTGGATCACTTTTACACTCAAAATTTGCTGCCGTTAACTCCGTGTCGTACAGGTCCCGGTCCTTGTTCTTGTTTTCTAACGGGTATTGGGATAAGATCAACATGGGTTTAAATTACACGCAACTTTATTTCAACTTCGGAATTGTGGTTTGAGTATCGTCCTCTAGTTTTAAATATTCTATTAAACAGTTCTTTTGGAATACTTTCTGAATTCTGCACAACCGTTTGCTAATATCTCTCGATTTGACATTTCGTTTATAATACGTACTAATATTCGTTACAGCGATGATGTTTTCATCCTCAGATTTAAGAAAATCGACGAATGTGTGCACTACAATTAGGTCTGTTCTTTTTACATGAAATCTCTGCACTTTTTTGAACTAGATTTCCTAAACAACATTTGACGTCAAACTCAAACAGTATGCTTGTTTCCCCCCGCCACTCCCTTTAACACTTTTCTGCACTGGCTCGAGCTCGAGAGCTAGTGCAGAAAAGTGTTATTCACTGTACACTAAACCTGACAAAAAGAACAGACCTATTTAGTAAAATAATTGCCTTTGCTGGCAAGTTTTTTTCCGCGCTGCAACGGCGAACCTTTTAAAAAACTCAAAAATTTACTCTGTTTTGAAAACAAATGAAATATCTTCTCATCTCTTTAACAAACGAATTAAAAAATCGAATTTCAAAAAAATGTTGATGTCACCCAAGCGTTTTTTGTTTGGTCGTATCCTAATGCGTTGTTCAAACTATGCGTTTCAAACGCATTTAAGTAGGTAACTAGGTTTGTTTTTTTTTTTTGTCAGGGGTATTTTCACATCTTCGTGTAATCTACACTGAACTCAACTGTCATCTGTCACAAAAAATGCAGGATATAGACCACGCAAAAAAAAACGCTTCAGTGTATAATGCACTGTCCGGTTGTTAAAAATGACAAATGTCAATCTCGCACCACATCGCTGTATGAGAATTCATGTCAGCTATCTCACAAATATCACAACATCACAAATATTTAACTAAATTTCACTTATAAAAAGTCTAAAAACACTATTTAAACACATCTAAAAATTTACCCGCACAACTGGCCCACAATCAGAGGTTATGGTTCGCGTCAATTTAACAGAGTGTAAAGTAGCCTGAAACTGCACCTGCTCTCGACCTAGTGCAGAAAAGTGTACTCTGTGCAAATTACACCGGCAAATAGAACAGCCATCTCTGACGTCACACTGACAAAAAGAACAGATTTCGGACAAAAAGTGTACACTTAAAGTATGCAAAAGAAACAGACCTTTTAACATGTAAAAAAAAGAGTGTTCAGACTAGGCAACTTTTATTTTTATACAAGATAGCTTGATCTGATTTGTTTTGACAAGTAGATATTCAGCTGTGTTTCAATAGCAAATTTATACTTTCTAAAATGTTTGAAACGAATTAGTTTGTGTTGCAGTAATGAAAAGAGAATTTATTAGCTAATGCAGTCGTTGCACAAGCACAAAATTGAGTTTCTACAGCATTTCAAAGTTTCTTTTTATGCAGCTATGACACTGGCTACTTTTGCGGCTTTAAAGCATGGATGTAGTAGTATAACTGGATCGGCAGTAAGCGAGATTTTGCCTAATAGGTTCTGGTTGTGTGAGTTGTCTATTTGCGTTAGTGTAAGTGTATTGGGGGGGGGGGGCTACAAAATAGAAAATACGTACTGTACCCGGGAAATTTTTTTAGTCCGACGCTGTGGTGAAAACAATTGTCAGAAATGATTGTCATAACCCGTACATATTTATTTTGACAGATGGGAACAACTGTCAGAAAACGAATTAGTCTCACATATAGGAATTTTATGAAATACAGCCGATCCAGTTATACTAATACATCCATGCTTTAAAGCGGCTAGTAAATCCAAATGGAGAGGGATAAAAGATGTAACATACAATTTAGACTTTGGTGTGAGAGAGACAGTCCGAGTAGTATAAATCCAGTACTGTCAAAAACTAGCCGCAACATAGCGCGTTCGAGCAGTGTTTCGCAACACTCTAGCACTTAATCCTAGGAAAATCTTTCTACCAGTGGATTTTTGACCTGCTACAGACTTGTTTTTAATAGTTCGGTACGTATAAATTGTAGAAAGTGCCAAGTTATGTTATAAAACGCGCTAAAACCGGTATTTTTCTTATCAATGCAGTTGTTATTTCGTTTACTAGATGCCGCTAGCGTCGGAAAGGGTGGTATCTCATTCTTTTAATGTTGTTCGCCTTGTCGCACGATGTGGCAGTTATTAGGTTTGTTCTTTTTGCCTGCACTATTTGCACCTTTTATGTTCTTTTTGCCGGTGTAAAGTCACCGGTGGCTGTTCTTTTAGCCGAGTGTAGTGCAAAAGTGTACACTTTGCTGCACTCGGTTGGGAGCTGGTGTAAGTTCTTCTTCTTTGCAATCTGTCAAATTTGAAAGCTGTATGCAGATAACATTGACTTTTTGAATTTAAGAAATCGCTGTTTTGACTGAAAACATGCAAGAATATTGAATGGCAATAAATTTTCATTGATAAAAGTGAAAAAATAAAGCAAATAAAAAAGTTCTGAATTTTAGCTGTCACTTTCATACACTAACCCGTTCTTTTTGCGCGACCTGCACTCTACACTTTGAGTGTATTTTGACGTACAATTAAGGTGCAAGGTACACTAAAGTGTAACTTACACCGGGCAAAAGAAACAAACCTATTGTACTTTTATTGCACTTAAGAAATAGCCGCTAAATAGCCAGTGTCATAACAGCATTAGTCAGAGCCAAGGTGTTTCTGAAGTACATGTCGCAGTATATGTTTTCGGTAAAATGCGTCCTAGCTACGTGTTTTCGTAATCGCCTTCGGGAAGTGTTTTCAGTGCATTTAACTCGATTCAAACGCGTCAATCTCGTAGTGTGTACATAGCATAAGATATTTATAAATCAGTTGAAACAGCGAGAATTTGCTGCCTTTTTTGGTACAAATACTAAATTATTTTAAACGTTATTCGCTCTTTTCGTATTTTACGACTTGGAGCTGTTTTCTCAACTGCTGCAACAAATGTCTTGTGTGGAAGCATTCGAAAGAATAAACTTGATTCGTCAGCATTATAAAGTTCATCATATGTAAAAGCCATTTACTGCATTTAAGCGCATAAAGGTGAAAGGTGTAATTGCATTTGTGTCGATGGACGCCCAATACCATGTCGGCGTTTGAATTTCTCAATCCACTAGCACTAAAATCTTTCAGGTCTTTTTTAGGAAACAGCTCTCTAAATAAACTCTTTGCTCCTTTAGCTTTGAGCAGCGGGCCATTCATGGGAAAACTTATTCGATGCTGTCCAAGAACCATTTGTATAATTTTACTTCCAAATCTGCGTACTCTGCTTTGTGCATAGTTTTTCGCTTTGCTTCTTCATAAGTATTCGCGGCTGCTTCGAATATTTCTACTTTTTTTTTTATTTGTTAAATTGCAGGTTTGGATACACCATATTCAAATGCTAAACAAACGATTAGCACGATCTAACTTGTTCAAAATGATAACTTTTTCTTCTAAAGTAAATCTTTTTTGTTTGGAATTCGATATATTAATGAAACACAAAATCAATCCAATAATATTAAATTCAAAAGAACGTACGGAAAATTAAACGGTATGATTCCAATCACACCAAAATAAAATGTGATGTAAATCACATCATGATTTAGGAAAAGTCTTAAGGCCTAATCTGAGGTTCGAAATGAAAGTTATGACTTTTAATGTACGCGTATGATAAGATTCATACCTTTTTGATAGAAAAGTTGACAGGTTTGATTTTAATACCCCGAAATCAAACCTAATTACGGACTTACGATAAGTCCGAAACGTCCAATAGAATGTTGACCATTACAAACGATTTACGGCATCTTTTAATTGTGAACCGTGTGTGTGTGTTTCGTCGACCAAATGTATGTCGCGGTAACTTAGTTAATCCACAGTAAGCTAAGTTGCACATAGGGAAATTAAAATGAAGTTTTCTGTGGCGCAGTGGTTGCGCGCATCAAACCAAAAACATTCAACACCGGGTTCGATTCCGATAATAGTGTCTTAGAAGTGTCCTCTATCTTTCCAATGTAACAAAAAAGAATTCAGTGTAGGATTTAACATAAATAATTCCATTTATTTTGAGATATTACTAGTAGGCTTGTGTAGTTCGCGAACGAAATAGTTCAGAAGAGCGTTCCCAGAAGTGAAATGAACGAACTAGTTCGCGGTGAGTCGAGCTCCTAGTTCGTTTTTTTTGCTCAACAAATATAAATTCAATCAGCCATCGTGCATCATCCATCCACATCCTCCATCCATCATCCTCCATCCACATCCTCCATCCATCATCCTCCATCCACATCCTCCAACATCCATCAACATCGTCCATCCATTATGCTTAATTTCAATCCTGCATCCTATATACTCTATACTCCATTCTTCATCTCCATCCTCAATCCCTTATTCTTCATACACAATCCTCAATCATCCATCCTCCATCAATCATCATCAATCATTCATTCTCTGTATTCCATTCCATTCTGCAATATCCATCTCCATCCTCAATCCCTTATTTTTCATCCACAGTCCTATATGCCTCTATACATCATCCTCCATCCTTCACCCTCCATCCCTCACCCTCCATTCACTATCCACCATTCTCCAAATATAGTTCCTCCCAGTTCGCGAACTATGAGGAACGAACTAAAAGGAACTATATTTCCGAATATAGTTCCTTTTAGTTCGAAGGAACTATATTTCCTCATATAGTTCCTTTTAGTTAGCGAACTATGAGGAACTAAAACGAACTATATTTCCTCATATAGTTCTTGTAGTTCGTTTTAATTCGAAGGAACTATATAGTTTTTTTTAGTTCGTTTAAGTTCGCGAACTATATAGTCCCTTCGAATTAAAACGAACTAAAAGAACTATATGAGGAACTAAAAGGAACTATATTTCCTCATAATTCGCGTACTGGGAAGAACTATAGTTGGGCGATGGAGAATGGATCATGGAGGATAGAGAATGGAGGATGAAGGATGGTAGATAGAGGATTGAGGGATAGAGAAACTATAGTTCCTCATAGTTCGAGAATTGATTATTGAGGATTGAGGATTCTGATTTGAGGATTGAGGTATAGAGGTATAGAGGGAAATATGGAAAAAAATTATAAAAGATGATAAAAAATGATGAAAAATGATGAAAAATGATAAAAAATTATAAAAAATAGATAAAAATGATAAAAAATGGTAAAAAATTATAAAAATGGTAAATGATAACAAATAAAAACTTAAAGATTGAAAATTATAAATTGAAAATAGGAGATAGATTTAAGAAAGGCCCGAAATTCTGAAACTTTATTTATTTTTTTCATCAAAAAACAACGAACTAGTGCGCAAGCCTAATTACTAGTATGGTAAGATTCAGACCTAAATGTTAGGTCTCATATTTTATTCTGATTGGGTGTGCATATCGTGAACAAAATCATGGAACGGTCAGGTATAAATCATAGCTGTAATGGCATTGCAAAGCAATCGCTGGATCAGATCTGAATCATGCCTATTTTTTCTGCAGGAAACATTGCTGTTTTTATCCCTTTTTTTCGTAGATAGTAGGTTACAATATCAGAGTAGACTCTACTCTCATTTGAATGTGTTAGTTAACTTTGAAGATAATTCTAAAGCCCGAAACTTAAGCTTTTTGAGCTATAGCCGCGCAGCTGAATTGAACATAAAAAATCAGAGTCATAACAAACATGACAGATCCATACGATTTGCAACGATTTTGTAAGCGTGCCTTGGATAATAAACACCAAGTTTTCTATTAAAGTGCAAGACTTTGTTAGGCAAAGCAAAGTGAAATAGTTTACAAACATATTCAAAAATGAGAATTATACTACTTTTCGCATCTGGAATTGTGTTTTCATAGAAAAAATTAGGATGAAAAAAAATATCGCAATTTTCAGCAGTGTCGGCATTCCGCCATTTAAAAAATGTGCAGTTAAATTACTTATTTTTTAAATATAATTTTTATTATATTGCTATGATTCTGAATATTTGTTATTCAGTATCGACTCTAGAGGATTTGTCAATTCCAAAGTTTGTATTAGAGCTCCGCGCTTTGGGACAATAAAATGTTGTTACGAATCCGCTCCAAAAAACATTCTCCAATGAACTGGTATATTTTCTCGTTTCGATCTGTGACGTCACTCATCGAGGCATTTTCTCACGTTGAACTGCCATATCTGCGCAGTTTGAGTTGAAATTTGTTACATTTGTGTACTACCATCCTTTTGGTTCTTTTTGGAGATTCTATTATAATGGATAAATAAATTGTGTTACCTAGCTTAAAGTTTCCTTTCGTTATATTTTCAGAAGAAGCATGACGCCCGACCGCCGTAAAAGATCACGTAATCCATATTCAAGAGGAAGGAGCAGGCACAGATCTGGATCAAGGACACCACGCCGTAGAAGTAGATATTCAGACAGCAGATCCAGGTATGCTCTCAGGAAATAATTCTTGCTTCGAATTAAATTGTTTAATACTATTTTAACATTGTTTTGACTTTGGTTTTAAATTTGAACGTTTCTACTTGCATGTAGCGCTTTTGATTGAAGAAATTAGGGAAAATTTGAAATGAAATTTAGCGAAAATGTTTTCTCAAGAATACCTGAAGAATCTGATTATTTTTTTCCATTTATTCACTAGTGTAGTAGGGAGTAAATAAAAAAAATTTCTTGTTTTTCGTCCCACATTGTGAAAGCATGAAAAATTAAAATTTGAAAAGAATTGAATTGCGACAATCAATAAAAAGAAATGCAATACATTTTTAACTAAATAAGACATTCTCGCATCGCAATTCAATTAAAAAAAAAGCTTATTAATGTAATTCTGTTATTTTGAAATCGTTATAAGGTCCTATTCGCCACGCGAAAGAAAGAGCTATGATCGTCGAAAATCATACTCGCGTAGTCCGCTGTCAGAGAGGAGAAGACATGTAGGTACACGAGTAAGTCGGATCTTGCTTACCGTATGAAATAGTAATTTTGAGCTTCGATTAATTCATTTCGTTTTTACAGGAGAATCCACAACAAAGTCGATGCATAGGAGTTTTTGGTCTGAGCGTTTATACAACTGAAAACAAAATTAATCAAATTTTCGAGAAATTTGGACCAATCGAACGTGTTCAAATCGTTATAGATGCTAAAGTAAGTATTTTTTGTTTTTACTTTACACTGTGTGTCACACAAATTACTACTACAAGGCATTTCGAGCTCAGCGTTTTGTAGTTAATGAGTGTGCCTAGAAAAAATTACCGAATATTTAAATTGGATCTTATATAGTTTTATTGAGATTCAGTAAAGGCATTTTGTTACAATAAAATAGATGAAGGAACTGAGGATAGGATAAATTTGCTATTGAATATTGATTTTATGAGATGAATGCGACGAAGATAGTCTATTAATTTCTCAAACATTACCAGCGAATAAACCTATGGATTTGCCAACAGTCTGGTTAATATTTTTGAGTCAATGTGTGGGAAGCGATTAAAGTGGAGTAACGATAGAATGCTTACGCCACTGCCACATTTAACACATGTATAACGTAATTGGGTCATACTCCGGGACGCGATTAAAGTGAAAGTATAATATCAGAGTGCAAAATTTGAGTTACTGCATGCTGGAACGTTTACTGCAATACATTGTGTTGGATATGCTACTTTGTAGCATATGCGACTATTTTCTATCCAGACGATCGGAATAGGCTGGGAGAAAAGACGATCGATTATGTGATTGAAAAACGAAAACGGAATCTTGATTTTGTGTATTGAATTATATAAATTGTAAATTCAGTTAAAAATAAATATATATGTTAAATACGTAACATATTTGGCGACGAGGATTCCGAAATGGATCCAGCAATGCTAGAATTCTTCAAACAGCAACAAAATTGGATGCAGAAGCAAACAGAAGTTTTGAATGCTGCCGTTGCTCAATTAACTTCACCAAGCTCAGCAGCTACCGATGTACTTGATACGCAGTCATCGGTGGAAAAGACAATGGAGTCCTTATCAAGAAGCATGGGTGAGTTTAATTATGATCCCGATAATGGAATAATTTTCGAGACTTGGTACGCTCGATATTCGGATTGGTTTGAAGAAGATGCGAAGCATTTAAATGACGCTGCAAAAGTTCGTTTGCTGGTGAGGAAGCTAGAATCTGTAGCTCATACCAGATACGCAAATTATATTTTGTCACAAGAGCCACGCGACCTCAGTTTCAAAGACACAAAAACTAAGTTGAGCGAGATTTTTGGCAAGCAGATGTCACTGTTCAACTCCCGCTATAACTGTCTAAAGCTACAGAAGAAGCACAGTGATGACTTCATAACATATGCAGGCATAGTGAAAAAACACTGCGAAAATTTTGATTTAACAAAGCTTACTAACGCTCAATTTAAGTGCTTAATATTTGTGTGTGGATTAAGTGCAAGCTCCGAATCAGATATTCGCACGCGGCTCCTATCCAAAATCGAAACGGATCCCAAAGTGACTATTCATGCACTTACTGAGGAGGCAAATCGTTTGATGTCATTGAAGCATGACACAAAGATGATTGAGAAGCAGTCACCTGCAGTTCAATGGGTAAAAAAGAACGATCATAACAACAAAAAGGACTCAAACGAACATCAGAGTTCTTCGACAAAACCATTACGCGCATGCTGGTTTTGTGGTGACATGCACTACGTTCGATTTTGTAAGTTCAAAACACACAAGTGTACTCAATGTGAAAACATTGGAAACAAAGAAGGTTTTTGCGAATCAGCCAAACCAGGAACCAGTAACGGAAAATACAAGCCGAAGACTAACAAGCCCAAAACGAACAGTTTGTTTTTGGTGTCCAAGATAGACTACGAGAAACGCCGTAAGTTTGTCAGCATCAGGGTAAATTCTGTTCCTGTTCGATTACAAATCGACACTGCTTCGGATATTTCTATCATTTCACGATCGACGTGGAAAACAATCGCCAGTCCAGCTCTTACGACGATTGACCATTCAGCAAGGAATGCATCCGGTGATATTTTTCAACTAACATCTTTGCTCAAATGTGGAATCGAATTTGACGGAAAATCAACATATGGCGAATGTTATGTTTCCGATACCAATCTGGACATTATGGGCATCGACTGGATCGAGGAGCTCGGCTTATGGAAAGTTTCGATAAGATCGATCTGCAATAATATCACTTCTGCTTCCAGTAACCATTCTTCTTCAAATGCTCAGAAGACTGTCGAACTTTTAGAACAGAAATATCCTGAAGTTTTTGAAACCACACAAAGACGACCGCTGTCCTACATTTGAAACCTGGTGCTCAACCAGTTTTTCGACCGAAAAGAACGGTTTCATACGCCGCTCTTCCTATTGTGGAAAAAGAGCTGCAGAGACTCGAAGATCAGGGAGTCGTAAGCAAAGTTGAATTTTCAGCATGGGCCGCACCCATCGTAGCGATTAAGAAGTCTAACGGAAATGTTCGCATCTGCGCGGATTTCTCAACCGGTCTTAATAGTATGCTGGAATCACACAACTATCCGCTTCCTGCTTCAAATGACATATTTGCTACGCTAGCAGGTGGTAAATTTTTTTCGAAGATTGATTTAGCCGATGCGTATTTGCAAATACCAGTCGACGAGGTTTCACGCTCTCTGCTGACAATCAACACTCACAAAGGATTATATCAATACAACTGACTTTGTTTTGGTATAAAGTCGGCTCCAGGAATTTTCCAACAGACGATTGACACTATGTTAGCTGGACTCACTGGCGCTGTTAGTTATCTGGACGATCTAATTGTAGTGGCGAAAACAGAGAAAGAACACGAAGAAATCTTAACGAAGGTTTTTCAACGTTTAAAAGAATGGGGTTTTCGTATCAAAGCAGAGAAATGCGCATTATTTCTTCCTCGAATTAAATATCTAGGATTTATTATCGACAAAGAAGGAAGACGACCTGATCCTGAGAAGATCCAAGCCATCCAAAACATGCCACCGCCAACTAATATAACGACTTTACGTTCGTTTATTGGCATGATTAATTATTACGGACAGTTTGTACGACAAATGCGGGAACTTCGATGGCCTTTGGATAAACTTCTAAGTAAAGACGCCAAATGGGACTGGTCAGCAGAGTGTCAACGATCATTCGAGAAAACTAAAGAAATTCTAAATTCTAATCTGTTACTTACTCATTTTGATCCGCAATTTGAAGTTAAAGTAGCAGGAGATGCCTCGAACTATGGTCTCGGAGCGGTTATCTTACACCGTTATCCTGACACATCGGAAAAAGCCATCGCACACGCAGCGCGCGCCCTTCTACCCGCAGAAAAGAACTATAGCCAGATATAAAAGGAAACACTAGCATTGATTTTTGCAGTAACCAAATTTCACAGGTTCCTGCATGGACGTAAGTTCACGTTATCAACGGACCATAAACCGTTGCTATCATTATATAAATTGTAAATTGAGTTAAAAATAAATATATATGTTAAATACGTAACACATTGCTTGGACCATGAAACATGCAAATCGCATTGGAGCAAAGCTACTGCATGCAGCTCTGCTTTGATTAGATCATGGGCCTAATGACAGAAACAGTAAGCCCAGTCACATCAATACAAAATGATTATACGCAATGAATGATTTTTTGTTTGGATAGCATTGTCAAAATGGATAAGAAAATGATAAAAAAGGCAGCATATGTCACAAAAGGACAAAAAAGGCGATATATGAACCAAAAAGGCAAAGTCCACAAAATCCGTTTCCTAATAATAACCAATTGTATATCTCATCAGAACTTAAGCCGAAACACAGTGCACACGTTCCGTTCCGTTTCGTCACGAAAAGTGAGGTTATGTGATCCGTAAAAGTTGAATTAAGGTGAACTCGTCCGATCAGTTTCGTTACGACCATTGTGTGCATTTACATGGCCAGCCCATAAGGTCTACTTTGACAGCTGAACGTGACGAATACTGAATACTGAAAGAAATAATTAGATTAATGTAAAGAAAGAGAGAGGAAGTAAAAACTAATTCGAAGTCTTGCTACTCCAAAGAGATGACGGAGTTCATAAAAACGAGTTCAACCAGACCGAAAGAGCTTTCCCATAAGTAAAACGATCGAACTACTTCTTAGTATGTTCCGCTTATAATTCGTTTCAATTTATTTATTCATTGCCGTTCGCAAACTGGAATGTGGATTGGATATGATCAAGATATATCATGTGGATTTAAGTGTAACTGAACGAATGGAGTAAGCTCAATTGGAAGTACCATAGCACCTAAAATTAAGGATATGTTAAAACGGAGACCTGAGAGTCATATTCAAAGTTGTCATGACATTGTAGCTTGAGAATTTCATTTGATGTGTGATATTTATAGAAACGGAGAAAAATGAAGTCGGTTCTAAAGAATTATAGATTCTTTGACAAACTTTTCACTGATACGCAAAGTGTTCAAAAATACTGACCACTTGATGCTTCAGGTGACATGACGTTTCTTAATGCTTGTAACCCTGTTCATGACTAGAGTTAGTAGAGTTACCCCTTTTTACTTTACTCTGCTATTTTCGAATGCAACTCTATCATGTCTTTAAAGTAAAATTGACTCTACTCTACCTTTTTAAATAATTTTTGTTTACTCTTACTCTTACTACAATCCGAACGCGTTCAAAATATTCTAAGTATGAATTCTAGGTTTTAGGTTTTAAAAGGTGCTTTATTTGCCGTAAGTTCTTAATGCTAACAGGTTTTCTATCTTAATCCTAAAGCTAAGATTAGTCTATATCTAAGCTGCTACCGTTCTTAATGGCCTCAATGGGCACTCTAAGATATACATTTTATCGGGGGGATGTTTTTTGGGGGGGATCAGAGTCTCTTTATTTAATTACATTCTTAATGTATACTTATCATTAAATAAAATAAACTATTGGGAAAATGGCAAAAAAAAAACCCAATATTACATCAATTTCACTCTACTCTACTTAAACTATATACAATTCTTACATACTAACTTAAAACTAGGGTTTGAGCCGAACTCTCCGCCGCCGGGACCAGCAGCATCATGCTCCACTATTTGAGAATAGTAGAGCAGAAACCACCGTTCCCGGCCGCGGACAGCTCAGTCCAGTGTACAATAATTGCATTTAAGAATGCATCGAGAACGGAATATTTAGGTGGGATACGAATCACTTTATTTAATTTATTACAATGTTCCTTAAATATAACAGTTTATCATACATAATTTTTTCTTATAACTATTCCGGGCCGAGCCATTCGTCACCTGGACCGATAGCTGAAGGCCATCAGTTCCTGTAGCAATTGTCTCGGTCCGGCATGCCTTATAACTAGGGAAGCTGCTAACAAGGTTAGTACTTATTCTAGTTTCGTTTATATTTTTTTTTTGGTTAGCTTAATTACTTGATTAACCTATACTTGAAAAACTAACTAAATGTCTTGTTGATTAAGCCACCAGTATCGCGTAGCCTCACGCTCATGTCTGTCAATGTCAACATAGTTCGCGGTGGAGTAACGCCATAAGGGCAGGGGGTCGCTGGTTTCGAGATTGGGGTCGTATTTTATTTTTTTATCGGTCGCGCGCCTATATGCGTGATAAATGATTGGTACGTATTCGGAATCTAAAATGTAGCCGTTTTCGTCAAGGTAGACGAAGGCTTCAGGTGGAATAAAACCAGTTGACATGGTTTTTTCAATATATTGTGGGTTTGGGAAGAAGGGTTGGTGGATCCATGGGTTAAGGTCTTGATCTGAGGTGGTTCGAGCTATATGGTTCCTAATTAATTTTATGATTGCTGTATCAACCCGGGAGATTTCTGCCGTTTCATATATTTCCTCGTTCGATATGTAATGCAGAAAATCTGTCTCTGCCTTTCTATAGATGCCAGTACACGCGCGTAGACATTTTCTTTCGAACAGTCTAAATTTTTCCATATAAGATGGACTAATATTGAACCAGATGGGGCAGCCATAAGTGAGAATAGGTCTTACCAAAGCTTGGTAACAAATGATTTTAACGCGAGGGTATAAGTGTTTCGCGTAAAAAAGTCGTTTTAGAGCCATGAATGCGTTACGCGCCTTTCCAATCTGGATATTAGAGTGTTGGTTGAAGTATAAGTGTTGATCTAAGTTTACTCCTAGATATTTAACACAAGTTTTGTGCGGTATTTTATCGTGGCTTCCCTCCCCAGCTACAATATGGAATTTCTTCCAATTGCGCTTCAAATCTCTATTGGCATGTGCTAAAGTGGTGCGGAATAGGATAGTCTCACATTTCTGTGAATTAATTTTCATCTTCCAGGAGTTCGTGTAGAACTGAACATCATTAAACATTTTCTGGAGTTCCTCTTGGGCTTTAGTCGCTTTAGAATGGGGTGTGTATATAATAAGGTCGTCTGCGAAGGCTACAATAGATCTCTTGGGTGATTTATTAAAATCAAATGCTTTCAAAAGATCGCTAATGTAGATCGCGAATAAAGTGGGTGCAGTTACTGTTCCCTGTTGGAGCCCTTCCCTAACATTAAAGGTCTGTGTGGTAACAGTTTTCCCGTTTGTTAGCACAAAGTTTTTGTTGTGTATCATATGTACAAGGATTTTTATCAAGTGTTTGGGGAATTTTTTTCGGATTAATTTAAAGATCAGACCGTCAAGCCAGACTGTGTCGAAGGCCTTCTCCATGTCTATTAGACAGGCACCTATGCATTCTTTATTATTAAAATGCCAGCAGATGTCGGATGTAACCTTCGTTATGGCGTGTATGGTAGAATGTCTATTTCGAAAGCCAAATTGACAATTCGGTATCAGATCATTCTGTCGAATATGGGAATTCAGGGAGTCATTGAGGATGGATTCAAAGACTTTGCTTATGTTGGGTAGAAGACTAATGGGTCTGTAACTTTTTGGATCTGAAGGATCTTTCCCTTTCTTAAGGATCGGGAATGTTTTCGCGCGTTTCCATTTTTCAGGGTAGTGAGAGTTGTTTAATAGGTTATTAAAAAGGGTGCAATATTCCTGAATAATTACATCCGGCAGATTCTTTAATACTAAATTTGGAATTCCATCCAAGCCGGATGATTTTTTATTATTGAGGCGTTTGAATAAAAATTGGATTGTTTCAAATGAAACGAAGTAGTCTGATAGTTGGTTGTCTGGAATTTTATTGGCCATCCGATTTTCGCTAAAAGTGAGTAAAGGCTCATTGCCTTCGCTCTCATTTTTGAATTCTGTGGCCTTTTGCGTAACTAATTGATTTAGTCTTTCCCTTCCCAAGTTGGAGTTTTGTGTATGAATTCCCTCTAAGTGGGTCCCTATTAGATCTAGCTTTTGGGGTTCGTCGGTTATCACGAAGTAGCCGTTTGTATCACGGTTTGCACTTGTGATATCGATATTCGCGTCTTCCAGGAGTTTTTGGGAGTCGGCCGGTACCTTAATCGTGGGTATACTTGCACTATTCTTTTTCCTGAATATAGAATTTATTTGGGCAAACATCCCGGGGGAGTCGCTGGGTCTAACAGATTGAATTTTTTCCCTCCATTGCCTATTACTTTCGTTCGCGAAGTTTTGTCGAATTAGAGTTTTAACATTTTTTAAGATTGATTTTAGTCTACTCAAGTTGGGGTTATTGTAATCTAAAAATCTACGATAAATGTTGTTAATTCGCGTGAGCAAATGACTTTTAAGTCTTTGGAGTTTTCGGATAATAGGGTTTTCGTAATTGTCTAAGGTATTTCGGATTTTTCTTTTTGGGACAGTTCGTTCTATTGTGGCAATTGTGAGATTTTCTAGTATTTGGAGATAGTGTTCTATCTCCGAGTTTGTTAGGTTCCTATCTGTGGGGGTCATGAATTCTTCTTCTTCTGAAATTGTTTCTGAGTGAGCTTTCGCTATTCTCTTTCGAAACAATTTCCAGTTAGTTTTTTTATAATTAAGGATAATATTTTCCGCTTGAGAATTAATGACGAAATGATCGTCTTTCTCATGACCAAATGTCATGAGTATGGCTTGGTGGTCGCTATCATAATTTATGGTTTCTAATTTATTTTGGCTTCCTGCGAACGTGAAGTTCAATCGGGCATCTGCTATGCAAATATCAAGGTATGAATTTGCTCTTGGTAGGGTGGGCGAGTCGGGGCCGTAGAGTATAGATTTAAATTCTATTTGGTTGTCTAAAACCCAGTTAAACAAAAAATTTCCACGTGTGTTATTATCTCGGTTAAGCCAGGATTTGTGTTTCGCGTTGAGGTCCCCTGCTATTACATAGTAGTTTCTAAGGCTATTTAATTCAAGAGTCTGGAATAGTGAATGAAATTCGTCGTTGAATTTTTCGGAATTTCTTTTTGAGGCATAGGTGCTAATAACGAAAAGATTATCATTATTCTGCAGGGAGATTTTTATACAGGTCAGTTCTAAACATTCAAAAAGGGTGAATTCCGGCCGGTTTATTGTAGTGAAGTTTAAAGGTTTTTTTATAAGAATACCCGTGCCGCCTCCACCTCCGGAGTTCGGTCGGTCCGTTCTTATAAAGTCGTAATTAGTGAATTGGGGGGTATGGTGTGGTTTTAATTTTGTTTCGTTTAACAGGAGGAGATCGGGTTTTTCTTTTTTTAGGAGATCGTCTAAATTCATCCTTCTATTTAGGTACACAATGGAGTTGACATTGACAGAGATGAGCCTGAGCTCGGTCATCTGAAGGCTTTGTGTTACCTGGCCATCAACAGACATTGGACATATTTAAGACGCGACTTATATGGCTAAGTTGTTGAGCGTGAGCGCCAATGGCTTGCTCGAAACGCTCCAACTTGTTATTAAGTAACTGGAATAAGTTTTCCTGAAAAGATTTAAGGGAATTTTGATTAATGTTATTATTATCCTTACTTGTGTGCTCTCGTAGGTTTTCCGGGTTTCGCAGAGCTTTCGTATTATCCTTTCCCTTCACGGCATCTGAAAAGTTGATTCCTGGTCGAACTGCACTGTTTATGATCCGTTGTAGTTGTTGATTCGTTGGTTTTGTTGTCTCTGCTGTTTTTTCCTGTCGGGCGGTATTTCTCCGGGTTTTCGCTTCCTTATGTGCTGGGCATCCTTTGAACGACGCTGGGTGGCCGTGGCTTTTGCAGTTTACGCAGTATGTTTGCGCCTTTTCCGCTGACGCATCTAGTTTGCACTCGCCTGGGGAGTGAGTTTGCTCGCACTTAACACATCGGTAGGCCATTTTGCAGTTCGCTGCTGAGTGGCCATACCGTTGACAACGCCGGCACTGGGAGATTTCCGTCTTGCGGAGCTTTTCAAAACGCACCACCTGGTGGTTTAAGTAGCGGACTTGATGCAAATCTGACGCTTTGCTATTGCACCCAATCTGGACCATGAGAGTCGGGAGCACTCTCTTTTCCAACGCTGATCTTCTCGTTGAAAATCTTGACACCGAAAGGATTTCGGTCTCCGGCAGTTGCTTTTTCAGCTCAACCTTTATCTCCTCGGGGACCGCGTGGCTGCTCAGTCCCTTCATTAGGAACGTCTCGGTTTTCTCTTCACGTGGGGTATAGGTGAAAAATTTCGATTCGCTCTTTTCCAGGACTTCTTTCGCTTTGCGAAAATCATCGATATTTGATGTGTGGATCGCGATTTTCGATGCAGTGACGTTTTTTACCTGGAAATTCTCGATACCGGCACTTTTTTCCAGTAATTTCACTAACGTTTCTGAATTTTGGTTGAACGTTTTTATTGGCGGCATTTTAGACGCTTTTTTCTTTTGGGTCATCTTATTTTTCGTCGCGGTTATTTTCTCTGCTGGCAGGGCCGACTTGGACTTCGTGCTTGCTGCTGGCTTAGCGCGGTTTTGGCGCAGCACCATTTCAACATAGTCCGTCTCCGTTGTTTCTTTGACTACCATTTCCACGTCGGAAGCCTTTTTCTCGGGTGCTCTCTTTTCTTCGTTGGCCTGGAGCTTGCCAAGCGCTTCCTGCATTTGTTGCATTTGTAGTTGCAGGGCCTTTATAATGCTATCGCGCTTTTCGATCTCGCTCACTAGTTCTGCTTCACGCGCAGTAAAACCCCTCTCAGTCCCGTTCTCGTACTCACTGTCGCTTTCCTTCTCTGCGAGGACGCTGTAAGCTCCGCCCTTGTTGCTGGTCTCTATCTTATCTCTTTTTTTCGCAACAGCATCGTCACTGTCCGTGTCACTCGCGTTAAGGGTTTGGTCCCTAGACCGCACCCTTTTAGAATTTCGTCCCATTTCGAGCACTAATTCTCGCGTACTATCACGGTATGTGCTTCTTGTCCTTAATGTCACTACCACTGGTACCTGTCTCTCGGTCACTTTTAGGCACTATCACTAACACTGGTATGCCGCGCGCTGCGATTTAAACAGGTTTTATCCTGTTTAAATACGAAATCGTCCTTACCTGCCGGTGCAGGTATACGTCTTTCTGTTAAAGTTCGAATTTCAAGGAGCTAGTTAAAACACGTCCGTTCACTTCGACTGTCAGCTCGTCTCTCCAAGTATGAATTCTAAGAATGAAGTAAATGCTCATAGAAGAAACTTTTGAATTGCTTCCATGTGACTTTTTGGTTTTCTTATCATCTCAATATTTTCGTTGTGTAACCAATTTGGGTATGAGATATACGCAATTAGTTTCTTGGCAACCTTTATTTTCACTGTGAACGATTAAAAAAAATATTTTAGATGTTGTTTTGCCAAATGTAAGGAAGCAGCAATACTTAATATGGACGTCACGTCACTGAAAAAGACCTCCAATGAACTGTTATTTTTTCTGGTTTCGATCCATAACGTCACACTTCAGCTAATACTTAAAGGCATTTCTCACTATGAAATGACAACTGTCTCCCCGAGGCACAATAACTACCCAGCTCGTAGTAGTAGTAGTAGACATGACAATTTTATTTATTCTTCACGAACGTTTATGTAAAATATGAACAATAGAAACAGTTTTCTATAAATCATTGAAAAAATTTGTTCACCGGAACTCAGGCCCGTGCGCACGGAAGTGGGGGTGCTCACCATGCTGGTGAGTGCTCAAGATGCACTAGTTTGGTTTGTGTCTTCCCCATACCAAACAACAACAACATCCAATAACTCGCGTAAAAAACAGCTCAACCTCTTCATTAATAAGATTTTTTCTCTCTCACCGCCTCATTCATATGATCATGCTTTTCCTCCCCTTATTCATAAACAAATCTCAATCCTGTACTTCTTCAAACAAATTTTGAAAGCTGAATCAAAATAGTCCCGTTTGAAGAATTCGTTCAGAATACTTAAGAGCGCGTGATCCCCAAACGAAAATCGAAAATTTCACCTAGTTTGCTTTGATTTTTCTTCGAGAGCGTAAGAAATTATTCGTGAGCATCGGAAATTTAAATCTGAACGATTACGCACGATGTACAACGATTCAACCGTCTCAAAGCCCAAGGGTCAGTGATCCCACCCTACTCCGATTGGAGTAGATCTACTCCTTTTCTGTGCTTTAAATCATCTACTCCGGAGTAAGCAAAATATACTCCTTTTTTGCCGTTTGAAATTTTGGTACAAAACATATTCATTCATTCTAATTCTTCACACAGGCGGTAGCCGACAGGTCATTTTTCTGCTTGCATTATTTGCCAAACAATTTGAACTATAGTGTAAAATTGTAAAAAACCGTATTTTCTTTCATATGTATATACCTACTCCCTTGTTTCTTAAATCTACTACTATTTTTGATTGATTCTGCTACTCTTTTTTTCTCGTCGGGTGGGATCACTGCCAAGGGTAATGAGCGTGTACGGAGCTATTTATGTGTGTGTGAGATGAATATTGTTGAGAAAAGGAATGTAGAAAAATAGCGAAAGTATGAATGAACATAACGCAGTCACGATCGGCTGCAAGCCAATCGTATGATACTCTAGATGAAATACTGAACTCCGATTTATATTTTAGTTGGAAATATATCAAAAGAATGAGGAGAGCACAAGCAATTATTACATGACCTTTTACTTACAAGTAGAAATTATTGTATAGTGGCTAATCGATTTTTAGATTTATAGTGAGTTCCATAAAGTAAGTTAGGACACTTTACAGAATTTTTGTATGGCATGAAGGACTTATGAGATATTTTTCATATTAATAGTTTTAGCTCCGACTATTATAAAATTAATGTGTATAAAATTATAAAAGTCGTAACTTAAAGTGTTCTAAAGTTATCGTTCAATATTGGTGAACATGTTTATTAAGGACTTTTGTATGACAGCTACCCGAAGGAGTCAACAGATGGCGTTAATTAATGAACTCCGTTTTGGTTTTGGTATAAAAATAATTCCTGTAAAATTTTAAATCCCTGCATTAACTCGTTCTGGAGTTATAGTGGATTCAGTAACAAGCATACATTTTCGAAGGACTTTTCGAGGCTGCTACACGAAGGACTCATTCGATTTGAATCATATTCGGAACTTTCGATTCAAACATTGTAAGCCTTAAGTATGCAAAATTTCAAGTTCCTAACTTGAAGCATTCGAGCAATATCTGTGAAAACGTGTTTTAAGGACTCTTGTATGGGAGGTACCCGAAGGAGTGGAAAGATATCGCCCATTAACGAACTTAGCCTTACTTTTTCCATTTTACAAGTTGTGACAAAATTTCAACTTCCTAGGTCAACGCGTTCTTGAGTTATCGTGCTAACGGACGGACGGACGGACAGCAAACGGATTTGGGGGTTTTGGCAAAAAATAAACATAAAATACTATATAACTTTTTTTCGTCCGAGGCTCGGTTCTATGCGTTACAAACTTTTCGGGCTGGATTAAACTTATAATACTCTATAAGTTCATCTAGAGTATAAAAATGAGCAAGGCGTACAATTTGATCGAAATTTCGTAAGAAAATTCATTCACCAGACGTCTCGGGTTTTTTTAATTTTCTGTGGACGGTGAATTTTTGGACATTGACCTGACATAGTAGTATGTAATTTCATGACACGAGACATGTCTACATTCATGTTTTTTAGGTAATTGTGAACCAAAAGAAAATTCATTTGGAGTTATTGAGTTATACCTATATCGTCAAGAATTGCTAAAAATTACGAAATTTGTGGCCTGTGCCGAATTTTTTTTTGAATAAATAATAGAGTAAATCAACTTGGGATTGGGCCAGATACATATATGGGCTACTCTTGAAATCATATATGTTATGTATTTATTTATCCATATCGAGTTTAGAGCACTTTTCTCCATAGTAAAAAAAAAAGAAATTTCATAATTTTTAGCGATTTTTAGCCTAAGCCTTGTAGTAATAATAGAGTTACTTCATTGCGAGGCCAGCGGAACACTAGGGGATGAAGTGGTCAGCTACACGATCGTCCGTGATTATTACCCCGACTTTTTAACTCAGGTACTCATTTACAGCCGAGTGGTAGCTGAGTGCCTGTAGTCCTGGACCCAATCCCATCCTCGAAAATTACTTGCCGACAAGCAGATTCGAACCTGGTACCAGGTGCACCGAAGGTAAGTGCTCTAGCCACGAAGCTACCCAGACTACATATAGCAATTATACCTTTTTACAATTTAAAATTATGAACATTTACCTTCCCAAAAAATTGTTATCATATTTTCTTTTCGATTTATTTGTTGTCCTATTTGTCATTGCGGAAGAGAAATTTATCAAATACCTCAAGAAGTACACGAAACACGATAAGGCGGGGCTCGATCGCAATTCAAACTTTATTATTTTTCCAGCAGAAGTTCGGAACGCGCGCAATTCTGAGATGCGGAGTAGGTTACTATGTGACTGAAAACCTAACAAAAAGTTCGGGAAGCGTTTAGAAACGTAACACATCTCCAATTTTTTCTTATTAGAGTTCAATTAGCGCTACTCCTGATAAAATTCTAAGCATCTATTAACTGTTCTTCAGCTATGAAATGTGTTTTTTTTTTTTTTTAAAATTCTTATCCCCTCCACTTCCATGCTCCACCGCCCACTTAAAAAATGTTACTTTGATCAATATTCCTTTGTCTACCTTTACACCCAAACCGAATTTTATTTTTCTAGAGCAATTGGTTCATGAGATATCGTAATCTAAAGTTTTTCACCCCCACCCCCGTACGCCACTCCACCCACTCAAAAATTTGTTTTCTTCTAGTATAACTGCAAATAATTCTTAAGTTTGAATAGTGTGCCATTAACGGCTTAGGAAATATGGATTTTAGAATGTGTCTATCTCGGCTTTTTTGCGTTTCGAACGCATTATTTTCCCCCCACTCCCACACTCCTTATCAATATTGACACTTTTTATGCAAATGGGTCTACTATCAGAGCTCTATAGCGGTTGCCGTGATCTAGAAACCAAAATTTTCCGTTTAAAACGCTTCCCCCCTCATACCCCACCTTTAAAAATTTGGTCACTTCAAGGAGCCTACCCCGTCTATTCGTAAAAAAATTCAATATAATGTCTCAAAGCGTTTGAGAGCTACGAGTTTTCAAACGATTTTGCGTACGGCGGACGCCGCGCAAAGCTGAGCTGAGGATAGTCGAGTTTTATCAGAATTCTCTAGTTAATTTGCATATACACAATGAGTTTCAACTTTCTAGCATAAGCCATTCTATACTCAGGAAAAACAATCCCGTATAATACCTACTCCTGTACAAAATTATATTTTTCCAACATGCCACTACTATAGCTCTATCCAAATACCAAGTCTCAGCTTTATGTCGTTGTAATAGACGTGAATTTTTAGAAAAACTCTTATCCCCTCTATTTTCCAGCTTCACCGCTCCCTTAAAAAAAAATTCCTTTCAACAGACTCCATTTATCAACCTTTATTAGAAACTATAACGGATTTATCTACCGAATACTTTTCTTAAGAGGAGTTCCTCAGTAAAACAAAGAGTGAGAGAGTTAAATAAATATATATGTTGTTTTATTATAATTCTTAGTAGTTGTATTTAAGTTTCTTACATATAGTGGTTTTTAGTATTATTATCGACAACGGATCTGCCCAGAAGTCTGAATGGTCCAGAGGTTGTACGCATTCGATGGGTACTCCTTGTGAATCCGGGGACGCAGTCGTGCTTTGTTTCGTTAGTTCCAGGGTGTAGGAAGCTACGATGACAAAATGCGACTGGTGCTGTTGTGCTGTAGAGCTTTTATACTCGCTGGTGCTGTTTGTGTGTGCGAGCGATGACTGCTGTGATGCGTATCACGTCTCTGTGTGCGATGTGCGAGTGGGCTAGTGGTTGATCATTGTATTGCTGCGTGATGTTGGTTTTGGTGGACGATGTGATGAGACGTCATGGTGCTGGTTGTGTGGTGGAAGTAGTGTGGCGTTACAAAACCAAATTTTATTTTTCTATTGCAAGTGGTTCGTGAGATATCGTAACGAAAAAGTTTTCACCCCCACCCCCATACGTTACTGCCCCACTTAAAAATTTCATTCCGATCTATTCTTCTAGTGTACCTACACATACTCAGTAAGTTTCAATTTTGTGGCACTAACTGTTTAGGAGATATGAATTTTAGTATGTATCGATCTCGGCTTTTTTGCGTTTCGGACGCATTATTTTTCTTTCCACTCTCTTCATAAAAAATACAATTTAATAGTTTAAAGGATTTGGGAGCTAGGAGCCTTTAAACCTTTTTGCGTACACTGGCAGACGTACGGCGTACGTAATGTTTCGTATCTACTAGCCATGAAACGTGTAAAAAAAATTTTAGAGTAGCTATTTTTTTAAATCGATAAAACTACTGTGTGTATATGCAAATCAACTAGAGAAGAAATTCTGATGAAAAAAAAATTCGAATATCAATTGGTGTTCGGAAGGGGCGGCATTACAAATGGTCAGTAAAAATGGAACGCATATATTTTCACGATTTTCTTCATATCTGCTAGGTCTTCCTAAATATTGAATTGGTTTTCATTCTACGGATTCTTCATATATGGTAAATACCTAGAAAGTGTTTCCAAGATATTTAAAAATTCAACCCCTAAGATGGTGTAAATTGTAAATGAATTTTACCAATCTCAAAGATCTGATCAGATATTTTTTCACTTCCACAGGCTTGTTAGAAATAATCACCTATTTTCAAATTTTATCCTTTTTCAACAACTAGACCGCATCCCGGAATATGACCCAATTATGTAATCCAAATTTTATTTGTGGCAGCGGCGTAAGTATTCTTGCGGGACCTTATTCTAACCGCTTTCCGAACTTTTTGTTCGGTTTTCAGTCACATAGTCACCTACACCGAATCTCAGAATTGAACGCATTCCGAACTTCTACCGAAAAATAACAAAGCTGCGCCCTGTTGGCAGATTTTTCGTATCAATTAGTCATGAAACATGTAAAAAAAATTTCAGGGTAGCAAATTTTTTTTAAAAAAAAATCGATAACAATATATGTATGTATTGTTTTATTAAAATAATAAAACAACAATCACACGCACACACACACCTTGCCATACTTGCCTTCGAATGTCTCGTCCTCGTGTGCTGTAGGATTCCAAATGGAGTGGGGAACGCCGTAATCTCTTTTCTCTCAGCGAATGTAATATGAAAACAAATACGCCAAAAAAAATTTCGGCACAGCCACACGTCCGTACAGCTCGATCTCTGCGAGTGGTCTGAACGGAAAATTTGACTGAAAAATGTAGTTTGAAAAATCGTTGCAAAAATATTGTTATACTAACTTTTTTTAAGCTTTGTTAATTTAAGTTGCTTTAGAACACTTTGATAAAGTAATATAAGGTTTTCATGGAAAATTTTAGTAATGAAAAACATGTTTTTTTTTTTAAAAAAAAACAGTTTTCAAAATGCATTACTTCCTAACATAAGTCAAAATTAAAAATTCTAGTTGCACCAAGAAGTAGATTGATCTTTCTTAATTGAATGCAAACAAAAATAATGAAACTTACTTCAGAAATGTTTGCAAAATCGCATTGACCAAGTGTATGTTTTTAATAGTTTTGAAAACTTGCTTGACTTAATCGCTTATAATTTTTCTTATAACCAAAATTTCAAAAAACTAATCTCCCATTTGAGTTAAAAACATACCGTTAGTTATATATGTCCAAACAGAAAAGACTTATCTTTTGCTGCTTTAGAGATTACGATAAGCCCGTTTGCATTATTTTCAACAAAAATGCTGTTTTGGTATACACGGGCCCTTAAGGGGTTAGGTGGGTTTGAAAACTTCTAAAAATGGATTTTTTGTTTTTTGTCTTATTAAATAACAACAACATGTCTAGAATATTCTCCCAAAATATTAAATCGATCCGAGTAAAATTATAAGAGATGGAGCCTTCGGAAGTCCCGCCTATCGGGCCACGTTACCCTCAACTTAAAACTTTAATCGCGTTTTTCTCGAAACTCTATTTTGGAAGTCGGTGGACACGATTTCTCGAAAGATTATGAACCGACCTTGTTCAAAATTTGCACACTTCTTCAAAATAATATTATCTAGTGCTTGAACGAAGGATTTTTTTTAATCTTTATTACAACTTATTTTACGAGGCAATACATGGTGAAAATTTTACCAAAAAATTAGATTTTTCGTTCACAGCTCCGCCGAAAATTCAAATTTCAAACATTTTTCTTATCCTTCGTTCAAACACGAGCTCTATGCATGTACTAACGGAAAATTTTTGATTTTTTAATTTTGGACGAACCAGCCATGAGTTATCCTGTCCACGCCGGGAGCACTTTTTTTTGAGAGGTCAAGGGAGATGAGGTCCCAAAGGGTGAATTTCTAAAATTTTTAAAGAAAAATTTTACGAAATACAGTACTCTCCCGGTAACGTGAACAGAATAAAACCGAACGCGTTCACACTAGCGGGAGTGTTCACGTTAGCGGTAGTATAAAATCAAACGCAGTTTTAGACAGAAAAAGACTTAAGATTGAATTTCAAGTGTAAGTTTTAATTTATCCTTTGTATACATAACAACATTAAAAGAAAAGCATTTTTCTTTTATTTTTCCCATTCTAACTATGAAAACATGAAACACTACTTTAGAACTTGCATATGGAAAAATAACTGATTTACATTACATTGGGAAACAAAATAACGGGAAACAAACGATCCAAACGCAAAAATAAAAGAAGACCAAAACATATTCATTTGCCAGTTGCTGGGTTGTCTATGAAAATGTAAAAAGTCCATGTGAAGCTGTTGCGATTGCAATTCAACTTTGCGATGAATTGTAATCGCATCAGCTCCACTGCGACCAACTTCAAGGCGGAAGAACAAACGGTGTGGCAAAGTGGACGTGACGGGAACGACCACAAGGGGGACTCAGAGAAGCGCGCGTCGAGTTGGAGGATGAGTTTTGCGATTTAGTTTTGGTAGAGTTTTTTTTTTTAAAAATTTGGAGGAACATCGATCCCGTTCGCGAGTGGAGTGAGATTTCGGGAATTCGAGGGTTTACCTTTCGGTGTGAACAAGATGCCTGCTCGTCTCTAAACAAAATTTATTTTATATGTTAAATTTCGAGATGTCGACTCGGATCTGAAAATCATAAAATCATTATCGCGATTTTTTTTTCTCGAAAACTCGATCCTCCAAAGTCAACATCAAAGTGAAATGCAAAAAGGGCACAGGCGGCGAGAAAGAATGGTCGAGTTTTTTTGTGCTAGCGTCACATATTCGACTGTCTTAAAATAATTTTTTTATGCCTGAAGAATTTAAAAAAAGTTGGCGAAACAAAACGAGAAAAGTTCAAGAAAATTGTTGACTGGTGGTGAAGTGTGCGTTGGGGGTGTATAGCACACAAACGAGAATTTGATTCGTGTGGGAAAGAGATGAAGGATAGTTTGAAAAATGACCCGGTTCTGTTTTGGCGTTTATGTTATTCTCGCGATTGAAGAAAAATTTTCACACGAAATTTTCATCGAATAATTCAAAGTAAAACAATTGAATAGAAAGTTCACGGTGTCCAGAACGTCTGGAGCGTTTAAACTAGCGCAAAAACAGTGAATTTAAACGCGGTGAATAGTATTCCGGGTGACAGTTCAAGCGAAAAATAATTTTTTTTTGACGCATCATTTGACGGGTGTTAGCATTTTACCCGCCTCCCGTGGAATTGGTATTTTACCAAGCATTTCGAGAATTACATCGATTGTCGTTTAATCGAGCCGCACGACGAATTTTACAAAAAAAAAATAATGAAAGAATGAGAGAAGAAGGAAATTATCGAGGTAAAATTCTAGTCAGGCGTGCAATTTTTTTCTCGTAAAAATCGTTTTATCCGGTAATTACGGTATCAGCTCAGTGGAAAAAAAAACGAACGAGATCGCGTAGACAAGTGCAACGAAGAAGCCATTTCGTCAAATTAATGAGGGTGAAAATTGGCCGGGAGATAGGAACGAGAAGGCGATAAATTGCCGATTTGAATACCTGACGATTGAGCGCTAACGAAAACAACAACTGATTTTTTTGTAAATACACAAAGCGTGAATTAAAAGTTGAGATACGGTTAAAACTAGAATAAAATATCTTATTGAAATTAAAAATTAATTTGGAAAAATTAAACAAACATACCGAAATTGAAAATGATGCCCTACCTGGGTTTGATTTGGTAAAGATGATTACAGGCTAAAGGTCATTTTTTTTTTTAAATGAACCCGAGCGTATAAGCTCCCTCGTCCCGAACCTCAAAAAGGGGCCACGACGCGAAATGTTTAAAGGACAGACGTGGCTGAGGTAGGGTGGGCAGAACAGGGCGCTACTTAAACCTAAGCTCCCTGACAAATCGCGAAGTCGCACAACTCCACCGCTTCATGGTCTTTCACGACCTATTGGGAAGATAGTCCCATTTTCAATACCCTGGAGTAAGCCGACACGAAATTTTTGTTGTCTAGGCCTGGGGTTTATGGTCTGAAGTCAGAACAAGAACCATCCCACACTGCCGTAGCTAGTCCCGGCCGCCAGCAAGCGTGTCGCTTCCGTTCGACTTCAGCCACCAATTCAGACGTAGGAGGAATTGGCCCATTCTGTCCCGAACCTTTACCCATCCTTCAATTATTTTGACTTTTTCAAGTCAAAATAATTTTTCCAAGGCCTCAAACACAACACAGTATTGATCAATGAAATCTACACTTCATTGATTTTGTTCACGTTTGACGTAACATTTTTGTTCACGTTGTAGATTAGTCAATAGAAAATATTTGCTGTTCACGGTATCGGTATGTTCACGTTAACGCTTGTTCACGTTACCAGGAGACTACTGTACTTATGAAATATGAATCTTGAACGAAACATGATGAGCATACAAGTTTTTCGGATAATTCAGATTTTCGAACTTAAGATTTCAAAGGTTTACTGCATTGAAAAAGAAAATAGACTTAGGTATATATGTTTCCAATTTTTTACTACCCCTCTATTCTGTAATTCTTGTACATACCTGCAGGTATGCCGTGTGCTTGGAATCTCCTATAGAATAAAAATGTGTTGAGGGAAATACTAACAATGCCCTTTTTTATTCTGCACCGCTAGGAATTTAACTTAGATCTGTCCCTTTGCATAGAAATGAAATAAGTCCACATTTGCCATGCATATTTTATTTCTATAGCTTATGCTTATTTTCATATGCTTTGTATTTTAGACGGTAGCAGCCTTAGTTAACGTGCACCTGATGGGATGGGTGCTGACTAATTTGTTCAACTTTCAATTTCCCAAAATTTGATATGTTCCTAAGTCATATAAATACGAACAAGAAAAATATACTAAAACGTGAATTTTTTTTTCATCAGACTGCAAGATCTCGAGGATTTTGTTTTGTTTATTTCGAAAATGCTGAAGATGCAAAAGTCGCAAAAGAGCAGTGTTCCGGTATGGAAATAGATGACCGGCGCATACGTGTAGATTACTCGATAACTCATAGACCACATACACCAACGCCTGGTATTTATATGGGCAAACCTACAAAGTAAGTTTTACAAATAAACTCAAGAATTTGTACTTTTCTGTTATATTAAATTAAATTAACTAACTTGAATCATTTATTTCATTTTAGATATTATAAGGAACGAGAATACCATGATAGGTATCGCGATGAGTAAGTTAAATCCGATTATAAGTTCATTTTGTAACTCCCAAGCATTTGTTTTATTATTTGCTAGGGCTTACCGTAATGAGAAGTATAACAGATATAGAGACAGACCTTCGCAATCACCCCCGTCACATTTTCGTCGAGATAGAAATCGCAGATATCACAGGGATAGTCATAGCCGGTCTCGTTCGCCTCGGGATCGTAATATGCATATCTACTACTAAAATCAGACTCTAGTTTTTACTTACAATTGTTTTTTTTATTTTTTTTCATTTGTAGGTCGGGATCGTTAGATATATACTGGCCGGGATTTATTTAACCACGAGTCAATCCACGATTTAATTGTCACTCTACTTTGCCGACATACCGTTTTGTTCGCGTTTCAGAACTATTGTAAATAATGGTTTTCCAAATGTTCCGTTATTGACTATTGCTTCTTTTCGTTTTTGAATGTTTTGAAACTGTCAGTCATTATTTTACCACCTAATTGAACTTATCTGCTCTTTGTTTTCAGTGAGAGTTTTGCAATTTTTGTTTTTACAATAAAATATAGAATATGACTTATCTATGCTTCAATTATATTTTAAAAGTAAATTCAAGATGAGAGCTATTTCTTTTTAATCATCAAAGTCAAAATTTGTTTAGAGATAAACGATTTTTATTTTTGAGGGTATGCAAAAATGAAAATGATTGTGATCTTATTAGGAAAACATTGTGCTTGTAAACAATTTTTTTTTGTTTTCTCGTCTTCAAATGTTACTTGTATTTGATAGAAAAAGATTTCTGTTGACATCTTACTTAGACTAATTATTCTTTAAATTAATTTCAAAGGCATAGTTATTTTAATATCTTAGCTAAGAACGTCCAATCGTGTACATTGAATGAAAATAACTCGTGGAAATAAATGAAATGTGTAAACGGTTTTTAATACAATCTATTGGATTTAATGCTCTTTGCTATGAAAGAAATGGATGAAATTTTATTGCGTGTCACATAGGTGGCACTAATCTTTGAATCTCGTATCAGTTTTATATACAGCATCTAATAAAATACAAATTATATGTTATATATATATCTTATGTTTGTTAAATGCGTTTTTTTATGCTATATACTTCTAATGAAGTTTTATTGGAAATGCAGTGCTGCAACTTTTATTGCGCTAGTGATAATGTGCTGGTTAGGTTGATTGATGGAAAGACATTGTTTCTTTTAGAAGAAAACATAAAATCTGAGAATAAAAAAAGGTTTTTGGTTTGTCAAAGCTATATTTTCAATTTCGTTTGCTATTTTTATTTTGCTCGGTAAATTTTCTTTAAACTGACTTGATTTAAGAATGAACGATCGAAAAGCATGTTGTCATCAATGTAATATTCACCCGTATTGCGAATGTCGCGGTCACGTCACTTCGATGCCGATTCAAAGTGTCACGTCGATCGAAAAAAGCGATTGTGTAACTCCATCGACGTGACTCAATGGCATTGCCGTATTGATATGTATGTATCAGCTGTAAGTTGTGAATTTAAGTTCATGTATGCCTTCGTTTACAACTATGACGTTATTTTTCTGCAATATCAAATGCTACATTCAAATTTAAATGCGGATAATGCTTTTTTTCTAAAGTTTAAAAGCAATACATCTTGTTCGGCCCATTTGTGGCTTTCACTTCTGCTTGCATCTCGTGACGGTAGTCCCAAAGAATTTTACAGTGCCGAAAATTCGAGCCATATTTCTTTAATGTGTGTCGATCTACACCGCTTTTAATGACGATTACTTGTTGCAAATCCATCAAAATTAGGAAAGAAATATCTTTTTGTCAAATCTATACTTGCATTTTTGCATCGACGTTAATTTTCTTCAGGCGTCACGGACTCGGAGTGTCATCGACGAAAAATGACGATCAAAGTGAGAACGGTCGATGACAATCGACATACACAATCGCTTTTTCATGCGTCGATATCAAATCGGCATTGAAGTGACGCGACGTGACATTCGCAATACGGCCAATAATCTCATTCCATAAGGATGATTCCATCAGGGGCCTTATTACTGAGTACGATACAATGAAAATCAATCGTAAATTTGTTGAGTGCCGCCAGAAATTCATTTCAGGTGCTTGCAAATGCTTTCGAGAGGTAATAAAATATCGAAGCATTTGTGAGCACTGGCAAACCACTGGAACGAACCAACGAAACCGGCTTGGCTGGAAAAGAAAGTTCCGCTACTCGGGAGATGCCGGCTCGTTTTTAAAAAACGTGGAGGAGAGTTTTTTTTAGACCGGACGTGTGTGCCCCGAGGTGGGAATCGCGCAAATTACCGTGCAATAATAACCTAAAGAAAAAGTGTCAGAACGCAAAATATCCGTTTCCTACATTCGAGAAGTTTGTTTTCAACTGAATTCTTCAATTTTATCCGAAAGTTAGTAACGTGCAGTGTTCCATCGTCACGAGGCGAAAAAAATTGACACCGCAAACCGAAGAATTATCCTTATTAGGCGTACAATTAGCTTCACAATTTCTATTCCATTCTGGATTCCGAACAAAGAAATCTCTACGCGGTCCGGCTATAGATTGGTACGATACGTGTCGCATCATATTCGGCATTCAGCTGGTGTGCGAAGATGGTTCGCACATAATGCACTATTAAATCGACCTTCACGTCTCGGTGAATAGCTGTTGGTTGCTCCGTCGCCCGAAGTACGAACTGAGTTTGTAAAATTAGTGGTTTTCTTCCATCATTTCGCGAATAACGATGATCCATTGCCGGGCTTCGATGGAAGTAATTTAAGCAAACAAATTTTAATATGCGTGCTGCAACTATTGAAGAGCAAACAAATTTCCCCCGATTCGTCGTTTTCCTCTCGAAAAATTTCTGCTGCGTGTGTTGAGTGGTTATAGCAAATTCTGTGTCAAATTAAAATTTTGATTGCAAATCATACTCGTTTTCGGTTGACGAAAGTGATAATGTGAGCCTTGAGATCAAGAGGGATCAAGAATATAAGTGCTACATAACCTGAAAAATTGTACTAGTGGGGCACCGCCTTAGTAAATTAAACTGGACGCAATCCAATAGTTCGCGAAATCTCAATCTAAATTATTTGAATCCACCAATACATGAATTAAAATAAAACTAAATTTAAACATGAATTTAAATTAAACTAAATCTAAACATGAATTCAAATAAAACTAAATTTAAACATGAATTCAAATTAAACTAAATTTAAACATGAATTCAAATTAAACTAAATTTAACATGAATTATAATTAAACTAAATTTAAAATGAATTAAACATTAACTTAAAACTAAAAACAAAAAAAAAAAAAATTGACATGACAGGACCGACGGACGTCTAAATAAAAAAAAAAAATGATAAATAAAATTAGCAATAAATAAAATTTAACAAAACAAAATAAATAACAAGGAACGCGATTACATAAATGGGGTGAGTTTTTTTTTTGTTTTCTATTCTTTATATTTTGTCATATATATTTTCTTTTGCATTTTCCTTAGCGGTTGTATGGGTTTCCTTTTGGGTTTTTTTTTTTTTTTTTGTATAATTTTTGAAAGATGATTAAAGGCTAAAAAGGGCCATACAAGAATGAACCCGAGCGTTTAAGCTCCTTTTTCCCTGAACCTCAAAAAGGGGTCACGACGAATATTTTCATTTTGGAATGTCGTGACTGAGGCAGGGTGGGCAGAGCAGGGCGCTATTAACACCAGAGCGCCCTGACAAATCGCGGAGCCGCGCCATCCAACCGCTTCTTGGTCTTTCACGACCTGTTGGGAGAATAATCCCAATTTTGACAATTCCCTTGGATAAGTCGGCGCTGACAATTTTTGTTGTACAGGCCAAGGGTTTATGGTCTGAGTCGGAGCAAGTACCCCCCCCCCCCCCCCCACACTGCCGTAGCTAGTCCCGGCCGCCAGCAAGAGCGTCGCACCAGCAAAGACTCAGCCACCAATTCGGACTTAGGTGGAATTGGCCCTTCTGTCCCGAACCTTCATTCTCCTATCAATTATTTTGACTTTCTCAAGTCTAAATAATTTTTCCAAGGCCTCGAACACAACAAATGGCGCCCAACGTGGGGCTAGCCACCGCTACGCTTAGTGCACAAAGCGTAGCTCATCAACACGTGCGAGTCAGAAAAAATTCCGTAGAAAAGGTTGGTGGGCAAAAGGACTAAAACTTAGTCGTTCTGCGACAGAATTTTCGCCTGAACGGCAAACAAAGTCCAAGTGTACAAGCTTTTCAGATTTTCCACAGCAAAACATTTCATCGAACCTGTATGGAGGCAATATGGAACGATTCTATCGACGAACCGTTTTGGCAACCTTTAGGCGCCAACTCGGTTCCATAGGAAAGGGAAATATTGTCTGCATACGAGATTGATGTGATGTAAGTTGTGATAAACTTAATCTTTCTGATTCTTTCCACTTTTGTTTTGCAAGTACCCTTTTGAGAGCTTGGCATGCCCTGTCTTGGCGGGCGTGTCGACAGACAATTGGGACAAATACTTGTAAAATATTGGTGAGTTTGATGATAGGAAATTTCGTCGAAAATTTGTTAAGTACCTAATTCCTTATCCATCCTTTTAGAGTTCCTTTGTAACGTAGAATAATTTTTTTGAAATAACGTAGTTTTTTTTGAATACTTAATTTTTTTTAAGTCTTTTGACGATAAATTTTAACTTAGATTTTTTTTTGCGCTTAATTTTGATTTTCTTTTGATTGCTATTTTTCCCCATTTTTTTTTTGTTGAAATTTAATCGCGTTCTGGATTTTCCCGATGGAGCGAGGAAGATCGGGATCGGCTTCGCGATTTGATCTGCATATGAGGGGAGGGGAAAGGTTGCGACAACGTGAGGGTTCATTTTTTTTGAATTCATACAAAATACAATTACAACATTCCTTCGTTTTTTCAGTCGTTCAGGCATTCACACATTCTCATTCACACATTTGTTCGATCGTTCATCCACTTCATTACACATAAATTGCTAACTCCAACGTTCAATAATTGATTTTTTTTGGTCACTCGTCCGTTAAATTTAATTCACTCGCTCATTCAGCATTTGATCTTTTCATACGTTCATTCACACTTCAAACATCCATCCAGAAATTTGAATTGCGCCTACTTACATTAAATCATTCATTCTGTCGTTCATTTTTTTGTACTACATACATTCATTCTTATACATACATCATTCATACATACCTTTTTTTTGCGAGTCACTCGATTCACTAATTTTTTTTTTTTTTGACATACATCCATCTCTCACTCGGTCATTCGGTTGGCATTCCTTCGACACTGCACGCAGTCATTCATTTTTTTTTTCCTCTCCATCGATCATTCATTGTAATTTTAGTCGCACACGAACCCAGCAATTATGCATTCATTCCTGCAATAGTTATTCATTCAATCATACACTCATCGTACATACACGTACTCAGTCAGTCATTCCATTAACTATTGATTCACTCGATTCATTCAATATTGGTTTTTTTTTGCAAACTCTCATTTGCATTTTGTCACACTCATTCATACGGTAGTTGTTTGGCGTTCACACATTTTCTGGATTCCGTCACTTAGCCGTATACTCACGCACTCGTTTATCAACTCACTTGATCTTCCTTCATTCCTATGACTATCGCACTCACAACTCCTTCAACATGCCGTTAGAACATTCACCAACTAGGGAGGCGGAGGTAATCTGCACGCCGTGCATCAGTAAGGTGGATCCGGACCAGGGTATGACCACCAAGTGTGGTCACCAGTTCCACAGAGACTGTCTGGAGCGGTGGATTGTGGACAATCACAACTGCCCGAACTGTCGTGGTCATTTGAGTCCGGGGGATTATTGGCTCACTCGGGGTGTGGAGGGTGCGACCGCTATATCCGGCGTGAGAACCAGAAGACAGACTCGCGAGGATGGCGCAAGGTCTCTAAGCGATGTAGTTTCTCCTGGTAGGTTAAATTTGGATTCTGCACTAGAGACTGCGGGTGGACGCACTCTCTACACTCCGGATGGGACAATCATCCAGGAGCGAGGCACGCAAGTGCTGAGCAATAGGCCCTCAGATGTTCTGGGAAACGATCAGCAGAACAGGGTTAGGTGGGCGAAAATACACGATGCGCAAACTCCCGAAGCAACACCAGCAGTTTCCGGGGAGGCGTTGTCTAATTTGGGAGTGAATGATTTGATCAACATAATTCGTTCGGTCATCCGAGAAGAACGAGATCAAGGGCCCACTATGTCAAACACTCCTCAACTACCGCCTGTCACTCATCCAGCACAACCGCCACAATTCTTGTCTAGACCAAGTGTATCGACTGCGTACCAATTTCCGCCACCACTGTATCCACCTATTCGACAACCACAACGTGAGCAGGTTCGGGACCGACAGAGCCATGCGAACGCCCAAATGCCCATTCGCGATAACAACGGCTCGAATTATATTCACCACAACGCTGGCAGTTCGATTCGCCATTGGCGACAACGATTTAATGGAGATGGCCAGTCACTACGCGCCGAAGAGCTAATTTTCCGAGCGGAAGCATTGGCTTCGTCGGATTTGGGCGGGCGCATGGATTTGTTGGTCGCGAACTTCCATTTGCTGCTGGATAATTTGCCAAACCAGTGGTACTGGTTATGGAGGCGAACCAACCCAGATTCGACGTGGTATTCGCTTAAAACCACCTTCCTGCAATACTGGGGCGACCGTAGCACCGATTTCGAAGTTCGGAAGAAAATGATTACCAGACGGCAAGCACCTAACGAGCCGTACCTGGTATTCGAGCAGGAGATGACCAGATTTCGGACTCAATTACGCACCCCAATTCCGGATTCAGAATTTTTTGAGCTGGTCAGCGGCAATCTCTTGGGCAGTATCCAACAGCTAATCTGCTTTCATGAGATCCGAGATCTGGCTCATCTTCGTGCTTTGGTGTCGAGATACGAAGAGGTCAGGAAGGCTAATCGTGTAGCAACCTGGCAACAGCCTCGTGTTCACGAGCTGGAACCGCCGTTGGTTGCTCCCGAAGACGTTGAAGAAACCGCCGAGGTAGCTGGCATATCCACTCCGCTTAAATGTTGGAACTGCCAAAGGGAAGGCCATAGTTACCGAGACTGCGAAGAGACGCCAAGAAACATCTTCTGCTATGGTTGCGGGAAGGCGGACGTGATCAAGCCGAAATGTACTCGATGCCAAACAAAAAACGGACCGAAGGACGAAAGGTTTCCGGGGCCTTCTCGCCCAGTGACAGACAATCCACCGGCCCGAATAACTTAGAACGTTCGAAGCAGGATGTCAGCGATTCCCAATCCCCCTTTCATTTTGTTACTCCCAATAAAAACATTTTACCCCTTGTTAATACCCCCTTAATAACCCCTCCAAATTTTACAACACCTTCATCATCCCTTTCTGAACCTAACTCCCATCCTTTAAGCGTAAAATCATCCTCCCCTAATTTTCCCACAACAACAAACACATCGCATGTCACGATATTGGCGAGAGAAAACGCTACTACAGAGCCGGCTGGTTTTAGATCTGAAGAAGACCCTATAGTGAATGATAATTCAAGACGACATTCCCGCCATCCTCTCAAGCCATACCATCTTCGGCTAAAAGAATATATGAAGGCTCGAGAGCGAATTTTTTCACCTACTCCAGTCGCAAGTGTTGATCAGGTATCAGCACTATCGAGTGGATCCGGTCGCAGAAAGTCAACCTTGCGCCTTCGTATGTTCTGGAGGATGGTGCGCGAAAAAAAGAAAGCGATTCTGTCCACCATTATTACCAATCCGTTGGACATACGTCCGTACGCCATGGTATCCTTGTACGGAGTGGACGTTGAAGGACTCCTAGATAGTGGGGCGAGCATCAGTTGCCGGGGGGCAAACTCCCTACAACGCCTCCATGATGCACAGGTGAGTTATCGACCGGTCTGTCAAGAGGTGAAGACCGCTGATGGTGCAGCACAAAAGGTATTGGGTACAGTAACCACCGATATTACTTTTCGCGGTATTACCGAGCCTATCACGCTATACATAGTGCCGAGCCTGTCGCAGAAATTGTACCTGGGGGTAGATTTCTGGCGATCATTCCAACTAGCTCCTAGCATTATCAGCGCGGTCGATACTCCCGATACTGCATCGCAACTGATAGCTCCGGACGCCCACCATTTAACGCCCACCATTTAACGCCCACAGATGTAAAGAGGTTGGAAATGGTAAAGTCCAAATTTCCATCATACGAAGTATACGGACTAGGTGTGACCAACGTCGAACAACACAGTATAGACGTTGGTGATGCAAGTCCCATCAAACAGCGACATTATCCTGTGTCTCCTGCGATCCAAAAACTCTTATATGACGAGATCGATCGCATGAGAGCATTTGGCGTTATAGAGACCAGCCAGAGTGCATGGAGCTCGCCTGTGGTTCTCGTGAGGAAGCCAGGCAAGGTCAGGTTATGTTTGGACTCGCGCAAAGTCAATAGTGTGACGAAGAAGGATGCATATCTATTACCACACATTGATGGTATCTTAAGTCGTTTGCCGCGAGCCAATTTTATTACTAGCCTGGACCTCAAAGACGCCTTTTGGCAGATTCCTCTCGAGAACAAATCCAGGGAGTATACAGCTTTTACCATTCCTGGCCGGCCTCTATATCACTACACTCGCATGCCTTTTGGGTTATGCAACGCGCCGCAAAGGATGTGTCGTTTGATGGACAAAGTCATCCTACCCGAGCTGAAGGAGCAGGTATTCGTATATTTGGACGATCTGCTGTTAATTTCTGAAGATTTCGATTCACATCTGGTTTTATTGGCTGAAGTCGCAGAATGTTTGCGAAAGGCTGGCTTGACTATTAACGTCAACAAGAGTAAGTTTTGTCTGAGAGAGGTGAAATATCTCGGATACATTGTTGGAGAAGGAGGCTTGAAAACTGATCCCAACAAAGTTTCAGCCATCGTCGACTACCCTTCGCCTAAGTCCGCACGTCAAGTACGACGCTTCCTTGGTATGGCAGGCTGGTATCGACGATTCGTTCCCAACTTTGCTGCGACTGTTTCACCAATTTCAGACACTCTAAAGAAGTCCAACCAGATTGCTTGGACTACAGAGGCACAAACTTCCTTCCTATTAGTGAAAGACTTGTTGACGAAAGCCCCCTTATTAATCAATCCTGATTTTAACAGGTCTTTCGTAATCCAGTGCGACGCCAGTAAATCAGGGGTGGGTAGCGTTCTCTTTCAGGAAAACGACGACGGATCGGAATCTCCAGTGGCGTATATGTCACAGAAGCTCACTTCCGCTCAACGCAACTACAGCGTAACCGAACTCGAGTGTTATGCAGCTGTGTTGAGCGTGAAAAAATTTTGAGCCTATGCAGAAGGGACTGCGTTCAAAATCATTACGAATCACGCAAGTCTCAAATGGCTCATGTCGCAGAAAGACCTACAAGGACGGTTGGCAAGATGGAGTTTAAAACTCCAAGGTTACGACTTCACAATCGAGCACCGACGAGGGAGCCTGAACGTTGTACCCGACGCTCTCTCTCGTGTATACGAAGAGGGATTAAACGCGCTGATCGACGTGGCACCGATGGTGGATATGGACTCTCCAGAATTCTCTGGCAAAGAATATAAAGAGTTAGTGTCCACTGTCGATGCGAACGCCGATCGGCTTCCTGACGTATGCGTGTGGGATGGTTTCGTGTATAAGCGCACTGAGCCTCACAACGGTGACCCGATTGCTGAAGACAGGGCCTGGAAATTATGGATTCCATCGAGCCTTACGTCAGCTGCGATCGCTCAGGCGCACGAGGCGGACACCACGGTCCATGGTGGTTATGCCAAAACGCTAGAGCGAGTCAGGCGATTTTTGTACTGGCCCGGAATGGCTACACAAGTACGCACCTACGTTCTGGCGTGCGACACTTGTAAAGAGACAAAGTCCCCGAATAGACCTCTACGAGCGCCAATGGGAGAACCTTTCCAGACTGATCAGCCATTCCAACACCTTTACATCGACGTACTTGGACCATATCCGCGTACCAAACGGGGTAAGATCGCGATCTTGATCGTCTTGGATCATTTCACAAAATTTCCCATGTTACATCCTTTGGGGCGGATCACTGCTGAAGAGATCACCAACTACTTGGAGGGGCAGGTCTTCCATACGTTTGGAACACCAGAGACGATCCTCCCCGATAACGGCTCTCAATTTAGGTCGAATGTGTTTAACTCTATGCTGAACAAATACGGAGTTAAACACCTGTACACCCCGAGCTACTCACCGCAAGCGAATGCTTCGGAACGTGTCAATCAGTCCATCCTGGCCGGAATTCGAGCATTCATCACTGATGACCAAACACGATGGGATGAGAGTCTAAGCAAAATTGGATGTGCTCTTCGTAGCTCACTCCACCAAGCCACTGGATTTTCTCCTTATCAGGTTTTGTTTGGGAATCACATGATGTTGCACGGGAAGGACTACGAACTGCTGAAGCATTTGCGAGCGTTGGGAGAGTCAAATGTACAGCTTCGACCTCGAGAGGGAATCCCTATCGTGAGGCAACTGGCGCAGACGAAAATCAGGGTCGCACATGAGGACAGCAGCAGGCGTTATAATCTGCGTGCTGCTAAAATACAATTTTGTGTAGGTCAAGAAGTATTCCGAAGAAATTTTTCCTTGTCCACAGCCGCGCAGAACTATAACGCCAAGCTGGCAAAGAAGTTCCTCAAGTGCAGGATTCGTCGTGTGCTAGGTAACTCACGTTACGAATTGGAGGATTTAGGAGGCAAACGTCTGGGGACTTACCACTCCAAGGATCTGCGGCAGTGATCCGAGGGAGTACACCAATTGCCCGGCACTCAGTCGTGCGCACGAGACTCTTCTACGCGGCCACTTTTCGTAGTCGTTTCGGCGATGAAAATCATCGGCGAATCGCCTATGTTGTTGAGTGCCGCCAGAAATTCATTTCAGGTGCTTGCAAATGCTTTCGAGAGGTAATAAAATATCGAAGCATTTGTGAGCACTGGCAAACCACTGGAACGAACCAACGAAACCGGCTTGGCTGGAAAAGAAAGTTCCGCTACTCGGGAGATGCCGGCTCGTTTTTAAAAAACGTGGAGGAGAGTTTTTTTAGACCGGACGTGTGTGCACCGAGGTGGGAATCGCGCAAATTACCGTGCATTAATAACCTAAAGAAAAAGTGTCAGAACGCAAAATATCCGTTTCCTACATTCGAGAAGTTTGTTTTCAACTGAATTCTTCAATTTTATCTGAAAGTTAGTAACGTGCAGTGTTCCATCGTCACGAGGCGAAAAAAATTCACACCGCAAACCGAAGAATTATCCTTATTAGGCGTACAATTAGCTTCACAATTTCTATTCCATTCTGGATTCCGAACAAAGAAATCTCTACGCGGTCCGGCTATAGATTGGTACGATACGTGTCGCATCATATTCGGCATTCAGCTGGTGTGCGAAGATGGTTCGCACATAATGCACTATTAAATCGACCTTCACGTCTCGGTGAATAGGTGTTGGTTGCTCCGTCGCCCGAAGTACGAACTGAGTTTGTAAAATTAGTGGTTTTCTTCCATCATTTCGCGAATAACGATGATCCATTGCCGGGCTTCGATGGAAGTAATTTAAGCGAACAAATTTTAATATGCGTGCTGCAACTATTGAAGAGCAAACAAATTTCCCCCGATTCGTCGTTTTCCTTTCGAAAAATTTCTGCTGCGTGTGTTGAGTGGTTATAGCAAATTCTGTGTCAAATTAAAATTTTGATTGCAAATCATACTCGTTTTCGGTTGACGAAAGTGATAATGTGAGCCTTGAGATCAAGAGGGATCAAGAATATAAGTGCTACATAACCTGAAAAATTGTACTAGTGGGGCACCGCCTTAGTAAATTAAATTGGACGCAATCCAATAGTTCGCGAAATCTCAATCTAAATTACATGAATTAAAATAAAACTAAATTTAAACATGAATTTAAATTAAACTAAATCTAAACATGAATTCAAATAAAACTAAATTTAAACATGAATTCAAATTAAACTAAATTTAAACATGAATTCAAATTAAACTAAATTTAACATGAATTATAATTAAACTAAATTTAAAATGAATTAAACATTAACTTAAAACTAAAAACAAAAAAAACAAAAAATTGACATGACAGGACCGACGGACGTCTAAATAAAAAAAAAAAAAAATGATAAATAAAATTAGCAATAAATAAAATTTAACAAAACAAAATAAATAACAAGGAACGCGATTACATAAATGGGGTGAGTTTTTTTTTTGTTTTCTATTCTTTATATTTTGTCATATATATTTTCTTTTGCATTTTCCTTAGCGGTTGTATGGGTTTCCTTTTGGGTTTTTTTTTTTTTTTTTTTGTATAATTTTTGAAAGATGATTAAAGGCTAAAAAGGGCCATACAAGAATGAACCCGAGCGTTTAAGCTCCTTTTTCCCTGAACCTCAAAAAGGGGTCACGACGAATATTTTAATTTTGGAATGTCGTGACTGAGGCAGGGTGGGCAGAGCAGGGCGCTATTAACACCAGAGCGCCCTGACAAATCGCGGAGCCGCGCCATCCAACCGCTTCTTGGTTTTTCACGACCTGTAGGGAGAATAATCCCAATTTTGACAATTCCCTTGGATAAGTCGGCACTGACAATTTTTGTTGTACAGGCCAAGGGTTTATGGTCTGAGTCGGAGCAAGTACCCCCCCCTCCACACTGCCGTAGCTAGTCCCGGCCGCCAGCACGAGCGTCGCACCAGCAAAGACTCAGCCACCAATTCGGACTTAGGTGGAATTGGCCCTTCTGTCCTGAACCTTCATTCTCCTATGAATTATTTTGACTTTCTCAAGTCAAAATAATTTTTCCAAGGCCTCGAACACAACAAATTCTAAATTCGGCATTACTGAATACGATCGAACGATAAATCGTTAGTTTGGCATTACTGAATAAGATTTTTTGAGGAATCGTTAAGTTTTGGTCGTCAAATTTTACGGTCGCTGTCGACCAGTCGTAAGTCACTTGAAAGAGAAGAAATACGAACAAAAAAGAAAAAATTTGAGCATTTGAATAAAGTATACCTATACAGAAAAGCAAATATACTGTATATAAACCTTAGAAATAAAAAAAAGTTGGACTTCGAAGTTGAAAACAAAAATTTAAAAATTAATGTACTACGCGACGGCATTTGAAGAACAAGTGCTCGCTATGGCTAGGTCTTACTATGTGTCCGATCAACAGAGCCGATTACACCAGGCAATCTGTATTTCTCATAAAAGAAACGTTTCGCGGCATCTTTTTCCTACGAACTCGATTCTTTTATCGACTTCGGACATAGCTTCGTTTCCATCACGTCAAAGAGCTCTGTAAGTACAACAGAAACCTACGGTTGAGACATACCGCTCTGTCCAACGCAACACTGTGATAGCTGCCGCTCAAAGCAGATGCTAATTTGAAGATACACCAGGAGGAATTTGACGAAAGTTGGAAGAGGAAGATCTCAATTTGACAGTAAAGGTTCTTCCTTCGAGAAATGACTTACAATGTACAATGGAAAAGAGAATTTGTATAATTTGTACTATACTAATGCATCGTGCCACACAGTCGAAGGCTTTCGCAATATCAAGAGCCACCATACCTATAGAGTTTTTCCGGTGAAGGGAGTTTCTGATGTAGTTGGTTACCCGTGATAATTGGTGGCTTATGTTATGTTTAATTTGGCGGTGTATTTAGCGTATGTAGTATGTAACGACGAGGATTTCGATGTTAAAACACAATTAAAACGGATTCGTTACGCTGCGAACCCATTAGAAGTTTCTGATTCAAGGTAGGATTTCTCTTGTACTTCATTTTTAATTAGATAATTTACTGTAAAAAATTACAGTTTCAAGCTATTGTTCTGATTATCCAAACCAGTATTCTTGCAAGTATTGAATGGAATAAAGGACGAATTGAAAGTACGTAGCCGCTTCTCGTCAGTGCCAATTTCAACCTTGAAATTAGCAGATATCAGTGTTGTGTTCGAAGTCGATAAAAGAATCGAACTCAGAGGAAAAAGATGCCGCGAAACGTTTCTTTTATGAGAAACACAGATTGCCTGGTGTAATCGGTTGTGTTGATGGAACACATAAGCTGTGTTTTTTTGCAACTCTATTGAGTGCGGATTAGCACAATTACATTGAAAGCAAAAACAACTCTTAAACCAGTAGTCTTACAAGATTAGTTAACCTACACAAGTTGGTGGCTCTAGGGTTTATGGAATTTCAAAATTTCGGTTCCCAGCTGTTGGTGGCACTGAACTTTGACAATTCAATTCAATTTACTTTGACATTTGTACTAGTTGTCAACAATGGATGCCGAAAAAAACAACAAGAAACTATAGTTTTCGAAGAAATTGCAGACGCTCGGGTGAGTGTTATGAAATGTCGTGAATTAACTTAATTATTTCATTTTGTTTCGTTTACCTCTTTAATTTTTTTAGTAAGCGAAATTGTTTTCAGATGCAACTTACCAGTTCAAAAATTTAGTAATAACTCTTACTCTAGATCGTTTTTTTGTGGAGTACCTAATCTGCTTTACTCTCTATAGCAAAAAAACACACCTATAGTAAGACCTAGGGTTGCTGCATAGACTAAAGAGCCGTACAGAATGAACGCAGTCGGAGTCGGATCGAAATGTCAAAATACCGGAGGGGGAAAAAGCTAGTTTCAAATGCATGTAGTTGCATGGAGCTGAACAGAATGAACGCTATGAGTCGGAGAGAGTCGCAAGTAAGTTCGCAATGCTTTAAAATAATCGCAAGGGTCGGATCGAAATGTCAAATATGACATTATCACAATCTAAAACGCACTGTATTATTTAAAAAAGAAAGTGATACAATGGGAAATGCAAGAGATTTCGATGAAAATTAAGAATAATTCACTGATTTTCGCGCTCATATGAATTTCACTTTGATTATTGACACTAATAAAACTGCGACTCAATCCGGCCATTGTGTTCATGTAGCGTTTACATGCGGCTTACAGCAATCCATTGCAACTCGCTCCGACATTTTGACATTTCGATCCGACTCCGATTGCGTTCATTCTGTACGGCTCTTAAGCCTCTAAGAGGGGTTTGGCAGATGCGTACCAAGGTGAAAAACCAGTCAATTTAAAAATTTTTCATTTTTATGGGATTTTGCTCAATATACATTTCAAATGACTGACTTTTCTCTTTAAAATAATAATTTTCCATAAAAGAAATGAGAGAAATGGTTAAATTTGCCTTTAAAAACCACAATTACGCGCACACACCCTAGCATACAAAAGAACTGTCAGTCTGACTTGAGTGTTGTGACCGCGACGACTGGAGTGCTGGCGAAATGTTTTGGGTCTATTTTTACAGTCGCAAAATTTGGAAGTGAAGCCAGGATCGTGTCCTGAGTGCCAAAGTTTGGGAACTTTCAATGTAAGCTGTATTTCTTCCAGTCAATTGTATTTTGTTTAACGCACAAGTCACTTACAGATTAATATGGAGCCAACGAAATATCGTAACTATCAAAAAGTCACGCTACAAGAGTCGCCGGGACGTATCCTTGCCGGTCGTATACCGCGCTGTAAAGATTGTGTCCTTCTGGCCGATCTCTGCGACATGTGCAAGCCGGGCGACGATGTCGAAGTTACCGGTATCTACACGAACAATTACGACGGCTCGCTGAACACCCAACAAGGCTTCCCAGTTTTTGCCACCGTAATAATTGCAAATTACTTAATCGTAAAGGACAGCAAACAAGTGGTGCCGTCTTTGATAGACGAAGAGATCGCAACCATTCAAAAACTAAGCAAAGATCCGTGAATATTCGTTCGGATCATTTCGAGTATGGCGCCGTCAATTTATGGATATTAAGCGAGCTGTAGCTCTGGCACTGTTCGGCGGCGAGGCTAAAAATCCTGGGGAAAACACAAGATTCGAGGCGATATAAATTTATTGATTTGAGGTGATCCGGGAACAGCAAAGTCGCAATTTTTGAAACACACAGAGAAAATTGCGCCACGTCCAGTTTTACTACGGGGCAAGGTGCCAGTGATGTTGATGTTGGTCTTACAGCCTATGTCCTGAGGAATCCTCAAACTCGAGAGTGGACCTTGGAAGCGGGTGCTTTAGTACTTGCCGGTCAGGGCGTTTGTTTGATGAGTTCGATAAGGTAATTTTATCCGTATGGATTTCAGCTTCCAATACTAACTTTATTAATTCCCGAACAGATGAATAATCAGGATCGAACGTCTATCCACGAATCCATGGATTTCAATCTCAAAAGCTGGTATTGTGTCATCACTGCAAGCCAGGTGTACGGTTATTGCTGCCGCTAATCCGATAGGTAGACGTTACGATCCCAGTATAACTTTCTCGGAGAATGTGAATCTGTCCGAACCGATTTTATCGCGTTTCGATGTTCTTTGTGTCGTTAAGGACGAATTTTATCCGATGTCAGATCAACTTTTGGCGAAATTCGTCGTCCAGTCACATATTAAACATCATCCGTTGAGCGAAGAATTTATTGAAGAATCGCAGCAACATGGCGCGATGGACATAAAACAGGAGCTGCTAAAGAAGTACATCTTTGCGATATTGAATCGAAATGGAGCTGATCTTCGGAAATCACGAATCTTCGTTTCACTTGTTCCGTGCAATGAATGTGCGAAATTGATCATACAATCCGGAATATCGGAAGTGATTAATGCATCCGATAAGTATACCACTGCAAATAATGCAGTGTCGTCCAAACGGATGTAGAAAGCAGCCGAGGTTATTTGTACGCAGTTTTAAGAGACTGAACTAGTCGGGATCGCAAGAAGTCCACAAGAATAAACTGTTGTAAAATTATGTTAATTGTTTTTATTTATTTATTAAACCCTGCATTTTCCCTAAGATCTTAGAGTTTCTAGAATTTAAAGATACAGAAACCCCCAATACAGTACTTAAAAATACTTAATGATATCTTCAAAGCTTATCGGAATAAAACACAGAACTTATTGCATGAAATCAACAGTAGTACCTAGTGACTATACCATATGTGATAAACGATAAGTTCAGAGGATAAGGCTAATCATCATAAACATTTATTCCATGGTTTTTCTTAGACGACTAAATCAATGGCCGCTATTCACAGTCATAAAGTTAGCTTTGAGTTAAAGCTGACTTTAGTGTCGTATTATTAATATGGCACTAAAGTCAGCTTTTAACTTAAAGCCAACTTTATGACGACTGTGAATAGCGGCCAATGTCTTCTTTGTGAATACATTTTAGAAGTCTACTTGGTGGTGGTTTGGTCTGGCTTTCACAAGGCATAAGATTGGTATCAAACACAACGGCTCAACGGTTTCGAGAATAGGTACTGTGAGCACACTGTATACACACTAGTGGTCCGAATAATGAGCGTCGTAAGCGTACCGATAATTCGGACCGGCTAAAAGCACTGTCAGCAATGTGAGCACCGTGAGAATAATTCGGACAGCGGCCTTAGTCTCATTCACAACGCGCCACGGTTAATCGCACAAATTTGCTAAAGTCGCGGCTATTCGATAAATAAAACATCACAAATAATCTGACGGAAAAAATTCACGCATTCGATAATTATGAGCTGCTTTTTTGTCCGGGAAAAGTAGGCTGCGGCAAGTACAGCAGCTACGGCTTCTTCGGACAAAGTTAAATGGTTCTATTCTTGGTTAATTTCTGGGCGTAGACGACATGATCCCATAAAAAAATTGTGATAGCTTTCGAGTCAAAGACGCGGTACACTTTGCATACAACCGAATGCATTTTTTGATATGATTCTTAAAAATGTTATAATTAAATGTTCTATGTTGTTATGTTTATGAAATAAAAAGCAGTTTATGCAGTTTATTACAGATGTGATTTTATTTTAATTATTTACATATGTGATTTTATGATTGGAGTACGACTAAAAATATTCGTATCGACAGACCCATTGCAATTCAGTTTTCGCTTTAGTTGCATCGCCTTGCAACAAATCAACTTCGGTTGGACGAAAATATTTCGTATTGACCTTAGCGCGAACAATTTCTTCCGTACCGTTAATTTCGATACCGACTTCATTTACTCCTTCACCGCGCCATTCAATAGTTCGACCAATAAACTTAAAAGCAGCCTCAACGAATTTCCGAACACTATGTGTTTCTCCGGTAGCAATTACAAAATCTTCCGGCTTGTCCTGCTCTAGCATTAGCCACATTCCTTCGACGTAGTCCTTGGCATAACCCCAATCACGTTTAGAGTCCAGATTACCAAGTTCGAATGATTGTAGCTGACCCAATTAAATTTTCGCTACCGATCGTGTAATTTTTCGTGTATCGAAATTTTCACCGCGTCGCGGAGATTCGTGATTGAAAAGGATCCCGTTACAGGCAAACATATTGTAGGCTTCACGGTAGTTGATCACGATCCAATATCCGTCCTTTTTGCACAAGCTGGGGTGGAATCACGAATCTCGAAACGAGACTCTCGTTTCGAGTCTAGTTAAACTCGTTTCGAGTTCATTTTGGTAGCACCAATCTCGGTGCGAGTTTAAAAGTCGTATGGCCAAGATTATTAAACAGGAAAGTAGTAGAATGTTTCTGTAGGATGACATCTGACAGAAAGTTGACTGTTTAATTTCAATTTCGTTCGGTTATTTTCAAAATAAGTTCGGTATATGTAAAATGTACAGTTATTTAGTGAAAATAATTTGAATTCAAAGTTGAATTCAAAAATTAATAATACATTTTAAAATTGTTAATGTTTAAAATTTATTGATCTTAAAGTTAAAAGTACGAAAGTTAATCGAAAGCTAAAATGTGTGCACCGTGTTGCATACCATGCTCTATGCCCAACGAAGGTAACGATCCTTGTGTTCCGCTAGATTGTTGTCCGCCTTGCGATCCCTGCAATCCATGCGGTGATCCTTGTGTATCAAATTACCCGAGTACTTCAACAAGGGTAAAACGATGCCGAAGCTGTGAAATTCGGGGTGGAATCCTTTATCTTAGATGGAAACGAAATGGACTTCAACATGATTGTCCTCGACGATTGTGTTCAGGAAAAAGTTTCTGCCTAACGAAACCGGAACCAATGTGCTGTCCTGCGGAACATGCTCGACTTCTTACGTCGTTTCCTGCGATGAAAGCGAATGGCATGTTACCGGCAGTAGTAACAACATGCTGTATGAACAGTCTTCCATTACAAATTCTATTTTAGTCTTTTCTGAAGCAGTTTGTTCATTATAAACATTGAATATAAAAAAAAATCACATTCCAGTATTCATGTTTTATTTCTTTTCACTACATTACAAACCGTTAAAATAGAAAAGTCAAAACAATAACAAAATATAAATCAAATTCAAGAATTTCTTCTCAATTTAAGTCTTTTCCCGTGAATTTAAGTCTTACATCATCTTCTCATGTCCAATTTCAACTGCTTCAATCGATTCTCAGCCTCAATTAAAAAGAATTTGTGTAACTCGAATGCTATACACTTGACGACTAAAATTTAACTGTTTCGAGTTTTGAAACAAACCAAATTCGAGATTGGTAGTACCGAGTTCAACTCGAAACTGGTACGATTTTTTTTACTTCGAGCACATTACAGGGGTGGAATCACGTATCTCGAAACGAGTCTCCCGTTTCGAGTCTAGTTAAACTCGTTTCGAGTTCATTTTGGTAGCACCAATCTCGGTGCGAGTTTGAAAGTCGTATGGCCAAGATTATTAAACAGGGGTGGAATCACGTATCTCGAAACGAGTCTTGTTTTCGAGTTTCGAGCTGATTTGGTACTACCTATCTCGTTTCGACCTGTAATGTGCTCGAAGTAAAAAAAATCGTACCAGTTTCGAGTTGTATTCGGTACTACCAATCTCGAATTTGGTTTGTTTGACAACTCGAAACGATTAAATTTTAGTCGTCAAGTGTTTAGCATTCGAGTTACACAAATTTTTTTTAATTGAGGCTAAAATTGAAGAGAATCGATTGAAGGCAGTTGGAATCGGACATGAGAAGATGATGTAAGACTTAAATTCACGAGAAAAGACATAAATAGAGAAGAAACTCTTGAGTTTGATTTATATTTTGTTCTTGTTTTTACTTTACTATTTTAATGGTTTGTAATGTGGTGAAAAGAAATAAAACATGAACACTGAAATGTGATTTTTGTTTATTATTCACTAAATAACTAGAAATTTTACTTAAAACTTATTTTGCCGACCGATTGTCGAAGCAGCGAAATATTTTTAATATTTTTCAATTCGGTAGGATTGCGAAGAAATGTTGGAGGGAGTGAGATAAAGCTTTCGAATTTCGTTTTGCTAACTGAAATTAATTATCTTACTGATAGCAATGCCTTTCGCCTTGGACCTTTCGCCAAATATTGACACGATAATAGTAGCGAAGTGCTCGCGACATCTTATCGTAGTTCATCGAAAGATGATTCTTTTGAATTCCCCAGAGCTTGGCTAAGCCGGGCGGATCGATGAGTTTAAAGACGCCGGTAACTCGGCACTTCCAAGCAATGTAATTGCTGTACCTTTGGGCGGGATCGTTTAGCAATTGTTGGAGGAAATCCCAAAAGTCGTCCGTCTAGAAATTTAACATAACAGTTAAGTGATACCGACAAGAGCGAATCTCGAATAAAAACTTACTTGTATTTGGTTCAGGACTTTCGGGAAAGAACTCTCATTTCACGGTGTCGTGGGCACTGAAACTGAACCACCGCTGCTCTCATTCTTCGGACTATGACTGTTCGACCACGAGTTCACAACATTTTTGATTTGCTGGGGCAAACTTGGTTTAAGATCCTTTAGAATAGGATGGCGAACTTGAATGCATCTGTGGCTTCACCCCCGAATAGCTGTCTTCATCCGAATCGGATTGATTACTGCTCGAGCTTGTCGCGTTATTTTGTGGAAGTCATTTTGGTTGGCTTCTTGAAAGTAACCAACCGAGCCAAATTGAAATTAAAATAATAATTAAATTAAGTCAACTTTCTGTCAGATGTCATCCTACAGAAACATTCTAGTACTTTCCTGTTTAATAATCTTGGCCATACGACTTTCAAACTCGCACCGAGATTGGTGCTACCAAAATGAACTCGAAACGAGTTTACTAGACTCGAAACGAGAGACTCGTTTCGAGATACGTGATTCCACCCCTGGAAAGTACTAGAATGTTTCTGTAGGATGACATCTGACAGAAAGTTGACTTAATTTAACTATTATTTTAATTTCAATTTGCCTCGGTTACTTTCAAGAAGCCAACCAAAATAAGTTTACATAAAATAACGCGACAAGCTCGAGCAGTAATCAATCCGATTCGAGATTGGTAGTACCGAATTCAACTCGAAACTGGTACGATTTTTTTTACTTCGAGCACATCACAGGTCGAAACGAGATTGGTAGTACCAAATCAGCTCGAAACTCGAAAACAAAACTCGTTTCGAGATTCGTGATTCCACCCCTGTTGATGAAATTATGAACAATTGCGAGTATGTACAAACGACAAGTACTTACCATACGGTGATGGTGGATAAAACGGCGTTCCTTCATTCTGTGGAGTTACAACTTTCAACTTTTCCATATAGTTCGGAAGTTGCAGCCTAAGGTCTGTTCAAGATTTCTGCTATAGCTGCTATTAGCTGCTTTTGTGTCTCGGCTATGTACCGGAATGATTGTTAGTCGAGACACAAAAGCAGCTAAATAGCAGCTATAGCAGAAATCTTGAACAGACCTCTGATAAAACCGGACCTGCTTCTCTAGGCCACAAGTCTGGATCGCATCGCGAAGACGAAGAGTTCCGACTGCATCGACTTCGGCTGTATACTCGCTAAGATCGAACGTGACTTTTGGCTGCTAAATTGTAGATCTCAGTAAGCCGAACAAGATTCTCCATTGACATTTCTCTCCATTGACATTTCTCCATTGACATTTCGTCGAGAAATGTCAGAATGCCGACTTCCAGCGCCAACTTAAACTCAGGCCACGCACATATGACAGTTCGTCATGAGAAATGCCTCGATTTTGCCTCGATTGGTGATGACGAACTGTCATATGTGCGCGGCCTGAGTTTAAGTTGGCGGTGCCAGAGGGCAATGCGACTTCCATTGCCCTCTGGATAAAAGCCGCGCAACTGAATTTTCGAAGAGCGAAAATGCCTCGATTTCCCCTCGATGAGTGAAGATTTTGTATGGAGATCGAGCCATGACGTCACCAATCGAGGCATTTCTCATGACGAACTGTCATATGTGCGCGGCCTGAGTTTAAGTTGGCGATGCGACTTCACAGATATTCGCACTAACACACTGTGAAAATGAAATTTTAGCTAGTACAAGAACAGGCGAACTATTCCATAAACAGGCGATTTTATTGAGGTTAAATCGCAATTTCTAGTACGAATTCTACACATCTGCCAAACCCAAGGTAGAGGGCTTAGTCTATCCAGGAACCCTAGCCATAGCGAGAACGTGTTCTGCAATAGAAAAGGACGACACGGCATTAATACCAATATTTACTTATCCTATGTTAATTCAAATGCCGGCGTATAGTACATTCATTTTTAAATTTTTGTTTTCAACTTCTAGTTCAACTTTTTATTTTTGTTTCTAAGGTTTACATACGGTATCTTTACTTTTCTGTATAGGTATACTTTATCCAAATACTCAAATTTTTTCTCTTTCAAATGACTTACGACCGGTCGACAGCGACCGTAAAGTTGTACGACCAAAACTTAACGATTCGTCAAAAAATGACCTCGATCAAAATTTTCATTCCCAATTGACAAATATACCATGTGCTCTGGTGGCAAATTTCGGAACTATATATGGCAGACAGAAAGTGGCAGTTGCCCAGTTGGTCGCTTGTCTCTTAAGAGACATAATCTCGATGGTTTGAGCCTAGGAATCATATTGCTTATCTTTCTTCATCACTAGATAGAAAGAAATGGCAATAGAAACATGTGCTCCCACCATGATCTATTTGTAAGGCACAAAATAGCCGCATCACTCCGAGCGCAGCAAATGTCATTCGCTACTTACACGATAAAAATTAAATACGCGAAAAGTTACAGTTAAGTGCGGTTACAATAAAACGACACAAGTGCGATGTGAAATGATTGGAAATGTGTGACTACGTTATTAGTTTTTAATATTTATTATATTGCAGTAAGGTAACTTCGCCCCTGCCTGCACGTTTCATTTCATAACCCCATTTCTTATTTCCAGCCGATGGCAATCTCCACGAAATATTCATACGAGTACGAGCTTTTATCACAAAACGCTATCATCAAACAGATGGCGCTATTGCCAAAGCCATTTTTCTATCGAGACATTCGCAGACATGTCTTCGAGATTCGGGGAGCATTTGTCTCGGTACCGTGTATTTTTCCCATAAGACGTCTCGAAGAATCTCGCAGACAGGCCGCCATAGTCTTCGAGATATCTGCGAGATTCTCGCAGACGCGACGAACTGGGAGCATGTTATTTTCAGACAAAATTGAGATTGAGCTCAAATAAGAGGGTCCTACTACAAAATATTACTTCAAGTAAACTTAAATTATTGTTATAATTGAATAAGAAGGACATGGTGTATCATAACATATCAAAAACAAAAAAGAAATCAATTTAAGGTGCTAAAATAAAAGAAAAAAGTATTGAAAAAATGGTCTACGTTCTTTTCAAATAATTTAATAATTATTCCATATATCTTTTTTCTGGAATATTAAACATTTGAGAAGTTATTTCGAAGATTATACCTCCCATTCGTATGGAAAAATTGTTCATTTTCTAACTTCGTTGTGCGGGATTGAGTCCGTAATTTTCGAAATGTAGAACCGGAAATGAGCACCTTATTATTAACCAAATCGATCGCCATCAATCTTTATCATGTCTTTCATAATGAAATTAAGAGAGAATCGAAAATTCATCGAGCTCCGAATCTGAAAAACACGCACGAACCGCCCTACAACACACAGCTGACGAAAATGTGTCTAGCATATCTGGTAGCATTGTATTTATATCTTATAGTCCCAGTTGGTCGCGTCTGCGAGAATCTCGCAGATATCTCGAAGACTATGGCGGCCTGTCTGCAAGATTCTTCGAGACGTCTTATGGGAAAAATACACGGTATCGAGACAAATGCTCCCCGAATCTCGAAGACATGTCTGCGAATGTCTCGATAGAAAAATGGCTTTGGCAATAGCGCCATCTGTTTGATGATAGCGTTTTGTGATAAAAGCTCGTACTCGTATGAATATTTCGCGGAGATTGCCATCGGCTGGAAATAAGAAATGGGGTTATGAAATGAAACGTGCAGGCAGGGGCGAAGTTACCTTACTGCAATATAATAAATATAAAAAACTAATAACGAATTGACACATTTCCAATCACTTCACATCGCACTTGTGTCGTTTTACTGAAACCGCACTTGAACTGTAACTTCGCGTTTCACTTCGCGTATTTAATTTTTATCGTGTAAGTCGCGGATGACATTTGCTGCGCTCGGAGTGATGCGGCTGTTTTTCCCTTACAAATAGATCGTGGTGGGAGCACATGTTTCTATTGCTATTTCTTTCTATCTAGTGATGAAAAGAGATAAGCAATATGATTCCTAGGCTCAAACCATCGAGATTATGTCTCTTAAGAGACAAGCGACCAACTGGGCTTCACATCGCACTTGTATCGTTTTATTGTAACCGCACTTGAAGTGTAACTTTTCGCGTATTTACTTTTTATCGTGTAAGTCGCGGATGACATTTGCTGCGCTGTGATGCGGCTATTTTTTGCCTTACAAACAGATCATGGTGGGAGCACATGTTTCTATTACTATTTCTTTCTATCTAGTAATGAAGAAAGATAAGCAATATGATTCCTAGGCTCAAACCATCGAGATTATGTCTCTTAAGAGACAAGCGACCAACTGGGTTGTTATTTCCAGCCGATGGCAATCTCCGCGAAATATTCATACGAGTACGAGCTTTTATCACAAAACGCATCATCAAACAGATGGCGCTATTTCCAAAGCCATTTTTCAATCGAGACATTCGCAGACATGTCTTCAAGATTCGGGGAGCATTTGTCTCGATACCGTGTATTTTTCCCTTAAGACGTCTCGAAGAATCTCGCAGACAGGCCGCCATAGTCTTCGAGATATCTGCGAGATTCTCGCAGACGCGACCAACTGGGAAAGGGGGTTATGAAATGAAACATGCAGGCAGGGGCGAAGTTACCTTACTGCAATATAATAAATATAAAAAACTAATAATGTAGTGACACATTTCCAATCACTTCACATCGCACTTGTGTCGTTTTACTGTAACCGCACTTGAACTATAACTTTTCGCGTATTTAATTTTTATCGTGTAAGTCGGGGATGACATTTGCTGCGCTCGAAGAGATGCGGCTGTTTTTTGCATTACAAACAGATCGTGGTGGGAGCACATGTTTCTATTGCTATTTCTTTCTATCTAGTGATGAAGAAAGATAAGCAATATGATTCCTAGGCTCAAACCATCGAGATTATGTCTCTTAAGAGACAAGCGACCAACTGGGGATCTTACAGCAGGGCCGTCATTCCCAGTTGGTAAAATCTGCGAGAATCTCGCAGATTTCTCGGAGACATATCACTCTGTCTGCGAGAATCTTCGAGACGTTGTATGAAAAAATACACGTATCGAGACAAATGCGCACCGATTCTCGAAGACATGTCGGCGAATGTCGCGATAGCTAAACATTATGTTCTTCAGCGCCATCTGTTGCAATAGAGTTTTAGCTATCGCGACATTCGCCGACATGTCTCCGAGAATCGGTGCGCATTTGTCTCGATAAGTGTATTTTTTTCATACAACGTCTCGGAGATTCTCGCAGACTGAGCGACATGTCTCCGAGAAATCTCCGAGATTCTCGCAGATTTTACCAACTAGGGGGTTGGATTGGAATAGGAACTAATTTGTAGCCAAAAATATATCTGCTGCACGAGATATATGATTAATAAATAAAAACGACATTCGATAAATTGCAACTGAAATTTTAATTGTAACTATAATAAACGTTCTAAAATAATTAATGTCAAACAATTAAATAACTACTAACAAGAATATGTAAATCAATATATGTTGTGCAATAAGAATTTAATTTAAATTTATTTAATTTTAATTTAGGCAGCCTTTTTCTTCCGTTTATCGGATCTGTCTCGTGCCAGCCGCAAACACTTCTTAAGGTTCATGCAATAGGCTTCAAGTCCCCTTTTGTCACTCCAAGCTTCTGCAAAAGAATTTGTTTAATTTTAATACACACATTTTTATATTATCTGCAAAATCTTACCGTATGAGACTTAAGAAAAAATTTTTTTTTTTTGCACTGGTACTGCCTTTTGTGCCGTCCCAATTGCAGTTTTTTACTGCATCATTTGCCAGTAACGCAGTAAAAACTTTTGCCAGTCCTACTTCAGTCTCCCTTAAGTTATAATAATAATAATAATAATTAATATTTAATTAATTAATAATTAATTATTTCGAACAAGTATTTAAAATCACACTTACAAAAGATCTTCGCAATACCGGGTCATCATCTAACGACTATTGTTTTCCGTTAACATAGATCTCACTTTACACACGATAACTATGAAAATAATATTTTTACAATTTAAAATCACGCGATTCGGATAATTATTTTCCGTTAACTGACAGCACAATTAAAAAACCGTCAGATGGTGTCGTATAATTATCTAGTCGCCTGGTGGTCATCGTCATCACAAAAAACAAACCGCCAGATGGTATCGTTTTCATTTCTCTAAACCTGGCGACACTTTGTTCATTTTGAATAGAACTTCGTGAAAGAGACACGAAACCAACTGGGTTTGTTGGGGGTGAGGAATTTTAAATTCATGAAACCATCTATTGTCAATTCGGCGTACTAGTTTTTTTTCTTCTGATCTGGCAATGCTGCAATGTTATTTATCTTCTGATCTGGCAATGCTCCAATGTTAAAGTGGCAGACGTCAAGCGAATGTCAAATTGTATTTCGGAACCAAAACAGTTGATAGTTGCTCGATTGTGAAAATCGCGAAAAGAGTTAAGTCTTCAATTAGGTTGTTGATTATTGTTTAATCATAAAGTTTAAAGATTCGGACATGTTGTCTTCCATGGTTAAAGAGCATCAAGCGAAACAAACGCGTCGAAAGGAAGAACAAGGTAAACCAAAATTATATTGGAATATGAGCGCGTAGTTAGTGTTCGATTCCTTTTTAGAAATCAATCGCAAGGAAGCCGTAGAATCAGCTAATGAACTCACTCAAGCCTTGGTCGACCACTTGAATGTTGGGTAAGTTGACTATGGAATCGCGTATTGACACAGTGCTCCAAACGCTCTATGCTTCAAGCTGCCAGTTTTGCAAAAATATATTAGCTTCGTACGGACTTGTTAACATATTCCGGAACACCCTAAACCCACAGCTTTTCTGAACTGGATTGAGAGGTTTGCGTTCCAATTATTGGAAGCAATAATATGTAATGCCATTGTGGCGTTCATAGCCACATACACCGACGAAATGAAAGACAACAATCTAATCGTCTTTTCATGATCCCATGCATGGAGATATAAATAACGGAGTGGCAACACGCCGTTTCTGTATAAAGCACTTTGAAACATTTTGAAGTTTAATCGAACGTTTTTGTATAGAGCATGCCCGGTGGCAGTGAAATGCAAATACCCTGTAGGAAAAGTTGTAAGGCCTGATTTAAATAATAGCAAAATCAGGCCTGATTTCGGCCCACCGATAGGCGAAAACGCAAGGTATGACGTTCGCTCGAAGTCTATGATATGAATCATAGCACCCCTGTATGAAAAGTCGTAAGGCCTGATTAAATAATAGCAAAATCAGGCCGATTTCGGCCCACCGATAGGCGAAAACGCAAGGTATGACGTTCGCTCGAAGTCTATGATATGAATCATAGCACCCCTGTATGAAAAGTCGTAAGGCCTGATTAAACAATAGCAAAATCAGGCCTGATTTCGGTCTACCGATAGGCGAAAACGCAAGGTATGATTATTCAACATATGAATATAATATGAATCATATCATTATGTAGGAAATGTTTTAAGATTTGATTTTTTTCACAAGTTGCCTATAGCGAAATGAAAATGAAAGGGGTTCTGTGGCGCAGTGGTTACGCGCGTCAATCCAAAAACATTCAACACCGGGTTCGATTCCTACAAACAGGTTTTATTAAGTCAGTAAGTGAGAAATAATATTTGAATTAGAAAAATGTTGTCTTAGAAGAAACTTCTACCTCCTCCTAGGTAACAAAAAAGAATTCATGGTAAGATTTAACTAACAAAAATAACTCAATATTTTGGATATTACTAGTATGGTATGAGTCAGACCTAAATGTGAGGCTTGATTTTTCATACTGGTTGGGGGTGCATATCGTAAATAAAATCATGGAACGGTCAGGTACAAATCAGCTGTAATTTATACAGTAATCGTAAGATATGACACAGGTATTACTTCTAATACCTGATTGTGATTTTATGTGTCAGACCTGAAATTTGACAGTATCAATAAGGTGTGATTCATGAAGGACTCGCAAGCTATGACGTAGGCATGATTAGTATGGTATGAGTCAGACCTAAATGTGAGGTCTGATTTTTCATACTGTTTCGGGGTGCATATCGTGAATAAAATCATGGAACGGTCAGGTATAAATCATAGCTGTGATGGCATTACAAATAATACCTGAATCAGATCTGAATCATGCCTATTTTTCCTACAGGGTAGTAGCGTAGTATTTAAAGGTTGGGCTTTTTTTCTTTTCAATACCGGAGTTTAACATAAGTACATGTGAGTAAGATGCTGATAGTAGCATAGTGAATATCGCCGGTCCGTTGCGAGAAAACCTCCGGCTTCAAAACAGTCGCATGATCCCATGCAACAAAACAGCTGAACCTGGAATAAGGCTCAAGAACATCGGACCTCTTCCGAAACTCGAGTCGAGTGAGTAACTCACTCACATTTGAACTCGACTCGAGCAAAAGTTGGTATGATGAAACTCGACAATTAGAAAGTCACTTCATTTCCAGTAGTCGAGTGAGTTTGACATTTCTTACAAGTAAATACTCACTCGATCGTCTCTCATAATACGCATAGTTCTCTTTACTCACGCTTTTTTCTCGACTAAAAGTCGAGTGAAACTCGACAAGTAGGCTGTCGGCGAGTTTCATAGTCGCAGAATGTGCAGTTTTTGGTCGAGTGATTTCCGTAATAGGCCCGCATGTTAATTGTTGCTGCTGTGTCTACTGATACGCGCTACGAGCGCAGCCGATGCAGTCTCGGTTCAAAATTTTTATCACCTGGCGCAAAATATCGCACGCGCATTTGTATATTACTTTTTTCATTTAAGATATCTCTTTTATTCTCCTGCTCTACGGTTACCATGCATTAAAATATTATATATATTTGATCTATTTTTATAATTGTTCACCAGTGAGCCTATTGCGATTGCCCTCACATATCACAACTCACTCAGGACGGTTATATCACAATTTTAATATGCTGAGTTCCAATGGTGTTAGGGTTTAATGTCCAAGAGGTCTGAGTCTTCTGTGTGCGAGTTCTTCGCAGTGTCATGAAACGTTTTCTGTAGTTTCCTCTTCTCTGAAAATACAAGTTTGCCGGGATTAATACTGTTTAATTTGTTTTGCTTGACGTTTCGGACTCGACTGAGTACTCTATCAAACTTGTAGTTCACACGGGTGCAGATGCCTTTTAATATTACAGTGTCCTCTCATTAGCGCGATCAACTGTCGAACATAATTCTGGCTTATTCTGGGCAAATCGGAGGTTCGTTCCATAGAGTGAAACTTTAGATTTTGGACTGAATATCCACAAGTTAACAAAATTGTTAGTTAAAAAAAGAGTAGCATAAATTTGTATATGTGTACAAATAAATAAATAATTTTGTAATAGGTGTTTCGGTTAATAATAGGTGCGTTTTTTTAACTGGATCAAGATCAGGATCATTCGTTTTACATTGAAAACAACAACAAAGAGATGATTCAAAATCAAAATGGGATCATTGATGGATTAATTTTGTGCTTTTAAAGCTTATTTAAATGTGAACTATTTAAGCAATTTCACAGATGCCATGCGCCGTGTTGTATGAAAAAATACACGTATCGAGACAAATGCCCACCGATTCTCGGAGACATTTCGGCGAAAGTCGCGATAGCTAAAACTCTATTACAACAGATGGCGCGGAACAATAAAATTTTAGCCATCGCGTGGTATATAGTTTTATTGCTATCTCTTTTCATCTACATTGTGATAAGAAAGACAAGCACTATGCTCAAACCATAAAGACAACGTCTCTAAAGAGACTCACGAGTCGCGTGGGTGAACGAAAGCCAGTCTGTTCTTAATTGTAATTGCGAAAAAAACATAGTTTTACTTTATTATTTTTTAATAATAAAGTATTGTGATCGACCTAAAATTTCAAAAAAATTTGCTACGCTGAAATTTTGTATTTTACGTTTTAGGACTAGTAGACCCCAAAAAAGCAACTGGGTGAACGAAAGCCAAAAAATATCCGTCTATACGCCGTATGCCGTACGCAAAATAGTTTGAAGGCACGTAGCTCCCAAGCCCGTTGAGGTATTATCATGAAATTTTCATGGTGGGTAGGTTGGGTGAACCTCTACGACAGGTATCTTTTAGAGGGGTGTGAGTATAAGGGAGGACGAATTTAGACGAAAATTTTTGGTTTCTAGATCTCAGCAAGCGCTTACGCTACGAGGCTGAAACTTGGAATTTCTACAGCACTTCGATAGTGAACCCATTTGCAAAAAAAAATGTTGATATCGGTGAAGAGGTGTGGGAGTGGGGGGAAAATAATTCATCCAAAACGCAAAAATGCCGAGATCCACACATTCTAAAATCCATATCTCCTAAACTGTTGATGGCACGAAATTCATACTTAACAAATATCTGTACTAGGAGAAAAGATGGAAAAGAATTTTTGAGTGGGGGTAGTCGTGTACGGGGATTTAAAAACTTTAGATTACGATATATCACGAACCAAAGAGCTATAATATAATGGAGGTCGTACAGTTGCAGAAAATTGAAGGCCGAAAACGTCTTGTGTGTCATAGTATAGGTGTGTTTTTCCATAGGCGGAGGTTGGATGGGGGGTCTTCATTTATTTGTTATAAAATATTTATGTGATTGTATTTTAACATATTTATTATATTATATTTTCATATATAATACTTTGACTTAATTGTTTTTGTTATCTAATTACGATGTGATGTACAGATAAAGTTCACTGCAGAACACGAAAAAACTCAAATGATACAGAAATTTCAATAGTTTATATAATTTTATTAACTTACAATTATGGTTACAGCTATACATACATATTATATAATATATAGAGTACATATTTTTGTTTTTACAACATAATATCTATTAATAAAAAGTATATGTAAATATAAATTTAAGTTTGTGTATTATTGACGGTTACAAACTCGTCCACAGATATTAAATTCTTACCTACTAAATCCGCTAAAACATTCTTTAGACTACTTATTTTTTTACTTAATCTACGAACCCTTTGTCGTAATGCTTTCTTTGTTTTACGTTCGTGTTTCACAATACCCTTTAGTACGTTGTACCTTCTTTTTAATTTCCTCTTAGTTGGTGATAAAGGTTCTACACTTGAAGAAGACGATGTTTTCAAGATTTTAAATACCGGCGTGTTCTTTTTCTGGAAAATATTAAAATATTATGCTTCATTAATTCCTTAAGAGAGTGTCTTTTCAAAATCAAACTTTAACATTCTAAACTCATTACTGTATAGTAACTGTTCCGTACCATGACTGAAAAGAAATCGATTCATATCGTCATAAAACCACGAAGTATCGGAACCTATGCAGGTACGGGCGGATCGTTGCCGGCAAAAGATCCTTTGATGTCCCGCCTCTAAAGTTTTTCCTGCTATTCCCGTTATTCCCAAAACTACTTTTATTACCCAAATCCTTTTTCTGTTAAAAATTTAAATATTATCCTATTTCCTTTTTTTATTGTTATAACCCCTTTCAGTTTATGATTCTATAAAAGAGGAAACTAAACTTCATGTAATATAGTTCTTAGATAAACCCCAACAGTAACAGTAGTTATCAAAAAAAAAAGTAAATGGTACTATTTGTACTTACATCAATTTTACGTACTTCAATAGGCCTAACACTTTCCGTCATTTCACTTGTTGAAGGTCCAGGTAAATCCTAAAGTAGTAGACAATAATATTACAATATTTGAAAAAAATTGAAAACTTTCTTTACAAACATACAAAGTATCTAGGAGGAGTCCTCATGAAGGCACTTGTGGATGGACCGGGGACCTATAGTAATGAAAATAATGAATTTACTATTAGTCTTTACATTTATTTTTTAATAGCAATAGTGAAAACAGCTCACTGGAATTGGTTCATCAGCTTCTATAGTCTTCAGACTGCTGCCATCGCCGATTATCTATATTGAATATGTTAGTACTTGCTCCTGTAAAACATTTCATAACTTAATTCATCTTCGAAAATCGTAGGAATCGCATCTTCTACCAACACTTTTCTTCCATGGACCACTTGGAAGCTCGGTGCTACAAAAAGGGCTTCGCACACTGTCTCTTCCAGATTGAATTTCACACCTCACATGGTTTTTTAAAGCTGCTCGCCACAAACTTAGTTTTTTATTTGTTTTCGGAATGCTATAATATAATATAAAATTTACTGAATATGTAAAATCTCGAACAGAAATTCAAAAAGGGGACGCCACTGCTCACTTTGCTCATATTATGAGAAAATTGACTGATTTTTTGGATTTTTTCAATAAAAAGTAAATGTTTGGGTTAATTTTATTGAAGAAAATGATATTATACCAGTTTCGGTATGATTTACAAAAGTTTACTTTAAGAAAAACCCCGGTCCGACGTGAAAACTGTATCTTATGCAAATTTTGGAGGAAATTTTAACAGAAAATAATGGCTGACAAATAGTAATGCCAATGGTATGATCATACAATTAATGACGGAATACTCCAATTATGAAATTACTCCACAAAAAACAATTTTCTTCGTAAAAAAAACACTGCAGTGACAGAACTCAACACATTTCAAACTTTTTCACAGAAATATTTTTCACAATTAAGTTGAAATAGTTTAGGCCGATTTTTTTTAAGTAACGTTAAGAAAAATTGAATGACTTTTAATTTGTCCATTCCTTTTTTTACTAAACGCCGGTCCTTTTATGAAATAATGAAATGAATGTGTGGAAATGATGGCTTTTCGTAGTATTCACTTATAAAACGAACAATTTTGTCCTTCTGCCTTCCACTCTGAAGAACACGTTGACACAATACACTTCATTTTTAACACGTGAACTAAAAAAAAATTGAAATAAACCGTGTTTCACTTACTTTTGTCGAACAAAACTAATGAGTAACTTTTAACAACAAACATCTGTCAACTTCAAAAGCACCGCCATTACGCATAAGGAAATTATCAGCTAATTCATTTCCATTTGAAATGCAGGGTTGAGTACAATCGTTCGGGTTTCACACTGAAATTAATTTGGTGTAATTTTTTTGTTTTGATATCTGATGGTATAAATTATGTTATTCATAATTTTTAAATGTAAAAACAAATTGAATAGAACTACACACGATTGATGTGTATTGAAATATTGTGCGAAAATTAACATTGGAAATTTTGATTTTATTCAGTGTAGTCAACCCTACCTAAAACTTCTGTGTACGGATACAATTATTTAGATGTATTTTGTCCCGCACTGACTTAGGCTTTCGACGCTTCCCTCCTCGATAAAAAAAAAAAAAAGATGTATTAGTGGATTTCCATTAGTATATAGTTCTATGTCACGAACCACTTGCTCTAGAAAAATGAAATTCGGTTTGAGTAGAATGGCCGACAAATAAAGTTTGCTCAATGTAAAGTTTTTGAAGGGGGTGGTGGAACATGGAAGTGGGAGCGATAAGAAATTTTCAAAATAATCACGTTTCATATCTCAAGAACAGTATAAGATAGATGCTAAAAATTTTTACCAGACGTAGGCCCAATAGAACCCTGGCATGTGGGGATGTGGGTGTAGAGGATGAGGGTGGGGGAGGGTGAAAAGGAAAAGGTTCCGATGTTTATATCTTAAGAACCTATAATGATAAAAAGTTGAAACTTGGTATTTAGATAGAGCTATAGTAGTGGCATGTTGGAAAATATAATTTTTTATAGGGGTAGTATAGTACGGGGGGGGGGGGGTGTTTTTCCTAACTATGAAACGGCTTATGCTAGAAAGTTGAAACTCGGTGTGTATGTAAGGAATTGGTCCTTGCGATAATAATTCAGGTAAAACTTGATATAAAATTATCAACTATTTATTATTGATTTTTTCTTTATAAGGCTAATTATTATTTATTAATTTAAACTTATAGCATTTTGGAAATTATTCATTTTAGTTATCTATCATTTAATTATTAAATTATTATATATTTTTTACAATGAACTTTTAGTCTCTGGTATGTGACATTAACTGAATTTTCTAAAAAAAAAAATATATTTTTAATTTCAACCGAGTACTTGATTTTATTTTTTTACTAAAATCAAGCACTCGGCTGTGATGTGTAAATGTTTAGAAAAGTGTTGCCCACTTGTTGCTAAACACCCCACACACCCCCTTCCTAGAGAAGGTTTTGTACCTTCTCGACACCTGCACGTAACGAAACAGATCGTAGTATATGTAAATAAACTAGAGAAGTAATTTGGATTAAAAAAAAATTTCATTGGTGTTCGGAAGTGGGGGCAAAAAAAATGTTCAGTCAAAATAGAATGCATATATTTTCACGATTTTCGTCATATCTACTAGGTCTTTTTATTTTTACGGCTATCGTTATAACTGTCACCCTTTAATGCGATTGCACAGCTATAACGACATAGGTTGGGGATAAAGTGGTATGGTAGGGGATTTAGGGCGGTGGAACAGGAGGGAAACGTCTAAAGTGTCGGCGGATGTTGTTTTTGAACCGCTGAAGTTCATACTCATTAGGCAAGAGATCAGCTGGCAATGCGTTCCACATTACTGTTGTTCGGGGGATAAAGGACTGCCTAAATTTCACTGTTCTCCACGAATGGGGCTGAACGGTATACTCGTGGGCGCGTGAAGCTTGGCGAGTGTTACGGGGGGCGACTAAGAGTGGGGGAATAAGTTCTTTAAGTTCTTTACTACATTTACCATGAAAATATCGGTAGTAAATACTGAGTACTCCGACATTACGGCGATGCTCAAGGGAGTCTATAGAAGCTGCAACGGCTTCGTCTCCAATTAGTCGGAACGCATGTTTTTGAATACGATTGAGCAAGGCTAAATGGGAGTTAGGGGCCCCAGCTCAGATATGCGAATTGTACTCAAGACGTGGTCTGATATATGCCTTGTAAATTGTAGCTAAATCGGACGCTGAAAAGTATTTCTTACACTTCCGTAGAGTTCCAAGGTGTTTAGTCGTCCAAAGTATTGAATTCACTTTTATTCTACGAATTCTTCATATGAATACCTAGAGAGTGTTTTCAAGATTTTTTGAAATTTGACCCCTAAGCGGGTGTAAAGTGATAGTGTACTTTTTCTTAAATTCTTCCATAACTCTCAGGTCTGATCAGATATCGAATATCATTTCACTTCCACGGACTGGTTTAATAATCACCTATTTTTAAGTTTTTTCCTTTTTCAACCCCGGAGTATGACCCAATCATGGTATTCATATATTACGCCCTACGCTAACCGCTTCCGAACTTTTTGTTAGTTTTTCAGTCACATAGTAAACTACACCGCATCTTAGAATTGAACGCGTTCCGAACTTCTGCCGGAAAAATAATAAAGTTGCGCCCAGACCATTGGCAATTTTTTTTCTATTGCTTTGAAAATGTCGGATGACGTACCAGAAAAAAACGTTTTGCGGGGAAGTTTAATTAAAAAACGACAGCTGAAATTTATCAATTTTTGGTTATAGCTCATGGTGCACATGTTATAACCCAAAAAACTTGTGAACGATGGTTTCAACGATTTAAAAGTAGTGACTTCAATGTAAAAGACAAGGAGCGTCCAAGTTAGCCAAAAAAGTTTGAAGATTCTGATTTGCAAGCACTATTGGATGAAGACTGGTGAAACGATTACTGGCAATCGGTACCGGCACCAATTGGTCAAATAAATCAGCATTTAAAAAACATGACCAGGAGCCTTATTACTAAAAACGATACGATCAAAAATATTTACGATTCAAATTTACGGTAAGATTTTACTTTGGTATTACTGAATACGATCGTAAGGGACAAACGGTGCTGCCATTAAAAGTGTGTGAATTTTGCTGTTAAAAGTGTATTGCGCCTAACTTCACACTATACTAAACAATAAATTACACAAGTTGTTGTTTATGTCGTTAGTTTGAATTCGATATTGCTTTAATTACTGTTGTTGACGTAGAAATGCTTTATTTGGCGGTGCATTTAGCGTATGTAGTATGTAGCGACGAGGATTTCGATGTTGAAACTCGATCAAAAATATTAAACGGATTCGTCACGCTGCGAACCCATTAGAAGTTCCTAATCTAAGGTAGGATTTCTCTTGTACTTTATTTTTAATTAGATAATTTATTGTAAAAAATTACAGTTTCAAACAATTGTTCCTATTATCCAAACCGCATTTTTGCAAGTACTGAATGGAATAAAGGACGAAATGAAAGTACGTAGTCGCTCCTCATCAGTGCCACTAATCTTGAAATTAGCATCTGCTCTGAGCGGCAGCTATCAGTGTTGCGTTGAACAGAGCGAAACGTTTCTTTTATGAGAAATACAGATTGCCTGGTGTAATCGGCTCTGTTGATCGGACACATAATAATACCTAGCCATATCGAGCACTTGTTCTTCATATGCCGTCGCGTAGTACATTAATTTTAAATTTTTGTTTTCAACTCCCAAGTTCAACTTTTTTTTATTTCTTTTCTTTCTTTTTATTTAAGGTTTATACGGTATATTTGCTTTTCTGTATAGATATACTTTATTCAAATGCTCAAATTTTTTCTTTTTTGTTCGAATTTCTTCTCTTTCAAGTGACTTACGACTGGTCGACAGTGACCGTAAAATTTGACGACCAAAACTTAACGATTTCTCAAAAAATCGTGTTCAGTAATGCCAAATTTACGACCGAAATTTACGATTTATCGTTCGATCGTATTCAGTAATGCCGAATTTAGAATTTACAATTGATTTTCATCGTATCGTATTCAGAAATAAGACCCCAGAGTATGCGCAAAGACACGACAAAACCGTTTTAAAACATTACAACGCTCGGCTCCTGTTGAAAAATATGTGAATAGTTATTTGGAGAACGTTAAATGGGATGTCCTACCCCTCCCGTTGTATTCACCGACTTGGTGCCTTCGGACTCATAGCAAATTGTGGCCATTACTTTGATTATTAAGATACAGTAAAACCTCCGAAAGATGGAACCTTAGGGGGCTATTTTTTCGGATTTCGCGAGTTTTCCGCTTTACAGAGAACCGAATCAGTACGTTCGGTCGAATGTGCGTCGGGTTCAACCCCCAGCACCGACTACGTTGTTTACTGTAAGGATTTCACACGGACACGGGCTTCTTATCTGTATTTTTGTGTACATGAGAGCTTTCTATAAGCTCGCCATACATTTCATTAAAATACATGGAAAGAACTTGGAAGAAGAAGAAATTGGAAAAGCTAAATGAGTTTTATGAAAATTAGTTCTTCCGATTCTTCCGACTTTTAAGCTTTTTTCAAAATCACAGTAGTCGAGACTTATATGTCAACGCAAATTCAAAAGCTATTCACAAAATATTTAAAAATGTCCACAATTTTTAAAGCAACAATATTATTGTTAAGTGTCATTCGAAATCTCAATGGATATTAATTTATTTTAATTCGGAAAGAATTAAGCGATGTTTGTTTAAATAATACGTGCGAGGATGGTGGTCTACATTTGATGGTGGTCTACATTTGATGGTGGTCTACATTTGATTTGTTACCATGTAAGTTGAAATGTTTGTTTCTCTATGCAGCATTTGATGTAATTTGGTTTTGAAAAACTATTTCCTCGATAGCTAAATTCAGGGAATGAATAATCGATGCTGATCAATGGTCTTAATGGAATTCGAAACAAGTTTGCTGTTCTTTACAAAACTGTAAATATGTTACTCTTGGTATTTGTGGAATAGTATTTTGAAAATAATTCCTGTTTTTGGTTTTTCCTCAAATTCAACACTGGGATAGGTATTTAGAGCATATGGCACGTCTAAGACATGTTTCGATTGCCAAGGACAAATGTAATTTTATATGTAAATTACTTTAATTTTGGTTTTAGTTAATTCATTTCAAAGCGGTTTCCTTTCGATGCAGACGATGAAACAATTACAGTCGCAATGACTTATTCCTTCAGTCCAAAGGATCCATTGAATCGGTTTGTTATATCGATTAAGAGATCATGGCTTTTAGAAATTAACGAAATCAGCACATTTGGGCAATTCCAAAAGTTTAAGTAATTTTGTTTAATTTTGAAAGTTTTCACTAAAATTTGTATATTTAGACCGCCAAATATGACTGTGTTAAAATATCCCACTGTGTAATTCGTAGGATGTGCTTCTGCCAAGTTAATATGCATACACATTTGAACTTTTTAATCGCAGTAGTTAAAAAACATTTTAAAAAATGTAAAAAGAGGTGTCGGGTCCAACAAAAAGTGATGATATTCACAGAGTCGGCTTTCTTTCTATTAAATATTTTCACTTACGTTTGTATACAAATTTGTGATATTCAAAATATCACCCTCCAAATTTTCCAGATTAAAAGCAACCAAAAAGTAAACTTCGCACATCATCATTTTGCTATACGACGAGCGATTGTCGCGTTTCTAGGGAAAATGAATATCACAAATTTGTATACAAACGTAAGTGGAAATATTTAATAGAAAGAAAGCCGACTCTGTGAATATCATCACTTTTTGTTGGACCCGACACCTCTTTTTACATTTTTTTAAATTTTTTTTTTTGTATAATATACACTAATGATATCCCCCAAAAAGATTGCTTATGATTAGAACAAAAAAAAATAGTATGATTTACATTATGTTTAATCAAGTTATTTTTTTTACAAGTTCAGTTACTTACTTCAGTTACGTATGTTTCGAAAAACCACCGGAAGTGGGACGAGAACCTGGCAAAAATAGCGTGTGCTCTTCGTACTTCATCCCGCGAAGTTATTTTAGGAAGGAAATGTCGACCACAGAATGTACGAATGATGGGCCGAATGAAAGCAGTTCAGCTTCTTCCCAGATCAGATGCACATGTAATGGCAACAGCGTTAGAGAAGGTTAGAGAAGAAATCCGGGCGCGTTTTAGGAAGACCACCGACAAAAGCCGCTACGACCTACTAAGACGGGATGATATAGGCCTTTTTCCGAACGACCTCGTCCAGCGGAAAAATTCTGTCTTGTCGGACGCGATGTAATAATAATATGAGAAAAACCATTACCGGCTTGTTGGAAATCCGATTTAAGAAATACTGTCAGGACTTTACTTTTGCTTTCCTCGAACTTGAGTACTTATGCAGTTATGACACTGGCTATTTTTGCGGCTTTAAAGCGGCTAGGAAATCCCAATGGAGAGGGATAGAAGATGTAACATACAATTTAGACTTTGATGTGAGAGAGACAGTCCGAGTAGTATAAATCCAGTACTGTCAAAAACTAGCCGCAACATAGCGCATTCGAGCAGTGTTTCGCAACATTCGAGCAGTGTTTTGCAACATTCTAGCACTTAATCCTAGGAAAATCTTTCTACCAGTGGATTTTTGACCTGCTACAGACTTGTTTTTAATAGTTCGGTACGCGTAAATTGTGGAAAGTGCCAAGTTATGTTATAAAACGCGCTAAAACCGGTATTTTTCTTAACAATGCAGTTGTTAATTTCGTTTACTAGATGCCGCTAGCGTCGGAAAGAGTGGTATCTCATTCTTTTAATGTTGTTCGCCTTGTCGCACGATGTGGCAGTTATTGTACTTTTATTGCACTTAAGAAATAGCTGCTAATGCAGTTATGACACTGGCTATTTTTGCGGCTTTAAAGCGGCTAGTAAATCCAAATGGAGAGGGATAGAAAATGTAACATACAATTTGGGCTTTGGTGTGAGAGAGACAGTCCGAGTAGTATAAATCCAGTACTGTCAAAAACTAGCCGCAACATAGCCGGCAACATAGCCGCAACATAGCGCATTCGAGCAGTGTTTCGCAACATTCGAGCACTGTTTTGCAACAGTACATAACAGCATAAATAGCCAGTGTCATAACAGCATTAGCGAAACAGAAACAACAGAAGATCCAGAAAATTTAGATAACTGTGACTATTACTACGTATACATGGAGAATTGAATGTGGACTGAATCCAGCTTGAATCCATTAAAATCTCATGTAGACGCAGTGCAGATCGGATTGGAATGGGATCGACTCAATCCGTTCCAACTTTTCGACGTGGATAGAATTGAACCTGATTATGTCGTTCATGATTTCCACGGACTGGATATGTTTCAATCTAGTGCTGTCATATACGCGATTTAAATTTCGATCTTTCAATCTTTGGATTATCCATGTATATGTACGTTTTATAAGCGAATCATACGAATATATTCCGGCTCTCTCCCGATTTCCGCGTATTTGATTTTCACATTTTTCATTTTCACATTTTTTTTTTCCGTCCACGTTTCGCAGGTTTTCGGCTTTCACAGAGTATTTAATAAGCTGAAAAATGGTTCTGCCGGGAACATTTTTGCTTTTGGAAGGTTTTGCCTTATACCGGTTCCGGCTTTCGGAGGTTTTACTGTATTTCATATAAATATGGAAATAAGCGCCACAATTCTGCAAAAATCGACATTATTAACCGAAACTAATAAATACAAAAAAATGGGAGTTTTTCATCAAAAACTGAAATAAAGTTATTTTTCCCTCTCACTAATGCCGCAAACGAGTTTTTGATCCTTTTTAATTCAAAATTTACGGTTTTCCGTATTGACGACATTCACTTGTCAGACTGGCTTACCGAATTCCCGAAAAATGTTAATAAAAACTTTCAATTCGTGCACGACAATTCATATGAAAAAGTTTCGCATGATATTCAAGTACAAACACGAATTGTTGGATCGTGCACAAAACTGATCTTTCGAATAGGTCGAATGACCAACCGAGTTGAGTTTAAATATCAAATTCATTTTACGATTAAGCTTAACAAATCTGGGGTTGATCATAATTTTTATTATAATGTTTCAGTGTGGCTCAGGCGTATTTGAATCAGAAACGTTTGGATGTTGAGGCTAAGCAACTACATACTGGAGCCACAAATTTTTCAAAACAAACTCAACAATGGCTCCAATTAATTGAAGGTTTTAGCAGTGCTCTAAAGGTATTTTAAACCAATGCAGTATTCAAAATTTAGAATAATTTATTTTTGAAACAGGAACTTGGTGATGTAGAGAACTGGGCACGAAGTATTGAAACAGATATGCAAATAATTACTGGCTCGTTGGAAATAGCATATAAAACAACAAGAGAACTGCCATCGTAAAAACTAGAATTTAAGATTAAACTGGATTACTTGTAACGAGCTGTTTTTTGTGATGTCCCAAATCCTGTAAGAAAAGAAGAGAATTGTTAGTTGAATTAAATATATCGCGTTTAATAAATAGACAACTTACCTACTGACCAATCCATCAAAACCATGTTGAGGGCGTGTGTTTCGAAAAACCACCGGAAGTGGGACGAGAACCTGGCAAAAATAGCGTGTGCTCTTCGTACTTCATCCCGCGAAGTTATTTTGGGAAGGAAATGTCGACCACAGAATGTACGAATGATGGGCCGAATGAAAGCAGTTCAGCTTCTTCCCAGATCAGATCCCCATGTAAGGGCAACAGTGTTAGAGAAGGTTAGAGAAGAAAAGATGGCGGACGATAGTGAAGACGGTGAAGATGGTGTACAAGCTCTGTGCGGAAAATGTGGCAAAATCGTGAAATCCAGCGAAAGTGCGATGGTTTTTGTAAGAGCTGGTTTCATACAAAATGTATGAAAATTAGTGACAAAGACTATTCAAAGTTGCAAAAAATTAAGGTGAAAGTGTTGTGGCTCTGCCCGAATGACCAGCAGTTGTTTGACAAAATTGTCAACAACAAACTCGGGGAGCTTATAAAGGCCTGCGACAATACTGGTAAGGATTTCAAAAAAGTTGTCGATATAACAGAAAAAATCCAGGCAAAGTTAAGTGAGGTTGAATTAAAAGTCGGATTTTCGACAAACGGTACTATTACATATGCATCAGTGGCAAAATCAGCGGTCATTCAATAATTCAAACGGGAAGTCAAATTTAACGGCGGAATTGTGATCAAACCGAAAAAGCACCAAAACAGTGACACCACAATGACACTTATCCGTAGCGAAATTAAACCAGAAAGACTCAAGACACCAATTGTATTTAAAAAAAAAATCACAAATGGAGGCATTTTAATAAAAACTAATAGTTCGGACAACACAGACATTTTAATGAAGGAAATGAAGAACAAAATTGGGGACTCATACAATATCGAACCTACAAAACAAAGAATGGTTAGTAATCTTCGGGCTTGAAAAAAAAATACACCAGCGATGAGCTTTTTAGTCAAATAATATCACTCAATAGCAACATAGAGAAGGAATCCGTTCTTAAAGTAATCCACACCAGAATAAACTCAAAAACTAATAAAATAGACAATAGAGAATATAAAAAAGCAGTAAAGGCTATACAAAGTAAAACTGATAATATTTCAAATACATCATGAACAACGCAAAAAATATAAAAATTATGTATGCCAACTTAAGAAGCATAAGAAACAAATTAGATGTAATTGAAGCTCATCTACAAGAAACCAGGATGTTCATATTCTAATTTTTAATGACAATGAAACTCAGTATTTCAATCTGAAAGGGTTCTGTGCGATTCATTGCTGTCGGGATTCTTATCGTGGGAGTGGGTCGGCTATTTTCATAAGAAATGATATAAAATACCACACTTTGCTAGTTGATAGATCCTATAATACCATAATAATTGAAATTCATATTAATAATGCTCCTATTAAAGTCATTACTTTCTATAGGGCCCCTAACGAACAAGAGAACATTTTCATTGACCATCTTGACTCACTGTTCTCTAAATACCCTAAGCTTCTTTTGATAGGAGATACAAATATTAACATACTACACGATGACTTGACATCTCAAAATTATATCGAAATGTTAGCCCTAAATAATGTCAATATCCTTAACAACTTACCAACAAGACGCAATGCTCGTTCTTCCCCCCTGTTGGACCATGTTATGACTTATTGCTGCCAGATTGTAAACTCAATCGATCTTACTCTAGACGATTGGTCAGATCTTGACCACAAGGTGATCACATTAACTATTAAGAATGCTCATATTAACAGAGCAAAAATGGCGAAAAATACCATAAAGGTTATCAATAAGGAGGTTTTCTACAAACAAACAGCTATAAATCTACGAAGCTCAAAAGACAATACAATTGAAAGTATTATAAACGCCATAAAATCAGCAAAGCTTACAGCTACAACTATAAAATCTAGACAAACAAGAAATTGTACATGGATCACAAATGACATACTAAATCGGATTAAGGTCAAAAACAAATTTTACAAGAAAATGATCCAGGATCCAAATGACGTCAATATAAAACATGAATATCGCAAAATTAAGAGAGACGAGCTGACAGTCGAAGTGAACGGACGTGTTTTAACTAGCTCCTTGAAATTCGAACTTTAACAGAAAGAGGTACCTGCACCGGCAGGTAAGGACGACTTCGTATTTAAACAGGATAAAACCTGTTTAAATCGCAGCGCGCGGCATACCAGTGTTAGTGATAGTGCCTAAAAGTGACCGAGAGACAGGTACCAGTGGTAGTGACATTAAGGACAAGAAGCACATACCGTGATAGTACGCGAGAATTAGTGCTCGAAATGGGACGAAATTCTAAAAGGGTGCGGTCTAGGGACCAAACCCTTAACGCGAGTGACACGGACAGTGACGATGCTGTTGCGAAAAAAAGAGATAAGATAGAGACCAGCAACAAGGGCGGAGCTTACAGCGTCCTCGCAGAGAAGGAAAGCGACAGTGAGTACGAGAACGGGACTGAGAGGGGTTTTACTGCGCGTGAGGCAGAACTAGTGAGCGAGATCGAAAAGCGCGATAGCATTATAAAGGCCCTGCAAATACAAATGCAACAAATGCAGGAAGCGCTTGGCAAGCTCCAGGCCAACGAAGAAAAGAGAGCACCCGAGAAAAAGGCGTCCGACGTGGAAATGGTAGCCCAAGAAACAACGGAGACGGACTATGTTGAAATGGTGCTGCGCCAAAACCGCGCTAAGCCAGCAGCAAGCACGAAGTCCAAGTCGGCCCTGCCAGCAGAGAAAATAACCGCGACGAAAAATAAGATGACCCAAAAGAAAAAAGCGTCTAATTTGCCGCCAATAAAAACGTTCAACCAAAATTCAGAAACGTTAGTGAAATTACTGGAAAAAAGTGCCGGTATCGAGAATTTCCAGGTAAAAAACGTCACTGCATCGAAAATCGCGATCCACACATCAAATATCGATGATTTTCGCAAAGCAAAAGAAGTCCTGGAAAAGAGCGAATCGAAATTCTTCACCTATACCCCACGTGAAGAGAAAACCGAGACGTTCCTAATGAAGGGACTGAGCAGCCACGCGGTCCCCGAGGAGATAAAGGTTGAGCTGAAAAAGCAACTGCCGGAGACCGAAATCCTTTCGGTGTCAAGATTTTCAACGAGAAGATCAGCGTTGGAAAAGAGAGTGCTCCCGACTCTCATGGTCCAGATTGGGTGCAATAGCAAAGCGTCAGATTTGCATCAAGTCCGCTACTTAAACCACCAGGTGGTGCGTTTTGAAAAGCTCCGCAAGACGGAAATCTCCCAGTGCCGGCGTTGTCAACGGTATGGCCACTCAGCAGCGAACTGCAAAATGGCCTACCGATGTGTTAAGTGCGAGCAAACTCACTCCCCAGGCGAGTGCAAATTAGATGCGTCAGCGGAAAAGGCGCAAACATACTGCGTAAACTGCAAAAGCCACGGCCACCCAGCGTCATTCAAAGGATGCCCAGCACATAAGGAAGCGAAAACCCGGAGAAATACCGCCCGACAGGAAAAAACAGCAGAGACAACAAAACCAACGAATCAACAACTACAACGGATCATAAACAGTGCAGTTCGACCAGGAATCAACTTTTCAGATGCCGTGAAGGGAAAGGATACTACGAAAGCTCTGAGAAACCCGGAAAACCTACGAGAGCACACAAGTAAGGATAATAATAACATTAATCAAAATTCCCTTAAATCTTTTCAGGAAAACTTATTCCAGTTACTTAATAACAAGTTGGAGCGTTTCGAGCAAGCCATTGGCGCTCACGCTCAACAACTTTGCCATATAAGTCGCGTCTTAAATATGTCCAATGTCTGTTGATGGCCAGGTAACACAAAGCCTTCAGATGACCGAGCTCAGGCTCATCTCTGTCAATGTCAACTCCATTGTGTACCTAAATAGAAGGATGAATTTAGACGATCTCCTAAAAAAAGAAAAACCCGATCTCCTCCTTTTAAACGAAACAAAATTAAAACCACACCATACCCCCCAATTCACTAATTACGACTTTATAAGAACGGACCGACCGAACTCCGGAGGTGGAGGCGGCACGGGTATTCTTATAAAAAAACCTTTAAACTTCACTACAATAAACCGGCCGGAATTCACCCTTTTTGAATGTTTAGAACTGACCTGTATAAAAATCTCCCTGCAGAATAATGATAATCTTTTCGTTATTAGCACCTATGCCTCAAAAAGAAATTCCGAAAAATTCAATGACGAATTTCATTCACTATTCCAGACCCTTGAATTAAATAGCCTTAAAAACTACTATGTAATAGCAGGGGACCTCAACGCGAAACACAAATCCTGGCTTAACCGAGATAATAACACACGTGGAAATTTTTTGTTTAACTGGGTTTTAGACAACCAAATAGAATTTAAATCTATACTCTACGGCCCCGACTCGCCCACCCTACCAAGAGCAAATTCATACCTTGATATTTGCATAGCAGATGCCCGATTGAACTTCACGTTCGCAGGAAGCCAAAATAAATTAGAAACCATAAATTATGATAGCGACCACCAAGCCATACTCATGACATTTGGTCATGAGAAAGACGATCATTTCGTCATTAATTCTCAAGCGGAAAATATTATCCTTAATTATAAAAAAACTAACTGGAAATTGTTTCGAAAGAGAATAGCGAAAGCTCACTCAGAAACAATTTCAGAAGAAGAAGAATTCATGACCCCCACAGATAGGAACCTAACAAACTCGGAGATAGAACACTATCTCCAAATACTAGAAAATCTCACAATTGCCACAATAGAACGAACTGTCCCAAAAAGAAAAATCCGAAATACCTTAGACAATTACGAAAACCCTATTATCCGAAAACTCCAAAGACTTAAAAGTCATTTGCTCACGCGAATTAACAACATTTATCGTAGATTTTTAGATTACAATAACCCCAACTTGAGTAGACTAAAATCAATCTTAAAAAATGTTAAAACTCTAATTCGACAAAACTTCGCGAACGAAAGTAATAGGCAATGGAGGGAAAAAATTCAATCTGTTAGACCCAGCGACTCCCCCGGGATGTTTGCCCAAATAAATTCTATATTCAGGAAAAAGAATAGTGCAAGTATACCCACGATTAAGGTACCGGCCGACTCCCAAAAACTCCTGGAAGACGCGAATATCGATATCACAAGTGCAAACCGTGATACAAACGGCTACTTCGTGATAACCGACGAACCCCAAAAGCTAGATCTAATAGGGACCCACTTAGAGGGAATTCATACACAAAACTCCAACTTGGGAAGGGAAAGACTAAATCAATTAGTTACGCAAAAGGCCACAGAATTCAAAAATGAGAGCGAAGGCAATGAGCCTTTACTCACTTTTAGCGAAAATCGGATGGCCAATCAAATTCCAGACAACCAACTATCAGACTACTTCGTTTCATTTGAAACAATCCAATTTTTATTCAAACGCCTCAATAATAAAAAATCATCCGGCTTGGATGGAATTCCAAATTTAGTATTAAAGAATCTGCCGGATGTAATTATTCAGGAATATTGCACCCTTTTTAATAACCTATTAAACAACTCTCACTACCCTGAAAAATGGAAACGCGCGAAAACATTCCCGATCCTTAAGAAAGGGAAAGATCCTTCAGATCCAAAAAGTTACAGACCCATTAGTCTTCTACCCAACATAAGCAAAGTCTTTGAATCCATCCTCAATGACTCCCTGAATTCCCATATTCGACAGAATGATCTGATACCGAATTGTCAATTTGGCTTTCGAAATAGACATTCTACCATACACGCCATAACGAAGGTTACATCCGACATCTGCTGGCATTTGAATAATAAAGAATGCATAGGTGCCTGTCTAATAGACATGGAGAAGGCCTTCGACACAGTCTGGCTTGACGGTCTGATCTTTAAATTAATCCGAAAAAAATTCCCCAAACACTTGATAAAAATCCTTGTACATATGATATACAACAAAAACTTTGTGCTAACAAACGGGAAAACTGTTACCACACAGACCTTTAATGTTAGGGAAGGGCTCCAACAGGGAACAGTAACTGCACCCACTTTATTCGCGATCTACATTAGCGATCTTTTGGAAGCATTTGATTTTAATAAATCACCCAAGAGATCTATTGTAGCCTTCGCAGACGACCTTATTATATACACACCCCATTCTAAAGCGACTAAAGCCCAAGAGGAACTTCAGAAAATGTTTAATGATGTTCAGTTCTACACGAATTCCTGGAAGATGAAAATTAATTCACAGAAATGTGAGACTATCCTATTCCGCACCACTTTAGCACATGCCAATAGAGATTTGAAGCGCAATTGGAAGAAATTCCATATTGTAGCTGGGGAGGGAAGCCACGATAAAATACCGCACAAAACTTGTGTTAAATATCTAGGAGTAAACTTAGATCAACACTTATATTTCAACCAACACTCTAATATCCAGATTGTAAAGGCGCGTAACGCATTCATGGCTCTAAAACGACTTTTTTACGCGAAACACTTATACCCTCGCGTTAAAATCATTTGTTACCAAGCTTTGGTAAGACCTATTCTCACTTATGGCTGCCCCATCTGGTTCAATATTAGTCCATCTTATATGGAAAAATTTAGACTGTTCGAAAGAAAATGTCTACGCGCGTGTACTGGCATCTATAGAAAGGCAGAGACAGATTTTCTGCATTACATATCGAACGAGGAAATATATGAAACGGCAGAAATCTCCCGGGTTGATACGGCAATCATAAAATTAACTAGGAACCATATAGCTCGAACCACCTCAGATCAAGACCTTAACTCATGGATCCACCAACCCTTCTTCCCAAACCCACAATATATTGAAAAAACCATGTCAACTGGTTTTATTCCACCTGAAGCCTTCGTCTACCTTGACGAAAACGGCTACATTTTAGATTCCGACTACGTACCAATCATTTATCACGCATATAGGCGCGCGACCGATAAAAAAATAGAATACGACCCCAATCTCGAAACCAGCGACCCCCTGCCCTTATGGCGTTACTCCACCGCGAACTATGTTGACATTGACAGACATGAACGTGAGGCTACGCGATACTGGTGGCTTAATCAACAAGACATTTAGTTAGTTTTTCAAGTATAGGTTAATTAAGTAATTAAGCTAACCAAAAAAAAAAATATAAACGAAACTAGAATAAGTACTAACCTTGTTAGCAGCTTCCCTAGTTATAAGGCATGCCGGACCGAGACAATTGCTACAGGAACTGATGGCCTTCAGCTATCGGTCCAGGTGACGAATGGCTCGGCCCGGAATAGTTATAAGGAAAAATTATGTATGATAAACTGTTATATTTAAGGAACATTGTAATAAATTAAATAAAGTGATTCGTATCCCACCTAAATATTCCCTTCTCGATGCATTCTTAAATGCAATTATTGTACACTGGACTGAGCTGTCCGCGGCCGTTAACGGTGGTTTCTGCTCTACTATTCTCAAATAGTGGAGCATGATGCTGCTGGTCCCGGCGGCGGAGAGTTCGGCTCAAACCCTAGTTTTAAGTTAGTATGTAAGAATTGTATATAGTTTAAGTAGAGTAGAGTGAAATTGATGTAATATTGGGTTTTTTTTTTGCCATTTTCCCAATAGTTTATTTTATTTAATGATAAGTATACATTAAGAATGTAATTAAATAAAGAGACTCTGATCCCCCCCCCAAAAACATCCCCCCGATAAAATGTATATCTTAGAGTGCCCATTGAGGCCATTAAGAACGGTAGCAGCTTAGATATAGACTAATCTTAGCTTTAGGATTAAGATAGAAAACCTGTTAGCATTAAGAACTTACGGCAAATAAAGCACCTTTTAAAACTAAAACTAAACTATCGCAAAATTAAAAATGAGACAACCAATTTAATTAGATTAGCCAAAGAAAAATATTATAGTCCACAATTTGCAGAGACAGGCGGCAATCCGAGAAAACTTTGGAATATTATCAGGGAAACCACCTCCAAAGGTAGCTCCGATATCAATAAGGGAATAAATGAATTGGACACGCCCTATGGAACCTGTAGAGATCACACAACCATTGCAAATCTTCTGAACGACCACTTTGCTACGATTGGAACCTCGCTAGCAGAAAATCTAAAAAATAATTCTAACGCTGAAGTTTTCCTTAGACAGACTTGCCCTCGTATCCCTAATACAATGTTCCTCATACCAACAGATAAGGAAGAAATCGAAAATATCATATCGGGTCTCAAAAACAACATAGCTCCAGGAATCGATAGTATAACAACAAACGACCTAAATACTTTAAAATCTATCATCTCTACTCCACTTAGCATTGCTATAAACTACCATCTGAACGAAGGAACATTCCCTACTTGCCTAAAAACAGCACTTATCTCTCCCATCTACAAATGCGGTTCAAAGAAAGATACCAAGGTTTCGAGTTGTACGAAATAACGTTTCGAGTTCTGTGATAGGGGCACAGATAATTATATCACGGAAAGCGAACTGAAACACGTCACATACAAAATTACATTTAACCAGTAGGAAACAAATCGGACTTTTTCGTTTAAAGTAATGAGTTGTATTCAATATCGTACCTCGTGAACCTCCCTGTACACTGATCCTAAACTCTCTAGACTTAAAATTAGGGCGCCTCTGGTGCGTCGTTAACCAAATGGGGATTTCTTCTATAACTCTTGAGTTGGGAAGGAATAGCCCATTTTGCATGGAGGGACTAAATCTATTATTATTATAAAAAAAGAAAAAAAAATTTTGGGTGGGAAAAGTTGTGTATGGGGGGGTTGGGGGGTGAAAAACTTTAGATTACGATATCTCATGAACCAATTGCTCTAGAAAAATAAAATTCGGTTTGGGTATTAAGGTTGACAAATAAAGATTGATCAAAGTAAAATTTTTAAAGTGGGAGGTGGAGCATAGAAGTGGAGGGGATAAAAATTTTTCAAATGAAACACATTTTATATCTCAAGATCAGTGTAAGATAGATGCTTAGAATTTGTACCAGAAGTAGCGCTAATTAAACCCTAGTAGGGAAAAAAGTTTTGGGTTAAGGGTGTAGAGGGTGAGGGTGGGGGAGGGTGAAAAGGAAAAAGTTCCGATGCTTATATCTTGAGAACCTGTAATGATTTAAACCTTAAACTTGGTATTTAGGTAGAGCTATAGTAGCGGCATGTTGGAAAAATATAATTTTCTTTAGGGGTAGTATGGGGTAGGAGGTGTTTTTCCTAACTATTAAACGGTTCATGCTAGAAAGTTGAAACTCGGTATGTATATGTAAATCAACTAGAAAAACAATTTTGGTTAAAAACAAATTCAAATATGTATTGGCGTTCAGAAGGGGGGCAAAAAAATTATCTGTGAAAATAGAATGCATATTTTTCCACGATTTTCGTCATATCTACTAGCTCGTCCCAAATATTGAATTTAATTTTATTCAACGGATTCTTCGTATGAATACCTAGAAAGTGTTTTCAAGGTTTTTTTAAATTCGACCCCTAAGGGTAGTGTAGTACGGGTGTGGGGGTGTTTTTCCTATATATTGAACGGCTTAAGCTACAATGTTGAATCTCGGTGTGTATATGTAAATCAACTAGAAAAGCAATTTTGATTAAAAACAAATTCAAATATGTATTGGCGTTCAGAAGGGGGGCAAAAAAATTATCTGTGAAAATAGAATGCATATTTTTCCACGATTTTCGTCATATCAACTAGCTCGTCCTAAATATTGAATTTAATTTTATGCTACGGATTCTTCGTATGAATACCTAGAAAGTGTTTTCAAGGTTTTTTGAAATTGGACCCCTAATTGTAGTGTGGTGCGGGTGTGGGGGGTGTTTTTCCTTTATATATAGAACGGCTAAAGCTACAATGTTGAAACTTGGTGTGTATATGTAGTATCTTAATACCCAAATCGAATTTTATTTTTCTAGAGCAATTGGTTCATGAGATATCGTAATCTAAAGTTTTTCATCCCCACCCCCATACACAACTTTTCCCACCCAAAATTTTTTTTTCAATCTGTTCTCCTAGTATAGCTTCAAATATTTCTTAAGTTTGAATAGTGTGCCATTAACGGTTTTGGAGATATGAATTTTAGAATGTGTCTATCTCGCCTTTTTTGGGTTTCGGACGCATTATATTTCCCCCCACTCCCATACCCTTGATCAATATTGACAATTCTTATGCAAATGGGTCTACTATCAGAGCTCTATAGAAATTCCAAGTTTCAGCTTCCTATCATAGGTGGTTACTGAGATCTAGAACCCAAAATTTTCGGTCTAAAACACTTCCCCCTCACACCCCCACCCCTAAAAATTTGGTCACTTCAAGGAGCCTACCGCGTCTATTCGTTAAAAAAATTTCAATTTAATATCTCAAGTCGTTTGGGAGCTACGAGCCTCCAAACGGTCTTGCGTACGGCGTACGGCGGACAGACGGATTGAAAATTTTTATTGCTTTTTTCGCGTCTACTAGTTATGAAACGTGAAAATAAAAATTTTGAGGGTAGCAAATTTTTTTTTTTTTAAAATCAATCACATTACTTAATTATTAAAATAATAAAGTAATAGCTGAAATGATTGAAAATTTTGTCATTTTGAATTATGGTTTTGTTAAACGAACTCAAAATTTGCAGTATAATTTGTAAATAGCGAATCTGTCGAGTTGATCATGTTTTTTTGTCAATATCAATGGCCATTTATCAATGTGAAGAAAATATTTGTTTAATTTGATTAAATTTCATTTGGCATTACTTTTCCAGTGATGACAAATTTTTGATCAACTTGATTGATATTGCTTTTCTTTCATTTGTCGTATTGAATAAAAATTTTTGTCAAAAGGAAAAATGTAGTTTCCTCATTATTCCGTGTGATAAAGTTTTAATCAGTTTGACAAATTTTTTTTTTCAAAAATCGGTTCCGTTAGATTCCTGAGTGGAATTCGGCATCATTTTTGTGTTACAGTGGAGTTGAACAGTTGTTACGCTAAATTCCAAGTGTTTAAAGTTCCAAGTAAAAGTGATAGTTATGTGCTCAGATAATTTCTTTGAAGTGTTTTGTCAGTCAATAAATTTGAAAGCTCCGGCAGAAACCAAGAAAAAACTTATTAAATATCTTAAAGGTAGGTGAATACTAAGAGATGTAAAGAATGTGAGGATGTATAATTTTTCTGTTTACTATATGTGCCCATAATTATGAAAGTGGTCTAAGTCAAAATTTAAAAAAAAATGAGATTATCAGTTATTTCGCATTGGATTATCTTATACTAAATAAATCCAAAGCAATTTTGACGATATTGTCTAAAATGATCCGTTAGATAGTACTTGTTATTTGAACATTATGTGAGTTTCATTTATTGTTAATTATGAAAGTGGTCTAAGTCAAAAATTAGCAGTTTGTTCCTACCAGAGTCACCAAAGTTGTGACCTTACCACCTCCGATTCTTTTGAAAATTTTTATACTTGAAGAACTAGTCAAAAAAATAATTGAAATTCAATTTGTTGTTTCTATCTCATTTTACTTTATTATTTTAATAATTAAGTATTGTGATTGATTTTTAAAAAAAAAAAATTTGCTACCCTCAAAATTTTTATTTTCACGTTTCATAACTAGTAGACGCGAAAAAAGCAATAAAAACTTTCAGTCCGTCTGTCCGCCGTACGGCGTCCGCCGTACGCAAGATCGTTTGGAGGCTCGTAGCTGCCAAACGATTTGAGATATTAAATTTAAATTTTTTTAACGAATAGACGGGGTAGGCTCCTTGAAGTGACCAAATTTTTAGGGGTGGTGGTGTGAGGGGGATGGAGGGGGAAGGAGGAGGAAGTGTTTTAGACCGAAAATTTTGGTTTCTAGATCTCTGTAACCCCTAATGATAGAAAGCTGAAACTTGGAATTTCTATAGAGCTCTGATAGTAGACCCATTTGCAGAAAAATTGTCAATATTGATCAAGGGGTGTGGGAGTGGGGGGAAATGTAATGCGTCCGAAACCCAAAAAAGGCGAGATAGACACATTCTAAAATCCATATCTCCTAAACCGTTAATGGCACACCATTCAAACTTAACAAATATTTGTAGTTATACTAGGAGAACAGAATCAAGAAAAATTTTGGGTGGGGGAAGTTGTGTATGGGGGTGGGGGGTGAAAAACTTTAGATTACGATATCTCATGAACCAAATGCTCTAGAAAAATAAAATTCAGTTTGGGTATAAAGGTCGACAAATAAAGATTGATCAAAGTAAAATTTTTTAAGTGGGAGGTGGAGCATAGAAGTGGAGGGGATGAGAATTTTTCAAATCAAACACATTTCATATATCAAGAACAGTGTAAGATAGATGCTTAGATTTTGTACCAGAAGTAGCGCTAATTAAACCCTAGTAGGGAAAAAAGTTTTGGGTTAAGGGTGTAGAGGGGGAGGGTGGAAGAGGGTGAAAAGGAAAAAGTTCCGATGCTTATATCTGAAGAACCTGTAATGATATAAGCCTTAAACTTGGTATTTAGATAGAACTATAGTAGCGGAATGTTTGAAAAATATATTTTTTTTAGGGGTAGTATGCTACGGGGGTGGGGGGTGTTTTTCCTAACTGTTAAACGGTTCATGCTAGAAAGTTGAAACTCGGTGTGTATATGTAAATCAACAAGAAAAGTAATTGTGATAAAAAAAAGAATTTGAATATTCATTGGCGTTCAGAAAGGGGGACAAAAAAAATTATTTGTTAATATAATAAATATAAAAGGCATATATTTTCACGATTTTCGTCATATCTACTAGGTCTTTTCAAATATTGAATCCATTTTTATTTTACGGATTCTTCGTATGAATACCTAGAAAGTGTTTTCAAGGTTTTTTGAAATTCGACCCCTAAGGGTAGTGTGGTACAAGTGGGGGGTGTTTTTCCTATATATAGAACGGCTTAAGCTACAATGTTGAAACTCGGTGTGTATATGTAAATCAACTAGAAAAACAGTTTTGATTAAAAAAAATTCAAATATGTATTGGTGTTCAGAAGGGGGGTAAAAAAATTATCTGTGAAAATAGAATGCATATTTTTCCACGATTTTCGTCATATCTACTAGCTCGTCCCAAATATTGAATTTAATTTTATTCAACGGATTCTTCGTATGAATACCTAGAAAGTGTTTTCAAGTTTTTTTTAAATTCGACCCCGAAGGGTAGTGTGGTACAAGTGGGGGGTGTTTTTCCTATATATAGAACGGCTTAAGCTACAATGTTGAAACTCGGTGTGTATATCTAAATCAACTAGAAAAATAATTTTGAATAAAAAAAAAACGAATATCTATTGGCGTTCAGAAGGGGGGCAAAAAAATATCTGTGAAAATAGAATGCATATTTTCCCACGATTTTCGACAAATCTACTACCTCGTCCCAAATATTGAATTTAATTTTATTCTATGTATTCTCCATAATTGACCCCTAAGGAGGTGTAAAGTGATTGTGTACTTTTTCATAAATTATTCCATATCTCTCAGATCCAATCAGATTTTCACTTCCACGATCTTGTTCTTTTTGATAGGTTTTCAGTCACATAGTAGCCTCCACCGCATTTCAGAATTGAACGCGTTCTTAACTTCTACCGGAAAAATAAGAAAGTTACGTCCAGATTGTTGGCAGATTTTTTTCTGTTAGTTATAGTATGCTAAGGTTTTCGTAAAAATGGTGTCCGAGTTATCTCTGAAAATTCATATCTCTGATAATTTTTATCCTAGGTTAATTAAATATGGCTTATTTTAAAGGGGGAGTTTGGTACAATATAAAAAAAATACGATTACAAATTAGCCTTAAAATTGTTTTCAAGGATTACGATTAAAATATTGAATAAAAATTGCTCACACTTCAAATGATAATATTGAAAAAGTAGACCACAAATTTTCCCTATTTTTATTTTTTTTTTCTATTTATACAATCCTGATCATTACTATGAATTGATAGAAGAGTGTAGAAGAAAAAATTAATTTTCGAAAAATAAAAAATTTACCAGTCGGATTTTATTTCAACAAGTAAAAAATACCCCGGGCGAATCTGTCACTTGGCTGAAAATTTAGTGGATGCGATTCTTGAAAAGTGCACCATATAAGATGTTCTATAAAACATCTTTAGATGATTCTGAATTCCTCGTTTTGAATGGTTCACCAAAAGGGGAACACCAAAGATATATGAAAATATTAACTTACGTTCATTATACACCACTAAAAGACAGGTAACGGAAGAAAAACATAAAGATATGATGAGATACATATGGTATGTACATCCCTTCAGTTTTTCATGAGCATTTTAAAAATGTAATAACTCATAATGATTAGAGCGTAAAATAATAAAAATGGATTACTTTTTAAAAATATATGTAAATGTTTTCTTTCATTAAAATTTTTGTTTCCAATAAAACTCATAGTTTTTTATTTTTTTAAGGTCAATTCCTACGACGTTCAGTTACGTTGTAACTGGAACATTAAGTTCCAATTAAAGTTCCGGATAGAGTTTAGCTGAAGATCGTAATAATGGCCCTAAGTCATTTATAGTTCGTCCAGTTAATTTTGAAAATGGTCTAAGTCAATTCCACCCTTAAAAACAACATATTGGTATGAGATTCATACAAAATTTCATATTCATAATAAATTTTCATTAGTCTAGACCATAGAAGAAATTCAGAATCAGCTGTTCGTCTTGTTCTTGTTCTGTCTGAAAAATGTGAAGAATCGGTGGCGTCAAAATTTGAATGCAAATATTTAATTACAAAAAATCATATATAGTATGTTCAGTATCTATATTGCTAGCAGTCATATTTTATCGTACAAAATCAATAAGCACGGGTTGAAATGGAAATTCAACAGCTGAGTCTGATTTTTGTCGCAAAAATGTTAAAAGCCAAGAGAGGGCAGTACAAAATTTTTATTACAAATCAAGTTTTTATGAAATTTGAACATCGTAAATATAAGTATTTAATTAGGAAAATTATGTTTTATAAGAAATTGTACAGTTCATGATTTCAAAAACATTATTATATTAAATTTAAATCCAGTAACGTTTAAACTACCACTATATTGAATTGGAAAATTTAGAATCAGCTGTTAACGACGAGACTTACTCTGACAAGTGCGGCTGGCAATATAGATACTAATACATATATGGTCTAGACTAATAAAATACTAAATTAAAATAATGCATAATATAGAAATATTTTTTAATTTATTCAAATGCAAACCTTTAAATATCTCGAAACCAGAAATATATGACTTAGACCACTTTCATAATTATGGGCACATATAAGAATGCGATAAGTCCTAATCGTCATAAAAGCAGAGGAACTGGAAAAGTTTTTGTCTCTGCACCGGGATATTTCACTGGGATTTCAAATTCTCTTCAAGGCAGTTATTTATGTGGCACAAACCTAGTGAGTGAGTGGGAAAAAAACATATATGTAGTTTACTAAGCTATGAAATATTGCTTGAAAAAAATCATTGCATTTTAGACTAAAGTCGAGCGAAACTAACCTTTTTTTATTACCATCATCAGTTAAACTCTAACTGGAACTTTAACCGCGAGTTGTATGCGAAAATGTGTCAGCTTAAAGTTCCGGTTAGAACGTAAGTCAAAATCGTAGGAACGGCCCCTAATTTCGCACGACCTTAGTACTTACATTTTCGTTTGAAAATCCTGTTGAATTTACGGCAATTCTTATTTTTAGGTAAATATAGGACACAGACTGAATTAAAAAAAAATTTTTTTTTGGTTGACTTAATTATAATTTTAAACTTTAAATTCAAATTATTTGTTTTTTATTTTTCAATCGATATTTGCCTTAAAATTTTTAATTTGTTCAATCTAGAGTACTTCTTAGCCTCGACGACTGTATGGACATTCATTCAAAAATACTTCTGTAAGTTAAAATTTCCGTCAGATAAGAGTAATTCTTCTATTGCTTGTTTAATAAATGATTTAGAGAAAAATGATATGTTATAATTCCATTTTGATCATATAATATCATATGTAAGTATGTACATATAATACAAGTTTTGTCTTGAATAATTTATAACTATAACTTTTTTTTATTTGGAATACTTTTATTTTGTAATAATTTGAATTGTATTAAGTTTGCAGAATATAAAAAATATGTTTTGCTGTTTTGAAAAGACCTACTTTTTCCATTCTTTATATTTCTATCGTCCACTTGAAAAATATTTGATCATTTTGATCACATAATATCATATGTAATGTATAATACGTATTTTGTCTTGAATATTATATAACTATATACAGGGCCGTTTTAAGATATTCGGCGCCCCTGGGCTACTAAAAATAATGCGCCCTTGTCATAAGAAAATTAAATTTTAATGGCTAGTTGAAGCGACAAATATCAAATATAAAAGTGCCAGAAGTAGAAAAAGTAAATTTATTATTACTTGGTATTAATTATAATATAAAAACAAAAACATAAAATTCATACGAAATTAAAAAAAACGATGTTAACAAAAACAAACTTTATAATAAACAAAAAACAAAAGTAACTTATATATTCATTTTCCTAGCTTTTTCTTTTGCTAATTGATTTATAACTTCACACGTATTTAAGTTATTAAATAAGTCATTCTCAATGGATAAAATACTTAAATCATTTAGTTTGCTCTGTCCCATAGAAGACCGTAAATAATTTTTAATCCTTTTTAGTGCTGAAAAAGATCTCTCACCGCTGCAATTTGTAGTGGCAATACTTAAAAAAATGCGCAGTGCTGTAGCCACGTTGAGAAAGGTAGACTCAATTTTCGAGTCAATTATTGTTTTTAAGCTAAGTTCCGTACTAGATATGTTTTCTTTATTTTCCAATAAATTTACATGTTTAAAATGAAGGCATTCTTCAACAAAATTTTTTTCTAAGTCGTCCATATATATTTCGCACAACTTTGCAGCATTCTGTCTAATTATATGTTCATTTAAATTTTTTAAATTGCCCAGAAATCCAAATTTTGAGTAAATGTCAGTATATGCACTCTTTCTCTTTTTTATTTCTGCTAGAAGCTTATCAATAATAGCATAATATGTATTTATGCGAAATTGGTTGTGTGCATCAAATTTATCTTCGTCAGACGTTTTTTCGTCGTATTGTTTTTTTCTTTTGCGTAGTCGTTTATACTCATCACATCCGGACAATTTTATACCTTCGGATTCGTAAAAATTAAAGGGTTCTGCACTTCGTTTTGACTGTACAAATTTTTCTAAGGAAGAGTATAATACAATAATACTTTCAATTGTAATATCAACTTTTTGAAGTGATATATTAGTTTTATCCATGATTTCTAGAATTTCACTCCAAAATGCTACCATAATAGCCAGGCGCGAACGCAGGGGAGGGGGTTCAACCCCCCCTCCCCCAGATATAAATTTTTTACATGCTAATTACTAATTGGTTTTCATACAAATATCAACTCAACTCAATTCTATGAAAACTAACTCGCCATGTAATGTAGTGATATGATAGTTACCTAGTAGGAAGTTCGTGGAAAACTCAATGAAAGGGTAAATATTGAGGTATCTAATAGTTTCCCAGCATACAAAAAGGTTCGGAATGATATTAAAAAGATATCTGTAGAAGATATCATCTATCGTGTGAGATATCTTTGACTGATCGATTGCGATACGATAAAGTGCAAAATGTCCATTCGGTGCGATATCTTTCTAGAGATAAAAATGGGTGAAGGGGAAATTTTTGATTATGTACATCCGGCAAAGTAGTTTTCATATAATATTTATTTTTCGGAACCTAAAATACATAGGTTTCTCTTTAAAATATCGCAAAGATGACAATTTTAGAATAACTCGACTAAGCATCAATAATTATTTCCATCCAGATATCGCTATGATACCTTTTAATAATCTTGTGAAAGACTTTCGTTATAATCTCCTATTAGAGATAGAAGGCGATAACCGACGATATCATTACGATATTGTCTTGAAGATTATCGTCAAAAATGTTTGCTGGGTTTAATATTACTATAAATGGAGAAAAAAAGGAGGTTTTTAACAAATTTATGTAGAAAAACGCAACTTTTATTTCTTCGCTCCAAATGGATGAAAATGGAATTACGAAGAACATTTGTGAGTTTCATTTTTTCCAGGAATGTTAATGTTTCAAGTCGCCATTCGGTTTGAGAATTTCCATCGAAAGTGTCGATTCTATCACGCAGTCGTAATTTAAAAATATCTGATTTGAACTACTAAAATTGTGTTTGGTTTTAGCTCTTTCAGTGCTTTTGGTGTTTATGGTGTACTCGTGTTTTAGCATTATCGTCCTGGTTGTTGATATATAGTCACTTTACGGCAAAACACTTTTAGGGCTTTTTTTCACTTGAATGTAAGAAATTGTGTCAAATTTCACATTCAACCCCCATGAGCCCGGTGTGAAATTTGTTTATCCCATTTCGACTTTTTCTTTCTTGATAAGATTTTAATCGATTGAAATCGTTTTTCGTTCGAGCAATTTGGCGTGGACAATACGTCCAAAATATCTTTTTTTATTGATTTATCTTCTAGATATACCAATTAATTATACTATCTATGATACTTTTAAATGAAATGTGGTCTTTTTATGTAATTCCTGCCATGAAAATCGTGATATATTGCTTCAGTTTGACTTCATATATTATTAACAAAAATATTTTTTTTTAAAATTTGATCTATGAAGCCATTCTTTAAGATTTTTTCTAGCATTATATTAATGAAAATGACATGTTCATTATTCAAGAAATAGGAAATGTGCGATTATAAAAATAGAATTTACGCATTTTAAAAAATGTTCGAGGGTTGTTGTTCTAATAGCAAATTTTCCAAATACAGTTTTGAATTTTTTCTCTATGGACGACTTAGTTTACATACCAGCGAATAAAGTGGTGTAATTTTATTTTGTTTTTTTGTTGCCATTAACGTGAAAAATATAAAAATAAATTAAAAATGTATCTATTATTAAAATTAAAAAGTAATTAAAAAGTAATACAACATACAAAAAAAAGCCGTCCCCAAAAGGCTTGCGCCCTATGGCTATAGCCCATTTTGTCCTGAGGATAAGGGGGCCCTGACTATATAACTTTTTTTTTATTCGGAGTACTTTTATTTTGTTGAAATTTTAATTGTATTAAGATTGCTGAATAAATATGTAGCACTGTTTTGAAAAGATCTAGTATTTCCATTCTTTATATTTCTTTCATCCACTTGAAATTTTTTTTTTGAGCAGGATAGAAAATTTCCATTGAAAACAACATCTGTGGACCGGAATATACATATATCTTATTATTCTAGCTCTATCTACGACAAAAAAAAAAAATTATAAAAACGGAAGTATTGGTTTTTCAATGTAAGATCTCTTCCCTAATCTGATCTGAATGAAAGCACAATAATAATAATAATAATCAATGGCGCAACAGCCCAAATCAGGCCTAGGCCTTAAAGTAATGCTAGAGTTACTTCATTACGAGACCAACGGAATGAAAGCACAAAACATGCCTACAATTGACTGTTTTCCGAATTAATAAAATTTTCTCTCAAATTTATAAAAAAAAAGTTTAATTAACAAAAAGGGTTTGTATAATTCACAAGGAGTTCTGTCAACATGAATAAAAAAGTTTATCACATTGATATATCTTTCATCTATTGGAAAAGTATGCATTGTGGATAACAAACAAACCAAAGGTTTCTGGAAGAGAACATTTTCAATCAAATTGATCAGAAAAACATAACGCAGTCACGATCGGCTGCAAGCCAATCGTATGATACTCTAGATGAAATACTGAACTCCGATTTATATTTTAGTTGGAAATATATCAAAAGAATAAGGAGTGCACAAGCAATTATTACATGACCTTTTACTTACAGGTACAAACTATTGTATAGTGGCTACTCGATTTTTTCATTTATAGTGAGTTCCATAAAGTAAGTTAGGACATTTTACAGAATTTTTGTATGGCAACTACATGAAGGACTTATGGGATATTTTTCATATTAATAGTTACAGCTGCGACTATTACAAAATTAATGTGTATAAAATTTCAAAGTCGTAACTTAAAGCGTTCTAAAGGTATCGTTCAATATTGGTGAACATGTTTATTAAGGACTTTTGTATGACAGCTATCCGAAGGAGTCAACGGATGGCTCTAATTAATGAACTCCGTCTTGGTTTTGGTATAAAACTAATTCCTGTAAAATATAAAATTCCTGCTTTAACTCGTTCTGGAGTTATAGTGGATTGAGTAACAAGCATACATTTTTGAAGGACTTTTCTAGGTTGCTACACGAAGGACTCATTCGATTTGCATCATACTCGGAACTTTCGATTTAAACATTGTAAACCTTAAGTATGCAAAATTTCAAATTCCCAACCTGAAGCATTCGAGCAATAATTGTGAAAACGTGTATTAAGGAGGGAGGTACCCGAAGGAGTGGAAGGATATCGCCCATTAACGAACTTAGCCTTACTTTTTTCATTTTACAAGTTGTGACAAAATTTCAACTTCCTAGGTGCGTTCTTGAGTTATCGTGCTGACGGACGGACGGACAGCAAACGGATTTGGGGGTTTTGGCCAAAAATAAACACAAAATACTATATAACTTTTTTTCGTCCGAGGCTCGGTTCTATGCGTTACAAACTTTTCGGGCTGGATTCAACTTATAATACTCTATATGTTCATCTAGAGTATAAAAATAGTTAAATGAACAAAATGGTTGTGTTTAATTTACAAACACCTCTGTCACCGTGACTAAAAAAGTTTGCTGGCATGAACAATTTTCTGTACATGTAACAAACAGTTCCTGTAGAATTGACATACAATGTTTGTCATTTTGACTAGTAGCATTTAATTTTTGTTAAGCTCGTTCAAACCTTGTGTTTATTGAAGTGCTAGTGAGTTGTGCAAATTTACATAGTGAAATTAATATTGAATTATATACATATCATTGGAAGCTATCATTATCTCGAAATCCTTCAAAAAAGTTATCATTTAGTTGAGTAGATCTAGTTAATAAAAAATACTGCGTGAGAAAGGCAATATAAAAGTTTCTGATCGAAAAGAGAGAAATTTTTTTTTTAAAACTTCTAAAGCAAACATTTTGGGAAAACCGCTAAAATGAGCAAGTGTTCAAAGTGCAATTCAGACACGTCGAAGCCCAGTAGAAGTGTTAATTGCGATAGTTGCAATTCCATAGTGTGTGTAAAATGTTCTGAGTTGTCAGCAACAGAAATCAGATGTGTAGAACTTAAATCACGACGAGTTCTTAAATTCTTATGCGCTCAATGCGAGACCGGTCTGCAGCAAATACCTACCAACTATTCTAAAATTAATAAAGGAACTGCAAGAGGAAATTGTAAAAATGAAAAATCATCAAAGCATGCATGAAACAGAAGAGCTCATCTTGGAAGTTCACGAAAGAAGGCAACGCGAAAGTAATATTATTATTTATGGTATTGCGGAGAGTAACTCACCTACTACAGCTGATCGGATTCAGCATGACACAATCGAGTGTCAAAAAATTGTAAACAAATGTACCTCAGCTACAGGAAATGCACAGGTAGATTTTAAAGTAATACGGCTAGGAAAAATTGGAAATAATACAAATAAACCCCGTCCCATTAAACTGATTTTGTCTTCATCACACCATGCTCGTGAGCTTCTAAGGAATAAAAAGAATGTTGATGCTACAATATCAATTAAAGCTGATCTCACTCTAATGCAACGCGAGACTCTAAATAAATTGCGAACCGAATTATCAGATGGAATGCAATCGAGCGAGAAAAACCTAACTATCCGCTATGTTAGAGGGCTGCCGAAAATCGTTACAAAAAACTGAACAATAGTGCCGCATTGATAAATTTACCAATATTATATACCAACATTGCATCAATTACCGCCAAATTTGATTTATTACTACTTGAAATACAAAAAAACAAAATCAACTATAATAGCGATTACCGAGACCTGGCTGAGTGACAAAATTACTGATTCAATCATCAATATTCCTGGATATACTTTATGCACTAAAGATCGCGAGGGTCAGCAGGGTGGTGGAGTGGCTATCTACTTTGAAAACAAAATACTAGAACACCCAATTTCATTCACGAAAATTCACGATTACTGTTTACCACTAAAGGTGGGCTCTCTCTGGTATGATGTTCGTATAGGCTCATTTGAATTTATTTGTGGTTGTGTTTACATATAGACCTAATACGTTGCCGAAAGAAGAAAATTCACTATTACACGAAGCTATTAAGACAATTTCTAACAGCATGAAGCCAATAATTTTAATCGGTGATTTTAACTATCCTGACATTACATGGCCTATTACTAATTCCAATCCTGGTATTAGTTTAGCAAAAGAGTTTAAACAAATGTTTCTAGAAAGCAACTTAACGCAATTTGTTCAAGAGCCAACACGATTCCGTCAGGGCAATAAACCATCACTACTTGATCTAGTTTTATCTAATGATGCTGATTTAGTGTCTGAATTGGATTACCGTCCACCAATAGGAAAGAGCGACCACATCGTAATAATATGCACATTACAATTTCAATTAATGCAGAAACGAATCAGTAGATTCGAACCGCGTCTTAATTATTTTAAAGCAAATTTTGAAGCTATATCGAACGCACTCTTCACTAACTGGCCAACTACTAATTATAATAAACCAATCGAGGAGCAATGGAGGCTTTTTAAGCAAATCGTCTTGGATGAAACAAAGCAGTATACAAAAGAAAGGAGAAATAATAATAAGCCCTGGATGAGTATGACATTAATTAATGAAATATCCACGAAAGCTAAATTATGGAAGAAATATAGGCAGACTGGATCAATAGAGGATTATAAAAGTTACATGTACCAAAATAATGTTGTTAATATTTGTAGAAGGCGAGCCAGAATGGAGTTCGAAACAAATATAGTCAAAAGTGGCAATACGGCGTTTTACAGTTATATTCGAAAGAATGTTTCCACCAAAATTTCCATTCCTCCAACAATTCGTGATGTCCAATCAGGAGAACTACTTACGGAGCCAAATAGAATTGCAGATAAGTTTGCGCAATACTTCGAAAGGACCTTTACGTTGGAACCAGATGGAAACATACCCGAAATAACAGAGACTCAGAGAACCGAGGTATCATTAGAGATTATAGAATTTGATGAATACATTGTACACCAAACACTTCTTGGTCTGAGAGAGGGATCAGCAGCTGGGCCAGACGAGATACCAACGATTGTACTGAAGCAATGTGCAAAATTTAAAAAGGGCGATAAGATGTTGACATCAAATTACAGACCAATATCATTAACTTCAGCGGTATGCAAGTCCATGGAAAAAATTATAGTTTCGAAAATGCGGCAATTCATAAACGAACAAAACATACTTCCTAGAAACCAACATGGTTTCACACCCGGACGATCAGTAATTTCTAACCTGCTCTGCTCTCTAGACAACGGGGTTCAAAATTTTGATGAAAGGCAGCCTAGTGATGTTTTTTATCTGGATTTTGAAAAGGCGTTTGATCGTGTTCCCTTCAACAGACTGCTGGCGAAATTAGATCACTTAGGATTTCGAGGATCCCTCTTAAACTGGATTAAGGCATTTGTCACCGAGAGGCAATTTTCAGTGAGAATCGGAGGAACATTTTCAACAGCGCACGAAGTATTAAGTGGCGTACCACAAGGTTTGGTGTTTGCTGTACATACTATACACAGCTGACCTTCAGTATTGCTGTCAATCGCAGTTGACCACTTTCGCAGATGATACGAAAGTTTTCAGGAATCCGCTGGAGGCCAGTGTTGAGTTACAATCGGACTTAAACAAAATAATAGAATGGTTAAATAAATGGTGTATAAGTTTGAATTCTTCAAAGTGCTCAGTACTCCATATTGGTATAACAAATCCCCAAATACAGTACTTGTTAAATGGAGTTATACTCGCTTCAGTGCACAGTGTAAATGATCTTGGCGTAACTATTCGAAGTGACTTAAAATGGGAAGACCATATAGTGAACATAACAAAAAAGGCGAACTCAGTGCTATATTTGGTTAGTAAAACTTTTAAGAATATTAATGCGGACTTGTTTCTAAAAATCTATAAAGCATACGTTAGACCAATTTTGGAATTTGCGTTCCAAATATGGAATCCATATTTTAAGAAGGACATATACCTGCTAGAGCAAGTTCAACGACGTGCGACAAAAATCCCTCGGGAAGTAAAAAACTTTAACTACGAAGAAAGGTTGCACTATCTTCGTCTTCAGACGCTGGAACATAGACGTCAACGCGGTGATATTATCGAAACTTTCAAAATTTTAAACAGACACTACAACCACAGACAATATAATAACCAGATGACGAATGCCATGTTAGAAATATGTACCCATTTTCAAAAAATAGCTGTCGTTCAAACGCCAGCTAAAAAGCTTCATTATCGTGGTTTGAATCTAGAGTAAGAGTTCCTTCCCTGTAAATATGAATGATATAGAAAACGCTTACCTCACCGAGAAAACAAAAAAAAAGATCAATAAGCAACGCACATATGTATGGTATGTTCATATACGGTATAAATACAAACATAATGACATTAGGTATGCAATGTACCTGCTTGTACTGAGATATTTTCAAATGAAATCAGGTTTTAATGATTCTACACGAAGAGGTGAAATAAGTCCTATGTGCCGGGTCAGAATTAAAAATTGTTTTTTAGCTAAATTACTTTTAAATTAATCCTAGGATATGTATGTAAAAGGATTTTTCCGAATTCAAAGTCGTTATAAAGTAATAACCGTATAATGGAGCAATTGTTCGGTTATTACTTTATAACGACTTTGAATTCGGAAAAATCCTTTTACATACATATCCTAGGATTAATTTAAAAGTAATTTAGCTAAAAAACAATTTTTAATTCTGACCCGGCACATAGGACTTATTTCACCTCTTCGTGTAGAATCATTAAAACCTGATTTCATTTGAAAATATCTCAGTACAAGCAGGTACATTGCATACCTAATGTCATTATGTTTGTATTTATACCGTATATGAACATACCATACATATGTGCGTTGCTTATTGATCTTTTTTTTTGTTTTCTCGGTGAGGTAAGCGTTTTCTATATCATTCATATTTACAGGGAAGGAACTCTTACTCTAGATTCAAACCACGATAATGAAGCTTTTTAGCTGGCGTTTGAACGACAGCTATTTTTTGAAAATGGGTACATATTTCTAACATGGCATTCGTCATCTGGTTATTATATTGTCTGTGGTTGTAGTGTCTGTTTAAAATTTTGAAAGTTTCGATAATATCACCGCGTTGACGTCTATGTTCCAGCGTCTGAAGACGAAGATAGTGCAACCTTTCTTCGTAGTTAAAGTTTTTTACTTCCCGAGGGATTTTTGTCGCACGTCGTTGAACTTGCTCTAGCAGGTATATGTCCTTCTTAAAATATGGATTCCATATTTGGAACGCAAATTCCAAAATTGGTCTAACGTATGCTTTATAGATTTTTAGAAACAAGTCCGCATTAATATTCTTAAAAGTTTTACTAACCAAATATAGCACTGAGTTCGCCTTTTTTGTTATGTTCACTATATGGTCTTCCCATTTTAAGTCACTTCGAATAGTTACGCCAAGATCATTTACACTGTGCACTGAAGCGAGTATAACTCCATTTAACAAGTACTGTATTTGGGGATTTGTTATACCAATATGGAGTACTGAGCACTTTGAAGAATTCAAACTTATACACCATTTATTTAACCATTCTATTATTTTGTTTAAGTCCGATTGTAACTCAACACTGGCCTCCAGCGGATTCCTGAAAACTTTCGTATCATCTGCGAAAGTGGTCAACTGCGATTGACAGCAATACTGAAGGTCAGCTGTGTATAGTATGTACAGCAAACACCAAACCTTGTGGTACGCCACTTAATACTTCGTGCGCTGTTGAAAATGTTCCTCCGATTCTCACTGAAAATTGCCTCTCGGTGACAAATGCCTTAATCCAGTTTAAGAGGGATCCTCGAAATCCTAAGTGATCTAATTTCGCCAGCAGTCTGTTGAAGGGAACACGATCAAACGCCTTTTCAAAATCCAGATAAAAAACATCACTAGGCTGCCTTTCATCAAAATTTTGAACCCCGTTGTCTAGAGAGCAGAGCAGGTTAGAAATTACTGATCGTCCGGGTGTGAAACCATGTTGGTTTCTAGGAAGTATGTTTTGTTCGTTTATGAATTGCCGCATTTTCGAAACTATAATTTTTTCCATGGACTTGCATACCGCTGAAGTTAATGATATTGGTCTGTAATTTGATGTCAACATCTTATCGCCCTTTTTAAATTTTGCACATTGCTTCAGTACAATCGTTGGTATCTCGTCTGGCCCAGCTGCTGATCCCTCTCTCAGACCAAGAAGTGTTTGGTGTACAATGTATTCATCAAATTCTATAATCTCTAATGATACCTCGGTTCTCTGAGTCTCTGTTATTTCGGGTATGTTTCCATCTGGTTCCAACGTAAAGGTCCTTTCGAAGTATTGCGCAAACTTATCTGCAATTCTATTTGGCTCCGTAAGTAGTTCTCCTGATTGGACATCACGAATTGTTGGAGGAATGGAAATTTTGGTGGAAACATTCTTTCGAATATAACTGTAAAACGCCGTATTGCCACTTTTGACTATATTTGTTTCGAACTCCATTCTGGCTCGCCTTCTACAAATATTAACAACATTATTTTGGTACATGTAACTTTTATAATCCTCTATTGATCCAGTCTGCCTATATTTCTTCCATAATTTAGCTTTCGTGGATATTTCATTAATTAATGTCATACTCATCCAGGGCTTATTATTATTTCTCCTTTCTTTTGTATACTGCTTTGTTTCATCCAAGACGATTTGCTTAAAAAGCCTCCATTGCTCCTCGATTGGTTTATTATAATTAGTAGTTGGCCAGTTAGTGAAGAGTGCGTTCGATATAGCTTCAAAATTTGCTTTAAAATAATTAAGACGCGGTTCGAATCTACTGATTCGTTTCTGCATTAATTGAAATTGTAATGTGCATATTATTACGATGTGGTCGCTCTTTCCTATTGGTGGACGGTAATCCAATTCAGACACTAAATCAGCATCATTAGATAAAACTAGATCAAGTAGTGATGGTTTATTGCCCTGACGGAATCGTGTTGGCTCTTGAACAAATTGCGTTAAGTTGCTTTCTAGAAACATTTGTTTAAACTCTTTTGCTAAACTAATACCAGGATTGGAATTAGTAATAGGCCATGTAATGTCAGGATAGTTAAAATCACCGATTAAAATTATTGGCTTCATGCTGTTAGAAATTGTCTTAATAGCTTCGTGTAATAGTGAATTTTCTTCTTTCGGCAACGTATTAGGTCTATATGTAAACACAACCACAAATAAATTCAAATGAGCCTATACGAACATCATACCAGAGAGAGCCCACCTTTAGTGGTAAACAGTAATCGTGAATTTTCGTGAATGAAATTGGGTGTTCTAGTATTTTGTTTTCAAAGTAGATAGCCACTCCACCACCCTGCTGACCCTCGCGATCTTTAGTGCATAAAGTATATCCAGGAATATTGATGATTGAATCAGTAATTTTGTCACTCAGCCAGGTCTCGGTAATCGCTATTATAGTTGATTTTGTTTTTTTGTATTTCAAGTAGTAATAAATCAAATTTGGCGGTAATTGATGCAATGTTGGTATATAATATTGGTAAATTTATCAATGCGGCACTATTGTTCAGTTTTTTGTAACGATTTTCGGCAGCCCTCTAACATAGCGGATAGTTAGGTTTTTCTCGCTCGATTGCATTCCATCTGATAATTCGGTTCGCAATTTATTTAGAGTCTCGCGTTGCATTAGAGTGAGATCAGCTTTAATTGATATTGTAGCATCAACATTCTTTTTATTCCTTAGAAGCTCACGAGCATGGTGTGATGAAGACAAAATCAGTTTAATGGGACGGGGTTTATTTGTATTATTTCCAATTTTTCCTAGCCGTATTACTTTAAAATCTACCTGTGCATTTCCTGTAGCTGAGGTACATTTGTTTACAATTTTTTGACACTCGATTGTGTCATGCTGAATCCGATCAGCTGTAGTAGGTGAGTTACTCTCCGCAATACCATAAATAATAATATTACTTTCGCGTTGCCTTCTTTCGTGAACTTCCAAGATGAGCTCTTCTGTTTCATGCATGCTTTGATGATTTTTCATTTTTACAATTTCCTCTTGCAGTTCCTTTATTAATTTTAGAATAGTTGGTAGGTATTTGCTGCAGACCGGTCTCGCATTGAGCGCATAAGAATTTAAGAACTCGTCGTGATTTAAGTTCTACACATCTGATTTCTGTTGCTGACAACTCAGAACATTTTACACACACTATGGAATTGCAACTATCGCAATTAACACTTCTACTGGGCTTCGACGTGTCTGAATTGCACTTTGAACACTTGCTCATTTTAGCGGTTTTCCCAAAATGTTTGCTTTAGAAGTTTTAAAAAAAAAATTTCTCTCTTTTCGATCAGAAACTTTTATATTGCCTTTCTCACGCAGTATTTTTTATTAACTAGATCTACTCAACTAAATGATAACTTTTTTGAAGGATTTCGAGATAATGATAGCTTCCAATGATATGTATATAATTCAATATTAATTTCACTATGTAAATTTGCACAACTCACTAGCACTTCAATAAACACAAGGTTTGAACGAGCTTAACAAAAATTAAATGCTACTAGTCAAAATGACAAACATTGTATGTCAATTCTACAGGAACTGTTTGTTACATGTACAGAAAATTGTTCATGCCAGCAAACTTTTTTAGTCACGGTGACAGAGGTGTTTGTAAATTAAACACAACCATTTTGTTCATTTAACTATTTTTATACTCTAGATGAACATATAGAGTATTATAAGTTGAATCCAGCCCGAAAAGTTTGTAACGCATAGAACCGAGCCTCGGACGAAAAAAAGTTATATAGTATTTTGTGTTTATTTTTGGCCAAAACCCCCAAATCCGTTTGCTGTCCGTCCGTCCGTCCGTTCGTTAGCACGATAACTCAAGAACGCACCTAGGAAGTTGAAATTTTGTCACAACTTGTAAAATGAAAAAAGTAAGGCTAAGTTCGTTAATGGGCGATATCCTTCCACTCCTTCGGGTACCTCCCTCCTTAATACACGTTTTCACAATTATTGCTCGAATGCTTCAGGTTGGGAATTTGAAATTTTGCATACTTAAGGTTTACAATGTTTAAATCGAAAGTTCCGAGTATGATGCAAATCGAATGAGTCCTTCGTGTAGCAACCTAGAAAAGTCCTTCAAAAATGTATGCTTGTTACTCAATCCACTATAACTCCAGAACGAGTTAAAGCAGGAATTTTATATTTTACAGGAATTAGTTTTATACCAAAACCAAGACGGAGTTCATTAATTAGAGCCATCCGTTGACTCCTTCGGATAGCTGTCATACAAAAGTCCTTAATAAACATGTTCACCAATATTGAACGATACCTTTAGAACGCTTTAAGTTACGACTTTGAAATTTTATACACATTAATTTTGTAATAGTCGCAGCTGTAACTATTAATATGAAAAATATCCCATAAGTCCTTCATGTAGTTGCCATACAAAAATTCTGTAAAATGTCCTAACTTACTTTATGGAACTCACTATAAATGAAAAAATCGAGTAGCCACTATACAATAGTTTGTACCTGTAAGTAAAAGGTCATGTAATAATTGCAATAAGCAACGCACATATGTATGGTATGTTCATATACGGTATAAATACAAACATAATGACATTAGGTATGCAATGTACCTGCTTGTACTGAGATATTTTCAAATGAAATCAGGTTTTAATGATTCTACACGAAGAGGTGAAATAAGTCCTATGTGCCGGGTCAGAATTAAAAATTGTTTTTTAGCTAAATTACTTTTAAATTAATCCTAGGATATGTATGTAAAAGGATTTTTCCGAATTCAAAGTCGTTATAAAGTAATAACCGTATAATGGAGCAATTGTTCGGAGCTCGCCCGGCCCACCACCGATCTAAGAACTCAAAACCTAATTTTTTTTTTTTAGAAAAATGATTGATTGAGAAAAACTACTAAACGGATTGCACTGAAATTTTAATAACATATAGTATTTAGAGGATACCTAGTCAAAAATGGTAGCAATATCTTGGCGATATGTGTTAAACTTTTTTCATCGAATACAAATTTTCAAAGTTAGGTCTATTTATTATTTTTTTTTTTCCCAAATTACTTTATTATTGTTTTATATTGTAGCCACAGGCCTATAGGTGAGGTTTCAGGTAAGGATGATAAATAAAGTGTAAGACTCTGGTCAGAACTGACCTGCTATAGCTAGTTTTCTTGCTATCGAATGAAAAATATTTGGAAGGGAAAATTTATTTGAAAATTAAATGAGAATATGGAAAATACCTTAAATACGGTTTACATACATTTCACATGATACCTGTAAAACTTCCATTCATAAGTTACTAGACCCAAAAATTTTTAAGAATGAACATGAAATCGTTTAAATCTCTTAGGAAAAACCTAAGGACTTCTAAATGTTACCTTCGACCAACTAGAAACACCCGACAGTTTTTAGAGGAAAGGATGTTAAATAAAGTGTAAAACTCAGGTCAGAACTGACCTGCTATATATCTTACTATTGAATGAAAAATATTTCGAAGGGAAAATTTATTTTGAAATTAAATAAGAATATTAAATAGGGCTTACTTAAAGTTCTGGGTGGCTTAGTGGCTAGAGCACTTGCCTTCGGTGCACCTGGTACCAGGTTCGAATCTGCTTGGCGACAAGTAATTTTCGAAAATGGGATTGGGTGCCGGACTACCAGTTTACTCAGCTGTAAATGAGTACCTGAGTTAAAATCGGGGTAATAATCACGGACGAGCGTGTAGTTGACCACTTCACCTCCTAGTGTTCCGTTGGTCTCGCAATGAAGTAACTCTAGCATTACTTCAAGGCCTAGGCCCAATTTGGGCTGTTGCGCCATTGATTATTATTATTACCTAAATTTCACATGATACCGTTAAAACTTCCTTTCATAAGTTACTAGTTGAGACCTTAAAACGAAGCTGACCAAGTCACATCAAAATTTATGCGAATTTTTTATTGGTGGAAGAAAATAACTCTTTGGTAGCTGTGATACTACGTATTGTGAAAGTGTCTTTATAAATTATAATAATATTCAAAGTTTTACAAAATTTTATAAAACTTAACGATACAATTCAGTGGTTAATTAATTTTAAATTATTTTAGATTTAATTATTTAATATTTCGAATAACTTTGTGTTTAAAAAATTGAAGTCTTAATAATTTTTGTAGAAGTCTTTCATTAATCTATGTTAACAGGTTTTACTTTATTTTTAGGTTTTCAGGCATCATCGCACCCCAGAATTAAACAGGTTTCTGAATACTACTCTGTTGGCAGATTTTTTAGTTTTGTAGCCCGTGCGCTTAAACTTATAATTTTAAATTTCAGTGATTTAGTAAAGTTTTGATTTTTTAAGTTTAAATACCATATATACATATATGTACTACAATGAGCAAGTTTAATGTTAAATGCTCAATAATTTGCTGTACATCCACAGTTAAAAAAAATCCGGAGAGAAGGTTTCTTATCTTTCCCAAACGCGGTTCCATGAAATGGAAGTCGTGGATTGAAGCATGTCATGAATCCACAACGGAAATTTTAAAAAAGAAAAAACCATATATTTCTAGTTGTTGATCCAGAAAAAAGACGTGACTTGTTTGATGGTTACAAAATGAGTGAGAACGTTTATTCGTATGTAATCCAATTTATAGTGACATTAAAACAGCAAGTACAGGTACTCTAAAAATTTCAGCTAAACTACTAACTTTTACTAAACTACACATTATTCAATACTCCCACTTTTAGTCAGAAGTAATATATAAAACAATAAAAAAATTCAAAAATTAATAATCACAAACCCGAACAAATTCAAAACGTAATTCAAAGTTAATGATATTTGTAAACAATTGTGATTCATGAACAATATAATCAAGTTATACAAACCAACTAGAAAAATAATTTGATTAAACAACAAATCTTAATTCAAACTTATTTCTCACAAATTAATGTTACAATTCCTATTTTTAACCGTAGCTGTTGAAATTTCTCCTTTGGTAGTGCCTTGGTACGTACTTCAATTCGAAAAACCCTTCTTTATTTTTTTCGCGGATGAAACGATAGCGTACGTCAATATGTTTCGTGCGCTTGTGATACACGGGATTTTGGATAAGCTTTATTGCAAATTGATTATCCATATAGAAAGTAGGAATTTCATCACAGCTTGGTGCTAATTCCGATATAAGACATCGCATACAAATAAATTCCTTAATTTCTTGTGATTGAGGCCTTTGGAATAATTATTTTGACTTGAAAAAGTAAAAATAATTGAAGGATAGGAAAGGTTCGAGACAGAATGGGCCAATTCCTCCTACGTCTGAATTGGTGGCTGAGTTTTCGCTGGTGCGACGCTCTTGCTGGCGGCCAAGACTAGCTACGGCGGGGTGGGGGTACTTGCTACAACTCAGACCATTAAACCCTTGGCCTGTACAACAAAAAATTATCAGCGCCGACTTATCCAAGGGAATCAAAAGAGATTGGGATTATTTTCCCGATAGGTCGTGAAAGACCAAGAAGCGGTTGGATGGCGCGGCTCCGCGATTTGTCAAGGCGCTCTGGTGTTGTTGGCGCCCTGTTCTGCCCACCCTACCTCAGTCACGACATTCCAAAATCGAATATCTCGTCATGACCGCTTGTCGAGGTTCGGGGCTAAGGAGCTAGACGCTCGGGTTCATTTCTATAAAAGTGGCCTTTAGCCGTTCATTATTTCAAAAGAAAACCAACTAAAAGAATAAAAAAAACTGAAAAAAAAACATATGCCACAACAAAAAAAAATAATCAAAATATATAAAAATAGGAAAATCACTCACCCCATTCTTGTTGTTAGTTCGCCTCCAAATTTTAATTTTATTATTTTAAATTTTTTATTATTTTTGTTAAATTCGGTCCTCGTCCTGTCAGTCTGTCATTTTATACTTTTATTTCAATTTTAATATTTTATAATTCCGTTTTTAATTCATTTCATTTTTAGTTTAATTCATGTTGTTTTTCTCTTCTTTTCTTCTTCTTCTCTTTTGTAAAAATGGGTGGTTTTTTTTCTTATTTTATTAATGAAAAAAAATTGCGTTCGTTTGTTTATATTTGAGATTTTAGGTGCTTGAAGCTATTCCGCTCATTCATTCATTCGAAGCGTTCGGTTTAAGCAGCTTTGCGCGCGATTTTGGTCGAACTGGTTCTATATTTTGGCGATCTACGCTGTCTGCCATACACAAAGCATATCCGAATTTCGTATAATTTTTATAAGAAGTAATTCATAATCATAAGATTGTCGCTATACACGCGCAACAAATTTAATCTTGAAAGTCCGTTGATCGGAGAAAACAGCCGATAAAACGGGCCACACGAATAGAAGCTGTACACCTCGTTTTTAGTTAACAATTAATCGAATTATTTTCCCGTTAACAAAACGAAATTACGAAGATGAAGTTTATTCACAATATCGCGGAAAACTGGCACATTTCCTACGCATTAACGCATTACCGGCATTGGAAAATACTTTGAATCGAGAAAAGTCCACCAGAAGTTCAACTAATGCTAATGACACTGAATTAATTGACGTCGAATGGTTTCTTCAAATTTTATTTTGCGCGCAGGCACGGCACGCACCTTACATAATTCAACGTATTGAACTTGTTGGCAACGTTGGACTGTTATTAAAAAAAAAATGGCTAGGGTTGAATAAATTTCATAATTTTTCTTTTTAAATTGAGCAATTAATGAAAAATCGCGAACTAAGAACCTCAGTACCATTTCTATAAGACAATTTGTTCCAAACCGCGCACAAAATAATGAATCCGACCCACAACTTCAATCTTGAGAAACTTCACCTGTGTATACGGGCATTTCTCACAAGTCTGGTGACCTTTAATCGTAATCGTTATTCGCTACTATGATCATACGGCGATTATCTCTGCAGATCGCATTTGTTGTTGCTTGACGACGGAAAAGTTGTTTTATTTTTTTTTCTCGTTGATCTTCTTGGAATGATCTGCAACGGATAGTTGTAGTTGCAGTCCGGCTATCAACACTGATTACAATAATTCATTATTGTGCGGGACACAGTTAACTTATTTATCGTCAAGAATTTGAAAACGACCGATAGATCACCTTAAATGTGAAATATAATGTTTGAAGTCTTGTTACATTTCGATCTATTTCCCGGGGTTTGAGCGCGAGTAGTGTAAGAAGTTGCGGTCTCAATTTATCGCAATTTGTACGACAGGAAGATACCGGACCAGTTGTTTCGACTTTCGGATAATTGAACAATTGTCGTTGGTTTAATGTTGTCTTTGGATTACGAAGATCATCACTGATTGTGTGGTTGATGATGATAGCCGTTGTCGAAGTGAAAACAACACAAAAACCACAAAAAATTTGTTGGAAAATTGTTAAACGATTGTTCCGAAAACAACTAATAGTATGCCATCCATTAGTCGATTATATTTTAAAGTAAAATGGAGATGAATTGATGTCGGGTTGCACTTTGAAACTTTCCACGTGCGTTTTCGGTCGCGGGCCACACAATTCTTCCACTGCTCGGAGCACAAAAGGATTTTCGTGTTTTCACTAATTACGGCCGATGTGATGCACTGAAAAGTGCGAATTCTTCACGAAACGCAAGCACGGCACCCCTACGGCACAATTGCGATACTTTCACGGTTTTTTTCTTTTCCTTTACGCGATCTTTTCTACGTTTAGGAGAAAATTCACGTGCGCAACGATTCGAACTCGGCGATCTTCTCCAGACTTTCTTGATCATTGCAGCTGCAAGTTGATGGCACCATAGTTTTGTTTATGTACCTAGTTATGTACATAACCAAAATTACGACGCCGCAGACTGGGGTATCGCTCGCACCAACACATCTACCCCGATACGATTCGCGTTCCTTCCTTACCATTTATGGTAATGAAGGTTCTTTTAGCATCTCATGGTCGTGGCTACAGCTGATTTGTGCCGTCGTATTGTGGGATGTTGGCATCACATACAAGCGCAACTCCCGTCGCCAAAGCGAAAATATTGAAGGTCGAGGGCACCATGGCTTTGTTTATGTACCTAGTTAGGTACATAACCCAAATTACGGCGTCGTGCGAAATTCGGGCATCGCTTCTTTTTTTTTTTCAATGACAACACCATTAGTCGGTTCGCCGTTGGTTTCCCAGCGCCGAGCAGACTTAAAAAAGGTTGCCGCTCCAGAGTCTCGTGTGCACGACTGAGTGCCGGGCAATAGGTGTTGTACTCCTCTGATCACTGCCTCAGATCCTTGGAGTGGTAGATCTTCAGACGTTTGCCTCCTAAATCCTCCAATTCGTATCGTGAGATGCCTAGCACACGATGAATCCTGCACTTGAGGAACTTCTTTGCCAGCTTGGCGTTATAGTTCTGCGCGGCTGTGGACAAGGAAAAATTTCTTTGGAATACTTCTTGTCCTACACAAAATTGTGTTGGAGCAGCACGCCGATTATAACGCCTGCTGCTGTCCTCATGTGCGACCCTTATTTTCGTCTGCGCCATTTGCCTCACGATAGGAATTCCCTCGCGAGGTCGAAGCTGTACATTTGACTCTCCCAACGCTCGCAAATGCTTCAGCAGTTCGTAGTCCTTCCCGTGCAACATCATGTGATTTCCAAACAAAACCTGATAAGGAGAAAATCCAGTGGCTTGGTGGAGTGAGCTCCGAAGGGCACATCCAATTTTGCTTAGTCTTTCATCCCATCGTGTTTGGTCGTCAGTGATGAATGCTCGAATTCCGGCCAGGATGGACTGATTGACACGTTCCAAAGCATTCGCTTGCGGTGAGTAGCTCGGGGTGTACAGGTGTTTAACTTCGTATTTGGTCAGCATGGAATTAAACACAATCGACCTAAATTGAGAGGCGTTATCGGAGAGGATCGTCTCAGGTGTTCCAAACGTATGGAAGACCTGCCCCTCCAAACAAATGGTGAAATTTCGTGAAATGATCCAAGACGATCAAGATTGCGATCTTACCCCATTTGGTACGCGGATATGGTCCAAGTACGTCGATATAAAGATGTTGGAATGGCTGATCAGTCTGGAACGGTTCTCCCATAGGCGCTCGTAGAGGTCTGTTCGGGGACTTTGTCTCTTTACAAGTGTCGCACACCATAACGTAAGTTTGTACTTGTGTCGCCATACCGGGCCAGTACAAAAATCGCCTGACTCGCTCTAGCGTTTTGGCATAACCACCATGGACCGTGGTGTCTGCCTCGTGCGCCTGAGCGAGCGCCTGAGCGCAGCTGACGTAAGACTCGATGGAATCCATAACTTCCAGGCCTTGTCTTCAGCAATCGGGTCACCGTTGTGAGGCTCTGTACGCTTGTACACGAAACCATTCCTCACGCATACGTCAGGAAGCCGATCGGCGTTCTCATCGACAGTGGACACTAACTCCTTATATTCATTGCCAGAGAGTTCTGGAGAATCCATGTCCACCATCGGTGCCACGTCGATCAGCGCGTTTAATCCCTCTTCGTACACACGAGAGAGAGCGCCCGGTACAACGTTCAGGCTCCCTCGTCGGTTCTCGATTATAAAGTCGTAACCCTGAAGTTTCAAACTCCATCTTGCCAACCGTCCTTGTAGGTCTTTCTGCGACATGAGCCATTTGAGACTTGCGTAATCCGTAATGACTTTGAACGCAGTCCCTTCTACATAGGCTCGAAATTTTTTCACGCTCAACGCAGCTGCATAGCACTCGAGTTCGGTTACGCTGTAGTTGCGTTGAGCGGAAGTGAGCTTCTGCGACATATACGCCACTGGAGATTCCGATCCGTCGTCGTTTTCTTGGAAGAGAACGCTACCGACACCTGATTTACTGGCGTCACATTGGATTACGAAAGGCCTCTTAAAATCAGGATTGATTAATAAGGGGGCTTTCGTCAACAAGTCTTTCACTAACAGGAAGGAAGTTTGTGCCTCTGTAGTCCAAGCAAACTGGTTGGACTTTTTTAGAGTGTCTGAAATTGGTGAAACAGTAGCGGCAAAGTTGGGAACGAATCGTCGATACCAGCCTGCCATACCAAGGAAGCGTCGAACTTGACGTGCGGACTTAGGCGAAGGATAATGGATGATGGCTGAAACTTTGTTGGGATCAGTTTTCAAGCCTCCTTCTCCAACGTTGTATCCGAGATATTTCACCTCTCTCAGACAAAACTTCCTCTTGTTGACGTTAATTGTTAGGCCAGCCTTTCGCAAACAATCTGCGACTTCAGCCAATAACATCAAATGTGAATCGAATTCTTCAGAAATTAACAGCAGATCGTCTAAATATAGGAATACCTGCTCCTTCAGCTCAGGTGGGATGACTTTGTCCATCAAACGACACATCCTTTGCGGCGCGTTGCATAACCCAAAAGGCATGCAACGCTGTATACTCCCTGGATTTGTTCTCGAGAGGAATCTGCCAAAAGGCGTCTTTGAGGTCCAGGCTAGTAATAAAATTGGCTCGCGGCAAACGACTTAAGATACCATCAATGTGTGGTAATAGATATGCATCCTTCTTCGTCACACTATTGACTTTCCGCGAGTCCAAACATAACCTCACCTTGCCTGGCTTCCTCACGAGAACCACAGGCGAGCTCCATGCACTCTGGCTGGTCTCTATAACGCCAAGTGCTCTCATGCGATCGATCTCGTCATACAAGAGTTTTTGGATAGCAGGAGACACAGGATAATGTCGCTGTTTGATGGGACTTGCATCACCAACGTCTATACTGTGTTGTTCGACGTTGGTCACACCGAGTCCGTATACTTCGTATGATGGAAATTTGGACTTTACCATTTCCAACCTCTTCACATCTGTGGGCGTTAAATGGTGGGCATCCGGAGCTATCAGTTGCGATGCAGTATCAGGAGTATCGACCGCGCTGATGATGCTAGGAGCTAGCTGAAAGGATCGCCAGAAATCTACCCCCAGGTACAATTTCTGCGATATGCTCGGCAGAATGTATAGGGTAATGGGTTTGGTAATACCGCGAAAGGTAATATCTGTCACTACCGTGCCCAAAACTTTCTGTGCAGCACCATCAGCGGTCTTCACCTCTTGACAGACCGGTCGATACTTCACCTGTGCATCTTGGAGGCGTTGTAGGGAGTTTGCCCCCTGGCAACTGATGCTCGCCCCACTATCGAGGAGTCCTTTAACGTCCACTCCGTACAAGGATACCTTTGCGTATGGACGTACATCAAACGGCTCGGTGATGATAGTCGATAGAATCGCTCCCTTTTTTTCACGCACCATCCTCCAGAATATACGAAGGCGCGCGATTGATTTTCTGCGACCGGATCCACTCGTTAGTGCTGATACTTGATCAACACTTGCGACTGGAGTAAGTGAGAAAATTCGCTCTCGAGCCTCCATATATTCCTTCAGCCGAAGATGGTATGGCTTGAGAGGATGGTGGGAATGTCGTCTTGAATTTTGATCTGCGATAAGCTCATCTTCAGGCCGGGAAACAGCCGGCTCCGTCTTATCGCTTGGTCTTGTTAATATTTTAACGTGCGGAGTGTTGATCGTCGGGGAAATGGGTTTGGATGATTTTACGTTAAAAGGATGGGAATTAGGGTCAGAAAGTTTTGAAGAAAAGGTAGTAAAATTAGGAGGGGTATTTGCAAGGGTTGAAAAGTTGGTTAAAATTTGATTACTTGGGGGTTCTAAATGAAATTGGGAGTTGGAATTGGGGTGTCGAGTTAATTTTCCTACTGCTGTCGGGATGCAGTGTTCGGACGGGAGGTAACCGCTATCCTTCCGTCCCTTCGGCCGTTTTCCGCCTTGCAATGAATGCAGTTGGGCTTTAGAACGTCAGCCCGCCCACATCCATAGCAGAAGATGCCCTTCGCTGGTTCTTCACACTCACGGTAGCCGTGCCCATCCTTGCTGCAGTTCCAGCAGGTCAAGAGCTTGGATAAGCCGGCCACTTCGTCTGATTCGGGCTCCACCACCGCTTCGGCTTGAGGTTCGTCAATTTCGTGGACCCTTCCCTGTGGCCATGAACTTGCTCGCGTAGCCTTCCGCACTGCCTCTACGCGGTTCATGAGATGGCGCAACTGAGCCATATTGTGAACCTCGTAGAAACACATCGGTTGCTGCGTACTTGCCAACAAGTTGCCCCAGACCAGATCCACGAATTCGCTTTCCAACATGGAAGTGCGCAGCAATGTGCGGAGCTCCGTCATGTCTTGCTCAAGAACCAAGAATGGCTCGTTCGTTGCCTGACGTCTCCCCAGCATCTGCTTGCGCACCTTCCAGTCGGAACTGCGCTCCCCCTAAGCTTCAAGAAAGGCATGTAGCAAGGCTGTCCAGTCGGTCTCCGAACTAGAACGCCTCCAGAGCCAGTACCATTGGTTGGAACGTCCGTCCAACATCAAATTAAAATTTTGGGCCAACAGGTTTTTTTTTATTTTATTTTTTTTATTTATATCCTTCAGTTACAACTTTTTTATAAAATAAAGTGTACATAAAAACAAAAGTTAACTAACTAACTCACAAAAGCAAGAGCTTGTGTGTGAGCGTTGAAGGGCCCTTTTCAAGGTTCAATATATCGTAATAAATCAAAAAAATCTGCCAACAATCTGGGCGTAACTTTCTTATTTTTCCGGTAGAAGTTAAGAACGCGTTCAATTCTGAAATGCGGTGGAGGCTACTATGTGACTGAAAACCTATCAAAAAGAACAAGATCGTGGAAGTGAAAATCTGATTGGATCTGAGAGATATGGAATAATTTATGAAAAAGTACACAATCACTTTACACCCCCTTAGGGGTCAATTATGGAGAATACATAGAATAAAATTAAATTCAATATTTGGGACGAGGTAGTAGATATGTCGAAAATCGTGGGAAAATATGCATTCTATTTTCACAGATATTTTTTTTGCCCCCCTTCTGAACGCCAATAGATATTGGTTTTTTTTTTATTCAAAATTATTTTTCTAGTTGATTTAGATATACACACCAAGTTTCAACATTGTAGCTTAAGCCGTTCTATATACAGAAAAAACATCCCCCACTTGTACCACACTACCCTTAGGGGTCGAATTTCAAAAAACCTTGAAAACACTTTCTAGGTATTCATACGAAGAATCCGTAGAATAAAATTAAATTCAATATTTGGGACGAGCTAGTATATATGACGAAAATTGTGAAAATATATGCATTCTATTTTCACAGATAATTTTTTTTGCCCCCCTTCTGAACGCCAATACATATTTGAATTTTTTTTTTATCAAAATTGTTATTCTAGTTGATTTACATATACACACCGAGTTTCAACATTGTAGCTTAAGCCGTTCTATATATAGGAAAAACACCCCCCACTTGTACCACACTACCCTTAGGGGTCGAATTTCAAAAAACCTTGAAAACACTTTCTAGGCATTCATACGAAGAATCCGTAGAATAAAAATGAATTCAATATTTGGAAAGACCTAGTAGATATGACGAAAATCGTGAAAATATATGCATTTTATATTTATTATATTTACAAATAATTTTTTTTGCCCCCCTTTCTGAACGCCAATGAATATTCAAATTTTTTTTTATCACAATTATTTTTCTTGTTGATTTACATATACACACCGAGTTTCATTTTTGTAGCATAAACCGTTTAAAAGTTAGGAAAAACACCCCCCACCCCCGTAGCATACTACCCCTAAAAAAAAATATATTTTTCAAACATTCCGCTACTATAGCTCTATCTAAATACCAAGTTTAAGGCTTATATCATTACAGGTTCTCAAGATGTAAGCATCGGAACTTTTTCCTTTTCACCCTCCCCACCCTCCTCCTCTACACCCTCAGCTCCAAAACTTTTTTCCCTCCTAGAGTTTAATTAGCGCTACTTCTGGTAAAAATTCTAAGCATCTATCCTTCACTGTTCTTGAGATATGAAATGTGTTTGATTTGAAAAATTCTCATCCCCTCCACTTTCACGCTCCACCTCCCACCTAAAAAATTTTACTTTGATCAATCTTTATTTGTCGACCTTCATACCCAAACCGAATTTTATTTTTCTAGAGCAATTGGTTCATGAGATATCGTAATTTAAAGTTTTTCACCCCCAACCCCCATACACAACTTCCCCCACCCAAAATTTTTCTTGATTCTGTTCTCCTAGTATAAATACAAATATTTGTTAAGTTTGAATGGTGTGCCATTAACGGTTTAGGAGATATGGATTTTAGAATGTGTCTATCTCGCCTTTTTTGGGTTTTGGACGCATTACATTTCCCCCCACTCCCACACCCCTTGATCAATAATGACAATTTTTCTGCAAATGGGTCTACTATCAGAGCTCTATAGAAATTCCAAGTTTCAGCTTCCTATCATTAGGGGTTACTGAGACCTAGAAACCAAAATTTTCGGTCTAAAATACTTCCCCCTCCTTCCCCCTCACACCCCCACCCCTAAAAATTTGGTCACTTCAAGGAGCCTACCCCGTCTATTCGTTAAAAAAATTCAATTTAATATCTCAAATCGTTTGGCAGCTACGAGCCTCCAAACGATCTTGCGTACGGCGGACAGACGGACTGAAAATTTTTATTGCTTTTTTCGCGTCTACTAGTTATGAAACGTGAAAATAAAAATTTTGAGGGTAGCAAATTTTTTTTTTTAAAAGTCAATCACAATACTTAATTATTAAAATAATAAAGTAAAACTAATTATAATTCAAAAATAACAAAATTCATAAATAAAGAAAAATCTAAAGGTAAAATATAACGGCGAAAAGAAGAAAAAATTTTAAGAAAGAGACAATAACTCAAAAATAGTAAGTGAAAGCAAAGTAACAGTTAATTCATTTTAAAAATAAAAAAGTAGCAGTACAAGTAAATAGCTTTGTATAAAAAGAGAAGTGAAAAAATAATAAAAACAACAGTGCATACAAGGAAAAATAAAACAAACATAAAAATAAAACGAAAAAATAAAAATTTAAAAATACTAAAGTATATAAAAATTTCAACAAAAACTAGGCGATATACTGTCAAAAAGTCTAGGATTATCAAAGACATATTTTTTGAGTATGATTTTATAATTTAGTTCAGTTAGATTCGCTTTAACAAATGATGGGATTTCATTATATAATTTTGGTCCGAAATACTGGAATGGCGAGAGGTACAAGTTTTTTTGAAAGACGGAGTAATTAAGGGATTTGTTCTTTGTCTACGCGTATTATAAAATGAATGGTGATAGTCAAAATCAGAAAGATGAACAAAAATAAACTTTAGCACAGTGAAAGTGTAGATTTGACGAATATTCATTACTTTAAAATCAGCAAAAGCCTCTGTAGTCGAGAAGAACTTGGATAGTTTCAGGCATACTTTTATTTTTCTACTCTGCAAATTTTTTAATGGTTTCATAGTTGTAGAACAAACAGAACCCCATGCCAGAATTCCATATTCTAGCATTGATTGCACGATTGCAAAATAAACCATTTTTAATTGCTGAAAAACAAGAATGTTACGGAGTGTCAATAGTTTAAAAATTGTTTTTCTTAGTCTACTGCAAAGAGATGTTACATGCTTACCCCACTTTAGTTCCGAGTCAATAACAATCCCCAAATATTTTATATCATCAACCCTGTTTAAAGTTACATGGTTTAAAACTAGTTTCAAGTCACTACTCAAACTCTGTTTACTTCCGAAACAAACGTATTTAGTTTTATCCGTATTTAATGATAACTTATGGACACAAAGCCAATTAAATAATGTGTGAAGGACGCTTTGTATTTCGGAGAAAGTATCAACCCATTTGGCAGCACTACATAACATATCATCGGCAAAAGCTACTATGCGGCAGTTAAGAGGATTTTTATTTAACTTACACAAGTCATTCATATAAATAAGAAACAGTAACGGTCCTAAGACCGTCCCTTGTGGTACATCGCATATAACCTGTAGAGGGGGACTGATAGAGTCGGAAATTTTAACAAGCTGCGATCTATTAGTCAAATAAGAATTAAACAAAGCAAAACTTTTGTTTCGTAGACCTATATTCCAGAGCTTATCCAAAAGAATGTTATGGTTCACTGTGTCAAAAGCCTTTTTTAAGTCAAGAAACACTGCAATCATTTTTTTGTTATTTTCAGTGCCATCATTTAAAAACTGAGTTACGTCATATAGCGCGTCAGACGTGTTTTTACAAGCTCTAAATCCATATTGGTTAGGTGCTAAGAAATCATTTTTGTTGTGGTGTGTCATAAGCCGATCTTTAATGCATTTTTCAAACAATTTGCTTATAGTAGATACCAAAGAAATTGGCCTATAGTTGGAAGGATCAAGTTTGTCATTGTCCTTATGTATTGGAGTAATGCTAGCAGTTTTTAGTGTATTTGGAAATATTCCCGTATTTAAAGACAAGTTTAAAATGAAACACAAAGGATCGACTATAAGATGGGATATATCTTTCAAAAGTTTTGAGTTTAAATTGTCTAACCCAGGTGCCTTACTGTTTGATAAGTTCTGAATGTGGAAATTAAGCTCGTTTACACCAATTTCACAAAAACTCGATAGGTGCGTACCGATTACCGACTGTTGAAACAGGGAAGTATTGCAATTCTGTGGAGTTCTGACCGAATTTGAGATATTAGCGCCAACGTTAGTGAAATGCTTGTTTGGTATTGAACTTATTTTGCCTGAATCTTTGATGGTTTCACCATTAGAATCACGAATTTCATCAATTTCACTCCTTCTCGCTGACTTAAAAGTTATCTCATTTATCTTTTTCCACAGCTTGCGTGGATCATTTTTAACGGAATCAATTTCTCTTCGGTAGTACAAAATTTTAGCAAATTTAATTACGGAATTTAGTTTATTTCTGTACCGTCGATAACAGCAAAGCAAATTATCGTTGAAAGGTTGTCTCTTTGCTTGCTCAGCTAATTTATTTTTATGCCTAATAGATGTTACAATTCCTTGTGATGCCCAATTTTTTATATTTAACAGGTTTTTTTTCGTTTTATTGAAAACTACTGTAGATTTTATAATTGCCTGATTTCATATGCCATAAAATTCCTCCATGGCTCTATCAACATCAGTATAATGGTACAAAGCTGCCCAGTTCACTTCGGTTAATACGCTAATTAGAGTATTCTTGTCGATTTTAGTTTGCTGCCTTTTGGGCTTAGATGTGACAGTTTTTCCAATTTCATTTGGGAAAGTGAGACAAGCCATAATGGTATAATGATCTGTAATATTTGTCTTATATATTGCTGTCTGAAATTTATATTATCTAAATTTTTAATAAAAATGTGATCAATACAAGACGAGTTGTTCCTACCGACCCTAGTTGGTCCCTTCAAATACTCATTGAACCCAAAGTGTGTCAAGGTGTCTAGATATTCCGTTGTAATAGATGAATTCTTTGACTTTAAAATATCGATATTTAAATCACCCAGGAGTATGTGAGATTTGGTTGAACCCGTATTTTCTAAATACTCAACTAGAGAATTTAAGAAAGTGGTGGCAGTCAGACTAGGAGATCGGTATATACTAGTTACGAGAAGTTCTCGACCATTGGGAAGCGATATTTTCAGACAACTACTTGTGGCCTCACTGATTTGAAAGTTTAAACAATGTACATTCCAGTCCTCACGAACATATACAGCTAGACTATCACATTTATTCAAAATACTTCTACAATCAAACAAATTGAAACCTTCGATATGGATAATATTTGTTCTATCTTCGTCAATCCATTTTTCAGTGAAAACTATTATATCGAAATCAACTTTCAGTTCATCAAATAACAATAAAATCTCATCAAAATGTTTAGGTAAGCTTCTAACATTCATACAAAAGATTTTAATTTTAAAATTAGTATCATAATCAAAAGGTCCATGCGACCGCCCAGATCCCCCCTTGCCAACGCTTCGGCCCTAAAGATCAGTTCCTCAGCTCGCATTGCATTGCTATCCCCGTTAAAGCGCAAACGCCAATGCCGAATTGGGCTGCCATGATTGTGATATCTTACGTTTGGGCCGTTGCCATTGCGGTCGCCAATCTGGGTGGTCGCATGGGCATGTCGGCCATGAACTTGCGCACGCTCGTTCGGTTCTTCACGACGTGTTGGCAGTGGTGGTGGTGGAAGCCCTGCGTTGAGCAGTTGTTGAGGCTGTTGAGACAACTCTTTCCGCAATACGGTGCGTATTAATCGCACCAAGTCGTCTACCCCCGAGGAGTTTGCTGCCAACGCCGGCGCTGAATGTGACTCTGGTTGCGGTTCGTCTCTCACTTCTGCCCACCTCACTCGGTTTTCCCTTTCCATCCTGTCTGTTTCTGCTACCAAAGGCGACACAGATATTAGCCCGGGCTCTGATACCATCGATCCGTCCGGGGCATAGAAAGCCCGTCCGACACCTATCTCGTGTGGTACATCAAGATTTAACCTTTCAGGCGACGAACCATCTCTTTGAGCATTTACCTGTGACTTCTTTTTACCACGGGTCAATGGGCCTGGTTTAGCGGACGCGCCCTCTACGCCCAGGGCGGACCAATAATCCTAAGGACCCAAATGTCCCCGACAATTCGGACAGTTGTGATTGTCAACAATTCCAAACATGGTCGGTGGAATCGGTGACCACATTTGGTGCGCACCTCATTTTCAGGATGGATATCCTCCCGACTTGTCGTGCAAATCCCATTTGCGCTCGTCTTCGGCGTGTGTAATAGAGACATAATTTATGGTTGAGTGAGAAGAACGATTGGTTGACCGGTGGATAAATGCTTAACCGAGTTAGAGAATGAATGGATTAGTAACAGGGAATGTGTACTTCAGCGATTATGGAACGACTGATCGTTTGAATGACCCAATGTACGTGTGATGGTTACGAAATTGCTGTATTTGATGGGTGTATGGAAGACTGAATGTTTGTTCTGAATTTTTTTTTTTTTTAATAATTCCCAATGCTTAAATTCCTAGTACTCGAACGAATATGAACGAATGCGTAATTGTGAAGGAATGATTGGATGAACAAGCAATTTGCGTGAATGTTTGATTGATTGTTGTGTGAATTTTAGGACGAATGAATGTATAATCGTACGCAATAAAACGAATAATCAAAAGAATGAATGTCTGAATGGATTATTGAATGAATGCTGTAACGAAGAAAACGATATAAGTGACTGATAAAATATTATCTATCGAACGAATGATCAACTGTATGTGTGTAAACGTAGTTTGTATACCTAAGTGTATGTTTGTACAAAAAAACGAATGAATGATTGAATGTTGTGTACCACTATCTCTAAATGAGGGTATATATGATCACTGATTGAGTGAGTACTCAAACGAATGTATATAAAAAAATCTAAACGATTAACTGAGTGAATGAAAGAGTTTTTGATTGTAAGATTTAAGCTAATGCGCGAACGAACGATCAAAAAAAATTACTGACCATTCAATTTGTCGAATGAACGCGTGTATGTATATAAAAAAAGTTCGAATAAGTACGCAGTGCAAAAGAAAACCATACAAATGAACGTTAGACAATGAATGACTAAATGTATGAATGAATGGTATGTATATAATTTATTATCGAATGACTCTTTGAATGTATGAATAGAACAAAGAATGAATGAACATAAATACAAATGACTTCAAAAAAAAACAAAATGAACCTCACGTTTTCGCAACCTTTCCCCTCCCCTCTTATGCAGCAAATCGCGAAGCCGATCTTGCTCTTTCCCGACCTCTCAGGAAAATCCGGATCGCGATAAAATTTCAACAAAAAAAAATTGGGAAAAATACTAATTAAAAGAAAATCAAAGTTAAACAGCAAAAAAACTAAGTTAAAATTTTCGTCAAAAGACTTGCAAAAAAAATTTAAGTATAAAAAATATATACTACGTTATTTTTACCAAAAAAAATAATCTACGTTAAAAAGGAACTCTAAAAGGATGGATAAGGATTTGACGTACTCTACCGAAATTTCCCTCCTTCAAACTCACCAATATCCTACAAGTATTGGTCCCGATTGTCTGACGGCACGCCCGCCTAGACAGGGCATGCCCAGCACCCAAAAGGGTACCTGCAAGACAAAAGTGGAATCAATTTAGAAAACTAAGCCTGTCACAACTCACATCCAATCAATCTCACATACAGACAATGTTTTCCTTTCCTATGGAAGCGAATTGGCGCCTAAAGGTTGCCAAGACGGTTCGTCAATAGGTCCGTTCCACAATGCCTGCATATAAGACTGACCAGATGATTGGCTGTTGAAAAAAAATCGACAAGGCTTGTACCACTTGGACTGTTGCCGTTCAGGCGAAAAATGCTGTCACAGAACGACGAAATTAAGTCCTTTTGCCCATCAACTTCTTGCACGGAATTTTTCCGAACTCGCGCGTGTTGATGGGCTACGCTTAGTGAACGAAGCGTAGCTTAGGCTTGCCCCACGTTGGGCGCCATTTGTTGTGATTGAGGCCTTTGGAATAAATATTTTGACTTGAAAAAGTCAAAATAATTGAAGGATAGGAAAGGTTCGGGACAGAATGGGCCAATTCCTTCTACGTCTGAATTGGTAGCTGAGTTTCCGCTGGTGCGACGCTCTTGCTGGTGGCTGGGACTAGCTACGGCAGGGTGGGGGGTACTTGCTACAACTCAGACCATTAAACCCTTGGCCTGTACAACAAAAAATTATCAGCGCCGACTTATCCAAGGGAACCAAAAAAGATTGGGATTATTTTCCCGATAGGTCGTGAAAGACCAAGAAGCGGTTGGATGGCGCGGCTCCGCGATTTGTCAGGGCGCTCTGGTGTTGTTGGCGCCCTGTTCTGCCCACCCTACCTCAGTCACGACATTCCAAAATCGAATATCTCGTCATGACCGCTTGTCGAGGTTCGGGGCTAAGGAGCTAGACGCTCGGGTTCATTTCTATAAAAGTGGCCTTTAGCCGTTCATTATTTCAAAAGAAACCCAACTAAAAGAATAATAAAAACTGAAAAAAAACATATGCCAAAACAAAAAAAAAATCAAAATATATAAAAATAGGAAAATCACTCACCCCATTCTTGTTGTTAATTCGCCTCCAAATTTTAATTTCATTATTTTAAATTTTTATTATTTTTGTTAAATTCGGTCCTCGTCCTGTCAGTCTGTCATTTTATACTTTTATTTCAATTTTAATATTTTATAATTCCGTTTTTAATTCATTTCATTTTTAGTTTAATTCATGTTGTTTTTTCTCTTCTTTTCTTCTTCTTCTCTTTTGTAAAAATGGGTGGTTTTTTTTCTTATTTTATTAATGAAAAAAAATTGCGTTCGTTTGTTTATATTTGAGATTTTAGGTGCTTGAAGCTATTCCGCTCATTCATTCATTCGAAGCGTTCGGTTTAAGCAACTTTGCGCGCGATTTTGGTCGAACTGGTTCTATATTTTGGCGATCTACGCTGTCTGCCATACACAAAGCATATCCGAATTTCGTATAATTTTTATAAGAAGTAATTCATAATCATAAGATTGTCGCTATACACGCGCAACAAATTTAATCTTGAAAGTCCGTTGATCGGAGAACAGCCGATAAAACGGGCCACACGAATAGAAGCTGTACACCTCGTTTTTAGTTAACAATTAATCGAATTATTTTCCCGTTAACAAAACGAAATTACGAAGATGAAGTTTATTCACAATATCGCGGAAAACTGGCACATTTCCTACGCATTAACGCATTACCGGCATTGGAAAATACTTTGAATCGAGAAAAGTCCACCAGAAGTTCAACTAATGCTAATGACACTGAATTAATTGACGTCGAATGGTTTCTTCAAATTTTATTTTGCGCGCAGGCACGGCACGCACCTTACATAATTCAACGTATTGAACTTGTTGGCAACGTTGGACTGTTATTAAAAAAAAAATGGCTAGGGTTGAATAAATTTCATAATTTTTCTTTTTAAATTGAGCAATTAATGAAAAATCGCGAACTAAGAACCTCAGTACCATTTCTATAAGACAATTTGTTCCAAACCGCGCACAAAATAATGAATCCGACCCACAACTTCAATCTTGAGAAACTTCACCTGTGTATACGGGCATTTCTCACAAGTCTGGTGACCTTTAATCGTAATCGTTATTCGCTACTATGATCATACGGCGATTATCTCTGCAGATCGCATTTGTTGTTGCTTGACGACGGAAAAGTTGTTTTATTTTTTTTTCTCGTTGATCTTCTTGGAATGATCTGCAACGGATAGTTGTAGTTGCAGTCCGGCTATCAACACTGATTATAATAATTCATTATTGTGCGGGACACAGTTAACTTATTTATCGTCAAGAATTTGAAAACGACCGATAGATCACCTTAAATGTGAAATATAATGTTTGAAGTCTTGTTACATTTCGATCTATTTCCCGGGGTTTGAGCGCGAGTAGTGTAAGAAGTTGCGGTCTCAATTTATCGCAATTTGTACGACAGGAAGATACCGGACCAGTTGTTTCGACTTTCGGATAATTGAACAATTGTCGTTGGTTTAATGTTGTCTTTGGATTACGAAGATCATCACTGATTGTGTGGTTGATGATGATAGCCGTTGTCGAAGTGAAAACAACACAAAAACCACAAAAAATTTGTTGGAAAATTGTTAAACGATTGTTCCGAAAACAACTAATAGTATGCCATCCATTAGTCGATTATATTTTAAAGTAAAATGGAGATGAATTGATGTCGGGTTGCACTTTGAAACTTTCCACGTGCGTTTTCGGTCGCGGGTCACACAATTCTTCCACTGCTCGGAGCACAAAAGGATTTTCGTGTTTTCACTAATTACGGCCGATGTGATGCACTGAAAAGTGCGAATTCTTCACGAAACGCAAGCACGGCACCCCTACGGCACAATTGCGATACTTTCACGGTTTTTTTCTTTTCCTTTACGCGATCTTTTCTACGTTTAGGAGAAAATTCACGTGCGCAACGATTCGAACTCGGCGATCTTCTCCAGACTTTCTTGATCATTGCAGCTGCAAGTTGATGGCACCATAGTTTTGTTTATGTACCTAGTTATGTACATAACCAAAATTACGACGCCGCAGACTGGGGTATCGCTCGCACCAACACATCTACCCCGATACGATTCGCGTTCCTTCCTTACCATTTATGGTAATGAAGGTTCTTTTAGCATCTCATGGTCGTGGCTACAGCTGATTTGTGCCGTCGTATTGTGGGATGTTGGCATCACATACAAGCGCAACTCCCGTCGCCAAAGCGAAAATATTGAAGGTCGAGGGCACCATGGCTTTGTTTATGTACCTAGTTAGGTACATAACCCAAATTACGGCGTCGCGCAAAATTCGGGCATCGCTTCTTTTTTTTTTTCTCAATGACAACCCAACAAATTGCCTGAGCTGCTGCTATATACTCAGACTCCGTAGTAGATGAAGACACAGACTTCTGTCTTTCTGAGCTCCAGCTTACAGCTCCAGAAGCCAACATAAAAACGAAACCTGAAGTTGAACGTCTTGATTCAATATCGCCAGCATAGTCAGCGTCGCTGTAACCAAATAAATTGAAATTACAATTCGCTTTGAAGAGTATACCGTGTTGAAGACTATCGCGGATGTACTTCAATATTCGTTTCACAGCATTTACATGTATCTGCAACGAATTTTCTAAATATCTGCGTACGTTTCCAACAGAAAAACAGATGTCTGGCCGAGTAGCTACCGCCTAATACATCAAGCTACGTATTGCCTACGGAAATAGGAAATACGGAAAGGCAGAAATCTTAGAATTTTCCACAATACTCAGATCTAAAGCACGATCTAAAGGCGTTGATACGGGGCTACAATCCAGCATCCGAAATCTATTTAACACCTTTTTTGCGTACGCTCCTTGGTGAACGAAAATATCCCCACTGGGCTGATGCTCAATTTGCAAACCTAAGAAACAATTTGCATTGAAAAACTTCACCTCAAATTCCTTTTCTAAGAAAATTAACAAGTGCTCAACGGAGCTAAGATCACTAGCCGCGATTAATCCATCGTCCACGTAAATCGCGAGAATTATTTTAGTGTTCTGTTTATAGTCACCGTAAACAAAAACACATGGGTCCGAATCACACACTTTAAAATTAAATTTTTTAATGAAATTAGTGAACCGTTTGTTCCAACACCGTGATGATTGTTTCAAGCCGTACTCGACTTTTAATAAGCTTACACACTTTACCGGTCTTATCATCAAAGCCAATCGGTTGCTTCATGTAAACATCTTCACTTAGGTCGCCATAAAAAAGGCGGTTTTTATATCAAACTGATATAGTTTTAATTGTCTAGCTGCAGCCACTGAGAGAATTAACCGAATTGAAGCGAATTTCACGACCGGGCTAAAAGTTTCAAGATAGTCAATGCCGTACTCTTGCGTGAAGCCCCAAACTACGAGTCGCGCTTTATACCGATCCACTGTGCTATCCGATTTCTGCTTCAGCTTGTAAACCCAACGGTTATCAAGAACCTTTTGATTTGCAGGTGCATCAACTAAACGCCACGTATTATTTTCATTGAGCGATGCAAATTCTTCGTTCATTGCTTTAGTCTAGTTTCTACAATCCTTTGAATTTATCGCCTCAAAATATGATGCTGGTTCGTCACATAGAGATATAAACGCCACTTCACCAGAATCACTCGCTGCAACTTTGTCGCTTCCAGATCTCAAACGCGATTGAACAATATTCCCAATATTCACGTTACATAAATTTCATTTTGTTTGTACTGCAGGTAGCTCCAATTCCTCCTTAACTTTGGTTGATTCTCTGTTCATATCTTCTGGTTCTTCAAAAGTTACATCCACCTTTTGCACTTCCAGAATAGATGAACTCCCTTCGTTAAAGATCGCATCACACGTAACATCTATATTATTCGTAGTCGGATTCTAGACTCGAAAACCTTTACCATTCTTGTCATATCCAACAAAAATGCATTTAACTGCTTTTGGATCCCATTTTTGCCTTCGCTGCTTCGGAACATGTGCGTAGACAACTGAACCAAAAACCTTCAGATGATCAAATTCGGCGTTCTTTTGATACCATAACTAGTATGGAGTTTTACAATTAATTGTACTTTTGCCAGTCCTATTTAAAACATATATAGCTGAATTCACAGCTTCTGCCCAAAATTTTAAATTCATTTCCTTTGACAAAACCAAGGTCTTGGCTGCTTCCACAATGTTCCGCATTTCGCGCTCAGCACAACCATTCTGCTCCGGACAATAAGGAACAGTTCGCTGATGAGTGATGCCTTGATTTTCCAATAGGGATTTCATTTCACGATTCACGAACTCCATTCCATTGTCTGTGCGAAGAACACGAATAGTACGGCCTGTTTCAGTCGCTTTAAGAAAATCTTGAAGTTTCGTAAGACCTCAGATTTGTGTTTCATGTAATAAACACAACGGAAATGTGAGAAATCGTCTTTAAACAAAAGGAAATACCTTGATCCATTAATCGATGCCCTCTGCATAGGTCTACACACATCTGCATGAATTATTTCTCCACACGATTTTGCGCTTTCTTCCCGTTTTACAAAACTCGAACGATGATGTTTTCCATAAGTGCATGCTTCACAGGTAAATTCTTCATCTTTAAAGGTTATGTCATTTCTACGCAAAAAAGCTCTGACGTATGCAACATTTTGGTGGCTGAGGCGTTCGTGCCACGTTCCAATAGTTCTTGCCACATTTGCCGAGGACGACTCTTGAGATACTGGAGGCACGACCCTGAACTGCATTTTGAACAGCTTTTCCTCCCGAACTCCCACTGCAACAACATGTCCATTCCGTATCAATTGGCATCGCCTTTGCACTGACGTAAGTGTAAAACCTTTATCAAGGGCTCGACCAGAAGAAAATAAGTTAAGATGAATTTTAGGCACGTATAATACATTTGAAAGATGTTTATTAACCCATTTCTTACCATTAAATGACAAGATATTAATGTTGCCTCTTCCGTAAGCCATGATTTGCTCACCATTTCCAGTTGTGACTGCAACCGGTGGACTAATTTCACTGTATGTACTGAACCATTCTCGTTTATAACACATGTGATCACTTGCCCCTGAATCCAGGAACCATTCATCACGATCACTGACGCGTTTTGTTTCGATTGCCTAACAAATGAAAGCTTCACTTTCTTCCACATGCTTCTGCCGCGGTTGCGTACAATCTCTCTTCCAGTGGCCAATTTTGCCACATGAAAAACATTTGCCAGGTTTCACGCAAACTTTGCCCTCGCCGGGGCCTCCATGAAATTTACCCTTTGATTTACGTGATTTTTGAGTTCCGGTCTTCCTTGCCACAAGAGCTTCGCAAGGCTCTTCTTGTTGGGCAATAATACGATTTTCTTCAATCATTAACCGCGTTCGAAGATTGTCCAAAGTACGGTTTTCCGATGTTGTCGACTCCCACGCGCTGTGAAAATGGTTCAATTGCGTCGGCAGCGTCATTAAAACTTTGGTTATAACCATTGAGTCCGGAATAACTTCTGCCAAGTCATTTAGTTGCTGCACTATTTTTTCTAATCTCGAAATATGCGTTGCCATGTCGTCTGCTGAATCTTTCGAAAAACTGTAAAACTGCTGCTGCAAATAGAGAACACCGGTTTCAGACTTTTGTTCGAAAACGCTGTGGAGCTTGTTCCACATTTCACAGCTATTTTTACAGTTTATAATATGCAACAACGATTTTTGTCCGACGGACGTTCCAATTATTTGTTGTGCTTTCGCGTCGGCCTGTTTCCAATTTTTTAATTTTTGCTCGTAATCGCTTGCACCATTTTCAGGCCGAAATTTCCATGCTAGCCACTGTGATGCGTCTTGCAGTTTCTCGATCTTTATTGTATCGCGCTCCATATTTCCAAAATACTTTCGCCAAACAAAACAAGTTCCGAACTTTTTTTCTTAGAAGCAATGTTCACAGAGTGTTGCACAGCTATCAGGAAGAAAACACAATGTGCAAGATAATTTTAATTAAAATAAATACCGTACACTCATTGTATTTATATCTTATAGTAGTATCACCAGACGTACTTTTCTGTTTTCACCTGCTTACACCAGAGGCGCTGCATGCGTTTTCTCTCTTCATACTTTTATCGTTACTCATTTCATTCGGTAAAGTCATGTCTCTCTTTCTGCTGTCGCTGTGGGGCGCATGTGTTTAGTATTTTGCCGATTCCCTCTTTATACTTTTTCGTTACTATCATTTCATTCAGTAAAGTCGTATCTCTTTCCTATATCTTTCGAGCGGTTTAACGTTTAAAAAAATTTTTATGAATAGATTGGGTAGGCCCCAGAAGTGTCCATATTTTGAAGGTTGGAGGTATTAGGGGCGAAGTGCGAGAAGCGTTTTAGACCGAAAATTTTGGTTTCTAGATCTCAGCAACCGCTAATGCTAGGAAGGTGAAATTTGGAATTTGGTTAGAACTTTGATAGTGGACTCATTTGCGAAAAATTGCCGATATGGGTGAAGGGGTGCGGTGGGGTGTGGGATGGATGGTTATAATAAAATTCGACTTGTTCGTTCGATGTCTCTGGATCGAGTGGTCCAGGTAGGTTTTATTTTTTCAAACGGTCTAATGTAATATAACTTACTATGTATTATTTGTATTGTTAGGTACTTATCCTATGTACTTATTCCATGCAATTATTCGTTCTTTCTACAGGGTGTTCGATGCTATTAATAATATTTTATTACGATTTCACTACACACTCCCTCTCTAGTGAAACGGTCATTGCTGAATCATAATATTATAACTAATGAAGAAAAAAAAAATTTTTCAAAATAAAAACAAAAAAAAATGTATTTGAAATGAAACAAAAAAAAAAAAATAAAAATATACATAAATGAATAAAAAAAAAATAAGTTTAAAAAAATATAAAAATGGAAATAGTTTTTTCTAACAATATTATTCGAATCGGATTGACGAAAGAAAAAAAAATTTTACTTCAGTTGTCTACAGTGAAAATTCAACCTTTTTTTTTTTCCTTTTAAATGATAATATTTACAATATTTTATTTTCCGAATGTGACTCGTTTGTCAGTGATCTCGGATGCTAAGAAATCATTTGTTTTTATTGAAGCGTTTAAGATGCCGAAAGCAGGTTTGAGTCGGTCAATTGAAATCGTTTTATTGCGACCATTAACGTTGACTACGTGTTGTTTGCGGAGTCTTCTAACCATTGGAAATGGACCTTCGTAAGGTGCGCTTAGGGGTGGTTTAACCTTATCGACTCTAACGAACACATGTGTGCAGGTGTTGAGTGATTTTGGAACGAAATCCTTAGTTGTGTTATGAGATCGTGGTTCTGACGTCTTCACGTCTCTCATATTTTTTCGAAGTTTGTCTATGAAATTATTCAAATTTTCATTGGTCGACTCGCTAGGTATTGCGAAGAACTCACCCGGGATTCTGAGTGCCTGTCCATAGACCATTTCCGCTGGAGAAAATTTGAGATCCTCCTTGACGGCTACTCTTAGCCCGAGCATGACCATTGGCAGTTCGCTACTCCAATGTAAGGTATTGCACCTTGCTATTAGCGATGCCTTAATTTGCCTATGTAGGCGTTCAACCATCCCGTTGGACTGCGGGTGATATGCGGTTGTCCTGATTTTGTTGGTATCATTTCAAATACGCAAACAATGCCAAAAAATGTGTACCTCCTTGCACATATAAGGATACACCTACGGGATCTACAAATTCAAAAAACTAGAAAATCCCTCAGTACAGGCGGCCGACCATGGGATAACATTAAAAAGCCGTCGTCTCTTTGTGAAAGATAATCAAAATAAACTCAGTTTCTTAATTGACACGGGTGCAGATAGATCCGTAGTACCCCACAAATTATTCGCTAAGATCGGTTCTACAAGAAATGATTTTTGCCTTTCTGCTGCAAACGGCACAGTAATTAATACATTTGGCAATAAAGTGATAGAAGTTGATTTAGGTTTGCGCCGAAAATTTTTGCACGATTTCATTATTGCTCAGATTAATATTCCCATAATAGGAGCCGATTTCCTCGAGAGGTTTGGATTAATAGTTGATTTGAAAAATAAGCGACTAATCGATAATACAACTAAGTTGACTATTAATACAAACTGCATTAACATTGGCACTCTAAGCCCAGTAAATTTCTCAATACAGAACACATATGGCGACATTTTAAAAAATTATCCTTCGTTGACTGCGCCTCCAAATTTTGGTCACCCAGCCAAACATAGCGTAGTGCACTACATAGCAACGGAAGGTCAACTGCCATATTCAAAACCTCGCAGACTAATTTTTGAAAAACTTCAAAGTGCAAAACTTGAATTTAAACATATGCTGGAAATAGGGATTTGTCGGCAATCATCTTCTCCAGTATCATCGCCACTGCATCTGGTAAAGAAACGAGAGACTGGAGAAATACGTCCATGTGGAGACTATCGTAGACTGAACCAAGTTACTATACCAGACCGCTACCCTATTCCACATATCCAAGACTTCACTATGCAATTAGCCGGATGCATGATTTTCTCAAAAGTTGATTTGTTCCGTGCATACCACCAAATACCGGTAGCACCGGAAGATGTATACAAAACTGCCATCACTACTCCTTTTGGTTTATACGAGTTTACAAGAATGGGTTTCGGACTTCGAAGTGCCGGACAAACATTCCAACGTTTCATGAACGAAGTTGTAGTAGGATTAAATTTCACCTTTGTATATATTGACGATATTCTCATTGCAAGTAAGAGCGAAGATGAACATAAGGAACATCTGAAGCTACTTTTTCAAAGGTTAGAAAGCTTTGGAATAACAATCAAACCCGCAAAGTGAATTTTTGGCGTTTCATCGTTAGAGTTTCTAAGTAATAATATTTTGAAAGACGGTATTACACCTTCAGAAAACAGAGTCCGAGCAATTTTAGATTTTCAAGCACCTCAGTCTATAAAACAGGCACAAAGATTTGTTGGGATGGCTAACTATTATCATAGATTCGTGCCACACTTAGCTGAATTACTTGCTCCAATTTACTCTCACATTACCGAAGCTCAGAAAGCCAAGAAAAGTACGCCAAAGGATAGTTTTACATGGCCAGAGCATTGCAATACTAGTTTTGATAAAATTAAAATAGCTCTGAGCAACGCAACATTGCTAGTACATCCTAGGAACGATAAAACTATCAGCATCACTACAGATGCTTCTGATATAGCAGTGGGTGCCGTATTGCAGCAGTTTAATAATGACTGCTGGGAACCACTAGCATTTTTTTCTCGAAAACTATCAAGTGCAGAAAAAAAAATATTCTACGTTTGATCGAGAACTGCTTGCCGTATACTTGGCGATTAAACATTTTCGATATTTCGTCGAAGGGAGAATATTCACAGTATACACAGACCATAAACCTCTGATATTCGCAATAAATTCGAAAACAGAAAGAAGCCCAAGACAAACTCGTCATTTAGAGTATATCGCGCAATTCACGACTAACATTCAGCACATAAGTGGCAAGGATAATGTTTTCGCAGATTGTCTATCGCGAACAAATCCTAGCGTGTCTACGGTACACACAGTACATGATAATTTAGATTATAACTCTTTTATCAAACATCAAAAATCGGATGAAGAATAACAGGAATTAATTTCACGTAAGAAGCAAAAAGGTTCAAAATTTAAGCTAGAAGTAATGGATTTTCCACTATCAGAAGAAAAAATCTGGTGCGAAACAAGTACTGAAAAATCACGTCGGGGTCACCACTGTGGGATAGATGGTTATAATAAAATTCGACTTGTTCGTTCGATGTCTCTGGATCGAGTGGTCCAGGTAGGTTTTATTTTTTCAAACGGTCTAATGTAATATAACTTACTATGTATTATTTGTATTGTTAGGTACTTATCCTATGTACTTATTCCATGCAATTATTCGTTCTTTCTACAGGGTGTTCGATGCTATTAATAATATTTTATTACGATTTCACTACACACTCCCTCTCTAGTGAAACGGTCATTGCTGAATCATAATATTATAACTAATGAAGAAAAAAAAAATTTTTCAAAATAAAAACAAAAAAAAATGTATTTGAAATGAAACAAAAAAAAAAAAATAAAAATATACATAAATGAATAAAAAAAAAATAAGTTTAAAAAAATATAAAAATGGAAATAGTTTTTTCTAACAATATTATTCGAATCGGATTGACGAAAGAAAAAAAAATTTTACTTCAGTTGTCTACAGTGAAAATTCAACCTTTTTTTTTTTCCTTTTAAATGATAATATTTACAATATTTTATTTTCCGAATGTGACTCGTTTGTCAGTGATCTCGGATGCTAAGAAATCATTTGTTTTTATTGAAGCGTTTAAGATGCCGAAAGCAGGTTTGAGTCGGTCAATTGAAATCGTTTTATTGCGACCATTAACGTTGACTACGTGTTGTTTGCGGAGTCTTCTAACCATTGGAAATGGACCTTCGTAAGGTGCGCTTAGGGGTGGTTTAACCTTATCGACTCTAACGAACACATGTGTGCAGGTGTTGAGTGATTTTGGAACGAAATCCTTAGTTGTGTTATGAGATCGTGGTTCTGACGTCTTCACGTCTCTCATATTTTTTCGAAGTTTGTCTATGAAATTATTCAAATTTTCATTGGTCGACTCGCTAGGTATTGCGAAGAACTCACCCGGGATTCTGAGTGCCTGTCCATAGACCATTTCCGCTGGAGAAAATTTGAGATCCTCCTTGACGGCTACTCTTAGCCCGAGCATGACCATTGGCAGTTCGCTACTCCAATGTAAGGTATTGCACCTTGCTATTAGCGATGCCTTAATTTGCCTATGTAGGCGTTCAACCATCCCGTTGGACTGCGGGTGATATGCGGTTGTCCTGATTTTGTTGGTATCATTTCAAATACGCAAACAATGCCAAAAAATGTGTACCTCCTTGCACATATAAGGATACACCTACGGGATCTACAAATTCAAAAAACTAGAAAATCCCTCAGTACAGGCGGCCGACCATGGGATAACATTAAAAAGCCGTCGTCTCTTTGTGAAAGATAATCAAAATAAACTCAGTTTCTTAATTGACACGGGTGCAGATAGATCCGTAGTACCCCACAAATTATTCGCTAAGATCGGTTCTACAAGAAATGATTTTTGCCTTTCTGCTGCAAACGGCACAGTAATTAATACATTTGGCAATAAAGTGATAGAAGTTGATTTAGGTTTGCGCCGAAAATTTTTGCACGATTTCATTATTGCTCAGATTAATATTCCCATAATAGGAGCCGATTTCCTCGAGAGGTTTGGATTAATAGTTGATTTGAAAAATAAGCGACTAATCGATAATACAACTAAGTTGACTATTAATACAAACTGCATTAACATTGGCACTCTAAGCCCAGTAAATTTCTCAATACAGAACACATATGGCGACATTTTAAAAAATTATCCTTCGTTGACTGCGCCTCCAAATTTTGGTCACCCAGCCAAACATAGCGTAGTGCACTACATAGCAACGGAAGGTCAACTGCCATATTCAAAACCTCGCAGACTAATTTTTGAAAAACTTCAAAGTGCAAAACTTGAATTTAAACATATGCTGGAAATAGGGATTTGTCGGCAATCATCTTCTCCAGTATCATCGCCACTGCATCTGGTAAAGAAACGAGAGACTGGAGAAATACGTCCATGTGGAGACTATCGTAGACTGAACCAAGTTACTATACCAGACCGCTACCCTATTCCACATATCCAAGACTTCACTATGCAATTAGCCGGATGCATGATTTTCTCAAAAGTTGATTTGTTCCGTGCATACCACCAAATACCGGTAGCACCGGAAGATGTATACAAAACTGCCATCACTACTCCTTTTGGTTTATACGAGTTTACAAGAATGGGTTTCGGACTTCGAAGTGCCGGACAAACATTCCAACGTTTCATGAACGAAGTTGTAGTAGGATTAAATTTCACCTTTGTATATATTGACGATATTCTCATTGCAAGTAAGAGCGAAGATGAACATAAGGAACATCTGAAGCTACTTTTTCAAAGGTTAGAAAGCTTTGGAATAACAATCAAACCCGCAAAGTGAATTTTTGGCGTTTCATCGTTAGAGTTTCTAAGTAATAATATTTTGAAAGACGGTATTACACCTTCAGAAAACAGAGTCCGAGCAATTTTAGATTTTCAAGCACCTCAGTCTATAAAACAGGCACAAAGATTTGTTGGGATGGCTAACTATTATCATAGATTCGTGCCACACTTAGCTGAATTACTTGCTCCAATTTACTCTCACATTACCGAAGCTCAGAAAGCCAAGAAAAGTACGCCAAAGGATAGTTTTACATGGCCAGAGCATTGCAATACTAGTTTTGATAAAATTAAAATAGCTCTGAGCAACGCAACATTGCTAGTACATCCTAGGAACGATAAAACTATCAGCATCACTACAGATGCTTCTGATATAGCAGTGGGTGCCGTATTGCAGCAGTTTAATAATGACTGCTGGGAACCACTAGCATTTTTTTCTCGAAAACTATCAAGTGCAGAAAAAAAAATATTCTACGTTTGATCGAGAACTGCTTGCCGTATACTTGGCGATTAAACATTTTCGATATTTCGTCGAAGGGAGAATATTCACAGTATACACAGACCATAAACCTCTGATATTCGCAATAAATTCGAAAACAGAAAGAAGCCCAAGACAAACTCGTCATTTAGAGTATATCGCGCAATTCACGACTAACATTCAGCACATAAGTGGCAAGGATAATGTTTTCGCAGATTGTCTATCGCGAACAAATCCTAGCGTGTCTACGGTACACACAGTACATGATAATTTAGATTATAACTCTTTTATCAAACATCAAAAATCGGATGAAGAATAACAGGAATTAATTTCACGTAAGAAGCAAAAAGGTTCAAAATTTAAGCTAGAAGTAATGGATTTTCCACTATCAGAAGAAAAAATCTGGTGCGAAACAAGTACTGAAAAATCACGTCGGGGTCACCACTGTGGGATAGATGGTTATAATAAAATTCGACTTGTTCGTTCGATGTCTCTGGATCGAGTGGTCCAGGTAGGTTTTATTTTTTCAAACGGTCTAATGTAATATAACTTACTATGTATTATTTGTATTGTTAGGTACTTATCCTATGTACTTATTCCATGCAATTATTCGTTCTTTCTACAGGGTGTTCGATGCTATTAATAATATTTTATTACGATTTCACTACAGGGGCAATAATGCAAGTCCGTCCAAAACGTAAAAAAGCCGAGATCGACACAGTCTACAATTCATATCTCCTAAACAGTTAATGACTCAAAATTGAAATTTAATATCTGTAGGTACAATAAGAGAATAGATCGGAATCAAATTTTTGAGTGGGTAGTGACGTTCGGAGTTGGGGTGAAAATTTTTAGGATTCGGTATCTAACGAAGCAATTGCTTTAGAAAAATAAAATTTGGTTTGTGAGTAAAGGTTGATAAATGGATTCTGTTGAAAGTAAAAATTTTTAAGAGGGCGGTGAAGCATGAAAGTGGAAGTGATAAAAAATTTTTCTAAAAATTCACATCTCATATCTCAAGAACAGTGTAAGTGTAAAATTCTTAAAATAAAAATTTGGTGGGTGTGGGTGTAGAGGGTGGGAGTTGGGGAGGGTGAAACGGTAAAGGGTCTGATTTTAATATCTCGAGAACTTATAAGGATACAAAGCTGAAACTTGGTATCTATTTTAGAGCTATGGTAGTGGCGTGTTGGAAAAATATAATTTTAAATACGGGTATTTTTTCTGTCTATAGAACGGCTTATGCTAGAAAGTTGAAACTCGCAAATCAACTAGAGAAGGAATTCTGATGAAAAGGGGGGAGGGGCAAAAAAAATTATCAGTGAAAATTAAATACATTATATTTTCAGGATTTCGTCTGCCTTATTCCTAGATCTGATCGATATCGAAAAAATTTTCACTTTCATGGGCTTGCGTAATAATCCTTTTTAAGCCTCTAAAAACATGCATATAAGATCGGTTGAACACATTTTCATAAATTTTGTCACATCTTTTAAAGATGATAAGAAATTGAATTGGTTTTTACTTTCTCGTGTTGTTTTCATATTTATTTATTAAATCGTTAAAAAACCTGTTTCACAATTCCTTCGAAATTCAAATGCCAAGTGGAAATGAAATCGAATGGGTTTGTGTGAGGCTTTTAGTGTACATCATACATATTCCGAAATTCGAATAGTTTCCCATACATGGGCTTATTCAATGTTTAATCGATTAAATATGTCTATTTGAAATATTTTTATTTTAAGAACAAAATTAATTTTCCAAGAAATCTAATAATATACAAATAGCTCATGACTCCGAATTTTACCGCTCCCGAACTTTGACCCGATAAATAATAAAAGTTTGGCCAAGATCATTGGCAGATATTTTATTTTTAGTACTATTTTGAATTTTACACATATATGTTTTACTTTATGATTTTAATAATAAAGTATTGTTATCGACTTTTTTTTTAAAAAAAATTTGCTTACCTGAAACGTTTTATTACTAATAAACACCAAAAAAGCAATAAAAATTTTCAGTCCGTCTGTGCGCCGTACGCCGTACGCAAACTCATTTGAGGAATTATAGTTCCCAAACCCTATGAGCTATTAAATTGTTTTTTTTTTTATGAATAGACATGATAGACCCCTTGAAGTCAGATTTTTTTGAGGGGTGAGGGTGAGGGGGAAGGTGGGGGAAGCGTTTTAGAGGAAAAATTTTGGTTTCTAGATCTCAGCAACCGCTTATGGTAGGAGGCTGAAACTTAGTATTTCTATAGAGCTTTGATAGTGGACCCATTTGCAAAAAAATTGATGATATGGGTGAAGGGGTGTGGGAGTGGAGGGGGAAATAATGCGTCCGAAACGCAAAAAAGTGGAAATCGAGACATTCTTAAATCTATATCTCCTAAACCGTTAATGGCAAGTAATTAAAACTTAACGAATATCTGTAGTTATACTAGGAGAGTAGATTGAAACAAAAAATTGTTTGGTATGGGTAAAGGCGTACGGGGGTGGGGGGTGAAAAACTTTAGATTACGATATCTCACAAACCAATTGAACCACAAAAACAAAATTTGGTTTGAGTATAAACCTTAATAGAAAAAATCTGCCAACAATCTGGCCGTAACTTTATTATTTTTCCGGTAGAAGTTAGGAACGCGTTCAATTCTGAAATGCGGTGGAGGCTACTATGTGACTAAAAACCTATCAAAAAATCTGCCTACAGTCTGGGCGCAACTGTATTATTTTTCCGGCAGAAGTTCAGAACGCGTTCAATTCGGGGATGCGTTGTATGTTACTATGTGACTGAAAACCTAACAAAAAGTTCGGGAAGCAGTTAGAAAAGGGTGTAACATATGAATTAAGTAATTGGGTCATATTCCGGGATGCGGTCTAGAGGTTGAAAAAAACAAAACTTAAAAATAGGTGATTATTAAACAAACCTGGGGAAGTGAAAAGATATTCGATATCTGATCAGACCTGAGAAACATGGTGGAATTCATGAAAAAGTATACAACCAGTTTACACCCTCTTAGTGGTCGAATTTCAAAAAATCTTAAAAACGCATTCTAGGTATTCACATGAAGAATCCGTAGAAAAAAAATGAACTCAATATTTCGAAAGACCTAGTAGATATGACGAAAATCGTGAAAATATATGCATTTTATACTAACCGATATTTTTTTTTGCCCCCCCTTCTGAACGCCAATGAATATTCAAATTTTTTTTTTTATCAGAATTACTTTTCTAGTTAATTTACATATACGTACCGAGTTTCAATTTCCTAGCATAAGCCGTTCTAAAGTTAGGAAAAACACCCCCCACCACCGTACCATACTACCCCTAAAAAAAAATTTATTTTTCCACCATGCCACTACTATAGCTCTATCTAAATACCAAGTTTCAGCTTCCTATCATTATAGATTCTTAAGATATAAGCATCGGAACTTTTTCTTTCTCACCCTTCCCCTCACTCTACTCTCCTAGTATAACTACAGATATTTGTTAAGTTTTAATTGCTTGCTATTAACGGTTTAGGAGATATGGATCTTAGAATGTGTCGATCTCGACTTTTTTGCGTTTCGGACGCATTGCTTCCCCCTCCACTCCCACACCCCTTCACCCATATCTGTTTTTTTTTTTGCAAATGGGTTCATTATCAAAGCTCTATAGAAATTCTAGGTTTCAGCCTCCTTACACAAGCGGTTCCTGAGATCTAGAAACCTAAATTTTTCGTCTAAAACGCTTACCCCGCCTTCCCCCTTACACCTCCTCCCCTGAAAATAATGTCAATTCAAGGGGTCCACCAAGTCTATTCTTAGAAAAAAATTTAATTTAATAGCTCCACTGGTTTGAGAGCTACGAGCCTTCAAAGATTTTGGGGCGGTCCACGTACGGCGTATGGCGTACGGGGTACTGCGTACAGACGGAGGGAAAATTTTTATTGCTTTTTTCGCGTCTACCAGTCATGAAACGTGGACAAAAAAATTTTGAGGACAGCAAATTTTTTTTTTTTAAAAATCGATAACAATACTGTATTATAAATAATACAGTAAAAGAACAAGATCGTGGAAGTGAAAATCTGATTGGATCTGAGAGATATGGAATAATTTATGAAAAAGTACACAATGACTTTACACCCCCTTAGGGGTCAATTATGGAGAATACATAGAATAAAATTAAATTCAATATTTGGGACGAGGTAGTAGATATGTCGAAAATCGTGGGAAAATATGCATTCTATTTTCACAGATATTTTTTTTGCCCTCTTCTGAACGCCAATAGATATTCGTTTTTTTTTTATTCAAAATTATTTTTCTAGTTGATTTAGATATGCACACTGAGTTTCAACAATGTAGCTTAAGCCGTTCTATATATAGGAAAAACACCCCCCACTTGTACCACACTACCCTTAGGGGTCGAATTTCAAAAGACCTTGAAAATACTTTCTAGGTATTCATACGAAGAATCCGTAGAATAAAAATGAATTCAATATTTGGAAAGACCTAGTAGATATGACGAAAATCGTGAAAATATATGCATTTTATATTTATTATATTTACAAATAATTTTTTTTGCCCCCGTTTCTGAACGCCAATGAATATTCAAATTTTTTTTTATCACAATTACTTTTCTTGTTGATTTACATATACACACCGAGTTTCAACTTTCTAGCATGAACCGTTTAATAGTTAGGAAAAACACCCCGTACCCCCGCAGCATACTATCCCTAAAAAAAATTATATTTTTCCAACATTCCGCTTCTATAGCTCTATCTAAATACCAAGTTTAAGGCTTATATCATTACAGGTTCTCAATATATAAGCATCGGAACTTTTTCCTTTTCACCCTCCCCCTCTACACCCTCAACCCCAAAACTTTTTTTCATACTAGAGTTTAATTAGCGCTACTTCTGGTAAAAATTCTAAGCATCTATCTTACACTGTTCTTGAGATTTGAAATGTGTTTGATTTGAAAAATTCTCATCCCCTCCACTTCTATGCTCCACCTCCCACTTAAAAAATTTTACTTTGATCAATCTTCATTTGTCGACTTTTATACCCAAACCGAATTTTATTCTTCTAGAGCAATTGGTTCATGAGATTTCGTAATCTAAAGTTTTTCACCCCCCACCCCCATACACAACTTCCCCCACCCAAAATTTTTATTGATTCTGTTCTCCTAGTATAACTACAAATATTTGTTAAGTTTGAATGGTGTGCCATTAACGGTTTAGGAGATATGGATTTTAGAATGTGTCTATCTCGCCTTTTTTGGGTTTCGGAAGCATTACATTTCCCCCCACTCCCACACCCCTTGATCAATATTGACAATTTTTCTGCAAATGGGTCTACTATCAGAGCTCTATAGAAATTCCAAGTTTCAGCTTCCTATCATTAGGGGTTATCCAGAAACCAAAATTTTCGGTCTAAAACACTTCCCCCTCCTTCCCCCTCCTTCCCCCTCCTTCCCCTCCTTCCCCTCACACCCCCACCCCTAAAAATTTGGTCACTTCAAGGAGCCTACCCCGTCTATTCGTTAAGAAAATTTCAATTTAATATCTCAAATCGTTTGGCAGCTACGAACCTCCAAACGACCTTGCGTACGGCGTGCGGCGGACAGACGGACTGAAAATTTTTATTACTTTTTTCGCGTCTACTAGTTATGAAACGTGAAAATAAAAATTTTGAGGGCAGCAAATTTTTTTTTTTTTAAAATCAATCACAATTCTTAATTATTAAAATAATAAAGTAAAAGGTTATTTAAAGTTAAATTTTTGAGGGGGGTAGAGAGCATAGAAGTGGAGGGGATAAGAATTTTTCAAAAATTACACGTTTCATATCTCAAGAACAGTGTAAGATGGATGCTTAAAATTTTTACCAGAAGTAGGCCTAATAGAACACTAGTAGGGAAAAAAATTTGGAGTGGTGGTGGAGAGGTTGAGAGTGGGGAAGGGTGAGAAGGAAAAAGTTCCAATGTTTATATCTTAAGAACCTATAACGATAGGAAGCTGAAACTTGGTGTTTAGATAGAGCTATTGTAGTGGCATGGTAAAAAAATAATTTTTTTTTAGGGGTAGTATGGTACGGGGTGGGGGGTGTTTTTCCTAACTTTTGAACGGCTTATGCTAGAAAGTTGGAACTCGGTACGTATATGTAAATCAATTAGAAAAGTAGATCTAATAAAAAAAAATTTGAATATTCATTGGGATTCGGAAGAGGGGGCAAAAAAAATTGTAAGTAAGAATAAAAAATCTGCCAACAATCTGCGCGTAACTTTATTATTTTTCCGGCAGAAGTAAGGACCGCGTTCAATTCTGAAATGCGGTGTAGGCTACTATGTGACTGAAAACTTATCAAAAAGAACAAGATCATGGAAGTGAAAATCTGATTGGATCTGAGAGATATGGAATAGTTTATGAAAAAGTACACAATCACTTTACACCCCCTTAGGGGTCAATTTTCAGAAAATCTTGAAAACACTTTCTTGGTATTCATATGGAGAATACATAGAATAAAATTAAATTCATTATTTGGGACGAGGTAGTAGATATGTCGAAAATCGTGGGAAAATATGCATTCTATTTTCACAGATAATTTTTTTTGCCCCCCTTCTGAACGCCAATAGATATTCGTTTTTTTTATTCAAAATTATTTTTTTAGTTGATTTAGATATACACACCGAGTTTCAACATTGTAGCTTAAGCCGTTCTATATATAGAAAAAACACCTACCACTTGTACCACACTACCCTTAGGGGTCGAATTTCAAAAAACCTTGAAAACACTTTCTAGGTATTCATACGAAGAATCCGTAGAATAAAAATGAATTCAATATTTGGAAAGACCTAGTAGATATGACGAAAATCGTGAAAATATATGCATTTTATATTTATTATATTTACAAATATTTTTTTTTGCCCCCCCCCCCCTCTGAACGCCAATGAATATTCAAATTTTTTTTTATCACTATTACTTTTCTAGTTGATTTACATATACACACCGAGTTTCAACATTGTAGCTTAAGCCGTTCCATATATAGGAAAAACACCCCCACTTGTACCACACTACCCTTAGGGGTCGAATTTCAAAAAACCTTGAAAACACTTTCTAGGTATTCATACGAAGAGTCCGTAGAATAAAAATGAATTCAATATTTGGAAAGACCTAGTAGATATGACGAAAATCGTGAAAATATATGCATTTTATATATATTATATGTACAAATATTTTTTTTGCCCCCCCCCCCCCCTTCTTAACGCCAATGAATATTCAAATTTTTTTTTATCACAATTACCTTTCTAGTTGATTTACATATACACACCGAGTTTCAACATTGTAGCTTAAGCCGTTCCATATATAGGAAAAACACCCCCACTTGTACCACACTACCCTTAGGGGTCGAATTTCAAAAAACCTTGAAAACACTTTCTAGGTATTCATACGAAGAATCCGTAGAATAAAAATGAACTCAATATTTGGAAAGACCTAGTAGATATGACCAAAATCGTGAAAATATATGAATTTTATATCTATTATATTTACAAATAATTTTTTTTGCCCCCCTATCTAAACGCCAATGAATATTCAAATTTTTTTTTATCACAATTACTTTTCTAGTTGATTTACATATACACACCGAGTTTCAACTTTCTAGCATAAACCGTTTAATAGTTAGGAAAAACACCCCCTACCCCCGTTGCATACAACCCCTAAAAAAAAATTTATTTTTCCAACATTCCGCTACTATAGCTCTATCTAAATACCAAGTTTAAGGCTTATATCATTACAGGTTCTCAAGATATAAGCATCGGAACTTTTTCCTTTTCACCCTCCCCCACCCTCCCCCTCTTCACCCTCAACCCCAAAACTTTTTTCCCTACTAGGGTTTAATTAGCGCTACTTCTGGGAAAAATTCTAAGCATCTATCTTAAACTGTTCTTGAGATATGAAATGTGTTTGATTTGAAAAATTCTCATCCCCTCCACTTCTATGCTCCACCTCCCACTTAAAAAATTTTACTTTGATCAATCTTTTTTTGTCAACCTTTACACCCAAACCAAATTTTATTTTTCTAGAGCAATTGGTTCATGAGATATCGTAATCTTAAGTTTTTCACCCCCCACCCCCATACACAACTTCCCCCACCCAAAATTTTTCTTCATTCTGTTCTCCTAGTACAACTACAAATATGTTTCAAGTTTGAATGGTGTGCCATTAACGGTTTAGGAGATATGGATTTTAGAAAGTGTCTATCTCACCTTTTTTGGGTTTCGGACGCATTACATTTCCCCCCACTCCCACACCCCTTGATCAATATTGACAATTTTTCTGCAAATGGGTCTACTATCAGAGCTCTATAGAAATTCCAAGTTTCAGCTTCCTAACATAAGGGGTTACTGAGATCTGGAAAGCAAAATTTTCGGTCTAAAACACTTCCCCCTCCTTCCCCCTCACACCCCCACCCCTAAAAATTTGGTCACTTCAAGGCGCCTACCCCGTCTATTCCTTAAAAAAATTTCAATTTAATATCTCAAAGCGTTTGGCAGCTACGAGCCTCCAAACGATCTTGCGTACGGCGGACGCCGTACGGCGTACGGCGGACAGACGGACTGAAAATTTTTATTGCTTTTTTCGCGTCTACTAGTTATGAAACGTGAAAATAAAAATTTTGAGGGTAGCAAATTTTTTTTTTTAAAAAATCAATCACAATACTTAATTATTAAAATAATAAAGTAAATGCATATATTTTCACGATTTTCGTCATATCTACTAGTTCTTTCCAAATATTGAATTCATTTTTATTCTACGGATTCTTAATATGAATTCCTAGAAAGTGTTTTCAAGATTTTTCGAAATTCGACCCCTAAGGGGATGTAAAGCGGTTGTATACTTTTTCATAAATTCCACCATATCTCTCAGGTCTGATCAGATATCAAATATCTTTTCACTTCCACGGGCTTGTTTAATAATCACCTATTTTTAAGTATTTTCTTTCTCAACCTCTAGTCCGCATCCCGGTATATGGCCCAACTATATAATTCATATGTTACACTCTATTCTAACCGCTTCCCTAACTTTTTATTAGGTTTTCCGTCACATAGTAACATATGCCGCATCCCCGAATAAAACACGTTCCGAACTTCTGCCGGAAAAATAATAAAGTTGCGCCCAGACTGTTGGCAGATCGCGTACAAACTAACTACGAATGAACAAATAAAGTTTTGGTGAAACTCAAACAATAAACACATCATCTCAACTGCGTTGCACCTCTTGAGTCTTATAAAAACAGAGATATAAAATTTTAAAAAGAAATTAATATTTTCAAAATAGAATATTGGAAAAAGTTTTTTTTTTAAAAGCGGTATTTTGAAACTTCTATCCGTTCCGACGCTAAGAGGTGAATTATTGAATTTCTCCACCTCCTTCGCCATACTTAAAAATCTGCCAATAGTCTGGGCGCAACTTTATAATTTTTCCAGCAGAAGTAGGGAGCGCGTTCAATTCTAAGATGAGGTGTAGGTTACTATGTGACTGCAAACCTTTCAAAAAGTTCGGGAAGCGGTTAGAATATGGTGTAACATATGAATTATATAATTGGGTCATATTCCGGGATGCGGTCTCGAGGTTGAAAAAAACAAAAATTAAAAATAGGTGATTATTAAACAAAACTGTGGAAGTGAAAAGATATTCGATATCTGATCAGACCTGAAAGATATGGTGGAATTCATGAAAAAGTATACAGCCACTTTACACCCTCTTAGGGGTCGAATTTCAAAAAATCTTGAAAACTTTTTCTAGGTATTCAAATGAAAAATCCGTAGAATAAAAATGAATTCAACATTTGGAAAGACCTAGTAGATATGACGAAAATCGTGAAAATATATGCATTTTATTTTTACTGATAACTTTTTTTTGCCCCCTCTTCTGAACACCAATGGATATTCGAATTTTTTTTTAACAAAATTACTTTCCTAGTTGATTTACATATACACCGAGTTTCAACTTCCTAGCATAAGCCGTTCCATAGTTAGGGAAAAAACCCCACCCCCGTACCACACTACTCCTAAAAAAATTATATTTTTCCAACATGCCAATACTATAGCTCTATCTAAATACCACGTTTCAGCTTTTTATCATTATACGTTCATAAGATATAAACATCGAAACCTTTTACTTTTCACCCTCCCCACCCTCACCCTTTACACCCACATCCCCCAATTTTCTTTTTCTGCTAAGGTTCTATTGGGCCTACGTCAGGTAAAAAAATTTAGCATCTATCTCACAGTGTTCTTGAGATATGAAAAGTGATTTTTTTTTGAAAATTTCTTATCCCCCCCCCCTTCCATGTTCCGCCATCCCCTTAAAAAATTGTACTTTGAGCAATCTTTATTTGTCGACCTTTCTCTTCAAACCGAATTTAATTTTTCTAGAGCAATTGGTTCCTGAGATATGGTAATCTAAAGTTTTTCACCCCCCACCACCGTACTCCACTAACCCCACTCAAAAATTTCTTTTCAATCTTTTCTCCTAGTAAAGGTACAGATATTTGTTAAGTTTGAAGTTCGTGCCATAAACAGTTTAGGAGATATGTATTTTAGAATGTATCGATCTCAGCTTTTTTGCGCTTCGGACGCAATATTTCCCCACCCCACTCCTTCACTCATATCAGAATATTTTTTGCAAATGGGTCTACTATTGAAGCTCTATAAAAATTCCAAGTTTCAGATTTCTAGCATTAGCGGTTGCTCATATCTAGAAACCAAAACTTGCGGTCTAAAACACCTCCCCCACCTCCCCCTTCACACCCGCATCCCTCAAAAGGTGTTCACTTAAAGGGGTATACCAAATCTACTAACGAAAAAAATTCAAATAAATAGCTCAAATGGCTTGGGTGATACGAGCTTTCAAACAATTTTGCGTACACAGGCAGACGTACGGCGTTTCCACAATCCTCACTCCCAAATAGTTTCCAAAAATTTTGCATGTAATTTTTTGTACCGCAAAAATAAAAAAGAGTGTATGACCTGCTGCATAATGGAATTCTTCTTTTGCATGAAGAAACAAAGAAAAGCGATCTGCTTCTCCATACCGCCCGTCCTTTCCCATGCACCGTGTGCGAGGAAAGGAAATGAACGTAGTGAGAACTGTGAGAAATGTCAATGCGTATTGTACCTACGAAGAAAAATTCAAAATCAATCAAAGCAAGCATTATCTCATTCATTCATAAAGTTCAATCAACACGACTTCCCATTGGTTGGGGTTTTGTGCTCTCGCGCTCTCCACACTTATTCATTTTTTTAACACTCGAGTGCGGAGTTCGCTGTCGACCAATGGGAAGTCGTGTTGATTTAACCTTATGAATGAATGAGATATGCCTGCTTTGATTGATTTTGAATTCTTCAAGAAAGAACGAGTGTGAAAGCGAGAGAGCACAAAACCTCAAAAAACGATATATGCTGCGCCATCTTTTGAGCTGAGGTGAAGTTATTCGTGATACTACTATAAGATATAAATACAACGGTACACTCTAACTGCTGAGATCTGGGCCCATAACCTGTTGATCCAGGAAAAAGACGTGACTTGTTTGATGGTTACAAAATGAGTGAGAACGTTTATTCGTATGGAATCCAATTTATAGTGACAGTAAAGCAGCAAGTACAGGTACTCTAAAAATTTCAGCTAAACTACTAACTTTTACTAAATTACACATTATTCAATAGTAGTGCCCATTTTTCAGCATCTGATTTCGGGAAAAAAAATTGACACTGGATGCCATTCCTTCCTTGCTTCTGACGACAAAAACTGATATTTATGGGTCACCACACTCTCGCTCACCTTCGCCACATGTAAACACTTCCTTTCTTATTCACGCAAGGTTTTTTAAAAAATTTTCCTTGGATTAATTAATAAATAAATATGTACTTTTAAGAATGTCAGCCGATGCTTACAATTAAGGAATATAGTTGTTAAGATTTCATTATCTGTTCTCTAAAATAAGAAGTTCTGTGTTTATATTTACAAAGAGACCATGAAATAAAGTTGAATTTAGGTTGATTTGAATTTGAATTAAACACTTCCTTGATTACAAAAACTTATAAAAGAAAACGATATTTAAGTACGGATTAACCTTTTGAGGATTTAAACTTATTACCGGTTTCTGTGAATAATAATAGAATTGCAGAGCCATCTGATAATAAGGACTTTTGCGATAGTTGTCTTAGTTTTCAAAAAACTATTGGTTTATACCAGAAAAGAGTTTATCAGTTAAGCTATGCATTGAAGAAAAAAGATATTTTAATCTCAAAATTAAGAAATGCATTTAAAAAAAAATCAAAAATATATATAAGCAAGATTTCAAACCTGAAAAATAAAGAGCAAAATTATAAAATACCGACGAAACCCGGTTTGAAAATTGCGATGATCATTGAGCAAGAATCGAAAACAGGTCCTAATTCCAAGACATTTGCTTCTATGTTGCTTCAAAGCGGTAGGACTTACTCTCTTCATGAGAAATGGGTTTCACAATCTCTATATTTTCGAAATACAGTCTTATATCTATTTATGCGTGATGAATTGGGATTTCGAATGCCCCATCCAAGTTCTATCCATAAATGGTCAATTTTAAAGAGTTTATCACCTGGATATAATGAAAACATTTTGGCCCAAATGAAAATCCAAGTTGATAAATTAGATAATAAAAGTAAGGAAGTTGTTCTTGTTTTTGAAGAAATGGCCATTCAAGAAAACTTAACATATAATGTTGTCCACGATCGAATTGATGGTTTTGTCGATTATGTCGATTATGGCAACCGAAAAAATGAGAAAGCGAAGCATGTATGTGTCTTTATGATTCGTGCTATATGTAGTAAACTTAAGCAAGTTTTGGGTTACGCAGTATGGGGTCTTCTATTCCCTCCGAAACTCTGAAATATTATATTTACCAAAGTATAGATATTTGTTCTAATTTAGGCTTATATGTAAAGTTAATAACTTGTGATCAGGGTTCTACAAACAGATCTCTTTACAAAAAGTTCGATATATATTACATCGACAAAAATTATTTTGAATATAATGAGAAGAAAATATATTGTTCATTTGATGTGCCTCTTTTTTTTAAATCAGTAAGAAATAATATGTTACACAAGGACCTTCAAACAGAAGATGGTATTGTTAGTATAGATGTTGTAAGAGAAGTGTATAGTATGGAAAAAAATAATGTGACGAAATTGTGTCCCAAAGTAACATATATGCACATTAACCCCACAAACTTCAAAAAAATGAGCGTCCGATTGGCAGTACAGGTTTTAAGTCACACTGTATCTGCTGCTGTCCTAACTTAAGCAACTCTTAACAAGTTTTCAGAAAAGGTGTCCCATAAAGCAATCCCCACGGCAGTCTTTATTGAGAAAATGAATAAACTTTTCGATATATTAAATGGCCGACCTCCTCTTATTCGAAATTCGGAAGCATCCCAATTTTTAAATGATATGAAATCATATATTTCTCATATAAGACTAATTAATTCTACTTCTACTACCTACTGTTTTAAAGGTCTTATTTTAACAATTGATTCCATATTGTCTGTATCTGGTGACTTATTTCAAAGATATGATGAGCTATTTTATTTCTATTCTTCAAAAGTTAATCAAGATCCTTTGGAAAACTTTTTTTCCCATATACGTGCACGTAATGCGAATAAAAGAAACCCAAGTGTTTATGAGTTCAGCCCGATAATTGCAAAAATCCTGTCCATAAAACTTATATATTCTTCGAAATACGCGAATTGCGAAAAAGATGATGACGAGATTTTAGATATCGACTGGTCATCAATTCTTCAGGATCCTAATTCTGGCAATCAAAGTTAACAATCTACTATAATCAATGGCTGTGAAGAAACTGAAATGGAGGAAGAAACCCTAAACGAAGTTGACGATGTTGATCACCAAGTACTTTCGGAAGAGGAAATAGAAATACCAATTGACAATATATCTTCTAGATATTTTGCGGGATACTGTTGTTATAAATTAATGAAACAAATTGGAAATCCTTGAGAAAATTGTTTTCGAACTATGGTAAAACCGCGTAATGAATCCTTAGTGATAGCTTCTGAACTATTTCTTAAATTTAAAAATTTCAATGATGGAACAGATTTTGGAAAGCTTATTCCTCCAACAGACAATTTTTTTGAAATTTGCTTGTTTTTAAACGTCTTTTTAGTACCAAACCTGAAGTAGATAAGATTAAATCAGTAATTGTGGATAAGTGTGTCGAAGTCACAAATAAAAAATTTCCCATTTGGTTCAATGAAACAGACTGCTACGACCTTCGCATTCAATGTTTAAACTTCATGATACTAGTCCTTATTAGAAAGCATTGCAAATGGGAAGGTGATCAGCTAAATTTGAGGAAAACGGATACTAACCGAATCCAAAAACTAAGGCAGCTAACCCACAAATAAAATATACCAACAGCGCTGCCACATTTCTACTTTTGTAGCAAAAATGTTACCAATCGTACGACACTCGATCTGAAACACACACATTGACGATGTTAAGAGGTATATATACATGTTCGTACATAGGAGGCGCGTAACCGGATTTTTCGTAGAGTAGCGCAACAATACGATCATAAAATTCAACCAATTTAAGAACCATAAAACCAAAGTTTCATTCATTCATAAAATTATGTGTAACGAATTCGGAGAAGTATTCATATAGTTCGGTCAAATTTGACGATCGTATTGTATTTTAAGGGACGAGACTGTACCAAATATACAATATGGTCAGTACATAATTCGATTATCGAGCTTACAGTTTGAAGCTTCCAGGGTTCGTGCATTACATAAAATTCTATTGCAAATGCTTACTTCGTCATCTTCAATGTAGAGGGACGACAAATTTGGGCATGTCACAAGATTTCCTATGTCGATTCGTCATCTGGTATTGTCGGTTCTACAACTGTGAAGATATTACGAGGTTGTATACTAAAAACACAAATTGTCAGCTCAGAGGACATAAAGATAAAATTAAAAAGTCAACTCAAAGTTCGAGTACAATGTCTCTTCGCAATTTTCTACCCAATCGAGTAGTGGACATGTGGAACTACCTACCCAGTGAAGTAATTAGCGCATCTACCACTACCAGCTTTAAAAATCGTTTGGATAATTATAACTCTCTCCTTAATGCTACATAGTTTTTTTTTTTTTTATTTTTTTTATTTTTTTGGACATACCATTATTTTAAAATTTTTAATTTTATATAACTTTTTCTTAACTATTTGCTTTATATTTGTTTTTTCTTTTTTTGAATTTATTTTATAGTTCATATCATTATATTTATATACGTATATAAGTCTAAAATATGAATTTGTATGCCACATTGGATATTAGGCATATCAGCATGCTGCCTGCCTAATTAATTCATAATAATAATAATAATAGTAATAATAATTTGATAAAAGTTTTTGTTATCCGTATATTGATAAAAAATTTGTTCAAATAACGTGGTTTTTTGTTAATATTACTAAGACTTTTTGTTCTGTGACTTACTTTTGTACTTATCTCCTTACACTGGTGTAGGAACGGGGGATTTTGTGAATATGACTTCAAAATAACAGATATTATCTACTGATCACCATCAATTATGGACCGGTGATCGATAAAAAACGTTGAATCTCTCTACGAACAATAATAATGCTTCAATTCGAAACAAATGAATTGAATCAAAATTATACGTTTTTGTATGAAGCGTTTCATGCCAGGTGGCAGTGAAATGCAAATAGTTTAGTACATATTGAAAGGTTTGGCTATTTTTGTTTTCAAGACCAGAATATAACATAGCATACATGTGAGTAAGAAGCTGATAGTAGCATATTGTTTATTGCCGGTCCTTTACGATAAATCCTCCAGCTTCAAAACAGTCGCTGCTCGTCATCTCCGTTACCTACATATGTATATCTCTATGGTTTTAACTATCAAAGTTTATCAATTCAAACGTTTGGGTTATTCCATCAAGAATCGCCAAAAATGACAAAATTTGTAACTTACCATCGCCGATTCTTTTGAAAATTTATGTACTCGAAGAATTAGTGAAGAAAAAAATATGATTTCAATGTTTTTTCTATCTCATTTTTTTGTTAGTTATAGTATGTTAAAGATTTCACAAAAATGGTGTCCGAGTGCTCTTCGAAAATGCATATCTCTGGTACTTAGTCTTTATCGTAGAATAATGAAGTAGGACTTATTTGAAAGTACAAGGTTGTCGCAATATAAAAATAATACGAATAAAACTTATCCTTGCAAGTTTTTTTTTTAAGCATAACGACTTTGTTTTTCCCTTGAATATCTCAATCTAAACTTGGGGATCGTGGTAAAAAAATTTAAGAAAACCTGTGATTCTCAATTAAGGTTAGTATAGTTCTTAATAATAATAAAAAAAATTGTTGACTCCGATCCCCTTGAGATCCTAGATCCTGGTCTCCTAAATACTTCACCTCAAACCGTCTCGATTTAAAGTTCTCGTCCTGCAGTAGCTAAGTTTTAAGATAGCTTTGCTATCTTCCTCAACCGAGTATAATACGTTTTATTTTCTATCGATGAATCATCGTCGATTGATTTTGTCCGTTTCGTAGCCATTTTTTTCTAGATTAGTCTTAAGATATATGATATGAAATTATCTATAGGTGCTGTACCTTGGACCGAATGTACCTCAGTCCAAACGTCAATTGCAACTGAACTTTAGCTGCTGGAAAAAAAAAGGTTCTTCAATGAAAGATTGCCAAATGTGTAGGCTTTGGTTTCAGTTTATTAAAGCGAGCCTAGAAGATAAATTGATTAAGATAAAACAAAAGAAGTGATTTTTGGACATAAAAGTATTTATTTGTTAGTTCAGTTATTGTTTTCTTCTAAGTCGTGTATAATTATTTCTACTATATAGCAGTTTTACCTGGTAAGACAACTAATTCATCGTGGTCTTGACCGTTAAATTTAATCCTTCCTTACTATTAGAAATAATTTAAAAAATGTGTTTGTAGTAATGGGTGATCGCATCCCGTACAACCAAGCTATATGAATCTTTACAGAGATCTGTAAAGATTCATAAAGTTCACGTGAGATCTATATAGAAAATAATGTAGGTGGTGTTAAAGAACGATGTCGTTTCCAGACTTTCGTAATCAAGCTGCAGTTAGAAGAATCTTTAACGATACTTGACGGTGCGTTTCAAGAGAGCTTTACCGATACAGCTATAGATCTTTATATAAAACTAGGCGAGTATTTAAAAAAAAAATATTTATTACTCTGTTGTTCTTAAGGTTTATTTACTTATTTACTTCTTTGTACACATAACATATTTTTTATATAATAATTTACATTGTAAACATGTTAGAAATTTTTATTTAGGGAAATAAATGTCATCTTTCATTAGGCTCGAACTCCGGTCATCATGATTTGAAGTCCAACGTCTTAGTCTCTACTCCACGTCTGCTTTTGGATAAAGAGTTCTTTATACTCGTTATCTTTACATTGCCAGATCTTCACGGTCCTTAAAATGTCTTCAACTATCTTTAAAGATCTCTTTTGGTTACATTTCTTTTTCACATAATATCTTCACGAATCTATAAATGTCGTTAACTGGCTTCAGATATCTTCACGATTCTTTTAATAGCTTTATCTATCTGCCGTGAAGTTTTGACAGATGCTGGAGGAAGTACATTTTTACAGAAATACATATGTAAAAATGTATCATTCTCTTATTATATTTTGATTGCAATACAAGTTTTTCTGAACGCATAGCCGTAAAACCAGGCGCAACCTTTTAAAAACGTTTCGCCACTTTAAGGTCAAGGTTTATGCATTACTGATTCAAATCAGGGGCCCTATGCTGTAACTAACGTCGCGACGTTTGCACCGACGGGCGTCGACGAACGTCGCGTCGTTCAGTTTGGCAATCCGTACGATGTATGTCGTTCGCGCGTGCAATGTGCGTCGTTGAAATGTCCAAAACGACGACGCGTCGGCTTACATCATACCAAAATACCGACAACGTCGCTCGTCGTTCATTGCCAACGGAATACAGCATACGGCCCCAGTCTCCGTCGTCACTTAACTCTAAATAACGACAATTCACGTTTCACGCCTTTCTTGTACATAGGTTCAGTTGCGTACAGTTGAATTTCATTATTATTATTTCTTAATAATATATCTGTGATTACCTGTATGCGGTAGCTTTTATTCTCAATACCTACTTGACAGTAAATATATTATTAATAAATAAAAGTAATGAAATTCAACTTCCTTTCGAAAGAATCTTTTAAGTTATGTATCGTAACCGTCCCTTATGCAACTGTATGAAACTGTACAAGAAAGGCGAGATATGTACGTGAATTGTCGATATTTGGCGTTAAGTGATAATGAATACTGATATGAATCGGTAACGCATAGTTCTTAAACTTAAAGTGGCGAGACGTTTCTTTATAAAGGTTTTTCGCAGCATTCGATAAACATCTTTACTGAAAATAGCGCTAGAATACTTTATGTTTCGTTATGATGCTTTGCCCGCCGATACTGTTCGATACAGATTCATAAAGCTATGCAACGAAATTTATTTATCAAAATAATGATATCGACGAATTACTAAATCGTTGACTAACTATAACGGTCTGGATTTGTCTATATCGATGGATTAAGCTACTTTGCGCCTGGTCGTACGGGATGTACCTTGGACCGTTTTTTTTAATTGTACCTTGGACTATGTAAGCTACATATATTAGAAAAAAATTTGTAAACAAATGGGACTTTCATCCTGATATTACACCCGCAGAGGTAGTGGGGAGATTTTGAAGTAGACAGCAGTGAATCCTCTTTTACACTAGTGTTTATTTCAGCTAGACAAACCATTTTCTATAGTTGCTTATTCTTATTATGAATTTTTCTTGTTTTTTTTTTAAATTTATAGCTTTACTAGATTTTTCTTTTCCAATAAAAATATAAATTAAATTAAATAAAAGAACCTTATATTATTACTCAGGATTTCGACTTTAAAATTGAATTATTTTTAAAAAGGTCCAAAGTACAACTAGCAGCGGACCGAGGTACAATCTATAGTTGTACCTTGGTCCGTTTGAGGTTCCCTCCAAAAACCGTTTCAGGATCCATCAAATTTACTAACAGCAGTTCCAGCTATAATTAATTTTGTGGTTAAGCAAATAAGCTTTCATATGTACTATTCACTAATTTTCATTTGTTATTGGTTTTATAGATTTAAGGGTTAATGTAAAATCTGGACCGAGGTACAGCACCTTCCCCTACTCTCTAAATTATACTAAAATTGGTATATGGCAGAGTCAAGATTGACAAATACCTCCTCAGCACTAGGGAAGGATCTTGCGTGGATGTTTACATTCTTACATATATCGTCAGCCTATGCTATTGGATGGTTAGGTTTAGGTTTCGGTTTCAGTGGCGGCCAAAGGCCTCACATAGACCAACGAGGGTCCATAGTGATACCACATAAAAAATAGGAGACCATATGTACTTATGGTAGGTCCGCTTGCGTTTCGATCTGTGTTGAGAGTTCCTCGTTTAATTCAAAGGTCCCTGTAACCATAGCAAAGTTGATTAGACTCTGCATGCTGTTAAAAGAGACTTCTTTAAGGTTTGCGAAGGTCGAAGCACCCAGACCTTTCAGCCGTCTCCTAGCGAGAGCTAGGCAGTTGCACAGGCGGTGTTCTAGCTGCTGGGTGGACTTGAATAGTAGGGTCCCATTAGTGTCGACAAGGGTTTTTCGGATGACATTCTCTAGTGCCAAGTTGAAAAGCATGGGTGCTAGACCATCTCTTTGCTTTAAAGGGATTATATGAGTAGAAACATTTTTTTTTGTTTATCTTAAAGTTTATAGTCTTAAGAATGTTTTCTGTAAATGTCATATTGAAGTTTCAATAATTGTGGAAGCTATGGGCAATTAACCGGGATGGGCCCTTCGTGAATTCTCTATATAGCACGTCATTCAAACGCGATTATCTCGAAACTTACTTTTCAAAGACCGTTCCCAAAATCTTCGGAAAACGGCTGAACCGATTTCTTCAAAAATTTCACACATTATTTTTGGATAGATTTTTTAGGTTTTGAGATAATAATTTCTGAAATTTATCTATTTTTTCTGCTTTCTACTCAGAGGATCCCCCTTAAGTCACACTCAGTTCGAAAACTGGTTGTGAAATCGTTTTGTATTCCTTGTAAGCTGACATTTTTTCAGTGCGTAACCAGGTGGATTCTCTTTATGTGACTGTGGTCAATTGTAAGCGGAGATTTTAGATATTCTCAGTCGTTTATACTAGTGAGCTGAAACTTGAATTTAATACAATATAAAACTTGAATAGTTCGCACAAAGTTTTCGATATTGGTGAAGATATTGGTGAAGATATTGGTGAAAAAAACAGTACCTCCGAATTGCTCGAACGCTAAGATCGAAATATTCTAGAGTCTTTCTCGTAAAAATTTAATTGAAGCAAGGAAGTGGAAAATGTTTCTAAAGAATCACGTCTCATATCTCAAGAGCTGTTTAAGATAGAAGCTTAGAATTTATACGGGAAAAATATGTAGGGCTTCTGAGTTTCATATCTCGAGAATAGCTTCATTAGAGCTCGAAAGAGAGCTCCATTACTTACAAATAACTCTTTCTTTTATTGTAGTATATAATATCTACTACTACTACTACTAATAACTACTTGTAGATAATATCGAACCTTACTGGTCAATTTATAGTTCAAATTTGTCAATATTAAATTTTTTTTGCTGACCCCCCCCCCCCCCCCCCCCCTTCGAAAATCATGTCTAGCTACGCCACTGCTCCTTACCTACTTATTAGACACCTCTTTACTTTATATGTATCAAAATTCTAAAATATTCTAAATTATGCCAAGTATCAGCGGAATCCGCTGTACATAGATACTAAAATCAACAAGAGATGCATGTTTTGTAGAACCACAGACAATACCAGATGACGAATCGACATAGGAAATCTTGTGATATGCCCAAATTTGTCGTCCCTCTACATTGCAGATGACGAAGTAAGCATTTGCAATAGAAATTTATCTAATGCACGAACCCAGGAAGCTTCAAACTGTAAGCTCGATAATCGAATTATGTACTGACCATATGTACATATAGGTATTTGGTACAGGCTCGTCCCTTAAAATTCAATACGTCAAATTTGACCGAATTATATGAAAACTTCTACGAATTCGTTACACATAATTCTATGAATGAATGAAACTTTGTTTTTATGGTACTATAATTGGTTGAATTTCATGATCGTATTGTTGCGCTACTCTACGAAAAATCCGGTTACGCGCCTGCTATGCACGAACATGTATACATGCCTCTTAACATCGTCAATGTGTGGGTTTCAGATCGAGTGTCGTACGATTGGTATGCAGTGTTGCCGAAATCTTGTTGCAAAAGTAACATTTTTGCTACAAAAGTAGAAATGTGGTAACGCTGTTGGTATATTTTATTTGTGGGTTAGCTTCCTTAGTTTTACTTTATTAGTAATAATACAGTACTGTTATTGATTTTCAAAAAAAAAAATTTGCTGCCCTCAAAATTTTTTTGTCCACGTTTCATGACTAGTAGACACGAAAAAAGCAATAAAAATTTTCACTCCGTCTGTCCGCCGTACGCCGTACGTCGACCGCCAAAATCCTTTGAAGGCTCGTAGCTCTCAAACCAGTGGAGCTATTAAATTAAAATTTTTTCTAGAAATAGACTGGGTAGACCCTTTGAATTGACATTATTTTCAGGGGTGGGGGTGTGAGGGGGAAGGTGGGGGAAGCGTTTTAGACGAAACATTTTGGTTTCTAGCAACCACCCATGTTAGGAGACTGAAACGTGGAATTTCCATAAAGCTTTGATAGTGGACCCATTTGCAAAAAAATTGATGATATGGGTGAAGGGGTGTGGGAGTGGAGGGGGACGCAATGCGTCCGAAACGCAAAAAAGTCGAGATCGACACATTCTAAAATCTATATCTCCTAAACCGTTTATAACAAGCAATTAAAACTTAACAAATATCTGTAGTTATACTAGGAGAGTAGATTGAAATAAAATTTTTGGGTGGGGTAGTGACGTACGGAAGTGGGGGTTGAAATACTTAACATTACGATATCTCCCAAACCAGTGGCACCAGAAAAACAAAATTCGGTTTGGATATAAAGCTTGATAAATAAAGATTGCTCAAAGTAAAATCTTTGAAGGGGGCGGGGGAGTACGTAAGTGGAGGGGATAAGAATTTTTCAAAAATAACACGTTTCATATCTCAATAACAGTGTAAGATGGATGGTCAATTGAGATTTTAGATATTCTCAAACGTTTATACTGGAAAGCTGAAACTTGAAATTTATATAAAACTTGAATAGTTCTTAAAATGTGGTCGATATTGATGAAGAGAGTGGGTGTGAGAAAAAACAATATCTCCGAAATGCTTGAAAGCTGAGATCGATAAAAAGATATTCCAGAGTCTTTTTCGTAAACGGTCAATGCCGACAGTGAAGCAAGGAAGTGGGGGAATTTTTCTAAAGAATCACGTCTCATATTTCAAGAACTGTTCGATAAAAGCTTAGAATTTATACGAACGTACACGAGATGAACTAGGTCTAGTCCAAGCCGAAACTCAAGGTGAAGCAGCGTCACGCAGAAACGCATTCAGCGAAGGCTAAGACGACAGCAGCATCGCATCAGATGCAAGCGGCCAAGGCAAGGTGTCAGTGAGCACACGAACGGCAGAGGCCAAGATACAACAGCGACGCACAGGACGCTAAACAGCGGAGCTAAAATGACGGTAGCCACGCACCAGACGCCAATAACCAAGACGAGAACAGCGGAGCCGAGACGAGTCGCGAGACACATTCCAGCACAACGAGATGAAGCCAAACGAGATCACGATCAGCGCCAGGGCAAACCGAAAACAAGTAGAACCAAGGAGTCACGACGAACTACGCAGATTACGAGCCGCCAACGCAGGCAAACCAAGACACCACCGAGCAGAGGCCATACGCGGGAAGACGAAGACAGACAGATGACAGAGCAAGGAGAGTCCTACACGCAGAGGACGACACAGAGACGAAGACAGGCAGACGGCAGAGCAAGGAGAGTCAAGGAGCGTACGAACGTAGTCATACCCACGGCAGCGCGGAATCTAACCACATTGATCAAACATGGCGGACAGGAGAAGTTGCGGCAAGGGAGTCAAGAGCGCGAAGGCGGGAGCAACTCGAGTCAGGGCGAATGTCGAGCACACCGAGAGGATCGCAAACAACAAGCAGGACGATCCAAGATGTGAGCAACTTAGCAATCCAGGCGTGAGCAATGAGGCGAGCAAACAACGGACAGGACGAGCATAGCAAGCCCCACATGTATGAGGAAGACCGAGAAGGAACAACAAACGCATCATGAATGAATTATTTATTAACTACCTATTATTATTATACTGATTTATGAATAAAGTGAAGTCAAATCAAGAAATAAATATTTTGTAACGGAAACTGGCACCCGACGAGCCTACCCCGGAATCGAGTCGTTACAAAATATAGCTCTACCTACCAAGTTTTAGTTGTATATCATAAAAGATTCTCGAGATATGAAACTCCGAAACGCTACAATTTTTTCCCGTATAAATTCTAAGCTTTTATCGAACAGTTCTTGAAATATGAGACGTGATTCTTTAGAAAAATTCCCCCACTTCCTTGCTTCACTGTCGGCATTGACCGTTTACGAAAAAGACTCTGGAATATCTTTTTATCGATCTCAGCTTTCGAGCATTTCGGAGATATTGTTTTTTCTCACACCCACACTCTTCATCAATATCGACCACATTTTAAGAACTATTCAAGTTTCATATAAATTTCAAGTTTCAGCTTTCCAGTATAAACGTTTGAGAATATCTAAAATCTCAACTGACCACAAAAAAAGAAGTCACTACAAGATTCATCCGGTTTACCCACTGAACAAATTTCAACTTGCAAAGAATACAAAGCGATTCCACAACCAGATTTCGAACTAAATTTGGTTTAAAGCAGGGAGATGGTCTAGCCCCACGATTTTCAACTTGTCACTAGAGTATGTCAATGAGACATCCAACTTGTAGCATCCCAGTAGGAAATGGGAGCATCCCATGATTAATCCCGGACTACTCCTTAGGGAGGTTTGGAGACCTCGTTTTCTCCTCCATTTGACCTCCTTTTTGCAAGAGCATGTCCGCTAAAATCAGATCTCCAATATACTTCCAAAGAAAGCATTCAAAAATACTTGTAAGGGGCTTAAGGGGAGAAATGCCTTTAGGAACGTGAAAAATAGGCATTTTTCGGGATTTTTTTTAGAAGGGATAAAATAATTGGATCATTGTGAAATTTGGATATGAGTTTATTATAACTTTGAACTTAACAAAAAAAAATTTTCGGATGTCCAACAAAATGGCTGCTTTATGGAGAGTCTTCGGACGCTTGTTTCTCGCGACATCAAAAAGTGCTGCAGCTGCCATTTTTTTTTTTTTTTTGATCTAAAAAGGATGAAATAAGTTTCTTTCGTTTACTGACATATTAAGAAGAAGGATATCCAAAAAAAATGATGAAAAAATGCAAAATTGAAAATTTGGGAGCCATTTTACTTGGAAGGTCGAATTTTCGACCATTTTTTCGACATATTTGACCCCCAAAAAATTATTTATTTACACGCTACCTTCCCAATTTTAGGTATATCCTTCCGGTAATACTACTGAGAGAAACCTCTCCAAATTTCATCCAAATCGGTCGATAACTTTTTGAGCTACAACTGCAGCAGTTTTTGAAAAAGTAGTTTCGAGATAATCGCGTTGAAAGTTTCAACATTTTGTCGTTTCTAATACCGCATGCTGTCGCCGCGCTCTAAACTATATGCGATAATTTCGAAAATATTCAATATTTCGAGTTATCCTTTGGACAGTATATTCTTAAGATATCATACTTTCGAAATATGCAAAAAAACAAAATCGATTTTTTGAAATTGTGTAAAGGTATTTCTCCCTTTAAAACGAGACCTCTAATGGGACTAGTTCTGCAGTAAAACTCAAAAATGGTCTTCATATAGTCCCATTTTCATCCACACGGAGCAAAACAAGAGAAGTGACGTTTTTCTGCATAATTTTGTTATTAATCTCCTTTTTTTCTCCATTGTGAGGGATAGTAGATACCTCGATATTTGCTCCCTTACGGAGTTCTCCACAAATTTCCTAGTGGGATACGCTGACGATATATGTAAACATCTTCGCAAGATCCTTCCCTAGTGCTGATGAGGTATTTGTCAATCTTGACTCTGCCACAATGTACACAAGAAAGAGAACGCCAATCAGACAGAATACAAATTTCGGAGTATGAAAAGTATACACAACTTCATAGGTATATCTTCAGGCTAATCTGGAAAAAGACGGCAACGAAACGGACGAAATCAATCGACGATGATCTGTCGATAGTAAATAAAACGTATTATATGTACTCTACTCTTCAAACGATTTGGCGCAAGACGGACGACATACAGATAGATTAAAAATGTTTTTTTGCGTTTTTGGTGTCTGCTTGTAGTTTTTTTTTATTTCGATAACTACACTTTATTATATTAAAATAATAAAGTACAATAGATCATTCTACTAAGAATCGCCATCTTGACATCTTACCATCTCGGATTCTTTTGAAAATTTGTGTACTTGAAGAACTAGTGAGAAAAATAATTGAAATACAATTTCCTTTTCAAGGATAACGATTTTGTCCTTTATCCTTGAATATCTCAAAATGTGTATCTTTAATTCTTTTCTTTTGTATATTTTCTGGGTTATACTGTTTTTCAAAACACACCAAAAAATTAACTTGGGATCTCAAGGGGATCGGAGTCAAAAAAGTTTAATATTGTTATTAAGAATTATTATTATTAGCCTTAATTGAGAACCACCAATTTTCTTAGATTTCTTGACCCCGATTCTCTTGAGATCCCAAGTTAATCGCAGAAAAAACTTCCAAGGATAATTTTTATTCGTATTTTTTTATATTGCGACAAACTTGCATTTTAAAATAAGCCTTATTTTATTATTCTACGATAAAAACTAAGTACCAGCGATATGAATTTTCGCAGAGGACTAAGGTACCATTTTACTTTATTATTTTAATAATTAAGTATTGTGATTGATTTTTAAAAAAAAAAAATTTGCTACCCCCAAAATTTTTATTTTCACGTTTCATAACTAGTAGACACGAAAAAAGCAATAAAAAATTTCAGTCCGTCTGTCCGCCGTACGCCGTACGCCGTACGCAAGATCGTTTGTAGGCTCGTAGCTGCCAAACGATTTGAGATATTAAATTTAAATTTTTTTAACGAATATACGGGGTAGGCTCCCTGAAGTGACCAAATTTTTAGGGGTGGGGGTGTGAGGGGGAAGGAGGGGGAAGTGTTTTAGACCGAAAATTTTGGTTTCTAGATCTCAGTAACCCCTAATGATAGGAAGCTGAAACTTGGAATTTCTATAGAGCTCTGATAGTAGACCCATTTGCAGAAAAATTGTCAATATTGACCAAGGGGTGTGGGAGTGGGGGGAAATGTAATGCGTCCGAAACCCAAAAAAGGCGAGATAAACACATTCTAAAATCCATATCTCCTAAACCGTTAATGGCACACTATTCAAACTTAACAAATATTTGTAGTTATACTAGGAGAACAGAATCAAGAAAAATTTTGGGTGGGGGAAGTTGTGTATGGGGGTGGGGGTTAAAAAACTTTAGATTACGATATTTCATGAACCAATTGCTCTAGAAAAATAAAATTCGGTTTGGGTATAAAAGTTGACAAATAAAGATTGATCAAAGTAAAATTTTTTAAGTGGGAGGTGAAGCAAAGAAGTGGAGGGGATGAGAATTTTTCAAATCAAACACATTTCATATCTCAAGAACAGTGTAAGACAGATGCATAGATTTTTTACCAAAAGTAGCGCTAATTAAACTTTAGTAAGGAAAAAAGTGTTGTGGTTGAGGGTGTAGAGGGGGAGGGTGGGGGAAGGTGAAAAGGAAAAAGTTCCGATGCTTATATCTTGAGAACCTGTAATGATATAAGCCTTAAACTTGGTTTTTAGATAGAGCTATAGTAGCGGAATGTTGGAAAAATAAAATTTTTTTTAGGGGTAGTATGCTACGGGGGTAGGGGGTGTTTTTCCTAACTATTAAACGGTTTATGCTAGAAAGTTGAAACTCGGTGTGTATATGTTAATCAACTAGAAAAGTAATTGTGATAAAAAAAAATTTGAATATTCATTGGCGTTCAGAAACGGGGGCAAACAAAATTATTTGTAAATATAATAAATATAAAATGCATATATTTTCCCGTTTTTCGTCATATCTACTAGGTCTTTCCAAATATTGAATTCATTTTTATTCTACGGATTCTTCGTATGAATACCTAGAAAACGTTTTCAAGGTTTTTTGAAATTCGACCCCTAAGGGTAGTGTGGTACAAGTGGGAGGTGTTTTTCCTATATATAGAACGGCTTAAGCTACAATGTTGAAACTCGGTGTGTATATGTAAATCAACTAGAAAAGTAATTGTGATAAAAAAAAATTTGAATATTCATTCGCGTTCAGAAGGGGGGGGGGGGGGCAAAAAAAAATATTTGTATATATAATAAATATAAAATGCATATATTTTCACGATTTTCGTCATATCTACTAGGTCTTTCCAAATATTGAATTCATTTTTATTCTACGGATTCTTCGTATGAATACCTAGAAAGTGTTTTAAAGGTTTTTTGAAATTCGACCCCTAAGGGTAGTGTGGTACAAGTGGGAGGTGTTTTTCCTATATATAGAACGGCTTAAGCTACAATGTTGAAACTCGGTGTTTATATCTAAATGAACTAGAAAAATAATTTTGAATAAAAAAACGAATATCTATTGGCGTTCAGAAGGGGGGCAAAAAAAATTATCTGTGAAAATAGAATGCATATTTTACCACGATTTTCGACATATCTACTACCTCGTCCCAAATAATGAATTTAATTTTATTCTATGTATTCTCCATATGAATACCAAGAAAGTGTTTTCAAGATTTTCTGAAAATTGACCCTTAAGTAGGTGTAAAGTGATTGTAAACTTTTTCATAAACTATTCCATATCTCTCAGATCCAATCAGATTTTCACTTCCATGATCTTGTTCTTTTTGATAAGTTTTCAGTCACATAGTATCCTACACCGCATTTCAGAATTGAACGCGTTCCTAACTTCTGCCGGAAAAATAATAAAGTTATGCCCAGATTGTTGGCAGATTTTTTTCGTAGTCTTTAACATACTATAACTAACAAAAAAATGAGAAAAAAACAAAAAATTTCTTTTATATGGTATTTGTTTCCTCACTAATTCTTCGAGTACCTACATAATTTTTCAAAAGAATCGTCGATGGTAAGTCACAAATTTCATCATTTTTGACAATTCTTGATGGAATGACCCAAATGCTTGAATTCATAAGCGTTGATAGCTACAACCTACTTGTATATCGTTCACATTGAAGAAATATCATTGTTAGTAGAGAGATTCAACTTTTTTTTATCGACCACCAGTCCATAATTGCTGGTGATCGGTCGATAATATCCTTTCTTTTGAAGTCATATTCATAAAATCACTATATGACAATATTTTGTATACACTTGCGCACGCTTTGTAACTGGAAAACTAATGAAGTTGGAAATTAGAGACCAACAATAATCAAGCAGTATTGAAATGTCTTCACAGACTTTCGTGCATCCCCAAAAAAACCCCCCCCCCCCGTTCCTACGCCAGTGCGGCGTGGCCAAAAATCACGGTAAAAGAGAAGGCTGCGTATTGGCGTGGACGCGTTTGCAATACCAATAAAATAACTCGCCGGAGTGAATGGATGATTAAAAACCATTTTTGGAAGATTTCGGTGCCAAATTGTAGAGATTGCAAGCGACTGCGATGATGCTCAATGATATACTTGCGCAAGCTTCTTTCGGAACTTCTCTTGCTGTCAGTCGGCTACGATTTCATCGAACACAATCCTGTCACCTAGCGCATCATCTGACGATAAATGTGACGAGCCAGTACACGATTTAAATGTTACGCTGTCATGAAAGTTTTAGGAAGGTTGGCCGACAAGAGTCCAAGTTTGTAGGGTTCCACTGGATCACTTGGAATATAGTGGTTTTATCCAACGCAGTTTCGTTCCAGGGAATTGTTTATGCAGCGTAACAAAAAAAATCCAAGCAAAACCCAGGCCTTTTTGGTCGAGTCTATTACGCAAATACAGCCGTAATGGAAAACAGTTGTTACGGTTCGTTTACATGCAACATGGAGTACCAGAACTTCAACAGACGTGCGGTATTTGCATGATCACCATAAAAGACCCGAAATATGAATTTCACACGATCTCGCGTTGATCGACGAGGCGAACACCCCTTTCGATAATCCGGTAAAACTGTTGTCGAGAAAGAAAATTTGGCAAACGCAAAAGAAATCTAACGAAATAGACGCGTGCTTCTTTTCAGGCCTCCAGCCGTCCGATCACGAAGCATGTAAGCCACCGGTCGCAATTTGTAAAAACGCACTCCACGGGGATTTTTACGACTTGCGGAACTTTTAGCAAATTAGATCACTTTGTTGATTGATAAAAACCGCGCTTCAGGACTCGACCGCTGGTAGTCATTGCGACACACCGAAATTTACCCAGTTGTATCAATGTTTTAAAAAAGTAAAAGAAATTGCCATAACTAATAGACCGCGCTTCTCTCGGGTACCCAGCCGTCCCGTAATCGAGCCGGCATCTATCACCTAGCGGTGCTTTTCTCGTCGCCAAGCCGGTTTCCAGTCGTTGCAGCTGATAAATGTGTTACAGCTGTAGATGTGGAAAACAGTGGCGGACGCAATCGTCCAGCGGAATTTGTTGTAGCGTTCAATGACAACCCAACACTTTACTAGATTTTTTTTTTTTCAAAGAAAAACATAAATTAAATTAAATAAAAGAATGTTATAATATTACTCAGGATTTCGGCTTTAAAATTAAATTATTTTTTATAAGGTCCAAGGTACAAATAGCAGCAGACCGAGGTACAACCTATAGTTGTACCTTGGTCCGTTTGAGGTTCACTCCAAAAACCGTTTCAGGATCCACCAAATTTAGTCACAGCAGTTCCAGCTATAATTAATTTTGTGGTTAAACAAATAAGCTTTCATATGTACTATTTCCTAATTTACATTTGCTATTGGTTTAATAGATTTAAGGGTGAATGTAAAATTTGGACCGAGGTACAGCACCTTCCCCTACCTATGTATATTGCTACAAAAATACGAGTACATGAACTTTTTAACGAAGATAAGATAATTTTGTTTATGAAGTTTTTAATTCTGAAGTAAAACACTTAAATTGCATAGTATTTATTTTGCTCCACCAAAATCAGCCCCAGCCCCTTCCCCCCAAAAATTAAGTACCTGCACGACGTCACTTAAAATTGAAATTAATACAGTTATTTTGAAAGGTGGAAAATCTTCTAAGTAATTTTCATTAGACTTCTAATAAATAGTATACAAGCACTAAACGTGTATTTATTTGATAATTCTAAGGAATCGTTAGCAAATGAAGGGACAAGAATAAGAAGGAGTCCTACGTTCATTACTCTCATAAATGTGAAATAGCTCAAGAACTTTATGACTGTCGTAAACTGAACCGTTGCCCTTAACAGAAAGGTTCCCTTAAATAGTATGGATTAGCATTACGATTTCACTGTTCAAGCGAAAGGCAATGAAATTAAATCAACCATAAGCCGTAAAAGCATGAAAACCTCATTAAAATGAGTGAAAATCAGTAAAAAGGGGGATTTACTTCATCTTTAATTTCACTTCACTGTAGAGCGCAAATTTTTCATTCAATTTCTTATTTTTCAATAATAATAAATTGATGGCTTTCTTGTTCTTCCTTTACTGGGGTTCCAATTAAACATTTTATCTCTAAACTAATTTTGGAATATGCAATGCATTATTGTCAGAAAATTTAATTTACCCTTAAAATAACGTCTAAAATAAAGCTTTTACATACACAAATTTTAAAGAAAATATTAACAGCCCTTACATATGTACAATAATGTTATTTATTCCAGACATAACTTCTGGGAACTTAATGAATGTGTAGACATTTATCGGAAGCCTATCAATAATGATCCTTAAACTCATTGAGCGTGTATGTACTTTATCTTTGCAAAAGCAAAATACCTAGAAAATGGAAACATCGACATGATTTATATCAATAGGCACATTAAACTCTTCAAACGGTTTAATGACAACCGTTTAAATAGGAGTTCATGCATATATCCGTAGCAGAATTCGGAAAATCTTCCCGGATGAAGGCATGAAATAGAGACCTCAAGCCACTTGATAGGATATATCTTAGAGTATAATAGAGATGGCATACGGGTAACCAAAAGTGAGGCCCGAAAAAAGTTGTTTAAACATGTGTTAGTTTTCGATAGCAATGGCGTACTAGTATTGCAATTTCGAAAAGTTGGGGGCAAACAAATTATGATACAAAAATTGTTCAGTTATGTGACTCCATAATATGAACATATGTATGTACTTATTAATATATTGTAGCGGCACATTCAAATTTTATATTCCAAATTTAAAAATCGCAATTCTCAAAATAATAATAGAAACCTTTTTTAAATAAAAGAAATGGTCAAATACCGAAATTATCCGCACCGTTTTTCAATAACAGAAAAATACTTGAATTTTAAGACAATAATAAAAATAAAACGCCCTGTTTTTTTTTTAAAAAAAAAGTCAAAAGTGTTATTTAAAAAAATAGTTAAAAGTTCCAAATTATCACTAAAAGACAATAAAAGTTAGAACAACAAGCAACACACGAAACACTAACAACAAGCAACACACAAAACACTAACAACAAGCAGCACACGAAGCACCAACAACAGGCAGCACACAAAACACTAACAAAAAGCCACACACAAAACACTAACAACAAGCAGTACACGAAGCACCAACAACACGCAGCACAGAAAACACTAACAACAAGCAACACACAAAACACTCCAAGTCATTCAAAACAAATGTCTTAGACAGATTTTAAGAGTTAATAACTATACTGAAAGTCATGTGATGCTAAATACGTTAGAGTTAATGAGTATTGTGCAATTAATTAATTTTAGAACTTTTATCTTTGTACTTAAAATAGTAATTGGGCAGGCACCACCATATTTAACCAAACGAATTAAATTAAATAACGAAAACCAAATTAGAACACTTAGAAACACCAATGAAATTAGTTTACCGAATTTAACAAAGGCGTGCAGTCAAAATTCCCTATTTTATAGAGGTATAAAATTGTATAACTCATTGCCGGGTGAGATTAAAAACCAAGAGTCTGTATTCAAATTCATTAACTTACTAAAAGTCTATGTCAAACAAATATTTTAAGAAACTGCTGTATTATGGAAAATATCTAAATAAAAAAAGAATTATTATTATTATTAACAAGCAAGCAGCACACGAAGCACCAACAACAAGCCACACACAAAATACCAACAACGATAAACTCATCGTCAATAGCACATCACGGCCGATAAAAATAAACGGAAAAACAAGTAACATATAATAAATTAGGTAATTATAATGTTTCATTAAAATACCAAAACATCACCTTTCACACAATTTTTCACTTATCGCATACATATATGTAAATATTGATTCATTCAACACATCACGAACTAAATATATGATCATCATGCGAATTTATATTCAAATTTTAACAAATTTGAACCACGCGTGCTCAATTTTGCTTTTTCGAAGTTCATTTCGCATAGAACTTTCGATAACCCGAAAATCACTCGCGCACGACTCTGGCAAATTCGAACATTGTTACCTACAAAATCCGACTTCAATTAACAAAACGCGAATCTTTTAAATGAAAAGTTACGTTAATCTTGACATGTAACTCGAGACCATAACTAAACATAACACCGTCTAAGTAATTAATTAGCTTTTGCGTGAATTCACTCTTAAGGAGATGGTCTACCAAAAAGTAATTACTTTTTGTAACTCACTGCACTGAACTTTGCATTTTTATAAATTAAAGCTATCACTGATTTCCAGATCCTTTTATGTACTGAATAATTCAATCATTTCCAAATAGATTTGAAAGTGAAAGTGTCAACGGATTGTAATTAACTAACGAAATCTAAAGAAACAATGGAAACAACAGAGTTGTTTACATTTTCTTAATTGGGAACTGTCAAGTCGAGATTTTGAAACCCAGTGCTGCCATATGTACCGTAATATGGTTTTTCTTCCACAAAGGAAATTTTAAGGGAAATATTTACACATATGAAGCTTTTCAAATTTTCTTTTAAGATCCCATAGTTTCGAATAACTGAGGAACAATCAAAGTTAATAGGACTGTATTTAGTAAAAAAATTATTTTTATTGAAGAAAAGGTCTACTGAAGCGGCAATGTTTATAAATGAAAGAAAGGAAATTTTAAAGGGAATAAACTCTCTTTCTCTCTCTTTGAGCTGGCAGTACCGACTAGTGTAATGGCCGCTAACATGAAAGGGTGACACAAATATTTATACCAAAAGGTGAATTTATTTTCGAGTAAGTTCATAAAAACTTGCCGTTTTTTTTTATGCCAAATACTTTTGTGGAATTAAAGGATTGGTGAGTATAACAATTTTTCCGAATCCAATAACGATTTAATTGTTAAACAGAGTTTTGAGTTTTGTGAGAATGACTTATTAATCAGCCTGTACATTTTTCGAAGATGCATTGAAAAAAACGAAGAAAATTTTAATGTGACGTCAGAAATGTACGTGTACGTACGAGAGTTTTGTTGATGGTGTAGTGGGCTTCAAAAATTGAATATATTTGATATGAGAGTGCCATCTCTATTATACTCTATGGGTGATATACACCCAGCAATCCACGAAGCGAAGATTCGCGAAAAGCTAAGGTTTTTGAATATTCCTAGAAAGAGACAGAATATATCATCGTCTGTTCCATTTTTGTAATCTCCAGTAAAGCGAATATATTCGAAGGCAATAATGTATGGTCAAAATATAGACCACCGTTCATTCACTCAAAATGAATAATAAGTCCGTCAAAGGTGAAGACTATTTTAGCCGTTTACTTAGCGTACAAGAAATCCATTATAAACGAATGTAAATCCGCGAAAGATAAACATTTTTTGTTTTATTTCTTCCTTATTAGGAAAAATACTGCTAAATGCTGGCTATCATGGACGAACTGCAAGGAAGAAACCGTTTATATCTACAGTAAATCGGCAAAAGCGACTTGATTTCGCTAAGATGCCGTCGTTTTTTTAGCTTCTCACATTCTGTTTGGTACTATCCCAGAAATTCCGTCGTCTGAGCGGATGACCTTTTTTTTTTTAGCTTCTCACATTCTGTTTGGTACTCAAATCCCAAAAATGCCCGGATGACCTTCTTTTTTTTTGCTCACACGAAGTACTCAATAAAGTAACGAATACTAAATTGAAAGTATTTAGTAATTATTCGTTACTCCAAAGTAATCGCTTTGCACATCACTAGTTCGCTCACGTTGTTTCATCGCTCCTGTTACTCCCGTCTCTCCCGTTGCTCATTGCTACCATTTCTCTCGTCGATCCCGTTAATCCACTGCTCCTGTTTCTCCCGATGCTCCTCTTAATCACGTTGGTCCCATTTAACCCGTTGCTCCCATTTTACCGGTTGCTCCGTTGCTCTCTTTCACCACTCATGACTTTCCCGTTTCTCCCGCTGTTCTCGTTGATCCTTTGCTCCCGTTGATCCATTGCTCTCGCTAATCCATTGCTCCCGTTGATCCCGGTGCTCCTGTTACTCCCGTTGTTCCCGTTGATCCATTGAAAATTCCTGCATTTATTTTCTTGTATTTACCAAATTTACGCGACTCTGATATATTGTTATTGCAAAAAAAAAATTTTTGTTGTGTTGCAACTATCCGAAGTAACCTGGATCAGGCTACTCGAAGCTGCTTGGGTGAGGAGGAGGAGGAGGAGGAGGAGGAGATAGTCCTTCACGTTCTCTATACCTGTCCAGCTCTATCAGCTAGAAGGAAGGCTCATCTTAGAGCTTACTTCTTCAACCAACTAGGTGATCTTGCCGCAATGGAGGTCGCGAGAATCCAACGCTTCATTACAAGTTCTAAATGGTTTAACGATTAGGACCGGATTCCGTGTCCGTGTTCTCATGGGTAGCCACGCGGATCTACCTATCTACCTACCCGAAATAGTAAAGTTATTTTATTGCACTCGAACTTCATAGTCCTTCAAAAGTAATTTGTACCAAATTTCAACAGAGTTGTAGTGGATTTCTTAAATTGATTGAGTAGGACGATTTTGCCTAAAAAAATCCGGTTTGAAATATTATTGAAAGTCGACAAATTTTAATTGACTTAAATAATTAAAACTGAATAAAAAATCTGCCAACATTCTGGGCGCAACTGTATTATTTTTCTGGCAGAAGTTCAGAACGCGTTCAATTCGGGGATGCGGTGTATGTTACTATGTGACTGAAAACCTAACAAAAAGTTCGGGAAGTGGGCAGAAAAGGGTGTAACATATGTATTAAATAATTGGGTCATATTCCGAGATGCGGTCTAGAGGTTGAAAAAACAAAACTTAAAAATAGGTGATTATTAAACAAAGCTGGGGAAGTAAAAAGATATTCGATATCTGATCAGACCTGAGAAACATGGTGGAATTCATGAAAAAGTATACAACCAGTTTACACCCTCTTAGGGGTCGAATTTCAAAAAATCTTAAAAACACATTCTAGGTATTCATATCAAGAACCCGTAGAATAAAAATGAATTCAATATATCGAAAGACCTAGTAGATATGACGAAAATCGTGAATATATATGCATTTTATATTAACCGATATTTTTTTTTGCCCCCCCCCTTCTGAACGCCAATGAATATTTGAATTTTTTTTATCAGAACTACTTTTCTAGTTAATTTACATATACGTACCGAGTTTCAACTTCCTAGCATAAGCTGTTCTGAAGTTAGGGAAAACACCCCCCACCACCGTACCATACTACCCCTAAAAAAAAATTTATTTTTCCACCATGCCACTACTATAGCTTTATATAAATACCAAGTTTCAGCTTCCTATCATTATAGATTCTTAAGATATAAGCATCGGAACTTTTTCTTTCTCACCCTTCCCCACCCTCACCCTCGATACCCACACCCCCAAACTTTTTTTCCCTACTAGGGTTTTATTAGACCTACATTAGACCTGAAACATCCATCTTACACTGTTATTGAGATATGAATCGTGTTATTTTTGAAAAATTCTAATCCCTCCCACTTCCGTGCTCCTCCACCCCCTTCAAATATTTTACTTTGAGCAATCTTTATTTATCAAGCTTTATACTCAAACCAAATTTTGTTTTTCTGGTACCATTGGTTTGTGAGATGTCGTAATCTAAAGTTTTTCATCCCCCACCCCCGTACGCCACTACCCCCACCCAAAAATTTTGATTCAATCTACTCTCCTAGTATAACTACAGATATTTGTTAAGTTTTATTTGCTTGCTACTAATGGTTTAGGAGATATGGATTTTAGAATTTGTCGATCGCGGCATTTTTGCGTTTCGAACGCACTATTTCCCCCTCCACTCCCACACCCCTTCACCCATATCTGTTTTTTTTTGCAAATGGTTTCAGCCTCCTAACACAAGCGGTTCCTGAGATCTAGAAACCTAAATTTTTCGTCTAAAACGCTTACCCCGCCTTCCCCCTTACACCTCCTCCCCTGAAAATAATGTCAATTCAAGGGGTCTACCAAGTCTATTCTTAGAAAAAAATTTAATTTAATAGCTCCACTGGCTTGAGAGCTACGAGCCTTCAAAGATTTTGGGGCGGTCGACGTACGGCGTACGGGGTACGGGGTACGGCGTACAGACGGAGTGAAAATTTTTATTGCTTTTTTCGCGTCTACTAGTCATGAAACGTGAAAAAAAAATTTTGAGGGCAGCAAATTTTTTTTTTTAAAAATCGATAACAATACTGTATTATAAATAATACAGTAAAATGTGTGTGTGTAAATTTTATATTGAAATTCCAATAATTGTGAAATTATGGGCAGTTAACCGGAATAGGCTCTTCGTGAATTCTCTATGTTCGTGAATTCTCTTACGCAATTATCTCGATACATAATTTTTAATGACGAACCTCAAAATATTCGGAGAACGACTTGACCGATTGGTTTAAAAAATTGACACAATATTTTCGGATAGGTTTTCTAGTTTGCAATGTAGGAATTCTTTTTCACTACTTCACTTTTTTTATGTCAAAAAGGTGGGTAAAAAGAAATGTAAAGTTAAATCGGCCGCCATTTCGTGAAAATTATTTTTTTCCAAAAAATCCTACAATACGAACTTCATAACATATTACATTTTCAGAATCTATTTAAAATGTTTGTCTCCGAATGCATGTAATCTTGGGTAGTGCGAGCGACTGATACATTTTGCGCCAGCCATGACAGCAGTACCCTCAGTCGATATATATTTAAGAAACAATTTGTGGGCGTTCCTCAACATGTACATATGTGGTCGTATACTTTCGAATAAAACTAACTTAGGTAAAATCTAGCAAATGGTTGTCGAGATAGTAATTCCTAAAATTCACCTATTTTTCCATTGTCTATTCGGATGTAACCCCTTAAATCCATTAAAATTAGAATTCTATTAGGTACTGGGTGAGGGTGTTTTGTTGTATCTCAGGAAGGACTTATGTCAGAAAGCTTGAGCTTAGTAAATAGATATACTATGTCTACATACATACATATACATATACTAATGTCTGTAGAATATCTGGATATAATTTATATTGATTCTGTACTAGATATAGAATTTGGTTTAATGTTAAAGAATAAGAAATGGTAGGTATTCACTTTATCTTTATGTACTTCATTTATGTATAATGATATAAAAATGTCAAGGATTTTGCGATATTAAACCCCCTAGAGCAGGGGTCGGCAACCTGCGGCTCGCGAGCTGCATGCGGCTCTTTCGATGTCAAGTTGCGGCTCTCCAGTTCCATATTAATAATTATATTATGTTATTTTCAAAATTCCGTAAAGGAATATTAAACTGCCAAAAAATTTACTGCTAACATGACAAAAACACTCAACAAAGAACAGTGAGAATAGGTGGAGTAGAGAAGAGACGGACAGCTAGCTGACAGCCGCTTCGGCACCACACCTAGCAGACCTGACACACCTAGCACACAGCCGTGCTGTGACGAGGGCTCAATGCTGGCGACTGCCGCCGTCACTGTGTAGCAAGTTTACAGAACTCAAGGGCAACTTAGAAGAGTTGGACGTCCAGAAAAGCATGCCCTTAATGCTGCACAAGTGGACAGCTTTAAAAGAAATGTCGCGAGTTGAGGCACTAATATTGGGTCTGAGAAAACATTTCGTGGCGTTTTTTCCCAATAAATGGCGTCAATTGCAAATGTCTCAGAAAACACAGTTCGCAGCGACATCGTATCATTGCGTATGGAAATGCGATAGTTCGAGTGTTACTGGGAGGGTATAAACATTGAAATTGATGCAGTTTTAAAGTTTTTTTGAGTTTGAAAATGGAGAAAAGTAATGAAAATTTTCGCTATAGTTTGCAAAATTGTTATGACAAATGGAAGAACGCTTCGTAGTCTGGGTGGCTTCGTGGCTAGAGCACTTACCTTCGGTGCACCTGGTACCAGGTTCGAATCTGCTTGGCGACAAGTAATTTTCGAGAATGGGATTGGGTGCCGGACTAGTTCTCAAAGCTATAAATGAGTATTTGACTTAAGATCAGGATAATAATCACGGACGAGCGTATAGCTGACCACTTCACCTCCTAGTGTTCCGTTGGTCTCGTAATGAAGTAACTCTAGCATTACTTCAAGGCCTAGGCCTGATTTGAGCTGTTGCACCACTGGTTATTATTAGGAACGCTGCGCAGGCTTGTAAAAAAAACTGTGCTGTGTATGGTGAAGATACGTTATCAAAATCTGTTGCGTGGAAATGGTTCGTTCTCTTTCGTTCTGGTAATTTTGGAGTTTTTAAACAAAAGTGGCTACAAAAAGAATGATGGTGAGCCATTACAAGCATTCGCAAAGCCAGAGCTTACACCGAATAAGGTGATGCTGTATGTATGGTGGAACTGGAATAGAATCGTTAATTCACAAATCTATTGTGATCAACTAGAAAGATTACGCCAGCCAATTGAAAGAAAACAACTCGAATTGAATAATAGGAAAGGTGCTATCTTCCATCTTGATAACGCCCGACCACATACTTCTTCGATGACCCGTAGAAAATTGCGCGATCTTGGTTGGGAAGTTTTGATGTATCCACCGTGTAGTCCAGACATAGAACCCTAACGGCTCGCGTACACCTAATCCGTCATCGACCGAAGCTTGCTCAGGCGACGACGGCCGAACTCGGACGATTGAATCAAACACTTGTAAAAGAAAGAGAGCGCGTACAAAAACACGACCGTCATCGTCCGAAAACGGCCGATCAACTTTCGAGTCCGCACTTGTTGGGATTTCTTGCCAGTCTGCCGTCTACAGTGCAAATTGAGTGTATACCGGACACGTCCAATGTCGGCACAAGTGATAACACTGTTGCAGTGTAACCACATACACGTCCGAGTTATTCGTCCGGGTAGTTCTGTCCGCCATCGGCCGACAAAATCGGTTTTCGTGTACTCGAACCGTCAGATTACCACTTGTTCCGATCTCTGCAGAACTCGCTGAATGGAGTGAAGCTGCTTTCAAAAGAAGCCTGTGAAAACCACTCGATTCAGTTTTTTAACCAGAAACCACAGAAGTTCTTCACCGATGGTATCATGGCTCTACACGAAAAATGGCGAAAGTTTGTCAATAATAAAGGAGTATATTTGGTCTAAATAAATTTAATTTCACACTATAAGAAAACAAGTTGAATTTTACTAAACAAAAACGCCACGAGCTTTATTCCAAGACCCAATATTTGACGCATGGAATAGTTTTCCAGAATGCTTCAGTGAGGTGAAGAAAATAGCAATTGGAGTATTGACTATTTTCGGGTCAACATATTCGTGCAAACAAGCGTTCTCTTGCACGAATATAAGAAGCCAACTATCAAATAAAAATCTAGAGGTGTGCTTGAAACTGAAAAGAAGAAGTTATGAGCCAGATTTAACCAAACTTTCAAAAGGCATGCAAGGACAATGCTCCCATTGATGTAACTTTTGTAACTATAATTAAAGTTATATTAGGTATTTGTTTACTACTTTTATTATCCATCGGAGCTAGCTAAGATACTTTAATATGTTTTGTGCAAAACATTTGTGTGATTTTATATGAATAAATATTATTTAACTTATGAAGCTATTTATTTTAAATCAAAAATCAAATTTATATACCTAATCCTAATCAAATACCAAAATATTGAATCAAAAATGTTAGTGGCTCTTTTGTAAAAAAATTTGTAAATTGTAACTTTTGGCTCTTCCGTCTCAAAAGGTTGCCGACCCCTGCCCTAGAGGGTGCAAAGTAATTGTGTTCGATTTTACGAATTTCGTCACCATGAACATAAGAAAAAATATTCGTGCTGATGAGTAGGTACCTTCGATTCGAATGGATTTGACTTCCTGCTGCATTGGGGTGTGGGGTGGGAAAAATTCGATTAAATCCACTCTGTTATCAAAAAACTCATTCCGGATAACAGAGTGGATTTAATCGAATTTTGCTTAACCAACACCTATTTCTCAGCATAAGGCAAACTCTACAAACAGACGGAAGGCGCTGCCATGGGCTCTCCATTATCCCCAGTAGTTGCGGAAATTTTCATGGAAGAATTCGAAAAGAACGCTCTCAACTCAGCATCACTAAAACCGAAACTATACCTTCGATATGTTGACGACACCTTCATTATCTGGCAGCATGGAAAAGAGGAATTAGATAAGTTCCTAGGCCACCTCAACTCACAACACAAAAAAAATCAAATTCACCATGGAGATGGAAAAAGACGGCAAACTACCCTTTTTGGATGTACTAATCGAAAAAGCTGTACCATCTTTACATTTCGCCGTATACAGAAAACCTACTCACACTAACAGATATCTACATGCGTCTTCCCACCATCATCCCAAGCAGAAGGAAGGAGTACTCAGAACACTTATCCACAGAGCACAATGTATCACCAACGATAACCCACACGCACTTCGCAACGAAATGGGACACCTACAGAAAACCTTTGCAGCCAACGGATACACTAGGAGCACTATCAACAAAGTATGCAAACAGAAACCCAAAGCCATGAAGAACCAGGAAGAAAAAGATACGAACGAGCATACTATAAAAAGATGGGTGACATTACCTTAAATAGAGGGTACAACAGATCGAATCAGCAGGGTACTCAGGAAAGCCGACATACGTACGACCTACTCTACGGCAACCACGCTTCGAGGTTTCTTGGGAAACCAAAAGGACAAAATCCCACTGGAAATGGAGGGCATTTACAAAGTTCCCTGTGGATCTTGCAACAAAGTCTACATCGGAGAAACAGGAAGGACCATCAGAACAAGGATTCGTGAACATCAACGCTGCACACAAAAAAACCAGGTCCACTCATCAGCAATTGAGGAACATGCAGCGATAAAAAACCATTCAATCAATTTCAACAACGTCAAAATATTGGCCAGGACGAAACACTATTTTCAAAGAATTGCAAGAGAAGCTATTGAGGTAACCAAACATCCACAAAATTTTACCTGAGACGCTGGATACAACCTCTCTTCACTTTGGCTACCTTGTCTACGTTTTGGAAAAAACAACGTTTACCAAAAATATTCGATCCCAAAAACTAATTAATTAATTTCAACTTTCATAACTATTTCCCTTCTTGTAAACCCCCGCCTCTGTTTAATGTTTTTATGACCTCCCTTATTAACGTAATTTTCCCCTTTTGTCTTCTAATTGACCCTTCTATTAGTTAATTTTGTAACCCCTTTTACTTTATTATTTTAATAATTAAGTATTGTGATTGATTTTTTAAAAAAAAAAATTTGCTACCCTCAAAATTTTAATTTTCACGTTTCATAACTAGTAGACGCGAAAAAAGCAATAAAAATTTTCAGTCCGTCTGTCCGCCGTACGCCGTACGGCGTCCGCCGTACGCAAGATCGTTTGGAGGCTCGTAGCTGCCAAACGCTTTGAGATATTAAATTGAAATTTTTTTAACGAATAGATGGGGTAGGCGCACCAAATTTTTAGGGGTGGGGGTGTGAGGGGGAAGGAGGGGGAAGTGTTTAAACCGAAAATTTTGGTTTCGAGATCTCAGTAACCCCTTATGTTAGGAAGCTGAAACTTGGAATTTCTATAGAGCTCTGATAGTAGACCCATTTGCCGAAAAATTGTCAATATTGATCAAGGGGTGTGGGAGTGGGGGGAAATGTAATGCGTCCGAAACCCAAAAAAGGTGAGATAGACACATTCTAAAATCCATATCTCCTAAACCGTAAATGGCACACTATTCAAACATAAAACATATTTGTAGTTATACTAGGAGAACAGAATGAAGAAAAATTTTGGGTGGGGGAAGTTGTGTATGGGGGTGGGGGGAGAAAAACTTAAGATTACGATATCTCATGAACCAATTGCTCTAGAAAAATAAAATTTGGTTTGGGTGTAAAGGTTGACAAAAAAAGATTGATCTAAGTAAAATTTTTTAAGTGGGAGGTGGAGCATAGAAGTGGAGGGGATGAGAATTTTTGAAATCAAACACATTTCATATCTCAAGAACAGTTTAAGATAGATGCTTAGAATTTTTACCAGAAGTAGCGCTAATTAAACCCTAGTAGGAAAAAAAGTTTTAGGGTTGTGGGTGAAGAGGGGGAGGGTGGGGGAGGGTGAAAAGGGAAAAGTTCCGATGCTTATATCTTGAGAACCTGTAATGATATAAGCCTTAAACTTGGTATTTAGATAGAGCTATAGTAGCGGAATGTTGGCAAAATATAATTTTTTTTTGGGGTAGTATGCTACGGGGGTAGGGGGTGTTTTTCCTAACTATTAAACGGTTTATGCTAGAAAGTTGAAACTCGGTGTGTATATGTAAATCAACTAGAAAAGTAATTGTGATAAAAAAAAATTTGAATATTCATTGGCGTTTAGAAAGGGGGGCAAAAAAAATTATTTGTAAATATAATAGATATAAAATGCCTATATTTTCACGATTTTCGTCATATCTACTAGGTCTTTCCAAATATTGAATTCATTTTTATTCTACGGATTCTTCGTATGAATACCTAGAAAGTGTTTTCAAGGTTTTTTGAAATTCGACCCCTAAGGGTAGTGCGGTACAAGTGAAGGTGTTTTTCCTATATATGGGACGGCTTAAGCTACAATGTTGAAACTCGGTGTGTATATGTAAATCAACTAGAAAGGAAATTGTGATAAAAAAAAATTTGAATATTCATTGGCGTTTAGAAGGGGGGAGGGAGCAAAAAAAAATATTTGTAAATATAATAAATATAAAATGCAAATATTTTCACGATTTTCGTCATATCTACTAGGTCTTTCCAAATATTGAATTCATTTTTATTCTACGGATTCTTCGTATGAATACCTAGAAAGTGTTTTCAAGGTTTTTTGAAATTCGACCCCTAAGGGTAGTGTGGTACAAGTGGGGGTGTTTTTCTTATATATGGAACGGCTTAAGCTACAATGTTGAAACTCGGTGTGTATATGTAAATCAACGAAAAAAGTAATTGTGATAAAAAAAAATTTGAATATTCATTGGTGTTCAGAAGGGGGGGGGCAAAAAAAAATATTTGTAAAAATAATAAATATAAAATGCATATATTTTCACGATTTTCGTCATATCTACTAGGTCTTTCCAAATATTGAATTCATTTTTATTCTACGGATTCTTCGTATAAATACCTAGAAAGTGTTTTCAAGGTTTTTTGAAATTCGACCCCTAAGGGTAGTGTATTACAAGTGGGGGTGTTTTTCCTATATATAGAACGGCTTAAGCTACAATGTTGAAACTCGGTGTGTATATGTAAATCAACTAGAAAAGTAATAGTGATAAAAAAAAAATTTGAATATTCATTGGCGTTCAGAAGGGGGGGGGGCAAAAAAAAATATTTGGAAATATAATAAATATAAAATGCATATATTTTCACGATTTTCGTCATATCTACTAGGTCTTTCCAAATATTGAACTCATTTTTATTCTACGGATTCTTCGTATGAATACCTAGAAATTGTTTTCAAGGTTTTTTGAAATTCGACCCCTAAGGGTAGTGTGGTACAAGTGGGAGGTGTTTTTCCTATATATAGAACGGCTTAAGCTACAATGTTGAAACTCGGTGTGTATATCTAAATCAACTAAAAAAATAATTTTGAATAAAAAAAACGAATATCTATTGGCGTTCAGAAGTGGGGCAAAAAAAATTATCTGTGAAAATAGAATGCATATTTTCCCACGATTTTCGACATATCTACTACCTCGTCCCAAATAATGAATTTAATTTTATTCTATGTATTCTCCATATGAATACCAAGACAGTGTTTTCAAGATTTTCTGAAAATTGACCCCTAAGGGGGTGTAAAGTGATTGGTACTTTTTCATAAACTATTCCATATCTCTCAGATCCAATCAGATTTTAACTTCCATTATCTTGTTCTTATTGATAGGTTTTCAGTCACATAGTAGCCTACACCGCATTTCAGAATTGAACGCGGTCCTTACTTCTGCCGGAAAAATAATAAAGTTACGCCCAGATTGTTGGCAGATTTTTTTACCTACTTTCATTTGTATAAATAACAGTTGTAGAGATGTTGTCGATCAGTTTGATAAAGGACTCAGTCGAGTCCGAAACGTCACACAAAATAAATTTAGCAGTATTTACCGGAAAACCTTGTATTTTCAATCGTTTAAATCTCTTAGGAAAAACCTAACGACTTCTAAATGTTACCTTCGACCACCTAGAAACACCCGACAGTTTTTAGAGGAAAGGATGTTAAATAAAGTGTAAAACTCAGGTCAGAACTGACCTGCTACATATCTTACTATTAAGTGAAAAATATTTCGAAGGAAAAATTTATTTTAAAATTAAATAAGAATATTAAATAAGGCTTACCTAAATTTCACATGATATCGTTAAAACTTCCTTTCATAAGTTACTAGTTGAGACTTTAAAACGGAGCTGACCAAGTCACATCAAAATTTATGCGAATTTTTTATTGGTGGAAGAAAATAACTCTTTGGTAGCTGTGATACTACGTATTGTGAAAGTGTCTTTATAAATTATAATAATATTCAAAGTTTTACAAAATTTTATAAAACTTAACGATACAATTCAGTGGTAAGTTAATTTTAAATTATTTTAGATTTAATTATTTAATAATTCAAATAACTTTGTGTTTAAAAAATTGAAGTCTTAATAATTTTTGTAGAAGTCTTTCATTGATCTCTGTTAACAGGTTTTACTTTATTTTTAGGTTTTCAGGCATCATCGCACCCCAGAATTAAACAAGTTTCTGAATACTACTCTGTTGGCAGATTTTTTAGTTTTGTAGCACGTGTGCTTGAACTTATAATTTTAAATTTCAGTGATTTAGGAAAGTTTTGATTTTTTAAGTTTAAATACCATATATACTTATACTACAATGAGCAAGTTTTATGTTAAATGCTCAATAATTTGCATCCACATTTAAAAAAAATCCGGAGAGAAGGTTTCTTGTCTTTCCCAAACGCGATTCCATGAAATGGAAGTCGTGGATTGAAGCATGTCATGAATCAACAACGGAAATTTTAAAGAAGAAAAAAGTGCCCATTTTTCAGCATCTGATTTCGGGAAAAAAAATTGACACTGGATGCCATTCCTTCCTTGCTTCTGACGACAAAAACTGATACCTATGGGTCACCACACTCTCGCTCACTTTCGCCACATGTAAACACTTCCTTGATTACAAAAACTTATAAAAGAAAACGATATATAAGTACGGATTTAACTTTTGAGGATTTAAACTTATAACCGGTTTCTGTGAATAATAATAGAATTGCAGAGCCATCTGATAATAAGGACTTTTGCGACAGTTGTCTTAGTTTTCAAAAAACTATTGGTTTATACCAGAAAAGAGTTTATCAGTTAAGCTATGCATTGAAGAAAAAAGATATTTTAATCTCAAAATTAAGAAATGCATTTAAAAAAAAATCAAAAATATATATATATAAGCAAGATTTCAAACCTGAAAAATAAAGAGCAAAATTATAAAATACCGACGAAACCCGGTTTGAAAATTGCGATGATCATTGAGCAAGAATCGAAAGCAGGTCCTAATTTTAAGACCTTTGCTTCTATGTTGCTTCAAAGTGGTAGTACTTACCAGTGTGACCACAAGTGCTACGATGGTAGCAAAATGCTACTATTGATAATTTTTTGCTACTGTCTAATTATGCGTGATGTATTGGGATTTCGAATGCCCCATCCAAGTTCTATCCATAAATGGTCAATTATAAAGAGTTTATCACCTGGATATAATGAAAACATTTTGGCCCAAATGAAAATCCAAGTTGGTAAATTAGATAATAAAAGTAAGGAAGTTGTTCTTGTTTTTTATGAAATGGCCATTCAAGAAAATTTAACATATACCTAATATTGTTCACGATCGAATTGATGGTTTTGTCGATTATGGAAATGGCAACCGAAAAAATGAGAAAGCGAAGCATGTACATATGTGTCTTTATGATTCGTGCTATATGTGGCAAATTTAAACAAGTTTTGGGTTACGCAGTATGTGGTGCTTCTATTCCCTCCGAAACTCTGTTCTAATTTAGGCTTAAATGTGAAGTTAATAACTTGTGATCAGGGTTCTACAAATAGATCTCTTTACAAAAAGTTAGATATTACAATCGACAAAAATTATTTTGAATATAATGAGTAGAAAATATATTGTTCATTTGATGTGCCCCATCTTTTTAAATCAGTAAGAAATAATATGTTACACAAGGACCTTCAAACAGAAGATGGTAGGTATTGTTAGTATGGATGTTGTAAGAGAAGTGTATAGTATGGAAAAAAATAATGTGACGAAATTGTGTCCCAAATTAACATATATGCACATTAACCCCACAAACTTCAAAAAAATGAGCGTCCGATTGGCAGTACAGGTTTTAAGTCACACTGTATCTGCTGCTGTCCTAACTTAAGCAACTCTTAACAAGTTTTCAGAAAAGGTGTCCCATAAAGCAATCCCCACGGCAGTCTTTATTGAGAAAATGAATAAACTTTTCGATATATTAAATGGCCGACCTCCTCTTATTCGAAATTCGGAAGCATCCCAATTTTTAAATGATATGAAATCATATATTTCTCATATAAGACTAATTAATTCTACTTCTACTACCTACTGTTTTAAAGGTCTTATTTTAACAATTGATTCCATATTGTCTGTATCTGGTGACTTATTTCAAAGATATGATGAGCTATTTTATTTCTATTCTTCAAAAGTTAATCAAGATCCTTTGGAAAACTTTTTTTCCCATATACGTGCACGTAATGCGAATAAAAGAAACCCAAGTGTTTATGAGTTCAGCCCGATAATTGCAAAAATCCTGTCCATAAAACTTATATATTCTTCGAAATACGCGAATTGCGAAAAAGATGATGACGAGATTTTAGATATCGACTGGTCATCAATTCTTCAGGATCCTAATTCTGGCAATCAAAGTTAACAATCTACTATAATCAATGGCTGTGAAGAAACTGAAATGGAGGAAGAAACCCTAAATGAAGTTGACGATGTTGATCACCAAGTACTTTCGGAAGAGGAAATAGAAATACCAATTGACAATATATCTTCTAGATCTTTTGCGGGATACTGTTGTTATAAATTAATGAAACAAATTGGAAATCCTTGCGAAAATTGTTTTCGGACTATGGTCAAACCGCGTAATGAATCCTTAGTGACAGCTTCTAAATTATTTCTCAAATTTAAAAATTTCAATGATGGAACAGATTTTGGAAAGCTTATTCCTCCAACAGACAATTTCTTTGAAATTTGCTTATTACAAATTGATGTTTTTAAACGTCTTTTTAGTACCAAACCTGAAGTAGATAAGATTAAATCAGTAATTGTGGATAAGTGTGTCGAAGTCACCAATAAAAAATTTCCCATTTGGTTCAATGGAATCGACTGCTACGAGCATCGCATTCAATGTTTAAACTTCATGATACTAGTCCTTATTAGAAAGCATTGCAAATGGGAAGGTGATCAACTAAATTTGAAGAAAACGGATACTAACCGAATCCAAAAACTAAGGCAGCTAACCCACAAATAAAATATACCAACAGCGTTGCCACATTTCTACTTTTGTAGCAAAAATGTTACTTTTGCAACAAGATTTCGGCAACACTGCATACCAATCGTACGACACTCGATCTGAAACACACACATTGACGATGTTAAGAGGCATGTATAAATGATCGTACATAGCAGGCGCGTAACCGGATTTTTCGTAGAGTAGCGCAACAATACGATCATGAAATTCAACCAATTATAGTACCATAAAAACAAAGTTTCATTCATTCATAGAATTATGTGTAACGAATTCGTAGAAGTTTTCATATAATTCGGTCAAATTTGACGTATTGAATTTTAAGGGACGAGCCTGTACCAAATACCTATATGTACATATGGTCAGTACATAATTCGATTATCAAGCTTACAGTTTGAAGCTCCCAGGGTTCGTGCATTAGATAAATTTCTATTGCAAATGCTTACTTCGTCATCTTCAATGTAGAGGGACGACATATTTGGGCATGTCACAAGATTTCCTATGTCGATTCGTCATTTGGTATTGTCTGTGGCCTTACCATAGATGAGTTAAAATAAGAATTTTAAACTTAACTAAATTCTTTGTTTTACAAAGATTAATAAAACTTATAAATTTGTTCTGTAATCATTACGATCATATCAATTGATATCGATAAGTCAAAAAAAATTACAAACAATAGCATATTGATAGGCGATTTCCTAAAAAGATAAATTTGAGCTACTCGAATCTTGATACGATATATAGTACACACGATCGACTAACTGAAGAGCGCTTTCTACAGCCTCATCTGCAGTACACAAACCATTTCAATTCCGAATCAAATGCTGATAGCAACATCAGCGCCAACTTAATTTCAAGCCGCTCACATATGACAGTTCGTCGTGAGAAATGCCTCGATTTTGCCTGGATTAGTGACGTCATGGCTCGGTCTCCATACAAAATCGTCACTCATCGAGGGGAAATCGAGGCATTTTCGCACGACGAATAATCAGTTGCGCGGCTTTTATCCAGAAGGCATTGGCAGCATACGTTTGGACATGGGTAGCTTGAGACTAAGCTTTCCCAGCCTCTGCTAGGGCAGCCTCTGCTTCACTCACGCCGTGATGCAGCAAAGCTATTTCGAAAAACTTGGGTTTTTCATCTGCGGAAATTAGCTTTAGTATGCGATTGAAAATGATCCCTTGTACAGTGTTACCGTGAGGTAATTTTTTGGGGTAGCACAATCTACTACCATTTTCAAAAAGAGGTAGTAGAAACCGAATTTTAAGAATAATACAATAAATAAGCTTAACATTAAACATATATCAGTCGATGGCTATCATTCAAAGCGATCACAAGTCAAATAACCGTCTTCCTATCGTGTTAAAACAAGTACTTACCGTTAAACTTCAAACCATAAAAGTGATTTTAGTATTATTTCCATCGACAACAGATCAACTAAAATCGCGGAAAAAAGTGCAAATAAACGGGCTAGGGATAATTCCCCACCCGATATCCTACTTCGTGACCTACTGAAGTCCCGGAAAACGGGCAATGAAGCAATGACAACGTCACAAAACAGATTTGCACTCCTCGGGAGTCTGAACACCACGAACACCGAGAAGCAGCCAGCCGATGAAGTGACCCCCAAAAAGGTAAAACCTCCACCACTAAAACTAACAGAACTTGGCAAACCATCCATCGATGCCATCATGGATCAGCTAGGCGTCACTGGTTACACGGTAACACTATTATCCACCAGTAGGAAGCTCGATATATCGTCCATGGAAGACTACATTAAAATTCGGGATCACTTAGTTGACAAAAAAATTAAATTTTTCACCCACCGCGCATCAGATGAACGACCGCTTAAAATAGTTCTCTCGGGGCTCCATGACATGCCCTGTGAAGACCTTAAAAAACACCTAAAGTCGTCACACAAAATTGAGTGCACTGACCTAAAAAAGTTCGATATTGCACGCAAAAGGTACAAGGAGCAAGCGTTTTATATTCTTTATTTCCAACGCGGCTCCGTTAAAATCGCCGACCTCAGAAAAACTAAGGCTATCATGCATACCGTTGTCAGCTGGAACTTTTACTCCCGAAATCGAACAGGTCCCACGCAATGTCGGAACTGTCAGCTCTATGGTCACGATTCATCGCACTGCTATTTACAACCAAAGTGCTTGATATGCGGCGGAGCACACCAACACTCTACTTGCATTGCGAAAAAGAACGGTGAAATTAAATGTTCCAACTGCGGCTCCAATCATATGGCCAACGATCCGAATTGTTCTAGTAGAGTCAGCTACATGGCAATCCGATCCCAATCGAAAACCGGCACTAAACGCAACACACCGAGAGTTCAGAATCAACATCCTATGAACGACAGTAACTTTCCCAAATTATCAAATGGAGCATTGCACATGCACTTCCAACAGCAGACTGCTAGGCCGTTGAGACCCTACAACGAAGTTCTCAAAGAGAACACAATAGCAAATCCACGGACTGCTGCAGCAGATGCATCGAGACCCACCGTTACAAGCAATGAACTATTTACACCGGAACAACTAATTGCTCTTTCGACAGAATTAATTCACGACCTTCGAAATTGTAAAAACAAGCAAGATCAATACAATGCACTTGTAAGGTTAGCCATTAAATTTGTTTATGTCTAGTGCACTAAATATTAATTGTATACTGTGGAACGCTCAAAGCGTTAGGAACAAATCAACTGAGTTTTTTGATTTTTGTGCAGATAATAATGTAAACATATTCTTTATAACAGAAACTTGGCTCAAGACTAACGACAAATTGTATAACCCCCATTATTATATTTATCGTAATGATAGAAAAGAGGATGCAACCGGTGGTGGTGTTGCAATCGGCATCAATAGAAATATAAAACACACAATTTTACCACATTTTCCCACTAAAATCATCGAAACTCTAGCGATTAAAATCGATGACCTTAATTTGACAGTAGTTGCTGCCTACTTTCCGGGTTCTAAACTTAACGCGCTTAAATTTAGGCTTTTTCAGGACGATATTAAGCTGCTAACTGGACTCAATCGGAGTTATCTAGTTTGTGGAGACTTCAACGCGAGGCATAGGTACTGGAATTGTCTTAGAGCTAATAAGGCTGGCAACATCCTATTCGACGAAATGTGCAAAAGAAACTTCTTCATTCACACTCCAACTGAGCCAACGTTCCTATCAACAAGAGGTTCTGATTCAACACTCGATCTCATAATAAGCAATGGAATAATTCCAATCTCTCAACCGATAACCACCTACGCACTTTCCTCACCACATCTTCCAGTATTGTTTGCAATCGAAAAAGATGTTCCCCTATTGGCTTTCGAGACCAATTCATATTCCTTTAGGAAAACTAACTGGAGGAGGTTTATTAGCTATCTTACACGTCATGTGGCGCTGAATAACCTAGATCTTAGCTCGATAGCAAACACCGAGCAAATCGATGTTATGATTCATAACACCATTGACAATATTTGGAGAGCTATTGAATTCAGTACACCCAAAACCAAACCATTCATTCCCAACCACCAGCTTACAATAGACAGCGAAACCAAAGATATTATCTTAAATCGTAATAACCTGCGACGACAATGGCAATTGACGAGAAATCCAGCTATAAAAACTCGCATTAATCAATTATCGAAAACGATCAAATTCAGGCTCTTCGTTCAACGAAACGTTAAGTGGAATACAATGCTTTCTGAACTCGGTAAAAGCTCTAAAAAAATCTGGGAGCTTAATAAAAATTTTAAGCGTAGAAGACAACAAATCCCACCTCTCTTAGTCCCCGGTCACCATCCCAAAACCACTGATCCTGACAAAGCCGAATTGATCGCAAAAAATTTTCTTGCCGCTCACCATGCCTCAGAAAATCTTGGTAATCCAAGCACCAATCTTACAGTTAAAACCATGGTTAATACTATCGATTCCTTGGACTCTGATCTAACACCAAGTGATCACGTTACTCCCCGGGAACTATCCTTAGTTCTTAAACGATTAAAATCGAACAAAGCACCTGGTTTTGACCTCTTACCCAATATTATATTCAAAAAACTACCTAAAAAAGCAGTTATTTATGTAACACATATTTTTAATTCATGCTTAAAACTCAATGGAAAAAGGCTATTGTGATACCCATTCTCAAACCACGAAAAGACCCCTCCTCTTCCAAGAGCTACCGACCGATTAGCTTACTCCCCGTACTAGGTAAAATCTTTGAACGTATCATCCTAAATCGTATTCAGGAATTCCTGTGTAATACTGACATTTTACCCAATATCCAATTTGGTTTTAGACCGGGTCTCTCAATGAATCACCAACTCTATCGAGTTACAAGGTTTATTAAGAACTCTCTTTCTCGCAAAGAATCCACAGGTATGGTTGTTCTCGATATAGAAAAAGCATTTGATACGGTTTGGCATGAAGCTCTATTGTATAAACTCCACACGTTCTCCTTTCCTGTATATATTATAAAGCTTATCAAGTCATTTCTCACCCAAAGAACTTTCGCTGTGAAAGTTAAGTCCTCAGTCTCTGCCACTCGTCAAATTCCTGCAGGCGTACCCCAATTATAATATTTACACCGCAGATTTACCCTTGAACGATAATTGTGAAATGGCAATATTCGCGGACGATATCAGTGTCTTCTCAAGTTCGGAAAATCATGCGGTCATAACCCATAACATTGAAGAACAACTACGTGCACTCTACGAGTATTACCACAAATGGAAAATTAAAGTCAACCCTGGCAAGACCCAATCAATTTTCTTTACAAGGAAACGCCATGGAAGAAATCTTCCAAACCAGCCATTAAGATTTCATGGCCAATCTGTTGAATGGTCTAGCACGGTCACTTATCTGGGTCTCGTATTGGACAAAAAACTCACATTTCACGATCATATCGAAAGTTCATGCTCTAAAATCTCCCGTTCTATCCATTCGTTGTATCCACTCATTAATAGAAGATCTCAGTTATCTAATGCTAACAAACTGCTGATATACAAAATGGTAATGCAGCCCATCATATTATACGGCGCTCCAGTATGGTATGACTGTGCAAACATACATAAGAATAAACTGCAAACTATGCAAAATAAGTGTTTGAAGTTAATCCTGAACAAGCCCTTTTATTACTCTACAGTACGTCTACACCAAATCGCAGAAGTTTCAATGATTGAAGTAATAGCCCAAAGAACTAAATCTAGATTTATCAGCAAATGCCAACATATTCAAAACCCACTGGTTGCATGCCTCACATAGTTTCTGTTTGTATTATTTTACTTTTTTCTTATTATTTAGTTAGTTATAGGTTAGGTTAAGTTAGGTTAATTAAATTCATAAGGTTTTTTCATTCATTTTTCCTGAATTTACATATAATCAGTCTTATCAACAATTAACTGCCAAGTGCACCAAGCAAAATAAACCATAGTTGTAAAGGCTTTAGATCAGCCTAATCTCTAATAAAGTATTTATATGCCAGCATTGTATCCATCATTAGAATAAAAACTATGAACTATGAACTAAACATATATGCCCGATTTCACAGTGGTAGCTTAAGTTCTGAGTGGAGCTTAAGCTAAGGCTTAGGAACATCTTCGATTTCAAAGTAATGGCTTAAGTCTTAAGCTAAGTCAAGCGCGAGCTTAGCTTAAGCCATCAATTTTGCGAGCTTAAGCTCCGTTTATAGAATAAGCCTAGGAACTGTCAAACTTGTGATTTTTTCTGTATTCAAGACTGTGTAATTAAAAATATACAACCGCGAAGCTACTCCACTACGATACAAAAAACTGTGAAATAAGTCGAAGTGAATCCATAGCTTAAGTTACCTATTCTAGCTTAACTAAACCTTAGCTTAAGCTACCACTGTGAAATCGGGCAATAGTAATGTAAAATAATAATGGATTACATTCTTGTGCTGTTTTCAATTTGACTTTCGAGAATTATCGCAAAACCGTATTGTTTCATGACTTGAAATAGTAGTGCAGTAAATTTTAAAATTAAAAAAAAATAGTAAATCTGCTACATATGTAGAAAAACTGTAACGCCGCTTCTAGGAGATATTCACAATTATATAACCGTTTGCACCGTTTTCTCTTCATTCAGGTGATTTTACTTTACTAGTAATAATACAGTATTGTTATTGATTTAAAAAAAAAAAATTTGCTGCCCTCAAAATTTTTTTGTCCACGTTTCATGACTAGTAGACACGAAAAAAGCAATAAAAATTTTCACTCCGTCTGTCCGTACGCCGTACGTCGACCGCCAAAATCCTTTGAAGGCTCGTAGCTCTCAAACCAGTGGAGCTATTAAATTAATTTTTTTTCTAGGAATAGACTGGGTAGACCCTTTGAACTGACATTATTTTCATTATTTATCTCCTAAACCGTTAATAGCAAGCAATTAAAACTTAACAAATATCTGTAGTTATACTAGGAGAGTAGATTGAAACAAAATTTTTGGGTGGGGGTAGTGACGTACGGAAGTGGGGGTTGAAATACTTAACATTACGATATCTCCCAAACCAGTGGCACCAGAAAAACAAAATTCGGTTTGGATATAAAGCTTGATAAATAAAGATTGCTCAAAGTAAAATCTTTGAAGGGGGCGGGGGAGTACGTAAGTGGAGGGGATAAGAAGTTTTCAAAAATAACACGTTTCATATCTCAATAACAGTGTAAGATGGATGCTTCAAACTTTTACCAGGAATAGGCCTAATAGAACCCTAGTAGGGAAAAAAAGTTTGGGGGTGTGGGTGTAGAGGGTCAGGGTGAGAAAGAAAAAGTTCCGATGCTTATATCTTAAGAATCTATAGTGATAGGAAGCTGAAACTTGGTATTTAGATAGAGCTATAGTAGTGGCATGGTTGAAAAATAGATTTTTTTTTAGGGGTAGTATGGTACGGTGGTGGGGGTGTTTTTCCTAACTTTAGAAGGGCTTATGCTAAGAAGTTGAAACTCGGTACGTATATGTAAATTAACTAGAAAAGTAATTCTGATAAAAAAAAATTTGAATATTCATTGGCGTTCAGAAGGGGGGCAAAAAAAAATATCAGTTAATATAAAATGCATATATTTTCACGATTTTCGTCATATCTACTAGGTCTTTCCAAATATTGAATTCATTTTTATTCTACGGATTCTTCATATAAATACCTAGAATGTGTTTTCAAGATTTTTTGAAATTCGACCCCTAAGAGGGTGTAAACTGGTTGTATACTTTTTCATGAATTCCACCATGTTTCTCAGGTCTGATCAGATATCGAATATCTTTTCACTTCCCCAGGCTTGTTTAATAATCACCTATTTTTAATTTTTGTTTTTTTCAACCTCTAGACCGCATCCCGGAATATGACCCAATTATTTAATTCATATGTTACACCCTTTTCTAACCGCTTCCCGAACTTTTTGTTAGGTTTTCAGTCACATAGTAACATACACCGCAACTCCGAATTGAACGCGTTCTGAACTTCTGCCGGAAAATAATAAAGTTGCGCCCAGACTGTTGGTAGACTTCTGATTTTCTGTGTGTGGGAAAGTACAAGTTATGTTTTAGTTGTGACGTTACTAGTTCCGGATTTTAGTAAGTCATTTCGTTTAATAAAATGAGTCCTGTTCATGATATAGTCATGACACTTTCTGAAACGCCTTTTTCAAGACGAAAAATAAACTGAGCAGCGCCAGATTTTAGAACTTCATCCCATATCGGCGATCAAAATTACAGGCGAAAGAAAAAACATGCAGGACATTTTAATTGACCTGGTACGAGTCCTGTTATTGGCTTTGTGGATGTACTGTGTGTGCTTTTTAGTACAACAAGAAATACTTGGTCAACCGGTAATGGTTACAGGGACTTGAAAAATTTTACACGAAGCACAGAATTACATGAGAGCTCCAAGGAGCATATACAAAATTATGTATATTGATTTGAAGCGTAATATATCAATGATTGTTGATGCTTTAAAAGAAAATGTAAGCCTTAAAACGACAAAAAAATAATATTTTTTTTTAATTTTCATCCCTAACATATTGATAAATCGTGGACAAAAGAATATTTCGATATCGAATGTATTTCACGAGTTACAGACCAACTTGAGGAACTGAAATTGAGACGTTTTTCGGGCCTTTTAACTGATGCTTTAATAAAATTATTTTCAATGAAAATGTTAGGAAGAAAAATGCTATTGGTTTTGATACCACAACTAGTTAAACCTGGTCGTTTAGGGCTAATAAAGTAGATACATATGTATATGGTTAACAGAGACCTGGGGGTTTATTTATTTATTTATTTATCAAACAAGATATATTTAAATACAAATTCAATATTAACATAAATTAATACAATATACTTAAATTAATTAGAGGCACTGGTTGATTGGCTAAAATGGGGGAGGATGAGCTGATAAAATCGAACGAAGTTTCAGTTTGTATGTTGGCTTGCTTATTGGAGGTGTGAAGTGTACGCTGAGATTGTTAAATGTTCTACAGCATCTATTGATGGGTTCATTTTGACCGTAATCAGTACGATGGGGATATTCCTTAAGAGGTTTTGAATGTCTCGTCAGCCTGACAGTGTCATTAAGTCGAATTTTGTTTGTAAGGTGATCAACCTTAATATCACCATTCAAAACATCTAAGGTGAAGCAGGATGTTAGCATAGTTCTTCTAGAGCTAAGCGGTAGAAGATTTAACAATAGTAGCCTAACTGTGTAGTGTGAAAGGTTATCAAAGTCTCTAGGGTCATACAAGTCCCTTAGAACAAAAAGAAGAAATTGCTTCTGGATTGACTCTATTCTGCTGCTATATATCTGGAAAAAGGAATCCCAAATAGGACATGCATATTCCAGGAGAGGGCGAACAAGGGAGCAGAATAATGATTTAGTGACCCATACATTTTTGAACTCTTTAGCCCTTCTTTTAATAAAACCTAGAAGTTTGTTTACCTTTGAGATTATTCTGTTGGAGTGAGTTTTAAAGCATAGTTTGTTATCAAGTATCACGCCGAGGTCTTCAATATGCTCCACTCGATTTAAATCATTTCCACTTAGGGTATAGTTATGGTGATAAGTGGATTCTTTACGTGTGAAGCTTATTACGTGACATTTACCGATATTAAGATTTAATTTATTTTGACTACACCATCCATCTAGTGCCAAGAGCTTGGATTGCAGGAATACAGTATCTGCGGGGGAGCTAATGGAATGATATATTTTCAGATCATCGGCGTATAAAAGATGTGGAACACTTTCTAATACCTCTGAGAGATCTGAAATGAAAATATTGAACAAAAGAGGTCCTAAGTGACTTCCTTGGGGTACACCAGAGGACACTGATATTTCATTGGAAATGAAGCCTTGGAACTTAACACATTGAGTTCTATTACTAAGATATGACTTTAGCCAGTCAAGTAAGGATCCAGTTATACCGATCTTTCTTAACTTAGAGATTAGAATATTGTGATCTACTTGGTCGAAGGCTTTGCTAAAGTCAGTGTATATTGCGTCGATTTGGCGTCCATTCTCCAGCGCGCAGAGTGTATCAGAAACAAGAATCATTAAGTTAGTCGTGGTTGAGCGCCCTTTTCTGAAGCCATGCTGCTGGTCATTAAAAATGGGGTTGATGACATTAGTGAGTTTATCGCATATAATTTTTTCAAATAATTTCGGTATTGCTGATAGTATTGCTATACCTCTGTTGTTCTCAACGTTTCGTTTGTCACCATTCTTGTGAATGGGCGTGAGATGCGACGATTTCCAGGCCGAAGGGAAAATCCCTAATGACAGTGACTTGTTGAAAAGAAAGTGTAGAGGTGGTGAAAGTTGAATGGCACACTTTGTTAAAAATAAGGAAGGAATAAGATCTGAGCCAAGACCTTTTTTGACGTCGATATTAGTAAGGGATTCAAACACCTCCTCTGCGGACAATGTAATATTGTCAGCAAGTGAAGGGACCGAATCGTCAGAATCGCTGACGGTTGATTCCGACTGGGGACTAAAAACTTCTCGAAAACGGTCGGCAAACATATCGCAAATATCGCGCCGGCATGATGTTTGCTTGATTCCATTGGACATGGTTACGGGGTAACCTGAACTTTTACGTTTTGTATTCACAAAATCGAAAAATCTTTTTGGATCAGTAATAATGTCTTCGCCAATTTTGTTTACATAAGACTTATACGCTGCTCGGGATTTTGAAGAGAGTTCCGAGGCCAGCTTGTCATATTTTTTCTGAAGATCAGGAGTAGTCGTACGCGTTGTCTTACGTTTTTTGAAGAACTTATTTCTCTGGTTCCGCAGTGATCTGAGACTCTTATCCAGCCACGGTTCTGATACTTTATCCTTCAGCTTGATTACAGGCACATAGTTGATGACAATCCCAAAAAATCTGCCAACAATCTGGGCGTAACTTTATTATTTTTCCGGCAGAAGTTAGGAACGCGTTCAATTCTGAAATGCGGTGTAGGCTACTATGTGACTGAAAACCTATCAAAAAGAACAAGATCATGGAAGTGAAAATCTGATTGGATCTGAGAGATATGGAATAGTTTATGAAAAAGTACACAATCACTTTACACCCCCTTAGGGGTAAATTTTCAGAAAATCTTGAAAACACTTTCTTGGTATTCATATGGAGAGTACATAGAGTAAAATTAAATTCATTATTTGGGACGAGGTAGTATGTCGATATGTCGAAAATCGTGGGAAAATATGCATTCTATTTTCACAGATAATTTTTTTTGCCCCCCTTCTGAACGCCAATAGATATTCGTTTTTTTTATTCAAAATTATTTTTCTAGTTGATTTAGATATACACACCGAGTTTCAGCATTGTAGCTTAAGCCGTTCTATATATAGGAAAAACACCTCCCACTTGTACCACACTACCCTTAGGGGTCGAATTTCAAAAAACCTTGAAAACACTTTCTAGGTCCGTAGAATAAAAATGAATTCAATATATGGAAAGACCTAGTAGATATGACGAAAATTGTGAAAATATATTAATTTTATATTTATTATATATATAAATATTTTTTTTTGCCCCGCCCCCTTCTGAACGCCAATGAATATTAAAAATTTTTTTGATCACAATTACTTTTCTAGTTGATTTACATATACACACCGAGTTTCAACTTTCTAGCATGAACCGTTTAATAGTTAGGAAAAACACCCCCTACCCCCGTAGCATGCTACCCCTAAAAAAAATTTTATTTTTCCAACATTCCGCTACTATAGCTCTATCTAAATACCAAGTTTAAGGCTTATATCATTACAGGTTCTCAAGATATAAGCATCGGAGCTTTTTCCTTTTCACCCTCCCCCTCTACACCCTCAACCCCAAAACTTTTTTCCCTACAAGGGTTTAATTAGCGCTTCTTCTGGTAAAAATTCTAAGCATCTATCTTAAACTGTTCTTGAGATATGAAATGTGTTTGATTTGAAAAATTCTCATCCCCTCCACTTCTATGCTCCACCTCCTACTTAAAAAATTTTACTTTGATCAATCTTTATTTGTCAACCTTTATACCCAAACCAAATTTTATTTTTCTAGAGCAATTGGTTCATGAGATATCGTAATCTTAAGTTTTTCACCCCCCCCCCCCCCCCATACACAACTTCTCCCACCCAAAATTTTTCTTCATTCTATTCTCCTTGTATAACTACAAATATTTTTCAAGTTTGAATAGTGTGCCATTAACGGTTTAGGAGATATGGATTTTAGAATGTGTCTATCTCGCCTTTTTTGGGTTTCGGACGCATTACATTTCTCCCACACCCCTTGATCAATATTGACAATTTTTCTGCAAATGGGTCTACTATCAGAGCTCTATAGAAATTCCAAGTTTCACCTTCCCAACATTAGGGGTGTTGTGTCATCTATGAAGATGTACCTTTTTGTGTGCATCATCTTATATGATGTACCTGAAAGGGGAGAGGATATGCCTAGCTTCTTCCGAAGCTATTTAGCAGGAAGACCTAGCGACCCGAAGGAAGCCCGTTAGTCATGAGGGGAGGTATTTCTTACGTCAAAATTACCTTTTTATCAATTCAAACACTTTATTACACATAAAACTTTTAAACAAAACTTCACCAACTCGACCTGGTTTACATTACAAAAAAATTACTCCGTCGTGTTAAGAAAAAATACTAATTAAAACTCCCCTAGATCTCGGTCGCGACACACTTTTATATTCTTAAAAAGTGCATTCGACCCATAACGCTGACCTTGTTATGTTATGCCGGTAGGCATTGGGTCAACATATTATGAGTCGATTGCACTTCTGGTCATTACGTCATCCGGTAGTATTATTGTGTGTTGTTGTACGAAATTCAAACCGGCATTCCCTGGGTACTGCTGACCGGGCGTTAAGGCCGACTTGCATTTCGCACAAGAAGGTCGTTGAATTTGGAGGCTGATGCGTTGTAAACAAACACTGACTCGCGTTTACCTGTTTGTTTACAACGCGGAAAGAAGAATCTTTTAACAGGAAAATAAATATGATCATTGTAAATAAACATAGACTTGCATTCGTATGTTTATTTACAATGCGGAAAATACTGTGTGTGGAAATGTGATGTAGTTAGAATGTTACATGAACGTTAGATGATTTATGTACCAGGACGACGTAATTTCCGCTCAGGAAGGAGTCCAAGGTACAACATTCCTCCCCCTCCGGGGACTTGGACTCCCCCTCCTCTACTTGGCACCTTAATTTACTATACTTATAACACTTAGTGTGCGCGGCGTTTTACTTTACAATACAAATTTAACTTATATGCTAAATAAGAAAGTTAAGTACAAATACTAGAAATACTGCTTTACTTTAAAATATTTATCTAGTACTATGCTAAATAAAAAGACTTAAGTACGGCAACAAAAAATTACTTACTCGCTATGATTTTAAACCATGAAAACAAATATAATGAAAACCTAACAGAAAATATTAAAAATACTTATTCGCTATGATTGTAAACGCTAAAAAACAAATACAGTGAAAGTTAACAATCAAATATTAAAAATACCTATTCGCTATGATTTTAAACGCTACGATGTCTATCCTAACAATTCGAGAACGTTATGCCATCTCCGTCGGAACTTCGTACTCTGCTGGAATTTGAGGTAGTAGCTTTGTTGGTTTCTGCACCCACAGTGGCACTCTGGCTCTGGTATCCCGGTATGAGGAACTGAATTGCTGGCTGGTAGCATGCTGTGACACTTTGCTCGGCGTGTGTCAAGACATCTTAGACCAATAAGACAGACCGCTAACAGTATTACCAAAAATATACCGACGGCAAACATCGAGTAACGGTGGACTTCGATTTCCTGTACTGGTTCAACTCCTTTGTTGCCATCGAATCATCTCGTAGTATTTTTTTTTATTTTGGAGATGTGTCGGACGTGCTCGCTGTCTTGGCGGATAGTTTTAACGAGAACTGCAGTCTCCTTCACCATCTGAAGGCACGTCTTCTGGAACGTATCCTGACTGGATGTTAATACGTAGCTATCTTCTCCAGGGGTTGGTATGTGGACATCCTTTTGCTGATAACCTGATATCGGCACCTGAACTCCCCCTTGTATCTGATGGCTGGATAACCAGTTCGCCCTGGAACTTTGCGGGTCGTGCGTGGGTGGCCTTAGCGCTCTTTCATCCCGCTTGAGCTTATGGGTGGCTGTAGAAGTGGTCGTGTGGCATAATTGGTTAATCTGTTGGTCGTATTGGTCTATGATGTCGAGAACAGCTGAGAAATCCATGGGTGTAAACTTTGAGAGAATAGTCCATACATCAGTGTCAAAAACGGCATCTCCTGTCTTCTCAAAAAAGGACGGGTGTGTCCTCTAGCTGTTCGATGACGAATGGTGGTGCTTCAGTAGCAATTTGAGATAGCATAACGCCGACGAAACATAGAACTATCTTCAACATTTTAACAAAAATCTTCGATTAATTGAAATTAAAATTAGACTGTACTTTATTATATAGGTTGTTTTTTTACTGAACTAAAGTGCACTTAATTACATACTTAGTTTCGTAGGTTGGGTTTTTTTTTTCTTGTGTTCTTTACAATTAGTACTTACTTCGAATTAAAATACAATATAATCATATCTCCTTACTACTATTCTGAATTAACAAGTTATTACTTTATTGTTGGATAGTTGTAGTAACGTTTCCATTGATCGCCACCACTTCGAAAGGCCCAACCCATATGGGTGAAAATTTGTTCTTCCTCGCGGAATTCCTCAGAAGGACCTTTTGACCCACTTGAAGCTGAATGGGATTGATGTTCCGATCATACAATCGTTTGGATGTTAGCTTGGCTTGCCCTAAATTTTTCCTGGCAATTTCGTGTGCTTTTTGAATTTGCGCTTTTAATTGGATAGGGTATTCATTACAATTGTCTACCAGTTTAGGTGCTCTTTTTAAATTTGTTGGCATCTCAAAATCGAAGCCGTAAAGACAACTCATGGGTGTTAGTTTCGTGGCTACGTGAGGTGAACTATTATGAACGTGCATGGCCTGCCGAAGCCACTGGTCCCAGTTCCGCTCATCGTTGCCCACAAAACTCCTTAAGTACTCTGCTAAAGGTCGGTGACTGCGCTCCAAGGACCCGTTTGCCTGCGGATGGTATGGTGTTATGTGCATTTTGCGTATCCCGAGCATTTTACATGTCTCCGAAAATAACTTGGAAACGAAGTTGGTACCGTTATCTGTCACCAAAATTTTGGGGATCCGAAACCTGGTTATAACCTCGTCATAAAAAGATTTCGCTACGGTGACCGCCTCCGCGTCCGGCATGGCGATACAGGCCATGTACTTAGTCAAATCATCCTGGAACGTCAGGATGTATCGATTTCCAGCATGAGTTACGGGTAATGGGCCCACCATGTCCATGTGCACCTTATCGAATGGGAACTCTGGAGTATCCGTAGTCACCATGGGCATTTTGGTGATCCTTGAGCTCTTATTGGCTTGGCATTTTGGACATGCTTTTATGAACTTTTCAATGTCCTTTTGCATGCCCTTCCAACGAAACTGTTGCTTGATTCTTAAATAGGTCCTCTTCATTCCCTGATGCCCACCTAGCGCAGAGTTGTGGAAATCGTTCATCACCGCTTGGATTTCCTTCGGATCAGTTAAAGTTTCGAACCGTCGTCTTGCATGTCCTGTTGGATCGAGAATGGGCGGCGCTGTTGACATGGGTGGTGCGTCTGTATTTTGAACGCGAGTCTTACTTCTTGTCTGCACTGCGGCAATCGCCAAGCTATCTGATGAGGTTTCCGCATCCTCGTTACTTTTAAGACCCTCGTCTTCAGTCGAGATTCTACTGAGGGCGTCCGCATTTACGTTGTACTTGCCTGGTTTGTATTCAATCTTGTAATCGAACTCGGAAAGCTTGTGATGAAAACGCACTAGCCGAGATGTCGGATTTTTAACACTAAATACTCCCTTTAAAGGCCTATGATCGGAGTACACCGTAAATGGACGTCCCAGAAGATAAGAGCGGAAATTGTTCGCTGCCCATACAATGGCTAATAATTCTTTTTCTATCGTCGAGTAGTTTCTTTCTGCCTGATTCAGGGCTCGACTGGCGAAAGCGATAGGTTTATCCTCACCTACCTTGCCTTGGGACAACACGGCTCCTAAAGCGTTATTGCTAGCGTCCGTGGTTAGAACGAACGGCTCCGTGAAATCGGGATATATCAGTATTGGTGGCGAGGTTACGGCTTTCTTTAAAAACTCGAATGCCTTTTGGCACTCCGCCGTCCACACGTATGGGTTATCCTTTTTTAGTAACTTTGTGATGGGCGATGCTATGGCCGCTAGGTTCGGTATAAACTTCCTGTAGTAGTTAATGAAACCTAGAAACGCTTGCACCTGTTTGATGTTTGTTGGTATGGGATAATTATCCACGCAACTTGTATTAGCAGGGTCAGGCAACGCACCTTCTTCCGAGCATTTATGCCCCAAGTAAACTACTTCTCGGCATAGAAAGTTGCACTTTTCCGTGTTTAATTTTAAATTATGGTCCCTTAATTGGGAAAAAACGCGCGATAATTTGCTGTTGTGCTCCTGTAAGTTCTTAGCATAGATCACTATGTCATCGAGATAAACAAAACAATCTAATCCTTGCAGACCCGTTAGAATATGGTTCATGATCCGTTGGAATGTAGCCGGTGCTCCAGTGAGTCCGAATGGCATCCGATTGAACTCATAATGCCCTAGGCCCGTACTAAATGCCGTTTTTGGCTTATCATCGGAATCTATCAACACCTGGTGGTAACCGTTGGCCAGATCGAGAGTCGTGAAATAGCGGCAATGCCCCAGTTGGTCCAGAATATCTTCGATTCTAGGTAGAGGAAACGCATCTTTGACAGTGACCTCGTTTAACTTTCGAAAATCAACTACCACGCGCCATTTCTTTTTCCCGTCCGCCCCGCCTTTTTGGGCACTACCAAAAGCGGCGAGTTCCACGGCGACTTGCTGGGAGAGACTATTCCGTCTGCAACCATCTTTCCAACCTGATTGTTTATTTCATCTCGATGAATCTGCGGCAATCTATATTGCTTTTGGTTAATAGCTGGTTGGTCAACCTTTGTGGGTATCTTGTGTGTGAGCACGTTCGTGTGCGACAGAGAATCTCCTTCTAGATTGAAAATATCCGCATACTGAACGCATATATTTTCTAGTGCGTTCTTCTCTTCGCTATTCAAATTTTCTTCCGTTTTTAGGGTTTTAAGTAACTTGTCTATTCTCTCGGAGGCTAGCTCAGAGGTTACTAAATTTACATGACCCTTTGTGCGAGTAACAACCTGATATTGGTTCAATTTAGAGAAACTAGGTACGAAGTCGGTTCTTAACTCGTATTCCTGTGTAGTGGAATTTAAAATAGGCACCATGACCTTATTATTATTAACCTTAACTATCGTATTGGCAATGAACACTCCTGGATCAATTTCCTGCGATTCCACCAAAATCTTACCCTTTGCTACGGGTACCCAGAGTTGTCGTACGGCCTGCATGCGAGCAGGTAAGGTTGACAGACCCTGAAGTTCCTTTGTCCGATCCCAAGTTTTTAAAGGGAAATCCCTAGTGTTCCCGTTGGCGTCGAAAAAGGTAAGTGTTTTCGATTTCGCGTTAATTATTGACCGATTCCAAAGTATGTCCCGACCAATAATTCCATCCGCCGGAATCGCGTGACCCTCGTCCATCACCTGCCATTTTGACTAAAAACCTAAACTCGGGTGGATCTTCACCTTTATTGATCCCAGCGTCGAACTAACACCCCCTAATACCCCGCCTAATTGCCTATTGTCCTTTGTGTCAATAGGTATGTGTTTCAGACGTATCAACGACGTACGTTTAAGTAGACTAGTGTCCGCACCTGTATCTACTAGCGCAATGATCTTGCCAGATCTCGCTAGCCGACAAGGGAACTCTATGAAGACATCGTCATTGGTTGATTCTTTCAGAAGGTACAAGGTGCATCTCGCATTGAAGTTGAAGCTGAAACTCCTTGAGACCTGGTGGAGCTTTCTACGCATAGTAATCCACAGGTTCTTTGCTTGGATGCATAGTCCGAAGCAGTATCGCTGGCAATCATCGAATCCTAAAGCTAAATTATCCCGAACTTTAATGTAAACTATCTCATATAAACTAGTAACCTGGGCATTTACTCCGAGCAAAATCATTCGAAGCAATGCACCTACCAGGTTTAAAAAATATATCAATGGGAAAATAATATTCTCTTTACTCTCTAGCCCGGTGTGTTCCCGACTGTATTCCCCTAACACTGCGTTGGATTTCCTCGTCAACGGCTTACGTTTCCTATTTTTACTTATTAATACTTTTGGTTGTATTGTCCCGACCGGTGTAATTTTAATTGTATGTGGGGGGATTACAACCTTGGTCATGTTTTGCGGCCCTATACCCTTTTCTTGAGTAGTAGGTACTGTTTTTTCAACATGTGGTGACTTGTTAGTTGTTGAAATTAATTCTATCGAGGTACTATCTTTTGTATTATTTTTCAATGGGGCGCAGCTTGGTTGGTGGTGCTGGCCCCTTGGTCGTTTCCCTGTTTTCTCTCCTGATATCTTTTTTTGCTGTAACATGTCTCTTCGACATGTCCCAACCGTGAGCACCACTCGCATTTTAGCTTTGGCCTACTGTTGGCTGTGTTTGTTATAAATACCTGGCCTCTAGGGCAACTACCCTTGTCATGGCCATACACCTGACATGTGTCGCAATATGGAGTGTTTCTCCGCTGTTTGCACTCAGCATAGGTGTGATTTGTTTTCCCACAAAAACCACAAGTGATTTTAATAGACGGTTGCGGACTCAAAATCGGTTGGTAACTAGGGGTAGGCAAAGTATGAAAAACATACGATTGGGCGTTATACTCGTTGTAATTCTGAGGGAGGGGAAACTGACTGAACTGAGACGGGCTGTTGTAATGTTGCTGTATTGGCTGCAACTGCTGTTGTTGTTGTTGCCGAGAGAAATTATCAAAATTTTGCGGGTACCCTTGAGCTTGGGACATGGTTTGCGTGTGAAAAATAGAAGGTTGAAATTGCGGTTGATTAACTGAAGGATTTATTAAAAGAGATGTCTTCAGAGCTACCTCCACCAATTTTTCGAGAGAACTCTCTGAGCTGGATATCATAAACTGCCTTAATGATGGATCGGCCAGTCCGATTTTAAAAGTATTTAAAACTGTTTTCTGAACCTCCTTCACTAAAGCGACGGAATCAGCCACACTGTATTGAGCCCCTATGATCTCCTGGGCCGTGGTTGAAAGCTGTGACAGACGTCGTGCAAACGCTTTTAAATCCTCCGATACCAATTGTCGTGCCATTTTGATGTCGTTGGTTACGCTATCTAAAGTTCTAGCAGTTAGATATTCGTCTTTTATTAAAATCTTTAACTCTTTCAAGGTTTTCAACGTCTTCCCTCAAACTAGCTCAAAAGCATCCCCGGCCAATCTGGTAGACAGAAGCGAGACAAAAATTTCCTCATTCTGTCCTTCCAAACACTTAAGGGCCAGCTCGCAAGCATTGACGAACTCGTATACCTTGCCCGACAAATCCGGTGTCCGCGTACCATTAAAAATTGGTACCAGTCGGGCCACCGTCTTCCCAATTGCCTCATAAACCGACATGCCAATGGATGATTGACTTCTACTTATATCACTCGACTGCGGCGGGATTTCCCTCGTATCCTCCTTACAAGACTCTTCCACTTGGTTTTTCAGTCGCTTACGAAGATGCTTAATCTCCCGTATCAACACCTCTTGCGCTGCCTCAGCCACGTTCTTGTTTTCCTCAATCCCTTCCCGAATGCTACTCTGAATGTCAAGCCTATGCTCTAGCTGCCTTTTTTGATCTACAATTTTTTCTATTGTTTCTGTTAAATCTCGAATTTTTTCATCGGATTCTTCGCTATCAATTATTGCCTGCTGTAACTGTTCCTTACAATCTTTAAGAGCCCTGTCTTTAGCCTTTATCCTTTGCCTATTCTCTTTTTCTTGCTCTGTTGATCTGCTATTAGTGTCGTTGATAATTTCCAGGAATTTGAATAGTATCGCGTCTGTGGTTTCCAATCGTATTAACTGACCCCACCTAGACGAGATCTGAGTGGAAATAAGGTCGTACACTTCTTTTGACGCAAATTTCCGAATTTCACCCAATAATAAATGATTAAAGCTTTCTATCTCTCGTTCCTGTTCTTTTTTGTCTTTTCCCGCTTGTGCAAGTAGTTCCTTCAGATTTAAAATCTCAGATTCCATCAAGAGACCACAGAGAAATGAAAAACAAAACGAGCACCAATACCTATGTTAAAGGCCTAGTACTGGCATGGGTGTTGTGCTCGGGCGGATCACGGTTCGTTTGTTGTGCCTGAATTGTTGTTGTGTCGTACTTTGATGTGCATGATTGTTGTTGTCGATGCGTTTCGGCCTGTACCACCTTTTATTTATTTTTAAATTTCAATGGTTAATTTTGTTATTGACCAAATAAATATTCGGGGCCTAAGCACTGCCTATCTTTCTGTGTATATTCACACCCAAACCTCAAGACCGGATATTCTTGCAATTAGCGAATGCAAGGTGTTGCCAGGTAATGAACAATTCTATGTCTTACCTGGATATCACATTATCACATTATACTTTTTTCCGTCAGCGGGGTCTCGCAATATATATCCGCGATGATGTAGCTTTTCATTTAGTTCCACATTTAGGAACTTGCTCCAATCCAGAATTCAACTTTAGCTGGATAAAAATTCATACCCAAAAGCACATCATATTCTTTTGTTATGTTTACAGAAGCCCGGCACTGAATGCATTAAATACCACCTTTGAATTGGATAAGTTGTCTGACTCTATTCAATCCATATATACTGCAAATCCAGACGCTGAAATCGTTGTCGCGGGCGATTTCAATGTTCATAACACTGCCTGGCTTAAACATTCTACCCATACGGATCAGCAGGGTCGGGATACTGAGCTTTTTGCTTCCATTAACGGATTAGTACAGTTGGTAGACAATCCCACCCGTCTACCTGACATTGCAGGTCAATCATCAAATCTACTTGATCCTTTTTTAACTAATCAGCCAGTCAAATACAACGTCTCAATTTTGCCACCAATTGGAACGACCGACCATTTATTGGTTCGTGCACAATTTCTAATTTCGACATTAAAATCGCCAGCTTCCAAAGCACCTCGAAGACAGGTTTGGCACTTCAAGAGAGCTGATTGGGGAGCCCTTGAAGAGTTTTTTCGTGCTTTCAACTGGAAGTTGTGCTTTGAATCTGGAAATTGTGACTTGGCATGTCAACTAGTAACAGAGACAGTCCTTAAAGGAATGAGTCTTTTTGTTCCTTCCAACCGCAAAAGAATCAGGCCGTCGAGGGATTCTTGGTTCAATAAGGACTGTCTTGGAGCAATAAAAGCCAAAAAGAACACGTTCCAAATATTTAAAGACAACCCGACTGCTGAAAATAAGATCGCACTAAAATTATCAAGAAATTCCTGCAATAGTATCTTAAAACGTGCTAAGTTTGCATATGATCAAAATCTTCGGCGGAAGATCGTCGACAACCCTAAGAGCTCGAGATCTTTTTGGTCATTTGTTAAATCGGTCAATAACAACTTTGTAAAAACTTCTACACCACCTCTTCTCGATGGTGACCGAACCGTAGTAGATCCTGTGGAAAAAGCTAACCTCTTGGCGGCAAGTTTCGCTAGAAATTCTAGACTTCCACCTTCGAATCAGAATCTCCCCAACCCCTCCATCACTGATTCCTTGTTGCCACCCATTCGTTTTCGAACAAGGGTTATTTCCAAGATCTTGCAAGGGCTCAGTATTCACAAGTCTGCTGGACCTGATGGTATCCCCCCCATAGTCCTCAAGAAATGCTTTTCCTCTCTGGCTAAACCGCTTCGCAATCTCTTTTACCTTTCATACTCTTCAGGGTGCTTTCCTCAGATGTGGAAAGTTGCGAATGTTCAACCAAATCCCAAGAAAGGAAGCAAAGCGGATCCCGCTAATTACCGCCCAATAGCCATTACATCCGTGCTCGCAAAAGTAATGGAAACTGCTGTCAATCGCAAAATAGTCAAATACCTGATGGACAGAGATCTGATCCACGATCGCCAATATGGGTTCCGTTCCGGTCCTTCTACAGGTGACCTTTTAGTTTACCTAACGGAACGCTGGAACTCGTGCATTCACAAATTTGGGGAAGGTCAAGTGCTTGCCCTTGACATTGCTAAAGCATTTGACAGAGTTTGGCACCAATGTCTCTTAGTAAAACTTAAAGCCTTCGGCTTTAGTTCAACCTTTCTTAAATGGATTGAGAGTTTTCCCTGCAAACGTTCAATACGAGTCGTATTAGACGGAATAACTTCATCCTCATTTCCAATTGATTCCGGCGTACCCCAGGGCTCTGTTTTATCTCCCACCCTATTTCTCATCTTTATAAACGACCTTCTGTCGTCAACTCTCAATCCAATCCATAGTTTTGCAGATGATAGTACGTTAGACAATGTCTTTAATTTCGACTCGGCTGCAGAGGCACGTCCGACTTCGGTGGCCTTACAACGCACTGAGTTATTCGGCTCATTGAACTCAGACCTCAATCTCATCTTAGACTGGGGCAAGAAAAATAGAGTAGAGTTCAATGCCTCCAAAACACAGTCCTGTCATCTATCCCTTAAACGAGATGTTCCGACGTCGGTCCCAAGTATATCCTTTGGTGGCGTACAAATTTCTTCTTCTGATGACTTCCAATTACTAGGCGTAAGAATCAACAACCACCTAAACTGGAGCCAGCACATCTATGATGTCGCTATTGATGCTTCTAAACGCCTTGGAATTCTACGGAAGTGTAAGAAATACTTCTCAGCGTCCGATTTAGCTACAATCTACAAGGCATATATCAGACCACGTCTTGAGTACAATTCGCATATCTGGGCTGGGGCCCCTAAATCCCATTTAGCCTTGCTCAATCGTGTTCAAAAACATGCGTTCCGACTAATTGGAGACGAAGCCATTTCAGCTTCTATAGACTCCCTTGAGCATCGCCGTAATGTCGGAGTACTCAGTATTTACTACCGATATTTTCATGGTAAAGTAGTAAGGAACTAAAAGAACTTATTCCCCCACTCTTAGTCGCCCCCCGTAACACTCGCCAAGCTTCACGCGCCCACGAGTATACCGTTCAGCCCCATTCGTGGAGAACAGTGAAATTTAGGCAGTCCTTTATCCCCCGAACATCAGTAATGTGGAACGCGTTGCCATCCGATCTATTCCCTGATAAGTATGACCTTCAGCGGTTCAAAAACAACGTCCACCGACACTTTAGACGTTTCCTTCCTGTTCCACCGACCTAAATCCCCTCATCCAGTTACATACATCATATCGAAATTGTCGTACAACATGATATTTAATACCTTGTTTTTCTTTTCTCTTTTTTTTTCTTTCCGACAATTGAACTTGAAAATCAAGCGATAATTTTCTCAGAGAAAAGAAACAAGAAAAACATTCGAGTCGAGTACCCCAACAGAAAACAAAAAAGTTGCTTACTGCAAAATAATACCACGACCCTATTGAATTCTAATGTAGTATGTGGTAAACATTCGAGTCGAGTACAAGCCAAATATGTTATTAGTTGATGGAAATTGAAACTGAAAATGCTGATTCACTAAATTAACAATTGAAATAGCTATCAGCAGTTGCTGCTAATAGTAAATAGAAACAGCTGAGAATTACGAGTCTTCTCAACCTTTTTCTTCGTTATTAAAGAAAATGTTGTTTCCGTAGATGCCAAGTTTGGTGTTTATTCAATTTCTAATCAATCAAAAGAACTCAGAAAAGTAAATAAGCAAAAAAAAAAAAAATCTAAAAAATTTATAGCCCTTATCCAGTTACAACATAGTGAGAGTTTCGCACAACATAAACATGATATCTACTATCTTGTTTTTTTCTGCTGACCATTGAACTTGAGAATCAAGCAAAATTAACATTCGAGTCAAATACCCAAACAGTAAAGTAAATAATACCATAGTGCTTATGATAAAATTGTAATTGCAAAATATTCGAATAAAAATTTGCCTACTATAAATAAAACCGTAACGCTTATGATATCGAATTGGAATTATCAATACTTAACGATTGCTGTCGCTAATGCCAAATATTGAAAGACGAAAAATAAAAACTTGTAGAGTAGAGTCCACTCGTTAATATAAATATTAACGAGTTAGAACCGGCTGCGCCAAATATGTTGTGTCATCTATGAAGATGTACCTTTTTGTGTGCATCATCTTATATGATGTACCTGAAAGGGGAGAGGATGTGCCTAGCTTCTTCCGAAGCTATTTAGCAGGAAGACCTAGCGACCCGAAGGAAGCCCGTTAGTCATGAGGGGAGGTATTTCTTACGTCAAAATTACCTTTTTATCAATTCAAACACTTTATTACACATAAAACTTTTAAACAAAACTTCACCAACTCGACCTGGTTTACATTACAAAAAAATTACTCCGTCGTGTTAAGAAAAAATACTAATTAAAACTCCCCTAGATCTCGGTCGCGACACACTTTTATATTCTTAAAAAGTGCATTCGACCCATAACGCTGACCTTGTTATGTTATGCCGGTAGGCATTGGGTCAACATATTATGAGTCGATTGCACTTCTGGTCATTACGTCATCCGGTAGTATTATTGTGTGTTGTTGTACGAAATTCAAACCGGCATTCCCTGGGTACTGCTGACCAGGCGGTAAGGCCGACTTGCATTTCGCACAAGAAGGTCGTTGAATTTGGAGGCTGATGCGTTGTAAACAAACACTGACTCGCGTTTACCTGTTTGTTTACAACGCGGAAAGAAGAATCTTTTAACAAGAAAATAAATATGATCATTGTAAATAAACATAGACTTGCATTCGTATGTTTATTTACAATGCGGAAAATACTGTGTGTGGAAATGTGATGTAGTTAGAATGTTACATGAACGTTAGATGATTTATGTGCCAGGACGACGTAATTTCCGCTCAGGAAGGAGTCCAAGGTACAACAGGGGTTACTGAGATCTGGAAACCAAAATTTTCGGTCTAAAATACTTCCCCCTCCTTCCCCCTCACACCCCCACCCCTAAAAATTTGGTCACTTCAAGGCGCCTACCCCGTCTATTCGTTAAAAAAATTTCAATTGAAAATCTCAAAGCGTTTGGCAGCTACGAGCCTCCAAACGATCTTGCGTACGGCGGACAGACGGACTGAAAATTTTTATTGCTTTTTTCGCGTCTACTAGTTATGAAACGTGAAAATAAAAATTTTGAGGGTAGCAAATTTTTTTTTTTTTAAAAATCAATCACAATACTTAATTATTAAAATAATAAAGTAAAATCACATCGTAAAACGATGATACAGCATTGTCCAGATTATTACATGGGTGGGAAAAGGAATGTCCAGTCAATTGAAGATAATTCATTATTAATACTAATGAAATCGGCATTACGGAAGTCAAATACAACATTATTGTTGTAAGAGTTAACAAAATTCATATAGTCACATGGTAGGTCTACTATGATGGCAGAGTGATGTTGGGTATTTGAGAAAAGATTGAATGGATTATCATCTGGAGCTCTTAAAGGAGGTACAAAAGTTCTCCAATCTCGTTTTACGAGATCGCATCAAGGCAATTAAAGAAAGGTTTGCATAGTGCGCGAAGTCAGGCTCTAGCTAGGGCCGGACACTCGCAAAAAACGTGGATAACAGTTTCCCTTATATTTGCATCTCCACAACTACGGTATTTGACGTTGACGTGACGACAGTTATAATATCTGTAGACGTTAACGTGACGACAGTTATAATTATTTGTCTTCATTCCCCAGCCTCACTGGTTTTGAATGGCACGAGCCGCCACTGGTACACGAACAATTTTTTCCAGCAGTTAATTGCCCGACGACTGTTGCCAAAACTAGTTGAGCGAATGAGTTGAATGCAGCAATACCGGGCAACATCGTGCTAGTTGCGACAATATTGCAGCAATTTGGCAATGCTTTCACATATTGCTGGTATTCCTCCCCTATACCCTGTAGGAAAAATAGGCATGATTCAGATCTGATTCAGGTATTATATGTAATGCCATTACAGCTATGAATTATACCTAACCGTTCCATGATTTTATTTACGATATGCACCCCCAACCAGTATGATAAATCAGGCCTGACATTTAGGTCTGACTCATACCATCCTAATCATACCTACGTCATAGCTTGCGAGTCCTTCATGAATCACACCTTATTGATACTGTCAAATTTCAGGTCTGACACATAAAATCACAATCAGGTATTAGTAGTTATACCTGTGTCATATCTTACGATTACTGTATAAATCACAGCTGATTTGTACCTGACCGTTCCATGATCTTATTCACGGAAAAATCAGGCCTGACATTTAGGTCTGACTCATACCATACTAGTAATATCCAAAATATTGAGATATTTTTGTTAGTTAAATCCTACCATGAATTCTTTTTTGTTACCTAGGAGGAGGTAGAGGACTCTTCTAAGACAGTATTTTCCTAGTTCAAATATTATTTCTCACTTACTGATTTAATAAAACCCATGGCTGTTTGTAGGAATCGAACCCGGTGTTGAATGTTTTTGGATTGACGTGCGTAACCGCTGCGCCACAGAACCCCTTTCATTTTCATTTCGCTATAGGCAACTTGTCACAAAAATCAGATCAAAATTTCCTACATAGTGATATGATTCGTATCATATGCATATGGTGAATAATCATACCTTGCGTTTTCGCCTTTCGGTGGGCCGAAATCAGGCCTGATTTTGCTATTATTTAAATTAGGCCTTACGACTTTTTATACAGGGGTGCTATGATTCATATCATATACTTCGAGCGAACGTCATACCTTGCATTTTCGCCTTTCGGTAGGCTGAAATCAGGTCTGACTTTGGTTTTATTTAAATCAGGCCTTACAACTTTTCCTACAGGGTAGTTGCTGTATTTCCACTAGACTGGAAAATTTCGAGCAATTGTCATCGTTCGATGATTCAGTTGTCAAGAATTGTTTTAAGTTTTGGTTTTATTTGTCGAGTTTCGTGTGATAACGGATCAGAATTCAAATATTTCAAGTTTTATTCTAAGTTTTAGATTTATTTTCCAAATTTCCTTTCCTGTTTTTCATATACTGAGTTATCAGTGTATGATGTCATTGCTAAATTGTGTAGTATTGCTTCATATCGAGTTGACAACGAATTGCTCCATATTGTCAATTCCTGATGTTGCTGTATGTTTTCGTGACGTCAAAATTATTTGGGATTCCTGCAAATTGAGCAATTTTAATCGCTCGTGTAAAAACACCATTAAGTGTGAAATAAAACTATATTTTTTTCTTTCGAATTGCCCCCCTGTGGGGCGTGGGCCCCACGTTGGGAAACATTGTTCTACAGTCTTCGTTTCAAGGATCCAACTTCAGACTATTGGAGTTATAAAAAGTCCTAGCTACGATTAATTAAAATAGGTTAATGTACAATGTTCTTGTGGACTGTCGTATCTTAAAGGTTGGTCCTCTCTAGGAGATCAAAATTTAAAGACCAATAAACTATGTACCTTTTATCATCTACCTTACAGGATTTTATTACGCGATTATTTATCTCTCTTTTCTACTTATCGTTTTTTCCGATCTTACCTTAGTGTTTATTGCGCGACGAAATTACTTTATTTCCCCGCGAAGTATAGTATATATAGTATAGATATAAAATCTATCCGGTCTCTATGATTGGTGTATCTATTCAATATCGATCCACCAGTGGGAATGATGATGGTAATTCGCACAGCCACGCACAATCACAATCAAGAAAGGATCGAAGGATTCCACAAAACCACAAGAAGAAAGTAACACAACGGACTCATATTTGCTAGTAAGAAACATAGACTTTATTCGTATTTGCTAGTAAGAAACACAGACTTTATCTATTCACGGATTTTATTAACACTACAGTTTTTTTTAATAAACACCAATTTAATAAGTAAAGTAATATACAGCTCGGAGGCCAAATCAAGACTACTATAAAAATTTAACACTTAATAACTTAAAAAGCTTCAGTTATTTGGATTATGAGGTATCAGCACTATCTCACGGTGCCGTGAGAAATGCTGACACCTCGTCTGTCTACAAACATTCCTCTTGCGGATTGTCTCTGGACACCGGACACGATTGCTACTCATGTTTCCGCAAGAAGAATGTTTGTGACACAGAATTTTGTTTAGTAAAATTGGAAACAATAAGAATGTATATGAAAAATGATGATGATGGTGTTCTAGGTCCAGGATGTGATGGCTCATGGCTTGATTTGATTGTACCATAATTTTGGCTGTTGAGTCAATGATTGTTGTCTGGTTTTTTATCAGCTGTAACAAGTGCTTCTCGTTTCCATTTACTTGGTCGATGATACTGGACATTTCTTCTGCGTACTGGGAGTCTAATATTCCAAATAGGGAGTTCGCCAGATTTCCAACTATATTGACCGCTCCGCGTTTACCTCTGTGATGATTTTGGTCACTTGTTGCGAGTAGGAGATCCTTATTCCATTGAATTTCGCTGAAGAGAATGTCAAACTCTGCTATTGTAGCTGTGCATGACGAATTTTCTCTATTTTGCTTACACATTCGGGTGAGTAAGTTCAGACCCACTTTTATGTTATCGAGATCCTTCCAGTACGGACTCATATTGTAATAGATTACTAGCTTCCATTCATCTATGATCAGGTCAGCTGATCCCAGAACTTCTGTGTAGAGACCAGGTGGTGTTCTGAATGGGGTAACCTTCACCGTCGCTGCTAGTAGAGGCATCACAAGGCTTGCTAACAGCAGTCAGCTAACAGCAGACTGACCGCCGATGGAACTTTACGTTGTTTCTTCTTTCTGATGACAGGTGTCGGTCGGGATTCATCGCCATCTGCCTCCTCGTCTGTGAGAGTGGCGGCCTAATGCTTGATTGGTTTTTGGCGCTGGGAAACTCCTGGATTGCTGATTGTCGTAGATTCGATTAGTTCCGGTCTTACTTCGACTGGTAGAGGTGCAATCTTATGAATTGGTCGTTTTAATACACCCGACGTTGTTTTCACATCCACGACTCGAACTAGATCATCTCTACCCTTGATAGCACGAAGAACTCTGCCTAATTGCCACTTCAGCACTGGTAAGTTGTCGTCTTTTAATATGACCATCATTCCGGGCTTAACGTTGTCGCAGCGTTGCTTCCATTTGTATCTGTTCTGAAGTTCGCTAAGATATTCGTTGGACCACCTTTGCCAGAACTGATTTTTGATCTCGGATATCATTTTCCATCGATGTGATAAGCTCAGTTTTGCGGTTTGAGTGTAACTGTCCGCCGTGCTGGTTAACCTATTAAGAAATGACCGGGTGTCAGCGCACATAGGTCATTCGGATCTGTTGACAACGGTGTCAAGAGCCGTGAATTGAGAATGGCCTCCACTTGGATGATGACGGTCTCCAGTTCTTCATAGGTTAGACTAGCTGATGCAATATTTCGCAGTAAGTATTGTTTTGCAGACTTGACCGTCGCTTCCCACAGACCTCCGAAATGCGGTGATCTTGGTGGAATAAAATGAAACTCCATTCCTTTAGAGGCACATGAATTGGTAATGTTCTGTTTCGCTGGTTCGGCGTATAGTGCTTCCTTCAGCTCTTCAAGTTAATTTTTGGCGCTAACAAAGTTAATAGCGTTGTCACAATATAATCTTTGGCACCGTCCGCACCTTCCAGAGAACCGCTTCAGAGCGCCGATAAAGGCCTCCGTAGTTAGGTCTGTCACTAATTCCAGATAACAAGCCTTGGTGGCAAAACAACAGAAAACCGGAAGATATGTGTTTTGCGGACGCTTTCCTCGAATTCTGAAATGTGTCCAGAAGGGTCCAGCGAAATCGACTCCGGAATGCAAAAATGGTCGAGCTGGTTGAATGACCGCTGGTAAACTTCCCATTAGTTGATTCATCATCTTCGGTTTACTCCTTGTACATCGAATGCAGTTCTGAACGATGGATCTGGCGATCGTCATTCCATTGAGGGGCCAATATTTTTGTCGGAGTAAAGCACGCAGAGTTTGTGGCCCTGCATGTAAATTGTCGTTGTGGATTTGCGTACATAACAGCTTTGTAATGACGTTTCCGTAGGGAAGAAGTACTTGATGCTTGCTATCGTATGGTAGGTCTGAGTGCTCCAAACGCCCGCCAACTCTTAATACTCCCGTCTTGTCGAGAAACGGGGTAAGGTTGCTTATACGATTGCTGTTACTCAGCTGTCCTGTGGCTTTCAATGTATGTATTTCCTCTTTAAACTCTTCTCGCTGAATCTCCTTGACAATTACCTCAGTTGCTTTTTCGAGCTCTTGGACAGATAGGGTACCATCCGTCTTTTTTCGGGCTATTTGTGTAAAACGTACGACGTATGCGACTATACGCTGGAGTCTTCTGAACGAGTTTTGATGGTCGAAACTATAGACGAAATGTTGCGAATTCTGGACTGCGACCAGCACTACCTTGGACCGTTTTTTCTCCAGATCAATATCCTCTCCCTTATAGTTGCGGTCCCAGGTGTCTTCCCGCCCATGCAAGAAGAAGGGCCCATAGAACTATAACGTACACTCTTGTTATCTGTCTGGTGCGATTCCTCGAGAAACCACATCTGCCGGATTTTCCTTGGTGTCAACATGTCTCCACTGATTGGGTGATGAGCATTCTTGGATAGCTGCTTATCTATTGGCGACGAATGCTTGGTGCGTGCAATCAGTTTAGAACAATTTGCGAATCCGTCCAGAAAAAACAACGGTTGTTTATCATTTTGACTTCTCTGCGTAACCGGTCCACCAGTTCTACTGCTAGTTTAGCTGCACATAGCTCCAAGCGTGGGATCGTTGTAAGCTTTAATGGTGCGACCCTCGCCAAAATCATGCCGTGGGATCCGTATCTCACTGAGTTTTTCTAGATCCTGCCGAAATTTGACCCATGTTGTATGCATTTCTACTGGGAGAGCGGCGTCCCAGTCCAATTTCAGACTCCAAAGTCGTTGTTTAAAGATTTTTGCCGTTATTGTGACTGGGCTGATCAAGCCTAGCGGGTCGAACACGTGTGCGATATTGGATAAAGCTGATCTTTTCGTTATTCTAGTTGACTCATTCCGGAAAGCACGAATGGCGAAATCGTCACTTTTCGGCAACCAAGTCAAGCCCAATGTTTTGATTTGGTCATCATCTCCAAGCTCTAATTGTAGCGCTGTCTCTTCAGGTGGAACGTCTTGAATGATATGGGTATGGTTAGCGCACCATTTGTGTAGTTTGAAACCCGCTGGATCCAGTATTTTCACGATTCCCTCTTTCTTGCAAATAGCTTCACGCAGACTGTCTTCACCGGACATCAAGTCGTCCATGTAGAAATCTTCTTTAACAGCTGGAGCACCTAGTGGATATTTGTCCGCAGCATTAATGGCTAGTTGCTGTAGACACTTTGTTGCTAAGTACGGTGCCGACGTTGTACCATACGTTATCGTGTTGAGTTGAAAACATTTTAATGGTCCAGTAGGGTTATCTCTCCACCAAATAAGTTGAAATCTTCTGTCATCTGGGGCAACGATGATCTGCCTATACATCTTCTCGACATCAGCCGTGAATACAAAACGATGTAGCCGAAATACACAGCAGGATGGTAAGCAGCTCGTCTTGGATTGTTGGACCGGTGTGAAGAATTTCGTTGAGGCTGGTGTCAGAAGTCGTTTTTGCCGAGGCATCGAAAACTACTCGCAGTTTTGTTGTTGTGCTATCTGGTTTTAAGACACAATGATGCGGGAGGAAGTAATGCGGTGATTTGACTTCGGTCATGTGTCCTAAGCTCAGATATTCTTCCATGAAATCGATATACATGGCCTTCAATTCGGGTTGTTTTGCAAGTCGCCGTTCGAGTTGAAAAAACCGCTGCAAAGCCTTTTCCTTCGATTCTCCAAGCCGTTTGCTATCGTGCAAAAATGGTATTTTTACTTCGAAGCGTCCTGATTATGATTCACACTTGATTTCGCGTGGCGTCATATGCTTGACCGAGATTTGATTATCTTCCAGCTTCCAAAATCGCTCTAACTGTCCGTTTAGTTGTACATCTGCAGCGCTATTCATACCACACATTGGTTGTTGATCTACTGCCTTGGGCACTACAGTATTCATTTTTCCGGCTACGATCCATCCGAACACAGTATTTTGAAGAATTGGTAATCCTCTTCCAAGATTAATTTGGCCAACAGAGAGCAGCTGATAGTAAAGCTCTGCTCCGATAAGGACATCTACTTGTTTTGATTGTTCGAAAGCTGGATCGGCGAGTTCGATGTTCCTTAGAATGTTCAACCTTTCTCTGTTGAAACCTTGGAGTGGTTGAGGCGACGTAATTTGTGGTAGAATATGCATTTCCAATTGGGCAGAAAAACGGTTAATTCTAGAATGCAGCGAGAGGCTTACCCGCCGATGCACTTGTTGTGAGATGCCGCCAATACTTCGGATGTAAATCTCGGATTGTGTTGCTTTATAACCAAGTTTTTTGGCTGTAGCATCCGTAATCAGACTGATTTGTGAGCCACTGTCCAAAATTGCCCTAAACGACGTTGGCTCTTTTTTGCTGTTCATTATGTTGAGAAGGACAGTGCTCAGCAGAACTTGCGACGATGATATCTCAGCTGCTAGGGATACTGTCGAGTTATTTGATGCGCTGGCGCTAGGAACTGGTGCCACCACGGCATTGTTGTTGCGTTGACTTGTGGACGCCTGATTGGAAGTAGCAGGCTCCTCCTTATGAAGCAAAGTGTTATGCTTTTTGGGACATTTCTTGCAACTTCGCGCTGAACATGCGGAGGCAATGTGACCTTCCTTCAAACAATTGATGCATAGTTTGTGTTTCTTTGCTGTCTGGTACCTTGTTGCTGGGACTTGCGCTAAGAAACTCTGACACTTGAACAGAACATGGTCCTTCTTGCATAGGACACATTCTGGATTGCTGCCTGTTGCTAACAACGTAGATCGTGTGGCTAGAGCCATTGTTTTGTTTCCACGTGAGCTTGCCGCTGTGTTGCCCATGTTCACGCCTAGAACTTCGAGGGCCTGAAACCGTAGCTCCAAGTACTCCAACAGCTGCTGTAAGGAGGGCACTTTTCGAGGCGAAGTTAATTGTTGCTCATATTGCGCGTGCGTAGTGTAGTCTAACTTCTGCAATATGACGTAGACAAGAATTGCATCCCATTTCTCTACCGGCATCTTGAGGTTTGATAGTGCTCGCACGCATTCGTTCATTGTGTCGTGGAGCGCTCGAATAGTTCCAGCTTTTTCAACGGTGGTTACTGGTTGTGACAGTAACCGCTGGATCACAGAATTTACTAGTAACCGCGTGTTTGCTTATCTGGCGGTCAAGATGTTCCACGCTGTGTCATATCCTTGATCCGTGATCGTTAAATGTTAAATCGTTAAAAACTTCGTGCTTCGCCTGATAGGTTGCTCATTAAATAGAACATCATTTGAGCCTTTGTAATTGGTTGATTATGAATTAATTCCAGATACAATTCGTGGAATTGGGTCCATTGCAAGTAATCACCTGAGAATGTCGGCAAGGTGATCCTTGGTAAATTTACAGATATACTGGCGGACTGAACTGTTGCGGCTGCTGTAGCTGAGACCTGAAGTGCTCCATCAAACTATTCTTGTAATATAATCAGGACGCGCCGCATCTGCTTTTCTACATTCGCAAACTGTTCTGCTTCGTAGTCCGGTTTGAGGATTTCCCCCATTATTTCGTAATGCAAGTTGACGATCCTGCTCCATTGCTCTGTAATCGTTTCTTTTCCATATGTTTGAAGTAGGCCGGGGATTGACTAGTAGCAGCTTCCGCTTCGGTTTCGATGAGTAGTTTTGTTAGGCCGAATATGGCCACCTTTTGCTGCCGGATTCGTCGCTGCTGTGCGTCGGATGCTGCGGCGGGCTTAGTTGTCTCCTTTTGGCTGGATCCTGCTGCTGGTATTTGGGCTGCAGACAACAAGGCTGCCTTGAACTTCTCGTAGATCTCCTCGACCTGATGGTAGAGACCTTTCTTGAAGTACGAGTGATCTAGATCTCCGATTTCCGCGATCCTCGAGTGGCGGTCGTCGATCTGCCTCCATTCTGCTTCCAGTAGTTCTAGTCGAGCATTGATATATTCCGATGTGCGTCTCTGCAGGCCATCCTTCTTAAAATTAGCGAACACCATCTGAATGCGTTCACCGTTCGCGACTTGTTCCGCGGCTAAGCACTCCATCACGTCGGGGTCACCAAATGTTTATTGCCCGACAAAATTACTTTATTTCCCCGCGAAGTAGGAGTCGTATAGATATAAAATCTATCCATTCTCTATGAGTGGTGTATCGATTCAATATCGATCCACCAGTGGGAATGATGATGGTAATTCGCACAGCCACGCACAATCACAATCAAGAAAGGATCGAAGGATTCCACAAAACCACAGGAAGAAAGTAACACAACGGACTCATATTTGCTAGTAAGAAACATAGACTTTATTCGTATTTGCTAGTAAGAAACACAGACTTTATCTATTCACTTCACGGATTTTATTAACACTACAGTTTTTTTTAATAAACACCAATTTAATAAGTAAAGTAATATACAGCTCGGAGGCCAAATCAAGACTACTGTAAAAATTTAACACTTAATAACTAAGAAAGCTTCAGTTTTTTGGATTATGAGGTGTCAGCACTATCTCACGGTGCCGTGAGAAATGCTGACACCTCGTCTGTCTACAAACATTCCTCTTGCGGATTGTCTCTGGACACCGGACACGATTGCTACTCATGTTTCCGCAAGAAGAATGTTTGTGACACAGAATTTTGTTTAGTAAAATTGGAAACAATAAGAATGTATATGAAAAATGATGATGATGGTGCTGACGTTAAAACGTGACGTTGAACACTTAGCTTAAATTCCGTAAAATGATATTGAAATATATCGCAAGCGATTTAATTTATGGTAAAAAGTTTAACTTAATGGCTCAAAAGTTATGGATATTTTCTAGAAATATTAAAAATATTACCTGTAGAATTTTTATAACGTTTTTTTAAAAACATACAGCAGTCACGTTCGGCTTTAGATGAAATACAGAACTCTGATTTATATTTTAGTTGGGGATAAGTGCATGTTTTATATCCTTTGTTAAGGACTCCCATTTGATTGCTACTGAAACCTAAAAGGCGATGTTCAGCGTTTAATTTCGTATTTTGAACTTTTCCTTTTTGAAGGACTTTCACATGGAATGTGCAGGAAGAGTTACTCGATTTCTTATATATATATTCTTTTCCTTGGAAACCATTCAACAATTAATGTGTCCAAAATTTCAAATCCGTAGCTTGAAGCGGACGTCAGGCGAATTTCGTGTTTGTAAATAAACAAAAAAAACATACATATAACTTTTTTTCGTCCGATGTTCGGTTCTATGCGTTACAAACTTTTGGACTGGATTAAACTTATAATTATATAATTTCATCTAGAGTATAAAAATCTCACAACAGTTTGAACGTAAGTTTATTACTTTGCGGTTTAAAGTGCCGGAGGCGTTTAAAATGGGAGTGACTCTTGCCATTCCTAAAAATTAATACAGGAGTTATGTTTTTGGGTCATAGTCGTGGACGCGGTCAAAGTCAAAATGTAACACATTAAGCCCCAATCACAATGCATCCGTTCCGTTCCGTCACGTTCAGCTGTCAAAATAGACCTTATGGGCTGGTTATGTAAATGCACACAATGGTCGTAACGGAACGGACGAGTTGACCAAAATTCAACTTTTACGGATCACATAACCTCACTTTTCGGAAGTGACAGTTGAAAAGTTAGTAAAGTAACGAGTAAAATATTGGAAAAATGGACGACGAGGAGTTTATTGATGCGGAACAACAAGTACATATGAAAAAACAATTCTAGCCTTTCTAAAAACTCCGACATCGTAAAATGAAGAAAGTGCTACACGTATTCGTAAACAATCCACTGACAAAACGGAACGGAGCATTGTGGGCAGCACTGATATTTTGACATAACGGAACGGATTGGATCGTGACGGAACGGAACGGATGCATTGTGATCGGGGCTTCAGTTGTTCCGACACTATAACGTTTGGAAAGTTGATTATATCTCATGAAGCGTTTAGAGTAGGAAGTAGAGTTCCTGTTAGTAGAAGAAATTTCAGACTTGGGTGAAGGAAAATTATACAGGTTAGCTTCCTACAACGCGGTTTCGCTACAAAGCGGTTCAGGTAATGCAGAAATTTTTCTACAACGCGGTACTTCTATAGCGCGGTTCAGATAATTTGCAAGTTTCCTTCAAAGCTTTTTTGTTCAGCTTACCTATCAAGGATAGCTGATGTTGCTAGACATTTTAATCTTAATGAATCGTCAATACAAACTATTAAGCTAGCTGTAACCTACATTACACGTTTTGTTGTATCCGCAGCGTCTGTACTTGCCAAAATTACTGTACTCCCAAGACCTAACACAATGGAGAAAATGGAAGAAGCGCTTGCAGTTGCAGTGTGGGATATGACCACAAAACGGTTACCTTTAGACACTTAAAATATTTAAATGGGTCAGTGTTCAACTAATGAAACCAGTCATCAATTCCTTGACAGCAATGGCTGTTACAAGGATGCTCCAGCAGCGAATGAATATCCATCAAAGCATGCGAAAATAATCCATGAAGGGTTATTTGGCACAACATAAATTTTACCCAAAAAGGTATTAATAGAGTTGAGAATCCTTTTACGGAGAGAGTCAACATTTTTAAAAGAAATCTTCAAGAACGCTTGTTTTTATTAAAAAATTTAATAAACAAAAAAAGGAAATTCATCTTTTAGAACCGAACTCCGGTTTTTATATCTTCATATCTCCTACAACGCGATATCCTACAACGCGGCATTTTCTTGGAACGTATCTACCGCGTTGTAGGAGGCCTACCTGTATTAATATTTTAGAAGGGGAGTATTAGCCATTCGTCGGTGGAGAAAAATTTTGGAATTATGCACTAAGATTAAATTTGGCTCCTACATATGTACATTTGGCATTCATAGACCCCATACACGCACACATGCATGTGGCTTTCATGTACTCCATACAAAAAGACGCACGTACGCCGCACCAGCGATGGTTAGGGTCAATCAACATCACCCGAAAGAAAATATAAAAGCAACTGGAGAAAGCGAATTCGTTCATTCAGTTATATATATACATTAGGGTGGTCCTTATATAGGGTATGTTCGAATTTTTTTTTACGCTGGTCCTAAATCGGTTCCAAATATTTAAAAAAAAATCCTGCCAAATTTCAGCTCTTAATTTTAATATTAACCCGAGCTCCCCAGCAGCCAAAGTTTTAAATGGAAATAACATGGGAAAAGTTCTGATGTACTTTTGGAATTTTTTAACTGATGAACTAATGTACGGACTATAATCAAAAATAAATATTCTTATAGGAAATTTGACGCTCTACAAAAAAGGTCTTATGTGATTTTGCGCTAACTCTAACGGTTTCAAAGTTATAAGAGGTCAAAGTTGAAGTTATAGTCAGTTTCATAGTTTATTACATTTTTATCGTGATATAATGATTTTATAATGTATAGCATGGTATAATTCATATTCTACTTGACTCTTCTTTTCGTAACGATCGTCCTGAAAAAAATATTAATTAATTAAATGTTAATAAAATCCAATACATTGCGAAAAATACAAATGTTGGCATTTTTTTTAAATTCATTTATTTTTTTATAAAGTTGTTACATTAGTTTTTTTTAGCGCATCAGGAAATAGATGTCGATGATTTTTAACCAATTGTAATACTTATTGCAATTGTTTTTCATCCTTAGTATAATGTTTACAAAAATCTTGCACTAACGTAACTCCTCTCTCAACACAATCATTCACAACTGATAAATTTTGGATAACCTTTAATGCAATATTGTAACTTTCATTTTCAGCCCATTTCGTGGGATGAATTTGCAAAAAATCTGTTTGTAATTCAAATCTTTCAAAAAATTTTATCGATTCTGTGGTTACAAAAAATCGATATCGTTGTACAATAACTCGTTCATATTTTTGCATTGATAGCGTTTTACGCTACATTTTTCATTTGTATAGTCCAAGTCCATGTCTTCTTCTGGAATAGTTTCGTTTGAAAGCTCTTCTACTCCCTCATACAGCTTACTCACCATTTTCGATTTTGTTTCTAATGAAACATCTTCATCGAAAATTGCTATGATCGATAAATTGGGCGATAAGTACCATAGATGATTCATGAATCTATTAATGCTAAAAATAGAGGTTATGGAGATACTTTTCACTTTAATCATATCCCAGTTGGTCGCGTCTGCGAGAATCTCGCAGATATCTCGAAGACTATGGTGGCCTGTCTGCGAGATTCTTCGAGACGTCTTATGGGAAAAATACACGGCATCGAGACAAATGCTCCCCGAATCTCGAAGACATGTCTGCGAATGTCTCGATAGAAAAATGGCTTTGGAAATAGCGCCATCTGTTTGATGATAGCGTTTTGTGATAAAAGCTCATACTCGTATGAATATTTCGCGGAGATTGCCATCGGCTGGAAATAAGAAAGGGGGTTATGAAATGAAACGTGCAGGCAGGGGCAAAGTTACCTTACTGCAATATAATAAATATAAGAAACTTATAACGTAGTGACACATTTCCAATCACTTCACATCGCACTTGTGTCGTTTTATTGTAACCGCACTTGAACTATAACTTTTCGCGTATTTAATTTTTATCGTGTAAGTCGGGGATGACATTTGCTGCGCTCGAAGCATGGATGTAGTAGTATAACTGGATCGGCAGTAAGCGAAACTTTGCCTAATCGGTTCTGGTTGTGTGAGTTGTCTATTTGCGTTAGTGTAAGTGTATTGGGGGGGGGGCTACAAAATAGAAAATACGTACTGTACCCGGGAAATTTTTTTGGTCCGACGCTGTGGTGAAAACAATTGTCAGAAATGATTGTCATAACCCGTACAAATTTTTTTTGACAGATGGGAACAACTGTCAGAAAACGAATTAGTCTCACGTATAGGAATTTTATGCAATACAGCCGATCCAGTTATACTAATACATCCATGGCTCGAAGTGATGCGGCTGTTTTTTGCATTACAAACAGATCGTGGTGGGAGCACATGTTTATATTGCTATTTCTTTCCATTTAGTGATGAAGAAAAATAAGCAATATGATTCCTAGGCTCAAACCATCGAGATTATGTCTCTTAAGAGACAAGCGACCAACTGGGTCTCGATAGAAAAATGGCTGAAGCGACACAGCTGAGTGTTAACTATGACTTCGACACATAGATGGCTTTCCGACTGGAAGTAAAAGGAAAGATTCAAACTAAAAACGACGGAGTCGCTTGGCGTCCTTTTAAGCTGTCAGACAACGAAAGTGCTGTGAATAAAGTATTTTGTAAATTAAATTAAATAACTGTGTATTCGTTAATCCCCCACAGTTAAATGGTGACCCCGGCGTGATCCGGCAAAATTTCGACTCGAAATAATAATTATAAACGAACAAAATACAGTTTTACGGTAAAAACATGAGTGACAGTGACACCGATTCTGTGAAAACAGTTGTAGGCGATAACGTGGTGGATCCGGGTACTTCGCACGAACAAGCGTCGAAAGTAAGACAACAAGACGTGCAAAACGTGCATGCTGTTTCGAAGCCACAGCTGCCAGCATTTCAGGCGACTGACCCCAGCACCTGGTTTAAACTTGCTGATGCAGCTTTTAGCCTAGCCCGAATAACGAGCGAAAAAACGAAATTTCAACACGCGATTATTTCGTTAGACCCTCCGACAGTTCAGCTGGTACTCGATCTGCTCGACAAACCACCCGCAGGAAATGCGTACCAAGTTCTTCGCGACCGCGTCATCGCAGTGTTGGGCGAACCTAGCGAGCACAAATTACGCCGATTGCTTCGAGGCATCGACCGGCGAGACGAGAGACCATCTGTCTTACTGCACCGCATACGAAATTTGGCAGAAGGTCAGTGCAATGACGCCGTCATAAGAACGCTTTTCCTGCAACAGCTGCCCGATCGAGCGCGGGAAATACTAGCAATCAACGAAACAACTGAATTACAGAAGCTAGCAGAACAAGCTGACAAAGTATACGATATTACGAGACTGTCATATGACAGCATCAACTCCGCGTCAGCTGTTAATAAAACAAAGGAGCTGAAGGCTGATAACGTCGCAGAAAAGAAACCCGTTTCCGAACTAGAGGAATTAAAAACTACGATCAACCGATTGTCACGTGAGATCGAATCGCTTCGAGGTGATCGCAGACGACGCTCATCAACACGCGGAAAATCGCGTTATCGCGGCAAAACTCCGAGTGATGGTTTGTGCTATTATCATCGAAAATTCGGCGACCAAGCACACAAGTGTCGGGACCCGTGCACAAAATCCAAGCAAAAAAACTAAGTTATTCTGCGTGTAGCACGGAGGATGCACGCAGGAACAACGCACTTTTCCGCCTCCAATTATACGACAACAAAAACGGCATGAGTTTTTTGGTAGACACAGGAGCAGACGTGTCAGTAATATTAAGACCATGCCTGCCATGAAAACAAATAGGAAGGTTATCAGATGTCAAACTCTTTGCAGCCAACGGTACGAAAATCAACACATATGGAACGAAGCTAGTCACAGTTGAACTCGGCTTGCGACGAGCCTTTCAATGGTGTTTCACGATAGCAGACGTAACTCAAGCAATCATTGGTGCTGATTTTATCCACCAACACGGTTTATTGGTGGACCTTCGAAATCGGAAACTGATTGACCCCGTCACTAAATTGGAGACGCGTGCTAAACTTGTAGATTCACCGCAGTCATCTGTACACACAGTCAACGGAGACAATCCATACTACGACCTACTTCGAAAATACATAATTATCACTAGATATTCAAAGCGGAAAACACCCGAACACCAAGTGCAACATCACATCAAAGTAAATGGTCCACCCGTTGCAGAACGCGCTCGCCGCCTCAATGGAGAAAAATATCGAGCGGCCAAAGAAGAAATCGAATTCATGCTGCAACAGGGTATATGTCGCCCGTCTGAAAGTGAATGGGCATCGCCATTACAGATGGTAAAAAAGAAACCGACTGGGTGGAGAGCATGCGGCGATTACAGACGTTTGAATTCTGTTACAACGCCAGATAGATATCCGATACCGTATCTTCATGACTTCACACATAAAGTCGCCGGTTGTTCAATATTCACAAAGCTGGATCTGGTACGAGCCTATCATCAAGTTCCCATCGCTACAGAAGATCGGCCAAAAACCGCAATCATTACCCCGTTTGGTCTGTATGAATTTGACGTCATGACGTTCGGTCTTTGCAACGCTGCACAGACCTTCCAACGTTTTATGGACAAAGTATTACGTGAGCTTGATTTCTGCCACTGCTATATCGACGATATCCTCATCGCTTCTAAAAAAGAAACAGAAACCTACAAACATCTCGAAGAAATTTTTGAGCGATTTAAGAAATTCGGACTTACAATCAACGTAGCTAAATGCAGTTTCGGAAAAAAAGAAATTCAATAATTGGGATATACGGTCAACGTTGACGGTATCAAGCCACCACAAGAGCGAGTTCAAGCCATCAGTGAATTTGGAAAACCGAAAACAATTGAAGAACTTCGACGTTTTCTCGGATCTTGGAATTTCTACCGTTCGTGTATGCCGAAAGCAGCCGAAGCTCAAGCACCGCTCGATGAGCTCATGCTTGGGGCTAGGAAGCGCGATAAAAGACCAGTACAATGGACGCCGCGAGCTGAAGAAGCTTTTGAAAAATGCAAACAGCTCATGAAAGATGCAGTTCAACTGGCACATCCGATCACAGGCGCCGAACTCACGCTACGTTGTGACGCATCAGATACCGCTATTGGAGCGACACTCGATCAGCAACAAAACGGAAAGCGACAGTGGTTGGGATGTTTCTCTCGAAAACTGGACAAAACGCAGAAGCGGTACAGTGTCTATGACCGAGAATTGCTCGCGATCTACAAAGCAATAAAATTCTTTAGACATTTCATCGAAGGAAGCGAAATAGCAATCGTTACCGACCATAAACCGCTGGTGTATGCGTTTCAACAAAAATCAGATAAAGCTTCAGCAAGGCAGTTGAGACAACTAGATCTAATTGGCCAGTTTACGACGAGAATAACTCACGTAAAAGGTACGGAGAACATTGTCGCCGACACCTTTTCTCGTATCGAAGCTATCATACCGGATATCGAGATTTTCAACACTACAGAACTGGCGGAGAAACAAATAACAGATATGGAAATGAAGCAAATCATCGAGTCTACGACAGTTTCTATAAAACTAGAACCGATTAGGATTGACAATACGGACACGATAGTTTACTGCGATGTGTCAAATGGTAACATCCGACCGTATATTCCGAAAGCGTTGAGACGAAAAATGTTTGATACGATTCACAATCTCTCGCATCCAAGTGGTCGCGTTACAAAAAAGATGATAGCAAGAAAATACGTATGGCCTGGTATGCAGAAAGATATAATCGAGTGGGCGCGAACGTGTCTCGCTTGTCAAAAAAGTAAAATTCATCGACACGTCAAGAATGTTCCAGAGCACATATCAATTCCGAGTGACCGTTTTCACCATGTGCACGTAGATATCATCATGATGCCGAAATCACATGATTACGCCTATTGCTTAACAATGATCGACCGATATACCAGATGGCCGGAAGCAATGCCAATAAAGGACCTGAGCGCCGATACAGTTGCAACAGCATTCTACAACACTTGGGTTGCAAGGTTTGGTTCTCCAGCAACAATCACAACAGATAGAGGATCACAATTCGAATCAAGGATTTTCGAAGCGTTGGCACAGCTAATCGGTAGCAAAAAAAATCGGATAACATCGTACCATCCAGCATCCAACGGTATGGTAGAAAGATGGCACCGATCATTGAAAACAGCAATTATGTGTCACAACACCAATGACTGGGTGGACGTACTGCCGACAGTGCTTCTAGGATTGCGATCGAGCTTCAAGGAGGATATGAAAGCTTCATCGGCAGAAATGGTATATGGAACCATATTAAGGCTACCCGGAGAACTATTCGTGGAAGAGGAACCAACGTTAGATCCGAACGTATTTTCTACAAAATTCCGAAACCAAATGCGAAGAATAAAACCTGTTCCGACAGCGCATCATTGTCGAAGGAAAAGCTTCATCTACAAGGAACTGAACACCTGTACACACGTTTTTCTTCGTGTCGACGCAGTAAAAAAACCAATCGAGCAGCCGTACGACGGCCCATACGAGGTACTGGAACGAATATCAGATCGTGTGTATAAAATAAACATAAAAGGAACGTCAACTACAGTTTCAATCGAGCGGCTGAAACCAGCGTTTTTTGAACGACAAGATCCAGTAGTCACCGTTCCAGTTCCAACGACTAATACAACAGCACCTAGCTCGAATCAGCCGCTACGAACATACGGACCAGCACCAGCTAAGCGAGTGCAATTTCAGCAACAGTAAATAAAAGAAATTCTACTTCAGTCACTTAGGAGAGGGTGGTGTAGCGACACAGCTGAGTGTTAACTATGACTTCGACACATAGATGGCTTTCCGACTGGAAGTAAAAGGAAAGATTCAAACTAAAAACGACGGAGTCGCTTGGCGTCCTTTTAAGCTGTCAGACAACGAAAGTGCTGTGAATAAAGTATTATGTAAATTAAATTAAATAACTGTGTATTCGTTAATCCCCCACATGGCTTTGGCAATAGCGCCATCTGTTCGATGATAGCGTTTTGTGATAAAAGCTCGTACTCGTATGAATATTTTGCGGAGATTGCCATCGGCTAGAAATAAGAAAGTGGGTTATGAAATGAAACGTGCAGGCAGGGGCGAAGTTACCTTACTGCAATAAATATAAAAAACTAATAACGTAGTCACACATTTCCAATCACTTCACATCGCACTTGTGTCGTTTTATTGTAACCGCACTTGAACTGTAACTTTTCGCGTATTTAATTTTTATCGTGTAAGTCGCGAATGACATTTGCTGCGCCCCGAGTGATGCGGCTATTTTTTGCCTTACAAATAGATGATGGTGAGAGCACATGTTTCTATTGCTATTTCTTTCTATCTAGTGATGAAGAAAGATAAGCAATATGATTCCTAGGCTCAAACCATCGAGGTTATGTCTCTTAAGAGACAAGCGACCAACTAGGGCCGCGGTCCGAATTACGCTTTCTGCGCTTTTAGCGCGCTCACACTCGGTCCGAATTACGCTCACAACGCATACAATTTGCATGGAGGGGAAATTTTCTGGCGCTTACACTACTCACGGTTTCGAGCATATGCACTGTGTGTACGTCTTTGCAATCTGTCACATTGACGGTTAAAAAATTAAAAACATTCAAATTTATTTGTGATTTCAAGAAAAATGAGTGATAACAATACTATTGAAGTGGAAGTGCTAGTGGAGGATGAGGAACAGTTTTTTACCCTCAGATTGACGCCCAATGAAGTAAAAAGGGCGTCTCATAGTAAGTTCATAGGTTTTAATGGCAGATCCTTTGCCAAAACCTTCTTTAAAGTGAAATTTAACTGTATTTTGTAATTTATGTAGTAAAAGAGATTTATTTCTGATATTTGCAGGTAATGATTATTTACAGCGATGTATAAGACAGCAGCAGTCGCAAGTTGAAACTCAAACAGGGAAGGAAAATTCACCACAAGAACAAGTTAGTGCATCTCAAAGTAGCGGTCAGTATCAGTACGTTACGGAGAAGCTATTTAGCAGCTAACTTCTACTGTCTCCTCTTACGCTTTTCAGATAACTCGACTGCGTCTTTATTTATTTGGAGTACTCCATGTGTCCTGCTGCTCCTGACACTATATGAGGAGTATGCAGATGTTTTTAAAACTGGTATGAAGCGGCATAAAGCAATATGGGATGAGATTGCTACTAAATTGAGGGAAAAGGATTCAGGTTATGTTGTTAGTGGTTCTCAATGCCAAACAAAATTATATGGCCTGAAAAGAACTTATAAAAAAATAATAGATCACAATAACATATCGGGAAATGATAGAGCCTCTTGGACCTTCTTTGAAGTAAATATGTCTATTAGTATAAAACTTGTTCATTATAGATTTTTTTTTACAGAGAATGGATGAAATATTCGGTGCAACTGGATGGTCTCAACCGAGTTCATTGGCATCGGAGGCTGGACCTTCTTCAGCAATGAGCACAGTTAACACCAATTCAATGATATGTGTTCCGTCTATAGCTCCAATAATTCGCGGAAATCCACTATGTCGTTCAAATTCAGTCATTACTGTGTTTGCGTTGTCGCCTTTTTCCCACCGAATGAAGCGAGGAGCAAGAGAGTGAAGATAATACGACACTCTTCTCACTGTCCTTATGGCTGTGGCTTTCCCCACGTCAAATTTTTCGCAAACGGATCTGTTAGAAAACAATAATTATTTCCAGAGACATTTCTCACGCGAATATCATTTCTTTACGAACCTGTAAGAATCTGGAGTTGCCATTACCCACAGTGTTAAAAGGAGTTGTTTCTTGGCATTGATAGGTTTTCGTCCATGCACACACTTTGTTGTAGATATATTTGGTCCTATCAACCCAAGAATAAAATTGAATGTTTCTGGAGTCATTCTGTAAGGATGTACATATATTATCTACATATTCCACGAAATAAAGCTTTGTGTTACACAATTTAAAGCATACCTGTAGTGCGATTTAAACTCTTCACTTGAGTATCTGGGAACAGTTCTTTCAACGTAATTTTCTATACGTGTTTTTTTTTCAATTTTCCTCGCTCATTTCCCAATAAAATAGCGTAAAGCTTCCTTGCATTAATTCATCATCATCACTTGAAGAAGATGAAGATGAGGAGCCAGATATCATCTCCAAATCGCTATCACTGTCACTGTCACACATTTGCATTACTGTTTCTAAAAAAAAAACACTTTTTCAAAACTCATTTTCAAATAACTGACACAACTGACATTTCAAATAACCAACTGACATTTGTGTGCATACGATCGGTCCGAATTATATGCGTTGTAAGCGCGCATACAATTCGGACCGACTGTAAGCACTGTTGGTAATGTAAGCACCGTAAGCGTAATTCGGACCGCGGCCTAGGATAGAACATATTTTTTATGCTTCAATGAAGATAGTTAGAGTGAATGCTAATAGATGGCAGTACAGTCAGTTAGCTCCATCTCTCGCGTCAGAAATAATCAGCGGTCAACCGTCGATATACCCAGTTGGTCGCTTGTCTCTTAAGAGACATAATCTCGATGGTTTGAGCCTAGGAATCACATTGCTTATCTTTCTTCATGACTAGATAGAAAGAAATAGCAATAGAAACATGTGCTCCCACCATGATCTATTTGTAAGGCAAAAAATAGCCGCATCACTCCGAGCGCAGCAAATGTCATCCGCGACTTACACGATAAAAACTAAATACGCGAAAAGTTACAGTTCAAGTGCGGTTACAATAAAACGACACAAGTGCGATGTGAAGTGATTGGAAATGTGTCACTACGTTATTAGTTTTTTATATTTATTATATTGCAGTAAGGTAACTTCGCCCCTGCCTGCACGTTTCATTTCATAACCCCCTTTCTTATTTCCAGCCGATGGCAATCTCCGCGAAATATTCATACGAGTACGAGCTTTTATCACAAAACGCTATCATAAAACAGATGGCGCTATTTCCAAAGCCATTTTTCTATCGAGACATTCGCAGACATGTCTTCGAGATTCGGGGAGCATTTGTCTCGATACCGTGTATTTTTCCCATAAGACGTCTCGAAGAATCTCGCAGACAGGCCGCCATAGTCTTCGAGATATCTGCGAGATTCTCGCAGACGCGACCAACTGGGTAAAGAAGAAAGCAACAACAAGTAGCATCAGCGCCACCTCACGGATGAGCGGACGATGAAAAAATCAAGTAGAATATGAATTATAACATGTTATACACTTGGAAGAGTATGGAATGGCTGATAACTTCACCTTTCGTAATGAAATCTGGTTGTGTTTGTTACTACTCGTTTTTGTATTAGTGGCAGCAGTGCAGGCCCACATAAAAGTTGTATTTTGAGAGGGGCAACCAAAAAGATTGTCAGTTAATTTCAAAATTATGCGATTGTTAATTTGATGACTATATCACATTTTTTAAAGTGATCCTCACAAATGCCACTTTTTGTATTTGGAGTGAAGCCTTGTCTTCCTATTGCTTCAAGCCACTTCTTTTTCAATGTTGATTCCTTAGGAAACCTGAAAATGGTAATTTTTGATTCGATTTTTTAGTGATTAATGTCCCAACGAAACGAGTGCATTACAAATACGTTTTAGTTGAAGAAATAATTAATAACTGATTGTATTTGCTATATGTACTATGAAGTTGAAAAGCATTTCCTTCAAAGAAGAAATATTTTACACGCCGTCACTGCTTTCATATTCCAAGAAATGCTAAGAAGTAAACAAAGTTTGTATGCAAGGAAACTTTGATCAAAATATACATTTTATAACTTTAATTGAAATGTATTCTTCATTAATATCAACTACAGTAGAACTACAGATAATTAGAATCGGTTTACTTGCCTGAAGAACGATTTATTTTGCCGGAACTCTCTTCGGTTTCGGCAACCATCGAAAGAACACTTCATGTTTCTTTTTATATAGTTTTTAATAGTTTATCGCACGAATCACTGGCAGCAACAAATTTCACACAATCTAAATTTTATAATAGTTATTTTTTTTTACTAAAATCTTTACTGAAACTGACTAAAACACACAATTCGGTAAACTTTCCCTGAAACACTTGTAACACGGTTGTAAACAAACTTGACAGTCTGGTCCCAAACACCAAACTTGCGTCATGCTTGCCATCTCACTTCCACTTCAAACTGTTTTTTTTCCATTATTTTTCCGTCTCCTTCTTTTGAAACCCTAGCACCGAAAAACCGGGAAAAACCTCTAGTATCTCACTTGTTCTTCGGTTTTCTCTTTCTCTAAAAAAATTACGTTCACGTACACGACTTTTATACGTATCACCACCGCTTGGTTATACATTATAAAATCATTATATCACGATAAAAATATAATAAACTATGAAACTGACTATAACTTTAACTTTGACCTCTTATAACTTTGGAACCGATAGAGTTAGCGCAAAATCATATAGGACCTTTTTTGTAGAGCGTCAAATTTCCTATAAGAATATTGTTGACTATAGTCCGTACATTAGTTCATCAGTTAAAAAATTCCAAAAGTACATCAGAACTTTTCCCATGTTATTTCCATTTAAAACTTTGGCTGCTGGGGGGCTCGGGTTAATATTAAAATTAAGAGCTGAAATTTGGCAGAAATTTTTTTTTATATATTTGGAACCGATTTAGGAACAGCGTGAAAAAAAATTCGAACATACCCTATATAAGAACCACCCTAATATACATATATATATATATTATATGTATGTATATATATAAAACCGTATATATTTCAAAAAGTGGCTACAGTCTAATTCTGGCTCACAAGAACAAGTTTTCGAGATTTGGAAGAGCACAGCTCCACTTTGGAATAAGACTTGCAAATGTGTTGAAAATTTTGACGCTGTTTTAAATGCATGGCCATTATAGAAGCAGTCCTTTGGTAATTTTAATTGAAACAATCAAATAACTTAATGAAATTGTAAATGATTCTAGATTGACATTGATTTTGATTTACGTTTTCCAAACAAGTTTCGAGGTTCTATTCTTGTTTTGAGGATTTCATGAGCAAAATAGTCCCTATAATGAGAAAGGATATTAAGGATCCAAACAGTAAACAATTTCTTAAGGAATATTGTCAGTACGACAAGTTAAAGGAAAATAATGGTGAGCTAGCTTTTTTATAAGAACCTTTTACCCTTATGTATATCCATTTTTGTAGGGAACCAATTGTGTGTCATCTTATACTACATTCTTTGCTAATTCATTCGGCAAGGACACATAAATTTGACGAGAAAAACAACAAAAGAAGCGTTGTGGAAGCATCTATCAGCGATTCAAGGAGATCTTTTTTGAATCATGTTCAGAATCAAGTGGATCTGAAAAACAAAATAAAATAAATAGCCGTCGAATGTGTGAAAACCAAAAAGCGATTGCAATCCCTAATACTTGGCGTCGGTATAGATTATTTTTCCTTACAAGAATTTTATTTTTAATTGTTTAACTGTTTGTACAAAGTTTCAAATTTCCTCAAAGCTCTGGACACTTGCTTTAAAGTGTTCCAAGTTTTTGACTTGGAATATCCGAAGGAATGTGAAGTTGTTTGGAACTTCAAAAGACAATATTCACTGTTTAATTTCATATCTTGAACTGAAAAAAAATATCCTTTTTGAAGGACTTTCATATGGGACGCGGAGCAAGGACTCACTCGATTTCTTACATATTCATCCTTTTCCTTGGAACGATTCAAAAATGAATGTGTGCAAAATTTCAAATTTGTAGTTTGAAGCGTTCAACAGCTATCGAAAAATGTTGTTGAACACGTGTCTTAAGGATTTTTTGTATGGAAGGTATCAGAAGGAGTAAAAGGATTTCGCTGACTAGTAAACTTAGTTATATGTAGTGAGTTTCGTAAATTAAGTGAAGTCATTTTTACAGGATATTTGTATGGCAGCCCCTCGAAGGACTATTAGGATTTTCTTCATAATCATACAGTTAGCACCAACTCTTGGAAAAATAACACATGCAAAATTTCAAAGACCTAGGTTAAGCCCCTCTGAAGTTATCGACCAATATTCTTGAACACGTGTTTTAAGGACACTTTGTAAGCTGCCCAAAGGAATAAGACGATTTTGCCCGTTAACGAACTTAGCCTTACAAATTCAACCAAACACCCAGATTCAAAATTTCAAGAGCCTAGGTGAAGGCGTTCTAGAGTTATTGTGCTAACGGACAGACAGACGGACGGACGGACGTCAAGCGGATTTGAGGTTCTTGGCCACAAATAAACAAAAAATAATAAATATCTTTTTTTCGTCCGAGGCTTGGTTCAATGCGTTACATATTTTTCGGCTGGATCAAACTTATAATACTCTATATGATTTCATCTAGAGTGAAAAAACATACTGCAGTCACGATCAGCTGCAAGCCAATCCTATGATACTCTAGATAAATACTTAACTCAGATTTATATTGTAGTTGGCGATAACGTACAATTGCGTGTGTGCATGTTGTATGATTGCTACACAAAACGAAAACACCATAATCAGTCTTTAATTTCATATCCTAAACTAGGTAAGTCATCGAAAAAAAGTTTCGTTTTGAAAGACTTTCACATGGAAGGCTTATCCTTTTCTTTGGAACCATTCAATCGCAATGGGCCTATATGGCGGTCCTAGCGCTGCGCTTCTTCTTAAACCTTGGAACCATTCAAAAATTAATGTGTACAAAATTTCAAATTCGTTGCTTGACGCGTTCAAAATTTATCAGGAAATAAGATGTTTGTGGAAGCATCCAGAAGTGGTAAAAGAATTTCGCTAACTAGTTCACTACTCGATATTTTTTTTTACTCAAAACTAATATGTACAAAATTTCAAATTCGTAGCTAAAGGATTACTTGAGTTGTAGTGAGTTCCTTAAATTGAGTGTAGACATATTCACATGATATTTGTATAGCAGTTACACGAAGGACTAATATGATAACATTTATAATCATATATTTAGCTCCAACTATTTAAGAAACAACGTACACAAAATTTCAAAGTCGTAGCTTTAAGCGTTTCGAAGTTATTGATAAATATTCTTGAACACGTTATTTAAGGACATTTTGTACGGCAGCTACCCGAACGAACTTAGCCTTACAAATTCAACCAAACATCCAGATTCAAAATTTGAAAATTCTGGGTCTAGATCCTCGAGCTATCATGATAACGGACAGTTTGACGGACGGACGGATGTCAAGCGGATTTGGAGTTTTTGGCCACAAGGTAGCATATTGGGGCCACTTTTATTCACAATTTTCATTAATGACGTGCCATTACTATTGAATGATTGCAAAGCATCCTTTTATGCTGATGACCTAAAAATCTTCAGAACAATTGACTCGACTCAGGATTGTCTCATATTGCAAAACAATATTGACATTTTATCTGTTTGGTGCTTAAATAACGCTATGCAATTAAACGTTAAAAAATATGCAGCAATAACCTTCTCTAGAAAAACAGCTGGCTCATTGCAGTTTGACTACAATATAAGCAATAAAAGGTTAAAACGTGTCACACAAATCAAAGATCTGAGGGTAATATTTGACACTAAGTTGACTTTCAAGTCGCACATTGATAAAATTTCAAATAGTGGTATGGCTATGTTAGGATTCTTAAAAAGGAGAGTCAAAGAATTCTATGACCCATATTTGTGTAAGACTCTTTTCTGTACATTGTTGTTGCCTCTGCTCGAGTATGCAAGCGTTGTCTGGTCACCATCCACTCAAATTGACTCGTACAGGGTTGAAAGAGTGCAAGTCCAATTTTTGCTGTTTGCTTTACGAAGCCTCCAGTTTAGTAGCTACCGTTTGCCCTCTTATAAGTGTTGGCTACTTTTGCTGGATATGACCACGCTTGAGAGAAGAAGAGAGCTAGCTTCGGCAACACTAGCTTTCGACTTAATTAATTCCATTTTAATTTCGAATGAACTCCTTGTCCGCCTAATATTTGTTGAGCACAGGTTTAATCTTCAAAACGGCAGAATGCTGAAAATGGAAAATCATTTTTCGAACTTCATGATGAATGATCCTATTGCTTGTGCTATTAGAAACTTTAACTTGCATTCAGATTGCTACACCAGCTCTGTAAGTAGAACTACATACAAGGGCAATATAATGACTAAACTTAAGACACTATCTGCGAGTTAATATTTAAGAAACTTTTAAAATTTTTAGGTCTAAGATATTTATTCTTTGTGCTGTTTTCTTGTTGTATTATTGAGTTGTAATATTAGTTTTAAGAGTAGAATTTAAGAATTTTTGTTTTTATGTATTGTAAAACAGACTTTAATTGTCTACAAATGAATAAATAAAATAAACATAACATAATATATAATTTTTTCATCCGAGGCTCCTTTCTATGCGTTACAAACTTTTAGGCTGGATTAAACTTATTTGATTTCATCTTGATTCTAGATCTATACAAATGAGATAGAACCAAAAAATTGAATTTCAAATATTTTTTTCACTATTTCTTAAAGTACAAAATTTTTCCAAAGTATCGGATATGGCAAGGTTTACAAATTTTGTCATTTTTGGCGATTCTTGATGAAATGACCCTATAACCTACGCAATATGTTGTCTTGTATACTTTTTATCACGGTTCTATTTACTACAGTAAGTGCTAATTACAGTTAATTATAAATTCGGAATTACTCTTGGAGGGGGGGGGGGCGCACAGTGGGGCGTTTGCACGATCTCCCTGGCCAAACTTATTTATATTATCCATTAATTTTAAAATAAGGTATTACTTAGTTATTATTAAGTAATAATAATATTGGAACATAATTTCTGGAAAAAAAAATTTGGTTCAAAATGAATATATAATTTTTTTGGTGAATGTTTTCACATGACATTTTTAACTGAAAATAGTGTTATATAATAGTTTTCCGGGTAGGACACCATTTGTTTTATTTTTTTTTGTATCGTTACGGACTCGAGTGACAACTGTTCAATGCCTTTACCAAGGATTGAGTCCTTTATCCTTGCTAAAGACTATATTCAAAATATGTACCAATATTGTTAAGAGTTTGTTGTTCTTTCCGGTGTCAGTGGAGTGAAGCTCCAATACGAAATCCCCGACTGTTGATTGACCGTAGTACTTGACGAAATTTGGAAAGAACTTTCACTGGAGAGGCCAGTTTATCATAAGATTTTGTGTTGGACTAGGTCCGAAGGAGCTGTTTCGTCATCGGAATGCAGAAGACTCTTCAGAGGGTGTATTCTAGCCAACTTCCGAAACACCCTGACAGCTGGTGGAATTGCTGAGGCAAATTCTTTATAGCCACATCGTAATCCAAATTCATTTCCACGAATAATGTAATCGGGAACTTGCCGGACATCTACCTTATACTAAAGGTGGGACGTATATGGCTATGAAATGGTTGTAACCTTGGATAACCATATGGCTATGAATCTTGAAAATCTGTTGTTAAGTCCGGGGCCCAGTGGGTCCAACGCAAAACTTATTTTTACCAATACTTTTATGTTACTAGTTTTTCATGGTCATGCTACCATTGAAGCTATTAAATGTTAAGAGTTTGTTGTTCTTTCCGGTGTCAGTGGAGTGAAGCCTTCATATTGTCACATAAATTTTGACGGAGTCGTGCGGAGTTATATAACTTTTTCAATTTTGAAAATGTAACTTTTCCAAAAACTAGATCTCAAATTATACCAAAATTTAAAACTATCTATTTCAAATACTACATATCCTTGAAAAACTATAAATTGTAAGAGTCAAATACATACCTGATACTTCAATATCCATCTCCACTCGACTGAGTCCTTTATCAAACATTTGATAAAGGACTTAGTCGAGTCCGAAACGTCACACAAAATAAATTTAACAGTATTTACCGGAAAACCTTATATTTTCAATTCAAAATGTACTGTGAAAACATTCATCAAAAAAAAAAAAAAATTCTTAATTTTTCTTTAGAATCACAATAAAATTATGTGAGTTAGTTTTTAATATAGATTTTTTAGTTAGAACTGATCTTTTACGAATGGCAACTTTGCTCTGAGCCCACGGCTTTTATAGTAAATTCAGGTAAGAAAAAAACCCTTCCTGAAACTCCCTAATTGGTTAAGACAATTAGGACATAAAATGCTGGCTAATATTTGCATATTTGGAAAACCGAATTTTGGCCAGCTAGATCGGGCAAACGCCCCACTGTGGGGCGGTCGCCCCCTACGCCCCCTGCATCCGCCACTGCCTCATAGGGCTGAGGATTCTTATGAAGACACTCCTTTCAATGGCGTGTTAACTAATTTTTCGGACGCCTCAGTCAAGTCCACGTTTTGCTGCCATAGTATAGCACGGGTCTTATAATTGTTTTGTATAGTTTAATTTTTGTTCCTTATGCTCTTTTTATTTTAATTATTTGGAGTGCCAAATAAAACGTTTTATTTGCCATTATTATTATTCTTTTAATTTCGATGGGTTCGCTTCGATCCTTCGATATATTTGCTCCGAGATTTAACATTTAACATTTTAAAATTTAACGTAATCAATTTTTCTCTGAGCTAATTTTCATTCTTGTTTCTTCTATCTACCTAGTTATTAGCTTTTGTAAACTTTTTCTATTTGGTTAGTAGCTTTTGCAAACTTTTTCTCTAATAGCTTATACTCTTCTTGTATGGTATACCAGTTGATATTTTTATTTTAATGGGTTATTTTATTAAATCGAGTTTTCCAAAGGGTCTCCACACATCGCGGTCTCAAAATGTCGTATCCTAACATAGGTTCTTCTACCTTAAGCGGAGTGCGAGCCGTAATCAATATAATGTGCAAGTCAGGTCCCGGTCTCAATATAGTGCATCTGAATGCACGAAGCATTAAATCGAAGTTGTACGAACTACAGTATTTTTTCTGTCAGTCTGACGTGCATGCCATCATAATGTCTGAAACTTGGCTACATGACGGAATTCCCTCACAAGCCGTTACAATCCCTGGTTATAAGCTATTCCGAAGTGACCGAATAAAGCGAAAGGGCGGAGGAGCAGAGATATATGTTCATGAGTCCTTAAGAGCAAAGTTAGTCTTTCAATCTAAAGAAGACTGCATTGAATTTCTGGGAGTAGAAGTTAGTAGTAAAACCGATAAATGTGTGTTAGTGGGTGTGTACATCCCTCCCGGATGTTACACTAAGGACAACGTGAAATCACTGGAAGAATACCTTTTTAATATGCAAAAACAACATAGTAACATAATAGTAGGTGGTGACTTTAATGTGAACATTATGCTTAAAAATACTACATCCGATTCATTCTTACACGCCTTTGAAACGTACAATCTATTACCAGCCAATAAGGCAATTCCTACCTATTATAACTGCAATAACCCTTCTTTACTAGATCTGTTTATGGTGAAGCCTAATTCATGGAGCTTCTGTAACCAAATTACTCCCACTAGCTCGTTCGATCACGACTTCATTTTTTTGTCCTATAACTTCAATTATAACTCCTCTAGCTACCCCTGCACAATTTCATATCGTAATTACAAAAATATCAACACCGCAGAATTAATGAATGATTGCGCAATGCAGACCTGGGGTGATATCTTCAGGCATACAACGGCGGATGGCATGGTAGATAACCTTAATGATATGTTGTTTGCTTTGCTTGACAAGCATGCTCCTCTAACTACCAAAGTCTTAAAGCCGGGTCGCTGCCCATGGTATTCACCTGTTATTGAGAAATTAATAATGGAGCGGGAATACTTATACCAAATGTACAGGCGATCCAAGACCGTTGAATCACATACTTTATTTAAAACTTTAAGGAATAAAGTAACACTCCTAATTAGGCAAGCGAGGCAACGATATTTTGCAACAAAACTTGACACAAAGCTGCCTGCAAATAAATTGTGGTCTAATCTACGAAACCTCGGCATCTATGGGAAGAATGTCCCTACTTGCAATCTAGACAGGAATGTACTAAACGATTTTTTTGCAGCTGGGCCAACTTTGAACAATAATGGTGCGTACAGTGACCCTGATTTGAGCACTAACACTCATAGTACTCTATCGTCATCAAACGATGACTACTTCACCTTTAGCAACGTGTCTTATGTAGACCTGCATAAGGCAGTGTATAGCATTAATTCACATGCCACGGGATCAGACGACCTTTCCCCACAGTTTATTAAATTAGTTTTTCCATTTATATCGCATGTCTTTCTGCATACAATGAACTTCTGTCTAACATCCTCCTGTTTTCCAGCGCGCTGGAAAAATGCATCCATTCTGGCTATTCCAAAAACTAAGGCACCGATTGGACCAGAAGATTATCGACCTATTAGCATTTTATGCTTCATGGGTAAAATTCTGGAAAAAATCATGAGTCGGCAACTGGTAGATTATATTGAAAGCCGTAATCTCCTTTCTGAGTGGCAATCGGGTTTTCGTGCTAAGCACTCCTGTGAGACGGCCGTTCTGAAAGTTACCAGTGAGCTGCCCTGGTACTGCTGGATTTTTCCAAGGCTTTTGATAATATTAATCATGTGAAGCTGTTGGGTAAACTCAGGACTCACTACAGTTTCTCCTCAACTGCAGTTTCTCTAATGGACAGTTTCTTGTCAAATCGCTCACAACAAGTCTGCATAAATGGAGTAAACTCAGTGACTAAACATCGATTGTGTGGTGTACCCCAAGGTTCAGTGCTAAGCCCACTATTGTTTTCTCTATTTATTAATGATCTGCCAAGTACACTAAAAAGTGCTAAAGTTCATATGTACGCAGATGATGTGCAGATCTACTTGCACAAGCCTCCTGAGAATTTTGCCAACTGTGCTGATTTGATAAACGAAGACCTAGATCAAATTTCGCACTGGTCAAATATTAATAGCCTACAACTTAATCCGAAAAAATGCAATGCTATAATGCTATATAAGAAAACTGTCGACGTTAGAAGCCTACCACCAATTTTTTTGAACAAAGTACAAATCAGCTATGAACAAAACGTAAGAAACTTAGGTATAATGCTTAATTCTGCTATGACCTGATGTGATCACACTAAGGCTTGTCTCCGAAAAATATATGGAACTCTACGGCAACTCTGGGGGTCATCCAAAGTTTTGACATTAGAAGTAAGACTACATCTAATAAAATCCTTGGTAGTCCCTTTTTCACATATAGAAGCATTATATACACCAAGCGAGACGCGGTATGCGACATGAAGCTAACCATCGCATTCAATGACTGTGTGAGATATGTTTTGGTCTGCGGCGCTCTCAGCATATCTCCCCTTACAGAAACGCGATTCTAGGTTGTCTTTTGTCCAATATTTGAACTTAACTGCTTTAGTTTTCTTGCACAAGGTCTTAGTCACTGAATCGCCCAAGTACCTATTTGATGAAATTACTTTTCTGAACACGTCTAGGAATCCAACAATGCTCTTACCACGTATTAAAACTACAATTGGTGAACGCTCATTCTTCGTACAGGTAGTAAGAATTTGGAATATGTTGCCGCGTAATACACGCAAGACAAAATGTTTGGGGACTTTTAGGAAACTCGTATGTTTTCATTTAGCGTAATTTAGTAACAAGTATCAACATACTACCATACAAGCAATATCTACTATTTTCTTTCTTCAAATAACCTGAATCTGTGAATCCATCAAAGTAATTAATTATACATACAAAAAAGGTTGTTATCTTGGTGTATAAGAAATAAAAATATTATTATTATTATTATTATATACAAAGTTGTCTATGTTTTCCAGGTTAATGTCTCCTACTGTAATATTTTATCTGATTGGCGTGTTTTTTCAAGTTTGTGTCATGATCTTATTTTTGTTTCCGTTGATACATTTCGTTGGAACTCTCTAGACATACATACTATACATAGGACCGTATTATTCACTTCGGATTATGTATAACTGCTGGTTAATTTCGGTTTTTCCTAAAGAAAAACCGGTTTTTAATCAGAAGTTATAAATAACTCGAGGTGAATAAGACGGCCCATAGTATTGCAAGTATATTTATGTCGTCGTCATATTTTATTTCATTTCATCTATTAAAACCAATTTTGCCATCAATAATGGTAAGTCTCTAAAACTTGATTTCCGAAAAGATAACAGTATACTTATAGTAAGCTGAACAAAACAAGAAATTAATTGTGCATGAATTAGAGAACAAAAGTACAAAAACATGATATAATAGTCAATTTGTTAGAAAATTTACAAATATGGTGAATACGCTACTATGTAGTTGTGTGGAAGCAATGCGTTTCCTTGGTGTCATTGGGAGGTTTCCGAGCAACATATTCGAGTATCAAATTGAGAAGTTTTGGTGACAGGCCACGGTAGTTTTCACAGCAGATTTATCGCCTTTTTTTATAAATTTGATATACATCAGAACTTTCAATAGAAAGTGATTGTCGGGTTCACCCCCAAGCACTAGCTATGTTCTTTTACTGGGCACAACTCACATGGACACGGCGTCTTTATCTGTCTGCGTGTGTACATGAGAGTTTCCCATACGATTTTCAGTGTGTTCAGATGTGTGTGCGTGAAAAGCTCGAATAGATAATTCAAGTCAGTAGGGCGATATTCAGACGTTCCAAGTTTTTCCGCCAGAGGCATTCCGGTACTTAGTGAGACACTTCTCAGGGACTGACACATTCGCCACCAACACACAGCGCCAGACCGGCTACGGGACGACGGCTTCGAGTGGATACTCTCAGTCCACGGACTACGACCACAACCAATACCAAAACTACAAGTAATAACTCTTCTTCTTTTCATACATTTTACATGTTTCGTATTTTGGACATTAAAAAAACGCGCCGTTCACTACTTTTCCACAGTTCATTCACATCGAGCGATAGCTTCCCAGCGCTGAACAAGCAAAAGACGTCTTAAATCTTCTATCAACCGGAGAAAGATTTCTGGATGGTCATGGTAAGCTTGGTAAAAGATGTCCTTTCGTTCTAATTCTTCTTTTTGATCGTCCGCAGACGCTGAATGTGCCCTGCGAAACTAAAGTGCGCGACTGGAACTGTGTATTACCTCGTTCCGATGTTTATTGAAAATGATCATGATATTTAACATTACGCGCAACATTTTTTTTTAACGGCGATTTCTACCAGCTCGTTGATTTACAGCATCATCTTTTTCATTGGCAGGTTGCTGTTGAGTCTCCATTAATTCCAGAATCACCATTCATTCCAGAATAGGTCTGATCACTCGTTGCACGGCTCTATCGACGGCGTCTTGTACCACATTCGGGATTTGTCGTGGAGACTCTACATGCTTTATGGGCTGCTTTATGAGATGACAATATTCTATACGAAGAAAAGGTGGAATGGCTGGCAAATTCCGATTCAAGAAATCTCCAATCCCTTTGCGACACGCCGTGCGTTAAGCGATCGAACTTCGTTGATGTGCCGGCTTTGTCCTTCACGCAGGAGCACCGACCACGACTCGACCTCGTACGGCCGAAGTTCGACTGTTTGTTGGGTCCGTACCAGACACTCGTTGCCCCATTCCTATGAAATATGTAAATTCTTAATTTCTTTTCCACTTACTTCCGTAATTAACTTACTGCTTCAACACTGAATCGCTCAAACAATTTATCCACACGTTCGAAATTTTGCACAAGTTCCTGATCGATGTAAATTTTCCAGTAGCGAGCAGTCGTCGGGAAAACGGCGAAAAACGATTCGTAATAAAGCGATCGAACTTCGTTCATGTGCCGGCTTTCATGCAGGAGCACCGACCACGATTCTACATCGTACGGCCGAAGCTTGACTGTTTGGTGGGTCCGTACCAGACACTCGTTGCCCCATTCCTATGAAATATGTTATCTTAATTTCTTTTCCACTTACTTCCGTAGTTAACTTACTTGTGAAATCTGTCTAATTTCTTTCTTAGTCAAAGTTGGTGGAATGGCTAGCAAATTTCGATTCAAGACCTTGGTCACAATCTCCAATTCCTTTGCAACACGCCGTACGTTAAGCGATCGAATTTCGTTGATGTGCCGGCTTTGTCTTTCACGCAGGAGCACCGACCACGACTCGACATCGTACGGCCGAAGTTCGACTGTTTGTTGGGTCCGTACCAGACACTCGTTGCCCGATTCCTATGAAATATGTAAATTCTTAATTTCTTTTCCACTTACTTCCGTAATTAACTTATTAAATTAAACTTACGATATCGAATTTAATTTGCCCCTTCAGTGACATCTTTACTTTCACTTCACTTAAAAAATTGCAGAGAAAACAACACTTCTTCTTCTAGATCGGATATCTCAGTGGGCACAACTCACATGGACACGGCGTCATTATCTGTCTGCTTGTGTACATGAGAGTTTCCCATACGATTTTCAGTGGTGTTCAGATGTGTATGTTGAAATTGAAAAGCTCGGATGAAAATTTCAAGTCAGTCACAGTTTGAGAATCGCTGATTCATTCTGCGTTAGCTTTCCAAATATTTCCGCCAGAGGCAGTGCGTTAGCAAAAGCAGCGCGGCCGGCTTCTGTCAAACGAACGCGTTGAAAGTTCTCCGCTCGTTTTATGAAGAACAGGCCGGCTACTCTCGCCTGAAATTCAATAAACGAATTGAAAAAATGAGCTGCAAACAAATCAACTTCGACGACGATCCTGCTGTCGCAGCCGCTCCTGAAACTCAACTGGAAGTAAGTGCTACGCAGGTGTTCCGCCTGTGTCAATTATCCGAAGCAGTCGCCAACCTACAGCGCAATATTTCGATGCATTCGCAGTGAAACAGTCCAGCCGAGACGACTCCAGTGACCACAATGCAAACCAGTCGTCTCCTGGATAAAGTCGACCTCGACTACCTCAAGGATTTGGGTGGTTTGCCGATGAAATCGTGTAATCCGCCACGCAAAGACGAACAGGCTACCTACTCACCCCAGAAATTCAACAAACGAATCGAAAAGGCGAGCCGTAAACAAATCAACTTCGACGACGATTCCGATTCGAAGTCGTCTCTATCGTTCGATTTGTCAGTGCAAAGCGACGATGGCGTTGCCGCCACGCCGACAGATAATCTTGACTTGAACAAATCTCATCTGTCCGAAAAGCTTCAGGACTTAAGTTCATTCTTCTCTCTATCGTTCAGGCAGCAGGACTTTGATGTGACGATGGACGGCGTATTCCGCTACATTATGCTCGTGAAGAGCAAGCGGAAAGAAGTGAACATTCCGGCTGGATGAAACTGACTCGAATCGATCGTTCGAAGGATTCCCGGAGGAACACGAATCCATGGAGATATCGCTGTCGGAAGTGAGCAGCGACGGTGTGCAAGATGTTTTTCGCGACGATGACGATGAGCTTCTTATGGACGTAATGAAGGACGGTTGTACGGGGAACAGCAGAGCTGGACCACCGTTCGCTGATTTGGATGTTGAAAGCGTTTTGAAGAGTGCGGATCGGGTCCTTCAGCAATCGTCGGAATTCTGTTTCAAGTTACAAGGTTGCATTGCATTGAACTTAATCGAATTATTTGAGGAACTTATGACAATTGAATTCTGCTTTTCAGATTTAAGCAGTGAACACAGCAAGGGCGACACAAATACTAAGCAAAAATCCAGTTCGGATCGGGGTGAGTGACCGAACCCGGCCACCGAACATCTCAGGCATGCCTACAAACAAGCGGAAGCTCAGACTCGAGATTCCAGAATTTGACGCAGACAGGAACAAAAGGATGAATTGGTCCTTGCAGCTGCAGCAGAACCTTCACGTTATGGTCTTGGAATCGATGATTCCATGTACTCCATTTTCTTTGTTTTATTTTCTTTAAAACTTTAAACGCGTTTTTCTCAAAATCACTTTCTTGCAGCCGATAGTCAAAATTTCTCAGAATCTAACATACCGGTCGGCTTGAAATTTTGCACACTGCTTTTAGATATGATTGGCTTGTGCTTGAACGAAGGATTTTTTTTACCTTAAATTAAAACTCATTTTGTAAGCCAAATATGGCCAAAATTTATGGAAAAAATGGCATTTTTCGTAAAAAAAACGCTACCAAAAATTCAAATTTTCAATTTAAAAAAAAAATACAAGAAACATCTGAATATTATTATTAAAAAAAATTATGTTTAGGGCAATATCTCACTGGGATGCAATCGCAATCGAAGGGAGCCGAGAAACTGATTGGCAGAAAAAAAAAATATGTTTAGGACAATATCTCACCGGGATGTCGTAGCCTGGCATCCCAGTGAGATACTGCCCTAAACATATTTTTTTTTTCTGCCAATCAGTTTCTCGGCTCCCTTCGATTGCGATTGCGACCTGTCTGAACTGACATGTCTCGTGATATGCTTGGGTAATCAGAACAAATCCCCACAATTCCCAAATCCACACAAAAGCCAAGAAAATAAGGGGATATTTAAATGACATTTCAAAAAGAACCGGGTTCATTTTCTCAAGTCAGATAAAGCTTAGCTCTGTTGTTGTTAATGTTATCAACAGGCAACAAAAAGAAGTGATATATAATAAAAAAAAAACATTTAAAAAAATGTAAAAAAAAAGGTGTCGGGTTCAACAAAAAGGTATGATATTCACAGAGTCGGCTTTCTTTCGATTGAATATTTCCACTTACGCTCGTATTCAAATTTGTGATATTTTCAATTTTCCAAGAAACTCGACAATCGCTCGTCGTGGCAAAAAGATGATGTGCAAAGTCTACTTTTTGGTAGCTTTTAATAATCTGGAAAATTTATGGTTGGGGGGGGGGGTGATATTTATCCGATCCCGCTTCCTGGCTATTTGCCGCGCCACTCTTAACAGCCGCGTTTAGCATATATTTTTTTCGCAAAAGCAGAGTACCTATCATAGAAAACAAGGTCATTTATAGCATCATCTGTGAAAAACACGAAGATACAAGAGGAAGAAGGTGTACAGTACGAAGCTGGAATGGGAGACTAGCCGTAAGTTCATGTTGTACCTATCAAAATCTTTAAACGCATTTTTCTCGAAACTATGTTTTTAGTCCCGGTCGGCACGATAACTCAATCAATTTCCAATATTTTTCACTCTCTAGCAGACTACTGCTCCTAAATGGCGTGTCCATAGTTCATAGGTCTTGTTCTAGATAGAAAATTAACTTTCCAAACTGACATACAAAATACTTGCGAAAATTTTCCAGATTAAAAGCTACAAAAAAGTGAACTTTGAACATCATCTTTTTGCCACGACGAGCGATTGTCGAGTTTTTTGGAAAAATGAAAATATCACAAATTTGAATACGAGCGTAAGTGGAAATATTCAATCGAAAGAAAGCCGACTCTGTGAATATCATACCTTTTTGTTGAACCCGACACCTTTTTTTTACATTTTTTAAAATGTTTTTTTTTTATTATATATGATACTACTGCTCCAACCTTCACGAAATGCATCTTGCGTTCATATGTCCGAGATTAATCTGTGTACCATAAGAGATGTGATATAGGTACAGGTGTCGCTGGCTTTCAGAAGTTCAGCTGGGATTGGATCAGTACCCGGCGCTTTGATTTTTGGATGGTTCCTCATGGCTATTTTTACTTCTTTCAGTAAAAGGTTCCTTCCTCAGCTGTTACATCGGTTGTTATTACGTTCCTGCTGTTCGTGCTGATGATGAGCTCGAAATGCATGAAGCCATGTAAACCTGCAAAATTTGTATATAGATATTACCTATAGGTCATTGGCGGATACAGGGGAGGGGTGGAGGGGGCGACCGCCCCCCCCCCCCCCAAGAGCAATTTCATATTTTCTTAATATATGTACATATACATCCTTCAACCGTTCTCAAATTTTTGTTTACTTCACTGCAATGTGGACTGTGGCATTCACTGTAGTTCTGCGGTGCAATGCGAAGCACAGAACAGAACTCTGATACAAAGCCTACAAGACAACATATTGCGCAATGCGCAGGTAATAGTATGAAAACAATATGAGCCCGCCATCTGATGACCCTTTTTTACTAAGTGCAGTCTCAGTTCTATGTGTGAATGTTGACTGATCATGATTTCGTTTCATTGCTAGAGGAATCACACACAGATGATGCTTCAATCCTAAATTTAACAAACGATAAACATTTCCAATATTCTTAACTCAAAATGTAGCCTTTTTCATAGAAAGTAACGTATTTCCCTTAGAAATATTTTAAAAGGGTACTCAGATGATATTGTATGTAAATAAATATAGGAAAATGTGCACATGTAGTGTGTTATCTAACAGAACATCAAAAGACAAATAGACCAGGAATTTATCCTATTTAGCATTCTCGTTTCATTATTCTTTTGTTTTCAGTATTGTCGATGATCGAGTGTGTAGCAAAGGAATTGTGCAATCAATGTATGGTAGCGAAAGTGTTTTGAAGAAAAATGTTATTAGTAATTTGTTTTTTTATTTAATTTTAATCCGAAATGTGTTAAAATACAATTAGTTGGGAATTGACAACTCTAAATTAATCTGAAAAATTACAAAACTATTGCGTGAGTGTTAAAATAGAGACAAGATCGTGTTGGTGATTGTGGGTTTAAGAGACGATTTCCCTTAATTCATGTTAAATTGTACCATACATTTAACAACAATGAGTTCATAAAAACACAGTGAATGTAGTGAATAATTATCTTAATACGGAGAGCGATCAGTTATAAATTGATTCTGGCAAACTAAAGAGTTCGAGACATATCTTATACATTAAATTCAAATTAAGAAAATGGTAAGTAGTGGTTGACTTTGAATTAGGTTTTGCCCTTCCAACATCTATGTCGTTATACTTTTATAGGAAAAGACTAAACCAACCAGAGGTTTAAAGCGGTCAGCGTCGAGGACTATTGATTCATTTTTCTCGAAGACCATGAAAACAGACAAGTCCTTACCGAACAGTTTTCCAGATACTAGTCTCGAGCTTGAATCATCTTAAAGCTGTACAGCATCGTCATCAGCATCAGGACCATCAGTGGTACTATCACCAATAGCGTCTACTAGTGCAGCTTTAGTTGATGCAGTAATATACAAAGCTGATATTGGAAATTATATCGAAAAAATTGATAGTGTGGATGACTACACCAAACGTATGCTGTTAGAAGAGCCTTGGACACCATCTTCTACTTACTCTTTTCCATATTCTGTTCACCACAAACAAGGCAAACCGGAGCGCAGACATGTTAAAACAAGCCATTTCAATGACCATCACTGGCTAGTTCTGTCCGAAAAGCATAAAGGTTTGTACTGTAAGTATTGCGTTCTGTTTGCTACTGAAACCCAAGGATACCAAAAAAATATTATTCTGAATACATTAGTTAAAACGCCACTGAAGTCTTTTGCAAAATTAACAGGCAAGGACGGTGCTCTTGCTTTACATGCTAAAAGGAGATATCACCAAAATGCAGTTCTTGCTGGTCAGGACTTTCTTCGTAGCTATCATAATCCCTCATTAAAAATATCGAATCAAATAAGTTCGAAGCGAAAAGTGCAGATTTTGGAAAATCGAAGCCGACTGCGTCCTATTATTGAAACGATTATTCTATGCGGTCATCAAAATATCGCTTTACGAGGGCATAGAGATGACGGTAAATTGGAAGCCGAACTTCCGTTGACCAATGAAGGAAATTTTCGAGCTCTACTTAGATATCGGGTTGAAGGGGGGGACAAACTTTTGGAACAGCATTTGAAGACGGCGTCTTGCAAAGCGACATACATCAGCAAGACAACGCAGAATTCGATAATTGAGTGCTGTAAAGAAGAAATTCAGAAGCAGATATTGAATGGAGTAAAGAAGGCTGGTTTTTACTCTATAATGTTCGATGAGACAACTGATGCAGCACATACTGAACAACTGAGCTTAAGTATACGATAGATACACGAAGGGATTGTAAGGGAAGATTTTCTAACATTCGCAGATGTATATGCTTCCATTCGGGAAGAGGATATAGAGGGCGGAGAACGACGGCTCACTAGTGCTGCGTCGGGCCACTGCGTGATCTATTTAATAAAAAAGTTTGAGCTTCCCCTTAAAAATTGTGTTGGGATTGGGACAGATAATTGCTCTGTAATGGCTAGGGATGTTCGATTTCGATTCGATTGATCGACTAATCGATTAATTTTTTTAAAAAAATCGATTTTATCAATCGATATGAGTGATGTTGATTAATCGACATAATCGATTAGTAAACGTTAATTAATCGAACAAATTTCAACAGTAAAAAGATTCAATGTTCGACCGTTTTGACAATATTTTACTGTAACGAAATTTGCAGCAACAAAAAAAAATTATACACTCATGAAGAGATAAAGTAGATCGACCAGCACACGTTTGGTACTACAACCCAGGTAGCAAAACAGAAAATTTTTTTTGAGAAAGCCGCTACCTAAGTCAAATTATTGGACTTATTTTACTACTGCTGTTGTTTCGGTCTCAAATTCGGAACTGAATTGCCAACTCTAGCTAAAAGTAAGTACATTCACTTACTTTTATGCTTATCTCCTTACCTATACTTATTAGACACCTCTTTACTTGCTTTATAACAAAATTCTAATTTGTGTCAACTACCAGTCAATTATCATTATTATCCACTGTAAATAGGTACCAAAATCGGCCAACAGTCTAGGTGCAACTTTATTATTTTTTGGGTGAAAGTCCGAAACGTGTTAAATGCTGAGATGCGGTATAGGTTACTATGCAACTGACAACCTAGAGAATAACCATGAGGCTATTGAAAAGGTATTGTTTAGATTGTCAGTTGCATAGTAACCTACATCGCTTCTCAGCATTTAATGCGTTTCACACTTTATTGCTCTAGTAACGCATCTACTTATATATTAGTTATAAGTTTAAACTTGCAAGCATATGCCATTTCAGTGATGTAAAAAACCACCCTTTGCCACTGTATCTTGCTACCCCTATAAAAATCCATAAATTGCATTTGGCAATCTTTCATTTATCATTTGGTGAGAATACAGAGAGAAAACTGCATCAATTCGTCCTCACTATGACTTTTTGGTGAGAAATTTCTCATTCATAAGTTACAGAACTGCTACAGCTACAGGTACGGTTTTTGATATATAAAAATATAATTTTTTTTTTAATTATCACCACTTTCGTACCCCACCTCCCCCTTAAAAAGCTTATTTTCAGTAGACTTCACTTATGATCCTTATGATGTCACTGGTTCGAAAGATATTCTAATCTAAAGTTTTTCAGCCCCTCCCGCAGACATCACCACGCACCATAAAGATGTCAACTCTTGTCTGAGCTTGAAGTATCCCTAAAGACATCCAGAAAGTTTCAACCTTCTGACATAAATCGTTCAGGGTATATGGATTTTAGAATGTTTCAATCTCGGCTTTCTAGCATTTCGGACTCATTACTGTCCACCCTACTCGCACATCCCTCCACCTGTATCTAAAATTTTTTCGCAAATGGGGCTACTATCATAGTTCTACATAAGTTCCAAGTTTAAATTTCATAGTGTAAGTGGTTCCTCAGATCTTGAAATAAACTTTTTAAACTTTTAACTTAATATATAAACGGTTTTGTCAGCTACGCGCCTTTGAATGATTTTGCGTACGGTGGACGGCTGATGGCGTCTACGGTGGACAGATGGATATTCCTTTGCTTTTTTAGTGTTTACTAGTTCTAAACCGTGTAAATGCAAAATTTTAGGGTAGGTAGGACGAACACAATACTTTATTATTAAAAAATAATAAAGTGAAATTAACAAGAAAAGCATTTTAGGGAGAACTATACAAAAGGACATTGAAAGAACATTATTGTTGAAGATCATAAATTACAAAAATTCGATGATGAGTTTAGACTGTTATTTAATAAATAATTATTTGCAAACAATAATTCTAATGTAGAAAAAGACATTGGTAGAAGTGTTTTGGCAAGATCTTTTCTATGTCCAGAAGGCTTTTGTAACCTCCTGAAATTTTGTATTTCATATCTTGACCTATCCACATTCATCTGCAAATGTCGAAAATGGTTTTTCATAACCTAATAAAAAACAAAGCCAGGAACTTAATTGGAAATTTAACGGACAATGTAATGTATGATAGTGGAGAAATTCTTTAATCTTCAATTAACTTATAAAGTCTACAATACTGGGGCAAGAATTACCCGATTAATCGATTAATTGACTAAAAGGCATCAATTAATCGATTAATCTTAATCGAACATTTTAAAATAATCGATCTTGTAACAATCGATTGTTAAGCAATCGATTCCCATCCCTAGTAATGGCATCTGCTATTAAAGGAGCCGTGCAGGAGATAATTGAAAGTTGCCCTAGTGCCAGGAGATGTCCTTGTTTTAACCATTCGCTCAATAGTTCTCTAAGCAAAACTGCAAAAGTGGTCTCAACTCGGAATGCCATTTCCACTATGAAAAAAGTAATTAGTTTTTCGAATGCTTCTTCTAAAAGAAAAGCAGTATTTAAGAACTACTTAGAGCATAATTTTCGTGGGCTTTGCGTAACACGATGGATAGAAAAGCATGATGGTGTTTTGCAGTTCCAGAATTCTTGCCAAAAAATATGTAACGCTCTTCAAGAAATATCCATGTGGCTAGATACAAAAACATCGTCGGAGGCATATTCCTTAATTAAAGCATTGAGTGATGCAGATTTCATTATTTCATAGGTTTGCCTTTGTGATATTCTCTCCGTAACACGTCCCTTGAGCCTAGCTTTACAAGCTCCGTCAATGGATTTAAAGAGTGCCTCTGATGCATTGCAAGATACGATGAAGATTTTGAGATCGTATCGGAGAGATGCAGATTCTCATTTTGCGAAATTATTGGTTAAAGCAAAGGGTATTGCAAAAGAACTGGGAACCGAAATAGAACTTTTTCGAAAAACTATTCGACAAATCCATCGCTCGAACTTTACCGCAAACAATGCTGAAGACTATTATCGCAAAGCTATTTTTGTTCCTTTGTTAGATAACATATCGAATGATCTTGAAGTCAGATTACCAGCAGAAACAATACAAATTTTTGACTTAAACTTGCTTATGCCTTCAGTTATATTAGAAGCAAGCTCCTCAGGTGATGCTGACCAACTAGGCCGTATTGAAGCTCTGGCTGTTCGTTATAAATCATTCTTAAAGCATGGTGAATCAAATCTCGTAGGAGAGTTCAGAGTATGGAAAGAGAATTGGAAAAGAAACCAAACTGAAGAAGTAACGATACCGAAAACTGCAGTTGAGTTGTTGGAAAATTGTAATGAAGATATTTATCCCAATATTCGACGACTTATACAAATACTAGCTACAATGCCGGTCAGCGTATCCACGCCAGAGAGAACGTTTTCAACCCTTCGGTGACTAAAATCGTGGCAGCGAACGCGGATAACAGAGGAAAGGCTTACTGGTCTTGCCCTGTTAAATACACATCCAAGTATTAATTTGGATGTTGATAATATAACTGAACGGTTTGCAAAACAAAAAAACCGAAAAATGGAATTCGTCATAAAATCAGCACAATATTTAATTTAAAAAAATATTTATTTATTTTAAATTGGTTTTATTTAATCGTTTTATACAAGTTTGAAGTTGGATATACATACCTACCTATAGATAACATCAAAGAGCGATGAATTTTTGATATCAATCATTAACGCACGGTTTTATATTTCAATTTACTTAAGAAACCAAAGAATTTTTATTTATTTTAATTTTTGAACCTTTTTATTAATTTAAACCGTTGAAATAAGTATTAATTTAGATACATATTTATAACACCATAGAACGGTTTGATAAAAAGAAGAACAGTGTATTTAATTTGTGATAATTTGTGATTATAGTCATAGATAACGTATGCTTCTATAATTTTATTTTATTAAAAAAAAACAGAATATTTATTATTTTACTTTATTATTTTAATAATTAAGTATTGTGATTGATTTTTTAAAAAAAAAAATTTGCTACCCTCAAAATTTTTATTTTCACGTTTCATAACTAGTAGACGCGAAAAAAGCAATAAAAATTTTCAGTCCGTCTGTCCGCCGTACGGCGTCCGCCGTACGCAAGATCGTTTGGAGGCTCGTAGCTGCCAAACGCTTTGAGATATTAAATTGAAATTTTTTTAACGAATAGATGGGGTAGGCGCCTTGAAGTGACCAAATTTTTAGGGGTGGTGGTGTGAGGGGGAAGGAGGGGGAAGTGTTTTAGACCGAAAATTTTGGTTTCCAGATCTCAGTAACCCCTTATGCTAGGAAGCTGAAACTTGGAATTTCTGTAGAGCTCTGATAGTAGACCCATTTGCAGAAAAATTGTCAATATTGATCAAGGGGTGTGGGAGTGGGGGGAAACGTAATGCGTCCGAAACCCAAAAAAGGCGAGATAGACACATTCTAAAATCCATATCTCCTAAACCGTTAATGGCACACCATTCAAACTTAAAACATATTTGTAGTTATACTAGGAGAACAGAATGAAGAAAAATTTTGGGTGGGAGAAGTTGTGTATGGGGGTGGGGGGTGAAAAACTTAAGATTACGATATCTCATGAACCAATTGCTCTAGAAAAATAAAATTTGGTTTGGGTGTAAAGGTTGACAAAAAAAGATTGATCAAAGTAAAATTTTTTAAGTGGGAGGTGGAGCATAGAAGTGGAGGGGATGAGAATTTTTCAAATCAAACACATTTCATATCTCAAGAACAGTTTAAGATAGATGCTTAGAATTTTTACCAGAAGTAGCGCTAATTAAACTCTAGTAGGGAAAAAAGTTTTGGGGTTGTGGGTGAAGAGGGGGAGGGTGGGGGAGGTTGAAAAGGAAAAAGTTCCGATGCTTATATTTTGAGAACCTGTAATGATATAAGCCTTAAACTTGGTATTTAGATAGAGCTATAGTAGCGGAATGTTGGAAAAATTTTTTTTTAGGGGTAGTATGCTACGGGGGTAGGGGGTGTTTTTCCTAACTATTAAACGGTTCATGCTAGAAAGTTGAAACTCGGTGTGTATATGTAAATCAACTAGAAAAGTAATTGTGATAAAAAAAAAATTGAATATTCATTGGCGTTTAGAAAGGGGGGCAAAAAAAATTATTTGTAAATATATTATATATAAAATGCAAATATTTTCACGATTTTCGTCATATCTACTAGGTCTTTCCAAATATTGAATTCATTTTTATTCTACGGATTCTTCGTATGAATACCTAGAATGCATTTTAGGGTTTTTTAAAATTCGACCCCTAAGGGTAGTATGGTACAAGTGTGGGTGTTTTTCCTATATATGGAACGGCTTAAGCTACAATGTTGAAACTCGGTGTGTATATGTAAATCAACTAGAAAAGTAATAGTGATAAAAAAAAATTTGAATATTCATTGGCGTTCAGAAGGGGGGGGGCAAAAAAAAATATTTGGAAATATAATAAATATAAAATGCATATATTTTCACGATTTTCATCATATCTACTAGGTCTTTCCAAATATTGAATTCATTTTTATTCTACGGATTCTTCGTATGAATACCTAGAAAGTGTTTTCAAGGTTTTTTGAAATTCGACCCCTAAGGGTAGTGTGGTACAAGTGGTAGGTGTTTTTCCTATATATAGAACGGCTTAAGCTACAATGTTGAAACTCGGTGTGTATATCTAAATCAACTAAAAAAATTATTTTGAATAAAAAAAACGAATATCTTTTGGCGTTCAGAAGGGGGGCAAAAAAAATTATCTGTGAAAATAGAATGCATATTTTCCCACGATTTTCGACATATCTACTACCTCGTCCCAAATAATGAATTTAATTTTATTCTATGTATTCTCCATATGAATACCAAGACAGTGTTTTCAAGATTTTCTGAAAATTGACCCCTAAGGGGGTGTAAAGTGATTGTGTACCTTTTCATAAACTATTCCATATCTCTCAGATCCAATCAGATTTTCACTTCCATGATCTTGTTCTTTTTGATAGGTTTTCAGTCACATAGTAGCCTACACCGCATTTCAGAATTGAACGCGTTCCTAACTTCTGCCGGAAAAATAATAAAGTTACGCCCAGATTGCTGGCAGATTTTTTTACTTATTTACCTTTTTACTTTATTATATTAATAATTAAGTATTGTGATTGATTTTTTAAAAAAAAAAATTTGCTACCCTCAAAATTTTTATTTTCACGTTTCATAACTAGTAGACGCGAAAAAAGCAATAAAAATTTTCAGTCCGTCTGTCCGCCGTACGGCGTCCGCCGTACGCAAGATCGTTTGGAGGCTCGTAGCTGCCAAACGCTTTGAGATATTAAATTGAAACTTTTTTAACGAATAGATGGGGTAGGCGCCTTGAAGTGACCAAATTTTTAGGGGTGGTGGTGTGAGGGGGAAGGAGGGGGAAGTGTTTTAGACCGAAAATTTTGGTTTCCAGATCTCAGTAACCCCTTATGCTAGGAAGCTGAAACTTGGAATTTCTGTAGAGCTCTGATAGTAGACCCATTTGCAGAAAAATTGTCAATATTGATCAAGGGGTGTGGGAGTGGGGGAAAACGTAATGCGTCCGAAACCCAAAAAAGGCGAGATAGACACATTCTAAAATCCATATCTCCTAAACCGTTAATGGCACACCATTCAAACTTAAAACATATATGTAGTTATACTAGGAGAACAGAATGAAGAAAAATTTTGGGTGGGAGAAGTTGTGTATGGGGGTGGGGGGAGAAAAACTTAAGATTACGATATCTCATGAACCAATTGCTCTAGAAAAATAAAATTTGGTTTGGGTGTAAAGGTTGACAAAAAAAGATTGATCAAAGTAAAATTTTTTAAGTGGGAGGTGGAGCATAGAAGTGGAGGGGATGAGAATTTTTCAAATCAAACACATTTCATATCTCAAGAACAGTTTAAGATAGATGCTTAGAATTTTTACCAGAAGTAGCGCTAATTAAACTCTAGTAGGGAAAAAAGTTTTGGGGTTGAGGGTGAAGAGGGGGAGGGTGGGGGAGGTTGAAAAGGAAAAAGTTCCGATGCTTATATCTTGAGAACCTGTAATGATATAAGCCTTAAACTTGGTATTTAGATAGAGCTATAGTAGCGGAATGTTGGAAAAATAAATTTTTTTTAGGGGTAGTATGCTACGGGGGTAGGGGGTGTTTTTCCTAACTATTAAACGGTTCATGCTAGAAAGTTGAAACTCGGTGTGTATATGTAAATCAACTAGAAAAGTAATTGTGATAAAAAAAAATTTGAATATTCATTGGCGTTTAGAAAGGGGGGCAAAAAAAATTATTTGTAAATATATTATATATAAAATGCAAATATTTTCACGATTTTCGTCATATCTACTAGGTCTTTCCAAATATTGAATTCATTTTTATTCTACGGATTCTTCGTATGAATACCTAGAAAGTGTTTTCAAGGTTTTTTGAAATTCGACCCCTAAGGGTTGTGTGGTACAAGTGGGGGTGTTTTTCTTATATATGGAACGGCTTAAGCTACAATGTTGAAACTCGGTGTGTATATGTAAATCAACTAGAAAAGTTATAGTGATAAAAAAAAATTTGAATATTCATTGGCGTTCAGAAGGGGGGGGGGCAAAAAAAAATATTTTTAAAAATAATAAATATAAAATGCATATATTTTCACGATTTTCGTCATATCTACTAGGTCTTTCCAAATATTAAATTCATTTTTATTCTACGGATTCTTCGTATGAATACCTAGAATGCATTTTAGGGTTTTTTAAAATTCGACCCCTAAGGGTAGTATGGTACAAGTGTGGGTGTTTTTCCTATATATGGAACGGCTTAAGCTACAATGTTGAAACTCGGTGTGTATATGTAAATCAACTAGAAAAGTAATAGTGATAAAAAAAAATTTGAATATTCATTGGCGTTCAGAAGGGGGGGGGGGGCAAAAAAAAATATTTGGAAATATAATAAATATAAAATGCATATATTTTCACGATTTTCATCATATCTACTAGGTCTTTCCAAATATTGAATTCATTTTTATTCTACGGATTCTTCGTATGAATACCTAGAAAGTGTTTTCAAGGTTTTTTGAAATTCGACCCCTAAGGGTAGTGTGGTACAAGTGGTAGGTGTTTTTCCTATATATAGAACGGCTTAAGCTACAATGTTGAAACTCGGTGTGTATATCTAAATCAACTAAAAAAATTATTTTGAATAAAAAAAACGAATATCTTTTGGCGTTCAGAAGGGGGGCAAAAAAAATTATCTGTGAAAATAGAATGCATATTTTCCCACGATTTTCGACATATCTACTACCTCGTCCCAAATAATGAATTTAATTTTATTCTATGTATTCTCCATATGAATACTAAGACAGTGTTTTCAAGATTTTCTGAAAATTGACCCCTAAGGGGGTGTAAAGTGATTGTGTACCTTTTCATAAACTATTCCATATCTCTCAGATCCAATCAGATTTTCACTTCCATGATCTTGTTCTTTTTGATAGGTTTTCAGTCACATAGTAGCCTACACCGCATTTCAGAATTGAACGCGTTCCTAACTTCTGCCGGAAAAATAATAAAGTTACGCCCAGATTGCTGGCAGATTTTTTTACTTATTTACCTTTCTACTTTATTATATTAATAATTAAGTATTGTGATTGATTTTTTAAAAAAAAAATTTGCTACCCTCAAAATTTTTATTTTCACGTTTCATAACTAGTAGACGCGAAAAAAGCAATAAAAGATTTCAGTCCGTCTGTCCGCCGTACGCCGTACGGCGTCCGCCGTACGCAAGATCGTTTGGAGGCTCGTAGCTGCCAAACGCTTTGAGATATTAAATTTAAATTTTTTTAACGAATAGATGGGGTAGGCGCCTTGAAGTGACCAAATTTTTAGGGGTGGGGGTGTGAGGGGGAAGTATTTTAGACCGAAAATTTTGGTTTCTAGGTCTCAGTAACCCCTAATGATAGGAAGCTGAAACTTGGAATTTCTATAGAGCTCTGATAGTAGACCCATTTGCAGAAAAATTGTCAATATTGATCAAGGGGTGTGGGAGTGGGGGGAAATGTAATGCGTCCGAAACCCAAAAAAGGTGAGATAGACACATTCTAAAATCCCTATCTCCTAAACCATTAATGGCACACCATTCAAACTTAAAACATATTTGTAATTATACTAGGAGAACAGAATGAAGAAAAATTTTGGGTGGGGAAAGTTGTGTATGGGGGTGGGGGGAGAAAAACTTAAGATTACGATATCTCATGAACCAATTGCTCTAGAAAAATAAAATTTGGTTTGGGTGTAAAGGTTGACAAAAAAAGATTGATCAAAGTAAAATTTTTTAAGTGGGAGGTGGAGCATAGAAGTGGAGGGGATGAGAATTTTTCAAATCAAACACATTTCATATCTCAAGAACAGTTTAAGATAGATGCTTAGAATTTTTACCAGAAGTAGCGCTAATTAAACTCTAGTAGGGAAAAAAGTTTTGGGGTTGAGGGTGAAGAGGGGGAGGGTGGGGGAGGGTGAAAAGGAAAAAGTTCCGATGCTTATATCTTGAGAACCTGTAATGATATAAGCCTTAAACTTGGTATTTAGATAGAGCTATAGTAGCGGAATGTTGGAAAAATAAATTTTTTTTTAGGGGTAGTATGCTACGGGGGTAGGGGGTGTTTTTCCTAACTATTAAACGGTTCATGCTAGAAAGTTGAAACTCGGTGTGTATATGTAAATCAACTAGAAAAGTAATTGTGATAAAAAAAAATTTGAATATTCATTGGCGTTTAGAAAGGGGGGCAAAAAAAATTATTTGTAAATATATTATATATAAAATGCAAATATTTTCACGATTTTCGTCATATCTACTAGGTCTTTCCAAATATTGAATTCATTTTTATTCTACGGATTCTTCGTATGAATACCTAGAAAGTGTTTTCAAGGTTTTTTGAAATTCGACCCCTAAGGGTTGTGTGGTACAAGTGGGGGTGTTTTTCTTATATATGGAACGGCTTAAGCTACAATGTTGAAACTCGGTGTGTATATGTAAATCAACTAGAAAAGTAATAGTGATAAAAAAAAATTTGAATATTCATTGGCGTTCAGAAGGGGGGGGGGCAAAAAAAAATATTTGGAAATATAATAAATATAAAATGCATATATTTTCACGATTTTCATCATATCTACTAGGTCTTTCCAAATATTGAATTCATTTTTATTCTACGGATTCTTCGTATGAATACCTAGAAAGTGTTTTCAAGGTTTTTTGAAATTCGACCCCTAAGGGTAGTGTGGTACAAGTGGTAGGTGTTTTTCCTATATATAGAACGGCTTAAGCTACAATGTTGAAACTCGGTGTGTATATCTAAATCAACTAAAAAAATTATTTTGAATAAAAAAAACGAATATCTATTTTCATTCAGAAGGGGGGCAAAAAAAATTATCTGTGAAAATAGAATGCATATTTTCCCACGATTTTCGACATATCTACTACCTCGTCCCAAATAATGAATTTAATTTTATTCTATGTATTCTCCATATGAATACCAAGACAGTGTTTTCAAGATTTTCTGAAAATTGACCCCTAAGGGGGTGTAAAGTGATTGTGTACCTTTTCATAAACTATTCCATATCTCTCAGATCCAATCAGATTTTCACTTCCATGATCTTGTTCTTTTTGATAGGTTTTCAGTCACATAGTAGCCTACACCGCATTTCAGAATTGAACGCGTTCCTAACTTCTGCCGGAAAAATAATAAAGTTACGCCCAGATTGCTGGCAGATTTTTTTACTTTTTACTTTATTATATTAATAATTAAGTATTGTGATTGATTTTTTAAAAAAAAAAATTTGCTACCCTCAAAATTTTTATTTTCACGTTTCATAACTAGTAGACGCGAAAAAAGCAATAAAAGATTTCAGTCCGTCTGTCCGCCGTACGCCGTACGCAAGATCGTTTGGAGGCTCGTAGCTGCCAAACGCTTTGAGATATTAAATTGAAATTTTTTTAACGAATAGATGGGGTAGGCGCCTTGAAGTGACCAAATTTTTAGGGGTGGGGGTGTGAGGGGGAAGGAGGGGGAAGTATTTTAGACCGAAAATTTTGGTTTCTAGGTCTCAGTAGCCCCTAATGATAGGAAGCTGAAACTTGGAATTTCTATAGAGCTCTGATAGTAGACCCATTTGCAGAAAAATTGTCAATATTGATCAAGGGGTGTGGGAGTGGGGGGAAATGTAATGCGTCCGAAACCCAAAAAAGGTGAGATAGACACATTCTAAAATCCATATCTCCTAAACCATTAATGGCACACCATTCAAACTTAAAACATATTTGTAATTATACTAGGAGAACAGAATGAAGAAAAATTTTGGGTGGGGAAAGTTGTGTATGGGGGTGGGGGGAGAAAAACTTAAGATTACGATATCTCATGAACCAATTGCTCTAGAAAAATAAAATTTGGTTTGGGTATAAAGGTTGACAAAAAAAGATTGATCAAAGTAAAATTTTTTAAGTGGGAGGTGGAGCATAGAAGTGGAGGGGATGAGAATTTTTTAAATCAAACACATTTCATATCTCAAGAACAGTTTAAGATAGATGCTTAGAATTTTTACCAGAAGTAGCGCTAATTAAACCCTAGTAGAGAAAAAAGTTTTGGGGTTGTGGGTGAAGAGGGGGAGGGTGGGGGAGGGTGAAAAGGAAAAAGTTCCGATGCTTATATCTTGAGAACCTGTAATGATATAAGCCTTAAACTTGGTATTTAGATAGAGCTATAGTAGCGGAATGTTGGAAAAATAAAATTTTTTTTAGGGGTAGTATGCTACGGGGGTAGGGGGTGTTTTTCCTAACTATTAAACGGTTTATGCTAGAAAGTTGAAACTCGGTGTTTATATGTAAATCAACTAGAAAAGTAATTGTGATAAGAAAAAATTTGAATATTCATTGGCGTTTAGAAAGGGGGGCAAAAAAAATTATTTGTAAATATAATAGATATTAATTTCATATATTTTCACGATTTTCGTCATATCTACTAGGTCTTTCCAAATATTGAATTCATTTTTATTCTACGGATTCTTCGTATGAATACCTAGAATGTGTTTTCACGGTTTTTTGAAATTCGACCCCTAAGAGTAGTGTGGTACAAGTGGGGTTGTTTTTCTTATATATGGAACGGCTTAAGCTACAATGTTGAAACTCGGTGTGTTTATGTAAATCAAGTAAAAAAGTAATTGTGATAAGAAAAAGTTTGAATATTCATTGGCGTTCAGAAGGGGGGGGGGCAAAAAAAAATATTTGTAAAAATAATAAATATAAAATGCATATATTTTCACGATTTTCGTCATATCTACTAGGTCTTTCCATATATTGAATTCATTTTTATTCTACGGATTCTTCGTATGAATACCTAGAAAGTGTTTTCAAGGTTTTTTGAAATTCCACCCCTAAGGGTAGTGTGGTACAAGTGGGGGTGTTTTTCCTATATATGGAACGACTTAAGCTACAATGTTGAAACTCGGTGTGTATATCTAAATCAACTAGAAAAGTAATAGTGATAAAAAAAAATTTGAATATTCATTGGCGTTCAGAAGGGGGGGGGGGGCAAAAAAAAATATTTTTAAAAATAATAAATATAAAATGCATATATTTTCACGATTTTCGTCATATCTACTAGGTCTTTCCAAATATTGAATTCATTTTTATTCTACGGATTCTTCGTATGAATACCTAGAATGCATTTTAGGGTTTTTTAAAATTCGACCCCTAAGGGTAGTATGGTACAAGTGTGGGTGTTTTTCCTATATATGGAACGGCTTAAGCTACAATGTTGAAACTCGGTGTGTATATGTAAATCAACTAGAAAAGTAATAGTGATAAAAAAAAATTTGAATATTCATTGGCGTTCAGAAGGGGGGGGGGCAAAAAAAAATATTTGGAAATATAATAAATATAAAATGCATATATTTTCACGATTTTCATCATATCTACTAGGTCTTTCCAAATATTGAATTCATTTTTATTCTACGGATTCTTCGTATGAATACCTAGAAAGTGTTTTCAAGTTTTTTTGAAATTCGACCCGTAAGGGTAGTGTGGTACAAGTGGTAGGTGTTTTTCCTATATATAGAACGGCTTAAGCTACAATGTTGAAACTCGGTGTGTATATCTAAATCAACTAAAAAAATAATTTTGAATAAAAAAAACGAATATCTATTGGCGTTCAGAAGGGGGGGCAAAAAAAATTATCTGTGAAAATAGAATGCATATTTTCCCACGATTTTCGACATATCTACTACCTCGTCCCAAATAATGAATTTAATTTTATTCTATGTATTCTCCATATGAATACCAAGACAGTGTTTTCAAAATTTTCTGAAAATTGACCCCTAAGGGGGTGTAAAGTGATTGTGTACTTTTTCATAAACTATTCCATATCTCTCAGATCCAATCAGATTTTCACTTTCACGATCTTGTTCTTTTTGATAGGTTTTCAGTCACATAGTAGCCTACACCGCATTTCAGAATTGAACGCGTTCCTTACTTCTGCCGGAAAAATAATAAAGTTACGCCCAGATTGTTGGCAGATTTTTATTTCGCTATGGATAATAGGTACCATAGAATACTAAAAACCAAAACCGAAAAATATTTGATGATAGGTACCAACATTAATGCAATATGCAATGCAATATTAATGCATACCATATTTAGAAATATGTATAATGTGATTTAACATTTCTAAAGAATATTCATTTTTTTTTGTTTTTTCACTTTTTAATTTTTTGTATTCATTTTTAATAAAGGAAAATACATACAATGTAAATAAAGCGATTAACGAAAAAATTTTCTTTTATTTCAGTAAATATTAACACTCAATTTCATTTCCTACGCACATTTAAAACAATGTTATTTCATACAGCTTCACCGTTAAACATTTTAATATTCCGGCGATGATGATCAATATCGTATTGAATTTGTTTTCTCATCTAAATTACCAACTAAATTATTTGTTTAACACAAGCAATATCCAAAGTTGCGGTACAAAGATGATACAATTTTTTTGTAGAATCATCACAACAAAGGTTTTAATAAAAGGCCTTTAAGAATTATTTTTCACTAGTTTTTCACACTAGATGTATAGGTATAGCCACAGAACTTGATCAAACAAAATAGCCAAGTCAAATCATTTCCCCCCCCCCCCCCCCCCCCCCAACAGCAAAGTCTGCATCCGCCACTGCTATAGGTATGTATGTCGCAATGGCAATTCGGTTCGTTTTTATGAAATCCTGTTACACTCGTTTGTTTTTAAATTCATATTTATGTATAATAATTCAATGCAATTTGTGCCAAACTCCTTGAAGCAAAATCTGTTCCTCTAGATTTAAATACACTTTAATATTTATACGGTGCACTTGTACTAGAGATTTCTGGTTTCTGAAACTGTTATGCACTACCAAATTCGATTACTGGAGTTATCAGGTTTTTAATCAGAAAAATCTTGGTTCAGTTTATTAGTCTAGTTTATGAGTTTATGCAGTCTTGAATTTCTATATTTATGTTCTACTAATTCCATCGCTCCATATTCGTTTTGAGATCAAAAGGTAATCTAATAATCGTTCGTTTCCTGTGCTATGTCAGAATAGGGGCACGTACTCCATGACGTACGAAACGAAGCCACATATAAGTATCTACCTCACAAACGACTACCTACGATGAATAGATTCCGTTCAGTTGATATTGTTTGGGGATTTGATTTTATTACGGTGGAGAGATGTTTGGAATCTCAAAGATCTATTTCAGGGTAAATAATGAAAAAAAGACATGACCATTTCCACAAAATATTTTTTCCTCCGCGTATTATTTTCTATATAACAATCAATTTGTCAACATTATAGGCTTAGGATTGATAATATCGTATCATATGATATGTATGTAGACGGACATGTACGAGCCTCAATCCATTCTTATAAGTTTTACAAGATTAATGAATAGAATATTTTCAGATTGTGTAGATAACTCATATTGGGTTACAAACTAATATTACTATTGATTGGATAATTTAATTTCTACGATTGTCTAGAAAAGATACCTGTAGGTACAATATACTTATACAGTGGGTGTAACAGTGAAAATTGGTTTCAATTTTTGCTTTTGGTTAGCGTTTGAGTATAAAAAATTTGCCAACAGTCTAGGCGCAACTGTATTATTTTTCCGGCAGAAGTTCAGAACGCGTTCAATTCGGGGATGCGGTGTATGTTACTATGGGACTGAAAACCTAACAAAAAGTTCTGGAAGCGGTAAGAAAAGGGATGCGGTCTAGAGGTTGAAAATAACAAAACTTAAAAATAGGTGATTATTAAACAAGCCTGGGGAAGTGAAAAGATATTCGATATCTGATCAGACCTGAGAAACATGGTGGAATTCACGAAAAAGTATACAACCAGTTTACACTCTCTTAGGGGTCGAATTTAAGAAAATCTTGAAAACGCATTCTAGGTATTCACATAAAGAATCCGTAGAATAAAAATGAATTCAATATATCGAAAGACCTAGTAGATATGACGAAAATCGTGAAAATATATGCATTTTATATTAACCGATATTTTTTTTTGCCCCCCCCCCCCCTTCTGAACGCAAATGAATATTTGAATTTTTTTTATCAGAATTACTTTTCTAGTTAATTTACATATACGTACTGAGTTTCAATTTCCTAGCGTAAGCCGTTCTGAAGTTAGGAAAAACACCCCCACCACCGTACCATACTACCCCTAAAAAAAATTCTATTTTTCCACCATGCCACTACTATAGCTCTATCAAAATACCAAGTTTCAGCTTCCTATCATTAAAGATTCTTAAGTTATAAGCATTGGAACTTTTTCTTTCTCACCCTTCTCCACCCTCACCCTCTACACCCACACCCCCAAACTTTTTTCTCTACTAGGGTTCTATTAGGCCTACTTTTGGTAAAAATGTGAAACATCCATCTTACACTGTTATTGAGATATGAATCGTGTTATTTTTGAAAAATTCTAATCCCTCGCACTTCCGTGCTCCTCCACCCCCTTCAAATATTTTATTTTGAGCAATCTTTATTTATCAATCTTTATAATAAAACCGAATTTTGTTTTTCTGGTTCAATTAGTTTGTAAGATATCGTAAACTAAAGTTTTTCACCCCCCACCCCCGTACGCCACTACCCCTACCCAAAAATTTTGTTTCAATCTACTCTCCTAATATAACTACAGATATTTGTTAAGTTTTAATTGCTTGCTATTAATGGTTTAGGAGATATGGATTTTAGAATTTGTTGATCTCGGCATTTTTGCGTTTCGGACGCATTATTTCCCCCTCCAGTCCCACACCCCTTCACCCATATCTGTTTTTTTGTTGCAAATGGGTCCATTATCAAAGCTCTATAGAAATTCTGAGTTTCAGCCTCCTAACACAAGCTGTTCCTGAGATCTAGAAACCTAAATTTTTCGTCTAAAACGCTTACCCCGCCTTCCCCCTTACACCTCCTCCCCTGAAAATAATGTCAATTCAAGGGGCTCACCAAGTCTATTCTTAGAAAAAATTTTAATTTAATAGCTCCACTGGTTTGAGAGCTACGAGCCTTCAAAGATTTTGGGGCGGTCGACGTACGGCGTACGGCGTACGGCGTACGGGGTACGGCGTTCAGACGGAGTGAAAATTTTTATTGCTTTTTTCGCGTCTACTAGTCATGAAACGTGGAAAAAAAAATTTTGAGGGCAGCAAATTTTTTTTTTTTAAAAATCGATAACAATACTGTATTATAAATAATACAGTAAAAGGAAAATGGTAATAGTGTTACAGCGTTAGCAGTTTAATTTATTAACTTGATGAATACTGGCAATACAATACTAACTTCGCCTCCGGATAAACGCGGTCCCCGACGAGATAAAGGTTGAGCTGAAAAAGGAACTGCCGGAGACCGAAATCCTTTCGGTGTCGAAATTTTCAACGATAAGATCAGCGTTGGTAAAGAGAGTGCTGCCGACCATCATGGTCCAGATTGAATGCAATAGCACAGCGGGGGATTTGCATCAAGTCCGCTTCTTAAACCACCAGGTGGTGCGTTTTGAAAAGCTCCGCAAGACGGAAATCTCCCCCTGCCGGTGTAGTCAACGGTATGGCCATTCAGCAGCTAACTGCAAAATGGCCTACCGATGTGTTAAGTGCGAGCCAACTCACTCCCCAGGCGAGTGCAATTTTGATGCATCAGCGGAAAAGGCGCAAACATACTGCGTGAACTGCAAAAGCCACGGCCACCCAGCGTCATTTAAAGAATCAACAACTAAAACGGATCATCGATAGTGCAATTCGACCAGGAATCAAGTTTGCAGATGCCGTGAAGGAAAAGTATAATACGAAAGTTCTGCCAAACCGGGAAAACCTACGAGAGCACACAAGTGTGGATAATAATAACACTAACGCAAATATTTTCAAATGAAATTTATTCAAATTATTAAACAATAAGTTTTGAGCAAGCCATCGGCGCTCATTCTCAACATTTTAGTTTTATAAGTAGAGTCCTTAACCTGTCCAATGTCTGTTTATGGCCAGGCATCACAAAGTCTTCAGAAGACCGAGCTCAGGCTCGTTTCTTTAAATGTCAATTCCATCGTGTGCATAAACAGGAGGAAGAATCTAGATGACTTTCTCAAAAAAGAACAACCCGATCTCCTTCTTCTTACTGAAACTTAATTAAAGCCTCACTATACCCCCAATTCCAAAACTATGAATTTATTAGGACAGATCGACCGAACTCTAAAGGTGATGGCGGCACGGGTTTACTAATAAAAAAACCATTTAAATTCACAGCAATTAATAGACCGGAATTCACAAAAGCTCGCACGGTAGTATTCAGTTAGAAAATACAGTAACTGAAAATTTTAGATTCGAAATATTTTAAAAGTTTGTAGAGTAAAAGACGTGCCTATTTCTCATTTAACTGCATTCCAAAGCAAATTTGTCTAGAAAAGATTTTATATAATAGTAATACAAAATATGACACAGGACTGTTTTCAAAAATAATGAACTGTTTTCAAAAACAATGTTTAAGTTGCTTAAATTAAACAAAATGAAAAAAACATTGTTTCAAATTAAAAATATAATAGTTCAAAAGAATTCTGAAAATATAATTTTCACAAGTCAAGAATATAAAAAACATATAAAAATATATAAAAAAAATTCTTTCGATGTCCATTTTTGTTCGTATGTTATTGATCTTTCAAAAGTTGGAAACAATGTAACTCTATTTTACTCAGATACTACGAGTCCCCAATACATATAACTTTTAATGGCAAACATATGTTTCGAAACTAAACTTTAATTTAATAACACTCCACAGAATACTTAAAGTCTGTAAGAAATTGAAATCAATAAATTTAATATATAAATTAAACATGTTGTTTTTTTATTTCAATTACAAACCCTAATACACTCATCGAAGAAATTACAAAGAGCATCCGCACTATTGTAAGAAGTACATTTGTAGAAATAACAATCATTTCCAGTATAATTGAGATAACAAATATTTAAAATTAGCATGCTGTAGTTGTAAAACTTACTACTCCAATCTATAAACTGTATAACGTCGTCGAAGTTATGAATTATAGTTGTTATTATTGCCGATTTTGTTGAAATTTTACAACTTTAACCCACAGATTCTACAGTGCCAATAGGATAATGAACAATTTCACAGTAGAATTCGGTCAATTTTGCTGCCTCGTAGTAAAGTCTACAACATTTTCAATTCTACAACAAGTGTGCTGTAAAATTGACAACAGTGGTAATAGGGTCCATTTTGACAACGAAAATCGATTAAATTGATTGTTAAATAAACAGTTTTACTCGGGTTTTTCTCTGGGTGTGTAACTGGTGTAATCTTTTTTTTTGTCACTATAAGAATTCTTAATGCAAGAGTTGCCATAAGAGTAGTACCAAATAAAAAATGGAATTCAATTTTATCCTTTGGCCCATCACGACATAAACATTAACATCCTAACACCAAGAAAAACAAAATAAAGTAGTCAAACAAAACAATTGAATTAATAACAGTTAACAAAGAATTAGTGTCAACCAGCATTAAGTCTGCGTTTCAGACTCAACTTACATATAAATAGAGAAGTCGAATACATTGGCATTTTTATTAACTTCCCTCGCGAGACATGAAATCGGTTCATTCATACCATAGTTCGTCCGGTGAAAACCAATCTGCCGAAGTCTAGGATGCCTCGGTAAAAATTTACCAATGGAAAACTAAGTATAATACGAAAGTTCTGCCAAACCGGGAAAACCTACGAGAGCACACAAGTGTGGATAATAATAACACTAACGCAAATATTTTCAAATGAAATTTATTCAAATTATTAAACAATAAGTTTTGAGCAAGCCATCGGCGCTCATTCTCAACATTTTAGTTTTATAAGTAGAGTCCTTAACCTGTCCAATGTCTGTTTATGGCCAGGCATCACAAAGTCTTCAGAAGACCGAGCTCAGGCTCGTTTCTTTAAATGTCAATTCCATCGTGTGCATAAACAGGAGGAAGAATCTAGATGACTTTCTCAAAAAAGAACAACCCGATCTCCTTCTTCTTACTGAAACTTAATTAAAGCCTCACTATACCCCCAATTCCAAAACTATGAATTTATTAGGACAGATCGACCGAACTCTAAAGGTGATGGCGGCACGGGTTTACTAATAAAAAAACCATTTAAATTCACAGCAATTAATAGACCGGAATTCACAAAAGCTCGCACGGTAGTATTCAGTTAGAAAATACAGTAACTGAAAATTTTAGATTCGAAATATTTTAAAAGTTTGTAGAGTAAAAGACGTGCCTATTTCTCATTTAACTGCATTCCAAAGCAAATTTGTCTAGAAAAGATTTTATATAATAGTAATACAAAATATGACACAGGACTGTTTTCAAAAATAATGAACTGTTTTCAAAAACAATGTTTAAGTTGCTTAAATTAAACAAAATGAAAAAAACATTGTTTCAAATTAAAAATATAATAGTTCAAAAGAATTCTGAAAATATAATTTTCACAAGTCAAGAATATAAAAAACATATAAAAATATATAAAAAAATTTCTTTCGATGTCCATTTTTGTTCGTATGTTATTGATCTTTCAAAAGTTGGAAACAATGTAACTCTATTTTACTCAGATACTACGAGTCCCCAATACATATAACTTTTAATGGCAAACATATGTTTCGAAACTAAACTTTAATTTAATAACACTCCACAGAATACTTAAAGTCTGTAAGAAATTGAAATCAATAAATTTAATATATAAATTAAACATGTTGTTTTTTTATTTCAATTACAAACCCTAATACACTCATCGAAGAAATTACAAAGAGCATCCACACCATTGTAAGAAGTACATTTGTAGAAATAACAATCATTTCCAGTATAATTGAGATAACAAATATTTAAAATTAGCATGCTGTAGTTGTAAAACTTACTACTCCAATCTATAAACTGTATAACGTCGTCGAAGTTATGAATTATAGTTGTTATTATTGCCGATTTTGTTGAAATTTTACAACTTTAACCCACAGATTCTACAGTGCCAATAGGATAATGAACAATTTCACAGTAGAATTCGGTCAATTTTGCTGCCTCGTAGTAAAGTCTACAACATTTTCAATTCTACAACAAGTGTGCTGTAAAATTGACAACAGTGGTAATAGGGTCCATTTTGACAACGAAAATCGATTAAATTGATTGTTAAATAAACAGTTTTACTCGGGTTTTTCTCTGGGTGTGTAACTGGTGTAATCTTTTTTTTTGTCACTATAAGAATTCTTAATGCAAGAGTTGCCATAAGAGTAGTACCAAATAAAAAATGGAATTCAATTTTATCCTTTGGCCCATCACGACATAAACATTAACATCCCAACACCAAGAAAAACAAAATAAAGTAGTCAAACAAAACAATTGAATTAATAACAGTTAACAAAGAATTAGTGTCAACCAGCATTAAGTCTGCGTTTCAGACTCAACTTACATATAAATAGAGAAGTCGAATACATTGGCATTTTTATTAACTTCCCTCGCGAGACATGAAATCGGTTCATTCATACCATAGTTCGTCCGGTGAAAACCAATCTGCCGAAGTCTAGGATGCCTCGGTAAAAATTTACCAATGGAAAACTATATCAGGCCCAAAAGTGAAGAAGAATCAACGACTCCTGTGAGAAGTTCATGAGCAAAAACCACATCGGCTATCTCACGTCGCTTCGAGAGAGAAGACATGTTTAAAAGTTGGAGCCGATCAGCTTAAGTAGGAAGACGAACTCTGTCATTCCAGTTAAGGTGACATAAAGCAATTCTCACAAATTTACGCTGAATCGACTCATTTCTACCAATGTGCTCAACATTATATGGCGACCAAACTTGGGAAGCATATTCAAGGTGGGATCTAACGGAAGTGTTATAAAGTATTATTTCTCGGAACATTGTTGTCTGTAAATTATACGAGTGACAGTATAATGAACGGTATTTGATAATTTCGTTTCGCTTAATTATTCTTGCGAACTAGTATGGTCTTTGTCATCTCTGTTATTTTTGTTAATGCTATGCAAGAGCTGATAATGTCCGTATGTACACCCATTCATTCCACATAACTTATTTTTTTTGCAGTCCCATTGGCTGTGTGAGTGGCACTTTCTACATAGCGTGAGTTTCTTTAAAGCCTTTAATTTCTCGTTTAGGTCAAGTTTTTTAAACTGAAAGCAGTCCTCCACCTTATGTTTCCCTTTATTGCAGACTACGCAGTCCTTTGAGTTTTGTGGATCGTTCTTATTTACGTCAGTTTTTAAATTATTTCGTGCGCTTGTCTTTTCCACATGAGTATGCAGGTAACCTTTAACTCTCGTTGACCGTTTTTCTTGACGAGCTTGTTGTGAGTCACTTACGTACGGAGTAACGTCACTTGCGGCTTGGGCTAGTACGAAAAGCCAATTTCCAAAGGTGGTAAGAGTTGATACGACTATAACCTGTTTGTGGATGGCCCAGTTCAATTTTGAAGTAGTGACGAATTATTCAGATGAGCTACAAGTCCAGATACTTCCATCGTAGAGCATAGGTTCTAAACCGAAAGCGCGTACTTGATGAGCTAATCTAATTGTTTCAATTTAGGAGATGGCTGACTTCTAATGTCTTCTAAGACTGCCTGAATAATTGTGGCAGGTCTGCCGTATAGCATTCGAAGCGTTTAAATGACATTGGGAACGTTATGTGGTAAAAGAAGTCTGCTTCTCCCTGACTCCAGAGCCCTCCCTTTCAGGCACCTCTGAAGTCGCACTAAATTTTCTACGTTTGTAATCCGCATAAGTGAGTTGTGTATTCGTAACCGCTTATGAAGATAGGCCAGTCGATTGGATTGCCGCGAAATGACGGCAAGTCTTTGGGCGTAATATGCCTTTTAAGCTATTTGATTTTTGCTTTATAGATGAAACGAAACTTTTGCGGTATTTGGTGGACCCTTCAATATTATTTGGTGGAAAGTGAAAAGAGTTACCTGACGGTGGTTCAGTGGAATGTGCAACACCCGCATAGACCACTGGTGGCTGTCTACCGTTGATAAACACGTTCGTACCGACTTGTGGTAATGATCGCAGGTCCGGTGAATAAGTGCCTGTAACTTTTTGTTGAGGGGCAGTATATGCCATCGTTGACGAATTTGGCAGTTGGTGACGTTGGCATGGTAATTGGGACGTTTAAGGAGTTTTGCAACATATGAGTCGTGGGTGCTCGATATGTGTTCTCCGGAATGGAAAACTGTTATTGGCCCCCAAATGTGACGTTCGCTGACATTTCTTTTGCTCCGTATCTGTTTGTTGCCATGGTGTACACCAGTTAGGTTAGGTTGAGAAGGGTGGACTGCAGCATTGTGCCACAGTCCATCACGAGAGATCACTGCAGACCCATGGTGGTTCCCTCGTGTAAAACCGGGCTCTAGACTACTGATTCCAAATATTGCTCTTCCTTATGAAGAGAGTAGTTCTCCATAAAGGAATCATTGCAAGTTCTGATAGGTTAGACAAGGAGAATTTCTCCAAATACCGATACTTGGTGCGTGCCAGACTCTAGTATTCACACACTAGATGCTACAATATCGGTTCAAAATTCTCATCACCACAGCGACACAGGTCAGCCATTGGTATTCCTAGTCTTTCCCCATGTGTCCCAAAGGGACAGTTTCCCGGTAGAACCCCTATGAGTTGTCTGCAAATGTTCCTGCTCAGAGAAAGAAGAAAGCTAGAGCTCCTTCTATCGAGTTTCGGCCAGCAGATTCTTCCTTGCCGGCATCCCGAGAGATTCACCCGGGCGTCCTCCATCTGTCTGAGCGCTTCAATATCAATCATAGTTTACGCACTCAATGGGACATAGAACCGATTCATCGGCCAGCTCTATGATCATCTCCGACCTCCTTCTGGCGAGCTCGTTTGCCTTTTCATTTCCAGGGAAGTCACAGTGACCAGGGATCCAAGTTATCTTTAGGCTGTTGTTTAAATCCACCATCTGCAATGTTCTTTTACATTCTTCAACAAGCCTGGATTAGTAATATGCGCCTCAACAGCCTTGATGGCAGCTTGACTGTCAACATAAATAATTACTGTACCATTCACGAACTGTTTTCGCACAATAATTTCCGTTGCTTTCGTCAGCGCATAAATCTCGGCCTGAAACACGCTCGAGCTATCCGGTAGCCTTAACGATTCCATAATGTCGAGGTCACAGAAGCCATTTTTGGAGCCATCAGTATAGATAGCCAACGTGTCTGAGGCAGTGATCACAGATCGCTACCCCAGCCTGGTGGGAATATTTACAGCATAGGAATGTCCAAAACTGCAAGACGGTGTCCTATAGTCAGTGCGCCCAGGCATGGCAGAGCACAGCGAAATTGACAAGGTCCTAGAGTGACCCACACTACCTACTAACCAATAGCCTGCCTCACGCATTCGCAAAGCACCCTTTATTGCTTTTGATTTTACCGTTATTTCCAACGGGATCATGTGGAGCATTACTTCCAGAGCCTGTGAGACCGTGGTACGCAAGACCCCAGTGATACCAATGAGTGCCATTCTTTGAATTCTGTTCATGGCGACCCTGTTAGATTCGAGCTCCAACGCATGCCACTACACCAGAGACCCATAAGTAAGAACAGGTCTTACTACCGTGATGTACAGCCAGTGGACTATCCTCAGGTTGAGGCCCCATGTTTTTTCTACCATTTTCTGATAAGTATAGTAGGCATTCGATGCTTTCTTGATCCGGTCGTCAATCGTGAGTTTCCAGTTCAACCTAGGATAAAGATAGATTCCTAAGTATGTGACGATGGAAATCTCAAGCTGAATTTCCGCCTTCACCAACTACAGCATTAACTAACTTGAATTTACAATACATACCGTGTACAACAAAGAAAATTGAATTATACTATAAAATAACACCATGTATTTTCTTAGATTCGATATAATTCGTAGCCAGCGCATGTTCTGGCCAGTATATAGCATAGAACGAACGAACACAAAGGAAGCAGTCGGCACCCCAAGGTTGCCAGATTTGGCGCGATAGCTTTTTCGTTATAGCTTGGCGCCGAATTTTTACTCATGACAGCACCGATGTCTTGTTTAATCTGAAATATCCAACCCCTGTCGTTTTGGTTTGACTTGCACTTTGTAGCACATTTGCATAGTGAAGAAGAAGAACTCATTCTCTGCGTTGGTTCATTCGCCTTATTGCTTATTCTTGCTTAGTTCGTGTCTGCGAAGAAGTGACATAAAACGGCATGCGAACTCGAATTGTCACAGAAAAGCATCAGCCGTCTTGTTGAAACAAAATACCGTTGTTACATTCGGTATGTATTCAATTACTTTTTCAAGCTTCTTTTATAGTGAAAGATAATTACTTTTCAGTTGCTTCATCAACAAAAAAACATAAACGTGAAATAAGAATGTGTATTTACATAGCTATGCATAGTTCGATTTTGGCAATCGAACATTTAACATCATTAATAAATGCTATGGATGTTCGTGATAAATTTTCTCTTCGAAGGACGAAGTGCACATCGCTGATAAAAAATGTTATACCACCAGTACTCCTGGAAAGCATTGTAACTGATGTTGGTAGTGTGTTTTATTCCTTACTGGTTGATGAATCCACCGATGTTTCGGACTGGAAATATTTATGTGTCTGCATAAAATATTACTCAGAAAACAGTAACTCTATTGTTACAAACTTCTTGGGATTAGTGCCTAAAGTACGTGCAACTTCGAAAGATTTGTATGACGCGTTGATCGATTTTACTTTATTATTTATAATACAGTATTGTTATTGATTTTCAAAAAAACAAAATTTGCTGCCCTCAAAATTTTTTTGTCCACGTTTCATTGACATTATTTTCAGGGGAGGAGGTGTAAGGGGGAAGGCGGGGTAAGTGTCTTAGACGAAAAATCTAGGTTTCCAGATCTCAGAAACAGCTTGTGTTAGGAGGCTGAAACTTAGAATTTCTATAGAGCTTTGATAATGGACCCATTTGCAACAAAAAAACAGATATGGGTGAAGGGGTGTGGGACTGGAGGGGGAAATAATGCGTCCGAAACGCAAAAATGCCGAGATCAACAAATTCTAAAATCCATATCTCCTAAACCATTAATAGCAAGCAATTAAAACTTAACAAATATCTGTAGTTATATTAGGAGAGTAGATTGAAACAAAATTTTTGGGTGGGGGTAGTGGCGTACGGGGGTGGGGGTTGAAATACTTAGGATTACGATACCTCACAAACCAAATGCACCAGAAAAACAAATTTCGGTTTGGGTATAAAGCTTGATAAATAAAGATTGCTCAAAGTAAAATCTTTGAAGGGGGCGGGGGAGCACGGAAGTGGAGGTAATAAGAATTTTTCAAATATAACACGATTCATATCTCAATAACAGTATAAGGTAGATGCTTAAAATTTTTACCAGAAGTAGACCTAATAGAACCCTAGTAGGGAAAACAATTTTGGGGGTGTGAGTGCAGCGGATGAGGTTGGGGAAGGGTGAGAAGGAAAAAGTTCTGACGTTCATATCTTAAGAAACTATAATGATAGAAAGCTGGAACTTGGTAATTAGATAGAGCTATAGTAGTGGCATGTTGGAAAAATAAGTTTTTTTTTGGGTAGTACAGTACGGGGGTGGGGGTGTTTTTCTTAACTTTAGAACGGCTTATGCTAGGAAGTTGAAGCTCGGTACGTATATGTAAATCAACTAGAAAAGCAATTCTGATAAGAAAAAATATTTAATATTCATTGCCGTTAGGAAGAGGGGGTAAAAAAAAATTGTCAGTGAAAATAAAATGCATATATTTTCACGGTTTTCGTCATATTTCCTAGGTCTTTCCAAATATTGAATTCATTTTTATTCTACGGATTTTTCATATAAGTACCTAGAATGTGTTTTCAAGATTTTTTGAAACTCGACCCCTAAGGGGGTGTTAAGTGGTTGTATACTTTTTTATGAATTCCGGAATATCTCTCAGATCTGATCAGATATCATATCCACGGGCTTGTTTAACAATCACCAATTATTTTTGTTTATGGATTCTTCATATGAATACCTAGAAAGTGTTTTCAAGATTTTTTGAAATTCGACCTCGAACTACTACTATTAATACTATTTCGTGAATTCTGCCTTATCGCTCAGGTCTGATCAGATATAGAATATCTTTTCGCTTCCACAGTCTTGTTTAATAATCACCTATTTTTAAGTTTTGTCTTCTTTAACCTCTAGACCGCATCCCGGAATATGACCCAATTATATAATTCATATGTTACACCATATTCTAACCGCTTCCCGAACTTTTTATTAGGTTTTCAGTCACATAGTAACATACACCGCATCCCCGAATTGAACACGTTCCAAACTTCTGACGGAAAAATAATAAAGTTGCGCCCAGACTGTTGGCAGATTTTTTAAAAGGTATTAATATTAAAACAGAAAAAATTATTGGTATTGCAACAGATGGGACCAGTAATCTCTGCGGCAAAAATAATTCACTTTAAACACTTTTGCTAAAAGATAATCCCAATATTATACTCATTAAATGTATTTGCCACAGTTTATCTCTGTGTAGCTCTAAAGCTGCAGAAGTTTTTAAAGTCGAAATTGATTTTTTATTAAGAGAAACATTCAGCTGGTTTTCAAAAAGTCCATTAAGAAAGGCCGAGTATAGAGAAATCTGGGATTTAATAAATTTAGGCTGTGAACAATGATTTCTTAATATAATTCAACTTAGCACCACTAATTGCGTTGAAAGAATTCTTTTTCAATATTTAGAACTAACAACATTTTTTTCAGTGGTTTCTGAAAGAGAAAAGTGCCATTCAGCATTACTGTTATCAAAAATATACAAAGATAATAAAAATAAATTAATTTTACTTTTTGTAAATCCTATATTGAAAGAAGTAAATAACTTAAATTTGTATTTTCAACGAAACAACATTGATTTCAGCTTAGCAATAAACGAAATAATTTTAACTATTTGATCTTTTACTAGACGTATTTTTACAGATAATTTCATGTCTTCTTGCTTTAATATTTTTGATTTAAATGAAGGCATTAATAATGAATCCAATCATTTACTTTTAGAAAACATTAACTATGGAAACGAATTTGCTCAATACTTAATAACGATTGAATTAACAGAATTCGATTTATTGAAGTTACGACAAAGTTGTAAGAATTTCTTGTTTACACTAGTATCAGAAATGCTTAATCGACTCCCCACAAATATTGCAGTTTTTGATAAAATTTCACTTTTTTCTCCAGAAAAATGTACAAGCCCCTTCAGGGGAAAATTTGAAGAATTGCCAATCCATTTTATTGATAAAAAATACTTACCTGAAATAAGCAATGAATATGATAAACTTTTAGAAGTTAAATGGAATGATGTTTTTGAAAATATTCCTACAAATACGTTAGACTTTTAGAAAAAAATTGTCACTATTAAAAATGCGTGCGGTGAAAAAATGTTTGGTAAAATAAGTGAATGTGCTCTTACATTATTATCTTTACCCAATTCTAATGCAATGGTAGAGAGAATATTTTCATCTATGAATACAGTAAAAACTAAAATAAGAAACAGATTGTTGTGTGAAACCACTAATGCTATACTATTAACACGTTACCATTGTTATAACAATAATAAATGTTGTGATATATTTGAACCAAGTAAGGAAATGCTTAAGAAATTCAATTCCAGCATTATGTATGAACAAAGTTCAAATATTGAATTGCATGAGAACGAATTGAATCAAATAATTTCAGATTTAAGCACCTTTGATGTAGTTGAAATTGAGATCAATAGCTCTGCAATGTAATATAAAGAATACTATGTATATTTTTTGGTAAATTTCACTGATAACCCCACCTCCTCTCTTGAAAATGAAAATTAACAGTTCTTATGAATAGTTCATGTCCATTTAAATCAATCAATCAAGATATCGATTCGCTATTTAAAATTTTGAAATTTTAATGTGAAATGGTAAGAAAATTTTAAGTTTTTAAATAGCAATATCTTTTGATTTCAGACCGAGCGGGGAGTGAAACCGATTGGAATTGGTTTTAAATGGACATGAACTATTCATGAAAAATATCAGTGAAAGATTTTCCTTTTTTTTCCGGAATTTGTTATTTTTTGGTTATGTTATTTTTATATTGAATATATTTAAATTTATTTTCACTTCAAAATGTATAGTTTTCATCATGGCGTAAATTGGCGATTTTTTAAAAGACCTTTGGCGCAATTTGGCACTTTTTAAAAGATCTTTGGCGCAATTTTTTTAAAGCGTCTGGCAACCCTTCGGTGGCGTTCAGCGAGTAGCCGCGGGTCGAGCATAAACTCCTCCCAAAGCGAAAGCTGACGCTGAATTCGAACGAATCGACCTGTGTTTTGGGCCTGCGGCTTCTAAAAGTCCGCCAAAATCATAGTCTTGAAAGTAATTCGAAAGGTGGCTAACACCGGTCATGCCAATCTGGTTTTAGGGTTTGCGGCTTCTAAAAGTCCGCCTAAACACAGAACGGCCAACCGGTCATCGTGGACGTACGCACAAAGCCAAGCCTATCCCGACTAGAGGAGCTACGACGCAACGGCTACCACTGGCCATGCCAAAAGGTCTGTGGTTTCTAAAAGCCCGCTTAGACGGCCAACCAGTTACCGTGAACTCACGCACGGAGCCAAGCTCAGCCAAGGCAGCAGAAGATCCAAACAGTAAATAAAATGTAACACAATACCTGAATAAAGAAGTTGAAGTCAAATTAAATAAATATTTGTAACGAACCCAGGCGCCCGATGAGCCTACCCCGGAATCGAGTCGTTACAAGTACTTCACACTATGAGAGAGTGGGATGGTAACTCCGTTCAAGCGTGGGAGCCTGAATTCTCGGTCAAACTCCTCGTAAAGAGGATAAGGTCGGTTTTCTCCGGATTGATGTTGAGACCGCAGCTAACAGCTCACCTGCTCAATGATTTGAGCCCAACTTCTAGTAGATCGCTCTAGGTGTCCAAGAACTTACCTCCCACCATCAGAACAATATCATCTGCATAGGCAATCACCTTGACTCCGGTCAAGGATAGAGCCTGTAAGATTTCGTCAACCACTGAGACCCATAGCAGTGAAAAAAGCACCCCATCCTGTGGGGTTCCCCGGGTTGCTTTCATTCTGCAATCCATCCCCCAGAGAGGAGTTTATAATTCTACCCCCTAGCATTGATATAATCCAGCACGAAATCAATGAGACAGCACCCTATCTATTCAATGACCTCCCGATCACACTCGCTTCCACATTATTGAAGGCACCCTCAATATCGAGAAACGCTGCTAGAGTATATTATTTCACATTCAAAGATTCTTCCACCGTGGAGACGACCTCATGCAAGGCCGTTTCGACAGATTTTCCCTTCATAGAAGCGGAGAATCCTCGCGTCCAGAACACATCTGAGATAGTAGTCCATCAGTCTCTTCATTGTTTCCAGCAAAAACGATGAGAGGATAATGGGTCTAAGGTCCTTAGCCAGGGTGTGGCTTGGATTGTCAGCCTTAGGAATGAAAATCACCCTGACTTCACGCCACATCTTCGGGACATACCCGAGGGTTAGACAACTTCTAAAGATCCTTACCAAGGAAGGACCAATAAGTGGCATGGTCTTCTGCAGCATAATGGGCACCATACCGTCCACTCCCGGAGACTTAAAGGGAGAGAAGGACATAACTGCACAAGCGAGATTGTTCGCTTTATAATGGCAGCGTCCGCCACAGAGAGATCAACTACCTGAGAGATGCTCCCAAGCTCCGAGATGCACCCTGGGAAGTGCGCCTCCATAAGCAGATCCAAACTTTCTTGACTTGATTTCGTCCAGCTTCCGTCACTCCTCCTCAAGTACCCAGGGACACTGGGGTCCTTGGCGAGGATCCTGCGCATTCTAGATGCTTCATTAATACACTCTATTTCCTCGCAGAGTTTCCTCCATGAACTACGTTTGGCAAAGTTCAGCGACGATTTAAATTCTTTTTGGCTGAGTCTGTATGCGTCCTAGTCCAAATCATTCTGAGTTCTTTTAGCTTTCTTGAAAAACCTTCTCGCCTTTCCTTTCTGAATCTCAAGGTCCTTAGACCACCACTTGGGACCACCCTTTCCACCTCCATTTGAAAGCGGAAAAGTTGATCTAAAGGCAGTCATTAAGGTTTACCAAATCCTCTCCACCTCCCTGTCAATTAGTTTCTCGCTGTTTAAGCTGATGGTTTCCTGCCCAAGGTTGCTACTAACTGTCTTTGAAAAATCTTCCGAGTTGGTTATTTTAATGTTGCAGAAGGAGTTACCCCGCACCACATCGCAAGATACCGTGAACGTAATTATTCTATGATCAGAGAAGGATTCTAATCCCGAAACTGACCAGTTCACAACTTCAAATTTCCATAGTTTGATCTTAGAGTTATGTCCAAGACTTCATTTCCGTTTCTAACAACAAAAGTGAGATCGTTACCTCTGTTGCATATTATAAGTTTGGAGAAGCAAATATATTCAAAAAGTAACTCACCCCTTCTGTTGATATCTCTGCTGCCCCATTGAGTGTGGTGAGCGTTGGCATCACACCCCACCATGATGTTGGTCTTCTTCCTTTCCACCATGCTGAACAGGTGTCTGAACCCGTCAGAGGATGGGTTTTCTTTACTGTTACGGTAGTTAGAGTGAGACGACGATAAGGCTGCTACCATCAGATCCCTCTATCTTCACTGCGGTCTGGTCACCATTGCTGTAATTGTTCAAGAGAAAAGAATTAATTCATTTCCTAATTAGAATACATGTTCTACCTGCGTCTTTCGTGAAGAACAAATTAAATTCGTTTGATTTCAGACCCTGTATCCGATTATTTGATAACCAGGGTTCTTGCAGGAGAGCCACATCGATCTTGCATAGCTCCAGCAGCCTCAAGAGATTACCGGATGTGGCTTTGAGGTGATGAAGGTTAAGTTGCTGTACCTTCATCATTGGCTTCCTGCGTTTCTGTTTCGGTCTGTGGGAACCTTACAGTCATCCTGCTGCATCCATAATGCAGTTCCCACTTCTTTTTTTCCAGGGCCGGGATCGCTTCCTTATCCCAAACCAGTTTTAACAGGCAAGGTTTTTGCTCTTTACTTTTCCTTGGCAAATTATAATAAATAATTCAATTATTTCTTTTCTTCATTACCTAGGTGCTATAAATTTTACAACTTAGCTGTTAAGATGATAAGTAAAATCTCTAAAACTTTATTGTTCCGTTAATGCATTTTGAATTATTATAAATTATAGTACACTTTTATTTCTAAAGGTTTTAAGTTCAATCGAAGAAAAATCTGATGCAAGCATTTTTAACGAACTCCGAAAAACTTTTAGGGTTAATGAGATCGAATTCAGTTTTATTTCTATTGCCTCTTCTATTCCAAAAAATACGTAAACAATAAAAAAAATCTGCCTGTCTGAGCGCAACTTTATTATTTTTCCGGCAGAAGTTCGGAACGTGTTTAATTTGGGGATGCGGTGTATGCTACTATGTGACTGAAAACCTAACAAAAAGTTCGGGAAACGGTTAGAATATGGTGTAATATATGAATTATATAATGTGGTCATATTCCGGGATGCGGTCTAGATGTTGAAAAAGAAAAAAACCTAGAAATAGGTGATTATTAAACAAGCGCATGGAAGTGAAAAAATATTCGATATTTGATCAGACCTGAGAGATATGGTGGAATTTAGGAAAAAGTATGCAACCACTTTACACCCCCTTCAGGGTCGAATTTAAAAAAATCTTGAAAACACTTTCTAGCTATTCATATGAAGAATCCGTAAAATAAAAATGAATTCAATATTTGGAAAAACCTAGTAGATATGACGAAAATCGTGAAAATATCTGCATTTTATTTTTATTGATAAATTTTTTTTTTCTAGTTGATTTATATATACGTACCGAGTTTGAACTTTCTAGCGTAAGCCGTTCAAAAGTTCGGAAAAACACCCCCCACCCCCGTACCATACTACCCCTAAAAAAAATGTATTTTTCCACCATGCCACTACTAAAGTTCTATCTAAATACCAACTTTCAGCTTTCTATTATTATAGGTTCCTAAGATATAAACATCGGAACTTTTGCCTTCTCACCCTTCCCCGCCCCCACCCTCTACACCCCGACCTCCAAATTTTTTTTCCCTACAAGGATTCTATTAGGCCTACTTCTGGTAAAAATTTGAAGCATCTATCTTACATTGTTATTGAGATATGAAACGTGTTATTTTTGAAAAATTCTTATCCCCTCCACTTCCGTGCTCCCCCGCCCCCTTCAAAAATTTTACTTTTAGCAATCTTTTTTTATTAAGCTTTATACCCAAACCAAATTTTGTTTTTCTAGTGCAATTGGTTTGTAAGATATCGTAGTCTAAAGTTTTTTGTACCCGAAGGAGTGGAAGGACACCTCCGTACGCGTCTACCCCCACCCAAAATTTTTATTTCAATCTACTCTCCTAGTATAACTACAGATATTTGTTAAGTTTTAATTACTTGCCGGTAACGGTTTAGGAGATATGGATTTTAGAAAGTGTCGATCTCCACGTTTTGCATATCAGTAATTTTTTTGCAAATGGGTCCACTATTAAAGATTTTTAGAAATTCCAAGTTTCAGTTTCCTACCATAAGCGGTTGCTGAGATCTAGAAACCAAAATTTTTCGTCTAAAACGCTTCCCCACCTTCCCCCTCACACCCTCACCCTTCAAAAAATTCTAACTTCAAGGGGTCTACCATGTCTATTCATAAGAAAAAAATCAAATTAATAGCTCATAGGGTTTGGGGACTATAATTCCTCAAATGAGTTTGCGTACGGCGTACGGCGTAGGGAGCACAGACGGACTGAAATTTTTTAAAAAAAAATCGATAACAATACTTTATTATTAATATAATAAAGTAAAACATAACGCAGTCACGATCGGCTGCAAGCCAATCGTATGATACTCTAGATGAAATACTGAACTCCGATTTATATTTTAGTTGGAAATATATCAAAAGAATGAGGAGTGCACAAGCAATTATTACATGACCTTTTACTTACAGGTAGAAATTATTGTATAGAGGCTACTTGATTTTTTGATTTATAGTGAGTTCCATAAAGTAAGTTGGGACATTTTACAGAATTTTTGTATGGCAGCTACATGAAAGACTTATGGGATATTTTTCATATTAATAGTTTCAGCTGCGACTATTATAAAATTAATGTGTATAAAATTTCATAGTCGTAATTGAAAGTGTTCTAAAGTTATCGTTCAATATTGGTGAACGTGTTTATTAAGGACTTTTGTATGACAGCTACCCGAAGGAGTCAACAGATAGCGCTAATTAATGAACTCCGTTTTGGTTTTGGTATAAAACTAATTCCTGTAAAATTTTAAATTCCTGCTTTAATTCGTTCTGGAGTTATAGTGGATTGAGTAACAAGCATACATTTTTGAAGGACTTTTCTAGGCTGCTACACGAAGGACTCATTCGATTTGCATCATATTCAAAGCTTTTGATTCAAACATTGTAAATCTTAAGTATTCAAAATTTCATGTTCCTAACTTGAAGCATTCGAGCAATAATTGTGAAAACGTGTTTTAAGGACTCTTGTATGGGAGGTACCCGAAGGAGTGGAAGGATATCGCCCATTAACGAACTTAGCCTTACTTTTTTCATTTTACAAGTTGTGACAAAATTTCAACTTCCTAGGTCAACGCGTTCTTGAGTTATCGTGCTAACGGATGGACGGACGGACGGACCTAACCAGAGCGCCAGAGTCACATGTCACAAAGTAGGTGGAAAGTCACAATTAATTCAAAATTAATATAAAATTGTGACTCTACACCTACTTGTGACTTGTGCCTCAGACGCTGAATAGGCCTGTAAGTCATTCTACGACTGTATAGAAATGCACGTTGGCAGCCAGAATATACTTAAGGAATCTTTCGTTGACTTTTCCAAGCTTTCGTAAAAACTTATGAGCACGGTTAGCCCTATCCAGAATTGACTTACGGCACCTTAATATCTTTTCGTGAAATGCATTAAGGTACGTAAAGTTTGTGGCAAAACTTAATGAATCTTATACCCAACTACAATAGCCTTAAGGTAAGATAAGTTTGACAGCTAAAAAAGACAAATATCGGCTGTCAAATACTCATCAAGAGAATGATAATTAAAATAAATTTTTCTTTTTTAAAATGGAGTTGACTATAAATCAGAAGTCTGAAATCACAAAGTACAAAAAATTTCGGAAACCATGAGTCCGGTACGACAATCTTTTTGTTCCTGTTTGATTTTTCTTTCTTGAGAGGATTTTAATCGTTTGAAATCGTTTTTCGTTCGCGTAATTTGGCGTGGACAATACGCCTGCATCTTTCGCTGTCTATCAGTAAATTAAATTTGATTTTACAGAAAAACATAACGCAGTCACGATCGGCTGCAAGCCAATCGTATGATACTCTAGATGAAATACTGAACTCCGATTTATATTTTAGTTGGAAATATATCAAAAGAATTTTAACATGACCTTTTACTTACAGGTATCAACCAGTGGCGTGGCGTGATAATTCAACAAGGGGAAGCAATTGGTTAATATCCACAATTTTTTATTATTCTACCTATCAATTTACTGCATATTGATTGAACCTCCTCCATTAGCACCCAGCAGGGATCTAGGAGGCTATTTAGAACGTTGGTGTTTAGGTTGTCAGTCGCAGTCACCTACACCTAGCTCATCATTAAACGCTTTCCGGACTTCTATCAAAAAAATTATAAAGTTTCGATCATAGTACCTACATATTGGCAAATTTTTTTTTATTTTTTACGTATTTTTTAGAATAGAAGAGTCAATAGAAATAAATAATAATAATAAAATAATTCTATCTCATTAACCCTAAAAGTTTTTCGGAATTCGTTAAAAATGCATCAGAGTTTTCTTCGATTCAATATAATAATAGAAGTAAAAGTGAATTAAATATCTCATTAGACCCAATATACAGTTACTCCCATAATTATTGGGTCGAGACCAAAAACAATGTTTGGGGCAAAATTGTGACTGAAACGAGGAGGAAATAAAAAAAAATATATTTCATTTGTTATTGTATGTACTATATACTGACGGAAATAAGTGTTTTTTTCAAAATATATATTACGCAAATATATGAAATAAACAAAACAATTCAAAAAAATTAAATTTTACATCACATAATTATTGGGTCGAACGAATTTTTTGTACTTTTTTCAATTTAAACTGCTAAATTATTATTGGGTGGGATCTCCTTTCTTATTCAGGATCCACTTACATCTATTTCGCATTAATTCAATAAGTTTCCGGTTAGCTGATTCGAAGATTTCTGTCCATTCATCTTATGGAACCCTTTTGAACTCCGGTGTACTGCTAATTGGGTGAATCCTGCTTTTATCATCAAGCTCCTCCTGAAGATGTCTTCTGGGAGCAGATTGGTGGAAGGTGGAAGAGTGGTGGTCGGTTTTTTCCACTTTGTGACACTTGTAGTGGAGGAATTCTCGAATGATCTGTATCGAATGTTTAGAATCTTATCTTGATAGAATTGAAATGTTTCTAGAATTCACATTTCCCCTGAAGAAGTTTTCCATTTATTTCTTGAAAATGTGTAGCAATACATTTTTGGTCATAATGCCATCAATAAAAACCATGTTTTCAACTGCTGAGAACGATATACAGCCCAAACCATAACCTACTGATCTCACAAAGAAAAAAATTGTAAGCGGCGTCAATAAAAAGACATGATGGAGTTTAGTGAACTCCACCTAAAAGAGGACCAAAACTTTTGGAATCAGGAGATTTTTACAGATGAGAGTAGTTTTAATGTTTTTGGGTCAGTTGGATGCACCATGGTGCTGCGCAAGACTAATGTTGAACTAAATAAAGAAAATCCACTCATATGTCTGTATAGCATAGCATGGGATCAGTAATGGTTTGGGCTGTATATCGTTCTCAGCAGTTGAAAACATGGTTTTTATTGATGGCATTATGACCAAAAATGTATTGCTACACATTTTCAAGAAATAAATGGAAAACTTCTTCAGGGGAAATGTGAATTCTAGAAACATTTCAATTCTATCAAGATAAGATTCTAAACATTCGATACAGATCATTCGAGAATTCCTCCACTACAAGTGTCACAAAGTGGAAAAAACCGACCACCACTCTTCCACCTTCCACCAATCTGCTCCCAGAAGACATCTTCAGGAGGAGCTTGATGATAAAAGCAGGATTCACCCAATTAGCAGTACACCGGAGTTCAAAAGGGTTCCATAAGATGAATGGACAGAAATCTTCGAATCAGCTAACCGGAAACTTATTGAATTAATGCGAAATAGATGTAAGTGGATCCTGAATAAGAAAGGAGATCCCACCCAATAATAATTTAGCAGTTTAAATTGAAAAAAGTACAAAAAATTCGTTCGACCCAATAATTATGTGATGTAAAATTTCATTTTTTTGAATTGTTTTGTTTATTTCATATATTTGCGTAATATATATTTTGAAAAAAACACTTATTTCCGTCAGTATATAGTACATACAATAACAAATGAAATATATTTTTTTTTATTTCCTCCTCGTTTCAGTCACAATTTTGCCCCAAACATTGTTTTTGGTCTCGACCCAATAATTATGGGAGTATAAAAATTCTTGAAAATGTACACAACCTTTTTACACACTGTGAGGGGTTGGATATCGAAAAATTAGAAAAAAATATTTCTAGGTGCTTACATAAAGAGCTCGCAAAAGTAAAATTTATTTTGGCATGTCCAATATAACGAAATCGTGGAAATGTGGAAAAATCCCTTTTCACGGACAATTGTTTTACTCAACCTCTATGCTAATAAAAATAATTTTTTTTTTCCTTAATTACTTCATATACATACGTACTAAGCTCCAACTTTCTTCTTCATAAGCCGTTTTTGAGATATTAAAAATCACCACCCATATATTTTTTTCTAGGATACCTCTTTATTAGCTCTATGTAGTAATTTTTTACCTTTCTATGGTTTGTAGTTTTTCAAAAATAAAAATGAATGTTATTTCCTTTCCACGCCCTCCCACCATCAGCCCCTTCACCAGTACCTCCAGAATTTGTTTTTCCAGTTAGAAGTGTACTGGACCTAACTCCTGTAAAATTTCTAAGATCGTATATGGTACGGTTCTTCAAATATAAAAATAAAATATTTTAAAAATGGCCTACCTCTCACATAATAAATTTTATATTCAATGAGCTTCTCCGCATATCCTCTATACACAAACTAAATTATACCTTCCTGATTGATTCGAAAGATATTCTAATCCAAAGTTTTTTACCCCAACCCCTACTCACCACCTTCTGATTAAAAAATCTTAGCTCTTGATTAATCTGCTACTATTATTTCTTAAAACAACTACAAGTTTCAATCTTCTGACATCAACCATTCAGAAGATACGTATTTTAGAATGTTTCAACTAGAGATGAGAAATTCGGATCTTTTCAGTGAACCGGCTCACTGGATCTCGCTCTTTTCAAAGATCCGGCTCTTTAAGCCGGTTCAAAAGATCCATCGGTATGTAATAACAAAAAAATAGAAAAAAAATTAATTATTAAATCTCACAGAACTCCGTTAGTGTGAGTAGCTCTTCACAAGGCCAACTGGGAAATTCCTTTCGTCGTACGAAAAACTGGTTTATACCAAACTACCATATAAATTTGTCGCCTATTTTAAATAAAAATGGTTTAAAAGTTAAAAAACACTGGGACAAACTCTAATTTTTTACACTTCACGCTTATTATTTACAATAAATAATTTGGCAAAAAAGTTGTTCAGATAAAAAAGATAAACAGTTAAATTCTCCATAAACTGGTTCTCAAAATTTTTAGCGAGATATGCAAAATACGGCTACAAATCGACAAAACATACAATTCAAAATTTCGGGCCTTCCTTAAATCTATCTCCTATTTTCAGTTTATAATCTTTAATATTTGATTTGTTCATCTTTTATCATTTTTAACCATTCTTTACCATTTTTTATAATTTTTTATCATTTTTTTATATTTTTTATCATTTTCTACCATTTTTTACCATTTTTTATCATTTTTTACCATTTTTTTTTAATTTTTTATCATTTTTTATAATTTTTTACCATTTTCTATAATTATTTTATCATTTTTTATTATTTTTCATCATTTTCTACTATCTTTACCATTTTTAATCATGTTTTACCATTTTTTTAATTTTTTTTACAATTTTTTTTTTTCATTTTGAACCCTTTTCTACCATTTTTTTTTAATTTTTATCATTTTTTTACCCTTTTCTTTTTATCATTTTTTATAATTTTTTATAATTTTTGCCACTTTTTATAATTTTTACAATTTTTAGTCATTTTTTACCATATTTTACCAATTTTTACCATTTTTTTATCATTTTTTACCATTTCTTTTAATTTTTACCATTTTTTATAATTTTTATCATTTTTTTACCCTTTTCTACAGTTTTTTTCTAATTTTTTATAATTTCTATCATTTTTTTACCCTTTTCTACAATTTTTTAGCTTTTTTTACCATTTTTTATAATTTTTTACCATTCTTTATAATTTTTTATCATTTTTTAACATTTTTTATATTTTTTTTATCATTTTTTACCCTGTTTTACCATTTTTTTTTATAATTTTTTATCATTTTATACCATTTTTTATAGTTTTTTACCATTTATTATCATTTTTTCTCTATTCCTCAATCCTCAATAATCAATCCTCAATCCACAATCCTCAACTATAGTTCGCGAACTATGAGGAACTATAGTTCCTCTATTCCTCAATCCTCCATCTACCATCCTTAATCCTCCATCCTTCATCCACCATCCTCTATCCTCCATCGTCCATCATCCATCCTCTATCCTCTATCTTCCATCCTCCATCCTCCATTTTCCATCCTCCATCCTCCATCGAACATCCTCCATTGTCCATCATCCATCCTCCATCGTCCATCCTCCATCGTCCATCGTACATCCTCTATTGTCCATCATCCATCCTCCATCCTCCATCGTCCATCATCCATCCTCTATCCTCTCCATCGTCCATCGGTCATCATCCACCATCCATCCTCTATCCTCTATCCATATGGCTCAACCGCTCAACCGTTCAACCGCTCAGAATGGCTCAGCCGCTCAACCGCTCAACCGCTCAGAATGGCTCAGCCGCTCAGAATGGCTCAGCCGCTCAGAATGGCTCAGCCGCTCAACCGCTCTACGTATCTTTACGAATCTTTGCGGTTCGCGGATCTTTACGGCTCAACGGATCTTTACGGATCTTTGTGGTTGAGGATGGACAATGGACGATGGATGATGGAGGATGGTGGATGGACAATGAAAGATGGAGGATGACAATGGAGGATAGACAATGGAGGATGGACGATGGAAGATGGACGATGAATGGTGGACGATGGAGGATAGAGGATGAATGATGGAGGATAGATTATGAATGATGGAGGATGTTTGATGGAGGATGGAGAAAGGAGGATGGAGAAAGGAGGATGGAGAAAGCAGGATGAAGAAAGGAGGATGGATGATGGGCGATGAAGGATCGGGGATGCAGGATGGATGATGGAGGATGGAGTTTGGTGGACAGAGGATGGTGGATTAAGGACAGTAGATGGAGGATTGAGGGATAGAGGAACTATAGTTCCTCATAGTTCGCGAACTATAGTTGAGGATTGAGGATTGAGGAATAGAGGAAAAAATGATAAAAAATGGTAAAAAATGATAAAAAATGGTAAAAATTATAAAAAAAAGGTATTTAATGATAAAAAATTATAAAAAAATGGTAATAAAAGGTAAAAAATGATAAAAAATTATTAAAAAAATGGTAAAAAATAATATAAAATGGTAAAAAATAATAAAAAATGGAAAAAAATTATAAAAAATGGTAAAAAATTATAAAAAATGGTACAAAATTATAAAAAAAATGGTAAGAAAGGGAAAAAAATGATAAAAATTTATAGAAAATGGTAAAAAATTATAAAAAAATGGTAAAAACTTATAAACGGGTAAAAAATAATAAAAAATTATAAAAATGGTAAAAATTTATAAAAATGGTAAAAAATGGTAAGAATTTTTAAAAAATTATCAAAAATGGTAAAAAATGGTAAAAAAGGGTAAAAAATTATAAAAAATGGTAAAAAATTTTAAAAAATGGTAAAAAATTATAAAAAAATTGTATGAAAGGTTACAAAATGAAAAAACTTATAAAAAATTTTAAAAAATGGTAATAAATGGTAAAAAATGGTTAAAAATGATAGATGAAAGATGAACAAAGAAAAGATTAAAGACTATAAACTGAAAATAGGAGATAGATATAAGGATGGCCCGAAATTTTGAATTTTATGTGTTGTGAATTAAATTGTCTCTTTTTATTTGAACAACTGTTTTGCCAAATTATTTATTTCAAATAATAAGCGTAAAGTGTAAAATATTATTATATTGTCCCAGTTTTTAAACTTTTGGACCAATTTTAAAAAAAAAAGTGACATATTTACATGGCAAACTTGTAGAGGACTAAACTCCCTACAAGTTTTGCTTTAACCAGTTTTTTGTGCGACCAATGTATAACGGCCGGGAGCACGTTAACACAGAGGCCGGAGAACTCGCAAGTATGACTACCTGCGGTCGGGAGAATAGAAAGAATTTCTCGGTTGGCCTTGTGAACAGCTATTCGCACTAATGGAATTCTTTGAAATTCAGTCATTCTCCATAAATTTCGTTCTCACCATTTTTAGCGAGAAATGGAAAATACGGCTACAAATCGACAAAACAGAAAATACAAAATTTCGGGCACATGCTATATCAAGCTGTGGTCTGAAACTGTGATTCCATATTCTACTCCATCATTGGAACCTAACCACGTCAAAACATTTCACCTTCCATTTAACTCCGAAATTTACTGAAATTTTGTCTCTGGTGACCGAGCTAACCGTCAAGATCCGTGAACCGAAGAGATCCGTGGAGAAGATCTGGCTCAGTTGGATCTCTTGCTTGTGCTGGTTCATTGAGCCGGCTCAGATCTGAGTTACCCATCTCTAGTTTCAACCTCAGCTTTCAAGCACTCCGAAGACATTGCTTTCCCTCCACTCCCACACGCCTCAAACCTTATCGTAAATTTTGCAGAGAGGTCCACTACCTATATTATACTTTTATATAAGTTCCGAGTTTCAGCATCCTAACATACCATAAGTGGTTCCTGAGATCTAAGAACTAAATTAAATATGTACAATTGAACTATTTACCACAATTCAATTCAAATCTTCAATCAGAATTCAATTCCAATCCTACTCTGGTAGCACCAATTTCTGATCAGATCTCTGCTCGCTGCAAGCTTCTCCGTTGCAGCCAAGAACGTGTTGTACGAAGTACGACCCGTGCAGATTGTGCAGAGATGCACATATCTCATTGCTTCCACCGAGGCTTCAAGAGTGTGTGTGACGTCACAGTGAGTTTACAGCGAACTGATTTCAACACTCATACATGCATTGCTTTTCCGCGGGGTGTTTTTCTGAGTTTCTTTTCGCTTGCCGTGGTGCTGCCAAGTCGGCTGTGTGCGATTTTCGCGTGTAGTTTCTTACGAACTTTTATTTAGACTGAAAATGTGTGAAGTAAAAATTTTTATTTACGATTTTTCTGCGCGTGAACCATTTGATTACATATACATTAGTAGTAATAGTTTGTGATTAGGCTTGTGCCTCTACAACAATGGTTGGAAACTTAAAGCTAACAATGGCTGTATTGAAATAAAATTAATTAGATTCGCTTGAAGGAAAAATGGTTAAGGAAAAAGTATTTTAGATATACTATTTTTCAGCAAAGTGTAAGGGAAGCAATGCTTCCGTTGCTTCCATGGACGCCACACCACTGATACAAACTAGTGTATAGTGGCTACCCGATTGTGACAGTGAGTTCCATAAAGTAAGTTAGGACATTTTACAGAATTTTAGAAGGGCAACTACATGAAGGACTTATGGGATATTTTTCATATTTCATTAAATAGTTTCAGCTGCGACTATTATAAAATTAGTGTGTATAAAATTTCAAAGTCGTAACTTAAAGCGTTCTTAAGATATCGTTCAATATTGGTGAACATGTTTATTAAGGACTTTTGTATGACAGCTACCCGAAGGAGTTAACGGATGGCGCTAATTTATAAACTCCGTCTTGGTTTTGGTATAAAACTAATTCCTGTAAAATTTTAAATTCCTGCTTTAACTCGTTCTGGAGTTATAGTGGATTGAGTAACAAGCATACATTTTTGAAGGACTTTTCTAGGCTGCTACACAAAGGACTTTTCTAGGCTGATATACGAAGGACTCATTCGATTTGCATCATATTCAGTGTTTTCGATTCAAACATTGTAAACCTTAAGTATTCAAAATTTCAAGTTCCTAACTTGAAGCATTCGAGCAATAATGTGAAAACGTGTTTTAAGGACTCTTGTATGGGAGGTACCCGAAGGAGTGGAAGGATATCGCCCATTAACGAGCTTAGCCTTACTTTTTCCATTTTACAAGTTGTGACAAAATTTCAACTTCCTAGGTCAACGCGTTCTTGAGTTATCGTGCAAACGGAAGGACGGACGGACAGCTTGGGGGTTTTGGCCAAAAATAAACACAAAATAATATATAAATATTTTTCGTCCGAGGCTCGGTTCTATGCGTAACAAACTTTTCGGGCTGGATTAAACTTATAATACTCTATGTGTTCATTTAGAGTATAAAAATAGTGTTATATGTTTTCAAATTATTCGAAAGGCATTTATATTAAAAATCACTATTTTTTTTCATTTAGCTATCTTCTAGAAATACCAATTAATTATACTATCTGTGAAACTTTTCAATGAATGTGGTCTTCTTATGTAATTCTTGCCATGAAAATCGTGAAAAATTGCTTCAGTTTAACTTCATATATTAGGTGTGTTTTAATGCTCTCCAGAGTGGAGCACCTAATCGGCAGGCGAAAAAAACGATCCAGGGTATTATGTGGAGTACATTTTATTGGAAGACTTGGCAGCCCTGCGCTGTCAAGTTTGAAATTTTTATTCAAACATTGCAATCACTCACTTTTTCTTTTCTTGCTTATTAATTTCACTTTAATTTCCACCAAAAATTTAAAAAAAATATTTGTCCTTCCTTTGCTGCAAAACTTACGGCAATATAACTGTCATCGGATTTTATTTAATTGCAGTTCGGTTGCATTTCTGTTGTGCTGCCAACCATTAAAATCGAAACGAGTAAAGCGAATTAAAGCGAATTCATCATAGCCTCACACCATTTCATTCTCTCCGGGGTAGGATATGTAACCTAGTAAAATTAGTGGGTTTACTATCCTGGACGTTGTTGTTGTTTAACGTATACTTATGCTGTACTATCCTTCTCTGGAGAGCATTAAAACACGCCTAATATTAACAGAAATACGCATTTTATAAAACGTTCAAGGGTTGTTGTTCTAATAGCATTTTTTCCAAATACAGTTTGAATTTTTATTTATGGATGTCCTAGTTTACATACCTGCTAATTAAACGGTGTAATTTTATTTGTTTTTTTGTTGCCATAAACGTGAAATATTTGTAAAAAAAACAGTCATAAATCATCAAAATTGGTCGTACCGGACTCATGGCGCCTTAAGGGATTATGCCACTCAAGAGTTTTCATTATTTTAAATGGTCCCATAGGACCTCAAAAATGCTGTCCCAGAAGTTTATGACCGATAAAAGTCTCTAAGAACTCAGTTTTCGAATTTTAGTGCAAGGCATATTGCAAAATTACTTATGTTTTTCTACATACAGAAAACTTCAAATGCGTTTATCTCAAAACTACATTTTTCAAGCTGGCCGGAAACATAACTCTAGACAATTTTCAACCGATTCACTTGAAATTTTTAATGTATCTTTAAAATTATATTGTCCATCAGAGTACGTAGGATTTTTTTATATGGCATAGTTCATTTGTTATTAACAATTTTCTGACGATTTTTTAGGCAAATTTCACACTTTTCACTTTAGAAGTGCGCCATTTGGCTAAAAATCAAAAAAACGAAAAAAAATCTTACGTACTCTTGTGGCTGTTGTTATGTGTAATCGAAATAAATTTATTAGCTTATCATAATTCAAAAAGTACAGGCACTAGGTCCGGCCATGGACTCTTGAAAAACGGAGATGTCATCGCAAAAACGCTACACAGCCGCCATTTTGAATTTAATCTCTTAATCTCTTTTCGGAATAATGATTTATTTTCTAGTTTTTCTGAAAAAAAAGTTTCGAAAAAGGCCTATTTTTTCAGCCTCTAGAGTGGCATAACCCCTCAAGGTTATTGTAGTTGGGTATAAGATTTATTAAGTTTTGCCACAAACTTCACGTACCTTAATGCATTTGACGAAAAGATCTTAGTGTGCCTTAAGTCAATTCTGGTTAGGGCTATAGAAGTGTTTCGTGTAAATACATGGCAGTTTATTTTAATGGTGATTACGATTATTTCTTTTATGAATCGGAAGAACCAATTTTTAAGAATATATAAATTCAGCCACTGTAAATTCCATCAAGAATTGAAAGTGTGACCTTACAATCCCTGATTCTGTTAAAATTATGTGTACTCGATAAATTTGTGAAAAAACGTGCGTCTGGTTGCCGCACAGTGGGGCGTTTGCCCGATCTAGCTGGCCTCCTTGGCAAAGGCCTTGAACAAATGTCACTAGAGTCAAATCAAAAGGTATCTTACCCGGAAAACTATTATATAATAGCATTTTCAGTTAAAAATATGATGTGAAAACATTCACCGAAAAAATTATATATTCTTTTTTCACAAAAATTTTTGAATATTGATCAATTTGAACTTTAAATTGACCAGTTAGATTCGATATTATCTACAAGTAGTTAGTAGTGGTAGTAGTAGTAGTAGATATTATATACTACAATAAAAGAAAGGAATTTGTAAGTAATGGAACTCTCTTTCGAGCTCTTATGAAGCTATTCTCGAGATATCAAACTCGGAAGCCCTACATATTTTTCCCGTATAAATTCTATCTATCTATCATTATATCTCGAGCCATTCGGAAGTATTGTTTTTTCTCACTCCCACACTCTTCACCAATATCGAAAACTTTTTGTGAACTATTCAAGTCTTATATTTTATTAAATTCAAGTTTCAGCTTTCTAGTATAAACGATTGAGAATACCTAAAATCTCCGCTTACAATTGACCACAGTCACTTAAAGAAAATCCACCTGGTTTACACACTGAAAAAATTTCAGCTTACAAGGAATACAAAACGATTCCACAACCGGTCTTCGTACTGAGTGTGACTTAAGGGGGATCATCTGAGTAGAAAGCAGAAAAAAAAAATCTGCCAACAGTCTGGGCGCAACTTTACTATTTTTCCGGCAGAAGTTCAGAACACGTTCAATTCGGGGATGCGGTGTATGTTACTATGTCACTGAAAACCTAACAAAAAGTTCAGGAAGCGGTTAGAAAAGGGTGTAACATATGAATTAAATAATTGGGTCATATTCCGGGATGCGGTCTAGAGGTTGAAAAAAACAAAAATTAAAAATAGGTGATTATTAAACAAGCCTGGGGAAGTGAAAAGATATTCGATATCTGATCAGACCTGAGAAACATGGTGGAATTCATGAAAAAGTATACAACCTGTTTACACCCTCTTAGGGGCCGCATTTCAAAAAATCTTGAAAGCACATTCTAGGTATTAGGTATTATTATATAAGAGTCCGTAGAATAAAAATGAATTCAATATTTCGAAAGACCTAGTAGATATGACGAAAATCGTGAAAATATATGCATTTTATATTAACTGATATATTTTTTTGCCCCCCTTCTGAACGCCAATGAATATTCGATTTTTTTTTATCAGAATTACTTTTCTAGTTAATTTACATATACGTACCGAGTTTCAACTTCTTAGCATAAGCCGTTCTAAAGTTAGGAAAAACACCCCCACCACCGTACCATACTACCCCTAAAAAAAAAACTATTTTTCCACCATGCCACTTCTATAGCTCTATCTAAATACCAAGTTTCAGCTTCCTATCATTATAGATTCTTAAGATATAAGCATCGGAACTTTTTCTTTCTCACCCTGACCCTCTACACCCACACCCCCAAACTTTTTTTCCCTACTAGGGTTTTATTAGGCCTACTTCTGGTAAAAATTTGAAGCATCCATCTTACACTGTTATTGAGATATGAAACGTGTTATATTTGAAAAATTCTTATCCCCTCCACTAACGTACTCCCCCGCCCCCTTCAAAGAATTTACTTTGAGCAATCTTTATTTATCAAGCTTTATATCCAAACCGAATTTTGTTTTTCTGGTGCGACTGGTTTGGAAGAAATCGTAATGTTAAGTATTTCAACCCCCACCCCCGTACGCCACTACCCGCACCCAAAAATTTTGTTTCAATCTACTCTCCTAGTATAACTACAGATATTTGTTAAGTTTTAATTGCTTGCTATTAACGGTTTAGGAGTTATAGATTGTAGAATGTGTCGATCTCGACTTTTTTGCGTTTCGGAAGCATTGCTCCCCCCTCCACTCCCACACCCCTTCACCCATATCATCAATTTTTTTGCAAATGGGTCCACTATCAAACCTTTATAGAAATTCCAAGTTTCAGTCTCCTAACATGAGTGGTTGCGGAGATCTAGAAACCAACATTTTTCGTCCAAAACGCTTCCCCCACCTTCCCCCTCACACCCCACCCCTGAAAATAATGTCAATTTATGGGGTCTACCCAGTCTATTCCCAGAAAAAATTTTAATTTAATAGCCCCACTGGTTTGAGAGCTACGAGCCTTCAAAGGATTTGGCGGTCGACGTACGGCGGACAGACGGAGTGAAATTTTTTATTGCTTTTTTCGCGTCTACTAGTCATGAAACGTGGACTAAAAAATTTTAAGGGCAGCAAATTTTTTTTTTTTGAAAATCAATAACAATACTGTATTATTACTAATAAAGTAATAGATGAATTTTAGAAATTATTATCTCAAAAACTAAAAAACCTATCCAAAAATAATGTGTGAAACTTTTAAAGAAATCTGTTCAGCCGTTTTCCGAAGATTTTGGGAACGGTTTTTTAAAAGTATGTTTCGAGATAATCGCGTTTGAATGACGAAGAATTCACGAAGGGCCCATCCCGGTTAATTGCCCATAGCTTCCACAATTATTGAAGTTTTAACATGATATTTACAGACAACATTCCTTAGACTATAAACTTTGAGATGAACAAAAAAACAATTTCTACTCAGATAATTCCCCTTAAAGTAGGGAGATTGTCTAGCACCCATGCTTTTCAACTTGGCACTAGAGAATGTCATCCGAAAACCCTAGCCGACACTAATGGGACACTACTATTCAAGTCCACCCAATATGTAGCTAGAACATCTCCTGTGCAACTGCCCACCTCTCGCTAGAAGACGGCTGAAAGCTCTGGGTGCTTCGACCTTCGCAAACCTTAAAGAAGTCTCTTTTAACAGCATGCAGAGTCTAATCAACTTTGCTATGGTCACAGGGATCTTTGAATTAAACGAGGAACTCTCAACATAGATCGAAACCAGTGGCGTGGCGGGATAATTCAACAAGGGGAAGCAATTGGTTAATATCAACAATTTTTTTATTATTCTACCTATCAATTTACTGCATATTGATTGAACCTCCTCCATTAGCACCCAGCAGGGATCTAGGAGGCTGTTTAGAACGTTGGTATTTGGGTTGTCAGTCGCAGTCACCTACACCTAGCTCATCATTAAACGCTTTCCGGACTTCTATCAAACAAATTATAAAGTTTCGATCATAGTACCTACATATTGGCAAATTTTTTTTTATTTTTTACGTATTTTTTAGAATAGAAGAGTCAATAAAAATAAATAATAATAATAAAATAATTCTATCTCATTAACCCTAAAAGTTTTTCGGAATTCGTTAAAAATGCATCAGAGTTTTCTTCGATTCAATATAATAATAGAAGTAAAAGTGAATTAAATATCTCATTAGACCCAATATATAAAAATTCTTGAAAATGTACACAACCTTTTTACACACTGTGAGGGGTTGGATATCGAAAAATTAGAAAAAAATATTTCTAGGTGCTTACATAAAGAGCTCGTAAAAGTAAAATTTATTTCGGTATTGCAAATGGGTCCACTATCAAAGCTTTATAGAAATTCCAAGTTTTAGTCTCCTAACATGAGTGGTTGCGGAGATCTAGAAACCAACATTTTTCGTCCAAAACGCTTCCCCCACCTTCCCCCTCACACCCCACCCCTGAAAATAATGTCAATTCATGGGGTCTACCCAGTCTATTCCCAGAAAAAAATTTTAATTTAATAGCCCCACTGGTTTGAGAGCTACGAGCCTTCAAAGGATTTGGCGGTCGACGTACGGCGGACAGACGGAGTGAAATTTTTTATTGCTTTTTTCGCGTCTACTAGTCATGAAACGTGGACTAAAAAATTTTAAGGGCAGCAAATTTTTTTTTTTTGAAAATCAATAACAATACTGTATTATTACTAATAAAGTAATAGGTGAATTTTAGAAATTATTATCTCAAAAACTAAAAAACCTATCCAAAAATAATGTGTGAAACTTTTGAAGAAATCTGTTCAGCCGTTTTCCGAAGATTTTGGGAACGGTTTTTTAAAAGTATGTTTCGAGATAATCGCGTTTGAATGACGAAGAATTCACGAAGGGCCCATCCCGGTTAATTGCCCATAGCTTCCACAATTATTGAAGTTTTAACATGATATTTACAGACAACATTCCTTAGACTATAAACTTTGAGATGAACAAAAAAACAATTTCTACTCAGATAATTCCCCTTAAAGTAGGGAGATTGTCTAGCACCCATGCTTTTCAACTTGGCACTAGAGAATGTCATCCGAAAACCCTAGCCGACACTAATGGGACACTACTATTCAAGTCCACCCAATATGTAGCTAGAACATCTCCTGTGCAACTGCCCACCTCTCGCTAGAAGACGGCTGAAAGCTCTGGGTGCTTCGACCTTCGCAAACCTTAAAGAAGTCTCTTTTAACAGCATGCAGAGTCTAATCAACTTTGCTATGGTCACAGGGATCTTTGAATTAAACGAGGAACTCTCAACATAGATCGAAACCAGTGGCGTGGCGGGATAATTCAACAAGGGGAAGCAATTGGTTAATATCAACAATTTTTTTATTATTCTACCTATCAATTTACTGCATATTGATTGAACCTCCTCCATTAGCACCCAGCAGGGATCTAGGAGGCTGTTTAGAACGTTGGTATTTAGGTTGTCAGTCGCAGTCACCTACACCTAGCTCATCATTAAACGCTTTCCGGACTTCTATCAAACAAATTATAAAGTTTCGATCATAGTACCTACATATTGGCAAATTTTTTTTTATTTTTTACGTATTTTTTAGAATAGAAGAGTCAATAAAAATAAATAATAATAATAAAATAATTCTATCTCATTAACCCTAAAAGTTTTTCGGAATTCGTTAAAAATGCATCAGAGTTTTCTTCGATTCAATATAATAATAGAAGTAAAAGTGAATTAAATATCTCATTAGACCCAATATATAAAAATTCTTGAAAATGTACACAACCTTTTTACACACTGTGAGGGGTTGGATATCGAAAAATTAGAAAAAAATATTTCTAGGTGCTTACATAAAGAGCTCGTAAAAGTAAAATTTATTTCGGTATGTCCAATATAACGAAATCGTGGAAATGTGGAATAATCCCTCTTCACGGACAATTGTTTTACTCAACCTCTATGCTAATAAAAATAATTTTTTTTTTCTTTAATTACTTCATATACATACGTACTAAGCTCCAACTTTCTTCTTCATAAGCCGTTTTTGAGATATTAAAAATCACCACCCATATATTTTTTTCTAGGATACCTCTTTATTAGCTCTATGTAGTAATTTTTTACCTTTTTATGGGTTGTAGTTTTTCAAAAATAAAAATGAATGTTATTTCCTTTCCACGCCCTCCCACCATCAGCCCCTTCACCAGTACCTCCAGAATTTGTTTTTCCAGTTAGAAGTGTACTGGACCTAACTCCTGTAAAATTTCTAAGATCATATATGGTACGGTTCTTCAAATATAAAAATGAAATATTTTAAAAATGGCCCCACTTCTGTGGTCTACCTCTCACATAATAAATTTTATATTCAATGAGCTTCTCCGCATATCCTATATACACAAACTAAATTATACCTTCCTGATTGATTCGAAAGATATTCTAATCCAAAGTTTTTTACCCCAACCCCTACTCAGCACCTTCTGATTAAAAAATCTTAGCTCTTGATTAATCTGCTACTATTATTTCTTAAAACAACTACAAGTTTCAATCTTCTGACATCAACCATTCAGAAGATACGTATTTTAGAATGTTTCAACCTCAGCTTTCAAGCACTCCGAAGACATTGCTTTCCCTCCACTCCCACACGCCTCAAACCTTATCGTAAATTTTGCAGAGAGGTCCACTACCTATTATACTTTTATATAAGTTCCGAGTTTCAGCATCCTAACATACCATAAGTGGTTCCTGAGATCTAAGAACTAAATTAAATATGTACAATTGAACTATTTACCACAATTCAATTCAAATCTTCAATCAGAATTCAATTCCAATCCTACTCTGGTAGCACCAATTTCTGATCAGATCTCTGCTCGCTGCAAGCTTCTCCGTTGCAGCCAAGAACGTGTTGTACGAAGTACGACCCGTGCAGATTGTGCAGAGATGCACATATCTCATTGCTTCCACCGAGGCTTCAAGAGTGTGTGTGACGTCACAGTGAGTTTACAGCGAACTGATTTCAACGCTCATACATGCATTGCTTTTCCGCGGGGTGTTTTTCTGAGTTTCTTTTCGCTGCCAAGTCGGCTGTGTGCGATTTTCGCGTGTAGTTTCTTACAAACTTTTATTTAGACTGTGAAAATGTGTGAAGTAAAAATTTTTTTACGATTTTTCTGCGCGTGAACCATTTGATTACATATACATTGGTAGCAATAGTTTGTGATTAGGCTTGTGTCTCTACAACAATGGTTGGAAACTTAAAGCTAACAATGGCTGTATTGAAATAAAATTAATAGTTTGGCTTGAAGGAAAAATGGTTAAAGAAAACGTATATTAGATATACTATTTTTCAGCAAAGTGTAAGGGAAGCAATGCTTCCGTTGCTTCCATGGACACCACGCCACTGATCGAAACGCAAGCGCACCTACCATAAGTACATTGGGTCTCCTATTTTTTTTTTTGTGGTATCACTATGGACCCTCGTGGGCCTATGTGAGGCCTTTGGCCGTCACTGAAACCTAAACCTAACCATCCAATAGCATAGGCTAACGATATATGTATGTAAACATCCTCGCAAGATCCTTCCCTTGTGCTGAGGAGGTATTTGTTAATCTTGACTCTGCCATATGCCAATTTTGGAGTATAATTTGGAGAGTATAGATAATTTCATATATCTTGAGACTAATCTACTAAAAAATGGCTACGAAAAGGACAAAATCAATCGACGATGATTCATCGATAGCAAATAAAACGTATTATACTCGGTTGAGGAAGATAGCAAAGCTATCTTAAAACTTAGCTACTGGAGGACGAGGTCATTAAATCGAAACGGTTTGAGGTGAAGAATTTAGGAAACCAGGATTTAGGATCTCAAGGGGATCGGGGTCAAAAAAATTTAATATTATTATTAAGAACTACACTAACCTTAATTGAGAATCACAGATTTTCTTAAATTTCTTTTACCACGATCCCCTAGTTGAGATGAGATATTCAAGGGAAAGACAAAGTCGTTATCATTAAAAAAAAACTTGCAAGGATAAGTTTTATTCGTATTATTTTTATATTGCGACAACCTTGAACTTTAAAATAAGTCCTACTTCATTATTCTACGATAAAGACTAAGTACCAGAGATATGCATTTTCGAAGAGCACTCGGACACCATTTTTGTGAAATCTTTATCGGAGCTCGATGATTTATCGCAAAGGACCGGCAACAAACAATATGCTACTATCAGGTTCTTACTCACAAACATCGCCATGGTTTAAGCCAAATCCGAAGAGAAGACAGGAGACTGATTTCCAGACGCCACCCACGAAGCGCTTAAATGTGGCGTATACGTCTGCCAAAAAGAAGAAGGGTGAGACAGCGGAATTACCGAAGAGACAATCCTTCCCCTTCACAAAAAATAACAACGCGCTGGACACAATGGATGCATCACAAGGAGATGCAGTGCAATCACAAGCGCTGCCGAAGGAGACGGAGAAATGGATAAAGGTAGAGTCCAAGAAGCAGAAAACGAAAAAGGGTATAAGGTCGAAGCCCGACGCCCTCATTATTTCGGCAACCGGTGATTTTACGTACGCGGACATTCTGCGGACGATTAAGACACATGACACCCTCAAGTCACTTGGCGAAAACGTACGTGCAGTTCGACGAACCGCAGAGAATGAGTTGCTGCTCGAACTTCAGCGTGCACCAGAGTGGAATACCGGAGCGTACCAGACAGCAGTGGAAAAAGTATTATGCGAGTCGGCTAAGGTGTCGGCGAAAACGCATACCATAACAATCCAGCTGAGAGATCTAGACGAGGTCACAACGCCAGCAGATGTGTGCGACGCGCTTCATGCACAGTGTGAAATACGACGCCCTGATGAATCATCAGTACGCAACATGAGGAAGGGCTATCAAGGCACGCAGACGGCTTATGTCAACCTGCCAGCCGAAGAGGCTGTGAGAGTGATAAATAAGCAGCGAATACGCATAGGTTGGGTGTCGTGCCGAGTACGCGAGAGCGTATCGCCTACATGCTGTTTTAAGTGTTGGGGGTATAATCATCTGGCACAGAATTGTAAGGAGTCAATAGATCGGAGAAATATATGCAGGATATGCGGCGAAGACGGACACTTTGCGACTGTATGTACGAACAAAACGAAATGCGCGTTGTGCGAAGGCGATGCATCTTGCAGCTCTCGCTGTCCGGCACACCAAAAGGCGGTTAAGAAGCTTGGACAATGAAGATTGTACAACTCAATCTCAACCACTGCATTGCAGCACAGGACCTCCTGTGCCAGACGATTTTCGAGCAACGATGTGACCTCGCAATCCTGTGCGAACAACGCCACAACGTGGATGGATGCGAATGGACAACGGACGCATCCAGCAAAAAAGCGATATGGACTCTTGGTGGTAGGGTCTACCAAAGTAGAGCCTTAGTTGCCCGCACTGGCTTCACTTGGGTGAAATGCGATGAAATCTACTTCTTTTCATGCTACGCTCCACCGAGTATGGACATAATTCAATATGAGCGGATGTTAACGGAGCTGGTGACGGAGACCAGATCAAAGTTCCCGGCATTTTTGGTGGTGACTTCAACGCATGGTCGACGACATGGGGCAGCAAGAATACGAGTCGCAAGGGTCGGCTTCTTATGGAATATCTGGCGACACTAGACTTCAAACTTTTAAATAATGGACTGCACACGTTTGAGGCTGGGACCAAGAGGTCTGCGGTGGATTTAACGTTCGCTCACAACTCGATCGCACGAAACGCTACATGGAGCGTCGGAGATTTTTACTCGCACAGTGATCATCGCACTATTGTCATCGAGCTGCAGCAAGCAAGGTTTCAGAGGCGAATATCTGTCGCACAAGTAAGGGGATGGAAACAACGTGCCTTTGACGCAGAAATGTTTTAAATTAGTGTGGGACGAGGCGCAAACAATGGAGGACGAAGCCACCATTATGGCGACAATTATCAAACAGCGATTAAGCGAGGCATGTGACAATGCCAAGAAGGACGGGTGCATCAACAAGAACCCCAGTCTACTGGTGGAATGAGAATATTGCCGAATGCAAAAGGCGGTGCAACCATGCGCGGAGGAAAGCGTAGCGTGCGCGAAATCACACCACGTGGCAATCATTGCATTCTACCTACAAAGTATGCCGACTACAGCTTAAGAAAGCGATTCAAGACGCCAAAGACTTATCATTCCGCGATCTGCGCGATAGCTCTGATGTCGACCGCTGGGGCAAGGCGTACAAGGTGTTGATGAGCAAAGTTAGAGGGCCCAGAGCGCCGCAACCCAGAGATCCTGCACTTATGGACAGCGTAGTGGCGACTCTCTTTCCACCCCAGAGTGAACGGACGGAAATATATCAACTACGCGCAGATATGGGTGATATTTCTCCCGTGACAGCTGAAGAGGTTCTACTGGCAATACGGAAAGTATCTGACAACAAAGCACCTGGTCTTGACGGCATCCCTAACATAGCGTTGAAAACGGCCATCCGGAAGGATCCCGAAACGTTCGCTAGGATGTGCACAGCATGTCTCAAGAAGGAGTGTTCCCCGATTTTTGGAAGCACCAAAGACTGGTGGTTCTATTGAAGCCCGGAAAGCAACCAGAACAACCATTGGCATACCGCCCACTATGTATGCTGGACTCATTCGGAAAAGTACTGGAGAGCATTATCACCAACCGACTGCAGGAGTTACTCGAGAGACCTGGAGGTCTATTCGAGCAACAAATTGAATTCCGTCGAGGGAGATCCACCATCGACGCCATTAATGTCGTTATAAGAATTGCGCGTGAAGCAACATCCGGAGAAAGATGGAAGAACGGCGACAAAAAGTACTGCGCAGTGGTAGCACTTCACGTTAAGAATGCCTTCAATCCAGCGAGCTGGGTGCGAATAATGCAAGCAGTAAATAGTTTCAACGTACCGGGATATCTACAGCGAATCATAGCTAACTACTTCGAAGAAAGAGTTCTTTTGTATGACACCAAGGACGGTGTCAAGCGCTACGACGTCTCACGAGGAGTCCCTCAGGGCTCAGTGCTTGGCCCCACTTTATGGAACATCATGTATAATGAGGTTTTCTGCATCGAGCTTCCAACGGACACCACACTAGTTGGCTATGCGGATGATATCGCACTAGTGGTAGTAGCGAAACATATCCACACCTTGGAGGCTCTGTGTAGTGATGCGATCGACAGAATTATGCGGTGGTTGAGTAGTGCGGACTTGGAGTTGGCTTCGCATAAAACGGAGGCGGTTCTTTTGAGCTCTCGGAAAGTACGCGAAACGTTCACATTCAGAGCTGGAGAGCACGAGATCATCTCGCAGCCGAATCTGCGATATCTTGGAGTTTAAATCGACACTCGAATGTCTTTCAAGGATCATCTTCTGGCGATCAGCAAAAAAGCCTCAAAGGTAAATGGTGCGCTCTCACGCATCATGTCAAACATTGGGGGACCACGCTCCAGCAGACGAAAACTACTAGCAACGGTCACGAGTTCCGTAATGCTATACGCTACACCGATTTGGGTGGATGCGACGAAGAAGAAATCGTATACAGCCGGAATCCGATCTATCTATCGTCTTAGCGCACTGAGGGTTGCTAGTGTTTTTCGAACAGTGTCCAATGATGCAATTGGGGTAATATCGGCAATGTTGCCAATTGACATACTAGCGTCTGAGCTTCAGCGACTCTACGTAGCAGGAGATCAAGCATCGAAAGTGCACGAGCGAAGGCGCAGCATTCAGGAATGGCAAGGACGCTGGGACAGCGCGAACAGAGGAAGATGGACATTTACATTGATTTCAAACATCGATAGCTGAATAAGCCGCAAGCACGGAGAAGTTGATTTTTATGAGACCCAGCTGTTGAGCGGACACGGTTGTTTTAAGCAGTATCTTCACCGCTTCAAGCATGATGAAGACCCGTTCTGTCCCAACTGCCCCCACGAGATCGAGGACGCGCAACATATCTTACTGCACTGCCCGCGATTTGACATCGACCGAACCTAGATGGCGGATGCTTTCGGAGAAGCCCCGACCGCAGAAAACTTTGTAAGACACATTTGTGACACAGCCTTCAAATGGCAAGCTTTCCAGTCTGCAGCAGTGCGAATTATGTCGACACCTCACCGCTTTGAACGATTAAGAAACATCCAACGCAACGTATCACAGGAGACGACTGACTAAACTATACAGACAATAACTGACGATTTTAGCAGTATTGCTATGACGGCCTCCCGACGCAATACCTGACGGTGGTTCCGGGAGGATCCACCCGTACGAGTGAGGAGGGTTTAGCGGGTTAAAGTCCCGTACTGACTTAGGCTTTCGACGCTTCCCTCCTCGTTAAAAAAAAAAGGTTCTTACTCACATGTATGGTATCTTATATTCTGGTCTTGAAAACAAAAATAGCCAAACCTTTGAATATGTACTAGGCAACTATTTGCATTTCACTGCCACCTGGCATGAAACGCTTCATACAAAACGTACAGTTTTGATTAAATTCATTTGTTTCGAATTGAAGCATTATTATTGTTCGTAGAGAGATTCAACGTTTTTTTATCGATCACCGGTCCATAATTGATGGTGATCAGTTGATAATATCTGTTATTTTGAAGTCATATTCACAAAATCACTATACATCACATATACACTCCTTATCACTTGAATAGCCCACTTGGAAAATCCGTAATAACTCTTCCATTGTTTTTCCGAGAATATTGGCATAAAAATCGTAAGCACATTGTAGACCATAATGAACCTCTACCTGGTATTGGGATTTAATTTTCGAAAACTGTGGCGATAAAAAATCAGTAACGAAAAAAGGCATTTTTCAGCGCGCCAATAGAATAGCCCAGGTGGCAAAAACAGCCAAAAAGGATAAAATAAAAACAGAATTTGCTTTTCTTAATACTTTTATTACATCAAAAATTCTATTTTTTAAACTTTTGTATAGAGTTTGCGGGTACTTTATTGGAATTTTTGACCACTCCTCTTGAATGGCGGCTATTAGCTCTTCCCGGTGGTCAAATTGTCTTCCGCCTTCGTAAACTTTTCGAGTTAAGTATCCCCCCCCCCTCGTTCCTACGCAAGTGCTAAGAGGTTTTCTATCTTAATCGTAAATCTAAAATTAGTCTATATCTAAGCTGCTACCGTTCTTAATGGCCTCAATGGGCACTCTAAGATATAAATTTCATCGGGGGGATGTTTTTGGGGGGATCAGAGTATCTTTATTTAATTACATTCTTTGTATGCTTTTCAACCCAATACTACATCAATTTCACTCTACTCTACTTAAACTATATACAACTCTTACATACTAACTTAAAACTAGGGTTTGAGCCGAACTCTCCGCCGCCGGGGCCAGCAGCATCATGCTCCACTATTCGAGAATAGTAGAGCACAAACCACCGTTCCCGGCCGCGGACAGCTCAGTCCAGTGTACAATAATTGCATTTATAAATGCATCGAGAAGGGAATATTTAGGTGGGATAAGAATCACTTTATATAATTTATTACAATGTTCCTTAAATATAACAATTTATCATACATAATTTTTCCTTATAACTATTCCGGGCCGAGCCATTCGTCACCTGGACCGATAGCTGAAAGCCATCAGTTCCTGTAGCGATTGTTTCGGTCCGGCATGCCTTATAACTTTGTAAGCTGCTAAAAAGGTTAGTACTTATTCTAGTTTCGTTTATTTTTTTTGGTTAGCTTAATTACTTAATTAAGTTATACTTGAAAAACTAACTAAATGTCTTGTTGATTAAGCCACCAGAATCTCGTAGCCTCACGCTCAAGTCTGTCAATGTCAACATAGTTCGCGGTGGAGTAACGCCATAAGGGCGGGGGGTCGGTGGTTTCGAGATTAAGGTCGTATTCTATTTTTTTATCGGTCGCGTGCCTATATGCGTGATAAATGATTGGTACGTAGTCGGAATCTAAGATGTAGCCGTTGAACGAATCGGCATATATTTTTACCTAAGTAACATACCTATATCAAATCATTCTTTTGTTTTATTAACGTAGTATTTGAACTATCATCATATTTTGCCACTTTTTAAATTTGTTTGTTGTTGTATAACGTCCTAATGCCCATCACGTTAAATGTAATCAGACGCTAGGTGTCATCATGTCCCATTCTTCGTCGCCTAGACGAAACCAGACTCCTTTTAACGGCTACGAGGCATGGGAACTGATAACCACAGACACGATAAATTCATAATACTCAAATTCTCGCTGAATAGCATTTTTGTAATTTTCTAGCTTTAAGTTAACTAAGATAATAAATAAAATCAGTTGCATATCAGAATTCTAAGCGAGCGGTCTTTAATTTAAATCTTTCAATTTGGTTCGACAGTTGTTTTGTTTTAGATCTTAGCTATTCGAGTTCTTCGAAGTGTTAGAATTGTTCGCAGGGTTCAAGTGGTTAAAAGTGTTCGAGTTGTTCGAGGCTTTCGAGGTATTCCAGTGCGCGCAAAGTACCTCTTCTTTTCGAGCTTGGATCTAGGAGCTTGACTGCACCAGTCAAGTTCACGTGCGTTCTTACTCCTCTTCGATTGCGACGAGTGTCGTAGCGATTCAATATCGCTGCGTACACCTCAGGACAGAGCAAAGCAGCTCATCCTAAACATTTGGTGACCTCTTCTTTTCGAGCTTGGATCTAGGAGCTTGACTGCACCAGTCAAGTTCACGTGCGTTCTTACTCCTCTTCGATTGCGACGAGTGTCGTAGCGATTCAATATCACTGCACACTTCCTTTACCTATTCTTTTCGTGCTTGGAGCTAGGAGCTTGACTGAGGACAGAGCAAAGCAGCTCATCCTAAACATTTGGTGACCCCGACGTGATCCGTGATCCGTAGGATATCCCGGCAGTCAGGTACATCCTCGGCTCATCAATGGCAAATATGGATCAGCTGTTCAAAAAACAGCAGAATTGCGGAGAAGAGATCCAGCGTCTCATCTCTAACTTCAAACGCGATTCAGAAGATCGCAAAACTCACGACTATCTCAACAAGAGGCTTGTCAGCTTGGATGCGTTATGGGACGCATTCGAAGCCTGCGACAATGAGATACGGACTCAGTATGGTCCACAACCCAATCATCCGTATTTCGAGAAGGACTATTACACTTCCATCCAGGCCGGATTCGAGAACATAAGATCGATCTTCCTATCGAAGATCCAGGTCTGGAAAGAACGTGAAGGCAAGCCAGGAATACCGGACGAAGCATTACCAGCAAACGCTACTGCACCATCACCTCTACGTGCTCTTATCAACAAGCAGCAGATTGTGATTAGCGCATTGCAGAAAGCGTTACCTGGAATATCGTTAGAAGTTCAGCATTCGGAACAGTTCTGCCGCGTTAGGACCCGAATCATCGAGCAACACTGGGCCGAAGCGCATCTTCTAAATCAGAGGATATGGGAATTGGCAGATAACCCTCGGGAAGAGGGCTACGACATCGACCGATATATCGCGCTCGAGGAACAGACTGCCGCTGCACTGATTCATCTGAACGAGCGTTATGAACGACAAAATCAAGGCTCACCCATCAAGACCGACACACCATCGGCCAAAAACAACGTCTTCAGTATGAAGCTTCCGCAAATCACACTCCCGAAATTCAATGGAGATTACCTACAATGGCGCGAATTTCGGGATTTATTCACACAATTGGTACACGAACAACCAATTGCAGACTGCCAGAAACTCTGGTACCTTAAATCCAGTCTATCGGGAGATGCAGAGAAGCTCATTCGGCACTTTACAACAGCTGATGCCAATTACACAGCGGCATGGCAAACGATCAACGACCGATATGAGAATACAAGATGGCTTGTCTCAGCGCTTCTGAACAAGCTTTTATCATCTAGCACAACTGTTCCTGAGAGTCACACTTCCATTAAGGCTCTGCATGATACTACTCAAGAATGTCTGCTGGCATTGCAAAACCTGGACATAGTGACCGAAAATTAGGATCCGTTGTTACTCCACATCCTTACTAAAAAGCTGGACAGAACAACACAAGTTTTATGGGAGCAGTCAATAATCAAGCCAAGAGCTTTGCAGTCAATCACCGATTTCCTATCGTTCTTGGAAAGACGTTTCCAATCTCTGGAGGCTCTTGGTAACAAACCACGCCATGCAAACGATTTTGACGCAAAGAAGACGGGAGCGTCTTAGGTTCTGACCGTATCTCAGAACACAACCTGTCCTTTCTGCAAGGAGAATCATTTACTGTACTCCTGCCAAGAATTTCGAAACTTAACCCCCACAAAGCGTCTAAATTTCGTCAAGGAAGAAAGGCTCTGCATAAATTGCTTCCGACCGGGGCATACTGCAAGTGCATGCGCTTCACGATCATGCTTTAAGTGCGCGAAACGTGACCACACGTTACTACATTTTGACTCAGCTAAGGCGAAAGACACCAAGGTGCAGCCCGGTTCAACCACGAAAAAGGCGGATGGAAATGCCGGACTCGTGTCATCTGAGCAGCCGGGTGAAATAGCGACAAGCTTACCTCTTTCGTTAACTACAAACAGCAAGACGTCGTATGTGATGCTCGGTACAGTCACCGTGCATGTCATAGATAAGCAGGGGGTAGCCATTCCATGCCGGGCTATTCTCGATTCCGGGTCGCAGCTGAATTTCATCACTGAACGTCTAGTGAGAAAACTGCAGCTAAGATCCAACAGAGACGACGTTTGCATCGAAGGCATTGGGCAGAAACGACAACGCTCACAAGGAAGGGTGAATATTCAGATTCGCTCTCGAATTAACGGGTTCAACACGAGAATGGAAGCACATATCTTGACGAATATCGTTACGGCTCAACCAGTTCAAGATGTCGATATTTCATCGTGGTGCATTCCGCACAATTTAAAACTGGCAGATCCAGACTTCAATCAATCGACTCGCGTAGACGTTCTCATTGGTGCGGAACTTTTCTATTCCATACTGGCGGTTGGTCAAATCAAACTAAGTGACGACCGGCCAACTCTGCAAAACACCGTTTTCGGTTGGATTGTCTCTGGGAAAGTTCAAACCGCGAGCTCCAACGTAAACAGGGTTTCCTGCGGCATAGCCAGTGAAACCAATCACTCAATCGAACAACAGATCGAGAAGTTCTGGAGGTTGGAAGAATTCCAAGAAACCGACAATTGGACCACTGTCGAGAGACACTGCGAGCAGCACTTTCTTAACACATGCAACAGAGACGGAACAGGTCGATTTGTGGTACACCTTCCTTTCAACCATCTCCTCAGCAAGCTGGGAGATTCCAAGCAGACGGCTGTCCAGAGATTCATGGCTTTGGAGCGTCGATTATCGAGAAATCCAGAGCTTAAAAGACAATATATAGACTTCTTGCAAGAATATGCTGACTTGGGTCACATGCAGGAGGTCCACTTGAAGAACTCTGTGGACCCTCCTTACCATTTTCTGCCTCATCATGCAGTTTTGAAGCCACACAGCACTACAACGAAATTGCGAGTCGTGTTCGACGCCTCGGCAAAAACTACGTCTAACTATTCACTCAACGACGTGCTCTACACTGGGCCCACCATTCAAGACGATGTGTTCTCGATTTTGTTACGATTCCGCTTACCAAAATTTGTATTTACTGCGGACATCGAAAAAATGTACCGGCGAATCTTAGTCCAGGACGTCGACCGAAAACATCAGCTGATTCTGTGGCGTGAAAACCAAGATGATCCGCTGAAGTGCTTTGAACTTTGCACTATAACCTACGGCACCACATGCGCCCCGTATCTAGCCACACGCTGCCTCAAGAAGTTGGCAGAAGAAGGGTCCGCAGATTTTCCTGATGGGGCCAAAGTTCTTGCAAACGATTTCTACGTCGATGACGTACTTACTGGCTCCGACAGCCTTCCAGGACTTATGCAAATACAACACCAGCTCAACGCCTTGCTCTCGACTGCAGGCTTTCGCTTGCGCAAGTGGTGCGCAAACAATCCTCGGCTGCTAGAGGGCATTCCCCCTAACGACAAGGAGCTGCAGCTAGATTTCAATAGCAAAACTGAGGAGAACACCAAAACGATGGGTCTGACATGGCTGCCGAAGACAGACACGTTCCTCATAAGCAGTTCGCTTCCTGACAACCGCAAGGTTACAAAACGCATCGCCTTGTCCGACATAGCTCACATCTTCGATCCACTGGGGCTTATAGCACCAGTAGTTGTTGTCGCGAAAATCTTCCTACAAAATCTCTGGAGCTTAAAACTTGACTGGGATGCCTCTCTTCCACAAGAGTTGCACTCTACGTGGCTGAAGTACAGGGACAGCCTTAAAGGTCTTAGTGAAATCAAGATTCCTCGACATGTCTTAAGTCAGCATCAGACCAAGACAATTCAAATTCACATCTTCGCAGGCGCATCGGAGAAGGCTTACGGTGCAGCAGCTTACGTGAGGTCCATGGACAGCAACAAGCTGGTCACTGTACGGTTACTCTGCTCCAAAAGCAGAGTGGCCCCTGCTAAGCAAGTTTCGCTACCCCGGCTCGAACTGTGTGCAGCAAAATTAGCGGCAGATCTCGCCACACGAATCAAGAAGGATCTTAAGAGGATGAACCCAGGTGTTTTTCTATGGAGTGATTCAGAAATAGTTCTGGCCTGGATCAATTCCACCACTTCATCGCTACGCACCTTTGTCGCCAATCGAATAGCTTCCATACAACGCCAAACGGCTCCCAATCAATGGCGTCATGTCTCTTCCAAGGACAACCCAGCAGATCTGCTCTCAAGAGGAGCCCAGCCGGACAAACTAACGTCAAACACAATGTGGTTTTATGGTCCCGTCTTTCTTCACGGAGCAGAATCATTGTGGCCTCCCAAATCTAAAAAACATCCGGAAGATCTCGATCGCCAACAAGAACCCGAAACTGCATTGGGTGATACGTGCCCGATATTCGAAGATCTGCCAGTCGAGGAAGTTGCTCCAGTCGACGATATTGCGCTGGGTGTTTCCTGCTCGTCAACCAAGGAGCCTGCGGACAACAGTGCACTGGGCACTGCACTCCCGCTACTTGAAGGTCACCCCTTTGACAGCATCAATCACGGGAACTCTTTCCGACGACTGCAACGCGTTGTTGGGTACATGTGGCGCTTCATAAACAAACTTCGGCATCGACCAGGTGGGAGTGACACATTGAACCTGACCATGGATGAAATCGACGAAGCTGAAAGGCTTATCATTAAAGCCATGCAACGCCGAGAATATAAGAAGGACATAGCTGACCTGAAACGCCATGGAGAAGTCGCGGGCAGCAGCTCACTCATCGAGCTCACTCCATTCCTCGACGCATCAGGAATAGTACGAGTCGGAGGTCGTCTAGAGTCCTCCAATCTGTCAACAGACGCGAAGCATCCCATGGTGCTACCATATACACATCAACTCACAAAGTTACTTCTCGCTGACTTACATGTCGAAAACAAGCACGTGGCTCCAGACGCATTGTTAGCTACTGTACGGCAGAAATACTGGCCACTAAAGGGTAAAATGTTGGCCAGATCTACTGTCCATCATTGTGTGCGCTGTGCCAGGGCGAAACCTAAAATGCTAGCACAACTAATGGGCAACCTGCCATCTGATAGAGTCCAACCGTCGCGCCCTTTCGTCAATGTCGGCGTAGATTTCTGCGGTCCAATATGGACACATTTCAAAACACGTGGCAAGCGACCACAAAAATCGTACATTGCAGTGTTTTGCTGCTTTTCAACGAAGGCGGTACACCTTGAGTTGGTTACTGACCTATCGTCTGAAGGCTTCTTAGGAGCACTAAAGAGATTCATGGCTAGGCGTGGCCACTGTCGAACCATCTACTGCGACAACGCAACCAACTTTGTCGGAGCCAAAAACCAGCTTTCAGAAGTAAGAGACTTCTTAGAAGCGATCAAGGCGACCGAGAAAATAGCCTACGAATGCAATCTCAAGGGAGCTGATTTTCGGATGATACCGCCACGGGCTCCGCACTTTGGGGGTCTTTGGAAAGCAGCCGTCAAATCTGCCAAATACCTACTACAGCGTACGCTGGCAGCAGCTTCCCTCACCTACGAAGAAATGGAGACGGTGGTCGTGGAAATCGAAGCCATTTTAAATTCGAGACCTCTCACACCACTCTCTTCAGATCCAAATGACTTAAGCGCCCTAACCCCTGGGCACTTCTTGATTGGCGAACCACTGAACGCTTCTGTTGAAACCATGGCCCAGCCGCTGAAGACTAGTTTGTTAAGCCGCTGGAAACTAGTAGCACATCAGAAGAATGAGTTCAGGAGAAGATGGACACTTGAATATTTAAACACTCTGCAACATCGCCACAAATGGAACAAGCAAGTGACAAATGTAAAACCTGGAACCATGGTCATCATACGAGAGGAAAATCGGCCTCCACTGACTTGGCCACTAGGAAGAGTGATCGCCACCATGCCTGGGCATGACGGACTGGTTCGAGTTGTAGATGTGCGGACCACAAATGGTATTTTTCGGCGACCGATACACAAGCTTTCTCCGCTCCCCTTGGAGGAATGTTCAACAAACGATGAAGTTGAGACAACATCCGCGAGTAAGACTACGGACAGCACTCAAATGTTACCACAAGCATCTACATCATCATCATCTATCCAATCTACTGCGAAGAATCCACGACCGCAAAAGAAACCACGTTTAACAATTGGAACAGCAATATTGACAACTTTGTTAACTTGCTTGACACTACCCATGTGTCTCGCCAATCCGTTCGAAACAACAAAATTCGAATCAAACCCGGGCATCTACTTTCAAAATCTCGGCTACGCCAACATCATCGTCAGCGAATGGACCTTAATTGCCTACTACAATATGCAGCCATTTTGGAGTGAATACAGTCTGTTAATGAAATGCAAGCAATCATTACACACGACTTGTGCTCTACTCAAGAATCAAGAATCATGTTCACAAATTGCTAACCAATTCGAAAAAATTGTAAATGAACTCGCAGTCAACAATGAGCTGCTACGGCCCAGCAAACGGACCCGACAAGTGAGAGGAGCGATAAATGTCATTGGAAACATGGCGAATGCATTATTCGGTGTGCTGGACTCAAATTATGCTGACAATATGTCTAACACCATAGATCAAGTATATGCAAACGAGGAAAATCTCTCACAATTAATTCGAAACCAAACGTCACTATTAGATGCCGCAATCAACATCATTCAAAAGGATCAGGTTGTAATCGAGCAACAATTTCAACAAATAGAATCACAGTTCACCGAAACCGTCAAACAGTTGGAAGGCATCAACGATGAACTCCAACAAGAAAGACTAGCCCAACTATTCTTCTCAACTACCATGCAGGCCATGCTTGCAATTTCTAATTTCGTCCGGATTCAGAATTCAATAATCAATGTATTGGTCAACACTCATCAAGGAAACGTCAGCCCTCAGCTAATTTCTCCAGATCAGTTCATACGAGAGCTCGGCAAAATAAAGAACAATCTCCCAGGTTCGGTTAGACTGCCTGGCACAGAAGACGATATTCTAAAATTCTACAAGCTCGTCACAGTTGAAGGACGACCTACCAAAAACCACATCATATTCAAGCTACGAATACCGCTTCTTTCCCGGAAAAACTTCGAGTTGTTCAAGATCATCCCAATACCAACTAAAATCAACGGCACCTTTGCTGCCATTCAGCCATCATTCCCGTTCATCATCATCAATCTACATCGCGATCAGTATTATGCTCTCACAGCATCTGAACTACAGTCATGTTTATCGCTTGAAGACAACTCGCATCTGTGCAAACAAAGGCATCCATTACATCGAAGAGGCTCTGCCATCAGTGCCTGCGAAATCAAGCTGTTCAACCATGGCGATCTAGACAGCACCTGCCAAATAGTAAAGATGGGAGCTGGACCACACTGGATCCAGCTCGAAGATCCTAATCAATGGATCTACGCGTTAGAGCAACGCACCAACATCAACGTGGTTTGCGGCGCCAACATTACTCAAACTACTATAGAAGACAGTGGCATTCTCAAAATTCGCAGTGACTGCAGCGTCAAGCAAGAGTATATCACCATCCAAGGCCACTCTGTCTACCCCACGCAAGTCAAGCTATTGTACTTACCATCATTGAACCTAAGCGATGTCATAAAGGAAGATCGTCTTATCCCCGCGCTTCACCTATCACCACGACTGCAGCCTCACATGACAGAATTGCAGACTATAAAGAGACAGGTGGAAGAACTACGCAATGGGTCTCCACCATTGGTTCAAACGATGCCCATCACTTTACTATTGGATATCTTGGACTCATCCTCGGCATTGTTCTCGTCTTCTACTTAACTTGGCGATGCCTACAGCAAGTAAAGGATCATCGTCCAAAACCAGCCCCTCGAGGGCCCCGAAGGAGAGATAGCTGCAGCTTTAACGTGGATTTCGAAGCTTGAGTGCAATCACTCAAGGCCGGGGAGAATGAACGAATCGGCATATATTTTTACCTAAGTAACATACCTATATCAAATCATTCTTTTGTTTTATTAACGTAGTATTTGAACTATCATCATATTTTGCCACTTTTTAAATTTGTTTGTTGTTGTATAACGTCCTAATGCCCATCACGTTAAATGTAACCAGACGCTAGGTGTCATCATGTCCTATTCTTCGTCGCCTAGACGAAACCAGACTCCTTTTAACGGCTACGAGGCATGGGAACTGATGACCACAGACACGATAAATTTATAATACTCAAATTCTCGCTGAATAGCATTTTTGTAATTTTCTAGCTTTAAGTTAACTAAGATAATAAATAAAATCAGTTGCATATCAGAATTCTAAGCGAGCGGTCTTTAATTTAAATCTTTCAATTTGGTTCGACAGTTGTTTTGTTTTAGATCTTAGCTATTCGAGTTCTTCGAAGTGTTAGAATTGTTCGCAGTGTTCAAGTGGTTAAAAGTGTTCGAGTTGTTCGAGGCTTTCGAGGTATTCCAGTGCGCGCAAAGTACCTCTTCTTTTCGAGCTTGGATCTAGGAGCTTGACTGCACCAGTCAAGTTCACGTGCGTTCTTACTCCTCTTCGATTGCGACGAGTGTCGTAGCGATTCAATATCACTGCACACTTCCTTTACCTTTTCTTTTCGAGCTTGGAGCCAGGAGCTTGACTGCATCAGTCAAGCTCACGTGCATTCTTGCTCCTCTTCGATTGCAACGAGTGTCGTAACGATTCAATATCGCTGCGTACACCTCAGGACAGAGCAAAGCAGCTCATCCTAAACAGCCGTTTTCGTCAAGGTAGACGAAGGCTTCAGGTGGAATAAAACCAGTTGACATGGTTTTTTCAATATATTGTGGGTTTGGGAAGAAGGGTTGGTGGATCCAGGGGTTACGGTCTTGATCTGAGGTGGTTCCAGCTATATGGTTCCTTATTAATTTTATGATTGTCGTATCAACCCGGGAGATTTCTGCCGTTTCATATATTTTCTCGTTCGATATGTTATGCAGAAAATCTGTCTCAGCCTTTCTATAGATGCCAAAACACGCGCGTAGACATTTTCTTTCGAAAAGTCTAAATTTTTTCATATAAGATGGACTAATATTGAACCAAATGGGGCAGCCATAAGTGAGAATAGGTCTCACCAAAGCTTGGTAAGAAATGATTTTATCGCGAGGGTATACATGTTTCGCGTAAAAAAGCCGGCTAAAGTGGTGCAAAATAGAATAGTCTCACATTTCTGTGAATTAATTTTCATCTTCCAAGAGTGTAGAATTGGACGTCGTTAAACATTTTCTGCAGTTCCTCTTGAGCTTTGGTCGCTTTAGAATGGGGTGTGTATACGATTAGGTCGTCTGCGAAGGCTACAATAGATCTCTTAGGTGATTTATTAAAATCAAATGTTTCCAAAAGATCGCTAATGTAGATCGCGAATAAAGTGGGTGCAGTTACTGTTCCCTGTTGGAGCCCTTCCCTTACATTAAAGGTTTGTGTGGTAACAATTTTCCCGTTTGTTAGCACAAAGTTTTTGTTGTATATCATATGTACAAGGATATTTATCAAGTGTTTGTGGAATTTTTTTTGGATTAATTTAAAGATCAGACCGTCAAGCCAAACTGTGTCGAAGGCCTTCTCCATGTCTATCAGACAGGCACCTACGCACTCTTTATTATTCAAATGCCAGCAGATGTCGGATGTGACCTTCGTTATGGCGTGTATAGTAGAATGTCTATTTCGAAAGCCAAATTGGCAATTCGGTATCAGATCATTCTGCCGAATGTGAGAATTCAGGGAGTCATTGAGGATGGACTCAAAGACTTTGCTTATGTTGAGTAGAAGACTTATGGGCTTGTAGCTTTTTGGATCTGAAGGATCTTTCCCTTTCTTAAGGATAGGGAATGTTTTCGGGCGTTTCCATTTTCCGGGGTAGTAAGAGTTGTTTAATAGGTTATTAAAAAGGGTGCAATATTCCTGAATAATTACATCCGGCAGATTTTTTAATACTAAATTTGGAATTCCATCCAAGCCGGATGATTTTTTATTATTAAGGCGTTTGAATAAAAATTGGAGTGTTTCAAATGAAACGAAGGAGTCTCATAGTTGGTTGTCTGGAATTTGATTGGCCATCAGATTTTCGCTAAAAATTAGTAAAGGCTCATTGCCTTCGCTCTCATTTTTGAATTCTGTGGCCTTTTGCGTAATTAATTGATTTAGTCTTTTCCTTCCCAAGTTAGAGTTCTGTATATGGATTCACTCTAAGTGGGTCCCTATTAGATCTTGCTTTTGTGGTTCGTCGGCTATCACGAAGTAGCCGTTTGTATCGCGGCTTACACTTGTGATATTCACGTCTTCAAGGAGTTTTTGGGAGTCTGCCGGTACCTTAATCGTGGGAACGCTTGCATTATTCTTTTTCCTGAATTTGGAATTTATTTGAGGAATCATCCCGGAAGAGTCGCTGGACCTAACAGATTGAATTTTTTCCCTCCATTGCCTATTACTTTCGTTCGCGAAGTTTTGTCGAATTAAAGTTTTAACATTTTTTAAGATTGATTTTAGTCTACTCAAGTTGGGATTGTTGTAATCTAAAAATCTACGACAGATGTTATTAATTCGCGTGAGCAAAAGACTTTTAAGTCTTTGGAGTTTTCGGATAATAGGGTTTTCGTAATTGTCTAAGGTATTTAGTATTTTTCTTTTTGGGACAGTGCGTTCTATTGTGGCAATTGTGAGATTTTCTAATATTTGGAGATAGTGTTCTATCTCCGAGTTTGTTAAGTTCTTATCTGTAGGGGTCATGAATTCTTCTTCTTCTAGAATTGTTTCTGAGTGAGCTTTCGCTATTCTCTTTCGAAACAATTTCCAGTTAGTTTTTTTATAATTAAGGATAATATTTTCCGCTTGAGAATTAATGACGAAATGATTGTCTTTCTCATGACCAAATGTCATGAGTATGGCTTGGTGGTCGCTATCGTAGTTTATGGTTTCTAGTTTATTTGGGCTTCCTGCGAACGTGAAGTTCAATCGGGCATCTGCTATGCAGATATCAAGGTATGAATTGGCTCTTGGTAGGGTGCGAGAGTCGGGGCCGTAGAGTACAGATTTAAATTCTATGTGGTTTTCTAAAACCCAGTTATATAGGAAATTTCCTCGTGTGTTATTATCTTGATTAAGCCAAGATTTGTGCTTCGCATTGAGGCTTCCTGCTATTACGTAGTAGTTCCTAATGTTATTTAATTCAAGGGTCTGAAATAGTGGATGAAATTCGTCATTGAATTTTTCGGAATTTCTTTTTGAGGCATAGGTGCTAATAATAAAAAGATTATCATTATTCTGCAGGGAGATTTTTATACAGGTCAGTTCTAAACATTCAAAAAGTGCGAATTCCGGCCGGAGTTCGGTCGGTCTGTCCCTATAAAATCGTAGCTATTGAATTGTGGGGTATGGTGAGGTTTTAATTTCGTTTCGTTTAAAAGAGGATATCGGGTTTTTCTTTTTTAGCAGATCGACTAGATTTATCCTTCTATTTAGGTACACAATGGAGTTGACATTGACAGAAATGAGCCTGAGCTCGGTCTTCTGAAGGCTTTGTGTGACCTGGTCATCAACAGACATTGAACATATATAAAACGCGACTTATTTGGCTAAGTTGTCGAGCGTGAGCGCACCCTTTGAATGACGCTAGGTGGCCGTGGCTTTTGCAGTTCACGCAGTATGTTTGCGCCTTTTCCGCTGACACATCTAATTTGCACTCGCCTGGGGAGTGAGTTTGGTCGCACTTAACATTTTGCAGTTAGCTACTGAGTGGCCATACCGTTGACAACGCCGGCACTGGGAGATTTCCGTCTTGCGGAGCTTTTCAAAACGCACCACCTGGTGGTTCAAGTAGCGGACTTGATGCAAATCCGACGCTTTGCTATTGTACCCGATCTGGACCATGAGGGTCGGTAGCACTCTCTTTTCCAACGCTGATCTTCTCGTTGAAAATCTCGACACCGAAAGGATTTCGGTCTCGCGCAGTTGCTTTTTCAGCTCAACCTTTATCTCCTTGGGGCCGCGTGGCTGCTCAGTCTCTTCATTAGGAACGTCTCGGTTTTCTCTTCACGTGGGGTATAGGTGAAGAATTTCGATTCGCTCTTTTTCAGGACTTCTTTCGCCTTGCGAAAAACATCGATACTTGATGTGTAGATCGCGATTTTCGATGCTGTGACGTTTTTTACCTGGAAACTCTCGATGCCGGCACTTTTTTCTAGTAATTTCACTAACGTTTCTGGATTTTGGTTGAACGTTTTTATTGGCGGCATTTTAGACGCTTTTTCTTTTGGGTCGTCTTATTTTTCGTCCCGGTTATTTTCTCTGCTGGCAGGGCCAACTTGGGCTTCGTGCTTGCTGCTGGTTTAGCTCGGTTTTGGCGCCACACCATTTCAACATAGTCCGTTTCCGTTGTTTCTTTGGCTACCATTTCCACGTCGGACGCCTTTTTCTAGGGGTTCTCTCTTTTCTTCGTTGGCCTGGAGCTTGCCAAGCGCTTCCTGCATTTGTTGCATTTGTAGTTGTAGGGCCTCTATAGTGCTATCGCGCCTTTCGATCTCGCTCACTAGTTCTGCCTCACGCACAGTAAAACCCCTCTCAGTCCCGTTCTCGTACTCACTGTCGCTATCCTGCTCTGCGACGGCGCTGTAAGCTCCGCTCTTGTTGCTGGTCTCTATTTTATCTCTTTTTTTTTGCAACAGCGTAGTCACTGTCCGTGTCACTCGCGTTAAGGGTTTGGTCCCTAGACCGCACCCTTTTAGAATTTCGTCCCATTTCGAGCACTAATTCTCGCGTGCTATCACGGTATGAGCTTCTTGTCCTTAATGTCACTACCACTGGTACCTGTCTCTCGGTCACTTGTAGGCACTATCACTAACACTGGTATGCCGCGCGCTGCGATTTAAACAGGTTTTATCCTGTTTAAATACGAAATCGTCCTTACCTGCCGGTGCAGGTATAAGTCTTTCTGTTAAAGTTCGAATTTTAAGGAGCTAGTTAAAACACGTCCGTTTACTTCGGCTGTCAGCTCGTGACCGTATAGGTAGACTGTGTTGAGTTGCGAAAGTGAAGGGTTTTAGACAGAGAATTTTTTAAATCTTAGCAACCGCTTATGCTAGGAAGCTGAAACTTGGAATTTATATAAAGCTTCAATAGTATACCCATTTGCAAAAAAAGTATTGTAAAGGAGGAAAGAAGACATGCGCCTTCATGTGCATTGGCCGAGGCACATTAGCGCTAATGCGGAAAGGGCACATTCGCGCCAGTGTGCGCATGAAATCGAGATGCGCATACATTTGTCTCGCTGGAACTGTTTGGACGCGTTTCAAAGAAATATGCTTACAGAACAAAGAGATGTGCTTGTAGCATTTGCGTACTGTTTTCAGCAATTCGCACTCGAGGGTCATGCCCAAGGCATATGAAAACGCATGTGGAAATGCAGCATTACAATAGTTTTAAAATGATTCCTTGCGAGTTGCAAGAGTTTGATCTGATATCAGGGGACATGCTCTTGCAAAAAATATTTCAAATTTAGGAGAAAAGGAGAACTCCCTGAAAAGTACTCCAGAATTAATCACGAGGCGTTTACTAATTACTAGTTTAGCGAGTACTTCAAACTTAGTTCCATGAGAGACCTCGTTTTAAGCCCCACTAGCAGTATTTTGAATGATTTCATAAGAGGTACAATCAGGGACGTCATTTCAGTTTTTCCTAGGGGGGGGGCAAGATATTATGCATGAATATATACAAAAATTCATATACTCCATACATAAATGTATGTTGTGTATAGTTGAGAACATGGGTCTTTTTGCAATAAGTGTGTTGAAACATGTATTTTGAAAAAAATTGTTCAAATCGGTGTTGATAATGAGTAGTATTTACATAATTTATTAATTTCAGAAATAGACGATTATAATATCTCAAAAGTTTGAAAAAGAAGATAAACAAAACATCATTCATTTATACAAAAAACGAAAACAAAACATCATTCATTAGTACAAAAAACGAAAACAAAGATTTTTCTTATAATAAAGGATATCGTCTTTGTTTTAAACGACCAAAATCATCTATAACGTCATCAATATTTATTTTTTTTGCTTCTTCTTGGAGACATGCAATAACCAGGAGATCACTAAGCCGTTGATTACCGCATCTATTCCTGAGATATGTTTTTACTCGTTTCATACAGCTGAAAAACCGTTCGTTTTCAGCAGATGTTACCGGCAACGTCAGGATGAGATCAATTATTTTCAACAGCTCACTAAAACCATGTGGAAACCGTTGTAAAACTTGTCGAACCTCCTGAATAGTTAAAGATTTTATATCTTTCTGGAGTGATTGGATCACGGACTTTCCCGAAGACACCTGGGCGGAAAGCATAATCGCATCGATACCGCAAGTGGGATATAGTTTTATAAGATCTTGCAGTGTATCCTCACATAAAAAATTGGCCGACTTTGGGTTCATCGCAGACACAGCCTTCAGAACACTGCAGTTGACTGTGAACCTAGCATCCAGTTCAGAAATAAACTGGTCTATGCACGCAAAAAGTATTCCGGTACGCATTGATCCTTCAGGAGTTTGATCAGTTTCTTTCTTACCAGTTGTTGACATCTGAAAATATTCTGATAATTTTTTAGTTATCAACTGAGGTCTTCTTGGTCTATCACTGATGGTATTGTCATGTTGTGAAATACCAATTTTAGCTCCAATCGTATGAGCTTGTACCACAATATCATCCCAAGTGTTATTATTTCGAAATGACAGTAAATCGTTTTTGGTACATTCTATCAATATCATAGCGGATAAATAATCGATTGATGACGATTGAAGTTCTTGGGATAATGAATTTACTGCTCCAAGTAACTTTTCAGCTACAAGCAAACAGTAGAGAAACGATATTGACAGAATTCGATTTCGCAGACCTTGCGCTTCTGCTGCTGCTAATCTATCACCATTTTGTAAAGCAATCGCTTCTAAGACATTACTAATCGTTTCAACCCTGAGCTTTATTTTGCGAACAGATCGATACCAATAACACCATCTGGTTTCAACCAACCTTTCGAGTTCCAAGACTTCCAAATTATCATCGATTTGCGCTTTTACAAATAGTTCATGTCGAAGGCCGCTTACTGTCAAAAATATATAAATTGATTGTATAATGGAAAACATGTCTACAATTTCAGGTATATTTTTAACGGTGTTAATTAAAACTAGATTAAGGCGATGGGGGTGGCAATGTATGTAAATTAAATGTGGAGCAATTTTTTTAATTCTTGCCTGAACACCTTGAAGTCTGCCGCTCATCACTGCTGCACCATCGTAACACTGCGCAACACAATTATCCCAAGATAATTTGTTTTCAATAACTGCATTCTTGATAGAAGTTGTTAATGACAGAGCATCTACCTTTTCCATGTGGAACGTACCCAGTGGCTTTTCCCAAACTGATCCATCTGGTGACGTGGATCTAATAACAAAACTTAATTGCTCTTTACGTGCTACATCTTTAGATTCATCGACCATCAGTGCACAGTACGGACCCAGTGAATCAACCGTATTCTTTCTAAGAATATTTGCCAAACAGCACAAAACATCATTCTGATATTGTGGAGACGTGTAGTGACCATATCTTCTTCGCAGTCTTTCTTGAAGTTGAAGAGAAAGTTCACTCATCGTTTCGAGTAGTTCAATTAAATTTCCTTTATTAGAAGACTCTTCTGATTCATCGTTACCACGAAAAGCCAAACCCTGACGAGCTAGATATAAAATACCTAATATTACTAATCTTAGATGACTCCTATTTTCGATCACCTCTGACTTTCTCTGATCATTTATAAGATTGGCTACAGATTCAGCCTTTCCTGTAGATATTTTCATGGCTTCAGTCCAAAGCAGCATCCCATCTTTGTGCTTGCGACTGGACGCGTGATTTTTCATGACTTCTTTAGAATCTTTCCATTTTCTAAATCCCTTGTCAACAAACGTAATGCTTCCTTTTGTTTCACCACTACGAACTTTATTGGAACAAAAATGACGACAACTAAAACAAAACACAGCATCCAGATTAATGGAGTATTCAATCCATGGAAATTGTTCAAAATAACTGCATTGGAATCGGCGCTTCGCTGTCTGAGGGTATTCCTTCAGTGTTGGCTGAACGAGATTATCGTGATAAAAACGTGATATATCAAGAATTGACACATCATTTTCTGGTAATGCATCTGAATGAACTTTATCCTTTACATATTTACTTGTAGATGGTATTGCATCAACTGATTGCACAGATTGGAGGTCTAGCTTCTTACTACCATCAATGGTTTGCGCGGAATCAAGAATTTGTTTTTTATTTGATTCATCTGGGCTTGGTACACTCTTTCTTTTCAAAAAGTTATACATGGACGATTGTAATGTTTTTTTTGACATTATTAGTCTGAAATAGACAAAAGTAAATCCCCAAAATTTTGTTTATTTTATTTTTAATTTCTTCGTAATATAAACACAAAAATTTCTAATTTCTTTAATTTAAAGCTTTTTTTTATTTCTCGTGCATGGAGAAAACAATATATAACTTTATCTTGTCCGAGGCTCTATGCGTTTTTAACTTTTGGGTAAAATTAAACTTAAACTTAAACTCTCAGAATTCATCGAGAGTATAAAAACCTTAAAGAAATACATTTTTGACTCCAAGCGGTCAATTTCATCCATTTGCAAATGTTACAGCATAAAGAGAAGAAATTAAATCCTAAGGGCTCGTGGACACTAGTAAGTAAATGAACATGTACCTATGTATGCTTGCGTGAAGATCGAATCCCGCAAGGAAGTTGCGACCGATGTTCTGACGATATTTTTTTGAGCCAGATTTGACTTCGACGTAGGCGGTGCATTTGTTGCAACGTTTAATAGTTCAATTTAATTGTTTATTTATATACATATACATTAGGGTGGCCCTTAATAAAAAAATTTTTCTCTCACCCCTTCAATTGTCTCGAAATACTAAAAAATGATACACACTTGAAATTTTGGTGTGTTATTCTTGAAGGTATGCACTATAGAAATATGTAAAAAAAATCGATTTTTTTTTTCAATTTTCAAACTGGTTGTGCGGTTAAACTGGTTGTGCCCCTTAACTCCTAGAAAGGGCCTTGGGGGCACGGGTTAATATTAAAATTAAGAGCGGATTTCACTTTTAAAAATCATTTTTTAGTATTTCGAGTCAATTGAAGGAGTGAGAGAAAACATTTTTTTATTAAGGGCCACCCTAAGTACTACAAGATTTTTGAAGTGAAAAACGCAAAAACCACTTGCAAGAAATTTGCTAGCAGATTCCTAGAGCAATTTTGTTGCAATTTGCTAATGTAAACGTTGTGGAAAGAAATGTCGAAAGTGTTTTCTAGTGTACACGAGACTTTAGTAACTTTAAGATTTAAAATTATTAAGTTAGAAGAATTCAAAGAAATTCAAGAATAGATAAAGTTATTTATTTTATTTTCGATTAGTTTCAGTGGAAAAATTTTGTATGATATTTTTAATAAATTTTGATAACTTTAGCGACATTGAATATTCAAATTTCTATAGGTAATAGATGTAGGGAAAGTTTAACTGAACATACGAGAACATTCGTTAGGACATGTGCGAGCTGTGAAGGGTTAGATAAAGTATGTGAAAATATTTCTTACCTTGAAGCACAGAGTAACGAACAGGTATGACAAAATTGCCAGCTATTGCTTATAATAATATGTATAAGCGAGAAAAATTGAAACACTTTTTTATTAAATTAAAAACTGACAAGCAACAGATCTTCGATTAGAACATGTGTTAGGGCTAAGTACACCTTACACGAGTTTGTGTTCTTCTTCACAATTGCTTTATGCTTTTTTTTGTTTTGCTTTCCGAGTTTTGCAGAACCTACAAACAACCGAACGAACAAGACCACCAACACAGCCGCGAAATAACAACAAATATTCTTTCTGTTTCCGCTTTTCTTTGTTTTGCGTTTCTGAGTTTTCCAGCGAATTTTTCGTCTCTAGTCCAATTCATTTATGTACTTGGTTGTCAATATATATGTAGTTTTATACAGGGTGATCCAAGTCGATAGGATTAATAGTTTTCTTAGTTTTATACCCCTACAAATTTTTTCGCTGGTATTATAGTCGATTAAAATGCTCCCCCTGCCCCCCCTGAAATGACGTCCCTGGGTACAATGGATTTTAGGAAACATGCTCTTGCAAAAATGAGGCCAAGTGGAGGAGAAAAGGCGATCTCCAACCCTCCCTTCATTATTGTGTTCTGAATTACGCACTGATATATACATATGGATACCTCATCGGCTCATTTCCCTATACGATTTGACAGGTTGAAATAGCCGATGAAATCGTACCCTCTCGCTCCTTCTTTGAACTTCGAATTTGTGACGAATTTCGAAAAAACAGGGGCAACAAGGGGAAGTTCTGACAATTTGAATAGTCAGTTTGACAATCCGAATTGACAGTTCTAAAACTGTTCAACTGTTGTCGGCCGCCTTCTCATTGCTTAACGGTTGCGATTTATACGTAGTAAATGCCGGTGATTCGCGTTGCGTTGTATGTCGAAACGGAAAGGCAATTGAAACGAGCTTCGATCACAAACCCGAAGACGATGAGGAGAGCGAACGAATATACAAAGCGGGCGGCAAAGTTACTTTTGGCCGCGTTAATGCGCCGCGATTGGAGATCACGCCTATAAAATGGTAAGTTGATATTTTTCGGAAAGTAATTGGCATATCGGTTATTTTTTTTGTGTTTTTTTATAGAATCAAGATTTGCCCGACGAAAAACAAATGATCTCAGCTCTGCCGGATCTTAAGAAGCTAATAATCTCACCAAACAATGAGTTTATGATTCTAGCATGCGACGGCATCTGGAACTTCATGTCCAGTGACGAAGTGGTTGAATTCATTAAGAAAAGAATCGACGAAGGATGCGAAAAACTATCACAAATTTGCGAACAGGTAAAAGGAAAACATTGGAAAAAATGTCCAAAAATCTAATCACCACCTCATTCTCTAGCTCTTCATCAATTGCCTAGCCCAAAACAATGGGCGACGGAACCGGCTGTGATAACATGACGGCAGTCAGAAACCAGCAATTCTCCATCTACCGACGAAAATTTTCATGGAATCGGAAGCAGTTCCGATTGCCCCATCAAGAAAACGTGCCGCATCACCAGCTCGTGTTGTCACCGACGACGGTACAGCAGCTGCAGCACCCGATAGCGAATCATCGTCGACAAATGAGTCGGCCAGTAAACGTATGAAAATCGACGATGATGGTAAACCGGTAAGCGCTCAGGATGACGACGATGTCACAATGTCTTCGACGACAAGCGATAATCAAAGTACAACGTCGTCGACGACAACATGAACGACATACTAAGAACCGATGATTTTACGAGAGGCGCAAGAGTCCGAGCTGATTGCAGCGCGGCGCACAGATTTATGCTGTTTATGATATGAATTACAAGAAACTAGGAGTTTTCTTTTTCTTTTTATCATTAATGTTCTTTTTTTTTATTAGATTCAAACAACCAACATTTGATTTATCTCAGATTGTACCGTATAATGGAAAGCGAATATATTTTGGTTTATTATAATTTACGTTTTTATTTACTTAATTTTCGTGATGTCAAGCTTTTTTAATCAGGCCTGAACTATGGCCCAAACAGAACACGGACTTCGGCTTCGAAGTCCCTGTCTTTTTAGAACACACAGGATTATATGGTGATGCCCACAACATCGACTTCGACTTCGGTACAGTAGGCAAATAGCAAAATCGAAGTCGAACTCCGTGTTCTGTTTGGGCCAATACTCAGGAATACAACATATGGATATAAGCCCTAACGTTTTTACGTTACCAACGACCAAACTTTCTCCGCAAAAAAAATTATCTATAATAATAACAGTTCCATGGGAAAATTTATAACGGTTGAGCATGTAATACGTTATTTTTTAATATAGCGCCATAACGATAGGTAGATGGTATTATATTCGTACTGCAGTAGCCAATATTGCCTGTAAAATTTACACAACTTAGTTGCAATTTTATGAACTCATTTTCTTTCAATGCCTTGCACTGTTTATCCAAAAAAGTATTAATCAAATTCAAATTATTTGCGCCCAATTCGAAATTACACCTAAAAGTTCGAATTTTTTTTTCATGTTGTCTGTAATTTTGCTGTCTGTTGTCTGTAATTCTGTCATTGACATTGTCATTGTTTTTCTTCTCGCTTTAAATATATGCGCAACCATGCTACTAACTCTTTCCTTCTTTCCATTTCCGGTTTCGAAATCGGATTTTCCAATTTGTGCCCTGGATAACTTTCGAAGTTACTTCAAACTTAAAATTAATTGAATTTCTGAAAGAAACTAAAAGAAATGTTTCGATCAAAAATTATTTTATCTGCATTACCAATTTTAAATCTAATGAATGTTTAAATTCATCAGAATTTTGTTCAATAATGCAGAAGCTCGGCTTATCATGGACAACTTTTTCGAAATAATGACATTTCTAAAACGTCGGCTATATGAGATAGCAGATCGAGGTCTCCATGTATACATCTCAGTGGAATTACGAAATGTTTTTAGAAATAATACCCTAAGTACCAATATGTACTTATGTATGTCTATGATTTTTAAATTTTAATAAATAAGTTGACCACCACAAACCTATCCATCCAGTACCAAATTCATTTGTGAAATTGTGAATATATGTATTTTAATTTTCCTGTAAGCACCCTCCGAAATATTTCTCTGCGTTCTGTATGTATGGTGGACGTTACTTTTAAAAAGTTGAAAATAAAACTTCTCGTGAAATACGGAACGTTATAATGTTTTTCATAGACGAGTAGTTCAAAAGATTCACCGTCTATGAGAAGATGAGGCTGAACAGTAAATAATGTGAAAATATTGGGAGGTGCTATAACGTGACATAATTTATCACTACATTTACCTTTCTGCGATGTTCAACGAGGTCGTCAGGTGAGTTTGAAGTAAGGATATTTTCTATGTGTGTATGTACATACATACCTTTGCTTTGTTTAAATTTAGGAACATTGCATCGAAATGCTTTAATTTACCATAGAATAATAATTTTAAATTCTTTTCCTTAATGTTATTTTCATACTGGGCCTGAAGTGTTTTTGTGAAAATATGGTGCAATCAGCATATTATAGACAGCTTCCTTTATATCTTTTTTTATGAAGTGTTTATAGCTTTGCGGAAGATATTTTTGAATATAAAGTTCGCGTTCTCGTAAAAATGTTGTGAAAGTGCTTGAGTGTTGTTAACGATTTATGGAGGAAATAAGGCGGCAATGTGAATAAAGAGGACTTAAATTCATTTATGCATAGACTGATTTAAGAGGTATTGGGCATTTGTGACAGAAAGGTAGTGGATTTGGATCTCTTTAATAACCATGAAGCCATGCGCGAAACTGTGGAGACTTTTTTCAAACGAAAGGAGAATAGACAGAAGCGTATTTTTGCAGTTTGAACGTTCACAATGTATTAATAGTTCTAACCAGAATTGACATAGAGGACATTAAGGCACCTTAAGTCTTTCAACGACTGTATAGAAATGCACGTTGACAGCCAGAATAGACTTAGGTCGTTTCCCAATACTTTGCTTCATCTACGTCTACGTTTATGTTGACGTCACTGCATAGCATTGCTTTTACAACAGTTTAGAAAAGGCTTGGCTAAACCGTCAAGATACTTATTTGAAAGTTCATATGTTAAATCAAAAATTATATTAAATTCTATAGAAAAATTTGAATTTTAAAGCTTGCTATGATTATACAGCAAACTATTCGAATGCGAAGTAGTTAAGGCACAAACAAGACACTACTTTGCTAAGTCTGACGTCATAAACTGTGCTAGCTCTCCAGCCAACTCGATTAAAAAAAATGTATTTTAATTATCAGTCTGTTGACACAAACTTGTTGATGAGTGTTTCATAGCCGATATGTGTCTGAATTTTTTTTTTATTTTTATTTTTTTATGCTACGCACATTTTAAGCCATTGGTGGTATTGAAAATCGCAAAATTGCCGGAGATACAGCTACGTTTTCTGCACGACAGCCGACGAGAACCCTTGCGCTACAGCAAACAAACTTACTTCCTTTTGCGTTTATCTTGAAACTACACTTGGAACTCGTAGCTCGATATCTCGTAAGCTAGTAGCCCGATGGCTCTAAAATTTGAAAACAATACTTTTAGAAATATTATGGAAAGAGTAGCATAAGATTTTTGAGATCGCTACATTAGTTTTTTTTTAGGTAAAAAATGCAATTTTTTTCTTTGGGCAACCATAATTTAAAAAAAAAATCGCTAAGTAACATTATAACTACACTACCCACGAATAAGCTCATTTTTTCTTTTTTTATTTTCTGATGCATATTAATGGAATTTCCGATGATATCCCTCTCTTGTGTGGAGGGCCTCCGGAGAAATGTACACAGCGCTGCCATTTTTTTTTATTTTTCATTAAAATTATGTCAAACATTCCTCAAATTGTAATCTTAATGTGCCTTAAGTTAATTCTGGTTTCTGGTTTTCCAATATCTTGCATCGTCTACGTCTACGTCTACGTCTACGTCTACTCCCAACTAACACACTCGGTTACTACTAGTAACAGTTTTCTATTATTTTGTTATATAAAATGTTTGTAAGGGTTATCAAGTTGTATAAGCAAAAAAATTATTTTTATAAGGTTACTGTTTAGTTACGAAGTTTTATTAAAGTTATTTTATAATGGTATCTATTGATAAATCTAGTAATAACGAAAGCCTTTTATACAATTTCAAAACTTTTAGTAATAGTTTATTACTGCTATTGAACTTAAGTGATTTAATGTTAACAATAACTCTACCATAAAACTATTTAGATCATTTTACTACTTTTACATAACGTTTATACAACCATTTTCTAAATGTCAGATCTGTAGGTTCTGATCTGTAAAGTACAGTAGTTCTTTTCACCGAAAACTTTAAATTCAGGACAAATATTAGAAGATCATAATATTCATAATAATGTGACCGAAGAAATCGACAGAGATGATTGTTCCTGGTCGGAAGAATCCGAAGAGAGTGAACAAACGTCTCCGTTGCAGGATATGCAATTGGAAAGTGTACAAAATGAAAAGTTTCGTGGGGACTTAAGACTGGTCAACTAAGTTCAATATAAGACATTACGCATTGCGACAATTATTTGTTATATGTAATAATCGCTTAGAAAATATATTACCACAAGATCCAAGGACATTATTGGCCGTAATATGACTGTAACAATAAGATGCTTTATTTGCGCATTTATTAAAGGTAAGACTCTAGTATTTTCTTTCTATTACATAGTTTAGATTTAATAGATTTACCATTTTAATAGGTGTTGCAAATTTCAATGGGCATGTCTCAACGTTGGAGAGTACTCCTATATTACACATTGTAACCTTTTTCCAAGAACCGGCTGCACACAACGAACTGATTAGGGTTTTCGTTCAAGAATGTATGGGTCTCATCACAAATGGTTTACACCACTGGAACATCTACCAATTAATATGATTCATGTTTTTCCTATCTACATTTGATCGATTTAGAAATAATGAAACGATGCTTACTAGGTTGGAGAGATGGCTCTTTTCGTAATTTTTGAATGAAGTGGTCAGCAAAAGACAGTAATAATATTTCAAATTTTTTTACTAAACTGTAATTCTTGTACGCCATCGGAATTACATCGTGCAATTAGAGGCATTGATTGCCTTTTACACTGAAATGGATTACAATATCGTAGTTTTTTATATTACATAAGCGTTGTTACGTCACTTCAAGTTTTTTAGTGTGACTGAATTCGTAATGAGTGTTACTTCAAGTTTTAAGTTGACTGATAGTAATCTGTGGTCTCAAGGGATTACGAAACTACCAAACGTCTCTAAGAGTACCACTTTTAGTTACATAAGACTTCTTTAGTTTATATAGCGTTACTATTCATTATATAGAATTTCCCATGTGGTTATAAAGAACTAAAAGTTGAATTACATAACTTGTAGTGTTTTTGCATTCGTCGTCATGAATCAGCCATATTTTTATTTATATGAACATTAATTACACAATTAAAATTAAGAATTTTACTGAACTGTAGTTTTTTTTTTGTGAAATTTGTGTTCCAGTTTCAAGTAGTACTAAACTGAAAACATTTCCTTATGTAGCTAATAAAAAAAATGTATGCTGTATGAAAAAGTTTTTTTTTTAATTGAAATTTACTATTGCATATACAGTGAATTTTTGAAGCCCGCTCAGTTTTTGAAGCTACATTAGCTATATTTACAATAGAAAAGCAATTGCAATAAAAATGTTGGTAATATGTACCAAATTTTTCGAGTCAAATTAATTCATAATATGACTAAAATCGAACACAAAATGAATTCAATTTTGAAGATGAAGAATACAATTGAGTATGAGTAGCATATGAGAGAGAAAGAAATAGGCATAGGAACGTTACCACAGCCACTACAAACATAATGTTTTTATAACGGTAACCAACCTCAAGTGTCATTACCATTAAGAACTTATAAGGTTATATAAAAACTTATATAAGGGTGTTAATAATATTTTTGTTATCATCTTTATAAAACCTGAAGTTTCTTAACGTTACTATAAAATAGTCACGGTAACCCTTATATGAGTCTCCATTTAAGCTCTTTAAAGGTTATTTAAGAGTGACTGTATTGTTTTCGTGTCTATATTATATACCCTAATGTTTTATAAATTAGCACTGGAACCATACGCTTACTCTTATACAACGCAAATGGTTAGTTGGGCTTATAACTGTTAATGACGTCAGACGTAGCAAAACTGTATCTAAATTAATTTTCGGTTCGTGCCTTGACTATCAGTCAATCTAAGCAAACGGGAAAAAATTCAAATTTTTCTATGGAATTTAATTCATTTTTGCAGTATCAAATAAGCATCAGCTGATCCATTTTGATTTTTTTCTCAGCTTTTTCTAAATTGTTATAATAGCGAAGCTATGCTGTGACCTCAACATAGGAGCGTTTATTCAACTGTATCAGATCAAATTGAAAAAAAAATCTGCCAACAGTCTGGGCGCAACTTTATTATTTTTCCGGCAGAAGTTTGAAACGTATTCAAATCGGGGATGCGGTTTATGTTACTATGTGACCTAACAAAAAGTTCGGGAAGCGGTTAGAATATGGTGCAACATATTAATTAGATAATTGGGTCATATCCCGGGATGCGGTCTAGAGGTTGAAAAAGACAAAACTTAAGAATAGGTGATTATTAAACAAGCCTGAGGAAGTAAAAAGATATTTGATATCTGATCAGATCTGAGAGATATGGTGGAATTCATGAAAAAGCACACAACAACTTTACACCCTCTTAGGGGTCGAATTTCAAAAAATCTTGAAAACACTTTCTAGGTATTTATATGAAGAATCCGCAGAATAAAAATGAATTCAATATTTGGAAAGACCTAGTAAATATGACGAAAATCGTGAAAATATATGCATTTTATATTTACTGATAATTTTTTTTGCCCCCCCCCCCTTCTGAACGCCAATGAATATTCGATTTTTTTTTTATCAGAACTACTTTTCTAGTTGATTTACATATACGTACCGAGTTTCAAATTTCTAGCATAAGCCGTTCTGAAGTTAGGAAAAACACCCCCCACCCTCGTACCATGCTACCCCTAAAAAAAATTATTTTTCCACCATGCCATTACTATAGTTCTATCTAAATACGAAGTTTGAAGTTTATATCATTACAGGTTCTTAAGATATGAACATCGGAACTTTTTCTTTCTCACCCTTCCCTACCCTCACCCTCTACACCCTCACCCTCTACACCCCACCTTAAATTTTTTTTCCCCTACTAGAGCTATATCGAGCCTACTTCTGATAAAAATTTGAAGCATCCATCTTAAACTGTTATTGAGATATGAAAAGAGATATTTTTGGAAAATTCTTATCCCCCCCCCCACTTCTATGCTCCCTTGTCCCTTCAAAGATTTCACTTCGAGCAATCTTTATTTAACAAGCTTTAATATATATTCAAACCGAATTTTGGTTTTCTGGTGCAATTAGTTTCTGAGATATCGCTATCTTTAGTATTTCAACCCCCACCACCGTACGCCACCACCCCCCCCCCCCCCCCCAAAAAATTTTGTTTCAATCTACTCTCCTAGTATAACTACAGACATTTCTTAAGTTTTAATTGCTTGCCATTAACGGTTTAAGAGATATGGATTTTAGAATGTGTCAATCTCGGCATTTTTGCGTTTCGGACGCATTATTTCCCCCTCCACTCCGCACCCCTTCACCAATATCAGCAATTTTTTCGCAGATGGGTCCACTATCAAAGCTCTATAGAAATTCCAAGTTTCAGCCTCCTACCTACCATAAGTGGTTGCTGAGATCTAGAAATCAACATTTTTCGCCTAAAACGCTTCCCCCACCTTCCCCCTCACACCCTCACCCCTCAAAAAAATTTCACTTCTAGGGGTGCACCATGTCTATTAAGAAAAAAAAGTTCAATTTAATAGCTAATAGAGTTTGGCAACTATAATTCCTCAAAAGAGCTTGCGGACGGCGGACGGCGCACAGACGGACTGAAATTTTTTTTTGCTTTTTTGGTGTTTATTAGTCATAAAACGTGTAGAAAAAATTTTCAGGGTAGCAAATTTTTTTTTTTAAAAATCGATAACAATACTTTGTTATTAAAATAATAAAGTAAAACGATGTGAATCATCCCAAAAGCTATTGACGAATGATAAAGTTGGAAATCTCCTCCTGGTAGGAAAAAAAACTACCAGATATGCTAGACACATTTTCGTCAGCTGACTGTTGCAGAGCGGTTCGTGTGTGTTTTTAAGATTCGGAGCTCGGTGTATTTTCGATTCTCTCTTAATTTCATTATGAAAGACATGATAAAGATTGATGGCGATCGGTTTGGTTAATAATAAGGTGCTGATTTCCGGTTCTACATTTCGAAAATTATGGACTCAATCCCGCACAACGAAGACAGAAAATGAACAATTTTTCCATACGAATGGGAGGTATAATCTTCGAAATAACTTCTCAAATGTTTAATATTCCAGGAACAAGAAATATGAAATAATTATTAAATTATTTGAAAAGAACGTAGACCGTTTTTTCAATACTTTTTTCTTTTATTTTAGTACTTTAAATTAATTTCTTAAAACAAAAAAATTTGTTTTTGATATGTTATCCCAACTAACCATTTGCGTTGTATAAGAGTAAGCGTATGGTTCCAGTGCTAATTTATAAAACATTATGTTATATAATATAGAAACAAAAACAGTAAAAGTTAAATAACCTTTAAAGAGCTTAAATGGAGAATCATATAAGGGTTATCGTGACTATTTATAGTAACGTTAAAAAACTTCAGGTTTTATAAAGATAATAACCGAAATATTATTAACACCCTTATATAACCTTATAAGTTCTTAAGGGCTTATATAACTCTGAAAGCACTGAAAATCGAGTAAATTTGAAAAATTATTTTGAAGGTTATATGGTGAAAAAAAATAATTTATTGTTGGGTTCACATTTCTTATTATATATTCAACTATATAAAAAAAAAATTTTTTTATTTTTTAATATTAAAATTGTTTTTTACTGGTATAAATTGACTACTTATGAAAACGATGGCGCCTGCTGGTCGGCATCATAACTTCACTAAAAATAATTCAATTTGCAAAAATGAGAAAGAATCTTGTAAAAGATTGTAGTAGTTATAGTCTCTCGGAGGGAATTTTTAATTTTTTCAAAAATAAATAAGTTACAGTATTTCAAACTTTAGTAATCAGTTTTTTTAAAAAAAATTTGCGTTCAATAATTCATAAAAAAATTTCCAAGCAAAAAATTGAAAAAAGCTCTCGATAGACTATAGAGAAAACAGTTATCAAAATTTAAAAAAAAAAAAAGTTGAAAAATTTTGACTGAGTTATCGTGCCGACCAGGTCAAAAACATAGTTTCGAGAAAAATGCGTTTAAAGTTTTTGATAGGTAAAATGTTAACTTACGGCTAGTCTCCCATTCTAGCTTCGTACTGTACGCTTTCTTGCTCTTTTATCTTCGTGTTTTTCACAGATGGTCCTATGAATGATCTCGTTTTCTATGATACTCGGCTTTTGCGAAAAAATATATTTTAAACGCTGCTGTTAAGAGTGAGCGGCAAATAGCCAGGAAGCCGCTTTAAACCGATGTATGGTCACATTTAGTGCTATCACTTTGTAATAGAGTGGAATTTTCTAAATTCCATTTTTTTTATAATTCTTGAAAGTATAAGATATAAAAATTTGTAAGAAAAAATAAATCGATTTTCAAAGTTATATGAGCCCTTAATGGTAATGGCAATTGAGGTTGGTTACCGTTATAAAAACATTATGTTTGTAGTGGCTGTGGTAACGTTCCTAGGACTATTTTTTCAATTGTATTCTACATCTTCAAAATCGAATTCATTTTGTGTTCGATTTTAGTCATATTATGAATTAATTTGACTCGAAAAATTTGGTACATATTACCAACATTTTTATTGCAATTGCTTTTCTATTGTAAATATAGCTAATGTAGCTTCAAAAACTGAGCGGGCTTCAAAAATTCACTGTATATGCAATAGTAAATTTCAATTAAAAAAAAAACTTTTTCATACAGCATACATTTTTTTATTAGCTACATAAGGAAATGTTTTCAGTTTAGTACTACTTGAAACTGGAAAACAAATTTCCCAAAAAATAACTACAGTTCAGTAAAATTCTTAATTTTAATTGTGTAATTAATGTTCATATAAATAAAAATATGGCTGATTCATGACGACGAATGCCAAAACACTACAAGTTATGTAATACAACTTGTAGTTCTTTATAACTACATGGGAAATTCAATATAACTATAATAATATAAACTAAAGAAGTCTTTTATAACTAAAAGTGGTGCTCTTAAAGACGTTTGGTAGCTTCGTAATCCTTTGAGACCACAAATTACTATCAGTCAACTTAAAACTTGAAGTAACGCTCATTACGAATTCAGTCACACTAAAAAACTTGAAGTGACGTAACAACGCTTATGTAATATAAAAAACTACGATATTGTAATCCTTTCCAGTGTAAAAGGCAATCAATGCCTCTAATTGCACGATGTAATTCCGATGGCGTACAAGAATTACAGTTTAGTAAAAAAATTTAAATTTTATTACTGTCTTTTGCTGACCACTTCATTCAAAAATTACGAAAAGAGCCATCTCTCCAACCTAGTAAGCATCGTTTCATTATTTCTAAATCGATCAAATGTAGATAGGAAAAACATGAATCATATTAATTGGTAGATGTTCCAGTGGTGTAAACCATTTGTGATGAGACCCATACATTCTTGAATGAAAACACTAATCAGGTCGTTGTGTGCAGCCGGTTCTTGGAAAAAGGTTACAATGTGTAATATAGGAGTACTCTCCAACGGTGGTACATTTGAGACAGGCCCATTAAAATTTGCAACACCTATTAAAATGGTAAATCTATTAAATCTAAACTATGTAATAGAAAGAAAATACTAGAGTCTTACCTTTAATAAATGCGCAAATAAAGCATCTTATTGTTACAGTCATATTACGGCCAATAATGTCCTTGGATCTTGTGGTAATATATTTTCTAAGCGATTATTACATATAACAAATAATTGTCGCAATGCGTAATGTCTTATATTGAACTTAGTTGACCAGTCTTAAGTCCCCACGAAACTTTTCATTTTGTACACTTTCCAATTGCATATCCTGCAACGGAGACGTTTGTTCACTCTCTTCGGATTCTTCCGACCAGGAACAATCATCTCTGTCGATTTCTTCGGTCACATTATTATGAATATTATGATCTTCTAATATTTGTCCTGAATTTAAAGTTTTCGGTGAAAAGAACTACTGTACTTTACAGATCAGTACCTACAGATCTGACATTTAGAAAATGGTTGTATAAACGTTATGTAAAAGTAGTAAAATGATCTAAATAGTTTTATGGTAAAGTTATTGTTAACATTAAATCACTTAAGTTCTATAGCAGTAATAAACTATTACTAAAAGTTTTGAAATTGTATAAAAGGCTTTCGTTATTACTAGATTTATATAATGGTATCTATTGATACCATTATAAAATGCAAGAACTAATCAGTTCTCTCACTTCATAACGGAAACCCCTATATAACTTTGTTATATACCAACAGGTTATCACTAATCACAGTTTTATAGACAGGCAAAAAAAATGTTTCTATCACCGTTTTATAAAACTGTAAGCGTTGGTAACCTTAAATAACTTTAATAAAACTTCGTAGCTAAACAGTAACCTTATAAAAATAATTTTTTTACTTATACAACTTGATAACCCTTACAAACATTTTATATAACAAAATAATAGAAAACTGTTACTAGTAGTAACCGAGTGTGTTAGTTGGGATGATACATATGTCCGTCCTATTCAATGATAACAATAATTTAAGTTCACTTGAAGTAATATGTTTAGTTTCCGTCATCATAAACTTGCCATTAACGTTAAACAAAAACTCTCGACTTTCGGCACTATAACGTAACGTAACGTAAATATTGAATTTTCTTATCGGTTCTTATTTAATCTTATTGCTGCGCATTGCCTGCTCCGATGGAAGCTTGGACAGCGGATTTCACAAGCATATTCCATTACATCCGATCGTGCTTGTGGAGTCCGCTGCCAAGTCAGCATTTTTTCTTGATCTTCGGAGCTCGCATAGCCAGAACTAGCGTGCCTTGTTGTTGCTTTTTCTTATCTCATTTTATACGAGCTCCGATTTCCCATGCCGAATTGTCAACAATAAGACGATGGGACATGGGAAATCGGGGACTCAGCAGTTTTGAATAGTAAATGGACATCAGGTCCATCAACCAAAAATTTATGCGAATAAAATCACTTGACTACGAACTCCCAAATCAGTCGGACCGCCTTCATTTCACAAGGTATTGCAAAGGCTGCAGAGGTATCAAGAACCTCTGCAGTACTCTACAGCAGTCGTCACAGGTGAACCACCTGTGGCCATTCCGTTTCTATCACCTCCATTTACATAATAACTCAAGTGACGTGATTTAGTGTGAAGGGAAGTTTTTGAGAATTGTGAAACCGGCACAGCCTCAGCGGTACACTGCACCGCTGTCGCATCAACGCAAGTACGACGCACTTGCGCTCATCTACGCCCAGTTCGCACCTCATTCGGCTAGCAAAATAGCTAGCCGCAACATTGGTGACACCGACGTGATCTACAGGCGTTCGACGCCTGTTCTGCTTGATTCAACACCATACATCGTTTGGTAGCGCTGCATCGTTCTGTCGGTCGCAGTTGGAGTACACGCGCAGCAAGGCCGTCCTCAGCTACATTTCTCGGTGGTAAACACAAGGTTTGCTACACACCTCATACATCGTATGGTAGCGCTGCATCGTCCTGTCGGTCGCAGTTGGAGTGCACGCGCAGCAAGGCCGTCCTCAGCTACATTTCTCGGTGGTAAACACAAGGTTTGCTACACACGTCATACGTCTTTTGGTAGCACTGCATCGTCCTGCTCGGTCGCAGTTGGAGATAGCACGAAATCAAGCCGTCATCAGATCTGCCGAGATCTGATCCCGCTACCGTCTCAGCGGCAGAACACCTGCTTGCACCACATAAACTTGTCATAGCTTCGGTGCGCATACGCACACTCATCGGTACAATGGAGGAATTGGTCAGTCAACAACGGATTACCGGTTCCGAGATCCAGCGCGCTGTGTCCAACTACAAGTGCGACTCTGCATCCCGAAAGAACATCGAGTATCTACAAAAGCGGCTCACCACCTTGGAAGGTCTGTGGCAGCAATTTGAGACGACTGATTACGAAATTCGAACCTCGCATAGCACACAGATCGACCATCATTATTTCACCCAAGATTACTACGCAGCGATTCGCGACGGCTATGAAAAGGCACAAGCCGACATGCTTGCAAGGATGTCGCTCCCAAGCGATCCGAAAGATGACTTGCCCGCAAAGGAGGACGACGAGCCTCCTGACACACTGAACGGAGCCGCTCCCGAATCACCAACCAATCCGGCGATCAAAAAGCAGAGTTCCCTAATTTCTGCCCAGTAGAGATTTTTGTCAGGAGTTTTTGCCAGCAGCGAGCAACTGTCCGAGCAGACTCGCCGAATTAAGGCCCAGCTCGTTGGGCAAGCCAGGGAACGCATTGTGAAATATCATCAGCAAATTTGGGAGACTGTGGACGACCCAGTCAAACAGGGCTACGACTTCGAATTGTTCTGCAAGCTACAAGAGCAGACCTCCAAGATGTTAATCGAGCTTCACCAGCGAACGGAATTGCACAAGCTTATAATGACCGGTGAGCATCAACCGAGTCCAGCGTCTCCTATCACGATGAAGCTGCCACAGATCGCTCTCCCAACTTTCGACGGGGATTATCTAAGCTGGAGACAGTTTAGGGATCTATTCCTACAGCTGGTTCATAATCAGCCCATTGCTGACTGCCAGAAGCTTTGGTACCTGAAATCGAGCCTGTCAGGAGAGGCCGAGCGACTGATTCGGCATGTCACTCCCGCCGACGCCAACTACAGTGCAGCGTGGAAAACCATCAACGACCGCTACGAAAATACAAGGTGGCTTCTCTCTGCATTTCTGAGTAAACTTCTGGCGCAACCTACAGTCTCGCAAGACAATTGCTCCAGCATTAGGACTCTGCGTGACACCACTCAAGAGTGTCTCTTTGGACTACAGAACTTAAGCGTAAATACTACGCACTGGGATCCTCTCCTGGTGCACCTTCTCGTGCGTAAGCTGGACAGATCAACGCACATGTCATGGGAACAATCCCTTGATGACCCCGGATCACTGCAATCAATGGCTGATTTCCTACGCTGCCTGGAACTCCGATTCCACTCACTGGAGGTGTTGGGCGGAAGACCGCGTCAACAGAACGAGAGAGGCACGAAGGGGGCAACCTCGTCAAAGGTTCTGGCCGTTTCCGTTGACGAAACCTGCCCCCATTGCCAGGGTGAACATCAGTTGCACACATGTCCTGGGTTCCTGAAGCTCTCACCATCAGATCGCTTCACAATTGTTTGGGACGCGGTCATAACTCCGCTGGCTATTCGTCCTCCAGGTGCCGAAAATGCTCTCGTCGACACCACACTCTGATCCACCTGGAAGCTGAAGTCACCACCAAGAACTCTGCACTGTAGGATTTAGGGTAGAACCTGGGAATACTGGGGATTTATTAATTAGACGGAAGATGTTTCTTTCTAAAACGTTTATTAACAACTAACTTAAAAACTAAAACTTACTCCTAGCTAAACTACTGGTAAATAATATTTCATTCGATTATATACTAAGTGCACTTTACATTCGATGCCGCGCGCTATACATTTACCGTAAAGGGTCGCTCTATTGTTAAGCAATAGATGAACAAATTTAAATCCTATTTTGTACAATAGGTGAACGATTTTAAATTTTATTTTATATTGTTTGCGACATTTTGGGCGTACTCGTTTTCGATTTTAAATTTTATATTTTGCGATTTACCGATTCAAAATAGCGGTCCAGTCCAATCATTTCATGCTCTTGGAAATGAACCTGAGTACGCTACACACTCCCCTTCCAGCGAAGCGATATTAATAAAGAGGGTGCTACAATTTCAAAGTTCATATTATGTTTGTTCTAAAGGTTCGGTAAGGACATATGCGGGTTTCAACCTGTCAATGGAGATTGTTGAGTTCTTTCCATTCACATTTAGAACGAATTGCTTTCGAAACCGTCGAATTACCTGGTATGGTCCTTCATAAGGAGTGCTTAACCCTGGTTTAACTTTATCGACTCTCACGAAAATGAATTCACAGGTATCTAAGTCTTTTGGAAAATAGACATTTTTCTGCATATTGATGCCTGATTTTTTGCATTGATTGCCTTAATTGTTTTACGAAATCATGCTGATCTAGGTCTGGGGAATTTGGATTTCGGACGATAAATTCGCCAGGTACTCTGAGGCTTTGACCGTAGACTAGGTCTGCCGGTGAACACTGTAAGTCGGTTCTTGGAGTAGTACGGATACCTAATAAAACTAGTGGTAGCTCCGTGTACCAATTTTTCACGTTTTCCCTGGCCATCAAAGTTGCTTTCATGTGCCTATGGAAACGTTCGACTAAACCATTAGCCTGCGGATAGTAAGCAGTTGTGTGAATACGGTGAGATCCTAGCAAGTTTGTCAAATCCGAAAAGAATTTTGATCTAAATTGACTTCCTTGGTCCATTGTGATCTCTTTTGGAACGCCAAAACGTGGTATGTATTGCTGTACCAACGTCTCGGCGATTGTTAAAGTAGACATGTCCTTCATAGCGTATGCTTCCGGCCATCTGGTAAATCGGCCTATTAGTGTTAGAATGTATGAATGACCGTTCGATGGAGGAAGAGGTCCGACAATGTCAATATGTACATGCTCGAATCTCTGTGAAGGCAATGGGATGTGCCCAAACTGTGTTCGAGTGTGGCGATGGACTTTAGACTTTTGGCATCCAATACAAGATTTGGCCCAATCATTCGAATCTTTGTTCATCGATGGCCAAAAATATTTCTCAGTCAGGAGTTTACGAGTTGCTCTGATCCCGGGGTGTGACAAATTGTGGATCAACTCGAAAACTTTTTTTCGAAGTTCTTTTGGAACATAAGGTCGGTTTATACGAGTACTAGTTTCGCACCAGACCTTGTTTTGACAAAGAGGAAGAGCAATTAGTTCCAATTTGTAGTTTGATTGAGACGAGTTAATGTTGTCTGAATTTGTCTTTAGTTCTTCGTCCGTCGTTTGCCTATCGGTTAAATCTTTGAGATTTACCGTCAATACATGAATATCCATGTTGTCAATACGGGATAGAACATCCGCTACATGGTTCAATTTGCCACTGATGTGCTCTATATCCGTCGTAAATTGCGATATAAAATCCAAATGGCGTGTTTGACGGGGAGAGCGTTCCGTTTTTGATGGTATTGCCATCACCAACGGTTTGTGGTCAGTAAATACTGTGAAATTCCGGCCTTCCACAAAATAGCGGAAATGTTTGATAGACAGGTAGATTGCAAGAAGTTCTCTGTCAAAGGCAGAATACTTAACTTCTGTTGGCGAAAGTTTTTTTGAGAAGAATGCGAGGGGTTGCCAGTTCCCCGAGTGATATTGTTGAAGAACTGCCCCAACGGCTACATTTGATGCGTCCGTAGTGAGGCTGTACGATGCGTCTTCAATTGGATGCGTTAAGAGAGTTGCTTTTGCAAGAGCGGATTTAACTTGCTCAAAACTTTCTTGACATTCTTCTGTCCAGGCAAATGGCTTTTTCGAGCGTTTTTGTTTCTGGAGTTCAGCGACATGACCGTGAATTGGAGCTAAAAGTTTGGCTAAGTCGGGTATAAAACGGTTATAGTAGTTTACCATACCCACGAATCGCTGAATTTGTTTAATGGATGAAGGTACAGGTAAATTAGTAATAGCCTCCACCTTCTCTTGCATTGGCACCACACCTTTACTGGACACGGTATGGCTTAGAAAATTTAGCTCTGGTACTCCAAATATGCACTTTGATGGTTTAATATTTAAACCATATTCAATTAATCTCTGAAAAAGTGTTTCGAGATGGAATTTGTGCTCTTCCTCATCGCGGCTAGCAACAAGGATGTCGTCTATGTAGACAAAAACGAAATTCAAACCGTTGGTTACCTGGTTTATGAACCTCTGGAAGGTTTGAGCCGCATTTTTTAAGCCAAATGGCATACGCGTAAACTCAAAAAGACCGAACGGTGTGGTAATGGCTGTCTTATAAATGTCCTCTGGAGCCACAGGTATGTGGTGGTAAGCACGCACCAAATCAATTTTAGAGAAAATCCGGCAACCACCTAACAACATGGAGAAATTTTGAATATGGGGGACCGGATACCTGTCTGGTACTGTAATTGAGTTTAGTCGACGGTAGTCCCCACACGGACGCCAATCTTTACCATCCGATTTTGGTACCATATGTAATGGTGATGAAGCCGGTGAAGCTGAGGGTCTGCAAATCCCAATTTCCAACATGTGTTCGAATTCGAATTTGGCAATTTTATATCTCGGAGGGTTGAGCCTTCTTGGACGATAGCACGGCAGTGGTCCTTGAGTCACTATATGGTGCTGCACTGCATGCTTTATAGGAAAATTAAAATTAGCTGGTTGGTATAGTGCTGAAAATTTCTTTAATATAGCCCCGAACTTATTCTCAATACTGAAATTCAGTGGAGTCGGGGTATCAGCTTTAGTTGAATTGATACTTGAAATTAATTTAGTGGTTGAGTCGATAAGCTTTTTATTTCTTAAGTCGACCAAAATATTAAATTTCTCCAGGAAATCTGCGCCGATTATTGGCTTGTTAATGGAAGCGATTAAGAATGTGTGTACAAAATCGCGGCGGAGACCGATGTTAAGTTTTAATAATTTTGAACCATAAACCTTAATTCGAGACCCATTAGCCACAGTTAGAGAGTAATCACTTTCCTTGGCTGTCGAATTAAAAGTGTGATGAGGTACTATCGATACATCCGCCCCCGTATCCATTAAAAAATTAATGTTATTGTTTCTGTCTATGACATATAAGCGGCATGATTGAGTTCGCAAACTTCTGTTTTCCGCTAAACCAGAAGTCTCATCTAGTTTTTTGATGTAGATGCGGAATTCGCCTTTGTTTCCTCGTAATTACAAGGTTTATCGCATTTGCTAGCTTTCGGACCATATTTCCGATGGTACCAGCACATTTCATCTTGATTTTTATTAACTTTCTGTTCTCTACTGCGTGAACGACCACGATTTGGTTGTTTTACTTTATTATTTTAATAATTAAGTATTGTGATTGATTTTTAAAAAAAAAAATTTGCTACCCTCAAAATTTTTATTTTCACGTTTCATAACTAGTAGACGCGAAAAAAGCAATAAAAATTTTCAGTCCGTCTGTCCGCCGTACGCCGTACGGCGTCCGCCGTACGCAATATCGTTTGGAGGCTCGTAGCTGCCAAACGCTTTGAGATATTAAATTGAAATTTTTTTAACGAATAGATGGGGTAGGCGCCTTGAAGTGACCAAATTTTTAGGGGTGGGGGTGTGAGGGGGAAGGAGGGGGAAGTGTTTTCGACCGAAAATTTTGGTTTCCAGATCTCAGTAACCCCTTATGTTAGGAAGCTGAAACTTGGAATTTCTATAGAGCTCTGATGGTAGACCGATTTGCAGAAAAATTGTCAATATTGATCAAGGGGTGTGGGAGTGGGGGGAAATATAATGCGTCCGAAACCAAAAAAAGGTGAGATAGACACATTCTAAAATCCATATCTCCTAAACCGTTAATGGCACACCATTCAAACTTAAAACATATTTGTAGTTATACTAGGAGAACAGAATGAAGAAAAATTTTGGGTGGGGGAAGTTGTGTATGGGGGTGGGGGGTGAAAAACTTAAGATTACGATATCTCATGAACCAATTGCTCTAGAAAAATAAAATTTGGATTGGGTGTAAAGGTTGACAAAAAAAGATTGATCAAAGTAAAATTTTTTAAGTGGGAGGTGGAGCATAGAAGTGGAGGGGATGAGAATTTTTCAAATCAAACACATTTCATATCTCAAGAACAGTTTAAGATAGATGCTTAGAATTTTTACCAGAAGTAGCGCTAATTAAACCCTAGTAGAAAAAAAAGTTTTGGGGTTGAGGGTGAAGAGGGGGAAGGTGGGGGAGGGTGAAAAGGAAAAAGTTGCGATGCTTATATCTTGAGAACCTGTAATGATATAAGACTTAAACTTGGTATTTAGATAGAGCTATAGTAGCGGAATGTTGGAAAAATATATACCCCCGCAGGGGGTGTTATTCCTAACTATTAAACGGTTTATGCTAGAAAGTTGAAACTCGGTGTGTATATGTAAGTCAACTAGAAAAGTAATTGTGATAAAAAAAAATTTGAATACTCATTGGCGTTTAGAAAGGGGGCCAAAAAAAATTATTTTTAAATATAATAGATATAAAACTCATATATTTTCACGATTTTCGTCATATCTACTAGGTCTTTCCAAATATTGAATTCATTTTTATTCTACGGATTCTTCGTATGAATACCTAGAAAGTGTTTTCAAGGTTTTTTGAAATTCGACCCCTAAGGGTAGTGTGGTACAAGTGGGGGTGTTTTTCGTATATATGGAACGGCTTAAGCTACAATGTTGAAACTCGGTGTGTATATGTAAAGCAACTAGAAAGGTAATTGTGATAAAAAAAAATTTGAATATTCATTGGCATTTAGAAGGGGGAGGGGGGCAAAAAAAAATATTTGTACATATAATATATATAAAATGCAAATATTTTCACGATTTTCGTCATATCTACTAGGTCTTTCCAAATATTGAATTCATTTTTATTCTACGGATTCTTCGTATGAATACCTAGAAAATGTTTTCAAGGTTTTTTGAAATTCGACCCCTAAGGGTAGTGTGGTACAAGTGGGGGTGTTTTTCCTATATATGGAACGGCTTAAGCTACAATGTTGAAACTCGGTGTGTATATGTAAATCAACTGGAAAAGTAATTGTGATAAAAAAAAATTTGAATATTCATTGGCGTTCAGAAGGGGGGGGGGCAAAAAAAAATATTTGGATATATTATAAATATAAAATGCATATATTTTCACGATTTTCGTCATATCTACTAGGTCTTTCCAAATATTGAATTCATTTTTATTTTACGGATTCTTCGTATGAATACCTAGAAAGTGTTTTCAAGGTTTTTTGAAATTCGACCCCTAAGGGTAGTGTGGTACAAGTGGTAGGTGTTTTTCCTATATATAGAACGGCTTAAGCTACAATGTTGAAACTCGGTGTGTATATCTAAATCAACTAAAAAAATAATTTTGAATAAAAAAAACGAATATCTTTTGGCGTTCAGAAGGGGGGCAAAAAAAATTATCTGTGAAAATAGAATGCATATTTTCCACGATTTTCGACATATCTACTACCTCGTCCCAAATAATGAGTTTAATTTTATTCTATGTATTCTCCATATGAATACCAAGAAAGTGTTTTCAAGATTTTCTGAAAATTGACCCCTAAGGGGGTGTAAAGTGATTGTGTACTTTTTCATAAACTATTCCATATCTCTCAGATCCAATCAGATTTTCACTTCCATGATCTTGTTCTTTTTGATAAGTTTTCAGTCACATAGTAGCCTACACCGCATTTCAGAATTGAACGCGTTCCTTACTTCTGCCGGAAAAATAATAAAGTTACGCCCAGATTGTTGGCAGATTTTTTTGTTCTGGCCTTGACGGCAAAGATTCTGAATCTTTTGTTTCAGCTCCAAAATCTCTTTGCGCAGCAATGAAATATCCGAATCTGGTTCAACCGCGCATACTGAATTTACACTAGGCATTGCGTCCCAGATCTTATCGGCTAGAGATAATAACTCTGTAATATTACTATCCTTATGGGCAATTAGAGCTATACTGATTGGTTGTGGTAGTTTTCTCATCCACAATTTGCGAATTAACTTGTCGTTAATCGCGTCGCTGGAACCAGCGATTAAGGTTAAGGATCTAAAAAAATCCGATGGTTTTCTATCACCCAGTTCTACACTTCCTAACAATTTCTCTATTCTCCTTTCTTCACTTAAAGAGTGCCGATTAATGATAATAGACTTCAAATGTTCAGAACGTTCGCCTTCATTTGGCGGGTTTTGTATTGCGTCAAGAACGGTTTCAATTACATCTTGCGGAAGAGCCGATAAGACGTAATTGTATTTAGTTGTGTCTTTCCTAATTTTCCCAATAACAAACTGCGCTTCCGTTTGAACGAACCAAACAGAAGGAGAGTTGGACCAAAAGGTCGGAAGCCTAACAGAAAACGACGACATATCATCCACCTCCGCGTCTTTATCGGTAGTTCCACTTGACTTCAGTGCTTCCTTGGTAGAATTCATATCCGAGTCCGTACTAGTCATGATTGTGGACACTTGAAACTTTAAGACGACTGTTAATCAAGGTAACGATAATATGGCTAAAACTTTTAAACGCGGTGATTTGCGCCGATTTCAAATATTTGGTTCCAAAAATACTTGAAAGTAATATTCGGAAAGAAACTCGCTCAAATCTTGATAGAAGAAAAGAGATGAGGATTTACATACACATATTTACTTATAACCCAACTCGCGACACGGATCTTTGGAAGCAGGTGTTTGTAGCGGGCTTCAAACTCTAAAAAAAATAAGATTCATCAAAACTTTCGGCAAATGAAGCTGATAATGGACCGTTATTTTTTATTCGTGTGTTTTTTTTAATTATTAATCGAAAGTAACCGCACTAGCCCGAAAAGTAGCCCAAAATGTTGCACTTTATTTTATGTACCTTTGCACTTCACTTTGTACCTAATTTTCGAATTTTCTTTTAAATTTTACTCTATTTTTTTTTTTAAAAAAAATACTAATGCGCAATTGTATATGAAATACTTAATTATTTTATTTTACAAATTTTTATTGAAATTTTTCCAATCCTGATAATATGTATCCAATTCTTACTTTTTACCTGTGTTTTAATTTGTTCTGTGCAAGTCCAGTCGATGGTTTTTTTGTGCTTTGATTTCGCTGTGTTGTTGTTGTTCGCGTCTTGGTTGCCGAGATATCGGACGATTGCTGCTTTTCGATGCTGTGATGCCAATTGCTTGTTGCTGTTGTTTTCAATGTTGGGTGCCGAGAATGATTATGTTGATGTAATGTGCATTTATTAATTTGATGCTGTGATGTCGTGCGTTTGGTATTGTTGTTCTTAATGTTGGGTGTCGTTAATATTTTCAGTATGATGGATTTTCGTTGTTAATTGTGTACGTTTCGACGTGATTTGCGTATCGATTACGGAAGAAATTTTTACGATGGTGCTTGTTTCCAGCAATGCCGAAAACTTTTGTAAAACACCAATTTTTCTTTTTAATAGAGCAATTTTTATACTCTTTTGTTTTAACTCAATGAATTCCGTGTGAACACTTAACGTATTCCACGTTTTATAATAACTTTCACTGCGTGTTACTTAATATCACGTCGGGGTCACCACTGTAGGATTTAGGGTAGAACCTGGGAATACTGGGGATTTATTAATTAGACGGAAGATGTTTCTTTCTAAAACGTTTATTGACAACTAACTTAAAAACTAAAACTTACTCCTAGCTAAACTACTGGTAAATAATATTTCATTCGATTATATATTAAGTGCACTTTACATTCGATGCCGCGCGCTATACATTTACCGTAAAGGGTCGCTCTACTGTTAAGCAATAGATGAACAAATTTAAATCCTATTTTGTACAATAGATGAACGATTTTAAATTTTATTTTATATTGTTTGCGACATTTAGGGCGTACTCGTTTTCGATTTTAAATTTTATATTTTGTGATTTACCGATTCAAAATAGCGGTCCAGTCCAATCATTTCATGCTCTTGGAAATGAACCTGAGTATGCTACAGCACCCAACCCTGCGAAGGAATCCACTAGCAAGCCGGCTTCCCCCGCAGCCAATCAATCGACGTCAGCACCATGCGCTGAGCTGCCCTCCGAGGACTCCGCTCAGAGTCAGCTGGCATCGTTAGCCACCAAGACTAAAACATCTTACGTTCTGCTCAGTACGGTGATCCTTAACGTAATGGATGTCAATGGTGCTTCGGTGCCGTGCCGGGCCATCCTGGATTCCGGATCACAACTCAACTTCATCACTGATCGGCTAGTGGCAAAACTTCGTCTCAGAGCTCGCTCGAGCGACACTCGCATCGAAGGCATCGGCCAAGGTCGGCAGCAAAGTCAGCGACGAGTCAACTTGAAAATTTCATCACGCACAACATCTTTCGGCGCCCGGATGGAGGCGCATGTACTACAGCATATTGTCTCGCAGCAACCTGTACGAGACATCGACACTTCTAAATGGACTATTCCACAAAATCTAGTGCTCACCGATCCTGATTTCAATCTATCACGGCGCATCGACCTCCTCATCGGGGCGGAGTTATTCTTCACCATACTCTCAGTGGGGCAAGTCAAGCTAAGGGATGGTCTGCCCATCCTACAAAACACGCAGTTTGGCTGGACAGTGGCAGGAAGTGTCCCTACGTTGAATCCCGACGATCCAACGGTAGCATCGTGCTGCATTGCTAGCCAAACTGAGGAGACTCTCCAGCAAAAAATGGAGAAATTCTGGAAGCTAGAAGAAGTCTGTGAGGAACGAAACGCACTGCGAGAAACACTTCGTGAACACCTTTTCTCGCGATACATCAGGACGATTTGTTGTCCAATTACTATTTTCCAATCGTCGTCACGACTTGGGAGCTTCTCAGGAAATCGCAACGCAGCGCTTCCATGCCTTAGAACGCAAACTATCTAAGAACGCTCAATACGTGGACTTCATGAACGAGTTCCTTGCCTTAGGGCACATGCAGCAGGTACACAATACACAATGTCAAGCTCCACACTACTACTTGCCATATCATGCAGTACTGAAGCCTGATAGCAGCACCACTAAACTTCGAGTGGTATTCGACGCATCAGCCAAGACTTTGTCAAACATCTCACTAAACGAAGTTCTCCATACAGGCCCACCATTCAAGACGACGTCTTCTCCATCTTGTTAAGATTTCGAATGCCAAGGTTCGTCGTCACAGCTGACATCGAGAAGATGTATAGACAGATTCTGGTTACAGAGGCGGACAGAGCATATCAGAGGATACTCTGGAGAGAGAATCCAAACGAGGACCTCAAGCACTTTGAATTGTACACCGTGACATACGGGACAACCTGCGCTCCCTACCTGGCAACTCGATGTCTCAAGCAACTAGCGACAGAAGAAAAGGAACGCAATCCACTCGGAGCCCAGGCACTCCTACGGGATTTCTATGTTGATTACGTCTTGACAGGGAGCGACAATCTCCCAGAGCTGTTAGAAACACAACGACAGCTCCAAGCGATCCTACAGCGAGCCGGTTTCAACCTGCGCAAGTGGTGTGCCAATAACTCCCGCCTACTCGATTTCGACAGCAGGACTGAGGATGACACCAAAACAATGGGATTGACTTGTCTACCCAAAACAGACGTGCTCGCAATCAGATCTAAATGGCCAGAAGGCGGTAGAATAACTAAACGCAATGCCCTCTTCGACATAGCCCACATTTTTGACCCTCTAGGACTTCTCGCTCCCGTGGTAGTAGTGGCTAAAATGTTCCTGCAGCAATTATGGCTACTCAAGCTTGACTGGGCACTGCCGCAAGAACTGCATTCCACATGGAAGAAAATTTGGAGACAATTTCCAAACCCTAAGCAGCATACGGATTCCAAGGCATGTACTAACCCAACGGCAATCCAAAACCATACGGATACACATCTTTGCGGACGCTTCCGAGAAAGCCTATGGCGCAGTAGCTTACGTCCGGTCAGTATACACGGACAATGTAGTGGCAGTAAGACTACTATGTTCAAGAAGCCGTGTAGCTCCCGTCAAGCAAATCACACTTCCGCGGCTGGAACTTTGCGCCGCGAAATTAGCAGCCGACCCATCGGACCGAATTCGGTCTGACCTCAGAATCAACCACCTAGCTGTATTTCTATGGAGTGATTCCGAGATCGTCCTGTCCTGGATAAACTCCACCTCTTCAAGCTTCTACACCTTTGTCGCCAACCTGTGGTAGCAATACAACGATCAGCAGTCGCGCAGCAATGGCGCCACGTCGCCTCCAAGGACAATCCTGCTGATTTGCTCTCCAGAGGGACACAGCCGGACAAACTGGCAGTCACTAGCATGTGGTTCTACGGCCCTCTCTTCCTGCATGGCAAAGAGTCCGGCTGGCCCTCAGTTTTTGAAAAGCACACGGAGCATCTAGACGAAAGAAGAGAGAAGCCGAAGGTCGCATTAGGCGCAACACGGACTCCCCAGGCGGATCACATAGTCGACGACATCGATCACAAGAACTCATTTAGACACCTTCAACGCATCATCGCGTACATCCTACGCTTTGTAAGGAGAGCTCGACGACAAGCTGTCCCACCTGGCGAATCCTGCCTTTCAGTGATGGAATTGAACGATGCTGAGATTCTCATCATTAAGGTCATGCAGCAAAGAGAATACAGCAACGAATTGGCTGACCTCGGTCGTTTTGGAGAGGTGAGAAAGGGTAGCTCACTAGCTGGACTCACACCGTTCATTGACGCAGCAGGAGTTCTTTGGGTCAGAGGGTGCCTGGAGGCTTCCAACGCTCCGAGCGACGCCAAGCACCCCATGGTCCTGCCGTCATCCTCGGTGCTAACTAAGCACCTCTTAACTGACCTTCACTTGGAGAATAAACATGTTGCCCCTGGAGCCCTTCTTGCCACGGCGAGGCAGAAATATTGGCCAATGAAGGGCAAGACTCTAGCCAGTGCGGTGCTGCATCAAGTGCACCAAGGCAAAGCCAAGGCTAATGTCACAGCTCATGGGTAACCTACCTGCCGACCGAGTGCAGCCGGCGCGTCCCCTTTTGAACTCCGGCGTCGACTTCGCTGGCCCTGTGTGGACCCACTACAATCTACGTGGCAAGCGGCCACAAAAATCTTACGTTGCGATCTTCTGCTGCTTCTCGACAAAGGCGGTTCACCTGGAACTGGTAACCGATCTGACCACTGACGGATTTCTGGGAGCTCTTAGACGTTTCATTGGCAGACGAGGCCATTGTCGCAACATCTACTGCGACAATGCAACGAACTTCGTTGGAGCGAAAAATCAGCTGCAAGACATACTGGAAATTCTGCAGTCATCAAAAACACTCGACAAGCTCGCCTACGAGTGTAGCATCAAAGGCGCTGACTTCCATATGATCCCTCCGCGCTCTCCACATTTCGGCGGTCTTTGGGAGGCGGCGGTGAAGTCCGCTAAGCACCTGCTCTATCGAACACTTAATGCGGCTTCCCTGACTTACGAGGAACTGGAGACGGTCGTCGTCGAGATCGAGGCCATTCTGAATTCGAGACCAATCACTCCCCTGTCATCCGACCCCAACGACTTAAGCGCGTTAACTCCAGGTCATTTTTTGATTGGAGAACCACTCACCGCTTCAGTGGAGGCGACGGCACAGCCCTCCAAGGCCACTCTGTTAACCCGCTGGAAGCTCGTTGCTCACCTGAAAAATGAGTTTTGGCGCCGATGGTCTAAGGAATATCTAAACACGCTACAACATCGTCACAAATGGAGATACCGTGAAGAAGATTTACAACCCGGCACACTGGTCATCTTGAAGGAGGACAATCTACCACCGCTAAGATGGCCACTAGGACGCGTGGTTAGCGTCATGCCGGGAAGGGATGGTTTGGTGCGCGTCGCAGAAGTACGGACAGGCAACACCACGCTTAAACGCGCCATACACAAACTCGCTCCTCTTCCTCTGGATGTACCAAAGGAAGATGTCGACGCTGAGAATCAGGCCGAGGACGAGCCGGAAATGTCGCCGGACCCGTCGCAAGCTCCAGCCTGGCTAAACCCAGTACCAAGCACCTCGGCAGATTCCACCTCGAGACCTCGCAAAAAGACTCGCACAACGCTTGCGTCAGCAATGGTCACATTGTTGATTGCATGCCTAAGTTCGGCATCGGCCACGATCGTGCGACCTGTCGAAATCACGAAATTCGATTCCACTCCTGGCATATACTTCAGCGGCTTGGGAGCAGCCAACATCATCAACAGCGAATGGAATCTAGTAGCGTATTATGACATGCAGCCTTACTGGGAAGATCTCAAGTTGCTAATGAAGATTCAACGTACCTTGCATGGCGTATGCGCCGCCCTCATGACGATCCACAACGATAGTAACACCAGCTCCTGTCAGAGATTCCTCCAACAACTACAAGGGAGATGGGATGAGGTGTCTACAAGTAACAGCCTACTGCTGCCTAAAGGTTCAATGCGATCCAAGAGGGGAGCCATGAATTTCATCGGAACCCTAGCCAATTTTGGCGTACTGGATGAGAAATACGCCAACGCAATGGCAGACACCATCGATTCAATTAGTAGCAACGAGGAACATCTCATTCAATTGTTTCGGAATCAGACGTCCATCCTTGTTGCCACGTTCAACATCATCCAGAGTGATCGCGACTCGACGGTCCAACAACTGGAGCACATGGAAGGGCAGCTCAACAACACCATCGAACAGATGAGGGAAGTCCGTGACGCTCTACAACAGCAGACGTTAATGCAGACATTCACGTCCATGTCACTGTAAGCAGTGCTAGCCCTCGCCAAATATCATCGAACACAGAACGCACTGATCGATGTGCTAGCCAGCACTCATCAAGGATTTGTTAGCCCTCTGCTGCTATCCCCAGAGCAATTCGCCCAAGAACTCATGAAGATCAAAAACAGCTTACCAGATTCCATGAAGTTGCCCACCATAGGAAATGACATCCTACAGTTCTACAGACTCGTTACCATAGAAGGCAGACCCACAGCGAGGCTCCGATTTCCCATGCCGCATTGTCAACAATAAGACGATGGGACATGGGAAATCGGGGACTCAGCAGTTTTGAATTGTAAATGGACATCAGGTCCATCAACAAAAAGTTATGCAAATAAAATCACTTGACTACGAACTCCCAAATCAGTCGGACCGCCTTCATTTCACAAGGTATTGCAAAGGCTGCAGAGGTATCAAGAACCTCTGCAGTACTCTACAGCAGTCGTCACAGGTGAACCACCTGTGGCCATTCCGTTTCTATCACCACCTAGCAAAATAGCTAGCCGCAACATAATATTTTGTAGTAGGAAATTCTTATTTAAGCTCAATCTCAGTTTTGTCTGAAAATAACATGCAACTGCCACTTTCTGTCTAGCATATATAGTTATGAAATTTGCCACCAGAGCACATGGTATATTTGTCAATACTTTAGCAGGGTTAAAAATGATGTTTGTAAATGCCTCGGATAATCTGTCAGCTGCCCTGACGGCAAAGTTTACGACTAAACGGCACTGTACAAAGGTCATATAAACAAAGAATCTTTCAATAATTTTTTACATTCTGTCTCTATCTTACACATTGACTTGCATTTCCGTACAAAATATATTGAGTTACAACGACTTTTCGATGAGCATATTCTGCCTGTTGGGTGCAAATACCTGCTACAAATTAAATTTAGTGCTAAATCTATTTTGATTTTGGATCATCTCTTTGTTTTTGTTTTCAATGTAAAACGAATGATCTAGATCTTGATCCAGTTGAAAAACCGCACCTATGAAAGTAGACGTAGACGAAGCAAGGAATTGAGAAACAACCTAAGTATGTAGGTATTGAAACATAAAAAAAACTTTTAATTTCTTTGCCGTTGGCTCGCCGTTGTAATCGCAATTTCGTGATGTTTTTTCATAATATCAAAATTGTGACTTATGCTTGAATATGAAAAGTCGTACATTGTCTGAAATAGTGAGTCTCCGCTAAAATTGTGACTTGTGAATAGTATAGACCCGATGGTTGTAATTACAACATTGCGATAAAGTTGAAATGTACATTAGTTTGTACAGTAAGTTAAGAATAAAGTAGTGATGACTTCGTGGTTGATCCTGCTTCCTATATATGGATGGTTCTCGAAACTGCAAATTATTGTAGATATACATGGAGTGTACTATATTTCGATTTCAAACCGTAATAATAAGAATGGTTTGGGAGATTCCCCAGAGGGTATTTAGTATGAACAAGAAAAGTTTCTCTTGTCAAATCGATAGATGTTTTTCAGCTGCTTATGCATAGCTATACTCGTATTAAGGTACAGGTAGGCCTCCTACAACGCGGTAGATACGTTCCAAGAAAATGCCGCGTTATAGGAAATCGCGTTGTAGGAGATATGAAAATATAAGAACTGGAGTTCGGTTTTAAAAGATGAATTTCCTTTTTTTGCTTATTAAATTTTTTAATAAAAACAAGCGTTCTTGAAGATTTCTTTTAAAGAAATAAAAAGGATTCTCAACTACTTTGCTATATCTAAGCCCCTTTCAATACCTTTTAGGGTAAAATTTTTGTTGTGTCAAATAACCCTTCATGGATTATTTTCGCAAGCTTTGATGGATATGCATTCGCTGCAGCAGCTTTCTTGTAACAACCATTGCTGTCAAGGAATTGATGACTGGTTTCATTCGTTGAACACTGATCCATTTAAATATTTTAAGTGCTTAAAGGTAACCGTTTTGTGGTCATATCCCACACTGCAACTGCAAGCGCTTCTTCCATTTTTTCCATTGTGTTAGGTCTTGGACGAACAGTAATTTTGGCAAGAACAGATGCTGCGGAAACAACGAAACGTGTAAAGTAGTCTTTATTCAATTCAATTTATTAATTCAATTTATTAATTATTTCTAGCTTAATAGTTTGTATTGACGATTCACCTCTAACCGGCAAGCATTCCTGTAGGAACGCATCACAAAAGTCAAATTTTCTTGCTGTCTAGAAACATTTACCTACGAACCTGAAATAAAGTCTTATGGTAGTACTTCAGTGAGCACATTGTCAAAGTATGAACGAGATCTGATGTTTCGTTAGATATTTATGAATATTTTTGTGTTAGATTTCGAGAAAATACCACGCAAAATTTTTTTTTCCGGTACACATTTTTTAAATTTAATAAACACAGGATTATAGTAGTTTAAATTCATTCGAAATTTTTTTCAGCTTTATTTAAACCTTTTTGAAGTAAAAAGTGTAATTATCTAGTGATTTGGTAGATTTCGACGCAGTGTAGGTGAGTAATTGTGAAGCGGTTCTACAGAAACGTTTGCCGTTTCACTCTACATTTTTTCCTTCTTTGCTTTTTTTTCAATTGCTCTATTATTCCTCACCTTATGCATAGAAATGAGTAATAGAAGGCAAAAGTCATTCAAATTGAGTGAATTAAATTCTTGAATTCGGTCGTAACTGATGACAGACTTTTTGTCGTACATGAATCACATGAGTGACATTCAATGTACATTACCAATGACTCAAATCATCTTACCAAAAACATCAGTTTATAGAAATAATCAACGTATCATTAACCAATATAAAGGAATACCAGGAAGCCTGTCCCTATCAGGCATTGCTGGGTTTTTGATCCAGAGATCATTCCACCTACGGAACCATCTCGTTATATAAAAAATATCTTGAAGCATGGTAAACTCAAAATTCACGCGAGTAATATTCAATCCAGCACTGAGCGTACTGAAATCCTATTACTGAAACGATACATGTTCAGTCCTCATATGCAAAGGAATGTATTCTCCACTGAGGGATAGTAAGTTCAAAAATTGGATAAAGACTGGAGAGATGTTAAATTTTCATATTCAACATCCAACATAAAAACAAGGGCTGTCTATCTTTCACCTCCTCAGCGGTGCCTTCCCTCTTTAATACTTTCAAAGTGATCACTTGTGGGGAGTTGTTTCGCGGCCAAACACTCAGCCCGAAAACACTCCTCAAAAATTGGAGCACAAATCCAAGGACGCTGGTTGTCATTTCGATTCCTTTATAAGGACGAGAAATCGAAGTGGCAGTCAGTCGTCACTGCAGTAACACACACAAAACAGCGCCAAAACAGCGGTAGCAACCAGCCGTACACGGCGGTTACACCTTCCGCTGCAGCTGGCACCATAGGTGCGAAAGACTTCAATCTTAGCACGAGCCAGCGATGGTGACGGCTCGGCTCGACGGAAGCGTCTAATGCCGTCCCACAAAGACGATGGTTGCGACTTCAGCCATCGCAGCAAAGTCGTCGGCAGCGACATTGCCGACGCCGCGACCTCTACACACCCAAACACGCAACGGCACTGAATACTGCCGTCGCGTCAGCGATCTTTATTTATGTTGGACTCGCGGCATAGCCGGGAGAACTCCTACACATGAGGTCGTGACGCAAGTCCCCAACACACTCATTCACAAATCAATTCCGTAACTACTTAAACAAACCAAACATCTTTTACTCAAAAACTTTAAACCATGGAGGACCTCATATATTCCAATTCCTTGATCCGTTCAAAATCCCCAAAATCTTTAAAGGCTCGTAGCTCTCAAACCAGTGGAGCTATCAAATAAAAATTTTTTTTAAGAATAGACTTGGTGGACCCCTTGAATTGACATTATTTTCAGGGTAGGAGGTGTAAGGGGGAAGGCGGAGTAAGCGTTTTAGACGAAAAATTTAGGTTTCTAGATCTCAGGAACCGCTTATGTTAGGAGGCTGAAACTTGGAATTTCTACAGAGCTTTGATAATGGACCCATTTGCAAAAAAAAACCAGATATGGGTGAAGGGGTGTGGGAGTGGAGGGGGAAATAATGCGTACGAAACGCAAAAATACCAAGATCGACAAATTCTAAAATCCATATCGCCTAAACCATTAATAGCAAGCAATTAAAACTTAACAAATATCTGTAGTTATACTAGGAGAGTAGGGTAAAGTACCCAGTGGCGAGCCCCCTGCCCAGTGACGAGCCCCCTTACAATACATTTATAAATAACTAGAAAAACGGTAACATCCGGATATATTAACCATTTTTAGATATTAGCTTTGTATGTTCTACATATTTAACACTTGTGCAATTTTGAAGGCAACGTACTCATATGAAGTTGTAAAGGCGTGATTAAAAAGTGTCTTCGAATGCTGTAATTTCTTATCAAATTTACTAAGAAAGTGCTGATTTCTTTTATTTTTGTGTTTTAAGTGCTATTATTTATGTTATTGAAAATAGGCTGTTAGTGTTAATCTTCTATTATATTATATAATTAATTGTATTTTTCCTTCATATTTTTCGTTTTTCTCCGAAAATCGAGAAGGCTCGGTACTGGGTAGTAAATATTTGAAGTTTCCAGTCACGAGCCCCATGGCTCGTTACTGGTTATATTGCATGATTGCACTGATCCCAGTCTCGAGCCTTCCCATAATTAATGAATAGATTTAACGTTTAAGACCTTTAGATTTATTTTAAATTTGGCAGATTTAAGGTAGAATATGGGTTCTATCAACAAGACAGCCAAATTCTGTAATATCCTTGAGGAACTTTGCAAAATTCTTTGCATACAAAAATTTAAATTGTGAAAATTTTTCATTTCTAGATCTCAGAAACCGCTTATGCTAGGAGGCTGAAAGTTGAAGCTGACAACCTAACGAGTAATTGGGAGGCTATTTGGAAAGTTATTTTCTAGGTTGTCAGTCGCATAGTAACCTACACCGCATCTCAGCATTAAACACGTTTCGGACTTCGGACTACCCATAAAATAACAAGGTTACGCCCAGACTGTTGGCCGATTTTTTAAACGGTGTTTCTTATATCTTGAATAATTTACAGCAAATGTAACGTCATCTAAGGCGCTGTACACATTATATACGACTGAACGAATTTTCCGATACGATTTTTCGTTTTTCGACCTATTGTGAAATTTTTAGTTATTGAAAAATTAGTTATAGGTAATCGTAAATTATAGCATTTTCAAGAATAGCATGAAAGAAACTCTCCAGGAAATTGTAGTTTTAATTGACAATAAAAGAAAACATGAATCCGTCGTACGACTAAAAATATTCGTACCCACAGACGGACTTTTTTTAAGAATATTAATCAAATTCCAAATGCCTAGAAATTTTCTCTTATGATATTCTTAAAAATATTATAATTAACGATTTCAACCAATTTTCTAATAGCTGAAGACTTGACAATAAGCAGAAAAACGAAAACTCGGAAAATTCGTTCGGTCGTATTGTAACGATTTGGTCCGCAGAACGTTCAGTTGGCAATCGTCATTGCCGAAGTTTTGAACGTTAGCCTTGCGGACGGAAAGTCATCCTCCATCTGTCGGAAGAAATCGTCATTTCTTCACCCAAATGAAGGATAACTTTCCTATGTTTTTTTGTTTTCGTTGACTATGCGTCATTAGACACATTAGTCCCACGGATGGCCAATGAAACGACGGAGCATCTAGCATAAGAGCACGTGCTAGCTCGTCGGACGGGGTGGGTATGTCGTTTCGATCCGTGAACCGATTAATTATGCTCGGTGGGCCGACGAATGGGTTTGAGAACTCCCATTCTATCTGTCAGCGGGCTTGAAAGGATTGTAGGTGAGGGGGCCAGAAGCACGTAGGGTGCGGAAAAGAGGGTGGAGGAAGTTAGGTATGAGGAGGGAACATTCAGGGTGAGATCATCCGACGAATGATCAATTAATGTTACCACTATGTGTAGTTATTCGTTTAGCAAGCGAACGACAAAAAAGGAATGGTCCGTCTAAGAACGAGTACCTTGTGGCCCAGTCGTGCTTATCAAAATCGTCTAATTGTACGTTGGAGTCCAGCGGTACCGTTTGTCCACCCGATTCTGTATGATACGATATGTTTCCGTATTCTTGTAAGGATGGCAGAGCCGATAAGAGAAATTGACTGAAATTTTCCGTATACCGAACCACCATTTGTTTCCGCCTTTGGCGCTAAAACTTAAAATAATCAGTGTAAAAACTGCTATTAGGAGTGGCGTGAAAACACTGACAAAAAGGAATTTAAGTTCGCCTTCGAGTTTGTCGGCGATTATGACCTGAAAACACAAGACTGGCAGTGCGGTAAAAGTATTTCCAACGGCAGCTTGTAGAGCGACTTTCTTCTGTTGTATCGCAATATCGGGAGTTCTCATCATAATTCCGCAAAAATTTATATTGTACAGGATACTAACTAAACTTAATCAAATTATAATCCATAGCGGAACAAAAACCACCTCCCAACTCCTCGAAACGAATCCGTCCAATTTAAGCGGAAGCGAAACAAATTGCAAAGCGTTGACGGCCAAAACCAATTCCAGCTCGAACGATCGATCGTGTTTAACGGCCCAGACGCATGCACCAACGCTGGTTAAACTTCCAATTATCAACGGAATGAAAACTAGTACCCAAAGACGTCGTCCCGATGTTGAACGATCGCATGCCAACAGCTCAAACATAAGAAGGATAAGATGAAGCGATAGCGATATTAACATTGCTTGAATTGTGTGTAGGAGTCGCCTTCTAATCTGTAGTGAGGATATCGACACCACTCAAAAGCTCCAACGATTGCTCCTGCCGTAGCGATGGCCTTCCATGTCCAAAGTGGGGCAAAACTGCCCAATACGGCCAATCTATGTAGCCGTCGAGTTACAAACAGAACAGCAATATAAACGTAAATAGACGGCAGTGAACAATAAATTTACTTGGATTAAAATCACGCAAGAAAGCCTGCAAATTCATTGTAAAAGCGTCGCGCAATTATCGAAGCATAATGTAACAATGCGAATATTTTGTGCGGTAAATCGATTTGCGGCGCAAAACAAAAAAAAACGAGCGATAATTCGACGGAACCTTTTGTTTTTGTTTTTTTTGTTTTTTTTTTATGATTTCCATGTGAATTTTAGTTTTGACGCACAAACCTTTGAGCAATGACAATACGAAATAATTTGTTTCATTATTTAATAACCAATAATTAGAATGTAATATACAAAAAATTAACCAATAAAAAATTGTTAATTTAATTTAAGTTTTCTGTGTTTTTTTTTATTTACTTTTTTTTTGTACAAACTAACCATTACGTGCACATAAGTTGCAGCCGTTTTGTTTTGCGCAACATCCATCATATGGCGCAAAAAGTCTAAATGGAGCCTGGTAGTTATTCCACAGTGGAATGGTTGACGAGGATGACGGATAATCCAAATCGTGCCCAAAGGGCGGAAGGAGAAGAAGACGACAGTGTTGCAGTTGAAGAAGGTGCTGTTGTTGTTGACGGTGGTGTTGTTGCTGCTCCGTACGATCCGGATGCTATTCACGTATGCTGTTTGTAAATGGTGGGAGTTCGATTGTGAACGGCAAAGCGATTAGACGTGCTGTCAGTAGTGTAGCTGAGTTGTGCTACCACCGCGTGCTTTTTGCCTCGAATTGCAACTGCGCAGAAAAAGTAATATTTTAAATTTATAAGTCGGCTAAGGGCCACAATTAAGTCGCCTATTTTCTGAACGAGTGGATTTGTCCAAACTTTAAAAAACGTGGGGCCCGGATGGGGCCTCTCAGAGGAGATTAACAGCGATTGAAAACTTCTACGATTCGACAGCGGCCCGCCTTATGGCGGAACAAAACAATTTCACGCCAACGGAGTTGAGCGAAGCAAAAAAGATACGAATCCTTCAAAACGTGGAGGCTTGGACCGCCTTGCCCGCTGACAAGGATGCGGGGGTCACTGGTCCCGTGGCTTATAAGATGGACATCGCGAATCCCAACGTCGATGTGTGCTTAGAAGATGGTGTGCAGTTGGACCCAGGTGACGAAACCGGGTCTGGCTTGAATTCCTCGGTTACAACAGGTGCGCTACCGCGCAATCTTGTAATGTTGAAGATAGTAGCACTGGAGAACGAAAATGCGGAGCTCCGGAGAAGCTATAAAAAAATGGAGAGTGATTTTTTCCTGCTGATAGAAAAAACAAAACAAGAGCGAGTTTCCGGGAATGAACAGGACTCCCTGTCTGCGAAAAGAAAACGAAGGGCCTCAATAGGCCAAGCTTCAGCGAATTCCTCGGCTGATCACACACTGGGCTCGGATTCGGACTTCAGTATGCAAAACGATAAGGTAGGTGGTTCATTAAATAATAATGTACATAATAAAAACCAAATTAACTCTAAGAATGGTAAGAAAAGAGGAAAAGAAAGTATAAACTCGTCTAAGGGCAAGTCGCAAGATAATGTGTATAGCATAAATTCTCTTACAGACATTTTCAACGACTTCCAAAACAAACAGGGGGGCCAATCTCAAACTAGGGGGGAAAATACAAATTCTACAACCATGAGGAAGCGTCTAGCCCCCAGGCAAGACATCCTATCTGACCAGGTTAAGAAACCTAACGTCGGTTCCGGGGCAAACTCAGGAGGCCCAATATCTCAGGGCCCTAAGGAAGTATGGAGCCCTATTGTCAGACTATCCAATGTAACCGCCAAGGGGGTTACAAAGTGGATGGAAAAATGGCCCAAGACCAAGTTCCGCATTATCTCAGTTAGACAAGGGGTTATCTCCTTGAAAGTGAATTCGCTCCAAACTCACGAAGAAATTAGAAAGGAGCTACAAGATGAAAAAGGTGAAAGTGTGGTCGGGCATACTTACACGCCAGCTTCACAACGCAAGCCGTCCATCGTCTTGAGGGGAATCAGTGGTGATTTCATCCCGGGAGAATTACTAGCGGATATTAAAAGTCTTCAGCCAGGCCTAGGTGAGTTAGTAATAACCCAAATCTCTACACCCTGGTCACGAAAAAATGGCAAACGCCTTGATCTTTTTCGGTTATCGGTGGCTTCACAGGAAGACCTAAAAAAAATAATTAAAATACGATACGTGCTTAACGAAAAGGCAACGTGGGAGCGTCCCAAATAAGGAGATGTGGTGCAATGCTACAATTGCCAACGATACGGCCATGTTTCGGCAAACTGTGGCCACAAAGCCAGGTGCGTAGCTTGTGTGGAGGACCACGCCTCCAAAGACTGCCCAAGAAAAGTCAAGGACCGGAAGGAACTTCCACCACCACAGTGCGTGTCATGTGGAGCATCTGACCACCCGGCAAATTATTATAATTGCCCTGTTAGGGTAAGTTACAGAGAACGCAGAAGTGAGGTTATAAACCGAGCTAAAAGTACTGTTCCGAATAAAATAAATCAAGGCCGCTTTGAGCTAGCTAGTGCTAGGTCTGGTTTAGCAAATAAAAATCTGTCATATGCGGACGTCACTAAAAATAGAACATCAGCAGGCAATTTGAGTGATTTTAATTGGCTTGATCAAAAAGCTTCCACATACTTTGGATTGGCGGTGTGGGAAATTTGCGACCGCATAAAAGACTTCAAACATAAATTCGAATCAATGAACGAAGCCAGTCGCCCGCAGGCCTTATTATCATTTCTCTTCTCTACACTCGATAGAACATGTTCAGACTAAACTTCTTAAATCTGAATGTCAATTCTATTATAAATATAGACAAACAATTAGCGTTGGAAAACCAACTGCGGCACCTCAAAATTGACTTCGCTTTCATCACTGAGACCCGTCTGAGAGCTGAACATGAAAGAAGATTGGATAATTATTCCCTATTTAGGAATGACGAAGGCAGAGGAACCGCCCTAGTCATAAAGAACAAATTTCATGCTGAACAAATCAACTTTTCGAACTCAAGCTGCTCCTGCAATCTAGCTTCAGTGCTGTTCAAAAGGGAAGGGTCACCATTCAGAATATTAGTCGGAGCAATCTATTTCCCGTCGGGTGCAGGAAATGCAATGCCTGGGTCCATGGACGCCATCTTTAACCTATCCCGGTCTTTCCACGCTGTAGTACTGGGCGGAGATTTTAATGCGCGGCACAGTTACTGGGGAGACAGTATACAAACCCTTAACGGCAAGCGACTCTTGGATTGGTACCTATCTGAGACATTTATGGACCTTGATATAGTAAATGCTGCAACACCAACGTTTCCAAGAGGGAACTCATATCTGGACCTCTTCTTGCTCTCCAAAAACCTCCTTAACCACAATACCTTTCATTGTTGCACAGTGTCGGATCCATCGGATCATTTTGGGCTATTTCTATTCATTAGCCCACAGAGCCTAAGACCAGTTCCGGCTACTCCAAGGCTATTTCGATCATTTACTGACATCAACTGGGAGGACTTCTCTGACGCTTTGGAAGACCTAATACCGGAATCATTTCCGGAAGATAGGAACTTAGAAATTCCGGAAATAAACCAATACATTGCAGAGTTAACCGAATCCATATCCCAATGCATCAACAGATTTGCACCAGCCAAGTCAACGAAAAGTACCAAAGAACGCTTCTTGACTGAAGCCACCTTGAGATTTATAAAAGCAAGGAATTACCTCCGCCAAAAACTAAAACGAATCTATAATGCCACCTTAAATAGATATAATAGACAGTATGTTGAAATAAAGGCAAAAATAGAACGGCTAAGTAAAATCATTGAAGATAGAATCAGGATAGACCTCAACAACTCATACAAAGTAAAACTAAGAGCGCTAAAACCGGGTCCTAGAGTGTTCTCAGAAATCAATAAGCTAACTGGTAGGAAAGCGGCGTCATTCTACCTGGATATTGATAACTGTGAGTTAAATAATCAAATACTCTCGTCCAGGGATGACAAACTGGAAGCATGTTCTTCCTATTTCGGGAGGCTGTATAGGGAAAGAATCACAACCAATCCTACTCTACTACAAAGGGCGAAAGAAGTAAAAGATTCTTTCATTGAAGGGCGTCAGGGGGCGCTATTGAGCATCTTTTCGGAGTCTAATCGGGCCAGCTACCCTTTACAGTCCCCATTTGCGGAATTCTTCACGTATACTGACCAGGTTAAGGGAATACTGGCCAGCATGAACGGAAAAACCTCACATGGCACTGATGGGGTTCCGAACAAAGTGTTGAAAAAATGCAGAGACGTACTGGCTAAGCCTCTAGCAATAATTTTTAATAATTGTCTAAACCTGGGGTACTTCCCCCTGCTATGGAAGGAGGCGTTGCTTATATCAATACCTAAGGGTTCCACTCGAGAGATTGAATCTTTTAGACCAATATCGATGCTTCCAAATACTGGAAAGGTCTTTGAAAAAGTTATACTACCTCGCTTAAAAGCTTTCACTAAGACACTGATCCCTGACACACAGTTCGGGTTTGAAGACCAAAAATCCACGGAACAAGCGATAATGTTAATGCATAAATTCATTACAGACAACTTAAAAGAAAAAAGATGCACAGTGGCATGCGCTCTAGATTTGGAAAAGGCGTTCGACTCGGTTTGGGTCGACGGGCTTATCCTTAAGATTATCGAAACTAACTGCCCCACTCCTCTTTGCCGAATTCTTATTGATTTCTTTTCCAACAGGTCCTTTAAAATAAGTATAGCGGGGAGATATTCCTCGAATACACCCTCGTCATCCGGAGTCCCGCAAGGCTCAATACTGGGTCCAGCCTTATTCAATTTTTTCCTATGGGATATTCCTATAGGACCCACACAGAATCAGAGTCCGCAAAGTAATCGCGATCATCAACTAGGCCTCATGTTTGCTGACGATATTATCGTGATGTCGAGTGACGAATTACCATCTAGGGCACAAGACTCTACTCAAATTATGGTTAATAGTTTGGCTTCCTTTCTCACTGAATGGGCACTTAAAATCAACACTAATAAATCTGAAGTGATATGCTTTAGGAACGCAAGTGGGAAAGGACACCACAAAGCAGTTGCAGAAAGTAGAAATGTTAAAATAACTGCAAATGGGGCCACAATCCCTCTAAAGGAAAAAATCAAGTATTTAGGAGTTAATTTCCACCATAGACTTAAGTTCAATCCACATGCCAGGTCCGTTCTGAACAAAGCCAAAGCGGCGGCGGGTGCTGTTGGGACTCTACTCTCCTCCAAATCAGTTAGTATAAGATGTAAAACCCTTATTTATAAAACTCTTATTAGGCCGATTATCACATCCTGCTTTGTAGCCTGGTTAGGAATATCTCCAACGGTAGCAACCGAGATTAGTATATTCGAGCGGAAAATTCTGAGGAAATGTCTCTCAAAATACAGAAGACCTAACAAAAAACACTTCAGAAACTCTATCTTGTATAGAGAATCAGAAGTTACCCCAATATTACACTATATGTTGGCAATGAGTAAAACGAGGACAAGTAATTGGCGTAACCACCCCCTCAGGCAGGTACGTTCTCTGTTCCCTGAACCCCCCTGGCCGGATGAAAATTATCACTTCTCCCCTTTAAAGATTTTAGAGGAGTACTCTTCGCCTGGAACCGAGGTAGACGACCCTATACCGAGCTTCTACTCGCCATCCGCTACATATGGATATAGAGGCTGAAAGAATGAATGTCACACGGATCATGGTAACCCCGCATAATTACTAGTGACTAGGTTGCTCCCCCACGGCTAAGTTAGAACTAAATCATAGGCTATCAGCTGCGACATGAACATAGACGAGTTTAACTAATCATATTTGTAGTAAAATAAATCACTCTCGTAGTAAAATAGAAGATGATAAGTATTGTTAACATGGTTTCGCAATAGGAAAACTTTATAAAGTCTTGAAAAAGTAAGTCACGAATTGAACCACCTATCTTAAATACTATAGATAATTCTACATTAACCTAATTGTAGAATATAGAAAAAATGTAAATATAACTTTTATTCATTTAAAAAATTAACATATCACATAGTATCAACATAGAAAGTAAGTAAATAGTATGTAAACTTAAAGAAGTAATTATAAGTTCTGTCTCAACACGGGAGAACCGTTTTCAGTTTATTGGAAAATTCAAAATGTAAATAAACTCATAAAGAAGTAAAATTCTAAATAGTATCTAAATTTACTAGGCTGAGTTTCAGGCATTGAACTCTATTTAATTTCTTGTCGGTGCTGCTTAGACAAAGATCTGGCATTCTTAAAGTAATATTTAAAAATTCTCTCTGGAATAACTCGAGATCCACATATGTAAATGTTTCTGAAACGAGGTAAAAACAGTTCAAAGCCCAAATGCAAATAATGTATATATATGTAAATAATGTATATATAAGTAAATAATGTATATATATGCAAATATAAATGTAAACGCATGTAGTAGAAAGTAAGGTAGTTTTAAGATAACAAGTAAGGTTAAGTAAATGTAATAAACCACACGAGCAAGTGGTATAAATACTGGTACATGCCTAACTCATCAACTCAGTCTCGGCCAAGGTCGGAATAAATTTCTCGTCGGAGCTGCTTTGACATTAGACCGCTGTCAAGCTTTAATCTTCATATCTTTGTAATATCATGTATAATTTTAAGTCTCAATAAAATTTCTGAATCTGAATCTGAATCTGTTTGAAAATGGTGCTGCCGCTGCGGTTGGTTTTGCTGCTGTTATAGCTGTTGCTGGTTAATTGGGTCCGGATTCGTTGCTGCTGCCTTGGGTACTATTACTGCCGTCCCGTTCACCTAAAAGTGGAATACTATGGTCGTCTGGTTTCACTTCGCTTGCTGCAGAGGCGTATGTAGCTGGCTTCTTGATGGAGGCTGAGTGTAGGCGTTCCTTTTTCCTTTGAACCCAAAATACGGCATGGTTGTTTTGCGCAGCTGCCAATGATTCAGCGCCAATGCCGAAAACGAACCGTCCAACAACCATGAGTCAAAACGCATACGATATGTCGCCCCTTGCAAAGATAATTTGTCCAACGAGTAAAATAACAGGTAAATTCAGGTGCCCGTTCGAATGCCGAAAACGCGATCGATCAAAAATACACCGATAATACACAACACTACATTCGGCCCTGAAGAGATCGAGTAAAGCGACACGAATTGTGTGGTGGTGAGATTTAGATCCCCGTTTTTTTTTTAAGTTGTCCTGTAGCGCTCCCGGATTATCGTAGCAAAAATATGAGCCGAACCCAAGAAGGCACATAAAAATCAGGGCTATAAATCGATGTACTGAGTTTAAAAGGTTACACCATGCGGTAGCACCACACCCTGTATGCCCGCAACGGGACCGCCGCATGTGCGTACTCAGCCTATAAAAATCTACGGTGCGGCATCAGGGCCCACCACTCACCTGGATTTATTTATCGGTGTTTGCCTCGTTTCGTTTTTTTGTTGGTTTTCCTGCGTTAATGATGGCGATGATAAACTACGGCTTCCACTACGAAGCAAGAACTAAAAAAAAATTTACTGCTGTGCGCTGCCTGGATTCGCTGGTATTCACACGTTGACGTCTGAGCACTGACTGGGGCGAGCGTCGTTTTTCTCGCTCGCAAGTGCGCGGTAGTTGACTTCCCCGCCACCGTTTGTCCGGGCGCTGCGCGCATTGCGGTGAATGCGATGTTCGTTGCATTTTTGAATTTATTATTTTATAAAAGTCGATGGCGGCTCGTTACAGTATGCAATGTAATGTGTACAGCGCGTTATTCAAGCGAATAAGGGGGCTCGAGACTGGCAAAACCAGGGGGCTCGTTACTGGTATAGAGGGGCTCGTCACTGGGCTAGACACTTGCAAATAATCTTTTGGGTTGATTTTACGCTTTATTTTAAAACTTAAAGATATTGGAGCGATTTTAATGCTATATTATACATCTAAAGAGTAGAAAGATGTAAGAAATAAACATATCAGACATTTAATTTGAACATATAATATGTTATTATTTTTTAAAGTGAAACTTTTTCTTAAGGGGGGCTCGCCACTGGGTACTTTACCCTAGATTGAAACAAAATTTGGGGGGGGGGGAGGGGTAGTGGCGTACGGCGGTGGGGGTTGAAATACTTAAGATTACGATAACTCACAAACCAAATGCACCAAAAAAACAAAATTCGGTTTGAGTATAAAGCTTGATAAATAAAGATTGCTCAAAGTAAAATCTTTGAAGGGGGCGGGGGAGCACGGAAATGGAGGGGATAAGAATTTTTCAAATATAACACGTTTCATATCTCAATAACAGTATAAGGTAGATGCTTAAAATTTTTACCAGAAGTAGACCTAATAGAACCCTAGTAGGGAAAACAATTTTGGGGGTGTGAGTGCAGCGGATGAGGTTGGGGAAGGGTGAGAAGGAAAAAGTTTCGACATTCATATCTTAAGAACCTATAATGATAGAAAGCTGGAACTTGGTAATTAGATAGAGCTATAGTAGTGGCATGTTGGAAAAATACATTTTTTTTTTTTTGGGTAGTACGGTACGGGGGTGGGGGGTGTTTTTCTTAACTTTAGAACGGCTTATGCTAGGAAGTTGAAACTCGGTACGTATATGTAAATCAACTAGAAAAATAGTTCTGATAAAAAAAAATTTCATATTCATTGCTGTTAGGAAGAGGGGGTAAAAAAAAGTTGTCAGTGAAAATAAGATGCATATATTTTCACGATTTTCGTCATATTTCCTAGGTCTTTCCAAATATTGAATTTATTTTTATTCTACGGATTCTTCATATAAGTACCTAGAATGCGTTTTCAAGATTTTTTGAAATTCAACCCCTAAGGGGGTGTTAAGTGGTTGTATACTTTTTTATGAATTCCGGAATATCTCTCAGGTCTGATCAGATATCACATCAACGGGCTTGTTTAACAATCACCAATTATTTTTGTTTTGATTCTTCATATGAATACCTAGAAAGTGTTTTCAAGATTTTTTGAGATTCGACCCCGAAGTGGGTTTAAAGTGGTTTTATACTATTTCGTGAATTCTGCCTTATCGCTCAGGTCAGATCAGATATCGAATATCTTTTCGCTTCCACAGTCTTGTTTAATAATCACCTATTTTTAACTTTTGTCTTCTTCAACCTGTAGACCGCATCCCGGAACATGACCCAATTATATAATTCATATGTTACACCATATTCTAACCGCTTCCCGAACTTTTTGTTAGGTTTTCAGTCACACAGTAACATACACCGCATCCCCGAATTAAACACGTTCCAAACTTCTGCCGGAAAAATAATAAAGTTGCGCCCAGACTGTTGGCAGATTTTTTTACACTTAACCCGGCAAGCGTTCCTGTAGGAACGCATTCGTTTTTTCTACCTGACCACTGACTGCGCAGGTATTTTAGTTTGAAAATTGAAAGATATGTTTTTTAGACTCTGATTTATGATTAAAAAAAATCCCAATGAAAAATATTCGCCTGTTCAATTCCGCCGGTTAGAGGGTTAAGATTAAAATGTCTAGCAACATCAGCTATCCTTGATAGGTTAGCTGAACAAAAAAGCTTTGAAGGAAATGTGCAAGTTATCTAACTGAACCGCGTTGTAGTGAACCCGCGCTATAGAAGTACCGCGCTTTAGAAAAATTTCCGCATTACCTGAACCGCGTTGTAGCGAAACCGCGTTGGAAAAGTACCGCGTTGTAGGAGGCTTACCTGTATATGTTACATGTTCATAAAAAAAAACCTTTTGCTAGTTCAACCATAATGCTGACGAAACTCTTCAAAAGGTTACCGTTGGGTGAAGTAATAGAAAACAAATCCACGCACTGTTAAAACATTCTCAGAATAACAAATTCAACAAATAGAGTATAGACTTAGTCCTTCCATATAATGCTTTATTTTTATTAAGCTACGTAGTGTTTTAGCTACTCAAGGGGCAATAATGTCATGTCGTCAGAGTGTTTGAAACGAAAAGGATTAGATAATCTAATCCTGATTTGAGGATTTTTTCTGTTTGTATGTTGCAAAAAAAATTCCTTTCATGTTATTTTGAAGTTGTTGGGTTTTCTGGTTTTCAGTATGTAAAATGTTTAAGAGGAGGATATTTTTAACAAAAACTAGTTCTCGCAATAGTCTACCGTAGTGTCCTTCATTGGCAGTGCCTTACTATCTTTATACTCTAGATGAAATCATATAGAGTATTATAAGTTTGATCCAGCCGAAAAATATGTAACGCATAGAACCAAGCCTCGGACGGAAAAAAGTTTTATATTATTTTTTGGTTATTTGTGACCAAAAATCTCAAATCCGCTTGACGTCCGTCCGTCCGTCTGTCCGTTAGCATGATAACTCAAGAACGCCTAGGATCTTGAAATTTTGAATCACGTGTTCAAGAATATTGGCCCATAACTTCATAAGAGTTTAAGCAGCGAATTGGAAATTTTGTTTGTTAATTTTTCAATAGTTGGAGCTAAACGTACGATTGTGAAGAAAATCCTATTAGTCCTTCGTGTAACTGCCAAAATGTCTTCATTAATTTACGAAACTCACTATAACTCAAGTAATCTTTTAGCTACAAATTCGGAATTCGGGTCGTTTCTCAATTCCTTGCTGCGTCTACGTCTACGTCTATGATGACGTCACAGCATAGCATTGCTATTATAACAGTTTAGAAAAAGCTCGGCTAAACCGTCAAAATGGATCAGCTGATGCTTATTTGACTGAAGTAATTGTTAAGCTATGAATTCAGAATTTTGTACAAATTAGTTTTGAGTGAAAACAAAGTTCGAGTTTACTAGTCAGCAAAATCCTTTTACTCCTTCTGGTACCTTCCATACAAGAAAATGACACTGCAGTCATTAGGAGTGCCGACAGAAGTGAAAACTTGTCGCGAATTCAAGAGATTTACCCCATCGAAAAATCGCTCAACGCGCCTAAGAAAGTTTTGACTTTAACATTAGCATGTCGGTGACGCGAATGCATGTTGGTGACGCGAATTCATGAAATTTACCCCATCGAAAATTCGCTCAACGCGCCTAAAGAAGTTTTCACTTTAACATTAGCATGTCGGTGACGCGAATGCATGTCGGTGTCGCGAATTCATGAAATTTACCCCATCCAAAAATCGCTCAACGCGCCTAAAGAAGTTTTCACTTTAACATTAGCATGTTGGTGACGCGAATTCATGAGATTTACCCCATCCAAAAATCGCACAACGCGCCTAAAGAAGTTTTCACTTTACTATTAGCTTGTCGGTGACGCGAATTCATGAGATTTACCCCATCCAAAAATCGCTCAACGCGCCTAAAAAAGTTTTGACTTTAACATTAGCATGTCGGTGACGCGAATGCATGTCGGTGACGCGAATTCATGAAATTTACCCCATCCAAAAATCGCTCAACGCGCCTAAAGAAGTTTTCACTTCAAAAATCCTTAAGACACGTGTTCAACAATATTTTCCAATAACTTTTGATCGCTTCAAGCTACGAATTTGAAATTTTGTACACATTAATTTTTGTATGGTTTCAAGAAAAAGGATGATATGTAAGTAATCGAGTGTGTCCTTTCTCCACCTTCCATATGAAAGTCCTTCAAAAAGGATACTTCTTTCAGTTCAAGATATGAAATTAAACACTGAATATTGTCTTTTAGTTTTGAGTAGCAATCTAATTGTAATCTTTAAAAAGGACATACAACATGTACACACGGAATACTTCTTCATCCCCAACTACAATATAAATCGGAGTTCTGTATCATACAGAGTATTATACGATTGGCTTGCAGCCAATCGTGACTGGAGTATGTTTGTTATTACTCTTACTTTTCTTGTGTACTCTAGATAAAATCATAGAGCATTATCAGTTTAATCTAGCCCTAAAAATTTGTAACGCATAGAAGTCCTTCGCCTCGGACGAGAAAAAATTTCAAATATATTGTTTTGTGTTCAAGTGTGATCGCAAACCCTAAATCCGTTTGCTGTCCGTGCGTCCTTCTGTCCGTTTGAAGGATAACTCAAGAGCGCGTGGAACTCGGAAGTCGAAATTTAGTTTTGAATTTTGTGGTTTTCTCTAAAAAGTTTGACTTCACTGATTAAGGATGCATGATTCGGGTTATTATACGATCTCTGTCTAAAATATTACTGCCTCCTCAATTCCTATTAATCCCGAGAAGAAAATTTCCCTATTCCGACACCGTTAGATTTTATTTTTATAATATGTATATGGTAACCATAGAACTATAACTAACGGAGATCGCAAAGCGCCGTTTCTGTATAGTAAAGCACTTTGAAGCATTTTGATGCAAAATTGAACATTTTTGTATGGAGCGTTTCATACCCGGTGGCAGTGAAATGCAAATAGTAGCGAAGTATTTAAAAGTTGGGCTTTTTTTCTTTTCAATACCGGAGTAAAACATACATGTGAGTAAGATGCTTATAGTACTAAATATGCGCTACCTCTATGTGGTTTTCTCCTGAAAACGCACGAAACCAAAACGATAGCACGGACTCATATGGTTTTGTGCGTTTCCAGAAGAAAACCGCATAGAGGTAGCGCATATTTCTAGCGCTGGCCATACCGAAGAAAAGTGCGCTACCCCTGAGGCTACGCGCTTGATATATATATACTTATATATATATTTATGGGACTGGTAGTCTGGCACCCATTCTCGAAAATTATTTGTCGCCAATCAGATTCGAAACTGGTACCAGGTGCACCGATGGCAAGTGCTCTAGCAGGGTCTCCTATATATGAAAGCCGTCAGGTAGGTTGTATAATAGCGTGCTTGGGTGGCCATTCGATGTTTAACAGGTTTCGTTTTTCGTGTGGTAACTAAGAAGTGCGCGGTGGGTAAGTTTTGTGCAATAATCTTAATTAAGTGATAAGTTACAAGTGAAAATGGTAAAAAATGTAAGCATTTCAAGTCTGTGCTTTATTTTCTCTTAAAGACTTTTGCAATTGATTTAAAGAAAACAGATGAAAAGATTTTGCGGGCAAAAAGTGTGGTTAGACTAGACATGTTTGCAATGTTCAGAATTTTATTTTTATTTGTATAATTATTAAGTTAAATAATTCAATTTGATTTTGTTTTTAATGTTAATTTATATGTTTTAAAGTGCGTGATGTGAAAAATGTGATTGTGGGGATGTCACATTAATATGAAAAATTTTTCGATTCACAGGCCCTTTCAGCGGATTTTATTTTGAATTTTTTTGATTTTATACATAACTAGCCGCGTACCGCGGCTACGCTTGCTACGCTCACGTTGTTCCATCGCCCCTGTTAATCCCGTTTATCCATTGGTCCTGTTTTTCATTTTTTATTTTTCATTTTTCCTTTGTCATTTTTCACTTTTCATTTTTCATTTTTCTCCATCCCCCATCCACCATCCTCTATCCACCATCCTCTATCCACCATCCTCCATTCATCCTCTATTCTCTATCCACCATCCTCAAGTGTTGAAATAACTCGCGAACCACCAATTTCGGGAATATATAATTATGTTTCATCGCCCCTGTTACTCCCGTCACGTGTTCACAGCCGGTAGTACAATTGTACCAAATAAATTAAAAAAAAAAACCACACATGTTTGTGGTCGGCATGATTCGAGCCTACGCTCCCAGAGGGAATCATCTGATTTCTAATCAGACGCCTTACCTGCTCGGCTGCGAATGCCTGTTGTAAATCTTTAATTCTGAGTCAGGTTCAACTGATTCAACTTGTTAAAGTTAAATTTATTTAATTTACAACAGGGTACGGTTCACAGGTGTAGATTTTAATCGAGCTCGACCAAAAAACTGACTTATTTCTATATACATATTAGATTATGAAAAAAAAAATTAAATTTTGTTGGGCTGGAATGTTCATAAACAGACACAAAACTAGTTTTGGTTACCATATACATATTATAAAAATATTATATTATAAAAATAAAATCTAACGGTGTCGGAATAGGGAAATTTTCTTCTCGGGATTAATAGGAATTGAGGAGGCAGTAATATTTTAGAATCATGCATCCTTAATCAGTGAAGTCAAACTTTTTAGAGAAAACCACAAAATTCAAAACTAAATTTCGACTTCCGACTTCCACGCGCTCTTGAGTTATCCTGCAAACGGACAGAAGGACGCACGGACAGCAAACGGATTTAGGGTTTGCGATCACACTTGAACACAAAACAATATATTTGAAATTTTTTCTCGTCCGAGGCGAAGGACTTCTATGCGTTACAAATTTTTAGGGCTAGATTAAACTGATAATGCTCTATGATTTTATCTAGAGTACACAAGAAAAGTAAGAGTAATAACAAACATACTCCAGTCACGATTGGCTGCAAGCCAATCGTATAATACTCTGTATGATACAGAACTCCGATTTATATTGTAGTTGGGGATGAAGAAGTATTCCGTGTGTACATGTTGTATGTCCTTTTTAAAGATTACAATTAGATTGCTACTCAAAACTAAAAGACAATATTCAGTGTTTAATTTCATATCTTGAACTGAAAGAAGTATCCTTTTTGAAGGACTTTCATATGGAAGGTGGAGAAAGGACACACTCGATTACTTACATATCATCCTTTTTCTTGAAACCATACAAAAATTAATGTGTACAAAATTTCAAATTCGTAGCTTGAAGCGATCAAAAGTTATTGGAAAATATTGTTGAACACGTGTCTTAAGGATTTTTGAAGTGAAAACTTCTTTAGGCGCGTTGAGCGATTTTTGGATGGGGTAAATTTCATGAATTCGCGTCACCGATATGCATTCGCGTCACCGACATGCATTCGCGTCACCGACATGCTAATGTTAAAGTCAAAACTTCTTTAGGCGCGTTGAGCGATTTTTGGATGGGGTAAATCTTATGAATTCGCTTCACCGAAAAGCTAATAGTAAAGTGAAAACTTCTTTAGGCGCGTTGTGCGATTTTTGGATGGGGTAAATCTCATGAATTCGCGTCACCAACATGCTAATGTTAAAGTGAAAACTTCTTTAGGCGCGTTGAGCGATTTTTGGGTGGGGTAAATTTCATGAATTCGCGACACCGACATGCATTCGCGTCACCGACATGCTAATGTTAAAGTGAAAACTTCTTTAGACGTGTTGAGCGATTTTTCGATGGGGTAAATTTCATGAATTCGCGTCACCAACATGCATTCGCGTCACCGACATGCTAATGTTAAAGTCAAAACTTTCTTAGGCGCGTTGAGCGATTTTTGGATGGGGTAAATCTCATGAATTCGGGACAAGTTTTCACTTCTGTCGGCACTCCTAATGACTGCAGTGTCATTTTCTTGTATGGAAGGTACCAGAAGGAGTAAAAGGATTTTGCTGACTAGTAAACTCGAACTTTGTTTTCACTCAAAACTAATTTGTACAAAATTTTGAATTCATAGCTTAACAATTACTTCAGTCAAATAAGCATCAGCTGATCCATTTTGACGGTTTAGCCGAGCTTTTTCTAAACTGTTATAATAGCAATGCTATGCTGTGACGTCATCATAGACGTAGACGTAGACGCAGCAAGGAATTGAGAAACGACCCGAATTCCGAATTTGTAGCTAAAAGATTACTTGAGTTATAGTGAGTTTCGTAAATTAATGAAGACATTTTGAAAGGATGTTTACATGTCAGTTACACGAAGGACTAATAGGATTTTCTTCACAACCGTACGTTTAGCTCCAACTATTGAAAAACTAACACACAAAATTTCCAATTCGCTGCTTAAACTCTTATGAAGTTATGGGCCAATATTCTTGAACACGTGATTCAAAATTTCAAGATCCTAGGCGTTCTTGAGTTATCATGCTAACGGACAGACGGACGGACGGACGTCAAGCGGATTTGAGATTTTTGGTCACAAATAACCAAAAAATAATATAAAACTTTTTTCCGTCCGAGGCTTGGTTCTATGCGTTACATATTTTTCGGCTGGATCAAACTTATAATACTCTATATGATTTCATCTAGAGTATAAAGATAGTAAGGCACTGCCAATGAAGGACACTACGGTAGACTATTGCGAGAACTAGTTTTTGTTAAAAATATCCTCCTCTTAAACATTTTACGTACTGAAAACCAGAAAACCCAACAACTTCAAAATAACATGAAAGGAATTTTTTTTGCAACATACAAACAGAAAAGATTATCTAATCCTTTTCGTTTCAAATACTCTGACGACATGACATTATTGCCCCTTGAGTAGCTAAAACACTACGTAGCTTAATAAAAATAAAGCATTATATGGAAGGACTAAGTCTATACTCTATTTGTTGAATTTGTTATTCTGAGAATGTTTTAACAGTGCGTGGATTTGTTTTCTATTACTTCACCCAACGGTAACCTTTTGAAGAGTTTCGTCAGCATTATGGTTGAACTAGCAAAAGGTTTTTTTTTATGAACATGTAACATATACAGGTAAGCCTCCTACAACGCGGTACTTTTCCAACGCGGTTTCGCTACAACGCGGTTCCGGTAATGCGGAAATTTTTCTAAAGCGCGGTACTTCTATAGCGCGGGTTCACTACAACGCGGTTCAGTTAGATAACTTGCACATTTCCTTCAAACCTTTTTTGTTCAGCTAACCTATCAAGGATAGCTGATGTTGCTAGACATTTTAATCTTAACCCTCTAACCGGCGGAATTGAACAGGCGAATATTTTTCATTGGGATTTTTTTTAATCATAAATCAGAGTCTAAAAAACATATCTTTCAATTTTCAAACTAAAATACCTGCGCAGTCAGTGGTCAGGTAGAAAAAACGAATGCGTTCCTACAGGAACGCTTGCCGGGTTAAGTGTAAAAAAATCTGCCAACAGTCTGGGCGCAACTTTATTATTTTTCCGGCAGAAGTTTGGAACGTGTTTAATTCGGGGATGCGGTGTATGTTACTGTGTGACTGAAAACCTAACAAAAAGTTCGGGAAGCGGTTAGAATATGGTGTAACATATGAATTATATAATTGGGTCATGTTCCGGGATGCGGTCTAGAGGTTGAAGAAGACAAAAGTTAAAAATAGGTGATTATTAAACAAGACTGTGGAAGCGAAAAGATATTCGATATCTGATCTGACCTGAGCGATAAGGCAGAATTCACGAAATAGTATAAAACCAATTTAAACCCACTTCGGGGTCGAATTTCAAAAAATCTTGAAAACACTTTCCAGGTATTCATATGAAGAATCCATAAACAAAAATAATTGGTGATTGTTAAACAAGCCCGTGGATGTGATATCTGATCAGACCTGAGAGATATTCCGGAATTCATAAAAAAGTATACAACCACTTAACACCCCCTTAGGGGTTGAATTTCAAAAAATCTTGAAAACGCATTCTAGGTACTTATATGAAGAATCCGTAGAATAAAAATGAATTCAATATTTGGAAAGACCTAGGAAATATGACGAAAATCGTGAAAATATATGCATCTTATTTTCACTGAGAATTTTTTTTTTACCCCCTCTTCCTAACAGCAATGAATATGAAATTTTTTTTTTATCAGAACTACTTTTCTAGTTGATTTACATATACGTACCGAGTTTCAACTTCCTAGCATAAGCCGTTCTAAAGTTAAGAAAAACACCCCCCACCCCCGTACCGTACTACCCAAAAAAAAAAAATGTATTTTTCCAACATGCCACTACTATAGCTCTATCTAATTACCAAGTTCCAGCTTTCTATCATTATAGGTTCTTAAGATATGAATGTCGGAACTTTTTCCTTCTCACCCTTCCCCAACCTCATCCGCTGCACTCACACCCCCAAAATTGTTTTCCCTACTAGGGTTCTATTAGGTCTACTTCTGGTAAAAATTTTAAGCATCTACCTTATACTGTTATTGAGATATGAAACGTGTTATATTTGAAAAATTTTTATCTCCTCCATTTCCGTGCTCCCCCGCCCCCTTCAAAGATTTTACTTTGAGCAATCTTTATTTATCAAGCTTTATACTCAAACCGAATTTTGTTTTTCTGGTGCATTTGGTTTGTGAGTTATCGTAATCCTAAGTATTTCAACCCCCCACCCCCGTACGCCACTAGCCCCCCCCCCCCAAATTTTGTTTCAATCTAGGGTAAAGTACCCAGTGGCGAGCCCCCCTTAAGAAAAAGTTTCACTTTAAAAAATAATAACATATATAGCGTAAAATCAACCCAAAAGATTATTTGCAAGTGTCTAGCCCAGTGTCGAGCCCCTCTATACCAGTAACGAGCCCCCTGGTTTTGCCAGTCTCGAGCCCCCTTATTCGCTTGAATAACGCGCTGTACACATTACATTGCATACTGTAACGAGCCGCCATCGACTTTTATAAAATAATAAATTCAAAAATGCAACGAACATCGCATTCACCGCAACGCGCGCAGCGCCCGGACAAACGGTGGCGGGGAAGTCAACTACCGCGCACTTGCGAGCGAGAAAAACGACGCTCGCCCCAGTCAGTGCTCAGACGTCAACGTGTGAATACCAGCGAATCCAGGCAGCGCACAGCAGTAAATTTTTTACAAGTTCTTGCTTCGTAGTGGAACACGAATTGTGTGTTTTATTTACGTTTATTTTGCTGTTCTGTTTGTAACTCGACGGCTACATAGATTGGCCGTATTGGGCAGTTTTGCCCCACTTTGGACATGGAAGGCCATCGCTACGGCAGGAGCCATCGTTGGAGCTTTTGAGTGGTGTCGATATCCTCACTACAGATTAGAAGGCGACTCCTACACACAATTCAAGCAATGTTAATATCGCTATCGCTTCATCTTATCCTTCTTATGTTTGAGCTGTTGGCATGCGATCGTTCAACATCGGGACGATGTCTTTGGGTACTAGACTTCATTCCGTTGATAATTGGAAGTTTAGCCAGCGTTGGTGCATGCGTCTGGGCCGTTAAACACGATCGATCGTTCGAGCTGGAATTGGTTTTGGCCGTCAACGCTTTGCAATTTGTTTCGCTTCCGCTTAAATTGGACGGATTCGTTTCGAGGAGTTGGGAGGTGGTTTTTGTTCCGCTATGGATTATAATTTGATTAAGTTTAGTTAGTATCCTGTACAATATAAATTTTTGCGGAATTATGATGAGAACTCCCGATATTGCGATACAACAGAAGAAAGTCGCTCTACAAGCTGCCGTTGGAAATACTTTTACCGCACTGCCAGTCTTGTGTTTTCAGGTCATAATCGCCGACAAACTCGAAGGCGAACTTAAATTCCTTTTCGTCAGTGTTTTCACGCCACTCCTAATAGCAGTTTTTACACTGATTATTTTAAGTTTTAGCGCCAAAGGCGGAAACAAATGGTGGTTCGGTATACGGAAAATTTCAGTCAATTTCTCTTATCGGCTCTGCCATCCTTACAAGAATACGGAAACATATCGTATCATACAGAATCGGGTGGACAAACGGTACCGCTGGACTCCAACGTACAATTAGACGATTTTGATAAGCACGACTGGGCCACAAGGTACTCGTTCTTAGACGGACCATTCCTTTTTTGTCGTTCGCTTGCTAAACGAATAACTACACATAGTGGTAATATTAATTGATCATTCGTCGGATGATCTCACCCTGAATGTTCCCTCCTCATACCTAACTTCCTCCACCCTCTTTTCCGCACCCTACGTGCTTCTGGCCCCCTCACCTACAATCCTTTCAAGCCCGATGACAGATAGAATGGGAGTTCTCAAACCCATTCGTCGGCCCACCGAGCATAATTAATCGGTTCACGGATCGAAACGACATACCCACCCCGTCCGACGAGCTAGCACGTGCTCTTATGCTAGATGCTCCGTCGTTTCATTGGCCATCCGTGGGACTAATGTGTCTAATGACGCATAGTCAACGAAAACAAAAAAACATAGGAAAGTTATCCTTCATTTGGGTGAAGAAATGACGATTTCTTCCGACAGATGGAGGATGACTTTCCGTCCGCAAGGCTAACGTTCAAAATTTCGGCAATGACGATTGCCAACTGAACGTTCTGCGGACCAAATCGTTACAATACGACCGAACGAATTTTCCGATTTTTCGTTTTTCTGCTTATTGTCAAGTCTTCAGCTATTAGAAAATTGGTTGAAATCGTTAATTATAATATTTTTAAGAATATCATAAGAGAAAATTTCTAGGCATTTGGATTTTGATTAATATTCTTAAAAAAAGTCCGTCTGTGGGTACGAATATTTTTAGTCGTACGACGGATTCATGTTTTCTTTTATTGTCAATTAAAACTACAATTTCCTGGAGAGTTTCTTTCATGCTATTCTTGAAAATGCTATAATTTACGATTACCTATAACTAATTTTTCAATAACTAAAAATTTCACAATAGGTCGAAAAACGAAAAATCGTATCGGAAAATTCGTTCGGTCGTATATAATGTGTACAGCGCCTTAGATGACGTTACATTTGCTGTAAATTATTCAAGATATAAGAAACACCGTTTAAAAAATCGGCCAACAGTCTGGGCGTAACCTTGTTATTTTATGGGTAGTCCGAAGTCCGAAACGTGTTTAATGCTGAGATGCGGTGTAGGTTACTATGCGACTGACAACCTAGAAAATAACTTTCCAGATAGCCTCCCAATTACTCGTTAGGTTGTCAGCTTCAACTTTCAGCCTCCTAGCATAAGCGGTTTCTGAGATCTAGAAATGAAAAATTTTCACAATTTAAATTTTTGTATGCAAAGAATTTTGCAAAGCTCCTCAAGGATATTACAGAATTTGGCTGTCTTGTTGATAGAACCCATATTCTACCTTAAATCTGCCAAATTTAAAATAAATCTAAAGGTCTTAAACGTTAAATCTATTCATTAATTATGGGAAGGCTCGAGACTGGGATCAGTGCAATCATGCAATATAACCAGTAACGAGCCATGGGGCTCGTGACTGGAAACTTCAAATATTTACTACCCAGTACCGAGCCTTCTCGATTTTCGGAGAAAAACGAAAAATATGAAGGAAAAATACAATTAATTATATAATATAATAGAAGATTAACACTAACAGCCTATTTCCAATAACATAAATAATAGCACTTAAAACACAAAAATAAAAGAAATCAGCACTTTCTTAGTAAATTTGATAAGAAATTACAGCATTCGAAGACACTTTTTAATCACGCCTTTACAACTTCATATGAGTACGTTGCCTTCAAAATTGCACAAGTGTTAAATATGTAGAACATACAAAGCTAATATCTAAAAATGGTTAATATATCCGGATGTTACCGTTTTTCTAGTTATTTATAAATGTATTGTAAGGGGGCTCGTCACTGGGCAGGGGGCTCGCCACTGGGTACTTTACCCTACTCTCCTAGTATAACTACAGATATTTGTTAAGTTTTAATTGCTTGCTATTAATGGTTTAGGAGATATGGATTTTAGAATTTGTCGATCTTGGTATTTTTGCGTTTCGTACGCATTATTTCCCCCTCCACTCCCACACCCCTTCACCCATATCTGTTTTTTTTTTGCAAATGGGTCCATTATCAAAGCTCTATAGAAATTCTAAGTTTCATCATCCTAACACAAGCGGTTCCTGAGATATAGAAACCTAAATTTTTCGTCTAAAACGCTTACCCCGCCTTCCCCCTTACACCTCCTCCCCTGAAAATAATGTCAATTCAAGGGGTCCACCAAGTCTATTCTTAGAAAAAATTTTAATTTAATAGCTCCACTGGTTTGAGAGCTACGAGCCTTCAAAGATTTTGGGGCGGTCGACGTACGGCGTACGGCGTACAGGGTACGGCGTACAGACGGAGTGAAAATTGTTATTGCTTTTTTCGCTTCAAATGTTGAAATAACTCGCGAACCACCAATTTCGGGAATATATAATTATGTTTCATCGCCCCTGTTACTCCCGTCACGTGTTCACAGCCGGTAGTACAATTGTACCAAATAAATTAAAAAAAAAACCACACATGTTTGTGGTCGGCATGATTCGAGCCTACGCTCCCAGAGGGAATCATCTGATTTCTAATCAGACGCCTTACCTGCTCGGCTGCGAATGCCTGTTGTAAATCTTTAATTCTGAGTCAGGTTCAACTGATTCAACTTATTCAACTTATTAAAGTTAAATTTATTTTATTTACAACAGGGTACGGTTCACAGGTGTAGATTTTAATCGAGCTCGACCAAAAAACTGACTTATTTCTATATACATATTAGATTATGAAAAAAAAAATTAAATTTTGTTGGGCTGGAATGTTCATAAACAGACACAAAACTAGTTTTGTATTTAATTGAGAGCAATAATGAGGACTACGGTATTGAATTTTCAGTTCGCATTATTGTTTCTCAACATGTGAATTTAAAAATTTTCGTGCTTGATAAGGAAATTCTAAGTAAAGATTTACACTGGATTTTAGCCGCGGAATTGAAAATTAACGTGTTGGTCGCAAATTGAAAGTAGATGAAGGTGGGGCAGAGTGGGCCAGCAAGGTAAAGTGGGCCCCCTTAAAATTTCTAGTTTGCAATAGCGCAAAATCTTCGCAAAAAAATTATTTGATATAGCTGCAAGCATTGACTACAATGCACTATAAAAGAAATACACTTTTATTACAGTTCCTCGAATTTTCTCATATTACGATTTTGGCACTATTTGATGTAAATATCAGTGTTTAATAATTGGATTAAGAAAACTTGTTAGCGACTGAGGATTTTTTGGAACAGTATCCTTGAGATCGGGGTACGGATTGCGAAACTTGCAAAGTAAGATTTGATGATTATTTAAAAAGTATATAAATTTTAGCAGATGCTTACTATTTAGTGTTCATTCGGGGTAAAGTGAGCCCCGGGCGAATTTTACCCCATACCAATTTAATTTTATTTCATTACTAAAAATAACAATTTTAACATGGCTAGAACATACAACAAATGCAAATGCAACAACAGTGAACTCAAGTTGCGATGAAAAATGCAATAGATTCTGTTGCTGAAAAAAATTTACCTAAAGAAGGCCAGTAAATATTTTGGTGTTCTCAGGGCTACTCCTCAAAGCAGAGCACGCTCTCAACACACTTAATTTCATTTCAATTTATTAAAATCATATTGTTTGTCTTAACTGATCCATTGCCATATTCTTTTGCTCGAGTTTTGGATGAAATTATACTATACTCCATGGAAGGGCTCACTTCAAGTCAGCCCTTTGAAGTTTGTATAGCAAGAAGTAGATAACTTTCTTATCAATAATTTAATTTCACGAATACATGACTAAGAGCCGGTTTCACAGTGCGAACTTAAGCTTTGGTTCAGTTGAACCTGAGCCAGTAACTTAAGCTTTAATTTAAGTCAATACTGTTTCACAGTCAAAGTTTGAGTATTGTTCAACAGAACCCTGCTTAATGAATTGTGTAGGCAACTAGTATGACGGTTATGTCATAATATTATTAAAATTTCATTATTAAAATTTTTCAAAATATTATTAAAATAAAATATAAAGCGATTACAATTACAATGGCGGATATCAAAAGGAGTCAAAATTTTATGACTTCTGAGGTGAACATTCTCATGAGTCTTGTGTTGAAATATAAAAATGTTATAAGAATAAAAAAACAGGGAAGTTACATTTGCCATTTGACACTTCGCCTATTTAAATTCCGAACTCAAACTTAAGTTCACGTATTCACTGGCTTAAGTTGAGTAGCGTTTTGAACTCTGCTCAAGCCTTAATACACTACTGTGAAACAGTGATTCCAGTTGAGCAAAGGCTTAAGTTGAATTATGAAAATTACCAGAGATATGAATATTCAAAGAGGATTCGGATATCGTTTTGGGGAAATTTTCAACATACTGTAACTAACAAAACATAATGAGATAGAAACAAAAAAAATTGAAATCATATTTTTTAATTTTTGATGGATGTTTTCACAGTACATTTCGACTTTTTTTTCGCTAATTCTTCGAGTACACAAAATTTCAAAAGAATCGGCGATGATAAGGTCACACTTTTGGCGATTCTTAATTAAACTACCTTTTTTCTATTAAATTAATTGAGAATTCTCTTAGATTTTTTTAACCATTGAGATTCCAAGTTAATTTTTTGATATGTTTTGAAAAATAGTATAGCCCATAAAATATAAAAAAATTAAGAAAAAACGTATTGTGAGATAGGTATTTAAGGATAAATGACAAAACCGTTGTCATTGAAAAAAAAAATCATTGAAGTCATTAAAAAAAAAAATCAAGGATAGTTTTGCGACAACTTCACTCTTTAAAATAAGCCATATTGTATTATTCCAGGATAGAAATTAACAGAGATATGAATTTTCAAAGAGGACTCGGATACCATTTTCGCAAAAACTAACAAAAAATTAGATAGAAACAAAAAATTGAATTTCAATTCTTTTTTTCATAAGTTCAAAGTACAAAAACGTTACAAAAAAGTAACGAAAAATCTTGTAAGACACACGCTTGGTCGTTCGATTTGGAAATAAACTGCAGTCTGCTGTGTTGTGGTGCCTGATCTGATTCTTCTTCAGTACGCGGCCGTGGTCAATTCCGGAAAAGGGCTAATTATCTAAGTCTATAGCTTGATTTGATATTCATTTTAGTGTCATTACTGAGAACTAAGGTCAAGGCATGAAAGGTGTGTACAATAATTGTACAGTGAATGAATGGTAAAAGTAGATGCAACATAGTTTGGTATATTAAGTATGATTTTTCTCAACAAGCGATGGTCAAATCCAGGGGGGGGGCAAGTGCCCCTTCTTGCCCTCCCTGTGAATTCAGGGGAGGGGCAAGTGCAACTCAAACTTAAGCTCTCGTATCCACTGGCTTAAGTTGAGTTTTGAGTTGAACTCTACTCAAGGCTTAAAACATTAGTGTGAAACAGTGATTCCATTTGAGCAAAGGCTTAAGTTGAAATTGAAACTTAAGCTCGCACTGTGAAACCGGCCCTTAATAATTTATTTTTCATTGGAAAAAATAATCGATGTATCGATATTTTTCTTCGATATATCATTAGCCGATATTTATATTTTCTACAAAATCGATATATCGATATTTTTTTTTGATAAAAACATCCCTAGTCGTCCCAAAGATATTAACAACATCCACAACCCCCGTACAGCACTTAACCCGAAAATTTATGTAGTATTTTAACAGCAAAAGGTTATATAATCTGTTTGTCAATAACCTGGAACTAAATTTTCAGGATCTATTCCAAATTTATCTTTTTTAACTTCCTTCCGGCACGTGTTCCCTTCATCTGATCGGGATAAAACTTGAAACATATTTTTTTTTACACTAATTGGAATTCTAGAGGATGCTGTGAAGAAAAATTCACCATTCAAAACTAGTAAACAAAAATGCGAAAACTGTTACTTTTGTATATTTCGAACGTCTAAAATATGTATTCGAGTACTAACATTGCTACCAAATTATTTTTTTGTTATAGACAGTATTTTATTATACAGGTTACAGGCATAATGACGGAACCGATTCCATTGCTACAAGTATAAAACGCGTAAGTATACTTGCTCATATATTATACGACTATACGAGTACAATGTTTTCAGAATGAGGATAGGTACTAGGCTTGCGCATTTTAGTTCACCATATTGACCGGGACCGAACTAGGTCCTCATCCGTTCGTTCACTTAGTTCACTAGTTCGTTGTTTTTTAAGGAGCGGTATGTAATGAAAAAAAAAAAAAAAAAAAAAAAAAAAAAAAAAAAAAAATACGGATGCTAGAGAACGGCTGAATTTCAAGAATTCCGTCAGTGTGAGTAGCTCTTCACAAGACCGACCGAGATATTGCTTTCGTCGTACGAAAAACTACTACGTGCTACTCAAACTGCCATTTAAATATGTCACCTATTTTTAATAAAAAAAACAAATGGGACAAACTCTAATTTTTTTACACTTTACGCTTATTATTGAAATGCAAAATACGGCTACATATCGACAAAACAAAAAATTCAGAAAATCTGTCTCCTATTTTCAATTTATAATCTCTAATTCTTTATTTGTTATCATTTTTATTAACATTTTTTTATCACTTTTTATCATTTTTTATAATCTTTTATCATTTTTATGATTTTTTATCATATTGTATACGTATATTGTGTGCTTGCACCTAATAGATTGATAGGTTCTTCAATTGAAGCACCCTTGCAGGACATTCTGTATTTGCACATTTGCATCAAATTTTTGAAAGTAATATTCCAAAATGTGTGGTTTGATAATGAAAGAGCTTAATATAACATAGGGCACTATAACATAATTAAACTCAGTCGAGTTCAGCGAAGCGCAGCATTAGGCATCACAGGTGCTATGCGGTCATGCCCGACCGATGCTCTAAACGTGATACTCTACCTCCTACCAATCGACCTTTACATAAAAAACTCCGCATCATCATTTTTTATCATTTATAATCACTTTTTACAATTTTTTTATCATTTTTTAACATTTTTCTTCATTTGTTATCACTTTTTATCTATTTTTTATTTTTTTTTATCATTTTTTACCATTTTCTATCATTTTTTTATCATTTTTTTCATATAGTATTATTTTTATCATTTTTAATATTTTTTATCATTTTATGTCATTTTCTATCATTCTTTATCATTTTTTATCATTTTTTATAATTTTTTATCATTTTTTAACGTTTGCTATAATTTTTTATCATTTATTATCATTTTTTATAATTTTTTATCATTTCTTATCATTTCTCATAATTTTTTATTATTTCTTATCACTTTTTCTAATTTTTTCTAATTTTTTATCTTTTATCTTTGGTCTTTTGTCTTTAATCTGCAATCTTCAACCTAAATTTTCCAAATCCTCCAATCCTCTCCATTCTCCAACCTCCATCCTCCATCATCCATCCTCCACCCTCCATCCTCCATTCGCCATCTACCATCATCCATCCACATCCTCCATCCTTCATCATCCATCCTCCATCATCCATCCTCCCACCTCCATCATCCATCATCCATCCTCAATCCTCAATCTTCCATCGTCCATCTACCATCCTCTACCCTTCATCCTCCATGATCCTTTATCCATCCACCATTCTCCACCGTCCAACTATAGTTCCTCACAGTTCGCGAGCTATGAGGAACTCCTCTATCCGTCAATCCTCAATTCACAATCCTCAATTCTCAATCCTCAATCCTCAATCCTCAATTCTCAATCCTCAATCCTCAATGCTCAATGCTCAATCCTCAATCCCCAATCTCAATCCTCAATCCTCAATCCTCAATCCTGAATCCTTAATCCTCAATCCTCAATCCTCAATCTTCAATCCTTAATCCTCCATGCTCCATTAAACATCCTCAATCATCCATTCTGAGTATTCCATTCTCCAATATCCATCTCCATCCTCAATCCCTTATTTTTCATCCACAGTTCTATATGCCTCTGTACATCATCCTCCATCCTTCATCCTCCATCCACTATCCACCAGCCTCCAGCTTCCAGTATAGTTCCTCATATTTCGCGAACTAAAACGAACTATATTTCCTCATATAGTTCTTTTAGTTCGTTTTAGTTCGTTTAAGTTCGAAGGAACTATATAGTTCTCTTTAGTTCGTTTTAGTTCGCGAACTATGAGGAACTTTATAGTTACCCATAGTTCTTTTAGTTCGTTTTAGTTCGAAGGAACTATATATTTCCTTTTAGTTCGTTTTAGTTCGCGAACTATGAGAAACTATATTTTTTTTATTTTTTAGTTCGTTTTAGTTCGTTTTAGTTCGGAGGAACTATATAGTTCCTTTTAGTTCGTTTTAGTTCCTCATAGTTTGCGAACTAAAACGAACTAAAAGGAACTATATAGTTCCTTCAAACTAAAACGATCTAAAAGAACTATATAGTTCGCGAACTATGAGGAACTTTATAGTTACCCATAGTTCTTTTAGTTCGTTTTAGTTCGAAGGAACTATATATTTCCTTTTAGTTCGTTTTAGTTCGCGAACTATGAGAAACTATATTTTTTTTATTTTTTAGTTCGTTTTAGTTCGTTTTAGTTCGGGGGAACTATATAGTTCCTTTTAGTTCGTTTTAGTTCCTCATAGTTTGCGAACTAAAACGAACTAAAAGGAACTATATAGTTCCTTCAAACTAAAACGATCTAAAAGAACTATATGATGAAATATAGTTCCTTTTAGTTCGTTTTAGTTCGCGACTATACGAGTACAATGTGGAAGCTGGAGGCTGGAGGCTGGAGGATGGAGGATGGTGGATAGTGGATGGAGGGTGATGTACAGAGGCATATAGGACTGTGGATGAAAAATAAGAGATTGCGGATGGAGATGGATATTGGAGAATGGAGAATGGAATACTGAGAATGGAGAATGGATGATTGAGGACGATTGATGGAGCATGGTGGATTGAGGATTGAAGATTGAGGATTGAGGATTAGGGATTGAGGATAGAGGATTGGGGATTGAGGATTGAGGATTGAAAATTGAGAATTGAGAATTGAGGATTGAGAATTGAGAATTGAGAATTGAGAATTGAGAATTGAGAATTGACGGATAGAGCAGTTCCTCATAGTTCGCGAACTGTGAGGAACTATAGCTGGACGGTGGAGAATGGTCGATGGATAATGATGGATGGAGGATGGTAGATGGAAGATGGAGGATCGAGGATTGAGGATTGAGGATGGATGATGGATGATGGTGGTGGGAGGATGGAAGATAGTTGATGGAGGATGGAGGATGTGGATGGATGATCGTGGATGGAGGATGCAGGATGGAGGATGGACGATGGAGGATAGTGGATGGAGGTTGGAGAATTTAGGATTGAGGATATGGAAAATTTAGATTGAAGATTGCAGATTAAAGAAAAAAAAACAAAAGATAGAAATGCTATAAATTAGAAAAAACTAGAAAAATGATAAGAAATGATAAAAAATGATAAAAAGATTAAAAAAAATGATAACGAATTATAAAAAATGATAGCAAATGATTAAAAAATGATAAAAAAATTATAAAAATGTTAAAAAAATAATAAGAAATGATAAGAAATGATAAAAAATAATAAAAAATGATAAAAAGTTATAAGAAAATGATAAAAAATGATAAAGAATGACAGTCTTGATCTAACCTCTGAAGTGAAAGGTTGTATAATACGATCGCGTTAGCATAGTAATTCTCGGTTGTTTAATAAAAATTAAAACAAAGAACAGAACAAAAAGTTTAAGTTATTTCACGTAAAAGGAAAAATATTCATTTCGGTGATGAAAACGTCTTCTCCCTAATGGGGAAAAAAAATACTTAGGCCGCCATCACCGGAGGCAAATAATACCTTTGGAGTACGCCGAAACACTTTTGCTCCATTACCGTTACAGTGCATTAGTGATAATGTTAGTGACAATCGTAGTCAAGCACCGTCTAGTTCAGGTGCTGCTTCAAACACCAATAATAATCCCAAAGAAACGGTATCTCCCATTACAGTGCTAAAGCAAACATGTAAAAAAGTGCATGACCTCTTAAAAGATTTAAATATTAAAGACTACACAATTAAATTAATGTATATTGGCAAAAAACTAAAATGTGGTAATAAACTCGCATTTGACATCGTCAAGACAAAACTGTCTACCATGAATTGGGAGTTTTTCACTCACAGTCATGGAACATCTAAACCAACAAAAATCGTACTTTATGGTCTCCATGCAATGAAGGTAGACGATATTAAAAGTGAACTCACTGAGCGTGGTCTAAATGTCGAGCTAGTTCGATAGATGAAATTCAAGGAGCCTCGTTCACCTGATTCACCTGTGCTATACGTTGTCCACTTTCGCCGCGGCACTAAAATATCACAGGTTAAAAGCGTCAAATCAATGTTCAACACCATCATTCGCTGGGAATATCAACGCAGAAATTCTAAAAACTTAACGCAATGCTTATGCCTTATGTTTGGTCATGGAGCCGAACACTGCAACGTGAAAACCTTTTGTGCAAACAGCTCTGGTCAACACAAATCAGCTGAATGTACACAACCTACCCAGGTAAAATGTTTCAATTGCAGGGGTAATTATAAAGCCACTGATGCCACCTGCCCGAACCGTGCTACGTACTTAGAGCTTAAACATCGGCTCGCAAATAAACGCATCAACTTAACTCAAAAACCATCGCATGCAACAATGAATATAGATGACTTGCACTCCTTCTCGAACCTACGTCCAACGAAGTCTGGAGCCGCTAACCAACCAACTCCTCGACCCAACCTCCAAAACGCTTGGTTAAACAACATCACCAACTCAACATCAAGCTACAAGCCAAATAGTAATAACCTTTTTTCTATAGATGTCATATATTCTCTAATTGACAAATTGCTTTGTAAATTATCAAACTGTGCATCTAAAAATGATCAATTTAAAGTAATAACTGAACTTGCTGTTAAATATGTCTACAATGGCTAACTTATTCTCTCATAATATGTTAATATGGAACGCTAGAAGCATCCTAAACAAAAAAACTGAATTTTTTGACCTTTTGATCCGCGAGAAAATTGCTTTAGCCTTTATTAGTGAAACCTGGCTAAAGATTCATAATCAAATTTCTCTTAGTAATTATACAACTTACAGAATGGATAGAGACCACACAGGGCATGGTGGAGTGGCTATAGTTGTTCATAAGTCTTGAAAACACAAATTAATCCCAGCGCTTGATTACATTTATTGTCGAAAACATTGCCATTGAAATTGAGCCTGTTGGAGGTAGGACCATAAAAGTTGTTTCCATATACTTCCCTGGAGGCGCCCGCAACAACAATAAGGAACATCTGTTCAAGCACGATCTGCGTAAACTTTTTTCGCATCGCGGAGATTTTCTAATTGCCGGTGATTGGAACTGTCGACATCAAACATGGAGCTGCGGTAGAAATAACCATTGGGGTAGAATTCTTAATAATTTTCTCCAGACGCATCCCTTGTCGATTAACTTCCCTAACGACCCAAGCTATGTTCCACTAAACATAAGACAATCCCCATCGACTCTTGACTTTGTAATCTCCAACTACCACTGTAGAATATCTAAGCCCACTATTCTACACGCTCTAACATCTGATCATCTTCCTGTTTTCTTCCAACTCGATTCGCTGCTAAAAACTAACCCTGATAACCACATTCTAAATTTCAAGAAAGCTAACTGGATCAAGTTCCAGAGAACAATGAGTTCAAAAATTAATCTATCCAATAGATCCTTGGTATCCATTTCGTCAACTACCGAAGTTGAAAGTCTTCTTTCTGAATTTAACGATATTATACAGTCTTCGGTAAGTAGTAGCGTTCCTAAGGTACCCCTCAAGCAGCGACCATACCCTTCAATACCCATTGAAATTAGGCTTCTTATACAAAAAAGAAACGCTTGTAGACGAAATTGGCAAAGGACCAGATTACCTTGTTATAAAAATGGAAATCTCTTAACTCTCTTATAAACACTATGATTATCACTTTAAGGAATAGAACATGGAACTCTAATTTATCAGATCTGTGTAAAAGTTCCAAGCCCTTCTGGAAAGTTTTAAAAAATAAAAAAAGTCCTTTGTCCCACTTAGTGGATGGTAACAACAAATTTATTACCTGTGCGGAAAAACCCGAATGCTTTGCAAAGGTTTTAACTCAAATTTTACTCTTGATAATGGTCTCTCTGACACACTGACTGAAACAGATGTGGTAAATGTGCTCTTAAACTTCGAATCATCTCAAGCAAGTACCTATGATCATTACACCCTCATTAAACCAAAAGACATTAGAGACATATTGAATTTGTTAAAACCTAAAAAAACCTCTGGCTTTGACAACATTTCCAATTTAATAATTAAACATTTTCCCAAAAAAGCGCTTGTTATGTTGATGCATAGATTCCAAAGAATCTATGGCCTTAATATCGCTCGATATTGAAAAGGCTTTTGACCGCGTTTGGCACGATGGTCTTATCTACAAAATGTGAAAATGCAACTTTCCCTCGTACCTAGTCAATATCATTCGTAGCTTCCTTGCCGACAGATCTTTCAGAGTCTGTATTCAAAATTCTCTCTCCACTAACTATCCTATATGTGCTGGAGTACCACAGGGATCAGTCCTTGGACCATTATTGTATCTTATATACACACATGACTTTCCCCACTTAGAAAACTGCCAAACTGCTCTATTTGCTGACGACACTGCCATCTACTCAGCAGGTACTATTTGCTCTAATATCTGCAACTCTGTCAACAATGCCCTGACAGTGGTAACTAAATATCTATACAAATGGAAAATCAAAATTAACGCATCTAAAACGCAAGCAATATTTTTTACTAAACGTCGAACTCATCCTTATATTCCAACCCAAAATCTCTCTCTCATCGGGGAAGAAATACAATGGACTAAAAACCTAAAATACCTGGGCTTTAATTTCGACGATAAGCTAATGTCTATTCCATATCACAGAAACGTTAAATAAAACTAATTCCCTTATAAAAATCCTTTATCCTTTCATAAACAGAAAATCACTATTAAGCATCAACAATAAAATGCTCATATTTGAGTCGATTTTTCAGCCTGTACTACTATATAGGGCTCCACTGTGGATATCCTGTGCCAAAAGTCATCGAAACAAACTGCAGATAGCTCAGAACAAAATATTAAAGTTAATCCATAACCTTCCAAGATATTATTCTACTGAAAGATTACACTCTTTAGCCGAAACTAAATATATTGAAGCTAAAGCAATTACACTAATAAATAAAATTAGAATTCGACTAGAACTATTGGATAATAGTCTAATCAAAAACTTACAGTTTTAAATTGTACTACTTTCTTTTAATAAGTATTTAGTTTTAATAGTTAGGTTAAGTTTTTAGTTATAGTTAAAATGCATCAATTACGTTTTTTTACTTGCCATTTTCCTGTAAATATTTCTTCTCGTAGGTTACAAAATTATTTAGTAAAATAACTCGGTACATTATATTCTCAAAAGTTGTATAGTTTGTAAAACTGAACTCTTAAGCAAAATCATTATGTAAAAACGAACTTTATCTATGGCAATAAACAAACAAACAAACAAAAGATAAAGAATGATAAAAAAATGATACAAAATAATAAGAAATGATAAATGATACAAGATTAAATATTAAAAAATTGAAGATTAAAGATTAAAGATTAAAGAATCGTGATTAAAGATGAAAGATTAAAGATTAAAGATTAGAGATTAGAGATTAAAGATTAAAGATTAAAAATTAAAGAATTAAGATTTAAAAATTAAAGATTATTTATTATTGATTAAAGATTATAAATATAAAATTTGAAAATAGGAGATAGAAAATAAATTTAAGAAAGGCCCGAAATTTTTTAATTTTCTTTTTTATCGATTTGAAGCCGTACTTCGCATTTCTGGTTAACCACCTTTTCATTTAAAATAGTTGACATATTTAAATGGCAAAGTTGTACAGGACTAAATTCTATAAATGTTTGGTACTGCGGTTGGGACAATAAAAAGAATTAATCAATATGAGATCTTTTCTCAAAAAAAATATATAATAAATATATATAATATATAATTTATAAATAGAAACGAACTAGGATCGTGACAAACTGCGAACTAGTTCGTTCATTTCACTTCTGGGAACGCTCTTCTGAACTAGTTCGTTCGCGAACTACAAGCCTAATAGGTACCTTCTTGAATTTTATTATAGGCATCGTGCACTGCTTCAACATTTCTCATTCCAAACAATTTTCACGAAAATGTGATCCACTTCTCGTACAAGATGTCGATATTATAGCGGAAATTATTACGAGAACTCGAAATCGAATGATTACTGTACGTGTTATGTTCCATGTTACACGAGTGCATGATTGATACTCGTTATCATTTGATGAGCTGAGGTTTTTATAGACACCTAAATGCATGAACACCCATAAATCTACCATTGAAAATTGGATCTTTTATAGGAGTTCATTTTGACTTTTACATCCCTGACTAGACCCTCAAGCCCTACAAAGCCAGAACAGGAAAATCAATTCCTTGACATAAGGCATTTTACTTCCTTTCGGTTGAAGGCGGTTACCATCGCAAAAGTGTATCAGCTTGACAAAAGGTGCTACTTGAGTGTTGTTTGTATGCGAGGCGGACCTATGGAGGTATTGTGAGGAGAGCACTTGGAATTCCAAAGTGTCTGCCTTTACGTGTTAGTTTTTCCTTTAGTATCTACTCGGAGAAAATTTTTCAGTTTGGACCTACCCACATAGTTACTTAAATGCGAGACACGAAATGGTGATGTAGTTTTTAAGACCTGTCCAATTACTCATTTCCGTAATAAACTGATTTATATGGAAACATAAACATTTAAATGCTACTTTTACTATTGGAGTATTAAACCATTCGACAGACATTGCGGACGCCATTGCCCAACCCCCTACTGGTTTTGTAATTGGTAGGATATCTCGAATTTTCCTAACAAATTTCAACTGCCTTTGGGACATTTAATATTCTAATTGAAATGTTACAGTATTTTAAGTTTACCATAAAGGTGGATTTCCATTGTCGTCGCATTTATGCGTCTGCAACGCTTTTCAGTTCCGAGTTTACATTTGCAACGCAATTTCTCGGACGCAAAGTACTGTCAAATATAATCTCATAAAAAAGTTATGTGTAAAAAATAATCTTTTCGGTAGATTTTTCGCGTTATTTTTAAATTTAAAGAGATTGGAGAGATTTTAATGCTATATTGTACATCTAAAGAGTAGAAAGATATTAGAATCAAACATATTAGACATTTAATTTGCGCATATAATAGGTATATTATTATATTTTAAAGTACAGCTTGTTCTTAAGGAGGGCTCGCCAATGGGTACCTTACCCTATATTACTCCTGATGACTAAGAATTTTTTAACAGCCAGAATTTTCAAGCAATTAATTTTCTCGTGGTTGTCATGTGGTGGCTCCCTGGAGGAGGGCCGCGGCATCGTCGGCCCATACCTTAATACGGTCCTGCCTGTACAGTATTTTATGTAGATTTTTATCACTGCCTGCTCACCATACTAATAAAGAATATGTCAAAAAAGTAAGTAGGTGGGAAAAAATTTGCCTAAAAAAAATACTTGTGTGAACAAAACCAACATTAGCAGATGTAAATTTGGCTTTTTTAATAGTGGATAATGCGATTGTGCGGTTCTTATAGTCTTAAATGATCTTAAATACTGTTTGGTGCTTTGAATTGTGCAGTTTCCACTGGAAATAATTTAAGACTACAGTTTTTATACTCTAAATGAAATCATAGAGTATTATAAGTTTAATCCAGCCCGAAAAGTTTGTAACGCATAAAACCGAGCCTCGGACGAAGAAAAGTTTTATATTATTATATGTTTATTTTGGGCTAAGACCCCCAAATCCGTTTGCTGTCCGTCCGTCCGTCCGTCCGTTTGCACGATAACTCACGAACGCGTTGACCTAGGAAGTTGAAATTTCATAACTTGTAAAATAGAAAAAGTAAAGTTAAGTTCGTTAATGGGCGATATCCTACCACTCCTTCGGGTACCTCCCATACAAGAGTCCTTGAAACACGCTTTCACAATTATTGCTCGATTGCTTCAAGTTAGGAACTTGCAATTTTGCATACTTAAAGTTTACAATGTTTGAAGCGATAGTCCAGAATATGATACAAATCGAATGAGTCCTTCGTGTAGCAGCCTAGAAAAGCCCTTCAAAAATGTATGCAAGTTATAGAATCCACTATAGCTCCAGTACGAGTTGAGGCTCATATAACTTTGAAAATCGATTTATTTTTTTTTACAAATTTTTATATCTTATACTTTCAAGAATTATAAAAAAAACCTGCCAACAGTCTGGGCGCAACTTTATTATTTTTCCGGCAGAAGTTTAGAACGTGTTCAATTTGGGGATGCGGTGTATGTTACTATGTGACTGAAAACCTAACAAAAAGTTCGGGAAGCGGTTAGAATATGGTGTATCATATGAATTATATAATTGGGTCATATTCCGGGATGCGGTCTAGCGGTTGAAGAAGTCAAAACTTAAAAATAGGTGATTATTAAACAAGACTGTGGAAGCGAAAAGATATTCGATATCTGATCAGACCTGAGCGATAAGGCAGAATTCACGAAATAGTATAAAACCACTTTAAACCCACTTCGGGGTTGAATTTCAAAAAATCTTGAAAATACTTTCTAGGTACTCATATGAAGAATCCATAAACAAAAATAATTGGTGATTGTTAAACAAACCCGTGGATGTGATATCTGATCAGACCTGAGAGATATTCCGGAATTCATAAAAAAGTATACAACCACTTAACACCCCCTTAGTAGTGCTGCGACAACGACATCGATGTTTCTAAAACATCGATGTTTTGCAAAAACATCGGGTACTTTTAACATCGATGTTTTTACTTCGATGTTTTTCAAACATCGATGTTTTATAAAAACATCGAGATAGATGTTTCAGTCACAATGAGGTTTTTTTTTTGCTCCTCACACCAATCTCTTAGCAAAAATTGTACAGAGGTTTTATAAAAGCATCGAATTTTGTTAGGAAAGGGTAAAAAAGGAGGTAAAACATCGATGGGACCAAATGAAACGAGACTACTCGCTGGAGGGATACGAACAAGGATACGTTCCTCGAAATTCGGCACTCATGAAGACTGCCATGAAATACTTGTCTATTATGGCTACTTCAGTACCCTCTGAGAGAGTGTTCTCTGCTACACCGAACGTTGCTTCCAGCAGAAGAAGCTCTCTCTCAGGGGAGAAGCTTCAAAAATTATTGTTTTTACAGATAGTAAACTCAGAATTTAGGAGTTTGGATTATTGGAGTTTTATTCCTTTTTACTTTACTATTTTTTAATAATAAAGTATTGTGATCGACTTGAAATAAAAAATTTGCTATCCTGAAATTTTGTATTTTCACGTTTTAGAACTAGTAGACCCCAAAAAAGCAAAACAAAATAATGTCCGTCTGTACGCCGTCCGCCGTACGCAAAATAGTTTGAAAGCACGTAGCTCCCAAATCCGTTGAGGTATTTTAATGAAATTTTTATGGTGGGTAAATTGGACGAACCTCTGACTGGTATCTTTTAGAGGAGTGTGGGTATAAGGGTGGTTTCTAGATTTCAGCAACCGCTTACGCTAGGAGGCTAAAACTTGGAATTTCTATAGAACTTCGATAGTGGACCCATTTGCAAAATTGTTGATATGGGTGAATGGATGTGTGAGTGGGTGAAAAACTTTAGATTACGATCTCTCAAGAACCAATTGCTCTAGAAAGATGAAATTCGGTTTGAGTATTAAGGTTGACAAATAAAGATTTTCTGAAAGTAAAATTTTTTTTTCAAGGGTGGTGAAACATGGAAGTGGGAGATAAGAAATTTTCAAAAAAATTACGTTTCATATGTCAAGAACAGTATAAGATAGATGCTCAAATTTTTTACCAGACGTAGGCCTAATAGAAACCTAGAATTGCAAAAAAGGTTGGGGATGTGGCTGTAGAGGGTGAGGGTGGGGAGGGTGAAAACGAAAAGGTTCCGATGCTTATATCTTAAGAACCTATAATGATATAAAGCTGAAACTTGGTATTTAGATAGAGCTATAGTAGTGGCATGTTGGAAAAATATACTTTTTTTTGTAGGGGTAGTACAGTACGTATATCTAAATTAACTAGAAAAGTAATTTTGAATAAAAAAAATTTCGAATATCTATTGGCGTTCGGAAGAGGGGCATAAAAAATTATCAGTGGAAATAGAATGCATATATTTTCACGATTTTCGTCATGTCTACTAGGTCTTCCCAAATATCGAACTCATTTTTATTCTACAGATTCTTCATATAAATATCTAGAATCCAATTTCAAGATTTTTTGAAATTCGACGCCTAAGGAGGTCTAAAGTGGTTGTATACTTTTTCATGAACTTTACCATATCTCTTAGATCTGTTCAGATTTTCACTTCCACGGGCTTGTTTAATAATCACCTATTTGTAATTGTTTTCCTTCTGCAACCCCTAGACCGCAAATGACCTTATTATGTAATGGAATATGACCCAATTATGTAATGCATATGTTATTCTAACCGCTTCCCGAACTTTTTGTTAGGTTTTCAGTCTCATTGTAACCTACACCGCATCTCAGAATTGAACGCGTTCCGAACTTCTGCCGGCAAAATAATAAAGTTACGCCCAGATTGTTGGCAGATTTTTTGTTTTTTTTTAACACAACCTAAATAAAATTTGAAAAGTAGAATTTGTTGTTAGTAGCAGAAATGAAATTATTTTCTTTTAAGAATCCTGTTCCTATTTTTAGAAAGATATCTAATAATGAAATGAAATATCAAATAATAATGAAATATGTAATAAGATTGTTTTTAATTAATAAGATTATATTAGTTTTGTTCTATTTGCCTGCACTATCTACACCTTTTACACCTTTTGCACCTTTTCCGTTCTTTTTGCCGGTGTAACGTCACCGGTGGCTGTTCTTTTTGCCGAGTGTAGTGCAAAAGTGTACACTTTGCTGCACTCGGTTGGGAGCTGGTGTAAGTTCTTCTTCTTTGCAATCTGTCAAATTTGGAAGCTGTATGCAGATAACATTGACTTTTGAATTTAAGAAATCGCTGTTTTGACTGAAAACATGCAAGAATATTGAATGGCAATAAATTTTCACTGATAAAAGTGAAAAAATAAAGCAAATAAAAAAGGTTTTGAATTTTAGCTGTCACTTTCATACACTAACCCGTTCTTTTTGCGCGACCTGCACTCTACACTTTGAGTGTATTTTGACGTGCAATTAAGGTACAAGGTACACTAAAGTGTAACTTACACCGGGCAAAAGAAACAAATCTATTGTTTTAACAATCGTGTTTTTTTCCTACCGTGATAAAACATCAATGTTTGAGGAACATCGAGGTTCTTTTTTCTCACACCAATCTCTCTCTTATGTCTCACTTAAAAATCTAAAAACATCGATGTTTAGAACCATCGATGTTTTTCACCGATGTTTTATCGACATCGATGTCGTTTATTTCAAACATCGATGCTATAAAACATCGATATTTTGACGTCGATGTCGCAGCACTACCCCTTATGGGTCGAATTTCAAAAAATCTTGAAAACGCATTCTAGGTACTTATATGAAGAATCCGTAGAATAAAAATGAATTCAATATTTGGAAAGACCTAGGAAATATGACGAAAATCGTGAAAATATATGCATCTTATTTTCACTGACAATTTTTTTTTACTCCTTCTTCCTAACGGCAATGAATATTAAATTTTTTTTTATCAGAATTACTTTTCTAGTTGATTTACATATACGTACCGAGTTTCAACTTCCTAGCATAAGCCGTTCTAAAGTTAAGAAAAACACCCCCCACCCCCGTACCGTACTACCCAAAAAAAAAAAATGTATTTTTCCAACATGCCACTACTATAGCTCTATCTAATTACCAAGTTCCAGCTTTCTATCATTATAGGTTCTTAAGATATGAACGTCGGAACTTTTTCCTTCTCACCCTTCCCCACCCTCATCCGCTGCACTGACACCCCCAAAATTGTTGTCCCTACTAGGGTTCTATTACGTCTACTTCTGGTTAAAATTTTAAGCATCTACCTTATACTTTTATTGAGATATGAAACGTGTTATATTTGAAAAATTCTTATCCCCTCCACTTCCGTGCTCCCCCGCCCCCTTCAAAGATTTTACTTTGAGCAATCTTTATTTATCAAGCCTTATACCCAAACCGAATTTTGTTTTTCTGGTGCATTTGGTTTGTGAGATATCGTAATCTTAAGTATTTCAACCCCCACCCCCGTACGCCACTACCCCCACCCAAAAATTTTGATTCAATCTACTCTCCTAGTATAACTACAGATATTTGTTATGTTTTAATTGCTTGCTATTAATGGTTTAGGAGATATGGATTTTAGAATTTGTCGATCTCGGCATTTTTGCGTTTCGGACGCATTATTTCCCCCTCCACTCCCAAAGATTTTGGGGCGGTCGACGTACGGCGTACGGGGTACGGCGTACAGACGGAGTGAAAGTTTTTATTGTTTTTTTCGCGTCTACTAGTCATAAACATATATGTATTAGTATCTATATTGCTAGCAGTCATATTTTCTCATACAAAATCAATAAGCACGGGTTGAAATGGAAATTCAACAGCTGATTCTGATTTTTGTCTCAAAAATGTAAAAAACCAAGAGAGGGCAGTATAAAATTTTTATCACAAATCAAATTTTTATGAAATTTGAACATCGTAAATATAAGTGTTTAATTATAAAAGATATGTTTTATAAGAAAGTGTACTGTTCATGATTTCTAAAACATTATAATATTAAATTAAAATCCAGTAACGTTTAAACTACCACTATATTGAATTGGAAAATACAGAATCAGCTGATAACGACGAGACATACTCTGACAAGTGCCGCTGGCAATATAGATACTAATACATATATGGTCATGAAACGTAGACAAAAAAATTTTGAGGGCAGCAAATTTTTTTTTTTTGAAAATCAATAACAATACTGTATTATAAATAATAAAGTAAAATGGAATTTAGAAAATTCCACTCTATTACAAAGTTATAGCACTAAATGTGACCATACATCGGTTTAAAGCGGCTTCCAGGCTATTTGCCGCTCCACTCTTAACAGCAGCGTTTAAAATATATTTTTTCGCAAAAGCCGAGTATCATAGAAAACGAGATCATTCATAGGACCATCTGTGAAAAACACGAAGATAAAAGAGCAAGAAAGCGTACAGTACGAAGCTAGAATGGGAGACTAGCCGTAAGTTAACATTTTACTTATCAAAAAATTTAAACGCATTTTTCTCGAAACTATGTTTTTTGACGATAACTCAGTCAAAACTTTTTTTTTTTTTAAATTTTGATAACTGTTTTCTCTATAGTCTATCGAGAGCTTTTTTCAATTTTTTGCTTGGAAATTTTTTATGAATTATTGAACGCAAATTTTTCTTAAAAAAACTGATTACTTAAGTTTGAAATACTGTAACTTATTTATTTTTGAAAAAATTAAAAATTCCCTACAATCTTTTACAAGATTCTTATTCATTTTTGCAAATTGAATTATTTTTAGTGAAGTTATGATGCCGACCAGCAGACGCCATCGTTTTCATAAGTAGTCAATTTATACCAGTTAAAAACAATGTTAATATTAAAAAACAAAAAAAAAATTTTTTCTATAGTTGAATATAATTACAAATAAATATAAATAAAAATTTTTTTTTTCTATAGTTGAATATATAATAAGAAATGTGAACCCAATAATAAATTTTTTGAAAGTACAAGGTTTTCCGGTAAAAACTGTTAAATTTATTTTGTGTGACGTTTCGGACTCGACTGAGTCCTTTATCAAACTGATCGACAATATCTTTACAACTGTTATTTATACAAATGAAAGTAGGTAAAAAAGGGTTACAAAATTCACTAACAGAAGGGTCAATTAGAAAAACAGGTAAAAAAGGGGGTTACAAAATTAACTAATAGAAGGGTCAATTAGAAGACAAAAGGGGAAATTTACGTTAATAAGGGAGGTCATAAAAACATTAAACAGAGGCGGGGGTTTATAAGAAGGGAAATAGTTATGAAAGTGGAAATTAATTAATTAGTTTTTGGGATCGAAGATTTTTGGTAAACGTTGTTTTTTCCAAAACGTAGACAAGGTAGCCAAAGTGAAGAGAGGTTGTATCCAGCGTCTCAGGTAAAATTTTGTGGATGTTTGGTTACCTCAATTGCTTCTCTTACAATTCTTTGAAAATAGTGTTTCGTCCTGGCCAATATTTTGACGTTGTTGAAATCGATTGAATGGTTTTCCACCGCTGCATGTTCCGCAATTGCTGATGAGTGGACCTGGTTTTTTTGTGCGCAGCGTTGATGTTCACGAATCCTTGTTCTGATGGTCCTTCCTGTTTCTCCGATGTAGACTTTGTTGGATGTACTAGTCGAAAAAGCTGTACCATCTTTACATTTCGCCGTATACAGAGAACCTACTCACACTAACCGATATCTACATGCGTCTTCCCACCATCATCCCAGGCAGAAGGAAGGAGTACTTAGAACACTTATCCACAGAGCACAATGTATCACCAACGATAACCCACACGCACTTCGCAACGAAATGGAACACCTACAGAAAACCTGTGCAGCCAACGGATACACTAGGAGCACTATCAACAAAGTATGCAAACAGAAACCCAAAGCTATGAAGAACCAGGAAGAAAAAGATACGAACGAGCATACTATAAAAAGATGGGTGACATTACCTTCCATTGAAGGTACAACAGATCGAATCAGCAGAGTACTCAGGAAAGCCGACATACGTACGACCTACTCTACGGCAACCACGCTTCGAGGTTTCTTGGGAAACCAAAAGGACAAAATCCCACTGGAAATGGAGGGCATTTACAAAGTTCCTTGCGGGTCTTGCAACAAAGTCTACATCGGAGAAACAGGAAGGACCATCAGAACAAGGATTCGTGAACATCAACGCTGCACACAAAAAAACCAGGTCCACTCATCAGCAATTGAGGAACATGCAGCGGTAAAAAACCATTCAATCAATTTCAACAACGTCAAAATATTGGCCAGGACGAAACACTATTTTCAAAGAATTGTAAGAGAAGCTATTGAGGTAACCAAACATCCACAAAATTTTACCTGAGACGCTGGATACAACCTCTCTTCACTTTGGCTACCTTGTCTACGTTTTGGAAAAAACAACGTTTACCAAAAATATTCGATCCCAAAAACTAATTAATTAATTTCAACTTTCATAACTATTTCCCTTCTTGTAAACCCCCGCCTCTGTTTAATGTTTTTATGACCTCCCTTATTAACGTAATTTTCCCCTTTTGTCTTCTAATTGACCCTTCTATTAGTTAATTTTGTAACCCCTTTTTTACCTACTTTCATTTGTATAAATAACAGTTGTAGAGATATTGTCGATCAGTTTGATAAAGGACTCAGTCGAGCCCGAAACGTCACACAAAATAAATTTAACAGTATTTACCGGAAAACCTTGTATTTTCAATTCAAAATGTACTGTGAAAACTTTCATCAAAAATTAATAAATTTTTTTTTCACCATATAACCTTCATAATAATTTTTCAAATTTACTCGATTTTCATTGCTTTCAGAGTTATATAAGCCCTTAAAGCAGAGATTCAAAATTTTACAGGAATTAGTTTTATATCAAAAGCAAGACTGAGTTCATTAGTTGGCGCCATCCGTCGACTCCGATTTTATAATCGTAGCAGCTAAAACTATAAATATAAAAAATATCACATAAGTCCTTCATATAGGTGCCATACAAAAATTCTGTAAAATGTCCTAACTTAATTTATGGAACTCACTATTTATCAATAAATCGAAAAGCCACTATACACTAGTTTCTACCTGTAAGTAAGAAGTCATGTAATAAATGTTCGTGCACTCCTCATTCCTTTGTTATATTTTCAACTAAAATCTAAATCGGAGTTCAGTATTTCATCTAGAGTATCATACGATTGGCTTGGAGCCGATCGTGACTGCTTTATGTTTTTTATTAATAAATCTGCCAAGTTCCAAGTAAAAGTCGTATATCTTTTAACTTCCTTGTGCCACTTCCGTAGATATTAAGTTTATCCAGCTAGCCGTATCCTTCATTAACGAGTGTAATTCGTAAACAAACTTTAGCTCTTACGAGCAATAAATCTGAATTTTCCGTTGAATCAACCACTCTATGGATAGAAGGCATGGTAAGAGCTTAATTGAAAATCGAACTGTAATGACCACTGCAATTATATAATTACAGTACAGTTCGAAAGAAATAAAAAGTTTTCAAGCATAATGGGAACTTTATAGTTTGAGGAAAATTTATGGTTGTAGAATTTGACGTCGCGATGGCGCGTTAAGTGTAAAATAGGGAAACCGCCCTGAATTGCTATACAGCGTTCTACATAATATAACGTATTGCAAAACTTAATCGCCTGAAATTACGGTATAAGGTTATGCCAAACATCAAGAGTAACATTACATGGGCCTTACATGATATCTAATTTGATACCGAATAGTGTGGACTATTGTAGAAAGATGAAATTTGAACACCGCAAAGGGTAACTTTATGAACACGTGCCACAAATTACGGATTTAATGAAATGTGATACGCCTAAAATTCAAAGGATCCCCAGAATTTACGCAAGATACCCGTTAACCTCAAAAATTTTTCAATTACCATGGCCTAAAAGAATCAATGAAAATTATGAATAAGCAAATATGTGGTGGACAAACTATAATAGTAGGTCCGGGTGTAGTCCAGTGGCAGCGTACTAGGCTTGTAAACGCGATGTCGTGGGTTCAATTCCCACTCAACGCATAAATTATTTATAAGAATTTTTTCAGTTGCTATTGGCTTTGAAATTATTAATATAAATAGTGAACAGTCGAAATGTTTAATAGGGATCACTACTAAAGGATTTAACACTGAGCAGATGAGTTCTGTTGACATTCTTATCAGATTCACTAGCACCATCAGAGATAGCAGACAGTAGTTGATTTGTTATAGGCAACATTGCTGTTCTGGTAGATCCCATCAAAAAGCCAAACAGCACTCAAAATTATTAACACCAACTAGTACACTGCCATACCCGGCCTGATTTCTGACCTCCCATCCCTAAGCTGACTGGATTGTACACTACCAGTGTATTAAAGGCTAACCACCTAAGTCCAGTTCAGTATCCTTAAAAAAAAAAAAAAAAAAAAAAAAATTTCAATTATTTAGTGTAGATACATATGTATGTATGGAGATGTTTGTTCAAATTCGCACTACCGATATAATGCTCACATTTTTTCGCAATTACTTTAGAACCATTCTCAATTGGAAATATGGAATGACAAATTTTTCCCGTGTCCCTATAAATAAGATCTTTGATAAAATACGACGCGTGATTGATGGCAAACACATAACAAGAGCACTTATCCCTACCTCAAGAGGAAACGCAATCAGTGCCATTGAATTATTTAGCGTCCTTCTTTTGAAAACTCCATGAATCCTATATGCTAAACGTAAAATCACGACGTGTCAGTCAAAGTTTCATTCGTTTACAGCGAGATGAATTTCTATTTGCACTTCACAATTAAATTAATTTATGTAATTGACAATATTGAGAAAACTTATAATTTCAGTGAAGTTCGCAGTTTGGAAGTTCTGTTTAACGTACATTGTCAAATTTACAAATTTATATACAGTATGTAAAGTCCGTATTCGTACCCCAACAATTTTATATGAAAAACCTCAATATTCTGAAACAAGTTGCTGCCAATTGAAAAGACATGCAATAAAATCATTGGTAATATGTATATTAAACGAAACAAAACAAAGTAAAAACATAACGCAGTCATAATCGGCTGCAAGCCAATCGTATGATACTCTAGATGAAATACTGAACTCCGATTTATATTTTAGTTGGAAATATATCAAAAGAATGAGGAGTGGACAAGCAATTATTACATGACCTTTTATTTACAGGTAGAAACAATTGTATAGTGGCTACTCGATTTTACTTTATTATTATTTAATAATAAAGTATTGTGATCGCCCTGAAATTTCAAAAAAATTTGCTACCCTGAAATTTTGTATTTTCACGTTTTAGGACTAGTAGACCCCAAAAAAGCAATAAAAAAAAATGTTCGTCTGTACGTCGTACGCCGTATGCAAAATCGTTTGAAGGCGCGCAGCTCCCAAACCTGTTGAGGTATTATTATGAAATTTTTGTAGTGGGTAGGTTGAGTGAACCTCTACGGCTGGTATCTCTTAGAGGGTTGTGGGTATGAGGGGGAGGAGTGGGGAGGAGTGGGGAGGGTTTTAGACGAAAAATTTTGGTTTCTAGATCACAGCAACCGCTTACGCTAGGAGGCTGAAACTTGAAATTTCTATAGAACTTCAATAGTGGACCCATTTGCAAAAAAAATTATTGAAATGGGTGAAGGGGTGTGGGAGTGGGGGGGAAAATAATTCGTCCGAAAAGCAAAAATGCCGAGATCGACACATTCTAAAATCCATATCTTCTAAACCGTTTATGGCACAAAATTAATTAAACAATTAATTAACAATACCTATACTAGGACGAAAAATTGAAAAAAAAAATTTGAGTTGGGGTAGTGGCGTACGGGGGTGGGGGTGAAAAACTTTAGATTACGATATCTAACGAACCAATTGCTCTATAAAAATGAAATTCGGTTTGAGTGTTAAGGTTGACAAATAAAGATTGCTGAAAATAAAATATATATAAGAAATATTAAAAAAAATCACGTTTCATATCTCAAGAACAGTATAAGATAGATGCTCAAATTTTTTACCAGACGTAGGCTCAATAGAACCTTATGAGAGATGTAGGGGTGTGGATGTATAGGGTGAGGGTGGGGGAGGGTGGGGGAGGGTGGGGGAGGGTGGAGAGGAAAAAATTCCGATGGTTATATCTAAAGAACCTATAATGATAAAAAGCTGAAACTTGGTATTTAGATAGAACTATAGTAGTGGCATATTGGAAAAATATAATTTTTTATAGGGATAGAATGGTACGCGGGTGGAGGGTGTTTTTCCTAACTATGTAACGGCTTATGCTAGAAAGTTGAAACTCAGTGTGTATATGTAAGTAAACTAGAAAAGTAATTTGCACTAAAAAAAAATACGAATGTCCATTGGAGTTCGGAAGTGGGGGCAAAAAAATGTTCAGTCAAAATGGAATGCATATATTTTCACGATTTTCGTTATATCTACTAGGTCTTCCTAAATATTGAATTCACTTTTATTCTACGGATTTTTCATATGAATACCTAGAAAGTGTTTTCAAGATTTTTTGAAAATTGACCCCTAAGGGGGTGTAAACTGATTGTGTACGTTTTCATAAATTATTCAATATCACTCAGATCCGATCAGATTTTCACTTCTACTGGCTTGTTCTTTTTGATAGGTTTTCAGTCACATAGTAACCTACACCGCATCTCAGAATTGAACGCGTTCCTAACTTCTGCCGGAAAAATAATAAAGTTACGCCCAGATTGTTGGCAGATTTTTTTGTGTTATACTGAGTTCCATAAAGTAAGTTATTACATTTTACAGAATTTTTGTATGGCAATTACATGAAGAATTTATGGGATATTTTTCATATTAATAGTTTCAGCTGCGACTATTATAACATTAATGTGTATAAAATTTCAAAGTCGTAACTTAAAGCGTTCTAAAGCTATCGTTTAATATTGGTGAACATGTTTATTAAGTACTTTTGTATGACAGCTACCCGAAGGAGTCAACAGATGGCGCTAATTATTGAACTCCGTCTTGGTTTTAGTATAAAACTAATTTCTGTAAAATTTAAAATTCTTGCTTCAACTCGTTCTGGAGTTATAGTGGATTCAGTAACATGCATACATTTTTGAAGGACTTTTCTATGCTGCTACACGAAGGACTCATTCGATTTGCATCATACTCAGAACTTTCGATTCAAACATTGTAAACCTTAATTATGCAAAATTTTAAGTTCCTAACTTGAAGGATTCGAGCAATAATTGTGAAAACATGTTTTAAGGACTCTTGTATGGGAGGTACCCGAAGGAGTGGAAGGATATCACCCATTAACGAACTTAGCCTTACTTTTTCCATTTTACAAGTTGTGACAAAATTTCAACTTCCTAGGTCAACGCGTTCTTAAGTTATCGTGCAAACGGACGGACAGACGGATGGACGGACCGACGGACAGCAAACGGATTTGGGGGTTTTGGCCAAAAATAAACACAAAATAATATATAACTTTTTTTCGTCCGAGGCTCGGTTCTATGCGTTACAAACTTTTCGGGCTGGATTAAACTTATAATACTCTACCCTGTAGGAAAAATAGAAATGATTCAGATCTGATTCAGGTATTATTTGTAATGCCATTACAGCTATGAATTATACCTAACCGTTCCATGATTTTATTCACGATATGCACCCCCAACCAGTATGAAAAATCAGGCCTGACATTTAGGTCTGATTCATACCATACTTATCATACCTACGTCATAGCTTGCTAGTCCTTCATGAATCACACCTTATTGATACTGTCAAATTTCAGGTCTGACACATAAAATCACAATCAGGTATTAGTAGTTATACCCGTGTCATATCTTACGATTACTGTATAAATCACAGCTGATTTGTACCTGACCGTTCCATGATCTTATTCACGGTATGCACCCCTAACCAGTATGAAAAATCAAGCCTGACATTTAGGTCTGACTCATACCATACTAGTAATATCCAAATATTGAGTTATTTTTGTTAATTAAATCCTACCATGAATTCTTTTTTGTTACCTAGGAGGAGGTAGAGGACTCTTCTAAGACAGTATTTTCCTAATTAAAATATTATTTCTCACTTACTGATTTAATAAAACCCATGGCTGTTTGTAGGAATCGAACCCGGTGTTGAATGTTTTTGGATTGACGTGCGTAACCGCTGCGCCACAGAACCCCTTTCATTTTCATTTCGCTATAGGCAACTTGTGACAAAAATCAGATCAAAATTTCCTACATAGTGATATGATTCGTATCATATACATATGGTGAATAATCATACCTTGCGTTTTCGCCTTTCGGTGGGCCGAAATCAGGCCTGATTTTGCTATTATTTAAATCAAGCCTTACGACTTTTCATACAGGGGTGCTATGATTTATATCATATACTTCGAGCGAACGTCATACCTTGCGTTTTCGCCTATCGGTAGGCCGAAATCAGGCCTGATTTTGCTATTATTTAAATTAGGCCTTACGACTTTTCATACAGGGGTGCTATGATTCATATCATATACTTCGAGCGAACGTCATACCTTGCGTTTTCGCCTTTCGGTAGGCTGAAATCAGGCCTGACTTTGCTATTATTTAAATCAGGCCTTACATCTTTTCCTACAGGGTATATGTTCATCTAGAGTATAAAAATAAAATTTTTTTGCAAAAGTAACAATATTACATAGGTACGAATACGGATTTTGCTTCTTTTTTTTTCATCGAATGCCAAGAAGATTAAAGTTAATTCTGCATGGTTTGCTAAAGTTTAAGTATTTTGATGAAAGATAAAAAATTCTGAATGGTAATTTTTATTGTTTTGAGGATACAATGCTAGGGTACCCATAAAAAATTAACCGTACGAATACGAACTTTACATACTGTACATAAGTAGGTATGTATGTATATATTCAAAATCAAATTTTAAAATAAATAATCAAGTATAGGTGATACAAATTAAGTTTAATTAAACACAAAGTGCAGTGGAATATATACTAATAGTCTGGGCGCAACTTTATTATTTTTTGATGGTAAGCCGGGTACGCGTTTAATGTTGATATGTAGTGTACGTAGGTTACTATGCGATTAACAGCTTCACGGAGGAATTTGTATGAAGAAACTCGAATGTATGTCGGTACCATAGAGCTATGTATATGTAGTGGAGACAGCGTACAGCGACTGCTTTGAAGCCGGAGGTTTTCTCGCAAAGGACCGGCGATATTCACTATGCTACTATCAGCATCTGACTCACATGTATGTTATACTCTGGTATTGAAAAGAAAAAAAGTCCAACCTTTAAATACTTTGCATTTCACTGCCACCGAGCATGATACGCTCCATACAAAAATGTTCATTTTTGCGTCAAAATGCTTCAAAGTGCTTTATATAGAAACGGTGTCTTGCGATCTCCGTTAGTTATAGCTCTATGGTCGGTACCATAAGAAATTCCTTGAACTTGAAATAAGAGTAAAATCGAGTCTGCTACTCGTTTTCATTCGGTGGTTTACTTTAAGTTTCACATACTGAAATTATTGTCTTTCTCCTTTGGGTATCATCTAAACATTTGTTCTTTAAAATTCCTGTTGAGTCGTTCGCCGCAATGACGACTATCGCGACATCGCTTTTGCATCTTAATGAGCAGGTATTGACTAGAGTCACTTCATACGAACTAACACAAACATCCATTATCTTGAGTACGGACAATGTGTGTTTCATTTGAAACCAGTACATTTGAAATTTTTTTGCAGTTGTCTCGATTTTTCATTTTAAGGATCTCCACTAAAGTGGATAAACGCTGTATTTAGTTGACATTTCATGAGACATATTTCGATTCCGTGAAACGGTCATCAAAATCCATCTGCTACACGTACACACACTAAAACTATGCCATTTAAGAAACCTGCGATTTTTTAAATTCGCAGGTTTTTAGTACTAAATCCAACCGAAAAGACTCACGACATACGAAAAATAACTAGTCGGGCGATCGGTCAACGGTCACTAGAAAACAAATTCTCGTATCGTACCCGACGGTGATAGCCACAGTGCCAACATTTTTGTGTACCATGTACCATAGGCGGGCCTCAAGGGTGAGTGTAAATGCACCATGAGCCTTCAGGCCATAGAGCTATATGTATAGTGGAGATGGCGTGCAGCGACTTTTTTGAAGCCGGAGATTTTTTCGCAAAGGACCGGTGATATTCACTATCAGCATCTTACTCACATATATGTTAAACTCCGGTATTGAAAAGAAAAAAAGCCCAACCTTTAAATACTAGGCTAATATTTGCATTTGACTGCCACCGGGCATGAAACGCTCCATACAAAAACGTTCGCTTAAACTTCAAAATGCTTCAAAGTGCTTTATACAGAAACGGCGTGCTGCCATCTCCGTCATATATATGTAGATCCATGATTCAGGCCAACACCATGGCCTATTATACTCGAATCCCCCGTCCAAAACCAACGATACTACAAGCCTGCAACTAGGGAATCTCGCACGCACACTTCGAAAGCAAAGGAGGCAGACGTTTGAGATGTGAAATGTGTATTTCTCTGTGATTGCTGGCCATTTCACACAATTTCTTTAACGTTTTTCTATTTATTAAACGAAATATGTAAAAAATAGGCTCTGATTTGAAATAAGCGGATAAACATGTAAACATTTGAATATTCAGTATAATAAATATTTTCATTTATGTAGCTTCTTGGAGATAAAAAATCACAGATCTCAGATTAGTTAAAAGCCTTCATCGAAACAAGAAACGAAAACAATAATAATAAGAAACTATTACATAAAATAATTGATAACATATAACATCAATAAATAAATGAAGTAAAATTCACTTCGCAAGGACATAAATAATACTATAAATAAGATATAACAAAATATCACTTAATTCAAATTGTAAAATGAAAATAAACTATTAAATACAAAAAAAGGTTTCATTGCATTATTTATAATTTAAATAATTTTGTGTCGAATGACGTATTTACAGATTTGACATAATTATTTAAAAATATATTGGCAAGAGGATTACAAATTTGTTCATATGTATATAGCAATGCTAGGTATTCCACAGTAACAGTCATCATAGAAATTTACTAGCTGAAACTAAAGACAATAGATACTAGTATCTATTATCTTTGCTGAATCGTATCAGATTTAATGCTTTCAATAGTTAGATGAAAAATAATATTGTGTGATCTTGTCGCAAATCATGTAAATATTTTTCTTTCTTTAGTCGATTTATCATTAAATATCAATGATTCTCTGCACTAAACTTCTAAAATTTATCATGATCAATTAGCAAAAATATTTCTGTGAAAGACATTTCCGTTTTTTAATTTTACAATACAATTTTTAATAGTTTACGTACTTTTAAAACGTTCGTGGAACCTAAACCGCCAAAGTATTTCATTTGTTTTGCAGAGAACTGAGGGTTGTCGAAGGGGTGTCTACATTTGTTTCGAGGCAGCAACCTTGATCAAGAACGTGGATGCCTCATGCGGCCAAGTAGAGAGTCCTCCACGAGGAGACACCTGGGAAACGCCAACTCATAACGCTTGCTGGCCGGAGTTGGTAGGCGAACTCTCTTGGGCACTATACACTGTGGCTACCCCTCCCAGGCCGTTAATGCAGGGGAGGTAAGGTCGTAAGGTGTTATAGTTTTTGTCTTTTCAGGGCTGGCAGACGCTAAAGAAAGCCCATTCGGAGATATGGTGGTGTTATGGAGGTCGACAAGAGGAAAAAAATCCGGGTAGGGTGGCTGCGACTACCGGCGAGGGCTCGGGGAGTGCGGATACTCCCTGTGTCGCCAGCGGCTACTCTAAAAACGCTCGTACGATGATTGATGCAGGTCGTGCGAGTGGCGTTGTTACTGCTACCATAGCTAGTTCGGTGTTGAAACCAGGTTGTTCTAGTGGTCGTGCTACTGTTTCAAACGTTCTCAAGGGCGTTTTGGACACTTCCGATACTGAAAGAGATTCAGATCAGGACAGTGCCAAAACGACTAACACCGAAGACGAAGAGCGTCTCTTGCGGTCTCCCAAGGGGTTGGTGGATGCTAAGGGGCATATGACTTCTGGGTCCAAATTGACAGAGGATACCAAGCAGCGTATGACTTCTGGGTCCAACACTTCGCGGGAGAATCGGAGGGCGCTCGCGCAATACAAAGGTGCGCTGAAGTGTAATGCGAGACTTGGCGACAGAAAAGACCTCACTCCTAGCGAGTCGAAGGATCTATGCTGGGCCAGGGAAACCATTCGCAAAGGCAGAGCCTTCATGGAAGGTCGCAAGGGCTTTGTTAGCGACAACCCGGAGTTCTGCAACAAAGTGGAGGAGCAGGTAAACGCGAAGCTTGCTGGAAAGAGACAGCGGTCGACGGAGGAGAGCCCACTCCCTTTGACGACCAAAAAGTCCAGGACTGGTAAAGCGGAGCTCTTGACGCAGGCATCAACGTCGACCCAAAAGGTCGGACGGTGGCGGATGTCCTTAAACGGCACCTCATAGTGGCTCTTGTCGACCACAGTGACCAACTTGGAAGGATGACACTGGACAAGTGGAAATCAGTGGAGATGAGGCTGCTGGACGAGCTAGTGGCACATATGGAGACCAATTTGGACAAGCCCATGCCTACATTCGATGGGGCAGGGTGGTTCAATGAGGTCAAGATTATTAAGTGCAACGACGAGTTCACTCTTGACTGGTGCAAAAGGACCGTCCTCTCTTTTGAACCTCTCTGGGAAGGTGCGAAGCTGGAGATAGTGGACAGAGCGCTCATACCATCTGTGCCGAAGGCAAAGGTTTTTCTGCCGAGGGTTTTACCCGCGGAGACCGCTCTCAAGCTGCTCCAGAGGCAAAATCCCGACATACCCACTGATGACTGGAGGGTCATCAAGGTAAATGTCTCGGCCGCCGTAGACGGAGGTCAGGAGGTCATTCTCCAGATCAACGAGAAGGCTGAGGATCTGCTTTACCCCCGCTTTGGGAAAATTGCCTGGGGAATCGGGAGTGCTTATCTTCGACTTAAGAAGCGTCATTCCAAAGATGGAAATGTAAACACTCTCGAGGTCAACGAAGTGGAGAAGGATCTGGGGATGGATGTTCTGACTGCGGCCGCCACAAATATCAGCCTCAATACGGAGGTAGAGAGCGATCTTGAGACGTTGGATCCGGACGCTACTCTTACCCAGGTCTCGATACCGAATCAGACAGTCTTAGCTCCCCAAGATGCTAAGTCTGATTCAAATTAATCTTCACCACAGTAGTTTAGCTTCGGCTGAGCTACTTCTCACCCTTGAAGAAGGGAACTACGATGTGGCACTTATCCAGGAACCTTGGATCTCTGGTAACGGGGACATTAAGGGACTGGCGTCACAAAATTACCATACGATTTTCACTCAGAAGGAAGGTAAGAAACGGTCGGCCATCATGGTCAAAAAGAACCTTAATGCTTTTCTAACGTCTAATTACAGCACGAGCGATTTGACGGTGGCACTGATAGAGGGTGCGAATGGACAGCAGCCGCTGCTTATCGCGTCGGCTTACTTGGCGCATGATAGGCCATCTCCTCCAGTGGAGCTGCAGACGCTAGTAAAAGAAGCTGCACGAAAAAAGCTCAACCTAGTAGTCGGCAGTGACGCGAACGCTCATCATACGATATGGGGTAGTAAGGATGTCAACGAAAGAGGTGAGTCTTTATTACATTTCATTCTCAATACTAACCTACTAATCGGTAACCGTGGGGACACACCGACTTATAAGGGTCCAACTAGCGAAAACGTTCTTGACTTGACGCTGTACTCGGATACGGATGGCTGTCGTGTGGAGAGCTGGATGGTCTTGGATAGACCATCCTTCTCGGATCACAGGTACATAGGGTTCGTAGTGGCGTCAAGTTTTAGCACCAGCGACACAGCCTATAGAAATCCGTCAAAAACAAATTGGGCGATGTTTTCAGATATAGTAAGGAACAGACTCGAAGGTAGAGTTCCTGAATATATTTGGAATGCGCGTATGCTGGATCACACTACAAACTTCTTAACTAACACTCTGAAAAAAGCTTTCGAGAAGGCTTGCCCCCGTAGGAGACCGTCGGGTAAATCCCAGCCTCCTTGGTGGAGTAAGGAATTGGGTGATTCCCGGAGGAAAGTCCAACAACTCTTTAACTCGGCGAAGCGCACCAATCAAACGGAAGCGTGGGTCGAATATAGGAACTCGCTAAAGATTTTTAAGAAGGAACTGAAAAAATCGAAACGAGACAGCTGGAGAAATTTCTGCAGCCAGATCGAGAGAACGTCAGAAGCCTCAAGACTCAGGAAACTTATATCTAAGAATCCTACCCCACCCGCTCTGCTGAGTAGGATGGATGGTAGTTGGACGAAGGATAGCAAGGAAACTCTTGAAGCCCTTTTAAGCGCTCATTTTCCAGGCTGCCAGGATTCGGACAGACCCATTAGCCTGACATCTTTTACTCTTAAAACATTGGAAAGGATTCTAGATGGGTTTATCAGGGAAACTTTAGATTCTAGTCACCTCTCCAAGGTCCAACACGCATACATCAAAGGTAAATCGGTGGACACGGCTTGGCACAAGGTTGTGGGTACAATCGAGAGATCGCTACAATACAAGGAGTTCACTTTGGGAACTTTCTTGGATATAGAAGGGGCTTTCAACAATGTTACAACGGAAGCAATGGTTGAGGCTCTGGGCTCTGCAAAGGTGCACGGCACTATAAGTAAATGGATCGAAACATTGCTTAGAAATAGGTCTATATCGTCGGAATGGGGTAGTGCCCGTTCCTTCAAAATAACTAATAAAGCTACTCCACAAGGAGGGGTATTATCACCACTTTTGTGGATACTCACTCTAAACGGGGCACTGAAGGATCTTGATAACTCAGAGGTTGAGGTTGTAGCCTATGCCGATGACGTGGTGATCCTAGCATCGGGCAGGTACACAAACACGCTGTCTGAGCTTACGACGCAGGCTCTTAAGAAGCTACTACACTGGTCTAGAACCAGAGGGCTCAACGTTAATCCTTCAAAAACGGAAATGGTTCTGTTTACTAGGAGAACAAAGACCCAGCAGTTCAAGCTACCTAAGATGGGTAACACTGAGCTAACCCTAAATGGCCATGCCAGATATCTAGGAGTAATCCTAGACAGCAAGCTATCATGGAAACTCAATACGGAAGAACGAGTATCTAAGGCAACCATCGCTTTCTACGCGTGCAAGAGAATGTTCGGTAGGAAGTGGGGTTTAGAGCCAAAGATCACTTACTGGATCTACACGGCTGTGGTTAGGCCAATTCTTACGGTCTGCTAGTATGGTGGCCAGTACTCGACAAAGTAACGTACAGAAATAAGTTGGTGAAGGTGCAGAGACAGGCTTGTCTTAGAATAAAGGGCGCCCTACGGAGCACGTCTTCAGACTCACTCAACGTCCTTCTTTCTCTGCCACCAATTGACCTGTTCGCGAAATACGTAGCATGCCAATGCGCCCTAAGACTCAGAGAGTCAAACCAGCTCAAAACATGTGCGTACGGGCACAGTAATATCAGCCTACCAACTACAGGGACTACGGACTACACAGATCCTAAGCTCTGGTTCGACAGGAAATTCGCCATAAATATACCAAGCAGAGAATTCTGGGAGGTTAGGACCGGCGACTCTGTAGGGTCGATTAATATTTATACTGACGGTTCTAAGATGGAGGACGGAGTGGGCGCAGCCGTGCACTCACTTGATCTTTCAACAAACTCTTGCTACAGGCTGCCGGATAATTGCAGTATTTTCCAAGCGGAGGTACTGGCGATTCAGAAGGCGGCGGAATTAGCTCACAAATCGCGGAAAAGAGATAGGGCAGTTTTTATCTATACAGATAGCCAAGCCGCCTTAATGGCTTTGCAGTCCTGCACTATCAAATCCAAGGCAGTTCTTAACTGTCGACGCGCTTTACAGGAACTGTGCTCAAATAGGAAAGTGGAACTCTGTTGGGTTCCAGGACACAGCGGTTATTTGGGAAATGAACTAGCGGATGATCTTGCCAAAAAAGGGGCTAACCTTGGACTAGAAACCGCGGTTTCAGTACCACCGCCTCTTAATGTCATTTATAACTACCTAGAAAAAAAGATGCAAAGCCTGTCCGAGACCAGGTGGCGGGCTTCATCAACCTCCAGAACCACGAAACAAATGTGGAGCACTCTCAACAAGGAAAGAACTAAACTCTTGTTAACGCTACCTAGGGCGCAATGCGCAACCTTAGTCGGCTTAATCACCGGCCATTGTTTGATAGGGGCGCATGCGTATAGATTGGGGCTGATTACAGACGATATCTGCAGAAACTGCAAACTTCCCGGGGAACGGGAAACGCTAGAACACCTCCTATGCAACTGCCCAGCTCTCGCTAGGAGAAGGGTGAAAGCTCTGGGTGCACCAACCTTCGCAAATCTCAAAGAAGTCTCTCTTTAAAGCATGCAGAGTTTGCTCAACTTTGCTATGGTCACAGGGACCTTCGATTTAAACGAGGAGCTCTCAACACAGATCGTAACTCTAGCGCACCTTCCATAGATACATTAGGTCTCCTTTTTGTGTGGTATCACTATGGACCCTCGTGGGTCTATGTGAGGCTTTTGGCCGCCACTGCAACCTAACCTAACCTGACGGCCCCTACGCATACTTGCACACAACCTAGTTGCAGGCTGGTAGGTATCGATCGGTGGTTTTGCCACGTCTCTACCCGAACCTACTCTCGAAATTCAAAACCTTAGGTAATGTAAGAGAACGGAGGTCTTCCATCCTCATAACGCCTATGAGCAGCAACTTACTCGCCAGAAGGGGGGTCGAAGATGAGCATAGAAATCGGATATATAGTACATATATCCCATTGAACGTGTAAACAGAATAGAAGCGCTCAGACTGACTGAAGGGGCCTGGGTGAATCTCACGGGGTGTCGGCAATCAAGAATCAGTTGGCCCAAACTTGATTGGAAGAACTCTAGCTTCATTTTGTCTTTGGGCAGGGACATATGATTAAAACTTTTAGTGTTCTTAACGAAATACTGTCCTTATGGGAGGCAATTATCCATTTTTTATTGAGCATTTTTTTTTGAAAAGGCTTTTAAAATGCTACTATTTCAATGCAGAATTTAGCTGTAAAATTTTTTTCAACAAAAATAAAAATTTCAATAAGAAATGAAGGTAACGAAGCATGCAAATATGTCATGACAGGCTTTGAAAACAGAAATACTTATATCTAGAAATAAGGTCACAGAAACATAATAATAAAATACAGGCTTTAATTGAAGTGGTGACGGAACCCTACAGTACCCACCGGTTTTAAACAACTGTGACAATACACAATTCAATACTTTCGTTAATTGCGCCAAGGAGAAAATGTTGGGGTTGCAATGCCATTACAATAGCGGTTTGACTTTTATTAAACCCTAAAGATCTATTACTGATGTCGTGGCCAAATATTCCTGGCCGTGCCTCCTTCCAAAAACTCCCTGAAAACACTACACTATTACACGAAACAGGTTTGTCTTTCTTAGTTTATTCTGTTTATTAACATTTTCATATAGATAATAACATAATACCACTTATATATTATTACATTAGTTAACACACTTAACTACTAAACATTATTTTCCTCAACTCACAATATCACTTATAAATTATCACTTTTGTTGATCCACTTAACTTCTAAAACTTTAAGCACTACTCACTTAACTTGCACAACATTTTAGCCTTTTCAATTGAGAGATGGAACCGTGTGCTCTGGCGGTAAAAATTGAAAGTGGTAGACCGAAATTTTATCCGAAATGTATGGCAGAAGCTTACCAAACTTAATAATTCACTATATTTTTTATTTAACTTCAAAACCCGACGTAAATATTTCTGTTATGAAAATAAGCAGGGATAATAAATTGAACTGTCAGATTTCATATCGGTCCACCTCTTTAAATTTTTCCACGAGGGGGCGCTTACCTAACTTTACCATCTCTCAATTCAGGCTCGCGACCACAACTCTATGTTTTATGGACTTGGGAATCTCGATCAGCAATTATCGCTTAGTCAGTTAATGTTCACCGATCCGATAATTGCTGGTCTGCATCGGCCATCGATCAACTCTCGGAATCGACTCAAGTTGGGTTTTAGCTGATCGATAGCCGATCTCGCACTTTTCTTCCTGACCGCTGGGCACAGGTGTCCCTTGTAATAAATAAAGTGCATCACCTCGTATCGGAAACTATGACATACATAGATCGAATATAAAATAACAATTGCCGATACGAGGCATGCTTGCATAGGAGAGGTCGGGGTCAGACCGGTCTACGACACTGAGTTTCCAGGTTTCAATGACTAAGGTCGTTTCTCAATTCCTTGCTAAGTCTACGTCTATTTATAGCAGTTATGACGCAACTATGACGTCAGACCTAGCAAGAGCTTGTCTAGATTTCTGTTGGTTTGTGTCTTGGCTATCAGTCAATCGAAAGCTTGTATATACACTGTAGTCCAACAGTATAATACAAGCTTAAGGAAACGTAAAAAAATTCAAATTTTTGATTTTTGCAGTGTCAAATAAGCATCAGCACTTCTCGTGTTAAAGTTTTGTATTTCTTGATTGTGGATCAATTTGATGGAGGATTAAAGTTTCTTGTTATTGATATTGTGAATTAGTTTTATTCGATCCTGGCTTATGTGCTTATGTGGGTTAGTTTTCCATAAGTAGATAAAAGTTCTTCCGATGTTGTCAGATGGTGTAAATTTTGTATGGCCTTAATGCCTATATCCATCAGTCTGACTATTTTGTCGAAGTTTTCTTCGAGGTTTGACTCCAGTTAAGAAGACCATAACATATGTGGAATAGGATAAAAGCATTATATATCAAATTCTTTATATATCAAACTCTTATATATATTTAGCATTATATATCAAATTCTTTTAGTTGAGTATAAAGTTTTGTAATAGGTCATTCCAATTTCCTCAAATTTCAACTTCTCTGAATACTTTAAGTAATATATCAATATATCAGGTCGAAGCAGGCCCGTGCGCAGGATTGTATGAAGGGGGGGGGGGGGCTATCAAGTTTCCACCATACTGAATGTCATGACCTAAAAAAAAACTTTCCAATGAAAATAGGGTTTGAACCCCCAAAACCCCCCTGGGTCGAAAGCTTTTTTCAAATCTTAAAATATCGCAATAATAAAGAAATCATTTAGTACGTACATATAAGTAAGTACATAGAGAATCCAAAGGTTGAAAGATTGAAAGATCGAAATTTGTATCCCGTATATGACCAGTGGCGTGGCGTGATAATTCAACAAAGGGAAGCAATTGGTTAATATCCACAATTTATTATTATTACTCTACCTATAAGTTTACTGCGTATTAATTGAACCTCTCCCATTAGCACCCAGCAGGGATCCAGGAGGCTATTTAGAACGTTTTTGTTTAGGTTGTCAGTCGCAGTCACCTTCACCACTATAAATGCCTTCACAGACTATCGTTCAACGCTACTACATTTTAGTTTTTTCGTGCTGATGAATTAAGAGAAATGAAAAAGCTAGAATGTAGTAGCGTTGAACGAAAGTCTGTGAAGGCATTTTCATACTGCTTGATTATTGCTTGTCTTTAATCTCCAACTTAATTTGTTTTCCAATTACAAAGCGTGCGCAAGTGATTTTGTGTGATTTTGTCAATATGACTTCAATTATGGGCCGGTGAACGATAAATAAAAAGTTGAATCTCTCTACGAACAATAATAATGCTTCAATTTGAAACGAAGGCATGTCAAAGAAAGTGAACGATACAAGTAGGTACAGAACTAAAAACGTTATAGAGAACTACAATAACACCATTATTAAGAAAATCATATTTTCTTTGTATGTTAAATCATTCGAAATTATTAAACTAACATACTTGAATTTTGAAGAAGAATGTATCTTTAATATTAGGTGCGTTTTTTTCAACTGGATCAGATCAAATTGAAAAAAACGATGTGGATCATCCCAAAAGCTTCTTTAGCAGGGTTAACAATGCTGTTTGTAAATGCCTCAGATAAACTGTCAGCTGCCCTGGCGGCAAAGTTTCGCATACCATACGACGAAACGGCACTGTACAAAGGTCATACAAAAAAAGACTTTTTTAATGATTTCCTAAAATCAATTATTTTCATGTATTTTCAACCAGTTTTACCCTATGTTTTTGAGCTAATTATTATTCTGTTTCAGGAAACATGAAAAATATTGTTAAAAGAACAAGGTTACAGAATATTTAAACTGAAAGTGAACATGTTTGGACTAACATAACACTTCTACTATTTTAACATGGTAGCATGTGAACATATTAATTTGGTCATGTTATAAGAATATTATTATCATGTTGAAATAACAAAAAATATTTTTTAAAATGACTAGATTCCAATGTTATAAGGAATTGTTTAGTTGTCATTTTGCCAATAAAAACTCGTTCATTGTAATTCGATTCGGTTGTTCCAATTCCAATGCAAAATCTAGTTAAATTAACATTCATTCGTGTTTTGTTAAACAAGTAGGTATTAGGTGCTGCACACATTGATATGACCGAATAAATTTTCCGATACGATTTTTCGTTTTTCGACCTATTGTGAAATCTTTAGTTATTGAAAAATTAGTAATGATCGTAAATTATAACATTTTCAAGAATATCATGAAAAAAATCTCCAGGATTTTGTAGTTTTAATTGATACTAAAAAGGAAAAATTCGTCGTACGACTAAAATTATTCGTTCCGACAGACAGTTTTTTTTTAATATTTTCAATCAAAAGCAAAAATTTTTAGAAATTTTCTCTAATAATTAACGATTTATACCAATTTTCTAATAACTGAAAATTTGACAATAAGCGGAAAAACGAAAATTCGTATTGGAATACCATATTCGTTCGGTCATGTGCAATGTCTACAGCGCCTTAGATATCGTTATGTGAGCCGTTCATTTTAAAAGTGGTGGAAGTCCGTTTTTGAAAAAAACTACGATCATGATAGTTATAGATAAAACTTACTACGATCTTTTAATCTGTAAGCAATTAGTATTAAAAAATGGACTTATCCTACTTTCAAAATAAACGGCCACAGAATACAAATAAAAGGAATACAAATAAAAAGATTATTTTTTTACATATGACAAAACTTTATTGAATAAACATAACATAAATTTAATTTCTTAATTAAAAATAAATTTTTTTTTATTTTTCTTCAATAATATGTAACTATTTCTATATATATGTATGAAGGTACATCAAAATTTTTTAGCTCGTACTACTCTTCTTTTATTAGGAAGATCGTAAATATGGATAGGGGGCCTCTCAAGTTCATACAAATTTATAAAAAAAAAAGGAATTGGTAGCTTTTCCTACAACAAAAGATTAAATATGTTTGATGAACATTGGATTTCGTATTCTTCTCCCATTATATAGAAAACATTATTTATTAAAATAAACTCAATAATTTCAAACAATTTTTTTTTTATAACATAAAAACACGTTTTATATAGCTTATTTCTAAAATGCAACTCATTGGAAAACATAAATTTTGAGTTTTCAATAAAAACTAGAGTGCTGAAATTTCGAAAATAGTATTTTGCATGTATATTGCATTCAGTCTGGTGCAATGCTCTTATTTCATCTTCATCAAGGGTGTTACAAAATATTGTATTCGCAAATCTCAACTGCGATTTGATTGCTAGGGTGTAAGGTATATTTTTCCGAGAGGTTACGTTTCGGGCATACATCTTAAGTTCCTTGTGCTTGGCTTCGAACCGCATGCTTCAGAGATGTTTTAGTGCCCGGATCTTAGAATAACACATGGATAGTGAACTAGAAAATGGAAAAAGCAATTTTTTCAATTCATCACTATCATTTAAACTACCACTTGGTTGACACGGCAGGTTTCTAGAATCATATCGACTGCTCAATCTGATTTAATTTAATGACATGTTTTTCCATGTCTATTAAAAAAAAACCTTTTATCCCTTTTACAAGGCTTAAATATTAAAACAACAATTATATAATTGGTTAAACATTTTTTTAATCAATACAAGTAGAATTTAATCAATTTAATAGGTTTTTAGTAGCATGTTCAAATAACCAGTCAATCTATTTTAACAGACAACATTTTTTTCTTTGGGTGCATGGACTTGCAAAACTTATTGAGTTACAACGACTTTTCGATGAGCATATTCTACCTGTTGGGTGCAAATACCTGCTACAAATTGAATTTAGTGCTAAATCGCATGGCGCCATCTGTGAAATTGCTAAAATAGTTGACATTTAAATAAGCTTTTAAAGCATAAAATTGATCCATCAATGATCCCATTTTGATTTTGGATCATCTCCTTTTTGTTGTTTTCAATGAAAAACGAATGATCTTGATCTTGATCTTGATCCAGTTCCAAAAACGCACCTATTATGTGTAAGAGAGAGAGAGAGAAAAATTTAAAATAATTGAAACGGAGATGTAATTAAAGATGCAGCCCACCAGGCTAGTTAACAGTGAGTCAGTCAGTCAACAGTAGATAGTGCTAGAAAAAAGAACACACACCTTAGTCACGACAGTCTTTTAATTTATAGAATATTACAGTAAGACTTTCATCTCGAGTATATTACAACTTTAAGCCGTCGACCTTTTTGTACATTTGGAAAGCTCTTCGATCCACTGCCTAGTCTCAAGAATAGTTTTTGGTAGCTACCTACCAAGTCAGGCGCGGATTTACCACTAGGCCCGGTAGGCCCAGGCCTAGGGCGGCAAGTTTGGGGGGGGGGCAAATTTTGGGCGGCAACTTTCCGGCAGCGGCAATTTTTTTTTTTTTGCATCTAAAACTTCGAACTTTTTATACTCTAGATGCAATCATTTAGAGTATTATTAGTTTAATCCAGCCCGAAAAGCTTGTAACGCATAGAACCGAGCCTTGGACGAAAAAAAAGTAGTATATTATGTATTTGTGTTTATTTAGCGCCAAAACTCCCAAATGCGTTTGTTGTCCGTCCGTTTGCACGATAACTCAAGAACGCTTTGGCCTAGAAAGTTGAAATTTGGTCGATATCCTGCCACTCCTTCGGGTACCTCCCATACAAGAGTCCTTAAAATGAATGAATGTTAGGAACTTAAAATTTTGCATAATTAAAGCTTACAATGTTTGAAACGAAAGTTCTTAATATGATGCGAATAAGTCCTTCGTGTAGCAGCCTAGAAAAGTCCTTCAAAAATATATGCAAGTTTCAGAATTCACTATAATTCCTTTACGAGTTAAAGCAGGTATTCAAAATTTTACAGGAATTAGTTTTATATCAAAACCAAGACTGAGTTCAATAATTGGCGCTATCCGTCGACTCCTTCGGGTAGCTGTCATACAAAAGTCCTTAAAACACGTGTTCACCAATATTGACTGATAAGAAGCGCAAGATTCGGGCAGGCGAAAACACGTCAGGAGAAGTGGAAATGACCGGCAGGGAATATTTGAGAGTAGCAACGTTTTTGGTTATCATCGACAACATGCTCTGCGAGCTCCGTAAGAGGCGTGAGGCATATCAGCGATTTTATGTAAAGTTTTCATTCCTTAGTGATCTAATGCCGGTTTTCCACCAAACGGACAAAACAGAAACTCAGTAAAAGCTCGTGTCGAAAAAAATTAATCTTCGACTTTTCATCACTTTTTTACAAACTCGTTCTTTTTTCGACTGTTTCTGTTCTGTTTTTCGTGTCCCAATCAGAAGCGGTAGCTTCAAAAGGTTTCGTTATGTTTTCAAACTGTGTCCGCTTCGTGGAAACACTGAAGTTGTGTTTTGTTCAGTTTGTGTTTTTTGGTTCGAGACAGAATAAGTTTTCTATGCGTTTTGTTCGCTCAGTTGAAATAGGCTCAGAAGAAAAACAAAACTGCGATAAAATACTTTTTTTTTGTTCGAGTTCGAGTTCGAGTTTTGGTTTTTCCATGCTTTCTTAAACATTAACAAAACAAAAACTTTAATTGTCTGTTTGGTGGAAAACCGGCATTAGTGCCATGAGTCCAACTGATGTTAGAACGAAAGCAGAGGGTTTACAGACGCTCTATAGCTTTGACCTCGAAGAAAGCTTTGCCGATGAGTGCATTCATTTTCGAGCACACTGCATGTCAAACTCAGAAGATCGTACAATGGCGTTATCAGTGTTGAAATCGCTTCGATAGGATGATCTTCAAACCGTTTATCCCAAGCCTAACATCGACATCGCATTACGCATATGTGTCTGTACACCGGTAACCAACTGCTCTGGAGAACGGAGCTTCTCGTGGTTACGTCCAGTTAAAAATTATCTGCGCTCCAAAATGACAGAAGATAGACTCAACTCTCTCGCTATTCTCAGCCTCGAGTCTCAGTTGTTGCGCTCTATTGCTTACTTGATTGAAACCTTCGGGACCCAGAAAGCAAGAAGTAAGATGTTAGACGTGGGCGATGAGTGATATAGTTAAGTATTACAAAGGTTGCGGAATTAAACAAAGCTTCTAAAGTTATTTTTAAATGTGTTTTAGTCTTAAGGCGGTCGTCTAGTGTGAAGGCAGTTTTTTTAATGCTTTTTTGGGGAATTTTTTTTACAAACCATTAAAATAAAATAATTTGTAAATTGTATATCATTTTTAGTAACATTTAAGCAAACTGTGTGAATTTTTTGAAGTCATTATATAGAATATAGTCGGAGATACACCGCCCAATAGGAACACATATTTAAAAAGAGGTGCTCCACTGTTGCCAAGATTCCGGCCGTTCTGCTTATCTCAAATCAAAAAACCAAACGCAATTTTAATCGTGAGACTTGAGGCTCTACGTGGAACTAAAATAAAGTTAGTATTCCAAAAATTAGTATATTTTATTTTTACAAAAAAAATTCAATTTTTCGTGTTTTTTTGCGGTCTATATAGCTGATAAAAAGAAAACTAACGAAGCAATCTTAATTATTTTCGTTCAACGTGTAGTTATATATGTATTAAAGATGCTGTATAAATTTGAGCAGAATCAATCAAATAGTTTTTTAGAGGCAGCTGTTTGAAAAAATCGTGTTTTGAGAAAAACGCATTTGAAAGTTGTTACATATAATTTATAACAAGAAAATGACTGATCGACCTGATCGACCGACGGCTGTAACTTTTCAACGGCTTCAAATTTCGAAAAATTCTTTTACCCACGTTTTCTATACATGTTTTTGATGTAATTTATGAAAAAAAAAAATAATCGATTTTTTTGATGTGACACACTAGACGACCGCCTTAAGGCCCCAAAATGTTAAAAGGCCTCAAAAATTACTCAATTTCAGGATTTTTTCTTGGATATAAAATTAATATATATGAATAATACTATTAATGGATTATATAGAGGTACAAGTGAAGAATAATTGTGAATTTTTTTATAGAAAATATATTACAAAATGGCGGCTCCAGCTCCTATGACCTACGGCCACGATCGGCGTGAGTTAATGCACGCGGTACCTTTTACAGCCTTGCCAAGTGATCGAAAACCAAAAATTCAAATAGTTTATGAAACTAGATCAAATTTTGCGGGGCTCCAACGTTTTCCGATTTTGAAAAACAACCTGAGACTAAAATGGAAGCTATTTGAAAAAAAAATCACTTCTTTCACTCTTTTTTGGCCTAAAAACTCAAATAGAAAAAAAAGTGGAATAAAAAAATAAATAAAACTCGAAAATCTACCAAAGGGGCGGCAAAATTTTCTGGGGCCTTGGGCGGCCAGAAGGTTAAATCCGCCACTGTACCAAGTTTCATATTTCTCTTAAGGATTTTCTCTGCGGACATTTTTTGGCGCTTTCTGTGGTGTAGTAGTCCTAAAACGCAAAATTACAACACTTTGTGGCTGCTTTTTTCTTTAAATTTCATGTTTGTCGCAATTCCTTGTTAGTAAGAAATGATGAAAATAAACCATAAGGAGGCTATTTAGAAAAACTCTTGTTTCAATCGCATAAAGCTCATAATTTTAAACAAAAATCGTAGCGTTGTGGAAAGTCTCTGATGTAATTTGTTTTCTACGATGAGAATGAAAAACATATTGGATGAAAACCATACGACATATGGTACTTATAAAATTATCATTAGTTGTCACAGCTTGCTGTTTTTAACATAGATGTTACAATTTAATATATGAGTAGCATATGTGAGTAGCATACGATTTCTTCGCCAAATAAAACAGGGGTTAAGCTCCTAAAATTGTGTAGATATGTATATTAGCCTGCCATTCATATATTGAAAGAAGAGATAAACTGCGGTCAATTTTTATTTTCAATAAGAAATTTCTGAATTAAATTGTGAACTACAAGATATTTTGTTGGTCTTCATTCACTTAACTTCTACTAAAGAATTACCTCAATAGATGTTCTTAACTAACGGCAAGTACCTACATATGTACATGCAGTTATAAAATTCATATTAGTTTAGAATTTTATTTGACATTCGTATGGATTGCATAAAATTTAGTTTGGAGATACATATATCCAGAACCGGATAATAAACATATCGGTCTTTCTCTAATATATAATAACTCCTAAGAGAGTTTGAATGTGTCACGGACCTGAACGAGTTACACGAAAGTCCTTTTTTGATCATAAATTATTTTGAAAAGGGTCGTTGTAGAACCAATCAAGAAACTTCTCCAACTTTTGCTGTAGGCATTTAGCAAATATGAGGTATATGTACGTTACCGGAATATTTAAAAGAGTAGACCTTTTAGGGAATCTCACCACTTGGAAAATTTGTCACACGTGCCTATTTAATAAGTCTTATTGATTTGATGTGATCATTAATGTTTCAATAACATTTAGATTCGTAGAGGAGTAGAATAAAATTAAGGAGTAAGGAGTAGAATAAAATTAAAACTAGTTCTCGTATGCGTTCTTTCAATAAAAACCGCTTTTATAGTGCTTTTTCTTTCCCTTGTAATTAGGATGAATTTTTGGAAGGAATTAGGTCAAACGAGTGTGTATGACAGTAACTTCTCTAAATTTCGGATGAAACTTTGGAGAAAACGGGCATGGAACATCGTGAATCATCCAATAGATTATTTGATGATTGTTTCACGAGAGATACATTAGCTTGGAAATTCGTTTACACTGTTAAGAGTTTGTTGTTCTTTCCAGTGTCAGTGGAGTGAAGCTCCAATACGAAATCCCCGACTGTTGATTGACCGTAGTACTTGACGAATTTTGGAAAGAACTTTCACTGGAGAGGCCAGTTTATCATAAGATTTTTGTGTTGGACTAGGTCCGAAGGAGCTGTTTCGTCATCGGAATGCAGAAGACTCTTCAGAGGGTGTATTCTAGCCAACTTCCGAAACACCCTGACAGCTGGTGGAATTGCTGAGGCAAATTCGTTTACACTTTATTTTACTTTATTATTTATTAATAATAAAGTATTGTGATCGACCTGAAATTTAAAAAAAAATCGGTTACCTGAAATTTTGTATTTTCACGTTTTAGGACTAGTAGACCCCAAAAAAGCAATAAAAAAAAAATGTTCGTCTGTACGCCGTAAGCAAAATCGTTTGAAGGCGCGCAGCTCCCAAACCCGTTGAGGGATTGTCATGGAATTTTTGTTGTGGGTAGATTGAGTGAACCTCTACGACTGGTATCTTTTAGAGGGTTGTGGGTATGAGGGGGAGGAGTGGGGAGGGTTTTAAACGAAAAATTTTGGTTTCTATATCTCAGCAACCGCTTACGCTAGGAGGCTGAAACTTGAAATTTCTATCGAACTTCGATAGTGAACCCATTTGCAAAAATTATTGATATTGGTGAAGGGGTGTGGGAGTGAGAGGAAAATAATTCGTCCGAAAAGCAAAAATGCCGAGATCAACACATCCACATCCATATCCATCCATATCCATATCCCCTAAAGCGTTGATGGCACGAAATTCAAACTTAACAAATATCTGTACCTATACTAGAAGAAAGGATTGATGAATTTTTTTTAGTGGGGGTAGTGGCGTACGGGGGTGGGGGGGGGGGGGGGGGTGAAAAACTTTAGATTACGATATCTCACGAACCAATTGCTCTAGAAATATGAAATTCGGTTTAAGGAGAAAGGTCGACAAACAAAGATTGCTCAAAATAAATTTTTTTAAGGGGGTGGTGGAACGTGGAAGTGGGGGGGATGGAGGTGTAGAGGGTGAGGGTGCGGGAGGGTGAAAGGGAAAAGGTTCCGATGCTTACATCTTAAGAACCGATAACGATAAAAAGCTGAAACTTGGTATTTAGATAGAGCTATAGCAGTGGCATCTTGTAAAAATATAATTGTTTATAGTGGTAGTATGGTGGTTGTTTTTCCTAACTATGGAATGGCTTATGCTAGAAAGTTGAAACTCGGTGTGTATATGTAAATCAACTAGAAAAGAAATTTGGATTAAAAAAAGTTCGAATATCTATTGGCGTTCGGAAGTGTGGGCAAGAAAATGTTAAGTCAAAAAAGAATGCATATATATTCGCGATTTTCGTCATATCTACTAGATCTTCCAAAATATTGAATTCACTATTATTCTACGGATTTTTATATGAATACCTAAAAAGTGTTTTCAAGATTTTTTGAAAGTTTACCCTTAAAGGGTTGTATACTTTTCATAAATTCGTCCATATCTCTCAGGTCTGATCAGAAATCGAATATCATTTCACTTCCACGGACTGGTTTATTAATCACCTCTTTTTAAGTTTTTTCCTTTTTCAACCCCTAGACCGCATCCCGGAGTATGACCCAATCATGGTATTCATATATTACGCCCTACTCTAACCGCTTCCGAACTTTTTGTTAGTTTTTCAGTCTCCGCTTCTTAGAATTGAACGCGTTCCGAACTTCTGCCGGAAAAATAATAAAGTTGCGACCAGACCATTGGCAGATTTCTTAAATTGTCAGTCAAAACGTTTTTATCTATACTATGTATGTCTTAATCGTTCAGCTATTGAGATTATTAGATTCCTTCTTCAGGTCCTTGACAACATTTTGACGAATATTAACTGGTAACGAAAAATTTCAAGATTTTTTGTTTTGGCAGAAAGAGTTAGTGTTAAATAAAGTTTAATGAAAAATGTTCAGTTTGTTTTGCAGTATCCACTATTTTTAAATAAAGAATGGTCGAGTTCACATATGATCGATAGGTATCCCTTCACTTCATTGGGTAGTGCACATATGTAAGTCCAGCACATGATGAAATAGATATGTATATTAGCTTTACCTAAAGTTCCAGAAAGTTCCAAATTTAAAACTTGGGATATTGTGTTTCCTTTTCTATGAGTAATCTAACGATAGTCATTAATAAGTTGCAATTACAATAGGCTTACTTAGGCAGTAGTGAATCGGGGTATAGACTATTATAAAGTAGAGATCAGTATTTCATCCATTTCATCGCACCTGGGGTATTTTTTCGGTAATCTTGAAAGTTTATCTAACTCAGTACGTATTGCATTATTCCGCGATTCCACATGTGCCTTCATGTGCATTGGACGAGGCACATTAGCGCGTATGCACATGTGGAAACGGCAAACTCGCGTCAGTGTGCACGTGAAAACGATATTTGTGTACATTTGTCTCGATGGCACTGTTTAGACGCGGGATGTGCTTACAGCACAAATGTGCCGTTTCCATATGCGCCTTCATGTGCATTGGATGAAGACACTACCCCAGAGGGAAAAAAGGCTTTTGAAGAATGCGTTTCGTAATTCAATGGATGGAAATATTACCATACTTTTCATACTAATTTTGTCTGTAAGGTTGAAGGAATGATTCTCTACACATTTTTCAGAATTGAAAAAGTCATATTGCAATAATCTCGCATAAAATACAATATTACAGACAGTACATAATGCATTACTCATATTCCCGCTGGGAATGAACTGAACACTTGGTAGCCCCCACCACTGCCAAAAACATTCGCAGTGAACATTTGCTTCAATAGCGGTTTTTAACGTACATCAAAGGGATGTGCTTGTAGCATGTGCGTACCGTTTCCACATGTGCCTAGACATTCGCGCTCAAGGCACATGAAGGCGCATATGGAAATGCGGCATTAGATCGTTCTTTTTATACTCTAGATGAAATCTGAGAGTATTATAGGTTAATCCAGCCCAAAATTTTATAGAATGGAGCCTCGAACTATTATAGAAACATATGTTTACTTGAGAACCCACATAAACCATTGTACAAAAAGCAGCTACTTTAATTGGTAATAGCTTCGAACTATGGCCTAATAACAAACGGTGGATCATCTATTATAGAAAAGTATTTGTATTTGTGTATTTTGCATATTAAATAAAAACATCAATTTGCAGTAGATACTTTACAGAATACTTTATACAAATGTGCTTCGATAGTGTTATCTACATATGTACTTTGTCTTGAAAAAAAACCTGATCATCGTCTAATTTAGTTAGAAGTCTGAACATCGATCATTTTTCCTACACTCATAGAAAAAATATGATTGTGGCCACCATATTTTGGGAGAACCTTACTATGATTGAGGTGAGTCCTTACTCCTTACGCTGAAACATCAGTGACATGCAGAAGTACTGCCTCGAAGCCCTATTAGGTTGTATTCGCAAATAAAAAAACGAATACGAATAGTATACACTTGACTCGGCAGTTGGGAGTTTATTGCCGTTTCTCCCGAGGAAAAACTGTACGAAGCCCCCGCTACAAAGAGGCGAATGGGACCAACCCAGAGAAGGGTCGTGGGCGCCAGTGGTTCCTCTTTAAGGACCCGTTCTCACGCTTCTGGAAATTGAACCACAAATTGGCTGAAACGACGCGCAATCAACCAACGGAAGAAAAGCTGGAACACATCACAAAATTTCGAAAAACACTTAAAAAATAAGAACACAAGCGTACTTTCCTTTAAAGTTAATGATTTAATTTAAAATTGTACCTTCTCAGATCTCTACCTCTACATGAATGACCTTAGACTTCTTTTCTTAAAATTAGAGCGCCTCTGGTGCGGTGTCCCTCGGCGAATCTTCTTATTTCCTCGTTCGTCGTAAATTGGCACTGCTTAATACGCTGCAATTCTACCGGTCCTCGCACTTGACTTCGACAATTTTTCTCGTTAACAGGTACCTCCTTCTACCTGACGACTCGCAAAATCTAATTTACTTTTTCAACCAACGACTCGTACTCCGCCAAAAATAAATCACCATCCAACTTCTCGTTCCGTACGCACTTTTCAACAGAGGCCGTTGTTCAGTCCAGTACCTTCCGCGAAAACTCGGGTCAGCTTTTTAAATCAGTTAATGTCCGTTTTCTGGGGTCATTGTCTGCTTTCTCTCGATCATTCTACTTTCTCTCAGGTGCATTGCTTTCGTATATCTGGGACACATTCTATTTCCCACACGCAGCTTCAGCGGAGATCCAAGCCGATCATAAGCTTAATCGATTACACTTCGCGCAGTGTAAGACCACCATATTGTTTACGTTGGTGATGTGGTGGTTTTGTTTATGTTTGTGATGTGATGTTTTGCTTACGTTTGTGATGTGATGTTTTATTTGTGTTTTTCGTTTACGTACATATTTAAATTTGTGTTGTGACTCCATTTGTAATTGTCCTAAATCCTAACATAATTCTAATAGATTTAGCTGACATATGTAGGTAGTTAGAAAATATTTATTAGTTCCACATTGTACTTCAGTTGCAAGCGAACCATTTTTTAGCATTGCCGGACCAATCTCCGATGCCTTACGAACAAGACTGCATGGCGAAAAAGCAAGAAAATACATAATTATTAGAAAAATAATAAATCAATTGTTATATATTAAATTTAAGTTTGTTAAATTTTAATTATAGGTATACAATTTCTTTTTAACGTTTTAATTCACCAAAGAAAATGTAGCAATTTTAAGGGGAAAAAAAAGAAAACTGTTTTTTTATTTTCTTATCATCAACAAATAGTTTCTTATTTATTTTTTTACCATATAGTATTCGAATATTTGGGTTGAATTTGTCAAATACGGTTTTGAATACAATAATAAAAAGACAATTGTTATTTTATTTTCTTATCATCAACAAATAGTTTCTTATTTATTTTTTTAGCATATAGTATTCGAATATTTGGGTTGAATTTGTCGAATACGGTTTTGAATACGAATACATAAAAAAAATTTGGCGAACATTCGCTTAAACGAGAAGAAAGAATACGAATACTGTTATTCGCAACATCCCGTATGTGTACTTACGCCTTTACTCGTTCTGATTCCACTTCTAACATAACACGTCTTTAAAAGGGGCCATGCCGACAACATTTCAAGGACTGCAGGTATGGCGAAATCAATAAAATGTATTTTACCTATTTATAAATTCATTTATTTCTGCACCTACAACTCAATAAAAACGGTTCGAAAAGCTTGGTTGCATAGACAGGTACAGGTACTAGATTATTCTAAAGAGAAATTGACTATTTAAACGTGATTTTCTGCAAATAGAACAGTAAATAAAACTGAGTAATTGGTCGTTTGTGTTTCAATTATTTTAATTGACGTTGATAATAATTATATGCAATTTTTAAATCTATAATCAAACGTACTGCAGCCACAATAGGCAATAAGCCAGTCGTACGATACTCTATAATGAAATACCGAACTTCTATTTATATTGCAGTTGAGTATATGCAGACTAGAGTCACATATGAAATTTTTTTGCAGTTGTCTCGATTTTTCATTTTAAGGATCTTCACTAGAGTGGATAAACGCTGTATTTAGTTGACATTTCATGAGACATATTTCGATTCCGTGAAACGTCCATCAAAATCCATCTGCTACACGTATACACACTAAAACTATGCCATTTAAGAAACCTGCGATTTTTTAAATTCGCAGGTTTTTAGTACTAAATATGTACCAAAAGTGGTGATTGTCCGTACTCATGATAGTGGATGTTTGTGTTAGTTCTTATTCAGTGACTCTAATGCAGACCAGTTACCAATAGCGGCATTCTCGAGCCATAGAGTACATAAGTACTAATAGAGAGAAAACTCTTTAACATTGTCTGATCCGCTACTTGCGGGCAATGAAAGCGACTTTTGTCAGCAAATTTTTTTAATATTGATTAATTTGAACTTCAAATTGACCAGTTAGATTCGATATTATCTACAAGTAGTTATTAGTTGTAGTAGTAGTAGATATTATATACTACAATAAAAGATAGAGAAATTTGTAGGTAATGGAGCTCTCTTTCGAGCTCTTATGAAGCGATTCTCGAGATATCAAACTCGGAAGCCCTACATATTTTTCCCGTATAAATTCTATCTATCAATCATTATATCTCGAGCAATTCGGAGGTACTGTTTTTTCTCACTCCCCCACTCTTCACCAATATCGAAAACTTTTTGCGAACTATTCAAGTTTTATATTGAATTAAATTCAAGTTTCAGCTTTCTATGTAGTATAAACGATTGAGAATATCTAAAATCTCCGCTTACAATTGATCACTAGTCACTTTAAGAAAGCCCACCTGGTTTACACACTGAACAAATCTTAGCTTACAAGGAATACAAAACGATTCCACAACCAGTTTTCGAACTGAGTGTGACTTAAGGGGGATCATCTGAGTAGAAAGCAGAAAAAATAGGTGAATTTTAGAAATTATTATCTCAAAAACTATAAAACCTATCCAAAAATAATGTGTGAAATTTTTGAAGAAATCGGTTAAGCCGTTTTCCGAAGATTTTGGGAACGGTCCTTGAAAAGTATGTTTTGGGATAATCGCGTTCGAATGACGAAGAATTCACGAAGGGCCCATCCCGGTTAATTGCCCATAGCTTCCACAATTATTGAAATTTTAAAAAAAGAGACTACATTGGGTCTCCTATTTTTTATGTGGTATCACTATGGACCCTCGTGGGTCTATGTGACGCCTTTGGCTGCCACTGAAACCTAAACCTAAACCTAACCATCAAATATATAGGCTAACGATATATGTATTAAAATATCCTCGCAAAATCCTTCCCTAGTGCTGAGGAGGTATTTGTGAATCTTGACTCTGCCACATACCAATTTTGGAGTATAATTTGGAGAGTATAGATAATTTCATATATCTTGAGACTAATCTAGAAAAAAATGACTACGAAACGGACAAAATCAATCGACGATGATTCATCGATAGGAAATAAAACGTATTATACTCGGTTGAGGAAGATAGCAAAGCTATCTTAAAACTTAGCTACTGGAGGACGAGGTCTTTAAATCGAAACGGTTTGAGGTGAAGAATTTAGGAGACCAAGATTTAGGATCTTAAGGGGATCGGGGTCAAAAAATATAATAATTATTATTAAGAACTACACAAACCTTAATTGTGAATCACAGATTTTCTTAAATTTTTTTTAACACGATCCCCTAGTTGAGATTGAGATATTTTAGAGAAAGACGAAGTCGTTATCTTAAAAAAAAACTTGCAAGGACAAGTTTTATTCGTATTATTTTTATATTGCGACAACCTTGAACTTTAAAATAAGTCCTACTTCATTGTTCTACGGTAAAGACTAAGTACCAGAGATATGCATTTTCGAAGAGGACTCGGAAACCATTTTTGTGAAATCTTTAACATACTATAACTAACAAAAAATTTCGAGAATGGGATTGGGTGCCGGACTACCAGTTCACTCACTGTAATGTGTAACTTCAAAACCTAGGCCCGAGCGTGTTGGGCGCAACAGCATAAAGTCACACTTTTTATTTATTTTTTAAATAACGGCATTAATTTCGTTATAATTTACTAAGCGCATCGTAAATTATAATTGATTTATTGGATTCCATTTCGTTATATCTACAATACTTTTCATTAATTTAACAAAATCTCGATGTAGATTTAATAATACGCTTTTTATAAACTAACATAAAACTTCGTCAAATCAATGAAAAAGTTCTACAATAACCTAATAGTTCTTTTTACGAATAGTTTCGATGGCTCGAAATCAATGTAAAAATTCGTAGATTCTATGAAAATTTTCGTATATTCTATTAAATATTTTTCTGAGTGCAAGTCACAAATTTTGTCATTTTTGGCGATTCTTGATGGAATAACCCAAACGTTTGAATTCATAAACTTTGATAGTTAAAACCATAGAGATATACATATGTAGGTAGTGGAGATGACGAGCAGCAACTGTTTTGAAGCTGGACGATTTATCGCAAAGGACCGGCAATAAACAATATAATCCAGTAATCAGAGACAAAATTTCTGTATATAACGGAAAAAAATAAAAGTCGAAATATTTTGACGTAGTTAGGTTCCAATGATGGAGTAAAGTAGTTTTACACCAAAATTTGATATGTCGTGTGCCCGAAATTTTGAGTTTTCTGTTTTGTCGATTTGTATTTCTCGCTAAGAATAGTTAGAACCAAGTTTTTAGAAAACTAAATTCTCTATCTTTTTTATCTTAACAACTTTTTTGTAAAATCATTATTTATTTCGTTATTAAGCGTAAAGTGCAAAAAATTAGGAGATTGTCCCAGTTTTTAGACTTTTGGACCATTTTTATTAAAAATAGGTGACATATTTACATGGCAAAGTTGTAGAGGACTAAATTCCCTACACGTATTTACGCTACATATTTGTATGTTTACCATGCTCCCGCTCGTGATCCGTTGTTCGTACGAAAAACTGGTGTACACAAAACTTCTATGGAATTTAGTCTTCTACAACTTTGCCATGTTAATATGTCACCTATTTTTAATAAAAATGGTCCAAAAGTTTAAAAAACTGGGGCAATCTCCTAATTTTTTGCACTTTACGCTTAATAACGCAATAAATAATGATTTTACAAAAAAGTTGTTAAGATAAAAGAGAATTTAATGGTGTTTGTCCCCAAAACCCTCCCCGTTCCTACGCCAGTGAACAGTTGTAAGGCTAAGTTCCCTAAGGAACGATATCATTACACTCTACTGAAATATAAAAACCAAAGATTTTCGTCTAACATTCCACCCACATCCCCCTCACCACTCCACTAGAAACTTATCACTTGAAGGGGTACATTCAATCTACCCTACCAATAAACTTAAATTCAGTAGCGGTTTGGGAGATGCAAGCCTTCAATCGACTGTCTGTGGTTAAATTAAATGTCCACTTCAAGCCGTATATTACGGGTTGTATAAATTTGACAGCGCAAAATGTGAAATGCAAAATTCTGTTTAAAAAAAAAACTATTTTATTATATTTTCTTTCTATCGGCTTAAAATTTCGTTTTTTTCTTGTGTCGTTGCCGTTCCAAGTCCGACTGCTAGGTTCTTTGGTCGTTTGTCCTCACAACACCTTCGTTTGAGGGTGTGTGCGTAAAGACCTTTATCGCAGTGGCGCCGCAACGTTTTCCCTCCCGGTATATCGATCAGGAACTGAAGGACCTACCTCATTACTAGCGGCGATATCCAAGACAGCTAACTTAACCCCAGGCCATTTCAGAATTCCATTTGCAGTTCGAACTACGGCTTGTCGAACTGGTCCATGTTTTCCGGTCATTGTCTCCAATACAATGCCTCGTTTCCAGGAGTTTCGCGGTTCGTTATCATCGATGATTATAACCACATCGTAGACTTTTATTGGATCAGGTCGGCGAAACCATTTCGTACGTCTTGTTAGGACAGGTAAGTATTTAGTAATGCAACGTTTCCAAAAACTGTCCGCTAATTACTGAGCAATTTTCCAGTTTTTTCGAAGAATTACTGGATCGTCACTAAAGTTTCCGGAGAGTTTTTCGCCATTAGAACATCCCAACAGGAAGTGGTTCGGAGTTAGAGCTTCTTTTTCATAATCTTCTTTTGGTAAATTGTCAGAGAGTTTACTATTTTCTCTGCTTAGAAGAGCCCTTAGCAGTTCTTCGTTCGGTTGCCGACAAGGCATGATTCGCTTCAAAGTCGTCTTTATTGAGCGAACTAATCGTTTCCAGCTCCCCCCAGGATTAAAGTTCCATTTTAACGGTTGTCCTGGAAATGTCTTTTCTTGTAGTAAATTTATGTTCACTTTCAGAAATTCTCTTTGCAGCTCCTCATCCGCTCCTCTGAAGTTGGTCCCATTGTCAGTAAACACTTCCAAAGGCATTACTCTCCGTGCCACGAAATTTCTGAGAGCCATAATACACGAGTCGGTTGTTAATGAGTAAGCAATTTCGATATGGATCGCCCGTACAGTTAAACACGTAAATAATACGCCCCATCTTTTTTCAGCTTGCCTTCCTACAGTGACGTTCATTAGTCCAAAGTAGTCGATTCCGACATAGCAAACGTCCGTAGCTTAGGTATCTCAAACTTTTGCCGAATTTTATATTAGCCCTAACTAGAGTCACTTCATACGAACTAACACAAACATCCATTATCTTGAGTGCGGAATATGTGTGTTTCATTTGAAACCAGAACATTTGAAATTTTTTTTGCAGTTGTCTCGATTTTTTATTTTAAGGATCTCCACTAGAGTGGATAAACCCTGTATTTAATTGACATTTCATGAGACATATCTCGATTCCGTGAAACGTCAATCAAAATCCATCTGCTACACGTATACACACTAAAACTATGCCATTTAAGAAACCTGCGATTTTTTAAATTCGCAGGTTTTTAGACTACTAAATATGTACTAAAAGTGCTCATTGTTCGTACTCATGATAATGGATGTTTGTGTTAGTTCTTATACAGTGACTCTAGCCCTAACCAGAATTGACTTAAGGCACCTAAAGGTACTGTCCGGCTGGTACTGCCGACCGTCGCGGTTAGCAGAAACTGCCGACAGTAGACTACTGCTTCAGGCCAAAACAAGCTGTGTTGTTTGTTTGCGACAGCTCGGCAGTTGATGGTTGTGAGTGCAAAGATTGACAGTTACTGCTGTCTGCGACGGTCGCCAGTACCAGCCAGATTGCACCTTTAAGATCTTTTCGTTAAATGCATTAAGGTACGTAATGTTTGTGCCAAAACTTAATGAATCTTATACCCAACTACAATCGACTTTAGGTAAGAGAAGTTTGACACATAAGTTTTAACGAAAAAAGTCAACGAAAGATGCATTAAGTTTAGTCTGGCTGTCAACGTGGATTTCTATACAGTCGTAAGAAGACTTAAGGTGCCTTAATGCTTTCCAAGTCAATTCTGGTTAGGGCTTATTAAGCCAATGCTGGTTAGGGCTATTAATGACAGTCTCATTGTTATGGTGATGATATCTTTCGTGATAGTGTTTTACAACTAAATGTATAATATAATGATTTTTCGGGAGTAGTATCGGTCGTTTGGTGTCAGTCTGAACTCCTAAGGCAGAGTCTATGCGGTCTTTAACTCTGAGAACTCCATCATCGTCTAAGTACGGGGAACGTTTGTAGATCTCACTTGTTTTGGGAATTTCCGACATTTGGTCATCTTGTCGTTGCTGATTACCTTGAAGCAATAAAATCTTCATCTTATAGTGACTAAACTGGGCCATTCGCAGTAGTTTAGTCTCATCCATTAAATATTCTTCTGCTGTAATGGAACCTGAAAGTTGCACTTTTTTCAACTTCTTTGATCGTGAGTTCCTCGCGAATCGTCATACAAAGCATACTTACTGTACGAAGCAGTCGCAGCCAATTTGAGAAGTGTTCCACCTGTATGAACTCGTCTTGTGGCACAATATTGTGAACACAGTGTGTTCGGACCTCACTCTCGTTCATATCGGATGTAGGTTATATTTGTTGCTCTGGCCATTGGTCTTCATTCTCGAGTAGAAAGGGTGGGCCTTGAAACCACCTGCTAGAGTGGGGAAGTTCTGGGGTGCTGCAACACTTAGTTGCTTCATCCGCTACGTTCATCTTTGTAGGTACCCAGCGCCAATCATTTATGTCGGTTAATTCGAGTATCTCTCCAATTCTAAAAGCAACGTACTGGCGATACCTTTTGAGATCCGACTTTAACCAGGTTAAGACCCTCTTTGAATCAGACCAAATAATGCGTAGATCGATTCTGATTGAATGACCTTCACAAATACTCTGGGCGAATGTTGCACCTATCATTGCCGCCTGCATCTTAAGCTGGGGAACACACATAGGTTTTTGAGGCGCGACCTTCGTTTTAGCACCCACTAGTGTACACTCTATTGTTTCTTCGCTTTCTATTCGTAGATAGGCGACTGCAGCACATGCGTCTTCTCTAGCATCCACATATATATGGAGCTGGATAGATTTATGTCGCGGTGATTCGATTACAGAGTAGCATCTTGGAACATGCAGCTTCTCTTCTCTTCCCCGCTACAAAGAGGCGAATGGGACCAACCCAGAGAAGGGTCGTGGGCGCCAGTGGTTCCTCTTTAAGGACCCGTTCTCACGCTTCTGGAAATTGAACCACAAATTGGCTGAAACGACGCGCAATCAACCAACGGAAGAAAAGCTGGAACACATCACAAAATTTCGAAAAACACTTAAAAAATAAGAACACAAGCGTACTTTCCTTTAAAGTTAATGATTTAATTTAAAATTGTACCTTCTCAGATCTCTACCTCTACATGAATGACCTTAGACTTCTTTTCTTAAAATTAGAGCGCCTCTGGTGCGGTGTCCCTCGGCGAATCTTCTTATTTCCTCGTTCGTCGTAAATTGGCACTGCTTAATACGCTGCAATTCTACCGGTCCTCGCACTTGACTTCGACAATTTTTCTCGTTAACAGGTACCTCCTTCTACCTGACGACTCGCAAAATCTAATTTACTTTTTCAACCAACGACTCGTACTCCGCCAAAAATAAATCACCATCCAACTTCTCGTTCCGTACGCACTTTTCAACAGAGGCCGTTGTTCAGTCCAGTACCTTCCGCGAAAACTCGGGTCAGCTTTTTAAATCAGTTAATGTCCGTTTTCTGGGGTCATTGTCTGCTTTCTCTCGATCATTCTACTTTCTCTCAGGTGCATTGCTTTCGTATATCTGGGACACATTCTATTTCCCACACGCAGCTTCAGCGGAGATCCAAGCCGATCATAAGCTTAATCGATTACACTTCGCGCAGTGTAAGACCACCATATTGTTTACGTTGGTGATGTGGTGGTTTTGTTTATGTTTGTGATGTGATGTTTTGCTTACGTTTGTGATGTGATGTTTTATTTGTGTTTTTCGTTTACGTACATATTTAAATTTGTGTTGTGACTCCATTTGTAATTGTCCTAAATCCTAACATAATTCTAATAGATTTAGCTGACATATGTAGGTAGTTAGAAAATATTTATTAGTTCCACATTGTACTTCAGTTGCAAGCGAACCATTTTTTAGCATTGCCGGACCAATCTCCGATGCCTTACGAACAAGACTGCATGGCGAAAAAGCAAGAAAATACATAATTATTAGAAAAATAATAAATCAATTGTTATATATTAAATTTAAGTTTGTTAAATTTTAATTATAGGTATACAATTTCTTTTTAACGTTTTAATTCACCAAAGAAAATGTAGCAATTTTAAGGGGAAAAAAAAGAAAACTGTTTTTTTATTTTCTTATCATCAACAAATAGTTTCTTATTTATTTTTTTACCATATAGTATTCGAATATTTGGGTTGAATTTGTCAAATACGGTTTTGAATACAATAATAAAAAGACAATTGTTATTTTATTTTCTTATCATCAACAAATAGTTTCTTATTTATTTTTTTAGCATATAGTATTCGAATATTTGGGTTGAATTTGTCGAATACGGTTTTGAATACGAATACATAAAAAAAATTTGGCGAACATTCGCTTAAACGAGAAGAAAGAATACGAATACTGTTATTCGCAACATCCCGTATGTGTACTTACGCCTTTACTCGTTCTGATTCCACTTCTAACATAACACGTCTTTAAAAGGGGCCATGCCGACAACATTTCAAGGACTGCAGGTATGGCGAAATCAATAAAATGTATTTTACCTATTTATAAATTCATTTATTTCTGCACCTACAACTCAATAAAAACGGTTCGAAAAGCTTGGTTGCATAGACAGGTACAGGTACTAGATTATTCTAAAGAGAAATTGACTATTTAAACGTGATTTTCTGCAAATAGAACAGTAAATAAAACTGAGTAATTGGTCGTTTGTGTTTCAATTATTTTAATTGACGTTGATAATAATTATATGCAATTTTTAAATCTATAATCAAACGTACTGCAGCCACAATAGGCAATAAGCCAGTCGTACGATACTCTATAATGAAATACCGAACTTCTATTTATATTGCAGTTGAGTATATGCAGACTAGAGTCACATATGAAATTTTTTTGCAGTTGTCTCGATTTTTCATTTTAAGGATCTTCACTAGAGTGGATAAACGCTGTATTTAGTTGACATTTCATGAGACATATTTCGATTCCGTGAAACGTCCATCAAAATCCATCTGCTACACGTATACACACTAAAACTATGCCATTTAAGAAACCTGCGATTTTTTAAATTCGCAGGTTTTTAGTACTAAATATGTACCAAAAGTGGTGATTGTCCGTACTCATGATAGTGGATGTTTGTGTTAGTTCTTATTCAGTGACTCTAATGCAGACCAGTTACCAATAGCGGCATTCTCGAGCCATAGAGTACATAAGTACTAATAGAGAGAAAACTCTTTAACATTGTCTGATCCGCTACTTGCGGGCAATGAAAGCGACTTTTGTCAGCAAATTTTTTTAATATTGATTAATTTGAACTTCAAATTGACCAGTTAGATTCGATATTATCTACAAGTAGTTATTAGTTGTAGTAGTAGTAGATATTATATACTACAATAAAAGATAGAGAAATTTGTAGGTAATGGAGCTCTCTTTCGAGCTCTTATGAAGCGATTCTCGAGATATCAAACTCGGAAGCCCTACATATTTTTCCCGTATAAATTCTATCTATCAATCATTATATCTCGAGCAATTCGGAGGTACTGTTTTTTCTCACTCCCCCACTCTTCACCAATATCGAAAACTTTTTGCGAACTATTCAAGTTTTATATTGAATTAAATTCAAGTTTCAGCTTTCTATGTAGTATAAACGATTGAGAATATCTAAAATCTCCGCTTACAATTGATCACTAGTCACTTTAAGAAAGCCCACCTGGTTTACACACTGAACAAATCTTAGCTTACAAGGAATACAAAACGATTCCACAACCAGTTTTCGAACTGAGTGTGACTTAAGGGGGATCATCTGAGTAGAAAGCAGAAAAAATAGGTGAATTTTAGAAATTATTATCTCAAAAACTATAAAACCTATCCAAAAATAATGTGTGAAATTTTTGAAGAAATCGGTTAAGCCGTTTTCCGAAGATTTTGGGAACGGTCCTTGAAAAGTATGTTTTGGGATAATCGCGTTCGAATGACGAAGAATTCACGAAGGGCCCATCCCGGTTAATTGCCCATAGCTTCCACAATTATTGAAATTTTAAAAAAAGAGACTACATTGGGTCTCCTATTTTTTATGTGGTATCACTATGGACCCTCGTGGGTCTATGTGACGCCTTTGGCTGCCACTGAAACCTAAACCTAAACCTAACCATCAAATATATAGGCTAACGATATATGTATTAAAATATCCTCGCAAAATCCTTCCCTAGTGCTGAGGAGGTATTTGTGAATCTTGACTCTGCCACATACCAATTTTGGAGTATAATTTGGAGAGTATAGATAATTTCATATATCTTGAGACTAATCTAGAAAAAAATGACTACGAAACGGACAAAATCAATCGACGATGATTCATCGATAGGAAATAAAACGTATTATACTCGGTTGAGGAAGATAGCAAAGCTATCTTAAAACTTAGCTACTGGAGGACGAGGTCTTTAAATCGAAACGGTTTGAGGTGAAGAATTTAGGAGACCAAGATTTAGGATCTTAAGGGGATCGGGGTCAAAAAATATAATAATTATTATTAAGAACTACACAAACCTTAATTGTGAATCACAGATTTTCTTAAATTTTTTTTAACACGATCCCCTAGTTGAGATTGAGATATTTTAGAGAAAGACGAAGTCGTTATCTTAAAAAAAAACTTGCAAGGACAAGTTTTATTCGTATTATTTTTATATTGCGACAACCTTGAACTTTAAAATAAGTCCTACTTCATTGTTCTACGGTAAAGACTAAGTACCAGAGATATGCATTTTCGAAGAGGACTCGGAAACCATTTTTGTGAAATCTTTAACATACTATAACTAACAAAAAATTTCGAGAATGGGATTGGGTGCCGGACTACCAGTTCACTCACTGTAATGTGTAACTTCAAAACCTAGGCCCGAGCGTGTTGGGCGCAACAGCATAAAGTCACACTTTTTATTTATTTTTTAAATAACGGCATTAATTTCGTTATAATTTACTAAGCGCATCGTAAATTATAATTGATTTATTGGATTCCATTTCGTTATATCTACAATACTTTTCATTAATTTAACAAAATCTCGATGTAGATTTAATAATACGCTTTTTATAAACTAACATAAAACTTCGTCAAATCAATGAAAAAGTTCTACAATAACCTAATAGTTCTTTTTACGAATAGTTTCGATGGCTCGAAATCAATGTAAAAATTCGTAGATTCTATGAAAATTTTCGTATATTCTATTAAATATTTTTCTGAGTGCAAGTCACAAATTTTGTCATTTTTGGCGATTCTTGATGGAATAACCCAAACGTTTGAATTCATAAACTTTGATAGTTAAAACCATAGAGATATACATATGTAGGTAGTGGAGATGACGAGCAGCAACTGTTTTGAAGCTGGACGATTTATCGCAAAGGACCGGCAATAAACAATATAATCCAGTAATCAGAGACAAAATTTCTGTATATAACGGAAAAAAATAAAAGTCGAAATATTTTGACGTAGTTAGGTTCCAATGATGGAGTAAAGTAGTTTTACACCAAAATTTGATATGTCGTGTGCCCGAAATTTTGAGTTTTCTGTTTTGTCGATTTGTATTTCTCGCTAAGAATAGTTAGAACCAAGTTTTTAGAAAACTAAATTCTCTATCTTTTTTATCTTAACAACTTTTTTGTAAAATCATTATTTATTTCGTTATTAAGCGTAAAGTGCAAAAAATTAGGAGATTGTCCCAGTTTTTAGACTTTTGGACCATTTTTATTAAAAATAGGTGACATATTTACATGGCAAAGTTGTAGAGGACTAAATTCCCTACACGTATTTACGCTACATATTTGTATGTTTACCATGCTCCCGCTCGTGATCCGTTGTTCGTACGAAAAACTGGTGTACACAAAACTTCTATGGAATTTAGTCTTCTACAACTTTGCCATGTTAATATGTCACCTATTTTTAATAAAAATGGTCCAAAAGTTTAAAAAACTGGGGCAATCTCCTAATTTTTTGCACTTTACGCTTAATAACGCAATAAATAATGATTTTACAAAAAAGTTGTTAAGATAAAAGAGAATTTAATGGTGTTTGTCCCCAAAACCCTCCCCGTTCCTACGCCAGTGAACAGTTGTAAGGCTAAGTTCCCTAAGGAACGATATCATTACACTCTACTGAAATATAAAAACCAAAGATTTTCGTCTAACATTCCACCCACATCCCCCTCACCACTCCACTAGAAACTTATCACTTGAAGGGGTACATTCAATCTACCCTACCAATAAACTTAAATTCAGTAGCGGTTTGGGAGATGCAAGCCTTCAATCGACTGTCTGTGGTTAAATTAAATGTCCACTTCAAGCCGTATATTACGGGTTGTATAAATTTGACAGCGCAAAATGTGAAATGCAAAATTCTGTTTAAAAAAAAAACTATTTTATTATATTTTCTTTCTATCGGCTTAAAATTTCGTTTTTTTCTTGTGTCGTTGCCGTTCCAAGTCCGACTGCTAGGTTCTTTGGTCGTTTGTCCTCACAACACCTTCGTTTGAGGGTGTGTGCGTAAAGACCTTTATCGCAGTGGCGCCGCAACGTTTTCCCTCCCGGTATATCGATCAGGAACTGAAGGACCTACCTCATTACTAGCGGCGATATCCAAGACAGCTAACTTAACCCCAGGCCATTTCAGAATTCCATTTGCAGTTCGAACTACGGCTTGTCGAACTGGTCCATGTTTTCCGGTCATTGTCTCCAATACAATGCCTCGTTTCCAGGAGTTTCGCGGTTCGTTATCATCGATGATTATAACCACATCGTAGACTTTTATTGGATCAGGTCGGCGAAACCATTTCGTACGTCTTGTTAGGACAGGTAAGTATTTAGTAATGCAACGTTTCCAAAAACTGTCCGCTAATTACTGAGCAATTTTCCAGTTTTTTCGAAGAATTACTGGATCGTCACTAAAGTTTCCGGAGAGTTTTTCGCCATTAGAACATCCCAACAGGAAGTGGTTCGGAGTTAGAGCTTCTTTTTCATAATCTTCTTTTGGTAAATTGTCAGAGAGTTTACTATTTTCTCTGCTTAGAAGAGCCCTTAGCAGTTCTTCGTTCGGTTGCCGACAAGGCATGATTCGCTTCAAAGTCGTCTTTATTGAGCGAACTAATCGTTTCCAGCTCCCCCCAGGATTAAAGTTCCATTTTAACGGTTGTCCTGGAAATGTCTTTTCTTGTAGTAAATTTATGTTCACTTTCAGAAATTCTCTTTGCAGCTCCTCATCCGCTCCTCTGAAGTTGGTCCCATTGTCAGTAAACACTTCCAAAGGCATTACTCTCCGTGCCACGAAATTTCTGAGAGCCATAATACACGAGTCGGTTGTTAATGAGTAAGCAATTTCGATATGGATCGCCCGTACAGTTAAACACGTAAATAATACGCCCCATCTTTTTTCAGCTTGCCTTCCTACAGTGACGTTCATTAGTCCAAAGTAGTCGATTCCGACATAGCAAACGTCCGTAGCTTAGGTATCTCAAACTTTTGCCGAATTTTATATTAGCCCTAACTAGAGTCACTTCATACGAACTAACACAAACATCCATTATCTTGAGTGCGGAATATGTGTGTTTCATTTGAAACCAGAACATTTGAAATTTTTTTTGCAGTTGTCTCGATTTTTTATTTTAAGGATCTCCACTAGAGTGGATAAACCCTGTATTTAATTGACATTTCATGAGACATATCTCGATTCCGTGAAACGTCAATCAAAATCCATCTGCTACACGTATACACACTAAAACTATGCCATTTAAGAAACCTGCGATTTTTTAAATTCGCAGGTTTTTAGACTACTAAATATGTACTAAAAGTGCTCATTGTTCGTACTCATGATAATGGATGTTTGTGTTAGTTCTTATACAGTGACTCTAGCCCTAACCAGAATTGACTTAAGGCACCTAAAGGTACTGTCCGGCTGGTACTGCCGACCGTCGCGGTTAGCAGAAACTGCCGACAGTAGACTACTGCTTCAGGCCAAAACAAGCTGTGTTGTTTGTTTGCGACAGCTCGGCAGTTGATGGTTGTGAGTGCAAAGATTGACAGTTACTGCTGTCTGCGACGGTCGCCAGTACCAGCCAGATTGCACCTTTAAGATCTTTTCGTTAAATGCATTAAGGTACGTAATGTTTGTGCCAAAACTTAATGAATCTTATACCCAACTACAATCGACTTTAGGTAAGAGAAGTTTGACACATAAGTTTTAACGAAAAAAGTCAACGAAAGATGCATTAAGTTTAGTCTGGCTGTCAACGTGGATTTCTATACAGTCGTAAGAAGACTTAAGGTGCCTTAATGCTTTCCAAGTCAATTCTGGTTAGGGCTTATTAAGCCAATGCTGGTTAGGGCTATTAATGACAGTCTCATTGTTATGGTGATGATATCTTTCGTGATAGTGTTTTACAACTAAATGTATAATATAATGATTTTTCGGGAGTAGTATCGGTCGTTTGGTGTCAGTCTGAACTCCTAAGGCAGAGTCTATGCGGTCTTTAACTCTGAGAACTCCATCATCGTCTAAGTACGGGGAACGTTTGTAGATCTCACTTGTTTTGGGAATTTCCGACATTTGGTCATCTTGTCGTTGCTGATTACCTTGAAGCAATAAAATCTTCATCTTATAGTGACTAAACTGGGCCATTCGCAGTAGTTTAGTCTCATCCATTAAATATTCTTCTGCTGTAATGGAACCTGAAAGTTGCACTTTTTTCAACTTCTTTGATCGTGAGTTCCTCGCGAATCGTCATACAAAGCATACTTACTGTACGAAGCAGTCGCAGCCAATTTGAGAAGTGTTCCACCTGTATGAACTCGTCTTGTGGCACAATATTGTGAACACAGTGTGTTCGGACCTCACTCTCGTTCATATCGGATGTAGGTTATATTTGTTGCTCTGGCCATTGGTCTTCATTCTCGAGTAGAAAGGGTGGGCCTTGAAACCACCTGCTAGAGTGGGGAAGTTCTGGGGTGCTGCAACACTTAGTTGCTTCATCCGCTACGTTCATCTTTGTAGGTACCCAGCGCCAATCATTTATGTCGGTTAATTCGAGTATCTCTCCAATTCTAAAAGCAACGTACTGGCGATACCTTTTGAGATCCGACTTTAACCAGGTTAAGACCCTCTTTGAATCAGACCAAATAATGCGTAGATCGATTCTGATTGAATGACCTTCACAAATACTCTGGGCGAATGTTGCACCTATCATTGCCGCCTGCATCTTAAGCTGGGGAACACACATAGGTTTTTGAGGCGCGACCTTCGTTTTAGCACCCACTAGTGTACACTCTATTGTTTCTTCGCTTTCTATTCGTAGATAGGCGACTGCAGCACATGCGTCTTCTCTAGCATCCACATATATATGGAGCTGGATAGATTTATGTCGCGGTGATTCGATTACAGAGTAGCATCTTGGAACATGCAGCTTCTCAATTTCTGGTAGTACTTCGACCCATTTCCTCCATTTCAGTCGGAGGTCATCCGTGAGTTTCTCATCCCAGTCGAGAGATGTTCTCCAGATTTTTTGTAGTAATATCTTCCGTACAGTAGAGACAATGCCAACAATCCAAGTGGGTCGAAAATTGACATCAGTACTTTTAAAACAATGCGTTTTGTCAGACTTCGTTTTCCAAATAAAAGTTCCGTGTTCAACTTGTTTAGATTCATAACATATCTTAATGTATCCGGTGTGGTATTCCACCGCATCCCGAGAATTTTTGTCGTACTGCATTGTGGTTCCATTCCTAAGTTTTTTGTTGTTTTTTGTGGATTTTTTTTTTTTTGCATCTAAAACTTGAACGGAATTCAACGCCTAGTTTCGTATGTTGAATCCTGCGCTGCTATATATGGTCTTCATTTCGGTGGCTAGCTGGATCGCTTCTTCGATTGTGTCAGTACTATCGAGCATATCATAATAATGATTCTCAATAATGCATTTAACTGCCTTAGGATACTGATTGGTAAATCGGATGGCATTTAAATTCTTAACATATTGAGCGGAGCCATGGATGTAATAGTATAACTGGATCGGCTGTATTGCGTAAAATTCCTATATGTGAGACTAATTCATTTCTGACAGTTGTTCCCATCCTTCAAAAAAAATTTGTACGGTTTAATGACAATATTTTCTGACAATTGTTTTCACCACAGCGTCGGAGCAAAAAAATTTCCGGGGTACAGTACGTATTTGTCTATTTTGTACGCCGCCACTATACACTTACACTAACGCAAATAGACAACTAACACAGCCACAACCTATTAGGCAAAATTTCGCTTACTACCGACTCAGTTATACTAATACATCCATGAGCGGAGCTCGGTGAACAAGTTGCGCCAAATGTCATTACTTGCATTACGTACAGTTTGTCAAGAATGAGTTTACACATAGAAAATAAATTCAATTTTTGAACTTTCTAATCAAAAAATACTACTTTTTATTTATGTAGGTACATAATTTTTTTTTATTAATTATAATTATTCACAATATTTGAAAAGGTTGCGTAAAAAAAATTTCAAGTTTATCGCAAAAGAATCGAAAAGAACAACAAAAACAATTATTACCAAAGTTTTTAAGTGTCAAGTAACTCTTTTCACAAATTCTCCTGTTTACACCAATTCAACGATGCGGTGCATTTATCCAAACCTTTGCTCCGGATTGTAAATTTGTATGAATTTGTTTTTTAGTTGCTGATTAATTTTTGATTTGTACACCCAGAGAAAAATCAACCTAATTTTATTGAAAAACAGTTATGGTTTTACTATTTTACTACATGAAATGGCTCCATTGATGTTTCTTCATAAAATAACCATAATCACAGTGAAATCATCAAGTTAATTTGTTAGGATATTCAAAAATATTTCGCGACAAAAATACATTTGTATAGATTAAATTTACAACGATTTTAATTGATTTTATTTCGAACCAATGTTAAAGCATGGAATGGACTTTCATGAAATGTTTCACATCCGTAGTTATTTCATAGATGTTAGTTGTAGTTTCATGAGTTCAATATCAACGCCTTAACCACGTTCGTTAATAGTTTTACCATAAATTCGTCATGCTTTAACTTTGATACAGGCATAATTGTACCCTGGTAATTCATAATTGTACTACGACATGGTAATGTTTTAACAATTATATTACTATGTTTTTATGTACTATGATATACGACCTTTTGCTTACCAATATACATACTACTCACCATTTCCGTTACAAATTAATTATAAATTACAAATTAATTATAAAAAAATATTACATGTACATACTTATTTAAAACAATGACGTTTCATGCTTGACTTTCAAATAAATGTAATTAATTATTCTTATTTGTTTGATAAATACTATTTATTTATAGCCATTTATTTCGAAGGTAAGTATTTCCATTGATAATAACATAAATATGAAGTGGGGGGCTTGTAAAGTCATTAAGACGTTTCATACATAAACTGTTTGAAATGCTCCCAACGGGAAACCTGCAGTACATTTTTGATTATTTGCAACTAAATGGAACTTTTCCCTGCAAATAAAGCATTCATACATATTAATTATGCGAAATTCAATGTGTTCAAACTAGTTAAAGAAAAATTCAATAACGATTCACTACTAAATTACAGTTGAAATATACAATAATGATTTATTAAACTGTCATTGCAATCAGTAAGCAAGCTATAGCTGGATTGTTGTTATCGTGCGGGCTATGAATTTCATAGAAAAATTTTTGTTCCAAGGTCCTTCACATATTTTTGGATATTCCAGATTTAAAACATGAAAAATCTTAAAACATACATCTAAACACTGAAGAATGGATTGAAGTTTAAATAATGTTTGGTCAAAGTAAACGTACAAATCTTGAATATTAAAGGGATTCGGCCCTACTATTAGAATAAAAGGTTGTAAAGTATATCCTGAACTATAATATTTTGACACAATCTCAGCTATTTTAACTTGATAGTTATTTATGCACTGTAAATCTAAAATAAAACTTTCCTGGGCGTCGCTTTTCGGTTGTACTTCCCGGACTTGTCCTTGAAACGAGAGGTCGGAATAATTACAGAATTAAGCAGCACTGCATTCACATAATCAATAGATCCTACAAATATTTTTTGTATTATTCTTAAGTTTTTGGAAATCGACCATTTTATACAAATGAGTACCTATCTATTAAAGCAAGATCTTTGCATAATTTCAAAAGTTCACGGCTTGATTTGTCACGAATTTGACAATCATAAAAACTGGAAATTTTTTCTTTAAAGTTATCCCACTTGGAGTAAAGTTAGCGCTCTTTGCCAGTAAATAGTAACCGAAAGTCAATCTCTATCTGTAGGACTACACAATAAAATAAAGATAGATATTAAAAGCTAACTAAAACTTTAAAAATACTATCTTACTAGTTCAAATCCATTTGCATCTATATCGTGGCCACTTTTGCAGAATTTGAACGTGTGTAAGCAGTTTTGCTTCTAATACAATTGATACACTGGTGGTATACATTCCAGTGTGGTATGATCATAATATAGGATACTAGATATGGTGGTACATCAACAGTAGGTAGTACAGCTGTTTATCTGTCATTCTGGTGGTTATGTTCATCAAATGTCATTTCATTTGTTGGAAGTTTTATTTAGCAGAACATCCACAGGCTGGAAAGTGGCGCTGCTTACGTGGTATACCAGATAAAATTATCGCATTTATGGTATTCACGATACCATGGACGTATACCAGCATTGTATCCATGGTATAAGTCTCGTTTCCTTAGCAAAAAGGTTTTTTCCCAAGCGTCTTTAACGTCTGTCCAGCTATTGGCGTCGCGCTTAAGCGATGCTTTGAGTGCTTCTGCTATGGTGATGTCAAACTCGTTATGCTCCCGATTTTCTTTTTCAGCAGGCTTCTTCTTACATTGTACCTTTTTAAATTTTGCGCCCTGAAGTTTGAATATTTATTATACAACTTACCCCTAGGGTTTCGTTTACCTTAGCGGGGTACAAAATAATATTCCTAATTGTGTTAAATATTTATTTAAATTAGTTAGTTGAAAGAAAAAATTACGGAAAAATGGAAATAATTTTATTTGAGTAATCAATAATATTACTCGTTGTAAGTTTGCGACCGTTATAATTTACGTCCTCCAAAATTATTGTTATTAATTGTTGGCGATGAAACTCCAATAACTTCTGATTCTTGTTATAGAATTCTAGTAAGGACTGTCCCTTGAAAGTCGATGATAATATTTTGTCCAATTCCTATAAATGGAAAATACGAAAGCATATAAGTATTTTTTTTTTTCGTTACTAGTTTTTCATGGTCAAGCTACCATTGAAGCTATTAATGTTAAGAGTTAGTTGTTTTTTCCGGTGAATTTCTAGACACGAAATAATGCTTGAATTCAATGATAGAGTTTCGTCGTCTATTCTATACTATATAATAATATAAACTATATAGGAAAAACAAAATAACTAGTTGTGGTATTAAAACCAATAGCATTTTTCTTCCTAACATTTTCATTGAAAATAATTTTATTAAAGCATCTGTTAAAAGGCCCGAAAAACGCCTCAGTTTCAGTTCCACAAATCGGTCTGTAATTCTTGAAATACATTCGATATCGATACATCCTTTTGTCCACGATTTATCAATATAGTATTTTTTGTCGCTTTATGGCTTACATTTTCTTTTAAAGCATCAACAATCGTCGATATATAACGCTTCAAATCAATATTCATAATTTTTTATATGCTCCTTGGAGCTCTCATGTAATTTTGTGCAATTCACAAGCTATGTCCTCTGCCAGTAGAAGAAAATAAAGAAATAACGAAAAATCACGATAATGTAAACCATGATACACTGTCGATAGAGACAAAAAATTTTGATGATGACAACAAGCGCGAAACCAAAGGACAGCCTCCTCAGATACCTAGTAAGTCATCAACAAACAAATCTCTAAGTCTAAGTGCAGCCTTGTTATTAATTCTTCTTGTATTGCCCATTGGGATTAAAGCTGATGCTCAATCTCTAATTGGAGTTGTATACTTCGAACCACACCCGGGAATATATTTTGAGAACATTGGAATGACAAGCCTGATAAATAATTAATGGCACCTTATAGTTCACTACACAGTAAATTTTTTTCAACTAGATTCTAGTTAAACACCACTAGAATTTAGCTCCTAGATATTCTAGTAAAGATCTAGTGAATAAATATCCACTAGAAAATCAGGAAATTCTTTTACTGGATTTCTATCCGAATCCTCTCAATAATCTAGTTAAATTTACTAGGCTTACACGAAATATTTTTTCTGAATTTCTTCCAGAATTTATCGATAATCTAGTTCTTTTTACTAGTCCTTCAGTTGTTTTGATAGAGAGGCAAAACACTGGTAATCTAGTAAACGAAACTGAGTAGATAGTAGATATAGAAAGGTTTATGTAATCGCTGCTGCAATGGAGAAAAGGCGTAACAAAAATGTAAACAAATTTTTCTAAAAAAAGCCAAAATTATGTATTGTTCATATTAGACCTAAATATATAACGTTGAAGCGATATCGTAACATTAGATATGAGGCGGTGCGCAGCAAAACTAGCTCCTTCCATTTTCCATCCAAAAAACATGAGTTATGATTTTCACTCGATAGTATTTTGCTTGCTCTATTCGGAAATGAATACTAGTGGAAGTAAGAATGCTTTAACCAAAACACATGTGCATATGCGACAATCGCTCGTCGTGGCAAAAAGATGATGTACAAAGCTTACTTTTTGGTAGCTTTTAATGTGGAAAATTGGGGGGGGGGGGGGGGGGAGGAGGTGATATTTATCCGATCCCGGGATGATCAGATGATCAGCTCTCAACTTACCCCTAGGGTTTCGTTTACCTTAGCGGGGTACAAAATAATATTCCTAATTGTGTTAAATATTTATTAAAATTAGTTAGTTGAAAGAAAAAATTACGGAAAAATGGAAATAATTTTATTTGAGTAATCAATAATATTACTCGTTGTAAGTTTGCGACCGTTATAATTTACGTCCTCCAAAATTATTGTTATTAATTGTTGGCGATGAAACTCCAATAACTTCTGATTCTTGTTATAGAATTCTAGTAAGGACTGTCCCTTGAAAGTCGATGATAATATTTTGTCCAATTCCTATAAATGGAAAATACGAAAGCATATAAGTATTTTTTTTTTCGTTACTAGTTTTTCATGGTCAAGCTACCATTGAAGCTATTAATGTTAAGAGTTAGTTGTTTTTTCCGGTGAATTTCTAGACACGAAATAATGCTTGAATTCAATGATAGAGTTTCGTCGTCTATTCTATACTATATAATAATATAAACTATATAGGAAAAACAAAATAATGGTACAGAGAATCAATCACGTTATGAGAACTTTTATACTTTTTCTTTCTTCCAATTAAATAACTTAAAACGAAATTTGGCACGTAAGCCGACACTTTTTACAACATCTCTCACATCGACCTTTGAAGGATATTGTAAAGAATCAAATGTGATGTCCGATTCTGAAAGAAAATTCTTTGTCACTTATCACAGCACAGTGGGGCGTTTGCCCGATCTAGCTGTCCAAAATTATTTTCAATGTCGATTCAACTGAAAATAAGGTATTATAATGTTATTATGAAGTAATAACATTATTGAAACGTTTTTATTGAAAAAAAATTATTTTGGTGTATTTTTTCAGAGCACATTTTTAACGGAAATTACTAGTTTTCCGAGCAAAATACTGTTTATTTCTATAATAAATATGGTTTATTGTACATAATTGATTAATTTTTTTATACCAAAACAATAAAAATTATTCTGAAGATATCGGTTCCTCGTCTGATTCTTCAGTTTCATCCATATCATCAGCTGTACTTGAAGTATATCCATAGTTACCAGGTAACAACATTTCCAAGGTTATTGACGAAAATGGTTTGCTTTTTTTTTGGGAGCAGGCCTCATGCTTGTTATAAGGGGGTCCGAGGTAAGCAAAAGTCTGTTTATTACATCCTTGTTGCAGGACTCTCTGGTAAACTTTCTTGCCTTGTTGAGTCGATATATGCGAAAGTGTTTATTGCGCTCCTCAGCTGCTTCTTCCGAAAGTTGCCCGATTGCTAACAAAGCATTTTCGATCACTGTCGGCCCATGTACTAAAATCTTATGCATGGTGGGAGTCATGGGATACCATGGGTGTAGGTTCACATATAACTTTGCAGTGTCCATAGCATAGGTTGCGAATTTCGAGGTATTCACCTTCTGTCCAGAAGATATGACTTCGAGGATTATTTTAAATCTTTGTATCAAATTAACATCGACTCCAGTTATTTCAGCCGATAACTCCGGATCCGCAAAAAACCTTCGGCTGGTATTTCCATCATTGGTATTGCCAAATCCTTGCTTGGGAATATCAACAAGGAGTGTTTTCGCATATGCACAGCAGTTTTGTCATCTTCAGACTTTATTATCCACTTCTTTACATCTAATTTATATGACAAGTGCAATAAGGTTTCGAATAAGCGTATTCTGGCATGTAATATCGAAAGACCAAATGTCAGTGCTGATGGAGTAACTTCTTTTTGTAGAGACAGGTGATTAAAATCTTTCGAAGCCGCACCGCAAATGTAACATCTCATCGAAGATGTTGTATTGGTAGCAGCATTACATACTTTACCGTCTACCATAGTGAATGTTAGTACGTGCTTTACTGTGAGCGTTCTGTTTCCTTCAATTATCGACTTTTCCAAATTGTCAATTTGATCCTGTATGTATTTAATTTCCTTATTAATAATTTCCGTAGATTCTTTTGTAAAAACTATTCTAATTGGACGACAGTATCGAGGAGAAGACGGTGTAGGATTTTGCCAAAAAATTTTAATCCCGTTATTTATTTTACAGTTCAATTGTAGCGGCACAATGGAACTTGGGAAAACGTTACTATCAATGTCCGAATTATTTTCAAATCTTGGTTTATATGCTATCTGTTGTGATCCATCGCATCTCCACTTTGTTATCAGCTGCATTGATTGAGCTTCTTCTTCGTTCAAGGAACTTACTACTTCACTGAGCTATTCAATTAATCTTGCACTTGTATGATCCAATAGATCTTGCAGATTAATTTCTGCAGAAGTAGAAGTAGTGGTATGATTCTGGCCGAGGGTAAAAATCTTTCTTGAGCTGTGTAAAATTTTGTAGCAGGGGTAAGCGTTTGGAGCACCACTTCTAATTATTTCATACTGGTTTCTGCTCAAATCTGCTTCAACGAATATTGCAAGGCCATGTACAGAGTGCAGTGTTTTGTCCTTTTTTTCCAAGCTGGGGCGGTAGGCTTTCTTGTACTTAGTTGCTCGAGCTGGACTCGACGTAATATCCTGTATGACTTTTGACGCATCCCTCTTTCCGGAAGATCGTAGTTTCATCCGGGCAGCAAACGTCAATTCATCCGTGCTCATCTTTTCACGCACTGTTTTCGTTTTTCTTCGTTTTGTTCGATCGTTTTATTCCTTGAAGATTTTAGCCGGTCGTCCTGCATGAAAAGTGCTCTTGGGTATTTCGAAGGTTCCTTTCAGCGAATCTTCGTGGTTTTTCCTGAACGTACTATGCGTCCTGTTTGCAGCTACCCATTTACTCTTGAACTTCGTCTTTAAGCTGTGCACTTTTTTTTTAAATGCATCCAGAAAGTTCTCCGCTAAGCTCGCACGTTCAAATAGGTAGTTTTCCGAAAATTCCAACTTTTTGTTAAAATCGCGGTATCCACTTCCTTCCATCACATCGTATAAATAATTCATTGTCAGTAGTGTAACTCCAGATGATCCTACAAGAAACGGAAAAAAAATGTAGCAGGACTAAAATTTAAAGTACGAATATTTCGAATTTCCGCTATCAACATAAACTGTTATAAAATTTCGCTGGGCAGATAAAGGCAAGAAATATTTTTTACTTCTTAAGAATGAATATTTGACCTTCATATTTCCACATAAATTTTGACGGAGTCGTGCGAATTTATATAACTTTTTCAATTTTGAAAATGTTACTTTTCCAAGAAATTGATCTCAAATTATACTAAAACTTAAAACTATCTAGTTCAAAAACTATATATCCTTGAAAAACCATAAATCGTAAAAATGAAATACATACGTGTTACTTTAATATCCATTTTTCAAAATTTTTTTAATTTTTCTTTAAACTCACGAAAAATTTATGTGATCACAGTTAGTTTTTAACATAGGTTTTTCCATTAGAAATTATCTTTTACAAATGGCAACTTTGAGCTAAGCCCACGGCTTTTATAGTAAATACAGGTAAAACAAAACCCTTCTTGAAACTCCCTAATTGGTTAAGACAATGAGGACATAAAATACTGGTTAACATTTGCATGTTTAAAAAACCTAATTTTGGCCAGCTAGATCGGTCAAACGCCGTCCGCCGTACGCAAACTCATTTGAGGAATTATAGTTGCCAAACCCTATGAGCTATTAAATTTTTTTTTTTTTCTGAATAGACATGTTGCACTCCTAGAAGTGAATTCTTTTTGAGGGGTGAGGGTGTGAGGGGGAAGGTGGGGAAAGCGTTTTAGGCGAAAAATTTTGGTTTCTAGATGATATCAGCAACCACTTATGGTAGGAGGCTGAAATTTGGAATTTCTATAGAGCTTTGATAGTGTACCCATCTGCAAGAAAATTGCTGGTATGGGTGAAGGGGTGGGGAGTGGAGGGGGAAATAATGCGTCCGAAACGCAAAAATGCCGAGATTGACACATTCTAAAATCTATATCTCTTAAACCGTTAATGGCAAGCAATTAAAACTTAAGAAATGTCTGTAGTTATACTAGGAGAGTAGATTGAAAAGATTGAAACAAAATTTGTTGGTGGGGGTGGTGGCGTATGGTGGTGGGGGTTGAAATACTAAAGATAGCGATATCTCAGAAACTATATGCACCAGAAAAACCAAATTCGGTTTGGATATAAAGCTTGAAAAATAAAGATTACTCAAAGTAAAATCTTTGAAATAGGCAGGGGAGCATAGAAGTGGGGGGGATAAGAATTTTTCAAAAATATCACTTTTCATATTTAAATAACAGTGTAAGATAGATGCTTCAAATTTTTACCAGAAGTAGGCCCGATATATCTCCAGTAGGGAAGTGAGGGTGGGTTAGAGGGTGAGGGTGGGGAAGGGTGAGAAGGAAAAAGTTCCGATGCTTATATCTTCAGAACCTGTAATGATATAAACCTTAAACTTCGTATTTAGATAGAACTATAGTAGTGGCATGTTGGAAAAATACACTTTTTTGTAGGGGTAGCATGGTACGAGGGTGGGGGGTGTTTTTACTAACTTTAAAACGGCTTGTGCTAGAAAAATGAAACTCGGTACGTATATGTAAATTAAATAGATAAGTAGTTCTGATAAAAAAAAACTCGAATATTCATAGGCGCTCAGAAGGGGGGGGGGGGGCAAAAAAAATTATCTGTAGATATATAATGCATATATTTTCACGATTTTCGTCATATTTACTAGGTCTTTCCAAATATTGAATTCAGTTTTATTCTACGGATTTTTCATATGAATACCTAGAAAGTGTTTTCAAGATTTTTTGAAATTCGACCCATAAGGGGGTGTTAAGTGGATGTATACTTTTTCATGAATTCCACCATATCTCTCAGGTCTGATCAGATATCGAATATCTTTTCACTTCCCCAGGCTTGTTTAATAGTCACCTATTTTTAAGTGTTGTCTTTTTGAATCTCTAGACCGCATCCCGGAATATGACACAATTATAAAATTTATATGTTACACCCTATTCTAACTGCTTCCCGAACTTTTAGTTAGGTTTTCAGTCACATAGTAACATACACCGCATTCCCGAATTGAATACGTTCCGGAAAAATAATAAAGTAGCGCCCAGACTGTTGGCAGATTTTTTCCCTGGGTGTACGCATCACACATAAAGAATTGTGTAAAAGTGCTTGGTAAGAGGTAATCGTTTGAGGTGGTTCAGCTGGTATATTACAATCACCACTGAGGCAAAAGTGTACAGGAGCTGTAGGAAATGTTTTCTGTAACACGGAAAACAATCTACAATGTCTTAAATCAAGCTTAAAACGAGGGTAGATTGCAGTGGCGGCTCGTGCCATTCAAAACCAGTGAGGCTGGGGAATGAAGACAAATAATTATAGCTGTCAACACGTTAACGTCTACAGGTATTATAACTGTCGTCACGTCAACGTCAAATGCCGCAGTTGTGGAGATGCAAATATAAGGGCAACTGTTATCCACCATCTTTGCGAGTGTCCGGCCCTAGCCTGACTTCGCGCACTATGCAAACCTTTCTTTAATTGCATTGATGCGATCTCGTAAAACGAGATTGGAGAACTTTTGTACCTCCTTTAACAGCTCCGGATGATAGTCCATTCAACCCTCTCTGTTAACTATATATGTATGTATCTACTTTATTAGCCCTAAACGACCAGGTTTAACTAGTTGTGGTATTAAAACCAATAGCATTTTTCTTCCTAACATTTTCATTGAAAATAATTTTATTAAAGCATCTGTTAAAAGGCCCGAAAAACGCCTCAGTTTCAGTTCCACAAATCGGTCTGTAATTCTTGAAATACATTCGATATCGATACATCCTTTTGTCCACGATTTATCAATATAGTATTTTTTGTCGCTTTATGGCTTACATTTTCTTTTAAAGCATCAACAATCGTCGATATAGAACGCTTCAAATCAATATTCATAATTTTTTATATGCTCCTTGGAGCTCTCATGTAATTTTGTGCAATTCACAAGCTATGTCCTCTGCCAGTAGAAGAAAATAAAGAAATAACGAAAAATCACGATAATGTAAACCATGATACACTGTCGATAGAGACAAAAAATTTTGGTGATGACAACAAGCGCGAAACCAAAGGACAGCCTCCTCAGATACCTAGTAAGTCATCAACAAACAAATCTCTAAGTCTAAGTGCAGCCTTGTTATTAATTCTTCTTGTATTGCCCATTGGGATTAAAGATGATGCTCAATCTCTAATTGGAGTTGTATACTTCGAATCACACCCGGGAATATATTTTGAGAACATTGGAATGACAAGCCTGATAAATAATTAATGGCACCTTATAGTTCACTACACAGTAAATTTTTTTCAACTAGATTCTAGTTAAACACCACTAGAATTTAGCTCCTAGATATTCTAGTAAAGATCTAGTGAATAAATATCCACTAGAAAATCAGGAAATTCTTTTACTGGATTTCTATCCGAATCCTCTCAATAATCTAGTTAAATTTACTAGGCTTACACGAAATATTTTTTCTGAATTTCTTCCAGAATTTATCGATAATCTAGTTCTTTTTACTAGTCCTTCAGTTGTTTTGATAGAGAGGCAAAACACTGGTAATCTAGTAAACGAAACTGAGTAGATAGTAGATATAGAAAGGTTTATGTAATCGCTGCTGCAATGGAGAAAAGGCGTAACAAAAATGTAAACAAATTTTTTTAAAAAAAGCCAAAATTATGTATTGTTCATATTAGACCTAAATATATAACGTTGAAGCGATATCGTAACATTAGATATGAGGCGGTGCGCAGCAAAACTAGCTCCTTCCATTTTCCATCCAAAAAACATTTTTTTATTTATTTATTTATTTCAATGTGGCACCATCATAAATGATGGGGCCCATCATCATTTCGGCCAAGCCCGGGGGGCACATGGCACGTCGCATTACAATTTTATATTATAAATTAATTTCGTAAGATTATACGCTATATAATTCAATTTGTTAACTTATATTAGATGAGGTGGGTGATTCGATGATGGTTAAGGAGTTTGAGGAGTAGGTCAGGATTGGCAGTGGATAGAAGGGAACTCAGGGGGGGGAACGGCGTAGCGGAAGAAGCGACGGGATTTCCAACAGTGGATAAGGATGTGCTCGATCGTTAGTGGCATCTGGCATTCTAGGCAACCGGGTTGAGGCGTCTTAGTCATCCTGTACTCGTGGGTAAGTCTAGTGTGTCCTAGACGCACCCTGGCGATGATAACGGACTCCCTTCTGTTCTGATCGAAGTTGTAGTTTGGCGGGTCTATGCTACTCCAGTGGCTCGCCAAGAATGTGGATTGACTTTCCCAAAGGCTGGCTACATGCTGTTTGAGCTTATTCCTGGCCGTTCGTCTCATAAAGCTGATAAATGATGGAATAATTTCATCAACATGCGGGGAGATTTGGCGATTGGCTAGCGTATCCGCCTCTTCGTTACCTTTGATGCCAACATGGCCTGGAATCCAGAAAAGGAAGGTACCAGCCAGGTTGGCGCGGATAACCTCTTGTAGGTACTGAATGGTCGGGTCCCCTGGGCGTTGATTCTTGACGGCATCAACCGCCGACTTACAGTCAGTAAATATAACTGCCGGGTGGCCAGCAGTTCTGGCCAGCTTCGCGGCTTGCAGGATGGCGTATACTTCCGCCTCATATATGCTAGCATCAATGTGGAGTTTGCAGCACAATTGGCCGCTTGGGGTCGTGTCATCTGGCTTGATGGTGATGATGGCAGCCGTTGTATGTGAGTCGGACTTAGACCCATCGGTATAGTACCGGGTGCGTCCAGGGAGTTGATTAAGGTGACTCCGGTGTAGTTGCTGATACTGAGCGGCTGGTGTATGTGTTTTGGATGGGTACCAAGTGCTGCTTATCCTGCTTCTGTTGGAGTTTGTAGAGCGTGGTGAGTGAGGGGAGATAGGGATCGGCGGAGGGATGTTTGGACAGTGTTTGAGGAGGGTGAGGCGAGAGCACCATAGTGCGGAGTTGAATTCCCTTGGTGTTAGTCTATCGAAGAGCGCGGTCGAGATGTTGCTGAGTGTCTGGAAGTGCGGGCTTCTTGGGTTTATTAGACTCTTCGCGGCGATGTTGATTTGTGCCTTTTCAGTTAGGGTGTTTACTGTGTCACACCACGACTCAACATGAAGGGCAGCGATGGGTGAGGTCCGGTAGGCGCCAAGTGCAGCTCTCATTATTTTATTTACGGCGACTTGTAGGCTATCGGTATTGGCTTTGGAGCTGACTCCGTAGATGGCCAGGCAGTAATTGACGTACCCTCGAATGAGCGTACGGGCGACGTGCAATATCGCTGCGGTGGAGGCTCCCAGACTTTTGGAGGCTAATACCCGGACTAAGTTCACGATTTTACCGAGAGATGCGATCATATGGCGGAAGTGTAAATTCCATTTTAAATTCGGCGCGAATGTTAGTCCGAGGATCTTACACGCGGGAAGCGGATGTAGCGCGGGTTCTTCGGATAAATCTGCACCGGCAGAGCGAGTTCTTTTCCTGGTAAGCGTAATACGTTCGCCCTTTCCAAATGGCAATTTTGCTCCGGTCTTACTGCACCAAGCGTCGATGGTCGTCCTTACTCGTCTGAAGGTGTCATTAAGGAGGGGGTGGGAGGAGGTAATCAGGATGTTGTCGGCGTAAATGTAGTGTTTGGTATGCGGAATATCGGACAGCAGTTGCGAAAGCGAGTGGGTGTACGTATTGAATAGCGCGGGAGACAAGGGCGACCCCTGAGGGAGGACGTTGTCGATACTATAATGCTTAGAAGTGTATCCATTGACTCTCACCATAATGGATCGAGCCGAAAGGAAGTTATCAATTGTTTGGATAAACCTGGTATCAATGCCCCAGACAGACATCTGATTAGTAACCACGGTTTTGATTACCCTGTCAAAGGCCTTCTCCAGATCGAGGGAAAGAGCATGACACTCCTGTTTTTTGAAGAGTGCAAGCTTGGCCTGGTGTTCAAACTCGAGCAGGAGAGAGGTTGTACCTCTCCCTGGTCTAAAACCGTGCTGCTCGGCCGACAAGACATTCTCCAGTAGGGAGCCAAGCCTCCGTCCCAAAATCTTTTCAAAAACCCTTGACAAGCAAGGGAGCAGCGATATAGGACGTAGATCCTTGGAAGTAATTGCAGATGAAGCTGTATTGGACCTCTTACGGATTGGCACTTGGACAGCTCTCTTCCACATGTGTGGAAAGGAGCCCTGCGCTAGGATCAGGTTAAACAAGTCTATCAGTCTAAGCTTCAGGCTGATTGTAGATTGTCTGATCATCTCGTAAGTGATCCTGTCGTGTCCTGGGGCTGACCCCTTGCAGGAACTAAGCACCGAACTTAGTTCCGCAAAGGAGATGGGGTAACTAATGTTTCTGTCTGGATCCGGTGATTGGACTGAGATGTTTCGAAGGGCTGACTGTTTGTCTGCGAGTTGTACGGAAGAAAAATTCGAATCCGATGAATAGTTTGTCCAGGATAAAGCAAGGTGTTCGGCGATATGCAGAGAATTCGTAATGGAACCTAGATCAGTTGTTAAATTGGGAATCAGACCAGGCGGTCTACCCCCGAAAACAGACTTAACCTTTCTCCATGCATCGGCGAGATTTGAGCTGGGATCGATGGAACGAGCAAAAGAGTTTCCGTTCTCTCTTTTTGCAGCTTTAATCTTTCTCTTAATGATAGCCGCCTCACGACGATACGCTACTAGGTTTGTATCTGTCGGATGCCTATGGAAGAGTTTCCATGCTCTATTCTTGGTCTTGATCGATATGAGGATATCACGGTTCATCCATCGCGGTTGAGAACGGGGGGTTGGGGAGGAGACGGGGATAGAGGTAGCTGCTGCAGAGTGTAAGATCTTGACGAGGCGGGCCGCCTCCTGATTCACATTTGCCGAAATCGGGTAACTCTCTGCAGTTTCATCCATAGAAGCTCTATACTTGTCCCAGTCGGCGCGAGAAGTGACGAACTTGGTGGTTGGTCTAGAGTTAGCCAAGCCTTGAATCGATCGTATGATGACTGGCAGGTGGTCACTGCCTTCCGGGTTAGTATGGAGCTCCCATGTCAGAAATGGAGCAAGCCTGGAGGGAGCGAGGGTCAGATCGATGGCCGTCATGGTGGATCTAGTCGAGATGAGCGTGGGCGAGCCATCGTTGAGGAGAGCGAGGGAGGCGTCCTCAATCCAGTCTGCCACCAGCCTCCCCCTACAATCCCAACGCTCACCTCCCCATAGAGGACTGTGAGCGATCCAAAAAACATGAGTTATGATTTTCACTCGATAGTATTTTGCTTGCTCTATTCGGAAATGAATACTAGTGGAAGTAAGAATGCTTTAACCAAAACACATGTGCACATGCGACAATCGCTCGTCGTGGCAAAAAGATGATGTGCAAAGCTTACTTTTTGGTAGCTTTTAATGTGGAAAATTGGGAGGGGGGGGAGGAGGTGATATTTATCCGATCCCGGGATGAACAGATGATCAGCTCTCAATGTCGCAAGAGAATCGACATTTTCTTGAATATCAATAATAGCAAGATTCTAAACATTGGTGGAGATAGACACAAGAAAATGTAAGACTTTTGATAGGATCACCGATCACTGAACTTTACTTTAATATCGTTTTCCATCAAACGCTTATAAACTTTGTGGCCAATGCCACTAGCACCGCCTGTAATCACAGCGTTCTTCTCGTTTAAGGTCATCCTGGTGAGTCTTTGCAGCACACACTTTAACTGATGATTGAAGTATTGGAGAGAAACACTAAGCATCGGAAACTGAGTGGTAACCTTAAACGTCGGTTATCTTTTATAGTCGGTTGAGATCGACAGATTCTTCCTACTACTTAGGACGAAATGATCCGATCCCGTCGTGGCGAAAAAGATGATTTGCAAAGTTTACTTTTTGGTTGTTTTTAATGTGGAAAATTTGTTTGGGGAAGGGGGGGTTGTTAAAAATGCGACTTTATTTGATCAGGTGTCAAAGATACAAGAGTGAGTGAGTGATAAAAAAAACTACATGCACCACAAAACAAATACAGTATAATACAAAATGTAATGATGTGAAGTTGGTCGCATGACATTTACTGTACAGTCATTATAAAAAGTATTTCAAAAAACAATTAATTAATTCAGCAATGTTATTAAATTCAATAGGGGTTGATATTTCTCCGAGCTATTGTCGAGTTTCTTTGTAAAATGAAAATATCACAAATTTGTATAGCGTAAGTGGAAATATTCAATCGAAAGAAAGCTGACTCTGTGAATATCATACCTTTTTGTTGAACCCGACACCTTTTTTTTAAATTTTTTAAAATGTTTTTTTATATATTTACAATTACAAGCAAACAAACGAATCGATTTTCTTTACAACCTTATTTTATAATAATTTAATGCTTATCTTAAGGATTGTAGACGAGAGAGTTGTTTAATTGAGGAGAATTGTAAACGAGAGAGTTGTTTAATTGATCTCGTAGATTTAAATACAATGATGTTATTGTATGGTCATAAAATGTGGATACTTACATACATATACTTTGTAGATGGTCATTGGCCTTTTGCATGTGTACCATTTTATTTTATTATGTGATTTATGTATTATCAATAAAAAAATATTTTTGTTGTCATTTAAAGAAAAGAAATTTTTTGATATTTTGAATTTTTTTCCCAAAAAATTTATTTTGTATTTTTTTCAAAGAAAATAAAATAAAATAATATCTTTTTATCTCGAGAATAGTGAATAGCTCAAACTTGGAATAACTAAGAGCTATTAGATGGGTACGTTTAGAAAAAAATAGAAAAAAAAAATATCAAATTTTAAACTAATTTTTATTTTCATATATGTCTAATATTTTCGTTTTAAGCTCTTCTCAATCCGTCCTCCCATTCTACACTTAAAATTCACATTTTTATTGGCATATGGAAGTGGGAGAAAATGTGTCAGTGAAAATGGGGTGCACATATTTTTATGAATTTCATCATATCTCTAGGTTTTTTAAAATATTAAATGAATTACGTTTTCTTTGAACTTATTTCGCTAATTTACTCATCCCTTTGCTATGCTAACAGAATACAGTTTTTAAGACATTAAGTTATCTGTTGTCTACATTACAAACTATAAAACGGTAGTCATAATAAGGAAAAAACTCAATAATTAAATCTATTTGTTGTGGCTCTCTAACAAATGACTAATGGGATGTGAATCAGCTGTAAACATTGTTGTGAATTCCGCCATATCCCCAAAGTTTGACTAAATATTATATAACGATTTAACTTCAACGAAATTTTTATTGAAGAGCCAAGGAAACGTGTGTTATTTTTTTGCTTTTGAAATCCTGAGAAGGTCCTCTCTCGAATTTCGTTATACCAGTTAATAATAATAATCAATGGCGCAACAACCCAAATCGGGCCTAGACCTTGAAGTAATGCTAGAGTTACTTCATTGCGTGACCAACGGAACACTAGGAGGTGAAGTGATCAGCTACACGCTCGTCCGTGATTGTTACCCCGATTTTAACTCAGGTTCTCATTTACAGTTGAGTGAACTGGTAGTCCGGCACCCAATCCCATTTTCAAAAATTACTTGTCGCCAAGTAGATTCAAACCTGTAACAGGTGCACCGAAGGCAAGGGCTCTAGAAACTAAGCCACTCAGAGACATATCTGTTAGGTCAGATATTAAATTAGATTTTGAATGTTTTTCGGGCTAAAAAGGACAGAACTATTTTGGAAAAGTACTAGGATCGCTAGAACTACTCTCCACCTACTCAGAACTGGTCTTTTTTTGTGATATGCTGGGCAGGAAAAAAAGTTCGGATGTGAACTTAGCATATCATCGTGGTGTGTTTCTTTCAATTGTCCTTTTTCGGGCTAAAAAGGACAGAACTATTTTGGAAAAGTACTAGGATCGCTAGAACTACTCTCCACCTACTCAGAACTGGTCTTTTTTTGTGATATGCTGGGCAGGAAAAAAAGTTCGGATGTGAACTTAGCATATCATCGTGGTGTGTTTCTTTCAATTGTCCTTTTTCGGGCTAAAAAGGACAGAACTATTTTGGAAAAGTACTAGGATCGCTAGAACTATTCTCCACCTACTCAGAACTGGTCTTTTTTTTTGATATGCTGGGCAGGGAAAAAAGTTCGGGTGTGAACTTAGCATATCATCGTGGTGTGTTTCTTTCAATTGTCCTTTTTCGGGCTAAAAAGGACAGAACTATTTTGGAAAAGTACTATGATCGCTAGAACTATTCTCCACCTACTCAGAACTGGTCTTTTTTTGTGATATGCTGGGCAGGGAAAAAAGTTCGGGTGTGAACTTAGCATATCATCGTGGTGTGTTTCTTTCAGTTGTCCTTTTTCGGGCTAAAAAGGACAGAACTATTTTCGAAAAGTACCAGGATCGCTAGAACTATTCTCCACCTACTCAGAACTGGTCTTTTTTTGTGATATGCTGGGCAGAGAAAAAAGTTCGGGTGTGAAGTTAGCATATCATCGTGGTGTGTTTCTTTCAATTGTCCTTTTTCGGGCTAAAAAGGACAGAACTATTTTCGTAAAGTACCAGGATCACTAGAACTATTCTCCACCTGCTCAGAACTGGTATTTTTTCTTGATATGCTGGCTAGGGAAAAAATTTTCAAGTCTTAGAAAAGTTAGCATATCATTTTTTCGAATGTCCTTTTTTGGGCTTAAATGAACAGAACTATTGCTAAAAAGTATCAGGAACTCTGTAACTAATGTTCCTTTGTTGTAATCTGTCTTTGATTTTTGAATTGACGGAAAATGATATGCTACGGGAAGTTAGCATATCATTTTTTGAATAGTCCTTTTTTCGGCTTTAAACGCCAGAACTATTGCTAAAAAGTATCAGGAACTATAGAACTATTGTGCATGCCAAGAGAACTCCATTTTTTTGTGATATGCTGGGACATGATATGCTAAGTTCACAGACATAGATCATATTCCGTCTGACGATGCAAACTGATAAGACGGAGTGTGAAATGGGACCCCAACATTTTCATGAGGATTAAAAAGTGCATCACACGCGCGTTTCGTTTCGAGATGAATTATTTTCCAAATTGTATCAGTCGTATGCAACCATTCAACCATAACACTAAAATAAAAAGCTATTTGGAGTAATCGTGGGTGTATCATTTTGTCTAATTTTTGACCTGATTAATGGGTACAGGTCAAGGTGCAATAGTGATATCATTTTGTCTAATTTATTATTTTTCGGATTAATAAGTGCAGTTGCGAGTGAAATATTGTTTGGTATAAATGCATACCGGCCGATAAATCCAAGCACCCACCTCCAAATTTCCCCCTCCACTCCTACACCCCTTCACCCATATCATCAATTTTTTTGCAAATAGGTCCACTATCAAAGCTCTATAGAAATTCCAAGTTTCAGCCTCCTCCCATAAGTGGTTGCTGAGATCTAGAAACCAAAAATTTTCGTCTAAAACGCTTCCCCCACCTTCCCCCTCACCCCTCAAAAAAATCTGACTTCAAGGGGTTTACCATGTCTATTCATAAAAAAAAATCAATTTAATAGCTCATAGGGTTTGGCAACTATAATTCCTCAAATGAGTTTGCGTACGGCGTACGGTGCACAGACGGACTGAATTTTTTTTTTGCTTTTTTGGTGTTTATTAGTAATAAAACGTTTAAAAAAAAATTTCAGGGTAGCAAATTTTTTTTTTTTTAAAAAACGATAACAATACTTTATTATTAAAATAATAAAGTAAAACAATACTTTGCAGATACTGAGGGTGGCCATGCTAAATAACGTATTAAGTATATCTTAAGATCAAGTTCTTCATTAATAGTAAATATAATTAATCAATTCCTATTTTTTTCTATCTGTTGTGTAAAGAGTTATTTGACACTGAAAAAATTTAGTAATAACTGTTTTTGCTGTTTTTTCTTTCTTTTGTACTAAACTTGTAGGTACTTTTTTTATGTAACTTCTTGAAATATTATAAAAACAATAATTGATAAAACAAAATTATATACAGAAAGAGAAAGTATTATTTTTTGAGTAAAAAACTCAAAAATTGAATTTATTTTCTATGTGTAGACTCATTCTTGACAAACTGTACATATCTATGTATGTATCTGCGGTTCTTGCTGACTCACATCTTCCCGCCATAGAAAACGTTGTAGTTGTTGGTCTTCTTTACGAATCATCACTTGGTGAAACATTTCCCTTACTTTATTCTCGCTTTTATAATTTGTAATGGCATCTTTTTCACTCCTATTATACTCCTATTTAACGATACCTAATCTTATGCCGCGAAATATCAAATAAAATATTTCCGAGGCTGTAGGGTGTGAGAAAGCGATTTAGGTTATGCGTTCTTGCAGTGACTATAATTAATCCAGTTCGTCACGTACATCAGATTCAAATACCTTAGAAATTGTTTGAGCATTGATGAAATTTGAGCTGTGAGCGTTAACAGTTATTTCGACATATTCAAAAACACCATCCTTGACAATATCATACGCACAGGTCTGGCATATGTATATTTTTAGGAATACAGAAAAGTTCGATGAAATATAGTGCAATTTAATGATTGCCAGGAATGCAGCACACCTTCCACCATCTTATCGAACTCGACTGTAAGTTCTCATCTTCTATTTCGAATTTATTTTGTTTCTAAAAATATTAAATATTCATACTCATGGTAGGATGACATACATTACGTAGATATTTTAAGTAAAATACGCTCCATTCTTTCTACATTTTATGTAAGATATAATTTATTTAGAAAATATACAAATCACTCAGTAAGCGAACTACTTATAAATAGATCAACAAAATACATGTGAAAAGCATCATCGTCACCACCTTCAAAACCAAAATAAATAAATTATATAGCAAATCAATTAATTTCTTCTGTTTTATTAATATCTATTCCATTAGGGTAAAAATATTCTCACGAGAACTATTCAAAACCGTTCCTTTAACTAGTGCTTCCTCGATATTATAAATTTTGTTCCATTAACAAAATAAGTCAAGTTTACGATATAACAGAAAACACTTAAAGGTCGTACGTAACGGAGCGTTTTTAGTCTCAAGCCTTGCAGTCATACAGTTTGTAATTGATTTCAATCGATGATTAGAAGAAGCTTCAAAATTTGTACAAGTTTTCCTATGTAGATACGCCTATCTGAAAAGATATGAAATAAAAAGTTTCAGTATTGAATTAAGTAAAGGATTAGATGTAAAAAATTTAATTTTTAGGAGCAATTTATACATGGAATATACATATATGTATACAAGGAGTTACTGTTATAAGTACAACAGTAGTCATTGGCAGAAAGTCGTTAGAGTTATAAGAAATACACGTTGAACATTGTAACAAAAATGGTCTTTGTCATCAAAGTTCATTTTGTAATAAGGTCGTTACGAATTTGATGGTCAGAAGTCAGAATTTTAAACGGAATTTCGGCACTTTATTCGGCGGTATGTACACCTAACCTAACCAAGAAGAACTTTGATCGTGCCAGAATCGACGAAGAAAAGAACTAGACCCCAGAAAATTTTGAAAAATGTGAAGAAAATAAGAATCAAATTGTATAGATGTGAGTTTAAGTTTTGGGTAAAAAATTAACTGTAATTTTGTTTCATGAAAATATTTTTTTAAACAGTGCCTGTGCACGACGAGCTCGATGCCTTGATTGAACATCGAAACATAGTACCAATCCCTACTAGACAAAACTCATCAGTTCACATATACTAATAAATCGAAAAACGCAAACAACCACATCAAAAACCCCCGGCTTCACTATTAATAATTTACCATATAGAAAATACTGATCTATCGATGAGTCCATCGATGAGTATATGATGAGTTTTCTGATTACACTTGCAATGATCATGCCCTCTACTTTTGTTCTGGACTATGTAAAATTTCTTTTGTTTCCAACATGAACCATTTATTAATCTTATGGTGATTTCTTTTCTCAAAAAAAATGTGACCTGTAAAGATGCAAAATTATTGCAGTTCTGCCCTCTTTTTTGACAGTTCCGTCCGACAGGTCAATTTACAATAGAACGCTTTCAGGTCAAAAAGCTATTATCAAAATTGAAATAAATTTTCACTACACTCCGTATGATTTCTAATTACCGTATGACCCGTTGGACAGTTTAATTTATGCTTTTAAATCGTTTGCCGCTGTGTCGTAGGATATTTTTTTCTTATTTTCATCGTTTCTTATGCACATTTGACGTTAAAGGAGTTGCACCGCCGAAATTTTCGGGGCAAGAAATGCAACTTTTCAGGTCAATTTTAACCACGGACTCAAACCCCTTTTTCTAGCAGGTCCAAAAAAAATTGAGAATAGAACAGCGGAACTGCTAGAACAAAAATTGAGGGCAGAAACGGGTCACATTTTTTTGCAGAAAAGAAATCACCATTAGATTTTACATTTCTTACATTGTCTTACCCTGGTAGAACATCATGAATGAGCTCATCGATGAGCTCATCATGGTACTCATCGCAACCAACCTAATGAGCCTTGTACGAGCGTGAGGCTTAAACTCATTTATATACCTTTAAAAAATTCTTCCCCTCCTAGTGAGTGTTTCGAAATGCTTTTCATGATGAGCTCATGATGAGCTCATGATGAGTTTTCAGTGATTTTAATGATGAGTGTTTCGATGAGTTTTTCAATGACTTTCATGATGAGCTCATGATGAAATTTTCAGTGATTTTAATGATGAGATGGTGATGAGTTTTTCAATGATTTTCATGATGAACGTTTCAGTGTTTCATGAAGTTTTCACCCTCAAATTTCATAAATACTGTAATTTCTACGCCTGTCAACATCCCGTCGATATGCTTTTAACTCCCTGGCCATTCCACTATAAGTCGCCTTGCGTGACATTTCAGTAAAAAAATAGAAAATATAAAAAATAAAAAATATAACGTGGAATTAGACTGATCCTACTATAATAAAAAAAGAAAGTGGAAGTGAAATTGTAAGGAAGGTTAGAGGAACGTACCTTTTTTTATCTTAGGCAACGCTCTTAAAGTAAAAATCCAAACAAATGAATCCAAAAAAAGGAAATTTTACATAGTCCAGGTCCAGAACAAAAGCAATAGATGAGCACTCATTGCAAGTATAACCAGAAAACTCATCATATAATCATCGACGGACTCATCGATAGAACCAGTATTTTCCATATAGTACTCGTACATTGTGTGTAAGTGACAAACTCATCATATCATCATCGACAGACTCATCAATAGAAAAGATTTTCCAAATAGTGTATTATTTATATTGAAGCACGGGGATTTTTCATGTGGTAGTATGCGTCTCTTGATTTATTAGTATATGTGAACTGACGAGTTTTGTCTAGTAGGGGATGAGTTTTGTCTAGTAGGGTACTTACGCCTAAATTTTTCGAACATGCCACTACTAGCTCTGTCTAAATAGCATGTTACAGCCTTAAATCATTGTAAGTTCTAAAGATATAAGCATCGGAACATTTTCCTTTTCACCCTCCCCCATCCTTACCCTCTACACATTAGTGATGTGCAATGTGATTACTTTTGAGTAACGAATACTGAATTGAATACTTCAATTTAATATTCGTTACTAGTATTCATTACTTTATTGAGTACTTGGTGAGCAAAAAAAAAAAGTTCAATAAAGTTTTGAAGTAAATTCCGACCTCAATCGATCTCGCTTTTTTCAAAGATCCAAGTGGATTTTTTGGTCTGCCCTACCAAAGCACTATTCAATAAATCAAAACCACCGATAACTACAAGCCTGCAACTAGGGAATCTCGCACGCACAGTTCGAAAGCAAAGGGGGCCGACGTTCGAGATGTGAAATGAGTATTTCACTATGATTGCTGGCCATGTCACACAGTTTTTGTATAAATTAAACGAAATACATATGTAAGAAATAAGCTCTGATTTGAAATAAGCGGATAAAAATGGAAACATTCGAATATTTGATATAATAAATATTTTCATTTATGTAGCTTCTCGGACACAGAATTCGGGAACATTAACAGGTCTCAGATTAGTTAAAAGCCTTCATCGAAACAAGAAACGAAGACCATAGTAATAAAAATCCATAACCTAAAAAATTGATAGCATATAACACCATTAAATAAAAGAAGTAAAATTCATTTCATAAGGATCTAAATAATACTATAAATGCGAGAAAAGCAAAATACGGCTACAAATCGACAAAACATAAAATAAAAAATTTTGGGCTTTTCTTAAATCCATCATAAGTACCATATATCTCCTATTTTCAATTTATAATCTCGTATCTTTTATCTTGAGTTTCTAATCATTTATCATTTTTCAACACTTTTTTATCATTTGTTACTATTTGTTATAATTTTTTATAATTTTTCCTCTTTTTTATCATTTTTCATAATTTTTTAACATTTTTTATAATATTTTATAATTTATTGGAATGTTTTAGAATTTTTTAAAATTTTTAAGAGTTTTTTAAAATTTTTTATAGTTTTTTAAATTTTTTTTTAGAATTTTTTAAATTTTTTTTAGAATTTTTTAGAATTTTTTTAGAATTTTTTAGAATTTTTTTAGGTTTTTTTAGAATTTTTTAGACCTTTTTAGAATTTTTTTAGGATTTTGTATAGTTTTTTGAAATTTTTTAGAATTTTTTAAATTTAAGTGTAGCGAGTTCTCTGAGTGAAACGGTGGTACGCAGGTGCTGCTTTCGGTGCGCTACAGTGAGTTTATTGTGGAAAGAGAGTTGAGGTATAGTGAGTTTCATGAGAGTGGAAGCTGGGCCGAGCAGCTTCGACTTCGACTTCGGCTTTGGTTGTGACATCAAGAGCTTATTTTCAAAAAGAAGTTTTTGGGGTCTGACTTTGAAGTCCGACTTCGACTTAAACTTTTTTGTTTTTTTTTTCTGGTTTCTTCTAGGTTCTTTTGAATTGGTAAGTGCCTTTTCATTATGCCCCCTGATAAGTCTGTTATGCTCAAGCCGCAACTAGCTAAAAGAGTTAGAAAGGTCGCTGGTAGTACGAGGAAGTTGCAAGATGAACTTTTTTAGAACTTTTTAGAATTTTTTATCATTTTTCCTAATATTTTATCATTTTTCGTTATTGGTTATCATTTGTTATCATTATTTATCATTTTTTATCACTTTTCATCACTGTCTATCATTTTTTATAATTTTTCATAATTTTTTGGAATTTTTTAGAATTTTTCGGAATATACTAGAATTTTTTAGAATTTTTTAGAATTTTTTCAGAATTTTTTTGAATTTTCTTAGAATTTTTTAGAATATTTTTAGAATTTTTTAGAATTTTTTTTAGAATTTCTCGTTTGAGTACCTTTAACTTTAAGGTACTTTCTGAGTATGGACGATGGAGAATGGATGATGGAGGGTGGATGATGGAGGTTGGAGGATGGAGGATGGATGATGGATGATGGAGGATGGAGAATGGATTATGGAGGTTGGAGAATGGATGATGGAGGATGTAGAATTATGGATGGAGGTTGGAGGATGGAGCATGGTGCATGCAAAATGGAGATGCATTATGGAGCATGAGATGGATTATGGAGCATGAATGATGGAGGATGGATGATGGAGGATGGAGGGTGGAGGATGGGGAATGGAGGATGGAAGATGTAGAATGGAGGATGGAGGATGTAGAATGGAGGAGGGAGGCTGTAAGATGGAGCACGGTGCATGCAGAGGATGGAGGATGGAAGATGGATGATGGATGATGGAGGATTGAGTATTGAGGGTAGAGGATAGAGGATAGAGGATAGAGGATAGAGGATTGCGGATAGAGAATGGATGATTGAGGATGGAGGATAGAGAATGAATGATAGAAAATGGAGGATGGATGATGGAGGATTGAGTAACGAATTAACAATGGATGATGGTTGATAAAGGATGGATGATGGAGAATGGAGCATTGAGGATTGAGGATTGTGGATAGAGGATAGAGCATAGAGGATGGAGGATTGAGGATGCAGAATGGAGGATGGAGGATTTTGAAAATTTGGATTGCAGATTAAAGACAAAAGATAAAAAATTCTAAAAAAAAAAGTGTATTACTTATATTGAAGCACGGGGATTTTTCATGTGGTAGTATGCGTCTCTTGATTTATTAGTATATATGAACTGACGAGTTTTGTCTAGTAGGGGATGAGTTTTGTCTAGTAGGGTACTTACGCCTAAATTTTTCGAGCATGCCACTACTAGCTCTGTCTAAATAGCATGTTACAGCCTTAAATCATTGTAAGTTCTAAAGATAAAAGCATCGGAACATTTTCCTTTTCACCCTCCCCCATCCTTACCCTCTACACACTAGTGATGTGCAATGCGATTACTTTTGAGTAACGAATACTGAATTGAATACTTCAATTTAATATTCGTTACTAGTATTCATTACTTTATTGAGTACTTGGTGAGCAAAAAAAAAAAAGTTCAATAAAGTTTTGAAGTAAATTCCGACCTCAATCGATCTCGCTTTTTTCAAAGATCCAAGTGGATTTTTTGGTCTGCCCTACCAAAGCACTATTCAATAAATCAAAACCACCGATAACTACAAGCCTGCAACTAGGGAATCTCGCACGCACAGTTCGAAAGCAAAGGGGGCCGACGTTCGAGATGTGAAATGAGTATTTCACTGTGATTGCTGGCCATGTCACACAGTTTTTAAACTCAGTTCACACAGTCACACAGTTTTTAAATTAAACGAAATACATATGTAAGAAATAAGCTCTGATTTGAAATAAGCGGATAAAAATGGAAACATTCGAATATTTGATATAATAAATATTTTCATTTATGTAGCTTCTCGGACACAGAATTCGGGAAAATTAACAGGTCTCAGATTAGTTAAAAGCCTTCATCGAAACAAGAAACGAAGACCATAGTAATAAAAATCCATAACATAAAAAATTGATAGCATATAACACCATTAAATAAAAGAAGTAAAATTCATTTCATAAGGATCTAAATAATACTATAAATGCGAGAAAAGCAAAATACGGCTACAAATCGACAAAACATAAAATAAAAAATTTTGGGCTTTTCTTAAATCCATCATAAGTACCATATATCTCCTATTTTCAATTTATAATCTCGTATCTTTTATCTTGAGTTTCTAATCATTTATCATTTTTCAACACTTTTTTATCATTTGTTACTATTTGTTATAATTTTTTATAATTTTTCCTCTTTTTTATCATTTTTCATAATTTTTTATCATTTTTTATAATATTTTATAATTTATTGGAATGTTTTAGAATTTTTTAAAATTTTTAAGAGTTTTTTAAAATTTTTTATAGTTTTTTAAATTTTTTTTTAGAATTTTTTAAATTTTTTTTAGAATTTTTTAGAATTTTTTTAGAATTTTTTAGAATTTTTTTAGGTTTTTTTAGAATTTTTTAGAACTTTTTAGAATTTTTTTAGGATTTTGTATAGTTTTTTGAAATTTTTTAGAATTTTTTAAATTTAAGTGTAGCGAGTTCTCTGAGTGAAACGGTGGTACGCAGGTGCTGCTTTCGGTGCGCTACAGTGAGTTTATTGTGGAAAGAGAGTTGAGGTATAGTGAGTTTCATGAGAGTGGAAGCTGGGCCGAGCAGCTTCGACTTCGACTTCGGCTTTGGTTGTGACATCAAGAGCTTATTTTCAAAAAGAAGTTTTTGGGGTCTGACTTTGAAGTCCGACTTCGACTTAAACTTTTTTGTTTTTTTTCTGGTTTCTTCTAGGTTCTTTTGAATTGGTAAGTGCCTTTTCATTATGCCCCCTGATAAGTCTGTTATGCTCAAGCCGCAACTAGCTAAAAGAGTTAGAAAGGTCGCTGGTAGTACGAGGAAGTTGCAAGATGAACTTTTTTAGAACTTTTTAGAATTTTTTATCATTTTTCCTAATATTTTATCATTTTTCGTTATTGGTTATCATTTGTTATCATTATTTATCATTTTTTATCACTTTTTATCACTGTCTATCATTTTTTATAATTTTCATAATTTTTTGGAATTTTTTAGAATTTTTCGGAATATACTAGAATTTTTTAGAATTTTTTAGAATTTTTTCAGAATTTTTTTGAATTTTCTTAGAATTTTTTAGAATATTTTTAGAATTTTTTAGAATTTTTTTTAGAATTTCTCGTTTGAGTACCTTTAACTTTAAGGTACTTTCTGAGTATGGACGATGGAGAATGGATGATGGAGGGTGGATGATGGAGGTTGGAGGATGGAGGATGGATGATGGATGATGGAGGATGGAGCATGGAGAATGGATTATGGAGGTTGGAGAATGGATGATGGAGGATGTAGAATTATGGATGGAGGTTGGAGGATGGAGCATGGTGCATGCAAAATGGAGATGCATTATGGAGCATGAGATGGATTATGGAGCATGAATGATGGAGGATGGATGATGGAGGATGGAGGGTGGAGGATGGGGAATGGAGGATGGAAGATGTAGAATGGAGGATGGAGGATGTAGAATGGAGGAGGGAGGCTGTAAGATGGAGCACGGTGCATGCAGAGGATGGAGGATGGAAGATGGATGATGGAGGATTGAGGGTAGAGGATAGAGGATAGAGGATAGAGGATAGAGGATAGAGGATAGAGGATAGAGGATTGCGGATAGAGAATGGATGATTGAGGATGGAGGATAGAGAATGAATGATAGAAAATGGAGGATGGATGATGGAGGATTGAGAATGGATGATGGATGATAAAGGATGGATGATGGAGAATGGAGCATTGAGGATTGAGGATTGTGGATAGAGGATAGAGCATAGAGGATGGAGGATTGAGGATGCAGAATGGAGGATGGAGGATTTTGAAAATTTGGATTGCAGATTAAAAACAAAAGATAAAAAATTCTAAAAATTTTTAAAAATTCAAAAAAAGTTCTAAAAAGTTCTAAAAAAGTTCTAAAAAATTCTAAAAAATTCTAATAAACTCTAAAAAATTTTAAAAAAATTCTAAAAAATTCTAAAAAATTCTAAGAAATTTTAAAAAATTTACAAAATGTTCTAAAAGAAATCTAAAAATTTCTTATAAATTCTAAAAAATTCTAAAAAATTCTAAAAAAAAATCTCAATCAATTCTAAAAATCCTCTTAATAATTCTAAGAAAATTCTAAAAAATTCTAAAAAATTCTACAAAAATTCTAAAAAAATCTAAAAAGTTTTTTAAGAAATTATAAATAATGATAAAAAATTATATATATGATTAATGATTAAAAATTATAATATATAAAAATTGTAACAAATGATATAATATAAGAGAAAAAAAATAGAAAATGATTGCAAATGATAACCAATAATGAAAAATGATAAAAAAATTATGAAAAATGGTTAAAAAAAATTACAAAAAATTACAAAAAATTTATTTATAAAAACTGAAAAAAAAAAGATTAACAATGATGTAAACAGATATAGAGATAAAAATTATTAAAATTACAACAAGTGATAAAAAATGTTAAAAAATGGTAACAAACGATAAAAGTGATAAAAAATGATAAATGATAAATGATTAGGAATTCCCGAAATTTGTAATATTAGCTTCTCACATTGTATTCGATACTGACCCCAATAAAAAAATTCACGCGTCTAGCGAATGACATCTTTTTGTTTATTTTTTTAGCTTCTCACATTGTTTCCAAGTATTACACTCAAAAATTAGTACGGCGTGTGCCCAACATTTTTAATTTTTTGTTTTATCGGTTTATAGCAGAATTTAGTTCTCCACAAATTTGGTTGGTACCATTTTTTACGAGAAATGCAAAATACTGCTACAAATCGACATAACACAAAATTGTGGAGACTTCTGTTTTGTCGATTTGTAGCCGTAATTTGCATTTCTCGGAAAAAATGATAAGAACCAAATTTGTGGAGAACTAAATTCTTCCATAAATCGACAAAACAGAAAATTAAAAAAGTTGAGCACACACTGTTCTACTGTTTTTGAGTGTAGGAAGGTGGAGTAGAGTGAGCCCCTTAAGGGTTGTACCAAGATTCTGTGAAATGGGTAATAGTTATAAAATCCTTTCCATGCAAAATCGATAGCTTAGGATGTTAGCTTAGTCATGTATCCGTGAAATTAAATTATTGATACTGATAAAAAAGTTATTTACTTCTTTCTATAAATACTTCAAGGTGCCCACTTTGCCCCACTACTGAGGTAAAGTGAGCCATTGCAAGGAGTATAGTATTATTTCATCCAAAAGTCGAGCAAAAGAATATGGAAATGGATCAATTAAGACAAGCAATATGATTTTAATAAAGTGAAATGAAATTAAGTGTGTTGAGTGCGTGCTCTGCTTTGAGGAGTAGCCCTGAGAACACCAAAATATTTACTGGCTTTCTTTAGGTCAATTTTTTTCAGCAATAGAAGCTATTGCATTTTTCATCGCAACTGGAGTTTACTGTTGTTGCATTTGCATTTGTTGTATGTTCTAGCCATGTTAAAATTGTTATTTTTAATTATGAAATAAAATTATGTTGGTATGGGGTAAAATTCGCTCGGGGCCATTTTACCCCGAATTAAGACTAAACAGTAAGCATCTGCTAAAATTTATAAACTATACTTTGTTAAATAATCATCAAATCTTACTTTGCAAGTTTCACAATCCGTACCCCGATCTCAAGGATACTCTTCCAATCAATTCTCAGTCGCTAACTTTCCTGGGCTTGTGAACTGTGGTCTATACTCCAAACAGAGTTTGGTTGAAGATTTCACTTTGCCATTAAAGTGTGTAAATTTGAAAAAAAAAAAAAAAAATAGGATATGTTATGCTTATTAAAGCTAGTCGATCTTCTCAAACGTGTAGCTTCTGGCACACGCAAAGAAAGCTGAGGGCATAGAGCTAGTGGAGACGACAAGCCACCGGTTTTGTTTAAAGGGATTTGAAGCCAAAAACACGGTGAAAAGTGAGACAAAACAGGTTCCTTATATCAAATTGTTGTTGGCTTAGCGTGTGAGTGAGTGAGACAAAACAGGAGCCTTTTGTCAATTTGTTGTTGTTTTGCGTGCAAGTGAATGCAACGACGTCCGCCTTCAACTCAACCGCTGCTTGTCATCTCCAGTATATATACATATCTCTATGACTGATGGCGTCTCTGCATGAACCCATAGAACGAATCGTAAGTCACTGTTTCCTCAGTCCATTTGGTGATTCGTTTATTATTTGCTACTGCAAATTCGTATGCCAATTTTTGAACAAAATGCAATGATAAACCATGGTTGAGTTTGCTAGCCTTTTCTAGATAATTTACTATTGAGCTCTCTTCCATTTTTGAAAAATCTAGAATGTTCGTAATAGCCTGCTGCTCTAACTGATTTGCGTCTATTGGAGTGCGCTTTTTGGCGCCTTCTTTGAGCTTGTATACTCACGGCATTATCTCCAGTAGATAAAATAATCAAAAATTTAATGCACACATTTTCTGGGAGACTTGATCCATGAATCAAGTCTACCTTGTTAGATGTGGATCAAGTGTACCCATTGTATACTTTTCTTTATTGATATCTATATCTAGTTTATAAGAAGCGATTTCTTAACAAAAACAACGAATACACTTTATAGAGTTAACCCATTTAACAAGGCAGTGAATACATTTGGTTCACCGTACACTATAACACTCAGTTAAAATAATTTAATATAACTTACGGAAAAGAATTTGAGTACTAGATATTAGAAAAATGTCACCACGCCGTTGTTCGTTTTGTACGACTGTCGAAATGACATTTGGCGCTCTCAACCAGTGGAATGGAATAGCGTTGAAAGCGCGAAAATCAAATTAATATTACAGTTACGGAAATAATGGCTATGAATCAAGTCTCCCAAAGGATCAAGTGTCCCCATGTTCCCCTACGATGTCGCTGCGATCTGTTTTTTCTGAGTTATTTGCAATTGATGCCATTTATTGGGAAAAAACGCCACGAAATGTTTTTTTAAACCCAATATTAGTGCCTCAACTCGCGACATTTCTCTTAGAGCTGTCCACTTGTGCAGCGTGAAGTGCATGCTTTTCTGGACCTCCAACTCTTCTACATAACTTGCTCTTGAGTTCTGTGAACTTGCCACGCAGTGACTGCGGCAGTCGCCGGTATTGAGCCCTCGCTACGGGGCTGGCCACAGCACGGCTGTCAGCTGTCCGTCTTGGGCTTTTCTTAAATCCATCATAAGTACCATATATCTCCTATTTTCAATTTATAATCTCGTATCTTTTATCTTGAGTTTCTAATCATTTATCATTTTTCAACACTTTTTTATCATTTGTTACTATTTGTTATAATTTTTTATAATTTTTCCTCTTTTTTATCATTTTTCATAATTTCTTATCATTTTTTACAATATTTTATAGTTTATTGGAATGTTTTAGAATTTTTTAAAATTTTTAAGAGTTTTTTAAAATTTTTTATAGTTTTTTAAATTTTTTTTTAGAATTTTTTAAATTTTTTTTAGAATTTCTTTAGAATTTTTTAGAATTTTTTTAGGTTTTTTTAGAATTTTTTAGAACTTTTTAGAATTTTTTTAGGATTTTGTATAGTTTTTTGAAATTTTTTAGAATTTTTTAAATTTAAGTGTAGCGAGTTCTCTGCTGCTTTCGGTGCGCTACAGTGAGTTTATTGTGGAAAGAGAGTTGAGGTATAGTGAGTTTCATGAGAGTGGAAGCTGGGCCGAGCAGCTTCGACTTCGACTTCGGCTTTGGTTGTGACATCAAGAGCTTATTTTCAAAAAGAAGTTTTTGGGGTCTGACTTTGAAGTCCGACTTCGACTTAAACTTTTTTGTTTTTTTTTTTCTGGTTTCTTCTAGGTTCTTTTGAATTGGTAAGTGCCTTTTCATTATGCCCCCTGATAAGTCTGTTATGCTCAAGCCGCAACTAGCTAAAAGAGTTAGAAAGGTCGCTGGTAGTACGAGGAAGTTGCAAGATGAACTTTTTTAGAACTTTTTAGAATTTTTTATCATTTTTCATAATATTTTATCATTGATTAGGAGTTAGTTATTCTTTCCGGTGTCAGTGGAGTGAAACTCCAACACGGAGTCCCCGAATGTGGACTAACCGCTATCCCTGAGGATATGACAAATTTGGAAAGATACTTCACTGGAGAAGCCAGTTCATCATAAGATTGTGTTGGACTAGGTCCGAAGTAGAGTCACTGTATAAGAACTAACACAAACATCCATTATCTTGAGTACGGACAATGTGTGTTTCATTTGAAACCAGTACATTTGAAATTTTTTTGCAGTTGTCTCGATTTTTCATTTTTATCTCCACTAAAGTAGATAAACGCTGTATTTAGTTGACATTTCATGAGACATATGTATCTCGATTCCGTGAAACGTTAATCAAAATCCATCTGCTACACGTATACACACTAAAACTATTCCATTTAAGAAACCTGCGAACTTTGGAGTTCGCAGGGTTCAAGAGTACTAAAAAGGTACCAAAAGCGGTCATTGTCCGTACTCAAGATAGTGGATGTTTGTGTTAGTTCTTATACAGTGACTCTAGTCCGAAGGAGCTGTTTCGTCATCGGAGGGCATAGACTCTTCAGAAGGTGTATTCTTGCCTACTAACCGAAACACCTTGACAGCTGGTGGGATCGCTGAGGTAAATTCTATATAGCCACATCCCATTCCAAATTTATTACCGAGAAGAATTTAATGGTCAAGAAAGGCGTCCTCTACCTTGGGCTAAAGGCGTGTATTTTTGAGAAGCTTTTTTTTCCCATTGATTTCGGCTATTCTCTGGTTGTAACCCTGGATATGGTCAGCGCTTCATGGCTGTGAAATTTACAAATGGTTGTAGCCTTGGATCTGATCTACGAAGAAACAAATCCCGTCCGCCGCAACTTATTTTTTTAACCAATATTTGTTGTTATTAGATTTTTCGTGGTAAGCCACCAAAGAAGCTATTATGATTAGGAGTTAGTTATTCTTTCCGGTGTCAGTGGAGTGAAACTCCAACACGGAGTCCCCGACTGTGGACTAACCGCTATCACTGAGGATATGACAAATTTGGAAAGAAACTTCACTGGAGAAGCCAGTTCATCATAAGATTGTGTTGGACTAGGTCCGAAGGAGCTGTTTCGTCATCGGAGGGCATAGACTCTTCAGAAGGTGTATTCTTGCCTACTAACCGAAACACCTTGACAGCTGGTGGGATCGCTGAGGTAAATTCTATATAGCCACATCCCATTCCAAATTTATTACCGAGAAGAATTTAATGGTCAAGAAAGGCGTCCTCTACCTTGGGCTAAAGGCGTGTATTTTTGAGAAGCTTTTTTTCCCCTTGATTTCGGCTATTCTCTGGTTGTAACCCTGGATATGGTCAGCGCTTCATGGCTGTGAAATTTACAAATGGTTGTAACCTTGGATCTGATCTACGAAGAAACAGCCATGAAGCGCTGACCATATCCAGGGTTACAACCAGAGAATAGCCGAAATCAAGAGAAAAAAAGCTTCTCAAAAATACACGCCTTTAGCCCAAGGTAGAGGACGCCTTTCTTGACCATTAAATTCTTCTCGGTAATAAATTTGGAATGGGATGTGGCTATATAGAATTTACCTCAGCGATCCCACCAGCTGTCAAGGTGTTTCGGTTAGTAGGCAAGAATACACCTTCTGAAGAGTCTATGCCCTCCGATGACGAAACAGCTCCTTCGGACCTAGTCCAACACAATCTTATGATGAACTGGCTTCTCCAGTGAAGTTTCTTTCCAAATTTGTCATATCCTCAGGGATAGCGGTTAGTCCACAGTCGGGGACTCCGTGTTGGAGTTTCACTCCACTGACACCGGAAAGAATAACTAACTCCTAATCATAATAGCTTCTTTGGTGGCTTACCACGAAAAATCTAATAACAACAAATATTGGTTAAAAAAATAAGTTGCGGCGGACGGGATTTGTTTCTTCGTAGATCAGATCCAAGGTTACAACCATTTGTAAATTTCACAGCCATGAAGCGCTGACCATATCCAGGGTTACAACCAGAGAATAGCCGAAATCAAGAGAAAAAAAAGCTTCTCAAAAATACACGCCTTTAGCCCAAGGTAGAGGACGCCTTTCTTGACCATTAAATTCTTCTCGGTAATAAATTTGGAATGTGATGTGGCTATATAGAATTTACCTCAGCGATCCCACCAGCTGTCAAGGTGTTTCGGTTAGTAGGCAAGAATACACCTTCTGAAGAGTCTATGCCCTCCGATAACGAAACAGCTCCTTCGGACCTAGTCCAACACAATCTTATGATGAACTGGCTTCTCCAGTGAAGTTTCTTTCCAAATTTGTCATATCCTCAGGGATAGCGGTTAGTCCACAGTCGGGGACTCCGTGTTGGAGTTTCACTCCACTGACACCGGAAAGAATAACTAACTCCTAATCATAATAGCTTCTTTGGTGGCTTACCACGAAAAATCTAATAACAACAAATATTGGTTAAAAAAATAAGTTGCGGCGGACGGGATTTGTTTCTTCGTAGATCAGATCCAAGGTTACAACCATTTGTAAATTTCACAGCCATGAAGCGCTGACCATATCCAGGGTTACAACCAGAGAATAGCCGAAATCAATGGGAAAAAAAGCTTCTCAAAAATACATGCCTTTAGCCCAAGGTAGAGGACGCCTTTCTTGACCATTAAATTCTTCTCGGTAATAAATTTGGAATGGGATGTGGCTATATAGAATTTACCTCAGCGATCCCACCAGCTGTCAAGGTGTTTCGGTTAGTAGGCAAGAATACACCTTCTGAAGAGTCTATGCCCTCCGATGACGAAACAGCTCCTTCGGACCTAGTCCAACACAATCTTATGATGAACTGGCTTCTCCAGTGAAGTTTCTTTCCAAATTTGTCATATCCTCAGGGATAGCGGTTAGTCCACAGTCGGGGACTCCGTGTTGGAGTTTCACTCTACTGACACCGGAAAGAATAACTAACTCCTAATCATAATAGCTTCTTTGGTGGCTTACCACGAAAAATCTAATAACAACTATTTTATCATTTTTCGTTATTGGTTATCATTTGTTATCATTATTTATCATTTTTTATCACTTTTTATCACTGTCTATCATTTTTTATAATTTTTCATAATTTTTTGGAATTTTTTAGAATTTTTCGGAATATATTAGAATTTTTTAGAATTTTTTAGAATTTTTTCAGAATTTTTTTGAATTTTTTTAGAATTTTTTAGAATATTTTTAGAATTTTTTAGAATTTTTTTAGAATTTCTTAGAATTTTTTAGAGAATTTTCAAAATTTTTTACAATTCTTTTAGAATTTTTTAGAATTTTTGACAATTTTTTAGAATTTATTAAAATTTTTTTGAATTTTTTTAGATTTTTTTTGAGCTTTTTAGATATTAATCATAATTTTTTGGAATTTTTTAGAATTTTTCGGAATATATTAGAATTTTTTAGAATTTTTTAGAATTTTTTAGAACTTTTTAGAGTTTTTTGAATTTTCTATCTTTTGTCTTTAATCTGCAATCGTCAATCCATATTTTCAAAATCCTTCATTCTGCATCCTCAATCCTCCATCCTTTCATCATCCAACCTTTATCCTCTATCTCCAATCCTAAATCTTCAATCCTCCATTCTCCATCATCCATCCTTTATCATCCATCACCCATTCTTAATCCTCCATCATCCGTCCTCCATTTTCCATCATCCATCCTCTATCCTCCATCCTCAAACCTCAAACCTCAATCCCAAATCCTCAATCCTCCTTCCTCCACCCTCCATCCTCAATCCTCCACCATCCATCCTCCTTTTCTATCATCCATCCTCTATCCTCTATCCTCAAACCTCAACGTTTGAGTACCAAAGTATCCAATAACTAAAAATAACGAATACTTCTCGTTTGAGTACCAAAGTATCCAATAAGTAAAAGTAACGAATACTTCTCGTTTGAGTACCAAAGTATCCAATAAGTAAAAGTAACAAATACTCGCGTTTGAGTACCAAAGTATCCAATAAGTAAAAGTAACGAATACTTCTCGTTTGAGTACCAAAGTATCCAATAAGTAAAAGTAACGAATACTTCTCGTTTGAGTACCAAAGTATCCAATAAGTAAAAGTAACAAATACTCGCGTTTGAGTACCAAAGTATCCAATAAGTAAGTGTAACGAATACTTCTCGTTTGAGTACCAAGGTATCCAATAAGTAAAAGTAACGAATACTTCTCGTTTGAGTACCAAAGTATCCAATAAGTAAAAGTAACGAATACTCGCGTTTGAGTACCAAAGTATCCAATAAGTAAAAGTAACGAATACTTCTCGCTTGAGTACTAAAGTATCCAATAAGTAAAAGTAACGAATACTTCTCGTTTGAGTACCTTTAACTTTAAGGTACTTTCTGAGTATGAACGATGGAGAATGGATGATGGAGGGTGGATGATGGAGGTTGGAGGATGGAGGATGGATGATGGATGATGGAGGATGGAGCATGGAGAATGGATTATGGAGGTTGGAGAATGGATGATGGAGGATGTAGAATTATGGATGGAGGTTGGAGGATGGAGCATGGTGCATGCAAAATGGAGATGCATTATGGAGCATGAGATGGATTATGGAGCATGAATGATGGAGGATGGATGATGGAGGATGGAGGGTGGAGGATGGGGAATGGAGGATGGAAGATGTAGAATGGAGGATGGAGGATGTAGAATGGAGGAGGGAGGCTGTAAGATGGAGCACGGTGCATGCAGAGGATGGAGGATGGAAGATGGATGATGGAGGATTGAGGGTAGAGGATAGAGGATAGAGGATAGAGGATAGAGGATTGCGGATAGAGAATGGATGATTGAGGATGGAGGATAGAGAATGAATGATAGAAAATGGAGGATGGATGATGGAGGATTGAGAATGGATGATGGATGATAAAGGATGGATGATGGAGAATGGAGCATTGAGGATTGAGGATTGTGGATAGAGGATAGAGCATAGAGGATGGAGGATTGAGGATGCAGAATGGAGGATGGAGGATTTTGAAAATTTGGATTGCAGATTAAAAACAAAAGATAAAAAATTCTAAAAATTTTTAAAAATTCAAAAAAAGTTCTAAAAAGTTCTAAAAAAGTTCTAAAAAATTCTAAAAAATTCTAATAAACTCTAAAAAATTTTAAAAAAATTCTAAAAAATTCTAAAAAATTCTAAGAAATTTTAAAAAATTTACAAAATGTTCTAAAAGAAATCTAAAAATTTCTTATAAATTCTAAAAAATTCTAAAAAATTCTAAAAAAAAATCTCAATCAATTCTAAAAATCCTCTTAATAATTCTAAGAAAATTCTAAAAAATTCTAAAAAATTCTACAAAAATTCTAAAAAAATCTAAAAAGTTTTTTAAGAAATTATAAATAATGATAAAAAATTATATATATGATTAATGATTAAAAATTATAATATATAAAAATTGTAACAAATGATATAATATAAGAGAAAAAAAATAGAAAATGATTGCAAATGATAACCAATAATGAAAAATGATAAAAAAATTATGAAAAATGGTTAAAAAAAATTACAAAAAATTACAAAAAATTTATTTATAAAAACTGAAAAAAAAAAGATTAACAATGATGTAAACAGATATAGAGATAAAAATTATTAAAATTACAACAAGTGATAAAAAATGTTAAAAAATGGTAACAAACGATAAAAGTGATAAAAAATGATAAATGATAAATGATTAGGAATTCCCGAAATTTGTAATATTAGCTTCTCACATTGTATTCGATACTGACCCCAATAAAAAAATTCACGCGTCTAGCGAATGACATCTTTTTGTTTATTTTTTTAGCTTCTCACATTGTTTCCAAGTATTACACTCAAAAATTAGTACGGCGTGTGCCCAACATTTTTAATTTTTTGTTTTATCGGTTTATAGCAGAATTTAGTTCTCCACAAATTTGGTTGGTACCATTTTTTACGAGAAATGCAAAATACTGCTACAAATCGACATAACACAAAATTGTGGAGACTTCTGTTTTGTCGATTTGTAGCCGTAATTTGCATTTCTCGGAAAAAATGATAAGAACCAAATTTGTGGAGAACTAAATTCTTCCATAAATCGACAAAACAGAAAATTAAAAAAGTTGAGCACACACTGTTCTACTGTTTTTGAGTGTAGGAAGGTGGAGTAGAGTGAGCCCCTTAAGGGTTGTACCAAGATTCTGTGAAATGGGTAATAGTTATAAAATCCTTTCCATGCAAAATCGATAGCTTAGGATGTTAGCTTAGTCATGTATCCGTGAAATTAAATTATTGATACTGATAAAAAAGTTATTTACTTCTTTCTATAAATACTTCAAGGTGCCCACTTTGCCCCACTACTGAGGTAAAGTGAGCCATTGCAAGGAGTATAGTATTATTTCATCCAAAAGTCGAGCAAAAGAATATGGAAATGGATCAATTAAGACAAGCAATATGATTTTAATAAAGTGAAATGAAATTAAGTGTGTTGAGTGCGTGCTCTGCTTTGAGGAGTAGCCCTGAGAACACCAAAATATTTACTGGCCTTCTTTAGGTTAATTTTTTTCAGCAATAGAAGCTATTGCATTTTTCATCGCAACTGGAGTTTACTGTTGTTGCATTTGCATTTGTTGTATGTTCTAGCCATGTTAAAATTGTTATTTTTAATTATGAAATAAAATTATGTTGGTATGGGGTAAAATTCGCTCGGGGCCATTTTACCCCGAATTAAGACTAAACAGTAAGCATCTGCTAAAATTTATAAACTATACTTTGTTAAATAATCATCAAATCTTACTTTGCAAGTTTCACAATCCGTACCCCGATCTCAAGGATACTCTTCCAATCAATTCTCAGTCGCTAACAGGTTTTTTAATTGAATTATTAAACACTGATATTTACATCATATAGTGCCAAAATCGTAATATGAGAAAATTCGAGGAACTGTATCCTTTATAGTGTATTGTGGCCAATGCTTGAAGCTTTATCGTATAATTTATTTGGTAAGAAAGGGTCCCACTTTACCTTGCTAGCCCAGTTGGCCCCACGTTTCCCGTAATATTCGGAAACAATGTGACAATGTGAGAAGCTAAAACAAAAAAGATCATCCGCTGAGACGCGGGAATTTTTTGAAGGTCAGTACCAAATACAATGTAACAAGCTAAAAAAAAAAAAAAGGTCATCCGGGACAGTATCGAATACTATTGAAAAGTAGTATTCGCTCGGTACTCGTTTCAAGTAACGAATACTTAGTAACGAATAATTTTGCACACCACTACTACACACACACCCCGCCAAATTTTTTTTTTCATACTAGGGTCCTACTAGGGGTCAGCAACCTTTAGAGACGGATGAGCCAAAAGTTTCAATTTACAAAATTTCCCAGCTTGTAAAGAGCCACTAACATTTTTGATTCAATATTTTGGTATTTGATTAGGATTAGGTATATAAATTTGATTTTTGATTTAAAATAAATAGCTTTATAAATGAAATAATATTTATTCATATAAAATTACACAAATGTTTTGCACAAAACATATTAAATATATTAGTATTTTAGCTACCTTTGACGAATAATAAAAGTAGTAAGCAAATACCTAATATAACTGTAATTATTGAATAATAGATAGTAACAATAGTTACATCAATGGGAGCATAGGCCTTGCATGTTTTTTGAAAGTTTGGTGAAATTTGGCTCATAACCTCTTCTTTTCAGTTTCAAGCACACCTCTAGATTTTAATTTGTTAGTTGGCTTCTTGCTTTACTTTTTATTATATTCGTGCAAGAGAACGCTTGCTCGCACGAATATGTTGAGCCGAAGATCGTCAACACTCCAATTGCCAACTTCTTCACCTCACTGAAGCATTCTGGAAAACTATTCCATGAGTCATATATTAGGTCTTGGAAAAAAAGGTTGTTGCTTTTTTTTAGTACAATTTAACTTGCTTTCTTATAGTGTGAAAATAAATTTATTTAAACCAAATATGCTCCTTTATTATCGACAATCTTTTGCCATTTTTCGTGTAGAGCCATGATACTATCGGTGAAGAACTTCTGTGGTTTCTGGGTGAAAAACTGAATCGAGTGGTTTTCACAGGCTTCTTTTGAAAGCACTTCACTCCATTCAGTGAGTTCTGCAGAGATCGGAACAAGTGCTAATCTGAGGGTGCTATGTCTGGACTATACGGTGGATACATAAAAACTTCCCAACCAAGATCTCGCAACTTTCTACGGGTCATCGAAGAAGTGTGTATCACCTTATTCGGCGTCAACTCTGGCTTTGCGAACGCTTGTAACGGCTCACCATCATTCTTTTTGTAGCTAGCTTTGTTTAAATGGTTCAAAACCGTTTTGTGGTCAATATCTAGCTCCATAGCAATATCGACATTACAGATATGCTTATCTTGCTGGACTTGTCCAAGAATTTTATCAGCTTTTTCTGTGATTGACGACCAGAGCGTGACTTGTCTTTCACTTCCGCGCAACAGATTTTGATAACGCATCTTTACCGTACACAGCACAGATTTTTTTTACAAGCCTGCACAGCTTTCCTAATAATAATCAATGGTGCAACAGCCCAAATCAGGCCTAGGCCTTGAAGTAATGCTAGAGTTACTTCATTACGAGACTAACGGAACACTAGGAGGTGAAGTGATCAGCTATACGTTCGTCCGTGATTATTATCCCGATTTTAAGTCACATACTCACTTATAGCTTTGAGAACTAGACCGGCACCCAATCCCATTCCCGAAAATTATTTGTCGCCAAGCAGATTTGAACCTGGTAACAGGTGCACCGAAGGCAAGTGCTCTAGCCACTAAGCCACCCAGACTACGCAGCGTTCTTCCATTTGTCATAACAATTTTGCAAAATATATCGAAATTTTTCATTACTTTTCTCCATTTTCAAACTCAAACAAACTTTAAAACTGCATCAATTTCAATGTTTATACACTCCCAGTAACACTCTACAACTATCAACTATCGCATTTCCATACGCACTGATAGGGGAATATGGGGAGACTTGATCACTCTTTTCTATTTTGTGATATAAGTCAAAAAATAAAGGATAAATTAAAATGGTCTTTAAACTATGTCTTAGAGCATTAAATAAAGTATCATATAGAATAGTCCAGGTAAACATAAAAAGAAAGAATCACAGTTATTTTTTCTTTTTTAGTATGCAGTCCAAAAGAATCAAGTCTCCCTAATTAAGGGAGACTTGATTATAGGTTAGGGTAGACTTGATCCAAGGAGGATCAATATTATATGGTTGTAGATAAAAAAATTTATATGATAAACACAATTAGGCATTTATTGGATAATAAATTTATTAATTAAATTATCATAAAAAAGTAACAAAAACATAAGTTTTTTTTCTTAAAATTATTAGTTTATTATGAAGAATAGGTTTAAAAATAAAAATTGAAGTTCTTTTAAAATGGTGGTAGCTCGTCTTCATTAACATTCATAGCTTACGTTCGTTTTCTAGCTAACTGCTGTCTTTTTGTATTTTCTTTCGATTTTTGAAGCCTAAACTGTTCTTCAGTATTTTTGTAGAATCTTTCTTACGCCCTTTTAGATTATCCTTTCTTGGAGCTGCTTTCGGAAAGGGTCTAATATCTTTTGGAGTCTGAAAACAGCACCCAAGCACTGTCCTTTCTAATTTTGGGTCTTGTGAGGTGTGTGGGGAGGTATAGTGAGAAGGTGTATCCCATTTTCCTTTGAAAAATTTAAACATTCAATTCCAATATGGCTGCGATTATTCATAATAATCAAACAAGGTGACTCCGAAGAACACTTGCTAAATTTTTTAAAATGCTGCAACCATTTTACAAAATTGTCCTCAGTCATCTATCTTGTTGGATGTGTGCTTCCATGTGTTCCTGCTGTGACGTCCTTAATCATACGATCTTGCAAATTTTTACGCCGAAAGATCATACTGTAACTAGAGAACTCCACGTTCTCCAGATGTCATTTTACCAACTAATTTTAAGCCCTTCGTAGCAACTACTTTCCTGGGCTTGTGAACTGTGGTCTATACTCCAAACAGAGTTTGGTTGAAGATTTCACTTTGCCATTAAAGTGTGTAAATTTGAAAAAAAAAAAAAAATAGGATATGTTATGCTTATTAAAGCTAGTCGATCTTCTCAAACGTGTAGCTTCTGGCACACGCAAAGAAAGCTGAGGGCATAGAGCTAGTGGAGACGACAAGCCACCGGTTTTGTTTAAAGGGATTTGAAGCCAAAAACACGGTGAAAAGTGAGACAAAACAGGTTCCTTATATCAAATTGTTGTTGGCTTACCGTGTGAGTGAGTGAGACAAAACAGGAGCCTTATGTCAATTTGTTGTTGTTTTGCGTGCAAGTGAATGCAACGACGTCCGCCTTCAACTCAACCGCTACTTGTCATCTCCAGTATATATACATATCTCTATGACTGATGGCTTCTCTGCATGAACCCATAGAACGAATCGTAAGTCACTGTTTCCTCAGTCCATTTGGTGATTCTTTTATTATTTGCTACTGCAAATTCGTATGCCAATTTTTGAACAAAATGCAATGATAAACCATGGTTGAGTTTGCTAGCCTTTTCTAGATAATTTACTATTGAGCTCTCTTCCATTTTTGAAAAATCTAGAATGTTCGTAATAGCCTGCTGCTCTAACTGATTTGCGTCTATTGGAGTGCGCTTTTTGGCGCCTTCTTTGAGCTTGTATACTCACGGCATTATCTCCAGTACTTGATCCATGAATCAAGTCTACCTTGTTAGATGTGGATCAAGTGTACCCATTGTATACTTTTCTTTATTGTTATCTATATCTAGTTTATAAGAAGCGATTTCTTAACAAAAACAACGAATACACTTTATAGAGTTAACCCATTTAACAAGGCAGTGAATACATTTGGTTCACCGTACACTATAACACTCAGTTAAAATAATTTAATATAACTTACGGAAAAGAATTTGAGTACTAGATATTAGAAAAATGTCACCACGCCGTTGTTCGTTTTGTACGACTGTCGAAATGACATTTGGCGCTCTCAACCAGTGGAATGGAATAGCGTTGAAAGCGCGAAAATCAAATTAATATTACAGTTACGGAAATAATGGCTATGAATCAAGTCTCCCAAAGGATCAAGTGTCCCCATGTTCCCCTACGATGTCGCTGCGATCTGTTTTTTCTGAGTTATTTGCAATTGGCGCCATTTATTGGGAAAAAACGCCACGAAATGTTTTTTTAAACCCAATATTAGTGCCTCAACTCGCGACATTTCTCTTAGAGCTGTCCACTTGTGCAGCGTGAAGTGCATGCTTTTCTGGACCTCCAACTCTTCTACATAACTTGCTCTTAAGTTCTGTGAACTTGCCACGCAGTGACTGCGGCAGTCGCCGGTATTGAGCCCTCGCTACAGGGCTGGCCACAGCACGGCTGTCAGCTGTCCGTCTCCTCTCTACTCCACCTATTCTCTTGAGTGTTTTTGTCATGTTAGCAGTAAATTTTTTGGCAGTTTAATATTCCTTTAAGGAATTTTGAAAATAACATAATATAATTATTAATATTTGCTCATGGAACTGGAGAGCCGCAACTTGACATCGAGAGAGCCGCATGTGCCGACTTCTGTACTAGGCCTACTTTTAGTAAACATTTTAAGCATCTTTCTTACACTGTCCTTGAGATATGAAACGTGGTTTTTCTGAAAAATTCTTGCCCCCTCCACTTCCATGCTTCCCCACCTCTAGAATAATTTTACTTTCAGCAATTTTTATTTGTTTTTCTTTACACTCAAACTGAATTTCATTTTTGTAGAGCATTAACTAACGTATTTGTTAGGTTTACGTATAACGTATTTGCTCCCAAGCGCTTAGAGATATTAAGTTGAAATTTTTTTTACAAATAGACGGGGTAGGCTCCTTGAAGTGACGAAGGGGAAGAAGTGAAGAAGGGGAAAGCGTTTTAGACGGAAAATTTTGGTTTCTAGATCTCAGCAACCACTTTTGATAGGAAGCTGAAACTTAGAATTTGTATAGAGTTCTGATAGTAGACCCATTTGCATAAAAATTGTCAATATTGATCAAGGGGTATGGGTGTGGGTGTGAGGGGAAAAATATTGCGTCCGAAACGCAAAAAAGCCGAGTTAGACACATTCTAAAATACATATCTCCTAAACCGTTGATGGCACACTATTCAAACTTAAGAAATATTTGTAGTTATACTAGGAGAAAAGATTGAAAACAAATTTTTGAGTAGGTGCAGTGACGTATGGGGGTGGGGGATTTAGATTTAGATTACGATATCTCCTGTACCAACTGCTCTAGAAAAATAAAATTCGGTATCGGTGTAAAGGTCGACAAATGAATAATGATCAAAGTAAAATGTTTAAAGTGGACGGTGGAGCATAGAAGTGGAGGGGATAAGAATTTTTCAAAAAAAGCACATATCATATCTCAAGAATAGTGTAAGATAGATGCTCAAAGTTTTTACCAGAAGTAGCGCTAATTGAACCCTAATGAGGAAATTTTGAAGATGCGAGTGTAAAGGGTAAGGGGGGGAGAGGGTGAAAAGGAAAAAGTTTCGATGCTTATATCTTAAAAACCTGTAATGATTTAAGCCTTAAACTTGGTGTTTAGATAGAACTATAGTAGCGGCATGAGGGAAAAATATATTTTTTTTTAAGGGTAGTATGGTACGGGGGTGGGGGGTGTTTTTCATAACTATTGCAATCGCGAATTGCAAATTCTAAGAGCGCATAAATCATAGATTCAGCTGGTATAGTTATTTGGTGAAATTTTTGCTTTTGTAGAATCTCGACCTGCGATTTGTATGGGAGGTCCTTGAAAGGACATAGCGCGAAAATCAAATTTACCAAATTCCGGGAGCGCATAAATCATGTATCGATCGTGCATGATTACTTAGTACGATTTCGAATTAATCGAGTAGGCATTTCTGTTTTACTGCTGCTGAATTGACGACTTGTATGGGAGGTCCTTGAAAGGACGCAGTGCGAAAATCGCGAATAGCGGATTCTAAGAGCGCATAAATCATAGATTTAGCTGGTATAGTTAGTTGTTGAAATTTTTGCTTTTGTAGAATCTCGACCTGCGATTTGTATGGGAGGTCCTTGAAAGGACATAGCGCGAAAATCAAATTTACCAAATTCCGGGAGCGCATAAATCATGTATCGATCGTGCATGATTACTTAGTACGATTTCGCATTAATCGAGTAGGCATTTCTGTTTTACTGCTGCTGAATTGACGACTTGTATGGGAGGTCCTTGAAAGGACGCAGTGCGAAAATCGCGAATAGCGGATTCTAAGAGCGCATAAATCATAGATTAAGCTGGTATAGTTATTTGGTGAAATTTTCGCTTTTGTAGAATCTCGACCTGCGATTTGTATGGGAGGTCCTTGAAAGGACATAGCGCAAAAATCAGTTGTAATGAATTCTGAGAGCGCATAAATAGCGCATAATTCCTATATATTTTTTTTTTTATTTTTACATATTTTAGGGGTGGGGGGGCTAGCTTGCCGCCCACTCAGCCCCCCCCCCCCCCACCTTTAAATGATTTATCCTTACTAAACGAAAGGAGCGCAAAAATTTTTTTTTGGTGTTTTGCAGAGCGCATAAATAGCGCATAATTCTGTAATTTTTTCATTAAGTTTGGAGGAAGTGGGGGGGGCCAGCTGGGCGGACGTTAAATTAAAGGTGGTTGGTGATAATGAATCGCTCATATAATATTTTAATAATTTTCAAGCCAGCAATAATTCCAACAAAATCTGTCTTACGTCTGGGCGAAATTAATAAATTTTCCTCCTCTGTACGAAGGTTTGCAAAATATTCAATTGCGTCTGAAGTAAATTGGCAAAGATCTGAATACCTATACCCAAAATTATTAGATCGCCTGGAATTGAGCACATCAAAAGCATCATTGCAATATCTTATAAACTCAGATCTTGCAGCACTGTTTTCAAATTTATCTATACATAATTCTTCTCTGCAAAAATTTAGAGCGTCGGCAACAGATTTGCTAAAAGTTTGAACAGCAAGTCTAACTTTCATTTTTTGATCATGAAAATAGATATGGGCTCTTCGCAATTTGTTACCTATATGTAAATGTTCCCTTTCCTGGTGATTTTGGAGTTCTTCCAAGTATTCCCATTTTATCTCACTTCCATTTTTATTTTTAAAAACTCTAATTTCGCCAAAAGCATTTCGAATCAGCTTTAGCATATGAACTGGATCAGGAATTACTGAATACTGAACATCAGAATCAGGTGGGTGGAAAAATGGTTCGCATGAAATATCATTTAAATTGCAGCCTAAAAGATTCATTGTGGAAAAATTAACTGGTGCACCGTCGAAAGTGATTCCAATAACTTCAGCTCCAGTTTCAATAAGGTTATTAAAACAGTGCGTGATCATATTTTTCTTCTGCGCAGAAGTTAAAGATTGAATTGGAAAATAGCCAAAGGGAATTTTCCAACTTTCGTTTAGACATACTGCCATAAAAACCAAAATTTGATTAGCTACAACATTGCTGGTTTTTTCGTTACCAATATCTACGTAGCGCCACATATTCTTTTTGCCCATTCTACCTGTTGGCGAATATAAACTTCGTCAAAAACTACATTACGATAAAGTTTTTTTGATTCCATATTTGCTCGGGCTACTGCCAAGGAAATAGCATTAAATGATTCGCTAGTAAAACCAGGTCGACACTCCACAGTAGAATACCATTTCGCTATAGTTCTTGGGTGTGGTAAAGTGCAATAAATGTTTCACGAACAAAATCGTAGGCAGCCGGAGAAATAAAATTTAAGTTAAGAGCAAATGACCTAAGGACTGGTGAATAAATTTTTGGTAATTTTCTTCCTTTAGATTTTAATAGGACACGTTCCAGAAGTGCCTTTGGAGAATCTGTTAGATCTCTTGAAATGTCGATGCGGTCCTGAGATAAGTAGTTTTTAGCTAATGCTTCTTTCAAAACATGCTTTACTGTAGCAACCCTTTTTGACTTTCGACGAACCTGCTGTTGAAGTGATTTTAACTTAATGTCCCTTTTCTTTACAAACTTTCTTAAAGTTTTCACTTTCAACTTCAATCTCCTTTTTCTAGGTGAAGTAATTGATGATTCCGTTGCATGCGTCGATAACATCGCTTCTTGAAGAGTAATTTTTGAAATCTGTAATATACATAACATTGAGCTAGAATCTAACAGCACTTTGACGAAAGTTATTACTGGTTTTTCAACAAGATAGTCTGTCGTATTCTGCAGGGGTATAATGGCCGACATCGAACTTTGTGGCGATGAGAATTGAACATCAATTGGAAGTAGCATTCGCCGCTCGGGAGTTTGCAAATTGGTTTATTATTTTTTTAATTTTCCATTTACCTGTATATAAGAAATTTTTTTACCTTCAGCGCAACGTTTGAAGTCTCACCCAGGGTAGATAAAATAATTGACTCTGAGGTAGTGTCCGACATGTCTGCATACTGCTTCTAAAAGTTTATACAAATTAGATTTGGGAGATGTTCATATTGATTTTACTTTATAATTTTTTTTTAATAATAAAGTATTTCTATAAAATTGCCAACTCTACTGACCGGCGTTACAGCAAAGCCTTCATTCGGCTCCTGGGATGGTATGATTACTGACATGGAACTTTGTGGTGACGACGTTTGCACATCAGTCGATGTGCGCTCAGGAGTCTGTTAAGAAATTGTTTGCACTTACTGTATATATACTCGGATATTTCATGTGATTTTACCTCAAGTATTACATCGGATGCATCTTCCATAGACAAAGGTACATATGATGCAGGGTCTGACTTTTCCACGTTTGCCACATATTCGCTCTAAAATTTGTAATTATATTCATATTAAAATAAAAAAAGGATTAAGATATTTCAAGCTTTGAAACTTACCACACTCCCGGATGCTATTTCGTCACACGATTTCTCGGTGTTTGTCTTTGGAACTGCATTGCCAAGAAGGTACTTCCTTTCACCCCGAATAATTATGTCCTTATCATTGAAATGAGAAGAACACACTCTTTCGAAGATACCGGACTCTGGATGACTCGTATTAAAACCAATAGCCTTACACCATTTTAATCTTAATCGTTCACTACTAGGAAAACTGAAAGAAAAATATTTGAAATGACTGATTTGAAAATTACTATGACTTTCGCAAAGCACAAGTAATGATGGCGGATGTTTGAAACTAAGGGAACCGAAGTCGAATTTCGGTAATTTTTCACCTTTTCTGAATGAAACACTTATTACATTTGCCAGGATTACTGTATCTTATTATTTTACACTTACCGGAAAAAAGATACATCCACAGATTTCTGAATTTTGCTTTTTAGGCCGCACACAATGCACTTCATTTTAATTGTCTTTGTCTAAATAAACGTTTTTCTAAAATATATACACACACAAACTATTTCGCGCGACACGAACTTTTTGCGACGGCGATCTTCACGGAAATGGCGGTCGGAGAGTTACGTACAGGGTTTTATACAAGATCTTTGACACTTTGGGTTGACATGGTGGGATAAATACCGAACACGGCAAATCGGGTCCCAAGAAGAGAGGGGAAACCGGTTAGGCGGTTCTGCTCTCTCAACAATTTTTTTTTTTTCAAGAATAGGTGTAAAAGAACGTCTAAAATTTTATGTGTACGTATAAGGTATAACATCCACCATTTGCCTGGATTTTACCTTAAATACAACATTGGATGCATCTTCCATAGACAGAAACATATGATTCTGAGGCAGGGTCAGACTTTTCCACGTTTGCCACATATTTGCTCTAAAATTTGTAATTACATTCACACTAAAATAAAAACCATTTCAGATTCAGATTCAGATAAATTTTATTGAGACTTCAGGTACATGTTATATATAAAGAAAATAATGACAAAAAGCTTGACAGCGAACAAATGTCAAACAGCTGCGATAAGATTAAATGCCGACCTAGGTCGCAATTTGAGGTTATTGTGTTGGCATTTCGAACACTACCATTCGCTCAAATGGCTTGATTTGTGCTTAACCTAAAATAATTTTAACTAAAACTAATTGAGTTGGTAACTCTTCAATTCTGATAAATTGGGAAATCATTCCGTTAGGCAATTGAGATGAGGCCTGTGAGATTGCCATTGCCATTTTTTTATATATTTGGAAATTTTTCGTACATTTTGGCTTTACATAGCGGTTACATCGTTAAGTAATTATTTGTTTGAAAAACAGAAAAAGAAAAGAAAAATTACTTTTGTACTCCAGGCTTAAAAACTAAGAATATTTACATGGTTGTGTTTAAATTACCTTACATGTTTATAGTTAAATTACTAGAGGTATTTACATCTGTACACATGATATTTACGCTATGATATATTTCACATTTGGTTAATTCTGTTTGAACTTGTCAGTGTCAATTTAACAAAGCGCTTGTAGCTTATTACAAATCAATCAAGATAAACTTATGACTACAAAAGAATTCAGACTTTTGGATTACAGGATTCAGACCTTTTCCAACTAGTGGCATAATTGCTTAGTTAAATTAAAGCTATTCGTTAAACGCATAAAATAAAGATGAATACATATTTTGTTCGAAATATTTACATTTATTCCAAAAATTGTTTTAAAGTTTGTTTGAGGTTGTCCTTCCGTTTTTGCATGTATTTATAAACAAAAAAATAAGTAAACTGTTTGTATATATTTTTTATTTTTATCTCAGGCATTGTACAAAAAGAACCGGCCCAACGGGAGGTATTATTATTATTGCTATTATTTTTTTTTTAGCGCTCAGCGTGGTGAGTGTTCGTGTAGAAATTGGGTTTGGGGTCCGGAGTTTCTCCATCTCCAGGGGGAACATAGTCTTCGAGAACCTGCAGAGGTGAAATGTAGTACTGTTCTCCCGGCCAGGGGGGCTCAGGGAAGATCTGGCGCACCAGTAAAAGGGGATGTGACCTCCATTCACTGACTCGTTTTTTGCTGCTTTGGAGCATATAGTGAAATATGGGTACAATTTTAGTTTCTCTGTAAAGAACTGCGTTACGGAAGTGTTTTTTGTTGGGCCTCCTTTACTTGGGTAGGCATTTACGCAGGATCTTCCTCTCGAAGACGTTGACCTCTTCTGCTACTGTAGGGGAAATCGCTAGCCAGGCTGGGAAGCAGTAGGTGATAACCGGTCTAATGAGGGTTTTATACATGAGAGTTTTGGTGCTTGCGAATACTGACTTGGAGAATAGCAGTTGTCCCACCGCTGCAGCTGCTGCCTTAGCTTTAGCGAGTACTGATCTAGCATGCAGGTTAAATTTGAGGCGATTGTGAAGTCAATTCCTAGGTACCTAATTTTCTCTTTCAGGGAAATGGTAGACCCGTTCACAGCTATTGAGACCAATCTGCTTTCCGGAACGGCTCGTACATGACCCTTCTTACTAGCGTTGCGGAAGCAAATGGTTTCTGATTTGTTGACATTTATTTTTAAGGCCCAGTCAGAAAGAAACCCAGCTATTCAATCGACCATGTCCTGAACCAATACTTGAGCCTTAGACGGTAGCGCATCGCTTGCGAGCAGGATGATGTCATCGGCAAACATAAGCCCTAGCTTGTTGGCTGAGTCGGGCTGCGTTTGGGTAACAGCAGGTTGACGAATGGGTATGTCCCGAAGATAGAAATTGAAGAGTGCAGGTTCTAGGATAGAGCCCTGTGGTGCGCCAGAAAGAGATGGTATATCGTGTGAAAGGTTGCCCGCAATGCTGATTTTAAAGCTTCTATCCAGCAAAAAGTCTATGAGCATTCTAGCAAGGGGGACAGGGCATTCGGCTTCTAAAAGTTTAAGAATTAGGCCATCGGTCCACACCGAATCGAATGCCTTCTCCAGATTCAGCGCGCACGTTACTGTGTATCTTTTTTCCCGCAGGTTATCTGTAATTAGTTTGTGCATTATCATTATGGCCTGTTCCGCCGATTTATTCATTTCAAAGCCGAATTGTTCGTCGGGGATCAGACCACATGCGAAGTCCCTGAGTCTTTTAAGTATTATTCTTTCAAGCCCTTTGCCTACATTTGATAAAAGAGAAATGGGTCTAAAGGAGCTTATTTGATAGTCGGTACCCTTTTTAGGAAGTGGAATTAAGACGGCTTTCTTCCAAACAGTCGGAAAAAACCCATTGTTGAGACAATTATTAAAAATGATGGCCAACGGTTTGGCCAGAAGGCTCCTACATTTTTTAATTATTTTATTAGGGATCCCGTCTAATCCTGTGGAGGTTTTCTTATTCACGTTTGCTAAGGTCGCTACAACTTCTTCTGCACTTGTGAAAAATTCCGCAAAGGCCGATTCGCTAGGGTAGGAAGCCTTATTAGAGGCTGAAAATATGGTCAATAGAGAACCTTGATGACCCCTTATAAAAGATTCCCGTGATTCTTGCGCTCGATCTTGCAGAGCTTGATTAGGCGAAGATCTAGATCTAAATAGCTCTCCATAGAAGATGAGCAGATTGTGATTTTTTTCTCGTCTGAAGAAAAAATCTGGTCCCCCCATTTAATGCTATCCACATTTGCGTTGGGTGCCGATGAGTTGTTGCCTGTTCTTTTTTTGATCTCAGAGAAGACGGCAGCTCCTGGCTTCAGAGCACGAAGACGTTTTTTTATAGTAGTTGTTGACGTCGATTCTGGTTCTATCCACTATGATCTTGATCAACCGGTTAATTCTCGCTTTAAGAGCAATGTAGTCATTGTTTGTTCTGTTCAGATTTTGGTGAAAGATCCTTTTAAGCCTTTGCAAGAGGTGCTTTCTGGCTTTCATCAAATCAATAGTGGTCTGCTCAAGACACCGCATTCTGGAGAATGTTTTGGGTTTGAGGGGGGCGAACCTGTTAAGGCAGTGAAGTAAGGATTCCGACACATCTGTCCCATCCCTTTCTGTTTCGTGGTTAGTAAGGTTTCTGTCTTCTTCAAGGTCAGACGGTAGGCTGTCTTCGAGAGCATCGCAGAAGTTTTCCCAGTTTATTTCTGAATATGAACGGAAGTTTTTCGGGATGGCTGGCATGGGGATTAGATCATGCAATTTTAATGAAAGGAAGAGTCCGAAATGATCAGATGGGCCTGGGACGGTGCTGCAATGGAAGGAATTATCACTATTATCTACAAGAGAAGTCGAAATGAAAAAGAGGTCGAGATATGATGAGCCCCTTGGGAAGGTTGGCGATTGGGCGTTTACGATGGCCAGATCAGTAAACCCCTCTGTGAGGTACCAGTCGAGCAGGTGAGGCCCGTTGTAGTTGCGTGTTGAATCCCCCCAGAATTCGTGACGCGCGTTGAAATCGCCTCTAAGTATGATGGCATCATAATCTTGAGCTAGATTAAAAATATCCTGGAGTGCGGAGGACAAATTTCTGCCCGAACCTGACGGGAAGTAAAGGGCTCCCAAGAGAATTTTTTTTTCCGCCCTGCCTTCGTACAACACCATCAAGGCTGCCAGCGTGCATGAGCAGTTATCATTTCGGAAGCAAATTTGTTCTGCTCGTAATCTCCTATTGATCAATATTGCCGACCCCCTACCATAGTCGTTTCTAAATATGTAGAAGTTGTTAAAGGACCTCCTATTTCGGGTGCTTAGTCTTGTTTCGGTGATGAAGGCTATGCCGATCTTATGATCCCGCAAGATACCTTCAAGGAATAACTGTTTATCCATGCTATTGAGCGAATTTACGTTAAGATTTGAGCAGTTTAGATTGAATATTGCTGGTTCTGAAGAAATGAAAACATGAATGATATTAAAACTTGAGGGCGGTCCTCCTCCTTAGTAGCCATGAATTTTGGTTTAAAATTTGTGATTTTTGAACATATTTCCCGTACTGAGGCCCCCAGGTAGGAGGAGGCCTGTCTGTCCAGCCAGCTGAGTGCACTCAAGTCAACTCCGCTGCTTTGTTTACGAGTGACATCCGCGTAAGATACACGGGAATCTAGCTTTAGAGCCCTCGAACTAGATGCAGGGTTTTTGTGAACCAGGTAGTCAAGAGGAGGAGGCTGGCGTCGTCTTTCCTTTGCTGCGTTAATTCTTGCACGATTACTGGCCCTGACCGGACAGTTATAGAAATTGGCCGGATGATCAGACGCTCCACAGGCCACGCAGTATGAAGGGGGCAGTAGATTGCGGTCTTTGGCCTGTTTACGAGGGCAAGCTGAGAAGGCGTGGTCCTCTTTGCAGGCCACGCATCTCGCCTTGTAACCAGTTAACAGAAACGTGGCCATACCGTTGACAATTATAGCATGGCGTTAAGTCAATTTTTTTTTCAGTCTTTCCCATGTCGTCTTCTGGTGGAGGACGTATCTAATTTTGGTGATTTTGTTTAACGCCTCAATAGAGTCCAGTGAAATTTTAAAGAGATCAAGGCTGAACTCTTTGGAGCGCGACCATGGTGTCGAGATCTGCGTTACTTTTATTACACCCAAATCGGGGCATTGTTCACCGATTGATTTGGCTATCTCTTCAAGCGAGAAGCCTGGCTGAAATGATCTTAAATTGGGTATCAGGCCAATTCTTAGCGAACCACGAGGTCACTCCCTTCGCGGTAATGTTGGATAGTTTGATGATCGGACTCCAGACTGATCTAACCTGTACTGGTCTTGAAGGCGGGTCATTATTTACTACAACCTCAGGAATGGACCCCGGATCTGGAATTAGACCATCTAGAGGAGCGAACTGATTGCTTCGGAGGACCGAGGGCAACTCAGGAGATGTGAAATTTTTTTATGAGAAATTAAGCACCCGCGCGCTGTTAAAAATTCTTTGAAATAGTTAGCTAACTTACCCGTTGGCCCGCTTTGATGGGCGCCTGGTTTAGGAAAGACGGAATCAAATATGGAGGAACCACCTTCATTAGTACCGCTGTCTAAAGCTGCACCTTCTTCAAGATTCATCCGCTCCACGTGGAGCATATCGTTGTCAGTACTTGGTAACTCCGAAAATTGACGAACTGTCTGGTCGCTTATGTTGTTTTGATTCTGGCACAGCGTAGGTGCTGTAACTGATGGATTAGCTGCTGGTATGGCGGCCGGAGATATTTGAAAATTGTTAGCAGGGCCCGGGGAGGGCGATTGCTGATTCACTGTGTCCTTAGCTAGGTCCAACAATGACTGCGCTGCTGCGATAGCGCTTTGAGGCGCTACTGATTTAACGTTTGTATTAGCGCTTGGTTGCATTTCGGTCGTTTTACGACCAGCAATACTGTACGGGCCGGCTTTCTTGTGTGAACCGGCGTTTTTAAGCACACCTGGGTCCGGCTGTGCCGCAATCGATGAGCATGTCTTGTCGCGTCCTATTTTCAGACGTGGATGACGTTAGTTGTGTTTAAAATAATTCCACTAATATTTGTGTGACTGGGCTCCGACCCGCTCAGAAACTGAGTGAGGCGAGCCCCGCTAGTTACGAGACTGTACTCGCTTATACGACCTTCAGAGCGTGATTTTCGGTTGAAGTTGAGGTTAAGTTAAGGTTGAGCGAAACGCGACGCAATAGCGCTGGGCCCAAAGGGCTCAAGCACGTGCGCGTTGTAGATGAGTTCGACTGTAAGAATCTACGATAAAACCACAGATGCTAACGCCACACCTTAACCAAAAGCTTATAAGATGATAAATTTAACTGGATGCCGCAGATTAATAGCGAAACGATTCGATTGAGTAATTGTACTTGTTGAACTACTAGAGGCACTTAGCAAGCTGCGCTCGCTCGTCCGACTTGCTTCGCTGCCAAAATCGAACTCAATAAAAACCATTTTAATCTTAATCGTTCACTACCAGGAAAATGGCTTCAATAGATTTTCAGAAAGTTGCATTGTGTTGTATAAAACATCGTTACAATGTCACAACAATTTATTTTTTAAAAAACGACTTTTTTCACTTTCAAAATCAACGGCTCATATTATGAACTCTCGATCTTTGAAATTAAGTACGCCTTTCGCAAAGCACAAGTAATCATAGCGGATGTTTGACACTAAGAGGACCGAAGTCGAATTTCGGTCTTTTTTCACCTTTTCTGAATGAAACACTTATTGCATTCGCCAGGACTGTACCTTATTATTTTACACTTACCTTAAAAAAGAAACTCCCGCAGATTTCTGTTTTTCTTGGCCTTTTTTGCACCTCACACGTAACTTCCCGAAACTTTTTAAGCACATTTTCATTCACTTTTTTCTGGCGATCTTCGGAAATAACGATCTTTGACACTAAGGGGAATAAACACCGAAAAAATGTCAATGTGTGCGCGTTTTTTCGTTGGTTGCATGGGCAAATCGGGAGCTAAGAAGACAGGGGAAACCGGTTAGACGGGTTCTGCTCTCTCGATAAATTCGGGTTTCTTCTGTGTGGAATACGTGTGAAATTACTTCGTCTATTTTATGTGTACGTATACGGTATTGCACCCGGCTGGGTATGGCAGATACCCGAAGGAGTCGACGGATGGCACCAATTAATGAACTCGGTCTTGTTTTTTATATAAAACTAATTACTGTAAGATTTTGAATTCCTGCTTTAACTCGTACTGGAGTTATAGTAAATTCTGAAACTTGCTCACATTTTTTAAGGACTTTTCTAGGATGCTACACGAAGGTCTCATTCGATTTTCATCATATTCGGAACTTTCGCTTCAAACATTATAAACTTGAAGTAGACAAAATTTCAAGTTTCTAACTTGAAGCATTCGAGCAATAATTGCGAATACGTGTTTTTAGAACTCTTGTGTGCTAGGTACCCGAAGGAGTAAAAGGATATCATATATTAACGAACTCTGCCTTACTTTTTTCATTTTACGAGCGTGTAGCTGACCACTTCACCTCCTAATGTTCCGTTAGTCTAGTAATAAAGAAACTGTAGCATTACTTCAAGGTGACTCCGGTGACTAATATAACTTTTTATGTTAAAATTTATAGTCCACTGTAAACATCAATCTGAAAGCTCTATTGTTTGAAAAGTCGACGTCACCGAATTCAGAATCGGTAAATTCGGAATTTGAAGTCTTTGAAAAGAAAAATTTTATAGGTATTCAGTGATTTTTCATATACGAGTACCTACGATTTCAGAAATACGATATTGAAAACGGTAGATATTGTTCGGCTTTTTTAAGTAAAATTCAAACGACGGTAGTCCTTAAACAATGATAAACTATTTACGAAAATTAGAATAGATCCGTACCAGCAGGGTTAGCGGTTATGGTCATGCGTGCAAGAATAACTACAGACTCATGCTTAGAGATGGCAAGGATTAATCAAATGATTCAAATAATCGATTATTATCTTTCGATTGTTCGATTAATCATTTGATACTTTTGGCTCGATTAATCATTTGATTTATCGATTAATTTGTTTTGATTGTTGCCAATTTGGTAAGCAGAAACATGTAGGTACCTTGTTTTGCGCATACACTAAATATTATGTGCGAAAAATCTTTAAAAATTCCCGAGGTGAAAGAGCTCGGAATATGCAGAAATATTGTTATTGGGATGAAATGTCACGTTAATGCTAATGACGAGATTAGTAAAAAGCAATCAAACGCAGGCGTACCTGAGGGAAAAATAGTGTAGCTTCTCTTGGACGTGAACACTAGATGGAACTCCTGTTTTTATATGTTGGAGCGTTTGATAAAACTGATACCATATGCAAATCAGATCATGCTGAACCATGTAGATGCGCCTTCCATGATAACTCCAAGAGAAAAAGAAGACATAACGGAAATACTTTCCATTTTGCGACCATTGGAAGACATGGCGAATCAAATCAGTGGTGAGAAGTATGGTACGTTGAGCAAGATAATAATAATAATCAATGGCGCAACAGCCCAATTCGAGCCTAGGCCTTGAAGTAATGCTAGTGTTACTTCATTACTAGGCCTACGGGACACTAGGATGTGAAATGATCAGCCAGACGCTCGTCCGTGATTATTACCCCGATTCCCCGTTGAGCCAGATAATTCCAGTTATTTACTAAGGGCGCTAACAGTTGGGAAAAATAATTTATCACTACGCAACTGCTAGGAAATTCAAAGATAACGTTATATATATTTATATATTATATATATTTATTTATTATATAGCTATATTTATATTTCTACTACCAGCATCTACTTTATTGGATCCCATCCAAGGCTTACGAGAATTTATTTTAATAACCCTGTTGCTGTTCACAAGCCTTCGGCTGAAAATCGACAATGTCAATATGGCAGAAAGTATCGACACTTCGGGCGAAACATTAACCTCGGCTTCAGGTGATGAATTTGACCTGTGGGCTGCTCACAATGCATCGGTACATAAAAAAAGGAGGAAGACCAGCGATTCAACATCAAACCTGCCTGAAGATGAACTATCATTGTACTTAAATGCTCCAGTAATAGGCCTACAAAAAAGTCCATTTGATGCCTTGGAAGAAATGAAATCAGTTTACCCGAAACTCTGCAACGTGGCAAGGAAATATTCCTCTTTACTTGGAACATCTTTTCTACCAAAAGATTGTCTAAGTTATTATTTTTGAGCTCATGGCTTAAGAGAACTATGCCATATGTATATGAATCTCCACTTTTCTGTGCAATTATAATTACTTTGAATTACTATTATATTTCTGTGAAATCAATCCTATTTATTATTATCTTTATTACCGCTTACAAAATATATATTATACACATATTTATGGTTTTCTTCAATTTCTTCAAGTATTAGTACCATACCATACCATAGAGTACCATACCTTCGTAATGAAAAATAATGTGGTAATATATTGTTAACTATAGAGGCGAAATTAACCGATTATTTTCTACAGATTTAATCGTAAATCGATTATCACATTCCGATTAATCAAATGATTGATTAATCGATTAGTTTATTTTAATTGCCATCTCTACTCATGCTGTTACTTTTGCAGCGTGCTGACTGCTGACTTCGAGTCGGTGAAAATAGCTGCTGGTATGCTGGCAGCGTTTCACTACATACATACCCAACAGGCAGATCATACCTGTAGAAAACTAATGGAAATTCTACACCTTTTCTTTTCTTTTCAGCCATAGAGCCCCGAGTGTAAGAAAGGGACAGCGAACGAAAACTGTCTTCGTAGAAATGTGAGTAAGGTTCTCCAGAGTGAACCATGGCCATCGAATATTCGTGAAATTTCCACACATTTTCAACGGACATATAAGTCAATATGTACGATAGAGATGGCATATACTCAAATGACTCCGTAAAAATATAAGGATGATCCAATAGGTAGAAATACACACATCCCAGCAGACCAATAAAACGGAAAGTTCTGATAGCCGCGGAAAGTTACGAGATATTTTTGACATAGGGGAACATGAGACAGACGTTTCCGATGGATTTCGTACGGAAAATTGAAAGACCATTCCATGACGAAAACAATAAGAATTTCATGGAATTATCAGTCAAAATTACAAAAGAACTTTTCAGCATCCAGATATATCACGGCAAACTTTTAAATTCCAAAATCCTTGTGCAAAGAAGAACATATTTAAAACAAATCTATATATATAAAAATAAGTGGTCTGTGTATGTACACGTAAAACTCAGCAACCGTTCGTCCGATTTGGCTCAAATTTATATGATGTGTTCGTTAGGGCCCAACTTAGATAGCCAAAAATTGCAAATTTTCCCGGAAAATGGAAAATTTGGAAAATTTCATTTTCAGTACATTTTGTATGGAAAATTTTTTTCCTTCGTCCGATTTGGATCAAATTTATATGAAGTGTTCGTTAGGGCCCAACTTTGATCCTAATGGAGCCAAAAATTGCAAATTTTCCCAAAAATTGGAAAATTTAGAAAATTTCATTTTCAGTAAATTTTGTATGGAGAAATTTTTTCGTTTGTTGTTCGCAACTATTCAACCGGTTTCCATGGATTTTTTTTTCGGAATAGTCTCTGCTATCTCTACACATAAAAAGAAAATTCCGGACGAACGCAAATCAAAACACACGGCCAAATGGTCATACATATACATACATATATACATATATATGTAAATGGCTATGTATGCCATGTGTCCATGTGTTTTGATTTCCGTTCGTCCGGAATTTTTTTTTATGTATAGAGATATGGATGTATATGGATATGTATGACCATTTGGCTATGTGTTTTCCAACAGGCGAGGTACAATTGATCAAGGAGATCAAACATTGCACAACGGAGTCGTAATGCAAAACGAGTTGCGAATATTCGTGCGAGTCAAACTGTTGAGGAGCGCGCACGAGATGCTCAGCACAGACGCATACATATTTCACAAGTTCGAGCAGAACGAACGTGGATGGGGAATGGAGAATTTTAGATGGAGGATGGTGGATGAAGATAAATGATGGAGGATGGTAGATGTTGGATATGGGATGGTGAATGGTGGATAGAGGGTTGAAGATGGAGGATGGAGAATGATGAATGGTGGATGGAGGATGGTTGATAGAGGATGGTGGAAAAGGGATGGTGGATGGTAGATATAGGATGGTAGATGATGGATAGATGATAATGGATAAAGTAGGGTTGGATGGTGTTGGATAGAAGATTGTTGATAAAGGATGGAGTAACAGAAGCAACGGGAGAAATGGGAGCAACGAGAGTAACAGGAGCATCGGGAGAAACAGGAGCAACGGGAGAATCAGGGCCAATGGATCAACCGGAGAAAAGGAATCAACGGGAAAGACGGGAGTAACAGGGACGATAGAACAACGTGAGCGTAGCGAGCGAAGCCGCGGTACGCGGCTAGTTCTAGATAAAAAACATTCGCTGCCTTGTCCGGTCCGACCTAAAAAATATAGGATCAGTAGAATTTTCGCAAAATTTTAAATTTTACAGCAGGGCCGTAATTTTAGTCTTTTCCAGTCTTTTCCAGGGGGGGCCCCCCTGCTTCCCCCTCAAATGACGACCCCGTTTTACAGACTCTGTTTTTTACGTCAAACCTGATAAAAATTATCAATTTAAATTTTAGTACGTTTCGAAAGGGGGAAAAAAAAGCTTTGGGAAGTACTCCGGACATTTCTCAAAGATTTCGGTACGAAAAATCCCACGGAACAGCGTCAACCTCACCATATGGAAATCTGACGGAAGTCGCATGGATTTCTAGCTTGGAATTCCGACTCTATAAAGAACTTTCCATCGGAATTCGGACAGATTTCTGTGTTTTTGGTCTGCTGGAATCCCAGCAAACCAATAAAACGGAAAGTTCTGATAGCCGCGGAAAGTTCCGAGATATTTCTGACATAGGGGAACATGAGACAGATGTTTCCGATGGATTTCGTACTTAAAATTGAAAGATCATTCTATGACGAAAACAATAAGAATTTCATGGAATTATCAGTCAGAATTCCAGAAGAACTTTTCGGCATCCAGATATATTATGGCAAACTTCTAAATTCCAAAATCCTTGTGCATAGAAGAACATAATTAAAACAAATTTTAAATAAAAAACATTTGATGCCTTGTCCGATCCGACCTAAAAAATACAGGATCAGTAGAATTTTCACACAATCGGTTATGATTACTGAAAATTTTACAGACTCTATTTTTTTACGTCAAACCTGATAAAAATTATCAATTTAAATTTTAGTACGCTTTCGAAAAAGGAAAAAAGCTTTGGGAAATGCTCCGGACATTTCTCGGTAAGAAAAATCCCACGGAACAGCGTCAACCTCGCCATATGGAAATCTGACGGCAATCGCATGGAATTCCGACTCTATAAGGAATTTTCCATCGGAATTCGGACAGATTTCTGTGTTTTTGGTCTGCTGGGATCTATCACAATATGTAAGAAAGGGATATCACCTACGTAGCCCCACACATGCAAGAAGCAAGAAAACTTTCAAGCGTCAAGTCAAACAAAATTTTGATTGCGACGCATTCCGTGCTTGAGTTTTGAAGTATAAGCATTCGATGCTCCATGAATTTTTACAGTTTTTTTTTTAATTTTTCAGTAGGTATATCCCACGGCTTGACGAAATGCAGTCATAGTTTTTTTTTTATTTTCAGCTTCTGAGAACGAGTGACCATCGAGTACCCATCATATTTTTGAAGTCACATTTGAGGTACTTTTTGCATACACATTTTTATTACTTCTGTTTTACATTTAGAATTGAAGGATTCGAAATTTGATAGCAGGTTCGGCGACAGGACTTCACAAGTCAAATTTCAAATCCTTCAATTCTCTATGTAAAAGGCGGAAATAAAAAAATGGGCGTGCAAATACGTTGCACTACTCGTAGAAATGTAGTGAATTACGCACAAAGAACGTACGTATGTTACGTATAAACACCTACAATAATATACGTAGAATCGCCGTAAATATTCTACGGCTAATGCTCTTCCAAACTATACGTAGGTATAGAGCGCATCAAAACTATACGTAACACTTACAGAGCGGCCGCAGACATCGTATTCTAGAATTCTACGGGTTTTATCCGTGGTTTCTACGGTCAAATCTTTCGTATAGTATACGAAACTTTGCCTGCTGGGTATATGGCAAAGTTACCTTACCTACCTGCCTTTACCTTTTTGTAATTTGAAAATTTACTGCACTATGTCCTGACACTCTACGTTTTTGAGATAATTCTCGAAAATCAAATTGATATCACAAGAATGTAATTCATTATTATTTTACATAATGATTAAACATTTATTTTTTAAGAAATTATTGTTAAATAATTGCAAGTTCCTCATTTTGAATTGAATTAATTGAAGGCTTCTTCAAAGCTAATTGGGGAGATGCTATGTAACAGATATGTATACCTATATACCTACAATATACAACCACGGAGCTTGGCTTGCTTTGGGTTGCAACCGGTCTCTCGATACCGGACCGTGGCGAAGTAAAGACCTCTTCAAATATCACTAGCGCGTTTTATTAAAATACACCACAAATAGAAGTACTTATTACTTAATTCGGTGGTATTGACGATGTTGGGTTGATGAGTTTTAAAGCTTGATTTAAGAAAAACTATAATTTCCAAATTTAGATCAAAATTTATTTGCCAACACGTCTGCTTCGTAGGACTACCTTTGTAAGAGAGAATGATTAAGCAAAAAAAGATGATTCTTGTCTGAACTCGAGAGGGAACGGTACCGTAAAAGGTGGTAAAGACTTATTGAGCTGAATTCCGTCTCGAGTTCAGGCATCACAATTATTACCCAGCAAACAAAAAGGTTCGGAATGATATTAAAAAGATATCTGTAGAAGATATCATCCATCGTGTGAGATATCTTTGTCTGATCGATTGCGATACGATAAAGTGCAAAATGTCTATTCGGTGCGATATCTTTCTAGAGATAAAAATGGGTGAAGGGGAAATTTTGGATTATGTACATCCGGCAAAGTCCCAGCAAACATTTTTGACAATAATCTTCATGACAATATCGTAATGATATCGTCGGTTATCGCCTTCTAGCTCTAATAGGAGATAATTACGGAAGTCTTTCACAAGATTATTAAAAGGTAGCATAGCGATATCTGGATGGAAATAATTATTGATGCTTAGTCGAGTTATTCTAAAATTGTCATCTCTGCGATATTTTAAAGAGAAACCTATGTATTTTAGGTTCCGAAAAATAAATATTATATGAAAACTACTTTGCCGGATGTACATAATCAAAAATTTCCCCTTCACCCATTTTTATCTCTAGAAAGATATCGCACCGAATGGACATTTTGCACTTTATCGTATCGCAATCGATCAGACAAAGATATCTCACACGATAGATGATATCTTCTACAGATATCTTTTTAATATCATTCCGAGCCTTTTTGTTTGCTGGGGTAGTTTTCATTTTTCGGAACCTAAAATACATAGGTTTCTCTTTAAAATATCGCAAGGATGACAATTTTAGAATAACTCGACTAAGCATCAATAATTATCTCCATCCAGATATCGCTATGATACCTTTTAATAATCTTGTGAAAGACTTTCGTTATAATCTCCTATTAGAGATAGAAGGCGATAACCGACGATATCATTACGATATTGTCTTGAAGTTTATCGTCAAAAATGTTTGCTCGGTAGACATGTTTTCGAATTCCAAATATAACAAAACAATAAACTTAATAATTCATATATAAATTGTAAAAACTTAACAAGAGGATACGTCAATTCTAAAGTTTTGTAAAAAACCAAGGCGGTGTGAAGGCTTTGCTTACGTTTTCACAACTTTTAACATTCCTAGTGTCTGATGAGATAACAAATTGCTTCTTATAAAATCAGCTTAAAACCTATTTCAAAATTTTTTCGAAATTTAACACCCAAGTGGATATAATCGGTTTGTATACATTTTAACAATTCGTCATATCTCTCAAGTGTTATAAGGCATACAATTCGTTTGGGCTTTTAGTGTACATAAAATACCGAAACTCGAATTTAGTCTACAAGGGTTTCTTTAATGTTTGATCGGCTAAAAATTTAAAAAAATTAACTTTCCAAGAAGCCTCATAACCTCCAAACAACTGATGATATACTCCGATTATGACCGCTCCCGAATTTTGTGCCGAATTTTGGCCCGAGTTTCACCCAGACCATTGGCAGATTTTTCTCTATTACATTTATTTACATACATGTACATTAGTTTGAATTTACATTACTATATTACATACCCATAGTTTTTATTTGCTGGTTGTTGCTCACGAATTTGTTACTTGTATAAGCCTCTCACACACGTTTGGGTTTGCATTGCTTAAGAGATTCCCAGATATATCCATTTTTCATTTCAAAAATGGATGATTTTCATATTTTTTTTCGCGGATCATCTACGCTGCTCACATCTTGGCTATACTCTCGTATGGGCTTGGATTCTCTCGTCTCACTCGCATTCGTCTCGCTCGTATTCGTCTCAACTTGTATTTGTCTCGGCTCGCCTTTGACTCGACTCGGCTTGGTTTCGCCTCCACGCTTTTGATTTACTCGCCGTAACTTCCTCCTGTTCGTCACATCAGCTCTACGTGATTCGACCTGCATTCTGTGGGTGCGACTACGCTCGTCTTTCCTTGACCCTCTTTGCTCTGCCCTCTCCCTGTCTTCGTCTCTCTGTGTTACCCCTACGTTTTGGGCACTTCCTGTTTTCGTCTCTCTGTGTTGCCACTACGTTTTGGCACTCTCTGTCTTCGTCGCTCTGCTTCCTGTCTTCGTCCCTCTACTTCCTGTCTTCGTCCCTCTGCTTCCTGTCTTCGTCCCTCTGCCTCCTGTATTTGTCCCTCTGCTTCCTGTTTTCGTCTCTCTGCGTGTGGGCTCTGCTCTGTTGGGTCTTGACTCGACTGCGTCTGCTGGTCGTAGTTTAGCGTAGTTCATCGTAACTTCTCGAAGCTGGTGTGGTTTGACCCTTCTCGAAGCAAGTTCGGTTTGACCCAGTCGCTGATCGTCATCTCGTCTTACTTCGCGGCTTGTCTCGGCTACACTGCTCTCGTCTTGGCTACTTGCGTCTTGTACGTTGCTGCCATCGCCTTAGCTTCGCTACTTTCGTCTTGTGCCTTGCTGCTGTAGTCCTGGCCTCTGCTGCTTGCGTCCTTGCTGTCGCCTTGCCTCGTTGTTTGCGTCTTGTGAGTCACTGCTGTCGCCTTAGCTTCGCTGCTCGTCTCTTATGTGTCACTGCAGTAGTCTTGTCCTCTGCTGCTTGCGTCCTTGCTGTCGCCTTGGCCTTACTGCTTGCATACTGTGCGTCGCTGCTGTCGTCTTAGCTTCGCTGCTCGTGTCTTGTGCGTCGCTGTTTCGTCTTGAGTTTCGGCTTGGACTAGACCCAGTTCATTTCATGTAGACTTTCTAAGAGGGAGTGTAACCCCACTGGCCTTATACGGTCTGAGAATCACTTAGAACGACTGCCCGGTCAGTTCCCGATGTTGCTAGAAGTGGGAGTGCAACCCCGCTGAACTTCTTCGCAGACTTGGTACCTGTCCACCTAGCTGTGTTTGTGCCAGGAAGATTAAAACCATTTTTGATAAGGATGGTGAAGAGCGGAGTTAAGCGAACATAATCACTTTAAAAAAAAATTTAATTTGTATATCTCTCGTCACACGAAAAGAGGTAGGGGATGATTGGGAAAATGTGAGCTCATTGAGGTAGCTATTTGCATTAAATTCTCTAATCTAGCCTACTGCCTATGGAAAAAAGTTATGAAAAAGTCATAAAAACTGTAATGTTTTCAAAAAATGTTACGTAACAAAATCGGAAAGGAACTTTTCTTACAATTTAATATCAAAATGATTTACTTGCAACCATACAATACACATATATGTAACAAAGTCGCAATCGCAATCTTTTGTTTGAGGTTTTTGCAGTTAGAAAAATTATATATTTTTGTTTTACCAAAAAATTAATTATGGCTGAAACTGCTGTGAGAAAATTTGATGGATCAACTGTAGGTTGTACCTCGGTCCGCTGCTAGTTGTACCTTGGACCTTGTACAAAATAATTCAATTTTAAACTCGAAATCCTAAGTAATAATATAACGTTCTTTTATTTAACTTAATTAGTGTTTTTATTTGAAAGGAAAAAAAATTATAAATAAAAAAAAAATCTGGGCCCAGACTGCAGCTTTATTATTTTTCCGGCAGAAGTTCGGAACTAGTTCAATTCAGGGATGTGGTGTATGTTACTATGTCACTGTAAGCCTAACAAAAAGTTCGGGAAGCGGTTAGAACAGAGTTTAACACGTGAATTATATAATTGGGTCATATTCCGGGATGCGGTTTAGAGGTTGAAAAAGAAAAAAACTTAAAAATAGATGTTTATTAAACAAGCCCGTGGAAGTGAAAAAATATTCGATATCTGATCAGATCTCTCAGGTCTATGGTGGAATTATTGAAAAAGTATACAACCATTTTACAACTTGTAAGTTGTCAGTTAATCAAAACCACTCGAGTAAACTTTATATGGAAATACCAGACCTATAAGTTAACTCTACTTGAAATAACGGGCCTTAGGAGTCGAATTTCAAAAAATCTTGAAAACACTTTCTAGGTATTCATATGAAGAATCCGTAAAATAAAAATGAATTCAATAATTGGAAAGACCTAGTAAATGTGACGAAAATCGTAAAAACATATGCATTTTATTTTTACTGATAATTTTTTTTGCTCCCTCCTTCCGAACGCCAATGAATATTCGAATTTTTTTTATCATAGTTACTTTTCTAGTTCATTTAAATATACTATCGAGTTTCAACTAACTAGTATAAGCCGTTCTAAAGTTAGGAAAAACACCCCCACCCCCGTATCATACTACCCCTAAAAACAAATTTATAGCCAATAATTGCAAATTTTCCCGAAAAATGGAAAATTTGGAAAATTTCATTTTCAGTACATTTTGTAAGGAGAACTTTTTTTGTTTGTTGTTCGCAACTATTCAACCGGTTTAAATGGATTTTTACTTTATTAGTAATAATACAGTATTGTTATTGATTTTCAAAAAAAAAAAATTTGCTGCCCTCAAAATTTTTTTGTCCACGTTTCATGACTAGTAGACACGAAAAAAGCAATAAAAATTTTCACTCCGTCTGTCCGCCGTACGTCGACCGCCAAAATCCTTTGAAGGCTCGTAGCTCTCAAACCAGTAAAGCTATTAAATTAAAATTTTTTCTAGGAATAGACTGGGTAGACCCCTTGAATTGGTATTATTTTCTGGGGTGGGGGTGTGAGGGGGAAGCGTTTTAGACGAAAAATTTTGGTTTCTAGATCTCAGCAACCACTTATGTTAGGAGACTGAAACTTGGAATTTCTATAAAGCTTTGATAGTGGACCCATTTGCAAAAAAATTTATGATATGGGTGAAGGGGTGTGGGAGTGGAGGGGGAAGCAATGCGTCAGAAACGCAAAAAAGTCGAGATCGACACATTCTAAAATCTATATCTCCTAAACCGTTAATAGCAAGCAATTAAAACTTAACAAGTATCTGTAGTTATACTAGGAGAGTAGATTGAAACAAAATTTTTGGGTGGGCGTAGTGACGTACGGGGGTGGGGGTTGAAATACTTAACATTACGATATCTCCCAAACCAGTGGCACCAGAAAATCAAAATTCGGTTTGGATATAAAGCTTGTTAAATAAAGATTGCTCAAAGTAAAATCTTTGAAGGGGGCGGGGGAGTACGTAAGTGGAGGGGATAAGAATTTTTCAAAAATAACACGTTTCATATCTCAATAACAGTGTAAGATGGATGCTTCAAATTTTTACCAAAAGTAGGCCTAATAGAACTCTAGTAGAAAAAAAAAGTTTGGGGGTGTGGGTGTAGAGGGTGAGTGTAGGGAAGGGTGAGAAAGAAAAAGTTCCGATGCTTATATCTTATAGTGATAGGAAGCTGAAACTTGGTATTTAGATAGAGCTATAGAAGTGGCATGGCGGAAAAATAGAATTTTTTTTAGGGTTTAGGGTAGTATGGTACGGTGGTGGGCGTGTTTTTCCTAACTTTAGAACGGCTTATGCTAAGAAGTTGAAACTCGGTACGTATATGTAAATTAACTAGAAAAGTAATTCTGATAAAAAAAAATTCAAATATTCATTGGTGTTAAGAAGGGGAGGGGGGCAAAAAAAAATATCAGTTAATATAAAATACATATATTTTCACGATTTTCACCATATCTACTAGGTCTTTCGAAATATAGAATTCAGTTTTATTCTACGGATTCTTCAAATGAATACCTAGAATGTGTTTTTAAGATTTTTTGAAATTCGACCCCTAAGAGGGTGTTAACTGGTTGTATACTTTTTCATGAATTCCACCATGTTTCTCAGGTCTGATCAGATATTGAATATCTTTTCACTTCCCCAGGCTTGTTTAATAATCACCTATTTTGAATTTTTGTTTTTTTCAACCTCTAGACCGCATCCCGGAATATGACCCAATTACTTAATTCATATGTTACACCCTTTTCTAACCGCTTCCCGAACTTTTTCTTAGGTTTTCAGTCACATAGTAACATACACCGCATCCCCGAATTGAACGCATTTTGAACTTTTGCCGGAAAAATAATAAAGTTGAGCCCAGACTGTTGGCAGATTTTTTTTTCGGAAAAGTCTCTGCTATCTTTATACATAAAAAAAATCCGGACGAACGGAAATCAAAACACATGGAAAATTTGGAAAATTTCATTTTCAGTACATTTTGTATGGAGAAATTTTTTCGTTTGTTGTTCGCGACTATTCAACAGGTTTGTATGGATTTTTTTTTTTTGGAATAGTCTCTGCTATCTCTACACATAAAAAACAAATTCCAGACGAACGCAAATCAAAACACACGGCCAAATGGTCATACATATGCATACATATATACAAAAATATGTAAATGGCTATGTATGCAGTATTCAGTATTGAAACTAGGCATTGTAACCCAAGTGGTTAACTCCGCCTAACTTCGTTACCATGATCGTCGATAACCACTTCCGGGAATCCAGATATAAAAAGGAGAGCACAGGATGGTCTCGCTCTCTTCTCGACCTAAGCCGCACGACGTACGACGCACGACGAAAGACGCACGACGCTCAACCGTAAAATTATTCATTTTTATATTTTTTCATGTTTAAACATTTTATATTTCTTCTTACGAACATTTTAACATTTATATTTCTTCTTACGGATTCTCACAAATAAATTTATATAATTGTTGAATATTATCGACTTATTGGGACCAAATCCCACAATTGGGGGCTCAACCGAACAAAAAACAGGTAATACCAAACCTTTTCGTGATAGTGAAATTGAACAGAAATTAGTGAGTGTTTCGCGCTTGATAGAATAAGAATTGTAAAACAATTTTAGTTCGGGAAACAGTTATTTGAAGTGTTCGAAGCATATTTAGAATCGAGTGACTAAATAAAAATCAACGATTACACATAATTATAATATTTAGTTCAGTTAGTAGGTGTATCGATATGGGGAAAAATCGAAAAACCACAAGTACGCGACTTCTTTCTAGTGCCAATTTATCGATTACGTACGACGATATCGAAATGCTAAGTGCACGAAATCTTCAGAAAGAAGAAGAATTGAGACAATTAGAAATCTCTCTAAAAAACGATAAAATAGCACTCCTCGAAAAAGAGCTGGAGCTATCACGTGGATTAGCAAGTGCATCGCATAACGGACACGGTAATTTTTCTTTTCGAGATGTGGAAGATTCTTTACAGGTATTCAACGGTGACTGTAACGGTCCAATAAAACATTGGCTATCAAATTTTGAAGAAACAGCTGATACCCTGAACTGGAACGAGAAACAAAAATTTGTGTACGGGAAACGACTTCTGAAAGGAGCAGCGGCTCTTGCGGTTCAATCAGCACCAGAGGTAACAGATTTCATATCGCTGAAACAATGCCTGTTAGAGTCATTCGATATCACAGTAAGTAGTGCTGAAATTCACAACCAAATGTCCCAACGAGTGCAAAAACGCAGTGAAAGTGTATTGGAGTACTATTTCCAAATGAAAAAAATCGCGTTGTCCGGTAAAATTGAAGACATCACTTTGATGCAATATGTGATTGACGGTATCCGTGGTGAAAAGTCGGCAAAAATAATTTTATACGGATCTCAAAACTTAAAAGAATTTCATTCTAAACTTGTACTATATAGTAAAATCATGAACGTGAACAAACCCGACGAATCGCCTCAGAACGGCAAAAAAGAAATTCGGTGTTTTAATTGCGGCATGCTAGGGCATTTGTCCAAAAATTGCAAAATTGTCCAATGGAATTAAGTGTTTTAATTGTAATAAGTTCGGTCACAAATCAGCTGAGTCTGATCAGAAAAAGGAAACGGTGAAAAATGAAGTGAATTTCGTACAGAAAAAGAGTGAAAGTGAACATAATATGTGTAAGATCATCCAAATAAATGGTATTTCTTTCGAAGCGTATGTAGATACGGGAAGTGATTTAAGTTTTGTACGTAAAGAGGTACAGGAAAAATTGAAATTAACGAATCTCAATTCGATTACTTCGTTTAAAGGTGTAGGATCAGATGATATTTCAACGCTAGGATCATTTGAAGGCCAAATTATAGTGGACGAGATTACTATGAGTGAACAATTTCATGTTGTCGAAAATAGTCTTTTTAAGAAAGATGCCATTTTAGGTAAAACATTTTTAAATCGTGTACGGTTAGTAATTGACCCAGTCAATATTCAATTTAAAGAACTAATTTTTGAGAGAGAACTGCAATGTTTCCAAATTTCAGAGACTAATGGAGATTTTCCAGAGCTAGAACTAAGTCACATTCAACAAGCCAGTAATAGTTTGGCAATTCAACGTGCAGTGCGAGATTATGTACCGAGCAAACAGCCTGTCAGCTCACCAATTAAAATGAAGATTCTGCTAAAGGATGAAACGCCAATTCATCACCCTCCAAGAAGAATTGCATACCATGAGAGGGAAATAGTCAACAGGATTATAGAAGAATGGATGAGAGAAAGAATTATTCGAACCAGTACATCGGAATTCGCCAGCCCAGTAGTATTGACAAATAAAAAAGACGGCAGTAAGAGACTCTGCATGGACTACAGACGCCTGAACACAAAAATCATTAGAGAACACTTTCCACTTCCACTTATCGAGGATCAAATTGACAATTTGAAGGATGCTACGGTTTTTACCACTCTGGATCTTAAAAACGGCTTCTTTCACGTCGAAGTGGATAAGGACAGCAGAAAATATACGTCGTTCGTAACTCCTACAGGTCAGTTCGAGTTTAACAAGGTACCATTCGGACTCGCTACGTCACCATCCGTTTTCTCAAGATATATTCACGATATCTTCAAGGTGCTATTGAGAGATAAGTATATTTCTATCTATTTAGACGACATTATTATTCCGTCGAACAATGAAGAAGAGGGCTTAGTGAAGTTGAAAACAGTTTTAGAAATGGCTCAAAAACATGGTTTAGAATTCAGATGGTCAAAATGTCAGTTTTTGAAACGTAAAATCGAATTCCTAGGTTGTGAAATAGAGAAAGGTGTAGTCAAACCGGGCACTAATAAAATTAAAGCAGTTAAAAATTTTCCAACACCAAAAAGCTTAAAAAATATTCAATCCTTTCTTGGTCTTACGGGGTATTTTCGAAAGTTCATAAATAATTATTCCAATATAGCAAAGCCACTCAGTGACATGCTTCGTGGACACAAAAAATTCGTATTTGGGACTCAGGAGAAAAACGCGTTCGAGCAACTAAAAGAGTTACTTATCAGCCAACCAGTTTTAAGGATATATCAACCATATGCTCACACGGAAGTTCTTGCAGTGGTTCTGGCTTTAAAGAAGTTACGAGTTTACTTAGTTGGAATACCATTCAAAGTCATCACGGATTGCTCAGCTTTTAAATACACAATGGCTAAAAAGGATATCTCACCGAAAATTACTAGATGGAGTTTATATCTAGCGGAATTCAATTTTACAGTCGAACATCGCCCAGGATCTTCAATGAAGCATTCAGACGCACTCAGCCGAAATCCAACAGTTTTGATGGTAGAGAATACCTTAGCAGAAAGGATTAAGGTAAATCAAAGGAAAGATGAGCATATTTGCGCAATTTTTAAAATTTTAGAAAGGGAACCATACGATGATTATGAAGTGGAGCATGGAGTATTGTTCAAAAATTTCGATGATCGACGACTACTTGTCATCCCCAGCGGAATGCAGACAGAAATTTTGAAGACGTTGCATAATCAAGGTCATTTTGGGATAAAAAAAACAAAAGAACTCGTATTACGTGAATTTTTTATTAAAAAACTTGATCAAAAAGTGAGTAAAATAATCGAAAATTGCGTGCAATGTATTTTAAGTGATCGGAAAAGGAAGAAAGAAGGTCTTTTACATACTATCCCTAAAGGTACAACACCATTAGACACATATCACATTGACCATTTAGGTCCAATGACGTTAACCAGCAAACAATACCGGTATATTTTGAGTGTAACGGACAGTTTCACAAAATTCGTATGGCTATACCCAGTTAAAACGACGAGCGCAAATGAAGTGTTACAAAAACTAAAATTACAACAATCTGTGTTCGGAAACCCGCGTCGGTTTATCACAGATCGCGGATCGTGTTTCACCTCGTCGGTTTTCGCGGAATATTGTCGTAACGAAAACATCGAACATGTTTTAACGACAACCGGTGTTCCCCGCGGTAACGGCCAGGTCGAGAGGATCCACCAAATGGTAATTTCTTGCCTCACTTAATTGACATTAGATATTCCAGGTCATTGGTATAAACATGTCGAGAAGGTCCAACGACATCTCAACAACTCCTTCAACAGAGCGGTTCAACTATCACCATTTGAACTTCTCTTCGGTACGAAAATGAGGAACCCAGAAGATGTCACCATAGCCAAAATAATCGAGGAAGAAGTCATCAGATGTTTCGAATCCCAGAGAGACGAATTACGATCATCAGCCACAAAGGCAATAGAAGACATCCAATTTGAAAACAGACGCAGCTACAATTTACGACGAAAACCAGCCACTAAATTCAAAGTTGGAGATATCGTGGTTATTCAACGCACTCAATTTGGAGTCGGACTAAAAATTGCACCAAAATTTTTGGGACCTTACAAGGTCACTAAGGTAAAATACAACGATCGATACGACGTACAAAAAGTTGGAGATTGTGAAGGACCATATTCAACCTCAACTAGCAGTGACTTCAGGAAGTTTTACTGCAACGATTTCACCGATGACGAAGATGACGAACAAGATATCAACGCTAGAAACGAAGATGACAACAAAGATAATAACGAAGAAAACGAAGACAACAGCGAAATTAACGAATAAACGAACAACGAAGATAACAGATGACGATGAATTCAACAACGACTACGACGAAGAAAAGATCAACAACAACGACGAAGATAACAACGACGAATACATCAACGTTCCACGACGAAGCAATCAACGTTCAACGACGAATATAACAAAAAGAAGATACAACGGAAACGACAAAAGTATACCTATAAGTAGATGGAGTAAACGCCGAGGTCGGCTAAAGGATCAGGACGGCCGAATGTAGTATTCAGTATTGAAACTAGGCATTGTAACCCAAGTGGCTAACTCCGCCTAACTTCGTTACCATGATCGTCGATAACCACTTCCGGGAATCCAGATATAAAAAGGAGAGCACAGGATGGTCTCGCTCTCTTCTCGACCTAAGCCGCACGACGTACGACGCACGACGAAAGACGCACGACGCTCAACCGTAAAATTATTCATTTTTATATTTTTATATTTTTTCATGTTTTAACATTTTATATTTCTTCTTACGAACATTTTAACATTTTATATTTCTTCTTACGAATTCTCACAAATAAATTTATATAATTGTTGAATATTATCGACTTATTGGGACCAAATCCCACATGTATGCCATGTGTCCATGTGTTTTGATATCCGTTCGTCCGGAATTTTTTTTTATGTATAAAGATATGGATGTATATGGATATGTATGACCATGTGGCATGTGTTTTCTTACAGGCGAGGTACAATTGATCAAGGAGATCAAACATTGCACAACGGAGTCGTTATGCAAAAAGAGTTGCGAATATTCGTGCGAGTCAAACTGTTGAAGAGCGCGCACGAGATGCTCAGCACAGACGCATACATATTTCACAAGTTCGAGCAGAACGAACGTGGATGGGGAATGGAGAATTTTAGATGGAGGATGGTGGATGAAGATAAATGATGGAGGATGGTGGATGTTGGATATGAGATGGTGAATGGTGGATAGAGGGTGGAAGATGGAGGATGGAGAATGCTGAATGGTGGATGGAGGATGGTTGATAGAGGATGGTGGAAAGGGGATGGTGGATGGTAGATATAGGATGGTAGATGATGGATAGATGATAATGGATAAAGTAGGGTTGGATGGTGTTGGATAGAAGATTGTTGATAAAGGATGGAGTAACAGAAGCAACGGGAGAAATGGGAGCAACGAGAGTAACAGGAGCATCGGAAGAAACAGGAGCAACGGGAGAATCAGGACCAATGGATCAACCGGAGAAACGGGATCAACGGGAAAGACGGAAGTAACAGAGACGATAGAACAACGTGAGCGTAGCGAGCGAAGCCGCGGTACGCGGCTAGTTTATTATATAATACGTAATAATCAATTGTCTTACAAATTCAGGAAAAAGAATACTCTTTTTTTTTCTCCTCGGCGCTTGCTATATCTTCCAGATTTTCAATTGGAAAATTTTTTAAATCAGTTCGCGGTTGGATTATTGCTTTCGCCAATTTTTCCAGAATAGCTGAGTGCTTTGCAAGACACTCATTTTGACGCAATAATATTGCCTTTATTTCGTCAATTTTGTTGCAATAGTCTTGATCTACTGCTTTTAAATTATTATTTTTTGATTCTGAAATAATATACGGAAGTATTATGCGTTCAATATGTATGTACATTAGCATCAACAAAAATAGTACCTAAATTTTTACATTTTCCGCATCGGTTTGGAATTTGGTCAAGAAAAGCATTGCATTTATGTACTGGAGTGGCGTTATATTCGATTTCTGACATTTTTTCTGAAAATAAAATTTATGTTTTACTATTAAAAAAAATTTTGAAAAATTATTATATCCATACTTCTATAAACACTGATGCAAAATTGGAATTAGAACAAACCCATTGTCAGAGGGTAATGCCATTACTTTGCAATATACATCCTCTACTTTGAATTGTAGTTCCTCAGTTTTAATATTAGAAACGAATGTTATGCCTAGTGCCTCTACTGATTCAATAGGTTCAGTAAAAAATTGCTTATAAATGAAAAAATGAAACCTTTTACAAACTCTTGTCCATCCTCGTTTTTAAAAAATTTGGTAACTTGGTTGGTTTCACATAACAAAAATTATCTGGGATTTTATTGGAAAAAATCTCTCATTAGCTCGATTATTGAGTTGTTGCAAAATATTCGTAGGTTGTCTACAATCTTTCTTGAGAGCTTGCATGTAATTTTCGGAGCGGTACGCAAAGAACGAGTGAACGTTACCAAATATTTTTACGCACTCCGCAAGGTGAAGCACGTTATGAACGCTGTAGCTTATTTTATTTTGTCCATAAATGCTTTGAAAATTATGTACGAATACCTTTAGCATATCTTCAACAACATCTAAATTTTTCGTACAGTTTCTCGGATATCTTAATAACCCGGTTATAACGTAACTTGGGGACCAACAAAGTAGAACGTTATAATCGATAGTACGTTATAACCAACATAAGAACCTTTCACAATTGCGAATAAAAAGGTACGCTATAGCCGAAAGTACGTTATTAAAGTGAACTTTATAATCGGGTTGCACTGTAGTTATAAAACATATATAGCCTCAATATCATTGGTAAAAAGCGATAAAAGCTTAAGTCGAAAAAAAAGAAATTTGGCGGTTACGTATGCATATCAAAATTGATAAATAAACTAATAAAAAATATGTTATAAGATCTTATTTTATTGAGTTTAATAATACAACACAATAAAAATATATTATATGACATAGTAATACATAGTGACATAAAAATCTTTCAAAGAATGGCAATTTTTTTTAAATATGCAATTGAAAACTTGAAAAATGATATTTTATTATTTCGACATAAGCTGATATTGTTTTTTACCACAGATATATAATATACTAAAATAATAATAATAATAATAATATTCTACTTACGTGTGGTCACTAATTTTACTTTTAAATAGAAAATAACACTGAAAACTTTATTGACCACTTCACGAATGCTGAAAACTAAGACTGCAAATGCAAAGAATAGCACGCTTCTTTCAATAAGTCGAGAATCCCCGTAATATATGGCAATTTTCACAGAACTCTAGAAAATATGTATATGTATAAAAAATATAGAAAGGTGAATTGGCACCTGCCTTGCTCTCGCTTCTTTCAAAGCGCTTTCAAAGCACTTTAATGTTCCTTGTTACCAAAGCGCTTTATGTGCGCTTTGAAATTTTTCGCTGGGCTAGAACGCATAAAATGCGAGTAGCTATGTCTTGCTACTGGCAAATCACTACACCATGGGCGCCCACAGGTAGGGGCAAGAAGGGGCACTTGCCCACCCCCCCCCCCCCCTGGATTTGACCATCACTTAAAGTTAAGACAAATCATATTTTATATACCAAATTTTGTTACAACTATTTTACCATTACCATTATTGTACACATCTTTCATGCCTCGACTTTAGTTCTTAGTAATGACACTAAAATGAATATCAAATCAAGCTATAGAATTAGATCATTAGCCCTTTTTCGGAATTGTCCAAGGTCGCGCACTGAAGAAGAATCTGGCACAACATAGCAGACCGCATAGGTAGTACCTACTTCCAAATCGAACTACCAAGCGTATGTTTTACAAGATTTTTCGTTACTTTTTTGTAACGTTTTTGTACTTTAAGAACTAATTTTTTTTTCAATGATAACGATTTTGTCATTTATCCATAAATATCTCCAAGTACGTTTTTTTATATTTTGTTGGTTATACAGTTTTTCAAAACATACTAAAAAAATTAATTGGGATGTCAATGGTCAAAAAAATCGAAAAGCATTATAGTGATTCTCAATTATTTTATAGAAAAGGGGTAATTTAATCAAGAATCACCAAAAGTGTGACCTTATTATCGCCGATTCTTTTGAAATTTTGTGTACTCGAAGAATTCGTGAAAAAAATTTGATTTAAATTTTTTGGTTTCTATCTCATTTTTTTTGTTAGTTATAGTATGTTGAAAATTTCCCAAAAACGTTGTCCGAATCCTCTTTGAAAGTTCATATCTCTGGTAGTTTTTATCCTTGAATAATAAAGTCGGGCTTATTTAAAGATTGTTATTGTTTTTGTTAGTTAAAAAATGAGATAGAAGCCAAACCTTGAATTTAAATTATTTTTTTCACTTATTCTTCAAGTACACAAATTTTGAAAAGAATCAGAAATGGTAAGGTCACAACTTTGGCAATTCTTGATGGAATAACCCATAATAAGATAAAAATCTGCCAACAATCTGGGCGTAACTTTATTATTTTTCCGGCAGAAGTTAGGAACGCGTTCAATTCTGAAATGCGGTGTAGGCTACTATGTGACTGAAAACCTATCAAAAAGAACAAGATCATGGAAGTGAAAATCTTATTGGATCTGAGAGATATGGAATAGTTTATGAAAAAGTACACAATCACTTTACACCACCTTAGGGGTCAATTTTCAGAAAATCTTGAAAAAACTGTCTTGGTATTCATATGGAGAATACATAGAATAAAATTAAATTCATTATTTGGGACGAGGTAGTAGATATGTCGAAAATCGTGGGAAAATATGCATTCTATTATATACACACCGAGTTTCAACATTGTAGCTTAAGCCGTTCCATACATAGGAAAAACACCCCCACTTGTACCACACTACCCTTAGGGGTCGAATTTCAAAAAACCTTGAAAACGCTTTCTAGGTATTCATACGAAGAATCTGTAGAATAAAAATGAATTCAATGTTTGGAAAGACCTAGTAAATATGACGAAAATCGTGAAAATATATGCATTTTATATATATTATTTTTACAAATATTTTTTTTTGCCCCCCCCCCCCTCTTCTGAACGCCAATGAATATTCAAATTTTTTTTTATCACAATTACTTTTCTAGTTGATTTACATATACACACCGAGTTTCAACATTGTAGCTTAAGCCGTTCCATATATAAGAAAAACACCCCACTTGTACCACACTACCCTTAGGGGTCGAATTTCAAAAAAACCTTGAAAACACTTTCTAGGTATTCATACGAAGAATCCGTAGAATAAAAATGAATTCAATATTTGGAAAGACCTAGTAGATATGACGAAAATCGTGAAAATATATGCATTTTATATTTATTATATACAAATATTTTTTTTGCCCCCTCCCCATCTAAACGCCAATGAATATTCAATTTTTTTTTTAACACAATTACCTTTCTAGTCGATTTACATATACACACCGAGTTTCAACATTGTAGCTTAAGCCGTCCCATATATAGGAAAAACACCCCCACTTGTACCACACTACCCTTAGGGGTCGAATTTCAAAAAACCGTGAAAACACATTCTAGGTATTCATACGAAGAATCCGTAGAATAAAAATGAATTCAATATTTGGAAAGACCTAGTAGATATGACGAAAATCGTGAAAATATATGAATTTTATATCTATTATATTTACAAATATTTTTTTTTGCCCCCCTTTCTGAACGCCAATGAATATTCAAATTTTTTTTCATCACAATTACTTTTCTAGTTGATTTACATATACACACCGAGTTTCAACTTTCTAGCATAAACCGTTTAATAGTTAGGAAAAACACCCCCTACCCCCGTAGCATACTACCCCTAAAAAAAATTTTATTTTTCCAACATTCCGCTACTATAGCTCTATATAAATACCAAGTTTAAGGCTTATATCATTACAGGTTCTCAAGATATAAGCATCGGAACTTTTTCATTTCCACCCTCCCCCACCCTCCCCCTCTACACCCCCAACATCAAAACTTTTTTCCCTGCTAGGGTTTATTTAGCGCTACTTCTGGTAAAAATTCTAAGCATCTATCTTAAACTGTTCTTGAGATATGAAATGTGTTTGATTTGCAAAATTCTCATCCCCTCCACTTCTATGCTCCACCTCCGACTTAAAAAATTTTACTTTGATCAATCTTTTTTTGTCAACCTTTATACCCAAACCAAATTTTATTTTTCTAGAGCAATTGGTTCATGAGACATCGTAATCTTAAGTTTTTCACCCCCCACCCCCATACACAACTTCCCCCACCCAAAATTTTTCTCCATTCTGTTCTCCTAGTATAACTACAAATATATTTTAAGTTTGAATAGTGTGCCATTAACGGTTTAGGAGATATGGATTTTAGAATGTGTCTATCTCACCTTTTTTGGGTTTCGGACGCATTACATTTCCCCCCACTCCCACACCCCTTGATCAATGTTGACAATTTTTCTGCAAATGGGTCTAGTATCAGAGCTCTATAGAAATTCCAAGTTTCAGCTTCCTAACATAAGGGGTTACTGAGATCTGGAAACCAAAATTTTCGGTCTAAAACACTTCCCCCTCCTACCCCCTCACACCCCCACCCCTAAAAATTTGATCACTTCAAGGCGCCTACCCCATCTATTCGTTAAAAAAATTTCAATTTAATATCTCAAAACGTTTGGCAGCTACGAGCCTCCAAACGATCATGCGTACGGCGGACGCCGTACGGCGTACGGCGTACGGCGGACAGACGGACTGAAAATTTTTATTGCTTTTTTCGCGTCTACTAGTTATGAAACGTGAAAATAAAAATTTTGAGGGTAGCAAAGTTTTTTTTTTAAAAAATCAATCACAATACTTAATTATTAAAATAATAAAGTAAAACAATATGACGCATTCTTCAGATGACCCTTTTTTTGCTAAATGCAGCTATGTAGCTAAATTCACACAGAACTTTATCAAATAAAATAGATAAATAAAAAAAAATTCTGACACCCCCAACAGTAAGGTCTGGTTCTGCCACTGATATCAAATATATTTTACTTTATTATTTTAACAATAAAGTAATGTTATCGATTTAAAAATTTGCCAATAGTCGGGGCGAAACTTTATTATTTTTCAGGTCAAAGTTCGGGAGTGATCAAAATCGGAGTATATGTATCATCAATTGCTTCGCGATTATGACTCTTCTTGGAGAATTGATTTTTTTTTTAAAATAAAAATACAAATAGGTAGTTAAAATAGAAATAACGAATTTCATATCTCATCAGAACTAAGGGATGGCAAAAATTATGAAAACATATGCAAACCCTAGGAACTTGAATATCGAAAAATTGGGAAATGGGTTTGTAGGCGATTATATAAAAAGTCGGTGGAAGTGAAAAGCGATCAAATATCTCATCAACATTAAGAAATACGTCGCAGCTTTAAAAATCATACAGCCCTCTTACATCCCTTAGGATTGAATATCTAAAAATACTGAAATTGACTTTTTGGCACTTATATAGGAAACCAAAGGAATTTAATATATCATCTGATTTAAGCAATATATTAGAATCTGTGAAAACATATGCAACCTACTTACACCCACTTGGGGTGGAATATTCAAAAATCCTGAAAAGTGTAAATAGATAAATAGAAAGACAGCACGAGAAAGTAAAAACCAATTCAATTTCTTGCCACTTCTAATAGAAGTTACGGAATTCGTGAAAACGTATTCAAAACTAGTTTTATTCGATTATTACGCAAGCCCATGAAAGTGAAAAAAAAAATCGATATCATTTCAGGGCTGGGCGATATGGCAGAATTACTGAAAAAGTATACCTCCTTGCACCCACCTTCAGAGGGGGGGGGGGGGGGTGAATAACTTTTGATTACAATATCTCACGAACCAATTGCAATTTAAAAATAAAATTCGGTTTCTTTATAAAGTTTGACAAGTAAAGTAAAATTTTAAGGAGGTGATGAAGCATGGAAGTGGAAGGGATAACATTTTTTCGCAAATACAGAAACTACGAGTATAGGGCGAGAAATATCAGCAATCTATAAAAACATTGCCACATTGTCGAAATATTGCCGCAACTAGCATGATATTGCCCTGTATTGCTCCATTAATCGCTCCACTAGTTTTGGCAATATTCATCGGACAATTAATTGTTTTAAAAATTGCTCGTGTACAAGCACCTTCATGACTGGGCCTTTGTTTGGACCTGAAGTAGTAGAACGATTATTCCCGTTAACGAACTTAATTTAAAAAATTTCAACCATAAGTTCAGATTCTAAATGGAGTGGGGTGTTATTTTATAAAACTTTTGCCTTGCCCCCCCCTGGACGAAGTTCTATGGGCGCCCTTGCACTACACCCAAAAGAAAATAATAGAAGAATTGCAATGATTATATGATACCTACATCGATATCTTAAAGTCAAAGATATTGAGTTAAATTTACGATGCATGTAAATCCAAGAGTCCAGGAAAGGAAGAGTTAATTACTATAAATACCATATTGATTAGCCTATTAACTGAACTATTCGTTTGATTAGTGTAACCACGAGTTTTCATAATGGTTGAGTGATTCTCATTATCTTTAATTAGACAGAAAATTTCAAGTAGGTATGGAAAAGATTTGGCCTCGTAACGTTATTAAATTATTTACTCTTTGACATCGAAACCATTCTTCGATTTTGAACATTTGAACTGAATTGAAACTCCTTTAAATGCGAGTATTGCAAAATTAACGCTTACAAAGTTTTGAAATCGTTCCTTAAAGCGCTCTAAAGAAATCCGTCCATATTATTGAGAACGTGTCTTAACGACTTTTAGTATGAGAGCAAACCGAAGAAGTCTGGGTGGCTTAGTTGCTAGAGCACTTGCCTTCGGTGCACCTGGTACCAGTTTCGAATCTGCTTGGCGACGAGTAATTTTCGAGAATGGAATTGGATGCCGGACTACCGGTTCACTTAGCTGCCCAAGTAATGCCATGTTTCCACAGCCCGGTAATCACGCGATTACACGCTAATCTAGTAGATTACCCATACGAGATTGAGATTACCAAACCGCGAGATTAAAAAATAATCTAGTCTCTAATCTCGTAATATTTTAGTGTCAACACAGTAAATTGCAATTCAGCCAAAGGCAGAGAAATTCAGCAAACCATATGTTGTCAAATGTGAAATGTCAGTTGTAAAAGAAGAAAATTGTTAAGCGTAAGTATGTTTTTTGCTTAACTTTTGCAGTATTTAATTGTTGAACGGAAACATTTTTGCACATAGACTCCATTTCGAACTGTCGTCGACTAATAAAAATATTAACAGTGCACAACAGATGATTCGTTTCAACTGTCAAATTTAATCTAGGAATGCAATGGAAACAGTTTTTAATCCAGTACTTTTAATCGCGAGATTACGGGGCAGTGGAAACATAGCATAACACAGATCTCTGTTTTCGGGTTCTTGCAACGTTGTCACAGAACTTTCAACAGCAATTTGGTTGCGATGGAACAGTGAAACAACCACATGGCAACGTTGTTACAACGTTGTGAAGTTAATGCTATGTTTCCACTGCCCCTTAATCTCGCGATTAAGAGTAGTAATTTTAAAATTGTAACGCAACACACGTAATGAAGCACAATTACAGCAGCGAGCGGTTGTGCGAACATTTCGTTGGCGCTGGATAACATCTAATTTCTAATTTTGCCGTCGCCGCCACAGGTGTCATGGTGTTTTCTGTCAAATTTGTTGACAGTGAAACGCAACGATTTCTTCCGACACGGTTTTTTTAGAAGTGATTTGTAGTTTTATTTTTTATTCTTTGGTAAAAAGCATAAAATGTATCATAAATAATTATTTATGGAACTAATTTACATTGTAGATTCCAAAATGTCTTTTGAGGAAAAATTGGTCGAGGCTGTCCGGGCAAAGCCTATTCTTTTTGATTTAGGGCACGCAAAATATAAGCGCGTAGATAAAAAGTCTAAAGTATGGGAATTTGTAGGAAAGGAAATGAATGTGACAGGTTTACTTGAGTTCAAAATATTCCATTTCTCCATTAGCGAAAGCGAACTTCTTCGACGAAATTCGCTCGCCGCTTGCGAAGTTCGTCTAACTTGTGTTTATACCATAGCGAAAGCGAACTTCTTCGACGAAATTCGCTCGCCGCTGGCGAACTTCGTCTCAATTGTGTTTATACCATCAAACAGCAAAAACGTCGCCCTCGTGCGAGTCTTGCACTAGTCGCGCATCGCACTCTCGCATGCAATGTACCCCGGCCTTAAATCCGTTGCGCCACCTTGGTAATATTTACAACATTGATTTTACGTGATTATGTGTTCATGGACAGGAGCGTCCAAAAATAAGGAACTGATTTTAATGTATGATTTTTTATGAACATACATATGTAATGTTTGAGTTTCAAACTCACCCCACATGAATTTTTCTTCACAAATAGACATTGAAATTTTTTGTAAATAACTTATGCGTTAAGTGGTAATTGAACCCACGACATCGCCAAAGCAATGTAATTGTTGACCTAAAAGCTGTCGCTACAGAGAAAAGGTTGTAAATACAGAAGATATGTTGTAACAACTATTCTTCTGTTAAAATGCGAATTCCTTCCATTTTGATCGAAATAGCCGCAAATAAAACGCTGTAAAAAAAGAAAATTAAGTCATACAGATACAGTAGAGTCTCGCTAATCCGGATCAATTAAAACCACCCCCAATCCGGATTATGCGGGAATTCGGATTACCAAAGGTATATGCAAATTATTAAAGATAAACATTTACAAACGCTTATTCATTTATTACAACAAATAAAACATATAGTATCTCAAAAAAACAAAAACAATACTTTCAAGATAAACGTTAGAAATAAGTAAAAAGTAGTGAAATATACATAAACTCAAAATTTAGTGAACGGAAAAACGCTCACAAGCCAAAGTTGGCTTGGTTGCACAGAGTACCAATACTTATTGCCATATGAAATATGTACATACATACATACAAAACGATGCATATGAAGTGTCTATGAGAATATTCGGAAATTTCCCGTTCTACACTTGTTTGATTTCACTGTATTGTTCATCATTCCTTTATTTAACATACAATCCGGATTAGCGAAACTGTGGTCGATCCGGATTACAAGGAACATAATGGAAATTTTTAAATTTTTCATCCCATCCGGACTACCGAAGGATCCGGATTAGGCCGTATCCGGATTAGTGAGACTCTACTGTATTTGGTTATTTTGCCTTCGGTGCCAATGTCTCAGTTCTAACCTTTTGGCTATCGTGACTCTTTTATCCATTTTGATGGTTGGCACAACGTTATGACAGCAATTAAAGTTCTGCGATGGAAAAAGAAGTTGTTTTGTGTTACTTGGGTGTAAATGAGTACCTGAGTTAAAATCGGGGTGTTAATCACGAACGAGCCCTAGAATTATCTCATATCCGTAATCGCAACTGGAGCAGGGACGTCATTTCAGGGGGGGGGGGGACAGGGAGGCATTAACCCATCTGAATTTGAAACGTCAGGAAAAAAATTTTAATTGATTACGACACCAACGAAAAAAATTTTAAGGGTATAAATATGAGAAAACTATTAATCCTATCGACTTGGATCACCCAGTATAAAACTATAATGACAACCAAGTAAATGAATTGGACTAGAGCAGAGCCTCCTATATATGAAAGCCGTCGGGTAGGTTGTATGATAGTGTGCGTGGGTGACCATTCGATGTTTAACAGTTTCGTTTTTCGTGTGGAAATAAGAAGTGCGCTGTGAATATCGTGGGTAAGTTTTGTGTAATAATTTTAATTTAGTGATAAGTTACAAGTGACAATGGTAGAAAATGTAAACATTTCAAGTCTGTGCTTCATTTTCTTCTTTTGCAAATTCGCAATTGATTTAGAGGAAACTGATGAAAAGATTTTGCGTCCAAAAAATGTGGTTAGACTAGAAATGTTTACAATGTTCAATATTAATATATTATATTCGCAACTCTTTTTGCATTACGACTCCGTTGTGCAATGTTTGATCTCCTTGATCAATTGTACCTCGCCTGGAGGAAAACACATGGCCACATGGTCATACATATCCATATACATCCATATCTTTATACATAAAAAAAAATCCGGACGAACGGAAATCAAAACACATGGACACATGGCATATATAGCCATTTACATATTTTTGTATATATGTATGTATATGTATGACCATTTGGCCATGTGTTTTGATTTGCGTTCGTCTGGAATTTGTTTTTTATGTGTAGAGATAACAGAGACTATTCCGAAAAAAAATCCATGGAAACCTGTTGAATAGTTGCGAACAACAAACGAAAAAATTTCTCCACACAAAATGTACTGAAAATGAAATTTTCCAAATTTTCCATGTGTTTTAATTTCCGTTCGTCCGGATTTTTTTTATGTATAAAGATAGCAGAGACTATTAAAAAAAAAAAATCCATGGAAACCGGTTGAATAGTTGCGAACAACAAACGAAAAAATTTCTCCATACAAAATGTACTGAAAATGAAATTTTCCAATTTTTGGGAAAATTTGCAATTTTTGGCTTCATCAGGATCTAAGTTGGGCCCTAACGAACACATCATATAAATTTGATCCAAATCGGACGAACGAAAAAATTTCTCCATACAAAATGTACTGAAAATGAAATTTTCCAAATTTTCCATTTTCCGGGAAAATTTGCAATTTTCGGCTCCGTTAGTATCTAAGTTGGGCCCTAACGAACACATCATATAAATTTGAGCCAAATCGGATGAACGGTTGCTGAGTTATACGTGTACATGCACAGACCACTTATTTTTATATACTTTTATATAGATTAAGTGAAATAATTCAATTAGATTTTGTTTTCAATATTAATTAATATGTTCAAAAGTGCGTGATGTGAAAAATGTGATTGTGGGGATGTCACATTAATATGAAAACTTTTTCGATTCACAGGTACACTAGCCTGCAAGTTGTTAATAAATTTTGTAATTTTTGTTCATAATTTAAATATTCGGGTAAAATTTGTACTTTCACTCAAAAGGAGTTGTTTTTTTTTAAAATTGGGAGAGATGTACGCACTATTTATTGTCACTTAATAATTGAATGCAATGAAATAAATTTTCTACATTTTGGACTTGTAGTACCCAACTGGTTCAGAATAATATAAAAAGAAACATTATTTGTCTCAAACAGGACATACAATCGTACAAACACAAGCTTACGTATTAAAATAAAACATTGAAAACAAAACGAATTAGAACTTATTTAGCTAAAACTTTGAATTACAAATACAACTTAAAGCTAAGACGGCACTCGAGAACACAAAGAAATAAGGAACAGAACATAGAACCTAGAAAACAAGCATAACAAAGGCTGAAACGGGAAGAATTAAGGATTTACCTGGAAAAGATCGACGGGACTACAAAAACGTCCCAGGCGACGCATTGCGACAGAAAAACCCGCCGACAAATATTTGAAATCCAAAAGAGACTATATACCCAGCATGACATGCACTAGCTGCGAATTATAAAAAGGCAAAACGAATAAATTCCGAAAATTTTACCATAAGATAGGATAAGATGGACGCTGAATGTTAATCACAATATATAAGCAAAAATAATCGAGCAGAAGGGGAGCTAGGTGGACAGGTACCAAGTCTGCGACGAAGGTCAGTGGGATTACACTCTCTCTTCTAGCAACATTGGGAACTGTTTGGACAGTCGATCTCAGTGATTCTCGGACCGTATAAGGCCAGTGGGGTTACACTCCCTCTTAGAAAGTCTAAATGAGATGAACTAGGTCTAGTCCAAGCTGAAACGCGAGGTAAAGCAGCGTCACAGGAAATCACAAACAGCAAAGGCCAAGACGAAGCAGCGACGCAGAAACGCATGCAGTAAAGGCCAAGACGAAACAACGACGCAGAAACGCATGCAGTAAAGGCCAAGACGAAACAACGACGCAGAAGCGCATGCAGCGAAGACAGCAGCATCGCATCAGACATAAGCAACAGAGGCAAGGCGACAGTAAGCACGTAAACAGCAGAGGTAAAGATTACAGCAGCGACGCACAGGACGCAAACCAGTGAAGCTAAACGATGGTAGCCACGCATAAGACGCCAGTAACCAAGACGAGAGCAGCGGAACCGAAACAAGTCGCGAGACAGATTCAAGTGCAGCGAGACGAAGCCAAACGAGATAACGATCAGCGACAGTCCGGACAACGAAGCAGACGACATAACGGAGCAAACCGAGTAGCGAGCAAGCCAAACAGCGGACATCCATAGCGTTGAGCCGAGCGACGAATCAAGCAACGACGAGCAAGGCTAAGTACGGAGCCAGCCATGAGATGACACACAGGGACCGGCTCAAGGAAGGCAAGCGGAGTCGTGCCAAGAGTCGAGCTGCAACCAGCCACGACAAGTACGACGCCAACGCCAGAACCACGAGGACCAACCGCAGAGCCAAGCAAATCAAAGTAATTGCCACACACACACACAGAGAGACGAAGACAGGGACTGCCAAAACGTAGGGGCATCACAGAGAGACGAAGACAAGGAGGAAACCGAGCGGAGAGGGCCAAAGCGTAGAAGCCACATAGAGAGACGAAGACAGGGAAAGGGCAGAGCAGAGAATGTCAAGGCAAGCGAACTGCATCGAACATGTGGAACAAGGGCGACGGTCAAGGACTAGCGCAGACGGAGCACGGGAAGAGGCCAAGCGCAAGGCAGGAAGAATGAAACCAACACGAAGTAAGAGCCAAGACGTGAACAACGAAGACAATCTAGACGTGAGCAATGAGGCAAACCAACAACGTACAGGACAAGCGTAGCAGCCCCAACACGTAAGATGAAGACAGGAACGAAACAGCAAACGCATTATACTAAATGAGTTATATCAATTATCAACCTACTATTTATTTTATTAAGCTGAAGTATGAATAAAGTAAAGTCAAATCAAGAAATAAATGTTTTGTAACGGACACTGGCACCCGACGAGCCTACCCTGGAATTTGAGTCGTTACACCAGCCAAGGAAGATCAACGAGCTGCCTGGATGAAGACGATTCCACGAGATAATTGGAGTCCCACGAAATTTAGTTACGTATGTATAAACCATTTTTCTGAATGTGACGTAATAAAAACGAAGCATGTTGACGGGCGAGATCTTGGTCGCCCGTTAAAGTTTTTTAGATTACGTGAAGGTGCCATGCCGAGGATTTTCCCGAAATTGCCGATTTACTTAACTTCAACAGAAGCACAAACTCGGAGAGATCCTCAGGAAAGGCGTGAGGCCCATTTAACGAGAATGGAGCAATTGAAAACGGAGGCCCTTTCAGCGGATTTTATGTTTAATTTAATTTTTATTTGTTTTGTTTTATTTCCCAATCATCATAGACTTCAATTAATATACGGTTATTTTAATTAAAAGCAATGTTTTTATTATTTACTAGCCGCGTACCGCGGCTACGCTCGCTACGCTCACGTTTGTTTGGTGCTATACTATTGCTTCTATCGTTACTCCCGTTGCTTCCATTTCTCCCGTTGCTTCCATCTCTCCCGTTGCTCCCATTTCTCCTGTTGCTCTTATTTCTCCCGTTGCTCCCGGTGCTTCCATTTCTCCAATTACTTGCGTTACTCCATCCTCTAGCCACCATTCTCCATCTTCTATCCATCAACCTCTAACCACCATCCACCATCTTCCATCCTCCATCCTAACACCCTCCATCTACAATCCCCATCCCCCATTCTCCATCCTACATCCACCATCCTCCATTCTCTGTCTACCATCCTCTATGCACCAACCTCTATCTACCATCCACCATCTGCTATCCTCCATCATTTAAAACCCTCCATCTACAATCTCCATCCCCCATCCACCATCCTCCATTCTCTATCCACCATCCTCCATACTTCATCCACTATCTTCTATCCACCTTCCATAGTTCAACTTCACCATTTAGTAATAGGAACGTGTAACTAATACACCGAAAACGAACAAACTGCCGCTAAATCATATGAAAAAGACTCAAATGTTGAAATAACTCGCGAACCACCAACTGCTAAATGATTTTTCTAACGCACGAACCATCGCGGACGTACCCTCAACAAACCACCAAAATTTCGTCGCAATCATAGGAGTGGTTTAGGAGGCTATATCGGAGAAACAGACAAACAAACGTTTCTCCATTTTTATATATATACAGTGCACGAAATTAACTTAAAGGCACTACGTTTTTTATGGTTTTACGAAAATAGGAATGTTTACCTTGTCGAAATTGTTAATAATTAAAAAGTATATATTATTAAAAATAAGATATGAAAAGAAAAACATTTAATTATCACATTTTAGAAACGGTTTTTCTCAAAACTAATAAAATAAGATACGAAATAAATTTAAAGGCACTTTCATCACTATAAGAAAATTACAATATAATGCTTTTATTAATACTTTTTAGGTCCGCCTTTCGAGTGAATAACCTCGAACACCCTATTAGGCATTGAATCCACTAGGTTTTTCAATTCTGTTAGCTCTATTTCGGACCACACTTCGCAAATTTTGGATTTGAACGCATTAACGGTTTGGAATTGTGTTCCATTCTTATAAACCCAAAGAACTAGAATGCCCCAGAAATTCTCAATAGGATTGAGATCTGGGCTTCTAGCTGGCCAATCCAAAACGGGTATATCTACTGCCTGGAACCAATCTTTTACAACGTGAGCGGTATGCACGGCAGCGTTATCCTGCTGGAAAATGAAGTTTTCCCTGCTTTTTGCTCCCCATAACCGTCCAGAGCCCATTCTAACATCTTACGATAATGAGCAGCATCCATTGTTGTAGAACCCATGCAATGTGCGATTATCCGCTGTACCCAAATGCCGCCCATAGCATGACACTGCCACCACAAATTCATACTCCACCTTATTTCTTTATCTCGACGTAAGTCTACTGACAACCGAATTTTTTTTCATCACTGAATGGCACAGGGTGATCTTCAGTGATGAAAAAAATTTAATCTCGACGGCCCGGACGGTTGTCATGGATCGTGTTGATTGGTGGTCTCGTTTTCTTGCAATCCTGCCCACCGATTTGAAAAAATTGAAAAACGAAAACTCGAAAAAACTCGCTTTAAAGTTAACGGCAGCTGTCCGAGCGCTCGTATATCTGCTCGACACCCCACTGCGTTTAGTGCTGTATCTTTGAAAATATTGCGAATCACCCTTTATAACTTTGCACACATATTCTTAGATACATTAGGAATCGATTTAAGCAATAAAAAAAACGATTTTTTGACCCTTCTAAATAGGAATCCTCCCTTAAACAATAAAACGTTGCGACAAATGCACCTCCTACGTCAAAGTCAAATCTTACTCAAAAAAATATCGTCAGGCCATCGATCTTCACGCAAGCTTGTTCATTTACTTACTAGTGTCCACGAGCCCTTAGTATATATTTAAATTTAATTTCTTCTTTTTATAATGTAACATTTGCATATTTCTTTAAGGTTTTTAGACTCTAGATGAAATCTGAGGGCTTAAGTTTAATACTACCCAAAAATTAGAAACGCATAGATCGGAGCCTCGAACAAAATAAAGTTATATATTGTTTCCTCCATGCAGAGAAATTAAAAAAAAAAATTTATATGAGGAAATAGGATATTTTTGAACAAATTAAAAATAAAATAAAAAAGATTTCGGGAATTTATTTTTTTCTATTTCAGACTGATATTGTCAAAAAAACCAATACAGTCGTCGATGTATAACTTTTTGAAAAGAAAGAGTTTACCAAAACCCAGATGAAACAAATAAAAACAAATTCTTCATTCCGAGCAAACCATTGATGGTAGTAAGAAGCTAGACTCCTTCCAATCTGCGCAATCAGTTGATGCAATACCATCTATAAATAAAAATGTAAAAGATAAAGTTCATTCAGAAGCTTTACCAGAAAATGATGTGTCAATTATTGATATATATCACGTTTTTATCACCATGACCTCGTTCAGCCAATACTGAAGGACCCCAGATAGCGAAGCGCCGATTTCAATGCAGTTATTTAGAACAATTTACATGGATTGAATACTCCAGATTAGTCAGAATGCTGTGTTTTGTTTTAGTTGGCGTCATTTTTGTTCCAAAATAGTTCATAGTGGTGAAGCACAAGGAAGCATGACAAGCAAGGACGTCATTTGTGGGGAGGCGGCAGGGAAGGCATTTGCCTCTTCCCCTGAATTTTGTATTTTCATATAATATATATAACATATGTACATTTACATATAAAAATATATGCATTCTAAATCAGATCTGCTTCCCGAATGTTGTAGCGGTCTCTGGTCCGTCGGCATCTGCAGCAACTACTGTGTCTGTGTCAAACTCACCAGTTTCAGCAGCTACTAATGTACTGGTATCTGCTAAACCTTCACGCAGACAGCTGCGTCCTAGGTTAGTAAACACAATTGCTGCTAACACCGTCTCGTCAAAGCCAACACCTGTTTCAACTTGCACCTCTACTGCTCATCTGCTAAATGCCGCTTTGAATTCGTCTAACGGCAATTCTCCGTCAGTCGCCCGTACTCGTATGGGAACCGATGCTGAGTTATCTTCATCAGCTGATAATGCTTTCTCATCGCCTAATGTAAACAAAATCGATCAGCTAACTGCTATATCGACTGATAACTGCGCAAGTATTTCACTGCATCCTCAGAGTAAGCGGAGTGGGCAATCCGTTGCTGATGGGTCAACTGTGGCTGTTTCTATTAAAAAGAAATCAGCTCCAAGGAGAAAAGTTCTTGGTAATGCTGATGTTGTGAATAATTTTAAAGTTGTACCAAGTCTGAAATGGATGCATATATCGCGTTTCGATTCCGGTACCGATGAAAAATGTATAGTCGAGTACATTGCTGCTAAGTTCAAACTTTCCTCGGATAATATAATATGCGCGAGATTAGTGAAGAAGGATGTGGACCCTAAATCTTTACGTTTCGTCAATTTTAAAGTTGGCGTTCCTGAGAACTATTTTGCGAGATGTTTTACTGCAGAAGCATGGCCTACTGGGGTGCAGATCAGGCCATTTAAAAATGTTCCAAAAAACGATCAACAGGCTCTCGAACTAGCCCCGATTTGATCTCGTCACCGATATTTGATCTATCTTCTGCTCCCGCATGTATGAACATCAGTGCACTAAGTGTCTACTATCAGAATGTCCGTGGTATGCGTACCAAACTTATTGACTTCAGGAGGAACATTCTTCACATTACCTATGATGTAATAGTCCTAACAGAAACCTGGCTTGATGACTGCATCACCTCCAACGAATTGGGTCTATCACAATATCATGTGTTCAGAATTGACCGTTCCGTATCTACAAGCATCAAAACTAGAGGTGGTGGGTGTATTATCGCCGTTAAAAATACACTCCGATCTAGCCAAATTGAAATTCGTAATTCTGAAGTAGAGGAACTTTTTGTAATCATTAATGATAAATTGATCATTGGCGCTGTGTACCTACCTCCTTCATCTTGTTTGAAGGATTATAAGTCTCATTGCAATACCTTAAGAAGTATTGTTGATGCGTATCCAGTTGCTGACGTCGTTATTGCTGGTGATTATAACTTGCCTCAAATTTCCTTCGGTGATAATTATTGGGTGGCTTCTGATAACTGTGAAGCAAGTAACGAAATTGTTGATACTTACTCCGAACTGATCTTTCAACAAGTCAATAAAACTTTTAATGCCAACGGTAAGATGCTTGATCTTGTATTTTCAACCATGGAGTCATCTGCTGTTCATCGATCATCGTTTAATATCTTACCACTTGATGCTCTTTACCACCCGGCATTAGATGTGCAAATCTTTTTAAGCGATAACAATGTATTAATTTCTGATATTTCCTTTAAAACTTATAATTTTAAACATGCTAACTATGATTCTATTCGTTATCATATCTCATTAGTTAGCTGGGACTCTATATTGGGCGGTTTAGATATTGAGCAGTCAGTGAACACTTTCTACGAAACTTTAGTTAATATTATAACAATTCACGTTCCTACCACTGTAATTCATGGCTCTACTTATCCTCACTGGTTCAGTAGTGATCTGAAGAAATTGTTGTTAGATAAAAAGGTTGCTCACTGTTTGTATAAATCCACAGGGCTTATTGAGGACTATCTTGTTTTCTCTAGACTTCGAGCAGAGTGTAAGGCTTTTAAACTGCGCTGCTATGACGATCTTATTACGAACATTCAGAATCAGATACCTTATAATATAAATGTATTCTGGAATTATGTCAATTCACTCAGAAAGAATAATCTACTGCCATCAAAAATGTTCCTAAATGATGAAGTTGCAAACGACACAAAAGGTATAGCGGATCTGTTCGCTAAACATTTCTCATCTGTTTATGAGGAATGTACTGTTTCTAGTAGTAATACTGAGTTTACTAGTACCCATCATAAACACAATGTTCACGTTAATGTAACCAAAATCGAATTATCTGAGGTTCTGTATAGGTTGCAAAATCTTGATATTTCTAAGGGATCCGGTCCTGACAATATACCACCTATCTTTTTGCAAATGTCTTCTGACGTTCTCGTTTATCCTATTTATAAGATTTATAATTTATCTTTAAGCTCGGGTTCTTTTCCCTCTGCTTGGAAATCCAGTTATCTTATTCCTGTTTTTAAATCTGGTAATAAAAATGATATAAAAAACTATAGACCGATTTGTATCCAGTCAACGCTAGCTAAAATTATAGATAGTTTTGTGACTGACAGTATTACACCACTTTGTAAACATGTTATATCATCGCATCAGCATGGTTTTTTTAAGCCTAGGTCCGCCCTCACAAATCTGTCTGTTTACACTTCATTTATCGCTTCAACTTTATATAACCGTAATCAGACACATTCAATTTATACTGACTTTACTAAAGCCTTTGATAAAGTTAATCATTCGTTACTTTTAGTTAAACTCAGTTACATTGGCTTCTCTAATTCACTGCTAAATTGGGTCGCGAATTATCTTGTAAGTCGTTCGTGCTCTGTCAAAATTAAATCTGTGCTCTCTGAATCATTCGTTGTTACATCCGGTGTTCCTCAGGGTTCTCATCTGGGTCCACTACTATTTTTACTATTCATCAATGATCTTTGTGAAGTATTTCATGATGTTGAATACCTTCTCTTTGCAGATGAACTAAAAATCTATAAATGCGTTAGATCGATGTATGACTGCTTGGTGTTACAAGATAATCTAGATAAATTATTAACTTGGTGTGATGCTAATTTTTTGTATCTCAATGTGACTAAGTGCAATTTCATTATCTTTCATAAATCCTGTTCTGTTATTAGTTATTACTACAATTTGAACGGTTTGCCTTTATCTAACGTTAATGTTATTAAAGATCTCGGTGTTTGGTTTGATGGCTCCTTCTCATTTAAGCATCATTATGCAAGTATTTGTAGTTCTGCTCGTCGTATGTTCGGTTTCTTGTCGCGTGTCACAAAAAATTTTTCCAATATTTTCACGCTCAAGTATCTTTATTGCAGCCTAGTCCGTTCTCAACTTGAATATCTGTCACCAATCTGGAATCCATATTTTGAAGTTCATATTGGTCGAATTGAAACCATTCAGCATAAGTTTTTAAGACTCATTGCCTTCAAACTTAGCATCAATGTTGAGAATATCAATTATGTCGAGCTATTATCTACTCTACGACTTTCAACCCTGTCTCAACGTAGAGAACAAAGCGAACTAATTTTTCTTTTCAATATTCTTGGAAGTAACGTTGACTGTCCTCAAATTCTAAATCAGTTAAACTTTCGCGTGCCTAACTTTAGAACTCGGTCTCAGGATATGTTTGTTATTGAAGCCCAACGTACATTATATGGGTTGTATGGTCTTCCAGAACGACTGATGAGAGTTGGTAACAAATATTGCAATTCTATTGATCTATTTAATACTAGTATTGTTTCCATTAAACAAATAATTGAATTTTAATTTTAATATTGAATAGAAGTGTACTGTATTTATTTTATATGTATCATTTTAAAAGGACTTGTCCGTATATGAATAAAGAATAAGAAAAGAATAACATCTTGCCCCCCCCCCCCCCTGGAAACTAAACAAAGTTTTCAAACGGAGAGGACTCAACATTATATACAGTTACTCACATAATTATTAGGTCGAGACCAAAAACAAAGTTTGGGGCAAAACTATGACTGAAACGAGGAGGAAATAAAAAAAAAAAAAATTTTATTTGTTATTGTCTGTACTATATACTCATGGAAATAAGTGTTTTTTCTTTTAGCTTCTACTAGCCTCCTTCTTATGGTCGACGTGTTGACATCGAGACCAACATTTTTTTTTATTTCAGCAGAAGTTACAAATGGTTTTTTTAACCAACCTTGTTATCTGCCGAACACTTTCTGAGATTTTTCGTAGTCTGCCCCGTGTTTCTTTGCCTTCGCGCCTTTTTAAGGCATTTCTTACCATATTTTGGGAACAGCCCACTGTTTCGGCGATAACTTTGTAAGTTTTGCCTTCTCTCCTCAGTTTGCGGATGATTTCCCTCACCTCTTCCGTACAGTGCCGTTTACGTCCCATTTCCTCCGAACTGAATTGGTTTGTCATTAAGAAAATAAATAACCTATCTTAAATAAGTCACCTATAGAAACAATAAGGAGTTAACTTACATTTTTACAAGCAAAATCAGAAAATAATGCAACACTATGCTTCCACACCTATTTTTTTGCACACTGTTTTCATAGACGAATATTTAAAAACTGCCAAAAAGAAAACCACAATGAGAGCTCTAATTGCGTTTTTCCTTTTAAATGATTGGGAGGGTTAACGGTAATTCATTTCACAATAATTACATACAAAAGATGTCAATAGCTAGCTGTTAAGAAAATATACTTTTTGCATGAGCCTAGTGTTTGCACCTGTTATTTTGCACAGCACTGTATATAGAATTACTAGTGGATTCTTTTGATTGAAAAATTTTTGAGGCGAGAAGGTAGAGGACGAAATTGATGTGATAGACATTTAAAACTAGATGATATAGTGAACTGCGATTTCTATTGTAGTTGGGGATAAAGTCATAGAGTGCGCATGTAGATTTTCCTTTATTACTTTAGGTAAAAGTTTGAGAGGAGACCAAAATACAAAATTAAAAATTTTTATTTTTCCTTAACGGTATATCCACTTTTAAGCCACTGGTAAAAGTAAGAGAGGAAACCAAAATCCAAAATTAAAATTTTTAATTTTTCCTTAACGGTATATCTACTTTTAAGCCACTTTCATTTCAAAAAACTCTCCGCTTGACCTGAAATTTAAAGATACAGCAGTTTAAAATGTAGAATTTGCTCATCATTTTGATATCAGCTGTACTTCAAAATGGCATTTCGCATGGCACCAGCATAGCCATATTCAAACTTTTTAGGCTCTTTCCGCTATCTCTATCCCCCATCCTCTACCTGCTGTCATCCATCCTCCATCCGCCGTAGTCCATCCTCCATAATCCATCATCCATCCTCTATCCTCTATCCTCTATCCTCCATCATCCATCCGCCATTCACCATCCTCCATAATCCATCATCCATCCGCCATTCACCATCCTCCAAAATCCATCATCCACCCTTTGTCCTACATAATCCATCCTCTATCCACTATCTTTTATCCACCATCCATAACTAATACACCGAAAACGAACAAACTATATGAAATACATTCAAATGTTGAAATAACTCTCGTACCACCAATTTTTAACGCAGAAACCTTCGCGGGCGTGCCCTCAACAAATCACCAAAGTTTCATCGCAATCAATTAATTAATCTAAATCACCTCAACTTAGCAAACCAATTTCAAATGCCAAATCATGCTTCATAGTATTCTCAATATCTCGGCGAGTCAAAAGAGTGTAGCGCGAGTACACGCCATGTAGTGACCTACGAAGTGCACTACTCAAATTTTCACTACGGGCACTCTATGATGAGAAAAATTATTATAGAGACGTCGCCTCGTGTACACACTTTTCGTAGATAAGATTTTTTTTTCAGTGCAGCCCTAATGTTTTTTTTCTATCTCTATCTCTATCTCTATTAGTTATGGTATTACGGTTTAAATTCGCGTCGACGGTCTCAGTACCGCAACTGCCCGGTAAAACAAAATAAACCGCAATGAAACCCCCGTAGCAGCACGGGGGCGAACAGACCTTTTTCCGACTAAAACCCAGAGACGGGTCGTGGGCGCCAGCGATCCTTTTCGAAAGGTCTGCTCTCCTTCCCTAGACCGGATCACTGATCTAGAGAAGTTTCTTACTAAAAATAACGTCCGTCGTGACACTACGATACAAAACTCGCGACACACTGGAGGAATTGCTGAGAACACGGCACAAAAGTTGACACTCAAGTAAAAGAAATATATGGATTTAAATATAATATAATATATGGAAACGGTAATGCGCAATTCAAAAAAAACTTACACTAACTGGTCCCTAACGTAATCAAGTCTACTTAACAATTAGGGCGCCTCTGGTGCTGGTGATTTCCCTCGTGATTTCTTTGGTGATTTCTCTCGTTCTTCTCGCCTTCTATATGGTTGACCGCCTCGGCAATTATTTTTCCGTCTTCCCAATACAGCGTTATACTCTTGTGTCACTCAGAAATTCGTCCCGTAGACTCGGGACCTCAAACTTACTCGCTTCGCTGCCAATCCAAAAAGAGACCGTTTCATTTTTTAGTTGCTTCGACGAAAACTCCCAGCGGTTCTTTCATCCAACGGTTAGCTTCCACCAGCTTTTCAAACTTAATTTTGAGTTCAACGGTCTTCCGCTCCCATAACATTTTTCTACTCGCATGATAGCTTCGTACAGACTTCCAGCATTCCATTCGGGTATCTAGCCGAGATTCATAACATTTCTCATATTCCACAGTTCGCCGTCGTATTGAATTCGCTCGCTCAGTGTCTGATCGCCAAATGACAGTTCGTTTGTTTACGTTTGGATTTACGCGTATTTGTTTTGGTGTTGTGATCCCGAGTGCGCGTTCCGTGATGTTTCCGTTCGGGAGACTTCCGCTTCGTAAGTGCTGTCCAAGCGGTTTGTGGTGTTATACGTGTGGAAGCGTAGTGATCAGTAAGTGATGTGTTTCATTTTTCAGCTCGATTTTGCCGCACCATCCGGACGTCCGCAGGATGGAGTAGCCCGTCTGGCAGGACGGAATAACCGGACGGGGTAAAGGCACTGATGTCGGTAAGTGCGATTCGCTCGCGCTGTCCCCACGACGTGACAATGTTTTCAGGTACATTGCCCACAATTTTCGATGACAATCAAATCTTCGTATTTCAATACAAATAATCCTAACTTAAATAATAACCTAACTTACTCTATAATTCAAATGATAACGTTAATTCTAATACTAAACCTACATACTAACTACCAAAAACTTACTAACGTAGTACATATAAATAAACAATGCTATTATCGCATTTTCAGCCTTTCCTCCAATCCAGTGATACTTACTAATGCATTACTTTACGTTTACTTTTAGGAAAGCGTAACCAGGCTGAGAGGCGTCGCCAGCGCATCGGAGGAATTTACTGTGCATAAAAGGTAATTCTTTCTACGATTTGATTCCTATCAATCCCGAAATTAACGATTGTTCTCTCTTGTCTTTACAGGAAATAAACACATTACGAGTCAAACTCGTAATAATGGATGGTGGATAAAAGATAGTGGATAGAGGATAAAGGATGGATTATGTAGGATAAAAGGTGGATGATGGATTATGAAGGATGGCGGATGCATGATGGAGGATAGAGGATGGAGGGTGGATGATGGATTATGGAGGATGATGGATTATGGAGGATGGATTACGGCGGATGGAGGATGGATGACAGCAGGTAGAGGATGGGGAATAGAGATAGAGGAAAGAGCCTAAAAAGTTTGAATATGGCTATGCTGGTGCCATGCGAAATGCCATTTTGAAGTACAGCTGATATCGAAATGGTGAGCAAATTCTACATTTTTAAACTGCTGTATCTTTAAATTTCAGGTCAAGCGGAGAGTTTTTTGAAATGAAAGTGGCTTAAAAGTAGATATACCGTTAAGGAAAAATTAAAAATTTTAATTTTGGATTTTGGTCTCCTCTCTAACTTTTACCTAAAGTAATAAAGGAAAATCTACATGCACACTCTACGGTTTTATCTCCAACTACAAAAGAAATCGCAGTTCACTATTTCATCTAGTTTTAAATGTCTATCACATCAATTTCGTCCTCTACCTTCCTTCCTCAAAAACTTTTATATCAAAAGAATTCACTAGTGATTCTATATCGGGTCCAACAAAAAGTGATGATATTCACAGAGTCAGCTTTCTTTCTATTAAATATTTCTACTTACGTTTGTATTCAAATTTGTGATATTCATTTTTTCAAGAAACTCGACAATCGCTCGTCGTATGGCAAAATGATGATGTGCAAAGTTTACTTTTTGGTTGCTTTTAATCTGGAAAATTTGGAGGGTGATATTTCTCCGAGCGATTGTCGGGTTTCTTGAGAAAATGAATATCACAAATTTGAATACAAACGTAAGTAGAAATATTTAATAGAAAGAAAGCCGACTCTGTGAATATCATCACTTTTTGTTGGTCCCGACACCTTTTTTTATATACATTTCGTTAAATGTTTTTTTTTTGATATAATTTCTTTTTGTTGCCCTCTTAACTACTGCGGTTAAAAAGTTCGAATATACATATTTACTTGGCAGAAGCACATCCTACGAATTGCGCAGCGGGATATGTTAATACAGTCATATTTGCCGGTCTAAATATACAAATTTTAATGAAAACTTGCATATATGAAAACTAGAAAATTTCAAAATTAAAAAAAAATTACTTTAACTTTTGGAATTGCCCAAAAGTGCTGATTTCGTTAATTTCTAAAAGCCATGATCTCATAATCGATATAACAAACCGAATCAATGGAAACTTTGAACTGAAGGAATAAGTCTTTGCGACTGTAATTGTTTCATTGTCTGCATCGGAAAGGAACCGCTTTGAAATGAATTAACTAAAACCAAATTTAAAGTATGCAATTTACATATAAAATGACATTTTTCCTTGGCAATTGAACAATGTCTTAGATACCCTCGTGCCATATGCTCTAAATCCCTATCCCAGTGCTGAATTTGAGGAAAAACCAAAAACAGGAATTATTTTCAAAATATTATTCCACAAATACCAAGAGTAACATATTTGCAATCTTGTAACGAACAGCAAACTTGTTTCGAATTCTGTTGTGACCATTGATCAGCATCGTTTTTCTTCGATTATTCATTCCCTGGATTTAGCTATCGAGGAAATAGTTTTTCAAAACCAAATTACATCAAATGCTGCAAAGAGAAACAGACATTTCTACTTACATAGTAACAAATCAAATGTAGACCACCATCCTCGCACGTATTATTTAAGCAAAGATCGCTTAATTCTTTCCGAATTAAAACAAATTAATATCCTTTGAGATTTCGAATGACACTTAACAATAGTATTGTTGCTTTAAAAATTGTGGACATTTTTAAATATTTTATGAATAGCTTTTGAATTGACGTTGACGTATGTTCTGCATAAGTCTCGACTACTGTGATTTTGAGGAAAGCTTGATTGGCGGAAGAATCGGAAGAACTAATTTTCATAAAAATCATTTAGCTTTTCCAAATTCTTTCCAAGTTCTTTCCATGTATTTTAATGAAATGTATGGCGAGCTTATAGAAAGCTCTCATGTACACAAAATACAGATAAGGACCCCGTGTCCATGTAAGATCCGTACAGTAAAGTACGTAGTCGGTGCTGGGGGTTGAACCCGACGCTCATTCGACCGAACATACTGATATGTACACAAACCAAATTTTATTTTTCTGGTACAATTAGTTCGAAAGATATTGTAATTCAATGTTTTTTCAATATTTTGTATCATAGTTATACAGAAATTCGAAGTTCCAGCCTCCTACCATAAGCGGTTCCTGAAATCTAGAAATCAAAATTGTTCGTCTAATACACTCCTTTTACCTCCATCATAATGTCACCACCCCTCAAAAGAATGAGCTGAATAGTTTACTCATCAAATACAACAGGAGTAATGTGTAGAGCATTTGATTATTCAACGCGTTGAATAGATTTTAAATTTTCTTTAGATTCGATGTAGATCGTTGGAGTAAATTAAAACGTTTCGTCTACACAACAGAGAAATTTTGGTAGAGAAATTTCGTATAGAGGAAATTTATTTTTCACTATGTGGTGTGTACACGTATTTTGCGAGAATTTTCTCTAACTCCATTGTTTTTTCTCTATCGTGTACACTTAGCACAGACTGTACTGAAAAATCTCAACTAATAATTCGACTAGATCTGGCCCTACGTAAAAACGACAAAATGATTTAGTCGAAGTTTGGTGTCGTGAAATAAGGTTCGATTTTGCTTTCTAAGGTAATCCTCGGATTTGAATCCCTGTTCATTATCCATTATTAGTTTTTTGGGTTTGCCATTTATTCCTAAGAGTTTGATTATACCTGGTAGTATGTGTAGCCAATTTTTCATGATTCGTTGTTTGATTTCATCAGTTTCATCTTTTACTAGATTGGCTCCAAGATATCACTCTCTCCAAATTATACCCTGCAATTGTTACATTGTATCTGATTGGCGATCTCTTTCTTGTTTGTGTCATTATTTTTGTTTTGCTATAGTTTCGTTTATGCGTATCTTTCGAGTATGTTTATATCGTCAGCGTATGCTACTAGTTGGGTGAACTTGAATATAAGTGTCAAATTAGTGTCATTTTTCAGATGACACTCAAGTGACAGGTTGAAAAGAATACGGGCTAGACCATCTCCCTGCTTCAATCCAAATTTCGTTCGAAGGCTGGTTGAGGAATCGGTATTCTTACTTGGGATTCAGTGTTCGTCTTTGTGAATCCCAAAATCAAGCTTGATTTGGTACAGTACCATCCTGTCGATACTGTCATGTCAGATGCTTATTCAAAATCTACAAAGATTTGGTGCACATCTGTGTTATATTCCCATAATTTTTCAAGCACCTGTTTCACCGAGAATATCTGGTCTCATGTACATAGATCGTTCGGTTTTGAATCCACCTTTGTATTCGCTAATTGTTGAAAAGATTATTTTATGGCATTTTCGTGCATATGACCACCGCGACTATATCTAGTTCCATTTTTAATCACTTGATTGACCATTTCTGGGCTTATTTCACCAATAACCCGTCGAATATTCGTTTCTAAATAGTTGCTGGCTTATCAATACCATATAGGTGATTTGATGTATCCCCACAAAAAGTAATCCAATAGTGCGGCCAATTCAGGAGCATTATGTCAATTTGTTCTTGTTTGGCGTGCATGTGGACACGACGACGTCCGCCTTTACCTCAATCGCTGCTCGGCATCTCCACCATATATACCTATATATACAGAGCCTTTTCTAGCGGTGGTGCAAGTGGTGCGGAGCACCAGGGCGCTGATGTTCTAGAGGCGCCGAAGACGCCAACGTATTAAAACGCCGAAGGCGCCCTGGCGTGCTTTTGAAATTCAGTGCTTAAACGCGCGGCTCGTGCATTTCCGTGACACTCCTCATGTACGAAAAGCAGAACGGCACAGCACAGGCTTAGTACTGGTGCCAGAGTTGCCAGTACTGGCAAATGTTTCGGGTGCAGTATGTGCCCTTGGACCAAATCACTGCCGAATCAATGTCGATTTGATCACACTTTTGGTGAAACTCTGGCCCGATACTGGCAAAAATTACGACAAAACGATGCAAATTCTGGGCAGTGTGCACAACTCCGTCGGACTCCGGAATTTCACACATGGGTCTCTATAAATGGAATACTCAGGCATTTCGAAATTATTTTTTAAATTCTACTGACACCTTCTTCTTTTAGCAACGGCGATACGCTATTCTATTGCCGGTTTTCCATCAAACAGACAAGTATGTTTTTGGTTTCTTCATGTTTTCGAATGCACGGAAAACAAAAACTCGAACTCCAACAAATTCAAAACACTGTATCAACCAAACCGACAGTGTTTTTATCGCCGTTTTGTTTTTGTCTTAAGCCTGTTTCAACTAAGCGAATAAAGGCTAGTTTACATGACGACTGCAAACAATTTTTACTAAGATTGTAAGCTAGCTAGCTTAACGAATTTTCAATGGAGTAGAAAGCAACCACTGCAAAAAACAAAATTCACAGAAATATCGTCAACGTTCAGCATTCGTCATGTAAACCAGCCTTTACATGACGAATGTAAACAATTCTTACTGAGATTGTGAGGGAGAAGGAAAATCTCTAATGAGAAACTGATCAGGAGTGAAACGAACAGATATTATATCCAGCAAAAAATATGTACGATATTTGTGTATGGTATTTTTTGCACTGGCTGCTTTCTACTCTATTGAAAATTCGATAAGCTAGCTCCCTCACAATCTCGTGGTTAGCAGAAACTGCCGGCAGTAGACTACTGCCTCAGGCTAAAACAAGCTGTGTTGTCTGTTTGCGACTGCTCGGCAGCTGACGGTTGTGAGCGCAAAGGTTGACAGTTACTGCTGTCCGCAACGGTCGGCAGTACCAGCCAGATTGCACTTTTACTCTGTCTCGAACCAAAAACCACAAACTGAACAAAACACAACTGAAGTGTTTCCACGAAGTTGACTCAGCTAGAAAACACTCCGCGAAACCTTTGAAGCTACCCAACGTGGTCAAGGCTTTGATAATGGTGCGCCAATGAAAGGAATACATGCCGGCGTTTAAAGAAGAATCCTAGATCAGAACCCAAGAGCATTTTTCTATCCCTGCGGTAATCACTCTTTAAATCTCGCAGTTAATGATGCTGCGGATTCTTGCAAAAAGGCAACAGAATTCTTTTCTATAGTTCAAAAGATTGTCGTATTTTTATCAGACGCAACAAACCGTTGGGATTTACTAAAGAAAAATTTGGCACCCACAAATCAATGCCGTGAAACCGTTATGCAAAAATCCAGGTGAAATAATCGCTACAATAGGTGTGTTTTTTGCGATTTATCCAGATCGAGAGTGGTGATTCAAATTCGTATAAAAAACACCAATAATACTGTTGTTTTTTCATGTTTTTATTGCTTTATCCTGTAGATAGTAGGCTAGATTTGAGAGTTTATCGCGAAAAGCTACCCCAGTAAGCTATTTCGGTTAAAATCTATATTCTAGCCTACTATCTACAGGAAAAAGCAATAAAAAACAACAGTATTCTTGTGTTTTCTATAAAAATTCCAATCACTACTCTCGATCTGGATAAATCGGAAAAAAACACACCTATAGAAAGAAATTGAACAATCTGACAGTTTCAGGCCAAACGTATGACTTGAAGCAGGATCACTCGCCGATAAAATTGATTTTGCTTTTATTTGCTCTACTTGTCTTTGGTACGACATTTTAGGTCGAGTAAATATAGCATCCCAAGCATTCCAATCAATAAAGTCGAATGTTGAAATTGCATTATTATCGCTTGAAAGTGTGATGGACTTTTTATCGTCATATAAATAATATGGATGCCACAAAAAACTCAGTGAAGCAACAGAAATTTTCGAAAATATTTCAGTTGAATCCAAATTTGATGAATTTGATAATTTGATGACCAAAAACATTCAGCGGCGGGCCGAATAACTGGAACAAATGCAGAGAATTTTCGAATAAACGTTTTCGTACCAATTATCGAATCTGCGATGAATTCAATTACTGACCGTTTCAATGCACTGAAGAAGCACAACGAATTGTTTTACTTTATTATTTTAATAATTAAGTATTGTGATTGATTTTTTAAAAAAAAAAATTTGCTACCCTCAAAATTTTTATTTTCACGTTTCATAACTAGTAGACGCGAAAAAGGCAATAAAAATTTTCAGTCCGTCTGTCCGCCGTACGCCGTACGCAAGATCGTTTGGAGGCTCGTAGCTGCCAAACGCTTTGAGATATTAAATTGAAATTTTTTTAACGAATAGATGGGGTAGGCGCCTTGAAGTGACCAAATTTTTAGGGGTGGGGGTGTGAGGGGGAAGGAGGGGGAAGTGTTTTAGACCGAAAATTTTGGTTTCCAGATCTCAGTAACCCCGTATGTTAGGAAGCTGAAACTTGGAATTTCTATAGAGCTCTGATAGTAGACCCATTTGCAGAAAAATTGTCAATATTGATCAAGGGGTGTGGGAGTGGGGGGAAATGTAATGCGTCCGAAACCCAAAAAAGGTGAGATAGACACATTCTAAAATTCATATCTCCTAAACCATTAATGGCACACCATTCAAACTTAAAACATATTTGTAATTATACTAGGAGAACAGAATGAAGAAAAATTTTGGGTGGGGAAAGTTGTGTATGGGGGTGGGGGGAGAAAAACTTAAGATTACGATATCTCATGAACCAATTGCTCTAGAAAAATAAAATTTGGTTTGGGTGTAAAGGTTGACAAAAAAAGATTGATCAAAGTAAAATTTTTTAAGTAGAGGTGGAGCATAGAAGTGGAGGGGATGAGAATTTTTCAAATCAAACACATTTCATATCTCAAGAACAGTTTAAGATAGATGCTTAGAATTTTTACCAGAAGTAGCGCTAATTAAACCCTAGTAGAGAAAAAAGTTTTGGGATTGTGGGTGAAGAGGGGGAGGGTGGGGGAGGGTGAAAAGGAAAAAGTTCCGATGCTTATATCTTGAGAACCTGTAATGATATAAGCCTTAAACTTGGTATTTATATAGAGCTATAGTAGCGGAATGTTGGAAAAATAAAATTTTTTTTAGGGGTAGTATGCTACGGGGGTAGGGGGTGTTTTTCCTAACTATTAAACGGTTTATGCTAGAAAGTTGAAACTCGGTGTGTATATGTAAATCAACTAGAAAAGTAATTGTGATAAAAAAAAATTTGAATATTCATTGGCGTTTAGAAAGGGGGGCAAAAAAAATTATTTGTAAATATAATAGATATTAAATTCATATATTTTCACGATTTTCGTCATATCTACTAGGTCTTTTCAAATATTGAATTCATTTTTATTCTACGGATTCTTCGTATGAATACCTAGAATGTGTTTTCACGGTTTTTTGAAATTCGACCCCTAAGGGTAGTGTGGTACAAGTGGGGTTGTTTTTCTTATATATGGAACGGTTCAAGCTACAATGTTGAAACTCGGTGTGTATATGTAAATCAAGTAAAAAAGTAATTGTGATAAGAAAAAATTTGAATATTCATTGGCGTTCAGAAGGGGGGGGGGGCAAAAAAAAATATTTGTAAAAATAATAAATATAAAATGCATATATTTCCACGATTTTCGTCATATCTACTAGGTCTTTCCATATATTGAACTCATTTTTATTCTACGGATTCTTCGTATGAATACCTAGAAAGCGTTTTCAAGGTTTTTTGAAATTCCACCCCTAAGGGTAGTGTGGTACAAGTGGGGGTGTTTTTCCTATATATGGAACGACTTAAGCTACAATGTTGAAACTCGGTGTGTATATGTAAATCAACTAGAAAAGTAATAGTGATAAAAAAAAATTTGAATATTCATTGGCGTTCAGAAGGGGGGGGGGCAAAAAAAAATATTTGGAAACATAATAAACTTAAAATGCATATATTTTCACGATTTTCGTCATATCTACTAGGTCTTTCCAAATATTGAATTCATTTTTATTCTACGGATTCTTCGTATGAATACCTAGAAAGCGTTTTCAAGTTTTTTTGAAATTCGACCCCTAAGGGTAGTGTGGTACAAGTGGTAGGTGTTTTTCCTATATATAGAACGGCTTAAGCTACAATGTTGAAACTCGGTGTGTATATCTAAATCAACTAAAAAAATAATTTTGAATAAAAAAAACGAATATCTATTGGCGTTCAGAAGGGGGGCAAAAAAAATTATCTGTGAAAATAGAATGCATATTTTCCCACGATTTTCGACATATCTACTACCTCGTCCCAAATAATGAATTTAATTTTATTCTATGTATTCTCCGTATGAATACCAAGACAGTGTTTTCAAGATTTTCTGAAAATTGACCCCTAAGGGGGTGTAAAGTGATTGTGTACTTTTTCATAAACTATTCCATATCTCTCAGATCCAATCAGATTTTCACTTCCACGATCTTGTTCTTTTTGATAGGTTTTCAGTCACATAGTAGCCTACACCGCATTTCAGAATTGAACGCGTTCCTTACTTCTGCCGGAAAAATAATAAAGTTACGCCCAGATTGTTGGCAGATTTTTTATTTTTATATGATTTTAAAAACTACGAAGCAAACAGAATTAACGGAAGTTAAAAAATTGTTCATTCAATCGATATACTAAATGCTATTCAAACGCGAGGTATGGAGAATTTAGTGTCCAACGCAATGATTGCTTTCCGTATTTTGTTAACAATTCCAGTTTTGGTGGCATCGGGAGAACGCTCATTTTCAAAGCTGAAGCTGATCAAAACATATCTTCGAAATGCAATGCATCAAAATAGACTCAGCGAATTATCCATCATCTCAATCGAAAAAGAAATCGCAAATTCAATTGATTATGATGATATAGTAATAATAAAATAAGCACGAAGGAAGGATGTAATCGGGAGCAGAACCACATCGGATAACCTAAAAACTCGGATAATTGTACATTCTCCCAAAGCCTTAGAAGAACGCTATTTTTTGTGAAAATCGAAATGTGCGTAATGCTGAAATTTTATACAGGGCAATAAAATTCTGCAAAACACATGAAAATCTACGAATATTCTGTGAAACCTAAGAAAATCGGTTAATCGGTATTCTACTGTAATTGCTTAACACACATATCTCATCTCTATATGGTTATTTTTTACCTTTGAAATAAATTTCGATACATAACAGCATTTAAAAATCAGTATGTTTTATTTTACAACTCTTACAAATTTAAGGGGCGCCACTAAAAATCTGCACCAGGGCGCCAAACACCAACGGAAAGGCACTGTATATATATATATATATATATATATATATATATATATATATATATATAAATATAAGTTGAGAATCATTTCCCTGTAGCGAGCACCGTAATGTTGACCATATAATTGACGCAGTGATCTGTGAGTTTGCCGTATAAAGCACAAATTTCGAAAATAAATTTCGACAATTTTTAAAGGTTGTTCTGGTGTAAGCTTTTCCATGATAATTTGGCAAAACGTTCTGAACAAAAATGTAAAAGACTACAGTCAAGATGTCAATCTTTTAGGTAGTATGATAAGTATCTACTCTACTGAAAAAACTACAGGTAACTCTATAAAAACACCCTATATTTAATGAAATGTATTAATGAATGTATGCTGACATCGTGAATTGAAAGGAAACCCGACTTAGTGCCTTTTTCCTGTCCTGTGCATCAAAAATTCAAACCAATTGAACCAATTGTAGAATTTAAATTACAGTTTACTTTCTTTCTTTAACTAAGTTCTTAGTCCATAATTAAAGCAAAAAATTGTTTAATTCTGAAAAAGGTGCGTAACTTAAGTTAATTGGATATAAAGTGGCCTCTAAGTGGACATTCTTTTCTAAGGAAACAATTGATTGTACCTTTTGAAAAGGATAAGGAGCTTATAACGAAGTTCCTATTCATACCAAGCAATAAACTGCTCCGGAACAAAGGAAGGACTTACACACTATGCGAAAAAAAGATCCAAGGTGAGATTAGTTTTTTCCAGAAAATTGGAGCAGAACAAAAGACACGAATACGCTCTTTATAAGGTAAAGAAAGCCTTTCTCCGTATCGCAATGAAATTCATGGCATTCTTCGTTCTTTCCTTTAGTATAATAAGTAAGTAAGCTCAGAAAGTTTGTTTATTCCTTAATATTTTCCGTTGTAATAGAAATGTAATGTTATAGAATTTCATCAAGCAACAAAGGCTCATCACTTAAGTTCGTTGGTTATAAAAAAAACTTAACTTGGCTCTTCTTTGTTAATTTGAAACAGGCGCGAACGAAATGTTCAATTAAAAAATCAAAAAATAATACACGACACGTAATTTTTTTTTACATGTGTAATGTCTTGAGATGAGTAAAGCTGTAGTTTTCATATTCAACTCATAATTCCATGAAAACTAACTCGACCAGGCCCGTGCGCAGGAAAGTATGATGGGGGGGGGGGGGGGGGGGGGGTTTATCAAGTTCCCCCATACTAAATGTAAAAAAAAAAAAAAAGGTCCTCACTTCCCTATGAAAATAGGCCAATGGGGGAGGGGGGGTTTGAACCCCTAAACCCCCCCCCCCCGTGCGCACGGGCCTGCGACATGGAAATGGAAACATAGTGAAGTGATAACAAAGATAGTCTTTGGTGATAGTTCCCCGTAAGAAGATCGAGGAGAACTCAATGAGGGAGCAAAAAATTAGGCTTTTAACAAAATTAAGGAGAAAACCGCCACTTCTCTTTTTTCGCTCATAATTGATGAAAATGGGATTACGAAGAACATTTTGGATTTTCATTTTTTCCTGGAAAGTTACTCATACAATGTTTAAATCGCCATTCGGTTTGAGTACATCCATCAAAAAGTTTTACATTACGATATCTAACGAATCAATTGCACAAGTAAAATGAAATTCGGTTTCTGTAAAAAGGTTGACAAAGAAAGTTTGCTAAAAGTACAACTTTTTAAAGGGCCGGGAACGGGAAGTGGAGTGGATAAGAATTATCTATTAAAAAAATTGTGTCAAATATTTTAAGAACAGTGTAAGATATATGCCTAAAATTTTTACCAGAAGTAGGCAGGACAAAAATTGAGGAGATGAGGGTGTAGAGGGTTAGGGTTGTGAAAAAGGAAAAAGCTCAGAATTTATATCTCGAGAATCTATAGTCAATGAAAACTTAAGCTTGGTATTTAGATAGAACTATGTATATTAGTAGCATGTTGGAAAAATATATTTTTTTATACACTGAAAAAAATGTTGGTTGTCACATTGAGAATCTGTAGTTGTTAACCTAAAATCATCATATTGACAAACAAAATTTTCAATATGACAACGGTTTTCACCATATTGTACAGACGTTTTACAATCAAATTGTCAATATGACGAATATTGGATTTTTAATTTTTTCGTAGTCAATATGAAAACTCCAGTTGTTAGTATGAAAACCGAAAAAGTTTGATATTTGCAGTCGTCAATATGAAAAACACGGTTGTCGATATGATAACCACGGTTGTCCATATGCAAACTTTGGTTGTCAATATGAAAATCGCAGTTGTTAATATGAAAACACAATTGTCATAGTCAATATGAAAACCACTGTTATCAATATGAGGACCAGTTGCCAATGTGAAAACCATGGCTGTCGATATGAAAATCACCATTGTAGTTATGAAAATCGCGATTTTCAATATGAAAATCTTAGTTATCAATATTATAACTATTTGTCGATGTGAAAACCACGGCTGTCAATATGAAAATTACCTTTGTTGATATGAAAACACGATTGTCAACATGAAAAAAATAGTTGTCAATATGAAAATTTTAGTTTTTATTGATTAATATGAAAGCCGCAGTTGTTAGCTGGCACCGGTATGTGTAAGTCTTTTAATAAAAGTGTACCGGAATTAAAACAAAGCTAAGGAGAAAAATTTAAACAGTTTTCCTCATCGAGTTTTGTAGCGGAATTTATGTTAAGAGTGAAAGACAAGAATGTCACGGAAGCTCTTGACGAAGTTACTGATAAGGATTATTATTCAGGTAATACAAACAGCATAGTTAATAGTCTTGGCTTAAAGTTATTCCTTTTTATTTTCTTGCTCTTTTCAGATGCTGCAATACTATGTGTCTTCAATATAATGAACTGTAGAAGGATAGCACTGGAAGGAAGTCGATGCATACATTTCCAATAAAGGACTCCCAGCAGTAATTTGGTTTGAAGCAGAAGCAACGCCGCAGTTAGAGGATCACATCAGATTTCTAGTATCTCGTGGGGACTGACTAATTAGTAGTATCTTAAAGAATTTTTTTAATTTTTTTTTTTAAATAACTTAAAAAAGCGGATTTCACCTTAATTGTATTCCATGCTTGAGGCTTTAAAAAAAAAAAGATCAAACCTAATTTTTATGATTATTGTTAACTATAACAAAAAAAAAGTACGTTATAAAAGTGCACTTTATAAGTGGGTTACACTGCATCTGTTATCTGATATATCCGTATTTTTGGCTCTTTTATTTCTTAGGTTGTAGGTCTTAAGATTGGTTTTTCAGATTGATAGCTTGAATTTTCTGAATATGGTTTCGACTTTCATATCAAGAAGGTCCGTTTTCATATTAGCAACTTTGACATTCATATCAACGGCGTGAGTTTCCATATAGACTCTTGCGATGTTCATATGAACAATTTGGATTTTCATATTGATAACTGCGATTTTCATATCAACAATGTCGGTTGTCTTGTCATATTAACAATTGTGATTTTCATGTCAACAACATGGGTTTTCATATTGACTGCTGCGATGGTTATATCAACAATTTTGGTTTTCATATTGAAAACTTCGATTTTCATTTCAACAAAATGAGTTTTCATGTTGATAACTACGGTTCTCAAATTGAAAATCAAGTTTTTCAATGCAACAATCAATTTCACAACTCACAAAATTGGTTATCAGACGTTTTTCATATTGACAACTGCAGTTGTTGGATGAATAATAACAATTTTTTTGTCAATATGACAACCGTAATTGTCGATATGACGAACCTTTTTGGTTCAGTGTAGTGGTAGTATGGTATCGGAGTAGGGATGTTTTTTCTATATATGGAGCGGCTAATGCTAAAAAGTTGAAACTCTGCATCTATATGTAGATTAGGTTAGGTGGGTAGCTATTTGCAGAGATAGCTAGCACATGGACCGTTAGATGGGTCCGATGTGATCCCCCTGCACCATGGCACGACGCGGCTGTTTTTTTCTTATCTTCAAGAACAAACTAAGCCCAAGGCTGCGGTATACTCTGTAAATCAATTAGAAAAGTAATGTTGATAAAAAAAATCAAGTTTTCATTGGCGTTCGGAAGGCGGTCAAGAAAAAATTATTTGTGAAAATGGAATGCATATATTTTCACAATTTTTGTCATATCGATTAGGTCTGCCCAAATATTGAATTTATTTTTATTCCACGGTTTCTTTTTATATACATTTTCATGAATTCCGTCGAATTTTTTGGTTTTAATGAAATATGAACTTGATTTTTACTGCCTAAGGCTTCCTACATAATCGGGGGAAAAAAATGCGAATGACCACGTTGCACCCTTACAACAGTTTTCAAATGATTCCTTGGGAGTGACAATGTAGATCTGATTTCTGATAACATGCACTTGCAAAAAGGAGTTCAAATGGAGGAGATAACGAAGTCTTCTAACCTCCCTGAAGAGTTTGATTTGATTTAAGGGGACATTTTCTTGCAAAAAGGATGCAATGGAAATGGAAATTAATTTGTATAATAAGTATTCTACTAACGATAAAAATTTTCTGAAAACCCCCTCCGAAATAATTTTCTGCGTTCGCGCCTGATTTGAGATAAATATGAGCTGCGAGAGCAAGCTTTTAACGAAATCGAAATGCGTTGAAAAGGTTACAAAACTCTACATATTCCAACTCCTAACTTACTGCTCGAATATTCCACAAACATAACCGAATATGCCGAAAATGCATCAAATAACACATGCAGCTTATAAGTGCCGCTAGTTTTGAGAAAAGTGCGAGCTTTCATTAATTTTGGTAGCATTGTCTTCACCATGCTCACACACCCCTCAACTCCTATCTACAATCTTTTCATGGCCATGTCTATTCGTGAAATAACATATATATCATATATGTGCATATTTACGATAGAGATGGCATATACTCAAAAGACTTCGTATAAATGGAAGGAAAATTCAATAGATTTTCTACACACACCTAGGTATCACAATACGTAATAACAGGATATCATCTACCCAGCAAACAAAAAGGTTTGGAATGATATTAAAAAGATATGTACATATCTGTAGAAATTATCATATATCGTGTGAGATATCTTTGTCTGATCGATTGCGATACGATAAAGTGCAAAATGTCCATTCGGTGCGATATCTTTCTAGAGATAAAAATGGATGAAGAGGAAATTTTTGATTATGTACGTACATCCGGCAAAATGGTTTTTATATAATATTTATTGTTCGGAACCTTAAATGCATCGGTTTCACTTTAAAATATCGCAAAGATGACAATTTTAAAATAACTCAACTAAGCATCAATAATTATCTCCATCCAGATATCGCTATGATATCTTTTAATAATCTTGTGAAAGACTTTCGTTATAATCTCCTATAAGAGATAGAAGGCGATAACCGACGATATCATTACGATATTGTCATGAAGATTATCGTCAAAAATGTTTGCTGGGTAAGTACGTAGCCAAGCAAATGCAAGAAGCAAGAAAATTTTCAAACGTTAAGTCAAATAAAATTTATTGCGACGCATACGAATTTCATTACATGTACTCGTATTTTCAGAAACTTTGCCTGCTGAGTAGTTTCGTTTCATTTGGTCCCATCGATGTTTTACCTCTTCTTTTTACCTTTTTCTAACAAAGTACAATGCTTTTATAAAACCTCGGTAGAATTTTTGCTAAGAGTTTGGTGTGAGGAGCAAAAAAAAACCTCGATATGCCTGAAACATCGATGTCGATGTTCTTGTAAAACATCGATGTTCGAAAAAATCGAATTAAAAACATCGATGTTAAAAGTGCCCGATGTTTTTGCAAAACACCGATGTTTAAGAAACATCGATGTCGCTGTCGCAGCACTACTACGCACCTTCAATTATTGCTGCGACATCGACCTCATAACATCGATGTTTTATAACATCGATGTTTGAAATAAACGACATCGATGTCGATAAAACATCAGTGAAAAACATCGATGTTTCTAAACATCGATGTTTTTAGAGTTTTAGGTGAGACATTAGAGAAGAAGCAAAAAATGTTTTTAGCTAAGAGATTGGTATGAGAAAAAAGAACCTCAATGTTCCTCAAACATTGATGTTTTATCACGGTAGGTGAAAACACGATTCTTAAAACAAAATAATATTATAAATTAAAAACAATGGCCACTATTCACAGTCGCTTTAAAGCTGACTTAAGTGACTTATTAATAATACGACACTAAAGTCAGCTTTAATTTAAAGCCTACTTTATGACGACTGTGAATAGCGGTCAATCTTATAACATATTTCATTATTATTTCATATTTCCTTTCATTATTATATTTCTAAAAATAGGAACAGGATTCTTAAAAGAAAATAACTTCATTTCTGCTACTAACAACAAACTCTACTTTTCAAATGTTATATAGGTTGTGTTAACAAAACAAAAAAAACTGGCAAAAATCTGGGCTTAACTTTATATAAAATCTGATCATATCTGAGAGATATGGCAAAATTCATGAAAAAGTATACAACTACTGCACCTAGTAGCAGGTTCAAATCTGCTTGGCGACAAGTAATTTTCGAAAATTGGACTGGGTGCCGGACTACCAGTTCACTCAGCTGTAAATGAGTATCTGAGTTAAAGACGGAGTAATAACCACGGACGATCTTGTAGCTGACCACTTCACCTCCTAGTGTTCCGTTGGTTTCGCAATGAAGTAACTCTAGCAATACTTCAAGGCCTAGGCCCGATTTAGGCTGTTGCGCCATTGATTATTTTTTGGGAAGACCTAGTAGATATGACAAAAATCGAGAAAATATATGCTTTTTATTTGCACTGATATTTTTTTTTTTGCCCCTCCTTCCGAACGCCAATGGATATCCGAATTTTTTTTTATTTAAAATAACTTTTATAGTTGATTTACCGTTCTATAGTTAAAAAAATCACTCCCGTACCGTACTACCCCTACAAAAAATTTTATTTTTCCAACATGCCACCGCTATAGCTCTATCTAAATACCAAGTTTCAGCTTGATATCATTGTAGGTTCTTAAGATATAAGCATCGGAACCTTGCCATTTTCACCCTCACCCTCTACAGCCACATCCCCAATTTTTGTTCTCTGCTCGGTTTCTATGGGGCCTACTTCTGGTTCAAAATATGAGCATCTATCTTATACTGTTCTTGAGATATGAAACGTAATTTTTTTGAAAATTTCTTCAATTTTCATGTTTCACCGCCCTCTTAAAAAATTTTACGTTCGCTGTAGCAGAGAACACTCTCTCTCAGAGGGTACTGAAGTAGCCATAATAGACAAGTTTTTCATGGCAGTCTTCATGAGTGCTGAATTGCGAGGAATGTATCCCTGTTCCTATCCCTCCAGCGAGTAGTTTCGTTTCATTTGGTCCCATCCGTGTTTTACCTCCTTTTTTACCTTTTCCTAACAAAGTTCCAAGTAAGAACATCGATGTTAAAAGTATCCGATGTTTTTGCAAAACAACGATGTTTTAGAAACATCGATGTCGATGTCGCAGCACTACCTTTAATCAGTTTTGCGTAAGGCGTACACGGCGGACCATAGAGATATAACTGACGAAGATGGCAAGACGCCGTTTCTGTATAAAGCACTTTGAAGCATTTTGATGCACAATTGAACATTTTTGTATGGAGCATTTCATGCCCAGTGGCAGTGAAATGCAAATAGTAGCGTAGTATTTAAATGTTGGACATTTTTTTCTATTTAATACCTATGGGTAAATCCACTGAGAATCTGCCTTCTTGATCTGGCCACTGCATCACAGTTAGACAGAATTTGTGCCGTGGTTTAAGATGTGATATCACAGAATCGACATGTATCTAGTGATACCTTACCGATGATCTTAAGGTAATAATTAAGAAAATAATGTCCTGAAAAATATCCGATTACACCTACTTAAGGAAAGGAGTTCCGAAGTTCTCCTACTCGAGAAGGTCAGGCATTTCAATAATCTTTCACCTGAAGATTTTCCTACTTTAAAATGACATCCTTAATGAATCCTTTACCTACTTCACAGAACGGTTTCGGGCCTATCATTGATGAGTTGGCTCCCCGCTTAGCTAGCTGGTCAGCCGATTCGTTACCCGGAATACCCTCATGTCCTGGCACCCACATCAGGATTAGACTATTATGGTGTGCCTGCTCTTTAAGGAGAGTATGATAGTCACACACAAACTTAGAGCGGAAACAGTAAGATTTCAGCGCTAGCAGTGCCGCTTGGCTATCAGATCATATTTTACAATTGGGTCCAAATACACCGGCTCCAGTTCCACTATAGGTTTTAGAGCCGTCCGTGTACCAGACTAAAGCACCTTCCCCAAAATCTGCTAGACCAGATTGCCATGATACACGATCTTCCAGAGTCACCATATATGTATGGTTTCTCAAAATCATATACCTTTGGCATGTTATCGTTTACTGAGTCGGTTAGGTCCTTCTGACTAAATTCTTGTAGAATTTTAAGGTGACCGACAAGGTCTCTTGCCATGAATTTATTGTACTGCTGCAGCCTTATAGCCTCTCTCAGAGCCTCCTTCTTTATCTCTAAGTGTAATGGGGCCAAGTCTATCATGGGTTCCATTGCAGCAGTGGTTTATGATTTAAGCCCCACAGTAATGCAGCACGCCTCTGAATTTTTTGCAGGGCCTTCTATGCTGTGATTTGCTCGAACTTTGGCCACCACACACACCATAGCGGCATATGTGATCATTGATTGGTATTATAATGGACTTGTATGTAGTTCCAGTATACCATATTTGATCTGAGAAAAAATCATAATTCTGATCAAAATACCATTAAGTTTTAGTGTAGCCATTATGCATTGAGTGGGAATTGAACCGCAGTAGCAATGTTTTCTAGACCTAGTACACTGCCACTGGACTACACCCAGCACCGATCGTGACTGCAGTATGTTTTAGAATTCCTTCAGCCTTTCCATTCATGAGCTTTCGCGGTCGTATCTTCAGAAGAATTCAACGTGTGCAGGTATATCAGGTGTTGAACCCTGTTTACCTATTTTCGTTGACTTTACGAAAGGTAAAGGTACCTTTAAATTCACATCATGTTTCGGTTCATCTACGTGTCATTGTGTAAAACATAAAAAAAAGTTAATTCCACCAATTCAATTATTTTTAAGAAATGAAACTTCGAGAACTTCACTTTGACTTCTACTTTAGCTAATTATTTAAATTTCACCTCATTTCTGCTACTTTGACAGGTGGCAGAACCGTAATTATTGTTACTTTGTAATTTTGCCTATAGAATATACTGGGAGGAATTGGAAGCATTACGACTGACGGTTTAGGCTTTAATCAATGTATAGAGTAAGTAGAAAATATACTTGTACAGCCATAATATCCGTTTCAATTACATTTATAATAGTGCTAGCATGCAACAATTCGAACAACTCTCTGAAAACCAGTTCTTCCGAGAAGGGTTTATCGCGGAAGCCGTACTCCCTTATCCGTTTCAGTAGAAGATGGATGGAGATAGATCCTTCCATAGCCTCAATAGAAATTTGAATTAGTAAGGTGAATGTTAAAGAAAGTTTACAGGTACCTACAGATAGTTAAAATTTAATCGCCTATGTAAGACATTCCTTCATTTGATAGGTACACTGTATTTTGCTTAGGGCAAGTTTTGAGGCATGCACACGGAAATGTTTCGCAAGGCCAAATTTGTCAATTTTAAATACTTTGCGATATGTGCATGTCCTTCAACCACAATTATTGGATTAATCTCAATGCACAGTGACCAGCTTGAAAGGATTACTCAAATCTCGTTGCAGTTTTCGTTGATTTGAGGAAAGCTTTTGACACAGTTGACCATGAAGTATTACTCCGGAGCTTAGAGGAGTTAGGTATAAGAGGTAAAACCAACTCAATCATTTCAAGCTATCTTAAGGATAGAAGATATATAACAAAAAATGACAAGGTCTTAAGTGACAAGCTGACAGTGAATATTGGAATTCCACAAGGATCAATTCTAGGACCAACGCTATACTTGCTATATGTTCATAATTTGCAATTTGCTGGACTGAAGGGTAGATACGTGATATTCGCGGATGACACGGTACTACTATACAGCGGTAAGTCCCGCGAATCTATGGAAAATGCGATAAATATTGATCTTGTCAACTACGTTACCTGGATATATGGAAACAAACTAACAATAAACATCAAAAAGACAAATTATATGCTATTTAAACAAAAAGTTAAACCGGATGTAGAACTAAATTTAAAAATTAATGGACAAAATTTATCAAGAGTGACAGAAACTAAATACTGATAATAGATGGGAAATTGAACTGGGGTGTTCACATTTGCCAAGTACGAAAAAAGATTGCTCCTATAGTCGGCATCCTACGAAGGCTTAAAGGCCTGAGAATTGACGCAAAAAAGAAAATTTTTAACGCATATATAATGTCAAGGCTTAAAGGCCTGAGAATTGACGCAAAAAAGAAAATTTTTAACGCATATATAATGTCAGTGCTAGCTTATGGTTTAATTGTGTGGTCGCAAGCGTCAAGGACTAATATTGACATTATCGCCAGACTACTTAATAAGAGTATTAAAGCTGTCTTCAACTTACCTCACCTGACTCCGTCAATAGAGTTATATAAACTTACGGGGATGTATAATATCAACGAACTAATAGCCATTGAAAGGGCCAAATTTGTATACAACTCTATGCACGGTAACACAAAAACATCGATTACGATAATCCATAATAGTGAAATACATGACTATCCGACTAGGAGTGCATCTAATTTAAGGAATTACTACCGCCCAAGGACAAACCGCGTACGAGAGGATCCAATTTATGTAGTTGTACTCCTTTATAATGCTCTTCCGGATAGAATTAAAACGGCAGAAACCATTACCAAGTTTACAACGATGCTTAAAAGCTATGTGAAAAGTAATCCTGACGTGGTTGGCATCCAGTAGAGTCTGTTGGACACTTAGCATAGCTGAATGAACTGCAGCTGCATATGCTGGATGTATGATAACTACTATGACCAGATGAGGATTGATTTTGGGCTGACTTCTTTTTCTTCAAAACTAGGTTTAATCATATTATGCTACTTCTATTATTAGTCATATGTTAATTTCATTTTATTTTTGGCACCATTTATGAATTGTCCATTAGTGCCCAGCTGAATTTATAATTTATAATTATATTTATTATATATATTAATTATAATTATATTTATTATATATATTTATATTTATAATTTATAATTTTTGTTTTGAATTATATGCTTATACTTCCATAATACCAGACTTGGCTGTCTGGGAGGTACTGCTTAATTATGTAACACACACAATCACAAATACTACAAAATGAATTAAAAAAAAAAAAAAAAAAAAAAAAAAAAAAAAAAAAAAAAAAAAAAAAAAATTTGTAGAGATGGAGCTATTTGAAGTCCTGCAAGTTGTAGCGCATATGGAAACCATTTCTGTTTCTTTGTTTTATTTTTCAATTCAGTGTTATGCCGGTTTACCACCAAACGGACAAAACAAAAACTCGTGTCGAAAAAAACATTTCTTTGAAATTTCATTATAAACTTATTTTTTTCGACACGAGTTTTTGTTTTGTCCGTTTGGTGGAAAACCGGCATTACATGTTTACAATTCTTATGTTTAGTGCTACCGTGCTGTTTCTTTTACAATTCAGTTTATTTATCTTAATTTAAAATTTAATTCTGTGTTACATGTTTCCAATGTTTTATGCCTGAGTGTTATCGTGCTGTTTGATGTGTGGAAATTTCCGTTCGCACAAACGTCATCTGTCATTTGCTCCAAGAACCCGATTTACTCTTATTGTGTGTGGTATCCGGCGAAGTAATTACACCGACATGTTAGACATGTTTTATTTGGTGTCAGATATTTTGTGCGAACCTTAAAATCGTGTGTTGCTCCAAGTAATTTTTCGAAAAGCTAACTAATTAATCTAAACTAAAAGGCCCTTTTAAGGGCCATAACTGCTAGAAGATTTCGTTCCAAATATCCTTATGGTTATTCTTTAGGCTGACAGTCGCATAGAAACCTACACCGCAACAAACACGAGTCGGACTTCTACCTATGTTGGCCGATTTACTTTATTATTTATAATACAGTATTGTAATCGATTTTAAAAAAAAAAAACTTGCTGCTCCCAAAATTTTTTTTTCCACGTTTCATGACTAGTTGACACGAAAAAAATCTGCCAACAGTCTGGGCGCAACTTTATTATTTTTCCGCCAGAAGTTCAAAACGCGTCCAATTCGGGGATGCGATGTATGTTATTATGTGACTGAAAACCTAACAAAAAGTTCTTGAAGCGGTTAGAAAAGGGTGTAACATATGGATTATATAATTGGGTCATATTCCGGGATGCGGTCTAGAGGTTGAAAAAAACAAAACTTAAAAATAGGTGATTATTAAACAAGCCTGGGGAAGTGAAAAGATATTCGATATCTGATCAGACCTGAGAAATATGGTGGAATTCATGAAAAAGTATGCAACCATTTTACACCCCCTTAGGGGTCAAATTTCAAAAAATCTTGAAAACACATTCTAGGTATTCATATGAAAAATCCGTAAAATAAAACTGAATTCAATATTTCGAAAGACCTAGTAGATATGACGAAAATCGTGAAAATACATGCATTTTATATTAACTGATATGTTTTTTGCCCCCCCCCCCTTCTGAACGCCAATGAATATTCGAATTTTTTTTTTCATCAGAATTACTTTTCTAGTTTATTTACATATACGTACCGAGTTTCAATTTCCTAGCATAAGCCGTTCTTAAGTTAGGAAAAACATCTCCCACCCCCGTGCCATACTACCCCTAAAAAAAAATTATTTTTTCACCATGCCACTACTAAAGCTCTATCTAAATACCAAGTTTCAGCTTTCTATCATTATAGACTCTTAAGATATAAACATCGGAACTTTTTCTTTCTCACCCTTCCCCACCCTCATCGTCTACACCCACACCCCCAAATTTTTTTTTCTACTAGGGTTCTATTAGGCCTACTTCTAATAAAAATTTAAAGCATCCATCTTACACTGTTATTGAGATATGAAACGTGTTATTTTTGAAAAGTTCTTATCCCCTCCGCTCACGTACTGCCCCACCCCTTCAAAGATCTTACTTTGAGCAATCTTTATTTATCAAGCTTTATACTCAAACCGAATTTTGTTTTTCTGGTGCCATTGGTTTGTGAAAAATCTTAATGTTAAAATTGGATACAAAGCTTGAAAAATAAAGATTGCTCAAAGTAAAATCCTTGAAGGGGGCAGGGGAACATAGAAGTGGGGGGATAAGAATTTTTCAAAAATAAAACTTTTCATATCTTTTTAACAGTATAAGATAGATGCTTCAAATTTTTATTAGAAGTAGGCCCAATAGAACCCTAGTAGAGAAAAAAAATTTGAAGGTAGTGGTGTAGAGGGTGAGGGTGGGGAAGGGTGAGAAGGAAAAAGTTCCGATGCTTATATCTTAAGAACCTGTAACGATATAAACTTCAAACTTCGTATTTAGATAGAACATGGATAGAACATGGTAAAAAAATTAATTTTTTTTTAGGGGTAGCATGGTACGAGGGTGGGGGGTGTTTTCTCTAACTTTAGAACGGATTATGCTAGAAAGCTGAAACTCGGTACGTATATGAAAATCAACCAGAAAAGTAGTTCTGATAAAAAAAATTCGAATATTCATTGACGTTCAGAAGGGGCGGGGGGGGGGGGCAAAAAAATTATCAGTAAATAACAAATGCATATACTTTTAAGATTTTCGTCATATATACTAGGTCTTTCCAAATATTGAATTCATTTTTATTCTACGGATTCTTCATATGAATACCTAGAAAGTTGGAGTTTCACTCCACTGACACCGGAAAGAATAACTAACACCTAATCATAATAGCTTCTGTGGTAGCTTACCACGAAAAATCTAATAACAACAAAAATTGGTTAAAAAATAAGTTGCGGCGGACGGGATTTGTTTCTCTTCGTAGATCTGATCCAAGGTTACAACCAATGTAAATTTCACAAGCCATTAAACGCTGACCATATCCAAGGTTACAACCAGAGTATAGCTGAAATCAAGAGAAAAAAGCTTCTCAAATACACGCCTTTAGTCTAGGGTAGAGGACGCCCTTCTTGACCATTACATTCTTCTCGGTAACAAATTTCGAATGGGATGTGGCTATAAAGAATTTACCTAAGCGATCCCACCAGCTGTCAAGGTGTTTCGGTTAGTAGGCAAGAATACACCTTCTGAAGAGTCTATGCCCTCCGATGACGAAACAGCTCCTTCGGACCTAGTCCAACACAATCTTATGATGAACTGGCTTCTCCAGTGAAGTTTCTTTCCAAATTTGTCATATCCTCAGGGATGGCGGTTAGTCCACAGTCGGGGACTCCGTGTTGGAGTTTCACTCCACTGACACTGGAAAGAATAACGAACTCCTAATCATAATAGCTTCTGTGGTAGCTTACCACGAAGAATCTAATTATAACCTAGAAAGTGTTTTCAAGATTTTTTGAAATTTGACCCCTAAGAGGGTGTAAGATGGTTGTATAATTTTTCATGAATTCCACCATATCTCTCAGGTCTAATCAGATATCGAATATCTTTTCACTTCCCCAGGCTTGTTTAATAATCACATATTTTTAAGTTTTATCTTTTTCAACCTCTAGACCGCATCCCGGAATATGACCCAATTATATAAGTCATATGTTACACCATATTCTAACCGCTTCCCGAACTTTTTGTTAGGTTTTCAGTTACATAGTAACATACACCGCATCCCCGAATTGAACACGTTCCAAACTTCTGCTGGAAAAATAATAAAGTTGCGTCCAGACTGTTGGCAGATTTTTTGTTTTAGTTTTGATTACTCTAGTAGCACATCTTCGTATAGGTACTAAGTTTCAACGTTCTAGCAACCCATATAAAAAATTTATTTTTCTGTTATGTCTCTATAGTAGTGTAGTGACTACATGAAGTTCGCGACCTAATCAATATTTAAATTAACGCGCGCTTCCGTAAAAGACAAAAGACCTACAACGAAAGAACGAACTGAACGAAATATCAGGTCTATGATTTTTCTACCTCTTTTAGTTTGAGCTGCCGGCAAAGTTTGTCACGCGATCATTGTGGTAACGGAACGTAACTTTATAACTTTATATTAATTAAAATATATGAATTATTAAATGAAATATAAGTAGGTACATGAATTAAAAAAGTAAATGAATTCGAGTAATGTGTGTTTAGAGTTATTGTTGTTAATAAACCCACAAATGGTGACCCCGAACGAGTGCGAATTGATCCCGAAACGTGACCAACAAACAAAAAGTTTTCCGCAAAGCAAATCACAAGAAAAGCAACGAAAATTCCACGTTCCTGACTTCGAGCTACGGCCAACGGAACCAGCATCCCCGTTAAGAACACAGCATAGCAGCAATCAAAACGCAGAATCTCGTGAAATAATCGTCAACTAGCTTCAGAGTCATCCCCAACCGGTATCATAGTTAATCGTCATTTAACATCAATTTCATATAAGAAATACCAACAATACAAATACTGGAATCAAGAAAGCAGGACAGCAGACAAGTAAGAACTTCAAATAACGTTATTATCAATTTATTTTTTCTTTTGTATTTTGAAATTTATTTTGGTGAATATTTTAATAATTTAATTTGTCTCGTTAGTACTTAAACTATCGCAAATCGCATGTAAATCGCAAACACCGTGTGACCAACGACGATAACACGACCAGGCTGTAAAAGAGGTATAGTTACTTAATTTTTGTGTTATTCGCGTGAAAGAAAAATCAGAGAATTTGATAGTGAAGTTTAGAAATAATAATAATTTCGCCGCGAGTAAATATTTAAAGCACCGCGTAGAAATGGCTAATAATGACGATTCGAAAAACCCACAGTCTCTACAAGACCATAGCGCGCGTGAAAATGCCCAATTTCTGTCACAGCAGTCCAACAACATGGTTTGCTCTAATAGAATCTACTTTTGCGATCAATGTAATTAAAAGCTATGATCTGAAATACCACCATGTTTTGACTGCTTTGCCAGAAGAGGTTTTAATGTCGATCACTGACATCATAAACAACCCGCCGTCTGAAAACAAATATAAATAGCTTAAAGAAGCAATAATTACGCGTCATACGGAGAGCGAAAGTAAACGCCTTGCGAAACTATTAGATGGAGTCGCGATCGGTGATAATACCCCGTCCCAATATTATAGACATTTATGGTGATTTCTTTTCTCAAAAAAAATGTGACCTGTAAAGATGCAAAATTATTGCAGTTCTGCCCTCTTTTTTGACAGTTCCGTCCGACAGGTCAATTTACAATAGAACGCTTTCAGGTCAAAAAGCTATTATCAAAATTGAAATAAATTTTCACTACACTCCGTATGATTTCTAATTACCGTATGACCCGTTGGACAGTTTAATTTATGCTTTTAAATCGTTTGCCGCTGTGTCGTAGGATATTTTTTTCTTATTTTCATCGTTTCTTATGCACATTTGAGGTTAAAGGAGTTGCACCGCCGAAATTTTCGGGGCAAGAAATGCAACTTTTCAGGTCAATTTTAACCACGGACTCAAACCCCTTTTTCTAGCAGGTCCAAAAAAAATTGAGAATAGAACAGCGGAACTGCTAGAACAAAAATTGAGGGCAGAAACGGGTCACATTTTTTTGCAGAAACGAAATCACTATTAGAAACAATCGCGGGAACTTCTCAAGCGGTAACGAAAGATTTATTTAAACTAATGTGGCTGAATGGTCTACCAACCCAAACGAAAGCAATAGTAAGTGCAACCAATGAAAATAATATCGATAAGCTATTGGTAATCACGGACACGATATTGGTTAACAATCGAGCATTTCTGTAGTAAAAAATTCCCCGATTGATGAAGTTTCAAAAAAGTTAAGTGAAATCGAAGAGAAGCTCAATCAAATTTCAGTAGTTTCTGCACAAGACTACGGGCGTAGGTCGAGGACACGAAATCGAGGAAGTTTTTCGCGTTCAAGAAGTCCCTCTTACCATAGGAGAGACAATAGTGGGTTCCGCAGTAGCAAAGAAGTGGAACAGTATCCTATGTGCTATTTTCATTACAGTTTTGGTGAGCGGGCAAGAAAATGCAATAAACCATGCAATTTCAAAACCGCTGAATGTCAATCGAAAAACTAAAATCCACTGCTAAAGGATGCGGTGACTAGCAGTAATTTTAAGTCACGCCGTTTATTCATAAAATGCAAAAACACTAAACTAAACTTTTTAATTGATACAGGAGCGGACGTATCCGACGTGCCACTCAGAAAATTTCCGAGAAATAAAAAGGACAATGATTACTGCCTTTCTGCCGCCAACGGTTCACTCATTCGTACCTATGGGCTACAACTTTTAAAAACCGACTTCGGTTTGCGAAGAAGTTTCACACACGCCTTTGCCGTAGCAGCCGTTGATAGACCCATAATGGGAGCAGACTTCTCGGCAAAATTTAATTTACTAGTAGACAATCCAAACAAACGGTTGGTAGACAGCCTGACCTCCTTAGTAATAAGTGCAGTATCGACAACTGACAATATACCCACCCCAAAATTATACCACATGGACAACGAGTACGATAATATAATCGACGAGTTTCCCAATTTAACAACGGCCCCCAACTACCATTTACAATCAAACATAATGTTATCCAGTATATTCGAACAAAAGGACGTCTGCCATTCTCAAAAACACGCCGGCTCGAAAAAGCCAAATTCAACACAGCCAAAAATGAATTTGAGCATATGGTCAACCTTGGCATATGCCAGCCATCTTCATCCCCAGTTGCTTCATCTTTACACATTGAAAAAAAAGAGACAGTAATGACTGGAGGCCTTGCGGAGATTACCGCCGTCTAAATTCTTGTTCAATAGCTGATAGATACCCAATCCCACATATCCAGGATTTTGCCATGCACCTCAGCGGGTGTACGATTTTCTCCAAGATGGATTTGGTCAGAGCGTTGCATCACATCCCCGTCGCTACGCAAGATATTCAAAAAACAACCATAACCACTCCTTTCGGTCTGTTCGAGTTTCGACGAATGCCGTTCGGATTAAGAAATGCGGCACAAACATTCCAAAGGTTTATCAATGAAACCTTAAGAGGGCTAGATTGCATATACGCGTACTGTTACGATTTTTCCCCGACAATGGAAAACCGACTCGAAACCTCCACAACAACAGGGGGCGAAGGGGCCTTGTCCGGCTCGAACCCAGAGATGGGTCGTGGGGTGCCAGTGGTCCTTTTTGGAAGACCTCGTTCTTCTTTCGCAACGATCGAACCACTGATCGTTCGAAAATTCAATTCATATACCCTGGAGGGACGAAGACTGAAACACGTCACAATAATCGTTACAAAATTTAAGAAAACAGATACGAAATTCAATGTAAAAAGCAGTAACCAATTTATTAAACTAAAAGTCCCTAGCTACTCATGCTACTTAACCTAGGGCACCTCTGGTGTTCTCCGCTCCTCCGCCACCGTCCTCGGATAACTGCGCTCAGGAACTCTTTCAGTCCGCGACGCTTACAAAAGGAAGCACCGAATTTCACCTCCGCTTGCTGGTTGCGCGTTCCCGCCGATTCACCAAAGCACTTGGTTTTCTACAGTAAAAGTTATGTTTCTAGGACGCCTCTATCACCGACTTGTGACCGCGCTGCGTTTACTTTTTAACAAAATTCAATCACTTTTCCACGATTCGGTTCACGGTCCAAAACGAAAAGGTCGACTTGCTTATCTCACTGCCAATTCCAAGAGACCCCGCAAACCCTTGTCCATTCTCCACGAAAACTACTAGCGGGAAAATTTACCGGCTGGTTTTCCGTTTTCGTAGGCGGGTTCAACGTTCGTTTCGCGCATATTTTTGCGTTTTCCAAGTCCAGGTTCAATGTTCGTTTCGCGCATATCTTCCCGCGCATACTCGAATTGAATTTAAACGCGAACAGCCTTAACCCGAGACACACACCGACGAAAATTCACAATTAGTTACTTGTGGGGATCACCCACTGTAATAACTCTTATCGTATAAGTCACAATATTCGGGGCCAACTTCACAGTCGTTATTGTTTATATGTCACCCGCGAGTGTTGTGATGTAAGTTATTCGCTAATTCTTAGTTGCATTAAAGCGATATACTGTTCTCTGCACTTGCGCGCCGTACTTTCCGCTCGATCGGCTCGTCGATAGTTTTCCTTACAAAATTACCTAGCTCCTAATAATCTTATTAATCTTATGTTCTTTTCTTTTTCCTGCTAATTGACAAGGTCCTAACCTTACCCGTCTACCAGTCCTTCCTCGCTCCAGAGTTATGGTTCCTTCAACGATTGAAATTTAAATTTACTCATTTTCTTTTTCTTTTAGTCTGTGCCATGAGTTGGGGGCAGGACCCCAGGAAACTACATTTGCAAGAGGTCTTCCCTTGCATGATTATTCGGTGAGTTACTTCAGTAAAATGCTTCCAAAATAAATTGTTAACCTTCCTCTTCTCCTCCCTTCAGGCGGACCGTAACATTCCTCTCCTACTTAAAAGAGAATTTCCCAAATTCTCTAGGCGCCCTTCGAAGGAAAAAAAAAAAAATAAGCTGAGTGTTGGTACCTGAACGAGTAAGATTTATTTTTATCCCTATTCAAACTGAGTTTCTTCCTCGGCACCCATTTCCTTACCAAGATTACATAATTCCCTCAATTCCAATTGCCCACTTGAACCCAAATAAAATAATTCAGATATACTACCGACGACCAAAAAAAAATTAATAAAAAAAAAAACCAATGGCATAGTACCCACCACCTAAGAAAAAAAAATACTCCTGGACAAAAAAAAAATAATACCAAAACAGAATATTATTCCCCGCGACCCGTGTATGCTTTGAGGTCCAGGTGCCAGACGCCACCCGGTTTCCCATCTTCATCCTTCAGTTTATATGTCCAAGGTGACACTTTCTCTAGGACTTCGAAAGGTCCTATGTACTTAGGTGCTAAGTTTGCTGAAAAATACTTGGAGGCATCCGACAATACGTGGTTCGTTCGCATTACCAAATCTTTTGGGAAAAAATCCTCTTTCCGTCTACGCAAGTCCAACGTCGGCCCTGTTTACAATCACGTGATGTGTGTCTCACTTCCTTGCAATTATAACACGTAATTGTTCTGAGTTGTGTTGCCCTGTTATTTCCCTCACTCGACTTCCTCCCAGATTGCTGCTCATCCTTCAGGTCCACATATGCCAGATCAGGCTCAAAGAGATGACTTGATCGGCGTCCCGGTGGTGGCACAAATGATTCTACTAAAATCCTCGTTCCGTCTACGCAAGTCATACCGATTCTTTGCTACGTCCGTGGCATGTTTAAATCGATTTATGACATCCTCCCTCACCTGATTCAAGGCTAGAGCGCGTTTCTGTGGCTCGAGATCGATACCACTGTCTTCCCCCTCTGGTTTTTCCCCAAGTTCCACACAAGTGGACATATTTTTCCCAAAATTTACGAAGTATAGAGTACACTTCATCACCTCATGCGTAGAAGTCCGCAACGCACAAGCGATTTTTGCCAAATTATCGGCCCACTTCCTATGATTCTCAGATGCATAGGCTCTAAGCATCGTCTTAATAGATTGATTAATCCGTTCCGCCGGGTTGGCTTGAGGGTGATAGAACGCGGTGTACTTTATCGTGGTTGCGTAGGATTACACCACTCGTTTGAACTCTTTCGCCCGGAATTGAACACCGTTGTCGCATACAACCCACTTTGGAACGCCGAAAAGCAGAAATACACTATCCTCTAACGCTTTCGTTACCGCCATACCCGTGGCAGCCCTGAGAGGAAATAACAAAGGAAATTTCGAGAAGTAGTCTACGACGGTCAAGATATACGTATACCCTTGCGACGAACGTGGAAGTGGCCCAACCAAATCTACACAGATTATTTCCCACGGTTGCTTGGCCTCACCGTTCCGTGAGACCATCAATCCAATAGGCAACCGTCGTTGTGAATTAATTGCTTGACAAAACGGATAAGATCGTACATATTTCCGAATATCTGCTTGCATTTTGGGCCAATAATAAAAACCTAGCCACTCGATCTATTGTTTTGTTTGCACCCAAGTGACCAGCTTTCGGATCATCATGCTGCTCATGCAGTATTTTTATCCGCTCCCCTTTCGGTACAACCCGCTTCCAAGCATCCGCAGAATCTAAATCTGGATACGCGGTAGGAACATGTTTCCACAACGTGGTGCCACTGATCCTCCACTCCGAATATTTTGCCGGTTGCCTCTGTACCGTCTCCAACATGCTTCCGAACCAACGATCTGTTTGACCCTCCACCTGTACTACCTCCACCAGAGGAACAGACCGGGATAAGGCATCAGGAACAACGTGATCCTTTCCCTTCCTATGTATGATGTCGAAATCGTACTGCTGGAGTCGTACTGCCCACCTCGCCAATCGTCCCGTCGGATCTTTGACATTGTTCAGCCAAACGAGTGAATAGTGATCTGTCACCACACTAAACTTAGTTCCCTCCACGTACGGTCTCAACTTTTCGATGGCCGAGAGGACCGCCAAACACTCCTTCTCAGTCGTTGAGAACTTCCGTTCGGAGCTAGTTAGCGAACGACTTAAGTAGCATATAACTTTCTCTCCATCCAGCTGCAATTGTGTCAACACACCACCTAACCCGAAATTCGAGGCGTCGGTCTGAATCACAAATGGCAGCTCATAATCCGGACAAGTCAAGATTGGTGCCGTGGCGAGTTTCACTTTCGCTTGCGCGAAAGCGCTTTCACAATCCTCGTCCCAAGCGAACTTCTTATTTTTCTTGAGCAAAGAAGTTAAAGGTGAGACGAGGGTGGCAAAGTCCGGAATAAATCTCCGATACCATGACACCATCCCGAGAAACTGACACACTACTTTCACGTTCTTCGGAGCCTGAAACCTCATCAGACACTCCACCTTCTCCGGATCAACGTGTAACCCACTCTCATCCACGACGTACCCCAAGTACCGCAGTTCATACCTGCAGAACTCGCACTTCTCCCGAGACACTCTGAGTCCTACCGCAGTAAGCTTTCGAAACACCTCCTGGAGCACTTCCATGTGTTTGTCGAAGGTTTGCGTCACCACAATTATATCATCTAAGTAAACAAATACAAAGGGTTCCATATCCGCTCCGAGCACCTTATCTATCAACCTTTGCCAGGTCGCCGGGGCATTTTGTAGCCCAAACGGCATTCGAGTAAACTCGAACAACCCTCGTCTCGGTACCGTAAAAGCGGTGTATTGACGGGATGATTCTGCCATAGACACCTGCCAGTATGCTGACTTGATATCCAATGAAGAAAGGTACTTCGCATCCCTTAACTTATCAAGTGTTGCCGTTACGTAGGGGATTGGGTACGCGTCCCTCTCTGAGACTTTGTTGACTTTCCTGAAGTCCACACAGAAACGAAATTTTCCGTCTTTCTTCTTGCCAAGCAATATAGGTGAAGACCATGCACTCTTAGATGGTTGTACTATTCCCCCAGCCAACATTTCATCCAATTCCCGGTCAATGTCACTCTGCACCACGGGATTTACCGGATAATACCTCTGCTTGATTGGGGAAGAGTTGATCGTAATTATATGTTCAACCTCCGAAGTGCGTCCGAGACCATCGCCAATTCGTTCGGATTCCATCTCTAAAATTTTTTCCAACTCTTCCGTCTGGTTGTAATCCAATTTAGATTTCGGTTGAAGAAAATCGATGGGGGCCAAATAAAATTCGTCCGGTAAATCGCAATTATCCTTACGCAAATCAACCACTAACCCAAATTGTACCCAAAAATCTCCTCCCAAAATTAGCACATGAGGTAGTTTGGGCACAACCAAACACTCCACCTACCGCGTCCGACTTTCCACCGAGATCGGAATCCAAATGGTTCCATCTACCCCGCACTTCTCGTCATTGGCCAATTTCACTTCCGTCGCGTTTGAATTTCTCAACTCCACCCCCAACTTCCGTAACCTTTCCCAACCAGACTTCCCTACAATTGTTCTCGATGCCCCTGAATCCAATAAACCCACGAATTCTACATCGAAAAAGGACACTGTTAAGTGTGGCCGGGGATCTCCTTTTACCGAAGTCAACGCAAAATTCACCGGAACGGCAGATGCGGTATCTTCATTCGTGCTCACTTTACCGCTGTCTAATGAACACGACTTTCGTTTCCCGACTCTACCCGCGCAGTACTAGTCGTTGCTTCCATTTCAGAGACACTTGAAGTTCCCGGGTTGCAGACAGTACAGTCCTTTGTAAAAACCCCAGGTTTTCCACACCTGAAACAACGTCGGCCCTGTTTACAATCACGTGATGTGTGTCTCACTTCCTTGCAATTATAACACGTAATTGTTCTGAGTTGTGTTGCCCTGTTATTTCCCTCACTCGACTTCCTCCCAGGTTGCTGCTCATCCTTTAGGTCCACATATGCCAGATCAGGCTCAAAGAGATGACTTGATCGGCGTCCCGGTTCTCTACCCGAGAACGTTTCCAGAAGATACGAAATTTCTTTAAGTTTTAAACCAAGAGCTTCTTGGTCCTCTCCAAATTTAAATGGATAGTCCCGAACAATAAAATTTCCGCGATTGTACCCTTCTTGCAAATGCACTTTCCACTTTTTCCTGGCACTTAACGGAAAATCACAATAGCCACAAAACCGTTGGGCGCCATATGTTACGATTTTTCCCCGACGATGGAAAACCGACTCGAAACCCCCACAACAACAGGGGGCGAACGGGCCTTGTCCGGCTCGAACCCAGAGATGGGTCGTGGGGCGCCAGTGGTCCTTTTTAGAAGACCTCGTTCTTCTTTCGCAACGATCGAACCACTGATCGTTCGAAAATTCAGTTCATACACCCTGGAGGGACGAAGACGGAAACACGTCACAGTAATCGTTACAAAATTCAAGAAAACAGATACGAAATTCAATGTAAAAAGAAGTAACCAATTTAATTAACTAAAAGTCCCTAGCTACTCATGCTACTTAACCTAGGGCGCCTCTGGTGTTCTCCGCTCCTCCACCACCGTCCTCGGATAACTGCGCTCAGGAACTCTTTCAGTCCGCGACGTTTACAAAAGGAAGCACCGAATTTCACCTCCGCTTGCTGGTTGCGCGTTCCCGCCGATTTACCAACGCACTTGGTTTTCTACAGCAAAAGTTATGTTTCTAGGACGCCTCTATCACCGACTTGTGACCGCGCTGCGTTTACTTTTTAACAAAATTCAATCACTTTTCCACGATTCGGTTCACGGTCCAAAACGAAAAGGTCGTTCCGTTTTCCAAGTCCATTTTCAATGTTCGTTTTGCGCATATCTTCCCGCGCATACTCGAATTGAATTTAAACGCGAACAGCCTTAACCCGAGACACACACCGACGAAAATTCACAATTAGTTACTTGTGGGGATCACCCACTGTAATAACTCTTATCGTATAAGTCACAATATTCGGGGCCAACTTCACAGTCGTTATTGTTTATATGTCACCCGCGAGTGTTGTGATGTAAGTTATTCGCTAATTCTTAGTTCCATTAAAGCGATATACTGTTCTCTGCACTTGCGCGCCGTACTTTCCGCTCGATCGGCTCGTCGATAGTTTTCCTTACAAAATTCATCATCATCATCAATGGCGCGACAGCCCAAATCGGGCCAGGGCCTGCAGGATACATTGTCTGAAGTCATCTCGGTTCAGCGCCCGCGTCCTCCAGTTTGTGCACCTAAGAAGCGATTTGCAATCTGCGTCAACTGAATCCTCGTATCTTTTTCGCGGTTTTCCCACCGGTCGCTTGCCAAAGGGCTGTACCTTTCAATGTGCGCTTGGGAATTCTTCCGTCCTCCATTCGCCCCACATGACCTGCCCATTGCAGCTTACGGAATTTTATAAGAGTCGATGCGGCTGGGTCGTCATAGATGTTATACAACTCGTTGTTGTACCGAATACGCCATTCAGTGCCTTCTCTTACTGGTACCAAAATTCTTCGAAGAATTCGTCGTTCAAAAGCGTCTATTGATTTTTCAGACGCTTGGGTGAGAGTCCACGTTTCACTTGCATATAGTAGCACAGGTCTTATTATGGTCTTGTATATGCGAAGTTTGCTCAGCCTGTGCACTTTTTTCGATTTTAAGATCGGGAGAACCGTGAAATATGCCTTATTTGCTAGTGTGATCCGTTGATTTACTTCGTCCCGTTCGTTGCCGTCTCTTACAAGGTGTGATCCCAAGTATGAGAAATGATCCACATTCTCCAGGTTGTAGTCCCCCAAGGTCATATTTTGTCTAGTTGGCGCGTTTCTTCTTGTTTGGGTCATGAACTTGGTCTAACTCTCATTGACCCTTAGCCCGACCTCCTTTGCTGCTGAGTCTAGACAGTGGAAGATTTCCTTTGCGTCTGGAACAGATCTGGCCATGATGTTTACGTCATCCGCGTACACCACTAGTTGAGTGGACTTGATTAGTAGGGTACTTCTGGTATCAACGGGTACCTTTCTGATGACATATTCCAGGGCAAGGTTGAAGAGCATGGAAGCGAGTCCATCTCCCTGCTTCAGGCCGGATTCTGTTCGGAAGCTTTGGGTTAGCTCGTTTTGTATCCTTACTTGGCATTCAGTGTCAGTCATGGTCATTTTTGTTAATCGGACGAGTTTTGATGGGATTCCAAAGTCGAGCATTATTTTATATAGTACATTACGATCTATACTATCGTATGCCTGTTTGAAGTCCACGAAGATCTGGTGCACGTCAATGTTATACTCCCAGCATTTTTCTAGCACTTGTTTGACTGAGAATATCTGGTCAATAGTAGATCGTCCGGTTCTGAAACCACCTGGGTATTCGCCGATAATACTTTCTGTATAAGGCTTTAATCGATTATGAATTACTTTCGTCAGTATTTTGTAGGACGTACACAACAATGATATGCCTCTGTAATTTTCACATCGCAGTTTATCTCCTTTCTTGTAGATTGGACATATAATGCTCTGGCGCCAGTCGTCGGGTACTTTTTCTTCTATCCAAATTTTTGTCACGATTTTGTGTAGGAGATTGGCGAGGTACGGACCACCTCCCTTTAGGAGCTCTGCTGGTATTGCATCGACTCCGGGTGATTTATGTATTTTTTGGTCACGCAGGGCTGCTTCCACTTCTCCGATAGTGGGTACCGTAGTTGATGTCTGATCATCCGATGGTGCACTTGATGTTATAATTGGGTCGGTGGTCGTCACTCTGTTAGGGTTCAGCAGCTTTTTAAAGTATTCAACCCATCTTTGTTTAATTTGTTCTGCGTCACTAAGGATATTTCCTTCCTTGTCTTTACAGAGGTTTGTTCGTGGCTTATAGCCTTGTCTTATTTGTTTACAAAATTAAATTATTTGGTTACAAAATTACCTAGCTCCTAATAATCTTATTAATCTTATGTTCCTTTCTTTTTCCTGCTAATTGACAAGGTCCTAACCTTACCCGTCTACCAGTCCTTCCTCGCTCCAGAGTTATGGTTCCTTCAACGATTGAAATTTAAATTTACTCATTTTCTTTTTCTTTTAGTCTGTGCCATGAGTTGGGGGTAGGACCCCAGGAAACTACATTTGCAAGAGGTCTTCCCTTGCATGATTATTCGGTGAGTTACTTCAGTAAAATGCTTCCAAAATAAATTATTAACCTTCCTCTTCTCTTCCCTTCAGGCGGACCGTAACAGTACATCGACGATATTTTGGTAGCAAGCAAGCAAGGTAACTGAACATAAAAAACATTGAAAATTATTATTCGAACGCCTTAGCAATTACGACATAAAAATTAAAATTTCGAAGTGTGAATTCGGCGCCAAAAGTCTTACATTCTTAGCACATACAATCAGTGAAGATGGTATCATTCCCCTAAAGGATCGAGTCGAAACGATCGCTTCCCTGCAACCACCCAATTCGATTAAGAAGACCCAGCAATTTCTAGGTATGATTAACTTTTATAATCGATTCATACCACGTTTAGCAGAAATGCTGGCCCAATTTACCCACATTTAGCAACACTGTCTAAATTCAAAAAGAACTCCAATCAGTTTACTTGGCCAGATCAATGCAATTCAGCATTCGAAAAGGCCAAAAAAGCGTTGGTCTCAGCAACACTCCTCGCGCACCCTATTGATAACACGCGGTTTAATATTACTTCGGACAGTTCAAACATACCAGTAGGAGCAGTATTGCAACAGTTCGACAGTAAGAAACGCAGCTGGACTCCACTAGCATTTTTTTTTCAAAAAGTTACAACTGGCAGAAACGCGGTATTCTACATTCGACAGGGAATTACTAGCTTTTTATCTTGCGATAAAACACTTTGTAGTGTCATCTGTGGGTGAACCTGTGTGGATCGGCAAAAGGTTGGCATTATTGGGATCCACACGAGATCCACACAAAAAAAATTTGAGTGCAGTGGATGGGTTTTTTTGAGAAAAAAAGAGGAGTGACAGCTCGAAGAGAAATGGAGGTTGGAGTTTTTGGCGAGAAAAAAGTAGGAATTGAAGTGCGCGAAGAGAAAGAAAATGAAGTAGTTTTAGAGTTAAGTTAAGTTTATTGCGCACGGGCGGAAAAGAAAAGGAATAGATAAGTGTCCTGAAAAGTGGCGGACCGAAGGAATTTCCCGATTGAAAATATCACAAAATCTGTTTCTGTGACGATAGAACGCGAGTTTCGAATGAGTGCCTCGTAAAAGTTTTCGGCTAAATACAAGATTAAAAAGAATTAAAAAGAAAGTCAGAACCAGCACATAAATTAAAAGTAAAATGAGTAAAAACAAATAATTAATTAAAATTGAAAATGAATTCAATTTAAAGGGAAATCTAAATTAAAAATTAACTAAAGTGACGCAAAGAAGTCTTTGGCCACATATAAAAATAAACTGCGTAAATAAGGTCATCAACATATATGCAACAAATATAAAATAAATAAACTGAGATAAATTATTACATGTAAAGTAAAACATAATAAATTAAATTAGATTGAAAAATTAAATAAAAATAAAACTAAACAAATTATAATTAAATTTAAAATAATATAAGTAAATATCAATTGAAAAATAGTAAATTATATAAAAGTAAACGAATAACAAAATAACCTAAAAATAACATAGGTAAATTCATAGTTCAATTAAAAATAAATTAAAATAAAAATATAAAACATGCATGACTTAAACGAGACAGAAACTGACTTGGACTGATATATAAAAAATTTGTTAATAAATTAAATTAGAAACGTCAACCTAATTATTTACATGCAGAAACAAGAGGTAATTGTTATTATATGGTTTGTTTTGGTTATGATTTGTTGTTTTCCTCATTGATTTGTACATAATTCGTGGTTTCTCTGAAAATGGCTGAATAAGGAGCCTATTAAGATGGATCTTCTCGGTTGAAGGCCTTCCGCCCCACTCATACCTCTCTCTAGGGGCCATATCGGCAATTTTATTTCAGGACAGATATGGCTATGGTAGGGTGGGCTAGACGGCGCACAATACCGGCGCCTGTCGAGTTGTTAGGAATGTTCTCGGTCTCTCACGACCGATTGGGAATCTTATCCCAATTTTATCACCCGGATAAGTCGGCGTGAAATTTTTGTTGTACAGGCCAAGGGTTTTATGGCCTGAAACGCGAACAACGTACCCCCCCACAGCCGCAGCTAGCCCGGAAGCCAGCAAGCACGTCGCTCCAGTTTGCGTTTCAGCCACCAATTCGGACGTAGGCGGAATTGGACCCCTCTTTCCCGATCCTCAACCTTCCCTTCGATTGTTTTGACTTTTGCAAGTCAAAATAATCACTCCAAGGCCGCCGTTCACAACAAAATGGCGCCCAACGTGGGGCTAGCCAAACCGGCGCGTAGTTCACAACGCGTGATGGAACAATATGCGAGAGTCGGAAAAATGCCGCATAAAAATTGTCACATCGAATGGACTTAAACTTTGTCTGATAGCGACACAAAATAACGCTTGCACGGCACCTACAAGTACAGTGAACAAGCTCTTTTGTTGCTTCACTTATTTCTAGTGTGATTCGAATTTTCAGCTGAACATTGTGAAACCTTTGTATTGACAGTTTTCTGTTGGCAACCTTCAGGCGCCATCAGAATTCCATATGGAGGGGAAGCCTTTTCTATCTGTGGGTTCGAGTTGGACTTGTTATGGGTTAAGTAGGGTCTTCAAGACCCATCAAACTGATGTATTGTAGGTACCCTTTTGAAAGCTGGGCTTGTCTTGACTTAGCGGGCAAGTCGTCAGACGATTGGGCAGACTACCTGCAATATATGTTTTGGATTGGTGAGGAGAAGTCAATACTGAAGTCTTCAAAAGAGTTCCTTATTTCCTTATTCCATCCTTTTAAAGTTCCTATAACGTAAAATTAAATTTAAATCATGTAGTATATTTTTTTTTTAAATTTTAAGTCTTAGGACAATTTTCCAATTTTTTTATCTTAGTATTTTATTTTATCTTGCTTTTGTATTATCCCATTTTTTTTTTATTTTTCTCATTTCCAATTTTCCCTTGAAGTTGGAGAGGCTGAGATTTGCCTTTCAACTCGACCTAGCAGGAGAGAGGATGAGGTTTGGGAGGTTGATAGCGAGAAGATCCATCACGTTTTGATTTTGATTTTCGCTATAATGAAAATTGTTTGCTCTTGGAATTTTGATTTATCATTTTGATTTTTGCATTTGGCTTGGCTTTGTTTTTTTTTGTTTTGCTATATGCTAGAATATTGGTTTAGCATCCGATTTTTTTTTGTATTGATTTTTTTTTTTTTTTTTGATTTCGAAGAATCGGATGTTATATTTGGCATGGTTTTTTTCTTATTGTTTCTTTTGCTATCAAATTTTATTTGATATTCGCTTTAATTTGATTGCTTTAAGCGCAAATTTGATTCCTTCGCTTCTTTCATGAATCATTTTCTTTTTTTTTTTGTTTGTTTTTTGTTGATTAGCTTTATATTGGGTACGTATTTTAGATCCTTAGTTTGAATGATTTTTTTTATACTGTACGTAAAACTATGTAGATCTTTCATTTATAGTTTTTTTGTTAATTCGCATGTTAGGTTATATATTTTTCGTTTGCTTAGCTATTTACTAATTTTTTTTTTCCTTTTCATGGTATTATTAGCTAGGAATTATTTTGTATATTATATTTTTTTTTCAATTCTTGCTTTAGTATAATTTTTTTTGTTTTGTTCTAATAGCATATCTTGGTTTCCATTTGCATTGTTTTGTAGGACTAGTTAGTTTTTTTATTATTTATTACTTATACATACATATTTATCACTATTAAAATTTAAGCTTTATTATATTTTCTTTTAGTAATTTTCCTGTTAAGTTATAGTAATTTTCTAGGTTTAAATTTTTTTAGACTTAGGTGGTTTTTTTGTTAGGTAATTTTTCTTAGATTTAGTGTTATATTATTAGATTAAATTTAGTAGGTTTAGTTAGTTTAGTTTTTTCTGGGTGTGGTAGTTTAATTTATTATATAGATAGTTATTAGATAATTATTTTTTTTTGTATTGAATTTCTCGTTTATTTATTATTAGGCATATATATTTTGAAGGTTCATTATTTAGTTTTAGTTTCCTATTAATATTTAGTTTGGGTAGTTTATATTACTTATTAGAGTAAATTTTCTTACATCGTTTTTTTTTCAATATGCCACTTTCACGAACACCAGAAAGGAGAGGTGATATTCTGTGTACTATATGTCAGGATTGGGTGAGACCACTTGATGAGGTGATCACTAAATGTGGACACCGTTACCATGAACTCTGTATAGAGGAGTGGTTGAAGGAAAAAGAGATTTGTCCCACTTGTAGGAATGATCTGGACAAGTCGGACTACTGGTCTGTCCGTGGAGTGGAGGGAGCGACAGCCGCCCCTGGTCCGTTGACAAGAAGCAGGGCTCAGTTGACGGTCCCACAGCTGCAAAGAGATGGGGTTTCTCTCCTTAGGGAGTTAAATTTAGATCCTCCACAAGAGCTGGGCGGAGGTCGAGCCTTCTACGCTCCGGACGGAACAGTGGTCACCGACCATGGCAGGGGTTTACCAACGTCGACTTTGCCATTACCACCCTCGAAGATACCACCAACACCTTTGAATCGACCACTACCACAGATACCGAGGACGACAGCGCAGGCACGTGTGAATCTTGGAGTTGATGAGATCACTCAACTGATTCGTACGTTGCTGAGGGAGGAGCGATCTCATCAATTTCGAGATTCACACAGCGATCGTTCAAGATCGACGGATCGCACCTCCAGATCGACGAGTACTGCTCGAGCACCTGAGAGGGCTCAGCCACCACAAAATCCAGTGGCTCAGCCGCCTCAATATTCGGTCGTTCAACCACAACAATATCCGGGGGCTCAGCTTCCACATTATCCGGCCGCTCAGTTCGCTGATCGAAGGAGCACCGGACAAAACAATAGACGCCGCAACACTGCAAGTCCCATACGGACATGGCGATTAAAATTCAATGGAGACGCTAAAGTGTTGCGAGCGGAAGAACTAATCTATCGCGCCGAGGCTCTTGCGACCAGCGAGCTGAGCGCGGATATGGACTTGCTCGCACGAAGTTTCTACATGCTGCTAGATGGTCGTCCAAACAGTTGGTACTGGACCTGGCACAGGTCCAATCCAAGACCAACTTGGGCGGTTCTGAAACCTGCATTTTTGCAGACGTGGGGTGTGCGAGCAAGTGATTGGGATATCAGACGGCAAATGTTAGCCAGACGTCAGGTCCCAAGCGAGTCCTATCAGATGTTCGAGCAGGACTTGTGTGAGCTCCGGAATCTGCTGTCGAATCCAATGCACGACGGAGAGTTCGTGGAGCTGGTGCGGGGAAATTTGTTGCCGAACACGCAGCAACAAATTTGCCTGCAACAAATTTGGTCGCTTGACCATCTCCGACAAATAGTGTCCAGAGTCGAGGACATAAGACGATCTACCCGATACGGCTACTCGAGTCATACCCGAGTTGCTGAGGTCGTGGAGCCTCCTACAGAGGTTTGTGACGAGCGCGATGGTTCCGAAACCATGGCAGGAATTACAACTGGGGCTCCACTAAAATGTTGGAACTGTGAGCGTTTAGGTCACAGTTACCGACTATGTGAAGAAGCACCCAGGGGTATTTTCTGCTATGGCTGCGGAACGAAAGACGTTTTGCGACCACATTGTGCTCGTTGCAATCGGGAAAACTCCGGAACGGAACGTTCTAATTCCCGTCCTTTTCGGAGCAACCCACAGCAGCCACCCAAAACGTAGGAGACTTTTCGATCTCCGCAACTTGTGGTGATGACGAAACATCACCAGTCAGGTCAAATACACCGGACCTGACAATACCATCGGATTCGACAACTGCCACGACTGAGTCTCATTCAGTCGTAATTCTTTCCCATCCCTTACCTTCTGTTCGCAAAGCACCTGTACCTCGGAAGCCTTACCATGTAAGACTGAAGGAGTACATGGAGGCACGCGACAGGATTTTTAACGATTCAAAATCCCCCCTTATTGCTATTTCTTCGTGTTCCACATTTCAACCTTCCCCTGTTCCAACTCCTAAAAAAGCAATTTTACGTTTACGCGCATTTTGGCGTAAAGTTCGTGAGAGAAAGAAGGCAGTAATGTCGACTGTTTAGATTCAACGTTTTGTTAATTCCATGTAGCCTGGGGTAAAATCGCTGATTGCATTCCACCCTAATAACGGATGCAACGTAACACCTCATAAAACTGCACGCCAAGTCTAGAATACTGAGATAACGAATTAACATACCACGGTTCTCGCTAATCAGCGAATTTGCTTCAGGCTGCATGGAGCAAAAAAGGCAAACTGTATCGGACATCGGATACTAACGCTAAGCACGGGAACCAAGCATATTTCAATGCACATAAGTGCAAGTGAGATATGCTTGGTGTCCTATTTCTTAATTGGTCTTGTGAGGTCGAGAAAATCTTGACTCCCACGATCAGGTGGAGTCAGCATTTTCTCGATGCACAAGACATTATCGCACCTACGTAGCAACTTAGGAAAAAATATTTATTACGGTCTGTCGGTTTTTTCCCTTGATCGGAGCCGGTCGAATCCAATTAGAATTGCCTTCAGCCCCTTTTTGTGTTACTCTTGCCGTTGTCTAAATTCAAGTTTAATAAAAGTCAGAAACAATTGTGTGAAGTGTGTGATTGTAACCGAAAATCAAGAGAAATAAAAGGGTTTATAACATTCTAAAAAGGTTCCGTTGTGTTCATAACAAAGTTAAGGATTACAGTAAACCCGTGGCAAGAAAAACGCTTCTTGTACACAATAAATTAACATTTGGTGACCCCGACGTGATTTTGTTTCGGTGTTTGTGTTGTGAAACATCCAAGTATGGACAACTTCGCGGACTTAGCTAAGGAGCAGGCGACCATCGGCAAGAACCTGGAACCGCTGCTGTCCAACTACAAGAAGGATGGCTCAGCTCGGAAGACCGTGGAGTATTTAAGGACAAGGAAGTCAAGGCTCGAAGAACTATGGACCCAGTTTTCGACCAATCATCAAGAAATGCAGCTCTTCGAGGACGATCAACCAGATCATCCTTACTTCCAGAAGAACTACTTCCTCAACGTACAGGAGGAATACCAGCAGGTCATAAGTGATATTACTCGGCGGCTTGAGGGCTTCGCTGGCTCAATGCAAACCACCTTCAGCGGTTGTGAGGAGGCAGGGCATTCACAAGCTAAATCATCATTGGCTTCGCAACAACAGCTGGAAGACAACGAGCAGACACAGAAGCACTCGATGAAGAATGCAGAACATTCTCAACAATCATCATTGGCTTCGCAACAACGGCTGGAAGACAACGAGCAGACACAGAAGCACTCGATGAAGAATGCAGAACATCCTCAACAACTAGAGCTGCAGAGACGAGTACGGGTGCAGCACCATCTCATTGAAGCACTGAGGAGATTGATGGATGGTGTCGCAACAAATAGTGGACTTCTGACAAGGCAGTATTCCATGGTAAAAACAAAAACCATCAGCGAATATTGGGCCAAGATCCAGCTCATCACCCAGGAGATCTGGGATATGCCGGATATCTATGATCACATGGCGTTCGACGAGGCCAATTACTACGCGCTTGAGGATCGAGTGCAAAACACATTGATAACACTTGCAGGCGACACAGCTGATATTCAACCCATTCGCATGGCCGATAAAGCGATCTCCTTGCCAAAGATCACCATCCCAGTGTTCGACGGAGATTACCTCAAATGGCAGCAGTTTCACGATCTTTTTGAGCAGACGGTGCACAGACAACCCATTGGGAACGCACAAAAAATGTTTTACCTGAAGACGAACCTAACTGGCAGCGCTGAGAGACTCATTCGTCATCTTCCAGTGTCGGATGCGACATATGTTACAGCTTGGGATACTCTTAGGAGTCGATACCAAAATAAGCGCATCCTCGTTAATACACTACTGGAGAAGCTCATAACGCAGTCCGCCACCAGCAATGAATCAGCAGAGCTCATTAAGGGACTGCATGACACAACAAGAGAATGCATGCGAGGCCTTCAAAATCTCGGACTCGATGTGCAATCGTGGGATCCAGTTATTCTACACATCGTACTCAAAAAGATCGATAGGCACACTCACGGGTTATACGAACAATCTTTGGACAACCCGAGGGAGCTTCCTTCGTTAGAAGACTTCCTGAATTTTCTGGAGATGCGCTTTCAATCATTAGAAGTGCTAGGCGACAAGCAACCAGGAAGCAAATATAAGAAGACGACGTCACTCATAACCAACTCGGTGAGCCAAACATGCAGGATGTGCAAGCAGAATCATCAGATCTTTGGCTGCCCACAGTTCTTGGGACTATCTCCAGCGGACAGATTCCAGCAAATACATACTCTCAGGCTTTGCCGAAATTGCCTGAAGGACGGCCATCACGCTCAGCAATGCACAGCCAGATGCTGTCTAAAGTGTTCTGAGAAACATAACACGCTGCTTCATCGTGACACAATCAGTAACGAAAATCATCTGAGACAGTCAAGTGTCAACCCAATACCAAGCCAAGGGAGCCTCCAATGCTCTCTTCAAGAAAATGTACCATCGTCTTGTGAACCACCACAACAGTCAGGCCAGTCAGGCACATCATTAACCACTCAAGCGGCCAAGAAACCTGGAACTCATCAAGTGTTACTTGGCACCGCATTAGTATCAGTTGTCGGTCATGATGGTCGGCAGCACAATTGCAGAGCAGTCCTGGACTCCGCATCGCAGTTGAACTTCATAACAGACCGGCTGCTTAAGAAATTGAAGATCTCTAGCAGCAACCACAAAGCCACCATCTCAGGCATTGGGCAATCCAGTCTGGCCACATCGAGAAGGGCAAACATCCGAGTGAACTCCCTACACACGGGATTCACAACCACACTGGAAGCCGTAATCATTCCGGAAATCTGTGGCCAGCAGCCACCATTATTCATCGACATATCTGACTGGATAATTCCCTCAAACATCAAACTTGCGGATCCTAACTTCAACACACCGCAGAAGATCGACCTATTGATTGGAGCGGAATTCTTCTACGATCTTATGTCAATTGGGCAGATCAAGATCGGCAGCGGATTGCCATCGATGCAGAACACGTTGCTTGGCTGGATAATCTCAGGGCAGGCACCCACAACCTCCTCGAACACAACATTTTGTGGAATCAGCAGTGCAGAACTAAACGACCAGCTAGAGAAGTTCTGGGCACAGGAGGAACGGCTACCAGGTTCAAGCACATCAAGAACCGAACCAAACTTCGTCACAACAATCACTCGACAAGCAAATGGGAGATTCATGGCCGAAGTTCCCCTACGTGAGGATCCTAGCGCTTTGGGAGAATCACGAAACACGGCGATTAGGCGATTTCTCGCACTAGAAAGGAAATTGGCCAAGGACGTTACGCTGAAGAACGAGTACTCCAGGTTCATAAAGGAATACCTCATGCTGAACCACATGGAAGAAATAAACGCACCAGAAATTCCAAAAATTCACTATTTTTTGCCGCATCATTGCGTGTTGAAGCCCACCAGCAGCACAACAAAGCTTCGCGTTGTATTTGACGCATCGGCGAAGACGACGTCAAACAAATCTCTGAACGACATCATGCATACAGGACCTACGATTCAGGATGATTTGTTTTCTGTGTGCTTGCGATTCAGAACACACAAGTACGTTTTCACCGCCGACATAACGAAAATGTACAGGCAGATTGACGTCACACCTCCCGCCAGAAATCTCCAACTGATCGTCTGGAGAGACCACCCTGATGAACAACTGCGCTACTATCGATTGCGAACCATAACGTACGGCACTACTGCGGCTTCCTACCTCTCTACAAAATGCCTTCAACTACTAGCAGAAGCCGGCCAATCAACCTACCCGCTAGGAGCTCAAGCAATAAATGATTTTTATGTCGATGACGTAATGACCGGAGACAACGACCTGGGAACGGCCTTACAGATACAACGGCAGATGATAGCCCTACTCAAATCAGCTAAACTTCACCTGCGTAAGTGGTGCGCGAATCATACGGCGCTACTAAATGAAATACCGAAGGAAGACGTGGAATTGCAACTAGACATTGCCGATGAACCAACAGGTCAGATTAAGACACTAGGTCTCACCTGGCATCCCAAACTCGATGTCTTTGCGGTGACTACATCATGGAAGGAGCCACGACAAATCACCAAACGTACGATTCTTAGCGATATCGCCCATTTGTTTGACCCACTGGGTTTCGTTAATCCGGTCATCACCGCCGCGAAGATATTCATGCAGCAACTATGGTGTCTAAAGCTGGACTGGGACGAAGCAATACCGGCAGAGTTACACACGCGTTGGGTAAGGTTCCGGCAAGAGTTGAACAAGCTAAACACCATTCGGGTTCGAAGGTACCTGGACACGAAGAATGCAATTATCAGCCTCCACGCGTTCTCAGACGCAAGCGAACGAGCCTACGGAGCAGTGATATATGTATGCAGCACAACCAAGGAGGGAGAGACCACGACAAACTTGCTTTGCTCCAAGTCGAGAGTAGCACCGGTTCGAGCCATAACCTTGCCAAGATTAGAGCTATGCGCCGCCAATCTAATGGTGCATCTGGTCAGCAAGGTAAAATCCATATTGAAGTTGGACATAGCCGAAACCCACTATTGGACAGACTCTCAGATAGTACTCGGCTGGATTCAGTCACTATCAACCACCTATCGCACGTTTGTAGCCAACCGGATTGCTGCAATTCAGGATTTGACCAATCCCAGTGAATGGAGGCACATTAGCTCAAAAATAAATCCGGCAGATCTAGTTTCCCGAGGATGCCACCCAGATGAACTTATAGGGTCCGCTCTCTGGTTCAATGGTCCACCATTTCTATCGAAGGAAAAAATCGACTGGCCTTGTGTGCTCGCAGAGAAACCAACAACCCTCCCCGAAGGCAAAATTATGAAGACAGCATTACTGAGTTTCGAACGCAATGATCACTTTAGTGAGAGGATCAACCATCGAAATTCCTTCGAACAACTGAAGAGAATCATCGCTTACGTCATCAGAGCAGCTGACGCATTTCAAGGCAAGCGGAATAAATCTTTATCTGCCTTGCTTACGATGGCAGAGCTGGAGGACGCTCTCAACATAATAGTCAGACAGATGCAGCGCCAAGAATTTGCTAAGGAACTCACCAGCTTGCACAATGGAGCGACTGTCGACAGGCGAAGCAAGTTACACAACCTCGCACCATATCTAGATACGTACGGCATCATACGAGTTGGTGGCAGATTACAAGAGTCAACATTGTCAGAGGACGCCAAGCACCCCATGCTACTGCCGAATTCTCACTCATTCACGAAACTTCTCATGGCTGACCTTCATAAACTGAATCTTCATGCAGGTCCTCTGGCGCTCCACGCACTTGCTCGTCAAAGATTTTGGATCCTGCGCGGCAGATCAGTGGCAACATCGACTGTACACAATTGTGTGCGATGCGCTAGGTTTAAACCTCAGTTATTTGCACAGATGATGGGAAACCTACCCTCAGCACGAGTTCAGCCATCTAGGCCGTTCATCAACGTTGGAATTGATTTTTGCGGACCGATCTACACACACTATCGCATCCGAGGAAAAAGACCAACCAAAACATATATCTGCGTATTCTGCTGCTTCGCTACGAAAGCATGTCACTTGGAGGTTGTGACAGATTTAACTACGGATGGGTTCATAGGCGCCCTGAAGCGTTTCGTGGCCAGACGAGGCTGCTGCGAAAATATCTATTGTGACAACGCCACGAACTTCGTAGGTGCACGAAACCAGTTAGAAGAACTTGAACGGCTGCTTCACCAGCAACAATCGCAAGATGTCATCACTAAAGCCAGCAGCCGAAGAGGAATACAATTCCATTTCATTCCACCCCGTAGTCCACACTTTGGTGGACTATGGGAGGCTGCTGTCAAATCAGCTAAACATTTCCTCCACAGAAGTATGGCATCAGCGTCACTAACTTACGAGGAACTATGTACCGTCGCAACTGAGGCCGAGGCCGTACTTAATTCGCGTCCAATAGCACCCATGTCCAATGATCCAAACGATCTCACAGCACTGACGCCTGGCCACTTTCTAATCGGAGCACCACTCACAGAAGTCGCCGATCGAACCCCCACGTTGACTAATCCAAACCTCGCTACCAGATGGAAGCTCGTAGAATACATTCGAAACGAATTCTGGCGCCGTTGGTCCCTTGAGTATCTCAATGAGCTACAGCAGAGATCAAAATGGAGGACCGGATCTAAAAGCATTCAGCCAGACATGCTGGTGCTAATCAAGGATAATAACGTCTGTCCGCTCAAATGGCAACTGGGCAGAATTGATAACGTCATCCCTGGGAAGGACAACATGATAAGAGTAGCGGACGTAAGGACGCCAGGAGGCCTATTTCGTCGAGCAATACATAATCTGTGCCCAGTACCAATGGAAGAAGAGGGGATGGATCCGGGGGAGTCAACAGCCTCGAGAACTAATGATAGTATGCAGAAGGGAGGCACAAAAATACCGAGCACGAAACACCCCAACAAAGGGAAGTGTCTTCCAATCAACGCGAGCTGGACCCAATCTAGCGAAGAAAATTCAAACACTCAAGCCGGTCCCAGCAAACGACGTCGCCATACCACTCTACTCGTCATGGTTATAATTGGACTGCTCATCATTCCTGTACTTGGACAGAGCAACCCAATAGATGTCAACCCATTCGAGCACCATTCTGGAGTCTATTTCGAAAATATGGGACAAGTGGGACTGGTCAGCAGCGAGTGGAATATCGTTGTATTTTACGACATGAAATACTACTGGCAGGAACTCTTTGGAATCAGAGAGGGAATAGCACAAATGGAGCGAGTTTGCAGCACGGTGAGCACAAGGGGGCAAATGTGTACTCAGATTCAACTACACTTTCAAAAGCAGCTAGAACAAATCGAAGAGATGAACGCAGTTCTTCATGAACGAACGGGAGGATCTGACCATCTCGCAAAACAAAAACGATCTCCCTTGGACCTTGTCGGAACTGTCGCAAATAAACTTTTTGGCGTCCTGGACAACGATTACGCTAATTTCATAGAAGCAGAAATAGAAAATCTAAGGCGAAACGATCATGCGCTGCACAACCTGATCAAAAATCAAACCTCTATAATTGAAGCGACGGTAAATATATTCAAAAAGGACGAGATACACATTCAAAGGCAATACCGCCAAATATCGAACCAATTAAAAGAAATGGAGCACGATCTGACTTCCACCAACCAGCAGCAGGCATTCCTGACACTTTGCGTACAAACCATATTGGCATTGCAGCAGTACGAACAAACTCAGAAGGCAGTGTGGGATGTCCTAACCGATCTACATCATGGAGCAATCAATCCATTACTAATCACTCCAAGACAGCTGAACAACCAACTGGCGCTGATTCAAAAAGCCTTACCATCCACCATGATCGTCCCACCCACGGTAGCTACAGAAGACCTCTCAATCTTCAAAATAATGACGATCCGAGCTAGGATGATGAAATCTAGCGTAATATTTCGAATAAACCTGCCACTCATTCATGCCGATCATTTTCAACTATACCATCTGACAACGGTTCCCTTCATCGATGGTGACCATTATTCACTAATACAGCCTTCCACGGAATTGTTGATCACAAACCTGCCTAGAACTGAATACTACCCCCTAACGCAGCGTGAGCTCGACAAGTGCACCCACCTAAGTGATGAATTCTTCCTGTGTGTCCAGAATCACCCACTGTACAACAAAAATTCACATGTCAGCAGCTGCGAAATGGCTCTACTCGATCACCAGCCCGCACCAGAAGCCTGTCAAGTCTTAAATAGTAACTCATCAAGGATCTGGGTGCAGCTCCATCATCCCAACAAATGGATTTACGCTTTAAAAGAAAAAAACACCTTCGATGTCATATGTGGCTCCATTATTAACACAGTCACGCTAAGTGGAGAAGGAGTCATTACGATAAAATCCGGCTGTGAATTGAAGCAGGCTACGATGACCATACGCGGACGAGACCATCATCAGACCAATATCAACGGTTCATTCACACCAATATTAGGATTAAAGCAATCGATCAACACCGGTGAATTCAGGGATCACAAAACGGCGCCTCCAGAGATTCTATTAAGGTCATCAAACAAGGAATGGGACGAAATAGCTAACCAGCTAAAAACCTTGCAGCACAAATCCTTGCCAACTGACGAACTCGATCATCATCATGTTCATCACTATGTTTTAGGATATGTTTTGACGAGTGTGTTGTTAACGACCCTTATGTGGGTAGTAGGTCGAAAAATAAGGACACGCTTCCCCTCGAGAAGATACACCACCTCCACTCAACCAACACCTGCCCCAAGAAGGATAGAAGTGATGAACCCACCAGAATCATTTTCCTTTGAACTCGGACAGTTCAAGGAGGGGGAGGATGTTTAGATTCAACGTTTTGTTAATTCCATGTAGCCTGGGGTAAAATCGCTGATTGCATTCCACCCTAATAACGGATGCAACGTAACACCTCATAAAACTGCACGCCAAGTCTAGAATACTGAGATAACGAATTAACATACCACGGTTCTCGCTAATCAGCGAATTTGCTTCAGGCTGCATGGAGCAAAAAAGGCAAACTGTATCGGACATCGGATACTAACGCTAAGCACGGGAACCAAGCATATTTCAATGCACATAAGTGCAAGTGAGATATGCTTGGTGTCCTATTTCTTAATTGGTCTTGTGAGGTCGAGAAAATCTTGACTCCCACGATCAGGTGGAGTCAGCATTTTCTCGATGCACAAGACATTATCGCACCTACGTAGCAACTTAGGAAAAAATATTTATTACGGTCTGTCGGTTTTTTCCCTTGATCGGAGCCGGTCGAATCCAATTAGAATTGCCTTCAGCCCCTTTTTGTGTTACTCTTGCCGTTGTCTAAATTCAAGTTTAATAAAAGTCAGAAACAATTGTGTGAAGTGTGTGATTGTAACCGAAAATCAAGAGAAATAAAAGGGTTTATAACATTCTAAAAAGGTTCCGTTGTGTTCATAACAAAGTTAAGGATTACAGTAAACCCGTGGCAAGAAAAACGCTTCTTGTACACAATAAATTAACATCGACTATTATCTCTGAACCTTTTGACGTACGTCCCTATGCTATGGTCTCCCTTTTCAGTGTAAACGTTAAAGGTCTTTTAGACAGTGGTGCGAGCATTAGTTGCCTAGGAGCCAATGCATTAGAACGCCTTGAGCGTGCGCAAGTGCATTGGAAGCCGATTTTTCATGAGGTGAAGACAGCTGATGGTGCTTCACAGAGGGTGGTGGGAAGTGTGACGACCGAAATTAAATTTCGTGGAGTTACACAACCTATTACCCTTTACATCGTGCCAAGTTTGTCTCAGGAGTTATATCTTGGGGTAGATTTCTGGCGAGCTTTTAATCTTGCTCCATCCATCATCAGTTGTGTCAACACACAAACCACCTCTTCGCAACATAATGCTACTGCGATGCACTCTTTAACGAGTAAAGATGTTGAACGTCTAGAGAACGTTAAGTCCAAGTTCCCTTCTTTCGAACTTAATGGTTTGGGAAGGACAAACGTTCTCGAACACGAAATCGACGTAGGAGAAGCGCGCCCTATCAAACAACGACACTACCCAGTATCGCCTGCGATTCAAAACCTCATGTATGGCGAGGTCGATCGTATGCTGGCAATGGGAGTGATAGAGACGAGTTTGAGTGCGTGGAGTTCGCCGGTAGTACTCGTGAGGAAACCAGGAAAAGTCCGGTTATGTTTGGATTCTCGAAAGGTAAATAGTGTGACGAAAAAGGATGCATATCCACTTCCACATATCGACGGAATTCTTAGTCGATTACCACGAGCCAACTTCATAACCAGTCTTGACCTGAAGGACGCCTTTTGGCAGATTCCTCTCGAGACTAAGTCTCGTGAAATGACGGCGTTTACCATTCCCGGACGACCCCTCTATCATTTTACCCGGATGCCATTTGGATTGTGCAATGCACCCCAACGCATGTGCCGTTTGATGGATCGTGTTATCCTACCCGAACTGAAGGACCAAGTATTTGTTTACTTGGACGATTTATTGTTGATCTCGGAAGATTTCAATTCCCATTTGGTTTTGTTGGCGGAAGTTGCCGAATGTCTGGTGAAGGCTGGACTTACAATCAATGTGGGAAAAAGTAAGTTTTGTCTGAGGGAGGTGAAGTATCTTGGATACATTGTTGGAGATGGAGGCCTGAAGACAGACCCAGAAAAAGTCTCGGCTATAGTCGATTACCCTTCACCAAAATCCGCACGTCAGGTTCGACGCTTTCTTGGTATGGCTGGTTGGTATCGACGCTTCATACTCAACTTTGCAGCTGTGGTGTCACCGATCTCAGACACGCTGAAAAAGGCCGAACGATTTACTTGGACTTCTGAAGCAGAAACTGCATTTCAGTCTGTGAAGGCCAAGTTAACCGCAGCCCCTGTATTGGTAAATCCAGACTTCACTCGACCCTTCGTGATACAATGTGATGCTAGTAAATCTGGAGTGGGGAGTGTTATTTTCCAGGAGAATGATGATGGATCGGAATCTCCGATTGCGTTTATGTCCCAGAAGCTCAATTCCGCTCAACGCAATTACAGTGTTACCGAGCTTGAATGCTACGCCGCTGTGTTGAGCGTGAAAAAATTCAGAGCGTACGTGGAAGGGACATCGTTTAAGATTATCACGGATCATGCAAGTCTTAAATGGCTGATGTCTCAAAAGGATCTCAGTGGACGTTTGGCTCGCTGGAGTTTGAAGTTGCAAGGTTTCGACTTCGTGATTGAACATCGTCGTGGGAGCCTGAATATTGTACCAGACGCTCTCTCTCGCGTATACGAGGACGGATTAAACGCGCTGATTGACGTTGCACCCATGGTTGACTTAAGCTCGTCAGAGTTTCAGAATCCGGAATATCAGGATCTGAAGTCAACTGTGGAGGCAAACGCCTCTCGGCTTCCTGACGTATGCGTTAGAGATGGTTTCGTGTACAAGCGTACAGAGGCCTATAATGGTGACCCAATCACAGAGGATCGTGCCTGGAAACTTTGGATTCCATCGAGCTTGGCGCTTACTGCGATTGCTCAGGCACATGAAGCGGATACCATGGTTCACGGTGGGTTCGCTAAAACGCTAGAGCGCATTAGACGTTACTTATATTGGCCCGGTATATCTACACAAGTCCGCGATTTCGTTCTTTCGTGTCAGACTTGTAAAGAAACGAAGTCCCCGAATCGTCCGCTTAGAGCTGCAATGGGAGATGCCTTCAGAACGCAGAAGCCCTTTCAACATCTATACATTGATGTATTAGGACCATACCCTAGGACCAAAAGTGGGAAAATTGCTATCCTTGTTGTCCTGGACCATCTGTCCAAATTTCCTATCCTTCATCCCCTAAGAAGAATTACGGCGGGTGAGATTACGACGTTTTTGGAGAGGGATGTCTTCCATATGTTTGGTACCCCCGAGACAATTCTCTCCGACAATGGGTCTCAGTTCAAGTCAGCGACATTTAACTCCATGCTTTCTAAGTATGGGGTTAAACACCTATATACCCCAAAATACTCGCCTCAAGCGAATGCTTCAGAGCGAGTCAACCGGTCTGTTTTAGCTGGACTCCGTGCGTTCATCGTGGAGGACCAGACTCGATGGGACGAAAACTTAAGCAAAATAGCATTTTCTCTTAGGAGTTCAATTCACCAAGCCACTAAGTTTTCGCCCTATCAGGTTTTGTTTGGATCCCACATGATGTCGCATGGGGATGACTACGCTCTGTTGCATCGTTTGAAAGCGTTAGGTGAGGCAGACTTGCAATTGGGTCCCAGAGAAGGTACTCCTATCGTGAGGCAACTGGCACAGGCGAATATTCAAGTCGCACATGAGAACAGCAGTAGGCGTTATAATATGCGTACGGCTCAAACTCAATTTAGAGAAGGACAGGAAGTGTACAGAAGAAACTTTTCCCTGTCCACAGCTGCACACAATTATAACGCCAAACTGGCCAAAAAGTTCTTGAAGTGCAGGATTCGTCGTGTGCTGGGCAACTCGCGATATGAGCTAGAAGATCTCGGAGGCAAACGTGTGGGAGTGTACCACTCCAAGGACCTTCGTCAGTGACTGGAGCGAGTGACAAACTCTGACAGTGCCCGGTCGCTGCAGTCGTGAGCATGAGACGCAGACGGAGCTCACAGCTGCCTTTTTTTTTTAGCCTGTTCGGCGTTGTAGACAACGGCGATCAGGCTATGTTGTAGTGTCATCTGTGGGTGAACCTGTGTGGATCGGCAAAAGGTTGGCATTATTGGAATCCACACGAGATCCACACAAAAAAAATTTGAGTGCAGTGGATGGGTTTTTTTGAGAAAAAAAGAGGAGTGACAGCTCGAAGAGAAATGGAGGTTGGAGTTTTTGGCGAGAAAAAAGTAGGAATTGAAGTGCGCGAAGAGAAAGAAAATGAAGTAGTTTTAGAGTTAAGTTAAGTTTATTGCGCACGGGCGGAAAAGAAAAGGAATAGATAAGTGTCCTGAAAAGTGGCGGACCGAAGGAATTTCCCGATTGAAAATATCACAAAATCTGTTTCTGTGACGATAGAACGCGAGTTTCGAATGAGTGCCTCGTAAAAGTTTTCGGCTAAATACAAGATTAAAAAGAATTAAAAAGAAAGTCAGAACCAGCACATAAATTAAAAGTAAAATGAGTAAAAACAAATAATTAATTAAAATTGAAAATGAATTCAATTTAAAGGGAAATCTAAATTAAAAATTAACTAAAGTGACGCAAAGAAGTCTTTGGCCACATATAAAAATAAACTGCGTAAATAAGGTCATCAACATATATGCAACAAATATAAAATAAATAAACTGAGATAAATTATTACATGTAAAGTAAAACATAATAAATTAAATTAGATTGAAAAATTAAATAAAAATAAAACTAAACAAATTATAATTAAATTTAAAATAATATAAGTAAATATCAATTGAAAAATAGTAAATTATATAAAAGTAAACGAATAACAAAATAACCTAAAAATAACATAGGTAAATTCATAGTTCAATTAAAAATAAATTAAAATAAAAATATAAAACATGCATGACTTAAACGAGACAGAAACTGACTTGGACTGATATATAAAAAATTTGTTAATAAATTAAATTAGAAACGTCAACCTAATTATTTACATGCAGAAACAAGAGGTAATTGTTATTATATGGTTTGTTTTGGTTATGATTTGTTGTTTTCCTCATTGATTTGTACATAATTCGTGGTTTCTCTGAAAATGGCTGAATAAGGAGCCTATTAAGATGGATCTTCTCGGTTGAAGGCCTTCCGCCCCACTCATACCTCTCTCTAGGGGCCATATCGGCAATTTTATTTCAGGACAGATATGGCTATGGTAGGGTGGGCTAGACGGCGCACAATACCGGCGCCTGTCGAGTTGTTAGGAATGTTCTCGGTCTCTCACGACCGATTGGGAATCTTATCCCAATTTTATCACCCGGATAAGTCGGCGTGAAATTTTTGTTGTACAGGCCAAGGGTTTTATGGCCTGAAACGCGAACAACGTACCCCCCCACAGCCGCAGCTAGCCCGGAAGCCAGCAAGCACGTCGCTCCAGTTTGCGTTTCAGCCACCAATTCGGACGTAGGCGGAATTGGACCCCTCTTTCCCGATCCTCAACCTTCCCTTCGATTGTTTTGACTTTTGCAAGTCAAAATAATCACTCCAAGGCCTCCGTTCACAACAACTTTAAGCATTTTTTTGAAGGCCGCAATGTAGTTATTTTTACTGATCATAAGCCTTTAATTTCTGCGTTAACGTCTAAAACAGACCACAGCCCAAGGCAAACGCGACACCTATATATAAGCCAATTCACAAGTGATATCAATCACATATCCGGCAAAAATAATGTTGTTGCAGATTATTTATCACGCCCAAGCAACAGCGAAATCTCGAACATCGAACTTACTGGAGTTAATATTCAAGAGCTAGTTCAACTTCAGAAAAACGACGAAGAACTAAAGGAGCTACTTGCAGCGAATAGCAAATCAAAGTGGAAACTTACCCTTATACTCACCCTTATACTTGTGTTTTAGGCCTTTGGAAGATTATTCTGACTTGAAAAAGTCCAAATAGTCGAAGGATAGGAAAGGTTCGGGACAGAAGGGCCAATTCCACCTACGTCCGAATTGGTGGCAGAAGTCGAACGGAAGCGACACGCTTGCTGGCGGCCGGGACTAGCTTCGGCAGTGTGGGGTGGTTCTTGTTCTGACTTCAGTTCATAAACCCTAGGCCTGGACAACAAAAATTTCGAGTCGGCTTACTCCAGGGTAATTTAAATTGGGACTATTTTTCCAATAGGTCGTGAAAGACCAGGAAGCGGTGGAGTTGCGCGACTTCGCGATTTGTCAGGGCGCTTAGGTGTAAGTAGCGCCCTGTTCTGCAGTGGAAACTTACCCTTATACCTGTACCGAATTCAGAATTTCGAGTATGGTGCGAAATTTCTAATGACAAGAACCGTCCATTTATACCAAAGGATATGAGAAAGGTTATCTTCGACAGCCTGCATAACATATTGCATCCCGGAACGCGTGCCAGCAGAAAATTATGCTCATCTAGGTATTTTTGGCCAGGGATTAACATAGACGTTGGTTTTTGGGCAAAAGGCTGCATTAGCTGCCAAAAATGCAAAGTATTTCGTCATACCAAATCTCCTGTAGGAAAATTCGACGTTCCGAAGGGTAGATTCGACCATATCCATATGGATATAGTAGAACCCCTACCGCCGTCAAACGGACACGTCTATATACTCACTACAGTTGACCGCTTCACTAGGTGGCCCGAAGCGTACTCAATGAAAACCAGCACGGCAACAGATGTTGCTAAAACATTTGTTAGCGAGTATGTTTCCAGATTTGGTTGCCCCTTACAAATAACCACTGACCAAGGCGTACAGTTTGAAAGCAAGTTATTTGCCGAGTTGACTTCCCTGCTAGGCTCCCACAGAATTAGGACGATTTGTTACTATCCTGAAAGTAACGGCATGGTAGAAAGAATCCATCGCCAGTTAAAAGCGTCACTCAAAGCACGAGGAAACTGCGGCAACTGGAGCGAAGAGATCGCTTTAGTACTCCTGGGGATGCGCACTTCAGTTAAAGAAGACCTAGGCGCGTCACCAGCCGAACTAGTATACGGTCAAGCATTAAAAGTCCCAGGGGAGCTCTTCCTGCCAAAAACAGCCAAAGAAAATATCGACCGAACCCCACTAAATCCTCATACCTACATTCCGAACGAATTAGATAAGTGTGAATACGTATTTGTGCGAGTAGATAAAATAAGAAAAGGTCTCGAAGCACCATATGAAGGCCCATTTAGAATCGTAAGGCGTTTTAGAAAACAATTCCTTCTAGAAATAAATGGTAAAAACCAAACAATCTCAGTTGATCGATTAAAACCGGCGTATAATATTAACAATTTGGATTCTAACAGTAAATACTAAATTCTAATAAAATTATTCATTTTCCCGGAGGGGAGTAATGTAGTGACTACATGAAGTTCGCGACCTAATCAATATTTAAATTAACGAGCGCTTCCGTAAAAGACTAAAGACCTACAACGAAAGAACGAACTGAACGAAATATCAGGTCTATGATTTTTCTACCTCTTTTAGTTTGAGCTGCCGGCAAAGTTGGTCACGCGATCATTGTGGCAACGGAACGCAACTTTATAACTTTATATAAATTAAAATATATGAATTATTAAATGAAATATAAGTACATGAATTAAAAAAGTAAATGAATTCGAGTAATGTGTATTTAGAGTTATTGTTGTTAATAAACCCACAGTAGCTCTATAGCTTTATATCCTTTGCAACTTATGACAAATTTAAAACAGATTTTTTTTCATTTCCACCCTTACCTTCATCACACCCTACGCTGCCTCGATTTTGTTTACAACGAATGGCGCTTACGGCGGACAGACGGACTTTTTTTTGCTTTTAATGACTTGAGGTCGTTCACAATACTTTATTATTAAAAAACCAATAAAGTAAAATGAGAGCAAAACATAAAGTCGCATTTCGTTGCAACAAAAAAATATACTGCAGTCACGACCAGTTGCAAGAGAAAGCGTATATGTAATACTCTAGATGAAATACTAAACTTTAATTTATATTATTGTTGAGAATACAGCAGAGTTAAAGAGTCTCGTTTGATTGCTAAAAGTAAAAGACAAACAATGTGAGGACGCAAATTTCCACTCACAATACTTGACATAGAACATGGAAAGAAGCGTAAAACTAAGACAATACGAAGTAAAACACAGAACATTGAATTACAAATACAACACGAATCATAAAACATGAAAGAAGTAACATACATAAAACACAAAACAGAGAACACAGAACACAGAAGCTGGAATACAACACAAGAAATTAGGAATATACCTGGAAAATAGTCGACGAGACCACAGCAACGCCCCAGATGACGAGGAGTGGCAGAAAAACCCACCGCCTAGTATCCGAATTCGAAATGAGACTATATACGAGGGAAAACATGCACGGACCGCAAATTATATCAAACCTAAACATTACGCTAAGACGAATATTAGTCAAAGCGAATCACAGAATCGAGGACGACGAGGAGGGAGCCAGTCGGCAGTACCCATACTGGGGCAAGATAGTGGGGTTGTACTTCCTTTCTTGTAACAGTATTGAGAAACTGAGCTCGGTCAATTCAACTTGCGGTGTTGGTCTTGTGGAGTTGAACTTCCACCAAATAAGCAAATCTGAAGCAAGCGAAAAACTGTGCGAAGCCAGCGACGAAGCAACGCAGTCAACGTAGTGCAGACGCAGCCACAGCAAGACGTCAAAGCGAAGCAGCACAGTCCAGCAGTAATAAGGCAAACAAGGACAATGACGATAACGAAGACACAGCAGCAGGAGAACAACGAAGGCAGCGAAGAAGCAACGCAGTCAACAACGGAACAGGAGCCGAGAGCATGAGGAGCAAAAGATGAGCCACGCCAAGCCAAAACGACGAAGCATAGTCAAGCCGGAATCATCCAGGAGATGATGCTCAAGGACAGCACCATAGAAGGCAAGGACAATCATGCCATGGGTCAAGCCACAACCAACTACGACAAGCACGATGAACGACGCCAGAGACCTGAGGACCAACCGCGGAGCTAAGGCAACCACCGCAATTCCATGCACAGAGAGTAACGAAGGCAAAGGGTACCAAGACGATTGCCGCCAGGCGGCACAAAGAGACGTAGACAGGGGATGCCAAGGCCACACAAAGGGACGGAGGCAGAGAGGAGCAGAGCGGAGGATGTCGAGGTGAGCAAACAACATCGAAGCACGAAACAAGGACAACGGCCCAGAACTAGCAAGGAAACGGCAGTCAGGACTCCAAGCCAAATGAAGATACAAGATCCAGAACCGAGCAACACGGATCTTACTAACACATGTGATATGATAATAGTATACAGAATTAAAACGAACCATATGAACACTTATAACAATATAATTACATTAGAATAGAAATAACGACAGATTTAATTAATAATAGCTTAACAATAAGAATAGTGTAACTAAGAATATCGGACAAACTTAAATTCAAACTATAATAGTATTATCAAATCGAAAGACATAGTGGTATAGAGTTTAAGTGAACAATTAAGTTTTAGAATTAAGATGAATAATTACATATTAGAGCAACAAATAAAGTGAAGTCTAACAAATATAAATGTTTGTAACGGAACTGGAGAAAGAGGCACCACAGCCTTCAGAAGAACGCCCAACGACAGTACAGGCATTGCAAACACACTCTGTGAAGGCAGGTCCTTCCGAGTGCTATGCGCCTGGAACTACACGTAGGCCAGAACTCAGTAGAAGGCGTCCAAGATGGACGAGATCACTTTCACCTGCCGATGCACCAGGAGGTCGAAATGATCCACTGCGGAAAGGTCTAAGCGGCGCAGGATCCAAACGATACCTGCGCTATTTGAGTGAGGGCCATGACCCTCTCATGGCAAGAGAGCTTGCAGAAGAAACCCTTCCTCTGCCATTACAGCACAAAAGGCACAGGTCGGGGGATGACTCAGTTCGCTGTGAGAAGGTGACTGACGTGACAGATCGGGCTCCCGGTGTTTTTAATTAGTTTCGGTGATTATATCCATTACATCGCATACTCTTTTCGATCATTTTTGTGTTTTCGTGTTATACTTGCATTTAAGTGTCAAGAAGTTAATCGTGCGGTGATTTAAGTTGTTATTTCTTCAAATCAAAAATATTAAAAATTCTAATTGTTCGTATTACTTACATTCCTTTGTCTTTTTAAGCAAAGTAAGTTACGCATATGCTGTGTAATACACTCTCGAAAGCCGAAACCGATAAAGGCTTTTAACTCTATAGCGTATACCGGTACCTGTGCCGCGAACATTAACTTTACACTAATTAAAAAAATTCTGGACTTGATCCTAACATTATTCACTGTGTAATACTTTGTGAGTGTAGACTTAAACCTTTGCATATCGATTTACCATTCCTCGTGTGGACTGTGGTGAAGTTTTAGTGAGCCTATGTGTATGCAATTTTTTCTCCATGCAATTTTTCTCTAATCATTAAGAGTGCTTTAAAGTGAATTTACTTATTTAGTTTATTTTTATTTTTACTTTTATTTTTTATTTTTTCATCGTAAAACTCCGAGGGGTCGACCCGGTTTTCGTGTTCAATTTGGCATAATGTCTTGTTTTGTTTGTTCTCAATCATTTGTGGAGAATAATCGCATTGACTGCGATGGCTTTTGTGAACGTAGTTATCACATTGACTGCGCCAAGGTATCACACAATGTCTCCTCGCTGACAAATTTTACATGCACCGACTGCACTGCCATTAAGCCGTGTCACATTCTACGTCTCTTAAAAATTACGGCAACTCGCATTGATCAGTCCAACATGACTTTTGAGGACATCAAGAACGACTTTACGTTTATTGCCAATAAGGTAAATAAAATATCGGATTCCTTAGTCACTTTTAACGATTATATCGATGGAATCCGAGATTATGAGTCTCATTTCGATAAACTGCACGCTTGCTGCAGTATGATTCAGCATGATATCGCCAAATTGACGAAGAAATGCACTCAATCGGATGTAAAACTAAACACTCTAATTAGCAACATATCTGACACCGACTCATCCTCGAGCGTATCGCCGAATACGGATATTACCACACACTTGACGGGCGGCGCAATATGCCGTAAATTAGATATTATACACGGTGACATAAAATCTATTAAACTTACTGCACAAAGCACGGATGACTCTCTCCTGAGCATGTCAGCTCACTTGATTAGCCGCGGAAGTGATTGTCCAGTTTCACAGGCTACAAGTGTCCAATGCCAGACCTTGGAACTACCTGCCAAAAATATTCGAACCGCAAAGTCTTCTGTTATGAGGAAGAAAATGAAATCTAAAACAACGTATACTTCAAAAAATAGTATGAACATTAATAACACACGGACTGGTTGCAGCATTGAGGAAATTTCAGTGTAACAGTGTGTTATCCCTTTCGTCATCTTCAGCCCATGAAATTGTTATTTCCCAGGATGTTGCTGTCTCTTTGTCCCCATCGAGGCCACCCATTCCTGCTGAAGACGCCACGGATTCCTTGGACAATTCTGTTATTGTTACATTACCAGTCATAAGTGGCGCACCGGACTTTCATGCTTCACGGAGCTCAAAGAACTTATGGTGCAGTTTGAAGGCAGTTGAGAAACCGAAAGTGCTGTTTGTTTCACGACTTGCACCAGATACCTCTGAGACAGAGGTTCTCGATAACATTGTGAGAATTCTACAAAACAGCAATATTGACATTCATCATGGTTCGTTGTCGTGTACTAAGATCTCTTCACCTCGTGAAGGACTGCCACGTGTGGCTTCGTTCAGGGCAGTTATGCCGGCACCATGCTGCGAAGCCGTTGTCACTTCTAACTGTTGGCCTAACTCAGCTATCGTCAGAGAATTTGTGTCGAAGCATTCCCACGCTAAACACCCTCGCTCTACGAGTTCTCATGCTAATAATGGATCATCACAGCCAAAAAACGGGATGCGGCGGTCTCCATTTATTACAGCAACATAAGTGGCATGCGGTCAAAAACACACCAACTATATGTCGCTGCCGCTGGTTCCTGCTTCGACGTAATTTCTCTGACTGAGACCTGGTTGTGTAGCAATTTTATGAACACCGAACTTTTCGATCCCACATACCAAGTTTTTCGTCGCGATCGTCATCGACAACATATTAATGCTCCAGTTGGTGGTGGAGTTCTTTGTGCTATTCGCAGCAAATTTCCGGCTGAAGTAGTAGAGTTACCTATGGCCGGTGATGTTGAGCTTTTATGCGTCGCTCTCTCACTCGACGACTCGACTCTCTACATAGTAACTGCTTACATACCACCTTCATCATCCAACGTGGTCTACGACTCTGTGTGGAGCTGCATCGAACACCTGTGAGACTTAATGAAATCCTGCGATGAGCTTGTAATTCTCGGTGATTTCAACTTGCCTCACGTACGTTGGTCTCCTTCCGAAAACGATGAGGGCCTAACACCAATTTTCGCGTCATGCTCCCGGCAAAATATACAGTTCGTAGATTGCATTCTTTCATCAGGACTACTACAGTGTAACTCTGTATTGAACGCCTCCGGACGACTTCTCGACTTGATTTTTTCTTCGAATGCTGCAAAAGCTAAGGTTATCAGTTGTGCATCACCGTTGCTTCCAGCTTCTGCACACCATCCAGCACTACATGTAATTTTTCATTTTAAAGAAGATCAAAGCCTTTGCACTGCTAATGTAGTATCACACACATTTAATTTTTATAAAGCTGACTTTTCTGCATTGGATCATGCACTATCTACGTGTAATTGGTCGGGCGTGATTGACGAATCAAATATTGATATCACTGTTAACAACTTTTACGATACGCTGTTCCGTTGTTTCCTGAAATTTGTACCGGTTTCGAAGATTAGCACGAATAAACGGTTTCCGTGGTTCGACGAGGACATAATAAATCTAAAAAACTTAAAAACTAAAGCCTGGAAGAAATACTGCTTATCAGGGATCGATTCGGACTATACAGAATATTCTGACTTGCGTGAATTGTTTATCGCCCAGTCTAAAGTTGCATATTCATCCTATGTGACTCATATGAGGAGTACTATTAGAAGTAAACCTAAACGATTTTGGAATTTCGTCAATGCAAAAAGACGAACCGATGGCTACCCTGCCGCTTTATCCTACGAGGATGTAACCAGTTCCGATCTGGCAGTTATAAGCGATCTTTTTGCGGATTTCTTTCGAACCGCTTTTGTCTCACCAAACGACGAAGTGAATTTTAATAATTTTGACAACATGTCCAGTTTTCCGCCTACTACATTGGGTATGAAAGATCTTGTAATTGAGGTATCAACTGTCCTCAAGTTTATTTTCGGCATTACTGAGAGCTTTCAATGTGGACCTGATGGTGTTCCATCAGTTTTAATAAAAAGATGCTCTAAATCCCTTATTTCTTCTCTATGCCACTTATTTAATTCGTCTCTTCGTTGTGGAGAATTTCCTTGTGCTTGGAAATACTCCACAATATGTCCTCTATATAAAAAGGGAAACAGATGCCATGTGAATAATTACCGGCCGATCGCTAAATTGTCTACTATCCCGAAATTATTCGAGGCTGTTGTGTGTGACGTCATGTCATTTCATTGCAAGTCCGTTCTCAGTCCTTATCAACACGGTTTCATCAAGGGACGATCTACCACCACCAATCTGATGGAATTTTCAAATTTCTCCATCCAGACGCTTGAGCTCGGTAGTCAGGTTGATTGCATCTATACTGATTTCAGTAAAGCATTTGACAAAATCAACCACGACATCCTTGTTCATAAGCTTTCTCTTTTAGGTTTTCCTACATTATTTATAATGTGGATTAAATCTTACCTTTCTTCTCGCACCCAACAGGTACAGTTCCGTGGAGTTCTATCCTCTAGTATTTTGAATTCATCTGGTCCCATTTCGTTTATATTATACATTAATGATGTGAGTTCGGTTATTACTAACTCGAAAATTCTACTGTATGCTGACGATGCAAAAATTTTCAGGAAAATCTGCGGTGCTGATGATATCAGTCTACTGCAAAACGATTTGCAACAATTTTTTGACTGGTGCAAATTAAACTGCTTGCCTTTGAACATAAGTAAATGCACATTTTTATCATTCTCCAAGAAAAATAATCCAATTCAATCTGAGTACGTATAAGACGGAAACGCGTTACTGAAAATTGACAAAGTACGTGATCTTGGGGTCCACTTTAGTAAACTTTTTACCTTCGATGATCACGTCGATCATATCGTGAACAAATCCAATTCCGTCTGGGGTTTTGTGAGACGATGGTCGAAGGAATTCGATGACCCTCACATTACGAAGACACTGTACTGTACTTTTGTTCGATCTGGTCTTGAGTATGCGTGTCCAGTTTGGCCACCTTACTACGGGAATCACATCAATAGGATTGAGTCGGTACAGAGAACATTTTTAAGATTTACGCTAAATGGTCTTCCATGGGTAGACCCCTTACGTCTTCCTTCCTACTTTGAGCGCCTCCAGTTACTCTCACTGGAGTCACTTGAGTATAGACGTTGCCTTCTTACTGCTGCTTTTGCTGTTAAGGTCCTTCTTGGCGATATAAATTCACCTCATCTGCTGGATGAGCTTAATTTCAATGTCCCGGGTCGATCCTTGAGAGGCCATGAACTTCTTCATATACCATATCACCGGACAAATTATGGTCAATATGAACCGGTTACAAACATGTCGCGCATATTGAACTCGAACAACGCAAATAAAGACTTTCATCGTAGTTCAATGCAGATTAGGACAGCACTATTTAAGAAATCATAATTTTTATTTTTTACAATTCTAGTGTTGGTTATTACTTAATTTTATCATTATTTATTATTATTATTTTTTTTTTTTATGTTTACATTTTTTATTATTATTTATTATTTATTTATTGTTCTACTTTCCATAACTTTTACACTTATTGTGTTACCTATTTATTTTTTCATTTTTGTTAAGTTAGCATGTGCAAATTCAAAAATGTTCATTTTATAGTAATCAGATCTTTGATGAATAAATTATTATTATTATTAGAAAGCAGCATTGCAGAAAGTGACACGCTGAAAAGACCGCGAACGCGCGCAGGTCCTTCTGAGGACAGACATACCGGGGCAGAACAGGCAAACAGGTCGCCCCGATTACTAGAACCTGAAGGATCTCAAACGACCAGAAGAGAGCAGGCATCCCAGCCCAGCACCGAAAGCCAGATCCTATCAGGAAAAAATGTCACGGTTCCGCAACCCGAAACCTCCGCGGAAGCAGTGAAGGGAGAGCGAGTGGGAATACTACCCGAAGACTTTCCGGAAAGTTCTCTCACTACAGCACAAATGACTCTAGTCCAGAACGCCATACTAGATGCCATTCTTAGTGAGAAGAACAGAGAGGTAAAGCCCAAGTTCGAGGGCATAAGATTTAAGCCTGGCTTTCTCATCATCACCTGCGAGGACACAGAAACCACCGCATGGCTAAAGGCTAGTATTAGCAAAATTCGGCCATGGCAAAATGCCAAACTTATAGCCGTGACCGGTGATGACATTCCCCGCCCCCACACGGAGCGAAGGAATGGGTCCGGATAAGATCCTAGAGTACCTAGAGAGGCAAAACACCGGCCTCCGTACTAAGGACTAGAAGATCCAAAGAGTGACCCCCGAAGGTCATGGTCTCCTGCTCAACATCGGCATAGACTCTTTGTCGATGGGAGCAATAATAGAGGCAAAGTACAGCCTGAGCTTCAGATTTGGGCGAATTGATATCCGCTTGAAAGCCAGGCCGCGAAGAGAGGAACAGATTCTCTCGGCAGAAAAGCGTCCCATATCGGAGCGAACCAGCTCAGAACACATTACAGACGAGCCAGTACGGACCGAGACGCATAATACCGCAGTAATGGAGGTGGATGAAGGGGACCCAGCGCTCGACAAAAGTCCCCACGCGGCACAACTGAGCTGTCCTACCGAAAGTACACCGCCCAAACCTCCACCCTCTGCCAATGTCTAGCAACATTGGCATCATACAGGTGAATCTCCATCATGCAAAAGCGGCTTCGGACATCCTTTGCAAGAGATTCACCCACGAACAGTTGGGCATAGCACTGCTTCAAGAACCGTGGATACACAACGGTGCTATCAAGGGGCTCACAGCAAGAAATTGTAAGGTAGTATATAACACGCAATCCAACAATCCGAGAGCGTGTATATTAGTACGACAAAATATTAATTTTCTTTCTCTTACAGAGTTCACGACGAGGGACCTGGTGGCAATAGCCATCCAAATTCCAACAGACGGGGGTCACCAGGGGGCAGTGACAACCTCCGCCTACTTCCCAGGAGACAGTGACGAGACCCCAACAGCGGAAACGCAAAGGTTAGTGGTATATTGCAGGGAGAAAGGAAAACAGCTCATTATAGGCTGTGACGCGAATGCGCACCACTTAGCATGGTCAAGTACCGATACCAACTTAAGAGGTGAGTATCTACTAGAGTTTCTTTGTCAGGAAAACCTATATGTCATAAATATGGGGAACAGCCCCACCTTTGTGACTAAAGTAAGAAGAGAGGTTCTAGACTTAACAATTAGCAGCCAATTAATTGGTGGAAAAATCATGAATTGGCATGTGTCAAACGAACCTTTCATGTCGGATCATAGACGTATAAGATTCGACATCAGAACTTCACAGACGAATCCAGAGGTGTACAGAATCCCGAAGCTAACAGACTGGGGCAGTTATAGGACCAATCTAAGTGAACGGCTGGCATCTGTGGATAAAGTGGTCCGTGGAGTCGGCAGTCTGGAAAACACAACTGCAGAAGTCACAAATTGCAATCATCGCTTCATACGAAGAAAGTTGCCCACTCAGAACCCGATATAACAGTAGAAGCGTGCCTTTGTGGAACGGGGAACTGGAAAGGCTGAGAGCAAGAGTACGGAAGTTCTTCAACAAGGCAAAACGCACTGGGGACTGGGCAACATACAAGTCCACCCTAACAGAGTACAATAAAGAGATAAGAGCCTCTAAACAGAGGACATGGGGAGACTTCTGCAATGGAGTCGAGGAAGTATTACAGGCAGCAAGACTGCACAAGATCCTCTCCAAAAAGAAATCCGGTGATATAGGAACACTGAAAAAGCCCAACGGAGATTTCACCGTGGGGAAGCAAGAAACAGCAATGGTGCTACTAGATACGCACTTCCCAGGATGCCGTATAATCAACACAGAAAACGAGGCATCACCGGCAATCCCTGAAGCATTCCACCCCAATACCACAGACTGGCACCGGGCCTCTAATCTGTTCACCTATGGCAAAATCTAATGGGCCATACATTACATTAGCAGCGGTCCGCCCAACTGGACCAGAGCTGTTCTGTGGAATCTCAACCTGTTCCATTAAAAGGACCATAAGGGTATGGGAGGAACACAAGAAATGCCAACACTGGGCCTCACTGCCAAGACTGAGACAAGCCAAAAAACTCATACCGAACCACTCAACTAAAAGAAGCAAACAGCTTCTACAGTTTGACAGAAACAAAGTACGGGTAATAACCGGAATACTCACGAGTCATTCGCGCTTGAAAGATCATCTTAAAAGAATAGGAATCATAACTGATAACCTATGCAAGTTCTGCCAACTGCAGGCTGAAACCTCGGAACACATTTTGTGCTGCTGTGAAGCAGTCGCAGCTCAGCGCTACAAGTGTTTCGGAGAACACTTTGTGGACCATAGTACCATTGCAAAAATAGACCTACACCAACTAGATTCCTTAGAGAAATAAAGCTGAGTGAGGACTTCTAGGTTGAAACTGGAGGAAGATCAATGAGGTATAGCACAATAGACCAATGGTCGCGGTGCTTGGAGGAATCCCTCCGCCTCCGATAAAATCTAAATCTAAATCTAACGGAACTGGCACCCGCTGAGCCTACCCCGGATTTTCACTCGTTACAACTGAAAGAAAATTTTTCCTTGCTCAAGAACCTTCATATGGGCGGTGGAGGAAGGATTCGCTCGATTTCTTGAATAAATATCCTTTTACTTGTAACCATTAAAAAATTAACAAGTACAAAGTTAAGGTTTTTTTTTCGATTTCGATTCGATTAATCGATTATTTTTCCTAAAAAAAAACAATTCTATCAATCGAGATGAGTGATGTTGATTAATCGACATAACCGATTAGTTAATGTTAATTCTGTGGCCACAAGGAATAAATAGGCACGCCTAAAAAAGAAACTATTCAGGACAGTACTTTTTTGCTAATTTTAATATTGATATGTAAATCCAATTGACGTGATAAAAATGTGATCAAATAACATATGTACAACAATAACTTCTTTACAGTGCGTGTAAGTCTTGGGACACAGTTGACTTATCCCATTTTACTATTTTTCGACTTACCAAGTTATTCTCTGGGACCACAGAAATAATCGAGCATACATACATACATACTTCAACAGTAAAAAAATCATAGGCGCGCCGTGGCCTAAAATCTGGCAGGGGCCAGGGCCCGAATGGCTCAGAACATACGACTTTTTCCGAAAGGCTCACATGCTTTTCATACAAGTTCGTCCTTTTTGTGTTTACAGATTGGGTAATCGTACAAATGATTAGTCTTATACCACGTTTCCACTACACCATAATCTCGCGATTAAGAGAACTAGATTAAGCACGCAGGGACGTTATTTGTGGGGTGAGGGGGCATTTGCCACATTTGTTATAAATAATATAGGAAAATACCAAATTCCCCCCACAAATGACGAGGCAGTGGAAACATGGCATTAGGCTACGACTTTGAAATGTTAATACGCTGTTTTCCAATGATGATTTGATTTGATCAATTTCTTAACAGGCATAAGGATAAATTGTCTTTAAGAAAACCGATGGGAACATCATACTCGTATGCTTGTGACCATGGATTTAATAGCGAAGTAGTTTAAAAAATGTTTGACATCTTACTTTTATTATGGCTCCCAGGGGACTATATTACCAACACATTATCTGAAATTGTTATATTGGAGGCGCTTATGTGCACGAAAATTTTCATATATCTTAGTTTCAAGTGCAACGCGGTTAAGTACACTAGTACGTGTAAGCGCATACAATTTGACACGGCCAAGTGCACATGTAAAACCTATTTTTACTTTCTTTTATAGCAAGCACAATTCGACCCATTAACCATTTCAGTAAATAGGGATTCCCCGAAAATCAGACGTTTTAGGCGTTGGTCTTCATGTTTAAATCGAATCACTCGTTGTCATTTCTAACACATGTGAGTTTATGTCATGTCCGTTTGCGAAATGAGAAAATTGTATTTTTTCCGGCTAATACGATAGCCTTTATACAACCATTGGACGATGGTATAATAATATTTGCACTTTTAAAGCACAGATATTAGGCGTGTTTTAATGCTCTCCAGAGTAGGATAGTACAGCATAAGTATACGTAAAACAACAACAACATCCAGGATAGTAAACCCACTAATTTTACTAGGTTACATATCCTACCTCGGAGAGAATGAAATGGTGTGAGCCTAGGATGAATTCGCTTTAATTCGCTTTACTCGTTTCGATTTTAATGGTTGGCAGCACAACAGAAATGCAACCGAACTGCAATTAAATAAAATCCGATGACAGTTATATTACCGTAAGTTTTGCTGCAAAGAAAGGACAAATATTTTTTTTAAATTTTTGGTAGAAATTAAAGTGAAATTAATAAGCAAGAAAAAAAAAGGTGAGTGATTGCAATGTTTGAATAAAATTTCAAACTTGACAGCGCAGGGCTGCCAAATCTTCCAATAAAATGTACTTCACATAATGCCCTGGATCGTTTTTTTTTGCCTGCCGATTAGGTGCTCTACTCTGGAGAGCATTGAAACACACCTATTATCGACAACAAATATCAGACAATTCTGGCACTGGAATAAGGATTTCTCCAATGCTTTGGAAAATCTTAAGATGTCTAACACCCGTTCCTACGATCGTCAGTTGCGTTTTAACTGGAACATTAACTGACAGATTTTCATACAAAACTTCCAGTTAAAGTTCTGGTTAGAATTTAACTGACGAGAGAGATCTTGGTAGTTAGTTTCACCAACAATAATTAAAAATTGTTTTCGCAAAGCTGGATTTACTTACAAACCTTTGCAGGAATTCCATGATAACGAAGAGGAAATCATTGAATTTCCTGTACCCGAGGATCAAAAGAAATAGATAATATGTGTTTTATAAGGCTTGAAATCATAGAGGCCTAGCTCACATAGGGCACATTTACAACACACTTGAATTAATACACTGAGAGTTGTCAGCACTTTACTTAGCACTTTGTCTCAAGAATGAAAAACCAAAAATGATCGTATTTCGTTTCGTTTCTGCTGGACTTTAGACACACACCGAGACATGCACGACGAAAATCTGCCTTGATCAAAAAGTTCCCGGAATAACCACTGTGTGGCGCTTTTATTGTTTCGATTTGAGTTCTGTTTTTTTTATTAAGTTGGTACATCTGTCGTTGACATTCCTTTTAAATCTTAGCGTCATAGCTAGACATTTGCAAAAGTTACGTAGCCAAGAGTACATCTATCTCTGTATGTCCCTGCGATTTTTCCATTACTTCCTCTCGGCTGCTGAAACGCATTCCCCGTAGTGGTTTTTGAACTCGATTGAACAGAAAGAAGTCACAGGGACCCAAACCATGTGAATTCGGTGGCTATTAGATGGTATTTGTTGCTTTTTTTGTCAAAAAATTACGAATAACGATGGCACTGTGCGACGGTGCGGTATCATGGTGCAAAATCCACGAGTTTTCTGCCTACAATTCTGGTCTCTTTAGGCGAATTGCTTCACGCAAACGTCTCATAACGCCCAAATAATACTCTCTGTTTACTGTCTGGCCTTCTGGCAAAAATTCATGATACACTACACCGTTGTAGTCCATGAAAACCGTGAGCATTGCCTTCTTTGACTCACGACCACTTTTGAACCGCTCGTGTCACTGGTAAACGACCGCTTTCTTTAGAGAATCGTTGCCGAAACACTTTCCCAACATTTCCAACGTTCGCGCACCATTAAATCCGTTTTTTACGCAAAATTTAATACAAGTTCGCGTTGTTGCAAATTTAAATCCATTTCTAAAATTGTAAAAAATTGCCAACACACACAGAGATAGATGTACTCTTGGCTACCTAACTTTTGTAAATGTCAAGCTATGACGCTAAGATTTAGAGGGAATGTCAACAGCAGATGTACCAACTTACAAAAAAAAAAAAACTCAAATCGGAAAAATAAAAACGCCATACGGTAGTTATTCCGGGAACTTTTTGATCAAGGATGTATATGGGCCGTATCTTTTCAACAATGAGGAAAGAGATGCGAAACAGTTACGCACACAATAGATAACCTTATGGATTTTTTGCCTTTTGATATCTGTTGTCGACAAATTAAATGAAGAGATCGCCAAGCTTTCCATGTTTTCCGCTCATAATTGTTTCGATTCGACATCTACCTTTATTTCCGATATCTAGCATTTATTTGAATGAAAGTATCGAACGAAAACTAAGTCGATATCTGTAAAAATTTGCAAGGAAAGTGCTTGCAGTAGGATTGGAAAGAATTATTTGTCTGGAAGGGGCCAGAATTATTTTTCTGGGGGGGTCCAAGCTGGAGTCTGGGGGGTCCTGGCAATATTTTACTACGAAATTAGCTGCAATAGAAAATATTGTGCATTCATCAAGAGATCCAGCAAAACACGTTTGGTAATAACAGGCCAGCAAGCACAACTTCGTTGAAAAGATTGCTTCCTATGTATGTCAAATTATAGGAATCATCTTACTCCTGCTGTTTTCCCCGGTCTCAAATTCAGAACTGAATCGCCAAATCTAGCTAAACGTAAGTATAATCTAATATACTTACTTGTATGCTTATCTCCTAACTTACTTACTGGACACCTCTTTTTGTTATACTCACTTTATAACAAAATACGAAAACCCTTTTCCAGTAAAATTAAATGCACTTATATTATTATACGAGTATAGTCTCAATTATAAACGGAATTATCTAGTACATACTACATAATATAGATACCAAAATCAACAAGAAAAATATTTTAGTGAGAACTATTCATTGAAAGGACATTATTTTTTAAGACTATAAATTACAAGAACTCGATGATGAATTTAGACTGTTAAATAATTATTCGCAATCAATAATTCTGATGAAGAAAAAGATATACTTAGATGTGTTTTCGTAAGATCTTTCCTGTGTCCAGATGGGTGATGAGAAGGCGTTGATATGTAAATTAATTATTTCACATTCATCATCTACGTATACGTATACGACACCCTGGCTCCTACTAAGGTTCCTGTATACGCACTCACACTACTCACCCTACCTAAGGTTTGGCCGATGAATGCTCAAGTCATAAACCAGTAAATTTAAATTTTTTTGATTTTATTGGGGGAATATCACATATCAATTCGAAATAGTCTAATTTTCGGTACAAAATAGGAAATTTTCATAAAAGAAATAGATAATGAACGTAAATTTACAAAAGAAAACCTTAATTCGCGCACACATCCTATGCACACATACTATGCGCACACATACTATGCACCTATACACCGAAATTTCACGAAAACGATCTTTTTTCAGGTTATGTAGTGGTCTTCTAGTCCAATTTTGGGCTATCGGCCGAACTCCTACTAGAAGGGTGTGTGAGTATACAGTGACTCTAGCTCCTACGAATTACATGATTAATCGATTAGAAGAAATCAATTAATCGATTGATCTTAATCGAACATTTTAAAACGGTCGATCTTGCAACAATCGATTGTTGAGCAATCGATTTCCATCCCTATTCTTACTCTATACTCACGTGCTCAGTATTCACGTGTTAAGACTTCTTCTATAGCAGCTATCCGAAGGAGTACTAGACTAACGTACTCGTTTTCTTTCAAAAGTTGTACAGAAGTTTCTTTTTTATGACGACTGGGATTTAAATTCCATTGAAAATTTCATTTCATGAGCGATTACAACAACAGTTTTTATTTCCATGGTGAGAAGTATGTATGTATGTATCACAATTTCGGCCTAAAGTACTAAACAGAACACGGACTTCGACTTCACCTTCGATTTTGCCTACCTTGCGGCGCACAGTGCGGCGTTTGCACGATCTAGCTGGCCAAAATTATTTATATTATCAATTCATCTTAAAATATGGTATTATTTAGTTACTATTCAGTAATAATAATATTGGAACATATTTTCTGGAAAAAATTTTTTTTTTTAAAAATGAATATATAATTTTTTTTGTGAATGTTTTCACATCACATTTTTAACTGAAAATACTATTATATAATAGTTTTCCGGGTGAGATACCATTTGATTTATTTTTTTTGTAACGTTTCGGACTCAAGTGACATTTGTGCAAGGCCTTTACCAAGGAATAAAATTATAAAAGCTCGATGAGCAGGAATGAGCAGGAAATTTTTTTTACTACTTAAGAATGAATATTTGACCTTCATATTTGCCTTTACAGCTATGGTGAAATAGTTTTGGTAACTAGTAATGATTTTTCAATGTAGATATGGTTATCAAGTCATTTAGGGAAAATTTTCAAAAACCTAATACTGATTGTTTAGTACTAAAGTCATAGCCGATTCACTAAAAAATCTGCCAACCGCGTTCAATTCTGGGATGCGGTGTATGTTATTATGTGACTGAAAACCTAACAAAAAGTTCAGGAAGTGGTTAAAATAGGGTGTAACACATGAATTATATAATTGGGTAATATTCCGGGATGCGGTCTAGAGGTTGAGAAAGAAAAAAACTTGAAAATAGGTGATTGTTAAGAAAGTCCGTGGAAGTGGAAAGATATTCGATATCTGAATACAACCATTTTACACCCCCTTAGGGGTCGAATTTCCGAAAATCTTAAAAGTACTTTCTAGGTATTCATATTAAGAATTCGTAGAATAAAAATGAATTCACTATTTGGAAAAACCTACGAAAAACGTGAAAATATATGCATTTTATTTTCACCGATCAGTTTTTTGCCCCCCCCCCCTTCCTAACGTTAATGAATATTTTTTATCAGACTTACACATACAAACGTACCGAGTTTCAACTTTCAAAAACACCCTGTACCATAGTACCCTAAAAAAAAAATATTTTTCCACCATGCCACTACTACAGTTCATCTAAATACCAAGTTTTAGCTTTATATCATTACAGGTTCTTAAGATATAAACATCGTAACTTTTCCCTTCCTACCCCTCCCACACCCTCACCCTCTACACCTCCACCTCTAAAACTTTTCCTACTAGAGATCTATTCGGCCTACTTCGGTTAAAAATTTGAAGCATCTACTATCTTACACTGTTATTGAGATATGAAGCGTGTAACTTTTGAAAAATGCTTATCTTCTATGCTTCCCCTTCAAAGATTTTACTTTGAGCAATCTTTATACTCAAACCGAGTTTTCTTTTTCTGGTGCTATTGGTTTGTGAGATATAGTAATCTAAAGTTTTTCACCCCCACCCCCGTATGCCACTACCCTTACCCAAAAATGTTTTTTTTAATCTACTCTCCTATTAAAACTACAGATATTTGTTAAGTTATAATTGAGAGATGGTAAAGTTGGATAAGTGCCCCCTCGCGGAAAAATTACAAGTGTTGGACTGATATGAAATCTGACAGTTCAGTTTTTTATCGCTGCTTATTTTCATAACGGAAATATTTACGTCGGGTTTTGAAATGAAATAACGCATATATCGTCCAAAATATACTGAATTATTAAGTGTGGTAAGCTTCTAGCATACATGTCGGATTAAATATCGGTCTACCACTTTCAATTTTTGCCGCCAGAGCACACGGTTACATCTCTCAACTGCTTGCCATTAACGGTTTAGGAGATATGAATTTTAGAATGTGCCGATCTCGAACTTTTTGCGTTTCGGACGCATTATTTCCCCCTCCACTACCACACCCCTTCACCCAAATCAGCAAATTTTTTGCAAATGGGTCCACTATCAAAGCTCTATAGAAATTCCAAGTTTCAGCCTCCTAACATAAGCGGTTGCTGAGATCTAGAGACCAAAATGTTTCGTCTAAAACGCTTCCTCCACCTTCCCCCTCACACCCTCACTCCTCAAAAAATGACACTTCAAGGGGTCTACCATGTCTATTCAAAAAAAAAACTTCAAATTAATAGCTCATAGGGTTTGGGAACTATAATTCCTCAAACGAGTTTGCGTACGGCAGACGGCGCGGCGTTTATTAGTCTTAAGACGTGTAAAAAAAAAATTTCAGGGTAGCAAATTTTTATACTCTAGATGAACATATAGAGTATTATAAGTTTAATCCAGCCCGAAAAGTTTGTAACGCATAGAACCGAGCCTCGGACGAAAAAAAGTTATATAATATTTTGTGTTTATTTTTGGCCAAAACCCCCAAATCCGTTTGCTGTCCGTCCGTCCGTCCGTCCGTTAGCACGATAACTCAAGAACGCGTTGACCTAGGAAGTTGAAATTTTGTCACAACTTGTAAAATGGAAAAAGTAAGGCTAAGTTCGTTTATGGGCGATATTCTTCCAATCCTTCGGGTACCTCCCATACAAGAGTCCTTGAAACACGTTTTCCCAGTTATTGCTCGAATGCTTCAAGTTAGGAACTTGAAACTTTGCATACGTATGGTTTAAAATGTTTGAATTGAATGTTCCGAATATGATGCAAATCGAATGAGTCCTTCGTGTAGCAGCCTAGAAAAGTCCTTCAAAAATGTATGCTTTTTACTGAATTCAATATAACTCCAGAACGAGTTAAAGCAGGAATTTAAAATTTTACAGGAATTAGTTTTATACCAAAACCAAGACGGAGTTCATTAATTAGCGCCATCCGTTGACTCCTTCGAGTAGCTGTCATACAAAAGTCCTTAATAAACATATTCACCAATATTGCACGATAAGTTTAGAAAGCTTTTATTTACGACTTTGAAATTTTACAAACATTAATTTTATAATAGTCGCAGCTGAAACTATCAATATGAAAAATGTCCCATGAGTACTTCATGTATTTGCCATACAAAAATTCTGTAAAATGTTCTAACTTACTTTATGGAACTCACTATAAATCAAAAAATCGACCACTATACAAAATTTTCTACCTGTAAGTAAAAGGTCATGTAATAATTGATTGTGCTCTCCTCATTCTTTTGATATATTTCCAACTAAAATATAAATCGGAGTTCAGTATTTCATCTGGAGTATCATATGATTGGCTTGCAGCCGATCGTGACTGCGTTATGTTTTTTTTTTAAAATCGATAACAATACTTTATTATTAAAATAATAAAGAAAATTACAGAAATACAGAATATAGTACATGCATAAGTACATACAAGGATGCATGTAACACGTCAAATGAATAAAGTGAAGACGCAATTTTACTACAAGGGCATTAGGGTATTAGGAACCAAGTTAGAAAATGATGGTTATACTAAAATTAATTCTATTAACGGTGTTCGACGTTCAAAGTTATCGAAAGTGAAATATTTGTTCGTTCGAAGAATCGAACATGCCTCGTCGCTTCGTATACCCGCCACTGACACCTAGATATTAAGAGTGATTGATTAAATAACAACTGACTCAGATAAACCTGAGAAATAGTCAAAGTTTCGTTCAACTCCATTGTCCGGCCAAGTGAATGAAAACCCTGAAACACGATGTTCATTTAAAGTTTGCCTATGTATCAAGGCTGCGGTCTGATGGCTGTCAATCAGAAGTTCAACTCCTGATAATATTCTTCGGTATTTTATGAAACGTCCGTACACTGTATTCTAGATTTATGCCAGCTCCTGTTACGGTGCGCATACATCCGAAGAATTTCTCTTGTCTAATCTCCAGCTCGACGTCAAAACCTTTCAAAATCATTTTGGAGAGGACGAGCAACTCATAGAAAATTTAAATTCTTTTTTTTCACCTTTCTGCCTCACTTAAAAGCAATCAAATGAAAAGTCCGCTGTGTGTTTGAAAGGCCACGCTGTTTAGGTCTTTTTGGACGGTTCCACTCCCCCGGGAAAACGTAAAATAAATCGAAAGGTCTACGAGGTCTTTCATAATTCAATGCCATTTCATGAACAGCTAATGTGTTTCCCTCGTATAGGGTATTCCAGGCGAATGTCGAAGATTGCCAATGAAAAACTAGAACTCTGGTCACAACTAATTTCTGTTTGTTTTTAGCGTTTTTTTTTTCTTTACGGAATTTAAACAGCAAACACTGCCCTGATTACATAAGGGGCGGAATGCCAATAAACTAGATCCTTGGAAATTACTTATTTACGAAATTGGAAGTAAAACCCATTTGCCTTATTCTTTAAATGTAAGTTCGAAGTACAATGAAATAAGTTAGGGTAGCTCAACCAATGGTAAGCACGTGTAAGGACATCCTTCCGAAATAGATTATAACTTCAACACTTTTTATACATACACTAGATGAAATCTGAAAGTATTAGATATACATAAGTTTAATCGACAAAAAACAATTATGCATTATTATTTTATTTTGGGGTGAAAAACTTCAAATCATTTTGACTACCAGCTGTCTGTTCGTCTGTCTGTCCATTTGCACGATAACTCAAGAACGACTTGAAATTTTGAGTCTGGATATTTGGTCGAATGTGAAAGGCTGAGTTCTTTAACGGGAAAAATCGTCCTACTCCTTCGGGTAGCTGTCAAACAATATGTCCTGAAAACACATGTTCAGGAATACTGGCCCATAACATCAGAAAGGTTTAAGCTACGACTTTGAAATTTCGTGTGTTTTGATTTTTCAATAGTTGGATCTAAATGTATGATTATGAAGAAAATCCTATTATTCCTTCGTGTAGCTGCCATCCAAATATCCTGTCAAAATGACTACATTTAATTTACGGAACTCACATAAGAAATAGGACAAATACAGGCCATTGTACAAATTAGTTTTGACTGAAAGCGTGCGCGGAGAAAAAGTTTAAAAATGGTAGACTTTTGTGAGTGCACAAGCTATCTGATTGGCTGATTTTATATTGACTGTGTTGAGTGTAAATCGGCTTTTATCTCTATCTCATTTTTACCTTGGCTCTCTTTCTCTTGATCCAGTTTGGTAAAATTTTCATGATTCGCAGGGTTATTGAAAAACGAAATATTTCGCGGCCCCAATTTCGAAAATAAATCTCTTAATGAAAGGATAGGAAAAAAAACAGCAGCAGCATCTATTATTTTCATACATATTTTATGAACTTAAACATACTTTTTTCAAACTAATGTATTAGGTGTACAAATAAGTTCATATCGTTCCCTTATAGAAGGCGCTAACACAAAATAATGGTAAAAAATGGCGAATCAGAATCGTAATATGGCAAGATTTAACATCTGGGACCAACTCCCTATCTTTACATTTTTTCAGTTGTATTGGAGTCATTTGTTTTTTTGTCCGTGAAAATATCGAATAATCGTCATTTGTGGGAAGTTTTGATTTTCGTTTACAATTCTCAAAAATTGCTACTGAGGCGCATGGAGTAGTTACAGAAACTTTGAGTGAATCTTCTATTAGTGAATCAATGTGTCGCAAATGATGATTTCGACGTGGAAGACAAGGTGCCTTCTGGCCGGCCGAAAAAAAAAACGAAGACGAAGAATTGGAAGCATTACTGGCCGAAGATGCATGTTAATCGCAATAAAGTCTTGTGGATTCATTGGACGTGAGTCACGTCACGTCACGTCACTCAACAAGCCATTGTACTTCGTTTGAAGGCCCTTGTGATCGGTGGAAAAAAAAGGAAATGGGGTGTCGTATGAATTAATGCCACGAGTTTACATCTCTATGAGCTGCTCCAACGGCAGAATAAGAAAGGTTCTTGCATCGAACTGTGACTGGCGATGAAAGTGGATATACGACGACAATTATTATTATTATTATTATTATTTATTATTTCTTTTGCTTTATAATGAGATATCACGGTATGTACTATCCCTTATACCAGTGCCAGCGTACTGACTGGGAAGTACCCTCGGATTAACTTAAAACACATGCATGAGTGCGTCGTCACGGTGAAAATTTTTCCAGTTCATCGAGCTGAGAAAGTGTGCCCAAATAGGGATGCCCATTTTGCATGAAGGGATTAAATCAAGTATAAGTATAAAAAAGAAGAAAAAAAAAACCGAAGCATCAAAAACCGAGGGTAGACATGCATCAATATGGAAGCCAAAGCCAAATATCCACGGTTCCGAGCTCGTGCTATGTTTTTGGTGGGGCCAGTTCGGAGTGGTGTATTTTGAGCTGCTGCAACCGAGTGAAACCATCACAGGACCTCTTTATCGAAGACAACTAATGCGTTCGAGACGAGCATTGAAAGGAAAACGACCGCAATATGAGCAGAGAGACGACAAAGTGGTTTTGCTACACGAGAGCGCTCGGCCACATGTTGTTCGGCTGTGAAAACCTACCCTGAAATGGGACGCGCTCTACTTACAAGACATCGCTCCATTCGACTACCACCTATTTCGATCGATGACGCATGGCCTAGCTGAGCAATACCTACATACTTCCGTTCTTACGAAGATATCAAAAATTGAGTCGATACATGGAGAGCCTCAAAGGATATGGAGTTTTTTTAGCATGGAATTCGCATGCTGCCAGAAAGGTGGCCAAAGATAGTGTCTAGCGATTGACAATACATATTTTAAAACATAATTATGTAACCAATTTCCTACAATAAAGGTTTAAATTTAAGAAAAAAAACGATTCGAGCTTATTTGTACACCTAATCAGGGTTGCCAGGTCGGGCTATTTATCGCCAATTGGGCTTCACAGATCTTGTTGTCGATACAAAAAAAAATCAAGGTTTTGATTTATCTAACTTGGGCTATTTTTTATTTGAATCGGCGAATTTTGGGCTATCTTGAATTCGGCAAATTTTGGGCTGTCTTGTATTTTACATTGCGAATTATTGATGAATGGATGCGTGAACAGCCAAAATTTTCGGATTCGGGACGATACCAGTCCACACGTGATACACCAGCACCAAATACGTCCCAGGAAAGTCACTGTTTGTTGTGGATTTTGGTGTGTTGAAATCATTGGTCCGAGCTTCTTCCATAACGAAACTGGCATTGCCATGACCGTCAAACGATCAATGATAAGCAACTTCTCGTGTCCTAAACTGGATGATACATCTAGATACCGACGATATGTGGTTGCAACAGTACGGCGCTACATGCCTCACAGCGCATGTCACAATAGACATTATGCACGAATGATTTGGGGGTTTCATTAATCCCATAAAATATGTGGCGCTACATCTCAATTAATTTTAAATGTTTTTCGGGATTGTGTGGTAACGAATAACTTTACCAATGATAATTAATGATTAGGTGAAGCCCAATACATTAACAGGGTGAATTTAATTGTGGCCATGGTTGATTTTATGAAATGGACATTTATTATAAGCTCGCAGCGAAAAATTAAAAGGGGGCGAAATGCGTCTATGGGCGACTTTAAAATTGCATCGATTTTTATTCTCGGCCCACAAGGAAACAATGGAAGACCTATGGTGCTACCTCGACAGATAGCGTAGTATCTGTCTAATATGAATGAGAGGGGACGTGGTTGGGAAGACCTACTCCAAGAGCAAACATAGGATAGACCTAAAGAAAGTCTCGTTCCACTACATGAAGTCAGTCAGCGCGAGCCACGGTTCACTCATTCACTAAAAATGTAAGCGGATCTTACTCACGGACAAGCGCCGTTTGGGCGTCCTTATTGAAAGACCCTATTTTTATTCTGTTTTATATTACAATTTTATCGATGTTCATGATTAGTTATTTTATTTAAAATTGGCGATTTTGGGCTACTCGGCGTTAGAGAATTAGCTACTCCCTCTCTTGAAAACCTGGCAACCCTGCACCTAATATCAAAGGAAATACACATGAAGGTAGCCTCGGGATTGGAGTTGATGCTCTCGGTCACTGATATTTGGCTAGAGCAGCTTTTCGTTACTGAGAAATCTAACGATGCAAAGCTTCGACCGAAAATAAGAAAGGATGAATAATCAGGATTTCTTACAATACAGCTGGTTATTTACCAGTAAAACTATCAGGTAATATTCACTGTTTAGGTGTAATGTTGTTTGAACTCCAGCATGAAGATTTGCTTCATGGATGTCTTTGATTATGAGATGTGTGACGTGATGTTCCTATGGTAGTAAAATTGGATGTTTTTCATCGACAATGAGCGCCGATTTTTGCAGTCGTCCTTCGACACGAATCAACCCGTCCTGACCTAAAAAAGGGCTGAGGCTGTTGAGACGACTTTTAGTTGAGATAGGTTGCTCCTTCTTCAGTTGATCAAATTCAGGTTTAAAGTAGATTTTTTGCAGTAAGTGGACGATTCTTGTATCTGTTGCTTGTAATTCTTTGACGGTGGGATACTTATCGATAACTTTTTTTTTCCATCTTAGACAGAGCGCGACTATTCGCCGAAGGCGTGCGTATGAGGAGTATCGTGTGAGGATTCTGTTATCAAATACTGTTGCTTGCATGCATATAACAGTTTTGAGTTCTGGAAGTTTATTCGGTTTTATAATGATTGTTTGCGGCCAGCTGGGACCGTGTTTCCAAAGGCTATTTTCACGAAACTCTGATGCAAGTTGACCTCGAGATATTGCATCAGCTGGATTGTCATTCGTTCTTACGTGTCTCCAATTGCTGGGGTCCGTGCGTTCTTGAATTTTTGTTATTCGGTTTGCCACAAATCTCTGCAGAAGATGGGGTGATGTTTTGATCCAATGCAGTACGACTGTTGAATCTGACCAAAATATCTCTCGATCTATCTAAATTTGAGTTGACTTCTTGACTGTTGTGACTAGATTCGAGAGTAATTCAGCTGCACAGAGTTCTAAGCGAGGAATGGTGTAGGAGCTCTTTAGTGGTGTGACACGCGACTTAGCGCAATATAAATTTACATGAATGGAGCCGTCTGCTTTTCTGGAGCGTAGATAAATGCAAGCGCCATATGCTTTTTCGCTTGCATCGCAGAATCCATGCAGCTCGATAGTCTGCACGTCATTTTGAAGGACCTTTCGGTTAAAATGTAGATTGTTGAGGAGCGACAATTGAGAAACAAACTGGTTCCATCTTGTGTGAATTTCGAGTGGTGTAGAATCATCCCATTCTAGTTTAAGTCTCCATAGTTCCTGCTGGATGATTTTCGCATGAGTGATGACTGGATTTAATAGTCCAAGAGGATCAAAGATGCGTGCAACGTCTAAGGCAATTGTTCTCATAGTAATTTTTTCTCTAGTAGCTATTGGGTTTACCGTGTAAACTGAGTCCTGTTTTGAGTCCCAGTGTACACCGAGAGTTTTGAGAGTAGGGTCATCCCCCCGAGTAGTTGGAAATTGACGGCACAGTCTGGAAGACCTTGTAGCACCTCTGGTGAGTTTAAGACACATTGTCTTAGATTGAAACCACCTGTTTTTAGCATGTTGATCATTTCATTTCGAAGTTGCACAGCTTCATCTATAGAGTTGGATCCAGAGAAAACATCGTCGACGTAAAAGTCTTCTTTTAGCACCTTTGCTGCTAACGGAAATTTTTCCCTTTCATCATCGGCTAACTGGTGAAGACACCTCACTGCGAGGTATGGAGCTGATGCTATGCCGAACGTTACAGTTTGCAGTTCATACGTGTGAATTTCTCCGTTGTTTCGCCATAGTATACGTTGGTATTTCCTGTCTTCTGGTCTTACGAGAATTTGATGATACATTTTCTCAATATCACCGTTAAATACGTAATTGTGAAGTCTAAAACGAAGTACAAGCGAGAAGATATCATCTTGGATAGTTGGTCCGACCATTAGAGCATCGCTGAGAGAAAGGTTTGGGTTGGATCGTGCTGAACCATCTAATACCACACGGACCTTGGTAGTGAGACTCGCATCTTTTATTACTGCATGATGTGGTAAATAGAATCCATCTTCGTCTTCGCCGTAGTTATTGACTTTCTTCATATGTCCCAGTTGAATATATTCGTTTGATAATGGCGGTGTATTCATTCTGCAGGCTAGGATTCCATTTGAATTTGCGCTCGAGAGAAAGGAGTCGTCGCTTTGCCTGTAGTCGTGATGGGCCTATTTGTCCTTTCCTTTCATTGAATGGTAAAGCTACTATATACCTTCCTTCTGCTGTTCGTGATACATTAAAACGGAAATGTTCTTTCCACGTTGCTTCCGTTTGCGACATGCATTTTTCTGAGGATGAGATGTCTTCAATCTCCCAAAATTTCTTGAACTCTTCTACCAGTTGAGCGAAATTGCATCTTGCTATTGAGAGATCTGATTGATCACTGATGCTACCACATATAACCCATTCGAGCAGGGTTTTTTGTAGATAGACATCTTTTACATTGCGGATTTTTATTTGACCCACACTAAGTATTGATACAGATGTACTTGCGCCTAGCAGCATTTGAATTGGAGCTGGTTTGTGAAATTCTGCATCTGCGAGCGGTATGTTTGGTGGCAAATCAAGTAAGTCTCTGTCGATTTGTTGATTAGGAAGGAGTGAAGAGATTCTCGGTACTATGAGGAAGTCAATGCTTTTCTTGAATCCGGTGTATTGGGAAGAGATAGTGGCGACGATCTTCGATTGTGCTACTGTAGATAGTTCGTTAAGTGCTCCAATTTGAATTGAGCATTTGTTTTGAGGCATGCCTAATGTATTTGCTAGATCTTGTGTGATGAAATTCTTTGTTGAACCCGTGTCTATGAGAGAGCGGCATGTAATTATTTGATTAGCTGAGTTGTATACGTTTATTTGGGCGGTCGGTAGAATATCTTGTTCGGGAGCATCGGAGAGAGGTTAGAGAGATGACTGTTGGTAGTGTTGATGATAGTCATGAAAGATTATCTTCTGGAGTAGCAGATTTTTCTTGAAGTCGATGTAGTAGTGTATTATGTTTCTTGTTGCAAGTCTTACATGTTCCTGCTTTGCAGTCCTTAATGCCATTACCCTTCGCCAGGCAGTTGAGACATCGATTTTGATTGTATATCAATTTTGTACGTTGTTCTACGTTCATTTCCGCAAATTTAATAGTGTGCTCTTCACTGCACACTGGATACTTTCTTAATGTTGTTATCATGAACGTTTGAGTTTTGGATGATCCTTGCGATTGCGGTGTGTTGTATTTTTGATTTCTTTGAAATGGTTTGCAAGCTGCTATCTTTGTTTGGGAGTGTTCTTCCTTTCGTTTTGTGAATTTAGCAGTTTCGGTAGATGTGGCACAGATACCACGTTTTTCCAAGAAATCTAGAAGTGTTTCATATGATGTCATATTGTTTCCTTCTAGAGTAGTTTCCCATTGAAAAACCAGATCATCATCGAGTTGGTTTAGGATAATAGTCATTATTAAGCCATTCAATTGTTCCTTTACGCTTCCACATGAATTTATTGAACGTAAGTGCTGTCGAACTCCGTTGACGAGTTCTATAAGAGATTTGTTTGACTCTTTGTTTCGTATCTTTGAAGTGAGAAGAAGCGAACAATGACGACGTAGTGCTTGCCTTGGGTTGTCAAATTTTTTATTTAATAGATCCCAGGCATCTTTGTAATTTATATCAGTGATTTCGAAAGCCGCAATTGTCTCAGCAGCATCTCCAGTGAGGCAAGATTGAAGATATTGAAATTTTTTCTACATCTTGAATGTTGCTATTATTTCCAACACGTGCCTTAAATTGGTCTTTGAACATACGCCAGTTTTCAAATTTTCCATCAAACTCTGGAAGAGTTATTTCTGGCAAATTTTATATTATACCTTGATTGCATTGTTTGAATATTCGCACTAGTCCCAGCGTGACGTATGCTGATCTGCAAGCCTTCATGATGTTTTTGTTTAATAAGCCTCCTAATTTGGGCTATTAGATGATGGTAGTTACACTCGATTGAGTCAGCTTCGTTGTCTAGATCAATTTCTAGCAATTGGTTGTTGCTGCTTTCCTATTCCTGGAGTTTCTCTTTGATCGTGTCGTGTTTTGCTTCAAGCAGTTCTAATAATGCGTTTTTTGCTTCTGCTTCCAACCAGTTTCTTGCTTTGGTCAAACGGGTTTTTTGATTTTTTTTGATTGCCGCACGTTTACCTTTAAGGCTTTCGATATAAGCCATGTTGTAATTTGTTCACTGATTATAACTTTTCACTGATTATAAAGAAGTACACGATAGTATCTTCTTGGAGCGAGTCTGTTTCAGCACACGATAGCACTTACTCAGAGGGATAGCACTTTAAGTACACGATAGCACTTTCTGACACAGCGAGTCTGTTCAATGAATAGAAAGAAGTACATGATAGTAATCTTCTTGGACCGAGTCTGTTCAACGAATAGAAGTACACGATAGTATCTTCTTGGACCGAGTCTGTTCAACGAATAGAAAGAAGTACACGATAGTATCTTCTTGGACCGAGTCGGTTTCCGCACACGATAGCACTTTAAATTAACACTCGATTCTTCAAATCCGGCTCGACGGACCAACAAATGTCTCGTTTCTTACCGGCACTCGTTAGAGTTTAAAAGAGTTGTAAGCTCTAATGAATTGAACTGTATCAAACCTGTAACTACGAAACTTGTGATACGTCGAAATGTTCTTTGTATCACTGATTTTGATTAAAACACTATTTTTATTTTGATGTTGTATTGTATTTATGTTCATTAGAAGAAAAATCTTATGCTGTCCACCCAGCAAAATTCAGTAAGATCTTACTAGGAAATTGAAATGGAGGGAGAAATTATTGTATATATATGTGTATATGCAGTATATAAAGGATAGTGTAGAAATATCGGAAGAGGTAGTTGTTGGGATCCGGTTTTTCCTTGACCTTTATGGCATCATAAATGTGATCTCGCACATTCGGTCATAAAAAAGGGATCTTAAATACGATTTATGATACCATAAATGAAACAATTTAAAAAGGGATTAAAGAAAGTAAAATTGAGGATTTAAATTTAGGTTCGCAACACATGTAATGAAGTAATCAACTATCGGGTATCGTTAACGAGGAGTGACGAAGACGGCAATATTGAAGGAAGGAAAGAGATATGAAATCACACGCGTCACATATCGATACGAAGTCTTAGCTGAACGATTTACGGCGGAGCTACTTACTATAGTAAGGAGCTAACTGGTAAATTGCTTGCCAGACATTCAAGTATTACGACTACCGAAGTGCGAAGTAAAAGGCACCTCGGCTTTTAAAATAAATGCGACCAAATAAATAAATGCTGACTGGAAATTCATTCTTGGGATGCTAAACAAAATTACAAATGACACACTTTTTGGAATATAAGGTGTCCTCAAACTCACATCATAATAATAAATAGTCACCTTGCGGCTTTATCTTGAAGATAGCGTGAACGCAAAAGAGCTCCAATAAATCGCACTTTGCCGATGGCCAGGTCTTTTTAGATATGTGTTGTGTACGTTTTTTCATCTGTAAACGATGAAAGAGGACAGTCATGCGAATATAAGTTTGGCTATACTGCAAAAATTTACGAAGCACTCAAGCAGATTGTCACCTGAAGTTACGAAAAGACAAATCGCACATGCGAGACTGAAATATAATGACCATTAGCATCAAATTTTTATCAATAAATCCGTATATAAAATGTTCGATTTTTTATTAATAAAACACACAAACCGTGAGTGTTATAGCAGCGGACTTGACAGAAAACCGATGATAAATAAAATGTGTTTAATGCCAGTGACAGTATAAACTCGCTCAACGATATTGTTGATCTTGGTATAAGACCAGTGTACATTCGAACGTTGTAGCAAAATTCATTACACCATACGGCCCCAGCAAAAGTTGTTGCGTTCGAACATCCATTTTGAGCCAATATATTCTGAGTAAATACTGCGGCATTTAATCAGCTCATCTACCACTTCATTTTTCCAGTAATAAAGTTCATCTATGTATATAATTGTTAATTCGAATTTTTTCATAACTCAAAAAAAAAATCTTGTTTTTCTGTTATTTACTCAAACCCATTCGACGTAATAGTACTCTCAGAATACTGGAACCCGAGTTGTTTCCAGACATTTTAAATACCAGGGTATTCAGAATATCACACGTAACATTATAAATAAAACAGTGGCGTCGTTGTATACGTATGATACATACATACATAAATGCCAGGGCCATAGTTCAAGAAACCAATCTACCAAGCGCCTGCTTTTAGATTTAAAAATACCTACATATAAACCACCATATAAAAATAACTGCAATATATATGTAGATCACCAAGTGGTTATATCAAAGAATACAATAACCCACTCTATAATAACATATTTACAAAAACCGGAATAGAACCGAATACATATAACAGATCATATTAGAAAAACACTACCATACTAGTAAATAGTCGCTTAAAAAGGCGACAGTGCGCAATGCAAACGAATATAAACTCATTAATTTGGAATCTTTAGTAAATAGTGAAAAATCGATAAACAGACGTAGACGAGTGTGCAAACGAAATGCAAATAAATCTAAGAAAAATAATTAAGGACTTATACGCAGACGCGAATATGTTCTCGAAAAGTAAGACTTAAACCATAACCTCAAGAAGAACAAGAAAGAAACTTGTGAAAGATCATAATAATAAAAACTGAAAATCATGTACAAAAACTCAGAAATAAACTTTGTATAGGTATGTGCCTTACTAAAAACAGTAAAAAGAGGCTATTTTAAGAAAATGTTGGATAATACGGTAAACAATGGGAAACTAGTTTGGAAACTAAATACAGTTAATGAAATAATCCATAATGGAATGCACATATCGACTAAAGAAAATTTCAAAGAAATTCTAAACTTTGGTGAAAGCCTAGCGAAAAATATTGAACAGAGCGGCGTACATCTGAGTAAGGAAACACCTTTAACTATAAATATAGTGATTCTTATCCCATCTAAAAAATTATTGTATGCTGGACTGGGCTGTCCGCGGCTGAGGACGGTGGTTTTGCTCTACTATTCTCGAATAGTGAAGCATGATGCTGCTGGCCCCGGCGGCGGAGAGTTCGGCTCAAGCCCTAGTTTAAAGTTAGTATGTAAGAATTGTATATAGTTTAAGTAGAGTAGAGTAAAATTTATGTATTGTTGGTTTTTTTGCCATTTTCCCGATAGTTTATTGATAAGTATACATTAAGAATGTAATTAAATAAAAATACTCTGATCCCCCCCAAAAACATCCCCTGTATAATGCGATTGTGTAATTAGTACAACGGAATACACAACCAAAGCAGAAACAAAAGTGATTATCGAAACCATGAATGCTGGCTCTAGTACCGGATTTGACGGAATCACAATGGAATATATAAAAATATTAAAAAACTTTATCTCAAAGCCTTGAACACCTCATTAATCTTAGCCTTTCGAAGGGTATACATATTTCCAAGAATCTATAAAACAGCTATTGAATAAACGCGGAGAAGTTGTAAGAAAAATCGGTCCCTTCTCGCGTACGAAGAATCTTGATGTTTTGGTCAACGTTCTTTACTGGAGCCAACACACATGGACACGGCTGCGGTTCAGGTGGTGATTAGCTGCGTCCCTTGGAACCAAAGTGGGCAACCAATCACAATGTATATACTGTATAAATACTTTTATATATATACATATACTAGCTGTATCTTACAATACAGCTGGTTATTCACCAGTAAAACTATCAGGTAATATTCACTGTTTAGGTGTAATGTTGTTTGAACTCCAGCATGAAGATTTGCTTCATGGATGTCTTTGATTATGAGATGTGTGACGTGATGTTCCTATGGTAGTAAAATTGGATGTTTTCATCGACAATGAGCGCCGATTTTTGCAGTCGTCCTTCGACACGAATCAACCCGTCCTGACCTAAAAAAGGGCTGAGGCTGTTGAGACGACTTTTAGTTGAGATAGGTTGCTCCTTCTTCAGTTGATCAAATTCAGGTTTAAAGTAGATTTTTTGCAGTAAGTGGACGATTCTTGTATCTGTTGCTTGTAATTCTTTGACGGTGGGATACTTATCGATAACTTTTTTTTTCCATCTTAGACAGAGCGCGACTATTCGCTGAAGGCGTGCGTATGAGGAGTATCGTGTGAGGATTCTGTTATCAAATACTGTTGCTTGCATGCATATAACAGTTTTGAGTTCTGGAAGTTTATTCGGTTTTATAATGATTGTTTGCGGCCAGCTGGGACCGTGTTTCCAAAGGCTATTTTCACGAAACTCTGATGCAAGTTGACCTCGAGATATTGCATCAGCTGGATTGTCATTCGTTCTTACGTGTCTCCAATTGCTGGGGTCCGTGCGTTCTTGAATTTTTGTTATTCGGTTTGCCACAAATCTCTGCAGAAGATAAGGTGATGTTTTGATCCAATGCAGTACGACTGTTGAATCTGACCAAAATATTTCTCGATCTATCTAAATTTGAGTTGACTTCTTGACTGTTGTGACTAGATTCGAGAGTAATTCAGCTGCACAGAGTTCTAAGCGAGGAATGGTGTAGGAGCTCTTTAGTGGTGTGACACGCGACTTAGCGCAATATAAATTTACATGAATGGAGCCGTCTGCTTTTCTGGAGCGTAGATAAATGCAAGCGCCATATGCTTTTTCGCTTCCATCGCAGAATCCATGCAGCTCGATAGTCTGCACGTCATTTTGAAGGACCTTTCGGTTAAAATGTAGATTGTTGAGGAGCGACAATTGAGAAACAAACTGGTTCCATCTTGTGTGAATTTCGAGTGGTGTAGAATCATCCCATTCTAGTTTAAGTCTCCATAGTTCCTGCTGGATGATTTTCGCATGAGTGATGACTGGATTTAATAGTCCAAGAGGATCAAAGATGCGTGCAACGTCTAAGGCAATTGTTCTCATAGTAATTTTTTCTCTAGTAGCTATTGGGTTTACTGTGTAAACTGAGTCCTGTTTTGAGTCCCAGTGTACACCGAGAGTTTTGAGAGTAGGGTCATCCCCCCGAGTAGTTGGAAATTGACGGCACAGTCTGGAAGACCTTGTAGCACCTCTGGTGAGTTTAAGACACATTGTCTTAGATTGAAACCACCTGTTTTTAGCATGTTGATCATTTCATTTCGAAATTGCACAGCTTCATCTATAGAGTTGGATCCAGAGAAAACATCGTCGACGTAAAAGTCTTCTTTTAGCACCTTTGCTGCTAACGGAAATTTTTCCCTTTCATCATCGGCTAACTGGTGAAGACACCTCACTGCGAGGTATGGAGCTGATGCTATGCCGAACGTTACAGTTTGCAGTTCATACGTGTGAATTTCTCCGTTATTTCGCCATAGTATACGTTGGTATTTCCTGTCTTCTGGTCTTACGAGAATTTGATGATACATTTTCTCAATATCACCGTTAAATACGTAATTGTGAAGTCTAAAACGAAGTACAAGCGAGAAGATATCATCTTGGATAGTTGGTCCGACCATTAGAGCATCGCTGAGAGAAAGGTTTGGGTTGGATCGTGCTGAACCATCTAATACCACACGGACCTTGGTAGTGAGACTCGCATCTTTTATTACTGCATGATGTGGTAAATAGAATCCATCTTCGTCTTCGCCGTAGTTATTGACTTTCTTCATATGTCCCAGTTGAATATATTCGTTTGATAATGGCGGTGTATTCATTCTGCAGGCTAGGATTCCATTTGAATTTGCGCTCGAGAGAAAGGAGTCGTCGCTTTGCCTGTAGTCGTGATGGGCCTATTTGTCCTTTCCTTTCATTGAATGGTAAAGCTACTATGTTGGGTCGTCGCAACTTGCGATCACTTTAATGTCACGACGCAGTGTAAACACCCTACCAATTACACCAACCTCGGCGCGTCAAAATTGTGATCGCAGGAACCACCGCGACCAACTTCAGAGGAGATCAATAGAGGAGAGGAGAATGACAGTTCAGGGCATGAGGTGGTGAGATACGGGAAAGAAAAAGTTTTGAGTGGTTTTGGGTTTTGAGTTTTGGCGAAAAATTGAAAAGAAGAAAATATGGTGGCTGAATTCGGTGATCATCGAGGTTTTGTGTAGTTTTCAAAAATTTTCCCGACTAAAAAAATGAGAACGTATCGCATATACGTTCGCTGGTGATTAAGTCCGTTTGCGTTAGCGGCGCGAAGTTCTTTGGAGAAAAGATCGGGATTGTGGTGGAAAGGAGTGGTCGTTTTGCTTTTGTACTAAAATGGCGGATAGGGTAAGATAATTAAGAGAAAAGGAGAAGAAAAACAATAGCGAGTGAAGAGTGTCGAGTGCCGAGGAAGAAATCCTAAGATGGCTGTCAATTGAGTTCGGGTTTCGTCTTCTAAAGCCTTTCGTGTGGCGATAAAGCTAAACGGAAATGATATCGGTTAATGTTGCTCGTGTGATTGGCGCGCTGTAAAACGCCTAAAATCTGGTTTCCGATTAACTCGGAAGTTTCCTTAACCGCGGCAGATTTTTTTCAGAAGCCAATCGGCTGCTCGGGGTTTTATTATGAGAAGTTTCTTTGTGTAACAACCGGGTGAATTTATGCACATATCGGTGGAGTTTAACCAAAATGGATAATTCTTCACGAATCAGCGAGGAGTAACGGTTTTTTTTTGCATGGCGAAGCGGTCACAAACCACTCCATAAAGGCGTAGCGCGTGCGTTGTACAAGACCGGAAAAAGTGCAGCCAGGTACACGCCATATTGGAAAAAATGAAATGTACATGGAATGAACTAAAGGAGGAAAATATATACGCCCTATTGAATATACTAAAATAATTTTACACCCATTTTAAATTAAAAATATACACGGAATATACTAAAATAATTTTATACACAATTTAAATTAAAAATATACACCGAATATACTAAAATAATTTTATACACAAATTAAATTAAAAATATACACGGAATATACTAATAGAATTTTATACACAACCCACTTAAAATAAAAATATACACCGAATGAACTAATAAAAACTTTATACAAAACCCACTTAAAATTAAAATATACACCGAATGAACTAATAAAAACTTTATACAAAACCCACTTAAATTAAAAATATACACGGAATATACTAAAATAATTTTATACACAAATTAAATTAAAAATATACACGGAATATACTAAAATAATTTTATACACAAATTAAATTAAAAATATACACGGAATATACTAAAATAATTTTATACACAATTTAAAAAAAAAAAAAATATACACCGAATATACTAAAATAATTTTATACACAACCCACTTAAAATAAAAATATACACCGAATGAACTAATAAAAACTTTATACAAAACCCCCTTAAATTAAAATATACACGGAAAGAACTAAAAGAATAAACGAGAATGAATTTAACAAAAAAGTAGAAAAAAAAATCTAATAAAATGACAAACGGACGGGACAAGACGAGGACGGAATATTAATACTCAAGTATAATAAAAAAAAAAAAAAAAAACCTAAATAAATCGCCGAAAATCATCCAAAATTTAAAGCAGCCAAAGGATTTAATTGAAATGGGGTAAGTCCGATTTTCTTTTGTTTTTACTTCCTTCTACATTTTATTATAGCTTTCATAATACATTTTATTAGTGGTGGAGTTTCTCTTCTCGGTTAATTTTTTTTCGAATGATGGTTAAAGGCTAAAGGCCAACTATAAAAATGAACCCGAGCGTGTAGCTTCCTTAGCCCCGAACCTCAATAAGGGGCCACGACGCGAAATGTTTTAGAGGACAGTCGTGGCTGAGGTAGGGTGGGCAGAGCAGGGCGCCAACAACACCAAAGCGCCCTGACAAGTCGCGGAGCCGCGCCATCCAACCGCTTCTTGGTCTTTCACGACCAATTGGGAAAATAATCCCAAGTTTTTGTATTCCCTTGGATAAGTCGGCGCTGATAATTTTTGTTGTATAGGCCAAGGGTTTAATGGTCTGAGTTGGAGCAAGTACCCCCCCCCCCCCCACACTGCCGTAGCTAGTCCCGGCCGCCAGCAAGAGCGTCGCACCAATTCGGACGTAGGTGGAATTGGCCCTTCTGTCCCGAACCTTCTTTTTCCTTTCGACTATTTTGACTTTTTCAAGTCGAAATAGTCCTTCCAAGGCCTCAAACACAACAACTATATACCTTCCTTCTGCTGTTCGTGATACATTAAAACGGAAATGTTCTTTCCACGTTGCTTCCGTTTGCGACATGCATTTTTCTGAGGATGAGATGTCTTCAATCTCCCAAAATTTCTTGAACTCTTCTACCAGTTGAGCGAAATTGCATCTTGCTATTGAGAGATCTGATTGATCACTGATGCTACCACATATAACCCATCCGAGCAGGGTTTTTTGTAGATAGACATCTTTTACATTGCGGATTTTTATTTGACCCACACTAAGTATTGATACAGATGTACTTGCGCCTAGCAGCATTTGAATTGGAGCTGGTTTGTGAAATTCTGCATCTGCGAGCGGTATGTTTGGTGGCAAATCAAGTAAGTCTCTGTCGATTTGTTGATTAGGAAGGAGTGAAGAGATTCTCGGTACTATGAGGAAGTCAATGCTTTTCTTGAATCCGGTGTATTGGGAAGAGATAGTGGCGACGATCTTCGATTGTGCTACTGTAGATAGTTCGTTAAGTGCTCCAATTTGAATTGAGCATTTGTTTTGAGGCATGCCTAATGTATTTGCTAGATCTTGTGTGATGAAATTCTTTGTTGAACCCGTGTCTATGAGAGAGCGGCATGTAATTATTTGATTAGCTGAGTTGTATACGTTTATTTGGGCGGTCGGTAGAATATCTTGTTCTGGAGCATCGGAGAGAGGTTAGAGAGATGACTGTTGGTAGTGTTGATGATAGTCATGAAAGATTATCTTCTGGAGTAGCAGATTTTTCTTGAAGTCGATGTAGTAGTGTATTATGTTTCTTGTTGCAAGTCTTACATGTTCCTGCTTTGCAGTCCTTAATGCCATGACCCTTCGCCAGGCAGTTGAGACATCGATTTTGATTGTATATCAATTTTGTACGTTGTTCTACGTTCATTTCCGCAAATTTAATAGTGTGCTCTTCACTGCACACTGGATACTTTCTTAATGTTGTTATCATGAACGTTTGAGTTTTGGATGATCCTTGCGATTGCGGTGTGTTGTATTTTTGATTTCTTTGAAATGGTTTGCAAGCTGCTATCTTTGTTTGGGAGTGTTCTTCCTTTCGTTTTGTGAATTTAGCAGTTTCGGTAGATGTGGCACAGATACCACGTTTTTCCAAGAAATCTAGAAGTGTTTCATATGATGTCATATTGTTTCCTTCTAGAGTAGTTTCCCATTGAAAAACCAGATCATCATCGAGTTGGTTTAGGATAATAGTCATTATTAAGCCATTCAATTGTTCCTTTACGCTTCCACATGAATTTATTGAACGTAAGTGCTGTCGAACTCCGTTGACGAGTTCTATAAGAGATTTGTTTGACTCTTTGTTTCGTATCTTTGAAGTGAGAAGAAGCGAACAATGACGACGTAGTGCTTGCCTTGGGTTGTCAAATTTTTTATTTAATAGATCCCAGGCATCTTTGTAATTTATATCAGTGATTTCGAAAGCCGCAATTGTCTCAGCAGCATCTCCAGTGAGGCAAGATTGAAGATATTGAAATTTTTTCTACATCTTGAATGTTGCTATTATTTCCAACACGTGCCTTAAATTGGTCTTTGAACATACGCCAGTTTTCAAATTTTCCATCAAACTCTGGAAGAGTTATTTCTGGCAAATTTTATATTATACCTTGATTGCATTGTTTGAATATTCGCACTAGTCCCAGCGTGACGTATGCTGATCTGCAAGCCTTCATGATGTTTTTGTTTAATAAGCCTCCTAATTTGGGCTATTAGATGATGGTAGTTACACTCGATTGAGTCAGCTTCGTTGTCTAGATCAATTTCTAGCAATTGGTTGTTGCTGCTTTCCTATTCCTGGAGTTTCTCTTTGATCGTGTCGTGTTTTGCTTCAAGCAGTTCTAATAATGCGTTTTTTGCTTCTGCTTCCAACCAGTTTCTTGCTTTGGTCAAACGGGTTTTTTGATTTTTTTTGATTGCCGCACGTTTACCTTTAAGGCTTTCGATATAAGCCATGTTGTAATTTGTTCACTGATTATAACTTTTCACTGATTATAAAGAAGTACACGATAGTATCTTCTTGGAGCGAGTCTGTTTCAGCACACGATAGCACTTACTCAGAGGGATAGCACTTTAAGTACACGATAGCACTTTCTGACACAGCGAGTCTGTTCAATGAATAGAAAGAAGTACATGATAGTAATCTTCTTGGACCGAGTCTGTTCAACGAATAGAAGTACACGATAGTATCTTCTTGGACCGAGTCTGTTCAACGAATAGAAAGAAGTACACGATAGTATCTTCTTGGACCGAGTCGGTTTCCGCACACGATAGCACTTTAAATTAACACTCGATTCTTCAAATCCGGCTCGACGGACCAACAAATGTCTCGTTTCTTACCGGCACTCGTTAGAGTTTAAAAGAGTTGTAAGCTCTAATGAATTGAACTGTATCAAACCTGTAACTACGAAACTTGTGATACGTCGAAATGTTCTTTGTATCACTGATTTTGATTAAAACACTATTTTTATTTTGATGTTGTATTGTATTTATGTTCATTAGAAGAAAAATCTTATGCTGTCCACCCAGCAAAATTCAGTAAGATCTTACTAGGAAATTGAAATGGAGGGAGAAATTATTGTATATATATGTGTATATGCAGTATATAAAGGATAGTGTAGAAATATCGGAAGAGGTAGTTGTTGGGATCCGGTTTTTCCTTGACCTTTATGGCATCATAAATGTGATCTCGCACATTCGGTCATAAAAAAGGGATCTTAAATACGATTTATGATACCATAAATGAAACAATTTAAAAAGGGATTAAAGAAAGTAAAATTGAGGATTTAAATTTAGGTTCGCAACACATGTAATGAAGTAATCAACTATCGGGTATCGTTAACGAGGAGTGACGAAGACGGCAATATTGAAGGAAGGAAAGAGATATGAAATCACACGCGTCACATATCGATACGAAGTCTTAGCTGAACGATTTACGGCGGAGCTACTTACTATAGTAAGGAGCTAACTGGTAAATTGCTTGCCAGACATTCAAGTATTACGACTACCGAAGTGCGAAGTAAAAGGCACCTCGGCTTTTAAAATAAATGCGACCAAATAAATAAATGCTGACTGGAAATTCATTCTTGGGATGCTAAACAAAATTACAAATGACACACTTTTTGGAATATAAGGTGTCCTCAAACTCACATCATAATAATAAATAGTCACCTTGCGGCTTTATCTTGAAGATAGCGTGAACGCAAAAGAGCTCCAATAAATCGCACTTTGCCGATGGCCAGGTCTTTTTAGATATGTGTTGTGTACGTTTTTTCATCTGTAAACGATGAAAGAGGACAGTCATGCGAATATAAGTTTGGCTATACTGCAAAAATTTACGAAGCACTCAAGCAGATTGTCACCTGAAGTTACGAAAAGACAAATCGCACATGCGAGACTGAAATATAATGACCATTAGCATCAAATTTTTATCAATAAATCCGTATATAAAATGTTCGATTTTTTATTAATAAAACACACAAACCGTGAGTGTTATAGCAGCGGACTTGACAGAAAACCGATGATAAATAAAATGTGTTTAATGCCAGTGACAGTATAAACTCGCTCAACGATATTGTTGATCTTGGTATAAGACCAGTGTACATTCGAACGTTGTAGCAAAATTCATTACACCATACGGCCCCAGCAAAAGTTGTTGCGTTCGAACATCCATTTTGAGCCAATATATTCTGAGTAAATACTGCGGCATTTAATCAGCTCATCTACCACTTCATTTTTCCAGTAATAAAGTTCATCTATGTATATAATTGTTAATTCGAATTTTTTCATAACTCAAAAAAAAAATCTTGTTTTTCTGTTATTTACTCAAACCCATTCGACGTAATAGTACTCTCAGAATACTGGAACCCGAGTTGTTTCCAGACATTTTAAATACCAGGGTATTCAGAATATCACACGTAACATTATAAATAAAACAGTGGCGTCGTTGTATACGTATGATACATACATACATAAATGCCAGGGCCATAGTTCAAGAAACCAATCTACCAAGCGCCTGCTTTTAGATTTAAAAATACCTACATATAAACCACCATATAAAAATAACTGCAATATATATGTAGATCACCAAGTGGTTATATCAAAGAATACAATAACCCACTCTATAATAACATATTTACAAAAACCGGAATAGAACCGAATACATATAACAGATCATATTAGAAAAACACTACCATACTAGTAAATAGTCGCTTAAAAAGGCGATAGTGCGCAATGCAAACGAATATAAACTCATTAATTTGGAATCTTTAGTAAATAGTGAAAAATCGATAAACAGACGTAGACGAGTGTGCAAACGAAATGCAAATAAATCTAAGAAAAATAATTAAGGACTTATACGCAGACGCGAATATGTTCTCGAAAAGTAAGACTTAAACCATAACCTCAAGAAGAACAAGAAAGAAACTTGTGAAAGATCATAATAATAAAAACTGAAAATCATGTACAAAAACTCAGAAATAAACTTTGTATAGGTATGTGCCTTACTAAAAACAGTAAAAAGAGGCTATTTTAAGAAAATGTTGGATAATACGGTAAACAATGGGAAACTAGTTTGGAAACTAAATACAGTTAATGAAATAATCCATAATGGAATGCACATATCGACTAAAGAAAATTTCAAAGAAATTCTAAACTTTGGTGAAAGCCTAGCGAAAAATATTGAACAGAGCGGCGTACATCTGAGTAAGGAAACACCTTTAACTATAAATATAGTGATTCTTATCCCATCTAAAAAATTATTGTATGCTGGACTGGGCTGTCCGCGGCTGAGGACGGTGGTTTTGCTCTACTATTCTCGAATAGTGAAGCATGATGCTGCTGGCCCCGGCGGCGGAGAGTTCGGCTCAAGCCCTAGTTTAAAGTTAGTATGTAAGAATTGTATATAGTTTAAGTAGAGTAGAGTAAAATTTATGTATTATTGGTTTTTTTGCCATTTTCCCGATAGTTTATTGATAAGTATACATTAAGAATGTAATTAAATAAAAATACTCTCATCCCCCCCAAAAACATCCCCTGTATAATGCGATTGTGTAATTAGTACAACGGAATACACAACCAAAGCAGAAACAAAAGTGATTATCGAAACCATGAATGCTGGCTCTAGTACCGGATTTGACGGAATCACAATGGAATATATAAAAATATTAAAAAACTTTATCTCAAAGCCTTGAACACCTCATTAATCTTAGCCTTTCGAAGGGTATACATATTTCCAAGAATCTATAAAACAGCTATTGAATAAACGCGGAGAAGTTGTAAGAAAAATCGGTCCCTTCTCGCGTACGAAGAATCTTGATGTTTTGGTCAACGTTCTTTACTGGAGCCAACACACATGGACACGGCTGCGGTTCAGGTGGTGATTAGCTGCGTCCCTTGGAACCAAAGTGGGCAACCAATCACAATGTATATACTGTATATATACTTTTATATATATACATATACTAGCCGCGTACCGCGGCTTCACTCGCTGCGCTCACGTTGTTCTATAGTCCCTGTTACTCCCGTCTTTCCCGTTGATCCCGTTGATCCAGTTTCTCCGGTTGATCCATTGGTCCTGTTCCTCCCGTTTCTCTCGTTGATCCATTGGTCCTGATTCTCCCGTTGCTGTTGTTTCTCCCGATGCTCCTGTTACTCCCGTTGCTCCCATTTCTCCCGTTGCTTCTGTTACTCCATCCTGTATCAACAATCTTCTATCCAACACCCTCCAACCCTACTTCATCCATTATCATCATCTACCATCCTATATCTACCATCCACCATCCCTTTTCCACCATCCTCTATCAACCATCCTCCATCCACCATTCATCATTCTCCATCCTCCATCTTCCACCCTCTATCCACCATTCACCATCCCATATCCAACATCCACCATCCTCCATCATTTATCTTCATCCACCATCCTCCATCTAAAATTCTCCATTCCCCATCCACGTTCGTTCTGCTCGAACTTGTGAAATATGTATGCGTCTGTGCTGAGCATCTCGTGCGCGCTCTTCAACAGTTCGACTCGCACGATTATTCGCAACTCTTTTTGCATTACGACTCCGTTGTGCAATGTTTGATCTTCTGATTGGCGGCAAATTGCCAATCAATCAATCCGAAGACCGCTTGCAATGTTTGATCTCCTTGATCAATTGTACCTCGCCTGTAGGAAAACACATGGCCACATGGTCATACGTATCCATATACATCCATATCTTTAAACATACAAAAAAATTCCGGACGAACGGAAATCAAAAGACATGGACACATGGACACATGGCATACATAGCCATTTACATATTTTTGTATATTTGCATGTATATGTATGACCATTTGGCCGTGTGTTTCGATTTGCGTTCGTCCGGAATTTTCTTTTTATGTGTAGAGATAGCAAAGACTATTCCGAAAAAAAAAATCTATGGAAACCGGTTGAATAGTTGCAAACAACAAACGAAAAAATTTCTCCATACAAAATGTACTGAAAATAAAATTTTCCATTTTTCGGGAAAGTTTGCAATTTTTGGCTCCGTTAGGATCTAAGTTGGGCCCTAACGAACACATTATATAAATTTGAGCCAAATCGGACGAACGAAAAAATGTCTCCATACAAAATGTACTGAAAATGAAATTTTCCATTTTCCGGGAATTTTTGGCTGAGTTAGTATCTAAGTTGGACCCTAACGAAGACATCATATAAATTTGAGCCAAATCGGACGAACGGTTGCTGAGTTATACGTGTACATTTACAGACCACTTATTCTTATATATATATATATATATAGATATATATATATATTTAAACATTTTCAAAAATGTGAAAAAGGGTGTCGGGTTCAACAAAAAGGGATGATATTCATCAGTGCCTTTTCTAGCGGTGGTGCAAGTGGTTCGGCGCACCAGGGCGCCAGCGTGAAAAGGGCGCTTCGACGCATTTTGGAAATTCAGTGTTCAAACGCTGAAAGCGAACAAAAAGAACCGAAAGAAAAAAATCACGTGAACGCTGTAACGACTCATTTTCCGGGTATACTCGTCGGGGCCAGTTTCCGTTACAATATATTTATTTTCTATTAGACTTCACTTTGTTTACTATTTAATTATTTTAATTTCATTTAATTCCAATAATAATTCATATTTAATTTATCTGTTGTTCCTTCTCTGACTTCGTTTTGCGTGTTGCTGCTGGCTACACTGGTCCTATACGTTGTTGTGCACCTTGCTGCTCACATCTTGTGCGCTGTTGGTCGCATACACTGCTCACCTCTTGGCTATACTCGCGTCTGAGCTTCGATTCTCTCGTCTTGCTCGCATTCGTCTCCACTTGTATTTTTCACGGCTCGTCTTTGACTCGACACGGCCTGCTTTCGCCTCCGCGCTTTGATTTTCTCATCGTAACTTACTTCGACCTGTGCTTCTGTGGGTATGACTCCGCTCGTCTCTCCTTGACTCTCTTTGCTCTGACCTTGGCTTTCGCTGTCTTCGTCTCTCGGCATGTCCATGGCTTTCCCTGTCTCGTCTCTCTGCATGGTCTCTGCTCCGTGTCTTCGTCTCTCTGCATGTCCATGGCTTTCCCTGTCTCGTCTCTCTGCATGGTCTCTGCTCCCTGACTTCGTCTCTCAGCTCCCTGTGTTCGTCTCTCTGCGTGTGGCCTCTGCTCTGTTGGGTCTTGGCTCGATTGCGTCTGCTGGTCGTAGATTAGCGTAGTTCATCGTGCCTTTTCCAAACTAGTGTTAGCTTAAGTCCTTGGGCACGACTCTGCTCGCCTTCGGTCTGACCCTGTCGCTGATCGTCATCTCGTCTTGCTTTGCTTTGCTGGGCACGTGACTGTTTCGCGGCTTGTCTTGGCTCCACTGCCCTCGTCTTGGCTACTTTCATCTTGTACATTGCTGCCTTAGCTCCACGACTTGCGTCTTGTGTGTCGCTGGTATAGCCTCTGTCGCCTTGGCCTTTGCTGCTTGCGTCTGGGGCGTCGCTGCTGTCGTCTTGGCCTTTGCTGCGTGCATCGATGCTTCGTTGCCCGGATTGTCGGTACCTGGCACAACGTCGTAAGGTTTTCGCTGCTTGGCTAGCTTACTTCAGTGCTTGGCTAGCTTACTTCACTGCTTGGCTCGTTGATGCTCGGTCTTCTGCGTTGCTGCTTCGTCTTGGCCTCTGCTCTGCTGGGTTTCTCTGCTGCTTGCCTCGTTGATTGCCTGTCTCTCTGACTCTCTTGGGCTAGGCACCGTGCGTATGTCTGCTTGACCTCTCTCGATTAAGCGGTCTTTCAAAGCCCAGTCCTTAATTTTGATTGGCATGGACAGTGGTCGACTGCACCTAGTCGTTCGTTCCATTCGAAGCTATGATTTGGCGGACTTTCAAAGCCCAGAGCCAAAGAACATAGTTCGATTTGATCGAGTACAACGTTCAGCTTTCGCCTTGGGGAATTTCAAATCCACCCTCCACTACCGGCTGAACGCTGCCGACTGCCTGGCTTCTGGTATTTCGCTAAGGGCTATATACTTGCGAGAACACTGGTCGTGTGCGAATTATATCTTTGCAAAAATTCCAGTTCTTCGCTATGTTATTCTTATGCTCTATGTATGTGTAATTCATGCTTATTCTGTAAGGACGGAAATTCCAACGTCTGAATTTCCGACCACACCGAAGGTTAAATACGTGTACATAACATAAATAAAATTTAAAAAAAAGATCCAAGCATAAATAGAGTTTTCCTACATAAAACACACACCCCAGTAGCTTACAAATGAAGCAACACACACAGAACATAAGAATAAACTAACATGCACCACACAAAACACACACACCAGTAGCTTACAAATGAAGCAACACACACAGAACATAAGAATAAACTAACATAGCGAAGAACCAGAAATTTTGGTGATTATATAATTCGCAGACAACCGATGTTCTCTCCGATATATAACCACTAGCGAAATACCAGAGGTCAGTCAGTCGACAACTAGCAGCTAGTAGTTGAGGGTGGATTTGAAATTCCCCAAAGCAAACACTGAGAGTTGGAATCGATCGAACCGAGGTATGCTCTTCGGCTGTGGCTTTGAAAGTCCATCCGAACCATATTTTCGAGGAAAACGAGCGACTGATAGGTATAGGCAACCCCTGTTCATGCCAATCGAGATGAGGGTCAGGGCTTTGAAAGTCCGCCGAATTTAGAGAGGCCAGACAGTTACACGTGATTAGATGCACGGAGCCGAAACCTACGGAGAGCGATAAGAGCGAAGCGACGAGAAGCAGCACGACGAGCAGAGGCGAGAAGCAACGAGTAGCTGCACGACGAACAGAGGCGAGAGGCAAGCTGCACAGCGGACAGAGGCGAGAGGCAACGAGTAGCAGCACGACGAGGAACGACGGGTAGAGACGAGAGGCGACACGAGAGGCAACGAGCAGCCGTTTCATAAGCCGAACAACGAGCCGAGTTACAACGACGGCGAAGAACGACAAACGTTACGAAGCAGTGAGAAATACCTACAACCAAACCGAAGTTAAGAATGGATTAAATGAATTTGGAATTAGTGAACATTAAATTAAGTGAAATTAAAATGATTAAACAGTAAATAAAGTGAAGTCTAACAGAAAATAAATGTTTGTAACGAACCCTGGCTCCGACGAGTATACCCTGGAAAATGAGTCGTTACAATTCTTATGTTCTATGTATTTTTGATCCATTTATAATCCAGTGTGAGTAGTAAGTACGACACTTTTGGGTCTTTTTCTTGGTATGAAAGTGTAGGGGGTCTTAAAGGCTTTTGTGGGGATGCTGAGGGGGGAAAGCTAAGGGGGGAAAGCTAAGGGGGTAATGTTAAGGGGGAAAGCTAAGGGGGGAAAGCTAAGAAGCTAAGGGGGATGCTATGGTGGTGAAAAGCGATGGGGGGGGAAGCTATGGGGGAAAAGCTATGGGGGGAAAGCTATGAACTTCAGGGTGAAAGTGTGGGGGTAAAACGCTAAAAGTGTAGGGCTAGAACGCTGAAAGTGTAGGAAATTCGCTGAAAGTATCGTCTTAAAAGCATGGTCTGAAAAGTGTTGGGGGTGTACGCCAAGTGGGAGGTTTTTTAGTGTTAGAAGAGATTTCGCCTAGTAGTAAGTACGACACTTTTGGGTCTTTTCTTGGCATGTGCGATAGGGACAGGCTATTTGAAAGTGTAGGGGGTCTGAAAAGCTGAAAGTGTCGGGGCAAAAATGCATATAAAAACCGGAATAAGTGTCGGGGTTGTGAACGGTGGGCTGGCTGTGGCGGCCATGGTTATTTTTTTGGGGGGACGGCTGTGGCGGCGATGGACGGCCATGATGGCTTTTCTGGGGTGCTGATTGGCTTGGATAGGTATTCTAGGTTTGGCTATTCTGGCGAATTAAAAACAAGTTTTTCTTTTATTTAGTTCTTTATTACAAAAGCATTTTTATACATTTTTTCATTTTTTATAAAACCGTAGTTTAAGGAACCCGCCTCGCGATTCATCAACCCCATCGAAGACCAGATATTGATCGGTTGACTGGTTCAAGTCATCCACCTGGCGCTGTGTTTTCACCTTGCTCGAAAATCGAGGGGGTAGAAAGCAGAATATGCCATCATCCAGATGGACTGCCAGTCTTAGGCCAAATTTGGTTTTCAGCAGCCGGAAAAATTTGACATGATGTTCCTTGGCTATCTCCAAGGAGCTGGTGGAGACCATGGTATCTCCATCCCCCCCTACGGCCGAAGTAAGCAGCTCAAACGTATTCTATAAAAAAGGCAAATAGTCAAAATTACTTGTAATTTAATCTTTAAAGTTAGAACAGCAGTATACTTACCATGATGTTCCAGTAGACTCAAAAGTGATTCTGATTTTTCACAGGCGAGCTGCCTACTTATATACGAGCAGAAGATAGGAAAAAATCAAAGGTCTTTGACATTATCCAGAAATCAAGAGATTTAAAATCTCGAAATGTCTTATATCAAAGGTCTAGTTGTATACACAGAGTATCAGAAGTCGTAGATTATCCAAAATAATAGGTTTTACTCTCGGCAAAAAAGTTGAAAACACGCATTTCCTTACATGTCATAAATGTCAAAATGAAGATACCGATCGGTGAATAATCAAGAAAAAAACTCTTCATAGTTTACAACAAAGTTGATAATCATTAGCATGCGACTTGCAAAAAATAGCCTAGATAGACTATTGAATGAATGACTCCATAAGCCTTTAACAATGACATTGTAGTATCATGCAGACATGTTCGAACATGCAGATACAAGAGATACGATCTGACGGCTGTCTGGCTCAAGTGCCGCGTTTCTTGCGGTTATTTTTTATGTGTATTTCACAGCGGCTATGAGGATAACATTCGTGAGCAAGCAAATACAGACGTTACATGATCTTAGCTGTGGCTATTATTTTATGTATATTTCATAGCACTTATGGGATAAACATGTGCGGTATTATGCAGATACGATCTTATACGATATGATCCTACCTGTGACTTATGTAGAAAAACGTGTGCGGCTTGCAGATACAGACGATATGGTTAAACATTTTTTCTTTATAATGGGATAGATGATAATCCGGATGAAAAATTGCTAGTATGACTAAAGATGTTAGTTTTTTCCAGTGATATTGACTTGATCGTTATTTTTTTTTTTTTTTGCTTGACTTATAAGTAATATGTAAGGAGTAATGGCCTAGAGGCGAGACTCACATGAAATAACCTTGTAATATGGTATAAAAGCAGTTTTCGAATGTGCTAAAGAATAATGTCAGACTGTCTTCGCAAAAGCAGCCTAGAGGAGAACATATTCGTAAAAGCAGCTTAGAGGAGAACATATATGGGTAAGTATTTTATTCCTCCAAATATTTTTCTTGCTAACTAAGTTTACTTTAGATTACAAACGGGCAAAAGAAGCATACGCAGCTTTAAAAACGGTGAGTAGTCAAATAGAGATAATCTCCCAAATCATCGCGGAACTTTACGAAGATTCCGGAGAAGTATCGAATTCCGTGGAAGAGGACCGTATACCTGCGACACCGTCCGCGATATCTGCGCTTGGAAAGAGGGAGGGAGCCATAAGGAGACCAGCATCGTTGGTGACGGATGGTATACCAGCGGTCCCGTTCACGAGATTGGAGTCTGGAAGGCGGGTGGGGGCCAAGAGGGAGCCTACATCGTCACCTAGAAGACGGAGTAATCAAAAGGAGGTCGTCCGAGCGACGGCACCATACAGGACTTCAGTACCTAGGGCGGAGGTAACTACGGAGGAATCAAGGAGCCCTGCATCGTCAAGCCTTGGCAGGAGGGAGGAGGTAACTGCAGTTCCTGAGCAACCAGGAGTCAAGAAGGCGTGCGAATTTGCTGTCGGCACCCCTCTGACTAGGCCACTTGGAGCAGAAAGAAGGAGAGGAAGGAGAAGGATAAACCCCATAAGCCCGATTTGGCACACCATCCCGTTCAAGCTTTGCGAATCCTTAAGGGAGCAGAATAAACGCCTAGGTTAAATAAAAGATTCTTGAAAAACATTTTTTTTTCTGGGGAGCCCTGTTATTTTTGGGGGGACGTTTTTGAACTCGGCTGAGTCCTTTATTAGACTAATTTTCATGTTAATATAAAATTGTGAAGTGAATATAATCGCTAATAATTGATCAGGCACTTATGCCAATATAGATTAAGTATTGTTATTGTTATTCACCTTTTTTTTTAAAAATTTAAAATGGATATTCTTAAGATTTTTGATCATTTAAGTAGCTGTTTAAGTCTAGGTTATAACTTATTTGTGTTAAACTTAAATGTTTTAGTTGCAGAGATGAAAGAGAGAAATATCTTTTTCACGTTGTCGGAAAAGTACCGGTTCATGGAGCTATTAGCTAAATTTTCAGCCTTACATGGTGTTCCCTTTTCAGAAGGTGCGTTGAAAGATGCTGTTTCTTTTCTAAGCAGTAGGGAGGATGTTAATTACTAGCGTCCTAGTATAAATGAGAAAGAGACAATTGTTTGTAGGACTCCGGATAGTATTCCTCCGGCGATAAATCCAGAGAAGTTGCAGGAAACGAGACATGATGAAAGTTTAGTTCAAAATAGTGGAGGAGCAGCTAGGGAAATTGAAATTTTTTCGAGAGAGGCTGCATTGGCAAATCCGGAATTGCGACAAGAAGCTAACCATGGTGGAAGCCTAGTTCAAATGGGAGGAGGGGGTGCTCCCGAAATTGAAATTTTATCAAAGCAGGAGACGCATTTTAAAAAGTATAATCTGAAAGGTATTAAGATGATATTTCGCTTAAAAGATTTCAAAGAGAATACCGAGGACCCTGTAAGAGAGCTTGAGAGGATGTTGGACATGATGATAAAAGAGTTAGTTTCCAACTCAGTGCAGGGGAGTAAAATCTGTTTGTCCATTGAACTTCCGGAATCACCTGACGTTAAGCCCATTTGGGCTGGCCTAAGACCTGTAAGCGAATTGACAGGTGCTTCTATTATCGGGTTAATCTCAAATGTGAATCAATCCAATTCAACTTTTCTCTCAGACAGTGTTATGCAGATAAAGGTAGATATCATAAATTTTCCCTTTGTTGGAGGAAAGGTGAATCCTAGATGTTTATCTGAAGCTACGATTTTAGCAAGAAAGTATAGTGTAGTGGATGTTGGCAAAGCTGGTGATTTTCATTGCCTTCCTCGGAGTTTATGTTACGCAATTGAAATGGTATCGGGAGGGTTTAAGGGTAAAAGTCAAATCACAATTGATAAAAAACTAGATAGGCTATCTAAGAAGTTATGTAGAGATGCAAAGGTTGTGGTGAGCATGAAAGGATGCGTTTTACCTGATCTATACAAATTCCAAAACTTTCTGAAGAGTTATCAAATAGTTGTCTTTGACAATCTGAAGAACTCAGACTCATTTTGTTTTAGACCTCCATACGAAGATGAAGCAGTTAAAAAATTATACTTCTACTACTCCAAAGAATTAGAGCACTTTTATGTGATAAAGTCTCTTACAGCATTTTTTAGCAAACCCTATGCATGCCGTTTTTGTGACAGAGTATTGTGGGTAGAGCAGCATAAATGTGAGAAGAAGTGTCCCTATTGTCTTTCTTTCCCGCCATGTCAGTTTGTGGAAAAGGTTAGGGATTGCCTAAAATGTAACCGTGCGTTCAGAGGTGATAGCTGTTTTGAGAACCATATCAAAAATAAATATGTAAAAAGGAACGTTTGCGAGAGTTTCAGAATATGCGAACATTGTGGTAAGTTAATAGTTCAGGATAAAAGACGAAGCGGAGATCATACCTGTAACGAATTTGTCTTTCAGATCTGCTGTAAAATTGTACCATCGGATCATTTATGTTATGTTAAGCCTCCGAAGAAGAAGGCCGAAGATAAATTTATGTTAATTTTTTTCGACTGCGAAAGTACTCAGGATACTTCATTTGGAGAGAACTCAAATACCTTTCTTCACGTTGTCGACCTGATTGTAGCTCAGCAGGTCTGTCATAACTGTTATGAAAATTGTAACATAATGGAAGAATGTACCGTCTGTGGGGTGAGGGAACACATTTTTCAATACAGCGAGAATGATAATGTAGTGGGGAACTTTTTAGATTACTGTTTTAAAGAGCGATCATTTGTATCCAGTGTTTACTGTATAGCCCACAATTCACAGGGTTACGATGGCCACTTTATTATTTCGGAGTTAATGGATAGGAAGATGAAAATCGAGCCTATAATGAATGGAACTAAAATAATGAAGTTAACATGTGGGCGAGTATCCTTTATAGACTCCTTAAATTATTTGGCTTTCCACTTGCACAATTCCCTAAGGTTTTTGAAATTAAAGATCATGCGAAAGGCTATTATCCATTTTACTTTAACACCATAGAGAATATCGACTATGTAGGCAAGTACCCTCCAGCTGCATTATATGGTTACAGTACTATGAAGAGAGCAGAAAAAGATAAGTTCTTTGCATGGTATGATGCTAATTCATCAGGAATTTTTGATAACCGCAAGGAGATGTTGGTATACTGCGTAAGTGATGTCAATATCTTACGCTTGGGATGTATACGATTCATGAAAGAATTTCTTAATATTACTAAGGTAAACCCCTTTATAGAGGCCTTAACTATAGCCTCAGCCTGTATGCTCGTCTTCCGCAAAAACTATCTGAAGGAGAGCACAATAGGCATAATGCCTAAAAATGGCTACTATAAATCCCAAAATCAATCACTAATCGCTTCCGAATGGCTGGCCTGGGAGTCTACAAAAATACAAGGCGAGATATTATCCGCTAATAATAAAGGTGAAGTAAAGTTGGAGAAGGGTGGAATGCAGGTAGATGGGTTCGCTCCAAAGACAAACACAGTTTATGAGTTTTTTGGATGCTATTACCATGGCTCCAAGAACTGTTTTAGAGTACGAAATATGCGCACAGATAATAATAGCGAAACATTAGCTCAGAGATATGAAGCTACACTTAGAAGAATTGAGATGATCCGGCGCAGTGGGTATAAGTTGAAATACATGTGGGAGTGTGAGTTTAAAAAGTTCTTAAAGATAAATCCTGGAGAGAAAACGGAGCTAGAGAGGCTTACTAAAAATGTCGCAGAACCATTAAACCCTCGTAACGCCATCTTTGGTGGCCGCACTGAGGTTTTTAGATTATACCATGAATGTAAGGAGAACGAGGTAATACGATATCTAGACTTTACAAGTCTGTATCCATACATCAATAAATATTCACCATACCCAGTCGGGCATCCAGAAATATACAGAAACGGAAATGTACCAGTAAACTCAGAAATACTTTCGATGCATGGTTTCATGACCTGTACTATTTTACCTCCAGATGACTTATTCCTCCCGGTATTACCTTTTAAAAAAAATCAAAAACTGTTTTTTGCGCTATGTAGAACTTGTGCATCTGAAAATAGAGTATCACGATGCCAACATAATGAGAGTGAGCGCGAGATTACAGGTACATGGGTGATACCTGAGGTAGCTTTGGCTGTGAAGAAAGGCTATAAAATTAAAGCTGTGTTTGAAGTTTGGAAATATAATCATACTGTGTACGATCCCAATACAAAAACAGGAGGCCTGTTTACAGAATATGTTAACACCTTCTTAAAGATTAAACAGGAGGCCAGTGGGTGGGGTGGTGATTGCACGACTGATGCGCAGAGAGAAAATTTTATAAAGTCTTATCGTATAAGAGAGGACATCGTGCTAGATAAAAAGGAAATCCTGCAGAATCCAGGTAGACGTAACACTGCAAAAATATGTCTAAATTCTTTTTGGGGAAAGTTCGCTCAACGGGAGAATCGCTCTAGCACAAAAGTGGTGAATAGTTTTAAAGAATTCTGTGACTTTATACATACACCGGGTATAGAAATATGTTCGTTATTACCAGTATCTCAGGACACTTTGTGGATTACCTGGAAAAATATTGAGGAGAATTTAAATATGCTACCACATGTCAGCACCCCTATAGCCGCCTACACAACAGCGTTTGCCAGACTTAAACTTTACGATGCGCTAGAAAAGGTTGGTACGACCATACTTTACTGTGATACCGACAGTTTAATATTTGTAGACGAAAAGGCGTCTCCTATCCCGTTCACGATTTCCAATTTTCTAGGTGATTTAACTAACGAGCTTGAGGGCTTTGGACCCGACGCATTTATTTCAGAATATGTAAGTACGGGACCTAAAACTTACAGTCTAAAAGTCAAAGCAGGGGACAAAGTTGAGTATGTTACAAAGTGTAAAGGGATAACACTTAATTTTGAAAATTCCCAGAAGGTTAATTTTGAATGTCTGAAATCTATGGTGACAGGTTCTAATGATGGTAGTGCCGTTTGTGTAACGAATAATCGCAAGATTAAGCGTAAACGTCCTGGGATTGTTATTAGTGCTGTGGAAAAGAAACATTTACAATTCACTTTCGACAAAAGGGTAGTTGTAGAAGATCATTTCTCTTATCCGTACGGTTTTAAAAAAGTTAGGCTAGGTGTATAAAACATTTAAGTTTTTCCATTAAGAAAGCATGCTAGCATAAGATTAATCTCAATTAATTTACCTAGCCATAAGTAAGAAAGATGTTTTAGAGAATATATATAAATGAGTATGAAAAAAATTTCTTTTCACTTTACGATATAGAGCCTTATTGGAAACATGAACAGATTTATTTTCGATATCCAGTTTGTCACAGGGAATTCCGGACAGTATTTTGCAAAGGAGCTTGCGATACTACCTTTTGGTACATTACTTCCAGCATGCTATCACATACAACCCCCTCATCCCTATCAGGAGCTGAGCAGAAAGACGACACAGCAACAAAAGTATGAGCGGAAGAATATCAACCGTCTGCACTGGAATGATGGCAACACATGTTATAACAGTCTACCTGATATCTTGAAGGACTTTGGCAACTCTACCATGTATGTAAAGGGTCTTGAGAAAGAGAACTTCATCAGAAGATACTTACCAGAGGCCAAGATAATACAGCTTGAAATGCCGAAATTAGCGGATCTTCATAATTTTCAAATTGCCTGCAAAATTCATGGTCAAACCCGGACCCTACGTTGTGCTGTACAGAACTGTGTAAACATTTATCTATTTATGCTAATGAATAAAGTTTATATATAAAAATAAAAAAAAAAAAAGCTTTATTTTTAAACAAATTTTATTAACCAATAGTTATATTAAGCAGAATACTGGCACTGCAAAGCCATGAAATTTCATAAAAAAGTCTAGAATAGTTTAAATGTACGTACGAAGCGCGTGATGGTATAAAGAAGTCGTCATTGGATAATGTAAACACATTTTTCGCTCTGCATCTAGTCGTGTATTGGTTGAAATACTCCCTCACACTTTCATGAGCGTTGTTGTTATGAAACATGATGATATTAAAGAAATCCATCATTTCAAGCAAACGTACCAGCTCGGGATATTTCAACTTAATGCTACCTTCTCCTACAGGTATTCTGTACTCCTCCAGTAATACAAGCTGATTACCCGGTTGCAGGTCAACCGTATTCTTCAACTGGTTGAGATGTTCGTATACTGATAGCCACCCTAAGTAGTTTGTTGACACAGGAAACTTCCTATGGTAGCCGAAGATTATTTTTGCCTCAAACGTGAATGGATCGAATCCGAGCACAATTTTCCGGTTATGGCAGCCATCCAGATAGTAGGTGTAGTTTAGTAGAGCGTTTTCACCCGGAACTTCTGACCTTTTCCTCCTGCTAGTCTTCTTATTAACGCTTTCATCGGAGAGCGCAGATTTTTTTCTTTTAAGAGGTGTCTTTTTGGGACTCGTACCGCACTTCACTTTTGCAATAGTTGTAGACATATTCTACTGTAGGTTTTACAATAAAAACTGAAGCACGACTATTTCAGGCTGCCGCTTTTATACTCTCGACTTCTGATTTGCAATACTGGTTGTGACAGAACCCTCCATTCTGCGCAGTACCCGACGAAAATAAATGGTGGTATAAATTAACGATTTTAGCGTCATTACGCGAAAATTCTTTTGACGAGAACTGTGTAAGAAAAAACTTTAGACTCTTTCCCCTGCAGCGGGAATATATGTATACACAACAGTATTTGCCACAGACTGACGAAAACATACCCTGTATTCTCTTCTTATTATTTATAAATATTCTTGAGTTGTCATGTAAAAATTTTTTAAAATATTTATTTGTCGGATATCTTCCAAAAGAATCAAAGTATTCTACAGGGCCTCTCCTAGGCAGATAGAGAGCAACTCAATGAGTGCCACTTTTATAAGAAGGATCGGTGTTCGCTATAACGAAAGCGGGTTTTTTTATTTTACTGGGGAGATGATCACATGGGAAGACGCCTTTGAATAAGTTTCTAGTGACACTATTCGTTTTCAGAATGTGAGCAAGCTCAATCGTGTTCATTCTTGAACTTTTGAAATTACTTCTTCAACATTTATGATCTGTGTATGAGAAGTAGCATAACTTTGAAAGAATTCTTTTGATGATTCACCATTAGTAAAAACTGTTGAAAATTTTGCCAGTGTTCTGATAAGTTCTTCATCTAGGCGTTTGAGTTCCAAGTTTCCACATACCCCTACCTGATCATCAGATGATGCTAAAGATGTCGGATATTTATATATAATTTCTTTTGAGTAGAGCCTATTCTGTGCACTGAAGCCTGTAAGTGATATTTTCTTAAAGAAGGTTAAATGGCCTTCTGACAGATATTCAACATTTACCAGACAATTCGTCATGTTTGCTTACTCGCATTTAGATAGATACTGTGTCAATATTATGCCATATCGCTAAGGGTATATATACTTTTTTCAGAAACTTGTGTACACATTTCGATCCTTATCTATCTCTATATTACTATCATATTCTGTGTATACAATGCAGCTGACACTGTTTTTTAGAGACTCCTTGAATCGTCCTTCAATTCGCACCACTCCTTGGTTTAACAGGTTACCACAACCCGAGTTGTATGAGTTATTTGCTGTTAAATCAAAGGCTAACATGAAACACCCGTTGTCGAAGAATTTTTTCGATATTTGATGACCTTTGTCGAAGTAGTTGATCCCGGTACCTTTGAAGAGGGTGAGATATCCTCTAGTACTTAACGGCTTAGTTTTTGAATAATCAAATTCTAAAGGTTGATTAGGAACTTGCACTCCATTTACTGACAAGTTGAGGTTCGTTATATTGTTATGTTTGAAGTTATATGGATTCTTCGTACGATTTCCATTGTATGAGTCGTTATCAACCATAGCAAAAACTAGTAAATTCGGTATTTGTCCGAGCACAACGTTATCCAGAGAGAGTGTAAATATGTTAGCAGGAAGTGTGTATGTCTTCACATCTACTCGTTTGTACGGATACATGGCATTTGCACGCTGAAGTACGTTCTCGTGCGCCAAAAGTATTCCTGGATTGACGGTTACATGATTCATAAGCATTGTTGCCTCTAGTATTTTAATACGTGGATTAAGATCATCCGTCTTAGAATAAAGATAGAATTCAGGCTTCTCCAATGAAAGTATTAAGCGCAAGTCAACACCATTTATTAGTAGTTTATCCTGATTAAGTAAATCGCTATGGATCGTCCCCATCAACTCTGCTACAGCCCCTTTTTCAAGCATTGCGACTCTCTTAAGATAGCCTTTATTTTCTTTACTTGTGCCGGCCATTGCTCCTTCAATCACCTCCATCTCATCTTCATCCAAAAACCAACACACTGATTCTAGGTGCGTGGATGAGGCGTCCTTTCCATAATTTAGTAAATTTTCAATATAGGCTCTATAATGGTAGTTATTGTCAGTTTGTGCTATATTCTTGCCATTTAGCTGCACTGTACATTGTTTAAATAAAGAGTGCATCAAATTGTTAACTACGTCGAACGGGTCAGCTGTAGTATCTTTTTCAGTGAAGCTCTCCTCCTTGCCATCTTTAAATTTAACGAGTTGTACTTTTAGGCGCAAGTAGATGCTGGATAAATCGCGATATGTATCACCGTGACCGAGAGAAACAAACTCTAGTACGGAAGAGTTTTCCAGTGATGCTATAGGCTTGTAAGCCACTTCTTCTGTTTTTAAAATATTACTCTGAACCGGCAGTGAGGCGAAAAGATCCAATTCGGAATTCATACATTCTTTAAGCGTGGCCATCATAATTATCTATCAAATATGTCCAACACACGTTTTTTCAAATTACGGCGTTTTTTCACAGTTTTCTTTTTTCTGATCGGAACAGTTGATTTCCTCATATTTGTATGTCGTTTGCGCTTAACCGTGCTTCTTGTCTGCATGCTTGAGTACGGATTAGCTCTTTTTATAGGCATTCGATTCCCTCTGCCCCCCATAGCATTGAACATTTTATTTATACCTTTTTGAGCTAGCTCGTGTACTGCGGTTTTTCCCTGCTCCTTCAAAATCTGCTTGATAGGCTTACTCCCGACTTCTTGAAAGATTGACTTTCCTGTGTTAATAACCTGTTTTCCTACAGCCTTTACTCCTGATGTAAATATTGGCTGCAAATAACGTATTAGGCCACTAAAAAAACTCCCAATCCCCCTCCCACGCTGGTACACAAGAGGTGAGCGGTATAGTTCCCCTATAGCAGAAAATTTACCCCCGCTCTGTATAAGATAATACCGTGTGTAGTGTGCATTCATCTCATTAGATAAGCATGTCACATAAAATGTGTGTTAGTACTAATCAGATATCCGCAGTATTTGTATATTTATAGCTTTCTTATCTCCGTATGAAGTGGAGCAATATATAGGTGGGCGTAAAAGACGATTCAAAGTTAACTAATTCACCTTGTTGATCTGTAATTTTAATAGAAATGCTTTCGATAAAGGTCTTCTCCAGAGGACAGTACTCTATGTGTTCAAATCTGAAAACACTGTCACATTCTTTAAGAGGGATCACTCGAAGATTCCGCACCAATTTGTTCCCTATAATTCTAGGTCTAATAATATCGGTGTAAACATGAATTAAAGTGACTTCGTTACAATCGTTTTTAACTCTGTATGATCTTTCTAACAGAGAGGTCACCTCTGTCTTGCGATCAGGTGTTTTCGGAGGGGGTACTTCTTCTGCTCCAGGGCTAGATCCCTCCATCTCCTTGATAATAGCTGTAATTGCCTCTGATTTCTTTATTGTCTCGTCAATCAATTCTGGATCGCGTTTATCAAGCGGAGTTTTCAAAAAAGCACCTACGAAAAAGTCACTAATTTCATCGGATGTATTCAGATCTACTTTCACCGATGTCGCACCTGTAGTTCCGTCTGCTTCTTTATATGGCATGTTTAGAGGCGTTCCTTCTAGCGAAATCATAACTTCAGGTGATATATCTGTACCTGCTTCTCTCGCGGCAATCATTATTGAGTTTCGAAGTGCCATCAACACTTCGTTAAAAATCTCCCTATTTGCCATATTTTTGGGTATGCCTAAAGAGAGCATCCTTTTTTCTAGGACATCACTATCGTATTTTATGCCACTCAATAATAAAGCAATGAAGTCTGAAACGCTAACCGGAGATGTAATCGGTAGTTTCAGTTTAAGGTTCACTCCGTGATCTTTTAGATGAAATGTATGAGATGTTGGGGGTGGCCCATCAGGATCTTTATAACGAATCTCAGGCAGTATGAAATCATCAACCATTTGTAGTAAGGCATCGTGTTTTCTACGCGATCTCGGAATCTGCCCAATTATGTAATCAATAAAGGGGAGGAATGATTTAAATTGTATGCCCATCTCCAAATAAACTTTTTCCGCAACTTTTTCTCCTTGGTAAATATGTAAACAAAAATCTCCGACCGCCTTTTTTCCACTTCTATCAGGGATAAGTTCGCTATTCTTATCTTTTTTAATATGGTTGTAAATTTCCTGTTTCAAAAATGTCATGAAAAATTTGCTATAATTTGGTTGTGAAGCCGTTAAAAATGATGCCAGGAACGTTGAGAAATTAATATCGTTGCCCTCATAGCATAACTTTTGTAAATCGATATCAGTCCAAATTAATTCCATTTTAGTCCATATTCTAGCCCTTATTTCTTTCGAATGGGGTTCTGATTTCTTTGGCGTTGTGTCTGAGCGACGAAAACGCTTATCTTTCTTATCCCCTTCTTCATCTTTTTCTCGGATGGTGCGTTTAGGTCGACTAACCGATTCGCTTTTCTCTATTTTCCGTCTTGGTAATGCGATCTCAGTAATTCCAACACGCCAATCGCTGCCAAACTTGCATGTACTTGGTAGAATATTCTCAAATGAGGATAGTGTATTTTCCGGATAAGTATCTAGAGAACTGTTACTAAGCAGGCACACGTAGAACTCCTTATCTGTTATTGTCACAGGCATTTTAAAGTCTATCCCAATTCGGCTTAGTCCTGTTGGTACTACTCTCTGACTTATTCCTAAGCCTTTCGCTCTGCCTGGTAACTCGGCTTATGGGTAAGTTTTCCACCGCACGTCCTAATATAGGTTGTGCAGCCATATTTAATATTTCTTCATCCTGCGGCCTCTCTTCTTCATTCGCAGAATCTTGAACTAGCACTTCCGCACCAGTATTACCACTCTCTCTATCATAGTTTTTGAAAACCTCATCCAGCTCGTCAACACTCATGTTGAACGGAACTGTATATTGAGTTATTCCGTCATCACCAGTTATCACCTTATATTCTCTTTCCGGTGAATGATCTACCACATTCAATCTTTTCCGGAATTTTGACTGCGGTTTAAGAGTTTTGGCAATACCGCTTGCCGATAATCGTCTCTTGAATTTAGATGGCATTTCTTCTTTTGGCGGGGTTAAATCTATCATTGATTCAAATATCTCCTCCCCCCGCATAGGTGAAGTCTGGATTGATTTTTCATCGCTAAATTTAATTTTCGTCTGGGTAGTATTATCGCGCATATTTCTAAAACGGTGTTGATTTGACTGATCAAAGAGTGGTTTTGCTTTTGACTTTATATCTAGAAAGGTGTTATTCCTACGTCGTGTATTAAAATATTTTATAAGCTCGTTCCGGTATTGATACCATTTGTTTTTATCGTCAGTATTCTTGCTTCTCAATATCTTGTTAATAGCTTTATCAAACAAACTTTGACTCTTTGTATCTTCAATCGTACCTTTTAGATTTTCATACACTTCTGGGGGGAGTAGAAGCATTTTATTTAGGTTGCCGGCTCTATTCATATTTTTCAATTAGTGATCCTATAACACCTGACAAAACACTTCCTAATAGTACAGGCAGAAATCCTCCGTTCTGAACTAATACTTTACGCTGTCGTGGCACAGATCGTTTAGCCTCTACCAACTTACGCATGCTCTTTTTATATTTACTAAGCCGAGAATAAATTTTCCGGTGAGGCGAATGATTCCCGTTTAATGTATTCAATGTGACCTCACAAAGAGTTTTAATCACCTCTGGATCGGCTGTCTTTAATATAGCTCTTCTCAGACAAGGACTGGCGTTTTTAAGCACGTACAACATATGCTTGTTGTGCTTCAATCTTTTCATTCGACACACCATTCTCTTCTCTTAGACTATCAGCCGAACAGTAACACGTTACAAAATTTTTATTAAATATATCTGTCCTGAATCTCAATATATCATTTATATCTTGAGTCAGGTCTACCATTAAATAGCTATGTGGCCGTTGCGTAATTCCTTTATATATTCTCATAAGCTCGGAACTGCCTTCAGGATATATTTGTTTAGCAAGGTGGTGAAATTGACTTTTGTCGCGGGGATTTTTGAAACATACCATGTATTTGCAATTTAGTGATATATCACGACAAAATTTTCCTTGATGAAACACGTTCTGTGTTACTAAGATAACAGAAAGATTACGATGATGGGACCCCTTTGTAAACAGTTCGCATACTGTTCTTGAAAATGCACTTAGCATCATATCATCCAGCACTATTAATGTAGGCTCATTAGAATCGTTTGGGAATTCTTCAGGAATTGAAGATAAGTACTCTATATTCTTTAATGACGGTATAGCATGCTGCTCAGCGTTACACCATATGATTTTTTTTACCTGTGGTTGAATCATTGCCCCCCTCGTAAGAAGATTTTCTATAAAGGTTGTTTTACCACACCCGGATGGGCCTGCAATCATCATTGTAAACGGGTGTCTAAAATGTATCATGGCTCCAAGTTAATATCGATGCTCTATATAATACCGGAAGTAATATTTATAACTTTAGTAAAATGAGCAGACGACAAGTTGTTAATGAGATACACAGACCTGCTCGTAGACGATTCACTCGTCGGCAGGTCACTATCAGAGGCATAGATGACTTATGGCAAGCGGATCTGGTTGATATGAGTGCATTCTCATCTAAAAATCAAGGTTTTAAGTTTCTTTTAACTGTGATCGACACTTTTTCTAAATATGCATGGGCTTTCCCTATTAAAAATAAAAGTGCAGATGCTGTAGCAAAGGCTATGGAAAAAATTTTCAAACAACGACGTGTACCTAGAAATTTGCAGACCGACGATGGTACGGAGTTTTTTAATAAAGTATTTCGTCAGATGATGAAACATTATGAAATAAATCATTACTCTACATTCAGCTCATTGAAGGCCTCCATCGTTGAGAGGTTTAATCGGACATTGAAAAACATCATGTGGAAAGAATTCAGTATGAAAGGAAATTATCGCTGGATCGACATATTGCCTAAACTACTTGTTAAGTACAACACGACAAAACATCGTACTATTAAAATGCGGCCTATAGATGTTAATACGTCAAACGAGCTGCTTTTATTGTCTTCATTCTATAGGAAAGTTAAAGTTTTTTCACAACCAAAATATAGAACCGGTGATCATGTCCGAATAAGCAAGTACAAACATGTCTTTGAAAAAGGTTACACTCCAAACTGGTCGACAGAGATATTCAAGAAAAAATAAGTGCGAAAAACGCAGCCTCGTACATATTTAATTGAGGATTATCAAGGTAATGTTATCCAGGGAGGTTTTTATGAGACAGAGCTAACAAAGGTTAAGCACCCCGATGTGTATCTCGTAGAGAAGGTCTTAAAACGAAGAAAAGATCGCGTGTTTGTAAAATGGCTTGGTTTCCCATCATCTCATAATTCATGGATTGGTATAAAAGATGTTCTGTAACATCCAGATTTTTAGTCACCATGATGAACTTAAGACAAGAATACGATCGCCTGAAAACATTCAAGAACTTGGATCTAGAGGAAAGGAAAGTTCTTAAGCTTGTGAAAAGCGGCTTCTTTTACACCAACTTGAAGGATTACGTCAAGTGCTTCTTCTGTTCTCTGATAATGAGCGCATCTTCTTCACCGACTGATGTGGAAGCTGAACATTTACGCCTATCTCCAGACTGTGTTTTTGTTAGCGGTAAGGACGTTTGTGGTCCATATGACAAGCCGATTAAAAAATCATACAAACCCTGTGTACCATCACTTCCTACGGTAATGCGAGTGTTTGGCCTGTTAATTCTGATTTTTCTACTGGCGATTGAAATCATCAATATCTACGATGTCATCTACGAACGATAAACAAGTACGTTTCTGTGATAAGGTCTCTGTCAGATACATGTTTGCCTGGGACTACGCATATAGATCTAGTAGAAGAAGTACTTGGCAAACCTATGTATTAGACCGAATCAGGTTCCAGAGCAGGATTCTAAAAATGGAGGAATTACTAAAACCTATTTTACTTAAGAAAATCAATTATGTAATCAAAAGAAAGTTATCTGCATAAACTTTATTACGTATACAATAAAAAATAAAGCCCGACAACTTGTTTTATTTCACACCTTAGATATCACATTAATCTCGACTCATGACGCATAATAGAAATCCGCTATAAACACTCTTGACTTGAACTAGGCGCGTTATCAAATTTACATATTCTGATCTGAATTAATTCTCACATTAGTCGAAATTTTCCCATGGTACCGAACATCATACAATATCCGAAGACTCATGCAAAAGAGAAACCTGTAATAACTCCACTTGACTTGAACTGGACTCGAGATCAAATTTACATAAACACAACCGATTAAAACACCTGACCTTCTCACACGAAGACCCGCACATAAGAGAAACCTGCAATAATTCCACTTGACTTGAACATGACTCGAGATCAAATTTTCATAAACTCAACCAAGTAAAAAGCCTGACCTTCCCGATATTCATACATAAAAACCGAATCATCTACTGCACATTATATCAGTCTCTAAAGCCTCGAAAAGACCAAAGACTATAAAAAAACTTGTTTTAATTCTCACAGTGCCCAAAATTTTCACATGAAGACCCACGCTTAAGAGAAACCTGTTATAATTTCACTTGACTTGAACTTGACTCGAGATCAAGTTTACATAAAAACTCAACCGAGTAACCCGAGTAAAAAGCTGACCTAGAATACCTGTCCAAGCCTATCAGCACCCTAGAAAAGCCATCATGGCCCCCAGAGTAGTCAAAACCTGACCCCGAATACCTATCCAAGCCAATCAGCACCCCAGAAAAGCCATCATGGCCGTCCATCGCCGCCACAGCCGTCCCCCCAAAAAAATAACCATGGCCGCCACAGCCAGCCCACCGTTCACAACCCCGACACTTATTCCGGTTTTTATATGCATTTTTGCCCCGACACTTTCAGCTTTTCAGACCCCCTACACTTTCAAATAGCCTGTCCCTATCGCACATGCCAAGAAAAGACCCAAAAGTGTCGTACTTACTACTAGGCGAAATCTCTTCTAACACTAAAAAACCTCCCACTTGGCGTACACCCCCAACACTTTTCAGACCATGCTTTAAAGACGATACTTTCAGCGAATTTCCTACACTTTCAGCGTTCTAGCCCTACACTTTTAGCGTTTTACCCCCACACTTTCACCCTAAAGTTCATAGCTTTCCACCATAGCTTTTTTCCCATAGCTTCCCCCCCCCCATCGCTTTTCACCACCATAGCATCCCCCCTTAGCTTCTTAGCTTTCCCCCCTTAGCTTTCCCCCTTAACATTACCCCCTTAGCTTTCCCCCCTCAGCATCCCCACAAAAGCCTTTCAGACCCCCTACACTTTCATACCAAGAAAAAGACCCAAAAGTGTCGTACTTATTACTAGTGTGTTCTGGTGTTTGTGGCTTTGGCATTTGGTGTGGGCGGAAATTTGATACAAAATTTCCGTCCTTACAACGCCGAAGGCGCTCTATTACCTATTTATATCGTTCAAACGATTTTTGTATTTTTTCACGCAACAAAGCGTTGAGATTTGCTAAAGAAAAATTTGGCACCCACGAAAAACGAAAACTAATTTTTATCCTAGAGTAATAAAATATGACTTATTTAAAAGGGGAAGGTTGTCGCAATAAAAAATATTCCTAAATTTTTTTTCAATTATAATTATTTTGTCCTGTATCCTTGAATACATCAAAACGGGTTGTTTTCTTTTCTTATATTTTATACTGCTTTTCAAAACATACAAAAAAAAATATTTGAGATCTCAATGGGATCGGGGATAAAAAAATCGAAGAACATCAGCGCTTCCCAATTATGTTATATTTATAATTTTCCCTAGCATAATTGAGAAGTCTGATGTTCTTCGATTTTTTTGACCCTGATGCCATTGAGATCTCAAGTTAATTTTCTTGGTATGATTTGTAAAACAATATAACCTACAAAACAAAAAAAAAATAATAAAATAAAATAATAACATTAAATTAAATTAAAAAGGTAGAAAAAATTAAAAAAAAAATTCTTTTGAAAGATTCAAGGACAAAAAATTTTATGTTGTGACAATTTTTAAACAACAATCTATAAAATAAGTCCTACTTTATTATTCTAGGATAAAAATTATCAGAGATATGCATTTTCAAAGTGGACTCGGACAAAATTTTGTGATATATTTAACATACTATAAATAACTAAATAAATTGAGATGGAAACAAACAATTAAAATTACATTTTTTCCCACTAATTCTTCGAGTACATAAATTTTTTTTAAGAATCGGCTATTACAAATCATACATAAAATATTTCAGTTGAACCCCAATTTGATGACCAAAAACATCCAGTGGCGGGCCGAATAACTGTAACAAATGCAGAGAATTTTCGCACAAACGTTTTTGTACCAATTATTAAATCTACAATGAATTCAATTACTAACCGTTACAATGCACTGAAGAAGCACAATGAATTAGTTTTATTTTTATATGATTTCAAAAACTACGAAGCAAACAGAATTAACAGAAGCTAGCTGGAATCGTGTCAAAATTTGAAGGCTGCTCTTCAACATGAAGGAAAATCAGATATTTATGATAACGATCTATTCATGGAGCTTGCAATGATTTCCACTTTAGCCAAAAATGATAAAATTGTTCATTCGATCGATATACTATATGCCATTCAAACGCGAGGCATGGATAATTCAGTTCTTAACGCAATCATTGCTTTTCGCATTTTGCATTTTGTTAACAATTCAAGTTTTGGTGGCATTAGGAGAACCTCATTTTCAAAGCTGAAGCTGCTCAAAATATACCTTCGAAATGCAATGCAACAAAATAGACTCAATGAATATCCATCATTTCAATAATCAATAGAAAAGAAATCAAAACCTCAGTTGATAATGATGATATAATATATCGTTATTTTTTGCCTTTTAAAGAAATTTCGATAGATAACAGCATTTAAAAGACAATGGCCGCTATTCACAGTCGTCATAAAGTTGGCTTTGAGTTAAAGCTGACTTTAGTGTCGTATTATTAATATGACACTAAAGTCAGCTCTAACTTAAAGCCAACTTTATGACGACTGTGAATAGCGGCCAATATGTTTTATTTCACAATTCCTTACAAATTTATGGGGCGCCATTAAAAAACTGCACCAGGGCGCCAAAGGCCCTCGGGGAGGCACTGATATTCATAGAGTCGGTTTTCGTGATATTCATTTTTCCAAGAAACTCGACAATCGCTCGTCTTATGGTGTTCAAAGTTTACTTTTTGGTTGCTTTTACTCTGGAAAGTTTGGAGGAAGAGTGATATTTCTCCGAACGATTGTCGCGGCAAAATATAATAGTTACATGCAAAGAAAATATATCTACTAGTACATTCATATTGCTATTTTTGTTGTTAAATAAGTGCAATCTTACCTTTATTTAGTTTACAATTTCAGGTGGTTTCAGCGAGAAGTTTCCTTCGAAATTCGTTTCGATGACGCCTGAGGGCAAAATTGTTGTCTCAGGACAAGACAGCTTCATATTGTTCGACTTCACACATCCGATGTCGGACAGTAAAATTGTCTGCTCTAAGCCACTTAAGGCTGTTGGACTCCGGTACACGTGCGTCTGGTCTTTTGTAGGTAATTGACTGATTGAAGCTCTAGACGTTAGGAATGACTCTTGGATTGTTTCATTGTTTCCATTGTAGGTTTGCTCTGGCTGCCGGCTCTACGCGATATTCTACGAGATGGATTGAAGCACGGAAGCACCTGCTTGAACTCCTTTCGGAAGTTATCGTTTAGCCACGCGTACAGAAACGGATTGTAGCACGTAGACGACATTGCTATGCTGTGAGCAATAAAAAATAAAAAATTGTAAAACTTCCACTCGTCGGTTTTAGCGTAAAAGTCGTTCAGGACATTGACAGTATTCAGCGGTAACCAGGACATGCCAAAAACCGCAACCATGGCGATTAACATGCGATTTGTACGTTTCTTGCGATCGCGATCTGTTTCTTCGCGCCTCGTTGTTTTACTTCCAGGTTTCGTTTTCGCCCTGTCGGTAAGCCGAACGGAAACACAAATGTAGCAGATCGAAATGATAAGGAATGGCAGTACAAATTGCAGCATAGACGTCACCGATCCAAAGATCTTACGATAGTACTCTGAAGGCCAGTCCTCTTCGCAGTAAGGCTTTAACGTCCCGCTGAAGTCGGAAACAAATACTTGGCGATAGAGTCCATAAGGCAAGGTTAATAACAACGCCAGCAACCATATACTAATGATAATCATAATGCATGTTGACAGCTTCATTCTGGGATGAAATGGATAGATTATAACAAAGAAGCGGTCTATCGCGATCGATGTAAGCGTAAGAGTTGAAATGTAAACGCTGCAGCCTTGCGCGTATGGTACTAAGTGGCACAGAAGTGTCCCGAAAACCCACTTTCTTAAAAATGTATAGAGCGGCGTGAACGGTATGGCCAAGACGCACAGCAGAATATCGGATAAAGCTAAATTCGTGATAAACAAATTCGTCACAGTTTGCATTGTCTTGTTTCGGAATACAACGAAGCAAACTAAAACATTGCCGAACACTCCCAGGATAAAAATCGCCGTGTATAGCAAACAGAATGTCGTCTGAATTACTTTGTTATTGATCAGATCTAAATGCGTGGCGTTACTGTACACAATTCCACTACTGTTGTAGGCTATTTTTGTTTGCACATCACTTTGGTTATCACCATTATGGATGTAGTCCATTAACACTCCTGACGAGAGCTGCGTCATCCTGTTCAAAACTTCTGAACTTTGTACTTTCCAATTCACACGCTCAACGACACCTCATACCGTCGCATATTCTATTAGCACATCAGATTACTGAACTTTCAACCCATTAAAATAACATTAACACTTCGATAAAGTTTTTCAGCTGGAAGTCCCATGGCATGGATTCACCAGATGGCGCACTGCAAATGAAAGTAAAAAAACGGATGTTAATTATAGGAAAACTTCAAAGTAGGAAATGGTTTTCATTAGTGTGCTAGCATTTGCCGATTTCCTTTCTACTTCTAGATACTGTTATAATATTTGCAAATTACATTATAACCTTATGCACATACATACACATATCCTTTGCAGGAAACGTTTACCTTAGTCAGACACATTACACATGCTGAAAGGTAGTTCGATTAAGTAGAAGCAATCAACCGTTATACAGGCCATCTGTACACATAGGAAAATGTTGTTCCCAATCGTAGTCCAGTAATCAGAGACAAAATTTCAGTAAATATCGGAAATAAATGAAAGGCGAAGTGTTTGGCCTGTGTGTTTACCGTGCTGCTGCTCGTGATTCGTTCGTCGTGCGAAAAACTAGTTTACGCAAAACTTGTAGGAAATTTAATCCTCTACAACTTTTCCATGTAAATATGTCACCTATTTTTAATAAAAATGGTCGGAAAGTTTAAAAAACTGCACTGAAAAAAATACTGTTCATAATATTAATGATTGCCTTTCATTAAACGAAATTCTTCGTATTAATGAAAAAATCGTTGTAATAATGAAGAAAATCTTCAAATATTTTTCATTATGTATGAGCAGTACATTAATAGTATGAATCTTATTTCATTAAAAATATTTCCACCAATTTGTATATATGAAAGGTCACACATACTCTTTAAAGTCAAAACCTTGGAATTTTGATGCACGCCTTCATCATATTGATTAAAAAGTTCTTATATACAAGGCACCTTTGCTTTGTTTTACAAAACACTGATTATATTGATAGTATTAAGGGCCTGTGTATACCAAAACAGCATTTTTGTTGAAAATCATGCAAACGGGCTTTTCATAATCTCGAAAGCAGCAAAAGATAAGTCATTTCTGTTTGGACAAATATAACTAACGATATGTTTTTAACTTAAATATGGATTAGTTTTTTGAAATTTTGGTTATAAGAAAAATTATAAGCGATTACGTTGAGCAAGTTTTTGAAACTATTGAAAACACACATTTGGTTGATGCGATTTTGCAAACATTTCTGAAGTATAAGTTTCATTATTTTTGTTTGCATTCAATTGAGAAAGATCAATCTACTTTTTGGAGCAATTAGAATTTTTCATTTTGACTTATGTAAGGAAATAATGCATTTTGAAAACTGTGATTTTTTTTTTAAAAAAACATGTTTTTCATTACTAAAATTTTGTATAAAAACCGATTTTTTTTTATTTAGTTTTTCCTTATATTACTTTATCAAAGCGTTCTAAAGCAACTTAAATTCAAATAGCTTCAAAAAAGTTAGCATAACAACATTTTTGCAACGATTTTTCAAACTACATTTTTCAACCAAATTTTTCATTCAGAACGCTCGCAGAGGTCGAGCTGTAAGGACGTGTGGCTGCGTCGCTTTTTTTTTCGGCTGTTTTGTTTTCATGCTACATTCGCTGAGAGAAAAGAGTTTACGGCGTTCCCCACTCCATTTCGAATCCTGCTACACACGTTTGGAAGGCGAAGTAGAGCAAGCTGTGTGTGTGTGCCTATTATTCGAATACTTAGAATGAAAAGTGATTCTTAGCTTTTCTTCCACATTGTATGTTATGCTTTCTTTGCGGGATCGAGTTCCATCATACCGTGTTTCGTATTGAGTATTTTATTGATTATTTGATTTATTGTTTTCCGAAATGGCAAATAAGACAAAATATAAATCGAAAAAAAGAAAAAATATGTCGCAAAATTTTTTGGGAAGGTAAAAGTTAATAATTTTTTTTTGTAAGTGAGTATATTTGATATATTATATTTTAATTAACATAGGGATAGGAATAGAAAAATCGAAAAAAGCAACTTTATGTCATTAGAGCGAAATAATGAATTGGTAAGTTTTTTTTTTAAATAGTTATTCATATCTTATAGATTTGTAAATACATACATATGTATATGTAACTTAGTTTTAGGTCAATTCACCAAAACTCGCAAAAAATTGTGAAATTTCTGACTTCACCATTCCTGATTTTTTTTTCGACGACATAGTGGAAAAATATAGAATTTCAATTTTTGTTAGGGTAGAATGACCGATTGGTTGGATGGGCACTCGTGCGAGTATCATTGTTTATACCAGCTTGCAACCAATTCAGTGCTCGTAGTATAGGATCCTTGGGAATTTCCCATACTTGCTGACTTCATAAACCTCAATGTTGGAAGCAGCACAACTGGAAGCCGATCAAGCAAGAGCATCCGGGAGTGTGGATGCGAATGGGGTACCTCTTATAACTGTCGTTGCTGATGGCTGCTGGTCTAAAAGGTCATACGGCTCAAACTACTCTGCCCCTTCAGGTGTTGCAGCTATAGTAGGCTTAAGTACTAAAAAGTAGAGTCACTGTATAAGAACTAACACAAACATCCATTATCATGAGTACGGACAATGACCACTTTTGGTACATATTTAGTAGTCTAAAAACCTGCGAATTTAAAAAATCGCAGGTTTCTTAAATGGCATAGTTTTAGTGTGTATACGTGTAGCAGATGGATTTTGATTGACGTTTCATGGAATCGAGATATGTCTCATGAAATGTCAACTAAATACAGCGTTTATCCACTTTAGTGGAGATCCTTAAAATGAAAAGTCGAGACAACTGCAAAAAAAATTTCAAATGTACTGGTTTCAAATGAAACACACATATTCCGTACTTAAGATAATGGATGTTTGTGTTAGTTCGTATGAAGTGACTCTACTAAAAAGGTACTATTCATGCGTGTCAGAAATAAGTATTGCCTTATATGCAAAAGAGCAGAAAACCAATCTGTCCTACCTCCAGACCATGTTTGCTACAAAAATCATGAAGAAAGCTCTACAAGTATGGAATCGGAAATTCTTTTAGAGGGATTTAAGTCATCAATTGAAAAAAGAGGCCTAATTTATGCACGCATGATTGCTGATGGTGATTCTAGCGCATACAATAAAATCTTACAGGCTAGACCATATCCTAATCTAACTGTAGAAAAAATTGAATGCGAAAACCATTTACTGCGTAATTATTGTAGAAAACTTAAATTGTTCTCTTCCTCTACAAGATATCCTTTGCCGCTCAGAAAATTTCTTCAAAAAAATTTACAACGCTTTCGAGTCGGAGTGAGTTGCGCAATCAAATATTGCAAAAATGAGAAATTTCCACTTAACCAAAAAGTAAAAAATTTGTATAAGGATATTATGAACGGTCCACTTCATGTACTGGGAGATCACGCACGGTGTGTCGATAGACCTTATTTTTGTAAAAAAAACAGGAGTTGATAGTAATTTCATCACTGATTTTAAGCTCTGCGGTTTATTTGATGAACTTATGAAAGCTGTTTCATATTTAGCTCAACATTCCAGAAGCCTAATATATGATGTCGAGAGCAATATCGTTGAGTCATTTAATAATGTTGTGGCTAAAGCAGTGCGGGGAAAAAGAATTAATTTCTCAACTCGACCAGGCTATCAAACCCGATGTTCCGCAGCATTATTATCATTTAATACGAAATGTCGAGCATATTCTAAATTACGCAAAGAAATTTTTGGAAAATGCCCGAGTTCTATAAGTAGTAAAATAGAAATGCGCATGGCGAAACACAATTTGACATGGGTTCGGAAGCGGAAATTTGCTGATATTCGAAACAAACGAGAGAAAAATAATTTTGACTATGGAGAAAACTGCTCTAAGACCGATATGGATGCAGATACCTTTGCGGCTGAGAAGAAAAAATTATTAGAGGCGCTGCAATCGAACGTTTCAAGCCGAAAGAAAATAGAAAATGACACTATTTTGCAAGCCAATAGTAGCCAGTGGTTTGAAATGAGACGAAAACTTTTGACTGCCTCCAATTTTGGAAAAAACCGATGACTTTATTGTTGAAGAAAATGTGCATACTCCGCTCACGGTCTACCCATTCAAGAAGCCATCGACCAAAAACAAATTAAATTTTTGAAGGCTGTTAAAGGAGAGGTAGTGGTAAACCGAAATAGCGACTGGTACTTCCAAATTCAGGGACAACTGCATATATGTAAAAAGAACTTATGCATCTTAGCCATTTGGACTGGAACCGATTTTCCAATTCACTTGGAATACATAAAGCGGGATGAAATATTTTTTAAAGAAAAAATTAAAAAACCACTCTCCCGGTTTTATTTTCAATGTGTGATTCCTGAATTACTGGACCCTAGACTGACAAGGGGAATGCAAATAAAAGATCCACCTTACATAGTGACAGCGATTAATTTGAAGAAAGCTAATTCGAAAACCCACGAACAGCAGCAGCAGACATAACAACAGCCGATACTATTATATATAACCTCATTCACTTTAAAATTGGATTTCACTTATCACTGCAAAATTACTTTCTTTTTTCTTGTCTCTGTGTGGTAGATAAGTCCCATCAAATGCCGGATAAGATGTCTGCCCAGATCGATGAAGTCCACATTTCTGTACACCTAGAGGATTTTGTAATAATGAATTATAGTAATTGTAGTTGAAAAAACGTCGTTTTTTCTTATGAATATTTTTATTTTCATAAATACTTACAATACTATTTTTAATATAACGTACATATAAATAAATATAAAATAAGAGATTTCAATTCATATATGTACATACTATATTTATAATTATTAACACTTCAATTTTAAAATTTCAATTTCTCTTGAATACATTTTGCTTGTAAGAACATCTATGTATAAATAAACTCGTCAACTATAGGTACCTTTCACTGGAAGAAATTGTGATTTTCGCCTTTTTATAACAAAATGGTTTAATAATTGCAATAACCATTATATGTTTGTAATATCATCGTGCAAAATGGTACAAACCATAATATAGTTGTGAGAAATATTTAATAAATGTTTATAGTTGTACTGATCATAGAATATAGTTGCTGTTATCATAAAATACTTTTATATCATGTAGCAAGCATGGTTAGGCCGACCTTATTAATTAAATATCACCAAATATGACAAAGGACTAAATCGTTATCGTGGAAAAAAAATTCAAGGGAATTTTTATTCGTTTTTTTTATATGAATTTTTTTTATTTATATTGTGACTACTTCCTCCTTTAAAATAGCCCCTTATTCATTATTCTAGGATAAAAATTACCAGAGATATGAATATTCAAAAAAAGATTCGGACAAAAATTTTGCGAAATCTTTAACAAATGTACTATACTTAATTAACAAAAAAAGTGAGATAGAAACAAAAAATTGGATCTAAATTTTTTTTTCACTAAGTGTTCAAGTACAAAAATTTTCAAAAGAATCGGCAAAGGCCACAAATTTCATAATTTTTGCCGATTCTTGATGATATGACTCAATATGCAATATAATACGAAGTTAATTTTCTCTTGGTTCACAAGTACCTATAAAACATGAATGGAGACATGTCTCGTGCCTACATTCAATAACATAGTACTATGTCAGGTGAATGTCCACCGTTAAAAAAAAAACCCAAACGTCCAATGAATGAATTTCCTTTTGAATCGATCAAATTGTACGCCTTGCTCCTTTTCATTCATACTTTCGCTATTTTTCTACATTCCTTTTCTCAACGATATTCAACTTACACACACATAATTAGCTCCGTACACACTCATTTCCCTTGGGCTTTGAACCGGTTGAATCGTTGTACATCGTGCGTGATCGTTCAGATTTAAATTTCCGATGCTCACGAATAATTTCTTACGCTCTCGAAGAAAAATCAAAGCAAACTAGGTGAAATTTTCGATTTTGGTTTGCCACTCACGGGCCCTTAATGAACACATTCGTTATATTGAAGAGAACTACCATCGCACAGCTCAAGGTTACGGATCCTCTGTTGGCTTCTATTTTTTGTTAAGTTTCCCACACACGAGTAGATAATCGTTGTCTTGAGAAGCAGTAGCAGCAGTAGAAAAAATTTCGCGCAAGTGCATGCGTTTTATGCATTTTCATATGGCATAAAATACTTATTGAGAACAGTGGCACATCTAAAATCGACATCGCGCCATGTTCATTTATTTCTGTGTTTTCTTAGAAATTAACGTTGTGATCATGTACAGCATATTACTTCGTTCATATGTTCGTCATGTTTCACGTTCATAATAGGAGTGTTGTTTTGCGATTTATCCGGATTGAGTGTAGTGATTCAAATTCGTTTTGAAACCATTAAGAATACTGTTGTTTTTAATTTTTTTGTTGCTTTTTCCTGTAGATAGTAGGCTAGAATATAGATTTTATCCGGAATAGTGGCTCCAGTAAGCTTACTGGGGTAGCTTCTCGCGATAAACTGTGAAATCTAGCCTACTGCCTACATGAAAAAGCAATAAATAAATAAAAAAACAGTATTCCAGATGTTTCCAATACGAATTTGAATCACTACTCTCGATCTGGATAAATCGCAAAAAAACACACCGAATATTAATGTACAAATTCATCATATTGATATCAATGTGTGCATTAATATTATGAACGCAGTATTGATTCAGTGACGTAATTATGAATTTATACTTTAATATGAGTAACAGCATTACTAGCATTAATTACACTTTTCATCAATATTATGAATTCGATCATCACTTCATAATGAGAGTGACACAGTTAATAGTTATAATGAACCTGTACTTTAATACGAATGACTGATTTCATCAATATTACGAACTCGTTCATTGTAACAATGTATTTAAACATCATTTCTGTAATTGTGTGAAAAGTCCAATGCCGACCGAAAAATGATGATCGGTTTTTCATAATATTAATGAAAACTTGCATCGGCTCAAAAATAATGATTTTTTCATTATGATGATGATCATTTTAATTGTATTGATGTACCTTTTTGGTTCAGTGTGGGACGATAATTTTTACATTTTACGCTTATTATTTGCAATAAATAATGATTTTACAAAAAAGTTGTTTAGGTTTAAAAGATAGAGAATTTAATTCTCTATTAATTTGGTTCTTACAATTTTTAGTGAGAAATGCAAAATACGGCTAAAAATCGACAAAACAGAAAACTCAAAATTTCGGGCACACGCCATATCAAATTTTGGTGTAAAACAGTGGTTCCCTATTCTACTCCATCATTGGAACCTAACCACGTCAAAACATTTCAAATTTTATTTTTTTCTTTAAGAATTCCTAGATTTACTGGACTAGTCGGTTATTTGCAGGTTTACCATAACCGTGAAATCGAGTCAAGTTTAAAGTGCTGATTATTTTTAAGTTTAAGTTTATAATAATTTTATTGATAGACAATTAAAGTCATTTAACAAATACAAATGTTCTTAATACTAAACTCTTAACAATAAAAACATACTTATACATACTTATGGAAACCAAACATTTATATATATATAAAAAAAAGGAGCAAAAATGACCAAATTAGACCTAAGAATTTTAATAATATCTTATATATTATATTACAAATAATTTCTTAAATTTAGTCATAATTTTGTCCTTATAAGTATTTCTGCTAACAGAACAGTTAAAGCAATCTGAATGCAGGTTAAAGTTTTTTATGGCACAAACAAAAGCGTCATTCATCATGAAGTTTGATGAATGATTCTCCATTTTCAGGATTCTGCCGTTTCGAAGGTTAATCCTGTGATCAACAAAAATGATGCGGGAAAGGAGCTCGTTCGAAACTAAATTGGAGTTAATTAAATCGCAGGCAAGAGTTGCCGAAGCAAGCTCTCTTCTTCTCTCAAGCGTGGTCATATTCAGCAAAAGTAGCCTACACTTGTAAGATGGCAGACGGTAGCTACTAAACTGGATGCTTCGCAAAGCAAACAGCAAAAATTGAACTGGTACTCTTTCAACCTTGTACGAGTCAACCTGAGTGGATGGAGACCAGACAACACTTGCATACTCGAGCAAAGGCAACAACAACGTACAGAAAAGGGTCTTACACAAATGTGGGTCATTGAATTCTTTGACTCTCCTTTTTAAGAAACCTAACATAGCCATTCCAATATTCGAAATTTTGTCTATGTGAGACTTGAACGTCAACTTTGAGTCAAATATTACCCCTAGATCTTTGATCTGTGAGACACGTTTTAGCTTTTCATTGTTGATATTGTAGTCGAACTGCATAGAACCGGCTTTTTTTTCGGGAGAAGGTTATTGCTGCACATTTTCTTACGTTTAATTGCATAGCGTTATTTAAACAGCAATCAGTAAAGTATGTATTGTTTTGCAATATAAGACAATCCTGATTTGAGTCAATTGTTTTGAAAATTTTTAGGTCATCAGCGTAAAAGGATGCTTTACAATCGGTCAGAAGTAATGGAACATCATTAATAAAAATTATATATAAGAGTGGTCCCAAAATGCTACCTTGAGGAACACCCGAGGAAACTGAAGCTGTTTTGGATAAATGGGATAAAAATTTTACTTTTTGCGTACGATCGGATAAGTAAGACTTTAACCAATTTAAAAGTACACCTCTTATACCATATCGCTCCAGCTTAAATAGTAGCAGATCGTGATCCACTAGATCAAAAGCACTGGAAAAATCCGTGTACACTGAATCTACCTGTTTACCTTTGCCCAATTCGTGCCTGATAAACGTGGAATATTCCAGAAGATTAGAAACAGTAGACTTTCCCTTTAAAAAGCCATGTTGGCATGGATGAATAATAGGAGTTATAGTCTCTGCTAGTACTTCAGCTACCAGTTTTTCGAAGACCTTACTAATAGCAGATAAAATGCTAATTCCTCTGTAATTGTGAATGTCAGATCTATCTCCAGACTTAAAAATGGGTGTTACATGTGACAATTTGAAACGCGTAGGGAAAATGGAATTTTGAAGAGACTGATTAAACAGAGGGAGCAATAATCCAGATAAAGTATAGGCGGTTTTATTTAAAAAAATTGGGGGAATGAGATCCGGACCAGCACCTTTTTTAACGTCAAGATCAAGCAGCGCAGTTATTACTTGATCATTAGTCAAAATCACATCAGTTAATTTTGGATCGTGTAAGGGTATATGTGAAAAATTAGGGCGATCGATAAGGCTGTTTATCATTTTGCGGTTATACAGTGCAATGGCTTCCGTTTCCTTAATATTGAAATGTTCGCGAAGGTACAGAAATGCAGTGAGATCCTCCACTGATTGAGATTTACTCCATTTTCTATAGGCTTTATTACGTTTGTTACGTAATATTCTAAGGCTTTTATCCAAATGTGGAGGACAAGATAATATTGTACAAATGCGCTTGGGTGTATGCTTATCTATTATCTGTATTAACGAGGCAATGAGGTTTTCAGCTATTACATCAACATCTGTAATATTGTCTGAAGGTTTTAAATTGGAAATTTCGAAATTTATCATATCGTAGTCAGCGTTGAGAAAATCATAAGTTATGGTCTTGTTGGAATCGCTATGAAAATCATGTTTGGAAGATACATAGGTTAAGGAAAGAATGTTGTGGTAAATACTTGTCTTTTTAGTCAAGGTAGAGGAAGCCTCTATCAAAGAAAAGTTTGAAGTGAAACTAGTGAAAATGAGATCTAAAACATTTCCGAATTGATTTATTTTATCGCATAGTTGAAACAAGCCCAGTGAGTGAATTTCTGATAAGAAAGTAACATGACGATTCTTTATGTTATAAGGATCGAATACGGAACTGCAGAGTTCACTGGGTTCCCATTTAACACCCCTGAGATTTGCGTCACCATACATCAAGAATTCATCACCTGGAAGGATAGTTGAGTGTATCAATGAAACGGATTTAGCAAGATCAGTATACTGCTCTTCAGTAGATTCAGGAGGGATGTAGAAGCACACTAGTACCAGATTTCTATCCTTCATGCAAATTTTACATGCGGAAAGTTCAAAAACGGCATTAGTAGGTACTAGAAACTGTATGGGAGAGCTAGACAGTTTGTTGTTGACTGCGATAAAAACACCGCCACCTCTTTGATCGACCAAATCGGATGGTTTGAATTTATCCTTCCGAAAAATGGACCACCCTGACGGGATGATTTCCGCATCCAAGTGGGTTGATGTTAGGAGCCAACTTTCGGTGATCATAGCAATGTCATAAGGACAGTTTTTTTCCATTGCGAAACTGGGGCAAAGAGCATTTCATTCCTGACATATTATGGAAATAAAAATTCAAATCGTAAGTAGTGGTGAATAGATCTGGATAGTTTTAACTTGCTTTAGGCAACGCAGACGTCTGCCAAAGCTATGAACCATACTGGTTTCAGTGGAAACTTTAGGCACGAAAAAATCTATTGTGATCTTCACGGGATTTTTGCATATTAGAAATATGTTTTGAAGAAACATGAGATCCATATGCAGCTAGATCATTCTCAACTTGGTCCGGCGTAAGATGAAATTGCTCGTGAAAACGGATGTAGATCAGCCGTAAAGCTTTTAGATCCGTTGAAAGTCCTTCTTGTTGAATGGACAATATCAGATTAGTTTTAGTTTTACCAAAGATGCAGGTCGAATCGGGTTTGTTATGCATATATGCAAGAAAAAGTCGCACATTCTCAAATATTCTAGGGTCCCTTAAGCGAGATAAAAGGTATCTGTTCTCCTCAGATTGCGATGAAATTATCGAATGTTTCACAGTTGGGGGAAGAAGGGGGTCAAGGAAAGGAGGATTATTATGAGTGGCTTCTGAATTATTTACTGTGGACGATGGGTAGGGATTGATTGTATCGCCACGCACGAAATTGTTGTAAGGACTAGGACCTGAGACTGGGCTCGAGATTTGATGGTTATTGGTTAGATGCGACGAATTGTTTGCAGTGTTAATGAGATTAGTTGATCCGTGGCTAGATTTTAACTTCATGGTCGTAGAATTGGCAGAAGTAGTTATTTTCTTAGGCAATGAATAGTTACCTGTGTTAGTTTTATTTGTTGATACCTTACCGATAGCGACAGTTTTGGAAATTTGAATAGCAGAAACTGGAGAAGTTTTATTCTTATTCGTTATTTTAATGTTATTCTTAATGTTCCTATTATTTTTACGCTTATTTAAATTTTTATTATTGTCATGTTTATTTAAATTTTGATTTTTATTCTTATTATTATTACGTTGAGGATTCTCCTTCCAGCGCCTGATTTCCACTTTACCCCATTTGAAGACATCCGAATTCGAGTTGAAGAAGATCCAGTCATATTGCATGGGCATATGCAGCTTGAAATTGGTGTATTTTGGTTAACCAAGACTCGATTACGGAGATTCACGTTGTCTTTTGTTATTTACGCGGAAATTGAGTTAAGAAGTTAGGAGTGTAATACGGGTGCCTCTTTACCAAACAATCGGCAATGAATTCTGAAAAACGCGGTTTGCACCAACATCTATCATATAATAAAGGTAACATGTTAAGAATAAAGCTTGCGAGGATTAATATCAAATAAATTGAAATGTCCTTGTGTCGATGTAGCGACAATGTATTCAAGGTATTACATATCAATGATATCTGGAAGAGTGCGTGACAAAATACTCATTACCATTATTTTCATCTTCCGTATGCTCATTATAATTTGTTACTGAAATTACTTCATGGTAGAATAACTATGTAATATATTCCATATTTCAACATTCTAGTTGAAACCGTTCCTGGGAATACTCCCCGTACCTAATATCCTCGTATAACATGACACAGATGTATGTACCATACATCCGTACAGTATCTTAATATCACATATATGTGTGAATAGTTCACTTATTTTTTTATGTCACGAGTATATATGTATATCAGACTTTTTCAATGGCTAGAATATTAACCAAAATATTATAAATGTTTTCAACATTTGCTATATTCCAGGGTTCTATTCGTAACAAATTTTCTAATCTAGTATACTACCCGTACAACCAAGCTTTATAGATCTCTGTAAAGATTCATAAAGTTCAAGTGAGATCTATATAGAAAATAATGTAGGTGGTGCTAAAGAACGATGTCGTTTCCAGACTTTCGTAATCTAGCTGCAGTTAGAAGAATCTTTAACGATACTTGACGGTGCGTTTCAAGAGAGCTTTAATGAAACAGCTATAGATCTTTATAGATAAAAGTCTTCGAGAACTTGCAAAGGTGAGATGTAACACAAAACGGTTACGGTCATACTTAATATCGTTACTAACTTTTGCTCCTTTGAAATAACTGATTAATACCAGAAATAGGTATTCTCTTACATTAAAACTACTTTTGCTGTACTCGTGTTTCTAGTCGCCATTTCTAAGTGTTTCTTCAGAAATTAGTCTTATTGCACTTTTTAACTTCTGTGATTCTTACTGCTATTGACAGTTTCATTAGTCAAACAACCAAACTAATACAACACATACACATAGTATACATACAACCTGTTTACGTTCGTGTGACGCTGATAGAAAATTATTAGTTATGCAGTGCGGTATATGCCATAGTGCAATCGGCGGAGACTTCGCGCTGTGGTCAGGTCTTTGCGGAATGCAATTTCATTTCGATTGCATAAAAATCAAACAATCGGCCTTTGCGGCGGCGATCAGTCTGCCGGGAATTTCCTGGGCATGCGCCACTTGTAACACCACCAGTCTCGCTGCTGTTCATCACAAACTAGACACATTGCACGCCTCTTTGTCCGACTGGCGTAAAATCATGACGCCGAGTGCAGATTTTAGAACGAGATCGTCATCACTCTCGAAAGCACAGGTACAACAAACCACTTCACAATCAACTACTAACGCGGTTTCTGATCGCCTCACACGCAACACTGCGCTAAAAAAAAAGTAGCCAAAATCGGAAAAATGCTTCGGTGAGTAGCAGCCCCTCGCTTACAACAAATGGGGGAATGAAGTCAGGTAAAGACGCCTGTCGTAGCCAAATATCGTTGGCCGCATCTCCTTCCAAAACTCTCTGAAAAAACACTCTACACTCCACAATAACAACACCTTTTTACATAGTTAACAATATTTTATTAAGAGACTCACAATCTACCTACTCTACAACACGCTTTTTACAAAAGAACCCGGAGGTCACTTGCCGTTTCGGTTATTGTCACAAGACTGCCCGTTTCCCGGACTTGGAGAAATCGATCAGCAATTATCGCTTACCCGCTTATTTTACATCAGCCCGATAATTGCTGATCTTCATCGACCATCGATCAACTCTTGGCGGTTGACCTGAGTTGATCGATAGTCGATGTTGCACATTTCTTGCTGACCGTCGAGCAAAGGTATCCGACCTTATTCAAGTTTATCACCTCGTATCGGAAATTGTGACATACATAGGTAGTTCGAATATAGAACCTTATTTCCGATACGAGGTGCGCGTAGGAAGAGTCGGGGCCAAACCGGCCCACGACATTCCTCCCCCCTGGAAAAAAGAACCGATGCTCAACGGTTTTAGAGTTTCCCAGTCCGGGCCACGTTGTTCGGTAGTACATGCCATCGTGCAAGTTATTTTGTATTTATGTATTATATAAGTATTTAGAAATTATATATAAAAATAATATATTATAAAAAATTATTTAACAATTTATTTCGTTTGTGTGAGAGAAAATATTACTTCCTTTTTTAAAAAATCGATAATTCGTAGCGACAACATACATAATAAATTTTTCAAAATGGTTTTTTTTTTCTTATTATGAAACGCAATATTTTTTTTTTTTAGTTTTCAAACATTAACCAAACATTAATATAACAAAAAAAAAGTTTAATTTATTAGGGTGCGATCTACTTTATTTTTTATATTTTTATAAAATATCTATCGAAATTTTATTAAGAAAAAGAAACGAAATTAACATTGGTAACGTTCGATATACAATCATATTTTCGCGGATAATCATTATTATTTTAAGTTTTAATTAAATTAATTTAAATGTTCGCCATTACAATTACTGTTGTTGTTTTTTTTTTTAAATATCCATAATTATAAATCGAAGTCAAAAGGATCCAAAAATAATTCCAGTCATTTTTTACGTGTTTTTCCCGATTATTTACATCCTAATACAAAAAATTTTTATAGTAATATGTTTTCGTATAAAAGTCTTTTTAATTTAGAGTCCCAAAAGGGATTTTGAAGGGAATTTGAACTGAACATTTAAATTTGGAATATACATATGTGTATCCATCTTCGTGGTACTTGACTTTTAGACAATTATATTTTTCTTGCTCAATTTATGCTTCACTTACTTTGTATGCTTTTTCTGATTATTTAATTCTCTATTTATACTTAAATTACTTTACTTACTTTTTTTTTTAAAAAAAACTTTTCCTTACTTTATATTTTTTCTGATTATTTAATTACTTTATTTACTTTACTTTTTTTTAAAACTTTTCTTTACTCTATATTTTTTCTGATTATTTACTGACTTTATTTACTTTACTTACTTTTAAAGCTTTTCTTTACTTTATATTTTTTCTGATTATTTACTGACTTTATTTACTTTACTTACTTTTAAAGCTTTTCTTTACTTTATATTTTTTTTTTATTGAACTCAGTCGTTTTCGAGTGTTTTTGTCTGTTTTTGTGTGCAAAGCTAATTGAAATAAATAAAAACAGTGAAATAAATATTTTTTCCTTGTTGCATTGCATGCATCAAGTCTCTACTGTCTGCTATAGAGAATTGTGTGCTTCGAACTGCTTTAGTTTACGAACTTTAATTAAATGTGTTAAATGTGTTATGAGATATAATTGATTTTTGATTTTTTTCTCTCGTTTGATTTCTAATTTTTACTATAAAAGTACTGTTAAACAAGTTTCTTTTTTTTCCTTTTTTTTCTGTTGAATTATTCGCTCGTGTAGTAGATTAGCTAAGTTTTAGTTTTTTCGCAATATCGCCGTTATTGGAGTTTCACAAACCCAACTCGTTCCCTCGGGGCCTCTCGTCTGTGGTCTGCGTTTCCGTAACAGGCAATATCTACGTCTTCCTCATTTCTGGTTTGTTTATTTCCTATCTTTCCCATTGATGTTTTTCTCCACTTTCTGTTGACTGTTTCTACTTCCTTCTACCCCTCATTTTTTCCCAGTGGTTTCTACTTCCTTCTACCCCACATTTTTTCCCAGTGGTTTCTACTTCCTTTTACCCCACATTTTTTCCCAGTGGTTTCTACTTCCTTCTACCCCACATTTTTTCCCAGTGGTTTTTACTTCCTTCTACCCCACATTTTTTCCCAGTGGTTTCTACTTCCTTCTACCCCACATTTTTTCACAGTGGTTTCTACTTCCTTCTACCCCACATTTTTTCACAGTGGTTTCTACTTCCTTTTACCCCACATTTTTTCCCAGTGGTTTCTACTTCCTTCTACCCCACATTTTTTCCCAGTGGTTTCTACTCTCTTCAACCCAACATTTTTTCCCAGTGGGTCGTCAAAAGTCACATAAGCGCCGTTACTGGATCTTACAAACCCAACTCGTTCCCTCGGGGCCTCTCGTTTGTGGTATGTGATCCTGTAACTGGCACTATGCGGGTACTCTTTGTTAACTCTAATTTTTTTCCATTTTTTATTTTTTTATTTTTCTTCCACACTATCCGTACCTTCTCCTCTTCTTTTCGTCAATTCCTCACTCCAAGCTTCTACTTTCTTTCCTATTTCTCCTCTTTCCCATTGCTGTTTCTCTCCACTTCCTCTTGTCAAAAGTCGCAATATCGCCGTTATTGGAGTTCACAAACCCAACTCGTTCCCTCGGGGCCTCTCGTTTGTGGTTTGCGTTTCCGTAACAGGCAATATCTACGTCTTTCTCCTTTCTTCCTCATTTCTGGCCCCCATCTCTTCCACAATGATAAAAACACTCATCCCCCTACCTGTAGCTTCGCTATACAGGTGGCTATCGATTCTCTTCCTTCACCATCCCCTCCTTCCTATTGGATACCAGTTACGGTTCACACTCGTAATTACCGTTGAGGTAGGTCAGAGTTTCATAGTCATTTCACTCGAAGGTATGCACAACAAATTTAAAATTTTCCAATGTTAAAAAAAAAAATATACTTCTTGTACTTACATGTTAAGTTTTTACCTTTCTACCTTAATTTATACAAATTCATTTGGGTGTTGTCTTTCGCCTTCTCCATCTTTTTTCTTTAAATCACTTCCTTTCTGGTCCACATTCTGCACTTTATTATCCTTTTCGTTCTTGCTTTTGCTGTCATTCACTTCTTGATTAACACCATTTTTCAGCTTCTGATCGCCCGTTTCCAGATCTCGGATATTGTTTTCCTTCTCCTCTTCGTGTTGTATATTTGTCTCGGGTGTAAAATTTTTTTCTGGTTCTATTTCGGATTTTTCACTTTCTTTTTTATTCTCTCCTGGTCAGTATTCTTTACTACCTTATATTTATACTCTAGATGAACATATAGAGTATTATAAGTTTAATCCAGCCCGAAAAGTTTGTAACGCATAGAACCGAGCCTCGGACGAAAAAAAGTTATATAGTATTTTGTGTTTATTTTTGGCCAAAACCCCCAAATCCGTTTGCTGTCCGTCCGTCCGTCCGTCCGTCCGTCCGTCCGTCCGTCCGTCCGTCCGTCCGTCCGTCCGTCCGTCCGTTAGCACGATAACTCAAGAAAGCGTTGACCTAGGAAGTTGAAATTTTGTCACAACTTGTAAAATGGAAAAAGTAAGGCTAAGTTCGTTAATGGGCGATATCCTTCCACTCCTTCGGGTACCTCCCATACAAGAGTCCTTGAAACACGTTTTCCCAGTTATTGCTCGAATGCTTCAAGTAAGGAACTTGAAATTTTGCATACGTATGGTTTAAAATGTTTGAATTGAATGTTCCGAATATGATGCAAATCGAATGAGTCCTTCGTGAAGCAGCCTAGAAAAGTCCTTCATAACGTATGCTTTTTACTGAATTCACTATAACTCCAGAACGAGTTAGAGCAGGAATTTAAAATTTTACATGAATTAGTTTTATACCAAAACCAAGACGGAGTTCAATTATTAGCGCCATCGGTTGACTCCTTCGGGTAGCTGTCATACAAAAGTCCTTAATAAACATATTCACCAATATTGCACGATAAGTTTAGAAAGCTTTCATTTACGACCTTGAAATTTTACAAACATTAATTTTATAATAGTCGCAGCTGAAACTATTAATATGAAAAATATCCCATAAGTCCTTCATGTAGTTGCCATACAAAAATTCTGCAAATGTCCTAACTTACTTTATGGAACTCACTATTAATCAAAAAATCGACCACTACACAAAAGTTACTACCTGTAAGTAAAAGGTCATGTAATAATTGCTTGTGCACTCCTCATTCTTTTGATATATTTCCAACTAAAATATAAATCGGAGTTCAGTATTTCATCTAGAGTATCATACGATTGGCTTGCAGCCGATCGTGACTGCGTTATGTTTTTCGGTTATCTTACCGTCATTCTCGTTCTTGTTTTCACTGCCTGTATCCTTTTCCTTCTCGATATATTTAATCTCATCTTCCTTCTTCTTTTTATTTTCCTCTCTCACCACGTTTGTATTTATAATAGAGTTTTCTTCTTTCTCCTTACCACCATCCTCCTTATCTCCTTTTGGTTTGTTTTCTGCCCCTAATTCCGTATTCTTTATATTGACATTTTCCATTTTATCATTCTTATCTGATATTTCTTCCGTTTTGGGATTATTTTGTTCTTTTTCTTTCTTGACCTCTTTTTCCGTGCTCTCTTGTATGTTTCCTGCCACAATTTCCTTACCATTGCCATTTTCTTTTTCCTTTTCCTCTCGTTCTTTTGCTCTCACAATTTCTTCTTCATTATTGCTGTCTTTTATTTTTATATCTGCACTCGCTTCGGTAGTAGTATTGTTCACTTTTTTCTTCTCCAAATTCGTATATTCTATTCCGATTTTCTCGTTTTTGTTTGTTTCTAACTCTTTACCTCCTTTCGGGTTTTCTTACTCCTTTTCTTGCTTTCCGTTTCCTTGTGCATTTATTTCCTTTGCATTGTCATCTCGTTTCTCTTCTACTTCTTCTCTTATTTCCTTTTCCCTTTGTGCTTCTTTTTGAGTCGTCTTATCTTTCTCTTCTTTATTTCCTTTCACTTTCAGAGTCTTAATGTATGCATCTTCACCAAGATATGGTTTACATTCAACTACCGCGTATTCTCTATTCAAAACTATTGGTCCAGCCCAAGTACACTGCACAGTTTTTCGGCTTTTAATGTTCACATAACTGTCACTTAATTTACTTTCACTTTTCTTTTTTTTCTTTTTTTCCCGGCTGCGCCAAAATGTCGTGGCCAAATATCGTTGGCCGCATCTCCTTCCAAAACTCTCTGAAAAAACACTCTACACTCCACAATAACAACACCTTTTTACATAGTTAACAATATTTTATTAAGAGACTCACAATCTACCTACTCTACAACACGCTTTTTACAAAAGAACCCGGAGGTCACTTGCCGTTTCGGTTATTGTCACAAGACTGCCCGTTTCCCGGACTTGGAGAAATCGATCAGCAATTATCGCTTACCCGCTTATTTTACATCAGCCCGATAATTGCTGATCTTCATCGACCATCGATCAACTCTTGGCGGTTGACCTGAGTTGATCGATAGTCGATGTTGCACATTTCTTGCTGACCGTCGAGCAAAGGTATCCGACCTTATTCAAGTTTATCACCTCGTATCGGAAATTGTGACATACATAGGTAGTTCGAATATAGAACCTTATTTCCGATACGAGGTGCGATTAGGAAGAGTCGGGGCCAAACCGGCCCACGACACGCCTCATCTGCTGCAGAGCCCAACATTACTGCCAGGCCGGCGAAGCAACTCGCTCCTGGTGATAATCATGCGACTGCGGCTGGTTTCGAAAGTGGGAGATCTCCTACCGAAGAATTAACTCGGCCAGTACTGGAAACCTCAACGTTAAACAGTCTCAGGGTAGTTCCGCAATTAAAAAATATTTTTGTTTCGAGACTTGCATACGACACAACTGCTGATGATATTGTCAGCTTTGTCGCATCCAAACTTGGTTTTCAACCGAATAATTTAACTTGCAAAAAACTTACGCCGGAAAACCTAGCTGACCGAATAACTGCTTCATTCAGGCTGTCCTACCATCCGGATAATGCTATCCTAGCAACACCTGAATTCTGGCCACCAGGCACTTTCGTAAAGGACTTTGTACACAGAAGAAGGTCGCCACCAAATTTTCGTTCGAGCGACCATCTCAATCCACAACTTTAAATAGTTATTCTAAAAAATTAGCTTCGTTTAAACTTTTTTACCAAAATGTTCGTGGCATGAGGACCAAATTTGAGGATTTTAGACTCTCGTGTATAATTTCAAATGACGATATTATCTGTCTCTCTGAAACCTCAATGATACAATTCTTAGCTCTGAGCTCACGTCCAACTACTGTATTTATAGAAGAGACAGGGATCTGACCTGTACGAGAAAAACAGATGGTGGTGGAGTTCTTATTGCCGTTAAGAACATGTTTTCAAGTGCACTGTGCGTTGACTTCCCGGGGAAGGTTTATGATTGTGTCCCAGTTAAAATCAATTTATCTCAATCCTCTGTTGTTTTTGTTGCCTGTGCCTATGTTCCTTGTTCAAGTACTCCCGACGTATTTGAGGACTTGTTCTCATCGCTTTCAAACTACTTAACATTCATTACCCTACTGCATTATTTGTTATTTGTGGTGACTTTAATATGCCTTCTATCAACTGGTCATCAGACCATACAATAAATGCAATTTCTTCATGTCCCCTCTCAAGCTCCTTAAAAGGCTTCATATCGCTCTGCTCCCTTAAACAGATTAACGTTGCCAAGAATCGAACGGTGGTTCTGATGGTATCCCCAACCTTTTTGTTAAACCTCTTTCCTCATCTCTCAGCTATCCTCTTACACTTCTATTTAATAGAAGTATCGATGAAGGTGTTTCCCCTCTCGCTGGAAGCAAGCCGTCATTACCCCCATCCATAAGAAAGACGACAAAGCACTTGTAACAAATTACCGTCCTATCTCTATGCTACCATGCTTCGCCAAATTACTAGAAAGATTAATACATGATCATGTCTTCGCAAACCTAAATCATCTTATTAATAAAGGCCAACATGGCTTCTTTAAAGGTAGATCCACTTCATCAAATCTGTTGGAATTTACAAATTCTGTTTCCAAAGCTTTGGACAATAATAAACTGGTTGACGTAATTTATACTGACTTCTCCAAAGCGTTTGACTCAGTAAACCACTGTTTATTACTCTCAAAACTCAGAGGATGTGGAATTTCGGGATCACTGTTTCAATGGTTTGCTTCATATTTGGTTAATCGGAAATCGTGTGTTCGTTTCAATGGTTCAACGTCGTCGGAATTTATTTCTCTCTCTGGAATTTCGGGATCACTGTTTCAATGATTTGCTTCATATTTGGTTAATCGGAAATCGTGTGTTCGTTTCAATGGTTCAACGTCGTCGGAATTTATTTCTCTCTCTGGGTCCACTTTTGTTCATCATATTCATTAATGATTTACCACTAGTAATTCAATCTCCTTGTCTCCTCTATGCAGATGACGTGAAAATTTACAGGGAGATCTGTTCATTGGATGATTGCAAAATTTTACAGTCAGATCTTAATGCTCTTGCGTTGTGGTGCTCTAGTAATTGTCTACCACTTAACATCTCTAAATGACGTAAAATGTCCTTCGCACTTAAGCGAACCGTAATCTCTGTTGATTATGATATTAACTCTGAAGTTCTTGTTCAAGTCTCCCACATTCGAGATTTAGGTGTTACCTTTGACACCAGACTAAAGTTTGACCTTCACTTTCGCAATCTTGTAAGTACTGCATCGAAATTATCAAACCTAATTCTAAGATCATCATACATGTTCTCTAACATTCAAACTTGTATCAAGCTCTTCGTGACTCTAGTGCGGAGTGGATTGGAATATTGCTCTACTATTTGGTCCCCTCACTACAATTGTCATATTATTGCTCTTGAATCTGTTCAACGTAAATTTACTCGTTCTCTCCTTTGCAAATATAGGCTTCCCTATTGTCCTTACAGTGAACGTCTTTTACTCTTCAAACTCCCATCCCTTGAACAACGCAGACTGTAAACAGACGAATGTGTTCTTTTCAAAATTTAGAACGGTGATAGGGACTCAACCTTAAGTTTGGACTTGGTGCTGCGTCAACCATTGCATACTAGCAGGTCAAACTCCATATTTGCCCCTCCTTTGGCGCGTACAAATGTATACTTCTTTTCACCGATTATTCGTCCACAAAGAAATCATGACGACCTCAAGATTGGTCCTCTGAACACATCGTTTCATCTTTTTAAATCAAAGCTTAAATTATTTTTCCTAAACTAAATTTTTATTTAAATACACTTACTATAGTCGAGTCTAGTCTGTCGTGTTAATCTGTTGTGCTAGTCTGTCATTGAATAGTTGCCTGCAGCTACTATTCTACTTTGTTCATTGTGTGGTGTCAACCAGTGATTAGTGTTCTTTCTTTCTTTTTACGTGTAATTTTTTGGTTTTACATATTCAATATTCTCTTATAATTAATCAACCATAGTTTTTCCGGGGTCTTGATTCTGTTCCTTGACCTATTATATTGTAGTTGTTGTTGGGATACAGTGCGCTTACAGTTCTATACTTCATAGTGCAGTTGTTGGTGTTTATTGTGCGCTTATAGATCTGTATTTTGTACTGCATTTGCAGTTGTTGGTGTTATTTAGTGTCGGGGGTCTTGGTTTTGTACCTTTACCTATTCTATTGTGGTTGTTGTTGTGATATAGCGCACTTGCAGTTCTACATTTCTATATTTCAAAGTGCATTGTGTGCATGACTGTGTTATATAGTGCGCTTGTTCCCTGCAAACATTTTAGCGAAGAACTCGCTTTCGCGAAGTAATTTCGAAATGGAGCAAGAAATGAGAATTTCGAGCTTCTCCCGAGATTCCTTCGTGTCTCTGATGCTGTTACATATGAGTGGAAAAAAGAGAGCTCACCACGACAATTCCGCTTTGAGCCCGAGATTTCGACATTTCTCTGATTGCGGAATTACAAAGAAATGCGACTACGTGCGGCTATGCTTCGAGTTTACTGCGAGATTCCTTCGTTTCTCTAAGTACAATTGAAATGACTCATCCCTGTACTGATAATGCTCGAAACAAAACGCATTGATCTGTTGACTGTTATTAAATGTACGCAATTGTGACCTAGCGCAAAAGTGACCTAGCGCAAGTGAATATAAAAAGTGAAGTGAAAAATATTGAACTGTAGAAACGGTGAATTAGGAAGACAATAGTAAGTGTTTTTCGTCCTTTATTTGTAAGTACAGTGTAAAAATGCAAGAATCGAAATACGATTCCCGGATTCCAAAGAAAGCACGACGAGAAGCAAGAGAAATTGTTGATGTCATCGTTAATACAGCAGGATTTTTACAGCAAGGTTCTGCCTTAGAGAACATAATCCCTGGACCTAGTCAAGCTACAAACGCGCCCGATCAGTTCTCTCAAACTAACGACAGTTGCGATTTGGAGGGTAATTCCCCAAGTTCTACAGGATCAATAAGTTCAGATGAGGAAAATAGCGAGACTGAGACACGGTGCGACATTTCTCAAAAATTAAGCGAATGGGCCACGAAGCATCAAGGTGCGTTACGAGACCTATTAAATATTCTATCTGAAAAGATAAGTAGTCTGCCAAGAGATCCTAGGACGTTAAAAAAAACACCGAAAGAGTTCATAGGAAGCACGCTTGATGGTGGGGAATATGTTCACTATGGCTTAAGAGATGGTATAACGGATTTTCTAATATCTACCAAATATCAGAGCACAGAGTTCATTTTAGATTTTAATGTGGACGGCTTACCGATAGCCAAAAGCTCACGAAACCAGGTGTGGCCAATTTTGTGTAACACTGTTGAAACAAATTACGTTTTTCTGGTAGGTGTATTTTCAGGCAATAGCAAACCAAAAAATTCTGACACGTTTTTGCAACAGTTTGTGCAAGAACTTAAAGAAGTGGTAAGTGTTGGCATTGTATTTAAAAACAAAATTTATTCTGTGGCAATAAGAGCTTTTGTTTTTGATGCCCCAGCTCGGTCTTTTATTCTGAAAACAAAGGGTCATACAGGGTACTACTGTTGCATAAAATGCACACAAAAAGGAGAACTCTATTCCAATAAGATCATTTTCCCAGTAGAAAATGCGGATCTCAGGACCAATGAGTCATATAGGTCACGGGAGAATCGCCAACATCACCATCAGATTGAGGAAACTATGTTAGAAACCCTAAATATTGACATTATCAACCAGATACCCTTCGACTACATGCACGTGGTCTGTCTGGGGGTAACAAAAACCTTGATTACAGAGTGGTTGAAAACTAAAGGCAGAGACTTCTCGTTAACTTCTCACAAAATTTCAAGATTTAACGAATATATGGCAGATCTAAGATCCCAAATTCCCTCTGAGTTCTCTAGATGTCCCCGTGGTTTAGACGACTTAGACCGCTGGAAAGCCACAGAACTCCGTCAGTTTCTATTGTATACTGGACCTTTTATTTTAAAGTATATTTTGGATAATGATAGATATAAACACTTCCTCAAACTTAGCTTAGGCATTCGTATACTTTTAAATAAAAATGATTGTGTCAGAAATAACTCCTGTGCACGTGATCTGTTACTTAGCTTCCTTCGCGATATTCCCCAATTGTATGATAAACGAATTCTTACCTTTAATTTTCATTGCTTGATGCATATTTCTTCCGACTGTGAAAAGTTAGGCTCGTTGGAAAACTTTAGTGCATTCAAGTATGAAAACTTTTTACACAGCCTTAAGAAGTTGGTGGAAAAAGGGAATTACGTTTGTTCTCAGATATATAATCGCTTAGTTGAGAAAAGTACCCACCTCTGTTGTAAGAATGCAACATCATTCCCATTGTTTGAAAAGTGTACTGGTGGATCATACGAAAGAGTATCGACACTAGATTTCACACTATCTATAGCTTATCCCAATAACTTTTACCTATCTCGGGAAAAAAAAATTTACAAAATTCAGAATATAAAGAAAGAAAATCAGATGGCCATATTTGAAAGCTCACTTGTTGTGGGTTTACTACCATATTTTGAATACCCAATTAGTTCAAGCTGTTGCAATAATTTCTATTCATCTGAAAACTCTGTGCAATTATACCCCAGTACAGAGCGGCATATGCTAACTGATGTCGAATGTAAAATTGTTGTATTGAGAATTGATCGGTGCGTTAACCAACATTTCTTTATACCATTCATCCACTAGAATATGGAGGAAGAGGGATTTGTGTACAACGCAGCCGACAATACATCTCGTAAGTGTTTTTTCATTTCTTCATGTGCTCTATTATAAGTACTTTTTTTCTAGAATATAATGAAGGAAATAATGCGAACAAAAGTCTTCCTGGAGAACCGATGCCTAGTGTACTTACTCCCTTAACAACAGTAACAGGTATGAACAGCAGCTTATTTTCAGACACACTGTCAATATTTTTATAATAGATTTCAGCACTGGAAATTGTAATTGTAATTGTTGCACAACTGTGTTACAAACAATTGATGACAAATTAAATAAATTTAAGGACGACATGAAAAATGAAATGCGAGCAGCGCTAAGCAATATGACAGCAACAGTTGTGCAACTACGAAAGGAGATACGAGGAAGTTTTGCAGGACCTAGCCCAAATGAAAATATTTTATTCCAAAATTTGCTCCCATTCGATTCACTGGAGGATTTTTGTAACTTTGAGGAGCAAATTGCTCAAAATAAAGACAAATTTGCTGAACTGGTATATACATATTATAAATTATGTAGTACACTTTTACTTACTAATTTATTTATATAACAGGAAAAATCCTTCTTAGAGAGGGGATCTTGTGAGCCCCAGCGATTCATAAAAGAGTACTTGAAGTTATTATTTACAGACAAATTGGCCATGAAATTTTCCTGGATAGGGAAAAATGAGAAAAAAGCAGCAAGAGGCTTAAGGACCATAACAGCCCTTAAAAGTAAGTTCTTACATCGTTGTAAATTTTTAATTACACTTCTTTTAGATGCATTCCATACAAAATTTCCGGGCACGTCCGACGATGTCTTCGATAAATACGCTATGCGCCATTTTCATTATGCAGCAGACAGAGTCTCGAAAAAGGCGAAATACCATGAAAAACAAGCGAAGTAGTTCCTCACTAACAGTGGCGGATTTAACCTTCTTGCCGCCCTAGGCCCCAGAAAATTTTGCCGCCCCTTTGGTAGATTTATTTTTTTTTTTTGCTGGAATCTTGAATGCCATAATATGTATATCCTAAATTCTATTAAGAATAAAACACATTTAAAAATAACTTCAGAAACGTTGTTTAATTCCGCAACCTTTGTAATACTTAACTATATCACTCATCGCAAACGTCTTACATCTTACGTCTTGCTTTCTGGGTCGCGAAGGTTTCAATCAAGTCATCGTAAGCAATAGAGCGCAACAACCAGCGTAGCCACTCGAACAAAATTATGAGTATCACTTAAGTTCAAAAAAGGACCAAATGAAAAAAGGGACCATTTTGTATTTAATAAAATGTTTAATTAACTTAAGCAAAATTCATTAAAAAAAATACATTTCAATTATATTTCATATTATTCATAACAGTTTTCAAATTAATGCTGTGTACATACTACGAGATTGACGCGTTTAAATTGAGTTAAATGCGCTGAAAACACTTCCCGATGGCGATTACGAAAACACGTAGCTAGGACGCATTTTACCGAAAACATATACTGCGACCCTCGCGGAAATCGAAGTAAACTTTGGAAGAGACCTTTAAATGCTGTAGAAACTCAATTTTAAGCTTAACATTAATAAGTGTCCAATCCCACGGCTGTACTGAAATGTCCGTACAACCTCGCTCTGCGCGAATCGCTTACGACACGAGAATAGCTCGCTTCTCTTAATATATAAGCAATATATACAACCACTACCACAACCGCATTGTGCACCTAACTTCGTTCTCACATCACTTTCGGTTCGTCTTCGAACCTACCGCAATTCGCTATCGAAAGAGAATCTCGGGTTAATAAGTCGAGAAAGGTCGCGAATCATGTTCCTTTTCCTTCGCTGGTCCTCTGTTTTCCGTTCGATATCGAAGTTTAAGCCAGAGATTACGGTTTGCTAGCACATCGTTTTCGAATCATAATGTTTGCAGGGTTGATTCGTATTCTATATTGCATTTGCAGTTGTTGTTGTTGTATAGGTGTATAGGTAGGAAAAGTTTTGAAATGTCTATGACGTCGTCTTCATCCACGACCCTCTGTGGCATGTGTTCACTACATCTTGATGGTGGTGATAGTGTCTTCTGTGATGGAATTTGTGACCGAGGTTTCCACATTAATTGTGTTAAGGCCTCACGTAATGTCACAAGTGCATGCAGTTTTACGTGCACTGACTGCGTGGCCATTAAACCTTGTCATATCCTGAGATTTTTGAAGTTGACAGCATTGAGGATTGATCAAACTATCACTGCTTTTGATGATCTTAAAAGTGATTATGCCTTTATTGGTAATAAAGTCAATAAAATCGCTGATAGTGTTTAAATTCTTAATGATTGTGTTGATGAGTTTCGTGAATTTGGCTCGCAATTTGATAAACTTCATGCATGTTGTAATGTGACTCAACATGACATATCTAAACTGACCAAAAAATGTGCACAGTCAGATGTGAAATTGAATACGGTCCTTAGTTGCCTGCCTGATATTGATAGTGATTCTGTGATTCGCTCACCTGGTAGCCCAATAAATGTTTTAGATTCAACCAGTGTTCTCTCGCATAAACTTGAAGTAATGCATGATGATCTAAAAGTGGTGAAATTGCTTGCTGATAGCGTTGATATGTCCGTTTGCAATATTTCTGCCCAGTTGAAAGAGTTGAGTAATGCTCACTTGGTCCCTAAGTCTTCTGGTCATATGAATGAACTCCGGTATACGACTGCTGAGTCAATACTATCAAGAGTGAGTATTGGTGCTGCTGGTATTTCCGAGCAGACAGAGATGAGTGATCTGGTTTTGGTGGATACTATTGTTGATACTAATAGTCCTGCATCTCATCCGCGTGTGAATCGTAAGAAGAATAATGGGAGAGGCGCAACCTCTTCTAAAAAGATCCTAGCTTCTTCTAATGTTTCTGTAGATAGTAATTTGACAAGTCATCTTAAGTCTACCCAAGTGTCTCGATGTCTTTCACAAGCATCTTCGATTGATGCCAATCCTGCGCTGCCTTCTCCTGACTTACCTACTCATCAACTCTTTACGGTGCCTCGTCCTAAGGCTCTTTTCGTTTCTCGTCTTGATCCATCAATATCCTCAGATGATGTTCTCAAGTACTTGCTATCGAACAACCTAATTATAACAGGATCAGCAATGAAATGTGATAAGATTAGTAAAGGTGGTAGTTCCGTCGCCTCATTAAAGATTGTTATTGCTAATAATAAACTTTTTAATAAATTGTTAGATAATAATTCTTGGCCTTCTGGAGTGCTTGTTAAAGAATTTATTTCTCGGCGCAATAAATTTTCTACTTCTGTTCCAAAAAACTCAGACAATTGTCCATTTACTACCAAAATGTAAATGGACTGCGCACTAAAACTCATATGGTATTTGCTTCTACTCAAAATTGTTCTTATGATGTTATTGCTTTGACTGAAACAGGTCTAAACTATAGCTTTTCTGACGATAAACTCATTGGTTCTGACTTTCAAGTCTTTCGTAGAGATCGATATAATTCAGATCTTAGGCTAAAAGGGGGTGGACTTGTATTGGCAGTTCGTAATTGCATTAATTGTGTAGCTATTCCTGTGCCAAATCCACATTACTTGGAGATCCTTTGCGTTAAACTCGTGTTTAGTAATAAGGAAATTTTTGTCTTTCTGACATATATTCCTCCGTCTAGTCCTTGTACCTTATTTGAGAAAACAGTTGATTGTTTAAATTATGCACATAATACAATGAATATCTCGGATGAACTTATTTTAATGGGTGATTTTAATATTCCTGGTCTTTCTTGGTCTTTTTCTGACGATGATTCTACTCTCTTAGTTTCTGATGCTTCCTCTTTGCTTGAATGTTTTTTCGTCGATAGCATTTTTGCACTTGGTCTCCAGCAACTTAGCCTTGTTCGTAATTCTAATGAAAGACAACTTGATTTGGTATTTTATACGGATTGTTCTGCCTGTTCAGTGGAATAGAGTGTAACTTCAATCTCCGTCATAGATGTTTTTCATCCCCCAATTAGCATATGTGTTATGATGATGACGACAATATTTTTAGTCCTGGTAAGAAAGAGCTTTCATTCGATTTTACTAAGGTAGATTTTTTGCAGTTGAACTACCTTATCTCTAATTTTAACTTTAATGAAATTTTTGATAACACTGATTTTGAGAGCACTGTTGTTGATTTTTATTATATTCGTTTTCAATTTTTTGTCGCGTCAGTCCCCTTTACTTATCGTAAAAATATCGCATCTCCCTATCCTTGGTACACTAGTGAATTGCGTTCAATTCGTAATTCTGGAAGAGGTATATCAAAACGAAGATTGACTCTGATTTGTGTTTGTATAATGAATATTATAATTTGTTCAAAGACTTATCAACGCGCTTGTATTCTGAATATTTGCTAAAAATGCAGACGGATATTATTAAGGACCCAAAGAAATTTTGGAAATTTGTTAACTGTAAACGTAAGTCCGATGGATATCCGGCTTCTTTTCAATTTCTGGGTAGTAATAGTAATGATCAATCCACTATTTGCAATTTGTTTGCCACCTTCTTCAGTAGATCTTTTACTTGTAGTAGTTTTATTCCTGATAAGTCTTACTTTGTTAACCTTGGGGATTTTAATTCAACTACATTATCTAGCATTCCAATTTTATGCAGTGATGTGGTTAGTCACATCTCTCGTCTTAAGGATGTCTCTTCTCCTGGGCCGGATGGTGTTCCAGCTGTTGTTCTTAAACGCTGCTGTCTCTCTATTGCTGAACCACTCTCTCGCCTTTTTCAAAGATCTTTAAAAACTGGGATCTTCCCCAATATGTGGAAATCCTCTTTTATCATCCCGACTCATAAGAATGGAGCAAAATCTATATTGTAAATTATAGGCCTATCGCTAAACTTTCTGCTATTCCTAAGCTTTTTGAGTCTATTGTGTATGAATGTATGTTATTTCACTGTAAATCCGTAATTTCTAGTAGACAACATGGCTTTGTGAAAAATAGGTCTACGGTCACTAATCTGATGGAGTTTACGAATAAGTCCATTGTGGATATTGAGAAGGGTAAGCAAGTTGATTGTATTTATACTGATTTCAGTAAGGCTTTTGATAGTTTGCCGCACTCTATTATTTTATTAAAATTGGACTTGTTGGGTTTTCCTAGTTGGTTCATTAACTGGATTAGCTCATACTTATCGAATAGAACTTATCAAGTTCTTTTTCGTGATTGTATTTCGGAGCCCTTTATTTCGCATTCTGGTGCTCCTCAAGGAAGTCATTTGGGGCCACTTTTGTTTATCCTAGCTATTAATGATGTTGCCACAATTCTTATGCATTCGGAAGTACTTATTTACACTGATGACATTAAAATTTTTAGGTCTGTTACTTCCAGTTCTGACAATCTCCTTCAGGAGGATTTGATTCTATTTAGCGATTGGTGTCGCCATAATAGTCTTCGATTGAATTTGAACAAATGTCATGTGATGTCATTCACTATGAGGGTATCCCCATTCGTTATTACTTATAATCTTAATGACTGTAGTCTTGATCGTGTTAGTTCCATTATTGATTTGGGTGTTACATTTGACCATAAAATTGATTTTACTTTGCATATTAATAAAATTGTGCAAAAGGGTAATTCTATGTTGGGATTTATTACACGCTTGTCTAATGAATTTAATAACCCCTTTATTAGATTTAGTCTTTATAACACTTTCGTTAGATCCCACCTTGAATATGCTTCCCAAGTTTGGTCACCATATTATGATGATCACATTGGTAGAATTGAGTCGATTCAGCGTAAATTTGTGAGAATTGCTTTATGTCGCCTTAACTGGATTGATAGAGTTCGTCTTCCACCTTATGCTGATCGGCTCCAACTTTTAAACATGTCTTCTCTCTCGAAGCGACGTGAGATAGCTGATGTGGTTTTTGCTCGTCAACTTCTCACAGGAGTTGTTGATTCTTCTTCACTTTTGGGCCTGATCCAGTTATCCATCGGTAAATTTTTACCGAGGCATCCTAGACTTCTGCAGGTTGATTTTCACCGGACGAACTATGGTATGAATGAACCGATCGCGCGTCTCGCGAGGGAAGTTAATAAGAATGCCGATGTATTCGACTTCTCTATTGATAAGTTCAGTCTGAAACGCAGACTTAATGCTGGTTGACACTAATTCCTTGCTATCTGTTAACTGTAATTAATTCAATTGTTTTGTTTTACTAATTTTTACATGTTTTTCTGGGTGTTGGGATGTTGATGTTTTTTTTCGACCCTTCACTAAATGATGAGCCAGAGGATAAAATTGAATTCCATTTTTTATTTGGTACCAATTTTATGGCAATTCTTGCATTAAGAATTCTGATAGTGATATTAATCATTTGTTATTACTTTTTCAATTTTTCTATTGTGTAATTGGATAAATTTTCTTCTTTCTTTGGGCTTGAACTCCGGTCATCTTGATTTGTAGTCCAACGCCTTAGTCTCTACTCCACGTATGCTTCTGGATAAAGAGTTTCTTATGCTCGTTATATTTACATTGCCAGATCTTCACGGTCCTTAAAATGTCTTCAACTATCTTTAAAGATCTCTTTTGGTTACATTTCTTTATCACATAATATCTTCACGAATCTATAAATGTCGCTAACTGGCTTTCGATATCTTCACGATTCTTTTAATAGCTTTATCTATCTGCCGTGAAGATTTGACAGTTGCTGGAGGATGCATTTTTACAGAAATACATATGTAAAAATATAGTAGATATCAATTTTGTATTATATTTTGATTGCAATACAAGTTTTTCTGAACTCATAGCCGTATAAACAGGCGTTACCTTTATAAAAAAAAACTTTCGCCACTTTAAGGTCAAGAATTATGCGTTACTGATTCATATCAGTCTCCTTCGTCACTTAACGCTAAATAACGACAATTCACGTTTCACGCCTTTCTTGTAGGTATCTACAGTTGCGTACAGTTGAATTTCATTATTATTATTTCTTAATAATATATCTGTGATTACCTGCATGCGGTAGCTTTTATTCTCAATACCTACTTGACAGTAAATATATTATTAATAAATAATAATAATGAAATTCAACTTCCTTTCGAAGGAATCTATTAAGTTAGGTATCGTAACATTCCTTTATGCAACTGTACAGTAAAGGCGCGGTACGTGAATTTGCGTTATTTGGCGTTAAGTGATGATGGATACTGATATTTTTTTTTTTTTTTATTGAAAAACTGCAATAAATTTTCCTTACAATGATATACAATTTGGATAAGCACTACTCCCCCTTTTGAAATATAGTAATTTCGTGCTAGGGGTGAGGAGCCTGACTTAAAAACGTGCACAATAAAATACTGTACAGGTATAATGACTGCATAATTCATGAAAAAAAAAATGAATAATAGTGAAGCTAATTAAAAGAATAAAAAAAAAAATAAAAAATACTACAAAACAATGCAATTCAAATATTTAAGCTATTTATACATAAATAAAAAAAAATTAAAATTCACGATTTAAATTAAGAAGTATCACCAATTTTATGCCTTCAGTTTATCTAAAGTCTATACAAAGTCCGTTAAAAAACTACGCATACTTGAAATACATATAATTAATAGTTACAATTTTGCTTTTTATGTAAAGAATAAAAAGGAAAAAAGGAAAAAAGGAAAAAGAAGAAAACGAGTACAAGAAAATTCAAAACATTTCACATCTCAATACGATCCACTATAGCAGAGTTTTTTTACTTTACTTTTGAAAAGAGTGATGTCATTGCCACTTTTAACACTATTGGGAAGATTATTGAATAGTTTAATTCCGATAAATGAATAGTGGAGTTGGCCGATTTTAGTGGTTCTCCAGGGCAGTAGTAGCATTACTTGGGAGCCTCCACGAGTAGCGTTAGTGTTGATTGGTAATAATCCCTTTAATGCTTCCTTAAATATCTGAATCGTAGTAATCAGATTGAAAATTTGATTGATATTCAGTAGATCTAATAGTGGAAACAAGAGTGCGGTTGGGAAGGATTTTTTTTTTCTTAGCAGTATCTTTATTAGCATTTTTTGGGCTATTATGTAAGGTTCCATGACTGTAACTGTTGCGCTACCCCAAGCAATTATTCCATATTGTAGAATTGAGTGAACAAGAGCAAAGTAGAAAAGTCTAATAGATTTCTTAGTTAAAAATGATCTAACTTCGAAGCACAATGGAATCAGCTTTTTTAGTCTTCAAACTGAGTTTTGAACTTGAATGTCCCATTTCATGAATTGATCAAATAAAACTCCGAGGTATTTTGCACTAGGTACTCGTAATAGTAGCGGACAGTTGCAAGTCTCGCACAAAGATGAATGGATTTTTAGTTCAAAATTTTCCGGAATGCCATGATGAATCAGGGCAAATGTTATTTACTGAGTTTTTTCTGTGTTCAGCGTCAAGCAGTTGAAATTTAGCCAGTCCTTAATAATTGACAAACTATAAGAGGCTTTCATCAGTGTTCCATCCCAGGACTTGTCCTCAATAAATAGCACGGTATCGTCAGCAAAAGAAAATACTTCCCCTTCTATGTTTTGTTCGAATAATTCGTTTATATAGATAATGAATAGTAATGGTCCAAGCACAGTACCTTGAGGAACTCCATATTCTAATGGCATTTCGGTACTATAAGAGTCATTTATTTTGACGAGTTGCCTTAGTTCGCTTAAGTAGCTTTTTATCCATTTTGTCCATTCATCGGACAGACCTGCATTTTGACATTTTTTAATAATAATGTGATGAGGTATAGAATCAAACGCTTTGGCTAAGTCTAGGAACACTGCGCATGGCTTATTACCTTTGTCCAATGCCTCGCATATTTTTGTACTTAGAGCTGCTATTGCATCATGTGTACTTCTTCCCGCTCTAAATCCAAATTGATTATCCCTCAACACATTATTATCATCAAGGTATAGATCAATCCTTTTTTTAGCCGCTTTTTCTATAATTTTTTTTACATTAGAGACCAGCGATATGGGCCTATAGTTGCTAATACGTTTTTTGTTACCGGCTCTGAATATAGGTGAGACAATTGCTGTTTTATATATCTTAGGAAAGGAGCATGATGAGAAACTTAAGTTAATTATATGCGTTAAAGGTGCTAAAATAAAGCAAGTAATAAGTTTAAGACAGTCTATAGTTATACTATCAAACCCTGGACTAGAACCTCCTTTCATATTATTAATTATGGATTTGACTTCGTCTTCCGTAACTGGATTAATTTTGTGGATATTTGACTTTCGCGTTAATGCTTTTTCGGTGATGCCATGCTGCGAATTTGCAGGAATGTTTTTTGCTAAATTGGATCCAACCTTAGTAAAATAGGCATTGAATATATTTGCTATGGTTACCGCATAAGTCGGCAACGCATAGTTCTTGAACTTAAAGTGGCGAGACGTTCCTCGATAAAAAATTTTCGCAGCATTCGATAAACATCTTTACCGAAAATCGCGCTAGAATACTTAATGTTTCGTTATGATTCTTTGCCCGCCGACACTATTCGATACAGATTTATAAAGCTATGCAACGAAATTTCTTTATCAAAATAATGATATCGACGAACTACTAATGATGATTTCTTTTCTGAAAAAAAATGTGACCCGTTTAGATGCAAAATTATTGCAGTTCTGCCCTCTTTTTTGACAGTTTCGTCCGACAGGTCAATTTACAATAGAACGCTTTCAGGTCAAAAAGCTATTATTAAAATTTAAATAAATTTTCACTACACTCCGTATGATTCCTAATTACCGTATGACCCGTTTGACAGTTTGATTTATTCTTTTAAATCGGTTGCCGCTGTTGTCATACGATATTTTTTTCTTATGTTGTCCCACATTATAGGTTAAAGGAGTTGCACCGCCGAAATTTTCGGGTCAAGAAATGCGAATTTTCAGGGCAATTGTAATCACGGAATCAAACCCCTTTTTCTAGCAGGTCAAATTTTTTTTTCCACAATAGAACGGCGGAACTGCTAGAAAAAAATTGAGGGCGGAAACGGGTCACATTTTTTCCAGAAAAGAAATCACTATAAATCGTTGACTAACTATAAAGGTCTGGATTTGTCTGTATCGATGGATTAAGCTACTTTATGCCTGGTTGTAAGGGATCTATGGAAAAAAGTTATAAAAAATCATAAAAACAACAGTGTTATTGATATTTTCAAATTCAATTTGGTAACCTACTATGTTGTGAATACAATTGAAAAAATACATCTAATATCCAAACCCTTTCGCTGCAAATAAATTGTATGATTTTAGCTGATATAACCATCTTGTATCTGCCAACAGCACTATTTACAAGCCTGTACTTACTCAGTTCACCAACTGAAAGTGCTACGAACAACAATATTTTCCTAACAAGAAACTAAATATTTCGCAACTGACTTGAAATGAGTTTTTGAATTTCTTATAACCGATACTCTGCACATTTTCTTGACCGAATTTAAAGTTGTTCACCTATGGAAAAAAAAATTGTATGTCAAGGATCTACATTTCTTATAAACTGGCCTATCCAGTGAAGGTTTTCCAATTCATGTCCTCAAGGAAGCCGAGTAATCAACAGTCGGGAATTTCGTGTTAGAGTTCCACTCTACTGACGCCGGAAAACAACTAACATTTAATCAATTAGCTTACCATTAAAAAAATGCAACGTTTTTCTCACAGCAGAAGAAGTAATGACGCATATCTATAATTTAACGATGAGAACGAGTGATCGCCAATTTGTGTCTTTTTGATACATACATATGCTGCAATTTTCCTACCAAGAAACTAAATACATATTTCGCACCTGACCCGAACTGAGTTTTTGAAATGCAAGCACAAAATTGAGTTTCTGAAGCATTAAATAGTTTCTTCCAAAGTTTACTTCGATTTCCGTGTAGGTCACAGTACCTACATGTTTTCAGTTGTAGCTACGTGTTTTCGTAAACACGTTCGGGAAATGTTTTTAGCGCTTTTAACTCGATTTAAACGCGTTAATCTTGAAGTCTGAACATAGTATTAAAATCTGTCTAATATGGACACCTTATTACGTGTTGAATGTGGGGTAAACTCGTTGTCACCCTTATTGTACCCTTTCTCTGTTCCAGGTCGGAATGAGATGAATCAGGCTTGTGAGCCACCGGAATTGAGGAGGCGAGCTGGTGCAAATTGGATGCGTCCTAGCGCAGGTTTCTGCTAAAATTGTATTGGATTAATTTTTGATTGTATTGAACTGTAAAGAAATCTTGATTAGCTTTTAATGGAGGCGATACCGATTCAAAAGTGACCCCGGTCCGATTGTGTGAGACAATGTTGGGTACCTCTACATCTTCCCTCGCGAAACGATAGGGCTATACAGCCGGGAGCACAGCCTGGTGGGTTTGAGGGGAAAAGTTTTTAGAGAATTCGCGCACGATTTCCTGCTCCATCCTTCGACTTTGTCGTTCTTGCCAAAAGCCATCCACGACTGCAGCTACACACCGATCACCGGACGACTTCCTGCAACGATGAGACCGCGGCCAACTGGAACCCTACATGGTCAGCTACCGTAGGTGAATTCCGGTAGCTGATAGGGTGAATCCCGAACCACAGAGCGAAAGAGGATCTGCACGGTAGTAAAAGAAGTAGCAGAACGAACCGGAATTACGGACATGAGGAAAGTACAATATAAACAACCTCCGGAGAACGTCTACGCGACATATTGCTCTTCGACCTGTCAGACAACCTGTCAGATCGCGAAGACAGGTCATTGACAGCTGTTCCGCGGCGAGAGGAAACGAAATACGAAACGAATTACGAAACAAAATACGTGGAAACGGGACACGAACAAATGAAACACGAAATTAGCCGAGGCGTCTACATGTATTGAAGGTGCGCGCGCAATTTTACGCGGGCTTTTTGGAGGTTGTTGAACTGGAAGTTAGAGAGTGACTCGTCATATTTCGGCAGTTACATTCCGGTGAAGGAAAAAAAAGTTAGTTTTGTGCTGGACTGAGTCGGAGACGGTTGTGGATTTTTGGGAAGTTGGAGGTTGACGAGTAAAGGACAAAGGAAGGGAAAATCGTTGGATTGTTGGGGAAAACCCAGAAGGAGGCATCCGGTAGAGTATACCAATTTCGGCTGGAACTGATAAGGAAGTTTTCCGGATACGAGGCTCGAACGGAGGAGTCGGAGTGCGCGCCGGAATTAGAGTTAGGCTTAACGAAAACTGAGGTACGGTACTTTTTCCCCATCCCTATTAGGTTCGCGATTTCCACCGCAGACGAAGAATCTCTGAGGACGTAGAGGTTCCCAACAGGAAAGAGTACCTTTTGAAACGGCCCCTTTTATTTACACCGAATTACAGAGTTTTTTTGTTAATTTTTACAAGTGTGTTTCTTTTACGAGGAAAAAGGTTTCCTAATCTCCCTCAAAGATTAGGTGGCGCCCATTTGAACGAGTGAAAAGGAAAAGAAAATCGAAAGTAGTTTCCGAAATCCCCCTTCTTCGATTGAGCAGAATCGGCGCAGGTGGAGTTGGTGACCGAAGGTTAGAAGAAAATCGTTGGATAGTGCCCGTGGCCGAGTGGTAAGAACGTTAGCCTTCGAACGGGGAGTTCCCCGGTTCAAGACCAAGAACAATTTTTTTTTTTGTGTTGAATCCTATCCGGTCGCCAAGTAAAATTACCCGGAACAAAACGGGTAATAACCTGCCATAACGGAAAAAAAACCTATGCAAAAAAACTTGTATAAACCGGAAACCCCTCTAATGCGGAAACGGAATGTGATTTGTGAAAGGAAATTTTTCGCATAAAACGAAAACAATTGAAATGTGAAATTAGTGGATATGAGCACAACCGCGTGTGAACATGTTAAATTTCAACCATTTTTTTTACTCCACCTCTGTTCCCTGCTAGAAGTCTACTGGGCGTAGCTCTTGTAAAATTTCTTAGATTATCTAGTACGGTTCTTGGCAAGTTCGTACATTGGTGCTTCATCTTTCCCTTCAAAAATTTTACATTGCATGAACCCCACTTATAATCCTATATACAAAAACTAATATATATCCTGATGGAATTGTGGAGAAGATCTTATTCAGTTTAGGGATGCGAAGGAAGATCAGTAATCGGGCCGGGTGCGGCAGTATAATTTATCAGTTCTATAAGCTGTGATACGATCTACTAGAACAGCAAGTTGCCTATACCAAGTCAACTACTGTCTGGCAGCTCTGATGGTATTATGAATCTGATAAAAATGTAAACAGAGAACTCATTTCGTCAGGCACTGTTCACGATTTATATTAATATTCCGAAACGAACAGAAACTGATAAATTCATAAATAAACTATGCATTAACTGGGAATTGAACCCCGGTAGCAATGTTTTCGAGGCCTAGTACACTATCACTGGGCTAAACCCAGCGCATAAACTAATACCATGGATACACTGCTGGTATTGATATCATAATATCGTCAATACCAGCAGGGATACACTGGCTACACATACTAAGCATATATGAGATAAATGAACTGGTATATATCTAGTTTATATCTAGTATTGATTATCACCAATGTACCTCCTAAGAATCACGCTTTTTTTTGTTAATTGTATTGAGAAGCACCCAATATATAAAAATAATATGAAGACTATAATGCATCATTCATTCTCCATGCAAATTTACATGTCCTACAATTGCGATCGAAATCGGCTAAATTCGATGGGAAGGTGGGTCAAGAATGAATTAATTCTTCATTTGCTGTTTTTATTATTGTCAAAAAAAACTAAAACAATAAATTAAATAATAAATGCATTGTAATAAAAATACCGGTATGTAAATATGTACTGTTTAGTTTTATTTTATACTTTAGTTTATTCTTTATTTCATAGTTTTCTGCTTATAAGGTTTAATTTCTAACGACGGGTCAGAACGTACTGCGATCTGTGAGGATTTCACCGCTCCTTTTATAGTCGGCCGTAGTGTCTTCTGGTGGGGGTTACACTGATGCTGGTTGCAGATAGGATGGCTTGATACAGTGACCCTCAGTAGTCATGTATCATTAGTTGTCATGTAACATTCTCTCCCTCTCTCTCAGTATTAAGTATGTTGTGTGGTACGATCTTCTTAGGTCTTCCACGCTTACGGAGTGGTATGATGGGATTAGGAACTTCCGTATCCTTCCCAACAAATGGTGAAAGCGCTGATGTATAGTAGGTTCCGATCGGCACGGTTGGTGCTTCAATGGTAGCTATGGTGTATGTTACTGCTCCTTTTTTGCTTAATATCAGGTGAGGAACATCTCGTCGAGGTGCAAGCTTAAAAGAAACTCCCGTTGCTGTTTTACTCAATAGGTGGGTTGCAACCCAAACTTTGTCACCAATTTTAAAGCCTGGATCCGGTCGTCTCTTCCTATCTAGGTTGCCTTGAGCGTGATCTTAAATAGTTTCCTTGATCATCTTTGCTTGCCTAAGTGTATCAATTAGACGCAGAAGGTGGGGAGTTATCTGTGGTATAAAGTTTTCAGCTGATATTACAGCTCTCAAATCATGATTAGCGTCATCTGGTGTCCACAACTCCCGTCCAAGGGTTAGGTAGGCTGCCGAGTATCCTGTGCTAGCACATCGGGCAGTATTCATGGAAAATCTGATTACTGGTAATTTCGCAGACCATGTGGTATGTTGGTTACCAACGAGGATCCCAAGCTGTGTCTTAAGATCTCTATTTTTACGTTCCACCGGGTTAGCTTGTGGATGATACACTGGGGTGAAGGATTGTCGTATATTCAAATAGTACGCTAATTGCTGCATGACGGATGAAATAAATTGGGTACCGTTGTCGCTAATCATTCGACGGGGTACACCATATCTAAGAAATACTTCGTTGAGCAAAGTGTGACTGCAGGCTTCAGCAGTCGCTTCTTGCAATGGGAAGAGCTCAACCCATCGTCTGGCAGTATCCTCTACTATCAGTATCCATCGGTATCTTACTATAGTTTCAGGCAGCGGTCCGAATAAGTCCGTTGCAATTATCTCAAACCTTTGTCTGATTGCTGTAGTTTGCACTAGTCCCGCTGGCTTCATATTTGTTGTTTTATACCTCTGACATGCGTGACATTTGGAGACATACTTTGCAATGTCCGACCGTTGCCAATAATAGCGGGAAGCAATTCTGGCTGTGGTGCGTTCTATACCGTAGTGCCCCGCGGTAGGGGTGTCGTGGTAGGCATACAGGATGTTTCCTTTCTCCGATTCCGGAATGACCAATTGTGCTTCATCGTTATCCTGTTCGGGTGAATTACGATAGAGGACTCCGTTATTCATAATGAATCCTCTGTTCATTAATCGATAACAATCTTCGCCAGATTGATTGTCTTCAAGACAGTTAATAATTTCTTTGACATGAGGGTCTGCTAGTTGTTCTGTGCGTAAATCTGTTGCTGTCTTTCTTGGGACATCGATTTGTACTCTGCAGGATTAAATATCGACTTCAGATAAGTCAATAATAGGTCGCGACAGCAAGTCCGCAACAACATTGGTGCGACCTGGAGCATAATTTATCTTTAGATCATAGGCTTGTAGTTGTAAGGCCCACCTCGCCAAACTTTCAGCTGGTGACTTCAGCGTCATCAACCATTTTAGTGGCTGATGGTCTGTAACCACCGAAACTTCAGTCCCTTCGATGTATGCTCGAAAGTTGTCGGTAGCCCACACAATGGCTAGTGCTTCGCGTTCTATCGTCGAGTAGTTCTTCTCTGCCGTTGTTAACAGTCTGCTTGCGTATTCGATGGGATGCTCATCCACTGGCATCGGTTTTCAGTGTATAGGTCAAGCTTTCGTCAGTTTGCTTTAGGATAGGAGCGGTTGTCAATAGACTTCTTAATGAGTCGAATGACTCCTGCTCCCATTTCCAAACTGCGTTCTTCTTCGTGAGATTCGTCAAAGATCTCGAAACTTTCGCAAAACTCAGTATGAATCTCCGGAACCAAGAACACATTTGAACAAATGATAACAGCTGTTTCATTGTCTTTGGTTCGACAAGTTTCCTAATCGCATTCACTTTTTCATTATCGGGACTTAGACCATTTTTGGTGATAATGTGGCCCAGACATTTGATTTCCGAGCAACAGAAATGTGATTTATCTCTGTTGATTTTCAGTCGAAAATGTCTAAGTCGACGAAACACCTTATCCAGATCCATGAGATGTTTATCAAATGAGTCAGATCTGATAATCACTTCGTCCAAATATATGACCGTGGATATGTCATGTAAACCAGCTCGTACTTTGTCCATAAGTCGTAGAAATGTTGGTGGAGCGTTTTTGAGTCCAAATGGCATACGGACAAACCGGAAGAGACCAAAGGGGGTAATAAAAGCCGTCTTGTAATGATCATCCTCATGAACCTTTGTTTGATAATATCCACATCTTAAATCAATTGTTGACATGAATGGTCTACTCTTGGCTGCATGTAGTAAATCATCTATGCGAGGCATAGGGTACTTATCGCTGATTGTCACCTTATTCAGCTGACGATAATCGACGCAGAGCCGCATGGATCCATCCTCCTTGGGCACTAAAACCACTGGTGCTGCCCATGGTGACTCGCATTCTTCGATGATGCCTTCCGCTAACAGTTTGTTCACTTCGTCTTTAAGTTGTAATTGTCGAGCTGGTGACATTCGATATGGAGCCGCTGATATTGGTTGCTGTTCTCCAGTATTGATGAAATGTTCAACGCCGGGAGCTGGTCCTCCAAGGCCATCAAAGACATCTGCATTTTCCGATAAGAATCGGTCAACATCTTCCTTTTCCTGTCCTTGCAGTACGGTTCCTTCATCCTGCCAAAGCTTCACATTAATGCAAACTGCGTAGATGTTTAGATTTGCCCTTTTTGCCGGTGATAGGTATAATTCGCCGGTTCGAGGATCTCGTTTAGGTGTTTGCATATCTTCTTGGATTGCTAGTGAACTCCTTCTTTTGTTGTAGTTTTTTCCGATACTCGTTGACAGAATGCCCCTTAAACCCACAGAACAAGCAACGCTGCGTTCTTGGCTTTGCTGCTTGCTGTTCACGTGATTCGTCTGCTTCCCCTCTGATGTCTTCTACTAAACGTGCCTGGGATAGTAGTTCAGCAAACGTGTGGATTGAAGAACGCGGTATTTGCTCTCGTATTTGTAATGTTAGAAGTCCATACCCGAGGTCGATTTGCGTTTCCTCGTCGTGTCGCTTCTCGGGCAGATGTGCCAGAAGTGATCGTTTCTTACCAATGAAATCGTCAACGGACGATTTAGATGGTTGTCTTTCGTTAAAAAGTTCCATATATATCTGGTGTGGAGCTTTGGCAAGTGAAAAAGCTTCACGCAGCATTTTGACAGCATCAGTTCACTTTGCTGCTCCTGCCTGTACACCATGCCACCAGATTGATGCCTTTCCGGTTAACAGAAGAGGCAGACCAATTAGTGCATCCTCGTCGGAGATGTTTTCCACCTTCTTATAGATGGCAATAGTAGTGAGAAAGGCGTCAACGATGTCTTTCTCACGCTCACCGTTAAAGCGCGCAGTACAGCTGCTAAAGCTGCCGCTCACGTGTACTTCTCCTACATTGGAGTGCACTTTTGCCAGCAACTCGTTGAACTGCTCTGAAGACATCTGGATTGTCGCCATTTTAGCTTGTTCATTTGTTGTTAATTTTTGAAGAAAACACACGGAGAAGAGGCGGAAAGATGAAGGAAGTAGGATTATTAATTAGATTTAGGTTTAGTATTAGGAATCAAGAGTAGTTAGTAGTTCATAATTAGTAGTTAGTAGTAATAGGATCTTTTTTTTTGAAATTTAATGAAATCGATAATCACGAGAGACGTGACTTCGACTGCGCAACCAACCTGAACACATCAACAATATGGAACCGTATCTGAGACACACTATACCAAGATCATACTCTGTAGCATCATCAGCATCACATACTTACCTTCACCGAGGGTTACTCCATCTTGCGTAGCCGCTGACTTCGCCCTGCGTTCACTACAACCCTAAAACGAAGAAAGGAAAAGTCACTTTAGTAAAAGGATCTGAGCGGTGAAAGTAACTACCACCGAGGGCACGATAAAGCTTAGTACTGTGTTCAGCGAAACGAACACGAACGAAAAAGTCACCTTATAAGTGGAGTGAAATATTCTACACACTTCGCTACTAGATGTCATTGATAAAAAAGCGCGCGAAATTTGAAAATATTAAAATATTGTCAAGTAATTACTATTCCGGCACATAACACAACAAAATATTGCTCACACAAAATTTTCCGAGCACAAACTCACTGAATTGACAGCGAACTATTGAAAATTTTGAGTTGTCAAATATTTCGCTTGCCAAAAAGCCTCCCGTACCATTAAAAACGAAACGAAATCGCCACGAGCGCCATCTATTCGTGACTACGGCAAATGTCCATTCCGTCCCGGAACACAGTACTGCAAAACGAACGAAATATTTCGTCGGTGAAATGTCAACGAAAATTTCATTTTTTTGTATGAACTTTGACAGTTCGTTTCGTTTCGCTCGGAGCACAGTACTAGGCTTAACAACGAACAAAACACAGAAAACATTTAGCACGGAAGATACGACGACGATAACAATAAACACAGCACAGCACCGCACAAATGTCAACAGGACAACGAGAAATACGACGACGAAAACAATCAACACCGCACGACACCGCACAAATGTAAACATAGCCACCAGAAACGTCATCCGACGATGTAAACAGACAGTATGGACGCGTAGTATTCGAACAGCGGGAAATTGGGAACCGATAATACAGAGTGGGTTTTTGGTTTTACTAAACGTGTCATTGGAAAATAAAAAGCGGTTACTAAAAGCTTTGGAGTAAACTGAGGAAAGAGAATAACCCACTTTCTGATGATGGAATGCGTTGAACCCTGAGCGGGAAAATAAAGCACAGGTAACTGTCCCGAATGAGCTTACCGAGGTTACGCGGAAAGTAGAGATCCGAGGAACGGTATTAAAAAAAACAGGGCCTGAACAGAGCGTAGGTGTGAGATCGTTTTGGGCAGTGGAGATAGTCGTTTTTTTTCAAAAGATCGTCGAGAAACCCGTTCACGAGTCGATGACGGGTAGGAGTAGTTGGAAGCCGTGAGGAGAAGAAAATTTGGAGGCCGTGAGGAGAAGAAAATTTGGAGACCGCGAGAATAAGACTATTTCGAGACGCGGAAGAATCTGTCAATCAATTACAACGCAAGGTTAGAGCGATATCAATAGTATCCGTGGAGAGCACCGTATTTATCGAAGGAGTTTCACCAGAGGCGCCCTAGATTATACACATGCAGGTACTTAGTGAGTATAGAAGCAAGAGTAATTAGGCATTCTTAGTTAGGGTAGCGTAATGAGTAAGATTTGCTGTTTGTATTAAATTTTGAATTGAGCTTTGAATTAAAACGTCAAGATTAAGATCAAAAGTATATTGAGTTCCTTGAATTAAGTGTAACCTTTATCAGTTTGCCGAAGTGTCCGTGTGTCAGTTAGATCGGTGATATTTTCCCCGAAATTGTGATTCGGTCGGGGAGGATCTCAGAACGGATCCTTAAATTAAGAGAGTAACGACACGATTCCGAGGTAGGCTCGTCGGGTGCCAGTTTCCGTTACAAAATATTTATTTCTTGATTTGACTTCACTTTATTCATAAATCAGTATAATAATAATAAGCAGTTAATAAATAATTCATTCATGATGCGTTTGTTGTTCCTTCTCGGTCTTCCTCATACATGTGGTGTGCTATGCTCGTCCTGTCCGTTGTTTGCTCGCCATATTGCTCACGCCTGGATTGCTTCGTTGCTCACATCTTGGTTCGACCTGCTTGTTGATTGCGATCCTCTCGGTATGCTCGACATTCGCCCTGACTCGAGTTGCTCCCACCTTCGCGCTCTTGACTCCCTTGCCGCAACTTCTCCTGTCCGCCATGTTTGATCAATGTGATTAGATTCCGCGCTGCCGTGGGCATGACTACGTTCGTACGCTCCTTGACTCTTCTTGCTCTGCCGTCTGCCTGTCTTAGTCTCTGTGTCGTCCTCTGCTTGTAGGACTCTCCTTGCTCTGTCATCTGCCTGTCTTCGTCTTCCCGCGTATGGCCTCTGCTCGGTGGTGTCTTGGTTTGCCTGCGTTGGCGGCTCGTAATCTGCGTAGTTCGTCGTGACTCTTTGGTTCTACTTGTTTTCGGTTTGCCGTAGCGCTGATCGTGATCTCGTTTGGCTTCATCTCGTTGTGCTGGAATGTGTCTCGCGACTCGTCTCGGCTCCGCTGTTCTCGTCTTGGTTATTGGCGTCTGGTGCGTGGCTACCGTCATTTTAGCTCCGCTGTTTAGCGTCCTGTGCGTCGCTGTTGTATCTTGGCCTCTGCCGTTCGTGTGCTCACTGACACCTTGCCTTGGCCGCTTGCGTCTGATACGATGCTGCTGTCGTCTTAGCCTTCGCTGCATGCGTTTCTGCGTCGTTGTTTCGTTTTGGCCTTTACTGCAAGCGTCTCTGCGTCGCTACTTCGTCTCGGCCTTTGCTGCATGCGTTTCTGCGTGACGCTGCTTCACCTTGAGTTTCGGTTTGGACTAGACCTAGTTCATCTCGTGTAGACTTTATAAGAGGGAGTGCAACCCCACTGGCCTTATACGGTCTGAGAATCCCTGAGATTGACTGTCCGAACAGTTCCCAATGTTGCTCGAAGAGGGAGTGCAACCCCACTGACCTTCATCGCAGACTTGGTACCTGTCCACCTAGCTCCCCTTCTGCTCGATTGTTTTTGCTTATATATTGTGACAAACATTCAGCGCCCATGAATTATGTCATGGTACAATTTTCCAAATTTGTGCACTTTGCCTTTTTATAATTCGCGGCTGGTGCATGCCATGCCGTGTATATAGTCACTTTTGGGATTTCGAATATTTGTCGACGAGTTTATCTGTCGCAATACGTCGCCTGGGGCGTTTTTGTGATCCCGTCGATCTTTTCCAGGTAGTTCCCTAACTCTTCCTGTTTCAGCCTCTGTTGTGCTTGTTTTCTATGTTCTATGTTTTATGCTCTGTATATTATTTCTTTGTGTTCTTCAAAGCTTCTCTTGTGTTGTCTTATATGTTTCTTCGTTCAGCTCTTGCTGTATTTGTAATTTCATGTTTTAGTAAGTAAAATAAGTTCTAATATGTTTTTGTTTTCAATGTTTCTTTAATCCGTAAGCTTATGTTGTGTTTATAGAAATGCGTGGCACTTTGTTGTGGGTAGAAATTCCCAGAATTTCAATCCTTACACATCCTCCCTTCTTCCGTTAAGAAGCTTGACGGTGCACGTGTAGTCCCCTCGGCGTCCGAATGTGACTGCGTACATGTTACGGCCGGCTTGTCTCTTCCATTTGATTCGTCTCCTCGATGACTGATACTTGGAGAGAGTTTCTTCTATTTCCTTTACAATCTCGGGGGGTAGTATGGTGTTCGTCGCGTTGGTATCCGCTCTGGCCGTGTCTTCCTTCGGGTTCGAAATGGCTTGAGGTTCTCTTCGTGTTTCCTCTTGTGCTGTTTGTGGGTCGACGTCGCTGATGTTACCTCTGCTGTCCTCGCTACTTTAAATGTACTGTATCTCTCCCTGCGCGATCTCAACTATCATTCTGCGTCTACGTTCGGGCATTTTGGTTTGGGTGAAAATTGCGTCTGCACCCCGACCCTGCACTTCTGCGAGCGTGCAGCAGAAAACTCCGCAGTCGAAACCGTTGGTCTGGCGTGGAATGTTTTGCAGGTTCTGTGTCCCGAAAGCCGGACTCTCGGTTCCAGTGACGCCTCGCATGAAATTTTTTAGTTCATTCAGCTCTGCCGGAAATGGTGCTCCTGTCGGGTCGTAGTAAGGGATCTGTTGCTCGTCTATGTTGATGATGGCCAGACACCAGTGGTTGCCGTACATATGGAGGGGTACGAGTACCTTACCACCTTGCTTGTAGTCTGGCTGCCTCCAGCGCTGCAGCCCCGTACGCCCTCGCTTGATCAGGCATGGAAGGAAAAACGTGCTCACGATGGACAGCCGTGGCAGGTTCGGGTGCTTCCGGCTCTGTAACTCTAGCAACTCCATATAAGCGTTGCCGACGTTGTCGTTCAACCAGCGACCAAATACCAGCGTGGACAAATCGCTGCGGGTGACCTGTAGACGATTGATGGTTATGACCACCCCGTCTGATGGTTTCTGGTGCTCCGGCTGGGTGCTTGAGGGCACTGGTTTCGGGGGCAGCTGTTGTTCCCGTTCGTCGGTGCTCACGATGGTGCGGCACAGTAGTTCCGTGGTGTTCTCAACTGCTTTCATGGCTCTTTAGGTTTAAATAAACTTTCACTTTTAATAGTCGGCGATTTCTGATAGACTAAGTTAGCGTCGAAATTTCCATGCCCTTTTATACCTTGGCCTAGTTAGAATTTGTTCGGAGGACCTAACGGTTCCTCGCCAGGCTTTGCATTTTAACTTTCTTTTGTTTAAACTATGGAGCACTATCTTGCTGATAGATTTTGCTATAAACTTAGCTATCACTGTTGCTACCGTCGCTTGTGGTACCGTTATCCCGGTTTCTCGGCATTGTGGTTGTTGGAATTCTCGGTGGTCCGTGCTAGCCCTTTGCCTTGATTGTAGTTTTGCTGTGCTAAGCCATATTTTATTGTTCGTCGTCATTTTTTCTGTGGGTATTCTCCACGGGCAGCGTACCGTCTGTTAGTTTACTGTTAGGCGATTGCTCTGTATTGGTTTTCTTTGTCCAATTTCGATTTTCACTGTTTGTTCTTTGCTTGCTTTCTTTGTCCTTAATAATTTTCACTGTTCTTTCACTGTTTCTTTCACTGTTTGTCCTCTGCTTGTTTTCGTTGTTTTTAATAATTTTCACTGTTCTTTTACTGTTTCTTTCACTGTTTGTCCTCTGCTTGTTTTCGTTGTCTTTAATAATTTTCACTGTTCTTTCACTGTTTGTCCTCTACTTGTTTTCGTTGTCTTTAATAATTTTCACTGTTCTTTCACTGTTCTTTCACTGTTTGTCCTCTGTGGCTGATTCTGAGTTTTCACTGTTCACTGTTTTGCTGCTGCTCTGCCAGTTTTCTTAGTTTGATATTTTGTGAAGTCCCTGCTCGGGTGCCATTTGTAACGACTCGATTCCGGGGTAGGCTCGTCGGGTACCAGTTTCCGTTACAAAATATTTATTTCTTGATTTGACTTCACTTTATTCATAAATCAGTATAATAATAATAAGCAGTTAATAAATAATTCATTCATGATGCGTTTGTTGTTCCTTCTCGGTCTTCCTCATACATGTGGTGTGCTATACTCGTCCTATCCGTTGTTTGCTCGCCATATTCCTCATGCCTGGATTGCTAAGTTGCTCACATCTTGGTTTGACCTGCTTGTTGATTGCGATCCTCTCGGTATGCTCGACATTCGCCCTGAATCGAGTTGCTCCCACCTTCGCGCTCTTGACTTCCTTGCCGCAACTTCTCCTGTCCGCCATGTTTGATCAATGTGATTAGATTCCGCGCTGCCGTGGGTATGACTACGTTCGTACGCTCCTTGACTCTTCTTGCTCTGCCGTCTGCCTGTCTTCGTCTCTGTGTCGTCCTCTGCGTGTAGGACTCTCCTTGCTCTGTCATTTGTCTGTCTTCGTCTTCCCGCGTATGGCCTCTGCTCGGTGGTGTCTTGGTTTGCCTGCGTTGGCGGCTCGTAATCTGCGTAGTTCGTCGTGACTCCTTGGTTCTACTTGTTTTCGGTTTGCCCTGGCGCTGATCGTGATCTCGTTTGGCTTCATCTCGTTGTGCTGGAATGTGTCTCGCGACTCGTCTCGGCTCCGCTGTTCTCATCTTGGTTATTGGCGTCTGGTGCGTGGCTACCGTCATTTTAGCTCCGCTGTTTAGCGTCCTGTGCGTCGCTGTTGTATCTTGGCCTCTGCCGTTCGTGTGCTCACTGACACCTTGCCTTGGCCGCTTGCGTCTGATACGATGCTGCTGTCGTCTTAGCCTTCGCTGCATGCGTTTCTGCGTCGTTGTTTCGTCTTGGCCTTTACTGCAAGCGTCTCTGCGTCGCTACTTCGTCTCGGCCATTGCTGCATGCGTTTCTGCGTGACGCTGCTTCACCTTGAGTTTCGGCTTGGACTAGACCTAGTTCATCTCGTGTAGACTTTATAAGAGGGAGTGCAACCCCACTGGCCTTATACGGTCTGAGAATCCCTGAGATCGACTGTCCGAACAGTTCCCAATGTTGCTCGAAGAGGGAGTGCAACCCCACTGACCTTCATCGCAGACTTGGTACCTGTCCACCTAGCTCCCCTTCTGGTCGATTGTTTTTGCTTATATATTGTGATAAACATTCAGCGCCCATGAATTATGTCATGGTACAATTTTTAAAATTTGTGCACGTTGCCTTTTTATAATTCGCGGCTGGTGCATGTCATGCCGTGTATATAGTCACTTTTGGGATTTCGTATATTTGTCGACGGGTTTATCTGTCGCAATACGTCGCCTGGGGCGTTTTTGTGATCCCGTCGATCTTTTCCAGGTAGTTCCCTAATTCTTCCTGTTTCAGACTCTGTTGTGCTTGTTTTCTATGTTCTATGTTTTATGCTCTGTATATTATTTCTTTGTGTTCTTCTAAGCTTCTCTTGTGTTGTCTTATATGTTTCTTCGTTCAGCTCTTGCTGTATTTGTAATTCCATGTTTTAGTAAGTAAAATAAGTTCTAATTCGTTTTTGTTTTCAATGTTTCTTTAATCCGTAAGTTTATGTTGTGTTTATTCAAATGCGTGGCACTTTGGTGTGGGTGGAAATTCCCAGAATTTCCATCCTTACAAGAGTCACTGGCGCCCACGACCCTTCTCTGGGTTCAGCCGGACAAGGATCCGTTCGCCTCTGTATCGTTACGGGGGTTAAGTTACGGTGAGACCGTTGTCGCGTAGTTCTAAACCGTAATATCCCATTAAATCTAAGCAATATGTAGGAATTTGTGAAAGCTTGTGCAACCTCCATACACACACTAAATATCCAACGACTTGTATACATAGCACATTTAATTTTTCTAATTGGCTTGTGAGGTATCGTAGTTTAAGGTTTTTTACCACCCACCTCTGGATGCTGCTCTTCCCACTCAATATTTTATTTCTAGTCTCCTTCCATATCTACAGTCAGTCTTTAAGTTTCAAATTCATGACTTTAACTGTGAAGTTATGGATTGACATTGAAGAATGTTTAAGAATGTTTGAGCGTTTCGAACTTTTTTTTCCCACAAAATTCGATTTCCTAAAGAAGCTATAACATGTCAAATTGTGATAACTAGTTTTCAAGATATAGTAGTTTTTATGGGGAGCGCTCATGTCCGAAAGACTCTTCTTTACCGTCCTTATCTCCGCGGAAATTGAAAACTGACCCATTTTGTGGAACATGTTTTTTCACAAAATACAACAAGAAATCACTCCTTAAAATATTTCCATGTACCAGACGCTCTGAATAGTACCCAGTATACGCACACTAATCGTACATGTTACAATAAATTAAAGAACCATGTACATAAGTTCATAATACACTTTTTTATCTACGGATCCCTACAACAAGCAAACTCCACAACAAATAAGTACTGTTACATGACAACTAATGTTACATGACTACTGAGGGTCACTGTATCAAGCCGTCCTATCTGCAACCAGCATCAGTGTAACCCCCACCAGAAGACACTACGGCCGACTATAAAAGGAGCGGTAAATTCCTCACAGATCGCAGTACGTTCTGACCCGTCGTTAGAAATTAAACTTTATAAGCAGAAAACTATTAAACAAAGAATAAACTAAAGTATAAAATAAAAACTAAACATTGGCGCCCAACGTGGGGCCGAGACACGACCTTTACAAAACACGCAATTCGACACGGATTTCGCCGCAAGTGCTCGTCCGAGTCTTCTGCTGTTAAAAACAAAACAAATAGTTCAAGCACAACAGAGGCTGAAACAGGAAGAATTAGGGAACTACCTGGAAAAGATCGACGGGATCACAAAAACGCCCCAGGCGACGTATTGCGACAGATAAACCCGTCGACAAATATACGAAATCCCAAAAGTGACTATATACACGGCATGACATGCACCAGCCGCGAATTATAAAAAGGCAACGTGCACAAATTTTAAAAATTGTACCATGACATAATTCATGGGCGCTGAATGTTTATCACAATATATAAGCAAAAACAATCGACCAGAAGGGGAGCTAGGTGGACAGGTACCAAGTCTGCGATGAAGGTCAGTGGGGTTGCACTCCCTCTTCGAGCAACATTGGGAACTGTTCGGACAGTCGATCTCAGGGATTCTCAGACCGTATAAGGCCAGTGGGGTTGCACTCCCTCTTATAAAGTCTACACGAGATGAACTAGGTCTAGTCCAAGCCGAAACTCAAGGTGAAGCAGCGTCACGCAGAAACGCATGCAGCAATGGCCGAGACGAAGTAGCGACGCAGAGACGCTTGCAGTAAAGGCCAAGACGAAACAACGACGCAGAAACGCATGCAGCGAAGGCTAAGACGACAGCAGCATCGTATCAGACGCAAGCGGCCAAGGCAAGGTGTCAGTGAGCACACGAACGGCAGAGGCCAAGATACAACAGCGACGCACAGGACGCTAAACAGCGGAGCTAAAATGACGGTAGCCACGCACCAGACGCCAATAACCAAGATGAGAACAGCGGAGCCGAGACGAGTCGCGAGACACATTCCAGCACAACGAGATGAAGCCAAACGAGATCACGATCAGCGCCAGGGCAAACCGAAAACAAGTAGAACCAAGGAGTCACGACGAACTACGCAGATTACGAGCCGCCAACGCAGGCAAACCAAGACACCACCGAGCAGAGGCCATACGCGGGAAGACGAAGACAGACAAATGACAGAGCAAGGAGAGTCCTACACGCAGAGGACGACACAGAGACGAAGACAGGCAGACGGCAGAGCAAGAAGAGTCAAGGAGCGTACGAACGTAGTCATACCCACGGCAGCGCGGAATCTAATCACATTGATCAAACATGGCGGACAGGAGAAGTTGCGGCAAGGAAGTCAAGAGCGCGAAGGTGGGAGCAACTCGATTCAGGGCGAATGTCGAGCATACCGAGAGGATCGCAATCAACAAGCAGGTCAAACCAAGATGTGAGCAACTTAGCGATCCAGGCATGAGGAATATGGCGAGCAAACAACGGATAGGACGAGTATAGCACACCACATGTATGAGGAAGACCGAGAAGGAACAACAAACGCATCATGAATGAATTATTTATTAACTGCTTATTATTATTATACTGATTTATGAATAAAGTGAAGTCAAATCAAGAAATAAATATTTTGTAACGGAAACTGGTACCCGACGAGCCTACCCCGGAATCGAGTCGTTACAAATGGCACCCGAGCAGGGACTTCACAAAATATCAAACTAAGAAAACTGGCAGAGCAGCAGCAAAACAGTGAACAGTGAAAACTCAGAATCAGCCACAGAGGACAAACAGTGAAAGAACAGTGAAAGAACAGTGAAAATTATTAAAGACAACGAAAACAAGTAGAGGACAAACAGTGAAAGAACAGTGAAAATTATTAAAGACAACGAAAACAAGCAGAGGACAAACAGTGAAAGAAACAGTAAAAGAACAGTGAAAATTATTAAAAACAACGAAAACAAGCAGAGGACAAACAGTGAAAGAAACAGTGAAAGAACAGTGAAAATTATTAAGGACAAAGAAAGCAAGCAAAGAACAAACAGTGAAAATCGAAATTGGACAAAGAAAACCAATACAGAGCAATCGCCTAACAGTAAACTAACAGACGGTACGCTGCCCGTGGAGAATACCCACAGAAAAAATGACGACGAACAATAAAATATGGCTTAGCACAGCAAAACTACAATCAAGGCAAAGGGCTAGCACGGACCACCGAGAATTCCAACAACCACAATGCCGAGAAACCGGGATAACGGTACCACAAGCGACGGTAGCAACAGTGATAGCTAAGTTTATAGCAAAATCTATCAGCAAGATAGTGCTCCACAGTTTAAACAAAAGAAAGTTAAAATGCAAAGCCTGGCGAGAAACCGTTAGGTCCTCCGAACAAATTCTAACTAGGCCAAGGTATAAAAGGGCATGGAAATTTCGACGCTAACTTAGTCTATCAGAAATCGCCGACTATTAAAAGTGAAAGTTTATTTAAACCTAAAGAGCCATGAAAGCAGTTGAGAACACCACGGAACTACTGTGCCGCACCATCGTGAGCACCGACGAACGGGAACAACAGCTGCCCCCGAAACCAGTGCCCTCAAGCACCCAGCCGGAGCACCAGAAACCATCAGACTGGGTGGTCATAACCATCAATCGTCTACAGGTCACCCGCAGCGATTTGTCCACGCTGGTATTTGGTCGCTGGTTGAACGACAACGTCGGCAACGCTTATATGGAGTTGCTAGAGTTACAGAGCCGGAAGCACCCGAACCTGCCACGGCTGTCCATCGTGAGCACGTTTTTCCTTCCATGCCTGATCAAGCGAGGGCGTACGGGGCTGCAGCGCTGGAGGCAGCCAGACTACAAGCAAGGTGGTAAGGTACTCGTACCCCTCCATATGTACGGCAACCACTGGTGTCTGGCCATCATCAACATAGACGAGCAACAGATCCCTTACTACGACCCGACAGGAGCACCATTTCCGGCAGAGCTGAATGAACTAAAAAATTTCATGCGAGGCGTCACTGGAACCGAGAGTCCGGCTTTCGGGACACAGAACCTGCAAAACATTCCACGCCAGACCAACGGTTTCGACTGCGGAGTTTTCTGCTGCACGCTCGCAGAAGTGCAGGGTCGGGGTGCAGACGCAATTTTCACCCAAACCAAAATGCCCGAACGTAGACGCAGAATGATAGTTGAGATCGCGCAGGGAGAGATACAGTACATTTAAAGTAGCGAGGACAGCAGAGGTAACATCAGCGACGTCGACCCACAAACAGCACAAGAGGAAACACGAAGAGAACCTCAAGCCATTTCGAACCCGAAGGAAGACACGGCCAGAGCGGATACCAACGCGACGAACACCATACTACCCCCCGAGATTGTAAAGGAAATAGAAGAAACTCTCTCCAAGTATCAGTCATCGAGGAGACGAATCAAATGGAAGAGACAAGCCGGCCGTAACATGTACGCAGTCACATTCGGACGCCGAGGGGACTACACGTGCACCGTCAAGCTTCTTAACGGAAGAAGGGAGGATGTGTAAGGATTGAAATTCTGGGAATTTCTACCCACAACAAAGTGCCACGCATTTCTATAAACACAACATAAGCTTACGGATTAAAGAAACATTGAAAACAAAAACATATTAGAACTTATTTTACTTACTAAAACATGGAATTACAAATACAGCAAGAGCTGAACGAAGAAACATATAAGACAACACAAGAGAAGCTTTGAAGAACACAAAGAAATAATATACAGAGCATAAAACATAGAACATAGAAAACAAGCACAACAGAGGCTGAAACAGGAAGAGTTAGGGAACTACCTGGAAAAGATCGACGGGATCACAAAAACGCCCCAGGCGACGTATTGCGACAGATAAACTCGTCGACAAATATTCGAAATCCCAAAAGTGACTATATACACGGCATGGCATGCACCAGCCGCGAATTATAAAAAGGCAAAGTGCACAAATTTGGAAAATTGTACCATGACATAATTCATGGGCGCTGAATGTTTGTCACAATATATAAGCAAAAACAATCGAGCAGAAGGGGAGCTAGGTGGACAGGTACCAAGTCTGCGATGAAGGTCAGTGGGGTTGCACTCCCTCTTCGAGCAACATTGGGAACTGTTCGGACAGTCAATCTCAGGGATTCTCAGACCGTATAAGGCCAGTGGGGTTGCACTCCCTCTTATAAAGTCTACACGAGATGAACTAGGTCTAGTCCAAACCGAAACTCAAGGTGAAGCAGCGTCACGCAGAAACGCATGCAGCAAAGGCCGAGACGAAGTAGCGACGCAGAGACGCTTGCAGTAAAGGCCAAAACGAAACAACGACGCAGAAACGCATGCAGCGAAGGCTAAGACGACAGCAGCATCGTATCAGACGCAAGCGGCCAAGGCAAGGTGTCAGTGAGCACACGAACGGCAGAGGCCAAGATACAACAGCGACGCACAGGACGCTAAACAGCGGAGCTAAAATGACGGTAGCCACGCACCAGACGCCAATAACCAAGACGAGAACAGCGGAGCCGAGACGAGTCGCGAGACACATTCCAGCACAACGAGATGAAGCCAAACGAGATCACGATCAGCGCTACGGCAAACCGAAAACAAGTAGAACCAAAGAGTCACGACGAACTACGCAGATTACGAGCCGCCAACGCAGGCAAACCAAGACACCACCGAGCAGAGGCCATACGCGGGAAGACGAAGACAGGCAGATGACAGAGCAAGGAGAGTCCTACAAGCAGAGGACGACACAGAGACTAAGACAGGCAGACGGCAGAGCAAGAAGAGTCAAGGAGCGTACGAACGTAGTCATGCCCACGGCAGCGCGGAATCTAATCACATTGATCAAACATGGCGGACAGGAGAAGTTGCGGCAAGGGAGTCAAGAGCGCGAAGGTGGGAGCAACTCGAGTCAGGGCGAATGTCGAGCATACCGAGAGGATCGCAATCAACAAGCAGGTCGAACCAAGATGTGAGCAACGAAGCAATCCAGGCGTGAGCAATATGGCGAGCAAACAACGGACAGGACGAGCATAGCACACCACATGTATGAGGAAGACCGAGAAGGAACAACAAACGCATCATGAATGAATTATTTATTAACTGCTTATTATTATTATACTGATTTATGAATAAAGTGAAGTCAAATCAAGAAATAAATATTTTGTAACGGAAACTGGCACCCGACGAGCCTACCTCGGAATCGTGTCGTTACTCTCTTAATTTAAGGATCCGTTCTGAGATCCTCCCCGACCGAATCACAATTTCGGGGAAAATATCACCGATCTAACTGACACACGGACACTTCGGCAAACTGATAAAGGTTACACTTAATTCAAGGAACTCAATATACTTTTGATCTTAATCTTGACGTTTTAATTCAAAGCTCAATTCAAAATTTAATACAAACAGCAAATCTTACTCATTACGCTACCCTAACTAAGAATGCCTAATTACTCTTGCTTCTATACTCACTAAGTACCTGCATGTGTATAATCTAGGGCGCCTCTGGTGAAACTCCTTCGATAAATACGGTGCTCTCCACGGATACTATTGATATCGCTCTAACCTTGCGTTGTAATTGATTGACAGATTCTTCCGCGTCTCGAAATAGTCTTATTCTCGCGGTCTCCAAATTTTCTTCTCCTCACGGCCTCCAAATTTTCTTCTCCTCACGGCTTCCAACTACTCCTACCCGTCATCGACTCGTGAACGGGTTTCTCGACGATCTTTTGAAAAAAAACGACTATCTCCACTGCCCAAAACGATCTCACACCTACGCTCTGTTCAGGCCCTGTTTTTTTTAATACCGTTCCTCGGATCTCTACTTTCCGCGTAACCTCGGTAAGCTCATTCGGGACAGTTACCTGTGCTTTATTTTCCCGCTCAGGGTTCAACGCATTCCATCATCAGAAAGTGGGTTATTCTCTTTCCTCAGTTTACTCCAAAGCTTTTAGTAACCGCTTTTTATTTTCCAATGACACGTTTAGTAAAACCAAAAACCCACTCTGTATTATCGGTTCCCAATTTCCCGCTGTTCGAATACTACGCGTCCATACTGTCTGTTTACATCGTCGGATGACGTTTCTGGTGGCTATGTTTACATTTGTGCGGTGTCGTGCGGTGTTGATTGTTTTCGTCGTCGTATTTCTCGTTGTCGTGTTGACATTTGTGCGGTGCTGTGCTGTGTTTATTGTTATCGTCGTCGTATCTTCCGTGCTAAATGTTTTCTGTGTTTTGTTCGTTGTTAAGCCTAGTACTGTGCTCCGAGCGAAACGAAACGAACTGTGAAAGTTCATACAAAAAAATGAAATTTTCGTTGACATTTCACCGACGAAATATTTCGTTCGTTTTGCAGTACTGTGTTCCGGGACGGAATGGACATTTGCCGTAGTCACGAATAGATGGCGCTCGTGGCGATTTCGTTTCGTTTTTAATGGTACGGGAGGCTTTTTGGCAAGCGAAATATTTGACAACTCAAAATTTTCAATAGTTCGCTGTCAATTCAGTGAGTTTGTGCTCGGAAAATTTTGTGTGAGCAATATTTTGTTGTGTTATGTGCCGGAATAGTAATTACTTGACAATATTTTAATATTTTCAAATTTCGCGCGCTTTTTTATCAATGACATCTAGTAGCGAAGTGTGTAGAATATTTCACTCCACTTATAAGGTGACTTTTTCGTTCGTGTTCGTTTCGCTGAACACAGTACTAAGCTTTATCGTGCCCTCGGTGGTAGTTACTTTCACCGCTCAGATCCTTTTACTAAAGTGACTTTTCCTTTCTTCGTTTTAGGGTTGTAGTGAACGCAGGGCGAAGTCAGCGGCTACGCAAGATGGAGTAACCCTCGGTGAAGGTAAGTATGTGATGCTGATGATGCTACAGAGTATGATCTTGGTATAGTGTGTCTCAGATACGGTTCCATTTTGTTGATGTGTTCAGGTTGGTTGCGCAGTCGAAGTCACGTCTCTCGTGATTGTCGATTTCATTAAATTTCAAAAAAAAAAGATCCTATTACTACTAACTACTAATTATGAATTACTAACTACTCTTGATTCCTAATACTAAACCTAAATCTAATTAATAATCCTACTTCCTTCATCTTTCCGCCTCTTCTCCGTGTGTTTTCTTCAAAAATTAACTCATTTAACAAAATTCATGACTACTGATTGCGTACAAATGTCTTTTTAGGTGCTCGGAACGATTGTGGAGTGGAAGTAATAACCAGAGCATCGTTGGTTTGCTTAAACAGGTAATTTCATTTTGTTTCAATTATACTAACAACGGAACTTTACGATTGCCCTTTTCTTTCCAGCTACGTATTATTTACGAGTGGAACTCGTAACAATCGACTTAATTTTTACTTCCTAAAGGTGATATTTTTTTTTTTTTTTAAAGAAATTTTTAAGCATTTAATTGCCAAATGATTATTGCCAAAACTATTGTGGCGATTAATGGAGCAGTACCGGGCAATATCATGCTAGTGGCGGTAATATTTCAGCAATGTAGCAAAGTTTTCACAGATTGCTGGTATTGTTCGCCCTATAGTGGCAGTCTTACCACTGAGTTGGAAAATTCCGAGCAATTGTACTTGTTCGGTGATTCAATTGTCAAATTTTGTTTCGAGTTTTGATTTTAATTCAATATTTATGTCAAGTTTGCTTTCGGTTCGCTTATAGACTTATTACGGTTTCTTCTTCGCGTCGACGGTCTCAGTACCGCAACAAAATAAACCGCAATGAAACCCCCGTAGCAGCACGGGGGGCGAACAGACCTTTGTCCGACTAAAACCCAGAGACGGGTTGTGGGCGCCAGTGATCCTTTTCGAAAGGTCTGCTCTCCTTCCCTAGACCGGATCACTGATCTAGAGAAGTTTTCTTACTAAAAATAACGTCTGTCGCGACACTACGATACAAAACTCGCGACACACTGGAGGAATTGCTGAGAACACGGCACAAAAGTTGACACTCAAGTAAAAGAACTATATGGATTTAAATATAATATAATATATGTAAATGGTAATGCGCAATTCAAAAAAACTTACACTAACTGGTCCCTAACATAACCAAGTCTACTTAAAAATTAGGGCGCCTCTGGTGCAATCTTAATCTTCCCACGACGATCGCTTGATTTCACTAGTTCTTCTCACCTTCTATTCGTTTGACCGCCTCGGCAATTATTTTCCGTCTTCCCAATACCGCGTTATCCTCTTGTGTCAAATTCGTCCCGTAGACTGCCAATCCAAAAAGAGACCGTTTCATTTTTTAGTTGCTTCGACGAAAACTTCCAGCGGTTCTTTCATCCAACGGTTAGCTTCCACCAGCTTTTCAAACTTAATTTTTAGTTCAACGGTCTTCCGCTCCCATGACATTTTTCTACTCGCATGATAGGTTCGTACAGACTTCCAGCATTCCATCCGGGTATCTAGCCGAGATTCATACCATTTTCCATATTTCAGTTCGTCGTCGTATTGAACTCGCTCGCTCAGTGACTGATCGCCAAATGACAGTTTGGTTTGTTTACCCCATAATTTGTTTACTTTTTGTGTATCGTGAATCCGTGTGCGCGTTCCGTGTTGTTTCCGCTCGGGGGACTGCCGCTCCGTTTATGTTTGCCCAACAGTTAGTGGCGTTATACGTATAGGGGCATAGTGACTTGTGAATAATGTGTTTAATTTTCCAGAACAACTTGCCGCATCACTCGGACGATCGCAGGATGGAGTAACCCCGGCCAGCAGGACGGAATAAATGGCGGGGTTGTTCTTGATAACTACGAGCTGCTCGCGTTATTCACTCGACGTGACAATGTTTAATTCGATACTATTGCCTATCAGTTCCGACGACACGTAGTTCTAGTCTTTGAATCAAAAAACTACACCTAACCTTAAATTAACTAACCTAGTTTGTAATTCAGAGAAAGAAAACGATAATTCTAACACTAATCCTAATTTATAACTAATCTAACCTATCGTAATATACATATACAACTAATCAATTCCATTATCGAATTTTCAGCCATTCCTCCAATTCAGTGACTCTTATTAATGCGCTACTTTACGTTTACTTTTAGGAAGCTAGTATTACCGGGTGTAACCAGGCTGAGAGGCGTCGCCAGCGCATCGGAGGAATTCGCTACGCATCAAGGGTAACTCTTTACACGACTTAATTTCTATCAATACCGAAACTAACGATTGTTCTCTCTTGTCTTTACAGGAAATATACACATTACGAGTCACACTCGTAATAGACTGAATTGCTCGTCTAACCCCTTATTGCTGAATTACTAGATATTGGTCAATAACACTCATCACAATTCAAGAACGAGTTGATGAAAAGTTTATCAACATCAAGGAGTCCCATTAAACTACTACTCAAAACTAAAAGACAATATTCACTGTGGAATTTCATATCTTGAACTGAAAAAAAATATCCCTTTTTAAAGGAGTTTCATATGGGAGGCGGAGCAAGGACTCACTCGATTTCTTACGTATTCATTCTTTTCCTTGGAACCATTCAAAAATTAATGTGTACAAAATTTCAAATTTGTAGAAGCGTTCAAAAATTATCGAAAAATGTTGTTGAACACGTGTCTAGGATTTTTTGTATGGAAGGTACCAGAAGGAGTAAAAGGATTTCGCTGAGTAGCAAACTCGAACTTTTTTTTCGCTCAAAACTAATTTGTACAAAATTCTGAATTCGTAGCTAAACGATTACATGAGTTATAGTCAGTTTCGTAAATTAAGTGGAGTCATTTTTACAGGATATTTGTAACGCAGCCCCTCGAAGGACTATAAGGATTTTCTTCATAACCATACAGTTAGCTCCAACTCTTAGAAAAATAACACATACAAAATTTCAAAGTCGTAGCTTAAATACTTATGAAGGTATCGACCAATATTTTTGAACTAGTGTTTTAAGGATTTTTTGTATGAAAGGTACCAGAAGGAGTTAAAGGATTTCGATGACTAGTAAACTTGAACATCGTCTTCACTCGAAACTAATTTGTATAAAATTCCGAATTCGTAGCTAAAAGATTAGATTGAGTTATAGTGAGTTTCGTAAATTAAGTGAAGTCATTTTCACAGGATATTTGTATGGCAGCCCCTCGAAGCACTATTAAGATTTTCTTCATAATCATACAGTTAGCTCCAAATCTTATAAAAATAACACATGCAAAATTTCAAAGACCTAGGTTAAACCCTTCTGAAGTTATCGACCAATATTCTTGAACACGTGTTTTGAGGACACTTTTTATGGCAGCTACCCGGAGGAGTAGGACGATTTTGCCCGTTAACGAACTTAGCCTTACAAATACAATCAAACACCCAGGTTCAAAATTTCAAGAGCCTAGGTGAAGGCGTTCTTGAGCTATCGTGCTAACGGACAGACAGACGGACGGACGGACGGACGGACGTCAGGCGGATTTGAGGTTTTTGGCCACAAATAAACAAAAAATATTATATAACTTTTTGTCGTCCGAGGCTTGGTTCTATGCGTTACATATTTTTCGGCTTATAATACTCTATACGATTTCATCTAGAGTATAAAAATCTAAGGGGGATATAATCGATTTTTTCACGGACAAACAAACCCCCCCCCCCCCCCCCCCCGAAATTTTCTTCTGGCTACGGTCTTGAGTATCACAACTTAATACTATTACAACAATCAAAATTGAGTTTATAGACTGTTTTTTTGTTGCATTAAGTGTATTGTACCTTGTCTTTTGTGTTGCTACCTGAGCTCAATCCCGAGCGATTTTTTAGTAAGGAAAAACTTCAAACGCGTTTTTCTCCAAACAATATTTCCCGAAGCTGCGAGTCTGAAACTTTCGAAACTGTTCAAACGATCTTGATGAAATTTGAACCATTTATTCCTAACTAAGAACTAAGTAAAATTTTTCATTTTTATTTTGTTGCAATAAACGGTCAAAAATGTACCATTTTTGGTGTTTATTTCGAAAAGAAAGTCCGTTTTTTTGCTATTTATGCATAAAATTTTAAATTTCTTTGAACCACGATAATCACAATTGTACTAAATCTAAGACATATTGACTTTTTTTTTGTTTTAGATAAATGTGCTGAACTGAATCAATCCCGCAAGTCACTTAAGTCTTTTTCGGACTTAACGGGGATTTTTAATAACAAAAACTATGAAAAGGAAATAAAAAAAATATTTATTTATGTAGTAATGTTGCTCCACTATAAATAAGGGAGCCCATTGGTATTCGTCCAAACCTACAAAAGGCATATGGCACATCGTATTACATATTTATGAATTCGTGTGATGTAGGTTAGGTTAGGTCAGGTAAGGTGGGTAGCTATTGGCAGAGTTAGCTAGCACAAAGACCGCTAAATGGGTCCATTGTGATCCCACTGCACCATAGCACCGCGCCTACAGCTAATAGCTAGCTGTTTTTGGCTAATTTTCAAGAACAAACTGAGTCCATTTGGCTGCGGTTTCGTTCTATCGAATATTTTTCCATATGTTATTGGTTCGATGGAGAGTTGGAAGGAATTGTGGAGAAGAAAGGGGATAACGAACTTAATCAGTTTTTAGAAATGGAAAGGAAGATCAGGAATCGAGCCGGGAATGACAGTGTACTAGAAGGTGTTAATGATAATAATTTTATCAGTACTATTGGATGTGATACGATCTACCAGAACAGCAAAGTTGCCTATAACAAATCAACTACTGTCTGGCAGCTCTAATGGTATTTGTGAAGCTGATTAGAATGCCAACAGAACCCATTTGCTCAGTTTTAAATCCTTTACAAGTGACCCTATTAAACATTCCGCACTGTTCACGATTTATATCAACATTTTGAAGCCAAACAAATTGAACTGAAAAATTCATATAAATAAATAATGCATTAAGTGAGAATTGAACCCCGGTAGCAATATTTTCAAGACCTAGTAAACTACCACTGGACTGCACCCGGCTCAAATAGTGTGAAGTAATAATACAGTAAAATGTAATGTAAGTAATATTACATATGTATATAGATGCTAGGAAGGATTAATAAAGATGTACAAGAGAGATATCCAAGCAAAAGGACGACTAAGACCCGGTATTTGAATGTAGTGTTGACTTGTAGGCCTGGTATTTCCATGTAAAGTTAACTCGAGTGGTTTTCATTAACTGACAACTTACAAGTTAACTCTAAATTGAAATACCGGACCTAAAAATCAAATCTACTAATTCAAGCTTAACACTAAGTATTTCAAACTATTGATATTTGAGAAGTTTGTGTAGAGGATCTAGATTGGAGGGGAGAGGAGTGAGCTTAGGGAAGGTAAGGAATAGTTGAAAAACCTCAGAGTCTTTCTGCACTCTGTCAGCCAATGATTTCTGACATACCAGGCACCCCGGTTGTGGTATTTTTTTATGTGATGTAAGTGCGCTAGGCTTGTGTGACCTAGTCTGGTCCTACCCAATAAGACACCTACTCTTATTCCAAGCTGCGGAACGTTTTCGATGGTTGACTGGTGCGCCAGTGCTTCACTAAGAATGTCGTGTTTGCAGTGGCCCGTTTGCTGGATTAGCGTTTTTCTTGCGTTACGTCGAAAATATAGAACGCTTCACGATTTTGCATGTCATCCTTGCACAGGGGCAATGCACATCTTATCTGTATCGTTCCAACTTTAGTATATGTTCTACCAAAGCAAGAACTAAAAAAAAAAATCTGCCAACAGTCTGGGCGCAACTTTATTATTTCTCCGGCAGAAGTTCAGAACGCGTTCAATTCGGGGATGCGGTGTATGTTACTATGTGACTGAAAACCTAACAAAAAGTTCGGGAAGCGGTTAGAAAAGGGTGTAACATATGAATTTTATAATTGGGTCATATTCCGGGATGCGGTCTAGAGGTTGAAAAAAACAAAACTTAAGAATAGGTGTTTATTAAACAAGCCTGGGGAAGTGAAAAGATATTCGATATCTGATCAGACCTGAGAAACATGGTGGAATTCATGAAAAAGTATACAACCAGCTTACACCCTCTTAGAGGTCGAATTTCAAAAAAATCTTGAAAACACATTCTAGGTATTCATATGAAGAATCCGTAGAATAAAAATGAATTCAATATTTTGAAAGACCTAGTAGATATGACGAAAAACGTGAAAATATATGCATTTTATATCAACTGATTTTTTTTTTGCCCCGCCTTCTGAACGCCAATGAATATTCGAATTTTTTCTTTATCAGAATTACTTTTTTAGTCTATTTACATATACGTACCGAGTTTCAACTTCGTAGCATAAGCCGTTCTTAAGTTAGGAAAAACACCCCCAACCACCGTACCATACTACCCCTAAAAAGAAATTTATTTTCCACCATGCCACTACTATAGCTCTATCTAAATAAGCATCGAAACTTTTTCTTTCTCACCCTTCCCCACCCTCACCCTCTACACCTACACCCCCAAACTTTTTTTCCTACTAGGGTTCTATTAGGCCTACTTCTGGTAAAAATTTGAAGCATCCATCTTACACTGTTATTGAGATATGAAACGTGTTATTTTTGAAATCCTCTCCACTTACGTACTCCCCTGCACGCTTCAAAGACTTTACTTTGAGCAATCTTTATTTATCAAAATTTATACCCAAACCGAATTTTGTTTTTCTGGTGCCATTGGTTTGGGAGATATGGTAATTTAAGTATTTTAACCCCCACCCCGTACGCCATAACCCCCACCCAAAAATTTTATTTCAATCTACTTTCCTAGTATAACTACAGATATTTGTTAAGTTTTAATTGCTTACTATTAATGGTTTAGGAGATATGGATTTTAGAATGTGTCGATCTCGACTTTTTTGCGTTTCGGACGCATTGCTTCTTCCTCCACTCCCACACCCCTTCACCCATATCAGCAATTTTTTTGCAAATGGGTCAACTATCAAAGCTTTATAGAAGTTCCAAGTTTCAGTCTCCTAACAGAAGCGGTTGCTGAGATCTAGAAATCAAAATTTTTCATCTAAAACCTGCAAGTGTAAGCGGTTTCTGAAATATAAAAACCATCAATCTTCCACGCACTTTTACTAAAAAATAGTAAAGTAAAATTGGGGGTGAAAAGGAACAAATTCATTGGCTTCGTCTATCGGGATAGGCAAAAAAAAATCTGCCTCGTCCCATTTGTCGGTGTCGATTGTGCCATTTTGTATTGTCAACGATCCACCGAATAAGTTGTCTTCTTTGTCAGAATCACTCCAATTATCCCACAAATGAGTTGTTTCCATGCCTACAATCATGAGGCTATTCAAAACGTGCATAATAGAAAAGTTGTTGTTGTAGCAAGTTAAATCCCTGAATATCGAAGAAAACCAAATCTTTTGCAAACCAAAAAAACAAGATTTTCTAGTGTAGGTACGCGTCTTCTGGCTATACTCTATATATAAATTCTATGATCCTGTCTCAAACAGTTGTTTGTAATTTATTTTTAATACAGTTTATTTATACATACAGCTTTTTCAGATAAATTGTTAATAATTTTGTTTATCATCGTCTCGACTGCCGTGCTTCACTCTTCCTCGCCATCTTCTAAATATTTTCAGCAACTTCACGACCTTTCAGCAAACGGAAATCATTCGAATTATTTAGAGCCTGGTAGCGTGCCTAGTATTTTGCTCGAGTCATACGGAAATAGTACCAAGTATGCGAATACCAAATTTTAATTTAGTATCTTCAAAGGTAAAATTTCACTTTTGAACCAACTCTGTTTTGTTGGCTTTCATTAGGGCTAGATATAATAACTTGATATAAAAACGATTATCAGTTGTATACACATCGTATGTACTTACATACATTTACCTTTAACCAATCCCAAAGTATCGACGTCTTAGCTTTTTGTTCTAATCGCAATAAACTTGGCTCTTTATAGTCTAACCTCCACCCTCATAATTTCATTAAAATGTTCGAAAGTTAATTACGCTTGTCTCTTTGAGATAAGATAAAGGGAAAATTAATTCGTGCTGAAAGGACGTTTATTTCACTTGAAACAGATCTCCCGCATCGCGCGTTACACTTTGAATCTAATTAGTTTCTTAACACGTCATTGGCAAAGGTAAACAAAACAGGCTCAAGTAAAGGAAATAGATATTATCTATTTGAGCCAGAGAGAAGTAAATTACTTGTTAATTAGATAGCTTGCAGGTAACTTTTTTGATGTGGTTCCATCTAATTAATGAAGGACAATCACATCGTTGTGTTGACGGTGTTGATTTAATTCATCATAGCGCGTACAAGATTACGAAATTGTTTCTTGTGTATCCTGTGAAAAGCGGATGAAATTGACTTTAATCTGAAATCGGTTACCAAGGATACACGGTTAGCACTCAGAATGGATTTGGTTTAATCAAGTCTCTTTCTATTTCAATCTCTTTTTTGCTGTATAATAAAGGCTAGAGATTTAACCAAAATTGGTTTTTGTAAAGCCATTTGCGTGTTCGTTACTTCGAGATGGGTTGTCCGATTAAAATAGCCGGTTGACAGCTTCGGTAAGGCAACTTCCGGATTATGGAACCTGGAATAGTAATACATAACGATTCTTCATTAAATTTACTTTGAGGTATTTTAAAGAACTATGAGCTGCGCAGAGTGATGCCCTAGGCCAGTGATCTTCAACCCGTGGCGTATATATCCGTGGCCCGCCAAACGATTTAGTTTCAATAATTCATATTTGATGCTATTTCGATAGTCACAACAGTGTTATGTTGTATCTATGATAAAAATTACAAAGAGTTCAGAAGACTATATCATTTTCTTGATTTTTTAATATTATCATATGTACTTCACTTACAAACAACGGTATAAAAAGGTGTTCAGTTGGCCACTAAACGTAGGCCGTAACAAGTAGGCTGAAAAGTTCGTAGGCTAACCTAGTTAAACATTTTTTTTGATAAAATCCGATTTTATTATTCAACATAGTTAGTTTCCTTCGAGGGTGATACAACGATTGTAGCAGTCATGCAATTTTGCGATACCATGTTTGTAGTACGATTTCTCATTAGTTTCAAAATAGGCCTTAGTCTCAGTGATTACTTTCTCCATAAGTCCTAAATTTCTTTCCAGCGAGCATTCTTTTAAGGTCTGTAAACAGGAAAAGGTCGCTGGGGCCAGATCTGGAGAATACGGCGGATGGGGAAGCAGTTCGTACTCTAGTTCATAAAATTTTGCCATCGTTTTCATTGACTTGTGACACGGTGCATTGTCTTGCTGAAACAGCACTTTTTTCTTCTTCAAATGGGGCCGTTTTTTCGTGAATTCGCCCTTCAAACGTACCAACAACGCTATGTATTAATCGCAGTTGATGATCTGGCCCTTTGCAAGGTAATCAATGAATATTATACCTTGCGCATCCCAGAATACTGATGCCATAACCTTCCCAGCCGACTGTTCCGTCATTGCACGCTTCGGATTCGGTTCATCGCGTGCAGTCCACTCGGCTGACTTTCGATGACTCTGGAGTGTAGTAATGAAGCCAGGCTTTATCCATTGTCACATATCGAGGAAAAAACACCTTTTTTTTTTAGCTTTCGCGATTTAATGGAGAATTTTAAAAATTATGAACTATTGGAGTTTCACTCATTGTATGTTTAAAAAGATCAATTTCCAGCAATTATATCTCATGCTCTGTTGACAGCATCGCTTTTTGGCAGCACTTACATTTTTTGTAAGCAGATTTTCCAAAATGAAGAATGTGAAGTCAAAATTGAGGAATCGTTTTTCTGGCTCATTTAGAGAACTCTCTTCGAATAGCTTCATCCATCATAACAGCCACCACTGACTTAGACTCTAGCTGAGCACATATGTATGACAGTTCGTCGTAAGAAATGCTTCGATTTTGCCTCGATGAGGGACGTCACGGATCGGAACGAGAAAATATACCAGTTCAATGGAAAGTCTTTTTTGAAACGAATTCGTAACAATATTTTGTTATCCCAGAGCGCGATGTTTTGATACAAAACTTTAGAATTGACGAATCCTCTAGACTCGATACTGAAAAACCAATGTTCTGAATCGTAGCAATATGCGATTTGTTTCCCATACCAAAAACTACCTTTAAAAAAATAAGCAAAATAACTGCACATTTTTTAAATGGCGGAATGTCGACATTGCTGAAAATTGCGATAATTTTGTATTCCTAATTTTTTCTATGAAAACTCAATTCCAGATGAGAAAAGAAGTCTAATTCTCATTTTTGAATATGTTTGTAAACTATTTCACTTTGCTAAGCCTAACAAAATCGTGTACTTTAATAGAAAACTTGGTTTTTATCATCCAAGTCACGCATCTCCCATACAAAATAGTTGCGAGTCGTATGGAGCTGTCATGTTTCTTTTGACTCTGATTTTTTATGTTGAATTCAAGCGCAGTTGATAGTTATAGTTCAGAGGGCTATGTAACAGCCAATGTTGACAGATTAGTGAAAAAGAAACTGTGTCAGATTTCTCATTGAACTAAAAAAAAAATACTATTTTGATATTTTTAATTTAGTTTTGTGCAGCATATTTAATTTAATTTTCCTTAATTGATTTCACTGTAATTTTAAAACTTAATAAAAACTTATTTCAAAAAATCATGTCTTTTTCTTCCAAGTTGAAAGACAATATATAAATATATAATTAGATTAATGCGGCCCTCAAGAACTTCCTTAACAAAAATTTGGCCCCTCATTAAAATTAGGTTGAAGACCACTTCCCTAGGCGAATGCATCGCTTTACTATTCTCTCAAACAAGTGGAACATTTGGTGTTTGATATCATACGAGCTGTGTATCGTTAAATATTATTTGCACTCGTCTACGCCCACATGTGTATGGTGCTATAATGCAGTTGGCGAAAAAGAAGAAAAAGGAGTGCGCATGTAGTTTTTTCTTTATTAGGGACACCCAATAGACTAAGCTAAAAGATAATATCATTACGCCGGATGCCGGAAAAGAACAAACATTTAATCAAATTTGCCTCTATGGTAGCTTACCATGAAAAAATTTCATTCATTATTAAATTAATTTAAAATAAATAAAATTTCTATTGACGGGATTCGTTGTCGCGCCCTTAGCGTTGAGCTTCATATATCCTAGCGAACAACCCAAAATCCCACCAAATTAGTTGTAATATTTAGTGATCTTCAGTGCCACCTACCTTTAATGTAAGGATGCGACAGCAAAATTTTTCGCTTTAGTATAATTCGCGATGCAATTTGTTTCAACACCGCCTATATAGAATATTTCTAAGCTATGTATATCACCAGCTGTAAAGGTGTTTCGGATAGTAGGCATGATACACCCTGTAACGTCACCACGGATGGGGTGAGTCACACTAGCGTTGTGCGCCCGAAAAGGGTCGCGGGGTGCGTGAGCGAATTGTCACCGGCGTCCGGGGGCGAGCGACGCGCAACACAATCGGACACAATTTGTCCGTGTGCCGGGATGAGCGCTTCGTCACGATACTAAATTGCATGCGTCCAGGGGCGAGTGTTGGCAGCGGCGGCGGTCTTGAGTATGCCTGAGTCCGGGGGCAAAGTGTCCGAGGTCGCCTACGTACGGGGGCGATATGTCTGAGGTCGCCTGCGTCCAGGGGTGGGAGCTTGCGACGGGCTTGAGAATGCCTGCGTCCGGGGGCAAAGTGTCTGAGGTCGCCTGCGTCCGGGGGCGATATGTCTGCGGCGGCTCTGAGAATGCCTGCGTCCGGGAGCAAAGTGTCTGAGTTCGCCTGCGTCCGGGGGCGATATGTCTGCGGCGGCTCTGAGAAGAGCCGTTGTGTTTTTCTACTCGAGGATATGCACTTTAGTTCTGAGAAGAACTGAAATTAAGTTTTGCTTAGAATTCTCTACTCAGAATAATGCGTTTCAGTTCTGATAAGAACTGAAACTTTGGGCTGCACCTGCTGGACTAAAGCCGGAAATACATGTGCATATATCTGCATGCAGCGCGGCAAAACTGATTTAGAACGCTTGAGTTTAAGTGCGACGAAACACACGCTTATTCTGCATGCAGCGGAGCGCTGCAAGATGTCTCTACTTCTACTTTTGCGATGCAGCGGCAGTATTATCACAACTTGAGGTTGAAATTTAACAATAGAGAAACATAAAAAAGTGGTTCGACAGTTAATGTTTGGTAGTAATTTTGTACCTGTGGAGAGGAGTATTAATGAAGGAGCGTTTCATGGAACTAAGAAAAAATAACAAATTTTTATTCGATAAAACCAGTCGAAATTGTCAATTTTTTTGTCAATTAAAACAAATTCAAACTCAAACTCACAATTAGCTATTGGAAAATGCGGTGATTTGGGACACATCCAACCAAAAGATATGTCAAAAAATTCTGCACATCTGTTTCACATGCATATATTCTGCACATGTATTTCAGGCTTAAGAAAACGCCTGGTCGCCTTTAGTTATAATTTCACACTAAAATTTATTCTAAATTATCTGGTCTATTTATACAAAAATTGTTAGTACTTGGTTCAGTACCACTCTAAACGATTTTGCTAATTCTACGTTCAAACAAAAGGTGACCTAACGGTCCCGTTTTGATGCTGAGTGCATCTCGACACCAATTCGTACATAAAGTGACCTAACGGTCAATTTCCTAAATGCTACATGCATTTCAATATTTTATTGCTTTTTAAGTATTGTGGATGATTAAGCTGGCTACAGTGGAGCCTGTCTAGATTGCCCACATCACCCCCCTTCCAGACGAAGGCGTTATGAGTTAAAATTAAACCTTTTTACTTGAATTTACTTTACTTGAACTTACTTTGTTTGAATTCATTTTACTTGAAATTACTTTACTTGAATTCATTTTACTTAAAATTACTTTACTTGAATTCATTTTACTTAAAATTACTTTACTTGAATTCAATTTACTTGAAATTAACTTTCTTTTTTGTACTTTCGGAACTTGATTTTAAAATAAAAACATAACGCAGTCACGATCGGCTGCAAGCCAATCGCATGATACTCTAGATGAAATACTGAACTCCGATTTACATTTTAATTGGAAATATATCAAAAGAATGCGGAGAGCACAAGCAATTTTTACATGACCTTTTACTTACAGGTGGAAATTATTGTATAGTGGCTACTCGATTTTTTGATTAATAGTGAGTTCCATAAAGTAAGTAAAAGGACATTTTACAGAATTTTTGTATGGCAACTACATGAAAGACTTATGAGAAATTTTTCATATTAATAGTTTCAGCTGCGACTATTATAAAATTAATGTATATAAAATTTCAAAGTCGTAACTTAAAGCGTTCTAAAGTTATCGTTCAATATTGGTGAACATGTTTATTAAGGACTTTTGTATGACAGCTACCCGAAGGAGTCAACGGATGGCGCTAATTAATGAACTCCGTTTTGGTTTTGGTATAAAACTAATTCCTGTAAGATTTTAAATTCCTGCTTTAACTCGTTCTGGAGTTATAGTGGATTCAGTAGCAAGCATACATTTTTGAAGGACTTTTCTAGGCTGCTACACGAAGGACTCATCCGATTTGCATGATATTCGGAACTTTCGATTCAAACATTATAAACCTTAAGTATGCACAATTTCAAGTTCCTAACTTGAAGCATTCGAGCAATAATTGTGAAAACGTGTTTTAAGGACTCTTCTATGGGAGGTACCCGAAGGAGTGGAAGGATATCGCCCATTAACGAACTTAGCCTTACTTTTTCCATTTTACAAGTTGTGACAAAATTTCAACTTCATAGGTCAACGCGTTCTTGAGTTATCGTGCTAACGGACGGACGGACGGACAGCAAACGGATTTGGGGGTTTTGGCCAAAAATAAACACAAAATATTATACTTTTTTTTGTCCGAGGCTCGGTTCTATGCGTTACAAACTTTTCGGGCTGGATTAAACTTATAATACTCTATATGTTCATCTAGAGTATAATTAAGCTGATGGTCATTGTAACTAGTGCGTAAGTATAACTGTGTATATTTATATGCCTTTTATAAAAATATAATAATAATAATAATTAAAATAAAAGCCGGTTTCAAACGGTCGATACTTATGTTAGAATATTTTTCATTTATGTTTATTACGTAGCTCTTCCTAAATCTTCATACTACCGCGTATGGACCTTCGTATGGCGCTTGCAAACCTGGTTTTGTTCCTTCGATTCGAACAAAAACTTGATCGCAGTTTTCCAAATCTTTCGGGATATAGATTGGAATGTCGGTATTTTTAGCGTCCTTTGGTTTGAGTTGGGACATTTTGGTACGCATTTGGGTGACAAAGTTTGCTGGTTCAAAATCGTCGGAAGTATTGTCGATGAAAAATTCAGCTGGGAGTTTTAAAGCTTGTCCGTAAACCAATTCCACTGGAGAACAATTTAAATCAGCTTTGAAAGCCGCCCAAATACCCAAAAGGATAATTGGAAGTTCCTCCGCCCAGTGTGTTTGATTTTCGCGACATTTCAACGCTGTTTTTAATTGACGGTGGAATCGTTAGACCATACCGTTTGCTTGCGGATGGTAAGCTGTCGTGCGAATTCTATGCGTTCCAAGGCATTTATTAAATTCAAAAAAAAGCTTCGACTCTAACTGCGTGCCTTGATCGGTCGTAATTTTGGAGGGTAGACCGAAACGGAAGATATATTCGCGGAAAAAGGTTGTTGCGACGGTGGTAGCCGTAATATCACGCAGCGGGTACGCCTCCGGCCACCGGGTGAAACGATCTACTATAGTTAAGAGGTAGCTAAAACCGCTCGAAGGCTTTAAAGGCCCGACTAGATCCATATGTATGTGATCGAATCGTCTACTTGGCGGCGTAAACTTTCCTAGTGGCGCTCTGGTGTGTCGTATAATCTTTGAACGCTGGCAGCTAACGCAGCTTTCTGCCCATCGTTTTATGTCGCTATTCATATTAGGCCAAAAATATCTTGTGTTTATTAACTTTCTTGACCCACGAATCCCTGGGTGCGCCATGCCGTGCAGTGACTTGAAAACGGCGGAGTTCTAAAGGTACGAAAGGACGAATTTGAGTGATCGAGACTTCGCACCAAACGGGGTCGTTCGAGATGGGAAAAACTCTTTGTTCGAGTTTTACCTTGGATGCTTTTGAAATGGGTGCAGAAAGGATTTCTTGTAATTCCTGGTCAATCTTTTGGAGTTTAATTAAGTTTTCCATAGTCAACGGATCGCTGTCTATTGAGCTCAACGAGCTATTATCTACGCGGGACAAAAAGTCTGCCACTAGATTATCGCGACCTTTGATGTGCCGAATATCGCTGGAGTGTTGAGCGATAAAATCTAAGTGTCGCGTTTGCCTAGGGCTTCGGTCCGCTTTCGTAGTCAGTGCTGTAGTAAGCGGTTTGTGGTCTGTGTATACCTTGAAACAACGACCTTCCAGGAAATGTGCAAAATGTTTAATTGCCAAATAAATGGACAGAAGCTCGCGATCGAAAGCTGAATATTTGCATTCGGCGGCCCTCAATTTCTTCGAGAAAAATCCCAAAGGCTCCCAATGTTTCTCTTCGTTTAGTTGGTCTAGCACCGCTCCTACGGCTATATTTGAAGCGTCCACAGTGAGTCGTAGTTTCGCGTCATTCAACGTATGCACCAGGAGCGTTGTGTTTGAGATTGCTTCTTTCATTTTCACAATTGCGTCTTCACACTCTTTCGGCCACTCGAAATTTTTGGTCTTAAGTTTTTTATTGGAGTGTTGTGCGACGAGGGAACGTACTGGTGCCAAAAATTCTGCTAGATTCGGGATGAACCGATGGTAATAATTTACCATTCCTACAAAACGCTGAGTAAGCCGAAGAGATGTCGGACTTGCAAGGTTTTTAATAGCCCGTATGCGGATCTGAGATGGGAGATTCCCGTCTTTATTGATGTTATGGCTTAAAAAATCAATTTCTTCAACGCCGAAAACACACTTAGCATTGTTGATTTTAAGGTCATACGAAGTTAGTTGTGCGAACAATTTTCGAAGATGATCTGCATGTTCTGCGTGAGATTTGCTCGCCACTAGTATGTAGTCAATGTAGACGAACACGAAAGGTAGGTCTCGCGTCACTTCGTTCATGAACCGCTGAAAGGTTTGGGCTGCGTTGCGCAAACCGAAAGGCACCCGTGTGAACTAAAAAAGTCCAAAAGGTGTCGTGATTGCAGTTTTACATACATCCTCTTCTGCCACCGGAATATGATGGTATGCCCGAACCAAATCCACTTTTGAAAATACCGTGCATCCATGAAGCTGGAGCGAAAAATTATGGATATGTGGGATCGGATAGCGATCGGGTGTGGTTATTGCGTTTAATCGACGATAGTCGCCACAAGGGCGCCAATCATTGGGGTCTCTTTTAGGTACCATATGTTAAGCTGAAGATACGGGTGAACAAGAAGGACGGCAGATTCCCAATTGCAACATATGGTCGAATTCCGCTGTAGTTAGTTTTTCGGGCTTTAAACGCCGGGGCCTGGAAAATGGAAGATGTCCTGTAGTCACGATATGGTGGACTACCTTGTGGTTTGTAGGTAACGAGTAATCGCGTGCTGTAAGAAGGGAAGGAAATTCTCGAATCAGGCTTTCGTACTTTCCATCCTTAATATTTTGCTTTGGGGAGTCTGAAATTTTATTGCATGCTATCCCAGCCACAGATAAATTCTAAATCTATGATAATACCAAATTGGTTGAGTAGATCTACGCCGATAATCGGTTTCTGAATATCTGCGACTATAAAAGGGAAAGAGAACGGTCGACGTAATCCGATGTCGAGTTTTAGTAGTTTTTTCCGAAAGTACCTATAGAAGTTCCATTAGCAGCAGTGAGATTGGTCTCGGTTTTGAGAAACTTCTCATTTGGAAAAATTTGTTTGGGAATTACTGACACCTCGGCGCCTGTGTCAATTAGAAATTGGCATTTGTTCACGGAACAATATGCGAATAAACGGCGCGCAGGTTTGATCCGACTGTCAGCTGTGACGACAGTCGGATTTTTTAGTTTTTTGCTTCTGTAGTTTTCTTTGATTTAAAACTACAAGGACTGACGCATTTTGTCGCTTTTTCGGCGAATCGTGCGTGATACCAACAAAAGGTGTCACCCGACTGCGTACCGCTCTTGTTGTTGCTATTGTTTTTTGCTTTGTTTTTTTCGCGCGTGCGACCGCGATTCGACTCGCGGGTGAAATTACGAATTGCAGCTCGTAATTCACTAATCTCCTTTTTAAGGGATTCAAACTCAGAGTCGCGAGTTGAACCGATCGCACTAACACTCGGTTTCTGCGTTACCTCCCACATTCTATCCGCGAGAGCAAGTCGTTGCACGAATGTCTGGTCTTTCGCGACTGCTAAAGGAATGGAAACTGTAGCTGGCAGCTTCCGTTCCCATAACGTTTGTATTAAAGTGTCTCCGATGGCGGTAATATTTCCTGCCAAATGCGACATATGTCGAAATAATTCTGAGGGTTTGCGGTCACCAAGGTCTTCTGAATTTAGAAGCTGCTCTAAACGCTTCTCCTCCGACGCGCTATGCCGTTTAATCAACGTTTGCTTTAAACTTGCATACTTGTTCTCATCGGGAGGCGCGTTTAAAATGTCGATCACGTTGTTGATAGCGTCGACTGGCAAAGATGCCAAAACGTAGGCGTATTTGCTAGTATCTTTCGTAATTTTCTTGGCGGCAAACTGAGCCTCTGCCGCTATGAACCAAGCAGAGGGAGCCTCGTCCCAAAAAGTGGGGAGTTTGATATACGCAACTTTTAAATCCTCTTCTGTCATCTTAAATAGTATTGACACAGAAGCGTGCGTTTAATTGAAACAGTCCAAACGAAACGTTTGGCGAAATTAAAAAATCACTTTTATAGTGTACGTAGGTACTTTGACCAAGAAAAAGTTAGATCGCAATAATTCGCGAAACGAACCGAGAACGGAATGCGTATGGCGAACGTGTTATAACGTTTTGTTACACGTGCTGCGGAAAAAATGTTTTCAAACCAAACCGTATAAGTGGAATTTGTCGCGCGCACTAGACCGAATTCCGAAAGTATAACAACATTTTACACTATGTTTATATAAAAATAAAATAAAATAATTAAAAAAAAACAAAAATATTACATACGTTTTTTCCTATCGTGATCATTATCGGTGCTAAAACTGCATTTTCTTTCTCGGTAGTTTTGGAGGCAGTTCGTTGTGCTTATCGTTGTACTGATCGTTGTGCTGGAACATTCGCTGGGGGAGATGCTTCTTGTGTTGCTGCTGATGATGTTATTCGTGGTTGTCTTGGTGAAAGTCGGGTTTAGTAGATGCAGGTGGCTTGTTAAACCGTCGGGTCCATCAATACTGTGGAGCCGGGGTCACCAATTATTTAACGTCACCACGGATGGGGTGAGTCACACTAGCGTTGTGCGCCCGAAAAGGGTCGCGGGGTGCGTGAGCGAATTGTCGCCGGCGTCCGGGGGCGAGCGACGCGCAACACAATCGGACACAATTTGTCCGTGTGCCGGGATGAGCGCTGCGTCACGATACTAAACTGCCTGCGTCCAGGGGCAAGTGTTGGCAGAGGCGGCGGTCTTGAGTATGCCTGAGTCCGGGGGCAAAGTGTCCGAGGTCGCCTACGTACGGGGGCGATATGTCTGAGGTCGCCTGCGTCCGGGGGTGGAAGCTTGCGACGGTCTTGAGAATGCCTGCGTCCGGGGGCAAAGTGTCTGAGGTCGCCTGCCTCCGGGGGCGATATGTCTGCGGCGGCTCTGAGAAGAGCCGTTGTGTTTTTCTACTCGAGGATATGCACTTTAGTTCTGAGAAGAACTGAAATTAAGTTTTGCTTAGAATTCTCTACTCAGAATAATGCGTTTCAGTTCTGATAAGAACTGAAACTTTGGGCTGCACCTGCTGGACTAAGAAAACGCCTGGTCGCCTTTGGTTATAATTTCACACTAAAATTTATTCTAAATTATCTGGTCTATTTATACAAAAATTGTTAGTACTTGGTTCAGTACCACTCTAAACGATTTTGCTAATTCTACGTTCAAACAAAAGGTGACCTAACAGTCCCGTTTCGATGCTAAGTGCATCTCGACACAAATTCGTACATAAAGTGACCTAACGGTCAATTTCCTAAATGCTACATGCATTTCAATATTTTATTGCTTTTTAAGTATTGTGGATGATTTAGCTGGCTACAGTGGAGCCTGTCTAAATTGCCTACACACCTTCTGACGAGTCTATGCCATCCGAGGGACCTAGTCCAACAGAGTTTAAAAAAAACTGGCCTATCCAGTCCACTGAAGGTGTAGGAGGAAAACAAGAAACATTTAATCAATATCATTAGTCTTAAGTTTCATATTTGAAATTATTCGAGTCACTGGAACTAAAATTTTATATGGGAGGTGCCGCAAGGACTCACTCAATTTCTAACATATTTATCCTTTACCCTGGAACCATTTACAAATCGGCCAACAGTCTGGCAGTTACTTTATTATTTTATGAGTAGAGGTCCAAAACGTGTTTAATGCTGAAATGCGGTGTAGATTGACTGACAACCTAAGAAATTAAAGTTCAAAATAGCCTCCAGACTATTTGGTAAATTGTCTATAATCAGCATTAAACATATCAACATTAAACATGAAATTTTTTTTTTCCTATTTTCGTAATGTACATACACTCAAGTATATTTACAGACGGGCCTATTACGGAACTCACTCGATCAAAAAATGCGCATTCTGCGACTATGAAAATCGACGACAGCCTACTTGTCGAGTTTCACTCGACTTTTAGTCGAGAAAAAAGCGTGAGTAAAAAGAACTGCTTATTATGAGAGCTGATCGAGTGAGTATTTGCTTGTAAGAAATGTCAAATTCACTCGACTACTGGAAATGGAATTGACTTTCCAATTGTCGAGTTTCATCATACCAACTTTTGCTCGAGTCGAGTTCAAATGTGAATGAGTTACTCACTCGACTCGAGTTTCGTAATAGACCCGAGAAAGTTTCATCTCAATCCGACAAATATTCTCGAAGTTACACTCACGTTTGTAATGACCTCTAGTAGCGTTTGAAAGAGTTTTTGAAACTTTAAACACGTTTTTCTCAAAACAGTGTTTATAAAGTCGGTGATCACGATTTCTCGGGCACGGTAAAACCAATAAGTCTGAAATTCTTAGACAATCTTTATTGTATTTTTTAGTGATTAATCGAAGGTTTTTTCTCTCTGATAAATATTTTCTATTTTATAAATAATTTAAGGCCGAAAATTTTCCTCGAAAATCGAAAAAAACATTTAAAAGCCACCGTTTTGTCAAATATTTATATTTTGCGTATTCATTCGATTAATTTATAGATAGATAATATGTACTATCGAAATTTTCTTGGTTTTTTTTATATTAGATGATCCCATCTAGAGATATTGAGATCACCGCAAAACACTTTTTTAAGGAGTTCTCGGCAATCAGCTATAGCAGTTTTTAAAATCATTATTTAAAAAAAAAATATCAAAATAAAGTTAAAAGTTACCATTATATATAAAATATTTTAGACATTGCAAATTTTAGCCTTACTTTTACCATTTTACAGTTGGTGACGAAATTTCAATTTCCTAGGTCAATGCGTTCTTGAGCTATCGTGCAAACAGACTGACGGACAGGCGAACGGACGGACAGCAAACGGATTTGATGGTTTTTGGCCCCAAATAAACACAAAACATTATATAACTTTTTTTCGTCTGAGGCTCGGCTCCATGCGTTACAAACTTTTCGGGCTGGATTAAACGTATAATATATGTACACATATAACGTACGATATCATGATTTGTATACAAGCAGTGTATCAGCAAAGTATAAGATACAAATTTTAGTGGGAGATGATTTAGGTAGGATCAGAGTAATTACATCCAAAGCATTGCAATCAATAAAGTTGAATGTGTAAACTGCATTATTATCGCTTGAAAGTGTGATGGACTTTTTGTCATCATATAAAAAAAATGGCTGCCAAAAGATCACTGAAGCAACATACTCGTAAATTCGCGAAAATATTTCAGTTGAACCCAAATTTAATGACCAAAAACGTCCATTAGCGGGTCTACTGTAACAAATGCAGAGAATTTTCGCACAAACGTTTTCGTACCAATTATCAAATCTGCAATGAATTCAATTACTAACCGTTTCAATGCACTGAAGAAGCACAATGAATTATTTTAATTTTCAAATGAATTCAAAAACTACAAAGCAAAAGAATCAATCAAATACAAACCTTATTTGATTTTGCGTCATATAAGGAACGTTGTTAACTCAAATATGGTTTAATAGATAATTATGTTTTCAAAACATTACAACAATTTCGTTGTCAATTTTGTGTTTAAATAATCACGTTCATATTTGAGTACAAATATCAATCTTCAAAATAAATTAAATATTTCTGTGCTTAAATTATTATGATCAATGCTTGCGAGGCACGTTAATGATACATGAAATGTTGGTATTTTAATCACAAACATTTTTCGTTAAACAGCTCCATTGTATCTCTTTTAAACATGAACATGATACTCAAACACTTTTACAGTATAATTTATAATACAGTATTGTAATCGATTTTTAAAAAAAAAAAATTTGCTGCCCTCAAAATTTTTTTTCCACGTTTCATGACTAGTAGACGCGAAAAAAGCAATAAAAATTTTCACTCCGTCTGTACGCCGTACCCCGTACGCCCCAAAATCTTTGAAGGCTCGTAGCTCTCAAACCAGTGGAGCTATTAAATTAAAATTTTTTCTAAAAATAGACTTGGTAGACCCCTTGAATTGAATTTCAGGGAAAGAGGTGTAAGGGGGAAGGCGGGGTAAGGGTTTTAGACAAAAAATTTAGGTTTCTAGATCTCAGGAACCGCTTGTTCTATATTTCTATAGAGCTTTGATAATGGACCCATTTCCAAAAAAAAAAATCTGCCAACAGTCTGGGCGCAACTGTATTATTTTTCCGGCAGAAGTTCAGAACGCGTTCAATTCGGGGATGCGGTGTATGTTACTATGTGACTGAAAACCTAACAAAAAGTTCGGGAAGCGGTTAGAAAAGGGTGTAACATATGAATTAAATAATTGGGTCATATTCCGGGATGCGGTCTAGAGGTTGAAAAAAACAAAACTTAAAAATAGGTGATTATTAAACAAGCCTGGGGAAGTGAAAAGATATTCGATATCTGATCAGACCTGTGAAACATGGCGGAATTCACGAAAAAGTATACAACCAGTTTACACCCTCTTAGGGGTCGAACTTCAAAAAATCTTGAAAATGCTTCCTAGGTATTCACATGAAGAATCCGTAGAAAAAAAATGAACTCAATATTTCGAAAGACCTAGTAGATATGACGAAAATCGTGGAATATATGCATTTTATATTAACCGATATTTTTTTTTGCCCCCCCTCCTTCTGAACACCAATGAATATTCAAATTTTTTTTATCAGAATAACTTTTCTAGTTAATTTACATATACGTACCGAGTTTCAACTTCTTAGCATAAGCCGTTCTAAAGTTAGGAAAAACACCCCCCACCACCGTACCATACTACCCCTAAAAAAAATTTTATTTTTCCACCATGCCACTACTATAGCTCTATCTAAATACCAAGTTTCAGCTTTCTATCATTATAGATTCTTAAGATATAAGCATCGGAACTTTTTCTTTCTCACCCTTCCCCACCCTCACCCTCTACACCCTCACCCCCAAACTTTTTTTCCCTACTAGGGTTCTATTAGGCCTACTTCTGGTAAAAATTTGAAGCAACCATCTTACACTGTTATTGAGATATGAAACGTGTTATTTTTGAAAAATTCTTATCCCCTCCACTTACGTACTCCCCCGCCCCCTTCAAAAATTTTACTTTGAGCAATCTTTATTTATCAAGCTTTGTATTCAAACCGAATTTTGTTTTTCTGGTGCCACTGGTTTGGGAGATATTGTAATGTTAAGTATTTCAACCCCACCCCCGTACGTCACTACCCCCACCCAAAAATTTTGTTTCAATCTATTCTCCTAGTATAACTACAGATATTTGTTAAGTTTTAATTGCTTGCTATTAACGGTTTAGGAGATATGGATTTTAGAATGTGTCGATCTCGACTTTTTTGCGTTTCGGACGCATTGCTTCCCCCTCCACTCCCACACCCCTTCACCTATCTCTTTTTTTTTTTTGCAAATTGGTCCATTATCAAAGCTCTATAGAAATTCTAAGTTTCAGCCTCCTAACACAAGCGGTTCCTGAGATCTAGAAACCTAAATTTTTCGTCTAAAACGCTTACCCCGCCTTCCCCCTTACACCTCCTCCCCTGAAAATAATGTCAATTCAAGGGGTCCACCAAGTCTATTCTTAGAAAAAATTTTAATTTAATAGCTCCACTGGTTTGAGAGCTACGAGCCTTCAAAGATTTTGGGGCGGTCGACGTACGGCGTACGGCGTACGGCGTACGGCGTACGGGGTACGGCGTACAGACGGAGTGAAAATTTTTATTGCTTTTTTCGCGTCTACTAGTCATGAAACGTGGACAAAAAAATTTTGAGGGCAGCAAATTTTTTTTTTTTAAAAATCGATAACAATACTGTATTATAAATAATACAGTAAAAAACAGATATGCGTCCGAAACGCAAAAATGCCGAGATCGACAAATTCTAAAATCCATATCTTCTAAACCATTAATAGCAAGCAATTAAAACTTAACAAATATCTGTAGTTATACTAGGAGAGTAGATTGAAACAAAATTTTTGGGTGGGGGTAGTGGCGTACGGGGGTGGGGGTGAAAAACTTTAGATTACGATATCTCACAAACTAATTGGACCAGACAAACCAAATTCGGTTTTTTTATAAAGATTAATAAATAAAGATTGCTCAAAGTAAAGTATTTGAAGGGGGTGGAGGAGCACGGAAGTGGGAGGGATAAGAATTTTTCAAAAATAACACAATTCATATCTCAATAACAGTGTAAGATGGATGTTTCAAATTTTTACCAGAAGTAGGCCTAATAGAACCCTAGTAGGGAAAAAAAGTTTGGGGGTGTAGGTGAAGAGGGTGAGGGTGCGGAAGGGTGAGAAAGAAAAAGTTCCGATGCTTATATCTTAAGACTCTATAATGATAGGAAGCTGAAATTTGGTATTTAGATAGAGCTATAGTAGTGGCATGGTGGAAAAATACATTTTTTTTTTAGGAGTAGTATGGTACGGTGGTGGGGGGTGTTTTCCCTATCTTCAGAACGGCTTATGCTAGGAAGTTGAAACTCGGTACGTATATGCCCCGAGTAAATATAAATATAAAAAAAAATTGGAATATTCATTGGCGTTCAGAAGGGGGGGCAAAAAAAAATATCGGTTAATATAAAATGCATATATTTTCACGATTTTCGTCATATCTACTAGGTCTTTCGAAATATTGAATTCATTTTTATTCTACGGATTCTTCATGTGAATACCTAGAATGTGTTTTCAAGATTTTTTGAAATTCGACCCCTAAGAGGGTGTAAGCTGGTTGTATACTTTTTCATGAATTCCACCATGTTTCTCAGGTCTGATCAGATATCGAATATCTTTTCACTTCCCCAGGTTTGTTTAATAGTCACCTATTTTTAAGTTTTGTTTTTTTCAACCTCTAGACCGCATCCCGGAATATGACCCAATTATTTAATTCATATACCTATTACACCCTTTTCTAACCGCTTCCCGAACTTTTTGTTAGGTTTTCAGTCACATAGTAACATACACCGCATCCCCGAATTGAACGCGTTCTGAACTTCTGCTGGAAAAATAATACAGTTGCGCCCAGACTGTTGGCAGATTTTTTTTTGTTGCTTACAATAATATCGATTGAACTGAATTTTAAAGATGAATAATCGTTATCCAATAGTGCTAAAGACTGCAGTTTCCAGAAAAATTTATAAAATACAAAACTTGAATTAGATTTTTTATTATCAAATTATTCACATATTTCATATGCATACATAATAGTATAATAAGTATTTCCAGTAATAATTACATTTTTTACATAAGCGTAAATTAAATTAAATTTTATATTTCATATATACATACATTATTTCTATAACATATATACAATATTATATTACATATATACAACAAATTTAATTTTTTTTCGAGTGGTTTCAAAAACTTTATAAGTCTGTATTGTTTGCCTTTAGGGTTTGAATATAAATTAATAGGAGTCCCATCTAATTGATTAATTTTATAAATATAATATTTATCGGCGTTATTTAAAATTTCGTAGGAATTGTAATGTTCACAATAGTCTGATATCAGAAATTCTTCGCAACCCACATAAGGCGTATGGTCAAATACTACAATACATTCAATTCTATATATTTTATATAGGTACCTATACTTACATACTGGCTGTTTTTATATAAAATTTTGCGAAAAGTCAAAACAGGCAAACACCACCATTTCTCACTGTTGAGATCCTAGAATATCCCTGTGACATTCCAGTTGTTTTTTATTTTAAGTTACCCTTGCGTATTTTTGCTGAAAAAGGAACAGTATTAATTATTATTTTTGTACCTGGAAGATAAAATAAAAATGGGCTGCTTTAAAATAAACTTTTTAAAATTATTTGTGTATTGTTTGCGGGTTAAAAATTACTGAGCGCTTAATACTAACATCGAAAAACTTATATACTAAATTATTGCTAATTATGCTAAACGTAATTGGGCCAGTCGTTCAACCCATGGCAAAGTCCGAGAAATCGAGAATTTTTCGATTCAAATAATCGGCAGTTTAAGCGACCCACAAATGGTTCATTTCACTGAAAGTGCAATGCGCTCATTTGCCGGTCGCGGCAATTTTATACACTTGCAGTTTGATCGCGTAAATCGAGGAAAAAAAATATAATGTGATTAAAAAAAAGAAAAACAAAACAATCAAGGTATCAGCTCGGCCATTCCCAGTACCTGTGGCACGCGACATGTTATGACTCAGCAGTTGGGATTCCCTGAGCTGCGTCATAATGTAGTACCTCGGCCGAGAATTGTAATATGATCTGTTTATGGTCGAGCTAATAGGTTGCTGTTATTTAGGAATTTAAGTGAATGAAAATAATTTTGATGCGTCAGGGGCGGAACGACTGGTCTGGCTTAAATTAATGATTGCCGAGAGTAAATCCAAACATGGAATTTGTGCTGGGCACAACATCACCCAATATTGCCTTCGTCTTTCAGGAAATGTGCTACTCCACTTCAATTTAATTTCATACCATGGTTCACTGTGTAACCTTCGGACCTAGTCCAACACAAAAATCTTATGATAAACTGGCCTCTCCAGTAAAAGTTCTTTCCAAATTTGTCAAGTACTACGAGTAATCAACAGTCGGGGATTTCGTATTGGAGCTTCAGTCCACTGACACCGGAAAGAACAACAAACTCTTAACATTTAATAGCTTCAATGGTAGCATTACCATGAAAAACTAGTAACATAAAGATAGGTTGGTTACCTTGCGCTTTATTTCTTGCTTCTATAGGCACACTTCAAAAAGGGGATTCTGGGCAATCCACTACTTTCTTTTGGGATATATCCAAGCACAAGTCTTGCTTAAACTTATTTTAACCAACGATTGTTTCACTTCTTTACTCTGTAAATGTGAATTTGAATGGATTGATGGATGGATTTGAATGAAAATTGTTAACAGGTTCGTCCAGCAAAACTAACTGTTTTGGCGTTTGGCATACAATGATCATGCTTAGTCAATCACGGAAAACTACGAAATTCAAATATTTTCATTGTGTGCTTAAAATAATTGTGCTAAGCTGAACATTTCCGTGCTAGATCAAAGATGAAACGTGGTAAGCAGGAGTAATATTCAACTGAACATGTTTCTTGTTGCTTAACAATTATTCTGACAATAGGTGTGTTTTTTTTTGCGATTTATCCAGATCGAGAGTAGTGATTCAAATTTGTATAGAAAACACGAAGAAAACTGTGGTTTTTTTATTACTTTTTCCTGTAGATAGCAGGCTAGAATATAGATTTTAACCGGAATAATAGCCCCAGTAAGATTACTGGGGTAGCTTTTTGCGATAAACTCTCAAATCTAGCCTACTTTCTACAATATAAAGCAATAAAAACATGAAAAAACAACAGTGTTATTGGTGTTTTCTATACGAATTTTAATCATTACTCTCGATCTGGATAAATCGCAAAAAACCCACCTAATGAAATGTTCAATGTACAACAATATCAGACAAATTTACGCGTCGAGTACAAGTTACATTTAGTTTTTCGTTTGTAGTTACATCATTTCGGGGGCGGGGTAGTGGGGGGGGGGGGGGGGGGTGAACCCCCAAAATCCCCCGGCGTTCGCGCCTGTCTCAATAGAAAAGAAATCAAAACCTCAATTGATTATGATGATATAATAAATGATATAATATATATTTATATTGTTATGTCCTCAGGGACGGCGATTAATCAACAGTCGGGAATTTCATGTTGGAGTTTCACTCCACTGACACCGGAAAGAACAACTAACTCTTAATCATAATAGCTTCAGTAGCTTACCATGAAAACCTAATAACAACGATATAATATATCGTTATTTTTTCCTTTTAAAGAAATTTCGATTGATAACAGCATTTAAGAAGCAATGGCCGCTATTCACAGTCGTCATAAAGTTGGCTTTAAGTTAAAGCTGGCTTTAGTGTCTTATTAATTATACACTAAAGTCAGCTTTAACTTAAAGCCAACTTTATGACGACTGTGAATAGCGGCCCATATGTTTAATTTCACAATTCTTTACAAATTTAAGGGGGCGCCATTAAAAATCTGCACCAGGGTGCCAGAGGCCCTCGGAGAGGCGCTGTTTGGAAATATAACAAATTATGTGAATTAGGGTTCATGTCCGAAAGACTTTTCTTTACCACCCTGATAACCGAGGATATTGAAACTGACCCACTCTGTAGAAAATAAGGAGTCACCCCTTAAGATATGATACACTGATATGATAATAACATTAAATCGTTTTAAATAATGAAAATGATATTGAAGATCTTGTTTTTGCATGACTGAATGTTATTCATGATGGCACGATAGCTTGAAATTTAGAATTGGAATAATATTGGTGTAAAATTTTACATTGAAAATTGTCTTTAGGAAGTGGTACTCAAAATTAAAAAAGTTTATTAGTCCACTATAACGTTGGCCTTGCAGCAGTGACTTCCTTGGGATGAAGTTGATGCTGGTGTATATCGTGTGAATTGATATCGTACCAAATCCAACAATCTTGGTAGTTCACACATTCGTTCAAGAAATGGGCCTTGTAGTTAAAAGTCGCACTATGCGCGTAACGTTTTTCGAACGTAGGTCTGATTTTGAAAATAAAATTTTATGATTTTCACACGGTCGACGCTATAACTTTCCATGGTGATTTGCCATTTGTTGTGAATTGTCAGTAGTATGACAAGTCACAACAAATTCGACGGATGTTACTTTGAAAACACTACAACCTAACAAATTTTAAGCATTCCTACTGAAATACACAAAATATATCGTGTGAAATATTTTTAATTGTGGTCAGAATTCGTAAAGAACAGACGTGTTCCACAAAACGGCAAGTTCCTTACAGTTTTCGCTAAGAAAGTTCAGTCACAAAATAATGCTTAAAACATTCGTTTTATATAATTGATGAAAGCATTGTGACAATATGGAAAGCGTATTTCACAAAGATTATTATGTAATTTATTAAACACTGAAAATCTATATATATATAAAAATAAGTGGTCTGTGTATGTACACGTACAACTCAGCAACCGCTCGTCCAATTTGGCTCAAATTTATATGATGTCTTCGTTAGGGCCCAACTTAGATACTAACGGAGACAAAAATTTCAAATTTTCCCGGAAAATGGAAAATTTGGAAAATTTCATTTTCAGTACATTTTGTATGGAGAAATTTTTTCGTTTTTTCGCAACTATTCAACCGGTTTCCATGGATTTTTTTTTTCGGAATAGTCTATGCTATCTTTATACATAAAAAAAAAATTCCGGACGAACGGAAATCAAAACACATGGAAAATTTGGAAAATTTCATTTTCAGTACATTTTGTATGGAGAAATTTTTTCGTTTGTTGTTCGCAACTATTCAACCGGTTTCCATGGGTTTTTTTTTCGGAATAGTCTCTGCTATCTCTACACATAAAAAACAAATTCCGGACGAACGCAAATCAAAACACACGGCCAAATGGTCATACATATACATACATATATACAAAAATATGTAAATGGCTATGTATGCCATGTGTCCATGTGTTTCGATTTCCGTTCGTCCGGAATTTTTTTGTATGTATAAAGATATGGATGTATATGGATATGTATGACCATGTGGCCATGTGTTTTCCTACAGGCGAGGTACAATTGATCAAGGAGATCAAACATTGCAAGCGGTCTTCGGATTGATTGATTGGCAATATGCCGCCAATCAGGAGATCAAACATTGCACAACGGAGTCGTAATGTAAAAAGAGTTGCGAATAATCGTGCGAGTCGAACTGTTTAAGAGCGCGCACGAGATGCTCAGCACAGACGCATACATATTTCAAAAGTTCGAGCAGAACGAACGTGGATGGGGAATGGAGAATTTTAGATGGAGGATGGTGGATGAAGATAAATGATGGAGGATGGTGGATGTTGGACATGGGATGGTGAATGGTGGATAGAGGGTGGAAGATGGAGGATGGAGAATGCTGAATGGTGGATGGAGGATGGTTGATAGAGGATGGTGGAAAAGGGATGGTGGATGGTAGATATAGGATGGTAGATGATGGATAGATGATAATGGATGAAGTAGGGTTGGAGGGTGTTGGATAGAAGATTGTTGATAAAGGATGGAGTAACAGAAGCAACGGGAGAAATGGGAGCAACGGGAGTAACAGGAGCATTGGGAGAAACAGGAGCAACGGGAGAATCAGGACCAATGGATCAACGAGAGAAACGGGAGCAATGGAAGGAACAGGACCAATGGATCACCCGGAGAAACTGGATCAACGGGATCAACGGGAAAGACGGGAGCAGTGCTACCAGACGTACGATTTTTATCGTACATGTACGATTTTTTAGCCTTATGTACGATGTACGATGAGAACCCTTCATCGTACACAAAATGTACGATTTTTCAACCATATGCCGAAATAAAAATTTATGTGGTCTCATTTAACCGTATTGTATACGAAAGTCGAAACTTTACCTGCTGGGTTGTAGTTTTCTTCAACAGCAAAACATTGCAAGTTCGAGTATCGAAATTGAAATCGAATGCCAATTTGAGGAGAATTTCCTTCATCGAAATGATGAAAGAAATTCTCCTCAAATTGGCATTCGATTTCAATACTCGATAGAGCTAGCAATATTTTGCTGTAATTTAAAAGATAATCGCTATCGAACATTTTCAAACAATTGAAATTGAATCCCTCTCAATTGTTTCTAATTTTTCCAATTGTCTGTATACTGTGCTTTTAAATATTTCCACTCGAAAAATATCAAAATGAATAGTTCAGATGAATCAAGTAGTGCAAACAGCAATATTGCAAGCATTAAGAACAAGCAGCATAGGAAGCAAAAATACCGAAAAGAAAAAACTTACAGGATTTTAAATTTTGGCTGACACGCGATTCCGACAGTGTTTTTAGTGCGAAATGCAGTGTGTGTTCCCAAAAAATTACTGCCGAATTATCTGCATTAAAAAGCCACTCGAACAGTTTGAAGCACAGAAACAATTTGAAGGGTAAAGCTAATTACAAAATTAATTAATTTAATTTAAAAGAATAAATTTATAGGAACTTCACATTCCCAACGGGACAGAATGCGCTGCTTTTTTCAATCATCTTCTTCCACCTCGGTGGACTCAGATGCGTCAAAGGCAGAGATAATTTTGTGCAGTTTCCTTGCTGAACATAACATTGCTTTTAAAGCAATGGATCATTTGGTTGACGCGCTAAAAATATGTTTCCCTGATTCCAAAGTAAGAAATAACTGGAAAAAATTATTCAATGTTACACATATGTACTTTTTTGATAGATTTTGGAAAAAGTTCACTGTAAAAGAACTAAAGCAGCAGCGGTAACAAAAATTGTGATTGGCTTACATCATAAAACTTAATTGATACAACGAATGCAAAATTCAAAGTTCAGTGTAATGACAGATGAATCTACAGACGTTACAAGCAAGAAGACCAGCAGTATAGTCTTGAGATACTACAATCCAGAGCTAGGTTGGATTGTGAGCTCATTTTATGAGTTAGTCGATCTTTTTAAAGATAATGTTGAAGTGGCTAGTGCCAATGTAATTTTCGATGCAGTTATTGAATCATTGACATCAAAAAATATTCCATTAGGAAACATTATAGGTTTTGGATCGGACGGTTGCAACACCATGATGGGAAAACATAACTCCGTTATGTCTAGATTTAAAGAAAAATGTCTTGGTATATTTATTTCAAAATGTGTTTGTCATTCGCTTCATCTATGCGCGAGTGCAGCTACTAAGTCCTTACCGCATAAATGCGAGGAGCTTGCCAAAGATATCTACGCCTTTTTCAAGGGCAGTGCAAAACGAAAAGCAATTTTTGCTCAATTTCAGAGTTTCGTAGAAGTTGAGCCACATAAATTATTAGCTCCTTCTCAAACGCGTTGGCTCTCATTGCATGCAGTAATTTCAAGGATAATTGAACAGTGGGCTGCATTGCATTCGTTTTTCTTAGATATGCAATTTTCAGCCGAAATTTCCACATCGAGTTCAACAAGAATTTTTGAGAGTCTGAACGATCCACAGGTAAAATTGTATTACATTTTTCTTAATTGGGTGTTACCGAAGTTCAACACAATGAATTCCTTTTTTCAAACCGATAAATGCATTATAACTAAAGCTCACTCAGCAATGAGTACCTTATATAAGGAGCTATTAGCGTGTTTTTTGAAAAGGTTATATGTAGAAAGCAATGCATTAAATGATATAGATCAATATAACAGTGAAAATCAACTAGACAATGACAAAATTTATTTAGGATCAGAAATATTATTGCAATTTGAACTATTGCACAATAAAATGTCATTAGATGAAATTAAAGAAATTCTTATTGATTTCAAAAATAAATGCCGAACTTTTTTGCAAATAGCCTGTGATCAGATTAGGAAGCGTTATAACTTCGCTGATAAAGTTATGCAAAATATAAATTGGCTTAATCCCGACATTGCTATGGAATTAGAGACACACGATGAAGTGCCCTCTTTATATAAATTGGCATCTTTATTGCCGCGATGCCTCGAAGATCTCTCACTGCAAAAAATTGATGATCAATGGAGACATCTTTGCTATTCAACACTTCCGCAATCAATTTCCGATGAAAAAGAAGTAGATCGCTTTTGGGGGAAACTATTAACGTTTAAACATGAAAATGACCAATACCTATTCAACGATCTCTCCCGTTTTGTTTTAAATATACTGTCTTTGCCACATGCTAACGCTGAATGCGAAAGAGTGTTTAGCTGCATAAATAATATTAAAATTAAACTTAGAAACTCGTTAAGTAATGAAACAGTTACAAAAATCTTGTTGGCCAAGCAGTGCGAAAAAGAACAAGGCGGCTGTATGAATTTTAAGCCTAATAAAGACATGAATAGTCTTAATAATAATAATATATATTCAAAGCATGTAGAAAATGATGAAGAAGATGAAATTGATGACCTCATAGGTAATATTGCTAATATTTAAGAAAATAATTAATATTTTGTAATACATACTATTAAATCTAAAAATTACCAAAACATGTACGTCATGAAAAAACACTAAAAATATTTTATTTTTCATTCAAAATATATTTAAAATTAAAAAAGTTATGAAAATATTTTTTTTATAGTTAGGTATTAATGCAAACTAGAGTTCAGACATTAGACATTCATCTAAATGATTTACATATGCAGTATATATAGAACACTTATATGTTTAACCGATAAAATTTAACATTTTAGTGAATTGTACGATGAAATTGCCCTCGGTACGATTTTTTTTACGGTATGGTACGATTTTTTAGGTTTGAAAATCTGGCAGCCCTGGACGGGAGTAACAGGGACGATAGAACAACGTGAGCGCAGCGAACGAAGCCGCAGTACGCGGCTAGTTTTATATATAACTAGAATAATAAGGAGGCTCGAAACTGGCGCTGTATTTCTGATAATTTCTATTTCCGAGCCGGGGGGCTCGCAACTGGTATTTATGTATGTTTTTCATCGACCCAGTTACGAGCTCCAAGTTTTGAGTCTCCTTCGAATTATAAAACAATTTACTTAAAAATGTAATTTTAGTTAAAAATATAATTATAGTGAAAATATTTTAATATAATATTGTTAGAATGCGCACTCAGAAAAATAAAGAGTTAAAATCAACTATTTATTAACTTTTTCTGTGTTTAAAATCGTAACTACCATAAAATAAGTTGAAAATTAACTATTATGTAGTAAAAGTAAAATGAAAGTTGAGTTAATTATAAAAAAGTTATTTTTAACTTTAATACCTATGTTGTTTTCATAGAATATAACTATTTTGCAGTAGTTTTTACTAAAATTTGTTTAATACGAAATTTACTATTAAGTTGGGGCACCTTTTGAATAATTACACATAATTGACCGAAGCTGTAATAAACATTTCCGAACTCATTGCACATATTTTAAATATTTATGTAAATTTCCAATGATATTTACGTTTCTATAATAAACGGAGCACCAATGATAACTTTGTTTCCAATTTTACTTAATTTTTAAAATTTACAAGTTCAAGTTAAAACATTTTCATTTAAAAAACATTTTTACGGGACTAGAATTTAACGCACGTATTTTCAAATTTCTTTCAAATCATTTCAAATCGGTAGAATGTTACAACTGAATAGTTGGAAGTTACTATAAAATATTATAATACCCAACTATTTAATAGTAGTATTGAAATTAACTATTTTCCAATTTGAAACAAACTAAAATATAGTACTAAACTACAGTTTTTACTATCTGTAAACTATTTTTGGGATTTTATGAAATATAACTATGAAAAAAGTTAATTTTTACTAAAATATTTTTCTGGGTGCGTTATTCTTTATTTTTTTCATTACGAAGTGTGTGTTTACTATACTAAAGTTAAAAAATACTCACTTGTTTTAGAAAATAAGGTTATTGAATATGCCGAATTATACACAGGAGCAATTGTAGGTTGCCTTAGAGGAAATAAGGAGAGGTTCAACAATTCGTTCTGTAGCTAAGAAATATGGGATTCCACGTGGTACAATTCAAAACCGTTTGCATAATCGAACGAATAAACCAATCAGTGACCCTCCACCTATTTTTTGACCTTACCTTTTTGTGACCTTACCATCGCCGATTCTTTTAAAAAAAATTTTTGCTTGAAAATATAAAACCCCGATTCCATTGAGATCCCAAGTTGATTTTTTGATATATTTTGAAAAACAGTATAATACACAAAGTACAAAAAAAAAAAAAATATAAAAAATGGCATTTTGAGATACTCAAGAATAAAGGACAAAATCGTTATCTTTGGAAAAACAATTTAAGGATAAATGTTATTGATATTTTTATTATTTTGCGACAACCTTTCCCTTTAAAATAAGTCATACTTTGTTATTCTATGATAAAAATTAACAGAGATATGAATTTTCAAAGAGGAGTTGGACACCATTTTTGCTAAATCTTTAACATACTATAACTAACAAAAAAAACGAGAAAAAAAAATTGAAATTATATGTTTTTTTTCACTAGTTTTTCAAGCAAAAATTTTTTCAAAGAATCGGCGATGGTAAGGTCACAACTTTTGTGGTTTTTGATGGAATCACCCTATAAGAGCATAGGAGGCTCGGAACTGACACTGGATGGCTCGGAATAAGGAACAGGGAGGCTCGGAACTGGGACGAAGGCCATTTTACACTTTATATTGATTTTCTTTGAACTATAATAACAATTTTTTGTTGAGTAGGTGTTATAACAAACAAGAATAAAATATTAAATCAGATAGTAAAATATCAGATTGGTAACTGTATATTCTGATTTTTAACGATTTCTCAAAGTCAACATTTCTCTAAAGGGGGCTCGGAACTGGGTACCTTACCCTATCACTTTTTTGATTTTAAACAAATTGTGTTTTCCCTTGACTTCGCGGTGAACCTCTAGCTCGCAACAATATCAACAGTCATGTTTTTTGTAAAGTACAACTTCGACTGAAAGAAGAGCCGACTTGAACAGAAAAACTTTTTAATAGACCCAATTCGAAATTAGGTTTTTTTATCATAACAGGACCTGTCACCAGCATATCGAGCCGATAATTTAACCAAAATGGGTCCGATTCAAATCGAAATTCATTTTAGTAGATACAAATTTAGAGCCATAGGTTCGAAACAGGCTAAATATTTTCTCTTTTCTAATCCTGTATTTTTAACAAAACATTTTAATAAAATTCCCACGAAAACCCCAACAATGAAATCCATGAATTATATCGTCATTGGCGAATTAAAACGCTAATTAAGAGTCAAGTACATTCCTTAACGTCGGATCCTGTTTTGAATAGAAAATCTGGATGTTTTGCATTCAAAGCAATACCGTAATAACAGCTTACTCGAAATTGATTTTAATTAAATTTTTGCGTTCCCTTATTTTATGAATTTTCTCTTGAGTGTACATACCTATGGATTTTGTGATTTACATTTCGTAATCGTGTTATTTTAGAAATCAAAATTGGCGTGCTATTTCGTAAATCAAAATTTGTTTTTCAATACTTGTGGCACATAGATGGCGGTGATATGCTATTTGTAATATCAAGATATCGAAAAGTTGATAATGAACGGAACCGACTGGAGTAAGATGATTTATAAATGTATGTATGTCCATATACATATATATATACAATATATACCTATATCTAAACAAATATATATAAACAAATGTGTTTTATAGAAACAGCTTTAACGGATCAATAACTTTAAAATTTGTTTTATATGATTCCATAATACGTATTCATTTTACTTAAACGTTCTGAGATTAATTTAACAAAATTGCACTGAAGCCGGCTATAGACTTCTCCTGTTCTTCTTGTTTTCACATTTCGTGATTTTTTAGTCTTGTTTCACGAAAAACATTAAACACCATAAAACATAGTACACACAATTCAAAGGTTTTTCATGCTTTCCATTTATTCAATTTAACAATTCGCTTTACGTCCATCCAACTCATTTCAAATATGTTTCTGAACTTAACCTGCAAATGAAAAACTGTACTACGCAAAATAAGAAACTCACGAGAAGGTTACAAAAAAATCGTTTCGCAAATTTTTCGTCACTTTCTCGTCAAGCAAAATCCTTTGATGTCGTTAAGAAACCATCTCCAGTAGAGAAAAATCACGAAACGCAATACGCGATTAAAACCCCAGCAGAAACATAATGACTGGTTCGATAATAAGAGTGTAGTGACGCAATATCGAAAAATAATGCAGGCTATAAGGCGTACATTGAAAGATCGACAAGAGCCAAAAAGGAAGGATCCGACGAGCTTAGGCGATTATCAAACTACATCTGCAGACGAAAGAAACGAAAACACAACAGTGACATAATTATAAGCCTCAATACTGACATGAACTAACATAATCTATGATCCGTATATACTGCCGTCAAACAAATCAGACAAGGCTACAAGCCACAAACAAACCTCTGTAAAGACAAGAAAGGAAATATCTTTAGTGACGCAGAACAAATTAAACAAAGATGATAAAAAGCTGCTGAACCCTAACAGAGTGACGACCACCGACCCAATTATAACATCAAGTGTACTATCGGATGAGCAGGCATCAACTACGGTACCCACTGTCAGAGAAGTGGAAGCAGCCCTGCGCGACCAAAAAATACATAAATCACCCGGAGGATTGCATCAATACCAGTGGAGCTCCTAAGTGAGGCGGATCATACCTCGCCAATCTCCTACACAAAATCGTGACAAAAATTTGTATTGAAGAAAAATGCCCGACGACTGGCGTCAGAGCAATGTCCAGTTGCTCACAAAATTATTTGGTCACTCGGGAATCCGAGCTAAATTCGTCATTTTAAGACTCTAAAATGTAATATATGAAAAAAGTGATGTGATTTGATTTGATGTCGGGATATTGTTAATAAACAGACAATGTGTTTTATAATTTTAAATAGTTGAAATAAATTTATTAACTTGAAAAGAAAATAAAAGGTCGAAAATTCATCTCACAAAATTATTTGGTCACTAGTTCATATTAGTCTTAATACATTTAATGCTTCTTAACTAAACCTATTTAATACTTGGTGGGGTATCCTTTGGCTTTAATAACAGCTTTTAGTCAATTCTGCATATTTTTTACTAAATTAGCAGTGGTTGAAACAGCTATTTTGTCCCACTCTTTTTTTACTGTATTATTTATAATACAACATTGTTATCGATTTTTAAAAAAAAAAAATTTGCTGCCCTCAAAATTTTTTTTTCCACGTTGACTAGTAGACGCGAAAAAAGCAATAAAAATTTTCACTCCGTCTGTACGCCGTACCCCGTACGCCGTACGTCGACCGCCCCAAAATCTTTGAAGGCTCGTAGCTCTCAAACCAGTGGAGCTATTAAATTAAAATTTTTTCTAAGAATAGACTTGGTGGACCCCTTGAATTGACATTATTTTCAGGGGAGGAGGTGTAAGGGGGAAGGCGGGGTAAGCGATTTAGACGAAAAATTTAGGTTTCTAGATCTCAGGAACCGCTTATGTTAGGAGGCTGAAACTTAGAATTTCTATAGAGCTTTGATAATGGACCCATTTGCAAAAAAAAAAACAGATATGGGTGAAGGGGTGTGGGAGTGGAGGGGGAAATAATGCGTCCGAAACGCAAAAATGCCGAGGTTGACAAATTCTAAAATCCATATCTCCTAAACCGTTAATAGCAAGCCATTAAAACTTAACATATATCTGAAGTTATACTAGGAGAGTAGATTGAAACAAAATTTTTGGATGGGGGTAGTGGCGTACGGGGGTGGGTGGTGAAAAACTTTACATTACGATATCTCACAAACTAATTGGACCAGAAAAATAAAATCCGGTTTTATTATAAAGATTAATAAATAAAGATTGCTCAAAGTAAAATATTGGAAGGGGGTGGAGGAGCACGGAAGTGGGAGGGATAAGAATTTTTCAAAAATAACACGATTCATATCTCAATAACAGTGTAATATGGATGTTTCAAATTTTTACCAGAAGTAGGCCTAATAGAACCCTAGTAGGGAAAAAAAGTTTGGTGGTGTGGGTGTAGAGGGTGAGGGTGGGGAAGGGTGTGAAAGAAAAAGTTCCGATGCTTATATCTTAAGAATCTATAATGATAGGAAGCTGAAACTTGGTATTTAGATAGAGCTATAGTAGTGGCATGGTGGAAAAATACATTTTTTTAGGGGTTGTATAGTACGGTGGTGGGGGGTGTTTTCCCTAACTTCAGAACGGCTTATGCTAGGAAGTTGAAACTAGGTACGTATATGTCAATTAACTAGAAAAGTAATTCTGATAAAAAAAAATTCAAATATTCATTGGCGTTCTAAAGGGGGGGGGGGGGGGGGGGGGCAAAAAAAATATCGGTTAATATAAAATGCATATATTTTCAAGATTTTCGTCATATCTATTAGGTCTTTCGCAATATTGAACTCATTTTTATTCTACGGATTCTTCATGTGAATACCTAGAATGCGTTTTCAAGATTTTTTGAAATTCGACCCCTAAGAGGATGTAAGCTGGTTGTATACTTTTTCATGAATTCCACCATGCTGAGAAACATGGTGGATCTGTGGTCTGATCAGATATCGAATATCTTTTCACTTCCCCAGGTTTGTTATATAATCATCTATTTTTAAGTTCTGTTTTTTTCAACCTCTAGACCGCATCCCGGAATATGACCCAATTATTTAATTCATACGTTACACCCTTTTCTAACCGCTTCCCGAACTTTTGTTGGTTTTCAGTCACATAGTAACATACACCGCATCCCCGAAAGGAACGCGTTCTGAATTTCTGCCGGAAAAATAATACAGTTGCGCCCAAACTGTTGTCAGATTTTTTAAATAGTTTTCTGCTAATTTTTGCTTGTTATCTTTTTTTTTCAAAATTACCCACAGGTGCTCAATAGGATCTAGATCCGGAGACTGTGGTGGCGTTTTGAGTTCTTGAGGTACGTTTTACAGCAGCCAACTTTTGACTACAAAAGCCATATGCTTGTTGAAACTTCCAGACACGTGGCATTCCCAATTTAATAGCACTATCTTTAATATATTTTTTTAATATGTGAAAATACGTCCATTAATTCATTATTCCATCAATAAAGTGCAGGTGTCCCACGCCGTTTGTCGCCATACAGCCCCACACTATGACCGAACCTCCACCATGTTTCATTGTTGGGACTAAGTTTTCTTTATTCAGGGAAGTATTTGGTTTTCTCCACACTTTTTGATTTCCATCTGCGCCGAAAATATTGAATTTGGATTCGTCACTCCAAAAGATACGCGGACTCAGATGACGAAGGTTGGTAATCGCTTGTTAGATGCACAAATTGGAGGACGCGAGCGCAGACTGACTTCAGACAGTTGATGATCTGCCTCAGTTTTAGTCACAGTCGTATATTCAGGTCTGGAAGCCACCGCGGTGTGGTAGACACCTCTTCTGAAATAAATGAAAGCACCCAGCCCTTTTGTCCTTATAAATCAAAAGTAAAAAAAAAAACCAGTCGCAATCGGCTCCAAGCCAATCGAAGAACTCTAGATGAAATACTGAATTCCTATTTATATATTAGTTGGAAATATATCAGTGGAATTATCACATGATCTTTTACAGGTACAAAGTATTGTATAGTGGCTACTCGATTTCTTGAGTTATAATGAGTTTCATACATTAAGTTTGTTGTGATCGAGGCCTTGGAAAAACTATTTTGACTTAAAAAAGTCAAAATAATTGAAGAATGGGTAAGGTTCGGGACAGAATGGGCCAATTCCTCCTACGTCTGAATTGGTGGCTGAAGTAGAACGGAAGCGACACGCTTGCTGGCGGCCGGGACTAGCTACGGCAGTGTGGGGTGGTTCTTGTTCTACCTCAGACCATAAACCCTAGTCCTAGACAACAAAAATTTCGTGTCGGCTTACTCCAGGGTATTTAAAATTGGAATATCTTCCCAATAGATCGTGAAAGACCAGGAAGCGGTGGAGTTGCGGTGTTTTTAGCGCCCTGCTCTGCCCACCCTACCTCAGTCACGACATTCCTTAAATGAATTTACGCGTCGTGACCCCTTTTAGAGGTTCGGGGCGAAGGAGCTAAACGCTCGGGTTCACTTTATACGGGCTCTTCTAGCCTCTAATCATCTTCAATTAATAGCAAGTAAAAGAGAAAAAAAAAACATGCCCAAAATAGGCACAAAAAAAAAATCTGAAAAAACAAAGTTCAGGAAAACAAGAAAAATAATGCAAAAATAAATATAATAAAATAGATACACTCACCTCACAATTAAATCTTTCTTTCTTGGAGTTATCAAATTACTTTACTTAATTTTTCTTTCTTTATTAAATTAATTCGTCTTCGTCTGTCCTGTCGGTTTGTCATTTCATATTTATTTTATTATTTTAATTATATATTTTAATAACTTTATATTAAATTTTATATATTTTTATTTATTCCTCCAATTCATTTGTTTCTCCATTGGTTTTTAAAATTTTGGGTATGATATTTTTAGTGAGTTTTTTTTTTTGTCAATTCTAAAATTCGTTTTGTTTACGGATATTATTTCAACATAAAATTGCGTTTCGTTATGCTACACGCGCTCGTTTCGTTAGGCTAACATTCATGGGTGGTTCGTTTACTCGGTGAAATTCGCGTATGACTCGTCGAATGCTCGTACCATACAATTGCAGATTATCACGATTTGAAAATTCATTCTTTATATAAAAAAAATTCGTTCTTATTTTAATCGCCTGTACGAATTGTTTATTTTGGCCACTGTTATTTATTGCATTGTTTCCGTTCGCCGTCGGTATATGTGAAGGTTTGGATTTTTTTATTTTTAAATGTGGCGATTGGGGAACGTTTTTCGCGGAGGACTCTTAACTGCTGTCGGAATTCGAGATTTTCGACATGCCGAATCCGCAGAGCTTACTCGTTGAAAATTTGCATACGATCGATCCAATGAGGAGTTATTACTTGAATGTTACCATATTTTTACTATAATGTCACCGGCATCAACCCTCGTTTCAAGAAAATCGTCTCGGACAAAAAAAATCCCCGAAAAGTGACCGGAAAATTTTTAGATAAAATGTTCTTATTTTTAATCACACTAACGATGTCTTGTTTAATTCCAAATACTTAACCCGGCGAGAATGTGGCAGGGTATGACATACCCTGTGTATTGCATTTATGCGAATATTTTTCATTTAAATTAAACTGTAACATTTCATTTTACAATAAAAACACATTTAATTTATTGTAATCTGTTATTTAAGCTTTAGAGTAAGCGGATATACACGCGGGTATGCCAAACCATACCACATAGTCCATTTACCGTTTTTTCACCACATTCTCGCCGGGTTAACCTGTCGTTTTGGTTTGACTTGCACTTTTTAGCACTTTTGCATAGTGAAGCAAAAGTTGGTTCATTAACCTTATTGCTTATTCATTTGTTTAGCTCGTGTCCGCGGCAAGTGTTATTTACGCATTTCAAGTAAAAAAATCTGCCAACAGTCTGGGCGCAACTTTATTATTTTTCCGGCAGAAGTTCAGAACGCGTTCAATTCGGGGATGCGGTGTATGTTACTATGTGACTAAAAACCTAACAAAAAGTTCGGGAAGCGGTTAGAAAAGGGTGTAACATATGAATTAAATAATTGGGTCATATTCCGGGATGCGGTCTAGAGGTTGAAAAATAAAAAACTTGAAAATAGGTGATTATTAAACAAGCCTGGGGAAGTGAACAGATATTCGATATCTGATCACACCTGAGAAACATGGTGGAATTCATGAAAAAGTATACAACCAGTTTACACCCTCTTAGGGAATTTCAAAAAATCTTGAAAACACATTCTAGGTATTCATATGAAGAATCCGTAGAATAAAAATGAATTCAATATATCGAAAGACCTAGTAGATATCACGAAAATCGTGAAAATATATGCATTTTATATATACTGATCATTTTTTTTGCCCCCCCCCCCCTTCTGAACGCCAATGAATATTCAAATTTTTTTTTATTAGAATTACTTTTCTAGTTACTTTACATATACGTAACGAGTTTCAAATTCCTAGCATAAGCCGTTCTGAAGTTAGGAAAAACACCCCCCACCACCGTACCATACTACCCCTATAAAAAATTTTATTTTTCCACCATGCCACTACTATAGTTCTATCTAAATACCAAGTTTCAGCTTCCTATCATTATAGATTCTTAAGATATAAGCATCGGAACTTTTTCTTTCTCACCCTTCCCCACCCTCACCCTCTACACCCACACCCCCAATTTTTTTTCCCTACTAGGGATCTATTAGGCCTACTTCTGGTAAAAATTTGAAGCATCCATCTTACACTGTTATTGAGATATGAAACGTGTTATATTTGAAAAATTCTTATCCCCTCCACTTCCGTGCTCCCCCGCCCCCATCAAAGATTTTACTTTGAGCAATCTTAATTTATCAAGCTTTATATTCAAACCGAATTTTGTTTTTCTGGTGCTACTGGTTTGGGAGATATCGTCATGTTAAGTATTTCAACCCCCACCCCGTACGCCACTACCCCCACCCAACAATCTTGTTTCAATCTACTCTCCTAGTATAACTACAGATATTTGTCAAGTTTAAATTGCTTGCTATTAACGGTTTAGGAGATATAGATTTTAGAATGTGTCGATCTCGACTTTTTTGCGTTTCGGACGCATTGCTTCCCCCTCCACTCCCACACCCCTTCACCCATATCATCAATTTTTTTTGCAAATGGGTCCACTATCAAAGCTTTATAGAAATTCCAAGTTTCAGACTCCTAACATAAGCGGTTGCTGAGATCTAGAATCCAAAATTTTTCGTCTAAAACGCTTCCCCCTCACACCCCCGCCCCTGAAAATAATGTCAATTCAAGGGGTCTACCTAGTCTATTCCTAGAAAAAATTTTAATTTAATAGCTCCACTGGTTTGAGAGCTACGAGCCTTCAAAGGATGTTGGCGGTCGACGTACGGCGTACGGCGGACAGACGGAGTGAAAATTTTTATTGCTTTTTTCGTGTCTACTAGTCATGAAATGTACACAAAAAAATTTTGAGGGTAGCAAATTTTTTTTTTTTCAAAATCAATAACAATACTGTATTTTTACTAATAAAGTAAAACTGTAATAATTGTTATGCATCGGAAATACAAACCTTCGTGGGAAAATGAAGATGAATTCAAAGGTAATAAATCACGATGAAACTTAAATTTCGGAAATCGGATACATGAACATGAACTACGAGTATTCATGAAAAATGTTGATTTTCATTTTCAAGAGAGGATGTGGGTTTATCAGTGAAAGATTTTCCTTTATTTTATGTAATTTGTTGTTTTTTGTTATGTTATTTTTGTATTGAATATATTTAAGTTTATTTTCACTACCAAATGTATATTTTTCATCATGGCGTAATTTGGCGATTTTACATTATTATTTATAATACAGTATTGTTATTGTTTTAAGAAAAAAAAAAATTTGCTGCCCTCAAAATTTTTTTGTGTACGCCGTACGTCGACCGCGAAAATCCTTTGAAGGCTCGTAGCTCTCAAGCCAGTGGAGCTATTAAATTAAATTTTTTCCTAGAAATAGACTGGGTAGATTCCTTGAATTGACATTATTTTCAGGGGTGGGGGTGTGAGGGGGAAGGTGGGGGAAGCGTTTTAGACGAAAAATTTTGGATTCTAGATCTCAGCAACCGCTTATGTTAGGAGACTGAAACTTGGAATTTCTATAAAGCTTTGATAGTGGACCCATTTGCAAGAAAATTGATGATATGGGTGGAGGGGTGTGGGAGTGGAGGGGGAAGCAATGCGTCCGAAACGCAAAAAAGTCGAGATCGACACATTCTAAAATCCATATCTCCTAAACCGTTAATAGCAAGCAATTCAAAATTTACAAATATCTGTAGTTATACTAGGAGAGTAGATTGAAACAAAATTTTTGGGTGGGGGTAGTGGTGTACGAGGGTGGGGGTTGAAATACGTAACATTACGATATCTCCCAAACCAGTGGCACCAGAAAAACAAAATTCGGTTTGGATATAAAGCTTGATAAATAAAGATTGCTCAAAGTAAAATCTTTGAAGGGGGCGGGGGAGCACGGAAGTGGAGGGGATAAGAATTTTTCAAAAATAACACGTTTCATATCTCAATAACAGTGTAAGATGGATGCTTCAAATTTTTACCAGAAGTAGGCCTAATAGAACCCTAGTAGGGAAAAAAAGTTTGGGGGTGTGGGTGTAGAGGATGAGGGTGGAAAAATGTAAAAAAGAAAAAGTTCCGATGCTTATATCTTAAGAATCTATAATGATAGGAAGCTGAAACTTGGTATTTAGATAGAGCTATAGTAGCGGCATGGTGGAAAAATACATTTTTTTTAGCGGTAGTATGGTACGGTGGTGATATTCCTAAGCTTAGAACGGCTTATGCTAGGAAATTGAAACTCGGTACGTATATGTAAATTAACTAGAAAAGTAATTCCGATAAAAAAAAATTTGAATATTCATTGGCGTTCAGAAGGGGGGGGGGCAAAAAAAAATATCAGTTGATATAAAATGCATATATTTTCACGATTTTCGTCATATCTACTAGGTCTTCCAAAATATTGAATTCATTTTTATTCTACGGATTTTTCATATGAATACCTAGAATGTGTTTTCAAGATTTTTTGAAATTCGACCCCTAAGAGGGTGTAAACTGGTTGTATACTTTTTCATGAATTCCACCATGTTTCTCAGGTCTGATCAGATATCGAATATCTTTTCACTTCCCCAGGCTTGTTTAATAATCACCTATTTTTAAGTTTTTTTCTTTTCCAACCTCTAGACCGCATCCCGGAATATGACCCAATTATATAATTCATATATTACACTTTATTCTAACCGTTTCCCGAACTTTTTGACTTTTTGTTAGGTTTTCAGTTACATAGTAACATACACCGCATCCCCGGATTGAACACGTTCTGAACTTCTGTCGGAAAAATAATAAAGTTGCGCTCAGACTGTTTGCAGATTTTTTTAAAAGACCTTTGGCGCAATTTGGTGCTTTTTTAAAAGATCTTTGGCGCAATTTTTTTAAAGCGTCTAGCAACCCTCCCGGGAAGCTGCACGCAAGCACATATGTCAAAGATAACAACGAACTCTATTTCGTAGAATAGCCTAGAATTTTCACCGATTTCTTTTTCACGCAAAGATATTTCTTTTACGAAATTTTCACCAGTTTAATGACGAATGGTTCGAGCTGATCACTTGAGCGTAACCCGACGAGGTAATTTCAGCGGTTAAGTGCCAATTTGCATTCTTTGTTTAATGAGAAAAAGCGATACACTTTACTCCCGATACCATTTTTTTTCTTTCTCATTGCGCTACAGGCGCGACGAGGTACAAAAATTGGTCACACACACACCGATTCACACTTATTCTCGACGGCCGAATCGAGGCCGCTACGAAATATCACTTGTGATTGCGGCTTTGGAACCGTGAACCCGTGAAAACCACCGAAATTCGCTAAAAACACACGCAACCGTGCTACGAAAACAAGTCCGGACAAACGCGGAATCTATGCACGAAATCTGCAATTGAACACCCTAGAAAAATTCGTAAGAACCCAATAATTAGAGAACTGTTCGCTCGCGGGCACAAAAATCAACCGCGCGACGCTTTGTACCGCCCGGCATCTACCAAGCAACGGTACTCTTCCCAGCCGAGCCGGTTTCCAGTCTCTTGAGAATGGTGCAGGCAATTGTGAATGCTTCCGATGCCCGACAGATCTTCGTGCATCGAAAGCATTCACAACTACCGGCCTGAACTTCCGATTTCCGGACAAAATTTCAACTTCCTAGGTCAACGCGTTCTTGAGTTATCGTGCAAAGACAGCAAACGGATTTGGGGGTTTTGGCCTCAAATAAACACAAAATACTAGATAACTTTTTTTCGTCTGTAGGGTTTTTCGGGCTGGATTAAACTTATAATACTCTAAATGATTTCATCTAGAGTATAAATACTTTATTATTAAAATAATAAAGTAAAATCTAATATATAAAAATAAGTTAGTTTTTTGGTCTAGTGCGATTAAAATCTACACCTGTGAACCGTTTCCTCCCAAATTTTGCATGGACATTCTCGAGACTACCGGACAGATTGAGAACAGAACTATATATTCCCGAAATTTGTGCTTCACCAGTTATTTCAACATTTGGGTTTTTTTTTATAAGTTGACTCAGATAAACCTGACTTAGAATCAAAAATTTACAAAAGGCAGTCGTAGCCGAGCGGGTAAGGCGTCCGACTATAAATCACATGATTCCGTCTGGGAGCGTAGGTTCGAATCCTGCCGGCCGCGAACATGTGTGATTTTTTTTTCATTTATTTGTTTCGATTTTACTACAGGCTGCGAACACGTGACGGGAGTAACAGGGGCGATGAAACATAGTTATATATACCCGAAATTGGTGGTTCGCGAGTTATTTTAACATTTGAGTGGATGAAGTATGGACGATGGTGGATAGAGAATGGAGGATGAATGGCGGATGGTGAATGGGGGATGGAGAAAAGTAAGAAATGAAAATTGAAAAGTGAAAAATGAAAAAAAAAATGAAAAGTGAAAAATGGCATTTATGTCTCCAGTTCCTTAAGCTGAAAAAGTGTATCCGAAAAGGAAGAAACAGGACCAATGGATAAACGGGAGTAACAGGGGCGATGGAACAATGAGAACATAGCCGCGGTTTTTTGGTAGTGCTCGATTAAAATTTACACCTGTGAACCGTTCCCTCCCAAATTTTGCATGGTCATTCTCGAGACTACCCACAGGAGTGGAAGGATATCGCCCATTAACGAACTTAGCCTTACTTTTTCTATTTTACAAGTTGTGACAAAATTCGTTCTTGAGTTATCGTGCAAACGGACGGACAGCAAACGGATTTGAGGGTTTTGGCCTCAAATAAACACAAAATACTATATAACTTTTTTTCGTCCGTGGCTCGGTTCTATGCGTTACAATATTTTCGCGCTGGATTAAACTTATAATACTTAACATGATTTCATCTAGAGTATAAAATTATCGTGCAAAGACAGCAAACGGATTTGGGGGTTTTGGCCTCAAATAAACACAAAATACTAGATAACTTTTTTTCGTCTGTAGTGTTTTTCGGGCTGGATTAAACTTATAATACTCTAAATGATTTCATCTAGAGTATAAATACTTTATTATTAAAATAATAAAGTAAAATCTAATATATAAAAATAAGTTAGTTTTTTGGTTGAGCGCGATTAAAATCTACACCTGTGAACCGTTCCCTCCCAAATTTTGCATGGACATTCTCGAGACTACCGGACAGGTCGAGAACATAATTATGTATTCCCCAAATTGGTGGTTCGCGAGTTTTTTCAAGATTTGAGTGTTTTTAATGTGATTTAGCGGCAGTGTGTTCTTTTACGGTGTATTAGTTACGCGTTCCTATTACTAAATGGTAAAGTTCTATGGATGGTGGATAAAGGATAGTGGATAGAGAATGGAAGATGGTGGATGGAGGAAGGTGGATGGGGGATGGAGAAAAAAGAAAAATTAAAAATTAGATATTAAAAATTAAAAGCTAAAAATTAAAAATGAACAATGGAAAATGGCATTAATGTCTCCAGTTCCTTGAGCTGAAAAAGTGTACCCGAAATGGGAGAAACAGGACCAATGGATAAACGGGAGTAACAGCGGCGATGGAACAACGTGAGCGTAGCGACCGATGCCGCGGTACGCGGCTAGTGATAATGTCTGCTTTCAACTCAATCGCTGCTTCTTCACCTCATCACTCCTATATAGCGATATCGGAATCCAATTTATAATCCACTCACTTATAATGCTTAAAATGGAAAATAGTATTTTATTCAACGGAAATAAGCGAAAAATTGAAGAACACTTGTAGTGTTCAATTTCACTTTATGGTATACCGCGGCTACGCTCGAAACTGCAAAGCCAGCGGTATATTCATTAGGCAAACCAAACTTTGTTTTCAATAAATATGTACCAATATTACTATTACTGAATAACAACTCAATAATATCTTATGTGAAGATAAATTGACAATGTAAATAATTTTGGCAAGCTAGATAATGCAAATACCCCACTGTGCGACGGGAGAAACAAGTGAAACAGAAGCAATGGAAACAACGAAAGAAACGGGAGTAACATGAGCAACGGGAGTGGTTAAGAGGGATGACAAACAAAATACATGCAGCATCTCTAAGGAAAAGCCAATGCTAATGCGGACCTCTGGCAGAATTCAGCCATCCATATAAGGCTGGATGTTTGCATTGACTTTCTGTTTGGTGGTACGAAGCCCGAAGCATAATTCGTTAATGCAGAAAAATGTTGTAAATTGAAATAATGTACATGGACCATATCAAATTTCTCTTTAATAATAATAATAATAATTCGATTATTTCCCAAAATTTTTCTATAATTTTAAGCTAAGCTAGATATACATTCATATAAGAATTGAGTGTTCTGACAGAGTTTATCTTTACAGCTACGGTATAGTTTGATAAAGGACTCAGAATTTAAGAGTATTAACCGGAAAACCTTGTATTTTCAACTACGGTACACTAAATATTTAAATGGTAAAACATGTTTTTTATTAAAATGTTTGGAATTCAAAAACAGTTTCAATGAAAAATGGGAAAAAAACCTTGTGATAGGAAAGTACTTAAACCTGTTAAGTAACTAATTAACAATAAAATATGAATGTAGAAAGTTAAACAACGACAAAAAAAGTAGAAAAGAAAATAATATACAAATACTAGAAAGAAAGGATAAAAAGGAGTACAAAAAAGGCTCATAAGTAGAGATGGCAATTAAAATGAATTAATCGAATAATAAATCATTTAATTAATCAGAATATGATAATCGATTTACGATTAAATCTGTAGAAAATAATCGATTTATCGATTAATTTCGCCTTTATAGCTAACAATATATTATATATTTCATTACAAAAGTACCATGTAATACAGAAAAAATTAAAAAAAAAAACAAAATCTTGATCCATATATATGTACTCGTACATTATTTTATAAAACGATTACAATAAATAGGATTCATTTCACAGAAATATAATAGTAATTCAATGAAGTTATAATTGCATAGAAATGTTAAAATTTATTTCGATGAGCTTTCTACTTGTTAGTACCTACTCTTAAGCCATGAGCTCAAAAATAATCATTTAGACAATCTTTTGGTAGTCATCTTATTCCTTCAGACGGTACAGATGTTCCAAGTAAATGGATGTACTTGCCACGTTCTAAAGTTTCGGGAAAACTGATTTCATTTCTTCCCAGGCATCAAATGCATTTTATTGTAGGGATAGTTCATCTTCAGGCAGGTTTGATGTTGAATCGCTGGTCTTCCTCCTTTGTTTATGTACCAACGCCATGTGAGCAGCCCACAGGTCAAATTCGTAACCTGAAGCCAAGGTTGATAATTCACCCGAAGTCCCGATACTTTCTGCCATATTGATATTGTTCATTTCAAGCCAAACGTTACTTAAGGTTTGCCAAAGAGAAACAGGGTTATTGAAATGAATTTTCTTAGCTTTGGATCCAATAAAGTAGATGCTGATTGTAAAAATATTTTCTCTGTCTGACCGAATCGTCGTTCATACTCCGATATAACCTTTTTTTTAATTTCCTAGCAGTTGCGAAGTGACAAATTATTTTTTCCAACTGTTGGCGCCCACCGTGAATAAGCGAAATTATCTGGCTCAAAGTATCATACTTCCCACCACTGACTTGATTCGTCATGGCTTCTAATGGTCGCAAAATGGAAAGTTTTTGAATTGTGTCTATTTTCCTTAGCGTTATCATGGAAGGCGCATCTACATGGTTCATCATGATCTGACATATAGTACATATGGCATCAGTTTTATCAAACGCTCCAACATATACAGACAGGAGTTCCATCTAGTCTTCACGTCCATAAGAAGTGCCATCATTTTTTCCTCCGGTACTTCTGCTTTCGATTGATTCTTCCTAAGCTAGTCACTAGCATTAACGTGACGTTTTGTTCAAGTAACAATGTTACTGGCTTTCCAAAGATTTTTCTCGCACAAGATTTAGTGTATGCGCAAAACAAGGTATGTACATGTTTCTGCTTACCAAATTGGTCGCTTACTGCTTTGACTATGTTAGCACCGTTGTCAGTTGCAGAACATACTATTTATTCATAACTTATATTGTAATCGTTGAAGACTTGCGCAAGAACTTCTGAAATATAGGCAGAAGTGTTTGCCTCCGACAATTTAAAGACGCCAATCGTTCCAGAAAAAGTTCGGACGTGTGGACCTTTAAACTTTAACGTAACAGCTGGCAACAATGACAACAAATCAGTCGATAAATCAAATGATTAGTCGAACCAAGAGTTTCAAGAATAATTGAACAATACAATAATCGATTATTTCAACCATTTGATTAATCGTTGCCATCTACTTATAAGAATAAGAGATCGATTAAATTAAATGATAGAAAGAATCAAAGGACTGATAGAGTGTGCACAATTGGCTTTAAATTTAAGCTCTTGGCTATCAGTCACTGTTTTAACTGGAGATACATATGTATATTGCCTATTTGGTGCAAAGTCCTGGTAGATATGTAAATGCCAGGGCTTGTCCAGTATACATAAGTTTAAGACATTTGTTTTGTACTATTTGTAGTTTCTTTTTATGGACGGTTGCGCATTTATTCCAGACTGGGCATGCATATAGTAAAGTGCGACGCATCATAACCTTGCAAATTAATAGTTTATTATCGGTTGAGAGCTTAGAACGACGGTTGATCAGGGGGTATAAAATCCTAATAAATTTTAGTGTCCTTGACCCTGTGAATGATGGTATGGGCCTGAAATGTCAGTTTCGAGTCTAGACTCATAACCAGGTATTTAATTTCTTTACACCAAGCTATATTTTCGCCCAAAATATTGATGGCTAATCTTTCACTTTGTGAAGAATATAGACAAATTTTTATATCTTATACTTTCAAGAATTATAAAAAAAATTTGGATTTAGAAAATTCCACTCCATTACAAAGTTATAGCGCTAAATGTGACCATACATCGGTTTAAAGCGGCTTCCTGGCTATTTGCCGCGCCACAGCAGCGTTTAGCATATATTTTTTCGCAAAAGTCGAGTATCATAGAAAACAAGGTCATTCATAGGACCATCTGTAAAAAACACGAAGATAAAAGAGCAAGAAAGCGTACAGTACGAAGCTAGAATGGGAGACTAGCCGTAAGTTAACGTTTTACCTATCAAAAACTTTGAACGCATTTTTCTTGGAACTTTTTTTATAAATTATTAAACGCAAATTTTTCTTAAAAAAACTGGTTACTAAGGTTTGAAATACTGTAACTTACTTATTTTTGAAAAAAAAAAAATTCCCTCCGATAGACTATAACTACTACATTCTTTTACAGGATTCTTTTTCAATTTTGCAAATTGAATTATTTTTAGTGAAGTTATGATGCCGACTATAGTTGAATATATAATAAGAAATGTGAACTCAACAATTAAATTTTCTTTTCACCATATAACCTTCATAATAATTTTTTTAATTTACTCGATTTTCAGGGCGCTCAGAGTTATATGAGCCTGTAGCGGAGTTTCAAACATCGCTTTGAAATTTCATAACATTACGAACAAGAAAATAAAAATTGTTCAAATCGAAAATTTTCGTTCGCACAAATTGTACCTATTGTCATTTGCCGTAAAATAAAAGTCTAAAAATAGAATCTCGATGTAAACGGATGTTTGAAACCGGTACCGCATTATAGTCTTTCAATTTAGAATTTCAAAACCCAAAAAAAACCAAGAACTGTAAAATCGTTTTGTAACTTAGTACGTACAGAGCAACGCAACGCATGGAGCAACGCAACACAACGACGACGCACAGAGCAACGCAACGCGACACACAGAGCAACGCAACGCACAGATCAACGCAACGCACAGAGCAACGACACACAGAACAAAGCAACGCACAGAGCAACGACACCCAGAGCAACGCAACGCACAGAGCAACGATACCCAGAGCGAGGCTACGCACAGAGCAATGCAACGAATAGAGCAACGTACCGAGCAACGAACACACTGAACAACGCACGGCACCCGAGAAGTACCGAGCCGAGCAGCAACGCGAGGAGAACGAGGTCGGAGACGCTGTAGGACCGAGGAAACCGAAGCGTATTAAACAAAGAATACATAATACTAACTTGAATTAACTTGAATTACATACTGAATTAAAACCTTAATATAATAAATAACTTGAAGTCATTAAATAAATGTTTTGTAACGAACCCCTGGCGCCCGATGAGCCTACCCCGGAATCGAGTCGGAGTGTGAGAACGGAAATCTCCTGACGAATTTCCGCCCACAACTATGAGGACAGCAGCATTAAATTCATAATAAACATAGCGTGTAACAAAAACAGAGACTGAATTATACTATAAAAAAAAAACATCTTGCATTTAATTTTATGACTTGTTATAATTCGCAGCCAGCGCATGTTCTGGCCAGTATATAGGACAAAACGACCGAGCAAAAGGGGCCAGTTGGCGGCGTCAGTCAGTAGCCGCGGGTCGAGCCTAGAAAACTCGTCCCAAAGTGAAAACTGACGCCATGCCCGAGAAATCGGCCTAAGGCTTGGGTCTGTGGCTCTTGTGAGTTCGCCAAACAAAGTCTCGAAAGTCTCGACGGTAGAGTACGGCTTGCCCCGGCCATGCCAATCTATTTAGGGTCTGTGGCTCTTGTGAGTCCGCCTAAAACATAGAACGGCCAACCGGTTACCGTGAATACGGAGCCAAACTCAGCCAACGCAAGCGACGGAGGCCGAAAGCAGCGACCAGCGGCAGAGACTAGCGGCACAGAGGGCAACACAGACGACGCAGCGAGACCCTGACGACGCCGCAAGACCCAGACGAAGCAACGACGAACAAGGCACATAACCGAGGTCCAGAGGAAGCAACGGAACGCAACGCACGGAGCAACGCAACGCAACGACGACGCACGGAGCAACGCAACGCGACGCACAGAGCTACGACATACAGAGCAACGTAACGCACAGAGCAACGACACAGAGCAGCGCAACGCATGGAGCAACGCAACCCAACGACGACGCACAGAGCAACGCAACACGGAGCAACGCAACGCCCAGATCAACGCAACGTACAGAGCAACGACACACAGAACAAAGCAACGCACAGAGCAACGACACCCAGAGCAACGCAACGCACAGAGCAACGATACCCGGAGCGAGGCTACGCACAGAGCAATGCAACGAATAGAGCAACGTGCCGAGCAACGAACACACTGAACAACGCACGGCACCCGAGAAGTACCGAGCCGAGCAGCAACGCGAGGAGAACGAGGTCGGAGACGCTGTAGGACCGAGGAAACCGAAGCGTATTAAACAAAGAATACATAATACTAACTTGAATTAACTTGAATTACATACTGAATTAAAACCTTAATATAATAAATAACTTGAAGTCATTAAATAAATGTTTTGTAACGAACCCCTGGCGCCCGATGAGTCTACCCCAGCAAATCGAGTCGTTACAAAGAGTAGATATAATATAATTCTAGTCTAACCAACCAACAACGACAGCAGTCGTGCTTTTTATTTTAACGCAAGTTATAAGACTCAAGGCATATAATATAATAATTTGGAGTACAAACTCTATAAGTGGTGACCCCGAACAACGAACATCGTGAAAAGTATAAAATTAATTAAAATATAAAACCCCATAAGTGGTGACATTAAAAACAAACATCGTTAAAAATTATAAAGTAATTAAAATATAAACCACATAAGTGTTAATAAAACACCGACAGCGAACAACGTTTAGTGTTAAAGTTTAAAGTTATAATATACTTCAATTATACGAAGGTTAAAATTTATATAAAAAAAGTTTAAAAGTTTTGTTTAAAATAAAGTTAAACTAATAAAAGAATTAAAACTACGCCAAACGACCATTTTTTTTAAGGAAATACAAAATCAAACTACATAAATTTTAATACCAGAAGTGCTCATAGAGTTAACATAAGTGGACCAAAAAAATATAAAAGCAAGGAAATGCAAATTATTTCGTTGCAAAATTTATTTTAAAATTTCATCGACACCTAACACAGAAGCAACAACAAATCCAAATACCCAACACGGCAAACAAATCGGCAGCCAGCACGGGAACAACAACAAATCAATACCCAACACAGAAACAACAACAATTCATCAACAACAACGCTCGGAAACCAATTAAAGTATTTTATAATATATTTTCTTTGCTAAAATTCTTTTGTTTGAACTATTAAATGATTATAACTAAAAGGAATGAGTAAAGTAGAAATGATTTAAGAACATTTGAGATAACAAATTCAAAAAAAAAAAAAAAAAAAATTGAAATAATAAATTAGAATACAGAAATGACAAAAGGGAAAAAAATGAAATAAATATTTCTCGCGATAACAATATTTAAAAACATTAGTTAGAAGTCGTAGAGCAAAGTTGATCGGAAACTGAACATACCCAGAATCAAAATTAAAATTGCGTATTGCAGGATTTAATTGTTCTTGAAAATTACGAATCGTAATTATATATCTATCAACTGCAATTAGGTTCATATTTATTCTGAACTACATTCAGATTTTAAAAAAGACACACTTTTATTTATCAAACCTATCGAAGTTCCATCCATTAATTGCCAATACCGAATTGCGATCGTAAGCGTGCATAATGCTAATACTACCTATAAATGCAAGAGAGCAAATGTGAACTCATATTTACATGAATTTTTTTTTTTAAGAATATAATTCTAAATTCATTCTAAAACACATTCGAAACTCAACTTATCGAATTTAAATAATAATCGGGACAAGTTTATGAAAACCTTTTAAGACACAAAGCAAAAAAGTGAACATAATATTTATTTTTTTTTTTTAATTTTTGATGAATGTTTTCACAGTACATTTTGAATTGAAAATACAAGGTTTTCCGGTAAATACTGTTAAATTTATTTCGTGTGACGTTTCGGACTCGACTGAGTCCTTTATCAACAGTTTGATAAAGGACTCAGTCGAGTCCGAAACGTCACACAAAATAAATTTAACAGTATTTACCTTGTATTTTCAATAATATTTATTTTTCTCTATAAAATATTGTTTTTAAAATGGACGACGAAGAAGTTACCGCACAAGACGCCAACGCGGGCACAAGCAGTAGTAATATCTCAACAATGAAAGAAGATTATTCACAAGAAACTTCTGCTTACCATGTAAGACTTCCTTCATTCTGGATACACTCACCATTTTCATGGTTCATTCAAGCAGAAGCTCAATTCGAGATTGGAAGGATAAAATTAGATCTCACAAAATATAACTATACGTTAGCTGCACTTCCTCAAGAAGTGATAGAGACAGTTATCGATAAAATTCAAAAACCCCCCAAACAGAACCTATATGACAATATAAAAACAATCCTCATTAAACGACATACGGTGAGCGAAGAAAGAAGGATAGAACAACTTTTAGGCAATATCGAAATGGGAAATAAGAAACCTTCAGATTTTTATCGCTCATTGTTTAATATGGCTGGTTCTAGTGATACTTTCAGTGAAAAACTTCCCCCCAATCTTTGGATGCGCCGTATGCCACAGCCAATTGCTATAGCTTTGATATCTCAAAGCGATAAGCCGATTGAGGAATTAACTTCTTTAGCGGATAAAATTTGGGATGCTCTTCCGAACTCTAGTTCTATATGCGCTATAGAAAATAAACCAACAATTTTTTCCCTGAAGCAAGAAATTTTCGAAATTAAAAAAAAAAATCTGCCAACAGTCTGGGCGCAACTGTATTATTTTTCCGCCAGAAGTTCAGAACGCGTTCAATTCGGGGATGCGGTGTATGTTACTATGTGACTGAAAACCTAACAAAAAAATCGGGAAGCGGTTAGAAAAGGGTGTAACATATGAATTAAATAATTGGGTCATATTCCGGGATGCGGTCTAGAGGTTGAAAAAAACAAAACTTAAAAATAGGTGATTATTAAACAAACCTGGGGAAGTGAAAAGATATTCGATATCTGATCAGACCTGAGGAACATGGTGGAATTCATGAAAAAGTATACAACACCTTTACACCGTCTTAGGGGTCGAATTTCAAAAAATCTTGAAAACACTTTCTAGGTATTCACATGAAGAATCCGTAGAATGAAAATGAATTCAATATTTCGAAAGACCTAGTAGATATGACGAAAATCGTGAAAATATATGTATTTTATATTAACCGATATTTTTTTTGCCCCCCCTTCTGAACGCCAGTGAATATTTGAATTTTTTTTATCAGAATTACTTTTCTAGTTAATTTACATATACCTACCGAGTTCCAACTTCCTAGCATAAGCCGTTCTGAAGTCAGGGAAAACACCCCTCATAACCGTACCATACTACCCCTAAAAAAAAAATTATTTTTCCACCATGCCACTACTATAGCTCTATCTAAATACCAAGTTTCAGCTTCCTATCATTATAGATTCTTAAGATATAAGCATCGGAACTTTTTCTTTCACACCCTTCCCCACCCTCACCCTCTACACCCACACCCCCAACCTTTTTTTCCCTACTAGTGTTCTATTAGGCCTACTTCTGGTAAAAATTTGAAACATCCATCTTACACTGTTATTTAGATATGAATCGTGTTATTTTTGAAAAATTCTAATCCCTCCCACTTCCGTGCTCCTCCACCCCCTTCAAATATTTTACTTTGAGCAATCTTTATTTACCAATTTTTATAACAAAACCGAATTTTGTTTTTCTGGCCGAATTAGTTTGTGAGATATCGTAATTTAAAGTTTTCACCCCCCACCCCCATACGCCACTACCCCACCCAAAAATTTTGTTTCAATCTACTCTCCTAGTATAACTACAGATATTTGTTAAGTTTTAATTGCTTGCTATTAATGGTTTAGGAGATATGGATTTTAGAATTTGTCGATCTCGGCATTTTTGCGTTTCTGATGCATTATTTCCCCCTCCACTCCCACACCCCTTCACCCATATCTGTTTTTTTTTTTGCAAATGGGTTCATTTTCAAAGCTCTATAGAAATTCTAAGTTTCAACCTCCTAACACAAGCGGTTTCTGAGATCTAGAAACCTAAATTTTTCGTCAAAAACGCTTACCCCGCCTTCCCCCTTACACCTCCTCCCCTGAAAATAATGTCAATTCAAGGGGTCCACCAAGTCTATTCTTAGAAAAAATTTTAATTTAATAGCTCCACTGGTTTGAGAGCTACGAGCCTATAAAGATTTTGGGGCGGTCGACGTACGGCGTACGGCGTACGGCGTACTAGTCATGAAACGTGGAAAAAAAAATTTTGAGGGCATCAAATTTTTTTTTTTTAAAAATCGATAACAATACTGTATTATTAATAATACAGTAAAACTAAACGTTTATTGTCTTTCAATAAAAATCACAACCATAATCGCTCGCGCAGTCGTTCTCGAAATACCAAATTTAATAAAAAGGAATGCGAAGAGACTTGTTGGTATAATGAGAAATTCGGAACAAAAGCGCAGAAGTGTGTTATGCCTTGCAAATTCAACGATTTACCCTTAGCCACGAAATCCGAGGCTACAAAGGAACCAAAAAACTTAATAACTCTTCTATAGCAGCGGCAAATAGGGGAGGGAACATTAAAATTTGCCGTCTTTATATACGAGATCATAACAATAAAATTAACTTCCTGATTGACACAGGAGCTGACGTTTCAGCAGTACCTCAATACTTATTTCCAGCTACTAGCAAGAAATGCGAATATAACTTAACGGCAGCAAACGGCTCGGGAATCAAAGTGTTTGGTACCAAGTTGCTAAAATTAAACTTAGGTCTCCGTCGAGATTTTAATCATCCTTTCTTAATTGCTTCAATCAACAAACCAATAATCCGAGCAGATTTTCTAGAAAAATTTAATATTCTTGTCGATATTCGAAACAAGAAATTAATTGACAACACAACAAAATTAGCTGCCGAAACAAGTACAATCAATTCAGATACACCAACCCCAACACATTTCAGCATCGAAAATAAATTCGAAGCTTCATTCAAAAAATTTCCTTTAGTGTGTACAGCACCAAATTTTAACTGCCCCAGTAAGCATACGGTTCAACATCATATTGTGATCCAAAGAACACTTCCTTCTTGTCGTCCAAGAAGATTAGAGCCACTAAAACATAAAGGAACATGGTGGAATTCATGAAAAAGTATACAACACCTTTACACCCTCTTAGGGGTCGAATTTCAAAAAATCTTGAAAACACATTCTAGGTATTCACATGAAGAATCCGTAGAATAAAAATGAATTCAATATTTCGAAAGACCTAGTAGATATGACGAAAATCGTGAAAATATATGTATTTTATATTAACCGATATTTTTTTTGCCCCCCCTTCTGAACGCCAGTGAATATTTGAATTTTTTTTATCAGAATTACTTTTCTAGTTAATTTACATATACCTACCGAGTTCCAACTTCCTAGCATAAGCCGTTCTGAAGTCAGGGAAAACACCCCTCATAACCGTACCATACTACACCTAAAAAAAAAATTATTTTTCCACCATGCCACTACTATAGCTCTATCTAAATACCAAGTTTCAGCTTCCTATCATTATAGATTCTTAAGATATAAGCATCGGAGCTTTTTCTTTCACACCCTTCCCCACCCTCACCCTCTACACCCACACCCCCAACCTTTTTTTCCCTACTAGGGTTCTATTAGGCCTACTTCTGGTAAAAATTTGAAACATCCATCTTACACTGTTATTTAGATATGAATCGTGTTATTTTTGAAAAATTTTAATCCCTCCCACTTCCGTGCTCCTCCACCCCCTTCAAATATTTTACTTTGAGCAATCTTTATTTATCAATTTTTATAACAAAACCGAATTTTGTTTTTCTGGCCGAATTAGTTTGTGAGATATCGTAATTTAAAGTTTTCACCCCCCACCCCCATACGCCACTACCCCACCCAAAAATTTTGTTTCAATCTACTCTCCTAGTATAACTACAGATATTTGTTAAGTTTTAATTGCTTGCTATTAATGGTTTAGGAGATATGGATTTTAGAATTTGTCGATCTCGGCATTTTTGCGTTTCTGATGCATTATTTCCCCCTCCACTCCCACACCCCTTCACCCATATCTGTTTTTTTTTTGCAAATGGGTTCATTTTCAAAGCTCTATAGAAATTCTAAGTTTCAACCTCCTAACACAAGCGGTTCCTGAGATCTAGAAACCTAAATTTTTCGTCAAAAACGCTTACCCCGCCTTCCCCCTTACACCTCCTCCCCTGAAAATAATGTCAATTCAAGGGGTCCACCAAGTCTATTCTTAGAAAAAATTTTAATTTAATAGCTCCACTGGTTTGAGAGCTACGAGCCTATAAAGATTTTGGGGCGGTCGACGTACGGCGTACGGCGTACTAGTCATGAAACGTGGAAAAAAAAATTTTGAGGGCATCAAATTTTTTTTTTTTAAAAATCGATAACAATACTGTACTATTAATAATACAGTAAAACTAAACGTTTATTGTCTTTCAATAAAAATCACAACCATAATCGCTCGCGCAGTCGTTCTCGAAATACCAAATTTAATAAAAAGGAATGCGAAGAGACTTGTTGGTATAATGAGAAATTCGGAACAAAAGCGCAGAAGTGTGTTATGCCTTGCAAATTCAACGATTTACCCTTAGCCACGAAATCCGAGGCTACAAAGGAACCAAAAAACTTAATAACTCTTCTATAGCAGCGGCAAATAGGGGAGGGAACATTAAAATTTGCCGTCTTTATATACGAGATCATAACAATAAAATTAACTTCCTGATTGACACAGGAGCTGACGTTTCAGCAGTACCTCAATACTTATTTCCAGCTACTAGCAAGAAATGCGAATATAACTTAACGGCAGCAAACGGCTCGGGAATCAAAGTGTTTGGTACCAAGTTGCTAAAATTAAACTTAGGTCTCCGTCGAGATTTTAATCATCCTTTCTTAATTGCTTCAATCAACAAACCAATAATCCGAGCAGATTTTCTAGAAAAATTTAATATTCTTGTCGATATTCGAAACAAGAAATTAATTGACAACACAACAAAATTAGCTGCCGAAACAAGTACAATCAATTCAGATACACCAACCCCAACACATTTCAGCATCGAAAATAAATTCGAAGCTTCATTCAAAAAATTTCCTTTAGTGTGTACAGCACCAAATTTTAACTGCCCCAGTAAGCATACGGTTCAACATCATATTGTGATCCAATGAACACTTCCTTCTTGTCGTCCAAGAAGATTAGAGCCACTAAAACATAAAGCGGCAAAATTTGAATTCGAGCATATGCTACAGCTAGGTATTTGTCGACCGTCCGCATCACCTGTTTCATCTCCGTTGCATTTGGTACCTAAAAAAGACTGCGAAGATTGGCGTCCTTGTGGGGACTACCGTCGCCAGAATGCAGCAACCATTCCAGACAGGTATCCAAAACTTCTCCATGAATTTAAACGGTTGGAAAATTTTTTCAAAAATCGATTTGGTAAGGGCGTACCATCAAATAGCAATTGCACCCGATTACGTGTATAAAACCGCCACAACAACTCCTTTTGGACTTTACGAATTTACACGTATGCCTTTCGATTTAAGAAACGCCGCACAAACTTTCCAAAGGTTCATTAACCAAGTCGTTAATGGATTGGACTTTATTTTTGTATATATCGATGACATTCTCGTTGCCAGGCGCGACGAAAATGAACATGTTAGGCATCTAGAGCAACTATCAGAATACGGCTTAAATATTAAGCCATCCAAATGTTTATTCGGAGTTCCAGAATTGACTTTTTTAGGTCACACTATATCTGAAAAAGGAATTTTGCCATCAATTGAAAAGGTGCAGGCTATAAAAAATTTAAAAACACCTACTTCAATAAAATAAATTCAAAAATTTGTCGGTATGATAAATTATTACAATAGATTCATACCACAACTAGCAACTTTATTAACACCAATTCATAATCACCTTGCCGAACTAAACAGACAAAAAGGTTCGAAGAAACAACTCGCCTGGAATGCGAAACCAGTTTCTGTAAAACTAAAGAAGCGCCCACCAACGCTACACTCCTGGAATGCGAAACCAGTTTCTGTAAAACTAAAGAAGCGCTCACCAACGCCACACTCCTCTCGCATCCTATAGAGGGAGCCACTTTTAGCATCATTATACGCATCAAATACTGGTGTAGGAGCAGTCTTGCAACAACGTAACGCAGGACATTGGCAGCCACTGGCATTTTTTTTGAAGAAACTATCTCCAGCCGAGATAAAGTGTTCAGCTTTCGATAGAGAGTGTAACGACTCAAATCCGGGGTAAGGCTCATCGGGTGCCAGAATCGTGTAAAAAACATTTATTAGTATTAGGACTTCAATTCATTTATTATTTCGTATTGTTTCATTAAAACTTGTCACTATATAATTTAAATTCAATCACTTTGTTCGGTAGTTTATTCGTCTTTGCGACCGTGTTTGCTCTCTGCTCGTTTACTCTGCTGACTTCTGTCGTTTTCTTCCGTTTCTTGTTGTACTGGCTACGCTGCGTTACGCTGACTTGCGCCGCTCCATTCGTCGCTCCGCTTCGTCTCTGGTTTCTCTCACACGTTTGAGGCTTCTCGCTCGACTCGACACAATCCGCTTTGCTTTTCTCCGCCTCCGTTTCTTTGTGTTGCCTCGACATCTCCTTTGTGTCGCCTGCCGTCTCCTGTGTTCTACGTCGTCTTGGTCTTGCTTCGTTGCTCCTGGTGCATTGCGGTGTGCGTCGTCATTGCGTTGCATTGGTCTGTGCGTTGCGTGGCTCTGTGCGTTGCTTTGCTCGGTGCGTAGTATTACTCTGTGTGTCTTGCTGCGTTGCTCTGAGTATTTTCGTTGCGTTGCGTTGTTCTGTGCGTTGCGTTGCGTGGCTCTGTGCGTAGCGTTACTTGTGCGTCGTGGCTCTATGCGTCGTGGTTGCGTTGCTCTGCGCGTTGCGTTGTCCTGTGCGTTGCGGTGCTTCGTGCGTTGCGTAGCGTGGCTCGTGCGTCGTGGCTGCGTTGATCTTTGCGTCGTGGTTGCGTTGCTCTGCGTGGTCCTGTGCGTTGCGTTGCTTCGTGTGTTGCGTTGCTTCGTGCGTTGCGTTGCGTGGCTTCGAGCTCTGCTTGTGCGTCGTGGCTTTGCGTGTCGTAGTGGCGTCGCCCTGCGCGTTGCGTTGTCCTGTTGCGTTGCTTCGTGCGTTGCGTTGTCCTGTTGCGTTGCTTCGTGCGTTGCGTTGCGTGGCTTCGTGCGTTGCGTTGTTTGTGCGTCGTGGTGGTGTTGCTCTGAGCGTCTTCGTTGCGTTGCCCCATGTGTCTTCGTGGCGTTGCTTAGCACTGCTCTGCTTGGCTCATCCTACTTGGAAACGCTGGTCTTCGTACTGCTAGGCTCGTCTTCCGTTTGGCTCAGCTCTGCTCTGCTCGCTGTCGTCTTCGTCTTCGGCTCTAGGACGTCTGGGCACTTAGGCCGGGGTACGAACTGATAGCTATTCGAAGAGGAACTGGTAAGTCCACAATACCTTCTCCAGTTTACAGGCTAATCAGAGGTGATAACCCCTGCCGGCTTAGTAAACCACGCTACGTCCAAGAGGAACTGGTAAGTCCACAATACCTCGGAACGCAGACGGTCTACTGCCAACTGACCTCCTGATGCTTGTTCGGCGTTCCTTTTATAGTCGCTCGCCATAACCGGTTTTTCTGACAATTTTGGGTTTTCACTATTTCATGATTCGTGGCTGGTGCATGTAGTCGTCAGTATATAGTCTTTTGTGGATTTCGTACCTTCGTCGGTGGGTTTACCCAGCCGTACTGTGTCACCGGAGGCATTGCTACGGTCCCACCGACTTTTCAGGTTATTCCACCAATGTGCGACTTCTCCTTTACAGGTTTTATGTCTCCATGTTGTGTTTTCCCATGTATGTCTTAATTGTTCCATGTTGTTGTTGTTTCTATATTATGATTCAATGTTGCCGAGCCGTTTCTGTAGCTTTACGTGCAGTGTTCCCGTGCTGTTTGTATATCTTCTACTTGTTATTTGTTCTATTTTAGTTCAGTGTTACCTTAATTTCCCACGCCTCCGTGTTACGTGCTATTGCTATTGCTTTAAGTCCACTTTGAGCGTTGTTTTGTGTGTTCAAATTTGCATCCTAACAAGAGTTACTGGCAATTTATCTTCCAATTAAACATTTCAGATATTTTGTCGAAGGTCGAACTTTCACAATTTTCACAGACCACAAGCCATTATTAACAGCAGTTCCTTCTAAAACCGAACGCTTGCCCAGACAAACCAGACACTTAGATTATATTTCACAGTTTACTACTGATATAAGACACATTAGTGGAAAAAAGTAATCATGTCGCTGACGCACTTTCACGCATTGACAGCATTGACATAAATGATGTCACTTTTAATCTCCAAAACTTGTCAGATATGCAAATAACGGACAAGGAGCTAAAGGATATGTTAGAAATCCAAAGTGAAGCTAGAATTATTGACAGTGCCCCTAACAAAGAAAAAGGTTTGGTGCGAAACAAATACAAATAAGAACCGTCCGTACATTCCATTAGAACTTCGGAAACAAGTGTTTAACACCATACATGATCTATCACACCCCGGTATACGTACAACTAGGAAACAATTAACTTCCAGATACTTTTGGCCCTCGATTAATAAAGACTCAAACAATTGGTCAAAATCATGCATAGGCTGCCAAAAGGTAAAAATACACCGACATACGAAAACAAAATTCGACTTTTTCGAATTACCATCCCAGAGATTTGAACATATCCACATGGATATTGTTGGACCACTTCCACCTTCTGGAGGAAACTCCTGTATCCTAACTCTAATAGACCGATTCACGAGATGGCCCGAGGCGTATCCGATGAAAGACATGTCTGCCATAACCATCGCTGAAACCTTCGCGCAACAATATATTTCTCGATTTGGAATACCTTTAGAGATTACTCTCGACCAAGGTAGCCAATTTAAATCGAAATTATTCGCAGAATTAACCAAGACTCTAGGATCACACCGAATTCATACAACCGCATATCACCCACAGTCAAACGGGCTAGTAGAACGTTTCCACAGACATCTGAAAGCATCAATAATGACCAGAAATAACTCTACTTATTGGTACGAAGAACTGCCTTTAGTAATGCTAGGAATTCGAACCGCGATTAGGGACGACTTACAGTGCTCACCTGCAGAACTGGTATACGGACAAAGTATCAAGGTACCAGGAGAAATGTTCATACCTAGAACCAAAAACAATAGCGAAACCATTGAGTTTGTTTCTAAATTAAAAAGATCCATGGAAAATTTAAAAGCAGTAACTACACGAACCCATAACCAAAAAAACGTGTATTTCTCAAAAGTAGATAAAGTACGAATAGGGCTGACTCCACCATATGAAGGCCCATACAAAGTCCTTCGCCGCCTACGAAAACAATTCGTATTGGAAATTAACGGAAAATCTAAATCAGTCGCTATAGATCGACTTAAACCAGCTTACACGTTGGAAAAATATATGTTTAATAAAAATTTTAAAATAGTAAGGCAATGAATATCAAATTACAAATATAAAATTGATAGATAGAAAATTACAAATATAAAATTTAAAGTAATGAAATCTAAATATAAAATTACAAACATGAAATTTTAAAATAGTGAATTAATAGAAATAACAATACGCATATACAATTAAAATTATTGAGCGATTAAATACAAAATCGAAATACAAATTTAAAATAAACTTTTAATATAGCGCTCCGCTGGGAAGAGAGTGTGTAGCGGAATTTCAAACATCGCTTTGAAATTTCATAACATTACGAACAAGAAAATAAAAATTGTTCAAATCGAAAATTTCGTTCGCACAAATTGTACCTATTGTCATTTGCCGTAAAATCTATACATGTATATAAAAATTAGTGGTCTGTGTATGTACACGGATAACTCAGCAACCATTCGTCCGATTTGGCTCAAATTTATATGATGTCTTCGTTAGGGCCCAACTTAGATACTAACGGAGCCAAAAATTTCAAATTTTCCCGGAAAATGGAAAATTTGGAAAATTTCATTTTCAGTACATTTTGTGTGGAGAAATTTTTTCGTTCGTCCGATTTAGATCAAAATTATATGATGTCTTCGTTAGAGCCCAACCTAGATACTAACGGTGCCAAAAATTTCAAATTTTCCCGGAAAATGGAAAATTTGGAATATTTCATTTTCAGTACATTTTGTATGGAGAAATTTTTTCGTTCGTCCGATTTGGCTCAAATTTATATGATGTGTTCGTTAGGGCCCAACATAGATACTAACGGAGCCAAAAACTGCAAATTTTACCGGAAAATGGAAAATTTGGAAAATTTCATTTTCAGTACATTTTGTATGGAGAAATTTTTTCGTTTGTTGTTCGCAACTATTCAACCGGTTTCCATGGATTTTTTTTTCGGAATAGTCTCTTCTATCTCTACACATAAAAAACAAATTCCGGACGAACGCAAATCAAAACACACGGCCAGATGGTCATACATAAACATACATATATACAAAAATATGTAAATGGCTATGTATGCCATGTGTCCATGAGTTTTGATTTCCGTTCGTCCGGAATTTTTTTTATGTATAAAGATATGGATGTATATGAATATGTATGACCATGTAGCCATGTGTTTTCCTACAGGCGAGGTACACTTGATCAAGGTCAAAAGAGTTGCAAATATTCGTGCGAGTCAAACTGTTGAAGAGCGCGCACGAGTAGAGTCACTGTATAAGAACTAAAACAAACATCCATTATCATGAGTACGGACAATGACCACTTCTGGTACATATTTAGTACTAAAAACCCGCGAATTTAAAAAATCGCGGGTTCCTTAAATGGCATAGTTTTAGTGTGTATACGTGTAGCAGATGGATTTTGATTGACGTTTCACAGACATATCTCGTCTCATGAAATGTCAACTAAATACAGCGTTTATCCACTTTAGTGGAGAACCTTAAAATGAAAAATCGAAACAACTGGCAAAAAATTTTAAATGTAATGGTTTCAAATGAAACACACATTGTCCGTACTCAAGATAATGGATGTTTGTGTTAGTTCGTATGAAGTGACTCTACGCACGAGATGCTCAGCACAGACGTATACATATTTCACAAGTTCGAGCAGAACGAACGTGGATGGGGAATGGAGAATTTTAGATGGAGGATGGTGGATGAAGATAAATGATGGAGGATGGTGGATGTTCGATGTGGCATGGTGAATGGTGGATAAAGGGTGGAAGATGGAGGATGGAGAATGATGAATGGTGGATGGAGGATGGTTGATAGAGGATGGTGGAAAAGGGATGGTGGAAAAGGGATGGTGGATGGTAGAAATAGGATCGTAGATGATGGATAGGTGATAATGGATGAAGTAGGGTTGGAGGGTATTGTATAGAAGATTGTTGATAAAGGATGGAATAACAGAAGCAACGGGAGTAATGGGAGCAACGGGAGTAACAGGAGCATCGGGAGAAACAGGAGCAACGGGAGGAATGGGACCAATGGATCAACCGGAGAAACGTGATCAACGAGAAAGACGGGAGTAACAGGGACGATAGAACAACGTGAGCGTAGCGAGCGAAGCCGCGATACGCGGCTAGTAAAAGTCTTAAAATAGAATCTCGATGTAAACGGATGTTTGAAACCGGTACCGCATTATAGTCTTTCAATTTAGAACTTCAAAACCCAAAAAAAAAAAACAAAAGCTGTAAAATCGTTTTGTGAACTTAGTTATAAGAGTAGATATAATAAAATTCTAGTCTAGTACCAACCAACAACGACAGCAGTCGTGCTTTTTATTTTAACGCAAGTTATAAGACTCAAAGCATATAATATAAAAATCTGCCAACAGTCTGGGCGCAACTTTATTATTTTTCCGGCAGAAGCTCAGAACGCGTTCAATTCGGGGATGCGGTGTATGTTACTATGTGACTGAGAACCTAACAACAAGTTCGGGAAGCGGTTAGAAAAGGGTGTAACATATGAATTAAATAATTGGGTCATATTCCGGGATGGTCTAGAGGTTGAAAAAAACAAAACTTAAAAGTAGGTGATTATTGAACAAGCCTGGGGAAGTGAAAAGATATTCGATATCTGATCAGACCTGAAAAACATGGTGGGATTCATGAAAAAGTATACAACCAGTTTACACCCTCTTAGGGGTCGAATTTCAAAAAGTCTTGAAAACACATTCTACGTATTCATATGGAGAATCCGTAGAAACAAAATGAATTTAATATTTGGAAAGACTTAGTAGATATGACGGAAATCGTGAAAATATATGTATTTTATATTTACTGAACATTTTTTTGCCCCCCCTTTCTGAACGTCAATGAATATTTAAATTTTATTTTATCAGAATTACTTTACTAGTTAATTTACATATACGTACCGAGTTTCAACTTTCTAGCATAAGTCGTTCTAAAGTTAGGAAAAACACCCCCCACCACCGTACCATACTAATAATAATCAATGGCGCAACAGCCCAAATGGGGCCTAGGCCTTAAAGTAATGCTAGAGTTACTTCATTACTAGACCAACGGAACATTAGGAGGTGAAGTGGTCAGCTACACGCTCGTCCGTGATTATTACCCCGATTTTAACTCAGGTACTCATTTACAGCTGAGTGAACTGGTAGTCCGGCACCCAATACCATTCTCGAAAACTACTTGTCCCCAAGCAGATTCGAACCTGGTACCAGGTGCGCCGAAAGCAAGTGCTCTAGCCACTAAGCCACCCAGACTACCGTACCATACTACCCCTAAAAAAAATTTATTTTTCCACCATGCCACTACTATAGCTCTATCTAAATACCAAGTTTCAGCTTCCTATCATTAAAAATTCTTAATATATAAGCATTGGAACTTATTCTCTCTCACCCTTCCCCACCCTCACCCTCTACACCCACACCCCCAAACTTTCCCTACTAGGGTTCTATTAGGCCTTCTTCTGGTAAAAGTTTGAAGCATCCATCTTACACTGTTATTGAGATATGAAACGTGTTATATTTGAAAAATTGTTATCCCCTACACGTACGTACTCCCCCGCCCCCTTCAAAGATTTTACTTTGAGCAATCTTTATTTATCAAGCTTTATATCCAAATCAAATTTTGTTTTTCTGGTGCCACTGGTTTGGGAGATATCGTAAGGTTAAGTATTTCAACCCCCACCTCCGTACGCCACTACCCCCCCCCCCCCCCAAAATCTTGTTTCAATCTACTTTTCTAGTATAACTACAGATATTTGTTAAATTTGAATTGCTTGCTATTAACGGTTTAGGAGATATGAATTTTAGAACGTGTCGATCTCGACTTTTTTGCGTTTCTGACGCATTGCTTCCTCCTCCACTCCCACACCCCTTCACCCATATCATCAATTTTTTCGCAAATGGGTCCACTATCAAAGCTTTATAGAAATTCTAAGTTTCAGTCTCCTAACATAAGCGGTTGCTGAGATCTAGAAACCAAAATTTTTAGTCTAAAACGCTTCCCCCACCTTCCCCCTCACACCCCCACCCCTGAAAATAATGTCAATTCAAGGCGTCTACCCAGTCTATTCCTGGAAAAATTTGTAATTTAATAGCTCTACTGGTTTGAGAGCTACGAGCCTTTAAAGAATTTTGGCGGTCGACGTAAGGCGTACGGCGGACAGACGGAAAGAAAATGTTTATTGCTTTTTTCGAGTCTACTAGTCATGAAATGTACACAAAAAAATTTTGAGGGCAGCAAATTTTTTTTTTTTGAAAATCAATAACAATACTGTATTATAAATAATAAAGTAATAATATGGAGTACAAACTCTATAAGCCCTTAACTTTGACTTAGAATGATCTCTAAGAGAAAAACGATGATATTATACTAATCAACTAATTGGGACAGGAGAATTTATGGATTTTAAATAGCAATCCATTGTTCCAGACCGTGTCAAAAGCCTTTCGCACATCAAGTGTAATCACGCCGACCGATTTTTACTTTATTATTTTAATAATAAAGTATTGTTATCGACTTTTTAAAACAAAAATTTGCTACCATGAAATTTTTTTTTATACGTTTTATGACTAATAAACGCCAAAAAAGCAATAAAAGTTTTCAGTCCGTCTGTGCTCCGTACGCCGTACGCCGTACGCAAACTTGTTTGAGGAATTATAGTTCCCAAGCTCTATGAGCTATTAAATTGATTTTTTTTTTCTGAATAGACATGGTAGACCTCTTGAAGTGAGAGTTTCTTCAGGGGTGAGGGTGCGAGGAGGAAGGTGGGGGAAGCGTTTTAGACGAAAAATTTTGGTTTCTAGATCTCAGCAACCGCTTATGGTAGGAGGCTGAAACTTAGAATTTCTATAGAACTTTGATAGTAGACCCATTTGCAAGAAAATTGCTGATATGGGTGAAGGGGTGTGGGAGTGGAGGGGGGAAATAATGCGTCCGAAACGCAAAAATGTCGATATTGACACATTCTAAAATCCATATCACTTAAACCGTTAACGGCAAGCAATTAAAACTTAACAAATATCTGTAGTTATACTAGGAGAGTAGATTGAAACAAAATTTTTTGGTGGGGGTGGTGGCGTGCGGGGGTGGGGGTTGAAATAGTAAAGATTACGATATCTCACAAACCAATTGCACCAGAAAAACAAAATTCGGTTTGGGTATAAAGCTTGATAAATAAAGATTGCTCAAAGTAAAATCTTTGAAGGGGTGTGGGAGCAAGTGGGGGGGGGGGGATAAATTTTTTTCAAAAATACCACTTTTCATATCTCAATAACAGTGTAAGATAGATGGTTCAAATTTGAACTAGAACTAGGCCCAATAGAACCCTAGTAGGGAAAAATAAATTTAAAGGTGGGGTGTAGAGGGTGAGGGTGGGGAAGGGTGAGAGGGAAAAAGTTCCGATGCTTATATCTTAAGAACTTGTAATGATATAAACCTTAAACTTCGTATTTAGATAGAACTATATTAGTGGCATAGTGGAAAAATAAATTTTTTTTTAGGGGTAGTATGATGCGAGGGTGGGGGGTGTTTTTCCTAACTTTTTAACGGCTTATGCTAGAAAGTTGAACTTCGGTACGCATATGTAAATGAACTAGAAAAGTAATTCTGATACAAAAAAAATTTCAATATTCATTGGGATTCAGAAGGGGGGGCAGAAAAAAATTTCGGTATATATAAAATGCATATATTTTCACGATTTTCGTCATATCTACTAGGTCTTTCGAAATATTGAGTTCAATTTTATTCTACGGATTCTTAATATGAATACCTAGAATGTGTTTTCAAGATTTTTTAAATTCGACCCCTAAGGGGGTTTAAAGTGGTTGTATACTTTTTCATAAATTCCACCATATCTCTCAGGTCTGTTCAGATATCGAATATCTTTTCAGTTCCACGGGCTTGTTTAATAATCACCTATTTTTAAGTTTTTTTTCTTTTCCAACCTCTAGACCGCATCCCGGAATATGACCCAATTATATAATTCATATATTACACTCTATTCTAACCGTTTCCCGAACTTTTTGTTAGATTTTCAGTCACATAGTAACATACACCGCATACCCGAATTAAACACGTTCCGAACTTCTGCCGAAAAAATAATAAAGTTGCGCCCAGACTGTTGGCAGATTTTTTTTACTATTATTATTATTATTATTTAGAAGCTAACTCTACAAGCAGGCTTACAGAGTTAACTGGGTAGTACTGACTGCTAAGGCCTTCGGCTTTTATTTCGTGTTTGTGTTTTTTCTTTTTATAAGGGAACAGGATTATATTTTACTTTATTATTTTAATAATTAAGTATTGTGATTGATTTTTAAAAAAAAAAAATTTGCTACCCTCAAAATTTTTATTTTCACGTTTCATAACTAGTAGACGCGAAAAAAGCAATAAAAATTGTCAGTCCGTCTGTCCGCCGTACGCTGCCAAACGCTTTGAGACATTAAATTGAAATTTTTTTAACGAATAGACGGGGTAGGCGCCTTGAAGTGACCAAATTTTTAGGGGTGGGGGAGTGAGGGGGAAGGAGGGGGAAGTGTTTTAGACCGAAAATTTTGGTTTCCAGATCTCAGTAACCCCTAATGTTAGGAAGCTGAAACTTGGAATTTCTATAGAGCTCTGATAGTAGACCCATTTGCAGAAAAATTGTCAATATTGATCAAGGGGTGTGGGAGTGGGGGGAAATGTAATGTGTCCGAAGCCCAAAAAAGGCGAGATAGACACATTCTAAAATCTATATATCCTAAACCGTTAATAGCACACTATTCAAACTTCAGAAATATTTGTAGTTATACTAGGAGAACAGAATGAAGAAAAATTTTGGGTGGGGGAAGTTGTGTATGGGGGTGGGGGGTGAAAAACTTTAGATTACGATATCTCATGAACCAATTGCTCTAGAAAAATAAAATTTGGTTTGGGTATAAAGGTTGACAAATAAAGATTGATCAAAGTAAAATTTTTTAAGTGGGAGGTGGAGCATAGAAGTGGAGGGGATGAGAATTTTTCAAATCAAACACATTTCATATCTCAAGAACAGTTAAAGATAGATGCTTAGAACTTTTACCAGAAGTAGCGCTAATTAAACCCTAGTAGGGAAAAAAGTTTTGGGGTTGAGGGTGTAGAGGGGGAGGGTGAAAAGGAAAAAGTTCCGATGCTTATATCTTGAGAACCTGTAATGATATAAGCCTTAAACTTGGTATTTAGATAGAGCTATAGTAGCGGAATGTTGGAAAAATAATTTTTTTTTAGGGGTAGTATGCTACGGGGGTAGGGGGTGTTTTTCCTAACTATTAAACGGTTCATGCTAGAAAGTTGAAACTCGGTGTGTATATGTAAATCAACTAGAAAAGTATTTGTGATAAAAAAAAATTGAATATTCATTGGCGTTCAGAAGGGGGGGGGGGGGGCTTCGGAAACAAGTGTTTAACACCATACATGATCTATCACACCCCGGTATACGTACAACTAGGAAACAATTAACTTCCAGATACTTTTGGCCCTCGATTAATAAAGACTCAAACAATTGGTCAAAATCATGCATAGGCTGCCAAAAGGTAAAAATACACCGACATACGAAAACAAAATTCGACTTTTTCGAATTACCATCCCAGAGATTTGAACATATCCACATGGATATTGTTGGACCACTTCCACCTTCTGGAGGAAACTCCTGTATCCTAACTCTAATAGACCGATTCACGAGATGGCCCGAGGCGTATCCGATGAAAGACATGTCTGCCATAACCATCGCTGAAACCTTCGCGCAACAATATATTTCTCGATTTGGAATACCTTTAGAGATTACTCTCGACCAAGGTAGCCAATTTAAATCGAAATTATTCGCAGAATTAACCAAGACTCTAGGATCACACCGAATTCATACAACCGCATATCACCCACAGTCAAACGGGCTAGTAGAACGTTTCCACAGACATCTGAAAGCATCAATAATGACCAGAAATAACTCTACTTATTGGTACGAAGAACTGCCTTTAGTAATGCTAGGAATTCGAACCGCGATTAGGGACGACTTACAGTGCTCACCTGCAGAACTGGTATACGGACAAAGTATCAAGGTACCAGGAGAAATGTTCATACCTAGAACCAAAAACAATAGCGAAACCATTGAGTTTGTTTCTAAATTAAAAAGATCCATGGAAAATTTAAAAGCAGTAACTACACGAACCCATAACCAAAAAAACGTGTATTTCTCAAAAGTAGATAAAGTACGAATAGGGCTGACTCCACCATATGAAGGCCCATACAAAGTCCTTCGCCGCCTACGAAAACAATTCGTATTGGAAATTAACGGAAAATCTAAATCAGTCGCTATAGATCGACTTAAACCAGCTTACACGTTGGAAAAATATATGTTTAATAAAAATTTTAAAATAGTAAGGCAATGAATATCAAATTACAAATATAAAATTGATAGATAGAAAATTACAAATATAAAATTTAAAGTAATGAAATCTAAATATAAAATTACAAACATGAAATTTTAAAATAGTGAATTAATAGAAATAACAATACGCATATACAATTAAAATTATTGAGCGATTAAATACAAAATCGAAATACAAATTTAAAATAAACTTTTAATATAGCGCTCCGCTGGGAAGAGAGTGTGTAGCGGAATTTCAAACATCGCTTTGAAATTTCATAACATTACGAACAAGAAAATAAAAATTGTTCAAATCGAAAATTTCGTTCGCACAAATTGTACCTATTGTCATTTGCCGTAAAATCTATACATGTATATAAAAATTAGTGGTCTGTGTATGTACACGGATAACTCAGCAACCATTCGTCCGATTTGGCTCAAATTTATATGATGTCTTCGTTAGGGCCCAACTTAGATACTAACGGAGCCAAAAATTTCAAATTTTCCCGGAAAATGGAAAATTTGGAAAATTTCATTTTCAGTACATTTTGTGTGGAGAAATTTTTTCGTTCGTCCGATTTAGATCAAAATTATATGATGTCTTCGTTAGAGCCCAACCTAGATACTAACGGTGCCAAAAATTTCAAATTTTCCCGGAAAATGGAAAATTTGGAATATTTCATTTTCAGTACATTTTGTATGGAGAAATTTTTTCGTTCGTCCGATTTGGCTCAAATTTATATGATGTGTTCGTTAGGGCCCAACATAGATACTAACGGAGCCAAAAACTGCAAATTTTACCGGAAAATGGAAAATTTGGAAAATTTCATTTTCAGTACATTTTGTATGGAGAAATTTTTTCGTTTGTTGTTCGCAACTATTCAACCGGTTTCCATGGATTTTTTTTTCGGAATAGTCTCTTCTATCTCTACACATAAAAAACAAATTCCGGACGAACGCAAATCAAAACACACGGCCAGATGGTCATACATAAACATACATATATACAAAAATATGTAAATGGCTATGTATGCCATGTGTCCATGAGTTTTGATTTCCGTTCGTCCGGAATTTTTTTTATGTATAAAGATATGGATGTATATGAATATGTATGACCATGTAGCCATGTGTTTTCCTACAGGCGAGGTACACTTGATCAAGGTCAAAAGAGTTGCAAATATTCGTGCGAGTCAAACTGTTGAAGAGCGCGCACGAGTAGAGTCACTGTATAAGAACTAAAACAAACATCCATTATCATGAGTACGGACAATGACCACTTCTGGTACATATTTAGTACTAAAAACCCGCGAATTTAAAAAATCGCGGGTTCCTTAAATGGCATAGTTTTAGTGTGTATACGTGTAGCAGATGGATTTTGATTGACGTTTCACAGACATATCTCGTCTCATGAAATGTCAACTAAATACAGCGTTTATCCACTTTAGTGGAGAACCTTAAAATGAAAAATCGAAACAACTGGCAAAAAATTTTAAATGTAATGGTTTCAAATGAAACACACATTGTCCGTACTCAAGATAATGGATGTTTGTGTTAGTTCGTATGAAGTGACTCTACGCACGAGATGCTCAGCACAGACGTATACATATTTCACAAGTTCGAGCAGAACGAACGTGGATGGGGAATGGAGAATTTTAGATGGAGGATGGTGGATGAAGATAAATGATGGAGGATGGTGGATGTTCGATGTGGCATGGTGAATGGTGGATAAAGGGTGGAAGATGGAGGATGGAGAATGATGAATGGTGGATGGAGGATGGTTGATAGAGGATGGTGGAAAAGGGATGGTGGAAAAGGGATGGTGGATGGTAGAAATAGGATCGTAGATGATGGATAGGTGATAATGGATGAAGTAGGGTTGGAGGGTATTGTATAGAAGATTGTTGATAAAGGATGGAATAACAGAAGCAACGGGAGTAATGGGAGCAACGGGAGTAACAGGAGCATCGGGAGAAACAGGAGCAACGGGAGGAATGGGACCAATGGATCAACCGGAGAAACGTGATCAACGAGAAAGACGGGAGTAACAGGGACGATAGAACAACGTGAGCGTAGCGAGCGAAGCCGCGATACGCGGCTAGTAAAAGTCTTAAAATAGAATCTCGATGTAAACGGATGTTTGAAACCGGTACCGCATTATAGTCTTTCAATTTAGAACTTCAAAACCCAAAAAAAAAAAAACAAAAGCTGTAAAATCGTTTTGTGAACTTAGTTATAAGAGTAGATATAATAAAATTCTAGTCTAGTACCAACCAACAACGACAGCAGTCGTGCTTTTTATTTTAACGCAAGTTATAAGACTCAAAGCATATAATATAAAAATCTGCCAACAGTCTGGGCGCAACTTTATTATTTTTCCGGCAGAAGCTCAGAACGCGTTCAATTCGGGGATGCGGTGTATGTTACTATGTGACTGAGAACCTAACAACAAGTTCGGGAAGCGGTTAGAAAAGGGTGTAACATATGAATTAAATAATTGGGTCATATTCCGGGATGGTCTAGAGGTTGAAAAAAACAAAACTTAAAAGTAGGTGATTATTGAACAAGCCTGGGGAAGTGAAAAGATATTCGATATCTGATCAGACCTGAAAAACATGGTGGGATTCATGAAAAAGTATACAACCAGTTTACACCCTCTTAGGGGTCGAATTTCAAAAAGTCTTGAAAACACATTCTACGTATTCATATGGAGAATCCGTAGAAACAAAATGAATTTAATATTTGGAAAGACTTAGTAGATATGACGGAAATCGTGAAAATATATGTATTTTATATTTACTGAACATTTTTTTGCCCCCCCTTTCTGAACGTCAATGAATATTTAAATTTTATTTTATCAGAATTACTTTACTAGTTAATTTACATATACGTACCGAGTTTCAACTTTCTAGCATAAGTCGTTCTAAAGTTAGGAAAAACACCCCCCACCACCGTACCATACTAATAATAATCAATGGCGCAACAGCCCAAATGGGGCCTAGGCCTTAAAGTAATGCTAGAGTTACTTCATTACTAGACCAACGGAACATTAGGAGGTGAAGTGGTCAGCTACACGCTCGTCCGTGATTATTACCCCGATTTTAACTCAGGTACTCATTTACAGCTGAGTGAACTGGTAGTCCGGCACCCAATACCATTCTCGAAAACTACTTGTCCCCAAGCAGATTCGAACCTGGTACCAGGTGCGCCGAAAGCAAGTGCTCTAGCCACTAAGCCACCCAGACTACCGTACCATACTACCCCTAAAAAAAATTTATTTTTCCACCATGCCACTACTATAGCTCTATCTAAATACCAAGTTTCAGCTTCCTATCATTAAAAATTCTTAATATATAAGCATTGGAACTTATTCTCTCTCACCCTTCCCCACCCTCACCCTCTACACCCACACCCCCAAACTTTCCCTACTAGGGTTCTATTAGGCCTTCTTCTGGTAAAAGTTTGAAGCATCCATCTTACACTGTTATTGAGATATGAAACGTGTTATATTTGAAAAATTGTTATCCCCTACACGTACGTACTCCCCCGCCCCCTTCAAAGATTTTACTTTGAGCAATCTTTATTTATCAAGCTTTATATCCAAATCAAATTTTGTTTTTCTGGTGCCACTGGTTTGGGAGATATCGTAAGGTTAAGTATTTCAACCCCCACCTCCGTACGCCACTACCCCCCCCCCAAAATCTTGTTTCAATCTACTTTTCTAGTATAACTACAGATATTTGTTAAATTTGAATTGCTTGCTATTAACGGTTTAGGAGATATGAATTTTAGAACGTGTCGATCTCGACTTTTTTGCGTTTCTGACGCATTGCTTCCTCCTCCACTCCCACACCCCTTCACCCATATCATCAATTTTTTCGCAAATGGGTCCACTATCAAAGCTTTATAGAAATTCTAAGTTTCAGTCTCCTAACATAAGCGGTTGCTGAGATCTAGAAACCAAAATTTTTAGTCTAAAACGCTTCCCCCACCTTCCCCCTCACACCCCCACCCCTGAAAATAATGTCAATTCAAGGCGTCTACCCAGTCTATTCCTGGAAAAATTTGTAATTTAATAGCTCTACTGGTTTGAGAGCTACGAGCCTTTAAAGAATTTTGGCGGTCGACGTAAGGCGTACGGCGGACAGACGGAAAGAAAATGTTTATTGCTTTTTTCGAGTCTACTAGTCATGAAATGTACACAAAAAAATTTTGAGGGCAGCAAATTTTTTTTTTTTGAAAATCAATAACAATACTGTATTATAAATAATAAAGTAATAATATGGAGTACAAACTCTATAAGCCCTTAACTTTGACTTAGAATGATCTCTAAGAGAAAAACGATGATATTATACTAATCAACTAATTGGGACAGGAGAATTTATGGATTTTAAATAGCAATCCATTGTTCCAGACCGTGTCAAAAGCCTTTCGCACATCAAGTGTAATCACGCCGACCGATTTTTACTTTATTATTTTAATAATAAAGTATTGTTATCGACTTTTTAAAACAAAAATTTGCTACCCTGAAATTTTTTTTTATACGTTTTATGACTAATAAACGCCAAAAAAGCAATAAAAGTTTTCAGTCCGTCTGTGCTCCGTACGCCGTACGCCGTACGCAAACTTGTTTGAGGAATTATAGTTCCCAAGCTCTATGAGCTATTAAATTGATTTTTTTTTTCTGAATAGACATGGTAGACCTCTTGAAGTGAGAGTTTCTTCAGGGGTGAGGGTGCGAGGAGGAAGGTGGGGGAAGCGTTTTAGACGAAAAATTTTGGTTTCTAGATCTCAGCAACCGCTTATGGTAGGAGGCTGAAACTTAGAATTTCTATAGAACTTTGATAGTAGACCCATTTGCAAGAAAATTGCTGATATGGGTGAAGGGGTGTGGGAGTGGAGGGGGGAAATAATGCGTCCGAAACGCAAAAATGTCGATATTGACACATTCTAAAATCCATATCACTTAAACCGTTAACGGCAAGCAATTAAAACTTAACAAATATCTGTAGTTATACTAGGAGAGTAGATTGAAACAAAATTTTTTGGTGGGGGTGGTGGCGTGCGGGGGTGGGGGTTGAAATAGTAAAGATTACGATATCTCACAAACCAATTGCACCAGAAAAACAAAATTCGGTTTGGGTATAAAGCTTGATAAATAAAGATTGCTCAAAGTAAAATCTTTGAAGGGGTGTGGGAGCAAGTGGGGGGGGGGGGATAAATTTTTTTCAAAAATACCACTTTTCATATCTCAATAACAGTGTAAGATAGATGGTTCAAATTTGAACTAGAACTAGGCCCAATAGAACCCTAGTAGGGAAAAATAAATTTAAAGGTGGGGTGTAGAGGGTGAGGGTGGGGAAGGGTGAGAGGGAAAAAGTTCCGATGCTTATATCTTAAGAACTTGTAATGATATAAACCTTAAACTTCGTATTTAGATAGAACTATATTAGTGGCATAGTGGAAAAATAAATTTTTTTTTAGGGGTAGTATGATGCGAGGGTGGGGGGTGTTTTTCCTAACTTTTTAACGGCTTATGCTAGAAAGTTGAACTTCGGTACGCATATGTAAATGAACTAGAAAAGTAATTCTGATACAAAAAAAATTTCAATATTCATTGGGATTCAGAAGGGGGGGCAGAAAAAAATTTCGGTATATATAAAATGCATATATTTTCACGATTTTCGTCATATCTACTAGGTCTTTCGAAATATTGAGTTCAATTTTATTCTACGGATTCTTAATATGAATACCTAGAATGTGTTTTCAAGATTTTTTAAATTCGACCCCTAAGGGGGTTTAAAGTGGTTGTATACTTTTTCATAAATTCCACCATATCTCTCAGGTCTGTTCAGATATCGAATATCTTTTCAGTTCCACGGGCTTGTTTAATAATCACCTATTTTTAAGTTTTTTTTCTTTTCCAACCTCTAGACCGCATCCCGGAATATGACCCAATTATATAATTCATATATTACACTCTATTCTAACCGTTTCCCGAACTTTTTGTTAGATTTTCAGTCACATAGTAACATACACCGCATACCCGAATTAAACACGTTCCGAACTTCTGCCGAAAAAATAATAAAGTTGCGCCCAGACTGTTGGCAGATTTTTTTTACTATTATTATTATTATTATTTAGAAGCTAACTCTACAAGCAGGCTTACAGAGTTAACTGGGTAGTACTGACTGCTAAGGCCTTCGGCTTTTATTTCGTGTTTGTGTTTTTTCTTTTTATAAGGGAACAGGATTATATTTTACTTTATTATTTTAATAATTAAGTATTGTGATTGATTTTTAAAAAAAAAAAATTTGCTACCCTCAAAATTTTTATTTTCACGTTTCATAACTAGTAGACGCGAAAAAAGCAATAAAAATTGTCAGTCCGTCTGTCCGCCGTACGCTGCCAAACGCTTTGAGACATTAAATTGAAATTTTTTTAACGAATAGACGGGGTAGGCGCCTTGAAGTGACCAAATTTTTAGGGGTGGGGGAGTGAGGGGGAAGGAGGGGGAAGTGTTTTAGACCGAAAATTTTGGTTTCCAGATCTCAGTAACCCCTAATGTTAGGAAGCTGAAACTTGGAATTTCTATAGAGCTCTGATAGTAGACCCATTTGCAGAAAAATTGTCAATATTGATCAAGGGGTGTGGGAGTGGGGGGAAATGTAATGTGTCCGAAGCCCAAAAAAGGCGAGATAGACACATTCTAAAATCTATATATCCTAAACCGTTAATAGCACACTATTCAAACTTCAGAAATATTTGTAGTTATACTAGGAGAACAGAATGAAGAAAAATTTTGGGTGGGGGAAGTTGTGTATGGGGGTGGGGGGTGAAAAACTTTAGATTACGATATCTCATGAACCAATTGCTCTAGAAAAATAAAATTTGGTTTGGGTATAAAGGTTGACAAATAAAGATTGATCAAAGTAAAATTTTTTAAGTGGGAGGTGGAGCATAGAAGTGGAGGGGATGAGAATTTTTCAAATCAAACACATTTCATATCTCAAGAACAGTTAAAGATAGATGCTTAGAACTTTTACCAGAAGTAGCGCTAATTAAACCCTAGTAGGGAAAAAAGTTTTGGGGTTGAGGGTGTAGAGGGGGAGGGTGAAAAGGAAAAAGTTCCGATGCTTATATCTTGAGAACCTGTAATGATATAAGCCTTAAACTTGGTATTTAGATAGAGCTATAGTAGCGGAATGTTGGAAAAATAATTTTTTTTTAGGGGTAGTATGCTACGGGGGTAGGGGGTGTTTTTCCTAACTATTAAACGGTTCATGCTAGAAAGTTGAAACTCGGTGTGTATATGTAAATCAACTAGAAAAGTATTTGTGATAAAAAAAAATTGAATATTCATTGGCGTTCAGAAGGGGGGGGGGGGCAACAAAAAATATTTGTAAATATAATAAATATAAAATGCCTATATTTTCACGATTTTCGTCATATCTACTAGGTCTTTCCAAATATTGAATTCATTTTTATTCTACGGATTCTTCGTATGAATACCTAGAAAGTGTTTTCAAGGTTTTTTTAAATTCGACCCTTAAGGGTAGTGTGGTACAAGTGGGGGGTGTTTTTCCTATCTATATCTGTTGGCGTTCAGAAAGGGTTCAAAAAAAATTATCTCTGAAAATAGAATGCATATTTTACCACGATTTTCGACATATCTACTACCTTGTCCCAAATAATGAATTTAATTTTATTCTATGTATTCTCCATATGAATACCAAGAAAGTGTTTTCAAGATTTTCTGAAAATCGACCCCTAAGGGGGTGTAAAGTGATTGTGTACTTTTTCATAAACTATTCCATATCTCTCAGATCCAATCAGATTTTAACTTCCATGAGCTTGTTCTTTTTGATAGGTTTTCAGTCACATAGTAGCCTACACCGCATTTCAGAATTGAACGCGTTCCTAACTTCTGCCGGAAAAATAATAAAGTTACGCCCAGATTGTTGGCAGATTTTTTATATTGATTTCATTTGAGATTTTCGATGTTAGTGGGATTTTGTAAATATTGTGAGAGTTGACGGTTAGTTGTCGTTCTAGATGTAGGAGGTTGGTATTGGGTGCATTATAGTGGTAAGGGGGGATTGGAAGGTTGTGCATATGGGAGAGAGTTTCCCGTTGAGCAGGTGTTCAAGTGTCAACTTAGTATGTCCTAATCTTAATCCCGTGATAATTTTGTGTTCGAGCCTAGTTAGTTCAGGGGAAAGTTTGTTTCGTTGTAATTCGGGATTTATAAATTGGTAGTATTTATTTTGTCTATTTAGCCACGCTGACATACCTATGTTTGCTGCGATAAAATTCAAAAATTTGGCGGTTATAGTCTCATTGTAGTGCGATAGGGTTTTTTACTTTTACTTTGAGCAAACTTTATTTATCAAGCTTTATACCCAAACCGAATTTTGTTTTTCTGGTGCAATTGGTTTGTGAGATATCGTAATCTTTACTATTTCAACCCCCACCCCCGCACGCCACCACCCCACCAAAAAATTTTGTTTCAATCTACTTTCCTAGTATAACTACAGATATTTGTTAAGTTTTAATTGCTTACCATTAACGGTTTACGCGTTATGGATTTTAGAATGTGTCGATCTCGGTATTTTTGCGTTTCGGACGCATTATTTCCCCCCTCCACTCCCACACCCCTTCACCCATATCAGCAATTTTTTTGCAAATGGGTCTACTATCAAAGTTCTATAGAAAAGTTTCAGCCTCCTACCATAAGCGGTTGCTGATATCTAGAAACCAAAATTTTTCGTCTAAAACGCTTCCCCCACCTTCCTCCTCGCACCCTCACCCCTGAAGAAACTCTCACTTCAAGAGGTCTACCATGTCTATTCAGAAAAAAAAATCAATTTAATAGCTCATAGGGTTTGGGACCTATAATTCCTCAAACGAGTTTGCGTACGGCGTACGGCGTATGGCGTACGGCGCACAGACGGACTGAAAATTTTATTGTTTTTTTGGCGTTTATTAGTCATAAAACGTATAAGAAAAAATTTTCAGGGCAGCAAATTTTTTTTTTTGTAAAAGTCGATAACAATACTTTATTATTAAAATAATAAAGTAAATCTATAAAAAGAAAAAATTAACAGACGGAATAATTAAATTGGAGTACAAGCGGACTGATGAAATGATTGCCGACATAACGACCAAATCCATAAATCATATAAATTAAAATCAATTTGTAAGGGATTTCGGATCATATAAATAATATGAATTTAGTGAGGGTGTTGAAATATATTAATTAGTCATTGATTTACAATATGTCAACAGTGAAAATAAAATAGATTATCTTTCGAAAAAGGAATAGTGAACAGCTGCAGACCACCAAACAGGCAATATTATCTTCTTCGGATGAAGGCCTGTTTTTGGCATGTGTTTTGGAGTCTCATCAGTATCCAGGCATTATCCCAATCGGTGACGATTGTCAAACAGGATCCACTTTTCATCACATGTCTCTATCCTGATCAAAAACAGATCGTGTCTTTTCCGAGAGAGAAGGGAACTGCAAATTTCAAGTCGATGAGTCTTGATTTGCTCAGTAAGCTCACGCGGAATCCACTTATCAAGCTTTTTGATTTTCCCAAGCTGTTGAAAGTCCCGGCAAACTGTCGAATTTCTTGCAATGTCCCTTACAGTTTTGCGTCAGTCAGATTCCACTAATAAATTCAGCTCGTCCTTGCCGATCGAAGGTCCTTGGTACCACGTGGCTCACTTTGAATTGTTAAATCTCCTGATAGGAATTTTTCGAACCATCGCTGTTTGGCTTGTTTGTTTACCGTATCAGCTCCAAATTTCCTGTTGATGTTTTGAGTTGTCTCAGGTGCAAAACGTGGGATTCATTTCGGCCCTTTTTTGCGTGATTGCATTTTCTGTTATTCATATTGTTGTCGTTAAGTTTTTATCTAATAAAAAGTTTTAGTTTCTGTTCAACCACCAGACCGGTCTTTTCATTTTAGTAACATTTTACGCGATTTTCTGATTTCAGGAGCTAATATCAGTGGAATCATTGTGATTATTGTGTTATGTTTGGGTTCTTCATTGATCGTCGATTCCGCAATATTTAAACATCTTGTGAACTCTGGAGCTAATATCAGTGAAATCATTGTGATCATTGTGTTGTGTTTGGGTTCTTCGTCGACCGTCGATTCTGCAACAGTTTACAGTTGGAAAAAGTGAATAGTGGTGCGACAGTACTGCAAGACAAAATAGTCTCATTTTGGTGACCCCGACGTGATCGAACACGTCCCAACACGTCCCAACAGCATTGAGACTACGTTCACTACGCACTATAAGCCATGGAAGCTGTAATCACAAGACAGACGACGACCGGCAAGGAGATCCAACGAATAATCGACAACTTCAAAAAGGGCTCCCAAGAGCGGAAAACCACAAAAAAGTATTTTGAAGACTGGTTACAGCGACTCGAGGACGCATGGATTGAGTTCGGCAACGGCGACGACGCATTAAGGGATCTCGAAGACGTTCCCGGCGAACACGCTTATTTCACTTACTACGCGGAAATAAAGCAGCTGGTCGAACGATATCGTGAGGTGTTCACGAAGGCGATAAGTGAAGTCAATGAAAGTGAGATTCTCAGACGCAACACAGAGTCAGGAACCTCAGACCAAGTCAAGACCAGCTCCGTTGAAGAAATCCAGACACAGCGCAACAGTCGACGACAAGAAGCAGTCATGAAGTCAATTACGCGATTACTTTCCGGAATTCCAGCTGACACTCAATCCACGCAGTATTACAAGATAACCAAATCAACAATAAATCAGCTATGGTCGCAGGTAGAATTCTCAAATCTAGGAGGGTTCAAGCGATCCGATCAAAGGATGATACAATTTCAACAAGTATCTGGATCTTCAGGAAGAAGTGAGAAACCAGGTAATTCTACTGATGGCCAAACTGGAAGGGACATCAATCAACAAGGATTCAACATCGTCAAAAACCTTACAATCATCAATGCAGCTCCCAAAGATTGCAATTCCGAAATTCGATGATGATTACGCCATGTGGCGTCAATTTGCGGATCTCTTCGATCAGCTTGTCCACCAACAAGACATAGCTGACTGCCAAAAGATGTGGTACCTCAAGGCGAATCTTTCGGGCGAAGCATAGAAGCTCATAAGACATTTCTCATTATTAAATGAAAATTATCGCGCCGCATGGAGGATGCTACATGACAGATACGAGAATAAACGTTTGTTGGTGGCCACGTAAATCAACAGATTATTGGCACAACCGTCAAACAACTCAGATGCGTCATCAACCACAATTAAGAATCTACACGACACTACCCAAGAATGCTTGCTGAGTATAGAGAATTTGGAAATATCTGTCACGGAATGGGATCCAATTCTTCTCCAAATTTTTACGAAGAAACTTGACAAGGCGACGCACATCTTGTATGAGCAATCGATAGAAGATCCCAGCCAAATGCAGTTAATGAAACATTTTCTCAGTTTTTTGGAAACTCGGTTCCAGTCACTGGAAGCCTTAGGCATGAAGGGAAAGGTTGGTACTGAAAGGCAATCAAACAGTCACTCCACGCGCGCACTTACATCCGTAGAGTCGACATCATCGTGCGTCAATTGCAAGGAAGCTCATCCGTTATTCGCATGCAAGATGTTTCTAAACCAAACACCAAACAACCGGATGCAGGTTATTCGAAACAACAATTTGTGTATCAACTGCTTCAAGCCAAGGCATCGTGCAAATAGCTGTGAAGCAGGTAGTTGCCGGAAATGTGCACAAAAACACAACACGCTGCTGCATTTCGACAACATATCGAAGAAGAGTGCAGCACCAATTAAGGATAACCAGACCAAGTCAATTCAACCCACGCAACTTAAACCCGTGCAACCTCAATCCACGCAAGAAGGTTCATCGGTACCACAAGCTATAACGTTAACAACGCAAGAACGTCAACGCCAGGGAAGATACATTCTACTAAGCACCGCTAGAAGTCGACTGTCAGCCACAAACGGACGAGCCATAGAATGCCGAGCGATACTGGACTCAGGATCGCAAGTCAAGCTGATAAACGAAGCAACGGTTAAAAAACTCGGAGTGAAGCTCAAGCACGACAACATGGTGATCGAAGGTATAGGAAGCGGGAAACAACACGCTCAGCGCCGAATTAACCTACAATTGGAATCAAGAACGACAGGATTTTCAGAACAATTGGAAGCTTTTGTACTACAGCAAATAGTGCCACCTCAACCCACCGATACAATAAACATATCGAAATGGCCAATCCCAAAGAACATCAATCTCGCAGAACCAGATTTCAACTTAAACAAAACGATTGATGTTCTAATAGGCGCCAAATTCTACTCACAATTACTAGCGGTGGGCCAGATAAAATTAGCTGCTGGACTGCCCACGTTACAAAACACGGTATTCGGCTGGACTATTTCTGGAAGGATAGATGACAATACCCAACAGGGAGCCATTTGTGGTGTCTGTAATACGGACGATCAACTCAACGAAACAATTGAAAGGTTCTGGAAGATAGAAGAAGTCAAAAGCGATGGACCGAATCTGTCAACTAGTGAAAAGGCATATGAACGGCACTTCAACGAGACAACGCATCGCCTTCCTGATGGTCGTTTCATGACCACCCTTCCATTCGCAAGTGAACCTAACGTATTAGGTGATTCCAAAGCAGTGGCTCTGCGTAGATTCTACTCAATGGAAAATAGACTCGCACGAGATAACAACATTCGTGAGCAATATATTCAGTTCATGGAAGAATACAGAAGAATGGGACACATGGAAGAGATCGACGTAAAAACCATTACGTCACCACATTACTTCTTGCCGCATCACTATGTGCTTAAACCGGACAGTAGTACTACGAAGTTACGGGTAGTCTTCGATGCATCTGCCAAAACGTCTACGAATGTGTCTCTGAACGATATACTGCACGCAGGACCAACAGTACAAAGTGAGCTCTCCTCCATTTTGTTACGTTTTCGGCTATCGCGCTATGTATTCACTGCAGACATACAACAAATGTATCGTCAAGTAATTATCAGCCCAAAAGATCGCAAATTCCAGCTGATATTTTGGAGAAACGGTCCCAATCGTCCAATAAAATGCTATCAACTTTGTACTGTGACATACGGTACAACTTCAGCTCCATACCTCGCTACGAAGTGCTTACAGCGTCTGGTCTTTGACGAACGACACACCAATCCTGAAGGTTCAGCAATATTAGCACGGGATTTTTATGTGGACGATATCATGTCAGGATTCAATACCATTGCCGAAGCCATGGGGGCTCAAGAACAACTTCAATCCATGCTGCAGGGAGCAGGTCTCAAATTGAGAAAGTGGTTTGCAAATCATCCATCACTATTACAGAAGATACCAGCAGAAGATCAGGAAATCCAACTAGATTTCGCTGAAGAAGTCGAAGATTTCGTTAAAACACTAGGTATCACATGGTTACCGAGATCGGATCAATTGAGGATAAAAACTAAATCCAATGAACAACAAAAGGTCACAAAAAGAATGATCGTGTCAGATATAGTACGTCTATTCGACCCACTAGGATTGGTAGCCCCTGTTGTGACAAGAGCAAAAATACTTCTTCAAAGGCTATGGCAACTTAAGCTTGACTGGGATGCTGCAGTGCCGCAGGAGATCTATACACAATGGACAACCTTTCGAGCAGGAATGAAGGAACTGGACACCATTCAGATTCCAAGACATGTAACACTACCTGAAATTACCTCAAAAAAGCAACTGCACATATTTACTGATGCATCCGAACAAGCCTATGGAGCGGTGGCATATTTGCGTTCAAACGACAAAAATTTGGCCGAAAGAATCAAGGCTGACCTAAAAATACAGGATCTAACAACAACATTGTGGACAGATTCAGAAATAGTCCTATCATGGATAAACTCAACAGCAGCGCATTATCAGACGTTCGTTGCAAACAGAATTACAGCTATTCGAGATCTGACTATTCCGCAACAATGGCGGCATGTAGGAGGAAAGGACAATCCTGCGGACATGCTGTCTCGAGGAATGTCAACAGATAAGTTGCAACAATGCCACTTCTGGTTCTATGGTCCAAAATTTCTACATGGGGACGAAGTACTATGGCCAACACCTTTCCGGCTACATGAAGAATGCCTACTAGAGAAAAAGCTTAGAGCATTACCATTAACAACATCCAAAGATGACAAATGCGTCACAAGTAGCATCAGCCACAAAAATTCATTTGCAAAATTACAACGTATTATGGTATACGTACTGCGTTTTGTTAACCGCACAAAACAGCCTCATAATTATACTCAAGCAGGACAACATATCACTGCAGAAGAACTAGAAGACGCACTTTTGGTGATCATCAAGGAGATGCAGAGGGGAGAATTCAAGGATGAAATTCATGAATTACAACAACACAGACAGATTGATCAGAAGAGCCGTTTGAGTGAACTAGCACCCTTCATCGATGACAAGGGTATTCTGCGAGTTGGAGGACGACTGGAAGACTCTACACTAACGTACGACGCCAAGCACAAAATGTTACTTCCGTACGGTCATCTACTGACCAAATTGCTGCTAATCGACTTCCACCAATCAAACTCACATGAAGGAGCAAAAGCCCAACATCAGACAAAGATTCTGGCCAATGAAGGGTAGAATTCTTGCCAAATCTGTAGTACAGCATTTCATTCGATGTGCTAAGATCAAACCGAAAATGATGCAGCAGATTATAGGAAACCTGCCGTCCACAAAAGTACAGCCAGCGCGACCGTTTGTGAATTCAGGAGTTGATTTCTGCGGTCCCTTATGGATTCATTATAAACTCAGGGGAAAGAGGCCGCACAAATGCTACTTGGCAGTGTTTTGCTGTTTCTCCACGAAGGCTGTACACTTAGAGCTAGTGTCCGATTTGACAACCGATGCTTTCATAGGAGCCCTCAAACGCTTTATGGCTAGAAGGGGACGGTGTAAGGAGTTATATTGTGACAACGCGACCAACTTCGTGGGAGCTAAGAACAAATTACAAGAGCTACTTTCGATCATCCATGCAGAAAAGTCTCATCAAACTATAACTTCCGTCTGCAGTTCAAGAGGAGTCAACTTCAATTTCATCCCACCACGAGCTCCTCACTTCGGAGGACTTTGGGAAGCAGCGGTAAAGTCAGCAAAGCAACTACTAGTAAAAACCATTGGTGCTGCATCTCTAACATATGAAGAATTGGAAACAGTTATCGTTGAAATCGAATCCATTCTGAACTCACGCCCGATAACTCCTATGTCGGCCAACCCGAACGATTTGACCGCACTAACACCAAGTCACTTTCTTATTGGTGAACCTCTTACATCGTCGAATGATGCGCATGCAGAAGAAAGGAAGACATGTCTACTTCGCAGATGGGAGCTTGTAGCATACATAAAACACGAGTTTTGGCGCAGATGGATTCGTGAGTACTTAAACGAACTTCAGTATCGCCGAAAATGGGAGAACCAATCACAAAATGCAAAACCGGGTAAAATGGTCATAGTCCATGAAGACAATACGCCAGCATTAAAATGGCCGTTGGGGAGAATCGTTGAGGTGCACAAAGGAAAGGATGGCTTCGTACGAGTGGCAGATGTAAGGACTTCATCCGGAGTTCTACGTCGCGCGATTCACAAGCTCTCACCTCTACCGCTCGAAGAAGAGTCCAGTCCAATGGAAACAACTTCTTCAGCGTCAGCTGACGCTATAAAGCACAACTCGAGCGACACTTCAGATGACCGAGCAGATCGTCCGACCACCGCCACTACAGAAGTCAAGCGACATCATCCCAACAAGGCTGAGGAAATTCCAAAAAAGCGAGTGGCACGCGGTTCAATGCTACTATCACTTTTGATGACGTTTCTGGCAATACCTGTAGTCAACTCCACGCCTATTGAGATTACACACTTTTTTCAACTGGGATTCCATTTCGATAACCTGGGAACGGTTAATTTGGCAACTGCTGAGTGGAAACTAATAGTGTATTACAACCTCCAAAAGTATTGGCAGGAAAATATAGTCTTAGCCTCTGGAATCAATATGATGAAGCAACTGTGCAGTCAAACCACTCAAGCTGATCTTGTCAACCTATTATATCACAACACCAGCACATCATGACGGAACTCAACAATGACAACGACTTGTTGCAGCCGCATCCACCAAAAAAGAGACAAAGACGCGGAGCACTCAACGTGGTGGGAAACATAGCGAACTCGTTGTTTGGTGTGTTGGACTCCAGTTACGGTGAAGAAATGACGAAAACCCTGGAATCAGTTCAGGGAAATGAAAACCATTTACTCGCATTACTACGAAACCACGATCAACATCATCAACGAGATGAAGCTGCATCAGTAGATAAATTTCGATCTATGGACAATGAAATAACCAAATTGGTCAAGTACTGTAAGGACAAAAATTCCAAAGTCTAAATTTCCGACCACACCGAACGGTTAAAACAGAAGACCAGGCCACGGAGGTTAAATACTTGTACAAATAACATAAATAAATTTAAAATTACAAGCATAAAACCAAGAATCGAATTTTCTTTACACAAAACACACACACCAGTGGTTTACAAATGGAGCAACATACACAAAACATAAGAATAAACATGAATTACACATACATAGAATAACATAGCGAAGAACCAGAAATTTTGGCAATTATATAATTCGCAGACAAGCGATGTTCTCTCCGATACATAACCACTAGCGAAATACCAGAGGTCAGTCAGTCGACAACTAGCAGCTAGTAGTTGAGGGTGGATTTGAAATTCCCAAAGCAAACACTGAGAGTTGGAATCGATCGAACCGAGGTATGCTCTTCGGCTGTGGCTTTGAAAGTCCATCCGAACCATATTTTCGAGGAAAACGAGCGACCGATAGGTATAGGCAACCCCTGTTCATGCCAATCGAGATGAGGGTCAGGGCTTTGAATAATAATAATCAATGGCGCAACAGCCCAAATCGGGCCTAGGCCTTGAAGTAATGCTAGAGTTACTTCATTTCGAGACCAAGGGAACACTAGGAGGTGAAGTGGTCAGCTACACGCTCGTCCGTGATTATTACCCCGATTTTAACTCAGGTACTCATTTACAGCTGAGTGAACTGGTAGTCCGGCACCCAATACCATTTTCGAAAATTACTTGCCACCAAGCAGATTCGAACATGCTACCAGGTGAACCGAAGGCAAGTGCTCTAGCCACTAAGCCACCCAGACTACTACTACTACAGGGCTTTGAAAGTCCGCCGAATTTAGAGAGGCCAGACAGTTATACGTGATTAGATGCACGGAGCCGAAACCTGCAGAGAGCGATAGAGAGAAGCGACGCGAGAGGCAACGAGCAGTAGCACGACGAACAGACGCGAGAGGCAACGAGTAGCAGCACGACGAGCAGAGGCGAGAGACAACGAGTAGCAGCACGACGAGCAGACGCGAGAGGCAACGAGTAGCAGCACGACGAGCAGAGGCGAGAGGCAACGAGTAGCAGCACGACGAGCAGAGGCGAGAGGCAACGAGTAGCAGCACGACGAGGTACGGCGGATAGAGACGAGAGGTGACGCGAGAGGCAACGAGCAGCTGTTCCAGAAGGAGAACAACGAGCCAAGTTACGACGACGGCTAAGGTAGAGGACGACAAACGTTACGAAGCGGCAAGAAATATCTACGAACAAACCGAAGTTAAGAATGAAGTAAATAAAATTTGAAATTATTGAGCATTAAATAAAGTGAAGTCAATTAAAAATATAAATGTTTGTAACGAACCCTGGCTCCGATGAGTATACCCTGGAAAATGAGTCGTTACAATGGCGCCCGAGCAGGGACTTCACAAAATAAAGAGTGTCAGTGAAAACAGGCAGTGAACATAACCCAAGAACAGTGAATTAGCAATTGGTACGAGACAAGTGCGAAAGTGAAAGCAGGCCGTGAACACAATCGAGAAACAGTGAATTGGTGTGCCTGAAGACAATAAACGACAGTGAAAACCGACAGTGAATAAAACCGCAGACTAGTGAATTAATCAGCAGTGCGGTGACATTTGTGAAAGTGCCAACATGGTGAAAGTAAGTTGGATCTACGACCTACGAAGAAAGGAGCTCGTCAAATGTATGGAGGAGTTCGGACTGGACGGTACCGGAACCGTAGATGAACTACGGAAGCGCTTCGCCACGTGGATCAAGGACGAAGGAAGCAGTGAGCATGAGCAGAGACTCAACGAACTCGAGACCCAGCTCGACAAAATCGGCACGCCAAAACTACCAGACAAAACCGAGGAAAAGGCAACAAACACGGAGGTCCCGCCTCATAACCCCATCGACGAATCAAACGTTAACGTTGGGATCACCTTTTCGGCCGTGGCCGACCAAATTCGTAAGTGGTCCGTCAAATATGAAGGCGGGAAGGACCCCCTTGATTTCATTGAACGAGTGGAGGAACCTGCCGACGTATATGGGATCCATAGGAAATTGTTGGCCAGAACGATGCCGGAACTACTCCGCGCCAAAGCTTTAACATGGTATCGGAATAACAATCAGGCCTGGCAGCACTGGAACGAATTCAGAGACGACTTTCTTAAATTTTTCCTCCCCGCCCGACATTTGGAGGATCTAGACGACAAGATACGACAACGAATACAACAACCGGGAGAATCCTTCAAGGACTACGTACTCGGTTTACAGAACCTTATGCGACCGATAAACTACACAGCAGAGACGAAACTCGAGAGAATCTTCCGAAATTGCCAGGCGAAGTATCAACTCTACATACGATGGAAAGACTTTTCGACACTGCCCGAGCTAATCGCCCTAGCGGATGATTTCGAGAGCATCAAAGGAGGATCCAATCCCAATCGCTCAGCGCCAGAAGAACGACGTTGTGCAATCGCTCAGACCATGGAGACCCGGATCAACACGAGAACAGCGTGTCGCAATTGCAGTCAAAACGGACATAGGGCCCAAACTTGCCAGAACCCCAGGTTGTATTTCTGCTGGGATTGTGGACGCCGCAACACGAGAACCATCGATTGTTGTAGACGACAATCGGGAAACGAACCCGGAGCCCGCCAAACGCGAGGAGTGTCGGTGCCCTCCGGAAACGATCCTCCACTTCAATAAACCACTTGTATCAGGAAAATAGTCACCTCTACGCTACCGTTGCTCTCGGCGGAGATGCGATCCAAGCTACAATTGATACTGGGAGTTTCAACCTGCCAGATTACCCATTTTCATTTGAGGAAGATAAGGAAGCGGTAGAGGCAAAACTGGGGGAAATTGCCAAATTGTTGGGAATTGGAGGATCTGACCGCGAGCGTATTGAAGGCAGAACCGACAGGGTTGGGTCGGACTCATTTAACGGAGCACAAAATACGTACCGTGGCAGAGCCTATTAAACAAAGGTATTACCCGGTGAATCCGATCATTCAGAGACAAATTAACGAGGAACTGGATGCGATGTTAACGGACGACGTGATTGAGCCCTCGAACAGTCCATGGGCATCACCAATCCTTCTGATCAAAAAGAAAGATGGGAGGTACAGATTTTGTGTAGATTTCCGAAGATTGAACATGGTTACAGAACGCGACGCGTATCCGATACCCCTCGTTTCGGCTACTTTGGACAAGCTCAGGAACGCACAGTTTTTGTCCACCCTGGATATTAAGTCTGCGTATTGGCAAATTCCAATGGCGGAAGATTCAAAGGCATTCACGGCTTTTACCATACCGAACAGGGGTTTGTTCCAGTTCAAGCGCATGCCGTTTGGGTTGCACAACGCCCCGGCAACGTGGCAACGTTTTATCGACCAAGTCGTAGGAAGTGACTTGGAACCACATGTTTTCGTCTACCTGGACGATATCATTATTGTGACTCCGACATTTGAAATGCATGTGTCGGTGCTGGGGGAGGTTTTGCGGAGGTTGACCAGTGCAGGGTTGAAATTAAGCAGGGAGAAATGTCAGTTCTGTCGGTCAGAATTGAAATATTTGGGGTACGTAGTAGATGCCGAGGGGTTGCACGTCGATCCGGAGAGGGTAGACTGTGTGGTGAAAATTCCAGCTCCCAACAGCGTAAAGAAGGTGCGAAGTTTCGTGGGTACCCTTTCGTGGTATCGACGATTCATACCGAATTTCGCGACACTCACAAAACCGCTGACGGAGTTGTTGAAGAAAAATAGAAGATTTGAATGGACGGAAGAATGCGAGAAGTCGTTCAGAGAGGCAAAGGAATGTTTGATTACTGCTCCAATTCTGACGTGTCCAGACTTTGAGCGACCCTTTGTGGTACAGACGGATGCTTCAGATTTCGGATTGGGTGCGGTTCTGACGCAGGAATACGACACTGGCGAAAAAGTGATCGCGTATCTTAGTCGTTCTTTGACCAGACCGGAACGTAACTACTCCACCACGGAAAAAGAGTGCCTGGCTGTGGTATGGGCGGTGGAGAAATTGCGTCCATATCTGGAGGGAATTCGTTTCCGAGTCATTACGGATCACTATTCGCTAGTGTGGCTGTCTAATCTGAAGGATCCCTGTGGCCGACTGGCTCGATGGGCTGTTCGCCTGCAGCAATACGACATGGAGATTGTTCACCGCAAGGGGAAAGACCACGTCGTGCCCGATATGCTGTCACGAACAGTGGGAGATTTGGCTGTTATATCGACCCCGGTGGTAGATCCATGGATCACGAAAATGTTGAAGCGGGTAGACGAAAATCCTTTAGCTTTTCCGGATTGGAGAATCGAGGATGGGAAACTCTTCAAGCGAGTATCATTGCGCTTCCCGGAGGTGGACGAGGATGGGCAGCACTGGAAGTGGGTTGTACCAAGGGGGGCACGGAAGGACATCCTAAGGGAACATCATGATAATCCCTTGGCTGGCCACATGGGAGTATTCAAAACATATGCTCGGTTGACCGCTAAGTTTTATTGGCCGAAAATGAAGGCAGACACTACAAGGTACGTCCGAGGATGTCAGGTCTGTCAGCGTGTGAAGCCGGAAAGGAAGAAAACAGCAGGCTTGATGGTGGAACGAAAAGGTACGTCTCGGCCGTGGGAAAGAATTTGCGTCGACTTGATTGGACCCCTCCCGCGTTCATCGAAGGGGTTCAATTATATCTTGACGGTGGTCGACTATTTTACGAAATTTCCTCTGCTGTTTCCCCTGCGATCGGCTACCACCCCGGCAATTTGTCGCGAGTTGGAGCATAATGTGATGTTGTTGTTCGGTGTACCGAAGGATGTCATTTGTGATAACGGGCCTCAGTTCACCAGTAAGGCGTTCAAGGACTTGCTCGAGTCCTACGGTACCACGATACGCTATACCGCCCATTACCATCCTCAGGCGAACCCGGCGGAGAGGATGAACCAGATCGTAAAGACTACGCTACGGGCTTATGTGTCGGAAAATCATCGGTCGTGGGACACCCAGCTCCCGAAAGTCGCGTGTGCGATTCGGACAGCACAACATGAGGTTTTGGGGGTAACTCCGTACTTCCTAAACTTTGGGAGGGAGATGGTAACTTACGGTGAAGAGGGATCTCTTTCGGAAGCGGATTTAGAAGAGGTAACTCGCTCAGACGTGGTGGCTCGAACGGGGAAATTGGAAGCCTTGGAGGCCTTGAAGAGGGATATTGTGAACAAAATGGCTGCGGCCTCAAGTAAAGCAAAGGGGACCTATGACGCATCGCATCGGGACACACAGTTCTATCCGAATGAATTGGTTTGGAGAAGAAACTTCGCACTGTCGGACGCGGCTAATTATTATACGGCAAAATTGGGACCGAAGTTCCTAGGTCCGTTTATGGTTTCGAAATGTGTTTCTCCATATGTGTACGAGCTGGTGGATGACAAGGGCGTGGCGAAGGGCACTTGGCATATCAAGGATCTCAAGGCGTACCATGGCGAAACGGATCTGTAGGGTCGCGATCTACAAATACAACGGCCGTGGTGGGGTTTCCGCAATGGGTGCCAGAACTCTTCCTTGTTGTATTTTATTTATTTTCAATTTTCTCTTTGTTTTAGTGGTTGCGGGTTGGGTTTTAGGTGGTGGCATTTAGTTTTAAGATGTATATAAAAGGTGGTGGGTTGTTGCACGTAAGCTGGTCGATAAGTAGTTATTAAGTATAGTTAAGGGGGTGGTGGTATTCTGGTTATAATTTGCAAGCACGGCGTGTCTCTGGGCGGAAGTTCGTTGCCGTATGGTTACTCATTCGTCATGGCGTGAATTTAGGTGCAAGGCGCACGAAACCGCGTTTATTTCGTGGGGAAACGATTGTGGATGGAAAATTTCTTTAGGAAGAAATTTTCCAGGAGGTGACGGTGGAATTGTTATGTTGTTTTGTCCGTATCGTAACGGTCACTTTCACTACACTACTCCTTTCCTTTTACAGGTCGAATTCAAGGGCGAGAAGGGAAGGACGGACGCAGAAAGGAAGGAGGGTTTACCGACGGCAGACGAGCCGCGGTCATATGTCATCTTGCGGCTAAATATCTGAAATAGAAATTGTTGTAATTTTGTTTATTCTCTTTTATTTGCTGATACCGAATTCCGACGGATCCCAGCCCTGGTTGTCACTGGAAAAGAGGGTCTTCCATGTCCTTAGCGCGAATCGGATAGGGCGTTGAGCCCATAGTAGGACCTGGTAGGGAGAGGAATGTGAAGATAGTTCGCGAGCGACGGCCGTTTGACGCCTCATCTTCCGACACCGCTGTTCACGCTGATCCAAAATGCCAGCAGTCGGGACATTGAATCGCCGTACACTCCTCCCAACATAGCATGCGCAGACGGTTGAGTCCCCACAGCGTCAGCTACCGTATGTGAATCCCGGTAGCTGACGGGGAAATGAGAACACCTTAGGACTTCCCGAATCTTCATCACAACCAAACACGCCGAAATAATCAATAAACACCGATCTGTCATCGGTCGCGAAATAATGATGTCGAGTTTGACGTTAACGTTCGCTAAAATATTGGGAACGCCTGGAAACGGACCGGAATTGTATTAGCCTAGGCGTTGCCAACAGGGGAGATTGTGTCCGAGGCGTTGCCATCCGGACGACTATTTAAGGAGCGGTGAAAGATTTTTGCGGGGAGTTGGGTGTCGATCACGGATGAGGTTGGCGGAGTTTCGCGTGGAAGTAGTTGGGTAGCGCCAGAGAAGAGAAGAAGGAGCTGATAGACAGCGAAGATAGCGGAAGAAGATTGATACGAGGAACTGGAGGAAGAAGGAGGTTGTCGGACGAGGGAGATATATGTGGAGCCGGTGCGAGGAAGTGGAAGTCCCTGGAAGACGATTGAGGCAGGAGTGCAAGGCGTACGCGGTGGTGTCGACGTGCGCGGCGATTAATGTACGGTAAGGACGAAGGTAGGAGACAGACAGTCCATTCCCCTCTCTATTAGGTCTCGTGGAAGAACGCGGAGGATTACGTAACGTGGACGTGGAGGATTCCATTTGTGGAGATCCGTCGGACTAGGTCCTTGAGGTTTCGTCAATATATTCTTTATAACGTACACCAAGTCTTTGGTATCGTGTTTTCTTATTTGGACGGAGGGAGGTTTCCTAATCGTCCTCCAAGTTATCGATTAGGTGGCGCCCATTCGGAAGCAGTTCCCGAACATCCCTTACTTCGGCTGAGCGTAGTCGGCGCAGGTGGAGTTGGTAATCAGTGAGTCGGAAGGATCAATAGATAAGACCCACGGCGGAGTGGTAAGAACAGAAGCGTACGAACCGGGAGCACCCAGTTCGAAACTACGAGCGAAGTTAATTTTCTTTTCCTTTTGATTAGCCGATCACGGTGAACCATATAGATTACCAGAATCGGGAAGGTAATAACTGGCAAAAAAATTACACGACGTAGGACGGATTATCAAGCAAGAGGTGACAGTCAAGATAGCGGACGGTACGAGGCGAAGGCTTTTTTCTCCCAAGTCCGGCTGGGCAACCAACAGTGCGCATTACCTCTGTTAATTCTTCCGGACTCATCGATGATTTAATCTTGGGAATGGATTTCCTCCAAAACATCGGCGCGTCGATCCCTTGTGGTGGACAAACCACCACCCTGCGGAATAACGATGACATCCCACGACCAGCGGAGATCAATACATGCACTGTACTACAGGACGCGATGACCGACCAGCTAGGGCAGATCAACGATTTTCTGGACAGAGAACTACGCGCTTTTGATGAAACCCACGGCGTCTCGAACATCACGAAACACAAAATCATAATGCGGGATGATCGACCATTCAAACATCGTTATGGCACTAGCAACCCCATAACGCAAGCAAATATCAATGCGGAGGTAGATGAACTGATCAAGAAGGGATGCATAGAACCATCAGACAGTCCATACAGTTCCTCGGTGATTCTAGTGAAGAAAAAGAATGACAGTTGGGGGCTGTGTCTCGATTTCCGTCAGCTCAACGCCAGATCAATACCCGACGCATATCCAATCCCACGAATTCAATACATACTGGACCGACTACGCAATGCTAAATTTATCAGCAGTCTAGACCTGAAGAACGGGTATTGGCAGATACCCATGGACGAGTCAAGCAAGCAGTATACGGCCTTCATCGTACCCGGACGGGGGTTATTCCAATGGCGAGTCATGACATTCGGACTTGACTCAGCACCAGCTACCTTCCAAAGAGCCCTGGACCAAGTAATAGGACATGAGATGGAACCATTTGCCTTCGCCTATCTGGACGATATAATCGTCACCGGTACAACCTTCGAGGAACATATGCGCAACCTAGGCGTAGTTTTCCACCGACTGCGAGCAGCAAACTTAAAACTTAACGTAGACAAGTGTCAATTTTTCAAGAAGGAAACGAAATATCTAGGACATGTTATCAGCGAGAAAGGAATACACACAGACCCAGACAAAGTAGCCGCGATAGACGCTCTACAACCACCCACAAACATACGCGAAGTACGGCGGTTCCTTGGAATCGCATCCTGGTATCGACGGTTCGTTCCGGAGTTCGCAACTGTCGTCCACCCTCTAACCACACTATTGAAAAAGGGAAGGCACTGGAGGTGGCAAGAAGAACAACAGGCGGCATTCGACACCATAAAAAGGAAGCTCTCGGAGGCACCAGTGCTAACGTGCCCAGATTTCAGCCAGAAGTTCACGCTTCAGACGGATGCCAGTGACTACGTGCTAGGAGCCGTACTAACACAAGAAATAGACAACTCAGAGCAAGTAATAGTCTACGCAAGCAGGCATCTAAACCAAGGAGAACGGAACTATTCCCCCACGGAAAAAGAGTGCCTGGCCATTATCTGGGGCATACGCAAAATGAGACCTTACTTAGAAGGCTACTACTTTACTGTCATTACGAATCATCTAGCACTGAAATGGTTGAATTCGATCGACAGCCCGTCAGGACGAATCGCAAGATGGGCCCTCGAATTACAGCAGTATACGTTCGATGTCCAGTATAGACGGGGCAAGCTAAACGTAGTCGCCGATGCGCTGTCCCGACAACCGACAGAAACACTATGCATGACCAACACCGAAGACACCAGCGACTCAGGCTGTAAATGGCTAGAGAAAAGAAAGGTCGAAATAAAAAACAACCCAGCAAAGTTTCCAGACTATTTTTTCGAGAACCACCAACTATACCGACACATCCCACATCAATCTAATGACGAAGATTGCGCACCGTGGAAACTTTGCGTTCCAACACCGCTCCGAAAACGGGTCCTTAAGGAGAATCATGACGAACCCAGTGCAGGACACCTCGGCATCCGAAAGACCATCGGAAGAATCGTCAACCGATACTATTGGCCCGGGATGTTCCGAGAAATTAGCAGGTACGTTCGACAATGTGAGTCTTGCGAGAGGTACAAACCAGACCAACAAAAATCAGCAGGGAATATGGTCTCTCAAATTGCAGAAGAACCGTGGAGTATTCTATGTGCCGACTTCGTGAGACCGCTACCGCGGTCCAAGCATGGGAATACTACCCTGTTAGTGTTCTTCGACAAATTCTCCAAGTGGAACGTGATAATCCCACTTCGCAAAGCAACCAGCGACGGATTACGGAAAGCATTCCGAAAACGAATCATGGCCAGAGTTGGAATCCCAAAAATATTAGTCACCGACAACGGATCTCAATTCACCAGCAAAGCTTTCCAGAAATTCCTGCTGGAAGTAGGAATAAAGCAGCAATTTACCGCACCGTATACGCCCCAAGAGAATCCTACCGAACGAGCAAATAGAACGATCAAGACAATGATCGCACAATTGTCGGACAACAAACAACGGGATTGGGACAGCCTACTGCCGGAAATATCCCTGGCCATAAACTCGGCCATTTCCGAAACAACCGGTTACAGCCCTGCATTCTTGACGCAAGGCCGAGAACTCCGCCTACCCAGGACCGTGTACGACGAGCAGACCTTCGGATCCGGTAACCCTCCACAAACGCCCGTCGAAAAAGCCACGAGATTACAGGAAGCGTTCCAAATCGTACGCCAAAATCTAGAACGAGCAGCTCAGGACCAAGGACGACACTACAACTTGAGAAGACGTCAGTGGACTCCTGCGATTGGCCAGCAGGTTTTAGTGAAATAACACCATCTCTCCAAAGCTATCGACGGCTTTGCTGCGAAACTGGCCTCGAAGTTCGATGGACCATACAAGGTGGTGAATTACATTTCGCCCGTGATAATTCAGGTCCAGAAGGAAGATGATGCTAGCACGCGAACCGCGCATGTTAGCGAACTAAAAGCATACCAGGCCACGAAAGAATAGAACAACTTCGTTCAACAAAAATCCGAATGGTTATTGAACAAAGAGACCCTAACGGGACCACTTGGGTCGAAATAATCAACAACAAGAGAACCTAACGGGACCCTTTGGGTCGGGATAAACAACAACAGGCCGAATTTAGCCCGTTAGGGTCTAACGGGACCAACAGCAGGGCTATAAAAGCGACCAACAGAAGGCGAATCAGCCTAGTAAAACCCCAAGTGTAGTACTGTGAAGTTCATAAATTCTGAAATAAACAAGAACTAGACAGCGCAAAGAAGAACGAGATAACGCTGAAGCGGATGGTGGAAACCACACGGAACTCTCCAACGAAGAAACCCCGCACCGACAACAATCCGGACAAAATCGTGGCAAAAATACTGAAGCTGGTTCTAACGGAAAGGGACTTTTCCACCCTACTACCGCAACAGTGCAGCAGAAAACACCCCCGCGAACTACGCGTCGAGGCGCTGAATACCTTCTTCCTACCGTGCCTTATAAAGAAAGGAGCAGAAGTGGTCCGAAGATGGAAACAACCCGACTACCGAGGCAGCGGCATCGTACTGGTTCCGCTACACATGTTCGGTAACCATTGGTGCTTGGCGGTCATCCACCTACAAGCCAAAACCATCGAATACTACGACCCGCGGGGCGGTTCCATTCCACCGGAACTAAAACACTTGGAGGAATTCCTAAACAACACCACCGAACAGGGAATGGACGCCTTCCGGACAGTTCTAACACCCGGAGCACCACGGCAGTCGAATACATTCGATTGTGGAGTGTTCTGTTGCGCCCTCGCCGAGCATCGGGCGCGGAGAGCAACCCTCGCGTTCAATGGGGATGACATGCCGACATGGCGCAATCAAATCACGCAGGAACTGAGAGAAGGACCCGGACCAGATCCTGGAAGCAACGTCAGCAGCAATAACAGTGGCAGTAGTAGTGACAGCGACGGCAACAGCAGCAGCAGCAGCAGTAGCAGTAGCAGCAGCAGTAGTAACAAAAGTAACAAAAGCAACGAAAGCGCCAAGAGCATCCAGAGCAGCAGGAGCAGCAAGGGCAACAAGAGCATCAGTCCCACCAGGACAGAGATGGACGTCGAACAACGACCAGAGGACCATGGAGAATCAGAAGAAGCAGAACTACCACAAGAGGTGCGGGAGAAGATTCGGCTGACGCTTGCAGCGAAACCCCAGGGTAAACGTGTGCGCTGGAAGATAGTAGAGGTAGTAAATGGCCAAATTTACTCCATAACTTTCGGACGAGGTAATAACTACGCCTGGCAAAACAAAGCTTCATTCCCAAGTAGGAGGGAAGTGTAAGGACGGAAATTTCAACGTCTAAATTTCCGACCACACCGAACGGTTAACACAGAAGACCAGGCCACGGAGGTTAAATACTTGTACAAATTACATAAATAAATTTAAAATTACAAGCATAAAACCAAGAATCGAATTTTCTTTACACAAAACACACACACCAGTGGTTTACAAATGGAGCAACATACACAAAACATAAGAATAAACATGAATTACACATACATAGAATAACATAGCGAAGAACCAGAAATTTTGGCAATTATATAATTCGCAGACAAGCGATGTTCTCTCCGATATATAACCACTAGCGAAATACCAGAGGTCAGTCAGTCGACAACTAGCAGCTAGTAGTTGAGGGTGGATTTAAAATTCCCCAAAGCAAACACTGAGAGTTGGAATCGATCGAACCGAGGTATGCTCTTCGGCTGTGGCCTTGAGAGTCCATCCGAACCATATTTTCGAGGAAAACGAGCGACTGATAGGTATAGGCAACCCTTGTTCATGCCAATCGAGATGAGGGTCAGGGCTTTGAATAATAATAATCAATGGCGCAACAGCCCAAATCGGGCCTAGGCCTTGAAGTAATGCTAGAGTTACTTCATTTCGAGACCAAGGGAACACTAGGAGGTGAAGTGGTCAGCTACACGCTCGTCCGTGATTATTACCCCGATTTTAACTCAGGTACTCATTTACAGCTGAGTGAACTGGTAGTCCGGCACCCAATACCATTTTCGAAAATTACTTGCCACCAAGCAGATTCGAACATGCTACCAGGTGAACCGAAGGCAAGTGCTCTAGCCACTAAGCCACCCAGACTACTACTACTACAGGGCTTTGAAAGTCCGCCGAATTTAGAGAGGCCAGACAGTTATACGTGATTAGATGCACGGAGCCGAAACCTGCAGAGAGCGATAGAGAGAAGCGACGCGAGAGGCAACGAGCAGTAGCACGACGAGCAGACGCGAGAGGCAACGAGTAGCAGCACGACGAGCAGAGGCGAGAGACAACGAGTAGCAGCACGACGAGCAGACGCGAGAGGCAACGAGTAGCAGCACGATGAGCAGAGGCGAGAGGCAACGAGTAGCAGCACGACGAGGTACGACGGATAGAGACGAGAGGTGACGCGAGAGGCAACGAGCAGCCGTTCCAGAAGGAGAACAACGAGCCGAGTTACGACGACGGCTAAGGTAGAGGACGACAAACGTTACGAAGCGGCGAGAAATATCTACGAACAAACCGAAGTTAAGAATGAAGTAAATGAAATTTGGAATTATTGAACATTAAATAAAGTGAAGTCAATTAAAAATATAAATGTTTGTAACGAACCCTGGCTCCGACGAGTATACCCTGGAAAATGAGTCGTTACAGTACATGAACCATACCGGTGATGAGATTCACCAAATCAGACTACTTCAAGCGTTTATGTCAATGTCCATGCAATTGATGCTCATATCTTCAAACCTACAACAAATTCAGTCTGCGATCATTGATACCGTAACAGACACTCATTAAGGAAAGATTCCGCCGTTACTACTCTCCCCACAACAACTACATCAAGAAGTTATAAACATAAGGAATCACCTGCCGGTGGGTCTACAACTACCAGCAGAGCAAGATGATATCCAACATCTTTACAATCTAATGAAAGTCAGAGGATCAGTGATGAAGAACTATATTGCATTCCAGCTCAATATTCCACTAGTTAAGGCTGAAACGTTCGAATTACTGAAGGTGCTATCAATTCCAGCAATAATCAATGGCACCCGTGTGACCATAGAAACATCAACACCGTTTCTAGCCATCAGTCTTCATCGGGACCATTACTACACTTTAACCGAGCATGAATTATTGGCCTGCAAGATCATAACCATTTCAGATTTTATTTGCAGAGCCTCTCATTGCATATATGTAAGGGAGGCAAATGTCAGTACCTGCGAGATCAACTTCATGAACAACATACCAATGACGTCCAGCTGCAAGCTAAAAAGGCTAAACAACTACCCCATCTGGATACCACTAAGTCGAGCAAATGATTGGATGTTTTCTGTCAACAACAACAGCACCATCAACATAGTCTGCAACAACCAAGCGTCATCCATCACGCTATTCGGGTCCGCCATCAATGGACACCAAAGCCATACTAGCAGTACTAACTCATCGTACACGCGACTAAGCCACCCGATTAACTCAACCATGCTAGATGAAGCACTACTCCCAGACAACTATAGGGCACTTGATTACAAAACGCACGCTACTCAAATCCAGGCCATCCAGGACCAGTTAATGTCGCAAAACCTATTGGATCTTCCACACACAGAACGGATGAATGACATACATAAGTTTGCGATAGGCTACCTGTGCATTTCACTAGTTACCATACTCATCGGTGTGATCTTATGGAGAACTAGGGATCAATTTTGTGAATGCTGTCAGCGGAAACCAAAACTACCGCCAAGGCCAAACGCAGCACCGGATTTCAAGATCATAGTAACATAGAAGCTCAGTCATATAGATGTAGAAGTTAAGCTATTACTTGTCAAAAATTTTATGCTTATCATGTTCTCTTTTGATTTTAATTAAGATATACACCCGATGTTGAACACAATGTTCAACGGGGGGGAAAATGTTCAAATTCCAAATTCTAGACACAACAATTCTGTGTGTAATTGAATGCATGAATGCATCTAATTACACACCGAATTTTTGAATTCTCACGATTTGCGCTTGCCTTCTGCAATTTCAAGATCATAAGACACCAGAGGAATGTGCATGAGGGCAGGTGCAAAATGTGGGAATCATTTCGGCCCTTTTTTGCGTGATTGCATTTTCTGTTATTCATATTGTTGTCGTTAAGTTTTTATCTGTCTTTTCATTTTAGTAACATTTTACGCGACTTTGTGATTTCAGGAGCTAATATCAGTGGAATCATTGTGATTATTGAGTTATGTTTGGGTTCTTCGTTGATCGTCGATTCCGCAACATTTAACGCGATCTTGTGAACTCTGGAGCTAATATCAGTGAAATCATTGTGATCATTGTGTTGTGTTTGGGTTCTTCGTCGACCGTCGATTCTGCAACAGTTTACAGTTGGAAAAAGTGAATAGTGGTGGTGGACAGAACTGCAAGACAAAATAGTCTGCATCAGTCGTAGTATTGGAAATTATTAGGTTTCATGCAAAGTTAATACTGTTTATAAAATAATAATATTCAAAATAGAGATTTTTAGCAGATTAAACATTGAAAAAGTCCGTGAAGACTATTTGAATCGCGGTATAAAAGGCCACAGAAGTATTATAAGAACGATTTGGTTGCGTTATCGGACTTCAGAGATATGACGAATTGCTAAAACGTATACAAACCCATTAGGAATCTCTGAATATACATACATGCAAACCTCCTAACACTCTCTTGGGGGTTGAATATCTAAAAATTCTGAAAGGAGTTATAATAGGTAAATATTAATACAGCACGCGAAAGTAAAAACCAATTGAATTACTTATGACTTCAAATTGATATGACGGAATGCGTGAAAACGTGTTCAACACCCTGATACTCTCTTATGGAATGAAAAAGGAACAAACAAAAAAAAAACTATTTCAAGCGATTATTACTCAATCCCGCGAAAGAGAAAAGATATTCGATGTCTGATCAGGGGATATGGCAGAATTCGTGAAAATTTATGTAATATCTACCTTCACAGCCCCTTAGGGGTCGAATTTCAAAAATTTCTGAATACACTTTCTAGGTATTTTTATGAAGAAGCCTTAGAATAACTTTGAATTAAATATTTGGAAAGACCTAATAGATATGACGAAAATCGTTAAAGTATATGCACTCCCTTTTCACTAATCATGTTTTTCGCCCCCTTCTGAACTGCAATTAATATTTGAAATTTTGTTTAGTCTTAATTACTTTGATAGTTATTTTATATATACATACCGAGTTTCAAAATTGTAGCCTAAGCCATTCTATAGATAGGAAGAACATACCCCACCCCTGTTACAGACTACCGCTGTAAAACAAATTATTTTTCGAACATGGTACTACCATAGTATCTATATACCAAGTTTCAGCTTGATTTCACCATAGGTTATCGAGATAAAAAAAATCTGAACTTTTTCCCTTTCACCCTCTTACACCCTCCTCCTTTACACCTTCTTCCTAGCATTAGCAGTTGCTGAGATGAAGAAACCAAAATTTTCCGTGTAAAACGCTTTCTCTCCTCTCTCCTCACACCCCTACTCCTAAGAATTTGGTCACTTCAAGCGACCTACCCAGTCTATTCGTAAATTCGATTTAACATCTCTAAGCGTTTGGGAGCTACGAGCCTTCAAACGACTTTGTGGAAGCCGTACGGCGGACAGCCGAACTGGAAATTTTTAATACTTTTTTCGTGTCTGCTAGTTATGGATCGTGAAAAAACAAATTTTCAGGGTAACAAATTTTTTTCAAAAATCAATTAAATTAAATTATTATTATTATTGTTAAATATTATTATTAACATAATAAAATAAAACAAAGAATTTTGTAGTCGCGTGTAATGTACCTACCATATGTACATAATACATTTTTAGACCCCCCTTGGTATACTTTTGTATGAACCCCCCTCTTGATAAAATACTGCAAACGGTTTCTTACCGTGGCTGACACTGAATCCCAAGTAAGGATACAAAACGTGCTTACCCAAAGCTGCCGAACAGAATCCGCCTGAAGCAGGGAGATGGACTCGCTCTTATGCTTTTCAATCTTATCCTGGAATATGTCATCAAAAAGGTACTCGTTGATACCAGACGTACCCTACTAATCAAGTCCACTCAACTAGTGGTGTACACGGACGACATAAACAGCATGGCGAGATCTGTTCCAGATCCCCCCCCCTCTTGATAAAATCCTGCGAACGGTTTCTTACCGTGGCTGACACTGAATCCCAAGTAAGGATACAAAACGTGCTTACCCAAAGCTGCCGAACAGAATCCGCCTGAAGCAGGGAGATGGACTCGCTCTTATGCTTTTCAATCTTATCCTGGAATATGTCATCAAAAAGGTACTCGTTGATACCAGACGTACCCTACTAATCAAGTCCACTCAACTAGTGGTGCACACGGACGACATAAACAGCATGGCGAGATCTGTTCCAGACACGAAGGAAGTTTTCCACTGTCTAGACTCAGCGGCAAAGGATGTCGGGTTAAGGGTCAACGAAAGTGAGACCAAGTTCATGACCCAAACAAAAAGCCTCCATTTAGACAAAATATAACCGTAGGGACTACAACCTGGAGATTTTGGATCATTTCTCATACTTGAGCTCATACCGGCAACGAACGGGACGAAGTCAAACAATGGATCACAGGGCATATTTCACGGGTACTATATGCAAGCGTCTGAAAAATCAATAGACGCTTCTCAAAAGCGTTCGCCCTCCCTAAGAGCAACTTCACATTTTCTTTATATACATACACCCTTCAACCGTTCTCAAATTTTTGTTTACTTCACTGCAATGTGGACTGTGGCATTTTCTTCTCTTAAACCGTTAACGGCAAGCAATTAAAACTTAACAAATATCTGTAGTTATACTAGGAGAGTAGATTGAAACAAAATTTTTTGGTGGGGGTGGTGGCGTGCGGGGGTGGGGGTTGAAATAGTAAAGATTACGATATCTCACAAACGAATTGCACCAGAAAAACAAAATTCGGTTTGGGTATAAAGCTTAATAAATAAAGATTGCTCAAAGTAAAATCTTTGGAGGGGTGTGGGAGCAAGTGGGGGGGTGGGATAAAATTTTTTCAAAAATACCACTTTTCATATCTCAATAACAGTGTAAGATAGATGGTTCAAATTTGAACTAGAACTAGGCCCAATAGAACCCTAGTAGGGAAAAAAAATTTAAAGGTGGGGGTGTAGAGGGTGAGGGTGGGGAAGGGTGAGAAGGAAAAAGTTCCGAAGCTTATATCTTAAGAACTTGTAATGATATAAACCTTTAACTTCGTATTTAGATGGAACTATATTAGTGGCATAGTGGAAAAATAAAATTTTTTTTGGGGGTAGCATGGTGCGAGGGTGGGGGGGGGTCTTCCTAACTTTTGAACGGCTTATGCTAGAAAGTTGAAACTCAGTACGTATATGTAAATGAACTAGAAAAGTAATTCCGATAAAAAAAATTTAAATTTTCATTGGGGTTCAGAAGGGAGGGAGGGGCAGAAAAAAATTTCAGTATATATAAAATGCATATATTTTCACGATTTTCGTCATATCTACTAGGTCTTTCGAAATATTGAATTCATTTTTATTCTACGGATTCTTCATATGAGTGCCTAGAATGTGTTTTCAAGATTTTTTGAAATTCGACCCCTAAGAGGGTGTAAAGTGGTTGTATACTTTTTCATAAATTCCACCATATCTCTCAGGTCTGATCAGATATCGAATATCTTTTCACATCCACGGGCTTGTTTAATAATCACCTATTTTTAAGTTTTTTTCTTTTCCAACCTCTAGACAGCATCCCGGAATGTGACCCAATTATATAATTCATATATTACACTCTATTCTAACCGTTTCCCGAACTTTTTGACTTTTTGTTAGGTTTTCAGTCACATAGTAACATACACCGCATCCCCGAATTGAACACGTTCCGAATTTCTGCCGGAAAAATAATAAAGTTGCGCCCAGACTGTTGGCAGATTTTTTTACTAACTGCAGTCTTAGTTCTATGTGTGAATGTTGGGTGATCATGATTTCGTTTCATTGCTAGAGGAATCACACACAGATGATACTTCAATCCTAAATTTAACAAACGACAAACATTTCCAATATTCTTAACTCAAAATGTAGCCTTTTTCATAGAAAGTAACGTATGTAGGTATTTCCCTTAGAAATATTTTAAAAGGGTATTCAGATGATATTGTATGTATGGTAAATAAATAAAGGAAAATGTGCACATGAAGTGTGTTATCTAACAGAACATCAAAACACAAATAGACCAGGAATTTATCCTATTTAGCATTCTCTTTTCTTCATTCTTTTGTTTTCAGTATTGTCGATGATCAAGTGTGTAGCAAAGGAATTGTGCAATCACAGCACTGGCGTATTAAAGGGCGGAGGGGGATAACCCCCCCCCCCCCAAAAAAAGATTTGCTCACCTTGTAAGTTATATTTTTTGTGATTTGCTCACCTTGTAAGTTATATTTTTTTTAATTTAGCAGTACGAAAAAGTTAGAATGTAGTAGGGTTGCACGAAACTCTGTGAAGACATTTCAATACTGCTTGATTACTGTTGGTCTCTAATTTCCAACTTCATTAGTTTTCCAGTTACAAAGCGTGCGCAAGTGTATACAAAATATTGTCATATAGTGATTTTATGAATATGACTTCAAAAGAAAGGATATTATCGACCGATCACCAGCAATTATGGACTGGTGGTCGATAAAAAAAAGTTGAATCTCTCTACTAACAATGATATTTCTTCAATGTGAACGATATACAAGTAGGTTGTAGCTATCAACGCTTATGAATTCAAGCATTTGGGTCATTCCATCAAGAATTGTTAAAAATGATAAAATTTGTGACTTACCATCACCGATTCTTTTGAAAAATTTTGTAGGTACTCGAAGAATTAGTGAGGAAACAAATACCATATAATTGAAATTTTTTGTTTTTTTCTCATTTTTTTGTGTTAGTATAGTATGTTAAAGACTACGCAAAAATGGTATCTGAGTCCTCTGCGAAAATTCATATCGCTGGTACTTAGTTTTTATCGTAGAATAATAAAATAAGGCTTATTTTAAAATGCAAATTTGTCGCAATATAAAAAAATACGAATAAAAATTATCCTTGGAAGTTTTTTCTCAAGGATAACTATTTTGTCCTTTAGCCTTGAATAATTCAATCGCGATTAACTTGGGATCTCAAGAGAATCGGGGTCAAGAAATCTAAGAAAATTGGTGGTTCTCAATTAAGGCTAATAATAATAATTCTTAATAACAATATTAGACTTTTTTGACTCCGATCCCCTTGAGATCCCAAGTTAATTCTTTGGTGTGTTTTGAAAAACAGTATAACCCAAAAAATATACAAAAGAAAAGAATTAAAGATACACATTTTGAGATATTCAAGGATAAAGGACTAATCGTTATCCTTGAAAAGGAAATTGTATTTCAATTATTTTTCTCACTAGTTCTTCAAGTACACAAATTTTCAAAAGAATCCGAGATGGTAAGATGGCAAGATGACGATTCTTAGTGGAATGATCTATTGTACTTTAATATCTTAATATAACAAAGTGTAGTTATCGAAACAAAAAAAAAATTATAAGCAGACACCAAAAACGCAAAAAAACATTTTTAATCTGTTTGTATATCGTCCGTCTTGCGCCAAATCGTTTGAAGAGTAGAGTACATATAATACGTTTTATTTACTATCGACAGATTATCGTCGATTGATTTCGTCCGTTTCGTTGCCGTCTTTTTCCAGATTAGCCTGAAGATTATGAAGTTGTGTATACTTTTCATACTCCGAAATTGGTATTCTGTCTGATTGGCGTTCTCTTTCTTGTGTACATTGTGGCAGAGTCAAGATTGACAAATACCTCCTCAGCACTAGGGAAAGATCTTGCGAAAATTTCCCCACTAGAAAATTTGTGGAGAACTCCGTGAGCGAGCAAATATCGAGGTATCTACTATCCCTCACAATGGAGGAAAAAGGGAGATTAATAACAAAATTATGCAGAAAAACGTCACTTCTCTTGTTTTGCTCCGTGTGGATGAAAATGGGACTATATGAAGACCATTTTTGAGTTTTACTGCTGAACTAGTCCCATTAGAGATCTCCTTTTAAGGGGAGAAAAACCTTTACAAAATTTCAAAAAATCGATTTTTTTTTTTTGCATATTTCGAAAGTATGATATCTTAAGAATATACTGTCTAAAGGATAACTCGAAATATTGAATATTTTCGAAATTATCGCATATAGTTTAGAGCGCGGCGACAGCATGCGGTATTAGAAACGACAAAATGTTGAAACTTTAAACGCGATTATCTCGACACTACTTTTTCAAAAAGTGCTGCAGCTGCCATTTTTTTTCTTTTGATCTAAAAAGGATGAAATAAGTTTCTTTCGTTTACTGACATATTAAGAGGAAGGATATACAAGGAACATGATGAAAAAGTGCAAAATTGAAAATTTGGGAGCCATTTTAGTTGGAAGGTCCATTTTACTGTATTATTTATAATACAGTATTGTTATCGATTTTTAAAAAAAAAAAATTTGCTGCCCTCAAAATTTTTTTGTCCACGTTTCATGACTAGTAGACGCGAAAAAAGCAATAAAAATTTTGACTCCGTCTGTACGCCGTACCCCGTACGCCGTACGCCGTACGCCGTACCCCGTACGCCGTACGTCGACCGCCCCAAAATTTTTGAAGGCTCGTAGCTCTCAAACCAGTGGAGCTATTAAATTAAAATTTTTTCTAAGAATAGATTTGGTGAACCCCTTGAATTGACATTATTTTCAAGGGAGGAGGTGTAAGGGGGAAGGCGGGGTAAGCGTTTTAGACGAAAAATTTAGGTTTCTAGATCTCAGGAACCGCTTGTGTTAGGAGGCTGAAACTTAGAATTTCTATAGAGCTTTGATAAGGGACCCATTTGCAAAAAAAAAAACAGATATGGATGAAGGGGTGTGGGAGTGGAAGGGAAAGCAATGCGTCCGAAACGCAAAAAAGTCGAGATTGACACATTCTAAAATCCATATCTCCTAAGCCGTTAATAGCAAGCAATTAAAACTTAACAAATATCTGTAGTTATACTAGGAGAATAGACTGAAACAAAATTTTTGGGTGGGGGTAGTGACGTACGGGGGTGGAGGTTGAAATACTTAACATTACAATATCTCCCAAACCAGTGGCACCAGAAAAACAAAATTCGGTTTGGATACAAAGCTTGATAAATAAAGATTGCTCAAAGTAAAATCTTTGAAGGGGGCTGGGGAGTACGTAAGTGGAGGGGATAAGAATTTTTCAAAAATAACACGTTTCATATCTCAATAACAGTGTAAGATGGTTGCTTCAAATTTTTACCAGAAGTAGGCCTAATAGAACCCTAGTAGGGAAAAAAAGTTTGGGGGTGTGGGTGTAGAGGGTGAGGGTGGGGAAGGGTGAGAAAGAAAAAGTTCCGATGCTTATATCTTAAGAATCTATAATGATAGGAAGCTGAAACTTGGTATTTAGATAGAGCTATAGTAGTGGCATGGTGGAAAAATAAATTTTTTCTTAGGGGTAGTATGGTACGGTGGTGGGGGGTGTTTTTCCTAACTTTAGAACGGCTTATGCTGTTAAGTTGAAACTCGGTACGTATATGTAAATTAACTAGAAAAGTAATTCTGATAAAAAAACATTTGAATATTCATTGGCGTTCAGAAGTGGGGGGCAAAAAAAAATATCGGGTAGTATAAAATGCACATATTTTCACGATTTTCGTCATATCTACTAGGTCTTTCGAAATATTGAATTCATTTTTTTTCTACGGATTCTTCATGTGAATACCTAGAAAGTTTTTTCAAGATTTTTTGAAATTCGACCCCTAAGAGGGTGTAAACTGGTTGTATACTTTTTCATGAATTCCACCATGTTTCTCAGGTCTGATCAGATATCGAATATCTTTTCACTTCGTTTAATAATCACCTATTTTTAAGTTTTGTTTTTTTCAACCTCTAGACCGCATCCCGGAATATGACCCAATTATTTAATTCATATGTTACACCCTTTTCTAACCGCTTCCGGAACCTTTTGTTAGGTTTTCAGTCACATAGTAACATACACCGCATCCCCGAATTGAACGCGTTCTGAACTTCTGCCGGAAAAATAATACAGTTGCGCCCAGACTGTTGGCAGATTTTTTTCGACACATTTGACCCCCAAAAAAATATTTATTTACACGCTACCTTCCAAATTTTAGGTATATCCTTCCGGTAATATTACTGAGAGAAACCTCTCCAAATTTCATCCAAATCGGTCGACAACTTTTTGAGCTACAACTGCAGCAGTTTTTGAAAAAGTAGTGTCGAGATAATCGCGTTTAAAGTTTCAACATTGTCGCGAGAAAGAAGCGTCCGAAGACTCTCCATAAAGCAGCCATTTTGTGGGACACCCAAAAATTTTCATTTTTTTTTGTTAAGTTCAAAGTTATAATAAACTTATATCCAAATTTCACAATGATCCAATTATTTGATCCCATCTAAAAAAAATCCCGAAAAATGCCTATTTTTCACGTTCCTAAAGGTATTTCTCTCCTTAAGCTCCCTTACAACTATTTTTGAATGCTTTCTTTGGAGGTATATGGGAGATCTGATTTTAGCGGACATGCTCTTGCAAAAAGGAGGTCAAATGGAGGAGAAAACGAGGTCTCCAAACCTCCCTAAGGAGTAGTCCGGGATTAATCATGGGATGCTCCCATTTCCTACTGGGATGCTACAAGTTGGGTGTCTCATTGACATACTCTAGTGACAAGTTGAAAATCGTGGGGCTAGACCATCTCCCTGCTTTTTACCAAATTTAGTTTGAAATCTGGTTGTAGAATCGTTTTGTATTCTTTGTAAGTTGAAATTTGTTCAGTGGGTAAACCGGATGAATCCTGTAGTGACTTCTTTTTTTGTGGTCAGTTGAGATTTAAGATATTTTCAAACGTTTAAACTGGAAAGCTGAAACTTGAAATTTATATAAAACTTAAATAGTTCTTAAAATGTGGTCGATATTGATGAAGAGTGTGGGTGTGAGAAAAAACAATATCTCCGAAATGCTCGAAAGCTGAGATCGATAAAGAGATATTCCAGAGTCTTTTTCGTAAACGGTCAATGCCGACAGTGAAGCAAGGAAGTGGGGGAATTTTTCTAAAGAATCACGTCTCATATTTCAAGAACTGTTCGATAAAAGCTTAGAATTTATACGGGAAAAAAATTGTAGCGTTTCCGAGTTTCATATCTCGAGAATCGCTTATGATATACAACTAAATAATATCTCCTTTTTATGCAAAAACCACATGAACATGAACTTAAGAACAGTACATTACCTTCTCCAACGATCTAGTCGTTTATGTTCACGCCAACCGCTGCAATAAAATGACAGCTGCAATGTTTGCCAACCCTAAAAAATGTTGAAAATAAAGTTCAGTTCCGTTCAACCAACTCAACGTGTCGTTTCATTCGATTTCTGTGCCGAAGTTAAGAATCGCTACTAATCCGTGGAAAGTGTGCCCAATCAAGGCTGAATCGTTATAAGTAAAGTTCGCTGCAACATTTTGGTCCGTCGTCGCAGGATATGAACGCTGGTAAAATTCGAGATAAAGCGTTGAACGCGCTGAAAAGAACGCTGGCCAGCAGCAAGGCCATCGACTCATCATGGGATGAAGCCACTCTCCAATCGTACTTAACACTACTGGAAAGGCAATGGGCAGCGTTTATGGAGGCTCAAACGCAATTAATACGTGTGGTGCAGAAGGATTCGACATCGAAGAATCCACATATCAGCAGGGTGAGGAGTGGTACCGCATATCACTGGCTAACCTCAATCGCGCATTGAACAAGATTAAAAAATCACCAATCGCGGCTGCGTTACCGCGCGACTACCCACCAATGTCGCAATTTAGGTTACCAGAAATTCAGTTGCCAAAATTCGCTGGAGATCCTCTGGAATGGACAACTTTCCACGATCTGTTTCAGGCGCATGTAGAAAGCCATAATAATTTGACAGGTGAGTAGTATGGATATGGCGTTTCTAAATCAAGGGTGGATGGGGTGGAAGCTTTTGTATGGATGACGTCATAGTCTTGTATGAAGCTGATAAGGAATTTACACCCCGAGCTTTTTTTGACGGTGGAGCTTTTTTTCGTTTTCGGTTGCATAAAATTGGGCGTTTTTTTTTTTTTGGGGGCTTTTTTTCTGTCGGTTGTTGAGAGCTTTGCTTTTTTTCGTTTTCCGTTGCATAAAGTTGGGCGTTTTTTTTCGGGGCTTTGAGCTTTTTTACATTTATCGGTTGGAGTGATCTGATTGGTCGGATAGATCCTGGAGTGGGGATAAACCTTATTTGATTGGTAGGATAGATCCTGGAGTGGGGATGGACTTGGTTGGATAAGTCGTGGAGGGGGGGATAGACTTGATTTGACTGTTAGAGAGGGGATGAGTCATGCTCTTAGCGGTTGGAGTGGGGATAAATCTTAGGCTAGCGGGGAGCGGGGGGTAGATCGACAAGTTGAAACATGTTTTAGCATATTTCTTACATAATGTTGTGAAATTAAGCTAAGTCGAGGAGTGGGGATAAGTCATGCTCTGATCTGATTGGTTGGATAAATCCTGGAGTGGGGATAGACTTGGTTGGATAAGTCGTGGAGTGGGGGGTTCGCAATCGTCTATAAATACTCAAACATTTCTCAAAAAATTATTAGTTGCCGAGTAAAATTTAAAAGAAAAACAAGTTAAGAAAGTGAAGTGAAAAAAGTGAAAGTGAAAAAAAAGTGAAAGTGAAGTGAAAGTGAAAATAATTAAAAAAAAAAATAGTGAAAGTGAAAATAATTAAGAAAAAAAATATTGAGAGTAAAGTGAACTTAAAAGATAGTGAAAGTAAAATAATAAGTGGTAAATAATTAAGTGCATTGAAAAATAGTAATGTGAACTTATAAAAAAAAGTGAAAGTGAAAATAATTAAAAAAAAATAGTGAAAGTAAAGTGAACTTAAAAAACATTGAAAGTAAAATAATAATAAAGTGAACTGAAAAATAGTGAAGTAAAGTGAACTTGTAAAAAAATAGTGAAAGGGAAATAATTAAAAAAAAATAGTGAACTTAAAAAATAGTGAAAGTAAAAGAATAAGTGATAAATAATTAAGCGAAGTGAGCTTATAAGAAAATAAATATTGAAAATAATTAAAAAAATTGTGAAAGTAAAAATAATCAAGTAAACTTTAAAAAAAAGTGAAGTGACAATGAAATCCTTTATATGCGAATACTGCGGCCTAAGCTGTTCACGTGGTGATAGTTTGAATAGGCACATTAGAAGTGTGCATCTAAGGGATGATAGTAATAAGTGCCAATTTTGTTCTAAAATATACACGCGGAAAGATAAACTATTAGAACATCTAAAAAAGTGTAGTAATAATAATCAAGTGCAACCAATTACTCGACCGTCAACATCATCAACAATAGCGCAACCAGCAATACCAACTACATCACCATCAAAGAAATGTAACGCGTGTAATCAAGAAGTTTTGAATAAAGACTGGAACTATCACGTTCGAACAAATTCTCATAAGAGAAACACTGCCGTCCCATTTAATGAAAACTTTAAAGTTTTAAAGAGTTCTTTTGAAGAAAGAGTCGAAACATTAATTTTGGAAAATAAGAATCTCGAAATAATAGTGCCGAAACAGTTTTTAGTCACATGTGAAAATCTAGTAATTGAAATCTTGAAAGAACATTTAGTGAAGCATACAGCCTTCAAATTCAATCTAGAATTATTTGCTGTATATATAAAATATACTAAAAACAATAATGGCGATAATATTGACGTAGTGTACGATGTAAAGTCTTTTCAAACAAGAATGCGTAATGTGCAGAGTGAAGAAGAAATAGTCTCTATATACAGATCAATGATGGACGAAATTTCTGTTAAAAGTGAAGAATTTCAAGAGCGTGATAGTGGCTGGACAATAGTGGAAATAACCCACCTTGAAATTAACATTAATCAGTATAAACCGTTAAGAGGTTCGCAGTACATAGAACTTCCTAAATTTATAAAAGATAAACGTGCCTGTGTCAGTGTGAAGAACTATGACGAGTATTGCTTTAAATGGTGCATAATATCAGCCTTGAGCCCGGAAGACGTGAATAATGATAGAACCACAAGCTATCAAATTGAAAATATAGAAAAAAGTGACATCATTTTGAAAAACGGAAAAACTGTTAAATTCGGCCAATTACAATTTCCACTAAAAATTGATGCAGTTAAAATATTCGAAGAAATCAATCCAGATATAAGTGTTAACGTGTTCGGATTTGAGAAGGAGGGAAATGCTATAGTTGGACCATACTATACAAGGAAAGAGGAAAGACTTACACATATAAACATTTTACTACTGCAAGACGAAGAAAAGACACATTACGTCTGGATCAAAAACATTTCAAGGTAACTTATTATATTGATATATTCCTGTGAAAAAAAATTATATTTAAATTTCATATATTTCTTCTACAGATTGATCAAAAGTCAACTTACACTACATGAACATCAAATTTATATGTGTAACACATGTCTGCAGCATTTCTATCAACAAGAAACTCTCGATCTACATAAGCCGGAATGTAGCAGACTTGTAACGAAAATGCCCACAGCAGAAAAGTCGTTATTATCATTCACCGAGCATCAACGGAAATTAGATGTCCCATTCGTTATATATGCAGATTTCGAGTGTATCCTGAAAAGTATAGATACGTGTTCACCAGATCCTTCGACATCATCAACGACATCAATTCAGGAACATGTACCGTGCGCATTTAGCTATTATATAAAGTGTTCCTACAAAAATGCACTTAACCAACACCGCATATATAAAGGAATTGATTCAGCTTGTAAGTTTGTAGAATATTTAGTTAAGGATATCAAAAATCTTTACTATAATTATGTATCAAAAGTTGTCCCTATGGGTTCTCTCACATTAGCCGAACGAAAATTTCAAAGCGAGAGTAGTATTTGCCATATTTGTAAAAAAGAATTAGATAATAATCGTGTCGCGGATCACTGTCATTTAACGGGAAAATATAGAGGTCCAGCACATTCAGATTGTAATTTAAAGTTCCGAGTTCCTAAATTCTTCCCAATATTTTTCCATAACTTTTCCGGATATGATAGCCATTTGTTTGTAAAAGAACTTTCATCTATTCCTGGCGATATTAACGTAATTCCTCTTAATAAAGAACTTTATGTATCGCTATCAAAAAGAATTTTTGTAACTGAGACTGATTCAATTGAATTGAGATTTTTAGATTCGTTCCGGTTTATGTCGTCTAGCTTAGAATCATTAGCTAAGAACTTATGTACAGACGATTTTAAAATTGTAAGCTCAATATTTACAAATGATGAAGAGTTCAAGCTAATTACTAGGAAGGGCGTATTTCCTTATGAGTATTTAAATTCGTTTGAACGATTGAATGAGTCTCAGCTTCCATCTCGCGAAAACTTTTATAGTCGATTAACCGATACACACTGTTCCGAAGAGGACTACAATCACGCCCTAAACGTATGGGAAAAATTTAATTGCAAAACCCTTGAAGATTACCTTGAACTATATTTAAAAACAGATGTGTTGTTGTTAGCTGATATTTTTGAGAATTTTAGAAAAGTATGCAAGAATATTTATGAACTAGATCCGTGCCAATATTATACAGCACCTGGGCTATCATGGGATGCTATGCTAAAAACGACTAAAATAACTCTTGAACTTTTAACGGATATAAATATGCATACTTTCATTCAACGAGGTATCAGAGGGGGTATAGTTCAATGCTCAAATAGAAATTCCGTAGCTAACAACAAATACATGTCTGACTATGATGAAAGTAAACCATCAGAATATCTTATGTATCTTGACGCCAATAATTTATATGGATGGGCTATGTCGCAACCCCTTCCTTATGGTGAATTCATATGGTTAGAATCAGTTTCCGATTTTGAGGTCTTCAATATTCCTTTAAATTCTGAATATGGCTATATATTAGAAGTAGATTTAGAGTATCCAGAAGACATGCACGATCTCCATAACGATTTACCATTTTGCGCAGAGAATAAAAAAAGTCCCGGATCCAATTTTCCAAAATTAATTCCAGATTTGACAAATAAATCAAAAATATATTATTCACTACAAAAATCTTCAACAATGTATTCAAAACGGTATGAAATTGACTCAAATACATCGAATTTTAAAATTTAAACAGTCCTGTTGGTTGAAAGAATATATTGATTTGAATACCCATCACCGTACATTGGCGAAAAATGAATTTGAAAAGAACTTCTTTAAATTATTAAATAATGCGGTTTATGGTAAAACAATGGAGAACGTGGATAAACGGAAAGATGTAAAAATTGTTCAAGGTTGGGAAAGTTCTGGAAGACGTTTAGGAGCTCGGGCCTTAATCGCGAAACCAAATTTTCATAGCGTAACACAATTTAAAGAAAATATGTTGGCCATACAAATGCAACGAGTACTTACGACATACAATAAACCAACATATGTAGGCTTCACGGTACTCGAATTATCAAAATGGAAAATGTATGACTTCCACTATGATTACATGAAGCCTAAATTTTGCGAAAATATCACTTTAAATTATATGGATACCGATTCCTTTATTTATACGATTAAAACAGACGATTTTTATAATGATATTTTAAATGACATTGATTCCCGATTCGATACATCTGATTATTCTGTTAATAATAGATTTAATCTTCCGCTTGTTAATAAAAAAGTATTAGGAATGATGAAAGATGAATGCAATGGTAGTATTATGAGAGAGTTTATAGGGCTTCGTTCTAAAATGTATTGTATAAATGTTGAAAATTGTAATACTATTAAGAAAGCTAAAGGTGTAAAAAGAAGTGCATTGAATAATTTAAGTTTAGTAAATTATAAAACATGTTTATATAGTAAGAAAATATTTTATGGAAATATGTTTATGTTTAGATCTAAGATTCATTGTATTTATACCCAATTAGTTAATAAGATAACATTAAGTTATAAGGATGATAAGCGCTATATAAGGGGTAATGGGGTAGAAACTTATGCTTGGGGTCACTATAAGATAGAAAATAATTAAGTGTTGTAATTAAATTAATGAATAAAAAAAAATAAAAAAAAATGATTGGTTGTTGTTGTTATTTAAAAAAAAGAATGAGATTTAGGTGGCGCAAGTTGTGAGCAGATTCGACAAGTTTAGACATGATGGTGGTCCGAAGTTGTGATGAGTCATCATATTTCCGGAAAAAGTCCGACCTGAATAAAAACTTGGTTCGACATGTTTCAGTTTGCGTTATTACATAATGTTGTGAAATTCTCTTTCTTTCTGTATATGTATGTATGTATCTATCTCTGTCTCTCTCTTCCTCTCTCTGTGTATATATATATGTCTCTCTCTCTCCCTCTCTCTGTATGTCTCTCTCTTCCTCTCTCTGTGTATGTATGTCTCTCTCTCTCTATCTTTGTATGTATGACCGTATCTGTATATATATGTTTCTCTCTGTGTATGTGTGTATGTATACATGTATGTATGTATGTCTCTATCTATGCATGTATATATGTATGTTTCTATCTGTGTATGTCTCTATCTATCTGTATATGTATGTTTCTATCTGTGTATGTCTCTCCCTCTCTCTATATATGTATGTCTCTCTATCTGTGTATGTGTGTTTCTATCTATGTATCTTCTTGTGTATGAATGTCTCTCTCACTATAAATACGCAAACATTTTTCTAAAAATTATTAGTTGACGAGTAAAACTTAAACCGAAAAGATGAGTTCAATTCAAGAATTAGAAACTTTAGCGATCCCCGAGTATATTAAGGTAAGAACTTTTTTTTTTATGAATAAATCTAGTATATATATAATTAAAATTTTTTTTTTTAAGGTTTCCGACTTGGAGGTTGATAAGCTGTATCAAATCACTGGAGGAAGAAGGGTTGAGACCATTTACGGACAATCGATCGTAGTTGTGCTTGACCATACGAAGCAAGTGTTCCTCCCCAGCCGATACAAAAACCTGTCGGACACAATAATCGCCGAATTCAACGAGGGAAAATTAGCTTTATTGTATAAAGGGAGAATTGGGCAATCTTTTAATATTCAATTTTCTAATATGTTGAACTAATAAAAAAAAGTAATAATGTCACATATGTTGAACTAAATAAAAAAAGTAATATTATCACATAAGTTCTTTTTATTTATTTTTCAGAAAAATCCTCTAAATGTATTATAATATCTCTTTCAAGTGATTTCATTGCAAACTGAATTTTTTTTCTATTTCCCTTATTCTATTGTCAACTTCGAAATTCATTAGCTTCAGCATTTCTGTATATTAAGATAAGAACAGTTCGAACAGTTAATATTAGAACAGGTCAGGTCAAAAAGCTGTTAATATCAGAACAGGTCAGGTCTAAAAGAGAACAGGTCAGGTCAAAAAGCAGTTAATATCAGAACAGGTCAGGTCAAAAAGCTGTTAATATCAGAACAGGTCAGGTCTAAAAGAGAACAGGTCAGGTCGAAAAGCAGTTAATACCTGTTCAGAGCTGTTCAAAAAGCTGTTAATATCAGAACAGGTCAGGTCTAAAAGAGAACAGGTCAGGTCGAAAAGCAGTTAATACCTGTTCAGAGCTATTCAAAAAGCTGTTAATACCTGATCAGAGCTGTTCAAAAAGCTGTTAATACCTGTTCAGAGCTGTTCAAAAAGCTGTTAATACCTGATTAGAGCTGTTCAAAAAGCTGTTAATACCTGATCAGAGCTGTTCAAAAAGCTGTTAATACCTGTTCAAAAAGCTGTTAATACCTGTTAAGAGCTGTTCAAAAAGCTGTTAATATCAGAACAGGTCAGGTCAAAAAGTTGTTAATACCTGTTCAGAGCTGTTCAAAAAGCTGTTAATATCAGATCAGGTCAGGTCGAAAAGCATTTAATATCAGAACAGGTCAGGTCAAAAGCTGTTAATATCAGAACAGGTCAGGTCAATAAGCATTTAATATCAGAACAGGTCAGGTTAAAAAGCTGTTAATATCAGAACAGGTCAGGTCAAAAAGCTGTTAATATCAGAAAAGATCAGTTCAAAAAGTAGTTAATATCAGAACAGGTCAGGTCAAAAGCTGTTAATATCAGAAAAGGTTAGGACAATAAGCATTTAATATCAGAACAGGTCAGGTCAAAAAGCTGTTAATATCAGAACAGGTCAGGTCAAAAAGCTGTTAATATCAGAAAAGATCAGGTCAAAAAGCAGTTAATGCTAGAACAGGATAGGTATAAGACGCTAATATCGGTGTGCAGTTCTAACAACTATGATGTAGTGGGAAGCTATATAAGACAGAAAGTTTTTCGTTGCACTCTCAGTTCGTTTAAAAGTTTTGTGGAGTAAGTGTCAAAGATGAAATCAATTATTTGTGAATATTGCGGTCTAAGCTGCTCACGCAACGATAGTTTAAATAGACATATAAGAAATATGCATCCAAAGGAGTGTTCTAAATGTGAATTTTGTGCAAAAATATATCCACGAAAAGATAAACATCATGAAAAGTGTAGTAATCAAGTGCAACCGTCAACTGTGCAACCGACTACGCAACCGTCAACCGTGCTACCGACTACGCAACCGTCAACCGTGCTACCGACTACGCAACCTTCAACCGTGCCACCAACTACGCAATCGTCGAAGGAATGTAAATTAGAAATTATTCTTATTATTAATAAATGTTAAACAAAAATTCTGTGCTTGAGATTAATAAAAAACGAATAAATGTTAAAATTGATTTAGCGAAACTGATGTTTTACTTTGGTATATCCTTTCAATCCACTTCAGAAGAATTTCCTAACTAAGAATATCACTTTCTTAGAACTGCTTTGAATCTCATTACTTAACGTTACAATTTTTTTATGAAGCTGAAGCTAAAAACCCATCGTTGTATCTAGTGGAAAAAATGGAGACAAGGTTTGTTAAGTGGTTAGGATTTTCATCAAAACACAATTCTTGGATAAATATAAATGAAATACAAATTTAATTATTTAATAATCTTATGTAAAAAGTTACAAGTTTTTTTATTTCACATAATATCCACTGCTCATCACAGCATTCACAAGTATCTGGTCCACATGTTGCATCATCATAAGCCCAAGGACAGTTAATGTAGTGCTTTCCGAATCGGGTTATTTTCTGCTCCATTTGATTGTACTTTTCCACAAATTTAAAATATTTTGTTAATATCTCTAAGTGCTCCTCCAAAATAAAATCTTTGTGCTCGTCAACGAAGCGCTTGTATTCCATGTTTACTGGTGTACGGTTCAAACAATACTCACGTTCTTTCAGTTTTGTTGGGAAGGGGAAAGGTTTGGTGAAAAAGGAAAGGGGAGGGGAGAAGAGAGGAGAGGAAATTCTAGTGATTTTAGTTTGTTCAGCTGAATTGTATGTTAGTTATTTCGTGAATTTCAAGTAGAACAGTCAGAATGTTTTGGATTGAGCAGATATCACACAAGTGTAAATATTGTATTTGTGAAGCAATTTGGTTAAATTTCAAGATAGTGAATGCGAGAATTTACGCAAATCTACTGGAAGTGTTTTTAACCCCGGAAGATGGAACGAGATGTCTTGTACTACGATTAAGAAATGGCGAAGATTGCAGAAATTTGGACTTTGCATTTTCATTCCAAACTTGGCAGCATGTTAAAATCGAAGTATTCGGTATGTAAACATTTTTTTAGTAAAATTAATTGTTGCTAATAGTTTCTTTTACTTTAGGTGGTGAAATTACTATAGCTGGAAATGTTTTACCTGGCTTTAGTGGTTACAGAGCAAACAAAATTTTTCCGAGAGGTTGCCCGTTTGGTGATGATAGTGATTGGAAAACGTCGGCAGATGAGGAGGAACACTTGAAGGAAGTTTTTCGTAGGAATGGAGCTCTTCATCCTTATATAAAAATAGACAACGAAATCAAACGAGTGGAACGAGAGCTTGCAGATTTAAAAGAAAAAAGAAAAATAACTAAATCTTTGTCTAAGCAGAAAAGAAAAATAACGAAGGAAGAAGAAAATTTTAAAGGTATTGGAGAAATAGATGCTAAAATCCAACGAATAGAAGAAGAGCTTAAAAGCTTTGATAAGTCATGCAAAAACGAGTAAGGTTTAACGATACGCCTGTCATCAAACACCTTGTTGTATGGAGTTTCGCATATCGCAGTAGTCGAAAAGGAATATGGGAAATGTATGCCCGAGACAGAGCCAGATTTCAAAAAAGAATTTCAGATTTATCGAAAATATTAGATTTAATATTATGTAATGAGCATAGAGAAAGAATTTTTAATAAAAGATTTGAAGTTTAAAAAAGAATGTGTTCTCAATTTCACAACCACCTGTAAGAAATATGCTGACTCATCAATAAAACAATAGCCTACTACTCAATTTCACAACATTGGGCCACCTGTAAGAAATATGCTGACTCATCACTATGCTTTTTCATAAACATTGTTAGCCTACTGCTCAACTTTGGACCACCTGCAAGAAATAGGCTGACTCATCCATAAACATGTTTCAACCTGATGAAATTTGATATGCTTTTTCCGGTGATTGAAAATATGCTGACTCATACATAAACAAAGAAATATGACGACCACCCACTATGCTTTTTCATAAACAAAAGAAATATGCTGACTCACCACCCACTATGCTTTTTCATAAACATTAGCCTAAGCCCCCCCCGCTAGCCTAAGCCCCCCGCTAGCATAAGTTTCGGATAGCCTAAGTCCCTAGCTCCCCGCTAGCCTAAGTTTTCGTTCAGCCTAAGGCCCCGCTAGCTTTTTTTTTTTTTTTTTTTTTCAAATAACAACAATCATTAGTTTTTTTAAAATATATTTGATAAGTTTTTATTCTTAATCTATCAACATTTTTTTTTTTTTTTTTACAATTTTACAAAAGATTTTTTATAATTTCACAAAAGATAGGAATTTCATAAAAAAGTCTAAAGTAATTTATTATATTATAAGAATTATCGGTTGGTTTGAAAAAGTCGTCGGTTGATAGTTTGAATACATCCTTCTCCTTACATATATCAACATATTGTTTATAGTATGTCTTTACACTTTTCGAAGCGTTGTTATTATGGAACATAACTATATTGAAGAATTCCATCATATCGAACAAACGGTATAGATCGAGATGTAACAATGTAATACTATCTTTTCCTACAGGTATTCTGTATTCCTCTAACAATCCGAGCTGATTCTCTGGAAATTCAGGAACTACTTCACTCTTCATCTGTGTGAGATGATTGTATAGTAAAACCCAACCGGTGTAGTTTGTTGATATAGGGAGTCCTCCATGATTGTCAAATATTATTATCGATTCAAACGTTAACGAATCAAATCCAATTACAACGTTTCGGTTTTGTTGACAGGTGTAGCTCCGTATTAGAGAGTCATCCAGATGGTAGGTATAGTTAAGAAGAACGTTTTCACAACACATTTTTAATATTTAGCACTTATTATTTTACTTTCACAATTTTTTACAAGTTCACTTCACTTTGCAATTCACTTTATTTTACTTTCCCTATTTTAAGTTCGCATTAATTTTACTATTTATTTTTAATTATTTTCACTTTCCCTATTTTTTTTTGTAAGTTCACTTCACTATTTTTCAATTCACTTAATTATTTAGCACTTATTATTTGACTTTCACTTTTTTTTTAAGTTCACTTTACTTTCATTATTTTTTTTTTAATTATTTTCACTTTCACTTCACTTTCACTTTTTTTCACTTCACTTTCTTAACTTGTTTTTCTTTTAAATTTTACTCGGCATCTAATAATTTTTTGAGAAATGTTTGAATATTTATAGACGATTGCGAACCCCCCACTCCACGACTTATCCAACCAAGTCTATCCCCACTCCAGGATTTATCCAACCAATCAGATCAGAGCATGACTTATCCCCACTCCTCGACTTAGCTTAATTTCACAACATTATGTAAGAAATATGCTAAAACATGTTTCAACTTGTCGATCTACCCCCCGCTCCCCGCTAGCCTAAGATTTATCCCCACTCCAACCGCTAAGAGCATGACTCATCCCCTCTCTAACAGTCAAATCAAGTCTATCAGATCTATCCTACCAATCAAATAAGGTTTATCCCCACTCCAGGATCTATCCGACCAATCAGATCACTCCAACCGATAAATGTAAAAAAGCTCAAAGCCCCGAAAAAAAACGCCCAACTTTATGCAACGGAAAACGAAAAAAAGCAAAGCTCTCAACAACCGACAGAAAAAAAGCCCCCAAAAAAAAAAAAAACGCCCAATTTTATGCAACCGAAAACGAAAAAAAGCTCCACCGTCAAAAAAAGCTCGGGGTGTAAATTCCTTATCAGCTTCATACAAGACTATGACGTCATCCATACAAAAGCTTCCACCCCATCCACCCTTGATTTAGAAACGCCATATCCATACTACTCAGGTGCTCAAAAACTAACCCTACTTCGCGGAAACCTTGAAGGTGAAGCGCTTCAAATGATTAAAACACTCCCAGTAACCGATGAAAACTTTGAAGAGGCATAGGAACTGCTCAAAAAACGATATCGCCACTTACGAACTCTGGTCAATGCGCACATTGCGGCCTTTTTGCACATTCCGGCTCAGAAAAATGAGTCAGCATGTGAAGTGAAGCGTGTGCTGAACCAAGCACAAGAACACGTCTGGTCGCTGAAATCCCTACAAAGACCGGTCGCCGATTGGGATGATTGGTTTATACACATCATAACCACAAAATTGGATGCTGACACGATAAAACAGTGGAACTTATCCTTGACTGATGATAAGATTCCAAAATACAATGAACTCATCGATTTTCTAGAAACACGTTGCCGCTCACTCGAGGCATTAACCAATCATCATACGAAACTGATACCAAAACCAAGTAAATCTTCCAATATACATCAAGATAACAATAACAAGCTGCAGTCAAAAGTCGCATCACATCATACTGTCACCCAAAAAGAATCATTATGTTCCATTTGCAAGGCTAGCCATACAGTATTTGACTGTCAAACTGGCTAAGCCAGAACGAATATCTGTAGTGAATACCAAAGGATTATGCCGCAATTGTCTGGGTGAAGGCTACTACATGGCAAGGTGCCGCTCAGTGTCAACTTGCAGAATATGTCGTCAGAGATATCACACGCTACTACATGAAGAGATGTCTTCCATCACAGTGCCGTCAACAACGACACTAGTCGCTGAACTATCAGGGCCTACAGAGCATCGTCAGGATGGAACATCTGGCTCATACGATCAACTCAATCGGCAACCACAACACAAGGTGTTGTTATCGACAGCATTACTACGAATTCGTGACAGTTCGGGAAATTTTCAAACCTGCCGTGCTCTTGTTGACTCTGGGTCGCAGGCAACATTCATAACGGAACAGTGCAGTCCGAACTTAGGTCTTCAGCGACAGGATCTTACCATACCAGTGCTTGGGCTTAGCGAGACACACGCAGGTTCATCTCGTGGTGCGGTCGTACTTGTATCCAAGCCAATCTACAGTGAAGAGATTATTAATTTCAATGCGCTAATTTTAAAAAAAATAAGTTCAGTAATACCAAACTTTTGTGTCAACGAGGATTGGCCGCACATACAGCACCTGAACCTAGCAGATCCAAGTTTCCGGTGCCCAGGACCCATTGACGTGTTGATAGGGGCCGATTAAATTGGTCTCATTTTCCTTAATGGCATATTAAAAGGAACGTTCGGATCACCCATCGCGCAGTCCACCATCCTTCGATGGATCCTGTTCGGTCCCATTGTGAAGGAAAGCAACAAATCAGGTACAGTTTAAGCATTTTCATGCCTGCTCAATGAAACTCTAAATAAATTTTGGGCGATCGAGAGTATCCCAACTAATTGCAGAATGACTGCAAATGAACGAGCCTGTGAAACGATGTTTTCCAATACGTAGCGCCGACTGACAGATGGCCGTTTTATTGTCACACTACCGTTCAAGAGTGAACCAAGATTGGGTCCATCTCGAGACGCTGCCATTCGCATACTTCTCCAATTAGAAAAGCTATTTGTCAGGAATCCAGAACTAAGAAAACAATATAACGAGTTCATGTTAGACTACCAACAACAAGGCCACATGGAAGTCAGTAAGATTAAGGCTGACCCGCAACGGTCATATTTTCTCTCGCATCATACGGTAATCAAGGCTGACAGCTCTACAACAAAGCTCCGACTGGTATTTAATGGGTCTTGCAAAACATTGACAGGTCAGTCTCTAAATGATAACTTAATGACTGGATCCAAGCTACAACCTGATCTACAAACAATACTTCTACGCTTCCGAACCTTCAAACTTGCACTGAATGCTGATATAAAACAAATGTATCGCCAAATCCGCGTAACTGACAAAGACACGGATTTTCAGCGAATCGTCTGGCGATATTCTGATCAAGATCCCATACAGGACTACAGATTGCTAACGGTCACGTATGGCACAACATCCGCTCCATACTTAGGGATTAAGTCGTTGCAGCAGCTTGCAAAAAGTGAGTCAGACAAATTTCCAATAGCATCAAAAATAGTCTTGGACAACTTTTACGTTGACGACCTTTTAACTGATTCGGAACAGCATCTTTTTGACATTTACCACGAACTCAACGAGCTACTTAGCGCTGGAGGATTTCTGCTGAGAAAGTGGGCGTCTAACAACTCGGCAATCTTACAAGCCATACCAACGTCAGCTCTTGAAGTTCAGGACACCCTACATTTAGACTTCGACAAAAGTGTGAAGACGCTGGGATTGCAATGGAACCCAGTATTGGATACATTCACTTTTTCGGTGGACTTAGAGGAACCGACACTACCTGTCACCAAACGAGCACTACTTTCCGATGCGGCAAAACTATTTGACCCATTGGGTCTTCTTTCACCCACTACTATTGTCGCGAAAATACTATTTCAAAAATTGTGGCAGCCAAAAGTGAATTGGGATGAGGTTATACCAACCGAAATTCAAGACGAATGGCTAAATTATCTATATAACATCTATATAACACCACAGTACGTTTAATCACTGCCAAGACAAAGGTGGCACCGTCGCAGACGATTAGCTTGCCCAGGTTGGAGCTTTGTGCAGCACTACTTCTTGCTCGACTGATTAAACACATACCCTCATCTCTTGGGTCAAACATACCCGAGACATACGGTTGGTCCGACTCCACCATCGTGCTAGCTTGGATAACACAATGCCCTTCTAAGTGGGCAACATTTGTTGAAAATCGGGTTGCCGAAATTCAAGAGCTAGTACCGGCATGTATCTGGCATCATGTTAGAAGCGAAGACAATGCTGCCGACTGCGCGTCGCGTGGAATTCAGCCGTTAGAGTTGTTAGCTCACCCCCTCTGGTGGACTGGACCTCCTTGGCTCCAACAGGCTGAACCGTCATGGCCGGCGCAAGACCTAAGTAGTAAATATCACACTGAACTGGAGCAGAAAAGAATTCCGGTACTCGTAAAAGTAGGAGTTGCTCATTCAGAAGAGCGGAACATTCTTACGCAATATTCTTCACTTTCGAAGTTACAACGGATCACCGCATATATTCTTCGGTTCATTGGAAACATTCGTGCAAGGATTCGAATGACGAATAGAACTGCTACTGGCTGGATCACGGCTAATGAACTTAACGATGCAATGAATGTGCTAATCAGAGTAACACAATCGCAGTACTATAGTGACGAAATACAACACTGTCATCACAACATGCCGATTCCAGCTCGAAGCACTCTTTTTAAACTTCGCTTATTCTTAGACGAAAACAGTATTCTGCGAGTCGGTGGTCGATTGCATCACTCGCAATTGGCTTCAGACAAGAAGTATCCTATCGTTCTACCGGAAAAGTGTCCACTATCACAACTAATCGTTAGTCAAGTGCACATTTTAAATTTTCACGCTGGTCCCCAGATGATGTTAGCTGTTCTTCATAAACAGTCTTGGATTACTAGCGCTAGAAAGCTTGTACGCAAGACAGTATTTGAGTGCGTAACTTCTTTCAAAAGAAAACCCAAACAACTCGATCAGCGCATGGGGGATCTGCCCCGGGTTCGTGTAGAACCTATGAGACCGTTCCTTCGCAGCGGAGTGGATTTTACAGGACCATTTCAAATCAAATTCTCAAAGGGTCGAGGAGCCAAAAGTACGAAAGGCTATATCGCCATGTTCATCTGCATGGCAACTGGAGCCATGCACCTTGAGTTGACTGGTGACATGACGACTCAATCATTCATTGCGTCGTACAATCGGTTTATTTCGCGACGGGGTCGTTGTCAAGACTTGTACAGTGATAATGGGTTCAACTTCGATGGAGCTAATAGAGAACTTCTCCGTTCATATGCGGAAATAACCAAAAACGAAGATCTTTATAAGATACTGGCTAAGGATGCTACAACTTGGCATTTCATTCCACCATCTGCCCCGCACATGGGTCATCTGGAGAGAGTTCTAACCGATGTCCTCTTAACGTATGAGGAATTCTCGACAGTACTTGCACAAGTCGAAGCGTGTGTCAACTCACGCCCGTTCTGTTCGGAATCCTGTGACCCATCAGACTTGTCAGTACTAACTCCAGGTCATTACCTCATCGGAGAACCAATGAACGCGATACCTAAGCCCGACCTGACGAAAATTAACTGCAATCTGGTTACTCGTTGGCAATTACTTCAACAGTTAAAACAGCATTTCTGGCGTCGTTGGAGTCAGGAGTATATCGTACAGTTACAACAGCGACACAAATGGCAGCAACCACAGAAGAATATTGAAACTGGTCTGCTAGTAATCATTAAGGATGATCGACACTAAATGGAAACTAAGTCGAATCATTGAGGTTCACCCTGGCGATGATCAGCTGATACGTGTGGTTACATTACGCACCGAACACGGCATTATAACTAGACCAGTACATAAGCTGTGTCCCCTACCACGTCAATTTTGAAATAATTTTTACATATTCCTGAATTCTCTTAATTTGCACAATATTGCCATGAAATCTTTCAATTAGAATTATTCAATGTTTTTGCTTCAATACTTCTTCATATATTGTTTATAATAATTTTGTAATTTTATTTTTTTTGTCCCTTTATCGAATTACTACATATGCATCTATACAACTCATTGAACCCACTCTCTAGGTTCAAGGGGGGTAAAATGTTCACGCCAACCGCTGCAATAAAATGACAGCTGCAATGTTTGCCAACCCTCAAAAATGTTGAAAATAAAGTTCAGTTCCGTTCAACCAACTCAACGTGTCGTTTCATTCGATTTCTGTGCCGAAGTTAAGAATCGCTACTAATCCGTAGAAAGTGTGCCCAATCAAGGCTGAATCGTTATAAGTAAAGTTCGCTGCAACAGTTTATTCCTAACGCCTTTTTCTTCACGCCAGTGTTTTCTTCTTATTGCGCCCAACGACATCTTTTGAAAAAGGTCGTAACAATATAATATCAACTGCTACTATTATTAATAACTACTTGTAGATAATATCGAAATTAACTGGTCAATTTAAAGTTCAAATTGGTCAATATTAAAATTTTGGTGCTGACCCCCCCCCCCCCCTCCCCCCTGTCTAGCTACGCCACTGAATCACAGTATGGTAGCGAAAGTGTTTTGAAGAAAAATGTTGTTAGTAATTTGTTTTTTTATTTAATTTTAATCCGAAATGTTTTAAAATACAATTAGTTGGGAATTGACAACTCTAAATTAATCTGAAAAATTACAAAACTATTGCGTGAGTGTTAAAATAGAGACAAGATCGTGTTGGTGATTGTGGCTTTAAGAGACGATTTCCCTGAATTCATGTTAAATTGTACCAAACATTTAACAACAATAAGTTCATAAAAACACAGTGAATATAGTGAATAACTATCTGAATACGGAGCGCGATCAGTTATAAATTGATTCTGGCAAACTAAAGAGTTCGAGACATATCTTATACCTACATTAAATTCAAACTAAGAATATGGTAAGTAGTGGCTGACTTCGAATTAGGTTTTGCCCTTCCAACATCTGTGTCGTTATACTTTTATAGGAAATGCATAAACCAACCTGAGGTGTAAAGCGGTCAGCGTCGAGGACTATTTATTCATTTTTCTCGAAGACCACGAAAACAGACAAGTCCTTACCGAACAGTCTTCCAGATACTAGTCCCGAGCTTGAATCATCTTAAAGCTGTACAGCATCGTCATCAGCATCAGGACCATCAGTGGTACTGTAGCGACACAGCTGAGTGTTAACTATGACTTCGACACATAGATGGCTTTCCGACTGGAAGTAAAAGGAAAGATTCAAACTAAAAACGATAGAGTCGCTTGGCGTCCTTTTAAGCTGTCAGACAACGAAAGTGCTGTGAGTAAAGTGTTTTGTAAATTAAATTAAATAACTATGTATTCGTTAATTCCCCACAGTTAAATGGTGACCCCGACGTGATCCGGCAAAATTTCGACCAGAAATAGTAATTATAAACGAACAAAATACAGTTTTACGATAAAAACATGAGTGACAGTGACACCGATTCTGTGAAAACAGTTGTAGGTGATAACGTGGTGGATCCGGGTACTTCGCACGAACAAGCGTCGAAAGTAAAACAACAAGACGTGCAATACATGCACGCTGTTTCAAAGCCACAGCTGCCAGCATTTCAGGCGACTGACCCCAGCACCTGGTTTAAACTTGCTGATGCAGCTTTTAGCCTAGCCCGAATAACGAGCGAAAAAACGAAATTTCAACACGTGATTATTTCGTTAGACCCTCCGAAAGTTCAGCTGGTACTCGATCTGCTCGACAAACCACCCGCAGAAAATGCGTACCAAGTTCTTCGCGACCGCGTCATCGCAGTGTTGGGCGAACCTAGCGAGCACAAATTACGCCGATTGCTTCGAGGCATCGACCGGCGAGACGAGAGACCATCTGTCTTACTGCACCGCATACGAAATTTGGCAGAAGGTCAGTGCAATGACGCCGTCATAAGAAAACTTTTCCTGGAACAGCTGCCCGATCGAGCGCGGGAAATACTATCAATCAACGAAACAACTGAATTACAGAAGCTAGCAGAACAAGCAGACAAAGTATACGATATAACGAGACTGTCATATGACAGCATCAACTCCGCGTCAGCTGTTAATAAAACAAAGGAGCTGGAGGCTGATAACGTCGCAGAAAAGAAACCCGTTTCCGAACTAGAGGAATTAAAAACTACGATCAACCGATTGTCACGTGAGATCGAATCGCTTCGAGGTGATCGCAGACGACGCTCATCAACACGCGGAAGATCGCGTAATCGCGGCAAAACTCCGAGTGATGGTTTGTGCTATTATCATCGAAAATTCGGCGACCAAGCACACAAGTGTCGATACCCGTGCACAAAATCCAAGCAAAAAAACTAAGTTATTCTGCATGTAGCACGGAGGATGCACGCAGGAACAACGCACTTTTCCGCCTCCAATTATACGACAACAAAAACGGCATGAGTTTTTTGGTAGACACAGGAGCAGACGTGTCAGTAATACCAAGACCATGCCTGCCACGAAAACAAATAGGAAGGTTATCAGATGTCAAACTCTTTGCAGCCAACGGTACGAAAATCAACACATATGGAACGAAGCTAGTCACAGTTGAACTCGGCTTGCGACGAGCCTTTCAATGGTGTTTCACGATAGCAGACGTAACTCAAGCAATCATTGGTGCTGATTTTATCCATCAACACGGTTTATTGGTGGACCTTCGAAATCGGAAACTGATTGACCCCGTCACTAAATTGGAGAAGCGTGCTAAACTTGTAGATTCACCGCAGTCATCTGTACACACAGTCAACGGAGACAATCCATACTACGACCTACTTCGAAAATACATAATTATCACTAGATATTCAAAGCGGAAAACACCCGAACACCAAGTGCAACATCACATCAAAGTAAATGGTCCACCCGCTGCAGAACGCGCTCGCCGCCTCAATGGAGAAAAATATCGAGCGGCCAAAGAAGAAATCGAATTCATGCTGCAACAGTCGCCCGTCTGAAAGTGAATGGGCATCGCCATTACAGATGGTAAAAAAGAAACCGACTGGGTGGAGAGCATGCGGCGATTACAGACGTTTGAATTCTATTACAAAGCCAGATAGATATCCGATACCGTATCTCCATGACTTCACGCATAAAGTCGCCGGTTGTTCAATATTCACAAAGCTGGATCTGGTACGAGCCTACCATCAAGTTCCCATCGCTACAGAAGATCGGCCAAAAACAGCAATCATTACCCCGTTTGGTCTGTATGAATTTGACGTCATGACGTTCGGTCTTTGCAACGCTGCACAGACCTTCCAACGTTTTATGGACAAAGTATTACGTGAGCTTGATTTCTGCCACTGCTATATCGACGATATCTTCATCGCTTCTAAAACAAAGCAGAACACTACAAACATCTCGAAGAAATTTTTGAGCGATTTAAGGAATTCGGACTTACAATCAACGTAGCTAAATGCAGTTTCGGAAAAAAAGAAATTCAATATTTGGGATATACGGTCAACGTTGACGGTATCAAGCCACCACAAGAGCGAGTTCAAGCCATCAGTGAATTTGGAAAACCGAAAACAATTGAAGAACTTCGACGTTTCCTCGGATCTTGGAATTTCTACCGTTCGTGTATGCCGAAAGCAGCCGAAGCTCAAGCACCGCTCGATGAGCTCATGCTTGGGGCCAGGAAGCGCGATAAAAGACCAGTACAATGGACGCCGCGAGCTGAAGAAGCTTTTGAAAAATGCAAACAGCTCATGAAAGATGCAGTTCAACTGGCACATCCGATCACAGGTGCCGAACTCACGCTACGTTGTGACGCATCAGATACCGCTATTGGAGCGACACTCGATCAGCAACAAAACGGAAAGCGACAGTGGTTGGAATGTTTCTTTCGAAAACTGGACAAAACGCAGAAGCGGTACAGTGTCTATGACCGAGAATTGCTCGCGATCTACAAAGCAATAAAATTCTTTAGACATTTCATCGAAGGAAGCGAAATAGCAATCGTTACCGACCATAAACCGCTGGTGTATGCGTTTCAACAAAAATCAGATAAAGCTTCAGCAAGGCAGTTGAGACAACTAGATCTAATTGGCCAGTTTACGAAGCGAATAACTCACGTAAAAGGTACGGAGAACATTGTCGCCGACACCTTTTCTCGAATCGAAGCTATCATACCGGATATTGAGATTTTCAACACTACAGAACTGGCGGAGAAACAAATAACAGATATGGAAATGAAGCAAATCATCGAATCTACGACAGTTTCTATAAAACTAGAACCGATTAGGATTGACAATACGGACACGATAGTTTACTGCGATGTGTCAAAAGGTAACATCCGACCGTATATTCCGAAAGCGTTGAGACGAAAAATTTTTGATACGATGCACAATCTCTCGCATCCAAGTGGTCGCGTTACAAAAAAGATGATAGCAAGAAAATACGTATGGCCTGGTATGCAGAAAGATATAATCGAGTGGGCGCGAACGTGTCTCGCTTGTCGAAAAAGTAAAATTCATCGACATGTCAAAAATGTTCCAAAGCACATATCAATTCCGAGTGACCGTTTTCACCATGTGCACGTAGATATCATCATGATGCCGAAATCACATGATTACGCCTATTGCTTAACAATGATCGACCGATATACCAGATGGCCGGAAGCAATGCCAATAAAGGACCTGAGCGCCGATACAGTTGCAACAGCATTCTACAACACTTGGGTTGCAAGGTTTGGTTCTCCAGCAACAATCACAACAGATAGAGGATCACAATTCGAATCAAGGATTGTCGAAGCGTTGGCACAGCTAATCGGTAGCAAAAAAAAATCGGACAACATCGTACCATCCAGCATCCAACGGTATGGTAGAAAGATGGCACCGATCATTGAAAACAGCAATTATGTGTCACAACACCAATGACTGGGTGGACGTACTGCCGACAGTGCTTCTAGGATTGCGATCGAGCTTCAAGGAGGATATGAAAGCGTCATCGGCAGAAATGGTATATGGAACCATATTAAGGCTACCCGGAGAACTATTCGTGGAAGAGGAACCAACGTTAGATCCGAACGTATTTTCTACAAAATTCCGAAACCAAATGCGAAGAATAAAACCTGTTCCGACAGCGCATCATTGTCGAAGGAAAAGCTTCATCTACAAGGAACTGAACACCTGTACACACGTTTTTCTTCGTGTCGACGCAGTAAAAAAACCAATCGAGCAGCCGTACGACGGCCCATACGAGGTACTGGAAGAAATATCAGATCGTATAAGATAGACATAAAAGGAATGTCAACTACAGTTTCAATCGAGCGGCTGAAACCAGCGTTGTTTGAACGACAGGATCCAGTAGTCACCGTTCCAGTTCCAACGACTAATACAACAGCACCTAGCTCGAATCAGCCGCTACGAACATACGGACCAACACCAGCTAAGCGAGTGCAATTTCAGCAACAGTAAATAAAAGAAATTCTACTTCAGTCACTTAGGAGAGGGTGGTGTAGCGACACAGCTGAGTGTTAACTATGACTTCGACACATAGATGGCTTTCCGACTGGAAGTAAAAGGAAAGATTCAAACTAAAAACGATAGAGTCGCTTGGCGTCCTTTTAAACTGTCAGACAACGAAAGTGCTGTGAACACTGAAAAAACTGGGAGCTACTACTTTTGCTAGATAAAATAGCAAACGAATTTAGGCATAATTAATGACAAATTATAGCATTAGATGCATTTTTTTTATTATAACAACCTAATTTCAATAGCTGCAATAGCGATGCACAAAACGAAGAGTTACATATCACAAAAGGCGTCTTTAAATATTAATTATTACTATCGTTAAGAGCAAAATAAGCTATGAGAAAGGCAATAAATTAAAATTACACGTTGCTATGTTAGAATGGCAGGTTTAATAACAATTTTTGGAATTTTTTTCTTTGTAAAAAGGAAATAATAGTGACGAGTATGGGAAATAATCCCATTTGATTAATGGCAAAAAGCTATGCAAATGGTGTATTCACCTTGCAGGTAATCCGAAATAACTAGCAAATAGTCCAATTTACATTACAACTAGTGCATATAACATAGCAGAATATGCCATTTTTGGTACAATGCTCTTGTGGAGATACGCACTAGATACTCATTCTTGATCCGGCCGCGTTCGTGTAAGCGTGAAATATTTTGTTTAAAGTGTGAAAGTGAGGCAAAAAATGATCGGTTATGTGATAAATGTGTTAAGGAAATGGACTTTGGAAGAGTTAATTCCAATATTTGAAGGTAAGGCAATTGGCTACACACGTATAAGTATTCTGCGTGTATTAAATATGCGTGATAATTTAAGAAACACGAATTCCATGAATTCCTAGAATATAGAGTAGGGGAGACCGGGGACAAAAGAAGAAATTGAAAACAGCATAAGAATGTAATCCATTATCATTTTACATTACTACGTGTTTAATGTTAAGCTCATTTATTGTATTATTATTGAAATTCGGTTCCTACTACCTCTTTTTTGAAAACAAAAAATCGCATTGCGGTAGCACTGGCGAACACCGAACGCAGCCAAAAACACCTGCACCAACTTGCCGCTGGCGAAGAGATCGGTGAGTCGCGAAATCGGAACAAAGTTTTCTCGAGAGTTTTCCCGTGCAATTTCATCCCGCTCGAATTAAATTAAAAAGGTGCTACAGTTCGGGATCAAATACGCGATAAAGTGATTGATGGTTGCCTGTTAGGTTCACACCAAATGAGTTAGACGTGAAAAGTTCCGATTTGTCAAGCGATTTTGATTTTCTCGTTTCATCCGAAAATTTCCACGTTCGACGGTTTTTTTTCTGTTGCCGTGTTTTCAAAAATTGGTTCAGGAACGGTTTTCTTGATTTGCAAGCGGTTTGAAGTCCTAAAAGCCAACATAGTTCAGCGTTCATAGCTATCACAGCACATCGACAAACGGTACCACAGTGCGCGCCGCATTTGGAAGGTCGAGAAAGAAAAAAGTAAAAAAATCGGCCTTGAGAAAACGTTAAACACGTCGAAAAGCAACAAAAATTTGACAGGAAGGTGTACAGTGGGGGGGAGAGTGAGTGTTTGGTGCGTTCGTGACAATCGCGAAACCGAAAGGCGCTAAAATCGCGTCGAATCGTTCAGTTTGCGAAGCGCCCCATCCAGCGGAGCACCCCAAGACGGTTCTTCTTCTTTTAAAAAAATTGCCGAGGTCGAGCAGTAAAAATTTCCAGTGGATTTAGGTACAGTAGGTACGCCTGTGCTGTGAGATAACGTAATAAATTTGAATTAAAAAAGTTTCTTAAAAATAAAGAAATAAATGTTTTTAACGAATGGATACAATTTCTCTTAAAGCAAAATTTCAATACACTTATTATTATATATAATAATTAGTTAAACAAGCGCCATTTCTAATTCGAAACTGAAATAATTAATATTTCAGACGAAAACTTTACAAAAGAATCCTTCCATTGTTTGGATTATCCAGCGGTATGCAATTTAATTCCAAAGCAAGGCATCAGAGCCTTGTTTAGGAAGCGATATAAGTCGGAAATTTTAAACAATGAGGTATTCGGTTCGCAGTTTCGTTATGTCTATTTAGAATTATATCCTTGGTATTTTTATTCATTTCATTTTTTAGATTGAATCTTTGGCGTCTTTTACAACCTCATCAACATTAGAGGATATAACATATGTCGATGCAAATACAATTATAACAAGCCAAGACGCATCGAATTCCCCATTTTTTAATACTCTAAATAACTTGCTGCAAACGGAAGGAGCATACCAGTGCAGTGCAAGATCAACCCAACTGTTACCGGCATCAGATGCACCAATCCTTTCGGAATATTTAAGTTGTACCGACGGTAAACTAATAGAACTACACTATAAAAAGTTTGGAAATCTCGACAACTCCAGTCGAAATCTACTATCTCGTGTAATAGTTTGTAAAGAATTCGAGGAACAGGGGTATCCCGATAAATTTAAAATAACGGCTGCTCGATTTTTAATTCACCTGAAAGAAATCGAGATCAGGTTTCCTACTGAAAAGTCAATGCTTCCCATTTACTATACTTCACATGATGCCAGTATAAAAAGAAACGCATCTGGTAAATTGTGGGAAGCATATAACCATTTAAAAGGAAAATTATCAAATTTAAAGAAATTTAAAGAACGCTGCTACTGAAATAAATTTAACAGAAAATGCAGAAAACTTAGATTTAGAAATCGCCGAAAAACTCGATTTTCTAAAAAGCAATGTGTCTCCATGGGAGAAAGTTCGTAAGCTCTGGAAGGAAACACTAAAGTCCAGAAAAGTATCGATCATACACGATTATTTCCAGACCTTTCCAATTTTGAAAACAGCAAAAGGCTGCGATTTATTAATTCAGGATTTTGAAAATACATTTATTGGAAAAGGAAATAAACTTTATTCTGTTTGGCCTCAACTGGAGGATAAATTAATTCGGTTCGCCTCATCCCAAAATAACAAAGAATTAACTACATTTCTAAAAAGTTCTTGCGAATTTAAAGGATTACTGATATTATGCAATCTCTTAGCTGCTTCAGCTTATGTGAAGGCATCGAACAAAATTAAAAGGCGAAAAGTTTCACAAGTCGAAGTATTGCGTTCATTTCTACTTCTTGAACAGGTAATATAATACATTACACAAAATTACTTGATATTTATAATCTATGAAATGTGAAAACGAAATTCTGAATAATATTTTATATTTATTTTTGAATAATTTTGTTAGGATGGAAATCTAATAACGGAATGCATTCATAATTTAAAAAAGAAGGCTATTGAAAGTAATTCAACTCTGCAGCCTGGGATAATTTTAGTTGGAAACACTTACGGTTAGTAGTCAACATCTGAAACCAAAATGTATAGATTGAACAATTTAATTTAATGTTTACTTATTTCAGATGATATGTATGCATCGTATGTCTACATAAATGATACTTTATATAAGTTCGAAACAGTTTTAGCTGCAGTGGATGCATGTTTTAAAATTATTCAAACTTTAAATTCCAGCTATCAAGAGGAATGCAAACCAGTGTGGACGTTTTTGCAAAAATATATATTTGATATTCACACAAAATACGACCACAACTATCAACGAATTTTGACATTGTGGAACGAATTAAGTAATCTTAAAAACTAAAAAAAATATTTATTTTATATTATTACTTTATTACTATACTATTAGTATTATATTATTACTTTATTACGTATAAGATGAATTGTTTTAAATGTAAGGCATCTCTTTCTTCTGTGAAGGATTATGTGCGGCATTTATCCATTTTTCACAAGTTACAAACTAAAAACTTAAAATGTTTAGACTGCAGTACACCAAGATATTTTAATAATATGAACAGTTTCCGACAACATATAAAACATCATTTTATTAAAAAAAAACAGTACACACAAATTGTCATAATTACTCTGGTAATTGTAATGTAGATATTAAAAATGATTATAATACTTCACATAGTAACACACACACACTAAATGAAAATATTAACCAGGCAGAATCAATTTATTTAGCAACTGAACTGAAAACCGGTATCATTTCACTTATTTCAAATTTGTATACCGATCACAATATATGTCGAAAGTCGATTCAAAATATAATAAATCAGTTCAAATTTTTTTTGAATAATAATTTTTTTATTCTGGCTGAAAAATTAATTACATCAATAATTGGTAATGAAAATCTCACCAAAACAAATATAGCACTTACGATAAGTAATATTTTTAAACAGATGCGAGATTGCTTCAATATTGCTGAAACAGAATATCTTAGAATTAAGTTACTACAAGAATCAACTCAGTATTTTAGACCAGAATCTGTAATAATAGGAGAACGAATAGAAACTGTACGTTGTAATAATAAAGTTTTCCAAAAATCAATTGAAGTAACTGCAGCACATGTACCGATAAAAAAAATACTTCAATCACTTTTCCAATTTGCCGGTTTCATTGATATATGTTTCGCTTATATACAAGTTCTAAACAATTATCCAGAGAATGTTAGCAATATTATACAAACTCCATTTTGGCATCAAAAATGTTTATATTTACAAAGTATGAACGTACAACCTGTAATCTTACCTATAATCATGTATTATGACGATTTCGAGACAAACAACCCTATGGGTTCACGATCAGGATTCCAAAATCTTGGTGCAGTCTATATATCTTTCCCTTTCGTACCTCCAAGATACAAATCAAAATTAGATCTAATTTTCCCGACGTTATTATTTCATAGTATAGATCGTAAGAAATATGGAAACAGAATATTTGAACCCGTAATTGCAGAACTGAAAGATCTGGAAACCAACGGAATTTTAATAAATAACAAAGTTTTTTATTTCATTTTATCTGTTTGTGTGGGAGATAATAAGGGTCTTAATTCTATGTTGGGTTTCACTGAATCTTTTGTAGCTAATCATTGCTGTCGGTTTTGCAAAATTAATAAGAGTAATTTACATATTGCAACTGTTGAAAATAATGACTTATATAGAACAAAAATAAATTATAATGAAGATTTACAACAAAATTGCGTAAAGGATACTGGAATTACATCGGAATGTGTTTTTCATACTCTCCGAGATTTTCATGCAGTGGAAAATTATTCGGTAGACGCAATGCATGACATATTCGAAGGAATTTTAAACTACGAACTTTCTTTAATATTACATTCATTTATAACAAACGAAAAATATTTTACACTTGATGAACTGAATAATAGAATGAATGTATTTGATTACGGGAATGTTGGCAAAATAAACAAACCACCGCAAATAATAATGAATCATTTAACATCAGCAAAACTAAAATTTTCGGCATCAGAAATGATGTGGTTTGCGAAATTCCTTGGAATATTAATTGGTGGTTGGGTTCAAGAAGATGATGATAAATGGGAATTGTTCTTGAATATGAAAAATATACTAGATATAGTTCTTTCAGATGTTGTTTCAAAAAATATGATATCTCATTTAAAAGTTCTAATTTCTGAACATCATAAAAAATTTATTAAAATCTTTAACTTACATTTGAAACCAAAACATCATTTCATGTTACATTATCCTACTATTATGGAGCATGTCGGCCCTTTAACACAAGTTTGGTCAATGCGTTTTGAGGGCAAACATAAAATATTAAAGGACATTGCCCGGTCCACCCGATCAAGAAAAATATTTGTTTAACTGTTATGGAGAGATACATGTTAAAAACACAAAATTCAATTTCAAACCTAAATTGGACTAGTAGTATTGATTTATATGGTCCTAAAATTATAGTACATCTTTCTGAACAAGAAAAACAAATTTTTTCATCTGTAATAAAATTTGAAAATCTATCTTTTTATAAATGGCTTTGTGTAACTAACTTAATAATAAAACTGGGATGTGTTATTGATTTAGGTTATGGTGAAGAATATATCCAATTTGGAATTGTTCAACATATTTGTGTTATCGCAAATAATCAAATTTATTTGTTAGTTCGAAAATTGAAAACACTATATTTCGATAGCCATCGAAATTGCCATGCGATCGAATTTACGAAAGAATGTCAAGTAGTATGCCTCGATTCCGAAGAAATTTTAAATACTTATTTTTTGATAGATTTTCAGTCTATAAAATATGTCATGTCATGTTAACTTAATAAATGAAATGTATTTTTATTTTTTAAAAGTAGGCATTTTTTATTATTACTTTTATGAAATTTCAAACTGGTTTTTTTGTTCAAAATTTTATAGGTAAGTATACAGGCCTATTCAGCGCCAGAGTCACAAGTCACAAAGTAGGTGGAAAGTCACAATTAATTCAAAATTGTGACTCTCCACCTACTTTCTGACTCTGGCACTGAATAGGCCTGATTGTGTACTAAAAAAACAGGCTGTTTATTGCCTAACGTGCAATGTTTTTTGGCATTTACTGTGTTTTAAATTGCGTCTAATCAAAGTTTTAAGAAGATAATGACGTTTTCACCATAGCATATTTTCCCATTTGAAAAATGGTATTGCCTATTACTCATCGACATTATAGCAGTGCAAATTGCTCATTTTGCTGTTTTCACTTTCAATTATTTACTATGTTTGCTTCCTCCATGTGCAATGGACATAGCATAATATCCTATTTCAAACCATTTATTTTATAAGTCAATATAATTTGAAATCTAAGTTGAGAATGCAAAATTTGCTATAAAGCAATAATCTTAGTGGCTTTTATAATTATCAGAAATTGAAATATTACAAACAAAATTTTGCAATTTTTTGTATATAAATGTATGGTAAATTGCCATTTTACCTTAATATTCACTGTATGTTTCATGGGAAATGCTGCCATACTTTAAGTACATGTAGAATGGCACTGATAGCAATTTTTTCTCACTATCACGATTTCAATGATTTAAATTGCAAAATTTAATATGAAAAATAGCACTTGATGCTTTTTTTTCTTTCAGTGAATAAAGTATTTTGTAAATTAAATTAAATAACTATAACTGTATTCGTTAATTCCCCACAGTACTATCACCAATCGCGTCTAGTAGTGCAGCGTTAGGTGATCCAGTAATATACAAAGCTGATATTGGAAATTATATCGAAAAAATTGATAGTATGGATGACTACACCAAACGTATGCTGTTAGAAGAGCCTTGGACACCACCTTCTACTTACTCTTTTCCATATTCTGTTCACCACAAACAAGGCAAACCGGAGTGCAGACATGTTAAAACAAGCCATTTCAATGACCATCATTGGCTTGTTCTGTCCGAAAAGCATAAAGGTTTGTACTGTAAGTATTGTGTTCTGTTTGCTACTAAAACCCAAGAATACCAAAAATTCTTCAATTATTCTGAATACATTTGTTAAAACGCCACTGAAGTCTTTTGTAAAATTAACAGGCAAGGACGGTGCTCTTGCTTTACATGCTAAAAAGAAATATCACCAAAATGCAGTACATGTTTGTCAGGACCTTGCGCAGGAAAGTATGATGGGGGGGTCTTATTAAGTTCCCCCATACTAAATGTAATGACCTAAAAAAAAAAAAAAAGGTCCTCACCTCCCTATGAAAATAGGCCAATGGGGGGGTTTGAACCCCCCCCCCCCCCCCGTGCGCACGGGCCTGGTCAGGACTTTCTTTGTAGCTATCATAATCCCTCATTAGAAATATCGAATCAAATAAGTTCGAAGCGAAAAGCGCAGGTTTTGGAAAATCGAAGTCGACTGCGTCCTATAATTGAAACGATTATTCTATGCGGTCATCAAAATATCGCTTTACGAGGGCATAGAGATGACGGTAAATTGGAAGCAGAACTTCCGTTGACCAATGAAGGAAATTTTCGAGCTCTACTTAGATATCGAGTTGAAGGGGGGGGGGGGGGGGGGCATTTGAAGACGGCGTCTTGCAAAGTGACATACATCAGCAAGACAACGCAGAATTCGATAATTGAGTGCTGTAAAGAAGAAATTCAGGAGCAGATATTGAATGGAGTAAAGAAGGCTGGTTTTTACTCCATAATGTTCGATGAGACAACTGATGCAGCACATACTGAACAACTGAGCTTAAGTATACGAAAATACACGAAGGGATTGTAAGGGAAGATTTTCTAACATTCGCAGATGTATATGCTTCCATTCGGGAAGAGGATATAGAGGGCGGAGAACGACGGCTCACTGGTGCTGCGTTGGGCTACTGCGTGATCGATTTAATAACAAAGTTTAAGCTTCCCCTTAAAAATTGTGTTGGGATTGGGACAGATAATTGCTCTGTAATGGCATCTGCTATTAAAGAAGCCGTGCAGGAGATAGTTAAAAGTTGCCCTAATGCCAGGAGATGTCCTTGTTTTAACCATTCGCTCAATAGTTCTCTAAGCAAAACTGCAAAAGTGGTCTCAACTCGGAATGCCATTTCCACTATGAAAAAAGTAATTAGTTTTTCGAATGCTTCTTCTAAAAGAACAGCAGAATTTAAGAACTACTTAGAGCATAATTTTCGTGGGCTTTGCGAAACACGATGGATAGAAAAGCATGATGGTGTTTTGCAGTTCCAGAATTCTTGCCAAAAAATATGTAACGCTCTTCAAGAAATATCCATGTGGCTAGATACAAAAACATCGTCGGAGGCATATTCCTTAATTAAAGCATTGCGTGATGCAGATTTCATTATTTCATTGGTTTGCCTTTGTGATATTCTCTCCGTAACACGTCCCTTGAGCCTAGCTTTACAAACTCCGTCAATGGATTTAAAGAGTGCATCTGATGCATTGCAAGATACGATGAAGATTTTGAGATCGTATCGGAGAGATTCAGATTCTCACTTTGCGAAATTATTTGTTAAAGCAAAGGGTATTGCAAAAGAATTGGGAACCGAAATAGTACTTCCTCGAATAGCTATTCGACAAATCCATCGCTCGAACTTTACTGCAAACAATGCTGAAGACTATTATCGCAAAGCTATTTTTGTTCCTTTGTTAGATAACATATCGAATGATCTTGAAGTCAGATTATCAGCAGAAACAATACAAGTTTTACTGTATTATTAATAATACAGTATTGTTATCGATTTTTAAAAAAAAAAAGTTTGCTGCCCTCAAAATTTTTTTTTCCACGTTTCATGACTAGTAGACGCGAAAAAAGCAATAAAAATTTTCACTCCGTCTGTACGCCGTACGTCGACCGCCCCAAAATCTTTATAGGCTCGTAGCTCTCAAACCAGTGGAGCTATTAAATTAAAATTTTTTCTAAGAATAGACTTGGTGGACCCCTTGAATTGACATTATTTTCAGGGGAGGAGGTGTAAGGGGGAAGGCGGGGTAAGCGTTTTAGACGAAAAATTTAGGTTTCTAGATCTCAGGAACCGCTTGTGTTAGGAGGTTGAAACTTAAAATTTCTATAGAGCTTTGATAATGGACCCATTTGCAAAAAAAAAAAACAGATACGGGTGAAGGGGTGTGGGAGTGGAGGGGGAAATAATGCATCCGAAACGCAAAAATGCCGAGATCGACAAATTCTAAAATCCATATCTCCTAAACCATTAATAGCAAGCAATTAAAACTTAACAAATATCTGTAGTTATACTAGGAGAGTAGATTGAAACAAAATTTTTGGGTGGGGGTAGTGGCGTACGGGGGTGGGGGGTGAAAAACTTTAGATTACGATATCTCACAAACTAATTGGGCCAGAAAAACTAAATTCGGTTTTGTTATAAAAATTGATAAATAAAGATTGCTCAAAGTAAAATATTTGAAGGGGTGGAGGAGCACGGAAGTGGGAGGGATTAGAATTTTTCAAAAATAACACGATTCATATCTCAATAACAGTGTAAGATGGATGTTTCAAATTTTTACCAGAAGTAGGCCTAATAGAACCCTAGTAGGGAAAAAAAGGTTGGGGGTGTGGGTGTAGAGGGTGAGGGTGGGGAAGGGTGAGAAAGAAAAAGTTCCGATGCTTATATCTTAAGAATCTATAATGATAGAAGCTGAAACTTGGTATTTAGATAAAGCTATAGTAGTGGCATGGTGGTTTTTTTTTAGGGGTAGTATGGTACGGTGGTGGGGGTGTTTTCCTTGACTTCAGAACGGCTTTTGCTAGGAAGTTGAAACTCGGTAGGTATATGTAAATTAACTAGAAAAGTAATTCTGATAAAAAAAATTCAAATATTCACTGGCGTTCAGGAGGGGGGGGCAAAAAAACATATCGGTTAATATAAAATACATATATTTTCACGATTTTCGTCATATCTACTAGGTCTTTCGAAATATTGAATTCATTTTTATTCTACGGATTCTTCATGTGAATACCTAGAATGTGTTTTCAAGATTTTTTGAAATTCGACCCCTAAGAGGGTGTAAAGGTGTTGTATACTTTTTCATGAATTCCACCATGTTCCTCAGGTCTGATCAGATATCGAATATCTTTTCACTTCCCCAGGTTTGTTTAATAATCACCTATTTTTAAGTTTTGTTTTTTTCAACCTCTAGACCGCATCCCGGAATATGACCCAATTATTTAATTCATATGTTACACCCTCTTCTAACCGCTTCCCGATTTTTTTGTTAGGTTTTCAGTCACATAGTAACATACACCGCATCCCCGAATTGAACGCGTTCTGAACTTCTGGCGGAAAAATAATACACTTGCGCCCAGACTGTTGGCAGATTTTTTGACTAAAACTTGCTTATGCCTTCAGTTATATTAGAAGCAAGCCCCTCAGGTGATGCTGACCAACTACACCGTATTGAAGCTCTGGCTGTTCGTTACAAATCATTCTTAAAGCATGGTGAATCTAATCTCGTGGGAGAGTTCAGAGAATGGAAAGAGAATTGGAAAAGAAACCAAACTGAAAAAGTAACGATACGGAAAACTGCAGCGGAGGTGTTGGAAAATTGTAATGAAGATATTTATCCCAATATTCGACGACTTATACAAATACTAGCTACAATGCCGGTCAGCGTATCCACGCCAGAGAGAACGTTTTCAACCCTTCGGCGACTAAAATCCTGGCTGCGTACGCGGATGACAGAGGAAAGGCTTACTGGTCTTGCCCTGTTAAATACACATCCAAGTATTAATTTGAATGTTGATAATATAATTGAACGGTTTGCAAAACAAAAAAACCGAAAAATGGAATTCGTCATATAATCAGTACAATATCTATATACATAAAAATAAGTGGTCTGTGTATGTACACGGATAACTCAGCAACCGTTCGTCCGATTTGGCTCAAATTTATATGATGTCTTCGTTAGGGCTCAACTTAGATACTAACGGAGCCAAAAATTGCAAATTTTCCCGGAAAATGGAAAATTTGGAAAATTTCATTTTCAGTACATTTTGGATGGAGAAAATTTTCGTTTGTTGTTCGCAACTATTCAACCGGTTTCCATGGATTTTTTTTTCCGAATAGTCTCTGCTATCTTTACATAAAAAAAATTCCGGACGAACGGAAATCAAAACGCATGAAAAATTTGGAAAATTTCATTTTCATTACATTTTGCATGGAGAAATTTTTTCGTTTGTTGTTCGCGACTATTCAACAGGTTTGTATGGATTTTTTTTTTTGGAATAGTCTCTGCTATCTCTACACATCAAAAACAAATTCCGGACGAACGCAAATCAAAACACACGGCCAAATGGTCATACATATACATACATACCATACATGTTTTGATTTCCGTTCGTCCGAAATTTTTTTTTATGTATAAAGATATGGATGTATATGGATATGTATGACCATGTGGCCATGTGTTTTCCAACAGGCGAGGTACAATTGATCAAGGAGATCAAACATTGCACAACGGAGTCGTAATGCAAAAAGAGTTGCGAATATTCGTGCGAGTCAAACTGTTGAAGAGCGCGCACGAGATGCTCAGCACAGACGCATACATATTTCACAAGTTCGAGCAGAACGAACGTGGATGGGGAATGGAGAATTTTAGATGGAGGATGATGGAGGAAGATAAATGATGGAGGATGGTGGATGTTGGATATGGGATGGTGAATGGTGGATAGAGGGTGGAAGATGGAGGATGGAGAATGATGAATGGTGGATGGAGGATGGTTGATAGAGGGTGGTGGAAAAGGGATGGTGGATGGTAGATATAGGATGGTAGATGATGGATAGATGATAATGTATAAAGTAGGGTTGGAGGGTGTTGGATAGAAGATTGTTGATAAAGGATGGAGTAACAGAAGCAACGGGAGAAATGGGAGCAACGAGAGTAACTGGAGCATCGGGAGAAACAGGAGCAACGGGAGAATCAGGACCAATGGATCAACCGGAGAAACGGGATCAACGGGAAAGACGGGAGTAACAGGGACGATAGAACAACGTGAGCGTAGCGAGCGAAGCCGCGGTACGCGGCTAGTTTAATATTAAAAAATATTTATTTATTTTAAATTTGTTTTGTTTAATCGGTGTATACAAGTTTGAAGTTGGATATACATACCTACCTATAGATAGCATCAAAGACCGATGAATTTTTGATATCAATCATTAACGCACGATTTTATATTTCATTTTACATAAGAAACCAAAGAATTACTTTATTATTTTAATCATAATACTTTATTATTTTAATAATAAAGTATATCAATACCAGACTTGATCACGAGTCCGGGTTCGATTCCTATCTACATTCAAGTGTCTTATTTTAGAGTAGGAAATAAGTAAGTAAGAAATAATATTAGAAGTATCTTAATTTAAAGAGTTGCTAATAAATTTTTTTTTGTTTTTTAGAGAATATAGAGTGCTAACTATACTATTTTTCAGAGAATATAAATAGTGCATCTGCTGCTTTCAAAATTGTAATTTGCTGATTACAAAAAAAAATTTTTTGATTGCAAATTGAAATTAACTTGACTAACTGTTAAGCTGACTATTTCTTTCCAATGTAATTTTACTTAAAATAGTTAGGCATATTTGCCTACTAGCCAAAAGATGTAAAAGTCAATGGATTTTTTTTACTGTGTGGGTAGGAATCGAACTCGCGATCAATTCTAGTTTTTGCCGAAGCGTGTGGTTCTAGTTTTTGCCGAAGCGTGTGGTTTCATATACAGTAGGTACCGCTTATTGTAATCACTTTGGGACCAGCCAAAAATAATAACATTAATCGGTTTATAACAATAGACGAACGAAAAACGAACGTTGGTGGAGAATGGGACCAAATTGTTTTGATAACAAAATCTGGATTATAACATTATCCGGGATTACAACAAGCGGTATTCACTGTATTACATGTTTTTCGTCGTAAAATTCAAAAAGATAAGTAGAATTATACGCAAAAGAACGTAATTTTCAATTCATATATGAATAGGTATAGTTAATTTTTCACATGTATATTGTACGGATAAGTTGAAAAGTACATGGATACTATACTAATACCAGTCATTTCGTGTAAAAGTGTTTGAAATGTGTACTATTACTTGAAAAATGAAACTTTAAATTTGAAGTAAAAATTGGATTGAAAATTCGTTTTTTTTTAAAGTAGGTTATACACATACATATGTATATCAAATTTCAATACAGAGTGTAAGTCTGGATAATCTTTATATTTTTATTATATATGTAGTATGTATGTCAGTGAACTTTTTCGCTATTTTTAGTACCAAATAGCTGTCCAACCAAGGCCGGTGTTGCCAGGATATCATCTGAACGTTCAGAAAAACCATCCGAACTGATTTATTATGATGTGATCGTACACACCTCATTGTTTACAAATAAATTTATTTCCTCGGCATAGCAAGTTTTATGAACCTTAAAACTGTTTGAAGCTAATTTAAAACGCACGTACATATATTTCTTCTGTTGATTTCGATGGTATGTAGACAAAAAGACGCCTACATAAAATACAAAAAAAAAGTCGCCCGTTGGTTTTAATAATCATTAATACAATGTAAACATGAAAACGCAATTTCGTTTATATTCTTAATGAATGTTATCATAAAATGCGATATTAACCTTGAACAAAATGTTGTTCGATAATCCAAAACACACTCCACGAACAACGTTATTAGAGAAGACCAATACTAGGCTACTGCAATATAAAAATCCAAAAATCGAAATTATGTCATCTTGACACGCAATGAACATGTTAAATATGATGAAAGTGAAGTAAAGCTACTTGTAATATGCCTTATATAGTGACATAGGATTATTGCCAATGCCATTATTTTTAGAACAAATTAAAACAGAAATTGTTACGATATTATCGTTCTCAGTACAGTGCATATACATACATACATACATATGAGTCTGTCGATGGTTTTTTACTTTCTTTCTTTTCTTTTTCTTTACACAATTTTTCTTTTTCGCTTCCGTCTTTTTCGTTTTCTTTTTTCTATTAAACACATTGTGTAATTGGGTTTTAAATCTATACAGTGTGTCAAATAAATAAATAATAAACGTTCGACATGACATCATTTTTCCACAAAATTTGCTGTCCTGTACCAAAAAAGTTCAGTCCGTATAGGTAGAAAAAAACCGCAATACCAGGTTGTTGAAATGTAACACTGATTGTGTCGATGGTACACTAAACAAATAACTTTCCAAATAAGTTCCTTGTTAATCTCATGAAATTTTGTTTATAGGTATTGAAAAATCCTCGTATTCAATCTTTTTTAAGTCAAAGTGTTCTGAACCTCTCCGCTAATATTCTTGAACAGATGTTCTTACCCAACTAGCAAACAAACTTCGCATTTTGATGAATTTTGATAAGGCTTCGATAAGACTGTTGAGCGCAAGTTGTGGATTTTTAACCTCCATTTTTTTAAATTTTATGGCTGTAAACTAGAGCGTGTGAAGATTGAGTCCCCTGTTCTGGTAAGATGCTAACAAATGCTACTTTTGATCCTCCGTTCTGTTTTTCCTATGTACCTATACTTTGTTGCAAGAAATACAAGGTACACAATTCCATACAACTGTTTCAATTCAAGTGTGATTGTTTTGTTATTAAAAGGTCAGAGTACTACTTTAAGTGCTCGAACTTGGTTTTTGGTTTCGCCCCCCCCCCCCCCTCCCATTATCGACTCGACAGTACACTCATCACCATTGCATATCTATCCACAGAATATGTCTATAATGTGTGTATTCTTAAAGTATTTATAGAAGATTCTTAACATCCAACTTTCTAGCTCAGTCAGAATTGAGAACTTAGTACAAAAGTGGCTTTATACTACATCCACGATAATAACTAGTTATCTTTGTAAACTTTGCTTTCATAAATAATGCTGAAATTTATAATATCAAGGAATTTAACAACTTAATTATGAAGTCGTTATCATATCTCTTTGAGGTGTATAATGTTGTGACTCATGTATAAACGTTTTCAAAGCAAAGTTGCCAAATTGTGAGGTGGTGTTAAATTATTTATGAACGATAAAGAGGGATCACATTCACACTTCCATAGTTATATTAATATTTTGAGATTTAAACATTGATGTTATCGAATTATTATTTAATTGACTAAAATCGATGTTCAACGGTTTTATTGTAGCATTCAACATAGAACTAATAGAACGTTCGAAACCTGCATTATTGATATACACCTAATTCTCTTTTTACACGATAGATACGTTCCCAATAAAATCGTGTAAAACAATTCGTGTAAAAAAAGATATTGTCTAAATGGAAAAATAGTAAATTGGTTCCAGACCTAAAAAAGTAACTTTAAAGTACAATAAACAATATTAAAAAATTCTTGTTATAGTTCACTTGAGAATTTTTTTCCGTGCTTACACATTTTAATACATTAAATATATCTATTATAAAAAAAATTAATTGGATAAAAGAAAATAATATCAGAAATTTAAAATAAAACTAATATCAACATAACAAAATTTTATTCAACGTCACTTTCTGACAACAAACGCATACGTATACAATTAGTTATTAAAGATTGTGTTTGATTTCGTGATAATCCATTATAAAGTTCCCTGTAAGATGACATTAACAATTTCAGTTCACGTTGACATTTTGCAGCTCGATCCTTATCAGGATCATGTTGTTCAAAATGATCACCTAAATTCCTTGCAAGGTCAAGACCTTCTTTAATTGGAGTTGCATTTAAAACAGGAAGATCCTCTTCGTCATTATCTCTATGTTCTCATTCATGATAAGCCTCAAGGGTGAGGTCTATAATTCCATTTTCACTCTAGCTTTTATCAACTTATAATTCTTCTAGATCAACTTGGTTAATGCAGTCCATCATTGAAAATTTTTTCCATCCATCAATTACTGTTAACTCCACATTATTATCTAGTTTGTCTAGCACGTATTGGAATGAACGTTTTATGTAGTACTTTTTAAATGTAGCAATTATTCCTTGGTCTAAGGGTTGTATTAAGGATGTAATATTAGGCGGCAGAAAACAAAATTGAATGAAAATTGAGATGAGCTTAAGAACGAGCCAAGCAGTACATCGTGTCAAAAAAAAAGATTAACGACCTTCAAGCCGTACTTTAGTTTCTAATGTTTATGCTTTGAGATCAACAATGTAGCAAAAAATTTATAAAAGAATTCTTAGAATATTTAAAATCGTATTAAAGCAAAACAATTCGTGTAAAAAGAGAAAAATGTTAACTTTTTAACTCGTGTTAAATGAAATTCGTGTAAAAATAATTCGTGTAAAAAGAGAATTAGGTGTACTTTAAAACGTCCGGCTATTTCAAATCAAATTTTAAATTCAAATTTTAAAAATGTCAAAAATTAAATTACTGTAAATGTGAGAGATGGACCATCTCGAATTTCTCTTTATTCAATGCCAATGACTTTCTGAAAAAAGTTTAAAATCACGACTTTTTCGTTGCTGATTTCAGCTGTCAAATTTTCGAGAAAGTGGATCGTTCACGAGTTTTCAATAATTTCAAATTGGGTGTATCGCAGTTAACTTTCCCGCCTGTGGTGTACAGAATAAGGTTTATTGTTATTAAAATATATGAATTTTTATTTATACGGGGGATACTCGGAGTTGCGAAAATTATAGAAGGTGGTACACAGATGTCGGAAGTTTGGGAAACACTTATCAGATCCTCTCTCCCTACAGTAAATCAACACTTACGTATAAAATATGATCGGATAACTTCGAATTCTCAACATGTTTTTTTCATGTTTTCAATTTAATAAACTAAGAAACTCAATAACTAAACTAATCCACAAAAATTATATACACAAGATGAGTATACGTACGATATTTCTGATATTTCTAAATATTATCCCAAGTAGCACCAATACTCGTGTAGGAGTAGTACGAACTTTCTGCGAACTATATCGTATCACAATTATAGTAATGCCTACTTTCGCAAATAATACTGAGAACGGTGATATGATAGTTGTCACCATGGAGCTATATATAACGGAGATGGCAACACTCCGTTTCTGTATAAAGCACTGTGAAGCATTTTGAAGTTTAAGCGACTGTTTTTGTATGGAGCGTTTCATGCCCGGTGGCTATGAAATGCAAATATTAGCCTAGTATTTAAAGGTTGGGCTTTTTTTCTTTTCAATACCGGGGCTTAACATATATGTGAGTAAGATGCTGATAGTAGCATAGTGAATATCGACGGTCCTTTGCGAAAAAGCCTCCGGCTTCAAAAGAGTCGCTGCACGCCATCTCCATTATACATATAGCTCAATGGTTGTCACAACCAATTTGCCAGTGCTGGCTGAATAATGCATACCACCTCGTTGTTGTCGAATAGTTGTGGGTTACGACTAAACTGAATTACCATTTGGTTGTGAGTGGAGTGCATGTGGTTATCCGAACCATTTACGTACAATCTGGGAACTATTTGCGAACTTTAGAGTAAAATAGAGTAACGGTGATAAATCTCACATATGTGAGTCGAAAGTGCGCAGAGAATGAGAATGGCTTATTACATACCAATAATAATACACAATAATTGAAGTATGAGGTGATGACAATTATTTTTCAATTAAATATCATAACCTAGAATAAATTTTATAGTACATATAATTTTTACTGTAAACGTACTCGTATGTGATGTTTATATTAAAACTTACGATACTCCGTAAAAACTTTATTGCACTATTTTATAATTTTTTAAGGCAAATTGATTTTTCAAACGAAAGTACCTTTTTACTAAATTGGTATACAAAAAATTAAAACCAATATTTTAAAGTAGAAATATAAGAATTTTGATTCAAAATATATGTAGGTATGTATCCTTTGTATAAAATTTGTTCAAAATATTTCACTTATATTCTCCGCATTAGTTCGCAAAACTATTGCACAACTACTTAAATGAACTAAAAGGTCGTACGACGGTATAGTACTGATAATTAGTTGTTAAAGAATTTTCAAAACCAAAATTAGTTGTAAGTGCCAACAATACTAAATACACACAGGGCACAACTAAAAAAAAATCTGCCAACAGTCTGGGCGCAACTGTATTATTTTTCCGGTAGAAGTTCAGAACGCGTTCAATTCGGGGATGCGGTGTATGTTACTATGTGACTGAAAAACTAGCAAAAAGTTCGGGAAGCGGTTAGAATAGGGTGTAACATATGAATTATATAATTGAGTCATATTCCAAGATGTGGTCTAGAGGTTGAAAAAGACAAAACTTAAAAATAGGTGATTATTAAACAAGCCTGGGGAAGTGAAAATATATTCGATATCTGATCAGACCTGAGAGATATGGTGGACATCATGAGAAAGTATACAACCACTTTACACCCCCTTAAGGGTCAAATTTCAAAAAATCTTGAAAACACATTCAAGGTATACATATGAAGAATCCGCAGAATAAAACTGAATTCAATATTTGGAAAGACCTAGTAGATATGACGAAAATCGTGAAAATATATGCATTTTATATTTACTGATATTTTTTTTTGCCCCCTTCTGAACGCCAATGAATATTCGAATTTTTTTTTAACATAATTACTTACGTACCGAGTTTCAACTTCCTAGCATAAGCCGATCTAAAGTTAGGAAAAACACCCTCCAACCCGTACCATACTACCCCTAAAATACCAACATACTGCTAATATAGCTCTATCTAAATACCAAGTTTCAGCTTCCTATCGTTATAGACTATTAAGATATAAGCATCGGAACTTTTTCCTTCTCACCCTTCCCTACCCTCACCCTCTGCACCCACACCCCCAAATTTTTTTCCCCACTAGGGTTTTATGAGGCCTACTTCTGGTAAAAATTTGAAGAATCCACTTTACACTGTTATTGAGATATTGAACGTGTTATTTTTGAAAAATTCTTATCCCCTTCACTTCCGTGCTCCCCCGCCCCTTCAAAGATTTTACTTTGAGCAATCTTTATTTATCAAGCTTTATACTCAAACCGAATTTTGTTTTTCTGGTGCAATCGGTTTTTGAGATATCGAACTCTAAAGTTTTTTACCCCTTCACCCCCGTGCACCACTACCCCCACCCAAAAATTTTGTTTCAATCAACTCTCCTAGTATAACTACGGATATTTGTCAAGTTTTAATTGCTTGCCATTAACGGTTTAGGAGATATGGATTTTAGAATGTGTCGATTTCGACTTTTTTGTGTTTAGGGCGCATTGTTTCCCCCTCCACTCCCACACCCCTTCACCCATATCATCAATTTTTTTGCAAATGGGTCCACGATCAAAGCTCTATAGAAATTCCAAGTTTCAGCCTCCTACCATAAGCGGTTGCTGAGATCTAGAAACCAAAATTTTTGGTCTAAAACGCTTCCCCCACCTTCCCCCTCAAATCCCCTCCTCTGAAAATATTGTCAATTCAAGGGGTCAACCCAGTCTATTCATAGAAAAAAATTTAATTTCAAAGCTCTGCTGGTTTGAGAGCTACGAGCCTTCGAAGGATTTTGCGTGGGCGGTCGACGAACGGCGGACAGACGGAGTGAAAATTTTTATTCCTTTTTTTGTGTCTACTAGTCATGAAACGTGGGAAAAAAAATTTTGAGGGCAGCAAATTTTTTTTTTTTTTTAATTCATTGGTGTTCAGAAGGGGGGGCAAAAAAAAATAACGGTTAATATAAAATGCATATATTTTCACGATTTTCGTCATATCTACTAGGTCTTTCGAAATATTGAATTCATTTTTATTCTACGGATTCTTCAAGTGAATACCTAGAATGTGTTTTGAAGATTTTTTGAAATTCGACCCCTAAGAGGGTGTAAACTGGTTGTATACTTTTTCATTAATTCCACCATGTTTCTCAGGTCTGATCAGATATCGAATATCTTTTCACTTCCCCAGGTTTGTTTAATAATCACCTATTTTTAAGTTTTGTTTTTTTTTCAACCTCTAGACCGCATCCCGGAATATGACCCAATTATCTAATTAATATGTTACACCCTTTTCTAACCGCTTCCCGAACTCTTTGTTAGGTTTTCAGTTAATAGTAACATACACTGCATCCCCGAATTGAACGCGTTCTAAACTTCTGCCGGAAAAATAATACAGTTGCGCCCAGACTGTTGGCAGATTTTTTTATTCGTTCTTAAAGTACAAACAAGTAACGAAAAATCTTGTAAAACACACGCTTGGTCGTTCGATTTGGAAATTAACTGCAGTCTGATGTGTTGTGGTGCCTGATCTGATTCTTCTTCAGTACGCGGTCTTGGTCAATTCCGGAAAAGGGCTAATTATCTAAGTCTATAGCTTTATTTGATATATATTTCAGTGTTATTACTGAGAACTAAAGTCGAGGCATGAAAGATGTGTACAATAGATGCAACTGTAGTTTGGTATATAAAGTATGATTTTTCTCAACTTTTAGCGATGGTCAAATCCAGGGGGGGGGGGGGGGGAGTGCCCCTTCTTGCCCCCACCCCTCTGTGGGCTCCATGCTCTTATACCATATATTAATCTTTTCTCTTGGAACCATTCAAAAATTAATGTGTACAAAATTTCAAATTCGTTTTGAAGCGTTCATAAGTTATTAGAAAATGTTGTTGAACTCGTGAAAGATTTTTTATATGGAAGGTACCAGAAGGAGTAAAAGAATTTCTCTGACTAGCAAACTCGAACTTTCTTTTTGCTCAAAACTAATTTGTATAAAATTCCAAATTCATAGCTAAACAAATACCTGAGTTATAGTGAGTTCCATAAATTAAGTGAAGACGTTTTGACAGGATATGTGTATGGCAGCTATACGAAGGACTAATAGGATTTTCTTCGTAATCATACATTTCGCCCTGATTATTGTAAAAATAACACATACAAAATTTCAAAGAAGTAGTTTTGGAGTAATCGACCAATTTTCTTGAACATGTGTTTAAGGACCTTTTGTACGGCAGCTACCCGAAAGAGTAGGACAATTTTGTCCGTTAACGAACTTAGCCTTACAAATTCAACCAAACACCCAGACTCAGAATTTTAAGATCCTTGGTTAAGAAGTTCTTGAGTTATCGTGCTAACGGACAGACAGACAGACGGACGTCAAATGGATTTGAGGTTTTTGGCCACAAAAAAGAAAAAAATATAGAACTTTTTTTCGTCAGAGGCTTGGTTCTCTGCGGTACAAACTTTTGGGCGGAATTAATCTTATACCATGGATACACTGCTTGTATATAAATCACAATATCGTTAATATCACCAGTGTATCACCCAATAAAGTGCTTATAGTACGTCAACGTACTTGCATTGCCTATCATGATTTCAATAAAGTAATTTGTATACAAGCAGTGTATCCAAGGTATTGTAATACTCTATATGACTTCATCTACACAGTAAAAAGTTTTGGTGTAAAATATAAAAGTTGTTTATATATTTTTTCTTATAACGTTAATGAATACCAAAAATAGTATAGTACTTAAACTATTCTCATTTATAAAAACTTTGTATACGAAGAAAAATAAAATTATATACTGCGGAACATATACAATGTTTGATTTATAATAATTTAATATTGTTTTTATACTTTCTTTTAATATTTCATTCTATACATCATATCCCGAATACCATTTATATCAAAAATAATATAAATGCGAGAGTGAAAATTTCTGCGAAAATGTCTTGTATATTGAGTTGTATGGATTTAATAGGGCTGTCGGATAAATATTTTCGTTTATTCTACACTAGTGTATACATTTTATCTTCTTTGGTATAGAATAATCGTCTGAAATGAAAATATGCGTCGTTAAATTGATCATTTACAAAGTTAAAGTGGATCGTGGCACGCGGAATAGTTATAGTTAAAACATAAAATAAATATAAAAAAAAACGAAAATATGTATGCCGGATTGTTTAAAACATTTTACTATGCAAAAAAAAATCGGAAGTGGCTATTCAAAAGTATAGTGCGGAACAAGTGGAGTTTGAATACAGTGATTTAGTATATTCAGGTGAAACCAAGATTCATAAATGCAATTGTAGTTTCTAGAATCATTTGTGTTATGTAAAAATATTGTATTCAGTTTCATTTTCTTGAAAAGCAAATAGTACCTTCATTGTCACGAGGTATATTGTTAAGGAAATAAGTCTAAAATCAAGTGTGCTTCAACACACCTATACCTGTACCTATACATGTATTTATTATTTAAATAAAATACTTTTATATATGTATGTAGAAACTTCTTTTAATCAACCTTATTTCAAGAGAAATTCAACTTAAGGCAAGGTATCAGTTAAAAGGCCCGAAAAATACCTCAATTTCAGGATTTTTTTTGGATATAAAATAAATATATGAGCCGTCTTTTTTGAAAGTGGAATAAGTCCATCGAACAAAAAAAAATTGAATTTTGAATTATTGTTTTTTACATTAAAATTTCAATTTTAATAAAGTCAATACCAATAAAAATATGGGCTTATGTTCATTTTTGCTTTTATTTCTTATATATATTGTTATTTTTGAAAGTGGAATAAGTCCATTTGGACCTAAAAAAATCGTTTATTTTCTTTAACAATTTTTTCAATTATTATTGCATAATAAAATTTAACAAGTTTATAGTGTTAATACATCACTCGAATCATATTAAAGTATGCCAATATTTTTAAATTATTTCAAACGTAAGACCTTAAATATTCCAATGTATGAAAAAATGGACTTATTCTTCTACTACTTCTACTTTCAAATACAACTGCTTATATGGAAAAAAACTATTAATTTGTTATATAGAGGTACAAGTGAAGAATAATTGTGAATTTAAAAAAAACAACAAATATTGCAAAATGGCAGCTTCAGCTCTTATGACGTCAGGCCACGATTGGCGTGAGTTGATGCACGCGGTACCTTCTACAGCCTTGCCAAGTGATCTGAATCCAAAAATTCAAAAAGTTTATGAAACTAAATCGAATTTGCGGTGCCCCAACGTTTTCCGATTTTGAAAAAACGCCCTGAGACTATTTGAAAAAAAAAATCCCTTTTTTTACTCTTTTTTTGGCTTTAAAACTTAAATAAAATAAAAGTGAGATAAAAAAATAAAAAAACTCGACGTTGGGTCCACCCAAATTTAGTTTAAAATCGGTTCATTTGTTGAAGCTGTAGAACGTGCCGCGCTCCGGAAGAAGTGGTTTCTATATAGAGTAAAATGATGCATGTAGGTATTATATTTTAAAAAGAGATATGAGATATATTTTATGTCAAGCACTATTCATATCTAGAGTCACTGTATAAGAACTAACACAAACATCCATTATCATGAGTACGGACAATGACCACTTTTGGTAAATATTTAGTAGTCTAAAAACCTGCGAATTTAAAAAAGCGCAGGTTACTTAAATGGCATAGTTTTAGTGTGTATACGTGTAGCAGATGGATTTTGATTGACGTTTCACGGAATCGAGATATGTCTCATGAAATGTCAACTAAATACAGCGTTTATCCACTTTAGTGGAGATCCTTAAAATAAAAAATCAAGACAACTGCAAAAAAAATTTCAAATGTACTGGTTTCAAATGAAACACACATATTCCGTACTCAAAATAATGGATATTTGTGTTAGTTCGTATGAAGTGACTCTAATCACATCCAATTATTTGATAATTGTGATATATCTTCATATTATAGTGATTATTTCGGATGAGTTGCACCCAGACTGTTGGCAGATTTTTTAATTTATTTTATAGGGTTCAAGTTTATTATTTTTCCGGCAGAAGTTCGGAACGTGTTCAATTCGGGGATGCGGTGTATGTTACTATGTAACTGAAAACCTAACAAAATGTTCGGGACACGGTTAGAATAGAGTGTATCATATGAATTATATCATCATCAATGGCGCGACAGCCCAAATCGGGCCAGGGCCTGCAGGATACATTGTCTGAAGTCATCTCGGTTCAGCGCCCGGGTCCTCCAGTTTGTGCATCTAAGAAGCGATTTGCAATCTGCGTCAACTGAATCCTCGTATCTTTTTCGCGGTTTTCCCACCGGTCGCTTGCCATGGGCTCTACCTTTCAATGTGCGCTTGGGAATTCTTCCGTCCTCCATTCGCTCCACATGACCTGCCCATTGCAGCTTACGGAATTTTATAAGAGTCGATGCGGCTGGGTCGTCATAGATGTTATACAACTCGTTGTTGTACCGAATACGCCATTCAGTGCCTTCTCTTACTGGTCCCAAAATTCTTCGAAGAATTCGTCGTTCAAAAGCGTCTATTGATTTTTCAGACGCTTGGGTGAAAGTCCACGTTTCACTTGCATATAGTAGCACAGGTCTTATTATGGTCTTGTATATGCGAAGTTTGCTCAGCCTGTGCACTTTTTTCGATTTTAAGATCGGGAGAACCGTGAAATATGCCTTATTTGCTAGTGTGATCCGTTGATTTACTTCGTCCCGTTCGTTGCCGTCTCTTACAAGGTGTGATCCCAAGTATGAGAAATGATCCACATTCTCCAGGTTGTAGTCCCCCAAGGTCATATTTTGTCTAGTTGGCGCGTTTCTTCTTGTTTGGGTCATGAACTTGGTCTTACTCTCATTGACCCTTAGCCCGACCTCCTTTGCTGCTGAGTCTAGACAGTGGAAGATTTCCTTTGCGTCTGGAACAGATCTGGCCATGATGTTTACGTCAGCCGCGTACACCACTAGTTGAGTGGACTTGATTAGTAGGGTACTTCTGGTATCAACGGGTACCTTTCTGATGACATATTCCAGGGCAAGGTTGAAGAGCATGGGAGCGAGTCCATCTCCCTGCTTCAGGCCGAATTCTGTTCGGAAGCTTTGGGTTAGCTCGTTTTGTATCCTTACTTGGGATTCAGTGTCAGTCATGGTCATTTTTGTTAATCGGACGAGTTTTGATGGGATTCCAAAGTCGAGCATTATTTTATATAGTACATTACGATCTATACTATCGTATGCCTGTTTGAAGTCCACGAAGATCTGGTGCACGTGCCAGCATTTTTCTAGCACTTGTTTGACTGAGAATATCTATGAATATGAATTATATAATTGGGTCATATTCCGGCTAAAAAAGAAAAATACTTAAAAATAGGTGATTATTAAACAAGCCCGTGGAAGTGAAAAGATATTCGATATCTGATCAGACCTAACAGATATGAGCCGTTGATTTTGAAAGTGGAATAAGTCCATTTCGTTTTTAAATCGACATGCTTATCGGTTTACGTTTTAACATGTTTAAAAATATTTATGCCATCTTTCAGAAAAATTTACTTGTATTTGTTAAAAGTGTGATGAAACAATTGCATCAATAGATTCTCAGAAAGTTGATTCGTGTTGTATAGAATAATGTTACAATGTCACAAAAAATACTTTTTTCAAAATGGACTTATTCCACTTTCAAATACAACGGCTCAATGGTGGAATTTATGAAAGAGTATACAACCACTTTACACCCCCTTCGAGGTCGAATTTTATAAAATCTTGAAAACACTCTCTAGGTATTCATATGAAGAATCCGTGGAATAAAAATTAATTCAATATTTGGAAAGACCTAGTAAATATGACGAAAATCGTGAAAATATGTGCATTTTATGTTTACTGATAATTTTTTTTTGCCCCCCCCCCCTTTCCGAACGCCAGTGATATTCTTTTTTTTTATCAGAATTACTTTTCTAGTTAATTCAAATATACGTACCGAGTTTCAACCTTATAGCATAAGCCGTTATATTCGATATCTGATCAGACCTGAGAGATATGGTGATATTTATGAAAAAGAATACAATCACTTTACATCCTCTAAGGCAGGGGTGGCCAACCCGCGGCCCGATTTACACTAAAAACAAAAATTTCTTGCGATACCACATTTTGACAAAAAGTGTATTGTATCCAGGGTTTTCACTTTACTACAATTGTAGTAGATCAACTACACTTTCATTACCTTTACTACGTCACTACGGTCACACTTAAATCTACTACAGTTTTGATGTGTCAACTGTCGCATAGAATATCCGACAAGCATGATCTACTCCTAATCAACTTATCAAGTGACAACCGTGATTGTGTCGTGTGTGTGTTCGAACTTCTTCGACGAATTTCACTCGCCGCTTGCGAACAGTGACCATACCCACATAGATACGATTGTTGATAGCAAGTTTCAAGTGAAAATTTGAATTTTGGTTTTGTTTTATCTTCTTTGAAGATAATTATTTTTATACACCTGCTACTTCAACAACATATTTGAAACAACCACAACCAGGTATTTAACAGGTGGGTCTTTCCTTCAACAATCGCAAAAAAGGCCAATTTTGTGACCGTTCCATCGCCGATTCTTTTGAAAATTCGTGTACTTGAAGAACCAGCGAATAAAAAACTTTTAGTTAAACTTTTTTTTTCCATCTTATTTTTTCTCTTTGAAAATTCATATCCCTGTTAGTTTTTATCATAGAATAATAAAATAGGACTTATTTTAAAGGAGAAGGTTGTTGCAAAATAAGAAAAATATAAATCAAATTTATCCTTAAAATTTTTTTGTCAAGGATAACGATTTTGTCTTTTATCCTTGAATATCTCAAAATACAAACTTTTTATTTTCTTTATTTTTTTACTAGCCGCGTACCGCGGCTACGCTCGCTATGCTTACGTTGTTCCATCGCCCCCTGTAATGCCGCGTACCGCCCCTGTTACTCGCTCCTGTTACTCCCATTTATTCATTGGTCCTGCTTCTCCCGTTGATACATTACTTCCGTTCCGAATACACTTTTTCAGCTCAAGAAGCTGGAGACATTCAAGCTATATTTTATTTTTCACTTTTTACTATCCTTTTTTAATTTTTAAGTCTTAATTTTTTATTTTTTATTTTTCAGTTTTCATTTTTTATTTTTCATTTTCCATTTTCCACTTTTCATTTTTCTTTTCTCATTTTTCGTTTCTCATATTTCACTTTTCGTTTTTCATTTTTCAGTTTTCAGTTTTCATTTTTCATTTTTCTTTTTTCATTTTTTACTTTTCATATTTCATTTTTCACTTTTCATTTTTCTCCATCCCCCATCCACCATCCTCCATACTTCATCCACTCAAATGTTGAAATAGCTCGCGAACCACCAATTTCTGTAATTATAATTATGTTTCATCGCCCCTGTTACTCACGTCACGTGTTCGCAGCCGGTAGTAAAATCGAAACACATAATTAAAAAAAAAAAAAAAATCAGACATGTTCGGGGTCGGCTGGGTTCGAACCTACGCTCCCAGGTTTCTATTCAGACGCCTTACCCGCTCGACTACGACTGCAGTTGTAAGCTTTTATTTCTATGTCAACTTAATCTGATTTAACTTACTAAAAAGCTCAAATGTTGAAATAACTCGCGAACCACTAATTTCGGGAATATATAATTATGTCCAGTATCTGCCCGGTAGTCTCGAGAATGTCCATGCAAAATTTGGGAAGGAACGGTTCACAGGTGTAGACTTGAATCGTAATCGACCAAAAAACTGACTTTATTTTATATATTAGATATTTTGTGTATTATAGTGTTTTCGAAACATATCAAAAATTCAACTCTCAATGGGATCGGGGTAAGAAAATCGAAGAACATCAGTGCTTCTCAATTTACTTTATAGAAAAGGGGTCATTCCACCAAGAATCACCAAAAGTGTAACATTACCATCGCCGATTCTTTTGAAAATTTATCTACACGAAGAATTAGTGAAATTTAAATTTTTTCTTCCTATCTCATTTTTTTTAGTAGTTATAGTATGTTAAAGATTTCGCATTTCGCTTTAAAATTTCATATTTCCGGTAATTTTAATTCTAAAATAATAAAGTACGGCTTATTTTAAAGATTTTTGTTCAAAAATTGCTGTAATAAAAAAAAATGCGAAAAAAGTTATCCTTCAAAGTTTTTTTTCAAGAAAAATGATTTTTTCCTTTATCCTTGAATATCTCAAAATGCGTTTTTTTAGGTTATACTATTTTACACAACTTACCAAAAATTTAACTTGGATCTCAAGGGGATCGAGGAAAAAAAAATCGAAGAATATCAGTACTTTTCAATTATGTTATAGAAAAACTACAGTTAAGAGAAGCTATTGACTTGTTTAAGAATGAAATGCAAAGACCTGTACCAGAATTAAGAAATGATGAATGGTTTTTGGATTTATGCATTTTAGTAGATATTGTCGAAAAACTTAATCAACTAAATATATCATTGCAAGGAAAAGATTACCTTATAATCGATACATTTAATCACATCAAAGCATTTCAGAAGAAATTGTTGTTGCAGTTGAAAAGTAATAACGCTCAACACTTTCCAATGTTGAAAGAATTTAAGAAATCAAAATGTAACAATTACATCAAATATGCAAAAGAAATAAGAAAACTTACAGCTGCTTTTGAAAGCCGATTTAGTAATTTAGAGCTAGACAAATACAGCAAACTTTTTGAAATATATTCATCTCCCTTTCATGTTGAAATCGAGTCGGCCCCAGAATATCTCCAAATGAAACTGGTTGATTTACAGTGCAATATTGAATTAAAACACAATTTTTTAAACATCAGAATCAAAAATAGATTTTTATAACACTTACGTCACAAAAGACAAATTCTCCAATTTGAGAAATCTGGCTCAAGAAGTTGTTAGCGCTTTTGGTTCAACTTACACCTGCGAATCGTTTTTTTCGAAAATGAAGTTGACCAAAAACAAAACATGCTCAAATATAACGGAAGATAACCTGTAACACCAATTACGATGAGCAAATAGCCAAATTGAGATCGATTTTAAAAACTAAGTGAAAGAGTGGAGAAACAAATATCGCACAAGTAAAATAAATATTTTTTGAAAATACAGTAATCCCTCGAGTTACGTCGGAGATAGGTTCCGAGAATTTGAGACGTAAGTCGAAAACGACGTAACTCGAGGGTAGAAGCAACCTCAGGCAATAAATGTATAAACTTTTATTTTTGAATATGAATATATTTATTTTTTAAGTTTGTACATAATTTTAAAGTCGTGGATTTTCGTCTACATAAGTTTTATTTTCGTCTACATAAGTTTTATTTTCGTATACAATTGCGTATGTCGGCTGTTACGGCTGTTACTTGCAGCCTTCTTCAAGTGCCTGTACACGACTACACGTCAAATTACAAATAGTAACAACAAGTAGCAACCAGAATACGTATTTATAAAACTAACGAAGAAGAAAATAGACGGCTTTCATTAAATACAAATACTTATTTGACATAAAGCAACACATTAATTGTTATTATCTTTAGAAGAAATAGCTTCTATTTCTACTGTTTGTGGGTTGATTGGTTTACTGGTGAAGAAGAAGGTGTTGGAGTTTCACTCCACTGACACCGGAAAGAATAACTAACTCCTAATCATAATTGCTTCTTTGGTAGCTTACCACGAAAAATCTAATAACAACAAATATTGGTTAAAAAAATAAGTTGCGGCGGACGGGATTTGTTTCTTGATAGATCAGATCCAAGGTTACAACCATTGTAAATTTCTCAGCCATGAAGCGCTGACCATATCCAGGGTTACAACCAGAGAATAGCCGAAAAAATCAAGAGAAAAAAGCTTCTCAAAATACACGCCTTTAGCCTAAGGTAGAGGACGCCTTTCTTGACCATTAAATTCTTCTCGGTAATAAATTTGGAATGGGATGTGGCTATATAGAATTTACCACAGCGATCCCACCAGCTGTCAAGGTGTTTCGGTTAGTAGGCAAGAATACACCTTCTGAAGAGTCTATGCCCTCCGATGACGAAACAGCTCCTTCGGACCTAGTCCAAAACAATCTTATGATGAACTGGCTTCTCCAGTGAAGTTTCTTTCCAAATTTGTCATATCCTCAGGGATAGCGGTTAGTCCACAGTCGGGGACTCCGTGTTGGAGTTTCACTCCACTGACACCGGAAAGAATAACTAACTCCTAATCATAATTGCTTCTTTGGTAGCTTACCACGAAAAATCTAATAACAACAAATATTGGTTAAAAAAATAAGTTGCGGCGGACGGGATTTGTTTCTTAATAGATCAGATCCAAGGTTACAACCATTGTAAATTTCTCAGCCATGAAGCGCTGACCATATCCAGGGTTACAACCAGAGAATAGCCGAAAAAATCAAGAGAAAAAAGCTTCTCAAAATACACGCCTTTAGCCTAAGGTAGAGGACGCCTTTCTTGACCATTAAATTCTTCTCGGTAATAAATTTGGAATGGGATGTGGCTATATAGAATTTACCACAGCGATCCCACCAGCTGTCAAGGTGTTTCGGTTAGTAGGCAAGAATACACCTTCTGAAGAGTCTATGCCCTCCGATGACGAAACAGCTCCTTCGGACCTAGTCCAAAACAATCTTATGATGAACTGGCTTCTCCAGTGAAGTTTCTTTCCAAATTTGTCATATCCTCAGGGATAGCGGTTAGTCCACAGTCGGGGACTCCGTGTTGGAGTTTCACTCCACTGACACCGGAAAGAATAACTAACTCCTAATCATAATTGCTTCTTTGGTAGCTTACCACGAAAAATCTAATAACAACAAATATTGGTTAAAAAAATAAGTTGCGGCGGACGGGATTTGTTTCTTGATAGATCAGATCCAAGGTTACAACCATTGTAAACTTCACAGCCATGAAGCGCTGACCATATCCAGGGTTACAACCAGAGAATAGCCGAAAAAATCAAGAGAAAAAAGCTTCTCAAAATACACGCCTTTAGCCTAAGGTAGAGGACGCCTTTCTTGACCATTAAATTCTTCTCGGTAATAAATTTGGAATGGGATGTGGCTATATAGAATTTACCACAGCGATCCCACCAGCTGTCAAGGTGTTTCGGTTAGTAGGCAAGAATACACCTTCTGAAGAGTCTATGCCCTCCGATGACGAAACAGCTCCTTCGGACCTAGTCCAAAACAATCTTATGATGAACTGGCTTCTCCAGTGAAGTTTCTTTCCAAATTTATCATATCCTCAGGGATAGCGGTTAGTCCACAGTCGGGGACTCCGTGTTGGAGTTTCACTCCACTGACACCGGAAAGAATGACTAGCTCCTAATCATAATTGCTTCTTTGGTAGCTTACCACGAAAAATCTAATAACAAGAAGGTTCATGTTTGGGACAAAGTTTTTTTTCTTTTTTCTTCGAGTAACTGCTTGTAATCGTTGACAGAAGTGTTGACTTCGTTTGAATCAAAAACACCTCAACACAACCTCGGTCCATAATTTATGAACGCCAAACACAAAAACTTTCCTACGAAAATCGCGCTCAAAAATTTTTGGAGTCCCTTTTACCAGGGGAAAAGTTTTCATATGAACAAACATCTGTTCCATGAAAACGGCGACGTAAATCGAGGGACGGACGACGTAAATCGAGGGACGGACGACGTAATTTCTAGGTTTGGTCTCAAAGTAATGAACGACGTAAGTCGAAAAATTGTATAACGAGGGGGACGTAACTCGAGGGATTTCTGTACAAGGTTATCCGATGAATACTGTTAAATTTATTTTGTGTGACGTTTCGGACTCGACTGAGTCCTTAATCAAACAATCAATCAATCAATTCGAAAATCATCAATTCGAAAAGTACTGTGAAAACATTCATCAAAAATATTTTTTAATGATTTCATTTTTTTTTTAACTTCATTTATATATTCATTTTTTTATATTTAATTTTTAGTGTTATATAATATATTTCTTTACAATGTACGTTTCACTTCAAAAAACTGTTTATGGTGTATCAAAATCTAATATGGGGAAATACCTTTAATATATGTGGCCCGCGGTGCTATGATGCATTTCCAAAGTGGCCCGCAAGATCATTTGGGTTGGCCACCTCTGCTCTAAGGGGTCGAATTTCAAAAAATCTTGTAAACTAGGTATTCATATGAAGAATCCGTAGAATAAAAATGAATTCAACATTTGGAAAGATCTAGTAAATATGACGAAAATCGTGAAAATATGTGCATTTTATTATTACTGATAATTTTTTTGCCCCCCTTTCGAACGCCAATAAATATTCGATTTTTTTTTATCAGAAATACTTTTCTAGTTGATTTACATATATGTACTGAGTTTCAACTTTCTAGCATAGGCCGTTCTAAAGTTAGGAAAAACACCCCCACCCCGTACCATTCTACCCCTATTAGGACATATGCGGGTAAAACCAGTAAAAGATCTCCGTATGGTTTAAGTAACTTTATTTAAACACGTCCGTACCGACTTTCGTTATAGAGTGAAGAGAAGTACAAGTCTAGTAGGATGGCCGCAATACAACAGCTGATATTACGTTTCACAATGTCTTACGTTCCAACAACCCCTAAAAAAAATTATATCTCTACCTATATAACAAAACCCCGCTTTATATCATTATAGGCTCTTAAGATATAAGCATCGGAACCTTTTCCTTCTCACCCTTTCCCAACCTCACCCTCTAGACCCACCCTCCAAATTTTTTTCCCTACTAGGGTTCTTTTGGGCCTACTATTGTTAAAAATTTGAATCATCTATCTTACACTGTTATTGAGATATAAAACGTGTTATTTTTGAAAAATTCTTATCCCCTCCACTTGTATGCTCCCCTACCCCCTTGAAAAATTTTACTTTGAGCAATCTTTATTTATCAAGCTTTATACTCAAACCAAGATATCGTAATCTGAAGTTTTCAACCCCCCACCCCCGTACCCCACTCAAAAATTTTATTTCAGTCTACTCTCCTAGTATAACTACAAATATTTGTTAAGTTTTAATTACTTGCCATTAACGGTTTAGGATATATGGATTTTAGAATGTGTCGATCTCCACTTTTTGCGTTTCGGACATATTATTTCTCTCTCCACTCCCACACTCCTTCACCCATACCATCAATTTATTTTGCAAATGGGTCCACTATCAAAGCTCTATAGAAATTCCAAGTTTCAGCCTCCTAACATAAGCGGTTGCTGAGATCTAGAAACCGAAATTTTTCACCTAAACAGCTTCTCCCACCTTCCCCCTTACACCCTCACCCCTCAAAAAAATTTCACTTCAAGGGGTCTACCACGTCTATTAAAAAAAAAACTTATTTAATAGCTCCACTGGTTTGAGAGCTACGAGCCTTCAAACGATTTTGGGAGGTCGACGTACGGCCACAGTGGGGTATTTGTGCTAAAAAGCTGGCCAAAAGTCCAAATTAAAAATTTAAACTGACGACAAAATGGATCCTTTATCGAAGGAGTCAACTATTTATGACGTCATGAGGCAGTATTTTTTTTTCATACCGTTCTATTAACGGTAAGGCCTGTCGAAAGTCACTCGTTGTGAACGCCGGATATTTTTGTTTCCGGTGCTTTCTCTAGAAGGCTTTTTTCTTTTGCGTAGCAATTGTTTAGTGAGTGGACAATTTTAATCAATTGTGATGGATTTTCAAATTCAAGGTATGTACTATATTTTTGATCGAAAAATGTTTATTTAAAATTAATATTATTGCTTCTGTTAGACGTTTGAAGAAACACGTCTAAGAACCCAAATTTTTACTTTCATTTTGCAAAACATTAGTGTTTAAGTTATATCCGCGTGTCAGATCGCGCAAAAATAATGATTACAAGTTATGATAAAGTTCATTAACTAACTGATAGGAAAAAAGAAATATTGCACAAACTTGCACCATTTTGTTTTATGAAGCTTTCTTTTTAATAAGTCGTGATTAAGGAAATTTAAGAAAGGGGGTGTAGGAAGGATTCCAAAAGGCCGTAATGTAGAGTTATTAGTTTATAACATGAAAAGGAGCCTAAAGAACATCTGGAAAAGAAAGAATTCAAATCGCCTTGTTGTCGATCAGGTAGCGGAAAAAGGTAAACTTAATTTGGTCTAAAAATAGAACAAATGATAGAAATTGCCTTGAAAAAAAATTTAATATATATGAGCATCTAGCACCAAAATGCAAAATTACGCATTGGAAACGTTTATCACATAATTTTAAGTCGATAAAAATGAAAAAATAGTTGTGGCCACATTTTTCGTATAAATACCCCACTGTGGCGGCGTACGGCGGACAGACGGACTGAAAATTTTAATTGCATTTTTCGTGTCTACTAGTCATGAAACGTGGAAAAAAAATTTTGAGGGTAGCAAATTTTTTTTTTTAAAAAATCGATAACAATACTGTATTATAAATAATTAAGTAAAAGGTAATTTAATCAAGGATCGCCAAAAGTGTGACCTTATAATCGCCGATTCTTTTGAAATTTTGTTTACTCGAAGAATTAGTGAAACAAAATATGATTTTAATTTTTTGTTTCTATCTCATTATTTTTTGTTAGTTACAGTATGTTAAAAATTTCTCCAAAACGATCTCTGAATCCTCTTTGAAAATTCATATCTCTGGTAATTTTTATCCTTGAATAATAAAGTAGGGCTTATTTTAAAGATTGTTATGGTTTTTGTTAGTTAAAAAATGATATAGAAACAAATCCTTGAATTTCAATTATTTTTTTCACTTGTTCTTCAAGTACAAAAATTTTCAAAAGATTCAGGAATGATAGTGTGATTCTTGATGGAATGACCCATAATAAGATGAAAACAATATGATCCCTGCTTTAGATGACCTAAGTGCTGTCAATGTAGCTAAATTCACACAAAACTTTATCAAACGAAATAGCCAATTTAAAAAATATCTGACACAGTAACTGCCACTGTTATCAAGTATATTTTACTTTATTATTTTAACAATAAAGTAATGTTAGCGATTTAAAAATCTGCCAATAGTCTGGGCGAAACTTTATTGAAGTCTGTGGAAGTGAAAAGCGATCAAATATCTCATCAATCCTAAGAAGTCGTAGTCGAAGCTTTAAAAATCATACATGAAATTGACTTTTTGGCGCTTATAAAGGAAACCATAATACTTAAAAAGGAGTTCGATATATCATCAGGTTTAAGCAATATGTAAGAATCTGTGAAAAGATATGCAACCTACTTACACCCACTTGGGGGTGGAATATCCAAAAATCCTGAAAATTGTTAATAGATAAATATAAAGACAGCACGAGAAAGTAAAAACCAATTCAATTTCTTACCACTTCTAAAAGAAATTACGGAATTCGTGAAAACGTGTTCAACCCGTTTATACAGTCTTAGGGATAAAAAAGCCAAAAAACTTAAAAACTATGATAGTTTTAGGCAATTATTACGCAAGCTCATGAAAGTGAATATATATTGGATATCATATCAGGCAGGGCTGGGGTATATGGCAGATTTCATGAAAAAGTATACCTCCTTGCACCCCCTTAGAGGTAGAATTTAAGAAAATCATGAAAACAGTTTCTACATATTTACGACTATGTATATGAAAAAGCCGTAGAATAAAAATGAATTCAATATTTGGGATGACCTAATAGATAGGACGAAAATCGCGAAAATATGTGCATATGTATAGTATGTGCATTTCATTTTCCCTGATAATATTTAACGTTCTTCTTCCAAACGCTAATGGATATTTAAGAATTTTTTTTATCTAAATTATATACTTGTCTGGTTGATTTACATATCCATACCGTGTTTCAACTTTGTAGCAGAAGCCGTTCTATATAGTTATATATATAGTTAGGAAAAACAACTACAGAGGTGGGGCTGAACAACTTTCGATTACTATGTCTCACGAACCAATTGCAGTTTAAAAATAAAATTTGGTTTCTGTATAAAATTTGACAAATAAAGTAAATTTTACTTTATTATTTATAATACAGTATTGTTATCGATTTCTAAAAAAAAAAAATTTGCTGCCCTCAAAATTTTTTTTTCCACGTTTCATGACTAGTAGACGCGAAAAAAGCAATAAAAATTTTCACTCCGTCTGTATGCCGTACCCCGTACGCCGTACGTCGACCGCCCCAAAATCTTTGAAGGCTCGTAGCTCTCAAACCAGTGGAGCTATTAAATTAAAATTTTTTCTAAGAATAGACTTGGTAGACCCCTTGAATTGACATTATTTTCAGGGGAGGAGGTGTAAGGGGGAAGGCAGGGTAAGCGTTTTAGACGAAAAATTTAGGTTTCTAGATCTCAGGAACCGCTTGTGTTAGGAGGCTGAAACTTAGAATTTCTATAGAGCTTTGATAATGGACCCATTTGCAAAAGAAAAAACAGATATGGGTGAAGGGGTGTGGGAGTGGAGGGGTAAATAATGCGTCCGAAACGCAAAAATGCCGAGATCGACAAATTCTAAAATCCATACCTCCTAAACCATTAATAGTAAGCAATTACAACTTAACAAATATCTGTAGTTATACTAGGAGAGTAGATTGAAACAAAATTTTTGGGTGGGGGTAGTAGCGTACGGGGGTGGGGGGCGAAAACCTTTAGATTATGATATCTTTTAAACTAATGGCACCAGAAAAACAAAACTCGGTTTGGATATAAAGCTTGATAAATAAAGATTGCTCAAAGTAAAATATTTAAAGGGGGTGGAGGAGCACGGAAGTGGGAGGGATTAGAATTTTTCAAAAATAACACGATTCATATCTCAATAACAGTGTAAGATGGATGTTTCAAATTTCTACCAGAAGTAGGCCTAATAGAACCCTAGCAGGGAAAAAAAGTTTGGGGGTGTGGGTGTAGAGGGTGAGGGTGGGGAAGGGTGAGAAAGAAAAAGTTCCGATGCTTATATCTTAAGAATCTATAATGATAGGAAGCTGAAACTTGGTATTTAGATAAAGCTATAGTAGTGGCATGGTGGAAAAATAATTTTTTTTTTAGGGGTAGTATGGTACGGTGGTGGGGGGTGTTTTCCCTAACTTCAGAACGGCTTATGCTAGGAAGTTGAAACTCGGTACGTATATGTAAATCAACTAGAAAAGTAATTCTGAAAAAAAAAATTTAAATATTCATTGGCATTCAGAAGGGGGGGGGGGCTTCATATGAATACCTAGAATGTGTTTTCAAGATTTTTTGAAATTCGACCCCTAAAAGGGTGTTAACTGGTTGTATACTTTTTCACCATGTTTCTCAGGTCTGATCAGATATCGAATATCTTTTCACTTCCCCAGGTTTGTTTAATAATCACCTATTTTTAAGTTTTGTTTTTTTCAACCTCTAGACCGCATCCCGGAATATGACCCAATTATTTAATTCATATGTTACACCATATTCTAACCGCTTCCCGAACTTTTTGTTAGGTTTTCAGTCACATAGTAACATACACCGCATCCCCGAATTGAACGCGTTCTGAACTTCTGCCGGAAAAATAATACAGTTGCGCCCAGAGTGTTGGCAGATTTTTTTTAAAGATGTGATGAAGCATGGAAGTGGAAGAGATAATTTTTTTTTTTGGAAATACAGAAACTGCGAGTATAGGGCGAGAAATATCAGCAATCTATGAAAACATTGCCACATTATCGAAATATTGCCGCCATCCATTAATCGCTCCACTCATTTTGGTAATAGTCGTCGGACAATTAATTGTTAAAAATTTCTCGTGTACAAGCACTTTTACGACTGGGATTTGAGTGAAGTTATCGGCTAGTATTCTTGAACGCATGTTTTAAGGGCTTTGTATGACCCGAAGGAGTAGAACGATTGGCCCGTTAACGAACCTACGTTAAAATTACAGCCATAAGCTTAGATTCTAAATGGAGTGTGAGGGGTTTTTTTATAAACTTTTTGCCTTGCCCCCCCCCCCCCTGGAAGAAGTTCTATGGGCGCCCTTGTATAAGATTCCTTCTTGTACATTTTATAGAAGATATATGTATGTGAAAGTCCTTTAAAAAAGAAATTTTTTTGGTGACTAAACACTGAATATTGCCTTTTAGGTTTGAGTAGCTGATGCTTGTTTGACACTTCAGAAATCAATTCAATAGAAAAATTTGAATTTTTTACGTTTGCTAAGATTAACTAATAGCTCAGCTGTCGTAAAAGTAGTCTAGACACGAACCGAAAAGGAATCAAGACACAACTTTTCTATGTCTGACGTCATTAACTGTTATAACTAGACGTAGGCGTACACGAAGCAAGGTATTCGAATACAACCGAAGCATGCGTTTTAAACGCGTTTAATTGGATGAATTGAACGTGTTATAAAAGTAGTGTTCGGATTAAACTTGTTTTATTTTGGTACATGACAGCTTGACGTGATTGGTTTTGACAAGTTTGTAGATATTACGCCGTGTTGAGTATTTTTCGGCCACCCAGAAGAAATTTTTACCCAACACCATTTAATTTGATTTAGTATAGGAATACTTTTAAAAAATAATCCGAAATCTCTTAATTCTACAGGATTCAAGCAGCTACGGTGACAATTCGAGAAAGTTTGCGTGTTTCACGGAAATTCAAAATGAATTAGACGGGGTGTGAAATTTCATTAAAAACAAATCCTGAACTTTAATGAAAACGAAAGCAAAGATTCAATCTACATACTACGTGACACATACATTCACTCCAGTTTGCAATTTAAAGGGAAACCAATTATTCCAACTGAAGTAAAATTGTCTTTGAAGAACTTAGCGTAACCCAAATGTATTTATGTATTGCTGTCCACACTTTCTTAGCTCCGCTGCCTACGTATTTAGTACGAATAAATTAAGTACGAGTACCAAACTTTCTTTTGTCTGTTTTCCTTTGCAGGTAAAAGGTGGAAAATATGTTGATACGGGATGAAAGGTGAATTTAGCCGGATACATTTTTTTTGGGTTCGAAGAACTTTTATTCATCACAGATATTATTAGATGTCTTTAAAACGCTTTGTAAATTAAAGAAATGTTACGGGCCGCAACTCCGCTTTAGTCCATTTTCCAATTAAGTCGCAAAAAGTTACTTTTTTGTCCTCTTGCAAATGAAAAAAATCACCCACCAACGCTCGAAAATTTCTTACATACTTACTCGTATACTGAAATGCGGATGGTTGCTTTCATTTCTTTATTAGACAAGTATTGAAAGCCCGTACAAGAAAAGCATTCAATATCTAATCAGACCTAAAAGATTTGTCGGAATTCGTGAAAACGTACACAACAGCCTCACAGACATTCATGAACCGTGGGTGTAAAATATCGATTTGGTGAAAGCAGTTTTTAATCTATTTGTATCCCTCGAAATATATAAAAAAAACCCCTAATATTAAATTATAGAAGTTTGTGTAAGCAGTTCAAAGATATAAAAATTAAATTGATACCTAATTATAAGCATCGCATATAACGGAATTTATGAAAGCGTAATAGTAATTTTTTCCATGTACTTAGTAATTGAATATCGGAAAATTCAGCGAGTGATCCTTAGACAGTTTTACAAGAATACCGTAATATTAAAAACAAATTTTAATTCAATTCAATTAATATTTATTAGTTTTTCCACTTATGTCTACCATGTTATACAGGCCTATTATTCAGCGCCAGAGTCACAAGTCACAAAGTAGGTGTAGAGTCACAATTTTGTGTTAAGCGAGGGGTACGGCATTTCAATTTTTTTTTTAAATATTTTTTTAATTTTTAAATGAATGTATAACAATGCAAGAACGTTGTGTCAAAATTTCAAGTCGATCGGAGCAAAATTAACGGAGTAATGAGCAGTTTAGAGTGTACGTATTCATATGTGACGCCTAGCGTGCAAAATTGCAATCGCAATCGCAGTCACAACAAGCGAAAACCGGATCATCTAATAATAAATAATCAATGGCGCAACAGCCCAAATCGGGCCTAGGCCTTGAAGTAATGCTAGAGTTACTTCATTGCGAGACCAACGGAACGGAACTTCATCTAAGCTGAAGTCTAAAACAGTACAAAATACACTACGAACTCCGCCAACGATGTACCCGTTACATCAGCTGGCACTGTCTCTGTGGATGACGATACATCAGCTGGTTCTGTCTCTGTTGATGACGTTATCGTCGACACGCTCCACTCAGACCCTGGCGCTGGTTGTGACCGTCGATCAGCTGCTGCTGTGACTTCTGATCCAAATCTTCGCTGTGGACCGAAACCTAATGTACTCACGGCTGCTCCTGCTACACTTAAATACCACTGGCTGTATATTTCTAAGTGCCATAAATATACATCGGCGGACGATATCCTCTTATATATCCAGCATAAGCTGAACATAGATGACATGAAGGCATTTCTATGTTATCGACTCACAAAACGACTTGCGGATATTGACCGGCTAAACTACGTCTCGTTTAAAGTTTGTGTCCCCGTGCAGCAGTCTGTGAGCATCTCATCAGCTGACTTTTGGCCCACTGGCATAACGCATCAAAAATTTACCTTCGAACAAAAGTTGAATTTTCGAACGGGCCGTACGCCGGCTTCAACACCGTAATTGCATCACAGAACAACCTGATAAGCGCACCATTAGACCTAAGTCGTAAACTAACTTCCCTGAAATTGTACTATCAAAATGTACGTGGAATGAGGACCAAACTTGAGGATTTCAGACTCTCGAGTTTCATTTCAAATGACGATATTATATGTCTCTCAGAAACCTGGCTAAACGATAGCATTCTTAGTTCTGAGCCTACTCCTAATTACTCAATTTTTAGAAAAGACAGGGATCTGACGTGTACGAGGAAATCTGATGGCGGTGGAGTCCTTGTTGCCGTTAAGGCCATGTTTTCTAGTACACTCTGCGTTGACTTCCCAGGGAAGATTTTTGATTGTGTTCTTGTTAAAACCAATATGTCCCAATTCTCTGTTATCTTTGTTGCCTGTGCCTATGTTCCTTGTGCAAGTACTCCTGATATCTTCGAGGATTTGTTTTTCTCGCTTTCCAATTACATGAATATTCATTACCCAACCGCTGTATTTTTTATTTGTCGTGACTTTAATTTGCCCTCAATAACCTGGTCATCAGACTTCACATTAATTACAGTTCCTTCATGTCCTCTCTCTAGCTCCTTAGAATCCTTTATGTCCCTTTGCTCTCTTAAACAAATTAATACTTCCAAAAATCATCAGGGAAAGCTGTTGGATCTGGTCCTAACCAACTCTTCCAACACATTATCTGTTCCTGACCCACATCCTTATGTCCGTATAGACCCATATCATTCACCTCTTGCTTTCTCATTACGTGTATCAGCTATGCCAGCAGCACGGAAATGTGGGAACCATCTCCAAAGGTACAACTTTCGTAAAGCTAATTTTCCAGCTTTGGAACTTGCCTTGGGCAATGTTGACTGGGTATCAATATTTGCTTACCGTGACATCGAATCTTGTATTGACTTATTCTATCAGTTTTTGAACGATGTCATTCAACGTTTTGTTCCATTACGAAAGTGTCCCAGAAACTGTCCGCCTGTTTGGTTCAACTCTGAGGTGGCTAAAGTGTTGAAACTGAAAAATATTGCTCGGTCCCGTTTTCTCCGTACTAGGTGAGAGGAACATAGACATGTATTTGTACATCTTCGTTCGCTGGCTAAGTCCGCAGTTAAATCAGCCATAAGGACTTACATTGAAAGAGTGGAGTCATCGATCCAACGAAATGAGATCAAGCATTTTTGGTCATACATTCGCACTCTCAGATCCTCCTCCTCCTTCCCGTCGGAAGTTTGTTACAATAATTTTATCTCTCGTAACTCTCAAGAGTCATCTGAGCTGTTTGCGTCATACTGTTCGTCTGTCTTCTCTACAACATCAACACCTTCGACGGAACTACCTGAGTCTTTTCCAGAGTCTTATCCAGTTACCATTCCTCCACTCTCGGTTACTTCAAGCGAAGTGGAGCGTCTTGTCGCAACTCTCGATGTTAGTGTAAACGGTGGTCCTGATGGTATCCCCAATTCGTTTGTTAGACCGCTTTCCTCTAGTCTCAGTTATCCTCTTGCACTTCTATTTAATAGAAGTATCAATGATGGTATTTTCCCTTCTCGCTGGAAGCAAGCTATCATTACTCCTATCCATAAGAAAGACGACAAAGCATTAGTAACAAATTACCGTCCTATCTCTGTGCTATCCTGCTTTGCTAAATTGTTTGAAAGATTAATATATGATCATGTTTTTTCAAACCTCAATCATCTTATATATAAAGACCAACATGGCTTCTTTAAAGGTAGATCAACTTCATCTAATCTACTTGAATTTACAAATTCAGTTTCCAAAGCTTTGGATAATCATAAACAGGTGGATGTAATTTACACTGACTTTTCGAAAGCGTTTGATTCAGTAAACAATTGCTTATTACTCTCTAAACTTAAAGGCTGTGGTTTTTCAGGTCTACTATTTCAATGGTTTGTTTCGTATTTGGTCAGTCGTAAATCGCGCGTTTGTTTCAATGGATCACTGTCGTCGGAGTTTACTTCTCTCTCTGGTGTCCCCCAGGGCTCCATCCTGGGTCCACTTTTATTCATCATTTTCATTAATAGCCCTGACCAGAATTGACTTAGAGAGCCTTAAGGCGCCTTAAGTTTTTCTACGACTGTATGGAAATGCACGTTGACAACCAGAATAGACTTAATGCGTCTTTCGTTGACTTTTTCAAACTTTCGTTAAAACTTATGTGTACGGTTCTGAGCGTAGAAACTTATGCAAACTTATGCGTTTGACATTTATTCACAGATTTTCTGAAATTTTTGTACTTTTTGATTTCAGACTTGTGACTTATAGTTAACTCCATTTTAAAAAAGAAAAATTTACTTTAATTATCACTCTCTTGATGAGTATTTCACAGCCGATATTTGTCTTTTTTAGCTGTTAAACTTCTCTTACCTTAAGGCTATTGTAGTTGGGTATAAGATTCATTAAGTTTTGCCACAAACTTTACGTACCTTAAGGCATTTGACGAAAAGTTGTTAAGATGCATTAAGTCAATTCTGGTTAGGGCTTATGACTTGCCACTAATAATTAAATCTCCTTGCCTCCTCTATGCGGACGACGTGAAAATTTATAGGGAGATCAGTTCTTTGCACGATTGTAATGTATTACAATCAGATCTTAACGCTCTTGCCCTGTGGTGCTCCAATAACTGTCTTCCACTTAACATCTCTAAATGTAGCAAAATGTCCTTCGTACTTAAGAGAACCATGATCTCTTTTGATTATGTTATTAATTCAGAAGTACTACTTCAAGTCTCCCACATTCGTGACCTGGGTGTTACTTTTGACGCTAAACTTAAGTTTGACCTTCATTTTCACAATCTTATAAGCAATGCATCGAAATTATCAGGGCTAATTCTAAGATCATCATATATGTTCGCTAACATCCAAACTTGTATCAAGCTCTTTGTAACTCTAGTGCGAAGTGGCTTGGAATAATTGCTCCGCTATCGGGTCCCCTTACTACAATTGTCACATTACTGCTCTGGAATCTGTTCAACGTAAGTTTACTCGTTCTCTCCTTTACAAATATAGGATCCCGTATTGTCCTTACAGTGAACGTCTTTCCTTACTCGGGATCCCATCCCTCGAACAACGCAGACACATAGATGAGTGTGTTCTCTTTAAAATTTACATCACCATTGTGATAATTCAGCCTTATGTTAAAACTTGGTTTTGCGCCAACCAACTCGTCCTAGCAGTTCAGACTCCATATTCACCCCTCCTTTGGCGCGTACTAACGTATATTTCTTTTCCCCGTTTATTCGGTTACAAAGAAATCATGATGACCTCTATATTGGTCCTCTGAACACATCCTATTCACTTTTCAAAACAAAATTAAAATTTTTATTTTTTTCACAAACTAATTTCTAATTGTATATTACCTTTCAATCTTTAATTATTATTTTTATTAGTATTACCGTTTTCTCTCCTTCTATGCTGTTGTGTAATTGGATAAGTTTTATCTGTACAGGCATTCTGGTTGGTTATGATACTCTAGCTCTCATAGACATGGGGACATCATTTAATACGAGAAAGGCCCGAGTTTTGTGACGGTTGCCAGCATTAGTGAAATGAAAAGATGAAGCAAGAGTGAACCTATAGCGAATATTGTCGAAAAGCATTCTGAGCAATATAAGCGTTTCCGTTCTTTGCATTGCAGTTATAAAAAGCAAGTTTTAATTTCAAACTTCAAAAGTAAAAATTCGTGGACAAAGAAGCAAGAAATTCGCTAGATTCCGAAACAATCATCCCAAACGGAACCCATCAACTTCCTTTCACAAAGCTTCAAGCATTAAAAAAATATTTCCGACTTTCGTTATTTACAATTTTGAGAATTTCTCTGAGATTAAACGTTTACAGGAGCATTAACATTTCATTCGTTCGTTCAGTTCGCTACTATATGTCACTGAAATAAAAGCGAGCGAAATTTAAACAAAATAAAAAAATTGTCAAGAAATTATCATTCCGGCACACAACACAACAAAATATACTCACACAAAATTTCCCGAGCACAAACTAACAGAATTGACAGCCAACTATTGAAAATTTTAGTTTTTAAATGTTTGGTTCACATTTCAATTGTCCCATACCCTTGAAAAAAAATTCGCTGAACCGGGGGCCATCTAGTGACTACGAGAAATGGACGGAATATCCATGAACGCAGTACTGAAAAACGAACGAAATATTTCGTAGCGAAAAATGAACGCAATTTTCATTTCTTTTATATGGACTTTGACAGTTCATTTCGTTTCGCTCGAAACACAGTAGGTACTAGGCTTTACTGCTAATTTACTGCTATTGTGTCTGAAAAACGAACGAAATATTTCGTCGCGAAAAATCAACGAAATTTAAATTTTTTTTATACTTTGACAGTTCATTTCGATTCGCTCGGAACACAGTACTAGACTTAATGACTTATACGTGTACCTAACCTGGCTTAAAAGATACTTGCTATGAAGCCAGGGATTTTTTATGTTGCGTCTCTGGATTTAATAGCACATGTGTACAAAGTACAAATTCTATAAATTTCCAAGTTTCGGCCTCTAGAGCATAAGCTGTTACTGAGATCTAGATGGCAAACTCTTTCGACGTTACTGTACCTATAAGAAGGCACTGTCTACATCCGCTAGTCTACACTCCACACGTCCATTCCAGCTTCAGAGAAGTTTTAGTTGGTGTTGTGCGTCATAAGATTTTTCTATAGGCATGCAGCGAGGATAATTTAGTACTTAGAACAAGTATATTCGCTGGTATTCTTCAAGTTAATTTAGTCGTAAACGAGGAGTGAAAAAACAGCAATGTTGAAGGAAATAGGTTCAGAATCACACGTATATACATTAGTGGTGTGCAAAAAGTAATTATTCGTTACTAAGTATTCGTATTTGTAAACGAGTACCGAGTACCGAATACTACTTTTCAATAGTATTCGATACTGAAAAATTCCCGCGCCTGAGCGGATGACCTTTTTTTTTTTTAGCTTCTCACATTGTTTCCGAATATTTAGGGAAAGGTGGGGCAAACTGGGTAAAGGTAAAGTGGGCCCCCTTTCTAACCAAATAAATTATACGATACAGCTTCAAGCATTGACCGCAAGACACTATAAAACAAATCCACTTTAATTACTGTTCCGCGAATTTTCTCATATTACGATTTTGGCACTATTTGAGTAATAATTCAATTAAAAAAAGTTGTTATCGACTGAGAATTGTTTGGAACAGTATCCTTGAGATCGGGGTACGGATTGTGAAACTTGCAAAGTAAGATTTGATGATTATTTAACAAAGTATATACATTTTAGCAGATGCTTACTGTTTAGTGTTCATTCGGGGTAAACTGAGCCCCGGGCGAATTTTACCACAGACCAATATAATTTTATTTGATAATCAAAAATAATAATTTTAACATGGCTACAACATACAACAAATGCAAATGCAACAACAGTAAACTCAAGTTGCGATGAAAAATGCAATAGCTTCTGTTGCTGAAAAAAATTAGCCTAAAGGCCAGTAAATATTTCAGTGTTTTCAAGGCTACTCCTCAAAGCAGAGCACGCACTCAACACACTTAATTTCATTTCGATTTATTAAAATCATATTGCTTGTCTTAATTGATCCATTGCCATAATCTTTTGCTCCAGTTTTGGATGAAATTATACTCTTCTCCTTGCAAGGGCTCACTTTACCCCAGTAGTGGGGCAAAGTGGGCACTTTGAAGTATGTATAGAAAGAAGTAAATAACTTTTTTATCAGCATCAATAATTTCATTTCACGAATACATGACTAAGCTAACATCCTAAGCTATTGATTTTGCATGAAAAGGATTTTATAACTATTACTCATTTCACAGAACTTTGGTACAAACCTTAGGGGGCTCACTCTACCCCACCTTCCTACACTCAAAAAAAGTAAAACGGCGTGTGCCCTACTTTTTTAATTTTCTGTTTTGTCGATTTATGGCAGAATTTAGTTCTCCACAAATTTGGTTCTTATCATTTTTTACGAGAATTACGGCTACAAATCGACAAAACATGGAATTTTACTTTATTATTTTAATATTACTTTATTATTTTAATAATTAAGTATTGTGATTGAATTTAAAAAAAAAAAAATTTGCTACCCTCAACATTTTTATTTTCACGTTTCATAACTAGTAGACGCGAAAAAAGCAATAAAAATTTTCAGTCCGTCTGTCCGCCGTACGCCGTACGGCGTACGCAAGATCGTTTGGAGGCTCATAGCTCCCAAACGATTCGAGATATTAAATTGAAATTTTTTTAACGAATAGACGGGGTAGGCTCCTTGAAGTGACCAAATTTTTAGGGGTGGGGGTGTGAGGGGGAAGGAGGGGAAAGTGTTTTAGACCGAAAATTCTGGTTTCTAGATCTCAGTAACCCCTAATGATAGGAAGCTGAAACTTGGAATTTCTATAGAGCTCTGATAGTAGACCCATTTGCAGAAAAATTGTCAATATTGATCAAGGGGTGTGGGAGTGGGGGGAAATGTAATGCGTCCGAAACCCAAAAAAGGTGAGATAGACACATTCTAAAATCCATATCTCCTAAGCCGTTAATGGCACACTATTCAAACTTAAAAAATATTTGTAGTTATACTAGGAGAACAGAAAGAAGAAAAATTTTGGGTGGGGGAAGTTGTGTATGGGGGTGGGGGGTGAATAACTTTAGATTACGATATCTCATGAACCAATTGCTCTAGAAAAATAAAATTCTGTTTGGGTATAAAAGTCGAAAAAAAAAGATTGATCAAAGTAAAATTTTTGAAGTGGGAGGTGAAGCATAGAAGTGGAGGGGATGAGAATTTTTCAAATCAAACACATTTCATATCTCAAGAACAGTGTAAGATAGATGCTTAGAAATTTTACCAGAAGTAGCGCTAATTAAACTCTAGTAGCAAAAAAAAAGTTTTGGGGCTGTGGGTGTAGAGGGGGAGGGTGGGGTTGGGTGAAAAGGAAAAAGTTCCGATGCTTATATCTCGAGAACCTGTAATGATATAAGCCTCAAACTTGGTATTAAGATAGAGCTATAGTAGCGGAATGTTGGAAAAATATAATTTTTTTTAGGGGTAGTATGCTACGGGGGTGGGGGGTATTTTTCCTAACTATTAAACGGTTCATACTAGAAAGTTGAAACTCGGTGTGTATATGTAAATCAACTAGAAAAGTAATTGTAATAAAAAAAAATTTGAATATTCATTGGCGTTCAGAAAGGGGGGCAAAATAAATTATTTGTAAATATAATAAATATAAAATGCATATATTTTCACGATTTTCGTCATATCTACTAGATCTTTCCAAATATTGAATTTATTTCTATCCTACGGATTCTTTGTATGAATACCTAGAAAGTGTTTTCAAGGTTTTTTGAAATTCGACCCCTAAGGGTAGTGTGGTACAAGTGGGGGGTGTTTTTCCTATATATAGAACGGCTTAAGCTACAATGTTAAAACTCGGTGTGTATATCTAAATCAACTAGAAAATAATTTTGAATAAAAAAAAAACGTATATCTATTGGCGTTCAGAAGGGGGGCAAAAAAAATATCTGTGAAAATAGAATGCATATTTTCCCACGATTTTCGACATATCTACTACCTCGTCCTCTATGTATTCTCCATAATTTACCGCTAAGGGGGTGTAAAGTGATTGTGTACTTTTTCATAAATTATTCCATATCTCTCAGATCCAATCAGATTTTCACTTCCACGATCTTGTTCTTTTTGATAGGTTTTCAGTCACATAGTAGCCTCCACCGCATTTCAGAATTGAACGCGTTCTTAACTTCTACGGGAAAAATAATAAAGTTACGCCCAGATTGTTGGCAGATTTTTTTTATTGGGTTCAGTATCGAATACAATGTGAGAAGCTAAAATTACAAATTTCGGGCTTTTCTCAAATAAATTTTATATCTCCTATTTTCAATTTATAATCTTTAATATTGAATTTCTAATCATTTGTCATTTTTTATCATTTTTAACATCATTTTTTACCATTTTTTATCACTTTTTATCACTTGTTATAATTTTTTATCTTTTTACATCATTATTTATCTTCTTTTTTCATTTTGTATAACTTTTTAGAATTTTTTGTAATTTTTCAGAATTGTTCACCCATTTTTCAATTTTTTTATCATTTTTCATTATTGGTTATCGTTTGCTATCATTTGCTATCATTTTTTCTAATTTTTTCTCATTTCTTCTCATTTTTTCTCATTTCTTCTCATTTTTTTTCATTTTTTCTCATTTTTTATCATGTTTTCATTATTGGTTATCAATTTTTATCGTTATTTATTATTTTTTATCACATTTTTAACATTTTTTATAATTTTTATCATTTGTTATTATTATTTTTCATTATTAATTATTTCTTATCATTTTTTATCACTTGTTATCATGTTTTATCATTTTTCATAATTTTTTTTCATCATCCATTCTCCATGCTCCATCCTCCATCATCCATCCTCCAACCTCCATCATCCATCCTCAATCATCCATTCTCCATCGTTCATACTCAGAAAGTACCTTAAAGTTAAAGGTACTCAAACGAGAAGTATTCGTTACTTTTACTTATTGGATACTTTGGTACTCAAGCGAGAAGTATTCGTTACTTTTACTTATTGGATACTTTGGTACTCAAACGAGAAGTATTCGTTACTTTTACTTATTGGATACTTTGGAACTCCAACGAGAAGTATTCGTTACTTTTACTTATTGGATACTTTGGTACTCAAACGAGATGTATTCGTTTCTTGTACTATTGGATACTTTGGTACTCAAACGTTGAGCTTTGAGGATGGAGGATAGAGGATGGAGGATAAAGGATGGATGATAGAAAATGGAGGATGGATGATGGAGGATTGGGGATGGAGGATGGATGATGGAGGATTGAGGATGGATGATGGAAAATGGAGGATCGAGGATGGAGGATGGAAGATGGAGGATGGAGGATGGAGGATTGAGGATTTGGGATTGGGGTTTGAGGTTTGAGGTTTGAGGATAGAGGATGGATGATAGAAAATGGAAGACGGATGATGGAGGATTTAGAATGGATGATGGATGATAAAGGATGGATGATGGAGAATGGAGGATCGAAGATTGAGGAATTCTAAAAAATTTCAAAAATGATAAAAAAACCTAAAAAAATTCTAAAAAATTCTAATAAATTCTAAAAAATTCTAAAAAAATTCTAAATTTTTTTTTAAAAATTTTTGAAACTTCCATAAATTTATAAAAAATGATTAATAATGATAAAAAATTATGAAAAATGATTAAAAATGATAACAAATGATAAAAAATGATTGGAAATGATTAATAATGATAAAAAATAATAGAAATTATAACAAATGATAAAAAATGAGAAAAAATGTTAAAAAGTAATAACAAATGATAACCCTTAATGAAAAATGATAAAAAGTTATGAAAAATGATAAAAAATGATAACAAAAGTTTAAAAAAATTTGAAAATCAAAAAATTTTGAAATGAGAAAAATTTTTAAAAGTGATAGCAAATGATAACCCATAATAAAAAATGATAAAAAATTAAGAAAAATGATAAAAAAATTCTAAGAAATTCTAAAATATGATAAAAAAACTCTACAAAATTTCAAAAATTCTAAAAAATTCCAAAAAATAATAAAAAATGATTAAAAATGATAAAAAATTATGAAAATTGATAAAAAATGATAATAAATGATAAAAAATGATTAGAAATGATTTATAATGATAAAAAATGATAACAAATGATAAAATTGATAACAAAAAATTAAAAGTGCTATCAAATGATAACCGGTAATGAAAAATGATAAAAAATTATAAAAAATTTAAAAAAAAAATTAAAAAATTACCAAATGTTACCAAAAATACTAAAAAGTTATAAAACATGATAAAAAATGATTAATAATGATGAAAAAAGTTAAAAAATGATAAAAATTACAACAAATGATAAAAAAATGATAAATGATTAGAAATTCAAGATTAAAGATAAAGATTATAAATTGAAAATAGGAGATATAAGATAGATTTAAGAAAAGCCTGAAATATATAATGTTATGTTTTGTCGATTTGTATTTTGCATATCTTGCAAAAAATGGTTAGAACCAAATTTATGGAGAATTAAACTCTCCGTTATTGGAACGCGCCCTCGAATAGAGCGTGGTCCTTCTGCGCAGTAGCATAGAAGCAAATAATTTGATTGCCGAACTAATTGAAAACGAGGCTCAAAGTTGCCAAGGTACTCCACTCGTAACCTTACATTCGTCCCCAGTGAAAAGTTTTTTTTTTTTTTTTGCTCACCTTCGTGGTGACTCAATAAAGTAACGAGTATTAGTAACGAATACTAAATTGAAGTATCCAGTAATTATTCGTTACTCAAAAGTAATCGCATTGCACATCACTAATGTACATACCTACACTGAACGAAGAACCGAGGCGAGTTTGTTTTAAATGAAATGCAGTATCCTGCAGAACTACCACCGAGCTATCTGGTAAAATTCTTGCTTGTTTCAACGCAGTATAAAGACGACTTCGATGTTTTGGATCGTGATGTTAACAAATAAGCATAAATCACATTATCTGTTATTATTTGAAAACAACGTACTAAATATATATCTATATTTCTGTATTTTCGCAGAATCTATTTTTAAATTTTCCTTATAAACTGTCTTTGGGCAGATCATAATAAAACTCTTTGACCATTTGGAAGCGTTGAAATTGTCTACATAAATTTTCAAAATGTAAAATACGTCACGTACCTACTAGGGATGTTCCGAATAACCGTATTCGTATTCGTTTAAGCGAATAATCGCCAAATTTTAGGTATTCGTATTTGAAACCGTATTCGACAAATTTAACGCAAATACTCGATTACTATTCGAACCCTTTGCTTATTATTGTTTCTTCTATTATCTTTTTATACTCTAGATCAGGGGTGTCCAATCTTTTCGCTGTGAGGGCCAGTTTGGGATTTAAATCCACTTGCGGGGGCCAAGTAAATATGTTAATTAAAAATCTTATCAATTAAGTAAAGCTGCATTGAATTTTATTTTTTGTACAGAAAATTGCAGATACAACAATAAACGTTAATGGGAATGATAGAACTGTGTTTTTTCCTGGAGAGTTTCATCAAAGTTGGGATTAATATCTGAAGCAATGATTGCAAATGATCATCCGATAAATTTGCCCTGTGTTAAGATTTCAGATACTTCATCCTGGAAAAAGTTTGTTCACATATGTACATATGTAGGTAGTACCAAACATAGAAATAAATGTACAAGCAAATTGCTTTAAAGAAGAAACGCTTTTGCGTCCAAAAATTTGTAAAAGTCAATCAAGTTTCCTTCCTATTTATCCTTGATTCGATCGTTAGCTTGAAGATCAATTATTTCCATTTGAAACTGACTTGAAACGTCGGCAACATTGCAGTCAAATAGATTCTGAAACAGCCGAACTTCCTTTGAATTTATGTCAAGATTACACAATTGCTTTTGAAATTGTAGTTTAAAATCCGCGATGACTTTTACTGCAAATCTGGTGGGAAATTGTTCCTCAGTTTTTGTATTGAATTCTTCACAGTACGTGAAATGTGTAAAATTACTTTCATTTATCTGACTTTCAAGCAATATCAGCGTTGCTCTGAATGCTTTGATTTGCGCGAACGAATCACAAATTAAGTTGTTTTTACCTTGGAGCTTTAAATTCAAGTTATTCACGTGTGTCACGACATCTGCAAAAAAAGCTAACTTCCAGAGCCACTCAGCATCCGATAAAAGCGGTTCAAGGTGATTTTTGGTGCTGATGCTCCTGCACATTCACTAGCTTTTCTTATTTGCCCAACCACGTCAATTGTCACACCTTGGAGTCGATTCCAGTCCAAGGTAAATTTGCCAACGTGTTTTGAACTTCATTCAAAATTTCTGCTCCAGTTATAGTGCCGTGCATGAACACTAAATTGTAAGCATCTGCTAAAATTTATAATACAAATAATAATCAATGGCGCAACAGCCCAAATCGGGCCTAGGCCTTGAAGTAATGCTAGAGCTACTTCATTACGAGACCAACAGAACATTAGGAGATGAAGTGGTCAGCTACACTCTCGTGATTATTACCCCGATTTTAACTCAGGTACTCATTTGCCGCTGAGTGAACTGGTAGTCCGGCACCCAATACCATTTTCGAAAATTACTTGTCACCAAGCAGATTCGAACCTGGTACCAGGTGCGCCGAAGGCAAGTGCTCTAACCACTAAGCCACCCAGACTACTTGCTCTGACTACTAAGCCACCCAGACTACTCTAAAATTTATATACTTTATAAATAATCATCAAATCTTACTTTGCAAGTTTCACAATCCGTACCCGGGTCTCAAGGATACTGTTGCAAAAAATTCTCTGTCGCTAACAAGTTTTTTTGATCAAATTATTACACACTGATATTTATATCAAATAGTGCCAAAATCGTAGTATGAAAAAATTCGAGGAACTGTAATTAAAGTGTATTTCTTTTATAGTGCATTGTGGTCAATGCTTGAAGCTTTATCAAATAATATTTTTTGATAAGAGATTGCGCTATTGCAAACTAGAAATGTTAAGGGGGCCCACTTTACCTTGCTGGCCCACTTTGCCCCATCTTCCCCTATTAAGGGAAAGACTGATTGATAATTTTGAAATGTTTCAACTTTTCTGGATAAAATTCACCAACAGCTCCCATCATGCATTCTTTAACGGTGTTTCCATCCATAAAGGGTTTTACTTTCTTCCCCAACAAATAACCAACTTTCTTGCTAAATAATGTAAATTTTTCGTTTTCTGAGTTTGCCTTCCTAAATAAATTTTGCTGAGAAGACAAACTACGACTAATTTTTCCAAATTTTTCAATACGCTATAACACAATAGAAAAAAATCCCGAGATCAACTAGTCTAGTCTCAGTAAATTACATGAATTAGTAGACTCACTCAAAGATATTTTGTGATTTATGCTGTTTTCGCGCATTTACCATTCGAGCAGGCAAGTAAATGGAGTTGACGCCAGTGAAGTCAAGAACATTTGTCGGCATATGGAGTAGTGTTGGGTAGAGAGACAGTCGCTGATCCGATCCCAATAGGGAAAAAATGAGCGCGCCAGAAGGCCTTTATCATGTTACACCATACAATTTTGTTTAGTTGTGTCCGTTTCGTATTTGTGTTGTGGGCTGAGTTTACAAAATAAGTTCTATTTAATTTAATTTCATAGGCTTGAATAAAAAAGAAAAGAAGTGCTCCTTTCTCGTTTTGAAACGCAATAATTTCACTTCCTGTTGGGGAATTTTCTTCCCAAGTTTGTATGAGGTACTTTTGCGTTCATTCTCACAATTTTCAAAAACCTTGGCGGGCCGGTTAAAATCACCTGCCGGGCCGGGTTTGGCCCGCGGGCCGTAGTTTGGACACCTCTGCTCTAGATGAACATATAGAGTATTATAAGTTTAATCCAGCCCGAAAAGTTTGTAACTCGGACGAAAAAAAGCTAATTATTATTTTGTGTTTATTTTTGGCCAAAACCCCCAAATCCGTTTGCTGTCCGTCCGTCCGTCCGTCCGTTAGCACGATAACTCAAGAACGCGTTGACCTAGGAAGTTGAAATTTTTTCACAACTTGTAAAATGGAAAAAGTAAGGCTAAGTTCGTTAATGGGCGATATTCTTCCACTCCTTCGGGTACCTCCCATACAAGAGTCCTTGAAACACGTTTTCCCAGTTATTGCTCGAATGCTTCAAGTTAGGAACTTGAATTTTTGCATACGTATGGTTTAAAATGTTTAAATTGAATGTTCCGAATATGATGCAAATCGAATGAGTCCTTCGTGTAGCAGCCTAGAAAAGTCCTTCAAAAATGTATGCTTTTTACTGAATTCACTATAACTCCAGAACGAGTTAGAGCAGGAATTTAAAATTTTACAGGAATTAGTTTTATACCAAAACCAAGACGGAGTTCATTAATTAGCGCCATCCGTTGACTCCTTCAGGAACTTGTCATACAAAAGTCCTTAATAAACATATTCACCAATATTGCACGATAAGTTTAGAAAGCTTTAATTTACGACTTTGAAATTTTACAAACATTAATTTTATAATAGTCGCAGCTGAAACTATTAATATGAAAAATATCCCATGAGTCCTTCATGTAGTTGCCATACAAAAATTCTGCAAAATGTCCTAACTTACTTTATGGAACTCACTATAAATCAAAAAATCTGCCAGCAATCTGGGCGTAACTTTATTATTTTTCCGGCAGAAGTAAGGAACGCGTTCAATTCTGAAATGCGGTGTAGGCTACTATGTGAGTGAAAACCTATCAAAAAGAACAAGATCATGGAAGTGAAAATCTGATTGGATCTGAGAGATATGGAATAGCTTATGAAAAAGTACACAATCACTTTACACCCCCTTAGGGGTCAATTTTCAGAAAATCTTGAAAACACTGTCTTGGTATTTATATGGAGAATACATAGAATAAAATTAAATTCATTATTTGGGACGAGGTAGTAGATATGTCGAAAATCGTGGGAAAATATGCATTCTATTTTCACAGATAATTTTTTTTGCCCCCCCCCCTTCTGAACGCCAATAGATATTCGTTTTTTTTATTCAAAATTATTTTTTTAGTTGATTTAGATATACACACCGAGTTTCAACATTGTAGCTTAAGCCGTTCTATATATAGGAAAAACACCTACCACTTGTACCACACTACCCTTAGGGGTCGAATTTCGAAAAACCTTGAAAACACTTTCTAGGTATTCATACGAAGAATCCGTAGAATAAAAATGAATTCAATATTTGGAAAGACCTAGTAGATATGACGAAAATTCTGAAAATATATGCATTTTTTATTTATTATATATCCAAATATTTTTTTTGCCCCCCCCCCCCCCTTCTGAACGCCAATGAATATTCAAATTTTTTTTTATCACTTTTACTTTTCTAGTTGATTTACATATACACACCGAGTTTCAACATTGTAGCTTAAGCCGTTCCATACATAGGAAAAACACCCCCACTTGTACCACACTACCCTTAGGGGTCGAATTTCAAAAAACCTTGAAAACACTTTCTAGGTATTCATACGAAGAATCCGTAGAATAAAAATGAATTCAATATTTAGAAAGACCTAGTAGATATGACGAAAATCGTGAAAATATATGCATTTTAAATTTATTATTTTTACAAATTTTTTTTTGCTCCCCCCCCCCCCTTCTTAACGCCAATGAATATTCAAATTTTTTTTTATCACAATTACTTTCCTAGTTGATTTACATATACACACCGAGTTTCAACATTGTAGCTTAAGCCGTTCCATATATAAGAAAAACACCCCCACTTGTACCACACTACCCTTAGGGGTCGAATTTCAAAAAACCTTGAAAACACTTTCTAGGTATTCATACGAAGAATCCGTAGAATAAAAATGAATTCAATATTTGGAAAGACCTAGTAGATATGACGAAAATCGTGAAAATATATGAATTTTATATCTATTATATTTACAAATAATGTTTTTTGCCCCCCTTTCTAAACGCCAATGAATATTCAAATTTTTTTTTATCACAACTACTTTTCTAGTTGATTTACATATACACACCGAGTTTCAACTTTCTAGCATAAACCGTTTAATAGTTAGGAAAAACACCCCCTACCCCCGTAGCATACTACCCCTAAAAAATTTTTATTTTTTCAACATTTCGCTACTATAGCTCTATCTAAATATCAAGTCTAAGGTTTATATCATTACAGGTTCTCAAGATATAAGCATCGGAACTTTTTCCTTTTCACCCTCCCCCACCCTCCCCCTCTTCACCCACAACCCCAAAACTTTTTTCCCTACTAGGGTTTAATTAGCGCTACTTCTGGTAAAAATTCTAAGCATCTATCTTAAACTGTTCTTGAGATATAAAATGTGTTTGATTTGAAAAATTCTCATCCCCTCCACTTCTATGCTCCACTTCCCACTTAAAAAATTTTACTTTGATCAATCTTTTTTTGTCAACCTTTACACCCAAACCAAATTTTATTTTTCTAGAGCAATTGGTTCATGAGATATCGTAATCTTAAGTTTTTCACCCCCCACCCCCATACACAACTTCCCCCACCCAAAATTTTTCTTCATTCTGTTCTCCTAGTATAACTACAAATATTTGTTAAGTTTAAATAGTGTGCCATTAACGGTTTAGGAGATATGGATTTTAGAATGTGTCTATCTCACCTTTTTTGGGTTTCGGACGCATTACATTTCCCCCCACTCCCACACCCCTTGATCAATATTGACAATTTTTCTGCAAATGGGTCTACTATCAGAGCTCTATAGAAATTCAGCTTCCTAACATAAGGGGTTACTGAGATCTGGAAACCAAAATTTTCGGTCTAAAACACTTCCCCCTCCTTCCCCCTCACACCCCCACCACTAAAAATTTGGTCACTTCAAGGAGCCTACCCCGTCTATTCGTTAAAAAAATTTCAATTTAATATCTCAAAGCGTTTGGCAGCTACGAGCCTCCAAACGATCTTGCGTACGGCGGACGCCGTACGGCGTACGGCGGACAGACGGACTGAAAATTTTTATTGCTTTTTTCGCGTCTACTAGTTATGAAACGTGAAAATAAAAATTTTGAGGGTAGCAAATTTTTTTTTTTAAAAAATCAATCACAATACTTAATTATTAAAATAATAAAGTAAAAATCGACCACTATACAAAAGCTTCTAACTGTAAGTAAAAGGTCATGTAATAATTGCTTGTGCTCTCCTCATTCTTTTGATACATTTCCAACTAAAATATAAATCGGAGTTCAGTATTTCATCTAGAGTATTATACGATTGGCTTGCAGCCGATCGTGACTGCGTTGTTTTTTTTTTTTTAAATTACAAATTTTTCTTTGGTGAAATCAAATCACGAGATAATCATTTTAAAAAGAAATTATATATCTACTCCTAATCAAAATTTAACATATTAGAATTTAATAAATAACAATTTTATTGCTTTTCCGCCATACAGCCATGTTATACCCTGTACAGACTATGCGTTTTAAACGCGTTTACGTAGGCAAAATACACGTGTACAGACTAGGCAATTCGTTTTATTTTGATACATGAAATCTTGATGTTATTTGTTTTTACAAGTAGAAATTCAACTGTATTTCATTAGCAAATTTATGCTTTCTAAATTATCTTAAACAATGAAAAGTGAATTAATTACATAGCTAATGCAGTCGTTGCACAAGTATAAAATTCAGTTTCTACAGCATTAAATAGTTTCATTCAATGTTTGCTTTGATTTCCACATGTTTTCGGTTAAACGCGTTGTAGCTACGTCTTTTGGTAAACGATGTCGGGACGTGTTTTCAACGAGTTTAACTCGGTTTTAACGCTTTAATCTCGTAGTCTCTAGATAGTATAAGGGATCGTAGATAAGTCTGATACTACTAAAAAAAAATTCCGTTTGCAACTGAAGTAGAGGTAGAGCTGATAGATATTTTCTAGCTTCTTGACAATCGTTTGGTCATTTTAGACACACTATGCAAACTATGAATGCAACTCTCTACGCGAAATTATTTAAAATTGCTAGCACAAAAAACAAAACGTTTCTGCTGTATGTAGGATGACGAAATTAATTAAATGCACGTGTTTAATGGATACAAGTCGCTCGACTGATACAAATTTTATCAATTTATCATACTTAACCGTATAACTCCAGACTGCCGAGAATCAAGTGTATACTCTTCGTATTCGTATTCGTATTTGCGAATACAAAGGAAGCTTCGACTGGAAAAATTATTTACATTTTCCCAATTCTTTCGTCCAAGTGAGTTTTATTACAGGACAAGTAGTGGTTTCTTCACTGTGATTTAACATTTCACAAAATGAGCAACTTTCAAGACACAGTTTAACCTTTTTTTTACGAAAAAACGATTCTTATCAAACACCCCTAAAATCAGTTTGTCCGGTTTTTAGGAAGGAAAGGAGTTAGACCAAAAGTTGATGTGTACGAGTATATAACAAATATATTCCCAAAACCCACCCGCCCGTCTGCACGGGCCAGAAACCCCCCATCATCAAAATTTAAAGAGGGAAGGGTGCAGGGTTGTCAGATAGTTGGCTGCAGTACCCGACAAGTGAACTACATTATGGAATAGCCCGTGATCAACGTTTCAATTTTACAGAACTAGTAGAACGTATTGAATACAGTTGCGTTTTTAAAGACGAACTGAGCTTCAGAATTCGTAAGAAACGTTGCTATCGCTGAATCTTGTGTGAAAAAAATTTCGTATTTATCACCATTTTAAAAATCCGTTTCGAATTAGGTCCAAATTAAAATTAAATTTAATTGTAAAAATAATAAGTTTATGTTACAAAATACACATCAATAGCCCGAATCGGGTTAGGTACTTAAAATACTTTGTCTGAAGTCATCTCCAAGTTCTATACAGTCTTATTAATTGGAAACAATAAAATTATTCCAGACGACCAATTCGGTTTTCGTAAGCACCACACCACAATTCACCAGATAGTTCGCTTATAAAATTATATACAAAATAACTTATACAACAAGAAATCGGTAGGCATGCTTACACTGGACACTGAAAAAGCCTTCGATGGCACAAAGGTCTCATTTTCAAACTCTGGAGGTATAAGTTTTCATCATTATCTACGTCGTCCAATGACAAGCTTTTTGGACAACCGAACTTTTTATGTCCGCATCAACGAAGCCAAATCATCAATTTTCTATATCACTGCTATACCCCAAGGATTAACACTTAGTTCAATTCTCTTTAATATGTTTACGAGTGTTATTCCTAAGCCGTCAAATTGTATGCTTTGCCTTTTCAACGACGATACTGCCATTTTAGCAGACGGCGAGAACCCGGCCACCATAACTAGTCGATTAGAAAGTGGATTTAGTGTAATACAAGAATACTACTCGAAATGGAAATTAAAGAAACGGAACTCTTCATTTCTTCCATCTGCAAGTCAGTATAAAATATCTAGGTATCACATTATACAAAAAACTTATTTTCAAACACAATATCGATTTAACTATCAGCAAATGCGATACAGTTATAAAGCTCCTATACCCTATTATCAACAGAAAGTCTCAACTGTCCATCGACAAATTAATAGATACTATTCAAGTCCATTTTTCAATCCTGCATACTGTATGGTGCGGCTGTTTGGAAGAAATGTGCTGATTCACATATCAAACGTCTATTATAACTCTGGTTGCTATAAACTAAAAAAGATTTTATGTTTTAGAAACGTATTTATTTAAGCAGGGGACCCTAGAGTGCGCCCTTAGCCTTTCTCGGAAAGAAGACACTTTTCCACCCGTTGCGTCCGGCTATTTATAGTCTGGATTTATTGGGGAACATGTAGTGTGGTGGATATGTGCGGTGTGGTAAAATGATGATCATCCCCTGACTGGAAGGTTGGATGTGTTAGTCGGGTGAATGATGGCCAGTACAGTGGCGTCGGTGTTTGATCTATGTACAGTGACGTCGTTCTTGATTATGTTTGTTATAGGTACTATACATTAAACGAAATAAAATATTAAAAATGATGTTAGATCTTCCTATATTACTTTCACACAAATGAACTTCACTGAACTTATAAGGTCAAGCAATTAAATGAGCTATTTATCGCGTTAAACAATAAATGTATTATTTCTTGCCCGGACTCGCCAAATCCACTAATTGAACAACTCTGTGGCTTAGTAACTGCAACAACATCAGTACATTAGTAAAAATTTAGGTTAATTTTTTAGCATAGGTATTTTAAGCACGTCGTTGTAAGGTTTTTTTTATTCAAACGGCAACCCTGACTACGACAGCGATTATTCACCAGTCGATGATTTCGTGTTGGGGTTTCATATCAGAAACTCCTCTGACGCCGGAAAACAACAAGAATGCTCTTAGATCTACTTTTGTTTCTGCACTGAACTATTTTCTAAAGTTTTTCAGGAATATAAACATAATTGTAGTGAATAGTGAATACTCTTACTAGGAACTCATTACATCTTGTATATAAAATCATCTCGTTATTTGTTATGACTGTCATAAAAAATTACCTGATGTCTCCAAGGAACGAGCAATCATGAAAAGCACGTAAAAGTGCTTAGAAATGAAAACGTACTCTTGCGGTTTCTGTGACGAGAAGGTAAGTTAACATTGCCAAAATGAGAACAATCGTAAAATAGCATAGAAGGATTTGGAATTCTTAGGGAGACACACGCTATTTTTATAGTCAAGGAATGAATCTTCCTGGAGCTCTGGTGTTCAAATGTATAAATTAAAGAATAAACTGTTACTATTGTTATTAAAGCATGAAAAAACGATAAACACGAAACGTAATGTTAATGAGAAATCCTAGTTAAATTTTCATAAATTTGCTAAAGGTATTATCAAAAACAAAGCCAATAAAATAACTACTGAACTGAGGTCATGGCAGAGGAGGCTTTTGTGAAAAGCATTTCGCAACTCATTGGGTTTTTTAGGCTCCGATTTTACCGGGTTGGATAGGAGTTAATTTTATTACAACATTAGTTTGGTGGTCCGTGTGAATACATTCGGAAAAACACTAACAACTCATTAACGCTTCCTTATAACGAAAAATGCTGAAATAAACTTTTAGGCGATTATATGAAAAATCCGTGGAATTAAAAACCTATTCGATATCTCATTAGGAGCTAAGAGATGTTGCAGAATACACACAAATGAATGCAATACGTTGACACAGCCAAAATTAATTGCCTCAGCAATTCCACCAGCTGTCAGGGTGTTTCGGAAGTTGGCTAGAATACACCCTCTGAAGAGTCTTCTGCATTCCGATGACGAAACAGCTCCTTCGGACCTAGTCCAACACAAAATCTTATGATAAACTGGCCTCTCCAGTGAAAGTTCTTTCCAAAAATTCGTCAAGTACTACGGTCAATCAACAGTCGGGGATTTCGTATTGGAGCTTCACTCCACTGACACTGGAAAGAACAACAAACTCTTAACATTTAATAGCTTCAATGGTAGCATGACCATGAAAAACTAGTAACATAAAAGTATTGGTAAAAATAAGTTTTGCGTTGGACCCACTGGGCCCCGGACTTAACAACAGATTTTCAAGATTCATAGCCATATGGTTATCCAAGGTTACAACCATTTCATAGCCATATACGTCCCGCCTTTAGTATAAGGTAGATGTCCGGCGAGTTCCCGATTACATTATTCGTGGAAATGAACTTGGATTACGATGTGGCTATATAGAATTTGCCTCAGCAATTCCACCAGCTGTCAGGGTGTTTCGGAAGTTGGCTAGAATACACCCTCTGAAGAGTCTTCTGCATTCCGATGACGAAACAGCTCCTTCGGACCTAGTCCAACACAAAATCTTATGATAAACTGGCCTCTCCAGTGAAAGTTCTTTCCAAAAATTCGTCAAGTACTACGGTCAATCAACAGTCGGGGATTTCGTATTGGAGCTTCACTCCACTGACACTGGAAAGAACAACAAACTCTTAACATTTAATAGCTTCAATGGTAGCATGACCATGAAAAACTAGTAACATAAAAGTATTGGTAAAAATAAGTTTTGCGTTGGACCCACTGGGCCCCGGACTTAACAACAGATTTTCAAGATTCATAGCCATATGGTTATCCAAGGTTACAACCATTTCATAGCCATATACGTCCCGCCTTTAGTATAAGGTAGATGTCCGGCGAGTTCCCGATTACATTATTCGTGGAAATGAACTTGGATTACGATGTGGCTATATAGAATTTGCCTCAGCAATTCCACCAGCTGTCAGGGTGTTTCGGAAGTTGGCTAGAATACACCCTCTGAAGAGTCTTCTGCATTCCGATGACGAAACAGCTCCTTCGGACCTAGTCCAACACAAAATCTTATGATAAACTGGCCTCTCCAGTGAAAGTTCTTTCCAAAAATTCGTCAAGTACTACGGTCAATCAACAGTCGGGGATTTCGTATTGGAGCTTCACTCCACTGACACTGGAAAGAACAACAAACTCTTAACATTTAATAGCTTCAATGGTAGCATGACCATGAAAAACTAGTAACATAAATTAATATTTTCTTAATATATAAGTATTAGTGCAAAACTATATTTTTATTATATTACTTTTTTATCGTTTCAACTTCTAACATTCTTCAATTGTTTTTAACATACTGCCCAGTATTCATACAAATAATCACAAGGTGTACCATTTGTACCATTAACGATTCAGTCGGTGTAAATCTCAGAATGTTTTGATCTACTCTCGTGCACAGTGGCCACCCTTTAAGCTATTTTTTGCAAATGATTTTGCTTTCTGAAAATTTCAAATTCCCAAAATAGGCGGTTCTACAGATGTAAGAACCAATTTTTATGCTACTCGTATAAACCCTTTCTCGCCGTTAATTTCTTTTAGCCAAAAAGACAACCTTATATGTGCAACTGCGAAAATTTCATCCTGATAGTTTCATTGCTTTTGATGTATCACATACTCGTAAAAGGCGAGATGAACCACTAAAATCTGTTTACAAAATATACTCAGCTGCTAGATCAAATATGGCACATACGCAAACTAACAGGAATATACATACATATACTAGCCGCGTACCGCGGCTTCGCTCGGTACGCTCACGTTGTTCTATCGTCCCTGTTACTCCCGTCTTTCCCGTTGATCCCGTTTCTCCGGTTGATCCATTGGTCCTGTTCCTCCCGTTGCTCCTGTTTCTCCCGATGCTTCTGTTACTCCTGTTGCTCCCATTTCTCCCGTTGCTTCTGTTACTCCATCCTTTATCAACAATCTTCTATCCAATACCCTCAAACCCTACTTCATCCATTATCATCTATCCATCATATACGATCCTATATCTACCATCCACAATCCCTTTTCCACCATCCTCTATCAACCATCCTCCATCCACCATTCATCATTCTCCATCCTCCATCTTCCACCCTCTATCCACCATTCACCATCCCATATCCAACATCCATAGGATGGTAGATGATGGATAGATGATAATGGATAAAGTAGGGTTGGAGGGTGTTGGATAGAAAATTGTTGATAAAGGATGGAGTAACAGAAGCAACGGGAGAAATGGGAGCAACGAGAGTAACAGGAGCATCGGGAGAAACAGGAGCAACGGGAGAATCAGGACCAATGGATCAACGGGAGAAACGGGATCAACGGAAAAGACGGGAGTAACAGGGACGATAGAACAACGTGAGCGTAGTGAGCGAAGCCGCGGCGACTAGTTTTTTATTGTTTGCAGTTTTTTTTTCAAATTGTCTATGAATAAGTATATTTTTTAGTTTATTCACCTAGCGCTTATAATAGGCGTGATTTAATGCTCTCCAGAGTAGGAGAGTACAGCATAAGTATACGTGAAATAACAACAAGATCCAGGATAGTAAACCCACTAATTTTACTAGGTTATGTATCCTACCCCGGAGAGAATAAAATGGTGTGAGCCTAGGATGAATTCGCTTTAATTCGTTTTACTCGTTTCGATTTTAATGGTTGGCAGCATTTTTGTTTACACAACAGAAATGCAACCGAACTGCAATTATATAAAATCCGGTGACAGTTATATTGCCATAAGTTTTGCAGCAAAGAAAGGAAAAATAAATTTTTGGAATTTTTGGTAGAAATTAAAGTGAAATGGACAAGCAAAAAAGAAAAGGTGAGTGATTGCATTGTTTAAATAAAATTTCAAACTTGACAGCTCAGGCTGCCAAATCTTACCAATAAAATGTACTCCACATAATACCCTGGATCGTTTTTTTTCGCCTGCCGATTAGGTGCTCTATTCTGAAGAGCATTAAAAAACAACTAATATTTATCTATCTGCTCGGTCGATGAATTCGATACGATTCCGCTTATCGAATTCGCTGTGACTTCACTTCGCGAATTCGAAGTGATGGAACGTTTTAGTACATCGGGCGATTCGCAAGTGCACATAAAACAAATATTAAGTGACTATTAAGCGAACCTGATACTTCGATACCCGTTCGCTTGATGGATTCGCTATGAACTCGCTTAGCGAATTCGCTGCAACTTTACATCGCGAATTAGTAGTGGCGGAACTTTTTAGTACGTAGGGTGATTCGAAAGTGAGCAAAACGTGAATCCGAAGCGAATACGTAGCGAAGCCGGTAGTTCGCAAGACCCGTTCGCTTGCAGTTCGGAAGCGAATCATTTGGTTAGCTGGGAAGCGATACAAACTCTTACGTGTGTGAGAGGCTTATGCAAGTAACATATGTTTATGAATAATGAAAATGAATACTATTAGTCCGAGTATATAATCAGTTGTTTAGATTATGAGGTTTCTTGGAAAGTTAATTTTGTTCTTAAAATAAAAAATTTAAAAGAAAAGATTTATAGCCCATAAAATAGTATTGAAAAAACCCTTGTAGACCAATTTCGAATTTCGGTATATTATGTACACTAAGAGCCCATAGTAGTAAAAACGAGTTTGATGCCTTGTAAGATATGATGAATTGGTTTTAAATTTCGAAAAAATTGTGAAACAGGTTTTAAGCTAATTTCATAAGAAGCAATTTGTTATCAGACACCATTAATTTTAAAAATTTGTGAAAATGTAAGCAAAGCGTTCGCACCGCCATGATTTTTGAAATTCAAAAAATCGTGACATTTTATATCTCATCAGAACTAATGAATGGCAAAATTGTGAAAACATATGCAATCCCTTGTGGGTTGAATATCCAAAAATTTAAAATGAGTGTATGTGTTTATAAAAAAGTCTGTGGAAGTGAAAAGCGATCTAATATCTCATACAAACCAAAAAATACCTCTTAGGATTGAATATCTGAAAATACTGAAATTTTTTTTTGGCGATTATATTGGAAGCTTTAGAAAGTAAAAATGAAGTTTATATCCCATCAAATCTAAGCAATATGTTGAAATTTGTGACACTTGTAGCTTGAATATCCAAAAATCCTGAAAGGAGTTAATAGATAAATATGAAGTTAGCGCGAGAAAGTAATAACCAATTCAATTTTTTATGACTTATACCCTCTTAGCGATCGAAAAAGGAGAGAACTCAATGACAAATTTTAGGTGAAGTGGTCAGTTACACTATCAAAGAGGTCGTATATCACAAATCTTGAAAATGCGTCCTTGACCTTTTATTGAGGAATTAGTAGAATAAGCATTAAAAAGACCTAAGAGATACATATGACGAAATTCGTGAAAATATTAATATGCATTCTATTTTCTTTTATCCTTTCTATTGCCCCACTTGTACGGCAATGGATATTTAGATTTTTTTTATATTAAATTTTTTAACTAGTAGATCTTTGTACAACCATCAAGTTTCAACTTTTTAGTATAAGCCATTCCATAAACAAGTCCGCAAATTTTTTTTAATATTGATCCATTTGAACTTTAAATTGACCAGTAAGGTTCGATATTATTTACAAGTAGTTAGTAGTAGTAGTAGTAGTAGATATTACATACTACAATAAAAGCAAGAAATTTGTAAGTAATGGAACTCTCTTTCGAGCTCTTATGAAGCAATGCTCGAGATATCAAACTCGGAAGCCCTATTGTTTTTCTCACTCCCACACTCTTCACCAATATCGAAAACTTTTTGCGAACTATTCAAGTCTTATATTGTATTAAATTCAAGTGTCAGCTTTCTTGTATAAACGATTGAGAATACCTAAAATCTCCGCTTACAATTGACCACAGTCACTTAAAGATAATCCACCTGGTTTACACACTGAAAAAATTTCAGCTTACAAGGAATACAAAACGATTCCACAACCAGTTTTCGAACTAAGTGTGACTTAAGGAGGATCATCTGAGTAGAAAGCAGAAAAAATAGGTGAATTTTAGAAATTATTATGTCAAAAACTGTAAAACCTATCCAAAAAAAATGAGTGAAATTTTTGAAGAAATTGGTTCAGCCGTTTTCCAAAGATTTTGGGAACGGTCTTTAAAAAGTATGTTTCGAGATAATCGCGTTTGAATGACGAAGAATTCACGAAGGGCCCATCCCGGTTAATTGCACATAGCTTCCACAATTATTGAAATTTTAACATGAAATTTACAGACAACATTCCTAAGACTATAAACTTTGAGATGAACAAAAAAAAAATTTCTACTCAGATAATTCCCCTTAAAGTAGGGAGATGGTCTAGAACCCATGCTTTTCAACTTGGCACTAGAGAATGTCATCCGAAAACCCTAGCCGACGCTAATGGGACACTACTATTCAAGTCCACCCAATATGTAGCTAGAACACCTCCTGTGCAACTGTCCACCTCTCGCTAGAAGACGGCTGAAAGCTCTGGGTGCTTCGACCTTCGCAAACCTTAAAGAAGTCTCTTTTAACAGCATGCAGAGTCTAATCAACTTTGCTATGGTTACAGGGATCTTTGAATTAAACGAGGAACTCTCAACATAGATCGAAGCGCAAGTGCACCTGCCATAAGTACATTGGGTCTCCTTTTTTACTTTATTATTTTAATAATAAAGTATTGTAATCGACTTTTAAAAAAAAAATTTTTGCTACCCTGAAATTTTTTTTTTACACGTTTTATGACTAATAAACACCAAAAAAGAAAAAAAAAATTTTCACCCCGTCTGTGCGCCGTCCGCCGTCCGCCCCACGCAAACTCGTTTGAGAAATTATAGTTGCCAAGCCCTATGAGCTATTAAATTGATTTTTTTTTTCTTAATAGACATAGTGGACCCCTTGAAGTAAAATTTTTTTGAGAGGTGTGGGTGTGAGGGGAAAGGTGGAGGAAGCGTTTTAGACGAAAAATTTTGGTTTCTAGATCTCAGCAACCGCTTATGGTAGGAAGCTGAAACTTAAAATACCTATAGAGCTTTGATAGTGGACCCATATGCAAAAAAAATTTATGATATGGGTGAAGGGGTGTGGGAGTGGAAGGGGAAATAATGCGTCCAAAACGCAAAAATGCCGAGATCGACACACTCTAAAATCCATATCTCTTAAACCGTTAATGGCAAGCAATTAAAACTTAACAAATATCTGAAGTTATACTAGGATAGTAGATTGAAACAAAATTTTTTGGTGGTGGTGGTGGCGTACGGGGGTGGGGGTTAAAATACTTAAGATTACGATATCTCACAAGCCAATTGCACCAGAAAAACAAAATTTGGTTTGGCTATAAATCTTGATAAATAAAGATTGCTCGAAGTAAAATCTTTGAAGGGGGCAGGGGAGCAAAAAAGTGGGGGATAAGAATTTTTGAAATTTATCACTTTTCATATCTTAATAACAGTGTAAGATAGATGCTTCAAATTTTTACCAGAAATAGGCCTAATAGAACCCTAGTAGGAAAAAATTGGTATTTAGATAGAACTATAGTGGTGGCATTGTGGAAAAATAATTTTTTTTTTAAGGGGCAGTATGGTACGAGGGTGGGGGGGTGTTTTTCCTAACTTTTGAACGGCTTATGCTAGAAAGTTGAAACTCGGTACGTACATATATGTAAATTAACTAGAAAAGTAATTCTGATAAAAAAAAATTCAAATATTCATTGGCGTTCAGAAAGATGAACAAAAAATTTTTTCAGTTAATATAAAACGCATATATTTTCACGATTTTCGTCATATCTACTAGGTCTTTCCAAATATTGAATTCATTTTCATTTTACGGATTGTTCATATAAACACCAAGAAAGTGTTTTCAAGATTTTTTGAAATTCGACTTCTAAGAGGGTGTAAAGTGGCTGTATACTTTTTCATGAATTCGACCATATCTCTCAGGTCTGATCAGATATCCAATATCTTTTCACTATCACAGGCTTGTTTAATAATCATCTATTTTTAAGTTTTGTCTTTTTCAACCTCTAGACCACATCCCGAAATATGACCCAATTATATAATTCATATTTTACAGCATATTCTAACAGATTTTCGTTAGGTTTTCAGTCTCATAGTAACATACATACACCGCATACCCGAATTGAACACGTTCCAAACTTCTGCCAAAAAAATAATAAAGTTACGCCCAGACTGTTGGGAGATTTTTTATGTGGTATCACTATGGGCCCTCGTGGGCCTATATGAGGCCTTTGGCCGCCACTGAAACCTAAACCTAAACCTAATCATCAAATAGATAGGCTAACGATATATGTATGTAAACATCCTCGCAAGATTCTTCCCTAGTGCTGAGGAGGTATTTGTGAATCTTGATTCTGCCATATACCAATTTTGGAGCATAATTTGGAGAGTATAGATAATTTTATATATCTTGAGACTAATCTAGAAAAAAATGGCTACGAAACGGACAAAATCAATGGACGATGATTCATCGATAGCAAATAAAACGTATTATACTCGGTTGAGGAGAATAGCAAAGCTATCTTAAAACTTAGCTACTGGAGGACGAGGTCTTTAAATCGAGATGGTTGGAGGTGAAGAATTTAGGATCTAAAGTTGATCGGGGTCAAAACAAATTAATATTATTATTACTAATCTTAATTGAGAATCACAGATTTTCTTAAATTTTTTTTTCCGCGATCCCCTAGTTGAGATTGAGATATTCAAGGGAAAGACAAAGTCGTTATCCTTAAAAAAAGGTTGCAAGGATAAGTTTTATTCGTATTATTTTTATATTGCGACAACTTTGAACTATAAAATAAATCCTACTTCATTATTCTACGATAACGACTAAGTACCAGAGATATGCATTTTGGAAGAGGACTTGTGACGAATTTCATATTTATTTTTTTTCTTTTCTATTTTTTTTATTATTTTTCTATTATTTTTTTTATTATATATATATTTTTTCCTATTATCCATAAATTTTTTATTATAACTTCCGTCCTTCGCTCTGTTATTTTAAGGTAATTTTTATATTCATAGCTTTGTATTTTTTTATCCTCAAACCAGAACGCCCTGAAAGTTTTTTTAATAGTTTTTTTCAGTGTAAATTAAAGAATTTTGTTGTTGAAATAATACAACAAAGCGCTGGCATAAAAATTAGTGCCCTCTGTGAGGCTGAAACATCAATAGCACTCAATTCCCTTCATGACACTATACGAGAGTGTCTAATGGGATTAGAAAACATAGGAGTATCTTCAGATAGCTGGGATACTATAGTCCTTCATATCCTCATAAGAAAGCTCGACAAGAACACACACACATTGTATGAACAGTCTCTAGATAATCCAGGGAAGTTGCCGTCACTCAAGGACTTCTTGGCTTTCATCGAGACACGATTCCAATCATTGGAAGCACTCGGGTCAAAATCAAAAACTTTCGACGAACGGAAGGCAACAACCAGATCGTTGACCTCAACTGTATCAGAATCCGGCAATTACATCGCCTGCAAGGGAGTACATCCGGTTTTCGCGTGCCGAACCTTTTTAAATCAACCTGCTGCAGAAAGATTAAAGCCAATCCAGAAACACCAACGATGTGTAAGCTGCTTGCAATCAGGACATACAGCTGTGCGAAAATTTTGCATTCTGTGCAAACCGTTAAAATCCAGTAAATATTCTCTTACAGTTCGATTCATTATTAATCGTGAAGTTTTTTCTTTTTAAATCATTAAAAACAATAAAAAGACACTAAAGTGACATCAATTAGTGTGAAAAGGGGTCGTGATGACCCCGTCGAGACTCCACTAACCAATAAAGTCAAGATGTCAAAGGTTTCATCAGCCAACGGAAATTCAATGCCAGGAACTGGCAACCGGTATCAACCGCTAGCAGACCGCGTTGAAGACAACGATGCCGACGAAAGCACAGCAATACCTGCTACCAAAATCAAGGTACCCCCTTTAACTTTAACTACGCTCGATCGTGAAACTATACACGTCATCATGAAAGCTCTCGATATATCAGAGTTCAGCATAAAAAACACGACCAACGGTAAAAAAGTTTTTTTCGAAAACATCGAAGATTATGATAAAGCCAAGGCGCATCTCATCTTTAAAAGAGTTCAATTCTTTACTCATTGTCGACCTGACCAACGACAAATAAAAATAGTTCTATCCGGACTACCTACACGATATGAAACCAGAGTCGCTGAAAAAACACCTGCATACAATCGATGTCAAATGCAATGATGTCAAAAAATTCCACATTAAAAATAAACGCTTCACCGATCAAGCTTTCTACATCCTCTACTTTGGCCAAGGAACGGTAAAAATTGCAAACCTACGCAAAATTAAGGCGGTCATGCATACCATTGTACATTGGAAATACTACTCTCGTAAACGCACTGGTCCTACACAATGTAGAAACTGCCAAATGTATGGTCACGGATCGTCAAACTGTCACCTAGCGATCAAATGCATGCACTGCGGCAAAGAACATTCACACTCTGTCTGCACCGTAACCAAAAACAACGAAAACTTTAAATGCGCGAATTGTTCAGGCAGTCACCTATCATCTGATAAAACATGCCCCAAGCGCCAGGAATACATAGCAATTAAAGCAAATATTAAAAACCGGGCGCAAAAATCGCCGAACGCCGCCACTCAACACCAATCAAAAGCATTGCATTTCAACCTGAACTGTACTAAGGAATTTCCGACTACAGCCAGCCGAGCCCCCCCAACTGAAACACGGTACAATGCACCATCTACCTACAGTGCTATCTTGTCTAACACACTAACAGCAAGGTCTGATTCGAACGATAACCATGACCTATTTTCATCTGATCAGCTGATCAAAATATCAACTGAACTTATCACCCGATTATCAGCTTGCCGCAGCAAACATCAGCAGTACCAGGTACTAGTCGAACTTGCCACCCGTTTTCTCTAAGGATAATTCAAACCATATAAAATGCATGCTATGGAATGCTCAGAGCATTCGTAACAAACACCTTGAAACGTTTAACTTTATTGAAAATAATAATATAGACATACTTATAGTTACCGAAACATGGCTAAAACCAAATGATAAATTGTATAATCCAAATTTTAAAATTTTTAGGAACGATAGAGAGAATCAAACTGGCGGCGGTGTGGCTTTCGCCATAAACAAACGTATCAAAAATATTATCCCCCTCCCTATTATTAAAACAAAAGTAATTGAAAATCTCTCAATAAAACTTACAGACAGTAATACTCAGATTACAGCAGTATACTTTCCCGGTTCTAAAGTAAACTCAACCATGCTTAAGGATTTCCAGGACGATCTTAAGACACTGATTCGCAACAACTCCAATTTCATTATCTGCGGCGACCTAAATTCTAAGCATAGCCACTGGAATTGCAACAGGTCCAACAAAGCTGGTAAACTACTATTTGATATCGTATCACATAGCAATTGCGTTATTGAAACTCCTACAGAACACACGCTCTACTCGCCTAACGCCCGTGGGTCCACCTTAGACCTAATAATAAATTCCGGAGTTACTCTAACTCAAACCACAACAATCCAAGAACTGTCCTCCCCGCACTTACCTGTTATATTCACAATCACAGGCAAAATTACCCGACACGATAATTCTCCTTTCCACTATTTCAATTTCGCTAAAACGAACTGGAGTAGGTTCCATAGACTCCTTACTCGTGACCTCGACCTCAAAAATTTCAATCTCGCACAAGTTAACCTCGCCGAAGTGAACCATATGATCGCTCGGTTCACCAAATCGGTGATCGAAAAAGGAAAGAAATGTGCCGCTGTGTCCACAATCCCCAACAAAAAAACCGAGTTAAGTTTCCAAATCCTGGAACTTATAGCACAACGAAATATCCTGCGCCGCCAATGGCAAAGAACCGGTAATAGCTCAATCAAAACCAAAATAAACCGACTTCCAAAGCGAATAAATTTTGAAATAGCCACAGTCAGAAACCAGAGCTTTAACCAGAAACTATCTGAATTTGGAAAAGGTTCTGACAAACTCTGGAAACTAAATAAGCTGCTCCGGAGGAAAAGCCAATGCATTCCAGACCTCAAAATGAATGATGTTAGTTATATCACCAACACAGATAAAGCCGAACTCTTAGCTAAACATTTCGAACTAGCCCACAGTCTAACTGAAAAACTTAGCGATTCCTACACAATCCAGCTTGTTCAGAACTCAATTCCAAAAGTGCGCGCTCTGCACTCCAATCTGAATCCAAGCCAATTATGCAAGCCAAAGGAAATAAAAGCCATTCTTCGGAAAATCAAAAACAGGAAATGTCCCGGTGGTTCCAAATATTCTCCTAAAAAATCTTCCAAAAAAAGGCATTGTTTACTTAACAGCCATATTCAACAGCTGTTTCAAGTTAGGATACTTTCCAGAGGTATGGAAACATGCCATAGTTCTTCCAATAGCAAAACCTGGCAAGGATGCATCCAACCCCTGCAATTATAGACCAATAAGCTTATTGTCGTCAACTGGTAAAGTCTTTGAACGAATTATACATAGCCGTTTACAAACACACGCAAATGATAACTCGTTAATTCCAAACTACCAGTTTGGGTTTCGACAGCGACATTCAACAAACCACCAGCTTTTAAGAGTAACATATTCGATCAGAAATTCCTTTAGAAACAAAGAATCGGTAGGAATGATCACACTGGACGTTGAAAAAGCGTTCGACTCGGTTTGGCATGATGGTCTGATCCATAAACTATCACAATTCTCTTTTCCCATTTATCTCATAAAGCTCTTAGATAGTTTCCTCCATGAAAGATCCTTCCAAACTCGTGTTAAATCTGCGCATTCGAGTAACCACATTATACCAGCAGGCGTCCCACAAGGTTCTTCCCTAAGCCCCCTCCTATATAATATTTACACCTCCGATCTGCCTAAGCAAACAAACTGTGAACTGGCAATTTTTGCAGATGATATAGTTATATACTCATCAAATATATTTCCCCAAATTATAGTGAATACTCTTCAAGAACAACTGGAAAAAATTCAAAAATATTTTTACCTATGGAAAATTAAAATCAACGCACGCAAAACCAGCGCTATATACTTCACCAAACGCCGCTCACATAAGTACCTTCCTAACCCAAACATAAACATACTAGGTGAAAGCATTCCATGGTCAAAGAACATTAAGTATTTAGGCATTCATCTTGATAGCAAACTTACGTTCCAACATCATACCATAGAAGCCGCAAGCAAAACCATGAAAAGTATTCGCATTCTCTACCCACTTATTAATAGGAAGTCAAGGCTTTCCAAGGAGAACAAACTACTTATCTACAAGACGGTAATGCGACCCTTCCTTACATATGGCGCTCCAGTATGGAACTTTTGCGCCAAGGTACATAAAAAACGACTCCAGATAATCCAGAACAAGTGTCTCAAGATCATCCTGAATAAACCCTGGGATTTTTCTACTCGATCGTTACACCAATTAGGTGAGATGCCGCTAATCGAACCATTTGCCAAAAAACAAGAAGAAAACTTCATTGCAAAGTGTGCACACTCAGAAAATCCATTGATTGTCTCTTTCATTCCTACATAAAACAATCTTCAGTTTATGAATTCATATCCTAGTCAATTTAGTTTAGTTTTAGCCTAGTTTTAAGTAAGTTTAAGGCACCAATAAGGTTTTTTTTTGTTCCAATTTTCCTTATGTAAATTCAATACCAGAAAAAAGTTTTGTAAATTTATGCACAAAGAAAAAACATGAAATACTATGGTTGAAAAGATATGCAATCTGAGCACCAACTCAACAGAAACATTGTACATTTCCTTTATAAATTTTATTTTGAACGAAATAAACATCTATCTATCTATCTAATCGACGATGATTCATCGATAGCAAATAAAACGTATTATACTCGGTTGAGGAAGATAGCAAAGCTATCTTAAAACTTAGCTACTGGAGGACGAGGTCTTTAAATCGAGACGGTTTGAGGTGAAGAATTTAGGAGACCAGGATTTAGGAACGTTTCAAAGGAGTGTAAGAATGAATCTGATGTGGTATTTTTAAGCATAATATTCACATTGAAGTCACCACCAACTATTATGTTACTATGTTGTTTCTGCATACTAAAAAGGTATTCTTCCAGTTATTTCACGTTGTCCTTAGTGAAACATCCGGGAGGGATGTATACACCCACTAACACACCTTTATCGGTTTTACTACTAACTTCTACTCCCAGGAATTCAATACAATCCTCTTTAGATTGAAAGACTAACTTATATCGCTGCTCCTCTGCCCTTTCACTTTATTCTGTCGCTTCGGAATAGCTTATAACCCGGGATTGAAACGGCTTGCGAGGGAATTCCATCATGTAGCCAGGTTTCAGACATTATGATGGCATGCACGTCAGACTGACAGAAAAAATGCTGTAGCTCGTACAGCTTCGATTTAATGCTTCGTGCATTCAGATGCACTATATTGAGACCGTGACCTGACTTGCACATTATATTGAGTAACGCTCGAACTCCGCTTAAGGTTGAAGAACCTATGTTATGATTTGACATTTATAGACTGCGATGTGTGGAGACCTTTCGGAAAACTCGTTTTAATAAAATAACCCATTAAAATAAAAATATCAACTGGTATACCATACTCCTAAAAAATCTTCCAAAAAAAGGCATTGTTTACTTAACAGCCATATTCAACAGCTGTTTACAGTTAGGATACTTTCCAGAGGTATGGAAACATGCCATAGTTCTTCCAATAGCAAAACCTGGCAAGGATGCATCCAACCCCTGCAATTATAGACCAATAAGCTTATTGTCGTCAACTGGTAAAGTCTTTGAACGAATTATACATAGCCGTTTACAAACACACGCAAATGATAACTCGTTAATTCCAAACTACCAGTTTGGGTTTCGACAGCGACATTCAACAAACCACCAGCTTTTAAGAGTAACATATTCGATCAGAAATTCCTTTAGAAACAAAGAATCGGTAGGAATGATCACACTGGACGTTGAAAAAGCGTTCGACTCGGTTTGGCATGATGGTCTGATCCACAAACTATCACAATTCTCTTTTCCCATTTATCTCATAAAGCTCTTAGATAGTTTCCTCCATGAAAGATCCTTCCAAACTCGTGTTAAATCTGCGCATTCGAGTAACCACATTATACCAGCAGGCGTCCCACAAGGTTCTTCCCTAAGCCCCCTCCTATATAATATTTACACCTCCGATCTGCCTAAGCAAACAAACTGTGAACTGGCAATTTTTGCAGATGATATAGTTATATACTCATCAAATATATTTCCCCAAATTATAGTGAATACTCTTCAAGAACAACTGGAAAAAATTCAAAAATATTTTTACCTATGGAAGCCCCCCCCGTGGATCCCTACCTTGCCGTGGTGGGGGGGCTTGTGTCGCGAACCTAGAGTTAGTTGGGGGTGGCTCTGACTACTCTGGGGGAGCGGTGAACGAAAAGAGATCCACACTCAAGCCAAGGTGTATAAGCATTCGTGCCGAGGGCTGCATGGTATCAGGTGGCTAAAAGTGATACCTTGAACGATCTCCTGGGGGCACCGGGCGAAACCCCCTTGTAATGTAGCCTTACGTCCGTATTGGGAGCTCTGCGGATGCGGACCTTCCTTTCTCGCCATACTCGTGGGATCAAAATAGACATAGTATCCAAAACCGACGAAGTGTCTTCTGGTATTAGCACCCCAGTCGACGTGGAACTCGCTGTGGGCACTGATGGCGGGACGGATGTAGAGTGTGAAGACACCCTACTACTCACACCGACCGACCTTCATGAAGAGGGGAACTTGCTCACCCCATCTCTGTGCAGAGGAGTGGTAGTAAGCACGAGCGACGTCAGCATTCAGGAGCCAATGGTTCCAGATGCAGTAGTTGTTCCTGTGGACTTACCGCAAATCGAATCAGAGAGGCAACACGAATACTTCTCCGGAGCCTCTAAGAGACGTATCAGGGCCAAAATTGCCAGTGGCGTGGATCCGGAAGAAGCGCGGAGACAAGTCAGAGAACTTGTAGCCAAACGCGCCTCAGAAGGTGCCAAAACACACATTGGCAAAAGAGGCAGATCTGATGGTAGCACACCAGAACAGATCTTGAAAAAGGTGCAGAAAACTGAACAATCTGCGGCAGTCGTCGACACGGTTCCGGTTAGCAAAACCAAACCAGTCGTCCATGACATGGTTCAGGCCTCCTCGACAAAGACCAAACCAGCCTCTGCAGTAAGTGCAAAAATAGCCAAAGGAAAGCCGGTGGTAGAACAGAGCTCGCTCAACCCGGCACCGCGCACTTCCAAGCTTTCATACAGAGACGTAGCGTCCCAAATGAAAGTAGCTATTACGCACTCAATGCACCCTGTGGTCACTCTCACTGAAGATCAAATGAGAGACGTCAAGCGATCGATCATGGACGAAGTGGACAAGATCGAAGTTGGCGGACCGCATCCGCAATTTATTGCACAAAGTCAGACTAGCGGCTGGCTTAGCATCACGTGCAACAATAAACCGACCAGGGACTGGATCATCAGGATCACCCCAATGCTAAAGCCCTGGAAGGATGCGCGGCTAGTTGCGGTAGATAGGTCCGAACTACCGAAGGCAACTACCTGCGTAACTTATGTCCCACCAGGATTCGAATTGACGGGTGATAAGTTCAAGCTCCGTCTAGGCAAACAAAACCCAAGCCTCAGAACTGAATCATGGCGGGTTCTCCGCATTGCGAAGGAAAAGAATGGCGGACAGACTTTTGTGTTCTCTGTAGATGACGCTTCAATAGCTGAGCTAGAATCACTTAAGTGTCGTCTATTCCTGAACTTTTCAGAAATCCAAGTGAGGATCAAAAAGGAAGGGACAGAGAAAGTCAACACCAACAAGGAAACCACAAGTATCAGGACAGAAACCGCTAAGTGTAAGGATGCCCAGGTCAGAGACTTGAGCCCTCAACCAGGACCATCCAAACCAGCAAATAAAGCAGATGTTCAGGGCAGAGAAATCATTTCTCAACCTGCAACATCACAAGCTCCTATACCAATGGATGTAGAGTCTAGAACGGACAAAAACCAAAAGGTTCAGGACACCTACAACACGTCACAACCCGGACCGACACAATGTCCCTTGGAGTGGACTAGAGTCCAGCGCAGAGTTAAGCCTCACGCAGGCTCCTCCACAGGCCCAACAACTGGTGCACTTGCTTCCAACAAAAAGCAGCTCAAGTCACAGCGCAACACTCCCAAAGGTCTAAAAGCCGGAGGGAAGAAGGCGGATAAAGGCTCAGAGTCAGCGAGAACACCAGTGCCGTCGGCATTGCAGAGGCGGATTCAGCACATCAGAGATGCGGCTCATGCAGCTAACTCTGACAGGGCCAACTCGACTGCCGAGCAATGACCGCCTTCAGGTGCCTTCAAGTGAACCTGCAACATGCAAAAGCATCGTCAGCAGTCCTTTCTCGCAGGTTCACTGAAGCTCAACTTGACGTCGCTCTTATCCAGGAGCCATATCTAACGGAGGAACAGGTAAGAGGTTTGACCGTGGGTGAGCTCTTGTATGACTCTACCAATATTGGTAGACCCAGGGCATGTTTACTTTTCAAAAAGAATACTAAATATGTTCCAATTCCAGGTTACTGTACGAAGGACGTTGTAGCGGCCTTTGTAGAGCTGCAGTTCCCGGAGGGCAGGACAGAAATCATTATATGCTCAGCCTACTTTCCCGGAGACTGCACTGAACCAGCGTCGCCCGTCATCAGGAACATCGTTGACCTATGCCGGAGGACAAACAAGCAGCTGGTACTTGGCTGTGATGCAAATGCACATCACACTATGTGGTCAAGTTCAAACATCAATGAACGGGGTGAGTTGCTTCTAGAATTTATTCACACTAACAACCTATATATTCTAAATAGAGGTAACAAACCCACTTTCATAAACAGAGTCAGGCAGGAGGTTTTAGATCTTACCATTTGTACTCAATTCCTGAGCACAAAAATCTGCAACTGGCACGTCTCTAACGAGACTTCTATGTCAGATCACAGGCATATCCTATTCAACATAGAATCTAACATTATCTTGTCCGAAACGTACAGGAAGCCACAAACGACGAACTGGGAACTATACGACCAGAAATTGTCGGAATGCATGACCGGCACCATACGAAATATTAAGGACATTGATAGCATAGAGATAGCATCAGAACAAATACGCAATGCTATTGAAACTGCTTTCAACTCATCCTGCCCGGAAAGGTCCAGAGCAAGCAACAGGAAAGTAGCTTGGTGGAAGCCAGCATTATCTAAGCTCAGATCTCAAACTAGAAAGCTCTTCAATAGGGCTATTAAAACTGGTGAGTGGGAATCGTACAAAAGGGCTCTAACAGAGTACAACTACGAAATTAGACGTGCAAAGAGAAATTCATGGAAATTGTTTTGCCAGAGTATAAATGATTTGCCCAGCAGCGCAAGAGTACACAAAATACTTTCTAAAGCACATACAAACAAAATGGGCTTATTAGAGAAACCTGATGGCACGATAACCGAAAATGGGAAACAGACGTTAGAACTTTTAGCCCAAACTCATTTCCCAGGATCCTCAACCACAGAACCAAGCAATGAAGAACGATACACCACCTCAAAGCCGAGTAAACCTACCATATTGGACTGGAAAAACTCAGCCAAGATCTTCACTGCTAACAAGGTTAAATGGGCTGTACGTAGTTTCAAACCATTTAAATCCCCTGGAGAAGACAGGATATTTCCCGCTTTACTGCAAAGAGGAATGGACCATCTTCTACCAACACTATTATCCATATTTAGAGCAAGCCACGCATGGAGTTATATACCCATATCCTGGCGTAGCGTTAGGGTGATATACATACCAAAAACAGGGCGCCGTCCGAGCAATGATCCTAAGTCGTATCGTCCTATCAGCTTAACGTCATTTCTCTTAAAAACTATGGAAAAGATTATTGATAGGCATATCAGAGATGGGGCATTGAAATCTCAACCCTTACACTCCAATCAATTTGCATACCAACCGGGGAAGTCTACAACCCACGCCTTACAAAACCTAGTCACAAAAATCGAGAAATCGATTATGGACAAAGAAATAGCGGTGGGTTGCTTCTTAGATATCGAAGGGGCTTTTGACAACACTGCCTACGAAAGTATCTATTCTGCAGCACAAAAGCGTGGTATTGATCCAAAAACCTGCAGTTGGATCAAGGCCATGCTAGAACGCAGGAAAATAACTTCGACACTAGCCGACTCAACAGTCACTGTCACAGCTGCGAAAGGCTGTCCACAGGGTGGGGTACTATCACCCATCCTCTGGTGCTTAGTAGTGGACGATCTTCTTCAAGATCTAACAAGTTCTGGAGTAACGGTACAGGGTTACACTGACGACCTTGCCATCCTTGTTAGAGGTAAGTTTGTAGAGACTGTGGCAAGTCTAGTTCAGAATACCCTTAACCAGGTAGCAACCTGGTGCACTAAAGCAGGATTGGGTATCAACCCAAAGAAAAGCACAATTGTTGCATTCACCAAAAGGAGATGTAAGGACAAACTATCTAAGCCTACTCTTTTTGGAGAATCCATAGAGTATGCCAGGGAGGTAAAATTCCTGGGAATCATCCTAGATGAAAAGCTCACTTGGAACGCTCATCTGGACAAAGTTCTTGAACGGGCCAGAATCTCTCTCTGGACCTGCAGGAGCCTTCTCGGGAAAAACTGGGGACTGAGTCCAAAACTCACCTACTGGATGTATACCGTCGTTGCTAGGCCTATTATAACTTACGCGGCATCCGTCTGGTGGAAGAAAACAAAGCAGAAAACTGCTCAGCTTAAGCTGACCAAACTACAGAGACTGGCATGCCTGGGTGTCACTGGGGCGATGCGCACCACTCCCACAGCCGCCTTAGAGGTGCTTCTCAACCTAGCACCTCTACACTTAGAAATACAGAAAGAAGCTAGGTTCACCACATACAAACTTGGGCCACAAACAAACCCACTCCAAAACCAGCATCCATAATCTGGTACACAGATGGATCTAAAACAGATCAAGGTGTAGGAGCAGGTGTTTATGGTGTGCGCCCAAATGTTAAGTTCTGCTGTAGCATGCACACAACATCCACTGTTTTTCAGGCGGAGACTCATGCTATTGAACTATGCATCAGAGAAAATATCAGACGGGGCTACAAAAACCAACAAATATATATTCTCTCGGACAGCAAAGCTGCAATAATGGCACTCCAGTCCGATCAAATACACTCCAAACTTGTTTGGAATTGCCTCCAATACCTAATTGAACTCGGAAATAAGAACAGAGTTACCCTCATTTGGATTCCGGGTCACAGCGGCTATGTAGGTAACGAAATGGCCGACTCGATGGCTAGAAAAGGTTCAGAAGCGGACTTCATGGGACCATACCCATTTTGTGGGATACCATTAAGCACAGCTAGAATGAACATCCGAATATGGCTTAAATCGCAAAGTGCCATTTACTGGGACTCGGCACCGGGCAACAGGCACTCAAAGCTCTTTATGCCAAAGCATTCGGAAAAAAGAACATCTGACTATCTAAAACTAAGCAGATATCAGACCCGAACCCTAGTGGGAGCTCTGACTGGGCATTGTCACATGAGGAAACATCTCAATAGGATTGGTCTCTCTGAGACCAAAATCTGCAGAATATGCAATGACGAAGACGAAACACCGGAGCATATCCTCTGTGAATGTGAGGGTTTAGCTCACAAAAGACTTCGTCACTTCGGTCAGGGTTTCATGGAACCATCGGAATTCCTGTCCATTTCTCTTCGCAAAATACTAAGCTTCATTGAAAGCGCAGGGATTGAAGAGGAATCATAACCAATTCGGGGGACGTTACAATAAGCCCAACTGTGGCTTCAGTGACAGAGGTTAACCACACCGACCCCTATCTCCAATCTATCTATCTACCTATGGAAAATTAAAATCAACGCACGCAAAACCAGCGCTATATACTTCACCAAACGCCGCTCACATAAGTACCTTCCTAACCCAAACATAAACATACTAGGTGAAAGCATTCCATGGTCAAAGAACATTAAGTATTTAGGCATTCATCTTGATAGCAAACTTACGTTCCAACATCATACCATAGAAGCCGCAAGCAAAACCATGAAAAGTATTCGCATTCTCTACCCACTTATTAATAGGAAGTCAAGGCTTTCCAAGGAGAACAAACTACTTATCTACAAGACGGTAATGCGACCCTTCCTTACATATGGCGCTCCAGTATGGAACTTTTGCGCCAAGGTACATAAAAAACGACTCCAGATAATCCAGAACAAGTGTCTCAAGATCATCCTGAATAAACCCTGGGATTTTTCTACTCGATCGTTACACCAATTAGCTGAGATGCCGCTAATCGAACCATTTGCCAAAAAACAAGAAGAAAACTTCATTGCAAAGTGTGCACACTCAGAAAATCCATTGGTTGTCTCTTTCATTCCTACATAAAACAATCTTCAGTTTATGAATTCATATCCTAGTCAATTTAGTTTAGTTTTAGCCTAGTTTTAAGTAAGTTTAAGGCACCAATAAGGTTTTTTTTTGTTCCAATTTTCCTTATGTAAATTCAATACCAGAAAAAAGTTTTGTAAATTTATGCACAAAGAAAAAACATGAAATACTATGGTTGAAAAGATATGCAATCTGAGCACCAACTCAACAGAAACATTGTACATTTCCTTTATAAATTTTATTTTGAACGAAATAAACATCTATCTATCTATCTAATCGACGATGATTCATCGATAGCAAATAAAACGTATTATACTCGGTTGAGGAAGATAGCAAAGCTATCTTAAAACTTAGCTACTGGAGGACGAGGTCTTTAATTCGAGACGGTTTGAGGTGAAGAATTTAGGAGACCAGGATTTAGGAACGTTTCAAAGGAGTGTAAGAATGAATCTGATGTGGTATTTTTAAGCATAATATTCACATTGAAGTCACCACCAACTATTATGTTACTATGTTGTTTCTGCATACTAAAAAGGTATTCTTCCAGTTATTTCACGTTGTCCTTAGTGAAACATCCGGGAGGGATGTATACACCCACTAACACACCTTTATCGGTTTTACTACTAACTTCTACTCCCAGGAATTCAATACAATCCTCTTTAGATTGAAAGACTAACTTATATCGCTGCTCCTCTGCCCTTTCACTTTATTCTGTCGCTTCGGAATAGCTTATAACCCGGGATTGAAACGGCTTGCGAGGGAATTCCATCATGTAGCCAGGTTTCAGACATTATGATGGCATGCACGTCAGACTGACAGAAAAAATGCTGTAGCTCGTACAGCTTCGATTTAATGCTTCGTGCATTCAGATGCACTATATTGAGACCGTGACCTGACTTGCACATTATATTGAGTAACGCTCGAACTCCGCTTAAGGTTGAAGAACCTATGTTATGATTTGACATTTATAGACTGCGATGTGTGGAGACCTTTCGGAAACTCGTTTTAATAAAATAACCCATTAAAATAAAAATATCAACTGGTATACCATACAAGAAGAGTATAAGATTATTAGAGAAAAAGTTTACAAAAGCTAATAACCAGATAGAAGAAACAAGAATGAAAATAAGCTCAGAGAAAATTGATAACGTTAAATACAATTTAAAGAAAAAGAAAAATGACAATACTACAAATGTTTACTGATGCGACTACTGTCTATATTGTTGCTATCTCCGTTGTAATTGCTGTTGTTGCTGGTGTTGTTGTTGCTGGCTACTTACTCTAGCGCCAGATTGCTGCAGTGATGCAGCTGATTTTCACAAACGGGGTCGACTCGTCTCGCTTGATAAAAACCTCTCCACATCGGTGCGTGCCGAATGTAAGAGTCCTTCACGGTAGGCGGAAAATCCTCGTCTTTCGTCCTCCACGCGGGTGCCTGCTGGTAATGGTTAGTCGGAAGGGACCTGGTTTCCACTCGATTAGTCAGCTAAGACTTACACACACGTTTTCAATCGAGTGCTGTGGTCATTAAGATTGAGGTACCCAACTGTGTGTTGTACCCCCCCGTGCCGTCTTCCTAATACCTTTATATTCCCATATCCAAGTTAAGGTGGAAATCATCGTGCCGACGACTGCATGGCTGAGGGTGAGCTCAGTCGCGAACGATAGACTCCAGATACCGGGCGAACTCTGGTTTTAAGTAGCCTTCCCATGGTAATGCGGTGCTCTGCCATGGGTGACCATCCCCTTCACGCGCTACTCCACCAAACTTAATGTTCCGGCTGATCAACTCGCGTGTCACAGGCTAACAAAGAATAGTGTTGATGCCAATACTCTGCGGTTTGTCAATTTCAAGTTGGGCATCCCATCCCAACTGTTAAATGATGCCCTAAAGTCTTCAAACTGGCCGTTAGGTGTTCAGGGTGTTCAGGGTCAGGACATTCGTGCATCGGCCAAAAAACTTAGATGCGGAATCCATTCCAACAACATTGTAACTAATGGGAGTGGAGGTACTTTTTCCTGTTATTATCACAATGCTGGTGGACTGAGGGCAAAAACAGAACTTTTTTTAAAGTTTCATCGAGTCATGATTATGATATTATAGCCCTCACTGAGACATGGCTGCATGATCATATTTATTTTTCGGAGCTCTTTGACGGATTCTATCATGTTCACCGGAAAGATCGTGCAATATCCGGTCTTCATCAGAGAGGAGGTGGTGTATTGCTTGCAATAAACTCGACGCTCGCGAGTAAGGAAATCGTGCTGCCATCCTTGGAAATGAATCAAACGAAAATTGAACAGCTTTGTGTCCTTGTTCGATTTGACGATTTAAATGAACTTTACTTCTTCATCAGCTATATTCCACCCGGTAGCTCCTTCGAAGTATATATGCTCCACGTTGAAAATATAAATTTCATTGCCGGGAACTTATCCGACGATCAGCGTATTTGTGTGCTTGGCGACTTCAACCTTGGCAACGTTTCATGGACCTGGTGCCCAGATAGTAAAATGCTTATCCCTTATCATGCCAAAACGGATATTGAAACAAACTTTCTGGACTCAATTTTTTGCTTAGATTTAATTCAAGTCAATCATGTAGTAAATTCGTTAGAACGCATTTTAGACCTTATTTTTCTGGACAAAAATATTAAAGTGTTGAATGTTGGCGAAGCAATTTTTAATCTTTTAAGTAATTCCATTCATTACAAAGCAATTGTAATCAATTTCCAATTTTATAGTTTTAGCTCCAATAACAGTACTAAGATTATCGATAGTGAACTAGTGTATAATTTTGGACTTGCAAATTTTTGTGATATTAATAACTATTTCAATTCAGTTGAGTGGGTTGAATTATTTAAAGATCTGAATCTCAACGCTGCTTATATTAAATTTAATTCTATCATTATTGACTGTATCGCGCTATTTGTTCCCAAAAGAATTATCAAGAGTAACAAGCTTCCCTGGCACAACGTTCGTCTTTCAAAACTTAAAAATGCGAGAAATAGAGCACATGATAAATTTAAGGGTACGAAGTCGGCAGTGGATCTTGAACGGTTTATGGGTTTGCGCAGAGACTATGATTGTCTAAACAAGTTCCTCTATAAACAATACCTACTGTCTACAGAGTCAAAAATAAAAACGGATAGTAAAATCTTCTGGTCTTTTCTGAACTCAAAGAGAAAACATTTGTCCATCCCTTCTGTGATGGAATTTAGAGGGTGTTCCTCCACTGATTTAACATCGTCTTGTGACTTATTTGCCAATTTCTTTGAATCTGTTTATAACAATAGTGTTCACCCGCATGATCCTAATATGTTCAGTCATCTAGCCCCGATTACAGATATCGGCTCATTGGTATTTTCTGTTGCAGATGTCTCTACTGCAATGGCATGTCTTAAAAATAGTTTTAGCCCGGGCCCGGATGGAATTCCTCCTGGTTTCTTGAAATCTTGTCAGGACTCTTAATATACTTCTTTAAGTATAATTTTTAATATGTCGTTATCGTATGGTATTTTTTTAGATGATTGGAAGATATCTTATATAACGCCAATTCATAAGTCTGGGCCTAAGCACTTGGTTGAGAACTACAGACCGATTTCTAAGTTATCTGCAATACCAAAGTTATTTGAAAGTATTGTAAAAACTAAACTCGTTTTTGAAGTAAAGGAGCATATATCATCTTCACAACATGGTTTTGTGTCTGGAAGATCAACCGAGACTAATCTTGCGGTTTTCACCCATTATTGCTTGGAAGCGCTAGAGTCAGGCTTTCAGGTGGACGTTTTGTATACGGATTTCGTAAAAGCGTTTGATAGAATTCATATAAGCCTGCTGCTTTCAAAATTGGGTGCTCTTGGTTTTCATTCTAATCTTTTGCTATGGATTGGCTCTTATTTGGATAATAGGAAACAGTATGTTCGTTTATCGTCTTTCTTGTCACGTTGTATCTCAGTTCCCTCTGGTGTTCCTCAGGGTAGTCACCTCGGTCCTCTTCTTTTCCTCATTTTTATTAATGATGTTTTTGATCTGTTCCAACATGCGTCATGTTTGGGGTTCGCCGATGATCTGAAAATATACACTCGTCTGAATAGTCAAATCGAATCCTTTAGGTTTCAATCTGAGATTACTCTATTCTGGGAATGGTGTGAATTTAATTCTCTGCTATTAAATCCCAATAAATGTAAAATTTTTACTATAGGGCGGAGTAATTCTCCAGTTCATTTTAATTATAATTTTCCTGGTATCACTCTGACTCGATCTGAAGTAGTATTGGACCTAGGCGTGTTAATGGATAGCAAACTCAGTTTCAATATGCATGTTGATCGAATGATATCTAAAGCTAATTCTAAGTTGGGATTTGTGATGAGAAATTCTATGGAATTTACTGATCCTTATACCCTAAAAACCCTGTTCTGCTCTCTTGTGAGATCCATTTTGGAATACTGGTCAGTTGTGTGGAATCCTTTTTATTACACTCATATAAAAAGACTGGAATGTGTTCAGAAAAGGTTTACGAGGTTCGCTGTTAGAAGACTTCATTGGTCCGATGGATTACCTTCTTATGTAAGTAGGTGCAAACTAATTGATCTGCTACCCTTGCAGAAACGTAGACAGATTCGTGATATAATGTTTGCACGTGACGTATTATGCTCCAAAATAATTTCGCCGGAACTTCTAGCGTCTTTTCATATTTATGCACCTGAAAGACCACTGCGGGTTCGTACCTTTCTTCAAATCAATCCACATAGAGTAAACTATGGCATGAATGAGCCACTCACGCGTTGTGCTTCGCGTTTCAACGAGGTTAGTTCTCTTGTTGATTTAAGTTCGGGTAGATTCCCTTTCAAATCGATTTTAATCAACATTTGGAGACTTAATTGAAATTGGAAATGAACTTATTCTTTTTTGTCTTTTTAAAATTCTCTTTGATACTATTATGTAATTGCTCTTGCCCACTTATCGGTATTTATTGTTAATTTTACTTTCTTATTTTAAATTCGTAGTCTGTAAATATATACATATGGTAGACCGAAATAAATAAATAAATAAAATTACTCGTGGACCAAGATGAATAAAGATGAACAACAACAACAAAACAAAACAACAAAAACAACGCAGACGATAGAGAGCCTCCTGGAAGAGGTACTTGAGAGAAGTCTCGAGGAGCTCGACCTGAGGAGTCCTCAGCTCAACATCGACGCTGAGATGGAGGAGAGATTGCTGGAGCCGGCAATCTCCTCGGGAGAGGCCAGTGACGGAAACGGCGGAGTAGCTAGTGCCAATGAGACGAAGTCGACAGAAGGTGCCATACAGCCAACTGAAGGCAACTCATCTCGGCAGCTGTATGATGATGCCGGGAATACTGGGGCTAATCCCGCGCGTGTGCGTGGCAGGCGCCGCTACTCGGACGCCAAAATGGCCCTAAGGCGATATAACACCAACAATTTCTTGCTGAAGAAGATCCTGGCGAAGGATCCGGCTTAAAGGCGCGTATCACCGAATACGAAGCAGCTAACCCCGCAGTGGCTCTAGGTTCTGGCAGCAAGCGGACAAGTGATCGACCAAAGAATGCCAGTGCTAGCAATAGTACAAGGCGCGTAGTCCGGCACGCAAATCGGGCACCGATAGCAAGCACTACCAGTAGTGCAATGCGCGGCGTCGAGCGGGGCGGTACAAGGCAACTCATGTTGTTGCAGAATGGAAAGGGGGTCGGAGCTGCTACGCCAGTTGGCGATGCGCGAATGCGTGCGAAGAAATCCAGAGAGGAGTTCGCAAGCAAAAAGCTCCGATCCGAAGAAGATAGTCCCAGGGACCCGAAAAAGCCGAGGACAGTTCCAGCTCAAGATGGCGAACAGCAGACTGTTATACGTCACGCTCCTCGGCGTTGGGTGCGGACGTCCCTAGTGGGGGTCCTGTACTCTTACAGGATCGTAGTGTTTAAAAAAAGACAACAATAGCTGGTTTTTTCCAACCGGGGCTGGCTACTCACGCAGAAATTAACTCCTCGTTGAACCGACTGATTTCGACTGCCGGATCGATGGTTCGATTCATTCCATCGAACCTCGCATCCGGCTGCTGACCGATTTAAATTTTCTCACGACATTGCACTTTTCGTTGAGATTTCCATGCCGACTTTACACGCGCGGTCACTTGACCTCATAGGTCATTATGCTACAAGTGTGGCATCGGCATTTCTTTTTACTTGGTTCAATAAATTGTCGCACGCGCGATCAAAGTTTATTGAACCAAGCAACGTGTTGTTGTTGTTATAAATCGAGGTGCGATCGCGTTACGTTCTGTATGGGCCCAGTATGACCGTCGGCGAGAATACGATCCCCTATTTACTTGATAAGTGAAATGAGGTAGGTCGTGTGTTGTGTTTACAACATTCCTTCCCCCTTGAAAAAAAAATTTCCTAATGTTGGGAATTTTGCAACGACGTTGGATTAATTTTGGAAAGTAGTACAATGTCGTGAGAATGCGAATGCGGTCTGCAATATGCAATGCATACATAATTCCGTAGCTTTCTTTGAACAAATTTTTGTTTTCTGCGTGAGTGTGAACCCCCGTTTTGTTTTATTATTCAACCCAATTTTTTTTTTTTTTTTTTTTTTTTTTTTTTTTCTTATATATATTTTTACAAATTTGTTTTACTTATTATTAATTGTATTGTATGGTTAGTGTGGGGTAATATATATATATAAGTGCTAAATAGTTTAATTACAGCTTATGTTGCCCTATATTTATACATATATAATTATATATTTTTGTATTCTAAGTTTGCTAGATGTTTATATAAAATGGATATGTGTATAGTTATATCTTAGAGTCTTTATCTAATAAATTTAATTCAATATTTTATAAATATATTTAAAAATATAACAATTTGTTATTAATTTTGCCTTTTTTTTTTTTTAGATAGTAGGTATTACGTGTAGTTTATGTTATGTATGTATGAATTTACTTTGTCCAAGACTTGTTCGAAATTGATTTATTTTAGTTTCCTCCTTTTATGTATCGATATAAGTATATTCACTTATTGCTAGTAGTAATTTCATATTTTTAGTATTTTTGTGTGTATCTTAGTGATTTCGGCTCTGGATAATTGTTCGTTGGTGAGCGATTTTTTTATTGTGGTAACCTAAACGCTAACGTTAGCTAGACGGATTGGGGGCTTCATTTCCATGGCGACATTCGCATTTCCAGAGGCTGCTTCTCTGTTTTTATTCTTGCACATTTTTCTGAGTTGGACGCGATATTTGATCGTAATTGTAGTCAGTATGATAAAGAGAAGCACGTAGCTTAATGCATAGTGATGATAGTCATGGTGGTTAAGGTCATTACGATTGAATTCATCTTCTAAACGGTGTTGGTTTTTTATTTCGGTGTTTAATTTTTCTAACTCCGTGTGGTCTGAGTTTTTCAGGATCAGGGTTTGGGTTGATGGTTTCAATCGGCTTTTGCTATTCAACGAGGCCATTTGGGAGGATAGGTTGACCATTGGTACGTAATCCTGCTTTACTTTTAGCTCACTAGTTGAACTTGCGTACAACTTCAGACCTTCGCTTCTTACGTAACAATTCTCTTTTATTTCCAGTACCCCATTAGAGTTTAGATTTTCTGTTTGCAATCGGTTATTACAAATAATGTCGACAGGTGTTGACTTATCAAATGAGTAGAGCCATGTATTTGCCTGTGACAATTGCATCCAAAGCTGTGTAGGTGGGATTTTATTGATTATGCAACTATTGGGGATTGTTTTGGAGTGTTTTAATAATTGTATTTCGCATAAGCTGTTTCCAGAATGCGTGTTATATATTGGTAGTACTAGTTCGCATAAGTAGTCATTATTTTTAGTGTGCTGACAGGAATGGAAGTCACTTTTACTCATTGGGAGGTACTGTTCGCGGTTAATGTCGATAGCTATATATTCTGAGTTGGGTTGTATATATACGAATTCATTACCGTGTTTTGTCGGCAAGGGAATGATTTTAAAAATTTGATACGGAGTGCTATATGGTAGGGGTATTTTTGTTTCTATTATTATTCTAGATTCGGTCTTTATGGCTGACATACTACTGCATCTATATATTTGGATTAGGTTAGATTCTTCCAAGTTGACGGGAAGCTCCAGGCCGAATTTTAAGTGCCTACGAATTTCTGATAGTGCGTTTTCAAGTTGTAGGGGGCTCAGAAGATAAGGGTTTGGGCGTCCATGAGTGACATCTAGCAATATTCCTATTAACTTGGACTGGGTATTTTGGTATCTTACTAATTCAGTTGTTATTTGAAGGGCCACTGAATTTAATTCCTCTGAAAATTTTAAGTTTTCAAGGTCCTTCTGGGATTCATTTAATACGTTTTCGACTGTGCTGATTTTATTGGCTAGTTTGATAAAGGTATCGCGTATTTCTGTTTGTGATTTCTTGAAAAGGTTGACGGTGTTATCCACTATAGTGGTTTGTGATTTGATGAGTTCCAACATGTGTGTTTGGCTATTATTGAGCCTATGAATATTTTCCTCGTAGTACTTCCCATCTTCTTCGCTAAGAGTACCAAATGTAAATTTTTGTATAGTTCCTACTATACCGATTAGTGCTCGCTTTTGGCGGACGGAATTACTACTATTCAATAATTCATTCTGCAGTTCTGTGTGTTTTACTGCTCTTAGCAACTCTATTATTTCACCTGAGCATAGATCTGCCGCAGTTGGATGATCTGTGTGATATTTTCCACATGATTCACTTAACTGATGGGCTAAACGTTTTAGATAAGAAAACTCTGCGTGGAAAAGATTGAGATCGGTATATGTAACAAGTCTCCAGAAATTATTGTATAGTTTTATTTCGCCTGATTCATCGAAGTATATTCCCGCGTTGTCGTTGATAGTGGTAATTTTGACATTCGAAAGGTGATTGTCTGCGTTTATCGAAAGGGTGATTGTAACAATCGCCAGGGGAATTATTACATGCACGCGCATGGTGTTCACTCGCATGGTTGGTTTTCTGTAATCAAACATAAAGTGGTATTTGGATTATCAGATTTTCACGAAGCACAACATTGCTGACGATAATTGAGAAATCGTCCGGCATTTATAGAAATTTTGGCTCATAACTATTGTTAGTCACGTGGGTGCGATAGTGCAGGATGGTGCTATAAGTGTTATTAGTTTAAATATCCATGATTGATAAGGAGGTCTTTGATACCTTCCATATCCACTCTGTTTCGAAAGGGTGCCCCCGATGGGTTCAATATTTATTTTTATTGGTTAACTTTTGTAGGGTCTAGTACCTACTAGTCTTTTTTTTTTCATTGGGTGATAGGGAGGTCTTTCAAACCAATCATATCCGCATTTTCCGTAGAAGGCGTCCCTTTGAATATAGAATTTATCTATGTATGTTTATTTTATGTATCATATCGTCATTATTCAATGAATAATTTTAGGTTATCATTGTGGCATCTTCTTTGTTTTTGACCGATCTGAATGGTAGTGTTCTCTGGTGAGTTAATCTTTACTATCCTATATGGTCCTGTCCACAGTGGGGACAATTTGTTTTTTCGTGTATTGTTTTTGAGGAGGACTTCCTCGTCTAACACGAAAACCTTTTCTTTCACACGTTTATCGTAACTAACTTTTGATTTTTCTTTTCTATCGATTAAATTTTGTTTTGCGATTTGGAATGAGTTTTGGAGTCTAGCTTTTAGTTCGTTTACATAGTTGTCATAATTGTAACATATGTCCGGTGGTTTCTGCAGGGACGACGGGATTTCAGACTTAAACCCGTAGAGTAATTCATGAGGGGTGAAGTTAGTACTTGAATGTACTGAACTATTGTACGTGAACATTGCGTATGGGATCCATGTGTCCCAGGATAAGGGATCTTGGTTAACGTAGTTCCGTAGATATTCACCTAATGTTCTGTGACTTCTCTCAAGTGCGCCGTTTGATTGGGGGTGATACGCTGTAGTTTGTAATTTATGGATCTTCAGAAGCTTGCACATTTTAATGAACAATTCGCTAAGAAAATTAGTTCCTTGATCTGTCAGTAGTGATTCCGGCGTACCGTGCTTGCATATTATCTGAGTGGCGAAATATTTCGCGACAGTAGAGGCTTCAGCGTCGGGAATAGGCATGGCCTCAGAATATTTCGTGAGGTCGTCCTGGAACGTGAGTATATATCTGTTACCTTCGTAACTGGTAGGTAGTGGTCCGACTATGTCCAAGAATACCTTCTCGAATGGCCTGGAACTGGTTGTTGTTATCTTCATCGGTGTCTTTTTTGACCTGTCGAATTTGTTTTTCTGGCAAGATGGACATTTCCTTATAAATTCTTTGACATCTTTGGACATACCTTCCCAATGGTATACTCTTTGTATTTTTTCCAGTGTTCTGGTTTCACCTTGGTGGCCTCCTAGAGGCGAATTATGATGTTCCTCTAGTACCTGTTCCCTTTCTGAATCATCTGTTACTATTATTTTGTTATAGAGATATAGGATTGGGGTTATAGTTGTGTCTTTGAAAATGGCTATGCAACACTGCTTGATACAGAAAAGATTAGTCACTGTTGTTGGGGGTACGGAGATATGAACTTCGGTTTCATTTGTACTCATTGCATCTGATTTCATTTCCGTGATAGCCTCGGTTAGTGCCGTAATGTTAAGTTTGGTTCCTTCCTCTATTGGGAGTCTTAATACTATGAATTGGATTTTATTTATTTCAACAAATAGTTTTGTTGTGCCCGTTTGGGACTTTAGAGAGGGGAGTTTTGATAATAACGCTTTCTCTTCCGGTATCTGTTGACCTAGGATGAGAAAATATTTTCGATTCGCTTTCTTGAGGTTCAGTAAGCTTTCGTGACTTTCTTGAACAACACTGGTCTCCACTATTCCTTGAGATGCACCAATGGTTGAATCCGTTTGGTCGATTATTTTCTCGTTCAATTTCTTTTTTTGATTCCGAGTTATTACCTGAACTGTCGTTGGTTCTATTTGTACGCGACTGAGTGCGTCGGCGTTACAGTTTAGTCTTCCAGGTTTGTAAATAATCTGGTACTCGTGCTCTTCCAGCTTAATTCGCCATCGCATGAGTCTGGATGTGGGTTCCCTCAAATTCATTAGCCATGTTAACGGTTTATGATCAGTCACTATTGTGAATTTCTGGCCGTAAATATAGGGCCGGAACTGTTCAGTTGCGTATATTATTGCCAAAAGTTCCTTTTCTACTGTAGAATATCTTGTTTCAGCAGAGTTTAGCGTTCGACTGGCATAGCAAATTGGTTTATCGGATCCGACTACACCTTGTGATAACACGGCTCCGATGGCGACGTCTGATGCGTCAGTAGTAACAATAAATTGTTCGTCAAAATTAGGGTATTGCAGCAGTGGTGCCGTCATCAATTTTTCTTTAAGGGTTTGGTAGGCTTCATCACAAAAAGGTGTCCACTTGAAGTCAACTTCTTTCTTTAAGAGTGCCGTTAGAGGTTTGGCAATTTTAGCGAAATTTGGAATGAACCTTCTGTAGTATCCCACGAAACCTAGGAAAGATTTTATATCTTTAACTCTTTGTGGTACAGGATATTTCTCTACGGCTTCTATTTTGGAAGGGTCTGGTCTTACACCGTGCTCGCTGACCAAGTGTCCTAAGTATTGAATTTGTTTATCCAGAAAATGACATTTTTCTGGTTGTAATTTCAAGTTATTGCTTCGGAGTCGTTCCAGTACATGCCATAGCTTCTTATTATGATCCGACAAGTTGTAGCCATGTATCACTATGTCGTCCATGTAGACAAAACATTCCACTCCCTGTAGCCCCACCAGGACCGTATCCATTAGACGCTGAAAGGTAGCTGGGGCTCTCTTCAGTCCGAATGGCATTCGGTTGTAGTGATAATGACCAAAAGGGGTGCTGAATGCAGTCTTCTCCTTATCTTGTTCCGCCATGGGAATTTGATGAAACCCGTTAGCTAAATCAAGAGTGCTGAAGTATTTAGCCCGTCCTAGTTGGTCCAAGATTTCGGCTATGTTCGGTAGAGGATAAGCATCTCCGGCGGTTATTTCGTTAACCCTCCTGAAATCAACCACAACTCGCCATTTTTTATTGCCATCAGCGTCTGGTTTTTTGGGAACTAGTAAGAGAGGTGAGTTCCAAGGGCTTTTACTATGACTGATAATCTCTTCGTCTATCATCTTGCCTATCTGACGATTAATTTCGGATTTATGTGCATGCGGAAGTCGATATGGTCGCACATTAATTATCGTGTTTTCTGGTTTCGTCGGTATATAATGACTGACTGCATCGGTGTAGGTGAGACGGTCATCTTTCAAATAAAAGACGTCGTTAAATTCTCTGCATATGTGCTTTATAGAGTTTTTTTCTTCGTCATTACAATGATTCAAATTTAGCTGTTTGGTCAACTTCCCAAGCCTATTTTCAACGGGGTCGTCATTTGGATTGAGTTCAAGTATTTCGTAATCGTCGAGCCGGTTAAAATTGAAAACCAGTCTCTCATCAGACAGTCTAACTTCATTTTCGTTACTGTTAAGGACCGCTACTTTTATGAAACCTTCGGGGTTTGGTTTAACCAAGGAGTTTCCAACGTACACTCCAGGAATAATTTGCGAATTTAGACAATAAGCTTCCCCTACCAAGTTAGTCTTCACTGAAACTGTCTTTTGGGACCTACCCGGGATTGTTGTAAAATCTGCCTCGATGATTGGCCTTTCTTCTAAGTTTGGTTTTTGGTTATTTGTTAGTTTTTCACTTGTTGATTGATTTATTCTCGCCATCGTGTCTTCTAAAGTGTATGACATGTTTGACTTGTTTAAGGTGATTGTTAGGTATTCGTTAGAATAATCGATTTGACATTTATATGCCCTTAGAAAGTCGTGACCTAATATACCATCGTACTTTAATTCTAAATCATCCTCTAATATATGGAGAACGTGATCTATGGCTACATTCGTAAAATACAATGAGGTTTCGACTGTACCGACGGTTGTGATGGCCTTACCTGTCATTGTTATAATGTCCGTTCGTTTGTTACGATTAATTTGGATTTGTGGGGCGATTTTTGATAGTTTGTGTAAAGATATTTCAGCACCTGTATCGACTAAGAATGTGCTGTACTGATAAGGCGATACCGAGTTGGACACCCTCAGTGTTATATCTTTACCTGTTATAAACAATTTCATTCTGTGCTGGGTGTGTAAGTCGCTTGTTGCTCGTGCACTTCCGCGCTCACAATGAGTTGATTTTGGCGAGACGACTCTCTCTGGTCGTCCCGCCGATTTTGGTTTCCCGAATTATAAGACTCCCCTTGTACCCCTTTTTCCGTTTGGCCCGTTTGTGCTAGGTGATTGTTCGGCTTTGGCCGGTAGTTCGGATTGTAATTACCCTTAGCGTTCGATTGGGATATCTCAGATCTTCCAGTGGTTTTTTGTGTGGGTACTGTTGAATTATGGTTTTGTTGCCTATACCCATTTGAAGACCCCGGATTTGATCGTTGCTGATCATAGTTATCCTGTTGGGTGTTGTATTTTCGCCTACGACACTCAGAAATGTGGTGATTAGGTTTCCGGCAATAAGCGCAGAAAATTTTCTCTTGTTTAGGGGCGATGGGACCAGATTCGTTGGTTTTAGTTTCTGTCGAATAATGTTTCGAGCCAGTCATACGCTCATCTTCTGTGAGGGCGTAAGTAATGGCTTCTTCCATGGTATTTTTTGATGCAGCCTTCACTAGAAGCCGGAGTTGTTCATTTTTCAGACCGTCCTCGAATGAACGTTTAGCTTGCGCTTCGTTTTCGATGACGAGGAAATTTTGAATAATTTTCTCAGTAGTGGATTGTTTTGTGACGTCATTTAAGAGAGACAAAATTTTATTTATTCTGTTAGAATAGTCTCTAACACACTCTTCACGTTTTTATTTCGCGTCATGGAGTTCTCTTTGAAGGGATATTCTGGATCGACTGTCCAGGAAATTTTTCTGCAATAGGTCTCGCAAAGCTTCCCATGAGTCTATAGAGTTGTGTTTAACAAGCTCATAGGCTCTTCCGGTAAGCTTGGCCTTAATAAGGGTCAAGAACACAGTCCTTTTGACTGCGGTAACACTGTCCGCTTGAAACATTGAGCAACATGTTATAAATCGGTGAAGGTTGTCAGAACTCCCGTCGTATTCGGGGATAATCGCATTGGCGTCCGCTATAGTCAAGGAGTCTGCCATATCTAATACAGTTGAATCCTCCGATTCGCTATCACTATCAGTAAGGGCGATCGCGTCCGACGAAATATCTCTGAGTGGAGTAGTTACCGAGCTATACTCGGTACCGTTTCTAGTGGGCATAAAACCGAATGGAAGAATGAATTAACTCTACTATGACGTTCCGAATAATATAAAAATTTTTTTTTTTTTTTTTTTTTTTTTTTTCAAAAAAGAAAAAGAAACCTCTCTTTTTTTTTTTGCAAAATGTGGCACGATTGCGCACCCCAAAATGAGTTCAAAAGAAAATAGTTAACTGTCTGGACCGCAGAAATAAAATTACGGAACGTATAGTCGGGTAGAGTGAGAGCTAAATCACAATATAGAAACACCCGCGAACAATTATATTTATATAAAGCATGCCGTTCACATTACAACACCCAAAACACTTTATTTTTACGCGAAGTTTCACACGAGAAAGGAGAAAAATAAAAATAAAAAAAAAAATTAACTTGGACTTACATGTCGTTAAAACTATTGAAGTTCGTTTGCCGGTTCCACTGTTCCGGGAAGCGGTCTTCTCGTAGTTCGATGCTGACGTAATTCCTGATGATGAGCCGATCTCGCTGTTCCGCTGTCTTCTCGTAGGTTGGTTCAAATAGTCGATTGTCCTTGGTTGCTCTGGAGACCCTCCCTTTTGGAGTCGGTGGGGCGTATCTCTTCGCGAGACTTAAGTTGAACTGCCCGGTTGATGTGAAGGCAGCCCTGAGTGCACAACTCCAAGGACCTACAGCTGCGGTAGCCTTCTTTTCTGCTTCCGTGGTTATTTATTGATTTTTTTTTTTTATTTTGCCTTTTATAAAGGACTTTTGTATTCGCCAATGGGGATACCCGACTGGTTTATTGTAACTACCATTATCGTGGATATCCCACCGCTGCCACCAAATGTTATACGTCACGCTCCTCGGCGTTGGGTGCGGACGTCCCTAGTGGGGGTCCTGTACTCTTACAGGATCGTAGTGTTTAAAAAAAGACAACAATAGCTGGTTTTTTCCAACCGGGGCTGGCTACTCACGCAGAAATTAACTCCTCGTTGAACCGACTGATTTCGACTGCCGGATCGATGGTTCGATTCATTCCATCGAACCTCGCATCCGGCTGCTGACCGATTTAAATTTTCTCACGACATTGCACTTTTCGTTGAGATTTCCATGCCGACTTTACACGCGCGGTCACTTGACCTCATAGGTCATTATGCTACAAGTGTGGCATCGGCATTTCTTTTTACTTGGTTCAATAAATTGTCGCACGCGCGATCAAAGTTTATTGAACCAAGCAACGTGTTGTTGTTGTTATAAATCGAGGTGCGATCGCGTTACGTTCTGTATGGGCCCAGTATGACCGTCGGCGAGAATACGATCCCCTATTTACTTGATAAGTGAAATGAGGTAGGTCGTGTGTTGTGTTTACAACAAGACATTAAAGCTCAGTTGTCAGTGGCCACCTTAAGGTGGCCATCGTCGACCTGGACCACATTGAAGGTAGAGTGTCCGAAAACAACTGGAAGCTACTGTTAGCGGCTCTACATAGCGCGCTGTTAGCCCGCTTTAGAAGTACGCAGGGTCAGGACCATCGAGTGTCTAGACGAACCCTCTCTGGGATTTGTGAAGGCGACGATATCGTCATTGGTCAACCCGTGGCCAAATACACGACTGGCTGTGGTGCAACGAGAGGATGTACCAGATAGGCCAAAAGCGCGAATATGGGTTCCAGCACCAATTATGGCAAAGGAGGATGTTATAGGCATGCTGCGATACCAGAACTCTAAGATCCCACCGGGTGACTTGGAGATCTACAAGGCGGAGGAACCTACGGAGGAAGGACAGTCCTTCGTGCTACAACTAAGGCCTGAAGCCGTCTCCACCATTAAGGAGAACGGTAGGCGACTGGTCTTTGGAGTTGCGGTGGTGAACATCAAGTTCTTTGACAAGAACATGGTTCACACCACGGAAGTGGGATCGGTAAGCACCAACCTAGGCGCTCGCGATATGCCGGAAGTGGGGTCATCAAGTGCCAACCCAGGCGCTTGCGACCAGCAAGACGAAGAAGGCATTAGGGGTGCCGAGGTTGATTGCACTCTTTCCAATGCTCAGAATAGTGCAAATAAACCTGCAGCACTATAAGGCAGCCACTGCCAACCTGGGTGCGTTTCTCAACGAGGAACGCATCGACGTCGCTCTGATCCAGGAGCCATGGATTAACAGAGGTAAGATTCAAGGCCTGAGGTTGAGCCAAGAGCGTGCATCCTCGCGAATCGTAATATTAATCTGTTCCTACTTTTTTCTCAGAGCTCGGAGGACCTTGTTGTGGCTAGATGCGAGAGAGGGGGGGGGGGGGGGGGGGGTCTGCCCCCGTTTCTAGTGGCCTCGGCTTACATGGCACAAGATCGCTGCGCTCCGCCAGACGAACTGAAGACACTTTCAGAGTACGCTAGTAGGCAAGGAGACAGCCTTTTGGTAGGTGCGGATGCTAACGCTCACCACATCCAGTGGGGCAGCTCGGATATTAACGATAGGGGTGAGTCTCTTTTTGATTTCATAATTAATTCCAATCTAGCAATCTGCAATACGGGAACGAAGCCAACCTTCGTAACAAAGGTCAGGAGGGAACTGCTGGACATCACACTTGTCTCGGACTCCCATGTTATCAGGGTAAATAAATGGAAGGTGTCTAGTCGCGCATCGTTCTCGGATCACTGTTTGATCAGGTTTGATGTGATAGACAAGGCCCCCCCCCCCCCAATGTGACGTTCAGAAATCAGATTGGACCAGATTTGCCAGACAGGTCTCCAAAAACTTGGCAAAACCACCAACAAGCCCTATAGAATCTGGGCCAGAGTTGGACAAAGAAGTCGATAAGCTGACAGGTAAGTTGGTCGACGCTTTCAACAGGTCATGCCCCATCAGTAATCCCCCACGTGGTGGGATGCTGACGTTAGGCTGTACAGGACCATCTCCAGCAAACTGTTCAACTTAGCAAAGGACAGTAATCTGCAGGAGGACTGGACGGCGTACAGAAACAGTCCCAAAAATTTTAAGAAGACAGTCAAACAGGCCAAGCGAAAGTCTTGGGGCGCTTGTGTGAATCAATCGAGAAGACGAGCGAAGCTGCTAGGCTGAGAAGAATTATATCCAAAGATCCAGTCGCACCTGGCTACCTCCGGGACTCGGGGGAGGTTTGGACCGAATCCAGCAGCCAAACGTTGGAACTGCTAATAAGCGTGCATTTTCCAGGCTGCTCCGAGGTACTACAGGACTGCACAGACAGTCCATTGAACGAGTACGTCGGGCAGGAATCGTGCAACTCCATTGTCAGCCCGGAGAAGATAGTTTGGGCAATCAAGTCTTTCATGCCTTATAAGTCGCCAGAAGTAGACGGGGCTATGATGCAAAATGCGCTGGAATACCCTGGCTACTGGCGATTTTTAGGGGATGCCTTGCTCTCGGCCACATTCCCTGCAAATGGAGGGAGGCACGAGTTATCTTCATACCCAAAGCGGAAAGACGAAGCCACATTTTAGCGAAGGACTTCAGACCCATAAGTTTGACCTCCTTCTTACTTAAAACCCTCGAAAGGTTGCTGGAGATACACATCCGTGACAAAGCGAGGGTTATGGCCCTGTCGGGCTCACAACATGCCTACACCAAAGGTAGATCGACCGAAACGGCGCTACACCAGGTAGTTATGGAGATTGAGAAGTCTCTGTCTTTTAAAGAATTCACTCTTGCAGCCTTCCTGGATATCGAGGGTGCCTTTAACAACGTAAAAGTTGAGGCGATCAGCGATGCACTGAGGGATGTAGGGGTGGAAAGGGGGCTCTGTAACCGGATAACCGTAATGCTGAGCAGCCGTGTCATTGAATCGACACTGGGCAGTAGCAAATTACGCAGGTACATGGCCCGGGGTACGCCACAGGGAGGTGTAATTTCACCACTGCTGTGGCTCGTAGTAGTCAACACGATTTTGACTTCACTTACCCGTCAGGGTGCCAAGGTGGTCGCAAATGCAGACGACTTAGCGATTTTGATATCTGGTAGGTTTCTCCCCACTATAAGTGACCTGCTCGAAAGGGCACTCGCACTAGTGAGCGCGTGGGCGAATGGCTGTAAGCTGGGGGTCAATGCCTCAAAGACAGAGCTAGTTCTATTCACGCGTAGAACCAAAGTCCCAGATTTCACACTCCCTAAACTGGGTGGTCTCACTCTACAACTCAGGGACAATGCTAGGAACTTAGGTATAGTTCTGTGCCGGAAACTTACCTGGGGTAAAAACATCGATGAGCGACTGAGAAAGCTCTATGTGCTCTCTACGCTTGCAGAAAGATGTTCGGAAAAAAGTGGGGGATTCAGCCAGGGATTGCTCACTGGATGTACATGGCCATAGTCAGGCCTATCTTAACCTACGGGATTCTAGTGTGGTGGGTAGCTCTGGAGAAATCTACCTACCTGAGTAAACTCACCAAGGTTCAGCGTCTTGCTTCCACAAGAGCAACGGGTATACTTAGCACTAAACCACACCTACGTTGTGAGGACGCAAATCTGAGACACAAATTTCCTTCACACAAAGCATTGAATTAACAGAAACAACACGGTAACACTGGACATACGAACAGCACGGTAACACGGAATTAAACAGAGAAACAACAACAGCAAATTAACATATAAACAAAGGGAACATGGAGCGAATGAAAAACTTAGAACTAAGACAACATAAAGAAAACTTAGAACATTGAAATAACATGGAAAACACAAAAGGAGCCTGAAAAGGAGAAAACGCACGTTGGCAAAACCTGAAAAGGAGAAAACGCACGTTGGCAAAACCTGAAAAGTCGGTTGGACCGTAACAATGCTTCAGGTAACATAGTACGGCTGGATAAACCCACCGACAAAGGTACAATCTCACAAAAAGACTATATACTGACGACTACATGTACCAGCCACGAATCATTTTTTTTTTAAGGATACTGAACTGGACTTAGGTGGTTAGCCTTTAATACACTGTAGTGTACAATCCAGTCAGCTTAGGGATGGGAGGTCAGAAATCGGACCGGGTATAGCAGTGTACTAGTTGGCGTTAATAATTTTGAGTGCTGTTTGGTTTTTGATGTGATCTACCAGAACAGCAATGTTGCCTAGAACAAATCAACTACTGTCTGGAATCTCTGATGGTGTTAGTGAATCTGATAAGAATGTAAACAGAACTCATCTGCTCAGTGTTAAATCCTTCAGTAGTGATCCTATTAAACATTCCGCACTGTGCATTATTTTTATTAATAATTTCAAAGCCAATAGCAACTGAAAAAATTCTTATAAATAATTTATGCATAGAGGGGGAATTGAACCCACGACATCGCGTTTACAAGCCTAGTACGCTACCACTGGACTACACCCGGTCAGAAAAACCGGTTATGGCGAGCACCTATATAAGGAACGCCGAACAAGCATCAGGAGGTCAGCCGGTATTGTGGACTTCCTAGTTCCCCTTGCAAGCAGCAGTCTACTAAGCTGACAGGGCGACCATCTCGGATTGGTTAGCAGCTGGAGAAGGTATTGTGAACTTTCTAGTTCCTCTTCAAAAGCTTGCGACACCAGTTCCGTGCCCCGACCAAAGTGCCTAGTCATCGCAGAACCAAGGTCAAGGACGACAGCAAGGAGAGACGAAACGAGCCAAGCAGAGCGAAGACCAGCGATACCAAGCAGGACGGATGAGCCGACCAGAGCAGTGCTAAGCCAAACATAGACGAGACCAGCAGAATAACGACGTACAGAAGCAACGCAGAGACGACGCACAGATGCAACGCAGCAACGACGTACAGAGCAACGCAACGGCGACGCAGCACAGAGCAACGCAGCGACGACACGCAGAGCAACGCCGCAACGACGCACAGATGCCACAGATGCAACGCAGCGCGACGACCCGCAGATCAACGCAGCAACGACGCAATAGATGCAACGCAGCGACGACACGCAGAGCAACGCAGCAACGACGCACAGATGCAACGCAGCGACGACGCACAGATGCAACGCAGCAACGACACGCAGATGCAACGCAGCAACGACGTACAGAGCAACGTAACGGCGACGCAGCACAGAGCAACGCAGCAACGACGCACAGATGCAACGCAGCAAAGACGCACAGATGCAACGCAGCAACGACGCACAGATGCAACGCAGCAACGATGTACAGATGCAACGCAGCAACGACGTACAGAGCAACGCAACGACAACGCAGCACAGAATAACGCGAGATGACACGCAGGGCAACGCTGCAACGCATCGCACAGAGCAACGACGCATAGAGCAACGAAACACGGAGCAATGCAGTGACAACGCACAAAGCAACACAGCAACGAAGCAACGTACAGAACAACACAAGCACGAGGTGACACACAGAGACCGAAGGAAGGCCAGCAGAGGCGTGCCAAGAGGCGTGCCAAGAGCCGAGTTGCAACCAGCCACGGCCAGCACGACGAACAACGCCAGAACTACGCGACCAATCGCAGAACGAAGGCAACCACCGCAATGCACACAGAGCAACGAGAGCAAAGGGTACCAAGACGACATAGAACCCAGGAGGCGCCAGGCGACACAAAGAGACGTAGATAGGGGATGTCGAGGCCACACAAAGAGACGGAGACAGAGAGTAGCAAAGCGGAGCATGTCGAGTCGAGCGAGCGGGATCGAACGTGTGGAACAGGTAACAAACGCAACGACGACGCTCAGCGCGACGCGACGTAGCTAACGCGACAGGAGACGAGCGAAACTGTGTAAGCCAACGCAACGTAGCACAAGACGGGCGTAGCGACGCCAATCAACGCAACACGATAACAGGAGTCGAGCAAGAAGCGAACACGACCAATGAAGACAACCGGATCGAAAATAACAACTAAACTAATGAATTAATATTGTAATAACTTAATAATGAACAATAAAGTGAAGTCTTAATACATACAAATATTTTGTAACGAAACTCTGGCACCCGGCGAGCTTACCTCGGAAATTCGAGTCGTTACAACATAAACCTAAGAGTCCTTCACGCTGAAGTTTTAGCGCCTCACGTAGAATTTTACTGTTTGTGGGTGTGAGAGTCTTGTTAACATATATTGGGCTCCCTGACGCGAAACCTTCAAGAGAGTTCAGCTTGAGCCCACGGTGCTGCTTGAACTTATCGATGAACGCACGGCATTCTAGTGCGGTACCAAACCGAATTAGAATTGGTGTGGGTGGCATGTGCGTATTGCTAGAATTTGCAGTCGGATGATGGTTCTTTTTCGCGGCAATGCGAAAAGCGTCGATGTATGGCGACAAATCATGGTGTATAACGTGTGCGATCGACTTCACCACACTTACAGGTGATTCTCCCGGAATTAACGGAATCCCACTCAAAACTGCGTTCGATAGACGCTGCATGCAAAGCTGCTGCTGTTGATCTGCCGTAATTGTCATGATCTTTTCCTCCAGATCATCCACCGGACGAGTAAGCTCCGCATTTCTCACTAGAAGCGACTCCATCCTTTCATCGAACTTGGCGAATAGTCGATTTTCCAATGATTCCATCAGTGACTGCATCTTCTTCGTAATCAATGTTAAGTTGTTCGAAACGGACAGTAAGCGGATCCACCGGGATCGTAGATATTGAGCCGCTAGGTGATCTATCAGATTCCCCCTTGTCTCTTTTGTCCACTCGCGAACGCGTAATACCTTTGTAATTCACTGCCATTATTGTAACTACGCAATTCGCAAAATTTTTGATATGCTCAAGCTTATTCTTTGTTCGCGTTCAGCACGTTTGCTGGATTACTCTTTTAGAGGTGAAGTTAGTATTGACGGAGCGCACAAGAAACACGTCTAGATCCGCTCGCGTGTCATACCGAACACAATTTACGGAACTCACTAATAACTCAAGTAATCCTTTAGTTACGAATTTAAAATTTCGTACACAATTTTTGAATGGTTCCAATGAAAACGGATAAATATATAAGAAATCGAGTGAGTCCTTTCTACGATTGGCTTCAGCCGATCGTGACTCCAGTATAGGTATGTTGGCAATGTTAGTAAAATGGTGTCCGAGTTCTCTTTGAATATGCATATCTCTAGTAATTTTTATCCTAGAATAATAAAATATAGCTTATTTTAAAGAGGAGGGCTGTCGCTATAAGAATTATCCTTGAAATTTTTTTCATAGACAAATATTTTGTCCTTTATCCTTGAAAATCTCAAAACGGTTATTTTTTTATATTTCGTTGGATATACTGTTTTTCAAAACCTACCTACTAAAAATTTAACTTGGGATCTCAATGGGGTCAGGGTCAAAAAAGTCGAAGAACTAATGTTCTGTAGTGATATTATAGCAGTTTTTATACTCTAGATGAACATATAGCCGATTCTTTTGAAAATTTGTGGTCTCGAATAATTAGTGAAAAAAAATATGATTTAAATTTTTTGTTTCTATTCAAGATTTACCAAAAAAAGATGTCCGAGTTCTCTTTGAAAATTCATGTCTCTAGTTCTTCAAGTACAATTTTTTTTAAAAGAATCGGAGATGGTAAATGTAACAACTTTGGCGAATCTTGATGAATTAATAAGATCAAAACAATGTGATCCTATCATGAGATGACCCTTTTTTTGCTAAGTGCAGTTTATGTAGCTAAATTCACACAAAACTTGATCAAACAAAATAGCCACATCAAAAAATAATTACGCCCCCCCCCCCAACAGCAAAGTCTGGATCCGCCCCTGGTATAACAGTTTTTAGGAGAAGAGTACATATCCGAAAAAAGTTTCTTTGCCATCATTATCGCGCGGTTATTGAAAACTTTGTAGAACATGTTTTTTTCTCAAAATACAACTAGGAATCACTCCTGAAAATATTGCCAATCATGTACCAGACATTCTGAATAGCCAGTATATGCACACTAAATGTACACAATACAAGAACTTTAAAAATCAAACAAACTACACAACAAATAAGTACATACATATGTGCATGTTGGTATTTTTACTACTATTTATCGTTTAATTTATTATTTTAGTTCAGTAGTTTAAACCATAACATTTGTCTTGTTTTACAATTATAAAAACAACACATGAGGAATTTAATTCGGTCTTGGCACGCCTTCCCATCAAACTTGATCGGTTTCAATCAAAACCGTAGGGTGTACATAGATAATGAATGATACATTATAGATTTCTTATTATTATATAGAGTGTTTCTCAATACAATTGACCAAAAAAAAGTTTGATTTTCAGTAATTAAATTTTTTTTGAGAATTTCGGGAGGGGGGAGGGTCCGGACCCTGTCGGACCCCCCCTTGGCTACGGCCTTGTCAGAGCATCCATCTACTGCTGATTCTGTTTGTTGCGAATTGTTCTTCAATTGCAGCACCCGCTCTTAAAATCAAGTGTTCTTCTTTGTTGATCCATTGCCCTCTGGATAAAAGCCGCGCAACTGAATTTTCGAAGAGCGAAAATGCCTCGATTTCCCCTCGATGAGTGACGATTTTGTATGGAGATCGAGCCATGACGTCACCAATCTAGGCAAAATCGAGGCATTTCTCATGACGAACTGTCATATGTGCGCGGCCTGAGTTTAAGTTGGCGGTGGTTGATCACAATGTTATTCATGTTTAATTATATTCGTTCTAATTCAGACAACACCTGCACAACCTGATAACTTCAACAACGAGTGCTACTATGAGTACGAACTATGTATAAAATGAACGATGGAAAGGAAGCGTCTAAACGGAGAAGTGCGGAAGCAGAAACTCAAAATCCATTAACATAAGCATTTCAATTTAAAAACAAGCATCTGTTCGACACGGTGACATTGGCTTTCCCTTCTATTTTTAGTTTGCCTTTCAATATTTTTTATAACAGATGATAACGGTAAATAAAAAACTTAAGCTATATGTCACAGCTTGAAAAGAAATCAAACAGTTTTATTAAATTGTTAAGTAAATATTTAGAGTTTGCAATCTATAGATGGATTTTTCCTTGGCAAAATATATTATAGTGCGATAATTGTTACAACCTATGTAGCTGTTGATGAAAATTCTAATCCCTAAAACATTTTTGTTCGCAAGTTGAATTATCTAATATATAAAATAAAGTCGCATAAATGGTCGGGCGGGATTAAAATCTACACCTGTGAACCGTCCCCTCCCAAATTTTGCATGGACATTCTCGAGACTACCGGTCACCTTGAGAACATAATTATATATTCCCGAAATTAGTGGTTCGGGAGTTATTTCAACATTTTAGTTTTTTAATAAGTTCAATCAGATGAACCTGACTTAGGCCCGTTCCTACGATCGTCAGTAACGTTCTAACTGAAACTTTAACTGACAGATGCTCATACAAAACTTACAGTCAAAGTTCTGGTTAAAATTTAACTGAAGGTCGTAATAACGGCCCTTAGAATTAAAAATTTAAGAATTTGTTTGTTACGATTTTACTACCGGCTGCGAACACGTGATGGGAGTAACAGAGGCGATGAAACATAATTATCGTGTATTTGTTATAAATAAAATAAATTTAACGTTAATAAGTTAAATCAGTTGAACTGACTTAGAATTAAAAATTTAAACCTCCAAGTTCCATATGCCATGTAATTTATGTTTACTACCAAGCATGTAATTTTACAAAGCCATGTATGTAGGTATTTATTACACTTCCGAATTTTAATTTTACAGGAGAAATGTAAGTAGTTTTGAGACATGTAAATTTACAATATCTCTTGTTGGCAATTAGTTGCCAACATTTAATGTTGTAAATTTTTTTAACTGTGTAGTTAAGTAGTTTGCCTATATTAGAAAGCGAAAATTCTCCAACTGGAACTCGATGCTACCGTCATTGGATAAGGGCTTCCAAAAGATTTGGAAGCTACACCGAATTTTCAAGGAACGGCGTGAATATTGTATACCCTCTCTTTTCGACAACAACAGCAAGTATTTATATACGGACTTTGAAAATGCTGAATTGATAGCAGATCAGTTTGTAGCTGCTTATCATACTACTGTCGGAATGGGTAACACTGTTGTTGATAGTATAGTAAAGAGTCGTGTAGAACATTTTCCACAGAATATAGAGATATATAATAAAATAATGAGCTTTGTAAGCCTCGAGCAATAATAGGTGCGTTTTTTTTAACTGGATCAGATCAAATTGAAAAAAACGCAGTGGATCTTCCCAAAAGCTACTTTAGCCTGGTTAACAATGCTGTTTGTAAGTGCCTCGGATAAACTGTCAGCTGCCCTGGCGGCAAAGTTTTGCTATACGACAAAACGGAACTGTACAAAGGTCATACAAACACTTATAACTTTTTCAATAATTTTCTACATTCTTTCCCTATCTTACACATGGACTTGCATTTCCGTACAAAATGTATTGAGTTACAGCGACTTTTCGATTAGCATATTCTGCCTGTTGGGTGCAAATACCTGCTACAAATTGAATTTAGTGCTGAAATGCATGGCGCCATCTGTGACATTGCTAAAGTAGTTGACATTTAAATAAGCCTTAAAAGCACAAAATTGATCCATCAATGATCCCATTTTGATTTTGGATCATCTCTTTGTTGTTGTTTTCATTGTAAAACGAATGATCTTGATCTTGATCTTGATCCAGTTGAAAAAAACGCACCTTATATGTGTACTTACAAGGTTAAAGACCAAAAAATCACAAGGGATAGATAAACTTCCAAACATTCTTCTTAAAACGCTGACAAAGAAATCTTTGCCTCAAGCTAGTATATTTTCCCACTGAATGGAAACATGCAATTGTCACTTCAATTCCAAAACTAGGAAAAGATACCAGTCAACCTAACAACCACAGGCCTAAAAGCTTAATCTCTACACTAAGTAAAGTCTTTGTAAAAATCTACGAAGAAGAATATAAGGAACTCTTCTTCCTCGAGAAAAATGAAGTGGAAATGGAAATAACACACGCATACTATTGTAACGTATAATTGTGTTGGTTTTTGTGCAGTGGCGTAGTCAAAAACAAATTCTTTTCCCAGGGGTGGGTTTTATTAGAGAATATACATTTGGTAATGCAAATCGAAACGGTTTGAATTTTAATTACAGCGTAATTATATAATTGTAATGCGTCTCGTATTAAGTATCGCACATAAGGAAAAGGGTAAATGCAGGTACAAAAGAATAGAATCATTTCAAATTACGAAATTCTATCCAATGAATGTTAAAATATTCGCTCGAAAAATTGATAAATACATTCATATCATTACCATAGACCATAGAGCTACTGCAGACGACAAGCCTCCAGTTTTATATCGTCGTTATATAAAATTATTGTTTAGCGTGTTTCAAGAGTGGGACATAACATAAATTTGAGTGAGGAAAAACGTGTAAGTGAATTAGATAATGTCTGCTTTCAACTCAATCGCTGCTTGTCATCTCCAGTATATACATCTCTATGCCATAGAGTAACAAAAAAATGTCACTTTCATTCTTAAATCGACATGCTTAAGGCATAACACGCTTAACATGTTTAAAAATATGCATACCAACTTTCGGGATAATTTACTGGTGTTTGTTAAAAGTATAATAAAACAATTGCATCAATAGATTCTCAGAAAGTTGCTTTGTGTTGTTTAAAATATCGTTACAATTTCACAACAATTTATTTTTTAAAATTCTACTTTTCCATTTTCAAAATCAACGGCTCATATTATGAACCCCCGATCTTTGAAATTAGGTACGCCTTTCGCAAAGCACAAGTAATCATGGCCGATGCTTGACAACTTGGCCTTTATTTGTACCGGAGTCGAATTTCGGTAATTTTTCGCCTTTTCTGAATGAAGCAATCATTGCATTTGCCAGGATTACTCTGCCTTATTATATTACACTTACCGGAAAAAAGAAACCCCCGCACATTTCACTTTTACTTGAGTTTTTAGGCCGCACAGAATGCACTTCATTTTCACTGTTTTTATCCGTATTTCTGAAAAACAGCAACGGAAACTTGCTGTTTTTCTAAAATATATGCACTTCTGCACCTCACTCGTAACTTTCCGAAACTTTTTAAGCACTTTTTCATTCACTTTTTAACAAATTATTTCGCGCGACACGTATTTGGTTTTCTTCGCGATCTTCCGAAATGGGGGGTCGGTGAGATGTACAGAGTCAAAACCGGTCTTGTTTGATTTCAATGTGTGCGTGCGCGTTTTACCGGTAGTTGCTACGTTACTACGGCAAAGCGGGAGCTAAGAGGACAGGGGAAACCGGTTAGACGGGTTCTGCTCTCTCGAAAAATTCAGTTTCTTTTGTGTGGAATACGTGTGAAATTACTTCACAACTTTATGTGTACGTATACGGTATTCCACCCGCCTGGTAAAAATCCTATTAAGTCGTATTCAAAAATGTTCAGAAAATAACCGAATCATACCTGACTTTCAATTTGGCTTTAGAAGAGGGCACTCTACAAATCACCAACTACTCAGAGTAACCGGTTACGTAAAAGATTCTCTCCGTCGAAAAAAATCAGTAGTGATGGTCAGTGATCCCACCCTACTCCGATTGGAGTAGATCTACTCCTTTTCTGTGCTGTAAATCATCTTCTCCGGAGTAAGCAAAATATACTCCTTTTTTTGCCGTTTGAAATTTTGGTACAAAACATATTCATTTATTCTAATTCTTCACACAGGCGGTAGCAGACAGGTCATTTTTCTGCTTGCATTATTTGCCAAACAATTTGAACTATAGTGTAAAATTGTAAAAAAAAAACGTATTTTTTTTCATATGCATATGCCTACTCCCTTATTGTTTAAATCTACTCCTATTTTTGATTGATTCTGCTACTCTTTTTTCTCGTCGGGTGGGATCACTGGATGGTATCACTCGACATAACAGAATAGTTTTTTAGTGGCAATAACTTTATCGTTAATGGTTATAATATAAGAACGATACCTCACTGTTTATTCCACCTTACATTTGTTTGAAAAAATTGTAAAATAATTAGACGTAATATAACCTAGTTTTCTTCGCTAAAGCTCAGAGATATGTAACGATAAGTACAACAATATAGAATCTAAGAAGGAATTAAATACATATTAGGTTCTTTTTCAAGTCAAATGACGGAACCACAGTTAACATCCTCAATTTTCTGAAAGTTGGGTGCACATGCATAGAAATTTGGTTTTTATGGTCGGACTTATTAAAGCAATTGTTGAACATCATTCCAAAATTTATAATTATGTATGGTATATCCTGATTCCTGATAAACAATAGCTTTGTTATTGAGATACAACTCAGTATCAATATTTCACGAATATATAACAATTGCTTAAGTTTTTCGATAATGTAGCCTCAGACTATGCATACTTAACCAGTAATTTACAGCATAATAATAATAATAATCAGTGGCGAAACAGCCCAAATCAAGCCTTGAAGTAATGCTAGAGTTACTTCATTGCGAGGCCAACGGAAAACTAGGAGGTGTAGTGGTCACCCACACGCTCATCCGTAATTATTTCCCCGATTTAGCTCAGGTACTCATTTACAGCTGAGTGAACTGGTAGTCCGGAACCCAATCCCATTCTCGAAAATTACTTGTTGCCAAGCAGATTCGAACCTGGTACCAGGTGCACCGAAGGCAAGTGCTCTAGCCACTAAGCCACTGTTGAGAACGCACTCCAACTTCACCACGACGTTTCGCTGATATCCAACTTCACCACGGCGTTTCAATACAAGAAGAACGCTAGACAGGCACGAGCGTCATGGCGGACATGAAGGATCCGACGACGAAGTATTGTGACGCTAATAGTACTGTTTGAACTAATAAATATATAGTTACACTGAACGAGGCCTTTTATTCTACAGCCACCCAGACTACTACTACTACTATTTACAGCATCTTCCAATATGCTCTAATTATTTCGAATATCCATCATCCGTCTAAAAATTCTGCGAACTGAAACAATTTTTGCTTCTTTCTAAGTAGGAAGATAACTAGACGTAGGTAGTTAAGATTGAATTGAAGAAAAAAGTTATGGAAGGACAATAGGCAAAAATAGTCGAACAAATTTCAATGGATTAGGCACAACGGCATCAGATTTTACTCGTAAGTACTTCGTCTTGAGTAACATTTTCGATAAGCGAAATTAGCCGTATGGTATAATTAAAGCTTAAGGGAAACTCCTGTCTGTTGGGGTACTGCAACTAACGGAGAAACTTTTGTTGAGCAGTCAATATGTCATTGTTGTACATATATACAAGAAGAAAATTGTATCCGTAATAGAGTGCATGAACGCCATTTTTTGGTTCAAATTAAATTCGCAACGTGTGAATTTCAATTTGAAGCGTACTATTATATAAGCCTCGTCAAAATCACTATTATTAAAATTTAGGGCTACTACTTAACTCACCATGATGTATCAAATCAGAAATTAATTCCCTTGCCTTTTTATACTCTAGATGAACATATAGAGTATTATAAGTTTAATCCAGCCCGAAAAGTTTGTAACGCATAGAACCGAGCCTCGGACGAAAAAAAGTTATACAGTATTTTGTATTTATTTTTGGCCAAAACCCCCAAATCCGTTTGCTGTCCGTCCGTCCGTCCGTTAGCACGATAACTCAAGAACGCGTTGACCTAGGAAGTTGAAATTTTGTCACAACTTGTAAAATGGAAAAAGTAAGGCTAAGTTCGTTAATGGGCGATATCCTTTTACTCCTTCGGGTACCTCCCATACAAGAGTCCTTGAAACACGTTTTCACAATTATTGCTCGAATGCTTCAAGTTAGCAACTTGAAATATTGCATACTTAAGGTTTACAATGTTTGAATCGAAAGTTCCGAATATGATGCAAATCGAATAAGTCCTTCGTGTAGCAGCATAGAAAAGTCCTTCAAAAATGTATGCATGTTACTGAATCCACTATAACTCTAGAACGAATTAAAGCAGGAATTTAAAATTTTACAGGAATTAGTTTTATACCAAAACCAAAACGGAGTTCATTAATTAGCGCCATCCGTTGATTCCTTCGGGTAGCTGCCATACAAAAGTCCTTAATAAACATGTTCACCAATATTGAACGATAACTTTAGAACACTTTAAGTTACGACTTTGAAATTTTATACACATCAATTTTATAGTAGTCACAGCTGAAACTATTAATATGAAAAATATCCCATAAGTCTTTCATGTAGTTGCCATACAAAAATTCTGTAAAATGTCCTAACTTACTTTATGGAACTCACTATAAATCAAAAAATCGAGTAGCCACTATACAACAATTTCTACCTGTAAGTAAAAGGTCATGTAATAATTGCTTGTGCACTCCTCATTCTTTTGATATATTTCCAACTAAAATATAAATCGGAGTTCAGTATTTCATCTAGAGTATCATACGATTGGCTTCCAGCCGATCGTGACTGCGTTATGTTTTCAATTTGGAAACAACTAGTTTCTATACAAAATACGTATACGTATCAAGAAAGACATTTCCATAATTCATTTCTGCTATAAAAACGATCATGTTATATAATATAATCGGATTCGACTAAGTCCTTTTTAGGTTTAAAAATACATAAATTTCAATTATAGTGGAAATAACACCGGAAGAACATCGGAAGTTGTTTCCAGAAAATACACCGCTACGTGTATAAAACTACATATGTTATAAGCACCTACTTTATTTTAGTTAATTCAAGAATTTAGGTTTTTAACTTTCTAGATATCGTCATCCCACAAGTTGCGATTAAATCGTCCATCGGATGCAACGTTCATAATAAAATGTTTTCATCATGAATACCATATTTTCAAGAGCCAATGCCAACATAATTCCATAAATCTAAAAATATCCCCGACAATTAATTTTGAAAGTAAATTTTCTGAAAAACGATGAAATCATTATATCATTAGTCTTGAGTGTACGCGTCCCGTTGTCATGCAATTACCAAAGTATCTGGCTTAATGCCGGTGGTATGACAAGTTAATCTTCCAATTCCCCACAACACAATTAATGCGTCCGCGGTAGTACGTTAGGTAGTTGAGAAGATTATGGCCATTAGCATTATTACCCGCCATTTCTGTTAACAATAGCATTAATCGACTTTGGTAGGTCGGTCAAAAGAATGAACTACAAGGGCCCTTTCCGCCTGAACAAGTGAAAGCCACCGAAACTTTGTCAGGCAAATAATAATAAATAGGGATTCTGGGTTTGTTGTTCTTGGAGTACGTACTCACCGTTAAAATAAGAGAACCTGCAAAAGCCTTTTCAAGCACCAGCAAATACTGATACATAATCCACAAATTATTCCAATAAGGTGTTATCACAAAAGCAAAACATTTTCCATCGATTTCTGGACAAGAATTGAAAGACAACGAAACTTTTCACCCTTAACTTAGCACTTAGCGTCCATCACTCAATCCATGAAGGACCCGTTCACGGCGTTTTGACACCATGTGTCTGCATCTAATTAAATTAATGCCCGCTCGGCGATGCTGTCAACCACCAAGTTACTAAAAATACCGAGAACCGGGACCGTTATCGCGCAATCATTAACCTTCTTCGGTGGTCGTCTCGCCACTAGGATACACGGAATAAACTTGAAACCATGAAACGCTCACAGACACTGAACCGTAGATCTAGTTCGAATTTTGCAAGTGGAAAACGTCCAGACGTAACTGTGTCTACCGCCTTACTAGTTCTGAGTTCCGTTACTTCAGATTTCTTGCCGTTCTGGCTGGCACACGTTGACATTGCTCAGCATTCCACAGGTTGTTCCGCCTTTCCACCCTCAAATTACGTGGGGCGGGGATGCCTTCGTGGAATGTCTCCACAGAAACTCTCTTCGGGTTTCATGCCAAATACCGGATGTCTCTTCCAAATCGGCCGACAGGATTCAGGAATTTACAAACTCTTCTAATTATTTTAAATTCTCCGCACCTGAAGTTTAATTTTCGATTGAATCTTGGATATTAGAGCTAGCTGGCTTGGAGCGACGAAAATAACTTTAATGTTATTTATAATTTACTCGATGCCCGAGGTGGATCTAGCACAGATTGTTCGCCATTTTCATTGTTTTTACATTTCAATTATTTACGACTTCCATCGGCAAGTAGTAAAACTAGTAGAAAAGTTTCTGCATGTGTTAGTCATCTTTCCTGGAATGAAATTTATAAACTCTGGGTATACATTCTGTAGGGCACCGATACTAACTATAACTTTAAAGCATGCAAAGTCAGCAACGACATTAACATTAGGTGACCTATTTCAGAAACACCAGTTTCAACATACTCTTAAATAACAACAATATGCCAATAGTATAGGAGCGACTGAATTATCTATTTTTCAAAATCGCGATACTTCTTGCATTTTTGGGCTACTAAAATTACTTTGAAAATAACCGAAGGTTACGAAGAGGCTGATTTTTTTATAAAATATTTTAAATCAATATTCAACGAATGTATATGTATATGTAGTTGGTATTTTTTTGATGGTAATCTACCATAGAAGCAATTATGATTAAATGTTAGTTGTTGTCCGATGTCAATAGAGTGAAACCCCAACACGAAATCTCTGACTGTTGATTAATCGTTCTTCTGGAGAATATGACAATTGGTAAACCGTCACTGGATAGGCAGTGGTGGATTTAATCTTCATGTCGCCCTAGGCCTCAGAAAATTTTGCCGCCCTTAGGTAAGATTTTTTTTGTTTGTTTGTTTATTGCCATAGATAAAGTTCGTTTTTACATAATGATTTTGCTTAAGAGTTCAGTTTTACAAACTGTACAACTTTTGAGAATATAGTGTATCGAGTTATTTTACTAAATAATTTTGTAACCTACGAGAAGAAATATTTACAGGAAAATGGCAAGTAAAAAACCTAATTGATGCATTTTAACTATAACTAAAAACTTAACCTAACTATTAAAACTAAATACTTATTAAAAGAAAGTAGTACAATTTAAAACTGTAAGTTTTTGATTAGACTATTATCCGATAGTTCTAGTCGAATTCTAATTTTATTTATTAGTGTAATTGCTTTAGCTTCAATATATTTAGTTTCGGCTAAAGAGTGTAATCTTTCAGTAGAATAATATCTTGGAAGGTTATGGATTAACTTTAATATTTTGTTCTGAGCTATCTGCAGTTTGTTTCGATGACTTTTGGCACAGGATATCCACAGTGGAGCCCCATATAGTAGTACAGGCTGAAAAATCGACTTAAATATGAGCATTTTATTGTTATTGATGATGTTTATGAAAGGATAAAGGATTTTTATAAGGGAATTAGTTTTATTTAACGTTTCTGTGATATGGTTAATAGACGTTAGCTTATCGTCGAAATTAAAGCCCAGGTATTTTAGGTTTTTAGTCCATTGTATTTCTTCCCCGATGAGAGAGAGATTTTGGGTTGGAATATAAGGATGAGTTCGACGTTTAGTAAAAAATATTGCTTGCGTTTTAGAGGCGTTAATTTTGATTTTCCATTTGTGTAGATATTTAGTTACCACTGTCAGGGCATTGTTGACAGAGTTGCAGATATTAGAGCAAATAGTACCTGCTGAGTAGATGGCAGTGTCGTCAGCAAATAGGGCAGTTTGGCAGTTTTCTAAGTGGGGAAAGTCATGTGTGTATATAAGATACAATAATGGTCCAAGGACTGATCTCTGTGGTACTCCAGCACATATAGGATAGTTAGTGGAGAGAGAATTTTGAATACAGACTCTAAAAGATCTGTCGGCAAGGAAGCTACGAATGATATTGACTAGGTACGAGGGAAAGTTGCATTTTATCATTTTGTAGATAAGACCATCGTGCCAAACGCGGTCAAAAGCCTTTTCAATATCAAGCGATATTAAGGCCATAGATTCTTTGGAATCTAGTGTGTTTTTTATGAAATTTCGTATTCTCAGGAGCTGGTGGGTAGTCGAGTGAAATTTACAAAATCCGAACTGTTCGTCTGGAAGGATGTTTTTAGCCTCTATGAATTCGTTTAACCGGTCTTTGATTAAACGTTCAAAAAGTTTACCAAGATTGCTGAGGAGACTGATAGGGCGGTAGCTGCTTGCAGAGGTATGGGGCTTTTTAGGCTTAAGGATTGGAATAATTTTGGCGGATTTCCAGGAACAGGGAAAATAACCCAGCCTTAGACAAGCATTGAATATATGCATCAACATAACAAGCGCTTTTTTGGGAAAATGTTTAATTATTAAATTGGAAATGTTGTCAAAGGCAGAGGTTTTTTTAGGTTTTAACAAATTCAATATCTTTCTGATGTCGTTTGGTTTAATGAGGGTGTAATGATCATAGGTACTTGCTTGAGATGATTCGAAGTTTAAGAGCACATTTACCACATCTGTTTCAGTCAGTGTGTCAGAGAGACCATTATCAAGAGTAAAATTTGAGTTAAAAACCTTTGCAAAGCATTCGGTTTTTTCCGCACAGGTAATAAATTTGTTGTTACCATCCACTAAGTGGGACAAAGGACTTTTTTTATTTTTTAAAACTTTGACTAAATTCCAGAAGGGCTTGGAACTTTTACACAGATCTGATAAATTAGAGTTCCATGTTCTATTCCTAAAAGTGCTAATCATAGTGTTTATAAGAGAGTTAAGAGATTTCCATGAACTTTTATAACAAGGTAATCTGGTCCTTTGCCAATTTCGTCTACAAGCGTTTCTTTTTTGTATAAGAAGCCTTATTTCAATGGGTATTGATGGGTATGGTTGCTGCTTGAGGGGTACCTTAGGAACGCTACTACTTACCGAACTGATACTGTATAATATCGTTAAATTCAGAAAGAAGACTTTCGACTTCGGTAGTTGACGAAATGGATACCAAGGATCTATTGGATAGATTAATTTTTGAACTCATTGTTCTCTGGAACTTGATCCAGTTAGCTTTCTTGAAATTTAGAATGTGGTTATCAGGGTTAGTTTTTAGTAGTGAATCGAGTTGGAAGAAAACAGGAAGATGATCAGATCAGTTAGAGCGTGTAGAATAGTGGGCTTAGATATTCTTCAGTGGTAGTTGGAGATTACAAAGTCAAGAGTCGATGGGGATTGTCTTATGTTTAGTGGAACAAAACTTGGGTCGTTAGGGAAGTGAATCGACAAGGGATGCGTCTGGAGAAAATTATTAAGAATTCTACCCCAATGGTTATTTCTACCGCAGCTCCATGTTTGATGTCGACAGTTCCAATCACCGGCAATTAGAAAATCTCCGCGATGCGAAAAAAGTTTACGCAGATCGTGCTTGAACAGATATTCCTTATTGTTGTTGCGGGCGCCTCCAGGGAAGTATATTGAAACAACTTTTATGGTCCTACCTGCAACAGGCTCAATTTCAATGGCAATGTTTTCAACAATAAATGTTTCTAGCGCTGGGATTAATTTGTGTTTTCAAGACTTATGAACAACTATAGCCACCCCACCATGCCCTGTGTGGTCTCTATCCATTCTGTAAGTTGTATAATTACTAAAAGAAGTTTGATTATGACTCTTTAGCCAGGTTTCCCTAATAAAGGCTAAAGCAATTTTCTCGCGGATTAAAAGGTCAAAAAATTCAGTTTTTTTGTTTAGGATGCTTCTAGCGTTCCATATTAACATATTATGAGAGAATAAGTTAGCCATTGTAGACATATTTAACAGCAAGTTCAGTTATTACTTTAAATTGATCATTTTTAGATGCACAGTTTGATAATTTACAAAGCAATTCGTCAATTAGAGAATATATGACATCTATAGAAAAAAATCTGCCAACAATCTGGGCGTAGCTTTGTTATTTTTTCGGTAGAAGTTAGGAACGCGGTTAATTCTGAAATGCGGTTGAGGCTACTATGTGACTGAAAACCTATCAAAAAGAACAAGATCGTGGAAGTGAAAATCTGATTGGATCTGAGAGATATGGAATAATTTATGAAAAAGTACACAATCACTTTACACCCCCTTAGGGGTCAATTATGGAGAATACATAGAATAAAATTAAATTCAATATATGGGACGAGGTAGTAGATATGTCGAAAATCGTGGGAAAATATGCATTCTATTTTCACAGATATTTTTTTTGCCCCCCTTCTGAACGCCAATAGATATTCGTTTTTTTTTTATTCAAAACTATTTTTCTAGTTGATTTAGATATACACACCGAGTTTCAACATTGTAGCTTAAGCCGTTCTATATATAGGAAAAACACCCCCCACTTGTACCACACTACCCTTAAGGGTCGAATTTCAAAAAACCTTGAAAACACTTTCTAGGTATTCATACGAAGAATCCGTAGAATAAAATTAAATTCAATATTTGGGACGAGCTAGTATATATGACGAAAATCGTGAAAAAATATACATTCTATTTTCACAGATAATTTTTTTTGCCCCCCTTCTGAACGCCAATACATATTTGAATTTTTTTTAAATCAAAATTGTTTTTCTAGTTGATTTACATATACACACCGAGTTTCAACATTGTAGCTTAAGCCGTTCTATATATAGGAAAAACACCCCCCACTTGTACCACACTACCCTTAGGGGTCGAATTTCAAAAAACCTTGAAAACACTTTCTAGGTATTCATACGAAGAATCCGTAGAATAAAAATGAATTCAATGTTTGGAAAGGCCTAGTAGATATGACGAAAATCGGGAAAATAAATGCAATTTATATTTATTATATTTACAAATAATTTTTTTGCCCCCCTTTCTGAACGCCAATGAATATTCAAATTTTTTTTATCACAATTACTTGTCTACACACCGAGTTTCAACTTTCTAGCATGAACCGTTTAATAGTTAGGAAAAACAACCCCTACCCCCGTAGCATACTACCCCTAAAAAAAAATTTATTCTTCCAACATTTCGCTACTATAGCTCTATCTAAATACCAAGTTTAAGGCTTATATCATTACAGGTTCTCAAGATATAAGCTTCGGAACTTTTTCCTTTTCACCCTCCCCCACCCTCCCCCTCTACACCCTCAACCCCAAATTGTTTTTCCCTACTAGAGCTTAGTTAGCGCTACTTCTGATAAAAATTCTAAGCATCTATCTTACACTGTTCTTGAGATATGAAATGTGTTTGATTTGAAAAATTCTCATCCCCTCCAATTCTATGCTCCACCTCCCACTTAAAAAATTTTACTTTGATCAATCTTTATTTGTCGATTTTTATACCCAAACCTAATTTTATTTTCCTAGAGCACTTGGTTCATGAGATATCGTAATCTAAAGTTTTTCACCCCCCACCCCCATACACAACTTCCCCCACCCAAAATTTTTCTTCATTCTGTTCTCCTAGTATAACTACAAATATTTCTTAAGTTTGAATAGTGTGCCATTAACGGTTTAGGAGATATGGATTTTAGAATGTGTCTATCTCGCCTTTTTTGGGTTTCGGACGCATTACATTTCCCCCCACTCCCACACCCCTTGATCAATATTGACAATTTTTCTGCAAATGGGTCTACTATCAGAGCTCTATAGAAATTCCAAGTTTCAGCTTCCTATCATTAGGGGTTACTGAGATCTAGAAACCAAAATTTTCCGTCTTAAACACTTCCCCCTCACACCCCCACCCCTAAAAATTTGGTCACTTCAAGGAGCCTACCCCGTCTATTCGTTAAAAAAATTGAAATTTAATATCTCAAATCGTTTGGCAGCTACGAGCCTCCAAACGATCTTGCGTACGGCGTACGGCGTACGGCGTACGGCGGACAGACGGACTGAAAATTTTTATTGCTTTTTTCGCGTCTACTAGTTATGAAACGTGAAAATAAAAATTTTGAGGGTAGCAAATTTTTTTTTTTAAAAAATCAATCACAATACTTAATCATTAAAATAATAAAGTAAAAGGTTATTACTATTTGGCTTGTAGCTTGATGTTGAGTTGTTGATGTTGTTTAACCAAGCGTTTTGGAGGTTGGGTCGAGGAGTTGGTTGGTTAGTGGCTCCAGACTTCGTTGGACGTAGGTTCAGGAAGGAGTGCAAGTCATCTATATTCATTGTTGCATGCGATGGTTTTTGAGTTAAGTTGATGCGTTTATTTGCGAGCCGATGTTTAAGCTCCAAGTACGTAGCACGGTTCGGGCAGGTGGCATCAGTGGCTTTATGATTACCCCTGCAATTGAAACATTTTACCTGGGTAGGTTGTGTACATTCAGCTGATTTGTGTTGACCAGAGCAGTTTGCACAAATGGTCTTCACGTTGCAGTGTTCGGCTCCATGACCAAACATAAGGCAGTTATAGCATTGCGTTAAGTTTTTAGAATTTCTGCGTTGATATTCCCAGCGAACGATGGTGTTGAACATTGATTTGACGCTTTTAACCTGTGATATTTTAGTGCCGCGACGAAAGTGGACAACGTATAGCACAGGTGAAAACTTTTCAGGGTAGCAAATTTTTTTTTTTAAAAGTCGATAACAATACTTTATTATTTAAATAATAAAGTAATATATTTATTTTGTCCTTTTTTAGTAGGTACCTACATAAACAAAATAATAATTAACGAAAAATAAAATTCATTCATAACCAAATTTAATATATCTAATAAAATAAATAAAAGTTATACAGGCAACCCTCGTATAACACGATGGATTCGTACCGTGCTATATCGAAAACGTGTTAAGCGAAACATAGAAGTAATACAAATTAAGCCAATGCATTCCGTGTTATATCAAAACAGCGTACGGTGTTATATCGAAAACGTATTAAGCATAGAATTCATACAAATTACGCCAATGCGTTCCGTGTTATATCGAACTTTAAAAGTCATAATAGTCATATAAAAAAACAATTTTATTTTAAGTATTTTTAATGATTCTAAACAAGAAGTTGTTTACTGCAGGCGTAAACACATAAAATTAATTTAGGGGGGGTTTCAGACGAAAAATAATTTAGGGGGGAGTTTTCAGACAAATTTACGCGTCGAGTATACATAAGTTATATTTAGTTATGCGCTTGTAATTACATAATTTCGGGGGGGGGGGGGGAGGTTGAATCCGCAAAACCCCCTCCCCCTGCGTTCGCGCCTGGTTTACTAAATAGTTTTCACTAAGAACAGTGATGCACTTGCACAGACGTCGCTTATCGAATAGCTGATAAAAAATCTGCCAACAGTCTAGTCTGGGCGCAACTTTATTATTTTTCCGGCAGAAGTTCGGAACGTGTTCAATAAGGGGTTGCGGTGTATGTTACTATGTGACTGAAAACCTAACAAAAAGTTCGGGAAGCGGTTAGAATCGAGTGTAACATATGAATTATATAATTGGGTCATATTCCGGGATGCGGTTTAGAAGAAAGAAAACAAAAAGAAAAAACCTAAAAATATGTGATTATTATACAAGCCCGTGGGAGTGAAAAGATATTCGATATCTGATCAGACCTGAGAGATATGCAATAATTTATGAAAAAGTATACAAACACTTAACACCCTCTTAGGGGTCGGATTTAAAAAAAACTTGAAAACACTTTTTAGGTATTCATACGAAGAATCCGTAGAATAAAATTCAATTCAATATTTGAGACGAGCTAGTAGATATGTCGAAAATCGTGGAAAAATATGCGTTCTATTTTCACAGATAATTCTTTTTGCCCCACTTCTGAACGCCAATACATAATTGATTTTTTTTTTGACAAAATTGCTTTTCTAGTTGATTTACATATACACACCGAGTTTCAACTTTCTAGCATGAACCGTTCTATAGTTAGGAAAAACACCCCCTACCATCGTACCATACTACCCTTAGAAAAATTATATTTTTCCAACACGCCGCTACTATAGCTCTATCTAAATACCAAGTTTATGGTTAATATCATTACAGGTTCTTAAGATATAAGCATCGGAACTTTTTCCTTTTCACCCTCCCCCACCCTCACCCTCTACACCCTCAACCCCAAAAACTTTTTTCCCTACTAGGGTTTAATTAGCGCTACTTCTGGTAAAAATTTTAAGAATCTATCTTACACTGTTCTTGAGATATGAAATGTGTTTTATTTGAAAAATTTTTATCCCCTCCACTTCTATGTTCCACCGCCCACTTAAAAAATTTTACTTCAATCAATCTTTATCTGTCGACCTTTATACTAAAACCGAATTTTATTTTTCTAGAGCAATTGGTTCATGAGATATCGTAATCTAAAATTTTCCACCCCACACGCCACTGCCCCAACCCAAAATTTTTTTTCAATCTGTTCTCCGAGTAAACCTACAAATATTTTTTAAGTTTAAATGGTGTGCCATTAACGGTTTAGGAGATATGGATCTTAGAATGTGTCTATTTCGGCTTTTTTGGGTTTCGGACGCATTATAATTCCCCCCACTCCCACACCCCTTGATCCATACTGACAATTTTTATGCAAATGGGTCTATCATTAAAGTTCTATAAAAATTTCAAGTTCCAGCTTCCTATCCTAAGCGGTTACTGAGATCTAGAAACCAAAATTTTTCGTCTAAAACGCTTCCCCCTCCTTTCCTCTCACACCCCAACCCCTAAGAATTTGGTCACTTCAAGAAACCTACCCCGTCTATTCGTAAAAAAAAATTTCAATTTAATATCTTAAAGCGTTTGGGAGCTACGAGCCTCCAAACGATTTTGCGTACGGCGGACAGATCGATCACAATACTTAATTATTAAAATAAAAAAGGAAAATGAAGGAGAGAGAAAAAAATCTGCCAACAATCTGGGCGTAACTTTATTATTTTTCCGGTAGAAGTTAGGAACGCGTTTAATTCTGAAATGCGGTGTAGGCTACTATGTGACTGAAAACCTATCAAAAAGAACAAGATCGTGAAAGTGAAAATCTGATTGCATCTGAGAGATATGCAATAATTTATGAAAAAGTACACAATCACCTTACACCTTTTAGGGGTAAATTTTCAGAAAACCTTGAAAACAGTTTCTAGGAATTCATACGAAGAATTCGTGGAGTAAAATTAAATTCGATATTTGGGACGAGCTAGTAGATATGTCGAAAATAGTGGAAAAATATGCATTCTATCTTCACAGATAATTTTTTTTGCCCCCCTTCTAAACGCCAATACATATTTGATTTTTTTTAATCAAAATTGCTTTTCTGGTTGATTTACATATACACACCGAGTTTCAACATTGTAGCTTAAGCCGTTCTATATATAGGAAAAACACCCCCCACTTGTACCACACTACCCTTAGGGGTCGAATTTCAAAAAACCTTGAAAACACTTTCTAGGTATTCATATGAAGAATCCGTAGAATAAAAATGAATTCAATATTTGGAAAGACCTAGTATATATGACGAAAATCGTGAAAATATATGCATTTTATATTTATTATATTTACAAATAATTTTTTTTGCCCCCCTTTCTGAACGCCAATGAATACTCAAATTTTTTTTATCACAATTACTTTTCTAGTTGATTTACATATACACACCGAGTTTCAACTTTCTAGCATGAACTGTTTAATAGTTAGGAAAAACACCCCCTACCCCCGTAGCATACTACCCCTAAAAAAATTATATTTTTCCAACATTCCGCTACTATAGCTCTATCTAAATACCAAGTTTAAGGGTTATATCATTACAGGTTCCCAAGATATAAGCATCGGAACTTTTTCCTTTTCACCCTCCCCCACCCTCACCCTCTACACCTTCAATCCCAAAACTGTTTTCCCTACTAGGTTTCAATTAGCGCTACTTCTGGTAAAAATTTTAAGCATCTATCTTGCACTGTTCTTGAGATATGAAATGTGTTTTATTTGAAAAATTCTCATCCCCTCCACTTCTATGCTCCACCGCCCACTTAAGAAACTTTACTTTGATCAATCTTAATTTGTTGACCATAATACCGAAACCGAATTTTACTTTTCTAGAGCAATTGGTTCATGAGATATCGTAATCTAAAGTTTTTTACCCCCGCCCCATACGCAACTGCCCCCACCCAAAAATTTTTTTTTGACTCTAAAAGATCTGTCGGCAAGGAAGCTACGAATGATATTGACTAGGTACGAGGGAAAGTTGCATTTTATCATTTTGTAGATAAGACCATCGTGCCAAACGCGGTCAAAAGCCTTTTCAATATCAAGCGATATTAAGGCCATAGATTCTTTGGAATCTAGTGTGTTTTTTATGAAATTTCGTATTCTCAGGAGCTGGTGGGTAGTCGAGTGAAATTTACAAAATCCGAACTGTTCGTCTGGAAGGATGTTTTTAGCCTCTATGAATTCGTTTAACCGGTCTTTGATTAAACGTTCAAAAAGTTTACCAAGATTGCTGAGGAGACTGATAGGGCGGTAGCTGCTTGCAGAGGTATGGGGCTTTTTAGGCTTAAGGATTGGAATAATTTTGGCGGATTTCCAGGAACAGGGAAAATAACCCAGCCTTAGACAAGCATTGAATATATGCATCAACATAACAAGCGCTTTTTTGGGAAAATGTTTAATTATTAAATTGGAAATGTTGTCAAAGCCAGAGGTTTTTTAGGTTTTAACAAATTCAATATCTTTCTGATGTCGTTTGGTTTAATGAGGGTGTAATGATCATAGGTACTTGCTTGAGATGATTCGAAGTTTAAGAGCACATTTACCACATCTGTTTCAGTCAGTGTGTCAGAGAGACCATTATCAAGAGTAAAATTTGAGTTAAAAACCTTTGCAAAGCATTCGGTTTTTTCCGCACAGGTAATAAATTTGTTGTTACCATCCACTAAGTGGGACAAAGGACTTTTTTTATTTTTTAAAACTTTGACTAAATTCCAGAAGGGCTTGGAACTTTTACACAGATCTGATAAATTAGAGTTCCATGTTCTATTCCTAAAAGTGCTAATCATAGTGTTTATAAGAGAGTTAAGAGATTTCCATGAACTTTTATAACAAGGTAATCTGGTCCTTTGCCAATTTCGTCTACAAGCGTTTCTTTTTTGTATAAGAAGCCTTATTTCAATGGGTATTGATGGGTATGGTTGCTGCTTGAGGGGTACCTTAGGAACGCTACTACTTACCGAACTGATACTGTATAATATCGTTAAATTCAGAAAGAAGACTTTCGACTTCGGTAGTTGACGAAATGGATACCAAGGATCTATTGGATAGATTAATTTTTGAACTCATTGTTCTCTGGAACTTGATCCAGTTAGCTTTCTTGAAATTTAGAATGTGGTTATCAGGGTTAGTTTTTAGTAGTGAATCGAGTTGGAAGAAAACAGGAAGATGATCAGATCAGTTAGAGCGTGTAGAATAGTGGGCTTAGATATTCTTCAGTGGTAGTTGGAGATTACAAAGTCAAGAGTCGATGGGGATTGTCTTATGTTTAGTGGAACAAAACTTGGGTCGTTAGGGAAGTGAATCGACAAGGGATGCGTCTGGAGAAAATTATTAAGAATTCTACCCCAATGGTTATTTCTACCGCAGCTCCATGTTTGATGTCGACAGTTCCAATCACCGGCAATTAGAAAATCTCCGCGATGCGAAAAAAGTTTACGCAGATCGTGCTTGAACAGATATTCCTTATTGTTGTTGCGGGCGCCTCCAGGGAAGTATATTGAAACAACTTTTATGGTCCTACCTGCAACAGGCTCAATTTCAATGGCAATGTTTTCAACAATAAATGTTTCTAGCGCTGGGATTAATTTGTGTTTTCAAGACTTATGAACAACTATAGCCACCCCACCATGCCCTGTGTGGTCTCTATCCATTCTGTAAGTTGTATAATTACTAAAAGAAGTTTGATTATGACTCTTTAGCCAGGTTTCCCTAATAAAGGCTAAAGCAATTTTCTCGCGGATTAAAAGGTCAAAAAATTCAGTTTTTTTGTTTAGGATGCTTCTAGCGTTCCATATTAACATATTATGAGAGAATAAGTTAGCCATTGTAGACATATTTAACAGCAAGTTCAGTTATTACTTTAAATTGATCATTTTTAGATGCACAGTTTGATAATTTACAAAGCAATTCGTCAATTAGAGAATATATGACATCTATAGAAAAAAATCTGCCAACAATCTGGGCGTAGCTTTGTTATTTTTTCGGTAGAAGTTAGGAACGCGGTTAATTCTGAAATGCGGTTGAGGCTACTATGTGACTGAAAACCTATCAAAAAGAACAAGATCGTGGAAGTGAAAATCTGATTGGATCTGAGAGATATGGAATAATTTATGAAAAAGTACACAATCACTTTACACCCCCTTAGGGGTCAATTATGGAGAATACATAGAATAAAATTAAATTCAATATATGGGACGAGGTAGTAGATATGTCGAAAATCGTGGGAAAATATGCATTCTATTTTCACAGATATTTTTTTTGCCCCCCTTCTGAACGCCAATAGATATTCGTTTTTTTTTTATTCAAAACTATTTTTCTAGTTGATTTAGATATACACACCGAGTTTCAACATTGTAGCTTAAGCCGTTCTATATATAGGAAAAACACCCCCCACTTGTACCACACTACCCTTAAGGGTCGAATTTCAAAAAACCTTGAAAACACTTTCTAGGTATTCATACGAAGAATCCGTAGAATAAAATTAAATTCAATATTTGGGACGAGCTAGTATATATGACGAAAATCGTGAAAAAATATACATTCTATTTTCACAGATAATTTTTTTTGCCCCCCTTCTGAACGCCAATACATATTTGAATTTTTTTTAAATCAAAATTGTTTTTCTAGTTGATTTACATATACACACCGAGTTTCAACATTGTAGCTTAAGCCGTTCTATATATAGGAAAAACACCCCCCACTTGTACCACACTACCCTTAGGGGTCGAATTTCAAAAAACCTTGAAAACACTTTCTAGGTATTCATACGAAGAATCCGTAGAATAAAAATGAATTCAATGTTTGGAAAGGCCTAGTAGATATGACGAAAATCGGGAAAATAAATGCAATTTATATTTATTATATTTACAAATAATTTTCTTGCCCCCCTTTCTGAACGCCAATGAATATTCAAATTTTTTTTATCACAATTACTTGTCTACACACCGAGTTTCAACTTTCTAGCATGAACCGTTTAATAGTTAGGAAAAACAACCCCTACCCCCGTAGCATACTACCCCTAAAAAAAAATTTATTCTTCCAACATTTCGCTACTATAGCTCTATCTAAATACCAAGTTTAAGGCTTATATCATTACAGGTTCTCAAGATATAAGCTTCGGAACTTTTTCCTTTTCACCCTCCCCCACCCTCCCCCTCTACACCCTCAACCCCAAATTGTTTTTCCCTACTAGAGCTTAGTTAGCGCTACTTCTGATAAAAATTCTAAGCATCTATCTTACACTGTTCTTGAGATATGAAATGTGTTTGATTTGAAAAATTCTCATCCCCTCCAATTCTATGCTCCACCTCCCACTTAAAAAATTTTACTTTGATCAATCTTTATTTGTCGATTTTTATACCCAAACCTAATTTTATTTTCCTAGAGCACTTGGTTCATGAGATATCGTAATCTAAAGTTTTTCACCCCCCACCCCCATACACAACTTCCCCCACCCAAAATTTTTCTTCATTCTGTTCTCCTAGTATAACTACAAATATTTCTTAAGTTTGAATAGTGTGCCATTAACGGTTTAGGAGATATGGATTTTAGAATGTGTCTATCTCGCCTTTTTTGGGTTTCGGACGCATTACATTTCCCCCCACTCCCACACCCCTTGATCAATATTGACAATTTTTCTGCAAATGGGTCTACTATCAGAGCTCTATAGAAATTTCAAGTTTCAGCTTCCTATCATTAGGGGTTACTGAGATCTAGAAACCAAAATTTTCCGTCTTAAACACTTCCCCCTCACACCCCCACCCCTAAAAATTTGGTCACTTCAAGGAGCCTACCCCGTCTATTCGTTAAAAAAATTGAAATTTAATATCTCAAATCGTTTGGCAGCTACGAGCCTCCAAACGATCTTGCGTACGGCGTACGGCGTACGGCGTACGGCGGACAGACGGACTGAAAATTTTTATTGCTTTTTTCGCGTCTACTAGTTATGAAACGTGAAAATAAAAATTTTGAGGGTAGCAAATTTTTTTTTTTAAAAAATCAATCACAATACTTAATCATTAAAATAATAAAGTAAAAGGTTATTACTATTTGGCTTGTAGCTTGATGTTGAGTTGTTGATGTTGTTTAACCAAGCGTTTTGGAGGTTGGGTCGAGGAGTTGGTTGGTTAGTGGCTCCAGACTTCGTTGGACGTAGGTTCAGGAAGGAGTGCAAGTCATCTATATTCATTGTTGCATGCGATGGTTTTTGAGTTAAGTTGATGCGTTTATTTGCGAGCCGATGTTTAAGCTCCAAGTACGTAGCACGGTTCGGGCAGGTGGCATCAGTGGCTTTATGATTACCCCTGCAATTGAAACATTTTACCTGGGTAGGTTGTGTACTTTCAGCTGATTTGTGTTGACCAGAGCAGTTTGCACAAATGGTCTTCACGTTGCAGTGTTCGGCTCCATGACCAAACATAAGGCAGTTATAGCATTGCGTTAAGTTTTTAGAATTTCTGCGTTGATATTCCCAGCGAACGATGGTGTTGAACATTGATTTGACGCTTTTAACCTGTGATATTTTAGTGCCGCGACGAAAGTGGACAACGTATAGCACAGGTGAAAACTTTTCAGGGTAGCAAATTTTTTTTTTTAAAAGTCGATAACAATACTTTATTATTTAAATAATAAAGTAATATATTTATTTTGTCCTTTTTTAGTAGGTACCTACATAAACAAAATAATAATTAACGAAAAATAAAATTCATTCATAACCAAATTTAATATATCTAATAAAATAAATAAAAGTTATACAGGCAACCCTCGTATAACACGATGGATTCGTACCGTGCTATATCGAAAACGTGTTAAGCGAAACATAGAAGTAATACAAATTAAGCCAATGCATTCCGTGTTATATAAAAACAGCGTACGGTGTTATATCGAAAACGTATTAAGCATAGAATTCATACAAATTACGCCAATGCGTTCCGTGTTATATCGAACTTTAAAAGTCATAATAGTCATATAAAAAAACAATTTTATTTTAAGTATTTTTAATGATTCTAAACAAGAAGTTGTTTACTGCAGGCGTAAACACATAAAATTAATTTAGGGGGGGTTTCAGACGAAAAATAATTAAGGGGGGAGTTTTCAGACAAATTTACGCGTCGAGTATACATAAGTTATATTTAGTTATGCGCTTGTAATTACATAATTTCGGGGGGGGGGGGGGGGGGAGGTTGAATCCGCAAAACCCCCTCCCCCTGCGTTCGCGCCTGGTTTACTAAATAGTTTTCACTAAGAACAGTGATGCACTTGCACAGACGTCGCTTATCGAATAGCTGATAAAAAATCTGCCAACAGTCTAGTCTGGGCGCAACTTTATTATTTTTCCGGCAGAAGTTCGGAACGTGTTCAATAAGGGGTTGCGGTGTATGTTACTATGTGACTGAAAACCTAACAAAAAGTTCGGGAAGCGGTTAGAATCGAGTGTAACATATGAATTATATAATTGGGTCATATTCCAGGATGCGGTTTAGAAGAAAGAAAACAAAAAGAAAAAACCTAAAAATATGTGATTATTATACAAGCCCGTGGGAGTGAAAAGATATTCGATATCTGATCAGACCTGAGAGATATGCAATAATTTATGAAAAAGTATACAAACACTTAACACCCTCTTAGGGGTCGGATTTAAAAAAACCTTGAAAACACTTTTTAGGTATTCATACGAAGAATCCGTAGAATAAAATTCAATTCAATATTTGAGACGAGCTAGTAGATATGTCGAAAATCGTGGAAAAATATGCGTTCTATTTTCACAGATAATTCTTTTTGCCCCACTTCTGAACGCCAATACATAATTGATTTTTTTTTTGACAAAATTGCTTTTCTAGTTGATTTACATATACACACCGAGTTTCAACTTTCTAGCATGAACCGTTCTATAGTTAGGAAAAACACCCCCTACCATCGTACCATACTACCCTTAGAAAAATTATATTTTTCCAACACGCCGCTACTATAGCTCTATCTAAATACCAAGTTTATGGTTTATATCATTACAGGTTCTTAAGATATAAGCATCGGAACTTTTTCCTTTTCACCCTCCCCCACCCTCACCCTCTACACCCTCAACCCCAAAAACTTTTTTCCCTACTAGGGTTTAATTAGCGCTACTTCTGGTAAAAATTTTAAGAATCTATCTTACACTGTTCTTGAGATATGAAATGTGTTTTATTTGAAAAATTTTTATCCCCTCCACTTCTATGTTCCACCGCCCACTTAAAAAATTTTACTTCAATCAATCTTTATCTGTCGACCTTTATACTAAAACCGAATTTTATTTTTCTAGAGCAATTGGTTCATGAGATATCGTAATCTAAAATTTTCCACCCCACACGCCACTGCCCCAACCCAAAATTTTTTTTCAATCTGTTCTCCGAGTAAACCTACAAATATTTTTTAAGTTTAAATGGTGTGCCATTAACGGTTTAGGAGATATGGATCTTAGAATGTGTCTATTTCGGCTTTTTTGGGTTTCGGACGCATTATAATTCCCCCCACTCCCACACCCCTTGATCCATACTGACAATTTTTATGCAAATGGGTCTATCATTAAAGTTCTATAAAAATTTCAAGTTCCAGCTTCCTATCCTAAGCGGTTACTGAGATCTAGAAACCAAAATTTTTCGTCTAAAACGCTTCCCCCTCCTTTCCTCTCACACCCCAACCCCTAAGAATTTGGTCACTTCAAGAAACCTACCCCGTCTATTCGTAAAAAAAAATTTCAATTTAATATCTTAAAGCGTTTGGGAGCTACGAGCCTCCAAACGATTTTGCGTACGGCGGACAGATCGATCACAATACTTAATTATTAAAATAAAAAAGGAAAATGAAGGAGAGAGAAAAAAATCTGCCAACAATCTGGGCGTAACTTTATTATTTTTCCGGTAGAAGTTAGGAACGCGTTTAATTCTGAAATGCGGTGTAGGCTACTATGTGACTGAAAACCTATCAAAAAGAACAAGATCGTGAAAGTGAAAATCTGATTGCATCTGAGAGATATGCAATAATTTATGAAAAAGTACACAATCACCTTACACCTTTTAGGGGTAAATTTTCAGAAAACCTTGAAAACAGTTTCTAGGAATTCATACGAAGAATTCGTGGAGTAAAATTAAATTCGATATTTGGGACGAGCTAGTAGATATGTCGAAAATAGTGGAAAAATATGCATTCTATCTTCACAGATAATTTTTTTTGCCCCCCTTCTAAACGCCAATACATATTTGATTTTTTTTAATCAAAATTGCTTTTCTGGTTGATTTACATATACACACCGAGTTTCAACATTGTAGCTTAAGCCGTTCTATATATAGGAAAAACACCCCCCACTTGTACCACACTACCCTTAGGGGTCGAATTTCAAAAAACCTTGAAAACACTTTCTAGGTATTCATATGAAGAATCCGTAGAATAAAAATGAATTCAATATTTGGAAAGACCTAGTATATATGACGAAAATCGTGAAAATATATGCATTTTATATTTATTATATTTACAAATAATTTTTTTTGCCCCCCTTTCTGAACGCCAATGAATACTCAAATTTTTTTTATCACAATTACTTTTCTAGTTGATTTACATATACACACCGAGTTTCAACTTTCTAGCATGAACTGTTTAATAGTTAGGAAAAACACCCCCTACCCCCGTAGCATACTACCCCTAAAAAAATTATATTTTTCCAACATTCCGCTACTATAGCTCTATCTAAATACCAAGTTTAAGGGTTATATCATTACAGGTTCCCAAGATATAAGCATCGGAACTTTTTCCTTTTCACCCTCCCCCACCCTCACCCTCTACACCTTCAATCCCAAAACTGTTTTCCCTACTAGGTTTCAATTAGCGCTACTTCTGGTAAAAATTTTAAGCATCTATCTTGCACTGTTCTTGAGATATGAAATGTGTTTTATTTGAAAAATTCTCATCCCCTCCACTTCTATGCTCCACCGCCCACTTAAGAAACTTTACTTTGATCAATCTTAATTTGTTGACCATAATACCGAAACCGAATTTTACTTTTCTAGAGCAATTGGTTCATGAGATATCGTAATCTAAAGTTTTTTACCCCCGCCCCCCATACGCAACTGCCCCCACCCAAAAATTTTTTTTCAATCTGTTTTCCTAGTATAACTATAAATTTTTCTTAAGCTTGAATGGTGTGCTATTAACGGTTTAGGAGATATGGATTTTAGAATGTGTCTATCTCGGCTTTTTTGGGTTTCGGGTGCATTATATTTCCCCCCACTCCCACACCCCTTCATGAATATTGACAATTTTTATGCAAATGGGTTTACTTTCAAAGTTCTATAGAAATTCCAAGTTTCAGCTTCCTATCATAAGCGGTTACTGAGATATAGAAACCAAAATTTTCCGTCTAAAACGCTTCCCCCTCCTTCCCCCTCACACCCGCACCCCTAAAAATTTGGTCACTTCAAGGAGCCTTTTCTGTTTATTCGTAAAAGAAATTGCAATTTCATGTCTCAAAGCGTTTGGGAGCTACGAGCCTCCAAACGATTTTGCATACGGCGGACGGCGTACGGCGTACGGCGGACAGACGGACTGAAAATTTTTATTGCTTTTTTCGCGTCTACTAGTTATGAAACGTGAAAATAAAAATTTTGAGGGTAGCAAATTTTTTTTTTAAAAAAATCGATCACAATATATAATTATTAAAATAATAAAGTAAAACACCATTTGTTTATGTACAAACAGGGGAATTACCTGTTTATATCAACTGAAACAGTGTGTTCTAAGAGTACCGTGTTATACGAGGGTTGACACAGTTTCGGTACCGTATTATATCGAAATCGTGTTTTAAGACTACCGTGTTATACGAGGGGTCTCTCAATTTCAGTACCGTGTTATATCGAAATCGTGCTCTAAAAGTCCGTGTTATACGAGGGTTGCCTGTATAATAAATAAGATTCATTATAATCAATGAGAGGGATGAAATTATTTATGTTGACGTTGAGACGAAAGATCATTATAATTTGGTTACCTCGTTGATAATTTTAATGTGAGATGCGCTCCACATCCAAAAGCCCCTTCTTTTTTTAGACTTAATGTCGACAAATACTGAAAAGCAATTTCACATTGATATGAAGTTGGAAGAGATAGCCAACGAACATCGGTATGAAAAAGAAGCTGAGTATGACTACTTTCCATATATTGACTCATTTGAGAAAAAGGTCGTGCATTCAAAGGACTGCCTTTAATGTAGTTAATTGTTTGCACGCTCTCATCCAAAACTTACTGAAGGTTAGCGGGCATCTTACGCCAAGCCTCTCTGTGTTTGCAACGCAACAATGTGTGGATATGACATTTGGGGCAACATTCTTTTAAATCTTTATGCTTAAAAAAAAAACCGATTGGTATATCTTTATATTGATTGTGATGTAATGCTTTAAGTTGCACGATGTCATGTTTCATTTGTTAAATTTACAGAACAATTCAGTTCATGGCATGAATCAAAGAAAAAGAGATTGCGACAGTTAGCTAAGAAAATGGGAAAAGTTCTGCTCATCACGTCATAAAGAGCGTTCATTTTCATATAAATTAATAAATTACAGACGGTTGCTAAGACGATACATCTAGTAGAGGCATATAGTGGAGAATGCAACCATAGTCGAACACTCTTAGTGACGTCACAAAAGGTGCGTGTGTCGCAATATATTATTCTTTGATTCAACAGTTCATGGGATATACAAATTCAGTTGCTTGGAAAAATTCTAGGTCCCGCCTTCCGCGCTTCACGTCTCCCCTCACAAATTTTACATTCACGACTCAGTACTCCACTAGTAATTTTATATACAGAATTTACATTTTATCTTCCTGGCACAATTAAGTCGGAAGATATTGTAATTCAAAGTTTTCCATCACCCTTAAATTTGTTAACCCATTTTTAATCTCCTAGTATCCCTTAAGACAACTACAAACTTTCAGTCATCTGACATCAATCGTTCAGGAGATATGAATTGTAGAATATTTCAATCCTTGTTTTCAAGTGTTTTGGCCGCAGCATTGTTCCCCTGCAACCCCTATCGACCATTTTTTTCAAATGGGTCCACTATAATAATACTACATTAGTTCCAACTTTCAGCCTCCTAATATGCGTTAGCCGAGATCTAGAAACCAAAATTTTTCATCTAAAACGCTTCCTCCCCCGTACAGCCCCACCCCTCCAAAATATATCACTCGTAAGAGCTATCCGTGTCTACCTATCGTAACAATTTATATCTCAAGAGGTTTGTGAGCTGCGCACCTTTAAATGGTTTTGCGTCCGGCGTAGTAATGTAGTTTTCCATATGACTCCTTGAACAATTTATCCTTTAAGTAGTAAAGTTACATACACATGATTGGTATTATACTCGTAAATGACTTCAATGAAGGTTAATTCACCCTATTGTAAAGTTACATATGTTCTATGTATTTATTACATTTCTGAATATTAATTTTACAGTGGAAATTTAAGTGTTTTTGAGACATATAAATTTACAATATATAATACTACATGTGTTGGCAATTAGTTGCCAACATTTTTATTTTAGAAATTCTTATTACGGATTTCGAGTAAGTGCACCCAAGTGCATTCTTTTCCCTTTGTTTTGAGAATGGCTCCACTAATACAGCTCCTGAGACAATAAAAGCAACTTTTTTCATCTAAAACGCTTACCCACCTCTTCCCTAATAATTCAACCCGCTAGATGACCACTTAAAGGAGTGAATTTAATATACCCAAACCCAACAAAATATTTTACTTAATAGTTCATAGGGTTTGTGTTTTAGGTTTAGTTTTAAAAAGTGCTTTATTTGCCGAAAATGCTTAATGCTAACAGTTTTTTAATCTTAATCCTAAAGCTCAAATTAGTCTATATCTAAGCTGCTACCGTTCTTAATAGCCTCAATGGGCACTCTGAGATATAAATTTTATCGGGGGATGTTTTTTTTGGGGTGCGGGGATCAGAGTCTCTTTATTTAATTATAACGTTAATGTATACTTATCATTAAAATACACTATTGGGAAAAATGGCAAAAAACCCAATACATAGGGTTTGTGTGCTCCGAACGAATGGACATTTTTTCTAATAAATACCAAATTTGAGGTTTTAACTTTTTTTTAGTTTAGTACGTACTGTGATGATTTATTATTAAAAAATAACAAAGAAATATGGTAACAAAGGTTTTGTAAGAAAATAGAAATTCTTTACCACCATTCTTTATTCCTTCTCACATCTCAGTAATAATAAATATTCAAAATTGCCTTCTACGCTAGCGTGGTAATCCTTAACCTAAACAAAAGCCCTCGTGAAGTAAAAATTGATTCTATACCCGGGGCATAATAAAGTAGACGGCAAGGAAACAAACAGAATTTCTTTCATTGACTTTCAACGGAATTATAGACCTTTGTGATATCGTAGCATATGCTCAGCTCCAGGTTAATACATACTATAAATCTGCGAAATGCTATATCACGCTTTTCGCAATATTTTCTCCTTCAAGATTATCTGTTTGGGCAGAAGATACCTTTATGTGTAGCGAATATTTCAGGTAACGTTTTGATTTAAGTTCAATAAACCGAAAAAATTTTCAGTCATAAGCAGGTGAACAAATTAGAATTTAGATTTTTTGTTAAAATACGGTACGCTCGTATGACATTTTAACAACTTCAGAATACAATACATGTTCAGTATTTGATAAAAAAAAGGTACGGAAAGGTTCGGAACGATATGGAAGAAACATCCTATTTCAGATAGTACGCCATTATTGTGATCACAATCTCACCAGTGCTCTTTCAAAATATTAAGAGAATACCTTTTAACACAGTCGAGTTAATCTGCTGATAACAATTTGTGCAAAACTGTGACATAAGTGTGATACAAGACATGTTTGTGCGGTCAAGAAGAGCGAGCAGATCTATTTACCACGTGGAAAATAGCTAAACACACCGGAAACCATTAATAACGCATATGAGTAACTAAGGGCCGGTTTCACAGTCGACGTTTAAACCAAAAATTTGGCTTAAGCTTCGTTGGTTTAAGCTGCAGTTGAGAAGTTTTCAGCAAACATGGAGGCAATATTTGATAAGACATACGAGCTACCAGAATAGGATAGGAATAGAATTCTGAACAACGTTTGCAATTGAATTGACATGTTACGAGAATGTGTGGTTAAAACCTAAGTTATATATATTTTGGTTCTTAGATCTCTGAAACCACTTACGCTTTGAGGCTGAAACTGTGAACTTTGATAGTGGACCCATTTGCAAAAAATTCTACGTGGGTTAGGGGTGGTTTTTATACTCTAGATGTAATCATATAGAGGTTTATAAGTTTGATCCAGCCCAAAAGTTTGTAACGCATAGAACCAAGCCTCGGACGAAAAAAAGGTACATATTATTTTTTGTTCATATGTGGCCAAAAACCTCAAATCCGCTTGACGTCCGTCCGTCCGTCCATCCGACTGTCTGTCCGTTAGCACGATAACTCAAGAATGCCTTGACCTAGGATCTTGAAATTTTGAACCTTGGTGTTTGATTGAATTTGTAAGGATAAGTTCTTTAACGGGCAATATCATCCCACTCTTTCAGGTAGCTGCCATACAAAATGTCCTTGAAACACGTGTTCAAAAATATTGGCCGATAGCTTCATAAGAGTTTAAGCTACGACTTGGAAATTTTGTATGTGTTAATTTTCCAATAGTTGGAGCTAAGTGCATGATTATGAAGAAAATCATATTAGTTCTTCGTGTAGCTGCCATACAAACATCCTTTCAAAATGTCTTCATTTATTTACGAAACTCACTATAACTCAAATAATCTTTTAGCTACGAATTCCGAATTTTGTACAAATTATTTTTGAGTGAAAACAAAGTTCGAGTTTACTAGTCAGCGAAATTCTTTTACTCCTTCTGGTACCTTCCATACAAAAAATTCTTAAGACACGTGTTCAACAATATTTTTCGATAACTTGATACCCCTCCAGTTTGAGGAATGAAAAAAAGGAAGAAAATAATCCCCCTTTGCGGATCGAACTGGCACCGCTCTGGTTGTGAGTCCGAGATGCTACCCACTCCACTACCAAGCCTTACTTTGGAATCGGGGTCCATTATCGCACACTTCGAATTTGGATACCCCGAATAGCATTAAGACGTTTTGTTCTAGTTCTCGGCAGATACCGGGAGTCGTAGCCGTTCGGAGTGGAAAGACCATCGGAAATTTGGTGCAGTAGTCCACCACCGTCAATATGTAGTTGAACACCTTCTTCGAGCGCGGTAGGGACCCAATTAAGTCCACACAAATCATCTCCCACGGACGCGTCGTACCGCTCCTTGGAATCATTAATCCTGCCGCCCTTTTCTGCTCTGGTTTAACTTTTTAACATACCTGACAACAGCGAACAACAGCCGTGTCCGCCTTCATTTACAATAAACACGGTTACGGCTCTTGACTCCTGCTCCATCAGTATTTGCCAGTACGTGAATTTAATATCAAGTGAAGAAAGAAAATGGGCATTCCTTAGCTTATCCAATGTCGCGAAAACCAACGGTAGGGGGTAAGCGTCTTAGCCAGTGACTTGATTTAGCTTCCTGTAGTCTACACAGAAACGATATTTACCGTTTTTTTCATCAATCAGCACGATCGGAGATACGCACGGGCTTTTAGACGACTCTATCACGTCGTGTGTGCGGAGTCCCAGATGGATGCCAGCTCGTGCCTTGAGTACTCCCAGGCACTACTACTAAGGTCCGGAACAATTCCAAATTTTGCCCGAAAATCGGCTCCCAGTATAAGTGTTTGCGGTAAATTTGGAAAAACCAACGACTCAATTAGCCCAATTCTACCCTTAACGTCGAATGGAATCGTCACTGTACCCGACACCGTGACGCTAGAACCATCTGCCAACGATACCGCCGCAACCGAAGACTTATCCACCATAAACCCACATGGCCTGGATAGTTCTGAAACAGAGACAAAGGCAAAATCCGGCTCCAATAAATTTGTCTGTTTACGTGATGGAGGTGGTATGTAGCTTTCCACATTAAAACGCGCAGGCTTTAATTTTTTTTCCGACCACGAGAAGCTGCTCGATAGACGTGATCTCGACCAACTGTAAGTGGTTTGAGTAAAAGGAGCTATATTCTTGCGGATGAAGGACAATTTCAACGCCTCATTGCAAGGTCCGCTTAACCTACCAAATAGCCTCAACATCCCAATGCTCTCAATCATCCCAATGCTCTCGTTGCTTCCTTGAGTGCATTGTCTTATCTCATCCAGCAGCCGATCGTTGTACCCTGGAGGTAAAATTCATCCCTGAGCCTCGCCCCTAGTTCTTCCCAATTCTTTGCAAAAGGTTTATTTACCCTAAGCCAGATCAACGCTTTCACTTCGAATAAATCTACCGACGACTCGAAAAGCCGTTGCAGCGAACAACCTCGCGCTTCCCTTAACTCCTCAACTCTTTCGAGAAACCCACCCAGTGATTCTCCGGCTGAGCCCGAAAATTTCACACCCCATTTATAAACCGGCACCACTGCGATTCCCGAAGTGAACGAATTCGCCGAACTTTTACTGACTTGAGTAGACGATGCACGTTTCGGAGCTAACTTTGACCTTGGGTGCGAGGTGCCCCGACGAACTGCCTCCTTCCCTACTCCCTGATCCCTCATTTCTACCCCGAAACCTAGACTGAGACTGAGACTCGTATCATCCTCTTCGTTGATGTCCACTGACACCAGCCTATCATCCAGTAGCACGAACAAATCAGCTATTTCCTGGCGTGTCCCTGCTACATATTCTTGTGATTCCGTCCCATCCAATTGTATATTGTTTAGCCCTATCAGAGCCCACTTCGCCTTGGCATCGATCTTCTTGTATTCCCCGCAGCCTTCGACCCCAACAAAATTTCTTATAAGCTTCGAAATTTGCTTTAGGTTGCTATCTACTGCAATCAAGCCCTTTCAAGCCAAGTACCGCCAGCTCGTACTTGAGTTCATCCGCCGCCAATCTATTTATATCCATAGTTACGGGTTCAGGGTAATGAGCAACACAAAAAGAAATTAGTAATAGCGAGGGAAAAGGAGAAAACATTAGGGTCATTCCATGAAAAATCGCAAAAAACGCCCATTTTGTGACCTTACCATCGCCGATTCTTTTCAAAATTTTTTTGCCTGAAGAACTAGTGAAAAAAAAATATGATAAAAATTTTTTTTTTCATCTCATTTTTTTTGTTAGTTATACATAGTATGTTAAAGATTTAGCAAAAATGGTGTCCAACTCCTCTTTGAAAATTCATATCTCTGTTAATTTTTATCATAGAATAACAAAATAGAACTTATTTAAAAGGCAAAAGTTGTCGCAAAATAAAAAAAATACAAATCAAATTAATCCTTAAATTTTTTTTTCAAGGATAACGATTTTGTCCTTTATCCTTGAATATCGCAAAATGCCATTTTTTTAATTTTTTAATTTTTAGAACTTTGTGTATTATACTGTTTTTCAAAACATATCAAAAAACCAACTTCGGATTTTAATGGGATCGGGGAAGAACATCAGTGTTTCTCTATTTTCTTTATAGAAAAAGGGTCGTTCCATCAAGAATCGCCAAAAGTGTAACCTTACCATTCTTTTGCAAATTTATGTACTCAAAGAATTAGTGAAAAAAAAAATACAACATAAATTTTTTGTTTCTATCTCATTTTTTTTAGTAGTTATAGTAAGTATAGTATAGTAGAAAAGGTATAGTAAGATTTCGCATAGAAGATGGCCAAGTCTTCTTTGAAAATTCATATCTCCGGTAATTTTTATCCTAAAATAAGAAAGAACGGCTTATTTTAAAGATTTTTATACGAAAAAAATTATCCTTGAAAGTTTTTTTTCGAGAATAAGGATTTTGTCTTTAATCCTTGAATATCTCAAAATATCAATTTTTTTTTCTTTTATTTTTTTGTATTTTGTGTATTATACTGTTTTCCAAAACATATCAAAAAATTAACTTGGGATCTCAATGGGGTCGGGGTCAAAAAAATCGAAGAACTTCAGTACTTTTCAATTATGTTATAATTGTAATTTTTTTATAACATAATCAAAAAGCACTGATGTTCTTCGATTTATTTTACCCCCTTGAGATCCCAAGCTAATTTTTTGATATGTTTTGAAAAACAGTATAATACACAAAATATAAAAAAACAGAAAAAAAAAATTGGCTTTCTGAGATATTAAAGAATCATTCCACTTTTTCTAAAAAGTAAATTGAGAAGCACTGATGTTCTTCGATTTTTTTTACCCCGATCCCAATGAGATCCCAAGATGACTTTTTGATATGTTTTGAAAAACAGTATAATACACAAAGTATTAAAAAATAAAAAAATTAAAAAATAAAAATAATTATAAGATATTCAAGGATAAAGGACAAAATCATTATCCTTAGAAAAAAAACTTTAAGGATAAATTTGATTTGTATTTTTCTTATTTTGCGACAACCTTTGCCTTTAAAATAAGTCCTATTTTGTTATTCTATGATAAAAATTAACAGAGATATGAATTTTCAAAGAGGAGGTGGACACTATTTTTGCCAAATCCTTAACATACTATAACTAACAAAAAAAATGAGATGGAAAAAAAAAATTGAAGTCATATTTTTTCATTCACTAGTTCTTCAATCTGCGATGGTAAGGTCACAACTTTTGCGATTTTTGATGGAATGACCCATTAATAAAAAATCTGCCAACAATCTGCGCGTAACTTTATTATTTTTCCGGCAAAAGCTAGAAACGCGTCCAATTCCGAGATGCGGTGTAGGTTACTATGTGACTGAAAACCTATCAAAAAGAACAAGCCCGTGGAAGTGAAAATCTGATCGGATCTGAGAGATATGGAATAATTTATGAAAAAGTACACAATTACTTTACATTCCCTTAGGGGTCAATTTTCAAAAAATCTTGCAAACACTTTCTAGGTATTCATATGAAGAATCCGTTGAATAAAAGTTCAATATTTTGGAAGACCTAGTAGATATGACAAAAATCGTGAAAATATGTGCATTCCATTTTGACTGAACATTTTTTTGCCCCCACTTCTGAACTCCAATAAACATTCGTTTTTTTTTTTAGTCCAAATTACTTTTCTAGTTGATTTACATATACACACCGAGTTTCAACTTTCTAGCATATAGTTTAATTACAATTTTATTAATAAATTATCTACTATTAACTTTAATCATGGTAGTAAAAATTACAAATATTTTTTAGTCCAAATTACTTTTCTAGTTGATTTACATATACACACCGAGTTTCAACTTTCTAATAATAATAATAATCAATGGCGCAACAGCCCAAATCGGACCTAGGCCTTGAAGTAATGCTAGAGTTACTTCATTTCGAGACCAACGGAACACTAGGAGGTGAAGTGGTCAGCTACACGCTCGTCCGTGATTATTACCCCGATTTTAACTTAGGTACTCATTTACAGCTGAGTGAACTGGTAGTCCGGCACCCAATACCATTTTCGAAAATTACTTGCCGCCAAGCAGATTCGAACCTGGTACCAGGTGCACCGAAGGCAAGTGCTCTAGCCACTAAGCCACCCAGACTACTAGATATGACAAAAATCGTGAAAATATATGCATTCCATTTTGACTGAACATTTTTTTGCCCCCACTTCTGAACTCCAATAAACATTCGTTTTTTTTTTAGTCCAAATTACTTTTCTAGTTTATTTACATATACACACCGAGTTTCAACTTTCTAGCATATAGTTTAATTACAATTTTATTAATAAATTATCTATTATTAACTTTAATCATGGTAGTAAAAATTACAAATATTTTGTATGGCCCTTTACGACCATAAGCTGTTACATAGTTTAAAAAAACACCCCCCTACCCCGTACCATACTACCCCTATAAAAAATTATATTTTTCCAATATGCCACTACCATAGCTCTATCTAAATACCAAGTTTCAGCCTTTTATCATTATAGGTTCTTAAGATATAACCATCGTAACCTTTTCCTTTCCACCCTCCCACACCCTCACCCTCTACACCCACACCTACGTCTGGTAAAAAATTTGTGCATCTATTTTAAACTGTTCTTGAGATTTGAAACGTGGTTTTTTTGAATATTTCTTATCCTCCCCACTTCCATGTTCCACCACCCTCTTAAAAAATTTTACATTGAGCAATCTTTATTTGTTGACCTTTCTACATACTCAAACCGAATTTCATTTTTCTAGAGCAATTGGTTCATTTTTCTAGAGCAATTGGTTCGTGAGATATCGTAGTATAAAGTTTTTCACCCCCCACCCCCGTTCGCCACTACCCCTACTCAAAATTTTTTTTTAATCCTTTGTCCTTAGGTACAGATATTTGTTAAGTTTGAATTTCGTGCCATCAACGGTTTAGGAGATATGGATTTTAGAATGTGTCGATCTCGGCATTTTTGCTTTTCGGACGAATTGTTTTCCCCCCACTCCCACACACCTTCACCCATTTCAATAATTTTTTTTGCAAATGGGTCCACTATCGAAGTTCTATAGAAATTCCAAGTTTCAGTCTCCTAGGTTGCTGAGATCTAGAAACCAAAATTTTTCATCTAAAACCCTCCCCACTCCTCCCCCTCTTACCCACACCCCTCTAAAAGATACCAGTCGTAGAAGTTCACCCAACCTACCCACCATACAAATTTCATGATAATACCGCAACGGGTTTGGGAGCTACGCGTCTTCAAACTATTTTTGCGTACGGCATAAGGCGTACGGCGCGGCGTAGGGCATACGGCGTACAGACGGACATTTTTTTTTATTGCTTTTTTGGGGTCTACTAGTCCTAAAACGTGAAAATACAAAATTTCAGGGTAGCAAATTTTTTTGAAATTTCATTTCGATCACAATACTTTATTATTTAATAATAATAAAGTAAAAATACGAGTAAAAATTGTCCATTAAATTTTTTTTGAAGGATAACGATTTTGGCCTTTATCGTTGAATATCTCAAAATCATTTTTTTTTATATATATTTTGTATATTATACCGAGATACTGTTTTGCAAAAGAAACCAAAAATATACAGCAGTCACGATCGACTACAATCCAATAGTATGATACTCTAGATGAAATATAGAGCGCCGATTTATATTGTAGTTCGGGATAAAGTAGAATTACGTGGTTGCGTGCTGTATGTCCTTTTATGGGACTACCGTTTGATTGCTACTCAAACCCAAGAGGCAATATGCAGCGTTTAATTTCATATCTTGAACTGGGTGAGTAAAAAAAAAGATTTCCTTTTTGAAGGATTTTTACATGAAAGGTGCAGGAAGGACTCACTCGATTTCTTACATATTTATTCTTTTCGTTGGAACCGTTCAAAAATTAATGTGTACAAAATTTCAAATTCGTTTCAAATTTTTGAAGCGTTCAAAAGTTAACGAAAAATATTGTTGTACACGTGTCTTTAGGATTTTTTGTATGGAAGGAACCAGAAGGAGTAAAAGGATTTCGCTGACTAGTAACCTCGAACTTCTTTTTCACTCAAAACTAATTTGTACTAAATTCTGAATTCGTAGCTAAAAGATTACTTGAGTTATAGTAGTGAGTTCCGTAAATTTAGTGAAGACATTTTGACAGGATATTTGTTCACGAAGTACTAATAGGATTTTCTTCATAATCATACATTTTGCTTCAGCTATTAGAAAAGTAACACATATGTACAAAATTTCAAAGATGTAGCTTAAGCCCTTCTGAAGCTATCTACCTATATTCTTGAACACTTGTTTTAAGGATATTTTGTGTGGCAGCTACCCGAAGGGATAGGACGATTTTGCCCGTTAACGTACATAGCCTTACAAATTCAACCAAACATCCAGATTCAAAATTTCAAGATTCTAGGTGAAGGCGTCCTTGAGTTATAGCGCTAACGGACAGACAGACGGACGGACGTCAAGCGGATTTGAGGTTTTTGGCCACAAATAAACAAAAAAAAAGTATTATATAAATTTTTTTCGTCCGAGGCTTGTTTCTACGCGTTACAAACATTTCGGGTTGGATCAAACTTATAATACTCTATATGTTTTTCATCTAGAGTATAAAAAATCTGCCAACAATCTGGGCGTAACTTTATTATTTTTCCGGCAGAAGTAAGGAACGCGTTCAATTCTGAAATGCGGTGTAGGCTACTATGTGACTGAAAACCTATCAAAAAGAACAAGATCATGGAAGTGAAAATCTGATTGGATCTGAGAGATATGGAATAGTTTATGAAAAAGTACACAATCACTTAACACCCCCTTAGGGGTCAATTTTCAGAAAATCTTGAAAACACTGTCTTGGTATTCATATGGAGAAAACATAGAATAAAATTAAATTCATTATTTGGGACGAGGTAGTAGATATGTCGAAAATCGTGGGAAAATATGCATTCTATTTTCACAGATAATTTTTTTTGCCACCCTTCTGAACGCCAATAGATATTCGTTTTTTTTATTCAAAATTATTTTTTTAGTTGATTTAGATATACACACCGAGTTTCAACATTGTAGCTTAAGCCGTTCTATATATAGGAAAAACACCTCCCACTTGTACCACACTACCCTTAGGGGTCGAATTTCAAAAAACCTTGAAAACACTTTCTAGGTATTCATACGAAGAATCCGTAGAATAAAAATGAATTCAATATTTGGAAAGACCTAGTAGATATGACGAAAATCGTGAAAATATATGCATTTTATATATATTATATTTACAAATATTTTTTTTGCCCCCCCCCTCTGAACGCCAATGAATATTCAAATTTTTTTTTATCACAATTACTTTTCTAGTTGATTTACATATACACACCGAGTTTCAACATTGTAGCTTAAGCCGTTCCATATATAAGAAAAACACCCCCACTTGTACCACACTACCCTTAGGGGTCGAATTTCAAAAAACCTTGAAAACACTTTCTAGGTATTCATACGAAGAATCCGTAGAATAAAAATGAATTCAATATTTGGAAAGACCTAGTAGATATGACGAAAATCGTAAGAATATATGAATTTTATATCTATTATATTTACAAATAATTTTTTTTGCCCCCCTTTCTAAACGCCAATGAATATTCAAATTTTTTTTTTATCACAATTACTTTTCTAGTTGATTTACATATACACACCGAGTTTCAACTTTCTAGCATAAACCGTTTAATAGTTAGGAAAAACACCCCCTACCCCCGTAGCATACTACCCCAAAAAAAAATTATATTTTGCCAACATTCCGCTACTATAGCTCTATCTAAATACCAAGTTTAAGGCTTATATCATTACAGGTTCTCAAGATATAAGCATCGGAACTTTTTCCTTTTCACCCTCCCCCACCCTCCCCCTCTTCACCCTCAACCCCAAAACTTTTTTCCCTACTAGGGTTTAATTAGCGCTACTTCTGGTAAAAATTCTAAGCATCTATCTTAAACTGTTCTTGAGATATGAAATGTGTTTGATTTGAAAAATTCTCATCCCCTCCACTTCTATGCTCCACCTCCCACTTGTAACGACTCGAATTGCTGGGGTAGGCTCATCGGGCGTCAGGGGTTCGTTACAAACATTTCTTGTTTTGACTTCAACTATTTTATTATATTAAAGGTTATAATTCATTATGTAATTCGGTAAATTCAAATAAGTATTGTGTATTAATTGTCTAATACGCTTCGGTTTCCTCGGTCCTATAACGTCTCTGACTTCGTTATCCTCTCGTTGCTGCTCGGCTCGGTACTTCTCGGGTGCTTTGCGTTGTTTCGTGCGCTTCTTGTGGCATCTGCTACGCCGCATTGCGCTGACTGGCGTCGTTCCGTTTGTCTATGGTTCTCACAAGTTCGATGTTGCTCGCTTGACTCGGCATCCTCCCGCTTTGCTTCTTGTTCCTCTGTGTTGCCTCGACCCCTCCTGTCTACGTCCCTTGGTGTCGCCTGGCGCTTCTTGTTCCTCTGTGTTGCCTCGACCCCTCCTGTCTACGTCCCTTGGTGTCGCCTGGCGCTTCTTGTGCTCAATGTCTTCGACACCCCCTGTCTACGTCGCTCCTGGTGCATTGCGGTGCTCGCCTTCTTCTTGCGATTGTTTCCCGTAGTTCTGGCGTTGTTCGTCGTACTGTCCGTGGCTGATTGTAGCTCGGCTCTTGGCACGCCTCTGCTTGCCTTCCTTCGGTCTCTGTGCGCCATCTCATGCTTGTGTCCTTTTACGTTACGTCCTTTCCGGTCCAACCTGTGTTGTGTTGCGTTGTTCTGCGTGTCGTTGCTCTGCGCGTTGCGTTGCTCTGTTGCCCTACGTGTTTTGTTACTCTATACGTGCGTAGCTTCCTTCGTTGTCTTGATCTGTGCGTACCGTCACTCTGTGCGTTGCTGCGTTGCGTTGCTCTGCGTGCTATGTTACTCTGTACGTGCGTAGCTTCGCTCGTTGCCCTGCTCTGTGCGTACCGCTGCTCTGGAGGTTGCGCGGCTCTGTGCGCGCTTTGCTCTGTGTGTTGCTTCTGTTGTGTCGTTCTGCGTTGCTCTGCGTGTCATCGCTCCGTGCGTGTCGTTGCTCTCTGTGTCGTTGCTCGGTGTGTCGCGTTGTATTGCGTTGCTCTGTGTTGCTCTGTGCGTTGCTTTGTTCTGTGCGTTGCCGCGTTGCTCTGTGTGTCGAAGTTCTGCGCGTTGCATTACTCTGTGCGTCATCGTGGCTCTGTGCGTTATTTGCTCTGGGTGTCGTTGCTACGTTGCTTTGCGCGTTTTCGTGTGCCGTCGTTGCGTTGCTCTGTGCGTGGCGTTGCTCTCTGTGTCGTTGCTGCGTTGTGTTGCGTTGCTCTGTGTTGCTCTGTGCGTTGCTTTGTTCTGTGCGTGGCCGTGTTGCTCTGTGTGTTATTTGCTCTGAGTGTCGTTGCTGCGTTGCTCTGTGCGTGGCGTTGCTCTCTGTGTCGTTGCTGCGTTGTGTTGCGTTGCTCTGTGTTGCTCTGTGCGTTGCTTTGTTCTGTGCGTGGCCGTGTTGCTCTGTGTGTTATTTGCTCTGAGTGTCGTTGCTGCGTTGCTTTGCGCGTTTCGTGTGCCGTCGTTGCGTTGCTCCGTGCGTGGTGTTGCGTTGTCCTGTGCGCGGCGCTGCTCATGGTGTAGCGTTACTCTGCTGACCTGCGCTTCGTTGTGCGTCGTCGTGGCGTTGCGCTGCCCTTTGTCCTGAGCGCTGTGCTGCGTTGTGCGTCGTCGTGCCGTTGCGTTGCTCCATGCGTTGCGTAGCGGTGCTTCCTCCGGACCTCGGTTACGCGGGCCTTCTTCGTCGCTGCCTCGTTGTTGCGTCGTCAGGGTCCCGCTGCGTCGTCTGCGTTGTCCTCGGTGCCGCTCGTCTGGTGCTCACTGTGTCGCTGCTTTGCCTGGACCTCCGTCGCTTGCGCTGGCTGAGTTTGGCTCCGTGTGTGAATATTCACGGTAACCGGTTGGCCGTTCTATATTTTAGGCGGACTCACAAGAGCCACAGACCCTAAATAGATTGGCATGGCCGGGGCAAGCCGTACTCTACCGTCGAGACTTTCGAGACTATGTTTGGCGAACTCACAAGAGCCACAGACCCAAGCCATAGGTCGATTTCTCGGGCATGGCGTTAGTTTTCACTTTGGGAGGAGTTTTTAGGCTCAACCCGCGGCTACTAACTACGCCGCCAACTAGACAATTTGTGTTCGATCGTTTTGGACTATATACGGACCAGAACATGCACTGGCTGCGAATTATATCGCATATGTAAAAAAATACATGAAGTTCATATTATACCATGCTTTTCGGTATTTTCGTTTCTTAACATGGTCGTTGTTGTAAGCGGAAATTTACCCTAAGATTTCCGTCCTTACACACTTAAAAAATTTTACTTTGATCAATCTTTTTTTGTCAACCTTTATACCCAAACCAAATTTGATTTTTCTAGAGCAATTGGTTCATGAGATATCGTAATCTTAAGTTTTTCACCCCCCACTCCCATACACAACTTCCCCCACCCAAAATTTTTCTTCATTCTGTTCTCCTAGTATAACTACAAATATGTTTTAAGTTTGAATAGTGTGCCATTAACGGTTTAGGAGATATGGATTTTAGAATGTGTCTATCTCGCCTTTTTTGGGTTTCGGACGCATTACATTTACCCCCACTCCCACACCCCTTGATCAATATTGACAATTTTTCTGCAAATGGGTCTACTATCAGAGCTCTATAGAAATTCCAAGTTTCAGCTTCCTAACATAAGGGGTTACTGAGATCTGAAAACCAAAATTTTCGGTCTAAAACACTTCCCCCTCCTTCCCCCTCACACCCACACCCCTAAAAATTTGGTCACTTCAAGGCGCCTACCCCATCTATTCGTTAAAAAAATTTCAATTTAATATCTCAAAGCGTTTGGCAGCTACGAGCCTCCAAACGATCTTGCGTACGGCGTACGGCGTACGGCGTACGGCGGACAGACGGACTGAAAATTTTTATTGCTTTTTTCGCGTCTACTAGTTATGAAACGTGAAAATAAAAATTTTGAGGGTAGCAAATTTTTTTTTTTAAAAAATCAATCACAATACTTAATTATTAAAATAATAAAGTAAAATCGAAAGAACCCACACACTTATCACCAAAATAAAACTCAAATATGTTTTTATTATAATTTATTACTGCGCTCATCAACCGCAAATAGTTTGAACAAAAAACGCAGTACTCCAAGAACAAAACAAAAAAAAAAAAATCCAAAGACAACATGTAAGGCCCGGACTACATGGTCCGTTTTTTCGGATCCGGAGAAAATAGGCTCCGCCTTCCGGAAAGAATGAAAACCATGTCCCATAGAAATGTATGAGATTTTGGCTCATCGACTACATGACTCCGGAAAACCGGACGTCCGGAAAAAAGATTGAGCATGCACAGGTTTCTCCGGACAGTTGATCAGGACTTTTTCGGCATATCCAGAATTAAATTTCAAGAACATACAGAGTTGTATTAGCTCGACTACAAGTGGGTGTCCGGAATTTTTCTGTGTGGTTTTGTCAATCGAGTAGCAATGCTCAATCGACATGGCTGGTTCAGAGTCGTGTAGTCGAAGCTGTCCGGAATCGGTTTTTTCTGGAGTCGAAAAAAAACTGACCATGTAGTCCGGGCCTAATGGTATGGAAAAAAAACAAATTTTTAATTTCCAGCTTCGACTCAAAGCCAAACGTGATGAAGTCGGTAATAAATCCACTACGCTAATTTCTTTGGTCAACTATCGACGAAGACCGTTTTAACGTCGATCCAGATGGAATCTTTAATCGCTTCTCCTTTGATAGCCAATTAAACGGTATTGCGCCTCGAAAAACTCCTAACCAACTGCGAATTTAATGCATTGGCACACTAATAGATCTCACAAAGTTTGTGTAATACAGCGATCTTTCTTCAATGTTAGTAGAAGAAGGAAAAAAAATTACCACCAGGAAATTAACAACGTTAATTTACCAGCTTCGAACTCCGAATCCAACGGGTGAGGTCCGTAATCGATCCAGTAGGCTAATGACCGCTTTTATCAACTGTCGCTTAAAACCACTTTTGCGTCGTTCAGCTATTCAGAACTGGAAGTTTGAACCGGTTCTCCACTGTTAACCGACTTTCTGTCGAGGAAGACCGTTTTTTTTTTATTCGTTCACTGATCCAAACGGAATTTTGAGCCGCTTCTCCACCGATTACACAGCTAAAACTCGCTTTTTCCAACTGTCGAGGAAGACCCACTCGTCCACTGAACCGACCGATTAAACCTTATATTTTTTTCCCCAAGTTTTGTACCGACGAAGTATCACACTTTCCGAACATACAACAAAAAAAAATCAATTAAAAAAACAGACCCCCGTATCACTTATAATGCAACGCACAATTGAACACTCGAACTGATCCAATTCCACTGTTTTCACTTTTAATTACACTTTGATACCCCTCTAGTTTGAGAAATGAAAAAAACGGACGAAAAAGATATCCCCCTCTGCGGATCGAACTCGCGCCGCTCTGGTTGTGAGTCCGAGATGCTACCCATTGAAGAACCATAGTCCGGAGGGTCACCACCTCAAAACCCTCTACGACAAAGAAAAAAGACGAATATAGAGCCCACCTAAAAGGGAGGAGGAAAACAACCAGGTTACTTAGCTTATCCAATGTCCTGACTCACGCGGTCGACTCCGCCGTATCCATCAATCCACCATGATATTCTTGTCCTTCAATATAACGGCTTCCGGTAGCGGTTTTCCGTTTTCTTCAACCAGTTCACTAGAAAGCGCCTCGTTCAATCACCTTCAAGCTTTCTTCAACCGGTTCACTAGAACGCGCATCGTACAATCTCCTTCAAGCTTTTTCCAACCGGTTCACTAGAACGCACCTCGTTCAACCGCCTCCAATATTATTTTTCAAAACCCCACCCCCCTCCCCCGAAATGATATAATTAAAATATTACATCTAAATCTAGCTATAAATTGTTTAACATGATAATTACTTGAGCTGAGTTAAGTTGTTGTTTTCATACAAATTTCAACTCAACTCGTCGATTCTATCACGCAGTCGTAAATTAAAAACATCTGATTTGAACTAATAAATTTGTGTTGTTGAGTCGACGCGGAATATTATTTCCGGTGGGTGTAGCTGCGTCCAATGTGCTACATCTATCGGGCACTGAGCGCAGTCGAAAACACCAACACCTACACCAACTTACCGCACACAAAATTGAACGAGACCCTACTAGACAAAACTCATCAGTTCACATATACTAATAAATCGAGAGACGCATACTACCACATCAAAAATCCCCGTGCTTCAATATAAATAATATACTATTTGGAAAATCTTTTCTATTGATGAGTCTGTCGATGATGATATGATGAGTTTGTCACTTACACACAATATGCGAGTACTATATAGAAAATACTGATTCTATCGATGAGTCCGTCGATGATTATGTGATGAGTTTTCTGGTTATACTTGCAATGAGTGCTCATCTATTGCTTTTGTTCTGGACCTGGACTATGTAAAATTTCCTTTGTTTGGATTCATTTGCTTGGATTTTTAATTTTAGAGCGTTGCCTAAGATAAGAAAAGTGACGTTCCTCTAACCTTCCTTACAATTTCACTTCCACTTTCTTTTTTTATTATAGTAAGATCAGTCTAATTCCCCGTTATATTTTTTTTTTTATATTTTATATTTTTTTACTGAAATGTCACGCTAGGCGATTTATAGTGGAATGGCCAGGGGGTTAAAAGCATATCGAAGGGATGTTGACAGGCGTAGAAATTACAGTATTTATGAAATTTTAGGGTGAAAATTTCATGAAACACTGAAACGTTCATCATGAAAATCGCTGAAAAACTCATCACCATCTCATCATTAAAATCTCTGAAAATCTCATCATGAGCTCATCATGAAAATCATTGAAAAACTCATCGAAACACTCATCACCAACTCATCATTAAAATCACTGAAAACTCATCATGAGCTCATCATGAAAATCATCGAGACACTCATCGAAACACTCACTAGGAGGGGAAGAATTTTTTAAAGGTATATAAATGAGTTTAAGCCTCACGCTCGTACAAGGCTTATTAGGTTGGTTGCGATGAGTATCATGATGAGCTCATCGATGAGCTCATTGATGATGTTCTACCAGGGAAACTTATCAGTTCACATACACTATTAAATCGAGAGACGCAAACATCCACATCAAAAATCCCCGCGCTTCAATATAAATAATATACTTTTCTATTGATGAGTCTGTCGATGATGATATGATGAGTTTGTCACTTACACACAATGTACGAGTACTATATGGAAAATACTAATTCTATCGATGAGTCTGTCGAGGATTATATGATGAGTTTTCTGATTATACTTGCAATGTGTGCTCATCCCTATTACTTTTGTTTTGGACCTGGACTATGTAAAATTTCCCTTGTTTTCAGCGTGTACCATATGTTTCGCTTGGATTTTTCATTTTAGCGCGTTGCCTAAGGAAAGTCCCATAAAAGCAACATACTATATATAATATTTTATAAAATATAGAAAATGAATCCATATTAAAACTAAGCGCTAAAATCATGTTTTCTTCATTCATCGCTCATTATGAGTTATTATGAAATTTTAGGGTGAAATCATTGAAAAACTTATTGAAACACTCATCATTAACTCATCATTAAAATCACTGAAAAGCTCATCATGAGCTCATCATGAAAATCATTGAAAAACTCATCGAAACACTCATCACCAACTCATCATTAAGATCACTGAAAACTCATCATGAGCTCATCATGAAAATCATCGAGACACTCATCGAAACACTCATTAGGAGGGGAAGAACTTTTTAAAGGTATATAAATTATTTTAAGCCTCACGCTCGTACAAGGCTCATTAGGTTGGTTGCGATGAGTATCATGATGAGCTCATCGATGAGTTCAACCTAATGAGCCTTGTACGAGCGTGAGGCCTAAACTCATTTATATACCTTTAAGAAATCCTTCCCCTTCTATTGAGTGTTTCGATGAGTATCTCGATGATTTTCGTGATGAGCTCATGATGAGTTTCCAGTGATTTTAATGATGAGTTGGTGATGAGTGTTTCGATGAGTATTTCAATGATTTTCATGATGAGCTTATGATGAGCTTTTCAATGATTTTAATGATGAGTTTGTGATAAGTGTTTTCATGATTTTCATGATGAGCTCATGATGAGTTTTTCGATGATTTTAATAGTGAGTGTTTCGAAAAAACTACAAAAATGTCATTTTACGAAGTAAGCAAATAAGCAGAAATCATATTATCTGTTTTATTTGAAAACAACGAACTGAATATACTTAAATATATATCTGTATTTTAAAAGAAGTCACTCAATTATAACTAACTAAAATCTAAGAGAAATAAATGGTTCATGTTGGAAACAAAAGAAATTTTACATAGTCCATAACGAAAGTAGGGGGGGGGGGGGTGATCATTGCAAGTGTAACCAAAAAACTCATCATATACTCATCGACGGATTCATCGATAGAACAGTATTTTCTATATGGTATATTATTTAAAAACCCTGGTAGAACATCATCAATGAGCTCATCGATGAGCTCATCATGATACTCAACGCAACCAACCTAATGAGCCTTGTACGAGCGTGAGGCTTAAACTCATTTACATACCTTTAAAAAATGCTTCCCCTCCTAGTGAGTGTTTCGATGAGTGTCTCGATGATTTTCATGATGAGCTCATGATGAGTTTTCAGTGATTTTAGTGATGAGTTGGTGATGAGTGTTTCGATGAGTTTTTCAATGATTTTCATGATGAGCTCATGATGAGATTTTCAGTGATTTTAATGATGAGATGGTGATGAGTTTTTCAATGATTTTCATGATGAACGTTTCAGTGTTTCATGAAGTTTTCACCCTAAAATTTAATATATACTGTAATTTCTACGCCTGTCAACATCCCTTCGATATGCTTTTAATTCCCTGGCCATTCCACTATAAATCGCCTAGCGTGACATTTCAGTAAAAAAAATAGAAAATATAAAAAAAAAATATAACGGGGAATTAGACTGATCTTACTATAATAAAAAAAGAAAGTGGAAGTGAAATTGTAAGGAAGGTTAGAGGAACGTCACTTTTCTTATCTTAGGCAACGCTCTAAAATTAAAAATCCAAGCAAATGAATCCAAACAAAGGAAATTTTACATAGTCCAGGTCCAGAACAAAAGCATTAGACGAGCACTCATTGCAAGTATAACCAGAAAACTCATCACATAATCATCGACGGACTCATCGATAGAATCAGTATTTTCTATATAGTACTCGTACATTGTGTGTAAGTGACAAACTCATCATATCATCATCGACAGACTCATCAATAGAAAAGATTTTCCAAATAGTATATTATTTATATTGAAGCACGGGGATTTTTGATGTGGTAGTATGCGTCTCTCGATTTATTAGTATATGTGAACTGATGAGTTTTGTCAAGCAAGGCTGGCTGAAAAATTCCGTGCAAAAAGTTGGTATGCAAAAAGGTCTTAAATTTCGTCGTTCTGTGACAGTATTTTCGCCTGAACAGCTACAAAAGCCTAAGTGTACAAGCTTTTCTGTGTTTCAACAGCAAACCAACTTGTCGATCTTGGGTGGAGGCTTTGTGGAACGATCCTATTGACGAACCGTTTTGGCAACCTTTAGGCGCCAACTCGGTTCCATAGGAGAGGGAAACATTGTCTGTATGCGGGATTGATTTGATGTAAGTTGGGTTAGACTGTATTTTCTTGAACCATTCCACTTTTGGGTCGTGAGTACCCAACTGAGAGCTGGGCATGCCCTGACTTAGCGGGCGTGTCGTCAGACAGTTGGGAGCCATACTTGCGAAACATTGGTGAGTTTGGTGATAGAAGGTATCGTCGAAATTCCGGAAAAGTACCTTATATCCTTATCCTTCCTTTTAGAGTACCTTTTAACGTAGATTAATTTTTTTGAACTAAAGCCTAGTATCCAGATCGAGTGAAATTTCGCTTACTTTTCCGCTCATTCCGCTGTGAATTTAGTTCGTGAACGTTACCGAAAGATGTCGTTTGATAAAACACAAAAAAACCAACAATTTATTTTAAATTTAAATCAATTTATTTTAAATAAGAAATAGTCAATATTTTCTTTCGGAATAATGTGTTCCAATTGTCAATACGTGAGAAGGAGAATGTTTTGTCGACCAGACAGGGCACAAAACGAAAACATTTTACCCATTGCTAACAACCCCTTAAAAACCCCTCCAAATTTTACAACACTTCCATCACCCCTTTCTGAACCTAATTCCCATTCTTTTAGCGTAAAATCATCCTCTCCTTTTTTCCCGAAACAAAACCCATCGCAAGTCACTATATAGGCGAGAGGAAGCACTATTACAGAGCCGGCTGCTTCTCAGCCTAAAGATGACTCTATATCTGAAGAAAATCCAAGACGACCTTCCCTCCATCCTCACAAGCTATACCATCGTCGGCTGAAGGAATATATGGAGGCTCGAGAGCGAATTTTCTCACCTACTCCGGTCGCAAGTGTTGATCAGGTATCAACACTAACGAGTGGATCCGGTCGCAGAAAATCAATCGCGCGCCTTCGTATATTCTGGAGGGTGGTGCGTGAAAAAAAGAGAGCGATCTTATCGACCATTATTACCGAGCCGTTCGATGAACATCCATACGAAAAGGTATCCTTGTACGGAGTGGACGTTAAAGGACTCCTCGATAGTGGGACGAGCATCAGTTGACTGGGGGCCAACTTCCTACAACGCCTCCAAGATAAACAGGTGAAGTATCGACCGGTCTGTCAGGAGGTGAAGACCGCTGATAGTACGGCACAAAAAGTATTGGGCACAGTAGTTACCGATATTACCTTTCGCGATACTACCAAGCCTATTACCCTATATATAGTGCCGAGCCTATCGCAGGAATTGTACCTAGGGGTAGATTTCTGGCGATCCTTCCAGCTAGCTCTTAGCATCATCAACGCGGTTGATACTCCCGATACTGCATCGCAACTGATAGCTCCGGATGCCCACCATTTAACGCCCACAGATGTGAAGAGGTTGGAAATGGTAAAGTCCAAAATTCCATCTTACGAAGTATACGGACTCGGTGTGATCAACGTCGAACAACATAGTATAGACGTTGTTGATGCAAGTCCCATCAAACAACGTCATTATCCCGTGTCTCCTGCGATCCCAAAACTCTTGTATGACGAGATCGATCGCATGAGAGCACTTGGCGTTATAGAGACCAGCCAGAGTGCATGAAGCTCGCCTGTGGTTCTCGTGAGGAAGCCAGGCAAGGTCAGGTTATGTTTGGACTCGCGGAAAGTCAATAGTGCGACGAAGAAGGATGCATATCCATTACCACACATTGATGGTATCTTCAGTCGTTTGCCGCGAGCCAACTTTATTACCAGCCTGGACCTCAAAGACGCCTTTTGGCAGATTCCTCTCGAGAACAAATCCAGGGAGTACACTGCGTTTACCATTCCTGGCCGGCCTCTATACCACTACACTCGCATGCCTTTTGGGCTATGCAACGCGCCACAAAGGATGTGTCGTTTGATGGACCAAGTCATCCCACCCGAGCTGAAGAAGCAGGTATTCGTATATTTGGACGATCTGCTGTTAATTTCTGAGGATTTCGATTTGCATTTGGTTTTATTGGCTGAAGTCGCAGATTGTTTGCGAAAGGCTGGCTTGACTATTAACGTCAACAAGAGCAAGTTTTGTCTGAGAGCGGTGAAATATCTCGGATACATCGTTGGAGACGGAGGCCATTTCTTGATTTATAGTGAGTTCCATAAATTAAGTTAGGACATTTTACAGAATTTTTGTGTGGTGACTACATGAAGGACTTATGGGATATTTTTCATATTAATAGTTTTAGCAGCGACTATTATAAAATCAACGTATATAAAATTTCAAAGTCGTAAAGTAAAGCGTTTTAAAGTTATCGTTCAATATTGGTGAACACGTGTTTTTTTTTTTTTTTTGTTTTTTTTTTTGAATATGTAGCTTTATTTATTCACTTAAAATTTACACCTTAGTAACTATAATAGCTTACTACTCACAAAAGCAAGGCTTGTGCGTGAGAGTGGTTAAGTACAGACCATTCAATATTTGTAGAAGTAATTAAAATTCAAATACAATTATAACTAATGTTTGCAATTAAATTGGTATTATGGAAAGAATAAAATATAAAAAAAAAAAAAATATAAAATAAAAGATATTATGCTTAAAATAAGGAAATTCAAGGATAGAAAAGAACACAGGCTTAAAAATAGATAATAATAAAGTTAAAAAAAAATTTTTGTTTGATTAATCGAAATTCAAAAGGTAATAACAAAATTTAAAAGTCGAAACTCAAATTAAAAGTCGAAAATCAAAGTAATGAAATTGAAGTAATATTATAGTATATACAAATGGACTCTCAATGATTAATAGATTCATCAAATAAGTTCGGATTTTCAGTAACGTATTTTTTGATCAAAATTTTGTGTTGATTGATATTATTCTGGTGTAAACTATAACCGCAAAGACACAGGAATATTATTGTAAAGTTTAACTCCAAGGATACTTGCATGCCGAGACGTTTTAACTTTCTTGTAATTAATATAAATTAGAGGCAGAGTCAGCTGTCTACGAGTAATATAAGTTGTGGGTTGGAGAGGAAATTTTGACGGATTGAAATTGATGAAATTTAATGTCACAAATACGAAAATTTGACGGATATTCATAACATCAAAATCTCGGAAAGCTTGAGTAGTGGAGTAATATTTTGATTGTTTTAACGACAACTTTATGATACGGTTTTGTAGTGATTGAAGAGGTTTGATAACCGCAGTAAACACAGATCCCCAAACCAAGATCCCATATTGAATAATTGATTGTACAAGAGCGAAATATATCATTCTCATCTGCACAAATGAGAGAAGAGCCCGGAGAATAAGTATTTTATATAGTGTTTTTCTAAGCTTGCTGCATATATAAGAAACATGACTAGACCAATTTAGGTGAGAATCAATTATTATACCAAGATACTTTATTTCCGAGCAAGACCTTACTTCTATGTTATCCACAAATAAGCGATAACGATTTTCGGTTTGATCGTTTTTGTTTCCAAAACAGATGAATTTGGTTTTGTTAATATTTAAAGCTAGCTTATGTGAACACAGCCATGCATAAATGTTGTTAAGATCTAGAGTAATCTTAGAGAAGGAATCGTCCCAGCAACTACCTTTGTAGATTAAAACCGTATCATCTGCAAATGAAACTATATGACCATGGATTCCGCAATTTTCTAATTTACATAAATCATTTATATAGATCAAAAATAATAATGGTCCCAAGACTGAGCCCTGAGGCACACCACAATTAACTAGTAACGGGCCACTTATGAACTCATCAATCTTGACACTTTGAACTCTATTACATAAATAAGAGGTCAAAAGGGAGAGCGCGGAACCCCGCATACCCGCATTCCTTAGTTTATGGATTAATATATCGTGATTTACAGTTTCAAACGCTTTTTGAAGATCAAAAAAAACTGCAATTACTTTTCTGTCAAATTCCATTCCATCATTTATTGTTTTAGTAACATCATAAAGCGCATCAGTAGTGCTTTTATGAGTTCTGAATCCATATTGGTTGGCCGCTAGAAAGTTATTTTCGTACAGATGGTCCAAAATTCTAGCTTTAATGCACTTTTCAAAAAGTTTTCCAATCACTGAAAGAAGAGAAATAGGCCTATAATTATTCAGCTCTAGCCTGTCACTTGTTTTATGCAATGGGTGAATAATCGCAGTTTTAAGTGTCTGAGGAAAAATTCCAGTCTTGAGGGAGATGTTGAAGATATAGCAGAGAGGATCTACAATAGCACAAGCTATATTTTTAACCAACTTAGACGTGAGAAGATCAAAACCAGGTGATTTATTAGAGGCAAGGTTAGAAATATGAAAAAGTAGTTCACTAGCATTAATTGGTGCCAAATTAGAGATGCAACTGTTGGATTGGTGTTCAGCGTGGTTATTCGAGAACGAATTATTTACACTATTGCAAATCTTATCACCCACAGTACTAAAATATTGGTTCATTGTCTCACATATATTCTGCTTATCCTTAATTAACGTCCCACTGTCATCTTTAATACTGTCAATGCGCTTTTTATTTAAGGATTTGAAAGTTAATAAATTAATTTTATCCCAAAGTCGTTTAGGATCTGTTTTAACCGAGTCAATTTCTTTTCTATAATATAATAATTTAGCATTTTTAATAGCAAGGTTTAGAGGATTACGATATCGTCTGAAATATTGCACCAACTTAAGGTTGAAAGGCTGACGATTAACTCTCTGAGCAAGTCTATTTTTGTGTCTTGTAGATTTAATAATGTCAGAAGTAGCCCATAGCTTAATAGGTGAAAATTTAGGTTTTGTTAATGTCGTAGATTCTAAACTAGACTGAGCTATACTTTCATTCACTATTTTGTAGAGTAAACCAATTACAATGTCCGCATCTTTACAAGCAAAAACAGCACTCCAATTTTCTGCCAGTAGGATTCCCTTTAACTTATCCGAATCAATTTTACATAATTTTTTATTTTTCTTCGCAGTTGGAGAACAGACAACACTAGAGAAGGATAAACTTGCCGTAATAACAAAGTGGTCAGTAATATACGACTCAAGAATTGCTGGATGAAACACAATTTCCTCACTTTTCTTGCAAAAGAAATGATCAATGCAAGATTCATTATGCGTCCCTATACGTGTAGCTCCGGATAAAAACTCTGTAAAACCGAAACTAGCTAAAGTATCCAAATAATCGGAACCGACATGACTCAAACTTTTGTGTAGTATATTAATATTTACGTCCCCTAAGAATATATGATTTTTATAGTTACCCAACTGGGAAAGAATATCGTCCAAAGAATTTAGAAAATTGCACGGGCTTAGACTAGGCGATCTGTATACACAAGTAATACACATTTTAGTTTGATTGGAAATTGATATTTCAAGAGTTAGGCTGGTAGCATCAATAAGATCGTAATCCAAACAAACAACATCCCACTGGTTACGCACATACACTGCAACTCCATCACATTTATTTAAATTACAAGCTTTATTATAGAAGTTATAACCATCAATATTAAAACAGTTACTATTTACAGGGGTTAACCACGTTTCCGTCAGAACAATAACGTCGTATTTGACGGACATATTATTTAATAATATTGATATTTCCTCGAAGTGCTTAGGAACACTTCGAGCGTTCAGACAAAAAACTTTAAAGGAATTATCAAAATTTTGTTCAAAAAACTTTCTACAATCAAGAGAGTTAGTAAAACGTTGGGTAATTACATTACTTTGATTTTCAAGCACATCCATTAATTCAGCCATTGAAAAAATAAAAATAATAATAAAAAAAACTTTAAGAGAAAATATAGATTTCTACTCTAACCTTTCTAATGTTTCCATACATTTAATCTTGATTGCTGTGTCGTTTTCGGTTTTCCTTGCGAAGACTTGGTTATTTCTAGCCCATATATATTTATAACTCTTTAGTTTCGTTTTGGCTTGCTTTAATAGAGTCGCAGTAGTTGGTGTTAGATGCTCAGAGATATACACTCGTCCCTCACCTAGTTCTTTGTTTATAATTTTTTCGTCGATACCCGGTCCCAAATTTCGCCGCTTCACTGATGACTTGTAGCTGTTCAGAAAAGAATCGCGCGAAAGTCTCCTCGTGAAACGAACTATAATGTTTCCCGGCTGATTTGAACTGCTATGCAAACGGTGAGCTTGACTCAAGTCGAGTTCATTCACCTTGGTGTCAATGGATTTCGCAACTGCTAGAACTATCGCAGATAAATTTTCGTTAGCTGTCTCTTTCACTCCACTTATAACAACGTTGTCACGTCGTAGGTCAGTTTGCAAGGAAGTATCTTAATGACTTTCTTATGACAGCTACTCGAAGGAGTCGACGGATGGCGCCAACTAACGAACTCAGTCTTGCTTTTGATATAAAACTAATTCCTGTAAAATTTTGAATCCCTGCTGTAACTCGTACTGGAGCTATAGTGAATTCTATAAGTTGCATACATTTTTGAAGGACTTTTTTAGGCTGCTACACGAAGGACTCATTCGATTTGTATCATATTCTTAACTTTCGCTTCAAACATTGAAAACTTTAAGTATGCAAAATTGCAAGTTCCTAACTTGAAGCATTCGAGCAATAATTGTCAAAACGTGTTTCAAGCACTTTTGTATAAGAGGAGGAGTGGTAGGATATCGTCCATTAACGAACTTAACCTTAGTTTTTCCATTTACAAGTTGTGACAAAATTTCAACTTCCTAGGTCAACGCGTTCTTGAGTTATCGTGCAAACGGACTGACGGACAGTCGGACGGACAGACGGACAGACGGACAGACGGACAGACGGACAGACGGACAGACGGACAGACGGACAGACGGACAGACGGACAGATGGACAGACGGACAGACGGACAGACGCACAGACGGACAGACGGACAGTCGGACAGACGGACAGACGGACAGACGGACAGACGGACAGACGGACAGACGGACAGACGGACGGACGGACGGACAGCAAACTGATTTGGGGGTTTTGGCTCCAAATAAACATAAAATATTATATAACTTTTTTTTGTCCAAGGCTCGGTTCTATGCGTTAAACTTATAATACTCTATATGATTTCATCTAGAGTATAAAAAAGGGAGTTAAAATTAAAATATTAAAAAAAAAAAAAATTAAGAACGACATGACAAGACAGGACGGGACGAAAGATAATATAATTAACTAGCCGCGTACCGCGAATTTAAAAAATCGCGGGTTCTTAGTACTAAATATGTACCAAAAAATGGTCATTGTCTGTACTCATGATAATGGATGTTTGTGTTAGTTCTTATACAGTGACTCTACTCGTGCGCGCTCTTCAACAGTTTGACTCGCACAAATATACGCAACTCTTCTTGCATTACGACTCCGTTGTGCAATGTTTGATCTCCTTGATCAATTGTTCCTCGCCTGTAGGAAAACACATGGCCACATGGTCATACATATCCATATACATCCATATCTTTATACATAAAAAAATTCCGGACGAACGGAAATCAAAACACATGGACACATGGCATACATAGCCATTAACATATTTTTGTATATATGTATGTATATGTATGACCATTTGGCCGTGTGTTTTGATTTGTGTTCGTCCGGGATTTGTTTTTTATGTGTAGAGATAGAAGAGACTATTCCGAAGAAAAAAAATCCATGGAAACCGGTTAAATAGTTGCGAACAACAAACGAAAAAATTTCTCCATCCAAAATGTACTGAAAATTAAATTTTCCAAATCTTCCATTTTCCGGGAAAAATTTGCAATTTTTGGCTCCGTTAGTATCTAAGTTGGGCCCGAACGAAGACATCATATAAATTTGAGCCAAATCGGACGAACGGTTGCTGAGTTATCCGTGTAGATACACAGACCACTTATTTTTATATACATATTTAGATTAACAAATGGAATCAAAAATTAAAAAGTTAAAAGTTTGCTGAAATATTATGGGGTAAGTTTTGTTTTATATATTTTTCTCTTTTTTGCATATTTGGTTTTCTTTAGGTTTTTTTTTTGTTTTCGCATTTGATGATTTAATAAATTGTTTCAAGGACAGTTATGGCTGAGGTAGGATGGGCAGAACAGGGCGCTACTTACACCTAAGCGCCCCGACGAGAGTGAAAAGGTGAAACAGACATTTTATTGTGAGTCTTTTATTCTAGGTGTACTAGGCTAGATAGGAAACAAATTTTTGAGTGTGGCAGTGGCGTACGGGGCTTGGGGTTTAACAATTTTAGATTACGCTTGTTCACGAAGTGATTGCATTAGATAAATAAAATTCGGTTTGTGTATAAGGGTTGACTAAAGAAGTTTGCTGAAGATAACATTATTTATGAGAGCAGTGGAGCATGAAAGTGGTGGGATAAGAATTTTTCTTAAAAAACTCATTTTTCAAGAACAGTGTGAGATAGATTCTTCAATTTTTTACCAGAAGTAGGTCACTAATAGAACATTTTTTTTGACGTAGAGGCCCAATTAGAAAACAAACTTCGCATTTTCATTTGAAAACTCAGCAATACTGTGGAACATTTTTTCTCTCAAAATATAACAAGGAATCACTCATGAAAAAAAGACTAAGGGCCGTTATTACGACCTTCAGTTAAAATTTAGCCAGAACTTTGACTGTAAAGCTAGTATTACACTGTATGACCACGCTGTCAAATTGCAGTAGTAAGCACTGCAAAATAGTAGATTTGACTGAATGACTACTATGAGATTTATTTGTATTCGCCTACTTCGCATCGCATATTATAGCAATTTGACCACTTGGTCAAACAGTGTAATACAAGCTTAAGTTTCGTATAAGCATCTGTCAGTTAAAGTTTCACTTAGAACGTTACTGGCGATCGTTGGAACGGGCATGAGTATATATCATTATTATTTAAATCATTTTGATATGATTCTGTTTGATGATTGGAACCTTCATTTGGTGGTATATGTGAACTTTTGATCTTGGCTACTAGGGTAATTGCATTTTGCAAATGCCAGATAAAACAATTGGTTGTGATTAGATTTTGTGATTGTACAAGCTGTCTGCTTTCATGAGTTTTTCAAATAATTGTTTAGTGAAATGAGTAATTCTTCGGAAAAAAAACAAGAAATTTTCATTGCTAAGCGAAAACGGTATGAGCATTGTTGCATAGCTGGTTGCACAATCAACCCTAGTGATGACAAAATAAAACTGTACCGTTTTCCTAGGTGCGAAAAGATTGAGCAAAATGGGTACGTATTTGCAAAATAAGCCCTAAAGATGCTGGAAAAAAATATGTTTGTGGTAAGCATTTCCAAAATAATTTTATATATCGCAAAAAACTTAGTTCTGGTGCTATACCGGACCTTACTTTAAATAAGGACAACGTGTCTGAAGATCAATAGAAGAAATAGAATAAGGCATTGTTCTTTATCGAATTGTGATGGAAACAGTACAACGTGCAAGTTGTTTAAGTTTCCGGAACGATCAGATATTCGTCGTAAATGGATGATATCGTGCAATATTCTGGAAAATACAAAGGGGAAACTTGTTTGTCAAAAACATTTTCATGGTATGCCATTCCTTCTTTAAATTTGCCAAAGAGTGAACGTGTTTTCGATTATGATGAAAATACTGATGAAAATATTAACGAAATGAAGCACTTAAAAAAAATTTCGAATAGTTTTGAATATGTCGATGAAAACGCAAAAGAGTTCTGTAAAATGCTTTTAACCGAGCGATCAAAAACTACAGAATGGACCGATAAACAGAAACTTCTTGCACAAAATATTAGTTATAAGTCTAGTTCAGCTTATATTTTAATGCGTGACAATTTAGGTTTTACCCTTCCCTCTAAGGCATCGTTGTATAGGTGGAGTCCAATAAAAAAGTTGCATCCGGGTTTTAATATGCATTTAATAACGAATTTGAAAAATTTTGTTAAAGATATGGACGAATTTACGAAAGAAGCTGTACTCATCTTTGATGAAGTAAAAATTCGGAAGGAATTGGTATATGACCCATTTGATGATCAAATAGAAGGGGTGGTTGATTTTGGCAATGGAGATCGCAGTAACTTTGTAGGGAAAACTGTTTGTGTTTTCATGATAAGAGGTCTGCTAGCTAATCGGAAATATATTGTTAGCTGTTTTGTATCGAAAGAAGTTATTGTTGGAGATAAACTTGAAGACATTATACGACAAAACCTGAATATCACTTTGAATATTGGTCTTAAAATTCGAGCCATTATTTGCGATCAAGGATCCAATAATCGGAAATGCTTTAAACTTATGGGAGCGACGAAAGAAACCCCGTATTTCGTATTTAATGAAAAAAAATTTTATTGTATTTTCGATGTTCCACATCTAATAAAATCTTTTAGAAACACACTTTTGGAAGGAGACATCGAAACTGAAAACGGTGTTGTTAGTTGGAATGTGATTAAAGAGTTTTTCCAATTAGATTCCACTGCGATTGTTAAAATGTGATAAAATGCGGATTAAATATGCAACGCAAATTTTCAGCAGAAGCCTATCTGCAGGTATACATACATGTATGCAGTTAAATTTATTTTCTCCTTTGCAATCCCAACTGCAGAATACCTTTCAACGCTTGATAAAATTCCTGACTGTCTGAACAGCAGAAACGTTTCTGAGTGAAACATGTATAAATCTCCCCTTAAACGCAATAATGAAGTAGCAATCTTTTTGAAGGATTCTATAATTTATTTAGACAAAATTAAACTTAAGAAAAGAAGAAATAATTATTGCATAAATGGATTGATGCTATCAATACAAGCCATTTTGTTGCTGGGAGAGGAGTTATTTTCTTCTGAAATGGAAGTTCATTATTTATTAACTTCGCGGTTGAATCAAGACCCAATAGAAAACTTATTTTCTCAAATTATTGCTAAAGGCGGAAATAATCGAAATCCTTAATTGCAAAAATTATGTCAATGCGTATATTAAGTTCCTCATTTGGAAAAAACTGTGAGGATGATGAGGATGTGCAATTGGACTGGATCGAAAGTAGTGTTGTGCAGCAAATAGACGCTAATGACATAGTTAATATAGGTAATATTAATTGTCAAGAAACAGACGAACCAAATACCCTTAATTCTGTGATTTTTCATGGTATTACTACAAATTCTACAGATTTTCTTCTTGAAAGCGCTAGTCGACGTTACTTTGTCGGATACGCACTTTTAAAGACAATAATAAGAAAATTTAATTGTCATTCCTGTGCTAGTAGCATGATAAAATGAGGTGAGTTACTTTCTTTGCCGAGTGAATTTTTACTTTTAAACAAAGATTACTCTAATACGACATTGACTGAACAAATGTACTTGCAAGCACCATCAGATGATTTTTTCAAAATATGTGAACTCCATTTTGATATTTTATTTTTGTTTGTGAACTCCATTTTGATATTTTTAAAGAATTTTTCTCTCAATATCTAAACTCAGAGAAAAGGGCTTACTTCGTTCAAGGAAAATTAGTCTTGGTGTAAGGAGATCTCAATCTATTACAACCAAAGATCAAAATCATCAATTCTGTAGAAATTTTCTTCGATGTGATTATATTTACTACGTTTTAAAATCGATATCTTAAATTAAAGTAAATTTTAAGTAATCAGAATTTAAAACATTTTCTTGCAAGTAGTAATTCAATTTCCTTACATGAAAGAAATCTTGTCATCAAATTTTAGGAAATTTTTCTTTGAATGAAGGGAATTTTTCACAAAACAAGTAAATTGCGTTGACTAGGATCATTCATGTTTGAACGTGGTAGTTTTTTCTTGAAAATATAAGTAAAGTGCGTCATTTATACTTCGATCACGCAGTGATTTAATAATGGAAAGTGAAAATAACGTTTTTATACTTGATGAAGGCAGTGAATTGGCCCTAATTGAGGACTGCGTGTTCCTTAACACTACTAGTGAAAGTGAAAGTGCAGAGAACGATAAAAGTGAATCCCAAAGTGACATAAATAATAAACTTCTGTCGCTTTTGACGCGATTAAACGGTGGCGGTTTATACGATTTATTTAGAGGTGCACTAAATTAAATGTTGTTCATATTCGTAGCTCATCATAACTTTTTTCAGAATACGGTTTAACTGCAGATAGCTTAAAGTATCTTACAGACGCACACTTAAAGGAAATAGTTCCAAAATCTTTGTTTGGACTTCGAATTATATTTGAGTATAATTTGAAGCTTTGGCAGAAAGAACAGGTATTCCTACTATTAGTAATGTGTTCTTGTACTTTTGTAGTATTGTATTTCGCATTTTAAAAATCCTTTATACTTTTGACCTTCAATATGTACGTATTGTTTTAGGGAATTTTATTTTCTGCCGATATTGCATCTAAATCTGGGTCAACTCTTTCGCCGAGCCCAAGTTTTGAAGCAGCAGTCGGCAATTATTTATATGCTGAAGTGGTTGATAAAAATTTATTTTATAGTATTTTAATAAAAAACTTATAAAAGGATTTCAGCTTTCCATTAAAAAAATTTTGGAACAGTCTGTGAGTGGTAAGCAAGTTTTACAGTTCTATGCGCAGAATGAAATTTTAAACCCGAAATTCAGGAAAGTGGTGGCTAGTTCTGTAACAGAATATTTTCTAAATAAAAAAATAAATCCAACACCAAAGATTTTTAAAGCTATAGCCGAAAAAATTGCTGATTACTTCACCTCAGAAAATGCAGTAAGTGTATTTTAAATTTTTTTGATTGAATTCCAAAAAATTACATATTATTACGTATCCTCTAACCGCGATGCAAATAGTTGATTATATAAATTTTAGTGATAACATCATATTTTCTTAGGACACTTATTATATGCATATACACCGTAAAAAGCCCGGAGGTACGCTTTATGCCAGATATCATAATGTTAAGTACAAACTGAGATCTGATGGTCTCTTGAAAAACATTAAAGGAAAAAATTGCCAGCGTCAGCAAACTCCATCAAATGTTCAGCATACAGCTACAGAAACTTTTTCAACAGGTACTTACTTAAAAGCAAATGTTTCATTTTATTGTTTGTTCTTGACAGATTTTACTAAATAAAATATTTTTTTTTGTTAATCGACAGATAATATAAGTGCAAAAAACTGGCTTCAATATAATGTGGACCCTAGAATTGAGATTGTTGAGAAATGGGATCTCACGCATGATATTAGAAGAAATGATTTGAATACGTGTAAAACTATTGCGGAATTTCTCGACGAATGGCCACTCTATAGACAGTCTTTTGGATATGAATTGGTATGAATGATAATAATCATGTTTTTATTGAATTATATTTTGTTAAGAAACGATTTATTTCTTGCATTTGTTCTTGACTTTCATTCAGATTGTAATATTTATTTTCGTTGAAAGTTATTTTATATATTTAATAATTAATTGCATCTCAATAACTCTTGAGCACTCACTGTATACTGCGCAGAAACAGATTCTTTTCTAACAAATTAATATCTTTTCAATAATTAAAAACATTTCGTAATAGCGAAAATGAAATGACTATGGTGCAAAAAAATGAAGATATGAAAACATTTATGTATTTGGAACAAAATTTCAGATAGAACGCGATTTCGATAGGATATATCCAGGTAAAGAATACATGCTTTTTGAAAAATGGCAAGATTTGTGTGAAACTTAAATACCGCTGATGCAAGAACGAATTAAGAATACAAATAGTCGAGAAATCCTGGATAAGCTGAAATCTGGAAACTTTAATTCAGGTATATAAAGTGAAAACTTGAAAGTTGGCTTTTTTATTTTTATAAATTATTTTCAGGCATCAAGCAAAATGTAATGCTAACATTACTTCATTCTCTAATAATTCCAACCCACAGAGTCTTTAAAGTAGATCCAAGTACCAAAAAAAAAGTATTACATAAATCCACGATTTGTGATTCTAGGAATACATTCCTTGTATACGCTGCAACGAATAATATTCTTTATTTTACGTTCTTCATTAATTTTAAAATTCAAAATTAAAATTACTAGTTGATCGTTGCTATGATAATAAAACAACAAAAAACTGCCAACAGTCTGGGCGCAACTGTATTATTTTTCCGGCAGAAGTTCAGAACGCGTTCAATTCGGGGATGCGGTGTATGTAACTATGTGACTGAAAACCTAACAAAAAGTTCGGGAAGCGGTTAGAAAAGGGTGTAACATATGAATTAAATAATTGGGTCATATTCCGGGATGCGGTCTACAGGTTGAAAAAAACCAAAATTAAAAATAGGTGATTATTAAACAAACCTGGGGAAGTGAAAAGATATTCGATATCTGATCAGACCTGAGAAACATGGTGGAATTCATGAAAAAGTATACAACCAGTTTACACCCTTTAAGGGGTCGAATTTCGAAAAATCTTGAAAACACATTCTAGGTATTCACATGAATAAAAATGAATTCAATATATCGAAAGACCTAGTAGATATGACGAAAATCGTGAAAATATATGCATTTTATATTAACCGATATTTTTTTTTGCCCCCCCCTTCTGAACGCCAATGAGTATTTGAACTTTTTTTTATTAGAATTACTTTTCTAGTTAATTTACATATACGTACCGAATTTCAACTTCCTAGCATAAGCCGTTCTGAAGTTAGGGAAAACACCCCCCACCACCGTACCATACTACCCCTAAAAAAAAATGTATTTTTCTACCATGCCACTACTATAGCTCTAGCTTAATACCAAGTTTCAGCTTCCTATCATTAAAGATTCTTAAGATATAAACATCGGAACTTTTTCTTTCTCACCCTTCCCCACCCTCACCCTTTACACCCACACCCCCAAACTTTTTTTCCCTACTAGGGTTCTATTAGGCCTACTTCTGGTAAAAATTTGAAACATCCATCTTACACTGTTATTGAGATATGAATCGTGTTATTTTTGAAAAATTCTAATCCCTCCCACTTCCGTGCTCCTCCATCCCCTTCAAATATTTTACTTTAAACAACCTTTATTTATCAATCTTTATAATAAAACCGAATTTTGTTTTTCTGGTCCAATTAGTTTGTGAGATATCGTAATCTAAAGTTTTTCACCCCCCACCCCCGTACGCCACTACCCCCACCCAAAAATTTCGTTTCAATCTACTCTCCTAGTATAACTAGAGATATTTGTTTAGTTTTAATTGCTTGCTATTAATGGTTTAGGAGATATGGATTTTAGAATTTGTCGATCTCGGCATTTTTGCGTTTCGGACGCATTGTTTCCCCCTCCACTCCCACACGCCTCCACCCATATCTGTTTTTTTTTTGCAAATGGGTCCATTATCAAAGTTCTATAGAAATTCTAAGTTCCAGCCTCCTAACACAAGCGGTTCCTGAGATCTAGAAACCTAAATTTTTCGTCTAAAACGCTTACCCCGCCTTCCCCCTTACACCTCCTCCCCTGAAAATAATGTCAATTCAAGGGGTCCACCAAGTCTATTCTTAGAAAAAATTTTAATTTAATGGCTCTACTGGTTTGAGAGCTACGAGCCTTCAAAGATTTTGGGGCGGTCGACGTACGGGGTACGGCGTACAGACGGAGTGAAAATTTTTATTGTTTTTTTCGCGTGTACTAGTCATGAAACGTGGAAAAAAAAAATTTTGAGGGCAGCAAATTTTTTTTTTTTTTAAAAATCGATAACAATACTGTATTATAAATAATACAGTAATATTATAAATAATACAGTAATTCAACCAGTTGTATGCGCCATAGGTAAAGATATATTCCACCTCGATGAATATTTTACTTATTTTTGTAATATATTTTACAAATTCGACAATATCATTAAATGCGTTGATACATGCTTTAAAATATTCCAAGTATTAAATTTAGAGTATCCACCCGAATGTCTTTTAGTATGGACTTTTATGTAGCAACATGTTTATGAAATATTTAGTATACATGACAAAAAGTCGAGTTCTCTGTCAACTTTAATATCAGATTTAATACAATCACAAAAACACAAAAATTCCAATTGAGATTTTTTGAATTTGGCATATAGAAATTTAAGTACGAAATGTAAGCCTTTATTGCTTTTATGGAAAAGAATTTTTAACGAATATGAATTTATTTATTTATTAATATCAGATTTAAAAAGTACCAGAAGTAACTATTTTTTGAAATGAGAGTATTAATTGGAAGTCTATTGCTTTTAAGTAAAAGAATATTTACCGAATAATAATTTATTTTCGTTCATTTAAAAATAAAACACAAATACCTTACTTTTATGAAAAAGAATAACTACCAAATTTGAATTTATTTTCTTTCATTTAGTATAATCATTTAAATATTACACCTATATATAAGAAAAAAAATTTATATCTTGAATTTTATGTAACTAAAATTGAAGGACGAAATGGAAGCTTATTGCTATATTTGTAAACGAATTTTTAACGAATGTGAATCTCTTTTCGTTCATTTAAAATATTTTCATAGTGTTGCAAGTTATGATATCTATGAATGTGAATTTTACTTTATTATTTTAATAATTAAGTATTGTGATTGATTTTTTAAAAAAAAAAATTTGCTACCCTCAAAATTTTCACGTTTCATAACTAGTAGACGCGAAAAAAGCAATAAAAATTTTCAGTCCGTCTGTCCGCCGTACGCCGTACGCAAGATCATTTGGAGGCTCGTAGCTGCCAAACGCTTTGAGATATTAAATTGAAATTTTTTTAACGAATAGACGGGGTAGGCGCCTTGAAGTGACCAAATTTTTAGGGGTGGGGGTGTGAGGGGGAAGGAGGGGGAAGTGTTTTAGACCGAAAATTTTGCTTTCCAGATCTCAGTAACCCCTTATGTTAGGAAGCTGAAACTTGGAATTTCTATAGAGCTCTGATAGTAGACCCATTTGCAGAAAAATTGTCAATATTGATCAAGGGGTGTGGGAGTGGGGGGAAATGTAATGCGTCCGAAACCCAAAAAAGGTGAGATAGACACATTCTAAAATCCATATCTCCTAAACCGTTAATGGCACACCATTCAAACTTAAAACATATTTGTAGTTATACTAGGAGAACAGAATCAAGAAAAATTTTGGGTGGGGGAAGTTGTGTATGGGGTGGGGGGTGAAAAACTTAAGATTACGATATCTCATGAACCAATTGCTCTAGAAAAAATCAAATTTGGTTTGGGTGTAAAGGTTGACAAAAAAAGATTGATCAAAGTAAAATTTTTTAAGTGGGAGGTGGAGCATAGAAGTGGAGGGGATGAGAATTTTTCAAATCAAATACATTTCATATCTCAAGAACAGTTTAAGATAGATGCTTAGAATTTTTACCAGAAGTAGCGCTAATTAAACCCTAGTAGGGAAAAAAGTTTTGGGGTTGTGGGTGAAGAGGGGGAGGGTGAAAAGGAAAAAGTTCCGATGCTTATATCTTGAGAACCTGTAATGATATAAGCCTTAAACTTGGTATTTAGATAAAGCTATAGTAGCGGAATGTTGGAAAAATAAAACTTTTTTTAGGGGTAGTATGCTACGGGGGTAGGGGGTGTTTTTCCTAACTATTAAACGGTTTATGCTAGAAAGTTGAAACTCGGTGTGTATATGTAAATCAACTAGAAAAGTAATTGTGATAAAAAAAATTTGAATATTCATTGGCGTTTAGAAAGGGGGGCAAAAAAAATTATTTGTAAATATAATAGATATAAAATTCATATATTTTCACGATTTTCGTCATATCTACTAGGTCTTTCCAAATATTGAATTCATTTTTATTCTACGGATTCTTCGTATGAATACCTAGAAAGCGTTTTCAAGGTTTTTTGAAATTCGACCCCTAAGGGTAGTGTGGTACAAGTGGGGGTGTTTTTCTTATATATGGAACGGCTTAAGCTACAATGTTGAAACTCGGTGTGTATATGTAAATCAACTAGAAAGGTAATTGTGATAAAAAAAAATTTGAATATTCATTGGCGTTTAGAAGGGGGGGCAAAAAAAAATATTTGTACATATAATATATATAAAATGCAAATATTTTCACGATTTTCGTCATATCTAATAGGTCTTTCCAAATATTGAATTCATTTTTATTCTACGGACTCTTCGTATGAATACCTAGAAAGCGTTTTAAAGGTTTTTTGAAATTCGACCCCTAAGGGTAGTGTGGTACAAGTGGGGGTGTTTTTCCTATATATGGAACGGCTTAAGCTACAATGTTGAAACTCGGTGTGTATATGTAAATCAACTAGAAAAGTAATAGTGAAAAAAAAAATTTGAATATTCATTGGCGTTCAGAAGGGGGGGGGGGCAAAAAAAAATATTTGGAAATATAATAAATATAAAATGCATATATTTTCACGATTTTCGTCATATCTACTAGGTCTTTCCAAATATTGAATTCATTTTTATTCTACGGATTCTTCGTATGAATACCTAGAAAGTGTTTTCAAGGTTTTTTGAAATTCGACCCCTAAGGGTAGTGTGGTACAAGTGGTAGGTGTTTTTTCTATATATAGAACGGCTTAAGCTACAATGTTGAAACTCGGTGTGTATATCTAAATCAACTAAAAAAATAATTTTGAATAAAAAAAACGAATATCTATTGGCGTTCAGAAGGGGGGCAAAAAAAATTATCTGTGAAAATAGAATGCATATTTTCCCACGATTTTCGACATATCTACTACCCCGTCCCAAATAATGAATTTAATTTTATTCTATGTATTCTCCATATGAATACCAAGACAGTGTTTTCAAGATTTTCTGAAAATTGACCCCTAAGGGGGGGTGTAAAGTGATTGTGTACTTTTTCATAAACTATTCCATATCTCTCAGATCCAATCAGATTTTCACTTCCATGATCTTGTTCTTTTTGATAGGTTTTCAGTCACATAGTAGCCTACACCGCATTTCAGAATTGAACGCGTTCCTTACTTCTGCCGGAAAAATAATAAAGTTACGCCCAGATTGTTGGCAGATTTTTTTAATTGCTATCAAGCTTTTACTTCTTTCAAAGCACTTTGCAAGCATATGAGAACTGAACGCTTAAATATTCAATCTTCTTCTGATATAGGTAATGCAATCATCGTAAAGGATAGTGTTAATCATACCCAATCTGTAGTTCCAAATGACGGTAACATGTGCGTTGCACATGATTATTTACAAATGTTACAAAAAAACGCAGTCAACTTTTCACTTAAACATTATTCTAAACCGTTTCTCCCTAGAAAAGAAGTTACTATGTTACAAAAAGATATAACTAATGAATTTACACAAATTATTGGAAAACAAGTTCAACATATTGCAAATAATTTATGTAATGAAAATTTATTTGATTCTAAAGCAAATTTAAAGAAATTAATTGATTTTTGTAATAACCCTTTTGATAATTTTTACACAGAATACAAATTTATAAAATATCTAGAATCCCGTGACTCCTACGAAAAACCACAAATAATTCATTTAGACAATACGGTTTCTACTGTAGTCTTACAAAATAATAACGTTCTCAATGCGTCCAAAGTAAAAGCGGTTCTACTACCCTTAAAATATCAGTTTCGAAAATTCTTTGAAATTCCTGGTATTTTTGAGCTATTTGAACAAAATATGAATGAACTCTGTTCAGACTCAGATATTATAAATTGCGTAAATGGTAAACTTTTCAAACGAACATTACAGAGAATGGAAAATAAGATTACTATTCCTTATTTCATTTATTTCGATGATTTTGAGGTAAACAACTCGCTGGGTCCACACGCATCTCCACTTTTATACATTTATTATTCTTTTCCAACAGCCCCCTTATCACTTAAGTATAAATTAAAAAATGTATTTGTGGCAGGTTTCTTCAAATCTAAAGATGTCAAAAATTTCGGGAACGATAAATGTTTCTTTAATTTCATAGAAATACTTAAGGATTTAGAGAACAATGGAATAGAAATTAAAACAGAATCGGGAACGAAAAATATTCATTTTGTTCTATCATTGGTATTAGGGGATAATCTTGCATTGAATTGCACATTAGGATTTTCACGTTCATTTTCTGCGCAGTTTTATTGTAGATTTTGTAAAATTCAAAAACCGGTAGCTCAATTTTCTTTTAAAGAGGAATCTCATCTGTTGCGTAACATAGTCAATTATAATGAAGATGTGACCGAAATAGATGTCAAAAAAACAGGGTTACGTAAAAATTCAATCTTCAATAGCATAAATAATTTTCATGTCGTAGAAAATTTTTCAGTCGATCTCCTTCACGACGTCCTAGAAGGAGTACTTAAGTACGATTTCTGTCACATAATTTTGGCTTTAATAGAAAAGGGAGCTTTTGATTTAGACTTTTTTAATATAAGAAAACAAGCATTTAATTATGGTGAGACTGAGATAGGAAACATCTCGCCACCATTTCAACTTTATCAATTAAAAACATTCACTATCAAATTAACTGCCAGAGAAATGTTAACGTTTTCTCATTTTTTCACACTTATTATAGGTGATTTTGTTTAAGGGGATGATGAAATATGGAAATTTGTTATCAATTTAATTGAACTGTTAGATTTACTTTTTCTTTCGTCATATTCTGAATTTGACCTTTTTAAATTAGAGCAACATATAACGTTTCATAATAAAAACTATACAGATCTTTTTAATGACACTCTTAAGCCAAAACATCATTTTTTAAATCACTATGTGAGAATTATTCGAAATTCGGGACCTCTTAAATATCTTCATACTTTTTCCTTTGAATCGAAACATAGGCAAATGAAAGCATATACTAAAAACATAAATTCCAGAAAAAATGTGGCTATTTCGTTGAGTCTTAAATATTGTTTTGAATTTTCAAACTTCATATTGAATTTTAAAGTGGAGGATATTCATCTTAGCCCATCAAAATACCCTGCAAAATCCTCGCCATATATATCAATAATTAAAGATATTTTAAAGGAAGATTCGCTAAATGAATTCTTCTCGTATTCAAATTACGTAAATAATGGTACAAAATACAAAAAAAGTTACATAATATATTTTTACACACCACAATTTGAAGCTTATACTATAAGAGAAATATTAAATGTGTCTAGTGTTATTATGTTATTGTGCGAAAAAATTGAAATAATAAGCTTTGAGAAACATTATTTGTCATATGTAGTAGGAAAGAATCTTTCTGTATTCCAGTTGTTCGAAGCGAAAAAGATAGACTGTCCTCCAGTACATCTTTATTCCCTTCAAAACAAAACATTTATAAGACCAAAACCCTTTTTTTATGTATGGTATGTACCTTAAGTTTAACAAAAATTTTCATACAAAATGTTATAATAAATGTCCAATATTAAATGCTAATGTAAATGTATTGAGAATTTGAAATAAAAAGTAATTATATTCAAACTACACAAATTCTGTTCTTTTTATTCACATATAGAGAATACAATGATTGTATTTAATATTTGAGGGCTCTTTTAGTGGGCATAAAAAATGGGCTAGATATTCATTAGCGTTGCATAAATGGTATTTATGCTTCTATTGCTATCTATTACTTGTGGCTTTAAAATAAATAATTTTTTACTCAAATCTATGAAAATATTTTACTCCATCCAACATATTTTTTTTTTTATTTTCAAGGAAACGTTTACTGCTTTTCATTATATCAGACTAAGTAGAAATTTACTTTAATCAAATCCATATTGATTTACTTATATATAAGACAAGGATTTACTTTCATTAACAATATCGGTACTTTGGCGCTAAATCATTCCCAATTTTACTTATCTTAAGTTTAATTTTCCTTTGATCGTAGAAGTTTTTCTCTGAGTGTATCAGCACTCAATATAAAAAAAAAAAATTTTGAAATCTGTCTAGAAAAAACAAATGAAAATTTTCCTCTCTGGTTTGATAAGTGTAATCCATGTATTGAACATCGAAAATTTGTTCTAGACTTTATGCTACTTGTTCTGTTGCGAAAAAATTGCATTTGGAAAACTAAGGAAGCTGAAGATATAACTAAAAGTTCTAGACTGCGAGTGCTAAACCAATGATGGAAATGTATGTATGAGGTGTATATAAGAATTAATTATTAATATTACTAGCCGCGAACTGCGCTACGCTCACGTTTGTATGGTGCTATACTACCGTTTCTCTCGTTGATCCATTGTTCCTGTTTCTCCCGTTGCTTATGTTGCTCCTGTTTTTCTGTTGCACCTTTTGCTTTCGTTGCTTCGGTTGCTTTCGTTACTCTCGTTGCTTCCGTTTTTCACGTTTCTCCCGTTGCTCTCGTTACTCCAACTACTCCGTTGTTAATTTCGTTGCTCCAATGCTCCCGTTGCTCTCTTCATTCCCATTGTTTCTGTTGTTTCTGTTGCTTCGTTGTTCCCGCTGCTCTCGTTGCTTTATTGCACCCATTGCTTCAGTTGCTCGGTTTTTTCCGACGTGTAAACCGAAAATACACTCATTTGTTTGCGTCGCTCCCCACCTATTGTAAAATCGTTTTACTAAAACAAAACGCACGTCCGCGAAGCGTTCAATATATCAGCGAAGATTCGTCGTAATTGGAATGATATAGGAAAGCACTTGGGACAAACAAGCCAACAATTAGAGCAACAGGGTACTAAAATTGCTAAAAATATTAAAATAAGAGAATTGTTTTTGACTCTATCGGTACCAAACTTCACAGGCACCATCGCGAGACTATTCTACATGTTCCCTGAAAATAATATCGGTTGAGCGGCTTAGGAACTTCTACATTGAACATACCTTCATACATACATATAAACATAATCCTTTTTTTATATACCTATATAGATTAATTAATTAATTAATTAAAAATAATATAATATTTAATATTTTGAACATTCGTATCTTCCTTATTAATTACTTTATTAGGTACTTTAAACTCTCTTAATTATTAATATAAAACTTGACTAATTTATTTTTGCACTACCTCTTATACCGGTGCGCTGTATTTAGTGAGAAGCACTGGGGGTTAAGGTAGATATTAGGTATTTAGCCTAATATCATCATACCTGCATGTGTTTGTTGATATGGTAAATATTTTTTAGTTTATTGAGCCTATGGTCACTCCATGTACACAAGACACTCGCTAACATGGTCTGGCCGTTAATTACATTCGGCGTTTTTGCAATTCGAAATCGAATTCGAAATTAGCAGCCGATAAATATGTGCGTGTGCAAATATGTGAACCTAGTATGTGGACATGAACAGCTGTTATATGACAGTTTATTTACAAGTGACAGTTTGTTTATTTATTTACGAACTCCTAGTGAGCCTGCATTCCCATTTTGGTCACGATAATTTCAAAAGTAAGCGGCAAAGGGACGCAGTGAGGAAAAGGAAATTGGAACGTAAGATCTAGCAGTTTCTTTCTTATCAAAAATTTATTAAACTGTACTTTCAACCACCAGGAAAAAACGATGTTTACATTACAATGCCGACTGGTGCCGGAAAGTCACTATGCTTCCAATTACCCGGTGTACTTCAAGAAAACCAAGTAACACTCGTTTTCTCGCTGCTCCTCGCTTTAATCAAGGATCAAATGGATCACTTGGCCAAACTGGAGATTGCTGCGAATTTGATCAATTCAAAAATCGGTAAGCGTGAACGAGATCGAATTCTGAACGATTTGAAAAGTATTCGACCGACTATAAAGTTTATATACATTACACCGGAACAAGCCAACACGGAATCGTGTAAAGCCTTGATATGTTTACTTGTAAAGCAAAAGAAACTGTCATATATAGTTGTGGATGAAGCGCATTGTGTGAGTCAGTGAGGTCACGACTTTCGTCCTGATTTCTTAAAGCTCGGTACTTTGCGTACACTTTATCCGGAAATTCCATGGATCGCTCTAACTGCAACCGCTTCAAAGCAAGTTTTGGACGATATACACGACCAATTAAAGCTGAAGAGGCCAATATCACAGTTCAAGACACCGTCCTTTCGAGAAAACCTCTTCTACGATGTTGTTTTTAAGAATACTATTCAGGACGACTTTATGCATTTACAGTTGTACATTGAGGGTTGCTTGGGCCAAATCGATCCGAGTCTGAAAGGTAGCGACAAACCGTGCAGCATTGTGTACTGTTGGAAAAGGGAAAGTGTCGAAAGTTTGGCTTACGGTTTGACCAAATTAGGAATACCGGCTGTTGCCTATCATGCAGGTCTGAGTACATCAGATCGGACACAAGTTCGGGAAGATTGGATGTCCGGGAAGAGTCCGGTTATTTGTGCTACAGTCAGTTTTGGAATAGGTGTCGATAAAGCGCCGGTACGGTTTGTCGTTCATTGGAATTTTCCTCAAATATGGCTAACTATTATCAGGTGCGATTTGAATTTGAATTTTTGTCATTATTCACTTTAATTGTTGTCTGTTGCAGGAGTCGGGAAGAGCTGAACGCTATAGACTGTTTTCATACTGTCAAATATGTTATTGTCATGACGATGTAAAGTTTAAAAGTTTTCTACTACAAGCTGATATTAACAAGAACAGCAAGCAAACACGCATTGAACAAGCGAAGTTAGCACAAAAGAACTTTGATACGGTCATTGATTATTGCGAGGGTTTTCGATGTCGCCATAAACTCTTTTCCGACTTCTTTGGTGATCCGCCTCCGCTCTGCCGGGATAGATGCGATATTTGTAAAACTCCGAAAATCGTTTCGAAAGCTATCTATATGTTCCACAAGTTATCTATGAAGGGAGTCTATAAGTGCGACATAGCTATGGACGACTGTTCCGATTTATATGAAGGAAAGCTTTCTTTGGTAAACTATTTCCTTTGCTAATGAAAAACGAAAAACAAATGAAGCAGTACCTATGTTGGAATAATAATTAAATACTATTCAATTACGATTTTTTCTAACAAAATATAATTTTTTAACGTAAGTTGTTATCTTCAACTAATGCGTACTACATTTTATTTTTATTAGGCGGAAGAGCTGCAGTCCGAAAGAGTGAATTGGAAGACTATAACGAGGACGACGATAATAGCCAAGAAGAAGATCAAGCAAGATTAAAGAAAGAATCAAAATTTTTCATACAGAAACAGTTTGCGTTGCGTAAATCAATTCACGCAGAAAAGGAGTTAGAAATGCAACCCTCAGCTCATATATCCAAAGCGAAATGTGCATTGTCTACCACTGCCTTTGTTGTAATATAATTTAATAAAGCTGGAAAAATTGCATTTTATTGTTTTACTTGAAAGTATCAGCAGACGATAGTAAAAATAAAATATAATTTTAATATAATAAAAATACAATTTAACCTCCACAAGAAGGCTAAGTTGATGGTGAAGACGTTCTGGAAAACGATGGGAACCAACCATTACTTGGATTTAAAAACTGGAAGACGCGGTCGTTCGATCGACATACAAATATAGAACAGTCTTTTAAGTGGCCCATAGACGCTCATGCATGAATGTCATTCATCCTTGTCGCGACACGTTTTGGCTCCGCCTACAAAAATCAAAAGTTTTTGATTTCTATGGTGGCAGACCCACACATTCAAGTTTCTGATCCATACAGTCATGGAAGCATGACAACATGCATGAGCGTCTATGGGCCCTTTTACGTCAGGCCGATGTTTGAGCTGTGCAATATGGGATCGGAGACAAGAGCGAAAGCTCTTCAATTTTGTCTTGAAGTACATCCTCTGGATCTTATTCGTTGTGGTTTGATTCGTGCACTGAGATTATGCCATATGAAATCCTGACATTTAGGAAATGTACCAAATTTAATGTTGAGGACCGGTCCATGAGTGGATCTGTTTTATTGAAGAATTAATTAAGTTAGTACTATCAAAACAATTTCATTGCAACTTACTTGTGTATTATGTCGGCTGAATGCAACACTGGGTTGGTTCGGACAAGAATCAATAGGGTAGGCTCTGATTGGTTGTTAGCCCAGTGTTGTAACTGTTGCATTCCTAGTCAATTGTTAACAGCTGGAGAGCACTCTCCATTACCACAATAATGGTCGATTTCACTGGCTGCAGAAATCCAGTTGCAAGCACATAAAACTTCCAAAATCGACGTATTCATCAAAGAACCTGGGCATCTCCGGACGGCCATACATTCAACCAGATAGACCACGTCCTTATCCAAAGGAGATGGACGTCCTTAATATTTAGATGTACCCTAAAATGGGGGCCTATTTTTGACTTCGATCACTATCTCGTAAAAGCAAGTTATCGTTGCTGCATATCCGCAGTTTATCATCATAAATCTGCAAATTCGACATCGATAAACTGCAAGATCTCTTCCCTCTAGCTCTTGAATACGCCGTAAGAAATATATCGTTTGAAGCAACAGGGATGCTCACTACTTATTAAACCCACCTGAATTGTACTTAATGCCGATGATATCAACATCATGGCGCGATATTTTCTCTTGGCAAAAGAGACACTGGTGAGTTTCGAGGAAGCTTTAAACGAAATTGGACTGCGTATTAACGAAGAAAATACAAAAACTATGACCCAAAGAAGGAAAAGGACGCTAAACGGACAAAATATCACGGACAAAATATCACAACATCGGTTTACTCGTCTACCGTAATACTTGACGGAGCGGAATGCAAAAATGCAGATTAATTAAGGAACTCTACATGAAGGGAATGAAGAAAGATGAATGCGTTAAATTTGTAAAGGTAAAAAAATTTATTAATCTTGTTTTACAGTTATATGAGAATTTTATATCCGATTTCAGCTGTTCAACGACGGCAGTTCCGGAGAAGTTTGTCGTATCTGAACGGTATGTCTTATCGGAAGATGATAGCACTGCAGTTCAAGCTGGATCTCAAGTTGTGCAATAAAATATTTATTTTTTGAACGTACCCGAGTTGTAATATAACCTTCCGGGACGTGTAGATGAATATGACTATAAACAATCAAAGTTCTGTGGTTTATCGTTCAAAAATTTTGCGCAATTAAAAGCTCTTATCTTGCTTCCAGAAATGTATTTTCGTCTGCAACATTTTTGATGAAATTACGAGCCACGGTTAATGCAATTTGTGCCGAATCTTTCATAACATCGCCTAAATGACCGGTTATATGCAGGGAACCGTCTCCACGGTCATCCTTTTTCAATTTAAGGTACCTCCATAAACATCAGTTTCTGTTTTGCTGTTTCTATGAATAGAGTTTAACCGCCCATTGCCTGCATCCATGCTAAGCCCATTACAACACCGGGCGGTGTTTCTTGATAAATTCGATCTTGCGTGAATATCGCTTTGCCTAGGAATGAGTTTAAGTTTTGTTCGGTTATTTCAATGCTGTTTTTCGAATTATCTGAAATTGGAGTTTGGTTAGTGTCGGTCAAAAGATCAGAACTATTTCGACGACAAACCTTTTCGATGTTTCTGTAAATTCCTTACACCAGGCTCACGGCAGTAATTCTTAATTAGCATGGTCAACGATTCGTCCTTAATCGTGATGTGTTTATCTTCCAAGCCACAATCGTTCATTGCTTGCGGTATTAGAAATTGCTTGGCAATTGCAATTTTCTCTTCAGCCACGTAGCCTTTAAAAGAAATCGGTAAATTTAACTTAAGTAAACTAAAGAAACTAATAGAATATATTACCTGACATTTCAATCATTTCCATTCGATCTCTCAACGGCTCCGGTATACAATCAATTACATTGGCCGTGCAGATAAACAAAACATGTGAAAGATCAACAGCGACGTCCAGGTAATGATCAAGAAAATTGGCATTTTGTTCTGGGTGTAAAAGCTCTAACAGCACCGAACTGGGGTCACCTTGGTATCCTCTAGAATAGCAAATATTATTTGTAACAACGAATTTATTTTTGTCTTTAATTTCGCTCGTACTTTCCGATTTTGTCAACTTCGTCAATTAAAACAAGCGGATTTTCAGTTTTCGTTTTCTTCAAACACTGAATCAGTTTGCCCGGCATGGCTCCGACATAGGTACGTCGATGTCCCTTAATTTCCGCCACATCCGTCATACCGCCCACACTGAACCGAAAATATTCTCGATTTAAGGCACGCGCAATCGATCTTGCTATACCAGTTTTACCGACTCCCGGTGGACCATGGAAGCAAAGAATTTTTCCCTGTGTTTTTCCCTTCAATTGACTAACAGCGATAAATTCTATAATTCGTTTCTTAATGTCTTCCATGCCATAATGGTCTTTTTCTAATATCGTAACAGCTTCGTCGATGCTGAGATTTTCTTTGCTCATAACACCCCACGGCAATGATGTCAGCCAGTCCAAATAGTTCCGAGTAGCACTTTAATTAAAAAACAACCCCAAATATAACCTTAACTCGATCACCAATTACAGGAACTCACTTGAACTCCGAACTGCTGACAGCGATGTTCCTAAATCGCATAATATATGGGATTGGCGACCACTCTTTGATTCTGATGGAGCATCTGCTGCAGACTTTCTCTGTCCGAAAAAAAGAATATTGTTACAAAAATTCTACAAAGAACGCAAAACTGATTCTAGCTATACAACGGATTCATGGTGATTATATCGCGAATTGTTTTGATCACTTCCTGCGCTAGACGTACCAGGTCCCTGGTTTACTTGTCATTTTGACATTGTAAAGTGTCAATTCTCAATTTTGAAAGCAAGAAGAAGAAGAAGTTCGAAAGTTTTCTTTCAATGTGTATGTGAACTTTTTATTAGATTTCTTTTTAAGATTTCTAATATTCATTTGAAATATTGTACTTAAAATAAATTTTTTTCGTAGCTTTCCAGTGCCTATAAATCTATTAAATGCATTGGTTTTTTATTATAGTGTTTCTGAAAAAACATCGGCGGTTTTTCGAATTTAACGTTTTTTGACGGTCTCGCGGAGGCCGGACCATATTAGTAGTGTGTCTTGTGTACATGGAGTGACCATAATTGAGCCCGGCGCCAGTTTTGTCTCCAGCTTCTTGAGCTGAGAAAGTATACCGGAAACGGGGCATTTATCTTGTTCATTTCACTGTTCCAAAAATAAATTAGATATTTCACATATTTTCATTTTTGAATATTGTAAGAGAAAGTCAGTATTAAGATATACATGGAATGGTAGTGTTTCGAGCGTTGGAAGCGGTAAAGCTCGCAGTTCTGCGTTTCCTTCCAGCTCTTTTCTTCGTGTTGTTGGATGCGTACGAATTGACTCGCGCCCATCTAGCGGTCGACGTCATATCCTGTAAGGAAGGGAAAAGCTCATGTGCTACGAAAGCGTGTATTGAAGTTGATATCAGATCGGGTATCTCTCGCCGGCGCTTACTGCTGCCGTCCGCTGTCTTGAGTGGATCCTTTGGACGAGTACTCCTTGGAAGTCAAATCTTGAGGTCCTCCGTATCACAAAAGCAACACTGCACATTTTTCCGGTAGCAGGACAAGCTAATTTCCATCAGTCCGGCCCCGGTTCTCACGAGTTATGTTTCCGTATGTGAATTCCGGAAGCTCGGGACCGGCTCAAGCATCCAAGGAAAACGAATAGCGAGTTCACCTTCCTGTTCCCTTCAAAGTTTAAAACTTTGGAAGAAATTTCTCATTAAAGACGTGTTGGAGCGAAATGGCTGACGATAGCCGAGGAAGTTCGAAACAACCGGTAGAACCTGCTCGCGCGAACTCTTTATTTATGCAAGCTAGACGAGAAATATAAAACTTCACTCGAAGATAGCTCATAAACCTTGCGCCTGTCACAAGCTTTGGACATGTTTACTCAATACGAGATCTGTCCTAATTCCTAGAAAAGAGGAAGTGGTCACGGCGAAGCCAAGACTAGCCGAACGTACGGCGAAAACCTATAAAGGAGACGAACCGCGATTGCGCGGGTCTCATTGTTGTCGGAACATGGAGTTGAAGTAACAAAGAAAAAGTTGAAAACGAAGTGGGATCGTTACAATATTATGAGAAGCTGAAAACGAAGTGATATCGGAGCACGGAGTGAAGCAAAGGAGGGAAAACTGAAAACAAAGGTGGCGTAGTCGCGGAATTTTTGAGGTTACGGACGGCAGTTACGGCAGCGGCGACTCTTTAAGGTCGCAGGTAAAACTGGACCCCATTTTCTTTGCTTTTCCTTACAGGTAGAGCCGCTGGAATCGGAGTCTCCCGGTCGGCGTAGAAGCGAGCAAGAAGGTTCGCTACGCGAGAAGTGGAAGATCGATAGCACCGGAACACAATCATTTCCATACTTATTCCATGTCCATCGAATAGAGAATTTCATAATTTACAACCGTTAAAAGAGTGTCTCAATTTAAGGTACCTCGATAAAGATTCGATAAGGTCTTACCGAGCTTATCTGGCGCACATTTCCCCAAGTTTTAACAGTAACAGCCAAGCACTAACAGTTGGTATAAGGCCTTATCGAAGCTGTTCTTGCTTTGGAAGTGCGGAAGAAAAAAAACCGAAAAATTATTTTCACAATTTTTTTTACTTTTGTAAATTACTATAATTTTTTTAAATTCGAATTAACGTTGCACACTCTCGGATTTGAGCTAAGGTCCGCCACACATAAATCCACTACGCTGCACAATAGGCCAATCTGAAACATTCTCGTAATAGGGTTGAAGCCGAATCACTTGGAATTACACATGTCGAGCGAAGCTCTCTTCGAAACCTTCCCTCGTAAGTGTTACGGAAGCCTTAAGTCAAAAGTTCACAGTTCTCCATAAGACTGTTGGTATTTCAATAAGGCCTTATAGAGGGTATTACCTAAGCTATTGCTTCTGATAGTTCAATCTTCACTCGGAAGCCTTATCGAACTTAAAATATTGAACGAACAATCATTTATTTACTTACATTTCCATTACCGGAATACACTATTCCACATAGATACCTATATGTATGTATGCTCACAAATTATTAAGGGCCGGTTTCACAGTCGAAGTTTAAACCAAAAATTTGGTTTAAACTTAGGATCTTACGAACAAATTCCTAAGTTTAAACCAAATTTTTGGTTTAAACCTCGACTGTGAAACCGGCCCTAAGATACAAGTTTTTTGAAAAAGCAAGGATTAAATATTTAGAATTCCTGTACTTATTTGCTTTCATTTTCTTCAGTGGTTATGTAAGCCGAGCAAATAATAATAATAGTGCAATGTAAAAATAAAATGGCAGTTTTAAGTTTTAAGATAAAGCGTTCTCGAATTATCGTGCAATGTGCTGAATAACGAGTTCTGCTGACTTTCGTTTGTAGAATCCGAATGAATCAGAGATTTTTGCCACTAATAAACTACCGACGAGCAATAATGATTTCCAAGCATTGCAAATTTCTCGGCTTGAATTAAACTTATAATAGTGATTCACTTCGGAGTACAAGTACATAAATGTATATTTTTCAACTCTATTAACCGAATAGACCAAGATAGGTATTATTTTCCGAGGCGAAAGGGGCAATGGATCGGTCATTTCTGGATCAAAACCTCTAAAAAATTCAAAAGGAAAGCGTAGACTGGGTCGTCCAAGAAACATATGCAGATGAACAATCCAGAAGAAAATACGAGGAGTACATAAGTCCGGCGAGAGGTAATGGCTATCATAATCGCCCATAACACGACTTTCGAAAGAGAACTGTTGCTGCCCTATGACCCATCGTCATACTGAAACTGAACGTAGGTACATATAACATACAAAACGGATAAGAAGTCATACTGAGAAATGTTTGTAAATTGCGGTTATTTGTGAAACCATCGGGTTGATTTACAATATCAGTCGAAAAACCATTTTTTTAATTCGATTGTTCGATTAACGGAATATTAAAAAAAAATTCCTAAGTATTTTCTAAAGTCGCAAAATATTCATTAGAATTGAATATCAATCTAAAACAGGAAATGTGTGGAAAAGGGCAACAATGCAAACGAACTTCCCCTTTTACGATCTCCAAGGAAACCGCATTTGGCAGTTTTGTGAACAGGGTAGCTAGGCAGTTTGCGAAAGTTTTTTTCAATAACCGCTCATCGTGTCACTGACATAGGCGCGCCGTGGCCTAAAATCTGGCAGGGGCCAGGGCCCGAATGGCTCAGAACATACGACTTTTTCCGAAAGGCTCACATGCTTTTCATACAAGTTCGTCCTTTTTGTGTTTACAGATTGGGTAATCGTACAAATGATTAGTCTTATACCACGTTTCCACTACACCTTAATCTCGCGATTAAGAGAACTAGATTAAGCACGCAGGGACATTATTTGTAGGGTGAGGGGGCATTTGCCACATTTGTTATATATAATATAGAAAATACCAAATTCCCCCCTCCCCCCACAAATGACGAGGCAGTGGAAACATGGCATTAGGCAACGACTTTGAAATGTTAATACGCTGTTTTTCCAATGATGATTTGATTTGATCAATTTCTTAACAGGCATAAGGATAAATTGTCTTTAAGAAAACCGATGGGAACATCATACTCGTATGCTTGTGACCATGGATTTAATAGCGAAGTAGTTTAAAAAATGTTTGACATCTTACTTTTATAATGGCTCCCAGGGGACCATATTACCAACACATTATCTGAAATTGTTATATTGGAGGCGCTTATGTGCACGAAAATTTTCATATATCTTAGTTTCAAGTGCAACGCGGTTAAGTACACTAGTACGTGTAAGCGCATACAATTTGACACGGCCAAGTGCACATGTAAAACCTATTTTTACTTTCTTTTATAGCAAGCACAATTCCCATTAACCATTTCAGTAAATAGGGATTCCCCGAAAATCAGACGTTTTAGGCGTTGGTCGTCATGTTTAAATCGAATCACTTGTTGTCATTTCTAACACATGTGAGTTTATGTCATGTCCGTTTGCGAAATGAGAAAATTATATTTTTTCCGGCTAATACGATAGCCTTTATACAGCCATTGGACGATGGTATTATAATATTTGCACTTTTAAAGCACAGATATTAGGCGTGTTTTAATGCTCTCCAGAGTAGGAAAATCTGCCAACAGTCTAGGCGCAACTTTATTATTTTTCCGGCAGAAGTTCAGAACGCGTTCAATTCGGGGATGCGGTGTATGTTACTATGTGACTGAAAACCTAACAAAAAGTTCGGGAAGCGGTTAGAATATGGTGTAACATATGAATTAAATAATTGGGTCATATTCCCGGATGCGGTCTAGAGGTTGAAAAAAACAAAAATTAAAAATAGGTGATTATTAAACAAGCCTGGGGAAGTGAAAAGATATTCGATATCTGATCAGACCTGAGAAACATGGTGGAAGTCATGAAAAAGTATACAATCAGTTTACACCCTCTTTGGGGTCGAATTTCAAAAAATCTACTATAGCTCTATCTAAATACCAAGTTTCAGCTTCCTATCGTTATAGATTATTAAGATATAAGCATCGAAACTTTTTTCTTCTCACCCTTCCCTACCCTCACCCTCTACACCCACACCCCAATTTTTTTTCCCCACTAGGGTTTTATTAGGCCTACTTCTGGTAAAAATTTAAAGAATCCACTTTACACTGTTATTGAGATATAGAAAGTTTTATTTTTGAAAAATTCTTATCCCCTCCACTTCCGTGCTCCCCCACCCCCTTCAAAGATTTAACTTTGAGCAATCTTAATTTATCAAGCTTTATACTCAAACCGAATTTTGTTTTTCTGGTGCAATCGGTTTTTAAGATATCGAACTCTACAAGTTTTTTGCTCCCCACCCCCGTGCACCACTACCCCCACCTAAAAACTTTGTCTCAATCTACTCTCCTAGTATAACTACGGATATTGGTTAAGTTTCAATTGCTTGCCATTAACGGTTTAGGAGATATGGATTTTAGAATGTGTCGATTTCGACTTTTTTGCGTTTAGGAGGCATTGTTTCCCCTCCACTCCCACACCCCTTCACCCATATCATCAATTTTTTTGCAAATGGGTCCACTATCAAAGCTCTATAGAAATTCCAAGTTTCAACCTCCTACCATAAGCGGTTGCTGAGATCTAGAAACAAAAATTTTTGGTCTAAGACGCTTCCCCCACCCTCCCCCTCAAATCCCCTTCTCTGAAAATAATGTCAATTCAAGGGGTTCACCCAGTCTATTCATAGAAAAAAATTTAATTTAAAAGCTCTGCTGGCTTGAGAGCTACGAGCCTTCGAAGGATTTTGCGTGGGGCGGTCGACGTACGGCGTACGGCGGACAGACGGAGTGAAAATTTGTATTGCTTTTTTCGTGTCTACTAGTCATGAAACGTGGAAAAAAAATTTTGAGGGCAGCAAATTTTTTTTTTTTAAAAATCGATAACAATACTGTATTATAAATAATACAGTAATTGCCAACACACACAGAGATAGATGTACTCTTGGCTACCTAACTTTTGTAAATGTCAAGCTATGACGCTAAGATTTAGAGGGAATGTCAACAGCAGATGTACCAACTTACAAAAAAAAAACAGAACTCAAATCGGAAAAATAAAAACGCCACACGGTAGTTATTCCGGGAACTTTTTGATCAAGGATGTATATCGGCCGTATCTTTTCAACAATGAGGAAAGAGATGCGAAACAGTTACGCACACAATAGATAACCTTATGGATTTTTTGCCTTTTGATATCTGTTGTCGACAAATTAAATGAAGAGATCTCCAAGCTTTCCATGGTTTCCGCTCATAATTGTTTCGATTCGACATCTACCTTTATTTCCGATATCTAGCATTTATTTGAATGAAAGTATCGAACGAAAACTAAGTCGATCTCTGTAAAAATTTGCAAGGAAAGTGCTTGCAGTAGGATTGGAAAGAATTTTTTGTCTGGAAGGGGCCAGAATTATTTTTCTGGGGGGGTCCAAGCTGGAGTCTGGGGGGGTCCCGGCCCCTCCTGCCCCCCCCCCCTACGGCGCGCCTTTGGTCACTGATCTGAAAGCTCTTTTGTTCGATTTTAATGCCTTGAGACATCTTATAGAGTCTATTGTCTTTGCCTAGACACACGGCCATATTTAATATAGATTAAATGAAAAGCTTTCTTTGAAATTTGGAGGGTGACACACGTACGTTTATTTTAATCTATATTAAATCAAGAATAAAGCTCAAAAAGTTTGACAATTAAATTGGCGCGAAAACATGCGAGTTCTGTTTCGCTTGCTGAAGTCTGCCAAACTGTCCCTTCAAGCATCTTTCAGCTTCTGCTCGTCCGACATGGCCCACAAAACTCTTTTTTTACGCGTTTTATCCGTGTTCAGATCTGAACACTGCTCATGACCTGAACATAGCCCATGACCTAAACATGGCCCATGACCTGAACATGGCCCATGGCCTGAACATGGCCGCAGTTAAAGCTGCCGGCAAAAGGCATTCAAAAAGCTCGGGGCGGCTATAAAGGTCGTGGCGGGACACGGCTCAAAAGTTAGTACATACGAGTCAGCTTTCTGCTCAAATATACACCGGCTTTAATTTCAACGTAAGTATCCCATAAACTTGACAGACTGTTTTTCGCTGCAAGGATCGGCCCAAAGTTTCAAGGGACGACCCTCTGCAAAGAACAACAAGTCAACCGCGAAATACACAAATCTATACACTGTTTTTCTGTTGTCGGCCCTCTCAACGTTTCGGCGAGAGGACATACAATCGAACAACAAGCTGCGCCAAAGGTTCTAACTCAGCCGAAAACCCCAAAAAAAAAAACGACTCCAAACGCATTAAGAAAGGTCGAATAAAGAAAAGGGAGTTCTCACAAAACCGGCATTTTCATTTTTTTTTCATTCCTTTCCCAAATTTCAGGAAAGAAGGGATTGGACGTGAGAGTCCGATCAATCCGTTTGCAGAAATTAATGTTTTGTAAATTATTCAATTTCATTCAACAAATTTCAAAAACATATGTTCCTGGGGAAAAAACATGAGCTCTTCGATGCATCGCATTGCGCCAAGCTTTTAATAATATCGTCGCACAATTTAATACAGACTTTCGAACTGTATTAAATTAGTGAGATAATAGTCAAGTAATTGCGTATTAAGTCGATTTAATAGCGAAATGGCAGATAAAACGATATTAACGCTGCCGTGTGTCTAGGGCATTACTATTTCGGGTAGCTGCCATACAAAAAACCATTGCTTTTCAATTCTTGAGAATATTGGAGAAAATTTGGGAACTATGAATTGCAAGATCCAACGAGCCCTTCGAGTAGCTGCTATACAAAAATCCTGTCAAAAATGAACATAGAGAAATCCCATTACTTAGTCCTTTGTATAGCTGCCATACCAATATCCTGTAAAAATGTCTTCAATCAAATTACAGAACTCACTATATCCCAAGAAATCGTTCAGCCACAAATTCGGAATCTTGTACAAATTAGTTTTGAATGAAATTTCACTAGTCAGTGAAATCATTCTACTCCTTCGTGTAGCTCCACTCAAAAAGTCCTTAAAACACGTGTTCAAGATAATTTTCCGATAGCTTTGAATGTACAAACTAGGCATTTGAAATTTTGTATAAATTAATTAAATGGTTGCAGGTAAAAAGACAAGTACCTATGCTAGAGATCGAGTGAGTCCTTCCTGCATATTTCATGTGAAAATCCTTAAGTATTAAAATAGATATGAAATTAAATACTGATGACATTGTCTTTTAGTTCCTAGTAGCAACCAAATCAGTTTCCTTAATAAAAGACAATGCACTTCAGATTCTACTTTATCCCCAGTATCAGTTCAGTATTTCATCTAGAGTATGTTACAATTGGCTTGCAACAATCGTGACTGCAGTGTGATTTTTAAATAATTCCACTGAACTTAGATTTAAGATCAGATCGCAATGAAAAAAAAGGAGAGGAAGGCGAGGTGATCTAGCATTTCTAAAGAAAAAAAGTTTTTAAGAGCTCAGGTACCCCTGTCCGGCATATGTTGATACAAAGGTGAACCGTACGCTAGTAACTCTCTGGCAGTACAGGAGAGCTTTTGGATGAACATGGGGACTTAAGCCAAAGACTATCCAGAAGAAGACTGGACACTTACTACATATGCATTTTGTGTGTAAAAAAAACAAAAAATCATTGCATAAGCGGAACAGAGAAATCCGATTGAACAGCTTCAATTTCATTATTCCTATGAAATTCACATCCGAAGGAAAGAGTACGCAAAGATGCAAAAATGAATGATTACACATTCGCATCAGTGTGCATCTTTTTGCTAAAAGCACGTATCAGAACGCTGTTCTGTTCCCCGTTTGTTCCTGCATAGTTATCTATAGGAACAATATGAGAAATGAAATCACACAAGCACAGCTGAGCTGTGTCTGCACTTGATTTGATGGGGTTTTTTTTATAGGCGTTCTAACTCGATGTCTCTGTTTTATCATGCAACATCTATTGCTATCTACTTCCCTCATCTAGTTAAATAAAAAAGCCAAGGTCAAATTTTTTTCCGAAAGATACTGCGTAGTGTCCAGTCTTGTTGTAGATAGTCGTTGCTTAAGCCTTCAATGGTATATTGGATATATACAGCCATTATAAGACCCATCCCACTAGGAAATTTGAGGAGAGCTCCGTGAGGGAGCAAATAACGAGGTATCTGCTATCCCTCACAATGGAGCAAAAAAGGAGATTAACAACAAAATTATGCAGAAAACCGTCACTTTTCTTTTTTTGCTCTGAATGGATGAAAATGGGACTATATGAAGACCATTTTTGAGTTTTACTGCAGAACTAAGCTCCCTTACAAGAATTTTTGAATGCTTTCTTTGGAGGTATATTGGAGATCTGATTTTAGCGGACATGCTCTTGCAAAAAGGAGGTCAAATGGAGGAGAAAACGAGGTCTCCAAACCTTCCTAAGGAGTAGTCCGGGATTAATCATGGGATGCTCCCATTTCCTAATGGGATTCTAATCTATGCATCAGTGGTTTGGTGGACTAAGTCCGAATGTGCATACATCCGGGCTAGTCTCGCTAAACTACAGAGGACCGTCCGCATCGGTGTAACAGGTGCCTTGCGTACCACCTCGGTTGCGGCACTCGATGCGCTGCTCAATTTGCCACCGCTTGATATTGTTGTTCAGGCAGAAGCAATGAGAGCTACCCACAGACTGATGAGACTGGGTCTGTAGAGAAAAGGGCATAGAGAACTGGCCCGAAGGTTGTCTGAGAACAGGGTTGCCAGGTCAGGCTATTTATCGCCAATTGGGCTACACAGATCATGTTGTTGCTACAAAAAAATCAAGCTTTTGATTTATCTAACTTGGGCTATTTCTTATATGAATCGGCGAATTTTGGGCTATCTTGAATTCGATAAATTTTGGGCTGTCTTTTATTTTATATTGCGAATTATTGATGCGTAAACAACCAAAATTGTCGGATTCGGGACGATACCAATCCACACGAGATATACCAGCACCAAATACGTCTCGGGAAAGTCACTGTTTGGTGCGGATTTTGGTCTGGAGAAATCATCGATCAATGCTTCTCCCAAAACGAAACTGGCTTTGCCATGACTGTCAAACGATCGATGATAAGCAACTTGCAAATGGCAAATGGATGATATACATATGTAGATACCGACGATATGTGGTTCCAACAGGACGGCGCTACGTGCCTCACAGCGCATGTCACAATAGATATTATGCCAATGATTTGGGGGCATCACTAATCCCATAAATTATTTTTTCAAATAAAAAAGAATTGGGTAGATATCTCACACACAGCTTATTTTATTTGCGTTTAAAAATTGAGCGTCCTTTATCTCATGCTGCAGGCTAATCCCGAAGGGGGCTTAGACGACATATCTGATGAGTCACGCCGTTTACTAGATGCCGCTAGCGTCGGAAAGAGTGGTATCTCTTTCTTTTAATGTTGTTCGCCTTGTCGCACGATTGGCTCTTTTATTGAAATTAAGAAATAGCCAGTAAATAGCAAGTTTCATAACAGCATCATTCATTCGATAATCGTTTCAGGCGTCGTGAATAAGAATCGAGTTTGAACCGCATAGTCGGTGGGACTAAAAAATTCTCCGTTTCCCAGAATAAGCGCATGATGGCTAATTTACATTGCGGCGATACGTCGGGAAATCGTTAGTAAAGGATAGTACTATGGGAAATGTTCACGTGCTAGAAAAGCACAGAGATAGAAAAGCATCGGGCAACGTGTCAAATTTAGTTGTATTTATTTGTTACCCTTTCCTCTAAAAAGTCGGGTGAAAATCCCCGATATTATAGCAAATATACTCTAAGATAGTATTTTTATGGCTGATTTACCGAATTTTTTACTAACACATTTGCAAACGGAGAATAAATATAAGTACATATGCTCATGTTTGTAGGGTGGAATATTTCATAAATTTTTTTTATGTTAAAGCCTAGTAGTTAGTACGGACCTCGATGAAAATTTTCATTCCCATACCAAATGCATGTAAAAAAACGGATGAAAATTTTCATTCCAAATTTTTGCGTTGGGTTTCTGTTTGCGGTACGGAGTTCGAATGAAAATTTTCATTCGTATTGACAGTTTGGGTGTTTACCACCAGATGGCACTGAAATCATGGAGACCATATATTTCCGTCCAATTAAATGTGCTATTGACGATCTTTGTACCGCAACTACCCGGTAAAACAAAATAAACCGCAATTTAACCCCCGTAGCAGCACAGGGGCGAACAGACAATTTGTCCGACTAAAACCTAGAGACGGGTCGTGGGCGCCAGCGATCCTTTTTGAAAGTTCTGCTCTCCTTCCCTAGACCGGATCACTGGTCTAGAGAAGTTTTCTTACTAAAATTAAAACGTCCGTCGCGACAATACCAGTGGCGGTCATATTGCTCTTCCAAGGGGGGGGGGTGGCCATTGAAGTTCAGTGGCTACTGTATAGAAAATTGGTGCAGTATCCCTTAGCGTGGATGGAAAATGTGCAAATCCTATGGTAGCTTTGGCTGGTACCTACTGCTTAAAAATATCAACTTTTCATTTTCGCATCTAAATCGCAAGATTTCGGCAAACCGAATTCAAAATATTAAAAAGCATTAACATAGCTCTGAAGGCATTTCTTGAAAATCGTTCAATTTATTAGCTGATTGTATAGTATGATATTAAAAATTTTAACCTGTTTTTTATGATTGTAAGTCTTTGAGTAATAGGAAATTTAATAGCAGGAACTAGAAAATAATATTAATTGATTCCAAAGCTTAGTGAAAATAATTTTTGATTTTAGTGAAGTCGATGCCGGTCTTGATTTCTACAAAATTTAGAAGCCCAAACAGACAGAGATCTCTCGTATGTATGAAAAATCTAGTAGATTTTAAGAGTTTCCATAAAAATTTCGAGATTTCGCCAAATCCAATTTGAAATCTTTGGATGTAAATTAGCTGTTTTTTGAGACCATCAGAAAAGTAACCTCTGTGAACTTAGCACCCCACTTTAACCCAATTGAATAAAAAAATTGTTTTCGGGTGGAGCTTTGTTTGTACTTGATTGTACCGAAAAAAAATTCGTTTGTACCTCCAAGGGAACGGAGAAAAAAATGCTCCGTGTGAACTTAGCACCCGACTTGCACCAAATTAACTGAAATTTTTTATTCAGATAGTACCCCGTCTGTAAATGATTGTACCGAAAACGATTTTTTTTTTTTTTTAATAAAAAAATAAAAAAAAAAAATTAAAATTTTTTTTTAAAAAAAAAAAAAAAAGGACGGCAAACTATTGTAAATTGCTTCTATTTGATTGTACTTTCAATCGATTTTAAAATACTTTAAAATTTACATCAAAAACTAGCTATCTAAACCAACCAATCCTTCACACAAAGAGTAAAATAATTAGAACGACAACACTATATAAATCGATGACCGGAGTATGATCGATTTTCAAAATTTGAAAAACCAAAGATGCAAATATATGCTATAGATACCGTAGCTGATTGTACCTCCAAGAAATTTTAAGAAATATTAATTTTTCCATCAAAAAATAACATTCTAAATCAGCCAATAATTCACACTCAGAGAGAAATAATTCGAAAGACGATTCTTCGACAACACATTGTAAGTCGGCATAGTATAGACCGATTTTCAAAATTCGAAAAACCAAAGATGCAAATATATGCTATAGGAACCGTAGTTGATTGTACTTCCAAGAAATTTTAAGAAATATTAATTTTTCCATCAAAAAATAACATTCTAAATCAGCCAATAATTCACACTCAGAGAGAAATAATTCGAAAGACGATCCTTCGACAACACATTATAAGTCGGCATAGTATAGACCGATTTTCAAAATTCGAAAAACCAAAGATGCAAATATATGCTATAGATACCGTAGTTGATTGTACTTCCAAGAAATTTTAAGAAATATTAATTTTTCCATCAAAAAATAACAATCTAAATCAGCCAATAATTCACACTGAGAAATAAATAATTCGAAAGACGATCCTTCAACAACACATTATTAAACGATAAGCGGAGTACATGCGCTTTCAAAATTGGAAAAATTAAAGATGCAAATATATGCTATAGGAACCGTAGTTGATTGTACCTCCAAGAAATTTTAAGAAATATTAATTTTTCCATCAAAAAATAACAATCTAAATCAGCCAATAATTCACACTCAGAGAGAAATAATACGAAAGACGATCCTTCGACAACACATTATAAGTCGGCATAGTATAGACCGATTTTCAAAATTCGAAAAACCAAAGATGCAAATATATGCTATAGACACCGTAGTTGATTGTACCTCCAAGAAATTTTAAGAAATATTAATTTTTCCATCAAAAAATAACATTCTAAAACAGCCAATAATTCACACTCAGAGAGAAATAATTTGAAAGACGATCCTTCGACAACACGTTATAAGTCGGCATAGTATAGACCGATTTTCAAAATTCGAAAAACCAAAGATGCAAATATATGCTATAGGTACCGTAGTTGATTGTACCTCCAAGAAATTTTAAGAAATATTAATTTTTCCATCAAAAAATAACATTATAAATCAGCCAATAATTCACACTCAGAGTGAAATAATTCGAAAGACGATTCTTCGACAACACATTATAAGTCGGCATAGTATAGACCAATTTTCAAAATTCGAAAAACCAAAGATGCAAATATATGCTATAGATACCGTAGTTGATTGTACCTCCAAGAAATTTTAAGAAATATTAATTTTTCCATCAAAAAATAGCATTCTAAATCAGCCAATAATTCACACTCAGAGAAAAATAATTCGAAAGACGATTCTTCGACAACACATTATAAGTCGGCATAGTATAGACCGATTTTCAAAATTCGAAAAACCAAAGATGCAAATATATGCTATAGATACCGTAGTTGATTGTACCTCCAAGAAATCTTAAGAAATATTAATTTTTCCATCAAAAAATAACATTCTAAATCAGCCAATAATTCACACTCAGAGAGAAATAATTCGAAAGACGATCCTTCGACAACACATTATAAGTCGGCATAGTATAGACCGATTCTCAAAATTCGAAAAACCAAAGATGCAAATATATGCTATAGGTACCGTAGTTGATTGTACCTCCAAGAAATTTTAAGAAATATTAATTTTTCCATCAAAAAATAACATTCTAAATCAGCCAATAATTCACACTCAGAAATAAATAATTCGAAAGACGATCCTTCGACAACACATTATAAGTCGGCATAGTATAGACCGATTTTCAAAATTCGAAAAACCAAAGATGCAAATATATGCTATAGGTACCGTAGTTGATTGTACCTCCAAGAAATTTTAAGAAATATTAATTTTTCCATCAAAAAATAACAATCTAAATCAGCCAATAATTCACACTCAGAAATAAATAATTCGAAAGACGATCCTTCGACAACACATTATAAGTCGGCATAGTATAGACCGATTCTCAAAATTCGAAAAACCAAAGATGCAAATATATGCTATAGATACCGTAGTTGATTGTACCTCCAAGAAATTTTAAGAAATATTAATTTTTCCATCAAAAAATAACATTCTAAATCAGCCAATAATTCACACTCAGAGAGAAATAATTCGAAAGACGATCCTTCGACAACACATTATAAGTCGGCATAGTATAGACCGATTTTCAAAATTTGAAAAACCAAAGATGCAAATATATGCTATAGATACCGTAGCTGATTGTACCACCAAGAAATTTTAAGAAATATTAATTTTTCCATCAAAAAATAACATTCTAAATCAGTCAATAATTCACACTCAGAGTGAAATAATTCGAAAGACGATCCTCCGACAACAATTTGTGAATCGATGGCCGGACTACAGGTCGATTTTCAAAATTCGAAAAACCAAAGATGCAAATATATGCTATAGATACCGCAATTGATTGTACCTCCAAGAAATTTTAAGAAATATTAATTTTTCCGCCAAAAAATAACAATCTAAGTCAGCCAATAATTCACACTCAGAGGAAAGTAATTCGAAAGACGATCCTTCGACAACACATTATTAATCGATAAGCGGAGTACATGCGATTTCAAAATTCGAAAAACCAAAGATGCAAATATATGCTATAGATACCGCAATTGATTGTACCTCCAAGAAATTTTAAGAAATATGAATTTTTCCATCAAAAAATATCAATCTATATCAGCCAATAATTCACACTCAGAGAAAAATAGTTCGAAAGCCTATCCTCCGACAACACATTATAAATCGATAAGCGGAGTATTCTAGATTTCAAAATTGGAAAAACTAAAGATGCTAACATATTCTATAGGAACCAAATTTGATTGTACCTTCAAGAAATTTTAGGAAATATTAATTTTTCGGTCGAAACATAACAATATAAATCATCCAATTATTCACCCTCAGAGAAAAATAATTCGAAAGATGATCCTTCGACAACACATTATAAATCGATGAGGGATATCATTATTTAAAAACTGTAATATTTTCAGAATAATAATCCGAAATTGGAACATAAAATTTTTGGTTTTCCACCTTTTTACCTATGAATGAATTCCATTTGTCTTTCTAAAGGAGTAATTCCTGAGTTTCAAGAATGAAATGTGTACCTACGGACCGTGTCTATTTATTTTAATTAGACCCTTTTTTAAACAAGGTATTGTTCATTTCTTAAATATAAGTTTCTGTGAATGGAAATGTCGGATCTTAAAATCGAATCCTATACAGAAAATATATACCTCTTTCAAGAAAGTTTAAGGGCCCACATTTTAGACGGTACCTGAATGGAATACGTTTTTGTTATTTCGTCCCGACTACACTTGCTTTATTGGGGGTCAAAAAGTTGCAGAGTAAATTTTGATATTTCGCAAGAAATTAGGCTGAAGTGAAATTGCAGCCTAACTCTTTAAGCATAGGGGTTTACTTTTCATTTGCATAAAATATGATTCAAATTTCATACAAATATGACTGATTTTTCTCTGAGGGCTAATTATTGGCTTCGACAACACATTATAAATCGATAAGCAGAGTACATGCCACTTTCAAATTCGAAAAACCAAAAATGCAAATATATGCTATAGATACCGCAATTGATTGTACCTCCAAGAAATTTTAGGAAATATTAATTTTTCCATCAAAAAATAACAATCTAAATCAGCCAATAATTGGCTTATTGAATTATTGGCTGATTTAGATTATTATGTTTTGATGGAAAAATTAATATTTCTTAAAATTTCTTGGAGGTACAATCAATTGCGGTATCTATAGCATATATTTGCATCTTTGGTTTTTCGAATTTTGAAAATCGACCTATAGTCCGGCCATCGATTCACAAATTGTTGTCGGAGGATCGTCTTTCGAATTATTTTCCTCTGAGGGAGAATTATTGGCTGATTTGGATTGTTATTTTTTGGCGGAAAAATTAATATTTCTTAAAATTTCTTGGAGGTACAATCAATTGCGGTATCTATAGCATATATTTGCATCTTTCGTTTTTCGAATTTTGAAAATCGACCTTTAGTCCGGCCATCGATTCACAAATTGCTGTGGGAGGATCGTCTTTCGAATTACTTTCCTCTGAGTGTGAATTATTGGCTGATTTAGATTGTTATTTTTTGATGGAAAAATTAATATTTCCTAAAATTTCTTGGAGGTACAATCAGTTGCGGTACCTATAGCATATATTTGCATCTTTGGTTTTTCGAATTTTGAAAATCGGTCTATACTATGCCGACTTATAATGTGTTGTCGAAGGATCGTCATTCGAATTATTTATTTCTGAGTGTGAATTATAGGCTGATTTAGATTGTTATTTTTTGATGGAAAAATTAATATTTCTTAAAATTTCTTGGAGGTACAATCAACTACGGTATCTATAGCATATATTTGCATCTTTGGTTTTTCGAATTTTGAATATCGGTCTATACTATGCCGATTTATAATGTGTTGTCGAAGGATCGTCTTTCGAATTATTTCTCTCTGAGTGTGAATTATTCGCTGATTTAGAATGTTATTTTTTGATGGAAAAATTAATATTTCTTAAAATTTCTTGGAAGTACAATCAACTACGGTTCCTATAGCATATATTTGCATCTTTGGTTTTTCGAATTTTGAAAATCGGTCTATACTATGCCGACTTATAATGTGTTGTCGAAGAATCGTCTTTCGAATTATTTTTCTCTGAGTGTGAATTATTGGCTGATTTAGAATGTTATTTTTTGATGGAAAAATTAATATTTCTTAAAATTTCTTGGAGGTACAATCAACTACGGTATCTATAGCATATATTTGCATCTTTGGTTTTTCGAATTTTGAGAATCGGTCTATACTATGCCGACTTATAATGTGTTGTCGAAGGATCGTCTTTCGAATTATTTATTTCTGAGTGTGAATTATTGGCTGATTTAGAATGTTATTTTTTGATGGAAAAATTAATATTTCTTAAAATTTCTTGGAGGTACAATCAACTACGGTACCTATAGCATATATTTGCATCTTTGGTTTTTCGAATTTTGAGAATCGGTCTATACTATGCCGACTTATAATGTGTTGTCGAAGGATCGTCTTTCGAATTATTTATTTCTGAGTGTGAATTATAGGCTGATTTAGATTGTTCTTTTTTGATGGAAAAATTAATATTTCTTAAAATTTCTTGGAGGTACAATCAACTACGGCATCTATAGCATATATTTGCATCTTTGATTTTTCGAATTTTGAAAATCGGTCTATACTATGCCGACTTATAATGTGTTGTCGAAGGATCGTCTTTCGAATTATTTCTCTCTGAGTGTGAATTATTGGCTGATTTAGAATGTTATTTTTTGATGGAAAAATTAATATTTCTTAAAATTTCTTGGAGGTACAATCAACTACGGTATCTATAGCATATATTTGCATCTTTGGTTTTTCGAATTTTGAAAATCGGTCTATACTATGCCGACTTATAATGTGTTGTCGAAGAATCGTCTTTCGAATTATTTCACTCTGAGTGTGAATTATTGGCTGATTTAGAATGTTATTTTTTGATGGAAAAATTAATATTTCTTAAAATCTCTTGGAGGTACAATCAACTACGGTATCTATAGCATATATTTGCATCTTTGGTTTTTCGAATTTTGAGAATCGGTCTATACTATGCCGACTTATAATGTGTTGTCGAAGGATCGTCTTTCGAATTATTTATTTCTGAGTGTGAATTATTGGCTGATTTAGATTGTTATTTTTTGATGGAAAAATTAATATTTCTTAAAATTTCTTGGAGGTACAACCAACTACGGTACCTATAGCATATATTTGCATCTTTGGTTTTTCAAATTTTGAAAATCGATCATACTCCGGTCATAGTGTTGTCGTTCTAATTATTTTACTCTTTGTGTGAAGGATTGGTTGGTTTAGATAGCTAGTTTTTGATGTAAATTTTAAAGTATTTTAAAATCGATTGAAGGTACAATCAAATAGAAGCAATTTACAATAGTTTGCCGTCCTTTTTTTTTTTTTTTTTAAAAAAAATTTTTAATTATTTTTTTTTATTTTTTTATTAAAAAAAAAAAAAAAATCATTTTCGGTACAATCATTTACAGACGGGGTACTATCTGAATAAAAAATTTCAGTTAATTTGGTGCAAGTCGGGTGCTAAGTTCACACGGAGCATTTTTTTCTCCGTTCCCTTGGAGGTACAAACGAAATTTTTTTCGGTACAATCAAGTACAAACAAAGCTCCACCCGAAAACAATTTTTTTATTCAATTGGGTTAAAGTGGGGTGCTAAGTTCACAGAGGTAGAAAAGTAGTATATTTAATTTTTATTAGTTCTACTATCATACATATTTGGTAAAACTGAATATTGCGCATTATGATCCGAACTCTACATCTCATAATAATTTATTAGGCATGTATAGGGGAAGGTGGGGCAAAGTGAGCCCCCTAAGGTTTGTACCGAGATTCTGTGAAATGGGTAATAGTTATAAAATCCTTTTCGTGCAAACTCGATAGCTTAGGATGTTAGCTTAGTCATGTATTCGTGAAATTAAATTGTTGTTGCTGATAAGAAAGTTATCTACTTCTTGCTATACAAACTTCAAAGGGCCCACTTTGCCTCAGTAGTGGGCCTTTCCAAGGGGTATAGTATAATTTCATCCAAAACTGGAGCAAAGAAATATGGCAATGGATCAATTAAGACAAACAATATGATTTTAATAAATTGAAAGGAAATTAAGTGTGTTGAGAGCGTGCTCTGCTTTGAGGAGTAGCCCTGAGAACACCAAAATATTTACTGGCCTTCTTTAGGTCAATTTTTTTCAGCAACAGAAGCTATTGCATTTTTCATCGCGACTTGAGTCCACTGTAGTTGCATTTGCATTTGTTGTATGTTCTAGCCATGTTAAAATTGTTATTTTAAATATCAAATAAAATTATATTGGCATGCGGTGAAATTTGCCCGGGGTTCACTTTACCCCGAATGAACACTAAATAGTAAGCATCTGCTGAAATTTATATACTTTTTAAATAATCATCAAATCTTACTTTGCAAGTTTCACAATCCGTACCCCGATCTCAAGGATACTGTTCCAAAAAAATCCTCAATCGCTAATAAGTTTTTTAATCCAATTATTAAACACTGATATTTACATGAAATAGTGCCAAAATCGTAATATGAGAAAATTCGAGGAACTGTAATTAAAGTGGATTTCTTTTATAGTGCATTGTAATCAATGCTTGAAGCTTTATCAAATAATTTTTTTCCGAAGATTTTGCGCTATTGCAAACTAGAAATTTTAAGGGGGCCCACTTTAGCTTGCCACTTTGCCCCACCTTCCCCTACATATTCACATAGTGTCCTTACTGATTAGATCTATAGTTTAGATGACTACCACCATAACCCAACCTAACCTACTCTCCTAATTTAATAATTTTAAAAAGTTAGATATTCTCTAAAACTATTTTCAATTATTATAACTTCATAATAGCAGTATCTTATACCTGTAGGCTCAGTTCTGTAACTTATGAGTGCGAAATTTCTCACCAAAAAGTCAAAATAAGGACGAATTAATGCAGTTTTCTCTCTGTATTCTCACCAAATGAGAAATGAAAGATTGCCAAATGCGTAGTCCGTAGTACGGTGCGGTCCGTAGTACGGTGCTTTCTCATTTGGTGAGAGTACATAGAGAAAACTGCATTAGTTCGTCCTCATTTTGACTTTTTGGTGATAAATTTCTCACTCATAAGTTACAGAACTGAGCTACTGATTTCAATCGCATAATTTTGGCAAGTAGATTTTGAAATCTCGAAAAGCGTTTGCAACAAAATTACTAATTTATTTTGTAAGAGTTAACTTTTGCAAAGGAGGACATTTAAATTGAATGAACAGGAGTCGAAAGCTTGCATTATCATGCAATTTGAAATTTTGTAATATTTTATACAGGTAGTTGTGGTGACAGATAATTTAAGAACTGTTTAGTGACTATTATTTGTATTGAAATTTTTTTCCTCAAGAGATTTTTTCCGTAGTACCTCTTATTATGGTTCTAATTAATGTAAAAAATGTATGTTTTAAGTTTCACCCCGAACAGAAAAAATAAAAATAAAAATTTGAGATTCCGAAAAATTAGCCCCGATGTATTGATAAAACGGCCAAATAATATTAATCTGGGGATGATTGTAATTTTAAACACTCTTATATGGGTTATGTACCATCGGAAAGACTATCTAATGGTCGTAATGAGAAAGTGGAGTTTTTCATATTCAATCGGTTTCGACTGTATTTTGATAATGGTTAATAATACGAAGCAAAAATATCTGTTTTCTAATACTCAATATTATGTTATAGAAAGAAAAAATGGTTCAGAAAGTCCTTCACTAAGTATTACATAAAAGCTATAATGGATTAGTGATTAAATGTTAAAAATCATCGTTTTCTACCTTGCTGAAGGACTTTTTTCACAACATTGAGCACCTACTTATATCACTAACTTCGTGTCGTTTACCGTTACAAAGTTACGCTCAAAAAATTTCTGAATTTAAGCATAGATGGCATTTTCGATAGTATACCAACCACCTATATATTTAGAGTTATATCATCCACAGAATGATACTATATAGGCTCTATGTCGCTATCTTATGAGTTTACGGAATCTTACACATATGTATACAATTTTGGTTCTTTAAGGTTCTTGAGACACGTAATACCCATTGTCGAGATGAAACTTAAAACGTGTTTTTGTTTTTGATGGGTACAGTGAAAAAATTAAAAATTTTTAAATGGAGTTATTAGCTTTAACTAGGATTTGAAATATCCTTTTTCCCTGAGTAGATTTCAAATTCATCCAGATATGGGAAAATTCATAGATTACCTAATGAAAACTGTCCTAGAATAATCCAAATCCAAATTTTTCAAAATTAGTTTGAAACAGTACATAAATACTTTATTATTAAAAAATAATAAAGTAAAACTCAATCCTTAACATAACCATAAGATTGATTACATATTTATATTCGAAATGTTGTTACTTTCTTTTCAATCAGGAGACGAAAGACAAAAAAAGATTCAAGAAAGACATAAGAGAAAATCAGATTTAATTGAATCATACTTTATTAAGTGTATCCATTAATCTAATAGTGTCATATAATTTTTCTTTAAAGAAGACTTGATAAAATAATCATGTGGGACGGATCTGTTAGGGGGGGCCATGGCCCCCCCCCCCCGTATGACCGCCACTGGACACTACAATAAAGAAAACTCGCGACACAAAGGGAGGAATTGCTGAGAAAATGGCACAGAAGTTTGACATTCAAGTAGAAAGAAATATATAAGAATTCAAATAATGTATGATATAATGTAAGTTAATATGAATTACAGAAAACTTACTCTAACCTGACCCTATCGTAACAAGTATACTTAAATGTCTAGGGCGCCTCTGGTTCAATAATCCCACGACGATCGCTTGTTTTCTCTGGTTCTTCTCGCTTTATCTTCGGTTTCCCGACTCAGCAATTCTTCTCCAATCCAAAAATTCGTCTCGTCCCGTAGACTCGGAAATCAACTCGTTCGCTCCGCTGCCAATCCAAAAGAGACCGTTTCACTTTTTCGCGGCTGCGATGAAAACTCCCAGCGGCTCTTTTCATCCACGGTTAGCTTCAACCAGCTTTTCAAACTTAATTTTAAGTTCAACGGACTTCCACTCGCATGACATCTTTCCTACTCGCATGATAGGGTCGTACAGACTTCCAGCATTCCATTCGGGTATCTAGCCGAGATCCATAACATTTCTCTTAAGCCTCAGTTACAATGGTTCCGATCCGATCCGGCAACGTCGGAGGGGAAAAATTTCTAGTCACAATGATTCCGTTCCGACTTGCATCAAAATGACACTATCGAGGTGTAATTCTGATTTTTAGTGAGGCGAAGCATGTGGTGAAATTCAATAATTCACCTCTTAGCGTCGGAACGGATAGAAGTTGAAAGTTGGTCAACTTTACCCATCCGTTTTGTGTCTCGGCTAATTACCGGAATGATTGTGACTAGGCTTTCCGAATTTCCCTTTAAATGTGTGTCGGATGGAGAAACTCAACACTCTCCGTTTTCCGGATCGGATCGGATCGGAACCATTGTAACTGAGGCTTTATTCTACAGTTCGCCGTCGTATTGAATTCGCTCGCTAGGTGACTGATCGTCAAATGACAGTTTGGTTTGTTTACTTTTGGATTTACGCGTCCGTATTGTTTTGGTGTCGCGATTCCGAGTGTGCGTTTCGCGTTGTTTCCGCTCGTGCGACTTCCGCTTCGTAAGTGTTGTCCAAGCGGTTTGTGGTGTTATATGTGCGGAAGCGTAGTGATCAGTAAGTGATGTGTTTCATTTTTCAGCTCGATTTTGCCGCACCACCCGGACATCCGCAGGATGGAGTAGCCCGTCGGGCAGGACGGAATAACCGGACGGGGTATAGGCACTGATGTCGGTAAGTACGATTTGCTCGCGCTGTTCCCGCGACGTGACAATATTTTCAAGTACGTTGCCCACCATTTCCGATGACAACCAAATCTTCGTATTTCAACAAAAACACTACAACTAATCCTAAATTTAATAATAACCTAATCTACTCGATAATTCAAATGATAACGCTAATGCTAATATTAAACCTACATCATAACTAACAAAATAACTAAATAATCTAACTAATATTTTCGAATTTTCAGCATTTCCTCCAATTCAGTGACTCTTATTAATGCGTTACTTTACGTTTACTTTTAGGAAGCTAGCATTACCGGGTGTAACCAGGCTAAGAGGCGTCGCCAGCGCATCGGAGGAATTCACTGCGCATAAAAGGTAATTCTTTTCACGATTTGATTTCTATCAATCCCGAAATTTACGATTGTTCTCTCGTGTCCTTTTAGGAAATATACAAATTACGAGTTAACTCGTAATAGTGCAGCTATTTAATTTTTCATTGCCGGGATGAAAATTTTGTCATCTTATGCCACTCATTTGAATTTATTTGACAGTTTCTTTTTTCAAACCGACTAAAGAGTGTGTTTTGTCGCAATTGGATATTTTTGAAGTCGGAAGTGGATATTTTGAGTTGTACTTTTATTTAAAATGTCACAAGACAAATTTTCACAAGACAAATTTTAAAATAAAAGCACTTACTAACTTAAAATATCCACATTGAACCATTGTAAAGCCTCAGTTACAATGGTTCCGATCCGATCCGGCAACGTCGGAGGGGAAAAATTTCTAGTCACAATGATTCCGTTCCGACTTGCATCAAAATGACACTATCGAGGTGTAATTCTGATTTTTAGTGAGGCGAAGCAGGTGGTGAAATTCAATAATTCACCTCTTAGCGTCGGAACGGATAGAAGTTGAAAGTTGGTCAACTTTAAGCCTCAGTTACAATGGTTCCGATCCGATCCGGCAACGACGGAAGGGAAAATTTTCTAGTCACAATGATTCCGTTCCGACATCCATCAAAGTGACATTATCGAGGTGTAATTGTGATTTTTAGTATGGCGAAGGAGGTGGTGAAATTTAATAATTCACCTCTTGCCGTCGGAACGGATAAAAGTTGAAAGTTGGTCAACTTTACCTATCCGTTTTGTGTCTCGGCTAATTACCGGAATGATTGTGACTAGGCTTTCCGAATTTCCCTTTAAATGTGTGTCGGATGGAGAAACTCAACACTCTCCATTTTCCGGATCGGATCGGATCGGAACCATTGTAACTGAGGCTTTACCCATCAGTTATGTGTCTCGGCTAAGTACCGGAATGATTGTGACTAGGCTTTCCAAATTTCCTTTTAAATGTGTGTCGGATGGGGAAACTCAACACTCTCCATTTTCCGGATCGGATCGGATTGGAACCATTGTATCTGAGGCTTTATCTTTCTTCATCACTAGATAGAAAGAAGTAGCAATAGAAACATGTGCTCTCACCATGATCTATTTGTAATGCAAAAAATAGCCGCATCACTCCGAGCGCAGCAAATGTCATTCGCGACTTACACGACAAAAATTAAATACGCGAAAAGAAGCCTCAGTTACAATGGTTCCGATCCGATCCGATCCGGAAAACGGAGAGTGTTGAGTTTCTCCATCCGACACACATTTAAAGGGAAATTCGGAAAGATTAGTCACAATCATTTCGGTAATTAGCCGAGACACAAAACGGATAGGTAAAGTTGACCAACTTTCAACTTTTATCCGTTCCGACAGTAAGAGGTGAATTATTCAATTTCACCACCTCCTTCGCCATACTAAAAATCACAATTACACCTCGATAATGTCACTTTGATGGATTTCGGAACGGAATCATTGTGACTAGAAAATTTTCTCATCCGAAGTTGCCGGATCGGATCGGATCCATTGTAACTGAGGCTTTACAGTTCAAGTGCGGTTACAATAAAACGACACAAGTGCGATGTGAAGTGATTGGAAATGTGTTACTACGTTATTAGTTTACTATATTTATTATATTGCAGTAAGGTAACTTCGCCCCTGCCTGCACGTTTCATTTCATAGCCCCCTTTCTTATTTCCAGCCGATAGCAATCTCCGCGAAATATTCATACGAGTACGAGCTTTTAGCACAACACGCTATCATCAAACAGATGTCGCTATTGCCAATGCCATTTTTCTATCGAGATATTCGCAGACATGTCTTCGAGATTCGGGGAGCATTTGTCTCGATACCGTGTATATTTTCCCATAAGAAAGAATCTTGACTGGCCGCCATGTCTTCGAGATATCTGCGAGATTCTCGCAGACGCGACCAACTGGGTATTTAATTTTTATCGTGTAAGTCGCGGATGACATTTGCTGCGCTCGGAGTGATGCGGCTGTTTTTTGCCTTACAAATAGATCGTGGTGGGAGCACATGTTTATATTGCTATTTCTTTCTATCTAGTGATGAAGAAAGATATGCAATATGATTCCTAGGCTCAAACCATCGAGATTATGTCTCTTAAGAGACAAGCGACCAACTGGGATGTTATACTATCTAAGACTCTAACCATCGACTGTTTCGATACCAATTGGACTTGCAGTTGCATGATGTCGCTGCCGGTACGTCAAAACTACAATGACGACAGTGACATAACATGGCCGCCGTCTAGCTCCGTGCGCGAAGTGTTGTGAAAAGTGTTTTGTGAATGATTTCTGTGAAATAAAGTGAAATTGTAGTGCGAATCGAAGCGAATTCACGACAAATATCTGCGGTAAGTGATTTTCTCGGCTCGCATTATTTACTTGTTTCATTTGTTTCCCGCATTCGGGCGAACGAAAGCTACTTTTTCTCGCGATTCTTTGCAGTGGCTCCACCGTGAGGAAATGTCAAACGGCGCTCATCAGATGTAAATAATCCGATTCGCGAATAGGCCGTGGGATTGCGGATGTTGTCGTCTGATTTATGGTAGTGGCCGTGATATGCTAATGCATGCGTCAATACAATTCCCGTTTGCAGGTTCAACGATCGCCGCGAGTCCACTTTTCCCGGGGTGGATCTCGTCCCCGTCATTCACAAGTTGGGAGACTCCTTCATTGTGGTGTTTTTTGCTTTTGTTGACGAAATTTCAGTGTTCGCGTTTTATTTATGCGCCTCCGATAAGGTCGTAAGAATTCTCTGTAAATTGTCTCGAACGCCCTACATACATACATAGCTACAGCCGCCTCAGGTGTTTGTTTGCTGTGCTGGTGTCACAATCAGGAAAGAATTGTATTTTTTGATTGGGATTTCCAACCAATTGGATCACTTTGTCACTGCAGTGGATAAAAGCGCAGAGTGCTTATTTTCTGCACCGAACGTATCGGGAATTTATTTCTGGAAGAAAACAGCTGCTCGGTTTCATGTGGGCGGAAGAGGACGGAAGTGCCGTCAGGCGGAATCAAAATCAAAGCTCTTAACGGTCTAAACAACAGCAAAGGCCTGCCTAACGTGTAAGCTCGTGCTCCGTACAAATCGATCAGTTTCCGAAAACAAATTGGAGGCGCAGAAGTAAATATTTACGCGTCGAGTCGAACATCCCTCCAATTGGAAATGGTGATAAGGGACAGCTGATTGAAAAATTGGGAATTGTAATGCAGGGGGAGCGTAATATCTTTTTCAGATACAAATCTCGTTATAAGCTCCTTCAATTGCTCGAAATATTTTATCGATGTCATATACAACTAATTTAAACCTAGATTTTGTTGCAAATATTGACACTGAGTTCCACGTTTCGTAAAAAACTTGTTCGTAGAGGCGCATATTATGCGCTTCTGAAATTCTATGAAACGCTTACCCTTGTAGAGAAAGCAGCTTATCCTAAAGAGAAGTTCTTACAAGGTGTTCAGTAATTAGCTGGCACCTTTTTCAGCGGCGGTTCGATTTATTTTGAAAGTGGGCAAGTCCATTTTGATATTGCGAGATATATAAAGGTTTGCATGTCATTAAATTCAAAAATATTGGTAAGTTCTAATGGACATATTTTTTGTTTAAGTTTATTATCCAACAGTAGGTCTGTTCTTTTTGCATGAATTTTCTGCACTTTTTTGCACTAGATTTTCTGAACAACATTTGAAGTCAAATCAATGACACAAACTCAAACTCAAGTAGTGTGCTTGATCCTTCCCCGCCAGAAAGCCCACTGGTGCAGCTATTAGCGATAAATTATCTACCGTAGTCTAGGTACTATCTATGGAAAAAGGTATAAAGAGTCATAAAAACGGGTGATTTCTTTTGCACACTTTCCAAAACAGAACAATTAGAAAGTTTATATAAGTGCCTGTTGCCTGTTTTATCGTTACCACGTTTGCACCTGTGCACCTGTTTTATCGTTAATTAAAGGGATAAATAATAAATATTACATTATAAAATAGAACATAACAAAAAACTATTAATAATAATTGACTAAATCCCTTCATGCTACGTGGGCAAGTAATCCCCATCTCAAGAGTACGAGACAATACAGCACAGCCTCTTAGCTGAAGCCAAACAGGACAGTACCGCCTCACAACTTAGTGAAATGAACAAGATTGCCTTTCTCAGCTCAAGGAGCTGGAGACATTAATGCCACTCAGCTCAATGAGCTAGAACAATTTCACCATATCAACATACACATGCGTGTATGATGACATTAATCTCAATACCTAATGCAGAGGGTGATCAACGAATTATGATCACTTACGTATTTTCTAGAAAATATTAAAACTAATTGCTTTATGAAGGTATTAGAGTATAATTAGTTGTCAACTTCACCGGAATGGGTTCCGGGTACTTTCTGAAGGTAAAAGACATATTCTTTAATGACCTGACAGCAGGTAGAAACCCTTATTTTCGAAGAAAGTAGAGGTAATGCCCATCCCACCTAAGCGACTTTCTTATGTGGAAGTACTGCCTACTTAAATAAGATATAAATATACTGAGGTATTCAAAACAAAACTATTCTGAGATTGTTCGTGGTTAAGTCAAAGTGAAGCTTAAAGTTTTAAAGTGAGTAAATTAGACGCTAAGCAGCTTACAGCCAAAATTAAAAGTGTTCAAAAAGTGTTCATAATGGGACGTGCAAAAGACATTACTGACCTAAAAAAAGTTGCCATTTCAACGATGTTGAAACAAAAAATATATTCCTATCGCGAAATTGCCCGAAAAGAGTGCGTTTCTTACGGAACAGTATCAAATATTGTAAAAAATTTGGAATTAGGACTGTTTCTACGTGCGAATAAACGCAAAAACTGCCGTGAAAAACGGAAGACAACACCGCGTACGGACAGACAAATTATTAACACCGCTCTGCAACATCGCAACGCACCCATTGGAGAATTACACGCAACAATACGAGAAGAAGGGATCAATTTATCTGCAGTTACAGTGCGAAGAAGACTTTACGAAGCAAATATAAAATGAAGGCATCCCGCTAAAAGACCGAACCGAACCGAAGTGATGAATAAGAAACGGTTAATTTGGGCGTAACTTCTCAAGAACTATACGGAAAGTTATTGGGATAAGGTAAATTGCTTAATATTAGACTTTTTGGTATTAAAATATTTTGACATTTACACAGGGTATCTTTAGTGACGAGTGTCGTCTAGAGGCGTTGACGGAATCAACACAATTTGTCAGAAGACGGCCGCAAAGTAATTAATAAAGAAAATTCAAAAGATCAAAATATTAAGTAATACATGCATATTAAAGAGAGTTTTTATTCAAGAAAAAAATAATTTAAAAAAATAAGATAAAGTACGTATACATGCGCTACAACAACACAAAACCATAACCGTTTCTTCAAGCGTCTTTCAGGACCGTTTCTCTAGGAAATATCCCTTCACTTGGGCTTTGAAGTCAGCAATACTGGTTGCATTTTTTATGGAGCTTTCATTTTTAGTACTTAACAATATCAATGAAATTATACATTTTCGTTAATTTTCGAATTTTTCTTAGGATTTACCATTTTAAAATATTCAAGATGAACGGGAGGTATATGTATGGTATATCGTAATAAATCCATTATGTCCTTATATTTGTCAGATGTAATTGACCTACTTTTTTCATAGGTAATTTTATATTTTCGAAATTATTTGAACTTCTCGTTGTTATTATAATATCAGAAACTAAGCTAGAACTTACTTGCAAGCTGATAATATAAGTCAAATATTATACAATTTATAGTTTTTTGTCGTGTTGCCAATATTACTAAAATTTGCCGGTGTTGGAAGTAAACATATTATCGAAACAAAAAAGTTTTTGTTTACTTGTAAATATTTACGAAATATCCTACAATTATCGATTACCAATATCGAGGATTGATAGATAGAAACATAATACGTTTCAGACATGATGTAAAATCAGAACATTGGTGTTACAATACAAAAACCGGAGCTAAATTATGTCGCAGCTTATTTGGTTAAAAATAATTTCAACCTAAAATGGACTTGCACCACTTTCAAAAAAAATCATATTAGCACTACCGTTAATAGCCAAAACTTTCATCTCTCATATTTGTATGTATTAGGCATCCTGATTTTTTTTACTATAAATTGTTTACAGATAAAAAGATCATATTACATATCTGTTGTTCTTATACCAATTTTTTCATAAATGACCCACCCCACTTTCAAAATAAACGGCTCATATATTTTGAGAAACTAGACGTTCTACAGAGTGGGTAAATTTTCTATATCCGCCGATATAGTAGTAATGAAAAGTTATTCCCTCATGTTCCTTCATACACCCGCATTTCATTTGATGTAAGCGTCGGTATTATAGCCCGATCTTAAGGGCCTAAGAAAAATCGATTTTTTTTTATTTCATATTACTTTTCTAAAAATCAATTTTACTTTTCTACACTCATTTCTGCACAACACACAAAAGACCGCATCTTTGTCGGATAACGGGAAATGCTTCAAATTTGGCTCTGAAATGGGGGAAGTCGAATAAGTCACTGCTCTCCTGAAAAGTAGTGCTTTTTTATTTTTCATTAGCGTCTTAATTTTTTTTTTTTCATTTTTCGTGGTAATATTGACTTGCTTCATACGTGAGCAAATTAAAATATTTTATCAATCAGAAAAAAAGTAAAAAAATTTATTCATTCCCTTTTTATACTCTAGATGAACATATAGAGTATTATAAGTTTAATCCAGCCCGAAAAGTTTATAACGCATAAAACCGAGCCTCGGACGAAAAAAAGTTATATATTATTTTGTGTTTTTTTTTGGCCAAAACCCCCAAATCCGTTTGCTGTCCGTCCGTCCGTTAGCACGATAGCTCAAGAACGCGTTGACCTAGGAAGTTGAAATTTTGTTACAACTTGTAAAATAGAAAAAGTAAGGCTAAGTTCGGTAATGGACGATATCCTTCCACTCCTTCGGGTACCTCCCATACAAGAGTCCTTGAAACACGTTTTCACAAATATTGCTCGAATGTTTCAAGTTAGGAGCTTGAAATTTTGCATACTTAAGGTCTACAAGGTTTGAATCGAAAGTTCCGAATATGATGCAAATCGAATGAGTCCTTCGTGTAGCAGCCTAGAAAAGTCCTTCAAAAATGTATGCTTGTTACTGAATCCACAATAACTCCAGAACAAGTTAAAGCAGGAATTTAAAATTTTACAGGAATTAGTTTTATAACAAAACCAAGACGGAGTTCATTAATTAGTGCCATCCGTCGACTCCTTCGGGTTGCTGTCATACAAAAGTCTTTAAAACACGTATTCACCAATATTGAACGATAACTTTAGAACGCTTTACGTTACGACTTTGAAATTTTGTATACGTTGATTTTATAATTGTCGCAGCTGAAACTATTAATATAAAAAATATCCCATAAGTCCTTCATGTAGTTGCCATACAAAAATTCTGTAAAATGTCCAAACTTAATTTATGGAACTCACTATTAATCAAAAAATCGAGTAGCCACTATACAACAGTTTCTACCTGTAATTAAAAGGTCATGTAGTATAATAATTACTTGTGCACTCCTCATTCTTTTGATATATTTTCAACTAAAATATAAATCGGAGTTCAGTATTTCATCTAGAGTATCATACGATTGGCTTGCAGCCGATCGTGACTGCGTTATGTTTCTTAAATATCTCCCCTTTTAGTGAATTTTTTTTAATTTAATCATGTACTAGGCTTTTAAATACACTAAATAATAAGTGTAAAAAATTTGACTGTTGTGAGTAAAGTGGAAACTGAGATTCACCTTACACCTCCTTCCCTGAAAATAATGTCAATTCAAGGGGTCCACCAAGTCTACTCTTAGAAAAAATTTTAATTTAATAGGTCCACTGGTTTGAGAACTACGAGCCTTCAAAGGATTTTGCTTGGGGCGTGGGGCGGTCGACGTACGGCGTACAGACGGAGTGAAAATTTTTATTGCTTTTTTCGCGTCTACTAGTCATGAAACGTGGAAAAAAAATTTTGAGGGCAGCAAATTTTTTTTTTTTAAAAATCGATAACAATATTGTATTATAAATAATACAGTAAAATCAATCCAGTCATATGAAAGACTTAACTCAAATTTTAGATGTTCTTATTTCCTAAGCTCAAAATCGGAGCGATGATGTCGTTCACCTTTGTGGCAAAATCAAATGATCTAAGCCGTCTGAAATTCCTGGATGATCTAGCTTGTCCGATACTTCAATCGAAACAAATCTATAAACATACTGCAGTCACGATCGGCTGCAAGCTAATCGTATAATACTCTAGATGATACTCAACTCCGATTTATGTTTAAAATCATTTTTTGAACTGGGTGTGCCATCGGGAATAAAATGTCATTTTTGAAGGACATTCACATGTGAGGTGCAGGAAGGACTCACTCGATTTCTTATATATTTATCCCTTTCCTTGGAACCATCCACAAATTAGTGTGTACAAAATTTCAAATTCGTAGTTTGACGCGTTTAAAAGTTATGGGCAAATATTGTTGAATACGTATCTTAAGGATTTTTTGTATGGAAGGTACCAGAAGGAGTGAAAGGGTTTCGCTGACCCGTTTTCACTCAAAACTAATTTGTACAAAATTATAAATTTACAGCTAAACGATTACTTCAGTTATAGTGAGTTTCATAAATTAAGTGAAGACATTTTGAAAGGATATTGGTATCGCTGTTACGCGAAGGACTAATAGGATTTTTTTCAAAGATATACATTTAACTTCAACTATTGGAAAACAAACGTTTACAAAATTTTAAACAAACAGCTAAAATGGTTGTGAAGCCATCGACAAATTTTCTAGAACACTGTCTTTTCAAAGTTTTTTTTGTATGGAAGCTACTCGAAGGAGTCAAGAAATTTCACTGACAAACGCAGTCTTACTTCCTTTTTGCTTAAATCTTATTTGTACAAAATTTAAACTTCGTGGCTAAACGATTTCTTGAGTTAAAGTGAGTTTCGTGAATAAAATGAAGATATTTTAACAAGATATTTGCATGGCAGCCACTCGAAGGACTAATAGGATTTTCTTCATAATCATACATTTAGCTCCAACTATTGAAAGTTAGCACATACAAAATTTTAAAACCATAGCTTAAGCCTGTCTGAATTTATCGGCCAATATTCTTGAACACATGTTTTCAGGACATTTTATATGTCAGGAACCGGAAGGAGCAAAAGGATTTATCTGCCTAGTAAACTGAAACTTTGTTTTCACTAAAAACTAATTTGTGCACAATTTCGAATTCGTATCTTAAAGATAACTAGAGTTATAGTGAGTTTCGTAAATTATGTGAAGACATTTTGGTAGGATATTTGTATGGTGGTTACACGAGAGGCTAAAAGGACTTTTTTCATAATGATAGACTTAGCTCCAACTATTGAAAAACCAACGTATACAAGATTTCAAAGTCGTAGCTTTAGGCATTCCGAAGTTATTGGTCAATATTCTTGAACACATGTCTTGAGGACATTTTATATGGAAGGTACCAGAAGGAGTAAAATGATTTCGCTGATCAGTAAACTCGAACTTTGTATTCACTCAAAACTAATTTGTACAAAATTCTGAATTCATAGCTAAACGATTGCTTGAGTTTTAGTGAGTTTCGTGAATTGAATGATGATATTTTAACAGTATTTTTGTATGGCACTCGAAGGACTAATAGGATTTTCTTCATAATCAAATCCAAATATTGAAAAATTACAAAATAGATACATATATACAAAATTTCCAAGTCGTAGCTTATACCCTTATGAAGTTATCGGCCAATATTCTTGAACACGTGTTTTAAGGACATTTTGTATGGCAGCTACCCGAAGGAGTGGGACGATTTTGCCCGTTAACGAACTTAGCCTTACAAATTCAACCAAACACTCAGATTCAAAATTTCAAGATCCTAGGTCAAGGCGCTCTTGAGTTATCGTGTTCACGGACAGACAGACGGACGGACGTCAAACGGATTTGAGGTTTTTGGCCACAAATAAACAAAAAATAATATATAACTTTTTTTCGTCCGAGGCTTGGTTCTATGCGTTACATAATTTTCGGCTGGATCAAACTTATAATACTCTATATGATTTCATCTAGAGTATAAAAATATCATTGCTTAAAAATTCGTTTAACACTTATTGAAATTCCGGACACACTGCAGATTGCCTTCGTATGCCCAATAGTTTGATTGATGGATATTTGTCTCTATTTTTTGGCGTACACTTTGCCTAAATGCTGAAATTATTGTCCAGCAACAAATTTAGGCCTTCCTTCAGCACAGCAGTTAAGTTATTTTCGCCTTTGATCCGTGCTCTCATACTTGCAGCATCGACAATCAAAGAGTTTCTCTATTCTTCGTTCATATTTTTTGATATATAAGTAAATTCTCTTCTCCGTGATCGCCTTGATTTTTCTTCGCAGGTAATTCGGGGCGTTTAGCTGATGTCGGATTATGTTTTTCTTTTTGATATGTATGAGAAATCGTTTTTTTACGATTACATAAAATGTTGAAGTAAACTTTACTAATTTGTTTTTTTTTTGTTGGGACGCCGGAAGGTGAACATCATAAAAGACACTAAGATACCCGCGCGAACATCTTAGTAGTGTGGGATCCACCCCCACCAAAAAAACCTTCCTTTGTGAATTAATCTAGTCTGAGGACTAACCATTAATTTTCTTCTAAATTCTTAACACTATTCAAATTAGTAGGCCATCAATTGATGCTCTACATATAGATCTAACATGTAATACAATACAATATAACACTATATTACAAATACAACAAATAAAGAGGTTTGGTTCTATTCAGCCTTCTTATTTGATTATGAGTATCAAGAAGTCTGCCTGCCTCAATGTTGACGTGATGCTGTAGCTTAAAAAAAATAATCAAGCTCTTTACACCTCTTCGAGGGTCGAATATGAAAAAATCCAGAAGTTAGCTTGCAGGCGATTATAAAAAAATGTCCTTGGAAGTAAAATCCAATTTGATAACTCGTCAAACCTTAGATATATGGCGAAACTAGTGAAGTGGTATGCAACCGTCTAACACTACCTCGGGGATTGAATATCATGAAAATTTTAATACCCTTTTACACTCTTAAGGGTTGTAAACAAAATACGTCAAAGGCCTTGTAAGTAAAAAAGAAGACCTAAGGATTAAGGTGGAATTCGTGAAAAAGTATTCAACCACTGTACAGAACTTTAGGGGTTGAATTTACAAAAATTCTGAAAATAATTTCTAAGCTTTTATCTGGAGATCCCGTAGAAGTAAAATCAATTCAATACGTACTTCTCAATAGCTGAGATATATGACGATATTCATGAAAATATATAATTTACTCTATCGCGCCAAAAAGCAAAAATTAGCAAACATCAACCTCGCGCCATCTCGTCACTCTAGAAACGCCTCGCGTAGTTTCGAGTCGATCTGCGGGCAGATTTGGAACACGACTTTTGATATATTAAGAAAAACACTTGCATCATATATACCTATATATATATTGCTTACTAGTAACTGTTTTATATGAATGAGTGTTGTTGCTTTAAGAAAAGAAAGCCACGTTCTTATTAATGTGTTTACAATTTAATATACAGTGCGAATTATTGCATGGTTTCCTGTTTTCGAAGTAACACGCCTGCAACGTTACCTTAAGCTTTCGTTAATGAAAATTAAGAGGTGCCTTTGCTTCAAGATCACTGGATAAATAAAAATGAACCAGTAGATGGTTAAGTTAAACTTATAAATTACTCTTTCTAACGTCTGGATATCCGGAATCCGTAACGCGGATCTGATAACAACTAATTCCTTGAACCAGTTAAAACCCATACTCCAGTATTTTATATAAGAACACGAAGAAGATAAATTGCACGGAACCAAACATGTAAATCATTTATATGGGCTTTCATATGTTGTGCCATTAAGAACCTGCTCCGCAATAAATGCTTGATTTTCAATCGAACTAAACTGCGATCAAGGCTTAATTTCGAACAAAAGCGTCCATCTCTCAGCTACTGCACGCTCGTATGAGATGCATGAGTACCAACGTCCGTTGTTCGGTTTATGCCGAGACCGCCGTAATTTCAACCAACTTTTATACTTGAACTTAACCTGCAATATATCGATTCCAAGTGGACTACTGCTATTATATGTAGCACATATGATCGCAATGGTATTTTATTTTCATTAAGCATATGTAACGTCCGAGTATTCGGATATCACACAGGTTGAGGTACTTGTAGACACGTCTGCAAAATTTATGCCTGTTTACTTAGAGCACATGTGTAACTCGAGATATGCCTGAGGTGATTTACGGCTTCCAACGTTAAGTGGTCGGTTTTTATGGTTATGTCATTTTTAGTGTAACTTGCGTGTTCAGGCGCGAACGCAGGGGAAATGATATAATTAAAATATCATATTTGAATCTAGATATACATTTTTTACATGCTAATTACTTGAGCTGAGTAAGGTTGTGGTTTCATACAAATTTCAATTCAACTCAATTCTATGAAAACTAACTCGCCATGTAATGTAGTGATATGATAGTTACCCAGTGGGAATTTCGTGGAAAACTCAATGAAAGGGCAAATATTGAGGTATCTACAATAGTTTAATATTGCTATCAATGGAACAAAAAAGAAGATTTTTAACAAAGTTATGGAAAAAAACGCCAGTTCCCTTTTTGCGCTCCAAAGTTTAAGAATTTTCATCGAAAGTGTCGATTCTATCACGCGTAATTTAAAAATATTTGATTTGAACTAATAAAATTGTGTTAAGTTTTAGTTCTTTTAGTGTTTTGAAAAATTCTATTAGGAGATTGTTTATGGTGTAAGCGTGTTTTAGCATTATCGTCGTGGTTGTTGATATACATATAGTCACTTTACGGCAAAACACGATTAGGGCTTTTTTTACTTGAATGTAGGAAATTGTGTCAAATTTCACATTAAGGCCCCATGAGTCCGGTGCAATATTTTTTTTTATCCCATTTTGACTTTTTCTTTCTTGATAGGGTTTTAATCGATTGAAATCGTTTTTCGTTCGTGTAATTTGGCGTGGACAATATGTACGTCTGTATCGTTCACTGTCTATCAGTGAACTAATTTTGACTTTACAGAAAAAATAGTGTTATAGGTTTTCAAATTATTTAAAATGCATAACTATTAAAAATCAATAATTTTTTCATAGATTTATCTTCTAAGGTCGTTTCTTAATTGCTTGCTTTGTCTACGTCTACGTCTATGTTGACGTCATAGCATAGCATTGCTATTAACAGTTTAGAAACAGGATTACTTCAAAAATCAAAAATTTATTGAATTCACATTCTATAAAAAATTTTTGACGTTTGACTGGAAAAATAGAAAACCATTTCAAGCTAATCACGCATGCCTTGGAAAAAAATCTGCCAACAGTCTGGGCGCAACTTTATTATTTTGCCGGCAGAAGTTCGGAACGCGTTCAATTCGGGGATGCGGTGTACGTTATCATGTGACTGAAAACCTAACAAAAAGTTCGGAAAGCGGAGTGTAACATATGAATTATATAATTGGGTCATATTCCGGGATGCGGTCTAGAGGTTGACAAATAAAAAACTCAAAAATAGGTGATTATTAAACAAGCCCGGGGAAGTGAAAAGATATTCGATATCTAATCAGACCTGAGAGATGTGGTGGAATTTATGAAAAAGTATACAACCTCTTTACACCCCCTAAGGGGTCGAATCTCAAAAAATCTTGAAAACAAATTCTAGGTATTCATATAAAGAATCCGTAGTATAAAAATGAATTCAATATTTCGAAAGACCTAGTAGATATGACGAAAATCGTGAAAATATATGCATTTTAAATATAGTGAAATTTTTTTCTGCCCCCTCTTCTGAACCCCAATGAATATTGAAATTTTTTTTTATCTGAATTACTTTTCTAATTCATTTGCATATACGTACCGAGTTTCAACTTTCTAGCATAAGCCGTTCAAAAGTTAGGAAAAACACCCCCCCACCCTCGCATCATGCTCCCCCTAAAAAAAAATTTATTTTTCCACTATGCCACTAATATAGTTCTATCTAAATACGAAGTTTAAGGTTTATACCATTACAAGTTCTTAAGATATAAGCATAGGAACTTTTTCCTTCTCACCCTTCCCCACCCTCACCCTCTACACCCATACTTTTAAATTTATTTTTCCCTACGAGGGTTCTATTGGGCCTAGTTCTAGTTAAAATTTGAATCATCTATCTTACACTGTTATTGAGATATGAAAAGTGATATTTTTGAAAAATTCTTACCCCCCCACTTCTATGCTCCCCCACCCCCTTAAAACAATTTTACTTTGAGCAATCTTTATTTATCAATCTTTATACCCAAACCGAATTTTATTTTTCTGGTGCCTCTGGTTTGGGAGATATCGTAATCTTTACTATTTCAACCCCCACCCCCGCACACCCCCACCCCCACCAAAAAACTTTGTTTCAATCTACTCTCCTAGTATAACTACAGATATTTGTTAAGTTTTAATTGCATGCCGTTAACGGTTTAAGAGATATGGATTTTAGAATGTGTCGATATCGGCATTTTTGCGTTTCGGACGCATTATTTCCCCCTCCACTCCCACACCCCTTCCCCCATATCAACAATTTTTTTGCAAATGGGTCCACTATCAAAGCTCTATAGAAATTCTAAGTTTCAGCCTCCTACCATTAGCGGTTGCTGAGATCTAGAAACCAAAATTTTTCGTCTAAAACGCTTCCCTCACCTTCCCCCTCGCACCCCCACCCCTGAAAAAATTCTCACTTCAAGAGGTCTACCATGTGTATTCAGAAAAAAAAAATCAATTTAATAGCTCATAGGGTTTGGGAACTATAATTCCTCAAACGACTTTGCGTACGGCGTACGGAGCACAGACGAACTGAACATTTTTATTGCTTTTTTGGCGTTTATTAGTCATGGTATGGTATGGTATGGTATAAGGGGTGGTGATGCTATCATCCTCCTTCACTTAGACGTTATAATTCGTCCATTGTGCTCCCCGTTTGAGTTTGAAGAACTCATGGAACCTAAAACCATTTTGTGGATTTTATAAAGTTTGCTATGTTACATAGCTTTCCTGTATCGATATTACCGAGGTCATCGAGGAAATAAGCGCCGAGGTTCCGTCTTCTCGTTTTCGATGGGGCCGGACACTCACATAGGACGTGAAAGATTGACTCCTCCACTTCTGGGTCACCGCAGCTACGACAAAGATCATGGGTGTTAAGGAAACCACGACATTGTCTAACTAGTTTTGATCGTGTTGTGTTCGAGCTAAGGGCCTTAATGGCTGCTTGGCTGTCAATGCAAATAGTGATGTCTTCTGTAGCATTCACCTTTGCTTCAATAATTTTGCAGGCTTGAAATATTGCAAAGATTTCCGCTTGAAATACACTGGCATGGTCCGGTAGCTTGAAGGACTCATTAATATCCAGTTCCTGTGAGAACACCCCCGCGCCTGTACCAGAAATCATTTTCGAACCGTCGGTAAATACCATTATGGTCCTGTTGACTAGGTTGCGTTCTACATTTCAGTCGACCCTGTGTGGGATTTTAACAGAAAATTCCCTACTGAAATCTAATTCTGGAACAATGTAGTCCGTTTCCCTGTTCGTATCACACTCCAAGAAGTCATTGAGTATGGTACTGTGACCAGCAGGTCTAGTTCTCCAGTAACCTAACTCTTTGAGTCTAAGAGCGCCTTTTGCAGCCATGCTTTTGATGTGCATGTCCATTGGCAGCAGGTGGAGGATAGTTTCCAGTGCTGCCATGGGTGTGGTTCTGAGGGCGCTAGTGACCCCAATGCATGCCAAGCGCTGTACTTTTGTCAGCTTGCTAAGATACGTGGACTTCCTAGTCGCCTCCCACCACACTATCGCACCATAGCTTAGGATTGGTCTTACTATGGCTGTGTACATCCAATGTACTAATTTTGGTTGTAGACTTATTACCGAACAACTTTCTGCAGGCGTAAAATGCGTTATGCGCTTTTTTAACGCGTTCTTCCAGATTAAGTTTCCAGCTAAGTTTCTTGTCTAGAACAACCCCAAGATATTTAGCGCTGTCGGAAAGATGAAGCTCGTCGCTTCCCATCTTTGGTAACGCAAAAACTGGGATTTTGTACTTCTTCGTGAAGAGGACCAGCACTGTTTTAGAGGGATTAACCCCTAGACCGCAGTTGCCGGCCCATTCTCGTAGTTTGTTGAGTGCTGTCTCCATCAAACTACTAATTGTCGGTAAATGTTTCCCTGAGACAAGTATGACCACGTCATCGGCGTATGCACATGCCTTGATTCCGAGGTTCTCAAGTTCCACAAGGATCTCGTTGACTACGAGAAGCCAGAGTAAGGGCGAGATCACTCCTCCTTGCGGAGTGCCTCTGGAGACTGACTTTGTAATAAGACATTGCCCCAGTTCGGATTCAATGATTCTATTATGTAGCATTTGGTCAAGCCAATTGCAAATCTCGGGTTCCACTTCCATCATTAGTAGTGCGCTTTTAATAGTCGAAAGACGAACATTATTGAAGGCGCCTTCTATATCTAGGAATGCGGCGAGAGTTTTATTCCTTGTATGAGAGTGATTTTTTGATTGTTAGCACTACCTCATGTAAGGCTGTATCCACAGACTTGCCCTTTGTATAGGCATGTTGTGACTGTGACAGTAGATTGCGCGGAATTTTGTTGCGAACGTGGTTCTCCAGAATCCTTTCAAAGGTTTTGAGGATGAAGGACGTGAGACTTATCGGTCTAAAGTCTTTCGCAGTCGTGTGACTAGGTTTACCCACCTTGGGTATATAAACTCCTCGTACCCTGTTCCATTGCGATGGAACATGGTTGAGTCTAATGCAGCTTGTGAAGATCACCAGTAGCCGAGGGATTACCGAATCTGCCGCGTGTTGCAGCATTGCAGGTATAATTCCGTCAGGTCCTGGCGATTTGTACAAAGAGAAGGATCCGATTGCCCAGCTTATTTTGTCAGTATCAATTATTGAGTTGGACAAGTCTTGGTTTCCTTCTTCTCGACTATGTTCGTAGCTGACAGAGTCAGTGTTGTTAGCTGGTGAACAGTCAGGGAAATGAGTGGTCATCAGAAGCTCTAAAGTTTCCTCGGGAGATTCTGTCCAGTTCCCTCCGCCATCCTGGATGAAGGTATTCATCGGTGGAGTTTTAGAGAGAACCTTCCTCAATCTTGCCGATTCGTTTGTCGATTCTATTGACTCGCAGAAGTTCATCCAGGACGACTTCTTTGCTTGCCTAATAGTCTTCTTGAGGCATTTAAGACCCTGTTTGTAGCGCTGCCAGTTTTCTGCAGAATCGCTAAATTTAGCTCTGTTGAAGAGTTTTCTAGCTTCTGCACGTCGGGTCTTAACCTCGGCATTCCACCAGACGGGTAGTCTTTTCGTAGAAGGTCTGCTGATTGGACAAGTTTTCTGGAATGCGTCACGCAGCACAGAGGTCAGTTCCTCCACCGCAGTGTCTAGTTCTGCTCTGTCTTGGACTGTGTTCATGCTTCGTGTGCTCAGTTGTCCATTAACTAAATTCGTAAATTTTTTCCAATCTGTTTTCTTGGGGTTTCTGAATGGTTTAGGGGGAGTTACTTGATATTCTACGTTGAAGGTTATCAGACAGTGATCCGAAAGGGATGGCTTGTCCGATACCCTCCAATTCTCGACCCTTAGTCGCTCTGAGTCAGATACCAGGGTTAGGTCAAGAACTTCTCTTCTAATACTATTCATAAAAGTTGGGGTATTACCCCGATTACAGATTAACAGAGAGGAAAATAAAATAAATTGAAAAAGGGACTCACCTCTATCGTTTGTATTACTACTACCCCATTGGGTGTGATGCGCATTCGCATCAGATCCCACTATGAGGTCGAGTTTCTTTTCGGTAGCCATATCTACCAGTTAAACCAATTCTTCCGGTGGTGCGTCCTTGTCGTGGGACAAGTATGCAGAAGTCAGAATGAATGGTTCCAGGCAGCTATACCTTTCGCATCTGGTGACCGTAAGATCGCCAGAGCTATATGACGGGACAAAGAAAAGGTGGAAGCACTTCCTTGCAAGAATGCAGGAGCGAATTTTACCGTTGTCCTTGCTGTAGTATATATTGGGATCACGCCTCCTCAGTCCCTGGATCTGGTTACAGTGTATCCCTGGTTCCTGAATTAGCGCGATGTCAATATGCTCTTCGTCGAAAAGCGCTAAGAGATTGGCCGAGGCCGCTTTGCTATGGTGGAGATTTATTTGAGGTATCTTCATCACCATGCTGCTAATTGGGGGTTTGTTCGGTATCTATTCCAGGATCCCCGATGGGCCAGGATTCCGTTTCGCGATGTCCTTGCCGTCCTGTGTTCCAGGGGCGTCATCGTTAGTCCTCTCCTCCTTAGTCCGCTCCTTCCGATCAAGGATTTTTACTTTGACGGTTCCGAGGCTAAAAGACACTCGGTCCGAGTTGTCCTTGATATATCGGACTGCAGCGGGGCCAAGGTGGAGGATGAAAGTTTGGCCCGTCTGTCCAGCTTTCTCCGCTTTGGCAACGCATATCTCGTCAGACGGGATGTTCGCGTTTTGCCTCCGCAGAGCAACTTGCACCAGATCGGGCTGAATAGGAGGTCCAGGAATAAAAACCCGGCCTATTGTCGCTTCCGGGAACTGATCGCCCTGGAGGACTTCGAGCTTAGCTCCTTCCCAAACCTCCCCCATTGTAGCGATTGCGGCCCTCAGGAAGGCCAGCGCATGCTAGTCTTGGCAGAGAATGATTCGCATTCCCCGTATCCGACCGCTGTCGCTGTATACCGGAGCCTTCGCGTTAGGATCCTCACAGATACCTATAACCCGCTTGAAGAACTCCGTAGATACTATCGTCCAACGGTCGTCGGGGATTTTTAGTTCCGGGTTTCCCCGGTCAACTACTGCCGCCTTCAGGTTATCCGCTACAGCGTCACGATATGTGGCTGGGATCTTCTGACTGACGGAAGTTTCTTTATGTTTTTTGGAGGGACCCTGATTGTCGTCATCCTCCGACCTCATCCTTTTCGGGATTGGTCCAGTTGTAGCCTTCTGCCTAGTAACAGCGGTACGGGTCGCCTTTTGGCTGATTCCCGTCTTGTCCGCTTTGTGGCTAGGTTTGGGCGTACCGCCGCTCTTCATTGTCGAGCTTGACGGTGCTGTTGTGATTCCCTTCGGAATCGTTGGTTGTGGGATCATTGGTGATTCCGACGAAGAGGAGGCCGATGTTCCTGGCTTCTCCTTATTCTTCTGGAATTCCTCCGCATCCCGAACGACTTTCGTCGCCCACGAGTGCCTCTCCCGCTCTTTGGCATTGAAGTCGTTTGGGTTCTTGCTAACAAGTTTCCCCAGTACGAATCTTGCGTGCCGAAGGTGCTGAAGTGCTAGTTGGGCCGGCGACTTGTGTTTTTTACCCAAGCCAGGCTTCGTGCGAAGCGGATGCTTCCCTCGAGTTCCTGCCTCAGGTAGTCTGGTCTCCTGCCCTACCGTTGTAGCCTGGGTCTCCCGATTACCCCCTTGTGAATCCGGTGTCTCGGCATCATATTCCACTACGGATATGGCCGTTGACAGATCGGTCACTGGGATGTCCTCGAGACTGAGGCTACCGACATCGACATCAATGTCAATGTCCTCTACTTTATCGTCTGTTTTTGTGTTTTTTGTGTTTTTTTTATCTTTTGTGTTTTTTGTTGTTGTTGTATCGCTCATTGGTCCCACGAGTAAGCTCGGAAAAACGGTCCACCCCGACAGAGCCGGCATGTCCGGGTAAGGCTAAGATACTGTGGGTATTCGCCTGGTCACCCACAGGACGCTGTTCGCGACTGCTCGATACTCAGCAGCCAACTGGTCCCTCGGCACGGCACGTCATGACACCACTGGATTAAGTGGGTTGGTCCACGAGGTTTTTTTCATGAGCAAGCTCACTATTCAACCTTAACCACCAGAGCTAAAGAAGCTATCCGTGGCCGTTCCCCTATCCGCCACCTGGGGACGCGCTCGATAGGGATCCCACCCCACGAGGGTGTCATGAAACGTATAAAAAAAAATTTTCAGGGTAGCAAATTTTTTTTTTTTTAAAAGTCGATAACAATACTTTATTATTAAAATAATAAAGTAAAACAACTAAAGAATTTAAAACTTTAAAATTTTTTTGCTAAGTAGGTACTGACCGAAAAAACTGAATAACTGAAGAATTTAAAACTAAAAATCATCAAGCATACCATGCGTGAAATGTATGGCGAGCTTGTACACTCATGTACACAACAACCAGATAAAACCCTCGTGTCCGTACAGTAAAGAACGTAGTCGGTGCTTGGGGTTTTGAACCCGTCAAGCACATTCAACCGAACGTCCTGATATATAGTACTATAATATAATCTGATTTCTTTTCGCTTAATTTAATACCACATAGCTTCTCAATCTATATTAGATATAAAATTAAGTGCTGATTCGAACCAAATCCAAATTAAGTAATCGACTGAAACTGTGGAAAAAATTTTAAGAAATTAAAACAACAACCAGCCACCTCAGTCGCTTCCTTGCGACCGCTTGATATTCACACAAAATGTGGGTACTTCCCTTACTTCCCTTACGATTTGCACGTTTCTTGGTAAAATATATAATTTGAGTTTTGGAAGGGTTTATTTTAATTTTTCATTCATTCATCAACCCTGAATTTTGTATGTTCGACGAATGGCGCAATAATTTTGACTATAAAATTTGAAAAAGAGAATGTCATCAATTTGAAGCGTAATCCTTTATACCAAACCGAATCCGAAGCCTTTTCTATGTCCAGCGCTATCAAACCGTAGAATTCTTTGCTCTCTGAAAAAAAAATTGCAATAGCAAAGGGTTTATAAAAGGGATACAAGCCCAAAACCAGTCTCTGTAAAGACTCATAGGGCAACATCATCAGCGACACACAATTTAACACAAATTAAAATGAGATGAACGCCCTACTTCGAACATCTTCTCAATTCCCCTCCATTAGCACCGATTACGACCGATAACATCTCAATTGAGATTTCAACTGGCGAAGAAGAAGAATCATCGATACTTACTACCCACACTAGCCGAAATCCAAGCAGCCATATGTGACCAGAAACTAAACAAAGCGTCGGGAATCGATGAAATACCACTTGAACTTCTGAAAAACGGTGGGAATTGTACCGCGGAAATACTACACAAAATGATATGCAAAATTTGGACAGAGGAAAGTATACCCGACGATTGCCAAAAAACCATCATATGTCCAAGAAAGGATACAAACTGCTGCGAGAATTACAGAGGAATATCATTGTTTTGTACGTTCAATATTAACGCGAACTTCCGAAAAAGCAGTTAACGCATTCGAATGAAAGGTCCTCCGAAGAATTTATGGATCTGTGTAGAAAGGAACGGGCTGGAGAATAAGATACAACATAAATAAAGATTGCTCAAAGTAAAATCTTTGAAGGGGGCGGGGGAGCATAGAAGTGGGGGTAACAGTGTAAGATAGATGTTTCAAATTTTAACTAGAACTAGGCCCAATAGAACCCTAGTAGGGAAAAATAAATTTAAAGATGGGGGTGTAGAGGGTGAGGGTGAAGAAGGGTGAGAAGGAAAAAGTTCCGATGCTTATATCTTAAGAACTTGTAATGATATAAACCTTAAACTTCGTATTTAGATAGAACTATATTAGTGGCATAGTGGAAAATTTTTTTTTTAGGGGTAGCATGGTGCGAGGGTGGGGGTGTTTTTCCTAACTTTTGAACGGCTTATGCTAGAAAGTTGAAACTCAGTACATATATGTAAATGAACTAGAAAAGTAATTCCGATAAAAAAAAATTTCAATATTCATTGGGGTTCAGAAGGGGGGGGGGGGGGGTAGAAAAAAATTTCAGTAAATATAAAATGCATATATTTTCACGATTTTCGTCATATCTACTAGGTCTTTCGAAATATTGAATTCATTTTTATTCTACGGATTCTTCATATGAATACCTAAAATGTGTTTTCAAGATTTTTTGAAATTCGACCCCTAAGGGGGTGTAAAGTGGTTGTATACTTTTTTATAAATTCCACCATATCTCTCAGGTCTGATCAGATATCGAATATCTTTTCACTTCCACGCGCTTGTTTAATAATCACCTATTTTTAAGTTTTTTTCCTTTCCAACCTCTAGACCGCATCCCGGAATATGACCCAATTATACAATTCATGTATTACACTCTATTCTAACCGTTTCCCGAACTTTTTGACTTTTTGTTAGGTTTTCAGTCACCTAGTAACATACACCGCATCCCCGAATTGAACGCGTTCCGAACTTCTGCCGGAAAAATAATAAAGTTGCGCGCAGACTGTTAGCAGATTTTTTTTTTGTTATGGCTTATTTATTCATATATTAAGAGTACATAAAAAATTAGAAAAAAAAATATATTAATATTTCAGCAAGTTATGCTTCGTTGAAGTAGAGGGGGAAAAAAAGGCCTTGTCCTGGCCGCCATGATATCTACCCTCCTGGTCACTGGGAAAAAAAGTTATGGATAACTTTTGATCAGTATAAATGCCACTATCGTATGAACCATTAAAAGTGACAATGATGGCTTATTAAAAAATTGAGGTAGATTTTCCCACTAATTTTTTAACTTTCCCGAATTTTTTAAAAATATTGAAAATGAAATTTTCAGTTTTTATTGGTTCATAGATAGAGGCATATACTAAGAGTATTCATGCCAAATTTCAAGTAAATCGGTCGATTAGAACTTGAGATATTATGGCGGCCGCATCGAAAAAAGTAGTTTCGAGAAAAACGCGTTTAAAGTTTTACGTTAGTTTCAGGCAGTGTAACTGATAGATGCGTACATATAACTTACGTTTTCTTAATCAGCCATCCCAGCTCTATACATCGGACCTTCATCTACTTCATATTGCTGATTCTCAGCGTTTCTTTCCGCAAGACGAGCAGTTCTTCCTTCTTTTGAAGCATTTGAAGAACAAACTAAACGCACATAGAATATAATGGGTGCATACTTCACTAAAATGACTATAACTTTAAAAATAATTCGAATTTTGAAAAATCCTTTTAGGGAGATATTCTTGAATATCTAAACTATCGAAATATGGAAAAAAAAAAAATTCGATTTTTTCAAATTTCTAGACTAGAATACTGCCTTAAGCGAACGTTTTTGTATGGAGCGTTTCATGCCCGGTGCCAGTGAAATGCAAATAATAGCCTAGTATTTAAAGGTTGGGCTTTTTTTCTTTTCAATACCGGAGTTTAACATATATGTGAGTAAGATGCTGATAGTAGCATAGTGAATATCGCCGGTCCTTTGCGAGAAAACCTCCGGCTTCAAAACAGTCGCTGCACGCCATCTCCACTACATATAGCTCTATGCTTCCAAACATTATGTGATCCACATCCAAAGCACGAATTAAAATGACGTCACAAGCAGGAAGCAAGACTAGAAAGCGATTGCTTTGCAACGCATGCCGAACAACAGCTAGTAAGAAATAAAAAAGGCTGCCAGATTTCCAAACTTAAAAAATCGTACCATACCATAAAAAAAATCGTACCGAGAGAAATTTCATCATACAATTCACTTTAATGTTAAATTTTATCAGTCAAACATGGAAGTTGTCTTTACACACTACATATTTTTGGGGTGAAATCCTTTAGACGTCATTTTTCATGCATTTTTTATGGTGATAAAATAATCGCATCATTTTAAGATTTTGACATGATATTATTACAACTTTCAAGTGTTGTTTTTTTTACAAAACAAAATGGCGTTTTTGTAGGATATTCCTATAGGTGACTTTTGTGTGGCATCGAAAACTCCTCCATTTGTCATATTTATTCTATTGATCTAAAACTGAAAACTAAAATATTTTTGGAATACTAACATATGAATTGAAAGGATATACCTAAACTAAAAAAATAAAACAAAAAAGATATGAGGCTTTTCTCTTAAATGTTAATTTTTCAAATATTTTTGTTACAGTTTTTACCCCAAAAAAGTGATTTATTTACGCAATATCCTCAATATTTTAGGTATATCCTTCCGATATTTATATAGACAAAAAGCTCCCAATGAGCTACAATAGGAGCAGTTTTTGAAGATCTAGTTTAGAGATAATCACTTGTATTTCCCTGGCATATATCTGTGAATTCATTCCCTTGATAATATCCTTTCTTAGAACATTTTCGAACTATATTACCTCGCGTTCCTTTAGGATAGTTTGGCAAAAATGTTTTATTATAATTTTTTATTTCGACATATAGTATGATTGAAAAATCGTACATTTTGCGTACGATGAAGGGTTCGCATCGTACATCGTACATAAGGCTGAAAAATCGTAAATGTACGATAAAAATCGTACGCCTGGTAGCACTGGTACCTACTTACAGCAGATTTAATCGTATTCAGAAAAAAGCCTAAAAAAGATATTTCTTCCTTAAAAGGCTGATCGTCAAACAGGAAAGAAGTAAAGGGCAAGGATTCTCTTCACACCGTTCGAATTTTTTCCTACAAACAAGCCAACAGGATAAGAACATTCGATCTGCAAGCAAATAAACCAGATAGGCAAAAATCGCGGACTATAAAACACAGTTTCCGGTGGCATAAGTTCATAGGAAAGTCGCCACTTATTGTTAGTATAAGCTATGAAAAGCAGGTAGCTAACCGTGATTACTACCAATATATCAAATACTTAATGCAATCAAACACTAACAAGGATATAAAGTATCCGGCGATATATTTTATCATTTTCGTCCACCCAATGAAGCTGATGCAGAGAATATCAGTGGTTGTGACAATCTTGTCATTTGTAAAAAACCGCAAATTCAAAACTGACTGAAGGTTAAAATTTCTCTGCAATTTGATATATCGCTATCAAACGAAAAACAAATAAGTCTCGTTAAGAAATTTCCATTCGAATCAGGTCTTCAGATGTCAGCGCCCAACATTATAATGCACACATGTGACACATTGTACATTATATGATGGCCGCAAGCTGGGAATGTAGCACTGCGAAAATATTATTCGCGGTGTGTGCCTCACACAATGTCACATTTAATTAAATTAAAAAAAAGCCAATCGTCCAACTGAATAATAATGCGGTGATGGTCACTACACCGAGCTCCAGTAGACAACAGTGGACGGCTTAATACTTGTTTTGTTCAAATTGCCAATCAATACGGCCGCCATGAATTCCAAAGAGGCTTCCTGCGATTTCTATTTATAGTCGATATTTACATTGAGTTGAACCACACGTCATCAAGGCATCTCCACTGATAGCTTTTTCCACGTAGCGCAAATAGCGAGAACGCTTATAAGGAGTGCGTGTACCTGTTTAGCTCACGCATGAAAGCCCAAATTTTTGTTCGGCAAATGGTATGCCTGGATAAGGGCTATTGATTTCCTATCAAACCTTTTATGGAATCGCAGTAAGAAACATTCATAGAGATACTTAAGACCGATTGATTAAATAAGTATAGAATTATCAACAGTCGGGGATGTATCATGCCTACTATCCGAAACACCCTGACAGCTAGTGGAATTGCTGAGGAAAATTCTATATAGCGATATCGAAATCTGATTTACAATCGTGAATTATAAACTTAGTGAAAAATTCTAGTTATGCCACCTCAACCTAAAGGTAGATGGCATTGAAGATCAGCTAATATTTCAACCAACCAATTTCGGTGATATTTTATGTTTGTAATCCAGGATATTTAAAGCCTCACGCCAATAACGCAAGTTTGAGACCCTTCAATATCAAAGAGTCTATTCCATCCGATGACGAAATAACTCCTTCGGACCTAGTCCAACACGGTCTTATAGAAAACTGGCCTCTCCAGTGAAGGTTTTCCAATTGTCATGTCCTCTAGGACAGCGGTTCTCAACCGGTGGGTCGCGAAAGGTTTTGAGTAGGGTCGCATGCAAAGTGGTCATCATATATTAATTTATTATCTAATAAAGAAAACTACTAAGTAAATTGTTAAAAATCTCAAATCGTATTTTCGATTTTTAGAATAGAGACATTTGAGTGTCCTGAGAATGAAATGTCCACTTGCCCGACCTATTTCGCATCCTGCTTTGAACATGTGTTTCCGATTTCAAGCCGTATTGTGTTAACAAACTGCCTCGCTCGGCATTCTTTGTTGGGCGAGTCAGACCACCCCCCATGGCCAGTCCAGCCACTTGACCCAGCACATGTGCTGTATTTTTTATATATGGGATGCATGTTGCGCTTTGGTTAATTCTTGGAACCCGACAGCATCTTAGTTAGCCCAAATTGCCGACAGTGCCACAAAATCTCCACTGCCCTTCTCGTTTGACAAAACTAAACAATCATGCAATACAAGCTCAGTCAGTCGCTTTTGAACTTTTACACGGAGAACATGTCACGACAGGGATCTTTGAGTGCTTTCGGTTTTAGTGCATCTTCAAAAAAACGTTTAGAGCCCGTTAAGGATCAGCATAGCATTGGCATTATCAAAAAGAGGAAGGTGCCATCAACCTCAACCAAACGGAAATACGATCCGTCCTACATTCAGTTCGGGTTTACATATACTTTGCAAAATGACATTCAAATACCGTTATGTGTGATTTGCTCAAAAACGCTTAGCAATGAGTCACTAAAGCCAAATAAATTGAAGAGGCATTTAGAGACCGAGCATTGCCAGTTTAAAGACAAGCCAGTGGAATTTTTTGAAAGGAAAAAAAGTGACGTTAAAGGGCAACAAAAGTGTATCAAAGAGGCGGCAAACGTGACCTTAGCCGCGCTAAAGGCATCGTTTTTGCTTTCGTATCGCATTGCGAAATCCAAAAAGCCATTTACCATCGGCGAAGAGCTCATAAAGCCCTGCATCATCGAGGCATGCACTGAAATTTTGGGTGAAGCTGCAAGTGCAAAATTTCATCAAATTCCACTTTCAAATGACACTGTTCACAGGAGAATTGAAAAAATTTCCGAAAATATCGAGGAGCAATTAATCGTAAGAATTAAGAATTCTCCTTGGTTCGCAATTCAACTTGATGAATCGACCGATGGGGCCAACAGGGCGATCCTCCTCGTCTACGCTCGCTATGTTTTCGATTCTAAAATGCACGAAGACTTGCTCCTTGTTTGTTCACTGCCAAACCGCACCACCAGCAGCGAAATATTCCGCGTTTTGAATGACTATTTTGAATGCAAAGGTTTACAATGGAAGTCCGTCATTGGTGTTTGTACAGACGGAGCAGCGGCAATGACAGGAAAACATTCAGGCGTTCAAACTCTTGTAAAAGATGTAGCATCGGAAGACCTTCAAATGACACACTGTTTCATCCATCGCGAGATGTTAGCCAGCAAAAAAATGAACCCCGAATTACACCAGGTGTTAAACGAGTGCGTGAAAATTGTAAATTTTGTGAAAGCTAGTGCGCTTAATTCGAGACTATTTTCAATCTTGTGTGAAGAGATGGGTGCCGCACATTCGACACTTCTCCTGCACGCTGAAGTTCGCTGGCTGTCACGCGGAAAGTGCTCACTCGCTTATTTGAATTGCGAGACGAAGTTTGAGCTTTTTTAATAGAGAAAAACAATCCGCTCTCAGAACTTCTTTCGGACACCGAGTGGTTAGGGAAACTGGCGTATTTGGCCGATATATTTGGACTATTAAATGACCTCAACTTAAGTTTACAAGGACCGATGGCCAATCAATTTAAAATGGCAAACAAAATTGAGGCATTTAAGAGGAAACTCAAAGTTTGGGAAATGCGCACCAAAGACGGAAATTTCGACATGTTCCCTTCACTTGACAGCTTCATCGCCGACCAGAATGCTGATAATGTCGAATTTTGCGCTGAGGACGTAAACAAGTCGGTGTTGATTCACATTGAAAAACTCAGACTACAATTCGAAAAATATTTCCCAGCCGCAGACGATCCGCGAAAGGGAAATATGTGGATAGTGAATCCGTTTTCAACAGAGGCCGCCGCCGATAACAAACTATCGCCAGCTGATTCGGACAAGCTGATCGAATTAAGCTGCGATGAAGCTTTGAAACTAGATTTTAAGTCCTCAGACATTTCTATATTCTGGATTAATGTGTCGTCGGAATATCCGAAATTGAGTGCGCAGGCAGTGCGAAAATTGTTGCCATTTCCGTCATCGTATCTGTGTGAAAGTGCGTTCTCTGCGATGACATCCATTAAAACTAAATTACGCAACCGACTGGACATCGGTGCATCTCTCCGTATTGCGGTGACTAAAATAGTGCCAAATTGGGACAAGCTTACGGGAGATTGCCAGGCGCAAGGTTCGCACTAGGATTACAAAGCTATGGATGTGGTGAGTAAGACAACATTAGGTCAATATAATGCCTAGATATGTTTTTAACGCATCTGCATAAAATCTATTGAAAATTGAACCTCTTAATATTTTCAAAAAATGGGTCGCGTTATTACCTCAATACGTTTAGTGGGTCGTGATGGGGAAAAGGTTGAGAACCACTGCTCTAGAATACTTACGCCGCTGTCACAAAAAACATATAAATTAGAGAATTGGGTCGTATTGCGGGATGCGGTCTAGGACTAGAAAAAGGAAAAAAAAAATCTGCCAACAGTCTGGGCGCAACTTTATTATTTTTCCGGCAGAAGTTCAGAACGCGTTCAATTCGGGGATGCGGTGTATGTTACTATGTAATTGAAAACCTAACAAAAAGTTCGGGAAGGGTTTAGAAAAGGGTGTAACATATGAATTAAATAATTGGGTCATATTTCGGGATGCGGTCTAGAGGTTGAAAAAAACAAAACTTAAAAATAGGTGATTATTAAACAAGCTTGGGGAAGTGAAAAGATATTCGATATCTGATCAGACCTGAGAAACATGGTGGAATTCATGAAAACGTATACAACCACTTTACACCTTCTTTCGGTGAACTAAATGGCAGAACTTGCAGTACTATGACCGAAAGGACTCGAGACATTCGAAATAGAACAAATCGGTCAAAAGGTTCGTCTCGTGCCTGATATTGATAGCCGCACCGCGTAGAAACATGCTATTCGACTTTTCGAGTCGGTTGGTCGGTGTTAGAGGTAGTAATTCTGGTAACTTGGTTTGAAAAAAGTTAAAGTTATAGCACATATACGATAGCGCGTCGCAGTTGCTCGCGCTGAGTTGCACGGAAGCTGTAAACCGCCGGCCCCCTCCTATTGTTTGCACGTGACCGTTCTTCGAGCATGTTATACCTTTGTGTATACTAACAGCTAGTGTACGTTTTTTATTTCGTGCATAAACATCTTGTCGTTAAAACTTTAAAATCGATTTACTCGAAACACCATTTTTTCGGCTGGCCCTCCACATTCCAGCTTTTCTATCCGACCGATCGGGCTGCAATTTGGATACGTTACTCCACACATAAATGGCTATCGGAGGAACTTACCTTGTTTTTACGTCACTAACTTTCCATTTTACAGCCCGATTTCCACTAAAAAAAAAGTAATTTTTTCGAAGTCCGCAATTTTGTTATTTTTAACCAAATTTTTTGTTCGATGTTCCGACAATCCAAATAGTAGGTGTCAATTTTGTAAACTTTTACGATGTAACTACTCTTTAATTGTAAAAATATAGAAAATTACGTGAAAAACAAGAAATTTAATTATTATATTTACTAGATAATTATAGTTTTAAGGCAGTATTCTAGTCTAGAAATTTGAAAAAATCAAAATTTTTTTTTCCATATTTCGATAGTTTAGATATTCAAGAATATCTCCCTAAAAGGATTTTTCAAAATTCGAATTATTTTTAAAGTTATAGACATTTTAGTGACGTAGCACCCATTCTATTCTATGTGCGTTTAGTTTGAGTTTTCAGTTCTTCAAATGCTTCAAAAGAAGGAAGAACTGCTTGTCTTGCGGAAAGAAACGCTGAAAATCAGCAATATGAAGTAGAAGAAGGTCCGATGTATGGTGCTGGGATGGCTGATTAAGAAAACGTAAGTTATATGTACGCATCTATCAGTTACACTGCCTGAAACTTAAAGTAAAACTTTAAACGCGTTTTTCTCGAAACTCCTTTTTTCGATGCGGTTGACATAATATCTCAAGTTCTAATCGACCGATTTACTTGAAATTTGGCATGAATATTCTTAATATATTCCTCTATCGTATGAACCAATAAAAACTAGAAATTAAATTTTCAATATTTTTAAAAAATTCGGGAAAGTTAAAAAATTAGTGCGAAAATCCACCACAATTTTTTAATAAGTCACCATTTTGCGAAAAAAAATGTTTTTTTCAATTTTTCTGGTTATTTTTCCGGTAACCAGGAGGGTAGATATTATGACGACCGGGACACGACTTCCCCCCCCCCCCCCTCTACTTAAACGACACATAACTTGCTGAAATTTTAATATTTTATTTTTCTTATTTTACTTTATTATTTTAATAATTAAGTATTGTGATTGATTTTTTAAAAAAAAAAATTTGCTACCCTCATAATTTTTATTTTCACATTTCATAACTAGTAGACGCGAAAAAAGCAATAAAAATTTTCAGTCTGTCTGTCCGCCGTCCGCCGTACGCAAGATCGTTTGGAGGCTCGTAGCTGCCAAACGCTTTGAGATATTAAATTGAAATTTTTTTAACGAATAGACGGGGTAGGCGCCTTGAAGTGACCAAATTTTTAGAGGTGGGGGTGTGAGGGGGAAGGAGGGGGAAGTGTTTTAGACCGAAAATTTTGGTTTCCAGATGTCAGTAACCCCTAATGTTAGAAGGCTGAAACTTGGAATTTCTATGGAGCACTGATAGTAGACCCATTTGCAGAAAAATTGTCAATATTGATCAAGGGGTGTGGGAGTGGGGGGAAATGTAATGCGTCCGAAACCCAAAAAAGGCGAGATAGACACATTCTAAAATCCATATCTCCTAAACCGTTAATGGCACACTATTCAAACTTGAAAAATATTTGTAGTTATACTAGGAGAATAGAATGAAGTAAAAATTTTGGGTGGGGGAAGTTGTGTATGGGGGTGGGGGGTGAAAAACTTAAGATTACGATATCTCATGAACCAATTGCTCTAGAAAAATAAAATTTGGTTTGGGTATAAAAGTTGACAAATAAAGATTGATCAAAGTAAAATTTTTTAAGTGGGAGGTGGAATATAGAAGTGGAGGGGATGAGAATTTTTCAAATCAAACACATTTCATATCTCAAGAACAGTTTAAGATAGATGCTTAGAATTTTTACCAGAAGTAGCGCTAATTAAACTCTAGTAGGGAAAAAAGTTTTTGGGGTTGAGGTTGTAGAGGGGGAGGGTGAAAAGGAAAAAGTTCCGATGCTTATATCTTGAGAACCTGTAATGATATAAGCCTTAAACTTGGTATTTAGATAGAGCTATAGTAGCGGAATGTTGAAAAAATATAATTTTTTTTAGTGGTAGTATGCTACGGGGGTAGGGGGTGTTTTTCCTAACTATTAAACGGTTCATGCTAGAAAGTTGAAACTCGGTGTGTATATGTAAATCAACTATAACAGTAATTGTGATAAAAAAAAAATTTGAATATTCATTGGCGTTTAGAAATGGGGGGCAAGAAAAATTATTTGTAAATATAATAAATATAAAATGCATATATTTTCACGATTTTCGTCATATCTACTAGGTCTTTCCAAATATTGAATTCATTTTTATTCTACGGATTCTTCGTATGAATACCTAGAAAGTGTTTTCAAGGTTTTTTGAAATTCGACCCCTAAGGGTAGTGTGGTACAAGTGGGAGGTGTTTTTCATATATATAGAACGGCTTAAGCTACAATGTTGAAACTCGGTGTGTATATGTAAATCAACTAGAAAAATAATTTTGAATAAAAAAAACGAATATCTATTGGCGTTCAGAAGGGGGGCAAAAAAAATTATCTGTGAAAATAGAATGCATATTTTCCCACGTTTTTCGACATATCGACAAACTACCTCGTCCCAAATAATGAATTTAATTTTATTCTATGTATTCTCCATATAAATACCAAGAAAGTGTTTTCAAGATTTTCTGAAAATTGACTCCTAAGGGGGGTGTAAAGTGATTGTGTACTTTTTAATAAACTATTCCATATCTCTCAGATCTAATCAGATTTTCACTTCCATGATCTTGTTCTTTTTGATAGGTTTTCAGTCACATAGTAGCCTACACCGCATTTCAGAATTGATCGCGTTCCTAACTTCTGCCGGAAAAATAATAAAGTTACGCCCAGATTGTTGGCAGATTTTTTTTATGTACTCTTGAAATATGAGTAAATAAGCCATAAAAAAAAGGATAGTAAAAATATCAAATGCTTTTTTTTAAGAATCTTTAAAAAACCGCTTGCATTTCAGGCTACCAGACTAGAATACCGCCTTAAGTCGAAGCTGACAAATACAAGTCAGTACAAAATATTCCAAAATATTTTAGATTTAAAGGAACGGGAACTAGCTCTACGAGAAGCGAATAAAAATAAAATACCTACTCGTACGAATTTTTAATAAATCTGAAGCAGTATTTTTTATTTATTAATGCTTGTTTTGTTTTTATTTTAATAAAGAATTTATCGTTTCTTAATCTTGCGTTATTTTTTAGGTAACTCAGCTCTTCACTGAAGCTCCATACCAGTGAATCATGTGTAGCTCCTCCATACTCTCTCTCAAGAGAGAGATTTATTTGTATTCGCCTACTTCGCATTGCATATTACTGCAATTTGACAGCGTGGTCATACAGTGTAATACAAGCTTTAGCATCAATACATCTTTTTGCATTTTATAGTCACAAACCTGAAAAAACTTTTATTAACTTCCCAGCGGGAAATGAAGCGCTTAAAAATGCATTAACGAACGCTTTTTTGAAGCAAGGAGGTGCTCCAACGATGCTCTTCGTTCATATAAACTTAACATTTCATGTCATTGCGAGAACGACTTTGTCATTACGTTTTCGTAAAGCGCCATTGAAGCGCTTAGAATACAATGATTAAAAAGTACTTAAAACATGGCATTTGTAAAAACTAGCTTAAAAGCGCTGTAAAAGAGCCTAGCATTCAATAAAAAACGGGAATATATGAATTAGTCTTGCATCTGTCCAACATCTTTTAGAGCGCTTCTAAAGCGCCTTGCATTTACATTAAGAAGGGGTCAATACTTCTTACATTTTCTGAAGCAATTTTAAAGTATTTTATCTATATATGTGATAAAGGACTCCCAAACTGCTTCGATATGTAGTCCTTCATTTGAAGTCCTCTTTAAGTGCTTGTAATCGAAGCGCTTGGAATTTTTTCCCGCTGGGTTAGGTCAACTAGCTATTTTTAAACATTCACACTTACTGTCATTGCATTAATGCTGTAATGTCCTTTACGGTTGTAAAACAGATGTTCATCTACCGAATGAAATGACTCCTTCAGACAACGTGGAAACCTCCATTTTACGAAAGATAACTAAATGAATATGAAACACTACCAGCTGTAACAATTTTTGCAATATTTCTCCGAACACAGGGAAATTATGCAAATTTGACAAGAAATTGTAATTGCATTCTTTTTATTCTTTTGATGTAGCTAGAATTTCATAAGCGTGGGTGAAAAAGCTCATTGCATAGGAATTTTCCTTGACATACCATCGAGATGAAGTACATTTAGAATCAAATCATTTAATGTTTTACTGAAATAAAATCAATGTTCTTATGCTTTACATCTTTATACTCTATATGAAATCATAGTATTATAAGTTTGATCCAGCCGAAAAATATGTAACGCATAGAACCAACCAAACATCGGATGAAAAAAAAGTTTTATATTATTTTTTGCTTACTTATGGCCAAACACCTCAAATCCGCTTGACGTCCGTCCATCCGGCTGTCTGTCCGTTAGCACGATAACTCAAGAATTCCTTGACCTAGGATTTTGAAATTTTGAATCTGGGCGTTTGGTTGAATTTGTAAGGCTAAGTTCGTTAATGGGAAAAATCGTTTCACCCCTTCGGGTAGCTGCCATACAAAATGTCCTTAAATCACGTGTTAAGGAATATTGGCAATAACTTCATAAGTGCTTAAGCTAAGAATTGGAAATTTTGCATGTGTTAATTTTTCGATAGTTGGGGCTAAATGTACGATTGTGAAGAAAATCCTATTAGTCCTTCGTGTAGCTGCCATGCAAACATCCTTTCAAAATGTCTTCATTAATTGACGAAACTCACTATAACTCAAGTAATCTTTTAGCTACGAATTCGGAATTTCGTACAAATTAGTTTTGAATGAAGACGAAGATCAAGTTTACTAGTCAGTGAAATCCTTTAACTTATTCTGGTAGCTGCCATACAAAATATCCTTAAAACATTTGTTCAAGAATATTGGCCGATAACTACATAACGATTTAAGCTACGACTTTGAAATTTTGTATGTGTTAATTATCCAATATTTGGAGCAAAATGTATGATTATGAAGAAAATTCTATTAGTCCTTCAAGGGGCTGCCATAGAAATATCCTGTTAAAATATCTTCATTCAATTCACGAAACTCACTATAACTCAAGTAATCGTTAAGTTATGAATTCAGAATTTTTTACAAATTAGTTTTGAGTGAAAACAAATTTCGAGTTTACTAGTCAGCGAAATGCTTTTACTCCTTCTGGTACCTTCAACGTAATACTACTTCATCCCCAACTACAATATAAGTCGGAGTTCTGTATTATCTAGAGTATTATATGATTGGCTTGCAGCCGATCGTGACTGCAGTATGTTTTTTTATATAATATTAACTGGACAGCTGCTGAAAACGCTAGATATGCTATTTACTGTTGTTGCTGTGAAAGAGACTGGGTACTGTTTTATAAGTCTGTTAACTGAAATACCTCGTTCTTTTTGTATATGACGTTTTCTAATATCCACAGATTGGCTCTTTTGATAGGTCATTGCTTATCAGCGTTACTCACTGAGTGGAATACTTATTGTAAATTTCTATTTGTGAAGGGCTTTGAGAAAGATGTTCATTTATCTGATTTCGAGAAGGAACTTACAACTTATATTTTTTACATTCTTCTGAAGAGTAACACGAAAGAAATTGAATAATTTTAGACACCCTGTTGTACATACATACATACTTCATATTTGTTTTTAATATATACTTTTTTCTATTTCAGACAAATGTTTGTAATCACAGCAGCTTACACTAAAGGTCAGTTCCTAAAAATCCGAGTTTTATTTATTATAGTTGCAATTCTTTTTATCCATTTGGAATTATTATTATTATATTTGTATTATTTCAATAGTTTGTGGTTATGTTGCACATCAATATTTTTTTGGTTAGAGGGTAGAGTCTTTAAACTTACGCTACTGAAAGAAATCTATATTTTGTACTTACTGAAACCAATTTTAGGAGTAATTTTTTTTTTAATCTTTCCCCTCAGATCTACCTGTGAAAATTTCACTATAGGAGAGGTTCAGTGGAATTCGCAAAATTTGTAAAAAGTTCAACTTTCAAATATTAATCACTCATAAGCAGGGATCATTCTGTTACTTACTAGCAAACTAAAAAAATCCTAGTTATTTGTTTTCTCTAGCATCTAGTAATCTAAACAGAAACATAACGCAGTCCCTATCGGCTCCAAGCCAATCGAATGATATTCTAGATGAAATACTGAACTCTTATTTATATTTTAGTTGGAAATATATCAAAAGAATGAGGAGTGCACAAACATTTATTACATGACTTTTTACTTACTGGTAGAAACTGGTGTATAGTGGCTACTCGATTTCTTGATTTATAGCGAGTTCCATAAATTAAGTTAGGGCACTTTACAGAATTTTTGTATGGCGACTACATGAAGGACTTATGGGATATTTTTCATATTAAAAGTTTTAGCTGCGACTATTATAAAATCAACGTATACAAAATTTCAAAGTCGTAACGTAAAGCGTTTTAAAGTTATCGTTCAATATTGGTGAACACGTGTCTTAAGGACTTTTGTATGACAGCTACCCGAAGGAGTCGACGGTATCATATTCGAAACTTTCGCTTCAAACATTGTAAACTTTAAGTATGCAAAATTGCAAGTTCCTAACTTGAAGCATTCGAGCAATAATTGTGAAAACGTGTTTGAAGGACTTTTGTATGACAGGTACCCGAAGGAGTGGAACGATATCGCCCATTAACGAACTTAGCCTTACTTTTTCCATTTTACAAGCTGTGACAAAATTTCAACTTACTAGGTCAACGCGTTCGTGAGTTATCGTGCAAACGGACGTACGGACGGACAGACAGCAAACGGATTTGGGGGTTTTGGCCCCAAACAAACATAAAATAATATATAACTTTTTTTCGTCCGAGGCTCGGTTTTATGCGTTACAAACTTTTCGGGCTGGATTAAACTTATACTACTCTATATGATTTCATCTAGAGCAGTGGTGTCCAGACTACTACCCGCGGGCCAAACCCGGCCCGGCAGATATTTTGATCCGGCCCGCCAAGGTTTTTGAAAATTGTGAGAATGAACGCCAAGGTACCTCATACAAACTTGGGAAGAAAATTTTCCAATAGGAAGTGAAAGAATTGCGTTTCGAAACGAGAAAGGAGCACTTCTTTTCTTTTTTATTCAAGCCTATGAAATTTAATTAAACAGAATTTATTTTATTAGGAGTTAGTTGTTTTTTCCGGTGTCAGTGGAGTGAAACTCCAACACGAAATCCCCGACCGTTGATTAATCGCCGTCCCTGAGGACATGACAATTTAGAAAGAACTTCACTGGAGAGGCCAGTTTTCATAAGTTTGTGTTGGACTAAAGTCACTGTATAAGAACTAACACAAACATCCATTAGCTTGAGTACGGACAATGACCGCTTTTGGTACCTTTTTAGTACTCTTAAACCCTGCGAACTCCAAAGTTCGCAGGTTTCTTAAATGGCATAGTTTTAGTGTGTATACGTGTAGCAGATGGATTTTGATTAACGTTTCACGGAATCGAGATACATATGTCTCATGAAATGTCAACTAAATACAGCGTTTATCCACTTTAGTGGAGATAAAAATGAAAAATCGGACAACTGCAAAAGAATTTCAAATGTACTGGTTTCAAATGAAACACACATTGTCCGTACTCAAGATAATGGATGTTTGGGTTAGTTCTTATACAGTGACTCTATGTTGGACTAGGTCCGAAGAAGCTGTTTCGTCATCGGAAGGCATAAACTCGTCAGAGGGTGTAGGCAAACTCAGAAAACGAAAAATTGACATTAGTTAGCATGAAAGTTGCTTATTTGTTGGGAAAGATAGGAAAACCCTTTATAGATAGAAACATCGTTAAAGAATGCATAATGGAAGCTGTTAGTGAATTATGTCCAGAGAAGTTGAAACTTTTCAAAATGATCAGTCTTTCCTGTAATACTGTTACTCGACGAATTGACGATATTGGAAATAATATTTTCCACCAGGTTAGGGGCCGTACACATACTACGTCGCGCAAATTTTGACTATTTTGGAGCCCACCCTTCCCCGTTGTCACACTTTGTCGCGAAAAGTCATCCTCCCCCCCTCCGCTGGTACTTCCAGTGCTGCCATATTTGCAAACCTTAAAAATCGTACCATGCCATAAAAAAAATCGTACCGAGGGAAATTTCGCCGTACAGTTCGCTTAAATGTTAAATGCTATCGGTCAAACATAACATACTAGAAGTGTTCTATACACACTACATATTTAAGGGGTTCAAACCTTTAGACGCCTGAAAATGGGTAATTTTTTATGAATTCTTTTATGGTAACAAAAAAGTCGCATCATTTTAAAATTTTGGGATGATATTATAACAACTTTCAAGTGTTGTTTTTTTTTACAAATCAAAATGGCGGCGTTATAGGATATTCCCTTATGCGTCTTTAACGTGACATCGAAAACAGCTCCATATCATATTTTCATATTTTTATACTCTTGATGAACATATAGAGTATTATAAGTTTAATCCAGCCCGAAAAGTTTGTAACGCATAGAACCGAGCTTCGGACGAAAAAAAGTTATATATTATTTTGTGTTTATATTTGGCCAAAACCCCCAAATCCGTTTGCTGTCCGTCCGTCCGTCCGTCCGTCCGTCCGTTAGCACGATAACTCAAGAACGCGTTGACCTAGAAAGTTGAAATTTTGTCACAGCTTGTAAAATGGAAAAAGTAAGGCTAAGTTCGTTAATGGGCGATATCCTTCCAATCCTTCGGGTACCTCCCATACAAGAGTCCTTGAAACACGTTTTCCCAGTTATTGCTCGAATGCTTTAAGTTAGGAACTTGAAATTTTGCATACGGAAGGTTTAAAATGTTTGAATCGAATTTTCGGAATATGATGCAAATCGAATGAGTCCTTCGTTTAGCAGCCTAGAAAAGTCCTTCAAAAATGTATGCTTTTTACTGAATTCACTATAACTCCAGAACGAGTTAAAGCAGGAATTTAAAATTTTACAGGAATTAGTTTTATACCAAAACCAGGACGGAGTTCATTAATTAGCGCCATCCGTTGCCTCCTTCGGGTAGCTGTCATACAAAAGTCCTTAATAAACATATTCACCAATATTGCACGATAAGTTTAGAACGCTTTAATTTACGACTTTGAAATTTTATACACATTAATTTCATAATAGTCGCAGCTGAAACTATTAATATGAAAAATATCCCATGAGTCACTCATGTAGTTGCCATACAAAAATTCTGTAAAATGTCCTAACTTACTTTATGGAAAGTTTCTACCTGTAAGTAAAAGGTCATGTAATAATTGCTTGTGCACTCCTCATTCTTTTGATATATTTCCAACTGAAATATAAATCGGAGTTCAGTATTTCATCTAGAGTATCATACGGTTGGCTTGCAGCCGATCGTGACTGCGTTATGTTTTCTATTGGTCTTAAACTGAAAACTAAAATATTTTTGGAATACTGACAGATGAATGGGAAGGACATACCTAAACAATTATAAAAAAAATAAAACAAAAAACATATTTTTAATCAAACGAGCATTTTTTAATTATTTTTTTGACAGTTTTTACCCCAAAAACGTGGTTTATTTACGCGATATCCTAAAAATTTTAGGTATATCCTTCCAATATTTATATATGTAGACAGAAAGCTCCAAATCAGCCAAACCGATCCATGGTTTTTTGAGCTACAATAGGAGTAGTTTTCGCGTTCCTTTAGGATAATAGTTTGGTAAAAATGTTTCATTATAATTTTTTATTTCGACATATGGTTGAAAAATCGTACATTTTGTGTACGATGAAGGGTTCGCATCGTACATCGTACATAAGGCTGAAAAATCGTACATGTACAATAAAAATCATACGGCTGGTAGCACTGGTGTCGTCACAAGGTTAAGTATGTTTCAAATATAAACACACGAAGTAGAGCTAATATTCATGTTCTATTTAAAATAAATGAAAAAAAAAATGCATAAATAATAGGTCAGTATTTTTGCGCACTTATCTAGATCAGAGCAGGTTAGAACATTGACATACAAAATAACAACAACCTCGCAGTTTTTATGCCTTTATTTGTAATTTTTTCCCATATATAGTAGACTAGATTAGAGAATTTAAAGCAAATAGCTACTTCAGGGTTCAGTTAACTGCAAAAGGATAAAACAAAAGAATATTGGTTTGTCGTTATTCATGATTGAGATTTTGTTACATATAAATATATGGTATATTGCAGGGTGGCCAGTAAATTATTATGATATTAATTTGAAAAGTTCCGTTCCGATTTTGTTACGTCACATCTTTCAGATGCCCACCTTCCCCTATGTCACACTCAGTCACATTTTTGCAACCACCCCCTACCCCTTTTCGTGTGACGTAGTACGTGAACGGTCCCTTACTGGGAAAGCACAGCGTTTCACTAATTATTCTCTCGCGATGGATGAATCAACTGATATTAGTGACACCTCACAACTTTTAGTTTTTGTTCGTGGAGTTGACGACGAAGTTAATGTCACACAACAATTAGTATCTGTAATGTTTGGCACTACCAATGTATGTGAACAAACTTTTTCGAGGATGAAGTATCTGAAATCTAAACACAGGGCAAATTTATCGGATGATCATTTGTAATCATTGCTTATAATTGGTGTTTCAGATATTAATCCCAACTTTGATGAAACTCTCCAGGAAAAAACACAGGTCCATCATTCCCATTAATGTTTATTGTTGTATTTGTAATTTACTGAAAAAAAAAATAAAATTCAATGCTGCTTTACTTATATAATAAGATTTTTAATTAACATATTTACTTTACCCCCCCCCCCCCCCCCCCCCCGCAAGTGGATTTAAATCACAAACTGGCCCCACAACGAAAAGATTGGACACCCTTGATCTAGAGTATAAAAGTGTTCCTTGCTTGACATTTTTTATTACATAGTTCTTTAGATAGAAACAGAAATTTCTTGATAACATGCGGATCATCACCTCTGGCAGAACCCTGCTACCCATGTAAAATTCTTGCAAAAAAAAGTGGGTAGAATTCTGCCAATTCTATTTTCGTTTCTGTCAGAATTCTGCCATGAGCACCTCTGTCACGAATTGACAGTTCGCTCATCGGGCAATAGATGGTACTGAAACAGCGGAGAGCAATTTTTTCCACCATTTAAATGTGCTACTATTTAATTTCGCATTGCGGTTACTGAATCAATCTGTTCAAATCAAAGTCTTTCAGGAACTATTACTCCATTGGATTACTATGTTATAATTATTCAGTACCAAGATACGACAGAGCCAAAAATTTTTTTTCGCATTCTTAATTCATCATCATCATCAATGGCGCGACAGTCCAAATCGGGCCAGGGCCTGCAGGATATATTATCTGAAGCTATCTCGGTTCAGCGCCCGCGCCCTCCAGTTTGTGCATCTAAGAATCGATTTGCAATCTGCGTCAACTGAACCCTCGTATCTTTTTCGCGGTTTTCCCACCGGTCGCTTGCCATGAGCTCTACCTTTCAACGTGCGCTTGGGAATTCTTCCGTCATCCATTCGCTCCACATGACCTGCCCATTGCAGCTTACGGAATTTTATAAGAGTCTATGCGGCTGGGTCGTCATAGATGTTATACAACTCGTTGTTGTACCGAATACGCCATTCAGTGCCTTCTCTTACTGGTACCAAAATTCTTCGAAGAATTCGTCGTTCAAAAGCGTCTATTGATTTTTCAGACGCTTGGGTGAGAGTCCACGTTTCACTTGCATATAGTAGCACAGGTCTTATTATGGTCTTGTATATGCGAAGTTTGCTCAGCCTGTGCACTTTTTTCGATTTTAAGATCGGGAGAACCGTGAAGTATGCCTTATTTGCTAGTGTGATCCGTTGATTTATTTCGTCCCGTTCGTTGCCGTCTCTTACAAGGTGTGATCCCAAGTATGATAATGATCCACATTCTCCAGGTTGTAGTCCCCCAAGGTCATATTTTGTCTAGTTGGCGCACTTCTTCTTGTTTGGGTCATGAACTTGGTCTTATTCTCATTGACCCTTAGCCCGACATCCTTTGCGGCTGAGTCTAGACAGTGGAAGACTTCCGTTGCGTCTGGAACAGATCTGGCCATGATGTTTACGTCATCCGCTTACACTACTAGTTGAGTGGACTTGATTAGTAGAGTACTTCTGGTATCAACAGGTACCTTTCTGATGACATATTCCAGGGCATGGTTGAAGAGTTGGGAGCGAGTCCATCTCCCTGCTTCAGGCCGGATTCTGTTCGGAAGCTTTGGGTTAGCTCGTTTTATATCCTTACTGTGTCAGTCATGGTCATTTTTGTTAATCGGACGAGTTTTTATGGGATTCCAAAGTCGAGCATTATTTTATATAGTACATTACGATCTATACTATCGTATGCCTGTTTGAAGTCCACGAAGATCTGGTGCACGTCAATGTTATACTCCCAGCATTTTTCTAGCACTTGTTTGACTGAGAATATCTGGTCAATAGTAGATCGTCCGGTTCTGAAACCACCTTAGTATTCGCCAATAATACTTTCTGTATAAGGCTTTATTCGATTATGAATTACTTTCGTCAGTATCTTGTAAGTCGTACACAACAATGATATGCCTCTGTAATTTTCACATCTCAGTTTATCTCCTTTCTTGTAGATTGGTCATATAATGCTCTGGCGCCAGTCGTCGGGTATTTTTTCTTCAATCCAAATTTTTGTCACGATTTTGTGTAGGAGATTGGCGAGGTATGGACCCCTCCCTTTAGGAGCTCTGCTGGTATTGCATCAACTCCCGGCTATTTATGTATTTTTTGGTCGCGCAGGACTACTTCCACTTCTCCGATAGTGGGAACCGTAGTTGATGTCTGCTCATCCGATGGTGCACTTGATGTTATAATTGGGTCAGTGGTCGTCACTCTGTTAGGCTAGTTTCACACTGCACGGTTTGCGCCGTACGGTTTCTCGCCGTACGGTGGAAATTTTTTAGTGGCGCGAAGAAGTATATGGTCCCTTTCACATTGCGCGGCCACGGCACGGTTGTCGTACGATCGCCGTGTAGCAGCCGTCCGCGCCACTGCAACACACGGTGACCGTACGGCGACCGAGGACCTAGTTGCCCATGTGATCGTATGTATGCTTTCACACTGGACGGTGCGCCGTGACGGTTTCTTATGTGCATATTGGGAAAATTGCATTGCACTCAAGCCCGTGAGCACGGGGGGGTTTTGGGGGTTCAACCCCCCCCCCCCCCCCTTCATTCCTCAGCACGGGCCTGATTGCACTGCATACAATTCAATCAAGACAAGTGAACAGACGGTTGAAATAGCACGGTCAATTGGGATAGATATTTTGCTCCAGTTTAAATTTTTATTTTATAATAATTTTAGCAAGTGATACGAACAAATTCGTGCAAAAACCGTGCATAAACCGTATAGTGTGAATGACTGCTCTAAGGCTAGTTTCACACTGCACGTGCAGTGTGAAACTAGCCTAACGGTTTATGCACGGTTTTTGCACGAATTTGTTCCTATCACATGCTAAAATATTATAAAATTACAATTTAAACTGTAGCAAAAAATCTATTCCAATTGACCGTGATATTTCAACCGTCTGTTCACTTGTCTTGATTGAATCGTATGCAGTGCAATGCAATTTTCCCAACATGTACATAAGAAACCGTCACGGCGCACCGTCCCTTGTGAAAGCATCCATCCAATCACATGGGCAACTAGGTTCTCGGTCGCCGTACGGTCACCGTGTGTTGCAGTGGCGCGGACGGCTGCTATACGGCGATGGTACGACGACTGTGCCGTGGCCGCGCAATGTGAAAGGGACCATATACTTCTTCGCGCCACTAAAAAACTTCCACCGTACGGCGAGAAACCGTACGGCGCGAACCGTGCAGTGTGAAACTAGCCTTACGGCTCGCGTACACCGAAACCGATTTTGTCGGCCGATGGCGGACAGGACTACCCGGACGAGTAACTCGGTCGTGTATGTGCTTACACTGCAACCGTGTTACCACTTGTGCCGACATTTGACGTTGCCGGTATACACTCAATTTGCACTGTAGACGCCGGCAGACGGGCGAGAAATCCCAACAAGTTCGGACTCAACGGCTGATCGGCCGTTTTCGGACGTCAACGGACGATGACGGTCGTGTTTGTATACGCACTCTCTTTCTTTTGCAAGGGTTTGATTCAATCGTCCGAGTTCGGCCGTCGTCGCCCGAGCAAACTTCGGCCGATGACGGATTTGGTGTACGCGAGCCGTTAGGGTTCAGCAGCTTTTTAAAGTATTCAACCCATCTTTGTTTAATTTGTTCTGCGTCACTAAGGATATTTCCTTCCTTGTCTTTACAAAGGTTTGTTCGTGGCTTATAGCCTTGTCTTATTTCTTTGACGGCAGTATATGCGGATCGTAGATTATTAGATTACCGAATTTTGGTTAAATATCAACTTTTGACGAGATTTGTAATTAACTGTTCATTCGTCTAATGAATCAAATTCATGTGTTAGTTTAAAGAAGAATAAACAGGTATTTTCAGATTTCAGATTAACAAAAATTTATGAAAAAAAGGTAGACATACGCTTTTATAGTATAGTTTATTCAAAATATAAGGGCTCATATCACCCTGCGGGCGCTGAAAAACGAGTAAATTTGAACAATTATTATAAAGGTTATATGGTGAAAAAACTAACTACTCAACTATAATAAAAAAATATACAGTAGAGTCTCACTAATCCGGATACGGCCTAATCCGGATCCTTCGGTAGTCCGGATGGGATGAAAAATTTAAAAATTTCCATTATGTTCCTTGTAATCCGGATCGACCACAGTTTCGCTAATCCGGATTGCATGTTAAATAAAGCAATGATCAACAATACAGTGAAATCAAACATGTGTAGAACGGGAAATTCCCGAATATTCTAATAGACACATCATATGGATCGTTTTGTATGTATGTATGTACATATTTCATATGGCAATAAGTATTGGTACTCTGTGCAACCATGCCAACTTTGGCTTGTGAGCGTTTTTCCGTTCACTAAATTTTGAGTTTATGTACATATGTATATTGCATTACTTTTTACTTATTTCTAACGTTTATCTTGAAAGTATTGTTTTTGTTTTTTGGAGATACTATATGTTTTATTTGTTGTAATAAATGAATAAGCGTTTGTAAATGTTTATCTTTAATAATTTGCATATGCCTTTGGTAATCCGAATTCCCGCGTAATCCGAATTGGGGGTGGTTTTAATTGATCCGGATTAGCGAGACTCTACTGTATATATTTTTTTATTCTTATTTTTTTAAATAAAGAAATTACAGTACTGGAAACATTAGAAATCAGTTTTTTTAAAAAAAATTGCGTTTGATAATTTATAAAAAATTTAAAATAGAGAAAATAGTATCAAATTATAAAAAAAAGTTGAAAAATATTTAAAATTGACTGATTTCTCGTGCCGACACTGGCTAAAACGTAGTTTCGAGAAAAATGCATTTAAAGTTTGTGGTAGGTGCAACGTGAACTTACGGCTAGTCTCCCATTCCAGCTTCGTACTGTACACTTTCTTCCTGTTTTATCTTCGTGTTTTTCACAGATGGTCCTATGAATGACCTTGTTTTCTATGATACTCGGCTTTTGCGAAAAAATATATGCTAAACGCTGCTGATGAGAGTTGTGCAGCAAATAGCCAGGAACCCGCTTTAAACCGATGTATGGTCACATATAGTGCTATAACTTTGTAATGGAGTGGAATTTTCTAAATTCAAATTTAAAAAAAAAAATCGATTTTCAGGGTTATATATCTATGGCCGCTCCGCCAAATCAATCATGGTTTATACATATTTGAGTTATTTACGTTTAAGGAAAAGTCATGCATGTGATTATCTACATCTTTCTCTCAATATTGTTGTATTTAATCACTACCCGTTAAAGATATTCGACAATGGACTAATGAAGTACCGCTAATTCTACCAGTGAATATACCCGAAAATTAAAAACTACTAAAACTAAAAAACTACCTATATGAAAATTTTGTGACGGTTTTATGTTACCGCGGCTACGCTTGCTACGCTCACGTTTGTTTGGTGCTATACTATTGTTTCTATCGTTACTCCCGTTGCTCCCATTCCTCCCGTTGATACCGTTGCTCATGTTACTCAAGTTGCTTCCATTTCTCCCGTTACTTCCGTTGCTCTCGTTGGTCTTATTTCTCCCGTTAATCCCGTTGCTTTCATTTCGCCGGTTGCTTCCATCTCCGTTGCTCCTATTTCTTCCGTTGTTCCCGGTGCTTCCATTATATCTCCCATTACTTCCGTTACTCCCGCTGCTCCATCCTCTATCCACTCCATTCTCCATCTTCTATCCATCATCTATCATCGTTACTGCCGTTGCTCCCACTCCTCGCGTTACTCCCATTTCTTCCGTTGATCCCGTTGCTCCCATTTCTCCCGTAGCTCCTATTTCTCCCGTAGCTCCCATTTCTCCCGTTGATCCCGTTGCTCCCATTTCCCCCGTTGATCCCGTTGCTCCCGTTGATACCGTTGCTCCCATTTCTCCCGTTGCTGCCCATTGCTTCCACATCTCCCGTTACTTCCGTTGCTCCCGTTACTACATCCTCTATCCACCATGCTCCATCTTCTATCCATCATCCACCATCCCCCATCATTCATCCTCCATCTCCCATTCTCATCTACTATCCATCGTCCAACTTTACCATTTAGTAATAGGAATGAATAACTACTACACCAAAAACGAACGAAATACCGCTAAAATCATATGAAATACACTCAAATGTTGGAATAATTCAAGTACCTACCACCAATTGCAAAATGATTTTGTTAACGCAGAAACCTTGGCGGGCGTGTGCTCAATATATCAGCGAAGTTTTATTGTAATCGGATGAATGGTATAGGAAAGCGCAGACAAACCATTAGAGCACCAGGGTACTAAAATCGTGAATAATTTGAGAAATGTTAAAAAAAAAACTTTTGTTTTTCATTCGATCTGGACCAAACTTCACAGGAACCATCCCGGGACTACTCTACACGTTTCCTGAAAATTTCATCAATCGGTTCAGCGGCTTAGCAGCCTATAGGGATCATACATACATACATACATACTGACAGACCCCAGCAACCCAGCAAACACTTCCGAAGTACAGAGCACTACAGTGAACAAAATGCAGATGCAGCTTATGGGTAACCCCTGAGCCTGAGTTTGCTGGGTATATATGCATGATTGATGTATGCACGCATACCATAAGAAAAATGTTGGTTTAGTATGGGTATATACTAAACCAGCATTTTTCTTATGGTATGCGTGCAAACATCAATCATGCATATATACTTAAGCTGCATCTGTATTTTGTTCACTGTATTGTAGCAACCTACCAAGACCACCTATACTTCCAGGCCATGCACAAACATTTTGTGTATGTGTGAAGTAGTCTGAGAAATTTGCCGCGGAACTGTCAGTCTAGTGCAATTTCGAGCAGACTACACTACCGAAGTCGTGTAGTCTGCTCGAAATTTACTTGTTTTCTTGGTTTTTTGTTATGTTTTTTGTTCGGATCGCGGAGTGTGGGCTTTAGAAGCCGCCACCGGTTTAAAACCAGACGTGTGTGTCGTTTGTGGGGGAGTAAAACTCTTGGAACTTAGTCCGTCGAAATCGGTCGCCCCCGAAATCCAATCGACGAAACAATGAAAGTTGACACAAGCCGCCTAAAGAAGGGCACGTTGGAAGTTCCGCCCGAACGTCAACACCGAATCGATCGATTGCGCCAATGCACCCGCCCCGAACTGATCCAGGATCTAACCAAAACTGAGACGTGAACCTTCGCCAAATGCGAACTGTACCACTGGATCGATATACTCGACATTTTCGACGCAATTCTCGACTAAGCGACGGAAATCAAAGAACAAAACGATTGGCTGTTGGCATACGATCAGACCTTCAACGGGGACGACCAGCGCCTGCTGCTCCTCGTCCTTAACTTTACGACGCTCCTCATCGAACATTCGTTTTCGCGCCACCTGTACAATTCGGTGGAACATTTGACGCGTTTGTTGTCGTCGAGTAGCATGGAGACTGTCCTGGGCGTTCTAAATCTGATGTACAAGTTCTCGAAGCGAAGCAACTTTATTTCGCGATTGAATAGCGGCAAGAAGAACTCGCTACTGACGCGGCTCAATCACATTGCAGAGGTTTGTACCACCCCCGACTGAAGAAATCACCTTTTTTATCCTATCTTCCCTTTGAAAAAGAACTGGGGCGGCAAAGATTGCGGTTTCGGTTTGGCCAACTGTTGCCGTCACAACATCGAGCTACCCGCGTCCACTTCGACCTTCTTCTACAAATACTACGACCAGGAGGGAACGCTTCAAACGATCGAAGTTCCGGCGTTGGATCAGTACGTTAAGCAGGTGGCCGAACTGGCCAAGGAGATTTGTCAGAAGATCGACGGTTTGGACGGGGATCAGAAGGTAAAGATCAGATTAAGAAGAACACGGCCCCTTAATTCGTTTCATTCCCATTCCCTCCCCCCGTCTCAGATGCACATCTTCACACGGATTCGACTGTCGCTTTCGTTTCAACGATATCCGGCCCGATTGCAGTTTGTTCAGGCGCGACTCCAGGCACTGTCGGTGCTCGTCTACTCGAATTCGCTCCAGGAGAACATTCTCACGCTGCTGTATCCCGGATTCCTGGAGGAACTGGTCGAGCTGCTCGAGATGAAGGACGTTCATCTGGTCGAGATACGTGCGGCGGCATTGCGGACCTTGACCTCGATTATTCACCTGGATCGGAATCCGCAGTTTTGCGGGTCAATCGGCTGTGGGTCGAGCACTCGACTGGTTATCGGTACCCCCAACTGGCTGTCACCCACTAGATTCTTTTGTTACCACCTTCGCCCTCTGCAGAAAGCCCGGCTCCCGTCTCGGCATGATCATCGACGTGACTGGCGCGTCCTCATATCACGACTTTTGCCCACGCTCGTCTGAACATGCATTCAAACATATAATATTTTTTACATTAAATTACCTATTAATAGAAATTTATTGGATTATTAAATATTTATCTTTCATTAGCAATTAAAAATTTTTTTACTTTTATTCATCAAATATTGACTTTGTTAATTATATTATTGAATTCTGGAAAGAATATATTTATTTTTCGTTGTATTTTTTTCTTTTTAATAAACTCAATTCTTATTATTACTATTAAATAAGTATTATTATTTATAAATATTTATTGTTTATTTCGTTTACCGCTTTCAATCCCAATCTTTTCCAAAGAAAAAACTCGAAGTAAAGCTCAAATGAAGAGAAAAAATGTTCAGACTACTTAGCCCCTTGAAAGTGTTAGTGCGAGATAGTACTTCATGGCCTGGAAGTATAGGTGGTCTTGAACCTACACAATGCACTCGCGTTAAGGAATATGACATGCCATTTATTTTATTGTTGTGGGTGTCAAGTGAAGTTTAAAAGAGTTTTAGTATAAGTAGTTTCTTAAAAAGGTATTAAAAAACAATCAATGTTATCTGTAACTGGTAACAAATATTCCAATTAATTTATGCTATTAAAAATTTTGTAATATTATAGATAAAAATTCTAATTCCATATTAAATTAAAATAATAACATCAATATTCGTCTCTTTCTAATTTATTTTGTTGTATAGATACGAAAATGTCCTGAGTCTGTTACTTCCGAAGTACAGAGCGTTCACCACGATGAAAGAGAACGGTATAGATATCATTCTCTTTCATAGTTATGAATGCTCTGTACTTCGGAAGTAACAGACTCAGGCCATTTTCACATGTGAAAAAGCTAGCTAGAATTTCGTACACGTATTCTTATATACAAAAAGTACATAACTGAAATTTTTCATATTATCAAGTAAATTTCAGTGAACGACTCATGAAGAGTGCTCTGTACTTCGGAAGTAACCGATTCATGACATTTGTGTTTGCTGGGACATCCTCTTTTATATACCTATATTATATATAATCAGATAAAAACAGGAACTACAACTTTTTTAAAGCCTGATGCCTAGTAATTTACTTTCTACTTAGTTTTTTAATTCGCATTATTGTCCACATTGTATGAACTAAATGATTAGCACATTTACCTAATTTTGAAAACTACAGGATTGCAAGAAGTAAAGAGGAAACAAACAAAATTTCAATTTAATTTTCTGAGGAAATTTTAATAAATAATTTAAATGTTATTAGGTACATGAATCAATTTCGCTCACTTATCAAATTTCGTTGGCCTAGCTGCTCGCTTGGGGGTGAAATGGTTACAACGATTTTTCAAGGACTTTCGACGATTTATTAAAGGGCTCTTCTACGAGTTCTTTCCGAAGAAGTAGAACTATTTCGCGCATTAACAAACATATCCGTATAAATTATATATTGGTGAAAAAATGTCAGCTTCCTAGTTCAACGCGTTTTTAAGTTATCGTGAATGCCAGATAGACTGAAACTGGAACCGGATTTTGGGGTTTTAGTTATTGTTTTTCATCCAAGGCTCTGTTCTATGCGGTACAAACTGTTGGCGTGTCAGTTAGAGTATAAACGTTGCTTTATACTATTTGGTTTGAAGATAGGTACTATATCTTCAACCTATTAGTTTCTTAACCTATTCTCATATTTGTTCAGTACTAAATCTGTAAGATATTTAGAGCAAACTAAAATTTTTAACTGGAACGACGTAATAAGTACAATCTAGCGTAGTTGCTCTCAATTTACTAACAAATTTCTTATCGATGGATATGTGTCACACGTCTTGCTAATCAATCAAAAAAGTCGCTTGCCATATGACATTGATGTATGTTTCTAGTCATAAACATATCTTACTTCTTCACAATTTGAACTTTTGAACTTTTAAACGCACACACCCTAAAAGCAAATATCCTTTATCCATAGCAAATCCATCCAGTTGTGAAAATCAATGAAATGTCGGAATGCCTTCAAAACATGCTAACTGGGCAACGATAAGATAGTTGGGCGTTGGTTACTCCACTGACCATATGGTAGGATCTGCAATGACCATTTCATGCCATTCTTTTGAAGGTGCAATCCCAGAGCTCATGTGGTGACCTCATTTATCGTAGAATCAGCCTAAAGGATGCACGATGCAGACGAAGAGCATATCTCAGAACTCGACTTGTTTACGAGCATTGGAGCAGGTCAAAACTACGAGACGCATCTGATGATAACAGCCAAACGAGATACACATGTGAGCTGAATATCATTCGTGAATTGTAACTACTTTCTGCTGCTATATAACATCCTCAATTGTAGTTTGAATTTGGAGAAGTAATGTTGAATGTTGTGCAAGTTCCATATGGCAAATTAAACTGAGAACGTGTATGTTTCTGTTTGGAGAATCATAATATTCTCCCGCCGGATGACTGATGTATCTGTAGCACGTTTTATCAGCTTACCAACGAGAATGGGCAGTGGGTGGCAGGTATATGGATGATGGTGAACACCATACACATGACAAAATACCTTTTGCCTGCGCACTTGTATTCCATGCATTGCGATTCGAAGGATATTGCCAGATGAATTTTGTTTTTGAAATAGTAATAGGTGGCTAAATCGGAGATAACCCTTGCTTACAGCTACTGCTGGCGTTTGTTTTAAAGTTCTTCTTTTCAATTATATCTTAAGACGAAAATTCAAAGTATGAATATTGCAGCTCTCTTCTACAGCGCGACAGACCAAATCTAACTGCACAAATTGTGGACATTACGGCCGTCACTTCGATCAACTGGCCAGAGCTCTCTTTGAAAGCTCAATAAGATTGAGTTTTTTTTTCGGCTACAGGCTGTTAGCCAAGTACATTTGGTAAGAGTCTGGGCTTCATAGCTTGTCTAGCTGACGAAGTTAATGAGAGAGTAAACTTAAAATATTTTTAATGGATATTGACAACAACTAATTCTCTTTCTGTTGTAATATTCTTTCTAGCAGATTTCCATGCAAACTTGAATGATATTTACCAAAACTTTGTGACCGACGTGAGTATTCTTACTACAAATCATTCCACTCATCTGCTATCCCTAATACGGTGATTAAATTTGACACAAAGTTAAAATTTGTCGAATACATCGTAGAAATAGCTTCTCCTTTTTTCTTTTATGCGCGTCGCCTTGGTCATTGTCCTTATACTAGTTCACGTAACTTGTACACATATTGTTCTGATGTGAAATCGCTATCACGACTGCGCATACTCTTTCGGCGTTGATATGCGCACACCATTCAAGTCATTCGTCCGATATTTACAGTCGATTGAAAGAAACTGCAAGATTAAAATTGTCTGCAACAAGATATTGGTATAGGGTGTCTCAAAAAATGACTTATATTTGATTGTTTGATATGGGAGGGGGGCGTATGTCAATCGACAGCCTGGCTTTTAGGAATTAAGTCACTATAGAGCATTTATCGGGAGAGGACCGTGCCTTTTGTGCGAGAATCTTACAAAAACTGATTCGGTCATCGTGGTTTGCTTAACTTAAATGATGCTCAAAATGTTCCCCTCATCCGGAAATGGTTCATACAGTTTGAACAGATTGGTTCAATCGAATCAGCTTGGTAAGGTAAAGTATGTTTGTATGGAATGTTAACATTTCCTGAGGTGGGTTATATCCTAAGCAGACGACGCAATCGAATGATCATTCCTAGTCGAATGATCATTCCGGATCACGTCTGTCACAATGAAATTGTCGAATTGGTCATTCATTTCATCATTCGACGAATTACGATTCCGAAATGGTAATTCCGAAAATTGGTAATTCACACAAACACTCGCAACGGCATCTAGCGATGAGTCCATGAAACTAGTGGAACAAGTGGAAAATCAGGTGTTCCACCGTCCAAATTTTTCTCTTTATTTCATTTGTGCATTAATTACGATCAATCTTCTTAATGTTTGGTCCACAATTGCTGACATATTAGTACTTTTCTCTCACTCTATTACAAAAGATAATACGTAGCCGTGTGCTAATGCAAAAATTACAACTTTACAACAAAAATATTTTGACATATGGAATGTAATTCCGATAGACGTGTGTCAATGTTAAATCTAATTGATCATTGAATGCGAATGATCATTCCCCCAATGTACATTCGAATGCGTCGTCTGCCTAGTGTATTAGACTCCTCATTCCTCCAAACTCATTTCAGGGACCCGTTCGGAAATCAACTCGAGTTAAAGTAGAGTAAAAAAAATCGTTCGGAAATGTGGAGTGGAGTCAATTTTACTCTAATTACGTAATCGAGTTGCGTTCAAAAATGCCAGAGTAAAGTAAAAAGGGGGAACTCCAGTAACTCTAGTCGTGAGCAGGGTTACGAGGAGTTAGAAACGTCACATGTCACCCGAATAATCTAGTCGCCAGTATTTTTGAATATATTGCGTGTCAGTTAAAAGTTTTGACGAAAATCTTTAGTTAAAGCTCCAATCTTATGTTAACTCAGATTATGACACTCGACTAATACCACGTTTCCACTACACCTTAATCTCCCGATTAAGAGAACTAGATTAAGCACGTAGGGACGTTATTAGACGGGTGAGGGGGGCGACAGGCAGGGCATTTGCCATATTTGTTATATATAAGATATGAAAATACCAAATTCCCCCCTCCCCCACAAATGACGTCCCTGAGTGCTTAATCTCGTTCTCTTAATCGTGAGATTACGAGGCAGTGGAAACATGGCATTGCTCTATCCGTTCTGAAATATTGGAGTAGAGTTTACTCTCACTTGGATGTGTTAGTTAACTCTGAAAGTAACTCTAATTCAACCCGAGTTAATTTCCGAACGCATCCCAGGCAATAATGTCGGTAAAAATGGCTTCTAGTTTGCAAAATGTCATTCAAAAATTACATGTAAGTGTTATCTTTAGGTGCGTTTTTTTCAACTGGATCAGGTCACGATTGAAAAAAACGATGTGGCTCATCCCAAAAGCTAATTTAGCAGGGTTCACAATCCTGTTGTTAATGCCTCAGATAAATTGTCAGCAGGAAAAGTTTCGTATACTATACGGCGAAACGGGGCTGTATAAAGGTCATATAACACCCATGTATAGTTTTTTGCTACGAGATATGAAAAACTATCCTACCCCTGTACGTTGCTACCCTCACAAACGAACCTGTTCTATCTGCTGGGTGCAAATATCTGCTACAAATGTTGCTGAGTTGCAGGCGCCATCTCTGACAATATTGAAATAGTGACAATTTAAATAAGCTTTAGAGGGGAATTCTGATCCAACATTTGATCCCATTTTGATGTTGGATCATCTCTTTGTTGTTGTTTTCAATGTAAAATGAATGATCTTGATCTTGATCCAGTTGAAAAAAACACACCTTTTGTATCAGTATGAGTGGTCCTATTTCTCTATCACCGACTGCACAAGTCGAGACGATTAATTCAATGCGGGTTAAGGATTTGACAGTGTGTGCAGCTTATAAAAATCAGCGATGCTACGTTCTTATTGAATTACTTTCACGAAGGTGTATCTGTGAAACTTTCGCATGAAGGACCAGTGTCAAAAATCCAATGGCTTATGAAAGTAATACCTCGGCATCCACATTTTCCTAACGCAAACAAGACATTCATTCTCTGAGAAACTTAAATATTAATTAAATATATTTTCATCTTCACAAGTTTTGACAATCGATATATGGTATATGTACAGCAATTACATTCATATTAAAACCCGGTAGCTACCTTGTATATTAGTCGTGCATTCAGTCAATTTTCTTTCTTTCTTTTGTGATACTTATACTTTGCCTTATACTCATGCTATACTCTAAAGATTACAGAGTGTGAATACAAATTAGAAAAATCGCTCTCGTCTGCTAAGCAGGTGGTTGAATACGGCTGATTCACAGATAAACAATACAAAGTCCAAAATGCACTGAGTGGAACGTTCAATTAAATCGATGCCAAATATGGCGGAAACAGAGAGGTGACTCCAATGGCTGGTGGACAGTTCACCTGGCAATGCCTAAAAGGGAAGCCACCAGTGAACATGACCGGTACCAGATACTTAGTTGATTGAGTCAACAGTCACGCAGAGAGAACACACTACACGATGTCTGCTTGGAATTGGAACTGGCAAGTCAGACTTCCTTCCTCCAGTTGTTAAACGGCTGGCTTCCGCGACCGGCAATACTTGACGCTATCGCTCCGCTATATCGGCCGATAGTTTTATAATCGTAGGTGCTTCTGGTATACGTGAGCGGTGTAACCTCGCAGTATTCATGGCGTTCGGACACCTGGAAGGTGAAAAATTGAACAGACGGTGTAGTGTATATAGTGGATAACTTTGTACGGTTCCGAAATATTCCAATTTCGATTCGGAAGTTGATGCCAAAAGAAATAAATTTTCGCGCAGTGCAGTATTCTTGCAATTTGCTATATCGATAGCCGGCCATCGAATTTCCAATTCATGCGATACTAGCGAATTTGCTATACGTTCGTTTAAGACCTCTTGGTATTATGCCTTTAACATTACTCGTCGTTTTGCTGTTAACCAAGTTTAGCGCCAGAGTTAGTAACACGAGCTCATTAATGCCGGAATTGGCGAAACGCCTCACACACTAATTGTCGCTAATTTCACGCTAGTGATTAAAATGAAATCGGTATAAAAAAAAAGTTCTCGCGACACAGTCAACTTTGTTGTCGACCATCTGTACCGATGTAGGGCCGCTATTAGTTAACTTCGTTAATTCGCAAAAAAAAAAATCATGGCGGCTCGTTGCACTTAGTCTCGGAAGTTTATTTACATATGTTCTATAAATATACTTGATCTCTATCTCTCGATTCACAACAAGTTCTTAGTAAAGTAATAGTACGAAAATTTTACTCTTTGTAGCAAATTTCCCAAAAGCAAAATAAAAAAAAGTTCCATTGCTTTTTGGATATATTATGATGATTTCTGAGTGTATGAATACTTTTATTAGTTTGTTGGGTTGTCAATTACAATTCTTCTTGGGGAAAAAGTTCAAATCATGAGCCCTATTATTATTTAATACTTATTCTTGATAATATTAATATTATCTGCTATTAGTTTTATATTCATTTGGTTTGACGATAATAAAAGAGTGATAAATGTTCGTACATGATGGGAATGTTGTTCGTCCTATTTGTCAATATTTGTTTCGATTTCGTGTGCCTTTTTCCTATATGAAAATTAGCGATTTTTATGTCGATTACTAAACAGAAATAGTACATAAAATATAGAAGGATATTCCATCTTTCATTCCTATCTCTTCCCTACATTTACGTTCTTGTCATTTGACCAGTGAACTCGGTGTTATGCATGTAAGTTGTACAAAACTAAAGTATCCATTCGTCAGACTTGGGCCGGTAGTGTTGTGCCAGTATTCCTTACATTCGGAACCTCTATACAAGACGCTTACAATAAAATACACTGTATGCTGTAAACTAAACTCTGTTTCTGTTTCAAAATCCTTGCATTAAACATTTCGATTTTATCGTTTTATCTTAATATTTTGTAATAGTTTAATATTATTAAATCATTACTTTAGAATGCTCAAAGCATCCGTAACAAGACAAATGAAACATTTGACTACCTAACTGAAAATAAAATTGATCTCTGCATAATTACTGAGACATGACTGAAGGGAGAAAACAAATTGTACCATCCTCACTATAAAATTTATAGACATGATAAGCAGGTTGTAACTGGAGGGGGTGTAGCAATCATTATTAATAAAGGTATAAAACACTCTATTTTGCCAGACATAGGCACGAAAACAATCGAAACTTTAGCGATCAAGATCAAGAGTATAAATCTGACGGTGGTCGCTGCTTACTTTCCAGGTACCAAATTAAATGCTGCGAAACTGAACGTATTTAAAAATGACATTAACCTTTTAACCAAAATTCGCGGTGGCTACATAATTTGCGGCGATTTAAATGCCATGCACAGGTACTGGAATTGCTTCAAAGCGAAAAAAGCCGGTAGGATTCTGTATGAGCAAATGCTTAAAAAGAACTTCTTTATACAAAAACAGTTGCTCACAAAATTGTTTAGTCACCCGGGAATCCGAGCTAAATTCGTCATTTTAAGACACTAAAACGCAATATATGAAAAAAGTGAAAACTAGGATTTGATGTCGGGATCTTGTTAATAAACAGCCAATATGTTTTATAATTTTAAGTAGTTGAAATAAATTTATTAAGTTAAAAAGAAAATAAAAGGTTGAAAATTCATCTCACAAAATTATTTGGTCACCAGTTTATATTAGTTTTAATACATTTAATTCTTCTTAACTAAACCTATTTAATACTTGGTGGGGTATCCTTTGGCTGTAATAACAGCTTTTTGTCTATTCTGCCTATTTTTTACTAAATTAGTAGTGGTTGAAACAGCTATTTCTTCCCACTCCTTTTTTAAAATAGTTTTCAGCTGATTTTTTCTTGTTATGTTATGATCCTGAACCTTTTTTTTCAAAATTGCCCACAGGTGCTCAATAGGATTTAGGTCCGAAGACTGTGGTGGCGTTTTGAGTTGTTGAGGTACGTTGTACAGCAGCCAACTTTTGACTACAAAAGCCATATGCCTTGAGTCATCTTGGTGAAATTTCTAGACACGTGGCATCCCCAATTTAATAGCATTATCTTTAATATTTTTTTTTTCATTATTCATTATTCCATCAATAAAGTGCAGGTGTCCCACGCCGTTTGCCGCCATACAGCCCCATACCATGACCGAACCTCCACCATGTTTCATTGTTTGGAATAAGTTTTCTTTATTCAGCGAAGTATTTGGTTTTCCCCACACTTTTTGATTTTCAACTGGGCCGAAAATATTGAATTTGGAGTGACGAATCCCAACGGTAGTGTACTAGCAGGTGTTAATAGTTATAATTTTTCAGTACTATTGACTGTGACATGATCTATCACAACAGCAAAGTTGGCTGTACCAAATCAACTACTGGCTGGTAGCTCTGATGGGGTTTGTAAGAATGTAAACAGAACTCATCTAAACAGTGTTAAATCCTTAAGTAGTGATCCTATTAAGCATTCTGCACTGTTCACTATTTATATTAATATTTCGAAGCCAATAGCAACTGAAAAATTCTTATAAATAATTTATGCGTTGAGTCGGAATTGAACCCACGACATTACAAAAGCAATTTTTACAAGCCTAGTACTGTAACACTGGACTACAGCCGACCACTATCTTTGATAGTGGACCAATTTTGAAAATGAAATATTGTAGAAACATATTTTTTTATAATACTAGCCGCGTACCGCGGCTTCGCTCGCTACGCAAATACCGTAATCAGTATATAAGCCTTAATTGTGTACAATCTATTCCTTAGTGGATAAGGCCTATGAATTGTAAGGGAAACTTGAACGCAAACGAATTACCTTATATTATCCCTGATTCTAACATGGGCCATGTCATTAGCAATCAGGTATAGAGTGGATACATTAGTATGTACCTTATGATCATGCTTATGTAAGAATTAGGTTAAGCCTTATACTAAACTTACTTTTGTTAATGATAATGCTTATGTAAAGATTAGGTTAAGGCTTATACTAAGCTGGAATTTGTTACTGACTATTAATACAAGGATTAGGTTAAGCCTTATATACCAGTTATACTAACCTTTACTTTTATCAATGGTCAGGCTTAGTATTACGATTAGGTTAAAGATTTTCTAAAAAGCGCTTTGTATGGACCACCTTAAACTTATGACATTTTCTTACTTACTTATGAGAACGATCTAAATGATTTTTTTTCTTTTTTACTGCTTCTTGAAGATTTTTCTCGAAGTTCTCGTAAGCAGATACGTTATTAAAAACACCTATTATGGGTTGTGTTGCTGTAAGGGGAGTAATAATAATAAAAAACAATAAGTACGATTCAATTAAAAACTTTTAAATTTATTACGGACTTTCATAAAAACAGCGTATGCCACACGAAATGAAATTTATTCTGTAGCTAATTCTTGTTCCACATTTAACAAAAAATAATATGATTAGGAGTTAGTTATTCTTTCCGGTGTCAGTGGAGTGAAACTCCAACACGGAGTCCCCGACTGTGGACTAACCGCCATCCCTGAGGATATGACAAATTTGGAAAGAAACTTCACTGGAGAAGCCAGTTCATCATAAGATTGTGTTGGACTAGGTCCGAAGGAACTGTTTCGTCATCGGAGGGCATAGACTCTTCAGAAGGTGTATTCTTGCCTACTAACCGAAACACCTTGACAGCTGGTGGGATCGCTGAGGTAAATTCTATATAGCCACATCCCATTCCAAATTTATTACCGAGAAGAACTTAATGGTCAAGAAGGGCGTCCTCTACCTTAGACTAAAGGCGTGTATTTTGAGAAGCTTTTCTCTTGATTTCGGCTATTCTCTGGTTGTAACCCTGGCTATGGTCAGCGTTTTTTATGCGTTTCTTTCCAAATTTGTCATATCCTCAGGGATGGCGGTTAGTCCACTCTGTGTTGGAGTTTCACTCCACTGACACCGAAAAGAATAACTAACTCCTAATCATAATAGCTTCTTTGGTAGCTTACCACGAAAAATCTAATAACAAAAAATAATATTTTTATTCTTAAAAATAGTATAGGTATAGGTATAGGTATATATCATACATATAAAATAGTTATATGAAAGTAAAACAAATCGTTGCTTAAAGAAGCCATTACTTCGTCTTACTTCATTTAATTTTATTTCACCGAATTTAATTTTATTTTATTCATTTTACTTTATTTATTTCACTTTTTTCCACTTCACTGCAAACTCAAAAACTCAAACTCAACAATTCGCACTGGAATGACAAAACAAAATAGCGCATATTCTCGGTATTCCTGATAATTGAACGGTATACATAAGAATAAGACTTATTTAAGCATTAGAGTGGATATTCAATAAAATTTTCGAACTTTTTCATATTCTTGATATTCAAAACCTTACATATACCTTAAAAGAAGACTTATCTAAGCATTAGTATGGTTATTGAATAAAATAATCGACTTTTCTTATAACGCGGTATCCCTTATGTCTTAGCCTGATATACATGACGCAATTTTTTGCTGGGTAGAGTCACTTCTTACGAACTAACACAAACATCCATTATCTTGAGTACGGACAATGTGTGTTTCATTTGAAACCAGTACATTAAAAATTTTTTGGCAGTTGTTTCGATTTTTCATTTTAAGGATCTCCACTAAAGTGGATAAACGCTGGATTTAGTTGATATTTCATGAGACATATCTCGATTCCGTGCAACGTCAATCAAAATCCATCTGCTACACGTATACACACTAAAATTATGCCATTTAAGGAACTCGCGATTTTTTAAATTCGCGGGTTTTTAGTACTAAATATGTACCAAAAGTGGTCATTGTCCGTACTCATGATAATGGATGTTTGTGTTAGTTCTTATACAGTGACTCTACTCGTGCGCGCTCTTCAACAGTTTGACTCGTACGAATATTCGCAACTCTTTTTGCAGTACGATTCCGTTGTGCAATGTTTGATCTCCTTGATCAAGTGTACCTCGCCTGTAGGAAAACACATGGCCACATGGTCATACATATCCATATACATCCATATCTTTATACATAAAAAAAATTCCGGACGAACGGAAATCAAAACAAAAGGACGCATGGCATACATAGACATTTACATATTTTTGTATATATGCATGTATATGTATGACCATTTGGCCGTGTGTTTTGATTTGCGTTCGTCCGGAATTTGTTTTTTATGTGTAGAGATAGAAGAGACTATTCCGAAAAAAAACCATGGTTGAATAGTTGCGAACAACAAACGAAAAAATTTCTCCATACAAAATGTACTGAAAATGAAATTTTCCAAATTTTCCATTTTCCGTGAAAATTAGCAATTTTTGGCTCCGTTAGTATCTAAGTTGGGCCCTAACGAAGACATCATATAAATTTGAGCCAAATCGGACGAACGGTTGCTGAGTTATCCGTGTACATACACAGACCACTTATTTTTATATACAGTGGCGAGCACATGTGGATACATGTTAATCAAATTTGACTTAAAATACTTGTAAAATCCTTAAAAATAAATTAATCAATTTGAAATTTTCGCAGTTGAATTCTTTATTAATATTTATGTAAAAAAAACAATAATCAAAATTTTAACTTATAAGCTCAGTCTAGGTTTTTAAGCAAATAATCGAAATAGGCAATGTATCCACTTTTGCACGTTCACGAAAAAGAAGCTAAAAATTTTTTTTTAATATTTAGTCCAGAGACCTTTGGGTTTAATAACGGCGAGCATACGCTTAGGCATGCTCTCCACTAATTTTTCAATTAAATCGTGTGGAATATTACTCCACTCCTTCTGAACTCGACACCGAAGCTCATCAAACCTCTTCGGTGCAGTGTCGTACCCAGCTAGTCCTTTTTTCAGCTAAGCCAATCAATTTTCGATAGCGTTAAGGTCCGGGCTTTGAGCAGGCCACTGCATTTTTTTAAAACGTTGCCTGATGAGCTACTCCTTAACGATTTTTGCCGTGTTCTTTGGGTTTCCATCCTGCTGAAAAATGACTTCATATTCTGGATAAGCACATTCGTCTACGAAGTCTGGTAGATTAGACTCCAAAATATGAAAATATTGTTCCTTTTTCATAATACCATCGATTTTAACCTAAAGGACCTACGTTCCACCAAGTGAAGCAGCCCCACACCATCAAGCTGCCTTCTTCATGCTTCATACTTTCTTTCACTTGATGCTTTTTCAACTTTTCGTTTGGGCGGTGCCAGTAACACTTCTTACCATCGGAGTGAAATCGGTTTATTTTGGTCTCGTCGGACCCAATTACCCTTTTCCGATCATATACGTTCCAATCCTTGTGCTCCTTGCAAAATTTGAGACGTGCTGCAACATTTTACTCTGATAGTGTTGTTTTTTTTTGCTTAACTGGCGCTGTTAGTCCGATCCTGTGAAGAGCTCTGCGTGCTGTCCACTCACTTACGGGTTTGTTAATGGCAACTGCAGCCTCTTTTGGTGTTGTCTTCAGTTTGGTGGTCATAAGGCGCTCCATAGCTCGAGCATCTCTATTAGTCTGCAATCGTGGTCGCGATTTATTAATTTCAAGTGCACTAACATTGCGTCTCCTTCTTACTTGAAGCACGGTTCGGTGGCAAATACCCAGTGATTTAGCTATTTTACGTGCTGATTCATGTTTTTCGTCATTTACACAATTTGATTTTCTAAGTATTCCGGTATTTTCTTCATTTTTGCTTCAAAATTGAAATACTCACAGAAAAAGTAAAAACTCGTGACTGATTAAATCGAACTTTTATGCTTTGCCGCATAAAACACTATTTCGCACAACGTTAACACTGCATTTGCTGTGAATCCCGTTTTTACGTTTTGTTTCGATTCACAGATCAGTGTTGCAACATAGAAGAAACGAAACGTGCAAAAGTGGATACATTGCCCATTTCTATTATTTGTTTTAAAACCTAGACTGAGCTTATTAGCTATAATTTTGTTTTTAATTTTTTTAACCTAAATATTAATAAAGAATTCAACTGCTAAAATTTCAAATCGATTAATGTATTTTTAAGGATTTTACAAGTATTTTAAGTCAAATTTGATTAACATGTATCCACATGTGCTCGCCACTGTATATAGATTCTCTCATTTCTTGCAAACCACCATAGAGCTATCCTAGAAAAATATTTTTGATTGGGTCAGTGTAATTTTACTTTATTAGTAATAATACAGTATTGTTATTGATTTTCAAAAAAAAAAAAATTTGCTGCCCTCAAAATTTTTTTGTGTACATTTCATGACTATTAGACACGAAAAAAACAATAAAAATTTTCACTCCGTCTGTCCGCCGTACGTCGACCGCCAAAATCCTTTGAAGGCTCGTAGCTCTCAAACCAGTGGAGCTATTAAATTTAAATTTTTTCTAGGAATAGACTGGGTAGACCCCTTGAATTGACATTATTTTCAGGGGTGTGAGTGTGAGGGGAAAGGTGGGGGAAGCGTTTTAGACGAAAAATGTTGGTTTCTAGATCTCAGCAACCGCTTATGTTAGGAGACTGAAACTTGGAATTTCTATAAAGCTTTGATAGTGGACCCATTTGCAAAAAAATTGATGATATGGGTGAAGGGGTGTGGGAGTGGAGGGGGAAGCAATGCGTCCGAAACGCAAAAAAGTGGAGATCTACACATTCTAAAATTTATATCTCCTAAACCGTTAATAGCAAGCAATTAAAACTTTACAAATATCTGTAGTTATACTAGGAGAGTAGATTGAAACAAAATTTTTGGGTGGGGGTAGTGGCGTACGGGGGTGGGAGGTGAAATACTTAACATTACGATATCTCCCAAACCAGAGGCACCAGAAAAACAAAATTCGGTTTGGATATAAAGCTTGATAAATAAAGATTGCTCAAAGTAAAATCTTTGAGGGGGGCGGGGGAGTACGTAAGTGGAGGGGATAAGAATTTTTCAAAAATAACACGTTTCATATCTCAATAACAGTGTAAGATGGATGCTTCAAATTTTTACCAGAAGTAGGCCTAATAGAACCCTAGTAGGGAAAAAAATTTGGGGTGTGGGTGTAGAGAGTGAGGGTGAGGAAGGGTGAGAAAGAAAAAGTTCCGATGCTTATATCTTAAGAATCTATAATGATAGAAAGCTAAAACTTGGTATTTAGATAGAGCTATAGTAGTGGCATGGTGGAAAAATAATTTTTTTTAGGGGTAGTATGGTACGGCGGTGGGGGGTGTTTTTCCTAACTTTAGAACGGCTTATGCTAGAAAGTTGAAACTCATTACGTATATGTAAATTAACTAGAAAAGTAATTCTGATAAAAAAAAATTTGAATATTCATTGGCGTTCAGAAGGGGGGCCAAAAAAAATTATCAGTATATATAAAATGCATATATTTTCACGATTTTCGTCATATCTACTAGGTCTTTCCAAATATTGAGTTCATTTTTATTCTACGGATTCTTCATATGAATACCTAGAATGTGTTTTCAAGATTTTTTGAAATTCAACCCCTAAGAGGGTGTAAACTGGTTGTATACTTTTTCATGAATTCCACCATGTTTCTCAGGTCTGATCAGATATCGAATATCTTTTCACTTCCCCAGGCTTGTTTAATAATCACCTATTTTTAAGTTTTTTATTTTTCAACCTCTAGAACGCATTCCGGAATATGACCCAATTATTTAATTCATATGTTACACCCTTTTCCAACCACTTTTTGTTAGGTTTTCAGTCACGTAGTAACATATGCCGCATCCCCGAATAAACCACGTTCCGAACTTCTGCCGGAAAAATAATAAAGTTGCGCCCAGACTGTTGGCAGATTTTTTTGTATCAGAAAGGGCTTTTTCTTGAAAGTCGAAACTTAGTGCGTATATATAAAAGCTCAACAGAAGTTATTTAACCAATAAAAAAAGTTCAAATTTATATTAGCGGGTGGTGCAAAAAAATTTCACGTGGAAAAAACTTTGACTTTTAAGGGGCTTAAATATATGTAGTTGCTAAAACCCCAATTTCAACATTTTTCCATAGTTTTGACGAATTCCGACAAATATTCTAGGTTTAACTAATATCGAACTCGGAAGAAGTAAAACCAAGGTTCTTTACAAATTCAACCTCCAAGGGTTTATAAAATTATAGGTACGTTTTTACGAATTCCGACAAATTTCTTAGATCTGATGATATATTGAATTGTTTTTTACCTTAAAGAACTTTCTATGTAATCGCCTAGAAATCGATTCCAATTTTTTTTTGATGTTTAACTCCTTAAAGGAGTCTGTCGGTATTTAATGACCTCTGTTTTTATTGAAATCCAAAAAATAATAAGTAAATAAATGAAAACAACAGTCTGAGTCTGAGCGCAAATTTATTATTTTTGGGTCCGGAACGCTTTTAATGCTGAGATGCGGTTTAGGTTACTATGAGACTTATGAGTAGTTGCTTAATTTTACATAATTTTTAAAAATTTGTCCAGTATTTGAAGAGATATCAAATTGCCTTATTTAGGGCCGAATTCACAGTCGAAGTTTAAGCGAAAAGTTTGGCTTAAACTTAGGATCTTACGAACAAGCTCCTAAGCTTAAACCAAATTTTTCGACTGTGAAACCGGCCCTTAATCGTCTATAATGAACTTTCCTAAAATACATCCCTTATGCATATCGAACCTAATGATGTTATCCTCCAATAAGCAAAACATAAATGGCAGGTTCCTTTCATCGAGTTTCTGTATCTAACATGTCGGAAATGTCAATAAGATTTCGCCAAACTGATGACCAACTGCAATATGTTGCACTTACATAATCTTTGTTAATTCCGTTGAAAAATGTCATCAAATATTTAATTTCATTCGATCAATAGCAGAATAGCAGTTCGAAGTATTTTGTGTACATATTTTCTATAATTAATGTTGTAATCGCACCTAAAATTTCACTCTGCAATACGAAACTTGAACTCTTTTCATCCGAAAGCAATCGAAGGACGGCGGCAGTAAAAGATATTGTGAAATTTCTTGGCGGATGAAATGAGTTCTTCACTGAGTGGCGTCGAGTGAAAGAATTTCGTAATTGGAAAAAACAAGAAACGGAAACACACCAGCAATAAACGTTTATAGTCCGAAGATCGGGATAGTCTACAGTACCTATATTATAATGTAAATATTAATTAAGATTCAATTAACGGGCTTTAATCGAAACAATCGCTGTCATTGCACTGGCATGCCGCACTTAGAAGACGGCTAAAACCACCGTTTTAGGCTCTACTTATTCTTCACGATATCTTTTGCTACTGTGGATGCTTCTTTTGGGCTTCTTTTTCGCCTCTTACATTTTGAACGGTAGGAACTTCGTAAGTTTTATTTAACCAACACCCAACATGTTCTCTTTGTTGTTTTCACGGAGTGAGCTAGCTTTCAATTAGCATTCGCACAAATAGCTAGTGTACAAGTACTTTATTCGTATTTGTAGACAAATCGTATGAGCCCCAGTATTTTCTTTTACAATGAGCGCCGACTGAGACTGACTAACTGTAGTGAACCTCTGACGAATCGGAAAGGAAGTGAGATTCTCTTGGTTTCCTGTTCAGGCGTTTATAAATGCGTCGCAGCAGAAGCATTTGAATTTGATTTTTTTTGCCTTTTTTCCATCATCTTTCGTCCGAGACTTTTGTTTTGATCGTCAATGACATAGCACAATTGCTTAGAAGCTGCCTCGGTTGTTTATTTCTTTCCTTTTAGCGGCATTAAAAAACCGGCAATGGCTGACCCTTGCAGCAGCCCCAATTAACCTCGTAGCCACTCGAATGATTAAAGCGTGGTATGGCTTCACTCAAAGTTAGATTAATACAATTATTAAAATTGAACGTGGTGTCGTGGTTCATTGTTCAAAGATAGTCCACGTTTTCGAAGTGATTCTGTGCAAATCGTTGTGGTTAATATATTGGGTGTGGTCCAATCTAATTCCCTAGATATACTGCTTGTATACAAATCATGATATCGTCAAAATCACCAGTGTATCACCCAATAAAGCGCATATAGTACGTCAAAGAACTGATATTAACGTAGTATCAAAAATCTTTCCTGGTTTACAAATTCGATAATTCGAGCTGATGTAGCCTACTTTTAACTGCCATCAGCGCCATCTGTTACTGAAATCAACTGAAATTTGAATGAATGACAGTTGCGGATTTTGATTTTCTTCCAAAATTAATTTTTTTTGAGAGTTTTTTAACTTTTTTGTGTGGTGTAATGGTTCACTTTGTACACATCTTTATTAGCAATGAAAGTGCTTTTCGCCGGAACATGATAGGCACGAATATCTAGCAGTCGAAGCTACGATTGATAGACACTTCAAATTTTGTCTTTGCTAAATGTCAAAGTATAACATTTATGGGCTGTGTATCATGGGTACCTTGTATCGCATATCGTGATTTCAATATCATAATTTGTATACAAGCAGTGTATCTAGGGTATAAGGTAAATTCACCCCAAACCGGGTTTTTCACATTACAGTGCTGGGAGTTCGTTCGTAAGTAGGAACTAAAAAAAAACTGCCAGTACCTAGTCTGTGCGAAACGGGTCAAACTTCGGGAAGCGAAAACACGTAATTGGGTGGTACTCCGGTTTGCGATCAAAGTAGGAGTAGTCGACTAAAATCGTTTTCTGATTGCATCAGAATTTTAAACTGTTCTAAAAGAACAGTTCACTCGTGAACGACCCATCACTACTTCATGCGTACTCTTCACTGAGTGAACGTATTGCCATATCGTTCTTGCTCTTGCGAATTTTAAATAAAATGCACGATGGGAGATGTTTGATGGCGATGAGTGTGAAAGAGATGGACGGATGCATATCAGGAAGGACTCACTCAATTTATTACATATTTATTTTTTTTCCTACTAATTAAAAATTAATGTGTACAAAACTTCAAATTCCTAGTATGAAGCGTCCAAAAATTATCGAAAAATATTGCTGAATACGTGTCTTAACGATTTTTTTGTATGGATTTCGTTGTAATTTGTACAAACTTTAGAATTCGTAGCTAAACGATTACTTGAGTTATAGTGAATTCCGTAAATTAAGTGAAGTCATTTAGACAGGATATTTGTATGGTAGCTACTCGATTACAGAGGCATATCATTGTTGTGTACGTCCTACAAAATACTGACGAAAGTAATTCATAATCGATTAAAGCCTTATACAGAAAGTATTATCGGCGAATACCAAGGTGGTTTCAGAACCGGACGATCTACTATTGACCAGATATTCTCAGTCAAACAAGTGCTAGAAAAATGCTGGGAGTATAACATTGACGTGCACCAGATCTTCGTGGACTTCAAACAGGCATACGATAGTATAGATCGTAATGTACTATATAAAATAATGCTCGACTTTGGAATCCCATCAAAACTCGTCCGATTAACAAAAATGACCATGACTGACACTGAATCCCAAGTAAGGATACAAAACGAGCTAACCCAAAGCTTCCGAACAGAATCCGGCCTGAAGCAGGGAGATGGACTCGCTCCCATGCTCTTCAACCTTGCCCTGGAATATGTCATCAGAAAGGTACCCGTTGATACCAGAAGTACCCTACTAATCAAGTCCACTCAACTAGTGGTGTACGCGGATGACGTAAACATCATGGCCAGATCTGTTCCAGACGCAAAGGAAGTCTTCCACTGTCTAGACTCAGCAGCAAAGGATGTCGGGCTAAGGGTCAATGAGAATAAGACCAAGTTCATGACCCAAACAAGAAGAAACGCGCCAACTAGACAAAATATGACCTTGGGGGACTACAATCTGGAGAATGTGGATCATTTCTCATACTTGGGATCACACCTTGTAAGAGACGGCAACGAACGGGACGAAGTAAATCAACGGATCACACTAGCAAATAAGGCATATTTCTCGGTTCTCCCGATTTTAAAATCGAAAAAAGTGCACAGGCTGAGCAAACTTCGCATATACAAGACCATAATAAGACCTGTGCTACTATATGCAAGTGAAACGTGGACTCTCACCCAAGCGTCTGAAAAATCAATAGACGCTTTTGAACGACGAATTCTTCGAAGAATTTTGGGACCAGTAAGAGAAGGCACTGAATGGCGTATTCGGTACAACAACGAGTTGTATAACATCTATGACGACCCAGCCGCATCGACTCTTATAAAATTCCGTAAGCTGCAATGGGCAGGTCATGTGGAGCGAATGGATGACGGAAGAATTCCCAAGCGCACATTGAAAGGTAGAGCCCATGGCAAGCGACCGGTGGGAAAACCGCGAAAAAGATACGAGGATTCAGTTGACGCAGATTGCAAATCGCTTCTTAGATGCACAAACTGGAGGACGCGGGCGCTGAACCGAGATGACTTCAGACAATGTATCCTGCAGGCCCTGGCCCGATTTGGGCTGTCGCGCCATTGATGAAATGAAGCTACTCGAAGGACTATAGGATTTTTTCCATATCATACATTTAGTTCCAACTATTAAAAAATCAACACACACAACTTTTTAAAGTCGTAGCTTAAACTCTTCTGAAGTTCTTGGCCAATAGTCTTGAATACGTGTTTTAAAGACATTACCCGAAGAAGTAGGACAATTTTTCGCCGTTAACGACCTTTGCCTTTTAAATTCGACCAAACATCTAGATTCAAAACTTCAAGATTCTAGGTCAAGGCGTTCTTGAGCTATCTAACGGATAGTTAGACAGACGGACGGATGTCAAACGAGTTTGTCTTTTTTGGGTCCAAATAAACAAATAGTAATACGTATAGGTTTTCTTCGTCCGAAGCTCGGTTCTATGCGTTGCTAATTGTTGGGTTGGATCAAACTTTTAATCTTTCAGATATTATCTTGAAAAGATGTTACGCCCAGACTGTTGGCAGTCTTATTAGTTTATTATTCTATTCTCTGTAATTATAAAATTTGGTTGATATCTGTGAATTTTGCTGAGGGCGAAAGTACATAGTCCCTTTCGAACAGAAACTCCCAATATTTTCCCTACCACAACAATTTTATTGGATTACACTAGTTAAATGCTGCCTTTATTATGTATAACTTTCCTTTGTATTCAGCAATTATGTTGACGATCAGTCGAACTATCGATCCATACGACTCCTATAATTCCCATGAATCAGAAACTTTTGGCATTTCTACGTAACAAAAGAACTACCCTAAGTCGGTCATGCACAAATGAAATTTGTGCCCTCGCATTAACAGCGGAACCACCTTAGTCCGTGTGAACTTCATCTTGAAGAACCCTGAAATATTTCAAATTGATAGTCCAGTCAGAAACAATGTTTCAGAACAGGGGAGTGTATGTTTGCGAACAAACAGCGGCCTTTCGGTTGAGCTTCGGGCCCGCTATCATTCTTGGGGTTGTATTGTAACTCAGTACTCGACCTTAATAACGAGCGATAGTGATCTTTCGCTTCGTAGGCCGGACTATGTCTTGTTAAGTTCTTATTTCAATAAAAGTCGTGGTCGCGTCTAGATCGCTGTCGGTGGTAATAATAGAAAAATACACGCTTCAACTTGCTTCAATTAAAGTAACGAGTGACGACATTACAACTTCGTAGGATCACATTACGCGAACCTCGCGGTATTCTTTCCCCATTTCCCTCGTGGAATCACTAGGAATTCGTCTTCGGCGTACGAAGTGCTCATAATTTTATTCTCTAGCGATTTTTCGAATTAAACCAATAAATTAATTAAGAGGATGTAAGCTCATTGAATTTTGTGCATAGTGGCACGACAGTTCGGTGAGAGCCAGTAGGGGGCGATGAGAAAGTGATATGTGGTTGTTCTTACTGTGTGGTTGATAAATTGATTAATTCTTTAAGGTTCGCTCTCAGCTACCATATGTTATGAATTGTGATATGGTAAATTTAAAGAAAGTGGTGGTGAAATTTGTTTAATGCGTTAACGAAAGTCGTGCAAGGGTGTGAATATTTAGTTCAATAAATAATTGACCGTTGAACTCAACGTATCATGATGGTGGAAAAGGCGGAAGGATTTCTATTCCGGCGACCTGTCTATCAGTACTTTCAATATTTGGAAACGTAAGTAACTTTTTTGTATTATTTTGTTGCTATCTACCTACATCCTATCGAATTTATTAACTAAAGAGAGACCCGGTATAGTTTTCAGATTTCTTTTCTGTCTAGGTTATCATTTTCGATTTGGGATCGAAAGAAATGAACAAAAATATTTATGTTAATAATCAGAAGATTAACAAACATTGGCTGGAATCGGCTCAAAAATGTTTGTGACTTTACACCGCAATTAGTACATAGTCAAGCTATATTAACTTTCGAATTAAATCGAATGATTTCGCGTCTTGACTTGGCTCATTGTGTTTTGGCAAGTTGATTCGTAGATTTATAAAAAATAAAAAAAATAATAACTTAATAAAGAATAATATCTTTTCTTTATCAATGTACCAAGGCAAATTATATTTGTCCGGAACCCAATGTTAACAGCCTTGAAAATGGACCCAAGCCTCTCTCGGTTTGCTTGCAGTTTATAGAGATGGACATACATTTTATTTTCAATCATTTCCATAGTCAAACTTCGTACCACCATTTGCATAAAAGTAGTTCGAGTTGAAATTGTAGAACATTCGTCTAAGCGCTGATTGATTGCCACACAACTTGGCTCGAATTATTAAACTTTTGAGTTATCTAAGTTTGACTGTACATAAAGCTTTTTCTGATTTTCATTCATATATGTATGACAAATTTACCTAGAGGGATGTGAACAGTTGTCGCATCCAGTGCCGCAATCAGTTGTAAAAATGAACTTTTTTCTAGGGAATAGGTACAGTCCCTGGCCATATTATTAGACGCACCCAAAAAAAATGTTAAAGTCATACCTTTGCCTAGTAGAATTAAGACTTTCTGTAGAAGGACTACTGAAATAAATATTTTTTACATTTTACATGGTATTAGGTAAATAAAACTCACAACTGCGATAAAGTTTTGTAAGTCATGTATTTTCTAAAAAAAGATATAATGAAGCGAGGGAAAAAACTCGCAAATTTTTTTTATTCTTAATATTTCCTTGCCGTGCGCCAAGGCGCACCATCCTGCATAGACAAGCGAATCCTGGGGAGACTGCAACATTTTCGGTAATTCCAAATAGGTAGATAACAGAAATACGAATCTTGGTAGACCGGTTTCCGCATCCCAAACATCAAATAAAACGCTACAGAAGGATCTGAATCCAGTTCTTAGTAAAATTTTCAAGTGCTCTAATAATATGGCCACTGACTGTAAGTCAATAAAATTACTCCGGTCACGATATACCGCAAGCCAATCATATGATACTCTAGATAAAATGCAGAACTTCGATTTATAGAGTAGTTAGGGTAGGCCGCCGATGGGAGCCGAAACTTAAAACTGAACCTGATTCAATTTTAAAATACTTCATTGTATTTACATCTATGTCATCTATATGTAGTACCCTTTGCTTCCTGCGATTGGCACGATGAATCTAAAATTTAAACTGAAACTTAAGAACTGTCAAACTGAGCTTCCGAAATTGAATTCAATTTATTGAACCAGACCAATATTTTAAGTTTCAGTTGCAAATTTTGTATCGATGTGCTAAGTAGCGTCAAGTACAAACAAAAAATGTTCTTGATCGATTATGTCATATCGTATCCGAAGACAAAATGGCCGCTATTCACAGTCGTCATAAAGTTGGCTTTAAGTTAAAGCTGACTTTAGTATCGTATTATTAATAAGACACTCAAGTCAGCTTTAACTTAAAGCCAACTTTATGACGACTGTGAATAGCGGCCATTATGTTTTAATATTTTAAATTCATTTTAATACATTTCGCAGGCATTCAATCTGTCATTTCCGTTTAAGATTTAGCCATAGGATATACTTATTATGTATACATATACTGGAGACAACGAGCCACCGTTTTTCTAAAGCGCTTTGAAGCACCGGAAGTGGAATGCAATAGTGACCTAGTATCAAATTGTTGTTGTTACGTGTGTTTCAATCATATATATTGTCAGAGTCAGTATCGTCGTTAACAGCTGATTCTAAATTTGCCCATTCAATATAGTGGTAGTATAACATAAACGTCTATTTTAATCTATAATAATATTATAAAAATTATTTTTTTACAATGGTTTATTGTCGGTGCGTAATAGAGTATTGTGGAGTCTATTACTGTTTTTTTATTGTTTTATAGTTAGAACATTTAGAAAATATAACACTATTTTGAAATTACATATCTCATTTTGTGAAAATTATGTAGGTATACATACTGCTAGTTTGAAATTATGAACAGGAAAATTCCATATAAAATATATTTTTCATAATTAAATATTTGTATTCACATTTTTCAGACAGAACAAGAACAAAACCAACAGCTGATTCTGAATTTCCAATTCAACTCGTGCTTATTGATTTTACCTATATGAGAAAATTTGAGTGCTAGCAATATAGATACTAATACATAATGAGGCTATCAGCGCCTAACCCACCAGCAAAATTATTGGAGATAGATGCAATATTTTTTCCAAACATTTTATACAAATGTTCCTCAGTATCAAGATTTTCTGCCATCTGTCCGCAGTATATACAACTATTTTTTATATTAATCTAATGACAACAGAATGCAAGTATAGATTCTAGAAAAATCATTTTTTCAGTTCATGGTTTTGTGCGTTTTATACTGCAGTAATTGTTTAATAAAATTCTTGATTTCCGTTCCCAGTTTTGTTTTTCGTTATGTCAGGTTTCGGTTTTATAGAAAGTCAATTTTTGACAGATTTTACTGTATAAATGTGTGTGAGAAAAATTGTGGGCTAGTGCCAATTTTTATTATTGTGCGTGCAAATGAGGGCGATGACGTCTGCCTTCAACTTGGTCGCTGCTTGTCATCTTCACTACATATATCTCTATGGATTTAGCAACCATATCAGAACTGGATTACAAAACTAATTGAACAGAATGAGAGTTAAGGTACGCCGGAATCGATTAAAAAGCTAGAAGAAGTAATTCCGTGTAACACAACTTCTTTAAAGCGTTTGCAGAGAAAACTCTCAATCTATTTAAGGAAGAGTTAATTAAAACGAAAGGCCTTAAGTTCTACAACGGAATGTTGATGCTAAGCTCTGTCAAACACTTTACCGATGTCAAGGGCATGGACTTAACCATCACCAAATTTATGAATACAACGTTCCGTTAAGCAAACCAAAAGATCACATGTAAAACGGCCTGAAGGGAATTCATATCGGCGATCGTAGATCGGATCTTTATCAATCAGGTAGCTGACTTTTTTGCAATTGACAGTAGTTTGAAATGGCTAAACATTGGCAACTTTCCACATCTGTAAAATCCACCCTGAAGAGTATGAAAGATAAAAAAGTCGGCAAAGCGACTTCTTTTCTAGAGAAGAAAAGCTCTTGATGAGGACTATTGGGTGTGGGGATCGGTCCAGCAGACTTGTAGAAAACCATTGAGATATCCCATATATATATATATAATGGCGATAGAGTTGAAGGCGGGTGTCGTTGTAGTCACTTCCATGCAAAACAACAACAAATTGACACAACGGCCCTGTTTTGTCTCACTCACTCAAACGCTAAAACAACAACAATTTGATATAACGACCCTGTTTTGTCTCACATCTCACCGTGTTTTTGGCTTCAAAGCGCTTTGTACAAAAACGGTGTATTGTCGTCTCCAGTAGCTCTATGTGGACAACAGGCGCTCCTGAAAAAAAGCCTAGTTAAAAAACGTGTGGGGGCAGCAAAAATTCAAATTTTGGAAGATGGAACTTCTAGCCAAACTTGCAACCAAAAGGCTTTTTCGACAGAATTTACTACAGTTCGGTTTCCGTCGAGAAGAGGTGAAGTAGCAGTCGGTACAAAGGTTTTATTGACCAATTTACCAAATGACCCCAAAGACCTCGAGTTCTTAGGGCTATAAATGATATTCCTGCAAATATTTTCATAATACATATGTTTAGTTTAGCACGCTTATCTTAGAACGATTTTATTTTCAGTAGTCGGATTGTCTTTAAATTTTATTGTTTCGAGACACTTCTTAGGGAACCCGAAGAGTCTAATTTTTTTGAGATTCCTTTATGGAACCGAGACCGGTTATAAATTTACAGGCTTTATAATTTTTTTCGGATTCAAGACATAAACTCCAATTAAAAGCACAAAAAAACTCTTCAAATGCCTTCAACCAGCTATCTGGAAATGCCAAACTGATTTTCGCGGTGTTTTGGTTGTCATCGATTTTATTGTCGAAATTGGAAACTGTGTGTGAAATTATCAGTCGTTCCATTTTGTAAAGATAACGTTAAAGAAAAACAAGGAGTACAGATCTAGTTTATCTAGATTAAAATGTTAGTTGTTTTCCGGTGTCAGTGGAGTGAAACCCCGACTGTTGATTAATCGATGTTTTTGAGGACATGACAATTGGAAAACCTTGACTGGTTAGGCTAGTTCTTTACAAGGTTGTGTTGGACTAGGTCCGAAGCAGCTGTTTCGTCATCAGATGGCATAGACTCTTCATGCCTATGTACTGTCCGAAACACCCTGACAGCTGGAAAATTCTATACAGACGATGTTGAAACAAATTTCATTATCACGAATTATATTGGAATTTAGGGTATATCGTTTGGTTGCTACTCGAATGACCCTTGAATTTAAAATATCTCGCAATATAGTTTCGTCTAGACTCTAGAGGATCATAATTTCAAATCACTATAATAGACATTATAATATAGGTATGTACCTATAACAAAAATGGCGAGCCGCAACACGAAATTAGATTGCGATACAATTATTTTGTGCATGGTATGATACACATATGTATGTGTGGTTATCACTTTTACGATGATGAAAGTAAAACACAAGCGTTAAAATCCACAAATTAAATTTATTCAATTGCTTTTTGACAGCACACGAGAGCGTTGCGATCGTTGCGAAATTCTTTACCAGAAGGGAACTGAACTGAGATTTTTCATTTACATCAAGTTGTTCATCCTGTCATCTCTGTGCTGTTGGCGCGCACTTTCAAAAGAACTATCGCCGCCACACTACTCCCCCTCTAGTTACAACTTTGCTAGGAGGTTTTTGTAACTAAAAATGCTTTGGTATTCTTACTCGCCTTCCTGCACGTGTCTGATAGGCCGTTGACGAGTCTGGTAGGCCGTTAACGTCTACGTTTTCATCCTTGCTCCCTGCTGTACTGCCCGAGGTTTCGGCTTTCAACATGTTTTCAGGCGGTCGATAGAAATTTTAGCATTTCGATTATTCATTTTTACTTTGAAGTACTTGTCGTATCGCTCGATTACCTCAAATGGGCCATCGTAAGGCCGTTGAAGCGGTGGTCGAACCGTATCGTTTCGTACAAAAACATGACTCGCGCTCGCCAAACTTGGTTGAATGAAAACCTTTGTTTGCTGATGTATTGATGCTGCCGTAGGAGCGATGTTTTCCATGTTCCGACGTAAATCTTTCGCGAATTCCGATTGCAGTACACCACTCTGTTGATCCTTGAAAAACTGTCCTGGGATTCGTAATGACGTACCGAAGATCATTTCAGCTGGTGTAGCCTTTATATCTTCCTTGTAGACGGAGCGTAAGCCTAGTAAGATTGTTGGAAGAATTTCACACCAATTGTCCGTTTTATAGCACCTGACTGCTGTTTTCAATGTGCAATGCCACCGTTCGATGATCCCATTCGATTGGGGGTGATATGGGGTGGTCTTAAGATGTTTGATGCCGAGCAGCTGCGTCAGCTCCTTAAAAATTGTGCACTCGAATTGTCTTCCTAAGTCCGTTGAAATGCGAAGTGGTATGCCATATCGCGCTATCCATCCAGACATTAGTGCCGTTGCTACAGTTTGCGCCCGTATGTCCGGTAGCGGGAATGCCTCCGGCCACCGTGAAAATCTGTCGATACAAGTCAATATATAACGGTTACCTTGCGAAGTCGGCAGTGGTCCAACCAGGTCTACGTTAATGTGCTCGAACCGGCCTTGGGGTGAAGTGTAAGTTGATACCGGTGTCCGGTTGTGCTGCTGAACCTTACTTCGCTGACACGCTACACAGCTACGTACGAATGCTGCTATGTCTTTTCGCATCCCAGGCCATACGTATCGTTCGGCTATCATCCGAGAAGTTGTTCTCGCTCCCGGATGAGATAAGCCATGTAACCTATCAATCACCGACTCACGAAGTAATTGCGGAACTATTGGCCTTATTTTATTTTCGAACACATCGCAATAAATTGTCGTGTTTGTTTCTGGAATCGTTAGAGACTTTATTGTTAATGAATGAGATAGAGTTTTACCTTCTATAAGTTTCAATAACTCTCGATCTTTCAACTGCTCAGTTGCGATGCACTGTAAGTCCACTGTCGTAAGTAAACGTACGTCTTCAATCCGCGAGAGTACATCCGCCACTTTATTGTCAGTACCTCTTATGTACCTGATGTCTGTGCTGAATTGGGCAATGTAGTCTAATTGCCGCATCTGACGAGGCGAAGCTTTTTCCGCTTTCTGCTTCAGCGCAAAAGTTATCGGCTTGTGATCCGTATGAATACTGAATTCCCGTCCTTCGATGAGATGGCGAAACTGTTTAATTCCCAGGAAGATAGCTAGTAGTTCTCGGTCGTACGTACTATATCTACGCTGAGTATCCGTTAACTTCTTTGAGAAGAAGCCGAGTGGCTGCGTAACTCCACCGACTGTTTGCTGAAGTACAGCCCCGACAGCTGTATCGGAAGCATCTGTGCAAAGGGACAATGACGCATGCACTGCAGGGTGCGCTAGCATCGTAGCTCTAGCTAAATCAGACTTGCATCGTGCGAAAGCGTTTTCGGTTTCTACTGTCCATTCGATTGGAGTAGAGTCGTTTTTCTTGTTTCCCTTTATCAAGACTTGTAGTTTTTGTTGGTTCTCCACGGCGTGTGGCAAGAAACGTCGATAAAAGTTGATCATTGCCAAGAACCTTTTTAATTCACTAGCGGTAGAGGGTTTTTCGTATTTCTGAATAACCTGTACTTTTTCCTCGAGTGGTTTTATACCATCACAGTTTATTATATGGCCCAGAAACCGTATTTCTTCCTTCCCGAACACGCGTTGATCTTCAAGCTATGCTCTTTTAAGCGCTGCAATACCTGTCTAATGTGTCGTTCATGTTCTTCGGTGTCGTGCGACGCTATACAGATGTCATCCAAATATGGAAACGCGAACTTCTCCAGTCCTCTTAACACTTCATGCATGTGTCGCTGGAACGACTGCGCCGCGTTCCGTAGGCCAAAGTTCATATATAAAAACTCAAACATGCCGAAAGGCGTTGTAACAGCAGTTTTTGGCACGTCCGATTGTTGAATCGGAATTTGATGATATGCCCGCTGCAAGTCAATTGTTGAAAAAACTTCTCGTCCAAACAGAATGTTTGAAAAGTCTTGAATGAAGGGGATGGGATATCGATCCGGTTTCGTTATCGCGTTCAGCGCCCGATAATCAACACACGCCCTCCATTCACCGTTAACTTTCCGCTCCATATGTATTGGACTCGCCCAGTTGCTGTCGGACGGTCGACAAATACCCTTTTCCATAAGATATTTAAACTCTTGCTGTGCAGCCCTCAATTTCTCCGCGTTGAGTCTGCGTGGTCGAGCGAATACTGGTGGTCCTTCGGTTTCGATGTGGTGTGTCGTACTCGAATTGTTCAGGCCTTGATTTTTGTTGTTATCCAATAGGTTCTTGTAATCCGCTAAAATATGAACGAAAGGATGATTAGCTTTATATGCTGACAAATTTACTTCACCTGTGGTGATCACGGTTGCAATCGCTGCGATTTGTGTAATATTGTCGATGAGCTTCCTGTTTTTGAGATCGATTAATAACGCGAAATTTTTCATAAAGTCCGCACCAATGATGCTATTATGAAGTTACATGTGAAGGCGCGTCCAAGATCGACTGTGAGACGTCTCTCACCGAAGGTCTTGATCTCCGAACCATTTGCCGCAAACAGCGTCATTGTTTTTGATGATGTAAATCTGTCTTTGTATGTAGGAGTGACGACAGAAACGTCAGCGCCACTGTCGATCAAAAATCCAAGCTTCGATGTTTTGTCATGAACAACCAATCTGTTGTTGTGTTGGCCAATGTGTTGTTCACTTCCACTGTCATTGACCAACACATTTCTTTCTAGTTTTTTGAATTCGATTTATTAAATGTACACGGATCCCGGCACTTTTTTGCGTCAGTACCGAATTTATAATGGAACCAGCAAAAGTCGCTGTCTTCGTGACTTCTACGACTGACAACACTTGATGATCTGGCCGACCGATTACAGCTCCGATTGCGACCTCGTTGAGCACTTCTGTTGCTTGTTCGTTTGATTAATTCACTCACTTGCAAACTCAGCTGCTGCTCCTGTTGTTGCAATGACAATTCCGTTTTTGGACTTTCTGTTTTGCTGATCGGTGCAGTATCCGTCACCATAACTTCACGGAACTCACCGATTTCCATTATCTTGTCCGCTAAGCGTGCCAATGCCACCAGTTCTTCGTTCGATGCTTGTAAAATTGCTCGTACCTGCGTAGGCAAGCGCTGCAACCAGAGTGTTTTCAAGAACTCACCGTTAATCCTCGTACCTCCGAGCTCGCGGAGTTCGTTTAGGAGTTGTGAGAGTCGTTTGTCACCCAAATCGACCTCCGATAGCAACTTCTTGATCTTTTTTTGTTCTGAGTCGCCAAATCGTTCGATGATTGTCCGTTTAAGATTCTCGTACTTATTCTCAGCCGGCGGTGTTAAGACGGCGTCTGAAATCTGCGTCAACACTCTCGCCTCGATTGCACTTATCACCGTATTAAATTTCGACAAATCCGTTTTGATTTGTGAAATCTGGAATTGCGCTTCGATCTGAGCAAACCAAATTTCTGGCTTATCGTGCCAAAACGGCGGTATTCGTACCGACACTCTCGTCACCATATCTCGCGTTTCACGGTCCGCTTCTTGAATTTGACCTTGATTCGTTCCTGGAGTCACATCTGCCTTTCCACTGTTTCCGGCCACGTTTTCGCCGACCTCGGGATTACCGGATTCCGCCATGTTTCAGAAATTCTATTGTTCTGATCGGGTGTCACCAATTGTGGTTATCACTTTTACGATGATGAAAGTAAAACACAAGCGTTAAAATCCACAAATTAAATTTATTCAATTGCTTTTTGACAGCACACGAGAGCGTTGCGATCGTTGCGAAATTCTTTACCAGAAGGGAACTGAACTGAGATTTTTCATTTACATCAAGTTGTTCATCCTGTCATCTCTGTGCTGTTGGCGCGCACTTTCAAAAGAACTATCGCCGCCACATATGTATATAAAGAGACACCTCCCGGTCAATAATGTAATCAATTAGATTTCCTATGGCGAGTGGGAGCTACTTTTTTATGTGGAAACTACTGGATTTTTTATATTAAATGTTTTTCTTTCATATTTCGCAGTAGTGGAAATGTATAGTGCTCAATGTTATCGTGTAAAATTGTAATCAAGTAATTTTATTACTTTTTAGGGGCAGCAGATGAATTTCGCTCACTAGCAAACTCAACGTTACTTTTTTTGTAAAAACTAATTTCTGTTAAATTTATACTTCCTGGCTGCGAAGTCACATGCCATATAAAGCATTCCGGAAAATGGATGCACGCATTTATCACGCACTTTGGTATAGAGCCTAATTTTCTTCATATTTATTCCTTTATTTGCTTGTACCATTCTGAAGTCATTGGCCAATAGTCAAGAACACGTGTTTGAAGTACCAACTATTGTTAATTATTCTGCTCAGATAAAGATATGTATGTCGAGCAATACTTGGAAAGGATATTGCAAGGTTGTAAAGTGCATTAGCGACATAGAGATGGTGTTTATTTGCGGATCCTATCATTATGAAATGGATAAAAATAAACAAAATATGTAGGAGGCAAATAATGCACCTAATCTCTTAGGTTAAATTTCTTTTTATATACTCGCATGTTTGTTCATCTACAGTTTTACCCGCTGTCTGTACAAACATCTAATTTTACTGAGCATGCGTGTCCTTTATCTACAGAATAATTTTATCACGAACTGCCTTTGGTCTTATCTGTAAGATTCTAATTTTAGGATTGAAACGATGTTATTGCCTCGTGGATTATGTCAAGGACTTCGACTTGTGCTGCTTGTAAATATTTAAGTTATCCGGGTGTGTTCAAATTTGATCAACGCTTTTTAGGGGTGATAGGTAGAAGTGTGCTCGAGTGGTCATTGACAAACAAAAAGCCATCCGATGACAAACTTTTCAAATGGGCATTACATGCAACACAAATTTTAACCAACTGCATTGTAGTGTTTTTTTTTTATAAAAGACAACTGTATTTATCTGGTCGGAAATATGTCAGAACGATAACAAGAAGTTTTATCTCAGAAACGAATGGATACTACTCCTCGTCTCAATGTACACAACATTCTCCACTGTTTGGTGTTTGGACTTAGCATGGGGTTGTGCTGTACAGTGTTTATGTTCAGATTAAGTTATCATTTGCTTGATGTTGTGAGAGCATATGGTATGTCGTGAAAATTTTTTTGATACAGAGTCGTTTACACAGGTAACTCCCAAGAGTTTAATTTCGAAAAGATTGCTATTATTGTGATTGATAATATAAATATGCGAAATTTTGACATTGTGAATTTTCTAGAACGTCAAGCAATCAAGTTTGCGTTCTGCTGCGGAACTATCGTAGCTGGTATTAGAGTTAAATATCCCATTAAAATATTTATTTACTTTCGATTACAAAATTTAAATTGGAATCTACACTTTTATACGAAGTTGAAAACCAGACCATATTTTGACTTTTGTACATCAAAATAATGTTGGGTATATGTCAATTCGAGTCTAAATTTCATTTTAATGTAAGAAGCTCACACCTTTAATGTCCAAATCATATCGATAATTTTGCCGAGATCAACGTTTTGTTTATTAAGAGTGTTACAATAACTCGTTTCGAATTTTACTGTGAACTACGCATAAGGGTCAAATAAAATTAAAATTATCAATCGCAGAACGTGTAAAGAGCCCCATATACATACGATTATTCTTGCGTGTCATTCCTTGCATGAAAATTGGTATTTTTCTCGAAAATCTACCGTATTATAAAAAACTAGCCGCGTACCGCGGCTACACTCGCGTTGTGCCATCGTCCCGTTGATCCATTGGTCCAGATTCTCCCGTTGCTATTGTTAAATAATGGTATGGTATAAGGCGTGGTGATGCTATCATCCTCCTTCACTTAGACGTTATTGTTCGTCCATTGTGCTCCCCGTTTGAGTTTGAAGAACTCCTGGAACCTAAAATCATTTAGTAGATTTTATAAAGTTTGCTATGTTACATAGCTTTCCTTTATCGATATCACTGAGGTCATCGAGGAAATAAGCGCCGAGGTTCCGTCTTCTCGTTTTCGATAGGCCCGGACACTCACATAGGACGTGAAAGATTGACTCCTCCACTTCTGGGTCACCGCAGCTACGACAAAGATCATGGGTGTTAAGGAAACCACGACATTGTCTAACTAGTTTTGATCGTGTTGTGTTCGAGCTAAGGGCCTTAATGGCTGCTTGGCTGTCAATGCAAATAGTGATGTCTTCTGTTGCATTCACCTGTCAAGTATTGCAAAGACTTCCGCTTGAAATACACTGGCATGGCCGGTAGCCTGAAGGACTCATTAATATCGAGTTCCTGTGAGAACACCCCCGCGCCTGTACCAGAAATCATTTTCGAACCGTCGGTAAATACCATTATGGTCCTGCTGTCTAGGTTGCGTTCTACATTCCAGTTGACCCTGTGTGGGATTTTAACAGAAAATTCCCTACTGAAATCTAATTCTGGCATAATATAGTCCATTTCCCTGTTCATATCACACTCCAAATGTATAGTTAATGCACCGAAAATGAACGAACTGTCGCTTAATCATTTGAAATACACTCAAATGTTGAACAACTTTTAATAATTTTCTTAACGCTCAAACAATCGCGGGCGTACTCTCAACAAATCATCAAAGTTTCATCGCAAGCCAACGCGCATGACAACATGCATGGGGGTTTATGGCGATCGTCATTCCAATTTTGCAGTTTTCGAATGCGGATGACGGCTCATTGAAGGCTAAAGAAAATATTTTCTTTTGTTCCGTATCCTGACGGAAAAGAAACATCTTATTATAGTACCAGGTGAATCTTCGTAGGGCTAACGCAATGATACGATCACTGAATTACGCTCAATTTTACTTTATTATTTTAATAATACAGTATTTTGATTTATTTTTGCAATCGAAATTTGAATTCAGAATGAAACCTACGTTTTTATGGTTATAGAATTATTTCGTGATCGTATTATTGCACTAGCCCAAAAAACTCTCACGCCTAGCGCATATTTAGTATTTGTCATAAAATTACTCAGGTACGGGGGGATCGACGTAGACAAAAAATCCTTTGATGTCCGGCTTTTAGGATTTACCGTGTTCCTGCTTTTGTTACCCGCATGCTTATATTATCCAAATTCTTTTATTACCTAAATCCTTTTTCTTATCCTACATAAGAGGAAACTAAATAACGGTTTCTCTTCGATTAACCAAGATCTGCTAAATTTAATATAATAATGAAACTTTAACATGATCTGTCACAAATCTCTTTATCGCAATAAGGATAGTCGTAAAACTCTTCGAGTTTTGCTTAGGACAAGCTCCGACAATTCTTGTGGTTCAAGATTTATTTTTTGAATCTTGTCGTAGGCATTTATACTATTGTTTATTAAATTGTTTTTATTTATATTTCTGTTCCTTTTTCTTCCTTTTTTATTCTGAACATCATCGTCCAAAACACTGTCGATTAGAAGAGCACAAGCCACTACGTCAAGCATTCCACTTTGTGTTTTGAAGCGAGACTGGATACGTGAACGTGTATGGGAAATCAAAATTCATGCATGAGACGCATAAATAACATGCTAGAATTTTCGTCTATGTGCCCCTTGAAGCTTGTTGAGGCCTATTATGATAATAGGCGCGCAAACAAAAATGCATTTCGTGCTTTTCGTTAGCATAATCGTCCTACCGAGAGAGCCATTGGGCAAATTGTGAAGAAATTTCAAGAAACTGGGTCAGTAGCGAATGTGAAAACACGATTGCGGGCTCGTGCCGGTCGTTCATCCGAAAACACTGATGCAGTTCATGTAGTCCAGTAAATCTAGGAATTCTTAAAGAAAAAAATGGAAGGCGAAATGTTTTGACGTGGTTAGGTTCCAATGATGGAGTAGAATAGGGAATCACAGTTTTACACCAAAATTTGATATGGCGTGTTCCTGAAATTTTGACTTTTCTGTTTTGTCGATTTGTAGTCGTATTTTACATTTCTCGCAAGAAATGGTAAAAACCAAATGTAGGGAATTCAGTCCTCTCTAAAGTTTAAAAAACTGGGACAATCTCCTAATTTCTTACACTTTTCGCTTATTATTAGCAATAAATAATGATTTTTCAAAAAAGTTGTGCAGATAAAAAAGATATAGAATTTAATTCTCTTTAAATTTGGTTCTTACTATTTTTTGAGAGAAAAAATTCTACTCCATCATTGGAACCTAACACCGTTAAAACATTTCGCCTTCTATTTTTTTCCGTTATTTACTGAAATTTTGTCTCTGATTACTGGACTAATGAGAGCGTGGCAATCCCAAACACCTCCATTCGCAGGAATAGACCTTGTCCTCGGCCACTTTGCATCGAATTTTGTCAAAAGATTTGTCCCTATCACGGTCGTATATAGAGGTCTGGAAACTCAATGCAATTTTTTGTAGACACAAAAGTGAATCAAATTTATGTTGTTGTCGTATTGACCACCAGGTTCGTGAAGCTCTCGTGGTTTTCTGTCAGATTGTTAAAAAATGTAAATTGTGATCGAAACGTCAAAACCGAATACGTATGTAAGTGGTGAAGAAATTTAGTGTTTTAAAGTGAGTACAAAGGAAATATGACGTCAACTTCATTGCCATTGTTTTGTACGGATGCAATAATCCGACTTTTCGTCTATGATGAATGTGATTACTTTGCGATAATAGCTCACTGTTTGTTGGTGGAAGAAAAAATTTTCAAGATGGCAGTAAGACAGTGCAATAATAGGTAATAATTCGAGATCAGATCAGATTTTATTATACCATAAAAATAATAATAATAAGATAATAATGGTGTCCGACTAGAGCTATTAAAAGCCGAGTGGAGGTCGTTCGTCAAGCTACTATCCTTATTCAGTTTTTCTTGCATTTTGAAACAAACGACTGAATCGCGACACACACGTCGCCAGGTTTCGCGAATTATCCAAGGAAAACTGCCAGTCCTGACCCCGAAACATAAAACGCAATTACGAAACATAAATAGGACGTCGTGCCCTGCCTCGGGTGTAAACACAAATCCAAAATTCTTAAAATTTATCGACTCGTAATGACTTAACTTAATCTTAAAATAGAAAAAACAATGTTACGTGTCGATAATAATCAGCTCATCAATGCCTCATACGAGAGGTCGGGTAAATACCGCCTTATAATAATAGGGATCTTGCGCTGCTTCAGCTCCTTCATGGCAATCTGTAGCGGATCCGTTTCGCCCTCCAGCTCGACCATAATCCCGTTCCCAGCACACGGGCCCGCTCGTATTTACCCATGTTCTTGGTGGTGATGCGCTTCGATTTAGGGACACCGCCGCCCACCTGGCCCGGTGCTATGATTTAGATATTAGGTGCGTTTTTTTCAACTGGATCAGATCAAATTGAAAAAAAAAACGCAGTGGATCATCCCAAAAGCTACTTTAGCAGGGTTAACAATGCTGTTCGTAAATGCCTCGGATAAACAGTCAGCTGCCCTGGCGGTAAAGGGGAGGAAACGGCACTGTACAAAGGTCATACAAACAAAGACTTTTTCAATAATTTTCTACATTCGTTCTCTATCTTACACATGGACTTGCATTTCCGTACAAAATGTATTCAGTTACAGCAACTTTTCGATTAGCATATTCTGCCTGTTGGGTGCAAATACCTGCTACAAATTGAATTTAGTGCTGAATCGCATGGCGCCATCTGTGACATTGCTAAAATAGTTGCCATTTAAATAAGCTTTAAAAGCACAAAATTGATCCATCGATGATCCCATTTTGATTTTGGATCATCTCGTTGTTTTTTTCAATGTAAAACGAATGATCTTGATCTTGATCCAGTTGAAAAAAACGCACCTATTATCGACTTCCTCGTCCCGGTTTAGCTCGTCGATTTGATCATCTTCGTCGACATCATCGAAATCGCCTCACTGAAATGCGTCGCCACGTTTAGGTTAAGTTGAACGGGATTTTATTTCGGCAGAATACTTAGGTACTCTTTGTTATCGTATCCTTCATCCATTGTTTAGTAGTAGCGGGAAAACGTTAACGATTCTTCTTCCTTTACAGTTTTATGTTTTTTCATCAGCATATTTCGTAACGTTCTGTAAAATTTTCCGAAATTTACGATTGATATTTACAGTGACGGACAAAAGTCTACGGCAACACCTTATTTTGAGGTTCTGGTGAATTGGAAGCCTTAATCAAAAATCCATTGATGCGGATTTTTTCAGTAACTTAAATATATATTTATAAAAAAAAAAAAAACTTTTCATAACAAACTTAAAGGTAAATTCATAAAAACAAAAAAAAAATGAATGGAGAAAAGTGTACGACAGTCGTCAGTACTGGCTGGCTTATACACAAAAAATTTACAACTAAACGTATTGGAATTTTTAAATTTATTTGCTGACTTAGTACTTGACTGGAACCCTCTTTAGCATCAATTACTTTTTACAGACTTCGGGACTTAAAGGCGACTTAATTGCCAGTTTCTGTCCATTAATTTTTTATGTTTTTATGAATTTACTTTTAAGTTTGTTATGAAAAGTTTTTGTTTTTGTTTTTTTTTTGTTATAAATATACTAGCCGCGTCCCGCGGCTTCGCTCGCTGCGCTCGCGTTGTTCTATCGTCCCTGTTACTCCCGTCTTTCCCGTTGATCCCGTTTCTCCGGTTGATCCATTGGTCCTGTTCCTCCCGTTGCTCCCGTTTCTCTCGTTGATCCATTGGATCTGATTCTCCCGTTGCTCCTGTTTCTCCCGATGCTCCTGTTACTCCCGTTGCTCCCATTTCTCCCGTTGCTTCTGTTACTCCATCCTTTATCAACAATCTTCTATCCAACACCCTCCAACCCTACTTCATCCATTATCATCTATCCATCATCTACCATCCTATATCTACCATCCACCATCCCTTTTCCACCATTCTCTATCAACCATCCTCCATTCACCATTCATCATTCTCCATCCTCCATATTCCACCCTCTATCCACCATTCACCATCCCATATCCAACATCCACCATCCTCCATCATTTATCTTCATCCACCATCCTCCATCTAAAACTCTCCATTCCTCATCCACGTTCGTTCTGCTCGAACTTGTGAAATATGTATGCGTCTGTGCTGCGCGCGCTCTTCAACAGTTTGACTCGCACGAATATTCGCAACTCTTTTTGCATTACGACTCCGTTGTGCAATGTTTGATCTCCTTGATCGATTGTACCTCGCCTGTAGGAAAACACATGGCCACATGGTCACACATATCATACATACATCAAAAAAAATTCCGAACAAACGGAAATCAAAACACATGAACACATGGACACATAGGCGTATATATGTATGTATATGTATGACCATTTGGCCGTGTGTTTTGATTTCCGTTCGTCCGGGTTTTTTTTTATGTATAAAGATAGCAGAGACTATTCGGAAAATAATAATCCATGGAAACCGGTTGAATAGTTGCGAACAACAAACGAAAAAATTTCTCCATACAAAATGTACTGAAAATGAAATTTTCCAAATTTTCCATTTTCCGGGTAAATTTGCAATTTTTGGCTCCGTTAGTATCTAAGTTGGGCCCTAACGAATACATCATATAAATTTGAGCCAAATCGGACGAACGGTTGCTGAGTTATACGTGTACATACACAGACCACTTATTTTGATATACAGAGGGTGATCAACGAATTATGATCACTTACGTATTTTCTAGAAAATATTAAAACTAATTGCTTTATGAAGGTATTAGAGTATAATTAGTTGTCAACTTTACCGGGATGGGTTCCGGGTACTTTCTGAAGGTAAAAGACATATTCTTTAATGACCTGTCAGCAGGTAGAAACCCTTTTTTTTGAAGAAAGTAGAGGTAATGCCCCTCCCACCTAAATACCTTTCCTAGTTAAAAGTACTGCCTACTTAAAAAAGATATAAATATACTAAGCTAATTTTTGATGAATGTTTTCACAGTACATTTTGAATTGAAAATACAAGGTTTTCCGGTAAATACTGTTAAATTTATTTTGTGTGACGTTTCGGACTCGACTGAGTCCTTTATCAAACTGATCGACAATATCTCTACAACTGTTATATATACAAATGAAAGTAGGTAAAAAAGGGGTTACTAAATTAACTAACAGAAGGGTCAATTAGAAAAACAGGTAAAAAAGGGGGTTACAAAATTAACTAATAGAAGGGTCAATTAGAAGACAAAAGGGGAAATGTACGGTGATAAGGGAGGTCATAAAAATATTAAACAGAGGCGGGGTTATAAGAAGGGAAATAGTTATGAAAGTTGAAATTAATTAATTAGTTTTTGGGATCGAAGATTTTTGGTAAACGTTGGTTTTTCCAAAACGTAGACAAGGTAGCCAAAGTGAAGAGAGGTTGTATCCAGCGTCTCGGTTAAAATTTTGTGGATGTTTGGTTATCTCAATTGCTTCTCTTACAATTCTTTGAAAATAGTGTTTCGTCCTGGCCAATATTTTGACGTTGTTGAAATCGATTGAATGGTTTTCTACCGCTGCATGTTCCGCAATTGCTGATGAGTGGACCTGGTTTTTTGTGTGCAGCGTTGATGTTCACGAATCCTTGTTGACTTTGTTGCAAGACCCGCAGGGAACTTTGTAAATGCCCTCCATTTCCAGTGGGATTTTGTCCTTTTGGTTTCCTAAGAAACCTCGAAGCGTGGTTGCCGTAGAGTAGGTCGTACGTATGTCGGCTTTCCTGAGTACCCTGCCGATTCGATCTGTTGTACCCTCTATGTAAGGTAATGTCACCCATCTTTTTATAGTATGCTCGTTCGTATCTTTTTCTTCCTGGTTCTTAATGGCTTTGGGTTTCTGTTTGCATACTTTGTTGATAGTGCTCCTAGTGTATCCGTTGGCTGCAAAGGTTTTCTGTAGGTGTTCCATTTCGTTGCGAAGTGCGTGTGGGTTATCGTTGGTGATACATTGTGCTCTGTGTATAAGTGTTCTAAGTACTCCTTCCTTCAGCTTGGGATGATGGTGGGAAGACGCATGTAGATATCTGTTAGTGTGAGTAGGTTTTCTGTATACGGCGAAATGTAAAGATGGTACAGCTTTTTCGACTAGTACATCCAAAAAGGGTAGTTTGCCGTCTTTTTCCATCTCCATTGTGAATTTGATGTTGCTGTGTTGTGAGTTGAGGTGGTCTAGGAACTTATCTAATTCCTCTTTTCCATGCTGCCAGATAATGAAGGTGTCGTCAACATATCAAAGGTATAGTTTCGGTTTTAGTGATGCTGAGTTGAGAGCGTTCTTTTCGAATTCTTCCATGAAAATTTCCGCAACTACTACTACTATTTTCAAAGAATTGTAAGAGAAGCAATTGAGATAACCAAACATCCACAAAATTTTAACCGAGACGCTGGATACAACCTCTCTTCACTTTGGCTACCTTGTCTACGTTTTGGAAAAAACAACGTTTACCAAAAATCTTCGATCCCAAAAACTAATTAATTAATTTCAACTTTCATAACTATTTCCCTTCTTATAAACCCCCGCCTCTGTTTAATATTTTTATGACCTCCCTTATCACCGTACATTTCCCCTTTTGTCTTCTAATTGACCCTTCTATTAGTTAATTTTGTAACCCCCTTTTTTACCTGTTTTTCTAATTGACCCTTCTGTTAGTTAATTTAGTAACCCCTTTTTTACCTACTTTCATTTGTATATATAACAGTTGTAGAGATATTGTCGATCAGTTTGATAAAGGACTCAGTCGAGTCCGAAACGTCACACAAAATAAATTTAACAGTATTTACCGGAAAACCTTGTATTTTCATATACTAAGCTATTCAAAACAAAACTATTCCGAGATTGTTCGTGGTTAAGTCAAAGTGAAGTTTAAAATTTTAAAGTGGGTATATTAGACGCTAAGCAGCTTACAGCCAAAATTAAGAGTGTTTTCAAAAAGTGTTCATAATGGGACGTGCAAAAGACATTACTGATTTAAAAAAATTTGCCATTTCAACGCTGTTGAAACAAGAAATATATTCGTATCGCGAAATTACCCGAAAAGAGTGCGTTTCTTACGCAACAGTACAAAATATTGCCAAAAATTTGCAATTAGGACTGTCTCCACGTGCGAATAAACGCAAAAACTGCTGTGGAAAACGGAAGACAACACCGCGTACGGACAGACAAATTATTAACACCGCTCTGCAACATCGCAACGCACCCATTGGAGCATTAAACGCAACAATTCGAGAAGAAGGCATCAATTTATCTGCAGTTACAGTGCGAAGAAGACTTTACGCAGCAAATATAAAATGCAGGCGTCCCGCTAAAAGACCACGAATAACCGAAGTGATGAAGAAGAAACGGTTAATTTGGGCGAAATTTCACAAGAACTATACGGAAAGTAATTGAGATAAGGTAAATTAAAAAATAAAATTTGTTAATACTAGTAGATTGCTTAATAGTAGACTTTTTGGTATTTAAAATATTTTGACATTTACACAGGTTATCTTTAGCGACGAGTGTCGTCTAGAGGCGTTGACGGAATCAACACAATTTGTCAGAAGACGGCCGCAAGAGAGTAACCATAAAGACTGCGTGGTAACAAGGGTGAAACATCCCCCCACAGTGATGATATGGGGTTGTATAACATCCGAGGGACCAGGACCGATCCATTTTGTAGAAGGGAATCTTCGTCAAGATCAATACAAAAACATTGTGCGGGATGAGCTTACACCATTTATGGACTCCTTACCCCTCGGAGGATCGGATACACATTTTTGCAAGACGGGGCACCTTGCCATACAGCGGCATCCGTAAGAAGATTCTTTGATGATGAGGAAATCATGGTTTTACCTTGGCCAGGCCATTCGCCGGATAGAAAATTGCTGGGCGCATCTTAAGACCTTAGTGTATCAACGGCAGAATACTAATATTAATATTTTAAAAGAAAATATTCAAGATGTGTGGGATAATAACTTAGATTTTAAGAACTTAGTGATAAAAAATATGAAAAGTATGACGAATAGAACAAAAGAGGTTCTAAAAGCTTTACTAAATATTAACACAGAATGTTTATTTTAGTGTAAATACTTAAACAAGAATACATTTACAAGTTTCAATTAAAAAAAAAAGTTTTTCTTCATTTTTGTGAGTTTCTGATATAATTAAAGTCGAAATCGTGAAAAATTTCGAAGCGATCATAATTCGTTGATCACCCTCTGTATATAGATTTAAGTTACTGAAGAAATCCGCATCAATGGATTTTTGATTAAGGCGTCCAATTAACCAGAACCTCAATATAAGGTGTTGCCGTAAACTTTTGTCCGTCACTGTATATTGTCATGTCGCAATCACAACGTCAGGAATGAACGTTCTTGCGCTTGCGCAACTAATCGATAGTAGCGACTCTGTTGATAAAACGATAAGTTTACGAGTTCATATGCTTAAAAAAAGTGTCCACCCCCACCACGGCAGTTTCCAGACCTGTATGTATAAGATCGTGCGTGGTCCCTACACACCTACAAAATCCAACTGACGCAAGAACTGAAGCTTACTGACCATTCGAAACTTCTTACTTTCCCAGCGAATAATATCCAGAAACAGCGAAATCAATTGGCCACCGAGATCGTGCGATTTGATTCCTTTGGACTCCTTTTTTGGGGTTATCTCAAAAGCAAGGTTTACGCCAATGAACCAAACGCCGTTCAACAACTGAAGGACGATATTTTTTTTTAAGGATACTGAACTGGACTTAGGTGGTTAGCCTTTAATACACTGTTAGAGTGTACAATCCAATCAGCTTAGGGATGGGAGGTCAGAAATCGGGCAGGGTGTGGCAGTGTACTAGTTGGTGTTAATAATTTTTGAGTGCTGTTAGGCTATGATGTGATCTACCAGAAGTGAAATGTTGCCTATAACAAATCAAGTACTGTCTGGTATCTCTGATGGCGTTAGTGAATCTGATAAGAATGTAAACAGAAATCATCTGCTCAGTGTTAAATCCTTTAGTAGTGATCCAGTTAAACATTCCGCACTGTTCACTATTTATATTAATAATTTCAAAATTTTTGATGAATGTTTTCACAGTACATTTTGAATTGAAAATACAAGGTTTTCCGGTAAATACTGTTAAATTTATTTTGTGTGACGTTTCGGACTCGACTGAGTCCTTTATCAAACTGATCGACAATATCTCTACAACTGTTATATATACAAATGAAAGTAGGTAAAAAAGGGTTACTAAATTAACTAACAGAAGGGTCAATTAGAAAAACAGGTAAAAAAGGGGGTTACAAAATTAACTAATAGAAGGGTCAATTAGAAGACAAAAGGGGAAATTTACGGTGATAAGGGAGGTCATAAAAACATTAAACAGAGGCGGGGGTTTATAAGAAGGGAAATAGTTATGAAAGTTGAAATTAATTAATTAGTTTTTGGGATCGAAGATTTTTGGTAAACGTTGTTTTTTCCAAAACGTAGACAAGGTAGCCAAAGTGAAGAGAGGTTGTATCCAGCGTCTCGGTTAAAATTTTGTGGATGTTTGGTTATCTCAATTGCTTCTCTTACAATTCTTTGAAAATAGTGTTTCGTCCTGGCCAATATTTTGACGTTGTTGAAATCGATTGAATGGTTTTCTACCGCTGCATGTTCCGCAATTGCTGATGAGTGGACCTGGTTTTTTTGTGTGCAGCGTTGATGTTCACGAATCCTTGTTCTGATGGTCCGTCCTGTTTCTCCGATGTAGACTTTGTTGCAAGACCCGCAGGGAACTTTGTAAATGCCCTCCATTTCCAGTGGGATTTTGTCCTTTTGGTTTCCTAAGAAACCTCGAAGCGTGGTTGCCGTAGAGTAGGTCGTACGTATGTCGGCTTTCCTGAGTACCCTGCCGATTCGATCTGTTGTACCCTCTATGTAAGGTAATGTCACCCATCTTTTTATATTATGCTCGTTCGTATCTTTTTCTTCCTGGTTCTTCATGGCTTTGGGTTTCTGTTTGCATACTTTGTTGATAGTGCTCCTAGTGTATCCGTTGGCTGCAAAGGTTTTCTGTAGGTGTTCCATTTCGTTGCGAAGTGCGTGTGGGTTATCGTTGGTGATACATTGTGCTCTGTGGATAAGTGTTCTAAGTACTCCTTCCTTCTGCTTGGGATGATGGTGGGAAGACGCATGTAGATATCTGTTAGTGTGAGTAGGTTTTCTGTATACGGCGAAATGTAAAGATGGTACAGCTTTTTCGACTAGTACATCCAAAAAGGGTAGTTTGCCGTCTTTTTCCATCTCCATTGTGAATTTGATGTTGCTGTGTTGTGAGTTGAGGTGGTCTAGGAACTTATCTAATTCCTCTTTTCCATGCTGCCAGATAATGAAGGTGTCGTCAACATATCGAAGGTATAGTTTCGGTTTTAGTGATGCTGAGTTGAGAGCGTTCTTTTCGAATTCTTCCATGAAAATTTCCGCAACTACTACTACTATTTTCAAAGAATTGTAAGAGAAGCAATTGAGATAACCAAACATCCACAAAATTTTAACCGAGACGCTGGATACAACCTCTCTTCACTTTGGCTACCTTGTCTACGTTTTGGAAAAAACAACGTTTACCAAAAATCTTCGATCCCAAAAACTAATTAATTAATTTCAACTTTCATAACTATTTCCCTTCTTATAAACCCCCGCCTCTGTTTAATATTTTTATGACCTCCCTTATCACCGTACATTTCCCCTTTTGTCTTCTAATTGACCCTTCTATTAGTTAATTTTGTAACCCCCTTTTTTACCTGTTTTTCTAATTGACCCTTCTGTTAGTTAATTTAGTAACCCCTTTTTTACCTACTTTCATTTGTATATATAACAGTTGTAGAGATATTGTCGATCAGTTTGATAAAGGACTCAGTCGAGTCCGAAACGTCACACAAAATAAATTTAACAGTATTTACCGGAAAACCTTGTATTTTCATATACTAAGCTATTCAAAACAAAACTATTCCGAGATTGTTCGTGGTTAAGTCAAAGTGAAGTTTAAAATTTTAAAGTGGGTATATTAGACGCTAAGCAGCTTACAGCCAAAATTAAGAGTGTTTTCAAAAAGTGTTCATAATGGGACGTGCAAAAGACATTACTGATTTAAAAAAATTTGCCATTTCAACGCTGTTGAAACAAGAAATATATTCGTATCGCGAAATTACCCGAAAAGAGTGCGTTTCTTACGCAACAGTACAAAATATTGCCAAAAATTTGCAATTAGGACTGTCTCCACGTGCGAATAAACGCAAAAACTGCTGTGGAAAACGGAAGACAACACCGCGTACGGACAGAAAAATTATTAACACCGCTCTGCAACATCGCAACGCACCCATTGGAGCATTAAACGCAACAATTCGAGAAGAAGGCATCAATTTATCTGCAGTTACAGTGCGAAGAAGACTTTACGCAGCAAATATAAAATGCAGGCGTCCCGCTAAAAGACCACGAATAACCGAAGTGATGAAGAAGAAACGGTTAATTTGGGCGAAATTTCACAAGAACTATACGGAAAGTAATTGAGATAAGGTAAATTAAAAAATAAAATTTGTTAATACTAGTAGATTGCTTAATAGTAGACTTTTTGGTATTTAAAATATTTTGACATTTACACAGGTTATCTTTAGCGACGAGTGTCGTCTAGAGGCGTTGACGGAATCAACACAATTTGTCAGAAGACGGCCGCAAGAGAGTAACCATAAAGACTGCGTGGTAACAAGGGTGAAACATCCCCCCACAGTGATGATATGGGGTTGTATAACATCCGAGGGACCAGGACCGATCCATTTTGTAGAAGGGAATCTTCGTCAAGATCAATACAAAAACATTGTGCGGGATGAGCTTACACCATTTATGGACTCCTTACCCCTCGGAGGATCGGATACACATTTTTGCAAGACGGGGCACCTTGCCATACAGCGGCATCCGTAAGAAGATTCTTTGATGATGAGGAAATCATGGTTTTACCTTGGCCAGGCCATTCGCCGGATAGAAAATTGCTGGGCGCATCTTAAGACCTTAGTGTATCAACGGCAGAATACTAATATTAATATTTTAAAAGAAAATATTCAAGATGTGTGGGATAATAACTTAGATTTTAAGAACTTAGTGATAAAAAATATGAAAAGTATGACGAATAGAACAAAAGAGGTTCTAAAAGCTTTACTAAATATTAACACAGAATGTTTATTTTAGTGTAAATACTTAAACAAGAATACATTTACAAGTTTCAATTAAAAAAAAAAGTTTTTCTTCATTTTTGTGAGTTTCTGATATAATTAAAGTCGAAATCGTGAAAAATTTCGAAGCGATCATAATTCGTTGATCACCCTCTGTATATAGATTTAAGTTACTGAAGAAATCCGCATCAATGGATTTTTGATTAAGGCGTCCAATTAACCAGAACCTCAATATAAGGTGTTGCCGTAAACTTTTGTCCGTCACTGTATATTGTCATGTCGCAATCACAACGTCAGGAATGAACGTTCTTGCGCTTGCGCAACTAATCGATAGTAGCGACTCTGTTGATAAAACGAGAAGTTTACGAGTTCATATGCTTAAAAAAAGTGTCCACCCCCACCACGGCAGTTTCCAGACCTGTATGTATAAGATCGTGCGTGGTCCCTACACACCTACAAAATCCAACTGACGCAAGAACTGAAGCCTACTGACCATTCGAAACTTCTTACTTTCCCAGCGAATAATATCCAGAAACAGCGAAATCAATTGGCCACCGAGATCGTGCGATTTGATTCCTTTGGACTCCTTTTTTGGGGTTATCTCAAAAGCAAGGTTTACGCCAATGAACCAAACGCCGTTCAACAACTGAAGGACGATATTTTTTTTTAAGGATACTGAACTGGACTTAGGTGGTTAGCCTTTAATACACTGTTAGAGTGTACAATCCAATCAGCTTAGGGATGGGAGGTCAGAAATCGGGCAGGGTGTGGCAGTGTACTAGTTGGTGTTAATAATTTTTGAGTGCTGTTAGGCTATGATGTGATCTACCAGAAGTGAAATGTTGCCTATAACAAATCAAGTACTGTCTGGTATCTCTGATGGCGTTAGTGAATCTGATAAGAATGTAAACAGAAATCATCTGCTCAGTGTTAAATCCTTTAGTAGTGATCCAGTTAAACATTCCGCACTGTTCACTATTTATATTAATAATTTCAAAATTTTTGATGAATGTTTTCACAGTACATTTTGAATTGAAAATACAAGGTTTTCCGGTAAATACTGTTAAATTTATTTTGTGTGACGTTTCGGACTCGACTGAGTCCTTTATCAAACTGATCGACAATATCTCTACAACTGTTATATATACAAATGAAAGTAGGTAAAAAAGGGTTACTAAATTAACTAACAGAAGGGTCAATTAGAAAAACAGGTAAAAAAGGGGGTTACAAAATTAACTAATAGAAGGGTCAATTAGAAGACAAAAGGGGAAATTTACGGTGATAAGGGAGGTCATAAAAACATTAAACAGAGGCGGGGGTTTATAAGAAGGGAAATAGTTATGAAAGTTGAAATTAATTAATTAGTTTTTGGGATCGAAGATTTTTGGTAAACGTTGTTTTTTCCAAAACGTAGACAAGGTAGCCAAAGTGAAGAGAGGTTGTATCCAGCGTCTCGGTTAAAATTTTGTGGATGTTTGGTTATCTCAATTGCTTCTCTTACAATTCTTTGAAAATAGTGTTTCGTCCTGGCCAATATTTTGACGTTGTTGAAATCGATTGAATGGTTTTCTACCGCTGCATGTTCCGCAATTGCTGATGAGTGGACCTGGTTTTTTTGTGTGCAGCGTTGATGTTCACGAATCCTTGTTCTGATGGTCCGTCCTGTTTCTCCGATGTAGACTTTGTTGCAAGACCCGCAGGGAACTTTGTAAATGCCCTCCATTTCCAGTGGGATTTTGTCCTTTTGGTTACCTAAGAAACCTCGAAGCGTGGTTGCCGTAGAGTAGGTCGTACGTATGTCGGCTTTCCTGAGTACCCTGCCGATTCGATCTGTTGTACCCTCTATGTAAGGTAATGTCACCCATCTTTTTATATTATGCTCGTTCGTATCTTTTTCTTCCTGGTTCTTCATGGCTTTGGGTTTCTGTTTGCATACTTTGTTGATAGTGCTCCTAGTGTATCCGTTGGCTGCAAAGGTTTTCTGTAGGTGTTCCATTTCGTTGCGAAGTGCGTGTGGGTTATCGTTGGTGATACATTGTGCTCTGTGGATAAGTGTTCTAAGTACTCCTTCCTTCTGCTTGGGATGATGGTGGGAAGACGCATGTAGATATCTGTTAGTGTGAGTAGGTTTTCTGTATACGGCGAAATGTAAAGATGGTACAGCTTTTTCGACTAGTACATCCAAAAAGGGTAGTTTGCCGTCTTTTTCCATCTCCATTGTGAATTTGATATTGCTGTGTTGTGAGTTGAGGTGGTCTAGGAACTTATCTAATTCCTCTTTTCCATGCTGCCAGATAATGAAGGTGTCGTCAACATATCGAAGGTATAGTTTCGGTTTTAGTGATGCTGAGTTGAGAGCGTTCTTTTCGAATTCTTCCATGAAAATTTCCGCAACTACTGGGGATAATGGAGAACCCATGGCGGCGCCTTCCGTCTGTTTGTAGAGTTTGCCTAATGCTGAGAAATAAGTGTTGGTTAAGCAAAAATTAAGAGAGCTCTACGGGGAGCATTATCTCAAGGAAGCGAGGAAGTTGGAGAAAATAAAATTAAAGATCGACAATATTCTGAACCAGATTGCATTTGAAAAGAGGTGCCGTGATAAGAACACCATCCCCAACGGCTTTGTTCTAACAAACATCTGGAACAACAAAGGCAGTCTAAACATACTCAGGAAAGCGAGTATGCAACTATTAAGGAACGACATCAAGTACAAGAGGACCAAACTAACGCATCTCAACAAGGAAGCCCTAGATCTTCAGCTACAACTAAGCAATCATCTGTCCAGGGACATCTTCGAACAGCTTGACAGGATGATATCAGAGCGACGAGACATCAATTCCGACAGGATTAAAACAATACATAAGAAGAAATTCGACAACCTATGGACCCCCCCAACCATCATACCATTGCCACAACTCAACAAGACCAAAGTGGTGGTAAACCTTTCCACTGTGACATTATCGGAAGAACAGGAGAACATATTAAGCAAAGGTTTCAACTTCGCCATTACACCCAACAAAATCCCAACTGAAGAGATCATCCAACAAATTGAACCTGCAATCAGAGGTCTCCCTCAGGCAATGCAAATCCGGCACGAAGTCTCCCACATTATAAGCCGTGCAATCCCCCCTGCAACGAACATATCACACAATGAGCGAAAAGCTCTTAGAGAGCTAAAGGAATTGAAAGACATCTCTATTATGCGGGCTGACAAAGGAAACGCCACAGTAATCATGGACACGACGCAATATGAAGCTAAACTCCAGAACATTCTACAAACAGGACCATACACGGAAATAAAAAGAGACCCGACTACTTCGCTCCATCGAAAACTATCACTATTGATTAAAAAGGATCCTAACTTAACGTCAACGTATTCAAAATTGATCCCTTCTGATCCACATACTCCGAAAATGTACGGTTTACCAAAGATCCATAAGCCGGATGCTCCTTTTCGCCCGATAGTTAGTTCCATCGGAGCGCTTACAAAAGGTTTGGCCAAAGCTCTCTCAGCTGAGGTACGCCCTTTCGTCGGAAACACACCCAGGACCGTGAAAAATTCTACACATCTAGTTGAAACATTAAGAAACATCGAAATAAATCCGGAGGACATACTAGTAAGTTTAGACGTCGAATCCTTGTTCACCAATATTCCGATCAAGGACACTATGAATCTCATCAAAAAACTCATACCGGATAACAGAGTGGATTTAATCGAATTTTGCTTAACCAACACTTATTTCTCAGCATTAGGCAAACTCTACAAACAGACGGAAGGCGCCGCCATGGGTTCTCCATTATCCCCAGTAGTTGCGGAAATTTTCATGGAAGAATTCGAAAAGAACGCTCTCAACTCAGCATCACTAAAACCGAAACTATACCTTCGATATGTTGACGACACCTTCATTATCTGGCAGCATGGAAAAGAGGAATTAGATAAGTTCCTAGACCACCTCAACTCAAAACACAGCAACATCAAATTCACAATGGAGATGGAAAAAGACGGTAAACTACCCTTTTTGGATGTACTAGTCGAAAAAGCTGTACCATCTTTACATTTCGCCGTATACAGAAAACCTACTCACACTAACAGATATCTACATGCGTCTTCCCACCATCATCCCAAGCAGAAGGAAGGAGTACTTAGAACACTTATCCACAGAGCACAATGTATCACCAACGATAACCCACACGCACTTCGCAACGAAATGGAACACCTACAGAAAACCTTTGCAGCCAACGGATACACTAGGAGCACTATCAACAAAGTATGCAAACAGAAACCCAAAGCCATGAAGAACCAGGAAGAAAAAGATACGAACGAGCATAATATAAAAACATAACGCAGTCACGATCGGCTGCAAGCCAATCGTATGATACTCTAGATGAAATACTGAACTCCGATTTATATTTTAGTTGGAAAAATATCAAAAGAATGAGGAGAGCACAAGAAATTATTACATGACCTTTTACTTACAGGTAGAAACTATTGTATAGTGGATACTCGATTTTTTGATTTATAGTGAGTTCCATAAAGTAAGTTAGGACATTTTACAGAATTCTTGTATGGCAACTACATGAAAAACTAATGGGATATTCTTCATATTAATAGTTTCAGCTGCGACTATTATAAAATTAATGTGTATAAAATTTCAAAGTCGTAAGTTAAAGCGTTCTAAAGTTATCGTTCAATATTGGTGAACATGTTTATTAAGGACTTTTGTATGGCAGCTACCCGAAGGAATCAACGGATGGCGCTAATTAATGAACTCCGTCTTGGTTTTGGTATAAAACTAATTCCTGTAAAATTTTAAATTCCTGCTTTAATTCGTTCTGCAGTTATAGTGGATTCAGTAACAAGCATACATTTTTGAAGGACTTTTCTAGGCCTGCTACACGAAGGACTCTTTCGATTTGCATCATATTCGGAACTTTCGATTCAAACGTTGTAAACCTTAAGTATGCAAAATGTCAAGTTCCTAACTTGAAGCATTCGAGCAATAATTGTGAAAACGTATTTCAAGGACTCTTGTATGGGAGGTACCCGAAGGAGTGGAAGGATATCGCCCATTAACGAACTTAGCCTTACTTTTTCAATCTTACAAGTTGTGACAAAATTTCAACTTCCTAGGTCAACGCGTTCTTGAGTTATCGTGCTAACGGACGGACGGACGGACGGACGGACGGACAGCAAACGGATTTGGGGGTTTTGGCCAATAATAAACACAAAATAATATATAACTTTTTTTCGTCCGAGGCTTGGTTCTATGCGTTACAAACTTTTCGGGCTGGATTAAACTTATAATACTCTATATGTTCATCTAGAGTATAAAGATGGGTGACATTACCTTACATAGAGGGTACAACAGATCGAATCGGCAGGGTACTCAGGAAAGCCGACATACGTACGACCTACTCTACGGCAACCACGCTTCGAGGTTTCTTAGGAAACCAAAAGGACAAAATCCCACTGGAAATGGAGGGCATTTACAAAGTTCCCTGCGGGTCTTGCAACAAAGTCTACATCGGAGAAACAGGACGGACCATCAGAACAAGGATTCGTGAACATCAACGCTGCACACAAAAAAACCAGGTCCACTCATCAGCAATTGCGGAACATGCAGCGGTAGAAAACCATTCAATCGATTTCAACAACGTCAAAATATTGGCCAGGACGAAACACTATTTTCAAAGAATTGTAAGAGAAGCAATTGAGATAACCAAACATCCACAAAATTTTAACCGAGACGCTGGATACAACCTCTCTTCACTTTGGCTACCTTGTCTACGTTTTGGAAAAAACAACGTTTACCAAAAATCTTCGATCCCAAAAACTAATTAATTAATTTCAACTTTCATAACTATTTCCCTTCTTATAAACCCCCGCCTCTGTTTAATGTTTTTATGACCTCCCTTATCACCGTAAATTTCCCCTTTTGTCTTCTAATTGACCCTTCTATTAGTTAATTTTGTAACCCCCTTTTTTACCTGTTTTTCTAATTGACCCTTCTGTTAGTTAATTTAGTAACCCTTTTTTACCTACTTTCATTTGTATATATAACAGTTGTAGAGATATTGTCGATCAGTTTGATAAAGGACTCAGTCGAGTCCGAAACGTCACACAAAATAAATTTAACAGTATTTACCGGAAAACCTTGTATTTTCAATAATTTCAAAGCCAATAGCAACTGAAAAATTCTTATAAATAATTTATGAGATTGAGAATTGAACCCACGACATCGCGTCCACTGGACTACACCCTGCCCATATAACAAACCATATTGGTTTAATTGAAGAAGAATTATGCCGTGATCTCAAAACTTTGGACAAACGTGTTGGAGGAGTGCTGTAGCAGCCATGATGAGTATTTGAGTAATATTCTTTGCCATACTCAATTGCCATTGACCAAATAATTTAAATAATAATTAAAATTTTTAATAAAAATTTCATTACCTTCATCATCCACTTGTTTTACTTAATAATTTTAATAATACAAACGCTTTGAAATATTAAATGAAATTTTTTTTACGAATAGACGGGGTAGGCTCCTTGAAGTGACCAAATTTTTATGGGTGGGGTGTGAGGGGGAAGCGTTTTCGACGGAAAATTTTGGTTGCTAGATCTCAGTAACCGCTTATGATAGAAAACTAAAATTTGGAATTTCTATAGAGCTCTGATAGTAGACCCATTTGCATATAAATAGTCAATATTGATCAAGGGGTGTGGGAGTAGGGGGAGATAAGAATTTTTTAAAAAAAAGCACATTTCTTATCTCAAGAACGGTGTAAGATAGATGCTTAAATTTTTTACCAGAAATACCGCTAATTGAACCCTAATAGGGAAACAAAATTTGGTGATGATGTGTACAGGGGGAGGGTGAAAAGGAAAAAGTTCCGATGTTTATATCTTAAGAACCTGAAATAATATAAGCCTTAAACTTGGTTTTTAGGTAGAGCTATAGTAGCGACATGTTGGAAAAGTATAATTTTTTTTAGGGGTAGTATGGTACGGGGGTGGGTGGTGTTTTTCCTAGCTATAGAACCGCTTATGCTAGAAAGTTAAAACTTGGTGTGTATATGTAAATCAACTAGAAAAAAAAATTTGATGGAAAAAAATTCGAATAACCATTGGCGTTCAGAAGGGGGGCAAAAATTATGATCAGTGAAAATAGAATGCATATTTTTCCATGATTTTCGTCATATCTACTAGGTCTTCCAACATACTGAATTCATTGTTATTCTATGGATTCTCCATATGAATACCTAGAAAGTGTTTTCAAGATTTTTTGAAAATTGACCCTTAAGGGGTGTAAAGTTATTATATACTCTCTCAGGTCTTTTAACTTCCACGAACTTGTTTAATAAACACCTATTAACAAGTTTTTCTTCTTTTTCAACCCTTAGACTGTATCCCGAAATATGACACAATTTTGTTATTCATATTTTACGCCCTATTCTAACCACTTCCCGAACTTTTAGTTAGGTTTTCAGTCATATAGTAACCTACGCCGCATCTTAGAGCTGAGCGCGTTCCCAACTTCTGCCGGAAAAATAATAAAGTTGCGCCCAGACTGTTGGCAGATTTTACTTCATTATTATTTAATAATAAAGGATTAATTTATTGCCATGTTTTTAATACATTGTTTTTTTTTATTTTTTACTTAATTACTTTTACTATTAGTTAGCTTTAACACAATTGTGTCTTATAAGTAGCTTAAAATTTAAATTGTTTGAGTATGTAAACCCTATCTAGATTTAGATAATTTAAATTATTTCAAGGTAGTGTGCTTAGTTATGCACTGGCAAACATTGTGCATACTAGACTGATAACAAATATACTCTACTTCATATTTTTTTTTTTTTTAGTTTTAGTAATTTTATTATAATGATTCTTACACTCTATTAATTAAATAATAGTAAATTATTACTAAAAGAAACGGTTTGGTTAGTCTATCCCCTATTATGCGCGTCATCTTTATTTCTGTAGAATTCGATTATATTTTTTTTATCTTCAACTTTATTTAAAGAACTTTCGTTTAAGAGGTTAATAGGTGACAAGTAAAAATGGTCCGCAATCCTATCGTTGACATTCATGGTATGGATATTTTTTATTATTGGGATTTCATGCTCTCCTAGCTTCGGTATGCGTTTAGTCCATAGTTCGGAGATATAGGTCATTATGGGCTCTACGCCTGCTATCTCATAAATGTGCTGGTTGGAGTAATATTTATTTCTTGACCTGAATTTCCGGTTAATACAATGCCTTAGAATTTTTCTTTCAAAAATTTCTATTTTTTTTGCCAGCGTTGTAGAGATTGGGAACCAACAGGCATATTCGTAAGTTAATATGGGCCTCAAAATTTGCTTGTAGAGCAGCAACTTATTTTTTTTGTGTAGCTTGCTATTGTTATATAACAGTGGCGCCAGGATATTATAGGCCGTATTAGCCTTAATAAGCGAAGTTTCAACATGGTTGTTAAATTTAAATAGGCTGTTGAAGCTTATGCCGAGATATTTGATTCGGTTTTTAAGAGCGACTACCGAATCATTCAGCTTTAACTTTAGTTTGCGGCTTTTTTAACAGTATTTTTTTAACAGTATTTTTTAACAGAATCAACGGATGGCGCTAATTAATGAACTCCGTCTTGGTTTTGGTATAAAACTAATTCCTGTAAAATTTTGAATTCCTGCTTTAACTCGTTCTGGAGTTATAGTGGATTCAATAACAAGCATACATTTTTGAAGGACTTTTCTAGGCTGCTACACGAAGGACTCATTCGATTTGCATTATATTCGAAACTTTTGATTCAAACATTATAAACCTTAAGTATGCAAAATTTCAAGTTCCTTACTTGAAGCATTCGAGCAATAATTGTGAAAACGTGTTTTAAGGACTCTTGTATGGGAGGTACCCGAAGGAGTGGAAAGATATCGCCCATTAACGAACTTAGCCTTACTTTTTCCATTTTACAAGTTGTGACAAAATTTCAACTTCCTAGGTCAACGCGTTCTTGAGTTATCGTGCTAACGGACGGACGGACGGACAGCAAACGGATTTGGGGGTTTTGGCCAAAAATAAACACAAAATAATATATAACTTTTTTTCGTCCGGGGCTCGGTTCTATGCGTTACAAACTTTTCGAGCTGGATTAAACTTATAATACTCTATATGTTCATCTAGAGTATAATTATAAGCCAAAATTCAAAATCTCTGATTGTTAAATTCCAATTAAACATTCGGAAACTTCAAATAATGATAGTAAATTAAGCATAAAAAACTTTTTGTTCTTCTTTTAGTATTTTGTTAGAAAACCTATGGTTTTTCGAATGGCTTCCAGTCTTTTTGGAATAAATTCCACCAATGTCCTGCAATAAGAGCCAGAGCCACTTTAAGCTCGGCCTTCGAAGAAATTACCCTCGTTTTCAATTTGTTTTCTACATAGGCTTACAAATGTTCGATTACATTTATATCCGGAGATTGTGGGGGCGTTTCCATCACGTGAGGACAATTATACAATAACCACATGCGCGTATTGTGAGTTTTGTGTCTTGGGTCATTGTCTTGATAGAACGAAAATGTCTCAGAAATGCCTAATTTATCTATACTTTCTTTAAGATTTTCTTTTAAAATGGATATGTACTTGTGGTGGTCCATTATGCCATCAATAAAAACTAGCTTTCCTGGTCCAGACGCAGCCATACAGCCCCAAACCATCAATGATCCAGCTCCATGTTTTACAGTCGGTTGAAGATTAACAGGTTTGAACTCCTCATTTGGTCGTCTCCACACATATGTTTGCCCATCTGACCGGAAAATATTAAATTTGCTCTCGTCAGTAAATAACACTGTGTTCCAATAGGAAAAGACACGCGATTTATGCTCTTTAGCGAACTTAAGTCGCTTTAGCCGATTTTTCTTATTTTTTTGCGTGGAACTCTGCCGTTAAAATCGTCATTCCGTAGAACTTTTCTCACAGATTCTGTACTTACAGTAATGTGGAGGTAGTTAGACACGTCTGATGTCAACTTTGTTGCACTCAGCTTGGGATTTTTCTTTACTTGCTGCACGATCCACGATCATCTGCCTCTGAAAATTTTTTCGGCCGTCCGGATCTAGGATTATTTTTAATACTTTTATTGATTTCAAACCGTTTAATGATGTGATGAACTGTCGAATGGCTTCTACCGATGATTTCCCCAATTTCTCGCACAGACATCCCCTTTTTGTGATGTTTGATGACCAATTTCCGAACTTCGTTAGTAGTTTCCCTACCTCGACGACCCATGCTAGTATTGTATGAGAATTCACTATAAAAATTTCGTAATAAGTAATATATTCTCTTCGTTTACACCTTAACTACCGTTCTTCACACTTAATTTGTTATAATTAGGGGAATTCTTATGTCAAATGTCAAAAAAAAAAAACAGTGTTACCAGGTGTCCGAGTATTTCATTGGAATTTAATAATCACATATTTTGAATTTTGGCTTATAACTTTTTTGTTGATATAATAAAAAGCTATTTTTTTTTTTAGATTATAAACTAGTGTTAACAAGTATATGTATATGCATACCATTTTCTCCTACATGGGATTTATAAAGAGTTGCTGACAAAAGTCTTTGTCTCGTAGCTCTGTCCGATTACTTAATTGAGCCACTGTACATGCGTTTTCATATTAGTTAACCGCATCCAACGAACTTTAAATATCATTGTCAAAATTTTTCACAGTCAATAGTCGGAGTGTACTCTAAGGGCCGTACAGGTTGCGTGTTCAAATTACCAATTGTAAAGTTAACTTTTTGTTATTTTATAACTTTACTAAATATTTTAATAAAAAGAATTATATTTAAAGAAAATATTATTATATTTTTATTTTTTTTAAATTATTTTCGATAATTAAAATTAATTTATAAATAGTAAATATCCATTAATAATAGGATGCTGATAAGTTCGAATATTTTCTGTAACTGACTTTACAAATTTTATTTTCTTTTATTTACATTTTTGTGTATACTTTGTTTGTTTTATTATAAAGTGTTTTTATGTAAAGTGAAATGTATTTTTGAAATTGTGTGTGTGTTGTGTATTGTGTAACTACGCCACAAACGCAATCGCAGTCGGATCGGATTAGAGTGCCAAAATTACGGAAGGGAAAGAAACCAGTTTCAAATGCATTTGGTTGCATGTAGCTAAACAGAATGAACGCTATGGGTCGGAAAGAGTCGCATGTAAGGATGCAATGTTTTAAAATTATCGTAAGTGATTGGATCGAAATGTCAAATATAACATTATTATAATCTAAAACGCACTGTATATTATTCCAAGAAGAAAATAATAAAATGGAAAATGCAAAAGATTTCGAAGAGAAATAAAAATAATTCACTGATTTTCGCGTCCATATCAATTTCGCTTAGATTATTGACATTAATAGAACTTCGACTCAATCCGTGTTCATTGTGTTCATGTAGCGTTTACTTGCTGCTTACAGCGATCCATTGTATCTCGTTGCGACATTTTGACATTTCGATCCGACTGCGATTGCGTTCATTCTGTATGGCTCTTTAGTCGTACGAGATTCAAGAAAAACTGGAAGATATTTCAATTTTGTATTAAATGCGTAAATTCACATTCATGAACAAACGTATTTTTTCTCTAAAGTTCAGTAAAAGAAATAATCGCAAAAAAAAATATTAAAGGCGTCATTTTTATAAAAACAACAGTGTTATACCTTTATCGAATTTTTAAACCAGGAAAGACTTTGGATACTACGTTAAAGCCTCAGTTACAATGGTTCCGATCCGATCCGATCCGGAAAACGGAGAGTGTTGAGTTTCTCCATCCGACACACATTTAAAGGGAAATTCGGAAAGCCTAGTCACAATCATTCCGGTAATTAGCCGAGACACAAAACAGATAGGTTAAGCCTCAGTTACAATGGTTCCGATCCGATCCGATCCGGAAAATGGAGAGTGTTGAGTTTCCCCATCCGACACACATTTAAAGGGAAATTCGGAAAGCCTAGTCACAATCATTCCGGTACTTAGCCGAGACACATAACGGATGGGTAAAGTTGACCAACATTCAACTTCTATCCGTTCCGACGCTAAGAGGTGAATTATTGAATTTCACCACCTGCTTCGCCACACTAAAAATCAAAATTACACCTCGATAGTGTCATTTTGATGCATGTCGGAACGGAATCATTGTGACTGGAAATTTTTCCCATCCGACGTTGCCGGATCGGATCGGAACCATTGTAACTGAGGCTTAAAGTTGACCAACTTTCAACTTTTATCCGTTCCGACGGTAAGAGGTGAATTATTCAATTTCACCACCTCCTTCGCCATACTAAAAATCACAATTACACCTCGATAATGTCACTTTGATGGATGTCGGAACGGAATCATTGTGACTAGAAAATTTTCTCATCCGAAGTTGCCGGATCGGATCGGATCCATTGTAACTGAGGCTTAATATCAGTTCGTTGACGTACTATATGCGCTTTATTGGGTGATACACTGGTGATATTGACGGTATCATGATTTGTATACAAGCAATGTATCTAGGGTATTGCAGGCACCTTTTTTACGATGCCTGAAGGAGGTTCTTGTGGACCCAAACTTGGGGTTTTCAATATGACTCCAAGAAAAACAAATTTGAAATATAAATTTTGCAATCAAATCCATCCCTTGACACGGTTTAAAGACCTTGCGGTGAAAAGATAAGGGCACAGCAACTGGAGACGGTGCAATCACATGCGCATGTTAATCCTTTGTTCACACCAATATTATTTATTGACAGCATTCGCTCATAATCAACCCAATTCATGCTGTTCAATTAGACAAAATGAGTCATTCTTTCTCATAGAAAATCAGGGAACAACCGGAACCCGCTATTAAATTTGTTTAACAAGTTTAGTTTGTAATAAAGTAAATGCATGCAACACACGCTTGCGTTCTCAATTAAATTGAGTTTACATTTTGTGATTTATCGATTGCAAAATGCAAACAGGTCTGGCGTGTCTTTAACCCTTCGAGTAAACAAATTTTTCTGTCATCAGGCATCAATCGTCGACCTTTACAGACGCAATAGAGAAGAGGCGAACAGCCTTCACTTTTGTGTAACCGCTTTTATTTCACCACTTCGATTAGGTATTAGAGCGATATTGACCTTGTAGTGGACAGACTTTTTTAATTTTTGTTTACCATACAATAATTATTGCAAACATCCAATGTAACAAATGAAGTTAAAAAAAATATCTCTGAGGCCGCCAATGCATCAGTAAAAATACGATGTACATTCAAATAAGTTTCAAATCCATCCAAAGCAATTGCGGGAGTATTTTTAGATTTTAAATTGAAATATTTTATAAATGCAATCTATTGGAACCTATTGATGTCATGCGTGGAAATTTTATAGTAATGTTTGGTGCTGGTAATCACTCATGCGATTGATGAGATTGTCAATAAACACATAATGTCCAATTGTCGATTTCAATTTCCTTCTTTACGTATGGTAGTACGTGCTCGTACATCTGGCGAATCTATAGTTTTTTAGAATCTACTACAAATACCCGTCTTCACACGAAATAGATCATATCATGTTTAGTGTGCTACTCGTATACTGCCGTCCTAAGAAGAAAGGGCGCATCTCCATTTTAGTAGTTTTGAGATATTTAGGTAGGTATTACGTTTTTTATTATTGCCTCCTTTAAAAAATGACTTTTTAAGTATTTTAAAAAACCAATTTAAATTAAATTTATCCATCTTAATTTATTATGTGCGTAAACTCCAGGAATTTTAAGGAGTAGTTAAAAAAAATGGACTTACGACTTTTTTGCTTAGTAAAAATACACCAAATAATTACAAGATGGTTGGCTGGTTGGTTAACGTGGCAGCTCCGTCCCTAGACAGAGCTCAATTAGCTCAGAGGCCGTTTTGAAACCACAAACTCATGTTAAACCCGGCTGTTAAGGGCTGTTATGACAGGGGACTTTAGAGAGTGAAAATGGGAAGAATGGTAGGATTCCATCGCTATAACCACCCCGTACTGTTCAGGAATAGTAATGACTCTCCAATTTTCTTCCCCCAGATCTCCGTTAGGTCCCCGTAGAAGGGTCTGCCTAGCGCACGCTCTCTGGCTCTAGCTAAAGCCGGACATTCGCAAAGGAAGTGAACGAGCGACTCTCGCTCATTAGTGTCCTGGCAGCTGCGGCAGTGTATATTGAACAGAATGCCCAATCTGGCTGCATGATCCCCAATTGGCCAGTGACCTGTACTGATCGCCGTGATTCTGGAGACATCTGCCCGGGTCTTGTATAGAAGTTCGTCTGATTTGGCTCGGTTGTAAGATGGCCACATCTTCCTAGATATTGCGCAGGTGGTTAGGCTCTTCCATCTGGAGTTAGCCGCTGTCTGGAAGTGAGAGAGTATGTCCCTTTTTACAGCTCCTAAAGGAACGTGGACTAGTTCCGCAAGAGAGCCGGGGAGAGCGGAGCCCTCCCTGGCCAGTTCATCAGTCCGCTCATTTCCCATTATGTCTCTATGCCCGGGACCCAGATCACAGTGACTTTGAGCCGTTCCGCTAAATCGGGTAATTCGTTACGGCATTGTTCAACTAGTTTGGAGGAGGTGGTAGCCGAATCTAGTGCTTTGATTGCAGCTTGGCTGTCGGTAAAAATGGCGATGTTACGTTTCGGCGATAAGTCGTGTTTTAGTGTACGACAGGCCTCCCGGATCCGGCTCCGTACATGATCTCACTGATTACGGAAGGAAATGATCCTGAGACCAATATCACCAGATCGTCCGCATATGCGATCACTTTAATCCCCTCCCTGTCTAGTCTTACTAGGATCTTATTCATGACTAGTAGCCAGAGTAGAGGCGAGATAACACCACAATTACAAGATACTTAAAAAAAAACAGGTTTCATAATTTTTTAGAACAAAAATAAAAATTTATTTCACCGAAGTCTTGATAAACAAAACAAAAAACAATCAATAAAAACAAATCAATCAATAAAAGAAAACTTAAAAATAACTATTTAGGTCGTTTCTCAATTCCTTGCTAAGTCTACGTCTACGTTGACGAAATTATGACGACGACTGTATGACAACTTGGTCAAACAGTGTAATACAAGCTTAAGGAAACGTAAAAAAATTCAAATTTTTGATTTTTGCAGTGTCAAATAAGCATCAGCTGAGATCCATTTCGAGCTTTTTCTAACTGTTATAATAGCTGTGACGTCAACATAGACGTAGACGTAGACTTAGCAAGGAATTGAGAAACGACCTTAATCAATCACTGTTGTCGTGAGATTGCTCTGCTGGTGTTTCTGGCAGAGATCTTCAAAACTCTAAGCGATTTGCTGGTAAAATGTCTGACAATTTTTGAAGTAAACCCGATTTTCGGTTTAATGTAATACCCCGTGGGACCATTTTTGAAAGAGGCTTTAAAATACCAAATTTGGCAGGTTTTGCTTGCAAAAAATTTAAATCAGTGAATATATACTGCAAAATCCTTTTTGAAACTTAAAAAATTATTATTCTTTTTGAATTTAACTTGAACCATGTCTTTCAAATATATTCTTGGCACTTTTCGTTTTATTTTTAGTTGAGATGATAAGTCCTTGAATTCAAAGAAATTTTCAATATTCTTCTCGATTATCTCAACTTTGTCGGAATAACTAATTTGTACACAATGTTTAAAACCCATCATAAACTTTTTTTCTTAACGAATTTTTAACTCGATGGTGGAAGGCATCAGCCGACATAAATGTATGGTCTGGTTCAAAATATTTTAAGTGGATTTCTTGCACATTATATTCTGTAGCGTTGACTATATATACGAAAAAGGAATATAAAGCCCAATTTTACTTTATTATTTTAATAATTAAGTATTGTGATTGATTTTTTAAAAAAAAAAATTGCTACCCTCAAAATTTTTATTTTCACGTTTCATAACTAGTAGAAGCGGAAAAAGCAATAAAAATTTTCAGTCCGTCTGTCCGTCGTACGCCGTACGGCGTCCGCCGTACGCAAGATTGTTTGGAGGCTCGTAGCTGCCAAACGCTTTGAGATATTAAATTGAATTTTTTTAACGAATAGATGGGGTAGGCGCCTTGAAGTGACCAAATTTTTAGGGGTGGGGGTGTGAGGGGGAAGGAGGGGGAAGTGTTTTAGACCGAAAATTTTTATTTCCAGATCTCAGTAACCCCTTATGTTAGGAAGCTGAAACTTGAAATTTCTATAGAGCTCTGATAGTAGACCCATTTGCAGAAAAATTGTCAATATTGATCAAGGGGTGTGGGAGTGGGGGGAAATGTAATGCGTCCGAAACCCAAAAAAGGTGAGATAGACACATTCTAAAATCCATATCTCCTAAACCGTTAATGGCACACCATTCAAACTTAAAACATATTTGTAGTTATACTAGGAGAACAGAATGAAGAAAAATTTTGGGCGGGGGAAGTTGTGTATGGGGGTGGGGGGTGAAAAACTTAAGATTACGATATCTCATGAACCAATTGCTCTAGAAAAATAAAATTTGGTTTGGGTGTAAAGGTTGACAAAAAAAGATTGATCAAAGTAAAATTTTTTTAGTGGGAGGTGGAGCATAGAAGTGGAGGGGATGAGAATTTTTCAAATCAAACACATTTCATATCTCAAGAACAGTTTAAGATAGATGCTTAGAATTTTTACCAGAAGTAGCGCTAATTAAACCCTAGTAGGGAAAAAAGTTTTGGGGTTGAGGGTGAAGAGGGGGAGGGTGGGGGAGGGTGAAAAGGAAAAAGTTCCGATGCTTATATCTTGAGAACCTGTAATGATATAAGCCTTAAGCTTGGTATTTAGATAGAGCTATAGTAGCGGAATGTTGGAAAAATTAAATTTTTTTTAGGGGTAGTATGCTACGTGGGTAGGGGGTGTTTTTCCTAACTATTAAACGGTTTACGCTAGAAAGTTGAAACTCGGTGTGTATATGTAAATCAACTAGAAAAGTAATTGTGATAAAAAAAAATTTGAATATTCATTGGCGTTTAGAAAGGGGGGCAAAAAAAAATTATTTGTAAATATAATAGATATAAAATTCATATATTTTCACGATTTTCGTCATATCTACTAGGTCTTTCCAAATATTGAATTCATTTTTATTCTACGGATTCTTCGTATGAATACCTAGAATGTGTTTTCACGGTTTTTTGAAATTCGACCCCTAAGGGTAGTGTGGTACAAGTGAAGGTGTTTTTCCTATATATGGGACGGCTTAAGCTACAATGTTGAAACTCGGTGTGTATATGTAAATCATTTAGAAAGATAACTGTGATAAAAAAAAATTGAATATTCATTGGCGTTTAGAAGGGGGGGGGGGGCAAAAAAAAATATTTGTAAATATAATAAATATAAAATGCAAATATTTTCACGATTTTCGTCATATCTACTAGGTCTTTCCAAATATTGAATTCATTTTTATTCTACGGATTCTTCGTATGAATACCTAGAAAGGGTTTTCAAGGTTTTTAGAAATTCGACCCCTAAGGGTAGTGTGGTACAAGTGGTAGGTGTTTTTCCTATATATAGAACGGCTTAAGCTACAATGTTGAAACTCGGTGTGTATATCTAAATCAACTAAAAAAATAAATTTGAATAAAAAAAACGAATATCTATTGGCGTTCAGAAGGGGGGCAAAAAAAATTATCTGTGAAAATAGAATGCATATTTTCCCACGATTTTCGACATATCTACTACCTCGTCCCAAATAATGAATTTAATTTTATTCTATGTATTCTCCATATGAATACCAAGACAGTGTTTTCAAGATTTTCTGAAAATTGACCCCTAAAGGGGTGTAAAGTGATTGTGTACTTTTTCATAAACTATTCCATATCTCTCAGATCCAATCAGATTTTCACTTCCATGATCTTGTTCTTTTTGATAGGTTTTCAGTCACATAGTAGCCTACACCGCATTTCAGAATTGAACGCGTTCCTTACTTCTGCCGGAAAAATAATAAAGTTACGCCCAGATTGTTGGCAGATTTTTATTTTGAGCTGCACAATTATCGAGCCTCTTTGACAGTTAATTTTATATTTTTCTGTCTCAATTTTCCTGCATTTTGCGTTTTTGTAGAAATCACCGATATTTTCCTTTTTCGAGGCAATCCTTTTTTTGTTATATTTTGAATTAGTGATGTCGATGGTAATTCTGTTACGCATTCATGTGCTGGAGATGGTGTTGTTTGGCTTTGATGTGATGTCGATGGTAATTCTGATGTTTGGCATTCATATGATGTAGATGGTAACGGTTCTTTTTTATTTTCATCTGGTTGAAAGTCCGGATCAACGTCCTTCAACATGTCTTTCCTAAATTTTTTGTTGGTGTTTCCCGTTAATTTCTATTGCTGTTTTTGTTTAGACAGCTCAGCATTTTTTTTGCCAAAAGAACATGTTTTTGCTCCCGATTCATAATATCTAGTTATATATTACAAAAATTGAACTACAGATCAAATTTATATATAAATGAATTTTACTTACCAGCATTAACAGTTAATAATTCCACTTACTGACAATAAAACTAAAACTTATAAAACTACAAACAAACTAGACGCCGGGCGTACGAAAATCGACTGTAGGTACATCGGTCCTCTAGTCGTAATACCGCCTTTTTATCTAAGTAAATGGCAGATACGACTTTTTTGTCTTTCAAGAATTTTTTTAGACGATACTGGCAATGCTAGATTGTTTCATTTCATTTTTATATTTTAATATAACAACTGAACTACATTTTCAAAAATTTTCACTTCAAAATATTTATAAATAAGGTGTTAGCAGCAAATCTCCGCAGGCGTATCGAAAAAAAGTTGTTTTGCGGTGTACGCTATAACTCGTGACTAGATTATGCGAAACAAAAAAATCTAATTGCGTTTATTAGGTGAGATGTTTCTCGAGGTGATGACGTCGAGTTTTTTTTTTTAACCGATTTTTCCATTTTTGGTAGTACTTTAAAGTCAAAAACGCGATTTTTGCTAAAAAAAATTGTTAAGTTTTTTATTGTAAAATAAAAAATAATTGTAAGTTTAAAAAAAACCCGACGTCACTGGTGATTTATGTTTAGAAATAGTGAAAAAAATTTCAAAAGAATCGGTGCAATACGTTTTGAGTTACAGCGTACACCGACTTCAAAAATGACAAGTTTCAGAAAAATGCTTTAAATTTTTGCACACTAGGCGTCACATACGATTGCGTACACCTCTAAACTGCTCATAACTCCGTTAATTTTGCTCCGCTCGACTTGAAATATTGACACAACATTCTTGCAATGTTATACATTCATTTAAAAAAATAAAAAAAAAATAGCAAAACAAGTTTTTAAAAACCTTACCCCGCCTACTCCTTTTTGCGAACTTGAAAGAAATAAAGAATTTGTTCTTAAACTGTTATCTAGCAACGTTTTGTCGAGAACTAAACGCCGCCTCATTCCACTGTGTCTTTAAACACACTTGTTTGTCTTATTAAGTGGATTTGCATAAATATACAATGAAGCCAAACGATACACATTGCTCACTACATAGCCATCTAATTCGCATACTTATATAATTCGGCATGGACTGTGGACAGTTCGTAATATTTCAACAGTTCTCATGGGTTGAATTATTGAATTTTCCTGAATGGATATCTGTTAACACTAAACTCCAAGTCATGGCTGCTAAAACCTCTTTTGATTTGGATGCAAATAGTTCAAAAGTATTCGAACAGTTCGGTTTCATAAAAAGATATTGTACGGATGAGAAAATGTTAAAATGGAATGAACAAAATATCAGTAGAAAGCCGCTGAGAGGAAGTGCCGTTTAAAGAGTTTTCTCACATCATCGAGCGTATCCTGTGTTTTCCTGGTGCATCATTTCCAGTTCAGCGTGTTTTCGCGAAAGCCAAAAAGATTTGGACTCTAGAGAAGTCTTTCTCCAACCATCAACACTTAAGTCGCTACTGCTCGTGAAAAATAATTTGGAATATGATTGCTGTGTTGAAACAAATTGCATCTCAAGAGAAATATGACTTTAAAAAAACAAAATCATTTACTGGAACTAGCCCAGGTTTCATTTTCTGAAGAATAATAAAGTGTATTTCCATATATAGTACTTATGTCATCATTTGAAATAAATGGTTTTCTAATGAAAAAAATTGAGTTTTTGAGATACTGCTTCGGTAGCAGCTATAGCTGCTTTTTCCTGTCCAATGCAACAAAAAGCTGCTTTCTCGTGCTTGCTATTTAACAGTTATTCTGTCCAGTACATTCAAATAGCTGCTATCATAGCTGCTTTTCACTGATTCCGAAGACGAATCGTCCAAAAACTTCAATGAAATTGAAGCGTACAAGGAAATCTTCAAACTAATGGAGCCCGGCGAAACAGTCAAGAAGACACTGCAACGACTGGGCAGCAAAACCCCAAAGCTCTCGTCCATCGAACGATTTTGAATTGTACTTTTAGAATTTTGTGTTCGAGGTGGGAGTTTTTATGGTAAAAAAAAGTTTAAGAAAAACGTGTTTTATTTGAAATTGAAAATGAAAATTTTCCGAGACCAAAGGACGGTTGATAGAGAAGACGAAATTTGAGGAGAGAGGGAGAGCTGCATGATTACGCTACACAAAATTATTTCTAGTCCCGACGGGTTCATAGGAAACATAGGAAGAAGCCTCTTAATACTTTTATCGGAAAAAAAAATCAAAGAAACAAACCACGTAACGAATAACTGCCTTATTGGCGGGAATAATTTGTCGGATTGACACGTCACGTCACTTACACGTATATGTGTGAATCAGCTGTTTTAAGCTATTGAAGCTGCTTTTTGCTGTCCAATACGCGCCAGTGCTTTTTCGTGCTATGGTTGAATTTGACAGTTCAAATCGTGAAGCTATGCTATGCTACGATAGCTGCCATCGAAGCAGCTATAGCTGAACATTGGACAGACTCCAGTTAGGAAAAGCTCGAAATGGATCAGCTGATGCTTATTTGATACTGCAAAAATCAAAAATTTGAATTTTTTTACGTTTCCTTAAGCTTGTATTACACTGTTTGACCAAGTTGTCACACAGTGTAATACAAGCTTTTGATTGACTGATAGCCAAGACAAGCAAGAAAGCTTTTGCGCTCTTGCTAGGTCTGACGTCATAACTGTTATAACTAGACGTAGACGTAGACTTAAGCAAGGAATTGAGAAACGACCACAGCCTTCATATGCCTGGTGCAGTACTGGCAGCAGGAAGAACTCTTGTCAGCATAATCTAAAATAATGAGATCTAATCGGCTGTTATCATTATGAAGTCAATTCTTCACTAGCGAAATCACCTTTTGTCACAACGACCAATAATTCAAGAGCGCGTCGATCTAGGATGCTGAAATTTGTAATAAAATCCGGTCGATATAGTTTGTAAGCCTAACTTCGCTTCCGTACCTAAGTTCATCTCTTTTTATTCTCTAGATGGAATTTGAGAGTATTATAAGTTTAATCCAGCACAAAAGTTTAGAATGCATAGAACCAATCCTCGGACAAAAAAAAGTTATATATTATTTTTTGTTTAAGTTCATTAACGAGCAAAATCTCCCTACTCCTTCGGGTAGGCGCCATACAAAAAGTCCTTAAATAACATGTTCAAGAATATTGGCTGATACTTCAAAAGGGTTTAAGCTACGACTTTGAATTTTGTTATGTGTTGATTTTCCAATAGTAGGAGCTAAATGTATGATTATAAAGGAAATCCTATAGTCCTTCATGTAGCTGCCATACAAAAATGCTGCTAAAATGTTTTCACTTAATCTACGGAAACCAGTATAACTCAAGTAATTGGTTAGCCACGAATTCGGAATTTTGAGCAACCAAATGGAAGTCCTTAACATAGGACAAACTATACTTATATCCACACACCTTATTCTATTTAACTAAAATATACATCTAAGTTCAGTATTTCATCTAGAGTATCATACGATCAGCCACACGATCGTGACTGTAGTAAGTTTCTTTATTAAAATATTTTAAAATTATATCTCGGTACCAAAGCGACACTCTTTCACTCCTTCAAGTTGCTCCCACACAAAAGTCCCTCAAAGATTTCTTCTTTGTAGTATGCATATGCATGTGGCAGTACAATATTATAGCAGACTGCGTTACTGCAAAATACAGGCAGGCAGCCTTAACGGCCCTTCCGGTCGTGACCAGCTTGACAGTCAGACGTGTTAAAATACGGAATAATAAAGATCGTTGTAAATCGAAAAGTTCCATGAGTTTCATTGAATAATACATGGCGCAGCCGGTAAAAACGTAAATTAGAATATATAAAAAACAAAAATTTTGGCAAAGTGAATAAAAGTGTATGGGAGCGACAAAAAAGAAAAGCCCAGTTAAAGTGTGCCTAAGACCGCGTGGACGACCGCCACAAACCCGGGTGATTGTAAACTATAACATGGATTACATCCACAAAATTGAGAAACTGAACCTAGACGGAAATGTGGCGGAAAATTGGAGAAAATTCAGACAAAACTTCGAAATTTTTGGTGCGGCCATTGAGATTAGCAACAGATCAGACGCAGTTCAAGTGGCGATTTTCTTAAACGCTATCGGGCCAGAGGCAGTAGAAGTTTACAACTCGTTGAAGCTGAGCGAGAAGGACGGGAAAAAACTGGCCGCGGTGATTAAAGCCTTTGAGAAGCTTTGCAGCCCCAAGAAGAATGAGGTCTTCGAGTCATTCATTTTCCATAGCAGGAAACAAAATGACGGAGAACCCTTCGACAGCTTTTTAATGGACCTGAAGAAACAGGTAAGATCGTGTGGTTTCGAGGACCAAGATCGCATGATACGGGACAGGATTGTGATCGGCACAACGGATACGAGTCTACAGAAAAGGCTACTAGAAATAGAGGGTTTGAATGTAACGAAGACGATAGAAATGGCGCGAGCAGCGGAAGCGACAAGAAAACACATCATGGACATGCAAAAACCATCGACGAGCAGCTCGACCAGAGTAGAGGAAATCAACACACGCCCACGAACCGAACAGAATAATACAGATAAGTATCAGCCTTACAGGCAAAATACAAATAAATGTCAACCAAATAATGATAATTATAATAAAACAAATTCATTTGTAGAGAACAAAACAGTGAGCAGTAAAAAATTCACAGCTCAGAAAACATGTACTTATTGTAATCTGGTTCATGAACGGAGGCAATGTCCCGCTTTCGGGAAAACGTGTAACAATTGCGGAAAGCAAAATCATTTTGCCGTGGCGTGTAGAACTAGTTTAAACACTGTTAGAGAGATCACACAGACCGAAGAAGTCGGAGACATTTTCCAATTAGATCAAATCACAAGTAAGTACGGAAAAATAAAAAATCAAATCGTGTTGGACAAAAGTAGTTGGAGTGAGGTTATTCGGGTAAATGAAAATGAAATTAAATTTAAACTAGACACAGGGGCCGATGTAGATGTGTTACCGCGTAATTTGATACAAAATGTAAAAGATGTCCAAATCAGAAAAAGTGATCAAATCTTTGAAGCTTATGGGGGAACAAAACTTAAAATTGTTGGCACAATAAACTTAGCATGCGCATATAAAAACATTGTGTCCTGTCAAAATTTCTTAGTCGTGGACAGTCATTATAATGTACCTATTTTAGGATTACCGGGATGCATAGATTTCGGCCTTATCGAACTAGAGTCACTGTATAAGAACTAACACAAACATCCACTATCATGAGTACGGACAATCACCACTTTTGGTACATATTTAGTACTAAAAACCTGCGAATTTAAAAAATCGCAGGTTTCTTAAATGGCATAGATTTAGTGTGTATACGTGTAGCAGATGGATTTTGATGGACGTTTCACGGAATCGAGATATGTCTCATGAAATGTCAACTAAATACAGCGTTTATCCACTTTAGTGGAGATCCTTAAAATGAAAAATCGAGACAACTGCAAAAAAATTTCAAATGTACTGGTTTCAAATGAAACACACATTGTCCGTACTCAAGATAATGGATGTTTGTGTTAGTTCGTATGAAGTGACTCTATATCGAACGAGTATATAGCGTAACAGGGAACGGTAAAACAGAATTTATCAAGAAAAATGGGGATTTGTTTGAGGGATTAGGCTGTTTCATAAAAAATGTGTGCAGTGATACCATTAGCTATTATGGCACCTGTGAAAGAAGAATTAAACAGAATGGTTAAACAGGGCGTGATAACAAAAGCTGATGAACCATCGATTTTCGTATAAAATCTTGTTATTGTGGAGAAAGTAAACAAAAAGCTGAGACTTTGTCTGGACCCACAAGACCTAAATCAGGCAATCATGGACGAAAATTATTTGATTCCATCGTTTGAACAATTAGCCGAAAGACTGAATAATAAGAAGTTCTTCTCGGTTCTAGATCTAAAAGATGGGTATTGGCAAGTGCAGTTAAGCAAATCAGCAAATAAGTTATGCAGTTTTAGTACACCGTTTGGTTGTTACAGATTCCTTCGATTGCCGTTTGGAATTAAAACCGCTCCAGAGATGTTCCAAAAATTTAATGAGAGAAATTTCGAAGATATTCCAGGTGTAGTAATATATATCGACGATATTTTGATAGGAGCAGATATGATTTTGGACAAAGTAATGGAAAGGGTGAGGAAATTGAAGATTAGATTTAATAGTACGAAACTTCAGTATAGGGTAAGTGAGGTTAGATATCTGGGGCACGTAATTTTAGAAGCGGGTATATCGTGTGATCCAAACATTGTAAGTGCAATACAGAAAATTGACCAACCAAAAGATAAAAAGGATTTACAAAAGTTGTTAGGAATGATAAATTACATGAGAAATTATATCCCAAATTTAGCAGAGATTTCGCAACCATTGCGAGAGTTATTAAAGAAGAATATTATTTTCCAATGGTTGCCTATACATAGCCAATGCTTAAATGCGATAAAAAATATAATTATAGAAGCACCAACGTTGAAAAACTTTGATGTTGATAAGGAAATTACGATAGAGACCGATGCCTCGAAGTACGGTTTAGGCTGTTCATTAATGCAAGAAGGCAAGCCCATCTCATTTGCTTCACGCAGCCTAACAGACGCAGAAATTCGATACGCGCAAATAGAAAAGGAACCGTTAGTTTTCGGGTGTGAAAAATTTCACTACTATATCTATGGGAGAAAGGTTTCAATTCGTAGTGATCACAAGCCCCTTGAAAGCATAATGAAGAAAGACTTAAATCGAATACCGTCAGCCCGACTTTAGCGAATGAAATTAAGATTAGGAAAATATATGTTGGATTTAAAATATACACCTGGGAAATATTTATATGTTGCAGACTTGCTATCTAGGTATTACAAAGAGATGAGGAAAAGGGAGAAATTGAGGACCTGAATGAGCTCGTACACTCACTAAATAAAGTGACACGAAGCTTATTGAATTTAGACGAGAAACAAATAATGATGAGAGCTTAAAAGAATTGAAACGGGTATTAATTGAGGGATGGCCCAAAAATAGGAATAGTTTGAATGAAGACCTGAAATTTTATTGGAGGTGTAAGGATGAGCTTCTCATAGAAAATGACTTAATATTTAAAGATGAAAGGGTTATTGTCCCACTTAGTTTAAGAAAAATTGTATTGGAACAATTACATTCATCCCATTTAGGAATAGAAAGTGCAAACAAAGAGCAAGGAGTCTTGTGTACTGGCCAGGAATTAATACTGACATTGAGAACTATGTCATGAGATGCAGTATATGCCAGAAATATCGAAATATGAATGCTAAAGAACCTATGTTGTCTCACGTAGAGTCACTGTATAAGAACTAACACAAACATCCACTATCATGAGTACATACAATCACCACTTTTGGTACATATTTAGTACTAAAAACCTGCGAATTTAAAAAATCGCAGGTTTCTTGTCCGTACTCAAGATAATGGATGTTTGTGTTAGTTCGTATGAAGTGACTCTAGTCTCACGAGGTTCCGAGGTACCCCTTTCAGAAAATTGGAATGGATATTTGCCAATTTTCAAATAAGGATTACTTAGTAATTTGTGATTTTTATTCAAGATATATCGGTATCTTAGTGCTACGAAATAAAACGGCAGAAGAAGTTGTCGAGAAACTAAAAACGTCGTTTTCAATTCATGGAATTCCTAGGCATATAGTGGCTGACAATATGCCTTTCAATTCATACTATTTTCAGAAATTTTGCAATACTTATGATATTAAATTAATAACTACCAGCTCGACCTACTCTCAAGCAAACGGGTTTTCAGAAAAAGCTGTGAACATAGCAAAAAACTTACTCAAAAAAACAAAAGATAGTGGTGAAGAATTATGGATCGCTTTGTTAGAATATAGAAATAACCCTTTAAAAGAAATAAATGCATCCCCGGTAGAACTCCTAATGAGTCGGAAAACGCGAACATTAATAGCGGCAAAAGAATAATTATTTGAACCTAAAACGATACCGAATATAAATAAAAACATTATTGCTAAAAATTTAAATCACAAAAAGTAATACGATCGAAATGTAAAAGAAAAAACAAACAATTTTGGAAAGGGGGAAAAAAAAAAAAAAATTTAGAAGTACCTAAGTAGAAATTGAAATCAAGCAAAAAAAACAGGTAGAAATAAGAATATGATAGTAGTAAACTTTAAGAAAATTTTGGATTATATAAACTCAAAGAGGGAGGTGTAGTATATGCATGTGGCAGTACAATATTATAGCAGACTGCGGTACTGCAAAATACAGGCAGGCAACCTTAACGGCCCTTCCGGTCGTGACCAGCTTGACAGGCAGACGTGTTAAAATACGGAATAATAAAGATCGTTGTAAATCGAAAAGTTCCATGAGTTTCATTGAATAATACATTCTTGAATACTACAACTTCAAAACGCTTTAAGCAGGAAATTTGAAATTATTTGAAATTACTTATCATTAAAAAATATGCAGGAAGTCGAAAAATTTCCCGAAAAAACATATAAAAGCGATTACCTAAAATATGTCTTGAAGAATATTGACCGACAACTTAAAGCTAGTAATTCGAAACTTAAGAGCAAAGAATTCCACATTATGACGAAACTTAAATTTACATCTGCGCTTAGTGGCACCGTTCATCAGATACGAAATCACTGTAAGCACCGGCACTGCGTGGATGTAAACTCTTCTGGGACCAACCATAGTTGTATTTCTGTAGGACGATGATCAGAAAAAAATCGAGACTCGATCGCCATTCCAATATCGCATCGAGACTTGTAGAGTGGAAGCCAGTTATACAAAAAAGAACTAGTGCATACTAGAGTCACTGTATAAGAACTAACACAGACATCCATTATCTTGAGTACGGGCAATGTGTGTTTCATTTGAAACCAGTCATTTGAAATTTTTTTGTAGTTGTCCGATTTTTCATTTTTATCTCCACTAAAGTGGATAAACGCTGTATTTAGTTGACATTTCATGAGACATATGTATCTCGATTCCGTGAAACGTTAATCAAAATCCATCTGCTACACGTATACACACTAAAACTATGCCATTTAAGAAACCTGCGAACTTTGGAGTTCGCAGGGTTCAAGAGTACTAAAAAGGTACCAAAAGCGGTCATTGTCCGTACTCAAGATAGTGGATGTTTGTGTTAGTTCTTATACAGTGACTCTAGTGCATACCTACATTCAGTATGCAAAGCAATGATATAAATGAATTGTAGGTATGAATGTACATTGTGTTCCTTTATTGCAGAAAGTCTGAACTATTTGTTATAGCTAAACGCGACATACATACATACATTACGTGTTAGTGCCACAGCTCATTGCATAATTCTTTTCTTCATACACAAATTATTGATTCTGACTGAGTGTAATAGTTTGGATTAATTCTTCTACGGCTCGTTCCGGCGAAGTTCAGTTACGTTCTAACTGGTACAGATTCTCATACAAAACTTTCGGTTAAAGTTCCAGTTAGATTTTAACTGACGATCGTAACAATGACCCTTAATCCTTCATCATCAAAAGCTAAGGGGTTACTCTTTAATGCAATTACGTAGCTTAAGCGATATAATGACGTAGAGAATCAAATCACCAGTTAGGAGATTAGAGGCAATCATAGAGCTAAATGTATAATGGAGATGGCGTGCAGCGACTGTTTTGAAGCCGGAGGTTTTCTCGCAAAAGACCGGCGATATTCACTATGCTACTATCAGCATCACATATATGTTAAACCCCGGTATTGAAAAGAAAAAAAGCCCAACCTTTAAATACTAGGCTAATATTTGCATTTCACTGCCACCGGGCATGAAACGCTTAAAATGCTTCACAGTGCTTTATACAGAAACGGAGTGCTGCCATCTTCGTTATATATAGCTCCATGGGGGCAATTATTACGATCGGTAGTTCAACTCTAAAGCCTAGTACTGTGCTCCGAGCGAAACGAAACGAACTGTCAAAGTTCATATAAAAAAAATGAAATTTTCGTTGACATTTCACCGACGAAATATTTCGTTCGTTTTGCAGTACTGTGTTCGTGGACGGAATGGACATTTGCCGTAGTCACTAATAGATGGCGCTCGTGGCGATTTCGTTTCGTTTTTAATGGTACGGGAGGCTTTTTGGCAAGCGAAATATTTGACAACTCAAAATTTTCAATAGTTCGCTGTCAATTCAGTGAGTTTGTGCTCGGGAAATTTTGTGTGAGCAATATTTTGTTGTGTTATGTGCCGGAATAGTAATTACTTGACAATATTTTAATATTTTCAAATTTCGCGCGCTTTTTTATCAATGACATCTAGTAGCGAAGTGTGTAGAATATTTCACTCCACTTCTGAGGTGACTTTTTCGTTCGTGTTCGTTTCGCTGAACACAGTACTAAGCTTTAACAGGAACTTTAATCGTCTGAATATCGTAGGAACGGCACTGAGATTGTTGTAACGAAAAAGATCCATCTGAAATAACGGTGGGCTCGATTTTCAACTCCTTAAGGTTATATTTATTATGAAAAAGTTCAAGATCTCTCTATTTGTATAAAATTGAATGTTTGTTTGCCTCGTATGCGCTCCTAAACCATTCTTTCGATTGCGATGAACTGTGGTGATTTGTTGAGTGCACGCCGGCGATGGTTTCTGCATAAGTACAATCATTTTACAATTGTTTTTATTGCATTCATTTTCCCATATTTATTAGAAGTTTGTCATCTATTATTGTAAAACATTTCAAATACAACCGACGCAAGTGTCAAAATCGCATTACAGGCACGACAACTTTGAAAAAAGGAATATCAAAACTACGCAATTAGAGTGGATCTGTTATATTAATAATTTAGACATCAAAGTCAAAGTATAAATTAAGAAATATTATTTACCACATTTACATCAGAAAAATTTAAGTTTTGTCTTTCATATTATGTAAAATATTTTATATAACATCCAACTAACGTTTTTAAGTCTACTCAATCCGTGACTTCGTCAGCTGTCTCAAAAAAAGACGAACTAAGCTAAGACAGTAATCAACACGAATTTTCCGTGCTTGGCGCCATAACCTGTTATAACTAGACGCAGATAAAGTTCACTATTGCAACAGTTTGCTAAGTTCAATTTTTTTTTTTAAAAAAGGTAATTGTATTTGTAACCTATAAGAACTAAAACTAGACTTGCTCATTTTAGTTCACTATAGTGACCGATTAGTTTTAGTTCGCGATCCATCGCAAACTAGTTCGTTCTTTAAGGCTTTCAAGAATTATAAAAAAAACTTGAATTTAGAAAATTCCACTCCATTACAAAGTTATAGCACTAAATGACCATACATCGGTTTAAAGCAGTTTCCTATCTATTTGCCGCGCCACTATCAACAGCAGCGTTTAGCATATATTTTTTCACAAAAGCCGAGTATCATAGAAAACAAGGTCATTCATAGGACCATTTTTGAAAAACACGAAGATAAAAGAGGAAGAAAGCGTATAGTACGAAGCTAGAATGGGAGACTAGCCGTAAGTTAACGTCTTACCTATCAAAAACTTTAAACGCATTTTTCTCGAAACTATGTTTTTAGTCATGTTCGGCACGACTTTTTTTTTAATTTTGATAACTGTTTTCTCTATAGTCTATCGAGAGCTTTTTTTAATTTTTTGCTTGGAACTTTTTTTTATAAATTATTAAACGCAAATTTTTCTTAAAAAAAACTGAATACTTAAGTTTGAAATACTGTAACTTATTTATTTTTGAAAAAAAAAAAAAAAAAAAAAAATCCTCCGATAGACTATAACTACTACATTCTTTTACAAGATTCTTTTTCATTTTAGCAAATTGAATTATTTTTAGTGAAGTTATGATGCCGACCAGCAGGTGGTTTTCATAAGTAGTCCGTTTATACCAGTAAAAAACAATGCTAATATTAAAAAACAAAAAAAAAATTTTTTTTCTTTCTATAGTTGAATATAAGTATATTAAGAAATGTGAACGTAACAATTAAATTTTTTTATCACCATATAACTTTCATAATAATTTTTCAAATTTACTCGATTTTCAAGGCGTTCAGAGTTATATGAGCCCTTAAGTTCCGTAGTTCGCGGAAGTTCAGTGAAAGATCGTGGAGGAAAATTTGAAGACCAGTTGCGGTTCCCGATCCGTAGTGAGCTAGTTCGTTGGTTTTAAGTGGCCCATATACAGGCGAGCATGTTGGCGCAAACATGGGTTTGCGCAAGCCAATTCGCTCGTTAATGGCATTATTGGCCGTTTGCACAAACATGCTCGCGCAAAAATCAAAATATTTTGATTTTTCAGCGCCAACATGTTGGTGTTGGCGTATGTTCTTACGTGTATGCTGATGTTTGCGCAAACTTCAGTGCTTAGTTGTTCAACGGCAGTCGGAATAATGTCACGATTTATAGAATCGGAGTTTTGGGTAGAGTAAGCCTGAAACATGGGGAGTAAAATCAGAGATATAAGTACAAGCATTGTGCAATTAAAAAATAAAATAAAAACAAGGCATATGATGTGTGCAAGTAGAAATAAAACCAGACAAGCACAAGGTTTTTCCATGGCGGAATCCAATAAGCAAGAGCGGCTCGCCAACATGCTCGCCGGTGTATGCGCTAAGACTAATGTTAGCGCAAACATATGTTTGCGCCAACATGCTCGCCTGTATATGGGCCACTTTACGTCCTTCCTTTTAGTTTCAATGTGATTATTTAACAAAAAAAAGGTTCTCACTGTCCACGTATAGCGCATGAATACAAACGAACTAGGATCGGAACTCACTGCGAACTAGTTCGTTCATTTCACTTATGAGAACGTTTTTCAGAACTAGTTCGTTCGTGAACTCCACAAGCCTAATTGAAACTTTCCAAATATCGTACTGATAGGTTGGTAACACTGCGTAACAAACTATTGCATGTTGAATTCACCAACATCCCAGACTCTTACCCAAAAAATAAAGTCAGGTATACACAGAGTTATTCTTATTGCCTTAACTTTTTTCCAAACTAACCCCGACTGTAACAGTTCCATAAAACCGAAAGAAAAGTGTGTCTTGCACTCATACGAGTATACCGTGCTGACACCGTGCAATACGTTATATTATTAATAATTCCTTATAAATCTGAAAAAAATATATATTTTTTAAATTTTCTTCTACATACATAGGTTAGGTTGAGAAGGGCGGACTGAAGCATTGTGCCACAGTCCATCAGGAGAGATCACTTATCTAGAATAACTTTGAACAAAAAAAAAAAAAATGTTTCAAATTATATAGGAGTAATCATTTCCGAGAAACATAATCAGCAGAAACAAGGAGATTATTTGGAATGTGTTTTTTTATTACTAGCATTTCTCGTTGTGAGATAAAACTTTTAACATTCACCTGTTCCTTATATAAAAATTTAATTAAAAATTATAATTATTTAATTAAAAATTATAATATGGCGGAATTCGATAAACGTATACAACATCGTTATTAACCCCCCCCTCCCCCTCCCCCCGTAGGTGTTGAATATCAAAAAATACTGAACTCTATTTTTAGGCGATTATAAAAAAAGCTCGTGGAAGTAAGAATCAATTCATTTTCGAATCAAACCTAAAAGGAGATATGAGAGAAATCACGGAATTTGTAAAAACATGCAATATCTTATCATTCCAAAAAAATTTCGAAATTATCTTTGAAGTGATTATATGAAAAACTCGGTGAAATTCAATATCTAATCAGACCTAAGAGAAGTCAGAATTCTCAATAAAGTGTTAAAGATTCTTATATCACTTTTGTAAATCCTAAGAAACAATCCTGAACTCGAATTTTAGATATAAGGTTATATCAAATACCCGTTGAAGTAAAAAGCAATTCTATATCTAATCAGATATGTATATCAAAGACAAGAGATACATATGTCCGAGATTATGAAAATGTTTGCAACCTTTTTACAGCTAAGGGTTTCAATGTAAAATAATCCTGAAAATAATTTTTTTGATTATACCTATGTAAGTATATAGAAAACCAGTGAAAGAAAAGCTGAATTCGATATCATGTAAACCTAAGAACTGTGCGTAAAGTACTCAACACTCACACAATTATTTCGTCTCAAATGCTGAATCTCATCTCCCCTGTTACGCGCCTACATCACAAAATCGGGTACCAGGAGTCCAACCAATGTACCCAGTAAAAAAATTTGAACTTAATAGCTCAAAGGGTTTAGAACCTACGAAGTTCCAAACGAATTTGATGACGGCGGTCTGACGACAAACATTCTTTTACCTAAACTTTTTAGGGTATATTGAAATAAAATATTTAAAGTAGTATGTTTTGATAATAAACTAAAAATCGAAAGCTTTGATTTGATTTCTTTCAATCTTCTTTTCACTATAAAAATTAATTTGGCTTCATTTTGCTTTAGAATAAACCAATTTTTTTTTAAATAACTCATAGTATTCACTTAGGTTTACTTAAGGGGGTCATCCCGTGTGCAGACTCTTTTTGTTATGTCTTTTTTGGGGATTTGTTTTGGCGAACTTAATTATGATACAACTGTGAAATTTTTAACATATATTTATGCACATGTTGAGCATACTTTTTCTGCCCGAAATCGTCGCTCATTGTTGAAGTACATGGCAACATAGCCACTCATTTTAAAAAAACCTTGTTTTCGGTAGACACGATTGCGGCCGATCTGTTTACCTCAAATAAAAAATGAAACTGCATTTTAGTCTATGAAGTTTGAACTAGTTTCTGAACTAGGACTATCAAAAAATATTGAACATTTAATTTTTGGAAACTTGTTGAACTTTTATCGTCAATTTTGGTGTGATTTTAGGACTTCTTCAGGTCGCCTAAACAACAGCTTGATGAAACAGAATTTTCCTAGTTTGTAAACTGTCTACATGAGTACTGAAAAAGTTTACCAAATTTCAAAGAAATTCGTTCGATAGATTTCGAGATATCGTGTCTAACGATTTGAAAACTACCGTTTTGAAAAAAACACGACTAAACTTATCATATTCGAAACAACACCGGAGTTTAGAGAATATAATGGCCTGTAACTTCCGAACGGCTTCGAATATAGGCCGGGTATAGTCCAGTGGTAGCGTACTAGGCTTGTAAACGCGTTGTCGTGGGTTCAATTCCCACTCTACGCATAAATTATTTATAAGAATTTTTCAGTTGCTGTTGGCGTTGAAATTGTTAATGTAATGAACAGTGCGGAATGCTTTATAGGATCACTACGAAAGGATTTAACACTGAGGAGATGTGTTCTGTCTACATTCTTATCAGATTCACTAACACCATGAGAGATACCAGACAGTAGTTGATTTGTTATAGGCAACATTGCTGTTCTGGTAGATCCCATCATAGCCTAACAGCACTCAAAAATTATTAAACACCAACTAGTTCACTGCCATACCCGGCTCTATTTCTGACCTCCCACCCTAAGCTGACTGGATTGTACACTACAACAGTGTATTAAAGGCTAACCACCTAAGCCCAGCTCAGTATCCTTAAAAAAAAATATCGGAATATCACTTTACTCACATATTCTACACTATATTTGGATGTGAGTTATGCAAAAAAAAAATTTGTAGACCGTCACACGGGATGACCCACTTAAGTGAATATTTTGAGTTGTTGTGATACACTTCTTCGAGCCTTGCGAGTAACCATCCCTTTGACACATTTATATTAACGGGTCCGGAAATATGGAAAGCTTTTTAGTCTTCCAAAACTATAGTATATGACCTAGTTCTACAAATCTCATGGGTGTGTTGAAAAAGTATGGTAGTTTTTGGAACAATTCCATGGGTGTACTGTACACCCATACCCAGCAAACATTTTTGACGATAATCTTCAAGACAATATCGTAATGATATCGTCGGTTATCGCCTTCTATCTCTAATAGGAGATTATAACGGAAGTCTTTCACAAGATTATTAAAAGGTATCATAGCGATATCTGGATGGAGATAATTATTGATGCTTAGTCGAGTTATTCTAAAATTGTCATCTTTGCGATATTTTAAAGAGAAACCTATGTATTTTAGGTTCCGAAAAATAAATATTATATGAAAACTACTTTGCCGGATGTACATAATCAAAAATTTCCCCTTCACCCATTTTTATCTCTAGAAAGATATCGCAATGAATGGACATTTTGCACTTTATACGATATCATTACGATATTGTCTTGAAGATTATCGTCAAAAATGTTTGCTGGTGTATTGGTGTTAGAAAACACGCATGAAATTTGTTTGATCAGGGCACCCTGAAAAAATTATGTTTGAAATCCATATTTGCTATAAATTTTAATATTCTTGCATATGTTATCTCATACCATAGATAGAATCGTTCTTTCGGTAAATTTTGATTGAAGCCTCCTCCTTCGAACATAACAATTCTTGAAATATATCTATATATAGTATATCAATGAAATTTATCTTTTGAATGCTCCTCTAGCACATCACTCTGCAATCTGCATCTACTTAATAACAAAAAATTTTAAAATTTCTCTCGACCAATGCACAATCAACTGATGCACATCAACATTAACCTTCCAGTATTTACTAGTACCTATCTATGTTTTATAAAAAAAATACCACTTCGATCCAGTTCTCTAAACCTAACAGTGTAGATACTACAATCAATCGCGGAGATCAATAGTAGCAACATTATTGAATTAATTCTATCTTGATGTTTGATCACTTTATCGATAATTTTATCGATCGACGGAATGTTATATTTTAACATACATTCACTTACATTGCGATGTTGGTAAACATAATTTTTGGCTGATTAGGAGTAATCAGTCACTTTGTAGTTTTAAACGGTTTTGTGTACTATCAATTTGTGGAACTGTATCGTTATCACTATCAGACCTACTCTACATAAACTTGATATAATCGAAAAATTCCATGTACACTACATAAATCACCAAATAATGAGACTAACATATCTAGTGTTCGTACAACTGGACATGTGTACGATAAGAACAAATAGAAATAACATTTTTTTTAGATATAGGCGCATATTTGTCATTTATGAATGAACTGATTGCCAATGTTCACCTTTCTAAACGTAAGCCTTAGTGGTCGAGTACCTTACAGGTAATGAAACTTATCTGACGTCATAAATATCATGGAACGTAAATAAATCTATGTATGTATGTCTGAATAGTAAATATTTTTTTTTTCTACAGTCTTATTGTTAGAGTAAAACTAAATCTGTATTGGCTCAATAATTCCGTTGTATCTTAGACATTTATAACAAGAGTCGAATCATAGTCTTGCCGAAATGAATCTGAGTCAGTTTTGGTATCTTAGCATAGGACGCTGTTCCCTTGTCTTGAAGTCTTTGAAAAACTTGAATCCGTGTGACTCCACCATATGATTTAAGACTTTAGTGCAAAGCAAACGTGTGAGATTGGAAGTTTTAGTGTGTAGTTGACATCGAGTTGCTGAAGATCGTGTAACTTTTTCAATGCTATATATATTTTTTCAGACGAATAAAAAAATAAAGTTTAATGTTATCGTAGCTCGCGCAATAAGTTAAAAATTGTCGCGATCATTGAAGTGCAAAATTCCGGTTACGTTATCATCTTCCCAAATTATTCAAGCGAGTTTTCGGAAACCATTTACATATAACGTAAAAGCTGAATTTTTGTTATTTTTTAAGTGCATTCACTGTGGCTGTTTTGTAGATAGAATCAGAAAAATTGTTATTGATAATTGAGGTTCTCACGATCAGTTAAAAGTGATCTTGTAGGTATGTTGTGAAATGAACCGTGATTCTTCTTTGAGCCAACGTTTATGGCTAGCTGTGGCTTCTTGTGTGGGCAGACTACAATTTAGCAATCGTATGTGTGGACGGCTTTGGATTAAATGAAATGATTGTATACATAAAAACATGACCAAAATCAGTTGATCTTCCCCGATGATGATGAGAATGTCGAACATAAGTAACCTTGAAGGTGATACCACAACTAATATCCAAAAACGGGCTCCCATAAATAGTAAATATTATGATGTCAGAATGGTGGAAGCTTTCGATAATTATAACAAAGAAATTCAGCCTGTCTTAAGGAAAAAGGATCGGCCGCTTTATAAAAAGCCACCTGTTCGTTCAAGCACTGTCATAAATCTGGATAAGAATCGCATTCAATATCGACGACGTCGTCCGAGATTCTTACGACCGTTAAGTGTGCCGACAAATTTTAATCTGACCAGGCGATTATCTTCGGCTGTACGCCCTCAGAGCATAACCCCCAAGAATGATATTACCATCGATATAGCCCTTATAAAAAAACTCGAAGACGAAATATACAAACAGCGTGAATTGATTTACGGCAATCACGATCCCGATCGAAGTGATCAGATGGCGTTGAACTCGGCAAAGTTATATGCCGGGTGCTCCCATTCTGCAGTTCAAAAAAGTTCAAGTGAACATAAAATTTTCAATCGCGATATTTGCCCACACATAACCAGTACGTCTGCGAAACCAGTTCTTTTACTCGATGCAGAAAACTTAAATCCACTTTTATTACGAAACGATCATTTACATGAAAACAACAACTCGGCCACAACGATCCAGTCTACATCGATCATCAAAGACAATCCATCTTCGAATCGATCGATCCTTATCGTTGATAATTCTACTTACTATCCGGTCCTGATGCGTTATGATATCAATGATAGTGCAATGGCAGCAGCTGCATCACGATCACCCGATTCGAGTATAAATATAGAGAAAGTTCCACTACTGTCGCTTTGTTCATCCAAGGAATCTAATTTGGTAGAAGAAGACAGTACTAAAAATACCCAACCCATCCAAGGGAATTCGAAAATTCTTTACGATGTCAGAATGGGTAAGGAAAATAGATGCCAACTACCACCACCAAAGAGTAAAGTAATAAATGCAGATCCACACGGTACGAAATCACATAAAGCATCAAAGCTTAAAACTTTTTTCACACAGCGTCAAAATTTGAGTTTTGCCTGGAAAAAATGTCGGCGAAAAGACTACACTACTGCAAACGATAATATCGAAATTCCTCAACGATTAGTAGGTGACGATCCAGTAGAAAAATCATCATCAGCATCATCATCATCGAATACTGCCTCATCATCGCTAGACACTGTGGATTTTATGACTCAATTGATAAAAACTCCGCACTCACTTAGCGAACCCATACTGAATAATATGACGAAACTTCAGTCCATCAACGACATCATGAAAACGGGAACAGCATTACACGACAAGATCGACGGCTGCTGCGTGAACTCCAAATGGTTCTGGAGCACAAGCGATTTGAATGACACCACTCGAAATAGATTACAACACTGTGAACAAATTGTAGCGCAATTATTAAAAACTAATAATTGCCGTGATAGCCGAGATCGTCAAAGCGAGAACAACAAGATCAACTGCCACGATCGTCATAGTCACCTTAAGGGTCTTCGGAAATGGCAAACGCCATCGGACATCTTGTGCAGTAAGCGACCACCACAGTCGTTAAATAATACAGCATTGAATACTCAGTGTGTCAAAAGACGACCTATACTACGGGATAAGAGACACAGCGTGGGATCTACAGATGTCGTCAAAACATGGGTCTACCGACGAAGGTACAATCTTGACATATTTATTCGTTCTTTGTCCAAGATTTATTTTGGAATATTTTTAAATTAGATCCCAATTTCGAGGAATATGCTACCATTGCAATCGTTAATTTACACTAAATATTCAATTTTCCAAAAATGTTCACCTTGTTGATGGCTCTTAACGAATGTAATAATGATTCTCTAATAGGATTAGTGACCACTTTAAACCCCTACCCATCTAAAAAGATGACACCTGGCTTACTAATTTATATTTATTTACATAATTTTTGGCAGATCATCAATAGAAATTCCTATATACGTTTGTATGCATGAAGACTGAAGCAATGCTATATTAGTGCTAAAGATCTTTTAGTAAAGTAGGTTAAACTTTCTTGTCGCATTCGTGATTGTCATGAATAATATCTTATTTTGATGGAGTTGACTTCGTCCGCGATAATTTATTTTGACCTCCAATTAGGGGCAGTTAGAAAGAACAAATACCATATTTTTAGTTTCTGTCTTTATATGTACTTATATAAAATACTTGAAAGATTTATAACCATAATTTAAACTTCAAATGTCATCGGGAGTATGTACTTATAGGTACAGCTCAAAGACGATTCGGATTATTATAAATTTAACAAGAAATTCATGAGCATGTCTTATTTTTATACATTGGAATCAATATGATTTCTATATAGAGTTATTTGCTCTATCTGAGGACTTTAAGTTTGATCCAAGTCCAGTCGTTTTCCAACATTTAGAACAAAAGAGTTATAGGCAGGTCCGGCTGTAGGATTTTCCCATTGATTTTACCATAGGGAATAGTTAATAGTTATACTATAATAGTTAATATTTAAAGCAGATATCAGAGATCACACGAGCTCAGTATATAACATCAGGCATGTTTTATATTGGGGTTACTCCACCAAGAACCGCCGATTCTTGTGAAACTCGATGTCAACTGTCCACTCGATGTCAACTTTTATGTTGGTTATAGTATATTGACGATTTTGTGGAAATGATGTCAAAAACCTCTTTGAAAATTAGTATATCCATCTGTTTTCGTATCGTTCAATAATGAATTAGGGCTTATTTAAAAGATAAAGATTACCACAATATAAAAAACATAATGCAGCCGCAAGCAAATCGTATGATAATCTAGATGAAATACTGAACTCCGATATATGTATGTATATTGTAGTTGGGTAAAGTAAATTAAGGAGTGTGCCTGTATTTTCTCCTTTATTATAATACTTACTCTATTTGGTTTTTACTTAAAACTAAAAGATACTATCATCAGTGTTCGATTTCGTATCAAGACCTAGGAAAAACAATTTTTCATTTTTCAAGGGGCAAAGATATGGCTTAGAAGATAGATGTGGAATAGATTTACACAACAAATTAAAGAGAGGTACCTAAGGTATCAAAAGAAGATGAATATAAATTTTAGTTTAGTAGCCATGATCACCTCACCCAACTTTTTATCATTGGGCGAATCGCTATCAATTATCCAACGAAAATGTACAATACCAGAGACAAATATTGTTGCGATAACACAATTAGTCTAAACTGAGAAAATTCAATTTTTTTTTATTGTTTTTCTTTCAATGCTATTGATAATTTTAAGATTAAAATTAAAAAAAACATTTTTCGTATCTTAACTATATTTTAAAGCCATAAGAATTTTACAACTAACTTTTAAATTTGCAATTCCTAATGTAAAACTTCCACATCTTTTTAGTAATGATTGTATTTTTCAAATTTGATCCGTCGAACTGCAATGGACACATTTCATTGCAAATTGTTCCCATTGGTGGAATTCAGTTGGTGCAAGTAAGTGCTTCTATTTGCTGAAGACCCAACTCCACATCTTACATTTTACCTCTCCCTGTGTTATGTTGTATTGGCTCTCTATACATTTTCTGTATTCCGTATTAATAGTCGGAGAGCTCGAGACAAAAAATCGCAACAGTTTTGAGAAAGCTAATATTTTAGTATTTGGTTACATTTAGGGTGTATGTGAATATACTAGAGTCAGCACTTCTGACGTCGGGACACCTGGCCTTGGTGACCTGTCAAAGATGTCAAAAAAATCGAAAAATTTAACAGTTTTAAGAAAGCTGAAAATTTGCCAAAACTTTGTTTTTACAATGAAAAACTGAAAACCAATGGTCAGACACCCCAACAGTGGGACCCACCCAGTCAGCCCCCCACTCAAAGATGTCAAAAAAATCGAAAAATTTAACAGTTTTGAGAAAGCTGGAAATTTGCCAAGACTTAGTTTTTACAATGAAAAACTAAAAAACAATGGTCAGACACCGCAACAGTGGGACCCACCCAGTCAGCCTCTCCGCAAAGGTGATAAATCGAGTACGTGCGATTTCTGTTACTATGCGCCCTATAATTATGCAAGAGTTTTAAGAAAGCTAAAAAATTTGCCAAAACTTTGTTTTTACAATGAAAAACTGAAAAACAATGGTCAGACACCCCAACAGTGGGACCCACCCAGTCAGCCCCCCGCAAATGTGTTGAATCGGATATGTTCTGTTACTATGCGCGCAATAATCATGAAAGAGTTTTAAGAGAGCTGAAAATTTGCCAAGACTTAGTTTTTACAATTAAAAACTGAAAAACAATGGTCAGACACCCCAACAGTGGGACCCACCCAGTCAGCCCCCCCCCCCCCCCCGCAAATGTGTTAAATCGGATATGTTCTGTTACTATGCGCGCAATAATCATGCAAGAGTTTTAAGAAAGCTGAAAATTTACCAAAACTTAGTTTTTACAATGAAAAATTGAAAAACAATGGTCGGACACTCCAACAGTGGGACCCACCCAGTCAGCCCCCGCATATATGTTAAAACGGGTACGTGCGATTTCTGTTACTATGCGCGCAATAATCATGCAATAGTTTTAAGAAAGCTGAAAATTCACCAATACATAGTTTTTAAAATGAACAACTGAAAAACAATGGTCAGACACCCCAACAGTAGAACCCACCCAGTCAGCACCCCCGCAAAGGTGTCGCAAAAAACGATTACGCGTGAACAACAATTTGAATGGATGGGTATAAAATGCTCGTAGGAATATGTACATTTTCTTTATGTTTCAATGCGCTAGTTCATTGAAGTTTTTCTTATATATATGAAAATATAATTCCGTGTGGGAAATGTACAATACCTTAAAGTAATACTACTTTATTATATTATGACATAAACGAAACTTTTATAGGTATTTAACATACATACGTGCATCTAACCGATATTTTCATAAACTATATTTAAGGCCTCATATAACTTTGAACGAACTGAAAAAAATTTGAAAAATTATTATGAAGGTTATATGGTGAAAAAAAAATTTTATTGTTGAGTTCACATTTCTTATTATATATTCAACTATAGAAAAAAAAAAAAAATCGTTTTTTAATATTAACATTGTTTTTTACAGGTATAAATTGACTACTTATGGAAACGATGGCGCCTGCTGGTCGGCATCATAATTTCACTAAAAATAATTTAATTTGCAAAAATGAAAAAGAATCTTGTAAAAGAATGTAGTAGTTATAGTCTATCGGAGGGAATTTTTAATTTTTTCAAAAATAAATAAGTTACAGTATTTCAAACTTAACTAATCAGTTTTTTTAAGAAAAATTTGCGTTCAATAATTCATTAAAAAATTTACAAGCAAAAAATTAAAAAAAGCTCTCGATAGACTATAGAGAAAACAGTTATCAAAATTTAAAAAAAAAAAAATTGAAAAATATTGAAAACTGACTGAGTTATCGTGCCGACCATGTCTAAAAACATAGTTTCGAGAAAAATGCGTTTAAAGTTTTCGATAGGTAAAACGTTAACTTACGGCTAGTCTCCCATTCTAGCTTCGTACTGTACCCTTTCTTCCTCTTTTATCTTCGTGTTGTTCACAGATGGTCCTACGAATGACCTTGTTTTGTATGATACTCGGCTTTTGCGAAAAAATATATGCTAAGCGCTGCTATTAAGAGTGGCGCGGCAAATAGCCAAGAAGCCGCTTTAAACCGATGTATGGTCACATTTATTGCTATAACTTTGTATTGGAGTGGAATTTTCTAAATTCAATTTTTTTTAATACTTAAGAGTATAAGAAATAAAAACTTGTAAAAAAAAATAGATTTTTTTTAAATTCCAAAGTTGTATGAGCCCTTAATAGATTTGTACCAAATTTCAGCTTTCTTAAAACTCTTACGCGCACTCCCCTTTTCGGGGGTGCTGACTAGGTGGGTCCTACTGTTGGGGTGTCTGACAATGATGTTTATGTTTGTCATTGTACAAACTACCCCGTGGTGAATTTTAAGCTTTCTTATAACTCTTTCATGACAATAGTTTTTATTGTTGCGCGCATAGTATCAAGCGCGTACCCCAGTTTACACCTTTGCGGAAGTGGTGACTGGGTGGGTCCCACTGTTGGGGTGTCTGACCATTGTTTTTCAGTTTTTAATTGTAAAAACTAAGTCTTGGCAAATTTTCAGCTCTCTTAAAACTCTTTCATGATTATTGCGCGCATAGTAACAGAACATATCCGATTCAACACATTTGCGGGGGGCTGACTGGGTGGGTCCCACTGTTGGGGTGTCTGACCATTGTTTTTCAGCCCTGGACCGATTTGGGCTATCGTGCCATTGATGGTGAGTGGCATCTATTAGTGACTTCCGCAAATGTTCATTCCGTCCATGAAGACAATACTGAAAAATGAACGAAATATTTCGTCGCGAAAAATGAGCGAAATTATCATTTTTTTATATGGACTTGACAGTTTATTTCGTTTCGATGGCAACACAGTACTAGGCTTAAGCGACTATCTTTCACAGTGAAAGTTAATTAGGAAGCTATTTGGTTTACTCTGAATTAAAACACATCGAGTTCAATAGAACTTAAGAACTTTATCAAATACAAATTATTGATCACTTCGGATAAACGATGTAAAGAACGCCATTTTTTATTTGTTGTTTTCCTGCTATACCACCTTATCTTCACTTTAACTGCAATGAAAAACTACTGGAGATAACACTTAATTCAAATCATTCTGCCATATATTAAAGTCTGTTTGGATCCTGCGCACGATAGAACTGTGTAAATTTGATATTCTCATAAGTTTGCTTGCCTCCATTTACATGGAGAATCTAAAGATCGAAATTTGGATCGCGTTTGCGACAACACCGAATCGAAAGATCGAAACATGAAATGGCATTAAAACGAAGTACATAACCGGTTTCAATTCGATCCAGGTCAAGAAGTTGGTTTGGATCGAGTTGACCCCGTTTCGATCCGATATGCATTTACATGCGATTTTAGAAGATTGAATCCGGATTTAATCCTCTATGTAAATGCAGTAACTGACTCGCAAATATTTTTAAATTGTTCTAGGGAAGTCATATCGGTTCTGAATTGCGCCCGGACAATCCTGACCGCTAACTACTTACGCCAATGTCAAGCCCATAGACCGATCTGATTGGAATTGAATTAAATTTCCATTTTCACGATGTAAAGCGAGCAGCACTTTACTCTGTAACTCCAAAGCTTCAGATTTGAAATGATTCCAGAAACGTTTAAAATTAAAGTGCTCTTTCTTGCTCCCTCTAAAGTCTTTCTTGAACCCATAGAGATACATGTACTGGAGATGACAGGCAGCGGTTGAGTTGAAGGCGGACGTCGCATTCACTTGCATGCTAAACAACAACAATTTGACATAACACACCTGTCTTATCTCACTCCCTCACACGCTAAGACAACAATTTGATATAACGACCATGTTTTGTCTCAATTCTCATCGTGTTTTCGACTTCAAAGCGCTTTATACAAAACCGGTGTCGTTTCCACTAGCTCTATGCTTGAACCTAAATCAACTGTACTTCCTAATACCTAGATAGCGTAGATTATCAACAAATAACTGCACCTAATATACTATCATCATAATTTGAGTCGACGGTCCGAACCCAGATTTGTCTTCTAGGGTAGTACATACTAGTCTCCAGTCAAGTCGGTAGCGTATCCTCCAGTTTGAAAGATTGATAACCATTTTCTATTTGGCCTCCTAAATATTGGACATTTATTTAATGTTGATCGTTAAAAAGTTTTCAATTGGTTAAAGATTCTCTAAAACATTGCTGTACATATTTATATTTTCAGTTACCTTAATCTTTGTTATTGATATTTCAGTGCTTACTCACAAAATGTATTTGTAGCGCTTCATGAAATGAATTAGTTTCTGCGAATCACATCGAAGTGAAATTCAGCTTTGTAAATTTTTTAATCTGTCATTAGAGTCAAATCAAGCTAACAATAGGTCTGTTTTATTTGACGAGCTAGTGCAGGAAAGTGTAAAAGGGAGTGGCGGGGTAGGAACAAGAACACGATTTGAGGTTGAGTTTGTGTCATTGATTTGACGTCAAAGGCTGTTTAGAAAATCGGGTGCAAGAAAGTGCAACTTACACCGGGCAAAAGGAACAAACCTAATAGGTTTGTTCTATTTGCCTGCACTATCTACACCTTTTACACTTTTTGCACCTTTTCCGTTCTTTTTGCCGGTGTAACGTCACCGGTGGCTGTTCTTTTTGCCGAGTGTAGTGCAAAAGTGTACACTTTGCTGCACTCGGTTGGGAGCTGGTGTAAGTTCTTCTTCTTTGCAATCTGTCAAATTTGAAAGCTGTATGCAGATAACATTGACTTTTTGAATTTAAGAAATCGCTGTTTTGACTGAAAACATGCAAGAATATTGAATGGCAATAAATTTTCATTGATAAAAGTAAAAAAGTTCTGAATTTAAGCTGTCACTTTCATACACTAACCTGTTCTTTTTGCGCGACCTGTACTCTACACTTTGAGTGTATTTTGACGTGCAATTAAGGTGCAAGGTACACTAAAGTGTAACTTACACCGGGCAAAAGAAACAAACCTAATGTTTCATATCTTCAGTTGTTGAATAAATAAAGTTTCCAAAGAAGCTATAGCTTAAGGTTTGTTCTGCAAACCCAAAATAATCACTATCACTTTATTCAGCTCATATGTCGGTATCCGAACGCATTGAAAATTTAAGAAAGTGTAAGAAGTGCATGCAAAAAGAACAGACCTATTGTGAAGATAAGAAACCACTTTATGACCGTGAATTTCTGATAAATGTCTGTCAGAAATTGATCCAATACATATCTTCCGTATTTCTATTTACTACGAGCTCTTCTTGGCATTATTACTAACTACATATTAAAGAACGATAATAAATGTGAAAAAAGTATTGTGTTAGGTCTTGGGATTATTGACTAATATACATATATATTACTCATAGTATAATTAATTGCCATAAATAGATGTTGAATATTTCTTACCTGAAGAATCGTGTCTAATAATTGTTATTTATTTCTTTGTAGTCATGGAATATTGCAGCGTTGTTTCTATAAAATGCAAAAGTTATGCGTTACGTTTTCGTTTTAAATATGCATAATGCGGCGTGAATATGTTTAGCATAAATTGTTTTTTTCAGTTTACTGCACCCTCGCTGACTGTTATTTTATCGTTTTAAGTTCTGCTACGTCGTACCAAATTCTAATTAAAATGTGCATGAATATGTCTACCATAATAAATGATAAACACCTGGATGAGAACTCAGCTTTATTATTCTTTTAGAATTTAGAAACAGTACCGCCTTCGAGGCCTTCATAAACTGCAGTGGCATGCATACAGCTCGTAAATTATTTTTAAAAGATACCCATTTTTCCTATAGTATCTGCCCTGAAGAAAGAATTTCTATAGATTTTTTTTTTATTTTTAAGTGGTTTGCATTGTTCTACATTTTCTGAAGTTTCAATTTGTTGAAGCATCCTTGTTGATGTTTTAAAAAAAAAAACAGAAATGAATCTATTGGTTTAGCTCTCTAATTTCTGTATCTTCTAAATAAGCAAGATGTCACCTGATTGCAAAAACCTCCTTCCGAAGAACTATTAGCACTACTTTCAAATTTTAATATTGTAATGATACTTTGTAATTTATAAAATTTGATGTGCAGATTTTAGATATTATAGTTAGAGCAGACTCAATTTTATGCAATAGACTACAATTTCTCTAAACCATTTAAGAAATTAAGATTCAAGTATTTTGTTCGATTAATAATATTTATTTTCCTTTGGCTTACAGTTATGATGACTCATGCAGCTGTAGTGGTGTAGGTGACATTCCTTCTAGAGGACAAAGTCCCCATAAAGGATCACGTTTCTCATATAACAACACTGCCGAAACAGTATTTCATTGGAGAACCTCAAGTGTTGGTTCAGCTGACTATCGAGGTGTTGGTGGAGGAGCTCAGAAAAGTCAAAATAAAATGTCGGAGTTAAACGTAATACGCGGCCATTCGCCACATTTTAGTCCTTCGCGAAGTAACGGAAGTAAGTGCATCTAAACACATAAAATATTTTTGTTTCTAAAAAGAGTAAATAATTTTTTGTAATTCTTTACTTAGCACAATCCAATAATCCAACACTTCATGTGCATTTACCAAACCATGGATTTCGAATGATACGATTCGACGAAGCGAGTGATGTATGCCAAATAATTAATTTAATCGTAAATTCAATGAATCCAGGGCAGAAGACAAATCCACAAAGCTATGCTCTACGTTTGCACAATATAGTAACCAAAGAAGTACTCTGGATGCCAAGAGACACATCAATAAAACAGGTTGTTGCACACATCTCAAATCCTTCCTGTCCAAACGCTGAATGTCCAAACAACGAAAAGAGTGCAACAGCAAAACGATTGCAACAAAAATCGTCAAATAATGTTGCTGCTCATGCGAATAGTGTTTGGAGGGCGGAACTTCGTGTTCGTTATGTTCCTAAAAGTCTCAAAGAACTTTATGAAAAAGACAGAACTACTTGCCACTTTTATTTTGATCAGGTAGAGAAATCACTTTCTTGCAATCATCGCGTATTTAAATACTCTTGTTTTTTCTAGGTAAAACAAGACTACATCCAATCAAGTATTCCATCAATAGATCAAGACACAGCTATTCAGCTTTGCTGCTTAGGCATAAGACATTACTATAAGGACACGAATGCTGTAAGTTTTAATTATCAAATTTTGAAATTCGCAATAAGACTACGATATTTTTTTTATAAAAATACCTAAATACACACAAACCCTACATAACAACAGCATCCTACCAAGCCGATAACAGAATTTCCTCATGGGTGGTGTCTGTTCCCTCTCACTTTGCGCTTCCTAAGGTAAAGCCAACCATTGGTCTAATACCTGAGTTAGATCACACTTTTTATATCATAATATCAAAAATACCAGAAGTGTACTACCCAATTCTATGCCAGCAGATTTCATGGTGTACAAATTTTATAATTTTTGCTTTCAAATTCTAGTTGCCGAAATCTGGGGATTAGATGTGAAGAGTTACGAAAATCGTCTAATTTGCTTGGATTAAAGGTCGAGAGAGTAAAACTTATTACTATGAACTGTAATATCATTATTTTAAGTTCATTTTCACTACGTAAATTGGATCCAAGAGATAGAACAAAACGTGGAAAAATATTGACTTAATCAATACTTTAAACATTTCCCAAAATGCTTAAGAAGAAAATTACTTAAAACTTGTGCTCATAAATAATGACCGATAGCTTGTGAAATTTTGCACTAGTTGCCGATAAATACATTAATATGAAGAAAATCATAGCAAGTCCTTCATGTAACTTGGTGGTTTTTGCAAACTTCCAAAGACATGATAATTATGAGAAATTACCTCGTCAGTTTACTTTCTGATTTCGTGTTAAATTTCCGTTTTGGGCACTATTACCACCACCAAGATTCCAAGATGAATCGTTTGGCGTTATTATATATCTAATTTAGGAGATATACATGACTTTTAACACGTTAACTGCCACGTCAACCGTATTCGGGTGACAGCAAAAGTTCTCATCGGGCCGTGTCACCCGTATTCGGGGGACGCTTATTTGACTACGGTTATTCCACCAAAAATAGCCAAAAATGACAAAATTTGGTACCTTTCCATCGCCGATTTTTTTGAAAGTGTATGTACTGGTAGAATTAGTGAAGTTAGTTAGTTTTTGTTATTTATAGTATGTTAAAGTTTTCGCAAAAATGGTGTCCGATTCCGCTTTGGAAATTCATATCTCTGTTAGTTTTTATCATAGAATAGTAAAATAGGGCTTATGTTAAAGGGGAGGGTTGTCGTAATATAAAAAAATACGAATTAAAATCCTTGAATTTTTTTTTCAAAGATAACAATTTTATCCTTTTTTCTGGAATATCTCAAAATTTGTTTCTTCTTGTTTTCATTTTTTTTATTTTATATGTTATACTGTTTCACAAAACATACCAAAAAATTAACTTGGGATCTGGGTAAAAAATCGAAGAACATCAGTGCTTTGTGACGTAACAGGTTTCTTTTTCACTGCTGTATGAGTCATTAAAAACAAACTTTGTCATTTTTCTTTTCAATATTGAAAAAAATTAAAGCAGAGTTGTTAAGTTATACCACCTCCACTTGGTTCAGCAAAGATTCCAATGCTGAGTAGCAAGGTGATAAGTGGGGATCATAATAATGTATCGAAAGAGACATATGTATGTATGAATAGACATAATAGGCCAGTCAATGAAGACATTAAACGCATGGATGTATTAGTATAACTGGATCGGCTGTATTGCATAAAATTCCTATATGTGAGACTAATTCGTTTCTGACAGTTGTTCCCATCTATCAAAAAAATTTTGTACGGGCTATGACAATCATTTCTGACAATTGTTTTCACCAAAGCGTCGGACCAAAAAAATTTCCCGGGTACAGTACGTATTTTCTATTTTGTAGCCCCCCCCCCCCCCCAATACACTTACACTAACGCAAATAGACAACTCACACAACCAGAACCTATTAGGCAAAATTTCGCTTACTGCCGATCCAGTTATACTACTACATCCGTGATTGAACGTACCAAGAACTCCAAACATATTGAAATTTTGGGAAATGATTAAGCTCGTTGTTAAAGTAATACATCTAAGGCTGGCCGCCCACTGAAAGAGCAAAAACAGTTTAAGTCAAAAACATTTTTGACTAAACATGAACATTTCGCTGTTTTAATAACAATTCAATGATCAATCAATAGCAATTCAATGGCGTGCCTCCAAGGCACGAGACTAATCAGTTTTTGACTAAAACTGTTGGCTAGACGCACACTGAAAGAGCAAAAACAGTTTTAATCAAAAACATTTTTGACTAAAACTGTTTTCGTTCTTTCAGCGGGAGACTAGCCAACAGTTTTAGTCAAAAACTCATTAGTCTCGTGCCTTGGAGGTACGCGGCTAATCAGTGTGCTCTGATAATTGAATTGCTATTGAAACACCGACATATTCATGATTAGTCAAAAATGTTTTTGACTAATACTGTTTTTGCTCTGTCAGTGGGCGGCCAGCCTTTGTTTGCAACCCCCTCCGGGGTTCGTAACCAGCTCAAAAAGGTTAAAAACGTAGTTTCGTTATGTAGACTACAATAAAATTACAAACGTTATGCAAACTTAGAATAATGTTGACCAGGGTATTTTCGATATTGTATTAGATTCGCAACCAATTTTGAGGCCCGGAACATATAATATTATTAACAATTAATATTTTTAACAAAAAGTACCCGAAAGAAATTGCAATAGTTCTGCAAATTATGATTATAGCTTTTACTGGCATCAGGAACATATGTGTAGATTTGCAACCCTTTTTTTTGCACGGAACATACTTTTAACAGGATTAAAAGTAAAAAAAATGATTTATTGAAAAAAAGGCCATGAACCAAATTAGTACAGTTTTTAAAATGGATTGCGAATGTTGCAATTTGTATACTGAAACTCGTGTTAAGTTTGCACCCTCTTAGGCGACATGGATCGTGGCAAATTTGGTAAAAATGGCAATTCCGTGTTTTTTGGACCCCCGAAAAAATTCCAAACGCTTTGCATATCGAACAAAATATTTAAATCACCTTCCCTCATCTTAATACGAATTTGCAACCCCATCAGAGATACGGAACATGTTAAATTACCAATAATAGCATTTAATAGCAAATTGCAATCTCATACTCTACCCGCAACCTTGCAACTCCAACCCCACCGAAGGAATATCACAAATCGTACATTTTAAGTACTTAGTCGTAAGCTTGACACTTGCTTAATTCGTACGTGGTAAAATAGTAGTTAGCCGATATGAATGAAATCAAACATACTTTACCCATTCAGAAATTGCATTTCTTAATAGTATTCAACAAAAAAACAAACTTCACGATCCTAGCATGAAACGAGAGGAAAAAAATTTTCACATTCCATAGTTCTTTTTAAAGGCAGCGAAAATATAAGAAGGCATGTTTTTCCAATTTTTCGACCGACCGACCGCATTTTTCCCTTCTGCAAACAACTAATGTGTAAACATTGGTATCGTATTGCTGATATTCTGTCGATCGAGAACCTTTAGTTTTTCATTATATCATTATATGGCGTGTCTTTTATTTTTATGAATAAAATGATGCAAAATTTTCAAACTCTACCTTCTTGTCGTTGTAGTACAATTTAGAAATACTGACAACTCATTTAAACTAGAATATTTACATAAGGTAAATATGTACAGTAGAGGTACCAAAGAACATATACATACCTCACATATGTTATATAATTCTTGCTAACCGACCGACTACCATATCAAAGTAGGTCTTTAGAGTAAAATTTGGAATTTTTTTATTTATTTTTATGGGACGTCAATAAATATTGAATGGCGCATCTTTAGGTTTATATGATGTCGCACTTCATCTGCAGTACATAGGTACTCGTACTTTCGTACAATGCGCTTTATTTGTCTTCAACAACTAAACTATGGAGCAGTGGCGTGGCGTCCATGGAAGCAAGGGAAGTATTGCTTCCCTTACACTTTGCTGAAAAATAGTATATCTAAAATACGTTTTCCTTAACCATTTTTCCTTCAAGCCAATCTAATTAATTTTATTTCAATACAGCCATTGTTAGCTTTAACTTTCCAACCATTGTTGTAGAGACACAAGCCTAATCACAAACTATTGCTACTAATGTACATGTAATCAAATGGTTCACGCGCAGAAAAATCGTAAAAAAAATTTTTACTTCACACATTTTCACAGTCTAAATAAAAGTTCGTAAGAAACTATACGCGAAAATCGCACACAGCCGACTTGGCAGCACCACCGCAAGCGAAAAGAAACTCAGAAAAACACCCCGCGGAAAGCAATGCATGTATAAGCGTTGAAATCAGTTCGCTGTAAACTCACTGTGACGTCACACACACTCTGCAAGGTAGAAGCCTCGGTGGAAGCAATGAGATATGTGCATCTCTGCACAATCTGCACGGGTCGTACTTCGTACAACACGTTCTTGGCTGCAACGGAGAAGCTTGCAGCGCGCAGAGATCTGATCAGAAATTGGTGCTACCAGAGTAGGATTGGAATTGAATTCTGATTGAAGTTTTGAATTGAATTGTGTTCAATTGTACATATTTAATTTAGTTCTTAGATCTCAGGAACCACGTATAGTATGTTAGAATGCTGAAACTCGGAACTTATATAAAAGTATAATAGGTAGTGGACCTGTCTGCAAAATTTACGATAAGGTTTGAGGCGTGTGGGAGTGGAGGGAAAGCAATGTCTTCGGAGTGCTTGAAAGCTGAGGTTGAAACATTCTAAAATACGTATCTTCTGAATGGTTGATGTCAGAAGATTGAAACTTGTAGTTGTTTTAAGAAATAATAGTAGCAGATTAATCAAGAACTAAAATTTTTGAATCAGAAGGTGGTCGGGGTAAAAAAACTTTGGATTAGAATATCTTTCGAATCAATCAGGAAGGTATAATTTAGTTTGTGTATATAGGATATGAGGAGAAGCTCATTGAATATAAAATTTATTATGTGAGAGGTAGACCACAAAAGTGGGGCCATTTTTAAAATATTTCATTTTTATATTTCAAGAACCGTACCATATATGATCTTAGAAATTTTACAGGAGTTAGGTCCAATACACTTCTAACTGGGAAAACAAATTCTGGAGGTACTGGTGAAGGGGCTGATGGTGGGAGGGCGTGGAAAGGAAATAACATCCATTTTTATTTTTGAAAAACTACAAACCATAGAAAGGTAAAAAATTACTACATAGAGCTAATAAAGAGGTATCCTAGGAAAAAATATATGGGTGGTGATTTTTTATATCTCAAGAACGGCTTAGGAAGAAGAATATCGGAGCTTAGTACGTATGTATCTAAAGTAATTAAAGAAAAAAAAATGATTTTTATTAGGTTGAGTAAAACAATTGTCCGTGAAAAGGGATTTTTCTACATTTCCACGATTTCGTTATATTGGACATGCCGAAATAAATTTTACTTATGCGAGCTCTTTATGTAAGCACCTAGAAATATTTTTTTCTAATTTTTCGATATCCAACCCCTCACGGTGTGTAAAAAGGTTGTGTACATTTTCAAGAATTTTTATATATTGGTTCTAATGAGATATTTAATTCACTTTTATTTCTATTATTATATTGAATCGAAGAAAACTGTGATGCAAGCATTTTTAACGAATTCTGAAAAACTTTTAGGGTTAATGAGATAGAATTATTTTATTATTATTATTTATTTCTATTGACTCTTCTATTCTAAAAAATACGTAAAAATAAAAAAAAAAATTGCCTATATGTAGGTACTATAATCGAATCTTTATAATTTTTTTGATAGAAGTCCGGAAAGCGTTTAATGATGAGCTAGGTGTAGGTGACTGCGACTGACAACCTAAGCACCAACGTTCTAAATAGCCTCCTAGATCCCTGCTTGGTGCTAATGGAGGAGGTTCAATCAATATGCAGTAAATTGATAGGTAGAATAATAATAAAAAATTGTGGATATTAACCAATTGCTTCCCCTTGTTGAATTATCACGCCACGCCACTGCTATGGAGACCAATTAACCATGTATAATAAAAGTGAAATACGATTATCTTTTTTTCTTACCTTATTTTAACATATACAGTGCAACCCGGTTATATTGAAAAAAGGTACTTTACGAGTGCACCTTATACCGGGTTGCACTTTACGTTATATACGTTATATACGTTATACGTTTATGACACAATCCTTTTTATTTTATTCTTTTAGTGAAGGACCGAACATTTTAGAAATATTTTGTGTCTTGATATAAATATGTACATATTACGTATGTTCACGTCATGGTACCGCTCGCTAATTACAACTTCCTCCTGTACGTGATCCGAACCTTTCCAGTACCAAAAAATGCGAGTGCATAAGTATATAGCGAATTAAGCGCGTATTTCGTTGGAATCGTTTTTTTTTTATTATGTATTAAATAAATTTTTTTTAATAAAAACATTTTTTGTTTTAAATTAGAGAATTAGAAATAATAAACTGAAATAAATATATAAATTAATGAAATTTAAACTTCTTGCTGCAGGAAGGCTGGTCACGATCGTCGATATAGTTTTCTTCTTTTTCTTACTTTATTTATTTTAACGGACTACGTCCTTCAATTGGCGTTTCATCGTAATCAACTTCCGTGTTTTCAGAATCCAATTCATCAAAATTTATGGTCTGAATGGTATCTTCAACACCAGGTGAACTATAAACGTTACTGTCCAGAGATTCGCCCGTAATATTGGTTTGAGAAATAAACCGTGACATATATTTGTTCAGCTCTTCATCTCCGCTATCTGATTCTGCGTATTTTATTTCTCTGGCATTGGAACAGGATTGTCCGTGACAAGAATAGCAAATTTCGGAGCATTTTAAACCAGCTTTTCTACAACCACATTGTCCTCCGCATTCCTTTTCACATTTGCACGTAATAAATTTTAGTAACGCTTGCGGTGCTGGTTCCCTTAAAGTGCGTATTGGCACCAAACCATCGTTTGATTCTTTCCAACCCCAATTTTCGGCTACTTTTTCGTTACTTAACCATTGTTGCACTTGATGAAAAGTACTTAAAGAATGTTACCGTGCAGCATGTTTTGTAGGAGGCAAAGTAGCTAGATTAAATTTGCTTTTTGTTATTGAACGTCCAAAACCTTCGTAGCGGAGCTTATTTAGTCCGCTTTTCCCCACCATATAGAGCCACTAAGATCTTTTCTCCAGCTTCATCAATGACATCGGGTTCGGCATTTATTTCTCTGAATGCTGACAGTGCCGATGTTAAATGGTAGTTTTTCTTAATAACTGATGCAGCTCTGATCTTTCCTTGATTGAATAGCGCAGATGTTGTATCGTAGCTGGTGAAAGCATGAAGGAATAAAATATTCTCTGTCAAATTAGCATCCTTTAGACTCGTGGAAGAATACAAAGAGCTTTCAACTTTCCCCCTTCCAGGCCTTAGGAAGAAAACGTTCCTATGAATTTCAGTTGCAGTTCCCGTTAGAATAATGAGCAGATCAATATCTTCGCCCACAATTATGACTGATTCATATTCCTCAGACAATTCTAAAGCTGTCGATACAATTAGAGTATCAGCATCTCCTTCTTCTTGCTTAACACAAAATCCACTGGTCTCAAACTTCTTTTTTAGCACTGCTATTAGGCGTGCCTTGTTTTTATCATTCGTGAGAAAATGTTCTTGCGTAATCGTGGCCTTCATTGACTCCTCAAAAAGAGTTTCAGCAAAGATTAATTTTGACGATCGTCGCAATCGCTCTGCAGTTTTCGTACTCTTCTTCGCGATGTCTTCTGAGTATCCATCAAATACAATAACTGTATTTTTGCCATAGTACTTTTTTACGTAATTTACTTATTGGTTACAAATATGTAAAAAAGTTTCTCCTTTGCGCCACACAACCTTATGTAGCAAATGACCACCATCTAGTACGTAACAAACAGCACCGCTTGTTATTGTGTCCTCAATTGGAGAAAATAAAATATACATGCTCGATTTTTTGCATTTACGCATGCCAACGTCATCAAATAGTGAAAGTGGGTATGGTGCAAGTTCATACTCGAAATAGGTCTTAAGATCTTCTTGTGATCCTTTGGCAAAGGAAATTCGCTGATATAGTAAAACCGGATCGACTGCTACGATTTTTATAGCTGACGATACTGCTGATAATGGTAGCACTTTTTTCTTTCGTGAGAAAGAAATTTGACTGAAACTTTGTCCAACTATTGCTTCCATTCCGGCTTTGCCAATCTCCTGTGCGTTATAAGAATTTATAATTTGATTTCCAACAATGCCAGTCCTCAATGAGACGATGCAGTCCAAAGATGGAAAAGGAGAATGCTTTGAAAACCATTTGAGTAGTTTTTCAACATCTCCTTTGTCTCGTATTATGCGAGTGGGTCTTGTATCAACATGCTGTTCCGAGCTAACTTATGCGATATCTGAAAACTTTTCGATTGCCTCTGATACTCTTTGCATTATTGGCGTTCCTAATATCCATTTGGTCAAAACGCTATCCGTTATTCCTCGCCCACGCGTTAATCCGCCTGTACACTTCATAGACCTCATCAGAGTTTGTTCGATGGACATATCACTCCAAATTCCTGACCAAAATTTAATATAGTGAAAGTGAAAGAATAGTGAAAAACCCATCTGTTACAAAGTGGTTATACTCGCGAAAATCCATTTTCATTGGGAGCTCGTACATAAGTAAAGTTGGCTGGATAAAGCATAATTAAAATGTTAAATAATTAAAATGGCAACATTTTTTCTGTGGTTGACAAGTGCAAATACCAATTTCCAGTTCTCTCCGCTTGTATGAACTGCTTAACCAAAGTCACCATTCGAAAGTACTGTATCCATAGCTTGGCAGTGGGACCATTTTTTTCCAAAAGGTTTAATTGTGATTGAACTCCGAATGATATTGTCTTAAACGGTTCTTCCTCAATTTTAATGTCACATGTACCATCGTCAAATTCATGAAGTACTTCTTCCATTTCCATGGTCTCGTCTTCTGAAAATTTGATCATTTCCATTATGATACTACCCAAAGCTAAATAAGTCAGTATATGCCCGCGGACAGCTCTAGCATACGCACGGCCTGTCAGCATTTTATCCACGGATATTGGTGCCTAGATAATAGATAAGAGTTCTTTTAGGCCACTACCAGACATAATATAACCAATCGCACCCAGAAAAGACATGAGCAGGTGAAATCCTCCAAGTCTTACAATAACCGATTGTAGTCGTGGATTTTGACTACAGGCAAGCGCGCCCATAAAACTTCTTCCAGGGGGAGGCAAGGCAAAAAGTTTATAAAATAACCACCCACTCCATTCAAAATCTGAACTTATGATTGAAATTTGAACGTAAGTTCGTTAACGGACACAATCGTTCTACTCTTTTGGGTCCATATAAAACATGCGTTCAAGAATACTAGCCGATAACTTCGGAACGCTTAAATCGCTCAAATCCCAGTCGTAGAGATGCTTGTGCATGAGCAATTTTTCAAACAATTAATTGTCCGACGACTATTGCCAAAATTAGTGGAGCGATTAATGAATAGCGGCAATATTTCGACAATGTGGATATGTTTTCATAGATTGCTGATATTTCTCGCCCTATACTCGTAGTTTCTGTATTTGCAAGAAAAATTTATCTCTTCCACTTCCATGCTTCTTCATCACCTCCTTAAAAAAAATTACTTTATTTGTCAAACTTTATACAGAAACCGAATTTTATTTTTAAATTGCAATTGGTTCGTGAGATATTGTAATCAAAAGTTGTTCATCCCCTCTGGAGGTGTTTTTCCTAACTATATAGAACGCCTTCTGCTACAAAGTTGAAACTTGGTATGTATGTATATGTAAATCAACCAGAAAAGTAGATAAAACAAATCTTAAATATCTATTAGTGTTTGGAAAGAGATCGAAAAATATTATCAGGGAAAATGAAATGCACATATTTTCAGGATTTTCGTTATATCTATTAGGTCTTCCCAAATATTGAATTCATTTTTATTCTACGGCTTTTTTATATACATACTCGTAAATATGTAGAAAGTGTTTTCATGATTTTCTTTAATTACTTTTTCATGAATTCTGCCATATCCCCCAGCCCTGTATGATATCGACTATATCTCCACTTTCATGGGGTTGCGTAATAATCGCTTAAAACTATCATAGTTTTTAAGTTTTTGCCTTTTTTAACCCTAAGAGGGTATAAAAGGGTTGAACACGTTTTCACGAATTCCGTAATTTCTTTTAGAAGTGGTAAGAAATTGGATTGGTTTTTACTTTCTCGTGCTGTCATCGAATTCCTATTTAATTCCTATGGTTTCCTATACCATATAAGCGCCAAAAAGTCAATTTCATGTATGCTTTTTAAAGCTTTGACTTCGACTTCTTAGGATTCTTAGGATGAGATATTTAATCACTTTTCACTTCCACAGACTTTTTATATAATCGCCTACAAACTCATTTCACAATTTTTCGATATTCAACTTCCTAGGGTTTCACAATTTTTGCCATCCTTTAGTTCTGATGAGATATGAAATTTGTTGTTTCTATTTTAACTACTTTTATTATTAGAACAAAATTAATTTTCCAAGAAAAGTCATAATCTCGAAACAACCGATGATATACTCCGATTTTGATCGCTCCCGAACTTTGACCCGAAAAATAATAATGTTTCGCCCAGAATATTGGCAGATTTTCAAATCGATAACATTACTTTATTGTTAAAATAATAAAGTAAAATATACTTGAAAACAGTGGCAGATCCCGACCTTACTGTTAGGGGTGTCAGATTTTTTTTTTAATTTGGCTGTTTCGTTTGATAAAGTTCTGTGTGAATTTAGCTACATCGACAGCACTTAGCAAAAAAAGGGTCATCTGAAGAAGGGATCATATTGTTTTCACCTTATTATGGGTCATTCCATCAAGAATCGCCAAAGTTGTTGTGTTTAAGGCCTTGGAAGGACTATTTCGACTTGAACAAGTCAAAATAGTCGAAAGGAAAAAGAAGGTTCGGGACAGAAGGGCCAATTCCACCTAAGTCCGAATTGGTGTCTGAGTTCAGCTGGTGCGACGCTCTTGCTGGCGGCCGGGACTAGCTACGGCAGTGTGGGGGGGGTACTTGCTTAAACTCAGGCCATTAAACCCTAGGCCTGTACAACAAAAAATTGTAAGCGCCGACTTATCCAAGGGTAGGTAAAAATTGGGATTATTTTCCCAATTGGTCGTGAAAGACCAAGAAGCGGTTGGATGGCGCGGCTCCGCGATTTGTCAGGGCGCTCTGGTGTCAATGGCGCCCTGCTCTGCCCACCCTACCTCAGCCACTACTGTCCTTATAACATTTTTCGCGTCGTGGCCCCTTTTAGAGGTTCGGGTCAAAAGGAGCTAAACGCTCGGGTTCACTTTATGAATGGCCTTTTAGCCTTTACGCATCTTCAGTGCAAAAAAAAAACTCAGATAGAGACAAAAAAAAAATTCCTGCAACACGCATCAAAAGAAAACATAAACATATATGGCAATTAAAGAATAAAAAAAAAATAAAAGAAAATTTGACTCACCACATGATAAAATTTGTTCTGCTTCTATTTCTAATTTCAAGTTATTTTAATTAGTTTTATATAATTTTAATTCTTTTATTTATCTTATATTCCGTCCCTTCGGTCCTGTCCGTCAGTCATTTTATGATTTTTATTTTTTTTTTTTTTTTTTTTTAAATTTTTGATTTTTAATTTATTACTATTTTAATAATAATTCATCCGTATTTATTTATTTATTTTGCTAGTTCATTTTGTATTTTATTTTAAATTTTTATATTTGGGAAATTCGATTGGGTTTGATCTTTAAATTCCAGCGGGTTTTTAAATATTTACTTGTTTAATTCATTTTATTTTTTTATTGACTTTTATCAATTCGCTTTATTTCCAATTTTCTATTCTATTGCCGCGCCAAAAAAAAAATTTTCACTAATTCCAATTTTCTTTTCTTTTTTTCTCTTTTTTTTTTGTAAGTATTTATTTCCGCTTGTATCTTAATTCGTTCTCAAAATTTTAATTAGATTTCAAGTCGTTATTCACTTTAATTTGTTCTATTTTTCTCATTCGTTTACTATTTGGTTTTGCATTTCGTTCAACTAATTTATCATTTTTAATTCATTCGTTTTTGTTTTTAAAATATAACCGTCATCGCTTGTACAAGCAAAAACGACAACTCAAAATTAAAAAAAAAAATCCCGAGATTTAACACCAAAGAATTTCGCGCCGCTAACAAAACGAACTCAAACGTATTTACGATACGTTTCATTGTTAATTTGACTTTTGTTTTATATATTATTTTAAAGCTTTAAATCTTGTGTTGTTTTCTACATTTGTTCCTAATTCATGTTTTATTATTTTTTTAATTTATTATATTTTTAATTTATTATATTTTTATTATATTATATATTTATTATATCTCAAATTTGTACGCGGTCATAATTAATTGCACATCAGCACAATTTCGGGATCAAGTACTTTTTCTTAAATTCCCTCGCTCGCTCAATTCAACCCCAGATCAGCCTCGATTGGTTTTAAAATTCTCGACATGCACGGTAATTTTTGTCGGGTCGCTTGTTTACACCGAGATTGAAACGCGGCCGAATTACAGCGCTCGTCGCGTAATATTCTTATCATTTCCAGCACGCAAGACGATTTCGCGCCGATTTACGCACGAATTTATTGACAAGTCACGCGATAATTTCGGAAATTTCGATTTTTGTCGGACCTGTAAAATTTTTGGGATGGAACCGGGAAAAGCCAGATTACTTGCTCGAAAGGCGACCGCCACACCGCGCTTTTAATTCTTTTCCACTTTGCCTTTCTTTCGTCCGTTAGCTTGTTGACATCTACCGACCGCTTGTACAAGAAAACAATAGCCGCAAATCGAAGACCCTTGCGCGCGAGTTATAAGTTCTTCGTTGATGAAGAATAAAAAAAAACGAAATTTTACTTTTGAATTATAGCTTTATTACTTGACTTCCAAAATCGAACTCCGAACTTACAATTGTTTTACTTCCATTTATTATGTTTTTTTGCTTACGTAGTGTCTACATAAGTTTACACCACTACGTATTTTCTAATTGGAACAATTAACATGAAAAAGCTGATGGCTTTAAATTTCATTTTAGATTTCATTGAAAAGCTGATGGCTTTAAATTTCATTTTAAATTTAAGGTGTCAGGAAAATGCTGACTATCATGGGAGTTGGGGTGAATGGAATACTGAAGTGTGAGTGGTAACGTAACTTCTCCCCCCTAAGAGAGATGCTTGGGCCAAAGAAATTGGACGTTTCCAGTTTCGTTGGCTGGAGCACAGGATGGATTTTTTAGTGTTCCCTGCTCGACTACATATTTGTTGGTGTTTCGCTTCCTGATCAGGTAGGTAACGATGAAAGCTAAGACGCTGGCGATGATTGTTATTCCGCTGCACGAAAAGATGTTGGTATGGTTGGTCCTTGTGTCCAGGAACTCGATAGCTTTCCTATTGTCGATATGGAAACTTCTCAATTTTTCCAGGTTTAGTACGTCGGAAACGGTGGTGTTTACTTCGCTCAGGACCGAAGGGTAGATGTGGACGTCATCCCAATAGTAGTTGATGCTATCTTTGTAGATGATTCCGTTAATTTCAAGTTCACAATCCTTAAAGTGTAGGAGCCAAGTTCCTTTGAGGTTTTGGTGTTTGAATTCGCAAGTTGATCGTATTGACGTAGGTGGAATGTTGATAAGCAGGACAAAGTTTGGCTCTGGTTGGAGTATTTGAGCAGTTTGCTTTCCGTCTTCAATTTCGCAATCTGCGATTTCGTTCTGTATCAAGCGCCCGATGCAACTAGAGTTTGTGTTTTCCTGGTATACCATTCTTGTGCTATCGCAGTAAAATGTTCCTTCTACTTCCGGACATTTTTCATTAAAAAACTGAATATTATTAGGGTTGATTGCGGTGTAGGGGTTTGTGGATATTATTTTTGATGGTTGTATGGGAAGAGGGATTATGTGAAAGAAGGAATTGTTATCTTTAGAAAAAACTGGTATGCGTATATTGAAAATTATATTGCTGGCATTGTAGTAAGCTTGTAATCCTAATAGTTCGTAAATATTTTCATCGGAATAAATTAAAACGGATTGATTTTGAAAATTTTGATATATCTCTGAGAGTTCATTGGGACTTAAAATTTGTTTTGGGATAATATTCAATTTTGCTAACACTATTGATTCTCCTACACTAACCAAATGGTTGTACAGAAGATCGATATTATAGTTTATCTGATTAAGATATTGGATGTGTCGAAGTAAATCCTCACTTGTTCTGATTCTATTTTTGGCTTGTTCTTGGTAATTCGTAAGGAAGATCTCTATCGCTTTTTGTTGGTTATTGATATGGTCTGTAATGTTATCGAATCTTTTATTCATCAAACTGTTTATAGTCGTTTGTTTGTTTATTTCGCGAATCTCATTTGATTGATTCGCGGTTAAGATTTCAATTTGTTTGTTTAGACGATGCGCGTCCTCATCATCCATGTTCCCTGAAATACTTTTTATTATGGACCCCAAACCGTTTATTAGGCCTCTCCTATTTCTTGGTCTTGGTTTCAAAGTTAAGAGTTTGTTCTTTAATTCATTGAATTTAATTTTACTAATTTTTAAGGAATCATGTAGTCCGTCGAAGTTGTCGAATATTTTTAGTGAATTTGAAATTGTTTGTAGGTTTCGTTCGTAGTTTTCTAGTCTAACAATGTGTAGTAAATTGTTGTATGTAATTATTGTCCTTGCAGTTCCGAGTTTAAGAGGTAATATTTTGTGGCCCTGGTTCAGGTCGTGTATCTCGATCTGTTGTCCGTTCGTTGGTATTGCCCTGTAATTTTGATTTTTTTTCTTATTTTAGATTTATGAAATTTTTTGTTAGTATCAGTTATAATTGTTATTTTATTGTCCTTGTTAACTTTGTGTTTCGTATACCTAGGGGTTAATTTATTTCTTCTGCATTCTTTTCTAAAAACCGTTGTTTCTACTTGTACTGGTTCTGGGTCTACTCTATTTTCATTTATCTTGTTGATGGTTTTTTCCACGCGTTTTTCCAGGGTAGATTTAATTTCTGGGTATATTTCTGTTTGAAATTTACTAAGTTTTTGTAAATAGTCATGTACCCCGTTGTATTGTATGTCATTAAACTTATATGTTCTGCCATAAAAGACTTCATAAGGGGTCAGTTTGGTTGAGGAGTGAATAGCGTTATTATAGGATATCAGTGTTTCAGTAAGTATGTCGTCATGGTCTCGTTCTTTGTCCTTGTCGTATATTATTCGATAGATTTCGGTAAGGGTGGAGTGCAAACGCTCCACGGGACTGTTACTGCTCGTTTGTTGGAAGGATGTTATATGGTGTTCTATACTGTATTGTTCACAAAATTCGTGAAATATGGATGCAGTAAATTCTGAGCCTTGATCGGATATGAGCTTTTTAGGGATGCCGTGGAGGCTAAGAAAGTTTCGGATAGATTTGATAATATTGAGGCTATTTCGGGCTATCAGTGTATATGCTGCGGAAAATTTTGAAAATTTGTCTATGATGGTAAGGATCTGTTTTCCGTTTATAGTGTAGACATCAGTGTGAAGAATGTCCATGGGTTTGTCAGGTGTTTCGGGAATTTCGAATTTGGGCTTTTGCGGATTTCTATCATATTTCAAAAGTTTACATTTTTGACAGTTATTGATGATTTTGGTAATTTTCTGTTTCATGTATGGGAAATAGTATTCTCGTTGAAGGTGTAATAAGGTTTCGTTAATGCCGCGATGGTTGCTTTTAGTGTGATAATCCGAAATGGTTTTGTCTTGTTCGTCGTCGTTGATAACGTCTGTCAGAATTTTCGTACATCGTACCAGTTTAAATGTTTTCGATTGCGAAAAGAATTTGGAAAATACGTTTTGAACAATCACGAAGGTATCGTTATCTGTAAAGATACCGATCAATTTATTGGGTGGTAGGTATTGTTTAAAGATACTTGTAATGTTTTCTTCTGAGAAGGCAGGCATTCGAATTATCCTTCTCTGTTTGTTCCTGAATGGTGTTTCAGTTGAAATTGGGGGTCTTTTGCTTGATTTTTCAAGGAATAACTGTATGTTAAATTCGTTAATGGATTTCTCTGCTATAGGTATCCCATCGTTCAGGTTTTCTGTAGCTGAGTGAATGGTAGTGTCATTGGTTTCTGATTCTAGTATATTTACCTCTTTTGTGTGAATTTCGATTAATTTTCCCGTTTCAGGTTTAATTCGGCTTAATGCATCTGCGTTAGAGTTATTAGAACCTTTTTTGTATACGAGCTCATAGTTAAACTCTTCTAGCTTCAGACGCCAACGAATTAGTTTGGAGTTTGGGTCCTTAAGACTCATGAGCCAGGTCAGAGGCTTATGGTCGGTGACAATTTTGAATTTTTGTCCGAACAGATATGGCCGGAAATATTTCGTCGCCCATACTATAGCCAAGAGTTCCTTCTCAATTGTGGAGTAGTTACACTCAGAAGACGACAGGGTTCGGCTTGCATAGCATATCGGTTTATCGCTGCCGATTGGTCCCTGTGAGAGAACAGCGCCAAGGGCATAATTACTGGCATCCGTTGTAAGGACGAATGGTTTTGTAAAGTCCGGATATTGAAGTATTGGGTCGTTTACGAGAAGGTCTTTACAGTTTTCAAAGGTACGGATGTATCGATCGTTTAGCTCTATCTTTTTACCCTTTTTTAAACATTCGGTTAGTGGTTTGGCGAGTTGGGCAAAGTCTTTAATAAACTTCCTATAATAACCAAGTAAACCGAGGAATGATTTTATTTCTTTTTGAGTTTTAGGAATGGGAAATTCTTTGACGGCATTGATTTTGGTAGGGTCGGGTTTTACACCGTCTACTGTGACGACATGTCCAAGGAATGAAACTTCCTTGTGAAGGAATTCCGATTTGTCCAGTTGTATTTTGAAATTTGCATCTTGCAGCTTATGAAATACTTTCCGCAAGTTCTCCGAGTGTTCTTGCAAAGAGGTGGAATAGACTATAATGTCGTCTAAATATACCAAACATATTTTACCTTGTAAATCTTTTAAGACGTTGTCCATAACGCGTTGGAAAGTAGATGGAGCATTTTTCAGTCCGAAAGGCATTCTGATATATTCGAAATGTCCGTTTTCAACCGAAAACGCTGTTTTCTTAACGTCTCGAGGGTCCATTTCAATTTGGTGGAAGCCACTCGCTAAATCAATTGTGCTGAAGTACATGCATTTACCTAGTTTGTCAAGGATCTCCGTGATATTAGGCAAGGGGTAGCGATCACTGACCGTTTTCTCATTCAATTTGCGGTAGTCGATTACAAGTCGCCACTTCTGTTTCCCACTGGAATCACGTTTCTTTGGTACTATCCACACAGGAGCACTCCAAGGTGAGAAGCTTGGTCTAATTATTTCTTGGTCTAGCATCTCTTGGATTTGTTTCCTTACCTCCTGTTTGTGCACATACGGATACCTATAGGACCTGACATGAACTGGAATGTCATCGGTGGTTTGAATACGATGTTTAAATTCATTCGTGAATGAGAGTTTCTGTCCTTCTTTGAAGAAAATATCCTCAAATTCCCGGCAGATCTTGAAAATTGTTTTTTTCTCTTCGCTGTTCAGATGTGACACACGGAGGAGTTTCGTGATGTCTTGTTGGATAGTATCGTCTGCATTTTCGTCTGGGTAGGTAACACTAAGCGTATTTACTTCAACATAATCTTGATTACTGAAACTTTCTACCTTAAGTGGTTGTTCTAACAACAATGTTTGTTCCTTGTTGGACTGATTAACGACTTCCATTAAACTGTACCAATCTTTGGAATGGTAGACTCCTTCAGAAACATATAACTTATCCTTGATAACAGTTTTTGAAGAATAAATGTCCCCGTTTTGAAAGTCGACTGGTAGTCTTGCTATGAATTTCGATCGAGCTGGAATAATATATTTGTCTGACATATAATTTGGTTTGAAGCACAATGGGATAATAGATTTTTTTGTGATCAGTTCTTGGTTAGCTAGATCAACTTTAGCCCCTAGAGCTGTTAAAGCATCGAGTCCAAGGAGACCATCGAAGTAACCATGGAAACGAAATACAAGGAAACGAGTTTCTCCTGCTTGATTGAATTCATGGAAATTTGGAAGAATTGCTATCTTGTTTAATTCGTAATTAGTAAGGATTGTTGTAATAGTGGTGGGTTTTGTTTCTATAATTTCATTAGGGCTGACAAATTCTGGATTTATAAAGGAGGAGGATGCTCCCGTATCGATTAAGAATTTCAGTGGTCGTCCGAAAGGTGATGAAATATTAATATAAGGTAAAATGAAACCGTGCTTGTTTATGTCGACGTATCCGACTGATCGATTGAGGCTTGTAATGGAAAATTTTGGTCATCTAGGATGTTTACCATCGACTCATTATTGTGTTCTCCGTCGTTTTCGTTATAGTCGTAGTACTGAGTACTGTCGTAATCGGATTGGTCTGGTTGTTGTGAGTAACAGTCGTCAATATGTTTGTCTGGATCTGTTGAAGAGTTTCCTTCATCTATGTTCAACAAGGTTTTGTTGCCAGGGTTTGGTTGACCATATGATCTAAAATTATTTGGACGATTTTGAGTTCTTATATTGCTTGAACCAACTTCCATGGGTTCGGGTTTTTGCCACTGTGTAGCGGGTCTTTGACCAAATTGATGTTGATTAAACGTGTTAGGTTGGGGTCGCTGTTGGTTAAAAGGACTAATTTGTGGTCTGGTTTGGTTAAATGCGTTATATTGTTGCCTTGGTTGGTAGAGTGAATTTATTTGTAGTCTAGGTTGGTTAAATGAATTCAATTGAGGTCCTGGATAATTTGACGTATTATTTTGAGTCCGAAACTGGTTAAAAGAGTTAGATTGTGGTTTCGAGTAAAGTTGTGGTGGTCTTTGCTGTTGGGTAGGCTGGAATTGAAAGGGTGGCATTGTTTGTCTTGCTTGTATATTAGATGGTTTTGTGTAGAACATATTTTGTTCTTTCACGCAGTATGAAAATGCTGTAGCAAGTGTATCGGGTCTCATTGCACGCACTGTAGAGCCTAATGGTTCTCGTAACCCAGATAAAAATGTATTTAAGCACATACTTTCATATAACTGCTTTTTCGCCTTTCTAACGGTCTCGTCTTGGTCATGTATTTGGATGTGGTTATTCATACTAGCGAATAACTCTATCACTTCACTGTAGAATTTTTCCACTGAACTATTGTTTTGCCTTAAATTGTGCAAGTCGCGAATTAAGGATGTTTCGTTGCGTTTATCGGCATAGTGGAGAATAAGATTTTCTTTTATTTTATCCCAGCACAAAGGAGTTCCATACATGTTTAAGACCTCGTTGGCTGGACCAACGATTTTATTCCTTATGGCCCTTACTAATAATTGGCCATAGGGTGTTCCGCTTGTTACAGAGATAAGCGAAAGGATTTCATCAACGTTGTCGAGAAAATCGAACAATAAACGTGGGTTGCCTTCGAATTTCGGAAGGTCTTTAATGGCGTCGGGTACTCTTAAAGAGTTAAATATGTCTGAAGCCGTAATAACAGTTCGACCCTCGTTGCTATTATTGGGTGTAGTCATTGTATTCGTATCACCGATATTGTTGCACTGATTATTTATGATATTATGTTGCGATTTATTATCACTGTCACTATTATTATTCGCGAAGTTATCTTCCTCACTAATAGTTGATAAAAATTTTGGGTTTTGTATCAAGGAGGAACTTGCTTCGGCACTACTGTAAATATCAGGATCACTACGAGAGAATCTAACGCGATTTAACAAACTATATGGCTTACTACGCCTTATGAATGACATGGGAGACGGGAAAAGGAAATATTCAGAATTTTAACTTACATGTATAAAATTGTGATGAAGAAAATCATCATTATGCAGCTACGGCGATTAAAGTTTAAAAACTACCGGCACTTTAGGAAAACACTCCACTCATAAGTTACGATGATCGGTCTGCCTTGTGCGATTTTCCTTCGCGGTCAATTAGGTTTACCGGGCACTATTTCTTTTTTTTATGAAGGTTCTGTCGCGATATTCTTTCGCGTTTAATTTCAAAGAAATTATTTGTTTTCACAATAGTAACTATTTTTGACACGATATTCTTTCGTAGCAAGGAAATTAACTTTTCCACAATAGTCACTATTTTCGTTTTTAGGAAATTTTTTTTTTCACGATATACTTTCGCGGTAAATTTCAGAAAAACTGTGTTTTTATGATGCCGTTCGCCGCCCTACTTCGACTGCGCCAGTTATAAGTTCTTCGTTGATGAAGAATAAAAAAAAACGAAATTTTACTTTTGAATTATAGCTTTATTACTTGACTTCCAAAATCGAACTCCGAACTTACAATTGTTTTACTTCCATTTATTATGTTTTTTTGCTTACGTAGTGTCTACATAAGTTTACACCACTACGTATTTTCTAATTGGAACAATTAACATGAAAAAGCTGATGGCTTTAAATTTCATTTTAGATTTCATTGAAAAGCTGATGGCTTTAAATTTCATTTTAAATTTAAGGTGTCAGGAAAATGCTGACTATCATGGGAGTTGGTGAATGGAATACTGAAGTGTGAGTGGTAACGTAACTCGCGCCCGCAACGAGAACACAAATTGCAAAAAAAAACAACCGGGACGTAAGAAGCCGCGAGAAGCACACGAGCGGCCAACTCCACTTCAACACCCCCTGTCTTAAGAGCGCTGCTTCTTTTCTTGGTTCTTGCACCTTTCCGCTTCGCACTTTCTGTTATCGCGCGACCAAAATTTATCCGTCAACAGAAAAACGATTTTTGCTTAGCTTCAGAAACACTACTGGGGCCAAAATGCAAGGTCGACAGCACCAACATTCGACAGTTCGTCCGCACTCCGGCTTTGTTTATTTTTCGTGTCGCTCGGAACAGGATGATGTCGCATGGGGCGTTTTTATTCTTTTAACGCGCGTAATCGCATGCAATGTGCGCACAATTTTTCTTTTTCGACGTCTCAAAAAAAAGATCTCTATCGTTTTTACACAAGGCAAACAGCTCTCGATCCAGCGAAATTCGCGATAACCACACGCAACTGTGGAGCGAAAATAAATCCGAATAAATGTGGAATGTTATATACAAAATTACAATTGAACACGCTGGGAAATTAGCAAGAAACCATCAAATAGAAAATTTTTTCTTTTTTTGCTCGCGGACACAAAATCAACCGCGCGCGATACCGGCAAGCGTTCTTTTTTCTCTCTTTCTCACTCCTTCCGGCCTTCACCGAATAGCGGGACTTTATTCCAGCCAAGCCGGTTTCGTTTGTTCGTTCCAGTGCTTACAAGTGCGTTCGGTACTTTATTAAGTATTGAAAGCACCTGTAAGCACCGGAAACGAAATTCCGGCGGCACTCAACAAAGTTGTGACCTTATCATTTCTGATTCTTTTGAAAAATTTTGTAATTGAAGAACAAGTGAAAAAATAATTGAAATTCAAGGATTTGTTTCTATCTCATTTTTTAACTAACAAAAACAATAACAATCTTTAAAATAAGCCCTACTTTATTATTAAAGGATAAAAATTACCAGAGACATGAATTTTCAAAGAGGACTCGGATACCATTTTTTGCTAAAACTAACAAAAAAATCTGCCAACAATCTGGGCGTAACTTTATTATTTTTCCGGCAGTAGTTCTTAACGCGTTCAATTCTGAGATGCGGTGTAGGTTACTATGTGACTGAAAACCTATCAAAAAGAACAAGCCCGTGGAAGTGAAAATCTGATCGGATCTGAGAGATATGGAATAATTTATAAAAAAGTACACAATCACTTTACACCTTCTTAGGGGTCAATTTTCAAAAAATCTTGAAAACACTTTCTAGGTATTCATATGAAGAATCCGTAGAATAAAAGTGAATTCAATATTTTGTAAGGCCTAGTAGATATGACGAAAATCGTGAAAATATATGCATTCCATTTTGACTGTACATTTTTTGCCCCCACTTCCGAACTCCAATGGACATTCGTATTTTTTTTTAGTCCAAACTACCTTTCTAGTTGATTTGCGTATACACACCGAGTTTCAACTTTCTAGCATAAGCCGTTACGTAGTTAGTTATACACCCCCCACTCCCGTACCATACTACCCCTATAAAAAGTTATATTTTTCAAATATGCCACTACTATAGCTCTATCTAAATACCAAGTTTCAACTTTTTATCATTATAGGTTCTTAAGATATAACCATCGGAACCTTTTCCACCCTCTCCCTCTACACCCACACCCCGAAAATTTTTATCTCCTAGGGTTCTATTGGGCCTACGTCTGGTAAAAAAATTTTGCATCTATCTTATACTGTTCTTGAGATATGAAACGTGATTTTTTTGAATATTTCTTATCCCCCACTTCCATATTCCACCACCCCCTTAAAAAATTTTACTTTGACCAATTTTTATATGTTGACTTTTCTACTCAAACCGAATTTCATTTTTCTAGAGCAATTGGTTCGTGAGATATCGTAATCTAAAGTTTTTCACCCCCCCCCCCCCCCCCCCCGTACGCCACTACCCCACTCAAAATTTTGTCCTAGATATTTGTTAAGTTTGAATTTCGTGCCATCAACGGTTTAGGAGATATGGATTTTAGAATGTGTCGATCTCGGCATTTTTGCTTTTCGGACGAATTATTTTCCCCCCACTCCCACACCCCTTCTCACATTTCAATAATTGTTTTTGCAAATGAGTCCACTATCGAAGTTCTATGGAAATTCCAAGTTTCAGCCTCCTAGCGTAAGCGGTTGCTGAGATCTAGAAACCAAAATTTTTTTTCTAAAACCCTCCCCACTCCTCTCCCCTCTTACCCACACCAAGATACCAGTTGTAGAGGTTCACCCAACCTACCCACCATAAAAATTTCATGATAATACCTCAACGGGTTTGGGAGCTGCGCGCCTTCAAACTATTTTTGCGTACGGCGTACAGACGGAAATTTTTTTTTATTGCTTTTTTGGGGTCTACTAGTCCTAAAACGTGAAAATACAAAATTTCAGGGTAGCAAATTTTTTGGAAATTTCAGGTCGATCACAATACTTTATTATTAAATAATAATAAAGTAAATTTAGATAGAAACAAAAAATTGAATTTCCATTCTTTTACTGTATTATTTATAATACAGTATTGTTATCGATTTTTAAAAAAAAAAATTTGCTGCCCTCAAAATTTTTTTTTCCACGTTTCATGACTAGTAGACGCGAAAAAAGCAATAAAAATGTTCACTCCGTCTGTACGCCGTACCCCGTACGCCGTACGTCGACCGCCCCAAAATCTTTGAAGGCTCGTAGCTCTCAAACCAGTGGAGCTATTAAATTAAAATTTTTTCTAAGAATAGACTTGGTAGACCCCTTGAATTGACATTATTTTCAGGGGAGGAGGTGTAAGAGGGAAGGCGGGGTAAGCGTTTTAGACGAAAAATTTAGGTTTCTAGATCTCAGGAACCGCTTGTGTTAGGAGGCTGCTGTGTTGTGGTGCCTGATCTGATTCTTCTTCAGTACGCGACCTTGGTAAATTCTGCAAAAGGGCTAATTATCTAAAGTGGCCCATATGCAGGCGAGCATGTTGGCGCAAACATAGGTTTGCGCCACCATTAGTCTTAGCGCATACACCGGCGAGTATGTTGGCGAGCCTCACTTGCTTATTGGATTCCGCCATGGAATCAACTTGTGCTTGCCTGGTCTTATTTCTACTTGCACACATCATATGCCTTGTTTTTATTTTTTTTTAATTGCACAATGCTTGTACATATATCTCTGATTTAACTCGCCCTGTTTCAGGCTTACTCTACCCAAAACTCCGATTCTATAAATCGTGACATTATTCCGATTTGACGTCTTCCAACCACTGCCGTTGAACAACTGAGCACTGAAGTTTGCGCAAACATCACCATACACGTGAGAACTTACGCCAACACCAACATGTTGGCGCTGAAAAATCAAAATATTTTGATTTTTGCGCGAGCATGTTTGTGCAAACGGCCAACAATGCCGTACACGAGCGAATTGGCTTGCGCAAACCCATGTTTGCGCCAACATGCTCGCCAGTATATGGGCCACTTAAGTCTAAAGCTTGATTTGATCTTCATTTTAGTGTCATTACTGAGAACTAAAGTCGAGGCATGAAAGATGTATACAATAATTGTACAGTGAATGAATGGTTAAAGTAGATGCAACATAGTTTGGTATATAAAGTATGATTTTTCTCAACTTTTAGCGATGGCAAGTGCCCTCACTGTGAATTCAGGGGGGGGGGGGGGGGCAAGTGTCCCTTCTTGACCCCCCCCCCCCCCGTGGGCGCCCATGACTGGAGGCAATTATATCACGAGCCTTCTGGTACAGTTGTTGATGGAAGGTTACAAAGCATGTATGTTGGCACAATTTCATGGTTTTTTCGGCCGAAGAAAGCAAAGTTGTGTAAATAGTGCTATTATCACTCGGTGGAGCGTTGATAAAAGGTAAACTAATTATGTTCGACATGAAATACTGCCTCGAAGATGTCATCTGTTCCATAAAGCCATTCCATCCGCAGATACGAGGAAAGTCCTTCATTTGACCATAAATCCATAATATATCTGATGCATTCGGTGTGATTGTAGTGTCGTTATTTATCTCCTGAACTTTCACGGTTCTCAGTCCAAGCGCGGTATGTGACCTCTCAAATGTTTGTAGAGGAATATGCCCATAATTTCTGAGAATGGATTGAGTAGGAACATTGGTTACTCGAACTATTCCTTGCGAAGAAACTTTGGTATTGGTTGGTGTTACACATTGAATATGACCCATGGAATGAAATGTATTCGATCCATCAAGTGTATTGATATTAACATCGGCATTATCGGCAATAAATTGTTCAAATCCTTTTCTTACGTCCGTCTCAGGATGTAATACTGCTGATAACTGGAAAGTTGTAGTTTCGCTATACGAAGCACAATATCCCAATATTGGCAAAATGAGATTTTTTGATCCGTTTGTATCATGGAGAAAAGCCGCAAGCGCAACTTGCAAAGAGGACAAGAACGATTTTGGTCTCGTCGCTGCAATTATAGAATGTGCAATAGCCGTACATTGTCTGGTATAGTTTTCTTTAGTTTTTCGTTTATGTTTTAGGATAACTTCTTTCAAAATATGTTCAGTGTTTCAGGAACATATTCTTTTACAGAATCCAAAAAATTGTCAGGAGCGGGGTAATAATCAGTTTCATAAATCTTAGTCCTGATATCTTCACAAATTATGGAAGCTGCTGTGCGGACGATTCTCAAACGTTCAGCCGTGACATCCTGCTTCTTATCTTGATACCATGAATCTACCAAAAGTTGGTAACCCGTGTTACGGAAGCATATGATGGTTGGACGACCGACTAAACTTGTGATAACAATATCATTACCATACTTTTCCATTAATTTCCTTTTGATGGTTGTATCACTGGGACAGCATTCCTTGACGACGTTTCTTAATTCCCGTAAAGAAAATTGGCATTCGTATCGGTTCTCTTCTAAATATTCGTAAATACTTTCCATAGCAAATGATGAATGTTAGTATCTAAAATTACTAAAAAATATAAAGATTTTACACTTCAGTATCGACTGAATAATGCATATTTTAAAACGTCATAAAGTAGGTAGACAGACCCTGTTTTGTGTTAAGCAAAACAGTTTTATATAGGTATAGTATGTGGTACATTGTTTTAATTCAATGAATGGTATTTGTTATTGACTTTAAATCTTACCAAAAATTTGCTTCAGATCAGTATGTTTAAAATCTAAGATTATTATTACCTGTTTACTCCAGTCATCATTATTTTGATTAGCAGCTTTAATGATACCTTGCTTCCCATTTGCAGAACGAATTTTGTGAACATTAATTCGTTTTTCTGATGATTTCATGCTCTCATTCCCTATTAATTCCGTTGTAATTTCTTCAGTACAAAATAAGCACTTACGTTGGAAATCGAAAGGCTCATTTCCGGGTATTGATGTAGCACCTGAAGTAGTGGGTCCAATAATTCTCTCCCGAAATGCCAATTAAGGACTTTATTCCTTTCTCTTTAACAACGTCAGTAGGTCCAGTTGATAACGCACAATCACAAATGAAACAACACTCATTGGAATTTTCCATGGCAATTACTTATTTAGGTATAGAACACGCACAGACTGATAACTCAAATTACAACTAAATGCTCGTATTAAAGAACTTACGTAAACTGTTACTTAATTTGTAAAACGCCGAAGGTGGATGCGCTACAGAAATATACTTGCTGAAATAAGGAGGGATGGACTGAAAAAGGATATATTCATCAGACAAGTCATAAAATTTAAGAACCAAAACCTTAAAAAAGATATACTTATCACTTATGTGGTACCGGAAAGGTTCACATCAGATACAGGAGGAAGTAATTAGGGACCGGTACCATGACGTGAACATACGTAGTATGTACATATGTATATCAAGACACAAAATATTTCTAAAATGTTTGGTCCTTCACTAAAAGAATAAAATAAAAAGGATTGTGTCATAAACGTATAAACAGATTAAAAGACGAGCGCACACCCTTTACAGGTACAGTGCAACCCGGTATAAGGTGCACTCGTAAAGTACCTTTTTTCAATATAACCGGGTTGCACTGTATATGTTAAAATAAGGTAAGAAAAAAAGATAATCGTATTTCACTTTTATTATACATGGTTAATTGGTCTCCATAGCAGTGGCGTGGCGTGATAATTCAACAAGGGGAAGCAATTGGTTAATATCCACAATTTTTTATTATTATTCTACCTATCAATTTACTGCATATTGATTGAACCTCCTCCATTAGCACCCAGCAGGGATCTAGGAGGCTATTTAGAACGTTGGTGCTTAGGTTGTCAGTCGCAGTCACCTACACCTAGCTCATCATTAAACGCTTTCCGGACTTCTATCAAAAAAGTTATAAAGATTCGATTATAGTACCTACATATAGGCAATTTTTTTTTATTTTTACGTATTTTTTGGAATAGAAGAGTCAATAGAAATAAATAATAACAATAAAATAATTCTATCTTATTAACCCTAAAAGTTTTTCGGAATTCGTTAAAAATGCTTGCATCACAGTTTTCTTCGATTCAATATAATAATAGAAATAAAAGTGAATTAAATATCTCATTAGAACCAATAAATAAAAATTCTTGAAAATGTACACAACCTTTTTACACACCGTGAGGGGTTGGATATCGAAAAATTAGAAAAAAATATTTCTAGGTGCTTACATAAAGAGCTCGCATAAGTAAAATTTATTTCGGCATGTCCAATATAACGAAATCGTGGAAATGTAGAAAAATCCCTTTTCACGGACAATTGTTTTACTCAACCTAATAAAAATCATTTTTTTTTTTCTTTAATTACTTTAGATACATACGTACTAAGCTCCGATATTCTTCTTCATAAGCCGTTTTTGAGATATAAAAAATCACCACCCATATATTTTTTCCTAGGATACCTCTTTATTAGCTCTATGTAGTAATTTTTTACCTTTCTATGGTTTGTAGTTTTTCAAAAATAAAAATGGATGTTATTTCCTTTCCACGCCCTCCCACCATCAGCCCCCTTACCAGTACCTCAAGAATTTGTTTTCCCAGTTAGAAGTGTATTGGACCTAACTCCTGTAAAATTTCTAAGATCATATATGGTACGGTTCTTGAAATATAAAAATGAAATATTTTAAAAATGGCCCCACTTTTGTGGTCTACCTCTCACATAATAAATTTTATATTCAATGAGCTTCTCCTCATATCCTATATACACAAACTAAATTATACCTTCCTGATTGATTCGAAAGATATTCTAATCCAAAGTTTTTTTACCCCAACCCCTACTGACCACCTTCTGATTCAAAAATTTTAGTTCTTGATTAATCTGCTACTATTATTTCTTAAAACAACTACAAGTTTCAATCTTCTGACATCAACCATTCAGAAGATACGTATTTTAGAATGTTTCAACCTCAGCTTTCAAGCACTCCGAAGACATTGCTTTCCCTCCACTCCCACACGCCTCAAACCTTATCGTAAATTTTGCAGACAGGTCCACTACCTATTATACTTTTATATAAGTTCCGAGTTTCAGCATCCTAACATACCATAAGTGGTTCCTGAGATCTAAGAACTAAATTAAATATGTACAATTGAACTATTTACCACAATTCAATTCAAAACTTCAATCAGAATTCAACTTCTATCCTACTCTGGTAGCACCAATTTCTGATCAGATCTCTGCTCGCTGCAAGCTTCTCCGTTGCAGCCAAGAACGTGTTGTACGAAGTACGACCCGTGCAGATTGTGCAGAGATGCACATATCTCATTGCTTCCACCGAGGCTTCTACCTTGCAGAGTGTGTGTGACGTCACAGTGAGTTTACAGCGAACTGATTTCAACGCTCATGCATGCATTGCTTTTCCGCGGGGTGTTTTTCTGAGTTTCTTTTCGCTTGCCGTGGTGCTGCCAAGTCGGCTGTGTGCGATTTTCGCGTGTAGTTTCTTACGAACTTTTATTTAGACTGTGAAAATGTGTGGAGTAAAAATTTTTTTTTACGATTTTTCTGCGCGTGAACCATTCGATTACATGTACATTAGTAGTAATAGTTTGTGATTAGGCTTGTGTCTCTACAACAATGGTTGGAAAGTTAAAGCTAACAATGGCTGTATTGAAATAAAATTAATTAGATTGGCTTGAAGGAAAAATGGTTAAGGAAAACGTATTTTAGATATACTATTTTTCAGCAAAGTGTAAGGGAAGCAATACTTCCCTTGCTTCCATGGACGCCACGCCACTGCTCCATAAATTAGTTGTTGAAGACAAATAAAGCGCATTGTACGAAAGTACGAGTACCTATGTACTGCAGATGAAGTGTGACAGCATATAAACCTAAAGATGCGCCATTCAATATTTATTAACGTCCCATAAAAATAAATAAAAAAATTCCAAATTTTACTCTAAAGACCTACTTTGATATGGTAGTCGGTCGGTTAGCAAGAATTATATAACATATGTGAGGTATGTATATGTTCTTTGGTACCTCTACTGTACATATTTACCTTATGTAAATATTCTAGTTTAAATGAGTTGTCAGTATTTCTAAATTGTACTACAACGACAAGAAGGTAGAGTTTGAAAATTTTGCATCATTTTATTCATAAAAATAAAAGACACGCCATATAATGATATAATGAAAAACTAAAGGTTCTCGATCGACAGAATATCAGCAATACGATACCAATGTTTACACATTAGTTGTTTGCAGAAGGGAAAAATGCGGTCGGTCGGTCGAAAAATTGGAAAAACATGCCTTCTTATATTTTCGCTGCCTTTAAAAAGAACTATGGAATGTGAAAATTTTTTTCCTCTCGTTTCTTGCTAGGATCGTGAAGTTTGTTTATTTGTTGAATACTATTAAGAAATGCAATTTCTGAATGAGTTTTATATGTATGTAAAGGGTAAAGTATGTTTGATTTCATTCATATCGGCTAACTACTATTTTACTACGTAGTACGTACGTATTAAGCAATTACTTAAAATGTACGATTTGTAATATTCCTTCGGTGGGGTTGGAGTTGCAAGGTTGCGGGTAGAGTATGAGATTGCAATTTGCTATTAAATGCTATTATTGGTAATTTAACATGTTCCGTATAGGTATCTGATCGGGTTGCAAATTCGTATTAAGATGAGGGAAGGTGATTTAAATATTCTGTTCGATTTGCAAAACGTTTGGAATTTTTTCGAGGGTCCAAAAAACACGGAATTGCCATTTTTACCAAATTTGCCACGATCCATGTCGCCTAAGAGGGTGCAAACTTAACACGAGTTTCAGTATACAAACTGCAACATTCGCAATCCATTTTAAAAACTGTACTAATTTGGTTCATGGCCTTTTTTTCAATAAATCATTTTTTTTACTTTTAATCCTGTTAAAAGTATGTTCCGTGCAAAAAAAAAGGGTTGCAAATCTACACATATGTTCCTGATGCCAGTAAAAGCTATAATTTGCAGAACTATTGCAATTTCTTTCGGGCGCTTTTTGTTAAAAATATTAATTGTTAATAATATTATATGTTCCGGGCCTCAAAATTGATTGCAAATCTAATACAATATCGAAAATACCCTGGTCAACATTATTCTAAGTTTGCATAACATTTGTAATTTTGTTGAAGTCTACATAACGAAACTACGTTTTTAACCATTTTGAGCTGGTTACGAACCCCGAAGGGGGGTGCAAACTTTCATATAATACTTTAACAACGAGCTTAGTCATTTCCCAACATTTTAAAAAGTTTGAACTTATTGTTAAATGATGGATTTTTCATGTCTTCATTGACTAGCCTATAAGCCAGAATCGCACGCTTCCTACAGAAGCACGGGTGGCCTGACGGCGATTTTCTTGAAAATACGCGTGGCGGTCAACGTGTTAAATAGCATTTGACTGGAACTTTTGCTCCATATCCCATGGTTTCGATGAAGCCTGTAAACTCATGATTGATACCACTTTTAAGGGGAATGCAGCTCTTTTTTCCCTATAGCTTGACAAAAGTCAAATCATATCAGGACTTAGGCTTTACCAAAGACAGTCTCGATGCCATTCAGGCTAAAATTGGTGCTTTTCGAATGTATCTACGCAATAAAATAGAGAACAGCTAATTAAGGAAAGAAATGCAGGTCCGCTTTTAATAATGCAATATCACAGTAAGTTGAGACGAAAAATACTGGAGTACCCTAACTCATGATGGCCTTTCGCGAAAGCGATATGCAAGAGTTTTATTTAGTCGTCCGCAACGCCACTATAATATAGTAATCGGATAGTCATTGGTCGCGTTTACGTGCAGACCGGACCAGTCTAAAAAGACCGGTTTGGTCTTTTTCGGTTTTGCATTTATGTGTGCTTTTCAACATAACCAATTTGAAGCTGTCGTTTTAAATATCATTTTTAATCATGGATGCAAATTTGTAACTGCACATCGCTAAGTTTGCGCAAAGTAGACACTTCGTCAAATGTCCACCGTTCAGTCATTTTTATTTTCACAGATGTATGCTTTGACATTTTAATTTTGTTTGGCCAGCACTATTGTAGGTTATGTTTTAGTCTAAGACCGTTTATGTGCCAGTACTAGACTGGTTCGGTTTCGTTTGATTCGTACCAAAATCAGAACCAAAATAAGTCCAAATGGACTGGTCCGGCTTACATTTATGCGTGCGACCGAACTGGTTTTTTGGTCTTTTTAGACTGGTCTTGTCTGCACGTAAACGTGACCATTGATCCCATAGAAAAAGCAAATTTTCTGGCCTTTTGCGAGAAACTATACTCTTCCACCTAATACTCAGTTCCTCCAACTGTGTTAAAATTCCGTACATGTCATTTCGAAAATTCTTCATGATCTTAATATTCCAGATGGCGTTTCTCAATTAACCTTAGAAAGTTTTATTCTTCTTTCGCTTCACTTGTTGTAAACGTTGGAAACCCTTGTATCTACAAATTCGGAGAGTGTCAAGTATACCAGGTGTGTAAGTATGAAACCGGAATTCACTCATAGATGGGTCTAGCTGTCAAAGTAGTAACTATCAAACCGAACCATGGACGCCATTTTGTTGTTTGGATATCTGATAAAGATATAAAATAGCCAGCAATACCGGTTTCATACAACAGTGTAGTTTTGACGACCGTTGAACATGTCAACTTTTGTGCCTGGGAACGACGATATGCGGACAGCATTGATTTTCTGTTACCATTTTAAAAAAACGGCTACAGAATCGCATCGAATGCTTGTTGAAGCTTACGGGGATCATGCACTTGGGAAATCACAGTGCTTTGAGTGGTTCAAAAAATTTAAAAGTGGTGATTTTGACATCGGAAACAAGGAACGTGGAAAACCACCGAACAAGGGCGTGATCTATTACGAGCTGCTGAAACCTGGCGAAAATGTTAATACAGAATGCTACCAACTACAACTGATCGATCTGCAGCAAGCTTTGCTTGAAAACGGCCAGAATATGGAAAGAGGCAACACAGACTGATTTTGCTGCATGATAATGCACCATCACACACAGTAAGACTGGTCTAGGAAATGAGAGTCGTTCAGTTGGGAAATTCTTTCTTATGCGGCTTACTCACCAGACTTGGCTCCGTCTGATTACCATTTGTTTGCTTCGATGGTACACGCACTTGCTGAGCAGCGCTTCACATCCTACGAAAATGTCCAAAAATGACTCGATGACTGGTTTGCCTCAAAAGAACAACTGTTTTTTTGGCGAGGCATACATAACTTGTCAGAGAGATGGGCAAAATGTATAGCTAGCGATGGGCAATACTTCGAATGAAATATGTTGTAACACTTTTGTAGAATAAACGTCTATTTTTCATAAAAAAATTCCGGTTTCATACTTACACACCTGGTATACTTGCAATTGACATAGCGAAAGCATTTGACTGATTTTAGTGATTTTCTGTCGACCACTCTCAATCCCTTCCATAGTAGTAGCATTACATGCAGTTTTAAATTGATTCCAGAAGCGCACTAATCTTCGGTATCCTTTCAACGGGGTTTGAAAATTTCTAAAAATGGATTTTTTGTTTTTTGTCTTATTAAATAATACAACATGTCTAAAATATTCTTTCAAAATTTTAAATCGATCCGAGTAAAATTCTAAGAGATAGAGCCTTCGGAAGTTGCACCCATCGGGCCACGTTAGCCTGGCACTTAAGACTTTAATCGCGTTTTTCTCGAAACTCTATTTTTGAAGTCGGTGGACACGATTTCTCGAAAAGTTATGAACCGACCTTGTTCAAATTTTGCACACTTCTTCAAAATAACATTATATCGTGCTTGAACGAAGGATTTTTTTTTATTTTTGTTACAACTTATTTTACGAGGCAAAATATGGTGAAAATTTTCCAAAAAAATGGGATTTGTTGTTCACAACTCCGCCAAAAATTCAAATTAATTTTGTTTTTTTTTTCCTTCGTTCAAGCACGAGCTCTATGCATGTACTAACGGAAAATTTTTGGTTTTTTAATTTTGGATGAACCAGTCACGAGTTATCCTGTCCACGCCGATAGGACTTTTTTGTGAGAGGTCAAGGGAAATGAGGTCCCAACGGGTGAATTTCCAAAATTTTTCAAAATACTTATGAAATATGTATCTTTGATGTACTAAATTTTTCAAATAAAATATTTCATTAGATATATTAAAAAAAAAATTGTGAAAATACCATGGAAACCCACCTAACCCCTTAAACTGCAACCGCGTCTGAATTATGGAATGGGGAAGGGTATATCGAGTAGAGTTCAATGTCTCTAAAACCCAACCCTTTCATCTTTTCCTTAAAAACGATACGTCGGTTGGCTTCTGCTAAAAGGCTGTATTGCCTCCTACTCTTGAAGTGGGGACGACTTGCCCATGTAGCATACAGGAATTTAATCAATAATTAATTAACATAATTTTTTCTTATGTATTTCCAGACTTCAGACAAAAAACATCATGTTGACTATATAGAAAAGGAAATGGGATTTAGTAACTTTTTACCAAAGTCTGTGATACATATGATTAAGCCGAAGAATTTAAAGAAACTAATTAATGCTGGTTATAAAAAAGTGTATAATTACACTGAAATGGAATACATGCTCAAGTACGTAGACTTTGGCGTGCAATCGAAAATGTATTATACATAACAATTTTTTTTTTAGGTTTTTTGAACTGCTAAGATCACAATATACATTCGATCAAGAACAATTCACGGTAACTTTGAGCTCTGCTTGGCAAATTGCTGTGAGCTTAGCAATTGGACCACATATCGGTATGCATAAGAGAATATATTAGAAACAAGAATACAAATTTACTACATGATATTTTACAGGTATTTCGTACCTGACTCATCCTCAAGCAAAATTAACAAAGGTCACCGATTTTAAAGAGGTTGAGCGAATAAAAACTTACGTACTGGCAAAAGACAACAATCTTACGACTAACGATGTGACTTCTTCACAACAATTAACTACTAGTAATAGTAATTCAGTTACAAATAGCCCAATAAGTAGTAAAAAACCATCAATCGAGAAGAAAAATGTATGCAACTGTCGAGATATTAAAACCTTGCTGAAAATTAAAGTTGCCGGTAACGACGAAGATTTGGCAATCACATGTGATGGGCTCAATGTTAGTTTTCAATATATTTTTAATAAAAATTTTAATCTAACCGAATTTATTGGAATTGATTTTCAGACAGCCGAAAGTATTGCGGATCTCGTTGACGGATATTGTCGACTAATCAATAATAGTGATTTAACACTTTGGGATCGATCAAGTCAAACTCCGTACAGCAGTGCAACTAATTCATTAGAAAAGACAAACAATAAGCAACCAAACAGCACATCAAACGAAAATGATAATTCTTCGAGTCCTACCAACGCAACCAAAATGAATACTCCGATATTGAATGAAGATTATGCCGAGATAGGACTTATGGAAGAAGAAGGCGATTATTCAACGCCAGCTGGTAATTTTAACTAATAAATCGAGAATATTTTACAATTGATTTATTTCCCTTAATTTCATTTAGTACGCAATTATGAATTAGATCGATCTCAATTAGCACTTAACGAAATAATCGGTGTTGGCCAATTCGGTGATGTTCATATCGGAACATGCCGGATCAAACAAAAGGCAATTGTAAAAAAGTTCAACGATGAGAAATTAGAATCAGCAGGAAATGATAATAATAATGACAGTAAAACGGGGATTATTCATGTGGCTGTGAAAACTTGTAAACCCGATGACGATCAAACGAAAACTGAGAAATTTCTTGAAGAAGCCTGTAAGTTTTATTTACTGTGACATTTGTGTTGAGTTTATCTTCTAATTTGTTACTTTTTTTAAAGATATCATGCAGAAGTTCGATCATCCGCATATAATACGGCTAATTGGAATCTGTAGCACGCAACCGATATGGATTGTTATGGAACTGGCTAAGTTAGGCGAACTGCGAGCATATTTGAAAACACATACAAACAAGTGAGTAAATTAAAGTGGAATGTTCCTTGATAATGTTTGCCCAGTAATTGCAATGCAAGGTCTGTATATTTATCACTATTGTTTCATGAAAAACCAATAAATTTCAATGGCTGCTATTCACAGTCGTCATAAAGTTGGCTTTAAGTTAAAGCTGACTTTAGTATCTTATTAATAATACGACTATTATTAATAAGACACTATTCACAGTCGTCATAAAGTTGGCTTTCAATTAAAGCTAACTTTAGTGTCTTATTAATAATACGACACTAAAGTCAGCTTTAACTAAAAGCCAACTTTATGACGACTGTGAATAGCGGCCAATTTGTTTCAATTCTTCACAGAAGTTGTTTTATGAAGCATTAAAGAAGACGTGACGCATTCTGTTGACTACATTCGAAATTCACAGTTTAATGTTGAAAACGTGGAGAAAGAAAACCTGCGAATTTCGCGTAAAAAATCGCAAATTTCGGTATTGATTTAAAAAAAAAAAATTGGCTGAATTTTTCGTTCAAATCGAAATCTCATGTCGTGTTAAGGGGGTTATTGATGAAAAGAAAATCTAGTCTAACTTAATATGCCAAACGCCTTTTTATTGAATCTCAAGTATACAACACAAATCGCAAATCTGTGTTTCAGTACCGCTTCTTAATACTATACGACCTGCGTCATATTTTAAAGAGGATAACAAAAAGTAGATTCCGAAGTTTTCCGATTTTGGCAAAAAGCAACGAAATTCGGAATTCCACGAAGCATGACCCAACACGAAATCTTTCTTGTTCTCAAAAGAAAGCGTCCTGTGCTTAGCACATAGATACTTTCTGTTTATCCGACAATTTTGTTATGCATGAGAAACAACACGAACTTTCCGCTTGCTTCAAAACTTTGGGTATTTGGTCTTTACCATTTTTACTTTTATATGGCAAACCTAAAACTATTTTCTTCTTTTCTACATTCCTTTTAAAAGGCTTTCCAACGGCTTTTTCGTGTTGGTACTAACACCGTCACAGAGCTAGTTTTTTATGTAGTCGGCGCCGCAAAACGATGGAGGTGGAAACGCACCCTGAAACTCGACGAGTGCCTACTTGTCGAGTTACACTCGACTGAATCGAAAGGAAAGAGTGAGAAAAGAGAACTGCGTATTATGAGACCCGATCGAGTGAGTATTTACTTGAAAGAAATTTCAAATTCACTCGACTGCTGGGAATGAAGTGACTTTCCAAGTATCGAGTTTGATAATACCAACTTTAGCTTGAGTCGAGTTCATATGTGAGTCGAGCTACTCACTCGATAGTCATTTTTGTGTCGCGCCAATATGCAGACGAAAGCCAAAGAGTGTGGCAGGTATTGAACAGAACGCAGCATTGTGGCCAACACTGGGGTGAGATTACGTAACTTGGTTCGAGTTGTTTGTTTCGACCTCTCTTGAACTCGATACGACTTCGTTTAGGCATTTCCTATTTCAAACGACTTCGAAAAATAGTGATACTTCATTATGCATATACAAGAATCCGCCAATTCGGTAATAATTTGAAATGTCAAAAGTTGATATTTATTTACAGCTTTCTCTGTAGCGTTACATAAATCCAGTTCCAAAATCTACCTTAAAGCCTATTACTAACTAAAAGAATCCACTAACAATATTCGCTTGAACAAAAAATTTGTATGGAAAATTTCGTTTCACTTCTAGCTAGTACTAGGCTTAACTTTGAAAATATGATGTTGGAAACGTTTTTAAGTCCTCCGACCTTCGGCAAATGCACGGCATACAAATTAAGAACTTTGTACGTATCCTCTCACGCTACATATTTACTGTGCAACAAAAAAATATACTACTTATTGCCTTAGGTTCGAACCACACACATTTCATTTCAGAATTTAGTATTTCAGACGGTTTCATTTTAAAACACCAAATTTTATGAGTTTTTAATTTGTTTGTTGATATATTAAATTGTAGCTATCGAATAACTAATAGTATGATTAATTTGAAAATCTGGAAATATGATGAATAGTTCATAAAACCGCCTAAGTTTCATCTTTTTAGCATAAACTTAAGTTTTGTAGTCAGGCCCGTGCTCAGGATTGTAGGAAGGGGTGGGGGGGGGGGGGGGGGGTTAAGGTTACATCCTAATGAAAATGGGCCACTGAGGAGGGGGGGAGGGGTTTCGCTCATTTTAAAGTTTATAGTCTTAAGAATGTTGTCTGTAAATTTCATATTGAAATTCCAATAATTGTGGAAGTTATGGGTAATAAACCGGGATGGGCCCTTCGTGAATTCTCTATATAGCACGTCATTCAAAGGCGATTATCTCGAAACATACTTTTTAAAGACCGTTCCCAAAATCTTCGAAAAACGGCTGAACCGATTTCTTCCAAAATTTCACACATTATTTTTAGATAGGTTTTCTCCTTCGCTACGTACGGATTTTTTTTTTAACTTTTTTTTTTACTTTTTTTATATCAAGCCAGAATGGTCGATAATTGAGGTTAAAAATTGAAAATAAAGATCAATCGGCCGCCATTTTGTGAAAAAAAATTTCCCAAAAACCATATAGAATAGAGGATGGTTTGTGCGTTAGAAAAATCATTTAACAATTGGTGGTTCGCGAGTTATTTCAAAATTTCAGTCTTGTCCATATGATTTAGCGGCAGAACTACCAGTTATTTAGTGAAAATAATTTATTAATATTAAGGAATAACATTTTAAAATTGAATTAAAAAATTAATAACACAGAAATTGTTAATGTTTAAAATTTATTGATATAGTTCTTAAAGTTAAAAGCTAAAATGTGTACACCGTGTAGCATAATATTTTCTATGCCCTGCGAAGGTAACGATCCTTGTGTTCCGCTCGATTGTTATCCGCCTTGCGATCCCTGCAATCCATGCGGTGATCTTTGCGGTTATGTTGAAGTCCATTTCGTTTCGACCTCGACGATTGTGTCAAGGAAAAAGTTGCTGCCTAACGAAACCGGAACCAATGTACTGTCCTGCGGAACATGCTCGACGTCTTACGTCGTTTCCTGCGAGGAAAGCGAATGGCATGTTACCGGGCAGTAGTAACAACGTGCTGTGTGAACGGTCTTCCATTCCATGTTCTATGACACCTCCCAGCTTCCAAACATATAGACCTTGTATGCCAGCCGATACATGTCCTCCTTACGCAACCATGTGTCCTCCATGTTTTCCTTGTGGCCCATGTTTCAGATATGGTTCCAGTTGCGAGCCCTGTGCGTTCCGTTTGATTCTGTTTATACTCCAGATGTGGGTAGTTCTGTAGCGTGTGGAGCCTTCTCCTGCCCCTTGGGTTGATGAAACCTATTATACAATTAAAATGTTACAATGAAGTAAGTGCCTCGCATGAGGATAAAGCGTCGTGCATTAAGAGATGGTTGCATTCACGCAATTTAGTTCATTGCTAAATTTTTATCTTTTCCTAGCTTTCGTAAACAATTTAGACTGAAGCGGCTTTCAATTTTATTTTAGACGGTAGTAGCATGCCTTGTGGCTCAAGAAGTACAGGCATTCCACCTATTTTAAGGTTGGCCGCTACGGTAAACTTGTTGGGTGCTGGATCGTATCAAGTATGAGTTGGGAGCAATTTTTTACTTGGGATGGTACAATCAAAAGCATTACCGAACTCTGTTTCGACCTAGGTTACTTTGTATTATTTGCTCTAATACTTGAAATATTGAAATCGTAGGGATGCAGGGGCCTTATTACTGAATCCGATACGATCAAAAATAGTTACGATTTGAAATTACGATACGATTTTACTTTGGTATTACTGAATACGATCGTAAGGGCCAAACAGTGCTGCCATCAAAAGTGTGTGAATTTTACGGTTAAAAGTGTATTGCGCCTAACTTCACACTATACTAAACAATAAATTATACAAGTGGTTGTTTTTTATGTCGTTAATTTGAATTCAATATTGCTTTCGTTACTGTTGTTGACGTAGAAATGTTAGATTTGGCGGTGTATTTAACGTGTGTAGTATGTAGCGACGAGAAGATCGATGTTGAAACTCGATCAAAAATATTAAACGGATTCGTGTCGCTGTGAACCCATTAGAAGTTCCTGATCCAAGGTAGGATTTCTCTTGTACTTTATTTTTACTTAGATAATTGATTGTAAAAAATTACAGTTTCAAACAATTGTTCCGATTATCCAAACCGCATTTTTTCAAGTTGAATGGAATAAAGGACAAATTGAAAGTACGTAGTCGCTCCTCATCAGTGCCACTAATCTTGAAATTAGCATCTGCTCTGAGCGGTATCAGTGATGCGTTGGACAGAGCGGTACGTCTCAACCGCAGGTTTCTGTTGTACTTACAGTTACAGAGCTCTTTGACGTGATGGGAACGAAGCTATGTTCGTAGTCGATGCCGCGAAACGTTTCTTGTATGAGAAATACAGATTGCCTGGTGTAATCGGCTCTGTTGATCGGACACATAGTAAGACCTAGCCATAGCGAGCACTTGTTCTTCAAATGCCGTCGCGTAGTATATTCATTTTTAAATTTTTGTTTTCAACTTCCAAGTTCAACTTTTTTTTATATCTAAGGTTTACATACGGTATATTTGCTTTTCTGTATAGGTATACTTTATTCAAATGCTCAAATTTTTTCTTTTTTGTTCGTAATTCTTCCTTTTTAAGTGACTTACGGCTGGTCGACAGCGACCGTAAAATTTGACGACCAAAACTTAACGATTTCTCAAAAAATCGTATTCAGTAATGCCAAATTTACGATCGAAATTTACGATTTATCGTTCGATCGTATTCAGTAATGCCGAATTTAGAATTTACGATTGATTTTCATCGTATCGTATTCAGTAATAAGGCCCCAGGAGACAATAAAATTGTTCAGGCAATAAACAAGCAGCAATGTGAAGTAATGGTGTGCTCCACGAAAAATCACGAAGACCTAGCCAAAGGAATTTCGAAATATGTGCACGGTACGTCAATTTCAAAGGAGTTATGGGAGACGTTGAAAACTTCCCTTAAAGATTGCCTGTGGAAAAAGTGCATGAATGGGAAGGAATACAAAATCAAATTTTCAAAGTTAAGCCTAGTAAGATTTGTATGGAAGATTTCGTTTCGCTTCTAGTTAGTACTAGGCTTAACTTTGAAAATTTGATGTTGGGAACGTTTTTAAGTCTTCTGACCTTCGTACTCAGTAATGCCAAATTTACGATTTATCATTCGATCGTATTCAGTAATGCCGAATTTAGAATTTACGATTGGTTTTGATCGTATCGTATTCAGTAATAAGGCCCCTGTGGCCTTATTATTGAATACGATACGATCAAAAATATTAACGGTTTGAAATTACGATACGATTTTACTTTGGTATTACTGAATACGATCGTAAGGGCCAAACAGTGCTGCCATCAAAAGTGTGTGAATTTTACGGTTAAAAGTGTACTGCGCCTAACTTCACACTATACTAAACAATAAATTACACAAGTGGTTGTTGTTTATGTCGTTAATTTGAATTCGATATTGCTTTCGTTACTGTTGTTGACGTAGAATTGTTTGATTTGGCGGTGTATTTAACGTGTGTAGTAAGTAGCGACGAGGAGATCGATGTTGAAACTCGATCAAAAATATTAAACGGATTCGGGACGCTGCGAACCCATTAGAAGTTCCTGATCCAAGGTAGGATTTCTTTTGCACTTTACTTTTACTTAGATAATTTATTCTAAAAAATTACAGTTTCAAACAATTGTTCCAATTATCCAAACCAGCATTTTTGCAAATATTGAATGGAATAAAGGACAAATTGAAAGTACGTAGTCGCTCCTCATCAGTACCACTAAAATCTTGAAATTAGCATCTGCTCTGAGCGGCAGCTATCAGTGTTGCGCTGGACAGAGCGGTACGTCTCAACCGCAGGTTTCTGTTGTACTTACAGAGCTCTTTGGCGTGATGGAAACGAAGCTATGTTCGAAGTCGATGCCGCGAAACGTTTCTTTTATGAGAAATACAGATTGCCTGGTGTAATCGGCTCTGTTGATCGGACACATAGTAAGACCTAGCCATAGCGAGCACTTGTTCTTCAAATGCGTCACGTAGTACATTCATTCTTAAATGTTTGTTTACAACTTCCAAGTTCAACTTTTTTTTATATCTAAGGTTTACATACGGTATATTTGCTTTTCTGTATAAGTATACTTTATTCAAATGCTCAAATTTTTTCTTATTTGTTCGTATTTCTTCTCTTTCAAGTGACTTACGACTGGTCGACAGCGACCGTAAAATTTGAGGACCAAAACTTAACGATTTCACAAAAAATCGTATGCAGTAATGCCAAATTTATGATCGAAATTTACGATTTATAAGTAATAAGGCCCCTGGATATATTTAACGCTTCGGAGAAAGTTGATACAAAAATTGCATTTATTATCTAAAATTTTCAAGTTACAAGTAAATATAACACTACAATTTCCCACCCACGAACTTTTTTTTTAATAAAAATCTTTAATTTGAAATAATTTTCAATGTAGTAATTTTCATTCATCAGCGTTAAGACCGAGGCGAGACTTGTTTTCACTTAAAAATAAACATTTTCACTCGGGCCTATTACGGAACTCGCTCGACCAAAAAACGCACATTCTACGACTATGAAACTCACCGACGGCCTACTTGTCGAGTTTTACTCGACTTTTAGTCGAGAAAAAAGCGTGAGTAAAGAGAACTGCGTATTATGAGAGCCGATCGAGTGAGTATTTACTTGTCAGAAATGTCAAATTCACTCGACTACTGAAAATGAAATCACTTTCCAATTGTCGAGTTTCATCATACCAACTTTTGCTCGAGTCGAGTTCAAATGTGAGTGAGTTACTCACTCGACTCGAGTTTCGTAATAGGCCCCACTATTTTTAATAAAATATCAACATTTGACATTTCAAATTATTACCGAATTGGCGGATTCTTGTATGTGCATAATGAGGCATCACCACTCTTCGAAGTCGTTTGGAATAGGTAATGCCTAAACGAAGTCGTATCGAGTTCAAGAGAGGTCGAAACAAACAACTCGAATCAAGTTACGTAATCTCACCCATGATGAAGAATGATGTCTTAAATCAAAGTTGTCAAAAACTGAGCCGATGATATAACAAATTTATTGAAACTCGTGGCATGTGATTTTAACAGGAAATTGAAACTCGATAATAATAAAGTTGACCTTTTAGTGTGGTTTTGTGTATTTATTTACACTTTAATCAAATTTAAAATCACTAAATATAAATCCAATTGTACATAAAAAAATCGTTGGTGGGATTATTTCTTGCCTTTTTTCCCTTTCTTTTCTTTCACCTTGCCCTTACTCTTTTTCCCGTTTCCTGTTGGTTTTGCTGCCATGTTATCACTCTCATCAGCAGCCTTTAAAGTCCCTTCAATTTTTCTGATTTGCTTCAAATTAAGTACTCTAGGGGCGGTAGAAATCCTGCCGGAAAACATTTCATCGACTTTATTCTCGTAAAACTACCATCATACGGCAAACATGCACAGCGTATCGTTCTGCTCATACGCCAGTTCTTGAAGCAAAGTTCGTTATCAAGAATAGTTTCCTTGGGTGCATATATGTCTCTGTAGAACGGTATAAAGGACACTCCATTGTATTTTGGATAGAGGACCGGCTTCAGCTGTGGTTTGCGCAGGAGATTGCTTTCGCTTGTGAATGATTTTAATCCTATATAGAAATTATTATCACTTGTGGGATAACAGCGCATATTAATATTTCCTATTTAATTGCAGGTTGAAATTGGGCAATCTTCTTCAATATTCTTATCAACTTTCAACAGCACTTAGCTATTTAGAGTCGAAGAAATTTGTTCACCGCGATATTGCAGCAAGAAATGTTCTCGTTAGTTCACCGACCTGTATTAAGGTTTGTATTTTCACTTGATGATTAAGAAATAATGCTATAAATTGAAATGGTATTTTCTATTTTTATTAATTTTGTGGTCGTTATAATTTCATAGAAAGTTTAAAAATAGATGTGTTTTTTTTTGCATTTGTCAAAATTGAATCCTTTCATCTAGTAATCAAAAAATATTTTTCAAAAGTATTACTGAGTGATATTTTATAATGATTTGATTTATAGCTCGCAGATTTTGGTCTTTCCCGTTGGGTCCAGGATCAACTTTATTATCACTCTAGTAAATGTATGCTACCGATCAAATGGATGGCACCGGAATCAATTAATTTCCGCAGATTTACAGCCGCTAGTGATGTGTGGATGTTCGGTAATAATTTGTTTACAAGTTTGTTAGATAATTCTGTAATAATTTTCTCATGCATTATTTAGGAGTATGTGTTTGGGAGATTCTAATGTTGGGTGTTAAGCCCTTCCAAGGAATTAAAAATAGCGACGTTATTGGAAAACTTGAAAATGGCGAACGATTACCACTTCCTATGAACTGTCCCCCACGGTTATACTCATTAATGTCACAGTGTTGGGCATACGAACCGCTTAAAAGGCCGGATTTTAAAAATATCAAAGAGACCCTTTAGTAAGACCTATTAATAAGTTGCTTTCGATTTAATACTTAAATTTTTCTAATATACTCGTAGTGAAATTTTAATGGAGGAAAGGATGAGTGATTGTGAAACTATGAGAAGAGAAAATCGGCGAGTAGCAGCTATGTCTTGGGGTGCCGGCGATGATATACCACCTCCGAAGCCTAGCAGAATTCCTCACGCTGGTAATTTTGAGTTTTTTCTTTTTAATTCCAACCTAACATAAAATACATATGTTTTAGACACATCTTTAATTTTACCTCAAATGACCGATGACAACCAAACAGCGCCACAGACATATATCATCGCTCAGAATCCTGCTATATTAGCACGACTGATGATGGAAAATGAAAATCGAAGCCTGAATCCTTCAACATACACTACACCAGCCTCGGTATTTAACACTTTAGCTGTAGATGTCGATGAAACTAAAACAAATTTATCTAACATTGCAAATCCCGCTGAGCTAACTCTAAAAACTGTAAAATTACCTGTTGCCGAAATTCTGAAATTGGATCCGATTATTGATTGTCCTACTGACAAAGATAATCAAGTTCTCGAGTCCAAGGCGTGCGATAAAAGTAACACATCGTCGAAATCGAACACCCTTGAAAAGTATAATTCGTCTCAAGAACTTCCATGCGATATGTCAAATGTTCTAATGCTACCCCCTACCTATCCCACACCATGCGAGATAATAAAAACTATTCCTATCCAGCAGTCACATTCCGCTGAACCTGGCTATCAGCCCATGCGTAAAAGTGATATTGCACCTAAAAATTTAGTGCAAAGTAATGTGCCAATAACCCAACAATTCAACCACAATTTTATCTTGTACCAACAACAATATGGATCGCATCCTTTCGTACCAAAAAATATTCTGGATATGGCGTATAATGCAAAATTTTCCGATAGTCAAAACTCTTTGGAAATGGAAAATCGCATGAATTCGCTTGATCGAGTTCATATTCCAGAGAAAATTCGTTCGCAATCTTTGACACGGCAGCTCAGTACTGGCCAAGAAGTGTACATTATGGATCCTAATCAGTCATCGAGCCTAGAACGTAGAGCTCGAACTGCATATGGCAGCTTGGAGCTTAATCCAGCGATTCCAGTACCACCGACAAGCACAAGATCCAAGGGTGGTAGCTTAGAACGCAACCAATCAATGTCTAGCGCTTATGATCTCATGCGCAATAGATCGTATCGCGGTGGTAGTTTAGAACGCAACCAGCAAATAACTGTAAGCCGATCAGGTAGCTTAGAACGAAATCCCAGCTATTACGCATATCGAACTCAAGTGAAAAATATCGAAGTAGAGCCATTCCAAGAAGAAATCTATGATTTTGGTGGTGCCAATGTTAAGAGCTGCGCAAGCATTGCTATGAATAGAAGCATGCAGCAACAAGGATTTCATATGCCCGGAAATAATAATTGTCATTCAATGCCGCTGAGCTCTGCATATCAACCGTACCAACCTCCCAATACAAATATTATTCACTACTCGCAGAACGCAACGTATACGCCCATGGCTCCTAGAATGTGGAACGTTCCGTCAAAAGATATTTTCCCCAACTATCATCCCATCAACCCACAAGTGAGTGCAATGAATACCATATCGATGAATTCTTCGCAAGTAATATCGTCTGATGCTATGCAATATCCGAATGAAATTAATTGTTCGATGTCTGCTCATTTGCATAACCACCAACAGCATCAATCACAAGTGAATATTACACAATCTTGCTCAGCATATTCTCATCAAGCACAATTATGTGCTGGTCCTCAGGTTCGACCTATAAACGTTTGTTATTGTGGAGTTTATTTCATTTAGTTACAAAATTATTTCTGTTATTTAGATACCAGCTGTTTTTATTTCGATTAGAGAATATAGAGATTTTTTTTCGTTTTACTAGTTTAGGATTTAATTTGTATGTGATTATTAGTGCATGGTGTTAATGTATTTTAGAACAGCTTACAATTTCAGAATTGGAGTGGCGTATTGACGCGAAGCAATGATTTTTTAAATGAACACATTACACTTCTAAACTGTAAATGCATTTATATTTACCCGTATTGCGGTTGTCGTAGTCGTAGTCGTATCGAAATCGACAGTCAAATTCTGTATTGTCAATGTCGTTTTCATACGACATTTGTCGAAAAAACGACACTTCTGTCGATGACCTTCCGTATTGACGACAGAAGTGTCGTTTTTTTTCGTCAAATGTCGTATGAAAACGACATTCACAATTCGATACGACTACGACAACCGCAATACGGGTAATTAATAAATGTACCAGTTTGGTCATGTTTTAATGGTTGATTTTCCCAAGTTAGCTCTCTCTCTCTCTCTCTCTCATGAATCCTTTCATTGGATTTTGTAACGACATAGTGGAGGTATGAGTTAATTAATTCGTATTCTAGTACTCACCTGATTGGCCATAGAATTGCGAGAGAGCTCTTCCACAAAGGACTTTAACTGCCAAGACTTACACACAACAGATTTTCCCTTCATATAGGCATGCTGAGAGGACCTCATGTCCAGAACACATTTGAGATTTTAGTTTACCAGTCTCGCCATCGTTTTTACCAAAAATGATGGGAGACTGACGGTTCTAAAATCTTTGGCCCGCATGAGGTTTGTAACTAACAAAACAGCCATGCTTTTACTCCACCACTGTACATGCAGCATTTGTTCAAATGAATTAAGTTAGTTTTATTATGGATTTAACTTTGAAAAGCTGCACAAGATGTAACGAATGATTCATGAATTATGGCAATGCGATTTCAGATCAACTCAAAAAAAGTATTTGAAATAAAGATCTAATAAAATCGACATTTACAGTTCTTTTTCCGAACTCAAAAACTTAAGAGAGACAATAACATTTTTTTTTCTTTCATATTTTTTAATATATTATTAATAACAGGTATTTAATTTTACATCCTTGTCTTCTTGTATTAAATACTTAAATTTAAAAGAAATATTTACTTTACGTACAATGAACATTTCGACGAAAATTGTTTACATGGTTGGAAAGAGAGATGCATTCGTCTCATAAAAGTAGAATTACAGTAAAAGGAATTAAAATATTAATTGTCCATCAGAACTTTAGGAATAAAGTTTCTTTTTATTTGGAAATTGTGTACCACATTTCGTCTCCTCCTTGTACAAGTCTACCAAGGCATTACTCCCCACTTTGACATCTGTCGAATTTGAAAATTCTATGATATGTAATGAACAAGTATACAACATTTCAATCAAGTACCAAAGTAAGGCTACTTTAAAAATACAAAATTACAAAATTGAATAAGACATTTAGTAAATGAGACACTACGATTCTTTATTTGTTTGTAAATTTTTTTTTCATAATTTGTTATTGCTGTTTATCAATTAGGTTGGCCAAATCTATGATCGAAAAGTTTTATTAATTTTTTTTAATTTCTTCGCAAAAAAATTATTTTTTTAATCTAAAAGTTTTGCTCATTTCTTGACTATAACGTAAAGCGGCAAATACATGATACAACGGTTGTACCAATTGTTGCCGCGATTTGTCGTTGTATGCGTCGATTGTATCGTGTATGCGGTAATGATCCACTGTTGGACAGATATCGCACGTTTGTACGCTCTCAACCGAAAACCTGCGGTCGGATTCATATTACAAGAAAATTGTAAACAATCGCGTACCGAGCATACAAACATTGGACCGACATTTAACACAGATCGCAACGCTACATATTGGTACAACTGTTGTATCGTGTATTTGCCGCTAAGTACTCAATGAAAAATTTTTTTTGTTTACACTCCATTGGTGTCAGCTTCATTTATTTTACGTTTCTGTTACAACGTAATTTATCATACCTTTTCAGTTTTTGCAAAATGAAATACGTTTTCTTTTTTTTTATCATTTATTCGTCTTTTCCATATTAAATTATTGTTTTCAATTACCAATAGATGCAAACTATCCAAGAGGACCTAGAAGCCAAATTACGAAAACAGCAAATGGAAAGTGAAGTCGATAGCAAGTGGCTTCAACAAGAGGAATCAAATTTCGTAAGCACTTATCTTCTTCTTAAATCATATTTTATTGTAATTTACATTTCGATTATAGAAAAAACGGCTAAGCCTTACGACAGGCGAAATCGATATGGCGACGAATGGAGGAAACTTTTGCCAAAGCCCGAGATTTTCTCCACAAAATTCATCGTTTGGACTCTCAAGTTTTACTGATTGTCCGCCACAAACACCAACAAGTACAAGCAGCTCTCGGCCACATACTCCCGGCACAAACAAGTCGAATAGTTCTTCCATAGAACGCAGTGTAACGCCGTCGTCATCGTCTGATGAAAGAACCAATTTAATAAAAATTATTAAACAAGAATCGAATAAATCTTCAACGTTAGATAGAACGAACGACGTTGTCTATGTTGCAACGACGAATGTTGTGAAAGCAATTATGACTCTGAGTCAAGGAGTTGAAAAAGCGAATGCGTGTGAATATTTAGATCTAGTCAAAAATGTAGGAATCGAGTTACGAAACTTGTTGGGATCAGTTGATACTTTATCGACTGTATTTCCTGCACAAGCCCATAAGTACGTACTTTTACTGTTTATCATATGTACATGTTCTATATTTTTTATACGTTTTTTATTTTAAGGGAAGTGGAAATGGCACATAAAGTGCTCTCAAAAGATATGCATGAACTGGTTACTGCAATGCGATTAGCTCAGCAATATAGCGAAACTACTTTAGATGTGGACTATCGAAAGTAAGTAGTGCCCACACTATAACAAGTAATTTTTGTGTAGATGTAAATTTTTCAATTCTAGTATAACATGATTAAGCTTGTGGAAAGTATATTTTTCGGTGTTCTGATGGTCGAAATGTCATTTAAAAGACATGCTTTTAATTTCAATATTGGGAATAGTGAGAAATCGCATGAATCCAAATCAGGTGAATACGGCGTATGGTCCAACACACAGACTTGATTCTGAACCAAAAATTGAAGAAACAATGAGTAAGGTGTGTATTATCGGTTTCACTGAATATCCAGTTCAATTTCAACCGGAGTAATAAGAGCATGGGTTATTCTCCTAGCTGATTTCACTGATTCTCGTACATTATTCTCTATTTCGATATTAAAATTTTCGATAAACACACAGGTCCCTCAAAAATATCTCTTTTTTTCCTGACAAACTCATCTTTTTCACTATTTGTGATTTTATTCACTCGATTTATTAAGTCAAAACCTTAGTGTAACCTTTGTGGCCTCATTAAAGCTGTTCTTGCTCTGGAAGTACGGAAGCAACAAAACGAAAAATAATATTCACAATTTTTTTACTTGTTAATTATTATTATTTTTTTTTAAATGCGAATTGAAGTTGCTCACTTTTGGATTTGAGCCAAGGTCTCGTCCATGGATGTATTAGTATAACTGGATCGGTAGTAAGCGAAATTTTGCCTAATAGGTTCTGTTTGTGTTAGTAGGTTCTGTTTGTGTTAGTGTACTTCTATTGTGGTAGTCACAACGGAAGCAGCCATCAAAAAAAGTTCGCCAACTCTTAACTTTTCCGTAGCCCGTAATTAACCTCAAAATTAATGAGTGATTTTGTTATGTTTAACTCGTTGAATCTGTACTTTATGTGCCCCGGTCTCAATTAAAATTAGCTACAAAATTGTTTCTAGTTAGTTCGCTGCTTTGTATATACGAATATGAACACTTTTGTGAGAATTTCAAATTAATTTAAAACTCAACCTGACGCAGAGAGGGAGCTGAAAAAATCGAGTAGCCACTATACAATAATTTCTACCTGTAAGTAAAAGGTCATGTTATAATTGCTTGTGCTCTCCTCATTCTTTCTGCTCTCCTCTTTGATATATTTCCAACTTAAATATAAATCGGAGTTCAGTATTTCATCTAGAGTATCATACGATTGGCTTGCAGCCGATCGTGACTGAGTTATGTTTTTTTTTGTGGTGAATGTATCCTTTCTAATTCAAAATATCCCCTCCAAGGTGCGCGGTGGTTCCAACGCTGCATCCCTCCTTGAAACTAAAACTAAACTATGCGCCAGTAATGTCGCGGTAAAGCCTAGTACTGTGTTCAGCGAAACGAACACGAACGAAAAAGTCACCTTCGAAGCGGAGTGAAATATTCTACACCGTTCGCTACTAGATGTCATTGATAAAAACACGCGCGAAATTTGAAAATATTAAAAAAATGTCAAGTAATTACTATTCCGGCACATAACACAACAAAATATTGATCACACAAAATTTCCCGAGCACAAACTCACTGAATTGACAGCGAACTATTGAAAATTTTGAGTTGTCAATTATTTCGCTTGGTAAAAAGCCTCCCGTACCATTAAAAACGAAACGAAATCGCCACGAGCGCCATCTATTAGTGACTACGGCAAATGTCTATTCCGTCCACGAACACAGTACCGCAAAACGAACGAAATATTTCGTCGGTGAGATGTCAACGAAAATTTCATTTTTTTTATATGAACTTTGACAGTTCGTTTCGTTTCGCTCGGAGCACAGTACTAGGCTTAACGCGGCAACCAACGTGAGCAAACGCGGCGACCAACGTGAGCAAACGCGGCAACCAACGTGAGCAAACGCGGCACCCAACGTGCGAACAGCTTTCTCACGCCTAAATCTGTATTCAGTATGTGACAAACACGTTCTTTGGACATATTCATATCCTCTGCTATCTCTCTCTAAATTCGACAGTTGAACTTGACCGATGCTATTGTCAGTGGTAATGGGGCCCATATACAAGCGAGCATGTTGGCGCAAACATGGGTTTACGCAAGCCAATTCGCTCGTGTATGGCATTGTTGGCCGTTTGCACAAACATGCTCGCACAAAAATCTAAATACTTTGATTTTTCAGCGCCAACATGTTGGTGTTGGCGCATGTTCTCACGTGTATGGCGATGTTTGCGCAAACTTCAGTGTTCAGTTGTTGAACAGCAGTCGTCGGAAGAAGAAGTGTCACAATTAATTTCAATCGAAAATAATGTCGCGATTTATAGAATCGGAGTTTTGGGTAGAATTCCTGGAACTCTATAAAAGTAAGCCTGAAACATGGCGAGTAAAATCGGACATATATAAGAATCGTACGATAAAAAACAAGGCGTATGATGTGTTGGTGGAAAAATTGAAAGAAATTGACCAAGATGCGAATCGTGACATGGTGAGGAAAAAAATAAACAGTTTTCGAGCTTCCTATAGAAGGGAGCTGAAAAAAGTTAAAAGTAGTGAGAAGTCCGGTGCAAGCCCAGATGATATTTATATACCATCTTTATGGTTCTATGACAACCTTTCATTTTTGGAGGATCAGGAGGAGCAGTTGGAGGGAAAGTCTTCAATGGACTAGACTGGAGGAAGGAACAGAGCAAAATGTACCTATACATGTATATATATAAGTATATAATGAGTCTTTTCATCATATTTATTTATTTTCACAGGAAAATCCACAAAAAAAAAAAAACAAATACATCAAATGAATTGCTAGAGTTAGCATGTACGAAATTGCGAGAAACAAACGACGAGGCAGAAGTGCTGGGAAAAAGTTGGGCTATCACATACAGGTCCTTAACGTCTGACCAAAAGATTTTTGCCAGGAAAGCAATTGGCGACATTTTGTTTGAAGCGCAACTTGAAACTTTGCACCGTAACTCAGTTGTTTTAAATAATCTTCATCAGCCAGTTGCAGTCTCCGTGCCATCACCATCTTCAAACCACTCGTTTGTGGTACCAGCACCTGCTTCGTCATCGTCGAGTTCGGTTTCCAATGAATATATTTATATTCAATCACGATCACCATCACCAATCAAAATTTCAAGCCATCAGCTTATATGTCCCCCAACAACTTCGAAATTTTCACAAAATCAGAAAATTTTGATTCCCGCATCGTTTCTTTCCTCAATTATGGGAGGTGCCAATCCTGAGCACCAATCAATGTCGAATGACGGAGAAGAGACTAAATATAACGTTGTTGATGACCTTTTGCGCGACTGCCAATTTAGTTAAATATTTAAGTTACTATTTAACTAAATTGGCAGTTGCGCAAAAGGTCATCAACAACGTTATATTTAGTTTCTATATACATACCTATATATATATATATATATGTATATATATATTTTCTGAATTACTTGAAATAAAATAAAAAATACTATAATTTCAAAATATTTTATTCAAATTCTCCAGTGTTTATAACGAAAATGTTTTTTTTTTAACTTTCATCCCGATGTAATATTATGTTGCCAAGGAACAGCTCCAATCGTGTTAAAGTAAGAACAGAACTTATCCCGAATTATTTTTGCGATGGATAATGAATTCCGCGATTTTGTTGGCTGAAGGGGTAATAACTGTCTCTGTTCTTTCCTCCAGTCACCACTTTCAATAGTTCCATCTTTGGTTTCGACATCAAATCCACAACGTAGATAAGGTGAACTCTTTTTTTGTCTTAAAAAGTTATGCAGATGGCAACAAGTGATAACTATTGTTGTAACTTTAGTAGGACATAAATTTATTGGTCCCAAAAAAATCCGAAATCGCGATGACATAATTCCAAAAACGTTTTCAATTATTCGACGAGATAATTGAAAATAATTTGCTCAGTAGTTAAATAATTTGAACTGTAAGGTTTTAGTAAATTTTGTAGCATCGGGAATGCATCATCTGCGACGAATACGAAAGGGACTGCATCTCCATCACATGAAAGTACAGCAGGCTCGGGTAAATTCAAATCATCACCTTGGAGTTCTTGACTAAATTTTGTGTTTCCAAAAACACCGCCATCAGAGACACGTCCGTTTACGCCAACGTCTACCATAAGAAATTCATAATTGGCGTTTGCTACAGCCATCAAAACCACACTACACGTCTTTTTATAATTGAAATAGTATGATCCAGAATTATGTGGCTTGGTAATTTCGATGTGTTTTCCGTCAATTGCTCCACAGCAGTGGGGAAAGTTCCACAGTCTTTCAAATTCGTCCGCCTGTAGCTTCCACTCTTCCTGGCTTCTGGGGATCTCGAATAGAAATAATAGGTAAATTTTTTATCACATAATTAGTCCTTTTTCTAGGACAAACCACATAAAAGAATAATAATACTTTCATATCATTTGAAGTTGGAATCTACTGTATTTTACATACCTTGATATTATTTTTAAGTACTTTCGAAATGGCTTGACATGTCTCCATTACTATTTGGCCTATGGTTTGAGGAGCTATCGCCGTTAGGAACTTCAAGTCTTCAAAAGTTTGTCCAGTTGCCAAGTACCGTAAGGTTACTGATAATCTTCGACGTGGCGTAATTGCTTCGCGCATTACCGTGTCTTCCTTTTTGATTATTGGGGCCACTTTCTTCAAAAGTTCCTCAAAGATATCGATATCCATTCGATGAAAATTTTGGAAGTCAATTGGTGATGAAAGGCGAAGTTCTAACAACAGTTTATCGTTTGAAAACTCCTGTCTCTGGAGATACCACCGTTTCGCCCATAATTTTCGCTTTCTTTTCTCCTTTCTCTGCTCTGCAAGTAGAAATACAACTAGACACGCACAACTTGTTTCCATGGCGGAATCCAATAAGCAACTGAGGCTCGCCAACATGCTCGCCGGTGTATGCGCTAAGACTAATGTTGGCGCAAACCTATGTTTGCACCAACATGCTCGCCTGTATATGGGGGGCTTAAAGTGGCCTCGCGCACATAATATGCTTTGTTTTTAATTCCACGATTCTTGTCTATCTTTAATTTTATTCGCCATGTTTCAGGCTTACTCTCATAGAGTTCGAGGAACTCTACCCAAAACTCCGATTCTATAAATCGTGACATTATTGACTTCTTCCAACGACCGCAGTTGAACAACTGAACACTGAAGTTTGCGCAAACATCACCATACACGTGAAAGCATACGCCAACACCAACATGTTGGCGCTGAAAAATCAATATATTTTGATTTTTGGGCGAGCATGTTTGTGCAGACGGCCAACAATGCCATACACGAGCGAATTGGCTTGCGCAAACCTATGTTTGCGCCAACATGCTCGCCTGTATATGGGCCACTTAACAGTTTTTGTACGTCCAACTCGTAGGCGTATTGCCTCTTAAAACAAATACTTAACAGCTCGATATTCGATTTTATCCATTTTCACATGGCTGAAATTCACAATTCACATTCTCTAGCTGACTAATAATAACATTTGATTTAATCCTCGATGCATGACATTTTTTTTACAATCAAAAGTAATGAATTTATTGTTTGTTATTTTCAGAAGCATGTTATCAGCGGCACACATTTTAGCAATGGATGCTAAAAACTTGCTTGATGTCGTCGATTCTATACGTGTCCGATTTTCTAATTTATTCTCAGAAAAGCCACCACAAACCCCCATTACAACGACGATAGCTGCAACAGTAAACAACTCATTCCTGCAACAAAATCCGTCCACTGAGACTACATTAAAGCCTACGCCAAAATTCGTGTCACAATCATCTCAAGAACTCTCGAACATTTGTTTACCTCAGTCACAAATAATGAACACAAGCAGCACAAATGAAGAAGGCTATCAAATAATGTCGAGCGAAAACTATGAAAATTTTTCACAAATACAAAACGCTCAATTTATGCAGCAGCAGCAAGAACAACAGCACACATCGCCACCGTCGAGTCTCTCTTCAACGGGATTCTACGATAATGAATGCATCATCAATCACCAAATTAAAAATTTAGAAATCAGTAATAGTATAAAGCCAGTGATTGCATCGAAACCGCCGCATCTTCAGCAAATATTGAAACGAAGTAATTCATTGAGAGGTTCGCAGGAAAGAGGTTCACTTGATGAACCTTTAAAAATTGTCGAAGACGCTACCGACTACTGCAACGCATCGATGCAAGCACCCTCGGAGCAATAGTCAAACATATTAGTTGTTTAGTTGTTATATTATGTTAATTTTATTACATATTTCTGAATCGAAAAAGTAGTAATAGAAATGAGATTGCAGGACGGTAAAATGCTTCTTAAACCTTAAATATTTTTTAATGCTGTGGTTAGACTTAAGATTAATAGTGTGCTTTCGGTGCTTTTTTATAACAAACCACCAACATATTTGGTGTAATTTGCGTTGTAATTTTTATGTTGCAATTTCTCATTTTTTATAGTTTATAAAATTTTGATACGCAAAAATTATTTTGAGACAGAAAAGCAAAACGACATTCTTTCACGCATTTCTTAAGGGTTTTGTTTTTTATAATGATATACTTTAAAATCGAATAATTTGTTGAGTTTTCTGTCGGAAAGTTTACTGTGTGAGCGTATGAAAAATTAGAAAGTTAATTTAACTTAACTACGAGAATTAACAATTAATTGTGGACGTTTGGTTCTGATGAAGGTTAAATGATATAACGAAATTATTATTTATGACTGTTCTATATTTTATTGCAACTGTACATAAACAAAAAAAGGTATTTATTTAATAAAATCAGTTTTATTTATTTCATAGTAGTAATAAAGAATGGGACGAAATTCATTAAAAAAATGCAAAGGCAATACGCTTTGCAATACAAGTGAACTATGGTCCCATTAAAATAATATAAATTTTGGACAGAAAGCTATGTATTATTATCAGTGATCTGTTTTTATGCTTAATATTAAATATCTTAGTACATTATAACAAACCACAAATATCGGAGTACATTTTGCTTTTCATAAATTTTAACACCCAACTGGAAAAAGTTTAAGCTAAAAGTCGTCAATATTTTACTACAACTCTAATGGTGATTTCTTTTCTCAAAAAAAATGTGACCCGTTTCTGCCCTCAATTTTTGTTCTAGCAGTTCCGCTGTTCTATTCTCAATTTTTTTTTGACCTGCTAGAAAAAGGGGTTTGAGTCCGTGGTTAAAATTGACCTGAAAAGTTGCATTTCTTGCCCCGAAAATTTCGGCGGTGCAACTCCTTTAACCTCAAATGTGCGTAAGAAACGATGAAAATAAGAAAAAAATATCCTACGACACAGCGGCAAACGCTTTAAAAGCATAAATTAAACTGTCCAACGGGTCATACGGTAATTAGAAATCATACGGAGTGTAGTGAAAATTTATTTCAATTTTGATAATAGCTTTTTGACCTGAAAGCGTTCTATTGTAAATTGACCTGTCGGACGGAACTGTCAAAAAAGAGAGCAGAACTGCAATAATTTTGCATCTTTACAGGTCACATTTTTTTTGAGAAAGAAATCACCATTAGTTTCATTTTGTAAATTCAGTTACTTACCCTTGTTCTCTATCAGAAAGTCTGCCGTCAAAATATAAGGATAATTCAATTTTTTTGTGTGGCGTTCAGTCATATGGAAGAAAGAGATATCACGTACCTAATTTAAATGCACCAGCAAAAGTTTCGTAGATATGAAATTGTTAAAATGCCAAACAAATTTTATTTACGACGCTATATGTTATTCTGTTTCCATCAACTTTTGCTTGACTTCCACTTCCAACACACAATTGTAATGTTATCGATACATACGATCGATGTTATCGATCGATGTTTTCGATACGTAGTACTGTCGCGCGATGATATCGCTATCGGTAGTTGTCAAAAGCCTCAGTCATCATGGTAGTCGTCGAAAGCTTCAGTCATCATGAATGGTCGAATTAAGCTCAGGCGAACATATACAGTTTCGTTCGATGACTCAATAGTAGCAGAAAGATTGAGATTAAATATTTTTTGTAATGAACTAGTAATCGTTCGTAAAGCCTTTTTATTTTTCTGTAAAGTTTTCTTGTAAAGTTTTACCAGCTTTATATTGGTTCCAATAAACAGTTTTACCCATCAGGGTGATTTTTATATTATGGTTCTGGCCTGGGTATTGTATGGTAATCGTGGCTTTTCGAAAGACTAGCACAGTAAAAAAATTAAAAAAAGGAGCAACAGAAGCTTGAGTCTAGAACAATTTTGTTTCTTAATACTAAAATATTTCTCTATTGCTCTTACATCCTTTATTCCAAATAATGACCAGACGATTTCCTTTATGCTCTTGTCAACTCATTGCTGGTCGTGTGTGTGTGTTTAACGTCACTAATCACCTCATGAGATGGCAACGCCAAATCCTCCGCTTTATTAGTTTAATAATACAGATTGTGCGTAAATTAAGATTATTTATAAAAGTGAATGACGGTCTAAAATCCCAAATTACTGCAGACGCAGTGGGCCTAAAAAGTCTGAGTCTTGTACATTTGTACCCACCGTACTGCATCCTTCCAAGTTATAGATAAGCACAATATTTTAACGTTAAAAACATAATTAAGTTGAATGGAAGCGTTAAATTTATCCTATCGTAAGCGATAAATGTGTAGATTTCACGTGAAAGAAATATTCCTTGTTACGTTTTCGTGACTTTTTCTTATTGGCAAATGGTGGGTTTTTGAACTAATATGCAACGCATTCTTCAACTATTCATACTGGTAAAGCTTATTGTTTTCTTCATAAAAGTTTGATAATTCCGCAGACTTCGAAAGACTTCAGACTACTAAGACAAATATAACTTTGGAAATATATAATTTAGAAAGGTACATGAAGTACCCTTCTGCCCAGATTATACTCAATTCTGTCTTTGGGCTTGTGATCGTGATTGTCCATATCAGAATTGGATCAACTACACACTTTAAAGTTTTAAACAGTCATGTGGAAAATTTGAGATATATATGTTATAATTAAATTATTATAAAGAGCTTAAATACAAGTCGAAGTCTTTCCTCCTATTTTTATGCTAAAATTGTTTTTTTTAAACAAGACAAGACTTCTGAGGTCACAGTAATTAGACATAGTGCCAGTCGATATTGAATGGAATACAACCGAATTTATGGAATTCAATGATGGTGAGGGGGTTTCATTAAAACGCTGAACATTAAACTTGCGTGCTTGAGCAATTTCATCTCTGGTTTCACACTTTGTTCACTAGCAGTTTTGCAGTAATTTGATACCGTTTAAATAAATGTTTCCTCCATTAAAATAACTTTTTTTTTACCATTTACATCCGAATAATTCAATTAATTATTTATTTTTACACTTTCTAAAATTGTTTCTCTCGATGGAATGCAACATACCATAAATCAATTCCGTGAAAGTATGAAATTAGTTTGAGTGTCGTACATTTCCAATAAACGTTAAGAAAAATGGAAGAAAATATCAATATTTAAACGCTTGATATGGTTATTCGAGATTGTAATGACTGAATTAATTGTGTGTTTCTTAAGAAGAAGAGAGAGAATTGATCAGTTGTATACATTCAGCACTATTTCGGAAAAAAAATTATAAGATATATATTTAAAATCTTCTCCCGCTTCATTTATTGAAAGGTCGCATGAAGTAATTTAACGGTGTTATTAACTTAACTGCGTGCAAGTTGCAAGATTCAAGTCTTCTCGAAAATATTTCGTTCCTGAAATTCTAGGTTCATTTACGTGGCAATTAGGCCCGGACTACATGGTCGGTTTTTTCCGACTCCGGAGAAAATAGGCTCCGCCTTCCGGAAAGAATGAAACCCATGTCTCATAGAAATGTATGAGATCTTAGCTCGTCGACTACATGACTCCGGAAAACCGCGTGTGCGGAAAAAAACCTGAGCACGCACAGGGTTCTCCGGACGGTTGATCAGGAATTTTTCGGACGATCCGGAATTAAATATCAAGAACATATAGAATTGTATGAGCTCGACTACAAGTGGGTGTCCGGAATTTTTCCAGTGTGGTTTTGTCACTCGTGTAGCTGTGCGCAATCGACATGGACGGTTCAGAGTCGTGTAGTCGAAGCTGTCCGAAATCGGTTTTTTTCCGGAGCGGAAAAAAACGGACCATGTAGTCCGGGCCTTACTGAACTGATTATTAAATTAATCGACCGTATTGTGATTGTCACGTCGCGTCACTTCGATGCTGATTTGATATCGACGCATGAAAAGGCGATTGTGAACGTCGATTGCAATCGACAGTTGTCACTTTGATCGTCAGTTTTCGTCGATGACATTCCGAGTCAGTGACGCCTGAAGAAAATTAACGTCGATGGAAAAATGCAAGTATAGATTTGACGAAAAGATGTTTCTTTCCTTATTTTGATGGATTTGCAACAAGTAATCATCATTAAAAGCGGTGTTGATCGACACACATTAAAGAAATATGGCTTGAATTTTCGGCACTGTAAAATTCTTTGGGACTACCGTCACGAGATGCAAGCAGAAGTGAGAGCCACAAATGGGCCAAAAAAGATTTATTGCTTTTCCACTTTAGAAAAAAAACATTATCCGCATTTAAATTTGAATGTAGCATTTGATATTGCAGGAAAATTATGTCATAGTTGTAAACGAAGGCATACAAGAACTTAAATTCACAATTTACAGCTGATACATACATATTAATATGACAATGCCATTGAGTCACGTCGATGGAGTTACACAATCGCTTTTTTCGATCGTCGTGACACTCCGCATCGGCATCGAAGTGACGTGACCGCGACATTCGCAATACGGGTGAATATTATTAAGTTCGAACTCAATACAAATACTTTATTATAAAAAAATAATAAAGTAAAAAATAATAAAGTAATTTTAAAATGACTTTCGCATGGAACTCGTTTCGCGTTTATGATTCATTATATTAGGCCATTTCTAGTCTTAGCAAAGTTGTCAAAAAATATTTTCTCATGTGGAAACTTTTGAATTGGTCCTTTACGTTAAACGTCATAGCTGGTCCTACGCAAAAAATAATATATCAAATAAAAATGAATGATCATTAAATTATATAATATAATAAAAGCTGTTATAATACGACCGTTAATATTCTGTTCACATCGAAACACATCACATTAAGTTAACACTCAAACATAACGATGTGATTACGTTCCTGATAAAAGAAGATCCGTATACATGCATTTGTCTGATTAGCAGCAATGTACCATTTGTTGTCGAATCTTTAGAAGTGGTCGATAGAATTCAAACTGCGGGCCTCAGCTCTGGACTACCAAATTAGGTCAATACTGATCAAAACATCAGAAAGTAGAGAGAGAAAGATTATGTTCGAGTATTATAAAATGTTTACAAAGAATAATATATTCGATTATACTTTCACTTTGATTTACTGATCACCTAAACCTTAGTAAGTCAGTGCAAGATAAGCACCGCAACTCATGCTGATATGAATATTTTTCTACGGAGTTTTTGGAGCTGTGAAGATTATCCTCCGAATATCATAGAGCGAACCGTTACTAAAAATGAAACTAATACCCTGTACAGACTATGCGCTATAAACGCAATTAAGTAGGTAAATTTAACGTGCTAAAAAATTAGTGTTCAGACTAGGCCACTCGATTTATTTTGAAACATGGTAGCTTGATGTGATTTGTTTTGACAACTAGATATTCAGCTGTGTTTCATTACCAAATTTATGCCTTCTAAATTTTTTTATTACTTGGTTTTCATGGTAAGCTACCATTGAAGCTATCAACATTAAATGTTAGTTGTTTTTCCGGTGTCAGTGGTGTAGATTGTGCCTATTTGTCTAGTGTAAAATTCGTGAAAATGAAATTTGGATGTCGATGTCGTTATATAGAATTTTCCTCAGCAATTCCATCAGCTGTCAGGGTTTTTTGGATAGTAGGCTAGAATACACCCTCTGAAGAGTCTATGGCTTCCGATGACGAATCAGCTCCTTCGGACCTAATCCAACACAATCTTATAAAAACTGACCTCTCCAGTGAGGTTTTTTTCCAATTGTCAAGTCCTCACGGACAGCGATTAGTCAACAGTCGGGGATTTCGTGTTGGAGTTTCACTCCACTGACACCAGAAAAACCACTAACATTTAAGCCTTCTAAATTGTTTGAAATAAATGAGTTTGTAAATCAGTAATGAAAAGGGAACTTATTAGCTAATGCAGTCGTTGCATAGTACAAAATTGAGTTTCAGCAGCATTAAAAAGTTTCTTCCAAAGTTTACTTATTTCCGTGAGTGTTGCAGTACCATGTTTTCGGTTAAACGCGTTGTAGCTACGCGTTTTCGTAAACACTTTCGTAACTTTTTAACGCGTTTAACTCGATTTAAACGTGATAAGGTGGATTTCCATTGTCGCCGCAATACTGCGTCAGAGCGTCCAACGCAACCATCAACCAATCAGATTTTAGTTGATGCGTCTGCGTCACACGACGCCACGAAATTTAATTGCTATGACTTTTCTGTCATTTCGAGTTTCGTTCACTTTTTACTGCTTATTGTGAAAATCCTGGCAATATTTGACCGTATTGTGAATGTCACGTCGCGTCACTTCGATGCTAATTCAACGTGTCACATCGTTAAAAAAAAAACCGATTGTGTAACCACATCGACGGGACTCATTAGAATTTCCATATGTATCAGCTGTAAATTGTGAATTTAAGTTTATGTGAATTAATTTGTAATTAATTTTTTTCATGAATCTCATCAACGGAAAATGCCGATCAAAACTGTCGATGATAATCGACTTACGCAATCGCTTTTTCATGTATCGATATCGAAGTGACGTGACGTGACATTCGCAATACGGTCAATTAGTGTCCCTCAAATTATTGTGTGATTTTTTTAAGGGGGATTTCCATTGTCGTCGCATTTTATGCTGAAGAATGTTCAACGTGTGACGCAAACGCAGAATTGCGACGACAATGGAAATCCCCCTTTATTGTTCGTGTCTCTTCCCTCCACACTATTAATCAATTATAAGATTCAAAAATTATAAAACTGTTTATCAGTTTACATTTGACAGCACTGTGCGTTAGAGAAATTGCGTTGCAAATGTAAACTCGAAACTGAAAAGCGTCGAAGAAAAATTTGCGTCCGACGATCTGACGCAGAATTGCGACGACAATGGAAATCCACCTTTTAATCTCGTAGACTGAACATAGTATAAGGTTATCATATAACCCTGAAAAGAAATAAAGAAACCATGCAGGTTCCAAAAAAGCCGAAAGTCACCTAGATCCTCTAGAAGAACGCTACTATAGAGAAAACAAGATAGAAGCTATACAGCTATAAACATAATAGACTGCTGTGTTTTTCGACTGTAAGCAAAGGAACTAAATTGTGCGGAACAAATGTGTTTCTTAACCTATATTCTTCAGTACACATATCAAATTGCCAATGCTGCTACGTGACAATAGGTGTGTTTTTTGCGATTTATCCAGATCGAGAGAGTAGTGATTCAAATTCGTATTGAAAACACTAAGGGCCGGTTTCACAGTCTAAGTTTAAACCAAAAATTTTCGTTAAACTTAGGATCAAACGAATAATGCGTTTTACAGATGTTGTAAAACACAAATTTGTTCTAATGATAGCATTAAACTAAACGGTAGAATTTCTTTCGTTTATAGCTCGGATTAATTTTTTTGACATTCAAGTGATTTTACCCTGACTAAAGTAGCCGTGATTGCCAATAATTCTCATTTTTAATATTACAACGACAGAAAAGGTAGGCAATGTAAAAAAGTTTAATTCATTTGAATTAGTTCACAATGATTGCGAATTTCAGATTAGTTAATCATAGGATATTTATTTACCGCGAAATCGAGTCAAGTTTAAAGTGCAGTTTATTCTTAAGTTTAAGTTTAACTAAACTTCAGATCAAATTTCAACTGTGAAACCGGCCCTAAGAATACTGTTGTTTTTATACTCTAGATGAACATATAGAGTATTATAAGTTTAATCCAGCCCGAAAAGTTTGTAACGCATAGAACCGAGCCTCGGACGAAAAAAAGTTATATATTATTTTGTGTTTATTTTTGGCCAAAACCCCCAAATCCGTTTGCTGTCCGTCCGTTAGCACGATAACTCAAGAACGCGTTGACCTAGGAAGTTGAAATTTTGTCACAACTTGTAAAATAGAAAAAGTAAGGCTAAGTTCGTTAATGGGCGATATCCGTCCACTCCTTCGGGTACCTCCCATACAAGAGTCCTTAAAACACGTTTTCACAATTATTGCTCGATTGCTTCAAGTTAGGAACTTGAAATTTTGCATACTTAAGATTTACAATGTTTGAATCGAAAGTTCCGAATATGATGCAAACCGAATGAGTCCTTCGTGTAGCAGCCTCGAAAAGTCATTCAAAAATGTATACTTGTTACTGAATCCACTATAACTCCAGAACGAGTTAAAGCAGGGATTTAAAATTTCACAGGAATTAGTTTTATACCAATACCAAAACGGAGTTCATTAGTTAGCGCCTCCTGTTGACTCCTTCGGGTAGCTGTCATACAAAAGTCCTTAATAAACATGTTCACCAATATTGAACGATAACTTCAGAACACTTTAAGTTACGACTTTGAAATTTTATACACATTAATTTTGTGATAGTCGCAGCTGAAACTATTATTATGAAAAATATCCCATAAGTCTTTCATGCAGTTGTCATACAAAAATTCTGTAAAATGTCCTAACTTACTTTATGGAACTCACTATAAATCAAAAAATCGAGTAGCCACCATACAATAATTTCTACCTGTAAGTAAAAGGTCATGTAATAATTGCTTGTGCTCTCCTCATTCTTTTGATATATTTCCAACTAAAATATAAATCGGAGTTCAGTATTTCATCTAGAGTATCATACGATTGGCTTGCAGCCGATCGTGACTGCGTTATGTTTTTTATTTTTGTTTATTTTTTATTTGATAGTAGGCTAGATTAGAGAGTTTATCGCGAAAAGCTGCCCAGTAAGCTTACTGGAGCCACTATTCCGGTTAAAATCTATATTCTAGCCTACTATCTACAGGAAAAACATTAAAAAATAAAAAAAACAGTATTCCTGGTCTTTTCAATACGAATTTGAATCACTACTCTCTCGATCTGGATAAATCGCAAAAAAAATATGGATTCGGCGTGATGAAGAAACTGCTGTTTTGACTTAGTCTCCAGTAACTGCAATTATTTATCTAGAAAATTTTAAGAACAGTATTAAAAAACAATTAAGGCGGATTAGAAAATGTAGAATTTCATTTTAATAAATGTTTTCATGTTTTATAAAAAATATTTGCGATACACTAATACCGAAAACAAATTGAACTCGTTTTGTACAATAATATGGCTCGGTAGGAGGGAATAATTGATATAAGTTTGTTCGAATTCTGATACACGCTAATCGAAACTCTTGTTTTTCCTTTTTCGAAGATCAATGTTTTAAGTTAAGAGTTAGTTGTTTTTTCCGGTGTCAGTGGAGTGAAAACTCCAATACGAAATCCCCGACTGTTGATTATCGCCGTTCCTGAGGACATGACAAATTTGGAAAGAACTTTCACTGGAGAGGCCAGTTTATCATAAGATTGTGTTGGACTAGGTTCGAAGGAGCTGTTTCGTCATCGGAAAGCAGAAGACTCGTCAGAGGGTGTATTCTAGCCAACTTTCCGAAACACCCTGACAGCTGGTGGAACTGCTGAGGCAAATTCTATAAAGCAACATTGTAATCCAAATTTATTTCCACGAAGAGTGTAATCGTGAAATAGCCTGACATCTACCTTATACTAAAGGCAGGTGGTATATGGCTATGAAATGGTTGTAACCTTGGATAACCCTAAGGCTATGAAGCTAGTTTTAACCTTGGAAGATCTACTCTAAAGCGCGGAACCCAGTGGGTCCAACGCAAACTTATTTTTACCAATACTTTTTTGTTACTAGTTTTTCATGGTCAAGCTACCATTGAAGCTATTAATGTTAAGAGTTAGATGTTTTTTCCGGTGTCAGTGGAGTGAAAACTCCAACACGAAATCTCCGACTGTTGATTATCGCCGTCCCTGAGGACATGACAAATTTGGAAAGAACTTTCACTGGAGAGGCCAGTTTACCATAAGATTGTGTTGGACTAGGTCCGAAGGAGCTGTTTCGTCATCGGAAGGCAGAAGACTCGTCAGAGGGTGTATTCTAGCCAACTTTCCGAAACACCCTGACAGCTGGTGGAACTGCTGAGGCAAATTCTATACAGCAACATCGTAATCCAAATTCATTTCCACGAAGAATGTAATCGTGAAATAGCCTGACATCTGTCTTATACTAAAGGCGGGTGGTATATGGCTATGAAATCAATGTTTTATTTTGTAGCAAACTTTTTTACGGTTCTTGAATCTGCCTGTACAACACAACAACTGACTATCATACAAACTTAATTTTTCTTCATCGGAACCAGGTAGGCATGAATTAGCTTAAATTTATTTACTTGCTTATAATTTGACAAAAAAGAGATTAGGATATGATATACTAACTTAAAAAATCTAACTTTTTGTCTAAAAATATGTAAATTTAAACCAGAATAATAATTCATTTAAAAACAAAAATATTAAAATATTAGTCAGCTAACAACAGCAACTTAAGGTTAGGAATATAATTTTAAAGTAAATCAAAATAACAAAAAATAATAATAAAATAATAATAATTATCTAGAAATTTTCATAAGAATAAAGCTTTCTCCAAAGCGTTCGTAAAACACATTGCAAATAATGTAAGTCATTTCTTACGGTCATAAAAAATACACATAGTTAGTCAAAATAAAATAAAATCGTAGAGAAATATTTCTACTGCATTTCACTATTTGTGTAGCTTTGTAATTACAAAATCATTAGAACAATGTAAGTAAAAAGTAAAATAAAAGTGCGGAAATTAAAATTAAATGTGTTTTCATTAAACGGTAAAATTGTGAAATTTAAGAAACAAAAACAACTTAAATTATCTAAATGGAATAAAAAGATAATGTATTTGTTGTCCCTGTGGTGGCTGTGCAGTGTGCACCGTTTTTTCCAGGGTACACGGCCGGACACACAGCACCTGTAATTTTTTAATTATGATAAGCCAATAATTTATTTCACATATAGGTACTTGATGACAATCCGCCTTTACTTTTCTTAATTTGTACCTGGAGTTAAACCGAGGACATTTATAATATTAATAATAATAATCAATGGCGTAACAGCCCAAATTGGGCCTAGTCCTTGAAGTAATGCTAGAGTTACTTCATTACGAGACCAACGGAAGACTAGGAGGTGAAGTGGTCAGCTACACGCTCGTCCGTGATTATTACCCCGATTTTAACTCTGGTACTCATTTACAGCTGAGTGAACTGGTAGTCTGGCACCCAATCTCATTTTCGATAATTACTTGCCGCCAAGCAGATTCGAACCTGGTACCAGGTGCACCGAAGGCAAGTGCTCTAGCCACTAAGCCACCCAGACTAACAAGTAGATTAAAATTGATATTCAGTACAACAAAGTGTGCAAAAACCTTATGCTGTGGCCCATATTGGATGAACAAAAAAAACACCTGAAAAGAAGAAAAAAACCTCAAGTACATATATACAAATTGTGCATGACTGAATTTGCTGGTAAAAAATTGATCCATTAGTCCTGTCTCTCCCGTTGATCCATTTGTCCTGATTCTCCTGTAGCTCCTATTTCTCCCGATGCTTCTGTTACTCCCATTGCTTCCATTACTCTATCCTCTATCCACAATCCTCCATCCTCCACCCATCCATACTCCATCCATTATTCCGACCGTATTGTGATTGTCACGTCGCGTCACTTCGATACCGATTTGATATCGACGCATGAAAAGGCGATTGTGAATGTCGATTGCAATCGACAGTTGTCACTTTGATCGTCAGTTTTCGTCGATGGCATTCTGAGTCCGTGGCGCCTGAAGAAAATTAACGTCGATGGAAAAATGCAAGTATAGATTTGACAAAAAGATGTTTCTTTCCTTATTTTGATGGATTTGCAACAAGTAATCGTCATTAAAAGCTGTGTAGATCGACACCCAAGGAGCACAAAGTCTCAGTAAAGTATTGACGTAGTCGTGACGACGTCCGTTCTACAACTATGAAGTCAACATACTTCGGGCAGTAGTAAATGCGGAGTATCGACGTAATAGCGATTAGTTGGTATGTAGTTATAACAAGCAACATTTCGAAGTTTTAAAAACTTTTTTTACAACTCTTTACCGACCTTATTTTGAATGTTACTTATACTGACCAATATACGACGTATTAGCGACTCCTAACTTTCTCGGCCTATATCGAGTTGTTGTGTTTGAGGCCTTGGAAGGACTATTTCGACTTGAAAAAGTCAAAATAGTCGAAAGGAAAAAGAAGGTTCGGGACAGAAGGGCCAATTCCACCTAAGTCCGAATTGGTGTCTGAGTTCAGCTGGTGCGACGCTCTTGCTGGCGGCCGGGACTAGCTACGGCAGTGTGGGGGGGTACTTGCTTGAACTCAGGCCATTAAACCCTAGGCCTGTACAACAAAAATTGTAAGCGCCGACTTATCCAAGGGTAGGTAAAAATTGGGATTATTTTCCCAATTGGTCGTGAAAGACCAAGAAGCGGTTGGATGGCGCGGCTCCGCGATTTGTCAGGGCGCTCTGGTGTCAATGGCACCCTGCTCTGCCCACCCTACCTCAGCCACGACTGTCCTTAAAACATTTTTCGCGTCGTGGCCCCTTATTGAGGTACGGGGCTAAAGGAGCTAAGCGCTCGGGTTCATCCTACCTGATCTTCTAGCCGTTAATCCGCATTTTAGAAACAATTATAATAAAAACCATGATACCAAACAAAAAAAACCCGGGCGAGGAAATGAGAATATGCTGGAAAAAAAAATTAAATTAAATTTGGCAAATAAATAAAAAAAAATAATTCGGCAACACTCACCTCATTTTTTTTTTGTTGTTTTCCCGCTCTCTCTGCTTATAGGTATTCAGATTTTTGGATTCTTTTAATTTGTTTATTATAATGATTCTTTAGTTTCATTTTAGCTTATTACCTGTCCGTTTTGTCCTGTCGTTATGTCGTTTTAATACCTATTTATTCGTTATATTATACATCTTTTAGGTATAATTTATGTATCCCGTAATATATTTTTAATTATTCTTGGTTTGTATATTTATATTTTTAATTAATCCGTATGTATAAATTTTTTTATTCGTTCATGGTTTGTATATTTATATTTTAATTAATCCGTATGTATAAATTTTTTTATTCGTTCATGGTTTGTATATTTATATTTTAATTAATCCGTATGTATAAATTTTTTTATTCGTTCATGGTTTGTATATTTATATTTTAATTAATCCGTATGTATAAATTTTTTTATTCGTTCATGGTTTGTATATTTATATTTTAATTAATCCGTATGTATAAATTTTTTTATTCGTTCATGGTTTGTATATTTATATTTTAATTAATCCGTATGTATAAATTTTTTTAATCTTCTATGGTTCGTATATTTATTAACGCGCACAATCAATCAATCGCTCTCCTGATAATTCAGCCTTTTGGTCTTATGCGACCGACAACAATGAAAGCCAAACCGACGCCGACGAACGTTTGCTTTCCGTTCAGTTTCAAGGATATCTTTTTCGGCTGTTACATTTAGCTGCGTCTACTCCTTCGAATTTTACTAACTGCAATATGCAATCGGTTTGTCGTAATTTATTTATCGGAATTTTCGCGACAGTGACATCGAGAACGGCGAACATACGAAAATGTCAATGTGCCGAATGAAACGTCGTACTAAAATCGTCTGTCGGCTGGTACTCTTGTGGCGTTAGACACGACACACAAAATAAAAAGGGGCCGATTGATGCTGGGCGTCTCTTCTCAGGATTCCACTCGGCAAAATTGGTTATGTTAGCTTCTACAAGCAAGCGGCAGGCAGGCTGGCAAGCAGGTCGTCACGACAGCCGCTACAAATAGCTCCTAATTGCGCTCAAAACTAGGTCAACTACAACGGCATTAGCGCTGGACTTCGTTGTTTGTTTGGCTGCAGGCCACTCATGTCACCTCACCACATCGCCAAAATCAAACGAACAAACTCAAAATTTAAGTAAAATGCCAAGAATTTCGCAGATTAACGTTCCGCCGATTCGTCTCGTTTCTCGAATTCTTTGCACGCGTAACTAGGCGAATTATTCCTCCTTTCAGGATGTGCACAAAAAAAAGCAAACACGAAGAAAAATGACTTGTTGAAAAGTGGACAAAGTAGAATGCAAATGCACGAACACGACGATCCGGAACAAAAAAAACCACGCACGCTGTCGTTTTTTCCAGCTTCTCCACTTTTCTTTTTGATTTCCGGCCTCTACCAACACATGCTCTTCTTTTCTGTCACCGTACACGGTGAAGTTGGTGACAGTGGAGCTGATGCGATCATAATTCATCGCAGAGTTGAAATATGATCGCAACAGCTCCACAGGGACTTTTTATTTTTTCTTACTGCGGCGACTCAACAACATAGGCGGTTCGCCGTTGGTTTCCCAACGCCGAACCGACTAAAGAAAGTCGCCGTGCTGAGTCTCGTGCGCACGACTGAGTGCCGGGCATTAGGTGTTGGCGCCCCTCGGATCACTGCCTAAGATCCTTGGAGTGGTAGATCCCCACACGTTTGCCTCCTAGATCCTCCAATTCGTATCGTGAGTTGCCTAGCACCCGACGAATCCTGCACTTGAGGAACTTCTTCGCCAGCTTGGCATTATAATTCTGCGCGGCTGTGGACAAGGAAAAGTTTCTACGGAATACCTCCTGTCCTACACAAAATTGTGTTTTAGCGGCACGCAGATTATAACGCCTGCTGCTGTCCTCATGTGCGACCCTTATTTTCGTCTGCGCCAGTTGTCTCACGATAGGAATTCCCTCTCGAGGTCGAAGCTGTACATTTGACTCTCCCAACGCTCGCAAATGCTTCAGCAGTTCGTAGTCCTTCCCGTGCAACATCATGTGATTCCCAAACAAAACCTGATAAGGAGAAAATCCAGTGGCTTGGTGGAGTGAGCTACGAAGAGCACATTCAATTTTGCTTAGACTCTCATCCCATCGTGTTTGGTCCTCCGTGATGAATGCTCGAATTCCGGCCAGGATGGACTGATTGACACGCTCCGAAGCATTCGCTTGCGGTGAGTAGCTCGGGGTGTACAGGTGTTTAACTCCGTATTTGTTCAGCATGGTGTTAAACACATTCGACCTAAATTGAGAGCCGTTATCGGAGAGGATTGTCTCAGGTGTTCCAAACGTATGGAAGACCTGCCCCTCCAAGTAGTTTGTGATCTCTTCAGCAGTGATCCGCCCCAAAGGATGTAGAAGTGGGAACTTGGTGAAGTGATCCAAGACGATCAAGATAGCGATCTTACCCCGTTTGGTACGCGGATATGGTCCAAGCACGTCGATGTAAAGGTGCTGGAATGGCTGATCTGTCTGGAAAGGTTCTCCCATTGGCGCTCGTAGAGGTCTGTTCGGGGACTTTGTCTCTTTACAAGTGTCGCACGCCAGAACGTAGGTGCGTACTTGTGTAGCCATTCCGGGCCAGTACAAAAATCGCCTGACTCGCTCTAGCGTTTTGGCATAACCACCATGGACCGTGGTGTCTGCCTCGTGCGCCTGAGCGATCGCAGCTGACGTAAGACTTGATGGAATCCATAATTTCCAGGCTCTGTCTTCAGCAATCGGGTCACCGTTGTGAGGCTCTGTGCGCTTATACACGAAGCCGTCTCTCACGCATACGTCAGGAAGCCGATCGGCGTTCGCATCGACAGTGGACACTAATTCTTTGTATTCTTTGCCAGAGAATTCTGGAGAATCCATGTCCACCATCGGTGCCACGTCGATCATTTAATCCCTCTTCGTATACACGAGAGAGAGCGTCGGGTACAACGTTCAGGCTCCCTCGTCGGTGCTCGATTGTGAAGTCGTAACCTTGGAGTTTTAAACTCCATCTTGCCAACCGTCCTTGTAGGTCTTTCTGCGACATGAGCCATTTGAGACTTGCGTGATCCGTAATGATTTTGAACGCAGTCCCTTCTACATAGGCTCGAAATTTTTTCACGCTCAACACAGCTGCATAACACTCGAGTTCGGTTACGCTGTAGTTGCGTTGAGCGGAAGTGAGCTTCTGTGACATATACGCCACTGGAGATTCCGATCCGTCGTCGTTTTCCTGAAAGAGAACGCTACCCACCCCTGATTTACTGGCGTCGCACTGGATTACGAAAGACCTCTTAAAATCAGGATTAATTAATAAGGGGGCTTTCGTCAACAAGTCTTTCACTAATAGGAAGGAAGTTTGTGCCTCTGTAGTCCAAGCAAACTGGTTGGACTTCTTTAGAGTGTCTGAAATTGGTGAAACAGTCGCAGCAAAGTTGGGAACGAATCGTCGATACCAGCCTGCCATACCAAGAAAGCGTCGAACTTGACGTGCGGACTTAGGCGAAGGGTAATCGACGATGGCTGAAACTTTGTTGGGATCAGTTTTCAGGCCTCCTTCTCCAACGATGTAACCGAGATATTTCACCTCTTTCAGACAAAACTTGCTCTTGTTGACGTTAATGGTCAAGCCAGCCTTTCGCAAACATTCTGCGACTTCTGCCAATAAAACCAGATGTGAATCGAAATCCTCAGAAATTAACAGCAGATCGTCCAAATATACGAATACCTGCTCCTTCAGCTCGGGTAGGATGACTTTGTCCATCAAACGACACATCCTTTGCGGCGCGTTGCATAACCCAAAAGGCATGCGAGTGTAGTGATATAGAGGCCGGCCAGGAATGGTAAACGCTGTATACTCCCTGGATTTGTTCTCGAGAGGAATCTGCCAAAAGGCGTCTTTGAGGTCCAGGCTAGTAATAAAATTGGCTCGCGGCAAACGACTTAAGATACCATCAATGTGTGGTAATGGATAAGCATCCTTCTTCGTCACACTATTGACTTTGCGCGAGTTCAAACATAACCTGACCTTGCCTGGCTTCCTCACGAGAACCACAGGCGAGCTCCATGCACTCTGGCTGGTCTCTATAACGCCAAGTGCCCTCATGCGATCGATCTCGTCATATAAGAGTTTTTGGATCGCAGGAGACACAGGATAATGTCGCTGTTTGATGGGACTTGCATCACCAACGTCTATACTGTGTTGTTCGACGTTGGTCACACCGAGTCCGTATACTTCGTATGATGGAAATTTGGACTTTACCATTTCCAACCTCTTTACATCTGTGGGCGTTAAATGGTGGGCATCCGGAGCTATCAGTTGCGATGCAGTATCGGGAGTATCGACCGCGCTGATAATGCTAGGAGCTAGTTGGAATGATCGCCAGAAATCTACCCCTAGGTACAATTTCTGCGACAGGCTCGGCACTATATACATGGTAATGGGTTTGGTAATACCACGAAAAGTAATATCGGTAGTTACTGTGCCCAATACCTCTTGCGCTGCTCCATCAGCGGTCTTCACCTCCTGACAGACCGGTCGATAATTCACCTGTGCATCATGGAGACGTTGTAAAGCGTTTGCCCCCAGGCAACTGATGCTCGCCCCACTATCGAGGAGTCCTTCAACGTCCACTCCGTACAAGGATACCATGGCGTACGGACGTATGTCCAACGGATTGGTAATGATGGTAGAGAGGATCGCTTTCTTTTTTTCACGCACCATCCTCCATGTACGAAGGCGCAAGATTGACTTTTTGCGACCGGATCCACTCGTTAGTGTTGATGCGTGATCAACACTTGCGACTGAAGTAGGCGCAAAAATTCGCTCTCGAGCCTCCATATATTCCTTTAGCCGAAGGTGGTATGGCTTGAGAGGATGGTGGGAATGTCGTCTTGGATGTTCTTTTGCGATAAGGGCATCTTCAGGCCGGGAAACAGCCGGCTCCGTCTTATCGCTTGGTCTCGTTAATAATTTGACGTGCGGAGTGTTGATCGTCGATGAAATGGGTTTGGATGCTTTTACGTTAAAAGGATGAGAATTGGGTTCTGAACATGTTGTAGGTAGGGTGTTAAAATTTGGAAGGGTATTGTTAGGGTTTGAAAATTTGGGTAAAGTTGTTTTATTTGGGATGTCTAAATGAAATTGGGACGTGGAATTGGAGTGGTGAACAAATTTTCCTACTGCTGTCGGGATGCAGTGTTCGGACGGGAGGGACCCGCTGTCCTTCCGTCCCTTCGGCCGTTTCCCGCCTTGCAATGGCTGCAGTTGGGCTTTAGAACGTCAGCCCGCCCACATCCGAAGCAGAAGATGCCCTTCGCAGGTTCCGCGCACTCACGATACCCATGTCCTTCCTTCTTGCAATTCCAGCAGATCCAGGGGTTCGATAGTCCGGCCAAGTCGACGGAAGAAGTCGTATCCGGATGTTCTTCCACGACTGGCTCCTGTATTTCGTGGACTCTGGCCTGGTTCCAAGGGGACGGTCTGGTGGCTTTTCGCGTGTCTTCCACTTGCACTACCAGTCGACGTAGTTCGTCCATCGTACGTACTGAGTAGAAGCACAATTGTTGCTGTGTGCTACCCACCAGATTTCCGCGCACCAGAGCCACAAATTCGGACTCAATCATGGGAGCGCTCAGCAGTGAACGAAGCTCCGTCATGTCTTGTTCGAAGGACATGAAGGGCTCGTGTGGCGCTTGTCGTCTACCAAGCATCTGCTTCCGTAACTCCCAATCCGTGCTGCGCTCTCCCCAGACCTGCAAGAATGCTACCTTCAGATTGTCCCAAGACGAGTTGTTATTGGACCGACGCCACAACCAATACCACTTGTTGGGCCTACCATCCAGCAGCAGATGGAAGCCCTGCGTCAGCAGATCTAAATTGCCGCGCAAGTCGCTCATCGCGAGAGTCTCGGCCCGAAAAATCAGCTCCTCTGCACGTAGGAGGTGGCTATCCCCGTTAAAACGCAAACGCCAATGCCTTAATGGGCTGTAGGAATTTCTTGCACGATGATTAGGGCCGTGGCTAACGCGATCGCTGACCAATGCGGCCACTCCGGTCCGCTGATCTGCCCTCCCAGCACGCGAGTCTCCCTCTGCTGCCGAAAAATGGGCCCCCACCGGTCTCTGAGACGCCTGCTCTTCCCGAAAAACCCGTCTCATCAACTCTATTAGTTGATCTACTCCCAGCTCAGTTCGTATAACTGGCGAACGTGTACGCCCTGGCGCTGGATTCGTCGTAGCTGGGATACCTGTGTCACGTATATCGGACCAACGTGGTCGTTCGCCTACTACCCTTTCCGGTGATTGTGGGATTGGATTTACGAGCTGGTTCACCCCCTGCTCTTGGCCAATTGAACCGTCAGGGGCGTAAAAGACCCCACCGCCGACCGTTTCCAGCGGAAAATCAAGATTTAACCGCCTTGGTGAAAGTCCGCCGGCCGCTGACTTTGCTCTGCTGCGTGTCACGGCTCCGGTTCTCGCTGTGGCGCCCTCCACGCCCCTTACGGTCCAATACTCCTGCGGTTCCAGTGCCTGGCGACAATTGGGACACGTTTTGTGGCTCAGCACCCACTCCTCCACACAATGCAGGTGGAAAGTGTGCCCACATTTCGTCCGCGCTTCGTCCTCGCCCCCCACGGTATGTTGGCACATCGTACATATCTCGTCAGTTCGCCCCAACGGCGACCGGGTCAGTGGCATGGCTACAGGTGAATGAACTAGTGAGTGACTGAACGGGTGATCTATTCAAAGGATGAGTGATCAGATAAAATGTAGTGGAATGGTCAAATCTTTGATACAAATGTACGACAGACTAAGAATGAAGGTATGTTGGGAAAATATAAAGCTGAATGAATTGAGTAAATCGTTGACTGAATTTTTCAATGAATGAACGATTGACCGAATGAACTGTGCGTATAATAATGAACGAATCGGATAATATGGCTTAATGTGATTAACTGTGTCTGAAATTTAGTACAAGCGGATGAATTTTAATTGAAATGAATGGATTTAAGAGTAACTGGTGAACGAATACTCGACGATTGTGCTTCCAAGTAGATATATGCGTTTTGACTTAAAAAAAAATAATGAACAAAATGAACGAATGATTAATTGAATAATTCTATATGCGTTTTTGTATGAATTAGCAACGAGAGAAAAAAAAATGAACCCTCACGTTCCGCAACCTTTCCCCTCCCCTTAGTATGCAGAACAAATCGCGAAGCCGATCTTGATCTTCCTCGCTCCATCGGGAAAATCTGGATCGCGATGTAAAAAAAAATATGCAAAAAAAAAAAAATTTGGAGAAAAATTAGCAAAGTGAGCAAAATCAAAAATTAGCAAAAAAAAAAAATATCTAAGTAAAATGTTTGTCAAAAGACTTATATAAAAAAAATTAAGTTACAAAAAAAAACTCTACGTTATTTAAAAAAAAATCTACGTTAAACAGGGAACTCTAAAAGGATGGATAAGGAAATAAGGTACTTTACCGAAATTTCAGCGATAGTTCCTATCACCAAACTCACCAATGTCCCACAAGTATTGCTCCCAACTGTCTGACGACACGCCCGCCAAGACAGGGCATGCCCAGCTCTCAGTTGGGTTCTTGCAAGACAGAAGTGGAATGATTCAAGTACTAAAGCTGACCAACTCACATCACATCAGTCTCATATGCAGACAATGCTTCCCTTTCTTATGGAGCCGAATCGGCGCCAAAAGGGTTGCCAAAACGGTTCGTCGATAAGAAAGTTCCACATTGCCCACACAAAAGTCAGATGCAATGTTTTGCTGTGGAGAAAAAAGATCGACAAAGCTAGTACACTTGGTCTGTTGCCGTTCAGGCGAAAATACTGTCGCAGAACGACGAAATTTTAGACCTTTTGCCCATCAACTTTTTTGCACGGAATTTTTCCGAACTCGCGCGTGTTGATAGGCTACGCTTTGTGCACGTAGCGTAGCTGAGGCTAGCCCCACGTTGGGCGCCATTTGTTGTGTTTGAGGCCTTGGAAGGAATATTTCGACTTGAAAAAGTCAAAATAGTCGAAAGGAAAAAGAAGGTTCGGGACAGAAGGGCCAATTCCACCTAAGTCCGAATTGGTGTCTGAGTTCAGCTGGTGCGACGCTCTTGCTGGCGGCCGGGACTAGCTACGGCAGTGTGGGGGGGTACTTGCTTGAACTCAGGCCATTAAACCCTAGGCCTGTACAACAAAAATTGTAAGCGCCGACTTATCCAAGGGTAGGTAAAAATTGGGATTATTTTCCCAATTGGTCGTGAAAGACCAAGAAGCGGTTGGATGGTGCGGCTCCGCGATTTGTCAGGGCGCTCTGGTGTCAATGGCGCCCTGCTCTGCCCACCCTACCTCAGCCACGACTGTCCTTAAAACATTTTTCGCGTCGTGGCCCCTTATTGAGGTTCGGGGCTAAAGGAGCTAAGCGCTCGGGTTCATCCTACCTGATCTTCTAGCCGTTAATCCGCATTTTAGAAACAATTATAATAAAAACCATGATACCAAACAAAAAAAACCCGGGCGAGGAAATGAGAATATGCAGGAAAAAAAAATTAAATTAAATTTGGCAAATAAATAAAAAAAAATAATTCGGCAACACTCACCTCATTTTTTTTTGTTGTTTTCCCGCTCTCTCTGCTTATAGGTATTCAGATTTTTGGATTCTTTTAATTTGTTTATTATAATGATTCTTTAGTTTCATTTTAGCTTATTACCTGTCCGTTTTGTCCTTTCGTTATGTCGTTTTAATACCTATTTATTCGTTATATTATACATCTTTTAGGTATAATTTATGTATCCCGTAATATATTTTTAATTATTCTTGGTTTGTATATTTATATTTTTAATTAATCCGTATGTATAAATTTTTTTATTCGTTCATGGTTTGTATATTTATATTTTAATTAATCCGTATGTATAAATTTTTTTATTCGTTCATGGTTTGTATATTTATATTTTAATTAATCCGTATGTATAAATTTTTTTATTCGTTCATGGTTTGTATATTTATATTTTAATTAATCCGTATGTATAAATTTTTTTAATCTTCTATGGTTCGTATATTTATTAACGCGCACAATCAATCAATCGCTCTCCTGATAATTCAGCCTTTTGGTCTTATGCGACCGACAACAATGAAAGCCAAACCGACGCCGACGAACGTTTGCTTTCCGTTCAGTTTCAAGGATATCTTTTTCGGCTGTTACATTTAGCTGCGTCTACTCCTTCGAATTTTACTAACTGCAATATGCAATCGGTTTGTCGTAATTTATTTATCGGAATTTTCGCGACAGTGACATCGAGAACGGCGAACATACGAAAATGTCAATGTGCCGAATGAAACGTCGTACTAAAATCGTCTGTCGGCTGGTACTCTTGTGGCGTTAGACACGACACACAAAATAAAAAGGGGCCGATTGATGCTGGGCGTCTCTTCTCAGGATTCCACTCGGCAAAATTGGTTATGTTAGCTTCTACAAGCAAGCGGCAGGCAGGCTGGCAGGCAGGTCGTCACGACAGCCGCTACAAATAGCTCCTAATTGCGCTCAAAACTAGGTCAACTACAACGGCATTAGCGCTGGACTTCGTTGTTTGTTTGGCTGCAGGCCACTCATGTCACCTCACCACATCGCCAAAATCAAACGAACAAACTCAAAATTTAATTAAAATGCCAAGAATTTCGCAGATTAACGTTCCGCCGATTCGTCTCGTTTCTCGAATTCTTTGCACGCGTAACTAGGCGAATTATTCCTCCTTTCAGGATGCCCACAAAAAAAAAGCAAACACGAAGAAAAATGACTTGTTGAAAAGTGGACAAAGTAGAATGCAAATGCACGAACACGACGATCTGGAACAAAAAAACCACGCACGCTGTCGGTTTTTCCAGCTTCTCCACTTTTCTTTTCGATTTCCGGCCTCTACCAACACATGCTCTTCTTTTCTGTCACCGTACACGGTGAAGTTGGTGACAGTGGAGCTGATGCGATCATAATTCATCGCAGAGTTGAAATGTGATCGCAACAGCTCCACAGGGACTTTTTATTTTTTCTTACTGCGGCGACTCAACAGAGTAACAGTGACTACATGATAACTGGGATATATGACTTTAAAGTCATTGACGGTATTTAAAGTTGCAATAATATCATAAAAACTCAGTTTAATACTTTATAGTCGCAACAACTATGCTTGAAGTGTCAAACATGTCGGACTCTAGAGAACATACATAGAAGAATTGTACAGGGAATTGTACTCCAATTAACGCCCGGTGAACAGTTGCGATCTCTTCGTAACTTTTCGATCGCGAATTTGTTGCACTGTGATGGCCAATAAAGCAGGCCATTCTTCACCCAATTCTGAAGAACTGCATTTATAAAAATTTTCTCATCCTCCACGGTTTTTACCACGCAAAACATGATTCAATATGAATAAAACAATGTCGGTAAGTTGGTGTTCACTTTTCACAAAACCCTCGACACGATCCGGAACAGAATTTCCATTAAATTTGCTTTTTTAAAGAAAAGTGACCTAATCGACGCGGCCATGAGATAACAATGAGAAACAAAATGTAAACAAACCACCTATACATTTACATTCGGTAATAGAGTTAGAGTTACAACGGTTTAAATAAATGTCATTATTACTGATATACGACTAATATGGGAGTTAGAAGTCATAAGTCGTGTATTACACGCATATCAGTTAATGGCAAGTTAATGTTACACAGCCTACGGTTATAAGTTGCATATTAGTAGCAACTACCGTAAGGTCGTACGGTGTAAAGACACCATATTTAATGTTAAATATTTGTTTTTGTAATATTAAACATAAAAAAAAACATTTTTTAATGATTGAATATATCATTACAAGTAGAGAATATATGAAACAGTTTTACCTTATACTATTTGTTTTAAAACTTTTAATTTAATCTAATTTTATATATAAAAAAAGAAAACAATTTTTTTTAGGGATCATTTTTTTAAGGCGCTAATTTTTTTGAGAGGTAAAAGTATTATGTTTACGATAAAGATCAATTTGTTTGAAAAATTGACCCATCGCATGAAATATAGATGATTTTTTAATTTCGTATTGTATATTTCGTTTGCTATATTTGTCGTTCCATCATTTTCGCAACTTGCAATTCTCAACTATTAAAGCAAATGGCGATCCATACAATTATAATAATATTGAATATGTATACACGCATATTAAAAAAATCTAATACAAAAGTAACGAAAATTTCATGCACACTACACCAATGTACTGACCCAGTTGGTCGCGTCTGCGAGAATCTCGCAGATATCTCGAAGACTATGGCGGCCTGTCTGCGAGATTCTTCGAGACGTCTTATGGGAAAAATACACGGTATCGAGACAAATGCTCCCCGAATCTCGAAGACATGTCTGCGAATGTCTCGATAGAAAAATGGCTTTGGCAATAGCGCCATCTGTTTGATGAAAGCGTTTTGTGATAAAAGCTCGTACTCGTATGAATATTTCGCGGAGTTTGCCATCGGCTGGAAATAAGAAAGGGGGCTATGAAATGAAACGTGCAGGCAGGGGCGAAGTTACCTTACTGCAATATAATAAATATAAAAAACTAATAACGTAGTGACACATTTCCAATCACTTCACATCGCACTTGTGTCGTTTTATTGTAACCGCACTTGAACTGTAACTTTTCGCGTATTTAATTTTTATCGTTTAAGTCGCGGATGACATTTGCTGCGCTCGGAGTGATGCGGCTGTTTTTGCACTACAAATAGATCGTGGTGGGAGCACATGTTTATATTGCTATTTCTTTCTATCTAGTGATGAAGAAAGATAAGCAATATGATTCCTAGGCTCAAACCATCCAGATTTTGTCTCTTAAGAGACAAGCGACCAACTGGGAAGAGTCGTCCGCACGTCGTGAGCCCCACATATTGGGTAATTATGACAGTCAGAAGTCATAACTTCAAGTCACGCCAACCGATAAATGTGGTAATAGCGACTATTTTGTGTTCCTTGGGCACACATTAAAGAAATATGGCTCGAATTTTTGGCACTGTAAAATTCTTTGGGACTACCGTCACGAGATGCAAGCAGAAGTGAGAGCCACAAATGGGCCGAACAAGATGTATAGCTTTTCCACTTTAGAAAAAAAGCATTATCCGCATTTAAATTTGAATGTAGCAATTGATATTGCAGGAAAATTATGTCATAGTTGTAAACGAAGGCATACAAGAACTTAAATTCACAATTTACAGCTGATACATACATATCAATATGGCAATGCCATTGAGTCACGTCGATAGAGTTACATAATCGCTTTTTTCGATCGACGTGACACTTCGCATTGGCATCGAAGTGACGTGCCGCGACATTCGCAATACGGGTGAATATCTATCCCTCATCTACCAACCACCATCTTCTAGCCACTATCCTCTATCCACCATCCTCTATCAACCATCCTCCATCTACCATTCATCATTCTCCACCCTCCATCTTCCTTCCTCCACTCACCATACTCTATTCAGCATCCATCTCCGTCCGCCATCATCCACCTCCGTCCACCACCCTCCATCTCCATCCACCATCCTCTGTCCACCATCCTCCATTTAAAATCCTCCATCCATCATCCTCCATCCATCTTCTACCAGCCTAAATCAACCAACCCCTATCAACCATCCACCTTCCTTAATTTTCTGAAAATTTTACAAAGGGAAGCCGGTCTAAATTACTGGTATATACATATACAGTTGCTCACAAAATTATTTGGTCACCCGAGAATCCGAGCTAAATTCGTCATTTTAAGACACTAAATGCAATATATGAAAAAAGTGAAAACTAGGATTTGATGTCAGTCGATGGCTATCATTCAAAGCGATCACAAGTCAAATAACCGTCTTCCTATCGTGTTAAAACAAGTACTTACCGTTAAACTTCAAACCATAAAAGTGATTTTAGTATTATTTCCATCGACAACAGATCAACTAAAATCGCGGAAAAAAGTGCCAATAAACGGGCTAGGGATAATTCCCCACCCGATATCCTACTTCCTGACCGACTGAAGTCCCGGAAAACGGGAGATGAAGCAATGACAACGTCACAAAACAGATTTGCACTCCTCGGGAGTCTGAACACCACGAACACCGAGAAGCAGCCAGCCGATGAAGTGACCCCCAAAAAGGTAAAACCTCCACCACTAAAACTAACAGAACTTGGCAAACCATCCATCGATGCCATCATGGATCAGCTAGGCGTCACTGGTTACACGGTAACACTATTATCCACCAGTAGGAAGCTCGATATATCGTCCGTGGAAGACTACATTAAAATTCGGGATCACTTAGTTGACAAAAAAGTTAAATTTTTCACCCACCGCGCATCAGATGAACGACCGCTTAAAATAGTTCTCTCGGGGCTCCATGACATGCCCTGTGAAGACCTTAAAAAACACCTAAAGTCGTCACACAAAATTGAGTGCACTGACCTAAAAAAGTTCGATATTGCACGCAAAAGGTACAAGGAGCAAGCGTTTTATATTCTTTATTTCCAACGCGGCTCCGTTAAAATCGCCGACCTCAGAAAAACTAAGGCTATCATGCATACCGTTGTCAGCTGGAACTTTTACTCCCGAAATCGAACAGGTCCCACGCAATGTCGGAACTGTCAGCTCTATGGTCACGGTTCATCGCACTGCTATTTACAACCAAAGTGCTTTATATGCGGCGGAGCACACCAACACTCTACTTGCATTGCGAAAAAGAACGGTGAAATTAAATGTTCCAACTGCGGCTCCAATCATATGGCCAACGATCCGAATTGTTCTAGTAGAGTCAGCTACATGGCAATCCGATCCCAATCGAAAGCCGGCACTAAACGCAACACACCGAGAGTTCAGAATCAGCATCCTATGAACGACAGTAACGTTCCCAAATTAACAAATGGAGCATTGCACATGCACTTCCAACAGCAGACTGCTAGGCCGTTGAGACCCTACAACGAAGTTCTCAAAGAGAACACAATAGCAAATCCACGGAATGCTGCAGCAGATGCATCGAGACCCACCGTTACAAGCAATGAACTATTTACACCGGAACAACTAATTTCTCTTTCGACAGAATTAATTTACGACCTTCGAAATTGTAAAAACAAGCAAGATCAATACAATACACTTGTAAGGTTAGCTATTAAATTTGTTTATGTCTAGTGCACTAAATATTAATTGTATACTGTGGAACGCTCAAAGCGTTAGGAACAAATCAACTGAGTTTTTTGATTTTTGTGCAGATAATAATGTAAACATATTCTTTATAACAGAAACTTGGCTCAAGACTAACGACAAATTGTATAACTCCCATTATTATATTTATCGTAATGATAGAAAAGAGGATGCAACCGGTGGTGGTGTTGCAATCGGCATCAATAGAAATATAAAACACACAATTTTACCACATTTTCCCACTAAAATCATCGAAACTCTAGCGATTAAAATCGATGACCTTAATTTGACAGTAGTTGCTGCCTACTTTCCGGGTTCTAAACTTAACGCGCTTAAATTTAGGCTTTTCAGGACGATATTAAGCTGCTAACTGGACTCAATCGGAGTTATCTAGTTTGTGGAGACTTCAACGCGAGGCATAGGTACTGGAATTGTCTTAGAGCTAATAAGGCTGGCAACATCCTATTCGACGAAATGTGCAAAAGAAACTTCTTCATTCACACTCCAACTGAGCCAACGTTCCTATCAACAAGAGGTTCTGATTCAACACTCGATCTCATAAGAAGCAATGGAATAATTCCAATCTCTCAACCGATAACCACCTACGCACTTTACTCACCACATCTTCCAGTATTGTTTGCAATCGAAAAAGATGTTCCCCTATTGGCTTTCGAGACCAATTCATATTCCTTTAGAAAAACTAACTGGAGGAGGTTTATTAGCTATCTTACACGTCATGTGGCGCTGAATAACCTAGATCTTAGCTCGATAGCAAACACCGAGCAAATCGATGTTATGATTCATAACACCATTGACAATATTTGGAGAGCTATTGAATTCAGTACACCCAAAACCAAACCTTTCATTCCCAACCACCAGCTTACAATAGACAGCGAAACCAAAGATATTATCATAAATCGTAATAACCTGCGACGACAATGGCAATTGACGAGAAATCCAGCTACAAAAACTCGCATTAATCAATTATCGAAAACGATCAAATTCAGGCTCTTCGTTCAACGAAACGTTAAGTGGAATACAATGCTTTCTGAACTCGGTAAAAGCTCTAAAAAAATCTGGGAGCTTAATAAAAATTTTAAGCGTAGAAGACAACAAATCCCGCCTCTCTTAGTCCCCGGTCACCATCACAAAACCACTGATCCTGACAAAGCCGAATTGATCGCTGAAAATTTTCTTGCCGCTCACCATGCCTCAGAAAGTCTTGGTAATCCAAGCACCAATCTTACAGTTAAAACCATGGTTAATACTATCGATTCCTTGGACTCTGATCTAACACCAAGTGATCACGTTACTCCCCGGGAACTATCCTTAGTTCTTAAACGATTAAAATCGAACAAAGCACCTGGTTTTGACCTCTTACTAAACTAACTTAAAACAACCTAAAAAAGCAGTTATTTATGTAACACATATTTTTAATTCATGCTTAAAACTGGGTCACTTTCCCAGTCAATGGAAAAAGGCTATTGTGATACCCATTCTCAAACCACGAAAAGACCCCTCCTCTCCCAAGAGCTACCGACCGATTAGCTTACTCCCCGTACTAGGTAAAATCTTTGAACGTATCATCCTAAATCGTATTCAGGAATTCCTGTGTAATACTGACATTTTACCCAATATCCAATTTGGTTTTAGACCGGGTCTCTCAACGAATCACCAACTCTATCGAGTTACAAGGTTTATTAAGAACTCTCTTTCTCGCAAAGAATCCACAGGTATGGTTGTTCTCGATATAGAAAAAGCATTTGATACGGTTTGGCATGAAGCTCTATTGTATAAACTCCACACGTTCTCCTTTCCTGTATATATTATAAAGCTAATCAAGTCATTTCTCACCCAAAGAACTTTCGCTGTGAAAGTTAAGTCCTCAGTCTCTGCCACTCGTCAAATTCCTGCAGGCGTACCCCAAGGATCCTGTCTCAGCCCCACACTTTATAATATTTACACTGCAGATTTACCCTTGAACGATAATTGTGAAATGGCAATATTCGCGGACGATATCAGTGTCTTCTCAAGTTCGGAAAATCATGCGGTCATAACCTATAACATTGAAGAACAACTACGTGCACTCTACGAGTATTACCACAAATGGAAAATTAAAGTCAACCCTGACAAGACCCAATCAATTTTCTTTACAAGGAAACGCCATAGAAGAAATCTTCCAAACCAGCCTTTAAGATTTCATGGCCAATCTGTTGAATGGTCTAGCACGGTCACTTATTTGGGTCTCGTATTGGACAAAAAACTCACATTTCACGATCATATCGAAAGTTCATGCTCCAAAATCTCCCGTTCTATCCATTCGTTGTATCCACTCATTAATAGAAGATCTCAGTTATCTAATGCTAACAAACTGCTGATATACAAAATGGTAATGCAGCCCATCATATTATACGACGCTCCAGTATGGTATGACTGTGCAAACATACATAAGAATAAACTGCAAACTATGCAAAATAAGTGTTTGAAGTTAATCCTGAACAAGCCCTTTTATTACTCTACAGTACGTCTACACCAAATCGCAGAAGTTTCAATGATTGAAGTAATGGCCCAAAGAGCTAAATCTAGATTTATCAGCAAATGCCAACATATTCAAAACCCACTGGTTGCATGCCTCACATAGTTTCTGTTTGTATTATTATTATTATTTTTTTTTTTTTCTTTTCTTGTTTTATTATTTTACTTTTTTCTTATTATTTAGTTAGTTATAGGTTAGGTTAATTTAGTTTAATTAAATTCATAAGGTTTTTTCATTCATTTTTCCTGAATTTACAAATAATCAGTCTTATCAACAATTAACTGCCAAGTGCACCAAGCAAAATAAACCATAGTTGTAAAGGCTTTAGATCAGCCTAATCTCTAATAAAGTATTTATATGCCAGCATTGTATCCATCATTAGAATAAAAACTATGAACTATGAACTATGAACTATGGATTTGATGTCGGGATATTGTTAATAAACAGACAATATGTTTTATAATTTTAAGTAGTTGAAATAAGTTTATTAAGTTAAAAAGAAAATAAAAGGTCGAAAATTCATCTCACAAAATTATTTGGTCACCAGTTTATATTAGTTTTAATACATTTAATTCTTCTTAACTGAACTTATTTAATACTTGGTGGGGTATCCTTTGGCTTTAATAACAGCTTTTAGTCTATTCTGCATATTTTTTACTAAATTAGTAGTGGTAGAAACAGCTATTTCGTCCCACTCCTTTTTAAAACAGTTTTCAACTGATTTTTACTTGTTATGTTATGATCCTGAACCTTTTTTTTCAAAATTGCCTACAGGTGCTCAATAGGATTTAGGTCCGAAGACTGTGGTGGCCTTTTGAGCTGTTGAGGTATGTTGTACAGCAGCCAACTTTTGACTACAAAAGCCATATTACTTACTTACGATGGCGCTACAGTCCAAATCGGACCTTGGCCTCCTGGATGTGCCGCCTCCAGCCTTCTCGGTTCAGTGACCGCGTCCTCCAGTTTCTACATCTTAGAAGAGATTAAGTCTGCGTCAATAGAGTCCTCCCAGCGCTTTCGTGGTTTCCCAACTGGTCTTTGTCCATAGACTTTCCCCTTTAGTGTGCGTTTGGGGATTCTTCCGTCATCCATACGCTCCACATGACCAGCCCATTGTAGCTTTTTAAATTTTATGAGGATCGATACTTCTGGATTGTCGAAGATGGCATACAATTCTCTATTGTATCGTATTCTCCAGATCGAGTCTTCCCTCACAGGTCCGAGGATTCTTCTGAGGACTTTTCTTTCAAAGGCGTTTACTAATTTTTCGGACGCCTGAGTCAATGTCCACGTTTCGCTGCCATAGCATAGCACAGGTCTTATTATTGTTTTGTACAGTTTAAGCTTTGTTTTTCTGTGCACATTTTTGTTTTTAATTATTGGAAGTACCGAATAATACGTCTTGTTTGCCATCATTATTCTTCTTTTAATTTCGATGGGTTCGCTTCCATCCTTCGATATGTTTGCCCCGAGATATACAAAGTTGTCTACGTTTTCTAGGTTGAAGTCTCCTATTGTAATATTTTGTCTGATTGGCATGTTTTTCCTAGTTTGTGTCATAACTTTGGTTTTGTTTTCGTTAATACGTAGTCCAACTTCCCTTGCTACCGAATCAAGGTTAACAAATATTTCTTTGGCACTCTCCAGGGATCTTGCAAGTATATTTATGTCGTCGGCATATGCTACTAGTTGTGTGGATTTGAAGCATAGTGTTCCGTTGGTGTCAACGGGCAGTTTCCGAACAACATATTCGAGTGTCAGATTGAAAAGCATTGGTGCCAGGCCATCACCTTGTTTAAGCCCGTTGTCAGTTCTAAAGCTGGAAGTCAGATCATTTTCCACTCTGACTTGTGACAGAGAATCGGTCATTGTCATTTTTGTAAGCCGAACTAGTTTCGGTGGAACTCCAAAATCTATCATTATTTTATACAGTACGCGCCTGTCGATACTGTCGTATGCCTGCTTGAAGTCCACAAATATCTGGTGCACATCAATGTTAAATTCCCAGCACTTTTCAAGCACCTGTCTAACTGAGAATATTTGGTCTGTGGTCGATCGCCCAGCTCTAAATCCGCCCTGGTATTCACCAATTACTTTGTTCGCAAAGGGCTTTATTCTCTTTTCTAGAATTTTCGTCAAGATCTTATAAGACGTACACAACAGGGATATTCCTCGGTAGTTGTCACAGCAGAGTTTGTCACCTTTTTTATAAATTGGGTATATGATACTCCTGCGCCAATCTTCATGAAGTGTTTCTTGCATCCATATGTCCGAGATCAATCTGTGTAGGAGATGTGGTATGCAGGTGTCGCCTGTTTTCATGAGTTCAGCTGGAATTTGATCAGTGCCCGGCGCTTTGTTGTTTGGGTGGTTCCTCAGGGCTGTTTTTACTTCTTCGAGTGTGGGAGGACTCGAAGAGGATCCTTCCTCAGCTGTTACCTCGGCTGTTGTTATGTCTGCTGCTGCTGTTCGTGCGGATGATGGGCTCGGGTTGAGAAGGTGTTCAAAATATTGTGCCCATCTTAGTTTTATCTCTTCCGCATTACTTATAATGTTGCCTTCTGCATCCTTGCAGGGGCTCGTTTTCGGTTTGTATCCCTCTTTCATCCTTTTAACTAGGGAGTATGCGGCTCTTGTGTTGTATAATTTAAATTGTTCGTCCATTTTTTTAATTTCGTCATTATTGTACTTCCGTTTTTTCTGTCTGCAGATTTTGTTTGCAAATCGTCTAAGATCATTATATTTGTCCTGTTTGGCTCGTGTCGGCCGTTCCATTAATATTTTGTAAGCTTCGTCTTTTCTCTTTAATGCATCTTGGCATTCGTTGTCGAACCACTCATTTTTTTTGCGCCGGGGTTGATGTCCTATCACCTCCTCTGCGACGGATGTTATGCCATCTTTGATGTTTTGCCACATTTCACCGATTGGTATGCTGGTGTTGTTTAGCATTGTCGCGAAATGCCTCTCCAAGGCTGAAGTGTATTTCGCAACTATTTTCTCATCTTTGAGCTTTCCAATATCGAATTTAGGGACCGGTTGTGTTCTTGGGTGTCCTCGATTTGCTATTCGACATCGGAACTTGGTCTTGACTAAGTAGTAGTCTGTGTCACAATTAGCACCTCGAAAGGTGCGTACGTCGAGAATGCTGGAGGCCGCCCTTTTTTCTATTAGAACGTGGTCTATTTGGTTGAATGTTCGTCCGTCGGGAGACGCCCACGTTCTCTTATGAATGTTACGATGCGGGAAGCATGTCGAGCTTACAATTAGGTTTTTGCTGCTGGCGAAATCAGTCAGCCTTTGGCCGTTGTCGTTACTTATATCATGAAGACTGTGCCTTCCAATTGTCCCTATATAGGTTTCCTCTTTGCCCACTTTCGCGTTAAAGTCACCTAATACTATTTTTATATCGTTCGACGGGAAGGAGTCGAATGTTGATTCTAAGGTGCTGTAGAAATCATCTTTAACTTCGTCGTCTTTGTCTTCCATTGGGGCGTGGACATTAACAAGCCAAACATTAAAGAATTTTGTCTTAATGCGGATTGCACACAATCGTTCATTAACGGGTTTGAAGTTGGTAATTTGATGTTTAAATTTGTTGTCGACGATGAACGCAACTCCAAACTCGCGGCTTCCCACTTTTCCCCACTTTTGAAAATTGTGTGCGATCTAATGTCGGTAATCTCGCTACCTAACAATTTAGTTTCTTGGAGTGCGATGATGTTTATCTTGTATTTGTTCGCCTGTTCCAGGAGCGCTCTCACTGCTCCAGTTCTGTACAGGGAACGCACGTTCCAAGTTCCGAAAGAATAGTCAGTTTTTCGTTTGCGTGGTCGTTGCCGTTGAAACAATTCAGTCCGAGGCGGTGGATCAGGTTTCGAAACTAGATTGTTTTTCCAAGGATGAGTAGTTAACACATCGCTCAACCCCCTAGCCTGGAGGGCCGGTCCTACTTCTTTATTACACCCTGGTAGGCAAAGGGCGGGAGTTTTCAGCTGGATATGGTATGCTGGAGTTCTCGCAGCTATGCTGCGAGTCCAACTATATCATACATACTTATGCCTACTTCCTGAGACGCACTGGTGTTCCTGGCCATTCAGGATAACTCCATACCCCTCCTCCTTTCTCAACCGGGCTTGGGACCGTCTATGGCGGAGTTACAAAAGCCATATGCTTTGGGTCATTATCTTGGTGAAATTTCTAGACACGTGGTATCCCCAATTTAATAGCAAAATCTTTAATATTTTTTTTTAATATGTCTAAATACACCCATTTAATCATTATTCCATCAATAAAGTGTAGGTGTCCCACGTCGTTTGCCGCCATACAGCCCCATACCATGACCGAACCTCCACCATGTTTCATTGTTGTGAATAAGTTTTCTTTATTCAGCGAAGTATTTAGTTTTCTTCACACTTTTTGATTTCCATCTGAGTCGAAAATATTGAATTGGGATTCGTCACTCCAAATTCAATATTTTCGGCCCAGATGAAAATCAAAAAGTGTGGGGAAAACCAAATACTTCGCTGAATAAAGAAAACTTATTCCCAACAATGAAACATGGTGGAGGTTCGGTCATGGTATGGGGCCGTATGGCGGCAAACGGCGTGGGACACCTGCACTTTATTGATGCAATAATGAATAAATGGGTGTATTTAGACATATTAAAAAAAAATATTAAAGATAGTGCTATTAAATTGGGGATGCCACGTGTCTGGAAATTTCAGCAAGATAATGACCCAAAGCATATGGCTTTTGTAGTCAAAAGTTGGCTGCTGTACAACATACCTCAACAACTCAAAAGGCCACCACAGTCTCCGGATCTAAATCCTATTAAGCACCTGTAGGCAATTTTGAAAAAAAAAAGGTTCAGGATCATAACATAACAAGTAGAAATCAGTTGAAAACTATTTTAAAAAAGGAGTGGGACGAAATAGCTGTTTAAACCACTACTAATTTAGTAAAAAATATGCAGAATAGACTAAAAGCTGTTATTAAAGCCAAAGGATACCCCACCAAGTAATAAATAGGTTTAGTTTAGAAGAATTAAATGTACTAAAACTAATATAAACTGGTGACCAAATAATTTTGTGAGATGAATTTTCGACCATTTATTTTCTTTTTAACTTAATAAATTTATTTCATCTACTTAGAATAAGAAAACATATTGTCTATTTATTAACAATATTCCGATATCAAATCCTAGTTTTCACTTTTATCAAATATTGCATTTTAGTGATTTAAAATGACGAATTTAGCTTGGATTCCCGGGTGACCAAATAATTTTGTGAGCAACTGTATATTCACTTAGATTTGTGGAGTAGGAAAAGTGATGTTGTATGTAATATGAATTGATCTACTAATTTCACAAACCAAAAAACTGTTATATAGTATACAACTTTTCATCGGTTCTTAAGTTATATAGAAGTACATATCTATTTGTATTCTAGAGCAATTTAATTCATCGCGTACTACTGAAGCACTGTAATGGATTAAATAATTTTGAATGGCACTCGAAAGTCCTGAAAATACTGGGTTTTGTGTTGTAGAACATTAATCTAGATGAGAATCAAAGACTGTGTCGTACCTACTTAAAAAGCAAGGATTCGATATAGTTACCGCGAGTTATCGTAGTCGGGATTTTCATCAAGACCACGGAATGGCAGCTCTTGCTTACCTAAAAACCTAAAAAATTGTATAAACCTCTTTATCAAATTACGATTACGTTCTACTTTTCTATTGTTTGCTTCAAACATATTACCAAAAAACGTATCAATTCTGGTGCTACCGAATTTATGCAAGGACAGACAATTACGAATATGCTTCTCAGTTTAAACATGTTTCTTTGCAGAATTCACCAAATTATTTATATATGAGAAACCTGTGTGATTCCATATGCTATTTGAATATGGAAAATAATAAACATGGCAAACAAAACAACTTATTTATTTTGCAACTTCCCGTCAGCTAATTATATTTATCGTAAAAGGAACTGTGAAAATGATTGAAAAACCCGTCTTTACGTTTATAATCTATTTTCATGTCTGGACCAGCACGGTCCAATTGAATAATATATATTTTATTTCCAAAGGTTAGCTTCGAAAATTACGTAGCTTCGTTAAGCCAAAAATCCGTAAGACAACAATACAAATGCAATAATGCGGCTATTCATTGCCCTCTGGATAAAAGCCGCGCAACTGAATTTTCGAAGAGCGAAAATGCCTCGATTTCCTTTCGATGAGTGACGATTTTGTATGGAGATCGAGCCATGACGTCACCAATCGAGGCAAAATCGAGGCATTTCTCATGACGAACTGTCATATGTGCGCGGCCTGAGTTTAAGTTGGCGCTGGGCTATTTCGACAAAAATTAACTCCTTACCCTTCTACGATACTTTAATTAAAGTCATGGCTCAGGGCACCGCCAACTTAAACTCAGGCCGCGCACATATGACAGTTCGTCATGAGAAATGCCTCGATTTTGCCTCGATTGGTGACGTCATGGCTCGATCTCCATACAAAATCTTCACTCATCGAGGGGAAATCGAGGCATTTTCGCTCTTCGAAAATTCAGTTGCGCGGCTTTTATCCAGAGGGCAATGCTCAGGGCAATGCCTCTGGAAAGGGCAATGCCTCTGGATAAAAGCCGCGCAACTGAATTTTCGAAGAGCGAAAATGCCTCGATTTCCCCTCGATGAGTGACGATTTTGTATGGAGATCGAGCTATGACGTCACCAATCGAGGCAAAATCGAGGCATTTCTCATGACGAACTGTCATATGTGCGCGGCCTGAGTTTAAGTTGGCGCTGCCAGAGGGCAATGGTAATTCCTGATCCAGTGACCGGCTTGCGGGGCGAATAAGCCCTTTCGATACGATATTTAGCCGATCATATTCGGCTTATTTACAAGAGAAGTCCACCGCCAACTTAAACTCAGGCCGCGCACATATGACAGTTCGTCATGAGAAATGCCTCGATTTTGCCTCGATTGGTGACGTCATGGCTCGATCTCCATACAAAATCTTCACTCATCGAGGGGAAATCGAGGCATTTTCGCTCTTCGAAAATTCAGTTGCGCGGCTTTTATCCAGAGGGCAATGGAGAAGTCCACCGCCAACGTAAACTCAGGCCGCGCACATATGACAGTTCGTCACCAATCGAGGCAAAATCGAGGCATTTCTCATGACGAACTGTCATATGTGCGCGGCCTGAGTTTAAGTTGGCGCTGCCAGAGGGCAATGAGAAGTCGCAATTTGACAGTGTGAGCTCAGCAAAGTCTCTTTGGATGTTGCAAAGATTGTATGTACTTGTTATTTGTTTGTGTAATTCGAATTCGAATCACTTTGTGAGTGCGCTAAGAGCGAGCGCAAATTGAATCGAGGGCAAAAGAGAAACAGTTTGTGTGAAACAAACACATAACGACAACTGTTTGCCTAGGTGTTTACAGGTAAAAAAAAGGTTAAAGTGGTAAGTGAAGTGAAATTTAAAAAGTGTGAATTACTTGAACTTTAATTAAAGTATCGTAGAAGAGTAAGGAGTTAATTTTTGTCGAAATAGCCGCATTATTGCATTTTGATTGTTGTCTTACGGATTTTTGGCTTAACGAAGCCACGCAATTTTCGAAGCTAACCTTTGGAAATAAAATATATATTATTCAATTGGACCGTGCTGGTCCAGACATGAAAATAGATTATAAACGTAAAGACGGGTTTTTCAATCATTTTCACAGTTCCTTTTACGATAAATATAATTAGCTGACGGGAAGTTGCAAAATAAATAAGTTGTTTTGTTTGCCATGTTTATTATTTTCCATATTCAAATAGCATATGGAATCACACAGGTTTCTCATATATAAATAATTTGGTGAATTCTGCAAAGAAACATGTTTAAACTGAGAAGCATATTCGTAATTGTCTGTCCTTGCATAAATTCGGTAGCACCAGAATTGATACGTTTTTTGGTAATATGTTTGAAGCAAACAATAGAAAAGTAGAACGTAATCGTAATTTGATAAAGAGGTTTATACAATTTTTTAGGTTTTTAGGTAAGCAAGAGCTGCCATTCCGTGGTCTTGATGAAAATCCCGACTACGATAACTCGCGGTAACTATATCGAATCCTTGCTTTTTAAGTAGGTACGACACAGTCTTTGATTCTCATCTAGATTAATCGACCGTATTGTGATTGTCACGTCGCGTCACTTCGATGACGATTCGATATCGACGCATGAAAAGGCGATTGTGAGTGTCGATTGTCATCGAGCGTTGTCACTTTGATCGTCATTTTTCGTCGATGACATTCCGAGTCCGTGACGCCTGAAGAAAATTAACGTTGATACAAAAATGCAAGTATAGATTTGACAAAAAGATGTTTCTTTCCTTATTTTGATGGATTCGTAACAAGTAATCGTCATTAAAAGTGGTGTAGATCGACACACATTAAAGAAATACGGCTCCAATTTTCGGCACTGTAAAATTCTTTGGGACTACCGTCACGAGATGCAAGCAGAAGTGAGAGCCAAAAATGGGCCGAACAAGATGTATAGCTTTTCCACATTAGAAAAAAGCATTATCCGCATCTTAAATTTGAATGTAGGATTTGATATTGCATAAAAATAACGTCATAGTTGTAAACGAAGACATACAAAACCTTAAATTCGCAATTTACAGCTGATACACACATATCAATATGGCAATGCCATTGAGTCACGTCGATGGAGTTACACAATCGCTTTTTTCGATCGACGTGACACTTCGCATCGGCATCGAAGTGACGTGAGCGCGACATTCACAATACGGGTGAATGTTCTACAACACAAAACCCAGTATTTTCAGGACTTTCGAGTGCCATTCAAAATTATTTAATCCATTACAGTGCTTCAGTAGTACGCGATGAGTTAAATTGCTCTAGAATACAAATAGATATGTACTTCTATATAACTTAAGAACCGATGAAAAGTTGTATACTATATAACAGTTTTTTGGTTTGTGAAATTAGTAGATCAATTCATATTACATACAACATCACTTTTCCTACTCCACAAATCTAAGTGAATATACAGTTGCTCACAAAATTATTTGGTCACCCGGGAATCCAAGCTAAATTCGTCATTTTAAATCACTAAAATGCAATATTTGATAAAAGTGAAAACTAGGATTTGATATCGGAATATTGTTAATAAATAGACAATATGTTTTCTAATTCTAAGTAGATGAAATAAATTTATTAAGTTAAAAAGAAAATAAATGGTCGAAAATTCATCTCACAAAATTATTTAGTCACCAGTTTATATTAGTTTTAGTACATTTAATTCTTCTAAACTAAACCTATTTATTACTTGGTGGGGTATCCTTTGGCTTTAATAACAGCTTTTAGTCTATTCTGCATATTTTTTACTAAATTAGTAGTGGTTGAAACAGCTATTTCGTCCCACTCCTTTTTTAAAATAGTTTTCAACTGATTTCTACTTGTTATGTTATGATCCTGAACCTTTTTTTTTCAAAATAGCCTACAGGTGCTTAATAGGATTTAGATCCGGAGACTGTGGTGGCCTTTTGAGTTGTTGAGGTATGTTGTACAGCAGCCAACTTTTGACTACAAAAGCCATATGCTTTGGGTCATTATCTTGCTGAAATTTCCAGACACGTGGCATCCCCAATTTAATAGCACTATCTTTAATATTTTTTTTTAATATGTCTAAATACACCCATTTATTCATTATTGCATCAATAAAGTGCAGGTGTCCCACGCCGTTTGCCGCCATACGGCCCCATACCATGACCGAACCTCCACCATGTTTCATTGTTGGGAATAAGTTGTCTTTATTCAGCGAAGTATTTGGTTTTCCCCACACTTTTTGATTTTCATCTGGGCCGAAAATATTGAATTTGGAGTGACGAATCCCAAGGGCAATGCCTCTGGATAAAAGCCGCGCAACTGAATTTGCGAAGAGCGAAAATGCCTCGATTTCCCCTCGATGAGTGACGATTTTGTATGGAGATCGAGCCATGACGTCACCAATCGAGGCAAAATCGAGGCATTTCTCATGACGAACTGTCATATGTGCGCGGCCTGAGTTTAGGTTGGCGCTGGAATTATTCAATGTGACTGTTGAATCGTCATGGTGGCGGACTACAAAAGTGGTCAATTTCGTATTAATATGGTAACAATTTCTTCTGTATTGCTTAAAAGTCTGTATTAATATTATTTCAAATATGTATATTATTATGGATTTATGGTGTTATGGTATACATAATAAGTAAGGAAGGTCAGTTAGAATTTCAAAAGGGAAGACGGAAGGAATCGGGTTATATGGACGCCTCGTTACTGATGGGAATGAAAACGAACGAACTACCGCTAAATCATATGAAATACACTCAACCACCAACTGTTAAATTATTTGTCTAACGCTGAAACTCGCGGGCGTACTCAACAAATCGTCAAAGTTTCATCGAAATCGGATAAGTAGTTTAGGAGCCTATACCAGACAAACAAACAAATATTCATTTTTATATAAAGATTTTATTCAAATCTTCATAAATATGTCTTCCAAAAAGAGAAGCTGTCATGGAAACAACACTATTCTGTTTTTGTATACTATATTGAACCATGCTTTGGATAAAATCGCAAGAAACATTGAATTCTTAAAAGTTTTTCAAACGACCAGCTTTATAATAAATTTACTAAATCGACCGGCGAATGCGACTCATATGTCTCTGTTTTCATCCGCCACCATTTACCATACTTTATAGTTATATTATCCCAGTTGGTCGCTTGTCTCTTAAGAGACATAGTCTCGATGGTTAGAGCCTAGGAATCATATTGCTTATCTTTAATATAAAATAGCAAATAAACATGTGCTCCCACCACGATCTATTTGTAAGGCAAAAAACAGCCGCATCACTCCGAGCGCAGCAAATGTCATCCGCGACTTACACGATAAAAATTATATACGCGAAAAGTTACAATTCAAGTGCGGTTACAATAAAATGACACAAGTGCGATGTGAAGTGATTGAAGATTATTAATTTTTTATATTTATTATATTGCAGTAAGGTAACTTCGCCCCTGCCTGCACGTTTCATTTCATAACCCCCTTTCTTATTTCCAGCCAATGGCAATCTCCGCGAAATATTCATACGAGTACGAGCTTTTATCATAACTCGCTATCATCAAACAGATGGCGCTATTGCTATTCTATCGAGACATTCGCAGACATGTCTTCGAGATTCGGGGAGCATTTGTCTCGATACCGTGTATTTTTCCCATAAGACGTCTCGAAGAATCTCGCAGACAGGCCGCCATAGTCTTCGAGATATCTGCGAGATTCTCGCAGACGCGACCAACTGGGATGTCAACGAGAAATAATTATTTTTCACTGTAAAGCTGGGTTTCCATATGCGAACATTTTCTGTGACAATATGAGTGACAGATAAGTTATCCAATCAGTAGGTCAGTTCTGTAACTTATGAATGAGAAATTTCTCACCCAAAAGGCAAAATGATGACGAATTAATGCAGTTTTCTCTCAGTATTCTCACCAAATGAGAAAGCACCGTAATTGACTACGCATTTGGCAATCTTTCATTTCTCATTTGGTGAGAATACAGAGAGAAAACTGCATCAATTCGTCCTCATTTTGACTTTTTGGTGAGAATTTTCTCATTCATAAGTTACAGAACTGAGCTACAGATTACAAATCTGTGACAAATTTGGTCGCATGTCGCTAGTCGGAGATTCTCTGACTTTTCTTCTGTGACAAAAATTTTAGTTCAAGGGTTTCTCGAAAATTTTCGATACCCAGCCAGCACTATCTCTTCGAATTTTATTTTATTTTCACTAATAGAAGCAATTTCAACAATTTCTTTTTAGTATTTCTCGCTGTTTTTCTTTATTTTTCACTTTTTTTGACAACTGACATAAATAATTTACACCAAGGTGTGACACAAGTAATGTCGCAAATGGAAACTCTAGACTAAGGTTCCTGTATACGCACTCACACTACTCACCCTACCTAAGGTTTGGCCGATGCATGCTCAGGTCGAAAACCAGTAAATTAAAATTTTTTTGATTTTATTGGGGGAATATCACATATCAATTCGAAATAGTCTAATTTTCGGTGCAAAATAGGAAATTTCCATAAAAGAAATAGATAATGTACGTAAATTTACAAAAGAAAACCTTAATTCGCGCACACATACTATGCACACATACTATGCACACATACTATGCACACATACTATGCGCACACATACTATGCACCTATACACCGAAATTTCGTGCAGCCAAACTTAAAAGTTTGGCTGCACGAACGACCTTTTTTCAGGTTATGTAATGGTCTTCTAGTCCAATTTTGGGCTATCGGCCGAACTCCTACTAGAAGGGTGTGTGAGTATACAGTGACTCTATTACTCTAGACCAGTGCTACCAGGCGTACGATTTTCATCGTACATGTACGATTTTTGAGCCTTATGTACGATGAGAACCCTTCATCGTACGCAAAATGTACGATTTTTGAATCATATGTCGAAATAAAAAATTATAATGAAACATTTTTGCCAAACTATCCTAAAGGAACGCAAGGTAATATAGCTCGAAAATGTTCTAAGAAACGATATTATCAAGGGAATGAATTCACAGATATATGCGAGGGGAGTACAAGTGACGGTGTGAGTGAGTTAGAAGTTGCAGGTTTCTTATATGCTCCTGGAACCGATGATTCGATAATTCACTAAAACTAATAGTTTCCTCGCATTGAACTTTTAAACGCGATTATATCAAAACTAGATCTTCAAAAGCTGCTCCTAGTGTAGCTCAAAAAGTTATGGATCGATTTGGTTAATTGGAAGATTTCTGTCTATATATCGGAAGGATATACCTAAAATTTTGAGGATATCGCGTAAATAAACCTCTTTTTTTTACCCCAAAAAAGAGGTTTACTTATTTACGCGATATCCTGTAACAAAAATATTCGAAAAATTAACATTTGAGAGAAAAGCCTTATATCTTATTTCTTTTTTTTTATATAATTGTTTAGGTATGTATATCCTTTTCCTTAGTTTCCTTTCATCTGTTAGTATTCCGAAAATATTTTAGTTTTTGATATCACACAAAAGTTACCTAAATGATCCCATAAAAACGCCATATTGTTTTGTAAAAAAAACAGCACTTGAAAGTTGTAATAATATCATGTCAAAATCTTAAAATGATGCGATTATTTTATCACCATAAAAAACTGACTCATTTCTGGGCGTCTAAAGGGTTTGCTGCCCTAAATATGTAGTGTGTAAAGAACACTTCCATGTTTGACTGATAAAATTTAACATTAAAGTGAATTGTACGATGAAATCTCCCTCGGTACGATTTTTTTTATGGTATGGTACGATTTTTTAGGTTTGCAAATCTGGCAGCACTGCACAGACTGAAAAGTGTGACACGTTTTTGTCGCAACAAATTTCTGTCGCAGAAAATTGTTGCATATGGAAACCCAGCATGAATCATATAACATACAGAAAATAGCCTAATGGGGAAAAACGCAGTTTTCTTAGATACGGAACGATTATATTTTTATGTTTTTGGTTGATCTTATCATAAAAAAAGCCACTTCACTCTATTAAATTATATTTTGGGACAATTTGTCTATATTTCATCAGTATTTTCAACCACAAAAAAAAAAGATAATTAAATAAGATTAAAATTATCTTTAGTTTAAGATTTTAAAATAAAAAAAAAAAAAAAATATAAAAATTGTATTCATCTCTCCGTCTTGCATTCAAATTATCAATATTATAAAGAAAGCGAAATTTTGTTTATACGTTTAGCAGTCCAAAAAATTAGCGGCCATCAACAGTTCCAAAGCGATTTCTGGTTGAATAGGAAATTCGGGAATTTCTGTTGAACTATTTGTATAACGTACTTTGTATGTAAAATACATACACACTTTCTGGAGTACATGTGACCTGAAATAGAACAAAAATTTAAAATATTAAATATTGTTTATTTTCGAGTTATGTAGTAGGTATGTTCAAGTGTTCTAGCTTTGTGGTAGTAATATTTTAATAAATAAATAAAAAATATAAGCGATGTAAAAACGTATCTAATTTTCTTCGAACGAGAAATTTTTTTTTTAATTTTATAGAGTAAGAACGAAAAGAAAGAAACTTGATCTCTCGGCAGTGCTGCCAGATTTGCAAACCTAAAAAATCGTACCATACCACAAAAAAAATCGTACCGAGGGAGATTTCATCGTACAATTCACTTTTATGTTAAATTTTATCAGTCAAACATGGAAGTGTTCTGTACACACTACATATTTAAGGGGAGCAAACCCTTTAAACGCCCAGAAATGAGTCATTTTTCATGCATTTTTTTTATGGTGATAAAATAATCGCATCATTTTAAGATTTTGACTTGATATTGTTACAACTTTAAAGTGTTGTTTTTTTTTACAAAACAAAATGGCGTTTTTATAGGATATTCCTTTAGGTGACTTTTGTGTAATATCGAAAACTGCTCCATTTGTCATATTTATTCTATTGATCTAAGACTGAAAACTAAAATTATTTTGGAATACTAACAGATGAATGGAAAGGATATACCTTAGCAATTAAAAAAAAAATAAAACAAAAAAGATATGAGGCTTTTCTTTCAAATGTTAATTTTTCGAATATTTAAGTTACAGTTTTTACCCCAAAAAAGTGGTTTATTTACGCGATATCCTCAAAATTTTAGGTATATCCTTCCGATATTTATATAAACAGAAAGCTCCCAATTAACCAAATCGATCCATAACTTTTTGAGCTACATAAGGAGCAGATTTTGAAGATCTATTTTTGAGATAATCGCGTTTAAAGTTTCAATACGAGAAAACTATTAGTTTTAGTGACTTATCGAATCGTCGATTCCAGGCGCATATAAGAAACCTCCAACTTCTTCTTCACACCGTCTAACACCGTCACTTGTATTCTCATCGCATATATCTGTGAAATCATTTCCTTGATAATATCCTTTCTTAGAACATTTTCGAGCTATATTTATTACCTCGCGTTCCTTTAGGATAGTTTTGCAAAAATGTTTCATTATAATATTTTATTTCGACATATGGCTGAAAAATCGTACATTTTCCGTACGATGAAGGGTTCTCATCCTCATCGTGCATCGTACATAAGGCTGAAAAATAGTACATGTACGATGAAAATCGTACGCCTGTTAGCACTGTCCCTCGGTAATATTCCTCTGCCGTATTGTTGTACGTACACTTCGGCGATAAATACGGACGTTCTAGGCGGAGGTCCTGTTCCTTCACAGTATCTAGGTCGGTATCTGCGTGGAATAGCGCAGATGACAAAAATGTGGTAAATATTATTTAATATGACATTGGGATTGGATAACCATTTTTTTTAAATTTATCACAATATTATTAAAATAATAAAATAAATGGCTCTAATACTCGTATATTAATAAGTAACTAGCGGACCTATTACGAAACTCGAGTCGAGTGAGTAACTCACTCACATTTTAACTCGACTCGAGCAAAAGTTGGTATGATGAAACTCGACAATTGGAAAGTCAATTCCATTTCCAGTAGTCGAGTGAATTTGACATTGCTTACAAGCAAATACTCACTCGATCAGCTCTTATAATACGCAGTTCTTTTTACTCACGCTTTTTCTTGACTAAAAGTCGAGTGAAACTCGACAAGTAGGCTTTCGTTGAGTTTCATAGTCACAGAATGTGCATTTCTTGATCGAATGAGTTCCGTAATAGGCCCGTACATAACTACAGCCTCCTAGCATAAAAGGTTCCTGAGATCTAGAAACCAAAAATTTTCATCGAAGACGTTCCCCCGCCACCCGTCCAAAAGAAACCACTCGAAGGGGTTCACCATTCTACCTATCATACAAATTTCAACTTAATATCTCAAGCAATATGCACCTGCAAAAGGTTTTGCGGACGGCGAACAGACGGACATTTTTCTTTTGCATTTTTTGTAGCGTACACCGCAAAACAACCTTTTTTCGATACGCCTGCAGAGATTTGCTGCGAACGCCTTATTTATAAATATTTTGAAATATATATTTTGGAAAAAGTAGTTCAGATGTTTTATTAATAAAAATGAAATAAAACAATCCAGCATTACCTCTATCGTCTAAAAAAATTCTTCAAACATGAAAAAACAAAATTTCAAGATGGCATTTTTTTTTTTAAATTATAGGTCGATAACAATACTCAATATTAAAATCAATAAAGCAAAATCGTAAACGAAAATATGAAAATTGGAGTGACATCCATTTAAGGCCATTCCTACGATGTTCAATTACGTTCTAGCTGAAACTTTTCCATACGGAACTTCCGATTAAAGTTGGAGTTAATGTTTAACTAACGATCGTAATAATGGCTCTAAGACGGTAAATTAAGTAATAATAATAAACTTAGTGCCGTGCATCTATCTACAGTTGCGAACAAAACATTTGCAACTGATACTAGTAATTATTTAATGTTCCCCACGCATACAAAATTTTTCTTTCCCGCTTCACCTTTTTCACCGATGTTAGATCGACTAGCACCAAATCATTTTCAAATGCAGATTCACTGATCATATTCAAACAATATAATAAAAAAAACATAACGCAGTCACGATCGGCTGCAAGCCAATCGTATGATAATCAAGATGAAATACTGAACTCCGATTTATATTTTAGTTGGAAATATATCAAAAGAATGAGGAGAGCACAAGCAATTATTACATGACCTTTTACTTACAGGTAGAAATTATTGTATAGTGGCTACTCGATTTTTTGATTAATAGTGAGTTCCATAAAGTAAGTAAAAGGACATTTTACAGAATTTTTGTATGGCAACTACATGAAAGACTTATGGGATATTTTTCATATTAATAGTTTCAGCTGCGACTATTATAAAATTAATGTGTATAAAATTTCAAAGTCGTAACTTGAAGTGTTCTAAAGTTATCGTTCAATATTGGTGAACATGTTTATAAGGGACTTTTGTATGACAGCTACCCGAAGGAGTCAACGGATGGCGCTAATTAATGAACTCCGTTTTGGTTTTGATATAAAACTAATTCCTGTAAAATTTTAAATTCCTGCTTTAACCCGTTCTGGAGTTATAGTGGATTCAGTAACATGCATACATTTTTGAATGACTTTTCTATGCTCCTACACGAAGGACTCATTTGATTTGCTTTATATTCGGAACTTTCGATTCAAACATTGTAAACCTTAAGTATGTAAAATTTCAAGTTCCTAACTTGAAGCATTCGAGCAATAATTGTGAAAACGTGTTTTAAAGACTCTTGTTTGGGAGGTACCCGAAGGAGTTTAAGGATATCGCCCATTAACGAACTTAGCCTTACTTTTTCCATTTTACACGTTGTGACAAAATTTCAACTTCCTAGGTCAACGCGTTCTTGAGTTATCGTGCTAACGGACGGACGGACGGACGGACGGACAGCAAACGGATTTGGCCAAAAATAAACACAAAATATAATATAACTTTTTTTCGTCCGAGGCTCGGTTCTATGCGTTACAAACTTTTCGGGCTGGATTAAACTTATAATACTCTATATGTTCATCTAGAGTATAAACATCAATTACTTTTTAAATTTTTCCGGTGCAGTTTCTTTACAACACGCTTTCGTTGCAACGCAGTTCAGATAGTTCGTAAATCTTTATTCATATAATCTTTATATGTTTTGTTAAACTTGAACACCTAGCAACCGTGCCTGCTCCCTTGATATCAAATTAAATTAGTTTAAGCGGTTCTATACAAGACTAAAAACAAATTAAGCAAATTTTTTAATAAGTATTGATTTTTTTTACTTTAACTACTCCCGTAGTACATCTACGTACACGTGCTAAGCTTCAACTTTCTCGCCCCCGTACCTTGCTACCCCTGTCAAAAATTTAAATCTAGAGAATGCCACTGTAGTGGCTCTATATATTCGTACATTTTTAAGAAATAAAATTCAGAATTTTTTCATTGCCCCTCTCACACCGCCCACTCACCACTACTTCATAACTGAGATAGTTCTTAAAGTGTGGACTTATTTTTTAAAAAAAAACTTCTGTAGCCCACCTTACCCGTCATAAATTTTACATTCAATAAACCTCACTTATAATCCTGTATACAAAAAATCAAATTGTATCTTCTTGATACAATTGTTTCGGAAGATATTGCAATCCAAAGTCTCTTACCCACCACTCTCACCACCTTCCATCTTAAAAATTTTAGTTCTTGTATAGGCTGCTAGTATCTCTTAAGACAACCAGCCACAAAGTTTTCACCTTTCGACTTCAACCGTTTAGAAGATTAGAAAACTTAAATTTCAGCTATCGAGCGTTTCGGTCGCATACTGCATACTCCTACACTCCTCTGCAACATAGTTCTATACAAGCTTCAAGTTTCAGCCTTCTAGAGTAAAACGCTCTTCCCTCACAACTCACACACCAAAGGATACAACTCGTAGGGACTTACCCAATTTACAAAAAAAAAGTGAACTTAATATCTCAACACGTTTAATAGCTAAGCATATTCAAACGCTTTTCCTTACGGCGGATGGACAAATTTGTTTTTGCTTTTTGGTAATAACCATTTCCAAAATATGAAAATACTAAAATTCAGTGTAGCAAATTATTTATAAATTTCCAGTTGATCACAAAACTTTATTATTAAAAAATAATAAAGTAAAAATAAATACAAGAGAAGACCCACAATTAAATCATTTTCGTTCGAACTAGTTGCCAATGTATCAATTTGTAGAGAAAGGACACGGCAGAATTTTGTGTCGTGTCAATCCATGGGAAGTCAATGCATTGACGACCCATCCAAAATATTTGTCAATTAGTCCAAACGCATTGACAGGGTGATCACACGGTCATTCAAAATTGTCAATGTATTGACACAAAAATGTGTGTCAATTCGGTAGTCAATTCTACAATCAATGCATTGACTGTCACAAAAATGACAATCACACGGATTGACACTGAATTGACAACTTTGTGACCACATTCTACGTAATTTTGACGTCAGAGTGTCAATGCATTGACGGTTTTGAGTTAGCTGGTATATAAACTAGGACATCCATAAAAAAAAATGCAAAACTGTATCTGGAAAAAATGCTATTAGAACAAAAACCCTTGAACATTTTTTAAAATGCATAAATTCGAATTTTTTAAACAGATATTTCCTATTTCTTGAATAATTAACATGTCATTATACTCTAGATGAACATATAAGGTATTATAAGTTTAATCCAGCCCGAAAAGTTTGTAATGCATAGAACCGAGCCTCGGACGAAAAAAAGTTATATTATATTTTGTGTTTATTTTGGGCCAAAACCCCCAAATCCGTTTGCTGTCCGTCCGTTAGCACGATAACTCAAGAACGCGTTGACCTAGGAAGTTGAACTTTTGTCACAATTTGTAAAATAGAAAAAGTAAGGCTAAGTTCGTTAATGGGCGATATCCTTCCACTCCTACGGGTACCTCCCATACAAGAGTCCTTAAAACACGTTTTCACAATTATTGCTCGAATGCTTCAAGTTAGGAACTTAAAATTTTGCATACTTAAAGTTTACAATGTTTGAATCGAAAGTTCCGAATATAATGCAAATCGAATGAGTCCTTCGTGTAGCAGCCTAGAAAAGTCCTTCAAAAATGTATGCATGTTACTGAATCCACTATAACTCCAGAACGAATTAAAGCAGGAATTTAAAATTTTACAGGAATTAACCAAAACGGAGTTTATTAATTAGATCCGTTGACTCCTTCGGGTAGCTGTCATACAAAAGTCCTTTCTAGACATGTTTACCAATATTGAACGATAACTTTAGAACACTTTAAGTTACGACTTTGAAATTTTATACACATTAATTTTATAATAGTCGCAGCTGAAACTATTAATATGAAAAATATCCCATAAGTCTTTCATGTAGTTGCCATACAAAAATTCTGTAAAATGTCCTTTTACTTGCTTTATGGAACTCACTATTAATCAAAAAATCGAGTAGCCACTATACAATAATTTCTACCTGTAAGTAAAAGGTCATGTAATAATTGCTTGTGCTCTCCTCATTCTTTTGATATATTTCCAACTAAAATATAAATCGGAGTTCAGTATTTCATCTAGAGTATCATACGATTGGCTTGCAGCCGATCGTGACTGCGTTATGTTTTTCATTGATATATTGCTAGAAAAAATCTTAAAGAAGGCCTTTCATAAAGAAAATTTTAAAATTTTCATATCTGTTAATAATATGTATATAAAGTCAAACTGAAGCAATTTTTCACGATTTTCATGGCAAGAATTACATAAGACCACATTTCATTGAAAAGTATCACAGATAGTATAATTAATTGGTACTTCTAGAAGATAAATAAATGAAAAGTTATTGATTTTTAATAGTTATGCCTTTCAAATAATTTGAAAACATATAACCCTATTTTTTTCTGTAAAATCAAAATTAGTTCGCTGATAGACAGCGAAAGATGCAGGCGTATTGTCCACGCCAAATTACACGAACGAAAAACGATTTCAAACGATTAAAATCCTCTCAAGAAAGAAAAATCAAACAGGGACAAGAAATGGCCGTACCGGACTCATGGCCCCTTAAGGGGCTACATCTAGGCGGCCGAAACAAAGGCGTGTTTTTGTGATTTTTTTTTGGGAAAATGGTTGCAGGTTTCGAACTGTTTTTTTTTTTAATAGTGAAGGGTAGATATATCTTTGACTATGTTTCATAATTTTTTTATTGGAAAAAATTCACAAATGTAGCAGATATAATATATTTCCCAAAACGCTGTTAAAAAAAAGCCTTCCGCGGTGACCACTGTACTTTCCACACCAATGATCTGAAGTATAAAAACCAACTACATTAAGTTTTTTTATCGTATTATCTAGTTTTTAAACGAAGGATTTGATAAAATATCATTTTTGAAAAAATGGTGTGCGATCGAAAGTGAAAGTCTAGTTTTCGGTGAAAAATTCACTTCATTTTCCTTGATATAAAAAAAAGTATGCATCGAAAAAAAAAATCCTTCGAAAGTACAGTGGTCATCGCGGAAGACGTTTTTTTAACAGCGGCGTGAAATAAATTATATCTGCTACATTTGTCAATTTTTTCCAATAAAAAAATTATGAAACATAGTCAAAGATATACCCTAAATTATGAAGAAAAAAACAGTTCGAAACTTGCAATCAATTTCCTAAAAAAAATTCACAAAAACACGCCGTTTTTTCGGCCGCCAACTAGATGTAACCTCTTAAGGATATTTCGTATAGAAGCTACCAGAAGGAGTAAATTTAGCTGACTAGTAAACTGAAACTTTGTTTTCACTCAAAACTAATTTGTACAAAATCCGTAGCTAAACGATTATTTGAGTTTTAGCGAGTTTCGTAAATTAAGTGAATAAATTTTCACAGGATATTTGTATGGAAGCTATACGAAGGACTAATAGGATTTTTTTCATAATCATTCATTTGGCTCCAATAATATACAAAATTTCTAATTCGTAGCTTAAGGCGTTTTGATGTTATTGGTCAATACCCCTGAACACGGGTTTTAATGACATTTTCTATGGCAGCTACTCGAAGGAGTAGGACAATTTTACTCTCTAAAGAACTTAGCCTTACAAATTCAACCAAATATCCAAATTCAAAATTGCAAGATTCTCGGTCAAGGCGTTCCTGAGTTATTGTGCTAACATGAATAGTCATTTTAAATTAATTCTTGTAAGTAACTGACTGTGAAATATTTTTCAAGATAGAAACTTACAGATTAAAGTTCCGTTTAAATATAGATCGGTTTCTTGAAGCGGCAAATATATCACCTCTCTCTTCAAAAATTGGACAATTAAATTTTAGTACACATTTTTCACAATGTCACGGAATGTTTTTTTAACCGTGATACTGAAGAAATTTGAAACTATTCAACTTTAAACAAATACTTTAATATTTGAATAGCTGTCCAAAACTGAGTTCACACCCGTTTAAAATTTAGTAAGTAAGTAATGCTCGCTCGTTAAATATGTATGTAGTCGTGATCAAAAACCGAAATCTATCTCAAACATGAACCAAGCACAATAAATATAACTTTTTTGAATCGCCAACCAGAAAGTGTGCCTTTTACCCGCCCTAGAAATACACGGATGCTCATAGTGTCTGTAACACACGTGCACAAAAGTTCTTAGTGTGACAGGGGCGATAGAACACTCGAGGCAAAGTGTGCCATTGCTCCCGCCTGGACTGATGTTTTCCATCGTACATTAATTTTTCATGGTTCGCGGACATGATTTTTACTTACTCATCAGAAGAAGTATCATCCGGAAAATAAGATCGGGTCGTATCGATTAGTAGTTTCATTTCTTTTTAGGTTTTGAAATGAAATGTAAATAATCGCCAAAGGGCGTACTACTCAAATTATCTATAGTTAGATAGTTATTTTCGTTTTTTTTAATTAGATATATAGTACATACATATATATGTATAAATATATAAAAATTATTATTTTCAGCGCTAGTGACTAGGACCTTCGGCTAAGATTAGTTGGAAGTAAAATTTGATTTTCTTAAGTTTCTTTTAAAGTTAAAATGTGTTGTAAGTTACAAGAATTTTAATAAATTGTTTGTTTTGATTGTATTAATTAGAATGTTGCTAGTACTTTTATTTATATAAATAATTTTAAAATCTGGATAGTGTTAATTTTACCAAGAAATTTGTTACAGTTTAGGATGTGTTCTAGATTAATTACTTTATTGCAGTGTTCACAATTAGGCGGGGCTATTTTGTGGAGATGCGTGATTTTTGTATGTCAGAGTCTTAATCTTGTGATGGCTATAGAATACATACGTTGGAATACTATTGTTGAATGTGAAGGTTTCTTTTTCAGGATTTATAATGTGTGTATAGAAATTGGTTACAGGAGGCCAACTATTGTTTATTGTCACTTCAAAGAAGTGTCGGCTAATAGCTCTTTTAGCATCTGTGCTTGTGAAGCTATTGTTTGATATCATTGGCGCTTCCGTTGCGTATTTCGCACATTGATCGGAAAATTCGTTGCCCTTAATTCCGTCGTTATATTTTGGAGAACATTAAGGCGTCAGTCTAGTTGGACCGTTTGAAAAAATCGTTGTTTTTTTTCATTTTTCAAAAGTATGTAGGTATATTAAAAAATATTGTGAGAAAAATTCATCAAGATCCGAGCAGTCTAAGTGGCTCTTAATAATAATAATCAATGGCGGAACAGCCCAAATCGGCTTGAAGTAAAAAACTTTAACCTTGTTTTTCTCGAAACCACGTTTTCTCGGCTCGCGGGACTGAAATATTCGAAACCATTCAACCGATCTTGATGCAAATTGGACCACATATCCCTAAAATATATAAAAAAAAATATGGAACTAGACCCAAGTGAAAATTTTTATTTTTACTATAAGTTTTGATGCAAAAACTAGTGGAAAAGTAAAATTTTTTTTTTTTCGAAAAAGTCTGCCATTTTGTTATTTATGCATGAATATTAAATCTTCTAGTTCCAGACAGAATCACAAATATACTGAATCTATAACTTTCTCATTTTCAAAATCAATCCCATTAAGCCCCGTTTCACGGCGATAGTTTTGTACGATAGGACTTTCGCGAAAGTATAGCACGATAGTATGATAGTGTGGTAGTGTGACAGTCTGCTGTTTACACGGCGCGATGCACGATAGTGAAATTAGACATGTCACTTGTGTATCACGAACACACAAAATCACGAACACATAAAATCAAAATTATATTTTTTGCAATTTGCAACACGTTTTCACAAGATCGAAATTATTATTACATATTTTTATGTTTTGAAATTATTTTTTTAACGTCAAATGTCAATGTCAAGATAAAATTATCGCGATAGTTCTATCAACTATCTCGTCGAGCATGATAGTGCGATAGTGCTATCATGACAGCGCGCAAGTAACAATCGACAAGTTTACATGGTGATAGTTATGACGATAGTAATTATCATCACAGCAACTATCCCTTAAACCCGAAAAGAATGACATCGATATTTATTCTTGTAAAAACTGAAAAATTTCCTAAAAATAGCCCTTTTTTGGGGCGTCCAAACTAGACTGACCCCTTAACATAAATGTTATATACTAGTGCTGATGAAGTTGCACCCTTTTGGTGTTGCGCCCCGGTTACAAAGTACCCAATACACTAAAAAGCCGTCCCTGCTTCAGTGCCCATGTCTATATTAGAGATGGGTCGTTCAGTCAAGATCCGTTCAAAAGGAACGACCAGTATTTATTTCTTAACGAAAATCTACTGACTTACTGGTTAGAAAATAAATATAGTTTTCCACGTCTTTATGAACTAGTAAAACATCGTCTTTGTATCTCGTGTGAAAGGGTATTTTCAATGGCGGAGAATGAAAAAAAAAATATGTAATTATTATAATTACCTTTTCATATTGACATAATAATAAAACATTGTCGTAATTTATTTATTATGTGTATCGTATTATATCGTATGTACATTGTGGTCAATTACGGGTGTAAGAAAGAAAGAAATATTTATTTCCTTGTCATACTTTAAAACATCAACCAATTACATATTTTCATGGCTAAGTTCGAACAAGATCTAAGTATTGTAGTATAAAAGAGACATTGTTCAACTTGTACGGGTCTTAATGAACGGGTCAAATTGGTGACCCGGGTCAGTTAGACCGGGTCACATCAGTGACCCGTTTTTTCCCATCTCTAGTCTATATGGTGGCGTGCATAAAAGTGAGGATATCAAATTAAGTATGGGTAATGGATTTACACACCGAAAGAAACTTATTTGACTAGTATACATATGTTTAGCGTTTTCTTTGTTAAAGACCGGAGTATATGTATAACATAAAGGTATAGCATAGTATTTATTGCCGGTCCTTTGCGAGGAATCGTTCGGCTGCAAATAGTCGATGCTCGTCATCTCCAGTACATATATCTCTTTGCCTATATCTAACCGCTCGTATTCCAGAATACGTCGCCGCACTCCAACACTACTACCGAACAGCAGCTGTACACAAACCATCTTCAACTACACCGAATTCTTAAATTTAAAGTTCAGAGAAGCCATCTGAATCTTAATCGCGAATCTTAACTATCATACAACAGCGAAAAATACAGCAAAAACCAAGACTGCACATTAAAAAAGTAATACCCTGTGTCTTTAACAAACCAATTCGTACACTGTGAAACCTTGGTAGCCAGGGTTGAAAATAACACAGCTCATGGAGCAAAATCGGAGGTAGATACCTATTGATTGGGTGGAATTGACGTCTTAGCCCCGTTGCTACGATCGTCAGTTACGTTCTAACTGGAACTTTAACTGACAGATGATCATACGAAACTTACAATTAAAGTTCCGGTTAAAATTTAACTGAAGGTCGTAATAACGGCCCTTAGTGACGATGCGTCATGAGAATTTTTACATGTACCGAAGGAACGTATACGGCTTTAAAAAGTTATGCTTGAGTCAAATACAAAGTAGAATGCGGCAGCTTGACGCCTCCAATAAATCATCTAGTCAGATAACTATTCACTTTCTGCGTCAGTTTGAGTTTTAAATAAATTTCGAATTTTCCAAAAAGCGTTCGTATTCGTGCATACGACGTAGCGAACAACTAAAAACGATTTTTAAACTAATTTTAATTCAGTCCGGTCAGATCAAGTAACCATTCGATGTTTTAAAGATAAACAAGTCACTTTCCTACTTTGTATCGCTCCGGACCTTCCTAATACCACAGACAATATAATAACCAGATGACGAATGCCATGTTAGAAATATGTACCCATTTTCAAAAAATAGCTGTCGTTCAAACGCCAGCTGAAAAGCTTCATTATCGTGGTTTGAATCTTGAGTAAAAGTTCCTTCCTGTAAATATGAATGATATAGAAAACGTTTACCTGAAAGCTCACCGAGAAAACAAAAAGAAGATCAATGAGCAACGCATATATATATGGTATGTTCATATACGGTAAAAATACAAACATAATGACATTAGGTATACAATGTACCTGTTTGTACTGAGATATTTTCAAATGGAATCAGGTTTTAATGATTCCACAGGAAGAGGTGAAATAAGTCCTATGTGCCGGGTCAGAAATAAAAATGGTTTTTTAACTGAATTACTTTTAAATTAATGCTAGGATATTTAGGTATGTAAAAGGATTTTTCTGAATTCGAAGTCGTTATAAAGTAATAACTGTATAATGGAGCAATTGTTCGGAGCTCGGCCGCCCCACCACCGATCTAAGAACTCAAAACCTGATTTTTTTTTTTAGAAAAATGATTGATTGAGAAAAAATACTAAACGGATTGCACTGAAATTTTAATAACATATAGGGCCGTATTATTCACCTCGGGTTATTTATAACTTCTGATTAAAAACCGGTTTTTGCTCAGGAAAAACCGAAATTAACCAGCAGTTATACATAATCCGAAGTGAATAATACGGCCCATAGTATTTAGAGGATACCTAGTCAAAAATGGTAACAATATATTAGCGATATGTGTTAAACTTTTTTCATCGAATACAAATTTTCAAAGTTAGGTCTATTTATTTATTTGTTTTTTTTTTTTTTTTCAAATTACTTAATTATTGTTTTAATAAAAGATTGCTATCAATTAAAAAAAAAATACAGCGAAATAGTAACCTACACATTCCAACCTACGCATCTCAGAATGGAACACGTTCCGAACTTTCCGAAAAATAATAAAGTTACGACCAGACTGTTGGACTTTTTCTTACTTAATTCTGGTATCAGTTATAGCCACATAGATGAGGTTTCAGGTAAGGATGATAAATAAAGTGTAAGACTCTGATCAGAACTGACCTGCTATAGCTAGTTTTCTTGCTATCGAATGAAAAAAAATCTGCCAACAGTCTGGGCGCAACTGTATTATTTTTCCGGCAGAAGTTCAGAACGCGTTCAATTCGGGGATGCGGTGTATGTTACTATGTGACTGAAAACCTAACAAAAAGTTCGGGAATTAAATAATTGGGTCATATTCCGGGATGCGGTCTTGAGGTTGAAAAATAAAAAACTTGAAAATAGGTGATTATTAAACAAGCCTGGGGAAGTGAAAAGATATTCGATATCTGATCAGACCTGAGAAACATGGTGGAATTCATGAAAAAGTATACAACCAGTTTACACCCTCTTAGGGGTCGAATTTCAAAAAATCTTGAAAACACATTCTAGGTATTCATATGAAGAATCCGTAGAATAAAAATGAATTCAATATTTCGAAAGACCTAGTAGATATGACGAAAATCGTGAAAATATATGCATTTTATATATACTGATAATTTTTTTTGCCCCCCCTTCTGAGCGCCAATGAATATTCGAATTTTTATCTATCAGAATTACTTTTCTAGTTAATTTACATATACGTAACGAGCTTCAACTTCGTAGCATAAGCCGTTCTGAAGTTAGGAAAAACACCCCCCACCACCGTACCATACTACCCTTAAAAAAAATTGCCACTACTATAGCTCTATCTAAATACCAAGTTTCAGCTTCCTATCATTATAGATTCTTAAGATATAAGCATCGGAACTTTTTCTTTCTCACCCTTCCCCACTCTCACCCTCTACACCCACACCCCCACTAGGGTTCTATTAGGCCTACTTCTGGTAAAAATTTGAAGCATCCATCTTACACTGTTATTGAGATATGAAACGTGTTATTTTTGAAAAATTCTTATCCCCTCCACTTACGTACTCCCCCGCCCCCTTCAAAGATTTTACTTTGAGCAATCTTTATTTATTAAACTTTATATCCAAACCGAATTTTGTTTTTCTGGTGCCACTGGTTTGGGAGATATCGTAATGTTAAGTATTTCAACCCCCACCCCCGTACGTCACTACCCCACCAAAAAATGTTGTTTCAATCTACTCTCCTAGTATAACTACAGATATTTGTTAAGTTTTAATTGCTTGCTATTAACGGTTTAGGAGATATGGATTTTAGAATGTGTCGATCTCGATTTTTTTGCGTTTCGGACGCATTGCTTCCCCCTCCACTCCCACACCCCTTCACCCATATCTTTTTTTTTTTGCAAATGGGTCCATTATCAAAGCTCTATAGAAATTTTAAGTTTCAGCCTCCTAACACAAGCGGTTCCTGAGATCTAGAAACCTAAATTTTTCGTCTAAAATGCTTACCCCGCCTTCCCCCTTACACCTCCGCCCCTGAAAATAATGTCAATTCAAGGGGTCCACCAAGTCTATTCTTAGAAAAAATGAAATGAATTTAATAGCTCCACTGGTTTGAGAGCTACGAGCCTTCAAAGATTTTGGGGCGGTCGATGTACGGCGCACGGGGTACGGCGTACAGACGGAGTGAAAAATTTTATTGCTTTTTTCGCGTCTACTAGTCATGAAACGTGGACAAAAAAATGTTGAGGGCAGCAAATTTTTTTTTTTTTTAAAAATCGATAACAATACTGTATTATAAATAATACAGTAATATTTGGAAGGGATAATTTATTTTAAAATTTAATGAGAATATGGAAAATACCTTAAATACTTTTTACGTACATTTCACATGATACCTTTAAAACTTCCATTCATAAGTTACTAGACCCAAAAATTTTTAAGAATGAACATGAAATCGTTTAAATCTCTTAGGAAAAACCTAAGGACTTCTAAATGTTACCTTCGACCAACTAGAAACACCCGACAGTTTTTAGAGGACAGGATGTTGAATAAAGTGTAAAACTCAGGTCAGAACTGACCTGCTATAGCTAGTTACATATCTTACTATTGAATGAAAAATATTTCGAAGGGAAAATTTATTTTGAAATTAAATGAGAATATTAAATAAGGCTTACCTAAATTTCACATGATACCGTTAAAACTTCCTTTCATAAGTTACTAGTTGAGACTTTAAAACGGAGCTGACCAAGTCACATCAAAATTTTTGCGAATTTTTTATTGGTGGAAGAAAATTACTCTTTGGTAGCTGTGATACTACGTATAGTGAAAGTGTCTTTATAAATTATAATTATATTCAAAGTTTTACAAAATTTTATAAAACTTAAGGATACAATTCAGTGTAAGTTAATTTTAAATTATTTTAGATTTAATTAATTAATATTTCAAATAACTTTGTGCTTAAAAAATTGAAGTTTTAATAATTCTTGTAGAAGTCTTTCATTGATCTATGTTAACAGGTTTTATTTTATTTTTAGGTTTTCAGGCATCATCGCATCCCAGAATTAAACAGGTTTCTGAATACTACTCTGTTGGCAGATTTTTTAGTTTTGTAGCCCGTGTGCTTAAACTTATAATTTTAAATTTCAGTGATTTAGAAAATTTTTGATTTTTTAAGTTTAAATACCATATAAATACTACAATGAGCAAGTTTAATGTTAAATGCTCAAAAATTTCGCTTTACGCGATTCCATGAAATGGAAGTCGTGGATTGAAGCATGTCATGAATCTACAACGGAAATTTTAAAGAAGAAAAAACCATATATTTCTAGTGCCCATTTTTCAGCATCTGATTTCGGAAAAAAAATTGACACTGGATGCCATTCCTTCCTTGCTTCTGACGACAAAAACTGATACTTATGGGTCACCGCACTCTCGCTCACATTCGCCACATGTAAACACTTTCTTGATTACAAAAACTTATAAAAGAAAACGATATATAAGTACGGATTTAACTTTTGAGGATTTAAACTTATTACCGGTTTCTGTGAATAATAATAGAATTGCAGAGCTATCTGATAATAAGGGCTTTTGTTGAGTGCCGCCAGAATGTCGTTTCCGGTGCTTACAAGTGTTTTCGATATTTAACAAAATATCGAATGCATTTGTGAGCACTGGAGCGAACGACTGGAAACCGGCTTGGCTGGCTCGGAAGGGTACCGTGGCTTGAGAGATGCCGGCTGGATAGCGGACGAGTATTTTTTGGCTTGGCGACTTGTGGGATGTGGAGTGTTTCTTTTCGGTCCAATTTTACTCGCATACACCACAAATTAGAAATTATTATCATTTTCGTGTCTCTCAGGTTTTCCTCGGGTCGGATTAATTCAATTCGCGTATAACGAACGCTTAAAATAGCCGGACGTACAATTCGAAAAAGTGTTTCCGTTTTTACGATCGAGGCGAATGAGAGAAAAAAAAAGGTCGCGGCCAGGTGTGCGTGTGCGGCTGTGTATTGTGACAGAAAGTGATACCTAGTTAAAAGGAAATAAATTTGTTGGGGTTCATTCCAACCTCGAAGTGGAGACGTCGTACCCGACCAGAGGACCCCGGTTGCGCCGATCAGTTTACGCAGCCTCATTCCTTACCACGATTTGAAATGTTCCTGAGTCAGCAACCAGTAAACAATTAAATCGTACGCGAAACAAGTTCCGAGTTCTATATAGAAATTACAGGTTGTGAAGATCTGAGAAAAATTGTTTAATTTATGATTCGATAGAACTTCCCTGTATTCAAAGAAGTGCACAAATTTGTATCTCCTGCAACCCAAATCGTAAAATACAGGGACCGCGAAGAGTAGAGTAGTGTGTTTTAAGTGAGGATTAGAAATTGGCCTAACGCTCCGAGCCGTGCGTAGCGTAACCGAAGCGAATTTTTTTTTTTGGTGACAAATTTGGAAGTGAAATACCCAAATCCTAAAAGAAGGCTTGCTCGAAAATCTGTGTCTCATATACGCAGAACGCGTATAATGCCCTTTCGCAAGGCTGTGGAGCATGCGAATTTTTGGAAAAGAAAACAACATATGCTCAGATCCCTGGCTTATCATCGAACTTCCATCATCCACCTGCTGGAAATGTATTAAACGAACCACACTTAAAGCCTCAGTTGTAACCGAGTAAAGTCCTCATAAATAAATGAAGTTTACAAAAATAAAACATGAATGAATGAATAATATAATCGAAACGAAATTATACAAGCTAAAATAGAAACAAAATGAATTATACCCTAAAGGAATTGAATCTAAAACTTAAAATCTAAATTAAAAATATAAGATGAATTAAATATTAATTATTATATAAAATAAAAGATAAAATGACAGAACAGGACAAGACGGACAGATCATAAATAAAATTTTTTTATAATAAATTAATAAATGAAACGTAAGAATAGATGAACGAGTAAACAACAAAAAAAATTATGGGGTGAGTTTTTTTTTTCTTTTGTTGTTTTATAATCTTTTTTCTGCATTTCTTTTATCGTTTACATGTTTTGGTGATGCGTTTTTTTTTTCTCTCTTCTTGCTGCTGGCTCAATAGTTTTTTTGAATTTGTCGCATTTTCCAAGGGTTTAATGGTCTGAGTTGAAGCAAGTACCCCCCCCCCCCCCCACTGCCGTAGCTAGTCCCGGCCGCCAGCAAGAGCGTCGCACCAGCTAAAACTCAGCCACCAATTCGGACGTAGGTGGAATTGGCTTTTCTGTCCCGAACCTTCCTTTTCCTTTCGACTATTTTGACCTTTTCAAGTCGAAATAGTCCTTCCAAGGCCTAAAAAACAACACTTTTGCGACAGTTGTCTTAGTTTTCAAAAAACTATTGGTTTATACCAGAAAAGAGTTTCTCAGTTAAGCTATGCATTGAAGAAAAAAGATATTTTAATCTCAAAATTAAGAAATGCATTTAAAAATTTAAAAAATCAAAAATATATGTACGCAAGATTTCAAACCTGAAAAATAAAGAGCAATATTATAAAATATCGACGAAACCCGGTTTGAAAATTGCGATGATCATTGTGCAAGAATCGAAAGCAGGTCCTAATTCCAAGACATTTGCTTCTATGTTGCTTCAAAGTGGTAGTACTTACTCTCCTGATGAGAAATGGGTTTCACAATCTCTATATTTTCGAAATACAGCACTATATCTATTTATGCGTGATCTATTGGGATTTCGAATGCCCCATCCAAGTTCTATCCATAAATGGTCAATTATAAAGAGTTTATCACCTGGATATAATGAAAACATTTTGGCCCAAATGAAAATTCAAGTTGATATATTAGATAATAAAAGGAAGTTGTTCTTGTTTTTGATGAAATGGCCATTCAAGAAAACTTAACATATAATATTGTCCACGATCGAATTGATGGTTTTGTCGATTATGGAAATGGCAACCGAAAAAATATGAAAGCGAAGCATGTATGTGTCTTTATGATTCGTGATATATGTGGTAAATTTAAGCAAATTTTGGGCTACGCAGTATGTGGTGCTTCTATTCCCTCCGAAACTCTGAAATATTATATTTACCAAAGTATAGATATTTGTTCTAATTTAGGCTTAAATGTAAAGTTAATAACTTGTGATCAGGGTTCTACAAATAGAACTCTTTACAAAAAGTTAGATATTACAATCGACAAAAATTATTTTGAATATACATAATGAGAAGAAAATTTATTGTTCATTTGATGTGCCCCATCTTTTTAAATCAGTAAGAAATAATATGTTACACAAGGACCTTCAAACAGAAGATGGTATTGTTAGTATGGAAACTTTAAAAAAATGAGCGTCCGATTGGCAGTACAGGTTTTAAGTCACACTGTATCTGCTGCTGTTTTAACTTTAGCAACTCTTCACAAGTTTTCAGAAAAAGTGTCCCATAAAGCAATCCCCACGGCAGTCTTTATTGAGAAAATGAATAAACTTTTCGATATATTAAATGGCCGACCTCCTCTTATTCGAAATTCGGAAGCATTTCAATTTTTAAATGATATGAAATCATATATTTCTCATATAAAACTAATTAATTCTACTTCTACTATCTACTGTTTTAAAGGTCTAATTTTAACAATTAATTCCATATTATCTGTATCTGCTGACTAACTTCAAAGATATGATGATTTATTTTATTTCTATTCTTCAAAAGTTAATCAAGATCCGTTGGAAAACTTTTTCTCCCATATACGTGCACGTAATGAGAATAAAAGAAACCCAAGTGTTTATGAGTTCAGTGCGATAATTGCAAAAATCCTGTCCATAAAACTTATATTTTCTTCGAAATACGCGAATTGCGAAAAAGATGATGACGAGATTTTAGATATCGACTGGTCATCAATTCTTCAGGATCCTAATTCTGGCAATCAAAGTTCTCAATCTACTATAATCAATGGCTATGAAGAAACTGAAATCGAGGAAGAAACCCTAAACGAAGTTGACGATGTTGATCACCAAGTACTTTCGGAAGAGGAAATAGAAATACCAATTGACAATATATCTTCTAGATATTTTGCGGGATACTGTTGTTATAAATTAATGAAACAAATTGGAAATCCTTGCGAAAATTGTTTTCGGACTATGGTAAAACCGCGTAATGAATCCTTAGGGACAGCTTCTGAATTATTTCTTAAATTTAAAAATTTCAATGATGGAACAGATTTTGGGAAGCTTATTCCTCCAACAGACAATTTCTTTGAAATTTGCTTATTACAAATTGATGTTTTTAAACATTTTTTTAGTACCAAACCTGAAGTAGATAAGATTAAATCAGTAATTGTGGATAAGTGTGTCGAAGTCACAAATAAAAAATTTCCCATTTGGTTTAATGAAACCGACTGCTACGAGCATCGCATTCAATGTTTAAACTTCATGATACTAGTCCTTATTAGAAAGCATTGCAAATGGGAAGGTGATCAACTAAATTTGAGGAAAACGGATACTAACCGAATCCAAAAACTAAGGCAGCTAACCCACAAATAAAATATACCAACAGTTGCCACATTTCTACTTTTGTAGCAAAAATGTTACTTTTGCAACAAGATTTCGGCAACACTGCATACCAATCGTACGACACTCGATTTAAAACACACACATTGACGAAGTTAATAGGTATGTATACATGTACGTACATAGCAGGCGCGTAACCGGATTTTTCGTAGAGTAGCGCAACAATACGATCATGAAATTCAACCAATTTAAGAACCATAAAAACAAAGTTTCATTCATTCATAAAAGTAAGTGTAACGAATTCGTAGAAGTTTTCATATAATTCGGTCAAATTTGACGATCGTATTGTATTTTAAGGGACGAGCCTGTACCAAATATACAATATGGTCAGTACATAATTCGATTATCGAGCTTACAGTTTAAAGCTTGCAGGGTTCGTGCATTAGATAAAATTCTATAGCAAATGCTTACTTCGTCATCTTCAATGTAGAGGGACGAAAAATTTGGGCATGTTACAAGATTTCCTATGTCGATTCGTCATCTGGTATTGTCTGTGCTAATACTTAAAACTTAAGCCTCAGTTACAATAGCTCCGATCCGATCCGGCAACGTCGGAAGGGAAAAATTGCTAGTCACAATAGGTCTGTTTCTTTTGCATACATACAGGCCTATTCTGTGCACAGTCACAAGTCTCAATTTGATCAGAGAGTCTCAATTTCAGAAAATCTGTGACTTTTCATATTCTTGCAGTAGTCACAATTTTGACGTTTTAAAATAAAATCACAAAATTGTGACTATCGAAATAGGTGATCACAACGACCAGCCAGGCCTACAAATTTAACGTTTCGTGAAGTCTCAATACTTAATATTAAAAAAAATGGCAAGTTTGTTATATTTGCTACTGGAATTACTGGAAGAAGCTGAACAGAAGTAATTTAACGGAAATTTAGGTAGCTTTTTTGCATTTTGTGTGATTTAAGGGCGTTATAAAGAGTGACAGTGCGAAAGTTAAGGAACGCAAGCGAACCGTTTTTTATTAATCTACAATTTATTTGCGAGTTTCTTCGGTTTTAGACGTCTCCTGAGGCATACAACATTCCATTATACACTTGCAAAGGCCGAATGAACCCTGATACTGACACAGCATCATCAATTACTGTATTATTTATAATACAGTATTGTTATCGATTTTTAAAAAAAAAAAATTTGCTGCCCTCAAAATTTTGTTGTCCACGTTTTTTACATGTCTCCAACTCTGTGGAGAAATTTTTGTGACCTTACTTGTGACTACAGTGCCAGAATTCCAAAACACTTTCCGATCACAAGTGCAGTCACAAAATTTAAGTCACAGCAGGTTGTGACCTGTGATAGGTCACAATTTCAGAATAGGGCCGTTAGTGTACACTAGTGTACACTTTTTGCCCGAAATCTGTTCTTTTTGTCAGTGTGACGTCAGAGATGGCTGTCCCAGTTGGTCGCGTCTGCGAGAATCTCGCAGATATCTCGAAGACTATGGCGGCCTGTCTGCGAGATTCTTCGAGACGTCTTATGGGATAAATACACGGTATCGAGACAAATGCTCCCCGAATCTCGAAGACATGTCTGCGAATGTCTCGATAAAAAAATGGCTTTGGCAATAGCGCCATCTGTTTGATGATAGCGTTTTGTGATAAAAGCTCGTACTCGTATGAATATATCGCGGAGATTGCCATCGGCTGGAAATAAAAAAGGGGGCTATGAAATGAAACGTGCAGGCAGGGGCGAAGTTACCTTACTGCAATAAATATAAAAAACTAATAACGTAGTCACACATTTCCAATCATTTCACATCGCACTTGTGTCGTTTTATTGTAACCGCACTTGAACTGTAACTTTTCGCGTATTTAATTTTTATCGTGCAAGTCGCGAATGACATTTGCTGCGCTCGGAGTGATGCGGCTATTTTTTGCCTTACAAATAGATGATGGTGAGAGCACATGTTTCTATTGCTATTTCTTTCTATCTAGTGATGAAGAAAGATAAGCAATATGATTCCTAGTCTCAAACCATCGAGATTATGTCTCTTAAGAGACAAGCGACCAACTGGGGTTCTATTTGCCGGTGTAATTTGCACAGAGTACACTTTTCTGCACTAGGTCGAGAGCAGGTGCAGTTTCAGGGTACTTTACACTCTGTCAAATTGAGAGATGGAACCGTGTGCTCTGGCGGCAAAAATTGAAAGTGGTAGACCGATATAAAATCTGACAGTTCAGTGCAGTTCTGCAAGAAATAAATATTTATAAGCTGAAAAATACTTTATTTATTGGGAAAAAAATGTAGATCGTGTCAATATTGTTCATTCGTGAGTACCAATTTACTTTTTGTGAATGTATTTACTAATATTTTGTTCGTTTTATAGTCAGTCACAGCAATGAATATTATCCAGTCAACTCCGACCACATTAGAGCCCTCTGACTCGGCGTTAAATCAAAGAATTAAGCTGTATTTTGATGATATAGCAGCATATTTTGAAGAAGGGAGGAGGCCGTTAAGAGCTGGCGAGGAAATTGTGGATGCTGGATGGGTTTATGTATGTCATTGGCATAATACCACCCCAGCAACGAATCAAATTGTGGGCCTCGTTTTACAAGCTTCGTCAATGGTTGCTCCTCCTCATGAGGTTCGTATCAGGCATTTGAAAGACCAGTATTCCAAAGGGGAGTGCAATCGTTCTTGCAAAGCTGGTGCCGGCAGCAAATGTAAGCACATCGCAGCATGTCTTATATATATATTCAGGTAACTTTTAACGTTTTCACTCATCGACCTCGCGTTTCCTGCAACTCGGAATCGGTCATACCTTTTTCATCATTATATGTATACGTTAAGTGGAGTCCTTCACTGCACGACTTAGATATAATGTCGAGCTGTGAGGGTCGGACAGCGAGAGGTTGATGTGTTCGAACGCTGCGTTCTATATTTCTGTCATTACCACTATATGAGTTGCATTGTGGGACACCGCAATGCCGCTCACTATTTTTTTTTTATTTTTCAAGTCTTCCATAAGTCTATGAGGAATGTATAAATCTGAAATATACAATTAAGATTAGTTTTAAAATTAAATAAAGTAAAACGTGTTTTCTTTTTAAGATATAAACAAACAATGGGTAGACCAAGCAGTACGATCAGAACTTTGCAATTTATATTATACGTAACAATAATTAGAACCGAAGAAAGGTGTATGTATGGTAGAAGCTTACCACACTTAATAATTCACTATATTTTTCACGAAATATACGTTATTTCACTTCAAAACCCGACGTAAATATTTCCGTTATGAAAATAAGCAGCGAAAATAACTGAACTGTCAGATTTCATATCGGTCCACCGAGTTTGGCTGTTAACGTACTGACGTGAAGTAAAGACTTTCTCGTTATTTGCTATACGGAGGAGATTCCGCCTCGACCAATTCGAAAAATCGGTTCGAGATTTTTCATAGAATGAGATCGAGATTTTACCGACACCAAGCGCGAAACGGCATATAAGCCTAACCTTAAAATCACCGCAAAATTTTTCCTTAAAATCTCGTCCAAATCAACTTGGATCAGTGACAAGGACTTGTGCAACCCCATTTCTGGGATTTTGACTTTGGATCGACGGGCTTCATACAGTCTGAGGCCAAGTGAGGATCTTTTTTACATCGGATTTAATCCTCAAGTTGGGTTCCCCATCGGCCCCTCAAAATCGAACATAACCAACAAGCAGCAATTCTTCTTGGCGACAGCTAAGAAATTTTATTTGCCACGCGGTTTTTTCATCATCGATCAGCTTGAGCCTGTGCATAAGCCCAATCGAAGCCTCGCATAATAGGCCGGCTATAGCTCACCAGTGCGGCGATTGCGCCCTCGCGGAGTGGCAACAGCTTGCCCAAAACTATATCGCGTAAAAATGGAGCTCATTCATCCACCCGCGCCAACACGTGCCTTCATCCCAATTTAAAGTTTGCGGTCTCAGAACGTGAATTGAGAACTACAAAAGCCTTATTGGATTTAGCAGTCACCGCCGATCCTGGCTGGGACCTAGCTAGTCCAGCTACATCGAAATTGGCCCGCAGGTCCATCCCTGCTAAGAATACAACACTTGTGTCCGTTACTTCTGACGATTCAACCTTCCGTTCAACCATGGAGTTCAACGATGCAGGCAGTCCTGACGGCGACTCGGATGACTCCCTGCCGGATCTAAGCCCTGACAAGGTACGCATCCTCGATGACGAGATGCTTGAAGAAAAGCACGATCAAAGAGAAGGACCATCGACCGTCCAAGGTAAGACAGCGCCGTTAAGATTAAAAAACCTCTTTGAAGGTTTTCAAGTGGCCAGAGGGCACATCAGTTTCAAACCGCGAGCACATAATACGGCTCCTACGCATCCACGCGCGCAGGAGCGGAGCCCAAATAGATACATGCCTCTACAAGCTGATTGCCCCGACTCTTCGGCGGATCCACTCGACGATACGATCCAAAATGCGCCCCCTGTCAATAGAGCCGCTCCCAAGGCCACCCGTCAGTGGAGCCCGGTCCTAGATTTCTCCAATGTGACTGCTCGTGGCGTCGCTACACTCATAACCACACATTGGCCCGCGGCCAAATTCAGAATCCTTTGAAGTAAGTTAGGCAGGGTCAAGTTAAAAGTTGACTCACTGGAGATCCATGCTGAACTTCTCAAGGCACTTAGGACCGAACCGCACAGTGGCGTTGTGGGTCACTCATACACCCCTGCTGAAGAGAGAAAACCGGGCGTAATCTTGAGAGGGGTCAGTGCAGACTTTACTGCAGATGAAGTGCTCGAGAACATGAAATCAACCTTTCCATCTTTAGGAGTCGTGACAGTCTCCCATCTTACAACCCCCCGTTCCAGAGCCACCGGAGTCCCACTGGACTTATTCAGAATTTCGCTTAGCTCTGCAGCAGATCTCCATCAACTGATCAAAATGAAGTACGTCCTTAACCAAAAGGTCTCATGGGAGCGTTCAAGGAAAAGCGATATAACACAATGCTTTAAGTGTCAACGCTTCGGCCACGTTTCGGCCTATTGCGGCTACCTGCCGCGTTGTGTAGCGTGCAGTGGAAAACACGAATCAATTAATTGTCCACGCAAGCTCGCGAAGGATCGCGACACTCTTCCTCCTCCTCGTTGTGCTGTATGTGGCGAGGATGGTCATCTTGCCAACTTTTCCAATTGTCTTGAGAGGCTCCGCACCCGAGAACGCCTACTTAACGCCAAAACTTCCCGGAACACAAAACCGCCGCCGTCTTCTGCGAGGAACTCGGGCCCTCAGCCCTCTATTTTCCCCCAACGAGGAGCCTCCTACGCGGACGTAGCCAGAGGCCCCCAGTGTCCTTCAACGCCCAACCACATGACCTGGCTTGAGCAGGAAACAGTGTCTCAACTCGGAGCGCCCCTCTCCGACATTTTATCGACAATACAAACTTTTAAGGAACAATACCTTAGGCTGCCTTGAAACGCTCGCCCTGATGCGCTTAAATCCTTTCTTATTAACTTTGCGTTGGGTCACTCTTAAACTCAATTGCTTGAACCTTAATGTAAACTCGCTAATAAGCGGGGATAAGCACGCTTCACTTATTACTGTGACATTTAAAAATCGATATTGCCTTTATTTCCGAGACCAGATTGGGTTCACGCAATAGACGCACGTTCCCTCATTATGACATTTTCAGGGATGATGAGGGCAGGGGCACAGCACTCATCATCCATAATAGATACAAGTCTGAGCAAGTCTCGTTCCACAGTTCTGTCTTTTCTTGTACCTTAGTCTCTCTCTCCGCCAGAAATGCGAACCAACAGCTCGTCAAAATTCTCTTAGGCGCAATCTACATCCAGTCAGGGACCGGCGCGAGCATGATAAGTCCTCTACAAGCTATTTCGTCCCTTGCTGCTAATTACGATGCTGTCATCTTGGGAGGCGATTTTAACGCGCGACACGCACACTGGGGTGACTCCTCACGTAATACGAATGGCTCCCATCTTTTTAGTTGGTATATGTCGGATTCTTACACGGACTTCGAATTTGTTAATGCTCCGTCTCCCACCTTTCCCAGAGGATCGTCTTTCCTCGACATATTTCTAGTATCCAGAAACCTTCTTGATCCCATGGCTTCCAGACCGCTTTGCTTTACTGTTCCGGGTCTTTCCGATCACTTTGGACTATTTCTCACTCTCCACCTCACGGACTTTTTCCCTCTGCCAGCTTTTGCGAAAACTACCCGTTCGTATGTGAACGTCATATGGGAGGAATTCCGCGAAGACTTGGAGGGCAGGTTACCCCCGGATCTTCCCACTAATAGGAATTCAACCAATGTCGAAATCACAGAATATGTCGAGGAATTATCGGGTTCCATAGTCACGTGCATGAATATCTTTGCACCGCCTCTGAAGGCCAGCCATGATCGATGAATCGATGATGAATATACTGCGTACAAGGCTAGGATCAATTGTCTCTCCAAGATCATTTAGGATAGGATTCGGATTGAATTGAACTCTTTCTACAAGGACCGCCTTCTGGCCATGAAACCGGGCCCTACGGTTTTTTCGGAGATAAACAAATTAACCGGCAGAACATCTTCCACGATAAATGCGAACAGGGATTGCATCTTGTGGGGCAATCAACGTTTCTCCTCTCCTGAAGAAAAGCTTTCTATCTGCTCAAGCTTTTATAGCTGGCTTTTTAGGCCCAGATCCTCTTCCAACCGGGAGCTTCAGGCTCGGGCTATGGATACGTGTGAGGCCTATAGATTGGGCCACCAAGGCTCGTTACTAACAATCTTCGCCGATTCGAACACAGCAGATGTCCCTTCCCCCCTTTCGGTGATAAAGGCAAGACCTCGTCGGGACCTGACGGCATTCCCAATAAAGTGATCAAGAAGTGCAAAACTATCCTGGCGCGCCCGTTGGCTATTCTATATAATCACTGCATCAACAATGGGTTCTTCCCTGCGGCTTGGAAGAAGGCTACTCTTATCCCCCTGCCCAAAAAGGGTTCGGATGGGCAAAAAGGGTTCGGATGGGCAAATAGCGGCATTTCGCCCGATTTCCTTTCTTCCTAACCTTGGCAAAGGCCTCGAGAGAGTAATACTGCCCCGTTTTAGGCAATTCTCCTCTAATTTCATTCCTGAGTTCCAATTCGGGTTCGAGTTGGATAGATCAGCAGAACAAGCAATCATGAAACTCCACAGTTTAGTAACGGAAAGATTACATAGGAAAGAATGCACCGTCGCTTGTGCCTTGGATTTAGAAAAGGCATTTGACTCTGTTTGGACCGAAGGACTAATTCTTAAACTTATTGACTCACAATGCCCTCCGCCCTTAACCAGAATCTTAATAGATTTCTTGTCGGATAGATTTTTTCGTATTCATATAGCTGGCCACTCATCAGCCGAGATTCAGGCTCCCTCGGGCGTTCCCCAAGGCTCCATACTCGGACCACTTCTCTTTAACTTTTTTCTTTGGGATATTCCCCTCCCCCCTCTCTCCAACCCACTTCAAAACTCTCCTACTTCTTCTGTCTCCAGTAATCTGAGCAGCTTAATGTACGCCGACGATATCATGATTCTTGCGTCTAATGCCCTCCCTTCGGTGGCGCAAACTTTAGCCCAAAGATCTGTTGATACACTTGACAACTATCTGGACGAATGGGCCCTGAAAATCAACCCAACAAAATCTGAAATTATCTGCTTCAGAAACGCCAGTGGTAAAGGACACAAAGGGGCTGTTCCAGAGAGCAGGGTAGTCTCCATTCTGGTTAAGGGCACCCCGATCCCTTTGAAAGAGAACGTTAAATATCTTGGGGCCCACTTCCACCATAGATTTAAATTCAATCCTCACGCCAGAGCAATTCTCAAGAAAGCTAAGGCCTCAATCCTCGGACCCCTGGGATCTGAATCATATCGGTCCGCCGCTTTTAATTTTTGCCGCGAGGGGGCGCTTATCCAACTTTACCATCTCTCAGGTCGCGGTCCGAATTATGTTTACGGTGCATACCCAGTTGGTCGCGTCTGCGAGAAATCTCGCAGATTTCTCAAAGACATATCGGTTTGTCTCCGAGATTTCTGCGAGACGTCTTATGGGAAAAATACACGGTATCGAGACAAATGCACCCCGAAATCTCGAAGACATGTCTCGCAAATGTCTCGATAGCAAATTTTTGTTTACCGCAGCGCCATCTGTTTTATGATAGCGTGTTGAGATAAAAGCTCGAACTCGTATGAATATTTCGCGGAGATTGCCATCGGCTGGAAAAGAGAAAGGGGGTTATAAAATAAAACGTGCAGGCAGGGGCGAACTGCTATATAATAAATATACAAAACTAATAACGTAGCGACACATTTCATCACTTCACATCGCACTTGTGTCGTTTTATTGTAACCGCACTTAAACTGTAACTTTTCGCGTATTTAATTTTTATCGTGTAAGGCGCGGATGACATTTGCTGCGCTCGGAATAATGCGGCTGTTTTTTGCATTAGAAATAGCTCGTGGTGGGAGCACATGTTTATATTGCTATTTCTTTCTATCTAGGGATGAAGAAAGATAAGCAATATGATTCCTAGGCTCAAACTAGCGTGATTATGTCTCTTAAGAGACAAGCGACCAACTGGGGTAGATTACACGAAGATGTGAAAATACCCCTGACAAAAAAAAACAAACCTAAAGCCTCAGTTACAATGGTTCCGATCCGATCCGGCAACGTCGGAAGGGAAAAATTTCTGGTCACAATGATTCCGTTCCGACTTGCATCAGAATGACACTATCGAGGTGTAATTTTGATTTTTAGTGTGGCGAAGCAGGTGGTGGAATTCAATAATTCACCTCTTAGCGTCGGAACGGATAGTGTTGAGTTTCTCCATCCGACACACATCTAAAGGGAATTTCGGAAAGCCAAGTCACAATCATTCCGGTAATTAGCCGAGACACAAAACGGATGGGTAAAGTTGACCAACTTTCAACTTCTATCCGTTCCGACGCTAAGAGGTGAATTATTGAATTTCACCACCTGCTTCGCCACACTAAAAATCAAAATTACATCTCGATAGTGTCATTCTGATGCAAGTCGGAACGGAATCATTGTGACTAGAAATTTTTCCCTTCCGACGTTGCCGGATCGGAGCCATTGTAACTGAGGCTTAAGGCGAAAATACTGGTTGGAATTCCGACTGCTCTACAATGCAAGGTATTCATGAAAAGACGTTCATATTTTATTGGATTACAAAATCAGTTTCGTAGTCTGCTGGTGATAGGACAAAATCATGAAAGTTATACCGAGCTGAAATTAATAGAGTATTGTGTTGAGTCAGCTCAACCTGAAGCTAAATAGCCGGACGATAAATATATTACACTCAGGCCTATTCTGTGCACAGTCACAAGTCTCAATTTGATCAGAGTCTCAATTTCAGAAAATCTGTGACTTTTCATATTCTAGCAGTAGTCACAATTTTGACGTTTTAAAATAAAATCACAAAATTGTGACTATCGAAATAGGTGATCACAACGACCAGCCAGGCCTACAAGTTTATCGTTTCGTGAAGTTTCAATACTTAATATTAAAAAAAATGGAAAGTTTGTTATATTTTCTACTGGAATTACTGGAAGAAGCTGAACAGAAGTAATTTAACGGAAATTTAGGTAGCTTTTTTACATTTTGTGTGATTTAAGGGCGTTGTGAAGAGTGACAGTGCGAAAGTTAAGGAACGCAAGTGAACCGTTTTTTATTAATCTACAATTTATTTGGGAGTTCCTTCGGTTTAAGACGTCTCCTGAGGCATACAACATTCCATTATACACTTGCAAAGGCCGAATGAACCCTGATACTGACACAGCATCATCAATTTTACATATCTCCAACTCTGTGGAGAATTTTTTGTGATCTTATTTGTTACTACAGTGCCAGAATTCCTAAACACTTTCCGATCACAATTGCAGTCACAAAATTTAAGTCACAGCCAGGTTGTGACCTGTGATAGGTCACAATTTCAGAATAGGGCCGACTGACTGTGTTTTGAGAAACCAAGCCGTAGAACTGGAAATGTCGATTCTTGCGCGGCCCCACAAACATTCTATTTAACGTTTTCATCTTCTGCAAGAACTTTGTACTTACGGTATTTCTCGAAAATTAACTTCATTCGCTTCATTCTCGGCGAACTGGCCCGGCCCGGAAAGCATAGCTTTTATCGTACCCGAGGTAAGGGCATGCTCCCGCTTCACGATAAATTCGTGGCCGTCTGACGAGATCAGTTTCACATACATCGCGTCAGGACCTTCGCAGCCGCCATAAACACGTTCCGGGCGCTGCTCTTCCATTGTTTGTGACATCTGAAAAATTTAATTATTGGTTAGAATGCACTCAAATTGCGATACCGGCTAAGTCCTATGATAAGTGTGCCTACTACCTCGTATTTAATTTTCGGTTTTGGAGAATTACTCGGTCACTTGTTCAAAGTCAGAAAAAGTTAAGGGGAACTTCTGCGCTAAACGAACTACGAATTACGAACGACCTTCGACAGCTATATTATTGACAGCTCTGACAACGCACGAATACCGTCAGGAGGTGAATACTACCCAGCTGGTCGCGTCTGCGAGAATCTCGCAGATATCTCGAAGACATGGCGGCCTGTCTGCGACCCAGCTGGTCACGTCTGCGAGAATCTCGCAGATATCTCGAAGACTATCACAGTTGGTCGCTTGTCTCTTAAGAGACATAATCTCGATGGCTTGGGCCTAGGAATCATATTGCTTATCTTTCTTCATCACTAGATAGAAAGAAATAGCAATATAAACATGTGCTCCCACCACGATCTGTTTGTAATGCAAAAAACAGTCGCATCACTTCGAGCGCAGTAAATGTCATCCCCGACTTACACGATAAAAATTAAATACGCGAAAAGTTATAGTTCAAGTGCGGTTACAATAAAACGACACAAGTGCGATGTGAAGTATTATATTGCAGTAAGGTAACTTCGCCCCTGCCTGCACTTTTCATTTCATAACCCTCTTTCTTATATCCAGCCGATCGCAATCTCTGCGAAATATTCATACGAGTATGAGCTTTTATCACAAAACGCTATCATAAAACAGATGGCGCTATTTTCAAAGCCATTTTTCTATCGAGACATTCGCAGACATGTCTTCGAGGTTCGGGGAGCATTTGTCTTGATACCGTGTATTTATCCCATAAGACGTCTCGAAGAATCTCGCAGACAGGCCGCCATAGTCTTCGAGATATCTGCGAGACTCTCGCAGACGCGACCAACTGGGTATGGTGGCCTGTCTGCGAGATTCTTCGAGACGTCTTATGGGAAAAATACACGGTATCGAGACAAATGCTCCCCGAATCTCGAAGACATGTCTGCGAATGTCTCGATAGAAAAATGGCTTTGGCAATAGCGCCATCTGTTTGATGATAGCGTGTTGTGATAAAAGCTCGTACTCGTATGAATATTTCGCAGAGATTGCCATCGGCTGGAAATAAGAAAGGGGGTTATGAAATGAAACGTGCAGGCAGGGGCGAAGTTACCTTACTGCAATATAATACATATAAAAAACTTATAACGTAGTCACAAATTTCCAATCACTTCACATCGCACTTGTGTCGTTTTATTGTAACCGCACTTGAACTGTAACTTTTCGCGTATTTAATTTTTATCGTGTAAGTCGCGGATGACATTTGCTGCGCTCGGAGTGATGCGGCTGTTTTTGCCTTACAAATAGATCGTGGTGGGAGCACATGTTTATATTTGTATTTCTTTCTATCTAGTGATGAAGAAAGATAAGCAACATGATTCCTAGGCTCAAGCTATCGAGATTATGTCTCTTAAGAGACAAGCGACCAACTGGATTGACGAATATACCATGTGCTCTGGTGGCAAATTACGGAACTATATATGGTAGACAGAAAGTGGCAGTTGCATGTTATTTTCAGACAAAATTGAGATTGAGCTCAAATAAGAGGGTCCTACTACAAAATATTACTTCAAGTGAACTTAAATTATTGTTATAATTGAATAAGAAGGACATATATATCATAACATATCAAAAACAAACATTTTTTTATAAGAAATCAATTTAAAGTACTAAAATAAAAAAAAAGTGTTGAAAAAATGGTCTACATTCTTTTCAAATAATTTAATAATTATTTCATATTTCTTTTTCCTGGAATATTAAACATTTGAGAAGTTATTTCGAAGTTTATACCTCCCATTCATATGGAAAAATTGTTCATTTTCTGACTTCGTTGTGCAAGATTGAGAACATGATTTTCGAAATGTAGAACCGGAAACGAGCACCTTATTATCAACCAAACTGATCGCCATCAATCTTTATCATGTCTTTCATAATGAAATTAAGAGAGAATCGAAAATTCACCGAGCTCCGAATCGTAAAAATACACACAAACCGCCCTATAACAGTCAGCTGACGAAAATGTGTCTACCATATCTGGTAGTTTTTATCTGGTGTTTGTTCTATTTGCCTGCACTATCTACACCTTTTACACCTTTTGCACATTTTCCGTTCTTTTTATCGGTGTAGCGTCACCCGTGGCTGTTCTTTTTGCAGAGTGTAGTGCAAAGGTGTACACTTTGCTGCATTTGGTCGGGAGCTGGTGCAAGTTCTTCTTCCTTACAATCTGTCAAATTTGAAAACTGTATGCAGATAACATTGACTTTTTGAATTTAAGAAATCACTGTTTTGACTGAAAACATGCAAGAATATTGAATGGCAATAAAGTTTCTTTGATAGAAGTGAAAAAATTAAGCAAATAAAAAAGTTCTGAATTTTATCTGTCACTTTCATACACTAAGCCGTTCTATTTGCGCGACCTGCACTCTACACTTTGAGTGTATTTTGACGTGCAATTAAGGTGCAAGGTACACTAAAGTGTAACTTACACCGGGCAAAAGAAACAAACCTACTAATACATATATGCGTTAATCTAGTTCATATACAGGGTGGCCGAAAAGTAAGATATCACGAATGAGAAAAGTAAGTAGCGTAGTAGGGCAATTTTTGTTTTATTCATAAAATAGACATAATAAACAATGAAAATATAAAATTGTATTTTATCTAAAGTTGTTGGAATTATCCTACCTCTGAAACGCTAGAAATAAAGAAGACATCACCGCTGCCCGCTGAATTGTATTCCATTCGTACTTTATCCGCTCGATAAGCGCAACCCGATTTGTTGACCTCTAGGCCATATTAGAGTCACTGTATAAGAACTAACACAAACATCCATTATCTTGAGTACGGACAATGTGTGTTTCATTTGAAACCAGAACATTTGAAATTTTTTTGCAGTTGTCCGATTTTTCATTTTTATCTCCACTAAAGTGGATAAACGCTGTATTTAGTTGGCATTTCATGAGACATATGTATCTCGATTCCGTGAAACGTTAATCAAAATCCATCTGCTACACGTATACACACTAAAACTATGCCATTTAAGAAACCTGCGAACTTTGGAGTTCGCAGGGTTCAAGAGTACTAAAAAGGTACCAAAAGCGGTCATTGTCCGTACTCAAGATAGTGGATGTTTGCGTTAGTTCTTATACAGTGACTCTAGGCCATATGGGAATTACATTTTTTCCCGCCTCTCATGATTTAGAACATTTTCGTCCATTGATGAGCTTTGAACGTACGCGGAATTCACGCCGTCAGCAAGATTTCTGTGAACTGTCAACTGTCAATTGAGCTAAAAACTTTGTTGAAATTGTATAGCGGGATCTTTTAAGACTTCAGTGTTTTTCTTCATCTTTTTGTGAATCGAATAAACATAAGTTTCAAAGTGACACATTTTAGTCTTTCTACTGATTAAAACATCGTTTGAGTGCTGAGGCGCGGTTTAAAGAAATTGCTATATGGTTTGGAATGACAGCCACGGTCAACAACGCGGAAATTGTTTATATGGTGATAAATAGTCACTGAGTTGATAAACAAACAGTGAAATATGTTTAATAAGAGACTATCCGCGTCAACTTCATCGAAAGGTCGCAGTGGAGTGTACACACAAGGCATGGCATCGAAAGTCGCCACAAAAAATGTAACGACTGTCACAGCTACTGGTTCCCCGGGATCGCCGGAAAACGCTGTGGTGATTCCCTGCATTAAGGCGGTGGATAACACAAAGCTTTTGCCAAAATATTCTGTCGGTAAGATTTGAAATGCAAGTTGTCTTTGCACGTGCTAAATGTAGTGATACCATTTTCTTTTTTCATCAGCCATAACTCGACCGAAAGATGATTTTCTCCCAGCTGAGGATTTGGACGCAGTACAGCTCGAACTTGAACTATTATTGTCTACTGTTGCTCAGCGTTATCGAGTCCTAAAGTCCGAGTACGATGCCATTGAAAAAGAAGACAGGCGCGACAGGAAAAACAAATTTGTCGAGAAACCGCCTACTTCGCCCGGTAAACGCAAAAAGGTCGAAGATAAAAAATCAAAAGACCGTTTTATGCCGTCGTTTAAAATGACCAAACAGCGGAATGCCGCTGCCCATTCACCGGCTCAGTCTCATCATACCGACGACAGGTTTGTAGTTGATTTTGCAGCATTTCGATTTTGGTCACCTATTTTAAACTTGAATTGGTTTTAATTTATTTTTCATGTCAGCATGGACGCTGTAGCACATTCGTCACACCACAATCCAAAGGATCATTCGAAACCTTCGATTCCGAAAAACGACATACCGAACAAATTTTGGTTGTCGGTTGAGCCGTACTGTATGCCTATCACAAACGAAGATTTAAAGGTAGATTAATTGGCATTGGTGTCGTGAAAGCTAAACAAATTGGTTTTTTTTCAGCTTTTGGATGATTTATTGGACCAGTATTCAGGACCATTGGTTCCACCAATCCCTGATCTCGGTCCGCATTACAGCACAACCTGGACAGTCGATGATCTAAAGGAGGAACAAGATAACTCTAATGCAAACGCAAAATTAAAGTCTAGAGGACATCTGGCTCAGAACAATGATGTGAATGGAATAATGAAAAAAGGAGAAAAACTAATGTAAGTTAACAATAATTGGTAGAGTTGTTTTTTCGGTGTTTCAGTAGTTTTTGAAAAAGACTTGTACAACCTATTACGGTTGCTGTAATAGGTACCGATAGTTACAGTCACAGAGATATAAATACTAGAGACGACAAGACGCCGTTTTTGTATAAAGCACATGCATTTTGAAGCAAAATTTAATGTTTTGAATGGAGCATTTGATGCCAGGTGGCAGTAAAATGCAAATAGTAGCCTAATATATATATGTATTGCGTTTTTTGTGTTCAAGACCTGAGTATAACATAAATGTGAGTAGGATGCTAATAGTAGCATAGTCTTTATTGTCGGTCCTTTACAAGGAAATGTCCGACTTCAAAACAGTCGCTACTTGTCATCTCCAGTATATATATCTATGGTTACAGTCAATTGCTTGTCAAACTGGACGTTGAGACGTTCGTCAACGCTGTTAATCGAACGTTACGATTACATCATACGGCCCCTGCTTCTGTAGGGCATTTGAAGTAAATACGAAGCTCTATAGACATCTGGAACTGGAATGGATTAGCATATCCATTCGGAGCTGTTTAAGAAGAGAACCAGTTCTCCAACCTTACTTTTCGAGATCTTATCCAGGTTATCAAACAATTTGTGTCTAATGAAAAGAAGATCAACAGTCTTACTCTTATTTGTTGTGGAGCTACAACTACGGCAATGGGACGTTACCCGTACTGACCGTTGCTTAATAGTTTGTCTGTTCTGCTCCGGTGGTAGGATGGCCTCTGGGATATGACGCAACTGGTTAGTTCTCTTCACCTGGAGTTCGCATTCATAAGAAACTGAGAGTATATTCGGCGCTTACGCATAATAGTTCCTAGAGGGTCATAAACAGACACAAAATACCTGCTGCGACTCCTCAGTTAATTGTTAAACCAGCGGTGCATCTGACTGTCGATTTATTTATGACTGAACCAGTCCTCTATTTGGCCCTGATTGGGAAACCAACAGCGAAATGAAGTTGGCGTGTGTCCCCATTTCTTGCGAAAGGCTACTTTTCAGGAGTTAAAAACGAAACGGGCTTCCCTAGTTGATTGTCGTTTAGATGGGGAAGTCAAAGTCCGGTATTTTTAGTGATAAAAAGCACCAGTTCGTGTTATTAGTGTGGTAGTGGTACTATGTATAATGTTTCGTCACTGTGATTATACTCTAGATGAACATATAGAGTATTATAAGTTTAATCCAGCCCGAAAAGTTTGTAACGCATAGAACCGAGCCTCGGACGAAAAAAAGTTATATAATATTTTGTGTTTATTTTTGGCCAAAAACCCCCAAATCCGTTTGCTGTCCGTCCGTCCGTCCGTTAGCACGATAACTCAAGAACGCGTTGACCTAGGAAGTTGAAATTTTGTCACAACATGTAAAATGGAAAAAGTAAGGCTAATTTCGTTAATGGGCGATATCCTTTCACTCCTTCGAGTACCTCCTATACAAGAGTCCTTAAAACACGTTTTCACAATTATTGCTCGAATGCTTCAAGTTAGGAACTTGAAATTTTGCATACTCTAGGTTTACAATGTTTGAATTGAAAGTTCCGAATATGATGCAAATCGAATGAGTCCTACGTGTAGCAGCCTAGAAAAGTCCTTCAAAAATGTATGCATGTTACTGAATCCACTATAACTCCAGAACGAATTAAAGCAGGAACTTAAAATTTTACAGGAATTAGTTTTATACCAAAACCAAAACGGAGTTCATTAATTAGCGCCATCTGTTGACTCCTTCGGGTAGCTGTCATACAAAAGTCCTTAATAAACATGTTCACCAATATTGAACGATAACTTTAGAACACTTTAAGTTATGACTTTGAAATTTTATACACATTAATTTTATAATAGTCGCATCTGAAACTATTAATATGAAAAATATCCCATAAGTCCTTCATGTAGCTGCCATACAAAAATTCTGTAAAATGTCCTAACTTACTTTATGGAACTCACTATAAATCAAAAAATCGAGTAGCCACTATACAATAGTTTGTACCTGTAAGTAAAAGGTCATGTAATAATTGCTTGTGCACTCCTCATTCTTTTGATATATTTCCAACTAAAAATATAAATCGGAGTTCAGCATTTCATCTAGAGTATAATACGATTGGCTTGCAGTCGATCGTGATTGCGTTATGTTTTTTACTGCTTTAGTTTATTGCTGAACGATTCTAATATGTAAATTAGTTAGGCATCCCCTTTAAAATTTTATTGTGGATAACAGGTTAAAAAATCAATCCCAAAAGCCTTGATTACACTGCAAATTTTGGTTAACAAAGAATTTTTTTTATTATCTTAGAACATCAATGGTCTCGTATATACCGCAATCGTTAATACGTATTAAACTGTTCTCGCTATTAAGTTAATACTGTTGCCGTTTATACCGCCGGAGCGTACTTAGTTAAAAGAGCTACGCGTAGTTTCCCTTTATTGCATGTAGCGATGAAACTCTATAGAAAATATACGAAAGTCAAAATCATCAAATCATCATACAAAATATCGAGGCTGTTTCAATGATTTTTAACATGATGTATGTTACACATAGACTTAAATTTCCGTAAAAAATATATTGATTTCCCAGACTATTGAGTGCATAAATACCTGCTACAAATTGAATTGTGAAGATGGAAGCGATTTAAGTTCTAGTCCACATGCGGAACTGAATTAACTTCATACCACACGTTTACACCGCTTCTTAATACGGCTTTACTCTTAATACGAATTAAGTTAATTCTGATGTATACGAGGCCAATGATCTCGGAAATATTGGCACTAAATTTAGAATTTGATGATCTTATCGAAAATTTTGTTCTTGCTTTGAAAATATCATCATCATTATCAATGGCACGACAGCCCAAATTGGGCTAGGGCCTGCAGAAAACATTGTCAGAAGTCATCTCGGTTCAGCGCTCTCGCACTCCAATTTGTGCATCTAAGAAGCGATCTGCAATCTGCGTCAACTGAGTCCTCGTATCTTTTCCGCGATCGTTTGCCCTGAGCTCTACCTTTCATGGGGCGTTTGGGAATTCTTCCGTCGCATATTCGCTCATGCCCACTGTAGCTTACTAAATCTTATAATAGTCGATGCGGCTGGGTCGTCATAGATGTTGTACAACTCGTTGTACCGGATATGCCATTCAGTGCCTTCTTTTACTGGTCCCAAAATTCTTCCAAGAATTCGTCGTTCAAAAGCATCTATTGATTTTTCCGACGCTAGGGTGAGAGTTCACGTTTCGGTTGCATATAGTAGCACAGGCCTTATTTTATTATAGTCTTTTATATGCGAAGTTTGCTCTGGCTGTGTCGATTTTAAGATAGGGCGCACCGTGAAATACGCCTTATTTGCTAGTGTGATCCGTTGCTTTACTTTGTCCCGTTTGTTGCCGTTTATTACAAGGTGTGGTCCCAAGTATGAGAAACGATTCATATTCTCCAGGTTGTAGTCCTCACGGTCATATTTTGTCTAGTTTTGTCTAGATTCCATCTCCCTGCTTCAGGCCGATGGCAAATTTTCAACGCTTCCGAACCTTTGAAAATTTGCATCTAATCTAATCTAATCTAATTTTGATATGCGGGGTCGTTCATTCCATTGGGTGCGCCGGACGCTAAAAAACTTCGGACCGGGCCTGACTGAACTCTACTCTCAAACGCAAGAACGAAAATTAAAAGAAACGGACAAATTAAAACACGCTCCTTTCACATTATGCAATCGTTGTCATTTGACTTTTTACGTTATGGAATTGGAATTGCATTGAGCAGAGAATAAAGAACTGGAAAAAACGCATTTTCTTAAGAGCCTGATTTCTGTGAGTGTGTGTGTGTGTGTGTGTCTGTGTTTTAGCAAGAACGTAGGAAATAGTTACGACAAAAGGCAAATTTGGAATTTAAATAATTTAAAAGATGCTGTACTTGCACATTTTTTTCCGTACCATCAAATGAACGAGCTTAATATCTGCAACAATTGTTTTACACAATTTTTGATTTTCTATCTATAAGGAAATGTAAAGGATTTGTATATATTTTCTTCTATATCTATCATGTTAGATTAGATACAGAATTGATTTTTACCTACAAGGTATTAGTGATTAGCTGGGTGTACCTAGAGTCACTTCATACGAACTAACACAAACATCCATTATTTTGAGTACGGACAATGTGTGTTTCATTTGAAACCAGTCCATTTGAAATTTTTTTGCAGTTGTCTCGATTTTTCATTTTAAGAATCTCCACTAAAGTGGATAAACGCTGTATTTAGTTGACATTTCATGAGACATATCTCGATTCCGTGAAACGTCCATCAAAATCCATCTGCTACACGTATACACACTAAAACTATGCCATTTAAGAAAACTGCGATTTTTTAAATTCGCAGGTTTTTAGTACTAAATATGTACCAAAAGTGGTGATTGTCCGTACTCATGATAGTGGATGTTTGTGTTAGTTCTTATACAGTGACTCTAGGTATACCCTTCCACGAATTTCGTCATATCTTTCAGGTGTGGTTAAATAATAAATACGTTTTTAAATCCATGTGATTTTTATGTATTCGTATTAAAAATAATTTAAGAATTTTTCTATTATTTTTTCTATACTAAATTTTAAAATTTAAAAGACGTTGGCAGCCAAGGAAATAGCGTTGTGGTGCTTTTGACAGCACTTCCTACAAATCCATTGAATTACTCACTCATAAAATAGGAGTGGAAGAAACGGTAACGAGATGGATAGTAGCGATGCTTGACTCTCGCAGAATCTCGGTTCAGATCGGAGGTAAAGGTCTCACTGTACGAGCGGTGAAAGGATGCCCTTAGGGAGGCGTACTCTCACCACTGTGTAGCATTGTTGTAGATGATCTCCTTAAGGACCAGGGGCCTTATTACTGGCCCCTGAATATCAAGGGTTTTGAGACTCAACCATGCACTGATGACCTGGTGATCACTGTAAGAGGTAAACATGATTGTATCATTTCGGACCGCATGCGAGAGGCCCTGGAGATAGTAGATCATTGGTGCGTCCAACGGGGATTAAGTATAAATCCAAGTAAAACAATTATAGTGCCATTCACTAGAAAACGGAAGGTAAACTTAAGGCTCCAGATCGTGAGAGGAACTACAATTAAATTCTCTTCCGATGTCAAATACTTGGGAATTACTTTGGACAAGTGTCTGACTTGGAATTTACATCTTAAAAACATTTCCACACGAGTAACATTGTCTTTTATTGCGTGTCGTTGGCTCTATGGTACCACTTGGGGTTTCAGACCAAATATTATATACTGGACCTACAAGTCTATTATATTATCAATGATCACATATGCCGCTATGGTAAACATGGCCCTATTACACTTAGAGATAAAGAAGGAGGCTCTGAGAGAGGCCATAAGACTACAGCAGCACAATAAATTCAAGGCAGGAGACCTTGTCGGTCACCATAAAATTCTACAGGAATTTAATCAGAAGGACCTAACCGACTCAGTAAACGATAACATGCCAAAGGTATATGATTTTGAGGAACCATATATGGCGACTCTGGGAGATCGTATACCATGGCAATCTGGTCTACCAGATTTTGGTGCTATAGTGGAACTGGAGCTGGCGTATTTGGACCCAATTGTAAAATATGGACGGCAATGGGACAAACAGCCACTGTGTTTCAAGCTGAGGTACATGCCATATAGCTGTGCGCGGCAGTGGCGTCTTCGCAGGGTGTGCAAGGTGTGCACTACATACCCAGTTACTGCAGCAAAAATTCCTGCACCGAAAGTTGCATACAAAAGTCACACCATTCTCATATCGACATCATGATGACAACGAAAATAGCGTCGCCGAAAAAGATTGAGCCAAGCTCAACTAACGGTGCTGATGGAAGCTGTGTCAACAGCGTAAACCCACCAAACTTTCACGTACCATCATCATCAATGGCGCGACAGCCCAAATCGGGCCAGGGCCTGCAGGATACACTGTCTGAAGTCGTCTCGGTTCAGCGCCCGCATCCTCCAATTTGTGCATCTAAAGCCTTGTATCCACTGAGATTGTCCGCGAGCATAGCTCGTGCACTTTACATGTGATTGCCGTATCTAAAAAAAATTGCATTCAACGTTCAACTCGTCACTAGCGCGCCGGCATCACGCTCAGCTCGCTTGCAGCTCGCGCGCTGTGAATGTCAACAGTACCCACTGAGCGTTTTATTACGAACTCGTGAATAGAACGGCAAGAAGCTAATAACGCGCAGCCAGGCTTGATGGATACGGTTTAAAAGCATGAACGCGCCTGTTTTTGAACGGCGGCGAGCTGCTTGTCTGTTTTCCATTTGAAATGGAAAGCTTCGTAGCGCGTTTATGATTTTTCGTTTTTTTTTATAATAGAATAGAGGTATCTGTACCTAATTTGGAGGATAGATTTAGTTTAGAATTGCTGTTACAACATGTAAAGGATCATCATAACATTATTTTCGTAATTATTATACCTGCCCTAAAATGGAAAGGAAGGATTTATGGTTCATTAAAGTTCATTTATGACAGAAATAGTGCGAAAAACCTATTGTTTTTAGCTCTAACCGGAATTGACTTAAAGCAAGGTATCACTTAAAACACCCGAAAAATGCCTCAATTTCACGATTTTTTTTTTGGATATAAAATAAATATATATGGAAAAAACAATTAATGGGTTATATAGAGGTATAAGTGAAGAATAATTGTGAATTTTTTTAGAAAAATATATTTCAAAATGGTGGCTCCAGCCCCTATGACGTAAGACCGCGATCGGCGTGAGTTGATTCACGCGGTACCTTCTACAGCCTCGCCAAGTGATCCGAAACCAAAAATTCAAAAAGTTTATGAAACTAAATTAAATTTGTGGGGCCCCAACGTTTTCCGATTTTCGAAAAACGCCCTGAGACTAAAATGGCAGCTATTTGAAAAAAAAATCACTTTTTTCACGCTTTTTTTGGCTTAAAAACTCAAATAAAAACAAAAGTGGAAAAAAAACTCGACGTTGGGGCCCCTCAAAATTTAGTTTACTTTTTTTTAAGCTTTATTTTATTAAAATCGGTTTATTCGTTCGAGCTGTAGAACGTACCGCGCTCCGGAAAAAGTGGTTTCGAGAAAAACGCGTTTAAAGTTTGACGTTATAAAAAAAATCGTATTGAATATCGGGGGAACCGTTCCACAAATCGGTCTGTAGCTCGTGGAGTACATTCGATATCGAAATATCTTTTCGCCCCCGTATTCTCAACATGTTAAGGATGAAAAAAAAAATAAAAAAAAAATGCATTTTTTTTCCCGTCGAGAAGTGATACCTTGCCTTAAGGCGGCTCCTCACAGAAAAAAAGCTCATGTGTTGATCGTATCGCCGCTCTGCTGTAAACTAGTGAAAACTAACATCATAAAATTTTTAGTATAGACACAGCTTGTGTCCAAGCTAAAAATTCTTATCCTACGATACAATCTTCAAAACCCTTTTCTAATGTACAGAGGTCTGTTCAAGATTTCTGCTATAGCTGCTATTAGCTGCTTTTGTGTCTCGGCTATGTACCGGAATGATTGTTAGTCGAGACACAAAAGCAGCTAAATAGCAGCTATAGCAGAAATCTTGAATAGACCTCATGTAGCAGAGTTGGTGAGCATTCCTCTTCCTCCTGGCAGATGTGTGTGGCGATGGGAAAGTGTCTATCTGGCCACCGCCAACTTAAACTCAGGCCACGCACATATGACAGTTCGTCATGAGAAATGCCTCGATTTTGCCTCGATTGGTGACGTCATGGCTCGATCTCCATACAAAATCTTCACTCATCGAGGGGAAATCGAGGCATTTTCGCTCTTCGAAAATTCAGTTGCGCGGCTTTTATCCAGAGGGCAATGATCTGGCTGGTTATGGCACCTACGGTTGCCGTGGTATGATCACTACCCAGGGATGGTTCGGTGTTTTTTTCTTATCAAAAGTGGAAGTGTAAAATGACGTCACAGTACTTCAGGTCAGGTCGTGTATTGCATTTTTCATCATGTTTGTTGACATCGGAAACACAATTGATCGAGCCATTACTGAACGACTAATGAATTATGGGTATTTTTAAGGTGTAAAGTACAACACAAGTCTGAAACCTTTTATATGAAATGAGAAAGATTTGCAAATAGGTATGCCATTTCTATGAAATTAAAATAATTCATATTATGTTATGAAAATCGGCGATTTGATTCGATGATTTTGATTTTTTCGTTGATTGACTATTTTCAACATTTGAATGCAGGATACAATGGTTAAAAACTCCTTGTTTTTCATTTATGCAAATGAAGACCAACAAAGCAATTTTTAGATAAAGGTCCTTTTTATTTATTTATTTTTATTTATAATGCCAGATTTTTGTCATGAAATATCGGCACAAAGAGTTACTGGTTGATAAGTCAATGCAGCTCAACAAAACTTTACGTATTTTATTATTACGAGTAAAGAACGATTATGTAAAAAAATCGACCTCAATACAGCAGCAGAATTAACGTCTAGTCGTTTTAAACTTTCATCTTCTGTTGCTAACTGGCATATCACGTTACACATATTGCATTTTAATAATATTTTACTTATAAATCCATTCTTGATTTCCTTCATAGGAACAAGGTTGCCAAATGTACACCCAAACATAGAAGAATGTTGACAAGCTCGTTTGATTTCTTCCAAGAAGAACCCAATATCCACAATTCTTTTTCCTTCTAATATAAAATTATCAACACACTCTGAGACGGACGACACTTCAAGTCTAAGAGAAGTATCGAATTCTGTGTCAAAATTTTCATCAATTGATATTTGGCAATTTGTACTGCCGCCGCTATCACGATCTTCTACACACCTTTTTTTCGCACTGTGATAAAGAAAAAAAATCTGCCAACAGTCTGGGCGCAACTGTATTATTTTTCCGGCAGAAGTTCAGAACGCGTTCAATTCGGGGATGCGGTGTATGTTACTATGTGACTGAAAACCTAACAAAAAGTTCGGGAAGCGGTTAGAAAAGGGTGTAACATATGAATTAAATAATTGGGTCATATTCCGGGATGCGGTCTAGAGGTTGAAAAAAACAAAGCTTTAAAATAGGTGATTATTAAACAAGCCTGAGGAAGTGAAAAGATATTCGATATCTGATCAGACCTGAGAAACATGGTGGAATTCATGAAAAAGTATACAACCAGTTTACACCCTCTTAGGGGTCGAATTTCAAAAAATCTTGAAAACACTTTCTAGGTATTCACATGAAGAATCGGTAGAAAAAAAATGAACTCAATATTTCGAAAGACCTAGTAGATATGACGAAAATCGTGAAAATATATGCATTTTATATTAACCGATATTTTTTTTTGCCCCCCCCCCTTCTGAACGCCAATGAATATTCAAATTTTTTTTTATCAGAATTACTTTTCTAGTTAATTTACATATACGTACCGAGTTTCAACTTAACAGCATAAGCCGTTCTAAAGTTAGGAAAAACACCCCCCACCACCGTACCATACTACCCCTAAAAAAAACTCTATCTTTCCACCATGCCACTACTATAGCTCTATCTAAATACCAAATTTCAGCTTCCTATCATTAAAGATTCTTAAGATATAAGCATCGAAACTTTTTCTTTCTCACCCTTCCCCACCCTCACCCTCTACACCCACACCCCCAAACTTTTTTTCCCTACTAGGGTTCTATTAGGCCTACTTCTGGTAAAAATTTGAAGCAACCATCTTACACTGTTATTGAGATATGAAACGTGTTATTTTTGGAAAATTCTTATCCCCTCCACTTACGTACTCCCCCGCCCCCTTCAAAGATTTTACTTTGAGCAATCTTTATTTATCAAGCTTTGTATCCAAACCGAATTTTGTTTTTCTGGTGCCACTGGTTTGGGAGATATTGTAATGTTAAGTATTTCAACCCCCACCCCCGCACGTCACTACCCCCACCCAAAAATTTTATTTCAATCTTTTCTCCTAGTATAACTACAGATATTTGTTAAGTTTTAATTGCTTGCTATTAACGGTTTAGGAGATATGGATTTTAGAATGTGTCGATCTCGACTTTTTTGCGTTTCGGACGCATTGCTTCCCCCTCCACTCCCACACCCCTTCACCCATATCTGTTTTTTTTTTTGCAAATGGGTCCATTATCAAAGCTCTATAGAAATTCTAAGTTTCAGCCTCCTAACACAAGCGGTTCCTGAGATCTAGAAACCTAAATTTTTCGTCTAAAACGCTTACCCCGCCTTCCCCCTTACACCTCCTCCCCTGAAAATAATGTCAATTCAAGGGGTCCACCAAGTCTATTCTTAGAAAAAATTTTAATTTAATAGCTCCACTGGTTTGAGAGCTACGAGCCTTCAAAGATTTTGGGGCGGTCGACGTACGGCGTACGGGGTACGGCGTACAGACGGAGTGAAAACTTTTATTGCTTTTTTCGCGTCTACTAGTCATGAAACGTGGACAAAAAAATTTTGAGGGCAGCAAATTTTTTTTTTTTAAAAATCGATAACAATACTGTATTATTAATAATACAGTAAAATAATAAATATACTTTATTTTTATTTTTTCATTAAGGGAGAATGGGGCAAAGTGGGCTAGCAAGGTAGAGTGGTCCCTTTCAAAATTTCTAAGAGTATGCAATAGCACCATCTTTTAGCAAAATAAATTATACGCGATAAAGCTTCATAAATTGTGGTCAATTTATGAAGAAATTCACTTTAATTACAGCTCCCTGAATTTCCTCATATTACGATTTTGACACTATCTGATGTAAATATGTATTAGTATTTAATAATTGCATTAAAAAAATTGTTAGTGACTGAGAATTGCTTGGAACAGTAACCTTGAGATCGGCATACGGATTCTGAAACTTCCAAAGTAATGTAATGTAAGTAATTGATGATTATTTAAAAATATATAAATTTAAGCATCTGGCTTACTGTTTAGTGTTCATACCAATATAATTTTATTTGATATTTAAAAATAACAATTTTAGCATGGCTAGAACCTTAGATCAGGTAACTAAGGATAGGACACCCCGGTGTAAAAGTGTGATAGAAATAGAGACTGAAATTATTTTGACAGCACCATGGGGTCCAAGGTTGCCAAGGGATCTTGCCAGTCAAAAACACACGTGAAATAATCATGAAGGAAGAGAGAGAAATATCACATGAACGTAACACAAACGGAAAAATATTACTTACTTGAGATTTGCCAACATCCACTTTCCACTTTTTCTTTTTCTCTGTTTATTGTCTTTAGCACCCATATTAATTGATTTTCTTAACAAATTATGAATAGTGAAGTTTATTTACACCTAATTCGTATATTCCCAAAAATACTATTACCACGGTCCAAATCAGTGATTTATAATCGAGCTATACTTTAGTTGTATGGGTGCACACCGATCGTTTAGTTTCGTTCAAAGTAACGAGATCAATATGAAAGACGATTCCCTTTCGATCAGAATCCGACTAAACTGTTGGCTAGACCGCTATATGCACAGTAGCTTATAGAAATGCGCACACCCCCCACATAGAACCGATTTGTTATTTCTAATCCGAGTGCAAACATTTGGGGTTTCCCTGTTTAGGTTTTAAACCTTTGGTGACATATCCTGGCCTATTTAAAAAAGGTTGGCATACAAATTTAATAAACGCGTTAGCATTTTACCTTTCCCAAATTAGCACTATAGCTGGCAACATGCAGACACTATGTTCTGAGAGAGGCAAATTTTTAAAAGACCAATTAGTTTGAATATTCTTGGATTTTCCGAAATCTTTCCATCCTTCAATGAATGTATCCCTTCAATAACTTTTTCGTCTGTGATATTTTTTTATGGTATCATGATTTTCATCAATGCGTAGGTACCTGATGCCCTTACTACTGCTTGTAACTGAATTTATTAGTATCTGTTTTATGCCCTTACCTGCGCCTATCGGGACGCAAATTGACATATTCCGAGACGCTACGCTAATGTAAATTATCGGCGCTAATCTTCTATTGTTCCACAAGAAAATTACAAGCACTTAAATATTATAATACAAAACCGCTGTTTTCGCTTCTACAATTGCAGAAGAATGGCGAGAGATTATAAATGACATTATCGTGCTAAACTTAGGCGATAGCCTTGCTAAGCGTGGAATTTTCATCGAAACATATTAGCGCGCTACACATATGAGGAGGTCCTAGCATTAAAGAATGTACCTGCGAGTCTTAAAATGTTTGATTCATTTTACTTTATTATTTTAATAATTAAGTATTGTGATTGATTTTTTAAAAAAAAAAATTTGCTACCCTCAAAATTTTTATTTTCACGTTTCATAACTAGTAGACGCGAAAAAAGCAATAAAAATTTTCAGTCCGTCTGTCCGCCGTACGCCGTACGCAAGATCGTTTGGAGGCAAGATTACGATATCTCATGAACCAATTGCTCTAGAAAAATAAAATTTGGTTTGGGTATAAAGGTCGACAAATAAAGATTGATCAAAGTAAAATTTTTTAAGTGGGAGGTGGAGCATAGAAGTGGAGGGGATGAGAATTTTTCAAATCAAACACATTTCATATCTCAAGAACAGTTTAAGATAGATGCTTAGAATTTTTACCAGAAGTAGCGCTAATTAAACCCTTGTAGGGAAAAAAGTTTTGGGGTTGTGGGTGTAGAGGGGGAGGGTGAAAAGGAAAAAGTTCCGATGCTTATATCTTGAGAACCTGTAATGATATAAGCCTTAAACTTGGTATTTAGATAGAGCTATAGTAGCGGAATGTTGGAAAAATATATTTTTTTTAGGGTTAGTATGCTACGGGGGTAGGGGGTGTTTTTCCTAACTATTAAACGGTTCATGCTAGAAAGTTGAAACTCGGTGTGTATATGTAAATCAACTAGAAAAGTATTTCTGATAAAAAAAAAATTGAATATTCATTGGCGTTCGGAAAGCGGGGCTAAAACAATTATTTGTTAATATAATAGATATAAAATTCATATATTTTCACGATTTTCGTCATATCTACTAGGTCTTTCCAAATATTGAATTCATTTTTATTCTACGGATTCTTCGTATGAATACCTAGAAAGTGTTTTCAAGGTTTTTTGAAATTCGACCCCTAAGGGTAGTGTGGTACAAGTGGGGGTGTTTTTCCTATATATGGAACGGCTTAAGCTACAATGTTGAAACTCGGTGTGTATATGTAAATCAACTAGAAAAGTAATTGTGTTAACAAAAAATTTGAATATTCATTGGCGTTCAGAAGGGGGGGGGCAAAAAAAAATATTTGTAAATATAATAAATATAAAATGCATATATTTTCACGATTTTCGTCATATCTACTAGGTCTTTCCAAATATTGAATTCATTTTTATTCTACGGATTCTTCGTATGAATACCTAGAAAGTGTTTTCAAGGTTTTTTGAAATTCGACCCCTAAGGGTAGTGTGGTACAAGTGGGAGGTGTTTTTCCTATATTTAGAACGGCTTAAGCTACAATGTTGAAACTCGGTGTGTATATCTAAATCAACTAGAAAAATAATTTTGAATAAAAAAAACGAATATCTATTGGCGTTCAGAAGGGGGGCAAAAAAAATTATCTGTGAAAATAGAATGCATATTTTCCCACGATTTTCGACATATCGACATACTACCTCGTCCCAAATAATGAATTTAATTTTATTCTATGTATTCTCCATATGAATACCAAGAAAGTGCTTTCAAGATTTTCTGAAAATTGACCCCTAAGGGGGTGTAAAGTGATTGTGTACTTTTTCATAAACTATTCCATGTCTCTCAGATCCAATCAGATTTTCACTTCCATGATCTTGTTCTTTTTGATAGGTTTTCAGTCACATAGTAGCCTAACCCGCATTTCAGAATTGAACGCGTTTCTAACTTCTGCCGGAAAAATAATAAAGTTACGCCCAGATTGTTGGCAGATTTTTCCTTATCTTCTTTACTTTTGGTCGAGTTAAGAAATAAAAATTTACTCATTAATTTTATATTACCATCTTCATATAATAAACATAACGCATTCACGATCGGCTGCAAGCCAATCGTAGGATACTCTAGATGAAATACTGAACTCCGATTTATATTTAAGTTGGAAATATATCAAAAGAATGAGGAGAGCACAAGCAATTATTACATGACTTTTTACTTACAGGTAGAAATTATTGTATCGTGGCTATTGGATTTTTTGATTTATAGTGAGTTCCATAAAGTAAGTTAGGACATTTTGCAGAATTTTTGTATGGCAACTACATGAAGGACTTATGGGATATTTTTCATATTAATAGTTTCAGCTGCGACTATTATAAAATTAATGTGTATAAGATTTCAAAGTCGTAACTTAAAGTTTTCTAGAGTTATCTTTCAATATTGGTGAACATGTTTGAAAGGACTTTTGTATGACAGTTACCCGAAGGAGTCAACAGATAGCGCTAATTAATGAACTCCGTCTTGGTTTTGGTATAAAACTAATTCCTGTAAAATTTTAAATTCCTGCTTTAATTCGTTCTGGAGTTATAGTGGATTCAGTAATATGTATACATTTTTGAAGGACTTTTCTAGGCTGCTACACGAAGGACTCATTTGATTTGCATCATATTCAAAACTTTCGATTCAAACATTCTAAACCTTAAGTATGCAAAATTTCAAGTTCCTAACTTGAAGCATTCGAGCAATAATTGTGAAAACGTGTTTTAAGGACTCTTGTATGGGAGGTACCCAAAGGAGTGGAAGGATATCGCCCATTAACGAACTTAGCCTTACTTTTTCCATTTTACAAGTTGTGACAAAATTTCAACTTCCTATCCTAGGTCAACGCGTTCTTGAGTTATCGTGCTAACGGACGGACGGACGGACAGCAAACGGATTTGGGGGTTTTGGCCAAAAATAAACACAAAATAATGTAACTTTTTTTTGTCCGAGGCTCGGTTCTGTGCGTTACAAACTTTTCGGGCTGGATTAAACTTATAATACTCTATATGTTCATCTAGAGTATAAAAAGGTTTATATCCCAAATTTGATGTGTTTATGGTGTGTTTGGGTTCAACACACACAACAACGTCATAAAACTACTTGTAATTACAATCTCTTACAATCTTAATGCGATTAAAAAGCTGCCCAACTGATCACAGCTGAGTCCAGTACGCGCCTACCTCTAGTATCATTTCGGACCGATCGCACACATACAGTTTTACTCAATTTTCCATTATAATTGAATTCAAAACTACTGTCCAATTTGACAGTCGTGCTTACAGTGTATATCCTCCAAACTCTGAGCAGTGTAAGCGCCAGAAAATATACTTTTCATAACGTCATTGTATCCATGCAAATTGTAGGCGTGTGAAGGCGATTCGGGCCGATTGTGAGTAAAAATGCAGAAAGCATAATTCGAATCACGGCCTATATGAATGTTATTTTATTCAAAACATCAAAAGGACAAAATGAAAAGCTTCCTTGAAACTTTCACAGCGTTTCTTCAAGACTTTCAAGCTTCAAAACTTTCAAATTTTGGAGCTACCTATCGACGAATAGTCAAACTATTTTAGCCTTTTGTATGGAGAAAAGTGTTTTTTTAAAATACACCCCCATTTCATTTATTTGTTTGGGGGGACGTTATTTTTTTTTACAATATGTTAGGAAACAGTCTAATTAAAGTTATATTCCGAAAAAATACTTGTAAAATTAAGAGCAAAGTAGAAAAAAAAGACATTGAAAAACAGTGTTTTTTACATATTGTTAACACTCATTTTTTTAATTAAAATAGCAAAATATTAAAAATCCACTGCCGAGGATTGGTTAAAGACATCCTTCTTTTCAGATTAACGTACTTTTCAGTTCATTTTTATCCAATAGAAACGCTGTATGAATGTATGAAAAGTGAACCATATTAGCAAAATTTTAAAACATCTACCTTTTAAATACATACAACTTTTTCAAATTTAAAAAAATCGAAAAACCGATACCGAGGATTGGTTCGAAAAGCATCATTCTTTCTAATTTACTCAAAACTAAAGTATACTGAAATATAGCGTCAGTTCTATGAGTGTATGAAAATCGCCATTTTTCAGTTATTTTCGCAATTATGAGAGGAGGCGCCTTAAGGCACTTTAAGATCTTTTCGTCAAATGCATTAAGGTACGTAAAGTTTGTGGCAAAACTTTATGAACCTTATACCCAACTGTCCGCCTTCCGGACCACTGTAGTGTCTGTCAGGCGGAGCTTATGGCGATCAAGGAGGCCCTGTCCTGGCTGAGGTGTAATGTAATATCTACTAGGGATATTTGCATTTTCACAGACAGCCAAGCGGCAATAGAATCCTTGGAATCGACCTCGACAACATCAAAGGTCGCCGTAGAATGTAGATCATCTCTTAAGGAGATGGCCGAACAGTTCAATATTCTTCTGTGCTGGGTGCCAGGACACAGGGATATTCCAGGAAACTGCATGGCTGACGAACTCGCTCGGCGCGGTACCACCCTTCACACTGCCGGTACATCAGAATCTGGGTGTGCCTCTCTCCACATGTAAACTGCTACTGAGACTGGACTCAATTGAGAAAACCAACTCAAGATGGGCAGATGGTACAACATGTCACACTGCGAGACAGATCTGGCCAAAGCTGGATCTAAATCACTCTAAAAGGCTGACTCTGCTCAAAAGGGCGGACATAAGCAAAACAATCGGTGTCCTAACCGGACACTGTCTTATAGGTCGACATGCTGAATGGCCCGGACTTTTCCCAAACGACTTCTGTAGAAGCTGCCAGGAGGAGGAGGAGGAGACAGTCTTTCACTTTCTCTGTACTTGTCCAGCTCTGTCCGCCAGAAGGAAAGCTCATCTCGGAGCGTACTTCTTCAACTGTCTTGGTGATCTTGCCACAATAGCCCTGACCAGAATAGACTTAAGGCACCTTAAGGCAGCTTAAGTTTTTCTACGACTGTATAGAAATGCACGTAGACAGCCAGAATGGACTTAAGGCATCTTTCGTTGACTTTTCCAAACTTTCGTTAAAACTTAAGTGTACGGTTCTGAGCGTAGAAACTTAAGCAAACTTATGCGTTTGACATTTATTCACAGATTTTCCGAAATTTTTGTACTTTATGACTTCAGGCTTGTGATTTATAGTTAACTCCACTTTAAAAAAGAAAAATTTATTTTAATTTACACTCTCTTGATGAGTATTTGACGGCCGATATTTGACTTTTTTAGCTGTCAAACTTCTCTTACCTTAAGGCTATTGTGGTTGGGTATAAGATTCATTAAGTTTTGCCACAAACTTTACGTGCCTTAAGGCGTTTGACGAAAAGTTGTTAAGATTCCTTAAGTCTATTCTGGTCAGGGCTAATGGAGGTCGCGAGAATCCAACGCTTCATTACAAGCTCTAAATGGTTCGACGAGTAAGACCGTATTCGATGATCCTGTGGTATCACAACGGACCTTTTAGGTCTAAGTGTGTCCGTGTTCTCACGGACAGCCACGCGTACCTACCTACCTACCTACAGTTAGATGGTCTTACTGCTCAATCGATCACGAAGCTCAACGAAGAGGTTTCTAGGAACAGAGCCATATTAACTCGCTTAATAGACTGTATATGTTTCCTTCCGGTGCAAAATTTAGCTTTCAGGGGTCATGAAGATATTGTCTTTAAATCGCGGTAATTTTAAAGAACTCTTAACATTACTTTCTGGATATGATGAATTGCTGGCGACACATTTGAAAACGACTACTGTTTTCCAGGATACTTCGGCAACAATTTAAAATGAATTGATTGAATGTATTAGTAATGTTCTCACTAGGCACATTGATTCTGAAATATTGGACACTCGATTTTTATCCGTGTTAATGACGAGACATCCGATATTTCTTCAAAATCTCAGTTATCTTTTATCTTTCGGTACACAATATGCAGTGGAAATTCAGTAGAAAGGAGGCGAAAATGTTTTTCAACACACTTTCAGGAGTTTCTTCATTTTTTAAACATTCAACAAAAAGGATCAATTTGTTGGATAATATTGTCAAAAAAAGGTTAGCATCAGTAGCTCCAACTCGTTGGAACTTTACGTCAAGGCTGGTAAATACATGTTACAACTTTCGAGAAGAATTAATCGAATTTTTCAGTAGCATTGTTGCAAATCCTCATGACTGGGATAGTAATACTACTATAATTGCTCGGGGTTTCTTACATTTTTTGCGTTGTTTCGAAACATACTTTCTATTGAAAATTTTTTCTCAAATTTTTTCTTTGACTGATATTCTTTTTGATATTCTTCAAAAGAAGCCGATAAATATAGAATATTGCATCAGCTCTGTAAAAATGGCAGAAGATAGTATAGCATTGATCACGAATAAATTTGACACAATTTATGAAATGGCTAAAGTAAAATCTGGTCGCCCTGAAAATAAGAGAAATGTGATGCTAATATTTATTATAAGCAAATCTTTAATGAGATAATAAATACGATTCTTACTCAAATGAGTTCAAGATACAAGTCTCTGGATAAATTAAAATTTGTCCAGCTGTTAGATTCCTCAAAATTCAATTTATACTGTCAGTATTTGCCAAATGAAGCCTTCGACAATCTTAAAACGAAATACAGTCATTTTATGACCCAATAAAGTTAAAAAATCTGCCAACAATCTGGGCGTAACTTTATTATTTTTCCGGCAGAAGTAAGGAACGCGTTCAATTCTGAAATGCGGTGTAGGCTACTACGTGAGTGAAAACCTATCAAAAAGAACAAGATCATGGAAGTGAAAATCTGATTGGATCTGAGAGATATGGAATAGTTTATGAAAAAGTACACAATCACTTTACACCCCCTTAGGGGTCAATTTTCAGAAAATCTTGAAAACACTGTCTTGGTATTCATATGGAGAATACATAGAATAAAATAAAATTCATTATTTGGGACGAGGTAGTAGATATGTCGAAAATCGTGGGAAAATATGCATTCTATTTTCACAGATAATTTTTTTTGCCCCCCTTCTGAACGCCAATAGATATTCGTTTTTTTTATTCAAAATTATTTTTTTAGTTGATTTAGTTATACACACCGAGTTTCAACATTGTAGCTTAAGCCGTTCCATACATAGGAAAAACACCCCCACTTGTACCACACTACCCTTAGGGGTCGAATTTCAAAAAACCTTGAAAACACTTTCTAGGTATTCATACGAAGAATCCGTAGAATAAAAATGAATTCAATATTTGGAAAGACCTAGTAGATATGACGAAAATCGTGAAAATATATGCATTTTATATTTATTATTTTTACAAAGTTTTTCTTGCCCCCCCCCCCCTTCTGAACGCCAATGAATATTGAAATTTTTTTTTATCACAATTACTTTTCTAGTTGATTTACATATACACACCGAGTTTCAACATTGTAGCTTAAGCCGTTCCATATATAAGAAAAACACCCCCACTTGTACCACACTACCCTTAGGGGTCGAATTTCAAAAAACCTTGAAAACACTTTCTAGGTATTCATACGAAAAATCCGTAGAATAAAAATGAATTCAATATTTGGAAAGACCTAGTAGATATGACGAAAATCGTGAAAATATATGAATTTTATATCTATTATATTAACAAATAATTTTTTTTGCCCCCCTTTCTAAACGCCAATGAATATTCAAATTTTTTTTTATCACAATTACTTTTCTAGTTGATTTACATATACACACCGAGTTTCAACTTTCTAGCATAAACCGTTTAATAGTTAGGAAAAACACCCCCTACCCCCGTAGCATACTACCCCTAAAAAAAAATTATTTTTCCAACATTCCGCTACTATAGCTCTATCTAAATACCAAGTTTAAGGCATATATCCTTACAGGTTCTCAAGATATAAGCATCGGAACTTTTTCCTTTTCACCCTCCCCCACCCTCCCCCTCTTCACCCACAACCCCAAAACTTTTTTCCCTACTAGGGTTTAATTAGCGCTACTTCTGGTAAAAATTCTAAGCATCTATCTTAAACTGTTCTTGAGATATGAAATGTGTTTGATTTGAAAAATTCTCATCCCCTCCACTTCTATGCTCCACCTCCCACTTAAAAAATTTTACTTTGATCAATCTTTTTTTGTCAACCTTTACACCCAAACCAAATTTTATTTTTCTAGAGCAATTGGTTCATGAGATATCGTAATCTTAAGTTTTTCACCCCCCACCCCCATACACCACTTCCCCCACCCAAAATTTTTCTTAATTTTGTTCTCCTAGTATAACTACAAATATTTGTTAAGTTTGAATAGTGTGCCATTACCGGTTTAGGAGATATGGATTTTAGAATGTGTCTATCTCACCTTTTTTGGGTTTCGGACGCATTACATTTCCCCCCACTCCCACACCCCTTGATCAATATTGACAATTTTTCTGCAAATGGGTCTACTATCAGAGCTCTATAGAAATTCCAAGTTTCAGCTTCCTAACATAAGGGGTTACTGAGATCTGGAAACCAAAATTTTCGGTCTAAAACACTTCCCCCTCCTTCCCCCTCACACCCCCACCCCCAAAAATTTGATCACTTCAAGGCGCCTACCCCATCTATTCGTTAAAAAAATTTCAATATAATATCTCAAAGCGTTTGGCAGCTACGAGCCTCCAAACGATCTTGCGTACGGCGGACGCCGTACGGCGTACGGCGTACGGCGGACAGACGGACTGAAAATTTTTATTGCTTTTTTCGCGTTTACTAGTTATGAAACGTGAAAATAAAAATTTTGAGGGTAGCAAATTTTTTTTTTTAAAAAATCAATCACAATACTTAATTATTAAAATAATAAAGTAAAAGGAGTTGTGTGTCATTTATGGTTCCGACGTGTATAAAAATAAAAGAATAGATCAAATTTTACATCTCATAATAGAATTACAATTAGAAGATACATAATTATTGGCTTCCTTAATTCTAACAATACCATCAACAACAGCTTCCGTTGAACGTTCATTCTCGGCACTAAAATTAATTAAAACTTATCTTAGAAGCAGCATGGGTCAAGGAAGATTAACTATAATACCTTATCACTGTTAGGCATTGAAAGTGAGTTAGTAAAAAAACTTAAATCGAACCCTATTTTCATTGAAAACGTTATCGAAAATTTCGCCGAAAACAGAGACGGATCCCGTTAAAATAAAAATAATAAAAATAAAAGGAATAAAGCAATAATTCGTATAAAAACATTTAACATGGAATAGTAAATATTTATTGCCATTATGACCTTCTCATGAAACTATCAATATAGTCTATTTCGTTGGTACATACTATATGTAAATTTTTCCAAATATATGAATTATGCATTGAACACCCACCCAACTCAACCGCGAGACGCCACTAGTGCGCGAGTAAACTTCTACTGAATAAACCAAAAGGCGCTACAGTTATTATCTTATCTGATAGCCATGCGGCACTGCTAGCGCTGAAATCTTACTGTTTCAGCTCTAAGCTTGTGTGGGACTGTCATACTATTCTTCTGGCACATCATAGTAGTCTTACCCTTATGTGGGTGCCAGGACATGAAGATATTCCGGGTAACGAATCGGCTGACCAGCTATTTCCTCGATTTTATCCAGGTTGGTTTTATTCGAAAGTATATATGTATATTGAGGTACGCTAATAATTCATCAACCGAGGCGCTGCTGTCATGGTCGGCGGAAAGAATGTCCATCGTTTGCACGGCCTGCGGTTAAGGAACTGGTTGCTTCAAAACAAACATTTCAAAAAGTTTCTTAAAATGTAATGTATGGTGCCCTTCGCTACGTAGGGTTTTTTAGAAAATTTTTTTTTCTCATGAAATGGCGACCGATTGAACTTTATTTTCAGTTTTTAACCGACCTTTCCGGCTTGATAAGAAAAAGTAAAAAAAATCCTACGTAGCGAAGTAGAAAAAATAATGTGTGAAATTTTGGAAGCAGTGGGTTCAGCCGTTTTCCGAAGATTTTGAGAACTGTCTTTGAATAGTATGTTTCAAGATAATCGCGTGCGAATAAAGCTCTATATAGAGAATTTACGAAGGTTAATTGCCCATAACTTTCACAATTATTGGAATTTCAATATAAAATTTACAGACAACATTCTTAAGACTACAAACTTTAAGATGATCAATCACAATGCTCCGTTCCGTTATGTCAGTGGATTGTTTACGAATACGTGTAGCACTTTCTTCATTTTACGATGTCGAACTTTTTAGAAATGCTAGAATTGTTTTTTCATATGTATTTATTGTTCCGTTTCAATAAACTTCTCGTCGTCCATTTTTCAAATATTTTGTTCTTTACTTTACTAACTTTTCAACTGTCACTTCCGACAAGTGAGGTTAGGCCGGGTGTAGTTCAGTGGTAGCGTACTAGGCTTGTAAACGCGATGTCGTGGGTTCAATTCCCCAGAATCTACGCATAAATTATTTATAAGAATTTTTCAGTTGCTATTGGCTTTGAAATTATTAATATAAATAATGAACAGTGCGGAATGTTAGGATCACTACTAAAGGTTTTAACACTGAGCAGATGAGTTCTGTTTACATTCTTATCAGATTCACTAACACCATCAGAGATACCAGACAGTAGTTGATTTGTTATAGGCAACATTGCTGTTCTGGTAGATCACATCATAGCCAAAAACAGCACTCAAAATTATTAACACCAACTAGTACACTACCATACCCGGCCCGATTTCTGATCTCCCATCCCTAAGCTGACTGGATTGTACACTACAGTGAGTGTATTAAAGGCTAACCACCTAAGTCCAGTTCAGTGTCCTTAAAAAAAAAATGTGATCCGTAAAAGTTGAATTTTAGTCAACTCGTCCGTTCCGTTACGACCATTGTGTGTACCATATTTACATGGCCAGCCCATAAGGTCTACTTTGACAGCTGAACGTGACGGAACGGAACGGATGCATTGTGATCGGCACTTAACTCTACATTTAAATACCGGGCCTAAAGAGCCATACAGAATGAACGCAATCGGAGTTTTTTAGGTTTTCAGTCACGTAGTACCATACACTGCGTCGCAGAATTAAACGCGTTCTGAGCTTCTACCAAAAAATAATTACATTGCGTCCAGACTCTTGGGAGATTTTTCAGCTATTATTATTATACTCTAGATGAAATCATATAGAGTATTATAAGTTTGATTCAGCCCGAAAAGTTTGTAACGCATAGAACCGAGCCTCGGACGAAGAAAAGTTATATATTATTTTATGTTTATTTTGGGCCAAAACCCCCAAATCCGTTGGCTGTCCGTCTGTCCGTCCGTTTGCGCGATAACTCACGAACGCGTTGACCTAGGAAGTTGAAATTTTGTCACAACTTGTAAAATAGTAAAAGTAAGGCTAAGTTCGTTAATGGGCGATATCCTTCCACTCCTTCGGGTACCTCCCATACAAGAGTCCTTGAAACACGTTTTCACAATTATTGCTCGAATGCTTCAAGTTAGGAACTTGAAATTTTGCATACTAAAAGTTTACAATGTTTGAAGCGAAAGTTCAGAATATGATACAAATCGAATGGGTCTTTCGTGTAGCAGCCTAGAGAAGTCCTTCAAAAATGTATGCAAGTTATAGAATCCACTATAGCTCCAGTACGAGTTAAAGCAGGGATTCTAAATTTTACAGGAATTAGTTTTATATCAAAAGCAAGACTGAGTTTATTAGTTGTATTGGCTTCAAAATGTTAATATAAAGTATCCCACACACTGACGCGATTTATTCGCTGACGCTGCGATTATTTCGCAGCGGAAAATTCGCCTTCTTTTATTTACATGGTAACTAATGGGAATGACCACACCAACGCGGTGCGTATTCGCTGTTGCTGCGGTTTTGCAGCGTATTTATTCGTGGCGGATTTTGTTCGCGGTTGGACGCGTTTTTCTCGCTTTCCGCTCCAAAATGTCAAAAGTTGAGAAACTGATAGGTAAAACTCGTTCGTCAATATCCTATTTTATTTAAATTGGCGGATGAAAATTACAAAACCGTTAAAAGAAAACCATATTTCTGTCATTCAAAGTTGATGTCATGGACCCACTTTCCAGTTTTCTGGAAAACAAATTATTATTTGAAAGCGAATTTCACCGCGATTGAAAACGCTGTAATGTGGGCATATAGACGAATTTCGCAATCGCAGCAAGCGCGAATTATCCGTCGCCGCGACGTCAGCGAATAAATCGCGTCAGTGTGTGGGATACTTTAATCGTGAACAGTGCGGAATGTTTAATAGGGTCACTTGTAAGGGATTTAAACCTGAGCAAATGAGTTCTGTTGACCTTCTAATCAGCTTCACAAATACCATCAGAGCTGCCAGACAGTAGTTGATTTGCTATAGGCAACTTTGCTGTTCTGGTAGATCGTATCACAGCCAATAGTGCTGAAAAAATTATTATCACTAACACCTTCTAGTACACTGTCATTCCCGGCTCGATTCCTGATCTTCCTTCCCATTCCTAAAAACTGATTAAGTTCAGTATCCCCTTTCTTCTCCACAATTTCCTCCAACTTCCAACCTCTCCTTCGCACCAATAACATATGGAAAAATATTCGATAGAACGAAACCGCGGCCAAATGGGCTCAGTTCGTTCTTGAAAATTAGCCATAAACAGCAATCAACTGTAGGCGCTGTACTATGGTGCAGTGGGATCACAACGGACCCATCTAGCGGTCTATGTGCTAGCTACCTCTGCCGATAACTACCTACCTTACCTAACCTAACCTCATTAGTTGGCGCCATCCGTCGACTTCTTCGGGTGGCTGTCATACAAAACTCCTTAACACACGTGTTCACCAATATTAAACGATAACTTTAAAACGCTTTACGTTACGACTTTGAAATTTTGTATACGTTGATTTTATAATGAAAACTATTAATATGAAAAATATCCCATAAGTCCTACATGTAGTCGCCATACAAAAATTCTGTAAAATGTCCTAACTTAATTTATGGAACTCACTATAAATCAAGAAATCGAGTAGCCACTATACACTAGTTTCTACCTGTAAGTAAAAAGTCATGTAATAAATGTTTGTGCACTCATTCTTTTGATATTAATTTCCTCCAACTTCCAACCTCTCCTTCGCACCAATAACATATGGAAAAATATTCGATAGAACGAAACCGCGGCCAAATGGGCTCAGTTCGTTCTTGAAAATTAGCCATAAACAGCAATCAACTGTAGGCGCTGTACTATGGTGCAGTGGGATCACAACGGACCCATCTAGCGGTCTATGTGCTAGCTACCTCTGCCGATAACTACCTACCTTACCTAACCTAACCTCATTAGTTGGCGCCATCCGTCGACTTCTTCGGGTGGCTGTCATACAAAACTCCTTAACACACGTGTTCACCAATATTGAACGATAACTTTAAAACGCTTTACGTTACGACTTTGAAATTTTGTATACGTTGATTTTATAATGAAAACTATTAATATGAAAAATATCCCATAAGTCCTACATGTAGTCGCCATACAAAAATTCTGTAAAATGTCCTAACTTAATTTATGGAACTCACTATAAATCAAGAAATTGAGTAGCCACTATACACTAGTTTCTACCTGTAAGTAAAAAGTCATGTAATAAATGTTTGTGCACTCATTCTTTTGATATTAATTTCCTCCAACTTCCAACCTCTCCTTCGCACCAATAACATATGGAAAAATATTCGATAGAACGAAACCGCGGCCAAATGGGCTCAGTTCGTTCTTGAAAATTAGCCATAAACAGCAATCAACTGTAGGCGCTGTACTATGGTGCAGTGGGATCACAACGGACCCATCTAGCGGTCTATGTGCTAGCTACCTCTGCCGATAACTACCTACCTTACCTAACCTAACCTCATTAGTTGGCGCCATCCGTCGACTTCTTCGGGTGGCTGTCATACAAAAGTCCTTAACACACGTGTTCACCAATATTGAACGATAACTTTAAAACGCTTTACGTTACGACTTTGAAATTTTGTATACGTTGATTTTATAATGAAAACTATTAATATGAAAAATATCTCATAAGTCCTTCATGTAGTCGTCATACAAAAATTCTGTAAAATGTCCTAACTTAATTTACGGAACTCACTATAAATCAAGAAATCGAGTAGCCACTATACACTAGTTTCTACCTGTAAGTAAAAAGTCATGTAATAAATGTTTGTGTACTCCTCATTCTTTTGATATATTTCAACTAAAATATAAATAGGAGTTCAGTATTTCATCTAGAGTATCATACGATTGGCATGGAGCCGATCGTGACTGCGTTTTGTTTTTCACTAGCTACAAACTGCATGAAAATCGGCTCGCTATATGTGAGAACCAACTCGCAATCACTTGCTTACAGAAACATTGTTATCACTTGTTTACACGATTATTCCAGTATACGACGTCAATTACGGTAATTTCTTATTAGGTGAGGATACAGACACAAAACTGCATGAGTTCGTTCTCACTATGCCGTTTTGGTGAGAAATTTCTCATTTCATGAGTTACAGAACTGAGCTACAGATACCGAATCGTTTTTTTGTTTTATTAGTTTCTTTCATTTGCAATTGGTTACTTAGAGTCGGTCCATATGTCGTTGCGATAATAATGTTTTTATTTACTGTATTTAATAAATTGTATTGAAAAATTATATAATACTAATAAAATATTCTAACTAATAGGGGTGAAGGTGTAACCGGGCCATTGACACAAAGATTGGTATCTGCACTAATGGAGGAGAATTTAATGACTGACGGTCTGTCAAATGCAGATAGCAACAGTAGTTCTGAGAATACTACAAACTCTTCATGTACCTTACGCTCGATTTCACTGATGAAAAATGGAATAAATATTGAAAAACTACTCAAGAAAGAATTGATCGAACAAGGCATCCTGGATCCGGAGGATTTTAATAAAGTAAGACATAATGATAATACACATTTGCGTATATTCTAATTTTTTTATTTTTTTTATCTTCAGGGCCAGGAAGATGAAATTTTAGGTGAGATAAAACGCGTTTTAGCAGAATTATCGGCAATTTCAGAGTACAATAGCACAGAGATACTTAGATTACATGCAGGTGCCAAAGAAGAACTTAAAAGACTCGATGTAAAAAGAAAGTTGGATGTGGTTGATCAAGAAGTATGTTCTTAAGAAGCTAATCGAATTTCGTACTAAAATGTTTTTATTTTAGATAATTGAAACATATAAAAAAGTTTTAGCTGCTAAACAAAAACGAAGACCATTGACCGATCAAGAAAAGGAGGAAATTTACAGATTGACTGAAGAACAAAAACGACTTTCGGATGAACTAGAAGGAATGGCAACTCCAGGTCCAAATTTTGTTGATTAGAGCCGATTGTTCGACTCGGATGAATTTAAATTTGTTCTCTTTTGTGTATTTTCTTAATAAAGTTCTCTTACTATCTTTTAACTATAATTACTTCTTATTTTGAATATTGATTTTATGTATGCACCGTCTCTTCTGATTGAGTGAATCATCTTCGGTTTCGAATTCAAGTTCAACCTTCTTTATACGTTTCCTAGTCTAATTTCCATTAGGCAATATATTCATATTTGTCGTTAGAATATCCGTGATAAATTATGTATATCGAAACGAAATTGATTGATTATTCAAAAAAAATTTAACGGGCTAATTCGAGAAGAATATAATTCTTTTGTATGGCTGAATGTCAGCGAAAATAAATTACATGTATTTATTTTAGGATGCAAAAAAAACTTGTTCATATTTTTATTCCAAAAAAAACAACAGAATTATAATAAAATACAAGATTATACCGCGCAAACACCAGTTTGCGCTTCTATGCAACACCCGCTATATACTATTTACATACTGGATATGTCCATGATATACGGTTTGAGGAACTGTTTTATTTTCCTTTCTATTATCTAATAAATAAAGTCATCAAGAAACAGGCGTTACATATTTATTTGTCTAAAAACAGAGTCTGAGTTGATCGTACACGTGCTTTCCCTTGTGTAGCTAAAACGTAAGAAAAATGAACAACAACAAAAGGCGTTGTTTTAAGAGTCATAACCAAATAATAGTATCGAGTGTTCGCTATATATGAGTTTGAGTGTCTTAAAAAGAGATTCAAAAATATTTTATATATCTATAGTATCAATCCTTTCCAAATGAGCATAATATCAGCAAAAACTAGTTACAATATATTTAACGCTTTATTGTGCTGGACTAGTTTGTAAACTAGTCCATCTAAATTTAGTTAATACGTGATTCTTGATGGAATGCTCGTCATTAAAATTAACCTTGACATAAGAATGTAGTATTGCAATCAAGTTAAGAAGCTGGCCTTGAATTCTAAAGAGATTTTATCATTTTAATGTTTTTATATTGGTCAATGACATCATTAGTTAGGAAATGTATCAAATTTTGTTGTAGATATTTTAAATATTTCAGCACTGGAATTATATCAGTAGATAAAGGAGTTATTGGGTAGTCGCCGTATTTATTTAAGATCGTGTCCATCCACCCAGTCGATTTTTATGTAATTTCTGATTGGAAACTGTTTTGCTCGATATTATGATAGCATAGACCCATGACATCATTACTAATTAGTCATCTTTACAGAAATTTTGTTGGGTTTTCACAGGGGTTCTAGTTTAGTTTGGATGTGTATATAAATGGAAGTTGAAACCAGTCGTAATTTGCGTTGTATTCCAAGTTAAGCTATAGCTCCAATCTGACGTTACTATTTTATTTGAAATATTAGCGCTAATAGACTGGAACAAAGAAGGGTTTTTTCAAATCTAGGGAACGGTTTACTTTAAAGTGTTGTTACTTTTACAGATTACAGTTTCATTTCACAATGCTTTCGATACGAAAAACGCCGATGGTTTTTATTCGTCGTAGTATTCGATACCTTAGCAGATCTAAGATATATGACGGAATTCATGAAAACGAGTACAATCCATTTCAATCAATTTCAACCTCTAAGAGTGTCTCCGAGACGTAAAAAGGTTAAAACTTAATTGATAGATAATCACACTTAAGAGATGTAGCGGTATTCATGAAATATACAACCTGTCTCCAAAAAATTAGGGGTTGAATTTAAGAAAATCTGTAAACAATTTCAAGGCAGTTATCTGAAGATAAGACGATATTCCCATTTTTAATGAAACCTTTTCTTGCGCCACAACTGCTGAAATAATTTTTTTTCTTTTTTTTAATATTAACTTTATTTTTACGGGTATAAATGGACTACTGATAAAAATCATGACGTCTCCTTGTCGGCATTGTAGCTTCACCAAAAATTATCCAAATTTGCAAAAACAATCTTGTAAAATAATATGGTAGTTACTACTACTAAACTACTGTCTGACGAAGGAATTTGTTTTTTTTTTCAAAAATAAAGAAATTACAGTATTTTGTATGCAATTTAAAAAAAAAAATCTGCCAACAGTCTGGGCGCAACTTTATTATTTTGCCGGCAGAAGTTCGGAACGCGTTCAATTCGGGGATGCGGTGTACGTTATTATGTGACTGAAAACCTAACAAAAAGTTCGGAAAGCGAAGTGTAACATATGAATTATATAATTGGGTCATATTCCGGGATGCGGTCTAGAGGTTGACAAATAAAAAACTTAAAAATAGGTGATTATTAAACAAGCCCGGGGAAGTGAAAAGATATTCGATATCTAATCAGTCCTGAGAGATATGGTGGAATTTATGAAAAAGTATACAACCTCTTTACACCCCCTAAGGGGTCGAATTTCAAAAAATCTTGAAAACACATTCTAGGTATTCATATAAAGAATCCGTAGTATAAAAATGAATTCAATATTTCGAAAGACCTAGTAGATATGACGAAAATCGTGAAAATATATGCATTTTATATATAATGAAATTTTTTTCTGCCCCCTCTTCTGAACCCCAATGAATATTGAAATTTTTTTTTATCAGAATTACTTTTCTAATTCATTTGCATATACGTACCGAGTTTCAACTTTCTAGCATAAGCCGTTCAAAAGTTAGGAAAAACACCCCCCACCCTCGCACCATGCTCCCCCTAAAAAAATTTATTTTTCCACTATGCCACTAATATAGTTCTATCTAAATACAAAGTTTAAGGTTTATACCATTACAAGTTCTTAAGATATAAGCATAGGAACTTTTTCCTTCTCACCCTTCCCCACCCTCACCCTCTACACCCATACCTTTAAATTTATTTTTCCCTACGAGGGTTCTATTGGGCCTAGTTCTAGTTAAAATTTGAATCATCTATCTTACACTGTTATTGAGATATGAAAAGTGATATTTATGAAAAATTCTTATCCCCCCCACTTCTATGCTCCCCCACCCCCTTAAAAAATTTTACTTTGAGCAATCTTTATACCCAAACCGAATTTTGTTTTTCTGGTGCCTCTGGTTTGGGAGATATCGTAATCTTTACTATTTCAACCCCCACCCCCGCACACCACCACCCCCACCAAAAAACTTTGTTTCAATCTACTCTCCTAGTATAACTACAGATATTTGTTAAGTTTTAATTGCATGCCGTTAACGGTTTAAGAGATATGGATTTTAGAATGTGTCGATATCGGCATTTTTGCGTTTCGGACACATTATTTCCCCCTCCACTCCCACACCCCTTCCCCCATATCAACAATTTTTTTGCAAATGGGTCCACTATCAAAGCTCTATAGAAATTCTAAGTTTCAGCCTCCTACCATTAGCGGTTGCTGAGATCTAGAAACCAAAATTTTTCGTCTAAAACGCTTCCCCCACCTTCCCCCTCGCACCCCCACCCCTGAAAAAATTCTCACTTCAAGAGGTCTACCATGTGTATTCAGAAAAAAAAATCAATTTAATAGCTCATAGGGTTTGGGAACTATAATTCCTCAAACGACTTTGAGTACGGCGTACGGAGCACAGACGGACTGAAAATTTTTATTGCTTTTTTGGCGTTTATTAGTCATGAAACGTATACAAAAAAATTTTCAGGGTAGCAAATTTTTTTTTTTTAAAAGTCGATAACAATACTTTATTATTAAAATAATAAAGTAATTAGTGTTTAATAACTTATAAAAAAATTGTCCAACCAAAAAATTAAAAAACCTTTCGTCATACTGTAGAGAAATTAATTATGAAGATTTTTAATAAAAGTAAAAATATATTCAAAATTGACTTAGTTGTCTAAAAACATGGTTTTGAGAAAAATACGTTTAAAGTTTCTGGTAGGTTCCAGTTTCGTACATCTTCAGACCTCTTCCCAGGGACGTCATTTGTTGTGAACATCACTCATATCCCAGGGATCGCTAGAAAGCGATTAAGATGGCTGAGTAGTCTTTCCCATGGAACGGGTATAAACCTATCTCAGAAATAGATGCGGGGATCAACGACTCAGTGGTTTTGTAGTATCTGCATGTCTCGAAGAAAAACAGAAATTTAGATATTGATAATATCTATATAATAGATTGGTGATGTCATGGCTCGATCTCCATACAAAATCTTCACTCATCGAGGGGAAATCGAGGCATTTTCGCTCTTCCAAGAGGCATTGCCCTCTGGATAAAAGCCGCGCAACTGAATTTTCGAAGAGCGAAAATGCCTCGATTTCCCCTCGATGAGTGATGATTTTGTATGGAGATCGAGCCATGACGTCACCAATCGAGGCATTTCTCATGACGAACTGTCATATGTGCGCGGCCTGAGTTTAAGTTGGCGGTGATTTGGTCATTGCCCTCTGGATAAAAGCCGCGCAACTGAATTTTCGAAGAGCGAAAATTTCTCGATTTCCCCTCGATGAGTGACGATTTTGTATGGAGATCGAGCCATGACGTCACCAATCGAGGCAAAATCGAGGTATTTCTCATGACGAACTGTCATATGTGCGCGGCCTGAGTTTAAGTTTGCGGTGTTTGGTTGAATGTAGCTAAACAGAATGAACGCTAAGCGTCGGAGAGAGTCGCAAGTAAGTTCGCAATGTTTTAAAATGATCGCAAGTGATCGGAACGAAATGTCAAATATGGCATTATCACAATCTAAAACGCACTGTGTTTTTTAAAAAAGAAAGCAATATAATGAAAAATGCAAGAGATTTCGGTGAGAATTAAGAATAATTCACTGATTTTCGCGTTCATATCAATTTCGCTTTGATTATTGACACTTATAGAACTGCGACTCAATCCGGCCATTGTGTTCATGTAGCGTTTACTTGCAGCTTACAGCGATCCTTTGCGTCTTGTTGCGACATTTTGACATTTCGATCCGACTGCGATTGCGTCTATTCTGTACGGCTTTTAAAACTACAATCTGAGGTGTGTTCAAGATTTCTGCTATAGCTGCTATTAGCTGCTTTTTTATGCCTTTTTTGTGTTTAATGCAACCAAAAAGCTGCTTTCTCGTGCTTGCTATTTGACACTAGATCTGTTCAAGATTTTCAAAAAGCTGCTTCTATAGCTGCGGTCCCACGCTCTGACGCAGAATTGCGACGACAATGGAAATCCACCTTAATTACGGAACTTGTCGGCCGGAAAAAGAGCTTATATTTATCCAATTTTAATTTATAGAAAACGTATAATTCGTTTCTCGAAAATTTGACAATTAAAACCCGTAATGAAATAGTCGCATTATAAAGTTTTTTTCAGACAGCAAATTTGAGATGCTACATCTCTAATATGTATAGTGTTTTGTACATTATTCTGCCCAAAAATATGACTTCAAACACCCGACAAACATGTCAGAAAAAAGTTTCCGAACGTTTTGAATGATCGTATGTACAGTGAATGCGAATCGTTTTCCGGAATTAACGTGATTGTGTATTTTTTTAATAGTTTATAAGGCAACAGGAAATAAAATCCTTATTTTCATGTGTTAAAGGAAAACTAAACCTTATCTTAAATGAAAAAGTACAAATAAATAAGTGGGGCGAAAGATTTATCTGCAAAAGCAATGAAATTGGGTGCTGAACGAATTGCTACCGAGAGACGTCGAGGGATGTTTTCTTACGTGTGACCTGCAGCTCCAACGGCAGGAAATGAAAGGTTTTTGCATCGTATCGTCACTGATAATGAAGAAAATCGTGGTAGTCCCGGCCATGCGTCATCATCGACGGCAAAGCCATTCGGCTTAAAATGGGCCATTACTTCTTAACTCAGAGTTATACAAGAAATCCCCATTTGGGCGCACTTTCTCAGCTTAGAGAACTGGTGAAAATGCGGTCACTCAGCTCAATGAACTGGAAAAATTTTCACCCTATCGACATACATACTCATGCATGTATGCCGACATTGGGCTCAGTGTCCAATTAAATTACCGTTACCTGAAGGTACTCCCCAGTCAGTGCAACTCACTGGTATAAGGGGGTAGTACCGAGAAATATAGCTTTCAAATCATTCAGTATCGAAAAAGAGGGGGGAAAAAAAAAGTTATGTACATATAAACAAATATAAATGTAGAGGGGAGAAGGTTGTGAAAAGTTTTGAGAATAAACACGTAATACATGCAACAACACAATCTACCACCATTCCTTAGTATCTTCGATAATCTCGATAAACCGCCTGAATAATTATCTGTTTCCAGGTCGTTTGTCATTGCAACAATTCTTAACACCGTTTCTAGTTTTGACATAGAAGATGCTTTTTTGCAAGACGTTTCAACTGAAACACATTCTTTGCTATTTGTATGTTTGTCGGTAAGGCATTCAATTCTCGTATTGCCTCAAATACGGGATCATTTCTGAGTCGGTTTGTCCGGGGAAAATGTTGCTGTCTAATAGAATCCGCACTCCTTGTGTTATGGTTGTGTACTTCTTGATTGTTGATCAATTTGATGGAGGATTTCAGTTTCTTGTTCTTGATGTTGTAAATAAGTTTTATGCGTTCCATGCTTATGTGCTGATGTATGCTTAGTTTTCCATAATTAGAATAAAGTTCCTCCGATGATGTTAATTGAGGTAAGCTATGTATGGCTTTGATGCCCTTATTCATAAGTCTCGCAATATTGGTCAAATTTTTTTTCGCGGTTTGGCTCCATATAAGAAGACCGTAACTAATGTTGGATATGATAAAAGCGTTGAATAGCAAATTCTTTATAGTGACTTGTAGGTACTCGTTACGTCTCAGCACTCCAATAATCGGGGCAATTTTATTTCTTAAATTCTTTATGTGAGGAGTCCAAGTCAATTTATCGTCAATTGTAAGTCCTAAGTATTTTGTTTCCTTTGCTCTCGTTAGCTGTGTTCCATCTATTTCAAGTTTCAAATCAATGTCCAGTTTGTTAGTTTGTTTAATGACCATGTAGTTTGTTTTTGCAATATTTAATGTCAGTAAATTGCCCAAAAGCCAGTTCTTGAAAAGTTTTAGGTCAGAGTTGATCAACAACTCCAGTTGTTCAGAATTTTTACCTTTGTAAAGAAGTAGAGTATCGTCAGCATACGTTATATATTTTGCTTTAAGTCCTGCGAACTGGAGGTTGTGTATATACAGCAGGTATAGTGTAGGGCCCAGAATAGAACCTTGTGGGACTCTTATATTGACTGTCCTAGGAGAGCTAAGTTTATCGAGATTCTTAGTGATGTACTTCCGTCCAACTAAGAAGTTTTTTAATAGATTATTGGCCTTTCCTCGGATCCCCATTTCCGATAATACGTCAAGTAATATTTTGTGGTTTACAGTGTCGAAAGCTTTTTTTAAATCTACAAATATCGCAGCAACGTATGAACCTTTGTCAAGCCCTTCATTTATAAACTGTATCGCATCTATCAACGCTGACGTCGTATTGCTTCCTTCTTGAAATCCGTATTGATGAGCATCAAGACTAGAATGTGTTTTTATAAATTGTAATAGTCTCCTGTTAATGACCTTTTCGAATATTTTGCTGATCGCACTGATTAGGGCTATTGGTCGATAGTTATTGGGATCTTTCTTTGAACCGCTTTTGTATATGGGAGAGATGAGTGCTGTTTTTAGGCAGGTAGGGAATGTTCCTTCGTTCAGATGGTAATTTATAACCATGCTAAGTGATGATGATGACTGCAATGGGTGATCCAGGTTGTAGTGGGAGCACACTACTGGATCTCAGTAACTCCATGGAGGACTTACTGCTTGCCGATGAGGAACAATACAAAAACGGTTAATCCACTACGGCTCATGGAGAATGAATGTGCTGCAACCATTTCGGAAGCGGTCGTTTTGACTCCAAAGTCTGAGGAGGAAAGTACCGGGATTGTGTCTTCGGTCAATCTGAATCGGCCCATGATCGAGGAAAGTACCAGTGCCTCTGGCTTGGTTAATCCGAAATCGATGGTTGCTGAGAGTACCTGTGCTCGTGGCGTGGGAGATTCGACATCGATGGTTGAGGACAGTATAAGTGCTTTTGGCACTGTTAATCCGACATCGTCGACTACGGAAATCACCGGTGCTTCGAGTGAGGTTTATCCGAAACCGGCAAGCTCATATCCTCTTGAGGATAAGTTGAGCAAAGGCCAGAAGAAAAGAAGAAGGTGGGCAAAAGCCAAGGCAAGAGCTGGGGCTGTTGCGACAGGTGTCGCAGCGGTCAGTGGTAATGTCGTGGAGAAGCCTGCCTGTGAAAACGTTGATAAACGCAATCGGTCTGTGGAGGAATCACCTGAAACAGCTCTTGCGGTTGATAGCGAATTCCGAACTTCTACTTCTGGCAGGACGAAGAGGATGAGGAGGACGGAAGCCATTAAAGCGGATGTTCCACCGTCTACTTCGAGAGCCGCTGCAGCTGGCAAACTGGACTGCTCCAGCTTAGGAGAGACTGGTCTGTACCGGCAGAGCGAATGCGTGGGGAGAGTAGTGTAGCTGACCTAGCTGACGCTGGATCCTCAGGCGCGAAGACCACTCTGAATACTGCTCGCGCGGAGACTGCCACCTCAAAAAAGGGCAAAACCTTCTCTGAGGTGGCGGCCTCCGCCTTGCTGGCGGTAATCGGCATTGGTCCACAGGGCAGACAGCTGACCAAGAGTCATATTGCTGCTCTGGAGAACGGCCTAAGGAAGCTCCTGGGTGAAGCAAAGGTCTCACCTAGATTCGAGGGCATGAATGTCTATGACGGGCTTATGCAAGTTCGTTGTGGAGATTCATTGGCATTCGAGTGGCTGACGGATGCCGTGGAGAAGGTTTCGGCGGAGAATCGTGTCAATTTCGTGGTTGCGAAAGGGGGCACTTTTCTGAAGCTGATTCGGGCAGTATGCTGGATTCCTGGTAAACCTAGGAAACCCCAGGAAATACTTGCCCGGCTTCGTATCCAGAACGCAGGAGTTGACACTACCAAATGGCGCGTTTATGAACAGATTAAGAGCAGTAGTCCCGACGACACTGAGGGCTGTTCTCTTGTACTGGGCATAGATAGCGGTAGTGTAGAGGTTCTGCGAACTAGATATGACATGCGTCCATATCTGTTCCTTGGGAGGATTAAATTTAATCTTCCTAGGTAGTAGTAGTATGTGGATGTAATGTGTGGGTGATTATCTTGAAATGGCTAACTGCGGCATCATATTTACCCAGTTCAACTTGCAACATGCTAAGGCTGCTACCGCATTACTAAGTAGGAGACTTAACATACTGCACACATCCCCATATGTATCAATAATACAAGAACCATGGATTCGCAACAGGCGAGTGTGTGGATTGGATTCGATTCATGGAGGCCGGATCTTTTATGATGAAGGATCTGAAAGACCGCGTGCCTGTCTTTTCATATCAAATATGATAGAGGCGACGATGTTGAGGCAGTTCACCTGTCAAGATGTCGTAGCGGTCAAAATGTCTAATGTATTGGGGGGTAGAAGACAAGACATAATAGTAGTGTCGGCTTACCTTCCGTATGACTCGTTATTACCTCTCCCATCCAGGGAGGCTGACCGAGCTCGTTAGATTCGCGGACACCAACAACTTACAGCTTGTCATTGGATGTGATGCTTATGCTCAACACACTGTTTGGGGCAGCAGCAAATGCAATCCTAGGGGTGAGCGGTTATTGGAGTTCATTATGTCGTCGTGCCTCGTGGTAAACAAAAGAGGCAATAAGCCAACGGTTGTTACAACCAGGCGGAAGGAAGTGATAGACATGACGATGTCCTCTTCTAGGATCGCAGAATCAATAACAAATTGGCGTGTCCTGGAAGAGGAGACTCTGTCGGATCATAGATACTTGGAATTCCGACTGGCGGCTGACAATCCTGTCATACCGGCTATACGGAATCCAAGGAATGCTGACTGGAATTTATTCAGATCTCTCTTACAGGAGAGGTCTCATATACCAAAAAAAATTAGGACGCCAGATATGATTGAGGAAGTGACTTCTCGTTTAAGTCTAACCTTAGGTCAGTGTTTTGCGGAATCGTGTCCTGTCAGCAAGAGCCGATGTGGCACCACAGTTCCCTGGTGGACTGCGGACCTGCAGAAGCTCAGACAAAGCTCCAGAAGGCTTCTGAATCGCGCACTTAAGAGTGGCGCAGCGGCCGACTGGGATCACTACCGAACAGTGCAGAGGGAATACAAGAAGCTGGTTAAGACATCTAAACTAACCTCTTTTAGGAGCTACTGTGAGAGTTTGGAAGGGACCAGGGAAACGGCTAGGCTGCACAAAGTCTTTCAGAAAGACAACACGGCTAGGCTTGATTCCCTGCTAAAACCTGATGGTACATATACCACTTCGAGAATTGAGTCACTAAGAACCCTCTTTGAGGCCCATTTTCCAGGAAATTAGGTGATCGAAAGCGATCAATGCTTGGTTAAGACACTCTGTCCGACCAAAGACAGAGTGCCCAGGCGCAGTTGGTATATGGCGTCTGCTGTTGTGACAGTTGAAATGGTGAAATTTGCTATTTCATCATTTGATAGCTACAAGTCACCAGGAGTGGACGGTGTATATCCAATAATGCTAAAAGAGGGGGCAGATGTTCTAGTGCCTATCCTCAGAAAGATATTTTCTGCATGCTTGGCGCATGGATACGTCCCATCTTCTTGGCAACCGGTCAGAGTAGCGTTCATCCCGAAACCAGGTAGAAATGACTATACTTTGCCCAAAAGTTTCAGACCAATCAGCATAACATCGTTTGTTCTGAAGAGTCTGGAACGACTGGTAGAAAAACACATCAGGGAAGTGTCTCTCAGGGCGCATCCTCTTTGTTCCCAACAACATGCGTATCAGAGCTGAAAGTCTTGTGATTCAGCGCTCCACTCTCTGGTATCCAGAATAGAAGAGGCGCTGGACCGGAAAAAGTACGCGCTGGGCCTTTTTGTGGACATTGAGGGTGCTTTTGATAGTGCGCCCTTTGAATCACTGTGTGATGCTGCCAATAGACATGGGGTGGATGGCACTTTAGTTAAATGGATTCACTCCATGCTCACACAGAGAATGCTATTCGCGGAGACTGGGGATGGGCAGTATGCTACGACAGGGGTCAGTAAGGGCTGTGCTCAGGGCGGGGTTCTTTCGCCACTGTTGTGGAGTATGCTCATCGACTCACTGCTCCTCGAACTGCAGGATCTGAATATTCACGTACAAGCTTACGCTGATGACATGGCAGCACTAGCTGTCGGGCTATCGCTTAGGGAGGTTTGTAGTAAAATGCAAAGAGTCCTGGGGGTTATCGGTGGCTGGTGCGAACGACATGGGCTTTCTGTTAGTCCTAGCAAAACAGCTCTAGTTTTGTTTACTAGGAAAAGAAAAACTGAAGGTTTAGTGTTACCAATGCTGAAGGGTGAAACCATTCAGCTTTCGGAGAAAGTGAAATATCTGGGAGTAATCTTGGATAGCAAGCTTCTCTGGAGGGAACATGTAGATACAAAGGTGAACCCTGCGCTAGTAACTTTCTGGCAGTGCAGGAGAGCTTTTGGACGAACATGGGGTCTTAGGCCTTCAATGGTATATTGGCTATATACAGCTGTTATAAGACCCATCCTAATCTATGCATCAGTGGTTTGGTGGACCAAGTCCGAATGTGCATACATCCGAGCTAGTCTCACTAAACTACAGAGGACCGTCTGCATCGGTGTAACAGGTGCTCTACGTACCACACCGGGAGTGGCACTCGATGCGCTGCTCAATCTGCCACCGCTTGATATTGTTGTTCAGGCAGAAGCAATGAGAGCTACCCACAGACTAATTAGACTGGGCCTGTGGAGAAAAGGGCATTGCAATGGTCATGGAGAAATGGCCCGAAGGTTGTCTGAGAACTCTATCTTCGATATTCCTTCGGATGCTATGACATCGATGTATATGCTCAAAAGTAGATATCAGGTTGAGATTCCGAGCAGGGAGGAGTGGGTAAACCAGTCCGCTCTGCCTAGCGAATTCACTGATATATTCTATACGGACGGCTCAATGACTGAAGAAGGGTCTGGAGCTGGAACGTACCTGCAGACCGAGGATCTCAGGTACTCTTTCGCCTTAGGAAAACATTCCTCAGTATTTCAGGCTGAGGTACATGCGATCCTTAAGGCGGTTGAATGGATTATAGAAAGAAAATTGAGGGGCATGATGATCTGCATTTGCAGCGACAGTCAGGCCGCTCTACAATCTTTAGATAACCCAATCGTCTATTCGAAGATGGTACGTGAGTGTAAAGAACGGTTGAACTCTGTTGGAAGATTCAATAAGTAAGAGGCGATACCCTGTGTGGTTTACTAGGTCTACCATTAAATCTGTGCGTATGAAAGAAAAACTTCGAAAAAAGTATACGAAATCTAAGTTATTTTCTGACTACTTAAATTTTAGATCTCAGCGTATCTCTGCAAGGAAAGAAATTAACTCTGCCTATTCAAAATACATGTCCTCAATTGATACATGCTTAGCTCGAAATGAAACTAAACCGTTTTGGGCTCACATAAAAAAGTCCAAACAGAGTTCGCAGTCTACTAATATACTAAAACATCTTGGTTCTTCTGTCACTGATCATCAATCAATGTGCAATCTCTTCGCTACATTTTTTGCCTCTGTATTTTCTACATCAGATAAGACCATGTCCTACGACTTTGTTGTTCCTGAACATAGCATACTAAGCAATGTCTCCTTTTCAGTCTATGATGTCTATCAATGCATCAGTAATCTTAGCCCGAATACTAATGGTGGACCTGATGATTTACCTAATTCCTTCATAAAACCTCTTGCTTGCGATATCTCACTACCACTTTCAATTATATTCAACCAAGCAATAAGTGAAGGTTGCTTTCCTGCAATATGGAAAATATCCAACGTAATTCCAATTTTCAAGAAAGGTGATGCTACGGATATTTCTAACTACCGTCCGATATGCATGCTAAGCTGCTTTAGCAAAATTTTCGAAAGGCTGATCTATAATGTTATTTGGGAGCAACTTAAACCTCTAATATCTCCATACCAGCACGGCTTTGTTAAGAATCGCCCTATGCCTATGCGACTTTACAAACTTCATTGCAAAATCTCTTGAAAATCGTCTATCGGTTCGTACTGTCTACACTGACTTCTCCAAGGCGTTCGATAGCGTCAATCACAAAATTCTTTTGGTGAAGTTGCAGTTGTACGGCATAACTGGTCCCCTACTTAATGTACTTGCCTCGTATTTATCGGACCGGAAGATGCGCGTTGTTTTCCGAGGTAAATTTTCAAATGAGTTTCATGCAACTTCAGGTGTTCCTCAGGGATCTATTTTGGGACCTCTTCTATTTAACCTCTTCATAAATGATCTGCCACTTGTTATTTCGTCTCATTGCCTTCTGTATGCCGATGACCTTAAGTTATTTCGAGAAATAAGGTCCACTGAGGACTGTATATGTCTGCAATCAGATCTAAACTGTCTTTCGCAATGGTGCGACCTTAATGATATGTCACTCAATATCAATAAATGTTTTTCTATGTGTTTTTCTCTGAAAACTGATCCCCCGGTTTTTACCTATTCCTTAAACGAATCTCCACTCTTCCTTGTCACCACTATGAAAGATCTAGGGGTAACGTTTGACCCCAAATTAAAGTTTGTGGACCATATCACTGATATTTTAAACAAAGCTTTCCGTCTCTCTGGATTTGTTCTACGCGTATCGTCCTCGTTTGGACGGCTTAGTACCGCTCTGTTGCTATTATCCTCCCTCGTTCGTAGTGTTTTAGACTATTGTTCGGTAGTATGGACCCACATCACAACTATCTCATTAACTTAGTTGAAAGTGTGCAGCGTAGATTTACAAGATCTCTTTTCTATCGTCATCATATTCCATATCTTGACTACAATTCTAGGCTATTATTTCTTCACCTTCATCCTTTAACCACGCGTCGCACTTACCTTGACACTTGTTTTTTATACAAGCTTGTTAATAATGTTCCCGCAGTTCTCCTGGTCGAAGAATTATCATACAGGACAAGCGCAGCTTCAACCAGGAACTGTAACATCTTTCAGCTTCCTCGCACTTCTTTGGATGTATATTAGTTTTCGCCACTGGTAAGACTGCAAAGAACGCATGACGCTCTTCAACTTGGATCTCTGTCCATTTCTTATAGATCCTTTATCTTTAAACTTAAAAACTTGGTTTTTATTAACTAATCTTTCTCTTGTCATTCTGAAACTTTCTAAGCCATTGTATTAATGAAATGTAATATTTTGTCAATGACAATGGACAACGTCTAATCGACTTCGCTACCAGCAAAAACTTAGTTGTAAGCTCAACATGCTTTCCCCATCGCAACATTCATAAAAGAACGTGGTCATCTCCGGATGGTCGCACCTTCAATCAAATTGACCACGTTCTGATCGAGAGAAGGGCTGCGACCAGCATTCTAGACGTAAGATCTTTTCGCGGAGCAAACTGCGACTCCGACCACTATCTCGTAAAAGTGAAATATCGATGTCGAGTGGCATTATGCGGGTACTCCAAAAAGGGCAGGACACCCAAATTTGACATCGATAAACTAAAGGACGAGACTGTCGCGTCAGCCTATAAGTCAGCGCTACAAAATCACTTTGAAGCATCACGAACTGACGAAGTGACAACCATCGATCAAGAGTGGACACAGTTGAGAGATGGAATCAGAACGACAAGAGAAAAGATCATTGGATTAAAACCCCAGCAGAAACATAATGACTGGTTCGATGATGAGTGTAGTGACGCAATAACGAAAAAGAATGAAGCTTACAAGGCGTACATTGAAAGACCGACGAGAGCCAAAAAGGAAGGATACGACGAGCTTAGGCGATTATCAAACAAAATCTGCATACGAAAGAAACGAAAACACAACAATGACATAATTATAAACCTAAATACTGACATGAAGTCACATAATCTACGATCCGCATATACTGCCGTCAAACAAATAAGACAAGGCTATAAGCCACGAACAAACCTCTGTAAAGACAAGGAAGGAAATATCCTTAGTGACGCAGAACAAATTAAACAAAGATGGGTTGAATACTTTAAAAAGCTGCTGAAACCTAACAGAGTGACGACCACCGACCCAATTATAACATCAAGTGCACCATCGGATGAGCAGACATCAACTACGGTACCCACTATCGGAGAAGTGGAAGCAGCCCTGCGCGACCAAAAAATACATAAATCACCCGGAGTCGATACAATACCAGCAGAGCTCCTAAAGGGAGGTGGTTCGTACCTCGCCAATCTCCTACACAAAATCGTGACAAAAATTTGGGTTGAAGAAAAAATACCCGACGACTGGCGCCAGAGCATTATATGTCCAATCTACAAGAAAGGAGATAAACTGCGATGTGAAAATTACAGAGGCATATCATTGTTGTGTACGTCCTACAAAATACTGACGAAAGTAATTCATAATCGATTAAAGCCTTATACAGAAAGTATTATCGGCGAATACCAAGGTGGTTTCAGAACCGGACGATCTACTATTGACCAGATATTCTCAGTCAAACAAGTGCTAGAAAAATGCTGGGAGTATAACATTGACGTGCACCAGATCTTCGTGGACTTCAAACAGGCATACGATAGTATAGACCGTAATGTACTATATAAAATAATGCTCGACTTTGGAATCCCATCAAAACTCGTCCGATTAACAAAAATGACCATGACTGACACTGAATCCCAAGTAAGGATACAAAACGAGCTAACCCAAAGCTTCCGAACAGAATCCGGCCTGAAGCAGGGAGATGGACTCGCTCCCATGCTCTTCAACCTTGCCCTGGAATATGTCATCAGAAAGGTACCCGTTGATACCAGAAGTACCCTACTAATCAAGTCCACTCAACTAGTGGTGTACGCGGATGACGTAAACATCATGGCCAGATCTGTTCCAGACGCAAAAGAAATCTTCCACTGTCTAGACTCAGCAGCAAAGGAGGTCGGGCTAAGGGTCAATGAGAGTAAGACCAAGTTCATGACCCAAACAAGAAGAAACGCGCCAACTAGACAAAATATGACCTTGGGGGACTACAACCTGGAGAATGTGGATCATTTCTCATACTTGGGATCACACCTTGTAAGAGACGGCAACGAATGGGACGAAGTAAATCAACGGATCACACTAGCAAATAAGGCATATTTCACGGTTCTCCCGATCTTAAAATCGAGAAAAGTGCACAGGCTGAGCAAACTTCGCATATACAAGACCATAATAAGACCTGTGCTACTATATACAAGTGAAACGTGGACTCTCACCCAAGCGTCTGAAAAATCAATAGACGCTTTTGAACGACGAATTCTTCGAAGAATTTTGGGACCAGTAAGAGAAGGCACTGCATGGCGTATTCGGTACAACAACGAGTTGTATAACATCTATGACGAGCCAGCCGTATCGACTCTTATAAAATTCCGTAAGCTGCAATGGGCAGGTCATGTGGAGCGAATGGAGGACGGAAGAATTCCCAAGCGCACATTGAAAGGTAGAGCCCATGGCAAGCGACCGGTGGGAAAACCGCGAAAAAGATACGAGGGTTCAGTTGACGCAGATTGCAAATCGCTTCTTAGATGCACAAACTGGAGGACGCGGGCGCTGAACCGAGATGACTTCAGACAATGTATCCTACAGGCCCTGGCCCGATTTGGGCTGTCGCGCCATTGATGATGATGATGAATATTTTGTCTCAATTGGCTATTAAATAAATAAATAAATAAATAAAGTCTTACGATTAAAATTGCGTTTGGTTTTTTAATTTCATATAAGCAAAATGGCCGGAATCATGGCAGCAATGGAGCACCTAGGTGTTTGTATAAGTATGTGTTCCTGTTGGGCGGTGTATCTTCGATTATCTATATATATAAAAATAAGTGGGTTGCGTATGTACACGTATAACTCAGCAACCGTTCGTCCGATTTGGCTCAAATTTATATGATGTGTTCGTTAGATACTAATGGAGCCAAAAATTGAAAATTTCCCCGAAAAATGGAAAATTTGGAAAATTTCATTTTCTGTACATTTTGAATGGAGAAATTTTTTCACGTGTAACTCAGCAACCGTGCGTCCGATTTGGCTCAAATTTATTTGATGTGTTCGTTAGGGCCCAACTTAGATACTAACGGAGCCAAAAATTGCAAATTTTCCCGAAAAATGGAAAATTTGGAAAATTTCATTTTCAGTACATTTTGTATGGAGAAATTTTTTCGTTTGTTGTTCGCAACTATTCAACCGGTTTCCATGGTTTTTTTTTTCTTCGGAATAGTCTCTGCTATCTCTACACATAAAAAACGAATTCCGGACGAACGCAAATCAAAACACACGGCCAAATGGTCATACATATACATACATATATACAAAAATATGTGAATGCATATGCCATGTGTCCATGTGTTTTGATTTCCGTTCGTCCGGAATTTTTTTTTATGTATAAAGATATGGGTGTATATGGATATGTATGACCATGTAGCCATGTGTTTTCCTACAGGCGAGGTACAATTGTCCGTGCGAGAAGCACGCCATTGTTGAGTTAATCGAGTTCGTTTGTAATTCAATTTTTCGGTGATTTGTGAAACAGTGAAAACAAGAACAGTGAAACAGTAAATCCAAGTGGATTTTTAGAATTTTCTGCAATTTTTTCCAGCAAGCGGTCTTCGGATTGATTGATTGGCATCAGGAGATCAAACATTGCACAACGGAGAACAACGTGAGCGTAGCGAGCGAAGCCGCGGTACGCGGCTAGTATTTTATATAATGACTTCAAAAAATTCACAAAGTTTGTTTAAGGGCTCATATCTCCCTGCAAATCAATAATTTTTTTTTACAGATTTTTATTTCTTATTCTTTTAAGAATTATAAAAAATTTGGAATTTAGAAAATTCCACTCCATTACAAAGTTATAGCAATAAATGTGACCATACATCGGTTTGGAGCGGTTTCCTGGCTATTTGCCGCGCCACTCTTAACAGCAGCGTTTAACATATATTTTTTCGCAAAAGCCGAGTAAAAACATGAAGATACAAGAGGGAGAAGGTGTACAGTACGAAGCTGGAATGAGAAACTCGCCGTAAGTTCATGTTGAACCTATCAAAATCTTTAAACGTATTTTTCTCGAAACTATGTTTTTAGACATGGTTGGCACGATAACTCAGTCAATGGCCTCGTATATAGCGCAACCGTAAATAAGGTTTAAACTATTCTCGGTATTTAGTTAATGCGATTGCCGTTTATACCGCCTGAGCGTACTAAGTTTCCACTTTGCTTTTAACGTCATTTGTGAATTTGCATGCAGCGATGAAACTCTGTGGAAAATACACAAGGCTGTTTCAATGATTTTTAACATGGTGTACACATGACTTAAACATAGACTTAAATTTCCGTAAAAATATATTCATTTCTCTGACTACTGGGTGCAAATACCTGCTACAAATTGAAGGGCGCCATCTGTGAAAATGGAAACTTGGTGTGACCATAATGCCAATTCAACTGGACTAACTTAATACCACACGTTTACACCGCTTCTTAATACGGCTTTAATTACATATAGTCTATCGAGAGCTTTTTTTAATTTTTTGCTTGGATTATTTTTATAAATTATTAAACGCAAATTTTTCTTAAAAAAAAATGATTACTAAAGTTTGAAATACTACTAAGTTATGCTCCCAGTGCGAAGGTGGTTTGCAGCAAATACCAATACTTTTTAAACTAGTTAAGGAGCTACAAGAGGAAATTGCAAGCGTAAAAAAGAGACAAACCATGAAAACAACCAAAAATTTGCTTTTTGAATTACGAGAGAGAAAAGAACGAAAAAAAATGTAGTCATATATGGTGTGTCAGAGTCAACATCGTTGGAAATCGGTACTCGAATCCAGCATGATGCTAACGAATGCAAAAAAATCCTAAACGATACAACAGCGAATGCAGAAACTACTTTTAAGGTTATTCGTTTGGGAAAGCATAATGTGCGAACAGACCGCGACCAATAAAGTTAATATGTACTGTCCTCGGCAAGTTATGCGCGCCAAGTTTTGAAGAATAACGAAAAGGTTGGTACATCGATTTCTATTACCTCGTTCACGTGGTAGCGTAGTGTAGTGTAGCGTATTATGAAATCCGGTTGATATATGAGTGTTCACGTGAAGTGAATTGACGTTTCGCACTCTTATTTTTTGTTGACAACTGTCACAAGAGGTATTTATTTTATTATAATAAACTGTTACATTCACCGTTTTATGTCTTAAATATAATTTTTTCTTTTATTATTCATTGAAATGGAATCATTAAAGGGACTACAACTAAAATCGTAGACAAAATCCAATCTAGTTTTTTGACATTTGACAAGAAAACTGCTACGCAACGCAACGACAAGTGTTCTCGTGGGAGGATTAGCTAATCCACTACACTACACTACGCGGTTTTGCAACATTGTAGAAAAACCACTCCGTAGCAAAATTTGTGTGTTCATCTGGTACATCGTGTGTTCATCTGGTACATCGAAGTGCTCCGTAGCGATACGTCGTTGACCAGGTGAACGAGGTATATGAAAGCAAATCAAACCCCGATGCAGCGTGAATTTTTAATGAGCTTGCGTTCGGAGTTGTCTAATCGCATAGATGGTGGTGAAAGAGGGATTACAATACGATATGTCAAAGGCTGTCCGAAAATCGTACCACTGGAAAAAAAAACTAACTGAATCTGCCATAAAACCAAACACTAACACACTCATAAACGTTATTTTACACTAACATATCATCTTTGATATCAAAATTTGATCTATTCCTGGTAGAAGTTAACAAATCCAAGCCTCATATAATAGCCATAACGGAAACTTGGCTCAATTCTTACAATTAATATACCCAACTACACACTATGCAGAAAAGACCGCGATGGCCAACAAGGTGGGGGAGTTGCAATATAATTTCCGATCAAATTAATGAGATGCCAATATCATTCAAGACTTTATCAGCGAGCTCGACACCGCAAATTGACTTTTTGTTTTATAATGTAACTGTCGGTTGTTTCAACTTTATCGTGGGATGCGTATATCGGCCACCAAAGACAGATAGAGATGAAAGCAATGCCCTAAATGGAATCATACAAATGTATTCTCAACACAAAGAGCCTTTAATACTTGTAGGAGATTTTAACCACCCGCATATACAGTGGCCTATTACTATACTAAGCGCGGGTAATAGTCCTAGTCAAGAGTTTGAGACTAGGATTAATAAAAGTAACTTGCACCAACTAGTTCGAAAGCCAACCAGATATCGCGATGGCAATATACCTTCGCTACTGGACCTAGTATTAACCAACGACACCGAATTGATATCTGGGATAAACTATTTGCCACCAGTAGAAAAAAGTGACCATGTTGTGTTGTTATGTAACATGCAATTCCAGGCTGCATCGAATATTGAAACACAGAATCGGTATCGTTGGAACTATAGAAAGGCGGATTTCATCTTGATGTCTCTAATCAGTTTCGAGAAAAGGAGCAAACTAAAATCTCTCCAAATTGAATTTTTTTATATATACATATTGTTAATACAAATCTCACAGATGGCATTGGTTCTGTTTTCAAAACTTTGTACCGAAACACACCGAAATTTTGCCCAACCGCTCGCCGTCGTAATTCTGTGTCCATCGGTGTAATGCGGTAGAATTTTAAATTTTTTACAGGGAACTTCACCGCCGCTAGCGAAGTTCGTCTCAATTGTGTTTATACCATTACTTCTCTTTATCATTCATCCAAAACATTCATTCTCCTCTAGCAAAAATGACGTGTTTCCTATTTCCCCACATAATTCACCGAGGCGCATTCGCTCCATATCTATCTTTTTCTATTGTATAGAAATCTTGTTCTGAGCTCTTTCAGCACACAATCAAATCAGCACCAGCGCTGCTGCGCTATGGAGCGGTGGCTCCAAATGAATCCGTACGAACGCAAAATCGTACTAGCTGATGAACGTATGAATGCAAAATTGGAATAGCAGATGATCGCACAAAAGAAAAACCGAACTAGTCGGGAAAACGGAAAATGGAAAAACCCTGCAAAATCTAGAATATGCATCGGAAAAAGTGTGGCAAATGTATTCAAGAAATCCTTTCTATTAATTTCTAAGTATGTTTTAAATTTATAGCAAAATATTTAGAGAGATAATATGAACTAGCGCCTTCCTTAATTTGGCGCCCATATTCAATGCGCCATTTGCACATATGGTAGGGCCGGCCCTGGTGACAGGATGGTTTGTGCCAACTACCGTCCAATATCGCTCACATCTGTCGTATGTAAGACAATGGGAAGAATAATCGCCTAAGAGGTTTGGAACTACATCAGCGACGGTAACATTATATCTGACTGTCAACATGGCTTTTGTTCTGGAAGATCAGTAGTATCGAATCTTCTCACATCTACGAATGATTGGATTAGGCGCTTTAATGAAAAACCACCAACTGATTTTGAAAAGGCCTTCGATAGAGTTCTCTTCAAAAGACTCCTATTTAAGCTTCACCACTATGGCATCCGTGGACACCTTTTGGATTGGATTAAGGAATTTATCACAGATCGGTATTTTCAAGTTCGAATTGGCGATTCATGTTCAAGTTCGTATGAAGTACTTAGTGGTGCGCCTCAAGGATCAGTTTTAAGGCCACTTCTTTTTATAATTTATATCACTGAAATACCTAACATCCTAGCACCGAGCTCATGTTTGTTCGCTGATGATACAAAACTTTTTGGAATCCCGCTGCATGGAAACGTAACTCTGCAGGGTGACTTGGACCAAATATATGAATGGTCAGAAAAATGGTGTATATCGCTTAACAAAGCAAAGTGTTCAGTATTGTATGTCGGACCAAATAATCCCCGTATTACGTACAGCCTTAACAGTACATCCTTAATATCCACCAACAAAATTTGCGACTTGCAGCATATTATCAATATTTTGAAAAAAGCCAATTCGTTAATCACCCGTATTGCGAATGTCGCGGTCACGTCACTTCGATGCCGATGAGAAGTGTCACGTCGATCGAAAAAAGCGATTGTGTAACTCCATCGACGTGACTCAATGGCATTGCCATATTGATATGTATGTATCAGCTGTAAATTGCGAATTTAAGGTTTTGTATGCCTTCGTTTACAGCTATGACGTTATTTTTCTGCAATATCAAATGCTACATTCAAATTTAAATGCGGATAATTTTTTTTTCTACAGTAGAAAAGCTATACATCTTGTTCGGCCTATTTTGTGCTCTCACTTCTGCTTGCATCTCGTTACGGTAGTCCCAAAGAATTTTACAGTGCCGAAAATTCGTGCCATATTTCTTTAATGTTTGTCGATCTACACCGGTTTTAATGACGATTACTTGTTGCGAATCCATCACAATAAGGAAAGAAACATCTTTTTGTCAAATCAATACTTGCATTTTTGCATCAACGTTAATTTTCTTCAGGCGTCACGGACTCGAAATGTCATGGACAAAAAATGACGATCAAAGTGACAACTGTCGATTGCAATCGACATTCACAATCGCCTTTTCATGCGTCGATATCAAATCGGCATCGAAGTGACGCGACGTGAAAATCACAATACGGTCGAATATACTTGATACGAAAAACATTCACTGTTATCACTTATGAGGTTTTCATTAAGATTTACAAAACCTAGGCCTCTTCTCGAGTTCGGATTCCAAATCTGGAGCCCCTACTTTCGTAAGGATGTTTACTTACTGGAGACAGTACAGCGTCGTGCAACGAAGCTTCCGCATGAACTGAAAAATCTATGCTATGCAGACAGGCTAGCACGCTTACGACTTCCAACTTTGGAGCAACGACGAGTAAGAGGTGACCTTATAGAGACCTTCAAAATTCTAAACGGTCATTTCAACTGCCCAGAACTACAGAATATATTCACGCGCAACAAGAATTCTCATCTTAGAGGACATGTCGACAAACTTAATGCCCCAAGTACACACGCGCCTTTACTCGCATTGACCGATGCGCGTTAGCGCGAGGCGCGTGTGTTCAGGGCCCATTCGCGTTAGCTCGCGCATGAAATTATCTCAATTGTGAGTAAAATTGAGAAAAAACACGAATGGGCCCTGTACACACGCACCTCGCGCTAACGCGCATCGGTCAATGCGAGTGAAGGCGCGTGTGTACTTAAGGCATAACAAATGTATAGTTAGCACGAGCACGAACTTTCTCGGAACTTTCTACCGAACAGAGTAGTTGATGGCTAAAATTCTCTTCCGGTAGACGTTATTGGTGCAACTTCAGTGTTAGATTTTAAAATCAAAGTGGATAGACATTTCAATTTTGGATGAGTTAAGAATTAACTTTATTTTGTAACTAACTTAACTTCTCCATTTTATTCAATTTAAATTTCAGTTTATTTACTTTAAACTTCTTACATTTTCTTAAATTTAAATTTTTTTTTCATTTATTATTAAATTCAATACTTCTACTCTTCCACTAACTTTAGTTATACACATTCTACATTCTTCTTTTTTTTCGTTTTTGTTTTGGATAATACAACAATTGTAATAATATTATACTTTCTGATATCAGGTGTATCAGCGAAAGCTGCCTTCCTGATTATTAAATAATAATAATAATAATAATTTATTATTAAAATAATAAAGTAATAAATAATAAAAGTTATTTATTTTTGGAAAAAATAAAAAATCGCCCCGACAGACTATACCTACAACATTATTATACAAGATCCTTTTTATAAAGCCGACCATGTACTGCCATTATACTGCCGACCAGCAGGCGCCATGGGATGGTTTTCATAAGTAGTCCATTTATACCCGTAAAAAACAATGTTAGTATTAAAACAAATGTTTTTTTTTCTCTATAGTTGAATAGTTAATAAGATATGCGAATTCAACAATTAAACTTTTTTTTTCACCATATGACCTTCATAATAATTTTTCAAATTTACTCGGTTAACAGCGCGTACAGGGAGCCCTTAAATGTTAATTAAAATCTATAAGCAACCTTATTTTCTATGAAGACAAGGCTTTGCGATCGATCAAAAGAAATACGAAACGCAGCTGTCGAGAGGGCCATGAAATTTAGACTAGTAGCCGTCCCAACTGATACTCAGTCCCGGTTCGGTTTTTTTTCTAAATTCGAAATTATGTTTCTTATTTCTTAATAGTATAACAAGCAAAAATCTGGAAAAAAATTTATTTTTTGAAAATTTATGATAGCGGTAATCAATATTATTATAAGTATTCTAAACGATTTTGCAATAATAAAAAAAAATTAGTCTACTGCAGAAATTCATAATTGGCAACTTTTCCGTAAAAATTCATAACTGAACTAACTGACTGATCTCTCCAAATTCGCATATATTTTTTTCTTTTCATTTACAGTAAAAAATGTATAGATCACTGTTGCGAGTTTAGATAAACTGAATGTAGAATGTGTTGGGTTGTCTTCAAGCGCAACAACAAATTTTGCGTCCGCCACTGTTTCAATTTAGTTACAGCGGTGGCAGATCTCATCAGTTACTGCCGCCAACTTCAGGTCGAAAGTTGACGGCCGAAAGGAACGTTGATTCGGGCAATACCGGAATGAGTGGCGAGAATTTTAAGACAGTGAAGAAAGGTCCGCTTGCCCCAATCGATCCTCCGCACGAGTTGCAAGACTCACCACAAACTGCACTGCTTCGTTCGCAAGTACTACAAAATTACACGCTGGAACTTGGTAAGAATCTAATATCGAATGCAATAATCCATTATTCGTCGCAATGTTCATTAAAGTCAACGACTGGTTATTTCGATGCAGGTGATCATCGGAATAATTGCAACACGATTTCATCACGGAAGGTTACAGCAAACATACGTACGCGAGTGATATTGCTCAACAAACATATTGACAATGTTTGTGTCGAACCGAATGTTACGTCTTGCTCGTCGTACGAAAGCAGTTTAGACATTGTGAGCAAAGATCTAGGTTAAAAGAATCGAAAATCAATCGCGTACCTCAAAGTGAGAAAATCGGAACAGGATCATTCGAAATCGTCTGACAGGCGGTGGAGTTTTTTTTTGTTTCCATGTGTATTTGACACATAACCAAAAATTGTTGTGTTCTCGCGAACATCGTCTCATCCCCCCCCCCCGGGTTTCGCGTGAACCGAGAAGTTTAATTTCTACTAGAAATCGTGAAGTAAACTGCGGTTCCGGCACCGCTCTGTCGTGCTTTCATGTGGCTAAGGAGCGAAGAGGTGTTAGTTGCAGTTGCGGGCGGTATCCGTTTTAGTCTACGATCCTAAAAACCTAGAGCTCTGATCGGTCGAGTGGCCGCCGAACGGCCAAGAGCCACGGACAGGATAGGTTCGCATTTACCGGACGGTACAGTTTGCGCTAACCGTGCGATTTTTAGTTAAATCTTATCCGATCTTAGCAACAGTTAGAAAAACCAATATAAGTACATAGTGAAGTTTTATTTATATACATGTGTGTGATCATTGACGGTCGTTTGTAATAATGTGAACGATCCTAAAATCAAATGGAGTTTCGTTATCAACATTTCGTTCTTTACATACACACATAACGTCACAAAGATCTAGTCATAAAAATCGCAATCGGGAAAGACGTCATATGACCGCGATCAGCATAATAACAACTCCTTCGCGCGCATCCTACCATCCATCTCGCTGTTACACTGTTCTATGTTTCCACTGCAACAGCGGTAATCGCGTCGATGAACAGCTGTTAGCGACATAGTCAAGGGTATCTTCGTTCTGCATGATGTCGTCAAATCGTTGAATCGCCTGTAAATACAAAAAAATTAAAAATAGCGTGAAGACCGGATAAGTATTAAAAAGAAGAAAAAAGGAAAACAAAACGAAATGAAACTAAAGATGGAGATAAGTAAAATTATCGAAGTAAAATTATCGAAGTAAAATGATCGAAGTAAAATGATCGAAGTAAAATTATCGAAGTAAAATTATCGGAGTAAAGTCATCGAATTTAAATTATCGACTTAAAATTATTGGATAAATAGTTGAATTTTAAAAAAATGAATTAAAAATGACAGACGTAGACAAGGACGGGACGGAAATAATTAAGTAAAAATAAATACCCCTTAAAATCAAAAAAAAAAAAAAAATATAATTAAAACAATAACAATAGAAGAAAGAAAAATAATGAAAGTAAATTAGCAGCATCATAACCAAAATCAAAGGGGTGAGTTTTTTTTGTTACATATATTTTTTTTTACTTTCTTGCATGATTTTCTTTTGAATTTAGGTGTATTATATTTTCTCGTGTTAGGTTTTTTTTTCGTCGATTCGATAATGCTAGGCTAAAGGCCAATAAAATATAAATGAACCCGAGCGTATAAGCTCCTTCGCCCCGAACCTCTACAAGGGGTCACGACGAAATATTCGTTTGTGGAATGTCGTGACTGAGGTAGGGTGGGCAGAGCAGGGCGCTATTAACACCAAAGCGCCCTGACAAATCGCGGAGCCGCGCCATCCAACCGCTTCTTGGTCTTTCACGACCTCTTGGGAAAATAATCCCAATTTTCACCTTCCCTTGGATAAGTCCGCGCTTACAATTTTTGCTGTACAGGCCAAGGGTTTATGGTCTGAGTCGGAGCAAGTACCCCCCCACACTGCCGTAGCTAGTCTCGGCCGCCAGCATGAGCGTCGCACCAGCAAAGACTCAGCCACCAATTCGGACTTAGGTGGAATTGGCCCTTCTTTCCCGAACCTTCCTTCTCCTTTCAATTATTTTGACTTTTCAAGTCAAAATAATTCTTCCAAGGCCTTAAACACAACAAATGGCGCCCAACGTGGGGCTAGCCACCGCTACGCTTAGTGCACAAAGCGTAGCTCATCAACACGTGCGAGTCAGAAAAATTCCGTACAAAAGGTTGGTGGGCAAAAGGACTAAAACTTAGTCGTTCTGCGACAGAATTTTCGCCTGAACGGCAAACAAAGTCCAAGTGTACAAGCTTTTCAGATTTTCCACAGCAAATCATTTCATCGAACCTGCATGGAGGCAATATGGAACGATTCTATAGACGAACCGTTTTGGCAACCTTTAGGCGCCAATTCGGTTCCATAGGAAAGGGAAATATTGTCTGTATACGAGATTGATGTGATGTAAGTTGTGATAAACTTAATCTTTCTGATTCTTTCCACTTTTGTTTTGCAAGTACCCTTTTGAGAGCTGGGCATGCCCTGTCTTGGCGGGCGTGTCGTCAGACAATTGGGACAAATACTTGTAAAATATTGGTGAGTTAGATGATAGGAAATTTCGTCGAAAATTTGTTAAGTACCCATCCTTATCCTTCCTTTAGAGTACCCTTTTAACGTAGATTAAATTTTTTTTAACTAACGTAGTATATATTTTTTTCGGTAATTAGAGTTTTTTTGTTAAGTCTTTTGACGAAATTTTAAAGTAGATTTTTTTTCTATTGCTGATATTTGTTTTTTTATTTTGCTATCTTTCCCCAATTTTTTTTCTTTTGCAATTTTATCGCGTTCCAGATTTTCCTAATGAGTCGAGAAAGATCAGGATCGGCTTCGCGATTTGATCTGCATATGAGGGGAGGGGAAAGGTTGCGACGACGTGAGGGTTCATTTTTTTTTTGCTAAATTCAAATAACGAAAGAAAAAATATATATTTAATCATTCACGTGATCAATCATTTTTTTTGATACATACATTCATTCGTTTTGTTTTTTTCTCTTTCGAACACGGCTATTGAACATGTCTCTGCTACATTCACCAAAGACAGGTGCAAATGGCATGTGCACAACATGTCGGGAGCCAATAGATGCAGAAAGTGAGGTACGTACCAAATGTGGCCACATTCCACAAGGAATGTTTGGAGTTGTGGATCGTGGATAACCACAATTGTCCGAATTGTCGGGGACATTTGGGTCCTCAAGACTATTGGTCCATCCTGGGCGTAGAGGGCGCGTCCGCTAACCCAGGCCCATTGACTCGCGGTAAAAAGAAGTCACAGGCAAATGCTCAAAGAGATGTTATGTCGCCTGTAAGGTTAAATTTAGAAGTATCAAACGAGACAGGTGGCGGACGAGCCTTGTATGCCCCGGATGGATCGATGGTACCCGAATCCGACCTGATATTGTCACTAGAAACGGAGACAGACAGGGTGGCGAGAGAAGACAGAGTGAGGTGGGCAGAAGTGAGAGACGAACCGCGGCCAGAGTCAGTATCAGCGCCACCGGTGGCAGTAAATTCTTTGGGGGTGAATGATTTGGTGCGGCTAATACGATCGCAATGGCAACGGCCCTAATATAAGATACCGCAACTCTGGTAGTCCAATCCGGCACTGGCGACTACGCTTCAACGGAGACAGCCATTCATTGCGAGCGGAAGAACTTGTTTTTAGGGCCGAAGCTTTAGCGATGGGAGATCTGGGCGGGCGAATGGACCTGTGAGCCCAGAATTTCCACCTGTTGTTGGACGGGCGTCCCAACCAGTGGTACTGGCTCTGGAGGCGTTCTATCTCAGACATGCATTGGTCAGCCTTGAGACCTGCTTTCCTTCAAGCCTGGGGGGAGCGCAGTTCAGACTGGGAAGTGCGCAAGCGGATGCTGGGACGACGCCAAACGCCGAACGAGCCGTTCCTGTTATTTGAACAGGATATGACGGAACTCCGAACATTATTGCGCAATCCCATGTTGGAGGGCGAATTTGTCGATCTGGTGCGCGGGAACTTGCTGGCGAGTACGCAGCAACAGATGTGCTTCTACGAGGTTCACAATATGACGCAGTTGCGTCATCTTGTGAACCGCGTAGAGGAGGTGCGGAAGGCTACGCGGGCAAGTTCCTGGCAGCGGGGAAGAATTCATGAGATTGGCGATCCCCAGGCTGAAGTGGTAGCGGAGACCGAATCCGACGAAGTGGCTGGCCTATCCAAGTCTTTGACCTGCTGGAACTGCGGGAAGGATGGTCACGGCTACCGTGAGTGTGAAGAAGCACCGAAAGGCATCTTCTGCTATGGATGTGGGCGGGCTGACGTTCTAAAGCCCAACTGCATCCATTGCAAGGCGGAAACGGCCGAAGGGACGGAAGGACAGCCGGTCCCTCCCGTCCGAACACTGCATCCCGACAGCAGTAGTTACACTCAGTCAACACCCCAATTCCAATTCCCAATTTCATCTAGAACTCCCAAATAAAAAAACTGCACCCAATTTTTCAACCCCTACAAATACCCCTCCAAATTTTAATACCCTACCTACAACATTTTCTGAACCCAATTCCCATCCTTTTAGCGTAAAATCATCCCTACCCAATTCCTCTGCATTAAATACTCCGCACGTCAAGTTATTAACGAGACCAAGCGATAAAACGGAGCCGGCTGTTTCCCGGCCTGAAGATGCCCTTACCGCAAAAGAACATCCAAGTCGACATTCCCACCATCCTCTCAAGCCATACCACCTTCGGCTAAAGGAATATATGGAGGCTCGAGAGCGAATTTTTGCGCCTACTTCAGTCGCAAGTGTTGATCAAGTATCAACACTAACGAGTGGATCCGGTCGCAGGAAATCAATCTTGCGCCTTCGTACATTCTGGAGGATGGTGCGCGAAAAAAAGAGAGCGATTTTATCGACAATTATCACCGAGCCGTTTGATGTACGTCCATACGCCGGTGTATCCCTGTACGGAGTGGACATTAAAGGACTACTCGATAGTGGGGCGAGCATCAGTTGCCTGGGGGCAAACTCCCTACAACGCCTCCATGATGCACAGGTGAGTTATCGACCGGTCTGTCAAGAGGTGAAGACCGCTGATGGTGCTGCACAAAAAGTATTGGGCACGGTAGTTACTGATATTACCTTTCGCGGTATTACCAAGCCCATCACCTTACATATCGTGCCGAGCCTGTCGCAAGAATTGTACCTGGGGGTAGATTTCTGGCGATCTTTCGAACTAGCTCCTAGCATTATCAGCGCGGTCGATACTCCCGATACTGCATCGCAACTGATAGCTCCGGATGCCCACCATTTAACGCCCACAGATGTAAAGAGGTTGGAAATGGTAAAGTCCAAATTTCCATCATACGAAGTATACGGACTCGGTGTGACCAACGTCGAACAACACAGTATAGACGTTGGTGATGCAAGTCCCATCAAACAGTGACATTATCCTGTGTCTCCTGCGATCCAAAAACTCTTATATGACGAGATCGATCGCATGAGAGCACTTGGCGTTATAGAGACCAGCCAGAGTGCATGGAGCTCGCCTGTGGTTCTCGTGAGGAAGCCAGGCAAGGTCAGGTTATGTTTGGACTCGCGCAAAGTCAATAGTGTGACGAAGAAGGATGCATATCCATTACCAAACATTGATGGTATCTTAAGTCGTTTGCCGCGAGCCAAGTTTATTACTAGCCTGGACCTCAAAGACGCCTTTTGGCAGATTCCTCTCGAGAACAAATCCAGGGAGTATACAGCTTTTACCATTCCTGGACGGCCTCTATATGACTACACTCGCATGCCTTTTGGGCTATGCAATGCACCGCAAAGGATGTGTCGTTTGATGGACAAAGTCATCCTACCCGAGCTGAAGGAGCAGGTATTCGTATATTTGGACGATCTGCTGTTAATTTCTGAGGATTTCGATTCACATCTGGTTTTATTGGCTGAAGTCGCAGAATGTTTGCGAAAGGCTGGCTTGACTATTAACGTCAACAAGAGTAAGTTTTGTCTGAGAGAGGTGAAATATCTCGGATACATTGTTGGAGAAGGAGGCTTGAAAACTGATCCCAACAAAGTTTCAGCCATCGTCGATTACCCTTCGCCTAAGTCCGCACGTCAAGTACGACGCTTCCTTGGTATGGCAGGCTGGTATCGACGATTCGTTCCCAACTTTGCGGCTACTGTTTCACCGATTTTAGACACTCTAAAGAAGTCCAACCAGTTTGCTTGGACCACAGAGGCACAAACTTCCTTCCTATTAGTGAAAGGCTTGTTGACGAAAGCCAATCCTGATTTTAAGAGGTCTTTCGTAATTCAGTGCGACGCCAGTAAATCAGGGGTGGGTAGCGTTCTCTTTCAGGAAAACGACGACGGATCGGAATCTCCGGTGGCGTATATGTCACAGAAGCTAACTTCCGCTCAACGCAACTACAGCGTAACTGAACTCGAATGTTATGCAGCTGTGTTGAGCGTGGAAAAATTTCGAGCCTATGTAGAAGGGACTGCGTTCAAAATCATTACGGATCACGCAAGTCTCAAATGTCGCAGAAAGACCTACAAGGACGGTTGGCAAGATGGAGTTTAAAACTCCAAGGTTACGACTTCACAATCGAGAACCGACGAGGGAGCCTGAACGTTGTACCCGACGCTCTCTCCCGTGTATACGAAGAGGGATTAAATGCTCTGATCGACGTGGCACCGATGGTGGACATGGACTCTCCAGAATTCTCTGGCAAAGAATATAAAGAGTTAGTGTCCACTATCGATGCGAACGCCGATCGGCTTCCTGACGTAGGCGTGAGGGATGGCTTCGTGTATAAGCGCACAGAGCCTCACAACGGTGACCCGATTGCTGAAGACAGGGCCTGGAAATTATGGATTCCATCGAGCCTTACGTCAGCTGCGATCGCTCAGGCGCACGAGGCAGACACCACGGTCCATGGTGGTTATGCCAAAACGCTAGAGCGAGTCAGGCGATTTTTGTACTGGCCCGGAATGGCTACACAAGTACGCACCTACGTTCTGGCGTGCGACACTTGTAAAGAAACAAAGTCCCCGAACAGACCACTACGAGCGCCTATGGGAGAACCGTTCCAGACTGATCAGCCATTCCAACATCTTTATATCGACGTACTTGGACCATATCCGCGTACCAAACGGGGTAAGATCGCAATCTTGATCGTCTTGGATCACTTCACAAAATTTCCCCTTCTACATCCTTTGGGGCGGATCACTGCTGAAGAGATCACAAACTTTTTGGAGGGGCAGGTTTTCCACACGTTTGGAACACCCGAAACGATCCTCTCCGATAACGGCTCTCAATTTAGGTCGAATGTGTTTAACACCATGCTTAACAAATACGGAGTTAAACATCTGTACACCCCGAGCTACTCACCGCAAGCGAATGCTTCGGAGCGTGTCAATCAGTCCATCCTGGCCGGAATTCGAGCATTCATCACTGATGACCAAACACGATGGGATGAGAGTCTAAGCAAAATTGAATGTGCTCTTCGTAGCTCACTCCACCAAGCCACTGGATTTTCTCCTTATCAGGTTTTGTTTGGGAATCACATGATATTGCACGGGAAGGACTACGAACTGCTGAAGCATTTGCGAGCGTTGGGAGAGTCAAATGTACAGCTTCGGCCTCGCGAGGGAATTCCTATCGTGAGGCAACTGGCGCAGACGAAAATAAGGGTCGCACATGAGGACAGCAGCAGGCGTTATAATCTGCGTGCTGCTAAAACACAATTTTGTGTAGGTCAAGAAGTATTCCGAAGAAATTTTTCCTTGTCCACAGCCGCGCAGGATTATAACGCCAAGCTGGCAAAGAAGTTCCTCAAGTGCAGGATTCGTCGTGTGCTAGGTAACTCACGATACGAATTGGAAGATCTAGGAGGCAAACGTCTGGGAACTTACCACTCCAAAGATCTGAGGCAGTGATCCGAGGGAGTAAAACACTTATTGCCCGGCACTCAGTCGTGCGCACGAGACTCTGGAGCGACAACCTTTTTTTTAGTCTGTTCGGCGCTGGGAAACCAACGGCGAACCGACTAATGGTGTTGGGTTGTCTTCAAGCGCAACAACAAATTTTGCGTCCGCCACTGTTTCAATTTAGTTACAGCGGTGGCAGATCTCATCAGTTACTACCGCCAACTTCAGGTCGAAAGTTGACGGCTGAAAGGAACGTTGATTCGGGCAATACCGGAATGAGTGGCGAGAATTTTAAGACAGTGAAGAAAGGTCCGCTTGCCCCAATCGATCCTCCGCACGAGTTGCAAGACTCACCACAAACTGCACTGCTTCGTTCGCAAGTACTACAAAATTACACGCTGGAACTTGGTAAGAATCTAATATCGAATGCAATAATCCATTATTCGTCGCAATGTTCATTAAAGTCAACGACTGGTTATTTCGATGCAGGTGATCATCGAAATAATTGCAACACGATTTCATCGCGGAAGGTTACAGCAAACATACGTACGCGAGTGATATTGCTCAACAAACATATTGACAATGTTTGTGTCGAACCGAATGTTACGTCTTGCTCGTCGTACGAAAGCAGTTTAGACATTGTGAGCAAAGATCTAGGTTAAAAGAATCGAAAATCAATCGCGTACCTCAAAGTGAGAAAATCGGAACAGGATCATTCGAAATCGTCTGACAGGCGGTGGAGTTTTTTTTTGTTTCCATGTGTATTTGACACATAACCAGAAATTGTTGTGTTCTCGCGAACATCGTCTCATCCCCCCCCCCGGGTTTCGCGTGAACCGAGAAGTTTAATTTCTACTAGAAATCGTGAAGTAAACTGCGGTTCCGGCACCGCTCTGTCGTGCTTTCATGTGGCTAAGGAGCGAAGAGGTGTTAGTTGCAGTTGCGGGCGGTATCCGTTTTAGTCTACGATCCTAAAAACCTAGAGCTCTGATCGGTCGAGTGGCCGCCGAACGGCCAAGAGCCACGGACAGGATAGGTTCGCATTTACCGGACGGTACAGTTTGCGCTAACCGTGCGATTTTTAGTTAAATCTTATCCGATCTTAGCAACAGTTAGAAAAACCAATATAAGTACATAGTGAAGTTTTATTTATATACATGTGTGTGATCATTGACGGTCGTTTGTAATAATGTGAACGATCCTAAAATCAAATGGAGTTTCGTTATCAACATTTCGTTCTTTACATACACACATAACGTCACAAAGATCTAGTCATAAAAATCGCAATCGGGAAAGACGTCATATGACCGCGATCAGCATAATAACAACTCCTTCGCGCGCATCCTACCATCCATCTCGCTGTTACACTGTTCTATGTTTCCACTGCAACAGCGGTAATCGCGTCGATGAACAGCTGTTAGCGACACAGTCAAGGGTATCTTCGTTCTGCATGATGTCGTCAAATCGTTGAATCGCCTATAAATACAAAAAAATTAAAAATAGCGTGAAGACCGAATAAGTATTAAAAAGAAGAAAAAAGGAAAACAAAACGAAATGAAACTAAAGATGGAGATAAGTAGAATTATCGAAGTAAAATTATCGAAGTAAAATTATCGAAGTAAAATTATCGAAGTAAAATTATCGAAGTAAAATGATCGAAGTAAAATGATCGAAGTAAAATTATCGAAGTAAAATTATCGAAGTAAAATTATCGGAGTAAAGTCAACGAATTTAAATTATCGACTTAAAATTATTGGATAAATAGTTGAATTTTAAAAAAATGAATTAAAAATGACAGACGTAGACAAGGACGGGACGGAAATAATTAAGTAAAAATAAAATCAAAAAAAAAAAAAAATATAATTAAAACAATAACAATAGAAGAAAGAAAAATAATGAACGTGAATTAGCAGCATCATAACCAAAATCAAAGGGGTGAGTTTTTTTTGTTACATATATTTTTTTTTACTTTCTTGCATGATTTTCTTTTGAATTTAGGTTTATTGTATTTTCTCGTGTTAGGTTTTTTTTTCGTCGATTCGATAATGCTAGGCTAAAGGCCAATAAAATATAAATGAACCCGAGCGTATAAGCTCCTTCGCCCCGAACCTCTACAAGGGGCCACGACGAAATATTCGTTTGTGGAATGTCGTGACTGAGGTAGGGTGGGCAGAGCAGGGCGCTATTAACACCAAAGCGCCCTGACAAATCGCGGAGCCGCGCCATCCAACCGCTTCTTGGTCTTTCACGACCTCTTGGGAAAATAATCCCAATTTTCACCTTCCCTTGGATAAGTCGGCGCTTACAATTTTTGTTGTACAGGCCAAGGGTTTATGGTCTGAGTCGGAGCAAGTACCCCCCCACACTGCCGTAGCTAGTCCCGGCCGCCAGCAAGAGCGTCGCACCAGCAAAGACTCAGCCACCAATTCGGACTTAGGTGGAATTGGCCCTTCTTTCCCGAACCTTCCTTCTCCTTTCAATTATTTTGACTTTTCAAGTCAAAACAATTCTTCCAAGGACTTAAACACAACAAATGTGTAGGGTAGGTGACGTTGAGTTAAAACTTGAACGAGACGGTGGCATAATAATTGCAACAGTGAAGAACGTTTTATGCGTACCTGTGCACAAATTTATTGTCAGTCAGTCAATTAATTAAGAATGGGTTGACATTAAAATTTGATGAGGACGGATGCAAAATTTTCCAGAAAAATGGAAAATTGTCGGCATACGCAGCTCTCACAAATAATATATATAAGCTGAAACAGGCGAATTCAATTGCTTTGTTGGCAAATGCTACGATACAGCTGTGGCATCGTAGGCTTGCATTGGACATATAGTAGGTCAAAATAGTTTAAACATACTGGGGAACGGTTTTGTTAGTGAAGAAGATTAAAGTTCAAACCTAGTAAACTTGAGCCATGTGATATTTGCCTAAAAGGAAAGCAAACCAGATTGGAAGCAGCAATTCTAAAACATCGGAGATATTGGAATTGATACATTCAGATTTATGTATGTGGTCCTATGTCACACAATCTTATGATTTTTGTAGACGATTTTAGTCGGAAAGTGTTTGTGTACACCATAAAGAATAAATCTATGGCTTTTAATAAATTTAAGGAGTTTAAAAGCATGGTGGAGACACAAACTGACAAAAAAATTGAAAACGGCACTGAATATGTAAATAACGCTTTTTCAAGTTTATTACGTGAATCAGGAATTCAACATCAAACAAGTGCTCCTTATACGCCGGAGCAAAATGGATTAGCAGAAAGGATGAATCGAACGTTATTTGAAAAAGCCAGGTGTATGTTATTTGATGCCAAATTAAGTGTCAGTTATTGGGCAGAGGAAATATGCACAGCCGCATATATCATTGATCGTTCACCGTGTCCAGGATTAATAGATAAAACCCCGGAGCAAATATGGAGTGGGTGTCGACCAGATCTTTCACATCTACGAGTTTTTGGCAGCAAGGCAATGGTGTACGTACCGAAGCAAAAGCGATCAAAGTTTCAGTCAAAATCCGAAGAGTGCATCATGATTGGGTATGCGCAACATTCAAAAGCATATCGTTTGTTTAATCCGAAGAAACAAAAAGTCATTTTTAGTCGTGACGTTGTATTTATGGAAGATCAGTGTTCACAAGAGGTAATTGATAACAATACATCAAATATTGATCAATTCTATTTCATCGCAGATGATATCAGAAATAGAACTGAAGTGGAGGATAGATGTAACGATTGGCCTGCTATAATTTAAAGTAATGATAGCCAAAATGCAAGTCACATAGAAGATGAAATGAGTGGAGCTGAATTGGGCGGAACAATATCGAGTGCGTCGCATGAAGATGAGTCGTTAATAGAAGAGTCGTATCAAGACTGCTTTCAGGATGAAACTTATGTGCCACCTCGATCAGTTGTTTTACGAAACGATTCAAATGATGAAGTACAGCGACGCTCAGCTAGAATCGCAGCTCAACGAGAAAATTCAGAAGCAAATATGGTCATGATCCGCAGACAGTGGAGGATGCTTTAAATTCAAACAATGCGATAAATTGGAGAAATGCAATGAAAGAAGAATATAGTTCATTAATCGATAATGGTACATGGACGCTGGTTGATTTGCCTGAAGATCGTAAGACAATAAACAACCAAATGTGATTCGGACGGAACCATCAATAGGTATAAAGCACGTTTGGTTGTAAAAGGATGTTCGCAGCGTAAAGGGATTGATTATGAAGAAACTTTTTCACCGGTGGTTCGATATTCGTCGATTCGACTTTTAATAGCAATGGCAGCTATATTAAATTTAGAAATTGACCAAATGGATGTAGTCACAGCTTTCCTTCATGGTGAGTTAGAGGAAACTATTTACATGGTTCAACCAAAAATGTTTGAAGATGGTTCAGCGAAAGTTTGTCGTCTTATCAAGTCTTTATAAGGTCTCAAGCAGGCGATCCGTGTATGGAGTCAAAGCAGTAAATTCAGAAAAACATAATTTATGTGCGTCAAGAATGAATCTACAATTGACATAGATATTTAGTGGAGGTGTTGCAAATGTAAATAGCCTAGTAAATTACTTTGTATCTAGCAAGGATACTTGAAACTTATGTATTAATTGTTTATTTTCATTTTGACTTTTATATAATATTCTCACTTCTAATATACCCTTTCAACGATAAAGTTGCATAATATTTACTTTTACATCAAATAATCGCCTAAAACTAGTTTTTAAGTTTTTGCCTTTTTCAACCCTAAAAGGGTATAAAAGGGTTGAACACGTTTTCACGTTTTCACGAATTCCGTAATTTCTTTTAGAAGTGGCAAGAAATTGAATTGGTTTTTACTTTTTTTTTACTTATATTTATCTATTAACTCTTTTCAAGATTTTTGAATATTCCACCCCCAAGTGGGTGTAAGAAAGGTTGCATATTTTTGTATTATCATATTTGTATTTTAACTATGTATTATTATTTTTAGAAAAAATTAATTTTCCAAGAAAAGTCATAATCTCAAAACAACAGATGAGATTCTCCGATTTTGATCGCTCCCGAACCTTAACCCGAAAAATAATAAAGTTTCGCCCATATTATTGGCACATTTTTAAACCGGTAATATTACTTTATTGTTAAAAAAATAAAGTAAAATATATTTGATAACACTGGCAGATCCAGACCTTACTGTTGGGGTGTCAGAATTTTTTTTAATTCTATCATATTGTTTTCATCTTATTATGGGTCATTCCATCAAGAATCGCCAAAGTTGTGACCTTACCATTTCTGATTCTTTTGAAAATTTTTGCACTTGAAGAACAAGTGAAAAAATAATTGAAATTCTAGATTTTGTTTCTATCTCATTTTTTAACTAACAAAAACAATAACAATCTTTAAAAAAGACCTGCTTCGTTTTTCAAGGATAAAAATTACGAGAGGTATGAATTGTGAAAAAGGATTCAGATATCGTTTTTGAGAAATTTTTAACATACTATAACTAACAAAAAAATGAGAAACAAAAAATTGAAGTCATATCTTTTTTCACTAATTCTTCGAGTACACAAAATTTCAAAAGAATCGGCGATGATAAGGTCACACTTTTGGCGATTCTTGATAAAATTACCCTTTTTCTATAAAATTAATTGAGAATCACTATAATGCTCTTCGTTTTTGAAGTGAAAACTTCTTTAGCCACGTTGTGATTTGAAGCTCGATGAAACGACAGTAAAAAGCGACAGTAAAAACACCCATACAATTTGAAATACTACTCCTATCTCTTTCCCCTCTTCACCTATCTCTTTAAAAACAACTGATTTCCCTCACCCCTTTCTCACCCCTTACATTTCTTCTTACACTCCATTCTCCAAAATTCAACCCTTCACCCCCCCCCCCCACTGTATACCCCTCTCTCTGTGTACCCTTATCATTCTATCCCTCACCCTACATATTGTTCCCCCTCATCTACTTTCTCTATCCCCTCACCCACCACCCTCCTCTCTACCCCCTACCCCTCCAAAATTCAACCCTTCACCCCCCCACCCACTGTAGACCCCCCTCTGTGTACCCTTTTCATTCTAGCCCTTACCCTTTATATTGTTCCCCCACATCTACTTTCGTCATCCCCTCACCCTTCACTTTCCTCTCTACCCCCTACCCTCTCCTACGACCCATTGAAAAAACTCAAGCCTCCCTACTCTTGTCTACCAAGCGTTGTGCATATGGAGGCTTTTATTCATTTATTGAAATCGAAAACATGGAGACTGAATAATAAAATGTGCAATAATTTTTAAGATTGGTACCAATATTATAATAAATAAACCCTATAACTATCCTACTCCTGATACTGCATCCGTCTCATTCTCTCGCTGTTTAGTTTTCCGAACGTTTCACTTCTACCGCGTGTGCACTGCACACATGTTTTTTTTTTTACCATTGAGATTTCAAGTTAATTTTTTGGTATGTTTTGAAAAACAGTATAAACTACAAAATATAAAAGAATATAAAAAAACGTATTTTGAGATATTTAAGGATAAATGACAAAATCGTTATCATTGAAAAAAAAATTTCATGGATAGTTTTGCGACAGCCTCACCCTTTCCAGGATAAAAATTATCAGAGACATAAATTTTCAAAGAGAACTCGGACACCATTTTCATAAAAACTAACAAAAAAAATGAGATAGAACCAAAAATTTAAATTTCAATTTTTTTTTTCACTAGTTCTTAAAGTACAAAAATGTTACAAAAAGGTAACGAAAAATATTGTAAAACACACGCTTGGTAGTTCGATTTGGAAATACGCTGCAAGGAATTGTGAAACGACCATAAAAAAATATTTCCATTTCCAAGGATTACGCGGTTTTTAAAGCAAACTGTAAGTTAATAAATAAATCATATTTCGAAATTTCGTTATCGTCGGTTACAGTGCCCAGATTTAGCTATATTACGCCAAATTGACTGCTTTGGAATCTGAAATTCAATTTTATGTTTGCAGGGCAATGATGATATCAACTCCGAGATTTTTTGATTGAACTTTTAGATATTTTCCAATATTTGAAATACAATATTATGGACTCAGTAAATAAGTGAAAAAATATTTCTCGGCTGGCTAATAAAATCGAAATAAAACCTTTTTTGTTGAAATAAAGTTTTTCGGGTAGAAACACTGTTATTTTCTATATACGAGTATGTATCGGTTTCTATAATACGATATTATTTTTCAAAAAAATTAAGATAAAATGGAAAATATCGAAAAAAGCACTAAAACATTTTTATAATCTAGAGTCTAGAGTCTAGATGAAATCATATAGGGTTCTAGCCGTGTACCACGGATACGCTCACGTTTGTTTGGTGCTATACTATCGTTACTATCGATACTTCCGTTGTTCGTATTCCTCTCGTTGATCACGTTGCTCGCGTTACTCCCGTTGCTTTCATTTCTCCCGTTACTCCAACCTCAATCTACCATCCTCCATCTTCTATCTATATATTTATATTTTTTAATATCGATAATTCAAGAACGAGTTGGCGTAAAACAAAAAAATTCAGGCTAAGTTCGTTAATGGGCAATATCCTTCCACTCCTTCGGGTACCTCACATACAAGAGTCCTTAAAACATGTATTCACAATTATTGTTCGAATGCTTCAAGTTATGAACTTGAAATTTTGCATACTTAAAGTTTACAATGTTTGAAGGGAAAGTTCCGAATTTGATGCAAATCGAATGAGTCCTCCGTGGAGCAGCCTACAAAAGTCCTTACAAAAATTTATGAAAGTTACAGAATCCACTATAACTCTAGTACGAGTTAAAGCAAGGATTCAAAATTTGACAGAAAGTAGTTTTATATTAAAAGCAAGGCTGACTTCATTAATTAGCGCCATCCATCAACTCCTTCGGGTAGCTGTCAGTCCTTAATGGAAATGACGAGTGTCGCCCGCATATATTTTCTGTGCCAAATTCGACTTTGACGGGCCACGCCCGCCTCATATTGCAATGCTTGAAAAGTATATCAAATTCTCATAGCTGAAAAAATTTCTTATAATGTAAAACAACGGTTTACAAATTATTTGCTTCCTATTTCTCTACAAATCTTTCATTCTAGATAGCGTTCCCAGGTGTTTTGTGAAAGAATGCAATTGCAATTTATATTCAGTCAGTTATTCTGCGAGTTTACGTAGTGTAATGCAGTTCTTTAGCAATATGTCCAGCTATTTTTGAGAGATTGTTTTATTGGGCTTATTTAAGTAACTAAAAAATTGCAATGAATACAATATAATATCAATGTTAGCGGTTTATTATATTCACCTGCAAAGTAATTCTAAAAATGTCTAAAAAATAGGAAACTTATGGCTTGAAAAGTATATTTTTAAATTTTATTTTTTCATTATTGTCATTATTCCACAAATCTGTAATGATACAAATGAAATAGAATCCATATTTTCATAAATATCAACCTTATAATTGAAATATTTTAGATTTATTTAGTGATAGATAAGAATAAGAGCGCTTCAACGATTATTTAGATAGAAAATTTGGTTAAATTTGCAAACGATGTTCAAGTGTGTATCGGTCAATGATGAAATGTATACTAATGAAGTTTATAAATGTCAAGAAAATAAAAAAAAATATGGCATCGTTCGCCGTCCCTATTGGAAAAAAGGTGGAGCGCACCTATTGAAAAACCCTTTTAAAATTAAATAGTCTGCACACGCACGTTTCTTTGAAATTAAATCGTAAGGCAAGGGGTTAAACCACCTTCTCATCAATATTGAAAGATAACTTCAGAACGTTTTAAAATACTTTGAAATTTCGTACACGTTGATTTTATAATAGTTTCATGTAGTTGTAACAATGTCCTTATTTCATTTATGGAACTCACTATACATAACTCAAGAAATCGTTTAACCACAAATTCGAAATGTTGTACAGATTAGTTTTGAGTGAAAACAAAGTTCGAGCACTTGTTAGTGAAATTCTTCTACTACTTCGGGTAGTTGTCATGCATAAGAAACAGTTAACGGGCCATAAGAGTAAATAGGTCTGTTCTATTTGACGGGTGTAGTGTACACCTTCTACACTTTTTGCACTGGCTCTCGAGCTAGTGCAGGAAAGTGTAAAAGGGAGTGGCGGGGAAGGAACAAAAACACTATTTGAGGTTGAGTTTGTGTCATTGAATTGACGTCAAAGGCTGTTTATAAAATCGGGTGCAAGAAAGTGCAACTTACACCGGGCAAAAGAAACAAACCTCATACCTCATAGCCGCATTTTAAATCTTTAAATCGATATATTTATATACCGCTTTAACAAACATAGGCCGATATTATCGCTATATCGTCCAAAAGATATTGCTATTTCGATATCTATATTTTTTAAACTAAATAGGTACCTACTCCAAATTCCAGGGATAATTTTTTTTTTCGGTTCAGTGGCGGCTCGCACCTTACAGAGCAGATAATGCATGAACATTAACATTAACAAATATGGGGTTGTTATGTGCTTAAAATATCTTTTCACAGTATGAAAATAATGTCAATTACATTAAGAACTACGATTACATGCACTAATTTACTTCATTTTTAAATTCCAATTGGAAATGGTGAGGTTCAGTGCTTCTGTATACGCACTCACACAACACTTTCTACGTAGGATTTTGCGGATATATCAATTTCTGACGTTTTCGTACTAGAAATCTTTGTAAAAAATAGTATCTAATCATAATATGTATGTATGTATGTATATACATATGTACAAAATATACGACGATGGACATTGGCGAGATAATTTGTAAAAATGTAAATTGGAGTATACTGTTCAAAATCAAAATGCATTTTACCACATTTTACCAATGTTCTGGCATTTCCCATGAGAAAAAGTTAATTCCGGATACGGAGTCTCTGAGTGGCATTTGGCAAATATGGTGGCTTGCTATTCTCACCATTAATCGCATTTGTGCTAAATGCATAAAAAAATAGTCGGAATACCTAAATATTTGAAAAGCCTATTGTTTCTATCAGTTTTTAATACACACATATAGTTATATAAGAAAGGAGATTATATTTAAACCTAACTATCATAAAAATAAAAAAAATAAAAAAATTGTGAGTGAGTCTATTATTACAAATATTTATAGTCTCATCATTATTCAAATATTTTCACTTTCTTCTCGAAGAAGTTCATCAAACTAAACTGACATTGAAAACGAACCGCATTAAGTAACTATACATTTGGAAAATGATCTTGAGAGCCCTCGGTGCGTCTTTTCAAAATGTCATCATCATAAACATAAAAGACTCCACTGAATAAATTAACTACGTGTGCATATAATTTGGGAGCTTAAAATATGAAAATCTCATTCATAGATGTTTGATATTAACTTCAATAAGGTGGGAGGGAAATGCCGGTTTATAAAACTAGATTTTGTATTAAACCGGATCGCGTTCGTGCAACTTAACGTAATTTTGGAAAACCGCAAAAAGCAACCAAACTCTCCAGTCATTAAAACGGTAGATTGAATTGAATGCCGCCTAATTGATTATTATTAGTCATTTATTCTATTCAAATACTAACCGGGTTATTTTTACAATGTTGGTATCCTTTTGTTCTTTCTTGATCACCCTTACTAGTGCCAGTTAATGATTTCATATTTCCGTATATTTAATAATTAGAAAGAAAATGCTAAAGGCTAAGTTTGAAGGAAATTCATATTTATAGAGATACTCAAAACTTAGGGGATCACCCTTTAATGTTTAAAAAATGTAATCAAGATCGTTGTAGATTGTGATGTTAGGAAGTATTAGAAAAATAAATCCGTTGTAGGACTTAAAATATTCGTACGACGGATGGACATTTTTCTTATTATGTTCAATCAAAACTATAAGAGTTTTTATTTTATGCTACTCTTGCAAATGTTCATAAAATTTATAGATTGAAAAATTGAAATTTGAATCGCTTATATGACAGCACCGGGTCGAAAGATTGAAATGCGAGAAGAGTCGGGATTGAACAAATAACATAACGTGAAATCTTTAGTCGAACATGTTTTCACTCCCACTTCATTCGCACCGATCACGACAGACAACATTTTAATTGAGGTTTCTACTGAAGAAGAATAATTGTTAGCAGCCGTATGTGACCAGAAACTAAACAAAGCACCGGGAATTTTCGAAATACCAGTTGAACTTCTGAAAAACAGCGGAAATACTACACAAGATGGTACCTATGTACAATTTGGAAAGAGCGAAATATACCTGACAATTGTTATATAAACGGCGTCTTATACCACGTTTCCACTACACCTTAACCTCGCGATTAAGAAAACTAGATTAAGCACGCAGGGACGTTATTTGTGGGGTGAGGGGGCGACAGGCAGGGCATTTGCCACATTTGTTATATATAATAGGCGTGTTTTAATGCTCTCCAGAGTAGGATAGTACAGTATAAGTATACGTGAAACAACAACAACATCCAGGATAGTAAACCTACTAATTTTACTAGGTTACATATCCTACCCCGGAGAGAATGAAATGGTGTGAGCCTATGATGAATTCGCTTTAATTCGCTTTAATTCGCTTTACTCGTTTCAATTTTAATGGTTGGCAGCACAGCAGAAATGCAACCGAACTGCAATTAAATAAAATCCGATGACAGTTATATTGCCGTAAGTTTTGCAACAAAGGAAGGACAAATATTTTTTTAAAACTTTGACTTTGACTTTGACTCCAAAACTAAAGTAATAACGCAATCAAGAAAGAGGACGTCAATCAGACAGAGTGTGGTTGCGTTGGTTTTAATTATTTATTTCTCTTTAACTGAGTTACATGTTCGCCACTGTGGTTTCAATAATTTTTGGTTAGCTTCGATATGTGTTTTTAATAATCGAAGTTGGCCCTTTTTTGTGTAGTTTTAAAATATTTTTTTTTTTCATTGTTCGAATTAATCTTCCCTTCAAATCGCAATTCCGTATTTATAATTGAATTAGATTAAAATAATTAAAAGTATTATTTTAAAATTAATAATTAGATCTGTGAGATAATAGCCAAATTTAAATAGATAAAAATAAGGCTAATAATTTTACTGAATGTTAAGGGCCCGTGAGTGGCCAACCAAAATCGAAAATTTCACCTAGTTTGCTTTGATTTTTCTTCGAGAGCGTAAGAAATTATTCGTGAGCATCGGAAATTTAAATCTGAACGATTTCGCACGATGTACAACGATTCAACCGTCTCTAGGTCCAAGGGAAATGAGTGTGAACGGAGTTATTTATGTGTGTGTGAGATGAATATTGTTGAGAAAAGGAATGTAGAAAAATAGCGAAAGTATGAATGAAAAGGTGCAAGGCGTACAATTTGATCGAAATTTCGTAAGAAAATTCATTCACTGGACGTCTCGGGTTTTTTTAATTTTCTGTAGACGATGGATTTTTGCACTTTCACCTTATATAGTACTAAGTAATTTCATGTAGGCACGAGACATGTCTCCATTCATTTTTTCATAGGTAATTGTGAACCAAAAAAAATTAATTTGGAGTTATTGAGTCATATATCGTCAAGAATTGCCAAAAATTACGAAATTTGTGGCCTGTGCCGATTCTTTTGAAAAATTTTGTAGGTACATGAAGAATTAATTAAGAAAATTAAATTTAAATTCAAGTTTTTGTTTCTACCTCACTTTTTTTGTTAATTATAGTATGTTAAAAATTTCGCAAAAATATTGTCCTCTTTGAATATTTTTATTTCTTGTAATTTTTATCCTAGAATAATAAAATAGGGCTTATTTTAAAAATTGAAGTTATCGTAAAATAAAAAACTACGAATAAAAATTACCCTTCAATTTTATTTCAAGGATACCGATTTTGTCTATTACCCTTGAATAAATAATACAGTAAAATCAACTTGGGATTGGGCTAGATACATATATGGGCAACTCTTGAAATCATATATGCTATGTATTTATTTATCCATATCGAGTTTAGAGCAGTTTTCTCCATAGTCAAAAAAAAATAAATTTTATAATTTTTAGCGATTTTTAGCATAAGCCTTGTAGTAATAATAGAGTTACTTCATTGCGAGGCCAACGGAACACTAGGGAATGAAGTGGTCAGCTCAAGCTCGTCCGTGATAATTACCCCGATTTTTTAACTCAGCTACTCATTTACAGCCGAGTGGTAGCTGAGTGCCTGGAGTCCTGCACACAATCCCATCCTCGAAAATTACTTGCCGACAAGCAGATTCGAACCTAGTACCAGGTGCACCGAAGGCAAGTGCTCTAGCCACTAAGCCGCCCAGACTACATATAGCAATTATACCTTCTTACAATTTAAAATTATGAACATTTACCTTCCCAACAAATTGTTATCATATTTTTCTTTTCGATTTATTTGTTGTCCTATTTGTCATTGCGAAAGATAAATTTATCAAATACCTCAAAAAGTACACGAAACACGATAGGACGGGGCTCGATCGCAATTCAAAAAATCTGTCAACAGTCTGGGCGCAACTTTATTATTTTTCCAGCAGAAGTTCGGATCGCGCTCAATTCTGAGATGTGGCGTAGGTTACTATGTGACTGAAAACCTAACAAAAAGTTCGGGAAGCGGTTAGAAACGTAACATATGAATTACATAATTGGGTCAATATGACCGGGATGCAGTCTAGGAGTTGAAAAAGGAAAAAAATTCGTAAATAAGAATTTACTAAACAAGCCCGTTGAAGTTTAAAGATATTCGATATCTGATCAGACCTGAGAGATATGAAAGAATTCATGCAAAAGTATATAATAACTTTACACCCCCTTAGGGGTCAAATTTCAAAAAATCGTTAAAACACTTTCTAGGTAGTCATATGGAGAGTCCGTAGAATTGAAATGAACTCAATATTTTGGAAGACCAAGTAGATATGAGGAAAATCCTGGAAAAAGGTGCTTTCTGTTTTCTCTGATCATAATTTTTGCCCTCCTTCTGAACGCCAATAGATTTTCGAATTTTTTTTTCATCAAAGCTGCTTTACTAGTTGATTTACATATACACACAAAGTTTCAACTTTCTAGCATAAGCCGTTCAATAGCTAGGAAAAACACCCTCCACACTCGTACCTTACTACCCTTACAAAAAATTTAGTTTTTCCAACATGCCGCTACTATAGCTCTATCTAAATACCAAGTTCATTACAGGTTCTTAAGATATAAGCATTTGAACCTTGTAATGACGGAAATTTGTATCAAATTTACGTCTACACTCAATAAAAAAAACCAGAATAAAAAAAAAAAAAAATAAATATCGCATATTTTTTATTGTATGATATAATTCGCACCCAGCGCATCTTTTGGCTGGTATATAGGACAAAACGATCGAGCGAAAGTTGTCCAGTTGGCGGCGTCAGTTAGTAGCCGCGGGTCGAGCCTAAAAACTCCTCCCAAAGTGAAAACTAACGCCATGCCCGAGAAATCGACCTATGGCTTGGGTCTGTGGCTCTTGTGAGTTCGCCAAACATAGTCTCGAAAGTCTCGACGGTAGAGTACGGCTTGCCCCGGCCATGCCAATCTGTTTAGGGTCTGTGGCTCTTGTGAGTTCGCCTAAAAACATAGAACGGCCAACCGGTTACCGTGACATTCACACACGGAGCCCAAACTCAGCCAACACAAGCACCGGAGGCCAAAGACAAACAGCGATGCGATGGACATCAGAGGCAGCGACTAACGGCACGGAGAGCTACGCAGACGATGCAGCGAGACCCAGACGACGCAGCAGGCCCAGGCGCGCCAAACGACGAGGTAGGCGTGTGCAACCGAGACCCAGAGGATGCAACGAATAGAGCAACGCACCGAGCAACGCGACGCACGAAGCAACGCAACGCCACGACGAATCACACAGTAGCGACGCGGCCGCGCAACAGAACAACGCAATGACGACGCACAAAGTAGCAACGTGCCCAGAGCAACAGAGCAACGCAACACCACACCGAGCAACGTAACGCCCAGAACAAGGCCACACACAGAGAAACGCAACGCAACGACCGCACACGAAACAACGCAACGCGCAGCGCAACATAGCAACGACACTCAGAGCAAAACTACGTAAGGACCAACGAGGACGCACAGAGTTACGCACCGCGACGCAAAGAGCCGCATAACGCAGAGAGCAAACGATGCCCAGAGCGATGTTATACACCAAGTAAAGCAACGTACCAAGCAACGCACGCACGGAACAACGCTACATACAAGTAACACACGAAGCAAAGCAACGTACAGAACAGCGCCACGCATGGAGCAGAGAACACAACCGTGAAGACATAGCTACAAGCTGACACAGTTGAGAGAAGACGCCAATAGCGACAGGATAACGAGGTCGGAGACGCAAGAAGACCTAGGAAGCCTCAATAATACTTATTTGAATTTACCGAATTACATAATGAATTATAACCTTAAATGAATAAAATAGTTGAAGTCAAAACAAGAAATGTTTGTAACGAATCCCTGACGCCCGATGAGCCTACCCCAGCAATTCGAGTCGTTACAACCTTTTCTTTCATACCCTCCCCCACCCTCACCCTCTACACCCACTTCTCCAATTTTTTCTTATTAGAGTTCAATTAGCGCTGCTCCTTTTAAAAATTCTAAGCATCTATCTTACACTGTTCTTCAGCTATGAAATGTGTGTTTTTTTTTTTAATTCTTATCCCCTCCACTTCTATGCCACTTAAAAAATGTTACTTTGATCAATATTCGTTTGTCTATCTTTACACCCAAACCGAATTTTTTTTGTCTAGAGCAATTGGTTCATGAGATATCGTAATCTAAAGTTGTTCATCCCCCACCCCCGTGCGCCACTCCACCCACTCAAAAATTTGTTTTCAATCATTTCTTCTAGTATAACTGCAAATAATTCTTAACCCTCTAACCGGCAAGCGTTCCTATAGGAACGCATCACAAAAGTCAAATTTTCTTGCTGCCTACAAACATTTGCCTACGAACCTGAATTAAAGTCATATGGTAGTATTGTAATGAGCACATTGTCAAAGTACGAACTCGATCTGATGTTTCGTTAGGCATTTATGAGTAGCTTTGTGTTAGATTTCGTGGTAAGAGCACGCAAAAAATTTTTTTCCGGTACACAATTTTTCAATTAAAAAAAACAGGATTATAGCAGTTTATATTCATTCGGAATTTTTTTCAGCGTTACTTAAACCTTTTTGAAGTAAAAAGTGTTATTATCTAGTGGTGTGGTAGATTACAACGCTGTGTAGGTGAGTAATTGTGATGCGATCCTATAGGAACGCTTGCCGTTTCACGCTACATTTTTTTCTTCTTTTTTTGCTCTATTTTTCCTGACCTTATGCATAGAAATGAGTAATAGAAGGCAAAAGTCATTCAAATTGAGTGAATAAACCTCTTGAATTCGGTCCAAACTGATTAAAAAAACTTTTTGTCGTATATGAATCACTTGCAGGACATTCAATATACATTACCAATGACTAAAATCATCTTACCAAAAACATCAGTTTTTAGAAAGATTCAACGTGTCATTAACCAATATAAAGGAATACCAGGAAGCCTGTCCTTATCAGGCATTGCTGGGTTTTTGATCCAGAGATCATTACACCTACGGAACCATCTCGTTATATAAAGAATATCTTGAAGCATGGTGAACTAAGAATTCACGCGAGTAATATTCAATCCAGCACTGAGCGTACTTATATCCTTTTACTGAAATGATACATGTTCAGTCCTCATATGCAAAGGACTATACTCTCCACTGAGGGATAGTTAGTTCAAAAATTGAATAAAGACTGGAGAGATGTTAAAGCTTCATATTCAACATCCACCATAAGAACAAGGGCTGTCTATCTTTCACCTCCTCACCGGTGCCTTCCCTCTTCAATACTTTCAAAGTGATCACTTGTGGGGAGTTGTTTTGCGGCCAAACACTCAGCCCGAAAACACTCCTCAAAAATTGGATCACAGATCCAAGGACGCTGGTTGTTGGTGACGAAAAATCAAAGTGGCGGGCAGTCGTTCTCCAACCGGCGGGCGACCCGCAACACACTGCAAAGTGATGACACCGATAGTCGTCACTGCAGTAACACTCACACAGCTGCACTAAAACAGCGGTAGCAACCAGCCGTACACAGCGGTTGCACCTTCCGCTGCAGCTGGCACCATAGGTGCGAAAGACGTCAATCTTGGCACGAGCCAGCGATGGTGATGGCGCAGCTCGACGGTAGCGATTAATGCCGTCGCCGCAAAGACGATGACTGCGACTTCAGCCATCGCAGCAAAGACGTCGGCAGCGACATTACACAATTTTTCAACGACGCCGCGACCTCTATACCCCCAGACACGCAACGGCACTGAATACTGCCGTCGCGTTAGCGACCTTATTTATGTTGGACTCGCGGCATAGCCGGGAGAACTCCACCACATGAGGTCGTGACGCAAGTCCTTAACACACTCATTCACAAATAAATTACGTTACTACTTAAACAAACCAAACATCTTTTACTCAAAAACTTTAAACCATGGAGGACCTCATATATTCCTATTCGAAAAATAATTCATCATTTCCATGAAAATCCTGAGAAATGGGACGACAATGAAGGAAAAAATCTGCCAACAGTCTGGGCGCAACTGTATTATTTTTCAGCCTAAAAGTTCAGGAAGCGGCTAGAAAAGGGTGTAACATATGAATTAAATAATTGGGTCATATTCCGGGATGCGGTCTAGAGGTTGAAAAAAACAAAACTTAAAACTAGGTGATTATTAAACAATCCTTGGGAAGTGAAAAGATATTCGATATCTGATCAGACCTGAGAAACATGGTGGAATTCATGAAAAAGTATACAACCAGTTTACACCCTCTTAGGGGTCGAATTTCAAAAAATCTTGAAAACACTTTCTAGGAATTACATGAAGAATCCGTAGAAAAAAAATGAACTCAATATTTCGATAGACCTAGTAGATATGACGAAAATCGTGAAAATATATGCATTTTATACTAAACGATATTTTTTTTTGCCCCCCCCCCTTCTGAACGCCAATGAATATTCAAATTTTTTTTTATCAGAACTACTTTTCTAGTTAATTTACATATACGTACCGAGTTTCAACTTAACAGCATAAGCCGTTCTAAAGTTAAGAAAAACACCCCCCACCATCGTACCATACTACCCCTAAAAAAAAATTTTTTTTTCTACCATGCCACTACTATAGCTCTATCTAAATACCAAGTTTCAGCTTCCTATCATTATAGATTCTTAAGATATAAGCGTCGGAACTTTTTCTTTCTCACCCTTCCCCACCCTCACCCTCTACACTCACACCCCCAAATTTTTTTTTCCTACTAGGGTTCTATTAGGCCTACTTCTGGTAAAAATTTGAAGCATCCATCTTACACTGTTATTGAGATATGAAACGTGTTATTTTTGAAAAATTCTTATCCCCTCCACTTACGTACTCCCCCGCCCCCTTCAAAGATTTTACTTTGAACAATCTTCACTTATCAAGCTTTGTATCCAAACCGAATTTTGTTTTTCTGGTGCCACTTGTTTGGGAGATATTATAATGTTAAGTATTTCAACCCCCACCCCCGTACGTCACTACCCCCACCCAAAAATTTTGTTTCAATCTACTCTCCTAGTATAACTACAGATATTTGTTAAATTTTAATTGCTTGCTATTAACGGTTTAGGAGATATGGATTTTAGAATGTGTCGATCTCGACTTTGTATGTATGATATAATTCGCACCCAGCGCATCTTTTGGCTGGTATATAGGACAAAACGATCGAGCGAAAGTTGTCCAGTTGGCGGCGTCAGTTAGTAGCCGCGGGTCGAGCCTAAAAACTCCTCCCAAAGTGAAAACTAACGCCATGCCCGAGAAATCGACCTATGGCTTGGGTCTGTGGCTCTTGTGAGTTCGCCAAACATAGTCTCGAAAGTCTCGACGGTAGAGTACGGCTTGCCCCGGCCATGCGAATCTGTTTAGGGTCTGTGGCTCTTGTGAGTTCGCCTAAAAACATAGAACGGCCAACCGGTTACCGTGACATTCACACACGGAGCCCAAACTCAGCCAACACAAGTACCGGAGGCCAAAGACAAACAGCGATGCGATGGACATCAGAGGCAGCGACTAACGGCACGGAGAGCTACGCAGACGATGCAGCGAGACCCAGACGACGCAGCAGGCCCAGGCGCGGCAAACGACGAGGTAGGCGTGTGCAACCGAGACCCAGAGGATGCAACGAATAGAGCAACGCACCGAGCAACGCGACGCACGAAGCAACGCAACGCCACGACGAATCACACAGTAGCGACGCGGCCGCGCAACAGAACAACGCAATGACGACGCACAAAGTAGCAACGTGCCCAGAGCAACAGAGCAACGCAACACCACACCGAGCAACGTAACGCCCAGAACAAGGCCACACACAGAGCAACGCAACGCAACGACCGCACACGAAACAACGCAACGCGCAGCGCAACATAGCAACGACACTCAGAGCAAAACTACGTAAGGACCAACGAGGACGCACAGAGTTACGCACCGCGACGCAAAGAGCCGCATAACGCAGAGAGCAAACGATGCCCAGAGCGATGTTATACACCAAGTAAAGCAACGTACCAAGCAACGCACGCACGGAACAACGCTACATACAAGTAACACACGAAGCAAAGCAACGTACAGAACAGCGCCACGCATGGACCAGAGAACACAACCGTGAAGACATAGCTACAAGCTGACACAGTTGAGAGAAGACGCCAATAGCGACAGGATAACGAGGTCGGAGACGCAAGAAGACCTAGGAAGCCTCAATAATACTTATTTGAATTTACCGAATTACATAATGAATTATAACCTTAAATGAATAAAATAGTTGAAGTCAAAACAAGAAATGTTTGTAACGAATCCCTGACGCCCGATGAGCCTACCCCAGCAATTCGAGTCGTTACAACCTTTTCTTTCATACCCTCCCCCACCCTCACCCTCTACACCCACTTCTCCAATTTTTTCTTATTAGAGTTCAATTAGCGCTGCTCCTTTTAAAAATTCTAAGCATCTATCTTACACTGTTCTTCAGCTATGAAATGTTTTTTTTTTTTTTAATTCTTATCCCCTCCACTTCTATGCCACTTAAAAAATGTTACTTTGATCAATATTCGTTTGTCTATCTTTACACCCAAACCGAATTTTTTTTGTCTAGAGCAATTGGTTCATGAGATATCGTAATCTAAAGTTGTTCATCCCCCGCCCCCGTGCGCCACTCCACCCACTCAAAAATTTGTTTTCAATCATTTCTTCTAGTATAACTGCAAATAATTCTTAAGTATGAATAGTGTGCCATTAACGGTTTAGGAGATATGGATTTTAGAATGTGTCTATCTCGGCTTTTTCGCGTTTCGAACGAATTGTTTTTCCTCCCACTCCACACCCCTTGATCAATATTGACACTTTTTATGCAAATGAGTCTACTATCAGAGCTCTATAGCGGTTGCCGAGATCTAGAAACCAAAATTTTCCGTTTAAAACGCTTCCCCCTCCTTCCCCCTTACACCCCACCTCTTAAAATTTTGTCACTTCAAGAAGCCTACCCCGTCTATTCGTAAAAAAATTCAATGTCTCAAAGCATTTGGGAGCTACGAGTCCTTAAACGATTTTGCGTACGGCGGACACCACGCCGTACGACGGACAGACGGACTGAAAATTTTTATTGCCTTTTTCGTGTCTACTAGTTATGAGTCGGTCTAAGGATTGAAAAAGGAAAAAACTTGAAAATAGGTAACTGTTTAACAAGCCCATGGTAGTGAAATGATATTCGATATCTGATCAGACCTCAGAGATATGGTAGAGTTCATGAAAAAGAAAAGAATCAGTTTACACCCCCTTAGGGGTCGAATTTCAAAAAATCTCGAAAACACTTTCTAGGTATTCATATGAAAAAAATTCAATATTTTGTAGTAGACCTAGTAGATATGACGAAAATCGTGAAAATATATGTATTCAATTTTCACTGATCATTTTTCAGAAGGGGTCAACTTCCGGACGCCAATGGATAGTCGAATTTTTTTTTATAAGAATTCTCTAGTTAATTTGCATATAGTATATACAACGAGTTTCAACTTTCTAGCATAACCCATTCTATACCCAGGAAAAACACCCCCACTCCCGTATAATACCTACTCCTGTACAAAATTAATACCAAATACCAAGTCTCAGCATTATATCGTTCTAGGAAAAAAATTCTTATCCTCTCCACTTTCATGCTCCACCGCCCCCTTAAATAAAAGTTGCTTTCAGCAGACTTCATTTATCAACCTTTATTAAAAACCAAATTTTATTTTTCTATTGCAATTGGTTCGTGAGATATCGTAACGAAAAAGTTTTCACCCCCACCACCGTACGTTACTGCCCCTCTCAAAAATTTCGTTTCGATCTATTCTTCTAGCGTACCTGCACATACTCAGTAAGTTTCAATTTTGTGGCATTAACTGTTTAGGAGATATTGATTTTAGATTCGATCTTGGCTTTTTTGCGTTTCGGACGCATTATTTTTCCCTTCACTCTCTTCATAAAAAAATGCAATTTAATAGCTTAAAGGGCTTGGGAGCTAGGGGCCTTCAAACCATTTTTCGTACACTGGCAGACGTACGTCGTACGCAATGTTTCGTATCTACTAGTCATGAAATGTGTTTAAAAAATTTTTAGGGTTTTTTTTTAAAAATCAATAACACTACTGTGTGTATATGCAAATCAACTAGAGAAGAAAATCTGATGAAAAAAAAATTCGAATATCCATTGGTGTTCGGCAGGGCGGCATTAAAAATGGTCAGAAAAATGGAACGCATAAATTTTCACGATTTTCTTCATATCTGCTAGGTTTTCCCAAATATGGAATTCGTTTTTATTCTATGGATTCTTCATATAAATACCTAGAAAGTGTTTCCCAGATTTTTAGAAATTCAACCCCTAAGATTGTGTAAAGTGATTGTATACTTTTTCATGAATTTTACTAATCTCAAAGATCTGATCAGATATCGAATATCTTTTCACTTCCACGGGCTTGTTTAAAAATCACCTATTTTCAAGTTTTATACTTTTCCAACCCCTTGACCGCATCCCGGAATATGACCCAATTATGTAATCCATATTTTATTTGTGGCAGCGGCGTAAGTATTCTTGCGGGACCTTATTCTAATCGCTTGCCGAACTTTTTGTTCGGATTTCAACCACATAGCCACCTACACCGTATCTCAGAATTGAAGTATTCCGAACTTCTACCGAAAAATAACAAAGTTGCGCCTAGACTGTTGGCAAATTTTTCGTATCAATTAGTCATGAAACGTGTAAAAAAAATTTCAGGGTAGCAAGTACCAAATTTGTGCTTTAAATTATTTCGAAAACGTACTTGACGTAATTGCTTATAACTTTTATTATAATCAAAATTTCAAAAAACGATAATCACCCAGGGAAGGAAAATATATTGCTAATTATATTTGTCTAAGCAGAAAAGACCTATCTTTTGCTGCTTTGGAGATTTGGCCAAGCCAGTTTGCCTTATTTTCAACAAAAGTGCTGTTTTGGTATACACGGGCCTTTAATAAATTATTTATTCTACGTCGATGGAATTTCTATTACCAACTTAAGCCTAGTGATAGATAGATAGATTTATTGGCATATTAACATTATAACAATGATGTACAAAATATATATATACTTATTCGATATGGGTTAACACTACATTAGCATTAGCTAATTTATCAGTGTTCGCTATTCTTTATTGCTTAAAACTATTAGGTCAGGCCCGTGCGCAGGAAAGTGTGATGGGGGGGGTTTTATCAAGTTTCCCCATACTAAATGTGATGACCTAAAAAAAAAAAAAAAAAGGGTCCTCACTTCCCTATGAAAACAGGCCAATGGGGGGGGGGGTTTGAACCCCCAAAACCCCCCCCCCCCCCCCCGTTCGCACGGGCCTGTATTAGGTTAACAGTAATGTTTGTTTTTCTTTTTTATTTATTGAGTTTTTAATATCTGGAAAGCCAAGAAAACCAGACTATGACTTATTTACATGGAATATAAATATATAAACACAACACACACTAGAAGGTATACAGTACTTAAGGCCAAAGTAGGCTATTGTTTACAATTTTCTCCTAGTTGAAGGGAGTTTACATAAGGTATAAGCTTGCTTACAATCTTACGCAATGCTTACTATTGTTTTTTTTTATTATTTTTTTTTTATTATTATTTTTTTTTTTTTTTTGTGAAATTTAGCGAAAAGAAAGAAAATAAGAGTTTAAAACGAAATAAAATAAAATAAGATACTTTCCTCTTTTTTTTCCTTTCCCTTCTTTTTCTTTAATACTTGTTTTGTTCAGTCTATGTTATATTACAACTTTGATTTCATAGCGTAATTAGGAAGTTTGAAGGATTGAACCTTTTATATTTACATCACAGTTTGTCAGAAGGGGTGAGTAAGGGTGACAGTAGTCTTTTGAGCAAGATTCATTATATTCATAGAATACAGGGGCTGCCCAGTAATATTAATTGACACCCTTCTGACAATATGTGCATTGCACAGGGTCATTTACAATATGTTTTACACTATATGGTTGTAATTAATAAATTAATAGATAATTAGTCTTCCATCAACTCATGTGGACCAACTTCAAAGCAAGTCTGTCGAGATCATTACGATTAAGTCTTCTGTTGTAGAAGGTTAAACGATTTTCGTTGTCCGTTATTAGCTTTTTCGTACGAAGGAAGTAGAGGAAGGAGGGTGGAAAATTTTTGTAGACATAAACAAGGTTTGCCAGGTCATGCCTATGAGCATGATTCGCAAGTGAGTTTACGTTCACTGTCAGCAATTTAAAATTCCTGATTAATTCAAGTTCTGTGGGATGTTTCAAATATAAAGTTAATCAGAGCACTTTTTTTTTTGCCTAGGTCGCTAGAGCTACTTAAGCCTAGTACTGTGCTCCGAGCGAAACGAAATGAACTGTCAAAGTTCATATAAAAAAAAAAATTAAATTTTCGTTGTATTTTCACCGACGAAATATTTCGTTCGTTTTGCAGTACTGTGTTTATGGACGGAATGGACATTTGCCGTAGTCACTAATAGATGGCGCTCGTGGCAATTTCGTTTCGTTTTTAATGGTACGGAAGGCTTTTTGACAAGCGAAATATTTGACAACTCAAAATTTTCAATAGTTCGCTGTCAATTCCGTTAGTTTGTGCTCGGGAAATTTTGTGCGAGCAAAATTTTGTTGTGTTATGTGCCGGAATAGTAATTACTTGACAATATTTTAATATTTGCAAATTTCGCGCTCTTTTTTATCAATGACATCTAGTAGCGAACTGTGTAGAATATTTCACTCCACTTCGAAGGTGACTTTTTCGTTCGTGTTCGTTTCGCTGAACACAGTACTAAGCTTTATTGGGAGTACCTTCACAAGAGTACAATTAACAATTGCAAAGAATAATTTGGAGAGAGTAATTATGGATATGGACTTCACACATCTTGGGACTAATCTAGCAAAAGGCGTGAATGAAACGGACGAAATCAATCGACGGATCATGCTAGCAAATAAAACGTATTATTTGGAACTACCAATAATGAAGTCAAAGAAAGGGCCCAGGAACAATAACATAGACATTAACTCGAGCTTCCGAAAAGGCCGTTAACGAAAGGTAGAATTTTAGGACTTGTGAAGGAAGGGACGAACTGACGAATAAGATACAACAAGAAGTTGTATCAACTCTACGAAGAGCCCGAAGCTTCAGCAAGCTATGTAAACTGCAGTGGGCTGTTGAAACGTGCTCTTAAAGGGCAAAGCGTGAGGTAACAGGCCAGTATAGGCAAACGATGGGAAGAATCGGTTGATGAGGATGATTTTCTATGTACATAAAACGTCAGCTAGTTATTTCTTTAAAATAACCCAAACAGCAAGTACGTTTCACAAGAAACTATAATTTTAAATGATTGTAAAATACCTGAGCTTTTTTAATTTGAACATCGAATTTGCATTATATTATTATAGCATTCGTCTTTCTGGCGCTAAGTATGTCCCCGCTTTTCCCTGAACTGCCCCCCCCCTCAAAAATCGTGTTTCTATCTATTGTCCTTGTATACATACATACAAAGTAAGTTTCAATTTGATTACAATAAAGTCTGAAACACAATGCGCACGTTCCGTTCCGTCACGTTCAGCTGTCAAAGTAGATCTTATGGGCTGGCCATGGAAATGCACACAATGGTCGTAACGGAACGGATCGGACGAGTTCACCTAAATTCAACTTTTACGGATCACATAACCTCACTTTTCGTGACGGAACGGAACGGAACGTCTGCATTGTGTTTCGGGCTTAATCTTTTAAGAGACAGTTGCGGATCCAGAACTTTCTGCTGAGGGGAAGGAGGGGGCCGGAAATTTATTTGACTTAGCTATTTTTTTTTTGATCAAGTTCTGTGTGAATTTAGCTATATAGACTGCACTTAGCAAAAAAAATTAAGGATAAAAATTACAAGAGATATGAATTTTTAAAGAAGAATCGAACATTTTTTTTGGGATATCTTTCACTTCTTATAGGTAACTAATAAAAAAAATGAGATAGAAACAAAAAATTTAAATCATATTTTCTTTCACTAATTCTTCGAGTATACAAATATTATTTGAGATCCCAAGTTTATTTTTTGTGTATGTTTTGAAAATCAGTATAATCTACAAAATATAAAAGAAAGTAAAGAAAACAGTTTTGAGATATTCAAGGATAAAGGACAAAATCGTTATGCTTAAAAAAAATTCAAGGATATTATTGCGATAACCTTCTCCTTTAAAATAAGCCATATTTTATTATTCTATGATAAAAAATACAAGAGATAGGCATTTTTAAAGAAGACTCGGACACCATTTTTGCTAAAACTTAAACATACTATACCTAACAAAAAATAAAAATAGAATCGGAGATAATAAGGTCACCAATTTCGTTATTTTTGGCGATTCATGATGGAATGACTCATTATGCATCATGTTTGTCACGGTTCAGTTCTGTGCTTCGCATTGCTAATTGCTAATTAAGTCAACATTCATCATCAATGGCGCGACAGCCCAAATCGGGCCAGGGCCTGCAGGATACATTGTCTGAAGTCATCTCGGTTCAGCGCCCGCGTCCTCCAGTTTGTGCATCTAAGAAGCGATTTGCAATCTGCGTCAACTGAATCCTTGTATCTTTTTCGCGGTTTTCCCACCGGTCGCTTGCCATGGGCTCTACCTTTCAATGTGCGCTTGGGAATTCTTCCGTCCTCCATTCGCTCCACATGACCTGCCCATTGCAGCTTACGGAATTTTATAAGAGTCGATACGGCTGGCTCGTCATAGATGTTATACAACTCGTTGTTGTACCGAATACGCCATGCAGTGCCTTCTCTTACTGGTCCCAAAATTCTTCGAAGAATTCGTCGTTCAAAAGCGTCTATTGATTTTTCAGACGCTTGGGTGAGAGTCCACGTTTCACTTGCATATAGTAGCACAGGTCTTATTATGGTCTTGTATATGCGAAGTTTGCTCAGCCTGTGCACTTTTTTCGATTTTAAGATCGGGAGAACCGTGAAATATACCTTATTTGCTAGTGTGATCCGTTGATTTACTTCGTCCCGTTCGTTGCCGTCTCTTACAAGGTGTGATCATAAGTATGAGAAATGATCCACATTCTCACATTCATCTAAAAAAATTGGAGAACGGGTGTGTGCTTAGAAAATTCGGAACTGCTCCAGGGGGAGCCCCTGTATTCGCCAATGTTAGTAGGTATGGATTTTAAAACGTCTTTCATTCCATTTTCCGATCGTTTTGGACGCATTAGGTTTGTTCTTTTTGTCGGGTTTAGTGTACACTGAGTACACTTTTTCCATTAGCTCTCAGGCCAGTGCAGAAAAGTGTAAAAGGGTTTGGCAAGGGGGGGGGGGGGGGAACAAGCATACTGTTTGAGTTTGAGTTTGAATTTGTGTCATTGATTTGACGTCAAATGTTGTTTAGAAAATCTAGTGCAAAAAAGTGCAGTATTGTGCAGTATTGTGCAGTATTGTTTCCCAACTCCAGTATCCTCCACCAAATATATGAGTTCAAAGATTCAGCCTCCTAGCATAAGTGGTTGCTGAGATCTAGAAGTCAAAATTTTTCGTGTTAAAAAAATCTTCGTGTAAAAAAGATCTTTTAATTTTATCTGTGAAGTAGAATATCAAAGGATTTGAAACAACGATCCTCTAAACGATATTGTACGACGTACAGACTTACATTTTTTGAATCTAGTTGTGTAAAATATGCTAGGGGTATCACAATTTGCTTAAGATCAATAACTATTTATAATTTATTACATTAAAATAATACAGTAAATTTGACGAGTGTGGGAATGGGATTTTTCGATTTATCATGCATCCTGTATAATATATGTAGTTTCTAGTAGGTTTTATATTACCGTCTATAAATTATCTTTTACTTCAAGGTAGGTAGACCTTCAAATTATGGTAATCCAAAATTTCATATTCAAAATTAGGAAATACTAGAAGATTTCTTATTTTCAATCAGCATAAATATTATAAATTCTAGCGTGCATACAGATATAAATGTAAATGTATACACATATATGTAACATATATTTTTCCAAGTAAAATAGTGTAATTCACTAATTACAACAATTATCACTTTAGTTATTTACTTAAACGCGATAAACATGCTCAATATAAATAATGTATAATATGCGCCTTGCTTCGCCCGCAGTCCTAACAAATTAACGAGTAATTGCCATTTCATCCATGTACTTTAAAGGAAGCGTTATTTTGTTGTTATTTTTATGAAGATTCTCATAGTATCGCTTCACTTAGTCGAACTGGTCGATTTAAAAAAAGAAGCGCATTGACATGTTTCCAGACTCTTTTCTTAATCAATAATTTTCGATTCAATTACTTATTTATCTATATTAAAGATTAAAAGTGTCAGGGCTAACTTCCACTCTAAATATGGAATGGGTATAATAAAGCATCACTTTGTTTTTATTATTAATGGAGTGACCTAAATTTTAAACATTTGGAATAATGATTATACTTGAAAATTATAGATACATATACATATATACATATATATAAAGATTTTAAAATACTTTAGTAGTTTTTGCATTATATGACTTGGAAATCCATAAAATTTACGGCCTCGTTCAAGTTTAATGCCTCATGCCTGAAATACATGTGCAGAATATATGCACGCAGCAATGCAGGCATCTCTGCATTTGAAACAGACGTGCAGAGTTTTTGACAGATCTCTTGATCGTATTTGTTGTTGGTTATATCAGTTTCAGTCATAAGCAGGGAATACAAGATACAACGGTTGTACCGACGTGTGTTGTTGCGATATCTGTCCAACGGTTATATGCACGGAACACACCATGCGATTTGCTTACAATTTTCTTCCAACAAGATTTCATTGTTATTCTCAATACAGTATTTGATAACACAGAAGCACTCAAAGTTTACGAATGAAATCGCTACAACAGTTATATTCATGATAATACACTATACAATATACATACGACCTATTGCATGAGACCGCTGGTTTTCGGTTCAGAGCATACAACCGTGCGATATTGGCCCAACCATTGTTCATAAACGCATACACGATGCAATCGTCGTATACAACGGCAAATCGGGCCAACAGTTGGTACAACCGTTGTATAGTGTATTCCCTGCTATAGTTTCCGTTGATTTCATTATCACAAATTCACAAATTCAAAATCACAACTTAAAAATGAACTGTCAATATCTTTTTTTTTTGAGGCTATTACTTTTAGTCGATTGCGAGGAAAATGTAATTTAGTCAAATTACTCAAAACAGTCAAAACAGTTTTTTATATCTCTGTGTTGGTAAATTTTAACTTCAAGTTGTGGTACCACTGACGTTGCACAGCAAAAGTAGAAGTAGGGACATCAAGCAGCGCTCCGCTGCATGCAGTGTGAGCGTGTATTTCGTCGCACTTAAACTCATGCGTTCTAAATCCGTTTTGTCGCGCTGCATGCAGATATATGCACATGTATATCTGGCTATATTGTTAAGTAGACTTGATTACGTTAGGGACCAGTTAGTGTAAGTTTTTTTGAATTGCGCATTACCGTTCCATATATTATATTATATTTAAATCCATATATTTCTTTTACTTGAGTGTCAACTTTTGTGCCGTGTTCTCAGCAATTCCTCCAGTGTGCTGCGAGTTTTTGTATCGTAGTGGCGCGACGGACGTTATTTTTAGTAAGAAAACTTCTCTAGATCAGTGATCCGGTCTATGGAAGGAGAGCAGACCTTTCGAAAAGGATCGCTGGCACAGACGACCCGTCTCTGGGTTTTGGTCGGACAAAGGTCTGTTCGCCCCTGTGTCGCTACGGGGGTTTAATTGCGTGTTTTTTTGTTTTACCGGGTAGTTGCGGTACTGAGACCATCGACGCGAATTAAAACCTTAATATTTGGCGCCCAACGTGATTTTTTTTTGTAAATTTTTGAAAATTGTGGAAATACAAGTGGAGTGTCGTAGCTAGGGCATCGGAAGGTATTTAGGATTTCAGAGGTTACGCTGAGTGCGAGTTACGGTGTTGTAATATTTTTTTTTTTTTGTGCGATTGTTCTTTTCTTGCCTTTTTTTTTTGCTATGTTAGAGTTAATGACAAGTGCGATAAACCATCTTAGCCAGGATGAGTTGGGATACGAGTTGGCTATAAGAGGGTTAGCAGCGGAAAAAGTGGACTATATGCGCAAGGCACTCAGAATGTCGTTGCAGCTAGAAAATTCTACCGGGAAGTTCTCTGTGGTAGCAGTTTACCCGTTCAAATTTCGAAGTACTGCTAGAGAAATTTGAGGGAGATAAGTCCAGTGGGGAGTTTAAGAGACTGTCGGCGAAGGTCAATTGGTTTTTGAGACGAATTGAGTATGGTCAACCATCCGAGGAAGAGGTGGGTCGAAAGGCAGTGATTAAAGCGGATTTATTGATTCATTTGGGGACTTTACTAGAAAAATCCGGTCATAGTTTTCCGGACGAAGAGAAGGACACGGTACCAACGCGAACAGCGCCTGCAGCAAATGGGAAAGTGAGTAAAAATGTAGCAGATGTTGGGAATACGGCGGTGTATAAGTGGAAGTTCTCACGTGAGCCGAACACACTATGTTCGTTCCTAGAGCGGGTCGAGGAGTTGAGGGAGGCTCGAGAAGTGCCAAAATTAGTGCTTTTCCGATCGGCGATAGATTTATTTGAGGGGAAGGTTTGATTTGGTTGAGAGCAAATAAAGAGCAGTGCAACTCATGGGATGAGTTAGTGGTGGAACTAAGGGAGGAGTTTTTGCCACCAGATTACGACGACCGTTTAAAGGAGGAGATTCTTTGTCGCACTCAGGGCAATGGTGAATCAATACACAGCCATTATCGAATGTTTGTTCCGTCGTCTGTCGGTTACTCCTACAGAGTCGGAAAAAGTCAAGATTTTGCGCAGGAACATCTCACCTTTTTACCAGACGCAGTTGGGTCTGACCACGGTAAAATCGGTTCAGGAGCTAGTGAACCTAGGTTGCACTTTAGATGCCACGGGACTATCTGTGGAAAACTTTGTACCACCAACGATGCTGTCAAATTTGTTGGAGCCAGATATGGCTTATGTTTCCGCGATCGACAATAGTAGACCAAACGAATGGCGTGAGAGCGGCAATACACAGTATAGGAAGCAAGATCGTAAACGCACTGTGACGTGTTACAATTGTAAAAAACCTGGCCATATAGCCAGTGAGTGTAGCGAATCTCGTCGTTGTTTCGGTTGCGGAAAGGTGGGAGTATATCGGTCGAATTGCCCGGTGTGCAATCCGGAGGCGGGTATTAATCAGGGAAGCACTTCTACGTACCAGTCGGGAAACGAACCAAGTGCTCACTATAATGCGGGGTAGTGAGTGCGGAGGTCAAAGCGACAAAACCCGTACATCTGGACTTTGCTTTGACTCCGATGTGCGGCGACAATCGCCCACATCTACTAGTGGATGTTTTTGGAGTAGAGTTCATTGATTGGTTTGACTCAGGGGATTCAAAAATAATATGGGGTGGTAAAGGGTGGGATAGCCTGAAGAGATTGGGGGTTGAACTGCAGCCATCATCCGCACATGAAATTCGTCTGGCGAATAATGATGTCTGTGGGGTGGATAGATTGGTATGTATACCTTTCGGAGTCGATGGTTGTACGCGCTGGATGCAGTGCTTAGTAGTAAAGAAACTTCTACATACGATCATTTTGGGTGCCGATTTTTGGCGGGAATTCGGTATAGTTCTGGATCTGAGACGGGGGCAGGTGGACCTAAGTAGTATGTCCGACGTAGCCACGGTTGAGTTTTTGCAACCTGGATCCAAATTGGGAGAGGTGGAATTGAAGGAATTGAAGATTCTACTGGAAGAAGAATTGGCGAGTATGGGGGACGGTCTCGGCAGGACATCGGAGGTAGAGCATACCATCAAAACAAACTCTCCTCCGATCAAACAGCGTTATTATCCGGTGTCTCCAGTAAGGCAAAAGGATATTGACCAAGAATTGAAAGCTATGCTAGAGGCAGAGATAGTACAACCGTCAAAAAGTCCGTGGTCATCGCCCATTTTACTTCTTCGAAAGAAAAATGGATCTTTTCGCTTTTGTGTAGATTTTCGTAAGGTCAACAAAGTATCAGAGCGCGATGAATACCCCATTCCTTACGTGTCGGCGACACTAGATAAATTGCGGGATGCCAAGTACCTGTCTTCTTTGGATATTCAATCCGCGTACTGGCAAGTTCCAATGGCCGAAGATTCAAAAAAATATACGGCTTTCACAATTCCGAGTAGAGGTTTGTTCGAATTCAACCGGATGCCTTTCGGGCTACAGAATGCCCCAGCTACTTGGCAACGGTTGATCGACCAAGTGTTGGGTGCTGACTTGGAACCATATGTGTTTGTGTACCTTGACGACATAGTCCTGGTGACTCAAACTTTCGAGAAACATACGGAAATCCTGCGTGAAGTGTTCCGCCGGCTTAGAGAGGCTGGTTTGAAAGTGTCAAAGGAAAAGTGTGAGTCTTGTAGGTCGGAACTACGCTACCTAGGCTATGTCGTCGATGAGTACGGACTGCATGTGGACCCAGATAAGGTGTAAAGTTTGGTTCGATTCCCGGCGCCTAAAAACATAAAGGAAGTTCGACAATTCTTGGGAATGGTATCGTGGTATAGACGCTTCATACCGGATTTTGCAACATTAGTTGCACCTTTGACTTCGCTGTTGAGGAAAGGTCGCAAATTCGCGTGGGAGGCAGATTGCGAGAGGGCCTTCTCGAAAGCGAAAGTTAAACTATCCACGGCACCCATATTAACCTGTCCTGATTATGATCTGCCATTTACGATCCAGACCGACGCTTCCGATTTCGGGTTGGGAGCAGTGCTCACGCAACAACAGTCAGATGGGGAGAAAGTGATCTGCTATCTGAGTCGTTCGCTGACAAAGTCGGAACGTAAATTCTCCACGACGGAGAAGGAGTGTTTAGCCGTCCTGTGGGCAGTGGAGAAATTGAGGCCTTATATTGAGGGGACATGGTTTACGGATCACCATTCTCTTATCTGGTTGGATAACTTGAAGGATCCTACAGGTAGACTAGCGCGTTGGGCTGTTCGACTACAACAATACGATTATGAAATTATACACCGAAAAGGTAAGGAGCACTTTGTTCCGGATGCTTTGTCAAGGTCTGTGCCATTAGTGGAGTCGTTGTTTGCAATCACACAGTCTGACCGGTGGTATAACAGCATGTTGGATAAAGTACAAAATCAATCTGCTAAATATCCGTCGTGGCGAGTAGAGGGTGGAGTATTGTGTCAAAAATGCAGGAGGACATAAAGAAGTATGTTCACGCATATTAGACTTGCCAAGCAGTTAAACCTGAGCGCAGATTGTCATCGGGTTTGATGGCTTCGAGGAGTGGAGAGGCAAAACAACCGTGGGAGATGGTGTGTGTGGATCTGGTAGGACCACTACCACGCTAAACGCGAGGGTTTACGTTCATCCTTACAGTTGTGGACTATTCTTCGAAATTTCCGCTTTTGTTTCCGTTGAGGGCGGCTACAGCAAACGCAGTAACGCGGGCTTTAGAAAACGAAGTATTTCTACTTTTCGGTGTTCCAAAATGGGTTGTGTGCGACAATGGCGTTCAGTTTCGATCGAAGGAGTTCCAGGGTATGGTAGAGTCGTATGGGACGCAAATTAAATTCACGGCTTTTTACCACCCTCAAGCGAATCCGGCAGAGCGGATAAACCAATCTATCAAGACTATGATGAGAGCATATGTTGCCGAAAATCACCGGAAGTGGGACGAACACCTCCCTAAGATAGCGTGCGCCCTGCGAGCCGCCAAGCACGAAGTAATGCAGGTATCTCCGTACTTCGTGAATTTCGGAAGAAATATGTCCGTTGGGATAGAACCTCTAGAGAGACCGTGCGAAATGCCGATAACCTGCCAGAACCCTTTGGAGCGAGCCAAAGCTCTGGAGGGCGTGCGAGAGGATATTAAGAAGCGTTTTGAACACGCAACAAATCAAACTAAGAATCGATATGACCTTCGACGAAGAGACACGAGCTACTATCCAAACGATTGCGTTTGGAGAAAGAACTATGTCCTATCAGATGCGGCCAAGTATTTCTCAGCGAATCTGGCACCGAAGTATATTGGGCCGTTTGTTGTGCGGAAACGAGTGTCGCCATGGACCTACGAGCTGGAGGGCGAAGGGGGGAAGCGCGGTGGTGTGTGGTATGCAATAGACCTAATACCCTATATAGGAGCTCAAGAAGAAACGTGAGTGAGCTACTTCAGTAGGACTTCACAGGGCGACCCGGAATTTTCAAATAACACAATGAAAATATTCACCTAATCTTGGTTACGCTTTCCTAAAAGTAAACGTAAAGTAATTAGTAAGTATCACTGGATTGGAGAAAAGGCTGAAAATGCGATAATAGCATTGTTTATTTATATGTACTACGTTAGTTAGTTTTTGCTAGTTAGTATGTAGGTTTAGTATTAGAATTAACGTTATCATTTGAACTATAGAGTAGGTTAGGTTATTATCAAAGTTAGGATTATTTGTATTGAAATACGAAGATTTGATTGTAATCGAAAATTGAGGGCAATGTACCTGAAAACATTGTCACGTCGTGGGGACAGCGCGAGCGAATCAGTGCCTTTACCCCGTCCGGTTATTCCGTCCTGCCCGACGGGTTACTCCATCCTGCGGACGTCCGGGTGGTGCGGCAAAATCGAGCTGAAAAATGAAACACATCACTCACTGATCACTTCGCTCCCGCACGTATAACACCGCAAACCGCTTGGACAACACTTACGAAGCGGAAGTCTCCCGAACGGAAACATCATGGAACGCGCACTCGGGATCACAACACCAAAACAAATACGCGTAAATCCAAGCGTAAGCAAACGAACTGTCATTTGGCGATCAGACACTGAGCGAGCGAATTCAATACGACGGCGAACTGTGGAATATGAGAAATGTTATGAATCTCGGCTAGATACCCGAATGGAATGCTGGAAGTCTGTACGAAGCTATCATGCGAGTAGAAAAATGTCATGGGAGCGGAAGACCGTTGAACTCAAAATTAAGTTTGAAAAGCTGGTTGAAGCTAACCGTGGATAAAAAGAACCGCTGGGAGTTTTCGTCGAAGCAACGAAAAAATGAAACGGGCTCTTTTTGGATTGGCAGTGAAGCGAGTGAGTTCGAGGTCCCGAGTCTACGGGACGAATTTCTGAGTCACACAAGAGGATAACGCTGCATTGGGAAGACGGAAAAATAATTGCCGAGGCGGTCAACCATATAGACGGCGAGAAGAACGAGAGAAATCAAGCGATCGTCGTGGGAAGATTAAGATTGCACCAGAGGTGACCTAATTGTTAAGTAGACTTGATTACGTTAGGGACCAGTTAGTGTAAGTTTTTTTGAATTGCGCATTACCGTTCCATATATTATATTATATTTAAATCCATATATTTCTTTTACTTGAGTGCCAACTTTTGTGCCGTGTTTTCAGCAATTCCTCCAGTGTGCCGCAAGTTTTTGTATCGTAGTGTCGCGACGGACGTTATTTCGGTCTAGGGAAGGAGAGCAGACCTTTCGAAAAGGATCGCTGGCGCCCATGACCCGTATCTGGGTTTTAGTCGGACAAAGGTCTGTTCGCCCCTGTGTCGCTACGGGGGTTTAATTGCGTGTTTTTTTGTTTTACCGGGTAGTTGCGGTACTGAGACCGTCGACGCGAATTAAAACCGTAATAATATTAACATGTACCATATTCCTGGCTATACTGTTTCATTAATCATAGCTTTGCTATTTTGGATTAATTCACGTTTGTTTTTCATGTGTGAAGACGCACCAGAGTCGATGAACCAATCGTTATCACTTGCATGATTGACAGAAAAACAAGTATAGTTTACAGACTCATTTTTGTTTACCTTCTTATTAGTCTTCCGATCAGGACAATTTCGTGCGTAATGATCACCTTTGCTATAATTAAAGCAATTCCCACTTCCACTTTTTTTGCCCTTTAAATGAGATTTTGAAAACATTGCAGATGCACATTTGGCATTATCGACACGAACTTTTTGAAGCAATTTTGTCTTCATCGCATCTGCACTAATTTTCTCATTGGTATTTTCCAATGCTAACACCATTGGTCGATATTCTACACCAAGGCCGCGGTCCGAATTACGCTTTCTGCGCTTTTAGCGCGTTCACACTCGGTCCAAATAACGCTCACAACGCATACAACTTGCATGGAGGGGAAATTTTCTGGCGCTTACACTATTCATGGTTTCGAGCATATGCACTGTGTGTACGTCTTTGCAATCTGTCACATTGACGGTTAAAAAATTAAAAAACACTAAAATTTATTCGCGATATTGAAACCATTCAGGAGATAATTTTAGAATGTTTCAAATTCAGGAACAAACATTTTTCGTCTAAAACGCTCCTCTTTTTTCCTCCTTACACATATATGGTATATACCCCACCAAAAGACACGTAATTATCATCCTCCGGTCCCATGATATGATGTTGAAATATTTATTATACCACATATTAGGTCAGATATTCATATTTCTATTTAATTAACCGATATCACATATTCGTTTGGATTTGCTGATATCAACTATAAGGCTGGCCGCACACTGAAAGAGCAAAAACAGTATTAGTCAAAAACATTTTTGACTAATCAAGAATATGTCGCTGTTTCAATAGCTATTCAATTGACAGAGCACACAGATTAGTCGCGTGCCTGCAAGGTACGATACTTATCAGTTTTTGACTAAAACTGTTAGCTGGACGCACACTGAAAGAGCAAAAACAAAAATGTTTTTGACTAAAACTGTTTTTGCTCTTTCAGTGTGCGGCCAGCCTTAGTGAATATAAAATATTAGTGAATATCGAATACTAGTGAATATAAAACTTGTGCCACCTGTGCAATTTCGCACCTGCCACCAAGGGCGCCCATAGAACTTCTTCCATCCAGGGGGGGGGGGGGGGGTGGGGGGGGGGGGGGGGGTTAAAGGCAAAAGATTTATAAAATAACCCCCACTCCATTTAGAATCCGAACTTATGGTTGAAATTTTAACGTAAGTTCGTAAACGGGCACAATCGTTCGGGTTAATACAAAGGCATGCGTTCAAGAATACTGGCCGATAACTTCGTTTAAATCGCTCAAATCCCAGTCGAAAAGGTGCTTGTACACGAACAATTTTTCAAACAATTAATAAAATAAAAAATATTATCAGGGAAAATAGAATCCATATATTTTCACGATGTTCGTCATATCTATTAGGTCTTCCCAAATATTTTTATTCTATGGCTTTTTCATATAAATATGTAGAAAGTGTTTTCAAGATTGTGAACGCGTGAACGCGCTAAAAGCGCAGAAAGCGTAATTCGGACCGCGGCCTTGGTGAAGAATATTTTCCAATGCTAACATCATTGGTCGATATTCTTCACCAAGGCCGCGGTCCGAATTACGCTTTCTGCGCTTTTAGCGCGTTCACATTCGGTCCAAATAACGCTCACAACGCATACAACTTGCATGGAGGGGAAATTTTCTGGCGCTTACACTATTAACGGTTTCGAGCATATGCACTGTGTGTACGTCTTTGCAATCTGTCACATTGACGGTTAAAAAATTAAAAACACTAAAATTTATTCGCGATATTGAAGAAAAAAGAGTTATAACAATATTGTTGAAGAAGATGAAGATGAGGAGCCAGATATCATCTCCAGATTGCTATCACTGTCACACATTTCCATTACCGTTTCTACTTAAAACACTTTTTCAAAACTCATTTTAAAATTACTGACACAACTGACATTTCAAATAACCAACTGACATTTGTGAGCATACGATCGGTCCGAATTATATGCGTTGTAAGCGCGCATACAATTCAGACCGACTGTAAGCACTGTTGGTAATGTAAGCACCGTAAGCGTAGTTCGGACTGCGGCCCAAGTCCGCTCAGCAAAATTGATGCAATCATTTCATCTCCAATATCCAGTCCGGCATCGCGTAGCTTGTGTGATGTTGATATTATTGTGTTGACATATTCCTCCATTGAAGAACAACCCTTTAATTTTGTATTTATTATAACGCTTAGCAGAGCAACTCTTCTAGATAACCCATTGTCTGAAAAGGCTGCAACAAGTCTGCTCCAAACATCCTTTGCGTTCTTTGCGTCCATAATATGAACAAAATTAATAGGATCCACCTATGAAATCAGTTTTGACATTGACTTCGTATCTCGGCTTTGAAATTTACGTAATTCATCCGCATTAGTTAAATCTTCTAATGATGTTTCATCAACGACGTCCCATAGTCCATCGAGTCTTGGAAACGCCTTCACAGCAAATTTCCATGATTCGAAATTTTCCCTGCCTTTCAGCTTCTCTATCGATCCTATTGCCCCGTTTGTTGATGCCATATTTTTGAATAACAAATTCGTCACGTTTTAAACTGTTACTAATTAATTACTAAAATACTATCGGCCCATAACCTGTTGTAAAAGTAAATATTATGCAACTTTATCGTTGAAAGGGTTTATTAGAAGTGAGAATATTATATAAAAGTCAAAATGAAAATAAACAATTAATACATAAGGATCAAGTATCCTTGCTAGATACAAAGTAGATACAAAGTAATTTACTAGGCTATTTCCATTTGCAACATTATTACGCAAGCCCATGAAAGTGAAGTGATATTCGATATCTTATCAGGGCTGGGGGATATGGCAGAATTCATGAAAAAGTATACCTTCTTGCACCCCCTCAGAGGTAGAATTTAAAAAAATCTTGAAAACACTTTCTACATATTTATATGAAAAAGCCATAGAATAAAAATATTTGGGAAGACCTAATAGATATGACGAACATCGTGAAAATATATGGATTCTATTTTCCCTGATAATATTTTTTATTTTATTAATTGTTTGAAAAATTGTTCGTGTACAAGCACCTTTTCGACTGGGGTTTGAGCGATTTAAGCGTTCCGAAGTTATCGGCCAGTATTCTTGAACGCATGCCTTTGTATTAACCCGAACGATTGTGCCCGTTTACGAACTTACGTTAAAATTTCAACCATAAGTTCGGATTCTAAATGGAATGGGGGGTTATTTTATAAATCTTTTGCCTTTAACCCCCCCCCCCCCCCCCCCCTGGATGGAAGAAGTTCTATGGGCGCCCTTGGTGGCAGGTGCGAAATTGCACAGGTGGCACAAGTTTTATATTCACTAGTATTCGATATTCACTAATATTTTATATTCACTAAGGCTGGCCGCACACTGAAAGAGCAAAAACAGTTTTAGTCAAAAACAGCTAACAGTTTTAGTCAAAAACTGATAAGTATCGTGCCTTGCAGGCACGCGACTAATCTGTGTGCTCTGCCAATTGAATAGCTATTGAAACAGCGACATATTCTTGATTAGTCAAAAATGTTTTTGACTAATACTGTTTTTGCTCTTTCAGTGTGCGGCCAGCCTTATAGTTGATATCAGCAAATCCAAACGAATATGTGATATCGGTTAATTAAATAGAAATATGAATATCTGACCTAATATGTGGTATAATAAATATTTCAACATCATATCATGGGACCGGAGGATGATAATTACGTGTCTTTTGGTGGGGTATATACCATATATGTGTAAGGAGGAAAAAAGAGGAGCGTTTTAGACGAAAAATGTTTGTTCCTGAATTTGAAACATTCTAAAATTATCTCCTGAATGGTTTATGTCAGAAATGTTAAAATCTGCCAACAGTCTGGGCGCAACTTTATTATTTTTCCGGCAGAAGTTCGGAACGTGTTTAATTCGGGGATGCGGTGTATGTTACTATGTGACTGAAAACCTAACAAAAAGTTCGGGAAACGGTTAGAATAGAGTGTAATATATGAATTATGTAATTGGGTCATATTCCGGGATGCGGTCTAGAGGTTGGAAAAGAAAAAAACTTAAAAATAGGTGATTATTAAACAAGCCCGTGGAAGTGAAAAGATATTCGATATCTGATCAGACCTGAGAGATACGGTGGAATTTATGAAAAAGTATACAACCACTTTACACCCTCTTAGGGTCGAATTTCAAAAAATCTTGAAAGCACATTCTAGGTATTCATATGAAGAATCCGTAGAATAAAAATGAATTCAATATTTCGAAAGACCTAGTAGATATGACGAAAATCGTGAAAATATATGCATTTTATATATACTGAAAATTTTTTCTGCCCCCCCCCCCTTCTGAACCCCAATGAATATTGAAATTTTTTTTATCGGAATTACGTTTCTAGTTCATTTACATATACGTACCGAGTTTCAACTTTCTAGCATAAGCCGGTAAAAAGTTAGGAAAACCCCCCCCCCCCCACCAACGCACCATGCTACCCCTAAAAAAAAAATTTTTTTTCCACTATGCCACTAATATAGGTAGTTCTATCTAAATATAAAGTTTAAGGTTTATATCTTTACAAGTTCTTAAGATATAAGCATCGGAACTTTTTCCTTTTCACCCTTCCCCACCCTTCCCCACCCTCACCCTCTACACTACCACCTTTAAATTTATTTTTTCCTACTAGGGTTCTATTAGGCCTAGTTGTAGTTCAAATTTGAACCATCTATCTTACACTGTTATTGAGACATGAAAAGTGATAATTTTCAAAAATTCTTATCCCCCCCCCCACTTCTATGCTCCCCCGCCCCCTTCAAAGATTTTACTTTGAGCAATCTTTATTTATCAAGCTTTATACCCAAACCGAATTTTGTTTTTCTGGTGCAATTGGTTTGTGAGTTATCGTAATCTTTACTATTTCAAGCCCCACCCCCGCACGCCACCACGCCCCGCCCCCCCCCCCAAAATTTTGTTTCAATCTACTCTCCTAGTGTAACTACCGATATTTGTTAAGTTTTAATTGCTTGCCGTTAACGGTTTAAAAGATATGGATTTTAGAATTTGTCGATATCGGCATTTTTGCGTTTCGGACGCATTATTTCCCCCTCCACTCCCACACCCCTTCACCCATATCTGTTTTTTTTTTGCAAATGGGTCCACTATCAAAGCTCTATAGAAATTCTAAGTTTCAGCCTCCTACCATAAGCGGTTGCTGAGATCTAGAAACCAAAATTTTTCGTCTAAAACGCTTCCCCCACCTTCCCCCTCGCACCCTCACCCCTGAAAAAATTCTCACTTCAAGAGGTGTACCATGTCTACTCAGAAAAAAATAATCAATTTAATAGCTCATAGGGTTTGGGAACTTTAATTCTTCAAACGAGTTTGCGTACGGCGTACGGAGCACAGACGGACTGAAAATTTTTATTGCTTTTTTGGCGTTTATTAGTCATAAAACGTATAAAAAAAAAAATTTCAGGGTAGCAAATTTTTTTTTTTTAAAATTCGATAACAATACTTTATTATTAAAATAATAAAGTAAAAGAATAGTAGATTGGTTAAGGTCTAAAAATTTAATGATGGGTGGTGGATTGTGCAGGTTGGGGGTGAAGAACTTTAAACTTTTAAATCTTTCGAACCAATTACAGAAGGAAGATAAAATATGGTTTCTGTGTATAGGATTGCAAGTAAAGTCTACTGAAGGTGAGCTTTTTGAGGTGGGAGGTAAAGCACGAAAGTGAGGGGCTTTTTTTTAAGGATACTGAACTGGACTTAGGAGGTTAGCCTTTAATACACTGTAGTGTACAATCCAGTCAGCTTAGGGATTGGAGGTCAGAAATCGGGCCGGGTATGGCAGTGTACTAGTTGGTGTTAATAATTTAATGTGCTGTTTGGCTATGATGTGATTTACCAGAACAGCAATGTTGCCTATAACAAATCAACTACTGTCTGGTATCTCTGATGGTGTTAGTGAATCTGATAAGAATGTAAACAGAGCTCATCTGCTCAGTGTTAAATCCATTAGTAGTGATCCTATTAAACATTCCGCACTGTTCACTATTTATATTAATAATTTCAAAGCTAATAGCAACTGAAAAACTCTGATAAATAATTTATGCGTAGAGTGGGAATTGAACCCACGACATCGCGTTTACAAACCTAGTACGCTACCACTGGACTACACCCGGCCTATTATTTCCTTGAAAAAATCAAATTTTTATATCTTAAGAACAGTACCAGATATGATCATAGAAATCTCATTCTTATTTTTCATTCTACTCTAGCATTCTAAAGAAGGAAAGGGTCTAGGAAAGAACATCTGTGCAATTTCGCATCTATACCACTTACACATTAAAGAAGGAAAGTCTAAATAAGTAAGGGATTATGTTAGATTTAAACAACGAATCCATTATTTATCGGATGAGAAAGGACCGTCTGCTTTGAAGATATTAATGATGTAATGCATGTAATTTATTGTAATAGGAAAAAAAGAGTAAATTGGTAAATTAGTGCAATTTTGATCTTTTGAAGTAAAGGAAAAATTGATTGCTAAGTCTATGCGTTATGTGAGGAGGAAAGAGTGGGAGTTGTTAGATTCGGAAATAATGTAATACAATGGGATTAAATTCAAATATTAGTTTAGATATTTTAAACCAATCGTTTGACATTCATAATGAAATACTGAACTTCGATTTATATTGTAGTTGGGGATAAAACAGAATATGGATGTCCTTTTTTTAGGAATACTGTTTGTTTAGGCGATAGCTCGACAATCCGCAAATTTTAAACTTGATCAATTCCTTGTCATCGCAACCATATACTAAAGGTAGCTGGCACTGAAGATTACCTAATGTAATATTTCAACCAACCAATTCTGGTGGAATTTATGGTTGCACGCCACGATAAGTAAGGCCCCACGCCAAGAACGCAAGGTCGAGACTCGAGAAATTAGATTTCGATGTCAGGGTGTTTCGAATAGTAGGCATGATACACCCTTTCAAGCCTTTTATACCATCCGATGACAAAACAGCTCCTTCGGACCTAATCCAACATTGTCGTATAAAAAAACTGGCCTCTCCAGTGAATGTTTTCATAATTGCTTCCAGGCGCGAACGCACGGGCGGGATTTGGGGATTCAAACCCCCTCCCCCCTCTACAGCCGAAATGATATAATTAAAAAAATCTGCCAACAGTCTGGGCGCAACTGTATTATTTTTCCGGCAGAAGTTCAGAACGCGTTCAATTCGGGGATGCGGTGTATGTTACTATGTGACTGAAAACCTAACAAAAAGTTCGGAAAGCGGTTAGAAAAGGGTGTAACATATGAATTAAATAATTGGGTCATATTCCGGGATGCGGTCTAGAGGTTGAAAAAACAAAGCTTTAAAATAGGTGATTATTAAACAAGCCTGAGGAAGTGAAAAGATATTCGATATCTGATCAGACCTGAGAAACATGGTGGAATTCATGAAAAAGTATACAACCAGTTTACACCCTCTTAGGGGTCGAATTTCAAAAAATCTTGAAAACACTTTCTAGGTATTCACATGAAGAATCGGTAGAAAAAAAATGAACTCAATATTTCGAAAGACCTAGTAGATATGACGAAAATCGTGAAAATATATGCATTTTATATTAGCCGATATTTTTTTTTGCCCCCCCCCCCTTCTGAACGCCAATGAATATTCAAATTTTTTTTTATCAGAACTACTTTTCTAGTTAATTTACATATACGTACCGAGTTTCAACTTAACAGCATAAGCCGTTCTAAAGTTAGGAAAAACACCCCCCACCACCGTACCATACTACCCCTAAAAAAAATTCTATTTTTCCACCATGCCACTACTATAGCTCTATCTAAATACCAAATTTCAGCTTCCTATGATTAAAGATTCTTAAGATATAAGCATCGAAACTTTTTCTTTCTCACCCTTCCCCACCCTCACCCTCTACACCCACACCCCTAAACTTTTTTTCCCTACTAGGGTTCTATTAGGCCTACTTCTGGTAAAAATTTGAAGCAACCATCTTACACTGTTATTGAGATATGAAACGTGTTATTTTTGGAAAATTCTTATCCCCTCCACTTACGTACTCCCCCGCCCCCTTCAAAGATTTTACTTTGAGCAATCTTTATTTATCAAGCTTTGTATCCAAACCGAATTTTGTTTTTCTGGTGCCACTGGTTTGGGAGATATTGTAATGTTAAGTATTTCAACCCCCACCCCCGCACGTCACTACCCCCACCCAAAAATTTTATTTCAATCTTTTCTCCTAGTATAACTACAGATATTTGTTTAGTTTTAATTGCTTGCTATTAACGGTTTAGGAGATATGGATTTTAGAATGTGTCGATCTCGACTTTTTTGCGTTTCGGACGCATTGCTTCCCCCTCCACTCCCACACCCCTTCACCCATATCTGTTTTTTTTTTTGCAAATGGGTCCATTATCCAAGCTCTATAGAAATTCTAAGTTTCAGCCTCCTAACACAAGCGGTTCCTGAGATCTAGAAACCTAAATTTTTCGTCTAAAACGCTTACCCCGCCTTCCCCCTTACACCTCCTCCCCTGAAAATAATGTCAATTCAAGGGGTCCACCAAGTCTATTCTTAGAAAAAATTTTAATTTAATAGCTCCACTGGTTTGAGAGCTACGAGCCTTCAAAGATTTTGGTGCGGTCGACGTACGGCGTACGGCGTACGGCGTACGGCGTACGGCGTACGGGGTACGGCGTACAGACGGAGTGAAAATTTTTATTGCTTTTTTCGCGTCTACTAGTCATGAAACGTGGACAAAAAAATTTTGAGGGCAGCAAATTTTTTTTTTTTAAAAATCGATAACAATACTGTATTATTAATAATACAGTAAAATCACATCGGAATAAAACTATAAATTTTTTTACATGCTAATTACTTGAGCTAAGTTAAATTGTGGTTTTCGTACAAATTTCAACTCAACTCGATTCTATGAAAACTAACTAAAGGGGGTTTCACTTGAATGTAAGAAATTGTGTCAAATTTCACATTAAAGAAGTCCATAATACCCTGTGCAACAGAGTGCTTCCTGGAAGTTAAAATAAAATATTTTTTAATGAATATTTTCACTATATACATAGTTAGTTTCGGAAATATTCTGAAAGTGGTTTACGAGATTTTTCCAGTTTACCGAGACCTAAACTCCACGGAAATAAAAAGTTTATTTGGTCGAATTTGTAAGGCTAAATCGTTTTACTATTTCGGGTAGCTGCCATACAAAAAATCATGACGAGTTTTCATACAAATTCATTTACCTTTTTCTCAGAAACCGCTCGACCGATTTTAATCAAACTTTTTACACTTATTATGTTAGCAAATCTAATACTACTGAATGAAGGAATTTCAAAAATATTAAAAAGTAATTGACTTATAAGCTTTGAAAGTTAAAATAAATAAAAAAATATATTTAGAATCAACTTTTTTAAAATTTCTTTATTCAGTATACATACCATGTTTCTATCTTTAAGCAAAAAAATCATCTTGATATCTGTTATCAATTTCTAGAAAAAGGAACATTTATAAAAAAAATACGAAAAAAAATTATCCAGCAGAGCGAAAAAACTAAAATCGTTTAGTTTTTATCTTTTTCAACGGTTCTCTCTCCAAATTGAAATTTTTTGTTTATACGTATTGTTAATACAAATCACACAGATGGCATTGGTTCTGTTTTCAAACCTTCTTCTGGTTTTTATCTGATTATGTGTTCATTTTCATTTGAAATATAACAAACAATACATATGAAAATCTATACATAATACCAAAACATTATCGAACTTTCCAACTTTGAACTAACTTTTTGAGCACTTTTACCAATCGGAAAAATCTGCAGTTTGTTTTCTTTTGTGTAGAATTGAATGCAGAAAAATAATAAACATTCGATAATTTTTTCATATCCAAGTCACTAACCCTCTTAAGCTACGAATTCTTAATTTTACTTTATTATTTCATAATAAAGTATTGTGATCGACCTGAAATTTAAAAAAAATTTGCTACCCTGAAATTTTGTATTTTCACGTTTTAGGACTAGTAGACCCCGAAAAAGCAATAAAAAAAATAATGTCCGTCTGTACGCCGTACGGCGTACGGCGTACGCAAAAATAGTTTGAAGGCGCGTAGCTCCCAAACCCGTTGAGGTATTATCGTGAAACTTTTATGGTGGGTAGGGTGGGTGAACCAAGGTGACCAAAGTAAAATTTTTTAAGTGGGAGGTGGAGCATAGAAGTGGAGGGGATCAGAATTTTTCAAATCAAACACATTTCATATCTCAAGAACAGTGTAAGATAGATGCTTAGAATTTTTACCAGAAGTAGCGCTTACTAAGCTCTAGTAGGGAAAAAAAATTTGGGGTTGTGGGTGTAGAGGGGGAGGGTGAAAAGGAAAAGGTTCCGATGCTTATATCTTGAGAACCTGTTATGATATAAGCCTTAAACTTGGTATTTAGATAGAGCTATAGTAGCGGAATGTTGGAAAAATAAAATTTGTTTTAGGGGTAGTATGCTACGGGGGTAGGGGGTGTTTTTCCTAACTATTAAACGGTTCATGCTAGAGAGTTGAAACTCGGTGTGTATATGTAAATCAACTAGAAAAGAAATTGTGATAAAAAAAAATTTGAATATTCATTGGCGTTCAGAAAGGGGGGCAAAAAAAATTATTTGTAAATATAAGAAATATAAAATGCATATATTTACCCGATTTTCGTCATATCTACTAGGTCTTTCCAAATATTGAGTTCATTTTTATTCTACGGATTCTTCGTATAAATACCTAGAAAGTGTTTTCAAGGTTTCTTGAAATTCGACCCCTAAGGGTAGTGTGGTACAAGTGGGGGGTGTTTTTCCTATATATGGAACGGCTTAAGCTACAATGTTAAAACTCGGTGTGTATATGTAAATCAACTAGAAAAACAATTTTGATTAAAAAAAAATTCAAATATGTATTGGCGTTTAGAAGGGGGGCAAAAAAAATTATCTGTGAAAATAGAATGCATATTTTTTCACGACTTTCGTCATATATACTAGCTCGTCCCAAATATTGAATTTAATTTTATTCCATGTATTCTCCATAATTGACCCCTAAGGGGGTGTAAAGTGATTGTGTACTTTTTCATAAATTATTCCATATCTCTCAGATCCAATCAGATTTTCACTTCCACGGTCTTGTTCTTTTTGATAGGTTTTCAGTCACATAGTAGCCTCCACCGCATTTCAGAATTGAACGCGTTCCCAACTTCTACCGGTAAAATAATAAAGTTACGCCCAGATTGTTGGCAGATTTTTGTATACATACATTGGATTTTCAAATGTTGCATTTAAAAGAATGAATATGTAATATCCCACGAAACCTTCGAGTGGCTGTTATACAAAAATTCTGTCAAAAAATTATCATAAAGAAATCCCATTACCTCAGTCCTTTGTATAGCTGCCATACCAATATCATAAAAAAATGTCTTTCCTCAAATTTACGGAACTCACTATATCTCAAGAAATTGTTCAATAACAAATTCGGAATTTTGTACAAATTAGTTTTGAGTGAAATTTCACCAGTCAGTGAAATCATTCTTCTCCTTTGGGTAGCTCCACACAAAAAGTCCTTAAAACACGTGTTTAAGATTATTGTCCTATACAAATTAATTAAATGGTTGCAGGTAAAAGGACAAGTATGCTAGAGATCGAGTGAGTCCTTCCTGCACATTCCATGTGAAAATACTTTAAAATTAAAATAGATATGAAATTGAACACTGATGATATTGTCTTTTAGTTCCTAGTTGCAACCAAATGAGTTTCCTTAATAAAGGACAATGCACTTCTGATTGTACTTTATCCCCAGAATCAGTTCAATATTTCACCTAGAGTATCTTACAATTGCAACGATCGTGACTGCAGTATGATTTTTAAATAATTCCGCTGGACTTTGATTTAAGATCAGATTTCCTTGAAAAAAGGGAAGAGAAAAGAAGAGCATTTCTAAAGAACAACAGTTTTTAAGAGCTCACGTACCCCTGTCCGCGCTGAAAACCGAGCAAATTTGAATAATTAAAAAAACATTTTTTTTTCTTAAAAGTATAATAAATGAAAATCTGTAGGAAACAATTTTTTTTTAAAATTTCAGGTATATGTGAGCCCTTAAATGATTCCTTATAAGTTCCAGTGAAGATCACATTTCAAAGGACACGCTCTTAAAAAAAGGAAGTCAAATGGAGGAGAAAACGAGGTCATGGCATCCCTCTTGGAGAGTACTTCCCCCCCCCCCCAAATGTTTCTGCGTTCGCGCCTGATTGCTTCTACGGTACCTTACCATATCAATTAAAAAAAAAAAATTAAGTTCAAGAGTTACAGCAATGTTACCAGAGATCGGGTTGGGAGGGCTATTTGGCTAACTGATGGGCGCCTTAATTCGTTCTCAAAGTCTGGGTTTCTTAGAAAACATGGAAGATACAAGAGGAACAAGGAGTGCAGTACGAAGCTGGAATGGTTAGTTGAGGTTATGATGTCGAGAAGGAGGTGTTATGGTTTTCATCAGTAGTTCATTCATACCCTTAAAGATGTTGTTAATATTAAAAAAAAAATTTTTTTTTCTTAAAGTTGAAAAGATATTAAGACATGTAATACCAACTATTTAATGGGTTTTTCTCCATATAACATTAATAATAATTTTTAAAATTCACCTGGTTTGTAGCGCGTACAAGAGTATGTGAGCCCTGAATTAAATTGAAAACTTTTAAAGTAAAAACTGAACTGTTACATAAAATAGTGGTGCAATAGTGGCCAAACCCACCAGCAAAATTATTGGAGATAGATGTTATATTTTTTTTATAACATTTTATACAAATATTCCTCAATAACAAGATTTTCTGCCATCTGTCCGCAGCATATAAAACTATTTTTACTTTATTATTTTAATAATTAAGTATTGTGATTGATTTTTAAAAAAAAAAGTTTGCTACCCTCAAAATTTTTATTTTCACGTTTCGTAACTAGTAGACGCGAAAAAAGCAATAAAAATTTTCAGTCCGTCTGTCCGCCGTACGCCGTACGCCGTACGCAAGATCGTTTGGAGGCTCGTAGCTGCTAAACGATTTGAGATATTAAATTGAAATTTTTTTAACGAATAGACAGGGTAGGCTCCTTGAAGTGACCAAATTTTTAGTGGTGGGGGTGTGAGGGGGAAGGAGGGGGAAGTGTTTTAGACCGAAAATTTTGGTTTCTAGATCTCAGTAACCCCTAATGATAGGAAGCTGAAACTTGGAATTTCTATAGAGCTCTGATAGTAGACCCAATTGCAGATAAATTGTCAATATTGATCAAGGGGTGTGGGAGTGGGAGTGGGGGGAAATGTAATGCGTCCGAAACCCAAAAAAGGCGAGATAGACACATTCTAAAATCCATATCTCCTAAACCGTTAATGGCACACTATTCAAACTTAAAAAATATTTGTACTTATACTAGGAGAACAGAATAAAGAAAAATTTTGGGTGGGGGAAGTTGTGTATAGGGGTGGGGGGGAAACTTTAGATTACGATATCTCATGAACCAATTGCTCTAGAAAAATACAATTTGGTTAGGGTATAAAGGTCGACAAATAAAGATTGATCAAAGTAAAAATTTTTAAGTGGGAGGTGGAGCATAGAAGTGGAGGGGATCAGAATTTTTCAAATCGAACACATTTCATATCTCGAAAACAGTGTAAGATAGATGCTTAGAACTTTTACCAGAAGTAGCGCTAATTAAACTCTAGTAGGGAAAAAAGTTTTGGGGTTGAGGGTGTAGAGGGGGAGGGTGAGGGAGGGTGAAAAGGAAAAAGTTCCGATGCTTATATCTTGAGAACCTGTAATGATATAAGCCTTAAACTTGGTATTTAGATAGAGCTATAGAAGCGAAATGTTGGAAAAATATAATTTTTTTTTAGGGGTAGTATGCTACGGGGGTAGGGGGTGTTTTTCCTAACTATTAAATGTTTCATGCTAGAAAGTTGAAACTCGGTGTGTATATATAATTCAACTAGAAAAGTAATTGTGATAAAAAAAAATTGAATATTCATTGGCGTTCAGAAAGGGGGGCAAAAAAAATTATTTGTAAATATAATAAATAGAAAATGCATATATTTTCACGATTTTCGTCATATCTACTAGGTCTTTCCAAATATTGAATTCATTTTTATTCTACGGATTCTTCGTATGAATAACTAGAAAGTGTTTTCAAGGTTTTTTGAAATTCGACCCCTAAGGGTAGTGTGGTACAAGTGGGGGGTGTTTTTCCTATATATAGAACGGCTTAAGCTACAATGTTGAAACTCGGTGTGTATATCTAAATCAACTAGAGAAATAATTTTGAATAAAAAAAACGAATATCTATAGGCGTTCAGAAGGGGGGAAAAAATATCTGTGAAAATAAAATGCATATTTTCCCACGATTTTCGACATATCTACTACCTCGTCCCAAATATTGAATTTAATTTTATTCTATGTATTCTCCATAATTGACCCCTAAGGGGGTGTAAAGTGATTGTGTACTTTTTCATAAATTATTCCATATCTCTCAGATCCAATCAGATTTTCACTTCCACGATCTTGTTCTTTTTGATAGGTTTTCAGTCACATAGTAGCCTTCACCGCATTTCAAAATTGAACGCGTTCCCAACTTTTACCGGAAAAATAATAAAGTTACGCCCAGATTGTTGGCAGATTTTTATATTAATCCAATGCCAACAGAATGCAAGTATAGATTTTAGAAAAATCATTTTTCAGTTTTCATGGTTTTGTGGGTTAGGCCGCTGTTGCGCTGATAGCTCGACTCGAAATACTAAAAAATGATTTTTAAAAGTGAAATCCGCTCCTAATTTTAATATTAACCCGTGCCCCAAGGCCCTTTCTAGGAGTTAAGAGAGGGGTACGGTTAATTCGGTAAAAAAGGCATATATTCAAGAAATTTTTTCCGATACAAACGTAATGCTAATTAATTTCATTTCATTTTTATATTTTAATACAATGTCTGAACTATAATCAAAAAAAATTCATTTCAAAATATTCATAAATAAGCCGTTGGCAGCAAATCCCCGCAGGCGCCTCAAAAAAAAGTTGTTTTGCGGTGTGCACTACAACTCGAGACTGGATCATCCGAATCAAAAAAATCAAATTGCGTTTATTAGGTGAGATCTTTCTGGAGGTAATGACGTCGAGTTTTTTTAGCCGTTTTTTTTCATTTTTGGTAGCACTTGGAAGCCAAAAACGCAATTTTTGCTAAAAAAATCGTTGAGTTTTTTATTGTAAAATAAAAAATAATTGTAAAATTAAAAAAAAACTCTTCGTCACTACCTGCTGACTTATGTGTAGAAAAAGTGTAAACCATTTCAAAAGAATCGGTGCATTAGATTTTGAGTTACAGTGCACACCGACTTCAAAAATGACGATAAAGAAGCTTTAGAAGTTGCATTGAAAAAATCTGCCAACTGCGCAACTTTATTATTTTTCCGGCAGAAGTTCAGAACGCGTTCAATTCGGGGATGCGGTGTATGTTACTATGTGACTGAAAACCTAACAAAAAGTTCGGAAACCGGTTAGAAAAGGGTGTAACATATGAATTAAATAATTGGGTCATATTCCGGGATGTGGTCTAGAGGTTGAAAAAAACAAAACTTAAGAATAGGTGATTAATAAACAAGCCTGGGGAAGTGAAAAGATATTCGATATCTGATCAGACCTGAGAAACATGGTGGAATTCGTGAAAAAGTATACAACCAGTTTACACCCTCTTAGGGGTCGAGTTTCAAAAAATCTTGAAAACACATTCTAGGTATTTATATGAAGAATCCGTAGAATAAAAATGAATTCTATATTTGGAAAGACCTAGTAGATATGACGAAAATCGTGAAAATATATGCATTTTATTTTAAGTGATATTTTTATTGCCCATCCTTCTGAACGTCAATGAGTATTAAAATTTTTTTTTATCAGAATTACTTTTCTAGTTAATTTACATATACGTATCGAGTTTCAACTTCCTAGCATAAGCCGTTCTAATGTTAGGAAAACAATCCCCACCACCGTACCATACTACCCCTAAAAAAAATTTTATTTTTCCACTATGCCACTATTATAGTTCAATCAAAATACCAAGTTTCAGCTTCCTATCATTATAGATTCATAAGATATAAACACCGGAACTTTTTCTTTCTCACCCTTCCCCACCCTTCCCCATCCTCACCCTCTACACCCACACCCCCAAACTTGTTTTCCCTACTAGGGTTCTATTAGGCCTACTTGTGGTGAAAGTTTGAAGCATCCATCTTACACTGTTATTGAGATATGAAACGTGTTATTTTATCCCCTCCACTTACGTACTCCCCCGCCCCTTTCAAAGATTTTACTTTGAGCAATCTTTATTTATCAACCTTTATACTCAAACCGAATTTTGTTTTTCTGGTGCAACTGGTTTGTGAGATATCAAAGTCTAAAGTTTATCACCCCCCACCCCCACCCAAAAATTTTGTTTCAATCTACTCTCCTAGTATAACTACAGATATTTGTTAAGTTTTAATTGCTTGCTATTAACGGTTTAGGAGATATGGATTTTAGAATGTGTCGAACTCGACTTTTTTGCGTTTCAGACGCATTGCTTCCCCTTCCACTCCCACACCCCTTATCCCATATCATTAATTTTTTTGCAAATGGGTCTCTTGCTTTTTTCGTGTCTACTACAAAAAATTTTGAAGGCAGAAAATATTTTTTTTTTTTAAATCATTAACAATACTGTATTATAAATAATAAAGTAAAATTAAGTAAGCATTTATGGTATTTAAATCCAGAAATCGCTACTTTATCATTTTCTGATGAAAACTTGCCGATAAACATAAAACAGAATATGTTGTCCAAGATAATATGCGATGAAGAAACCGAAGACGAGCACGAAGTCTGTCCGAAACGTATCGAAACACTAGATACGGCAACTATTCTTGATAAAGAAGTGGATTTTTTTGTAAAACCATTGTGTCTCAATTTCTTTCAAAGAATCGGCATCGATAAAACTTTTCTGAAAATTGATCCATCACTTTGGGTTCAAGACATTGAATATCAGAATAGTTTGTCCATTATTAAGAATTTCAAAATAGTAAACGACATAGCCGAGCGTGCAGTATGCCTTATTGAAGATTATAATAATATCTTTACTAAGAAAGAGGATAAAAAACAGTATTTATTACAGGTTGTTAGCGAACATCGTAAACTTTTTCCAGACGCAAAAAAAGAAACGACAATGAAAGATTTTTGATATTCTTCTTTTATCTTTAATACAAGTAACTTTTAATATACATTTAAATAAAAAAATTGTTTTAAGAAAATGTAAATCTTTTGTTACGTCAATAAAAATTCTTTAAAAAACATAACGCAGTCACGATCGGCTGCAAGCCAATCGTATGATACTCTAGATGAAATACTGAACTCCGATTTATATTTTAGTTGGAAATATATCAAAAGAATGAGGAGTGCACAAGCAATTATTACATGACCTTTTACTTACAGGTAGAAATTATTGTATAGTGGCTACTCGATTTTTTGATTAATAGTGAGTTCCATAAAGTAAGTAAAAGGACATTTTGCAGAATTTTTGTATGGCAACCACATGAAAGACTTATGGGATATTTTTAATTTTAATAGTTTCAGCTGCAACTATTATAAAATTAATTTGTATAAAATTTCAAAGTCGTAACTTGAAGTGTTCTAAAGTTATCGTTCAATATTGGTGAACATGTTTATTAAGGACTTTTGTATGACAGCTACCCGAAGGAGTCAACGGATGGCGCTAATTAATGAACTCCGTTTTGGTTTTGGTATAAAATTAATTCCTGTAAAATTTTAAGTTACTGCTTTAACCCGTTCTGGAGTTATAGTGGATTCAGTAACATGCATACATTTTTGAAGGACTTTTCTAGGCTGCTACACGAAGGACTCATTCGATTTGCTTTATATTCAGAACTTTCAATTCAAACATTGTAAACCTTAAGTATGGAAAATTTCAAGTTCCTAACTTGAAGCATTCGAGCAATAATTGTGAAAACGTGTTTCAAGGACTCTTGTATGGGAGGTACCCGAAAGAGTGGACGGATATTGCCCATTAACGAACTTAGCTTTACTTTTTCTATTTTACAAGTTGTGGCAAAACTTCAACTTCCTAGGTCAACGCGTTCGTGAGTTATCGTGCAAACGGTCTGACGGACAGGCAAAAGGTTTGGGGGTTTCGGCCCAAAATAAACATAAAATAATATATAACTTTTCTTCGTCCGAGGCTCGGTTCTATGCGTTACAAACTTTTCGGGCTGGATTAAACTTATAATACTCTATATGATTTCAACTAGAGTATAAAAATAACTTTTTCATACTTAAAATAAGTACCTACCACACGGTTCTTATATTATTTATCATCCATATCATTATCATCCTTGGTTCAAAATCACTTGGTCGTAGGTATTTACCTACATAAAATAATAACAACACACAGTTGTACATTCTCAATAACAAAAACTTTTATTGAAAGATATGAGTACATGGTTAACAAAAATATATTCAAAATAAATCATAGAATTTCGATAAACATACACATATTATAGTGTTTATTCCTGGTATACAATATTCCATTATTAATGGGAAATAAAGTCAAAGGAAAAGTTGTGAATTCCGTAATATGTTTAATACAAGAAATATCTAGACACAAGTTTCAATTTCAAGTTCCTAACTTGAAGCATTCGAGAAATAATTGTAAAAACGTGTTTTAAGGACTCTTGCATGGGAGGTACCCGAAGGAGTGGAAGGATATCGCCCATTAACGAACTTAGCCTTACTTTTTCCATTTTACAAGTTGTGACAAAATTTCAACTTCCTCAACGCGTTCTTGAGTTATCGTGCTAACGGACGGACGGACGGACGGACGGACAGCAAACGGATTTGGGGGTTTTGGCCAAAAATAAACACAAAATAATATAAAACTTTTTTTCGTCCGAGGCTCGGTTCTATGCGTTACAAACTTTTCGGGCTGGATTAAACTTATAATACTCTATATGTTCATCTAGAGTATAATTAATTGCAATCATTTTACAATATTTAGTATAAAATAATGATTTTTTATTAGATAAGATGAGAGATTATTTGATTTGAATTTGAGAAGCAGAAATAAGGAATGTTTTAAGGAAAATGTTTAATGTGAAAACTGATGAAACCTACAAAAATGAGCTGGAAATCAATGTAACACCTCCAACCAGGCGCGAACGCAGAAAATTTGGGGGCGCAAAAATAAATATAATAAAATATAAAATATATTGTTAGGAGAACTTATTATAAATATCAATTTGCATTTGACCTCATTTTTGCAAGAGTATTCTAGTACTTCTAGGCTAGAGCTAGGCTAGAGGTCTCACTTGGGACTAATTCTGGAATACTCGCCTAACTATAAAAATCCCTTGGCTAACCCTGGAGTACTCTCCAGGGAGATGCGAAGACCTCGTTTTCTCGACCATTTGATTTTTTTGCAAGTGCGTGTCCATGGAAATCTGATCTCCACTGTAACTCATGAGGAATCATTTAAGGGCTCACATACACCTAAAATATAAAAAAAAAAATATTTTCTGCAGATTTTCATTTGTTATGTATAGTACTTTTACTGTGTATACGGATGGGTCATCCGATGTTGGAGGAGAGGGTGTTCACCGCTAAGCGGCATCAAAGCGCTTGTCAGGGAGCGGGCCATTGACGCAGCGAACTCATGGTGGGAGGAGCTGACGGGATGTAGGATCTCTAGGGCATTCTGGCCAAGGCTGGACAAACTTGGGTCCAGGGAAATACTGGTGTGGAATAGGGAAAGATTACGGGTACTCATCGGAATACTGGAAACATGCCATGCGGATGGGGATAGCTGACTCTGACGTGTGTAGGTACTGCTTTGACCTATATGCTGAGGAGGATATTACCCACATTTTGTGCGAGTGTCAGGAGGTTGTAAGAAGGCGCTTGAAGTGGTTTGGCAGTCTCTTCTTCGATAGTTTAGAAGATCTTAGATTGATAGGGTATGACAAGATGGTCAAGTTCATTAGGGATTTGGGATGTTTTGGGGGTGATTAGATGGCAAGTTCCACGAGTCTATCCGAAGGGATCACTATGGGCCCTCTTTTGGAGCCTAGTGTGCGCTGCAGCTCAGTGTGGCGCCCCTTCCTAAAACTAAAACTAACTATGTACTTTTAAGAAAAAAAAATATTTTTTCACCATATAACCTTTATAATAATAATAATAATTTGGTCGGTTTTCAGCGCGAACAGGGGTACATGAGCTCTTAAAAACTGTTGTACTTTAGAAATGCTAGATCACCTTTCTCCTCCTTTTTTTCGTTGCAATCTGATCTTAAATCTAAGTGCAGTGGAATTATTTAAAAATCATACTGCAGTCACGACCGTTGCAAGTCAATGCTCCAGATGAAATACTGAACTGATACTGGGGATGAAGTAGAATCAGAAGTGCATTGTCCTTTATTAAGGAAACTCATTTGGTTGCAACTAGGAACTAAAAGACAATATCATCTGTGTTCAATTTCATATCTATTTTAATTTTGAAGGATTTTCACATGGAATGTGCAGGAAGGACTCACTCGATCTTTAGCATAGGTACTTGGCCTTTTACCTGCAACCATTAAATTAATTTGTGCAAAATTTCATAATTCCTAGTTTAAACATTCAAAGCTATCAGAAAATAATCTAAGGACTTTGTGTGTGGAGCTACCCAAAGGAGTAGAATGATTTCACTGACTAGTGAAATTTCACTCAAAACTAACATGTACAAAATTTCGAATTTGTGGCTGAACGATTTCTTGAGATATAGTGAGTTCCGTAATTTGAGTGAAGACATTTTTACATGATATTGGTATGGCAGCTAAAAAAAGGCTACGTAATTTGATTTCTCTATGATAATTTTTTGACAGGACTTCTGTATAGCAGCCACTCGAAGGTCTCGTGGGATCTTGCATATTCATTCATTTAAATACAACGTTTGAAAATCCAATGTAAACAACATTAAGAATTCATAGTTCCCAAAGTTATTGGCTAATATTCTTATTGGCCAATATTCTTGAACACACAATGGTTTTTTGTATGGCAGTTATCCGAAATAGTAAGACGATTTAGCCTGGAACTGGAAAAATCTCGCAAACCAATTTCAGAATATTTTCAAAACTAACTATGTATTTAGTGAAAATATTCATTTAAAAATATTTTATTTTAACTTCCAGGAAGCACTCTGTTGCACAAGGTGTTAGAGACTATAGACTTCCTTAAGGCCCCATGTGCATAATCAATGCGATTTTGTTGATTTATGACTGTTTTCATCCCAATTTCTCACGTTAATGGCAACAAAAAAACAAAATAAAATTACACCACTTTATTAGCTGGTATGTAAACTAGTTCGTCCATAGATAAAAAATTCAAAACTGTGTTTGGAAAAAATGCTATTAGAACAACAACCCTTGAAATTTTTTAAAATGCGTTAATTCGAGTTTCTTAAACGCATATTTCCTAATTCTTGAATAGTTAACATGTCATTTTCATTAATATAATGCTAGAAAAAATCTTAAAGAAGGTCTTCTAAAAATCAAATTTTAAAAAATTATCATATGTAAAGTCAAACTGAAGCAATTTTTCACGATTTTCATGGCAGGAATTACATAAGAAGACCGCATTTCATTTAAAAGTATCACAGATAGTATAATTAATTGGTATTTCTAGAAGATAAATCAATGAAAAAATTATTGATTTTTAATAGTTATGCGTTTCAAATAATTTGAAAGCCTGTAACACTAACACTGATAAACAGCGAACGATGCAGAATATTGTCAACGCCAAATTACACAAAAGAAAAACGATTTCAATCGATTAAAATCCTCTCAAGCAAGAAAAAGTCAAAATTTGATAAAAAAAAATGTCGCACCGAACTCATGGGGCCTTAATGTGAAATTTGACACAATGTCCTACATTCAAATGAAAAGCCGTGTTTTGTCGTAAAGTGACTATATATCAACAACCAGGACGATAATGCTAAAACATTTGATTGATTTTTCTTTTAAATACTCTGTATAAGTTTCTCTGTATCGTGAACCGATTGATAAAAATTGCAATTTTTTTGTAGCAAAAAATCATCGGATCTTTGAGCGAAATTTTAATTTTTTTCATAACTCCTCCATTTTGTCAATTTTCAATTTTTTTTCACGATCGAGGGTATTGGTACTGGCAATGCGGTCTGTAGATAAAACTTTTGGTTTTTTTTTATTTCTGGCACTTTGAAGGCCGCAATCACTGCAGCAATGGAGCAACTTTTTTTTTTGAGACTTGGGAAATGGCGAATAACTTGTCCAAAATCAAATATTTTTGTTCAAAAATTCAAACACGTATTCATTACACATGTACAAATATACCCGCTAAATTTCAAACAATTCGATCCAATAGTTTTCTTTAAAAAAATTACCAAAAATCACCTTTTTATTAGGCGGTCAAACTGGTTGTGCCCTTTAAGGGAGGGGTACGGTATTTACATTTTTTTTGGCATATTTTTTTAATTTTTTTAAATGAATGTATAACATTGCAAGAATTTCAAGTCGATCGGAGCAAAATTAACGGGGCTACGAGCAGTTTAGAGGTGAACGGTATCGTATGTGACGCCTAGTGTGCAGAACTTTAAGCCGTTTTTCTGAAACTCGTCATTTTTGAAGCCGGTGTGCACTGTAACTCAAAATCTAATGCACCGATTCTTTTGAAATTTTTTTACACTTTTTCTACACATAAGTCAGCAGGTAGTGACGAAGAGTTTTTTTAATTTTACAATTATTTTTTATTTTACAATAAAAAACTGAACGATTTTTTTTAGCAAAAATCGCGTTTTTGACTTCCAAGTGCTACCAAAAATGGAAAAAATCGGCTAAAAAAAGAACTCGACGTCATTACCTCCAGAAACATCTCACCTAATAAACGCAATTTGATTTTTTTGATTCGGATGATCCAGTCTCGAGATGTAGTGCACACCGCAAAGCAACTTTTTTTTTAGGCACCTGCGGGGATTTGCTGCCAACGGCTTATTTATGAATATTTTGAAATGAATTTTTTTTGATTATAGTTCAGACATTGTATTAAAATATAAAAATGAAATGAAATTAACCAGCATTACGTTTGTATCGAAAAAAAATTTCTTGAATATATGCCCTTTTTACCGAATTAACCATATCCCTCCCTTAACTCCTAGAAAGGGCCTTGGGAGCACGGGTTAATATTAAAATTAGGAGCGGATCTCACTTTTAAAAATCATTTTTTAGTATTTCGAGTCAATTGAAGGCAGGGACGTCATTTCAGTTTTTTCCAGGGGGGGGGGGGCAAGATATTATGAATGTATATATTTTTATATGTAAGTATACATATGTTATATATAATATAACAAAAATACAAAATTCAGGGGGAGGGGGCAAATGCCCTCCCAGCCCCAACAAATGACGTCATTGCATGTCAACAAACGTAATGCTTCCTTGTGCTTCACCACTACGAACTATTTGGGAACAAAAATGACGACAACTAAAACAAAATACAGCATTCTGATTAATGGAGTATTCAATCCATGTAAATTGTTCAAAATAACTGCCTTGAAATCGGCGCTTCGCTGTCTGGGGGTATTCCTTCAGTATTGCCTGAACGAGATCATCGTGATAAAAACGTGATACATACATACCTATATCAATAATTGACACATAATTTTCTGGTAATGCTTCTGAATGATCTTTATCTTTTACATTTTTACTTGTAGATGGTATTGCATCAACTGATTGCGCGGGTTGGAGGGAGTCTAGCTTCTTACTTCCATCAATGGTTTGCTCGGAATCAAGAATTTGTTTTTTATTTGTTTCATCTGGGTTTGGTACACTCTTTCATTTCAAAAAGTAATACATCGATGACTGTATTGATTTTTTTGACATTATCAGTCTGGAATAGACCAAAGTAAATACCCGAAATCTATTTTTATTTTATTTTTAATTTCTTCGTAATATAAACACAAAAATATCTCATTTCTTTGAATTAAATTTTTTTTTTTCATTTCTCATGCATGGAGGAAACAATATATAACTTTACCTTGTTCGAGGCTTCGATCTATGCGCTTGTAACTTTTGGGTAGAATTAAACTTAAACTTAGACCCTCAGATTTCATCTAGAGTCTAAAAACCATAAAGATACATTTTTGACTCCAAGCGGGCAATTTCATTCATTTGCAAATGTTACATTATAAAAAGAAGAAATTAAATTTAAATATATACTAAGGGCTCGTGGACACTAGTAAGTAAATGAACATGCTTGCGTGAAGATCGAATCTCGCAAAAAAGTTGGGATCGATTTTCTGACGATATTTTTTTGAGTCAGATTTGACTTTGACGTAGGAGGTGCATTTGTCGCAACGTTTAAATGTTTAATTTAATTGTTTATTTATATTCATAAACATACAATAGTACTACAAGATTTTTGAACTGAAAAACGCAAAAACCACTTGCAAAACACTTGTTACAGCAGATTCCTAGAGCAATTTTGTTGCAATTTGCTAATCTAAACGTTATGGAAAGAAATGTCGAAAGTGCTAGTGTACACGAGACTTTAGAGACTTTAAGATTTAGAATTACTATGTTAGAAGAATTCGAACAAATTCAAGAATAGATAAATTTATTTATTTTATTTTCGATCAGTTTCAGGAGAAAAATTTTGTATGTTATTTTTAATAAATTTTGATAACTTAAGGCAGTCATCCCGTGTGACGGTTTCCAAAAATCGATTTGTTTTTCTTTGCATAAATTACATCTTAATATAGTGTTGAATATGTGGGCGTGGTGATATTCCGATATTTGAAGCCGTTCGGAAGTTACAGGGCGTTATATTCACTAACCTCCTATGTTGTTTCGAATATAATGAAAAGTTTAGTCGCGTTTTTCTTAAAACCATGTTTTTCAAATCGGTAGACACGATATCTCAAAACCTATCGAACGAATATCTTTGAAATTTAGGAAACTTATTCAGTACTAATATAAAGTCTCCAAACTAGGATGATTGTGATTCGTCAAACCGTTCTTTTTTGTCGACCTGAAGAAGTCGTAAAAATACACTAAAATTGACGACAAAAAGTTCAATAAGCTGCCAAAAATTCACTGTTCAATATTTTTTGATAATCCTAGTTCCAAGACTAATTCAAACTTCACAGATTAAAATGCCGTTTGATTTTTTTATTTGAGATAAACAGAACGCCCGCAATCGTGTCTACCGAACACAAGGTTTTTTGAAAATGGGTGGCTAAGTTGCCATGTATCTCAGCTATGACCGACAATTTGGGGCTGAAAATTTTTTTAAGTTTGCTCAACATGTGCATAAATATATGGTAAGAATTTGACAGTTCTATCATTATTAAGTTCGCCAGAACAAATTCCCAAAAATGGCGTAAAAAAAGAGTCTGCACACGGGATGACCCCTAAGCAATATTGAATATTAAAATTTCTATTGGTAATATATGTAGGGAGAGTTTAACTGAGACACACGAGAACATTTGTAAGAACATGCGCGAGCTCTGAAGGGTTAGATAGAGAATGTGAAAATATTTCTTACCTTGAAGCAAAGAATAACGAACAGCACTTACATAGGTATAATGTATGACAAAATTGCCAGCTACTGCTTATAATAATATAGGAAGCGAGAAAAATTAAAACACCTTTTTATTAAATTAAAAACTGATAAAACCCAAATCTCAGATCTTTGATCAGTACATGCGTTAGAGCTAAGTACACCTTACACGAGTTTGTGTTCTTCTTTATAATTCAGTTTTTTTTGTTTTGCTTTTCGCAGTTTTGCAGAACCTACAATTAACCGAACGAACAAGACCACCAACACAGCCGCGAAATACCAGCGAAATTCTTTATGATTCCGCTTTTTTTGTTTTGCTTTTCCGAGTTTTCCGGAACCTACGATCAACCGATCGAAGAACGCCACCAACACAGCCGCGAAATTACGGAGAATTTTTTGTCTCTAGTCCAATTCATTTACTTGGTTGTCATAATAGATTTATACAGGGTGATGCAAGTCGTGGTTTCAAATTCAATTGTTTTATTAAGGGCCTCCCTAATATATATATATATAACATGCCAAAAAGTTCTAAGGATGTTACATTTTACGCAAATTGTAGTAAAAAAATCGACCGCCGCTCCATCTAGAACGATTTTTCTTCTAAAATATACTACATCAATCCTTGAACCTTTTGTACTCAAGAACATTATACATATGTATGTACTTCGTTATATAATTTAAAACAAAATGCCGTATACCGCGTGTAACTATCATCATGATGTGCTTTACAAATTGTAAGCTTTTCGTTAAAATTACTTACGAGCGTGTAGGTATCAGTGTGTGAGACGTACAGAAAAACTTTTCTTAGTTCCCATAGAACATATTAGATTGAGATGTGTCCAAAAGAATCTACAACATTATTAACTGATCTTTTCAATAAACAATGTATTTAATGTAGGCAACATATGTACGTCGTGCCTATTAAGAAATTTGGCTATTCAAGGTCAAACTCTACTTAATCTAACAAATTAGACGCAAAGGAAACAAATTGATTTATATTTTACGGCAGACAATGTGGTACCTACCTAAGATTTATTGGCTTATGCAGAAAAAAACCAGATGAGTTTTTGTTACTAGCGTCTATCTAAGATTTTTTCCGACTTTTTTTCTCGACAATGTTATACTCACCTAATATGTCGGACTGACCAATCTTAAATGTTAACATCTTAACATTTAACATTTTCATAACAGACATTGTCCAAAAACCGGCATAGAGGACTACTCTATATACTCCTCGCTCTCAGATACAGCCGTAAAAGATGAAACTGAAACTGAGAGTTGAAATTCGATGCCACACATCATTCACAAATAAGATCTATGAAAAATCTTAATTGCCATATAACTGATGTTTTATTGGATTTTTGGTTGATATAAAAGCCCGAGCTGAGAAGAACTCATCAGTTCCATCACATTGGTGTCACTTGTAAGATCAGTCAACATGAAAACTTTCGTAAGGATTTAAATCTAGAAAACGATCAGAAATGGATTATTAGGCTAATTTGTAATTTCCGATTATTCACAGATTCTCATCTCAGCCTTCGTGGCTCTCGCTGCCGCTCAATTCCCGTTCAAATTCCCAGCCACACATCTACGTGCCTTCACAACAATTGCTCCACGATACCACCAACAAGTCTACGCCCACAACGAAATTCCAATTCTTCGTCAAGCATCGGACATCAGCCCTGATGGTACCTACTCATTCTCATATGAAACTGGCAATGGAATCGCAGCTCAAGAAGCCGGTGTAGGAGGACAAGTCGCCAATGGTGGTGCTTCATGGACCGCTCCAGATGGAACCCCTGTCCAGTTCTCATACACCGCTGATATCAACGGTTATCAGCCATCTGGATCCCATATTCCACAAATCCCAGCCGCTATTGTCCGATCAATTGAATATAATAGAGCTCATCCACAAAAGGAAGAATACTACCGCCGGGAACCAATCTCACCATACAAGGCCTTCCGCTATTAAGCAATTATAGTCCTCGTTTACCTTATTGTTTCGAAAATATGTTAAATTTGTACTCTAAATAAAGCAGAAGATAATCGTAATGCAAAAACAATTCAACATTTCAGTTTTGAAAGAATGAAAGTAAGCTCTGGCTGAAGTAAGTATAGTAAGAGAACCATAGTGTTTGCAATTAAAGAAAGCTATAAAGCATGTTTTGTTTAGGTTTGTATCTTTCATATTTCCAGATCTCAAGGAGAACAGTTCTGGAACTTACAAAGATTACTCTTTCTTCTTACAGTAACATGAAAAGTTTAATGGCATTTTAATTTACGGAAACTGTAACAATAACAACTGACAGAACATTCAAAACAAACTCATCATATCTTTTGCGCTCAGTTCTCATCAAAGTCTTTAAGACAAAAAACATAATTTTTTGAAATTTCAAAACAAAACTAATACATTATATATGTACCTCGTTCACGTGGTAGCGTAGTGTAGTGTAGCGTATTATGAAATCCGGGTGATATACATACGTACATATGAGTGTTACGTGAAGTGGATTGACGTTTCGCACTCTAATTTTTTGTTTACAACTGTCAGGTATTTATTTTATTAGAAAAAACTGTAAAATTCGTGGTTTTATGTCAAAAATATAATTTTTCTTTTTATTATTCAGCGAAATGGCTACAAGTAAAATCGTAGAGAAAATCCACTCCAAGGAAAGTGCTACGAAGCGCAACGACAAGTGTTCTCGTGGGAGAAATAGCTAATCCACTACACTACATTATGTAATTTTGCAACGTTGTAGAAAAACCACTCCGTAGCAAAATTTCGTGTGTTCCCCTGGTACAACGAAGTGCTCCGTATCGATACTTCGTTGACCACGTGAACGAGGTAATAGAAGTGGACAACGTCGACTTCAACTCAGAGGGCTATAAAGTATGTAATAAGGACACTTTTAGCCTTAAGCCCGAAACACAATGCACACGTTCCGTTCCGTTCCGTCACGAAAAGTGAGGTTATGTGATCCGTAAAAGTTGAATTTAAATGAACTCAATAAGCAATAAGGAATTTTTTTTTACTTAATTTGGAGAAAAAGAGCAGTTCAATCCATTTTGTTGCATTCAAATGAACATATATTGTCATTTTTGTTACTGGCAGTGACAGACAAGGCTATAGCCAAAGGGGGGTCCGACTGGGTTCGGAATCCCCCCCCCCTCCCCGAAATTTTCAAGAATTTAAAGTACTGAAAATCAAGCTTATTTTGTTGTCAATTGTATTGAGAAATACTCTATATAATAAACAGAAATCTAAATTGTATCATTCATTATCTACATATGTACATTTTCATTTCCTACGGTTGTGGTTTAAATCGGTCAAGTTCGATGGGAAGACGGGCCAAAAGTGAATTAATTCCTCATTTGTTGTTGGATAAATTTGATTTTAAATTTATGTTGCGATTTAATTACAAAAATTAAATTTGATTTTAAATTCAAGTTGCGATTTAATTACAGGAAATTAATTAGGAAATTAAAAATGTTGACGATAAAAAAAAACTAATGCTAGATTTTGCGTCCACTCAACACGACGATTGCGATGAGAAAGAGGCAGATAGCAGGCAGTGCTGAAGGTTGGTTGGCCTGGGGCCCGTAAGCATCAAAAAAACTGGCACGAGCTGGTAGTACATAGTTGGTCCAGATGGTCCCATTGTCCAAAACGTTCCTCAGCATTATCCATACCGCCGCCTTTGAAAATACCTGCAAAGATCAAGAAGTAGATCACAAGGTATTTTTAAAATTTAAATTTAAGTATTTGGTAATGGAGCTATCGAGTGTATCTGCCGACGAAATGTCTTTCCTTTGGACAATACATCCACCACTCGAACTCGACCATCCTTTCCTGGATATGATGATATGATTCGTCCCAAAGGCCACTGCTGCGGAGGTGTATTTTTATCGGCTATGAGCACAAATGTTCCAATGGATATGTCAGCCGAGCTTGTTTCCACTTGTATCTGTTTTGTAGTCCCAGAATGTATTCGGAAGACCACTGCTTTCAAAAATGCTGCTGAAAAAATGCTATTCGTTGGTATCTTCTTAGTGCCGATATGTTTTGATCCGAAGGATATATTGCTTCGGGTATCGCTGTCATAGGTCTACCAATGAAAAAATGACCAGCGGTCAATGCCTGCTCATCACTAGGATCAGAGGAATGCGGTGCCAGTGGGCGACTGTTCAGTATAGCCTCCACCTGAGTCAAAAGAGTGGTCATTTCCTCAAATGTAAACGAAATATTTTCTATACAGCGATCCAAGTGCCTTTTCGCAGATTTTACGGCAGATTCCCATATGCCACCAAAGTGTGGTGACCGTGGAGGAATGTGATGAAATTGAATGCCGTGAGTAGTGCACCACTAGTGAATATTCTTCGCGAATGTTTGCTTTTCAAATAGCTGGGCCATCTCCTTTAGTTTTCCTCGTGCTCCAACAAAATAGGTGGCGTTATCGCAATGCAAGTGGCGACAAATTCTAGCCACAAACCGCTTTAGACATGCAATAAACGCATCAGTTGTTTACGAAGACACGAGTTCTAAATGAACAGCATGAGTTGTAAAACAGACCAAGACAGCAACATTATGCCTTATACGATTGTTTTGACCGGAGTCCGAAAGTAATCTGGAGTGGCCTGCAAAAATCAACACCTGTGTTGACGAAGGGTTGCGAGGGATCTACGCGATTTGCAGGCAAGTCGCCCATAATTTGATGTACATATTAGCTTTGGTTTGTAGTGAAAACAATGAATGCATTTGTTGACGATACGAGTTGTTGTTCGACGACCATTGATGATCCAGAATCGTTGCCTGATAATAGCAGCAAGGCTTGTGGACCGACATGAAGATGCGTTAATATCTTATTAACAAATCAACAACGTATTCATTGTTTGGTAGAAGTATGGGGTGTCGAGCTGCATGAGGAATATCCGCGTTCTTTAGTCGTCCACCAACCTTCAACAGGCATACATTCGATTCCTTCTCCATGAAAGGATTAAAAGACCTAATGTTGGATTTTGACGATATGCCTTGATAGCCTTGCAAGGAAGAGATTCCGGAAGAAAAATGAGTGTGCTGAAGTAATTCAATTATTTTTAATAAAGCACAGTCAAGTTCAATTGGAGTAAAAATATTAAAACAACAAGAGCTAGAACGCTTAAGCTTGCAATTATTTACAAATCTTAAAACGAAAAACGCTCACCATGGTCTTGTAACTGCTATATTTGTGTATAAGTTGAAGTAGGTCGTTCTGTGGGTCAGTAACGCCTATCAGTGCATGTTGTGTGGATGCACGTTGCTCAATAATTTCGTTATTATCGAGTTTTCTTGTCCTTAATTTTGGCCAATTGTCCGGAGAACACTGCAGAAAGTCTGGTCCGGAGTACCAATCGGAACGCAATATTTCTTCGACAGAAGCCCCTCTGGACTCTATGTCAGCAGCATTGCGCTTGGAGGATACATGTCTCCAATAATAATTTTTGGTTAATTCCTGAATTCGAGAAGCACGATTTGCGACGAAAACTGTCCACCGTGATGAGTGCGAAGCCAACCAATCGAGTACGATTTCCGAGTCAGTCCATAGAAAGATGGCATCGAATTTGATATCTATGCTTCCAATTACCTTTTAAATTAGTTGTGAAAGCAATAAAGCTGCACATAGTTCGAGACGCGGAATGGATTGCGTACTTTCGGGTGCCACCCTCGACTTTGCGGTAAGCAATCTTACGGAGATATTTTCGTATGCGTCCACGCACCTCACATATACGCAGCATCCATACGCTCTTAGGCTCGCATCAGCAAACCCATAAAGCTCTGTGCGTATATAACTGGAAGAAAATACAAACCGAGGTATGGCAATTTCGCTTAAGAGATGGAGTTGGTCCTTGAAGCACTGCCATTCAGAATGCAATTCCATTGGCAATGATTCATCCCACTCTAGTTTAAGCAACCAAAGTTTTTGCATGAAGATTTTTGCACTGACTATTAAGGGATTAATTAGACCCAAGGGATCGAATAGCCGAGCGAGATCTGGCAGTTATTAGTTATTTTGCTGTTGTCGAAGTAGGCTTTTGGTGAAACATATTTAAATTCATCTGAGGATGGTTTCCAAGCAATCCCTAAGGTTCTTATAATGTTAGATCCATCTATGAAAACAAGTTTTTCACAATCCTCTTCAGGTATACTCTGAACGAACGATGGATTATTGGAATACCATTTTTTTAGTTCTATGCCCGCTGATTTTAAAATTTCAGTTACTTCAAATCTTATAGAAAGAATTTCGTCAAGACAGTTCCCGCCGGTAAGAAGATCATCCACATAAAAATCCTTCGACATAACCTTAGCTCCAATAGGATGAAGTTCCAAGTTGCAATCAGCTAGATATGATAGTGATTTTGTGGCAAGATACGAGGCAGAAGATGTACCTTAAGTGAGAGTCTTTAGCCTATAGACTCTGAATTCCTGTTCAGAATCATCTCTCCACAATATACACTGGTAGTAGGAATCATCTTCGCTAACTATGTAACACCTGGCGATACATCTTACAGATATCCGCTGTTAAGGCATATTTATGACACCGAAACCTTAAAAGTGTTGCAATCAAGTCATCTTGAACCACAGGGCCAACCATGAGTGTGTCATTTAGGGTTATATTGGAAGTACTCTTGCAACTTCCAACAAAAACTACCCGCAGTTTTGTCGATGAAGATTCTGGCTTCATGACGCAATGATGCGGTAGGTTATACTTTACAAGAGGCAACATATTGTTAGCAACGAGCTGCATGTGACCGAGCGTCTCATACTCTGCTAGGAAATCTAAATACATAGACTTCAACCGTGGTTCCTTCTGAAACCTTCTTTCAAGACTGAGGAATCGTTTTTCAGCTATGCATCGAGAACTACCTAACGCGTTCTTTCGACCATTAAACGGTAAATTAATTATTATTCTTCCATCTGAAGACCTACGAACGTTTGAATGAAATAACTCCTCACAGGATTGTTCCTCTTCAGTTAAATTAGAGGTGTTTTCAACAAAGTGCTCTAGTTGCCAAAGTCTTTCCAGTTGTTCGTTTAAAGAACATTCGGAACTGCCGACTTCGAGTTGAGTTATCAACGAAATTTGATCGAACTTTTGATGCGGTTTCGGTGAGACATATTTTCCTGACTTTGAAGAACAGGCAGTCCCTGACCTAACTTAACTTGCCCGACGGAAAGCAGTTCAAAGAATGATTCAGCTCCAATTAAAAGGTCGACTTTCTGTTGTTTGAAGAATAATGGATCAGCGAGTTGTAAATTTTTAGGAATATTCCAGTTTTTAAAGGGTAACTGGCAATAGGGCAATATTCCTGTGATGGATGGCAAAATCATGACTTCTAAATTTGTCTCGAAATTGTTAATCCGCGATTTGATTGTTGTATTTGTGACGAAGTTGGCTTTAATATTAGCCTTACCAATTCCACTAATGCTAGCGTGTATCTATGTTTTCCTTAGTCCTAAAAGTTGTGTCATACCTTCAGAGATAAAATTCATCTGCGAACCAGAATCCAATAGAGCCCGAGCGGTTCTAAAAATACCACACTTGTCTTGAATTTGTACCATAGCGGTAGCTAATATGGTTCTGTCGTTCTTACAAGGTGTACAACTCGAAGAACCTTGAAGCGAAGAACCTACCAACGAAGTGCCTTCTAGACTAGGCGAAGTCAGGTGTGAGTTGGGTGCAGTGATCCTGCATCCGAACTTTCTAAGTAGGTACTCGTATCTGTGAAGCAGGGTATGATGGGGCGGCGAACAAACTCTACAATGTGAAGATTTGCAATTTTTTACTGAATGTCCCTTATTCAGACAATTTATGCACAACGATAGGGATTTAACCTTGTTATAACGATCAAACACCGTTAGTTCTATAAATCTTGCACATTTACTAATGTTGTGATCAGATTGACTACATACTATACAATTGTTGTCCTTAGCAACCTGTGATGCCGACAAGGATGTCGAGTTTCGAACACCATCACATGATTTCGATTTTGTTTTGTGTTCCGAATTTTTATTGAAATTGTCACAGCCTCTAAATTTGATAGCAACCTTTTCTGAGCTGTTGACGACTTCCAAAGTACGACAACGAGCTTCCAAGAATTGTGTAAGCTCTTCATTAGTGGGAATATCGGTGGATGACGCCAACCCTTGTTCCCACAGTTGATGAGTATCTCTAGGCAATTTTTGTAATACTATATGATTAATTATGACATCCCAATTTTTGGGTGGGACCTTGAGATTACTTAACGAACATATAGTCTCACGAGTTAGATCCAAGAGAACCTTCAAAGATTTCGCACTTTCAGTATGTACTGCAGGATGACTTAAAAAGCGATTCAAATGTTTGCTTATTAAGACTCGTTTATTGTTGAAACGTTTGTTTAAAATTTCCCACGCTATCTCATAATTGGCTTCTGTCTAGGCAAAGCGCTTCAGAAGTTGCGCCGGTTCTCCTGAGAGACTTGATTTAAGATAATGGAGTTTATGAACCAAAGGCACGTCTGTCCTATCATGAACTAAGGAGCAAAAGAGATCACTGAAAGATTGCCAGTTTTCGAAGCTGCCATCAAAATAGGGAATCGCTATTCTTAGAAGCCCTAAGACCAAGGAGTCATCTGGGCTATCACCCTTCGCTTCATTACGCGTTACTTTAGGTCGTTGTAATGCGTCCAATAGATCACCAAGGTCCGAAATGTAGTCGAAATAGAAAGCTTCCGTGGTACTAAATAGCTCCTTTGCAAAGTATTCTTCCGATTTTAATTCCTCATCAGAAGCTAGTTCCCTTACCTTTGTATCCAAATTGTTAAACTGATTCCACAATTTTTCAGCTTCTTCTATACGTTTAGCTAAATAAAACTTTGTCCGTCTAACAGCACCAGTTTTCTTGAAATTGAATATTGATTGATGCAACTTCCCAATGAGACCCACTTGAGTCTTAATGATGTTCTCCATAGCAATGTATTATACTATTAATCGCCAATGCAATTGCCTATGATTAAGTATTATAATATAACTAACACTATTCCCACGAGATTACTTTAATTATAAGACAATGGCCCTTAATAGCGGAACTCTTGCCACGCGGGTCAAATAATTTATGGTTACAACTAAACCCACGGCAGGCACAAATGAAAAATACGAACTTCTTTGTCGCACAAATTTTGACACCATAAACTTACAATTATAGCCTTTAGCAAGACCACCGATTAATTTCGGATGGACCTTACAGTATACAAACTATTTAGTATTGTAATGCAAATACAAATTGCGTTATAATGCGTCGAGAAGTTTTTTATTGGGATGTGTTTTTTTTATATGCAAGGGAAAATTTTCTTCGATTAATCACGTCGGGGTCACCAATGGATAAATTTGATTTTAAATTTGTGTTGCGATTTAATTACAAAAATTAAATTTGATTTTAAATTCAAGTTGCGATTTAATTACAGGAAATTAACTAGGAAATTACAAATGTTGACGATAAAAAAAATTAATGCTAGATTTTGCGTCCACTCGACACGCTATTGCGATGAGAAAGAGGCAGATAGCAGGCAGTGCTGAAGGTTGGTTAGCCTGGGGCTCGTAAGCATAAAAAAAAATCTGCCAACAGTCTGGGCGCAACTTTATTATTTTTCTGGCAGAAGTTCAGAACGCGTTCAATTCGGGGATGCGGTGTATGTTACTATGTGACTGAAAACCTAACAAAAAGTTCGGGAAGCGGTTAGAAAAGGGTGTAACATATGAATTAAATAATTGGGTCATATTCCGGGATGCGGTCTAGAGGTTGAAGAAAACAAAAATTAGAAATAGGTGATTATTAAACAAGCCTGGGAAAGTGAAAAGATATTCGATATCTGATCAGACCTGAGAGATATGGTGGAATTCATGAAAAAGTATACAACCAGTTTACACCCTTTTAGGGGTCGAATTTCAAAAAATCTTGAAAACACTTTCTAGGTATTTATATGAAGAATCCGTAGAATAAAAATAAATTCAATATTTCTACCCAGCCTATTCCTAGAAAAAATTTAATTGTGTAATTGAATAGCTCCACTGGTTTGAGAGCTACGAGCCTTCTAAGGATTTTGGGGCGGTCGACGTATGGCGGACAGACGGAGTGAAAATTTTTATTGCTTTTTTCGTGTCTACTAGTCATGAAACGTGGTCAAAAAAATTTTGAGGCCAGCAAATTTTTTTTTTTTTTAAATCAATAACAATACTGTATTATTACTAATAAAGTAAAACTAGTACGAGCTGATAGTACAAAGTTGGTCCAGATGGTCCCATTGTCCAAAACGTCCCTCAGCATTATCCAGTTGTTTTTATAATTGTCAAAAAAGACAAATATTTTGGTTTAAACTGCTGAACTAAAATAATAAATTAAACAATAAACAGTAATAAAAATACCGATATGCACATATAGTATGTACTTATTTGTTGTGTAGTTCACTTCTTTTAGGGTTCTGTAGATAAAAAAGCGTGATATGTACTTACACGATTTTTAAATTTCTCTTCATAAGAACTGTTATATCTTCAAGCTAGTAAAGATAATTGGATATGTTAGATATAGTAGTTTGTTTTTTAGGGAATCGAATTATGTGAGGAAAAAACCTTCAAACGCTCGAAAGCCAATTTTATTCCATATCTCCTACTCTGTTAATGTCAGGAAATTGAAACTTAAAGAACAAAAAGTTCCCGGAATTTATTGAGAAAATTAAAAATACAAGTTTATTCATCTAAATCTATATTGTCCCCTTCAAAGTAATCCCCATCGACTGCAACACACTTATGATCCAATCCTCGAAACATTTGAATTCGGTGGGTGTTGGGTGGTATTTGTTGCTTTTTTCGTCAAAAAGTTACGAATAATGATGGCACTGTGCGACGGTGCGTTATCATAGTGCAAAATCTTCAAGTTTTCTACCCATAACTCTGGTCTCTTTCTTCGAATTGCTTCACGCAAACGTCTCATAACGCCCCAATAATACTCTTTGTTTACTGTCTGGCCTTCAGGCAAAAATTCATGATGTTGACGTTGTAATCCATGAAAACCGTGAGCATTGCCTTCTTTTTTGACTGAAATCGACGGGTTTTTTAGTCATTTTTTTGGTCTTTTTTGCCACTGGTAAACGACCGTTTTCTTTAGAGAATCGTTGCCGAAACACTTTTCCAACATTTCCAACGTTCGCGCACCATTAAATCCGTTTTTTATGCCATATTGAACACAAGTTCGTTGTTGCAAATTTAAATCCATTTCTAAAATTGTAAAAAATTGCCCAACACACAGAGATAGATGTACTCTTGGCTACGTAACTTTTGCAAATGTCAACCCATGACTCTAATGGTAATTTCTTTTCTAAAAAAAAATGTGACCTGTAAAGATGCAAAATTATTGCAGTTCTGCCCTCTTTTTTGACAGTTCCGTCCGACAGGTCAATTTACAATAGAACGCTTTCAGGTCAAAAAGCTATTATGAAAATTTAAATATATATACACTACACTCCGTATGATTTCTAATTACCGTATGACCCGTTGGACAGTTTAATTTATGCTATTAAATCGTTTGCCGCTGTTGTCGTAGGATATTTATACTCTAGATGAACATATAGAGTATTATAAGTTTAATTCAGCCCGAAAAGTTTGTAACGCATAGATCCGAGCCTCAGACGTAAAAAAGTTATACATTATTTTGTGTTTATTTTTGGCCAAAACCCCCAAATCCGTTTGCTGTCCGTCCGTCCGTCCGTTAGCACGATAACTCAAGAACACGTTGACCTAGGAAGTTGAAATTTTGTCACAACTTGTAAAATGGAAAAAGTAAGGCTAAGTTCGTTAATGGGCGATATCCTTCCACTCCTTCGGGTACCTTCCATACAAGAGTCCTTAAAACACGTTTTCACAATTATTGCTCGAACGCTTCAAGTTAGGAACTTGAAATTTTGCATACTTAAGGTTTAAAATGTTTGAAGGGAAAGTTCCGAATATGATGCAAATCGAATGAGTCCTTCGTGTAGCAGCCTAGAAAAGTCCTTCAAAAATGTATGCATGTTACTGAATTCACTATAACTCCAGAACGAATAAAAGCAGGAATTACAAATTTTACAGGAATTAGTTTTATACCAAAACCAAGACGGGGTTCATTAATTAGCGCCATCCGTTAATTCCTTCGGGTAGCTGCCATACAAATGTCCTTATTGAACATGTTCACCAATATTGAACGATAACTTTAGAACACTTTAAGTTACGACTTTGAAATTTTATACACATTAATTTTATAATAGTCGCAGCTGAAACTATTAATATGATAAATATCCCATAAGTCCTTCATGTAGTTGCCATACAAAAATTCTGTAAAATGTCCTAACTTACTTTATGGAACTCAGTATAAATCAAAAAACCGAGTAGCCACTATACAATAATTTCTACCTGTAAGTAAAAGGTCATGTAATAATTGCTTGTGCTCACCTCATTCTTTTGATATATTTCCAACTAAAATATAAATCGGAGTTCAGTATTTCATTTAGAGTATCATACGATTGGCTTGCAGCCGATCGTGACTGCGTTATGTTTCTTTCTTATTTTCATCGTTCCTTATGCACATTTGAGGTTAAAGGAGTTGCACCGCCGAAATTTTCGGGGCAAGAAATGCGAGTTTTCAGGTCAATTTTAGCCACGGATTCAAACCCCTTTTTCTAGCAGGTCAAAAAAAATTTTGAGAATAGAACAGCGGAACTGCTAGAACAAAAATTGAGGGCAGAAACGGGTCACATTTTTTTGCAGAAAAGAAATCACCATAAGATTTAGAGGGAATGTCAACAACAGATGTACCAACTTAACAAAAAAAAACAGAACTCAAATCTTAAGCATCTCGTATCTAACTCCGTCATAGTCGGTCGCAAGCCCAGGTTCACCGACTTCAAGCCCGTAAACGAAAGATTGTGTGCGATCCGCATGAAAACAAAAATTTTCAATGTATGAATGGTAGACTGTCACGCTCCAACAGAGGAAAAGGATGACGCAGTGAAGGACATTTTCTACAATACCCTAGAACAAACATTTGAATCTTTACCATCTAACGACATAAAGAGTCGATCCCCGACAGCCGTAGCGTTCGGACGTGTTTTAATTGAGCTCCTCTTACTATTTAAAATTGTGCGAATTACGGACATCCTGCACCGGCAGGTACTTAAGACGATTTTTAAACCGGGTAAAACCTATGTAAAACGAGCCGTGTGTGAGAGTGGATTAGTGCCTGAGAACAGGTACATACCTCAGTGAGAGTGAAAGGAAGGACAGGAGGAAAGAACTGTGGCAGTGCGCGAGAAGTAGTGCTTGCAATGGGAAAGAACGGTAAACGGGTGCGGGCGAAAGCCAAACACCTGAGCGCGAGGGACACAGATAGTGATGGCACTATTGCCAAAAGAAGCGCCCTAGAGAGCGAGAGAGAAAACGAAAATGAGTGCGAATACGAGAGTGAGCCTCAAAGACTACTTACGGGTGCAAGTACCGCGTTCGCGAACCGAGAGGCTGAACTGGTCCGCCAGATTAAGCAGCGAGACGAAACGATTGAGTTGTTACAACTCCAAATGCAGGAAGCGATTGTACAGCTCCAAGTCAATGCGAGCGAGCGAACATCACCAGCAGCAGAAAAAGAGGCAGCCGATGTGGAAATGCCCAATCAGATATCGAAAAATCCAAACGAGACGGATTTAATTGAAATGGTTCTGCGCCAAAACCGCGATTAACCAGCAGAAACGTCGAAAACCAAGCAAAAAAACAATTCAAAGACGGAAACTTTTCTTCTGAAGGGACTGAGAAGCCACGCAATCCCTGAAAAAATCAAGCTGAGTTGTAAAACCAACTGCCGGAGACCGAAATCCTCTGTATCAAGATTCTCGACGCGAAGATCGCCGATGGAAAAGAGAGTCTTGCCAACCCTCATGGTCCAGATCGAATGCACCAGCAAAGCCGCGAATTTACATCAAATCCGCTACCTACACCAGCAGGTGGTACGCTTCGAAAAATTAAGGAAGACACAAATCTCACAGTGCAGGCGTTGCCAGTGGTATGGCCATTCGGAAGCGAACTGCAAAATACGAAAGCTCTACCAAACCAGGAATACCTACGAGAGCACACAGGTAAGGACAATACTACTAATCAAAATATCTTTATATCTTTTCAGCAAAATTTAATTAAATTATTAAATAATAAGTTTAAGCGTTTCGAGCAAGCCATTGGCGCTCACGCTCAACAACTTAGCCATATAAGTCGCGTTTTAAATATGTCCAATGTCTGTTGATGGCCAGGTCAGACAAAACCTTCAGAAGACCGAGCTCAGGCTCATTTCTGTTAATGTTAACTCTACTGTGTACCTAAATAGAAGGATGAATCTAGACGATCTCCTAAAAAAAGAAAAACCCGATCTCCTCCTTTTAAACGAAACAAAATTAAAACCACTATTACGAGTTTAACTCGTAATATGTATATTTCCTAAAAAGACAAGAGAGAACAATCGTTAATTTCGGGATTCATAGAAATCAAATCGTAGAAAGAATTACCTTTTATGCGCAGTGAATTCCTCCGATGCGCTGGCGACGCCTCTCAGCCTGGTTACACCCGGTAATGCTAGCTTCCTAAAAGTAAACGTAACGTAACGCATTAATAAGAGTCACTGAATTGGAGGAAATGCTGAAAATTCGAAAATATTAGTTAGATTAGTTAGTTATTTTGTTAGTTATGATGTAGGTTTAATATTAGCATTAGCGTTATCATTTGAATTATCGAGTAGGTTAGGTTATTATTAAATTTAGGATTAGTTGTAGTGTTTTTGTTGAAATACGAAAATTTGGTTGTCATCGGAAACACCACCTCGAGTATGGGGGACGGTCTCGGCAGGACATCGGAGGTAGAGCATACCATCAAAACAAACTCTCCTCCGATCAAACAGCGTTATTATCCGGTGTCTCCAGTAAGGCAAAAGGATATTGACCAAGAATTGAAAGCTACGCTAGAGGCAGAGATAGTACAACCGTCAAAAAGTCCGTGGTCATCGCCCATTTTACTTCTTCGAAAGAAAAATGGATCTTTTCGCTTTTGTGTAGATTTTCGTAAGGTCAACAAAGTATCAGAGCGCGATGAATACCCCATTCCTTACGTGTCGGCGACACTAGATAAATTGCGGGATGCCAAGTACCTGTCTTCTTTGGATATTCAATCCGCGTACTGGCAAGTTCCAATGGCCGAAGATTCAAAAAAATATACGGCTTTCACAGTTCCGAGTAGAGGTTTGTTCGAATTCAACCGGATGCCTTTCGGGCTACAGAATGCCCCAGCTACTTGGCAACGGTTGATCGACCAAGTGTTGGGTGCTGATTTGGAACCATATGTGTTTGTGTACCTTGACGACATAGTCCTGGTGACTCAAACTTTCGAGAAACATACGGAAATCCTGCGTGAAGTGTTCCGCCGACTTAGAGAGGCTGGTTTGAAAGTGTCAAAGGAAAAGTGTGAGTCTTGTAGGTCGGAACTACGCTACCTAGGCTATGTCGTCGATGAGTACGGACTGCATGTGGACCCAGATAAGGTGTAAAGTTTGGTTCGATTCCCGGCGCCTAAAAACATAAAGGAAGTTCGACAATTCTTGGGAATGGTATCGTGGTATAGACGCTTCATTCCGGATTTTGCAACATTAGTTGCACCTTTGACTTCGCTGTTGAGGAAGGGTCGCAAATTCGCGTGGGAGGCAGATTGCGAGAGGGCCTTCTCGGAAGCGAAAGTTAAACTATCCACGGCACCCATATTAACCTGTCCTGATTATGATCTGCCATTTACGATCCAGACCGACGCTTCCGATTTCGGGTTGGGAGCAGTGCTCACGCAACAACAGTCAGATGGGGAGAAAGTGATCTGCTATCTGAGTCGTTCGCTGACAAAGTCGGAACGTAAATTCTCCACGACGGAGAAGGAATGTTTAGCCGTCCTGTGGGCAGTGGAGAAATTGAGGCCTTATATTGAGGGGACATGGTTTACGGATCACCATTCTCTTATCTGGTTGGATAACTTGAAGGATCCTACAGGTAGACTAGCGCGTTGGGCTGTTCGACTACAACAATACGATTATGAAATTATACACCGAAAAGGTAAGGAGCACTTTGTTCCGGATACTTTGTCAAGGTCTGTGCCATTAGTGGAGTCGTTGTTTGCAATCACACAGTCTGACCGGTGGTATAACAGCATGTTGGATAAAGTATAAAATCAATCTGCTAAATATCCGTCGTGGCGAGTAGAGGGTGGAGTATTGTGGAAGCACGTCTCACCCAGATATCCGGCACTCGAAGACGAGACCGCATGGAAAAGGGTTCCAGCGAAAGGGGAACGGGGGGAAATCTTGCAACAGTGTCATGACGACCCAAAGTCGGTTCATTGCGGCGTGAAAGGCACGGTGGACCGGGTTTCGCGAAATTTGTATTGGTCAAAAATGCAGGGGACATAAAGAAGTATGTTCAAGCATGTAAGACTTGCCAAGCAGTTAAACCTGAGCGCAGATTGCCATCGGGTTTGATGGCTTCGAGGAGTGGAGAGGCAAAACAACCGTGGGAGATGGTGTGTGTGGATCTGGTAGGACCCCTTCCACGCTCAACGCGAGGGTTTACGTTCATCCTTACAGTTGTGGACTATTCTTCGAAACTTCCGCTTTTGTTTCCGTTGAGGGCGGCTACAGCAAACGCAGTAACGCGGGCTTTAGAAAACGAAGTATTTCTACTTTTCGGTGTTCCAAAATGGGTTGTGTGCGACAATGGCGTTCAGTTTCGATCGAAGGAGTTCCAGGGTATGGTAGAGTCGTATGGGACGCAAATTAAATTCACGGCTTTTTACTACCCTCAAGCGAATCCGGCAGAGCGGATAAACCAATCTATCAAGACTATGATGAGAGCACATGTTGCCGAAAATCACCGGAAGTGGGACGAACACCTCCCTAAGATAGCGTGCGCCCTGTGAACCACCAAGCACGAGGTAATGCAGGTATCTCCATACTTCGTGAATTTCGGAAGAAATATAAAGAAATATATTGGAGCGAGCCAAAGCTTTGGAGAGCGTGCGGGAAGATATTAAGAAGCGTTTCGAACACGCAACCAAACAGACCAAAAATCGATATGATCTTCGACGACGAGACACGAGTTACTATCCGACCGATCGCGTTTGGAGAAAGAACTATGTCCTATCAGATGCTGCCAAATTTTTCGCCGCGAATCTAGCACCTAAATTTATTGGGCCGTTTGTAGTGCGGAAACGAGTGTCGCCATGGACCTACGAGTTCGAAGGCGAGGGAGGGAAGCGCGGTGGTGTGTGGCATGCCAAAGACCTGAAACCCTATATAGGAGCTCAAGAAGAAACGTGAGCGAGTTATTGGGTTGTTGTTTCTTTTTGTCCCCTTTAAATATTACAATGAAAATAGTCACCTAATCTTACTCCTGGTCCGAATCTCTTCCATCCAACTCAACCCACTAAGAATTTCGTAAAATTCTTTTCCTCGTAAGGGGGGAATATTACGAGTTTAACTCGTAATTTGTATATTTCCTAAAAAGACAAGAGAGAACAATCGTTAATTTCGGGATTCATAGAAATCAAATCGTAGAAAGAATTACCTTTTATGCGCAGTGAATTCCTCCGATGCGCTGGCGACGCCTCTCAGCCTGGTTACACCCGGTAATGCTAGCTTCCTAAAAGTAAACGTAACGTAACGCATTAATAAGAGTCACTGAATTGGAGGAAATGCTGAAAATTCGAAAATATTAGTTAGATTAGTTAGTTATTTTGTTAGTTGTGATGTAGGTTTAATATTAGCATTAGCGTTATCATTTGAATTATCGAGTAGGTTAGGTTATTATTAAATTTAGGATTAGTTGTAGTGTTTTTGTTGAAATACGAAGATTTGGTTGTCATCGGAAATGGTGGGCAACGTACTTGAAAATATTGTCACATCGCGGGAACAGCGCGAGCAAATCGTACTTACCGACATCAGTGCCTATACCCCGTCCGGTTATTCCGTCCTGCCCTACGGGTTACTCCATCCTGCGGACGTCCGGGTGGTGCGGCAAAATCGAGCTGAAAAATGAAACACATCACTTACTGATCACTACGCTCCCGCACGTATAACACCACAAATCGCTTGGACAACACTTATGAAGCGGAAGTCTCCCGAACGGAAACATCACGGAACGCGCACTCGGGATCACAACACCAAAACAAATACGCGTAAATCCAAACGTAAACAAACGAACTGTCATTTGGCAATCAGACACTGAGCGAGCGAATTCAATACGACGGCGAACTGTGGAATATGAGAAATGTTATGAATCTCGGCTAGATACCCGAATGGAATGCTGGAAGTCTGTACGAAGCTATCATGCGAGTGTGAAGACCGTTGAACTCAAAATTAAGTTTGAAAAGCTGGTTGAAGCTAACCGTGGATAAAAAGAACCGCTGGGAGTTTTCGTCGAAGCAACTGGAAAGTAAAACGGGTTCTTTTTGGATTGGCAGCGAAGCGAGTGAGTCGGAGGTCCCGAGACTACGGGACGACTCGAAGAATTGAATTGATTGTATTGGAGAAGACGGACAAGAATTGCCGAGGCGGATAACCGGACAGAAGGCGAGAAGAATAAAATTCAGCGATCGTCGTGGGAAGATAACACCAGAGGCGCCCTAATTATTTAAGTAGCCTTTGTACGATAGGGTCAAGTAGTGTAAGTTTTTTTTAAGTTCGCAATATTTTCTATTTATACATTATATTGCATTTGAATTCATATAGCTTTTCTTTTTACTTGAGTGTGAAACTTTTGTGCCGTGTTTTCAGCAACTCCTCCAGTGTGTCGCGAGTTATCGAGTTTTTTTTATCGTAGTGTCGCGACGGACGTTATTTTTAGTAAGAGAACTTCCCTAGATCAGTGATCCGGTCTAGGGAAGGAGAGCAGACCTTTCGAAAAAGATCGCTGGCGCCCACGACCCGTCTCTGGGTTTTAGTCGGACAAAGGTCTGTTCGCCCCTGTGTTGCTACGGGGGTTTCATTGCGGTTTATTTTGTTTTACCGGGTAGTTGCGGTACTGAGACCGTCGACGCGAATTAAAACCGTAATACCACACCATACCCCCAATTCAATAATTACGATTTTATAATAACGGACCGACCGAACTCCGGAGGTGGAGGCGGCACGGGTATTCTTATAAAAAAACCTTTAAACTTCTCTAAACTAAACCGGCCCGAATTCGACCTTTTTGAATGTTTAGAACTTACCTGTATAAAAATCTCCCTGCAGAATAATGATAATCTTTTCGTTATTAGCACCTATGCCTCAAAAAGAAATTCCGAAAAATTCAATAACGAATTTCATTCCAGACCCTTGAATTAAATAGCCTTAGAAACTACTATGTAATAGCAGGGGACCTCAACGCGAAACACAAATCCTGGCTTAACCGAGATAATAACACACGTAGAAATTGTTTGTATAACTGGGTTTTAGACAACCAAATAGAATCTGTACTCTACGGCCCCGACTCGCCCACCCTACCAAGAGCAAATTCATGATATCTGCATAGCAGATGCCCGATTGAACTTCACGTTCGCAGGAACCCCAAATAAATTAGAAACCATAAATTACGATAGCGACCACCAAGCCATACTCATGACATTTGGTCATGAGAAAGACGATAATTTCGTCATTAATTCTCAAGCGGAAAATATTATCCTTAATTATAAAAAAAACTAACTGGAAATTGTTTCGAAAGAGAATAGCGAAAGCTCACTCAGAAACAATTCCAGAAGAAGAAGAATTCATGACCCCCACAGATAGGAACCTAACAAACTCGGAGATAGAACACTATCTCCAAATATTAGAAAATCTCACAATTGCCACAATAGAACGAACTGTCCCAAATTAATAACATTTATCGTAGATTTTCAGATTACAATAACCCCAACTTGAGTAGACTAAAATCAATCATAAAAAATGTTAAAACTCTAATTCGACAAAACTTCGCGAACGAAAGTAAAACGCAATGGAGGGAAAAAATTCAATCTGTTAGGCCCAGCGACTCCCATGGGATGTTTGCCCAAATAACTTCTATATTCAGGAAAAAGAATAGTGCAAGCGTACGCACGATTAAGGTACCGGCCGACTCCCAAAAACTCCTGGAAGATGCGAATATCGATATCACAAGTGCAAGCCGTGATACAAACGGTTACTTCATGATTACCGACGAACCCGAAAAGCTAGATCTAATAGGGACCCACTTAGAGGGAATTCATACACAAAACTCCAACCTGGGAAGGAAAAGACTAAATCAATTAGTTACTGAAAAGACCACAGAATTCAAAAATGAGAGCGAAGGTAATGAGCCTTTACTCATTTTTAGCGAAAATCTGATGGCCAATGAAATTCCAGACAACCAACTATCAGACTACTTCGTTTCATTTGAAACACTCCAATTTTTATTCAAACGCCTCAATAATAAAAAATCATCCGGCTTGGATGAAATTCCAAATTTAGTATTAAAGAATCTGCCGGATGTAATTGTCCAGGAATATTGTACCCTTTTTAATAACCTATTAAACAACTCTCACTACCCCGAAAAGTGGAAACGAGGGAAAATATTCCCGATCCTTAAGAAAGGGAAAGATCCTTCAGATCCAAAAAGCTACAGACCCATTAGTCTTCTACCCAACATAAGCAAAGTCTTTGAATCCATCCTCAATGACTCGCTGAATTCTCACATTCGACAGAATGATCTGATACCGAATTGCCAATTTGGCTTTCGAAATAGACATTCTACCATACACGCCATAACGAAGGTCACATACGACATCTGCTGGCATTTGAATAGTAAAGAATGCGTAGGTGCCTGTCTAATAGACATGGAGAAGGCCTTCGACACAGTTTGGCTCGACGGTCTAATCTTTAAATTAATCCAAAAAAAAATCCCCAAACAATTGATAAATATCCTTGTACACATGATATACAACAAAAAACGTTGTGCTAACAAACGGGAAAATTGTTACTACACAGACCTTTAATGTTAGGGAAGGGCTCCAACAGGGAACAGTAACTGCACCCACTTTATTCGCGATATACATTAGCGATCTTTTGGAAGCATTTGATTTTAATAAATCACCCAAGAGATCTATTGTAGCCTTCGCAGACGACCTTATTATATACACACCCCATTCTAAAGCAACTAAAGCCCAAGAGGAACTTCAGAAAATGTTTAATGATGTTCAGTTCTACACGAACTCTTAGAAGATGAAAACTAATTCACAGAAATGTGAGACTATCTTATTCCGCACCACTTTAGCCCATGCCAATAGAGATTTGAAGCGCAATTGGAAGAAATTCCATATTGTAGCTGGGGAGGGAAGCCACGAAAAAATTCTGCACAAAACTTGTGTTAAATATCTAGGAGTAAACTTAGATCAACACTTGTACTTCAACCAATACTCTAATATTCAGATTGTAAAGGCGCGTAACGCATTCATGTCTCTAAAACGTTTTTTTATGCGAAACATTTATACCCTCGCGTTAAAATCATTTGTTACCAAGCTTTGGTGTGACGAGACCTATCTGGTTCAATATTAGTCCATCTTATATGGAAAAATTTTGACTTTTCGAAAGAAAATGTCTACGCGCGTGTACTGGCATCTATAGAAAGGCAGAGACAGACTTTCTACATCATTTATCGAATGAGGAAATATATGAAACGGCAGAAATCCCCCGGGTTGATACGACTATCATACGATTAATTAGGAACCATGTAGCTAGAAGCACCTTATATCAAGACATTATATTCCTTGGATCCACCAACCCTTCTTCCCAAACCCCCAATAGGTGTGTTTTTTTGCGATTTATCCAGATCGAGAGTAGTGATTTAAATTTGTATAGAAAACACCAAGAATACTGTCATTTTTTTATTTTTTTATTGCTTTTTCCTGTAGATAGTAGGCTAGAATATAGATTTTAACCGGAATAGAAGCCCCAGTAAGCTTACTGGGGTAGCTTTTCGCGCGACCGATAAAAAAATTGAATACGCTCTCAACCTTGAAACTAGCGACCCACTGCTCTTATGGCGATACTCCACCGTGAACTATGTTGACATTGACAGATATGAGCGTGAGGCTACGAGATACTGGTGGCTAAATCAATAAGACGTTTAGTTAGTTTTACTAAAATAAGTTAATTAAGTAATTAAGCTAGCCCAAAAAATAAATGAAACTAGAATAAGTACTAACCTTGTTAGCAGCTTCCCTAGTTATAAGGCATGCCGAACCGAGACATTCGCTACAGGAACTAAAAGCCTTCAGCTATCGGTACAAGTGACGAATGGCTCGGCCCGGAATAGTTATAAGAAAAATTTATGTATGAAAAATTTTTAAGTTTAAGAAACATTGTAATAAATTAAATAAAGTGATTCTTATCCCACCTAAATAATTCCTTCTCGATGCATTAATAAATGCAAATATTGTATGATGGACTGGGCTGTCCACGGCTGGGAACGGTGGTTTCTGCTCTACTATTCTCGAGTAGTGGAGTATGATGCTGCTGTCCCCGGCGGCGAAGAGTTCGGCTCAAACCTTATATAGTTTTAAGTTAAGTAAGAATTGTATATTAGTATAAGTAAAGTAGAATGAAATTTATGTAATATTGGGTTTTTTTTGCCATTTTTTTTGCTGATCATGACTGCGTTATGTTTTTTTGATACATTTTGATCAAAACTATATACGTATAAATGGGCCAGTGTAAAGATATTAGCGCGGACAAAAAGTCAGCAGTAATTGCTTTTTTGAACAGCAAAAATTTTTTTATCGAGAAATAGCGAGAAAAGACATTTTTTCTCATCCTGTGATGAGAATCAATAAAGCAGTCCAGAAAAATCAAGGTCAAATCAGCAACAAACGGAGGAATTGTAGCGGGAAAAGGAAAACAACGCCTCAAACGGATCGAAAGATTATTCAAAAGGATTGTGTAAACCGTTTTCAATCCACGAGAAGCTTGCATTGAGATCTGCTAGTCGAAGGGATAGAGATATCCGGTATGGCCGTAAGAAGGCTTTTATATGAGGCCAACCTTAGGTCGAGGCGAGCAGCAAAAAAGCCCAGCTAACAGTTAAATTCTAAAAGCCAGGCTGGAGTTAGCTAGAACTCATCTAGAGTACGTATCATATTTTAAACCCTTGCGGTGGTGCTGACTGGATGGATCCCACTGTTGGGGTTTTTGACCATTGTTTTTCAGTTTTTCAATGTAAAAACATTGGTAAGTTATCAGCTTTCTTAAAATCGCACGTACTCGATTTAACACCTTTGCGGGGGAGGGGGGGGCTGACTGGGTGGGTCCCACTGTTGAGGTGTCTGACCATTGTTTTTCAGTTTTTCATTGTAAAAACTAAGTCTTGGCAAATTTTCAGCTTTTTCAAAACTGTTAAATTTTTGGTTTTTTTTTACATCTTTGACAGGTCACCAAAGCCAGGTGTCCCGACGTCAGACCTGCTGACTCTAGTATATTCCCATACACCCGTAATGTAATTAAATACTAAAATATTAGCTTTCTTAAAACTGTTGCGATTTTTTGTCGCGAGTTCTTGGACTATTATGTCCTAGACACACGGCAATATTTAATATAGATTAAATGAAAAGCATTCTTTGAAACTTGGAGGGTGACACATAAATTAGTGAGATAATAGTCAAATAATTGCGTATTACGTCGATTTAATAGCGAAATGGCAGATAATACGATATTAACGCTAGGGCATAATACACTTCGAAAGTCTGTATTAAATTGTGCGACGGTATTATTAAAAGCTTGACGCAATGCGATGCATCGAAGAGCTCATGTTTTTTCCCCAGGAACATATGTTTTTGAAATTTTTTGAATGAAATAGAATAATTTATAAAATAAAAATTTCTGCAAACGGATAAAACGTGTAAAAAAAGAGTTTTGTGGGCCATGTCTAACGAGCAGAAGCTAAAAGCTGCTTGAAGGGATAGTTTGGCAGACTATCAGGCAAGCAAAACAGAACTCACATGTTTTCGCGCCAATTTAATTGTCAAACTTTTCGAGCTTTTTTCTTGATTTAATATAGATTAAAATAAACGTACGTGTGTCATCCTCCAAGTTTCAAACAGAGCTTTCGATTTAATCTACATATATTAAATATTGCCGTGTGTCTAGGGCATAAGGCCAGAAACACATGTGCATATATCTGCATGCAGCGCGGCAAAATTAATGTAGAACGCTTGGGTTCATATGCGACGAAACATACGCTTATTCTGCATGCGGCGGAGCGCTGCAAGATGTCTCTACTTCTACTTTTGCGGTGCAGTGGCAGTATTATCACAACTTGTGGTTGAAATTTACCAACACAGAAACATAAAAAAGTGGTTCGACAGTTAATGTTTAGTTGTAATTTTGTACCTGTGGAGTGGAGTATTAATGGAGGAGCGTTTCATCGAACTAAGAACAAATAACAATTTTTTTTTCGATAATACCAGTCGAAATTACAAAATATAAGATGATTTTTTGTCAATTAAAACAAAATCAAACTCAAACTCACAACTGGCTATAGGGAAATGCGGTGATTTGGGACAAATACAACCAAAAGATCTGTTAAAAAATTCTGCACATCTGTTTCACATGCAGAGATGCCTGCATTGCTGCGTGCATATATTCTACACATGTATTTCAGGCTTAAGGCTTCTATTATAAATATATATAGTATATAATAAACGCCAAAAAATAAATTTCAGTATTTTTAGATAGTCAATCCTAAGGGGTATAAGAGAGTAGTAAATTTTTTTCAGCAGCGACCTTTTTTTTGGTTTGAATGAGATATTTGATCGCTTTTCACTTCCACAAACTTTTTTTGAATATTGAACCCACAAGGGTTTGCACATGGTTTCACAATTTTGCGATTAGTTGTAATGAGATATAAAATGCCACGATTTTTTGAATTTCAAAAACCAAGGCGGTGTGAAGGATATGATAACGTTTTCACAAGTTATTAAAATTTCTGGTGTTTGATGAGATAACAAATTGTTTTTTATGAAATCTGTTTTTTTCCAATGTTTAATCGGCTAAAAATCTTTTTTTGAAATATTTTATTTTACTAACTTTCCAAGAAACCTCATAATCTCCAAACAACTGATGATATGCTCGGACTTTGACCGCTCCCGAATTTTGACCCGACAATTTTCACCCAGACCATTGGCAGATTCTTTTCTATTACATTTATTTACATATATATATATATATATATAATAGCTTGCATTTTCATTATTATATAACATACCCATAGTTTTTATTGGCTGGTTGCTGCTCACGAATATTTTACTTTAATAAGCCTCTTACACATGTACTAAGTGATTGTATCGCTTATAGAGGTTCCAAGATATCTTCGTTCTTCATTTAAGAAATCCTAGGGAGGATAATCATTTTTTTTACGGACACCCCCCCCTCCCAAAGGTTTTTTCTGGCTACGCCTTGGTGAGAGAGGTTAACTATACCAACCACTATTTCTAATCTACATCTACATGGAAAAATTTAAAATTCGGCCGAACAAAAGCAACAGCTGTAGTTAATTGTATTATATACTAGCCGCATACCGCTGCGCCCGTCTTTCCTGTTGATCCCGTTTCTCCGGTTGATCCATTGGTCCTGTTTCTCCCGTGGCTCCCGTTCCTCTCGTTGATTCATTTGTCCTAATTCTCCCATTGCTCCTATTTCTCCCGATGCTCCTGTTATTCCCGTTGCTCTCATTTCTCCCGTTTCTTCCGTTACTCTATCCCCTATCCACCACCCTCCATCCTTCATCCTCCATCTTCTATCCTCAATTCTCCATCCTCCATTCACCATCCTCTATCTACCATCCACCATCCTCCATCCACCATCCTTCTTCCACCATCCTCTATCCACCATCCTTCATCTTCCATCCTCCACCCTTTATCCACCATTCTTTATCTTCCATCCTCCATCCTCTATCCACCATCCTTAATCCATTCCCCATCCACCATCCTCGATCTACCATCCTCCTTCCTCTATCCACCTCCTTTCATCCCTCATCCATCCATATTCCATCCATTATCATCTATCCAATCATCTGCCATCCTACATCTACCATCCACCATCCCCTTTCCACCATCCTCTATCAACCATCCTCCATCCACCATTCATCATTCTCAATCCTCCATCTTATATTCTTCATCCACCATTCACCATCTACTATCCAACATCCACCATCCTCCATCCTCCATCTAAGATCCTCCATCTAAAATCCTCCATCCTCCATCCATCCATCCTCCATCTAAAATCCTCCATCCTCCATCCATCCATCCTCCATTTACCATTCACCATCCCATATCTAACATCCACCATCCTCCATCTAAAATCCTCTATTCATCTTCTATCATCCTATATATATACCATCCCCAATCCCTCTCCACCATCCTCTATCAACCATCCATCATCCTTCATATTCCTTCTACCATCTCCCATCCTCCATCCATGCATCCTCTATCCATCATCCTCCATCCATCATCTACCATCCCCCATCCGCTATCCACCATCCTCTATCCACCATCCACCATCCTCCATTCATCATCTTCAATCTACTGTCCTCCATCCTCTATCTACCATCCTCCACCCACTATCCTACATCCACCATGGTGCTCTATCCACCATCCTTCACCTACCATCCACCAACCTCCAACCTCTATCCAGTAACCTCCATCTTCCATTCACTATCTTCTATCCACCATCCATCGTCCAACTTGACCATTTAGTAATAGTAATGAATAACTAATGCACCGAAAACGAACGAACTGCTGCTAAGTCATTTGAAATACTCTAAAACGTTGAAATAACTCTCGTACCACCAATTGTAAAATGCTTTTGTTAACACAGAAACCTTCGCGGGCTTGTGCTCAATATATCAGCGAAGTCTCATCGTAATCGGATGAATAGTATAGGAAACCGCAAATAAACAATTAGAGCACCGTGGTACTAAAATCGCGAAAAAATTTGACAAATGTAAAAAAAAAACAATTGTTTTTCATTCGGTCGAAACTTTACAGGATACATCCCGGGACTACTCTGCACGTTTTCTAAAAATTTTATCAAAATCGGTTCAGCGGTTTAGCAGTTCATAGGGAACATACATATATATGTATATACATACATACATACACACATACATCCTACATACACATCTTGAAAAATATCATTTTTTTGTTAATTGACGAAACATCTCAACAGGCAGATTATACCTGTAGAAACTAATCGAAATTCTACACCTTTTCTACAGCCATAGAGATCCATGTGTAAGAAAGGGACAGAGAACGAAAACCGTTTCTGTGGAAATGTGAGTAAGGCTCCTCACCAGCCAACCACGGCCATCGAATAGTCGTGAAATTTCTACACATTTTCAACGGACATATAGAGATCGTACACTCAAAAGTCGGAGTCTTTATAGAGAAATGTAAGGAAAATTCAATAGATTTTCTACACACATCTTTCACAATATTTAAGAAAGCGATATCACCTAAGTAGCCAAACACATACGAGAAGCAAGAAGCTTTCAATCGTTAAGTTAAATAAAAGTTTGGTTGCGACGCATTCCGTTTGTAACCATTCGACCCTTCATGATGATACGAATTTAATCGCCAATCGTGTTTGTACGCATTTTATTATACCTATCACAGGATTTTTTTTAGAAAATTTTAGGATATCCCAAGGCTTGACGAGATGCATTCTTGTTTTCTTTACTTTCAGCTTCAGAGCACGAGTGATAAAGGTTTCGAGTTGGCATCGTATTTTTGAAGCCATCTTTCAGATACATTTTGCAATTTCCGTACTCATTTTTATTAATTCTGTCTTACATTTAGAATAGAAGGATTCGAAATTTGCCAGCTGGTTCAGAATTTCAAATCCTTCAATTCTCTATGTTAAATGCGGATATAAAAAAAATGGGCGGGCAAATACGTTGCAACACTCTTAGAAATGTAATGAATTTTGTACGCACAAAGAACGTACGTATATACATATGTTACGTACACAGTTTTAAAAAAATTTACTTTTCCAATTTCTCGTCCAATTTTTTCTTGAAATTTCCAGTATATTTCATTTTTTCAAGTAGAAGTACTCATTTCAAGCACTTTTACACGAAATTACAAGTAAGAGCACTCATTTCGAGCACTTTTACTTGAAATTACTTGTGTTAGTAAACTATTCATGTACTTTTCAACCGAACCACACAATTTACTTGAAAAGTCAAGCAAAATTACATTCTTTTTCAAGTAAACCACGATTTGGTCGGTTTGATCGATTTGGTTGTCTACTGAGATGAAAATGCAATGTGTTCGGTGGCGCAGTGGCTACGCGCGCCAAACCTTTGCTCCAATACCAGATTTGATCGCGGGTCCGGGTTCGATTCCTATCTACATCCAAGTGTTTTATTTCAGCGTAGGAAGTAAGTAAGTAAGAAATAATATTAAGAATAACTTAATTTAAAGAGTTACCAACACATTTTTTTTTTTTTTTTTTTTTAGAGAATATAGAGTGCTAATTATACAATTTTTCAGAGAATATATATAGTGAATTTGCTTTCAAAATTGTGTAATTTGCTGATTACAAATTAAAATTTTTTGATTGCAAATTGAAATTTACTACCCAAAAAATTGACTATTACTTTCCAATGTAATTTTACTAAAGAAAGTTAGGCATATTTGCCTACTATCCAAAAGATGTAAAAGTCAATGGATTTTTTTTAATGTGTACCTATGTATAAGCACCTTAAAATCACTTTCACTCGTACCAAAAATGCAATATATAATACAATAATTAGCACTCACAAGTGTTCTTACCGACTGATGCGTTCGTATTCGTGCATACGCCGCAGCGAACAACTAAAAAAGCTTTTTAAACTAATTCTAATTCACTCCGGTCAGATCAAGTAACCATTCGATGTTGTAAAGATAAAAAAGTCACTTCTCGATTTTGAGGTTAACTATGGGCAACGAAAAAGTTCAAAGTTGGCGAACATTTCTTGATGATTGCGTTATGATGTTTTAGTGTGCGTTCGTTGTGACTATCACAGTGGAAATACACTGTGCTCAACTTTTTGACACCTAGGCTGTGACGGTTTGCGTTGCCGTTGTGACTTACGGGTTATAATGGGCCTAGCAACGACGGTATACATCCATTAAATAAGTTTTGGACTCAGTCCTCAGTTTTTGCTGAGAAGGCTCCTGCAGGTCCAGGGAGAGATTCTAGCCCTTTCAAGAACTTTGTCCAAATGAGCATTCCAAGTGCGCTTTACATCCATAGTGATTCCCAAGCCGGCCCGTGCGCAGGATTGTATGAAGGGGAGGGGTGACTTTATCAAGTTCACACAATACTGAATGTGATGAACTAAAAAATAAAATAAAAAAAGGTCCTCATTTCCCAAGAATTTTACCTCACTACCATATTCTATGGATTCTCCAAAAAGAGTAGGCTTAGATAACTTGCCCTTACACCTCCTTCTCCTTTTGGTGAATGCAACAATTGTGCTTTTCTTTGGGTTCATACCATAGAGCTATAACTTACGGAGATCGCAAAGCGCCGTTTCTGTATAAAGCACTTTAAAGCATTTTGATGCAAAATTGAATATTTTTCTATGGAGCGTTTCATGCCCGGTGGCAGTGAAATACAAATAGGTACATAATAGCGAAGTATTTAAAGGTTGGGCTTTTTTTCTTTTCAATACCGGAGTATAACATACGTGTGAGTAAGATGCTGATAGTAGCATAGTGAATATCGCCGGTCCTTTGCGAAAAAACCTCCGGCTTCAAAAAAGTCGCTGCATGCTATCTCCATTACACATATAGCTCTATGGTTCATACCCAATCCTGCTTTGCTACCTGGGGTGTGTTCAAGATGCGAGCTATAGCTGCTTCGAAAGCACAGCAAGACTGTAGCAACTGTCAAATTAAGCCATAACAAGGATTAGCTTTTTCGGTTTTTGAACAGCCAAAAGCAGCTTGCATAGCCTACAACAGCTGTTCGACACATACATACGCAAGTAGCGTACCATATGACATAAATTATAATAAAATAAAGTGCAAATGAGCACTTCTTTAAATTTTTCACTTTTTCTATTGTTAATAAAACATTATTTTCCATTTTAAACATTCAAAATGTCGTTAAGACGAAACTAACAGCTACACATACACATATGCATATTGCAATAGCTGCTTTCTGGGCTCTGTTCAAGATTTCTGCTATAGCTGCTTCGAAAGCATAGCAAAGCAAGACTGTAGCAGCTGTCAAAATCAGCCATAGCATGAAATAGCTTCTTCGGGTTTTGAACAGCCAAAAGCAGCTTGTATAGCTTACAACAGCTGTTCGACACATACATACCCAAGTAGCGTTCCATATGACATATATATTAATAAAAAAAAGTGAAAATAAGCACTACCAGTAGTGACGTTAAATTTTTCACTTTTCCTACTGTTAGTAAAACATTATTTTCTATTTTAAACATTCAAAATGTCGTTGAGATGAAACTGACAGCTTCACACACATATGCATTGTTGCATTGAACACAAAAAAGCATAAAAAAGCAGCTAATAGCAGCTATAGCAGAAATCTTGAACACACCCCTGGCTACAGTCCGGAGTGTGAGCAACCAAAAGCAGCTATAGAAGCAGCTTTTTGAAAATCTTGGTCAGATCTAGTGTCAAATAGCAAGCACGAGAAAGCAGCTATTTGGTTGCATTGAACACGAAATAGCATAAAAAAGCAGCTAATAGCAGCTATAGCAGAAATCTTGAACAGACCCCTGGTTTAAGTCCGAAACACAATGCTCCCGTTCCGTTCCGTACCGTCGCGACAAGTGAGGTTATGTGATTCGTAAAATTTGAATTTAGGTGAACTCGTCCGTTCCGTTCCCATAGATCTACTTTGACAGCTGAACGGAACGGGAGCATTGTGATCGGCGCTTTAGGGTATTCTAAACTAGAGTCACTTCATACGAACTAACACAAACATCCATTATCTTGAGTACGGACATTTGAGTGTGTTTCATTTGAAACCAGTACATTTGAAATTTGTTTGCAGTTGTCTCGATTTTTCATTTTAAGGATCTCCACTAAAGTGGATAAACGCTGTATTTAGTTGACATTTCATGAGACATATTTCGATTCCGTGAAACGTCCATCAAAATCCATCTGCTACACGTATACACACTAAAACTATGCCATTAGAGAAACCTGCGATTTTTTAAATTCGCAGGTTTTTTAGTACTAAATATGTACCAAAAGTGGTCATTGTCCGTACTCATGATAATAGATGTTTGTATTAGTTCTTATACAGTGACTCGTGTCTACTAGAGTCACTGTATAAGAACTAACACAAACATCCATTATCTTGAGTACGGACAATGCGTGTTTCATTTGAAACCAGTACATTTGAAATTTTTTTGCAGTTGTCCGATTTTTCATTTTTATCTCCACTAAAGTGGATAAACGCTGTATTTAGTTGACATTTCATGAGACATATGTATCTCGATTCCGTGAAACGTTAATCAAAATCCATCTGCTACACGTATACACACTAAAACTATGCCATTTAAGAAACCTGCGAACTTTGGAGTTCGCAGGGTTCAAGAGTACTAAAAAGGTACCAAAAGCGGTCATTGTCCGTACTCAAGATAGTGGATGTTTGTGTTAGTTCTTATACAGTGACTCTAGTAGACACTAGGTGGTTTACTTATGAAAACCAATCCATACTCTTGTTTTGCTGGACAGTGATAGCACCCAAAAAATATACATACTAGATGATGAATTAGAATAGCAAACATCTATTTTATTGTTTAAATGCGCGTTTAAATGAGTACATAATGGATTATTAGTAAAAGCCTTGATTCATGACCGATCAGAAGCATATTCAACGGTAGAGCTTATATCTTTGTTGACTATTTACATTATATGAATAATACATTTTCTCTATACTAGGTAGAAAATTATGAAATTGATACATATGTATATCAATCGATCAAAAATATTTTATATTCAAGTATGTAAATAAAGGCAAATTAGGATAGCAAATATGTCATTGTTGGTATGTCTAACCGTGAATGCCTTGCTTACACGGCCTCGCACACCTTCCGTCCCATTTTTGATTCGATTGTCTGCAATAATATTAATAACGGTCCCACGCTTAGCCACTTTTTAGTTTTAGCGTAAAGAAGGTCTTAAATAAATAAATAACCTCCCCAAACATTATTTGCGCGTTTTAGGATAGCTCTTTAAAAAAAATTAAATAGTTATCAGAAACATGGAGAAATCAACTATGCTGAGTTTTACAAATAGCTTCTCCCATCTTATTTTGGCCACGCAAAAAAGAGGGGACAGAAATGGTAATTCCATAGTTGCGCTTTACAGTTTTAAATTTTTAGCTTTATTTGCGACTTTCGAGAAATTAAAATCAGAATTTTTCATTTCTGCCCCCTTCCACTATCATTCCCTATACACTCACACCCTCACATTTCTCCGCGAGAGGTCTACCGGTCCTAACTTCTGTAAAATTTTCAAGATCATATTTGATACGGTTCTTCAGATATAAAAATTTGATATTCTGAAAAATTGTTGTCCCCCACATCCGCGCTTCACGTTCACCACAAACATTTTACAATCAGTAATAAAGTATAGGCTCGAATGCTTGAAGGGGGCCTTACAGAAAAATTATATCGTTAGTTTCAGTCGACCCCACTAGTAACCTCTGGCGTAGAAACGGGGGGGGGGGGGGGACAAACCCCCCCCCCCCCCCCCCCCCAAATGATTTGCTCACCTAGTAAGTTATATTTTTTTTTTAATCATGAGCACGAAAAAGCTAGAATGTAGTAGCGTTGAGCGAATGTTTGTGAAGCCATTTTAATACTGCTTGATTATTATTAGTCAGTGCAGTCATTACAGTGTATATAGTATGTGATGTATAGTGATTTTGTGAATATGACTTCAAAATAACAGATATGATCAGTAGATTCACCATCAATTGTGGACCGGTGATCGATAAAAAACGTTGAATCTCTCTACGAACAATAATAATGCTTCAACTCGAAACAAACGAATTGAATCAAAATTGTACGTTTTGTATGAAGCGTTTCATGCCAGGTGGCAGTGAAATGCAAATAGTTGCCTAGTACATATTTAAAGGTTTGGCTATTTTTGTTTTCAAGACCAGAATATAACATACCGTACATGTGAGTAAGAAGCTGATAGTAGCATATTGTTTATTGTCGGTCCTTTGCGATAAATCGTCCAGCTCCGTTAAAGATTTCACAAAAACTGTGTCCGAGTCTGTAACGAAACGCTTTCCATGCTAGACGGGGTTTGTTCCGTTTTCAGAATTAACGGGTCCCTCTGGGTCCTTACAGCACATTTTTGCCGGCTAATCAGGAACGTGGGAGTGGGTGACTAAAAACCTACGACCCAGAGGGAGTCACCGTCCTTGAGAGTGCTGTCTAAAATTATTAAAAGAGAAAAAAAACATAAATAAAAAAATAAGAGGATGGAAAAAAATCTGACCGGGAACGACCCTGCAGCGCTCGCTATAAACCGCTGCGTTAAGTGGATTTCCCGCTCGTCATACCGCTAACATACGAAAACACCAACTATACCTGAAAATGTGCCAAAGAAATGAGGCCAGCCTTAGCCTTGAGATGACCGATCCTCCAGGGTTTCCTTAATATCCTCTAGCCAACAAAATAAAATAAAAAAACTGAAAAGAAAACACCGCTCTCAAACTACAACCCCCTGAAACTTAACACATATCTTCACATACATTAAATAAAATAGCAAAACTTATTTTTTTTCTTTTTGATAAATGTGTATTAAAAAACTATGATTATATATATAAAGAAAATTCAAATGTCTTTTAAAAAACCAATTCGTATGGCATTATTTAGGATGATTATTTATGTTCTGACTTAAAACTATGGTACCTTTATAACGTTGGGGCCCTTGCTTGCTTCAAGTTTTCGATTACCTTAATTTTCCCAAATTCTTAATTAACTCTGATTCGGTGTGACTGATCACTTTTTCTTCTCGTTTTGTAATCACGCACAATGTTCACTGTCTGTATTTTCAACTCGTCTTCTTTATTCTTAATTCACTTGTTCGTAAGCACTTTGTTCAACATCTTTTTTTTCAATTCGTCTTCTTTATTCTTTGTTCCCTTGTTCGTAGCCACTTTGTTCACTGTCTTTCTTTTTTTTTCTTAGTTTAACTCATTCGAATATTCTTTGTTCAACGTTTTCTTTTTTTTTCAACTCGTCGTTTTTTTTTCTTAATTCCTTCTAGGTCCACCCAGCTCAATTTTCCAAATCCTTCTCCCCCAAAAAAAGGGGGAAATCCCCAAAAAAAAAACGATTTTTCTTTTTCTCTCCTCATTTGATGCTCTATTCACCTCCAATGTTTTGGCGCGCAATTCTACTCTCTAATCTATTACTATTTTTATTTAATTGCCTCACAGAGGGCACTAATTTTTATGCCAGCGGTTTGTTGTATTCTTTAAAAAAAAAATTCTTTAATTTGCACTGAAAAAAACTATAAAAAAAACTTTCAGGGCGTTCTGGTTTGAGGAAAAAAAATACAAAGCTATGTATATAAAAATTACCTTAAAATAATAGAGCGAAGGACGGAAGTTATAATAAAAAATTTATGGATAATAGAAAAAAAAAATGTATATACCTATACATACATATAGACTCATATAAAAAATATAATAGAAAAATAATAAAAAAATAGAAAAGAATAAAAATATATATGAAATTCGTCACAAGTCCTCTTCGAAAATGCATATCTCTGGTACTTAGTCTTTATCGTAGAATAATGAAGTAGGACTTATTTTAAAGTTCAAGGTTGTCGCAATATAAAAATAATACGAATAAAACTTATCCTTGCAAGTTTTTTTTAAGGATAACGACTTTGTGTTTTCCTTGAATATCTCAATCTCAACTAGAGGATCGCGGTAAAAAAATTTAAGAAAATCTGTGATTCTCAATTAAGACTAGTGTAGTTCTTAATAATAATATTAAATTTTTTTGACCCCGATCAACTTGAGATCCTAAATTCTGGTCTCCTAAACTCTTCACCTCAAACCGTCTCGATTTAAAGACCTCGTCCTCCAGTAGCTAAGTTTTAAGATAGCTTTGCCATCTTCCTCAACCGAGTATAATACGTTTTATTTGCTATCGATGAATCATCGTCGATTGATTTTGTCCGTTTCGTAGCCATTTTTTTCTAGATTAGTCTCAAGATATATGAAATTATCTATACTCTCCAAATTATACTCTAAAATTGGTATATGGCAGAGTCAAGATTGACAAATACCTCCTCAGCACTAGGGAAGGATCTTGCGAGAATGCTTGCATACATATATCGTTAGCCTATGCTATTGGATGGTTAGGTTTAGGTTTAGCTGTCAGTGGCGGCCAAAGGCCTCACATAGGCCCACGAGGGTCCATAGTGATACCACATAAAAAATAGGAGACCCAATGTACTTATGGTAGGTGCGCTTGCGTTTCGATCTATGTTGAGAGTTCGTCGTTTAATTCAAAGATCCATAGCAAAGTTGATTAGACTCTGCATGCTGTTAAAAGAGACTTCTTTAAGGTTTGCGAAGTTCGAAGCACCCAGAGCTTTCAGCCGTCTTCTAGCGAGAGCTGGGCAGTTGTACAGGAGGTGTTCTAGCTACATATTGGGTGGACTTGAATAGTAGTGTCCCATTAGCGTCGGCCAGGGTTTTCGGATGACATTCACTAGTGCCAAGTTGAAAAGCATTGGTGCTAGACCATCTCCCTACTTTAAGGGGAATTATCTGAGTAGAATATTTTTTTTTGTTCATCTCAAAGTTTATAGTCTTAGGAATGTTGTCTGTAAATTTCATGTTAAAATTTCAATAATTGTGGAAGCTATGTGCAATTAACCGGGATGGGCCCTTCGTGAATTCTTCGTCATTCAAACGTGATTATCCGAAAATCATGTCTAGCTACGCCACTGCTAGTAACTCTATAAAAAGAAACCAAATTTTATCTTCCTGAGATATGTAAAATAGTGAAAACGCAACCCTCTTAAACCCACTTGAGGATATATATTCTAAAATCCTGAAATTAGTTTCAAGATAAATATAAAGGAAGTTCGAGGAAGTAAAAACCAATTTGATGTCTACCAGTACTAAGAACTATGACGGAATTCGTGAAAACGTGTCCAATCCTTTCATATCTTTTTAGGGGTTGAAAAGACAAAATCCTTGAAAACGTGTTTTTGATTATAAAACAAAACCGAGGAAAGAAAAATTCATTCGATATCTAATCGAATTACATGGCTGAAATCGTAAATATGTACACAACTCCAATTTTTAATAATCGATTAAACAAAAAGGGTTTATTTAAAAATTATTATTTGTTCTTTGAATTTCTAATATACCACTAATGATATGCGCAGAATGCCGCGAATCTCTTATCGGCGAGCTCCTAATACGTGTGCTTTGAAGTTTTTTCAATTTCAAAATGTACTATGAAAACATTCACGAAACCAATATTTCTATTAATTTTGAGCCGTCGCACTTTAAAAAGTCGATTATCTGATAAATTTGCATAAGCATGAACAAACCATTAGTACATGCAATAAATCTGATTCCCAACTGATTAACAGTACCATAGAGCTGATTAACAGTACCATAGAGCTACATATATGTAGTGGAGATAGCGTGCTGCGACTGTTTTGAAGCCGCATGATTTCTCACAAAGGACCGTTGATACTCACTATGTTACTATCCCATCTTACTTACATGTATGTTATACTCCAGTATTGAAAAGAAAAAAAGGCCAACCTTTAAATACTAGGCTACTATTTGCATTTCACTGCCACCGGGCATGAAACGCTCCATACAAAAATGTTCAATTTTGCATCAAAATGCTTCAAAGTGCTTTATGGTATACAGAAACGCTTTACGATCTCCGTTGGTTATACCTAGAGTCACTGTATAAGAACTAACACAAACATCCACTATCTTGAGTACGGACAATGACCGCTTTTGGTACCTTTTTAGTACTCTTGAACCCTGCGAACTCCAAAGTTCGCAGGTTTCTTAAATGGCATAGTTTTAGTGTGTATACGTGTAGCAGATGGATTTTGATTAACGTTTCACGGAATCGAGATACATATGTCTCATGAAATGTCAACTAAATACAGCGTTTATCCACTTTAGTGGAGATAAAAATGAAAAATCGGACAACTGCAAAAAAATTTCAAATGTACTGGTTTCAAATGAAACACACATTGTCCGTACTCAAGATAATGGATGTTTGTGTTAGTTCTTATACAGTGACTCTAGTTATACCTAGCTCTATGTTCAGCACTAAATTTAATTTGTTGGGTACAAATACCTGCTACCTGAGTCTGTCCAATGTTCAGCTATAGCTGCTATTTAGCTGGTTTTGTGTCTCGGCTAAGTACCGGAATGACAGTTAGCCGAGACACAAAAGCAGCTAAATAGCAGCTATAGCTGAACATTGGACAGACTCGATACAATAATGCAGTAACGTATACTTTATAGATAATAAGAACTAGATTATTTATATAAATTACTCGTTTATCGACTTTTCGAGTTATTCCACGAATTCTAGTATTTTAAGTGTATTGTCCTTTAGACTTTGTATGTTGATATCTGATTGTGTTATGCAGTTATGACACTGGCTATTTTCGCGGCTAGTAAATCCAAATGGATAGAAGATGTAACATACAATTTTGACTTTGGTGTGAGCGTGAGCGAGCTATAAAGTGAGTACTGTCAAATACTAGCCGCTAAATAGCCGCTACATAGCGCATTCGAGCAGTGTTTCGTAACATTCTAGCACTTAATACAAGAAAAATTCTGCTTCCAGTGGATTTTTGAACTACTACAGACTTGTTATTAACAGTTCGGTACGTTTAAATTTTGGAAAGTGCCATGTTATGTTATAAAACGTGCTAAGATCGGTATTTTTCTTAAAGCCTGAAACACAGTGCTCACGTTCGGTTCCGTCACATTCAGCTGTCAAAGTAGGCCTTTTTGGCTGGTCATGTAAATGCACACAATGGTCGTAACGGAACGGATCGGACGAGTTCACCTAAATTCAACTTTTACGGAACATATAACCTCACTTTTCGTGACGGAACGGAAGGGAACGTGTGCATTGTGTTTCGGGCTTAACAATGCAGTTGTTAATGTTGATTACTAGAGGCCGCTAGCGTCGGAAAGAGTGGTATCTCTTTCTTTTAATCCCAGTTGGTCGCGTCTGCGAGAATCTCGCAGATTTCTTGGAGACATTTCGACTTGTCTGCGAGTTTCTTCGAGATGGCTTATAAAATACACGGTATCGAGACAAATGCTCACCGACATCTCGGAGACATGTCTGCAAATGTCTCGATAGCAAAATTTTGTTTATCGTAGCGCCATCTGTTTGATGATAGCATGTTGTGATAAAAGCTCGTACTCGGAGATTGACATCGGCTGGAAATAAGAAAGGGGGTTATAAAATGAATCGTGCAGGCAGGGGCGAAGTTACCTTCCTGCAATATAATAAATATAAAACACTAATAACGCAGTGACACATCACTTCACATCACACTTGTGTCGTTTTATTGAAACCGCACTTGAACTGTAACTTTTCGCGTATTTAATTTTCATCGTTTAAGTTGCGGACTCGCGGATAACATTTCCAGAGCTCGGAAAGATGCAGCTGTTTTTTGCATTACAAAGAGATCGTGGTGGGAGCACATGTTTTCTTTGCTATTTCTTTCTATCTACCCAGTTGATCGCGTCGGCGAGAATCTCGCAGATATCTCGAAGACATGGCGGCCTGTCTGCGAGATTCTTCGAGACGTCTTATGGGAAAAATACACGGTATCGAGACAAATGCTCCCCGAGTTTCGAAACATGTCTGCGAATGTCTCGATAGAAAAATGGCATTGGCAATAGCGCCCTCTGTTTGATGATAGCGTGTTGTGATAAAAGCTCGTACTCTTATGAATATTTCGCGGAGATTGCCATCGGCTGGAAATAAGAAAGGGGGTTATGAAATGAAACGTGCAGGCAGGGGCGATGTTACCTTACAGCAATATAATAAATAAAAAAAACTAATAACTTAGTGACACATTTCCAATGACTTCACATCGCACTTGTGTCGTTTTATTGTAACCGCACTTGAACTGTAATAATAATAATATATAATTAATGGCGCAACAGCCCAAATCGGGCCTAAGCCTGGAAGTAATGCTAGAGTTACTTCATTGCGAGACCAACGGAACACTAATAGGTGAAGTGGTCAACTACACGCTCGTCCGTGATTATTACCCCGATTTTAACTCAGGTACTCATTTACAGCTGAGTGAGCTGGTAGTCCGGCACCCAATCCCATTTTCGAAAATTACTTGTCGCCAAGCAGATTCGAACCTGGTACCAGGTGCACCGAAGGCAAGTGCTCTAGCCACTAAGCCACCCAGACAACACTTGAACTGTAACTTTTCGCGTATTTAATTTTTATCGTGAAAGTCGCGGATGACATTTGCTGCGCTCGGAGTGATGCGGCTGTTTTTTGCCTTACAAATAGATCGTGGTGGGAGCACATGTTTATATTGCTATTTCTTTCTATCTAGTGATGAAGAAAGATAAGCAATATGATTCCTAGCCTCACGCCATCGAGTTATCTCTCTTAAGAGATAAGCGACCAACTGGGTAGTGATGGAGAAAGATAAGCAATATGATTCCTAGGCTCAAACCATCAAGATTATGTCTCCAAGAGACAAGCGACCAACTGGGATGTTGTTCTTCACTCTTTTCGACGCTAGCGGCATCTAGTAAACAACATTAACAACTGCATTGTTAAAAAAAGTACCGATCTTAGCGCGTTGCATAACATATAGCTCAGTACGGACCTCGATGAAAATTTTCATTCGCAAATTTACTATATATCTCTCCCGTCTTCACAATGAAAAAATCGCTGTGTAGAATAATGTGGAGAGGTAAACTGCTGAGAGCTTATGTCTGTGTGACGTTTACAATTGTCGAATCGAAACATCCGAGGTCTGTTCAAGATTTCTGCTATAGCTGCTATTTAGCTGCTTTTGTGTCTCGACTAACAATCATTCTGGTACATAGCCGAGACACAAAAGCAGCTATAGCAGAAATCTTGAACAGACCTCCGGACGCTGATAGTTTATACAGGGAAAACATTTATTGTGGTGAATCGGCATTTCTTACTATTGTCACCAGTCTCGTGAAATTCGTACCGATCGAAGAAATGCGCGACCGAATGGTTGTAGTCCTCTGCCATTTGAAACCGACCAAGATGCGCAGCACATCCGAGGCGATGGTAATGTGTGCATCGACAACCGAAAAGGTTGAAGTTCTTGCGCCGTCTGGATCGATTCCCAGCGATTCGGTTCGTTGCGACGGATACGATAGAAAACCCGATCCACAATTGAATCCGAAAAAGAAAGTCTTCGAAACCTGTGCTACGGATCTGTTGACCAACAGCGAATTGATTGCGTGCTATGAAGGGACACCATTATATGAGCCGTTTATTTTGAAAGTGGTGCAAGTCCATTTTTTGTTATTCCGAGATATTTAAAGTTTTGCGTTTCAATCAATTTAAAAATAATGGTAAGCACAAATAGACATATTTTTTGCTTTTTGTGGTCTTAGATAATGTAAGTTTATTATCCAATAGTGTTTATAATGCTGGCTTAAAAAATAAAGGTTTTTTTCATACCTAAATGGACTTGCACCACTTTCAAAATTAATGAAGTGTTGTACTCGTTAATTAAAGAGTAATCAAGAATCGCCAATGTTGCGACCTTACCATCTCCAATTCTTTTGAAAAAGTTTGTTATTGAAGAACTGAAAAAAGGTGTCCGAGTCTTCTTCGAAAATTTATATCTCCGGTAATGTTTATCCTAGAATAATAAAACAGGGCTTATTTTAAAAGAAAAGGTTGTCGCAATATAAGAATATTACGTATAAAAATTATTCTTGAGATTTTTTCAAGGATAACTATCTTGTCTTTTATCCGTGAATATCTCATTTTCAAAAGAATCGGAGATGGAAAGGTCACAAATTCTATATTGAATGACTTAAAACTTTTTTCCAAGGATAACGATTTTGTCCTTTATCCTTGAATATCTCAAAAAGCCAAATTTTTTTTTCTTTAATTTTTTTATATTTTGTGTATTATACTGTTTTTTAAAACATATTAAAAAAATCAACTTAGGATCTCAATGGGATCGGGGTCAAAAAAAATCGAAGAACCTCAGTACTTTTCAATTACGTTATAGGTAATTGTAATTTTTCTTCCCCTTTAAAATAAGTCCTATTTTATTATTCTATGATGAAAATTAACAGAGATATAAATTTTCAAAGAAGAGTTGGACACCATTTTTGCTAAATCTTTAACATACTATAATTAAAGAAAAAGAGATAGAAAAAAAATTGTAGTCATATTTTTTATCCAATAATTCTTCAAGTTTACACATTTTCGAAAGAATCGGCGAAGGTGAGGTCAAAACTTTTGCGATTCTTGATGTAATGACCCACTTGTTACTATTTATGAACGATTACCAATATCAAGGATAGATAGATAGAAACATCATACTTTTCAGATGTGATGTAAAATCAACACATCGGTTTCACAATAGAACAACCGGAGCTAATTATGCTATAACATAGTTGGCTAAAAATAATTTCAACCTAAGGTGGACTTGCACCACTTTAAAAATAAACATATTTGCAATACAGTTAATAGCTAAAACTTACATCGCCTAAATATTAGAGAATTTGAATCTTTTGACTATAAATTGTTTAGATTATATTATATTATATTAGATTATATTAAGTTTTATCTATTGTTATCATTATCTCAATTTTTTTGAAAAATGGACTTGCACCACTTTGAAAATAAACGGCTCATATGGTCCTGGCAAAACGTAATTGCTCAAAGTTTAAAAAATGTCCAAGTCAAGTAAAAGTTGTATGCAAACTATTGCCGTTTTCGATAAATTTTTTTTGATGAGAAGAATAAAATACTAATTTGTTGACATTCATGTATAAATTTTATTATTGCACCAAGGTAAAATTGTGAGGGGCAAAATTTCGATTATTTAATTTGCTCACTGGAAAATAAATTCAAATAATGACATGAGATGTCAAAATTTTCATCACGCCAATGAAAAATTAAATAGCTACACATATAAATGGACGGAAAAATATGGTCTCCATGCTTTCAGCGCCATCTAGTAGTGAACACCTGAACTGTCAAAACGAATGAAAATTTTCATTCGAGCTCCGTACCGCAAACAGAAATGCAACGCAAAAATTTGCGATGGAAATTTTCATCCGTTTTTTTTACATGCATTTGGTATGGGAATGAAAATTTTCATCGAGGTCCGTACTAGGCTTAACCAGGGCCGTCTTAAGATATTCGGAGCCCATGGGCTACTAAAAATATGGCGCCCCTCATCATAAGAAAATACCATTTTGATGGCTAGTTAAAGTGGAAAATACAAAATATTACAATTTCAGAACTTGACAATTTTATACCTTCGGATTTTTAAAGGTTGAATGATTCTGTATTTCGTTTCGACTTTAAAAATTTTTCTAAAGAAGCATATAATGAAATAATGCTTTCAATTCTAGTACGTATCAACTTTTTGATGTGATTGATATATTAGTTTTATTTATGATTTTTAATCTTTCGCTCCATAATACTACTATAATAGCGGTTTCCATTGAGTTGAACTTTTTCTAATTGGCTATTTTATTTTATACTATTTATTTTTTGATTTGGCTATTAGTGCTGTTGAGTTGCCGCTGGCGACACAATTTGCGCGTACAACGGCACCAACCTAGCGCAAGAAAAGTAGGAAAGAAAAAAGGTCTGCTGTCTCGGGCGTAGAGCAACGGTCACCGATATTCCCGTAAGAAATTTTTTTTGAGTTCCTGAGCCGCTTGCGTGGTGATTCGAAGACAGAGGTAAAACTTGCAAATCGGATTATCTAACGGATGTCGAATCGGGTTTTTTTCCGAAATTTAAGTGTTAAAATAGCTTAAAAAGATAATTTTGGTGGATTTGCTTCTGAAATGAGTGAGAGTTCTTGTTAATGTCGAAGTATGAAACGTGTTGTGCGACGGTATGATAGAGGAATTCGTGTTTTAAGTTGCCTTTTGGCAGAAAACCACGCGTTCATTGTACACACCGGATTTTAAGTTCGAAATAAATTCGATTCGATTACAAATCATTGCAGTATATTACTTAATAATCTTCGCGGAAAGTGACCCAAATCAAACTCGTCTACCATTGGTGCCCTACGGTTCTTCGTAATTTCTAAGATCCCTATGAACTATACACAAAAGAAAAATACACGCGGAGTGCATCGGCAGTTAGAACAGTAAGTTTTTTTCACGTTTCAAACGAAGAAAAAGTTCGATGAATAGATTCGCGTGTCATTTGGGTTCACAATTATTTTTTCTTCGGAATTACAAGCTCGGAGTGTAGTCGAATGTTCGGTAGTTTTTAAGCAGAGCAACAGCCAGGCAAATCAATTAAGTGCTGCTTCGGTTGTACCCTGTTGCGTGCAATTTTAAAATCACATTCGCGAAACCGCAATCTCTCTGAAATTCTTTCGATCCGGGTGGATTTAGGCATTTTACTATTGTGGAATTGGAAAGTGAGACCTGAAGCGGCATACATCGCGTAACAAGTCCCGGGTGTATAAAATACAGACAAAAAAATTGTATAAAGAGGCAAATAAATTCGAATGAATGAATTTTTTATTATTAACTACGCACAAAAGAAAAAGAAATTTAAATTTAAATACTGAATTAAAACTTAAACTAAGTACATACCAAAAATTTAAAAAAATTAAACTACCAAATAAAAATGTAAATATGAATTCATAAATTAAAAGTATTATAAAAAAATGTATAAAAAAATAGACAAGACGACAATACAGGACGGACGGAATAAAAAGGTATAAAAATGTAAATTTAAATTAAAAACAAAAGAAAAGAACGCGGAAAACTTAATGGGGTGAGTGATACTTATAATTTTTTTTTTCCTTCATTATTTTTTTTAAAAAAATTTCCTTTGCCTACATATTTTTTTGTTGTTTTGGTGCTATGTTTTTTTTAGGTGTTTAATCCAAATTTGGTAAATATGGGAATGAAGTTTAAAGGCTAAAGAGCCAGCAATAGAATGAAACCGAGCGTTTAGCTCCTTTGCCCCGAACCTCGACAAGGGGCCATATCGCGAAATTTGTTTTAGGACAGATATGGCTGAGGTAGGGTGGGCAGAACAGGGCGCTACTTACACTTATGTAAGCGCCCTGACAAATCGCGAAGTCGCGCAACTCCACCGCTTCCTGGTCTTTCACGACCTATTGGGAAAATAGTCCCAATTTTAAATACCCTGGAGTAAGCCGATACGAAATTTTTGTTGTCCAGGCCTAGGGCTTATGGCCTAAGTCGGAACAAGAACCACCTCACACTGCCGTAGCTAGTCCCGGCCGCCGCTTCCGTTCCGTCTCAGCCACCAATTCGGACGTAGGTGGAATTGGTCCTTCTGTCCCGAACCTTCCCATCCTTCGATTATTTTGACTTTTTCAAGTCAAAATAATTCTTCCAAGGTCTCAAACACAACAGTGCAGTAAACTTGATCAACTTTACTGCACTTAGCAAAAACGGGTCATCTTATGACGGGATCAAAAATCATCAAGAATCGCTTAAGTTGTGAATCGCCAAAAATTATGAAATTTGTGTCCTTACCATCTCCAATTCTTTTGAAAATTGTTGTACTTGTAGAATTAGTGAAAAAAATAATTGAAATTCAAGTTTTTGTTTCTATCTCTAACAAAAACAACAACAATCTTTAAAATAAGCCTCACTTTATTATTCAAGGATAAAAATTACCAGAGATATGAACTTTCAAATAGGGCTCGGACATCTTTTGTGTAAAATCTTTAATCTATATATATAAAAATAAGTGGTCTGCGTATGTGCACGTATAACTCAGCAATCGGCAGTAAGCTAAATTTTGCCTAATAGGTTCTGGTTGTGTGAGTTGTCTATTTGCGTTAGTGTAGGTGTATTGGGGGGGGGGGGGCTACAAAATAAAAAATACGTACTGTACCCCGGAATTTTTTTTGGTCCGACCCTGTGGTGAAAACAATTATCAGAAATGATTGTCATTAACCCGTTTTTTGAAAGATGGAAACAACTGTCAGCAATGAATTAGTCTCACATATAGGAATTTTATGCAATACAGCCGATCCAGTTATACTAATACATCCATGGTTAGAGCCCAACTTAGCTCCTAACGGAGCCAAAAATTGCAAATTTTCCCGAAAAATGGAAAATTTGGAAAATTTCATTTTCAGTACATTTTGTATGGAGAAATTTTTTCGTTTGTTGTTCGCAACTATTCAACTGGTTTCCATGGTTTTTTTTTTGTTCGGAATAGTTTCTGCTATCTCTACACATAAGAACAAATTCCGGACGAACGCAAATCAAAACACACGGCCAAATGGTCATACATATACATACATATATACAAAAATATGTAAATGTATATGTATGCCATGTGTCCATGTGTTTTGATTTCCGTTCGTCCGGAATTTTTTTTTATGTATAAAGATATGGATGTATATGGATATGTATGACCATGTGGCCATGTGTTTTCCTACAGGCGAGGTACAATTGTCCGTGCGAGAAGCACGCCATTGTTGAGTTAATCGAGTTCGTTTGTAATTCAATTTTTCGGTGATTTGTGAAACAGTGAAAACAACAACAGTGAAACAGTCAATCCAAGTGGATTTTTAGAATTCTCCGCAATTTTTTCCAGCAAGCGGTCTTCGGATTGATTGATTGGCAATATGCCGCCAATCAGGAGATCAAACATTGCACAACGGAGTCGTAATGCAAAAAGAGTTGCGAATATTCGTGCGAGTCAAGCTGTTGAAGAGCGCGCACGAGATGCTCAGCACAGACGCATGCATATATCACAAGTTCGAGCAGAACGAACGTGGATGGGGAATGGAGAATTTTAGATGGAGGATGGTGGATGAAGATAAATGATGGAGGATGGTGGATGTTGGATATGTGATGGTGAATGGTGGATAGTGGGTGGAAGATGGAGGATGGAGAATGATGAATGGTGGATGGAGGATGGTCGCAATGATAAATTTATATATTTAGCTTGGAAAAGATTTTTGCCTTTATCATTAAATTATACTATATATTTTATTAGGGTAAACATATTTTTATTATTTTTAATTATATGAATAAAAATTAGTAAAAATTATTTAGTTCTATCTTATGTTTTCAAAACATACGCTTAATATCAAGCTCATTAACTAATTTAGGGCAAGTTGATTATTTGCTATGTTTTGAAAAACAGTATAACCTACAATATAAATAAAAAAACGTTTTTAAATATTCAAGGATGAAAGACAAAATCATTATCCTTGAAAAACAAATTTCGAGGATTATTTTTATTGCGAAAACCTTCCTCTTTAAAATAAACCAAATCTTATTATACTACATACGATAAAAATTACCAGAGAAATGTATTTTCAAAGAGAACTCGGGCACCGTTCTTGCGAAAACTTTAACATGCTATAACTAACGAAAAAAATTAGATAGAACCAAAAAATGGAATTTCAATTAATTTTTTCACTAGTTCTTAACGTATAAAAGTTTTGAAAAGAATCAGAGATGGTAAGGTCGCAAATTTCATAATTTTTGGCGGTTCTTGATGGAATGACCCTATGTCCTACGCAATATTTTGTTTTGTAGTCTTTTATCCCAGTTCTGTTCTGTGCTTGCACCGCAGAACTACAGTAACTGCTAATTACAGTCCACATTGCAGTAGAGTAAAAAAAAAGAGAGAGAGAACAGTTGAAGTTATGTTTAGAAAATTCGGAATTCCTCTTACGCCCCCTCCCCCTCTGTATCCAAAATGACCTTAGGTCTGTAGGGCATTATGATAAACAAATCAAGTTCTTTAGAAATCTGGGTTGTTTAGGGGATGTTTAGTGACCTACGAGGTGTTGCATCCGCATAATGCTGGCAGCACTGCCACCTAAAATAGAGAACGAGTTGTCAGTTTCGCTGTACCGTCCGACCCGAGTGGTCACCCGTTTAGTTTTATTAAATAAAAGTATTGAATTCCACATTGCGTGTTTCATTCTAAATTGAGTAAAGACACAACAGTTATTTGGCGACGAGGATTGTGAGGTTTTTTTTATTATTCTTACATTTTGGGTACTTTTCGTCGTTCTCGTGCATTGCAATGGAGGCCAACACCTTGGCTGCGTTGCTAGAGCAACAACAAAAACTCATCGCAACTCAAACGGAATTGCTCAACAAAGTTATCGGATAAAAGTGGCACGGAGAAAAAACCAGCACGGGACGAGAAAACGATGGAGGTATTAACAAGATGCATGACGGATTTTCATTACGATCCGGAAAATAACATGATATTTTCGGATTGGTATGCCCGTTATACCGATTTGTTCGAAGTAGACGCAGCGGAACTCGATGACACGGCAAAAGCACGCCTTTTAGTTCGGAAACTAGACTCGACAGCACATGCGCGGTATGTAAATTATATTCTTCCAAAAACGCCGCGAGATATCAAATTCGAAGAAACGTGCAAGATATGCAAGATATTTGACCGTCAAATGTCTTTATTCAATACGGTATAACTGTCTAAAAATATCCAAAAGTGCGGTCGAGGATTTTGTCGCGTACGCCGGTAATGTCAACAAAAAGTGCGAACAATTCAAATTGACTGATCTTACAGCAGATCAATTCAAATCATTAATTTTCGTGTGCGGACTGACCGCGAACAGTGATACCGATATCAGAACGAAATTACTGTCTCTTATCGAAACGGATAAAGAGATAACATTAGACAAATTGGCTTCCGAAGCCGTACGACTTACAAGTCTAAAACACGACAGCCGCATGGTAGAAACTCAGTCTTCTGCTGTCAGTAAAATCGTGCAACAATCGAATCCGAAACAACGGAAACATAACCAAGTTCATAAGCGGGAACCCGAACACGGGAACTCAAAGACGAATAAAAAGAAACCATCATCAGCTTGTTGGTACTGTGGATCATTCCATTACGCTCGTTTCTGTAATTACAAAACCCATACCTGCACACAATGCCGCAAGATGGGACACAAGGAAGGTTTTTGTGATGCGTCTACTCGTAAAGACAAGAGCCGCGCAGACGAGAAACAGACCAATAGGTTGTTTTCAGTAACAAAAATAAATTATGAAGCGCATCGAAAGTACATCACCGTTGAAATCAATGGGACACCGGTAAAACTTCAGTTCGACACAGCATCGGACATCTCAATAATATCAGAAGAAACGTGGGAACTGATTGGTAAACCAAATGCAGGTGATACAAAACATGTAGCCAGAAATGCGTCTGGAGACCGGTTAGAGTTAACTTCGCAATTCAATTGCACAATTTTCTTCGATTCCAAAAAATTTGACAGCACAGGCTACGTCTCCAACATTAGCGACCTCAACGTTATGGGGATTGATTGGATCGAAGGATTGGGACTCTGGGATGTGCCAATTAATACCATTTGTCAGCCAAGAGTCGCAGCGATAACGTCAGCACAATTTTCGGATGAACTTCAGCAGCAGTTTACCGATGTTTTTGACTCTTCATTGGGAACGTGCGTAAAAACGAAAGCCGTTCTTCACTTAAAGCCATCAACGAAACCAATTTTCAGACCAAAAAGACCGGTCCCGTACGCGGCACTTCCAGCCGTTGAAAAGGAGCTTCAGCGTCTTGAGGAATTGGAAGTTATCAGCCGGGTTGATTTTTCCTCCTGGGCAGCTCCCATCGTCGCTACCAAGAAGGCGAATGGAGAAGTCCGTATCCGTGCCGATTTTTCTACAGGCTTAAATGAGAGGTTAGAATCACACCAATATCCACTCCCACTACCAGAAGACATATTTGCCACATTAAGTGGAGGGCAGTTCTTTACCAAAGTAGATTTAGCTGACGCATATTTACAAATCATAGTGGACGATAATTCAAAAACCCTGCTCACCATAAATACACACAAAGGCCTACACCAATATAATAGGTTATGTTTCGGAGTGAAGAGTGCACCCGGAATTTTTCAACAAATCATCGACACCATGCTCACGGGTCTATGTGGAGTTGTCAGCTACCTAGACGACATCATTGTCGTCAGAAAAACCGAAGCGGAGCACCGCCAGAATGTCGTTAATCTTTTCCAACGAATTCGAGAATGGGGACTCCACGTCAATCCAACAAAATGTCGTTTCCTACTCAGCAGCATCAAATATCTCGGGTTCATCATCTCCAGGGAAGGACGAAGACCAGACCCCGACAAAGTAGCTTTAATTGTAGGATTGTCACCACCAACAAACCTGCATACACTGCGCTCATTCATCGGAATGATAAGCTACTATGGACAGTTCGTCAAACAGATGCGAGAAGTAAGGGCGCCATTTGACAAGCTTCTCGCTAAGGATGCTCCGTGGCACTGGTCAAAAGAATGTCAGAATTCTTTCAATAAGGTAAAGGATATTTTACAATCCGATCTATTACTAACACATTTTGACCCTGAGCATGAGATAAAAGTAGCGGCAGATGCATCATCCTACGGAATTGGCGCCGTAATTTTTCATCGCTACCCCGATAAAACAGAAAAGCCAGTAGCACATGCATCACGTGCGTTAATGTCTGCGGAGAAAAATTACAGCCAGATCGAGAAGGAGGCATTGGCAATTATATTTGCCATAACAAAATTTCACCGAATAATTCACGGCCGTAAATTCGTTTTATCCACCGATCACAAGCCCCTGCTGTCAGTATTTGGCAGTAAGAAGGGAATTCCTGTCCACACGACAAACCGACTTCAACGTTGGGCCTTGACCCTACTGGCTTATGATTTCGATATCGAATACATTTCGACAAATAAATTTGGACATGCTGATGGTCTCTCACGTCTGATGGCCCTCCATAAACCAATTAAGGAGGAATGTGTAATTGCCTCGATTTCATCAATGGAATCGGACATTGAGCATATACTCGTCGAAGCAGTTCGCGCACTACCTGTCACGTGCGAATTGGTCAGAAAAGCCACTTCAGAGGACCATTTATTACAAAAGGTGTCGCAGTACATTAGTTCATCCTGGCCAACGAATATCACCGACCAGCAACTCAAAATTTTCTACAATCGCAGAGAATCGCTATCAATAATAGATGGGTGCTTGTTAATGTCGGAACGAGTAGTAATCCCTTCGGTATTACAGGCCCAAGTCTTACGTCAGCTACATACTGGACATCCAGGTATCGTGCGCATGAAAGCATTGGCCCGCAGCTATGTTTATTGGCCAAACATAGACGCACAAATCGAGATCTTGGTAAAGCAATGCAGTCGCTGTGCTTCAGCTGCCAAAGCACCGCCTAAAACAACACTTGCTTCCTGGACCACCACTACCAAGCCATGGAACCGCATTCACGTGGACTACGCAGGTCCATTTCAAGGACATAACTTCCTAGTTGTGGTAGATTCTTTCTCCAAATGGCCGGAGATATTTATACAATCTACGACAACCGCATCAGCCACAATTGAGACCCTAAAGGAGTTGTTCGCTCGGTTTGGAGCACCGGAAATAATTGTATCCGATAACGGGACACAATTTACGTCAAGCCAATTCAAAACGTTTTGTGAAGGCAATGGAGTGCAGCACATACGTTCACCACCATATCATCCCCAAAGTAATGGTCAAGCAGAACGGTTCGTCGACACTTTCAAGCGCGCGCTACTGAAATCAAGGGGGGAAGAGATGACTCCCGACGCATTGCAAACATTCCTGAGATGTTACCGAACGACTCCAAATGCGGCATTACCAAACTCTTCAACACCAGCCGAAATGATGTTTGGTAGGAAAATCCGAATCCCGTTGGATTTACTACGCCCGATAACAATCACACCACTTTTGCGGAATGAAAAGATGGAGCAAGACTATAACAATCACCAAACACGAGGTTTCCAAGCGATCGCTATGGGCCCTTTTTGGAGCCTAGTGTTCGTTGTGGCTCAGTGCGTCGCCCCTTCTGAAAACTAAAACGTGTAGAAATAGAAATAATATAGTTTCTTAAACGCAGCATTCCACCCGACTCTCCAATTAAATTTAAAGAATGTGCTGCACAGGGTACGTAAATGGCAAGATTGTTTAGATTTAAGGCGCGCTTGGAGGCCGCTGTACCCGTATATAGAGATATCATAAGACAGTCCTCTACAATCTTCCAAATTAATATCTTAATCAAAAAATAACTTAAAATACAATATTCCATTTCTGCGTTCTTGTGGCCAGTATTTTCTAAAATTTTTAAAACATAACATCAATAAAAATTGTTGGCCCCAAAAGGCTTGCGCCCTAGCCCATTTCGCCCTGAGGATAAGGTGGCCCTGAACCACGGTCGTATATACAGGTCTGGAAACTCAATGCAATTTTGGGGGGGGGGGGGGGGGGGGTTAAACACAAAAGTGAAAGACATTTATGTTGTTGTCGTATTGACCACCAGGTTCGTGAAGCTCTCGTGGTGTTTTCTGTCATTGTTCACGACCGTGAAAAATATAAACAAACTGTGATCGAAACGTCAGCAGAAATCGTTACAATTAACGGAATTTTTTTTTTAAAATAAATATTGCCGAATACTTGTGTAGTGCCGGGATGTGATACTGGTACAAAATGCGTGATGTGGAAAGGCTTAAATTTGAACGCCGCTTAAAGAATCGTAATGCCTTGAGATTAAGACTAGTGACTAAAAATTAAGGCAAAAACAGGATGAATTTTCTGTTGTTTATGACCACTTGCTGCAAGAGAAATGCTCAACATTTAATATCCCAGAAGCACAAAAAAACGTTTTAAGTGAAATACTAATGGCAGCGAAAAGAAAAAGTTGCAATGGCCAAAGGTACTCAAAGGAATGGCTGATGCTATGCATGCTGATGAACATTCGATATCCTGCATATTATGAGTTTTTAAGGAAAAATCGCATCGTACCTCTACCATGCGCGAGAACAGTTCGAAATTATTTTTCCTTAATCGACTCCAAGTGCGGATTTGAAGAAAAGTTCTTCGAAATATTTTAAAAAAAAATTAGAATCTAAAAAGCCAATGCAGCGTCATGGATTATTAGTACTCGACGAGATAAATCTGCGAAAATCAGTTACTGTATCCTCGAAGACCCTCACTTACAGTGGATTGACAGATTTCGGGGACGAATTTTCGAAAGCTACCGATATAGGCGACCAGGCAACACACGGATTGGTTTTTTTATTTCAACCTCTCGCAGATACTTTCACACAACCCATAGCAGTTTTTGCTTCTAAAAATGTTGTCAAAGGTGACGACTTGGCGAAACTGACAGTGAAGGCAATAGCTCTTTTAAAGAAATCCGGAGCTTATATCCATGGCATAACAGGAGACGGTGCACACACCAATAGAAAAATAATACTAAGATTTCTTTTCCCTGTATAGATCATGCATCCAATATTTTATCGTGGTCCATACATTATTATATAAGATTAAGAATGCGACAATTTGTATATCAGGAAAATCAAAAATTAAAAAAAAATTTTATTGTAAAAAAAAAATTAGCCAAACTGGCAAATGAATAAAAATTTTAATAATTACAACACATGGGACAATACTGTCTTTAATTTAAGCCCGCGGTACTTTCCGTTGCAGCTTTTACAAATCATCATACAGTGAAATGATATGTGCCCCTACGGAAGAAGGAAACGTGAAACATTGAAGACAAGGAGAAATTAGAGGAACTTACAACTTTGTCGCAGAGGAGACATTTCGTTATAGTCGGTGTCGGTTGGTTTCAGTTGGTTGGTTGCGTGGCAGGCTTTCCGATGCCGTTCGGTTTTTCTTGTTTAATTGTTTGTTTGACCGTTTTATCAAGACTTTTGACCAAGCTATCCTCTGAATCCGAGTTGGAACTGCTCGAAGACGACGACTGTTTTGCTTTTGATTTATCATTGTCCACTGTTTTCTCCTTCTTTGTGCGGATTCGATGCCATAATTTCAGCCGGAATTTCTGTTGTTGTTGGTGCAGACTCAGGCACCGGTTCGGTACTCTGTTGTGGAGCGAGTTCTTTCTGTTGCTTGCATCGCTGGAACAGTCTCTAGTGTAGCTGATTCTTCTTCCTTTACAGTTTTATGTTTTTTATGCCGTCCTTTACAATTTTCTCACAATTTTCCGAAATCGACGTTTGACATTTATATTGTCATGTCATAATCACAACGTCAGGAATGAACGTTCGACTCAGTTGATAATAACGAGAAGTTCTGTGGTTCACAAGCATAAAAAAATGTCTACCCCCACCACGGCAGTTTCCAGACCTGTATGTAAAAACCGTGCCCTGAACATAACATGGCACTTTTCACAATTTATACGTACCGAACTGTTTTAAACAAGTCTGTAGCAGCTCAAAAAATCTGCCAACAATCTGGGCGTAACTTTATTATTTTTCCGGCAGAAGTAAGGAACGCGTTCAATTCTGAAATGCGGTGTAGGCTACTATGTGACTGAAAACTTATCAAAAAGAACAAGATCATGGAAGTGAAAATCTGATTGGATCTGAGAGATATGGAATAGTTTATGAAAAAGTACACAATCACTTTACACCCCCTTAGGGGTCAATTTTCAGAAAATCTTGAAAACACTGTCTTGGTATTCATATGGAGAATACATAGAATAAAATTAAATTCATTATTTGGGACGAGGTAGTATGTCGATATGTCGAAAATCGTGGGAAAATATGCATTCTATTTTCACAGATAATTTTTTTTGCCCCCCTTCTGAACGCCAATAGATATTCGTTTTTTTTATTCAAAATTATTTTTTTAATTTGATTTAGATATACACACCGAGTTTCAGCATTGTAGCTTAAGCCGTTCTATATATAGAAAAAACACCTACCACTTGTACCACACTACCCTTAGGGGTCGAATTTCAAAAAACCTTGAAAAAACTTTCTAGGTATTCATACGAAGAATCCGTAGAATAAAAATGAATTCAATATTTGGAAAGACCTAGTAGATATGACGAAAATCGTGAAAATATATGCATTTTATATTTATTATATGTACAAATATTTTTTTTTGCCCCCCCCCCTTCTAAACGCCAATGAATATTCAAATTTTTTTTTATCACAATTACCTTTCTAGTTGATTTACATATACACACCGAGTTTCAACATTGTAGCATAAGCCGTTCCATATATAGGAAAAACACCCCCACTTGTACCACACTACCCTTAGGGGTCGAATTTCAAAAAACCTTGAAAACACTTTCTAGGTATTCATACGAAGAATCCGTAGAATAAAACTGAATTCAATATTTGGAAAGACCTAGTAGATATGACGAAAATCGTGAAAATATATGAATTTTATATCTATTATTTATACAAATAATTTTTTTTGCCCCCCTTTCTAAACGCCAATGAATATTCAAATTTTTTTTTATCACAATTACTTTTCTAGTTGATTTACATATACACACCGAGTTTCAACTTTCTAGCATAAACCGTTTAATAGTTAGGAAAAACACCCCCTACCCCCGTAGCATACTACCCCTAAAAAAAATTGTATTTTTCCAACATTCCGCAACTATAGCTCTATCTAAATACCAAGTTTAAGGCTTATATCATTACAGGTTCTCAAGATATAAGCATCGGAACATTTTCCTTTTCACCCTCCCCCACCCTCCCCCTCTTCTCCCTCAACCCCAAAACTTTTTTCCCTACTAGGGTTTAATTAGCGCTACTTCTGGTAAAAATTCTAAGCATCTATCTTAAACCGTTCTTGAGATATGAAATGTATTTGATTTGAAAAATTCTCATCCCCTCCACTTCTATGCTCCACCTCCCACTTAAAAAATTTTACTTTGATCAATCTTTTTTTGTCAACCTTTATACCCAAACCAAATTTTATTTTTCTAGAGCAATTGGTTCATGAGATATCGTAATCTTAAGTTTTTCACCCCCACCCCCATACACAACTTCCCCCACCCAAAATTTTTCTTCATTCTGTTCTCCTAGTATAACTACAAATATTTGTTAAGTTTGAATGGTGTGCCATTAACGGTTTAGGAGATATGCATTTTAGAATGTGTCTATCACACCTTTTTTGGGTTTCGGACGCATTACATTTCCCCCCACTCCCACACCCCTTGATCAATATTGACAATTTTTCTGCAAATGGGTCTACTATCAGAGCTCTATAGAAATTCCAAGTTTCAGCTTCCTAACATAAGGGGTTACTGAGATCTGGAAAGCAAAATTTTCGGTCTAAAACACTTCCCCCTCTTTCCCCCTCACACCCCCACCCCTAAAAATTTGGTCACTTCAAGGCGCCTACCCCGTCTATTCGTTAAAAAAATTTCAATTTAATATCTCAAAGCGTTTGGCAGCTACGAGCCTCCAACCGATCTTGCGTACGGCGTACGGCGTACGGCGGACAGACGGACTGAAAATTTTTATTGCTTTTTTCGCGTCTACTAGTTATGAAACGTGAAAATAAAAATTTTTAGGGTAGCAAATTTTTTTTTTAAAAAAATCAATCACAATACTTAATTATTAAAATAATAAAGTAAAATCCACTGGTGGCAGGATTTTTCTTGGATTAAGTGCTAGAATGTTGTGAACCACTGCTGGAATGCGCTATGTAGTGGCTATTTAGCAGCTAGTTTTTGACAGTACTCACTTTACAGCTATACGGACTGTCTCTCTCACACCAAAGTCTAAATTGTATGTTACATTTTCTATCCATCCAGCCGCAAAAATAGCCAGTGTCATAACAGCAAAACCAAAACACAATGTCGAGAAAATATTTTTAGTTTTGAGTATTTCCTTACAATTTGGTGTCTGAAGATGTTAAAATTTGTGCCACCTATTAAAAGTATTCTAGTCCATTTTGAGTAAATAGAGTCTACATCGTCAATGAAAATGGCCGTTGATTCGTTAAGTTCAAAATAAAGCATCCGCATCCTGCTCTCCCTTTTTGGGGTTTCTTGTCGTTCGTTCCATTTCCATTCATTCCAATTTGAATATTTTAATTGCAGCGGTGTGCAGCTTTTAACTTTTCTTAATTTGGCAGTGTTGTTTAATGACATTTGCAATCAGCTGTTAGTGAACATGAAATAAGTTTGTTTACTACTAGAAGAAAAATTAAATACAAATAAGATGCACAAGCCGAAAATAACGTTCGGTAAAATAAATCTTAATATAAGTAAAAGCCAGTCAATTGAGGGTAGTGATGCGGACGCCACTACAACAGGTAATTTCGTTTAGATCCTTTAGCGAAATCCATCAACATGCCCCTTTTGCAGGTTTTAAAAAATTTGGAAAGGTCGAAACGGAGATTTTTAACGAAAAAATCCAGGAGGTTGCTGAAGATTTAGAAAGTCAGCACTTAAAAGAAATTATGGGAATATCGGGATTCGGCAGGAAGGCTAAAAGTTTCGATATAAGTGTAAGTAAATAGATTCCGGTGGAATTGAACATTGGCTTACGAATTTCCCTAGGAACAAATTGCAAAGGCCAGGGAAAACGCACCCTCAAAGCCGACAACTTCAAGGAACTCAGATGGCGAAGAGAGTGATGGGGATATGATTGGGCCTTTGCCGCCTACAAGCAATAAATTAAAGAAATCTGACGAAGTTGAAAACGACTCGGACGACATCGATTCCAGCGACGATGAAGACGATGAGAAAAGCCTCGAAAAAAGGGTTCCGGATACGCATGAAATTGGTATGCAGCATGGCAGCAGAGCAATCCTAGCATTAGCAGGCGACCCATCTGGCGCTAGAATAGTTTCCGGTTCGATTGACTACGATATGTGCTTCTGGGATTTTGCTGGAATGGACACATCAATGAGAAGCTTCCGAACTATTCAGCCTTGTGAAAACTATCCCATACGAGGTGAGTAGATATTTTACCGAAAACGGACATGCAAAATTGGACTACAATTTTCATTTTTAGCCCTTCATTACTCGGTTACTGGTGACACAATTCTGGTGGTTTCTGGAAACTCTCAAGCAAAAGTACTTGACCGTGATGGTTTCGAGAAGATGGAATGTGTAAAAGGTGACCAGTACATAACAGATATGACTAAAACGAAAGGCCATACTGCACAACTGACGGCCGGCTGTTGGCATCCTTTCACGAAAGAGGAATTCCTCACCAGCTCATTGGACTCGACGCTTCGCATATGGAATGCTTTTAGTTCAAAAGAGCAGCGTATTGTCATTAAAACACGAGCTCAAGGAGGTTTGCGTACCACACCCACTGCATGCACTTACAACCGAGATGCCAGTCTTATAGCGGCTGGCTGCGTTGATGGATCGCTCCAAATGTGGGATACACGAAAGATGTATGTCAACACAACGCACTTGGTTCGAAATGCACATCAGAAGGGTAGTGAGATCTCATGCGTTAGTTTTTCTTATCTGGGTAAGTAACCATGACTGCCATAAATTAATTATTCATAAATTTTTGCTATCATTGACAAACGCTGTGAACTACTTTATCGGTCGGGAAATCGTTTTATGCGATGTTAGTTCTTAAATTTTCCTAACAGTTATGATGCGTATAACCGTGTAAAAATAATTGAGCATGACTTTGCAAGAATCAAGTTAGAAGCAATTATGTTTATAGAAGTTTTCCTACCTTGTCGTGGTAAGAGAGTGTTAAGACATTTATGTCAGTGCTTTTTCGTTGTCAAGGAAATGTGTAAGATGCTGTTCAGTACTGATTTCTATGAAATGCATGGACATGCCTAAACATTCTCTGGTTGCCTCACGCGCACTATCTACCAACCCAAAAAGTAGCAATAAATGTGCAAATGCCAAAACTCTTCATCGGATAACACTCTGACTGGTACTAGATTCATACCACCGTATGCCCCCTATTCAGGACAAAGTCACAAAGTAGGTCGAGAGTATCAATTTTGTATGAATTTTGAATTAATTGAGGCTTTTTTGATATGAGACTCTGATTCTGAATAGGGTGGTAAATCATGTTACAACAATCCGCCATTATCAGCTGGCTTTTCGCTCTACAACAACAAAAATAAACTGCTCGGCTGAAACCCTGAATAAATTATAATAATTCGATATATAGGGATTCTTCCAGGTAAACTAAGAGTGTCCAATACATCGAAATAGCAACATTTATTTATGAGAGCAGGCTAATAGAAAGTTTTGGGCACTCCTTTAAAATTTTGCAAAAAGCACTTACTAGGATTTGAAATTGGACACGAGTAGACACGATTGCAGCAGTTCTGTTTATCTCAAATAAAAAACTGAAACGCCATTTTAATCTATGAAGTTTGAACTAGTTTCTGAACTTGGATTATGAAAAGTATTGATCAGTTAATTTTTGACAACTTGTTGAACTTTTTCTTCAATCTTGGTGTGTTTTTTTCGACTTCTTCAGGTCGCCAAAAACAAACGGCTTGATGAATCACAATTATCCCAGTTTTCAAACTGTATATATGAGTACTGTTTACCAAATTTCAAGGAAATTCGTTTGATAGATTTCGAGATATCATGTCTACCGATGTGAAAACTACCGTTTTGAGAAAAACCCGACTAAACTTATCATTATATTCGGACCACCACAGGAGTTTAGTGAATATAACGGCCTGTAACTTCCAAACAGCTTCGAATATCGGAATATCACTTCGCCCACATATTCTACACTATATTTAGATGCAATTTATGCCAGAATAAAAATTCGATTTTTGGAAACCGTCACACGGGATGACTGCCTTAATTGTACGTTTGCAGTTGCTAATTCAAAATTTATCCTACCAGAAACCAATACCCTTTGGACGATAAGAGGCCTTAAACCACTAAAGTCTACGGGATCAGACACAATTTGAAAGGTTCTTATAACAGTTAATTCGGCTAACGTAGTCGTATACTTAAATAAAGTTTTACATTTTCAACCAGAGAGTGTGTTCAATATTTGTACTATAGCTGATTTGATACCTATATCAGCAACTTCAGTATATGTACATAGTAGGTGCGTTTTTTTCAACTGGATCAGATCAAATTGAAAAAAACGATGTGGGTCATCCCAAAAGCTACTTTAGTAGGGTTAACAATGCTTTTTGTAAATGCCTCGGATTAGAGTCACTGTATAAGAACTAACACAAACATCCACTATCTTGAGTACGGACAATGACCGCTTTTGGTACCTTTTTAGTACTCTTGAACCCTGCGAACTCCAAAGTTCGCAGGTTTCTTAAATGGCATAGTTTTAGTGTGTATACGTGTAGCAGATGGATTTTGATTAACGTTTCACGGAATCGAGATATATATGTCTCATGAAATGTCAACTAAATACAGCGTTTATCCACTTTAGTGGAGATAAAAATGAAAAATCGGACAACTGCAAAAAAAATTCGAATGTACTGGTTTCAAATGAAACACACATTGTCCGTACTCAAGATAATGGATGTTTGTGTTAGTTCTTATACAGTCACTCTACCTCGGATAAACTGTCAGCTGCCCTGGCGGCAAAGTTTCGCATACTATACGACGAAACATCACTGTACAAAGGTCATACAAACAAAGAAACAAAGACTTTTTCAATAATTTTCTACATTCTTTCTCTATCTTACACATGGACTTGCATTTCCGTACAAAATGTATTGAGTTACAACGACTTTTCGATGAGCATATTCTGCCCGTACAAATTGAATTTAGTGCTGAATCGCATGGCGTCGTCTGTGAAATTGCTAAAATAGTTGATATTTAAATAAGCTTTAAAAGCACTAAATTGATCCATCAATGATCCCATTTTGATTTTAGATCGTCTCTTTGTTATTGTTTTAATGTAAAACGAATGTTCTTGATCTTAATCCAGTTGAAAAAAACGCACCTAGTGTGTACTATCTTTATTTTAGTTAGAATTTAGATATTTTTACAACATTAAGGGCCGGTTTCAGAGTCGAAGTTTAAACCAAAAAATTGGTTTAAACTTCGACTGTGAAACCGGCCCTCAGTCCCTTACACAAAACTTGCCTTAATTCACTGTTGTTAAAAAATTGCAGAGTTCCGTGAACCAATCCATTCCATGCATATTCGGAATATTCAAACCAGACGATACTTTGTAATCGGAATGGCCAAAATGCTCGCAACACTTTACTAATATTGTTGGTTGAACTAATCTACAAAACCCTACTTCAATGACGCATTCTTCTTCTTCTATTGTCTATAAAATGACGCTGTTGCTTCCACTGATCGTTGCCATTTTAAGTAGTTATGGTTTTAACATTTATAGGGAGCCATATTGCCACTCGCTCCTGTGATGAAACAATGAAATTATGGGATATGCGATCTTTGAAGAAGCCGGTTAATGTGTGGTCTGATCTGTTTGCACGGTATGACACCACGGACTGCTGTTTCAGGTACTTATATTACTATTCTGGATTTTCAAAAGTTTAATGTCACATTGTTTTTAGTCCCGACGATTTAATGCTAGTCACCGGCGAATCTCTGTCTTCACAGCAGAACTCCACGTCAAATTTACGATTCTACAATACGAAAACATTCGAACTGGTAAAAACTATTCCCGTAACAAATTCGCACATAATAAAAACACTTTGGCATCCAAAACTTAATCAACTATTTGTTGGATGTGGAAATGGCGTTATCAAGTGTTACTACGACGACAAAAGAAGTTTGCGAGGTGCCAAGCTGTGCGTCGTAAAGACGTACCGCAAGAAAAAACAAGCCGAAGTTGTAGGAGTTACTCAGGTTATCACTCCACATGCTTTGCCGATGTTCAGACAAGAGAAATCCCGATCAAGCCGAAAGAAAATTGAGAAGGAACGTATGGATCCCGTTAAATCCAAACGACCTGACTTGCCAATCACGAGCGGACAGGGTGGTCGGGTAGCTTCTTCAGGAGGTACTCTTAGCTCATATGTTATCCGGAATTTGGGTCTCAGCAAGCGAGTAGACGACGATCAGGTTGGTAGTTGCGTAGTATTCTTGTTTCATACTTGACCTAAATATCTTATATATCTTTAGGATCCACGCGAAGCTATATTGAAATACGCCAAAGAAGCTGAAGAGAATCCTTACTGGATTGCTCCAGCGTATGCTAGGACCCAACCGAAACCTATATTCAATGCTGGTGAAGAACCGGATGCGAAGAAACCTAAGACCTCGTAAACGAGATCCTCTAGATTCTTAAGAAACACAACATATGACTATAATATCTAAAAGTCAAAAGTATGGTTACTTTACTGTAATTCGATCTGACATGATTTATTATCCTATAATATGCATATATGTATTGGTATCTATATTGCCAGCCGCACTTGTCAGAGTAAGTCTCGTCGTTAACAGCTGATTCTGAATTTTCCAATTCAATATAGTGGTAGTTTAAACGTTACTGGATTTTAATTTAATATTATAATGTTTTTGAAATCATGAACTGTACAATTTCTTACAAAACATAATTTTCCTAATTAAATACTTATATTTACGATGTTCAAATTTCATAAAAACTTGATTTGTAATAAAAATTTTGTACTGCCCTCTCTTGGCTCTTTACATTTTTGAGAAAAAATCAGACTCAGCTGTTGAATTTCCATTTCAACCCGTGCTTATTGATTTTGTACGATAAAATATGACTGCTGGCGATATAGATACTAAACATATATGATTTTTCGTAATAAAATATTTGCATTCAAATTTTGGCGCCACCGGTTCTTTACATTTTTCGGACAGAACAAGAACAAGACGAACAGCTGAATTTCCAAATCAACTCGTGCTTATTCATTTTCTATGAGAAAATATGACTGCTAGCAATATAGATACTAATACATATATGATAATATGCAACAATATTGTCAAATAGATTTTGTTTTATTTCTTGGTATGATGATCAGTTTTCTCTGTATGAATAGCAATCTAGCTCGAATAGAAAAACTTCACTGGAACAGTAAGTATCAATGAGTGGAACTTTGTTTTAAAAGCATGGGGCCTATTACGAAACTCGAGTAGAGTGAGTAACTCACTCACATTTGAACTCGACTCGAACAAAAGTTGGTATTATGAAACTCGACAATTGGAAAGTTACTTTACTTCCAGCAGTCGAGTGAGTTTGACATTTTTTACAAGTAAATTTTCACTCGATCGGCTCTCATAATACGCAGTTCTCTTTACTCACGCTTTTTTCTCGACTAAAAGTCGACAAGTAGGCCGTCGTCGAGTTTCATAGTCACAGAATGTGGACGTTCTTTTCTCTAGTTCATGTTCATGTGGTTTTTGCATAAAAAGGAGATATTCACCCGTATTGCGAATGTCGCGGTCACGTCACTTCGATGCCGATGCGAAGTGTCACGTCGATCGAAAAAGGCGATTGTGTAACTCCATCGACGTGACTCAATGGCATTGTCATATTGATATGTATGTATCAGCTGTAAATTGTGAATTTAAGTTCATGTATGCCTTCGTTTACAACTATGACGTTATTTTTATGCAATATCAAATCCTACATTCAAATTTAAGATGCGGATAATGCTTTTTTCTAAAGTGGAAAAGCTATACATCTTGTTTGGCCCATTTTTGGCTCTCACTTCTGCTTGCATTTCGTGACGGTAGTCCCAAAGAATTTTACAGTGCCGAAAATTGGAGGCATATTTCTTTAATGTGTGTCGATCTACACCGCTTTTAATGACGATTACTTGTTCCAAATCCATCAAAATAAGGAAAGAAACATGTTTTTGTCAAATCTATACTTGCATTTTTGCATCGACGTTAATTTTCTTTAGGCGTCACGGACTCGGAATGTCATCGACGAAAAATGACGATCAAAGTGACAACTGTCGATTGCAATCGACATTCACAATCGACCGTATTGTGATTGTCACGTCGCGATGATGTCACGTCACGTCGTGTTCGATGGCGATTCGATATCGACGCATGAAAAGGCGATTGCGAATGTCGATTGTCATCGACCGTTGTCACTTTGATCGTCATTTTTCGTCGATGACATTCCGAGTCCGTGACGCCTAAAGAAAATTAACGTCGATGCAAAAATGCAAGTATAGATTTGACAAAAACATGTTTCTTTCCTTATTTTGATGGATTTGGAACAAGTAATCGTCATTAAAAGCGGTGTAGATCGACACACATTAAAGAAATATGCCTCCAATTTTCGGCACTGTAAAATTCTTTGGGACTACCGTAACGAGATGCAAGCAGAAGTGAGAGCCACAAATGGGCCGAACAAGATGTACTGCTTTTCCACTTTAGAAAAAAGCATTATCCGCATCTTAAATTTGAATGTAGCATTTGATATTGCAGAAAAATAACGTCATAGTTGTAAACGAAGGCATACAAGACCTTAAATTCGCAATTTACAGCTGATACACACATATCAATATGGCAATGCCATTGAGTCACGTCGATGGAGTTACAAAATCGCTTTTTTCGATCGACGTGACACTTCGCATCGGCATCGAAGTGACGTGACCGCGACATTCACAATACGGGTGAATATCAAATCGGCATCGAAGTGACGCGACGTGACAATCACAATACGGTCGATTATTTGAGTGAATTAAAATAAACAAAGGCGAACATATTAGTTATTTGATTCCATAATCAAAATAACTTTACAACAATATACTACAATAAAAGAAAAAGAAGATTCATATTAGAATTGGGCAAATTTTTAAGTAATGGAGCTCTACAAAGCCAATTTCCTATTGTGCAAAACTTATTTCACTCTCTCTGTACCATAATGCCCCTAATAATTTTTATTATTTTTAGAACTTACCACAACTATAGCTCTACCTGTCAAGTTTTAGTTGTATCTCATAAGCGATTCTCGAGATTTGAAACTCGGAAACGCTACAATTTTTTCCCGTATAAATTCTAAGCTTTTATCGAACAGTTCTTGAAATATGAGACGATTCTTTAGAAAAATTCCCCCACTTCCTTGCTTCACTGTCGACATTAACCGTTTACGAAAAAGACTCTGTAATATCTCTATATCGATCTCAGCTTTCGAGCATTTCGTAGGTATTGTTTTTTCTCACACCCACACTCTTCACCAATATCGACCATATTTTAAGAACTATTCAAGTTTTATATAAGTTTCAAGTTTCATCTTTTTAGTATAAACGGTTGAGAATATCTAAAATCTCAACTAACCACAAAATAACAAGTTACTACAGGATTCATCCGGTTTACGCACTGAACAAATTTCAACTTACAAAGAATACAAAACGATTCCACAACTAGCTTTCGAACTAAATGTGGTTTAAAGCAGGGAGATGGTCTAGCCTCCATGATTTTCAACTTGTCACCGAAAAACCATGGTCGACACCAATGGGACACCCAACTTGTAGCATACGCTGACGATATATGTAAACATCTTCGCCAGATCCTTCCCTAGTGCTGAGGAGGTATTTGTCAATCTTGACTCTGCCACAACGTACACAAGAAAGAGAACGCTAATCAGACAGAATATACCAATTTCGGAGTATAAATTGGAAAGTATACACAACTTCATAGGTATATCTCCAGGCTAATTTGGAAAAAGACGGCAACAAAACGGACAAAATCAATCGACGATGATCCGTCGATAGTAAATAAAACATATTATACTCCTTAAACGATTTGAAACAAGACGGACGATATACAGACGGATTAAAAACGTTTTTTTGCGTTTTTGGTGTCTGCTTGTAATTTTTTTTTATTTCGATCACTACACTTTGTTATGTTAAAATAATCAAGTAATATGGATCATTCCACCAAGAATCGCCATCTTATAATCTCGGATTCTTTTGAAAATTTGTGTACTTGAAGAACTAGTGAGAAAAATAATCAAAATACAATTTCCTTTTCAAGGATAACGATTTTGTCCTTTATCCTTGAATATCTCAAAATGTGTATCTATAATTTTTTTTTTCTTTTTTATATTTTCTGGGTTTTACTGTTTTTCAAAACACCAAAAAATTAACTTGTGATCTCAAGGAAAATATTTTTATTAAGAACTAAACTAGCCTTAATAGAGAACTGATTTTCTTAGATTTTTTGACCCCGATCCTCTTGAGATCCCAAGTTAATCGTGATTGAATTATTCAAGGCTAAAGGACAAAATAGTTATCCATGAGAAAAAAACTTCCAAGGATAATTTTTATTCGTATTTTCTTATATTGCGACAAACTTGCATTTTAAAATAAGCCTTACTTTATTATTCTACGATAAAAACTAAGTATCAGCTATATGAATTTTCGCAGACGACTCAGATACCATTTTTGAGAAGTCTTTAAATAACTAACAAAAAAAATGAGATAGAAACAAAAAATTTCAATTATATGGTATTTGTTTCCTCACTAACTCTTCGAGTACCTACATAATTTTTCAAAAGAATCGGTGATGGTAAGTCACAAATTTTATCATTTTTGACGATTCTTGATGGAATGGCCCAAATGTTTGAATTCAAAGGCGTTGATAGCTACAACCTTCTTGTATCGTTCACATTAATGAATTATCATTGTTAGTAGAGAGATTCAACTTTTTTTTTATCGATCACCGGCCCATAATTTCTGGTGATCGGTCGATAATTATCTGTTCTTTTTAAGTCATATTCACAAAATCACTGTACGACAATATTTTGTATACACTTGCGCACGCTTTGTAACTAGAAAACAAATGAAGTTGGAGATTAGAAACCACCCAGCAAACACGAATGTCATGAATCAGTTACTTTTGAAGTACAGAGCACTCTTCATGAGTCGTTCACTGAAATTTACTTGATAATATGAAAACTTTCAGTTATGTACTTTTTGTATATAAGAATACGTGTACGAAATCCTAGCTAGCTTTTTCACATGTGAAAATGGCCTGAGTCTGTTACTTCCGAAGTACAGAGCATTCATAACGATGAAAGAGAATGATATCTATACCGTTTCTTTCATCGTGATGAACGCTCTGTACTTCGGAAGTAACAGACTCAGGACATTTTCGTATTTATACAACAAAATAAATTAGAAAGAGACGAATATTGATGTTATTATTTTAATTTAATATGGAATTAGAATTTTCATCTATAATACAAAATTTTTAATAGCATAAATTAATTGGAATATTTGTTACCAGTTACAGATAACATTGATTGTTTTTTAATACCTTTTTAAGAAACTACTTATACTAAAAATCTTTTAAACTTCACTTGACACCCCAAACAATAAAATAAATGGCATGTCATATTCCTTAACGCGAGTGTATTGTGTAGGTTGCTACAATACAGTGAACAAAATACAGATGCAGCTTAAGTATATATGCATGATTGATGTATGCACGCATACCATAAGAAAAATGTTGGTTTAGTATGGGTAACCCCTGGGCCTGAGTTTGCTGGGCAACAATAATCAAGCAGTATTGAAATGTCTTCACAGACTTTCGTTCAACGCTACTACATTCTTACTTTTTCGTGCTGCTGAATTAAAAAAAAATATAACTTACATGCTCACCTTGTAAGTTATATTTTTTTAATTCATCATTTCGGGGGGGGGGGGGGGGGGGGGGTTTCTACGCCAGCGCTCAGTGAACACTAAACCTGACAAAAAGAACAGGCCTATTATGTTCCACCTTATTCACAAAGTTGCCACTGAAAACTCTTTTATCTGGCCTTCGGGTCTAGTACGAAATTCAACTCGATCAAAAGACTACTATTCTACAATTATGAGACTCGACTTTAAGTTCAAGTTGAATTCAAATGCGACTCGAGTAACTCCGTCCGACACAAATTTCGTAGTATGCCCGCTTATCTGAGTATTACAACCTGGACCTTCCGTTAAGTTAAACAATGAGTTCCTTCCAAAGTTCGTACTTGAATGTTTTTAATATAAAATAGTACGGCGTTTCCCATAGAACACTATTCGCAGTTTGTACGTTACCAATGGTTACCTTCTCGTTTAAGACATTTAACCAGCGTATTGAGCATTGATTTAAGAATACAATTTAATTTTTAAAACTCGTGTTTTATTTAGAACTTATGGTTCTTGAACAGTACTTAGAGAGTCTTGCAATCGGTAACAGTCGGATACTATTTTCCACTTGTCTGCTTGCGCTGTTATAATAAAATTCTGTTGGAAAGGCTTAACAGGATTGTCTTGATATTTTACTGTGCCTGCTGCTTGAATTAGAAAAGTAAGTTGGCCGGAAACAGCCTCGTCGAGTACAGGTTGAGCGTCGAGAACATGCAGACTGTGTTCAGACGCGGGAAGCTCCAAGAGATATTTCTGTATGCTTTCCTTATTGTTGACTCCTATTCCGTTCCACACGAGCAGGCCGTTATCCAAATAAAGTCTTCCGATTTGCTAATGTGGGAGAGATATGGTTATTTACAAGAAGAACTACATAGCTAATATTGTTTACATACATGACGCCTTTTGTCAACGCTTGAATAATAAAGCTTTGTAAAATCTTCGGCGGTCCGACTGCACTGTTCAACTTTAACCCTTAAAGCCTGTAATTTGTAATCGAACCGATCAGATCATGTTTTACACTAAACTTCTAACTTACATCATCCATTTTATTAAGTTATTTACTACTTATGGAGAAATTTAACTTGTCATGGAAAAACAAAGTTAACACGTTAGAGCACCGCTCAAAACAATAGAACCAAAGAAGACTGAATTGAACTGAACTGTACGGTGTCTCCTATTAAGACGTTTGTATTTTTGACAGTTGTATTTGAAGGTTAGGTGCTTTTAGGGGTGTGTTCAAGATGCGAGCTATTGACGAATGGTAAAGTTGGAAATCACCACCTGGTGGAAAAAAAAACTACCAGACATGGTAGACACATTTTCGTCAGCTGACTGTTGTAGGGCGGTTCCCAGTTGGTCGCTTGTCTCTTAAGAGACATAGTCTCGATGATTTAAGCCTAGGAATCATATTGCTTATCTTTCTTCATCACTAGATAGAAAGAAATAGCAATAGAAACCTTTGCTCCCACCATGATCTGTTTGTAATGCAAAAAACAGCCGCATCACTTCGAGCGCAGCAAATGTCATCCCCGACTTACACGATAAAAATTAAATACGCGAAAAGTTATAGTTCAAGTGCGGTTACAATAAAACGACACAAGTGCGATGTGAAGGGATTGGAAATGTGTCACTACGTTATAAGTTTCTTATATTTATTATATTGCAGTAAGGTAACTTTGCCCCTGCCTGCACGTTTCATTTCATAACCCCCTTTCTTATTTCCAGCCGATGGCAATCTCTGCGAAATATTCATACCGAGTACGAGCTTTTATCACAAAACGCTATCATCAAACAGATGGCGGAATTTTTGTTTTTGATATGTTATGGTACATGTCCTTCTTATTCAATTATAACAATAATTTAAGTTCACTTGAAGTAATATTTTGTAGTATGACCGTCTTATTTGAGCTCAATCTCAATTTTTAAATCATGTGCTCTGGTGGCGAATTTCGGAACTATATATGATAGACAGAAAATGGCAGTTGCATGTTATTTTCAGACAAAGTTGAGGTTGAGATCAAATAAGAGGGTCCTACTACAAAATTTTACTTCAAGTGAACTTAAATTATTGTTATAATTGAATAAGAAGGACATATGTATCATGTTAAGATCAAAAACAATTTTTTTTTTAAGAAATCAATTTAGAGTACTAAAATAAAAGAAAAAAGTATTGAAAAAAAAGGTCTACGTTCTTTTCAAATAATTTAATAATTATTTCATATTTCTTTTTCCTGGAATATGAAACATTTGAGAAGTTATTTCGAAGTTTATACCTCGCATTCATATGGAAAAATTGTTCATTTTCTGACTTCGTTGTGCGGGATTGAGCCCATGATTTTAGAAATGCCAAACCGGAAATGAGCACCTTATTATCAACCAAACCGATCGCCATCAATCTTTATCATGTCTGCCAAAAGCAGCTTGCATAGCTTACAACAGCTGTTCGACACATATGTACATACGCAAGTAGCGTACCATATGCAAGGGCGGAGCTTCCATAGGAGCAAGTGGAGCAACTGCGCCGGGCGCTAAATTTTTTACCTACTGTTTCACTTACCTAAAAAATTCAGCCGTTTATATTAAAAAAAAAATGAAATGAACATTTCATTTTTTTTTTTTTCATTTGCGTTTTATCATCTTTAAAAATATTCATGCCAACTTTCGGGAAAATTACCTATTTGTAGGTATTTGTAAAAGTGTAATGAAACAATTGCATCAATAGATTCTCAAAAAGTTGCTTCGTGTTGTATAAAACATCGTTTCAATGTCACAACAAATTTTTTTTTTTATTTATTCCACCTTCAAAATCAACGGTTCATACTGCAATTATCACTAAATTCAGTGATTGTAAATTTTGTAATTCTTAAACACCTACATATACCTATCCATCCAAATACATAATTTAACAACACGTCGTACACCCAAACATTTGCTTCATTCTCCTAAACAAACGGTTGCGGTTTGATATTAATATATAAACTTACGCAGGCGCGAACACAGGGGGTGGTTTTGGGGGTTCAAACCCCCCCCCCCCCCCCCCCCCCCCCGAAATGATGTAGTTACATACGCAAAACTAAATGTAACTTGCACTCAACGAGTAAATTTGTATGAAACCCCCCCCCCCCCCCCCCCCGAAATAATTATTTGTCTGAAATTTGCACCTCCATATGAATGAAATAGGACTTCAGAGGCTAGGCGCATGCGCTATGCCAGTGCTTCGGTTCTTTATGTATTTTAGAATTTTCACGAATTGGGAGAACTGTTCAATGACCAAAAAAATGTGATATTTTTCTTGATAGGCTTTGTTTTATTGGATGATAGAACAAGTGTCAAGTGCCAATAGGCGATATCTTTCAAGTGTAGTGTTAATAAACTTTTAGTGAGCTACCTTCTATATTTTGTTTCTTAAATCTAAAAATGACTATGAATCCAAAAAAAAATGTCGGGTAGTCAATATCGAAAAAAGCGATTATTGAGGATTGAAAATTGAGGATTGAGGATTCAGAATTGAGAATTGAGAATTGAGGATTGAGGGATAGAGGAAAAAATGATAAAAAATGATAAAAAATGATAAAAAATGGTAAAAAATTATAGAAAGTGATAAAAAAAGGTAAAAAATTATAAGAAATGGTAAGATATGATAAAAAATGGTGAAGAATTGTAAAATATGATAAAAAATTATAAAGAATGATAAAAAATGATAACAATGTTAAAAAATGATAAAAAATAATAAAAAAATGATAACAAATAACAGATTAATGATTATAAATTGAAAATAAGAGATAGATTTAAAAAATGCCCGAAATTTTGAATTTTATGTTTTGTCGATTTGTTGCCGTATATTGCATTTCCCGCTAAAAATGGTAAGCACCAATTTATGGAGAATTAAATTGTCCATTTTTTTATCAGAACAAATTTTTGCCAAATTATTATTTATTGCAAATAATAAGCGCAAAGGGTAAGAAATTAAAGTTTTTCCCAGTTTTGGACCATTTTTAGGTGACAAATTTATATGGCAGTTTGGTATAATCCCGTTTTTCGTACTACGAAAGGAATTTCTCAGTCGGCCTTGTGAAGAGCTACTCACACTAACGCAGTTCTTTGAAATACAGTCATATGGTAAACTAAAATGCGCAAGCCTATTTAGCACGCCAATGCCACCTGGGCTCTGTTCAAGATTTCTGCTATAGCTGCTTCAAAAGCATAGCATAGTAAGACTGTAGCAGCTGTCAAATTCAGCCATAGCATGAAAGAGCTTCCTCGGGTTTTGAACAGCCAAAAGCAGCTTGTATAGCTTACAAAAGCTGTTCGACACATACATACGCAAATAACGTTCCATATGACATATATATTAATAAAAAAAAGTGAAAATGAGCACTACCAGTAGTGTCCATACATTTTTCACTTTTTCTATTGTTGATAAAACGATATTTTCCATTTTAAACATTAAAAATGTCGTTGAGACGAAACTGACAGCGGCACACATATATGCATATTGCAATAGCCGCTTTCTAGCTACAGTCCCGAGTACGAGCAAGAAAAAGCAGCTATGGAAGCAGCTTTTAAAAATCTTGAACAGATCTAGTGTTAAATAGCAAGCACGAGAAAGCAGCTTCTTGGTTGCATTGAACATAAAAAAGCAGCTATTAGCAGCTATAGCAGAAATCTTGAACACACGTACCAGCAAATTCGTGCCGGTTGTAAGTAATGTTAATAATGTAAGTAGCATAAGTGTAATTCGGACCGCGGCCTTAATATCGACGCACATGCATTCATTTATAGCAAGTGAAAAACGTCTTGCCCCTGGGTAAAACTGAAATGACGCCCTTGTTCGAACTGTATTCAGAAGAAGCCTCATTTTTACCACTTTCAGTACCTTATTGCATTTCGGTTTTACTCCATGGTGCGTTTATATCTGTTTTGAGGTGGGATATCTTATATGTAACTATACAAATGGTATCTATTATTACACTGAGAAAAATGTTCATTAATATTAAAAAAATATTAATCATTTTAAACATTTTTCGCTTTTGATTTTGCGCCAAAAGAAAATTGTTTTTAATTAATCGACAGTCTTTTGCTTCAACGTTAAAGTCTTTTGAAATTCGCATTTAAAATAAAAACATTTTCGCTTAATTTTAAGACTCACACTTGCAATTCTATGTTTTCGTCATTTAAATTAAAAACATTATTTCTTGAAAGTAAAAGATGTGCCTCTGTATTTTAAAAATTTGTCTTTCAATTTAAGAATGATATAATTCAAAATTAAAGTTGGATTTTTTTAAAACAAAATTCAAAACGCATTCAATTGGAATACGTACCAACTAGAAAGAAAAGATTTTGCTTTAAAAAAAAATTGAATTCGCATTTAATTGTTATGTACAACTATTAATATTACGAGGTTGAGTTTAAAAAAAAATTGCAAAACTCATTTAATTAAAAAAAAAACATAACAATAAAAAGAAATTGACTTCTTAAAGATAATATTAAATCCGGTTTATTCTAGGGATGTTACTTACCGATGATTACTTTTTAATCAGTTAGGCTGGGTACGGTTTTGGAGAATAAAATGTTTTTAATAATAGACATAAATTGTTTAATTCATAAATGTTTAATTTTTATAAAAGATTTTCCATTTATACTAACATATGAGCCGTTTATTTTGAAAGTGGTGCAAGTCCATTATTTTTCTTGACTCCAAATTACTTACAGATAGAAAGATCATAGTAAGTTTTATCTATTATTATCATTATCTCAATTTTTTTTGAAAATGGACTCGCACCACTTTCAAAATAAACGGCTCATATATACATGAAATATACAGTTAGTTTACCTTTATTCAAAACGGCGTTATCGGTCATGCAATTTGAAACTATTTGCTGATGGCTAAAATTTAGAATTCCTTTTTTTTCGTAAGTCTTCAATACTCTACGGCCTCCGGACGTTGATTGCAAAACTTCTTTCACATCAAACTTGAAATTAAAATTCAAATAATATATATATATATATATATATATATATATACATTATTATATATAATATTTTTAAACATCTTACAATGTTGGAATTGACTTGTTCTGCCAGGTTTTGTTCCAACAGGACTGGTGATATTGAGCTCACTCCACAAGATGATTGTGATCCTGTGTAGCTACAGTGGGAAGACAGCTTAAACTGAACAAATGTTTATAAAGACCATTCAAATAAATTGAACACTTCATCATATTACCTACTATCTAACTCCAATTATAATCCCCAGGATTCTAGGAGTGTGTGCAAATTTTCTTGCGAAGAACTATCTCGAAACCGTAAATTTTCTGTACGACTTTCATTTAAAATGGCATCAAATGTTATTATGTTTCCGACACTTAAGTCTATGTCGATGTTGTGACTGTCTTCTTCGCACATTTTAACTGTACAAAACACGAACTAAGCTATAATTTTGACTTCAAAACTTCAAAAATTTCGCGTTCACTCCAAACACACTACACAGATCCAAATGTAATGAAACTGACTAACCTGCTGTTTCAAGTACGGACATGCATTAAAAATCGCTTGATTCCAATGCAAGTTCTTCTTTTGAAAGAAAATTCTTTAGTACATAACATAAATGTCGGATATTATGAAGGTACTTAATTAAAACATCCACACTTTTGTTTAAATAATAACGTTGACTTATTATAAACGAAAAATTTTTTGATTTAATTTTTCCGCATTCAAAATTTTCGACACCTTTGTTTTAAACATACAGTTTCTTAATTCTAATGAAAATATCTAATTTTAAGAGTTTATATTTAAAAAAAAAAATACTCTAGTATCAAGTGCCACATTTTTGAAGTTAACGCTCATTTATTTCTCTCAGTGTATGGAATACTAATAATTAGGGGGCTTAATCTTGCAAACTATCCTTCATTTTTCGAAAACAAACTATAAAATTTGGGCACCAAAACGTTGAAACTGCGCCGAGCGCCAAAACTATTAGCACCGCCATTGACCATATGACATATATTAATAATAAAATAAAGTGAAAATGCTATTGGTAATAAAACATTATTTTCCATTTTAAACATTCAAAATGTCGTTAAAACGAAACTAACAGCTACAAACACATACATATGCATATTGCAATAGCTGCTTTCTGGCAGATCACTACAATTTGTTATATTAAAATAATAAAGTAAAATGGATCATTCCACCAAGAATCGCCATCTTACCATCTTACCATCTCGGATTCTTTTGAAAATTTGTTTACTTGATGAACTAGTGAGAAATGTATATCTTTAATTTTTTTCTTTTTCATATTTTCTGGGTCATACTGTTTTTCAAAATACACCAAAAAATTAACTTGGGATCTCAAGAGGTGTGAAAAAAGTCGAATATTGATATTAAGAACTAAACTACCCTTAGTTGAGAACCACCGATTTTCTTAGATTTCTTGACCCCGATCCCCTTGAGATCCCAAGTTAATCGCGATTGAATTATTCAAGGATAAAGAACAAAATAGTTATCCTTGAGAAAAAACTTCCAAGGATAATTTTTATTCGTATTTTTTTTATATTGACTTGCATTTTAAAATAAGCCCGACATTATTATTCTACGATAAAGACTAAGTACCAGCGATATGAATTTTCGCAGAGGACTCAGATACCATTTTTGTGAAGTCTTTAACATACTATAACTAACAAAAAAAATGAGATAGAAACAAAAAATTTAAATTATATGGTAGTTGTTTCCTCACTAATTCTCTATACTATACGACAATATCAGTACGTTCGGTCGAATGTGCGTCGGGTTCAACCCCCAGCACCAACTACGTACTTTACTGTAAGGATTTCACACGGACACGGGCTCCTTATCTGTATTTTTGTGTATATGAGAGCTGTCTATAAGCTCGCCATATATTTCGTTAAAATACATAGAAAGAACTTGGAAGAAGAAGAAGAAGAAATTGGAAAAGCTAATTGAGTTTTATGAAAATTAGTTCATCCGACTTTTAAGCTTTTTTCAAAATCACAGTAGTCGAGACTTATATGTCAAGGCCAATTCAAAAGCTATTCAAAAGCTATTTAAAAATGTCCACAATTTTTAAAGCAACAATATTATTGTTAAGTGTCATTCGAAATCTCAATGGGTATTAATTTGTTTTAATTCGGAAAGAATTAAGCGATGTTTGCTTAAATAATACGTGCGAGGATGGTGGTCTACATTTGATGGTGGTCTACATTTGATTTGTTACTATGTAAGTTGAAACGTTTGTTTCTCTATGCAGCATTTGATGTAACTGTAACTGTAACTGTATTTATTCCTTCAATATATACATTTTTTTTAACTTAAGCTAGTTTTAATGGTTCGGTGGTGAGACTAATTCGAAATCTTTACATCCTTAATAATTTATGTGTAATAATTGAATTTATATTTGTTTTTAATCGTTTTCTTCTGGTATTAATTCATTTACGGAAAAAGGAGTTAAAAAACCGTATAAATAACTTAAGCTTAACCTTAAAATTAACCTTAAACTAAAGGGTTTTCCAATAAGGACTTGACAACTTTGAATTCAATTTGTGAACGCACCCTTTCACTAAGCATCAAACTGTCACTGTCAATTTATTCAGTAAACTTAACATTTTTATCATGGTAAAGTACATGAAGGAACAACGTCTGCAAATTAAATTATATTATTTTGAAAAAAAATTGTCAAGTCCTTATTGGAAAACCCTTTACATGTATATACAAACAACTAAAACTAAAAGTTACTCAGGAAACAGAGAGAGAATTAGAGGATTTTCGTAGCTTTCGCATTTTTGTTTTAAGTTTGTAGTCTGCTTTGCACTGGTGTCAACTATTCGAGGTAAGTCAGCTAGTACGTGAAGTTCTCTTGTGGAAAAATGCCAGGGCTTGTTCAAGATGATCTTAAGACACTTGTTTTGGATAATTTGAAGCTGTTGCTTATGCACTTTGGCACAGGGATTCCAAACAGGTGCACCATACAGAAGAATAGGCTGCATTACCGATTTATACAGAAGGAGTTTGTTTTCCTTCGATAATACAGATTTTCTATTTATAAGGGGATAAAGAATTCGTATGCTTTTCATGGTTTTTGAACAAGCTTCAGTAGTGTGAAATTGAAAAGTAAGTTTTTTGTCTAAGTGAATGCCTAAATATTTTATATTTGGAGACCAAGTAATATTTTCACCTAGTGCTTTGAAGGTAACGTTCGGCAAGTATCTACGAGCACGCCTTTTAGTAAAAAATATTGCGTCAGTTTTCGCTACATTGATTTGAATTTTCCATTTAGTGAAATATTTCCCTATTTCTTCCAGTTGTTTTTGAAGAGAGCCTACAATATAGCTAGGGTCGACGCTACTAGCATAAACCGCCAAATCGTCGGCAAAACTGGCTAGCTCACATTCAAGGTTTTTCGGTAAGTCAGAGATAAAGATATTATATAATGTAGGACTTAGCGAAGATCCTTGAGGAACTCCTGCCGGGATGATACGTCTGGTAGAAAGCTTTGAATTGATTCGTACTTGAAATGAATTCTCTGAAAGAAAGGATTTTATAATATTTATAATGTGTGAAGGGAAAGAGAATTTGATACATTTATATACCAGACCGTTATGCCACACCGAATCGAAGGCTTTTTCTACATCCAGGGTAACCAACCCAATAGATTTCTTGTTCTTCATTCTGTTTTTAATGTAATTTGTGACTCTTAGTAGTTGGTGATTGGAGGAGTGACCTTGTCGAAAGCCGAATTGGTGATTTGGGATTATACATTTTTTATTTATGTGGCATTGTATACGTACAAATATAATTTTTTCAAATATTTTCCCAATAGATGATAACAAACTAATTGGTCTATAGTTACCCGGGTCTGACGCATCATTTCCAGGTTTTGGTAGTGGAATTATTTCGAGTTCTGTCAGCATCGAGTTCCAGCTGCTATTTTTAATTTTATTGATCTCATTGTTAATTCTTTTCTGTAATCTATTAACTTCAAGTTTGATTAGGCTGTCGCGTGTTCTTTGCCACTGTCGACTCTTGCTGTTTCGTAGTATAATTAGTTCCTTAATTCGGGGACTTAGTGTTATACTATTACCTATGATGGTCGTTTTAGGAGCACATCTGTTTCCTATGTCAAGAATTGTTTTTGTGAAATGGTCGATCATTTGATCGACTTTCGCACAATTCATTTTCGATAGCATTTGATGTAATTTGGTTTTGAAAAACTATTTCCTCGATAGCTAAATCCAGGGAATGAATAATCGATACTGATCAATGGTCACAATGGAATTCGAAACAAATTTGCTGTTCTTTACAAAACTGTAAATATGTTACTCTTGGTATTTGTGGAATAGTGTTTTGAAAATAATTCCTGTTTTTGGTTTTTCCTCAAATTCAGCACTGGAATAGGGATTTAGAGCATATGGCACGAGGGTGTCTAAGACATTGTTCGATTGCCAAGGACAAATATAATTTTATATGTAAATTACTTTAATTTTGGTTTTAGTTAATTCTTTTCAAAGCGGTTTCCTTTCGATGTAGACGATGAAACAATTACAGTCGCAATGACTTATTCCTTCAGTCCAAAGGATCCATTGAATCGGTTTGTTATATCGATTAAGAGATCATGGCTTTTAGAAATTAACGAAATCAGCACATTTGGGCAACTCCAAAAGTTTAAGTAATTTTGTTTAATTTTGAAATTTTCTAAATTTCATATATGAAAGTTTTCACTAAAATTTGTATATTTAGACCGGCAAATATGACTGTATTAAAACATCCCACTGTGTAATTCGTAGGATGTGCTTCTGCCAAGTTAATATGTAAACACATTTGAACTTTTTAATCGCAGTAGTTAAGAGGGCAACAAAAAGAAATGATATAAAAAAAAGCATTTTAAAAAATGTAAAAAGAGGTGTCGGGTCCAACAAAAAGTGATGATATTCACAGAGTCGGCTTTCTTTCTATTAAATATTTCCACTTACGTTTGTATACAAATTTGTGATATTCATTTTCTCAAGAAACCCGACAATCGCTCGAAGAAATATCACCCTCCAAATTTTCCAGATTAAAAGCAACCAAAAAGTAAACTTTGCACATCATCATTTTGCTATACGATGAGCGATTGTCGCGTTTCTAGGGAAAATGAATATCACAAATTTGTATACAAACGTAAGTGGAAATATTTAATAGAAAGAAAGCCGACTCTGTGAATATCATTACACCTCTTTTTACATTTTTTAAAATGTTTTTTTTTTTGTTTTGTATACGCGCACGCTTTGTAACTGGAAAATAAATGAAGTTGGAGATTAGAGATCAACAATAATCAAGCATTATTCAAATGTCTTCACAGACTTTCGTTCAACGCTACTACATTCTAACTTTTTAGTGCTGCTGAATTAAAAAAAAATTAGCTACGCCAGTGCAATGGTCGTAACGGAACGGACGAGTTCACCAAAATTCAAATTTCACAGATCACATAACCTCACTTATTGAAAAGTCAAATTTGAAACACATAATCGTTTGGTTAGTTTGCATAAATATGTATGATGAATAGTTAAGTAATCGTAGCCGTTACAGCTCGTGAAGAGCTCTATGGTATGGCAAAATTAGTCGCGGCTATATGCAGACAAGAGCCAAAGAGAGAGTTTGGCAGGCATTGAACGGAACGGAGCATTGTGGCCATTTGACGTAACGAAACGAATTGGATCGTGACGGAACGGGAGCATTGTGTTTCGAAGCTCGAACACAACACGATCAAAACTAGTTAGACAATGTCGTGGTTTTCTTAACACAATCGGCACAAGGCACAATATTACCCTCTGCTGGGTGCCAGGCCACTATGGAATCCAGAGGAATGAACGAGCTGATGATCTCACTATGCTTACAGCGGACAGGCAATAGGGTCAAATCTAACTACATGCTCAATATCAAGAACTCTTTGGCCTGAAAACGATCACGGGAAAAGCAAGTATATCCTGAGCCTGAGCAGGAAAGATGCCAGCACACTAATCGGAGTGCTCACAGGGCACTGCCTGATCGGTAGCTATGCTAGACGACTGGGAACCGACGCAAATAATCTCTGTCGTAGCTGCAGTGACCCAGAAGTGGAGGAGTCAATCTTTCACGTCCTATGTGAGTGTCCGGCTCTATCGAGAACGAGAAGACGGAACCTTTGCGCTTATTTCCTCGATGACCTCGGTGATATCGAAAGGGGAAAGCTATATAACATAGCAAATTTTATAAAATCCAGCAAATGGTTTTAGGTTCCGGGAGTTCTTCACACTCAAACGGGGAGCACGATGGACGAGCAATAAGGAGGATGACAGCATCCCCCCATATACCATACCATACCATGTGTGTTTATTTGGGGCCAGAAACCCCAAATCCGTTTGCTGTCCGTCCGTTCGTTAGTCTGTCTGTCCGTCCGTCCGTTTGCGCGATAACTCAAGAACGCGTTGACCTAGGAAGTTGAAATTTTGTCACCACCTGTAAAATGGGAAAACTAAGACTAAGTACGTACATGGGCGATATCCTTCCACTCATTCAGGTACCTCCCATACAAAAGTCCTTAAAACACGTATTCACTATTATTGCTCGAAAGCATCAAGTTAGAAACTTGAAATCTTGCATACTTAAAGTTTACAATGTTTGAAGCAAAAGTTTCGAATATGATGCAAATTGAATGAGTCCTTCAATTTCAATTTCAATTTATTAATTATTTAATTGCATGTCTGAGGACAAGTTACCTCTTTTATACATGCATAAACTCATTTACATTATTTCTTATAAAAATACGATAAAAAAACAAGAAGATATTTATATAAAATTAGAAAAGTAAGTGTCTTAAATTAATGACAATAATTAAAAGCAAAAAAAAACGAAAACCAACAAAGAAAAGAAAATTTCAATGCCCATTCATTGCAAATCAGAAAAAAAGCCATGTCTTTAAAACCACTAACTGTTCTCTGATCTCTAATTTGTTTTGGATTACTATTCCAAATTATAACGCCATGCACACACTATAGCGTGGTTGGAATAAGATGCTGGGTGTAGCGGATGTAGCAAATTAAAGCTTCAAAAAAGGTATTCAGGAGCCATTTTATTTACAGCTTTAAACATCATTAATGCAAGTTGATATTTTATATAGATAAAAATTGTTACATTTAAAATTGCATAGCTATATGAGGATATGCATATGTTCCCCTCTTCGAATACTAAATATATATCTAGCACATGAATTATAATAATCAATGGCGCAACAGCCCAAATCGGGCCTAGGCCTTGAAGTAATGCTAGAGTTACTTCATTTCGAGACCAACGGAACACTAGGAGGTGAAGTGGTCAGCTACACGCTCGTCCGTGATTATTACCCCGATTTTAACTCAGGTACTCATTTACAGCTGAGTGAACTGGTAGTCCGGCACCCAATACCATTTTCGAAAATTACTTGCCGCCAAGCAGATTCGAACCTGGTACCAGGTGCTCCGAAGGCAAGTGGTCTAGCCACTAAGCCACCCAGACTACAACCTGAATTATAGGCAACTTTTATTTTATGATTAGATTTACTCAGGGCCGTCATTTCAGTCTTTTCCAGGGGGGGGGGGCAAGATATTATGAATGTATGTATTTTTATATATAAATCTCCATTTGTTATGTATTATATATGAAAAAATCAAATTCAGGGCGGGGGCAGATGCCCCCACTGTCCCCCCTCAAATGACGTCCCTGGATTTACTATCCGTAAGTCCAGTAACGCATACACCATAAGTGAGTACAGCAAGGTTGAACATTTTGGAATGAATTTCAATTTTTTTTGGATTGTATATACACCAGAAATGTATTGAAATTTAATACTTCACAATTACTGAAATGACAATCAATATAAAATATTCCTTGAATTTAAATATAATTATATTATGCCAATTCATTCCAAAAAGAATTAATTGTATTCCCGTCAATCATGAAATGAAATATTAAAATGAATAACAAAAGTAATAAATAATTGAATCTAAAAATAATAATTTGTATTCAATATTCTATATTGAATTCAATTATTGAAATATTAAAAGGTATTCTTGAAACTGGGATTAAAATTAGTATTACACTGTTTGGCCATGTGGTCAAATCGCAGTAATAAGCAATGCGAAATAGCGAATTCCAATTATTTAAATAAAATATATATGGTATTGAAAAATATTCTTGTATTTACGAGATTAAAATTATACATAAACCTTACCAAATACTTTAGCATCCCATTTGTTCTTTCAGTACTGAGGATAGGAAACTTATTTGTAAAATGCTCCAATGGTTAAACCGATGGCCTGCATGATATTACAATAAATAAAACAATAATATATGATATTATATTAATGTATTTAATTGCAGTACGAATTTATACAGTCAAAATCAGGTTTTCAAAAATGTAGGATACAATGTTTTTCCTTTATAAAATATAATTCAAAGCTTTGCTTTATAGTTAAATTATTAAATGCTAGAATATTGATACGATCTGTCTCAGAGACAATATAGTTTTGTAAAATTTCATCGAAATGTAATGTTTATAAATATTTTATTTTAAAATAAACTTTATCTTCATGTAAAAATATCATTACTATCTGCGCATATTTAGGTTTATCATTTTCGTACTCCACGCAGAGTAAAAGGTTAGGTCGATAATAATACCCATATATTGGTTCAGTACGTATCCGAGAAGAATCTGTCAACGAACCATTCTCAGCATGCTCTTTTATTTTTATCGTATCTACTTCACTATTATTTGTGATAAAATATTTCAAAATCTGAAAAATGCCATTTAAAATAAGTGAATACGAGTACAAAATACGGGCATAGCAATATAAATTATATGTCGTGGGCCGGTCTGACCCCGACCTTTCCCATTCAGGCATGCCTCGTATCGGCAATTGTTTTCAGTATTCTAACTAGGTATGTTGTAATTTCCGATACGAGGTGATGAACTTTATTTAGTGCAAGGGTCGGACACCTGTGCCCAGCGGTCAGGAAGAAAAGTGCGACATCGGCTATCGAGCAGCTAAAATCTAACTTGCGTCGATTCCGAGAGTTGATCGATGGCCGATGCAGATCAGCAATTATCGGCTCGGTGAGCATTAACTGACTAAGCGATAATTGCTGATCGAGATTTCCAAGTCCGAAAAACATCGAGTTCGTTCTCAACCTTAAATCGAATAGGTCGAATTGTTGCCGCGTTTAAAACGGGTTGTTAAAATATAATATAGACTTGGTGATGTTAATTAAGAATAGTTCTGTAAAGTAAGTGTATTAAATAATGTAAGTAGTATTATGTGGAATCGTGTAAATAAACAATGTAAAATTAGAAGACAAACGTGTTTCATATAATAGTGTAGTGTTTTCAAAGAGTTTTCGAAAGGAAAAGCGTACATATGTATAATACACTCATACTTCGCTATTTTGGACAATGCTACAAGACATTCGGTTGATTTATTACTTAAAATAAATAATTCGTTATAGGTACGGTATTTCGCTTTACTGCCAACTTTCCCGAAACGTATCTAGGCCGTAAAGCGAGGTATGAGTGCATATGAATATCAGCTTCATGTCTTCAACCAAAATAAAGTCATTGTAATTAATTAAATCAGCTTACCTCACAATTAATTATAAGCTCGGAACCTACGACAGCATTGCATCGCTCAGCTAAAGCAATTTTTTCTTGTTTTTCCGGAACTGAAATGCCATCAAAACTGGTCACAAACATAATTTTTTGCTACAAATTGTAAATATGTACTAACCATATTCTTCAAACACTAAAAAGAAGAAAATTGTGCAATTATTTTAGGGAGTAATTCCAATCCCACAATTGCTCCGGTGTCGCACTTGAACAAAATCTATCCTCGGCACTCAAATACGGGGACTCGTTTTCCACACTTTTTTTTAATACTATAAACCGACAGGACTCACTGTTAAATTTAACTTTAACCAAAAACTCGTCACGTACGCTCTCCATTTTAACTTTTAACTTTACGACGCACAAGACACACAAGCACGAAAAATTTAACAGAAATCCTAATTTCTAATACATTTGAAATTTTTTCTAATATATTTGGAATTTTTTCTAATATTTCAGGAATGCAATCGGCTTAGAAGCTGGAACACGTAAAATACAAGTAATACATTTAGATTGCATTTTATTTCAGTGGAAGGAATGAAAAGTAGCAGGAATAACATGATCCAGTTCATTAAGAATTCCGTGGTAGGAATTAATTTAAATACTTTTGAATTACTATATACGAAGGAGAGTGAATTTGAATACATTTTGTATTTAATTTTAACACACAATGAATGCAAAATTTAATGGTAATTCGAGATGGTTTAAATTTCATTGTTAAAGTACTAGTAATAAATATAAATAAAATTACAAACTAATATAGGATATATTAACTATGTTGCTTTCAATACAATAGTATATATTTCATTCCAGTTTTTATTGAAAATATTTTTAGTTTTCAATAAATATTGAAATTTAACCTATAGTGTATTACAAAACCGGTGAATTTATTGTTGTTTATTAAAAATTATTCCAAAATTTTCAACCGTGAGGAAGAATGAAAATTTTTTTTTTTGTTTATCGGGGTAAATTGTGATAAGCTATTAAGTGTTCTTAAAACACCGTATACCTTTCCAGTGCAGTAACTTATACCTTGTTGTGTAGTGTAGCGTATTATGAAATCCGGTTGATTTATGAGTGTTCACGTGAAGTAAATTGACGTTTCGCACTCTTATTTTTTGTTGACAACTGTCACAAGAGGTATTTATTTTATTATAATAAACTGTTAAATTCACCATTTTATGTCTTAAATATAATTTTTTCTTTTATTATTCATCGAAATGGAATCATTTAAGTGGCTACAACTAAAATCGTAGAGAAAATCCAATCTAGTTTTTTGACATTTGCTACGCAACGCAACGACAAGTGTTCTCGTGGCAGGATTACCTAATCCACTACACTACACCACGCGGTTTTGCAACGTTGTAGAAAAACCACTCCGTAGCAAAATTTCGTGTGTTCACCTGGTACAACGAAGTGCTCCGTAGCGATACGTTGTTGACCAGGTGAACGAGGTATAATATGATCCCCCACGTTAGCGTGTTATTGAATATTACCCCAAGATTTTTAATTTTTTTTCGTATGGAATTGCTACTTGTTGGATGTATATTTTGGGGAAAAGATCATTATTAACATATCTGGAATCAATGACGATAGGTTGTGATTTCCGAGGATTTATTCGGATATCATTCTCATGAGCCCATTTCGAAATATTTCCCAAGTCTTTGTTGAGTTTCGTTATGGCATCATCTATTTCGCAGGTCTTCATATCTATTAGTAATTGAATATCATCTGCATATAAAGATAAGTTTCTGAATTCAATACAGTTTCTTATATCATAAAGATAAAGAGAGAAGAGAAGTGGTCCAAGTATGGATCCTTGCGGGACTCCTGCATTCAAAACAATCACGTCTGAATTAACATCGCCTATATTTACTAATTGCTTTTTATTTCGAAGATATGACCATATCATTTTTATTCCAGTACTTAAAAAATTATACTCACTACCAAGTTTCGATAATATGTAATTTACCATGATTTATTGAGTTAAAAGCCTTCGGAAAGTCAAGCAACACAAGTGTGCTAATCTTACGATCATCCAAACTAATTCTCATGCTATCAACAATGTTAATTAATGCCGTTTCCGTGCTGTGTTGGGATCGAAACCCAGATTGTCTATTATCTAATGGTGATTTCTTTTCAGAAAAAATGTGACCCGTTTAGATGCAAAATTATTGCAGTTCTGCCCTCTTTTTTGACAGTTCCGTCCAGCAGGTCGGGTGTAGTCCAGTGGTAGCGTACTAGGCTTGTGAACGCGATGTCGTGGGTTCAATTCTCACTCTATGCATAAATTATTTATAAGAATTTTTCAGTTGCTATTGGCTTTGAAATTATTAATATAAATAGTGAACAGTGCGGAATGTTTAATAGGATCACTACTAAAGGATTTAACACTGAGGAGATGTGTTCTGTTTACATTCTTATCAGATTCACTAACACCATGAGAGATACCAGACAGTAGTTGATTTGTTATAGGCAACATTGCTGTTCTAGTAGATCACATCATAGCCTAACAGCACTCAAAAATTATTAACACCAACTAGTACACTGCCATACCCGGCCTGATTTCTGACCTCCCATCCCTCAGCTGACTGGATTGTACACTACAGTATATTAAAGGCTAACCACCTAAATCCAGTTCAGTATCCTTAAAAAAAAAAAAAAAACAACAGTTCAATTGACAATAGAACGCTTTCAGGTCAAAAAGCTATTATGAATATTTAAATATATTTACACTACACTCCGTATGATTTGTAATTACTGTATGACCCATTTGACAGTTTATTTTATGCTTTTAAATCGGTTGCCGCTGTTGTCATAGCATATTTTTTTCTTATGTTGTCGCACATTTGAGGTTAAAGGAGTTGCACCGCCGAAATTTTCGGGGCAAGAAATGCGAGTTTTCAGGGCAATTTTAGCCAGGGACTCAAACCCCTTTTACTAGCAGGTCAAAAATTTTTCCACAATAGAACGGCGGAACTGCTAGAAAAAAATTGAGTGCAGAAACGGGTCACATTTTTTTCCAGAAAAGAAATCACTATTAGAGATTATTTGACCGAATATATGTATTAATTTGATCAAACAGAAAATTCTTTCTAGAACTTTGGAGAGAACAGGGAGCATGCTAATCGGTCTGTGTGAGTCTTTCGTGTAGCATTCTACAAAAGTTCTTCAAAAATGTATGCAAGTTACAGAATCCACTATAACTCCAATACGAGTTCAAGCAAGAATTCAAACTTTTACACGAATTAGTTTTATATCAATACCAAGACTAAGTTCATTAATTGCCGCCATCCGTCAACTCCTTCGGGTAGCTGCCATACAAATATCCTTAAAACACGTGTTCACCAATATTGAACGATAACTTTAGAATATTCTATTCAATTAAGTGTGTTGAGAGCGTGCTCTGCTTTGAGGAGTAGCCCTTAGAACACCAAAATACTTACTGGCCTTCTTTGGGTCAATTTTTTTCAGCAACAGAAACTATTGCATTTTTCATCGGAACTTCAGTCCACTGTTGTTGCATTTGCATTTGTTGTATGTTCTAGCCATGTTAAAATTGTTATTTTTAATTATCAAATAAAATTATATTGGTATGGTGTAAAATTCGCCCGGGGCTCACTTTACCCCGAATGAACTACTAAATAGTAAATATCTGCTAAAGTTTATATACTTTTAAATAATCATCAAATCTTACTTTGCAAGTTTCACAATCCGTACCCCGGTCTCAAGGAATTGTTTAGCTTTATCGTATAATTTTTTTTTGCTAAGAGATTGCGCTATTGCAAACTAAAAATTTTAGGGGGGCTCACTTTACCTTGCTAGCCCACTTTGCCCCACCTTCCACTACTCATCAATTTTGCATTAAATTAATTATATTAGCTCGTCAAAATTTTTGACACTCCTCCTCCCGATATGATTCACGAATATTGTTTTGGAATATCTTCATATTTTTTTTTTAAAAAAAAACATTATATATAGAAAACTAAAAAAAATGCAGATTCATCGGAAAATACTTCACAAAAATTTTGACTTTGATATTTTAATTTTTTCTTACATGGAAAAGAAACTTGTTAGGGGCAGCCCAACAAATTTAATTTTTAACGACTACAGTAAGGTATATTTATAATGGACTTACCCTTCTATTTCTTCTTTCGTGTCATATTTATTATTTGTAATTTGAACACTTTCAACCTGAACTTAGTTTATTAATTTTATTTAACACAACTTTTCACAATTTAACAAATTTCATTTCAGTGCTTCATTGTTTGCAAGCTCATGCCAAGCTGAATTGAATGTTAATGGAGATGAACGGCTTGGACGTGCATAGCAGTGTGACCGTTTTGATATTTCTCAGGGTAGCAAATTTGGGTAGCAATACTTAGCTTGGGTAGCAAAAATATTTTCTAATACTATGTACTTTTAATTAAATGGAACTAGTTACGTCATTACATGCTTATCTGTTACTTATAACAATGTACATATCTCCATTCTCCACTACAAGTTTAAAATGTTTAAAGAAGAAATAATATTTTAAAGTGTGTACATTTATTTAGCAAAATCAAAATTTACACTAAATGCACATTTTGCCCTTCGACTATTTTTTTGATTTTAAGTTTTCGGTATCCCTGGACTCGTTTCGTCTCAGGCTACAATTTAAAAACAAAATTGAGCTTACATACATATGGTACATACTAACAATCCTAAGACTTTAAAAATTAGGTTTAAAAAACTCTGTTAGGGGTGACCAGCCATATTTCTTTGAGTTTGGTTTGAAAGTTGCACAACCAGCCACATTTACTTAACACAATGACCAAACCAGGGTGCAAAACCAGACATACATTTTCTTATTTTTATTGATACAAAACTATTTTAGACTATTTTCAACTATTTTAAGAGACTTTTTTGTTTGCTAATGGTATAAAAGTATTACTGAATCTTATAGTGATTTCTTTTCTAGAAAAAAATGTGACCAGTTTCTGCCCTCAAATTTTTCTAGCAGTTTAGCCGTTCTATTGTGGAAAAAAATTTGACCTGCTAGAAGAAGGGGTTTGAGTCCGTGGTTAAAATTGCCCTGAAAACTCGCATTTCTAGCCCCGAAAATTTCGGCGGTGCAACTCAGTTAAACTCAAATGTGCTACAACATAAGAAAAAAATATCCTATGACAACAGCGGCAACCGATTTAAAAGCATAAATTAAACTGTCAAACGGGTCATACGGCAATTAGAAATCATACGGAGTGTAGTGTAAATATATATAAATTTTAATAATAGCTGTTTAACCTGAAAGCGTTCTATTGTCAATTGACCTGTCGGACGGAACTGTCAAAAAAGAGGGCAGAACTGCAATAATTTTGCATTTAAACGGGTCACATTTTTTTCAGAAAAGAAATCACCATTAGAAAACCGAACAGCTGATAGTTGATATAACCTGGCACAATCATTCATGGACGTCATTTCGGTTTTTTCTAGGGGGGCAAGATGTTATGAACGTATATATTTTTATATATAAATGTATAATGCCCCCTCCCCCCTCAAATGACGTCCCTGCAATCATTGATTTGCGTTTTTTTCGTGTTTCGTTTGTGTTTTAAGACTGCCAGGAGGAGGAAAGTGTTAAATTTATTATTTTAGAGACATTTTAACAGTTTTTCGTAAAGAAACAATAAGCAAAGAACATCACGTCGAGGACCAACAAAGAATTCACAAACCACAAAGTCCAGGAAAAGAAAACGTCAACTGAAAGAATTGCAAAGCATAGCGGCTGAAAAACCAGCCATGTCTACCATAAATTTAATTTTAATATCTTATTCATATAATAAGCATAATATCAAAGCTTCTCCAATCCAACAAAAAATATTTTTTGTAATTTTTTTTATAGTTTTCTAACCTATAAGCTGCATAATCAGTTTTTGCCATTTTGCCACAAGTTTGTTGAAACAAATATGGCAGGTTTTGCAAGTGGACGACATTTGAAAGTCAATATATCATATTTTTGGAGTTCACAAGTTTTATAACGACTAATTTTACCAGGGTAGCAAATTTAGTCATGTAGTAACATTGTAGCAAAAAATTGTCAATAGTAGCATTTTGCCTCCATCGTAGCACTTCTGGAAAAGAAACATTGTCGAACGATCGAATCAGATACCGAAGTTGCTTTATTGCTTCCAAATGTTCATGTTTGCTACAAAATAAACCTGGATTTAAACATAACCTTCCAAAAAAACTCCACAGTCCGGCGAGTGCATAGAGCTAGTGGAGACGACAAGCCACCGGCTCTGTATAAAGCGCTTTGAAGCCAAAAACACGATGAGAATTGAGACAAAACATGGTCGTTATATCGAATTGTTGTTGTCTTAGCGTGTGAGTGAGTGAGACAAAACAATAGCCTTATGTCAATTTGTTGTTGTTTTGCATGCAAGTGAATGCGACGACGTCCGCCTTCAACTCAACCGCTGCTGGTCATCTCCAGTATATGTATCTCTATGGGCGAGTGTCATTCCTTCCACGTTCTTGCTTTAAAATTTTGTATACGTTGATTTTATACTAGTCGAAGCTGAAACTATTAATATAAAAAATATCCCATAACTCCTTCATGTAGTCGCATACAAAAATTCTGTAAAATGTCCTAACTTAATTTATGGAACTCATTATTACTCAAGAAATCTATTAGCCACTATTCAATAGTTTCTACCTGTAAGTAAAAGGTCATGTAATAATTGCATGGCAATATATTGAATAGCTGATAACGAGGTTTTGCGTAATGTAATTTGATTGTGTTAGTTGACGGAAGTTTAAATGGTAGTAGCCTTTAACCAATCAGCAACATGAAATGTGACACTTTGATCCCACCATGTTGTTTACATCATGCTCGCATCTCACTTCCTCTACAAACTGTTGTTCTTCAGTCTTTCTTTTGACACTGTAGTCCCGAGATTACCTACGTGCATCTCACTTCTACTAGAAACCAATTTTAAACCTTTCTCCTTCTCATGGAAAACTACGCTCATGCTGACGGATTTTACGCGTATCCCACCGCTTGAATAATTGTTTGTGCACTCCTCATTCTTTTGATATATCATATTTCTAACTAAAATATAAATCGGAGTTCAGTATTTCATCTAGAGTATCATACCGATCGTGACTGCGTTATTTTTTTAGATATCAACATCTTAGCACATCGGGCTCTACGGTATTCTCGGCATTAGTATTTAACTTTCTAAAGTCTCTAAATACTTTGAATATGAAATTAGTAAAAAAGAAACTAAGCATGACATCTTATTGCAAACAATCGAAGGCACATTGTAAACAAATTTTTATTTCAGATAAATTCGAAGCTGATGATTTGAATGCAATTTTAAATATTCTTTTGTAGTATGACAAATTCTAAACCATTAAACGAATTCAGTAATCCCTGTCAGGGTTTAGAAGATGATGAAATTCAAAACGCTAGGACCAACGCACAAAGCAAAATTAAACGTAGACGTAGAAGACAAACCACAAGCAGTTACATTACAACGGAAGAAGCCTCAGAACTCAAATTTGAAAAGAAGAAAGAGAAAGCTGTGAAAAAATATAAAGAGTACGTGGAAGTAAAAAATAAAATAAAACTCCAAGAAAAAAAGAAACTGAAACGTTTTATGAAAAAAAGTAAGTTGCCGCCTTGGTACAGAGAGTTGTCACTAAATCAAATGGCTTCTGCGGACTCACTGCATAATAGCATTCGCGATGATATTGAACAGGGCACTGTCCACAGATGTCGACTGGCCCTACTTGGTCTGGGATTGAAGCCACTACTCAACAGCCCTAACATAAGTCTCGCCTTGAAAATGTGTTCAGGAAGTGATTTTGCGTTTCTTTGGTTCCTGATGGAGCTCTTCTATGACAAGACCTGTATAAATTGTCATCACCCCGTCCATATCTATACTGTCAATGAGCAAATTATTATGTCTGCAATATGCCACTTGGACATGGTAACAACGCTAAGAGAATTGGACAAATTACTACCTTTACCGTCCAAAAAAGAGAAAAACAACAAACCGAAACAAATTCAAGCCCAGAAAAAATTGGATTATGCTTCTCCATATTTGGAGCCGCTAACGCGACCTGTTGATTCCACTTTGAAAAATTATGGCCTGCCACGATTGCCGCCGATCAGCTTTGCGCCATATGACAAATATTCCGATCCAAGGTATGTCGTGGCGAATGAAGCAACGCGATGGTTTAAACAAGATCTCACCCAGGAAATAACAATTTGGCAGCATGAGCCAAAACCAATATGCAGTAGCCTAAATATCGTTACAAACATTCTGCTGGATCAAATTACCAATGTTACGTCCGAAACATTCGATCGTGCCCAAGTCATGGAGGCTCTTTGCAATAAACACAAAACAATGGAAGACGTTCGAAGAGAACTCTTACAAGCATTTATCGATACAACTAAATGTAAAAACTTGGAATACTTTAGTGGCCATAAGAAAAGAGAAGTAAGTACTTTCACCTTTCAGAGGATTTAATAGAATATGGTTCAGCATATTTAACGCATTCCGGATCCTCAATCTTCGTCACACAATAAACTACGCGTGGAGGGTTTTATTTATTAGGCCAAAAAATTAAAAAAATAATAATAGTTCCACCTCCCTTAATTTTTCCCTAACTCAAGTATGATATTGAAAATGTTTAAAATCGAACCATTCTTTGGGTTAGTTTCCCATCCTTAAAATATTGATGTATACACCTAATCGCTCGATATATAAAAATTATATTGACCTATTAATCTAATTTAGATAATGTCAATTTGATCTCATAAAATTATGAAAATGCACGTAGGACTAGAGTCATTAATAGAAAAAATTCTTTCACTCTTTCGGAAGATTACCATACAAAAGTTCTGAAAGCAAGTGAAAATAGGAAATTGGGCAATATGCCAAGGCCACAAGGGCGTCCTCAGAGCCATTTGCCTACTCCTCGATATTACCACTACGAAAAACACTATTGAACAATGAGAAAAATTTAATTTTCCAGTTAAATCACATATTTCATTCAAATTGCGTTGTAAAGTTGTTACTCAGTTTTACAACTGTAGCTGCCTATAGTAACATCAAAAGTATCACTCACATAACTGTTTTAGGATTGAAGCTTGATTGAAGTTTAAGAACTTGATTCGTTACAAAGGTTCTTGACGTCGAAAACAGGAAATTCCTGTCCTAATTTCGTTGGTGTCTAGTCTTTACTTGTCTAGATGTACGGCATCTTACGAAGTCAAGATGAGGAGAATACCAGGGATACACTTGTATATAAATCGGAAATTTTTATAAATTGGTTGCTTTTCAAATGTTGTTTAAAAATTCTATAGTTTGGACTATTTGAGGAACAATCAAACTTTAAAACTATGTTAATGCTGTTATGACACTGGCTATGTAGCGGCTATTTCTTAAGGGGCAACACCACTGTAACAGTCTAAAAAAATGCTCTTTTTCGACAATTTTTTTTAAATGGAAGGAAAGGAAATAGATAAATCATATTTTGGGAACTGAATAACCATATATTTAAATATATAATAGAAAAAAAATTAGTTCAAAAATTTACAAAATGGCGGCACTACAGCCATTCTCCCGAGGCATGTTAAATTTTAGGCACTCTGCGGCCTGCAGTTTTGCTTGCGTAAATTTGAATCTAGCATAACGAAAAAAAAATCACTGAATCTTCATGAGTATAGCTAGAGAATGACGTACGGGAATTTAGAAATATTGAGTTTTGTGCGGTTGGCGAGTATTTGAATAATTTTTTTCAATTTTCGACCAAAAACAGGACAGTTAGTTGCTAATAACTATTTTTTAAATCGACGTATCAAAAATTCCGTAAGTATTCTCTTTTTTGAAGATATGGTAAAAAATTCAAATGAAAAGAATGATAATTGTTCGAGATAAGTTGCAGGCCAATTTCGAAAATCGTGTTTCGAGAAAAACGCGTTCAAAGTTTTGAAATGTGTTACAGACATGAACAAGTAAATAATTCTAGTTTTAAATTTTTTTACCATTAATCTGCAATTCCAGGACCATAAAGCTGTCCTTCTAAGTTGAAATATTCCTCTTCAATCCCTTTTCTCGACGATTTAATGGTGGAGCGCGCCTTTTTTGCAGCAACTGCCATTGAATTCGCAGCGTACTTGATTCGCTTAACATCGGACTTGACACAAAAAGTATAGCATTGGACGCCAATATCCACATCCAGAACCTTCGTAATCCATGGTATGTTAGTCAGTCCATCATTAAAATTGCATACATCGATATCCGTTGCTATATATAGGATTTTTACCTTTTTGTACATGAACTGACGCTATACTAACGAAATTCTGTGTGAAAATACATCCAATGGAACAAAAAAACCTTTTTAGCGATATCTATTAGTATTATCCAGAAGTTAGAAATCAACAGATAAATCATAATGCAGTATCTTCTCAGATGGATACCTGATGCGACACAGGTAGTCGTTTCGAAGCAGCCCGACGCGCTCTCTAAAGAGCTCCAAATTCCAGAATAAAATTCATTTTCATGATTTAAATTTTTTCCCCATATTCTCCAAGGTTCAAAGAATTTTTTAAGCAAATAAAAAAAATTTGATTTTTCCAAATTTTTACAGTAGTGTTGGGCCTTAAGTGCAATAAAAGTACAATAACTGCCACATCGTACAACAAGGCGAACAACATTAAAAGAATGAGATACCACTCTTTCCGACGCTAGCGGCATCTAGTAAACGAAATTAACAACTGCATTGTTAAGAAAAATACCGGTTTTAGCGCGTTTTATAACATAACTTGGCCCTTTCCACAATTTATACGTACCGAACTATTAAAAACAAGTCTGTAAGCATTGCTTCCCTTACACTTTGCTGAAAAATAGTATATCTTAAATACGTTTTTCATAACCATTTTTCCTTCAAGCCAATCTAATTAATTTTATATATTTAAGTTTTTAACCATTGTTGTAGAGACACAAGCCTAATCACAAACTATTACTACTAATGTACATGTAATCAAATATTTCACGCGCAGAAAAATCGTAAAAAAAATTTTTATTTCACACATTTTCGCAGTCTAAATAAAAGTTCGTAAGAAACTACACGCGAAAATCGCACGCAGCCGACTTGGCAGCACCACGGCAAGCGAAAAGAAACTCAGAAAAACACCCCGCGGAAAAGCAATGCATGTATGAGCGTTGAAATCAGTTCACTGTAAACTCACTGTGACGTCACACACACGCTGCATGGTAGAAGCTTCGGTGTAAGCAATGAGATTTATGCATCTCTGCACAATCTGAACGGGTCGTACTTCGTACAACACGTTCTTGGCTGCAACGGAGAAGCTTGCAGCGAGCAGAGATCTGATCAGAAATTGGTGCTACCAGTGTAGGATTGGAATTGAATTCTGATTGAAGAATTGAATTGTGGTAAATAGTTCAATTGTACATATTTAATTTAGTTCTTAGATCTCAGGAACCACTTATGGTATGTTAGGATGCTAAAACTCGGAACTTATATAAAAGTATAATAGTGGACCTGTCTGCAAAATTTACGATAAGGTTTGAGGCGTGTGGGAGTGGAGGGAAAGCAATGTCTTCGGAGTGCTTGAAAGCTGAGGTTGAAACATTCTAAAATACGTATCTTCTGAATGGTTGATGTCAGAAGATTGAAACTTGTAGTTGTTTCAAGAAATAATAGTTAGCAGATTAATCAAGAGCTAAAATTTTTGAATCAGAAGGTGGTGAGTAGGGGTTGGGGTAAAAAACTTTGGCTTAGAATATCTTTCGAATCAATCAGGAAGGTATAATTTAGTTTGTGTATATAGGATATGCGGAGAAGCTCATTGAATATAAAATTTATTATGTGAGAGGTAGACCACAAAAGTGGGGCCATTTTTAAAATATTTCATTTTTATATTTCAAGAACCGTATATACCTATATGATCTTAGAAAATTTACAGGAGTTAGGTCCAGTACACTTCTAACTGGGAAAACAAATTCTGGAGGTACTGGTGAAGAGGCTGATGGTGAGAGGGCGTGGAAAGGAAATAACATCCATTTTTATTTTTGAAAAACTACAAACCATAGAAAGGTAAAAAATTACTACATAGAGCTAATAAAGAGGTATCCTAGAAAAAAATATATGGGTGGTGATTTTTTATATCTCAAAAACGGCTTATGAACAAGAAAGTTGGAGCTTAGTACGTAGTATGTAATGAAGTAATTAAAGAAAAGAAAAATGATTTTTATTAGCATTGAGGTTGAGTAAAACAATTGAAAATGTGAAAAGGGATTTTTCCACATTTCCACGATTTCGTTATATATTTATATTGGAAATGCCGAAATAAATTTTACTTTTGCGAGCTCTTTATGTAAGCACCTAGAAATATTTTTTTCTAACTTTTCGATATCCAAACCCTCACGGTGTGTAAAAAGGTTGTGTAAAAAGGTTGTGTAAAAAGGTTGTGTACATTTTCAAGAATTTTTATATATTGGGTCTAATGAGATATTTAATTCACTTTTATTTCTATTATTATATTGAATCGAAGAAAACTCTAATGCAAGCATTTTTAACGAATTCCGAAAAACTTTTAGGGTTAAATTATTTTATTATTATTATATATTTCTATTGACTCTTCTATTCCAAAAAATACGTAAAAAATAAAAAAAAATCTGCCAATATGTAGGTACTATGATCGAAACTTTATAATTTTTTTGATAGAAGTTCGGAAAGCATTTAATGATGAGGTAGGTGTAGGCGACTGTGACTGACAACCTAAACACCACCGTTCTAAATAGCCTCCTAGATCCCTACTGGGTGCTAATGGAGGAGGTTCAATCAATATGCAGTAAATTGATAGGTAGAATAATAATAAAAAATTGTGGATATTAACCAATTGCTTCCCCTTGTTGAATTATCACGCCACGCCACTGGGATTAAGTGCTACAATGTTGCAAAACACTGCTCGAATGCGCTATGTTGCGGCTATGTTGCCGGCTATGTTGCGGCTAGTTTTTGACAGTACTGGATTTATACCACTCGGACTGTCTCTCTCACACCAAAGTCTAAATTGTATGTTACATCTTCTATCCCTCTCCATTTGGATTTATTAGCCGCTTTAAAGCCGCAAAAATAGCCAGTGTCACAGCTGCATCAGCATAATTCATTTGTCTATCTTTATACAAAAATCGAACTTCATCTTCCTCGCGTAATTAGTTCGTTAAATATTGTAATCTGAAGTTCTCTTACCATAAGAAGTGCGAAAATATGTGAATTTGACTCGGAGTATTGAGTATTTGCTAAGATTTGCTTCACCAATCACATAGACAATTTTAGTTATCAATCAAGTTCGCGAAACTAATACTAGAAATTAAATAAAATGAAAACGATCTAATAATAATAATAATATTTAGTCATTAATAATTTTGAGTATAAACTTATGTTATTAATAACCAGAGATAAGACAATAGTCTTTACATCTTTGCTTTGCGGGGTATTTTTATTAAATATAAGTATTTCGAATTCTTTTGAAATTAGTGTAATGGTGTGATAGGAAAATTCAGATAAAAACCTATTAAAAACGATCTAAAGTGTTACTACTATACAATTTCAACCATGTATAATAATTGCAGAGGATACGACAGCGTGTTGTCAATCAAATGGATCTGGATCAAGCTCGAACAAAAGATGAGTTTAAGAACTTAGCTCAAAAATATCAAATTCAAACTTGGCTACGTTTGTTTATCCAAGATATGGCATTCAATATGCCCGATCTGAAGAATATGAAGCCTTGTGAAAACACAGACTCTTGTCAAGAGGAAGCATCAATTCTTCAAAAAGTAGTTTCAAAAAGTTGCTGCTTATGCAATATATGCCCGTCTCAAGCTTTTGATTTCGGTCACCAAGGTACCCCCAAACTAAATGAAATTTACTTCCGAGCTCCTCGAAGGAACCTTCCGTACAAATTCGATTATGAGAAAATATTTCAAGTCGATTTTATGAATAAGGCCGATCCTGTGCAAAAAGGAATCAGCACAGCCCTAGAGCTAGACAAATATGGCACCGAAGATGCCGCCATCAACGTTTGCCTTACCGAAACTTGGCAAAATGTAGTTAAACTGTGGGATGAAAAATTCCAAGCATCGCAAGGTCAGGGTGACGGCAATGTCAACAACAACGAAGACGACGGTTACAAAAACTGGCAACAATTACACAGCAACGTATTTCGTAGTGCACCGAGAGAATATGTCGACAACAATCCGAAGGATAATGCTCTCATGGCAAAACTACTATTACAAGCTATTAATAAAATGAAGCAAAACCCCAAGTTTGTTTTGGCGTCCCTTCCAAATGTTCAAGACTTACCTATACTTCGAGAATGGATAAGGGCTCGATATGGTCGAGTTTACACACGAAAAGAACGCGAGCGGACTCTTAAAAAATCGTTAAAGCTTTTTGAGCAGCTTTTATTGAAGGACGTTAAAGTTAATTTACCCAAGTTAGAAGACTTGTGGTTAACCAAAACGGCTTCCTATAAACATCGCCATGAAATTATAATTAAAGTAATCTTTTTTTTATCAAATATATTGAATACAATTCCTAACATTCATGATACTTTTCAGTCGAAAAAAATGATGGCAAATCACCACCACGAGGTTCGATTGGCTCTTTTGGAAGATGCTCGTATTTGTTGGCAAGTTATGCAGCCATATCATTGTACTATGGGTCCCCCGCGCAATTTATTATTTTCTTATATGCCAGCAAGCGAATACGACGTGTATCCTTTAAGGCCATGGCGAGCTAGCGAATTCATGAATGCAAAGTTCGAATTCGAGAAAAGACAATTTAAAAAACAGAAGGAAGAAGAAAGTGAAATATGAAATTATTAAACAACTGTTCACTTTTATTGTGCTGTCCTTGTAAATAATATTAATCGAAGTGACAAAATAGAAACTCTACAGGAGAGGCAATTGAAGTTGATGTTAATCATCAGTAATGGGCTGAATGATAGTTATTTCACTGTTTCGTACATATATGTAGAGTAAAGTACCCCAATGTGGTATATGGTCGCAATGTGGAATAACACCCCAACTTCGAATTTGTTCACGTGACATCTGTAATTTCATATCGAAACCATCTTTTTGTATACACATTTGGAGAATTTATACTCATACATAGGGGACCCCCATCTGTTCATTCAAATGTCATATACATATCACTCACATAATTATTCGGCCAAGACTAAAAGCAATTAATTAAATTTCATTTGTTATTGTCGTTACTATATACTCATGGAAATAAGAGTTTTTTCAAAGTATATGGTATATTACGCATGCATATGAAACAAATAAAAACAATTCAAATAAATGAAATCTAACTTCACTTAATTATTCGGTCAAAGGAATTTTTTTTATTGTTTTAAATTTAAACTGCTAAATTAATATTTGGTGGGATCTCTTTTTTTATTCAGGATCGCCTTGTATCTACTTCGCATTGAATCTACAAGTTTCCGGTTAACTGCATCGAAGATTTCTGTCTAGATTTCTGATCTTAGAGAACCGTTTTCCACTCCGGTGTAATGCTAATTGGGTTCATCTTGCTTCTTCCATCAAGCTACTCCCAAAGATGGTCGTCTGGGAGCAGATTGGTAAAAGATGGAATAGTGGTGGTCGGTTTTTTCACTTTGGAAATTCTCGAACGGTATGTGCCTTATGTTTAGAATCTTATCTTGATTGAATTGAGATGTTTCTAGAATTCCTACTCCAATCAAGAAGTTTCCAATTTATATCTTGAAAATGTGTAGCAATACATTTTTGTTCATAATGCCATCAATAATAACCATGTTTTCAACTGCTGAGAACGATGGGGACCACAATATAAATCGGAGTTCAGATTAACATACGATTGTCTTGAAGCCAATCGTAAATGCAGTATTTTCAAAAATTAAAAAAATTGGCCAACAGTCTATGTGCAACTTTATTATTGTATGGGCTAAAGTCCGAAACGTATATTTCAAGCCCCGATCACAATGCTCCCGTTCCGTTCCGTTCAGCTGTCAAAGTAGATCTTATGGGCCGGCCATGTAAATACACACAATGGTCGTAACGGAACGGAACGGATAAGTTCACCAAAATTCAACTTTTACTGATCACATAACCTCACATGTCGTGACGGAACGGGAGCATTGTGTTTCGGGCATAATGCGGAGATGCGGTGTAAGTTACTATGCGACCATAGAGATATGTGTAGTAGATATGACGAGCAGCTACTATTTTGAAGCCAGACGATTTCTCGCAAAGTACCAGAACATTCACTAAGCTACTATTAGCATCTTACATGTATGTTTTACTCCGGTCTTGAAAAGGAAAAAAGCCCAACCTTTGAATACTAGGCTACTATTGGCATTTCTCTGCCACCTGGCATGAAACGCTCCATACAAAGAATGCGGCCAAAACGCTTGAATTGAAACATTCTAAAATCCATATCAACTGAACGATTCGATGTCAGATGGCTGAAGCTACATATGTATGTAGTTTTCTTAAGGGATCCTAGCAGATTAGAGAAGGGTTACAATTTTTAAGGGAACTAAATTTGTATATGCCCTGAATCAGATATGATCTCGAAATTTATACAGGAGCTAGGACCAGTAGACCTCTAGTGGGGAAATTAATTTTAAAGATGTTGGGTGGGGGTGGAAATGAAAAAATTCTGAATTTAATTTCTTGCATAGGATAGAAAGCTAAAAATTTAAAACTGTATAGAGCTACTATAAAGAAATCCCAGAAAAATTGTTGATAGGGATAGCAGGATACGGGGGTGGGGGTGGGTTTTCATATCTCAGAAACGGGTTATGCTAAGAAGTTGTATGTTAGTATTAGGTGTGAAAATAAGATTTTGTTTTTACAGCCGTCGTTAACTTAGGGGGTCACTCTTTAATGCGATTGCAGAGCTATAACATAAGGTGGGGATAAAATGGTGTGGTAGGGGACTTGCGGCGGTGGGTGGAATAGGAGGGAAGCGTCAAAAGTGACGGTGAACGTTGTTTTTGAGCTGCTGAAGGTTATACTTATCAGGGAATAGACCGGCTGGCAATGCGTTCCACATTACTGAGGTTCGGAGTGTGAGGACGGAAACTTCGGGTAAGTTTCACGCCACACCAATCGCCCGAATAAATTACAATAAAATATAATAATATAACATAAAACACAAACAACATAAAACACAAATAACACAAACCTGAAAAACAACACAACAAAGGCTGAAACACACTACAAGAATTCAGAATGTACCTGAAAAATGGTCGACGAGGCCACAACAACGTCATAGGCGACGCAGCGTGGCAGATAAACCCGCCGACAAGTACCCGAAACCACAGTGGTACTATATACGAGTGAAACCAACCGCGAATTATACCAAACCTAAAAAATCTGCCAAATGGTCTGGACGCAACTTCATTATTTTTCCGGCAGAAGTTCGGAACGCGTTCAATTCTAAAATGCGGAGTAGGCTACTATGTGACTGAAAACTTGTGAAAAAGTTCGGGAAGCGGTTAGAATAATATATGAATACCATAATTGAATACCATAATTGGATCATACTCCGGGATGCGGTCTAGGGGTTGAAAAAGGAAAAAAATTAAAAATAGGTAAATACTAAACAAGCCCGAGTTTCATCATACCAACTTTTGCTCGAGTCGAGTTCAAATGTGAGTTTCGTAATAGGCCCGGAAGTAAAAAAAATCGTACCAGTTTCGAGTTGAATTCGGTATTACCAATCTCGAATTTGGTTTGTTTGACAACTCGGAACGATTAAATTTTAGTCGTCAAGTGTATAGCATTCGAGTTACACAAATTCGTTTTAATTGAGGCTAAAATTGAAGAGAATCGATTGAAGCAGATGGAATTGGACACGAGAAGATGATGTAAGACTTAAATTCACGAGAAAAGACATAAATAGAGAAGAAATTCTTGAATTTGATTTATATTTTGTTGACGTAAGACGTCGAGCATGTTCCGCAGGACAGCACATTAGTTCCGGTTTCGTTAGGCAGCAACTTTTTCATTGACACAATCGTCGAGCACAATCATGTTGAAGTCCATTTCGTTTATTGCAATCGCATTTAAGGTAAAGGATTCCACCGCGAATTTCACAGATTCGGCATCTTTTTACCATTGTTGAAGTAGGTACCCGGGCAATTTGATATACAAGGACCGCAAGGATCACCGCATGGATTGCAGGGATCGCAAGGCGGACAACAATCGAACAGAACACAAGGATCGTTACCTTCTCTGGGCATAGAGCATGGTATGCAACACGGTGCACACATTTCAGCTTTTGATTAACTTTCGTTAAGATCAATAAATTTTAAACATTAACAATTTCTGTATTATTTGAATTCAACTTTTAAATATTATTCCTTAATATTAATAAATTATTTTCACTAAAAAACTAGACATTTTTCTTATAGCTTATTTTGCCGACAGATTGTCAAAGCAGCGAAATATTTTTGATATTTTTCAATTCGGTTGGTTTGCGAAGAAATCTGTTGGAGGGAGAGAGATAAAGTTTTCGAATTTCGTTTTGCTAACTGAAATTAATTATCTTACTGATAGCAATGCCTTTAACCTTGGACCTTTCGTAAAATATTGACACGATAATAGTAGCGAAGTGCTCGCGACATCTTATCGTAGTTCATCGAAAGATGATTCTTTTGAATTCCCCAGACCTTGGCTAAGCCGGGCGGATCGACGATATTAAAGACGCCGGTATCTCGTCACTTCCAAGCAATGTAATTGCTGTACCTTTGGGCAGGATCGTTTAGCAATTGTTGGAGGAAATCCCAGAAGACGTCCGTCTAGAAACTTAACAAAACAGTTAAGTGATACCGACAAGAACGAATATCGAATAAAAACTTACTTGTATTTGGTTCAGGACTTTCGAAAAAGAACTCTCGCTTCACGGACATATAAGCAGGTGTCGTGGGCGCTGAAACTGAACCACCGCCACGGGCGCCCACAGGTAGGGGCAAGAAGGGGCACTTGCCCCCCCCCCCCCCTGGATTTGACCATCGCAAGTTGAGACAAATCATATTTTATATACCAAACGTTGTTGCAACTTCTTAGTAAGTTGTTGCAACTTCTTAGTAATGACACTAAAATGAATATCAAATCAAGCTATAAGATTAGATAATTAGCCCTTTTTCGAAATTGACCAAGGCCGCGTACTGAAGAAGAATCAGATCTGGCACAACATAGCAGACCGCAGTGTATTTCCAAATCGAACGACCAAGATTTTTCGTTACTTTTTTGTAAAGTTTTTGTACTTTAAGAACTAATTTTTTTTTCAATGATAACGATTTTGTCATTTATCCTTAAATATCTCCAAATACGTTTTTTTTTATATTTATTTTGTAGGTTATACTGTTTTTCAAAACATACCAAAAAATTGAATTGGAATATCAATGGTCAAAAAAATCGAAAAGCATTATAGTGATTCTCAATTATTTTATAGAAAAATGGTAATTTAATCAAGAATCACCAAAAGTGTGACCTTATCATCGCCGATTCTTTTGAAATTTTGTGTACTCGAAGAATTTGTGAAAAAAATTTGATTTCAATTTTGTGGTTTCTATCTCATTTTTTTTTTGTTAGTTAGTAGTATGTTAAAAATTTCCCAAGAACGATGTCCGAATCCTCTTTGAAAGTTCATATCTCTGGTAATTTTTATCCTTGAATAATAAAGTCGGGCTTATTTACAGATTGTTATTGTTTTTGTTAGTTAAAAAATGAGATAGAAACCAAACCTTGAAATTCAATTATTTTTTTCACTTATTATTCAAGTACAACATTTTTGAAAAGAATCAGAAATGGTAAATGGCGATTCTTGATGGAATGTCTCATAATAAAATGAAAACAATATAACCCCTTCTTCAGGTGACCATTTCAAACAAATTAGACAAATTAAAAAAAAAAAAAAAAAAAAAAAATTTAAAGTTTTTGTTACTAGTGCTTAAGTATAACTGCGTATATTTATATGCCTTTTATTAAAATATAATAATAATAATAATACAAAAATTTCTGAGACCCCAAAAGGTAAGGCCTGGTTCTGCCACTGATATCAAATATATGTGTTTTACTTTATTATTTTAACAATAAAGTAATGTTATCGATGTAAAAATTTGCCAATATTCTGGGTGAAACTTTATTATTTTTCAGGTCAAAGTTCGGGAGCGATCAAAATCGGAGTATATCATCAGTTGCTTCGAGATTATGACTTTTCTTGGAAAATTGATTTTATTTTAAAAATAAAAATACATAGGTAGTTAAAATAGATAGGTAGTCAAAATAGAAGGAACTTGAATATCGAAAAATTGTTAAATGGGTTTGTAGGCGATTATATAAAAAGTCTGTGGAAGTAAAAAGCGATCAAATATCTCATCAATATTAAGAAATACGTCGAAGCTTTAAAAATCATACAGCCCTCTTACATCCCTTAGGATTTAATATCTAAAAATACTGCAATTGACTTTTTGGCACTTATATAGGAAACCAAAGGAATTAAAAAGGAATTTAATATATCATCAGATTTAAGCAATATGTAAGAATCTGTGAAAACATATGCAACCTACTTACACCAATATGGAATATTCAAAAATCCTGAAAAGAGTTAATAGATAAATATAAAGACAGCACGAGAAAGTAAGACCCAATTCAATTTCTTGCCACTTCTAATAGAAATAACGAAATTCGTGAAAACTTGTTTAATACTAGTTTTAGGCGATTATTACGCAAGCCCATGAAAGTGAGGAAAAAATCGATATCATATCAGGGCTGGGCGATATGGCAGAATTACTGAAAAATAATACCTCCAAAGGGGGGGGGGGTGAACAACTTTTGATTACATTATCTCACGAACCAATTGCACTTTAAAAATAAAATTCGGTTTCTGTATAAAGTTTGACAAATAAAGTAAAACTTTTTAAGGAGGTGATGAAGCATGGAAGTGGAAGGGATAACAGTTTTTCGCAAATACAGAAACTACGAGTATAGGGTGAGAAATATCTGCAATCTATAAAAACATTTACACATTGTCGAAATATTGCCGCAACTAGCATGATATTGCGCTGTATTGATCCATTAATCGCTCCACTAGTTTTGGCAATATTCGTCGGACAATTAATTGTTTTAAAAATTGCTCATGTACTACCTTCATGACTGGGATTCAAGCGATTTAAGCGTTCCGAAGTTATCAGCTGGTATTCTTGAACGCATGTTTTAAGGCCTTTGTTTAGACGCTAGACTAGACTAGAACGATTATGCCTGTTAACGAACTTAATTTAAAAATTTCAACCATAAGTTCAGATTCTAAATAGAGTGTGACGTTATTTTATAAAACTCTTGTCTTGCCCCCCCCCCCCCCCCCCCCCTGGAAGAAGTTCTATGGGCGCCCTTGACCACCGCTGCCCTCATTCTTCGGACTATGACTGTTCGACCACGAGTTCACAACATTTGTGATTTGCTGGGACAAACTTGGTTTGAGATCCATTAGAATAGGATGGCGAACTTGAATGCATCTGTGGCTTCACGCCCGAATAGCTGTCTTCATCCGAATCGGATTGATTACTGCTCGAGCTTGTCGCGTTATTTTATGTAAACTCATTTTGGTTGGCTTCTTGAAAGTAACCGAACCAAATTGAAACTAAAATAATAATTAAATTAAGTCAACTTTCTGTCAGATGTCATCCTACAGAAACATTCTAGTACTTTCCTGTTTAATAATCTTGGCCATACGACTTTTAAACTCGCACCGAGATTGGTGCTACCAAAATGAACTCGAAACGAGTTTAACTAGACTCGTAACGAGATTCGTGAGATTCGTGATTCCACCCCAGATCTGAGAGATATGGAAGAATTTATGAAAAAGTATACAATCACTTTACACCTCCTCAGGGGTCAATTTTCAAAAATATTGAAATACTTTCATATGAAGAATCCGTAGAATAAAAGTGAATTCATTATTTTGGAAGACCAAGTTGATATGACGAGAATCGTGAAAAGATATGTATTCTATTTTGACTAAACATTTTTTTTGCCCCCCCCCCCCTTCCAAACGCCAATGGATATTCGAATCTTGTTTTATCAAAATTACTTTTCTAGTTGATTTACATACACACCGAGTTTCAACTTTCTAGCATAAGCCGTTCCATAGCTAGAAAAACACCCCCCCCCCCTCCGTACCATACTACCCCTAACAAAAATTATATTTTTCCAACATGTCACTACTACAGCTCTATCTAAATACCAAGTTTCAGCTTTTTATCATTGTAGGTTCTTAAGATATAAACATCGGAACCTTTTTCTTTTCACCCTCCCCCACCCTCACCCTCTGCCCCCACATCCCCCAATTTTTGTAAGAAATTTGAGCATTTATCTTATACTGTTCTTGAGATATGAAACGTGATTTTTTTGAAAACATCTTATCTCACCCACTTCCATATTCCGCCACCCCCTTAAAAACTTCTTTATTTTATTTTTCTTTATTTGTCGACCTTTCCACTCAAACCGAATTTCATTTTTCTAGAGCAATTGGTTCCTGAGATATCGTAATCTTAAGTTTTTCACCCCCACCGCCGTATTCCACTACCCCCACTCAAAAATTTATTTTCAATCTTTTCTCCTAGTATAGGTACAGATATTTGTTAAGTTTGAATTTCGTGCTATCAACGGTTTAGGAGCTATGAATTTTAGTATGTGTCGGTCTCGGCATTTTTGCGTTTCAGACGAATTATTTCCCCCCCCCCCCCCACCCCCACACCCCTTCACCCATATCAAAATTTTTTTTACAAATGGGTCTACTAGAGAGTTTTGTAATTTCTTTTTTTAAGTAGGTACAACGCACGGGTTATAATGGGTTATTTTCCAGGACATTATTTTCTTAATTATCACCTTATCACTAGATACATGTCGATTCTGTGATATGACATCTGAAACCACGGCACACATTCTGTGTGATTGTGATGCACTGGCCAGATCTAGAAGGCAGATTCTCGGTGGATTTACCCTCGCCTATGAAGACCTGTCGAAAACTCCCCTGAGTAAAATCATTTCCTTTCTCAAGGGAATAGATAGATGTTCGTCTTGTGGAGTTATAAATACTTCCAGGAAATAAGCAAGTTTGAAACGAAGAACTGGGCCGGAGCCAAGGACGTTTCTCCTCATGATAATGGTCTTGCTGGGCTATACCTCCATCAATTAGCGAGCCTGAACCGAACAAAGCATCGGACAGGAGTGAAGCAACGCAGTCGCAGCAGCAGAAGGTCAAGTGAAGACGACGACGAAGTGGCGCACCCAGAACAAGCCAACGCAGTAGCAACAAGAAGAAGCGTATAAGTCGTATGACGAAACAACACAATCAACGCAGCCAGATGCAACGAAGACGCAGCAGCAGAAAATCAAACTTAGCCATCGATGAAGTGGCGCAGCCAGCACAAACGCAGTAGCAACGAAACGAAAGACGAAACAACGCAATCAACGCAGCCAGATGCAACGAAGACGCAGCAGCAGAAAATCAAACTTAGGAATCGACGAAGTGGCGCAGCCAGCGCAAGCGCAGTACAAACGAGAAGAAGCGTGTAGCGAAACCACGCAATCAACGCAGCCAGACGCCACGAAGAAGCAGTAGCAGATAATCAGACTAAGCATCGCCGAAGTGGCGCAGCCAGTGCAAAGCCACACAGTAGCAACGAGAAGAAGCGTAAGACAAAACGATGCAACCAAACAAGGACAACGACGAAGTGGCGCAGCCAATACAAGCCAGCACAACCATGACATAGCGGAAAGAGAATCCGAACGATCGCAGAACACTGGAAAGACTCGCGTCGAACAGAATTGAATTAGAACGAGATAGTTAACAGAATTGACTTAGAATTAAATCGAACGATATAGTTATAAAGAATTGAATTAAAATTTAAGTGAATATTTATATCAACCAAATAAAGTGAAGTCATACTAACTAAAGATATTTATATGCCTTTTATTAAAATATAATAATAATAGTAATAATAAAAATAAATGTTTTGTGACGAAGCTGGCACCCGATGACCTTACCCTGGGGAAAAAAAATTATAAATTACATACAACCATAGCATTTAAACTATGTTTTCCCTTCCGGTGTCCTCGTCTTCGCTGGGCCTCAGAAGGAACACATACGTTCCATCAACACATCCTAAGACCCCAGGGATCTTAAATTTATTATATAAATGGAAACGAATTTCATCTTTCCTCGTGAATTTATCCACACTGGACAAAGTTTCTCTTCCATCACTCCTATTATCTTCCAGATCACCCTAGACAAAGTGGACTGCGCAAGTCCTATAGCAAAATCGTTTCCTACTTGATCTTGGTAACTTCCCCTTGCCATGAGCTCTAATACAGGCTGTATTAGAGCTGCAGCAGCTAGTTTTATGGCAGGAGTGATGGCCGTCGACCTTTGTCCAGATGGCAAGTTTAATGTCTCGAGGCCATACGTAAATGCTTCCTTCGTAAGGCGAAACCTCTTTTTAAGGAGAGCAATCCCTTTACAGCTTTAAAATGTTTAGAATTTTTTTTTTTCACATATTTCGAAAGAATAAAGCGTAACGAACGTTGTGGATGAAATAGAGTCAGTTTGGCTCGAAAGTATGTCTTGTGCGCTTGAATTTCGAAACTAAAATACCAAACCATCCTAGCAGCTATAATCGGGAATAGAGTCAGTTTTTGTTTTGAATGAAAAAAGATAAGTTCATTTCGTTTTGGGTTTTTTATTATGGTGGGCTTCAAGTTTTTTAATTCCAACTCAGTGTTAACTGTACGCCACACAAATTGCCGTCCCAGAGCCGAAAACATTATATTTGCTTTCATCTACGAAAACTACCTTTTCCCAGAATACTTCAGACTTCAATACATATTCTTTGGCGTATTGGATTCGTTTTTTTATATCCGTGTTAGAAACACTGCGTTGGAATTAAAAAAGCTTGAAGCCCACCATAAAACACGGAAAGGGGAATGTGATGGTTTGGGGTTCAATGGGGGTAAATGGGGTAGGTAATTTAGTATTTGTTGAGAGAACGATGGACAAAGTACATTATTTGAACATTTTGAAGAATAATTTGAAACAAAGCGCTGTCAAAATTGGCATAAACGGTGGGTTTTCACTTATCCAAGACGAGGATCCCAAACATTCTTCTAGATTAGTGCGTGAGTGGTTGCTCTACAACGTTACTTCTGTTCTTCCACATCCACCCCAATCCCTCGACTTAAACTCTATTAAGCATCTTTGGGATTATTTAGAAAAAAGGTCCTTGCGCATCGCATAAACAGCCGTGCTCAATTGAAGGACATTATTATAGAAAACTGGAACAAAATTACATCCAATTCAACTCGAAAATTAGCACTTTCAATGCAGGATCGTCTACGAGCAGTAGTAGCAGCTAAAGGACATCATACTCGCTATTAAAAAAGTAAATAACGTGAATTTCTTAAGTGTATGTGCAATTTTTTGATGTGCATATACTGACTTGTGAAGTACAAATGACAATATTTCTAAGAAAATTAAGTAAACACAAATGTTTGATTCTTGCATTTAAAAGACCTAGCTAGAAAGAATAAAAAACCCAAAACGAAATGAACTTTTCTTTTTTCATTCAAAACAAAAACTGACTCTATTCCCGATTATAGCTGCTGTATGTGCAATTTTTTGATAAAGTGTATATATGCTAGAGGAATACAAGTGACGGTGTGAGTGAGTTAGAAATTGAAGGTTTCTTATATGCGCCTGGAATCGCTGATTCGGTAAGTCACTGAAAGTTATAGTTTTCTTGTATTAAAACTTTAAACGCGATTATCTCGAAACTGAATCTTCAAAAATTGCTCTTATTGTAGCTCAAAAAGTTATGGATCGATTTGGCTGATTTTTTTTGGAGCTTTCTGTCTACATATATATCGGAAGGATATACCTAAAATTTTGAGGATAACGCGTAAATAAACCACTATTTTGGGGTAGAAACTATCAAAAAAATTAGGGGGTAAAAACTATCAAAAAAAATCGTGGAACTCGGAAGGAACTCCCGTCCTGACGACTGCACAGCTGCATGCGACCACGCGCGCCACAGGTTGCAGATAGTGAACGGCCGACTCGGAGTCGGTCAGCTGCTAAATAAGCAAACAATTGCGAATAAGCAGCCGCGGACAAGCAGAATGTTTATCCCACTGTGTTGTTAATTCCCCCTACCCTACCTACCCTCCTTTTCCTCCCAAACCCCGAAAACCCTGGAGTGTCAAGCGACCCGTGCTTACCAGGGGAAGTCAGCCTAGGGGATAAATGGCTGACATAACGGAGCCTCACAGAAACCAGGCGCAATCTGGGAGTAGGCCCTAACGGGTAAAACTGTGGTAAAGCAGGGCACTGGCACAGTGGACCAACCTTTCCCTAGCTACTCGTGGGAGCCCCAATGAATAAATTAGAACTAAAACAAAAACAAAAACAAGAAAAAAACCAAGAAAAACACCAAAAAAATCCTAAAACAATTAGAGCGGCACTTGACGCTCACTTCCAACAGGAGGAAGTTTACCTATCAGACGTGGACGAACCACGAACAGAGAAGGAGGCACCACAGCCTTCAGAAGAACGCCCGACGACAGTACAGGCATTGCAAACACACTCTGTGAAGGCAGGTACTTCCGAGTGTTATGCGCCTGGAAGTACACGTAGGCCAGAACTCAGCAGAAAGCGTTCAAGATAAACTAGACCACTTCCACCGGCCGACGCACCAGGAGGTCGAAACGACCCACTGCGGAAAGGTCTAAGCGGCGCAGGAACCAAACGTTACCTGTGCTATTTGAGTGAGGGCCATGACCCTCCCAAGGCAAGAGAGCTTGCAGAAAAACCCCTCCCTCTGCCACTACAGCACAAAAGGCACAGGTCGGGGGAAAGCGTCACAGCAGATAGTGACACGCTGAAAAGACCGCGAACGCGCGCAGGTCCCTCTGAAGACAGACCTACCGGGGCAGAACAGGTAAACAGGTCGCCCCGAAGACTAGAACTTGAAGGATCTCAAACGACCAGAAGAGAGCAGGCATCCCAGCCCAGCACCGACAGCCAGATCCTATCAGGAAACAACGTCACGGTCCCGCAACCCGAAACCTACGCGGAAGCAGTGAAGGGAGAGCGAGTGGGAATACTACCCGAAGACTTTCCGGTAAGTTCTCTCACTACAGCGCAAATGACTCTAGTCCAGAACGCCATACTAGATGCCATTCTCAGCGAGAAGAACAGAGAGGTTAAGCCCAAGTTCGAGGGCATAAGATTTAAGCCTGGCTTCCTCATCATCACCTGCGAGGACTCAGAAACCACCGCATGGCTAATGGCTACTATTAGTAAAATTCGGCCATGGCAAAATGCCAAGCTTAAAGCTGTGACCGGTGATGACATTCCCCGCTTCCACACTGTCACTGCCTTCTTCCCTTGGAGCGAAGGAATGGGTCCGGACAAGATCCTAGAGTACCTGGAGAGGCAAAACACCGGCCTCCGTACCAAGGACTGGAAGATCCAGAGAGTGACCCCAGAAGGTCATGGTCTCCTGCTCAACATCGGCATAGATTCGTTGTCGATGGGAGCAATAAAGGAGGCAAAATACAGCCTGAGCTTCAGATTTGGGCGAATTGACATCCGCTCGAAAGACAGGCCGCGAAGAGAGGATCAGACTCTCTCGGCAGAAAGGCGTCCCGTACCGGAGCAAACCAGCTCCGAACACATAATAGACGAGCCAGTACGGACTGAAACGCAGAATGCCGCAGTAATGGAGGTGGATGAAGGGGACCCAGCGCTCGATGAAAGTCCCCAAGCAGCACAACTAAGCTGCCCCACCGAGAGTACACCGACCAAACCTCCACCCTCTGCCAATGTCTAGCAACATCGGCATCATAAAGGTGAATCTCCATCATGCAAAAGCGGCCTCGGACATCCTTTGCAAGAGATTCACCCACGAACAGTTGGGCATAGCACTGCTTCAAAAACCGTGGATACACAACGGTGCTATCAAGGGGCTCACAGCAAGAAATTGTAAGGTAGTATATAACACGCAATCCAACAATCCGAGAGCGTGTATATTAGTAAGACAAAATATTAATTTTCTTTCTCTTACAGAGTTCACGACGAGGGACCTGGTGGCAATAGCCTTCCAAATTCCAACAGACGGGGGTCACCAGGAGGCAGTGATAGCCTCCGCCTACTTTCCAGGAGACAGTGACGAGACCCCGACGGCGGAAACGCAAAGGTTAGTGGCATATTGCAGGGAGAAAGGAAAACATCTCATAATAGGCTGTGACGCGAATGCGCACCACTTAGCATGGTCAAGTACCGATACCAACTTGAGAGGTGAGTATCTACTAGAGTTTCTTTGTCAGGAAAACCTTTATGTCATGAATACGGGGAACAGCCCCACCTTTGTGACAAGTGTAAGAAGGGAGGTTCTAGACTTGACAATTAGCAGCCAATTAATTAAGGAAAAAAAAAAAAAAAAAATCATAAATTGGCATGTGTCAAACGAACCTTCCATGTCGGATCATAGACATATTAGATTCGACATCAGAACTTCATACACGAATCCAGAGGTGTACAGAATCCCGAAGCTAACAGACTGGGGCAGTTATAGGACCAATCTAAGTGAACGGCTGGCATCTGTGGATAAAGTGGTCCGTGGAGTCGGCAGTCTGGAAAACACTACTGCAGAAGTAACAAATGCAATCATCGCTTCATACGAAGAAAGTTGCCCACTCAGAACCCGACATAACAGCAGAAGCGTGCCTTGGTGGAACGGGGAACTGGAAAGGCTGAGAGCAAGAGTACGGAAGCTCTTCAACAAGGCGAAACGCACTGGGGACTGGGCAACATACAAGTCCACCCTAACAGAATACAACAGAGAGTTAAGAGCCTCTAAACAGAGGACATGGAGAGACTTCTGCAATGGAGTCGAGGAAGTATCACAGGCAGCAAGGCTGCACAAGATCCTATCCAAAAAGAAAGCCAGTGATATGGGAACACTGAAAAAGCCCAACGGAGATTTCACCGTGGGGGAGCGAGAAACAGCAAAGGTGCTACTAGACACGCACTTCCCAGGATGCCATATAATTGACACAGAAAACGAGGCATCACCGGTAATCCCCGGAGCATTCCGCCCCAATACCACAGACTGGCACCGGGCCTCTAACCTGTTCACCTATGGCAAATTCCTTCCATCCCTTTAAATCACCTGGTACTGACGTACTTCAAAAGGGAATGGAAGAACTGCTCCCCTACCTACTGGAAATCTTCAGAGGGAGCTTTGCTCTGGGCTATATCCCAAGTACGTGGAGACAGGCAAAGGTGGTCTTCATACCCAAGATAGGCAAAAGATCGCGCTCTGATCCAAAATCATTCAGACCCATCTGCCTAACATCCTTCCTACTAAAAACCATGGAAAATATAATAGACCACTGCCTGAGACACGGTGCGCTTAGCAAGAAACCACTACACAGTAATCAATTTGCCTACCAATCTGGCAAATCGACAGAATCAGCGCTTCTTCACATTACAACCGAAATAGAGAGGGCAATTTTCGATAAAGAAATTGCGCTATGCGCATTTCTGGATATAGAAGGAGCATTCGACAACACATCCTACGGCTGCATAAACAAGGCAATAGTCGACAGAGGAGTAGACTCTACCACTTCAAGGTGGATCGACCAAATGCTAAGCACACGGGAGATTCACACCTCTCTGGGAACGGATACCACAAGGGTCAAAGCAGGCAAAGGATGCCCGCAGGGAGGAGTACTATCGCCCCTTCTATGGTGCCTTGTGGTAGACGATCTACTGAGCTTGCTCAGTCATAGCGGCCTTACAGTCCAAGGATATGCTGACGACATAGTAATCATGATTAAGAGCAAGTTTGAGGAAACCCTCAGCGACCTTATGCAGCAAGCACTAAGTAAAACACAAACGTGGTGCCATGAGAAAGGCCTAAAAGTCAGTCCAGGCAAAACTACGATTGTGCCTTTCACACGAAAGAGAGACGTGAGCAAAATAAAATCGCTCATGATGTATGAGACAGAAATCAAACTCTCGACAGAAGTAAAATATCTAGGAATAACTCTGGATCAGAAGCTCCTATGGAACAAGCACCTAGAAAAAGTATCAGAGAAAGCCACTAATGCTCTACTACTGTGTAGACAAGTCGTAGGCAAAACCTGGGGCCTGAAACCCAAAATAGCCTTATGGACCTACACAGCTATTGAAAGACTTATGATAGCATACGGAGCATCAGTCTGGTGGCAAAGAACAAAACTAGTAAGCGCCAGGAACAAACTGGACAAGCTCCAACGGTTGGCATGTATCAACACGACTGGAGCAATGAGATCATGCCCTACGGCGGCTATGGAGGTTCTTTTAGATCTGACTCCGCTTCACATCTATATCGAATCTCAGGCAAGATTAGCCGCGATGAGAAACCATTTAAACGGCAACCCATCGAAAGTAAAAAGTGGACCTAACAATCTGTCCAGACTTAGCAGTAGCATTCAAATGCTAGACATGCCAGTGGATCATATGATAAAGAGAAATCCCTTTCGATTTCATAGTCTGCGACAGAGAGAACTGGGTAAGAGACCCACCGCAGTTCGGATCAGATAGCATTATATGGTACACCGATGGATCTAAGACGACTGAAGGCACCGGAGCTGGCATAAGCGGACCCCGCGCCATGATCACGGAATCTCTCGGGGAATATCCCACCGTTTTCCTAACGGAGGACATCTTCGAACAGCTTGACAGGATGATATCAGAGCGACGAGACATCAATTCCGACAGGATTAAAACAATACATAAGAAGAAATTCGACAACCTATGGACCCCCCCAACCATCATACCATTGCCACAACTCAACAAGACCAAAGTGGTGGTAAACCTTTCCACTGTGACATTATCGGAACAACAGGAGAACATATTAAGCAAAGGTTTCAACTTCGCCATCACACCCAACAAAATCCCTACTGAAGAGATCATCCAACAAATTGAACCTGCAATCAGAGGTCTCCCTCAGGCAATGCAAATCCGGCACGAAGTCTCCCACATTATAAGCCGGGCAATCCCCCCTGCAACGAACATATCACACAATGAACGAAAAGCCCTTAGAGAGCTAAAGGAATTGAAAGACATCTCTATTATGCGGGCTGACAAAGGAAACGCCACAGTAATCATGGACACGACGCAATATGAAGCTAAACTCCAGAACATTCTACAAACAGGACCATACACGGAAATAAAAAGAGACCCGACTACTTCGCTCCATCGAAAACTATCACTATTGATTAAAAAGGATCCTAACTTAACGTCAACGTATTCAAAATTGATCCCTTCTGATCCACATACTCCGAAAATGTACGGTTTACCAAAGATCCATAAGCCGGATGCTCCTTTTCGCCCGATAGTTAGTTCCATCGGAGCGCTTACAAAAGGTTTGGCCAAAGCTCTCTCAGCTGAGGTACGCCCTTTCGTCGGAAACACACCCAGGACCGTGAAAAATTCTACACATCTAGTTGAAACATTAAGAAACATCGAAATAAATCCGGAGGACATACTAGTAAGTTTAGACGTCGAATCCTTGTTCACCAATATTCCGATCAAGGACACTATGAATCTCATCAAAAAACTCATACCGGATAACAGAGTGGATTTAATCGAATTTTGCTTAACCAACACTTATTTCTCAGCATTAGGCAAACTCTACAAACAGACGGAAGGCGCCGCCATGGGTTCTCCATTATCCCCAGTAGTTGCGGAAATTTTCATGGAAGAATTCGAAAAGAACGCTCTCAACTCAGCATCACTAAAACCGAAACTATACCTTCGATATGTTGACGACACCTTCATTATCTGGCAGCATGGAAAAGAGGAATTAGATAAGTTCCTAGACCACCTCAACTCACAACACAGCAACATCAAATTCACAATGGAGATGGAAAAAGACGGCAAACTACCCTTTTTGGATGTACTAGTCGAAAAAGCTGTACCATCTTTACATTTCGCCGTATACAGAAAACCTACTCACACTAACAGATATCTACATGCGTCTTCCCACCATCATCCCAAGCAGAACACTTATCCACAGAGCACAATGTATCACCAACGATAACCCACACGCACTTCGCAACGAAATGGAACACCTACAGAAAACCTTTGTAGCCAACGGATACACTAGGAGCACTATCAACAAAGTATGCAAACAGAAACCCAAAGCCATGAAGAACCAGGAAGAAAAAGATACGAACGAGCATACTATAAAAAGATGGGTGACATTACCTTACATAGAGGGTACAACAGATCGAATCGGCAGGGTACTCAGGAAAGCCGACATACGTACGACCTACTCTACGGCAACCACGCTTCGAGGTTTCTTAGGAAACCAAAAGGAAAATCCCACTGGAAATGGAGGGCATTTACAAAGTTCCCTGCGGGTCTTGCAACAAAGACTACATCGGAGAAACAGGACGGACCATCAGAACAAGAATTCGTGAACATCAACGCTGCACACAAAAAAACCAGGTCCACTCATCAGCAATTGCGGAACATGCAGCGGTAGAAAACCATTCAATCGATTTCAACAACGTCAAAATATTGGCCAGGACGAAACACTATTTTCAAAGAATTGTAAGAGAAGCAATTGAGATAACCAAACATCCACAAAATTTTAACCGAGACGCTGGATACAACCTCTCTTCACTTTGGCTACCTTGTCTACGTTTTGGAAAAAACAACGTTTACCAAAAATCTTCGATCCCAAAAACTAATTAATTAATTTCAACTTTCATAACTATTTCCCTTCTTATAAACCCCCGCCTCTGTTTAATGTTTTTATGACCTCCTTTATCACCGTAAATTTCCCCTTTTGTCTTCTAATTGACCCTTCTATTAGTTAATTTTGTAACCCCCTTTTTTACCTGTTTTTCTAATTGACCCTTCTGTTAGTTAATTTAGTAACCCTTTTTTACCTACTTTCATTTATATATATAACAGTTGTAGAGATATTGTCGATCAGTTTGATAAAGGACTCAGTCGAGTCCGAAACGTCACACAAAATAAATTTAACAGTATTTACCGGAAAACCTTGTATTTTCAAGAACATAGTCATTCTCACAGATAGTCAGGCAGCGATAAAAGCCTTGACTGCGCACACGGTAAACTCAAAACTGATGTGGGAGTGCCAAGAAAATCTGTGCGTCCTTAGTACCAACAACAGAGTCCTCTTGCACTGGGTGCCCGGTCACGAGGGCATTGAGGGTAACGAAATAGCAGATCAGCTGGCAAGAGACGGAGCAGCGGTCCGCCCAACTGGACCAGAGCCGTTCTGTGGAATCCCAACCTGTTCCATTAAAAGAAGCATAAGGGTATGGGAGGAAAACAAGAAATGCCAACACTGGGCCGCATTGCCAAGACTGAGACAAGCCAAACAATTCATACCGAGCCACTCAACTAAAAGAAGCAAACAGCTTCTACAGTTTGACAGAAACAAAGTACGGGTAATAACCGGAATACTCACGGGTCATTCGCGCTTGAAAGATCACCTTAAAAGAATAGGAATCATAACTGATAACCTATGCAGGTTCTGCCAACAGCAGGCTGAAACCTCGGAACACATTTTGTGTTGCTGTGAGGCAGTCGCAGCTCAGCGCCCAAAGTGTTTCGGAGAACACTTTGTGGACCATAGTACCATTGCAAAAACAGACCTACACCAACTAGATAAATTCCTTAGAGAAACAAAGCTGAGTGAGGACCTCTAGGCTGGAACTGGAGAAAGATCAATGAGGTATAGCACAATAGACCAATGGTCGCGGTGCTTGGAGGAATCCCTCCGCCTCCGATGAAATCAATCAAATCAATCAATCAATCAAAAAAATAGTCGAAAAATGAACATTTGAATGAAAAGATGCCTAAAGGAATACCCTATAACGCCGCCATTTTGTTATGTAACAAAAAAATAATTTTTTTTGTCAACACTTGAAAGTTCTAATAATATCATGTCAAAATTTTAAAACGATGCGATTATCTTATCACCATTGTAACGACTCGATTTCCGGGGTAGGCTCATCGGGCGCCAAGGGTTCGTTACAAAAATTTATTTGGTTGGACTTCAACTTATTTATTCAGGTTCTTACTAATATTTATACTTATTATTACATTTCCTATTTCATATGAGTTAGAGGCTATGTTATTCTGTTGTTTGACTTAGTTCTAGTTAATTCACTTAGGTTAGATTGCGTATTATTCTATCGTGCTACTTAGTTCTAGTTAATTCACTTGATTCACTTAATTAGCGGTTATAATATTATTTACTTATTATTATCACTTTGGTACTCATCCGCGTCTACTGTGTTCGGTTGCGTTGCCCGTCGCGTTACGTTGCTGGATACGTTGCGTTGCTCTGTGCGCTGCGTCGCTTCGTGCGTGGCGTTGCCCTGTGTGCTGCGTGGTTCTGCGTTGCGGTGCTCGGTGTGTTGCGTGGCTTCGTGCTGGGCGTTGTTGCGTATCTCCGTGCGTTGCGTTGCTCGTGCGTGACGTAGCGATTCGTTGCTTAGTCGCGTGGCGCTGCGTTGCGTGGCTTCGTGCGTGGCGTAGCTCGGTGTGTAGCGCTGCGTTGCGTGGCTTCGTGGGGGGACGTAGCTCTGTGCTTCGCATGGCGCTGCGTTGCGTTGCTTCGTACGTGGCGTAGCTCTGTGCGTCGCATGGCGCAGCGTTGCGTTGTTCCGTGTGTGCTTTCTCTCGTGCGTTTGCTCGGTGCTGCCGCTGATGTCCTCCAAGATCCTCGGGTCCCTAGGTCATCGTCCTCGGGTGGCCGTCTGCGTTCCGTTTGGGATCTTCGGTCGCGCCGCCTCTTCGTCTTGCGTTTTCCTTTCGGCGTCTTAGTCTTGGTGGAGTACGGTTCCGTGGTTATGTTCACGGGAACTGGTTGGCTGATCTAAGCGGACTTCTATAAGCCACAGACCTTAGACTTCTTCAGCATGGCCAGGAGTAACCGTAGCGTCGTAGCTCCTCTGAAGTACTTTGAGCCTAAAGATTTGACGGACTTCTATAAGCCACAGACTCAAACAATAGGTCAGTTCGTTCAAAATTGGCGTCAGCTTTCGCTTTGGGAGGAGTTTTACCTCGACCCGCGGCTACTCACTGACGCCGCCGACTGCTCAATTTGTGTTCGATGTTGGACTATATACTGGCCAGAACATGCACTGGCTGCGAATTATATCGGTTATATAAAAAATACATGATGTTTTTATATTATAGCTCTCTTTCGGTATTTTGGTTCTACAGCACTGTCGTTGTTGTAAGCGGAAATTTACCGTAAGATTTCCGTCCTTACACTTCCCTCCTATTTGGAAATGAAAGAGCTTGGTGTCTCCGGTATAGCTGTTGGCTCGTCCGTGGTGTGGTATGCCTGTGGCTCGTTATAGCTCTACGTGGCTCGACCTGTACTGCTGTGGGTACGACTCCGCTAGTCTCATGTCTCAGCATGGTCTGTGCTCCTTTGGGGTCTTCGCTCGACTGCGTCTGCTGGTCGTAGCTTAGCGTAGTTCATCGTGCCTTCTCGAAGCTAGTATTCGCTTGAGTCCTTGGGCACGACTCTGCTCTCCTTAGCTGATCGTTATCATCATTCGTTTTGCGGTGTTCGTGTCTGCTTCCGCTGTGCTTCTCTCTCTGCTTCCATCTCTTGTGTGGCCTCGACATCCCCTGTCCACGTCCCGTTGTGTCGCCTGGCGTCTCCTGTGCTCTATGTGCCTCGACATCCCCTGTCTACGTCCCGTTGTGTCGCCTGGCGTCTCCTGTGTTCTAGATCGTCTTTGCTCTCGTTGCCTACATTTGACGATGGGTTCCTTAGCTCTGGCGTTGTTTGTCGTACTGGCCGTGGCTGGTCGCAGCCCGGCTCTTGGTACGCCTCAGCTGGCCTTCCTTTGGTCCCTGTGTGTCGTCCCTTGTGGCTGATTCGTCTCTGTGTTTGGCGTCCGCTCTGTTGGTCGTGGTTCCACTGCGTTTGCTGGTCGTAGGTTAGTGTCCTCGCCGTGCCTTCTCGAAACTAATGTTAGTTTGAGTCCTGGGCACGACTATGTTAACCATAGCTGCGCGTCGCCTGTTAGTTCATTGTTTGTCATCATCTGGTTAGTTATTCCACTGTTGATTTTCCGTTACTACACTATTGGTCAATTAGTTCACTTGCCCTTTTCACTGTTCGTTCACTGATTGTTTCTTGTCTTTGATTGTTTTCACTGTTTTTCCACTGATTATGTACTGTCTGTTTGATTGGTCTTTAATAGTTAGTTCACTGTGAATCTACGGGTCACTGTACTGCTAGTTGTTTGATGAAATTCTTGTCCATCCTACTGTTGGTCCACTGCCAGTTTTCCTTGGTTTCTTTTATTTGTGAGGTCCCTGCTCGGGCGCCATTGTAACGACTCGATTTCCGGGGTAGGCTCATCGGGCGCCAAGGGTTCGTTACAAAAATTTATTTGGTTGGACTTCAACTTATTTATTCAGGTTCTTACTAATATTTATACTTATTATTACATTTCCTATTTCATATGAGTTAGAGGTTATGTTATTCTGTTGTTTGACTTAGTTCTAGTTAATTCACTTAGGTTAGATTGCGTATTATTCTATCGTGCTACTTAGTTCTAGTTAATTCACTTGATTCACTTAATTAGCGGTTATAATATTATTTACTTATTATTATCACTTTGGTACTCATCCGCGTCTACTGTGTTCGGTTGCGTTGCCCGTCGCGTTACGTTGCTGGATACGTTGCGTTGCTCTGTGCGCTGCGTCGCTTCGTGCGTGGCGTTGCCCTGTGTGCTGCGTGGTTCTGCGTTGCGGTGCTCGGTGTGTTGCGTGGCTTCGTGCTGGGCGTTGTTGCGTATCTCCATGCGTTGCGTTGCTCGTGCGTGACGTAGCGATTCGCTTCGTGCGGGGCGTAGCTCTGTGCGTCTCGTGGCGCTGCGTTGCGTGGCTTCGTGCGTGGCGTAGCTCGGTGTGTAGCGCTGCGTTGCGTGGCTTCGTGGGGGGACGTAGCTCTGTGCTTCGCATGGCGCTGCGTTGCGTTGCTTCGTACGTGGCGTAGCTCTGTGCGTCGCATGGCGCAGCGTTGCGTTGTTCCGTGTGTGCTTTCTCTCGTGCGTTTGCTCGGTGCTGCCGCTGATGTCCTCCAAGATCCTCGGGTCCCTAGGTCATTGTCCTCGGGTGGCCGTCTGCGTTCCGTTTGGGATCTTCGGTCGCGCCGCCTCTTCGTCTTGCGTTTTCCTTTCGGCGTCTTAGTCTTGGTGGAGCACGGTTCCGTGGTTATGTTCACGGGAACTGGTTGGCTGATCTAAGCGGACTTCTATAAGCCACAGACCTTAGACTTCTTCAGCATGGCCAGGAGTAACCGTAGCGTCGTAGCTCCTCTGAAGTACTTTGAGCCTAAAGATTTGACGGACTTCTATAAGCCACAGACTCAAACAATAGGTCAGTTCGTTCAAAATTGGCGTTAGCTTTCGCTTTGGGAGGAGTTTTACCTCGACCCGCGGCTACTCACTGACGCCGCCGACTGCTCAATTTGTGTTCGATGTTGGACTATATACTGGCCAGAACATGCACTGGCTGCGAATTATATCGGTTATATAAAAAATACATGATGTTTTTATATTATAGCTCTCTTTCGGTATTTTGGTTCTACAGCACTGTCGTTGTTGTAAGCGGAAATTTACCGTAAGATTTCCGTCCTGACACCATAAAAACAAATCATGGAAAATGGCTCATTTTTGGGCGTCTAAAGGGATTGCTCCCTTAAAGCTTTAAAGGCAACTATTAGTTGGTACTTTGTAATTTAAAAAAAAAAATCAACAACAACTCACGTAATATCATCCAATTTTAGAGGATCGCTTCCAGTTCTAAGGTTTCGCCGAATCGAACTGAAATTCACAATTTCGTCGTCACTATCGCTTTCACCAAATAATAAATGAAACATTTTCAGTCAACGTAAGGAATCTTGTTTTACTTTTCAAACTGTCACTGATAGTTACGTTCGTTAATTCGTTCGGTTTTTAGACCAGTTTGAGCTTTAACAGTGTACGCACGAACGGCACAGTTACGGATTGCCAAACTGGACGACGCGACGTTTGTTGACGCCTGTCGATGCGAACGTCGCGACGTTCGTTACAGACATGGAGGTATATGTAGTGGAGATGGCGAGCAGCGACTGTTTTGAAGCCGGAGGTTTTCTCGCGATATTCACTATGCTACTATCAGCATCTTACTCACATGTATGTTAAACTCCGGTATTGAAAAGAAAAAAAGCGCAACCTTTAAATACTACGCTACTATTTGCATTTCACTGCCACCGGGCATGAAACGCTCCGTACAAAAACGTCGGCGTGTTGCCATCTTCATTATTTATATCTCCATGGTTACAGCATACGGCCCCTGGATTAGAGTCGTTACAGGGTGATAAAGGACTGCCTAAATTTCACTGTTCTCCACGAATAGGGCTGAACGGTATACTCGTGGGCGCGTAAGGCTTTGTTAGTCGTATAGTAACCTTCACTGCATCTCAGCATTAAACACGTTTCGGATTTCAACCCATAAAATAATAAAGTTTCACTCAGGCTTGGCCGATTTTTTTGGTTTGTATTATCTTTGAAAACTCCAAATCTTGAAAAAAAAAATCTTAATCTTTGGTTAAAAAAATGTCGGCTATGGAGTAACTATAAAAATTATTGCAAGTAGCTACAAATATCGAATTAACGTCTGAGTACAAAATTACGAGTGTAATACCTCAGTTCGAAAACCTTTTATGGCAACGGAAAATTTTGGCTCAAATTCATTCACAAAAATATCGTCAACATTTTTTGCTGGATATAATATCTGTTTCACTCCTGATCTGTTTCTCTTTAGAGATTTTCCTTCTCCCTCACAATCTCAGTAAAAATTGTTTACCGTCACCATGTGAACCGGCCTTTACTAATCCTAAAACGTGAAAGTACAAAATAATTAGAATAGAATAAAATGAGAATAATTTTTCTCTATGGCTGGGCGGTATAAACATCGAAATTATTTCAAAAATTGTTTAATATCCGATTAAGGCGAAAGTTCTTAAATTATTTAACATTAACCATTTTTCGTTACATTTTTGATTTATTTTGCTACTTGAAATTGGTTTCAAAAATAAATTATATTAATGATACGTTCATCTTTCCTATTTAATTATATTACCGCTCAACTACCAGTTTCTGTTTATCTGGGACGCGGTGCATTTGACAATTAGTCTTTCGTTCGAATCTATGGGGTCTATTACGAAACTCGAGCCGAGTGAGTAACTCACTCACATTTGAACTCGACTCGAGCAAAAGTTGGTATTATGAAACTCGACAATGGAAAAGTCACTTCATTTCCAACAGTCGAGTGCGTTTGACATGTCTTACAAGTAAATACTCAAGACTCGATCGGCTCTCATAATATGCAGTTCTCTTTACTCACGCATTTTTCACGACTAAAAGTCGAGTGAAATTCGACAAGTAAGTAGGTATGGCGACACTTGAGCCAGCCTGTCGTGATGTCACAGGCGGTGTTGCCAGAGTTCAATGACCTTGGGCGGGAGCTAATGACCTTGGAGGTGGGGCTAATGCCCTCTGGCGGGGGCTAGTGACCTTGGGTGGGGGGCTTATGACCTTGGAGCTAATGCCCTCTGGCGGGGGGCTAATGACCTTATACAGTAGGCCAAGTTCACAGCCATTAGTGTAGGTAGTTGACCATAGGCAAAGGGGCGGGGCCAACAACCCTAGCCAATTGGCCAAGGACAGAGAGCTTAGTATAGGTAGATGGCTTATACACTAGGTAGATAGCTTTATGCAACAGGTAGATGGCCATAAGCAAAAGGACAGGGCATAAGGCATGGTTAATGCCCTTACGCACTAGGGCAAGGCAAGGAACCTTGAGTCTGGAACTGTATTTAGTTTACACTAAATGGGCGGGGCTGTTATGATGTCAGTGAGACCGAGTACTCTAATTAGCATGGAGTATACGTTTGTATCTATGTAAAAGGGGCGGAATAGATAGATGTTTACATCCAAGAACTATGAAGAGCATGTACGGCTTCTTGATACAATTATAATGCAGCGTTTGCTTTTTATGCAGCCTTTTGATCTTGCGAGATGACGATTGTTTATTATTTATTTTGTACGAGCTGAGTTTATAGTATGACGACTATGCACTTGTACGTGCATTTTTCCTGAGCCGTATGATAAAATCAGGTTTTGTGTAATTTTTTGCTATCAAGACTGGCATTGGGTCAAGTTCGAGGCGGTACAAGTGCTTATGCTTCGATTTTCGCGCGTTTATTTTTTGCTACATCAAGTTCGAGGTGATACAAGTGTATATCTGAGAGGGGTATTAGCAATTTTGCTTATGCTTTAATTTTCGTGCGATTATTTTTGTTTTGATTGAGTTGATTCATCTTTTTGTCCAATAACACTGCATAATATTGCGAAATTGTGTCTGAAAACTACAAAAAGTATTGAGGTTTTTTCGCATTTTAGTGACTTATGCGTCAATTTTCAAGCTTTTTATTATTTTCTGATTGAGGAGATGCATCACTTTAACCAAAATTATTATTTAATGAAGCAGGATTTTTTCGCATTTTTCCCGCGTTTTATTATTTTTGTAGGACACTTTTGCTGATGTTATTGCTTAATATTATAAAATTGTGTCTGAAAACTTCAAAAAGTATTGAGTGAAACAGGTTTTTACGTGTTTTGCAGTAAAAACTATCACAGACAGTTTAAACAACTTTTTATTAGACTATGTAATGAGTTGCAGTAATTTTTACGCGTATTTTTTCCAGTTCATGTAACAAATTTTGTGTATTTATTAGTTTTTGATTAAGGTGACGCATCTTTGTTGCCAATATTATTGCCTAATATTATGAAATTGTAGCTAAAAACTTCAAAAAGTATTGAATGAAACAGGTTTTTTCGTTTTTGCAGTGAAAAAGAACTACCACAGACAGTTAAAACAACTATTTTTAGATTACGTAATGAGTTGCAGTAGCTTTTTCGCGTATTTTTCCAGTTCATGTGACAACTTTTGTGTATTTATTAGTTTTTGATTAAGGTGACGCATCATTTTAGCCAATATTATTGCCTAATATTATGAAATTGTAGCTAAAAACTTCAAAAGGTATTGAATGAAACATTTTTTTCGCATTTTCCGCGTGTTTTATTATTTTTTGTGAGAGATGAGGCAACACTTTAGCTAATATTATTGCGAAATTGTGCCTGAAAACTTCAAAAAGTATTGAATGAAGCAGATTTTACGTTTTTAGCAATCAGAAGTAACTACCGAGACAGTTTAAACAACTATTTTTTAGATTATGTAATGAGTTGCTGTAGATTTTTACACGCTTTTTTTCGGTTCATGTGTAAATTTTTGCGTATTTATTAGTTTTGATGGCGATGATGCACCATCTTAGCCAATTAATGTGAAATAATGCCTGAAAACTTCAGAAGTAGTAAATGAAATAGGATTTTTTTCGCATTTTTACGGCTCCTGCAGCATTTTTCGCGCGTTTTATTATTTGTGTACGATACGATGCAAAACTTTAGTTGCTATTATTGTGAAATACAGCCTGGAAACTTCATAAGTATTGAATAGAACAGTTTTTTTTCGCATTTTTACGGTTAATGCGTCAATTTTCGAGTGTTTTATTATTTTTTGGTAGAAGACGATGCAGCACTTTAGCTGATATTATTGCGAAATTGTGTCTGAAAACTTCAACAGTATTGAATGAAACAGATCTCTTTAGTTTTTTCAAAATACGTATATTTATACATGTCAGTATAATACAAGTTGTTTTAATATAATACAATACTATGATATAATACAAAACTTATTTATAAATTTACAATATATGGTTAAAAACCTAAAAACCTTAATATATTCATTATTAGCTTACAAATTAAATACTTTACATGTTTATATCTAACAACTTTTAGGAGACCTTATAAGCATAGGAATCCTCTATAGTTATCACGATTTTACTACAGATTTTTTCGTATATCTTTTTGAAATGTCTAAAAATTGTAACAAGAAATTAAATTAATATCAATTCAAACTAAATTAACTATAGAATAGCACCGTGATAAGCGTATCCGTAATGTTTCACGTTTTCTCGTATATTCTTGAAGCTGTTCGCTGCAGCTGCCAAATTAATTAATTATAGTTTGCAGGAATACCACTCTGCGTTGTTGCACCTATTAAGATTCTAATTATTTTCCACAAAAGCATTTCATATCTTCTTGCAAAAAATTATTACACCTATCAAATTAATTATTGAGTGCCAGGTACTATGATAATGGCATCCACATTGTTGCATATATGTAGGTATTAAAATTCGAATTATTTTCCACAGAAGCAGTTCATAACTTCTTGCAAAAAATTATTACACCTATCAAATTAATTATTGATTGCCAGGTACTATGATAATGGCATCCACATTGTTGCATATATTAAAATTCAAATTATCTTCGTCGAAGCAATTCATATTTTCTTGCAAGAAATTATTGCATCTACCATATTAATTATATAACACTGGAATTGTGATAATGGTATCTACATTGTTGCACCCATTGAGATTCGAATTATCTTCGCCGAAGCAAATTGTCATCGATTTTTCTCGTATATTCTTGAAGCAGATCATTGCATCTGCCATATTCATCATGGTACATCTAAGTACCTACACCCTACCTATAATAACAACAATAATCACAAAACAAAACAACCGACACCAAACAAGTTGTGAACTTGTTTTAAGTACTTCATATAAAAGGGATCATAGCGCAGTATGACCCTGAACCTGGCTCGTAAACGCAAAAGGCTACAGACGAAGATGATCGCATTGAACAGTAGCCATACCTAAATTATCTACTAAGAATATGTATTTTCTGCTCACACATAGTTATAGTTGCTAGTGTGCAGCAGAGGTATGTAAAAACTCATACAGCCTTGTAGAATAGTGCAATATTTTCTGTAATTAATGTGATAGATGTAATGGCTGGTTATGCAGACTCCCTTGTAGATTGTTTGGAAGGGGTATTGTGAAATTGTATAAAAGTGGCAACTAAAGCCTGAAATACATGTGCAGAATATATGCATGCAGCAATGCAGGCATCCCTGCATGAGAAACAGATGTGCAGAATTTTTTGGCAGATCTTTTGGTTGTATTTGTCCCAAATATACTTTTTCCTAGTTCCATGAAACGCTCCTTCATTGATACTCCTCTCCACAGGTACAAAATTACTACTAAACATTACCTGTCGAACCACTTTTTCATGTTTCTGTGTTGGTAAATTTCAACCTCAAGTTGTGATAATACTGCCGCTGCACCGCAAAAGTAGAAGTAGAGACATCTTGCAGCGCTCCGCTGCATGCAGTGTGACCGTGTATTTCGTCGCACTTAAACTCATGCGTTCTAAATCAGTTTTGCCGCGCTGCATGCAGATATATGCACATGTATTTCTGGCTTAAAGATACGGTAGAGTATAATCGCACGGTCTTTTAACCGTACTTTAGCAAATTCAGCTTTATTAGGTAAGACTATTTTTTTGATGCCCAACCCTCTAATAAATAAAAAATTTTCAAGATTTCAGTGGTAATTAAGAATTATAAGGCCACTTACCGATATATGCATCTAGGGGAAAAATCAATAAGGACATTTTTATAGAGGGTAAGACTTTTTCCTTTTTTGATACTCGGCCTTCTAATAAAGAAAAATTTTCAAAGTACAGGGATAACTCGAAACGAACCGTTTGCTTATTGATATATGCAGCTAGAGGAGTAAACAATGAGGAGATTTTTATAGCGGGTAAGACTATTTTCTTTTTTATTTTATGATATACTAGTTAACTTTTATTTTTTAAACTTTAAGTGAAAAAGGCGTAAGTTCATCAGGGGGAGTATTTATTGAGGATATACAAGCAGGCTACCAGCGTAGCAAAACACCTGAGGAATACAAGGATTCATGGACCTACGGTAAATCACACAGGATCATATGCTTAGAGAATAACTTGATAGCTTATCTAAAAATATTAAGGAGCAGGAGAAACAGTCATGTAGTCTATATATAGTGCCAGCAAACGCCTTCTAGCAATTTCTCATCGAGCAGCGCTTGAGGCCAGACGTTCTTTTTCATAACTTCGAAAATGTCGCGTTTTTTAATTATTAGAGACTGTACTACACAGGTCAACCGGTTTAATGTAAGAGGAAGGAAACTGGAATTCAAAATCTAATCGGTGCCTGATAGCGTAGAGCCTACTAGCTGGATTAAGAAGGCTATACAGGATATTGTTGAGTACGCTGTTCAAGACCTTCAACCGAAGGATCAGATCGGGATTACATTTTGCGGCGTCGACTTCAAGGAGCGAGGGCCTGCATGGATGAATTTTAGAGATGCTGCTTCTATTAAAATAGATGATATTTGGGGATTACTATCAAAGATTTTCCAAAGCAATTCATCAGGACTAAGTACGGATACATTCTGCCTAGGAGTAACATCAGTACGGCTGCTGACCGGTACTGGCCGTTCAAGAAAATACAGTTCTTTTGACGAGGAGTGTGCAGCTAGAAGGAGTATTATCGTCATAAACAACAAAGATAATCTATGTCTACTACGAGCCCTAGTTGTTGCAATTGCTGCAGTTGTAAAAGACTCTAATTACAACAAAATTAGAAAGAATGTAGGAAATGTTCAGACTCATCTTGCTATGGAGTTGCTGGCAAAGTCGGCTGTTAGCATACCGAGTGAAGGCGCGGGTATTCCTGAGCTAAGAATACTTCAGGAGGTTCTCAAGAAATCGTATCAAATTGTGGTCTACCAATACGCGAGTAAAGGCCGTACTGTGATTTTTGAGGGGCCTACGGCTGATAAGCGGCTGAATCTTGTACACCATAAGGGGCATTTCAATGTAATAGTCTCAATTACAGCGGCCTTTTGTTGCGGTTATTTTTGTAGCCTTTGTAATCAGCCTTATGATCACAAAAACAGGCATCGTTGTGAAAAAACATGCCCCTGCTGTCAACAGTCACCGGTATGTTCAAGTAATATTAAAAACAAATTTTGCAAAGATTGTAACCGTGAGTTTAGAGGACCAGAGTGCTACGAAAAACACCAAGCTGCTGAATCATTAGATAGGGGTAGTGTTTGTGAGCAAGTGAAAAAGTGCCTTGAGTGTCTCAAAACTTTCAATGCAAGTAAAATGCATGTATGTGGAGAAATTTTTTGTAAGATTTGCAAAATTAACGTGCCACAGGGGCATGCTTGCTTCATTTAGCCTGACAGCCGCAAACCACAGGGCAAAAATGTTCTTTACGTTTTCTATGATCTCGAAACACGTCAGGAAAAAATTGGTGATGAAAAAACAATAGATGGCCACATCTCAATTGGGGAAATAAAATTACACGAGCCTAATTTATTTGTGTTCCAGCAAAGATGTGTACAGTGCATTGACCACAAACTAAATATGTGCCAAAAATGTGGTTTGAGAGAACATGTGCTAAAAGCCAAGCCAGTAGAAATTTTTTTGGAGTATTTACCGGATTAAAAGAAAGATATTCAAGGAAGTTATTGTAATTGCTCATAATGGACAAGCGTTCGATCATCAGTTCCTTCTCAATCGCATACTTTACCAGACAGACATAAAAGTAGAATTAATAATGAGAGGAACGAAAATTATAACCATGCAGATAGGTAACCTTAAATTTCTTGATTCTCTAAATTATTTCCCCATGGCTTTATCACAGCTACCGAAGGCCCAGCTTACCGTCGAGTTTTAAAAATGGCTATTTTCCGCATCTATTTAATACAATAGAAAATGAAGGGTATGCTGGACCGTTGCCGCTAGCTAAATATTATAGCCCGAACACGATGAAAACAGAAGATCGTAACACCTTTCTGAAATGGTACGAACAGCACAAGACTGAAGAATTCAATATGCAACAAGACTTGGAGAAATATTGTAAAAGTGACGTATAGATTCTGACTGAAGCGTGCCTGAAATTCCGTAGTTTAATGATAGCAGAGTGCAGGGTTGATCCGTTTGTAGAAGCTACTACTATAGCCTCCGCATGTAACCTTGTTTTCCGACGTAATTTTCTGAAACCCAACACAATCGGCATAACCCCACCGCTAAAAATGGGTACCGTTATGCTGATAATCAGTCGAAGGAGGCCATACAGTGATTATTATGGGAGGCGGATCAGTGTAAAATTAATATCCAGCATGCAGCAAATGGACGAGAAGCTGTAGTAAATGGCGTTAAAGTGGATGGGTACTGCTCCGAAACACAGCAAATCTTCGAATTTCACGGCTGCTATTATCACGGTCACGTCTCTTGCCTACGGCATAATCGTGACGAGCAAAAACTGATCGTTTACGTGCTCTTGGATATGAAGTATTCGAAATGTGGGCCTGTGACTTCGATAAACGACTTAGTATCGATAAAAAGATGATGAATTATTTAACCTATCATCCGCTGTTGAATAGTTCACCCCTAAAACCGAGAGATGCCTTTAATGGTGGACGAACTGGGAATACTTATAGTTACTATAAGTGTAAACCCGGTGAAAAAATTAAATATTTAGATGTGTGTTCCCTCTACCCATGGGTATGCAAAAATGGTAAATTCCCTATTGGGCACCCATCGCTATATGTTGGAGATGATAACTGCTCTTAACTTGATTTAAAGAAGATAGAGGGGATAATTAAGTGTAAAATACTGGCACCAGAAGAATTATTGCAGCCCGTGTTGCCTCTTAAGCAGACTAGGAAATTGATGTTTTCACTTTGCCGAACTTGTAGTGAAAATAAAAATCAAGACGAGTTTTGCCCCCACTCTAATGAAGAAAGAGCATTGATAGGGACTTGGGTGATAGATGAGGTGACGAAAGCTGTAGAAAAGGGGTACAAGCTGCTTGAAATATATGAGATATGGAGCTATGATGTGAGGCAGTACGATAAATTAGCAGCTACTAGTGGGATGTTCACAGATATAATGAACAAGTTTATTAAAATGAAACAGCAGGCTTCAGGCTGGCCGAGTAAATGCTCATCTCAAGAGGCAAAAGGAAAGTATATTGAGGATTTTTTTGTCTATCGAGAACGTCAAACTAGAGTTCGATGAAATTGTCGGCAACCCTGGTTTAAGATCTCTATGTATAGCAGCCTACACAACAACACAAGCCCACTTGAAACTGTACCATTATTTAGATCAACTAGGAGATCGCGTTTTATACTATGATACAGATTCCGTAGTTTACATAGCTAGAGAGGGGGAATACGAGCCACCAACTGGAGAGTTTATAGGAGATATGACAGATGAATTAGAGCCTTATGGTGCCGGTAGCTTTATAACCGAGTTTGTGAGTGGAGGCCCGAAGAACTATGGATATAAACTTTTTAGCACGAGAGAAAACGCTGAAAAGATAGTTTGCAAGGTTAAGGGCATTTGCTTAAACTACGAGGCCTCAAAACTGGTAAATTTTGATACAATAAAGAACATGGTTTTGTATCCAGAACAAAACCAATATATTTTACTGCCCACCCAAAACTTTCGACGTACAGAGGACCATTCGGTTATAACCAAATCAGAAATAAAGAAGTACAGACTCCTATCCGAAAAGAGACGATTTCTAGAAGACAACGGCTCTGTTCCTTACGGCTACAAGAGAAAGAAGTATTTATAGAATTAATATGTAATTCTAAATAAGATTTAGTATCAGTAATTAGTTCTTATTACACTTTTTATATCACTTTCATTTAAACTTTATGACCTCTGAATTGGTATTAATTTAATTTTTTGCTTAATTTTAAGACATTTCAAAAAGATATACGAAAAAATTTGTAGTAAAATCGTGATAACTGTAAACGATTTCTATGTGTATAAGGTCTAACATCTCCAACGACGACTGTCCACCTTGCCTTGGTGTTGGGGCTGAGTAGGGTTCGCCCGAAACTAAGAGAGAGTCAACCTCCCTCTCCATCCCCTAGCACCCCTTCCCACCAAACCCCCCTCTCACCAAACCCCCCTAACATCCTTTCCCTCTCCATTCATCTCCTAACATCATTTCACTCCACCTTCACGGGCCGGATCAAGGTGTCACACGACCCGTGCCGATGATCAACCAGGCTGGGGGCCCTCATAGCCCAGTCACGAACGGAGTATCCGGATACTTGGCGACCTCCGGATTAAGCAGCCTTATCTGTACAAGCGGATCTCTGTGCAGACGGACTTGTGTTCTCCGTAACTCGTGGGAACACTATGCATTCGAAAAAAACAAAAAAAAAACAAACAAAAAACCAGAGTCCGGATCTCTCAAAAAACCGGCCGGAGAGGTGAACGGAAGTCCCCTCTGCTCCACCCCAATGGGGTTACCCGCAAGGACTCCGGCAATCAAACCTGGTTCAAGCGACTTACCTGCGAGGACTGCGGTCATAGAACCTGGTCTGAGCAGCTCACCCGCAAGGACTCCGGCAACCAAACCTGGTCCAAGCGACTCAACATCACCCGCGAAGACTCCGGCAACCAAACCTGGTCCATGCGGCTCAACATCCACGAAGACCTCGGCCCCCAAACCTGGTCTAAGTGGATGCTCCACGCGCCACATCGCTCCGTCTAAACATCTCTATAAAGAGAAGAAAACGGCCTTGGGAATCCTGAAGCGCCTCAGTAGCATACCTGAGGAACAGCGGACGGACAAACAACGGGCCTCCTTCGACTGGGCTTTAAAGCTGACCACCGAGGGTGTGGCACCATCAGGCAAGGATCAAACGTCCAAGAGACAAAGATCGCTGGATGAGTCCCCCGAGGCGGCAAAAAGGGCCAAGACGGCTAATATAAGCGCCGCGGCACCTTTAAGGCCCTTCAACGAAATCCTTAAGGAACACCTCGTGATGGCCGTCATCGACAGAAGTGACGATGACGGAAGGATCACTCCAGAAAAATGGAAGCGTCTGCAGTCCGTGCTGGCGGATGATTTCCTCAAAGCTTTGAAGGAACATTCTGGTCCTCTTCCCCTCTGACACGACGGCGGATGGCATCAGGGCCACGTCAAACTAGTGGTCTGCTCCGATCAGAGATCGGCAGATCTCTACAAGGAAGGAATTGCTGGTCTGGGTGAGGTTTGGCCTGGAGCTAAGTTGGAGGTTGTGGCAAGGGAGGACATCCCAAGCCGACTCCGAACAAGAGCCAGGATACCAAGCTTGCCTTCTGATGCGGCGACAGTCCTGGAGATCTTAAAGGTCTGCAATCCAGATCTTCCAACGAACAACTGGAAGATCGCTAAGATGGAGGAGCCAGAAGGGGACGAGAGGGTCGCGATAATCGTGATTAACAAGGAGTCCCTGGCCCCCTAGCTAGCCTGAAGGGTGTGGTGAGGTTCGGCTTCAGCCAAATCACACTCAGGGTATACAAGGCGGATGCTGCAAATCCCAGAACGAGTGCGACGAGCATCGAAGCCTCGGAAAGGGAAACCAATTCAGCCTCCCATGTCGTCCACAGTGACGACTCAAAACTCGCCGAGTCTGTATTGGCGATAGATCTGATGGACCCGACACCAAACGACTCCAATTCAGCACTGGCGTATCGGGATCACCCGTCCTTAACGGACGAAAGTGATCTCGGCTCGGAGGCTGGAATGGAAGAATGTTCGACGGGTCCTCCCGAGGGCAGTGAGGAAGATCTGCTTGCATCTGACCCGGAAGACCCGGCAGATGCGAACCTGACCGTGATCGAGGTCAATGCTGAGAATACTGCAGATTAACCTCCATCACTCGAAAACGGCATCAGCCTCCCTACTTCTCCGTCTAGGCAGGGATGGAGAAGACCTTGTCTTGATCCAGGAACCATGGATTGTGAATGACGTGGTTACTGGCCTCAAGACCCCAAACTATACTCTGTTCTATGCAAGGAATTATGGCAAGCCAAGAGCATGCATTCTTGCAAAAAACAGTTTAAATATATTTCTGCTACACAGCTTCAGTGACTCTGATATCGTCACAGTAAGCCTTGAACTGAATAATAAGATTCACTGGCTGATCTCGGCCTATCTGGCCCTCGACCATCAGGGCCCGCTACCACCGAGTATCATGAGCGATCTTATCGCTAAAGCTAGTAAGCTCAATACCGGTGTCATCCTGGGGTGTGATGCAAATGCGCATCATACAGTCTGGGGTAGCACCGACACAAACGTTAGAGGGGAATCGCTTTTTGACTACTTTTTAAGCACTAACCTTCTTCTATGTAACACAGGGCATGAGCCCACCATTATAACCAGGAATAAACAAGAAGTTCTTGACATCACGCTGGTTTCCGATAACATTTCACACATGGTTAGCAACTGGAACATCTCTGAAGAAAACTCTTTCTCGGATCATTGCTACCTCCAATTTAATCTGAAAGATTACAAACCTATCCCATATGCCTTTAGAAACTACAGGAGGACCGACTGGGTCAAATACAGGGAAACTCTTAGTAGCTTACTCCCACACACACCGCCACTCGAACTGAGTAGCTCAACTGATCTCGACGGCCTGGTTACCACCTTAACGCGCGCCCTAAACGAGGCAATGTCGAACTCTTGTCCTGAGAGCAGGCCAAGAGGGAGACATAAGCCGCCATGGTGGAACGCAGAACTCGGGGCTCTTAGGAAGTGCTGCAGGCAATGGTTCAACAAAGCCAAGAGCACCAAAGACGTTTGCGTCTGGGACTCCTACAAAGGATCACTTCGCAAATACAAATACAAACTGAGAAAGGCGCAACGTAATTCCTGGAGAGTCTTCTGTAGTGAGATAGAAAGTTCCTCCGAGGCATCGAGGCTTCGTAAGATTCTCTTCAAAAATCCAACCACACCATGCTACCTGAAGAGACCGGACGGATCTTTGACTATCTCAAGCAGGGAAACCACTGATCTTCTCCTAGACACCCACTTCCCTGGTAGCTCGCACCTTGAACCGGAGCGGGTAGGCATTACAAGAAACCATACACCGTTCAACTTGGATGCTCTTATAACAGAGACCAAGCCCCTCTGGGCGATAGAGGGCTTCAAACCATTCAAGTCTGCGGGACCGGATGGAATTATTCCCGCTGAAATACAGCAGACCTCGGATATAATTCTGCCCTGGCTGAAGATTATACTGAAAGGCTGTCTGGATCTAACCTACATCCCTACAACATGGATGGAAGTTAGGGTGGTTTTCATACCTAAAGCAGGAAAAAGCTCTCATGTATGTCCTAAGGATCTCCGACCTATCAGTCTATCATCCTTTCTTGTGAAAACACTGGAAAGACTAATGGATGTATACATCCGCGACAATCTTGACAAGCGATTGCTTTCAACATCACAACACGCGTACTGGAAGGGGAGGTTGGTCGAAACGGCCTTACATTCGCTCGTGCGCTCCATTGAGAAATCTCTTAGCATTAAAGAATACACCATGGTTGCCTTTCTTGATATCGAGGGGGCTTTCAACAACGTCAGACCAGAGGCCATCACTGACGCACTTTCTATCCTGAAAGTGGAGTCCTCGCTTGGCGCGCTGATCCATCTGATGTTAACATCCAGGATTGTGAACACAAAGCTGGGCGAGTCCTCCTCTCGAAGGTTTGTCAGCAGAGGTACACCACAAGGTAGCGTACTCTCCCCTCTTCTGTGGAATTTAGTGGTCAACAAACTACTATTGAGAGTGGAAGGGGCGGGCTGCAAAGTGATTGCTTATGCCGACGATGTTACAATTGCCGTCTCGGGGAAGTACCCAAGCACACTGAGTGAGATATTGCAGAATGCTCTCTCCATTCTTTCTAATTGGGCTTCTGAATGCGGACTGGGCGTGAACCCATGCAAAACAGAATTAGTCCTCTTCACCAGGAAATACAAAAATCCTCACGTAGACCCTTCTTCTCTGAATGGTACCAGTCTAGTTTTCACCGATAGTGCAAAATACTTGGGTCTTATTTTGGACAGGAAACTTCACTGGAAACCTCACATTCAGGAACGAGTAAGGAAAGCAACAGTTGCGCTTTACTCATGCAAAAAGGCCTTTGGCAATAAATGGGGTATGCAACCCCGGATAGTTCATTGGCTCTACGTGTCCGTCATCAGACCGATACTCATGTACGGTGTTGTTGTCTGGTGGACGGCCTTAGACAAAGCGGTTAACCGCACCACACTGGGAAAGGTACAAAGAACACCATGCATATGCATCAGCGGAGCTCTGAGAACAACTCCCTCTGTAGCACTGGACATGCTGTTCAGTCTGCCACCCTTAGACATTTGGCAAGCAAATGGCAGCCAGTGCAGCCATTCGGCTAAAGGCCTCCACACTGTGGACTGACATATGTGCAGGCCACTCAACAATTTTGAGTCACTTCAACACCGACTACACCCCTCCCAGTTATGACTTCGATAAAAACTTCTCAACAGCCATCCCAACCCGCCTAGAGTAGGAAAGGGACTTGGTACGAACGAAGAAAGAGTCCGCCCACATATATACGGACGGCTCCAAAACTGAAGACGGGGTAGGTGGAGGTGTTTTCTCTGAAATGCTTAATATTAGCAGCTCTTTCCGCCTTCCGGACCACTGTAGTGTCTATCAGGCGGAGCTTATGGCGATCAAGGAGGCCCTGTCCTGGCTGAGGTGTAATGTAATATCTACTAGGGATATTAGCATTTTCACAGACAGCCAAGCGGCGATAAAATCCCTGGAATCGACCTCGACAACATCAAAGGTCGCCGTAGAATGTAGATCATCTCTTAAGGAGATGGCTGAACAGTTCAATATTCTTCTGTGCTGGGTGCCAGGACACTTGGATATTCCAGGGAACTGTATGGCTGACGAACTCGCTCGGCGCAGTACCACCCTTCATACTTCACCGGTATATCAGAACCTGGGTGTGCCTCTCTCCACATGTAAACTGCTACTGAGACTGGACTCAATTGAGAAAACCAACTCAAGATGGGCGGAGGGTACAACACGTCACACTGCGAGACAGATCTGGCCAAAGCTGGATCTTAATCGTTCTAAAAGGCTGACTCTGCTCAAAAGGGCGGACATCAGCAAAACAGTCGGTGTCCTAACCGGACACTGTCTTATAGGTCGGCATGCAAAAAGGCTTGGACTTTTTTCAAACGACTTCTGTAGAAGCTGCCAGGAGGAGGAGGAGACAGTCCTTCACCTTCTCTGTACTTGTCCAGCTCTGTCCGTCAGAAGGAAAGCTCATCTCGGTGCGTACTTCTTCAACTGTCTTGGTGAACTTGCCATAATGGAATCCAACGCTTTATTATAAGCTCTAAATGGTTCGACGAGTAGGACCGCAGTTGATGATCCTCTGGTATCACAACGGACCTTTTAGGTCTAAGTGTGTCCGTGTTCTCACGGACAGCTACGTGTACCTACGTACCTAAGGTCTAACATGTAAAGTATTTAATTTATAAGATAATAACGAATATAATAAGGTTCTTAGGCTAAAAAAATATTGTAAATTTATAAATAAGTTTTGTATTATATCACAGCATTGCATTATATTAAAACAGCTTGTATTATACAGACATGTATAAATAAACGTATTTTGAAAAAACTAAAAAACCTGTTTCATTCAATACTTTTGAAGTTTTCAGGCAAAAATATCGTTTCGTTAAATACTTTTTGAAGTTTTCAGCTGCAATTTCACAACATTAAGCGCGAAAATTGATGCATTTGCCGTAAAAATGCGAAAAAAATTCTGTTTCGTTTACTACTTTTGAAGTTTTCAGGCATTAATTAACAATAATAATAACTAAAGTATTGCATCGTCTCCTACAAAAATAATAAAACGCTCGAAAATTGACGCATTAACCGTAAAAATGCAAAAAAAACCTGTTTCATTCAACACTTTTGAAGTTTTCAGGCTGTATTTCACAATAATAGCAACTCAAGTGTTGCATTGTCTCGTACAAAAATAATAAAACACGCGAAAATTGACGCATTAACCGTAAAAATGCGAAAAAACCTAATTTTATCAAAACTTTTGAAGTTTTCAGGCAGTATTTCACAATAATAGTAACTCAAGTGTTGCATTGTCTCGTACAAAAATAGTAAAAAGCGCGAAAATTGACGCATTAACCGTAAAAATGCGAAAAAACCTGTTCTATTCAATACTTTTGAAGTTTTCAGGCTGTATTTCACAATAATAGCAACTAAAGTTTTGCATCGTCTCGTACACAAATAATAAAACGCGTGAAAAATGCTGCAGGAGCCGTAAAAATGCGAAAAAAATCCTATTTCATTTACTACTTCTGAAGTTTTCAGGCATTATTTCACAATAATATTGGCTAAGATGGTGCATCATCGCCATCAAAACTAATAAATACGCAAAAATTGACACATGAACCGAAAAAATGCGTGTAAAAATCTTCAGCAACTCATTACATAATCTAAAAAATAGTTGTTTAAACTGTCTCGGTAGTTACTTCTGATTGCTAAAAACGTAAAATCTGCTTCATTCAATACTTTTTGAAGTTTTCAGGCACAATTTCGCAATAATATTAGCTAAAGTGTTGCCTCATCTCTCACAAAAAATAATAAAACACGCGGAAAATGCGAAAAACATGTTTCATTCAATACGTTTGAAGTTTTTAGCTACAATTTCATAATATTAGGCAATAATATTGGCTAAAAAGATGCGTCACCTTAATCAAAAACTAATAAATACACAAAAGTTGTCACGTGAACTGGAAAAATACGCTCAAAGTTACTGCAACTCATTACATAATCTAAAAATAGTTGTTAAACTGTCTGTGATAGTTCTTTTTGACTGCAAAAACGTAAAAACTTGTTTCATTCAATACCTTTTGAAGTTCTTAGCTACAATTTCATAATATTAGGCAATAATATTGACTAAAAAGATGCGTCACCTTAATCAAAAACTAATTAATACACAAGAGTTGTCACATGAACTGGAAAAATACGCGAAAAAGCTACTGCAACTCATTACGTAATCTAAAAATAGTTGTTTTAACTGTCTGTGGTAGTTCTTTTTCACTGCAAAAACGTAAAAACCTGTTTCATTCAATGCTTTTTGAAGTTTTTAGCTACAATTTCATAATATTAGGCAATAATATTGGCTAAAAAGATGCGTCACCTTAATCAAAAACTAATAAATACACAAAAGTTGTTACATGAACTGGAAAAAATACGCGTAAAAATTACTGCAACTCATTACATAGTCTAATAAAAAGTTGTTTAAACTGTCTGTGATAGTTTTTACTGCAAAACACGTAAAAACCTGTTTCACTCAATACTTTTTGAAGTTTTCAGACACAATTTTATAATATTAAGCAATAACATCAGCAAAAGTGTCATACAAAAATAATAAAACGCACGAAAAATGCGAAAAAATCCTGCTTCATTAAATACTTTTGAAGTTTTCAGGCACTATTTCACAACATTAGGCAATAATTTTGGTTAAAGTGATGCATCTCCTCAATCAGAAAATAATAAAACGCTCGAAAATTGACGCATAAGTCACTAAAATGCGAAAAAACCTGTTTCATTCAATACTTTTTGTAGTTTTCAGACACAATTTCGCAATATTATGCAGTGTTATTGGACAAAAAGATGAATCAACTCAATCAAAACAAAAATAATCGCACGAAACTTAAAGCATAAGCAAAATTGCTAATACCCCTCTCAGATATACACTTGTATCACCTCGAACTTGTCCCAATGCCAATCTTAATGATGTAGCAAAAAATAAACGCGCGAAAATCGAAGCATAAGCAGAACTGATAATATCTTCAGATATACACTTGTACCGCCTCGAACTTGACCCAATGCCAGTCTTGATAGCAAAAAATTACACAAAACCTGATTTTATCATACGGCCCAACAAAAATGCACGTACAAGTGCATAGTCATCATACTATAAAGTCAGCTCGTACAAAATAAATAATAAACAATCGTCATCTCGCAAGATCAAAAGGCTGCATAAAAAGCAAACGCTGCATTATAATTGGATCAAGAAGCCGTACATGCTCTTCATAGTTCTTGGATGTAAACATCTATCTATTCCGCCCCTTTTACATAGATACAAACGTATACTCCATGCTAATTAGAGTACTCGGTCTCACTGACATCGTCACAGCCCCGCCCATTTAGTGTAAACTAAATACAGTTCCAGACTCAAAGTTCCTTGCCTTGCCCTAGTGCGTAAGGGTATTAACCATGCCTTATGCCCTGTCCTTTTGCTTATGGCCATCCACCTGTTGCATAAAGCTACCTGCCTACTGTATAAACCATCTACCTATACTAAGCTCTGTGTCCTTGGCCAATTGTCTAGGGTTGTTGGCCCCGCCCCTTTGCCTATGGTCAAATACCTACACTAATGGCTGTGAACTTGGCCTACTGTATAAGGTCATTAGCCCCCCGCCAGAGGGCATTAGCTCCAAGGTCATAAGCCCCCCACCCAAGGTCACTAGCCCCGCCAGAGGGCATTAGCCCCGCCCCCAAGGTCATTGAACTCTGGCAACACCGCCTGTGACGTCGTGACAGGCTGGCTGTCTGGCTCAAGTGTCGCCATACCTACTCAAGTAGGCCGTCGCCGAGTTTCATAGTCGCAGTATGTGGGTTTTTGGTCGAATCGCGTTTCGTAATAGGCCCGTCTATGAAAAATGTATGTGCCTATGTTATTTGGCCGTGTTGAATCAGAATTCCAAACACGCAATCGGTATTTATCAAAAACGTTTAAATGAGTTGAGATTGATATTGTGAACTGAGACTTTGGAGAGGTTATTTCGACTTCAGAAAGTCAACATTGTTACTACTCATTTTTGTTTGATCAGTTCACAGAATATGGCAACACAACCGACTACGGACTTGGTATGTACTTACAAAAAAAAAATAAGTTTCAAATTACGTGAACCTATAATAAAGGATAAGGCACGTACTGTAAGAAAACATCTATATACTCGTATGTGTATTTAGACTACTTATATATAATTTTCTATACATATTTCAATATAAAATTCACTTAAAATATATTTAATGAATAATTGTAGACGTATCACGATTTTGTAAATGCAAGCTGAACGTTGACTTCCTTAAGCACTTGGTACTCCTTTACGTTGACTGTCTTCACCTCTCTTTCTCCTTAACCATAGCCAATTGCTCTTACGGAAGTAATCCTCTATTTGTCCCAGCGTCATATTTTTGGTTTCTGGTAACATAAGGTACATTAGTAAAGACGCTCCGAAACTAGCTAGTCCAAACATAATAAAAAGTCCATGTGTTTTCAAAGTGAACTGAAGGTATGGGAAGATTTTAGTTAAACCAAATAGGGTGATATTGAAAGCGGCGAATACGTATCCAGCAATTTGCCCTCTTATTTTGCCAGGAAGAAGTTCTCCAATCATTATGCCTGGCATCGCCATGAAACCAGTGTTACACGCAATATATGAAAGAATAAAAAATCCTGATATGTAAATGTCTGCAGTAGTTTTCGGTTGACCCATTCGAATTAACACATATATCCCTAAGGCTATGGCACTCAAACCTGAGCCTATACCGGAAAATATTACCATGGAGCGTCTCCGCATTACCAATAGCAAAAAACAGAAGATTATTGTGCAGATCAATCGAACAACAGCGGTCATGACTGCTGCAGTCATACTATTAATTTGCGCTCCGAATTCTGAGATAATGTCCACAGCATAGAAGACGACTAAAAACGTTCCAGAGAGAATTTGAAGAAGGTGGAATCCATTTATAATTATCAATGGTTTCAATGTAGGACGCGCACAGCAAAGACTTAAAAAGTTATCCGTAGATTTCGAGAATGACTTTTCCAATTCAAATCGTTCGACTAGTCCGCTTAGTTCTCGTTTTGCGAAACGGTCGTCTCCTCGTAGCCATGATAAAGCCTTAGAAGCTTTTTCTATGTGACCTCTTCGCGCCAGCCACGTAGGACTTTCCGGGGTAAGAAACAAAGCTATTGCTGAAAGAACAGGCAGAATAGTACCGCACCATGCTACTGTTCGCCAATGAAGTTCTGTTCCAAGGGTGTATACAAAAAGTATTCCCATCGAGTATGAGACAAAGGGCGCACCGATCAACATGCCTCGTATCCGTGGTTCAGCGATTTCTGCAATATATATCTGAAAGTAAGAAGTGAATAATTATGTGAAAATTGCGATATATATTAACATTTGGAGTAAGAATAGCTACGTCAGTAAAAACGAACCAAAAATAATAACATTCTTTTAAAGATTCTCCAATGATTGAATGAGAGGTTTGTATTTTTACCAATGTCTATACACGTTTTATAACTGGGCCCCTATCACAGAACTCTAAACGAAATTTCGTACAAGGGGCCGTACACATACTACATCACGCAAATTTTTACTATTTTGGAGCCCCCGACCCCGTTGTCACACTTTGTTGCAAAATGTCATCCTCCCCCCTTCCCTGCGCTGTGACGTCACAAGGCTTAGTGTGTTTCAAAAATAAACACGAAGTAGAGCTAATATTCATCTGTTTTATTTAAAATAAATGAAAAATAATATTCATTAATAATAGATGAGCTCTTTGCGCACTTATCTAGATCAGAGCAGGTTAGATAAAAAACAACATTGCAGTTTTAATGGATTTTTTTTGTAACTTTTTCCCATAGATAGTAGACGAGATTAGAGAATTTAACGCAAATAGCTACTTCAGGGCTTAGTTAACTGCAAAAGGATAAAAGAAACGAATATTGGTTTGTCGTGACTAATGATTGAGATTTTGTTACATATACCAATATGATATATTGCAGGGTTGCCAGTAAGTTATTATGATATTAATTTGTAAGAAAAGTTTCGCTCCGATTAATTAGCGCCATCTGTTGACTCCTTCGGGTAACTGTCATACAAAACTCCTTAATAAACATGTTCACCGATATTGAACGATAACTTTAGAACACTTTAAGTTACGACTTTGAAATTTTATACACACTAATTTTATAATAGTGGCAGCTGAAACTAATTATATGAAAAATATCCCATAAGTCTTTCATGTAGTTGCCATACAAAAATTCTGTTACTTTATGGAACTCACTATAAATCAAAAAATCGAGTAGCCACTATACAATAATCTCTACCTGTAAGTAAAAGGTAGGTCATGTAATAATTGCTTGTGCTCTCCTCATTCTTTTGATATATTTCCAACTAAAATATAAATCGGAGTTCAGTATTTCATCTACACCTTTTCAACATGTATTTCAGATTATGTAAATTGTATTTCAGAATAGTGAGTTGTATTTCAGATTAGGTAAATTGTATTTCAGAATAGTGAGTTGTATTTCAGATTAGGTAAATTGTATTTCAGAATAGTGAGTTGTATTTCAGATTATGTAAATTGTATTTCAGAATAGTGAGTTGTATTTCAGATTAGGTAAATTGTATTTCAGAATAGTGAGTTGTATTTCAGATTAGGTAAATTGTATTTCAGAATAGTGAGTTGTATTTCAGAGTACGTAAATTGTATTTCAGAATAGTGAGTTGTATTTCAGATTATGTAAATTGTATTTCAGAATAGTGAGTTGTATTTCAGAGTACGTAAATTGTATTTCAGAATAGTGAGTTGTATTTCATATTATATAAATTGTATTTCAGAATAGTGAGTTGTATTTCAGAGTACGTAAGTTTGAATTCAGAAAACGTAAATTGTATTTCAGAATACGTAAGTTTGAATTCAGAAAACGTAAATTGTATTTCAGAGTATATCAATTGAAATTCAGAACACATCGAAATAATAAGACTTAATTTCACACTTGCATATCATCCAATGCCAAAGCTTTGGCATGGAAAGTGGTAGTATGCTGCGCCGCCCGAGCACAGTCACAAATTTTTTAATTATTTTTTTTTTTTTATTATTGAAAAAGAAAATTATTTTCGGTACAATCATTTACAGACGGGGTACTATCTGAATAAAAAATTTCAGTTAATTTGGTGCAAGTCGGGTGCTAAGTTCACACGGACCAATTTTTTCTCCGTTCCCTTGGGGGTACAAACAAAATTTTTTTCGGTACAATCAAGTGCAAACAAAATTCCACACGAAAACAATTTTTTTATTCAATTTGGTTAAAGTGGGGTGCTAAGTTCACAGAGGTTCTATTATGTATACTTAATGCGATCTCAATACAATAATTACGTTAAATGTCAACATACTGATAAAGAATGCAAGGGTACCTATCTGATATACAATTTACGTTTTTTGAATTTAAACTTACGTATTCTGAAATACAATTTACGTTTTCTGAATTCAAACTTGCGTACTCTGAAATACAAATCACTATTCTGAAATAAAATTTACCTTATCTGAAATACAACTCACTATTCTGAAATACAATTTACCTAATCTGAAATACAACTCACTATTCTGAAATACAATTTACCTAATCTGAAATACAACTCACTATTCTGAAATACAATTTACCTAATCTGAAATACAACTCACTATTCTGAAATACAATTTACATAATCTGAAATACAACTCACTATTCTGAAATACAATTTACCTAATCTGAAATACAACTCACTATTCTGAAATACAATTTACCTAATCTGAAATTAATATTATATAATCTGAAATACATGTTGAAAAGGTGTAGAGTATCATACGATTGGCTTGCAGCCGATCGTGACTGCGTTATGTTTTTATTATAATTTCTATGATATTTTTAGGATACAGAACAGGCCCGTGCGCAGAATTGGATGAGGGGGGGGGGCTTCATAATAAACCTAAAAAAAAGGTCCTTACTTCCCAATAACCCCCCCCCCCCCCCCGTGCGCACGGGCCTGATTCAGAATAATTTTAGTAAATTATTCTCCTTCAATTCATTGCGCCTTGGGTTGCACGGTGGAGTGTTCGCATGAGATGGAGCAGACGGATGGAAATCGATTCTTCAACTGCCAAAGAATCGCTTCATTCTATTGGTACGGCAAAGCCACAGTTTCTCTAGTTTTCATCCGGGGTAGGTGTGATCATTGTGGATGCCACAACTTCGTGCCTGGAGTCTTCAGTTTGTCTAGTGGCTCCAAACCTATTTCTACCTACTCCTTCAACAGCAGCGTGAAAATTTAGGATGTTTATAATAACCTCTTCCTATGAGCATTGTTATACAGCATTTTTTTCACGTGGAATTTGTAATCCGCCCATACCTATAATAAAAGACTACTATATAGCATGGAAATGGTAGCACTCATAACTTATCTTTTGCCATCCATCTGCAGCCTTTTTCGGTGGCGCTTGGAAATTGAACTGATCCTACAACTCGTTCCACATACTTAGCGGAATGTTAGACGAAAAACTTTGGTTTTAATATTTCACGAACCACTTATGCTAGGAAGTCAGAACTAACATAGATCATAGATGTATGATAATGTAGCCACTTGCTCGCTTAATTTTTATATGAGTGAAAGGGTTTGGGAGTTCTGAGAAAAACAATAGGTGCGTTTTTTTCAACTGGATCAGATAGAATTAAAAAAAAACGCAGTGGATCATCCCAAAAGCTACTTTAGCAGAGTTAACAATGCTGTTTGTAAATGCCATAAATGTCATACAAACAAAGATTTTTTTAATAATTTTCTACATTCTTTCTCTATCTTACACATGGATTTGCATTTCCGTACAAAATGTATTGAGTTACAGCGACTTTTCGATTAGCATATTCTGCCTTTGGGTGCAAATACCTGCTACAAATTGAATTTACTGCTGAATCGCATGGCGCCGTCTGTGACATTGCTCAAATATTTGCCATTTAAATAGTAAGCTTTAAAAGCACAAAATTTATCCATCAATGATCCCATTTTGATTTTGGACCATCTCTTTGTTGTTGTTTTCAATGTAAAACGAATGATCTTGATCTTGATCCAGTTGAAAAAAACGCACCTAATGTGTTCGAAAAGCTTAAAAGGTTAGGTCGAGACATTCTAAAATCCATATCTCCTGAACGGTTAATATCACAAGGTGGAAACTTGAAACATGCTAGACAAGGAACTAGGCAAAAAGATTGAAAATAATTTTTTAATAGTGGTCAGTGGCGTGGGTGGTAAAAAACTTTGCATTGCAATACCTCACAAACCAATTAAACCAGAAACAGGAAATGTGTCTTATGTTTAAAGATGGACAATAGGACTTGGCTGGAAGTATTTTTTAACAAGGTGATGGATGACCATTTTTCTCCTAAAAATCACATCTCATATCTCAATAACTGTATAAGATAGGATCTTACAATTAATACGGGAGTTTGACCTGTTAAACACCTAGCTGAAAAAAATCGTTAAAGGGAAACAATTCAATTGCCTCTATACATTGGAAACAGCAGCAACAGTTATTTGTCCTCCCATATGTCGATGTCGATTCGTTGTTCCATTTTCTATTTAGTCGTCATTTTCCTCAGAATAATTCAAACTTTCCCACAAATGAGTTTTTGCCATAACTTCAATCGTGAATAATAGGTCTGTTCTTTTTGCATGAAATTTCTGCACTTTTTTGCACTAGATTTTCTAAGTTTCTAAGTTTCAAATTCAACTTAAGCACTGTTTCATAGTAGTGTTTTAAGGCGAGTAGAGTTCAAATCGCTACTCAACTTAAGCCAGTGGATGCGAGAGCTTAAGTTTGAGCTCGGATTTTAAATAGGCGAAGTGTCAAATGGCAAATGCAATTTTCCTGTTAGCATTTTTATTTAATTTTTATTTAATATTTCAAAACAAGACTGACGAGAATGTTCACCTCAAAAGCCATAAAATTTTGACTCCTTTTTAATTATAATCGCTTTCTAGTTTTTAACGGTATTTTTAAAAAAAATTGAATAGGGTAAAGTGTACAATGGTTGACACCTTTAAGGAATTTTTTTTTTAGATCTTTATTAACTTTTATATCATAGCATTTTGGTTAAAAGAGACAATTGTAAATGGTTAATTATTTCGTTTTGCCGTAAAAAAAGGTTACCAAGAAACTTATTTTTACTCCAATTGCTCATTAAATAGGATTTTTCGTAAATTACTCCTCGGATATAGTTATTGACACCTATGGTATAATTATTGACACCCCATGAACATACAATGGTATGCAGTTATGACACTGGCTATTTTTGCGGCTTTAAAGCGGCTAGTAAATCCAAATGGAGAGGGATTGAAGATGTAACATACAATTTAGACTTTGGTGTGAGAGAGACAGTCCGAGTAGTGTAAATCCAGTACTGTCAAAAACTAGCTGCAACATAGCCGGCAACATAGCAGCAAAATAGCCGCAACATAGCGCATTCGAGCAGTGTTTCGCAACATTTAAGCAGTGTTTTGCAACATTGTAGCACTTAATCCTAGGAAAATCTTTCTACCAATGGATTTTTGACCTGCTACAGACTTGTTTTTAATAGTTCGGTACGTATAAATTGTGGAAAGTTATGTTATGAAACGCGCTAAAACCGGTATTTTTCTTAACAATTCAGTTGTTAATTTCGTCTACTAGATGCCGCTAGCGTCGGAAAGAGTGGTATCTCTTACTTTTAATGTTGTTCGCCTTGTCGCACGATGTGGCAGTTATTGCACTTTTATTGCACTTAAGAAATAGCCGCTAAATAGCCAGTGTCATAACAGCATAAGCGTGAACGTTGTATACGCTATTGGAGAATTTGAACAAATCTTAAACGGAAATTGTTCCAATATAAAATTTTAATTTGGTAACAAAAATATACCATTCAATTTATAAAAAAATCTTGGATAAGAAATTTTCCAAAAAATCACGTTGCATATCAGTGTACAACAAACATATCAGTGTACAACACAGTGAACAGTGTAAGATAGACGATCAAATTTTTTACCAGAAGTAGGCCCAATAGAACCCTAGGGAAAATTTTTGGGGGTGTGGGTGTAGAGGGTGGGGGAGGGTGAAGAGTAAACAGTTGCGATGTATATATCTTAAGAACCGATAATGATATATAAAACTGAAACTTGGTATTAAGATAGAGCTATAGTAGTGGCATGTTGGAAAAATATAATTTTTTTAGGGGTAGTATGGTACGGGGTTGTGATGTGTTTCCTAACTATAGAACGGCGTGTATATGTAAATCAACGAGAAAAGTAATTATAATAAAAATTAGAATATCCATAGGCGTTTGGAAGGAGGACAAACAAATTTTCAGTGACAGTAGAATGCATATATTTTCATTTTGGCCATATCTACTAGGTCTTCCCAAACACTGAACTCGTTTTATTCTACGGATTCTTCATATGAATACCTAGAAAGAGTTTTCAAAATTTTTTGAAATTCGACCCTAAGGGAGTGTAAAATGGATGTATAGTTTTTCATGATTTCTGCCGCATTTCTCAGATCTGATCGAATATCTTTTCATTTCCACGGGCTTGTTTAAATATCACCTATTTTTAAGTTTTTTCCTTTTTCAACCCCTAGACCGCATCCCAAAATATGACCGAATTATGTAATTCATATGTTGTTCTAACCGTTTCTCGAACTTTTTGTTAGGTTTTTAGTAACATAGTAACCTACACCGCATCTCAGAATTGAATGCGTTTCGATCTTTTGACGGAAAAAATAATATAGTAGCGCCCAGACTGTTGGCAGATTTTTCACTAAAGTAATTGTCACAAACTTATATTGTGTCATACGTTACAATGGTTGACACCATAGTGTCAACTATTAGTTAATACGTGATTCTGTACCAATAGTTGACACCAATTTATTCATTTGTTAACTTAAGAATAATAAAAAAAAACTAAATATCTTATTAAAACACACCTTCAAGAATTGAATGAAGTAAAAAATCGCTCAAATATCTTCACTGATTTGAAATGAATGAAGTTATTGTTTATGATTCCACTGTGTATTCTTTAAGGAAATTAGAAAACAAATCGTTCTTCTGGCAGGTGTTCACTCTTCAAGTTTTCTAGAGAATTGGCAATGGAAATTGTTCATGCAGGTGGTAACATTGTTGGGTCGTCATTGCGAACCGTCTGGGATGTTGTGTCGACGCGAAAAGCGATGCTATAAGTGTGCGTGGCGCCGTGAATTTGGTTATGTACCTAGATAGTTACATAAACAAAGCCACGGTGCCCTCGACCTTCAACTGTTCTCGCACTGGCTGCGAGAGATGCACCAGTCTGTATGGCGCCGTACTGTCTCTACAGGGTCCGGCACTCAAAGTGTAACCAATTAAAAAGGCCATAAATTCAGTTTGGAAAATTACTTTTACTCAATTCAAAGTGCAAAATGTGTAAAAATAATACAAAATTCAGAAACAATTCACTTTTGCTCGATATGACCACCTTTTGCATTAACTATGGCCTTGAGACGGTCCAAAAACGAATCGCAAGCTGCCGAATGTGACTTGCAGGTATTTTGGCCCACTCGCGGACAACGGCTTTTTTCAGCGTCTCGAGAATGGTGTATCTTTTAGTTTGGACCTTGCTCTCCAAAATTGTCTAAAGAGAATAATCCATCGGATTCGCGTCTGGTGAATTCGAGAGCCATTGTGTGGACGTTATGAAGTTCGGAACGTTGTTTTTCAGCCATTCTTGATTCACTCGAGCTTTATGAGACGGTGCCGAGTCCTGTTGAAACGTCCATGGTCTGCCACCAAAATCTTTGTCTGCCCACGGCTTCAAAGCAACCTCCAGAATACTTTCCCGATAATATTGCGCATTTATCTTGACGCCAGGCTCGATGAAAACGATTGGAGAGCGCCCATCTGCGGTTACAGCGGCCCAAACCATTATTTGTGGCGGGTGCTGCCTCCTGGTGGCCAATCGATGACTCAAATTCTCGTATGAACGGTCCGTCAAGTAAACCCTATCGTTTTGACCGTTTACGAATTGCTCAATTGTAAAAATTTTCTCGTCAGAAAACACAATGTTCGGAAATTAACCACTTTCGGCCAAGCGAAGCAACTCCTTCGCTCGCTCAAGTCTGATTTCTTTTTTTCGCATTCACTCTCGGCAACATGCTTTCGTGCGCTTGTAAACAATACTCTAAACTGTCATTTAGCCAACTTACAGACAGCTGATGCCCGTGCGTCAGCTGCGCGAGGTTCTGAAGCTGGTTACACTTCGAGTGCCGGACCCTGTATATACACAGGCATGTGCATGGAGTGCGGCTGCGGCGACATCAACCACAACGACAAGCACAACTCGGAACGATCGAAGGAGATAACCAAAAAAGGGAACACCACGGTCCGAAGGGAAATTGGCCATATTTGGTGATCTTTGGATTGAAAACAAGCAGAGGAAAAGATCGGGGCGGTGCAGGGAGTTGGTCGTCGGGGGAAAGGAAAAGAAATTGGTCGGTTGAAAGGAGGAAAAGAAGCAGAAATGGAAGCGAGACGTGCCGCATAAGATGCGAAAAAAGGTTTTCGGTTGTTACGGAGTGCGATTCGTTTTTTTTCACTAGAAATTTACTCGAAAAATGTTTGGACTTTGACGAACGACAGCGAGGAGAGTTTTTTGGAGGAAAAGTTCGTGCGGTGTGTGCGTTTGGTAGCTCGGTCGAGTTGTGCAGAATTGTGCTTTGGTGTGCGAAAATTTGATACGCTAGTTGGAAAAATTGAGGAATAAGATGTTGGGTTTTAAAAGAAAAAAAAATGGCGCCGTGCCTGAGATCTCGAGATTGCAATCGAGTGTAAGTTAAATTAAGAAGTTTCGGTACTTGATTAAACGAATTTTGTTAAAAAGTTGATTAGAAAAATGAATGTGCAAGTTGATTAAATTTAAAAACAAATGGCGGAGAAGGTTAATTAGAAAAAGGAATGTGCAAATTGCTTCGAAATTAAAACTGGCGGAAAAGTTATATTCGAAAAATGAATGTGCAAGTTGATTAAATTTAAAAACAAATGGCGGAGAAGTTTATTAGAAAATGATGGTGCAAATTGAGTCGAAATTTTAAAAACTGGCGGAAAAGTTGATTAGAAAAATGAATGTGCAAGTTGATTAAATTTAAAAACAAAGGGCTGAGAAGTTTATTAGAAAATGATGGTGCAAATTGAGTCGAAATTTTAAAAACTGGCGGAAAAGTTGATTAGAAAAATGAATGTGCAAGTTGATTAAATTTAAAAACAAATGGCGGAGAAGGTTAATTAGAAAAAGGAATGTGCAAATTGCTTAAATTTAAAAACAAATGGCAGAAGTCAACCACATAGAAAATAAAATAAATTAGGAATTATAAATATACAAAAGATCAGGAAATGATATAGAAGTAAATAAATTAGGAATTATAAATATACAAAAGATCAGGTAATGATATAGAAGTGAATATATTAGGAATTAATTATACGAAAGAAAGGAAAGGATATAGAAGTAAATAAATTAGGAATTATATATACAAAAGATCAGGAAATGATAGAAGTAAATAAATAAAGTAGGGAAACACTATAATAAACAACGATAAAACTAAGATCAAACATATAAGGAAGAAAAGAACAAAAAAACCCAAGTGATCAGCGGAAGAAACAAAAAAACAAAATCCATAGGGTGAGTTGATTTTTTTTTTACTTTTGTTATGCATTATACTTTTCTTGTTTTGGTTTATGTCTTTTCCAGCTTTTTTTTTTATTTTGTACCTTTGATTTGGTAATTGGTAAAAATGTTTAAAGGCTAAAAGAGCCACTAAGAAAATGAACCCGAGCGTGTAAGCTCCTTCGCCCCGAACCTCAACAAGGGGCCACGACGAAAAATGTTTGAAGGACAGTCGTGGCTGAGGTAGGGTGGGCAGAACAGGGCGCTAATAACACCAGAGCGCCCTGACAAATCGCGAAGTCGCGCAACTCCACCGCTTCTTGGTCTTTCACGACCTGTTGGGAAAATAATCCCAATTTTTACGATTCCCTTGGATAAGTCGGCGCTGATAATATTTTGTTGTACAGGCCAAGGGTTTAATGGTCTGAGTCGGAGCAAGTACCCCCCCCCCCACACTACCGTAGCTAGTCCCGGCCGCCAGCAAGAGCGTCGCACCAGCTGAACTCAGACACCAATTCGGACTTAGGTGGAATTGGCCCTTCTGTCCCGAACCTTCCTTTTCCTTTCGACTATTTTGACTTTCTCAAGTCAAAATAGTTTTTCCAAGACCTCAAACACAACAAATGGCGCCCAACGTGGGGCTAGCCTCAGCTACGCTACGTGCACAGAGCGTAGCCCATCAACACGCGCGAGCTCTGAAAAATTCCGAGCAAAAAGTTGGTGGGCAAAAAGGTCTTAAATTTCGTCGTTCTGCGACAGTATTTTCGCCTGAACGGCTACAAAAAGCCTAAGTGTACAAGCTTTTCTGAGTTTTAACAGCAAACCATTTTATTGATCTTGGATGGAGGCAATGTGGAACGATCCTATTGACGAACCGTTTTGGCAACCTTTAGGCGCCAACTCGGTTCCATAGGAAAGGGAACCATTGTCTGTATGCAAGACTGATTCGATGTAAGTTGGGTCAGACTTTATTTTTTTGAACCATTCCACTTTTGGTTCGTGAGTACCCAACTGAGAGCTGGGCATGCCCTGACTTAGCGGGCGTGTCGTCAGACAGTTGGCAACCATACTTGCGAAAAATTGGTGAGTTTGGTGATAGAATGTATCGTCGAAAATTTGTTAAGTACCTTATTTCCTTATCCATCCTTTTAGAGTACCCTTTTAACTGAAAAATTTTTTTTTAAATAACGTAGAGTTTTTTTTTTGTAATTACATTTTTTTTTTCTAATGCGTCTTTTGACGTAAAATTTTAACTTAAAAAATTTTTTTTGCTGTTTTTATTTTTGATTTCTTTTGTTTGCTGAATTTTTCCCAAATTTTTTTTAGTTGACATTTCATCGCGATCCAGATTTTCCAGGTCAAGATCGGCTTCGCGATTTGATCTGCATACGAGGGGAGGGGAAAAGTTGCGAAGCGTGAGGGTTCATTTTGTTTTTTTTTTTGAAGTCATTTATACTTATTCATTCATTCCTTGTTTTAGTCATACATTCGATAATAATTAAACTTCGCATACACATATCACATATCATTCATTCGTACATTTAGTCGTTCATTTATCTAACGTTCATTCGTTTTTTTTCTCACACTACGTACAGTGCAGTTTTATTCATTCACTCATTTATACAAACATCATTCATATAGTAATTATTCAGCTTTCATACATTCATCCAAACATTCGTTTCATCGTATAGTAGTACAGCACGCATTCAGTTAATCCGTAAGTTCACACGTCCATTCAACGATTTGCACGGACATTCATTTTTTTTCAATCGCTCATTCATACACAGATCATTCGTCAAGTCACACTCAATAATTCGCATTCGCTCTTTCGATTTGACTCACTTCGTAATACTCACATAGTCTTTTAGTCATGCCACTGTCACGATCGCCGTTGGACGAAATGACGAAATGTGCACGATGTGCCAACATGTCGTGGGGGGCGAAGACGAAGCGCGGACGAAATGTGGGCACACTTTTCACCTGCATTGTGTGGAAGAGTGGGTGCTGCGCCACAAAACGTGTCCCAATTGTCGCCAGGCACTCGAACCGCAGGACTATTGGAGTGGAGGGCGCCACAGCCAGAACCGGAGCCGTGACACGCAGCAGAGCTAAGTCAGCGGCCGGCGGACTTTCACCAAGGCGGTTAAATATAGATTTTCCGCTGGAAACGGTCGGCGGTGGGGTCTTTTACGCCCCTGACGGTTCAATTGGTCAAGAGCAGGGGGTGAACCAGCTCGCGAATCCAATCCCACAAACACCAGAAAGGGTAGTAGGCGAACGACCACGTTGGTCCAATATACACGACGCAGGTATCCCGGCTACGGCGAATCCAGCGCCAGGGCGTACACGTTCGCCAGTGGTACGAACTGAGCTGGGAGTGGATCAACTAATAGAGTTGATGAGAAGGGTTTTTCGGGAAGAGCAGGCGTCTCAGAGACCGGTGGGGGCCCATTATTCGGCAGCAGAGGGAGACTCGCGTGCTAGGAGGGCAGATCAGCGGACCGGAGCGGCCGCGTTGGTCAGCGATCGCGTTAGCCACGGCCCTAATCATCGAACAAGAAATTCCTACAGCCCATTAAGGCATTGGCGTTTGCGTTTTAAAGGGGATAGCCACCTCCTACGTGCAGAGGAGCTGATTTTTCGGGCCGAGACTCTCGCGATGAGCGACTTGCGCGGCAATTCAGAACTGCTGACGCAGGGCTTCCATCTGCTGCTGGATGGTAGGCCCAACAAGTGGTATTGGTTGTGGCGACGGTCCAATAACAACTCGTCTTGGGAGACCCTGAAGATAGCATTCTTGCAGGTCTAGGGAGAGCGCAGCACGGATTGGGAGTTACGGAAGCAGATGCTTGGTAGACGACAAGCGCCACACGAGCCCTTCATGTCCTTCGAACAAGACATGACGGAGCTTCGTTCACTGCTGAGCGCTCCCATGATTGAGTCCGAATTTGTGGCTCTGGTGCGCGGAAATCTGGTGGGTAGCACACAGCAACAATTGTGTTTCAACTCAGTACTTACTATGGACGAACTACGTTGACTTGTAGTGCAAGTGGAAGACACGCGAAAAGCCACCAGACCATCCCCTTGGAACCAGGCCAGAGTCCACGAAATACAGGAGCCGAACATCCGGTTACGACTTCTTCCGTCGACTTGGCCGGACTATCGAATCCCTTGATCTGCTGGAACTGCAAGGAAGAAGGACATGGGTATCGTGAGTGCGCGGAACCTGCGAAGGGCATCTTCTGCTTTGGATGTGGGCGGGCTGACGTTCTAAAGCCCAACTGCAGCCATTGCAAGGCGGGAAACGGCCGAAGGGACGGAAGGACAGCGGGTCCCTCCCGTCCGAACACTGCATCCCGACAGCAGTAGGAAAATTTGTTCACCACCCTAATTACACGTCCCAATTTTATCTAGACCTCCCAAATAAAACCACTTTACCAAATTTTTCAACCTCTACAAATACCCCTCTAAATTTTAATACCCTACCTTCAACACTTTCTGAACCTACTTCCCATCCTTTTAGCGTAAAATCATCCCAACCCAACTCCTCGACACTGAATACTCCGCACGTCCTAGTTTTAAAACGAGGAAGCGATGAGACGGAACCGGCTGTTTCCCGGCTTGAAGATGAGCTTATCGCAGATAAAAATCCAAGACGACATTACCACCATCCTCTCAAGCCATACCATCTTCGGCTGAAAGAATATATGGAGGCTCGAGAGCGAATTTTCTGACCTACTCCAGTCGCAAGTGTTGATCAGGTATCAGCACTAACGAGTGGATCCGGTCGCAGGAAGTCAATCTTGCGTCTTCGTATGTTCTGGAGGATGGTGAGTGAAAAAAAGAAAGCGATTCTCTCTACCATCATTACCAATCCGTTGGACATACGTCCGTACGCCATGGTATCTTTGTACGGAGTGGACGTTGAAGGACTTCTGGATAGTAGGGCGAGCATCAGTTGCCTGGGGGCTAACTCTCTACAACGTCTCCATGATGCACAGGTGACGTATCGACCGGTCTGTCAAGAGGTGAAGACCGCTGATGGTGCAGCACAAAAGGTATGGGGCACAGTAACTACCGATATTACTTTTCGCGGTATAACCAAACCCATTACATTATACATAGTGCCGAGCCTATCGCAGAAATTGTACCTGTGGGTAGATTTCTGGCGATCATTTCAACTAGCTCCTAGCATCATCAGCGCGGTCGATACTCCCGATACGGCATCGCAACTGATAGCTCCGGATGCCCACCATTTAACGCCCACAGATGTAAAGAGGTTGGAAATGGTAAAGTCCAAATTTCCATCATACGAAGTATACGGACTCGGTGTGACCAACGTCGAACAACACAGTATAGACGTTGGTGATGCAAGTCCCATCAAACAGCGACATTATCCTGTGTCTCCTGCGATCCAAAAACTCTTGTATGACGAGATCGATCGCATGAGAGCACTTGGCGTTATAGAGACCAGCCAGAGTGCATGGAGCTCGCCTGTGGTTCTCGTGAGGAAGCCAGGCAAGGTCAGGCTATGTTTGGACTCGCGCAAAGTCAATAGTGTGACGAAGAAGGATGCATATCCATTACCACACATTGATGGTATCATAAGTCGTTTGCGGCGAGCCAATTTTATTACTAGCCTGGACCTCAAAGACGCCTTTTGGCAGATTCCTCTCGAGAACAAATCCAGGGAGTATACAGCGTTTACCATTCCTGGCCGGCCTCTATACCACTACACTCGCATGCCTTTTGGGTTATGCAATGCGCCGCAAAGGATGTGTCGTTTGATGGACAAAGTCATCCCACCCGAGCTGAAGGAGACGGTGTTCGTATATTTGGACGATCTACTGTTGATTTCCGAAGATTTCGACTCACATTTGATGTTATTGGCAAAAGTCGCAGATTTTTTGCGAAAGGCTGGCCTAACAATTAACGTCAACAAGAGCAAGTTTTGTCTGAGAGAGGTGAAATATCTCGGATACATAGTTGGAGAAGGAGGCTTGAAAACAGATCCCAACAAAGTTTCAGCTATCGTCGATTACCCTTCCCCTAAGTCCGCACGTCAAGTTCGACGATTCCTTGGTATGGCAGGCTGGTATCGACGATTCGTTCCCAACTTTGCTGCTACTGTTTCACCAATTTCAGACACTCTAAAGAAGTCCAACCAGTTTGCTTGGACTACAGAGGCACAAACTTCCTTCCTATTAGTGAAAGACTTGTTGACGAAAGCCCCCTTATTAATCAATCCTGATTTTAAAAGGTCTTTCGTAATACAATGCGACTCCAATAAATCAGGGGTGGGTAGCGTTCTCTTCCAAGAAAACGACGACGGATCGGAATCTCCGGTGGCGTATATGTCACAGAAGCTCACTTCCGCTCAACGCAACTACAGCGTAACCGAACTCGAGTGTTATGCAGCTGTGTTGAGCGTGAAAAAATTTCGAGCCTATGTAGAAGGGACTGCATTCAAAATCATTACGGATCACGCAAGTCTCAAATGGCTCATGTCGCAGAAAGACCTACAAGGACGGTTGGCAAGATGGAGTTTAAAACTCCAAGGTTACGACTTCACAATCGAGCACCGACGAGGGAGCCTGAACGTTGTACCCGACGCTCTCTCTCGTGTATACGAAGAGGGATTAAACCCGCTGATCGACGTGGCACCGATGGTGGACATGGACTTTCCAGAATTCTCTGGCAAAGAATATAAGGAGTTAGTGTCCACTGTCGATGCGAACGCCGATCGGCTTCCTGACGTATGCGTGAGAGACGGCTTCGTGTACAAGCGCACAGAGCCTCACAACGGTGACCCAATTGCTGAAGACAGAGCCTGGAAATTATATATTCCATCAAGTCTTACGTCAGCTGCGATTGCTCAGGCGCACGAGGCGGACACCACGGTCCATGGTGGTTATGCCAAAACGCTAGAGCGAGTCAGGCGATTTTTGTACTGGCCCGAAATGGCTACACAAGTACGCACCTACGTTCTGGCGTGCGACACTTGTAAAGAAACAAAGTCCCCGAACATACCTCTACGAGCGCCAATGGGAGAACCGTTCCAGACTGATCAGCCATTCCAACATCTTTATATCGACGTACTTGGACCATATCCGCGTACCAAACGGGGTAAGATCGCTATCTTGATCGTCTTGGATCATTTTACCAAATTTCCCCTGTTACATCCTTTGGGGCGGATCACTGCTGAAGAGATCACCAACTATTTGGAGAGGCAGGTCTTCCATACATTTGGAACACCCGGGACGATCCTCTCCGATAACGGCTCTCAATTTAGGTCGAATGTGTTTAACACCATGCTGAACAAATACGGAGTTAAACACCTGTACACCCCGAGCTACTCACCGCAAGCGAATGCTTCGGAGCGTGTCAATCAGTCCATCCTGTCCGGAATTCGAGCATTCATCACTGATGACCAAACACGATGGGATGAGAGTCTAAGCAAAATTGGATGTGCTCTTCGTAGCTCACTCCACCAAGCCACTGGATTTTCTCCTTATCAGGTTTTGTTTGGGAATCACATGATGTTGCACGGGAAGGACTACGAACTGCTGAAGCATTTGCGAGCGTTGGGAGAGCCAAATGTACAGCTTCGACCTCGCGAGGGTATTCCTATCGTGAGGCAACTGGCGCAGACGAAAATAAGGGTCGCACATGAGGACAGTAGCAGGCGTTATAATCTGCGTGCTGCTAAAACACAATTTTGTGTAGGTCAAGAAGTATTCCGAAGAAAATTTTCCTTGTCCACAGCCGCGCAGAATTATAACGCGAAGCTGGCGAAGAAGTTCCTCAAGTGCAGGATTCGTCGTGTGCTGGGAAACTCACGATACGAATTGGAGGATTTAGGAGGCAAACGTCTGGGAACTTACCACTCCAAGGATCTGCGGCAGTGATCCGAGGGAATACAACACCTATTGCCCGGCACTCAGTCGTGCGCACGAGACTCTGGAACACGACGACCTTTTTTTTAGTCTGTTCGGCGCTGGGAAACCAACGGCGAACCGACTAAAAGTGTTGGGTCGTCATTGCGAACCGTCTGGGATGTTGTGTCGACGCGAAAAGCAATGCAATAAGTGTGCGTGGCGCCGTGACTTTGGTTATGTACCTAGATAGTTACATAAACAAAGCCACGGTGCCCTCGACTTTCAACTGTTCTCGCACTGGCTGCGAGAGATGCACCAGTCTGTATGGCGCCCTACTGTCTCTATATACACAGGCATGTGCATGGAGTGCGGCTGCGGCGACATCAACCACAACGACAAGCACAACTCCGAACGATCGAAGGAGAGAACCAAAAAAGGGAACGCCACGGTCCGAAGGGAAATTGGCCATATTTGGTGATCTTTGGATTGAAAACAAGCAGAGGAAAAGATCGGGGCGGTGCAGGGAGTTGGTCGTCGGGGGAAAGGAAAAGAAATTGGTCGGTTGAAAGGAGGAACAGAAGCAGAAATGGAAGCGAGACGTGCCGCATAAGATGCGAAAAAAGGTTTTCAGTTGTTACGGAGTGCGATTCGTTTTTTTTTCACTAGGAATTTACTCGAAAAATGTTTGAACTTTGACGAACGACAGCGAGGAGAGTTTTTTGGAGGAAAAGTTCGTGCGGTGTGTGCGTTTGGTAGCTCGGTCGAGTTGTGTAGAATTGTGCTTTGGTGTGCGAAAATTTGATACGCTAGTTGGACGTGCCTGAGATCTCGAGATTGCAATCGAGTGTAAGTTAAATTAAGAAGTTTCGGTACTTGATTAAACGAATTTTGTTAAAAAGTTGATTAGAAAAATGAATGTGCAAGTTGATTAAATTTAAAAACAAATGGCGGAGAAGGTTAATTAGAAAAAGGAATGTGCAAATTGCTTCGAAATTAAAACTGGCGGAAAAGTTATATTCGAAAAATGAATGTGCAAGTTGATTAAATTTAAAAACAAATGGCGGAGAAGTTTATTAGAAAATGATGGTGCAAATTGAGTCGAAATTTTAAAAACTGGCGGAAAAGTTGATTAGAAAAATGAATGTGCAAGTTGATTAAATTTTAAAACAAATGGCGGAGAAGTTTATTAGAAAATGATGGTGCAAATTGAGTCGAAATTTTAAAAACTGGCGGAAAAGTTGATTAGAAAAATGAATGTGCAAGTTGATTAAATTTAAAAACAAATGGCGGAGAAGGTTAATTAGAAAAAGGAATGTGCAAATTGCTTAAATTTAAAAACAAATGGCAGAAGTCAACCACATAGAAAATAAAATAAATTAGGAATTATAAATATACAAAAGATCAGGAAATGATATAGAAGTAAATAAATTAGGAATTATAAATATACAAAAGATCAGGTAATGATATAGAAGTGAATATATTAGGAATTAATTATACGAAAGAAAGGAAAGGATATAGAAGTAAATAAATTAGGAATTATATATACAAAAGATCAGGAAATGATAGAAATAAATAAATAAAGTAGGGAAACACTATAACAAACAACGATAAAACTAAGATCAAACATATAAGGAAGAAAAGAACAAAAAAACCCAAGTGATCAGCGGAAGAAACAAAAAAACAAAATCCATAGGGTGAGTTGATTTTTTTTTTACTTTTGTTATGCATTATACTTTTCTTGTTTTGGTTTATGTCTTTTCCAGCTTTTTTTTTTATTTTGTACCTTTGATTTGGTAATTGGTAAACATGTTTAAAGGCTAAAAGAACCACTAAGAAAATGAACCCGAGCGTGTAAGCTCCTTCACCCCGAACCTCAACAAGGGGCCACGACGAAAAATGTTTGAAGAACAGTCGTGGCTGAGGTAGGGTGGGCAGAACAGGGCGCTAATAACACCAGAGCGCCCTGACAAATCGCGAAGTCGCGCAACTCCACCGCTTCTTGGTCTTTCACGACCTGTTGGGAAAATAATCCCAATTTTTACGATTCCCTTGGATAAGTCGGCGCTGATAATATTTTGTTGTACAGGCCAAGGGTTTAATGGTCTGAGTCGGAGGAAGTACCCCCCCCCCCCACACTGCCGTAGCTAGTCCCGGCCGCCAGCAAGAGCGTCGCACCAGCAAAGACTCAGCCACCAATTCGGACTTAGGTGGAATTGGCCCTTCTGTCCCGAACCTTCCTTTTCCTTTCGACTATTTTGACTTTCTCAAGTCAAAATAGTTTTTCCAAGGCCTCAAACACAACAACATATGACCATAAATATAATAACTTTTATAAAATTAAATCCTCAGTGTATTAATATTTCATTTATATTGTTTCAAATGCTATTTAACTTGTAACAGTCAGCTACTGGTACATATTTTGGGGGTGTCAACCATTGTAGCTTTTACCCTAGCATTTTGATGTAACCCTCAAAACAGTGGCCTACACAATTCATTAAGCAGTGTGAAACAGTATTATCTTGAGCTAAAGCTTAAATTACCGGCTCAGGTTCAACTGAGCCCAAGCTTAAGTTTGTACTGTGAAGCCGGCCCTAAACGACATTTGACGTCATATCAATGTCACAAACTCAAACTTAAATAGTGTGCTTGTTCCTTCCCCTCCATTCCCTTTTACACTTCTCTGCACTGGCTCGAGAGCTAGTGGAAAAAGTGTACTCAGTGTACACTAAGCCCGACAAAAAGAACAGACCTAATACAAAATTTGCCAAATCGTCGTTTAAATCCCAGGATATCGTAGAAAACTGGAAGTTGTTGACAGGTTAAATTTTTGCCTGGGTAACTCTGATCACTTGATTATAAACTCAGCGAAAAACTATAACCCAACGTGAATAATACCAAATCACGGGGAAAACTGGAATTACCCAGACTTTATAAATAACCTGACGTGAATAATACGGCCCTAAGGGCCGTATTATTATAGTTATAGTTATAGTTTTTCGCTGAGTTTATAATCAAGTGATCAGAGTTACCCAGGCAAAAATTTAACCTGTCAACAACTTCCAGTTTTCTACGATATCCAGGGATTTAAACGACGATTTGCAAATTTTGTATTATTCACGATTGAAGTTATGGCAAATACTCATTTGTGGGGAAATTGGAATGATTCTGATGAAGATGACGACAAAATAGAAAATGAAACAACGAATCGACATCGACATATGGGACGACAAATACAGTTGCTGCTATTTCCCATGTACAAGGCCAATTGAATTGTTTCCTTTTTACAATTTTACACCCCTTACACACGCTCCCTACAATTTTCAGCTAGGTGTTTAACAGGTCAAACTCTCGTATTAATTGTAAGACCCTATCTTATACAGTTCTTGAGATATGAGATATGATTTTTAGGAGAAAAATGGTTATCCATCTTCTCGCTGAAAAATACTTTCAGTCAAGTACTATTATCCATATTTAAACATCCTTTCACTTATATAAAAATTAAGCGAGCAAGTGGATACATTATCATAGATCTATGTAAGTTCTGAATTTCAGCTACCCAGCATAAGTGGTTCCTGAAATATTAAAACCAAAGTTTTTAGTCGAACATTCCACCCACCCCCTTCACCACTCCATTAGAAACTTTTCAGTTGAAGGGGTCCACTTAATCTATACCATACCAATAAACTTAAATGCAATAGCTCCAAGGATTTGGGAGATGCAAGCCTTCAATCGACTGTTTGCACTGCCGAAATCCAATCACTCGGTAGCACACACTGAGAAAACTATCGGGATCAAATGGGATGATTCTTGTTGAACGTGTAAACCGTGCACCACACATAACGTTTGTACTGCTCCCAGGTCCGCAACCATGAAAAAATTGCAGCCAATAATTGATATTTTTCCTGAAATACACAAATTTTTTATATTTAAAAAAAGAAATTTGTTACATTTTGTAAATAATTAATAAAATTTTGTTTGATTGGCCCATAGGGCCGTATTATTCACCTCGGGTTATTTTCGCCTTATCTAGCTGATAACTTATCTGGGGTATTAAATTAAATCACTGATTAATTTCCCTGGGTGAAAAATTGTATTATTCACCTCTGGTTAGCAATTTAAAAGGTCGGGTAATCATATCGGCTGGTTTTCTATTTTTCCATTATTTTTCCAATCAAACGTCAAAAATTTTATTAATTATTAACAGAATGTGACAAATTTCTTTTTTTGAATATAAAAAATTTGTGTTTTTCAGGAAATTTATCAGTTATTGGCTGCAATTTTTTCATGGTTGCGGACCTGGGAGCAGTACAAACGTTATATGTGGTGCACGGTTTACACGTTCAACGAGAACCATCCCATTTGATCCCGATAGTTTTCTGAGTGTGCGCTACCGAGTGATTGGATTTCGGCAGTGCGAACAGTCCATTGAAGGCTTGCATCTCCCAAATCCTTAGAGCTATTGCATTTAAGTTTATTGGTATGGTAGATTGAGTGGACCCCGTCAACTGATAAGTTTCTAATGGAGTGGTGAAGGGGCTGGGTGGAATGAATGTTAGAATAAAAACTTTGGTTTTAACATTTCAGGAACCACTTATGCTGTATACCAGAAATTTGGAACTTACATAGATCTATGATAATGTATCCACTTGCTCGCTTAATTTTTATACAAGTGAAATGATTTGGAAGTTGTGAGAAAAACAATGTGTTCGAAACGCTTGAAAGCTTAGGTCGAAAAATTCTAAAATCATATCTCATGAACGGGTAATATTACAAAGTTGTAACTTGAAGCATGCTAGACTAGGAACTATGCGTAAAAAACTTTGCATTGCAATGTCTCACAAGCCAATTGAACCAGAAACAGGAAATGTGTTTTATGTTTAAAGATGGACAATAGGACTTGACTGAAAGTATTTTTCAGCAAGACAATGGATAACCATTTTTCTCCTAAAAATCATATCTCATATCTCAAGAACTGTATAAGATAGGGTCTTACAATTAATACGAGAGTTTGACCTGTTAAATACCTAGCTGAAAATTGTAGCGAGCGTGTATAAGGGGTGAGGGTGTAAAATGGTGTAAATGGAACAATTCAATTGGCTTTGTACATTGGAAACAACAGCAACTGTATGTGTCGTCCCATATGTCGCTGTCGGTTCGTTGTTCCATTTTCTATTTTGTCGTCATCTTCCTCAGAATCAATCCAATTTTCCCACAAATGAGTTTTTGCCATAACTTCAATCTTGAATAATACAAAATTTGTCAAATCGTCGTTTAAATCCCTGGATATCGTAGAAAACTGGAAGTTGTTGACAGGTTAAATTTTTCCCTGCGTAACTCTGATCACTTGATTATAAACTTAGCGAAAAACTATAACCCGACGTGAATAATACCAAATCTCGGGGAAAACTGGAATTACCCAGACTTTATAAATAACCCGACGTGAATAATACGGCCCTAAATATAATAATCAAATATCTTGTTTTTCATGAAATTTTTTGTTTTCTTATAAATAACGGTTATTTACTCATAAAAGCTTACAAAATTGACACCTACTATTTGAATTCGATAACTGAAATGTGAACGAGAAAAAAATAATATATATGTATTAGTATCTACAGGGTGTAACTAGTACTGAGGTTCAAACGAAAATGGGAGATAGAGAAATTGGTCCTGAGTAGAAAATCGTTCAACACATACCGTTTTGCACCGTTAAGGAGATAGCGCGATTTTAAGGACGAAGGATTTTCATCGTGCCTGTGATTACTGTTTAATCTCTAAGTTCTACTGAACTTAGCGTAACGTAATAGTTCTGGGCTCATTGGAAAGGACACAAATTCGTCTTTCTAATTGCCATCAACTGTTTCAATCAGTTGTATACTTTTTGAGAAAAAATTTAAAAAAAAAATACAAAAAAAAGTTCTGTTTTCTCCAAGAAGGACACAAGTGTATACATTTTCGGAAAGCCCATAAAATTTCACTATACGTTTGATAACAGAATTCCTTCATAGGTTGAATTGTAAAGGAGCGGGGCTAACAGTTATCAAGCACGTTCCCTTCAAGTAAATCTGGTTTGACACCCGTCAATCGCCGAAGGAGTATGATTAATAATAGTGAGGACGAATTAAAAGAGTTGAAGTATAGTTTATTACGTTATTTAGTTTATTACGTTTCAAATAATTTTCAACATGAACCCGCCTTTAGTGGACGCACTTCCATAACAACGTATGGCAGACGGATTTTTGCGATGCGGCCCGTCCGCCCTAGTGGACGCGTACCTTTAATAACAATAACAGATCAACAACCAAACATATTTTACTCAGCTTGATAAAGTATTTGAAGAAGTGTCGAATACCAAAGTAATTGAATACGGGATAGTATTCAATTACTTTGGTATTCGATACTTCTTCAGTGGTTTATTGGGATTCAAATACTGATGAGTATACAGTCAAGTGAATACCTCATGGTTGGTAAACTATTTGAAGAAGTATCGAATATCAAATATCGAATACTGAAGTTAGTGTATTCAGTAATTATTCGTTACTGAAAAATAATTGAATTGCACATCACTATTATTTGCCTCCACTTTTGTATTATTTCGCACAAGACCTCTATACAAATCGTCATTGGAAAAAGAGTCACGTTACCTACGTACATGCATTTGAATTTAACATCTACCGGTTTTCCGGAAATAAGAGAGTTAGACCAAAAGTTGCGCATGGCATGATTGTCCTCTTAGAGAATATGCAATAATTTATTTTAAAATATACCAATACCAAACCCAATAAACCACCACCAACACACCCCTCCTCGCCCAACCCTAATGGGTTCACTATTTCAACATAAATTCTAAGTTTCAGTCTCCGACCGGTTCCTGAAATCTAGAAACCAAATTTTTTCCACTAAAATGCTTCTCCTATCTCTTCACTCACTTACCCACCACTCGTAGAGATTCACTCAATCTACCTTACAAGTTAATATCTTAATGGGTTTGTGAACGCGCGTCCAAACGCTTTTGTGTATGCCGTACCGCGCACAGTGGGGCGTTTGCCCGATCTAGCTGGCCAAAATTCGGTTTTTTAAACATGCAAATGTTAACCAGCATTTTATGTCCTAATTGTCTTAACCAATTAGGGAATTTCAAGAAGAGTTTTTTCTTACCTGAATTTACTATCAAAGCCGTGGGCTCAGTTCAAAGTAGTCATTTGTAAAAGATCATTTGTAACGGAAAAATCTATCTTAAAAACTAACTGTGATCACATAACTTTTTCGTGATTTTAAAGGAAAATTAAGAAATTTTGAAAAATGGATATGGTATGGTATGTATGTAATTGATTTTTACCATTTATGGTTTTTCAAGGATACATAGTTTTTGAACTAGATAGTTTTAAATTTTGGTATAATTTGAGAATTTGAGATAGATAGTTTTAAATTTTGGTATAATTTGAGATTTTTTGGAAAAGTTCCATTTTCAAAATTGAAAAAGTTAGTCACGACTCCGTCAAAATTTTTGTGACAATATGAAGGTCAAATATTCATTCTTAAGTAGTCACAAAAATTTCCTGCCAATATCTGCAAAGCGAGATTTTATAACAATTTATGTTGATAACGAAAATTCGATATATTTGTATTTTAAATATTCCTTAAGCAAGGATAAAGGACTCAGTAGTTGGTAAAGGCACAGACAATATAATAACCAGATGACGAATGCCATGTTAGAAATATGTGACCATTTTCAAAAAATAGCTGTCGTTCAAACGCCAGCTAAAAAGCTTGGTTTGAATCTAGAGTAAAAGTTCCTTCCCTGTATATATGAATGATATAGAAAACGCTTACGAAAGCTCACCGAGAAAACAAAAAAAAAGATCAACAAGCAACGCACATATATATGGTATGTTCATATACGGTATAAATACAAACATAATGATATTATGTATGCAATGTACCTGCTTGTACTGAGATATTTTCAAATGGAATCAGGTTTTAATGATTCTACACGAAGAGGTGAAATAAGTCCTATGTGCCGGGTCAGAAATAAAAATGGTTGTTTAGCTAAATTACTTTTAAATTAATCCTAGGATTATGTATGTAATCTAAGAACTCAAAACCTGATTTTTTTTTAGAAAAATGATTGCTTGAGAAAAACTACTAAATGGATTGCACTGAAATTTTAATAACATATAGTATTTAGAGGATACCTAGTCAAAAATGTTAACAATATCTTAGCGATATGTGTTAAACTTTTTTAATAGAATACAAATTTTCAAAGTTAGGTCTATTTATTTATTTTTTTCTTTTTTCCAAATTACTTTAGATTAGATTAGATTAGATTCTTTATTGTTCCATATTACAATTTTATATGTATATATAACATAACAGGTAATGGGATGCTCAGACACTGCGGTCTTTTCATCTCGTGAATATATAACGATTATACTAAGGATATAATAATTAGTGGCTTGAAATTGTTGATTAATTATGCGAGGAAAATGGAACGAAAAAAAAACCTCATGTGTATGTAAATTACTTTATTATTGTTTTAAAAAAAGATTGCTATCAATTTAAAAAAAAAATACAGTGAAATAGAAACCTACACATTACGACCTACGCATCTCAGAATTGAACACGTTCCGAACTTTCCGAAAAATAATAAAGTTTCGACTGTTGGCAGAATTTTTTTACTTAATTCGGGTACCAGTTATAGCCACAGGCCTATAGATGAGGTTTTAGGTAAGGATGATAAATAAAGTGTAAGACTCTGGTCAGAACTGAGCTGCTATAGCTCGTTTTCTTGCTATCGAATGAAAAATATTTGGAAAGGAAAATTTATTTTAAAATTAAATGAGAATATGGAAAATACCTGAAATACTGTTTACCTACATTTCACATGATACCTGTAAAACTTCCATTTATAAGTTACTAGACCCAAAAAATTTTAAGAATGAACATTAAATCGTTTAAATCTCTTAGGAAAAACCTAAGGACTTCTAAATGTTACCTTCGACCAACTAGAAACACCCGACAGTTTTCAGAGGAAAGGATGTTAAATAAAGTGTAAAACTCAGGTCAGAACTGACCTGCTATATATCTTACTATTGAATAACTTTTGAGGATTTAAACTTATTACCGGTTTCTGTGAATAATAATAGAATTGCTGAGCCATCTGATAATAAGGACTTTTGCGACTGTTGTCTTAGGGCCGTTATTACGACCTTCAGTTAAAATTTAACCAGAACTTTGACTGTAAGTTTCGTATGAACATCTGTCAGTTAAACTTCCAGTAAGAACGTTACTACCGATCGTAGGAACGGGCCTTAGTTTTCAAAAAACTATTGGTTTATACCAGAAAAGAGTTTCTCAGTTAAGCTATGCATTGAAGAAAAAAGATATTTTAATCTCAAAATTAAGAAATGCATTTAAAAAAAAACAAAAATATATTTACGCAAGATTTCAAACCTGAAAAATAAAGAGCAAAATTATAAAATACCGACGAAACCCGGTTTGAAAATTGCGATGATCATTCAGCAAGAATCGAAAGCAGGTCCTAATTCCGAGACATTTGCTTCTACGTTGCTTCAAAGTGGTAGTACTTACTCTCCTGATGAGAAAGGGGTTTCACAATCTCTATATTTTCGAAATACAGCACTATATTTATTTATGCGTGATGTATTGGGAATTCAAATGCCCCATCCAAGTTCTATCCATAAATGGTCAATTATAAAGAGTTTATCACCTGGATATAATGAAAACATTTTGGCCCAAATGAAAATTCAAGTTGATAAATTAGATAATAAAAGTAAGGAAGTTGTTCTTGTTTTTGATGAAATGGCCATTCAAGAAAATTTAACATATAATATTGTTCACGATCGAATTGATGGTTTTGTCGATTATGGAAATGGCAACCGCAAAAATGAGAAAGCGAAGCATGTATGTGTCTTTATGATTCGTGCTATATGTGGTAAATGTAAGCAAGTTTTGGGTTACGCAGTATGTGGTGCTTCTATTCCCTCCGAAACTCTGAAATATTATATTTACCAAAATATAGATATTTGTTCTAATTTTGGCTTAAATGAGAAGTTAAAAACTTGTGACCAGGTTTCTACAAATAGATCTCTTTACAAAAAGTTAGATATTACAATCGACAAAAATTATTTTGAATATAATGAGAAGAAAATATATTGTTCATTTGATGTGCCCCATCTTTTTAAATCAGTAAGAAATAATATGTTACACAAGGACCTTTAAACAGAAGATGGTATTGTTAGTATGGATGTTGTAAGAGAAGTGTATAGTATGGAAAAAAATAATGTGACGAAATTGTGTCCCAAATTAACATATATGCACATTAACACCACAAACTTCAAAAAAATGAGCGTCCGATTGGCAGTACAGGTTTTAAGTCATACTGTATCTGCTGCTGTCCTAACTTTAGCAACTCTTAACAAGTTTTCAGAAAAGGTGTCCCATAAAGCAATCCCCACGGCAGTCTTTATTGAGAAAATGAATAAACTTTTCGATATATTAAATGGCCGACCTCCTCTTATTCGAAATTCGGAAGCATTTCAATTTTTAAATGATATGAAATCATATATTTCTCATATAAAACTAATTAATTCCACTTCTACTACCTACTGTTTTAAAGGTCTTATTTTAACAATTGATTCCATATTATCTGTATCTGGTGACTTATTTCAAAGATATGATGATCTATTTTATTTCTATTCTTCAAAAGTTAATCAAGATCCGTTGGAAAACTTTTTCTCCCATATACGCGCACGTAATGCGAATAAAAGAAACCCAAGTGTTTATTAGTTCAGTGCGATAATTGCAAAAATCCTGTCCATAAAACTTATATTTTCTTCGAAATACGCGAATTGCGAAAAAGATGATGACGAGATTTTAGATATCGACTGGTCATCAATTCTTCAGGATCCTAATTCTGGCAATCAAAGTTCTCAATCTACTATAATCAATGGCTATGAAGAAACTGAAATCGAGGAAGAAACCCTAAACGAAGTTGACGATGTTGATCACCAAGTACTTTCGGAAGAGGAAATAGAAATACCAATTGACAATATATCTTCTAGATATTTTGCGGGATACTGTTGTTATAAATTAATGAAACAAATTGGAAATCCTTGCGAAAATTGTTTTCGGACTATGGTAAAACCGCTTAATGAATCCTTAGGGACAGCTTCTGAATTATTTCTTAAATTTAAAAATTTCAATGATGGAACAGATTTTGGGAAGCTTATTCCTCCAACCGACAATTTCTTTGAAATTTGCTTATTACAAATTGATGTTTTTAAACGTTTTTTTAGTACCAAACCTGAAGTAGATAAGATTTAATCAGTAATTGTGGATAAGTGTGTCGAAGTCACAAATAAAAAATTTCCCATTTGGTTTAATGAAACCGACTGCTACGAGCATCGCATTCAATGTTTAAACTTCATGATACTAGTCCTTATTAGAAAGCATTGCAAATGGGAAGGTGATCAACTAAATTTGAGGAAAACGGATACTAACCGAATCCAAAAACTAAGGCAGCTAACCCACAAATAAAATATACCAACAGCGTTGCCACATTTCTACTTTTGTAGCAAAAATGTTACTTTTGCAACAAAATTTCGGCAACACTGCATACCAATCGTACGACTGAAACACCCACATTGACGATGTTAAGAGGCATGTATACATGTTCGTACATAGCAGGCGCGTAACCGGATTTTTCGTAGTGTAGCGCAATAATACGATCATGAAATTCAACCAATTATAATACCATAAAAACAAAGTTTCATTCATTCATAAAATTATGTGTAACGAATTCGTAGAAGTTTTCATATAATTCGGTCAAATTTGACGATCGTATTGTATTTTAAGGGACGAGCCTGTACCAAATATATGTACATGTGGTCATATGGTCAGTACATAATTCCATTATCGAGCTTACAGTTTGAAGCTTCCAGGGTTCGTGCATTAGATAAATTTCTATTCCAAATGCTTACTTCGTCGTTCGAGACGAAAAATTTGGGCATATCACAAGATTTCCTATGTCGATTCGTCATCTGGTATTGTCTGTGGTAAAGGCCTTGAACAGGTGACACTCGAGTCCGAAACGTTACAAAAAAAATGACTCAAATGGTATCTTAGCCGGAAAACTATTATATAATAGTATTTTCAGTTCAAAATGTGATGTGAAAACATTTACCAAAAAAAATATATATTCATTTTTCACCAAATTTTTTTTTTCGAGAAAATACATATATTCCAATATTATTATTACTGAAGAATAACTAAATAATACTTTATTTTAAGATAAATGGATAATATAAATAATTTTGGCCAGCTCATAACATCGATGAGAGAGACAGTCCGAATAGCTGCATATAAAGTGAGTACTATCAGAGAAATAGCCGCAACATAGCACAATCTGTCAAAAAAATAGCCGCAACATAGCGCATTCGAGCAGTGTTTCGCAACATTCCAGCACTTAATTCAAGAAAAATCTTGCTACCAGTAAATTTTTGAGCTGCTGCAGACTTGTTTTTAACAGTTCGGTACGTATAAATTGTGGAAAGTGCCATGTTATATTATGAAATGCGCTAGAACCGGTATTTTTCTTAACAATGCAAATGTTAATATCGTTTACTAGATGCCGCTAGCGTTGGAAAGTGTGGTATCTCTTTCTTTTAATGTTGTTCGCCTTGCCGCACGATTGGGTTATTATTGCACTTTTATTGCACTTAAACGTAAACGTAAATAGTATATAACAGCATTCAAGACGCGATTTTGTTTAATTTGTATACGTGACTTTTTAAAAAGCTTCAATAAAGAATTCTGATAATCATATCTTCCTCTGTTGTATGATACTCAGTACATTATTGGATCTATTAAATATTAAAGCAAATGCGGGGCCATTTACAACATTCTACGTTTGATGAACGGTCTACACCACATTGTCAACTTTGAAGGGTACGCTAGCAAGATCCCAAAACCTTGACTGAAATTGTTCTACCTTGAAATTCGATAAAAATTATGAATAAAATTTAATTCATTCGCAGGGTCAATTTCACCGAAAATCTTTTCAGCAGGTTGTTTGGATTAATTTTTGTGACCATGACTTGGGTCAAAGTGGACGCACAAATTCCTCTCTACGGACCAGATTGCATGTTTTTACTACTTGTGTGTATTCTTTACGCGAAGCGGAAACTACGGCTGACCATGACACAGTTCGGTTGAAAGCACATAATCAAAGTTTAGGAAGCAATAAGCCATTCGTCTTTTACTACTCGTATTAGTAAGAACTATTAAAACCGACTATGTACAGACTACATTTTACTTTATTATTTTAACAATTAAGTATTGTGATTGATTTTTTAAAAAAAAAAATTTGCTACCCTCAAAATTTTTATTTTCACGTTTCATAACTAGTAGACGCGAAAAAAGCAATAAAAATTTTCAGTCCGTCTGTCCGCCGTACGCCGTACGCCGTACGGCGTCCGCCGTACGCAAGATCGTTTGGAGGCTCGTAGCTGCCAAACGATTTTAGATATTAAATTGAAATTTTTTAACGAATAGATGGGGTAGGCGCCTTGAAGTGACCAAATTTTTAGGGGTGGGGGTGTGAGGGGGAAGGAGGGGGAAGTGTTTTAGACCGAAAATTTTGGTTTCCAGATCTCAGTAACCCCTTATGTTAGGAAGCTGAAACTTGGAATTTCTATAGAGCTCTGATAGTAGACCCATTTGCAGAAAAATTGTCAATATTGATCAAGGGGTGTGGGAGTGGGGGGAAATGTAATGCGTCCGAAACCCAAAAAAGGTGAGATAGACACATTCTAAAATCCATATCTCCTAAACCGTTAATGGCACACTATTCAAACTTCACAAATATTTGTAGTTATACTAGGAGAACAGAATGAAGAAAAATTTTGGGTGGGGGAAGTTGTGTATGGGGGTGGGGGGTGAAAAACTTAAGATTACGATATCTCATGAACCAATTGCTCTAGAAAAATAAAATTTTGTTTGGGTGTAAAGGTTGACAAAAAAAGATTGATCAAAGTAAAATTTTTTAAGTGGGAGGTGTAGCATAGAAGTGGAGGGGATGAGAATTTTTCAAATCAAACACATTTCATATCTCCAGAACAGTTTAAGATAGATGCTTAGAATTTTTACCAGAAGTAGCGCTAATTAAACCCTAGTAGGGAAAAAAGTTTTGGGGTTGTGGGTGAATAGGGGGAGGGTGGGGGAGGGTGAAAAGGAAAAAGTTCCGATGCTTATATCTTGAGAACCTGTAATGATATAAGCCTTAAACTTGGTATTTAGATAGAGCTATAGTAGCGAAATGTTGGAAAAATAAATTTTTTTTTTGGGGTAGTATGGGGTGTTTTTCCTAACTATTAAACGGTTTATGCTAGAAAGTTGAAACTCGGTGTGTATATGTAAATCAACCAGAAAAGTAATTGTGATAAAAAAAAATTTGAATATTCATTGGCGTTTAGAAAGGGGGGCAAAAAAAATAATTTGTAAATATAATAGATATAAAATTTATATATTTTCACGATTTTCGTCATATCTACTAGGTCTTTCCAAATATTGAATTCATTTTTATTCTACGGATTCTTCGTATGAATACCTAGAAAGTGTTTTCAAGGTTTTTTGAAATTCGACCCCTAAGGGTAGTGTGGTACAAGTGGGGGTGTTTTTCTTATATATGGAACGGCTTAAACTACAATGTTGAAACTTGGTGTGTATATGTAAATCAACTAGAAAAGTAATTGTGATAAAAAAAAATTTGAATATTCATTGGCGTTCAGAAGGGGGGGGGGGCAAAAAAACTTTGTAAAAATAATAAATATAAAATGCATATATTTTCACGATTTTCGTCATATCTACTAGGTCTTTCCAAATATTGAATTCATTTTTATTCTACGGATTCTTCGTATGAATACCTAGAAAGTGTTTTCAAGGTTTTTTGAAATTCGACCCCTAAGGGTAGTGTGGTACAAGTGGGTGTGTTTTTCCTATGTATGGAACGGCTTAAGCTACAATGTTGAAACTCGGTGTGTATATGTAAATCAACTAGAAAAGTAAGAGTGATAAAAAAAATTTGAATATTCATTGGCGTTCAGAAGGGGGAGAGGGCAAAAAAAAATATTTGGAAATATAATAAATATAAAATGCATATATTTTCACGATTTTTGTCATATCTACTAGGTCTTTCCAAATATTGAATTCATTTTTATTCTACGGATTCTTCGTATGAATACCTAGAAAGTGTTTTCAAGGTTTTTTGAAATTCGACCCCTAAGGGTAGTGTGGTACAAGTGGTAGGTGTTTTTCCTATATATAGAACGGCTTAAGCTACAATGTTGAAACTCGGTGTGTATATCTAAATCAACTAAAAAAATAATTTTGAATAAAAAAACGAATATCTATTGGCGTTCAGAAGGGGGGCAAAAAAAATTATCTGTGAAAATAGAATGCATATTTTCCCACGATTTTCGACATATCTACTACCTCGTCCCAAATAATGAATTTAATTTTATTCTATGTATTCTCCATATGAATACCAAGACAGCGTTTTCAAGATTTTCTGAAAATTGACCCCTAAGGGGGTGTAAAGTGATTGTGTACTTTTTCATAAACTATTCCATATCTCTCAGATCCAATCAGATTTTCACTTCCATGATCTTGTTCTTTTTGATAGGTTTTCAGTCACATAGTAGCCTACACCGCATTTCAGAATTGAACGCGTTCCTTACTTCTGCCGGAAAAATAATAAAGTTACGCCCAGATTGTTGGCAGATTTTTTAGTTCGCACTCGAAGTTCTAAGTCATCAAATTGACCTATTAAGAAGTAATTAAATTATTTGCGCAATAGTTATTGCGGAGAGTAAAAAAAATATGTTTTCATTGTTTTTATTCAAAAGCCTCTGTGCTAATCTTGAGCAAAATATTAGTATAAATAAATTATTCATGTGTCATTATTTATAAGCATTTCAATCGTTAACGAGATCGAAAATGATAGGTACTGGTCGTACCAAAAAAGATCCTCATTAATGAATTTTTCTTAAGTAATCATTAAAAACCCTTATTTATAAGTCAATAATGAATTGTTTGCTTTGTTATAAACAGCCACGCTATCACGAGTCAACGCTAACTGAAATAACATAAAAATCTATTTAAACTTTCAATTAATAATGAAAGTTTTGGGAAAATGTTTCTAAATTAATGACCTTTTCTTCGAACTTACATAAACTTATCATCATCATCATCATCAGCCCAAATCGGGCCAGGGCAGGTAAACATTGTTATAGCCGAAGAAATTTTACTAGATCATATTAGGTGCGTTTTTTTCAGCTGGATCAGATCATATTGAAAAAAACGATGTGGATCATCCCAAAAGCTACTTTAGCAGGGTTTACAATGCTGTTTGTAAATGCCTCGGATAAACTGTCAGCTGCCCTGGCGGCAGAATTACGCATACTATACGACGAAAAAGCCCTGTACAAAGGTCATACAAACAAAAACTTTTTCAATAATTTTCTACATTCTGTCTCTATCTTATGCTATGTTTCCACTGCCCTGTAATCTCGCGATTAAAAGTACTGGATTAAAAACTGTTTCCATTACATTCCTAGATTAAATTTGACAGTTGAAACGAAACATCTGTTGTGTACTGTCAATATTTTTATTAGTAGACGACAGTTCGAAATGGAGTCTATGTGCAAAAATGTTTCCGTTCAACAATTAAATACTGTAAATGACAAAAGTTAAGTAAAAAACATACTTAAGCTTAACAATTTTCTTTTTTTTGGAACTGACATTTCACATTCGACATCTCCAAGTATGACATTTGTCAACATATGGTTTGCTGAATTTCTATGCCTTTGGCTGAATTGCAATTTACTGGGTTGGCACTAAAAAATTACAAGATTAGAAACTAGATTATTTTTTAATCTCGCGGGTAATCTACTAGATTAGCGTGTAGATTTGCTTAATCGCGTGATTATCGGGCAGAGGAAACATGGCATAACACATGGACTTGCATTCTGTACAAAATGTATTGAGCTACGACGACTTTTCGATGAGCATATTCTGCCTGTTGGGTGCAAATACCTGCTACAAATTGAATTTAGTGCTAAATCGTATGGCGCCTGTGAAATTGCTAAAATGATTGACATTTAAATAAGCTTTAAAATCACAAAATTGATCCATCAATGATCCCATTTTGATTTTGGATCATCTCTTTGTTGTTGTTTTCAATGTAAAACGAATGATCTTGATCTTGATCCAGTTGAAAAAAACGCACCTATTATTATAGTACGAGAGAGTCTTAGCAAATAGAACACAAGAACAGTACTTTGAAGTTAAGCACTTTCTTATAATAATCCATGGTGTACCATGATTTAAATTTACATGAGCAGAAATGGAGCCGCCATTTTTAGAAAGTACTTTAGTTGGAAAATCAAATATAGACGCGACTTGGACAGAGTGATCAAAAAAATGTAGCCACAACTTTTGATCGGCATTAAAACACAGGTAGATAATGATTTTTTTCTTCAAAAATTTTAGCCTGGACTTGCATATTTACACATACAGTAGAGTCTCGCTAATCCGGATCAATTAAAACCACCCCCAATCCGGATTATGCGGGAATTCGGATTACCAAAGGCATATGCAAATTATTAAAGATAAACATTTACAAACGCTTATTCATTTATTACAACAAATAAAACATATAGTATCTTCAAAAAACAAAAACAATACTTTCAAGATAAACGTTAGAAATAAGTAAAAAGTAATGAAATATACATATGTACATAAACTCAAAATTTAGTGAACGGAAAAACGCTCACAAGCCAAAGTTGGCTTGGTTGCACAGAGTACCAATACTTATTGCCATATGAAATATGTACATACATACATACAAAACGATCCCTATGAAGTGTCTATGAGAATATTCGGGAATTTCCCGTTCTACACTTGTTTGATTTCACTGTATTGTTGATCATTGCTTGATTTAACATGCAATCCGGATTAGCGAAACTGTGGTCGATCCGGATTACAAGGAACATAATGGAAATTTTTAAATTTTTCATCCCATCCGGACTACCGAAGGATCCGGATTAGGCCGTATCCGGAGTAGTGAGACTCTACTGTATGTTATTGTCATGTACAAAAGATACATAGATGATGAAAAGATTCCGAGTAAAACGAAAAAAGCATTTTCGGCAGAAGTACAGATACTTACAACAAATAACTTTAATTTCTGACTTATTTGATATACATACATACATACATGTATCTACTTAAGTTCATAACTGCTATTGAGTGTTTAGACTTGTTTAGCCTTAACAACTTAAGTTAACTTAAGTTGAACTACTAGCTTTGTGCTGTTTAATTGCTTACATGATATTTATTAGTTCAGTATAGATACTGAAGTATGGTGAAATATTTCGTCCTTAAAGCCGTTTAAAATTTAAAACCGACTTAACGGAGCATATAAATGTCTATTTTAAAAACAAAATGAACTCTCAAACTCATATATTTCTGTGACACTAGTAGGTGCAGGAAACAGTCAAATGAATAACACAGAGGATTCGAAAATATTGATATTATGAAAAATAATCATGCAGAACTGTTTTTATTCATTCAACGAATAGTGTTCCCGTTAATCAAATAATGAATTTTGAAAAGTATAATGCCGCATTTCAAGAAAAAATAAGGAAATAAAACTACAAACCTACAAGTAAATCTTACATAAAAAGTATAAAATGAAAGAAAGAAATAAATATTCATTGGACGAGGCATATTAGCGCGTATGTATATACTTATATGTGCAACTGGCACATTCGCGTCAGTATGCATATGAAATCGAGATTCGCGAACATTTGTCTCCATGGGATATGCTTACAGTACGAATGTGCCGTTTCCACATATGCCTTCATATGCATTGAATGAAGACACTACCCCAGCGGGAAAAAAAAGGGTTCTGAACTTTGTATTTCGTAAACGTTCCTATTCAATAGATGGAAGAATTACCATACTTTTCATACTAATCTTTTTCTGAAATGCTGAAGGAATGATTCTCTATACATTATTCAGAATGCGATAAAGGCATTTGTAATAATCTTGCATAAAATACAATTTTACAATTTACAATTTTTTAGTGTGGCTGCTGCCAAAAAGGTAAACTGAAGATATTTTACAAAATCTTCTTAATCATTTCCCAATGGGTTAAATTTGGTTATTAAAGTGGAAAAACTATGGAGAAAATTCTGGCTCGGCAAAGCGTTTTCATGAAAGGTTGTTAAACTATCTGCTTCCAAAAGAAAAGGATTCAATACATCTGACAATTCAATTTCCGATCGCTGATCAAGAGTCCCTGGAGAATGTAGAACAGCTCTCGATAGTAGTTTTTGCAAAAGTACATTTGTAAGTTTCATATAACTTAGAACACTTGTGTTATACTGACAATTCTTATGTTTGTTCACAGAGACTATATGCTCACTATGACACTGAGAGAAAAAAGAAGTAGAATCAATCTAAAACAACTTTATATTAACTTTTTTCAATATAATTTTGAAATTACAGTGAATATCCTGAATTGAAGAGTGGCTGTATTAAAAAAAAAATCTTTTAACCTCGTGTGGATTAGGAAAACCAGAATTTAAATCAATTGGTTTCATTCTTAAAATGATCATACACGTCCTCATTTTAAACCATATCTATATTAAAAACATAACGCAGTCACGATCGGCTGCAAGCCAATCGTATGATACTCTAGATGAAATACTGAACTCCTATTTATATTTTAGTTGAAAATATATCAAAAGAATGAGGAGTGCACAAACATTTATTACGTGACTTTTTACTTACAGGTAGAAACTAGTGTATAGTGGCTACTCGATTTCTTGATTTATAGTGAGTTCCATAAATTAAGTTAGGACATTTTACAGAATTTTTGTATGGCGACTACATGAAGGACTTGTGGGATATTTTTCATAGTAATAGTTTTAGCTGCGACTATTATAAAATCAACGTATACAAAATTTCAAAGCCGTAACGTAAAGCGTTTTAAAGTTATCGTTCAATATTGGTGAACACGTATCTTAAGGACTTTTGTATAACAGCTACCCGAAGGAGGCGACGGATGGCGCCAACTAATGAACTCAGTCTTGCTTTTGATATAAAACTAATTCCTGTAAAGTTTTGAATCCCTGCTTTAACTCGTACTGGAGCTATAGTGGATTCTATAACTTGCATACATTTTTGAAGGCTGCTACACGAAGGACTCATTCGATTTGTATCATGTTCGGAACTTTCGCTTCAAACATTGTAAACTTTAAATATGCAAAATTGCAAGTTCCTAACTTGAAGCATTCGAGCAATAATTGTGAAAACGTGTTTCAAGGACTCTTGTATGGGAGGTACCCAAAGGAGTGGACGGATATCGCCCATTAACGAACTTAGCTTTCCTTTTTCTATTTTACAAATTGTGACAAAATTTCAACTTCCTAGGTCAACGCGTTCGCGAGTTATCGTGCAAACGGTCTGACGGACAGCCAAAGGGTTTGGGGTTTTGGCCCAAAATAAACATAAAATAATATATAACTTTTCTTCGTCAGAGGCTCGGTTCTATGCGTTACAAACTTTTCGGGCTGGATTAAACTTATAATACTCTATATGATTTCATCTAGAGTATAAAAATAACTTTTTCATACTTAAAATAAGTACCTACCACACGGTTCTTATATTATTTATCATCCTTATTTCAAAACTCGACTAGGTTCAAAATCACTTGGTCGTAGGTATTTACCTACATAAAATAATAACAGCACACAGTTGTACATTCTCAATAACAAAAACTTTTATTAAAAGATATGAGTACATGGTTAACAAAAAAAATATTCAAAATAAATCATAGAATTTCGATAAATACATATACACATATTTACAGTGTTTATTCCTGGTATACAATATTCCATTATTAATGGGAAATAAAGTCAAAGGAAAAGTTGTGAATTCCGTAATATGTTTAATACAAGAAATATCTAGACACTGTCCTATTTGATAAGAAAATATTTATTCATCAAAAGAAATAACTTCCTACAAATAACAAACAAATCATTATTTTGTGCAATTATAAAATGCACGTTTTCATTAAATTAAAACAGATATCCGACTTTATACCCAAATAAAAAATATTTTTGTAAAGAGTATTTTTATAGATTACGCTTGTAGCTAGCTTACATTTTGTATAGTCAATAATTATTGGACGATTTTCAATTTTAGAAAAGAAATGTTTTTATGTCAAGTCCTCTTCACTGTATTCTTTATAAGAAAGGTCGGATTTCTAAATCCGTATTTGTACTTTTCTAATGTTCTTGAAAAGTGCAGTCCACATTTCATGGCTACTGAAAAAGGTGGATTTATCCTGGATGTAGTATTTTTGAGATATGCTTAAGATTTATGTGCTGCTTCCCACGTTTCTAATAGCCGTTGCACTTTCTCTCAAAATTCCGCTTGTAGTCCCGTATGTGATATACATATTTCTTGAAATGTCTTCCTTCGAAAAATACGGTAAGCTTCTATCCCGGCGGCTAATATTCCAATTATAAATGATTATATATAGTAATGAATTGCATTAATTTTATACAGGTACTTACTTTGCATCGATCAGAAATTTGCAATAAGCCAAAGGTCAGCAGTAGGCCATGCAATTTTCGATTAGCCTTGGCACTATTACTATCACAACTCACTTGCTTCTTTGGCTGGGGGAAGCTTTCCTTCAATATTTTCTTGAAAATTTGAGAGTGGACAGATTTTGTCATTTTCTAGGACAAAATATTATAGTTGTTAGAATCCATGCTTATTAATAATCAAACACTTTCTCAACTAAATTCACTTTCGCAGACACTATGCTACGCGATTGAACAAAAACACAAAACTGAAGCAATCGTTTCTTGACCAATTATTTTGCAGAATAATACGAATTTCAGAAAAGTGCGTCAAAAACTGTTCAAAGCTGTAATTTAAAATGTTATTTTGATATTGTTCGTACTTAAAGTAATTCCTATGCTGTAAAATATGATAATACTAGAGATCAATTTGAGAATGAACAGATTATATATACGATTTGTGTATATTTTTTATATACTAAGGAATACTAGGAATTCGAATTGCATGGCGATCACGAACAAACCTGTTCAAAGCTATGACAGGAAATATTATTTTAGCACTGTTCGTACTTAAATCAAGAAATTATCGTCCTTGTTTACCCCAATGTTGTGAAAATATCCATCCTCACGGTAAATTTCAGTATGATCAGAGTAAATTGAAGAGTATGTCAGGTTATTCCGTCAATTTCCTAATTCAATTTTAAACATAACGCAGTCACGATCAGTTGCAAGCCAATCGTATGATACTCTAGATAAAATACTGAACTCTGATTTATATTTTAGTTGGAAATACATGTATCAAAAGAATGAGGAGAGCACAAGCAATTATTACATGACCTTTTACTTACAGGTAGAAATTATTGTATAGTGGCTACTCGATTTTGTGATTTATAGTGAGTTCCATAAAGTAAGTTAGAACATTTTACAAAATTTTTGTATGGCAACTACATGAAAGACTTATGGGATATTTTTCATATTAATAGTTTCAGCTGCGACTATTATAAAAGTAATGTGTATAAAATTTCAAAGTCGTGACTTAAAGCGTTCTAAAGTTATCGTTCAATATTGGTGAACATGTTTATTAAGGACATTTGTATGACAGCTACCCGAAGGAGTCAACATATAGCGCTAATTAATGAACTCCGTCTTGGTTTTGGTATAAAACTAATTCCTGTAAAATTTTAAATTTCTGCTTTAACTCGTTCTGGAGTTATAGTGGATTCAGTAACATGCATACATTTTTGAAGGACTTCTCTAGGCTGCTACACGAAGGACTTATTCGATTTGCATCATATTCGGAACTTTCGATTCAAACATTGTAAACCTTAAGTATGCAAAATTTCAAGTTCCTAACTTGAAGCATTCGAGCAATAATTGTGAAAACGTGTTTTAAGGACTCTTGCATGGGAGGTACCCGAAGGAGTGGAAGGATATCGCCCATTAACGAACTTAGCCTTACTTTTTCCATTTTACAAGTTGTGACAAAATTTCAACTTCCTAGGTCAACGCGTTCTTGAGTTATCGTGCAAACGGCAAACGGATTTGGGGGTTTTGGCCAAAAATAAACACAAAATAATATATGAGCCGTCTTTTTTGAAAGTGGAATAAGTCCATCGAACAAAAAAAAATTGAATTTTTAATTATTGTTTTTTACATTAAAATTTCAATTTTAATAAAGTCAACACCAATAAAAATATGGACTTATGTTCATTTTTGCTTTTATTTCTTATAAATTGTTATTTTTGAAAGTGGAATAGGTCCATTAGGACCTAAAAAAGTCGTTTATTTTCTTTAACAATTTTTACAATAATTATTGCATAATAAAATGTAAAAGGTTTATACTGTTAATACATCACTCGAATTATATTTAAGTATCCCAATATTTTTAAATTATTTCAAACGTAAAACCTCAAATATTTCAATGTATGAAAAAATGGAGTTATTCCACTTTCAAATACAACGGCTCATATGACTTTTTTTCGTCCGAGGCTCGGTTCTATGCGTTACAAACTTTTCGGGCTGGATTAAACTTATAATACTCTTATATGTTCATCTAGAGTATAAAAATATTTAATTTGGGAATGCAATTTTTCTCTCAGTGAAAGGAAATCAGACGCTTACAAACTTTTTTTCATGGATTTAAAACGTTCTTAAAGGCTGAATTTGCTCAAAACGACGAATATCAGAATAGTCGGTGTTCCGACTGGACATTGGTCGCGTTTACGTGCAGACCGGACCAGTCTAAACAGTCCACCGTTCAGTCATTTTTATTTTCACAGATGTATGCTTTGACGTTTTAATTTTGTTTGGCCAGCAATATTGTAGGTTATGTTTTGGTCTAAGACCGATTATGTGCCAGTACTAGACTGGTTCGGTTTCGTTTGGTTCGTACCAAAATCAGAACCAAAATAAGTCCAAATGGACTGGTCCGGTTTACATTTATGCGTGCGACCGAACTGGTTTTTTTGGTCTTTTTAGACTAGTATATACTGCACGTAAACGCGACCATTGTCATATGGGTCGGCATGCTAAAAGACTCGATCTCTTCTCAAAAGTATTCTGTGGAAGCTACCTGGATGAGGAGGAGGAGACAGTCCTGAACCTGTACAGCTCTATCCAATGGAAGGAAAGCTCATCTTGGAGCTTACTTCTTCATTGCAAGCTCTAAATGATTTGACGAGTTTATCGTTGCTGTTGATCGATTATCCTGTGGTAACACAACGGGGATATAAGACTACGTGTTCTCTCGAGAGTCTACTTAGTCCACCCTTTAAAATCAAAACTCGTAGGAAAGACTGATTGATCTTTTACAACTTCTACTAACAATATATATACACAGCCATACATACTTATAGTCACATCGCCATACATTCTTCCACTGACCCAGTGTGATATTACTCGATCAACTAAACTATTAACCCGGAACAACATTATAATATTTTCTAAGCCACGGTCATTGTCAGAGATAAATGCGTCCTAGACGTTAAATTAATAATGCGTCTGAAGAGCCTCGAAATTGTTGTGACAGAATGCAATTCAATTGCAAATCCAATAAGAGCAAAGCTTTATATGCAATGTGCAGATGCATCTTGACATGAGTTAAATTCGCAACAAGTTCATACCACATATTGTGCTTTGTAACGTTCCTTTTTTTATCAATTGGGATCTATTTATTTTGTAATGGCATTATTTTTTTAGTTTATATTTAGATATGTAAAATGATATGATTGTCTGTTTACCTGGGCAGGTGCTCCTATTAAACCAACCGCTGCTCCAGCAATAAGCCTTCCTGCTATTAACCATGCATGCGATTGAGCTGTGGCGAGAATTGTCCATCCTGTTAAAAGCGGTAAGATTGACAGCAAGAGTGCTGGTCGTCGCCCGAATCTATCAGCTATCGGTCCAGACGCAAAGGATCCAAAAGGAGTTGCAAGGCTATGAATACTAGCTGAAAATACATTTTTCACTATTAATATACGTAATTCTGCTCCTTCCCAGTAGAAAATTTGGGAAGTCATTGTAAATGTAATAAGTTATGAAAGTAATTTCCAGCAGAATTCTGCTTATGATTATGGTAACTGCTTCCAATTCACATTACATTTTTAAAAAGTAATGCAGCTCGTAATGACATTCATCGGATGAAATTTTGACTGATGTTTTGTTTTCGTGGGAATTATATCTTTCAAACGAAAACATGAATATCGCGTCATTTGAAATAATTCGTTTGGTGCATTCAGATCGGTAATATCAAGTAGTTAGTAGTTTTTCTCGTGTTTCAAGTGTATCCCGTTTAGAGGTAAGTAAAGTGGAGTACATGTTGTTCGGGTTGATTGGAACGGTGAACCCTACTCGTATAACACGTAAAATTCTGAAAATTAGGCAAAAAAATCACAACTGGATATAACGACATTGAAGGAACCCTCTAAACTCGTCGCTATATCCAATAGTCGTTATAAGCAATATGCAATTTAGATACATTCCTTTGTATAGAGATTCGACCATGACCATGCCATTCAGTCGTAATAACCGATCCGGCGATGTCGTTATATCCGGTTTTAACTGTATTCTCCCTTGACATGAATAAATTTATTAGATTATTATTAGATTAATTTTGCTATCCCGTCGAAAAAAAAATTTTTTCTTCTTACTTTTAAAGTGGCCTAAAATCGTTGATTTGTATTTAAGGTTAGTTACTACACAATTCTGAGAACTTCGTAAATTTGTGGGTTTGTAAGGAGGAAATAAGGGTGGATGTTTCAGTCCTTAACATAACTCGTTTGGAAAAATCATTCGAAATATTATTGCCTAGTTAATCGGTACTGCAATTGATCCGCACCCGTATAGTTCTATCTACCTTATAAATAAAAATCTGCCAACAATCTGGGCGTAACTTTATTATTTTTCCGGTAGAAGTTGGGAACGCGTTCAATTCTGAAATGCGGTGGAGGCTACTATGTGACTGAAAACCTATCAAAAAGAACAAGACCGTGGAAGTAAAAATCTGATTGGATCTGAGAAATATGGAATAATTTATGAAAAAGTACACAATCACTGTACACCCCCTTAGGGGTCAATTATGGAGAATACATAGAATAAAATTAAATTCATTATTTGGGACGAGCTAGTATATATGACGAAAGTCGTGAAAAAATATGCATTCTATTTTCACAGATAATTTTTTTTGCCCCCCTTCTGAACGCCAATACATATTTGAATTTTTTTTTAATCAAAATTGTTTTTCTAGTTGATTTACATATACACACCGAGTTTTAACATTGTAGCTGAAGCCGTTCCATATATAGGAAAAACACCCCCCACTTGAACCACACTACCCTTAGGGGTCGAATTTCAAGAAACCTTGAAAACACATTCTAGGTATTCATACGAAGAATCCGTAGAATAAAAATGAATTCAATATTTGGAAAGACCTAGTAGATATGACGAGAATCGGGAAAATATATGCATTTTATATTTCTTATATTTACAAATAATTTTTTTTGCCCCCCTTTCTGAACGCCAATGAATATTCAAATTTTTTTTTATCACAATTTCTTTTCTAGTTGATTTACATATACACACCGAGTTTCAACTCTCTAGCATGAACCGTTTAATAGTTAGGAAAAACACCCCCTACCCCCGTAGCATACTACCCCTAAAAAAAATTTATTTTTCCAACATTCCGCTACTATAGCTCTATCTAAATACCAAGTTTAAGGCTTATATCATAACAGGTTCTCAAGATATAAGCATCGGAACCTTTTCCTTTTCACCCTCCCCCTCTACACACTCAACCCCAAATTTTTTTTCCCTACTAGAGCTTAGTAAGCGCTACTTCTGGTAAAAATTCTAAGCATCTATCTTACACTGTTCTTGAGATATGAAATGTGTTTGATTTGAAAAATTCTCATCCCCTCCACTTCTATGCTCCACCTCCCACTTAAAAAATTTTACTTTGGTCAATCTTTATTTGTCGACCTTTATACCCAAACCGAATTTTATTTTTCTAGAGCAATTGGTTCGTGAGATATCGTAATCTAAAGTTTTTCACCCCCCACCCCCGTACGGCACTACCCCTACTCAAAATTTTTTTTCAATCCTTTCTCCTAGTATAGGTACAGATATTTGTTAAGTTTGAATTTCGTGCCATCAACGGTTTAGGAGATATGGATTTTAGAATGTGTCGATCTCGGAATTTTTGCGTTTCGGACAAATTATTTTCCCCCCACTCCCACACCCCTTCACCCATATCAACAATTTTTTTTGCAAATGGGTCCACTATCGAAGTTCTATGGAAATTTCAAGTTTCAGCCTCCTAGCGTAAGCGGTTGCTGAGATCTAGAAACCAAAATTTTTCGTCTAAAACCCTCCCCTCTCCTCCCCCCTCACACCCGCACCGCCCTAAAAAATACCAGTCGTAGAGGTTCACCCAACCTAACCACCATAAAAGTTTCACGATAATACCTCAACGGGTTTGGGAGCTACGCGCCTTCAAACTATTTTTGCGTACGGTGTACGGCGTACGGCGTACAGACGGACATTATTTTTTTTATTGCTTTTTCGGGGTCTACTAGTCCTAAAACGTGAAAATACAAAATTCCAGGGTAGCAAATTTTTTTTAAATTTCAGGTCGATCACAATACTTTATTATGAAATAATAAAGTAAAAATGTGTGTACATATGAAGTTATTTAATAAAAGGTTATTATGATATCTATATAGGTTGATATGAATAAAGCGAGTAGCAAACGGACTTCGTCTCGTTTAATACGAGCCGAAAGGAAGAAATTTATCGCAAAACTGAGAAGTTCTAGTGAAAAGAACTCTGTGGATAATGACGAATGCGATGAAAGAATAAGTTGTGACGAAACAAGTAATACCATTGATTTGCAGAGTCATCTTGAACAAAACGAGACGACTATTAACTTGAATATTAATAAGAACCCATCTAAAGAGGAAGATATATCTTTGCGGAGGAAATTAATGGATTGGTATATTAAATACAGCCCTTCTAGAGAAAGTTTCAATGCATTGTAATAGATTGTAAGCCACACTTCTGATGAACATTTTTTAAGTTTAAAAGATACAGACAATTACTGCAGCATTCAACCCTACATACCTATCAAAATAACAGGCTTTGTAGATGATGGTGAAAAGCAAATTATTGAAAAAAGATTATTAAATTTGGACAATTTCTTCACGCAACCCCTACTTTGGGTATATCTTTAGCCGGTAAAACGCCCAGTGAAGAAGACGAAATTTTTCAACTCGACGAAGTGAGCTGCAAGCTAATGTGCTTACCATATCAAAATCAATTTTTGTTAATATCTATTCTGCATGATTGTTGATAATGAAGTATATTTCAACATATATTTTTATTGACACATACAAAAAAAAAATGCAGCAAGATAAAGAAAACCGAGTTAACTTAACACCACCAGCAGCAAAATTAAAAAGGTGTGATGCCACAATTGGGCAACGTATTTTTTCTCAATGTAGGTACTTTCATTGGTGTTTTTGTTTATTTCTCCACTAAGTGAATATCTATTCTTATATTTTAATAACTTTAGATGAAGGACATGATAAAAATGAAAATTTAAAAGATTACATCGACTCAAAATTCCAAACGTTAACAAGTATGAAACTACTTTCGCACTTTACCTTTATCTATCTTACATTTTGAGGTTGATTTTAGATATTATACAGAAGCAGAATGATTCAATAATGGAGGTACTTGGCATGAATTCAGTGCTTCTGAAAAAACTCTTCCATAAAGAAGATGACGTAAAATTGTGCAGCTTCCCCTTGGAAACCGAAGAAGATTTAAAGACGTTGGATGAATGTTTGAATGAAGAGAATATTCCATCTTATGTAACTATTTGGATATACTCGTATGTTCTTTGTTCAAATAATATGGGCTCTTCATTACAGATTGCTGCGGTAAAACGTAAATTTCATAGAGGAGGAATGAAAGTCAATTTAAGTAAGGTACAAGGGACTAATGTAATTATTGATACAACCTTGACGGAACGCATGGAAAACGTGCCTTTAGCAGGTGGAAAAATATTAACAAAATATTTGAAAGCATGTTATTGTTCATAATAATGCATTCATAAGAATGAATTTCAAATATATTAAACTGATGTTTGTATTGAATTCCAGGCTCTGTAGGAGAGGAGGTCGATTTCAGATCGGAAATGCGAAAGGCATTTAAAAACGCAAACAATCGCCATTTTAAAAATGCATGCATTGCAAGGAAAAGAGCTGCACAAAACGAATAATTTTTTACCAAATAAGATTGTTTTTTTTTTTAACTTTTTCATTTCAATTTTACGGATTTATATGATTTTTCAAAGAAAAATTTTTAGTTTTTTTAATTATTTTTGATATAAATGATAGTATATTATCTTGAAAAATATGTTTTGTTTTCGTTGTACGTCGTAAGTTTTGTATATATACGCACAACTTTTACAACGCTTACAAACCAATTTAGGATTTTCTTATGTCCTTCTTCAAAGGCGATGTAAAGATGCTGCGTACATTTACACAATTCCTAAAAATTTGATGACTAAAATGTTTTTACTTTATAACGGTATTTTTTATGTTTAATCGGCTAGAAAATTTGACATATTTTACAATTGTAGCATATTATCTATTCTTAGGACAAAAAAACTTAAAAAAAAAAAATAGTCTCAAAACATCTGATGTTATACTCCGACTTTGACCGCGCCCCCAAGTATGACCCAATTACGTCAATCATGTGCTACATGTGTCAGTGGCGTAAGCATTCTACCGCATCCCCATTTTAACCGCTACAAGACCTTTGACACTAAAAATAATAAAGTTTCGCCCAGACTATTAGAGATATAGATTATAGATTATTTTTTCAATTTAAAATTTTTTAGGTTCAGAAAATCCGTTCCCTAGTAATGACTATTTAACACAGTGGCAGCCAACTTGGAATTACTTTTCAGACTTTTGTAATTACTTACAGAATGAAATACAGGTGTACTTCCATTCACTGCTCAGAAGTAATTACATAATTAATTACATATCGAACTGGTTGAACTAATTATCGAACTGCTTCCATGTAATGCAGAGAGGAGCAATTGATTACCGCCTATGACACGCAATGCTAAATGTAATGCGTATTTTACATTCAGTGGAGTGCAAATTGGAATAACTTATTCGCCTCCTTAGAATGACTTACGGAATTGATAGTTGAAGTACTTCCGTTTCCTACTGGGTTGCGGGTTGTAGACTATGAATTTCACTCACAGCTATGCTTATCTAAAAATTGAAATAAAACTAAGAATTGATATCGGAAGCAAACAATGGAACAAAATTTCAGATTAGATTTCTCCGAATTAGCTTTTGGCAGCGTTTGTGTGACTAGTCGTTGCGTTTATACAGAGCGGCTGGCCGTTGCGAATAATCGTTGCAAGTTGCAATAGATTTCGTTTACTTTAAATATATATACATATATAAGGTCTACCAAGAGGGATGACAGGATTTTTATAGTTCTTGGCGGCCATATTTAAATTTCAAAATTTGAGATCTGCTGTCTGTTGACATCAGCAAGGTTTGCCATTTCATCATGAATCGTTTCACGTTGGCCCAGCGCTTGGAAATTATTTAAATATTCTATCAAAATTCGAGAAGTTTTGTTGCTACTCAAAGAGCATTTCGTGCAAATATAGTTGGTTGTCATTCCGCTCTTTCTGAGCGCTATCGTGCCTTGCTGATTTTTTTTTTCTTTCCCCAAATTGAAGAAATTGATGAGGACGGTATTAATTTTTAACAAGACGGTACAACTTGCTATACAGCGGATGTTCTGATGGAGTTAAGACATTGGTCGTTACGATGGAATTATTGCGTGAGCAATTTTGTGAATCGGTTATATCACGAAATGGTCCTCACTACTGACCACCAAGATCTTGTGATTTAACACCACTAGGCTATTTTCTGTGGAGCTATGTTAAATCTCTGGCTTTCACCAATAAATCCAAGAATATTGATGAGCTCCAAGCAAACATTCGCAGCACCATAGCGGCCATACCATCCGAAACGCTGCACAGAGTCATCGAAAATTGACGTCACCGGATCAATCAGTGCAAGAAAAGTTGTGGTGATCATTTAAACGACATTCTGTTTAAATCATAAATGGCATAGCACGTACCACGTGTTACTGTGTTTAAATTCAATTTTAAATCCTAGACCCTATGCTATTTACCGGGGATTAATTTTTTTTTAATTAACTTGTATCAATACATATGTAACATCGACAATGTAGCAGAAGTGTATAACCCGTAGTATACATATACGAGATTAGCCCTGACCAGAATTGACTTAAGGGCACCATACACTATCATTTCTGCATGTCATGCATGCATGTCATGATTGAATTTTGATTTGCCATACACGTTCATGCCAACCAGTCTCGCTTCAAAACTCGAACTGAAATGGTCGACGTATAGTGGCTTGTGCTCTCCTAATCGATAAAATTTTGGACGGTACGCAAAATCGTTTGAAAGCGCGTAGCTTCCAAACCCTTTCAGATATTGACATGAAATTTTTATGGTTGGTAGATTGGATGAATCCCAACGACTGGTTTCTTTTGGAGGTGTGTATGAAAGGGGGGAGAGGGGACGGTTTTTGGCGAAAAATTTTGGTTGCTAGATCTTAAGAATCACTTATGCTATGAGCTTGAAACTTGGAACTTATGTAGTTGCAAAAATAAAATTGTTAATAAGGGTTGAGGGGTGTATAAGTGGGGGGAAAACAATGAGTCTGAAACGCATGAAAGCCGGGATTCAAACATTTTAAAATCCATATCTATTGAACAATTTATGTCAAAAAATTGAAACTCTATTCTTGTCCTCACGTATACTTCAAGATTAGACCTCGGTTGGCCGATTTTTTTCTCTGCGTCCATCCACCCGTACCTGACTAGGTGCCGACATGGCGGGGTTTTATGGCAAGTAATAAGCAAGGCGCGAAACTTCGTAGTTCTAGTGCAATAACACGATCATGTAATTCAAAGAATTCTATAACCATAAAATCGCAAATTTCATTCAGAAATAAAATTCGATTTCTAAATTCCTAGAAGAAAACCAGAAATTGTGAGTAATTTAGCCTTATGAAGATTCATGCAACGCACATGGCAATAAGATATTTGTTTTCCGTTAGGATACGGAACAAAAATCAAAGAAAATCTTTTTCTGCCTTCAATGAGCCGAGTTTTACGACTGTCCTTATATCTTTGTAGCCTGGTGATAAAGAGATTCGTTCTAAATCGGGTTAAATTTTAAATATTATATTTAATATTTAATTTGAATAATACAAGGATATGGGTAATAAACCGAATTTGGGTAATAAAATGTAAGGACACAACAAATACTGTAAGCCGGACATCAAAGGATTTTTAGTCTGACTAAATCTACCCGTACCTGACTAGGTACCGACATGGCGAGGTTTTATGACAAGTAAACCTTCGTAGCGCTAGTGCAAAAATACGATCATGAAAATCAAAGAATTCTGTAACCATAAAAACGTACCTATGTACATATGTTTCATTCAAAATTAAAATTTCGATTGTTTAATTGCCAGGAACAATTCTAAAAATTGTGCGTAACTTAGCGATCATATCAGTGCGCTAGCCCTATGAAAATTCACGCAACGCACCTGGTAAAAAGATATTTCTTTACCGTCAGGATACGACACCAGAATCAAATCGCCTTCAATGAACCGTCATCCGCATTCGAAAAATGTAAAGATGGAATGACGATGACCATAGACCATCATGCATTTCGTCATGCGCGTTGGCTCCGCCCACAAAAATCAAAATTTTTTGATTTTCATCATGCCGCAGACGGTCGGCATGAAATGCCATCATGCAGCCCCATACACGAGAGATTTTCGAGAAAAATTCAAAGCTTCGTGCATGCATGACATGCAAAAATGATAGTGTATGGTGCCCTTTAGAGAGCCTTAAGACACCTTAAGTCTTTCTACGACTGTATAGAAATGCACGTTGACAGCCAGAATAGACTTCCCAGTTGGTCGCGTCTGCGAGAATCTCGCAGATATCTCGAAGACATGGCGGCCTGTTTGCGAGATTCTTCGAGACGTCTTAAGCCTCAGTTACAATGGATCCGATCCGATCCGGCAACTTCGGAGGAGAAAATTTTCTAGTCACAATGATTCTGTTCCGACATCCATCAAAGTGACATTATCGAGGTGTAATTGTGATTTTAAGTGTGGCGAAGGAGGTGGTGAAATTGAATAATTCACCTCTTGCCGTCGGAACGGATAGAAGTTGAAAGTTGGTCAACTTTACCTATCCGTTTTGTGTCTCGGCTAATTACCGGAATGATTGTGACTAGGCTTTCCGAATTTCCCTTTAAATGTGTGTCGGATGGAGAAACTCAACACTCAACACTCTCCGTTTTCCGGATCGGATCGGATCGGAACCATTGTAACTGAGGCCTTATGGGAAAAATACACGGTATCGAGATAAATGCTCCCCGAATCTCGAAGACATGTCTGCGAATGTCTCGATAGGAAAATGGCATTGGCAATAGCGCCATCTGTTTGATGATAACGTGTTGTGATAAAAGCTTGTACTCGTATGAATATTTCCCGGAGATTGCCATCGGCTGGAAATAAGAAAGGGGGTTATGAAATGAAACGTGCAGGCAGGGGCGAAGTTACCTTACTGCAATATAATACATATAAAAAACTAATAACGTAGTGACACATTTCCAATCACTTCACATCGCACTTGTGTCGTTTTATTGTAACCGCACTTGAACTGTAACTTTTCGCGTATTTAATTTTTATCGTGTAAGTCGCGGATGGCATTTGATGCGCTCAGAGTGATGCGGCTGTTTTTTGCCTTACAAATAGATCGTGGTGGGAGCACATGTTTATATTGCTATTTCTTTCTATCTAGTGATGAAGAGAGATAAGCAATATGATTCCTAGACTCAAATCATCGAGATTATGTCTCTTTAGAGACAAGCGACCAACTGGCTTAATGCATCTTTCGTTGACTTTTATAAACTTTCGTTAAAACTTATGTGTACGGTTCTGAGCGTAGAAACTTAAGCCTCAGTTACAATGGTTCCGATCCGATCCGATCCGGAAAACGGAGAGTGTTGAGTTTCTCCATCCGACACACATTTAAAGGGAAATTCGGAAAGCCTAGTCACAATCATTCCGGTAATTAGCCGAGACACAAAACGGATAGGTAAAGTTGACCAACTTTCAACTTTTATCCGTTCCGACGGCAAGAGGTGAATTATTCAATTTCACCACCTCCTTCGCCATACTAAAAATCACAATTACACCTCGATAATGTCGCTTTGATGGATGTCGGAACGGAATCATTGTGACTAGAAAATTTTCTCATCCGAAGTTGCCGGATCGGATCGGATCCATTGTAACTGAGGCTTTATGCAAACTTATGCGTTTGACATTTATTCACAGATTTTCCGAAATTTTTGTACTTTTTGATTTTAGACTTGTGATTTATAGTTAACTCCATTTTAAAAAAGAAAAATTTACTTTAATTATCACTCTCTTGATGAGTATTTGACAGCCGATATTTGTCTTTTTTAGCTGTCAAACTTCTCTTACCTTAAGGCTATTGTAGTTGGGTATAAGATTCATTAAGTTTTGCCACAAACTTTACGTACCTTAAGGCATTTGACGAAAAGTTAATAAGATGCCTTGAGTCAATTCTGGTTAGGGCTATTAACGTACTGCTACCGAACATAAACACGTGTCCCTAACATGTATTTTAGTGCTATCAGCGCCATTTCACAAAACTGTGATGACTAAAGTATAATTAAATTACGTGTTTCCTTACGATGTCAGTAATAAGAATACCAAACTTAAAAACATACTGCAGTCACGATCACGATCGGCTGCAAGCCAAGGAGTAAAAGGATGTTCTATTAGTCTTTCTTGTACAGGCCCGTGCGCAGCATCGTATCAAGGGAGGGGGGGGGCGGAGGTTTCATTATAAATTATCAAGGTTTTATAATAAATGTATTATGTACATATGTGAATATGTGATGAGTTCCATGCGTAAAGTTCCCGCCAGACTGAATGTGATGAGCTAAAAAAAGAAAGGTCCTCACTTCACTCGCGAACTATTAAACAACCCTATTTCAAATCTATTCCGTACGAAAAAACAGTACGAAAATGGAGCAATGGGGCGGGTTTGAACCTGTTCGTGGACGGAAGAATTACCATACTTTTCATACTAATTTTTTTCTGTAAAGTTGAAGGAATGATTCTCTATACATTTTTCAGAATGCGAAGACATATTGCAATAATCTTGCATAGAAATACAATATTACATACAGTACATAATGCATTGCTCATATTCCCGCTGGGACCGAACTGAGCACTTGGTAGCACCCACTATTGCCAAAAACACTCGCATTGAACATTCGCTTCGAAGGGACTCGCTTGTAGCACTCGCGCGTACCATTTCTACACGCGCCTAGGCAATACAAATAACCTGTTGAAATGTCTTCACTTAATTTACGAAACTCACTATACCTAAGGTAATCTTCTCGCTGCGAATTCGGAATTTTGTACAAATTAGTTTTGAGTGAAAACAAAGTTCGAGTTTACTAGTCAGCTGACTATTATGATTTTGATAAAAATGCTATTAGTCCTTCGTGTAGCTCCCACATACAAATATCTTGGTGAAATGTCTTCACTTAATTTTCTAAAGTTGGGTGGCACTGTTTAAATAAACAATGCCAATCCAAATGGATCCAAAAACTCCAAATCCCATTGACGTCCGTCACTCTGTCCGTTTGTCCTGAGGTTTGCTCTTTTTAAATTACACTATCTACACTTGTGCAGAAAGTGTACACCTAAGCTGTTCTTTTTGACGGTGATGTCTGAGGCTGTTGTTTTTAAACTTGATCGAGTGCAGGTTTAATGCCGCAAGTCCACACGCGCCTTCACTCGCATTGACCGATGCGAGTTAGCGCGATGCGCGTGTGGAAAGGGCCCATTCGCGTTAGCTCACGCATGAAATTGAGATGCGCGTACATTTTTCTCTCTGGCACTGTTTGGACGCGTTTCAAAGGGATTTGCTTACAGCTCTAATGTGCCATTTTCACACGCGCCTTCACTCGCATTGCATGAAGACACTATCCAGCGGGAAAAAGCCCTCTGAAGTATGCATTTCGTAAACATTCCTATTCAATGGATGGAAGAATTACTATACTTTACATACAAATTTTTATACTCTAGATGAACATATAGAGTATTATAAGTTTAATCCAGTCCGAAAAGTTTGTAACGCATAGAACCGAGCCTCGGACGAAAAAAATTTATATATTATTTTGTGTTTATTTTTGGCCAAAACCCCCAAATCCGTTTGCTGTCCGTCCGTCCGTCCGTCCGTCCGTCCGTTGGCACGATAACTCAAGAACGCGTTGACCTAGGAAGTTGAAATTTTGTCACAACGTGTAAAATGGAAAAAGTAAGGCTAAGTTCGTTAATGGGCGATATCCTTCCACTCCTTCGGGTACTTCCCATACAAGAGTCCTTAAAACACGTTTTCACAATTATTGCTCGAATGCTTCAAGTTAGGAACTTGAAATTTTGCATACTTAAGGTTTACAATGTTTGAATCAAAAGTTCTGAACATGATGTAAATCGAATGAGTCCTTCGTGTATCAGCCTAGAAAAGTCCTTCAAAAATGTATGCATGTTACTGAATCCACTATAACTCCAGAACGAGTAAAATCAGGAATTTAAAATTTTACAGGAATTAGTTTTATACCAAAACCAAGACGGAGTTCATTAATTAACGCTATATGTTGACTCCTTCGGGTAGCTGTCATACAAATGTCCTTAATAAACATGTTCACCAATATTGAACGATAACTTTAGAACGCTTTAAGTCACGACTTTGAAATTTTATACACATTACTTTTATAATAGTCGCAGCTAAAACTATTAATATGAAAAATATCCCATAAGTTCTTCATGTAGTTGCCATACAAAAATTCTGTAAAATGTCCTAACTTACTTTATGGAACTCACTATAAATCAAAAAATCGAGTGGCCTCTATACAATAGTTTCTACCTGTAAGTAAAAGGTCATGTAATAATTGCTTGTGCACTCCTCATTCTCCTCATTTCCAACTAAAATATAAATCGGAGTTCAGTATTTCATCTAGAGTATCATACGATTGGCTTGCAGCCGATCGTGACTGCATTATGTTTTTCTGTAAAGTTCAAGGAATTATGCAATAATCTTGCATAGAAATACAGTATTACATACAGTACATAATGCATTGCTCATATTCCCGCTGGGAGCGAACTTAACACTTGGTAGCCCCCACCACTGCCAAAAACACTCACATTGAACATTCGCTTCGATGCGACTCGCTTGTAACACTCGCGCGTACCCTTTCCACACGCGCGACATTCGCGCTAACTCGCATCGGTCAATGCGTGGACTTGCGGCATAAGAAAGTGTAGTTTACCATCTGTCAACCTTGATGACTGTATGAAGAAAAATCGGCTTTTAGTATTTCGGAAATTAATGTTTTGAGTGAACATTTGCAAGGATATTTGATAGCAATACTTTAGCATTGACAGAATTTCAAATAAAAAAATTTTGAATTTTTATGTGACGTGGCTTAACAAGGCAATTGACAGTAAATTACACACCTGAACAAGAAGGAATAGCTAGTACGTTGGTCGAGATCTGATGTGGTTGCTTATAGGAGCTAGCCTATCTGAAAGTTTATGATGAGAAGTAATTATCATATTGATAACACCTTACCTTCAACGCCCATTGAACATGCAGTCCATCAGAACAAACCGTTAAAAAATTTAAAGCATTTTCTGTTAAAATCAAACATTTGGACGAATGCTTTGACAGTATTTTAACAGCGATGAGTTGACTGATTGGAACAATTTCCGCCTCATAGCTACTAACTTGTTGGGAGCAAGAGAGCTAATAATAAAACATACTGCAGTCACGATCGGCTGCAAGCCAATCGTATAATACTCTCGATGATACAGAACTCCAATGGATATTGAAGTTGGGGATGAAGACGTATTACATGTGTGCATGTTGTATGTCCTTCATTAAGGAGTCCCATTAAATTGCTACTAAGAACTAAAAGACCATATTCACTGTTTAATTTGATATCTTGAACTGGAAAAAAAATATCCCTTTTGAAGGACTTTTATATGGGAGGCGGAGCAAGGACTCACTCGATTTCTTACATATTCATCCTTTTAATTAGAACCATTCAAAAATTAATGTGTACAAAATTTCAAATTTGTAGTTTGAAGCGTTCAAAAGTTATCGAAAAATATTGTTGAACACGTGTCTTAAGAATTTTTTGTATGGAAGGTACCAGAAGGAGTAAAAGGATTTTGCTGACTAGTAAACTCGAACTTTGTTTTCACTCAAAACTGATTTTTACAAAATTTTGAATTCATAGCTAAACGATTACTTGAGAGATTAGTGAGTTTTGTAAATTAAGTGAAGCCATTTTTAAAGGATATTTGTATGGCAGCCCCTCGAAGGACTATTAGGATTTTCTTCATAATCATACAGTTAGCTCCAACTCTTGGAAAAATAAAACACATACAAAATTTCAAAGTCGTAGCTTAAATACTTATGAAGTTAGTGGCTAATATTCTTGAACTTGTGTTTTAAGGATTTTTTGTATGGAAGGTACCAGAAGGAGTAAAGGATTTCGCTGACTAGTAAACTTGAACTTCGTCTTCACTCGAAACTAATTTGTACAAAATTCCGAATTCGTAGCTAAAAGATTACTTGAGTTATAGTGAGTTTCGTAAATTAAGTGAAGTCATTTTTACAGGATATTTGTATGGCAGCCCCTCGAAGGACTATTAGGATTTTTTTCATAATCATACAGTTAGCTCCAACTCTTGGAAAAATAACACATGCGAAATTTCAAAGACCTAGGTTAAGCCCTTCTGAAGTTATCGACCAATATTCTTGAGCACGTGTTTTAAGGACACTTTGTATGGCAGCTACCCAAAGAAGTAGGACGATTTTGCCCGTTAACGAACTTAGCCTTACAAATTCAACCAAACACCCAGATTCAAAATTTCAAAAGCCTAGGTGAAGGCGTTCTTGAGTTATCGTGCTAACGGACAGACAGACGGACGGACGGACGGACGGACGTCAAGCGGATTTGAGGTTTTTGGCCACAAATAAACAAAAAATACTAAATAACTTTTTTTCGTCCGAGGCTTGGCTGCGTTACATATTTTTCGGCTGGATCAAACTTATAATACTCTATATGATTTCATCTAGAGTATAAAAACTTGGAAAAAATATTTTGTCATCATATGAGAAAATGGGTTGTAATTAGGCTTGTGTAGTTCGCGAACGAACTAGTTCAGAAGACCGTTCCCAGAAGTGAAATGAACGAACTAGTTCGCAGTGCGTCCCACTCCTAGTTCGTTTCTATTCAGTGCTACACTGAGGTTTTTTTTCACATTCCTTTTGACTACAAATGGCGACTTCAATCTTTATCTTTCCTTTTTTTGCTCATTACATTATACCGTAATGATGATTATACCTCGTTTAAAACTTCAGCCTTTCACATCAATGAAATCACGCGTCCTAAAAGATCTAAAAATCGAGCCCGTTCGCGAGGGATCGGTGATCAGAACGTATAACATTTTGAATAGGTAAATATTTTTCCAGGAACGTTATCTACCTGCTGAAGACGGGTTCCAAATTTCAATCAACATTTATTGTTTGAAATAGAATTTGTTGTAGTAAAAGTCACTTTATCATTATGGTTCATATGATTGGTAAGCGAGACAAAGTTGATAACTATGAATCTGGAACTGAGAAAGAAACAAAATTCTTGTTCTTTATACGAAATATGATGCTTTTCGGTTTTAAACGTTTTCCTATTTACTTAAAGAAAACTTTTCCTATCATCCTCTATCCACAATTCTCCATGTTTCATCTTCCATCTTGCATCCTTGATCTCCGATCCTCCATCCTCTATCCTCTATCCTCCATCCTCTATCCTCCATCCATCATTCTTCATTATTCATCTTCATCCACTTTCCGATATTCTTCACCCACCATCCTCTATGCTCAATCCTCTCCATCATCTTCTATCCTCCATCCTCAATCCATTATCCACTATCCGCAATCTTCTATCCATCCATCCGTCATCCTCAATCTCAATACTCCATTAACCATCCTTTATCCTATATCCCCTATTCTAAACTCTCTATTCTTCATTTCCATCCCCAATCCCTCGTTCTTCATTCAAAATCCTCTATCCGTAATCCTTAATCCTCAATCCTCAATCCTCAATCATCAATCCTCAATCCTCAATCTTTATCATTTTTTTAACCATTTTTTATAATTTTTTGTAATTTTCTATAATTTTTTATCATTTGCTATCTTTTGTTATCATTTTTTTTGTAATTTTTTTATCATTTTTTATAATTTTTTTATCATTTTTTATCATTTTTTTTAATTTTCTATTATTTTTTATTATTATTTATAATTTTTTATCATTTTTTTACAATTTTTATCATTTTTTATCAATTTTTATCATTTTTTATCAATTTTTATCATATTTTTAATTTTTTTTATATTTTTTATCATTTTTTTATCATTTTTTATCATTTTTTATAATTTTTTTATCAGTTCTTACAATTTTTTATTATTTTTTATCATTTTTTATCATTACTTATCAATTTTTGTAATTTTTTATAATTATTTATAATTTTTTATAATTTTTATAATTTTTTATAATTTTTTGTCATTTTTCATCATTTTTTATCTTTTATCTTTTGTCTTTTGTCTTTAATCTGCAATCTTCAATCTTAATTTGACAAGTCCTCCATCCACCATCACATTTACTAAACGAACTAAAGGAACTAAACGAACTAAAGGAACTAAACGAACTAAAGGAACTAAACGAACTAAAGGAACTAAACGAACTAAAGGAACTAAACGAACTAAAGGAACTAAACGAACTAAAGGAACTAAACGAACTAAAGGAACTAAACGAACTAAAGGAACTAAACGAACTAAAGGAACTAAACGAACTAAAGGAACTAAACGAACTAAAGGAACTAAACGAACTAAAGGAACTAAACGAACTAAAGGAACTAAACGAACTAAAGGAACTAAACGAACTAAAGGAACTAAACGAACTAAAGGAACTAAACGAACTAAAGGAACTAAACGAACTAAAGGAACTAAACGAACTAAAGGAACTAAACGAACTAAAGGAACTAAACGAACTAAAGGAACTAAACGAACTAAAGGAACTAAACGAACTAAAGGAACTAAACGAACTAAAGGAACTAAACGAACTAAAGGAACTAAACGAACTAAAGGAACTAAACGAACTAAAGGAACTAAACGAACTAAAGGAACTAAACGAACTAAGAGGAACTATATTTCCTCATAGTTCGTTCATATTAGTTCGCGAACTGGGAGGAACTATAGTTGGACGACGGAGAATGGTGGATGGATAATGGTGGATGGATAATGGTGGATGGAGGATGGAGGATGGAGAATGGAGAATGGAGGTGGGAGGATGGATGATGGACGCTGGAGGATGGTGAACGCAGGATGGAGGATGGAGATTGGAGAATGGAAAATGGAGGATGGAGGATGGAGGTGGGAGGATGGATGATGGAGGATGGTGAATGGAGAATGGAGGAGGATTTGGAAAATTTAGATTGAAGATTGCAGATTAAAGACAAAAGATGAAAGATAAAAGATAAAAAATGATAAAAAATGATAAAAGAAATGAAAAAAAAATTACTAGAATTTATAAAAAAAAAAGATGTAATAAAAAAATTGTGAAAAATTATAAAAAATTATAAAAAAATTATAAAAATTGATAAAAAAATTATAAAAAATGATAAAAAAAATATGATTAAAAATGATAAAAAATTATAAAAAATTATAAAAAAATGATAAAAAATGATAAAAAATAAAAAAAAATTATAAAAAATGATAACAAATGATAAAAAAATATAAAAAATGATAAAAAATGACAAAAAATAATAAAAAATTATTAAAAATGATAAAGAATTATAAAAAATGATAAATTATGATAAAAATTGATAAAAATGATAAAAAATTATAAAAAATAATAAAAAATAATAGAAAATGAAAAAAAATTATAAAAAAATGAAAAAAATGATAAAAAATTATAAAAATTATAAAAAATAATAAAAAATAATAGAAAATGAAAAAAAATTATAAAAATTGATAAAAAAAATAATAAAAAGTGATAAAAAATGATAAAAAATGATAAAAAATAATAAAAAATTATAAAAATGATAACAAATGATAAAAAAATATAAAAAATGATAAAAAATAATAAAAAATTATTAAAAATGATAAAGAATTATAAAAAATGATAAATTATGATAAGGAATTATAAAAAATTATTAAAAAAGATAAAAAATGATAAAAAATTATAAAAAATGATAAAAGAAATGAAAAAAAAATTACTAAAAATTATAAAAAAAAAAAATATAATAAAAAAATTGTGAAAAATTATAAAAAATTATAAAAAAATTATAAAAATTGATAAAAAAATTATAAAAAATGATAAAAAACATATGATTAAAAATGATAAAAAATTATAAAAAATTATAAAAAAATGATAAAAAATGATAAAAAATGATAAAAAATAAAAAAAATTATAAAAAATGATAACAAATGGTAAAAAAAATATAAAAAATGATAAAAAATGATAAAAAATAATAAAAAATTATTAAAAATGATAAAGAATTATACAAAATGATAAATTATGATAAAAATTGATAAAAATGTTAAAAAATTATAAAAAATAATAAAAAATAATAGAAAATGAAAAAAAATTATAAAAAAATGGAAAAAATGATAAAAAATTATAAAAATTATAAAAAATAATAAAAAATAATAGAAAATGAAAAAAAATTATAAAAATTGATAAAAAAAATAATAAAAAGTGATAAAAAAGGATAAAAAATGATAAAAAATAATAAAAAATTATAAAAAATGATAACAAATGATAAAAAAATATAAAAAATGATAAAAAATAATAAAAAATTATTAAAAATGATAAAGAATTATAAAAAATGATAAATTATGATATGGAATTATAAAAAATTATTAAAAAAGATAAAAAATGATAAAAAATTATAAAAAATGATAAAAAATAATAAAAAGTTATAAAAAATAATAAAAAATGATGAAAACTTATAAAAAATTATAAATAATGATAAAGAATGATAAAAAATTATAAAGAATGACGACAAATGATAAAAACGGATAAAAATGATAAAGAATGATGAAAACTGATAAAGAATGATAACAAATGATAATAAATGATAAAAATGCTAAAGAATGATAACAAATGATAAAAAAATGATAAAAAATGATAAAGTATGATAGCAAATGACAAAAAATAATAAATGATAAATATTAAATGATAAATTTTTAAAGATTAAAGATTAATAATTGAAAATAGGAGATAGAAGATAGATTTAAGAAAGGCCCGACATTTTTCATTTTCGTATTTTGCATTTCTCGCGGTGGTGATCTGCTGATAGGAGTTGGAATTGATTGTAACTATCGGTCGATGGTTTTAGTATTGTGCGCACGGGTATTGGCAAAATATTTTAGTCCGGGAAAATAATAGTTTACGCGGCTCGATGTGATTATCAAATTGCCGAACTATTTAGGGCCGGTTTCACAGTGGAAGCTTAAACTTGCCATTTGGATTAAGTGAAAAAAGTGTTTCACAGTGATGAGTTAAACTCAAACCTAGGTTTAAACCTGAGAAAAACTTAAACGGTGGATGGCTTGGGTTTAAACTAAAGTTTATATCGTTTTGACAGTTATGTGAGCAGACTCGTAAGTCATAACGTTATGTATTTAAGTGAAGATTCCAGTGATGAGGAAATCAGTGATGTGGTAATGATGACCAGGCGCGCTAGAATAATTAGAAATCGCCCAAATCATTTCAATGAATGGGACGATATCGATTTCCGGACGCGCTTCCGTGTTACAAAACAGTCTGCTTCATAGGGCTAAATTACTCACAATTTCTGGTTTTCTTCTTGGATTTTATTTCTGAATGAAATTTGCGATTTTATGGTTATAGAATTCTTTGAATTTCATGATCGTGTTACTGCACTAGAACTACGAAGTTTCGCCCCTTGCTTATTACTTGCCATAAAACCCCGCCATATCGGCACTTAGACAGGTACGGGTGGATCGACGCAGACGAAAAATCCTTTGATGTATGGATTTTCTGCGTACCTAGTTTTTATTACCCACATCCTTGTATTACCCAAATTCATTTATTGCCTAAATACTTACAGTTTCTCTTCGACTAATTACCAACCAAGAACCAAGAACCTTCGCAACGATACGGAAGCAAAACTATGCAGAATTTTCTTGTCACTTCCTAGAATTTACGAAATAAAATTTTATTTCTAAATGAGAATTACGTGTTTATGATTACATAATTCGTGGAATTTCACGATCGTGTTATTTTGTTAGCTCTACGAAGTTACTTTCATTCTTCTGCTATGTAAAAGTAATAACAGTTAATATAATAACGGATAATATTCAAATGGGAACACAAAACATCACAATGGTGACAGAAAAATTCACAATGATAGCAATGTTCTCAACTTAAAAACGTAAGCGTCAGTTTAGTTAATCCAAACAAAAATTGGACTGTGAAATCGGAATAGGTTTAAACTCAAGTTTATACTGAAGTTTAAGTTTAACAAATCCGAAGTTTAAACCTTCACTGTGAAACCGGTCCTTAGTCTCCAGTATGCAGGGCAATATTGCCATGTCAATTTTGAGAGTGTTATTGCCAGAAGAAAAAAAATAACAAGTGAGTTTACACGCATGGTGCGTTTTCATGGTGCGCTTACACTCACCCATGAGGCTCTCCTCGAGGCGAGAATCTACCCCTGGTGCATTTACACTCAGCGTTTGCGACGAGCCTCAATCCCCACCAAAAAATCAATCAATGAAATAGCTCGTGCAGTCGCAAGAGTCTTACATTCAGAACCGGTTTTCAATGGCCTGATGGGGGCAGAGGCTCGCCTCTCAAGGGTGAGTGTAAGCCCACCATCACCCTTGAGAGGCGAGCCTCTGCCCATATCAGGCCATTGCAAAACGGTTATCGTTGGTAGTGTTCTTTGCCTCATGGTGCATTTACACTCAGCGTTTGCGACGAGCCTCTATCCCCACCAAAAAATCAATCAATCAAATACCTCGTGCAGTCGCAAAAGTCTTACATTCAGAACCGGTTTGCAATGGCCTGATGGGGGTAGCTTCTCGCCTCGAGGCGAGCCTCATGGGTGAGTGTAAGCGCACCATAATTCATATTCACCAACTCCATATTCACCAACTTTCTCCCTCTCACTCCCTCATTCAAAAGTATCAATAATGATAAAATGGCACTCGCTCGTACTCCTCGTTCACATCAGTCTTGCATTTGCCACTTCCAACAATTTTTCGACAAACGGTTAAGAAACTACCCCCGCCACCAATGATCGAAGTTTCTGCAACACCATCCTTAATGAGACCTCAAAATTTGCGTGGTACCTCATTCCAATGTGGTCCATGTCATGTTTTATCGGTTTTTTTTAAGTATTCAGTGATCCGATTTTCAACATCGTTCCGGATTTTTATTAATGCTTGCTGGTGCCCGCATATATCTAAGTGTATTGAAAAAGTGTAATAGACAATTGTGAAAGACCCTTAGTTTAAAAAGGAGAAGAACGGTGGAAGATACAAGTAAGTACTGTACGCAAGCATACCAAAAAAATAAAGTTATGTTATGTTAAGTTCACCTAACAGCCCTAAACTTCTAAGCACTTTTTTCACCTGCTCTTAAGAAGTAAAGTTTTGACAAAGTGAATAAACCTTATAGTAAAAGTTTTCGGCCCATTCATGTAAGTTCTCTCTCTTTAAGATCTTTCATTCCAGTTTCAAAAAATCTTAAACAAACAACTACCTATAGTCTTAAAAATTGAAAATAGGAACTGTTCGGGAAAACGATCCATTCAACATTCATGCCAATATTCTTAAATACATCCCATTCAAAAAACATATTTGCAATACGCCGGTACCGGTACCTCTCCGGTTTTACTCTTCGCTTGCTTACGCATCCTGTAATTAATGCTCGCAATGAAACAACCCAGAACATACCCAAGAAGATCTTAAATATCTTCAAGGCACTCCCACTGGTATGAACTATGAAGAAAGACCGTAAATCTACCTGAACACACTACACCTCTTGCCAGTATACAACACCAACCCATAGTGAAAATTTATTCAGGTCATAAATCGACAGAAATAAACAAAAGGATGAGGACCTATCCCTCGTACTATTTGCTTATGAATCTGCAGTTTTTAAGAAAAATTTACGAAATAAATATGCAGATTTGAAAAAAATTCATATCAATGGTTTTTAAGAAAATTAAAAAAAAAATAATGGAACATTAGTTTCCAATATTTTTTTTTAATTGTTGAATGTTTTCTAGTGAGTAAAAAAACCTATCTAAATATATTGGTAATTTTAAGAGTTTAAATGTAATCATATTATATACGAGTATAACATATTTTACACTTATTTCTTGAAATCAAAAAGTGGTATTTCCAATGAAGTTAATAAATATATCTAACACTCAATTAGTTTGCACATGCATTTTTTAATACTTTTCAAGCGCTAATACTAACTTAGTAAACGTACTCAGTCGAAACCGTCTGTTTCTATCTAGCTGAGATTCGCCTAATATTCGGAAATGTATTTACGTATTGTTTTTAATGAAGTTTACGAACTAGTTGAAATATTTTTCAATATTTTTCCAGTCTTATTTTAGTGCGAGTGAAATTGCAGTATACCTACTATCTCCACACGCTTTAAGGATGTCAACTTCAAAAAGAAAACATAGTGATATATGGGCTCATTTTAACGAAGAAAATAAGAAGGCTAAATGTAAATACTGTCCGTCAAAAATAAGTACCGCAGGAGGATCATTAGGAAATCTAAATCGTCATATGAGAGCAAAACATCCATTTATTCCGATGACTATTGAACGAGAACAAACTGATGCCTCGGATGCCTCACCTGAACCAAATGCGATCCCGTCGGTGAATCTACCTTCAACATCGTCAGTTCCGGCACGCGCGCAGCCAACTATAGCTCAGTTTATGCATAGGCCTCCATCTAGTCATAAAGTTGAAGAAATTGATAGGCAAGTTGTCAAGATGGTTGCCAAAGGACATCATGCTCTGAGAATTGTTGAAGAACCAGAGATGAGGAAATTAATTGAGATGGTGTCGAATTGTCCGGGTTATAAACTCCCTTCAAGAAAATCTTTCTCGGAAAGTTTAATAACATCCGTTCATAATGAACTGCTGGAGAAAATTAAATCGGAAATAAAAGCAGCTCCTGCATTATGTATTACAACTGATGGTTGGACATCTCGTAATAACGTGAGTTACATAGCTATAACAGCTCATTTTATTAATGATACAACTACACTTCGCTCTGCCTTGCTTTGCTGTAAAGAGTATAGTGATAGGCATACTAGCCAAAACTTGTGTGATTTTTTAAAGGAAATCATGGAAGAGTGGCAAATATCTCATAAGATTACCGCTGTCGTTAGTGACAATACAGCTAATATTATAAATGCTGTGAGGATAGGTGAGTGGCGGTCAATCGGGTGCTATGCTCACCTTCTAAATCTCGTTGTGCAAAAGGCGACAACATCCATATCAGATGCTTTAGTAAAAATTAAGAGTATTGTCGAGTACTTCAAACGGAGCCCAAAAGCTCTTCACAGATTAAACGAAACACAAAAGCAAATGAACATTCCGACCTTAAAGCTGAAACAAGACGTCCCAACACGTTGGAATTCAACCTATGATATGCTGAATCGTATCGTAAAGATGAAGGACGCTATTATTGCTACAGTTGCATTTTTACGCCCTGATCTTATAATAAATCGAAACGATTGGGAAGTGATAGAGGGAGTTTTGCCACTATTAAAACCATTTTACGACGTTACAGTTGAAATTAGCGCAGAAAATAATATTACCTTATCAAAAGTTATAGTTTTTAATAAATTAATTCAAAATTTTCTCGCAAAATATTCTTCTCAAAATGAAAAATTAATGACTTTACATTCATCATTAAAGACTGGCATGGAGAGTCGTTTTAAAGATTTCGAGAACAATGTCTTATATGCTGAATGCACAATTTTAGACCCTCGATTTAAGGACAAGGGGTTCAAAAATCGGAGAGCCTACGAATTGGCAATACGGGGACTCAGGAATGAAATTGATGTGATGACTTTACCCGATATTGTTGAGCGAGTTGTAGACACCGCTGTTCCTTCTACGTCTACGGAAAATGAAACGAAAGAAACATGCGTTTGGGATGAATTTGATGTAGAGCAAAGTGAAACTGTAACACCAACAAATAATACTTCGGCTGGTATACGAGAACTGGATAAATATTTGATGGAAGAACTTTTGGATAGAAAGGCAGATCCGTTACAGTGGTGGAATGAACGGAGGAAAATATACCCTCACCTTTACAAACATGTTTTGAAGAGGTTTTGTATTGTTGCGACTTCTGTGCCGTGCGAACGTATTTTCTCGGGAACAGGACAAATTATTAATGAGCGCCGGACATTACTAAAATCCAGCAAAGTGTCAAAACTAATATTTTTACATATCAATATGTGATATTGTAATAAGATTAATTGTTTTCAAGTTGTTTGTATGAGTATGAGTATGAGTTATGTTTTGAATTATTTTGTTGAATTTTTATTTGAAATGCTGTTCTATCGAAATGTATAAGGATGAATTTATGAATTTATATTAAATAGCAATACATATTGAATGAAATATTTTGTAAGTTGTGTTCTGCCGAAATGTATAAGAATAAATTTATAATAAATGCAGAAGAAAAATGATATGACATCTCTTGGCTTTTTTAATAATCTGAATTTGTCGTTATTTCTTATTATTATTAGAATTTTTTTTGTTTTGTTTTTTGTTTTTTTTTTTTTGTTTTTTACCAATGAACTAGTGAACTAAACGAACGAACTAGTTCGCGATGGATCAGGACCTAGTTCGTTCCCGGTCACTATGGTGAACTATAATGCGCAAGCCTAGTTGTAATGTGTCTTTGAAGATTCACTATTTTCAGAAGTGCGTCTTCGTTACTGATAAATACGGTGAACGTTTTCATCATGACATATCAGCCATAGAGAAGCGATACCAAGGAAAATGGAATGCTACGATATACTAGCACATTAGGGTTGGACTCTTATTAGAGATGGTTCTCTTACAAACAAGAAGCAAGAAGCGTTCTTAATTAAAAACTAAACACACTCCTATACGTAATAGGAAACTCGCAAGAAATTTAAATTTGTTGTCTAGTCATTTAGGGCCGGTTTCACAGTCGAAGTTTAAACCAAAAATCTGGTTTCAACTTAGGAATTTGTTCGTAAGATCTTAAACCAAATTTTTGGTTTAAACTTCGACTGTGAATTCGGCCCTTAGTGTATCTAATGATGAAGATAATGAATCCATTAATATTCAGTTTCTTTATTTATTTTTTTTAAAACATTTTGATAATTACCGGGGATAAGGAAGTTACAGCGTCGCTCAACAGTTTTTTTAACCTTATCTCCTTAGCCTTTGACATGTTCCCAAAATCAGCTTCGTCTACCTCGACGTCTAGTTATGCCTACTAGTCTATGACGTCAAGCATAGGAAACTCCTGCCTTAATAAAATTTTGAGTAAATCTTGTCTTTACTTTATTCGTTTTAAAGCAGCTGATGAAGTCGTCGAGATAGTAAATTCAAACAGGTTTTCTGGTATAATTCCTCGATACGACACGGCCGGACAATATCACATCGATAGCGCAAAAATTTTGCTATTTTGGTCACATGATAAAATATCGAAATTTTCGTACAAAACTTATTGAGTGTTTTACTTGCACGTAAAGGCTTCACCACACATGAATGTGTGGTGGGTCAATGAACTCATTAAAAAACCACATGGTGACAGAACAGCAAGGACAATCCACGTAAATTGGCTAGACTTTGAGGAAACGAGGGCAGAACAGTGCCTTATAGACTTTTAAACATGAGCCGTGTAGTGCGCCTTAGGCCCGGTATTTCAATGTGGAGTTAACTTGTAAGTTGTCAATTAATCAAAACCACTCGAGTTAACTTTAGTATATTGGAATACCGGACCTCCAAGTTAACTCTACATTGGAATACCGGGCCTTAGTCTAAAATCTTAATTAGCCTTTGCTATATTGGTAGCACTAGACAATCGTAATTGCTTCCTTACTTACAATAAAATTTTCGTCATTTCTCTGTAACTTTAAAGGCCAATAACCGCATAAATAAAAGTACTCTAACGGCCAATGTGCCCGTGTAACAATTTCTGATTTCACTTCCAATTTGGGACACTATGCGATTCCCTGTGTACAGTGACGTATATCAATGACTATAAATTAATGAGTAAGATATGTGTGTGGTATGTGTAAGTCCTCCTAACTTGTCCTCCTACTTACAAAGCGATATGACTATTTTGTTTATTAAATAATAAGCGAAAGTGATTTCTAGACAAGTTGATTTAGATATCTCTATAATTTAGCATATTTAGATTTGCAGGTCGCATAACGAAACGTAAATCATTTTTTATAGACCTTTTTAGGTGGATTCTTCAGGTCAATCCACAGGCTTTTGTTTTCGTATGTTGTTTATCACAGCACAGCAATAAAGTCAAATGTTCTTGAGATTGTTATGCGTTTAAGTTCAAATTGAGATGTGAAATTGCAAATTTGTTTAACTGGGTCAGTAAATTATGATCTACTCAAGGAAATAGTGGGTCTTAATATACCTCGTGTGAGCTCACTTTCACCGCTCAGGAAGCTGTCTGTCGCGATATTTTTTAATAACAAATGTCATTTGTCATACACGGAAGATAAACTGACTGATCTAAAAAGGATTCAAGATGTTAAAAATACCCAAGGTTGCTGCAGTTTCAACGACAGACGACAGCTAATAAATTACGTGACCCTCTTTTTAATGTTACACTTAATGTTGATTGAATGATTAATGGGTTTTTTTGACAGTCCAGGCGTCTTCCGATTTAATATTGGAGCACTTTATGACCTAGAAATCGGGAAGTGGAGTAGGGGTAGTTAGTTAGATGACACACTTACCGAACCATGAGCCCATTTCGATATCCATTGATAAAGGATCGGTGGAGTTGTACAGCTGTGGAAGCAGCACTGCAGAATATCCTATTGGCATACCGCATGCTGCCGCTAAAATTAAAACGGCTCCTGTTATTAATATCTGAAAGTGTAGAAAATATATAATTTAATAAGAATTATCAAAACCAAATACAGTAATCCCGACGTAAGTCGAAAACGACGTAATTTGAGGGTAGAAGCAACCTCAGGCGACAAATGAACGAATTTTCCGATCCGATTTTTCGTTTTTTGACCTACTGTGAAATCTTTAGTTATTGAAAAATTAGTTATAATCGTAAATTATAACATTTTCAAAAATATTATGAAAGAAAATCTCCAGGAACTTGTAGTTTTAATTGATAATAAAAAGAAATATGAATCCGTCGTACGACTAAAAATATTCGTACCGACGAAACGGATTATCAATCAAAGTCCAAATCTCTTGAAATTTACTCTTTTGATATTCTTAAAAATGCTATTATTAACAATTTCAACCAATTTTCTGTTATCAGAAAATTTGACATTAAGCAGAAAAACGAAAGTTCGCATCAAAAAATTCGTTCGGTCGTCTATGATGAGATGTGTATAGCGCCTAAACTTTCATTTTTTGAATATGAATGTATTTATTTTTTAAGTTTGTACATAATTCATTTTTTTAAACAATTATTTTGGGAATTTCCTTTTACCAGGTCAAAAATTTTCATATGAACAAACATCTTTTCTATGAGAACGGCGACGTAAATCAAGGGACGGACGACGTAGTTTCAAGGGTGGTCTCAAAGTAGTGAACGACGTAAGTCGAAAAAACGTATAACAAGGGAGACGTAACTCAAGGGATTACAGTATATAAATCTATATTTGTGAGAATATCGGTCATTTTAGAGTTGTGAAATAATTTCCAGAAGACTACAAACACCAGTCCGAGATAAAGTTATTTTAAAAAGCTTGCGAGATATGATTGAAATCAATTGACTTGCGTTTTGTTTATAATTGAGCGTTATTATTATGCTGGTCCTAATCAATCGTTCAATAAATTAAATGCTGGCGCTATATCAGTTTTATTAGTACCGTCTTTTTGTTCAGCCATGAGCCGCAACACCGAATTATCGAGTTTGTACACGAGTATCTCTGTATATACATACAAAACATAGTTCTTAATATATGAAAGATATGCAAGGGCAGGGTGGGTTGGTTACAGATAAATTTACGCGTCTCGTATTAGTTACATTTAATTATGAGTTTTTAATTACATCATTTCATGCCTGCTTTCGACATGTTTGCTAGCATTTGTTACCCTACAAGATTAATTCTATCCAGGATCGATCACAGGTCTTACAGTCTGAGTTCATCTTTGTTAATTTTTGGGCAGAAGTCCGAAACACGTTTAATGCTGCGATGCGGAGAAATTTACTATGCGGATAACAATCTGAAAAATATCGTTCCAAATAGCTTCCTGATTATTCATTAGGTTGTCAATAAGACATAGTAACCTACACCGCATCTCAATATTACATAATATTATATACTTCCAATATTGGAATCCAAGAACAAGGACAATAAGCTACGAATATATAAAACTAATACATGACTTGTACTCTGCTATGGCAGCGAGACGTTGACATTACCACGAACTTCCAAGGAAGCAGATAACGCATTCGAAGGAAAGGTCCTCCCATGGGTCCTCCGAAGAATTTTGGGACCAGTGAAGGAAGCAACGGAGAATGGCGAATAAGAAACAACCATGATGAGCTAGAAGCTTCAACGTTTATCAAACATTAAGCTACGTAAACTGCAGTGGGGTGGCCATGTAGAACGAATGGAAGATAGAAAAATCCTCAAACGTCGTCTTAACGGTAGACCGGGTGGTAACAGTCTACTAGGAAAACCCCGCAAGCAATGAGAAAACTAGGTTGATGATAATGAAGGTCACAAATTGAATCATGTTTGTCGATTCTTTATAGAATCCCCCCTAGGTTCCGGCTGAAAAGATACATAGTCAATCTGAAGTAACCGAATAGAAACTTTTGTCAGAATACAGTCAAAATGCTTACTAGAAACACATCTGTATTAGACTGGCTTGTCCCAATAAATCTGCTGGTCTCATAGAGATATACACTGGAGATGACAAGCAGCGGTTGAGTTGAAGGCGGACGTCGTCGTATTCACTTACACGCAAAACAACAACAAATTGACATAACGTACCTGTTTTGACTCACTCACTCACACGCTAAGACAACAACAATTTGATATAATGACCATGTTTTGCCTCAATTCTGATCGTGTTTTTGGCTTCAAAGCACTTTATACAAAACCGGTGGCTTGTCGTCTCCACTAGCTCTATGGCTGGTCCAATAATATAAAGTATCTATATTTTAAAAAGACAAAAGTAAAAGGCATTTTAATGCAAAACCGTACCGGTTATGGTACATTCATTGAAGTGAATCATCTATGCTAGTTGGTTGGTTTATGTTGCTGCCCTGTCGGCAGACAGAGCTCAATTAGCTCGTCGTTTTGGAACCACAAACTCGTTCACAGTAAAAAAAATTAAGGAAAAAAAAACTTCAATCGGTGGCGTTTAAGTCGGTTTTTTGGTGTTTTATAATACCTACCAGCCGGTGTTAATGTTTTACACCCTTCGGATATCCAACCAGGGATTATATTATTTATATTGGTTTAAGGTTGTCCAAATGGTAAATTTTTTTAAATGCATAAGCGGTAAAATAAAAAGATTATAAAAGTTTCATTCGAATTAATTCAGTTATGTATTTCAATATTTTGTTATAAGTAAATTATATACAGATTATATAAATTTTTACAAGCATTACAACAGAGCCTTTATTGGTACTATGCATAGAGCTAGTGAAGACGACAAGCCACCGGTTTTGTATAAAGCGCTTTGAAGCCAAAAACACGGTGAAAAGTGAGACAAAACAGGTTCGTTATATCAAATTGTTGTTGTTTTAGCGTGTGAGTGAGTGAGACAAAACAGGAGCCTTATGTTAATTTGTTGTTGTTTTGCGTGCAAGTGAATGCGACGACGTCCGCCTTCAACTCAATCTATGCTTGTCATCTCCAGTATATATATCTCTATAGTACTTTGTAAGAAAAATGATCATCATAACATAATGTTTCTTCAAATGGCTCTTTATTTTTGAAAATAATTACACTTTTAATATAGATTGAATTCAGTGTGCCAATTTTATATGATTGTTATCATGTTGAAAACTCAATTGCTACACAATAAAATATATTTCATTCATATTCTACTTCTCGCCTGAGTATTTGCTGACGTCACCCTTATAATATAGTGAACTGTCAAGCATACCTTGTGTTTTTTACCATGTTTCGAAGATACATTTTTCGTTCGTTTTCGTTTTTGTTTCGCCGAATTTACACTATATTTACACTATATTCTCGTTCATATCCAATCTACATGAAGGCGATAGTGGAAACGGGGCATGAGATCAGTTCGAATTAACTATTACGCTTTGCTTATTACTGCAATTTCACAGCGTGGTCATGCAGTGTAATACCTCACTAAAGCTAGTATTACACTGTTTGACCATGCTCTATTCGCCTACCTCGCATTGCTTATCACGGCAATTTGACCATTTGGTCGAACAGTGTAATACTAGCTTAAAGCTTGTATTACACTATATGACCACGCTGTAAAATTGCAGTAATATGCAATGCGAAGTAGGCGAATACAATAAATCTCACAGTGAGATTTATTTGTATTCGCCTACTTCGCATTGCATATTACTGCAATTTGACAGCGTGTATACAGTGTAATACAAGCTTAAAGCTTGTTTTACACTGTATGACCACGCTGTCAAACTGCAGTAATATGCAATGCGAAGTAGGCGAATACAAATAAATCTCACAGTATTCATTCGGTCTAATTCACTATTTTGCATTGCTTACTACTACAATTTGACAGCGGTGTCATACAGTGTAAAACTAGCTTAATGCAATTTCACCACTTGGTCAAACAGTGTAATACAAGCTAAATAAACAAACAATTTTTACTGCGATACGTAATCACCACGCTTAGCACACATTTCTACAAAAAAAACAATAAAGTTGATGAAACTTACATTTTGACTTCCATTCGCGGTAATAAATGAAATCAAATGAAATTAGTGAAAATTTATTTCGAAAGCTTACGAGTTTTTAATTATTTTATTTTATTTTTGAATAATCAAAAAGGGTCAAATAACCTAAAACAAATCTTGTGAGTTTTGATTTGTAGTTTACATAATTGTTAAAATATACCTAGCCTTGTTCGGTATGTGAACTTATTGCAAGCAAATATGAGATAATAAAAGTCAAATAAAGCTATTTAAGTTTTAAGATTTATAACAAAACACATTAACATACCTGATTAAAGAGTCCTCTTTTAGTCGAGTGTATTTCATATTCTCCGGGTATATGCGGCTTATCGGAAAATAAACTTTCCTTCTCAGATTTTTTTACTAAGACATATTTATATTTGGTGTCCACAAATTTTTCGTCAATATTGCTGTTAAAAGAAAATGTAAATGTGAAATCGTTAAACAAAGTTGTTACAATTGGGGAATGCTGTATAAACTGTACTTATGGGAGCTTCCAGTGTCTTTTCCCATAACTCAGTGTAGCAGCAAAGAAAAGGTGGAGGATGGGGGGGAGGGGGGGTGCTCCGACATGAAACAACTTATATCTTGTAAGGACGGAAATCTTACGATAAATTTCCGCTTACAACAATGACTGTGCTAAAGAACCAAAATACCGAAGAGAGAGCTGTAACATAAACTTCATGTATTTTTTTATATATCCGATATAATTCGCAGCCAGTGCATGTTCGGGCCAGTATATAGCTCAAAAACGACGAACCCAATCTTTTTATAAAATATTTTTAGTATAGATTTGTTACGGAACCAACTTAGGTTATAATTACGTGTTCTAGTTAGTTATTTTTTTTGCATGATCCTCTTCTCTCCATTTTTCTCATGATTTTTTTTTGTTTCGAGTATCTCAGTGAGAATTACCATTCTGCACCGGAATTATTTGGTTTTGATCTTATATTACATTTATTTATATATAAAAATTGTTCGATGTTTAATTGTAAAATAATAACCACCCAAACAACGAGAACGTCATCTAGTGGCGGAATTTATTCCCGGGGAAAATTGGAAAAAAATAGCCCAAGAGGAAAAATTTCACGCCAAAAATCGAAATGCGAAAAAAAACCGTTTTTTTTCTGGCGGTAGAGGAGCGATAGGAAAAAGAAGAAAAAACGGGGAGAAAGGTTTGGAGTGTGAAGCAGTACGGTTGTTCAGCTGGAAGATCGCGGGTGAAATTATAAAGGAAAAATTAAATTTTTAAGTTATTAAAAATATAATGATATCGACAAATTAAAAAGTTTTGTTTGGTGAACGAGAGTGAACAAAAGTTAAATAACAGATATCAAACAAATGAAATATGGTTTCTAATGGCCATAGTGCGACTCCGAAGTCATAACTAACAAAAAACAGTTCATGAACCCCGTCTAACACGATAAAACCAACAAAAATATATAACCCAAACCCAAAAATAATTCTCCGAACGCCGACAAGCCGGAGGACGAATGGGCCCAACGAATAGGTACCTCAGGTTAAGCTTAATACAAGAAATATTGATAATAAAAATTATATAATGAAAAACAACCTTACGCCATATAATCAATTTTCTAATATAAACGTATAATATTTAAAAATCACAATTTGTGTTTTACTATCGTGTATGTGAAAGGATTTTCTTTTTCTTTATCATTTTCTTTTCATTAAATTTTGTTCCTTTCCTCTTTATATACTATATACTTACTACACAGCACATCAAGGATGGTGTCTTTTCTGAGTTAGTTTTCATTTCCCCGCTCCCAAGCTCCTGAGAAGCAGGCAACCGGTGCTGTAAGGACTCAGAGAAGCCCATTAATCTGTCTAGGAAATGCAGGCGAACAATGACGCCTAAAGAATCTTCCTTACAAACTAACCTTTCTCCCAAAGCAAACTAACGTTGAAATTCGAACGAAACGATCTATGTTTTGGAGCCTGCGGCTTATAAAAGTTGTAGCGGAACATTAAATTTATTTCAGTTCGAAATTTAAATCGCGATGATAAAATATCATGCAGCGGCACAATCTAAAATTTTACAATACCAAATAGTTATATAAATCCAAAAATAGAATTTGAAACAATTGAATACCGAATTAATCCGCACCGTTTTTCAATAACGGAAAAACGTCTGAACTTTTACAACAAGCAAACTTGAAATACAATAGAAAATAAGTTAGTTCGTAAGTAGTAGAAATAAAAATTTTAAGTCAGAATTTAGCTGCGAACGACACCAGTCGTTTCTTTTATTTCAATAATTAACCAAGTGCTCCCTTGACTAATATATACCCAATAAATGGTGACCCCAAGTGGAAAAGAGTACACAAAGTAAAGTAAAACACCAATAAAGTAATTAATTCATGAATAAGTGGTGATCCACCCTGGTTAAAATTAAATTAAATCCCAAAAGTGAGACGCCCAAAATAAAATGTGCTATACGCCCTAATAAAAGTGTTTTATTATACAAAAGACACAAATTAATTGTGCTCCAAAGGGAATATGGTCAAATATCAAAACGCCCAATTCTTTGTTTCCAATCGAAAGTGAAAAATAATCAAAAATCTCAATTGCCACAAAAAACGGCAATACAAAATAATTCGTACAAGCAGCATACGAAACACCAACAACAAGCAACATACGAAACGCTAACAAGCAACATACGAAACACTAACAACAAGTAGCAACAAAACCCCAATGAAGCACACAAAGCAACGACAACGAGCAGCACACAGAAAACAACAACGATAAAATCATCACCAAGTCAAAACGGCCAAAAAAATTAAAGGAAAAAACAAGTAACATCTATTAAATTAAGTACACAGTAAAAAGTTTTGGTGTAAAATATAAAAGTTGTTTATATATTTTTTCTTATAACGTTAATGAATACCAAAAATAGTATAGTACTTAAACTATTCTCATTTATAAAAACTTTGTATACGAAGAAAAATAAAATTATATACTGCGGAACATATACAATGTTTGACTTATAATATTTTAATATTGTTTTTATACTTTCTTTTAATATTTCATTCTATACATCATATCTCGAATACAATTTATATCAAAAATAATATAAATGCGAGAGTGAAAATTTCTGCGAAAATGTCTTGTATATTGAGTTGTATGGATTTAATAGAGCTGTCGGATAAATATTTTCGTTTATTCTACACTAGTGTATACATTTTATCTTCTTTGGTATAGAATAATCGTCTGAAATGAAAATATGCGTCGTTAAATTGATCATTTACAAAGTTAAAGTGGATCGTGGCACGCGGAATAGTTATAGTTAAAACATAAAATAAATATAAAAAAAAACGAAAATATGTATGCCGGATTGTTTAAAACATTTTACTATGCAAATAAAAATCGGAAGTGGCTATTCAAAAGTATAGTGCGGAACAAGTGGAGTTTGAATACAGTGATTTAGTATATTCAGGTGAAACCAAGATTCATAAATGCAATTGTAGTTTCTAGAATCATTTGTGTTATGTAAAAATATTGTATTCAGTTTCATTTTCTTGAAAAGCAAATAGTACCTTCATTGTCACGAGGTATATTGTTAAGGAAATAAGTCTAAAATCAAGTGTGCTTCAACACACCTATACCTGTACCTATACATGTATTTATTATTTAAATAAAATACTTTTCTATATGTATGTAGAAACTTTTTTTAATCAACCTTATTTCAAGAGAAATTCAACTTAAGGCAAGGTATCAGTTAAAAGGCCCGAAAAATACCTCAATTTCAGAATTTTTTTTGGATATAAATTAAATATATGAGCCGTCTTTTTTGAAAGTGGAATAAGTCCATCGGACAAAAAAAAATTGAATTTTGAATTATTGTTTTTTACATTAAAATTTCAATTTTAATAAAGTCAATACCAAAAAAAATATGGACTTATGTTCATTTTTGCTTTTATTTCTTATAAATTGTTATTTTTGAAAGTGGAATAAGTCCATTTGGACCTAAAAAAATCGTTTATTTTCTTTAACAATTTTTTCAATTATTATTGCATAATAAAATTTAACAGGTTTATAGTGTTAATACATCACTCGAATCATATTAAAGTATGCCAATATTTTTAAATTATTTCAAACGTAAGACCTTAAATATTCCAATGTATGAAAAAATGGACTTATTCCACTTTCAAATACAACTGCTTATATGGAAAAACTATTAATTTGTTATATAGAGGTACAAGTGAAGAATAATTGTGAATTTAAAAAAAACAACAAATATTGCATAATGGCGGCTTCAGCTCTTATGACGTCAGGCCACGATTGGCGTGAGTTGATGCACGCGGTACCTTCTACAGCCTTGCCAAGTGATCTGAATCCAAAAATTCAAAAAGTTTATGAAACTAAATCGAATTTGCGGTGCCCCAACGTTTTCCGATTTTGAAAAAATGCCCTGAGACTATTTGAAAAAAAAAATCCCTTTTTTTACTCTTTTTTTGGCTTTAAAACTTAAATAAAATAAAAGTGAGATAAAAAATTAAAAAAACTAGACGTTGGGGCCACCCAAATTTAGTTTAAAATCGGTTCATTTGTTGAAGCTGTAGAACGTACCGCGCTCCGGAAGAAGTGGTTTCAAGAAAAACGCGTTTAAAGTTTGACGTTTTAAAAAAATCGTATTGAATATGGGCAAACCGTTCCACAAATCGGTCTGTAACTCGTGAAATACATTCGATATCGAAATATCCTTTTGTCCACGTATTCTCAATATATTAAAGATGAAAAAAAAAAAAAAATATAAACTATTTTTTTTCCCTTAATTGTGGTATTACATATTATGTTTTATATAATACATATATATGTATACGCATATAATAGTAAATATAGGATGCACCTATATAAAATACTATAATAATATCCTATACAAAGTATTTATTAAATTGGTATAGATTTATTTTATAAACAGGGAATACATCGTATCCTAATATGAAGATAAAAAATTTTTATCAATTTATAATAAACCTTATATTTAAATTCTATACACTTATTTCATAACCTATGATATCAGTTATATACATGCTACTATCAGTTTTATTCACTGCGAGTGTATAAAGTTTATTTGAAAATGGTAAGGATTTATATGTATTCAAAATTTTATTGAATTTATACCAAAAATTTTTACCGTGTACTTTGTAAAGTAAAATATCAAAATTAAATTTTAAATTCTTTTAAATTATGTATTTCTTTTTTTGCTTATCAAATAAAATAAAATATTGATTTATTCAACATCACAATTAAATATAAACACATACATATATTCAAAATAAAACAATAAGAAACGGATAAATATAAAACTGATGTAAAGAAAGTGTAAAAAAACAGTGCGGAAGAATTTTCTCGAAACGTCGAATTAAGAAGGGAAACGAAAAATTCCACACTGCATCCAGCAAGGCGTTGTGTGCAAAGTTAACATATAAAAGCTCTATAAAATATTTTTTTATGAATATTTTTTATAGAAGCTAAAGTTACTAAAAACTATTAGTATGCATAAAATATTTGAATTGTAAGTAATAGCAATCAATCTAAATAAATTGGGATAGGGAGTAGTAAAAAACGAATTATATTAAACATTTAGAATAATTCTGATTCAGAATTTTCATAGCACCGAAAATAATTGGAAAATTTAACACAGTTCTTACTTTGTCAACACCGAATACAATTTCTTTTCTCTCTAATTTTAAAAATAGTTTTTTAAAATATTTTGATAGCTTGATTAAATATTTCTTTCCATCCATTTTACAATGCTGAACTCAAACGACAGCACGGATGAGAACACAAAGCAAGAAAGAAATTCCAAACTGCATGAGGATGCTAAAGAAATTTATGCTTATGCAGTAAGGCTTCCATCCTTTTGGATAAATTCACCTGCAACATGGCTTATACAGGCAGAAGCTCAATTTGCGATAGGCAGAATCACACAAGATTTAAGCAAATATAACTATACGTTATCAGCACTTCCACAAGAAGTTATCGAAACAGTGATTGACACCATACAAAAACCTCCAACAGAAGGCAAATATGAGTTTCTAAAAACAACGCTAATAAATCGACACTCTATAAGTGAAGAGCGTAGAATTGAGCAGCTCCTCGGCAATGTTGAAATAGGAGATAGGACACCTTCCGAGTTCTATCGTTCAATGAGAAACATGGCCGGATCAAGCGAAGTAATCAGTGGTAAATTAATTCGCAATTTATGGATGCGAAGACTACCACAACCTATTACAATCGCACTGATTTCACAAAACGAGAAACCAATGGAAGAATTAATAACATTGGCAGATCGAATTTGGGATTCCCTACCAAACTCAAAAACTATTTGTAGCATTGAAACTAACCCTACCATATCTTCATTAAAACAAGAAATAGCAGATCTTAAAAAACAAATAGAACGACTGTCTTTACAAAGAAACCATAATAGAGACAGAGGAAGATCTCGAAGCAATTCTCGAAACAAAAACACAACACACAACAAAGACACTAGCAAAACACTTTGTTGGTATCATGGAAAGTACGAAAACAAGGTAAAGAAATTTGTAAGACCCTGTAATTATAACGCGATAATTACAGAAACATCAACAAACCCAAGTAACCCTCCAAAAAACTAGAAATATCCCCTTTATCAGCGGTAAGTGGGGGAATAAAAATAAAAACTCGCCGCCTATACATAAGAGACCAATATAACAAAATAAACTTCCTAATAGACACGGGAGCAGACGTCTCCGTGGTACCCCACTATCTTTTCGCATCTATGGTTAAATCTAGCGACCACATTTTAACAGCAGCTAACGGATCCGGAATTAAAGTTTTCGGAACAAAGCTGTTAAAATTAAATTTAGGTCTCAGGCGAGATTTCGTACATGCTTTCCTGGTAGCATCAGTAAACAAACCCATAATAGGCGCTGATTTTTTAGAAAGATTCGATATCAGCGTAAACATTAAAGAAAAACGATTAATCGACAATACAACAAAATTAACCACAGATATGGCTCATATTACATCACATACCCCAACCCCGCTTAACTACAGCATCGAGAATAGGTATGGTATGTTATTAAAAAAATTTCCATCCATATATCAACCGCCCAATTTTAACTTACCAATAAAACATTCAATTCAACACCACATAATCACACGAGATTCACTTCCTTCATCTCATCCGAGAAGACTTAACCCACTGCAACATAAGGCAGTAAAATTTGAATTTGAACACATGATTCAGTTGGGAATTTGCCGACCGTGTGCATCACCAGTAGCTTCACCTTTACATATGGTCCCTAAAAAGGATTGTAAAGACTGGCGACCATGAGGAGATTACCGCCGCCTAAACGCTATAACAATTCCAGACCGATATCCGGTACCCCACATTCAAAACTTTTCAATGAATCTTAATGGTTGTACGATATTTTCCAAACTTGATTTAGTAAGAGCATATCACCAAATACCCGTCGCACCAGAGGACATACATAAAACGGCAATAGTAACCCCATTCGGACATTTCGAATTTACACGCATGCCATTTGGTTTAAAAAATTCTGCACAGACTTTCCAACGATTCATCAACCAAGTAGTAAATGGTTTGGAATTCGTTTTCGTGTACATCGACGACATATTGGTAGCCAGTCGTGATGAAAGAGAACACGAAAATCACCTACAAATTCTTTTCTAAAGATTATCAGAATATGGTCTAAACATTAAACCTTCCAAATGTCTTTTTGGCACATCGGAATTAACTTTCCTCAGCCACACTATTTCCAAGAAAGGAATACTACCTTCAAACGAAAAAGTTCAAGTGATAAAGATTTTGCCAACACCAACCACGATAAAAAAAATACAACAATTTGTTGGAATGGTAAACTATTACAACAGATTTATTCCAAATCTAGCAGATATATTACCCCTATTCACAATCACCTGACAGAACTTTTACGGCAAAAAGGCTCCAAAAAAGAATTCAGTTGGCCAGAAGAATGTGAAACGAGTTTTAGGAAAACTAAAGAGGCTCTCGCGAACGTTACTCTGTTAACTCATCCGATGGAAAACACACAATATAGCATTACTACAGATGCATCAAACACAGCCGTCGGAGCAGTTCTTCAACAACTCGACGCAGGGCATTGGCAACCATTAGCCTTTTTCTCAAAGAAAATGTTCCCTAGCGAAATGAAGTACTCCACCTTTGATAGAGAACTCCTCGCTATATATTTGTCAATAAAACATTTTAGGTATTTCGTTGAAGGTCGAAATTTTACTGTCTTGACCAGGCCCGTGCGCAGGAATGTATGATGGGGGGGTTTTATCATATTAAATGTGATGACCTAAAAAAAAAAAAAAAAAACGGTCCTTACTTCCCTATGAAAATAGGCCAATGGGGGGGGGGGGGGGGGGGGGGGGGGGGGGGGGGGGGGGGGTTTCAACCCCAAACCCCCCCCCCCCCCCCCCCCCCGTGCGCACGGGCCTGGTCTTCACGGATCATAAGCCATTAGTTAGGGCTATTCCATCCAAAACGTTCGCCACGACAGACGAGACACCTGGACTATATATCGCAATTTACAACAGACATTAGTCACATTACTGGAAAAGAAAACCATGTAGCCGATGCACTATTACGAGTTGATAGCATCGACATAGAAAAAATCTCTTTTAATCTGCAAACTCTATCAGATCAGCAAGTAAACGACAATGAATTAAAAGATCTGTTAGAGTAACAAAACAAAAGTCTGCCAACAATCTGGGCGTAACTTTATTATTTTTCCGGCAGAAGTTAGGAACGCGTTCAATTCTGAAATGCGGTGAAGGCTACTATGTGACTGAAAACCTATCAAAAAGAACAAGATCATGGAAGTGAAAATCTGATTGGATCTGAGAGATATGGAATAGTTTATGAAAAAGTACACAATCACTTTACACCCCCTTAGGGGTCAATTTTCAGAAAATCTTGAAAACACTTTCTTGGTATTCATATGGAGAATACATAGAATAAAATTAAATTCATTATTTGGGACGAGGTAGTAGATATGTCGAAAATCGTGGGAAAATACGCATTATATTTTCACAAATAATTTTTTTTGTCCCCCTTCTGAACGCCAATAGATATTCGTTTTTTTTTTTTCAAAATTATTTTTCTAGTTGATTTAGATATACACACTGAGTTTCAACATTGTAGCTTAAGCCGTTCTATATATAGGAAAAACACCCCCACTTGTACCACACTACCCTTAGGGGTCGAATTTCAAAAAACCTAGAAAACATTTTCTAGGTATTCATACGAAGAATCCGTAGAATAAAAATGAATTCAATATTTGGAAAGAACTAGTAGATATGACGAAAATCGTGAAAATATATGCATTTTATATTTATTATATTATAAAAATAAAAAAAAAATATATGCATTTTATATTTATTATATTTACAAATATTTTTTTTGCCCCCCCCCCCCTTCTGAACGCCAATGAATATTCAAATTTTTTTTATCACAATTACTTTTCTAGTTGATTTACATATACACACCGAGTTTCAACATTGTAGCTTAAGCCGTTCTATATATAGGAAAAACACCCCCACTTGTACCACACTACCCTTAGGGGTCGAATTTCAAAAAACCTTGAAAACACGTTCTAGGTATTCATACGAAGAATCCGTAGAATAAAAATGAATTCAATATTTGGAAAGAACTAGTAGATATGACGAAAATCGTGAAAATATATGCATTTTATATTTATTATATTTACAAATATTTTTTTTTGCCCCCCCCCCTTCTGAACGCCAATGAATACTCAAATTTTTTTTTATCACAATTACTTTTCTAGTTGATTTACATATACACACTGAGTTTCAACATTGTAGCTTAAGCCGTTCTATATATAGGAAAAACACCCCCACTTGTACCACACTACCCTTAGGGGTCGAATTTCCAAAAACCTTGAAAACACATTCTAGGTATTCATACGAAGATCCGTAGAATAAAAATAAATTCAATATTTGGAAAGAACTAGTAGATATGACGAAAATCGTGAAAATATATGCATTTTATATTTATTATAAATTTTTTTTGCCCCCCTTTCTAAACGCCAATGAATATTCAAATTTTTTTTTATCACAATTACTTTTCTAGTTGATTTACATATACACACCGAGTTTCAACTTTCTAGCATGAACCGTTTAATAGTTACGAAAAACACCCCCTACCGCCGTAGCATACTACCACTAAAAAAAATTATATTTTTCCAACTTTCCGCTACTATAGCTCTATCTGAATACCAAGTTTAAGGCTTATATCATTACAGGTTCTCAAGATATAAGCATCGGAACTTTTTCCTTTTCACCCTCCCCCACCCTCCCCCTCTACACCCACAACCCCAACTAGGGTTTAATTAGCACTACTTCTGGTAAAAATTCTAAGCATCTATCTTAAACTGTTCTTGAGATATGAAATGTGTTTGATTTGAAAAATTTTCATCCCCTCCACTTCTATGCACCACCTCCCACTTAAAAAATTTTACTTTGATCAATCTTTATTTGTCGACCTTTATACCCAAAACAAACTTTATTTTTCTAGAGCAATTGGTTCATGAGATATGGTAATCTTAAGTTTTTCACCCCCCCCCCCCCCACCCCCATACACAACTTCTCCCACCCAAAATTTTTCTTCATTCTGTTCTCCTAGTATAACTACAAATATTTTTTAAGTTTGAATAGTGTGCCATTAACGGTTTAGGAGATATGGATTTTAGAATGTGTCTATCTCGCCTATTTTGGGTTTCGGACGCATTACATTTCCCCCCACTCCCACACCCCTTGATCAATATTGACAATTTTTCTGCAAATGGGTCTACTATCAGAGCTCTATAGAAATTCCTAACTAGGTCCTAGGTCTACTATCAGAGCTCTATAGAAATTCCAAGTTTCAGCTTCCTAACATTAGGGGTTACTGAGATCTGGAAACCAAAATGTTCGGTCTAAAACACTTCCCCCTCCTTCCCCCTCACACCCCCACCCCTAAAAATTTGGTCACTTCAAGGCGCCTACCCCGTCTATTCGTTAAAAAAATTTCAATTTAATATCTCAAAGCGTTTGGCAGCTACGAGCCTCCAAACGATGTTGCGTACGGCGTACGGCGGACAGACGGACTGAAAATTTTTATTGCTTTTTTCGCGTCTACTAGTTATGAAACGTGAAAATAAAAATTTTGAGGGTAGCAAATTTTTTTTCTTAAAAAATCAATCACAATACTTAATTATTAAAATAATAAAGTAAAATGAAGTAAAATATAAATTAGAATCCATGCACGTCTCTTTAACACAACACAAGCTATGGTGCGAAACCAGCACTGGTAAAAATCGTCCATACGTTCCTATAGAATTACGGCAAGACGTATTTAATTCTATACACAACCTCTCACACCCAGGGATTAGAGCAACTAAGAAAATATTAGCAACAAAGTATTTTTGGCCATCAATGAATGTTAATGCGAATACGTGGACCAAAGCTTGTATCGGCTGCCAGAAGGCAAAAATTCACAAACATACTCGAACAAAATTCGAGCGTTTTGACGTACCTTCAAAAAGATTCGAACACATTCACATGGATATAGTAGGACCCCTTCCGCCCTCAGCTGGCTACTTATACCTACTTACAATTGTAGATAGATTTTCAAGGTGGCCAGAAGCGTACGCTATAAAAGACATATCAGCGAAAACGATAGCCGAAACATTTGTACAGCAGTACATTCCGCGATTCGGAATTCCCTTAGAAATAACCATGGATCAAGGTACCCAATTTAAATCAAGGCTTTTCACCGAATTAACAAAAACTCTAGGAACTCATCGTATACACACTACCGCATATCATCCTCAAGCCAATGGAATGGTCGAAAGATTTCATCGTCATATGAAAGCATCCATAATGGCGCGAGACAATGCAAAAAATTGGTACACCGAATTACCATTAGTTTTACTCGGAATTCGAACTGCCATTCGAGAAGACTTAAAATGTTCACCTGCAGATCTCGTATATGGTCAATCTATATATATATTTTTATATATTATTTTATATTTATTATTTTATATTTTGCAAGCGATTTGGACAATTGCGAATTTGTTTTTTTGCGAGTTGACAGAGTAAGAACTGGGTTAAATCCACCATACGAAGGCCCCTATAAAGTTATTCGTCGACTCCGAAAACAATTTATTATAGAAATAAATGGTAAATCAATAACAGTCGCCGTAGATCGAATAAAGCCTGCACATATTTAAAAAAAAAATTAAAATAAATAACGCTTCGCTGGAAAGGGAGTGTGTAGCGGAACATTAAATTTATTTCAGTTCGAAATTTAAATCGCGATGATAAAATATCATGCAGCGGCACATTCTAAAATTTCACAATACCAAATAGTTATATAAATCCAAAAATAGAATTTGAAACAATTGAATACCGAATTAATCCGCACCGTTTTTCAATAACGGAAAAACGTCTGAATTTTTACAACAAGCAAACTTGAAATACAATAGAAAATAAGTTAGTTCGTAAGTAGTAGAAATAAAAATTTTAAGTCAGAATTTAGCTGCCAACGACACCAGTCGTTTCTTTTATTTCAATAATTAACCAAGTAATCCCTTGACTAATATATACCTAATAAAGTCCACCAAACTCTTAGTCTCGAAGTAATTCGAAAGACGGCTAAAACCGGCCATGCCAAACTGGTTTTAGGGCTGCGGCTTATAAAAGTCCACCTAACCTAGAACGGCCAACCGGGTGACGTGTACGTACGCACGGAGCCAAGCTGACCAAGACGGAACGAGAAGAGCTACGACGCAGCGGTTGTTACCTCTGGCCATGCTGAATTACTCTAAGATCTGCGGCTTATAAAAGTCCATCAAACTCATAGTCTCGAAATAATTCGAAAGACGGTTAAGACCGGCCATGTCAAACTGGTTTTAGGGCTGCGGCTTATAAAAGTCCACCTAACCTAGAACGGCCAATCGGGTAACGTGTACGTATGCATGGAGCCAAGCTGACCACGACAGAACGAGAAGAGCTACGACGCAACGGCTACACCTGCCTATGCTGAATTACTCTAAGATCTGTGGCTTATAAAAGTCCGCTTAGAACAGCCAACCAGTTCCCGTGAGCATAACCACGGAGCCGTGCTCAACCAAGGCTAAGGCGCCGGCAGGGACGCATTAGGTGCAGGCAGCGAGACCGAAAATCCAAGGCGAGACGCAGAAGGCAGTATACGACGTAGCGCAAGTGGTCGCCCCGAAGACGATAACCCAGGAGACCGAGCGACATAGAAGACACTAGTGGCGACACAGAGAACGCGGACAGCAACGCAACAGGTGTTAACAGCCACAGAGGAGACCGCAGGACAGAGACAACGGTAGCAGGACAGAGACAACGGTAGCAGGACAGAGACAACGGTATCAGGACAGAGACAACGGTAGCAGGACAGAGAAGGCAGCAGTAGTACGCGAGGATCACAGGAACGACTCAGAAGAACCAAACAGCGACACAGATAGCGAAGCAGCAACTCAAGTAGCGACGCCGAAGTCACTAGGAGCTCAGAGAACGTGAGGAACGACACAAGAGATCCGAGCAGTGGCATTAACGAAGATCAAGCAACGACACAGGAGACGCACGGAGCGAGCCTCTACGGCGATTGCAAGACTTTGGAGAAAACACTAAGGAGTTAAATATACCATATATTCAATGAATTTAAAAGTAGCATTATAAATAAAATGAAACACAAAAACCTGAATAAAGAAAGTGAAGTCACATTAAAATAAATATTTGTAGCGCCCGATGAACCTACCCCGGAATCGAGTCGTTACAATCTTAATCGTATTTATGAAAAATGTATTCAGTAGCCTAATATAACTTCAAACTTTGGAATTCATTTGTAACAACGCAGTACATGCCATCGCGTAGGTAAATTTCTATTTAATAAACCAAAACTGCACTGCTAATGCTGAAATTTTATTGATTCCGCTCTAGGCTTGTGTGGAGCTGTCATATTTTTAAAGAGCTGTCAAGAAATTTCAAGTTTCAGCCTCCTAACATGAGCGGTTACTGAGATCTAGAAACCAAAATTTTTAGTCTAAAACGCTCCCCGCTCCTCCCCCTCAAATCTACACACTCTAAAAGATACCAGTCGTAGAGGTTCACGCAATCTACCCACCATAAAAATTTCATGATAATACCTCAACGGGTTTGGGAACTACACGCCTTCAAATTATTTTGTGTACGGCGTACTGACGGACATTTTTTAATTTTTTAAGGTTTACTAGTCCTAAAACGTGAAAATACAAAATATCAGGGTAGCAGATTTTTTGGAAATTTCAAGTCAATAATTTATTATTAAGAATAATAAGTTAATAAGTAAATAAAGTGATTACAATGTGATTTGAATCCCCATATTTCGATATTATTATTTCGATATATTATTATGGATTTTGATAATATCAGCGACCAGGAAAAAGATAAATTCGGCAATTATTCGATTTTACTTATTTATTTTTTATATACTTTTTATATTATGTATTAATATACAGGATTTTCCCGTTGATGTCATCTCCAACTAAACTTATGAATTCATAAAATGAATTTATACTCATTCGGAAATATTTGAAGAAACGGTTTCCGCTACTAGACGTAATGAAATCCGTACACAGGGATTAATTTATTAATAAGAATGACAATAATGACATCAAAAACAATTATACTATGTTGTTGACTCACCTAAGTTTAGTCGGTCTGATGAATATGGATGCACCCAGGAGGATCGTTTTTTTTTTTTTAACACGTTTGGTTGGTATCTTCTCTTTCTTAGGTCGTTTCCCAATACTTTGCTTCGTCTACGCCTACGTCTATGTTGACGTCACAGCATAGCATTGATATTACAACAGTTTAGAAAAAGCTTGGCTAAACCGTCAAAATTGGTCAGTTGATGCTTATTTGACACTTCGTAAGTAAAAATTAAATTAAATCCCATAGAAAAGTTTGAATTTTTTACGTTTGAAGTAAATATTGCTATGATTATACAGCAAACTATTCGAATACGAAGTATAGCTAATGCACTAACCTGCAAGGAATCAAGACACTACTTTACTGGGTCTGACGTCATTCTAACTAGTCGTAAACATAGACGAAGCAAGGTATTGGGAAACGACCCTAGTATCATGTCTGTGTTAATGGCGGTTAACATTCAACATTCCTCTGCGGAGCATCTTGCCTATAAGTGCGAGACGACAGAAATACGATGAACTGCGAAGAAAGTTAAGGCCTAAACAGAACACGGACCTCGACCGCGTTTAGAATACACAGAACTGTATGGCGACGCCTATACAACACCAACTTCGCCTACGACTCGTACTAGACTCTAATTGTAACACTGCACTGAAACGAATCTTAACAACTTTTCGTCAAACGCCTTAAGGCACGTAAAGTTTGTGGCAAAACTTAATGAATCTTATACCCAACCACAATAGCCTTAAGGTAAGAGAAGTTTGACAGCTAAAAAAGTCAAATATCGGCCGTCAAATACTCATCAAGAGAGTGTAAATTAAAATAAATTTTTCTTTTTTAAAGTGGAGTTAACTATAAATCACAAGTCTGAAGTCACAAAGTATAAAAATTTCGGAAAATCTGTGAATAAATGTCAAACGCATAAGTTTGCTTAAGTTTCTACTCTCAGAACCGTACACTTAAGTTTTAACGAAAGTTTGGAAAAGTCAACGAAAGATGCCTTAAGTCCATTCTGGCTGTCTACGTGCATTTCTATACAGTCGAAGAAAAACTTAAGCTGCCTTAAGGTGCCTTAAGTCTATTCTGGTCAGGGCTTTAGAGAGCATTAAGGCACCTTAAGTCTTTCTACGACTGTATAGAAATACACGTAAATAGCCAGAATAGACTTGTAGATATGTCACTGTATGAATGAATTATACGCATTTGATTAATTAACATAAGAATTTATTCATTGTATCTAACTTCAAAATAAAACTTGTTACAGAATTCTTTTTATGTAAACGTGCCGGCGTTGCTTTCTCGGAAACTCAAGTCTACAAGAACTTCTTCTTCTTGATGATACGTTTCTACTTGTTCTCCACTTTTTCAGTGTTGTCGGATGATCGCTGCTAAGTCCGCTGCCACATCACTCCCCCTCCAGAAACGTAGTCGTGTTGAGGTTATGCTGGGTCGACTTGTTCGGTCTCGAATACGTTCTAAGTTGAACTTCATGTGGTTGTGGGCTCGTATCTGCGTCCGCATTTGCTGCGAAAGCGGGTTTTAGCCTCTCCGTAGAAACTGTCTGTACTTTGCCGTCCACTTCTATCTTATACACATGGTCGTTAATTCTTTCCACGACTTTGTGTGGTCCAGTATATGGCTGGTGTAGAGGTTTCCGTACCTGATCTTGTCGCAGAAATACGTGTGTGCATGTGCCCAAATCCTTGAACACGAACGTGTGAGATTGTCTGTGGTGAAGTACTGGAACTGCTCTAAGTTGTTGCATATCTCTTCTAAATTTTTCAACGAAGATCTGTGGATCACTTGTTTGCCCATCGACTACGAAAAACTCTCCCGGAATCCTTAGCGTAGTTCCGTAGACCATTTCTGCAGCTGAACAATTTAGATCCTCTTTAAACGCTGTACGTAGTCCCAGCAGTACGGTCGCCAATTTCTCCGTCCAGCGATGTTTTTCCTGGCACATTAGCGCGGCCTTCAACGACCTGTGCCAACGCTCCACCATTCCATTGGAAGCTGGGTGAAACGCCGTGGTCCGAATTCGTTGGCAGCCTACCAACTGCATCAAAGCTCGGAAGAGTGTGGACTCTAACTGTGCTCCCCTATCGGACGTAATAATCTTTGGAGCTCCAAGTCGTGATATCCATTGCGTATATAGCGCATTGACCACGGTGTCAGCTGTCGTGTCGGCGATTGGTATTGCTTCTGGCAATCTCGAAAACCGATCGATAATCGTAAGGAGGTATCTAAACCCCCCCGATGGCTGTAGCGGCCCCACTATGTCAATATGGATATTTTCGAATCTTTTATCCGGGATATTGAACTTCAATGGAATATTGATTACGTGTCTGTTAATTTTCGCTCTTTGGCAATTTAAACATGCTCTCGCCCAGGTATTAATGTCTTTACACATGTTGGGCCACACATAACTTTTCCGTAATTGTTTGCTCGTGCTCCTTCCGCTGGGGTGTGACATTCCATGAATTAAATCGAACACCTTCTTTCGTAGCGTTTTTGCGACGTATGGGCGCAAATTCCCGGTAGAGATGTCACAATATAATGTATTACCGTCCAATTGGAATTTCCTCAACTGGAGCGATGTTTCCGTTTGCAAGAGTTGCTCGATTTCCGTATCTTCCTGTTGCTCTTCTGCTAGCTCCTTGCTAGTGATGATCTCAGGAAAACTGATGGCACTTGTTTCTGCAGGTCTGGATAGAGTATCTGCTACGATGTTTTTATTTCCTTCAACGTGGCTGATTTGCGTAGTAAATTGCGAGATATATTCGAGCTGCCTACTTCGTCGCGGTGACATGCTATCTGATTTCTGACTAAACGCATATATCAGTGGTTTGTGATCGGTTCTGATGCAAAATTCTCTGGCTTCCAGCATATACCTGAAGTATTTCGTACCTTCATATATGGCTAGTAGCTCCCTATCGTATGCACTGTATTTTTGTTGTGCATTGCTGAGTCGCTTAGAGAAAAATCCAAGCGGCTTCCACTGTCCGTCTTGAAATTGTTCCAGGGTAGCGCCAATTGCGAGTTCCGACGCATCTGTAGAAAGCGCCATTGGCGCAGATGTCTTGGGATGTGCCAAACGTGCAGTCTCTGAAAGCATGCTCTTACTGATGGTGAATGCCGTTTCTGCTTCGCTGGTCCATACTATCGGTCTTTTATCATTCTTCCTTGAGTCCTTGAGATAAGCGTTTAGTGGTGCTAACACCGTTGCTGCTCCCTTCATAAATCGTCGGTAAAAATTCCACATCCCTAAGTAACGTCTTAGTTCCATAATGTTGGTTGGTTTATCCATATTTTGTATAGCTTTTACTCTGTTCTCCAGTGGAGTGGTGCCGTTACTTGATATACGATAGCCGAGATATTCGACGCTTTTTGCATTCCAGACGCACTTTGCTTTATTAATCTGAAGACCGTAATCGGCTAATTTGCGTAATACTAGTTGTACGTGTATCTTGTGTTCAGTCTGGTTCCTTGAAGCTATCAATATGTAATCTAGGTAGGCGTACACGAAATCGAGACCTCTTAGTACTGTATCCAAAAAACGTTGGAAGGATTGCGCGGCATTCCTTAATCCGAAAGTCATTACGCAAAATTCGAATAAACCAAATGGCGTAATTATGGCAGTCTTTTGGATGTCTTCTTCGTTGAGCGGAATCTGGTTATACGCTGTTTCTAGATCTAGCGTTGTGAAGTACTGTTTACCGTAGAGTTGCTGCGCGAAGTCCTGAATGTGAGCCACTGGATATCTATCCGGAATCGTAACGGCGTTCAGTCGACGATAATCGCCGCAAGGCCTCCAATCGCCATTTCTCTTTCGCGCCATGTGTAGCGGAGATGCCCAGGGGCTGTTGGATGTTCTGCAAAAGCCTCGATCCAGCATTATTTGAAATTCCTCTTTGGCCGCTTTTAGCTTTTCCGGATTTAGCCGTCGCGCATGTTGTGCTAACGGAGGTCCGCGTGTCTCGATGAAATGTTTAACTCCGTGCGGAGCATTACTTCTTTTATTTGTGTTGGAATGTCCCAGTAGTGAGGGAAATTCTTTAAACTCATCTTCGCGTTCTTCCATATTTGGAACGTCGTTCGCTGTTAAAAAGCTAACAGCAGCGTTGGGTGTTGGTTGTAGTTCCTCGTCGAAGGTAACATTATTACCGTCCACAATCCTCTTCCCTCTGATGTCAACCATCAGATTGAATTTGCGTAAAAAATCGGCGCCGATTATAGCGGTCTTGATATCTGCGACAACAAAGGTCCATTTAAATTTATGCTTAAATCCTAAATCCACTTGTTTCGTGAAATTTCCTGATACTTTTATAGTTGTACCGTTTGCCGCTACTAACTTCACTCTAGATGTACGTAAAAATTTGGGGGTGGCGTTATGAGGAAGCACTGACACGTCCGCTCCCGTGTCAACCAAGTAGTTCGTTCCATCGTTTTTGTCTGTGATGAAAAGGCGATTGTTTAGGTCTCCCCCGTCGTACGCCGCGCACGACGTGGGCGAAGCTAGTTTTTTTGTTTATTAAATTGGCACGGTTCCCGGCACTTACGCGCTTTTGCTCCAAATTTCCGATGAAAATAGCAAAATTCTGGTGAGCCTTTACCGTTGTGTTTGCTTAATCTTTCCACCGTTCTGGTCAGTTCCGCTATTTCTTGAGACAGTGATGTTACTGTGTCGTTTTCTGGAATCTGACTGACTGGCATAATTTGTTCGGTGTTCCTGCCTTCAGCTACTACTCGATCAGCTATTTCTAAGAATCGTTCTATGTCAGGCTGTTCCACCGACGCTAAGATCGCTCGAGCGCGTACCGGTAATCGCTATAGCCAAAGTGATTTAAGTACTTCCTTCGCCAGACGATTCGTTGTCAGTGACAGCATCTCTCGCCATAGCTGTGATGGCTTCCTGTCACCTAATTCTATTTCATATAGTGCTTTTCGGAGTTGGCTATCCGCCGATTCTGTGAAGCGTGAAATAATCTGATTCTTAAGGGTTTCGTACCTGTTTGACTCGGGGGGCGATTCTACGATGTCTGCCACCTGTTCGAGGATCTCTGCGTCTATGGATGCTATCACTGTGTTGAATTTATTTTTGTCCGCAGTTATTCTGTTCGCTACGAATTGCGCCTCAACCTGCGCAAAACCATAAACGGGGTCTTCGTAACCAAAAAGGTGGAAGCTTAATTCGACTCAATGCATTCGTTGTGTTCGTCGCCTCTGCCAACAGACGTTTTTCAAATTCCTCTGGACCGAACGATTCGTGAAATTCTTCATTGTCCGACATTTTGAAACCTTTTCGTTAGCACTGTAGAAGGTTTCGACCAGGATTTATTTAAAGTTGTGTTGTTAACGCGAGGTCACCAATGTAGATATGTCACTGTATGAATGAATTATACGCATTTGATTAATTAACATAAGAATTTATTCATTGTATCTAACTTCAAAATAAAACTTGTTACAGAATTCTTTTTATGTAAACGTGCCGGCGTTGCTTTCTCGTAAACTCAAGTCTACAAAAACTTCTTCTTCTTGATGATACGTTTCTACTTGTTCTCCACTTTTTCAGTGTTGTCGGATGATCGCTGCTAAGTGCGCTGCCACAGACTTAATGCATCTTTCGTTGACTTTTTCAAACTTTCGTTATAACTTATGTATGTGTACGGTTCTGAGCGTAGAAGCTTATGCAATTTTATGCGTTTGACATTTATTCACAGATTTTTCAAAAATTTTGTACTTTTTGATTTCAGACTTGTGATTTATAGTTAACTCCATTTTAAAAAGAAAAATTTACTTTAATAATCATTCCCTTGATGAGTATTTGACAGCCGATATTTGTCTTTTTAGCTGTCAAACTTCTCTTACCTTAAGGCTATTGTAGTTGGGTATAAGATTCATTAAGTTTTGCCACAAACTTTACGTACCTTAAGGCATTTGACGAAAAGTTATTAAGATGCCTGATGTCAATCCGGTTAGGGCTATTGTCTTCGGTTGCAGTATATATTTACTATTATAGCTTGTACGAGCACTATATATCTATAGAATGTTTACATGACCTCTTCAAAATGAATTGAATTCTGCTTACATTTAAGAAGAGACCGCGATAGCTTAGTACATGCTATCTGTATCATGTAGATTTTATTATATTTTACACTCCAAAGTGATTGAAAACACTATATAAATTATAAGTGCCACCAGAAACAAGTCCATTTTCAAATATATTAAAAAAAACAGAAGTGACACTTAACACTCATTCATCTCTTGCTTGCATAGAATCAAAGTCGTAGTCGGTGTTCCGTTCAACACTAACTGCGCAGTTGATTTTATGGTGCGTATAGAGGCGCGCCTGAAACGTTGAGTGAAAATACAGCATAAATCTACCATCAGACTTTTGCGGCTCTACGAGCCATTTGAATGGTTAATATTATGGTGGAGATAGAGTCGCGCCTCAAAGGTTGAGTCTAAATCCACAACCCTCAACTTTTTCTCCGACGCACGCATCGACGTAGAAGCTAGTAGGTATTCTGTAATGCTCAAAATACATGTTGGGTCCTTCAGGTCAATCCCAGCGTGCGTGAGTGCTGCCGTCCACACATTGGCTGTAGTAAGCTTCGGTTGAAAATTGTTAAACCCTTTAATTTGTGGTCAAAAAACCGACACAGCGTCGAAAGATGATAGCCGACGCACACAAGAGGACTTTCCATATGTTGGCGCTTGTCTGCATTTGCATTGGTTGGCCCAACATGTATTCGGGGCATAACAACTTGAATTCCGTGATGGATGCACTAAATATAAAGCACAAACCAAATGAATGGAAATTGTTTCTAGCCGGCTTTATATTGAGTTTTAAAACAGTTCTTTAGCACATTGGTAGCAACTTACTTTCAGTTCCGATTGGTCATGCAGTCCATTTGAAGGAATCGTATGAAAATTTAAAGCAAAATAGGCACATAAATGGCAGATTTGCGAAGACTTTTTTTTTAGGGATACCGAACTGGACTTAGGAGGTAAGTCTTTACACTGTTGTGTACAGTCCAATTAGCTTGGGGATGGGAAGTTAGAAATTGGGCCGGGTATGGCAGTGTACTAGGTGGTGTTTATAATTTTTAGTGCTCTATGGCTGTGATATGATCTACCATAACGGCAATAAGTCTGTTCTTTTTACATGCTCTTTTACTTTATTATTTTAATAAGATTGAAACAAAATTTTTTGGTGGGGGTGGTGGCGTGCGGGGGTGGTGGCGTGCGGGGGTGGGGGATGAAATAGTAAAGATTACGATATCTCACAAACCAATTGCACCAGAAAAACAAAATTCGGTTTGGGTATAGAGCTTGATAAATAAAGATTGCTCAAAGTAAAATCTTTGAAGGGGGCAGGGGAGCATAGAAGTGGGGGGGATAAGAATTTTTCAAAAATATCACTTTTCATATCTCAATAACAGTGTAACATAGATGCTTCAAATTTTTATCAGAAGAAGGCCCAATAGAACCCTAGTAAGGAAAAATAAATTTAAAGGTGGGGGGTGTAGAGGGTGAGGGTAGGGAAGGGTGAGAAGGAAAAAGTTCCGATGTTTATGGTGTAAAGTGGTTGTATGCTTTTTCATGAATTTCACCGTATCTCTCAGGTCTGATCAGATAACGAATATCTTTTCACTTCTACGGGCGTGTTTAATAAGCACATATTTTTAAAAAAAATTAATATTCATTGGCGTTCGGAAGGAGGGGGAGCAAAAAAAAATATTATTAATAATAGAATACATACATTTTCACGATTTTCGTCATATTTACTAGGTCTTTCCATATATTGAATTCATTTTTATTCTACGGATTCTTCATATGAATACTTAGAAAGTGTTTTCAAGATTTTTTGAAATTCGACTCCTAAGAGGGTGTAAAATGGTTGTAGATTTTTTAGCATATATCGCATATCTTTTCACTTCCACGGGCTTGTTTAATAATCACATATTTCTAAGTTTTTTCTTTTTCAACCTCTAGACCGCATCCCGGAATATGACCCAATTATATAATTCATATGTTACACCCTATTCTAACCGCTTCCCGAACTTTTTGTTAAGTTTTCGGTCACATAGTAACATACACCGCAACCCCGAATTGAACACGTTCCGAACTTTTGCCGGAAAAATAATAACGTTGCGCCCAGACTGTTGGCAGATTTTTTACACTTTCTTACACTAGCTCTCGAGCGAGTGCAGAAAAGTGTAAGGGGTGAATGGGGGGGAGGGGCAAGCCTACTGTTTCAGTATGAGTTTGTGTCCTTTCTGTGACGTCAAATGATGTTAAGAATAGTTAGTGCAAAAAAGTGTAGAAAGTGCATGCAAGAAGAACAGACCTAATATTGCCTATAACAAAATAACTACTGTCTGGTAGCTCTGATGATGAGGTTTGTGAATGTGATAAGAATGTAAACAGAATGCATCTGCTCAGTGTTAAATCCCGTAGTAGTGACCCTATTAAACATTTCGCACGGTTCACTAACTATATTAATATTTCGGAGCCATTAGAAACTGACAAATTTTTATAAATAATTTCATGCGTTGAGTAGGAGTTGAACCTGCGACATCGCAGAAGCAATGTTTTCAAAACCTACTCTCGGCCACAAAGTGGTTGCACTCGTGCTTGCAGCTTTTTATACTCTAGATGAAATCATATAGAGTATTATAAGTTTGATCCATCCGAAAAATATGTAACGCATAAAACCAAGCCTCGGACGAAAACAAGTTACATAATATTCTTTGTTTATTTGTGGCCAAAAACCTCAAATCCGCATGACGTTCGTCCATCTTTCCGCCCGTACGTCTGGTCGTTCGTCCGTCTGTCTGTCCGTTAGCACGATAACGCCTTAAACTAGGATCTTGAAATTTTGAATTTGTAAGGCTAAGTTCGTTAACGGGAAAATCGTCCCACTCCTTCGGGTAGCTACCATACAAAATGTCCTTAAAACACGTGTTCAAGAATATTGGCCGATAACTTCATAAGAGTTTAAGCTACGAATTGAAAATTTTGTATATGTTAATTTTTCATTAGTTGGAGCTAAATGTATGATTGTGAAGAAAATCCTATTAGTCCTTCGTGTAGTTGCCACGCAAACATCCTTTCAAAATGTCTTCATTAATTTACGAAACTCACTATCACTCAAGTAATCTTTTTGCTACGAATTCGGAATTTTGTACAAATTAGCTTTGTGTGAAGACGAAGATCAAGTTTACTAGTCAGCAAAATCCTTTAACTCCTTCTGGTAGCTGCCATACAAAATATCCTTAAAGCACTTGTTCAACAATATTGGCCGATAACTTCATAAGGATTTAAGCTACGACTTTGAAATTTTGTATGTGTTAATTCTCCAGTGTTTGGAGCTAAATCTATGATTATGAAGAAAATTTTGTACACATTCATTTTTTAATGGTTCCAAGAAAAAGGATGAGTATGTAAGTAATCGAGTGTGTCCTTGCTTCACCTCCCATATGAAAGTCCTTCAAAAATGATAGTTTTTTTTTCATTCCAAGATATGAAATTAAACACTGAATATTGTCTTTTAGTTTTGAGTAGCAATCTAATGGGACTCTTTAATGAAGGACATACTACATGCACACACGTAATACTACTTCATCCCTAACTACAATATAAATCGGAGTTCCGTATCATCTAGAGTATTATCACTATTAGGTGCGTTTTTTTCAACTGAATCAGATCAAATTGAAAAAAAAGCAGTGGATCACCCCAAAAGCTACTTTAGCAGGGTTAACAATGCTGTCCGTAAATGCCTCGGATAAACTGTCAGCTTGCCTGGCGGTAAAGTTTCGCATACTTTACGAGGAAACGGCACTGTACAAAGGTCATACAAACAAAGACTTTTTCAATAATTTTCTACATTCGTTCTCTATCTTACACATGGACTTGCATTTCCGTACAAAATGTATTGAGTTACAGCGACTTTTCGATTAGAATATTCTGCCTGTTGGGTGCAAATACCTGCTACAAATTGAATTTAGTGCTGAATCGCAAGGCGCCATCTGTGACATTGCTAAAATAGTTGCCATTTAAATAAGTTTTACAAGCACAAAATTGATCCATCAATGATCCCATTTTGATTTTGGATCATCTCTTTGTTGTTGTTATCACTATGGACCCTCGTGGGTCTTAGTGAGGCCTTTGGCCGCCACTGCAACCTTTGTTCTTGTTTTCAATGTAAAACGAATGATCTTGATCTTGATCCAGTTGAAAAAAACGAACCTATTATTATTAAGAAATAATTAGGCAGGCAGCATGCTGATATGCCTAATATCCAGTATGGCATACATTGATAAAATGATATAAATTATAAAGTAAAATGAAAAACAAAAACAAAATTTTTTTGACGAAAATATTTAAGAAAAAGTTAAATAAAAATTCAAGTTTAAAATTCAATTTCAAAAGAATGGTACGACCAATGAAAAATAAAAACTTTGTAATGTAGCATTAAAGAAAGAGTTGTAGTTATCCAATCGATTTTTAAAGCTGATAGTGGTAGATGCACTGATTCAAAACTACCGATAACTACAAGCCTGCAACTAGGGAATCTCGCACGCACACTACGAAAGCAAAGGGGTTCGACATGTGAAATGTGTATTTCGCTGTGATTGCTGGCCATTTCACACAATTTCTTTACAGGTTTTGTACAGTAAAACCTGCGAAGGATGGAACCTTGGGGGACTTAATTTTTTTCCGGCTTTCGCAAGTTTTCCGCCTTACTGAGTACCGAATATAAAATATACTAAGGAAATCCCCCAAAATAGTTACTCATGATTAGAATTATAAAAAAAAGGATTATTTACATTATCAGTTTCAGTTCACATTTTTTTTCCGTCCGCGTTTCGCAGGTTTTCGGCTATCACAGAATATTTAATAAGCTGCAAAATGGTTCTGACGGGAAGATTTTCGCTTTTGGAGAGTTTTCGCCTTATACAGGTTTCGGCTTTCGGAGGTTTTACTGTATTATTTAAACGAAATATGTAAAAAAATAGGCTCTGATTTGAAATCAGCGGATAAAAAAAGGAAACATTTGAATATCCAGTAAAACAAATATTTTCATTTACGTAGCTTCTCCGAAATAGAATTCGGGAAAAAGCACAGGTCTCAGATTAGTTAAAAGCCTTCATCGAAACAAGAAACGAAGACAATGGTAATAAGAAACTATAACATAAAATAATTGATAGCATATGTAGTGCGAAGGGATATAAATAATACTATAAATAAGATATAACAAAATATCACTTAATTCAAATTGTAAAATAAAAAAAAATATCATTATTTATAGTTAAAATAATTTTGTGTCGAATGAGGTATTTACAGATTTGAAATAATTATTTAATAATTTATTGGCTTGGCAAGGGGATTACTACTTTGTTCATTTGTGCATATATAGAAATGATAGGTTTCCACAGTAATAGTCATCATAGATATTTACTAGCTGAAACCAGGCGCGAACGCAGGGGGTGGTTTTAAGGGTTTAAACCCCCCCCCCCCCCCAAATGATGTAGTTACATACGTAAAACTAAATGTAACTTGCACTCAACGAGTAAATTTGTATGAACCCCCCCCCCCCCCCCGAAATAATTAATTGTCTGAAACCAACCCCCCCCCCCCCCCGAAATAATTAATTGTCTGAAACCAACCCCCCCCCCCCCCCCCCCCCCGAAATATTTTTCTGCGTTCGCGCCTGGCTGAAACCAAAGACAACAGATACTAGTATGTATATCGTCAAATACAATAGATACTAGTGTCTATTGTCTAGTACTAGTATCTATTGTTCTTACTGAATCGTACCAGATTTAAGGCTTTCAATAGTTAGATGACTGGTAATTTTGTGTGATCTTTTCGCAAATCATGTAAATATTTTTCTTTCTTTACTCTATTTTTCATTAAATCGCCTTGATTCTGTGCACTAAACTTTTAAAAGTTATCATGATCAATTAGCAAAAAGATTTATGTGAAAGACATTTCCGTTTATTTTATAAAAAATACAATTTTTAATAGTTTAAATACGTTTAAAACGTTCGTGGAACCTTAATCGCCATAGCATTTCACTGTTTGTACAAAGAACTCACGGCCCCCTACGCATATTTGCACACAACCTAGTTGCAGGCTTGTTGTTATCGGTGGTTTTCATTATGGCCTTCTAGCAATCAGTTTTTTTGGGGAAATAAAAGAGCTAAAAATTGCGTCTAACTTGTAGAAACTATGTTGAGAGAGAACTGCTGTTCTGTGAGGACATTTAAGTCATTAAGAAGCGATAACAGGGTGAATGAAATCCTACGAAGTTAACGGATTATTGTTGCAGTCTTACATATGAGGTATTTTGTAAATATGTACAGTGCAACAGTCCCCAGTGAGGGGACCCCAAAAGTACAACGTTATAACCGATAGTATGTTTTAACCAACATAAGAACTTTTCAAATTTGTGAATGGGCATTGAGAAAAGGTACGTTATAACCGAAAGTACGTTATAAAAGTGCATCTTTTGAGCGGGTTGCACTGTAACATGTATTTTATGTTTACATTTTAAATTTTGAACAATAAATGTGAATTATTTTGAAAACCTGAACTGACTTTTAAATTTGAACAATGTCATCGTGATCAGCACTCCGAAATCACATGCAGGAACCTTTTTAAAGTAGAAATTTATTGTCCAGTCTTATTTAATGATAAGGCTAATTCGAACGAATATGAAAAAATTAAAATTATTAAGCATGAGTTGTAAAAATCAGAGCACAATGATTTGTAAAAAACCAAATATGATATAAAAATATTGGTATTTCATCGACGAGATAAGAAAATTGTGTTAATAAATATCGTTTTCAACTAAAGCATTGTAATGTGATAGCTCGTAAATGCACCTCATATATAGTCCAACTAACTAGATATACAGTATGTGCATATGTATGTACGTATATATATGTAAGTACTAAATAGATAATAATAGATCAATGTATTTGGTATATGCTTATAAACCTACATTTGAATTTCTCAATTACTAATACATAATCCCTTGACCCTGGACTATATGCGATATAGTCGAGGCTTGTCGCTTGTGAATCAATTAATTTTGAACTTTACATAAAAATAAACACACCGCAGACAGGACTCACTAGATTTTCAGTATATTTATCCCCTTACATAGCTCCATTGAAAATTAATGTAAACACAATTTCAAATTCTTAGATTGAAGTACATATTCTGAAATTGTCGGTTAACATTCATGGACACGTGTTTTAATTCTTTTGTATGTGAACTACTCGAAAGAGTGGAGCAATTTGATATTCCGGGTTTTTGGCCAAACCTGAACATATAAAATAAAAAAAATTTCTCTGAAGCTTCGTTCTATGCATTACACACTTTTGGACAGGATTACACTTACATATAATACTCTACATAGTTCAACAAGAGTATGAAAATCTAGGTGCACAGATGGTTCTTAACTATCCAGTATTCACTCACCCATCAACAGTAGCCATAGCGCACTAGATTGTGTATTTAAATCGCGGAAAGATTAATTATCTTTTTATAAAATTTCGCGGTCAATTATTTCTATCACCTCGAGTTCTAGCGATAAAATTTGGGAATAAGCTTACTCACTGAGGATTGCGATAAAAATAAATACAATGACGGTTACGTCAATAAATACGTCGTAATTCCACGACTCGACGTTACACCACTGAACGGTGGATCGAAACTGAACTGAAGAACTGTATACTGTGCTAAAGATGGTATTGCTGCTACTTGGCAATTTAAGCAGACAGTAACATGAATCTCTTAAATGATATCTAGTGGCAAAAGAAGAACTCATTCCATATTGTACAGAACCGATTCTGTGGCCTGTGCTATGCTTAAGCTTCAGATTCTAGTTCTTGTTGGTCACTATTCATTTTCGAGTTTACAAACCATACATTTTATATTGCGCTCACTGAGTGTTCTATTCTATCTCTCAATTTATTAAGTTATAGCGTTATAGGAACACGCATGTCACGTCATAAGTTCATCCCATACCAGATGCCGTACGTAAATATATTTTACTCGACCGCGCATGCGATATCATACAAAGAAACCTGTCTCGCAAACAGCAACCGCATGCTATTCCACGTGGTTTCTTAATAGCTGATACATCACTAATGTGGCATGCGACTCTCGCATATACAAATAATATTATTATCTGCTCGGCAAATGCTTACATATGTACATACGATTATTACTTACTTACTTACCGAGTTAAGAACTAAGATCTCTTGAATAGCCTTAACCTAGGTCAAGAACATTTTATTATATGGTGCACGATAATAGCGCTTGTATAATTTATAATATAAACATGAAGTGTGATTTCGTAGCCACACGCGTCAGCACACATACATATGTAGGAACATATAATTTGGTTTAAATTTTCAACTTCATAAATATAATACATAGGTTTATAGATATATCAACTTAATATTTTAACAGATATTTACTATGAATATTATAAAATACTGGTATATGTTACTCATATGTACAAAAAAAATAGTCACGCTATAATTCATGTTTTTTAATAAAGGACAGCCTTTTAATATAACCAGCATAGATTTATCCAGCTTTTTAGTAAATTCCTGCCCAATATTGTCCCGTTCTGTTTGTAAAGCTTCTATGAGAATTGTTCTGTTGCTTATGCGATACTTTCTTATTCTTTTACTTTCTTATTTTTATTAATAAAGCATTGTGACCGGCCTGAAATTTCAAAAAAATTTGGTATCTTGAAATTTTGTATTTTCACGTTTTAGGACAAGTAAACCCCAAAAAAGCAAAAAAAAATCCGTCTGTCCGCCGAAAACGCCGTACGACGACGTACGCAAAACTGTTTGAAGCCACGTAGCCCTCAAACCCCCTGAGATATTAAGCTGAAATTTGTATGATAGTTATGCTGTTATGACACTGGCTTTTTTTGTGGCTTTAATGCTGTTATGACACTGGCTATTTTGCGGCTATTTCTTAAGTGCAATAAAAGTACAATAACTGCCACATCGTGCGACAAGGCGAACAACATTAAAAGTAAGAGATACCACTCTTTCCGACGCTAGCGGCATCTAGTAGACGAAATTAACAACTGAATTGTTAAGAAAAATACCGGTTTTAGCGCGTTTTATAACATAACTTTCCACAATTTATACGTACCGAACTATTAAAAACAAGTCTGTAGCAGGTCAAAAATCCACTGGTAGAAAGATTTTCCTAGGATTAATTGCTAGAATGTTGCAAAACACTGCTCGAATGTTGCGAAACACTGCTCGAATGTTGCGAAACACTGCTCGAATGCGCTATGTTGCGGCTATTTTGCGGCTATGTTGCCGGCTATTGTTACGGTTTTTCCCCGACGATGGAAAACCGACTCGAAACCCCCACAACAACAGGAGGCGAACGGGTCTTGTCCGGCTCGAACCCAGAGATGGGTCGTGGGGCGCCAGTGGTCCTTTCTGGAAGACCTCGTTCTACTTTCGAAACGATCGAACCACTGATCGCTCGAAAATTCAATTCATACACCCTGGAGGGACGAAGGCTGAAATACGTCACAATAATCGTTACAAAATTCAAGGAAACAGATACGGAATTCAATGTAGAAAAATAACCAATTTATTCAACTAAAAGTCCCTAGCTACTCTTGCTACTTATCCTAGGGCGCCTCTGGTGTTCTCCGCTCCTCCGCCACCATCCTCGGATAACTGCGCTCAGGAACTCTTTCCGTCCACGTCGTTTACAAAAAGGAAGCACCAAATTTCACCTCCGCTTGATGGTTGTGCGTTCCCGCCGATTTACCAACGCACTTCGTTTTTTACAAAAAAAGTTATGTTTCTCGGACGCTTCTATCCCCGACTTCTGACCGCGCTGCGGTTTACGTTTTTCTTTTCAAAATTCAATCACTTTTCCACGATTCGGTTCACGGTCCCAAAACCAAAAGGTCAACTTGCTTATCTCTCTGTCAATTCCAAGAAACCCCCAATCCTTTGTCCACTCTCGGCGAAAACTACTAGCGGGAAAATTTACCGGCTGGTTTTCCGTTTTCGTAGGCGGGTTCAACGTTCGTTTCGCGCATATTTTTCCGTTTTCCAAGTCCAAGTTCAACGTTCGTTTCGCGCATATCTTCCCGCGCATACTCGAATTGAATTTACACGCGAACAGCCTTAATCCGAGACACACACCGACGAAAATTTACAATTAGTTACTTGTGGTGATCACCCAATGTAATATTTCTTATCGTATAAGTCATAATATTCGGGGCCAACTTCACAGTCGTTATTGTTTATATGTCACCCGCGAGTGTTATTATTATTTATTATTTATTTATTTATTTATTCTATTCTCTGCACTTGCGCGCCGTACTTCCTGCTCGATCGGCTCGTCGATAGTTTTCCTTACCCAATTACCTAGCTCCTAATAATCCTAAGTTCTTTTCTTTTTCCTACTAATTTGACAAGGTCCTAACCTTACCCGTCTACCAGTCCTTCCTCGCTCCAGAATTATAGTTCCTTCACGATTGAAATTTAAATTTACTCATTTTCTTTTTCTTTTAGTCTGTGCCATGAGTTGGGGGTAGGACCCAGGAAGCTACATTTGCAAGAGGTCTTCCCTTGCATGATTTTTCGGTGAGTTACTTCATTAAAATCCTTCCAAAATAAATTATTAACCTTCCTCTTCTCTTCCCTTCAGGCGAACCGTAACACGATGTTGCGGCTAGTTTTTGACAGTACTGGATTTATACTACTCGGACTGTCTCTCTCACACCAAATTTTAAATTGTATGTTACATCTTCTATCCCTCTCCATTTGGATTTACTAGCCGCTTTAAAGCCGCAAAAATAGCCAGTGTCATAACAGCATTATGCTAGGAGACTGAAAGTCGGAACTTATGTAGTAGTAGTATGTACTATCCCAGCAAACCAAAAGGTTCGCTTGCCATTCACCAGCAAACCTTTCAAGTGAATATTTCCTTCACTAGTGAACTCCAAAAGCGAACCGTTGGTAAATTAGCGATCGGACTAAATTTACATTCGCCGCGAAACATTTTACACGACTCGTTAGCCATCCAGCAGTTCTCCGCATGTAGCGAATATACCTATACTGCTGTATATATTCGCAGCAACGGGTCTGCAAGTGAATGACTTGCAAACCATTTTAAGTGACACCACAAGAAGGTTCGTTTGTGGTTCACCGGACCTCTGAAACTGGCATTTCCTTCACTATAAAACCATTGGGCCTTCACTGCTCCAACTTTTTTTACATCTAAAGCGAAACATTTCACGCAGCCATCTGCCAATTTTCCATTTGGAGCGAGGTATTGCTTAAAAACGAAGGACGGATAAATTTAAAAAAAGAAGCAACTTTTTAAAAAGTAAGAAATCCATTTAATTAAAAATAACATAAATTAAAAATTTTCAAAATATAAAAAAAAGTTAAAAATTAAAAATATTCATATTCATTTTGGAATTTTGAGAGACCTATAAAAATTTTAAATAATGGTTATTGGCTTTTTAAGGTTATCTAGGTTAAACTTACCTACGTGGAGGACCTATTATTCTCATATTGTTTCTTTTTTGCGATTCTATCGCGAGCGTACTGAAAAAATCGCATCAATGTCGCATCAAAAACCTCCCCATTGCATTCGTATTTTTGGTGGAACGCGTCTGTGGAACAAATCATATATAATGAGCATATTCGTTAATTAAAATAAATGCTGAAAGGTTGAAATTACTACTAGAGGCTATATACTACAGTAGAGTCTCACTAATCCGGATACGGCCTAATCCGGCTCCTTCGGTAGTCCGGATGGGATGAAAAATTTAAAAATTTCCATTATGTTCCTTGTAATCCGGATCGACCACAGTTTCGCTAATCCGGATTGCATGTTAAACACAGTGAAATCAAACAAGTGTAGAACGGGAAATTCCCGAATGTTCTCATAGACACTTCATATGCATCGTTTTGTATGTATATATGTACATATTTCATATGGCAATAAATATTGGTACTCTGTGCAACCATGCCAACTTTGGCTTGTGAGCGTTTTTCCGTTCACTAAATTTTGAGTTTATGTACATATGTATATTTCATTACTTTTTACTTATTTCTAACGTTTATCTTGAAAGTATTGTTTTTGTTTTTTTGAGATACTATATGTTTTATTTGTTGTAAGAAATGAATAAGCGTTTGTAAATGTTCATCTTTAATAATTTGCATATACCTTTGGTAATCCGGATTCCCGCATAATCCGGATTGGGGGTGGTTTTAATTGATCCGGATTAGCGAGACTCTACTGTATTTTTATTATAGTTATGTTACCGCGGCTCCGTTTGTTTAGAATTGCTGTATACTTACTTTTAAGTGCTACAGTTACGCTTAAGCCGCGAATGCCACGTTTAGCGTTTGTCCCTCTCCACGTAAATTGTTTGACACTCCACTGGGCTAGTTCATTTCTTAAACTTTGATTAATAGGTGTATTTTCATCTTGTTTACCTTCAGAAACAGACAAAATTGTTCCATCATTTCCTATATTACTGTTTTGTATATGGCTTTCATCGCATAGTGAAGAAATATTTTGTTTTGAACGAAGAAGAAGATGGTATGACCGTATCATTTTCTAAATTGTTGTGAGAAAATATTGGTTCCTCACATCCTACTAAAATACTTTGGATATCGGTTTGCCCACTTCTAGGGTCGGATAAGGAGGATATGGGCTGGTTGAATAAATATGGAATGGGGACATCATGATCTTTTTTTATGGCACCAGTTAAGTTTAGCACGGTATATTCAGTTTCTTTTTTTATACTATATATACTATATATCTTTTTTTATGGCACCAGTTAAGTTTAGCACGGTATATTCAGTTTCTTTTTTTATACTATTCTAATTGTTTACATTAAAAAACAACAATAAATACATACTATGTATACATAGAAAAAAATACAATTTTCTTAATATACCTTTAATTTTCAGAAATTTCAATTTTAACTTTTCACTTCACTTACCGTGTGACTTAAACCAAATTCGTAAAACAAATGGCAAATTCTGTTTCTGCGCCGAACAGCAGTATTACTTTATTATTTTAATAATTAAGTATTGTGATTGATTTTTTAAAAAAAAAAATTTGCTACCCTCAAAATTTTTATTTTCACGTTTCATAACTAGTAGACGCGAAAAAAGCAATAAAAATTTTCAGTCCGTCTGTCCGCCGTACGCCGTACGCCGTACGCCGTACGCCGTACGCCGTACGCCGTACGGCGTCCGCCGTACGCAAGATCGTTTTGAGGCTCGTAGCTGCCAAACGCTTTGAGATATTAAATTGAAATTTTTTTAACGAATAGATGGGGTAGGCGCCTTGTAGTGACCAAATTTTTAGGGGTGGGGGTATGAGGGGGAAGGAGGGGGAAGTGTTTTAGACCGAAAATTTTGGTTTCCAGACCTCAGTAACCACTTATGTTAGGAAGCTGAAACTTGGAATTTCTATAGAGCTCTGATAGTAGACCCATTTGCAGAAAAATTGTCAATATTGATCAAGGGGTGTGGGAGTGGGGGGAAATGTAATGCGTCCGAAACCCAAAAAAGGCGAGATAGACACATTCTAAAATCCATATCTCCTAAACCGTTAATGGCACACCATTCAAACTTAAAACATATTTGTAGTTATACTAGGAGAACAGAATGAAGAAAAATTTTGGGTGGGGGAAGTTGTGTATGGGGTGGGGGGTGAAAAACTTAAGATTACGATATCTCATGAACCAATTGCTCTAGAAAAATAAAATTTGGTTTGGGTGTAAAGGTTGACAAAAAAAGATTGATCAAAGTAAAATTTTTTAAGTGGGAGGTGGAGCATAGAAGTGGAGGGGATGAGAATTTTTCAAATCAAACACATTTCATGTCTCAAGAACAGTTTAAGATAGATGCTTAAAATTTTTACCAGAAGTAGCGCTAATTAAACCCTAGTAGGGAAAAAAGTTTTGGGGTTGAGGGTGAAGAGGGGGAGGGTGGGGGAGGGTGAAAAGGAAAAAGTTCCGATGCTTATATCTTGAGAACCTGTAATGATATAAGCCTTAAACTTGGTATTTAGAAAGAGCTATAGTGGCGGAATGTTGGAAAAATAATTTTTTTTTTAGGGGTAGTATGCTACGGGGGTAGGGGGTGTTTTTCCTAACTATTAAACGGTTTATGCTAGAAAGTTGAAACTCGGTGTGTATATGTAAATCAACTAGAAAAGTAATTGTGATAAAAAAAAATTTGAATATTCATTATCGTTTAGAAAGAGGGGCAAAAAAAAATTATTTGTAAATATAATAGATATAAAATGCAAATATTTTCACGATTTTCGTCATATCTACTAGGTCTTTCCAAATATTGAATTCATTTTTATTCTACGGATTCTTCGTATGAATACCTAGAAAGTGTTTTCAAGGTTTTTTGAAATTCGACCCCTAAGGGTAGTGTGGTACAAGTGGGGGTGTTTTTCCTATATATGTAACGGCTTAAGCTACAATGTTGAAACTCGGTGTGTATATGTTAATCAACTAGAAAAGTAATAGTGATAAAAAAAAATTTGAATATTCATTGGCGTTCAGAAGGGGGGGGGGGCAAAAAAAATATTTGGAAATATAATAAATATTAAATGCATATATTTTCACGATTTTCGTCATATCTACTAGGTCTTTCCAAATATTGAATTCATTTTTATTCTACGGATTCTTCGTATGAATACCTAGAAAGTGTTTTCAAGGTTTTTTGAAATTCGACCCCTAAGGGTAGTGTGGTACAAGTGGGGGGGGGGGGTGTTTTTCCTATATATAGAACGGCTTAAGCTACAATGTTGAAACTCGGTGTGTATATCTAAATCAACTAAAAAAATAATTTTGAATAAAACAAACGAATATCTATTGGCGTTCAGAATGGGGGCAAAAAAAATTATTTGTGAAAATAGAATGCATATTTTCCCACGATTTTCGACATATCTACTACCTCGTCCCAAATAATGAATTTAATTTTATTCTATGTATTCTCCATATGAATACCAAGACAGTGTTTTCAAGATTTTCTGAAAATTGACCCCTAAGGGGGTGTAAAGTGATTGTGTACTTTTTCATAAACTATTCCATATCTCTCAGATCCAATCAGATTTTGACTTCCATGATCTTGTTCATTTTGATAGGTTTTCAGTCACATAGTAGCCTACACCGCATTTCAGAATTGAACGCGTTCCTTACTTCTGCCGGAAAAATAATAAAGTTACGCCCAGATTGTTGGCAGATTTTTTTTCCTAATAAGGAAGAAATAACACAAAACATGTTCATCTTTCGCGGATTTACATTCGCTTACAATGTATTTCTTGTACGGCTGAAATAGTTTTCATCTTTCGCGGACTTATTATTCATTTTTAGTGAATGAACGATGGTCTATATACCTTCGCTTTTCGCGGATCTTCGCTTCGTGGTTTGCTGGAATAGTGGACCCATTTACAAAAAAATTGTCGATAGGGGTTGAGGGGTGTGCGAGTCGAGGGATAACAATACGGTCAAAACGCTTGAAGGCTGGGATCGAAACATTCTAAAATCTCTAGAATGATTGATGTCGATGTCTGAAACTTTTTTTAAGAGAGAAGGTTTTAAACTACATTATCTTCCAGAGGTGAAGCGCGGAAGATGTTGCGCTGCCATGTTACAAAAAATTAAATTTGTTTATCTCATGAACCGTATCACATATGGTCTTGAAATTTTTACAGGAGATAGGACCAGTAGACCTCTAGCGGAGAAAAGGGACGTTGGTGCAGTGGAAGGATGGTAGGAGTGGGTGGAAATGAAAAAATTCTGATTTTAATTTCTCGCAAGCTGCAAAGGATAAAAAGCAAAAAATTAAAAACTGTGTAGAACTAGTACATAGACATCCCAGAAATTTTTTTGACCATACCTCAGAAATGGCTTATGCTAGAAAGTTCAAGCGTAGTTCCTATATGTAGATGTGCTACTAGAGTAATTAAAACTAAAAACAATCGGCCGACAGTCTGGGCGAAACTTTATTATGGGGATGTATATATGTATGGGTAGTCCGAAACGTGTTTCACGGTGAGATGAGATGTAGGCGCTTTTGAGACTGAAAACTTGTTGTGTTTGAGGCCTTGGAAAGAATATTTCGACTTAAAAAAGTCAAAATATTCGAAGGATAGGAAAGGTTCGGGACAGAAGGGCCAATTTCACCTACGTCCGAATCGGTGGCTGAGTTTCCGCTGGTGCGACGCTCTTGCTGGCGGCCGGGACTAGCTACGGCTGTGTGGGGGGGTACTTGCTAGAACTCAGACCATAAACCATTGGCCTGTACAACAAAAAATTATCAGCGCCGACTTATCCAAGGGAATTGTAAAAATTGGGATTATTTTCCCAACAGGTCGTGAAAGACCAAGAAGCGGTTGAATGGCGCGGCTTCGCGATTTGTCAGGGCGCTTAGGTGTAAGTAGCGCCCTGCTCTGCCCACCCTACCTCAGTCACGACACTCCTCAAACAAAATTCGTCGTGACCCCTTATTGAGGTTTGGGCGAAGGAGCTAGACGCTCGGGTTCATTTTTGCTATAGGCCTTTAGCCGTTAAACATTTTTATCGACAGGAAATCAAAAGGGAACAACCATCAGATAGGGCAAAAAAAAAATCTTGTAACACGCATCAAGAAAACCAGGAAAGATATATAAAAAAAAGTTTACGTACTCACCCCAATATTCGGTTGTTCAGCTTCTTAATTGACAATCGTTGGATTTGTTTTGCTTGTTTCATTGATTTATTTATGTAATTTTTAATTTAATCTAATTCTATTGCGTCCCCCCTACTGTACTGACGTCTGTCATTTTCTTTCTTTGTTCGTGTACCTTATTTCCTAATATATTTAACCTAATTAATTGGTTTTCCTTTATAATTTCTAATAAATTCACCTATTTCATTTTTATTTTTTGGTATAATCATTTATTTCAAATCCATGAATCCTTATTCGTTTTCTTTTCTGTATAATTCCTAATATATTTAACCTAATTCATTGGTTTTCCTGTATAATTTCTAATAAATTTACCTATTTCATTTTTATTTTCGGTATAATCATTTATTTCAAATCCATGAATCCTAATTCGTTTTCTTTTCTGTATAATTCCTAATATATTTAACCTAAATCATTGGTTTTCCGCTATAATTTCTAAACTTTATTCAAGCATACAAAAACTTAATTTCTCAATTTTGTTTTTTTTTTATTTTTTCTTTCTTTGTTTAGGGTTTTAAATCGTGCGTCTTCTGTGTTTTACAACCCTTTCTTCATTTTTCTCACGAATATTCAATTTAGCGCATTCTCAACTTGTCTATTGAATGTTAAGACTCATTTTCCGGATATAAGTGACTCAATGCTCCCGCACTTATTAGCCACGCACGGTAATTCGCGACATTCGGATACGCCTTTTGTTCGAACTCTTCACACAATGCAAACAAGCGACTTGAACAGGAAATCAAGATTACACGGCTTCAGATTGAACACGATCAGCAATTGCGCGTATTTTCGTCACAAAACGGACTTCACTATTAGTAGCTCTTGATTTCGGATCACAGCGACTACCAAAAAAAAACGACAATTTCGAGGCCGGAGAATTGGTTAGATTTCCCGTTCGCCACGACGAATTTATGCCGTAGGCTCGGAACACCTTTTCCTTTCGCCCGTTTTCTATACTTTCGACCGCACTCGGAATTTATTCGATTTTTCTTGTACGACAAAATTGATACACCGCACTCGGAATTTATTTGATTTTTATTTTCTTGCATCGACAAAATTGTGACACCGCACTCGGAATTTATTTGATTTTTATCGCCTCGATAAAAAAATATGCTCTCCACTGTTCAAAAAGGAAAACTCCCCTCTCCCTGATGCTGCTTCCACTGACGCTCTCAATTCCCTCCCCCCCCCCCGTCAAGCCCAGTCGCACGTTCCACAACACCATCCAATACCAAAAATGGTCACTCCCTCCGGACCTTTTGTTTTTTTACCCTCTCAGTTTCTTTCTTTGTGTTTTATCTGCTCGATCGGTGCCGAGTCGTTCAGGTCGTTGTAGTGGTTGGAACCGTAGTTGCATTCTATGCACATAGTAGTGCGCACAGAAAGCAACCACGGCGCCACGCAGACTGGTACAACTCTTGTAGCAAGGTGATAACAGTTGCGGTCACAATCATGACCCAACGAAAAAATTACTGATTTTTGATTGCAATCTCAACCGTTCAGCGTGAATTGTTGTTGCGTTTCGGCGACAACACAACAACATAGGCGGTTCGCCGCTGATTTCCAGCGCCGAACCGACTAAAGAAAGTTGTCGCCTTACGAGTCTCGTGCGCACGACTGAGTGCCGGGCAATAGGTGTTGTACCCCTCGGATCACTGCCTAAGATCTTTGGAGTGGTAAATCCCCAAACGTTTGCCGCATAGATCCTCCGATTCCTATCGTGAGTTGCCTAGCACACGACGAACTCTGCACTTGAGAAACTTTTTTGCAAGCTTGGCGTTATAGTTCTGCGCGGCTGTGGACAAGGAAAAATTTCTTCGGAATACCTCTTGTCCTACACAAAATTGCGTTTGAGCAGCACGCAGATTATAACGCCTGGTACTGTCCTCATGTGCGACCCTAATTTTCGTCTGCGCCACTTGCCTCACGATAGGAATTCCCTCGCGAGGTCGAAGCTGTACATTTGACTCTCCCAACGCTCGCAAACGCTTCAGCAGTTCGTAGTCCTTCCCGTGCAACATCATGTGATCTCCAAACAAAACCTGATAAGGAGAAAATCCAGTGGCTTGGTGGAGTGAGCTCCGAAGGGCACATCCAATTTTGCTTAAACTCTCATCCCATCGTGTTTGGTTATCAGTGATGAATGCTCGAATTCCGGCCAGGATGGACTGGTTGACACGTTCCGAAGCATTCGCTTGCGGTGAGTAGCTCGGGGTGTACAGGTGCTTAGCTCCTTATTTGGTCAGCATGGAATTAAACACATTCGACCTAAATTCAGAGCCGTTATCGGAGAGGATCGTCTCAGGCGTTCCAAACGTATGGAAGACCTGCCTCTCCAAGTAGTTAGTGATCTCTTCAGCAGTGATCCGCCCAAAGGATGCAGAAGGGGAAATTTAGTAAAATGATCCAAGACGATCAAGATAGCGATCTTACCCCGTTTGGTACGCGGATATGGTCTAAGTACGTCGATGTAAAGATGTTGGAATGGCTGATCCGTCTGGAACCGTTCTCCCATAGGCGCTCATAGAGGTCTGTTCGGGGACTTTGTTTCTTTACAAGTGTCGCACGCCAGAACGTAGGTGCGTACTTGTGTAGCCATTCCGGGCCAGTACAAAAATCGCCTGACTCGCTCTAGCGTTTTGGCATAACCACCATGAACCGTGGTGTCTGCCTCGTGCCTGAGCGATCGCAGTTGACGTAAGACTCGATGGAGTCCATAACTTCTAGGCCCTGTCTTCAGCAATCGGGTCACCGTTGTGAGGCTCTGTGCGCTTGTACACGAAACCATCCCTCACGCATACGGCAGGAAGCCGATCGGCGTTCGCATCGACAGTGGACACTAATTCTTTATATTCATTGCCAGAGAAATCTGAAGAATCCATGTCCACTATCGGTGCGACGTCGATCAGCGCGTTTAATCCCTCTTCGTACACACGAGAGAGAGAGCGTCCGGTACAACCTTCAGACTTCCTCGTCGGTGCTCGATTGTGAAGCCGTAACCCTGAAGTTTCAGACTCCACCTTGCCAACCGTCCTTGCAGGTCTTTCTGCGACATGAGCCATTTGAGACTTGCGTGATCCGTAATGACTTTGAACGCAGTCCCTTCTATATAGGCTCGAAATTTTTTCACGCTCAACACAGCTGCATAACACTCGAGTTCGGTTACGCTGTAGTTGCGTTGAGCGGAAGTGAGCTTCTGTATACGCCACCGGAGATTCCGATCCGTCGTCGTTTTCTTGGAAGAGAACGCTACCCACCCCTGACCTACTGGCATTGCATTGAATTACGAAAGGCCTCTTAAAATCTGGATTGATTAGTAAGGGGGCTTTCGTCAACAAGTCTTTCACTAACAGGAAGGAAGTTTACGCCTCTGTAGTCCAAGCAAACTGGTTGGACTTCTTTAGAGTATCTGAAATTGGTGAAACAGTAGCAGCAAAGTTGGGAACGAATCGTCGATAACAGCCTGCCATACCAAGGAAGCGTCGAACTTGACGTGCGAACTTAGGCGAAGGGTAATCCACGATGGCTGAAACCTTGTTGGGATCTATTTTCAAGCCTCCTTCTCCAACAATGTATCCGAGATATTTCACCTCTCTCAGACAAAACTTGCTTTTGTTGACGTTAATTGCCTTTCGCAAACCATCCAATAAAACCAATTGCGAATCGAAATCTTTAGAAATTAACAGCAGATCGTCCAAATATACGAATACCTGCTCCTTCAGCTCGGGTGGGATGACTTTGTCCATCAAACGACACATCCTTTGCGGCGCGTTGCATAGCCCAAAAGGAAACTTGGAAACAAACACCAACGTATATACTTGTGAGACACAAAATATATTTAAAAGAAAAGAGAAATAACAGACACAAAATATATATTCGTTGAGTCTATGAATTAAATGCAAAAGGAAACCAAACCAGTCGACAGGATCTCCCCGTCGCGCCCCTCTACGTGCCTCCTTATCTACGTCGCTCGGCAAACCTGGTAAGGGAAGGGAAAAATACCCGTGGAAAGTTTGATCGTATTCGGGCGCGTACTCCGACGCCGCCGTTACTCCTCGGGCCTGAAGTATTGCTTTTTTTTCCTTGCCAAGGGTTCGAGTACACCTTACTTGTCTTCCTTTTCCTCGGATTCTCCTCTCACTCCACCCTCAAACTCCAACGGCCAAAATTCTCCACGATTTCGCAACTCCCACGGGAAACAAAACTGCCCGTTATCCAACTCCAACGGAATATCTCGCCGGGAAAAAACAACCGCTCCAACGGATCAAGAACATTCGGCCTTCCAATTTGAACTCGAACTTTTCCGCGCGTTCACCCGGTTCTTCACGTACTACCGGTCCACAGTTCAAAAAAAACCACGAACCGCTCAACTCTCCTCCTTAAGTACTCAGAACTTCGCCGGTTCTATTTCCGGCGTTCCCCCTATTCGCTGACAATCGACAGGGCGCTGAGTCGGGTCTGACATGTTGATTCCATCTGTCAGGAGTTGACAGGAGGTTTTCGTAAGTGTCCAGATTTTCGCAAGTAATTCGGAGCTTCGAATTGGAGACGGCCATCAAATTTATTTCCATGTTTACCCGTAGGTCCCGAGTCCGTTCCGATCTTCTTTCGATCGCGGAAACTCCCAGAAATTGAACAAATGTCGCGCGAAACGGCCGATAATCGCAACGTCCGGTGTTGAAGTGATGATTTGTAAAGTTTTGTGCCGGTCTTCCCGGTTCCGGCGTAAGGATTATATCCACCCACCAGCTGCCGGGATTCACATACGGCAGCCTAGTATATGGGGATTCGTCTGGCAACGTACTCAAGGTGTCTTGCGGCTGGCATGTCATGGAGAACGACGGTGTCGGAAGTTTGTTGGTAGACAAGACATCGCCCGCGCAAGGAAAACATCTCCCTCATCCTACCAGGTCCTACCACCTGCTTGAAAGCCTTTTCCGGTTCGCGGGAAGATCGTAGAGGAACCCAGTACCCAGCACAAGAGTAAGGCCGAGATCCGACCGAACGGTTCTTGACATATTCGTGTGACAAAATGTTAAACTGGTGATTTCATTCTTGCAACAAAACTAAAATTACAGATCTGAGTATGGCAAATAATTTGAATTAACTTTTCTTATTTTTAATTGTCTAGTACGGACTTGCTACCGCCGCCCATCCTCGGCTGGGCGTACAACGCGACTGAACAGGGCTGCTCTCTATTCCTTCTGCACAGAAGCCGACCTGGGAAAGGGAAGGAGGTTTTATTAACATGCATCGAACCAGCCAAGAAATCGGCATGTAACAACCTGACCTTGCCTGGCTTTCTCACGAGAACTACAGGTGAGCTCCATGCACTCTGGCTGGTCTCTATAACGCCAAGTGCTCTCATGCGATCGATCTCGTCATACAGGAGTTTTTGGATCGCAGGAGACACAGGATAATGTCGCTGTTTGATGGGACTTGCGTCACCAACGTCTATACTGTGTTGTTCGACGTTGGTCACACCGAGTATACTTCGTATGATGGAAATTTGGACTTTGCCATTTCCAACCTCTTTACATCTGTGGACGTTAAATGGTGGGCGTCCGGAGCTATCAGTTGCGCCGCAGTATCGGGAGTATCGACCGCGCTGATGATGCTGGAAGCTAGCTGGAAGGATCGCCAGAAATCTACCCCTAGGTACAATTCCTGCGATAGGCTAGGCACGATGTAAAGTGTAATGGGCTTGGTATTACCGCGGAAAGTAATTTCGGTATCTACCGTGCCCAATATTTTCTGTGATGCACCATCAGCGGTCTTCACCTCTTGACAGACCAGTCGATACTTCACCTGTGCATCATGGAGGCGTTGTAGGGAGTTTGCCCACAGGCAACTGATGCTCACCCCACTATCTAGGAGTCCTTCAACGTCCACTCCGTACAACGATACCACGGCGTACGAATGTCCAACGGATTGGTAATGATGGTAGAGATTATCGCTTTCTTCTTGGCCCTCACCATCCTCCAAAATATGCGCAAGCGCAAAACCGACTTCTTGCGACTTTTTCCATTCGATACTTGACACTTCATCCACACTAACGTCTGGATCAGTGTCAAAAATCCGCTTTCGCGCCTCCGCATACTTCTTCAACCTTTGATGGTATGGTTTATGAGGATGGGGAGCACTTCGTCTTGAACCACTTGGTTCTGCTATTGTGACAGGCTGTAAAAAATCCGGTACCTTATCCACGTCTGTTCTCTTTTGCAGGATCGTGGTAGGTTCTATTGAACGCGTTGAAAAGTTAGGTGGGGTGATTTTACTCTACTAGGGTTTATGAAATTGGGTGAAAATGTTTGGGTAGGTAGGTTGAAATTTGGAGGGGACTCTAAAGGGGTATTAAAATGGGGTAAAATATCTTTATTTGGGATAACAAAGTCAAATGGGGATTGGGAAAAGGTTGTCTCTTTACTCGGATTGTTTACTGCAGGTGGGCCGGATGGTTTGTCGCTATTGGGCGAAGTGGTCCCGAAAACCTCTCGTCCCTCGTTCCATTTTTTGACATGCAACGAGTGCACTTCGGCTTGATGACATCGGCCTTCCCGCACCCATAACAAAAAATAGATCTTGGCATCACTTCGCAATCCCGGTAACCGTGCCCTTCTTTCCTACAATTTCAGCAGGTAAGAGGAGCAGAACTAGCGGCCAAATCTGTGCTCACTTCGTCCTCCGCTTCAACAACCAACGACTGATCCAGCTCATGTATTCGAGACTGCTGCCAAGCTGCTGAGCGGTTAGCTCTTCTAACCTCCTCGAATCGGGTCACTAAGAAACGAAGCTCGGACAGGGTTCTCGTTTCATGGAAACAGATTTGTTGTTGAGTGTGACCCAACAAATTTCCTCGAAGCAGGTTGACGAACTCTGGCTCCGGCATGTGGGTACGCAGCAGAGTGCACAGGACAGTCAAATCTTGCTCAAACGACAAGAACGTTTCGTTTGGAGCTTGACGCCTTGCAAGCATTTGCTAGCGCACCTCCCAATCTGAGCTGTGCTCCCCCCAGGCTTGAAGAAAAGCATGTCGCAATGCTGTCCAGTTGGTCTCTGAATTAGAACGCCTCCAGAGCCAGTACCATTGGTTGGAACGTCCGTCCAACATCAAATGGAAATTCTGGGCCAACAGGTCCATGCGACCGCCCATATCACCTCTTGCCAACGCTTCGGCCCTGAAGATCAGTTCTTCAGCTCTGATTGAATTGCTGTCCCCGTTAAAGCGCAATCGCCAATGGCGAATTGGGCTGCCATGATTGCGATTTCGTACATTTGGGCCGTTGCCATTGCGGTCGCCAATCTGAGTGGTCGCATGGGCCTGTCGGCCACGAACTTGCACATGTTCGTTCGGTTCTTCATGACGTGTTGGTGGTGGTGGTGGTGGAAGCCCTGCGTTGAGATTGACCCTTGGCTGTTGTTGAGTCAATTCTTCTCGTAGCATGGTGTGTATTATACGCACTAGATCGTCCATCCCCTAAGAATTTATCGCCAACGGCGGCGCTGGTACAGACTCTGCCGGCGATTCATCGCACACTTCTGCCCACCTCATTCTACCTTCCCTCTCCACCCTGTCCGCTTCCAATAAAAGGTTTGGGTTTGGCTCAGCCACTTGCGCGGGATCCGGGACCACTGATCCATCCGGGGCGTAGAATGCCTGACCGCCACCTGTCTCTTTTGGTATATCCAAATTTAACCTCAAAGGTGACATACCATCTTTTTGAGCGTTTTCGGCCTGTAACCTCTTATTTCCGCTTGTCACTGGGCTGGTTCTGGTGGTCGCGCCCTCCACGTCCCGGATGGACCAATAGTCCTGAGGACCCAAATGCCCACGACAATTTGGACAATTGTGGTTATCTATGATCCACAATTCTAAACAATGTTTGTGGAATCGGTGGCCACATTTGGTATGCACCTCCGTTTCCGGATTTATTCCCTCCCGACAAGTGGTGCATATGCCATTTGAGCCTCCCTTCGGTGAATGTACCAGAGACATGATTATTGCTCGAATAGAAGAACGGTGGAGTGAAAATTGCACGAGTGAACAATGGTGAATAAATGGTTGGATAAACTGTGAATATAACTGAGTGAGTCGGATATAATTATTGTATGTGATTGATTGAGTGCGTAATTAATGATCGAGTGAATGCTATTGTAACAATGAGTGGATGTTTGTATGTATGACTAAGTGATTGTGTGACTGCTACGTAATTGCAGTATAAATGAAAGAATAATTACGTGCGGCGAATGACTATATATGTGCGGTAAGAAAGAGTGAAGTGTATTAAAAACCCAACGAATGTACGAATAAATGCGATATAAAAAAAATGCAAGTATTTTATAACTTATGGTGATTTCTTTTCTGGAAAAAAATGTGACCCGTTTCTGCCCTCAATTTTTGTTCTAGCAGTTCCGCTGTTCTATTCTCAAATTTTTTTTGACCTGCTAGAAAAAGGGGTTTGAGTCCGTGGCTAAAATTGACCTGAAAACTCGCATTTCTTGCCCCGAAAATTTCGGCGGTGCAACTCCTTTAACCTCAAATGTGCGTAAGAAACGATGAAAATAAGAAAAAAATATCCTATGGCACAGCGGCAAACGATTTAAAAGCATAAATTAAACTGTCCAACGGGTCATACGGTAATTAGAAATCATTCGGAGTGTAGTGAAAATTTATTTAAATTTTAATAATAGCTTTTTGACCTGAAAGCGTTCTATTGTAAATTAACCTGTCGGACGGAACTGTCAAAAAAGAGGGCAGAACTGCAATAATTTTGCATCTTTACAGGTCACATTTTTTTTGAGAAAAGAAATCACCATTAGTGAATAGAAGAGAGTGCGTGTAATGAATTCAAACGATTGAATTCACAATTATTGAATATCATCTATATTGTTCTGGTTTCTGACCAAATGCTTATACGAATGAATGTGTGACTTGATAAATGACTGTACCAATCTAAGTGCGAATGTGTACGTAGTGCGCAAAAAGGAAAATGAATGAATGATGTAGGAAAAAAAATGCATGAACGATTGGATGTGAAAATGATTGTATGTATAAAAAAACAATGAACGACTGAATACTTAAGTAATTCTATAATGAATGCGCGTATGTGTCTATCACTAAATCCAAATGACTGGCAAAAAAAATGTGTATCAAATACTGAATGCGGTATGAAGAAAACGAATGAATGATTGAATGATTGCTTGTTTATATATAAAACGAATGAACGATCGAATAAATGTATAATTGCATAAATGAATGTGTGTATGCTTGAACGAATGAAGCAACTCTAATTACCAAAAAAAAATACTACGTTATTTCAAAAAAATTAAACTACGTAAAAGGAAGGATAAGGAAATAAGGTACTTCATTGAAATTTCGACAAAATTTCCCACCTTCAAATTCACCAATATCTTACAGGTATTGATCCCGATTGTCTGACAACACGCCCGCCAAGACAGGGCATGCCCAGCACTCAAAAGGGTACCTGCAAGACAAAAGTGGAATCAATTCAGAAAACTAAATTTGTCACAACTCACTTCGAATCAATCCCACATACAGACAATGTTTTCCTTTCCTATGGAACCGAATTGTCGCCTGAAGGTTGCCAAGACGGTTCGTCAATAGGTCCGTTCCACACTGCCTCCATACAAGATTGACCAGATGATTGGCTGTTGAAAAATCGACAAAGCTTGTACCACTTAGACTGTTGCCGTTCAGGTGAAAAAATACTGTCGCAGAACGACGAAACTAAGTCCTTTTGCCCATCAACTTTTTGCACGGAATTTTTTAGAACTCGCACGTGTTGACGGGCTACGCTTAGTGAACGAAGCGTAGCTTAGGCTAGCCCCACGTTGGGCGCCATTTGTTATAGTTGGGGCCTTGGAAAGAATATTTCGACTTAAAAAAGTCAAAATATTAGAAGGATAGGAAAGGTTCGGGACAGAAGGGTCAATTCCACCTACGTCCAAATTGGTGGCTGAGTTTTCGCTGGTGCGACGTTTTTGCTGGCGGCCGGGACTAGCTACGGCAGTGTGGGGGGGTACTTGCTAGAACTCAGACCATAAACCCTTGGCCTGTACAACAAAAAATTATCAGCGCCGACTTATCCAAGGGAATTGTAAAAATTGGGATTATTTTCCCAACAGGTCGTGAAAGACCAAGAAGCGGTTGAATGGCGCGGCTTCGCGATTTGTCAGGGCGCTTAGGTGTAAGTAGCGCCCTGCTCTGCCCACCCTACCTCAGTCACGACACTCCTCAAACAAAATTCGTCGTGACCCTTTATTGAGGTTTGGGCGAAGGAGCTAGACGCTCGGGTTCATTTTTGCTATAGGCCTTTAGCCGTTAAACATTTTTATCGACAGGAAATCAAAAGGGAACAACCATCAGATAGGGCAAAAAAAAAAACCTGTATCACACATCAAGAAAACCAGGAAAGATATATAAAAAAAAGTTTACGTACTCACCCCAATATTCGGTTGTTCAGCTTCTTAATTGACAATCGTTGGATTTGTTTTGCTTGTTTCATTGATTTATTTATGTAATTTTTAATTTAATCTAATTCTATTGCGTCCCCCCTACTGTACTGACGTCTGTCATTTTCTTTCTTTGTTCGTGTACCTTATTTCCAAATATATTTAACCTAATTCATTGGTTTTCCTTTATAATTTCTAACAAATTCACCTATTTCATTTTTATTTTCGGTATAATCATTTATTTCAAATCCATGAATCCTTATTCGTTTTCTTTTCTGTATAATTCCTAATATATTTAACCTAATTCATTGGTTTTCCTGTATAATTTCTAATAAATTTACCTATCATTTTCATTTCATTTTTATTTTCGGTATAATCATTTATTTCAAATCCATGAATCCTAATTCGTTTTCTTTTCCTGTATAATTTCTAAACTTTATTCAAGCATACAAAAACTTAATTTCTTAATTTTGTTTTTTTTTTATTTTTTCTTTCTTTGTTTAGGGTTTTAAATCGTGCGTCTTCTTTGTTTTACAACCCTTTCTTCATTTTTCTCACGAATATTCAATTTAGCGCATTCTCAACTTGTCTATTGAATGTTAAGACTCATTTTCCGGATATAAGTGACTCAATGCTCCCGCACTTATTAGCCACGCACGGTAATTCGCGACATTCGGATACGCCTTTTGTTCGAACTCTTCACACAATGCAAACAAGCGACTTGAACAGGAATTCAAGATTACACGGCTTCAGATTGAACACGATCAGCAATTGCGCGTATTTTCGTCACAAAACGGACTTCACTATTTCGGATCACAGCGACTACCCAAAAAAAACGACAATTTAGAGGCCGGAGAATTGGTTAGATTTCCCGTTTGTCACGACGAATTTATGCCGTAGGCTCGGAACACCTTTTCCTTTCGCCCGTTTTCTATACTTTCGACCGCACTCGGAATTTATTCGATTTTTCTTGCATCGACAAAATTGATACACCACACTCGGAATTTATTTGATTTTTATTTTCTTGCATCGACAAAATTGTGACACCGCACTCGGAACTTATTTGATTTTTATCGCCTCGACTCTTTTGCAAGAATGCATGTATACGGCGTCGATGTTATGAGGATGGAGGAACTCCGTTCTCGCTCGCCACCTGAGCTTTTGAAATTCGTGAGAAGGACGAAAAGGTTCAAGTAGAGACTGGGGATTCGAGTATAATTGGCCAGGTGGCCTTAATGCTTAAGACTCGCCTTTTAGTGTGTCTTCCCCACACCAAACAACAACAACATCGCCCCGACAAAAAAATATGCTCTCCCCTGTCCAAAAAGGAAAACTCCCCACTCCCTGATGCTGCTTCCACTGACGCTCCCAATTCCCCCCCCCCCCCCTCCACCCCGTCAAGCCCAGTCGCACGTTCCACAACACCATCCATTACCAAAAATGGTCATTCCCTTCGGACCTTTTGTTTTTTTATCCTCTCAGTTTCTTTTTGTTTTATCTGCTCGATCGGTGCCGAGTCGTTCAGGTCGTTGTAGTGGTTGGAACCACCCAGCAAACCACGAAGCGAAGATCCGCGAAAAGCGAAAGCTTATAGACCATCGTTCATTCACTAAAAATGAATAATAAGTCCGCGAAAGGTGAAGACTTTTCCAGCCGTACAAAAAATCCATTGTAAACGAATGTAAATCCGCGAAAGATGAACATTTTTTGTGTTATTTCTGATTTATTAGGAAAAATACTCGTATTCGGCGCAGAAACAGAATTTGCCATTTGTTTTACGAATTTTATTAATGTAACACGTGAAGTGCAGTGAGTTAAAGTAAAAATTCAAATTACTGGAAATTAAAGGTATGTTAAGAAAATTGTATTCTTTTCTATGTATATATGTATTTATTGTTGTTTTTTTATGTAAACCATTAGAATGAGTCAATATAGTATAAAAAAAGAAGCTGAATATACCGTGCTAAACTTAACCGGTGCCATAAAAAAAGATTATGATGTCCCCATTCCATATTTATTCAACCAGCCCATATCCTCCTTATCCGACCCTAGAAGTGGGCAAACCGATATCCAAAGTATTTTAGTAGGATGTGAGGAACCAATATTTTCTCACAACAATTTAGAAAATGATACGGTCATACCATCTTCTTCTTCGGTCATACAAAATATTTCTCCACTATGCGATGAAAGCCATATACAAAACAGTAATATAGGAAATGATAGTACAATTTTGTCTGTTTCTGAAGGTGAACAAGATGAAAATACACCTATTAATAAAAGTTTAAGAAATGAATTAGCTCAGTGGAGTGTCAAACACAAAATTCAGTCAGCCGCTCTGAATGACTTGCTAAAAATTTTAAGAAATAAATTTGAAGGAATTCCGAAAGACGGTAGAACTTTAAAGCAAACCCCTCGAGAGAATTTATCTACCAAAATGGGAAATGGTGAATATATCCATTATGGCTTAAGAGAATGTCTAACAGATTTCTTAAAAAATAATACTATTTCTGGGAATGAAATATTATTAGACTTCAACATTGACGGCCTATTATTTCTAAAAGCTCAAAAAATCAGATTTGGCCCATATTAACAAGTGTTTTTGGTACAAATATTGTACTTGTAATCGGTGTTTACGGTGGATTTTCAAAGGCTACAGATTCCAACGAATTTATGCACCTTTTCATAGTTGAGCTCTTGGAGCTTCTATCCGAGTGAATTTATTACATTAATTCAAATTATACAGTAAAATGTAGAGCATTTATATGCGATGCACCTGCAAGAAGTTTTATTTTAAATATAAAATCTCATTGTGGATTTTATTGCTGCACGAAGTGTGAGCAGAAAGGCGATAGAGTGGATCACAGAATTACTTTCCCATACATTGAACACACTTTAAGGACAAATGATTCATTTGAATTAAGGTCTCAACCTGAACATCATCATACAAATTCTCCACTTGCTCTAGAGCTCCTACCAATAGGATGCGTTACAAGTTTTCCACTTGACTATATGCATGTAGTATGTCTAGGTGTGACAAAGCCATTATTAATCCATTGGATTAAGAAAAGAAACGAACCGTATTCCTTATCTTGCAATAATATTAAAATTTTAAACTTTAAAACTATTAGCACTAAAAACTGATGTACCAAACGAGTTCTGCAGGACCCCTAGAGACCTGACCGAAATTGATAGATGGAAAGCAACTGAATTCAGACAATTCTTGTTATGTATATACTGGACCGTTTGTTCTTTTTGGAGTATTTAATGATCTGAGATATCGTCATTTTTTACTATTGAGCTTTTCTATCAGAATTTTGCTAAGCGAAGAAAATGCTGTAAAAAACAATGAATGTGCCAGTCGATTATTAAAAGATTTTGTACAAGGAGTACCGGAACTTTATTCTCCCAAACTACTTACATATAATTACCATTGCCTAACCCATTTGTCTGCAGATGCATTAATGTATGGTAGCCTTGAGTCTGTAAATGCCTTTAAATATGAAAATAAATTGCAAGAAATCAAGAAATGGGTTAAAAAGGGCAATAATGTAGTTACTCAAATTTATAATCGATTAGTTGAGCAAAGCATTTCCTCAGAACAGGAAAGCATACAGTCTTTTCCTAAATTTGGTAAATATATACATGGTTCATACAAGTCGGTTCTAACTAAAAACTTTAAGTTATCTATAAATCGACCAGATAATTTTTGTGCCATTGGAAAGGATATATTCCAGGTTCAAAAAATTACTAAAGACTTAGAAAACAGATTCGTTATCCATGGGTCATCCGTAATCAATTTAAAAAAAATTTTCAAATAGAATCTACAAAATTCAATATAAAATTCGCGGAAAGTTTAATAATTGAAAGGGATTTCAAACAACATTTTAGTGATCAAATAACTGAGAAAATAATGCTACTTACATCCTATGAAGATAATGCTTACTTTTTTGTTCCTCTGATTCATAAAATTTCGAAATAAGAAAAATAAATTTTTCAAAACTTAAATATCAATTTAATAATACCGTATATATTTCCTTATTTTTGATAACTTAAAATTTTATATCCATAATCCTAAAATACATTTATCTAATGTAAATCTAATTCGTGTACCTTCCTAAATGCTAAAAAGATGAATGCACAAGAGACACCTACTCAACAGTTGAACTACACTCAGTTCTTAACGCTTAAAGGTAACTTTAAACTCCTTCATTTATTTTGAAAAAGAATTTATTGGTAATTTTCTATAGGTCCCAATATTCCAACAACCTCAACAGAAATGGATCACAATGATGATTACATCGATGACGGTAATGAAAATAAAAAAAACATGTGTGTGCAGTGCACACGCGGTAGAAGTGAAACCTTCGGAAAACTAAACAGTGAGAGAATGAGACGGATGTAGTATCAGGAGTGGGATAGTTATAGGGTTTATTTATTATAATATTAGTAGCAAATTTAAAAATTATTGCACATTTTATTATTATTATTATTATTCAGTGTTCCATGTTTCCGATTTATCATTTTTCATTTTCCATTTTCCAATTTCCATTTTCCATTCTCCATTTTCCATTTTCGATTTTTGATTTTCGATTTTCGATTTTCAATTTTCAATTTTCGATTTTCGATTTTCGATTTCCGATTTTCGATTTTTGATTTTCCACTTTCCACTTTCCATTTTCCATTTTCCATTTTCCATTTTCCATTTTCCATTTTTCACTTTCCATTTTCCATTTTCCATTTTCCATTTTCCATTTTTTTCAGTTTCCAGTTTCCATTTTCCATTTTCCATTTTCCGTTTTCCATTTTCCATTTTCCATTTTTTTTGCAAATGGGTTCACTATCGAAGTTCTATAGACATTTTAAGTTTCAGCCTCCTAGCGTAAACGGTTGCTGAGATCTAGAAACCAAAATTTTTCGTCTAAAACCCTCCCCACTCCTCCCCCCTCATACCCACACCCCTCTAAAATATACCACTCGTAGAGGTGCACCCAACCTACCCACCATAAAAATTTCATGATAAGACCTCAACGGGTTTGGGAGCTACTAACGCTTTTTTTTCGCTTCACTGTTTCCTCACGCTTTTTCGTTTCATCTCTCTGTTTCATCTCTCTGTTTCATCTCTCTGTTTCATCTCTCTGTTTCATCGAGTTTCAAATCACAACGTCGCTAAAGAAGTTTTCACTTCAATAATATGCTTTTAGATAAGTTTTATTTAATTATTGTATTACACGTTTAGTTGAAGAACCTGAACTTAGTGAGCCAAAATCGCCATCAATATTTTCCCCGAAGAAGTACACAGTTCTTCAAAATGCGACTAATAGATGTAAGTTATTAAAGTATTTAGTAATGCTTTTACATATTAATACATCTAATGAGTTATGTATATTGTCGTATCTGCAGATCAAGATAGAGTTACAATAAATGCTATGAGCATTACTCCAAAAAGGAAGCGGCTGGAGGGTTGTCAATGTGACAGCAACTGAAAAATTATTGAAGTCATTAACGCAAATTTTGATAAGTACAAAGAGCACAATGATAAAATTATTACGAGAATGACAGAGGAGATTATTTCCTTGAGAAAGGAAATACGGGAGAAAGATTTTCGACGGGATTCAAAGAAACTACCATCTTCGCTACCTGTGACGCCATTCGAGGACAAAAAAGCATTTGTGAAGTTCGAATTAAGACTTCAGAAGGAAGAACCTTTTTCTAATCATGATTATTAAGCATTGGTCAATTATTTTGACACTTCATTTTTTTTCAGCAATGTCAATTCAAGGCACTAAATACTGCTGACCCTAAGAACTTTGTAAAAAAGGTCTAATTGGCGAAAAATTGTTTTAGATGAAGTTGCCGAGCAATTTACGTGGAGGGGGACAAACGCTAAAGCCAGAAAAACATGTGCATATATCTGCATGCAGCGCGTCAAAACTGATTTAGAACGCATGTGTTTAAGTGCGACGAAACACACGCTCGCACTGCATGCAGCGGAGCGCTGCATGATGTCTCTACTTCTACTTTTGCTGTGCAGCGTCAGTGGTACCACAACTTGAAGTTGAAATTTGCCAACACAGAGAAATAAAAAAGTGTTTTGAATTACATTTAAGTATGCAATAGTAGGCAGCGTACAATAGATAATATCACATTATTGATAAAATCAAACTTCACTAATATCATTTTATGAAACTATAACTGAAACTCACAACCACCTATCGGGAAATGCGGTGATTTGTGACAAATACGACCAAGAGATCTGTCAAAAATTCTGCACATCTGTTTCACATGCAGTGATGCCTGCATTGCTGCGTGCATACATTCTGCACATGTATTTCAGGCATAAACGTGGCATTCGCGGTTTAAGCGTAACTGCAGCACTTAAAAGTAAGTATACAGCAATTCTAAACAAACGAGCTATAATAAAAATAGTATATAGCCTCTAGTAGTAATTTCAACCTTTTGGCATTTATTTTAATTAACGAATATGCTCATTATATTTGATTTGTTCCACAGGCGCATTCCACCAAAGATACGGATGCGTTTCTGCCCTCAATTTTTTTCTAGCAGTTCCACCGTTCTATTGTGGAAAAAAAGTTGACCTGCTAGAAAAAGAGGTTTGAGTCCGTGGTTACAATTGCCCTGAAAACTCGCATTTCTTGCCCCGAAAATTTCGGCGGCGCAACTCAGTTGACCTGTAATGTGCGACAACATAAAAAAAAAATATCTCATGACTATTTCGAAATATTTTCTAAGGTCCGATTTGGCTCAGGTATTCACAATAAAGGTCCAACAATTTCTTCAACTCCCCGTTTTTGTTAGTGAATAGCAGAGATAGATTAGTTTCTATATCTTAAGACCCTTTACTCGAACCAAAAAAACGCTGAATAAAAAACAATAAACTACGGGAAAGACCGATTACTACGACAACAATTGATTTTAAAAATAAAATACGAATTTCTGATACTCACATCCGTTTGAGTTGATTGGACGGGCTAACGTTGACGATGAGTCCTCACAATCCCCAATCGAATTCTCCGATTTATCGAGTTCTAAAACTTTTAAAATACAATAAAATCATATTTAGTTTCTTCTACGATATGTCCTTACCTTGAATATCTAGGAAACCATCAATATTTTCGTTCTCGGACGACATTTCGTAGATTACAGATTCACTCTTGTCAGTTTTGACAACTTAACTTACCGCTTCAGCTAACATGATAAAAAAAGTGCAATTTCTTTTCGACCTGCCCAGTTGGTCGCTTGTCTCTTAAGAGACATAATCTCGATGGTTTGAGCCTAGGAATCATATTGCCTATCTTTCTTCATCACAAGATAGAAAGAAATAGCAATAAAAACCATGTGCTCTCACCACGATCTTTTTGTTTTGCAATAAACAGCCGCATCACTCGGAGCGCTGGAAATGTCATCCACGACTTAAGAGCCGTACAGAATGAGTCAGATCGAAATGTCAAAATCTCGCAACGAGATGCAATGGATCGCTTTAAGCCGCAAGTTTATGCTACATGAACACAATGGCCGGATTGAGTCGCAGTTCTATTAGTGTCAATAATCAAAGCGAAATTGATATTTATATTGACACAAGTGTGATGTGAAGTGATTGGAAATCATGAAATGTGTCACTACGTTATTAGTTTTTTATATTTATTATACTGCAGTAGGTAACTTCACCCCTGCCTGCACGTTTCATTTTATAACCCCCTTTCTTATTTCCAGCCGATGTAAATCTCCGCGAAATATTCATACGAGTACGAGCTTTTATCACAAACCAGCTATCATCAAACAAATGGCGCTACGCTAAGCAAAAATTTGCGAGACATTTACAGACATGTCTTCGAGATGTCGGGGAGCATTTGTCTCGATACCGTGTATTTTGTCCATAAGCCGTCTCGAAGAATCTCGCAGACAAGTCGAAATGTCTCCGAGAAATCTGCGAGATTCTCGTAGTCGCGACCAACTGGGATTATCAATTGACCTGTCGGACGGAACTGTCAAAAAAGAGAACAGAACTGCAATAATTTTGCATCTAAACGGGCTACATTTTTTTTCAGAAAAGAAATCACCATAAAGCCTCAGTTACAATGGCTCCGATCCGATCCGATCCGGAAAACGGAGAGTGTTGAGTTTCTCTATCCGACACACATCTAAAGGGAATTTCGGAAAGCCCAGTCACAATCATTCCGGTAATTAGCCAAGACACAAAACGGATGGGTAAAGTTGACCAACTTTCAACTTCTATCCGTTCCGACGCTAAGAGGTGAATTATTGAATTTCACCACCTGCTTCGCCTCACTAAAAATCAGAATTAAGGTAGGCGTCCACTAGGGCGGACGGGCCGGTCCGGGTCGCATCCCAAAAAAACGCCTGCCATATTTCGTGTGTAAGTGCGTCCACTAAAGGCGGGTCACATCAGCGCACGACGGATTTTACTGTCGGATCGCTTTGCGAGCGGATTTCTTGTGGAGCAGAATGTCGCCCCGGCTCGTCCCACCTCGTCTCTTCATAGTGGACGCAGCGAAACAGATGGGCTCGGCATTTTCCGTCTCTTGTGATCCGTCCCAAGTGGACGCAGAAAAAAAAATTCGTCGAGCGCCGTTGTGATGCGGCCCGTCTCTAGTGGACGCCTACCTTTACACCTCGATAGTGTCATTTTGATACAAGTCGGAACAGAATCATTGTGACTAGAAATTTTTCCCCTCCGACGTTGCCGGATCGGATCGGAACCATTGTAACTGAGGCTTTAGATTCATTTAAGTTCACTTTAAGCCTCAGTTACAATGGTTCCGATCCGATCCGATTCGAAAAACGGAGAGTGTTTCCTCAGTTTCAGGATTTTTTGTATATGAAATAAATATTATATGGAAGAAACTTTTGGGTCTATTATAAAGATATACAAGTGAAGAATAAAGCCTCAGTTACAATGGTTCCGATCCGATCCGATCCGGAAAACGGAGAGTGTTGAGTTTCTCCATCCGACACACATCTAAAGGGAATTTCGGAAAGCCCAGTCACAATCATTCCGGTAATTAGCCGAGACACAAAACGGATGGGTAAAGTTGACCAACTTTCAACTTCTATCCGTTCCGACGCTAAAAGGTGAATTTTTGAATTTCACCACCTGCTTCGCCACACTAAAATTCAAAATTACACCTCGATAGTGTCATTCTGATGCAAGTCGGAACGGAATCATTGTGACTAGAAATGTTTCCCTTCCGACGTTGCCGGATCGGATCGTAACCATTGTAACTGAGGCTTAATTGTGATTTTTTTTATAAAAAAATATTGCAATATGGCTGCTCCAGCTCCGAAAAATGCCTCAGTTTCAGGATTTTTTGTATATGAAATAAATATTATATGGAAGAAACTTTTGGGGGCTATTATAAAGCTATACAAGTGAAGAATAATTGTGATTTTTTTTATAAAAAAATATTGCAAAATGGCGGCTTCAGCTCCCATGACGTAAGGCCGCGAACGGCGTGAGTTGATGGCAAGCGGTAGTGATAGCCGTAAAATTCGCGTGCATAAGCGTAATTTTTCATGAAAAGGAGAAAGGTTGAAAATTGGTTTGTAGTAGAAGTGAGATGCACGTAGGTAACCTCGGGATTCTAGTGTCAAAAGAAAGAGACTGAAGAATAACAGTTTGTAGAGGAAGTGAGATGCAAACATGATGTAAACAACATGTCGGAATTCAAGTGTCAAAATTCATGTTGCTGATTCGCCTAACAGAATCAGATTTCATTACGGAATATCTCGTTATTAGCCATTCCATATACTTCCACGGTTGATGGCACACGGTACCTTTTACAGTCTTGCCAAGTGATCTGAAACCAAAAATACCAAAATTTTATGAAACGGGGCGGGGCCCTATCGTTTTCCGAATTTGAAAAAAATGCCCTTAGACTAAAATGGCACCTATTAATTTTGTTTAGCTTAAGGGGTTAGGTGGGTTTCAGAGCCCTAAAAAAATGGTATTTTCACAAATTTTTTTTAATATATCTAATGAAATATTTTATTTAAAAAATTTAGTACATCAAAGATACATAAATCTTAAGTATGGGCGGAACTTCCGAAGGCTCCATCTCTTATAATTTTACTCGGATCGATTCAAAATTTTGGGAGAATATTTTAAACATGTTTCCTTATTTAATAAGATAAAAAACAAAAAATCGATTTTTAGATATTTTCAAACCTTAAGGCAAGGTATCAGTTCTCGACGAAAAGAAAATACTTTTTTCTTTTTCTTTTTCTTTTTCTTTTTAATAGATTATAGATTATAGGCCAAAAAAAGAGTGAAAAAAGTGATTTTTTCACATTGCTGCCATTTTAGTCTCAGGGCGTTTTTTCAAAATCGGAAAAAATTGGGGCCCCGCTAATTTGATCTAGTTTCATAAACTTTTTGAATTTTTGGTCTTAGATCACTTGGCAAGGTTGTAGAAGGTACCGCGTGCATCAATTCACGCCGACCGCGGTCATACGTCATAGGAGCTGGAGCCGCCATTTTGATATATATTTTTTAAAAAAATTCACAATTATTCTTCACTTGTACCTCTTAATAACCCATTAATAGTTTTGTTCATATTTACCTATTTATTTTATATCCAAACTAAAATCCTGAAATTGAGGCATTTTAAGGGCCTTTTAACTGATACCTTGCCTTAAGGGAGTTATCCCGTGTGACGGTTTCAAAAAATCGATTATTTTTTTTGCATAAATTACATCCAAATATAGTGTAGAATATGTGGGCTCAGTGATATTCCGACATTCGAAGCCGTTCGAAAGTTACAGGCCCTTATATTCTCTAAACTCCTTTGTTGCTTCGAATATAATGATAAGTTTAGTCGCGTTTTTCTCAAAACGGTAGACACGATATCTCGTAATCTATCGAACGAATTTCTTTCAAATTTGGTAAACTTATTAAGTACACATGTATACAGTTTGCAAACTAAGATAATTGTGATTCATCAGCCGTTTTTTTGGCGAAGAAGTCGAAGAAACATACCAAAATTGACGATAAAAAGTTTAAAAAGTTGCCAAAAACTAACTGTTTAAAATTTTTTGATAATCCTAGCTCAGAAACTAGTTTACACTTCATAGATTAAAATGGTGTTTCATTTTTTTATTTGAGATAAACCAAACGGCCGCAATCATATACATATACCGAAAACAAGGTTTTTTGAAAAAGAGTGGCTATGTTTTCATGTACCTCAACAATGAGCGACGATTTCAGGCTGAAAAAATTGCAAAGTGTGCTCAACATGTGCATAAATATGTAGAAAAAGTTTCACAGTTGTATCATTATTAAGATCAGCAAAACAAATCCCCAAAAAAGGCATAGAAAAAGGGAAAAGTTTTCGTATCACCGCGCGCAAGCGAAAAAGTAATGAAAGAAATTTCTAAATGAAACTTTGGTATGTTCTAGGATGTGGACAATAGAAGTTTTTGACATTTGGGACGTCGTTGTTGTTGTTGTTGTTGTTGTTTGGTGTGGGGAAGACACACTAAAAGGCGAGTCTTGAGCATTCAGGCCACCTGGCCCATTATACTCGAATCCCCAGTCTCTACTCGAACTTTTTCGTCCTTCTCACGAATTTCAAAAGCTCAGGTAGCGAGCGAGAACGGAGTTCCTCCATCCTCATAACATCGACACCGTATACATGCATTCTTGCAAAAGAGTAAGCTGGACACTCTAGAAGAAAATGTTCCGTCGTGTCGTCGCTCTCGCTACCCACTCCTCCCTTCAGCCTAAAATACCAAAGAATGCTTTCCTAGGGTGAAAGAGTACCCGAAATCTTCAGTCTGCAGGTACATTCCAGCTCCAGACCCTTTTTTAGTCATTGAGCCGTCCGTATAGAATATATCAGTGAATCCGCTAGGCAGAGCGGACTGGTTTACCCACTCCTCCCTGCTCGGGATCTCTACCTGATATCTCCTTTTGAGCATACATGTCGAAGTCATAGCATCCGAACTCATCTCAGACAACCTTCGGGCCATTTCTCCATGACCCTTGCAAAACCCTTTTCTCCACAGGCCCAGTCTCATCAGTCTGTGGGTAGCTCTCATTGCTTTTGCCTGAACAATAATATCAAGCAGTGGCCAATTGAGCAGCGCGTCGAGTGCCGCACCTGGTGTGGTACGCAAGGCTCCTGTAACACCGATGCAGACAGTCCTCTGTAGTTTAGCGCGACTAGCTCGAATGTATGCACATTCGGACTAAGTCCACCAAACCACTGATGCATAGATTAGGATGGGTCTTATAATGGCTGTATATAGCCAATATACCATTGAAGGCCTAAGACCCCATGTTCGCCCAAAAGCTCTCCGGCACTGCCAGAAAGTTACTAGCGCACGGTTCACCTTTGTATCAACATGTTCCCTCCAGAGAAGCTTGCTATCCAGGATTACTCCAAGATACTTAACTTTCTCCGAGAGCTGAATGGTTTCTCCCTTCAGCATTGGTAACACTAGACCTTCAGTTCTTCTTTTCCTAGTAAAGAAAACTAGAGTGGTCTTGCTAGGACTAACAGAAAGTCCGTGTCGTTGGCACCAGCCATCGATTACCCAAAGGACTCTCTGCATTTTATTGCAAACGTCCCTTAGTAATAGCCCAACAGCTAGTGCAGCCACGTCATCAGCGTAGGCTTGTACGTAAATACTCAGATCCTGCAGTTCCAGGAGCAGTGAGTCAATTAGCATACTCCACAACAGTGGCGAAAGAACCCCGCCCTGAGCACAGCCCTTAGTGACCCCCGTCGTAGCATACTGCCCATCCCCTGTCTCCGCGAATAGCATTCTCTGTGTGAGCATGGAGTCAATCCACTTGACTAAAGTTACATCCACACCATGTCTATTGGCAGCATCACACAGTGAATAAAAGGGCGCACTATCAAACGCACCCTCAATGTCCACAAAAAGGCCCAGCGCGTACTTTTTCCGGTCCAGCGCCTCTTCTATTCTGGATACCAGAGAATGAAGTGCTGAATCACAAGACTTTCCGCTCTGATACGCATGTTGTTGCGAACAAAGAGGATGCTCCTTCAGAGCCACTTCCCTAATGTGTTTCTCTACCAGTCGTTCCAGACTTTTCAGAACAAACGATGTTATGCTGATTGGCCTTAAACTTTTGGGCAAAGTATAGTCGTCTCTCCCTGGCTTCGGGATGAACGCTACTCTGACCGGTTGCCACGAAGATGGGACGTATCCATGCGCCAAGCACGCAGAAAATATCTTTCTGAGGATACGCACTAGAACATCTGCCCCTCTTTTAGCATTATCGGATATACACCGTCCACTCCTCGTGACTTATTGCTGTCAAATGATGAAATAGCAAATTTCACCGCCTCAACTGTCACTACAGCAGACGCCATATACCAGCTACGCCTGGGCACTCTGTCTTAAGTCGGGCAGAGTGTCTTAACCAAGCATTGGTCGCTTTCGATCACCTGATTTCCAGGAAAATGGGCCTTAAAGAGGGTTCTTAGTGACTCCATTCTCGAAGTGCTATATGTACCATCAGGTTTTAGCAGGGAATCAAGCCTAGCCGTGTCGTCTTTCTGAAAGACTTTGTGCAGCCTAGCCGCTTCCCTGGTTCCTTCCAAACTCTCACAGTAGTTCCTAAAAGAGGCTAGTTTAGATGTCTTAACCAGCTGCTTGTATTCCCTCTGCGCTGTTCGGTAGTGATCCCAGTCGGCCTCTGAGCCACACTTAAGTGCGCGATTCAGAAGCCTCCTGGAGGTTTTTCTGAGCTTCTGCAGATCCGCAGTCCACCAAGGAACTGTAGTGCCCCATCGGCTCTTGCTGACAGGACACGATTCCGCAAAACACTGACCTAAGGTTAGATTTAGACGAGAAGTCACTTCCTCAACCATATCTGGCGTCCTCATTAATCGTGGTATTTGAGATCTCTCCTTTAAGAGAGATCTGAACAAATTCCAGTCAGCATTCCTTGGATTCTGTATAGCCGGTATGACAGGTTTGTCAGCCGCCAGTCGGAATTCCAGATATCTGGGATCCGACAGAGTTTACTCTTCCAGGACGCGCCAATTTCTTATTGATTCTGCAATCCTAGAAGAAGACATCGTCATGTCTATCACTTCCGTCCGCCTGCTCGTAACAAACGTCGGCGTGTTGCCTCTGTTGTTTACTACGAGGCACGACGACATAATGAACTCCAATAATCGCTCACCTCTAGCATTGCATTTACTGCTGCCCCAAACAGTGTGTTGAGCATTAGCATCACACCCAATGACAAGCTGTAAATTATTGGTGTCCGCGAATCTAACGAGCCCGGTCAGCTCCCTGGATGGGGGAGGTAATAACGAGTCATACGGAAGGTAAGCCGACACTTCTATTATGTCTTGTCTTCTACCCTCCAAAACGTTAGACATTTTGACCGCTACAACATCTTGACAAGTGAACTGCCTCAACTTCGTCGCCTCTATCATATTTGATATGAATAGACAGGCACGCGGTCTTTCAGATCTTTCATCATAAAAGATGCGGCCTCCCTGAATCGAATCCAGTCCACACACTCGCCTGTTGCCAATCCATGGTTCCTGTATTATTGATACATATGGGAATGTGTGCAGTATGTTGAGTCTCCTACTTAGTAATGCGGTAGCAGCCTTAGCATGTTGCAAGTTGATCTGGGTAAATATAATGCCGCAGTTCGCCATTACAAGATAATCACCCTAACATTGCATCCACATACTACTATTTACTACTTAGGAAGATTAAATTTAATCCTCCCAAGGAACAGATATGGACGCATGTCATATCTAGTTCGCAGAACCTCTACACTACCGCCATCTATGCCCAGTACAAGAGTACAGCTCTCAGTGCCGTCGAGACTGCTGCTCTTACGCTGTTCATAGGCTCGCCACTTGGTAGTGTCAACTCCTGCGTTCTGGATACCAAGCCGGGCAAGTATTTCCTTTGGTTTCCTAGGTTTACCCGAAATCCAGCATACTGCCCGAATCAGCTTCAGAAACGTGTTCCCTTTTGCAACCACGAAATCGACACGGTTCTCCGCCGAAATCTTCCCAACGGCATCCGTCAGCCACTCGAAAGTTAATGAATCCCCGCAACGAACTTGCATAAGTCCGTCACAGACATCCGTGCCCTCGAATCTAGGTGAGGCCTTTGCTTCACCCAGGAGCTTCCATAGGCCGTTCTCCAGGGCAGCAATATGACTCTTGGTCAGCTGTTTGCCCTGTGGACCAATGCCGATTACCGCCAGCAAGGCGGAGGCCGCCACCTCAGAGAAGGTTTTGTTCCTCTTTGAGGTGGCAGTCTCCGCGCACGCAGTTTTCGGATTGATCTTCGCGCCTGAGGGTCCAGCGCCAGCTAGGTCAGCTACACTAACCGATACAGAACCAGTCTCTCCTAAGGTGGAGCAGTTCGGTTTGCCAGCTGCAGCGGCTCCCGAAGTAGACGGTCGGACATCGGCTTGAATGGCTTCCGTCCTCCTCATCTTCCTCGTCCTGCCAGAAGTAGAAGCATGGAATTCGCCATCAACCGCAAGATTTGCTTCGGGAGATTCCTCCACAGATCGATTGCGCTTAATAACGTTTTCACCGGCAGGCTTCTCCACGACATTACCACTGACCGCTATGACACCTGTCGTAGCAGCCCCAGCTCTTGCCTTGGCTCTGGCCCACCTTCTTCTTTTCTTCTGGCCTTTGCTCAGCTTATCCTCAAGAGGACAGGAGCATGCCGGTTTCGGATTAACCTCACTAGTAGCACCGGTGATTTCCGCAATCAAAGGTTTCAGATTAACAGTGCCTGAAGCACATATACTGTCCTCAACCATCGATGTCGGATCACCCACGCCATTAGCACAGGTACTCTCCGCAACCATCGAACTCGGATTAACCACACCAGAGGTACTGGTACTTTCCTTGTTCATGGGCCGATTCAGATTAACCGAAGACACAATCCCGGTACTTTCCTCCTCAGACCTTGGAGTCAAAATGTCCACCTCCGAAATGGTTGCAGCACATTCATTCTCCATAGGCCGTAGTGGATTAACCGTTTTTGTGTAGTCAGTACTATCCTCATCGGCAAGCAGTAAATGCTCCATGGAGTTACTGAGATCCAGTAGTGTGCTCCCTCTACAACCTGGATCACCCATTGAAGTCATACATGATGGTGGGGCCTCCAAAATCCGAGCCCCGGCCGCCACAGCGGGTGGATTCCCAGACATGGTCTGGTTACCATTTGGAGAGTCTATGTCCATAGGCTTACTCATCATGGTTTTGTCTTTCCTTTATTCGACACAAGTGTCTTAAGCCCTCTCACCACGACAAGGTAGAAAGACGGAAAGGGACGGGAACAATGAATAAAAACGTTTTAAAATATTTGATTTCATCCAGCCAGTACAGTTCGAGCCGCCATGTTTGGCTGACGCGCGCTACGCTCCAATTACCTTTCGTGCAGCCCTGCCGGGCTAAAAGGATTTAAACTCACTTTTTCGAGTTCTTGCCCAGTTGGTCGCGTCTGCGAGAATCTCGCAGATATCTCGAAGACATGGCGGCATGTCTAAGAGATTCTTCGAGACGTCTTATGGGAAAAATACACGGTATCGAGACAAATGCTCCCCGAATCTCGAAGACATGTCTGCGAATGTCTCGGTAGAAAAACGGTATTGGCAATAGAGCCATCTGTTTGATGATAGCGTGTTGTGATAAAAGCTCGTACTCGTATGAATATTTCGTGGAGATTGCCATCGGCTGGAAATAAGAAAGGGGGTTATGAAATGAAACGTGCAGGCAGGGGCGAAGTTACCTAACTGCAATATAATAAATATAAAAAACTAATAACGTTGTGACACATTTCCAATCACTTCACATCGCACTTGTGTCGTTTTATTGTAACCGCACTTGAACTGTAATTTTTCGCGTATTTAATTTTTATCGTGTAAGTCGCGGATGACATTTGCTGCGCTCGGAGTGATGCGGCTGTTTTTTGCCTAACAAATAGATCGTGGTGGGAGCACATGTTTATATTGCTATTTCTTTCTATCTAGTGATGAAGGAAGATAAGCAATATGATTCCTAGGCTCAAACCATCGAGATTATGTCTCTTAAGAGACAAGCGACCAACTGGGAACCGCCCTACAACAGTCAGCTGACGAAAATGTGTCTACCCCCAGTTGGTCGCATCAGCGAGAATCTCGCAGATATCTCGAAGACTATGGCGGCCTGTCGAGCGAGATTCTTCGAGACGTCTTATGGGAAAAATACACGGTATCGTGACAAATGCTCCCCGAATCTCGAAGACATGTCTGCGGATATCTCGATAGAAAAATGGCTTTGGCAATAGCGCCATCTGTTTGATGATAGCGTTTTGTGATAAGAGCTCGTACTCGTATGAATTTTTCGCGGAGATTGCTATCGGCTGGAAATAAGAAAGGGGGTTATGAAATGAAACGTGCAGGTAGGGGCGAAGTTACCTAACTGCAATATAATAAATATACAAAACTAATAACGTAGTGACACATTTCCAATCACTTCACATCGCACTTGTGTCGTTTTATTGTAACCGCACTTGAACTGTAACTTTTCGCGTATTTCATTTTTATCGCGAAAGTCGCGAATGACATTTGTGATGCGGCTATTTTTTGCCTTACAAATAGATCATGGTGGGAGCACATGTTTCTATTGCTATTTCTTTCTATCTAGTGATGAAGGAAGATAAGCAATATGATTCCTAGGCTCAAACCATCGAGATTATGTCTCTTAAGAGACAAGCGACCAACTGGGCCATATCTGGCAATTTTTTTTCCCACCAGGTGGAGATTTCCAACTTTACCATTCGTCAATTGGGCGCTTCCCCTCTACTCTTTGGACAGAACTATTAAAATGTCAAAAGAGATGCCAAAAGTTATTTGACGTTTAAGCGTCCCCAGTTGGTCGCTTGTCTTTTAAGAGACATAATCTCGATGGTTTCAGCCTAGAAATCATATTGCTTATCTTTCTTCATCACTAGATAGAAAGAAATAGCAATATAACATGTGCTCCCACCACAATCTATTTGTAAGGCAAGAAACAGCCGCACCATTTTTTTATCGAGACATTTGCAGACATGTCTTCGAGATGTCGGGGAGCATTTGTCTCGATACCGTGTATTTTTCCCATAAGACGTCTCGAAGAATCTCGCAGACAGGCCGCCATGTCTTCGAGATATCTGCGAGATTCTCGCAGACGCGACCAACTGGGTTACAACGAGTTTTTGTAACACCCTTTATAAAATCTAGTAGTGTTTCCATTCAGTGAGATTATAATTTATGCAAATAAATTATTATGTTCTTTTGATTTTAGACGAATTGAGTCTTAAGGCTAGTACTGTGTTAAGCGAAAAGAACACGAACGAAAAAGTCACCTTCGAAGCAAAGTGAAATATTCTACACCGTTAAGCCTAGTACTGTGCTCCGAGCGAAACGAAACGAACTGTCAAAGTTCATATAAAAAAAATGAAATTTTCGTTGACATTTCACCGACGAAATATTTCGTTCGTTTTGCAGTACTGTGTTCGGGGACGGAATGGACATTTGCCGTAGTCACTAATAGATGGCGCTCGTGGCGATTTCGTTTCGTTTTTAATGGTACCGGAGGCTTTTTGACAAGCGAAATAATTGACAACTCAAAATTTTCAATAGTTCGCTGTCAATTCAGTGAGTTTGTGCTCGGGAAATTTTGTGTGAGCAATATTTTGTTGTGTTATGTACCGGAATAGTAATTACTTGACATTATTTTAATATTTTCAAATTTCGCGCGCTTTTTTATCAATGACATCTAGTAGCGAAAGGTGTAGAATATTTCACTCCGCTTCGGAGGTGACTTTTTCGTTCGTGTTCGTTTCCCTGAACACAGTACTAGGCTTTAGCTACTAGATGTCATTGATAAAAACACGCGCGAAATTTGAAAATATTAAAAAAATGTCAATTAATTACTATTCCGGCACATAACACAACAAAATATTGCTCACACAAAATTTCCCGAGCACAAACTCACTGAATTGACAGCGAACTATTGAAAATTTTGAGTTGTCAATTATTTCGCTTGTCAAAAAGCCTCCGGTACCATTAAAAACGAAACGAAATCGCCACGAGCGCCATCTATTAGTGACTACGGCAAATGTCCATTCCGTCCCCGAACACAGTACTGCAAAACGAACGAAATATTTCGTCGGTGAAATGTCAACGAAAATTTAATATTTTTTATATGAACTTTGACAGTTCATTTCGTTTCGCTCGGAGCACAGTACTAGGCTTTACTTGAAATCCCAACGAAACCCTAAATCGCAGCAAATTGTGTCAAAAGATAGATTTCATGGATAAATTCGAATTATTAAAATTCTCAAACGGAGAAAGTGAGAATTTTGTGCGCGAAGTAATTTTTAGAACTGTAAAGTGTAGTTGAAAGGAAAACTTTATGGTAACATAAGAGAAAATTCTCGTGCACAGTGAGAATTTCGTAGTGCAAAAAGAAAAATATTAAGCTGGGCCCCTATCATAATACAGTTGGTCGCGTCTGCGAGAGTCTTGCAGATATCTCGAAGATATGGCGGCCTGTCTGTGAGATTCTTCGAGACGTCTTATAGGAAAAATACACGGTATCGAGACAAATGCTCCCCGAATCTCGAAGACATGTCTGCGAATGTCCCCAGTTGGTCGAGTCTGCGAGAATCTCGCAGATATCTAGAAGATATGGCGGCATGTCTGCGAGATTCTTCGAGACGTCTTATGGGAAAAATACACGGTATCGTGACAAATGCTCCCCGAATCTCGAAGACATGTCTGCGAATGTCTCGATAGAAAAATGGCATTAGCAATAGCGACATCTGTTTGATGATAGCGTGTTGTGATAAAACCTCGTACTCGTATGAATATTTCGCGGAGATTGCCATCGGCTGGAAATAAGAAAGGGGGTTATGAAATGAAACGTTCAGGCAGGGGCGAAGTTACCTTACTGCAATATAATAAATATAAAAAACTAATAACGTAGTGACACATTTCCAATCACTTCACATCGCACTTGTGTCGTTTTATTGTAACCGCACTTGAACTGTAACTTTTCGCGTATTTCATTTTTATCGTGTAAGTCGCGGATGACATTTGCTGCGCTCGGAGTGATGCAGCTGTTTTTTGCCTTACAAATAGATCGTGGTGGGAGCACATGTTTATATTGCTATTTCTTTCTATCTACACCTTTTCAACATGTATTTCAGATTATATAATATTAATTTCAGATTAGGTAAATTGTATTTCAGAATAGTGAGTTGTATTTCAGATTAGGTAAATTGTTTTTCAGAATAGTGAGTTGTATTTCAGATTAGGTTAATTGTATTTCAGAATAGTGAGTTGTATTTCAGATTAGGTAAATTGTATTTCAGAATAGTGAGTTGTATTTCAGATTATATAAATTGTATTTCAGATAGTGAATTGTATTTCAGATTAGGTAAATTGTATTTCAGAATAGTGAGTTGTATTTCAGATTAGGTAAATTGTTTTTGAGAATAATGAGTTGTATTTCAGATTAGGTAAATTGTATTTGAGAATAGTGAGTTGTATTTCAGATTAGGTGAATTGTATTTCAGAATAGTGAGTTGTATTTCAGAGTACGTAAGTTTGAATTCAGAAAACGTAAGTTGTATTTCAGAATACGTAAGTTTGAATTCAGAAAACGTAAATTGTATATCAGATAGGTACCCTTGCATTCTTTATCAGAATGTTGACATTTAACGTAATTATTGAATTGAGATCGCATTAAGTATAGGGGGAGTCCGGGAGACTTGACCATATGGGAGAGATGAACCACCTGAAATATCTCTTTCAATTTTCCCTTCAGGATGGGGGGTTAAGGTTCACGCGATACGAATCATCGGTTACTTGCATGTCACAGAAAAAGATGATAATCGGCAATTTGTTTCGGCCGTCAGTTAAGCAAACGTGAATTATTGCTCCAGAAGCAAAAATAAAATTTCTTGTTTATATCATCGCCATTCCTTTATCTACATATAAAGATTTGTACAGACATTCGATCTTAATTGCACCATAAATTATCACTGTTTGAGACAATCGAAGTTTTATTATTCTATTGTTAATCGCATACACTATGGGAAATTAAGTTTTATTATTTCGATTATCAACTTAAATGTTATGTAATATGTGTTCTGAATTTCAATTGATATACTCTGAAATACAATTTACGTTTTCTGAATTCAAACTTACGTATTCTGAAATACAACTTACGTTTTCTGAATTCAAACTTACGTACTCTGAAATACAACTCACTATTCTGAAATACAATTTACCTAATCTGAAATACAACTCACTATTCTCAAATACAATTTACCTAATCTGAAATACAACTCACTATTCTGAAATACAATTTACCTAATCTGAAATACAACTCACTATTCTGAAATACAATTTACCTAATCTGAAATACAATTCACTATCTGAAATACAATTTATATAATCTGAAATACAACTCACTATTCTGAAATATAATTTACCTAATCTGAAATATAACTCACTATTCTGAAATACAATTTACCTAATCTGAAATACAACTCACTATTCTGAAATACAATTTACCTAATCTGAAATATAACTCACTATTCTGAAATACAAATTACATAATCTGAAATACAACTCACTATTCTGAAATACAATTTACCTAATCTGAAATACAACTCACTATTCTGAAATACAAATTACATAATCTGAAATACAACTCACTATTCTGAAATACAATTTACCTAATCTGAAATACAACTCACTATTCTGAAATACAATTTACCTAATCTGAAATACAACTCACTATTCTGAAATACAATTTACATAATCTGAAATACAACTCACTATTCTGAAATACAATTTACCTAATCTGAAATACAACTCACTATTCTGAAATACAATTTACATAATCTGAAATACATGTTGAAAAGGTGCAGTGATGAAGAAAGGTAATATATGATTCCTAGGCTCAAACCATCGAGATTATGTCTCTTGAGACAAGCGACAAACTGGGAATAGAACCCGAAACCAAAGACTATCCATAAAAAGACTGGACACTACGCAGTATCTTTCGTATAAAAATTTGACCTTGGTTTCTTTATTTAATTAGGTGAGGGAAGTAGATAGAAATAGCATGATGCATGATTAAAAAAGAGACAAAAAGTGATAACGAGTCGCATTCACCAATACAATGACATCCTTACAGAACAGAACAACAATTCATGTGCAGACACAGCTCAGCTGTGCTTGTGTGATTTCATTTCTCATATTGTTCCTATAGATTCCTTTGCTGGAACACTGGAGACTGGAACAGTGTTCTGTTACGTGCATTTTGCAAAATGATGCATGCAAATGCAAATGTGTAATCATTCATTTTTGCATCTCTGCGTTCTCGTTCCTTCGCATGGGAATTTGAATAGAAACATGGGAATTGAAACTGTTCAATCGGATTTCTTTGTTCCGCATATGCATATGTAGTAAGTGTCCAGTCTTGTTATGGACAGTCTTTGCCGAAACGTTATTTCGTACAACTCGAAAGTGATGTACGAAAAATTTCAATTGAGGCATCACTGAATACGAACGAAACGTATGGACAGCATTACCTCATTAAATCGAGAAAAAAATTCGAATCGTAATAGATTGTCATTTCAATTTGTACAATTAATTGTTAAATTCAATGTCAAAACACAAATTATGATTGATAGTTGTTGATTTTAATTTTTTTGAAATTAGTTTATTCAAATTACCGTAAAATTCACCTTCAGTTTCGGTTTTAGTTTTCTAAAAATTATTGGCAATTATCTCATTATCTGTTAAATTAATAATAATAATACATAATAGAAATAGTGAACAAAATAAATTGTGTTTAATTTTTTTTAGCTAATTCAATTTTTCCTTATTCTAATAATATTACATAACTTTAAAAAGTTTCACATTATATTCTTGTCTAGTATACTAAACACAATAATATACATAGTTGCGAGGGCTCTAGCCTACTCACTAAAATAATTACTAACTGTTTCTATATATAAATTAAGTATTTTTGAAATAAATGAACTATGAACTATGAAAATAAATTGTGAAGTGGTTCGGACCTATCCGTGGTTTATAAACTGGAGAGGCATCCACACTCCTACAGTGTCCGATCGAGAAGACCGTTCCTTTTCTTAGTTGCGCATGGATCACAATTTTAATTCGGAAGGAAATTCGAGATAAATTTCAAATTGTAGTATTCGTATTTAGAATTCGTACAATATATAATTTTTTTCCTATAATTTCTAAGATATTTTGAGGTTTCAGAAAAATTTCAAGTTAGAAGAATGATTTTAAGTACTATACATCTTAGATGAATTTCAAACCGAATTCAAATCAATCTTCTTCTATTTCACCACTGTTGAAAATTGCTGTTGCCGAGGATGAACATTAAAGAGAAACAGAGCAAGTTCTCAATCTTGGCATATCACCATCCACTGTCTCTACACCTGACTGTTAGACATTATGGAGAAGAAATTATGTGCCATGAATCATCATCTACAAGATTCTTGGTTTTGGTTCTACCAGTACTTTGTACTGGTTTGTATTTGTTAGCTTCACCCTAAAAGTGTAATTAAATTTCTTGTTTTTTACGAAATTTTCTTTTTTTTAACAAATAAAGGCTACTTACATCAAAATACAAAATTTACACCTACAACTTGAATTCGAAAACTGAAATGCTAACGAGAAAATATATGAAAAAACGTTTCGAAATGTTAAATGTTTCGAGTTCTGTGATGCCTACTAGACGAAAAACGTTGCTCGAAATTTTGTTTCTGAAATTCTAACGAGAAAATATACGAAATAACGTAACGAAACGTCACATGATTCGAGTTCTGTGATGCCTACTATACGAACGTTAATACCCGAAATTTCTTATCGTGTTCTGTGATAGGGGCCCAGTAGACGCGAGTTGTCCACAACCGGAAAGAATATACAGCAATAATCGTGACGAACAGAAACAGCTATCAGCAGACCATAACCACAAATTAAACCAACAAAGTCAGAAAGTAGTCCAACAAATCCAACTATCAACATAAAAAATTCCGGCGGAGTTGTCTGACTTTTGCTGAGCCGCGAAGTAGAATATTTTCTAATCTCGTCCATTTGTTAGATTATGCAAACAATTGTATCGTCAGCATATTATGTCGGATTCTATATATTATATAAATAATAGCAACCTCAACCCAACAAGAAATTATGGTTCACATTTGGATTACTGCGAATTCGTGACCTCTGTGGACTTAGCACCCCACTTTAACCAAATTGAATAAAAAAATTGTTTTCGGGTGGAGCTTTGTTTGTACTTGATTGTACCGAAAAAATGTTTGTTTGTACCTCCAAGGGAACGGAGAAAAAATTGGTCCGTGTGAACTTAGCACCCGACTTGCACCAAATTAACTGAAATTTTTTAATCAGATAGCACCCTGTCTGTAAATGATTGTACCGAAAATGATTTTTTTTTAATTCAATAAAAAAAAAAAAAATTAAAAAAATTTTTTTTCAAAAAAAAAAAAATACGGCAAACTATTGTAAATTGGTTCTATTTGATTTTACCTTCAATCGTTTTTCAAATACTTTAAAATTTTCATCAAATACTAGCTTTCTAAACCAACTAATCCTTCACACAAAGAGTAAAATAATTAGAAGGACAACACTTTATAAATCGATGACCGGAGTATGGTCGACTTTCAACATTCGAAAAACCAAAGATGCTAACATATGCTATAGATGCCGTAATTGATTGTACCTCCAAGAAATTTTAAGAAATATTAATTTTTCCATCAAAAATAACAATCTAATTCAGCCAATAATTCACTCTCAGAGAAAAATAATTCTAAAGCCGATCCTCCGACAACACATTATTAATCGATAAGCGGAGTACATGCGATTTCAAAATTCAAAAAAACCAGAGATGCAAATATATTCTATAGGAACCGAAATTGATTGTACCTCCAAGAAATTTTAGGATATATTAATTTTCCCATCAAAAAATAACAATCTAATTCAGCCAATAATTCACACTCAGGGAAAAATAGTTCGAAAGACGATCCTTCGACAACACATTATAAATCGATAAGCGGAGTATTGGTGATTTCAAAATTCGAAAAACTAAAGATGCTTACATATTCTATAGGAACCGACATTGATTGTACCTTCAAGAAATTTTGAAAAATATTAATTTTTCCATCAAAACATAACAATCTAAATCAGCCAATAATTCACCCTCAGAGAAAAATAGTTCGAAAAACGGTCCTCAGACAACACTTTGTAAATCGATGGTCCCTATTTAAAAATTATAATATTTTCAGAATAATAAGTACTGTTGGAAAATTGAGAAGAAAAGATACCCATTCCATGAAAATTGATGAGATCAGTAAAAATAGCAATAAACCATAAAATCATAATCTACTTTCTTGTACTTTCAATTATGCGAACCAGGCGGAAGTATTTATGTCATATTTGAAGGAAATTTGTGTCGGATTTTTTATGCAATTGAAAAGTAAGCCCCTATGCAATTTCACTTCAGCCTAATTTCTCGCGAAATATCAAAATATACTCTGCATCTTTTTGACACCCAATAAAACAAGTGTAGACGGGACGAAATATCAAAAATGTATTCAACACAGGTACCGTCTCAAATATTTGCCTCTAAACTTTCATGAAAGAGGTACATATTTTCTGAATTGGATTCGATTTTCAGATCCGATATTTACCTAACTTATTACCGAGAGCTGAACAGTGGAACCAACCAAGTTTCTTGGAAAGAAACTCATATTTAAGAAATGAAAGGTACCCTTTTTAAAAAAGGGACTAATTAAAATAAATAGATACGGTCAGGAGGTACAGATTCCATTCATGAAACTCGGGATTGATTCCAGGAAGAATTTAAGTAATATATTCATTCATAGGTAACAAAAAGGGAAAAACCAAAAACAAACCGATTTTGACGAAAAGATATTTCGGTTTCACTAACGGGATCATTGCCAAGTGCCGCACGCCGATTTTGTAATATATATTGTAGAATACGAAAGTCTAAAGGATACGTATTTTATTTTATCGGCAGCCAGGAGTATTTCAGGGATTTTTCGAATTTTGACAATCGGTCTACACCATGCTTATCGACTTATAATGTGTTGTCGAAGGATCGTCTTTCGAATTATTTTTCAATGAGGGTGAATTATAGGCTGATTTAGATTGTTTTGTTTTGATGGAAAAATTAAAATTTCTTAAAATTTCTTGGAGGTACAATCAATTTCGGTATCTTTAGAATATGTTAGCATCTTTGGTTTTTCGAATTTTGAAAATCGATCATACTCCGGTCATCGATTTAAAAATTGTTGTCGGAATATCGTCTTTCGAATAATTTTTCTCTGAGAGTGAATAATTGGCTGATTTATATTGTTTTGTTTTGATGGAAAAATTAATATTTCTTAAAATTTCTTGCAGGTACAATCAATGTTGGTTCCTATAGAATTTGTCAGCATCTTTAGTTTTTCGAATTTTGAAATCGCCAATACTCCGCTTATCAATTTATAATGTGTTGTCGAAGGATCGTCTTTCGAATTTTTTTTCTCTGAGGGTGAATTATTGGCTGGTTTATATTGTTGTTTTGATGGAAAAATTAATATTTTTTAAAATTTCTTGGAGGTACAATCAATGTCGGTTCCTATAGAATATGTTAGCATCTTTAGTTTTTCGAATTTTGAAATCGCATGTGCTCCGCTTATCGATTTATAATGTGTTGTCGAAGGATCGTCTTTCGAATTATTTTTCTCTGAGTGTGAATTATTGGCTGATTTATATTGTTTTGTTTTGATGGAAAAATTAATATTTCTTAAAAATTCTTGGAGGTACAATCAATGTCGGTTCCTACAGAATATGTCAGCATCTTTAGTTTTTCGAATTTTGAAATCGCCAATACTCCGCTTATCGATTTATAATGTGTTGTCGAAGGATCGTCTTTCGAATTATTTTTCTCTGAGTGTGAATTATTGGCTAATTTATATTGGTATGTTTTGGTGGAAAAATTAATATATCTTAAAATTTCTTGGAGGTACAATCAATGTCGGTTCCTATAGAATATATTTGCATCTCTGGTTTTTCGAATTTTGAAATCGCATGTACTCCGCTTATCGATTAATAATGTGTTGTCGGAGGATCGGCTTTCGAATTATTTTTCTCTGAGAGTGAATTATTGGCTGAATTAGAGTGTTATTTTTTGATGGAACAATTAATATTTCTTAAAATTTCTTGGAGGTACAATCAATTACGGCATCTATAGCATATGTTATTATCTTTGGTTTTTCGAATGTTGAAAATCGACCATACTCCGGTCATCGATTTATAAAGTGTTGTCCTTCTAATTATTTTACTCTTTGTGTGAAGGATTAGTTGGTTTAGAAAGCTAGTATTTGATGAAAATTTTAAAGTATTTGAAAAACGATTGAAGGTACAATCAAATAGAACCAATTTACAATAGTTTGCCGTCCTTTTTTTTTTTTTTTGAAAAAAAAATTTTTTAATTGTTTTTTTTTTTTTATTGAATTAAAAAAAAAATCATTTTCGGTACAATCATTTACAGACAGGGTACTATCTGAATAAAAAATTTCAGTTAATTTGGTGCAAGTCGGGTGCTAAGTTCACACGGACCAATTTTTTCTCCGTTCCCTTGGAGGTACAAACAAACATTTTTTCGGTACAATCAAGTACAAACAAAGCTCCACCCGAAAACAATTTGTTTATTCAATTTGGTTAAAGTGGGGTGCTAAGTTCACAGAGGTGAAGTCGTGGTGTTTAAAAATATTCCCGATTCGCCACAATGTTTCGTATTATATTTTCAGAAGCAATAGTCTTTTTTGTTAAAATTACTACCCGGCCTTTAAAGCCAAATTTACTTCAGCAATTTTGAAAAATTCTCTACTACATCAAAATTACAGATTTTTTTTTTTTAATATCCTTCATAAAAATTCTGTTCGCCGTTGAAATTGATCTGATATATGTAACTAGATAGTCATTTTGCCTAGCTTGTTGCAGAATGGGAAAATGGTTGATCACAGCTCCGGAAAAAATTCCTAAAATGTAATTACATTGTATCCATAGAGATATACAGTCCCTGTTCATTGAATTAGGACCTTCACATTTTTCCACATTTTTTAAAAGTAATTAACTGTAGCTTCACAAAAAAGTGGTTTTTCCCAAGAAGATTTATTTTTCCTTGCGGCTGCAAAGAATGGAAATATACTATACCCTAAATGGAAAATCCCACCCTTCTACCCTTCTTTCAGGAGAGTGATATTTACCTGCCCCTCCCTTTGAGTGTTCAAGGCGGTAGACAGGTATGCATATAAAATAGTAAAATTACTCCGAACTCCTCATTCTTTTTCAAATATTTAGAAAGGATTTGTCAAATGGTGAAGAAAATATTGTATATAAGAAGTTTTTAGAAATTTAAAAGTACGTGTATTTTTTTGAGACATTTTGGTCAAAACAACAAAAATGCGAAAGTGTAAAGATATTAGCGCGGACCAAAAGTCAGCAATAATTGATTTATTGAACTCCGAAAAGTTTTCCTTTCGAAAAATAACGAGAAAAGAGTACTTGTTTTTTTGTTACTGTGATGAGAATCAAGAATTGTAACGAGAAAGGAAGACAACGCTTCGAAGAGATCGTAGGATTATTCAAAAGTTCTGCGAAAGCCGTTGTCAATCCACAAGAAGCTTGCATCAAGATCTGCTAGGCGAAGGGATAGAGATATCCAGTATGACCTTAAGAAGGCGTTTATATGAAGCTAACCTGAAGTCGAGACGACCAACAAAAAAGCCGAAACTAACAGCTAAATTGCAAAAAGTCAGACTAAAGTTTGCTAGAACTCATCAAGATAATACCGTAGCTGATTGGAAAAATGGAACTAATATTTAATATCGATAAATAAAGACTCAATTAAATTTATTTCTCGCTTGCAAATATAATTTGAAAAAAAAATTTTTTTTTGTTTTTTTAGTTGGTATTTAGTGCTGATTCTAGACTAGAGTCTGTGACGGAGAGATATCAGTACGTTTGAAGAAGAAGAAATATGACGAAGCATGGTCGTGAAAACAATCAAACATCCACCAGCCACAATGATATAGTCCTGCATCTCAGGTGATGGACCTGGAGCAATCTTTTTCGTCGAAGGAACTATGAACAGCACCCAGTACTACGACGTGATGGAAAACATTTCAATTCCACATTTCAACTTCTTGAAGTGCTGTGAGCTATGTTGAGTCGTCTCGGAATTCAAAACATCCGTCCGTTTTTTTGGCTGCCTTCGATGTGCGGAAAACTAGGTCTGACACCGAACGCAGCCAAAAACACCTGCACCAACCGAGCCACACTAAATTTTGAAGAATGGTTTGACAGCTAATGGGTCAAGGCCGGAAGCAGGAAGGCAAAAACGGATTTTGACCACCGCACCAAGTACTGACGGCACAGAAAAGTTCGATTCTCCGTTTTTCAGTCCGAATCGCATTGCAGTTAGGTCGGAAAGATTCGAGAGTGTAACGCGCGGTTAGACTATCGGTTTGCATGTAAAATTTCCACTCAAAAGGTGCGGTAAGCGGGTGAAAGGTCGGTTGTTCAGAATCAGCACGCGCAGCAGCTACAAGATTTTGGCGGGAGGTTTTCTTTTTGTATCATCAACTCGAATTTCGGGTGATATTTTGTTTGCGTGCCGCCACCGGACAAGGGGCCCCGTGGCACCAATTCGCGAAAGTTACATTGCACCGCACGACGCACTTTATCGGTCGGTTGTTTTATAAAAAAAAATTTTAAGTCATAGTCACAAGGTGTTGTAGTTCGAGGTTATGTAATCAGTCGTGGGAGGCTGTGATTGGATTTGTCGAGGAGCTGACGCGCTTATCGGGTGTACGAAATACGAAAGAATCACATACGGCAACTATTCCACCTATCGTCGATCCTACAGCGGGTGTTCGCTACGACAAGTGGTGTCGCAGGCCACGAGCCGGGACATATTTTCGTTTTGGAAGAAGGTATTATGGGTAGTAGCCTTGACTAGGTAAATCTCGTCCTTACTATTAAAAACATCACCGAAAATCGTCTCAAACGACTCGTCGAAGCATTAACCTCTACACGCTAAAGGATCGTCGTCTCACTTCCATGTCGGGTACTTTCCTCCAAACATATCACGATCAAAAGACAGGCCATTCGACGGTTTTCACACGAAATTGTGCAATAGCTATTTTTTTGTTCATCGACGGCTCTATACCGCCAACTCGCATTCCAACTACACTGTCGACATCGAGCCCTTCTACTCCGATCGCTATACTTGTCCTACTTGACAATGATTGAGGTCCGCGACAAATTTATTAATCTAGTTGTCGACCACCTGATGTACTTAAACGTGTCATATTACCCTGAGGCTGTTCCATTGATTGGCTATACCAGCATATATAGCAATACAATCGTTATGAGTGCGGCGACTAACATGTTCATTAACTGCAAAACTCTTGCTAGTATACAAGACGATCTCGGTACGTGCTTCAAGGATTGAGTGGAAATAATCTGCAATCTGTGAGTTTAATTTGTGTGAGGCTCGGAAAAAGTATGGTGTAGCGGCTGCGCCGGATGAAGAAGCGAATGGGGGAACGAATTGATTGATGGAAGGAATTTGAATATCATCGAACCATATAAACAATTTAAAATGAAATGATCGATTGGGAAGAACGGAATTAAGAATAGCAAATTACATAAAAATATTAAAATGAAGTAAACGAAGTAAAAATTTTAAAACAAAAAAAAACGAATGAATTAAACGAATGATAAATTATGGATAATTAGAATTAAAAAAATGGAAATGAAATTTTACCCAATAAATTAAATAGAATTAAAAATTAAACAACTATAAGATGAATTTAAAAATAAAATAAATTAATAAAAGACATGACATGACAAGGACGGGACGGAATGTAATTAATTAAAAATAAATACCCCTTAAAAAAATAAAAAAATATAATTAAAACAATAACAATAAAAGAAAGAAAAAATGAACGTGAACTAGCAGTCAAAACCAAAATCAAAGGGGTGAGTTTCTATTATATATGTTTCTTTTGGATTTTCTTGCATGATTTTTTTTGAATTTAGGTTTTATTATGTTTTCTCGTTGTTCGGTTTTTTTTCCTCTTTGATTTGATGATGATAGGCTAAAGGCCAATTTATGAAGATGAACCCGAGCGTTTAGCTCCTTTGCCCCGAACCTCAATAAGGGGCCACGACGAAAAATGTTTGAAGGACAGTCGTGGCTGAGGTAGGGTGGGCAGAACAGGGCGCTAATAACACCAGAGCGCCCTGACAAATCGCGAAGTCGCGCAACTCCACCGCTTCTTGGTCTTTCACGACCTATTGGGAAGATATTCCAATTTTAAATACCCTGGAGTAAGCCGACACGAAACTTTTGTTGTATAGGTCTAGGGTTTATGGTCTGAGGTAGAACAAGAACCACCCCACACTGCCGTAGCTTGTCCCGGCCGCCAGCAAGCGTGTCGCTTCCGTTCTACTTCAGCCACCAGTTCAGACGTAGGAGGAATTGGCCCATTCTGTCCCGAACCTTTACCCATCCTTCGACTATTTTGACTTTCTCAAGTCAAAATAGTTTTTCCAAGGCCTCAAACACAACAAATGGCGCCCAACGTGGGGCTAGCCTCAGCTACGCTACGTGCACAAAGCGTAGCCTATCAACACGCGCGAGTTCGGAAAAATTCCGTGCAAAAGTTGATGGGCAAAAGGTCTAAAATTTCGTCGTTCTGCGACAGTATTTTCGCCTGAACGGCAACAGACCAAGTGTACAAGCTTTTTCTGATTTATTCCTCAGCAAAACATCGCAGCGGACTTATGTGGAGCCAATGTGGAACTTTCCTATCGACGAACCGTTTTGGCAACCTTTAGGCACCAATTCGGTTCCATAAGAAAGGGAAGCATTGTCTGCATATGAGACTGAGGTGATGTGAGTTGGTCAGCTTTGGTACTTGAATCATTCCACTTCTGTCTTGCAAGTACCCAACTGAGAGCTGGGCATGCCCTGTCTTGGCGGGTGTGTCGTCAGACAGTTTGGAGCAATACTTGTGGGATATTGGTGAGTTTGGTGATAGGAACTATCGCTGAAATTTCGGTAAAGTACCTTATATCCTTATCCTTCCTTTTAGAGTACCTTTTAACGTAGCATAATTTTTTTGAAATAACGTAGATTTTCTTTGTTGTACTTAAAAATTTTTTTTGATAAGTCTTCGGACAAAATTTTTAACTTAGATTTTCTTTGCTGGTTTTATTTTGATTTCGTTTGTTGGTAAATTTTCCCATTTTTTTTTTCTTTTGCAATTTTATCGCGTTCCGGATTTTCCCGATGGAGCGAGGAAGATCAAGGTCGGCTTCGCGATTTGATCTGCATATGAGGGGAGGGGAAAGGTTGCGACAACGTGAGGGTTCATTTTTTTCGAAGTTTTACAAATATATACATATCTTTAATTTTTTTTGATTCATGAAGCATTCACACATTAAAGTTGTTCATTCAATCTAAGATTCATTCGTCCATCCATTCGAGTATTCACGTCATTACATATTGAATATTCATTTCATCATTCAACAATCATTTTTTTTTGTAATCACTCGTATATTCATATCAACAGTTAATTGGGTGGATTTAATTTTTTTTCACACGTAAAATCAGTCGTTCAATAATTTTTGTTCTCGGTTTTTTGAAATCCAACATACACTGGTTCGTACAGTCGCACAATCATTTATATCCATACAATCATCTACTCAGATATACAGTCATACCGTCGTTTCAACGTTCATGCGACAATTCAAAACACAATTGTTTATTCAGTCTATCGTTTTCGTACATACCTTTACTCAGACATAGATTCGATAATAATCCCGCATTCGATTCTTTCGTATTTCGTACACCCGATAAACGCGTCAGCTCCTCGACAAATCTAATCACAGCCTCCCACGACTGATTACATAACCTCGAACTACAACACCTTGTGACTATGACTTCACATTTTTTCTTTTAAAACAACCGACCGATAAAGTGCGTCGTGCGGTGCAATGTAACTTTCGCGAATTGGTGCCACGGGGCCCCTTGTCCGGTGGCGGCACGCAAACAAAATATCACCCGAAATTCGAGTTGATGATACAAAAAGAAAACCTCCCGCCAAAATCTTGTAGCTGCTGCGCGTGCTGATTCTGAACAACCGACCTTTCACCCGTTTACAGCACCTTTTAAGTGGAAATTTTACATGCAAACCGATAGTCTAACCGCGCGTTACACTCTCGAGTCTTTTCCGACCTAATTGCAATGCGATTCGGACTGAAAAACGGAGAATCGAACTTTTCTGTGCCGTCAGTACTTGGTGCGGTGGTCAAAATCCGTTTTTGCCTTCCTGCTTCCGGCTTGACCCATTAGCTGTCAAACCATTCTTCAAAATTTAGTGTGGCTCGGTTGGTGCAGGTGTTTTTGGCTGCGTTCGGTGTCAGACCTAGTTTTCCGCACATCGAAGGCAGCCAAAAAAACGGACGAATGTTTTGAAGTTGGAGACGACTCAACAACATAGGCGGTTCGCCGTTGATTTACAGCGCCGAACCGACTAAAGAAAGTTGTCTCGTATGTCGGTCTCATGCGCACGACTGAGTGCCGGGCAATAGGTGTTGTACTCCCTCGGATCACTGCCTAAGATCCTTGGAGTGGTAAATCCCCAAACGTTTGCCGCCTAGATCCTCCAATTCATATCGTGAGTTTCCCAGCACACGACGAATCCTGCACTTGAGGAACTTCTTTGCCAGCTTGGCGTTATAGTTCTGCACGGCTGTGGACAAGGAAAAATTTCTTCGGAATACTTCTTGACCTACACAAAATTGTGTTTTAGCAGCACGCAGACTATAACGCCTGCTACTGTCCTCATGTGCGACCCTTATTTTCGTCTGCGCCAGTTGCCTCACGATAGGAATTCCCTCGCGAGGTCGAAGCTGTACATTTGACTCTCCCAACGCTCGCAAATGCTTCAGCAGCTCGTAGTCCTTCCCGTGCAACATCATGTGATTCCCAAACAAAACCTGATAAGGAGAAAATCCAGTGGCTTGGTGGAGTGAGCTACGAAGAGCACATCCAATTTTGCTTAGACTCTCATCCCATCGTGTTTGGTCATCAGTGATGAATGCTCGAATTCCGGCCAGGATGGACTGATTGACACGCTCCGAAGCATTCGGTTGCTGTGAGTAGCTCGGGGTGTACAGGTGCTTAGCTCCTTTTTTTGTCAGCATGGAATTAAACACATTCGACCTAAATTCAGAGCCGTTATCGGAGAGGATCGTCTCGGGTGTTCCAAACGTATGGAAAACCTGCCCCTCCAAAAAATTGGTGATCTCTTCAGCAGTGATCCGCCCCAAAGGATGTAACAGGGGAAATTTAGTGAAATGATCCAATACGATCAAGATTGCGATCTTACCCCGTTTGGTACGCGGATATGGTCCAAGTACGTCGATGTACAGATGTTGGAATGGGTGATCAGTCTGGAAAGGTTCTCCCATTGGCGCTCGTAGAGGTCTGTTCGGGGACTTTGTTTCTTTACAAGTGTCGCACGCCAGAACGTAGGTGCGTACTTGTGTAGCCATTCCGGGCCAGTACAAAAATCGCCTGACTCGCTCTAGTGTTTTGGCATAACCACCATGGACCGTGGTGTCTGCCTCGTGCGCCTGAGCGATCGCAGCTGACGTAAGACTCGATGGAATCCATAATTTCCAGGCCCTGTCTTCAGCAATCGGGTCACCGTTGTGAGGCTCTGTGCGCTTATACACGAAACCATCCCTCACGCATACGTCAGGAAGCCGATCGGCGTTCGCATCGACAGTGGACACTAACTCTTTATATTCTTTGCCAGAGAATTCTGGAGAATCCATGTCCACCATCGGTGCCACGTCGATCAGCGCGTTTAATCCCTCTTCGTATACACGAAAGAGAGCGTCGGGTACAACGTTCAGGCTCCCTCGTCGGTGCTCGATTGTGAAGTCGTAACCTTGGAGTTTTAAACTCCATCTTGCCAACCGTCCTTGTAGGTCTTTCTGCGACATGAGCCATTTGAGACTTGCGTGATCCGTAATGACTTTGAACGCAGTCCCTTCTACATAGGCTCGAAATTTTTTCACGCTCAACACAGCTGCATAACACTCGAGTTCGGTTTCGCTGTAGTTGCGTTGAGCGGAAGTGAGCTTCTGCGACATATATGCCACTGGAGATTCCGATCCGTCGTCGTTTTCCTGGAAGAGAACGCTACCCACCCCTGATTTACTGGCGTCGCATTGGTTAACGAAAGGCCTCTTAAAATCTTTCGGGGCTTTCGTCAACAAGTCTTTCACTAACAGGAAGGAAGTTTGTGGCTCTGTAGTCCAAGCAAACTGGTTGGACTTTTTTAGAGTGTCTGAAATTGGTGAAACAGTAGCAGCAAAGTTGGGAACGAATCGTCGATACCAGCCTGCCATACCAAGGAAGCGTCGTACTTGACGTGCGGACTTAGGCGAAGGGTAATCAACGATGGTTGAAACTTTGTTGGGATCAGTTTTCAAGCCTCCTTCTCCGACAATGTATCCAAGATATTTCACCTCTCTCAGACAAAACTTACTCTTGTTGACGTTAATAGTCAAGCCAGCCTTTCGCAAACATTCTGCGACTTCAGCCAATAAAACCAGATGTGAATCGAAATCTTCAGAAATTAACAGCAGATCGTCCAAATATACGAATACCTGCTCCTTCAGCGCGGGTAGGATGACTTTGTCCATCAAACGACACATCCTTTGCGGCGCGTTGCATAACCCAAAAGGCATGCGAGTGTAGAGATATAGAGGCCGGCCAGGAATGGTAAACGCAGTGTACTCCCTGGATTTGTTCTCGAGAGGAATCTGCCAAAAGGCGTCTTTGAGGTCCAGGCTAGTAATAAAATTGGCTCGCGGCAAACGACTTAAGATACCATCAATGTGTGGTAATGGATATGCATCCTTCTTCGTCACACTATTGACTTTCCGCGAGTTCAAACATAGCCTGACCTGGCCTGGCTTCCTCACGAGAACCACAGGCGAGCTTCATGCACTCTGGCTGGTCTCTATAACGCCAAGTGCTCTCATGCGATCGATCTCGTCATACAAGAGTTTTTGGATCGCAGGAGACACAGGATAATGTCGCTGTTTGATGGGACTTGCATCACCAACGTTTATACTGTGTTGTTCGACGTTGGTCACACCGAGTCCGTATACTTCGTATGATGGAAATTTGGACTTTACCATTTCCAACCTCTTTACATCTGTGGGCGTTAAATGGTGGGCATCCGGAGCTATCAGTTGCGATACCGTATCGGGAGTATCGACCGCGCTGATGATGCTGGGAGCTAGCTGGAAGGTTCGCCAGGAATCTACCCCTAAGTACAATTCCTGCGATAGGCTCGGCACAATGTAGAGTGTAATTGGCTTGGTATTACCGCGAAATGTAATATCGGTATCTACCGTGCCCAATATCTTCTGTGCAGCACCATCAGCGGTCTTCACCTCTTGACAGACCGGTCGATACTTCACCTGTGCATCTTGGAGGCGTTGTAGGGAGTTTGCCCCCAGGCAACTGATGCTCGCCCCACTATCGAGTAGTCCTTCAACGTCCACTCCGTACAGGGATACCACGGCGTGCGGACGTATGTCCAACGGATTGGTAATGATGGTGGAAATTATCGCTTTCTTCTTGGCCCTCACCATCCTCCAGAATGTGCGCATGCGCAAGACTGATTTTTTCCCTCTTGCTTCGTTTGCTAACTCGGATATTTCGTTCGCACGAGCGCTTGAAACAGTGTCAAAAATTCGTCTTCGCGTCTTCGCGCCTCCGCATACTCCTTCAAACGCTGATGGTACGGTTTATGAGGATGGGGAGCACTTCGTCTTGAATCACTTCGTTCTGTTATTGTTACAGGCTGTAAACAATCCGGTACCTTATCCACGTCTGTTCCCTTCTGCAGAATCGTGGTAGGTTGTTTTAAACTCGTTGAAAAAATAGGGGGGGGGGGGGGTGATTTTACTCTGCTAGGGTCTGCAAAATTGGGTGAAAATATTTGGGTAGGTAAGTTGAAATTTGGATGGGACTCTAAAGGGGTATTAAAATGTGATAAAATTTTTTTATTTGGGATAACTAAATCAAAAGGGGATTGGGGAAAGGTTCTCTCACTACACGGATCGTCTACTATGGTCGGGCCTGATGGTTGGATGTTATTGGGCGTTGTGGTCCCAATAACCCCTCGTCCCTCGTCCCGTTTTTTGACATGCAACGAGTGCATTTCGGCTTGATGATATCGGCCTTCCCGCACCCGTAACAGAATATAAATCTTGGAATCACTTCGCAATCCCTGTAACCGTGTCCTTCTTTCCTGCAGTTCCAGCAGGTAAGAGGAGCTAAAATTGTGGCCAAATCTGTATGCACCTCGTCCTCCGCTTCAACAACCAACGGCTGATCCAGCTCGTGGATTCGAGACTGCTGCCAGGTCGCTGAGTGGGTGGCTCTTCTCACCTCCTCGAATCGGGTCACTAAGAAACGAAGCTCGGCCAGGGTTCTCGTTTCATGGAAACAGATTTGTTGTTGAGTATGACCCAGCAAATTTCCTCGAAGCAGGTCCACGAACTCTGGCTCCGGCATATGGGTGCGCAGCAGGGTACGCAAGACAGTCAGATCTTGCTCGAATGACAAGAAAGTTTCGTTTGGAGCTTGACGCCTTGCAAGCATTTGCTTGCGCACCTCCCAATCTGAGCTGTGCTCTCCCCAAGCTTGCAGAAATGTCGCTTTCAGTGATTCCCAAGATGACTCGTCATTGGACCGTCTCCACAGCCAATACCACTGGTTAGGCTTACCATCTAACAACAGATGGAAATTCTGGGCCAACAGGTCCATGCGACCGCCCAGATCTCCCCTAGCTAAAGCCTCGGCCCTGAAGACCAACTCTTCCGCTCGCAAAGAATGGCTATCTCCGCTAAACCGCAATCGCCAATGACGAATTGGGCTGCCATGATTACGTTGTCTATAATTTGGGCCGTTGCCATTGCGGTCGCCCATCTGAGCGGTCGCATGGACCTGTCGGCCCCGAACTCGCATGTGCCCGACCAGTGCATCGCGACGGTTTAGTGGTGGTGGAAAATTATAATCAGTGCCCACATTAGGTCTTGGTGGTAATTGTTCACGTGGAACGGATTGATATAAAGGTGGTGGTGGAATACCTGTGTTGAGGTTGACCCTTGATGGTTGCTGTGCCAACTCCTCTCGCAACAATGATCTAATAAGGTATATCAAACGGTCCACTCCTGGCTCGCTTGCAAGCCCCATTGGCATTGCGTTCACGTCTGTGGGCGTCTGCGTGTCGTGAATATCAGCCCACCTCACTCTACTATCTCCCAACACATCCGAAGGCTTGGCGGTCAGTACCTGCGTACTTCGTTCTTGTACGACTGAACCATCTGGAGCGTAGAGAGCTCGTCCGCCCCCTGTCTCGAGAGTAAGATCCAAATTTAACCTCGGAGGCGAAATTACTTCGTTTTGAGACTCCTGGCCCCTGAGTTGCGTCTGGCTTCTTGTCACCGCGCCGACTCGAGCGGACGCGCCCTCTACGCCCTGCGTAGACCAATAATCTTGAGAGCCCAGATGTCCACGGCAGTTGGGACAATTATGATTGTCCACGATCCACCTTTCCAGGCATCCTCTGTAAAATTGGTGGCCACATTTAGTCCGCACTTCATTTGCCGCGTCTATGCTCTCCCTACAGGTGGTGCAAATTCCATTTGCGCCCGTCGGCGAGTGCAACAAGGACATGATTTATGGTCGAGTGAGAAAGAGAAGATACCGTTAAAGTAATCAAGCGCTACGCAAGAAAGCGAATGGGCGATAACCTGAATGACTGCGAGCGTGCAGTAAGAAGGAGCGAATAAAGAACGACTGATTGCTGAGCGATGGAAAAAAATAAATCGAATAGCTGAATGCAGTATAAGAATAGAAAATTAAATGAATGTTTGTACGAATGCCTATTTGATTGTGTGATTGTTACCAAATTGCTGAATAGATGGCTATTGTACGAATTCTGGGATGATCGACAGTATGAATGAATAACTTTGATCGCAAAATTAAATGATCAAGTGACGAATAATTCCGCAAATGTGAATGCACCAATGTATGATAAAATTGCAGCGTGTAAATTCGAACGAATGTATGATTGGTCGTATATACAAAAAAAATGAATGACTGATTTTATGGTGTAACCTGAGTTCAAACAATTGACTGCTGATACGAATGAACAAGTGTTTGCAACGAGTGATTGTTGACCATTGAGTGTAAATGTATAAATATAAATGGAATTAGAATAAAAAAAAAAATGAATGCTTGTACGAATGATTTATGAGTGAACTATGATGTAAAATGAAAACCGTTGGAGTGAACTAATACTCGAATGTACGATAGAAAGATTTTTTTCTCCAGTCAAGATTCATACACTCAAAAAAAAATCTTTCTATCGTACATTCGAGTATTAGTTCACTCCAACGGTTTTCATTTTACATCATAGTTCACTCATAAATCATTCGTACAAGCATTCATTTTTTTTTTTATTCTAATTCCATTTATATTTATACATTTACACTCAATGGTCAACAATCACTCGTTGCAAACACTTGTTCATTCGTATCAGCAGTCAATTGTTTGAACTCAGGTTACACCATAAAATCAGTCATTCATTTTTTTTGTATATACGACCAATCATACATTCGTTCGAATTTACACGCTGCAATTTTATCATACATTGGTGCATTCACATTTGCGGAATTATTCGTCACTTGATCATTTAATTTTGCGATCAAAGTTATTCATTCATACTGTCGATCATCCCAGAATTCGTACAATAGCCATCTATTCAGCAATTTGGTAACAATCACACAATCAAATAGGCATTCGTACAAACATTCATTTAATTTTCTATTCTTATACTGCATTCAGCTATTCGATTTATTTTTTTCCATCGCTCAGCAATCAGTCGTTCTTTATTCGCTCCTTCTTACTGCACGCTCGCAGTCATTCAGGTTATCGCCCATTCGCTTTCTTGCGTAGCGCTTGATTACTTTAACGGTATCTTCTCTTTCTCACTCGACCATAAATCATGTCCTTGTTGCACTCGCCGACGGGCGCAAATGGAATTTGCACCACCTGTAGGGAGAGCATAGACGCGGCAAATGAAGTGCGGACTAAATGTGGCCACCAATTTCACAGAGGATGCCTGGAAAGGTGGATCGTGGACAATCATAATTGTCCCAACTGCCGTGGACATCTGGGCTCTCAAGATTATTGGTCTATGCAGGGCGTAGAGGGCGCGTCCGCTCGAGTCGGCGCGGTGACAAGAAGCCAGACGCAACTCAGGGGCCAGGAGTCTCAAAACGAAGTAATTTCGCCTCCGAGGTTAAATTTGGATCTTACTCTCGAGACAGGGGGCGGACGAGCTCTCTACGCTCCAGATGGTTCAGTCGTACAAGAACGAAGTACGCAGGTACTGACCGCCAAGCCTTCGGATGTGTTGGGAGATAGTAGAGTGAGGTGGGCTGATATTCACGACACGCAGACGCCCACAGACGTGAACGCAATGCCAATGGGGCTTGCAAGCGAGCCAGGAGTGGACCGTTTGATATACCTTATTAGATCATTGTTGCGAGAGGAGTTGGCACAGCAACCATCAAGGGTCAACCTCAACACAGGTATTCCACCACCACCTTTATATCAATCCGTTCCACGTGAACAATTACCACCAAGACCTAATGTGGGCACTGATTATAATTTTCCACCACCACTAAACCGTCGCGATGCACTGGTCGGGCACATGCGAGTTCGGGGCCGACAGGTCCATGCGACCGCTCAGATGGGCGACCGCAATGGCAACGGCCCAAATTATAGACAACGTAATCATGGCAGCCCAATTCGTCATTGGCGATTGCGGTTTAGCGGAGATAGCCATTCTTTGCGAGCGGAAGAGTTGGTCTTCAGGGCCGAGGCTTTAGCTAGGGGAGATCTGGGCGGTCGCATGGACCTGTTGGCCCAGAATTTCCATCTGTTGTTAGATGGTAAGCCTAACCAGTGGTATTGGCTGTGGAGACGGTCCAATGACGAGTCATCTTGGGAATCACTGAAAGCGACATTTCTGCAAGCTTGGGGAGAGCACAGCTCAGATTGGGAGGTGCGCAAGCAAATGCTTGCAAGGCGTCAAGCTCCAAACGAAACTTTCTTGTCATTCGAGCAAGATCTGACTGTCTTGCGTACCCTGCTGCGCACCCATATGCCGGAGCCAGAGTTCGTGGACCTGCTTCGAGGAAATTTGCTGGGTCATACTCAACAACAAATCTGTTTCCATGAAACGAGAACCCTGGCCGAGCTTCGTTTCTTAGTGACCCGATTCGAGGAGGTGAGAAGAGCCACCCACTCAGCGACCTGGCAGCAGTCTCGAATCCACGAGCTGGATCAGCCGTTGGTTGTTGAAGCGGAGGACGAGGTGCATACAGATTTGGCCACAATTTTAGCTCCTCTTACCTGCTGGAACTGCAGGAAAGAAGGACACGGTTACAGGGATTGCGAAGTGATTCCAAGATTTATATTCTGTTACGGGTGCGGGAAGGCCGATATCATCAAGCCGAAATGCACTCGTTGCATGTCAAAAAACGGGACGAGGGACGAGGGGTTATTGGGACCACAACGCCCAATAACATCCAACCATCAGGCCCGACCATAGTAGACGATCCGTGTAGTGAGAGAACCTTTCCCCAATCCCCTTTTGATTTAGTTATCCCAAATAAAAAAATTTTATCACATTTTAATACCCCTTTAGAGTCCCATCCAAATTTCAACTTACCTACCCAAATATTTTCACCCAATTTTGCAGACCCTAGCAGAGTAAAATCACCCCCCCCCCCCTATTTTTTCAACGAGTTTAAAACAACCTACCACGATTCTGCAGAAGGGAACAGACGTGGATAAGGTACCGGATTGTTTACAGCCTGTAACAATAACAGAACGAAGTGATTCAAGACGAAGTGCTCCCCATCCTCATAAACCGTACCATCAGCGTTTGAAGGAGTATGCGGAGGCGCGAAGACGCGAAGACGAATTTTTGACACTGTTTCAAGCGCTCGTGCGAACGAAATATCCGAGTTAGCAAACGAAGCAAGAGGGAAAAAATCAGTCTTGCGCATGCGCACATTCTGGAGGATGGTGAGGGCCAAGAAGAAAGCGATAATTTCCACCATCATTACCAATCCGTTGGACATACGTCCGCACGCCGTGGTATCCCTGTACGGAGTGGACGTTGAAGGACTACTCGATAGTGGGGCGAGCATCAGTTGCCTGGGGGCAAACTCCCTACAACGCCTCCAAGATGCACAGGTGAAGTATCGACCGGTCTGTCAAGAGGTGAAGACCGCTGATGGTGCTGCACAGAAGATATTGGGCACGGTAGATACCGATATTACATTTCGCGGTAATACCAAGCCAATTACACTCTACATTGTGCCGAGCCTATCGCAGGAATTGTACTTAGGGGTAGATTCCTGGCGAACCTTCCAGCTAGCTCCCAGCATCATCAGCGCGGTCGATACTCCCGATACGGTATCGCAACTGATAGCTCCGGATGCCCACCATTTAACGCCCACAGATATAAAGAGGTTGGAAATGGTAAAGTCCAAATTTCCATCATACGAAGTATACGGACTCGGTGTGACCAACGTCGAACAACACAGTATAGACGTTGGTGATGCAAGTCCCATCAAACAGCGACATTATCCTGTGTCTCCTGCGATCCAAAAACTCTTGTATGACGAGATCGATCGCATGAGAGCACTTGGCGTTATAGAGACCAGCCAGAGTGCATGAAGCTCGCCTGTGGTTCTCGTGAGGAAGCCAGGCCAGGTCAGGCTATGTTTGAACTCGCGGAAAGTCAATAGTGTGACGAAGAAGGATGCATATCCATTACCACACATTGATGGTATCTTAAGTCGTTTGCCGCGAGCCAATTTTATTACTAGCCTGGACCTCAAAGACGCCTTTTGGCAGATTCCTCTCGAGAACAAATCTAGGGAGTACACTGCGTTTACCATTCCTGGCCGGCCTCTATATCACTACACTCGCATGCCTTTTGGGTTATGCAACGCGCCGCAAAGGATGTGTCGTTTGATGGACAAAGTCATCCTACCCGCGCTGAAGGAGCAGGTATTCGTATATTTGGACGATCTGCTGTTAATTTCTGAAGATTTCGATTCACATCTGGTTTTATTGGCTGAAGTCGCAGAATGTTTGCGAAAGGCTGGCTTGACTATTAACGTCAACAAGAGTAAGTTTTGTCTGAGAGAGGTGAAATATCTTGGATACATTGTCGGAGAAGGAGGCTTGAAAACTGATCCCAACAAAGTTTCAACCATCGTTGATTACCCTTCGCCTAAGTCCGCACGTCAAGTACGACGCTTCCTTGGTATGGCAGGCTGGTATCGACGATTCGTTCCCAACTTTGCTGCTACTGTTTCACCAATTTCAGACACTCTAAAAAAGTCCAACCAGTTTGCTTGGACTACAGAGCCACAAACTTCCTTCCTGTTAGTGAAAGACTTGTTGACGAAAGCCCCGAAAGATTTTAAGAGGCCTTTCGTTAACCAATGCGACGCCAGTAAATCAGGGGTGGGTAGCGTTCTCTTCCAGGAAAACGACGACGGATCGGAATCTCCAGTGGCATATATGTCGCAGAAGCTCACTTCCGCTCAACGCAACTACAGCGAAACCGAACTCGAGTGTTATGCAGCTGTGTTGAGCGTGAAAAAATTTCGAGCCTATGTAGAAGGGACTGCGTTCAAAGTCATTACGGATCACGCAAGTCTCAAATGGCTCATGTCGCAGAAAGACCTACAAGGACGGTTGGCAAGATGGAGTTTAAAACTCCAAGGTTACGACTTCACAATCGAGCACCGACGAGGGAGCCTGAACGTTGTACCCGACGCTCTCTCTCGTGTATACGAAGAGGGATTAAACGCGCTGATCGACGTGGCACCGATGGTGGACATGGATTCTCCAGAATTCTCTGGCAAAGAATATAAAGAGTTAGTGTCCACTGTCGATGCGAACGCCGATCGGCTTCCTGACGTATGCGTGAGGGATGGTTTCGTGTATAAGCGCACAGAGCCTCACAACGGTGACCCGATTGCTGAAGACAGGGCCTGGAAATTATGGATTCCATCGAGTCTTACGTCAGCTGCGATCGCTCAGGCGCACGAGGCAGACACCACGGTCCATGGTGGTTATGCCAAAACACTAGAGCGAGTCAGGCGATTTTTGTACTGGCCCGGAATGGCTACACAAGTACGCACCTACGTTCTGGCGTGCGACACTTGTAAAGAAACAAAGTCCCCGAACAGACCTCTACGAGCGCCAATGGGAGAACCTTTCCAGACTGATCACCCATTCCAACATCTGTACATCGACGTACTTGGACCATATCCGCGTACCAAACGGGGTAAGATCGCAATCTTGATCGTATTGGATCATTTCACTAAATTTCCCCTGTTACATCCTTTGGGGCGGATCACTGCTGAAGAGATCACCAACTTTTTGGAGGGGCAGGTTTTCCATACGTTTGGAACACCCGAGACGATCCTCTCCGATAACGGCTCTGAATTTAGGTCGAATGTGTTTAATTCCATGCTGACCAAATAAGGAGCTAAGCACCTGTACACCCCGCGCTACTCACAGCAACCGAATGCTTCGGAGCGTGTCAATCAGTCCATCCTGGCCGGAATTCGAGCATTCATCACTGATGACCAAACACGATGGGATGAGAGTCTAAGCAAAATTGGATGTGCTCTTCGTAGCTCACTCCACCAAGCCACTGGATTTTCTCCTTATCAGGTTTTGTTTGGGAATCACATGATGTTGCACGGGAAGGACTACGAGCTGCTGAAGCATTTGCGAGCGTTGGGAGAGTCAAATGTACAGCTTCGACCTCGCGAGGGAATTCCTATCGTGAGGCAACTGGCGCAGACGAAAATAAGGGTCGCACATGAGGACAGTAGCAGGCGTTATAGTCTGCGTGCTGCTAAAACACAATTTTGTGTAGGTCAAGAAGTATTCCGAAGAAATTTTTCCTTGTCCACAGCCGTGCAGAACTATAACGCCAAGCTGGCAAAGAAGTTCCTCAAGTGCAGGATTCGTCGTGTGCTGGGAAACTCACGATATGAATTGGAGGATCTAGGCGGCAAACGTTTGGGGATTTACCACTCCAAGGATCTTAGGCAGTGATCCGAGGGAGTACAACACCTATTGCCCGGCACTCAGTCGTGCGCATGAGACCGACATACGAGACAACTTTCTTTAGTCGGTTCGGCGCTGTAAATCAATGGCGAATCGCCTATGTTGTTGAGTCGTCTCCAACTTCAAAACATTTGTCCGTTTTTTTGGCTGCCTTCGATGTGCGGAAAACTAGGTCTGACACCGAACGCAGCCAAAAACACCTGCACCAACCGAGCCACACTAAATTTTGACAGCTAATGGGTCAAGCCGGAAGCAGGAAGGCAAAAACGGATTTTGACCACCGCACCAAGTACTGACGGCACAGAAAAGTTCGATTCTCCGTTTTTCAGTCCGAATCGCATTGCAATTAGGTCGGAAAAGACTCGAGAGTGTAACGCGCGGTTAGACTATCGGTTTGCATGTAAAATTTCCACTTAAAAGGTGCGGTAAACGGGTGAAAGGTCGGTTGTTCAGAATCAGCACGCGCAGCAGCTACAAGATTTTGGCGGGAGGTTTTCTTTTTGTATCATCAACTCGAATTTCGGGTGATATTTTGTTTGCGTGCCGCCACCGGACAAGGGGCCCCGTGGCACCAATTCGCGAAAGTTACATTGCACCGCACGACGCACTTTATCGGTCGGTTGTTTTAAAAGAAAAAATGTGAAGTCATAGTCACAAGGTGTTGTAGTTCGAGGTTATGTAATCAGTCGTGGGAGGCTGTGATTGGATTTGTCGAGGAGCTGACGCGTTTATCGGGTGCAAGAAATACGAAAGAATCACATACGGCAACTATTCCACCTATCGTCGATCCTACAGCGGGTGTTCGCTACGACAAGTGTCGCAGGCCACGAGCCGGGACATATTTTCGTTTTGGAAGAAGGTATTATGGGTAGTGGCCTTGACTAGGTAAATCTCGTCCTTATTATTAAAAACATCACCGAAAATCGTCTCAAACGACTCGTCGAAGCATTAACCTCTACACGCTAAAGGATCGTCGTCTCACTTCCATGTCGGGTACTTTCCTCCAAACATATCACGATCAAAAGACAGGCCATTCGACGGTTTTCACACGAAATTGTGCAATAGTTATTTTTTTGTTCATCGACGGCTCTATACCGCCAACTCGCATTCCAACTACACTGTCGACATCGAGCCCTTCTACTCCGATCGCTATACTTGTCCTACTTGACAATAATTGAGGTCCGCGACAAATTCAATAATCTAGTTGTCGACTATGTCGATCTAAATGGTCACAGGGAAACATCCACCTGATGTACTTAAACGTGTCATATTACCCTGAGGCTGTTCCATTGATTGGCTATACCAGCATATATAGCAATACAATCGTTATGAGTGCGGCGACTAACATGTTCATTAACTGCAAAACTCTTGCTAGTATACAAGACGATCTCGGTACGTGCTTCAAGGATTGAGTGGAAATAATCTGCAATCTGTGAGTTCAATTTGTGTGAGGCTCGGAAAAAAGTATGGTGTAGCGGCTGCGCCGGATGAAGAAGCGAATGGGGGAACGAATTGATTGATGGAAGGAATTTGAATATCATCGAACCATATAAACAATTTAAAATGAAATGATCGATTGGGAAGAACGGAATTAAGAATAGCAAATTACATAAAAATATTAAAATGAAGTAAACGAAGTAAAAATTTAAAAACAAAAAAAAATGAATGAATTAAACGAATGATAAATTATGGATAATTAGAATTAAAAAAATGGAAATGAAATTTTACCCAAAAAATTCAATAGAATTAAAAATAAAGCAACTATAAGATGAATTTAAAAATAAAATAAATTAATAAAAGACATGACATGACAAGGACGGGACGGAATGTAATTAATTAAAAATAAATACCCCTTAAAAAAATAAAAAAATATAATTAAAACAATAACAATAAAAGAAAGAAAAAATGAACGTGAAGTGATGTTTTCTCGTTGTTCGGTTTTTTTTTCCTCTTTGATTTGATGATGATAGGCTAAAGGCCAATTTATGAAGATGAACCCGAGCGTTTAGCTCCTTTGCCCCGAACCTCAATAAGGGGCCACGACGAAAAATGTTTGAAGGACAGTCGTGGCTGAGGTAGGGTGGGCAGAACAGGGCGCTAATAACACCAGAGCGCCCTGACAAATCGCGAAGTCGCGCAACTCCACCGCTTCTTGGTCTTTCACGACCTATTGGGAAGATATTCCAATTTTAAATACCCTGGAGTAAGCCGACACGAAATTTTTGTTGTATAGGTCTAGGGTTTATGGTCTGAGGTAGAACAAGAACCACCCCACACTGCCGTAGCTAGTCCCGGCCGCCAGCAAGCGTGTCGCTTCCGTTCTACTTCAGCCACCAGTTCAGACGTAGGAGGAATTGGCCCATTCTGTCCCGAACCTTTAACCATCCTTCGACTATTTTGACTTTCTCAAGTCAAAATAGTTTTTCCAAGACCTCAAACACAACAACTAGGAAATATATTTATGCAGGATAGTGGATCCTGTCATCGTGCCCATATTATAAAAAACCTCTTCTCTAACTCCGATATTCCAACTCTTCCTTGGCCAGGTAATTCTCCCGACCTTAACTCTATAGCGAATCTCTGGAGTCTGTTAAAATCTGAAGTTTGTTCCTCTCCTAATCCTAGCCTTGTTTCCATCTACGTGTTTTGTTTTCAAAAGCACGATCTGTTTCCATCTACATTTGAGTTTCATATCGTGTTTTGAATGTCCCAGCGGAAAAATTCCAAGCACTTAAGGAGGACTTAAAATGAAGGACTACATATCGAAGCAGTTTAGGAGCCCTTATCACATATAAAGATAAAATACTTTAAAATTGGTTCAGAAAAGAAAAAAATATTTTTTATTTCATTTTTGCAAAGAGTTTTGCCATAAACGAAGAGAAAATATTAAAAAAAACTTAGTGGTCCTAATTCGTTGAACAGGGACTGTACATATGTACTGGAGATGACTTGCAGTGACTGCATAAAAGGCGGTCGTTATCGAATTCACCCACACTGAAATTAACAACAATTGACACTAGGCTCCTGTTTTTACACTCACATTTATAGATGTTCTGGCCTTGAAATAAGTACGCTAAGAAGCAACAATTTCAAACATCTCACTTTTCTGGCTCAAAGCTTTATAAATACCGGTGGCTTGTCTACAGTATATAATGATATGTATGATTGTGTCTCACCAAATCTAAAGATAAAGTAGAAAACCTAAAATGGAGAGTCAAAGACAAACAACAAGATATTTTCATTATAGTTATTAAAAAACTGCTGTAGAATTCTCCACGTTGTATATGCGACTTATTTAATATAAGTGCAAATAGTACATATTTTTTTGAATAACATAATTATCACAAACAATTATTGATTACTTATTTAGCTATTTAATAACTTTTTATAAAAATTATGAATTATAGTAATGAAAAATAAACTATTTATAGCGACAATAATTATTTTGAAAAATTGATGACTTAATCTGACTTGGCATATACAACCGCCGTGCGTGAAGGGCTGTAAACCTAAAATGAAAAATAAATTAATAAATTGTGTAAGGGCTTTAAAAGATTTGTTTAGTCCGAAGCAAACACTTTTTTTTAGTATTTTAAAATGATTCTTAAGGGGTCATACACGTTTAGAATTTTGAAAAAAAAAAAAATTATGTTTTCTAAAAGTACATACAGTAGAGTCCGTTTATAATGGCATTGAAGGGACATCGCAATCAGGTCAAACTAACCGGACGTTATATAAAGCTTATATTACACTGTATGACCACGCTATCAAATTGCAGTAATATGCAATGCGAAGTAGGCGCATCCAAAAAAATCTCACTGTGAAATTTATTTGTACCACTTGGTCAAACAGTGTAATACAAGCTTTAAGCAGACGTTGAAAGAGCATGACAAATTTAGGTTCAATGAAATCGTTAGGAAAACTTTTTCGCGTGAAAATAAAACAATTAATGTACAATGTACAAAACTAAACAAACATTTGCACTAAACAAAACAGTGTCCAGAAAATAATTTAATGCGAAGATGAGTGAGAAACAATGGACAATGAACCTCATAATAACCGGACTAATTAAGAAATAAACAAACATTATAAGAAAAATGCGTCATTATAAGCAGTTGGTCACATTAACCGAAGTCATTTCAAGCGAATTAAAATCCATACTTTTTATATGAAACTCGAACTTCCGAGCGCAGTTGTGTCATGTCCGTTTGGTTTGTCATTATAAGCGGACTTCACTGTACTTCTAAGAATGTTGTGTGAAAATTTCATAAGAATCAGTGAAGTATAGTTATAGGCTATTGCGAGACTGTACTCGCGGCCATATACGTGCCCCGAAACCGTAAACTTAAGCTTTAAACGCGTTTTTCTCAAGATTAATTTTTCACAGTCGGTGATCGCGATATCTCAAAAATTATTCAATCGATCATCTTGAAATTTGGTGTACTTATTTTAAACATATGTATCTCGTGATTGAAGGATTTTTTTTTAGTGAAAACTTTTTGTTTAATTCAGGAATAAAGTATGATTTTTAGGTTAAAAAGGCGTTTTTTTTAAACGTCGCTATTTTGTTAAAAATTAATATTTTCTAACAATAACGTGAAAGTAAAAATGTATCCCAGTGTGAATTTGCTAACCTATAATCGCATAGAATACCACTCACATGATAATTTACCCATGGGTTTACTTGGGAGATAAGCTAATCACCAAGTTTCGAAAGCAAAGGCAAGACCGGTTGAAAGGATAATCGCAATGTTCCAAAATCAAACCAGAGAAATTTTATCGAAGACGCAATAGAAAAAAGAGTATATAGCCCTCACACAGAAAATAAATAAATAAAAGCCGAAAGTCCTAGTCACTAGCGCTCTTAATAATTTTTGTATTTTAAAAAAAAATTAAATAAATAAGAATTCAACAGTATTTTACCCGAACATGTTTTTTAAAAATTCCCGTTAATCAACTTTTAAGAACAAATTGAAATAAATGGTTGCACTTACTTGAATAAAATTACGGCGACCAGCATAACCTTCGGGATTAGAATAATGAACGCATTTCTTATCGAGGCGGTTATGTCCACCGAACAGTTCATCATCGGAGCTCAAAACCGCTTTATATGAGCCAGCTATTTCTATCCCTGTTAAAATAAATTTCGTTCAGCAAGTTTTAATTATTAAATAATGTAAAATTTTACCAATTCTATAATCAGTAAAACTTTTCGAAGCATGGAAATTAAAAACAAAAACCAGTCCGGCTCTTTCAAAAGCTATAACTTTATCATCTTCATGTTTCCAGCTCACATATCCCGGACCAGCATGTAACCACCCATATTTCTCTTCGGCAAAATTCATAGCTTTGTCAAATTCATTCAAAAATTTGTACTTTAAAAGGGAATCGTCCACTAAATTCCATTGACGTCGAGCATAATGATATGAATCATTATTGCCAATTCGGGGAAAGTCCAACCATTCGGGATGACCAAACTCATTTCCCATGAAATTTAAATATGATTCACCTCCGAGCGCATGCGTTATTAATCGAATCATTTTGTGGAGTGCAATGCCGCGATCAATAATCAGTGAAGATTCAGATATCATCGACATGTGAGTGTACATCTCCTTATCCATCAACCAAAACGCAATAGTTTTGTCACCTACTAAAGCTTGATCGTGGGATTCTGCATACGCCACTGTGTCTTCCTTCCATCTACGATTTGTTAGCGTATGAACAAGATTTCCTATATTCCAATCCTCATCGCGCTGCCCTTTCAGAATTTCAATCCATTTGTCCGGAATAGCCATTCCAAGTCGATAATTGAATCCAACACCACCCTCAGATATTGGACGACACAATGTCGGCATACCGGACACATCCTAAATATCCAAGTTCTTTAGAAATAAATATAACTAGTGAAATTACAGACATACTTCAGCTATGGTAGTAGTTTGGGGATTCAGTTCGTGTATCATATGATTAGCTAACGCTAAATATATAAGGGCGTCCGTGTCAACATTTAAGCCGAAATACTCATTGTAATCTCCACTGAAGCCCTCTCCAATACCTCTGGAATGGTACAACATGGAAGTTACGCCATCAAATCTGCAGAAAAATAACGAAGAACAAATTCATAATAGATAGTTGAAGAAATAGTTGAAAGAAACACACCTATAGCCGTCGAAATTGTATTCATCACTCCACCATCTTAAATTTGATAGCAGAAATCTTAGGACTTCATATTCCAAATAATTAAATAATCTGCTGTCCCATAAAGTGTGAACGCCTCGACCACCTGCATGGAAGAAACAACTATCCGTCCCATCAAACTCGTTCAACCCATCCTGCACATTTTTGCTCGCATGCGAATGCACTACGTCCAGTAAAACATAAAGCCCGTGCTTGTGTGCAACATCGATCATTCTTTTCAACTCCTCAGGTGTTCCATATCGGCTGGAAGCTGCATAAAAGCTCGTTACTTGGTAACCGAAACTTGCATAGTACGCATGTTCCATAATGGCCATCACTTGAATGGCATTATAACCTTGTTTCGCAATTCTTGGAATAATATTATCGGCAAAGTTATTGTAACTTCCGACCTCAAGCTTTTCTGTTGCTATACCAACGTGACATTCGTAAATACGCAATGATTTTGGACGTTGCTGTTTTGGCTGACTAAACTTATACCGCTGAAGATTTTACATAAATTAATAGAAATTATCAATTAAGAAATATATTACTCACTTCATTTGCTGGAGGATTCCATACATACTGTTTAAAATTCGTACCCTGATTTAACTCTTTTAAAGGCTGTCGAACGTATGTTGCCCATGGTGATAAACGATCTACAAGTTGTCCCCCTTGGGTCCTTATTATTATCTTAATCTCTGAAAGATGTTTTATTGGACTGCTGCCATCAGGATTAACCGGCAATTTTAGTTCCCATTTACCGAAATCGAGTTTCTCAAATGGGTGACTCTCCCATTGCCAACCATCTATTTGATACAATATTCTTTTTTAACTGATCATATATAAAGATATATAATTCAAGAGCTTACTAAAATCGCCTGTCAAGTACACTTGCCGAGCTCCTGGTGCCCACTCTCTTATTATTACGGAATTGTCAGATTGGAAATGCATTCCATAATACAAGTATGCTTGCGAAAATTCATTCATTCCCCCTTCAAGTTTGTTTATTTTGGAAAGCCAGTTCTGTAAGCAGCCATGCCTGTAACAAATTTATAAATTATTAATTTAAAGTTAAAGAATAAATTCGTAAACTCTAAAAGACATCGGATGAGGGGAGAGTCTATAGAGACTGATACGTACCTACTCTACACTGCACAAACCATGCGACTGCTCTCTTTATATTTAAAATTTTGAGGTAAACCCATTCATAGGTTTTTTTTTAAACCGAAAACGTCTGTATTTTTCGTACTATTTACATATTTAAATAAAAATTGGGTTAGGGTAAGCGTAAGAAATTAGAGAAATCTATATAAAATGATGATAAAAAGTTTTTGCTCGCAATTATGAAAGTTTTCTTGGAACATAAAAAACATAAATATAAAAGAGGATGTATGTATGTGCCTATGTTAAATCATCATATAATTGGTGGTACGAGACTTATTTCAATACTTGAGTGTATTTCATATGATTAGCGTCAGTTCATTCGTTTTCAGTGTAGTAGTTATGCCGGTCCTATTACTAAATGGTAAAGTTGGACGATGAATTTTCGATGGAGGACGGAGGATGGAGGAAGGTGGATGATGGATAGAAGATGCATGATGGTGGATAGAGGATGGAGAATAGAGAATGAAGGAACAAGGAAGCAACGGAAATAACGGGAGAGATGGAAGCAATGGGAGAATTGGAAGCAACGGGAGAAATGAAAGTAACGAGAGAATTGGAAGCAACGGGAGCAACTGAAGCAACGTAGAAATGAGAGCAACAGGACCAACGGGAAAAACGGAAGGAACGGGAGCAACGGAAACAAATGTAGAAATGGAATCAGCGGGAGCAACGATAGTATAGCGCCAAACGGTACGCGGCACTTTTAATATAAAAATTTACCAAAAGGATACTAGATGCACGTGTGAACTCGGAATGTTACGGAGGTGGGTATATCGGGACCGAAGCCGTAGCCGGAGGTTTTAAATCTGATTTATCGGAGTCGGAGCCGGAGTAGAAGACATGCTTATGTGATGATGTCTTAAGGTGTTAACTTAAGTGCAGGTTTTTTTTTATAAAGGAACATGATTCACAAAGCGAACTATATCTTATCAAGTAAGATACACATCTGAAAGTAAATCACACTTTAGGGATTAGTCCTTTCCTATAAGATGAATGGCCGCCTGAAATGGACCAAACCAGATACCTGTATTAGCACCTCTGCGAAAAAAGTCTACATACACCGCTTAATAATGTTATATAAAGAAAACAACAAACACTAGATTCAAATCAAAACTGCTAGAATATGCAATAATATGAAACAAACAATAAAGTAACAAAAAATACCAAAATAATCCGTTATTTCTTTTATAAAACGAAAAAAGGAGCGATGAGCACACCACAAAAGTCTACATACAGCAAAATTAATTCAAGGAATTGCATTTTCTTAACTGTCATTTCTCCGAAATTTGAAAACTGTTGATTGGATTGCCTTTTCGTATTTCACTATATTTGTTTAGAGTTAGTTTCGATCACGGTCTTACATACAGGTCTGGAAACTGCCGTGGTGGGGGTAGACACTTTTTTGATGCATGTGAACCACAGAACTTCTTGTTATTATCAACTGAGTCGCTACTATCGCTTAGTTGCACAAGCGCAAGAACGTTCATTCCTGACGTCGTGATTATGACATGACAATATAAATGTCAAACGGCGATTTCGGAAAATTGTGAGAAAATTGTAAAGGACGTTACGAAATATGCTGATGAATTGCATAAAAAACATAAAACTGTAAAGGAAGAAGAATCGGCTACACTAGAGACTGTTCCAGCGATGCAAGCAACAGAAAGAACTCGCTCCACAACAGAGTACCGAACCGGTGCCTGAATCTGCACCAACAACAACAGAAATTCCGGCTGAAATTATGGCATCGAATCCGCACAAAGAAGGAGAAAACAGTGGACAATGATAAATCAAAAGCAAAACAATCGTCGTCTTCGAGCAGTTCCAACTCGGATTCGGAGGATAGCTTAGTCAAAAGTCTTGATAAAACGGTCAAACAAACAATTAAACAAGAAAAACCGAACGGCATCGAAAAGCCTGCCACGCAACCTACTGTTAAAGTTAAAAAGGAGCCCAATTCGGAAAATGGAAAGTCATCATCGTCCTCCAGTAGAAGCTCGGACGATTCTTCATCTTCTGACAACGAAGTTGAAAAATCGAAAAAAGTCTCCGAAGAGGACGTGATTTGCTTGGGAAATGTCGAAAATATCGAAGATCTTTTCAACGAAACCGACACCGACACCGACTATAACGAAATGTCTCCTCTGCGACAAAGTTGTAAGTTCCTCTAATTTCTCCTTGTCTTCAATGTTTTACGTTTATGTAATTATAAAAATTTTTATTCATTTGCCAGTTTGGCAAATTTTTTTTTTACAATAAATTTTTTTTTTATTTTTGATTTTCCTGATATACAAATTGTCGCATTCTTAATCTTATATAATAATGTATGGACCACGATAAAATATTGGATGCATGATCCATACAGGGAAAAGAAAAATTAGTATTATGGATACCTCTTTCGATTCCGAGCACTGATCCCATTTTTGTATTGGTGTGTGCACCGTCTCCTATTATGCCATGAATATAAGCTCCGGATTTCTCTAAAAGAGCTATTGCTTTCACTGCCAGTTTCGCCAAGTCGTCACCTTTGACAACATTTTTAGAAGCAAAAACTGCTATGGGTTGTGTGAAAGTATCGGCGAGAGGTTGAAATAAAAAAACCCAATCCGTGTGTTGCCTGGTCGCCTATATCGGTAGCTTTCGAAAATTCGTCCCTGAAATCTGTCAATCCACTGTAAGTGAGGGTCTTCGAGGATACAGTAACTGATTTTCGCAGATTTATCTCGTCGAGTACTAATAATCCATGACGCTGCATTGGCTTCTTAGATTCTAATTTTTTTTTAAATATTTCGAAGAACTTTTCATCAAATCCGCACTTGAAGTCGATTAAGGAAAAATAATTTCGAACTGTTCTCGCGCATGGTAGAGGTACGATGCGATTTTTCCTTAAAAACTCAATATGCAGGAGATCGAATGTTCATCAGCATGCATAGCATCAGCCATTCCTTTGAGTACCTCTTGGCCATTGCCACTTTTTCTTTTCGCTGCCATTAGTATTTCACTTAAAACGGTTTTTTGTGCTTCTGGGATATTAAATGTTGAGCATTTCTCTTGCAGCAAGTGGTCATAAATAACAGAAAATTCATCCTGTTTTTGCCTTAATTTTTCAGTCACTAGTTTTAATCTCAAGGCATTCAGATTCTTCAAGCGGCGTTCAAATTTAAGCCTTTCCACATCACGCATTTTGTACCAGTATCACATCCCGGCACTACACAAGTATTGGGCATTATTTATTTAAAAAAAAAAAATTCCGTTAATTGTAACGATTTCTGCCGACGTTTCAATCACAGTTTGTTTATATTTTTCACGGTCGTGAACAATGACAGAAAACACCACGAGAGCTTCACGGACCTGGTGGTCAATACGACAACAACATAAATGTCTTTCACTTTTGTGTCTACCCCCACCACAAAAAATTGCATTGAGTTTCCAGACCTGTATATACGACCGTGGTTCCGATAAACGATTGCATTGAAGTAGTGGAAAAATGAGCTCTAAAAAAGAAATTTCGAAGGATATACGCCTTTTAGTTGTTAGATTGCGACAGGAAGGAAAATCCTTGGGCGAAATCGCCGGAATAGTTAAAGTGAGTCGTCCCACCGTCAAAAGCACTGTAAAAAAATTTAACTTAAATGGCAGTATCGATAATAAACCAAGATCTGGGCGACCTAGAGTGCTAAGTGAGCGTAATACTCGATCAGTTTTAGAAAAAATCCTAAGATAAGTGCACCTGAACTGGCGAAATATATTCAGAATGGCTTCGGTAAAGTCTTACATCCTGAATCCGTGCGAACAACATTACGATCTGCTGGCTATCATGGAACGAATCGCAAGGATAAAACCGTTTATATCTACAGTAAATCGGCAAGAGAGACTTGATTTCGCTAAGATGCATCTAAAAAAGGACTTCGAATTTTGGAAAACTGTACTTTTTACGGATGAAAGTCGCTTCAATATGTTTGGTTGCGATGGTCCAGGAAAAGTTTGGAGGAAGGCTATTGAATTTATCATTTTTTGTTCAAGTCATAAACACTCAGCATGGTTGTATATTTTCATGTTCATAGTTACTTTTGTATTATTTGACATAAAAATATAGATTCCAATTTTCCATTCAATAGGTAGAAAATTTTTTTTAAAAAAAAACTTTGAATTTTTGATTTTCAAAGCATAATCCTTTCTCCTCAATAATAATAATTTTTTCTTCTCGAAAGTAACAAATGGAAGGCGATCGAATGAACATCGAAAGTTTGGAAGGTGGCAGCAATTGGCTGACATGGAAATTCCAAATTCGCATGATTTCGATGCGAATTGTTCGATGTGGTCGACGGGACTGAGGAGAAACCAAAGTTTGCGGACGAAAATTATGCATCGAAATATTCAGCTTGGAAGAAAAAGGACACCAAGGCAAGACGAATTATTTCGACGGCATGCAGAAAACAGGCGCTTTTGCAAATCATGAATGTGAGTTGGCTAGTGAGATGTGGTTGATGCTCAAGAGCACCTATGAGCAAACATCGAAGGCAAACATTTTATTTTTGCAACAAAAATATTATGGATATGCAAAAGAGACAGGTGATGATATTTCAATTTTTTTATCGAAGTTAATGGAAATTGTGCAGCAGCTGCGAGATCAGAAAGAAACCATATCTGATTCCATGGTAATTTCAAAAATTTTAATGACATTACCTGCCGAATATAATCATTTTCATAGTGCATGGGAATCTGCAAGTCCTGAAAGTCAAACTTTGGCGAATCTTCGAGCGCGACTGATGGCGGAGGAGCTTCGTCTGAAATCGCAGGAACAAGTCGAGGAGGTGGAAGCGCTGATGGCCAAACGAACTTTTCCCAAGAAAAACAATAATAACAAAAAGGAAAATTTGTCGAACAACAACCACAAAGCAACGAGTAAAAGCGACAAACTTAAAGGTAAATGTTTTAAATGTGGGAAAAATGGTCATTGGAAGCGGGACTGCCCCGAAAAGAAGAATAATTTCAACGTAAAGTGTGAAGATAGCTCGGTCGAGGTTTTCGTTTGTCATACAGCAGCAAGCGAGGACAAAGACATGGATTTTGGATTCGGGTGCAACAAATCATATGAGTCACAATCGTGATTGGTTTGAAAATTTTATCGAAATATCAGAACCAGTGAAGATCGGAAATGGTAAACAAATTTTGGCTCAAGGTAAAGGCGATATCAGCATTCGCGCATTCAATGGCAGTGATTGGTTTCGCAAGCGAGTCATAGGAGTTTTGTACGTACCAGATCTTCAGATGAATTTATTTTCATCAGGAAAGGTAGCGGATCAAGGATATGATTTGTGTATGAATAGCAAGCGCTGCGAACTGCTGAAGGACGGAAATGTTGTTGCAGTGGGAGTTCGCCGAAAAGGATTATTCCAAATGCTATTCAGAGTGATTGAACCATCACAGGTCGAGGCTGCGGCAAATATAGCAGTAAAAAAGGAATCGCTTCGTTCATGGCATGAATTACTTGGTCATCAGAATCTAGTGCATGTGAAGAAGTTTTTGCGAGGCCGTAACATCGATTTTATCGACGAAAATTTTACATGCGAAGCTTGCGTGTATGGTAAACATCATCGAAGTAGCTTTAAGAGTCGAGAAGAAAGATCGAAGTCATGCGGTGAAATAATTCATACGGAGCTCAATACATTTCTTATTATTGAAAGATGACTTTTCACATTTTCGGTATGTCTACTTCATGAAGCAAAAGTCCGAAGTAGCAGACATCATTAAAAAATGTGTGAGGCTAATTCAGAAGGAGCACGGTCACAACGTTCGTATTGTTCGGTCTGATAATGGTACGGAGTTTGTCAACGGAGAATTAAAAATCTTTTTCGACGATTTTGGTATTCATCACCAGCGAACTGTGCCATATACGCCAGAGCAAAACGGCTGTGCGGAGCGGGAAATGCGAACTATTGTTGAATCTGCAAGAACAATGCTTCAATCAAAACAAATTGAGAAGAAGTTTTGGGCTGAGGCGGTAAATTTAGCAGTTCATGTGCTAAACCGAAGCGGAACGAGCACAGTGGCAGACAAGTCACCGTATGAATTGTGGCACAGAAAAGAGGTAAAGCTGGATTATCTGCGTACTTTTGGCACGGAAGTTTTCATTCACATTCCTAAAGAGAAGCGTAAGAAATTTGATCCAAAGGCAATCAAATGCATTTTTGTTGGCTACGATAGTTTTTCGAAAGGATATCGAGTTTGGAATCCGAAGACAGGGAAAATTGAAATCTCCCGAGATGTTGTATTTTTGTTAGAGGAATCCATGGCCACACTCGATATCAGGGCTGAAGAAAAAGTAAACAAACATGCGAAAGATAAAGATAATGAAAATGCGGAAGTTTTGATCGCGCCGGAACGACAAGAGCATCGTGGCGCAATATGTGATCTTGATGACAGAAATTTTATCAGTCAGCGACTACGCGATCGAAGCGTCATTACAGCGGCGAATTTTTCATTAGATAATTATTATGCTTTGTTGACAATCAGCGAGGAACCAAGGACGTATGAACAGGCAATTCAATCTGATGATCACAAGCAGTGGAAAAAAACAATGGATGATGAATAAGATTCACTCATACAAAATTGTACGTGGATTTTGGTCGAGGTACCAGCTGACCAAAGAGTGATCGACAATCGATGGGTTTACAAGGTGAAGCAAAATCCAGATGGAAGCATTGATCGCTACAAGGCGCGATTAGTAGTGCGAGGTTTCACACAAGAATACGGCATCGATTACCATGAAACTTTCAGTCCGGTGGTAAAGTTCACGTCGATCAGAGCGATCCTGGCATTGGCGACAGCAAAACGAATGAAACTGAAGCAATTCGACGTGAAAACTGCTTTTCTATACGGCGATTTGGAGGAGAATATTTACATGAACCAGCCAATAGGATACGATGATAAAAGCGGGCAAGTGTGCAAGCTGATGAAGAGTTTGTATGGTTTGAAACAAGCGTCACGTTGTTGGAATAAGAAGTTTACTTCTTTCGTGAACAAATTCGGTTTCAAAGCGTGCGAATCGGATCCGTGCGTTTTCGTTTGTAATGGTAAAGATGGAATGTTGATTTTGGCAATTTATGTCGATGACGGATTAATTGTAGCGGAGAAGCGCGAGTATATCGAATCAGTCATCAAATACTTGCAAAAAGAATTTGAGATCAAGGTTTTCGAGCTGGAATGTTTTTTGGGACTCGAAATTGATCAGCGAGCGGACGGTTCGATTCACATGCATCAACAAGGTTATGCCAGAAAAGTACTTGATCGTTTTAACATGATGAATTGCAATGCAGTGTCAACGCCATTGGACAATTCACAAAATCTTGGCGATTTTGAGGCAGGCGGAAAGATTGACTTTCCATATCGTGAGGCAGTTGGAAGTTTGATGTATTTGGCCGTTGCAACAAGGCCGGATATCAGCTTTGCAGTTGGAAGTGTCAGCCGATACTTGGAAAAACCAGCTGTAGCACAAGTGAATGCCGTAAAACGTATTTTCAAATACATCAAAGGCACAATAGACATGGGAATTCGTTTCGAGCAGGAAAATGACTTGCATTTTTGCGGGTACAGCGATGCGGATTACGCAGGCGACGTCATAACACGCAGATCGACGTCAGGTTACGTTTTCATGTTTGGCGGAAGCGTAATCAGTTGGGGATCGGAGCGACAGAAATCAGTCGCATTATCAACAACGGAATCTGAATACATGGCAGCATCTCATGCCATAAAGGAATTGGTCTGGTTGAAGAATCTTTTGGGCGAACTTCTACAGGAGAACAATAATGCGCCAATATTTTACATGGACAATCAGAGCGCAATTAGACCCGGAGTTTCATAAGAGGACGAAACATATCGACGTACGGTATCACTTCATTAGAGAAAAGTTTGAAGACGGACTTTTCAAATTGAAATATATTCACACGGATGACCAAGCAGCCGATATCATGACGAAGGCATTGTCGAAGCCAAAACATCAATTTTTTTGTTCGTTGATGAGTGTTATGCCAAAGAATTAACGTAATTTTTTTTTAAAAAAAAAATAAGTATGTTTTCATTATTCAGTAAATGTTGGCATCGACTTATAACAAAAAGTGGGAGTATTGAATTTATCATTTTTTGTTCAAGTCATAAACACTTAGTATGGTTGTATATTTTTATGTTCATAGTTACTTTTGTATTATTTGACATAAAAATATAGATTCCAATTTTCCATTCAATAAAGGCCAACACTGAAATGAAGAAGATGCATCTTAGCGAAATCAAGTCGCTTTTGCCGATTTACTGTAGATATAAACGGTTTCATCCTTGCGATTCGTCCATGATAGCCAGCAGATCCTAATGTTCTTCGCACGGATTCAGGATGTAAAACTTTACCGAAGTCATTCTGAATATATTTTGCCAGTTCAGGTGCACTTATCTTAGGATTTTTTCTCACTTTTTCTAAAACTGATCGAGTAATACGCTCACTTAGCACTCTAGGTAGCCAGATCTTGGCTTATTATCGATACTGCCAGTTAAAATCCTTCGAAATTTCTTTTCTAGAGCTCATTTTTCCACTATTTCAATGCAATCGCTTATCGAAACTAACTCTAAACAAATATAGTGACGAAAAGGCAATACAATCAACAGTTTTCAAATTTCGGAGAAATGACAGTTAAGAAAATGCAATTCGTTGAATTAATTTTGCTGTATGTAACCTTTTGTGGTGTGCTCATCGCTCCTTTTTTCGTTTTTTTAAAGAAATAACGGATTCTTTTGGTATTACTGTATTATTTATAATACAGTATTGTTATCGATTTTTAAAAAAAAAAAAATTTGCTGCCCTCAAAATTTTTTTTTCCACGTTTCATGACTAGTAGACGCGAAAAAAGCAATAAAAATTTTCACTCCGTCTGTACGCCGTACCCCGTACGCCGTACGTCGACCGCCCCAAAATCTTTGAAGGCTCGTAGCTCTCAAACCAGTAGAGGTATTAAATTAAAACTTTTTCTAAGAATAGACTTGGTGGACCCCTTGAATTGACATTATTTTCAGGGGAGGAGGTGTAGGGGGGAAGGCGGGGGTAAGCGTTTTAGACGAAAAACTTAGGTTTCTAGATCTCAAGAACCGCTTGTGTTAGGAGGCTGAAACTTAGAATTTCTATAGAGCTTTGATAATGGACCCATTTGCAAAAAAAAAACAGATATGGGTGAAGGGGTGTGGGAGTGGAGGGGGAAAAAAATGCGTCCGAAACGCAAAAATGCCGAGATCGATAAATTCTAAAATCCATATCTCCTAAACCATTAATAGCAAGCAATTAAAACTAAACAAATATCTGTAGTTATACTAGGAGAGTAGATTGAAACAAAATTTTTGAGTGGGGGTAGTGGCGTACGGGGGTGGGGGGTGAAAAACTTTAGATTACGATATCTCACAAACTAATTGGACCAGAAAAACAAAATTCGGTTTTATTATAAAGATTGATAAATAAAGATTGCTCAAAGTAAAATATTTGAAGGGGGGGGGGGGGGGAGGAGCACGGAAGTGGGAGGGATTAGAATTTTTCAAAAATAACACGGTTCATATCTCAATAACAGTGTAAGATGGATGTTTCAAATTTTTACCAGAAGTAGGCCTAATAGAACCCTAGTAGGGAAAAAAAGTTTGGGGGTGTGGGTGTAGAGGGTGAGGGTGGGGAAGGGTGAGAAAGAAAAAGTTCCGATGCTTATATCTTAAGAATCTATAATGATAGGAAGCTGAAACTTGGTATTTAGATAAAGCTATAGTAGTGGCATGGTAGAAAAATAAAATTTTTTTTAGGGGTAGTATGGAACGGGAGGGGGGGGGTGTTTTCCCTAAATTTAGAACGGCTTATGCTAGGAAGTTGAAAGTCGGTACGTATATGTAAATTAACTAGAAAAGTAATTCTGATAAAAAAAAATTCAAATATTCATTGGCGTTCAGAAGGGGGGGGGGGCAAAAAAAAATATCGGTTAATACAAAATGCATATATTTTCACGATTTTCGTCATATCTACTAGGTCTTTCGAAATATTGAACTCATTTTTATTCTACGGATTCTTCATGTGAATACCTAGAATGTGTTTTCAAGATTTTTTGAAATTCGACCCCTAAGAGGGTGTAAACTGGTTGTATACTTTTTCATGAATTCCACCATGTTTCTCAGGTCTGATCAGATATCGAATATCTTTTTACCTCTCCAGGTTTGTTTAATAATCACCTATTTTTAAGTTTTTTTTTTTTCAACCTCTAGACCGCATCCCGGAATATGACCCAATTATTTAATTCATATGTTACACCCTTTTCTAACCGCTTCCCGAACTTTTTGTTAGGTTTTCAGTCACATAGTAACATACACCGCATCCCCGTATTGAACGCGTTCTGAACTTCTGCCGGAAAAATAATGCAGTTGCGCCCAGACTGTTGGCAGATTTTTTTTGTTACTTTATTGTTTGTTTCATATTATTGCATATTCTAGCTGTTTTGATTTGAATCTAGTGTTTGTTGTTTTCTTTATATACCATAACTAAGCGGTGTATGTAGACTTTTGTGACCGAGTGTATGTAATTATCTAATCTAACCTTTTGGCAGCCCAGACGTGTTTCGATTCCAACAACAGAATCTCAACATTGGACTTAACATTTCTACTAATCAACCCTAGCTCCTTGTTTTTTCTCACAAAGTTTTTTATTTTACTTATAATGTACAGCAAGGAATTTTACCGCTTTCAAAATTTATTGCGTTACTTAAGGAGCAACACCGCTGTAACAGTCTAAAAAAATTCTCTTTCTCGACAATTTTTTTTTAAATGGAAGGAAAGGAAATAGATAAATAATATTTTGGGAACTGAATAACCATATATTTAAATATATAATAGAAAAACAATTAGGTCAAAAATTTACAAAATGGCGGAACTAAAATCATTCTCCCGGGGCATGTTAAATTCTAGGCGCTCTGCGGCCTGCAGTTTTGCTTACGTAAATTTGAATCACTGAATCTTCATGAGTATAGCTAGAGAATGACGTACGGGAATTTAATAATATTGAGTTTTGTGCGGTTGGCGAGAATTTGAATAATTTTTTTCAATTTTCGACCAAAAACAGGACAGTTATTTGCTAATAACTATTTTTTAAATCAACGTATCAAAAATTCCGAACGTCATTCTCTTAGGAATATTATTTTGAAGATATGGTAAAAAATTCAAATGAAAAGAATGCAAATTGTTCGAGATAAGTTGCAGGCCGATTTCGAAAATTGTGTTTCGAGAAAAACGCGTTCGAAGTTTTGAAATGTGTTACAGACATGAACAAGTAAATAATTCTATGTTACTAGTTTTTCATGGTCATGCTACCATTGAAGCTATTAAATGTTAAGAGTTTGTTGTTCTTTCCGGTGTCAGTGGAGTGAAGCTCCAATACGAAATCCCCGACTGTTGATTGATCGTAGTACTTGACAAATTTTGGAAAGAACTTTCACTGGAGAGGCCAGTTTATCATAAGATTTTTGTGTTGGACTAGGTCCGAAGGAGCTGCTTCGTCATCGGAATGCAGAAGACTCTTCAGAGGGTGTATTCTAGCCAACTTCCTCTCCAGTGAAAGTTCTTTCCAAAATTTGTCAAGTACTACGATCAATCAACAGTCGGGGATTTCGTATTGGAGCTTCACTCCACTGACACCGGAAAGAACAACAAACTCTTAACATTTAATAGCTTCAATGGTAGCATGACCATGAAAAACTAGTAACATAAAAGTATTGGTAAAAATAAGTTTTGCGTTGGACCCACTGGGCCCCGGACTTAACAACAGATTTTCAAGATTCATAGCCATATGGTTATCCAAGGTTACAACCATTTCATAGCCATATACGTCCCGCCTTTAGTATAAGGTAGATGTCCGGCAAGTTCCCGATTACATTATTCGTGGAAATGAATTTGGATTACGATGTTGCTATATAGAATTTGCCTCAGCAATTCCACCAGCTGTCAGGGTGTTTCGGAAGTTGGCTAGAATACACCCTCTGAAGAGTCTTCTGCATTTCAATGACGAAACAGCTCCTTCGGACCTAGTCCAACACAAAAATCTTATGATAAACTGGCCTCTCCAGTGAAAGTTCTTTCCAAAATTTGTCAAGTACTACGATCAATCAACAGTCGGGGATTTCGTATTGGAGCTTCACTCCACTGACACCGGAAAGAACAACAAACTCTTAATAAATAATTCTAATTTTAATTATTTTTTACCATAAATCTGCAACTCCAGGACCATGAAGCTGTCCTTCTAAGTTGAAATATTTCTCTTCAATACCTTTCCTCGACGATTTAATGGTGGTGGCGCGCCTTTTTTGCAGCAACTATCAATGAATTCTCAGCGTACTGGATTCGCTTAGCATCGAACTTGACACAAAAAGTGTAGCATTAGACGCCAATATCCACATCCAGAACCTTCGTAATCCGTGGTATGTTAGTCAGTCCATCATTAAAATTGCATACAGCGATATCCGTTGCTATATATAGGATTTTTACCCTTTTGTACATGAACTGACGCTATACTAACGAAATTCTGTGTGAAAATACATCCAATGGAACAAAAAACCTTTTTAGCGATATCTATTAGTATTATCCAGAAGTTAAAAACCAACAGGTAAATCATTAGGCAGTATCTTCTCAGATGGATACCTGATGCGACACAGGTAGTCGTTTCGAAGCAGCCTGACGCGCTCTCTAAAGAGCTCCAAATTCCAGGATAAAATTCATTTTCATGATTTAAAATTTTTTCTCCATATTCTCCAAGGTTCAAAGAATTTTTTAAGCAAATAAAAAAAAAATTGATTTTTCCAAATTTTTACAGTGGTGTTGGGCCTTAAGGCTAGAATTTTTTCTGACATATGTACATCAGTCAATTTATTGTCTCCATTAAGGGGGCTCATATGAGTAGAAAGCTGAAAAATTAGGTGAATTTTAGAAATAATTATCTCAAAAACTATTTGCTCGATTTTATTCAGATTGGTTTTATTCGAAAGTATATAGGTATGTTGAGGTACGCTAATAATTTTTTTTTCTAAATATATATCAACCAGGGGCGCTGCTGTCAGGGTCGGCACAAACAATGTCCGTCGCTCGCACGCTCTGCGGTTCCCAAGATTACACGCAGGGGGGTTGATCCAAAATAAAAATTTCAAAATGATTCTGAAAATGAAAAGTATGATGCCCATCGCTAAGTAGGGGTTTTTGGAAAAAAAAAATTTCACAAAATGGCGGCCGATTGAACTTTATTTTCAGTTTTTAACCTCAATTATCGACCTTTCTTGCTTGATAAAAAAAAAAGTAAATAAGATAAAAAAAAAAAATCCTACGTAGCGAAGGGGAGAACCTATTCAAGAATAATGTGTGAAATTTTGGAAGTAATCGGTTCAGCCGTTTTCCGAAGATTTTGGGAACCGCCATTGAAAAGTATGTTTCGAGATAATCACGTTTGAATGACGTGCTATATAGAGAATTCACGAATGGCCCATCCCGGTTAATTGCCCATAGCTTCCACAATTATTGGAATTTCAATACGAAATTTACAGACAACATTCTTAAGACTATAAACTTTAAGATGAGAGAAAAAAAATTTTGAAAATACAAAAACTTTCTACTCATATAAGCCCCCTTAAAGTAATCCACAGAAAAATAAACGGCACACGTTCGTACTTTTCTTCATACAACTTCTTTTAAAATTATCGGAATCGAAGTCGAAGTCGCAAGTTTAAAATAAATGGCAAGTTCTGAACTTTCGGAGTCGAAGCTCCATAATATCCCTTGTGTGATATTAGGTTTGTTCCTTTTGCCCGGTGTAAGTTGTTGTGTTTGAGGCCTTGGAAGAATTATTTTGACTTAGAAAAGTCAAAATAATTGAAAGGAAAAGGAAGGTTCGGGACAGAAGGGCCAATTCCACCTACGTCCGAATTGGTGGCCGAGTTTTCGCTGGTGCGACGCTCTTGCTGGCGGCCGGGACTAGCTACGGCAGTGTGGGGGGGGTACTTGCTCCGACTAGACCTATACAACAAAAATTATCAGCGCCGACTTATCCAAGGGTAGGTAAAAATTGGGATTATTTTCCCAATTGGTCGTGAAAGACCAAGAAGCGGTTGGATTGGCGCGGCTCCGCGATTTGTCAGGGCGCTCTGGTGTTAATAGCGCCCTGCTCTGCCCACCCTACCTCAGCCACGACTGTCCTTAAAACATTTTTCGCGTCGTGGCCCCTTATTGAGGTTCGGGGCCAGGGAGCTAAACGCTCGGGTTCATTTTCATATAATGGGGTTTAGCCGATAAACATCGTAAACCAAAAAAAAATTAATCCACCCCAAGAGAAAAAAAAATTATACGAGCTAAAACAGGAAACTTTATGTAAATTTATTACAAATTAATATAAAAAAAAAATTTACTCACCCCGTTAAATTTGCTGCTTTTCTATACTTCAAGATCCTCATTATAATTCATTTTTTTTGTTTTTTTTTTGTAAATTTTAATTTTATTTTTTTCTTTATTTTTAATTTATTCGTTACAGTCTATCTGTCCAGTCATGTCCGTATTATATTATTTAAATTAATTTTAAGCTTTATTTAATTTTAGTTGAATTTTAATTCCTGTTTATTTATTTGTTTTCTTTTTTTTTTTTTTTTTGATTTAATGATTTATTATTTGAAATTCAAATTCTCATTATTCACGTTGTTTAATCCCTTCGTGGCATTCATATACTTTTTCTTTTTCTTCTTCTAAATACGTTCGTTCATTCGAATTGTGATACTTTATATTTTTTTTTTTTTTAAAACAATTTTAAATTCCGGCTCATTTTCCAACTTCAAATTGTTAGCTGGCAAAGTTTGGCGCTTCTGAACTGCAGAAGATTGCGATGGACAAAAAAAAAGGAAATGTTTTCGACGAGTTGTATTAAAGGTTGAGACATTTTTGGCGTTGACGTTCGGGCGAAAATGTCAAACGGGGGGTTGGGGTCAAGCTCGACGATGACGACGACGCTAACCGATTCGTGGTTGATTTTTCTTTTTTTTTCATTACTTCTGTCGGCAAAATTTACTCGTATTTCTTTTTCGTTTACCGTCGTTCTGTCACACCTGTCTTCACAGGTAGTTAACGCTTTTCCTCGCGAAATTCGCGACCTTTCTTTCGACTTTGCGTTTAATTTAATTGAATTTATTAGTCCGCGTAGATTCCGTTTAACGGGAGCAAGAAGGAAACTGTTCTACACATACTCCGTATTCTGGACGGACAATGCACACTGCAGACAGAAGGTGCTGATCTGCCAAATTAGCCCGGCCGATGACTCTTCTTCGCACTTTTCAAAGGGGCACGGAACCTCAACAAAAAAATTCCACGCAGATTTCCGACAAAATGCAAGTCTTCGACGACGTTTACCGACCCATCGACCTCCCAACAATCATGAATCGCTCATCTTAATCTTGTAGATTCTTATCACACGGCGATGATTGGGAGATTGTTACACAAATTTACAAAATTTTAAACAAGATTACCAGGAAATTTATGCGTTCCCGAGTTCGAACTATATGCACTCTTGACACTTTAACCTAGCTTCGCAGCTCCCGTCCACGAAAATCACAACTTGCTTCTTTAGAGTTTGTTGTCGGATGAATTCTACCGTAGGAACTAAAACACTTTTCTGGCATTCCTTTCTCGCCAAGACGATCTGTCAATCGAAAAAAAACCCCCAACCAAAAACCTCCACGTCGTTAGCAAGCCATCTTCCCTCTCTCTCCAACGACGCGCGCTTCCCGGTCAAAACCCAAAACTCGTTCCACTTTGTGTGGCTGGGTTGGCGGCACTTTCTGTGGATCCACACGATACTCGAATGACATTTCGAGGATCGAGTGGATCCACAGAAATATTAACGAGATTGGTGTTACCAGCCAGCGGCGATTCAACAACATAGGCGGCTCGCCGTTGGTTTCCCAGCGCCGAACCGACTAAAGAAAGTCGCCGCACTGAGTCTCATGCGCACGACTGAGTGCCGGGCAATCGGTGTTGTACCCCTCGGATCACTGCCTCAAATCCTTGGAGTGGTAAGTCCCCAGACGTTTGCCTCCTAGATCCTCCAATTCATATCGTGAGTTGCCTAGCACACGACGAATTCTGCACTTGAGGAACTTCTTCGCCAGCTTGGAGTTATAATTCTGCGCGGCTGTGGACAAGGAAAAGTTTCTACGGAATACCTCCTGTCCTACACAAAATTGTGTTTTAGCAGCACGCAGATTATAACGCCTGCTGCTGTCCTCATGTGCGACCCTTATTTTCGTCTGCGCCAGTTGTCTCACGATAGGAATTCCCTCTCGAGGTCGAAGCTGTACATTTGACTCTCCCAACGCTCGCAAATGCTTCAGCAGTTCGTAGTCCTTCCCGTGCAACATCATGTGATTCCCAAACAAAACCTGATAAGGAGAAAATCCAGTGGCTTGGTGGAGTGAGCTACGAAGAGCACATCCAATTTTGCTTAGACTCTCATCCCATCGTGTTTGGTCATCAGTGATGAATGCTCGAATTCCGGCCAGGATGGACTGATTGACACGCTCCGAAGCATTCGCTTGCGGTGAGTAGCTCGGAGTGTACAGGTGTTTAACTCCGTATTTGTTCAGCATGGTGTTAAACACATTCGACCTAAATTGAGAGCCGTTATCGGAGAGGATTGTCTCAGGTGTTCCAAACGTATGGAAGACCTGCCCCTCCAAGTAGTTTGTGATCTCTTCAGCAGTGATCCGCCCCAAAGGATGTAGAAGTGGGAACTTGGTGAAGTGATCCAAGACGATCAAGATAGCGATTTTACCCCGTTTGGTACGTGGATATGGTCCAAGTACGTCGATGTATAGATGTTGGAATGGCTGATCAGTCTGGAACGGTTCTCCCATAGGCGCTCGTAGAGGTCTGTTCGGGGACTTTGTCTCTTTACAAGTGTCGCACGCCAGAACGTAGGTGCGTACTTGTGTAGCCATTCCGGGCCAGTACAAAAATCGCCTGACTCGCTCTAGCGTTTTGGCATAACCACCATGGACCGTGGTGTCTGCCTCGTGCGCCTGAGCGATCGCAGCTGACGTAAGGCTCGATGGAATCCATAATTTCCAGGCCCTGTCTTCGGCAATCGGGTCACCGTTGTGAGGCTCTGTGCGCTTATACACGAAGCCGTCTCTCACGCATACGTCAGGAAGCCGATCGGCGTTCGCATCGACAGTGGACACTAATTCTTTGTATTCTTTGCCAGAGAATTCTGGAGAATCCATGTCCACCATCGGTGCCACGTCGATCAGCGCATTTAATCCCTCTTCGTATACACGAGAGAGAGCGTCGGGTACAACGTTCAGGCTCCCTCTTCGGTGCTCGATTGTGAAGTCGTAACCTTGGAGTTTTAAACTCCATCTTGCCAACCGTCCTTGTAGGTCTTTCTGCGACATGAGCCATTTGAGACTTGCGTGATCCGTAATGATTTTGAACGCAGTCCCTTCTACATAGGCTCGAAATTTTTCACGCTCAACACAGCTGCATAACACTCGAGTTCGGTTACGCTGTAGTTGCGTTGAGCGGAAGTGAGCTTCTGTGACATATACGCCACTGGAGATTCCGATCCGTCGTCGTTTTCCTGAAAGAGAACGCTACCCACCCCTGATTTACTGGCGTCGCACTGGATTACGAAAGACCTCTTAAAATCAGGATTGATTAATAAGGGGGCTCTCGTCAACAAGTCTTTCACTAGTAGGAAGGAAGTTTGTGCCTCTGTAGTCCAAGCAAACTGGTTGGACTTCTTTAGAGTGTCTGAAATCGGTGAAACAGTCGCAGCAAAGTTGGGAACGAATCGTCGATACCAGCCTGCCATACCAAGAAAGCGTCGAACTTGACGTGCGGACTTAGGCGAAGGGTAATCGACGATGGCTGAAACTTTGTTGGGATCAGTTTTCAAGCCTCCTTCTCCAACGATGTAACCGAGGTATTTCACCTCTTTCAGACAAAACTTGCTCTTGTTGACGTTAATGGTCAGGCCAGCCTTTCGTAAACATTCTGCGACTTCTGCCAATAAAACCAGATGTGAATCGAAATCCTCAGAAATTAACAGCAGATCGTCCAAATATACGAATACCTGCTCCTTCAGCTCGGGTAGGATGACTTTGTCCATCAAACGACACATCCTTTGCGGCGCGTTGCATAACCCAAAAGGCATGCGAGTGTAGTGATATAGAGGCCGGCCAGGAATGGTAAACGCTGTATACTCCCTGGATTTGTTCTCGAGAGGAATCTGCCAAAAGGCGTCTTTGAGGTCCAGGCTAGTAATGAAATTGGCTCGCGGCAAACGACCTAAGATACCATCAATGTGTGGTAATGGATAAGCATCCTTCTTCGTCACACTATTGACTTTGCGCGAGTCCAAACATAACCTGACCTTGCCTGGCTTCCTCACGAGAACCACAGGCGAGCTCCATGCACTCTGGCTGGTCTCTATAACGCCAAGTGCCCTCATGCGATCGATCTCGTCATATAAAAGTTTTTGGATCGCAGGAGACACTGGATAATGTCGCTGTTTGATGGGACTTGCATCACCAACGTCTATACTGTGTTGTTCGACGTTGGTCACACCGAGTCCGTATACTTCGTATGATGGAAATTTGGACTTTACCATTTCCAACCTCTTTACATCTGTGGGCGTTAAATGGTGGGCATCCGGAGCTATCAGTTGCGATGCAGTATCGGGAGTATCGACCGCGCTGATAATGCTGGGAGCTAGTTGGAATGATCGCCAGAAATCTACCCCTAGGTACAATTTTTGCGACAGGCTCGGCACTATATACAAGGTAATGGGTTTGGTAATACCACGAAAAGTAATATCGGTGTTTACCGTGCCCAAAACTTTCTGTGCAGCACCATCAGCGGTCTTCACCTCTTGACAGACCGGTCGATAATTCACCTGTGCATCTTGGAAGCGTTGTAAAGCGTTTGCCCCCAGGCAACTGATGCTCGCCCCACTATCGAGGAGTCCTTCAACGTCCACTCCGTACAAGGATACCATGGCGTACGGACGTATGTCCAACGGATTGGTAATGATGGTAGAGAGGATCGCTTTCTTTTTTTCACGTACCATCCTCCAGAATGTACGAAGGCGCAAGATTGATTTACTGCGACCGGATCCACTCGTTAGTGATGATACCTGATCACCACTTGCGATTGGAGTAGGCGCAAAAATTCGCTCTCGAGCCTCCATATATTCCTTTAGCCGAAGGTGGTATGGCTTGAGAGGATGGTGGGAATGTCGTCTTGGATGTTCTTTTGCGATAAGGGCTTCTTCAGGCCGGGAAACAGCCGGCTCCGTCTTATCGCTTGGTCTCGTTAATAATTTGACGTGCGGAGTGTTGATCGTCGATGAAATGGGTTTGGATGCTTTTACGTTAAAAGGATGGGAATTGGGTTCAGAAAATGTTGTAGGTAGGGTATTAAAATTTGGAAGGGTATTGTTAGGGGTTGAAAATTTGGGTAAAGTTGTTTCATTTGGGCTGTCTAATTGAAATTGGGACGTGGAATTGGAGTGGTGAACAGATTTTCCTACTGCTGTCGGGATGCAGTGTTCGGACGGGAGGGACCCGCTGTCCTTCCGTCCCTTCGGCCGTTTCCCGCCTTGCAATGGACGCAGTTGGGCTTTAGAACGTCAGCCCGACCACATCCATAACAGAAGATGCCTTTCGCAGGTTCCGCACACTCCCGATAACCATGTCCTTCTTTCCTGCAATTCCAGCAGATCCAGGGGTTCGATAGTCCGGCCAAATCGACGGAGGAAGTCGTATCCTGATGTTCTTCCACGATTGGCTCATGTATCTCGTGGACTCTGGCCTGGTTCCAAGGGGATGGTCTGGTGGCTTTTCGCGTGTCTTCCACCTGCACTACAAGCCGACGTAACTCGTCCATAGTGAGTACAGAGTGGAAGCACAACTGTTGCTGTGTGCTGCCCACCAGATTTCCGCGCACCAGAGCCACGAATTCGGACTCAATCATGGGAGCGTTCAGCAGTGAACGAAGCTCCGTCATGTCTTGTTCGAAGGACATGAAGGGCTCGTGTGGCGCCTGTCGTCTACCAAGCATCTGCTTCCGTAACTCCCAATCCGTGCTGCGCTCTCCCCAGACCTGCAAGAATGCTACCTTCAGAGTATCCCAAGACGAGTTGTTATTGGACCGACGCCACAACCAATACCACTTGTTGGGCCTACCATCCAGCAGCAGATGGAAGCCCTGCGTCAGCAGATCTAAATTGCCGCGCAAGTCGCTCATCGCGAGAGTCTCGGCCCGAAAAATCAGCTCCTCTGCACGTAGGAGTTGGCTATCCCCGTTAAAACGCAAACGCCAATGCCTTAAAGGGCTGTAGGAATTTCTTACACGATGATTAGGGCCGTGGCTAACGCGATCGCTGACCAACGCGGCCGCTCCGGTCCGCTGATCTGCCCTCCCAGCACGCGAGTCTCCCTCTGCTGCCGAATAATGGGCCCCCACCGGTCTCTGAGACGCCTGCTCTTCCCGAAAAACCCGTCTCATCAACTCTATCAGCTGATCTACTCCCAGCTCAGTTCGTACCACTGGCGAACGTGTACGCCCTGGCGCTGGATTCGTCGTAGCTGGGATACCTGTGTCACGTATATCGGACCAACGTGGTCGTTCGCCTACTACCCTTTCCGGTGATTGTGGGATTGGATGCACAAGCTGGTTCACCCCCTGCTCTTGGCCAATTGAACCGTCAGGGGCGTAAAAGACCCCACCGCCGACCGTTTCCAGCGGAAAATCGAGATTTAACCGCCTTGGTGAAAGTCCGCCGGCCGCTGACTTCGCTCTGCTGCGTGTCACGGCTCCGGTTCTCGCTGTGGCGCCCTCCACGCCCCTAACGGTCCAATAGTCCTGCGGCTCCAGTGCCTGACGACAATTGGGACACGTTTTGTGGCTCAGCACCCACTCCTCCACACAATGCAGGTGGAAAGTGTGCCCACATTTCGTCCGCGCTTCGTCCTCGCCCCCCACAATATGTTGGCACATCGTACATATTTCGTCAGTTCGCCCCAACGGCGACCGTGGCAGTGGCATGACTAATGGGATGTGTGAATGTAAGCAAAAAAATTGTAGCGAGTGACTAAATGCGGTATGTCGATAACGATGCGTTCAAAGCGTGGAATGTTGATATGAATGAACCAGGGAATCAAAGAAAAGGAAATGTTTAATTTGGTGAATGTGTGAATCGATGATGGCTATTGCCGGTGTAATCAACTGGTTGTGTGAATTTTAGAACAATGTATATGATACGCAAGGGAGCGAATGAATATAGATTGAATGACTGAATGTATGTTGTAAGAAGGAATGGCTATTAGTATGATTGAATTGCTGCGTGAAAGTCCGAACGAGGTTATAATTGATTATATGTATGTATTTCAGAACGTATGTATAAGAAAATGATGAACGATAGAAGTGAATTTCAAGGGTAAGCGCATGATTGTGTGAATGAATTTTTGGTATAAGTGTTTGAACAGAATTAATTCTGACTGTAAAAAAAATTATTATGCGCGATTGAATGATGAGTGGATGCACTGTTGTACGATTGAATGAATTGAGTGCAGGAATAAACGACTGAGTAATGAATGGCTGTATGTAAAAATAAAAACGTATGAACGACAAAATGAAGTATATATATATGATTTATGAGAATGAATAACCGATTGTGTGAATTTCTAGCGAATGTATCGAGAAAACGAATGAATGATATTATGAACGATTGAATGTATGACTTCAAAAAAAATGAACCCTCACGTCGTCGCAACCTTTCCCCTCCCCTCTATGCAGAACAAATCGCGAAGCCGAACTTGATCTTTTCCGACCCCTCGGGAAAATCCGGAACGCGATTAAATTTCAACAAAAAAAAATGGGGAAAAATAGCAAGCAAAAGAAAATCAAAATAACAAAAATCTACGTTAAAATGTAGTCAAAAGACTTAACAAAAACAACTCTAATTATCAAAAAAAAATACTACGTTAGTTCAAAAAAAAAATATTCTACGTTAAAAGGTACACTAAAAGGAAGGATAAGGAAATAAGGTACTTAACAAAATTTCGACGAAATTTCCTATCATCAAACTCACCAATATTTTACAAGTATTTATCCCAATTGTCTGACGACACGCCCGCCAAGACAGGGCATGCCCAGCACTCAAAAGGGTACTTGCAAAACAAAAGTGGAAAGAATCAGAAAGAATACGTTTATCACAACTTGCATCACATCAATCTCGTATACAGACAATATTTCCCTTTCCTATGGAACCGAATTGGCGCCTAAAGGTTGCCAAAACGGTTCGTCAATAGGATCGTTCCATATTGCCTCCATACAGGTTCGATGAAATGTTCTGCTGTTGAAAATCTGAAAAGCTTGTACACTTGGACTCTTGATTGCCGTTCAGGCGAAAATTCTGTCGCAGAACGACCAAGTTTTAGTCCTTTTGCCCACCAACTTTTTGTACGGAATTTTTCTGACTCGTACGTGTTGATGGACTACGCTTTGTGCACTAAGCGTAGCGGTGGCTAGCCCCACGTTGGGCGCCATTTGTTGTGTTTGAGGCCTTGGAAGAATTATTTTGACTTAGAAAAGTCAAAATAATTGAAAGGAAAAGGAAGGTTCGGGACAGAAGGGCCAATTCCACCTACGTCCGAATTGGTGGCCGAGTTTTCGCTGGTGCGACGCTCTTGCTGGCGGCCGGGACTAGCTACGGCAGTGTGGGGGGGGGTACTTGCTCCGACTCGGACCATAAACCCTAGACCTATACAACAAAAATTATCAGCGCCGACTTATCCAAGGGTAGGTAAAAATTGGGATTATTTTCCCAATTGGTCGTGAAAGACCAAGAAGCGGTTGGATTGGCGCGGCTCCGCGATTTGTCAGGGCGCTCTGGTGTTAATAGCGCCCTGCTCTGCCCACCCTACCTCAGCCACGACTGTCCTTAAAACATTTTTCGCGTCGTGGCCCCTTATTGAGGTTCGGGGCCAGGGAGCTAAACGCTCGGGTTCATTTTCATATAATGGGGTTTAGCCGATAAACATCGTAAACCAAAAAAAAATTAATCCACCCCAAGAGAAAAAAAAATTATACGAGCTAAAACAGGAAACTTTATGTAAATTTATTACAAATTAATATAAAAAAAAATTTACTCACCCCGTTAAATTTGCTGCTTTTCTATACTTCAAGATCCTCATTATAATTCATTTTTTTTGTTTTTTTTTTGTAAATTTTAATTTTATTTTTTTCTTTATTTTTAATTTATTCGTTACAGTCTATCTGTCCAGTCATGTCCGTATTATATTATTTAAATTAATTTTAAGCTTTATTTAATTTTAGTTGAATTTTAATTCCTGTTTATTTATTTGTTTTCTTTTTTTTTTTTTTTTTGATTTAATGATTTATTATTTGAAATTCAAATTCTCATTATTCACGTTGTTTAATCCCTTCGTGGCATTCATATACTTTTTCTTTTTCTTCTTCTAAATACGTTCGTTCATTCGAATTGTGATACTTTATATTTTTTTTTTTTTTAAAACAATTTTAAATTCCGGCTCATTTTCCAACTTCAAATTGTTAGCTGGCAAAGTTTGGCGCTTCTGAACTGCAGAAGATTGCGATGGACAAAAAAAAAGGAAATGTTTTCGACGAGTTGTATTAAAGGTTGAGACATTTTTGGCGTTGACGTTCGGGCGAAAATGTCAAACGGGGGGTTGGGGTCAAGCTCGACGATGACGACGACGCTAACCGATTCGTGGTTGATTTTTCTTTTTTTTTCATTACTTCTGTCGGCAAAATTTACTCGTATTTCTTTTTCGTTTACCGTCGTTCTGTCACACCTGTCTTCACAGGTAGTTAACGCTTTTCCTCGCGAAATTCGCGACCTTTCTTTCGACTTTGCGTTTAATTTAATTGAATTTATTAGTCCGCGTAGATTCCGTTTAACGGGAGCAAGAAGGAAACTGTTCTACACATACTCCGTATTCTGGACGGACAATGCACACTGCAGACAGAAGGTGCTGATCTGCCAAATTAGCCCGGCCGATGACTCTTCTTCGCACTTTTCAAAGGGGCACGGAACCTCAACAAAAAAATTCCACGCAGATTTCCGACAAAATGCAAGTCTTCGACGACGTTTACCGACCCATCGACCTCCCAACAATCATGAATCGCTCATCTTAATCTTGTAGATTCTTATCACACGGCGATGATTGGGAGATTGTCACACAAATTTACAAAATTTTAAACAAGATTACCAAGAAATTTATGCGTTCCCGAGTTCGAACTATATGCACTCTTGACACTTTAACCTAGCTTCGCAGCTCGCGTCCACGAAAATCACAACTTGCTTCTTTAGAGTTTGTTGTCGGATGAATTCTACCGTAGGAACTAAAACACTTTTCTGGCATTCCTTTCTCGCCAAGACGATCTGTCAATCGAAAAAAAACCCCCAACCAAAAACCTCCACGTCGTTAGCAAGCCATCTTCCCTCTCTCTCCAACGACGCGCGCTTCCCGGTCAAAACCCAAAACTCGTTCCACTTTGTGTGGCTGGGTTGGCGGCACTTTCTGTGGATCCACACGATACTCGAATGACATTTCGAGGATCGAGTGGATCCACAGAAATATTAACGAGATTGGTGTTACCAGCCAGCGGCGATTCAACAAAGTTGCACTTTCTTGCACCCGATTTTCTAAACAGCCTTTGACGTCAAATCAATGACACAAACTCAACCTCAAATAGTGTTCTTGTTCCTTCCTCGCCACTCCCTTTTACACTTTCCTGCACTAGCTCGAGAGCCAGTGCAAAAAGTGTAGAAGGTGTACACTAGAGTCACTGTATAAGAACTAACACAAACATCCACTATCATGAGTACGGACAATTACCACTTTTGGTACATATTTAATACTAAAAACCTAGTACTTTAGTACTAAAAACCTAGTATACCAACTAGAAGCGAAAACGAAGTTTTCTGTGAAATCACATACAAAATCCACTAACAATTTTCGTTCGAACGAAACATTTGTATGGAAAATTTCGTTTCGCTTCTAGTTAGAACTAGGCTAACTCTCGACAGAACAAACAGATGGACAGATGGACAAAAAGTGTATATTGACGTATTCATGCTAGTGATTGTCCTTCGAATGTAATGCTCAACAACGGACGAGCTTTTAGTTTGTTTGCCTCTTGTTTATCTGCTTAACTACATCAGTAGAAGCTCATATAGGCTTAATTATCACTATAGACTTTGGGACGGGGTCCCTGTAGGAAAAATAGGCATGATTCAGATCTGATTCAGGTATTATTTGTAATGCCATCACAGCTATGATTTATACCTGACCGTTCCATGATTTTATTCACGATATGCACCCCCAACCAGTATGAAAAATCAGGCCTCAAATTTAGGTCTGACTCATACCATACTAATCATGCCTACGTCATAGCTTGCGAGTCCTTCATGAATCACACCTTATTGATACTGTCAAATTTCAGGTCTGACACATAAAATCACAATCAGGTATTAGAAGTAATACCTGTGTCATATCTTACGATTACTGTATAAATCACAGCTGATTTGTACCTGACCGCTCCATGATTTTATTCTTTAACGCTTTTATGTCTGTTTTGGTTGTTTTTATGCTTATTTCGTGTATTGCCATATCCCTCACCCAGAACCACCTATATATGAAAGCCGTCGCATAAGTGTTGAGCAAGTTTGCGAGGACGGCCTACGTACGACGATGATCTGTGTGTGTTTAGTGTGGCCGCCTGTCAGTTTCGTGTGTTTTTTGCCGGGAATCGAGCGCGAAAAAGTTTCGTGTGAGTTACTTAGCTAAAAATATTGATAATTTGTGTTGTTTTTCTACAAATATTTAGTCCATAATCAATATTTGGAATGTTCGCTTTGATTTAGAACCAAAATATTTACAATTGCGCAAATAATTTGGTGTAAATCAAAGCGCAAAAAATCAAAGCCAAAAAGTTTGGTTATGGATCATTCCGAATATTTATTTTGTGTATAAATATTTTTTCATTATGTATTTTAAAATAGTTTTAGTTGTCAATTTAGATTTCACGAAAAATCTATTCATTTTTGTAATGAAAAAAAAATGCAACGGGAAGGTGTTCGGGTGTGACAAGTTAAAATTAAGTGATTTCTTTTTGATCAAAGGACGGAAAATTATGTTCCTAAGCTCAATCCTCGGTCCGGAAAAATAATTTTAAATTGACGCTTAATAATAAATTTAATTATCCTCCAATTTTTTTTAAAAATCATCTTATTAGTTTATAACAACGATAGCAGTTTTGTGCAAACTGATTACTTTATTGTAAACCAATAAAGCTCGTTGCCTTCTCGTTGCCTTTTTTTTAAATCTATCAATTTGATAATTGATTACGGAAATAACAACCGTATTAATTGAAAATAATTTAAAAATTACGCAAAACGGCGTTGAATTAAATTTATAAAAAAATAATAGTAACTTGTGATTATTTATAGAAAGAAGCGCGGTCTCTGACCTATGTACATCTTCAACGGCAATCCCGAAATTCCAAACTACGAAAACCTTCAAGGAAGTAAGTAATTTTATTTATTTTTTAAAATGTGTTTTGATCAAAGAATTAAAACATCGTTTATTTGTTAAGGAAATTAATCATGCCAAGAAAGTGCTGTGTCCCGGGCTGCACGTCCAACTACAGGAACACTTTGGCGGCTGGCGAAAAAAATGTAGTAACATTTTCTTTTCCCAGCAATGGTGCTGAAAAGGATGCATGGATCAGATCGATACCACGTGAGAATTGGAGTCCGACCAAATTCACGTACGTATGCATTTTGCATTTTGTTAATTCGGATATAGTTAAAACGCGTCATGTCAACGGTCGAGACCTAGGTCTCCCGTTGAAATTTTTCAGACTGCACGAGGGCGCTGTTTCGAGAATTTTTCTGAATCTGCCATCCTACTTGTCGACGGTGGAAGTACCCAAAAGAAACCCTCCCCAGGAAAGACGTGAGGCCTATTTTGCGAGATTGAAACATCAAAACTCCGAAGCACTTTCATCCGATCGTATTTCAAACTTTGAAGATCTTTTGAGCGGCTTTGATAAAAAGTTAATATTGCTAGACTGGAAATTTTTAATACATATTATATAATTTCAAATAAGATTTTTTTTATTTAACATGAAGCAAAACATAAGCAAAATTATTTTTTTAATAAAATGCCGTAATGATTAAAACAAATAAAAAATCTATTATTTTTATTAAAAGAACGATTTCATACGCAATGATCTTTAAATTATGAAAAAATTCATGTTCCGAGATTTTAAACATAAAAATCATTTCCTCCGGTTCGTTTTCGACTACCTTAGCCAAAAGAAGATTTATGTTGATTTTCTTTTCGAATTGAATTACCAGAAACTCTAAAAGTTTATAACAAAGTAAGAAATCTCTAGTCTAATAAGTCCATAAATCTATATTTCAAAGTTGTTCCTTGGCCTTAAAAAAACGGAGTGAACCGCTCTAAATTTTCTGCCATATTCACTCTACCTCTAATTACTTTACAAAGCTCATTTATTTTCACTCAATAACAGTAATTATAAACAATAATAATACCGGAAATACGATTCAAGACTAAAATTGTATGCTTTTCAGCAAACAGTTAAGGTATTTACTTCTTCGATCGGCATACATGCCATACGACCCTGGGCCGTCTTTGCCACATGCATGTGGTAGTAAATATTTCTATGCGACGGCTTTCTTATATAGGTGGTTCTGCCTCACCCCAAAACCACCGATAACTACAAGCCTGCAACTAGGTTGTGTGCAAGTATGCGTAGGGGACCGTGAGTTATTTGCACAACAAGTAAAATGCTATGGCGGTTAAGGTTCCACGAACGTTTTAAACGTATTTAAACTATTAAAAATTGTATTTTTCAAAAAATAAACGGAAATGACTTTCACATAAATCTTTTTGCTAGTTGATCATGATAAATTTTAAAAGTTTAGTGCACAGAATCATTGCGATTTAATGAAAAGTAGAGTAAAGAAAGAAAAATATTTACATGATTTGCGAAAAGATTACACAAAAGTACTTGTCATCTAACTATTGAAAGCCTTAAATCTGATACGATTCATTAAAGACAATAGATACTAGTACACTAGTATCTATTGCTTTTGACAATATACAAGTATACTAGTATCTGTTGTCTTTGGTTTCAGCTAGTAAATATCTATGAAGACTGTTACTGTGAAATACCTAGCATTTCTATATACATATGAACAAATTTTATTGAATGATTATGTCAAATATGTACATATGTAAATACCTCATTGGACACAAAATTATTTAAATTATAAATAACTGCGATGAAATCTTTTTTTTATTTTACAATTTGAATTAAGTGATATTTTGTTATATCTTATTTATAGTATTATTTATATCCTTGCGAAATGAATTTTACTTTATTTATTTATTGATGTTATATGCTATAAATTTTTTATGTTATAGTTTCTTAATACCATTGTCTTCGTTTCTTGTTTCGATGAAGGCTTTTAACTAATCTGAGACCTTTTTTCTCAAATTCTATGTACGAGAACCTACATAAATGAAAATATTTAGTATACTGAATATTCAAATGTTTCCTTTTTTATCCGCTTATTTCAAATCAGAGCCTATTTCTTACATATTTCGTTTAATAAATACAAAAACTGTAATGCTTGAGTCACATACAAAGTAGAATCAGGCAACACGGCGCAGTCTTACGCACTCAGTAAAACATCAAGTCACATAACTATTCACTCTCTGCGTTAGTTTGAGTTTTAAATAAATTTCTACTTTTCCAAAAAGCGTTCGTATTCGTGGATACGACGCAGCGAACAACTAAAAAAGCTTTTTAAACAAATTTTAATTCACTCCGGTTAGATCAAGTAACCATACGATGTGGTAAAGATAAAAAAATCACTTCTCGATTTTGAGGTTAATCAAGGGCAACGAAAAAGTTCAAATTTGGCGAACTTTTCTGGATGACTGCGTAAGGCTGCCTTTGGCTACTTTCGTTGTGTCTACCACAAAGAAAATACACCGCGCTCAACTTTCTGGCAGCTTGTCTGCCTCTGATTGCGTTGCCGTTGTGACTTGGGGGTAAAGAAATTGTGTGAAATGGCCAGCAATGGCAGCGAAATACACATCTCACATCTCGAACGTCGGCCCCCTTTGCTTTCGAAGTGTGCGTGCGAGATTCCCTAGTTGCAGGCTTGTTTATCGGTAGTTTTGCTCACCCTCACGTCATTTTCCCTAATTACTTTTCCATACATACCAAATCGTGCAAAAGAAACAGAAATATGTGTCAGAGTAATCGCTCATAACTGAAAGAGAAGCAGCTTCCGAATACGTGTAGATTGTACGCATATTGGTGTGTTTACGTCGAGAATTCGAGCTGAGTTTGGATACTATGTAAGTTTTTATACTATGATCCGAATGCCGATAAAAAAATATTTCTTTTTAAGATAAAGCTCAGAACTGCTCAGAGAATCTTACAGAATTCTTTGGAAGAACATTCCATTGGGATTATGAAATACTTGTACGAAAGAAATTTATAACATGAAGAGATAAAAAAACACAGACTACAAAAAGGCTTCTAATAAAAAGACTTCACCAATTCTCTGATCAATGAAAAAGTGGTATTACGTTACAAAAAATTTACCTATTTCTTGTCTGTAGCGCTAAAACGCTACAGCCAACCTCAACAATCTTCTATTTGAGACGATCACTCAGATAGAAAGAAAATTATAACGGTCATTCAGTCAAGGTCCGGAAAGAAAGTATTTAACAGTTTGGATTCCACAAAGTTTCATTTCATGGTAAACATATAAACAGAACTCATCTCCTCATTGACCCACGACATCGCTGAAGCAATGTTTTCAAGACCTAGTACTAGCACTGTACTACACCCTGCTACAAATCCAAGTAAGAACTTAAGAATTAAATTTCTGCAATGGTACAGAAAACAGAGCAAAACATCTCCAAACAGACTCTGGATTAGAATTCGCAAGTAGGCAGTAATAGGTATGTTGTAGGTTGTCGAAGACACAAATGGAGACGAACATTCCAGAAGAAAAAAAATAGAGTGCTAACAGAAACTGACAGATAATGAATAAAATATATTATCTTTCTTGGGACCAGGACTCGATGAACAATAGTGGATTCTCGGTCTCTTCTGAGAACTTAAATTGCAAATTTGTGGGAAAGTTGGAGTGAAATTGTTGTTCCTAGTTCTAGAGTGTTACGGTCTGCTGGACCCCTGAGAAGCGAATTCTTCAACAGCCGCAGCTTCATGGGCAAAAATCCATTATTTTTAAAGGTATTATAGCAAGTGTTCAGCGCAGCATTTATTCAGTACTCAGGAACAATATTTTACAGACTTTACAGACTCTTTCTCCGTTTCTCAACTTCTTTGCATTTTAGAATGTTGTCCTATAGCCTATCGCTGTCCAGAAAAAATAAAATAACGGTTTCATTTAAATATGTTCAGTAGTTTTTGAGCTAAGTCTGCATATGAGCACTCCATTCTTACGATTATTTTTATTGTAGGAACAGAAATAAGATCCAACTGTTCGTCTTTTTATTCTATATGAAATCAGGTTATTACTTTAATTTACTCCAAAAATTTCTAACGTATAAAAAAACTAATGTTGAAAAATGGGGTCTTAATTAAAACGGTTGACCGCACCTTCCTAGGGAAGGTACAGAGATCAGAACATTATCCTAACCAGACACAGTCTTAAAGGTCGGCATAACAATAATAAGAGCTTTTAACTTGGTCTTCGATTTATTCCGGTGCAGTATTTTTGTTTAAGCCATAGAAAACATATCGCTAGTTCTCAATAAGATAAACTTTAACCTATTCTCACTCAGAAGTATTCTCCGCGAAACTACTTCTCCCAACTTATTGAATTATTGCCGCCTGATTTTTGGTTAGTTGCGTCCAACAGCCACCTCGACGACATGCTGTTAGTAGCAACTTGATTCCTTTCTAAGTTCCAGTCTTGCAGTCAAGATAAATTCATAAAATTAAGATATGAATACGAATTAGCAACAATCGAGAATCGACATAGACAGGAAGTGGGCGATTTTAAAGTTGGTTCCAAAACAATATATCGCGCGACTTAAAAATACAACACGCAAAAGTAAAAATAGAAAAATCAGAACCAATTCGGGGGCTTTAGTGGTTAAGAGCAGGTTTGAAGGTCGACCTTCAAATGACATTGTCGCAAAGATGTTAGGATTGTACCAAAACGGAAATGATTGAAAATTATTCCTAACTATTAAAACTTCCAAATGCAACTCCCAAGCAATGCATAAGTTGGTGGAAGCCAAAATATCTAAATACTAACCTTCTGCGAATCTCACGTTCGAACGGTTTCAAGTAAGAGTCCAGATCGAAAAGCGACTGGATATCTTTAACCTGTACCTGCATCGGATCCATAGCTCGCGCACGCACTCTTTAATTACGAAGACGGTAATAACTGTTACAGGTGTTTCGAGATTGGCTCTGGCAATTAACTGTTAAGCAAAATATGCAAGGATTGCATGCAACTGTCAACGACCGGTCCGGAAACAGTTTATTTGCAGTCGGGCTGAAAGCACGTAAGGCTAATAATCAACGTTTGCTTCTCTCGGTCGCAACGACACTGAAACTATACTCATAAAATTATTTTCTTGGGCAAACGAAAGCTGCCAGAAAGCCGATGGAATATCGTTTCTTCGATACACGATCGCAGTCATCTTCTTCACCTCCGATTGCTGATCTAAAATCGAAATCGAAACTCCTTATCACTTTGACATTGACAGATAAAAAGAAAACCGGCGATAGTGGTGGCATCCATGGATGTAATAGTATAACTGGATCGGCTGTATTGTATAAAGTTCCTATATGTGAGACTAATTCGTCAAGAGAAAAAAAAACATCAATGTACTGACATTTGTGCTGTTATGTCAAATTAATTTTTGATTATGATAAAAAAGAAGTTTAAAAAACGAAGTTTTCTGCATTTAAACGGTAAGTATTAACCAGTTTTTGATTGAAATTAACGTGGAGTGAACTGAAAAACTTTTTTCAATAACATTTTCAGTGAGAAACATTAGAGAAAAGAAGAAAAAGTGAAATGAAGTGCGAAGTGTACGGATGTGCAAATAAATCCAATTGCCGGCAAGGAAAGTTGTTTTTCAAGTAAGTACACTGTATAAATTACAATTTAGTGAGTTGCGGAATATATTAATAGCCTAATATATTGAACTAAGGGTAAAAATAAAGGGCACCACCTCACTTCGAAAATTGAAATTTTTATTTTTCTTTCAATTTAGGGCCAATTTGAAGGCATTTCCATTTGTTTCCAGTCCCCGGACTACCTAAAATAAAAAGATATGGCACTTTAAAAATTTGCAATTTACTCACCATTTTCTGTCACTTTTACTTCAAAATGACAATGTGAAGGGCACCAGCATTGCCAGATTCAAATTTTTGTGGTATTTAATGACTTTTCGGATTGCACCAGCATTGCCATATTCAAACTTTTGCGCTCTTTGTTCCACATCAGAATGGCGCGAATAGTTTGAAAACATTTACAGAAATTATTGTTTTTGGGTGACAAATGCTTGGAAATAACTTTATTTGCAGGTAAAAGAGTTGTCATCCGTTCCAACCTGAAAATGGAGAAATACAGTATGTTTATTTGTACCTTTGTTGTTGTTGTTTTTGCGCGCGCAAAAACAACAACAACAAACGCAAATGGAAATGCCTTCAAATTGGCCCTAAATTGAAAGAAAAATAAAAATTTCAATTTTCGAAGTGAGGTGGTGCCCTTTATTTTTACCTTTGATTTATCTAACTTGGGCTATTTTTTATTTGAATCGGCGAGTTTTGGGCTATTTCAAATTTGGCAAATTTTGGGCTGTCTTGTATTTTATATTGCGAATATATAGTGTCCAATTTGATTTAAAACTATTAAAAATCGATTTTTTCCGAACTAAACTTCCGCAAAAACATTATTCATTTTTAAAAAATTTTACCCAAAACCGCTCAAATCACAAACTGTAAATGACAGCTCTATCGCACGCACCTCGGATGCGAAATTTTTTAATTTTTCGAAAATGTCTCGCATCGCATCGCACTCTCGCATAACGCAGCAATGTAGGTACATTGCCGAATGGAGGTATTTGTTACGAAACACCGCCAACTTAAACTCAGGCCGCGCACATATGACAGTTCGTCATGAGAAATGCCTCGATTTTGCCTCGATTGGTGACGTCATGGCTCGATCTCCATACAAAATCTTCACTCATCGAGGAGAAATCGAGGCATTTTCGCTCTTCGAAAATTCAGTTGCGCGGCTTTTATCCAGAGGGCAATGTACGAAAATGATTTGACAACTGATGCGAGTCTCGCACTCTCGCATGCAATGTATCCCGGCCTTGATGTTGGATTTTCACCAACTTTTGCTACGCGACTTTATCCCTACGAAGAAAAATATAAGGAAATGAAGTTACTCGAGAGAAATGAAGCGGAAATGGAAATACCGCATGCATACTATTGTAACGTATAATAGTGTTTGTTTTTCTGCAGTGGCATATACCTCGTTCACGTGGTAGCAAAGTGTAGTGTAGCGTATTATAAAATACGGTTGATATATTACCTCGTTCACCTGGTCAACGATGTATCGCTACGGAGCACTTCGTTGTACCAGGTGAACATAAAATTTTGCTACGGAGTAGTTTTTCTACAACGTTGCAAAACCACGTAGTGTAGTGTAGTGGATTAGCTAATCCTCCCACGAGAACACTTGTCGTTGCGTTGCGTAGCAGTTTTCTTGTCAAATGTCAAAAAACTAGATTGGATTTTCTCTACGATTTTAGTTGTAGCCCCTTTAACGATTCCATTTCGCTGAATAATAAAGGGAAAAATTATATTTAAGACATAAAACGGCGAATGTAACAGTTTTTTTATAATAAAATAAATACCTCTTGTGGCAGTTGTCAACAAAAAATAAGAGTGTGAAACGTCAATTCACTTCACGTGAACACTCATATATCAACCGGATTTCATAATACGCTACACTTCACTACGCTACCACGTGAACGATGTATATGAGCGTAACCTCCGGAATACTAACACAAGCCGTGAAGCTGGGTTTCCATATGCGACAATTTTCTGCGACAGAAATTTGTCGCGACAAAAACGTGTCACACTCTTCAGTCTGGAGTTTCCATTTGCGACATTACTTGTGTCACACCTTGGCATAAATTTGTTGTCAAAAATGTGAAATGGCTGGAAAAATAACGAAACAGCGAAAAAATACTAAAAAAAATTGTTAAAATTGCTTCTATTAGTGAAAATAAGAGAAAATTCGAAGCGACAGTGCTGGGTATCGAAGATATTTCTAACTAATGACAGAAGGTTAAAGACGTTGAACTGAAATTTTCGAGAAACCTTTGAACTGAAATTTTTGTCACAAGAAAAGTCGAAGTTTCTCCGACTAGCGACATGTGACAAAATTTGTCACAGATTTGTAATCTGAGTGGATAACTGATCTGTCACACATATTGTCACAGAAAATTGTCACATATGGAAACCCAGCTTGAAGCAAAAAGTTGTGAATGTGTGCTAGCCGTCCGAACGGTTGTGCACATCTATCACATTTTGGTGGGAAATAATGATCGTCGGAGCAAAGTGTTCCAATTAGCATTGCTAAAATTCAGTTTCTTAATTAACTAAACATCAAAAGGTGAGTAAATTTGAATGCAGTTAGTCCAAGTTATACAAATTATGCGCAAAATGTTTATTTTACAGGAATTTTGCGACTAGGAGGAAAGGAAATTCCATCACAGAAATTGATCTCGGTATGACAAAAAACTCGGTAATTTAAAGTAAATTTTTTGTGAATGGATAAGTTGCTTTTAGTTTTAGGATAGTGGCCAGAATCATCAGCGCTAAAAGAAACGACGTTGGACAATATTTCACCATCATTTTTCGTGAATAGAGCCAATGAAACAACGTTTTTCTCTCTTTGTAACCTGTCTGTCCCGCCCCGTCACAGGACTCCGATCCCGAAGGAACCGCCGAAGCCAGTCGTGGTGGATCCGACCAAGGATCCCGATCCCAGCACCGCGGTTATAACACACGAGAACCTAATGACGGCCCTGGCACAAATCGATTGTATTTTTTCGGGTTTGCGAAAAGATGTTCCGATATCGGCGCCGCTGGTTAATTCGCCGGCTAGTACAAGTGTTGGCGAGGAAAGTGATGTCGATGTTGGTGATGGTGGTGTTACTGCCGCTTCGACCGGAAAACGGTAGCAAGCGATGGCCGCACAAGTTGTACGCGGCGCGTTTCTTAATGCTGCCAATTCACGTTCGACCGGTGTATCGCTAACCGATCGGAATCTAATCATGGTCGCCAAATATCTACCGGAATGGCAACACAATCTTGTTGGCCGGGCCGCTAACGAGGTCGTCCGGCAAAGATCGCTGCTCAACGACGAGCCGGAACCGATCGATTCGTCCGGTGCTCCTGCTGCTACCGCTGGTGGTAGGAATGACGAGCCACCGGTAGTCAACTTAATTCCAACCGCCGATCTTGGCAAATATAGTACATTGAATTTACGTTCGACGATGGCAATGATATCGACGACGATAAGTTTGTTCTATTTGCCTGCACTATCTACACCTTTTGCACTTTTTCCGTTCTTTTTGCCGGTGTAGCGTTACCGGTGGCTGTTCTTTTTTCCGAATGTAGTGCAAAAGTGTACACTTTTGGTGATTTCTTTTCTGAAAAAAATGTGTCCCGTTTAGATGCAAAATTATTGCAGTTCTGCCCTCTTTTTTGACAGTTCCGTCCGACAGGTCAATTGACAATAGAACGCTTTCAGGTCAAAAAGCTATTATGAAAATTTAAATATATTTACACTACACTCCGTATGTTTCTATTTACTGTATAACCCGTTTGACAGTTAAACTTATGCTTTTAAATCGGTTGCCGCTGTTGTCATAAGATATATTTTTCTTATGTTGTCGCACATTTGAGGTTAAAGGAGTTGCACCGCCGAAATTTTCGGGGCAAGAAATGCGAGTTTTCAGGGCAATTTTAGCCACGGACTCAAACCCCTTTTTCTAGCAGGTCAAATTTGAAAACTGTATGCAGATAACATTGACTTTTTGAATTTAAGAAATCGCTGCTTTGACTGTAAAGTGTAACTTACACCGGGCAAAAGAAACAAACCTAATGTTTACCGGTCAGGGGGCTGTTGCACGAAAACATCTGAAATAAACTCCTTTTTTTTAAAATACACGGCTCTTTATTTCTTTATATAATTTTATTTTATTAGCTTGGATTTTTTTAGTATACATGTGATCCGTTTTAGTTCCACTTTACTTGTGTCTCTATTTTTCCCAAAAATATCCCAAGCCCTTTATTATTTCCCCGCTATAGGGCTAACACTACATTTTTCCGCTTGCCAATTCCCTTTATGCGGTAAATTCACAATAGATTGATCTTTCATTACAACTCGGCCAACCCGACAGTTGGTCGACCGCGACCAAGTTACTGTACACAAATATTACTTAAGCAAACTTCAAAATTCTATTTCTTGACTCAAGATAATTTCTCTCTTATTATCTATGACACCTTGCTGCTTACTGGGTTAGTGTTGCTACGTTTTGCCTGTACGGTCGGTCCATCCCGACCCAGCCATTTTTTTATTCTCGTAGACTCAACCACTCCGTCGTATGGTAGCTGAGTTAATTGACAGTTTTAATGTCTCTAACGACATACCGATCATTATGCTTGAGTCACATACAAAGTAGAATCAGGCAGCACGGCGCAGCCTTACGCACTCAGTAAAACATCAAGTCATATAACTATTCACTCTCTGCGTCAGGTTGAGTTTTAAATAAATTTCAAATTTTCCAAAAAGCGTTCGTATTCGTGCATACGACGCAGCGAACAACTAAAAAAGCTTTTTAAACTAATTTTAATTCACTCCGGTCAGATCAAGTAGCCATTCGATGTTGTAAAGATAAAAAAGTCACTTCTCGATTTTGAGGTTAACTATGGGCAACGAAAAAGTTCAAAGTTGGCGAACTTTTTTTGATGGCTGCGTTAAGCTGCTTCCGTTGTGCCTACCACAATAGAAGTACACTGTGCTCAACTTTTTGACACCTAGGCTGTGCCGGCTTGCGTTGCCGTTGTAACTTACGGGTTAGGTAACACCTTGTGGATGACATACGGTCCGCGATATTTAGGGATTAGTTTCTTGTTCGTACCAACAGTTGTGTCGACATTCCTTATGACTACGCAGTCCCCTAATTCATACACTTTGGCAGGTACATTATGCTTTTGGAAGTACCGCAGATTATATTCTTGCGTTTTTTCTATGGCTGAGAAGGCCTGCGCCCGAAGTTTATTTAGATCGCGTTCAAGACCTTCATCTAACTTTTCATCTAGGTATTCAGTAAGCTCATCAACAATCTCCCGCCGCTGCTCCACTCCGAACAACAACTTACTCGGGGTCTGTTTGATCGCGCTGTGAACTGCGTTATTAAGTCCATACTCAACACGAGACAAGACATTCGACTAATTAGCATGATTCACCGGCACGCTGAGCTTGCTTACCATTGCCTTCAGTACTCGATTTACTCTCTCAACTTGTCCATTAGCCTGTGGAGAAGCCATGGCAACCTTTATGTGCGTTACATTCAGTTTCGCTAAATAAGTACCAAATTCTGCCGAAGTGAAACAGGTTCCTCGATCAGTGATAATCCGCCTAGGCCGACTATAATAACTGAAGTACTTATCTAAACAACTTAACACTTCGCGCGTGCTCGTTGAATTGACAGGGTATAGTCTGACAAACTTCGTGAATCCATCTACAATCAATAAGATATGTTTCCGCTTTGAATTTACAGACGGCAAGGGACCAAAGTGTAAATGAATTGTATCAAAAGGGACAGACTCCTTTGGTATATGGTACAAATTATGTTTATTTGACCGCGGGGGGGGGGGCGGATGATGCACTTGATGCAGTTCCTAATGAACTTGCCTACTTTCTCCTTCATATTTGGGAACCAATAGTGTTTTTTTAATTGTTCGCAACACTTTTCAACACCTAAATGACCGATCTTTTCATGATTCATTCTGATCACGTTATCTTCCATTTCGGTTGGGACATATAACTGTAGTTTATCTAAGCTATTTCTTCGAAAGACTAGTCCGTCTACCAGTTCATAATTAGCCAAAGGGCATAAACTCAATTGCTCTCGTAGAGAACAGATTTTCTCATCTCGATTCTGTGTGACCTGAATTAGAAAATCTAATTCATCAGCGTCTACCGCTCCCACACAGCAATACGGACATATGGCAGCAGCTCCCAAGGCTGACTTATTTTGCGTGTTATACATTCGCTCGGGGTTCTTTGAACAGCAGGCAGCAGATTTATTGTCGTAACAACTGACATCAGAGGATATCTCATCTAAAGCGGCGGTATTTTCGTAAGGGGCAATAATATTAGCATAAGGGGCAGCGTTATTATCATAGAGGACATCGGTATCGTTACTCAGAACAGAAGTTTTAGGCAGAAGATTAGCGAAAGGCCTCGATGGTTTGTCGGAAGCGTTGGTGCAACAGGCATCAAGAGTCATCATTCCCTTGGTGTACTGGGTACAAGAAGCTACGGTAGTTACATCCAGGGCATCAATATCTTCTTGTGAACTGCCTCCCTCCCTCAAGTGGGCTTCAGAGTCTTTCAGGCAGGCAATGTCTGTTCTGCTAAGAGCCCCCTCATATTTGTTTACGACAGCAGGAGCTTCCCTTTGGCCTAAAGCATCAGACGAAATCTCCTTCTCTTTTCTCCAATAAGTGTGGCATCTGCTAAGTGCATCCACATGTCCCATATTTGCACCACCTCTGTGCTGTATCGTGTAGTTGTAATTTTCCATTTCTAAAGCCCATCTGGAAATTCTGGGGTTAATATGCTTCTTACTAAGGGTCATCGTGAGCGAATTGCAGTCCGTGATAAATCTAAATGGAATTCCTTCGAGATAAACTCGGAAACGCCTCAGAGCATAAATTATGGGCAAGGTTTCGAGTTCGAAACTATGGTACCTAGATTCAGCAGGAGTAGTTGTTTTGGAAAAGAAGAGAACTGGATGGAACTTTCCATCATCCTGCTTCTGCATCAGTATAGCTCCGTATCCAACCGCACTCGCATCGCAATGCAACTCAGTCTCTCTGCTGGGGCTATAAATTGTCAGAAGAGAAGCAGCGGAAAGCTTATCGCGTAGTTCAGTGAAAGCTGTCATACATTCCTGGTCGAAATTATATGGGACACCTTCCCGAGTAAGGGCTTGTAATGGGCTGGCTATTCTTGAAAACGATGGTATGAACCTGCGGAAGTATGAGAACAGTCCTAGGCAAGACTTAAGAGCTCGTTGAGTTGTGGGTGCTGGATAGCATCTTATTGGGACTCGCTCGGGCGTATGCCTGAAGCACTTACGGCGTACCCCAAATATTCTAGTTCCTCGTACCCAAATCGACACTTGCCAAGCTTAAGTTCAAGACATTTCTCAGACACTCGTCTCAACACTTTGGCTACCAGTTCCAAGTGGGCTTCATAAGAGGAAGTCGCTACCAGTATGTCGTCCATATAAATGATGATATCTCTCGCTTCCAACATATCCCGAAATATTTCACATATAAAGCGCTGGAAAACCGCAGGAGCGTTCTTGAGACCGAAGGGCATCCGTAAGAACTCGTACTGACCGTTAGGGGTAACAAATGAAGTATATTTAACGGATTCTGGGGACATATTTACTTGATGGAACCCATTTCGTAGGTCTAAGGTAGTGAAATATCGTTTACCCTCCAGGTACTCTATACAGTCCTCAATCAATGGCAGGGGATAATTGTCACGAATTGTTAATCTATTCAAGGTTCGGTAATCTAAACACATCCTCGCATCCTCAATCAATGGCAGGGGATAATTGTCACGAATTGTTAATCTATTCAAGATTCGGTAATCTAAACACATCCTCGCACACCACTCTTCTTTTTCGCCAGGACTATAGTTGACGCATATGGAGAACTGCTTGGTCTTACTATCCCTTGGGCTTTCAAATCTTCAATTATCTTCTGAACTTCTATCCGCTCGCAGTAAGCGAGTCTACGTGGCATGCAGTGAAAACGTACTGATGTGGACTTCTTGAAATTTTCCCGGGGTCTAAGTAATTATCTCTAACTACAATTTCGAGGGCTTTGTTACGCGTCCTTCCCAACTTGGGATTGATATCTATCTCACTATCGAAGTCTGAAGCGCTCACATTCAGACTTGTAAAAGGGTCATCCGGCAGTTCATTAGGAATGTCGACATCAGTTCTCGTATCACCTTTCTTTTCATTAACTTGGTCGGCAATATTATAGACAGCTGGCTTGGGGATGGAGCGACTGTCTCTGGCACTAACTCTTATAAAATCTTAATGGATCAGGTCTGAGGCACAGAAGTGTGATTGTTTATCGATAAGCAATTCGTTTTTTTCGGAACTTAAAAATTTTCTTTTATTCGGGTTTTCGGGTTAACATTAAATTTATAAAGGAAGTCGCGTCCTAAAATCATCGGCATCAGCATTACTTCATCTGGCATAACTAAAAGCAACATGGATCGATATTTGTTTCGTAATTTAATATTACATCGAATCTTACCGTAAGTTTGTAGCTCGCTATTTCCTAGGCCACAATACCCAGAAGTGAAGGGCTTATTATTTACTGCTAATGGGACGGACGACTTCCTGACAAAACTAACCGGACTACCGGTATCAAAAAGGGATAAAGATTTAGTTAATTCTGTGGCCTCACCCTGTCCATTAGCATAAGCAACACTCACCATATTAATTATACTGACCATATCATCTGGGTCAGCACTGTCTTGGTCGTCATCTGAGTCTAAGGTATTCCTGCGGGTCCCGTCATCTTTCCCGGCGACAGCAACTAGTCGGGCGGTCGGTGCACTTGAACCGCGCACAGCAGTCTGGTTCACAGTCTTACTTGGATTAGGGCAGTTCGAGTGATGCCCTAGCTTCCAGCATCTGAAGCAGGACCCAGGGGGCCTTTTCGAGTATGGGCATCGGGATTGGTAATGCCCCATCTGGGAGCAGTTAAAGCACCGCACACCCTCTTCGGAACGGACAGCGGTGGTTCTGGCAGCAGTACTGGTCTGGGCCACAGAAGTTTGGGACATATTTTGGTCGGCTCGTCTTGGTCGGAGAGTAGCTTCAGTTCGGGCCGCAGCAGCGTTCGTGGAAGTACTGGCACCGATGCGAGCCAGTATACGTCCTTCATGTTGATCCATCAAGTCTTTCAGTTGCCTTACAGACTTCGCGCTCAATAACAGGTAGCTCTCCGCATGGCTTAAGCATAAACCATTATCAATGTTGATGAGCTCGATTTTGCTGATTGGCGCCCGCTTGCCAATCATCTGCATTTCGATAACATATCTCTGCATCGACTCCGTTCAGCGACTCCAAATTCGAGCCTGTAACTGCTGACACACTTCTTGCGTCGTGAAGCGCCAACAAAATTCCCTTGACAGGTCTTCGCGTAACTCAACGTAAGACGTGGCTGAAGTCGTCTTTTAATACGCCAATGCGGTTCCGGAAAGTAATCGTCGGAGACTGATTAGCTTAAAGCTATCGGCGAAGTTTCCAATCTCAAAGATGGCATCAAGTTCTTTAAAGAACACCCCGACATCACGTCCGTCGTCACCGTTAAATTCGTTCACAAGGTGTTCTATATCGCTGAATTTGACGTTTTCAGGGGCTGCTAACTTGTTAGGCGGATGGCCTAGTTCGAGTCTTCGAACGGACTCGCGAAGTTCCAGAAGTTCCTTTTTCATTTTCAGTAGCCGCAGTTCCTTCTCGATGTCTTCTTCTTGTGTGTCAGTTTCCGTCGTAGATAGCGCTCCAAACTTAGGCTCAGCATCAGCGTCAATGGAAAAGCGGCGAGCTGTGGCACAAGGTGCGACATAAGCAGCGGTTTCGACCGTAGTGGGGCGGCCGCCATTAGACAATACGGCAGGAGCGGCGAACGAAGTAATGGCAGCAGAAAAGGCAGAAGTGACGGCAGAAAGAGCGGAAGTAACGGCAGAAGCAGAAGTGGCAGCAAACGCAGAAGTGACGGCAGTTTTATTCCGAGCATCAGATTCCATATCGGTGGCGGATTCGTCCCCAGTTGACACAATCTTATCAACAGCAGACTCACTATCGCGAGTGAGGTTATCAGCATCAACAACGGGCATGCGTCCATTACCACATATGGTCTGGTAGATTATGCGCAATTCATCTTCACTAGAGTCACTGTATAAGAACTAACACAAACATCCATTATCTTGAGTACGGACAATGTGTGTTTCATTTGAAACCAGTACATTTGAAATTTTTTTGCAGTTGTCCGATTTTTCATTTTTATCTCCACTAAAGTGGATAAACGCTGTATTTAGTTGACATTTCATGAGACATATGTATCTCGATTCCGTGAAACGTTAATCAAAATCCATCTGCTACACGTATACACACTAAAACTATGCCATTTAAGAAACCTGCGAACTTTGGAGTTCGCAGGGTTTAAGAGTACTAAAAAGGTACCAAAAGCGGTCATTGCCCGTACTCAAGATAGTGGATGTGACTCTAATCTTCACCAGCTGATGGAGAAATCTCCATGCCAGCCGCCTCCATGGCCTCCACAATTTGCGTCTTTGTCAATTGCGAAGCCATTTTCGCGAACAAACTTTTCCAATATATTTTTTATTTTTTCACAGTCACACAATAGAGTATTTTGTTTTGTTTTGGTGAACCCCACACCTGAGTTGAAATAAACTCCTTTTTTTTGAAAATACCCGGCTCTTTATTTCTTTATATAATTTTATTTTATTAGCTTGGATTTTTTTAGTATACATGTGATTCGTTTTAGTTTCACTTTACTTGTGTCTCTATTTTTTCCCAAAAATATCCCAAGCCCTTTATTATTTCCCCGCTATAGGGCTAACACTACATTTTTCCGCTTGCCAGTTCCCTTTATGCGGTAAATTCACAATAGATTGATCTTTCATTACACATCCAAGATAAGTTAACGAAGACTACGAATTTGTATATTATAATAACTTGAAAATACTATTCCTTAAGCCTGAATTAGATTACCACGACAGCAGCAGCGACAGCGACAGAAAATTGTTTTCATTGGTCGAGAGCGATCAGCTGATTGAGCATATGCAGCGCGGATATTGATCGTGAGCTGTGAAGTAAATTTTTAATTTTGGTTATGGAGGAAAAATTGATTTCTTTAGTGAAAGGAAAGGAATTTTTGTACGATAAATCGAGGAATTCGTACAAAGAAGTACATTTATAGGATACTGCCTTGTTATAATATTCCGCTCGCTGCCTTGCGCTGCTGTATTGCAATCTGATACAGCCGACAGCAAAACAATATTTTGCGTTGCTGCCGCTGCCGCTGTTGTTGCTGTCGCTGCCGTGAAATCTAATTCAGGCTTTAAAATTGTTTTTTTTTTGCCAATAAATTGAAGTATGTCTTGAGTGAATGTTGTGTTTTGATTTGGCTAGGGTTTGGTGGACTAGGGGCACCGGATGGTGCGCTGTGTTCTCTCCAGATTGAAGCTGTAATCGCCTCCAGAGTGGAGGGCTGTAATCTCCAGAGTGGAGCTGTAATCTCCTCCAGAGTGGAGCGGTAATCTCCTCCAGAGTGGAGCACTGTGATCTCATCCAAAGTGATATGATTTATATCATACATGTCCAGCGAACGTCATAGCTTGCGTTTTGGGCTTATCAGGTCTGATTTTCGTATTATTTAAATATTATGTTAGTATTATTTAATAAGCCGGTGGTGTGCGGTGATGCTGTGTACCGTCGTCGAACCGTCGCGGCTGGATGCTGGGGCTAGAAACTTCTGAACATCCAGTCGTTCACTCATCCAAGCCCGATGGACAATTCTTCCTTAATCTTGAAAATGTCGAAGAATACATGGCAAATATTCCGATTAAAGATCTTCCAGGTAAATTAAAGTCTATTTAAAATTATATTTGGTATTCTTAAAGTTTTCCACACCCAGGCGTCTGATACAGCACGTCGCATACCTTAGAACAAATCGATTTGAAAACATGTGGTGATCTTCAGAAGATTTCGCTCGCTAAACTTCAAGCAGAAATTGGTAAAAAATTCGGCGAATCCCTATATCAGTTTTGTAGAGGAATCGATAATCGGCCATTGGCTTATGGACAGGTACTGCGATCGGTAGATTGAAATAGTTTGTATTTTTAGTTGTGATGACAACTCTGCACCGAAGTGCATACACGTATAATGGATATAAAACGACGCGGAAAATGTATTACTCTCAAGTATATGGTGAGATCTAAGGATGATCCCGTCGAATCTTCAAAATACCTGGGTCATGGGGTCTGTGACAACGTAACGAAATCAACAAAACACTTTCTGATTTTACTTGTGATCTTAATGTGATCACTAATACCATTTTGTCCCTAGCAAAGCTATTGAATATTCCACCGACAGAGTTGCGAGGAATTGGAATCCAACTTTCAAAACTGGACAATCCCGCTGATAAGATTAGGAAAGAGAACGTGATTAAAACAATGTTTAGTAAAGCAGTTGAGAAACAAAATGGTACGGAGTTCTTTTTTCTAGTTATAAGTTTAAGCAGACCAGCTTGTAAGAAAATAATATATAATTTGCAGAAACCACAATATCACGGGATATCGACAATGTTATTAAAACCCCAACGAAAACCGGTCCTGAAAAGCGAAAATCATTGCCAAACTCGGCTGAAAAGAAGCAGACTAAAGTATTAAAACAGTCGGGTCGTGGTATAGCGCAAGTTTCTGCTGGATCTTCAAAAGCTATGAACGTATGCAATATGCTTGAAAATGCGGCCAAGAAAAGAGAAAACCAAGAGCTACTTTCCGACGATATTGACTTTACAGTCCTAGCCGAGCTTCCCGAAGATATAAGAGAAGAAATACTACGCGACTACAGGAAACATGCTAAATCCGAACACCCACAAAAATTAATAAACCCTGTTTCATATGAAACACAAAAACCGAACGAAGTAGATACTGAATTCTTACAAGCGTTGCCACCGGAGCTTCGAAAACAGGTCGAGCAGGATCTGCATCGAGAAAAGTTCAACGATCCTATTGCCACAACGTCCAACAAATCGGCAAGGCCGACGACGAATAACATTTTCGAACAGAAAGGATGCCGGAAGCTTCTTGAAGCGTGGGTTGAGAGTTGTGATGATCCGGAAAATTGCGATATCGAGATTCTTGCACAAAATGCACAGGAATTTATTCAGTTGAAACGAATTTCGGACTTATGTATATGTGCCGCTACGATTGCTGTACAGGTAAATGTGTCGAATTCTACTGCAATTTAAGAATGTTTTAAATTTTCATACTTTTAGAATTATAAACGAAAAAGGCTGTTGTGCTCGGCACTCTGCCTATCGAAACATTTTAAATGTAGTGCAAAGCGAAATGGTGAGAGTTTATGGATCCAAATTATTTTAACCGAACGGTTTGAGTGTGCTATTTGTGGTGCAACGTAGTGGTATTTAGGATCTGAAGAATATTTTGTTTTTATGATTAAGTTTATTTGTGTTTACCGATAAGTTTTTAATTAAATTACGAGTAACTTTAAAGTAAGATTTGTTTTCTTTTTAACAAATATGTAATCCAATGAGCACTAGAAACCGTTATGACCATTTCATCGTCGGAATCATTCCGACTATCTTCGATGTTTCGAAATGAATTTACCTAGAGAAACAATATATTATTAAAATGTTAATTTCGTTGGGTCACCTAAAACGCTTACCGCTTTCAATATATTTAACTTATTTGTTTGCAACGTGTTCTTCAAGCTATTATTCAGCTCTGAAGCTAAGCCCAAAATGTTTGCCATTTCACACAAATTTAATCATACAAATCTTGGTTCCCAAATTTGAAGAAAAGTACAGGCAGCCCTCGTATAACACGGACTTTTAGAACACGATTTCGATATAACACGGTACTGAAATTGCGACACCCCTCGTATAACACGGTACTCTTAGAACACGATTTCGGTATAACACGGTACCGAAACTGTGTCAACCCTCGTATAACACGGTACACTTAGAACACACTGTTTCAGTTGATATAAACGGGTAATTCCCCTGTTTGTACATACACAAATAGTGTTTTTTCACTCTCCTTCATTTTTATCAGCTATTCGCTAAGCGACGTCTGTGCAAGTGCATCGCTGTTCTTAGTGAAAACTATTCAGTAAACCAGGCGCGAACGCAGGGGGGGGGGGGTTGGGGTTTAAACACCATCCCCCCCAAATGATGTAATTACAAGCGCATAATAAAATATAGCTTATGTATACTCGACGCGTAAATTTGTCTAACCCCCCCCCCCCCCCCCCCCCAAATTATTTTTTGTCTGAAACTCCCCTCCCCCCAATTAATTTTATGCGGTGGCGCATGCAGTAAGCAACTTCTTGTTTAGAATCATTAAAAATACTTGAAATAAAATTGTTTTCTTATATGACTATTATGACTTTTAAATTTCGATATAACACGGAACGCATTGGCGTAATTTGTAAAAATTCTATGTCTCGCTTAACACGTTTTCGATATAACACGGTACGCTGTTTTGATATACACGGAACGTATTGTCGTAATTTGTATTACTTCTATGTCTCGCTTAACACGTTTTCGATATAGCACGGTACGTATCCATCGTGCTATACGAGGGTTGCCTGTAAAACAAAAGTTACATACACTCAACGCCAACTGCTATCAGCAATAAACACTATTCCTGAAACTATAGAACTCCAAAAGAACCGAGAACAACCAGTGCCGGCTTAGACGATCCTTGAAAAGAATCCAAACGAGCTTACATAATGATTATTATAATTATAATTATATTTACCAAGCCGAATTGCACTCACGATGCATACAATTTGGATGGAGGGGTAATTTTCTGGCGCTTACACTGCTCACGGTTTCGAGGATAAGTACGATACGATACAATACGATAGGCTAAAAACACTGTTAGCGATGTAAGCACCGTAAGAATAATTTGGACCGCGGCCTTAGTCCCATTCACAACGCGGCACGGATAATCGCACAAACTTTTTTAAATCACGGTCATTCTATAATTATGAGCTGCTTTCATGTCAGGGAAAAGATTTCAAAGACATCTTTCGCGGCAATACAATTTATTAGCTGTAAAATACAATTATCATCTTCCTACCTCATCGTTTTAAATTATTATAATATAGAATTAAATCGTACTCCTTCTTGTTTTTGTCGAGCACATCGGTTGCTTCTTCATCATCCGAACTATCATCCAAATTACTCTGTAACTCCTTAATCGATCACATCAATACAAGAAAATAATTTTTTCTCGTGTCCAATTTGCGCTGTGCCTTTTTGTACTCGATTTCGTGCAGATCCTTCTCCTGATAGAGGCCCATGTTGCTTATTTCCGCCAGGACGTTGTTTATCAGTTCGATGAATTTCGTCACGAGTTCAGCATTCTCATCGACAATTCCCGCCTTTTTGCGCGCGCAAAAACAACAACAACAAAGGTACAAATAAACATACTGTATTTCTCCATTTTCAGGTTGGAACGGATGACAACTCTTTTACCTGCAAATAAAGTTATTTCCAAGCATTTGTCACCCAAAAACAATAATTTCTGTAAATGTTTTCAAACTATTCGCGCCATTTTAATTTTTGCTTCAGGAATTCTGATGTGGAACAAAGAGCACAAAAGTTTGAATATGGCAATGCTGGTGCAATCCGAAAAGTCATTAAATACCACAAAAATTTGAATCTGACAATGCTGGTGCCCATCACATTGTCATTTTGAAGTAAAAGTGACAGAAAATGGTGAGTAAATTGCAAATTTTTAAAGTGCCATATCTTTTTATTTTAGGTAGTCCGGGGACTGGAAACAAATGGAAATGCCTTCAAATTGGCCCTAAATTGAAAGAAAAATAAAAATTTTAATTTTCGAAGTGAGGTGGTGCCCTTTAGTTTTTCCAAATCAAAACCTTGATTTTTTTGTAGCGACAACAAGATCTTGGGGTTGCTGCATAGACTAAGCCTCTAAGAGCGGTTTGGCAGATGCGTACCAAGGTGAAAAACCAGTAAATTTAAAATTTTTCAATTTTTATGGGATTTTGTTCAATATACATTTGAAATGACTGACTTTTCTCTTTAAAATAATAATTTTCCATAAAAGAAATGAGAGAAATGGTTATAATTGGCTTTAAAAACCACAATTACGCGCACACACACTAGCATACAACAGAAAAGGAAGTACTACACCTTTTCAACATGTATTTCAGATTATGTAAATTGTATTTCAGAACAGTGAGTTGTATTTCAGATTAGGTAAATTGTATTTCAGAATAGTGAGTTGTATTTCAGATTAGGTAAATTGTATTTCAGAATAGTGAGTTGTATTTCAGATTAGGTAAATTGTATTTGAAAAATAGTGAGTTGTATTTCAGATTAGGTAAATTGTATTTCAGAATAGTGAGTTGTATTTCAGAATACGTAAATTGTATTTCAGAATAGTGAGTTGTATTTCAGAATACGTAAGTTTGAATTCAGAAAACGTAAATTGTATTTCAGAGTATATCAATTGAAATTCAGAACACATATTACTTAATTCCAATGAATGAAATAACAAAATAACAAAAAAAAAAAAGAAAAAATAATAAACTTGCGCTTTCATTGTAAAGAAGCAATGCAAAATGAAACTAATATTTCAAAATTTTCTTTAATCTTTGACCTCTGATCTTCTTTATCATTTTTTAGTATTTTTGGCTATCCTGGTTGTTCAAAGAACCCTACACCTTTTCAACATGTATTTCAGATTATGTAAATTGTATTTCAGAATAGTGAGTTGTATTTCAGATTAGGTAAATTGTATTTCAGAATAGTGAGTTGTATTTCAGATTAGGTAAATTGTATTTCAGAATAGTGAGTTGTATTTCAGATTAGGTAAATTGTATTTCAGAATAGTGAGTTGTATTTCAGATTAGGTAAATTGTATTTCAGAATAGTGGGTTGTATTTCAGATTATATAAACTGTATTTCAGATAGTGAGTTGTATTTCAGATTAGGTAAATTGTATTTCAGAATAGTGAGTTGTATTTCAGATTAGGTAAATTGTATTTGAGAATAGTGAGTTGTATTTCAGATTAGGTAAATTGTATTTGAGAATAGTGAGTTGTATTTCAGATTAGGTAAACTGTATTTCAGAATAGTGAGTTGTATTTCAGATTAGGTAAATTGTATTTCAGAATAGTGAGTTGTATTTCAGAATACGTAAATTGTATTTCAGAATAGTGAGTTGTATTTCAGAATACGTAAGTTTGAATGCAGAAAACGTAAATTGTATTTCAGAGTATATCAATTGAAATTCAGAACACATATTACTTAACATTTAAGTTGATAATCGAAATAATAAGACTTAATTTCCCACTTGCATACTTCATAGTGTATGTGATTAATCGATTCATCTTTTGTGTTACAAATAGCCACATTACCTGACTACTATTTTCATTCTTAACCTTTACAATAAATTATCAGACGGAAGCACCAAAATGTTTTTTTATTAAAATCAGATTTGGCTCATGTCTCCCCAAGGGCAGGGAGATATGATCCACCTTGCCGGGAGATTTGATCATTCGAGGACAATTCGTGAACAAATAAGTAAAATAACAATTCACACAAGTATATTTGCATTTTATACTAAATTACAACAAATTAAAAAAAATCCATACATTATATTGATATTATATACTCTTTTCAATGAATTATAAAATAACAAAATAACAAAAAAAAAAAAAAAATAATAAACTTGCGCTTTCATTGTAAAGAAGCAATGCAAAATGAAACTAATATTTCAAAATTTTCTTTAATCTTTGACCTCTGATCTTCTTTATCATTTTTAGTATTTTTGGCTATCCTGGTTGTTCAAAGAACCCTAGTACATAGTGGTTCAAATCTACCGCCCAGCACTTTCCCGACTTCGATGCAGTTTCCCAAAAAAATATAAACAATAGAATAATAAAACTTCGATTGTCTCAAACAGCGATAATTTATGGTGCAATTAATATCGAATGTCTGTACAAATCTTTATATGTAGATAAAGGAATGGCGATGATATAAACAAGAAATTTTATTTTTGCCTCTGGAGCAATAATTTACGTTTGCTTCACTGACGGCCGAAACAAATTGCCGATTATCATCTTTTTCTGTGACATGCAAGTAACCGATGATCCGTATCGCGTGAACCTTAACCCCCCATCCTGAAGGGAAAATTGAAAGAGATATTTCAGGTGGTTCATCTCTCCCATATGGTCAAGTCTCCCGGACTCCCCCTATACTTAATGCGACCTCAATACAATAATTACGTTAAATGTCAACATTCTGATAAAGAATGCAAGGGTACCTATCTGATATACAATTCACGTTTTCTGAATTCAAACTTACGTATTCTGAAATACAACTTACGTTTTCTGAATTCAAACTTACGTACTCTGAAACAGAACTCACTATTCTGAAATACAATTTACCTAATCTAAAATACAACTCACTATTCTGAAATACAATTTACCTAATCTGAAATACAACTCACTATTCTGAAATACAATTTACCTAGTCTGAAATACAACTCGCTATTCTGAAATACAATTTACCTAATCTGAAATACAACTCACTATCTGAAATACAATTTATATAATCTGAAATACAACTCACTATTCTGAAATACAATTTACCTAATCTGAAATACAACTCACTATTCTGAAATACAATTTACCTAATCTGAAATACAACTCACTATTCTGAAATACAATTTACATAATCTGAAATACAACTCACTATTCTGAAATACAATTTACCTAATCTGAAATACAACTCACTATTCTGAAATACAATTTACCTAATCTGAAATTAATATTATATAATCTGAAATACATGTTGAAAAGGTGTAGTAGTAGTTCAAATCTACCGCCCAGCACTTTCCCGACTTCGATGCAGTTTCCCGAAAAAATATAAACAGTAGAATAATAAAACTTCGATTGTCTCTAACAGCGATAATTTATGGTGCAATTAAGATCGAATGTCTGTACAAATCTTTATATGTAGATAAAGGAATGGCGATGATATAAACAAGAAATTTTATTTTTGCTTCTGGAGCAATAATTCACGTTTGCTTCACTGACGGCTGAAACAAATTGCCGATTATCATCTTTTTCTGTGACATGCAAGTAACCGATGATCCGTATCGCGTGAACCTTAACCCCCCATCCTGAAGGGAAAATTGAAAGAGATATTTCAGGTGGTTCATCTCTCCCATATGGTCAAGTCTCCCGGACTCCCCCTATACTTAATGCGATCTCAATACAATAATTACGTTAAATGTCAACATTCTGATAAAGAATGCAAGGGTACCTATCTGATATACAATTTACGTTTTCTGAATTCAAACTTACGTATTCTGAAATACAACTTACGTTTTCTGAATTCAAACTTACGTACTCTGAAACAGAACTCACTATTCTGAAATACAATTTACCCAATCTGAAATATAACTCACTATTCTGAAATACAATTTACCTAGTCTGAAATACAACTCACTATTCTGAAATACAATTTACCTAATCTGAAATACAACTCACTATCTGAAATACAATTTATATAATCTGAAATACAACTCACTATTTTCAAATACAATTTACCTAATCTGAAATACAACTCACTATTCTGAAATACAATTTACCTAATCTGAAATTAATATTATATAATCTGAAATACATGTTGAAAAGGTGTAGAGTAGTGGAAGGGAATCGTCAAACTGTCAGTCTGACTTGGGTGTTGTGACCGTGACGACTGGAGGGCTGGCGAAATTGTCTGTTGTTAAGTACGATTGCATCAAGTGTGGCTATGTTTTGGGTCCATTTGTACAGTCGCAAAATTCTAAAGTGAAGCCAGGATCGTGTCCTGGGTGCCAAAGTTTTGGACCTTTCAATGTAAGCTAGATTTCTTCCAGTCAATTGTATTTTGTTTAAATGCACAAGTCACTTACAGATTAATATGGAGCCAACGATATATCGTAACTATCAAAAAGTCACGCTACAAGAGTCGCCGGGACGTACCCCAGCCGGTCGTTTACCGCGCTGTAAAGATTGTGTCCTTCTGGCCGATCTCTGCGACATGTGCAAGCCGGGCGACGATGTCGAAGTTACCGGTATCTACACGAACAATTATGACGGCTCACTGAACACCGAACAAGGCTTCCCAGTTTTTGCCACCGTAATAATTGCAAATTACTTAATCGTAAAGGACAGCAAACAAGTGGTGCAGTCTTTGACAGACGAAGAGATCGCAACCATTCAAAAACTAAGCAAAGACGACGTGAAAATTTATAGGGAGATCAGTTCTTTGCACGATTGTAATGTATTACAATCAGATCTTAACGCTCTTGCTCTGTGGTGCTCCAATAACTGTCTTCCACTTTACATCTCTAAATGTCGCAAAATGTCCTTCGAACTTGTAAAATAACGAGCCTTTTCGTTATTGATTCTGTCTTCTAAAAATGTCTGAAAATAAAAGTTTTTAATGAGTTTAACAAACAGAATGACTTTATTGATACATGTTTGTAGCTTATATAATAAAAAAATGCTTACATGCTAACTTAAGGCTAATTCACTTTGGCCTACTAATTATGATCGCGACCGAAAGTGCATATTAAGCTAGTTGTATAAAAATTACACATAAATTGTGACCTACATAATGTGTCGGTCATATACCTTACGAAAAAGTGTATATCCGATGAGCTATTATGTTTTTTGTTGGTGCCATTGAATTGCACAGCAATAAGAAATGCAACGATATGATGCGTCGACATCGATCTAGTTTGGGGTGGATATATGACGATTATGATGAATCGTTAACATTCTCCCGGGCCGTGCTGTAATGAAGCACAAAATCATCTGGTGGTCTGGTAGTACGAGGTTTCGGTTGTGGTAGCGTAGTAACTGATGGTCTAAAGTTGGTTTCGAAGTGTCGTATGAGCAACCAAATTACCACTGCCATAATGATAATGATAGAGAAGTATCCCACAACGTAGTGATGAATGTGATGGGCCGTTATATCATCGGAAGGAAGATGATGATTGATATGCTCAACTCGGCGAAGGATCGTATTCCACTCGGCATTGTTATTTTTAACAATGGTCCTTGGTGCTTCGATGTAGTGGGCCTGCATGTTTTCTAGAAGATCACTTAAGTTAAGTGCTGGGGCGAATGATGCTTTGTGCTGCGTTTTAAATGAGCTATGTCCTCGGATACTCTTGGCGTTGTGTTTAAGCTCGCACTCTGGTTGGATGGTAAGTATTCCATCTCCTTGTAAGGTGGTGGTGGTGATGTAGGTGCCGCAGATAACATCAAATGTGTGTTGTCGAAGCAATGCGTAAATCCATGAGTTGCTGTGGTGAAGCTGAATCCAAAAGTCGGAGGAATTGGTTGTTGATAGACTGCAGTATCTTGAAACGGGTTTCTCGTGGTTGAGGAGTGCCATTTCACAGCGGTTTGTGTCTGTGTTTTTGTGGTAAATCGGATGATCTTGGTGGCACAGGAAGACCTTCTCCTCGAAACTCTGGCATTTGTCTAGCTCCGATTGAGCCAATGGATAGTGATGACTTCTTTCTAATGTTGTAAGTAGATATTTTGTGGAGGGTTGAAAGAAAAAGAAGTGATTCTGGTGTGGAAAAGGAACTGGTGTGACGTGGAAAAGTTGAAAATACTCAGAACGGGTGATTGGAATTTTGATATTGAAAATCACGCTTGTCTGCATTATTCTCGCGGTAATAGTCATGGCCTTGTAGATTCCGATTTCACCACTGGTTTTGCTGATGGGAACCGTTAGTGTCGGTGGAAGAGTTTCTTGTATGATAATCAATTGTTTGTGTAGTTGGTGCGGGGTGAGGATGAGCGCAGTACTTATTCCCTGCTGTAAATCCGTTAGAACATTCCAGAGTGCTATTTGAGTACTTTTATGAGCTTGAAGAGTAACCATCGTATATAGACATACCGAAGTGAAGAAATGTTCTTCGCGACCGATATCTGTTAAAGTTTTTAAGTATCCATTTATTGTATTAAATTGCTCCTGAATGTGCGATTCCTTCCTTTTGAAGATGTTCACCGTTGTTTCGATGATGGATGTCTGATTTCGAATGAGTGTTTGTAAGTAATGTTCGTTGTTTCTTGTTTTCTCAATTTCCTTGTCTATGTAGTCTGCATAATCGGAGTCCAATAATCCGAAGAGCTTGTTGCCTATATTACCGATAATATTTAATGCGGCTCGTTTTGCTCGGGGTGGATGACTATCCCCACCGTATTTGCACTGAAGAATTTCGTTGACTTCGTCTATGTGTTCTAGTTGATGTTCGAATTGGAGAAGTACTTGTTGGCATAGCTGTTCCTTAGTAATGGAAATCGCACAAAATTTTCTTATTTCCTCTATGCTGGTTTTGATGCCGGATAGTTTATCAATCTTACTTCGCCTAGATTTTCGAAGTAAATACCTGGATGATTCTCGTAGGCCTTGACTTCTATGGGGTTGGTTACTTTGGCGAGTATTGATGGAATGAATAATACCATTAGTGCTATTGCCAGTAGACTTGTATGCCGTGCCCTCTTTAATGGTGTGGTTGACTCGATTCTTCGGTCATTTTGATGAAGCCAATTCGGATTGATCGGTAGAAATCGTCCCTTATTTTGGACTGATGGACGTTTTATTGTTGGTCGTTTCGATGGTTCGTCTAAGGTTGAAGTGGTAATCCTTTGGTTCACCGGTGATGGATCAATTGTTTTTTCATCGTTTTTAATTGGTAAGGGACACACTCGATGAATGGCCCTTCGAAGTTCTGTGGAGGAGGTTTTAATGTCCAGTACTCTGCTAAGTCCATCTTGACCCTTAATTGTGCGTAATACTCGTCCTATCCGCCATTGCAAAGGAGAGAGATTGTCATCCTTCAAAAGTACTAGAGTCCCTGGACTGATATCCTCGCTAGGATGTTGCCATTTATAACGGTTCTGGAGTACTTGTAGATATTCCTTAGACCAACGGCGCCAGATTTCCTTGTGAATGGATCTAACCAGATTCCATCGTGCTACTAGGTTACTATTTCTTGGTTTGGCGTCAGTGTCGGGAATAGTAAGAAGCGGTTCCCCGATTAAAAAATGGCCGGGCGTCAATGCTTGCATGTCGTTGGGATCAGTAGATAGTGGCGTGAGCGGCCTTGAGTTGAGGATTGCTTCAATTTGGACAATAACCGTAGAAATTTCTTCTGCTGTGAGATGGGCACTGTGCATTACCTTTTATAAGTAACCCTTTGCTGATTTTACAGACGCTTCCCACAGACCCCCAAAGTGTGGGGACCGGGGCGGAATGGGCTTCCATTGTATTCCGTTATTTAAACAATGATTGTTTATTAGGGCTTGAGTTTCGTTTGTACTTAGTGTTTGGTGAAGTTCCAGTAGCTCGGAGCGTGCACCCATAAAGTTTGTGGCGTTATCACTGAAGATGGTATTTGGGATCCCTCGTCGTCCGATAAACCTTTTTAGTGCGCCTAAAATGCTTGAGCCGAAAGATCTGACACCAGTTCCAGATGAATCGCCTTCGTTGTGAAGCATACAAAAACTGCTATGTAAGCTTTTGTTGGCTGCTTACCACGTATTTTGTAGTGTATTTGGATGGGTCCCATGAAGTCGATGCCTCCATTCATAAATGGACGAGCCGGTTGTATACGTTCTGCTGGAAGGTTGCCCATTAACTGCCCGATATTCCGTGGTTGAGCCTTACAAAAGTTGACACACTTGTGGACGATGGCTTGAGCTAATTGCTGCCCTCGCAACGGCCAGAATCGCTGCCTTGTAAGAGCCAGTAGCGTCTGCGCTGGTGCATGTAGTTGTTGTTGATGGATTTGACTCATAAATAACCTTGTGAATACGTGTGACGATGGCAGTAAGATTGGGTGTTTTGTGTCATACGGCAGATTTGATGATTGAAGTCGGCCTCCGACTCGTAGAATTCCGCTGTCATCCAAAAATGGGGTGAGACTTACTAAACGGCTTTGTCTGGATAGCTGGCCTTTATTTTTGATAGTCCTTAATTCGTCAGCAAAGTCGTTTTTATTGGATTTCCTTGAGAATAACGTATAAAGCCTCCTTTAATTCGACAGTTGTTAACCAGCTCGGGTGCTCTCGAATTTCTTGGTTGATTTTGGATACGTTCTGTTGGAACCGTAATATACGAGCCACAACACGGTTCAGGTGATCAAACGAATTTTTGTGATTTATCCGATACATGAAGTGTGGTTCATTGTTGAGTGTGCTAGCCAGAGTCGTTTTCGGAGGTGTGTCGTCTGGAATCTTCTCCTCTTCTAGATGATGGGGAATGGGCCAATTGATTTCCGATGTTTGAAGAAATTCCGGTCCGTTAAACCACAGTGTAGATTTGCATAGTTGCTCTGGTAACATTCCTCTTGAGACAATGTCGGCCGGGTTGCTTTTGGTGTGAATGTATGCTTCAGTTTTGGTTTGAATGTAGGCGATTCGATGTGCTATGAATGGATCTAGTTTATTAGATGTCGAACGTATCCAAGCCAACACTATCTGTGAATCAGTCCAATATCGTATGTTATTGATTTTTATCCCGATTTTGTCCTTCACTTGTTCGATCAGTTGAACCATTAATTTCGCTGCGCATAATTCAAGTCTTGGTAAGGTGACTGTTTTGATAGGTGCCACTCGTGATTTTGCACATACCAATCGTACAAGAATATTTCCATCCTTATCCTTCGATCTCAGGTAGAGAACAGTTCCATATGCCTTCTCGGATGCGTCTGAAAAACCGTGTAGCTGTATGTCTACAGATTCTGGTATGAGCATGTGTCGTGGAAGCCTGACGTTGTTGAGCGTTTTCAATGTGTTGCGAAATGTCATCCATTTAGTGTGAATCTGTTGCGGTACTGCGGCGTCCCAGTCTAATTTCAAAGCCCAAGGTTCTTGCATTAATAAAAATCTGAGAGGGTCGAATAAGTATGCAATATCGGAGAGAATGGTTCTCTTCGTAACTTGTTTTTGCTCACTCCACGTAGTAGTTATGGAAAACAAGTCCGTTGTTGAAAGCCAAGTGATTCCTAAGGTTTTAACTGTCTTTTCTGTGTCGCTGAAGAAGTTTAGCTGAGTTCCAGATCGCCAGAGGGGATGTTATGCAAAAGTTGTGGGTGATTGGCGCACCATTTCCTTAACTCAAATCCGGCACTCAGAAGAAGAGATGTCAGTTCATCCTTCACACGTAGTGATTCCTCAAGATCATTGGAACCGGTCATGACGTCATCCATATAAAAATCACGCATTGCTTTGGTGGCTCGTGGGTGAGTCGCTCTTCCAATTCTAGCCAGCTCCTGAAGACCTTGGGTTACTAGATAAGGTGCGGCTGTGGTGCCGTACGTAATAGTACGAAGACGATAATACTGCAACTGCTGTGTTGGGTCATTTCTCCAGATGATTAATTGAAGATTTCGATCCTCTGGTTCAACATCTATTTGTCTGAACATTTTAGTTATGTCGGCTGTGAAGACATATTGGTGTGTTCGGAAGCGAAGTATGATTGAAAATAAATCATCTTGTACTGTAAGTCCTGTCATCATAATATCGTTCAGCGAAGTATTGTTAGATGTCTTGGCTGACGCATCAAACACAACTCGCAGTTTTGTTGTGCTGCTGTCAGGCTTCAAGACACAGTGGTGAGGTAAAAAATTATTGAGGTGTGAAATATCATCCTTTCGTATTTCTTCCATGTGTTGAAGTTGTACGTATTCGTTGATAAAACCTGAATATTGTTCCTTGAGTTGAGGTTGAGCTTGTAGTCTCCTTTCGATAGAAAGAAAACGTCTTCGAGCGTCTTCAACGGCAGTTTAACAATAAAACGACCATCCTCCTTCCTTCTTATAAGTCCGTCCAAGCTTGCAGTATTATCGGAATTGGTTGATGAACTGCAATCTTCCACCTCCCAGAATTGTTGTAAGTGCTGGTCAAGCTGTACATTGCTTATTCCACAGAACGAGTCGAATGAACTGCTCTGTGATGCCTTGCCTAATACAAGCCATCCGAGTGTTGTATTCTGTAAGGTTGGTAAATCCTTACCCAGCTTGATCTGTCCTATGGAGAGTAATTCGCAGAAAAGTTCAGCACCGATTAATAAGTCGATTTTCCTTGGCGTGTTAAAGTCTGGATCCGCTAGTGTAATATTATGAGGAATTGGCCAGGATGATACCTCGATTTTAATCTGTGGCTGTCGAGTGGTTATTTCTGGAAGCACAGAAACGTCAAGTTGCACCGTGTAGTTGTTGAGGTTCGATCCTATCGTTATGCTGAATCGCTTTGTTGTACGGGTATTCGAATCTCCAATTCCTGAAATGTTTAAGTTCTCTCGTTTGGCAGTCAATCCCAATTTTCTGTGTAACTGTTCTGTGATAAACGTGAGTTGCGAGCCGGAATCCAACAGAGCTCGACATATGATAGGGTCCCCATTCTGGGTGAGAACCTTGACAAGAGCCGTGCCTAAAAATATGTAAGTGGATCCAGGCATAGAAGGATGATGATGAGCCGCCAATACTGTGTCCTTGTTGTCTGCAGCCGAAGACTGTTTTGTAGAGTTGGTTGTTCCTGGGTGTGATTTTTGCGGTCCAGTCTTTGCTTGATGATCATCGAGATGGAGCAACGTGTTGTGTCGCTTGGTACATTTTGTGCAGCCGCGTGCAGAGCAGGTGGCAACTTGATGTCCTTCTTGTAAACAGTTTAGACACAGCTTTCATCCTTTGACCCGTTGAAACCGACATGTTGGTGTCAAGGACAAAAACTTTTCACATTTGTAGAGTCGATGTTGTCCGTCACATGCTCTGCAGTTGGTAATGCGCTGTCCATTTGCAGACATAACGGTTGATGTGCTGTTCTTCGGTTTAGGATTGTAGGAAGCTGGACCAGGTTTCTGATTGCCAAGACCTTCCAGGGCTTGGAAACGTAGCTCTATAAAACTCAGCAGCGTCTTTATCGTCTGCAGTTCACGTGGATTGGATAACGACTGCTCATTTAGGTTGTGAGAAGTTCTATCCAATTTTTTGATGATGATGTGGTAGAGTATGGGATCCCGATTGTCAATGGAAATTCCCAAACTCTTTAAGGTGCCTAGGCACTCCTTGGTGTTGTCGTGGAGTGACTTAATACCTGAAGCCATGTCAGTGGACAAGGCCGGGTGGGTTATAAGTCGGTCCAAAATTGCGGTTGCGATGATCCTCTTGTTAGAGTAGCGATCCTGCAGTGTTTGCCATGCTGCGTCGTAATTGCCTTCTGTTATTTGAAGATGATGCACTAGATTGCTGGCTTCTCCACTAAGCGTTGATTTTAGATACATGAATTTTTGTATCTTTCTAATTGGCTGTCGGTGAATTAGCTCCGAAAACAGGTCCTGGAACTGCGGCCATTTGAGATAGCTTCCGTCAAAGCTGGGTATGTCAATCTTGGGAAGATTAACAGCATGCGATGAATATCCCTGATGAGGTGCTATGACAGGATAGTCGCGTGCTTGGCTCTCCTGCAATCGAACGGTCATGCCTAGGTAGAGTCGTTCCGCCTCTCAAAAACTTGCTTCTGAATAGTCGAGTTGAAATTCTTCAGCCATAATGAGGAGATGAGTTGCAGTAATCTCAGACCAATAGTTCCTTAGTGAGATCAGCCTTTCCTCATAGTACTGCCTAGATCTCGGAGCTTGCAGTTTCGTCTCCATGTTTTTGATGAGATTCTGGAGCGACGTTATAAGAGCCGATTGTGTCCTTATTCGCCGCTGTTGAAGTTCGTTGTTGGACTCCTCATTAGTAGGTAGATAGTCAGTAGAGCTGCCTGATGCCTTGCCGTCCGTTGCGTTGTCTGCTTGCGATACCGTCTCTATTGCGGCCTGTAATGCTGCCGATAGCATTGTTGCGGTATCTTCGTAGACTGCTTCAACCATTTGGTGGTACTTCTGTTTGAAGTATGGATGGTCGGGCTTGTCGGCCAGGAACTCCTGTAGCTGCATATCGGCCTCTTCGAAGCGCTTCCATTCGAAGTCCAATCGATCCAACCTGGTTTGGATGTTTTGAATGGTTCGCCTTGCCTTCGCCTCCTTCTTAAAGTTGACGCCGATTTTCTCCAGCCGTTTTCCTGCTTCTTTCTGATGCTCGAGTAGGGCTTCCATGACTGCTGGTTAGATTGATGTCTTCAAACGAAACGTCGTATGTTGTTTCCAAAGATTTTTAGCTGCTGGTGCAGATGCTGATGCTAATGTGGTTGCTGATCCTGTTGCTGATCACGTTGGGGTCACCATGTAAAATAACGAGCCTTTTCGTTATTGATTCTGTCTTCTAAAAATGTCTGAAAATAAAAGTCGTTAATGAGTTTAACAAACAGAATGACTTTATTGATACATATTTGTAGCTTATATAATAAAAAAATGCTTACATGCTAACTTAAGGCTAATTCACTTTGGCCTACTAATTATGATCGCGACCGAAAGTGCATATTAAGCTAGTTGTATAAAAATTACACATAAATTGTGACCTACATAATGTGTCGGTCATATATCTTACGAAAAAGTGTATATCCGATGAGCTATTATGTTTTTTGTTGGTGCCATTGAATTGCACAACAATAAGAAATGCAACGATATGATGCGTCGACATCGATCTAGTTTGGGGTCGATATATGACGATTATGATGAATCGTTAAAAGTACTTAAGAGAACCATGATCTCTTTTGATTATGTTATTAATTCTGTTGGGTCGTCGTTGCGAACCCTCTATGTTGTTGTGTCGCCGCTGTCAAGTTGTTGTGTCGCGCTGTCAAGATAAAAAGTGTTTGTGGAGCTGTGCGATCAGAGTTCAACCTTTGATCGCACACGAGGACTGCGACCAACTTCACGGTGCCAAGGCAGCTGTCAAAAAGCGAAAAAGTGCACGAGGGTTTTTCTGCTTGCTGGGTTTTGGTATGCTTGGTTCCGTTTTTGTTCGCGAGTAGATAAGTCGACGACCATTTTGCAAACTGTGCGAGCAAAATTCAAGAAAAAACGTTTCAACTCGTCGATTTCGAGTGAGTTTGGGGTGCGGGTCGAACGGCAGAGATTCGGGGTCGGAAGTTTGAGTGGTGTTCGTACAGTCCAGCCCGGACGATATAAAATTCCATTAAGACGTGAATCCGAACCCGCGGTTCGAGTTAATCGGGAGTTCGATTTACGCCAATTGTACAGTGTCCGTAGCTATCAGAGCGCAGCGACAAACAGTACCGCAGTGCGCGCCCCATTCAGATCATTCGCGAAAATCGGCCTTTCAATAGACGCTTGCAGCATTCTTTCAACAGATCCTCTGAAATTCGCTCCATCCGTGAATTAACGCAATTAACTATCAAAGCATCGCTAATATTCCCCATGGACCATGAGGCTTTCACTCCTACGTGCAAACGTGTGGTTTTTATTAATTCGATAATACATTAGGCTGTGTTCTCCATAAAACATAAATCGTTCTGTAACGAAGCGATAAAAGCGCCGCTAGCGAGCGGTTTTTCAATTGTGGTTCTTGACAGTGGTTCGCATGTACGCGTGTTTGATCGTCGAACGGCGCATTTTCATTCAACACATGCTCGCCGCATTCGTGTCCGCACACGAAATAATTAATTTTTTTGGAGACATGATCGTTGTTTGAGTGAGGGGGTGTTTCTTTCGGCTCATTTTTTTTGACAGTTCTGCTAGTGCCCTCACCCGCCAGAGTTTTTTTTGTCGATTGCTGAACACTGGAAGCCGTCCTGGTTTTGCTGCTAATAAACAATTCCCTAGATTGATGAAACTTGAAACTCCTATATTCCAAGAGCATGGCGATTGCGATCTAGTGGTACCATACAAATTTAGGCAATCGTCGTCCAGCCTTCTGAAAACTTGCATGATCAAATCTTATACCGGCTGGTCACATTTATCGTCGGATGATGAACTAGCTGACATGAAAAAATACCAGAAGAAAGAATAACCATCTTGGTTACCTAATAGACACATATGAAATTCATGAAATTTGGCGCTCTAAATTCCGTTTAAGAAAAATTAAGGTTGAATGAAGGAAAACGAACAAATGAATTAAAACAAACAAAAAAAATTAAATTAAAATTTTACAATAAATAAATAAAACACGAATGAACGAATAATTTAATCAAAACGAAAACATATAAGCTAAACTAAAAACAAAATGAATAAATAACAAATGATTTTTTTTTTCTTAAAATATTAATTTTAAAATTAAATATAATTTGACATGACAGGACTGACGGACAGTAAACAATAATAATGAATTAAATGATAGTTAAAAACTTAAACAAAAAGTAAAAACAAAAAAAAAAAGGAACACAACGAATATTATGGGGTGAGTTGTTTTTTTTATATATTTTTTTATTTTTCTTTTTTTAATTTTCGCGCCATATTTTTTTTGTGTTACTTGAGTTGTGTTTCAGATTTATTTGGTTTTAGTATTTTTTTTTGTGTAGCAAAATGGTGAACGGCTAGAAAGAGCCAGTTTTGAAAATGAACCCGAGCGTCTAGCTCCTTCGCCCGAACCTCAAAAAGGGGCCACGACGAAAAGTGTTTGAAGGATAGTCGTGGTTGAGGTAGGGTGGGCAGAACAGGGCGCCAACAACACCAGAGCGCCCTGACAAATCGCGGAGCCGCGTCATCCAACCGCTTCTTTGTCTTTCACGACCTGTTGGGAAAATAATCCCAATTTTTTTTCGATTGTTGTACAGGCCAAGGGTTTAATGGTCTGAGTTGAAGCAAGTACCCCCCCACACTGCCGTAGCTAGTCCCGGCCGCCAGCAAGAGCGTCGCACCAGCGAAAACTCAACCACCAATTCGTACGTAGGTGGAATTGGCCCTTCTGTCCCGAACCTTCCTTTTCCTTTCGACAATTTTGACTTTTTCAAGTCGAAATTGTCCTTCCAAGGCCTCAAACACAACAATTCAGAAGTACTTCTTCAAGTCTCCCACATTCGTGACCTGGGTGTTACCTTTGACGCTAAACTTAAGTTTGACCTTCATTTTCACAATCTTATAAGCAATGCATCGAAATTATCAGGGCTAATTCTAAGATCATCTTATATGTTCGCTAACATCCAAACTTGTATCAAGCTCTTTGTGACTCTAGTGCGAAGTGGCTTGGAATATTGCTCCGCTATCTGGTCCCCTTACTACAATTGTCACATTACTGCTCTGGAATCTGTTCAACGTAAGTTTACTCGTTCTTTCCTTTACAAATATAGGATCCCGTATTGTCCTTACAGTGAATGCTTTCCTTACTCGGGATCCCATCCCCCGAACAACGCAGACTGTACATAGATGAGTGTGTTCTCTTTAAAATTTACAATGGTGATGATAATTCAGTCTTATGTTTAAACTTGGTTTTGCGCCAGCCAACTCGTCCTAGCAGGTCAGACTCCATATTCCTTTGGAGCGTACAAACGTATATTTCTTTTCCCCGTTTATTCGGTTACAAAGAAATCATGATGACCTCAATATTGGTCCTCTGAACACATCCTATTCACTTTTCAAAACAAAATTAAAATTTTTATTTTTTTCACAAACTAATTTCTAATTGTATATTACCTTTCAATCTTAAATTATTATTTTTATTAGTATTACCGTTTTCTCTCCTTCAATGCTGTTGTGTAATTGGATAAGTTTTATCTGTACAATGGATTTAATTAAATAAATAAACACACCGAGAAAATTGCGCCGCGTGCAGTTTTACTACGGGGCAAGGTGCCAGTGATGTTGATGTTGGTCTTACAGCCTATGTCCGGAGGAATCCGCAAACTCGAGAGTGGACCTTGGAAGCGGGTGCTTTAGTACTTGCCGATCAGGGCGTTTGTTTGATGAGTTCGATAAGGTAATTTTATTCGTATGGATTTCCGCTTCCAATACTAACTTTATCAATTCCCGAACAGATAAATAATCAGGATCGAACGTCTATCCACGAAGCCATGGACCAACAATCGATTTCAATCTCAAAAGCTGGTATTGTGACATCACTGCAAGCCAGGTGTACGGTTATTGCTGCCGCTAATCCGATAGGTGGACGTTACGATCCCAGTATGACTTTCTCGGAGAATGTGAATCTGTCCGAACCGATTTTATCGCGTTTCGATGTTCTTTGTGTCGTTAAGGACGAATTTGATCCGATGTCAGATCAACTTTTGGCGAAATTCGTCACATATTAAACATCATCCGTCGAGCGAAGAAGTTATTGAAGAATCGCAGCAACATGGCGCGATGGACATACCACAGGAGCTGCTAAAGAAGTACATCTTTGCGATTTTGAATCGAAATGGAGCTGATCTTCGGAAATCACGAATCTTCGTTTCACTTGCTCCGTGCAATGAATGTGCGAAATTGATCATACAATCCGGAATATCGGAAGTGATTTATGCATCCGATAAGTATGCCACTGCAAATAATGCAGTGTCGTCCAAACGGATGTAGCCGAGGTTATTTGTACGCAGTTTATTACAGATATGAATCGTATTGAAATTTATTTAAGAGACTGAATTAGTCGGGATCGCAAGAAGTCCACAAGAATAAACTGTTGTAAAATTATGTTAATTGTTTTTATTTATTTATTAAACCCTGCATTTTCCCTAAGATCTTAGAGTTTCTAGAATTTCAAGATACAGAAACCCGCAATACAGTACTTACAAATAATTAACGATATCTTCAAAGCTTATCGGAATAAAACACAGAACTTATCGCATGAAATCGAAAGTAGTACCTAGTGACTATTCCATATGTGATAAACGATAAGTTCAGAGGATAAGGCTAATCATCATAAACATTTATTCCATGATTTTTCTTAGACGACTAAATCAATGGCCGCTATTCACAGTCGTCATAAAGTTGGCTTTGAGTTAAAGCTGACTTTAGTGTCGTATTATTAATATGACACTAAAGTGACATCATCATCTTTATCGTATTATTAATATGACACTAAAGTCAGCTTTAACTTAAAGCCAACTTTATGACGACTGTGAATAGCGGCCAATGTCTTCTTTGTGAATACATTTTAGAAGTCTACTTGGTGGTGGTTTGGTCTGGCTTTCACAAGGCATAACATTGGTACCAAACACAGGACACAGGACTATTCTACACGTTCCCTGAAAATTTTATCAAAACCGGTATAGCGGTTTAGGAGTTCATAGGGAACATAGGCACATACATACATATGTATGATGATCCACATCATCTTTTTTATATATATTAATCTATTTTGTTATCTACGAGACGATTAGGTTAACACTCATATGCGCTTTAAGATCATGAAATGGTCTCGCTTATTCAAGCCGAATTGCACTCACGATGCATACAATTTAAATGGAAGGGTAATTTTCTGGCGTTTACACTGCTCAACGGTTTCGATGATAGGTACTGTGAGTACAATGTATGCACACGAGTGGTCCGAATTATGAGCGTCGTAAGCGTACCGATAATTCGGACCGGCTAAAAGCACTGTCAGCAATGTGAGCACCGTGAGAATAATTCGGACAGCGGTCTTAGTCTCATTCAGAACGCGCCACGGATAATCGCACAAATTTCCTAAAATCGCGGCTATTCGATAAATAAAACATCACAAATCATCTGACGGAAAAAATTCACGCATTCGATAATTATGAGCTGCTTTCTTGTCCGGGAAAAGTAGGTTGCGGCAAGTACAGCAGCTACGGCCTCTTCAGACAAAGTTTCATGGTTCTATTCTCGGTTAATTTCTGGGCGTAGACATACATGATCCCATAAAAAAATTGTAATAGCTTTCGAGTCAAGGACGCTGCACACTTTGCATACAACCGAATGCATTTTTTGATATGATTATTCGTTTTTTCACCTATTGTGAAATCTTTAGTTATTGAAACATTAGTTATGATCGCAAATTATAATATTTTCAAGTATATCATGAAAAAAAATCTCCAGGATTTTGTAGTTTGAATTGATAATAAAAAGAAAAATGAGTCCGTCGTACGACTAAAAATATTCGTATCGACAGACGGCCTTTTTTTTAATATTATCAGTCAAAATTAAAATCCTTAGAAATTTTCTCTTAAAAATGTTATAATTAAATGTTCTATGTTAAGCCTAGTACGGACCTCGATGAAAATTCATTCCCATACTAAATGCATGTAAAAAAAACGGATGAAAGTTTTCATCGCAAATTTTTGCGTTGGGTTTTTATTTGCGGTACGGAGTTCAAATGAAAATTTTCATTCGTTCTGACAGTTCACGTATTCACCACCAGACGGCGCAGAAAGCATGGAGACCATATTTTTCCGTCCAATTAAATGTGCCGCTATTTAATTTTTCATTGCCGGGATGAAAATTTTGACATCTTATGTCATTCGTTCGAATTTATTTGTCAGTTTCTTTTTTCAAACCGACTAAAGAGTGTTTTGTCGGAAGTGGATATTTTGAGTTATGCAATTTAAATTTTATGTTGAAAAAGGGCCCATATATTAACGTCTATGTTACTACATTTTCAAAAAACCGTCACTTTGACCATCAGCTGTTTACTTCTCCACATTATTCTACACAACAATTTTTTCATTGTGGAGATGGGAGAGATATATAGTAAATTTGCGAATGAAAATTTTCATCGAGGTCCGTACTGAGCTTTATGTTATGTTTATAAAATAAAAAGCAGTTTACGCAGTTTATTACAGATGCGATTTTATTTTAATTATTTACATATGTGATTTTATGATTGGAGTACGACTAAAAATATGGACAGACGGCCCTTTTTTAAATATTATGAAAATCTTAGAAATTTTTTCTTATGGTATTCTTAAAAGTGTTATAATTAATGTGGATATTTACTAAAAAGACAAGAGAGAACAATCGTTAATTTCGGGATTGATAGACATCAAATCGTAGAAAGAATTACCTTTTATGCGCAGTGAATTCCTCCGATGCGCTGGCGACGCCTCTCAGCCTGGTTACACTCGGTAATGCTAGCTCCCTAAAAGTAAACGTAAAGTAACGCATGAATAAGAGTCACTGAATTGGAGGAAAGGCTGAAAATTCGATAATGGAATTGATTAGTTATATATGTACAGTGGTGGTCATTAAAATAGAGCCACGACTTTACATATGGTTCTTATATTAACTTTAAAACAAATTTATGCACTTACTCTTGTTGTGTTTGAGGCCTTGGAAGAACTATTTTGACCTGAGAAAGTCAAGATAGTCGAAGGATGGGTAAAGGTTCGGGACCGAATGGGCAGTTCCTCCAACGTCTGAACTGGTGGCTGAAGTAGAACGGAAGCGACACGCTTGCTGGCGGCCGGGACTAGCTACGGCAGTGTGGGGTGGTTCTTGTTCTACCTCAGACCATAAACCCTAGACCTAGACAACAAAAATTTCGTGTCGGCTTACTCCAGGGTATTTAAAATTGGAATATCTTCCCAATAGGTCGTGAAAGACCAAGAAGCGGTGGAGTTGCGCGACTTCACGATTTGTCAGGGCGCTTAGGTGTAAGTAGCGCCCTGTTCTGCCCACCCTACCTCAGCCACGACTGTCCTTCATACATTTTCGTCGTGGCCCCTTGTAGAGGTTCGGGGCAAGGAGCTAGACGCTCGGGTTCATTTATTAGAGGCCTTTAGCCTTGCAACATCATCAAATGCGAAACAACAAAAAATCTCATAATCACCAAAAAAAAATCAAATGGGAAAACGAAAATAAAAAAACCTAAACAAAATAGAATATGCAAAAAGAAAAATATAGATCAAAACTCACCCCATAATATTTCTGCGGCTTCATCTTTTTAAATTTTTAATTTGCTTTAAGTAATTTTAGTTATTTTTAATTTATTTAACATTCCGTCCTCGTCCTGTCCCCGTCAGGTCATATTTATTATACTTTAATATTAGATTTAATTCAATTTATCAATATTTTACTTTATTGATCTTAGATCATGTTTAGTTTATTTATAATTCAAGATTTAAAGCTTCCGGCCGGTCATTTTGAACTCATCCGGTACAAATAGCAATTATCTTTTCTTATTTATTTTTGGTTTTTTTTTTCTCGTTTATTTCAACGGCACATTTTAATTTCTATTCATTCGATTTTTCCCTTTTTAACTTAAATTTCAACGGCACATTTTAATTTCGATTCATTCGATTTTTCGGCACATATTAATTTCGGCACATATCAAACTTTATTCGTTCGATTTTTTTTTTTTCTTAACTTAGATTTCAACTATACCGCACATTTTAATTTCTATTCATTCGATTTTTTTTCTTAACGTAGATTTCAACTATGTCGCACATTTTAATTTCTATTCATTCGATTTTTCCCTTTTTAACTTAAATTTCAACGGCACATTTTAATTTCTATTCATTCGATTTTTCCCTTTTTAACTTAAATTTCAACAACACATTTTAATTTCTGCACATATCAAACTTTATTCGTTCGATTTTTCTTCTTAACTTAGATTTCAACTATCCCGCACATTTTAATTTCTATTCATTCGATTTTTCGGCACATTTTAATTTCGGCACATATCAAATTTTATTCGTTCGATTTTTCTTCTTAACTTAGATTTCAACCATACCGCACATTTTAATTTCTTCTTTTTTCAATCTCACTTATATCAGCACAAATCCATTTTTTCCATTCCATCTTTCTTTTTAACTTAACCGCTGACGAAAAAAAATTCTCCGCTCCTCAAAAAAAAACCACTCCTCCGCGTTGTAAAGAAAAAACCCCAATCCCTCAAATATCGTCGATGTCACTCTTCTCGAAAGCGTTCCCCGTCTCCCCCAAAAAAAAATCAGAAGCCCGACAACTCATCGCAAAAAAAAACTCGCACAACCAGTTTAATTCCGCGTCGTGTACCTCACCCTTCGTATTACCAATTATGGTATTGAAATTGCTATCTTTTGCAGCTGTTCTGTGATGCTGCCGTGACCTACATATACCTTTCGGTATTCATCGCACTTGTTGCTGCCCAGTGGGAATTCTGCCGTGCGCAACGACGACACAACAACATAGGCGGTTCGCCGTTGATTTTCAACGCCGAAACGACTTCAAAGGTCGTCGCGCTCATGAGTCTCGTGCGCACGACTGAGTGCCGGGCAATCGGTGACATACTCCTCGGATCACTGCCTCAGATCCTTGGAGTGGTAAGTCCCCAGACGTTTGCCGCCTAAATCCTCCAATTCGTATCGTGAGTTGCCTAGCACACGACGAATCCTGCACTTGAGGAACTTCTTCGCCAGCTTGGCGTTATAATTCTGCGCGGCTGTGGACAAGGACAAATTTCTTCGGAATACTTCTTGTCCTAATCAAAATTGTGTTTTAGCAGCACGCAGATTATAACGCCTGCTACTGTCCTCATGTGCGACCCTTATTTTCGTCTGCGCCAGTTGTCTCACGATAGGAATTCCCTCGCGAGGTCGAAGCTGTACATTTGACTCTCCCAACGCTCGCAAATGCTTCAACAATTCGTAGTCCTTCCCGTGCAACATCATATGATTTCCAAACAAAACCTGATAAGAAGAAAATCCAGTGGCTTGGTGGAGTGAGTTACGCAGAGCACATCCAATTTTGCTTAGACTCTCATCCCATCGTGTTTGGTCATCAGTGATGAATGCTCGAATTCCGGCCAGGATGGACTGATTGACACGCTCCGAAGCATTCGCTTGCGGTGAGTAGCTCGGGGTGTACAGGTGTTTAACTCCGTATTTGTTCAGCATGGTGTTAAACACATTCGACCTAAATTGAGAGCCGTTATCGGAGAGGATCGTCTCGGGTGTTCCAAGCGTATGGAAAACCTGCACCTCCAAAAAGTTGGTGATCTCTTCAGCAGTGATCCGCCCCAAAGGATGTAACAGGGGAAATTTAGTAAAATGATCCAGGACGATCAAGATTGCGATCTTACCCCGTTTGGTACGCGGATATGGTCCAAGTACGTCGATGCACAGTTGTTGGAATGGCTGATCAGTCTGGAACGGTTCTCCCATTGGCGCTCTTAGAGGTCTGTTCGGGGACTTTGTTTCTTTACAAGTGTCGCACGCCAGAACGTAGGTGCGTACTTGTGTAGCCATTCCGGGCCAGTACAAAAATCGCCTGACTCGCTCTAGCGTTTTGGCATAACCACCATGGACCGTGGTGTCTGCCTCGTGCGCCTGAGCGATCGCAGCTGACGTAAGACTCGATGGAATCCATAATTTCCAGGCCCTGTCTTCAGCAATCGGGTCACCGTTGTGAGGCTCTGTGCGCTTGTACACGAAACCATCCCTCACGCATACGTCAGGAAGCCGATCGGCGTTCGCATCGACAGTGGACACTAAGTCTTTATATTCTTTGCCAGAGAATTGTGGAGAGTCCATATCCACCATCGGTGCCACGTCGATCAGCGCGTTTAATCCCTCTTCGCATACACGAGAGAGAGCGTCGGGTACAACGTTCAGGCTCCCTCGTCAGTGCTCGATTGCGTAGTCGTAACCTTGGAGTTTTAAACTCCATCTTGCCAACCGTCCTTGTAGGTCTTTCTGCGACATGAGCCATTTGAGACTTGCGTGATCCGTGATGATTTTGAACGCAGTCCCTTCTACATAGGCTCGAAATTTTTTCACGCTCAACATAGCTGCATAACACTCGAGTTCGGTTACGCTGTAGTTGCGTTGAGCGGAAGTGAGCTTCTGTGACATATACGCCACTGGAGATTCCGATCCGTCGTCGTTTTCCTGAAAGAGAACGCTACCCACCCTTGATTTACTGGCGTCGTACTGAATTACGAAAGACCTCTTAAAATCAGGATTGATTAATAAGGGGCCTTTCGTCAACAAGTCTTTCACTAATAGGAAGGAAGTTTGTGCCTCTGTGGTCCAAGCAAACAGGTTGGACTTCTTTAGAGTGTCCGAAATTGGTGAAACAGAAGCAGCAAAGTTGGGAACGAATCGTCGATACCAGCCTGCCATACCAAGGAAGCGTCGAACTTGACGTGCGGACTTAGGCGAAGGGTAATCGACGATGGCTGAAACTTTGTTGGGATCAGTTTTCAAGCCTCCTTCTCCAACTATGTATCCAAGATATTTCACCTCTCTCAGACAAAACTTACTCTTGTTGACGTTAATAATCAAGCCAGCCTTTCGTAAACATTCTGCGACTTCAGCCAATAAAACCAGATGTGAATCGAAGTCCTCAGAAATTAACAGCAGATCGTCCAAATATACGAATACCTGCTCCTTCACCTCGGGTAGGATGACTTTGTCCATCAGACGACACATCCTTTGTGGCGCGTTGCATAACCCAAAAGGCATGCGAGTGTAGTGATATAGAGGCCGGCCAGGAATGGTAAAAGCTGTATACTCCCTGGATTTGTTCTCGAGAGGAATCTGCCAAAAGGCGTCTTTGAGGTCCAGGCTAGTAATAAAATTGGCTCGCGGCAACCGACTTAAGATACCATCAATGTGTGGTAATGGATATGCATCCTTCTTCGTCACACTATTGACTTTGCGTGAGTCCAAACATAGCCTGACCTTGCCTGGCTTCCTCACGAGAACCACAGGCGAGCTCCATGCACTCTGGCTGGTCTCTATAACGCCTAATGCTCTCATGCGATCGATCTCGTCATACAAGAGTTTTTGGATCGCAGGAGACACAGGATAATGTCGCTGTTTGATGGGACTTGCATCACCAACGTCTATACTGTGTTGTTCGACGTTGGTCACACCGAGTCCGTATACTTCGTATGATGGAAATTTGGACTTTACCATTTCCAACCTTTACATCTGTGGGCGTTAAATGGTGAGCATCCGGAGCTATCAGTTGCGACGCAGTATCGGGAGTATCGACCGCGCTGATGATGCTAGGAGCTAGTTGAAATGATCGCCAGAAATCTACCCCCAGGTACAATTTCTGCGACAGGCTCGGCACGATGTATAATGTAATGGGTTTGGTCATACCGCGAAAGGTAATATCGGTAGTTACTGTGCCCAATACCTTTTGTGCAGCACCATCAGCGGTCTTCACCTCTTGACAGACCGGTCGATAATTCACCTGTGCATCATGGAGACGTTGTAGAGCGTTAGCCCCCAGGCAACTGATGCTCGCCCCACTATCGAGGAGTCCTTCAACGTCCACTCCGTACAAGGATACCATGGCGTACGGACGTATGTCCAACGGATTGGTAATAATGGTAGAGAGGATCGCTTTCTTTTTTTCACGCACCATCCTCCAGAATATACGAAGGCGCGCGATTGATTTTCTGCGACCGGATCCACTCGTTAGTGCTGATACCTGATCAACACTTGCGACTGGAGTAGGTGAGAAAATTCGCTCTCGAGCCTCCATATATTCTTTCAGCCGAAGATGGTATGGCTTGAGAGGATGGTGGGAATGTCGTCTTGGATTTTGATCTGCGATAAGTTCATCTTCAAGCCGGGAAACAGCCGGCTCCGTCTTATCGCTTCCTCGTTTTAAAACTATGACGTGCGGAGTATTCAGTGTCGAGGAGTTGGGTTGGGATGATTTTACGCTAAAAGGATGGGAAGTAGGTTCAGAAAGTGTGTAAGGTAGGGTATTAAAATGTGGAGGGGTATTTGTAGAGGTTGAAAAATTGGTTGAAATTTGTTTATTTGGGAGTTCTAAGTGAATTTGGGAGTTGGAATTGAGGTGTCGAGTGGATCTTCCTACTGCTGTCGGGATGCAGTGTTCGGACGGGAGGGACCCGCTGTCCTTCCGTCCCTTCGGCCATTTCCCGCCTTGCAATGGATGCAGTTGGGCTTTAGAACGTCAGCCCGCCCACATCCAAAGCAGAAGATGCCTTTTGCTGATTCCGCACATTCGCGGTACCCATGTCCTTCTTTCTTGCAATTCCAGCAGATCCAGGGGTTCGATAGTCCGGCCAAGTCGACGGAAGAAGTCGTATCCGGATGTTCTTCCACGACTGGCTCCTGTATTTCGTGGACTCTGGCCTGGTTCCAAGGGGATGGTCTGGTGGCTTTGCGCGTGTCCTCCACTTGCACTACGAGTCGACGTAATTCGCCCATGGTAAGGACGGAGTGGAAACACAATTGTTGCTGCGTATTGCCCACCAGATTTCCACGCACTAGAGCCACGAATTCGGACTCCATCATGGGAGTGTTCAGCAAGGATCGAAGCTCCGTCATGTCTTGTTCGAAGGACATGAAGGGCTCGTTCGGCGCTTGGCGTCTGCCAAGCATCTGCTTCCGCAACTCCCAATCCGTACTGCGCTCTCCCCAGACCTGCAGGAAGGCTACTCTCAGGGCGTCCCATGAAGAATCGTTGTTGGAACGACGCCACAACCAATACCACTTGTTGGGCCGACCATCCAGCAGCAGATGGAAGCCCTGCGTCAGCAGGTCGAAGTTGCCGCTCAAATCGCTCATCGTGAGAGTCTCGGCTCTAAAAATCAGCTCCTCTGCGCGTAGGAGATTGCTGTCTCCATTATAACGGAGACGCCAATGCCTTAATGGGCTACAAGTATTTCTTTGCCGATAGTTAGGTCCGTGTCTAACGCGATCGCTTCGACCCGCCGAACTGCCCTCCCAGCACGCGAGCCTCCATCCGCTGCCGAATGGTGGGCCCCCATTGGTTCTTGTGCCGCCCGCTCCTCCCTAAAACCCTCCTTATCAATTCTACCAGTTGCCCAGTTGATCCGCTCCCAAATCAGTTCGAACCACGGGTTGGTTCGTGCGCGCTGGCGCCGAATTCACCGCAGCTGGAATACCTGCGTCATGCACATCGGACCAACGTGGCCGTTCGCCTACCACTCTTTCAGGCGCTTGCAGGATTGGAGACCCGAGCTGGTTCACCCCCTGCTCTTGATTAATTGATCCGTCAGGGGCGTAAAAGACCCCACCGCCGACTGTTTCCAGAGGAAAATCTAAATTAAACCGCCTTGGAGAAATTCCGCCGCCTGCCGACTTGGTCTTACTGCGTGTCACGGCCCCGGTTATAGCGGTGGCGCCCTCCACGCCCCTAACCGACCAATAGTCCCTCGGTTCTAGTGTCTGGCGACAATTAGGACACGTTTTGTGGCGCAGCACCCACTCTTCCACACAATGCAGGTGAAAAGTGTGCCCGCATTTCGTCCGTGCTTCGTCCTCGCCCCCACGACATGTTGGCACATCGTGCACATTTCGTCATTTCGCCCCAACGGCGATCGTGACAGTAGCATGACTAAAAGACTATGTGCGTATTACGAAGTGAGTCCAATCGAAAGAGTGAATGCGAATTATTGAGTGTGATTGGACGAATGATCTATAAGAAATTACAAATGTATGAAACGATTGTGCAAATGCTCGAACGAATGTATCGAAAAAAAAAAACGAATGAGTGATAATTAAATTTGTGAACTGTGTGTATGAGAAGGAAAAAAAATTATGTATCCGATGATTGGATGCGGTATATAAACAAAACTGTGCGATTCGATGAGTGAATGTGTGGATGAACGTATGTTGCGGATGGAAAAAAAATGAATGGATGAAAACTGTATGCGTAGTTTGAATTTTTTTTTTTTTTGAATGGGTGTTTGAACGACAAAAAATTATTATTTTTTTTTTTTTTTTTTACCCGACGAACGAATGAATGTATAAAAAAAAACGAACGAACGAATGAACGATTGATTAAATGTATTATTGTATAAATGAATGTGTGTATGCTTATACGAATGTATAAAAAAAAACGAATGAATGATATAGTTTGTATGAATTCAACAAAAAAAATGAACCCTCACGTTGTCGCAACCTTTCCCCTCCCCTCATATGCAGAACAAATCGCGAAGCCGATCTTGTTCTTTCCCGACTCACTGGAAAAATCTGGATCGCGATCAAAGTTGCAAATTAGAAAAAAAATTGGGGAAAACTTATCAACACAAAAATAAATCAAAAATCAGCCAAAGTAAAACTACGTTAAAATCTGTCATCAAAAGACTTAAAAAAAATTTTAAATACAAAAAAAAATCTACGTTATTTCTACAAAAAAAAATTAATCTACGTTATAAAGGTACTCTAAAAGGAAGGATAAGGAATTAAGGTACTTAACAAATTTCGACGAAATTTCCTACCATCAAACTCACCAATATTTTACAAGTATTTGTCCCAATTGTCTGACGACACGCCCGCCAAGACAGGGCATGCCCAGCACTCAAAAGGGTACTTGCAAAACAAAAGTGGAATGAATCAGGAAAATTAAGTTTTGTCACAACTTACATCCATCAATCCGGCATGCAGACAATGTTTCCCTTTTCCATGGAACCGAGTTGGCGCCTAAAGGTTGCCAAAACGGTTCGTCAATAGGATCGTTCCGCATTGACCACATACAAGATTTTCAGGATGATTTGCTGTTGAAGTTCGAAAAGCTTGAACACTTGGACTGTTGCCGTTCAGGCGAAAATGATGTCGCATAACGACGAAATTAAGTCCTTTTGCCCACCAAATTTTTGCACGGAATTTTTCTGTACTCGCGCGTGTTGATGGGCTACGCTTTGTGCTCGAAGCGTAGCTTAGGCTAGCCCCACGTTGGGCGCCATTTGTTGTGTTTGAGGCCTTGGAAAAACTATTTTGACCTGAGAAAGTCAAAATAGTCGAAGGATGGGTAAAGGTTCGGGACCGAATGGGCCAGTTCCTCCAACGTCTGAACTGGTGGCTGAAGTAGAACGGAAGCGACACGCTTGCTGGCGGCCGGGACTAGCTACGGCAGTGTGGGGTGGTTCTTGTTCTACCTCAGACCATAAACCCTAGACCTAGACAACAAAAATTTCGTGTCGGCTTACTCCAGGGTATTTAAAATTGGAATATCTTCCCAATAGGTCGTGAAAGACCAAGAAGCGGTGGAGTTGCGCGACTTCACGATTTGTCAGGGCGCTTAGGTGTAAGTAGCGCCCTGTTCTGCCCACCCTACCTCAGCCACGACTGTCCTTCATACATTTTCGTCGTGGCCCCTTGTAGAGGTTCGGGGCAAGGAGCTAGACGCTCGGGTTCATTTATTAGAGGCCTTTAGCCTTGCAACATCATCAAATGCGAAACAACAAAAAATCTCATAATCACCAAAAAAAAATCAAATGGGAAAACGAAAATAAAAAAACCTAAACAAAATAGAATATGCAAAAAGAAAAATATAGATCAAAACTCACCCCATAATATTTCTGCGGCTTCATCTTTTTAAATTTTTAATTTGCTTTAAGTAATTTTAGTTATTTTTAATTTATTTAACATTCCGTCCTCGTCCTGTCCCCGTCAGGTCATATTTATTATACTTTAATATTAGATTTAATTCAATTTATCAATATTTTACTTTATTGATCTTAGATCATGTTTAGTTTATTTATAATTCAAGATTTTAAGCTTCCGGCCGGTCATTTTGAACTCATCCGGTACAAATAGCAATTATCTTTTCTTATTTATTTTTGGTTTTTTTTTTCTCGTTTATTTCAACGGCACATTTTAATTTCTATTCATTCGATTTTTCCCTTTTTAACTTAAATTTCAACGGCACATTTTAATTTCTATTCATTCGATTTTTCCCTTTTTAACTTAAATTTCAACGGCACATTTTAATTTCGGCACATATCAAACTTTATTCGTTCGATTTTTTTTTTTTTTTTTCTTAACTTAGATTTCAACTATACCGCACATTTTAATTTCTATTCATTCGATTTTTTTTTTTCTTAACGTAGATTTCAACTATGCCGCACATTTTAATTTCTATTCATTCGATTTTTCCCTTTTTAACTTAAATTTCAACGGCACATTTTAATTTCTGCACATATCAAACTTTATTCGTTCGATTTTTCTTCTTAACTTAGATTTCAACTATCCCGCACATTTTAATTTCTATTCATTCGATTTTTCGGCACATTTTAATTTCGGCACATATCAAACTTTATTCGTTCGATTTTTCTTCTTAACTTAGATTTCAACTATACCGCACATTTTAATTTCTTCTTTTTTCAATCTCACTTATATCAGCACATATCCATTTTTTCCATTCCATCTTTCTTTTTAACTTAACCGCTGACGAAAAAAAATTCTCCGCTCCTCAAAAAAAAACCACTCCTCCGCGTTGTAAAGAAAAAAACCCCAATCCCTCAAATATCGTCAATGTCACTCTTCTCGAAAGCGTTCCCCGTCTCCCCCAAAAAAAATTCAGAAGCCCGACAACTCATCGCAAAAAAAAACTCGCACAACCAGTTTAATTCCGCGTCGTGTACCTCACCCTTCGTATTACCAATTATGGTATTGAAATTGCTATCTTTTGCAGCTGTTCTGTGATGCTGCCGTGACCTACATATACCTTTCGGTATTCATCGCACTTGTTGCTGCCCAGTGGGAATTCTGCCGTGCGCAACGACGACACAACACTCTTCTGCCATTTATGATACGAACTGAACACTAAGTTTAGTATAGCATACGATGAAAATTTCTCTAAAAGTGGATCTGCATTAGTTCGTTGAAACGCACTTTCCAGAAACCTGTCAGTTTTGCCTGGTCAGATAAATAGAGCCAACGTGTTTATTTCGAGTGTCCTTGTTTAAAAGGAATTCTTGTCAGCATTTTTTCAATTGTTTTATCAGGTAATAGTGAATATTATTAAAAAATATCAAATTTAGGATATATCCAAATCGAATTTTAGTGAAAACGGGACGCGGAATACATTGTTCTTTGGAAGAAATTACAAAAATATTAACACTGCAGGACGAAGGGAAAACTTAACGTGAAATAGCTAGAATTGCCGGCTGTTCGAAGAAAATAGTTGAAAATGCATTAAAACCAAAACCAACTGTAAAAAATCGTGGAGCAACAAGAAAACGACTGTCCAAACTGATCGACTCATTGCTCACACCTCACAAAGAGATCCCGTAAAGTCTTCTTAAAACATTAAGACTGAATAAAATCTTGACGTGAGTGCACGTACTCTTCGTAGAAGACTTCAAGAGCGTAGTTTAAATGGAAGAGTCGACAGAAAGGTTCCTCTCTTATCTAAAAAAAAATATTAAAAACCGGCTTAAGTTTGCATCTGACCATATCAACTGGGATGGTCCTGATGGCCTGAAACGGATGAAACGAAAATAAATTTATTTGGTTCGGAGGTCTTCTAACGTAATTCCGACCATCGGAACCAAATAAATTTATTTTCGTCTCATCCGTTTCAGGCCATCAGGACCATCCCAGTTGATATGGTCAGATGCAAACTTAAGCCGGTTTTTAATATTTTTTTTTTAGATAAGAGAGGAACCTTTCTGGCGACTCTTCCATTTAAACTACGCTCTTGAAGTCTTCTACGAAGAGTACGTGCACTCACGTCAAGATTTAATTCAGTCTTAATGTTTTAAGAAGACTTTACGGGATCTCTTTAATATTTTTGTCCTTTCTTCCAAAGAACAATGTATTCCGCGTCCCGTTTTCACTAAAATTCGATTTGGATATATCCTAAATTTGATATTTTTTAATAATATTCACTATTACCTGATAAAACAATTGAAAAAATGCTGACAAGAATTTCTTTTAAACAAGGACACTCGAAATAAACACGTTGGCTCTATTTATCTGACCAGGCAAAATTGACAGGTTTCTGGAAAGTGCGTTTCAACGAACTAATGCAGATCCACTTTTAGTGAAATTTTCATCGTATGCTATACTAAACTTAGTGTTCAGTTCGTATCATAGATGGCAGAAGAGTAAGTGTATAAATTTGTTTTAAAGTTAATATAAGAACCATATGTAAAGTCGTGGCTCTATTTTAATGACCACCACTGTATATTACGATAGGTTAGATTAGTTATAAATAGGATTAGTGTTCGAATTATCGTTTTCTTTCTCTGAATTACAAACTAGGTTAGTTTATTAGTAAATTTAAGGTTAGTTGTAGTTTCTTGATTCAAAGACTAGAATTACGTGTCGTCGGAACTGATAGGTGTCGTCGGAACTGATGAATTAAACATTGTCACGTCTAGGGAATAACGCGAGCAGCTCGTACTTACCGAGAACAATGACAAGTTTGAAAAGCTGGATGAAAGAACCGCTGGGAGTTTTCGTCGAAGCAACAAAAAAATGAAACGGTCTCTTTTGGATTGGCAGCGAAGCGAGTTAGTTCGAGGTCCCGAGCCTACGGAACGAATTTCTGAGTGACGCAAGAGGATAACGCTGTACTGGGAAGACGGAATATAATTGCCGAGGCGGTCAAACGAATAGTAGGCGAGAAGAACCTGCTTCTCTAGGCCACAAATACGGATCGCATCGAGAAGACGAAGATTTCCGACTGCATCGACTTCGGCTGTATACTCGCTAAGATCGAACGAAATTTTAACGTGACTTTGGGCTGCTAAATTGTAGATCTCAGTAGGCCGAACAAGAGTTATCTCCATTGACATTTCGCCGAGAAATGTCAGAATGCCGACTCTACACATATTCGCACTAACACACTTCAAAAATAAAATTTTAGCTAGTACAAAAACAGGCGAGCTATAATGGTGATTTCTTTTCTGGAAAAAAATGTGACCCGTTTCTGTCCTCAATTTTTTTCTAGCAGTTCTCATGTTCTATTGTGAAAATTTTTTTGACCTGCTAGAAAAAGGGGTTTGAGTCCGTGGCTAAAATTGACCTGAAAACTCGCATTTCTTGCCCCGAAAATTTCGGCGGTGCAACTCCTTTAACCTCAAATGTGCGTAAGAAACGATGAAAATAAGAAAAAAATATCCTATGACAACAGCGGCAAACGATTTAAAAGCATAAATTAAACTGTCCAACGGGTCATACGGTAATTAGAAATCATACGGAGTGTAGTGAAAATTTATTTAAATTTTAATAATAGCTTTTTGACCTGAAAGCGTTCTATTGTAAATTGACCTGTCGGACGGAACTGTCAAAAAAGAGGGCAGAACTGCAACAATTTTGCATCTTTACAGGTCACATTTTTTTCAGAAAAGAAATCACCATAACACAAGCCGTGAAGCAGAAAGTTGTGAATGTGTGCTAGCCGACCGGACAGTTGTGTACATCTGTCAGATTTTTGTGCTAAATAATTATTCGCCGGAGCAAAGTGTTCCAATTAGCATTGCTAAAATTCGGTTTCCTACTTAACTAAACATCAAAAGGTGAGTAAATTTGAATACAGTAAGTCCAAGTTATACAAATTATGTGCAAAATGTTTATTTTACAGGAATTTTGCGACTAGGAGGAAAGGAAATTCATGTCGATGGACTTCACAGAAATTGACCTCGATATGACAACAAACTCGGTAATTTAAAGTAAATTTTTTATGATGAGATAAATTGCTTTTAATTTTAGGATAGTGGCCACAGTTTCAGTTCAAGTGCGGTTACAATAAAACGACACAAGTGCGATGTGAAGTGATTGGAAATGTGTCACTACGTTATTAGTTTTTTATTTTTATTATATTGCAGTAAGGTAACTTCGCCCCTGCCTGCACGTTTCATTTCATAGCCCCCTCTCTTATTTCCAGCCGATGGCAATCTCCGCGAAATATTCATACGAGTACGAGCTTTTATCACAAAACGCTATCATCAAACAGATGGCGCTATTTCCAAAGCCATTTTTCTATCGAGACATTCGCAGACATGTCTTCGAGATTTGGGGCGCATTTGTCTCGATACCGTGTATTTTTCCCATAAGACGTCTCGAAGAATCTCGCAGACAGGCCGCCATAGTCTTCGAGATATCTGCGAGATTCTCGCAGACGCGACCAACTGGGTTTGGCGGCCTGTCTGCGAGATTCTTCGAGACGTCTTATGGGAAAAATACACGGTATCGAGACAAATGCTCCCCGAAACTCGAAGACATGTCTGCGAATGTCTCGATAGAAAAATGGCTTTGGGAATAGCGCCATCTGTTTGATGATAGCGGTTTGTGATAAAGCTCGTACTCGTATTAATATTTCGCGGAGTTTGCCATCGGCTGGAAATAAGAAAGGGGGCTATGAAATGAATCGTGCAGACAGGGACGAAGTTACCTTACTGCAATATAATAAATATAAAAACTAATAACGTAGTGACACATTTCCAATCACTTCACATCGCACTTGTGTCGTTTTATTGTAACCGCACTTGAACTGTAACTTTTCTTTTTATCGTGTAAGTTGCGGATGACATTTGCTGCGCTCGGAGTGATGCGGCTGTTTTTGCATTACAAATAGATCGTGGTGGGAGCACATGTTTATATTGCTATTTCTTTCTATCTAGTGATGAAGAAAGATAAGCAATATGATTCCTAGGCTCAAACCATCGAGATTTTGTCTCTTGAGAGACAAGCGACCAACTGGGTTCTCATGATATTTTTGGGCTACCGAGATATTTTTGAACGGTTTTGGTATAGGAACCCAGTTGGTCGCGTCTGCGAGAATCTCGCAGATATCTCGAAGACTATGGCGGCCTGTCTGCGAGATTCTTCGAGACGTCTTATGGGAAAAATACACGGTATCGAGACAAATGCGCCCCGAATCTCGAAGACATGTCTGCGAATGTCTCGATAGAAAAATGGCTTTGGAAATAGCGCCATCTGTTTGATGATAGCGTTTTGTGATAAAAGCTCGTACTCGTATGAATATTTCGCGGAGATTGCCATCGGCTGGAAATAAGAAAGGGGGCTATGAAATGAAACGTGCAGGCAGGGGCGAAGTTACCTTACTGCAATATAATAAATATAAGAAACTTATAACGTAGTGACACATTTCCAATCACTTCACATCGCACTTGTGTCGTTTTATTGTAACCGCACTTGAACTGTAACTTTTCGCGTATTTAATTTTTGTCGTGTAAGTCGGGGATGACATTTGCTGCGCTCGAAGTGATGCGGCTGTTTTTTGCATTACAAACAGATCGTGGTGGGAGCACATGTTTATATTGCTATTTCTTTCTATCTAGTGATGAAGAAAGATAAGCAATATGATTCCTAGGCTCAAACCCTCGAGATTATGTCTCTTAAGAGACAAGCGACCAACTGGGAAATGGCATATTCCGCGGGCGGGATAAAATAACTTCTGGCAGCACTCGAAACGTCATCTTCATATTTTTCATACCTGTCTCCGCGCAGGTCCCAGTCCCACAGGAGCCCGACCGTCGTACTTGTAATTGGTTTTGTATGTTGCTTGCTTGGTGTTTGCTGCTGCAGATGAGTGTGAGTGCGTGGTGCCTCTCTCACGTTAAAATTTTCCAATTTCCTTGAAGTTTGCGATTCCATTTGACATTTCGCGTGTGATTATAAAGAAAGTTTCACCGATAGGAAGATACCGGGTAGTTCAGTGCCATAAAGAGAAAATGTCCAGTTTAGTTCGCGCTCCAGCGATACTGGCCAAGAATGCAGCCGCAATGGTAAATACTAGAAGGAAATTCGCGAGCTTTCACTTTTTCGTGGACAAAATATTGCACAACGAAATCGCCACTGATCTGATGTTATGTAACGTGGAAAAATTTTAAAATCCAATTTCACCCGTTTAAATTTCAAAGGACTGCGGTGATTTTCTGCTCGAGCTTATCTGCCAGCTGAACTGCTGATTAATCACCGAGCTGCGCTGTGGTAAATAGGCTTCAAGCATGCGGTGTAGTCCACTGTTTTAGGCTTAAGTAGTTGCTAGTCTTTGGTTTATCTAATTTCTACCATTTCGTCCGTGCAACATTAGTTAAAGGATTCCACACCAAAATTTGATACTATTGGCTCTCTGCATAGCTCCATAATGCTCCCTTTATCAAGTTTCGTATCCTAAGCACCCAGATTCGAGTCTTCCCTAAGTTGCATTAAGAGTTGAGATATCTGGTTCAAATATCAAATATAATACCGATTAGCTTAATTATTATAATAGATTATGTACAGCGAAAACTAAGTAAGCATGGACACCGAAGCCTTCCTACCGACTTGTTGCTGGCTGGATTACGTAAGATGGGTAAGGCGAAACAATGCATTGTGCATTGCATGTTATTTTGGAAATCCTTTTCCTTGCCTTTTTGCGTGTCAATGAAAATTTCATTAATAACAGCTACCTCGTTATTATTACAATTCAGTGATTTTCTCTTCTCATTTGCAACATTTGCATGTGATACTCTTTATATGAAAAAAATTGTAAGCTAGCGATGTGTCAGGGGTCAAGTGCCACAAACTTGGAAAAGTCAGGCAATTAAAAAGGATATCCTGGAGTTTTGATAAGCATATATGTTATGTTCTTCTCTAAGGGGTGGTGATGCTATCATCCTCCTTCACTTAGACGCTATTGTTCGTCCATTGTGCTCCCCGTTTGAGTTTGAAGAACTCCTGGATCCTAAAACCATTTCGTGGATTTTATAAAGTTTGCTATGTTACATAGCTTTCCCTTATCGATATCACCGAGCTCATCGTGGAAACAAGCGCCGAAGTTCCGTCTTCTCGTTTTCGATAGGGCCGGAAACTCACATAGGACGTGAAAGATTGACTACTCCACTTCTGGGTCACCGAAGCTACGATAAAGATCATTTGCGTCGGCCCCCAGTCGTCTAGCATGTCTACCGATTAGGCAGTGCCCTGTGAGCACTCCGGTTAGTGTGCTAGCATCTTTCCTGCTCAGGCTCAGGATATACTTGATTTTCCCGTTATCATATTCAGGCCAAAGAGTTCTTGATATTGAGCATGTAGTTAGGTTTGACCATCTATTGCCTGCCCGCTGCAAGCATAGTGAGTCGATAGACCAAGACATAAATCACAAAGGAAAATTTGACTCTGTTTTATCTATTGTAACTTTACAATACCAACTTAACAATACCAACTTAACAATACCAACAAACTTACGCTAGTCCATGGTACATTTTCGAACTTTAACTTTCATAAATCTAATTTCACTGCAACATGTCCAAAACACAGCGAAATTGATTGGGCCTTATGTCCGGGTAAATCGGGCTAAGTTCCAGTAAACTAAATACGTCTGCACAATTTATTCAGTCGCGCAATGCCCTCCTTACTTTCTCTAGATTAGATTAGATTTCATCGGAGGCACAGGGATTCCTTCAAGCACCGCGACCATTGGTCTATTGTGCTATACCTCATTGATCTTTCTCCAGTTTCAACCTAGAGGTCCTCACTCAGCTTTATTCCTCTAAGGAATTTATCTAGTTGGTGTAGGTCTATTTTTGCAATGGTATTATGGTCCACAAAGTGTTCTCCGAAGCACTTGTGGCGCTGAGCTGCGACTGCCTCACAGCAGCACAAAATGTGTTCAGAGGTTTCTGCTTGCAGTTGGCAGAACCTGCATGTGGTTATCAGTTATGATTCCTATTCTTTTAAGATGATCTTTCAAGCGCGAATGAGCCGTGAGTATGGTAATTGCCCGTACTTTATTTCTATCAAGCTCAAGCAATAAGTCTCTGCTTCATCATGGACATGACTCAAAAGCCTTGGTGTAACCACTCTATCAGAGTGTTGCCTAAATTGATTCAAAGCTAGGACTATAAAAAGCTTCTTCAATATTAACGAAACCCATCAACTGCAACGGCACCGGCAACGGCAACGCAAGCCGTCGCAGCCTAGGTGTCAAAAAGTTGAGTACAGTGTATTTCCACTGTGGTAGTCACAACGAACGTACACTAAAACATCATAACGCAATCATCAGGAAATGTTCGCCAACTTTGAACTTTTTCGTTGCCCATAGTTAACCTCATTATCGAGAAGTGACTTTTTTTTATCTTTACAACATCGAATGGTTACTTGATCTGACCCATAGAGCTAGTGGAGACGACAAGCCACCGGTTTTATATAAAGCGCTTTGAAGCCAAAAACACGATGAAAATTGAGACAAAACATGGTCGTTATATCAAATAGGTGTTGTCTTAGCGTGTGAGTGAGTGAGACGGAACAGGTGCGATATGTCAATTTGTTATTGTTTTGTATGCAAGTGAATGCGACGACGTCCGCCTTCAACTTAACCGCTACTTGTCATCTCCAGTATATATATATCTCTATGATCTGACCGGAGTGAATTAAAATTAGTTTAAAAAGCTTTTTTAGTTCGCTGCGTCGTATGCACGAATACGAACGCTTTTTGGAAAATTTGAAATTTATTTAAAACTCAAACTAACGCAGAGAGTGAATAGTTATGTGACTTGATGTTTTACTGAGTGCGTATGGCTGCGCCGTGCTGCCTGATTCTACTTTGTATGTGACTCAAGCATTACAATAAACTCAGTCAGAGCACTTTCCATTGATTTCCCTGGGTGTTATGAAACAACAGCCTGGTGCCAGTTGTTACTTACTTACGATGGCGCTACAGTCCAAATCGGACCTTGGCCTCCTGGATGTGCCGCCTCCTGGATGTGCCGCCTCCAGCCTTCTCGGTTCAGTGACCGCGTCCTCCAGTTTCTACATCTTAGAAGTGATTTGCTGTCTGCGTCAATAGAGTCCTCCCAGCGCTTTCGTGGTTTCCCAACTGGTCTTTGTCCATAGATTTTTCCCTTTAGTGTGCGTTTGGGGATTCTTCCGTCATCCATACGCTGAGGATCGATACTTCTGGATTGTCGAAGATGGCATACAATTCTCCATTGTATCATATTCTCCAGATCGAGTCTTCCCTCACAGGCCCGAGGATTCTTCTGAGGACTTTTCTTTCAAAGGCGTTAACTAATTTTTCGGACGCCTGAGTCAATGTCCACGTTTCGCTGCCATAGCATAGCACAGGTCTTATTATTGTTTTATACAGTTTAAGCTTTGTTTTTCTGTGCACATTTTTGTTTTTAATTATTGGAAGTACCGAACAATTCATCTTGTTTGCCATCATTATTCTTCTTTTAATTCCGATGGATTCGCTTCCATCCTTCGATATGTTTGCCCCGAGATATACTAAGTTGCCTACGTTTTCTAGGTTGAAGTCTCCTATTGTAATATTTTGTCTGATTGGCATGTTTTTCCTAGTTTGTGTCATAACTTTGGTTTTGTTTTCGTTAATACGTAGTCCAACTTCCCTTGCTACCGAATCAAGGTTTACAAATATTTCTTTGGCACTCTCCAGAGATCTGGCAAGTATATTTATGTCGTCGGCATATGCTACTAGTTGTGTGGATTTGAAGCATAGTGTTCCGTTGGAGTCAACGGGCAGTTTCCGAACAACATATTCGAGTGTCAAATTGCCAGTTGTTGCTTCCATTCAAATGTGTATTCGATTTTTTCAAGGTCTGCTAATAAAATTAAAATAAAATTGTCTTCATGAGGCTCATTAATAAAAAGACGATTTTACTGGTTTTGGAAATCACTCGAGACTTCCATATTTCCGGTTTAAACCCAATGCACATTCTTTAAAATTAATAATTTAATCGAGCAGAAAAGAGTTAAGAAAATTAAAAAATTGCCTAATTGAATGGTCCGCAGTCGTCTGCGCTGACCCTTAAAATGCAACTATTGCGTTTCTGGTGTAACTTCAATATATACTGTGCTTATGCCGTAAACATACTTAGTACACTTTGATGTTTCGCACGCTTGTGGGCGCGTGGAAGACTTAGATTAAATTACTTAAGGCAGTATTCTAGTCTAGAAATTTGAAAAAATCTAAATTTTTTTTTTCCATATTTCGATAGTTTAGATGTTCAAGAATGTCTTCCTAAAAGGGTTTTTTAAAATTCGAATCATTTTTAAAGTTATAGTCATTTTAGTGACGTAGCACCCATTCTATTCCATGTGCGTTTAGTTTGAGTTTTCAGTTCTTCAAATGCTTCAAAAGAAGGAAGAACTGCTCGTCTTGCGGAAAGAAACGCTGAAAATCAGCAATATGAAGTAGAAGGAGGCCCGATGTATGGAGCTGGGATGGCTGAATAAGAAAATGTAAGTTATATGTACGCATCTATGAGTTACACTGCCTGAAACTTAACGTAAAACTTTAAACGCGTTTATCTCGAAACTACTTTTTTCGTTGTGGTTGACATAATATCTCAAGTTCTAATCGACCGACTTACTTGAAATTTGGCATGAATATTCTTTATATATTCCTCTATCGTATGAACCAATAAAAACTAGAAATTTCATTTTCAATATTTTTAAAAAATTCGGGAAAGTTAAAAAATTAGTGCGAAATTCGACCTCAATTTTTTAATAAGCCACCATTTTGCGAAAAAAAATGTTTTTTTCAATTTTTTGGTTCATACGATACTGGCATTTATACTGATCAAAAATTATTCATAATTTAATTTTTCCGGTAACCAGAAGGGCAGATATCATGACGACCGGGACACGACTTTTTTTCCCCCTCTCTACTTCAACGACGCATAACTTGCTGAAATTTTAATATTTAATTTTTTTTTATTTTTTATGTACTCTTGAAATATGAATAAATAAGCCATAAAAAAAGGATATTAAAAATATCAATTGCTTTTTTTTTATGAATTCTCAAAAAACGCTCGCATTTCGGGCTTCTAGACTAGAATACCGCTTTAAGGGGTTATATATATACAGTTGTACCGCGCAAAAAGATAAAACTTTCTCGATTTTTTTTGACACAATAAAAAATATTTATTCAAAATCTTTTGTCAACGTCAAATAGTACATGCTTCTAAGAACTTGTAGAAATTTATTCATCAAAAAATATTATATAATAAAAAAGTTATAGTCGAATTCCAGGAACGCCCTGTTTTCGACGTGACTTGCGGTGGACATCATATCTTGAGAACGGTTCATCAAAAATCAAAAATTCCAGAAAAATCCGTTACTATATTGTATTTTCTAGTAGATGAACGAAGGATTTGTAAAAATTTTGATATAAAAAAAAATGGCGACGGTTGTAACAAAAAACGTACTTTTTCAATGTAAAACATTCTCGATTTTTTGCTCTAAAAAAAAGAAGTTTTCAAAGTAATTGAAAATCCTTCGTTCATCTACTAGCTATTATCATAATAAATAAGTGGTATAAATTTGGTATTGATCGGATTGATAGTTTTCTAGTAATCCTGTCCACCGCAAAGGTACTTTCGAAAAATAAGATTCTGAGATAATCGCGTTTAAAGTTTCATGTTTGTTCCTCTCGCTGGGCAGGTAGTGTGCTATAAGAAGCTACAACTTCGGTTCTAATGCTCCGATCGATATGAAATTTGGTGAGAGTATTCTTGAGAGAATATACTGAAATAATATGCAATAAAAGAAAAATTGATTTTTTCGTCCATCACAACTGTATATAACCCCTTAAGAGGATTGGACATGCCACAATAAAGAAAGAGCCAAGTTGTTTTATGCGCATGTTGAAGGAAAAGCTGTATGGACGTACAAAACTGATGATTTTTGGAGAAAACATTTTTGCGCTCTTTTTAAAAGGTGTTTCCTTGTATTAAATGAATTGCATAAACATACTGCAGTCACGATCAGCAAGCCAATCGTATTTTACTGTAGCGGCACATTCAAATTTAATATTCGAAATTTTGATTGCAATTCTAAATATAGAAATAGATCGCTTTAAAAGAATTGCCCAAATATCGAATAATCCGCACCGCAATTCAATAATGGCAAAAGACTTGAATTTTAAAACAATGAAATAAAATGTATGTACCTGTATAGAATTTAGAATTTAGTTCGTAAGTTAAAGCAAATATAATTTTTAGTCAGAATTTAGCTGCCGACGACGCAAGTCGTCTTTTTATTTATCACTCCCCGAATAAAATTCAAACCCAATAAATGGTGACCCCGATATGAGTATTACATATGTACATATTTATTTATTATTTGGTACAATTCTGTAACGGAAATCCCGGGGAAATGCCAAAACGAGTAGCTTTTCCAAATGCGTACTTTTTTGATAAATACCAAATTTCAGTATTTCGTCAGACTTATTTTTAACAATAATGGAATCATTTTTCTATTACTAATTTAATGAGAAGGCTATATTGTTGTGAACTCAAGGGAGACTAGACAACGAAAAGATTTCTGTCAATGCAAAGCATGTACAGAAATGGATATTTTAATAAATATTTCTTTTTTAAGGGGGTCATCCCGTGTGCAGGCTCTTTTTTTACGCCATTTTTGGGAATTTGTTCTGGTGAACTTAATAATGATGGAACTGTGAAATTTTTACCATATATTTATGCACATGTTGAGCACACTTTAGAATTTTTCAGCCCCAAATTGTCGGTCATTACTGAAATATACGCCAACTTAACCAACTATTTTTAAAAAAACCTTGTTTTCGGTAGACACGATTGCGGGCGCTCTGCTTATCTCAAAAAAAAAAATCCAACGGCATTTTAATCTGTGGAGTTTGAACTAGTTTTGGAACTAGGATTATCAAAAAATATTGAACAGTTAATTTTTGGCAGCTTGTTGAACTTTTTATCGTGAATTTTTGTGTGTTTTTATGACTTCTTCAGGTCGCCAAAAAAAACGGCTTGATGAATCACAATTATCCTAGTTTGGAAACTATACATGTGTACTGAATACGTTTACCAAATTTCACAGAAATCCGTTCGATAGATTTCGAGATATCGTGTCTACCGATTTCAAAACTACCGTTTTGAGAAAAACGCGACTAAACTTTTCATGTTGTTCGAAGCAACAAAGGAGGTTAGAGAGTATAACGGCTTGTAACTTCCGAACGGCTTCGAATATCGGAATATCACTCCGCCCACATATTGTACACTATATTTGGATGTAATTTATGCAAAAACCAAAAAATCGATTTTTGGAAACCGTCACACGGGATGACTCCCATAAGTACAGTTGCATGTTCGAAATGTTCACCTTTGTAACGCTTTTAGATGGGTTTGGAAAGCTTTTGGATGGATGTGAACCAAAAACCAGCCAGTATTTCATTCTGATCCAAATATTCCTTTCTGTACGTACGCAAAAGTATATGATCTATCTATTATATACAATTACGTTCCTTGGAACGATACAGCCACAGCGTAAGACGTGAAGTTTACATTTTGCATTGTTAGGTTCTCAATGTAGGATTCACATTCCCAAACTGGGATTGGATCTAATTGGAGCTGTTGCGTAGTCGTGCTTACTGCATATGTATTGTAGCAGTTGGTTTCTCTTCTGAAATGAAACTCCAGAAAAAGAAACCGATTCGAATAATTTATGTGTAATATTTGATTCCAGGTTCGTGCTGCATCTGTAGTGCCGTCTCGAAATCTTCACAAAACCACTTCTCAAAGTACGGCTAAAATTAATGCGGATGCAATCTCAAAGGAATACCCAGTCATCGATCACACGTACGATGCCATTGTCGTTGGTGCTGGAGGTGCAGGCTTGCGGGCCGCTTTTGGTCTAGTTGCTGAAGGTTTTAAAACAGCCGTTATAACCAAATTATTTCCAACTCGATCACACACAATTGCTGCTCAGGGTGGAATCAACGCGGCACTAGGGAACATGGGAGAAGATGATTGGAAGTATCATATGTATGATACAATCAAGGGTTCCGATTGGCTTGGTGATCAAGACGCTATTCAGTATATGACCAGAGAAGCACCGAAAGCAGTTATAGAATTGGAAAATTACGGTATGCCATTTTCTCGAACACCTGAAGGTAAAATTTATCAACGTGCTTTTGGTGGTCAAAGTTTAAAGTTTGGCAAAGGCGGCCAAGCACACAGATGTTGTGCTGTAGCAGACAGGTAGTTCTTATTTATTCTTAGCCGAGAATATTTTTGAACTTTTCAACCTTTTCAGAACTGGCCATTCGCTATTACATACGCTCTACGGACAATCTTTAAGCTATGATTGTAATTACTTCGTGGAATACTTTGCATTAGATTTGCTGTTCGAAAATGGCGAATGCCGTGGTGTTATAGCACTGTGTCTCGAAGATGGATCAATCCACAGGTACGTTTCAACTATTGAGTAATGTAGTTAATTTTCTATTAAATTATGGACTAGATTCCGAGCAAAAAATACTGTTATTGCCACTGGAGGTTATGGTCGAGCATACTTTTCGTGTACATCCGCGCATACGTGCACTGGTGACGGTACTGCTATGATCGCACGCCAAAATCTTCCTTCACAAGATCTGGAGTTTGTACAATTCCATCCAACGGGAATATATGGTGCTGGTTGCCTCATTACCGAAGGATGTCGCGGAGAAGGTGGCTACTTAGTGAACTCGAAAGGTGAACGTTTCATGGAACGTTATGCACCAGTAGCAAAGGATCTTGCATCTCGAGATGTTGTCTCGCGATCAATGACAATTGAAATTCGCGAAGGACGTGGCGTAGGACCTGAAAAGGATCACGTTTACTTGCAATTACATCATTTGCCACCAGAGCAGTTGGCTGCTCGTTTACCAGGTATATCAGAAACGGCAATGATTTTTGCCGGTGTGGACGTCACTAGGGAACCGATTCCGGTATTACCAACCGTCCATTACAATATGGGGGGAGTTCCAACTAATTACAAGGGTCAAGTTTTAACTATTGATAATAACGGTAAAGATACCATCGTTCCTGGTCTATATGCTTGTGGTGAATCTGCATGTTCATCGGTTCACGGAGCTAATCGACTGGGTGCTAATTCTCTACTCGATTTGGTTGTGTTTGGTCGTGCCTGTGCAAAGACAATTGCTGCAGAAAATAAGCCCGGAGCAGCTGCTCCAAGACTTAGTGATGTAAGCTTAAATTATTCGTGTTTGAATTTCAAACTTAATATAGAGAATATGTTTTCTTAGAGCGCTGGAGAAATGTCAGTTGCTAATTTAGACAAATTAAGGCATGCTAATGGAAACATTACTACTGCCGATTTGCGTTTAAAAATGCAAAAGACAATGCATAGTCATGCTGCAGTATTCAGAGACGGGCCGGTTTTGAAGAAAGGTGTTGCCGAGATGGATCAAGTCTACAAACAATTTAAGGATATAAAGGTTGTAGATAAGTAAGTGAAACTTAATATCAGTAATACTTTTGATTACCAAATTGGTTATAATTGCAGATCACTTGTTTGGAATTCCGACTTGGTTGAGACACTCGAACTTCAAAACCTTTTAGTCAATGCCCAAATGACTATGGTCGGCGCTGAAAATCGAAAAGAGTCTCGCGGTGCACATGCTCGAGAAGATTATAAAACGAGGATCGATGAATACGTATGCATGACTAGTAAATCAAATTAGCCATACAATTTTTTATTTTATTTTGTAGGATTATAGCAAACCAACCCAAGGGCAACAGGAGAAACCCATTGATGAACATTGGCGTAAGCACACCCTTCTTTGGGTCAATGAGTCGGGTAATGTAGAAATAAAATATAGACCAGTGATTGATACACCTCTCGATAACGAGGTAGAGACTGTTCCGCCAGCTATTCGCTCATATTAAGTCAACCGTTACTTTTATCTTTTTATTTGGTATAGTATCTTATATATCTTTGTATTAAGAGATTTTCTCCTTTTAACGATTGAAGGATAAATAAAGTCAGTGAATTGTGAAATTGTAAATCTTAAACAATAATGTCTTTTCCAATATAACACAACAAAATGTTTATTTTTCTTTATTTTGCACCCCATACTTCATTTATATAAAAAGAAAGGCCGTTTACTGAGATCTGATTCCGTCTGCTCTTGATGTCCTGATATTTCGGACACAAAATACTTGGAACAAATCAAAGGACATAGTAAATACAGACAGAAGATTAAATAACCAAAATATCCGTAACAGTTATTTGAAGAAATATGTCAATCGAACACGATAAAACTTTCGATATATAAAATAAATATTGTAATTTATTTAATATTTGTATTATACATATATTGAAAACGCGTCTGAACGGTTTCGAATAGACAAGAAAATAAGCTAATTTATTTTTCCCAATTGACATATAAATCAGTGTCATAACCTATCACCAAATTAAAATTGGTGATACGTTACCGAACTTCCTTCTCAGAAATTACTGTGAGAAGGTAATTTTGAGTAAAAATGGAGGTACTTTTTAATATGTAGTATATCTTTATTAAAGTTATCCGAGTTGTTCGGTGGACAGTTGAGAACTGGTAAACTCTTCTTGTCTACGGAAGAAAGAAAGGTAGGTTTTTGGACGAAAGATGAAGTTTATTGGGACTATAAAATACCTGGACCCGACTCAGTGGAAAGAACGAATCTGGCTGCCAGATGCTGACCTTAATCCTACTGGGGAAAATCCAAATGATTTTCCCTTTTCGAATTTTATTGCCTTCTTTACCTGGCTCTTTCTACTGAGTCATAAATGTTATGAGGTATCCTGGGTGGCTTAGTGGCTAGAGCACTTGCCTTCGGTGCACCTGTTTCCAGGTTCGAATCTGCTTGGCGACAAGTAATTTTCGAAAATGGGATTGGGTGCCGGTCTACCAGTTTACTCAGCTGTAAATGAGTACCTGAGTTAAAATCGGGGTAATAATCACGGACGAGCGTGTAGCTGACCACTTCACCTCCTAGTGTTCCGTTGGTCTCGCAATAAAGTAACTCTAGCATTACTTCAAGGCCTAGGCCCGATTTGGGCTGTTGCGCCATTGATTATTATAAATGTTATGAGGGAAAATAAAGATGTTAGATAATTGGTAGAGTGACGGATTCGTGGAAAGGAAAAAGGAGGAATTACATGCATTATAAGGATTCCGGTAGGAACATACTCCCCCCGTTAAGAAGGTTAGCCTGATTAACAAATTGAAGGTGCGATATAAACTTGTAGGTAGATAAATATCATAAAATTACAATCTAACAAAGTTGCCTTAATTTAGTTGTGCGACTGGTTGCTATGTATGCTCGTCCTCGGATTGGTGGTTATCGCAAATATGAGTGGTTAGTGGGGCCAGTTTCTCCATGCTGCGTTGTAAAGTGCTAGTATGACTTCACCAAAGGCTTGTCCTTGACTAAGTCTGATTATAGTTCGCCGAGATTGTCGGAGCTCGTCGAGATGAAGTCCATTCTTGTGTTGGTTGGATGTCTTGAAGCGAAGGCAATAAGCTACGATTCGCTCCAATTTGTCTACGTCGGAGTAGCGTTCCAGTAGGCTGATGTCCAGTTTAGTGGTCTTCAAACATAATCGTTTTCTTTTTTCCAAAAGATCGTCGTTAATGGGTGCTAGTACGCTGTTCGGCCACTCTGACTCTGACCGATTTAACCAAACAGGACCATGTTTCCAAATTGGTGCGGTTAGAAACTCAGTTGGTGATAGCCCTCGAGAAATGTAATCTGCAGGATTGTCATGAGTCCTCACATGTCTCCATTGACGAGGATCAGTTTTAGTTTGAATGTCACTCACTCGATTGGCGACAAACGGTAGAAGTAGCTGAGATTGTGTATTGATCCAGAGAATGACGATTGTAGAATCCGTCCAGAATACAATCTTGTCGAATGTCATTTCTAACGACTCCTTGATATTGCAGTACAAGGAAGCTAGTTCTCGTGCTGCACATAGCTTGAGTCTTGGAATAGTTAACGATTTTAGCGGAGCCACTCAAGATTTTGCACAAGGTAAATGTGATGATATGTATCCATTTCTATCAGTTGTCCGCAAATAAACACACGCACCATATGCTCGTTGACTAGCATCACAAAATCCATGTAGTTGGACAGTTTGGGCGTCTCTTATAATCGTTGACCGAGTAAATTGTTGATAATAATTTGCCCATTCTGTATGGACACTTGCCGGCTGTGATTCATCCCAGTCTAGTTTTAGTGTACATAAAATCTGAAGAAATATTTTCGCCTTAGTTATTACTGGACCCAGTAAGCCAATTGGGTCAAATATTTTTGCGATTTCAGATAGTACTGAACGCTTGGTGATTCTGGAAGGCAACTCAGCTATTTGGACGGTATATTTAATAACATGTTGTCTTGTTTCCCAAAATATACCCAAAGTTTTCAGTATTGCATCATCGCCCAATTGAAGTTTCTGATTGATATCTTTATGTTCAATTCCTCTCAGTAAGGAAGAATCGTTTGATGCCCATTGGCGAATGTTCAAACAGCCCTTTTTTAGAATCTCGATGACATCGTCTCGTATACTAATTGTCTTTTCTCGGCTGTTGCTTAAAATGTGCACATCATCGACGTATGTGTCTGTCTTGAGCACCTTAGCAGCTTCAGGATATTGTTGTCCTTCATCCTCTGCCAGTTGATGTATACAGCGTGTTGCAAGGAACGGAGATGCTGCTAAACCGAAAGTAACTGTATTCAATTGGAACGTTTGTATATCTCCCTTATCAGTTTGCCAAAGTATTTGCTGATATTTGCGGTCTTCAGGTCGTATGAGAAATTGCCTATACATTTTCTCAATGTCTGCAGTGAGCACATATGTGTAGATCCTGAATCGCAACAATAGTCAAAAAATATCCGTGTGTATAGTTGGTCCTGTCATCATGACCTCATTCAGTGACAATCCAGTGCTAGTACGTGCTGAGCCATCGAATACTACCCTGACTCTTGTCGTTAAGCTGCTTTCCTTGATGACAGCGTGTTGTGGTATGAAATATCTAGATCCTGTTACCTGGTTACTAGAAACTTGTGTCATATGTCCCAGCTCTTGGTATTCACTAATGACTGCAGAGTATTGGGACTCTAGATCTGGGTTTTTGATTAATTTTCTTTGTAATGCCTTGAGCTGCCTCAAAGCTTGGAGACGTGATTCTCCCAGTTGTATGACCTCCTCAGTCAAAGGAAGGGCCACTACATATCGTCCAGTTTCATCTCTTGTTGTGTGTTTCAGAAAGTTTTCTTCACAGGCAGCTTCTGCGATGGTCCATTTCTTTGGCGTCTGCGGTGATTCTTCAATTCGCCAAAATTTCTCCATATCGAAATTGGTATTGTTTGTAAGATAGCATCTTGATTTTTGTTGTGGTGGATTTCCGGTGCTCCCACCGATAACCCACCCTAGTCTTGTTTTTTGTAAGAACAAATCCGGACCGTTCGGAGGTGAGAGGTCAATCTGGCCAACGCAAAGAATGGACAGAGCTGGCCCTGAACTGATCAGGATATCGACTTCAGCTGGCAAGTGAAACTCAGGATCTGCGAGTTTCAGGTTCGATGGAATTTTGATATTTCTTGTATTTACTGGATGATCGGGAACTAGTTCGCAAATTCGAGGAACTAATACAAATGTTAAAGTTCTTGAGTAACTGTTGCTTCGGGATGTAATGGTGGCCTTCACCATGTGTTTTGTAATTGTTGTTAATGTGCTCACTGCTCCCAGTGATGTATGACATCTCAGCTGAGGAAGCCCAGGCGCTTTGCCAAAGTAGTTGTCATAATGTTAGTATTGGAACATGTATCTATTAATGCTCTGCATAAGACAGGATGTTGTTGCTGATCGTTGATATTGACAAGCGCAGTTACTAAGAATTCGTCTATATCGAAGTTCACAACCAGAGTTTTCCGTTTTGATGTTTTGAATCGATCCCGACCTTTGTCTAGTCATGCTTGCGATGTTGATGGCGCACATGATGTTGTGTCAGTCGTCGGTTTTGAGTATTGTGAGTGAAGAAATGTGTGATATTTCTCGCCGCATTCCCTACACCCAGTAGAATGACAGTTTTTGACCACATGGCCACGACCAAGGCAATGGAAAGAGAGCGATCCTTTGCTGATTGCCTTCTTTCTCTTGTCCACTGTCATTTCACGAAATATGTTGCACTTGTAGATAAGATGTCCTTTTTCGCAAATTGGACATACTGAGCTTTTGTGGGTCAGAAAAACTTGTTTCCGCTGCTCACCACTTCTACTTTGTTCCCAATTATTTGGTGTAGACTCTGAGCATCCTGCTCGTTTCTCCAAGAAACTAAGCAGCGAAGTGTATGTTGGCATAGAGCTGTCGATGAGAATGAGTTCCCATTGCATTGCCGTGCTTTCACTAATTTTGCTAAGTATCAAGCTGATTACTGGAGTGTTCCACTCGTTAACTGGCTCTCCCAGATTTTCCATTGCTCGTAGATGCTGATGAAACAAATTAACTTAATCTCCCAATGCTGTAGGAGTATCTCTAGGAAGTCGTGAAATATTGCATAGTGCATCCCAATGCTTCAGTACAATTTCGCGTATGCAGTCGAATTGTTTCTTCAGTATCTCCAAAGCAGCTTCGTAATTTTTCTCAGTCGTTTCTAAACACTTGATCGATTGTGCAGCCTTGCCCTTCAAGGCTGATCGCAAATATTGTAGTTTTTGAGTTGAATTCAGAGACCCATTACTGTCAATGAGTGCTTTGAAATTGTTGTTGATGTTGAATGCCGTCCATTCTTCGTATGAGCCGTCAAATTCCATTAATGCAATATTTGGCAGCTTCACACTAATTTGTGTAGATAAACTCCCAATTTTCCCAGTTTGTTCATGTGTACTGTCCTTGGTAACCTTATTAATTGGGTCCTTGCGAAGGAAGGTCTGTGCCTTGCCTGTCACTTGGTAGTAGTTCTTTTCAATTTCCAGTCGTGCGCTATTCGCTGCTTCTTCGAGGTCCTCTAACTTGGACTGAATCGCTTCGAAGCTTTCCCAACGCCCATGCACTCCCTGAAGTGCGTTCCTGACAGTCTCGTAGTCAGGCTCGCTTGCAGCTTGCACCTCGTTCAACAGATTCGTAAGTGTAATGAGTGTCCCAGTGATGTTTCCTCGTCGACGTTTCAGGAACGTAACGCGAACTGATGTCTTCTCTGCTTCTGTTTGAACCATTTTGATGTTTAAATAGAGCTTCTTAGTATCACTAGTATTCGCCTACCTTCACTTTGGTACAATGATTGTTATTGATCGTGTTCAAAAGGAACTTGTCTCGTAACGAATACCGATTTGTTAATCACACACACACTACACTTTAATTCGAAAGTTCAAGAAATCACTTCGATTGCGGATTTATCAATATCCTGTTTCGACGGACCAAAAAATGTCGTAACCTATCACCAAATTAGAATTGGTAATACGTTACCGAACTTCCTTCTCAGAACTTATTGTGAGAAGGTAATTTTGAGTAAAAATGGAGGTAATTTTTGATATGTATATCTTTATTAAAGTTATCCGAGTTGTTCGGTGGACAGTTGAGAACTGGTAAACTCTTCTCGTCTACGGAAGAAAGAAAGGTAGGTTTTTGGACGAAAGATGAAGAAGTTTATTGGGACTATAAAATATCTGGACCCGACTCAGTGGAAAGAACGAATCTGGCTGCCAGATGCTGACCTTAATCCTACTGGGGAAAATCCAAATGATTTTCCCTTTTCGAATTCTATTGCCTTCTTTACCTGGCTCTTTCTACTGAGTCATAAATGTTATGACGAAAAATAAAGATGTTAGATAATAGCTAGAGTGACGGATTCGTGGAAAGGAAATAGGAAGAATTACATGCATTATAAGGATTCTGGTAGGAACAATCAGTGACTATTTTATATATATCAATACCCACACTAAATTAATATTATTTATATAATCCAAAATCCCATACAAATTGATTTAATTTTATATGATTTATGGATTTGGTCATAATGTCTGCAATCATTTCATCAGTCCGCTTGTACTCCAATTTAATTATTCCGTCTGATAATTTTTCTCGAATAAAAAAATTCTTGACATCTACTTATATGCTTCGTACGGGCATGATATTTGTTATTTGTAGCAAGTTGAATAGCGCTTTTGTTATCACAAAATAACTGTATTGCTTGTGAAGCTTCTTTAAAAATTTCGCAACCTCTTCAACCACAGTGCCTCCTGTGTATTGCTGCAACCATGGCCATAAACTCTGCTTCGGTTGTAGAAAGCGCAATTGTAGGTTGTTTGCGCGCATTCCACGATTCAATATATCTTCAATGTATTGACTCTGATCAATAGCAATAGAACCATCTCTACTCCTTGTGATGTTCGTTCCAAGAACCGATGATGCAACTCCTAAGTCCTTCATCTTGAAATGAGTAGACAATTCATTCTTTAATTTGTCCCTGGTTTGTACGTTGTTTCTGAAGATCAAGATATCATCCACGTATATCGCGACAATTAAAGTGGTGATATTTTTCGATTGCTGAAAATATATACATTGGTCAATCGACGATCTTGATGATCCAAAACCCAAAAGAACCGAATTCAGCATCTGGTTCCACACACGGCTTGATTGCTTTAAACCGTACCAAGATTTTTTAAGACGGCAATGTATCTATGGCCAAAAGAAACCTTATCGATGAATAACACACAACCGGTGCGTATGTCTCTTCGTAATCGATGCCATGTATTTGCGAAAACCCTCTCATGACAAGACGTGCCTTGTAACGCACAATAGCGCCAGTAGTGTCCCGTTTTATTTTAAATACCCATTTGGCATCTATCGCCTTCCGTGTCATTGGCAAATCAGTCAATATCCTTGTGCCATTTTCGATGAGCGATTCATACTCACTCTCCATCGCTGCCTTCCAGTGCGTAGCCTCAGAACTAGACAATGCCTCTTGTACTGTCACAGGTTCATACGTTCTGGAAACATCAGCGATTAGTAAATTAACTGCCTTATTGGCGATTCGCTCGGAACGCCGTGGAATTACTCTTCCCACATTGTCTTCTTCGTTGACATCAATATCAACATCTTCGTTGTTCATGTCGCCTGACATACAATTGGGTTTGCTGCTCGTATCAGCAAAACTTTCCAACAATAACGAATTTTCATTTCTTGAAGAACTACTCTCACTGAAGTCGTTATTATTGGCAACCGGAGATACTTGAACATCGTTCTTTTCGTCATCAACTGTCGGCGAAAAAAGCTAATTTATTTTTCACAATTGACATATAAATCAATGACTATTTTATATATTTTAATAATAAATCAAATTACATGCAGCGTTGGCGGTATCACCTTAATATGAAAAAGGGTCAAATAGAAATACAGCAATACTGGTGTCTTTCATTTAATCGCGTCCGTGGCCCTGATTCCTTTATCTGAAACTCTCTTCAGGATAACGGGTGCTTGAAATGTGATGGTAATATGTATTAATTGGTACATTAACGGTGTGAGTGATATTACTATCATTTCTATTTTAACAGTTGCTGCTGTTTTGAGAGGTATAGCACTCTACGAAGAAAAATATTAGGAAATAAAGATACTCGAGAGAAATGAAGCGGAAATGGAAATACCGCACGCATACTATTGTAACGTATAATAGTGTTTGTTTTTGTGCAGTGGCGTAGTCAAAAATAAATTCTTTTCCCAGGGGGGTTCTATTAGAGAATATACATTTTGTAATGCAAATCAAAACGGTTTGAATTTTAATTACAGCGTAACTATATAATTGTAATGCGTCTCGTATCAAGTAGTTATCACACGTTAGGAAAGGGGTAAAAAATAGAAGCATTTCAAATTTAAAAATTCTATCCGATGAATGTAAAAATATTCGCTTTGAACAGAGAAGTGAGACAAAAAAGGGGCGTTATATAAAATTGTTGTTGTTTAGCGTGTTTCAAGAGCGGGACATAACATAAATTTGAGTGAGGAAAAACGTGTAAGTGAATTAGAAAATAGGTTTGTTCTTTTTGCCCGGTGTAAGTTACACTTTAGTGTACCTTGAACCTTAATTGCACGTCAAAACACACTTAAAGTGTACAGTGCAGTTCGCGCAAAAAGAACGGGTTATGGTGATTTCTTTTCTCAAAAAATTTTTACCCGTTTCTGCCCTCAATTTTTGTTCTAGCAGTTCCGCTGTTCTATTCTCAATTTTTTTTTGACCTGCTAGAAAAAGGGGTTTGAGTCCGTGGTTAAAATTGACCTGAAAAGTTGCATTTCTTGCCCCGAAAATTTCGGCGGTGCAACTCCTTTAACCTCAAATGTGCGTAAGAAACGATGAAAATAAGAAAAAAATATCCTACGACACAGCGGCAAACGATTTAAAAGCATAAATTAAACTGTCCAACGGGTCATACGGTAATTAGAAATCATACGGAGTGTAGTGAAAATTTATTTCAATTTTGATAATAGCTTTTTGACCTGAAAGCGTTCTATTGTAAATTGACCTGTCGGACGGAAATGTCAAAAAAGAGGGCAGAACTGCAATAATTTTGCATCTTTACAGGTCACATTTTTTTTGAGAAAAGAAATCACCATTAGTGTATGAAAGTGACAGCTAAAATTCAGAACTTTTTTATTTGCTTTATTTTTTTACTTCTATCAATGCTTGCATGTTTTCAGTCAAAACAGCGATTTTTTATGGTGATTTCTTTTCTGCAAAAAAATGTGACCCGTTTCTGCCCTCAATTTTTGTTCTAGCAGTTCCGCTGTTCTATTCTCAAATTTTTTTTGACCTGCTAGAAAAAGGGGTTTGAGTCCGTGGCTAAAATTGACCTGAAAAGTTGCATTTCTTGCCCCGAAAATTTCGGTGGTGCAACTCCTTTAACCTCAAATGTGCGTAAGAAACGATGAAAATAAGAAAAAAATATCCTACGACACAGCGGCAAACGATTTAAAAGCATAAATTAAACTGTCCTACGGGTCATACGGTAATTAGAAATCATACGGAGTGTAGTGTAAATATATTTAAATTTTCATAATAGCTTTTTGACCTGAAAGCGTTCTATTGTAAATTGACCTGTCGGACGGAACTGTCAAAAAAGAGGGCAGAACTGCAATAATTTTGCATCTTTACAGATCACATTTTTTTTGAGAAAAGAAATTACCATTAAATTCAAAAAGTCAATGTACAGATTATAAAGAAGAAGAACTTACACCACCTCCCGACCGAGTGCAGCAAAGTGTACACTTTTACACTACACTCGGCAAAAAGAACAGCCACCGGTGACATTACACCGGCCAAAAGAACGGAAAAGGTGTAAAAGTTGTGAAAGGTGTAGATAGTGCAGGCAAGAAGAACGAACCTAATGTCTGCTTTCAACTCAATCGCTGCTTCTTCATCTCATCACTCCTATATAGCGATATCGGAATCCATTTTATAATCCACGAATTTTAAACTAGACAAATACTCATATAATGCTTAAAATGGAAAATAATATTTTATTCAACGGAAATAAGCGAAAAATTGAAAAACACTAGTAGTGCTCAATTTCATTTTATGGTATACCGCGGCTACGCTCGAAACTGTAAAGCCAGCGGTATATTCATTAGGCAAACCAGTTTTGTTTTCAATAAATACAGTCATACAAAAAAGTATTCGTGCACACGTCATATCGTGCTTAACTGTTCTGACACAGTTAAAAGAGCTACATATTTTTTAACAAAAATGTCTCTAACTCTTTTAGCAACACTACTCTCTCATATTAACTAAAAAAAAGTACTCTTTTCTGATCGCATCAGCAGAAAAGTGAGAAACAGTTATGGAATTCCCGAGAATTGAATCAAAAAAGTATTCGTACAGCAGCAATGCTGAAAGAATAATGCCGTTATTCCGTTGCCAATAGGGATCATTCCTATTGGGATCAGTCTTGTGATAATTGTCAAGTATTCATCAAGTGTTTTCTATTATTGTTGTGCAAATTTGTAGTGGATTTCCATTAAATTATTTATAATGGGACGAAAAGGCAAAGAAACGACAGAAGAAGAAAGGAGAATTATCTTGTCCTTGCACAATCAATGCAAATCATTGCGTGAAATTAGCGTTACCGTTGGAAGACCACGCTCAACCGTTCAAAGCATCATTAATAGATATTGTGTCACGAAAAGTCTTACAAACCAACCAAGATCAGAACGACCAACATTATTAACGGCCAAAGATGAACGTAGTATATGTAGAAAAGTAAGACGAAATCCGAAAATTACAGCTTCAGCGATTGCGGCAAAGGTAACGGAAAAAAAATAAAATAGAAAGGATCGATTAGAATTCGCCAAAACGATGCGAAATCATGAAATAGACTTCTGGGAAAAAGTTATATTTGCTGATGAGAGTAAATTTACAAAATTTATGTCCAACTGTTAAACATGGAGGTGGGTCCATATTAGTATGGGCTTGAGCGCTTTTGGAGTTGGTGAAATACACATTATCGACGGTATTATGAACGAGGATGTGTATATAGACATTCTCAAGCAACATCTTCATACAAGTGCTGAAAAAATGGGAATCAGAAATGATTTTATATTTGTCCACGATAACGACCCGAAGCATTCAGCTCTCAAAACGAGACTTTGGCTGCTATATAATACACCAAAACGGCTTAAAACTCCAGCTCAATTGCCTGATGTGAATGCCATCGAGCATTTGTGGGATGTGGTCGAGAAAAAAATAAGGTTAGTTAAAATAACTAGCCGAACCACCTTAAGAGAAGAGATTGTGAAGGCTTGGCATTCAATCACAGCAGATGTGACAAGGAATTTAGTTGAATCCATGCCGAGACGCTTAAATGCAATTATACAATCCAATGGCAACCCGACGAAGTACTAATTACGGTAATTATACAGCTATTTTATAAAAAATTTATCATATGAAAAAATGTCAATATATCAGATGTACGAATACTTTTTTGTATCCATTTTCCAGACGACTCTCGGAGTTTTGCTTATCATCCAACTAAAACCAACGAATTCCAAATTTTTTAAAATTTTAATTAAAACTGTATTATATTATATGTGATATTTTCTAATTTTGAAAGTTTTTATTTTGATTACTGTTCCTTTAATTTTGAAATGAATATAAAATAATAGAAAAAAATACGTTGTACGAATACTTTTTTGTATGACTGTATGTACCAATATTACTATTACTGAATAACAACTCAATAATATCTTATTTGAAGATACATAAATTGACAATGTAAATAATTTTGGTAAGCTAGATAATGCAAATACCCCAATGTGCGACGGGAGAAACAAGCGAAAAAGAAGCAATGGAAACAACGGAACAACGGGAGTAATATGAACAACGGGAGCGGTTAAGAGGGATGGCAAACAAAATACATGCAGCATCTCTAATGCCGCAAGTACACACGCGCCTTCACTCGCATTGCTTGATGCGAGTTAGCGCGAATTTCTAGGCGCGTGTGTAAAGGGTACGCGCGAGTGCTACAAGCGAGTCCCATAGTGCTGTAAGCAAATCCCTTTGAAACGCGTCCAAACAGTGCCAGAGAGACAAATGTACGCACTACTCAATTTCATGCGCGAGCTAACGCGAATGGGCCCTGTACACACGCGCCTCGCGCTAACTCGCATCGGTCAATGCGAGTGAAGGCGCGTGTGTACTTGCGGCATAAGGAAAAGCCAATGCTAGTACGGACCTCTGGCAGAATTCAGCCATCCATATAAGGCTTGTTTGCATTGACTTTCTGTTTGGTGGTACAGGCAACCCTCGTATAACACGAACTTTTAGAACACGATTTCGATATAACACGGTACTGAAATTGCGACACCCCTCGTATAACACGGTACTCTTAGAACACGATTTAGATATAACACGGTACCGAAACTGTGTCAACCCTCGTATAACACGGTACTCTTAGAACACACTGTTTCAGTTGATATAAACAGATAATTCCCCTGCTTGTACATACACAAATGGTGTCTTTTCTCTCTTCTTCATTTTTAACAGCTGTTCGCTAAGCGACGTCTCTGCAAGAGCATCGCTGTTCTTAGTGAAAACTATTCAGTAAACCAGGCGCGAACGCAGAGGGGGTTTGGGGGTTCAAACCCTCCCCCCCTCCCCCCGAAATGATGTAATTACAAGCGCATAACTAAATATAACTTATGTATACTCGACGCGTAAATTTGTCTGAAAAACTCCACCCCCCTCCTAATTATTTTTTGTCTAATTTTTCGTTAATGCAGAAAAGTGTTGTAAATTGAAATAATGCACATGGACCATATCAAATTTCTTTTTGATAATAATAATAATAATTCGATTATTTCCCAAAATTTTTCTATAATTTTAAGCTAAGCTAGATATATGTACCATACATACATATAAGAATTGAGTGTTCTGACAGAGTTTATCTTTACAACTACGGTATAGTTTGATAAAGGACTCAGTCGAGTCCGAAACGTTTCACAAAATAAATTTAACAGTATTCACCGGAAAACCTTGTATTTTCAACTACGGTATAGTAAACATTTAAATGGTAAAATATGTTTTTTATTAAAATGTTTCGAATTCAAAATCAATTTCAAGGAAAAATGGGAAAAAAGAGCCTTGTGATAGGAAAGTATTTAAACCTATTCAGTAACTAATTAAAATAAAATATGAATGTAGAAAGTTAAACAACGACAAAAAAAGAAGAAAAGAAAATAATATACAAATACTAGAAAGGAAGGATAAAAATGAGTTAAAAAAAGGCTCATAAGAATAAGAGATCGATTAAATTAAATGATTGAAAGAATCAAAGGACTGCTAGAGTGTGCACAATTGGCTTTAAATTTAAGCTCTTGGCTATCAGTCACTGTAACTGGAGGTATATTGGCTAGTTGGTGCAAAGTCCTGGTAGAGAAATGCCAGGTCTTGTCCAGCATAAGTTTAAGACATTTGTTTTGTACTATTTGTGGTTTCTTTTCATGGAGAGTTGCGCATTTATTCCAGACTGAGCATGCATATAGTAAAGTGGGACGCATCACAACCTTGTAAATTAATAGTTTATTATCGGTTGAGAGCTTAGAACGACGGTTGATCAGAGGGTATAAAATCCTAATAAATTTTAATATCTTTGACCCTGTGAATGATGGTCTGGGCCTGGAATGTCAGTTTCGAGTCTAGAATCATACCCAGGTATTTTATTTCTTTACACCAAGCAATATTTTCGACCAAAATATTGATGTTAGGGGGTGGAAAATATTTCGATGCAAGACGTTTACTAAAGTACACAGCAGAGGTCTTGGTTGGGTTTATGGTAATCTTTCACTTTGTGAAGAATATAGCTAGCTTTGCGAGGTGGGATTGGATGTTGTTGACTATGACGCCAGGGTCTTCAGAGCTGGTGAACAGAGCTCTATCATCGGCGAAAGTTTCTAGTTGGCAGTTTTCATCTTGGGGAAGATCGGAAGTATAAATGCTCTAGAGAGTAGGGCGCATGAAGCATGAACCTTGAGAGACACCGGTGGGGATAGGGTGAGCAGTTGATAACGCCGACTTCACTTTGACTTAGAATGATCCCTGAGAGAGAAACGATGAAATTATACTAATCAAATATTTGGGACAGGAGAATTTATGGAGTTTAAATAGCAATCCATTGTGCCAGACCGTGTCAAAAGCCTTTCGCACATCAAGTGTTATCACGCCGACCGATTTTTTATTATTAAATGATTCTTTGATGAATGACGTGACTCGAGATAGCTGGTGGCTAGTAGAGTGATAGGGGTGAAATTCGAATTGGTGGTGCAGAAGCGTTTGGTTCTCAGCTATAAAATGGTTTAATCGATTTAGGACTATTTTTTCAAAAACTTTACCGATAGAGGATAGTAAGCTAATGGGTCTATAGTTGATCGATAGTGTCGGATCTTTACCGGGTTTCGGAATTGGGATGATTATGGCTTCTTTCCATGGCTCTGTGAACTTAGCACCCCACTTTAACCAAATTGAATAAAAAAATTGTTTTCGGGTGGAGCTTTGTTTGTACTTAATAATCAATGGCGCAACAGCCTAAATCGGGCCTTGGCCTTGAAGTAATGCTAGAGTTACTTCATTTCAAGACCAACGGAACACTAGGAGGTAAAGTGGTCAACTACACGCTCGTCCGTGATTATTACCCCAATTTTAACTCAGGTACTCATTTACAGCTGAGTGAACTGGTAGTCCGGCACCCAATCCCATTTTCGAAAATTACTTGTCGCCAAGCAGATTCGAACCTGGTACGAGGTGCACCGAAGGCAAGTGCTCTAGCCACTAAGCCACCCAGACTGATTTGTGACTTGTTTGTACTTGATTGTACCGAAAAAAATTTTGTTTGTACCTCCAAGGGAACGGAGAAAAAAATGCTCCGTGTGAACTTAGCACCCGACTTGCACCAAATTAACTGAAATTTTTTATTCAGATAGTACCCCGTTTGTAAATGATTATACCGAAAATGATTTTTTTTTGTCAATAAAAAAAAAAAAATTGTTACAACTTTTTTTTAAAAAAAAAAAAAAGTACGCCAAACTATTGTAAACTGGTTCTATTTAATTGTACCTTCACTCGATTTTAAAATACTTTAAAGTTTACATCAAAGATATCTAAACCAACCAATCCTTCACACAAAAAGTAAAATAATTAGAACGAAAACACTTTATAAATCGATGACCGGAGTATGATCGATTTTCAAAATTCGAAAAACCAAAGATGCTAACATATGCTATAGATACCGTAATTGATTGTACCTCCAAGAAATTTTAAGAAATATTAATTTTTCAATAAAAAAATAACAATCTAATTCAGCCAATAATTCACTCGCAGAGAAAAATAATTCGAAAGCCGATCCTCCGACAACACATTATTAATCGATTAGCGAAGTACATGCGATTTCAAAATTCGAAAAACCAAAGATGCAAATATATTCTATAGGAACCGAACTTTATTGTACCTCCAAGAAGTTTTAGGAAATATCAATTTTTCCATCAAAAAACAACAATATAATTCAGCCAATAATTCACCCTCAGAGAAAAATAATTCGAAAGCCGATCCTTCGACAACACATTATAAACCGATAAGCTGAGTATAGGCTGATTTTCAAAATTCGAAAAATCCCTTAAATACTCTTGGCTGCCGATTTTTTGGTTTTTCCCTTTTTTTACCTATGAATGAATATTCTACTTAAATTGTTCCAGGAATCATTCCGGAGTTTCATGAATAGAATATGTAGGTACCTTCCTTTTTTAAAAAGGGTACCTCTCATTTCTTAAATATGAGCTACTTTCCAAGAAACTTGGTTGGTTCCACTGTTCAGCCTCGGTAATAAGTTTGGTAAATGTCGGATCTGAAAATCGAATCCTATTCAGAAAATATGTACCTCTTTCATGAAAGTTTAGAGGAAAAATATTTGAGACGGTACCTGTGTGGATATTTCGTCCCGTCTATACTTGTTTTATTGGGTGTCAAAAAGATCCAGAGTATATTTTGATATTTCGTGAGAAATTAGGCTGAAGTGAAATTGCAGCCTAACTCTTTTAGCATAGAGGCCTACTTTTCGTTTGCATAAAAAATACAATACAAAATTTCAATCATTAGCATAACTGAAAGCACAAGAAAGTAGATTATGATTTTATAGTTTATTGCTATTCCTACTGATCTCATCAATTTTCATGGAATGGGTATCTCTCCTCAATTTATCAACAATACTTAATTATTCTGAAAATGTTATAATTTTTAAATAATAATATCCCTCATCGGTTTACAAAGTGTTGTCTGAGGACCGTCTTTCGAACTATTTTTCTCTGAGTGTGAATTATTGGCTGATTAAGATTGTTATTTTTTGATGGAAAAATTAATATTTCCTAAAATTTCTTGGAGGTACAATCAATTACGGTATCTATAACATATATTTGCATCTTTGGTTTTTCGAATTTTGAAATCGCATGTACTCCGTTTATCGATTAATAATGTGTTGTCGGAGGATCGGCTTTCGAATTATTTTTCTCTGAGTGTGAATTACTGGCTGATTTAGATTGTTATTTTTTGATGGAAAAATTAATATTTCTTAAAATTTCTTGGAGGTACAATCAATTACGGTATCTATAGCATATGTTATCATCTTTGGTTTTTCGAATTTTGAAATCGCATGTACTCCGCTTATCGATTAATAATGTGTTGTCGGAGGATCGGCTTACGAATTATTTTTCTCTGAGTGTGAATTACTGCCTGATTAAGATTGTTATTTCTTGATGGAAAAATTTATATTTCCTAAAATTTCTTGGAGGTACAATCAATTACGGTATCTATAACATATATTTGCATCCTTGGTTTTTCGAATTTTGAAATCGCATGTACTCCGTTTATCGATTAATAATGTGTTGTCGGAGGATCGGCTTTCGAATTATTTTTCTCTGAGTGTGAATTACTGGCTGATTTAGATTGTTATTTTTTGATGGAAAAATTAATATTTCTTAAAATTTCTTGGAGGTACAATCAATTACGGTATCTATAGCATATGTTAGCATCTTTGGTTTTTCGAATTTTGAAATCGCATGTACTCCGCTTATCGATTAATAATGTGTTGTCGGAGGATCGGCTTACGAATTATTTTTCTCTGAGTGTGAATTACTGCCTGATTAAGATTGTTATTTCTTGATGGAAAAATTAATATTTCCTAAAATTTCTTGGAGGTACAATCAATTACGGTATCTATAGCATATATTTGCATCTTTGGTTTTTCGAATTTTGAAATCACATGTACTCCGCTTCTCGATTAATAATGTGTTGTGTTGTGATTGAGGCCTTGGAAAAACTATTTTGACTTGAAAAAGTCAAAATAATTGAAGGATGGGTAACGGTTCGGGACAGAATGGGCCAATTCCTCCTACGTCTGAATTGGTGGCTGAAGTAGAACGGAAGCGACACGCTTGCTGGCGGCCGGGACTAGCTATGGCAGTGTGGGGTGGTTCTTGTTCTACCTCAGACCATAAACCCTAGGCCTAGACAACAACTAGACAACGTGTCGGCTTACTCCAGGGTATTTAAAATTGGAATATCTTCCCAACAGGTCATGAAAGACCATGAAGCGGTGGAGTTGCGTGACTTCGCGATTTTTCAGGTCGCTTAGGTGTTGGTAGCGCCCTGTTCAGCCCACCCTACCTCAGCCACGACTGTCCCTTAAAACATTTCGCGTCGTGGCCTCTTTTAGAGGTTTGGGGCGAAGGAGGGAAGGCATACCAAATGTGGCCACCGATTCCACAAACATTGCTTAGAATTGTGGATCATAGATAACCACAATTGTCCAAATTGTCGTGGGCATTTGGGTCTTCAGGACTATTGGTCCGTCCGGGACGTGGAGGGCGCGACCGCCAGAACCGGCCCATTGACCCGTGCTAAAAAGAAGTTACAGGCAAATGCTCAAAGAGATGGTACGACGCCTGAAAGGGTAAATATTGATATACCACAAAAGATAGGTGGCGGACGGCCCTTCTATGCCCCGGACGGATCGATGATATCAAAGTCCGACCTAATATCTGTGTCACCTTTGGTAACAGAAACGAACAGGGTGGAAAGGGAAAACCGAGTGAGGTGGGCAGAAGTGAGAGACGAACCACGACCAGAGTCACAATCAGCGCCGGCGTTGGCAGCAAACTCCTCGGGGGTAGACGACTTGGTGCGATTAATACGCACCGTATTGCGGGAAGAGTTGTCTCAACAGCCTCAACAACCGCTCAAAGCAGGGCTTCCACCACAACCACTGCCAACACGTCGTGCAGAGCCGAACGAGCGTGCGCAAGTTCGTGGCCGACATGCCCATGCGACCGCCCACATTGGCGACCGCAATGGCAACGGCCCAAACGTAAGATATCACAATCATGGCAGCCCAAATCGGCATTGGCGTTTGCGCTTTAACGGGGATAGCAATGCAATGCGAGCTGAGGAACTGATCTTTAGGGCCGAAGCGTTGGCAAGGGGGGATCTGGGCGGTCGCATGGACCTGTTGGCCCAAAATTTTCATTTGATGTTGGACGGACGTTCCAACCAATGGTACTGTCTCTGGAGGGGTTCTAATTCGGAGACTGACTGGACAGCCTTGAGACATGCCTTTCTTGAAGCTTGGGGGGATCGCAGTTCCGACTGGGAGGTGCGCAAGCAGATGCTGGGGAGACGTCAGGCGACGAACGAGCCATTCTTGCTTTTTGAGCAAGACATGACGGAGCTCCGCACATTGCTGCGCACTCCCATGTTGGAAAGCGAATTTGTGGATCTGGTCCGGGGCAACTTGTTGGCAAGTACGCAGCAACAGATGTGTTTCTACGAGGTTCACAATATGGCTCAGTTGCGCCATCTCGTGAACCGCGTAGAGGCAGTGCGGAAGGTGACGCGAGCAAGTTCATGGCCACAGGGAAGGGTCCACGATATTGACGAACCGCAAGCCGAAGCGGTGGTGAAGCCCGAATCAGACGAAGTGGCCGGCTTATCCAAGTCCTTGACCTGCTGGAACTGCAGCAAGGATGGGCACGGCTACCGTGAGTGTGAAGAACCAGCGAAGGGCATCTTCTGCTATGGATGTGGGTGGGCTGACGTTCTAAAGCCCAACTGCATCCATTGCAAGGCGGGAAATGGCCGAAGGGACGGAAGGACAGCGGGTCCCTCCCGTCCGAACACTGCATCCCAACAGCAGTAGGAAAATTAACTCGACACCCCAATTCCAACTCCCAATTTCATTTAGAACCCCCAAATAATCAAATTTTAACCAACTTTTCAACCCTTGTAAATACCCCTCCAAATTTTACTACCATTTTTTCAAAACTTTCTGAACCTACTTCCCATCCTTTTAACGTAAAATCATCCAAACCCATTTCCCCAACGATCAACACTCCGCACGTTAAAATATTAACAAGACCAAGCGATAAGACGGAGCTGGCTGTTTCCCGGCCTGAAGATGAACTTATCGCAGATCAAAATTCAAGACGACATTCCCACCATCCTCTCAAGCCTTACCTCTTCGGCTGAAGGAATATATGGAGGCTCGAGAGCGAATTTTCTCACCTACTCCAATCGCAAGTGTTGATCAAGTATCAGCACTAACGAGTGGATCCGGTCGCAGAAAATCAATCGCGCGCCTTCGTATATTCTGGAGGATGGTGCGTGAAAAAAAGAGAGCGATTCTATCGACTATCATCACCGAGCCGTTTGATGTACGTCCATACGCAAAGGTATCCTTGTACGGAGTGGACGTTAAAGGACTCCTCGATAGTGGGGCGAGCATCAGTTGCCTGGGGGCAAACTCCCTACAACGCCTCCAAGATGCACAGGTGAAGTATCGACCGGTCTGTCAAAAGGTGAAGACCGCTGATGGTGCTGCACAGAAAGTTTTGGGCACGGTAGTTACAGATATTACTTTTCGTGGTATTACCAAACCCATTACCCTATACATTGTGCCGAGCCTATCGCAGAAATTGTACCTGGGGGTAGATTTCTGGCGATCTTTTCAGCTAGCTCCTAGCATCATCAGCGCGGTCGATACTCCCGATACAACATCGCAACTGATAGCTCCGGACGCCCACCATTTAACGCCCACAGATGTAAAGAGGTTGGAAATGGTAAAGTCCAAATTTCCATCATACGAAGTATACGGACTCGGTGTGACCAACGTCGAACAACACAGTATAGACGTTGGTGATGCAAGTCCCATCAAACAGCGTCACTATCCTGTGTCTCCTGCGATCCAAAAACTCTTATATGACGAGATTGTTCGCATGAGAGCACTTGGCGTAATAGAGACCAGCCAGAGTGCATGGAGCTCGCCTGTGGTTCTCGGGAGGAAGCCAGGCAAGGTCAGGCTATGTTTGGACTCGCACAAAGTCAATAGTGTGACGAAGAAGGATGCATATCCATTACCACACATTGACGGTATCTTAAGTCGTTTGCCTCGAGCTAATTTCATTACCAGCCTGGACCCCAAAAACGCCTTTTGGCAGATTCCTCTCGAGAACAAATCCAGGGAGTATATTGCGTTTAATATTCCTCGCCGGCCTCTGTATCACTACACTCGCATGCCTTTTGGGTTATGCAACGCGCCGCAAAGGATGTGTCGTTTGATGGACAAAATCATCCCACCCGAGCTGAAGGAGCAGGTATTCGTATATTTAGACGATCTGCTGTTAATTTCTGAAGATTTCGATTCACATTTGATGTTATTGGCTGAAGTCGCAGATTGTTTGCGAAAGGCTGGCCTAACAATTAACATCATCAAGAGCAAGTTTTGTCTGAGAGAGGTGAAATATCTTGGATACATCGTTGGAGAAGGAGGCTTGAAAACTGATCCCAACAAAGTTTCAGCCATCGTCGATTACCCTCCGCCTAAGTCCGCACGTCAAGTTCGACGCTTCCTTGGCATGGCAGGCTGGTATCGACGATTCGTTCCCAACTTTGCTGCTACTCTTTCACCAATTTCAGACACTCTAAAGAAGTCCAACCAGTTTGCTTGGACTACAGAGGCACAAACTTCCTTCCTGTTAGTAAAAGACTTGTTGACGAAAGCCCCCTTAATAATCAATCCAGATTTTAAGAGGCCTTTCGTAATTTAAACCGATGCCAGTAAGTCAGGTGTGGGTAGCGTTCTCTTCCAGGAAAACGACGACGGATCGGAATCTCCAGTGGCGTATATGTCACAGAAGCTCACTTCCGCTCAACGCAACTACAGCGTAACCGAACTCGAGTGTTATGCAGCTGTGTTGAGCGTGAAAAAATTTCGAGCCTATGTAGAAGGGACTGCGTTCAAAGTCATTACGGATCACGCAAGTCTCAAATGGCTCATGTCGCAGAAAAACCTACAAGGACGGTTGGCAAGATGGAGTTTGAAACTTCAGGGTTACGACTTTACAATCGAGCACCGACGAGGGAGCCTGAACGTTGTACCCGACGCTCTCTCTCGTGTGTACGAAGAGGGATTAAACGCGCTGATCGACGTGGCACCGATAGTGGACATGGATTCTCCAGAATTGTCTGGCAGTGAATAAAAAGAATTAGTGTCCACTGCCGATGCGAACGCCGACCGGCTTCCTGCCGTATGCGTGAGGGATGGTTTCGTGTACAAGCGCACAGAGCCTCACAACGGTGACCCGATTGCTGAAGACAGGGCCTGGAAATTATGGATTCCATCGAGTCTTACGTCAGCTGCGATCGCTCAGGCGCACGAGGCAGACACCACGGTCCATGGTGGTTATGCCAAAACGCTAGAGCGAGTCAGGCGATTTTTGTACTGGCCCGGAATGGCTACACAAGTACGCACCTACGTTCTGGCGTGCGACATTTGCAAAGAAACAAAGTCCCCGAACAGACCTCTACGAGCGCCAATGGGAGAACCTTTCCAGACGGATCTGCCATTCCAAAATCTCTACATCGACGTGCTTGGACCATATCCGCGTACTAAACGGGGTGTTGTGTCCTTGGAATATCCCTGTGATATTCCGGACAGTTTATTTATATGTAGAACCTGAAAATTGGTTCCGGCGCTCGTAAGAACGCCTCAGGTGGAACTGTAAAAAAGGTACAGGCACCTCAATGAGAGACGCAAGTTACCCTTAAGTTTTTTTTAGCTGGAAAGAGAAAAATTGTAATTAGTTTCGATGCTTACTGGATTTCTATGAATCAAAGTTTCTAATCGATGGTTTAAAAAATACTTTATTGTCGTGTACTGGACAGCGTCTCTTCTTCTAGTTTAAAATTGACTGAGCCTTAATTCTTATATCGAAAAAGCTTATATACTAAATTATTGCTAAACATACCAAAAGTAAGTGGGCCAGTCGTTCAACCCAGCACAAACTACGCGAAGTCGAAAAGTTGCCGATCAAGACAATCGGCAGTTTTTAGTGACCCACAAATGCAATGCGCTCATTTGTGGGCTGCGATAAATTTGAGAAATTCGCAATTTGATCGCGCAAAGAAAAATATACTGAAAAAACAACAAAACGAACAAAGTATCAGCTCGACCATTTCCAGTACCTGTGGCACGCGACTTGTTATAACTCAGCAGTTAAGTTTGTTTTGGGATTCCCTCAGCTGTGTCGTCACAATGTAGTACCTCGGCCGAGAATTGTAATCCGATCTGTTTATGGTCGAGCTGGTAAGTTGTTGTTTTTTAATGAATGAGAATAATTTTGATGTGTCAGGGGCGGAACGACTGGTCTGGCTTAAATTAATGATTGCCGAGTGTAAATACAAACATGGAATTTGTGCTGGGCACAACAGGGGTAAGATCGCTACCTTGATCGTCTTGGATCATTTCACGAAATTTCCCCTGTTACATCCTTTGAGGCGGATCACTGCTGAAAAGATCACCAACTTTTTGGAGGGGCAGGTCTTCCATACGTTTGGAACACCCGAGACGATCCTCTCCGATAACGGCTCTGAATTTAGGTCGAATGTGTTTAACACCATGCTGAACAAATACGGAGTTAAACACCTGTACACCCCGAGCTACTCACCGCAAGCGAATGCTTCGGAACGTGTCAATCAGTCCACCCTGGCCGGAATTCGTGCATTCATCACTGAAGACCAAACACGATGGGATGAGAGTCTAGGCAAAATTGGATGTGCTCTTCAGAGCTCACTCCACCAAGCCACTGGATTTTCTCCTTATCAGGTTTTGTTTGGAAATCACATGATGTTGCACGGGAAGGACTACGAACTGCTGAAGCATTTGCGAGCGTTGGGAGAGTCAAATGTACAGCTTCGACCTCGCGAGGGAATTCCTATCGTGAGGCAACTGGCGCAGACGAAAATAAGGGTCGCACATGAGGACAGCAGCCGACGTTACAATCTGCGTGCTGCTAAAACACAATTTTGTGTAGGTCAAGAAGTATTCCGAAGAAATTTTTCCTTGTCCACAGCCGCGCAGAATTATAACGCCAAACTGGCAAAGAAGTTCCTCAAGTGCAGGATTCGTCGTGTGCTAGGCAACTCACGGTACGAATTGGAGGATTTAGGCGGCAAACGTTTGGGAGTCTACCACTCCAAAGATCTGCGGCAGTGATCCGAGGGGTATGTCACCGATTGAAAATTCTAGAGCTTTAAAGATTGTCGGGCTGTCACTCTCCTTGCGTTTCCCATGATCGGTTCGGTGTTGTAAATAAATTCACACAATTTGTGTCTCGTTTTGTGTCGTGCACAGAAAGGAAAACAAAAAAACACGGAATTGCAACACCGAAATACTAAAATTGGTCATAAACAAGACGGAATGGGAAGTTCCAGAACGCTACCATAACCTAACACTCGTGGTCTCAGGTGCTTACGATCAAGTCTGTGAGTAGCTTAAATACTTCCGAAAGGAATGCCAGCAAAGTGTTTTAGTTCCGACGGTAGAATTCATCCGACAACAAACTCTAAAGAAGCAAGTTATGATTTTCGTGGACGCGAGCTGCGAAGCTAGGTCAAAGTGTCAAGAGTGCATATAGTTCGAACTCGGGAACGCTTAAATTTCCTGGTAATCTTGTTTAAAATTTTGTAAATTTGTGCGACAATCTCCCAATCGTCGCCGTGTGATAAGAATCTACAAGATTAGGATGAGCGATTGATGATTGTTGGGTGGTCGATGGGTCGGTAAACGTCGTCGAAGACTTGCATTTTGTCGGAAATCTGCGGGGAATTTTTTTGTTGAGGGTCCGTGCCCCGTTGAAAAGTGCGAAGAAGAGTCATCGGCCGGGCTAATTTGGCAGATCAGCACCTTCTGTCTGCAGTGTGCATTGTCCGTCCAGAATACGGAGTATGTGTAAAACAGTTTCCTTCTTGCTCCCGTTAAACGGAATCTCCGCGGACTAATAAATTCCATTAAACTAACCGCAAAGTCGAAACAAAGGTCGCGAATTTCGCGAGGAAAAGCGTGGACTACCTGTGAAGACAGGTGTGACAGAACGTCGGTAAACGAAAAAGAAATACGAGTAATTTTTTCCGGCAGAAGAAATAAAATAAAAATAAAAATCAACCACGAATCGATTGGCGTCGTCGTCATCGTCGAGCTCGACCCCAACCCCCCGTTTGACATTTTCGCCCGTCAAAAATGTTCCAACCTTGAATGCAACTCGTCGAAAACATTTCCTTATTTTTGAGTCCGTCGCAATCTTCAGGGTTGTAAACTGCAGGTCAGACGCGCCAAACTTTGCCAGCTAGCAATTTGAAGTTGGAAAATGAGCCGGAATTTAAAATTGTTTTAAAAAAAAATTAAGTATCACAATTCGAATGAACGAACGTATTTAGAAGAAGAAAAAGAAAAAGTATATGAATGCCACGAATAAATTAAAAATAAAGAGAAAAATAAAATTAAAATTTTCAAAAAAAAAAAAAAAAAAAATTAATTATAATAAGTATCTTGAAGTATAGGAAAGCAGAAAATTTAACGGGGTGAGTAAATTTTTTTATTTTAATTTGTATTAAATTTACATAATGTTTACCTGTTTTGTTGAGGCGGTTTTCAGTAGTCCTTTCCTGTTTTGGCTCGTATAATTTTTTTTTTTCTCTTGGGGTGGATTAAATTTTTTTTTGTTTTACGATGTTTATCGGCTAAAGGCCATTTTTTGAAAATGAACCCGAGCGTCTAGCTCCTTCGCCCCGAACCTCGACAAGGGGCCACGACGCTAAAATGTTTTAAGGACAGTCGTGGCTGAGGTAGGGTGGGCAGAACCGGGCGCTATCAACACCTAAGCGCCCTGACGAATCGCGAAGTCACGCAACTCCACCGCTTCTTGGTCTTTCATGACCTGTTGGGAAGATATTCCAATTTTAAATACCCTGGAGTAAGCCGACACGAAATTTTTGTTGTCTAGACCTAGGGTTTATGGTCTGAGGTAGAACAAGAACCACCCCACACTGCCGTAGCTAGTCCCGGCCGCCAGCAAGCGTGTCGCTTCCGTTCTACTTCAGCCACCAATACAGACGTAGGAGGAATTGGCCCATTCTGTCCCGAACCTTTACCCATCCTTCAATTATTTTGACTTTTTCAAGTCAAAATAGTTTTCCAAGGCCTCAATCACAACAGATGTCGGAAGATGGGCTTTCGAATTATTTTTCTGAATTAGATTGTTATTTTTTTATTGAAAAATTAATGTTTCTTAAAATTTCTTGGAGGTACAATCAATTACGGTATCTATAGCATATGTAGTGACTACATGAAGTTCGCGACCTAATCAATATTTAAATTAACGCGCGCTTCCGTAAAAGACTAAAGACCTATAGTACAACGAAAGAACGAACTGAACGAAATATCAGGCCTATGATTTTTCTACCTCTTTTAGTTTGAGCTGCCGGCAAAGTTGGTCACGCGATCATTGTGGTAACGGAACGTAATTTTATAACTTTATATAAATTAAAATATATGAATTAGTAAATGAAATATAAGTACATGAATTAAAAAGTAAATGAATTCGAGTAATGCGTGTTTAGAGTTATTGTTGTTAATAAACCCACATATGGTGACCCCGAACGAGTGCGAATTGATCCCGAAACGTGACCAACAAACAAAAAGATTTCCGCAAAGCAAATCACGTGAAAAGCAACGGAGATTACACGTTCCTGACTTCGAGCTACGGCCAACGGAACCAGCATCCCCGTTAAGAACACATCATAGCAGCAATCAAAACGCAGAATCTCGTGAAATAATCGTCAACTAGCTTCAGAATCATCCCCAACCGGTATCATAGTTAATCATCATTTAACATCAATTTCATATAAGGAATACCAACAATACAAATACTGGAATCAAGAAAACAGGACAGCAGAGCAGTAAGAACTTCAAATAACGCTATTATCAATTTTTTTTTTCTTTTGTATTTTGAAATGTATTTTGGTAAATATTTGAATAATTTAATTTGTCTCGTTAGTACTTAAACAAGCGCAAATCGCATGTAAATCGCAAATACCGTGTGACCACCGACGAGTACACGACCAGGCTGTAAAAGAGGTATAGTTACTTAATTCTTGTGTTATTCGCGTGAAAGAAAAATCAGAGAATTTGATAGTAAAGTTTAGAAATAATAATAATTTCGCCGCGAGTAAATAATAAAGACACCGCAGATCGCGATGTCTAAAAATGAGGAATCTAAAAACCCACAGTCACTACAAGACACCTACACCATAGCGCGCGTTAAAATGCCCAATTTCTGTCACAGTAATGGTAATAGTAATAGAGTCTACTTTTGCGATCAATATAATTAAAAGCGATGATCTTAAATACCACCATGTTTTGACTGCTTTGCCAGAAGAGGTTTTAATGTCGATCACTGATATTATAAACAGCCCGCCATCTGAAAATAAGTATAATTTGATTAAAAACACAATAATTACGCGTCATACGGAAAGCGAAAGTAAACGCCTTGCGAAACTATTAGATGGAGTCGCGATCGGTGATAATACTCCGTCCCAGTATTATAGACAATTAGAAACTATTGCGGGAACTTCTCAAGCAATAACAAAAGATTTATTGAAACTAATGTGGCTAAATGGTTTACCACCCCAAACGAGAGCTATAGTAAGTGCAACCAATGAAAATGATATCAACAAGTTATTGGTGATCACGGACAGGGTGCACGATATTGGTCAACCACCTAGCATTTCTGTAATAAAAAACTCCCCAATTGATCAAGTGGCAAAAAAATTAAGTGAAATCGAAGAGAAACTCAATCAAATTTCAGTAGTTTCGGCACAAGATCACGAACGTAGGTCGAGGACACGAAATCGAGGAAGCTTTTCGCGTTCACGAAGTCCCTCTTACCATAGGAGAGACAATTCTGGCTTCCGCAGTAGTAAAGAGGTGGAACAGTACCCTATGTGCTACTTTCATTACCGTTTTGGTGAGCGAGCGAGAAAATGCAATAAACCATGCAATTTCAAAGCCGCGGAACATCAATCGAAAAACTAATATCCACTGCTAGCTATGCGGCGACTAGCAGTACCTTTCAGTCACGCCGTTTATTCATAAAATGCAAAAACACCAAACTAAACTTTTTAATCGATACAGGAGCAGACGTATCCGTCGTACCACTTACAAAATTCCCGAGAAACAAAAAGGATCACGATTACTACCTTTCTGCTGCCAACGGTTCACTCATTCGTACCTATGGGTTACAACTTTTAAAAACCGACCTCGGTTTGCGAAGAAGTTTCACACACGCCTTTGTCGTGGCAACCGTTAGTAGACCCATAATAGGAGCAGACTTTTTAGCAAAATTCAACTTACTAGTAGACATTCCAAACAAACGGTTGGTAGACAGCCTGACCTCCTTAGTAATAAGTGCAGTTTCGACAACTGACAATACACCAACTCCAAAATTATACCACATGGACAATGAGTACGATAGTATCATCGAAGAGTTTCCCATTTTAACATCGGCACCCAACTACCATTTACCAATCAAACATAACGTTGTCCACCATATCCAAACAAAAGGACATCTCCCATTCTCAAAACCACGCCGGCTCGAGAAAGCCAAATTCAACGCAGCCAAAAATGAGTTTGAGCATATGGTCAACCTTGGCATATGCCAGCCATCTTCTTCCCCAGTTGCTTCACCCTTACACCTGGAAAAGAAAAAAGATAGTAGTGACTGGAGGCCCTGCGGAGATTACCGCCGTCTGAATTCTTGTACAATACCCGATAGGTACCCAATCCCACATATCCAGGATTTTGCCATGCACCTCAGCGGATGTACAATCTTCTCCAAGGTGGATTTGGTTAGAGCTTTCCATCACATTCCAGTTGCAACGCAAGATATTCAGAAAACAGCCATCACCACCCCTTTTGGTCTGTTCGAGTTTCGACGGATGCCGTTCGGGTTAAGAAATGCGGCACAAACATTTCAACGGTTTATCAACGAAACCTTAAGAGGGCTAGATTTCGTATACGCATACATTGACGATATTTTGGTAGCAAGTGCCACGGAAACTGAACATAAACATTTAAAATTATTATTCGAACGTCTTAGCACGTATGACATAAAAATTAAAATTTCTAAATGTAAATTTGGTGCCAAAAGACTTACGTTCTTAGCACATACAATCAGTGAAGATGGTATCATTCCCCTGAAGGATCGAGTCGAAACAATCGCGTCCCTGCAACCACCCAATTCGATTAAAAAAACCCAGCAATTTCTAGGTATGATTAACTTTTATAACCGTTTCATACCACGTTTAGCAGAAATGCTGGCCCCAATTTACTCACATTTAGCAACACTGTCTAAATGTAAAAAGAACTCCAAGCAGTTTACCTGGCCAGATCAATGCAATTCAGCATTCGAAAAGGCTAAAAATGCGTTAGTTTCAGCAACACTCCTTGCGCACCCTATTGATAACACGCGGTTCAATATTACTTCGGACAGCATCTTTGAATTGAGGTTTTTTGAATTTTGAAATCGCATGTACTCCGCTTATCGATTAATAATGTGTTGTCGGAGGATCGGCTTTCGAATTATTTTTCTCTGAGAGTGAATTATTGGCTGAATTAGATTGTTATTTTTTGATGGAAAAATTAATATTTCTTAAAATTTCTTGGAAGTACAATCAATTACGGTATCTATAGCATATGTTAGCATCTTTGGTTTTTTGAATTTTGAAAATCGATCACACTCCGGTCATCGATTTATAAAGTGTTGTCGTTCTAATTATATTACTCTTTGTGTGCAGGATTGGTTGGTTTAGATAGCTAGTCTTTGATGTAAATTTAAAAGTATTTTAAAATCGATTGAAGGTACAATCAAATAGAACCAATTTACAATAGTTTGCCGTACTTTTTTTTTATTGAAAAAAAAAAAATAAGTCGCAAGTCGGGTGCTAAGTTCACACGGAGCATTTTTTTCTCCGTTCTCTTGGAGGTACAAACAAATTTTTTTTCGGTACAATCAAGTACAAACAAAGCTCCACCCGAAAACAATTTTTTTATTCAATTTGGTTAAAGTGGGGTGCTAAGTTCACAGAGGTTACTTTCCGCAGCCATGGAAAAAAGCCATAATCATCTCAATTCCGGGTGCTAAGTTCACAGAGGTCGGAAAGTAACCTAATTTGAGGCAGCTGCTATAGATGAAATTGAGGTAAATAAGGGCTTATTTGGATAAGTTCTTTAACAGGGTATTAAGGACTTTATCGCTACCGAAACCTTTTATGTTTTTAGTTTCTTTAGAATATTTTTTATTTCGGACGGTTTTGACAAATTAATGGGTTGAGAGCGACGTTGTATTGTTTAACAATTCGTTAACAACAGAGGCGAAGTTGATTGAGGTCGCGTTGGTGGTCGTAAAACCTGGGTTGTTGTGGGAGGAAATGAATTGGTCCGCAAGTAGTTCTGCCAGTATCAGGGTAGATTATTAAGTTACCGGATTTAAGATGGGGGATGTTTCTGCCGCATTTCTTAAGGATTTTATTAATTTTCCAGAATTTACTGCAGCCTTTATCGAGGTTAGATAACATATTACTTCAAGCTAAATTTTTAAGACTGGCTATCTCGGTGTTAAGCCTAGTACTGTGCTCCGAGCGAAACGAAATGAACTGTCAAAGTCCATATAAAAAAATGAAATTTTCGTTGACATTTCACCGACGAAATATTTCGTTCGTTTTGCAGTAATAATAATAATAATTTATTTTATTTAATCCATGAGCTAAGCTCGTGCGGATCGTAGTTACTATATACATAGGTCTTTATACAATGTTAGGAATATTAAGATCAAATATATGTCGTATAATATTTTTTTTTTTTTTTTTTTTAAGTTAAAGCAAAAGAGAAGAAAGTGGAAAAAAAAAGAAATTAATATATTAAATGCAGCAACAGTGATTTGCGAAATAGATTGAGTAATAAAAAGTTTAGAATTTGTTTAATCAGTGAAGCAAATGATTTTAAGCGGTTAAAGTTTTAATAATTATTGATAGCAAACGGATATATCTGGTCTGCTCGGCGTGTATTGTACTGATGTTTGTCGGAATGGTATGTGAGTACTATGTCGCTGTTTGTTTTTCCGTACTTGATGTGATGAATTTGGGCGGCAGACTCCAGGTGATACAGTTTTTCCACAGTCAGGAACTGGTGCTGCTCGTGAATTGTTTTCGTGCGCTCCCTCATGTCGATGTTGTATAGATTTTTTATTGCTCTGTTCTGAACCCTTTGGATACATTGTAGTTTCGAAGCGAATGTTGAACCCCAAATTGTTATCCCATAATTTAAGTGACTCAGAAGCAGAGATGCAAAAACAGTTTTTTTTAAGTTGTTAGGAACATCGTCTCGTATTCTTCTAAATACGCCGGCAATCGGTGCGAGTTTTTTCCTCAAAACATCGAGATGTGCGTCCCAAGACAGATGTTCGTCTAGGTGTACTCCGAGGTACTTGAAGCTGGCATCTCTATTGACAGTTTGTCCGTTAAATACAATATTCAATTCAGCTTCAGGCGGTTTATTAAAGAAAACATATTTTGTTTTCTCCGAGTTAGCAACTGATCCATTCGGCAAGGTTCTTATTTATTTGGTTTTGGAGTGCTGGTATACTATTTGCATTGTATACTAGTGCTATGTCGTCCGCGTAAAGTGATATTGCACCATTGAGTTTAAATACTGTGTTCGTGGACGGAATGGACATTTGCCGTAGTCACTAATAGATGGCGCTCGTGGCAATTTCGTTTCGTTTTTAATGGTACGGAAGGCTTTTTGACAAGCGAACTGTGTAGAATATTTCACTCCACTTCGAAGGTGATTTTTTCGTTCGTGTTCGTTTCGCTGAACACAGTACTAGGCTTTAATCTTTCTTTAAAGGATATTAACCTCATTTTTGATCGCAGGGTTTCGGGTACGCTGCCTTTGGCGTCGCAATGTATTTCGACGCGATTTTAAAAAGCGAATTTTGTCGATTACATTTCATTGATTACTGAAGTGCTTGTGCGTTGGAGGTTGAGATTTGAGACAGAAAGGGTTGCATTTAACAGTCTGTGAAACTTATTCCAATTAGTTTTGGAAAAGTTAAGAAATTGAACAGGTTGGGTGAACATTGTGGCTTGATGGAGTATGGAGAAGTAAACTGGAAGGTGAGGAGAGGAGAAATCGTGAAGATTGTTTTATTCATTGTCAGCTAGCCGTGTACCGCGGCTACGCTCGCTACGCTCACGTTGTTCTATCGTCCCTGTTACTCCCTGCTTTCCCGTTGATCCCGTTTCTCCGTTTGATCCATTGGTCCTGTTCCTCCCGTTGCTCCTGTTTCTCTCGTTGATCCATTAGTCCTGATTCTCCCGTTGCTCCCGTTTCTCCCGATGCTCCTGTTACTCCCGTTGCTCCCATTTGTCCCGTTGCTTCTGTAACTCCATCTTGTATCAACAATCTTCTATCCAACACCCTCCCTCCTTCATCCTCCATCTCCCATCCTCTATCCGCCATCTACCATCCCACATCCTCCATCTTCCATCCTCCATCTACCATCCACCATCTCCTTTCACCATCCACCATCCTCTATCCATCCATCCTCCATCCATCATCCTCTATTCATCTTCTACCAGCCTATATCCACCATCTCCATCCCCTATTCACCATCCTCTATGAACCATCCACCATCTACCATCCTCTATCTACCATCCTCCATCCATCCATCCTCTATCCATCATCGACACACATACTATTGTAACGTATAATTGTGTTTGTTTTTGTGCAGTGGCGTAGTCAAAAACATATTTTTTTCCCAGGGGGGTTCTAAAAGAGAATATACATTTTTTAATGCAAATCTGATGTGAACGGACCCCTTTTACATGTATCATCTTGTATACTTGTTGTCAACTTCATTACCTTTGCATTAAACTGTCAAGCTATCAGACGTGTTTCTCTTCATCGTGGTTTATTTAATCGACCTTTTCTATAGCCATCTGCAACAGGTGGGCCCAGAAGTCGAAAGTTTAACCATTGCAAAGTGTTGAATACGCGAGTGAGTTTATTCTCGAATAGTCATAATTTCAAACCGCGCGAATATCGAAAATGCCGAAGGGAGATATTCAGTTCGAAAAACTGAAAGGTAAAGACAACTACGTGGAGTGGAAAAGACCCATGCTTGCGTTCCTTTGCACTCGGAAGTTGGCGAATTGTGTCGCGCCAGCCCCTGATACGGAGGAAGATAAGGACAAGCTGCAGGAGACCATGGGATGGATATATCTCGCGTGTGAGTCTGCGGTAACGAATCATTTTGACGATACAGCGTCTCCGCTGGCCATATGGAATTTATTGGCAAAATGTTTTGCAGAATCCGGACTGGATCGCGAAGTAGCAGCTATCGTCGGTTTGATTACCACCCGATTGGAAGATTGCGCATCAATCGAGGATTTCATTGGCAAGATGATGGAATCTTGGAAACGTTGTACGGACGCCAAGGTGATCATCGAGGACAGAGTCGTTGCTCTGATGATGATCGGCAGACTAGGATCGCAGTATCAGCCATTTTTGATGGGTCTCGCGGGTAGCGGTATGACTATTAATGTGGAGAAGGTCAAATCAATGCTGTTGTCTTCGACTCCGACGAGTGACAAGCAAAACACAGCTTTCTTTGGCAGCGGTTGTCGAGTTACGAAGCCGGCCAATGCAAGTGGCTCATGGAAGAGCAACGGAGGCGGAAAGCCAAACGTAAACTGTTTCGGATGCGGTCAGCTCGGACACTACAAAAGAAAATGTCCCTCAAGAACGTCGAACGGTGAGTCCAGAAATCCAAACGCAGGAAAGACACCAGACGCGAAGTTCGTGAATGCATTTGTCACGGTCGCGGGTGATTATTGCAACGAAGACTGGTTCATCGACAGCGGAGCATCGCGACATATGACGTTTCGTAAAGACATTTTATCGGAATTTAGGAGCGTCGAATACCCGGATATTTCTATCGCAAACGACGAGCGTTTACCAGTGAATGGATGTGGAACCGCGCACATTAATGTCAACGGAATCGACATTGTTATTCGAAACGTGCTGATCGTCCCAAGACTGGGAACAAACCTGCTGTCTGTCAGAGCCATCACCGATGCCGACAACAGTGTATCGTTCAACAAGAATGTATGTGAAATCTTCAATGCTCGAGGAGAAAAGCTGATTCAGGCGAAGTCATACAACGGAGTATATCGTGTCGATGCACAACATGTGAGGTGTATGCTTGTAAAGAGCAACGAGGTGGTCGACTGGCATCGTCGGTTGGATCATCTGAGCTACGGAGGAATGGATCGATTGCGGTTAGCAAAAAGTGGAGTTGAATTCAGCGGAAGAAAGCAAGATCTGGATGGATGTGTCAGCTGTGCTGAAGGAAAGCAAACGCATGCTGTTTTCAAGAAGGAAGAGGCCACGATCAAAACAAAGAATGTTCTGGAGTTAATTCATATGGACCTGTGTGGACCTATGGAAACACCATCGTTGGGAAAAGCCAGGTATTTTCTCGTTATGATCGATGATTTTACACGAAAGGTTTTCGTTTCCTTTTTGAGCGAAAAATCAGCAGTTGCAGAAGCATTCCAGAGCTTTAAGGCCAGGGTCGAAAACCAAACCGGATTCAGAATTAAACGATTGCGTTCAGACAATGGCACGGAATTTTGCAATCAAGTCATGGAATCGATTTGCTCGAGGGCTGGAATCATTCACGAAATGTCCGTCACATACACCCCTCAGCAGAACGGAGTAGCTGAGAGGATGAACCGCACACTAGTGGAGCGTGCCCGGTGTATGCTTGCTGATGCAGAAATGGATAAGCGATTATGGGGTGAGGCTATCAACCACGCCGCATACCTGATTAATCGTTCGATCAATCGATCAAGCAGTAAAGGAACTCCAGAAGAAATATGGACTGGACAAAAGCAAAATTTGTCGGAGCTCAAGATGTTCGGATCACCGGCAATGGTGCACGTGCCGAAGCAGAAACGCAAGAAATGGGACAAGAAAGCAATTGAGATGTATTTCGTGGGATACTCTGACACACAGAAGAACATGCGTTTTTACGACCCGTCAAGCGGACGCGTGATCATCAGTAGAGACGTAACGTTCTTAATACCAAAGCCAGTAAGATTAGGATCGTTATTCGTTGCGAACAGCAGCGAAGAAGACGAGGTTAACGGTTCAGTTGGGGCTTCAAAGCCACCTCGATCTGATGAATCAGATGAGAATGCGTGCGGAGATACACGCATGGACGAGCAGATCTTCGGCGAGTCAGACGATCCGGATTTCGAACCAGCAATCGAATTGCCTGTGACAACAGGTGTGCCGAGACATTCGGAAAGAAAGAGGAAGCCAGTTGTTCGAGACGAATTTGTGTCATACTTTGGAAGAGACTGCACGGCTGAAGATCCAGTAAACCGTCAAGAGGCCATCAAATCACCTGTTAGTGAGAAGTGGATTGAGGCTATGAAGGACGAATTGGCATCTTTTGAAACCAACAGAACTTGGTCTTTGGTAAACTTACCTGAAGGTCGAAAGCCCATAAAGGCCATGTGGGTATACAAAACCAAGCGTGCCGAGGACGGTACAATCGTGCGATACAAAGCACGGCTCGTTGCGAAAGGATGTTCGCAGAAATTTGGTATCGACTACCGAGAAACATTTTCTCCAGTTGTACGATACAGTTCCCTCCGGATTTTGATTGCACTGGCAGCACAACGTGGATTGCAGATTGACCAAATGGACGCAATCACCGCTTATCTTCAAGGTAATTTGGATGAAGATATTTACGTGTTGCAGCCTGAAGGATTTGAAGATGGTTCCAGCAGAGTGTCCAAACTACACAAAGCAATGTATGGGCTCAAGCAGAGCGGTCGACAATTGAATCGGTGCCTGGACGAGGCATTGTTGTCATTTGGATTACTGAAATCGGAGGAGGATCCATGCGTTTACTACGGAAAGAAAGGCGAGTTGGTCGTCGCCATTTACGTCGATGATTTGCTAATCTTTTGGAAAGAAGCAACAGTACGAGACGAGCTGAAGCAGAAATTGTCAACTAAATTTCACATGAAGGACTTAGGTCGACCAATAACATGCGTGGGCATGACGATCGAGTACGAGAAAAACTTCATCGCTATCAACCAGGAGTCGTATGCGAAGGAAGTCTTGGAGAGATACTGTATGGAGAATTGCAGGCCGGTGGGTAGCCCCTGTGATTTGTCGAAGAAGCTGACTGAGTCGGACGGACTCAAGTTGGAGCGAGATGTCCCGTATCGTGAAGCGGTTGGTTGTTTGTTGTATTTGGTACAAGCAACCCGTCCAGACTTAGCATTTGCAGTTAGCAGTGTTAGTCGTTTTAACGACTGCTACAACTCAACGCATTGGATGGCCGTCAAGCGAATCATGAAGTATATACGAGGCACCAGTCATTATCGAATTGCATATCGGCGAGGAGACACCGGACCGATAAACGGATATGTCGACGCAGACTCGGCCAATGAATCGGATGAGCGGAATTCGTACTCTGGGTATCATCTTGGCAGGTGGCTGGGAATCATCTTGGCAGGTGGAGCCGTCACATGGTCGTGTAAACTACAAACATCTGTTGCAGTTTCGAGCACAGAAGCGGAATATGTCGCTATGTCACACGCGGCAAAAGAGGCATTGTGGCTGATTCGTGTTATTCGACAATTCGTGAGATTGAAGAGCATCGTCATCAAATGTGACAATCAGAGTGCCATGGTATTGGCAAGTCGAGTCGCATTCAGTCCTCGACTCAAACACATCGCGGTGAGCTATCATTTCTATCATCAACATGTCATCAATGGGCTCATCGTACTTGAATATGTTCCATCAGAAAAGAATGTCGCTGATTGTTTAACGAAAGCAGTTGGCGTCAGTAAAATGGAGTTCGGGGCAAAGAGCCTCGGTTTGGTTATGGACCAACAGTGAAATTAAGTTTAACGTAGAGTATATTATTGAATTGTTTGTATTGTTAACTTGCTTAATTTTCTTGTGTTTTTCGCACTGATTGGTCCAAGTTGGGGTGATGTGAACGGACCCCTTTTACATGTATCATCTTGTATACTTGTTGTCAACTTCATTACCTTTGCATTAAACTGTTAAGCTATCAAGACGTGTTTCTCTTCATCGTGGTTTATTTAATCGACCTTTTCTATAGCCTTCTGCAACAAAATCCAAACGGTTTGAATTTTAATTACAGCGTAATTATATAATTGTTATGCGTCTCATATTAAGTATCGCACATAAGGAAAGGTGTAAATGCCAGTACAAAATAATATAATCATTTTAAATTAACGAATTCAAATTCTTTATTTATTTCCTTAAGCCTAGTACTGTGTTCAGCGAAACGAACACGAACGAAAAAGTCCCCTTCGAAGTGGAGTGAAATATTCTACACAGTTCGCTACTAGATGTCATTGATAAATATAAAGTTTTGTTAAGTAATTACTACTCCGGCACATAACACAACAAAATATTGCTCACACAAAATTTCCCGAGCACAAACTAATGGTGATTTCTTTTCTGCAAAAAAATGTGACCCGTTTCTGCCCTCAATTTTTGTTCTAGCAGTTCCGCTGTTCTATTCTCAAATTTTTTTGACCTGCTAGAAAAAGGGGTTTGAGTCCGTGGCTAAAATTGACCTGAAAACTCGCATTTCTTGCCCCGAAAATTTCGGCGGTGCAACTCCTTTAACCTCAAATGTGCGTAAGAAACGATGAAAATAAGAAAAAAATATCCTACGACAACAGCGGCAAACGATTTAAAAGCATAAATTAATCTGTCCAACGGGTCATACGGTAATTAGAAATCATACGGAGTGTAGTGTAAATATATTTAAATTTTCATAATAGCTTTTTGACCTGAAAGCGTTCTATTGTAAATTGACCTGTCGGACGGAACTGTCAAAAAAGAGGGCAGAACTGCAATAATTTCGCATCTTCACAGGTCACATTTTTTTTGGGAAAAGAAATCACCATAACTGAATTGACAGCGAACTATTGAAAATTTTCAGTTGTCAAATATTTCGCTTGTCCAAAAGCCTCCCGTACCATTAAAAACGAAACGAAATTGCCACGAGCGCCATCTATTAGTGACTACGGCAAATGTCCATTCCGTCCACGAACACAGTACTGCAAAATGAATGAAATATTTCGTCGGTGAAATGTCAACGAAAATTTCATTTTTTTTATATGTTTCAGTTTTCAGTAACGTTTATTGAGTCTTATAATTACGTGAGGTACAAAATCGTATGAAAAAAAAAGCTTGACAGCGATCTTTTTGTCAAGCAGCTGTGACATTTAGTTTCCGACCTTGGCCGAGCTTGCTGTTATGCGTTTTCATGACAGTAGTTGTCAATTGCTCATTTGACATTTGACATGTATAGATACTTAACCTAAATAAATTTTTACCTAACTAACTTAAAACTAGATAAAACTAAAAAAATGTGAAACGCTTCACGATTTTGCGTGTCATTTTTTTTATATGAACTTTGACAGTTCATTTCATTTCGCTCGGAGCACAGTACTAGGCTTAAGTAATAACAATATGGTTGCGCTTATTATAAATAAATTTATATTGAAGTGTAAATAGTCTACTTACATTATGTACTAGAATAAAGTTAACACAAGGAAAAGGAATTAGCAAAAACCTTGTATGGAAAAAACAACAAAAAATAAAAATAAAAGCTTAACTTCATCTAGAACTTACAGTAAGAACTAGACCTAGGTTTCCCACATATTCGCTCTAAAATTTGTAATTACATTCATATTGAAATAAAAACCATTTCAATCTTAACCGGTCACTAAATTTTGAGTTGCCAAATATTTCGTTTGTCAAAAGCCTTCCGTACCATCAAAATTTTCAATAATTCGCTGTCAATTCAGTTAAGCCTGGTACGGACCTCGATGAAAATTTTCATTCCCATACTAAATGCATGTAAAAAAAACCGATGAAAATTTTTCATCGCAAATTTTTGCGTTGGGTTTTTATTTGTGGTACGGAGTTCGAATGACAGTTTACGTATTCACCACCAGACGGAGCAGAAAGCATGGAAACCATATTTTTCCGTCCAATTAAATGTGCCGCTATTTAATTTTTCATTGCCGGGATGAAAATTTTGACATCTTATGTCATTCGTTCGAATTTATTTGTCAGTTTCTTTTTTCAAACCGACTAAAGAGTGTGTTTTGTCGGAAGAGGATATTTTTGAAGTCGGAAGTGGATATTTTGAGTTGTGCTTTTATTTTAAAATGTGTCTTGTGATTTCAATTTAGTTTTTATGTTGAAAAAGGGCCCATATATTAACGTCTATGTTACTACATTTTCAAAAAGCGTCACTTTGACAATTGTTAAAGTCAAACAGAAGATCAGCTATTTACTTCTCCACATTATTCTACACAACGATTTTTTCATTGTGGAGATGGGAGAGATATATGTATAGTAAATTTGCGAATGAAAATTTTCATCGAGGTCCGTACTGAGCTTTAGTTTGTGCTCGGGAAATTTTGTGTGAGCAATATTTTGTTGTGTTATGTGCCGGAACAGTAATTACTTGACAATATTTTAATATTTTCAAATTTCGCTTGCTTTTTTATCAATGACATCTAAAAGCGAACTGTGTAGAATATTTCACTCCACTTCGAAGGTGACTTTTTCGTTCGTGTTCGTTTCGCTAAACACAGTACTAGGCTTCAGCTTTAAAAACGAAACGAAATTGCCACGAGCGCCATCTATTAGTGACTACAGCAAATGTCCATTCCGTCCACGAACACAGTACTGCAAAACGAACGAAATATTTCGTCGGTGAAATTTCATCGAAAATTTCATTTTTTTATATGAACTTTGACAGTTCATTTCGTTTCGCTCGGAGCACAGTACTAGGCTTCACACGTAACTTTCCGAAACTTTTTAAGCACATTTTGTTGCAGATGGCTATAGAAAAGGTCGATTAAATAAACCACGATGAAGAGAAACACGTCTTGATAGCTTGACAGTTTAATGCAAAGGTAATGAAGTTGACAACAAGTATACAAGATGATACATGTAAAAGGGGTCCGTTCACATCACCCCAACTTGGACCAATCAGTGCGAAAAACACAAGAAAATTAAGCAAGTTAACAATACAAACAATTCAATAATATACTCTACGTTAAACTTAATTTCACTGTTGGTCCATAACCAAACCGAGGCTCTTTGCCCCGAACTCCATTTTACTGACGCCAACTGCTTTCGTTAAACAATCAGCGACATTCTTTTCTGATGGAACATATTCAAGTACGATGAGCCCATTGATGACATGTTGATGATAGAAATGATAGCTCACCGCGATGTGTTTGAGTCGAGGACTGAATGCGACTCGACTTGCCAATACCATGGCACTCTGATTGTCACATTTGATGACGATGCTCTTCAATCTCACGAATTGTCGAATAACACGAATCAGCCACAATGCCTCTTTTGCCGCGTGTGACATAGCGACATATTCCGCTTCTGTGCTCGAAACTGCAACAGATGTTTGTAGTTTACACGACCATGTGACGGCTCCACCTGCCAAGATGATTGTGTACCCAGAGTACGAATTCCGCTCATCCGATTCATTGGCCGAGTCTGCGTCGACATATCCGTTTATCGGTCCGGTGTCTCCTCGCCGATAAGCAATTCGATAGTGACTGGTGCCTCGTATATACTTCAAGATTCGCTTGACGGCCATCCAATGCGTTGAGTTGTAGCAGTCGTTAAAACGACTAACACTGCTAACTGCAAATGCTAAGTCTAGACGGGTTGCTTGTACCAAATACAACAAACAACCAACCGCTTCACGATACGGGACATCTCGCTCCAACTTGAGTCCGTCCGACTCAGTCAGCTTCTTCGACAAATCACAGGGGCTACCCACCGGCCTGCAATTCTCCATACAGTATCTCTCCAAGACTTCCTTCGCATACGACTCCTGGTTGATAGCGATGAAGTTTTTCTCGTACTCGATCGTCATGCCCACGCATGTTATTGGTCGACCTAAGTCCTTCATGTGAAATTTAGTTGACAATTTCTGCTTCAGCTCGTCTCGTACTGTTGCTTCTTTCCAAAAGATTAGCAAATCATCGACGTAAATGGCGACGACCAACTCGCCTTTCTTTCCGTAGTAAACGCATGGATCCTCCTCCGATTTCAGTAATCCAAATGACAACAATGCCTCGTCCAGGCACCGATTCAATTGTCGACCGCTCTGCTTGAGCCCATACATTGCTTTGTGTAGTTTGCACACTCTGCTGGAACCATCTTCAAATCCTTCAGGCTGCAACACGTAAATATCTTCATCCAAATTACCTTGAAGATAAGCGGTGATTGCGTCCATTTGGTCAATCTGCAATCCACGTTGTGCTGCCAGTGCAATCAAAATCCGGAGGGAACTGTATCGTACAACTGGAGAAAATGTTTCTCGGTAGTCGATACCAAATTTCTGCGAACATCCTTTCGCAACGAGCCGTGCTTTGTACCGCACGATTGTACCGTCCTCGGCACGCTTGGTTAGTATACCCACATGGTCTTTATGGGCTTTCGACCTTCAGGTAAGTTTACCAAAGACCAAGTTTTGTTGGTTTTGTTGAGTCCTTGATATCCCCAGGATATCTCAGACTGTATAATTTAAAAAAAATCGTAGAACCTGAAAAGTTGTTCCGGCGTTCGTTAGAATGCCTCAGTGGAACGAAAAGGTATAGGCGCCTCAATATTGAGACGCAAATTACCATTGAAAATAATTCCTGAAAATAAAAGAATAATTAATTTTACCTAGAATAAAATGATTGCGAATAGAGTGAAAGACTGCTGCGTTTAAAAATACGTTTTTTAACGGTCAGAGGTTCCCCTTGGTGGTTATAAAAATACTGAGAGTTAATACTAACATCGAAAAAACTTATACACTAAATTATTGCTAATTATGTTAACTGTAATTGGGCTAGTCGTTTAACCCATGGTAAAGTCCGAGAAGTCGAGAATTTGTCGATTCAAACAATCGGCAGTTTAAGCGACCCACAAATGGTGCATTTCACTGAAAGTGCAATGCGCTCATTTGCCGGTCGCGACAATTTTGTACACTTGCAATTTGATCGCGTAAATCTAGAAAAATATAATGTGATTAAAAAAAAGAAAAACAAAACAAACACAGTATCAGCTCGGCCATTCCCAGACCTGTGACACGCGACATGTTATGACTCAGCAGTTGGGATTCCCTGAGCTGTTTTGTCATAATGTAGTACCTCGGCCGAGAATTGTAATCTGATCTGTTTATGGTCGAGCTGGTAGGTTGTTGTTATTTAGGAATTTAAATGAATGAAAATAATTTTGATGCGTCAGGGGCGGAACGACTGGTCTGGCTTAAATTAATGATTGCCGAGAGTAAATCCAAACATGGAATTTGTGCTGGGCCCAACATCCCTCCCTATCCGATGAGTTTGGATTTACTCTTTGCTTTAAACAGAAAGGAAATTTAACAACAACAGAATATTGCTATTACTTAGAGTAAACTTAAATAAATGAAAATATAATGCAATAAAGTTTATGAACTTATCTAGATTATTTTTTTTTTTTTTTAATATTTAAAAAATTCAAATCAAACTATTTAAAATCTGCAGTGGTGGCTTGGCAACTATCGTCTCGTTCATAAGAGTCCTTAAACTGTTGGATGATGGGTCATGTGATGAATTCCGGAGCCCCCGTTAGTGGTATGATTCGTGCGGCGGGACATCTAAAATTGTCAAAATGTTGGATTTGCCGACCATTGGACGTGTGGTACTGGCGAGGTGTATATATATGTTAAGTAGTAGGCAGGGATCTCTGGATGATGTTTTCGCTACTGCAAATAAACGTAGCTGAGTGAGGATATAATTAATTTTGACGGATTCCCCGAACAAAACATTTGAAATCGTTCATTATAAATTCAATTTCCAGTCGACAGTACTTCAAGATTTCCTGTTGAGCTTCTCCTGAATGTTGATCTCCTTAACTACTTTGTAATGTATGGCGAACCCTAAAGGCGTCTCTCCCTTCGTAAAATAGTCTCCACCATCTCAAAGAAGTAATTCCGTTGATTGTATTAGATGTATTAGAGCATCGTCCCATTGTTCTTGGTGTTGTTGTCATACGACGCCAAGTTAAGCCAATCTACTAATAATTATTACTCATATATATATTGATATTTTTACGTTAATTGGATTATTATTATTATTATTATTTTTTTTTTTTTTTGAACAAATTGTTTAACTTTTTTTTTATATTTATTCTTGTTTATACTATGTTCTTAAAATTTTTTTTTCTATAGTACTTTTGAAGCTTTTTCGAAATTTATTAATTTTCACATTATCGTTATTTAAATGTGTTTGAGCAAAAGTTTTAGTAGTTTTTTTTTTTTTTTAAAAATATAGTAATTCAAAATATTAACAGACGCGTTATTTAAAAAATTTGGGGTTAATTTAACTTTTATAAAATACTTTTTTTTTTCCCCTTTTTTTATACCAAAATGAAAAAGAAACTTAACGGTTTTTTTATTGCTCAATAAACGAAAATTAATTGGTCTTATTTTTATTTTTTATGTGGGTATGTGTGTATATGTGTACAAGTGTTAAATTTTCTTATGTTATATGTACAATGTACATATATTAATACCGAGTGATATTCGACTCAAACTTCGGAAAAACTAAACCAGTACTGTATTCAATTTAGAAACATATCTACCGGATCTATGAGACCGTGGTGATAGCCGCTGGCTTGGTTGTGGATAAGAAAGTGGCGACAATGACCTACCTGGTCTGAAATATCTACGATTTCGGGCAGCGGAAACGCGCACCTCATGGTGGCTTTGTTTAAGTTACGTGAGCTAACCATTTCTCTATCCATCGGAATCTGTTTTCTCGGGCACTGCCAAGAGTGGAGAATTCCGGGGTGACATACCTTATGTTGAATACCGTCCGACAAGGTATGGGCATGGTTAATTAATTCGGCTTTGGGCTTTAGATACGTTTTGTTACGTATGTTTCCCGCCGAAGACTGGAACACGGTCAGTATTTATAGGATAATCATCAGGAGTGTTTACAGTAGGTATCCGTACTTTATTTGGCTTCACTTTTGCCAAAGTACTAACGTTATGAATACCCCTACTGATTTCCTGAGATTTCTCTAACAAATTTTCCTTTGAGACTAGTACTCGCGGCTGCGTAACTTTATGCGTACGAGCTTGAATGCAATGGACTCTGCCTTGCTCTTGCTCATTCAATTGCGTCCATCTCTTAAGAGGAAATTTTTCTGTTATCTCACGTTTTTCGTTGAGGAGTGTTAGGGTTTTGGTAGTCGTATCTATTACGGACCGATTCTATAAAAAATCCCGACCTAAAATTCCATCGGCTGGAATATTATTTAGGCCGTCTACCATGTGCCATTTTGTCCTGAAACGTAGTTTAGGGTGAAGTCCAATTAAAATGGTGCCTAAGGTTCTACCTAAACCACCGAATACTCCACCCAGCAGTCTTGTTTCATGTTTGTTCATCTTCCGAAGGTTCTTCAACGCCGATCGCCGTAAAAGACTTGTATCGCACCCTGTGTCCACTTGTACTATAATCTTGCCAGATTTTGCATGGGAACAGGGGAATCCGATGAATACATCTTCGTCGATGTCCTTCGGTAACGTATTTAGGTTGGATTTTGTAGTGCAATCCATCCCCTTCCGTTTTTTGTGCGCACGATTTAATTGTCTCCGCGCTGGACAAACTGAATTTACCTTACATCCGAATACATTCTTTCGGATGAAGAGGTAGGTGAGGTGCAAGAGCTGAAGGAAACTGGTACCCAGGCTTGAGTTCGTGCTTTCCCGGGGATTGTTTGGCTCCCTTCTGCTAGCCTTTTTTATTTTTTTATTCCTACGATGTTTCGTTTTCTTACTTACTGAACTTATCGTATTGATACTTATGTATTTACTGTTAGTGTCTTTACTAACGTTATTGGGGTTTGAACTATAATATCTACTATTCGGAGCGCAGCGTTGCTTGTCTAGCTGGCCCTCTAATTGTTTTTGGTAATGTTCCAAAAATTTTCTCTTGTGAACAGAAGCATCCTCTTTATGGCCTAGCCTTGCACACCATTCACATTTTAACTTGGTAATGTGATTTGGATTGGCGTTTAGGACTGGATGTGTCTGAAGAAGATTGTTAGGCGAGTTACCCATAAAGTGTTGGTGGGTCTGTGAATTTTCACCTGAATGCTGTAAACAACTGGGATGAGTGTAACCCATTTGAGGCAATGCTCCTTGACATTTAAAAAGCATATGGGGATTGCAACTTATCCTCAGCGAAATACTGACGGCTTTCTCTACTAGTTTGTCAAATGAATTTTCAGTGCTAGCGAGCATGGACTGCTGGACTACTGGATTTAGAAAACCCACTTTGAAAGTCCTTATTACCGACTTGTTTATTTCGGCTAGTAAGGTCACTGAATCTGCAGTAGTGTATTGGTCATCAATAATTTTGTGAGCTGTCGTCCTAAGACTACCCAGACGCCTTGAGAAACCTAGAATGTCTTCTATAGCTGTCTGGTGTGTCATCCTGATTTCCCACAATACCCTATCGAGTGTTTTAGTTGTACTCGTAAAATAGTACTCGTGTATCATATTCGTTTGATTCGGAGATTGTGAAATTGAAAATATTGGAGATACTGACTCACTAGTTACTTCATAAGATGACATTTTTAAAAGGGTGTTATTGTCTCTGGTGCTAATGGTGAGACTACTGGTATTTCGTTACCAGCTAGAAAACGGCTCAGTCTTTAAAGGGAAATATTATAAAATGTTTGGATTGTATGAAGTTGAATATTAATAATATTTTGAAATGTTTTGATTGTTTGAAGTTAAAAGTTCTTGGTGGTTTGGAATAATTTGCTTATCGAAAACAATGTACTATAAAATTTAAACAGAAACTACTAGCGGTTATCGCTAGGCCCAGCAATTCTATTCAGAAAGTTGGAAAAACTACTTGGTTCTTTGCACTTCGTCGTGTTTAAATTCCAATTGCGTCTTCTAAAACTTCCTATTTGCAATTGAAACTGAAAAAAACGACTTTGAACCAAATGAATCACTGTTACCACCAAAAATTTGTAATAGTAAAAAACCGAAAAACTGAGAGTATCACATTGAGTTTGAATTCGCTAGTCTTCTAACTCTTCTTCTTGCACTTACGAACACAAAGTTGAACCCTTGAGTTTTTTTAAAAAGAAAAAAAAAAATAAGTAGATTCTACTTGTTAGTATAAATACTAACAAGTCACAATCCGGCTGCGCCTACCGGCTGTGCCAATGTTGAGTCCTTGATATCCCCAGGATATCTCAGACTGTATAATTTAAAAAAAATCGTAGAACCTGAAAAGTTGTTCCGGCGTTCGTTAGAATGCCTCAGTGGAACGAAAAGGTATAGGCGCCTCAATATTGAGACGCAAATTACCATTGAAAATAATTCCTGAAAATAAAAGAATAATTAATTTTACCTAGAATAAAATGATTGCGAATAGAGTGAAAGACTGCTGCGTTTAAAAATACGTTTTTTAATGGTCAGAGGTTCCCCTTGGTGGTTATAAAAATACTGAGAGTTAATACTAACATCGAAAAAACTTATACACTAAATTATTGCTAATTATGTTAACTGTAATTGGGCTAGTCGTTTAACCCATGGTAAAGTCCGAGAAGTCGAGAATTTGTCGATTCAAACAATCGGCAGTTTAAGCGACCCACAAATGGTGCATTTCACTGAAAGTGCAATGCGCTCATTTGCCGGTCGCGACAATTTTGTACACTTGCAATTTGATCGCGTAAATCTAGAAAAATATAATGTGATTAAAAAAAAGAAAAACAAAACAAACACAGTATCAGCTCGGCCATTCCCAGACCTGTGACACGCGACATGTTATGACTCAGCAGTTGGGATTCCCTGAGCTGTTTTGTCATAATGTAGTACCTCGGCCGAGAATTGTAATCTGATCTGTTTATGGTCGAGCTGGTAGGTTGTTGTTATTTAGGAATTTAAATGAATGAAAATAATTTTGATGCGTCAGGGGCGGAACGACTGGTCTGGCTTAAATTAATGATTGCCGAGAGTAAATCCAAACATGGAATTTGTGCTGGGCCCAACATCCCTCCCTATCCGATGAGTTTGGATTTACTCTTTGCTTTAAACAGAAAGGAAATTTAACAACAACAGAATATTGCTATTACTTAGAGTAAACTTAAATAAATGAAAATATAATGCAATAAAGTTTATGAACTTATCTAGATTATTTTTTTTTTTTTTTTAATATTTAAAAAATTCAAATCAAACTATTTAAAATCTGCAGTGGTGGCTTGGCAACTATCGTCTCGTTCATAAGAGTCCTTAAACTGTTGGATGATGGGTCATGTGATGAATTCCGGAGCCCCCGTTAGTGGTATGATTCGTGCGGCAGGACATCTAAAATTGTCAAAATGTTGGATTTGCCGACCATTGGACGTGTGGTACTGGCGAGGTGTATATATATGTTAAGTAGTAGGCAGGGATCTCTGGATGATGTTTTCGCTACTGCAAATAAACGTAGCTGAGTGAGGATATAATTAATTTTGACGGATTCCCCGAACAAAACATTTGAAATCGTTCATTATAAATTCAATTTCCAGTCGACAGTACTTCAAGATTTCCCGTTAAGCTTCTCCTGAATGTTGATCTCCTTAACTACTTTGTAATGTATGGCGAACCCTAAAGGCGTCTCTCCCTTCGTAAAATAGTCTCCACCATCTCAAAGAAGTAATTCCGTTGATTGTATTAGATGTATTAGAGCATCGTCCCATTGTTCTTGGTGTTGTTGTCATACGACGCCAAGTTAAGCCAATCTACTAATAATTATTACTCATATATATATTGATATTTTTACGTTAATTGGATTATTATTATTATTATTATTTTTTTTTTTTTTTGAACAAATTGTTTAACTTTTTTTTTATATTTATTCTTGTTTATACTATGTTCTTAAAATTTTTTTTTCTATAGTACTTTTGAAGCTTTTTCGAAATTTATTAATTTTCACATTATCGTTATTTAAATGTGTTTGAGCAAAAGTTTTAGTAGTTTTTTTTTTTTTTAAAAAAATAAAGTAATTCAAAATATTAACAGACGCGTTATTTAAAAAATTTGGGGTTAATTTAACTTTTATAAAATACTTTTTTTTTTCCCCTTTTTTTTATACCAAAATGAAAAAGAAACTTAACGGTTTTTTTATTGCTCAATAAACGAAAATTAATTGGTCTTATTTTTATTTTTTATGTGGGTATGTGTGTATATGTGTACAAGTGTTAAATTTTCTTATGTTATATGTACAATGTACATATATTAATACCGAGTGATATTCGACTCAAACTTCGGAAAAACTAAACCAGTACTGTATTCAATTTAGAAACATATCTACCGGATCTATGAGACCGTGGTGATAGCCGCTGGCTTGGTTGTGGATAAGAAAGTGGCGACAATGACCTACCTGGTCCGAAATATCTACGATTTCGGGCAGCGGAAACGCGCACCTCATGGTGGCTTTGTTTAAGTTACGTGAGCTAACCATTTCTCTATCCATCGGAATCTGTTTTCTCGGGCACTGCCAAGAGTGGAGAATTCCGGGGTGACATACCTTATGTTGAATACCGTCCGACAAGGTATGGGCATGGTTAATTAATTCGGCTTTGGGCTTTAGATACGTTTTGTTACGTATGTTTCCCGCCGAAGACTGGAACACGGTCAGTATTTATAGGATAATCATCAGGAGTGTTTACAGTAGGTATCCGTACTTTATTTGGCTTCACTTTTGCCAAAGTACTAACGTTATGAATACCCCTACTGATTTCCTGAGATTTCTCTAACAAATTTTCCTTTGAGACTAGTACTCGCGGCTGCGTAACTTTATGCGTACGAGCTTGAATGCAATGGACTCTGCCTTGCTCTTGCTCATTCAATTGCGTCCATCTCTTAAGAGGAAATTTTTCTGTTATCTCACGTTTTTCGTTGAGGAGTGTTAGGGTTTTGGTAGTCGTATCTATTACGGACCGATTCTATAAAAAATCCCGACCTAAAATTCCATCGGCTGGAATATTATTTAGGCCGTCTACCATGTGCCATTTTGTCCTGAAACGTAGTTTAGGGTGAAGTCCAATTAAAATGGTGCCTAAGGTTCTACCTAAACCACCGAATACTCCACCCAGCAGTCTTGTTTCATGTTTGTTCATCTTCCGAAGGTTCTTCAACGCCGATCGCCGTAAAAGACTTGTATCGCACCCTGTGTCCACTTGTACTATAATCTTGCCAGATTTTGCATGGGAACAGGGGAATCCGATGAATACATCTTCGTCGATGTCCTTCGGTAACGTATTTAGGTTGGATTTTGTAGTGCAATCCATCCCCTTCCGTTTTTTGTGCGCACGATTTAATTGTCTCCGCGCTGGACAAACTGAATTTACCTTACATCCGAATACATTCTTTCGGATGAAGAGGTAGGTGAGGTGCAAGAGCTGAAGGAAACTGGTACCCAGGCTTGAGTTCGTGCTTTCCCGGGGATTGTTTGGCTCCCTTCTGCTAGCCTTTTTTATTTTTTATTCCTACGATGTTTCGTTTTCTTACTTACTGAACTTATCGTATTGATACTTATGTATTTACTGTTAGTGTCTTTACTAACGTTATTGGGGTTTGAACTATAATATCTACTATTCGGAGCGCAGCGTTGCTTGTCTAGCTGGCCCTCTAATTGTTTTTGGTAATGTTCCAAAAATTTTCTCTTGTGAACACAAGCATCCTCTTTATGGCCTAGCCTTGCACACCATTCACATTTTAACTTGGTAATGTGATTTGGATTGGCGTTTAGGACTGGATGTGTCTGAAGAAGATTGTTAGGCGAGTTACCCATAAAGTGTTGGTGGGTCTGTGAATTTTCACCTGAATGCTGTAAACAACTGGGATGAGTGTAACCCATTTGAGGCAATGCTCCTTGACATTTAAAAAGCATATGGGGATTGCAACTTATCCTCAGCGAAATACTGACGGCTTTCTCTACTAGTTTGTCAAATGAATTTTCAGTGCTAGCGAGCATGGACTGCTGGACTACTGGATTTAGAAGACCCACTTTGAAAGTCCTTATTACCGACTTGTTTATTTCGGCTAGTAAGGTCACTGAATCTGCAGTAGTGTATTGGTCATCAATAATTTTGTGAGCTGTCGTCCTAAGACTACCCAGACGCCTTGAGAAACCTAGAATGTCTTCTATAGCTGTCTGGTGTGTCATCCTGATTTCCCACAATACCCTATCGAGTGTTTTAGTTGTACTCGTAAAATAGTACTCGTGTATCATATTCGTTTGATTCGGAGATTGTGAAATTGAAAATATTGGAGATTCTGACTCACTAGTTACTTCATAAGATGACATTTTTAAAAGGGTGTTATTGTCTCTGGTGCTAATGGTGAGACTACTGGTATTTCGTTACCAGCTAGAAAACGGCTCAGTCTTTAAAGGGAAATATTATAAAATGTTTGGATTGTATGAAGTTGAATATTAATAATATTTTGAAATGTTTTGATTGTTTGAAGTTAAAAGTTCTTGGTGGTTTGGAATAATTTGCTTATCGAAAACAATGTACTATAAAATTTAAACAGAAACTACTAGCGGTTATCGCTAGGCCCAGCAATTCTATTCAGAAAGTTGGAAAAACTACTTGGTTCTTTGCACTTCGTCGTGTTTAAATTCCAATTGCGTCTTCTAAAACTTCCTATTTGCAATTGAAACTGAAAAAAACGACTTTGAACCAAATGAATCACTGTTACCACCAAAAATTTGTAATAGTAAAAAACCGAAAAACTGAGAGTATCACATTGAGTTTGAATTCGCTAGTCTTCTAACTCTTCTTCTTGCACTTACGAACACAAAGTTGAACCCTTGAGTTTTTTTAAAAAGAAAAAAAAAAATAAGTAGATTCTACTTGTTAGTATAAATACTAACAAGTCACAATCCGGCTGCGCCTACCGGCTGTGCCAATGTTGAGTCCTTGATATCCCCAGGATATCTCAGACTGTATAATTTAAAAAAAATCGTAGAACCTGAAAAGTTGTTCCGGCGTTCGTTAGAATGCCTCAGTGGAACGAAAAGGTATAGGCGCCTCAATATTGAGACGCAAATTACCATTGAAAATAATTCCTGAAAATAAAAGAATAATTAATTTTACCTAGAATAAAATGATTGCGAATAGAGTGAAAGACTGCTGCGTTTAAAAATACGTTTTTTAATGGTCAGAGGTTCCCCTTGGTGGTTATAAAAATACTGAGAGTTAATACTAACATCGAAAAAACTTATACACTAAATTATTGCTAATTATGTTAACTGTAATTGGGCTAGTCGTTTAACCCATGGTAAAGTCCGAGAAGTCGAGAATTTGTCGATTCAAACAATCGGCAGTTTAAGCGACCCACAAATGGTGCATTTCACTGAAAGTGCAATGCGCTCATTTGCCGGTCGCGACAATTTTGTACACTTGCAATTTGATCGCGTAAATCTAGAAAAATATAATGTGATTAAAAAAAAGAAAAAGAAAACAAACACAGTATCAGCTCGGCCATTCCCAGACCTGTGACACGCGACATGTTATGACTCAGCAGTTGGGATTCCCTGAGCTGTTTTGTCATAATGTAGTACCTCGGCCGAGAATTGTAATCTGATCTGTTTATGGTCGAGCTGGTAGGTTGTTGTTATTTAGGAATTTAAATGAATGAAAATAATTTTGATGCGTCAGGGGCGGAACGACTGGTCTGGCTTAAATTAATGATTGCCGAGAGTAAATCCAAACATGGAATTTGTGCTGGGCCCAACATCCCTCCCTATCCGATGAGTTTGGATTTACTCTTTGCTTTAAACAGAAAGGAAATTTAACAACAACAGAATATTGCTATTACTTAGAGTAAACTTAAATAAATGAAAATATAATGCAATAAAGTTTATGAACTTATCTAGATTATTTTTTTTTTTTTTTAATATTTAAAAAATTCAAATCAAACTATTTAAAATCTGCAGTGGTGGCTTGGCAACTATCGTCTCGTTCATAAGAGTCCTTAAACTGTTGGATGATGGGTCATGTGATGAATTCCGGAGCCCCCGTTAGTGGTATGATTCGTGCGGCGGGACATCTAAAATTGTCAAAATGTTGGATTTGCCGACCATTGGACGTGTGGTACTGGCGAGGTGTATATATATGTTAAGTAGTAGGCAGGGATCTCTGGATGATGTTTTCGCTACTGCAAATAAACGTAGCTGAGTGAGGATATAATTAATTTTGACGGATTCCCCGAACAAAACATTTGAAATCGTTCATTATAAATTCAATTTCCAGTCGACAGTACTTCAAGATTTCCCGTTGAGCTTCTCCTGAATGTTGATCTCCTTAACTACTTTGTAATGTATGGCGAACCCTAAAGGCGTCTCTCCCTTCGTAAAATAGTCTCCACCATCTCAAAGAAGTAATTCCGTTGATTGTATTAGATGTATTAGAGCATCGTCCCATTGTTCTTGGTGTTGTTGTCATACGACGCCAAGTTAAGCCAATCTACTAATAATTATTACTCATATATATATTGATATTTTTACGTTAATTGGATTATTATTATTATTATTATTTTTTTTTTTTTTTGAACAAATTGTTTAACTTTTTTTTTATATTTATTCTTGTTTATACTATGTTCTTAAAATTTTTTTTTCTATAGTACTTTTGAAGCTTTTTCGAAATTTATTAATTTTCACATTATCGTTATTTAAATGTGTTTGAGCAAAAGTTTTAGTAGTTTTTTTTTTTTTAAAAAAATATAGTAATTCAAAATATTAACAGACGCGTTATTTAAAAAATTTGGGGTTAATTTAACTTTTATAAAATACTTTTTTTTTTCCCCTTTTTTTTATACCAAAATGAAAAAGAAACTTAACGGTTTTTTTATTGCTCAATAAACGAAAATTAATTGGTCTTATTTTTATTTTTTATGTGGGTATGTGTGTATATGTGTACAAGTGTTAAATTTTCTTATGTTATATGTACAATGTACATATATTAATACCGAGTGATATTCGACTCAAACTTCGGAAAAACTAAACCAGTACTGTATTCAATTTAGAAACATATCTACCGGATCTATGAGACCGTGGTGATAGCCGCTGGCTTGGTTGTGGATAAGAAAGTGGCGACAATGACCTACCTGGTCCGAAATATCTACGATTTCGGGCAGCGGAAACGCGCACCTCATGGTGGCTTTGTTTAAGTTACGTGAGCTAACCATTTCTCTATCCATCGGAATCTGTTTTCTCGGGCACTGCCAAGAGTGGAGAATTCCGGGGTGACATACCTTATGTTGAATACCGTCCGACAAGGTATGGGCATGGTTAATTAATTCGGCTTTGGGCTTTAGATACGTTTTGTTACGTATGTTTCCCGCCGAAGACTGGAACACGGTCAGTATTTATAGGATAATCATCAGGAGTGTTTACAGTAGGTATCCGTACTTTATTTGGCTTCACTTTTGCCAAAGTACTAACGTTATGAATACCCCTACTGATTTCCTGAGATTTCTCTAACAAATTTTCCTTTGAGACTAGTACTCGCGGCTGCGTAACTTTATGCGTACGAGCTTGAATGCAATGGACTCTGCCTTGCTCTTGCTCATTCAATTGCGTCCATCTCTTAAGAGGAAATTTTTCTGTTATCTCACGTTTTTCGTTGAGGAGTGTTAGGGTTTTGGTAGTCGTATCTATTACGGACCGATTCTATAAAAAATCCCGACCTAAAATTCCATCGGCTGGAATATTATTTAGGCCGTCTACCATGTGCCATTTTGTCCTGAAACGTAGTTTAGGGTGAAGTCCAATTAAAATGGTGCCTAAGGTTCTACCTAAACCACCGAATACTCCACCCAGCAGTCTTGTTTCATGTTTGTTCATCTTCCGAAGGTTCTTCAACGCCGATCGCCGTAAAAGACTTGTATCGCACCCTGTGTCCACTTGTACTATAATCTTGCCAGATTTTGCATGGGAACAGGGGAATCCGATGAATACATCTTCGTCGATGTCCTTTGGTAACGTATTTAGGTTGGATTTTGAAGTGCAATCCATCCCCTTCCGTTTTTTGTGCGCACGATTTAATTGTCTCCGCGCTGGACAAACTGAATTTACCTTACATCCGAATACATTCTTTCGGATGAAGAGGTAGGTGAGGTGCAAGAGCTGAAGGAAACTGGTACCCAGGCTTGAGTTCGTGCTTTCCCGGGGATTGTTTGGCTCCCTTCTGCTAGCCTTTTTTATTTTTTTATTCCTACGATGTTTCGTTTTCTTACTTACTGAACTTATCGTATTGATACTTATGTATTTACTGTTAGTGTCTTTACTAACGTTATTGGGGTTTGAACTATAATATCTACTATTCGGAGCGCAGCGTTGCTTGTCTAGCTGGCCCTCTAATTGTTTTTGGTAATGTTCCAAAAATTTTCTCTTGTGAACACAAGCATCCTCTTTATGGCCTAGCCTTGCACACCATTCACATTTTAACTTGGTAATGTGATTTGGATTGGCGTTTAGGACTGGATGTGTCTGAAGAAGATTGTTAGGCGAGTTACCCATAAAGTGTTGGTGGGTCTGTGAATTTTCACCTGAATGCTGTAAACAACTGGGATGAGTGTAACCCATTTGAGGCAATGCTCCTTGACATTTAAAAAGCATATGGGGATTGCAACTTATCCTCAGCGAAATACTGACGGCTTTCTCTACTAGTTTGTCAAATGAATTTTCAGTGCTAGCGAGCATGGACTGCTGGACTACTGGATTTAGAAGACCCACTTTGAAAGTCCTTATTACCGACTTGTTTATTTCGGCTAGTAAGGTCACTGAATCTGCAGTAGTGTATTGGTCATCAATAATTTTGTGAGCTGTCGTCCTAAGACTACCCAGACGCCTTGAGAAACCTAGAATGTCTTCTATAGCTGTCTGGTGTGTCATCCTGATTTCCCACAATACCCTATCGAGTGTTTTAGTTGTACTCGTAAAATAGTACTCGTGTATCATATTCGTTTGATTCGGAGATTGTGAAATTGAAAATATTGGAGATACTGACTCACTAGTTACTTCATAAGATGACATTTTTAAAAGGGTGTTATTGTCTCTGGTGCTAATGGTGAGACTACTGGTATTTCGTTACCAGCTAGAAAACGGCTCAGTCTTTAAAGGGAAATATTATAAAATGTTTGGATTGTATGAAGTTGAATATTAATAATATTTTGAAATGTTTTGATTGTTTGAAGTTAAAAGTTCTTGGTGGTTTGGAATAATTTGCTTATCGAAAACAATGTACTATAAAATTTAAACAGAAACTACTAGCGGTTATCGCTAGGCCCAGCAATTCTATTCAGAAAGTTGGAAAAACTACTTGGTTCTTTGCACTTCGTCGTGTTTAAATTCCAATTGCGTCTTCTAAAACTTCCTATTTGCAATTGAAACTGAAAAAAACGACTTTGAACCAAATGAATCACTGTTACCACCAAAAATTTGTAATAGTAAAAAACCGAAAAACTGAGAGTATCACATTGAGTTTGAATTCGCTAGTCTTCTAACTCTTCTTCTTGCACTTACGAACACAAAGTTGAACCCTTGAGTTTTTTTAAAAAGAAAAAAAAAAAATAAGTAGATTCTACTTGTTAGTATAAATACTAACAAGTCACAATCCGGCTGCGCCTACCGGCTGTGCCAATGTTGAGTCCTTGATATCCCCAGGATATCTCAGACTGTATAATTTAAAAAAAATCGTAGAACCTGAAAAGTTGTTCCGGCGTTCGTTAGAATGCCTCAGTGGAACGAAAAGGTATAGGCGCCTCAATATTGAGACGCAAATTACCATTGAAAATAATTCCTGAAAATAAAAGAATAATTAATTTTACCTAGAATAAAATGATTGCGAATAGAGTGAAAGACTGCTGCGTTTAAAAATACGTTTTTTAATGGTCAGAGGTTCCCCTTGGTGGTTATAAAAATACTGAGAGTTAATACTAACATCGAAAAAACTTATACACTAAATTATTGCTAATTATGTTAACTGTAATTGGGCCAGTCGTTTAACCCATGGTAAAGTCCGAGAAGTCGAGAATTTGTCGATTCAAACAATCGGCAGTTTAAGCGACCCACAAATGGTGCATTTCACTGAAAGTGCAATGCGCTCATTTGCCGGTCGCGACAATTTTGTACACTTGCAATTTGATCGCGTAAATCTAGAAAAATATAATGTGATTAAAAAAAAGAAAAAGAAAACAAACACAGTATCAGCTCGGCCATTCCCAGACCTGTGACACGCGACATGTTATGACTCAGCAGTTGGGATTCCCTGAGCTGTTTTGTCATAATGTAGTACCTCGGCCGAGAATTGTAATCTGATCTGTTTATGGTCGAGCTGGTAGGTTGTTGTTATTTAGGAATTTAAATGAATGAAAATAATTTTGATGCGTCAGGGGCGGAACGACTGGTCTGGCTTAAATTAATGATTGCCGAGAGTAAATCCAAACATGGAATTTGTGCTGGGCCCAACATCCCTCCCTATCCGATGAGTTTGGATTTACTCTTTGCTTTAAACAGAAAGGAAATTTAACAACAACAGAATATTGCTATTACTTAGAGTAAACTTAAATAAATGAAAATATAATGCAATAAAGTTTATGAACTTATCTAGATTATTTTTTTTTTTTTTTAATATTTAAAAAATTCAAATCAAACTATTTAAAATCTGCAGTGGTGGCTTGGCAACTATCGTCTCGTTCATAAGAGTCCTTAAACTGTTGGATGATGGGTCATGTGATGAATTCCGGAGCCCCCGTTAGTGGTATGATTCGTGCGGCGGGACATCTAAAATTGTCAAAATGTTGGATTTGCCGACCATTGGACGTGTGGTACTGGCGAGGTGTATATATATGTTAAGTAGTAGGCAGGGATCTCTGGATGATGTTTTCGCTACTGCAAATAAACGTAGCTGAGTGAGGATATAATTAATTTTGACGGATTCCCCGAACAAAACATTTGAAATCGTTCATTATAAATTCAATTTCCAGTCGACAGTACTTCAAGATTTCCCGTTGAGCTTCTCCTGAATGTTGATCTCCTTAACTACTTTGTAATGTATGGCGAACCCTAAAGGCGTCTCTCCCTTCGTAAAATAGTCTCCACCATCTCAAAGAAGTAATTCCGTTGATTGTATTAGATGTATTAGAGCATCGTCCCATTGTTCTTGGTGTTGTTGTCATACGACGCCAAGTTAAGCCAATCTACTAATAATTATTACTCATATATATATTGATATTTTTACGTTAATTGGATTATTATTATTATTATTATTTTTTTTTTTTTTTGAACAAATTGTTTAACTTTTTTTTTATATTTATTCTTGTTTATACTATGTTCTTAAAATTTTTTTTTCTATAGTACTTTTGAAGCTTTTTCGAAATTTATTAATTTTCACATTATCGTTATTTAAATGTGTTTGAGCAAAAGTTTTAGTAGTTTTTTTTTTTTTTTAAAAATATAGTAATTCAAAATATTAACAGACGCGTTATTTAAAAAATTTGGGGTTAATTTAACTTTTATAAAATACTTTTTTTTTTCCCCTTTTTTTTATACCAAAATGAAAAAGAAACTTAACGGTTTTTTTATTGCTCAATAAACGAAAATTAATTGGTCTTATTTTTATTTTTTATGTGGGTATGTGTGTATATGTGTACAAGTGTTAAATTTTCTTATGTTATATGTACAATGTACATATATTAATACCGAGTGATATTCGACTCAAACTTCGGAAAAACTAAACCAGTACTGTATTCAATTTAGAAACATATCTACCGGATCTATGAGACCGTGGTGATAGCCGCTGGCTTGGTTGTGGATAAGAAAGTGGCGACAATGACCTACCTGGTCCGAAATATCTACGATTTCGGGCAGCGGAAACGCGCACCTCATGGTGGCTTTGTTTAAGTTACGTGAGCTAACCATTTCTCTATCCATCGGAATCTGTTTTCTCGGGCACTGCCAAGAGTGGAGAATTCCGGGGTGACATACCTTATGTTGAATACCGTCCGACAAGGTATGGGCATGGTTAATTAATTCGGCTTTGGGCTTTAGATACGTTTTGTTACGTATGTTTCCCGCCGAAGACTGGAACACGGTCAGTATTTATAGGATAATCATCAGGAGTGTTTACAGTAGGTATCCGTACTTTATTTGGCTTCACTTTTGCCAAAGTACTAACGTTATGAATACCCCTACTGATTTCCTGAGACTTCTCTAACAAATTTTCCTTTGAGACTAGTACTCGCGGCTGCGTAACTTTATGCGTACGAGCTTGAATGCAATGGACTCTGCCTTGCTCTTGCTCATTCAATTGCGTCCATCTCTTAAGAGGAAATTTTTCTGTTATCTCACGTTTTTCGTTGAGGAGTGTTAGGGTTTTGGTAGTCGTATCTATTACGGACCGATTCTATAAAAAATCCCGACCTAAAATTCCATCGGCTGGAATATTATTTAGGCCGTCTACCATGTGCCATTTTGTCCTGAAACGTAGTTTAGGGTGAAGTCCAATTAAAATGGTGCCTAAGGTTCTACCTAAACCACCGAATACTCCACCCAGCAGTCTTGTTTCATGTTTGTTCATCTTCCGAAGGTTCTTCAACGCCGATCGCCGTAAAAGACTTGTATCGCACCCTGTGTCCACTTGTACTATAATCTTGCCAGATTTTGCATGGGAACAGGGGAATCCGATGAATACATCTTCGTCGATGTCCTTCGGTAACGTATTTAGGTTGGATTTTGTAGTGCAATCCATCCCCTTCCGTTTTTTGTGCGCACGATTTAATTGTCTCCGCGCTGGACAAACTGAATTTACCTTACATCCGAATACATTCTTTCGGATGAAGAGGTAGGTGAGGTGCAAGAGCTGAAGGAAACTGGTACCCAGGCTTGAGTTCGTGCTTTCCCGGGGATTGTTTGGCTCCCTTCTGCTAGCCTTTTTTATTTTTTTATTCCTACGATGTTTCGTTTTCTTACTTACTGAACTTATCGTATTGATACTTATGTATTTACTGTTAGTGTCTTTACTAACGTTATTGGGGTTTGAACTATAATTACTACTATTCGGAGCGCAGCGTTGCTTGTCGAGCTGGCCCTCTAATTGTTTTTGGTAATGTTCCAAAAATTTTCTCTTGTGAACACAAGCATCCTCTTTATGGCCTAGCCTTGCACACCATTCACATTTTAACTTGGTAATGTGATTTGGATTGGCGTTTAGGACTGGATGTGTTTGAAGAAGATTGTTAGGCGAGTTACCCATAAAGTGTTGGTGGGTCTGTGAATTTTCACCTGAATGCTGTAAACAACTGGGATGAGTGTAACCCATTTGAGGCAATGCTCCTTGACATTTAAAAAGCATATGGGGATTGCAACTTATCCTCAGCGAAATACTGACGGCTTTCTCTACTAGTTTGTCAAATGAATTTTCAGTGCTAGCGAGCATGGACTGCTGGACTACTGGATTTAGAAGACCCACTTTGAAAGTCCTTATTACCGACTTGTTTATTTCGGCTAGTAAGGTCACTGAATCTGCAGTAGTGTATTGGTCATCAATAATTTTGTGAGCTGTCGTCCTAAGACTACCCAGACGCCTTGAGAAACCTAGAATGTCTTCTATAGCTGTCTGGTGTGTCATCCTGATTTCCCACAATACCCTATCGAGTGTTTTATATATAATAGTAATAGTACTCGTGTATCATATTCGTTTGATTCGGAGATTGTGAAATTGAAAATATTGGAGATACTGACTCACTAGTTACTTCATAAGATGACATTTTTAAAAGGGTGTTATTGTCTCTGGTGCTAATGGTGAGACTACTGGTATTTCGTTACCAGCTAGAAAACGGATCAGTCTTTAAAGGGAAATATGATAAAATGTTTGGATTGTATGAAGTTGAATATTAATAATATTTTGAAATGTTTTGATTGTTTGAAGTTAAAAGTTCTTGGTGGTTTGGAATAATTTGCTTATCGAAAACAATGTACTATAAAATTTAAACAGAAACTACTAGCGGTTATCGCTAGGCCCAGCAATTCTATTCAGAAAGTTGGAAAAACTACTTGGTTCTTTGCACTTCGTCGTGTTTAAATTCCAATTGCGTCTTCTAAAACTTCCTATTTGCAATTGAAACTGAAAAAAACGACTTTGAACCAAATGAATCACTATTACCACCAAAAATTTGTAATAGTAAAAAACCGAAAAACTGAGAGTATCACATTGAGTTTGAATTCGCTAGTCTTCTAACTCTTCTTCTTGCACTTACGAACACAAAGTTGAACCCTTGAGTTTTTTTAAAAAGAAAAAAAAAATAAGTAGATTCTACTTGTTAGTATAAATACTAACAAGTCACAATCCGGCTGCGCCTACCGGCTGTGCCAATGTTGAGTCCTTGATATCCCCAGGATATCTCAGACTGTATAATTTAAAAAAAATCGTAGAACCTGAAAAGTTGTTCCGGCGTTCGTTAGAATGCCTCAGTGGAACGAAAAGGTATAGGCGCCTCAATATTGAGACGCAAATTACCATTGAAAATAATTCCTGAAAATAAAAGAATAATTAATTTTACCTAGAATAAAATGATTGCGAATAGAGTGAAAGACTGCTGCGTTTAAAAATACGTTTTTTAATGGTCAGAGGTTCCCCTTGGTGGTTATAAAAATACTGAGAGTTATTACTAACATCGAAAAAACTTATATACTAAATTATTGCTAATTATGTGAACCGTAATTGGGCCAGTCGTTCAACCCATGGCAAAGTCCGAGATGTCGAGAATTTGTCGATTCAAACAATCGGCAGTTTAAGCGACCCACAAATGGTGCATTTCACTGAAAGTGCAATGCGCTCATTTGCCGGTCGCGACAATTTTGTACACTTGCAATTTGATCGCGTAAATCTAGAAAAATATAATGTGATTAAAAAAAAGAAAAACAAAACAAACACAGTATCAGCTCGGCCATTCCCAGTACCTGTTACACGCGACAAGTTATGACTCAGCAGTTGGGATTCCCTGAGCTGTTTTGTCATAATGTAGTACCTTGGCCGAGAATTGTAATCTGATCTGTTAATGGTCGAGCTGGTAGGTTGTTGTTATTTAGGAATTTAAATGAATGAAAATAATTTTGATGCGTCAGGGGCGGAACGACTGGTCTGGCTTAAATTAATGATTGCCGAGAGTAAATCCAAACATGGAATTTGTGCTGGGCACAACAGTTTCAAAAGATGCCAATTCGTCCTTCATAGCCTCAATCCACTTCTCACTAACAGGTGATTTGATGGCCTCTTGACGATTTACTGGATCTTCCGCCGTGCAGTCTCTTGCAAAGTATGACACAAATTCGTCTCGAACAACTGGCTTCCTCTTTCTTTCCGAATGTCTCGGCACACCTGGTGTCACAGGCAATTCGATTGCTGGTTCGAAATCCGGATCGTCTGACTCGCCGAAGATCTGCTCGTCCATGCGTGTATCTCCGCACGCATTCTCATCTGATTCGTCAGATCGAGCTGGCTGTGAAGCCCCAACTGAACCGTTAACCTCGTCTTCTTCGCTGCTGTCCGCAACGAATAACGATCCTAATCTCACTGGCTTTGGTACTAAGAACGTTACGTCTCTACTGATGATCACGCGTCCGCTTGACGGGTCGTAAAAACGCATGTTCTTCTGTGTGTCAGAGTATCCCACGAAATACATCTCAATTGCTTTCTTGTCCCATTTCTTGCGTTTCTGCTTCGGCACGTGCACCATTGCCGGTGATTCGAACATCTTGAGCTCCGACAAATTTTGCTTTTGTCCAGTCCATATTTCTTCTGGAGTTCCTTTACTGCTTGATCGATTGATCGAACGATTAATCAGGTATGCGGCGTGGTTGATAGCCTCACCCCATAATCGCTTATCCATTTCTGCATCAGCAAGCATACACCGGGCACGCTCCACAAGTGTGCGGTTCATCCTCTCAGCTACTCCGTTCTGCTGAGGGGTGTAGGAGACGGACGTTCCGTGAATGATTCCAGCCCTCGAGCAAATCGATTCCATGACTTGATTGCAAAATTCCGTGCCATTGTCTGAACGCAATCGTTTAATTCTGAATCCGGTCTGGTTTTCGACCCTGGCCTTAAAGCTCTGGAATGCTTCTGCAACTGCTGATTTTTCGCTCAAAAAGGAAACGAAAACCTTTCGTGTAAAATCATCAATCATAACGAGAAAATACCTGGCTTTTCCCAACGATGGTGTTTCCATAGGTCCACACAGGTCCATATGAATTAACTCCAGAACATTCTTTGTTTTGATCGTGGCCTCTTCCTTCTTGAAAACAGCATGCGTTTGCTTTCCTTCAGCACAGCTGACACATCCATCCAGATCTTGCTTTCTTCCGCTGAATTCAACTCCACTTTTTGCTAACCGCAATCGATCTATTCCTCCGTAGCTCAGATGATCCAATCGATGATGCCAGTCGACCACCTCGTTGCTCTTAACAAGCATACACCTCACATGTTGTGCATCGACACGATATACTCCGTTGTATGACTTCGCCTGAATCAGCTTTTCTCCTCGAGCATTGAAGATTTCACATACATTCTTGTTGAACGATACACTGTTGCCGGCATCGGTGATGGCTCCGACAGACAGCAGGTTTGTTCCCAGTCTTGGGACGATCAGCACGTTTCGAATAACAATGTCGATTCCGTTGACATTAATGTGCGCGGTTCCACATCCATTCACTGGTAAACGCTCGTCGTTTGCGATAGAAATATCCGGGTATTTGACGCTCCTAAATTCCGATAATATGTCTTTACGAATCGTCATATGTCGCGATGCTCCGCTGTCGATGAACCAGTCTTCGTTGCAATAATCACCCGCGACCGTGACAAATGCATTCACGAACTTCGCGTCTGGTGTCTTTCCTGCGTTTGGATTTCTGGACTCACCGTTCGACGTTTTTGAGCGACATTTTCTTTTGTAGTGTCCGAGCTGACCGCATCCAAAACACTTTACGTTTGGCTTTCCGCCTCCGTTTCTCTTCCATGAGCCACTTGCATTGGCCGGCTTCGTAACTCGACAACCGCTGCCAAAGAAAGCTGTATTTTGCTTGTCACTCGTCGGAGTCAAAGACAACAGCATTGATTTGACCTTCTCCACATTAATAGTCATACCGCTACCCGTGAGACCCATCACAAATGGCTGATACTGCGATCCTAGTCTGCCGATCATCATCAGAGCAACGACTCTGTCCTCGATGATCACCTTGGCGTCCGTACAACGTTTCCAAGATTCCATCATCTTGCCAATGAAATCCTCGATTGATGCGCAATCTTCCAATCGGGTGGTAGTCAAACCGACGATAGCTGCTACTTCGCGATCCAGTCCGGATTCTGCGAAATATTTTGCCAATAACTTCCATATGGCCAGCGGAGACGCTGTATCGTCAAAATGATTCGTCACCGCAGACTCACACGCGAGATATATCCATCCCATGGTCTCCTGCAGCTTGTCCTCCGTATCAGGGGCTGGCGCGACACAATTCGCCAACTTCTGAGTGCGAAGGAACGCAAGCATGGATCTTTTCCACTTCACGTAGTTGTCTTTACCTTTCAGTTTTTCGAACTGAATATCTCCCTTCGGCATTTTCGATATTCGCGCGGTTTGAAATTATGACTATTCGAGAATAAACTCACTCGCGTATTCAACACTTTGCAATGGTTAAACTTTCGACTTCTGGGCTCATAACCTGTTGCAGATGGCTATAGAAAAGGTCGATTAAATAAACCACGATGAAGAGAAACACGTCTTGATAGCTTGACAGTTTAATGCAGAGGTAATGAAGTTGACAACAAGTATACAAGATGATACATGTAAAAGGGGTCCGTTCACATCACATTTTCATTCACTTTTTAACAAATTATTTCGCGCGACACGTATTTTCTTTTCTTCGGCGATCATCGGAAATAACGATTTTTGACACTAAGTAGAATAAATACCGGTACTTGCAACGGAAAAGCGGGAGCTAAGAAGACAGGGGAAACTGGTTAGACGGGTTCTGTCAAAACCACCGTAAACTACAAGCCTGCAACTAGGGAATCTCGCACGCACACTTTGAAGCAAGTGAGGCCGTCGTTCGAGATGTGAAATGTCATATTTGCTCTGATTGCTGGCTATTTCAAAGAGTTTGTAAATAGTTTTTGTGTTTATTAAAGTAAATATTATAAAAATTATTACTGACTTGGAACAAGGTGATAAAAAAGTAAACATTTAATTGTTTTGTATAATCAATATTTTTATTTATGTAGCTTCTCGGACTTAGAAAATTCGTGCAAAATTACAGATCTCAATTTTGTTAAAATCGTCATTCGATACGAAAACTTTTACCTTTTAAGTCGTTGAAAACTATAATGTGGACTACAAATTCAACACCACAATCGGCATTACTGTTTTCAACAATATAAAAAACCAACTTTGTCTCGGATTTCAAATACTGCCATTCCCACAAAATCATTTTTTTTTTTTCAAAATGGTCAATTAAATTTTGAAAACGGGCCTATTACGGAACTCACTCGACCAAAAAATTGACGTTCTGCGACTATGAAACTCGCCGACGGCCTACTTGTCAAGTTTCACTCGACTTTTAGTCGAGAAAAAAGCGTGAGTAAAGAGAACTACGTATTATGAGAGATGATCGAGTGAGTATTTACTTGTAAGAAATGTCAAATTCACTCGACTACTGGAAATGAAGTCACTTTCCAATTGTCGAGTTTCATCATACCAACTTTTGCTCGAGTCGAGTTCAAATGTGAGTGAGTTACTCACTCGACTCGAGTTTCGTAATAGGCCCGTAAGTATTTGATCGGCAGCGATGGCATTACGATGCTGCTTTCTATCCTTTGAGCATGTTCCTCCCGTCGCTGCTCCGGGTCTTTTCTAGTTGGAAGCTCTTGAGTTGACAGATAAGCAGGCAAATTAGCAAATTTGGTTGGAACGGCTTCTTTCTGCAATCTGAAATTCTTCAACGGCACACCGATATCTCGGCCGTCCAAATGTTGCTTTTTAACAATTCAATTATTATTAAAATGGTTTATACATACGTAAGAATATTTTGTTGGGAATTTGCCCTAGGAATAGCACGAATCCACGCATTCCTTTGTTTTTCATCCTTAGAGAAGGAAAAGGTCGGAATCGCCCTCTCACCTTTTTGAAGTTGTCCACCGTAGTTGGAAGAGCATCCCGGTACGCAGCACTTCTTCGGCATCTTGTGCGCTTTTTCACCATAATATTTATAATGATATTTAACATTAAAAATCAATCTAGTAATAACAAAACAACAAATAATGGAAATGTTTTTCTTTGTTTACAACACAGGTATCTTGGCGCGGAAAATGAGCACTCGATTTTTCATTAAATGTAGAAAAAAACACAAACCTTAGGGCGTATTTTAAACTTAAGTTCGTTACTTGTCAATAAAATAATAACACTTGAGCGTTTTTCATAAACTTAATCTTTATTCGACTTGACACCAGCGAGACCACGCCACTTCTGCTAAAACAAGACGCTGAACTTAAACTACTCTACTGTCAATGCTGCCATCTTACGGTATAAAACAAAACTTAACTTCAAATTCACAATAATAATACGGTTACAACTTTTATAAAATTACAGTTACAACATTCGGCTAGCCTGACTCACAATTGTCCTCAATTGAATTCTTGGTGGCACTGTCAAATGGTTTCATATTAAACGCCGCGCAAGTTCCGGTGAACCTTTTCCCCGTAATTTTATTTCCCGGCACGTCCTCAACTATATACCGGTCGTTCGGGAGTACGGATTTAATGCTGTACGGGCCACGAAATTTAGGCACTAATTTGTGATTTACTCCCGCTTCCGTGACGACGTTTTTAATGAAAACTAGTTCTCCCGGTTCATAATTTCTCGCTTTTTTCCGACTTTGGTCAAAGTATTCTTTATATTTCTGTTGCGAGTCTTTATTCCGTTGTTGTACTACCTTCCTAATTATTTGTAGATCGCGCACCGAATTTGTATCTTTACCGGTCATATACATTCCTAACTCATCGTTAATGTTTTTTTGTTGTACACCGAATAGTGCCATACTCGGGGTTTCGTTTGTAGATCTAACGAAGGAATTGTTAACACAGTATTCTACCTTATCAATTACGTGATCCCATAGTATCCCTTTTTCATAATTTACCATTTTCGCCATCATGGGAACGATTTCGCGGTTTATACGCTCAACCTGACCATTCGATTGCGGTGACGCTGTCGCGATGAGTACATGATGTACTTTATTTAGCTTCAAAAAATTATCGAATGCATTAGATGTGAAGCATGACCCTCTGTCTGAAATAAGGCGAACTGGTGTGCTGTAGTTGCGGAAATAACTTTTGAGGTGATTTATAACCTCTTTTGCATTCGTCGTTTTGGTAGGATAAAGCTTGACATATTTCGAAAAGCCATCAATAACGACAAGAATATGTCTGTTGTTTCGTTTGGTCTTTTCGAAAGGTCCTACGTGATCCACGTGGATCGTGTCAAAGGGAACGTCTTTCTTATCTATGAGGTTGAGAAAACCCTCCTTCTTTCCGCTTTTGGGTGAGAACGTTAAGCATTTAAGGCACTCACTTATATGTGCCTTTACCTTATTTGTCATGTTGGGAAACCAGTAATACCTCTTGAGTAACTCTAAGACCTTTGCATCTCCCCTGTGTCCCATTTCGTCGTGATATTCTCTAATTACATTACTTTCCATCCGTTGGGGTACATAAAACAAAAACTTATCCTGAAATTTTCTATACACTAACCCGTCCCGAATCTCAAAATGTTTTGACTCTTCTATTTTTAGTTGTTCCCTGATCCTACTAATACCCTCGTCATTTTGTTGATGGATAGCTAACAATTGAGAGAATGTGCACTCTGATAGCACAAGAATCGATTGTACTCGACTCAATGCGTCTACATGTCTCATCTGTTTCGCGTCACGGTGACATATTTCAAAATCATAATTTTCTAGGAATAGCGACCATCGAAAAATGCGTGGATTAGCCTCTTTTTTCGATAATGTCTGTTTCAATGAATTGCAGTCCGTCACTAGTTTGAATCGTGTACCGTGCAGGTAAACATGAAATCGCTTAAGAGCATAATATATTGCTAAAGCCTCTAATTCAAAGGAGTGGTACCTTGATTCCACGTTCGTTGTCTTTTGACTAAAATATGCAACTGGGGCCAAGTCGCCGTTGCTCTGTCTTTGTAGAAGAATAGCCCCCATTCCCACAGAGCTGGCATCCGTGTGCAATTCCGTTTCTGCTGTAGGGTTATAAATTTTCAAAACGTTTGGTTTTGACAAAACGTCCCTCAACTTTTCAAATGACTGCATAGCCTCGTCATTCATTTTAAAAACTGCATCTTTCTTCAATAACTCATAGAGTGGAGCAGCGATACCTGCGTAACCACAAACAAATTTACGGAAATAACTTGTTAGTCCGACAAACCTTTGGAGCTCAAAAACGTTTCTTGGACAAGGATATTCTCGTATAGCCTTGACATGCTTATCTGATGGTCGTATACCTTCCTTATCGCAGATATATCCGAGATATTCGACTGAGGTTTGAAAGAAATAACACTTAGACATTTGTATCTCTAGTTTCAAAGCACGGAATCTACTGAAAATTATTTCGAGTAGTTCGAAATGTCGTTCTATTGTTTCCGTCGCAATTAAAAAATCGTCGATGTAAATCAAAACTTCGTTTGTAGCGATTAAATCTTTAAAGTTTTGTTTTATGAATCGCATAAATGCGCTTGGGGCGTTACACAAGCCAAAAGGTAGTTTTTCGAATTCGTATTGCCCGTCAGGCGTAAGGAATGACGTCAAATATTTACATTCCTCTGCTATATCTATATTTAGATAGCCATCCTTCAGATCAAGGACTGTAAAACATGCCTTATCACGTAAAAGATCTAACTGTGCTTCTATCCGAGGAAGCGGAAACCTATCCTTGATTGTAATTTTGTTCAAACTACGGTAGTCGACACATATTCTTATTTTCCCATTTTTCTTTTTCACTAACACTATCCTACTCGTACAAGGACCTGAACTTTCGCGTATTATACCCCTCTTTAACCATTCGCTTATTATTTCGTTAACATCTGCTTTTTCGGCAAAAGACAGTCTCTTTGGTGTAGAATAAAATTTCGCGCTATCACTTAACTCGATACGAAATTCTTCTTTCACCGGCTCGAAGTTCTCTTCCGTTATTTTATCGTCGCGGATTATTTCGTTTAAACGTTGGACTAACCGTTCGTCCTCTTTGTAATTTTGAAAATATGGACCGATTTTAATATCTAAATTCGCGTTATCGTGTTCGTTATCTTCTATGTCAATTTTCATGATTTCTCTAAACCCGTCATCCTGAACATTTGTTATCACCAATATTGGGTCTTGCTTCGTATCAATCACGACTCGTATGTCCGGAGTTGTTAAAAATGCTCGCCCGAGAATGCCGTCGACATCGCGAAAACTTTCGTCCGGAACCACCAAAAACTCAATATAGGAAATACAATTTAAAATTTTACATTTTAGTTTGATTTTACCTGTTGTGCTTAATTTAGATGCATTCAATCCTACATATGTACCTTCGGTTGTGTCTTGGAGCATATCACGTAGTAAGTCGGCTGGTACTTTCGACTGTCTGATGAGATTAACCGGGCTGCCTGTATCCACCAAACATACCAAATTTGCTGTAGTGTTGTCTGTTGAGAAGATCGTTGTATGCACTATGAACTGCGACCCCGCTACGTAATGAACGTTTTGGCGAAGACATTTGTCATCCGTATGTCCTGGACGATGACATTTTCCGCACCTCACTTTTTGTTGCGGTTCTTGACAATCTACCGCTCGATGTGTTCCCATTTTGTTGCAGTTGTAGCACTTGATCAGCCCTCGCTGATTTGGTACCGTCTGTCTCGGATTATTCGTAGTCTCACCTTGATATTTTGCTGAGCCGTGACCACTGTTTGGTTTGGTCGTTACCTCGTGTGGTGACTTTGTCGTTCTGGTGTTTTCCCAATTCATAGTCTCGTATGATTCTCGGCACCTAAAAGCTTGAAGAATTTCCTCAAGTTTCCCGAATGCTCGTGTTTGTAGCGCCAATCTAAAATCGTTTTGGACCACACCATTAATTAAATACCGTTGTATTGCAGCGTCTCCCAATTTTCCTCTACGTCCCGTTGAGACAACATCGAAATAATATGCACTGTATGATTCCGTGTGCTGTTTTTTCCGTCTTGATAGCGTTGCGTGAACTTGCGTCTCATCCAGTTGTGATGGAAATTGCTGCTGCACCGTTGCTTTGAACTGTTGCCAGTTGTCGATTAGGCTGGCATGAAGGAACTTTTTCCCCACTCCTCGTAATTTTTTCGTTGCCAAGAAAAACTTGACTTCGTCGTTGTCGTTTAGGTATAATCGGACGATGTGTTCGATATTCTCAACCCACTCTTTCGCGGAGCTGCGACCGTTATCGGGATCGAACTCTTCCACCATACCTTCGTACTCACTGGCACTGATCGTGAACTTCGTATTTCGTGAGGCGCTTGCGCCTGTGGAGTTCTGCATTCTCGTTGCGACGTGCATTGTTCCGTTGCCTTGTGGCCGTTCAATTTCGTTTGTCGCTGTATCGTTGGTTTCACTCGTATTAGTGATGACCTCTCGCTCGTTCTCGTTCGAGGCTGTGTTGAAAGTCGCGCTCGTATTAGCTACAACTTCTCGCTCGTTCTCGTTCGAGGCTGTGTTGAAAGTCGCGCTCGTATTAGCTACAACTTCTCGCTCGTTCTCGTTCGAGGCTGTGTTGAAAGTCGCGCTCGTATTAGCTACAACTTCTCGCTCGTTCTCGCTCGTGACTGTGTTGAAAGTCGCGCTCGTATTAGCTACAACTTCTCGCTCGTTCTCGCTCGTGACGAACTTGTCGATGCCTGTTTGAAAACGACGCTCGTTTTCCGTTGCTAACGTTTGTACACACACATGCAAGTGTTTCAGCTCTGCCAATATGGACGCCACGACTTGCGTATTTTGCTGGATGATGGTTTCCGTTTGCGTTACCCGATCAGATAGTGCCTCGACCAGCCTGTCTGATCCAGCCCCTAGCTTACCATCCACCGAGAGTCCGCCACTCGCATCTTCGAATTCGTCGTTTCCCGGTTCACCCTCGTCGATCGTCCGTGAACTTCCCGTGACTTTGGCATCCTTACCGCCGCGAGTAGACGACGCCTGTTTCGTTTTCCTGTTGGATTTCATATCCCACTTCTGATGTAGAAAAAAACACAAACCTTAGGGCGTATTTTAAACTTAAGTTCGTTACTTGTCAATAAAATAATAACACTTGAGCGTTTTTCATAAACTTAATCTTTATTCGACTTGACACCAGCGAGACCACGCCACTTCTGCTAAAACAAGACGCTGAACTTAAACTACTCTACTGTCAATGCTGCCATCTTACGGTATAAAACAAAACTTAACTTCAAATTCACAATAATAATACGGTTACAACTTTTATAAAATTACAGTTACAACATAAATAGCAGTGAATCTCTACACTTAGCTTACAAAATTGATAATGAACAATTAGCTAACACATTTCTTTGAAAAACATTTCCATTTATTTTATTAAAAATACTATTTTTCATAGTTTACGTACGTTTAAAATGATCATGGAACCGTAACCGTCACAGCACTTCACTTGTTGTGCAGCCAACTGATGGCCACATACGCATACTTGCACACAGCCTAGTTGCAGGCTTGTAGTTTACGGTGGTTTTGGTTCTGCTCTCTCGATAAATTCGGTTTCTTCTGTGTGAAATACGTGTGAATTTACTTCGTCAATTTTATGTGTACGTATACGGTATTGCACCCGCCTGGTTTCCAATAATTTAAAAATGTGTGCTCTATTCCAGCTGGTATATTCTATCTACAACTCTTATACCCATCTAGTTTTCAAAATTACAATCTCAATGTTAATCTAATCGAATAGTGGTGCCACACCGTGGTTAGTACCGGCAATAGCACGCCTCAGACGACCTCGGCAGTCGCGTTTGTTTTTCCTTCAAGTTGCGAGTTTCTTCAGTGTGGCGCTTTCGGTTGAATTTTTCTTAAGCGTGACTACACTTTCGATTTTATTAATTGAATTTCTACAGCAAAATTTCGCTATTGACAAACTTGTAATTTTAGCTTAAACAGGAGTCGACCAGGCAGTTGATTTGCTTGTAATTTAAATCCTCCTGCGATCTAACCTTAAAAGTGTTATTGTCAAAGTTCTATTTTGTTTTACGCTACATTTACCAATCGTAAGTGCGTTCAGGAAACAATTTTTTTGATAAAATGGAATCGGAGAATTTGGAAATGGTATCGGGAACTGAAAAGGAGTCGCACGATGCTCCAAATTCATTTGCGGATGAAAGTGTGGATGAAAATTCGACAAAGCTGACGCTAGCTGTAACTTCGGATGAGGACAGTCGAGAATCAAGCAAGGAACCGAATCTTGAACGGGATATTAAACCTGATCCACTTCCCATTCAACAAGCGGCTATTGCAGCAGTCAATCATAAATTTGCTACAACACTGGCCCAAGGAGGAGCACAAAAACGTAAAAAGTCTGCGGTGGAATTGTCAAGCGACGAAGAAGATTTTGCTGGTTTCGACGAATGCAACGGCGGCCCTACTGGTGAGTACACACGCACCTTTTATATTTTGTACAAGACGTTTGCTGTCCCATTTTACTACCGTAGCTTTGCAAATTGGAGTCTATACTTTGGTGGTACTTTTTTAACGATTAGAATAATTGTTATTAATTATGCCCAAATTGTACGTCTGAATTATCCTACATCTTCGATACTGTGTTTCTAGGATGTCCGTTTCCAAAAAAACAATGGGGTAAAAGCGATGAACTTTTTTGATCTCTCTCGTTACCGGTATTCCTGAATGTGCTGGGCGAAACTGACTAGGAGAAATTTTAGCTTTTTCTAGTCTGTGGGCTGACCAAATTAGAGTAAATCTAATATATGCCAATTCCAACTCCTATTTACAGCAGAGAAACCGCAAAGTACATATATAGCCGAAGAAAGTAGGTAATTTATTGGGCTACAGCCCAAACTCTAAATCGTGTCAGGACATACTGCTCTCGACCAAGTGTAGAAAGGTGCACACTAACGGCTTGCGTACACCAAAACCGATTTTGTCGGCCGATGGCGGACAGAACTACCTGGACGAGTAACTCGGACGTGTATGGTCTTACACTGCAACAGTGCTACCACTTGTGCCGACATTAGACGTTGCCGGTAAATACACTCAATTTGCACTGTAGGTGTAGACGCCGGCAGACTGGCGAGAAATCCCAACAAATTCGGACTCGACGGTTGATCGGCCGTTTTCGGGCGTCATCGGACGATGACGGTCGTGTTTGTGTACGCGCTCTCATTCTTTTACAAGTGTTTGATTCAATCGTCCGAGTTCGGCCGTTGTCGCCCGAGCAAACTTCGGCCGATGACGGATTAGGTGTACGCGAGCCGTTAGCACTACACTTGACAAAAAGAACAGCCACCTCTGAAGTCACACCGACAAAAAGAACATCATTGGGGTACAATTTCTGTGTTAGCCTCAGTTATGTGATTTCTTTGCTGAAAAAAAAATGTGACCCGTTTAGATGCAAAATTATTGCAGTTCTGCCCTCTTTTTTGACAGTTCCGTCCGACAGGTCAATTGACAATAGAACGCTTTCAGGTCAAAAAGCTATTATGAAAATTTAAATATATTTACACTACACTCCGTATGATTTCTAATTACTGTATGACCCGTTTGACAGTTAAATTTATGCTTTTAAATCGGTTGCCGCTGTTGTCATATATATATATATTTTGTTCTTATGTTGTCGCACATTTGAGGTTAAAGGAGTTGCACCGCCGAAATTTTCGGGGCAAGAAATGCGAGTTTTCAGGGCAATTTTAGCCACGGACTCAAACCCCTTTTTCTTGCAGGTCTAAATTTTTTTCACAATAGAACATGGGTACTGCTAGAAATAAATTGAGGGCTGAAACGGGTCACATTTTTTTCCAGAATAGAAATCACTATAAGCAGATATGGTGTACTTTCGAATCTGATGGTGATTTCTTTTCTCAAAAAAAATGTGACCCGTTTCTGCCCTCAATTTTTGTTCTAGCAGTTCCGCTGTTCTATTCTCAATTTTTTTTTGACCTGCTAGAAAAATGGGTTTGAGTCCGTGGTTAAAATTGACCTAAAAAGTTGCATTTCTTGCCCCGAAAATTTCGGCGGTGCAACTCCTTTAACCTCAAATGTGCGTAAGAAACGATGAAAATAAGAAAAAAATATCCTACGACACAGCGGCAAACGATTTAAAAGCATAAATTAAACTGTCCAACGGGTCATACGGTAATTAGAAATCATACGGAGTGTAGTGAAAATTTATTTCAATTTTGATAATAGCTTTTTGACCTGAAAGCGTTCTATTGTAAATTGACCTGTCGGACGGAACTGTCAAAAAAGAGGGCGGAACTGCAATAATTTTGCATATTTACAGGTCACATTTTTTTGAGAAAAGAAATCACCATAAGTTACAGAACGCGGTGCAATGGTATAAAACAGCTAGCTTCCACTTGAAGAAGTTTGTGTTCGGGTAGTCGGCAACAAAAGATCATTTATTTATTTATAACACAAACTTATTGCAAAACAGAAGATGGCACGACAATGCACCTGTTCACAAGGGTCGCACTACGATTGTTTATTTCATGGTTTTTCGAACGGAGCACTGTTTTTGAAAATAAAATTTGATGATTTACACACGTTCAACCCCAACTAGCAAACAAATTTCGCATTTTGATTTTCCAGTGATTATAACTTCAATAAGGCTGCGATAGGACTGTTGAGCGCAAGTTGTAGATTTTTAACTTCGATAAGACTTTCGAGCAGAGGCTGAACTTTCAGAAGCCATTGCTTCGGTAATAAGATCTCAACAAGTAAATACCAACAGTCTTATGGAAGTTTGAGGCTTACGTAAGACTTGTGAGCGGAGGTGTAACTTCCAGATGCAATAACTTAGGTAATAACCTCTATAAGGCCTTATGGAAGTAAATACCCACAGTTTTATAGAGGTTTGTGGACAAACTTCGATAAAGCTTCCGTAGGTTAGAAGCAACGTTGATTTTGAGCATCGCCGAGTAGTGGTGTCGTTTGAATGGTCGATATAAAAACAAATAAACGAGGAAGTTCTACTCATGTTGGACGGCAGAATTTCTAGCGAGGGTCTGAATAGCAAAAAGAAATTTTATAATAAATTTAAAAACTCAGTTTATGTGTTATGTTCATTTGTTCGGGTTTTATATAAAGTTGCATCATATTTTGTATTTTGACGTCGCGATATTCATCGAAAACGAATTTTAAAGGTAGGCGTCCACTAGGGCAGACGGGTCAGTCCGGGTCGCATCGCAAAAATTCGGCTGCCATATTTCGTGTGGAAGTGCGTCTATTAAGGCGGCTCCTCTCACAAAAAAAGCTCATGTGTTGATCGTATCGCCGCTCTACTGTAAACTAGTGCTGCGACATCGACATCGATGTTTCTGCAACATCGATGTTTTGCAAACACATCGGGTACTTTTAACATCGATGTTTTTACTTCGATGTTTTTCAAACATCGATGTTTTATAAAAACATCGACATCGATGTTTCAGACGTTTAAGACGGAAAATTTTGGTTTCTAGATCTCAGCAACCGCTTATGAAAGGAAGCTGAAACTTGGAATTTCTATAGAGCTCTGATAGCATAAAAAATGCCATTTGCATAAAAATTGTCAATATTGATCAAGGGGTGAGGGAGTGGGGGGAAATATAATGCAGGGTGAAAAGGGAAAAGTTCCGATAATTACATCTGTAAGGATATAAACCTTAAACTTGGTATTTAGATAGAGCTACAGCCAAGTGCAAAAGTATTAGGCACCCCTAACAGAATAAAAAAATTCGCGCAAACGTTAATTGCGAGGCTCTTTTTCTGTTCTTTTATCATTACTTATTTACCGGCGATAACTACATTGTTCGGTGAAGGGGCCGAGGGAGTCATTTTCCAACAAGACAACGCCCCTTGCCACACCGCTGCCCGCTGCCGGACCTGGTTCCAGAACAATAGAGTGAGAGTACTTCAGTGGCCGCCCAGAGCCCGGACCTCAATCCCATTGAGCACCTTTGGTCTCATTTGAAGCTGAAGATCATGGGGAGGCACTGCAAGTCACTCCGTGAGGTAGAGACAGCGGCAATCGAGGAGTGGGGCAATATTAGCCTAGAGGTGTGCCAGACTCTCGTGACCAGCATGCCTTCAAGAATCGAAGAACAACGTAGGATCAATTCGATATTAACTACTGTGTACAAAACACATTTTTTATTTAATCCTGAAAATTTTATTGAATTAGGCTTTGGTTTTGGTTGAATTATGACCACGAATATACAAAATTTTTGGGTGCGTAATACTTTTGCACTTGGCTGTATAGATAGTAGTGGCATGTTGGAAAAATATAATTTTTTTTAGGAATTCTTTTATGTCTCTCAGGTCTGCTCAGATATCGAATATCTTTTTACTTCCTTGGGCTTGTTTAACAAACACCTATTTACAAGTTTTTCTCCTTTCTCAACCATTAGACTGCATCCCGGAATATGACACAATTATGTTATTCATATGTTACGCCCTAGTCTAACCGCTTCCCGAATTTTTTGTTAGGTTTTCAGTCACATAGTAACCTACGCAGAATTGAGCGCGTTCCGAACTTCTGCCGGAAAAATAATAAAGGTGCGCCCAGACTGTTGGCAGATTTTTTTTTCTCACACCAATCTCTTAGCTAAAAACATTTTTTTTTTGCTTCTTCTGTTTAGAAACATCGATGTTTAGAAACCGATGTTTTATCGACATCGATGTCGTTTATTTCAAACATCGATGCTATAAAACATCGATGTTATGAGGTCGATGTCGCAGCACTACTGTAAACTAGTGAAACCTAACATCATAAATTTTTTAGCATAGACAGCCTGTGTCTCTGCTAAGAATTCTTATCCTACGTAACAATCTTTAAAAAATCCATTCCTAATGTGCAGGTAGCAGAGTTGGCGAGCAATCCTCTTACTCCTGGGTCCTGGCAGTTGTGTGTGCCGATGGGAAATGTGTATCTGGCCGGTTATGATACCTATAGCCCCGACCAGAATAGACTTAAGGCACCTTAAGGCAGCTTAAGTTTTTCTACGACTGTATAGAAATGCACGTAGACAGCCAGAATGGACTTAAGGCATCTTTCGTTGACTTTTCCAAACTTTCGTTAAAACTTAAGTGTACGGTTCTGAGCGTAGAAACTTAAGCAAACTTATGCGTTTGACATTTATTTACAGATTTTCCGAAGTTTTTGTACTTTGTGACTTCAGACTTGTGATTTATAGTTAACTCCACTTTAAAAAAGAAAAATTTATTTTAATTTACACTCTCTTGATGAGTATTTGACGGCCGATATTTGACTTTTTTAGCTGTCAAACTTCTCTTACCTTAAGGCTATTGTGGTTGGGTATAAGATTCATTAAGTTTTGCCACAAACTACGTGCCTTAAGGCGTTTGACGAAAAGTTGTTAAGATTCCTTAAGTCTATTCTGGTCAGGGCTTGGCTGCCGCAGTATGATTTCTACCCAAGGATGGTTCGGTGTTTTTTTCTTACCATCAAAAGTGGATGTGTAAAATGACGTCACAGTACTTTAGGTCAGGTCGTGTATTGCATTTCTCATCATGTTTGTTGACATCGGAAACACAATCGATCGAGCCATTACTGAACGACTGGAATAGGGTGTTTTTAAGGTGTAAAGTATAACACAACTCCGAAACCTTTTATATGAAATGAGACAGATTTTCAAATATGCATTCCTTGAAATAAAAATAATTCATATTATGTTATGAAGATCGTCGTTTTGATTCGATGATTTTGATTTTTTCGTTTATTGACTATTTTCAACATTTGAATGCAGGAAACGATGGCTAAAAATTCTTTGTTTTTCATTTATGCAAATAAAGACCGACAATGAAATTTTTAGAGAAAACTTCTTTTTATCTATCGGTACTATAATGCCAGTACATTTTGCAATAGTACAGCCATTACTAGGTTTTGGTATACTGATTTGGGGGATTATTTCGATCGTTATCGTTTTATCTATTCTTGAAATTCTTTGAATTTTTGTAACTTAGTAATTCTAAATCTTAAAGTTTCTAAAGTCTCGTGTACACTAGCACTTGCAACATTTCTTTCCATAACGGTTACATTAGCAAATTGCATCAAAATTGCTCTAGAAATCTACTGTAACAAGTGTTTTGCAAGTGGTTTTTGCGTTTTTCACTTTAAAAATCTTATAGTACCTACTATTGTATGTTTATGAATATAAGTAAATAATTAAATTAAACAATTAAACGTTGCGACAAATACACCTCCTACGTCAGAGTCAAATCTGACTCAAAAAAATATCGTCAGACCATCGATCCCAACTTTCTTACGAGATTCGATCTTCACGCAAGCTTGTTCATTTACTTACTAGCGTCCACGAGCCCTTAGTATATATTTAAATTTAATTTCTTCTTTTTACAGGGTCCGGCACTCGAAGTGTAACCAATTAAAAAGGCCATAAATTCAGTTTGGAAAATTACTTTTACTCAATTCAAAGTACAAAATGTGTAAAAATAATACAAAATTCAGAAACATTTCACTTTTGCTCGATATGACCACCTTTTGCCTTGACTATGGCCTTGAGACGGTCCAAAAATGAATCGCAAGCTGCCCGAATGTGACTTGCAGGTATTTTGGCCCACTCACGGATAACGGCTTTTTTCAGCGCCTCGAGACTGGTGTATCTTTTAGTTTGGACCTTGTTCTCCAAAATGGCCCAAAGAGAATAATCCATCGGATTCGCGTCTGGTGAATTAGAGAGCCATTGTGTGGACGTTATGAAGTTCGGAACGTTGTTTTTCAGCCATTCTTGATTCACTCGAGCTTTATGAGACGGTGCCGAGTCCTGTTGAAACGTCCATGGTCTGCCACCGAAATGTTTGTCTGCCCACGGCTTCAAAGCAACCTCCAGAATACTTTCCCGATAATATTGCGCATTTATCTTGACGCCAGGCTCAATGAAAACGATTGGGGAGCGCCCATCTGCGGTTACAGCGGCCCAAACCATTATTTGTGGCGGGTGCTGCCTCCTGGTGGTCAATCGATGACTCAAATTCTCGTATGAACGGTCCGTCAAGTAAACCCTATCGTTTTGACTGTTTACGAATTGCTCAATTGTAAAAATTTTCTCGCCAGAAAACACAATGTTCGGAAATTGACCACTTTCGGCCAAGCGAAGCAACTCCTTCGCTCTCTCAAGTCTGACTTGTTGCTGCTTCGGTGTGAGATCATGCGTCTTTTGGGTCTTGTCAGGCTTGACCTTGAGATCATTTTTCAGTATGCGGCGGATGCTACGGTCAGATATTTTCAGTTCTTTCGCCATTTGTTTGACACTTCGTCGGGGATTTCGCTCAAGTCGCTTCTTCACTTTTTGAACCATCTCACGTGACGTTGCAGTCTTCTGATGACCACCTCCATGACGTTTTGCGATGCTACCAGTATCATTGTAACGAGTTATGGTGCGATAAACGAAAACTTTATTCACTTTAAGGTGTTTGAGCTCACGAACAATCTCTGGTCGTGATTTTTCAGCTAAATATAATGCAATCACACTATTACGTTTGCAATCCATTACTGATTTTTTTTTTTCGCGTTCACTCTCGGCAAAATGCTTTCGTGCGCTTGTAAATAATACTCTAAACTGTCATTTAGCCAACTTACAGACATCTGATGCCCGTGCGTCAGCTGCGCGAGCGGTCTAAAGTTGGTTACACTTCGAGTGCCGGACCCTGTATAATGTAACACTTGCAAATAGATGAAATTGACCGCTTGGAGTCAAAAATGTATTTCTTTAAGGTTTTTAGACTCTAGATGAAATCTGTGGGTTTAAGTTTATGTAATTCTACCCAAAAATTACGCATACCCAAAAATTGCGCATAGATCGGAGCCTCGAACAAGATAAAGTTATATATTGTTTCCTCCATGCATGAGAAATTAAAAAAAAAATTAATTTAAAGAAATGAGATATTCTTGTGTTTATATTACGAAGAAATTAAAAATAAAATAAAAAAAGATTTCGGGTATTTACTTTTGTCTATTTCAGACTGATATTGTCAAAAAAAATCAATACAGTTGTCGATGTATAACTTTTTGAAAAGAAAGAGTGTACCAAACCCAGATGAAACAAATAAAAACAAGTTCTTGATTCCGAGCAAACCATTGATAGTAGTAAGAAGCTAGACTCCCCCCAATCTGCGCAATCAGTTGATGCAATACTGTAGTGGCGTGGGGCATTACTGTCGCCACTGTCAATTTTGTTGTTATTTTTGTCGACATATTTTTTATCGTAAGTCAGAGTCAACTGTAATTTTATAAAAAAAATTAAAAAATTCGATTTTTCTCATTACTATTTTGGCATTCAATCAATTCAATTGATAACATAAATTACTAAAATAATTTTTATTAACTCTATCAATTAAAAAAGTATTATCGATTTATATTCTGGTTTAAGAATTTTGATTGTATAAAAAAGGAATATCAATTAATAGTTTATCATTATTTTGAATGTTATATTGTTAATGAAACGAGTTACATTATTAAATTTATATCAATCTAAATGAGTCAGTATTATTTGATATTTGGATTCAAAGAAGAGGAAATCATAACGAAGACCTCTACATTATTAAGAAGAGGAGATTATTGCGAAGTCCTCAACAATACCATCTACAAGTAAAAATGTAAAAGATAAAGTTCATTCAGAAGCATTACCAGAAAATGATGTGTCAATTAGTGATATATCACTTTTTATCACAATGACTTCGTTCAGCCAATAGTCAAGGAATACCCCCAGATAGCGCCGATTTCAATGCAGTTATTTTGAACAATTTACATGGATTGAATACTCCATTAATCAGAATGCTGTGTTTTGTTTTAGTTGTCGTCATTTTTGTTCCAAAATAGTTCATAGTGGTGAAGCTCAAGGAAGCATTACGTTTGTTGACAAGCATGAACGTCATTTGTGGGGAGAGGGCAGGTAGGGCATTTGCCAACCCCCCCCCCCCCTGAATTTTGATTTTGTATTTTCATATATTATATATAACATATGTATATTTACATATAAAAATATATACATTCATAACATCTTGCATGGCTAGAACCTTAGATCAGGTAACTAACGATAGAACACCCCGGTGTAAGAGTGCGAAAGAAATAGAGGCTAAAATTATTTTGACAGCACCATGGGATCCAAGGTTGCCAAGGGATCTTGCCAGTCAAAAACACACGTAAAATAATTATGAAGGACATTATGAGACAGAAATATCACATGAACGTAACACAAACGGAAAAATTAGTACTTACTTTAGATTTGCCAACATCCACTTTCCACATTTTCTTTTTCTTTGTTTATTGTCTTTAGCACCCATTTTAATTGACAAATTATGAATAGTGAAGTTTCACGAAATGTTTGATTTTACTATTTACACCTAATTCGTATATTTCCAAAAATACTATTACCACGGTCCAAATCAGTGATTTATAATCGAACTATACTTTAGTTGTATGGTTGCACACCGATCGTTTAGTTTCGTTCAAAGTAACGAGTTCAATATGAAAGACGATTCCCTTTCGAACAGAATCCGACTAAACTGTTGGCTAGACCGCTATATGCACAGTAGCTTATAGAAATGCGCACACTCCCTACATAAAACCGATTTGTTATTTCTAATCCGAGTACAAACATTTGGGGTTTCCCTGTTTAGGTTGTTGGGTTGTCATTGAACGCTACAACAAATTCTGCTGGGCGATTGCAGCTGTGATCAGAATTCAATTTCTCCAAAGAATTGTGATCGTAGCTGTAACCGCACCAACCTAGCAAAAAAAAAAAGACAGAAGGAGAAGGGTGTTAGGTTGCGCGACATGCGGCATAATAATTTTGCGTTTCACTGTAGACGTGCCTGCAACTGTCACCAACTACATACTAGCAACTAGAAACCGGCTGGAGAAAGGACCGCTACTCGAGAGTTGCATCGGTACTGGGTCAATGCGAAGGTGGAGGGGGAAAAAAAAGATCGAGCGAGGAGCTAGGTAAGAACGACCGGCGCGTTCAGTTTCGGACGTTTTTTTGTGGGTTTTGGAAGATTGAAAAACGATCGGAGGTCAAGAGTTGGCCAAACCCGGAAAACCGAAAAGTATTGTTCGGTGTTAAATTTTTGAAAAATCAAGGAGCGAAATTTTTTTTGTGGGTTTTTGTGTTGTTCGATGGTGGAAAAGGAGATCGAAAAAAGTTCCGGTTCGAGTTGCCGCGCGTCCCCAAAATCCAAGTGTAATTTTGGTGGGAAATTTTCGATTTAAAAAAAAAAAAAAAAAAAAAAAAAAAAAAAAAACTCGTGAAAGAACGAGATCGTACAAAAAAAAGAAAAGCACGACTTTCGCGAAAGAAACCCAACAAAAATCGAAAAGTCTCGGGTTTTCGGGATTGCATCAGCCGAACGGGGGGTCTGAAGGAGGATGCTCGTTTGGTGTATCGGGGAAAAGAGCCAGAAAAATGGTAGCTTCTACGCGGTTTTTTTTCGGTAGTTTTCACTTGAGTTGATTCGAAAAATTTAAATTTAAATTGGCGGAGAAGTTTATCAGAAAAATGATTGTGCAAATTGATTCGAAATTTAAAAATGGCGAAAAATTTTCATGAAATGGTGTCGGAATGAATATGAAATAAAAAAGATAAATAAAAAAACAAGCGAATGAACTTAACCGAAAAAAACAAATTTAACAAAACAACAAATTAAATAAATAAAGTAAAATATCATAAAAACATGACAAGACGAAGACAGGACGAGAACGTAAACTAAAACAAATGAAATTAAAAATATACATAATTGAATAAATAATAGAATCCAGAAAAAAAATAGCGGAGAATATAGATCGGGTGAGTCCTTAAAATTTTGATTTATTATTCATTTGATTTTCATTTACGTAATCCCTCGACTTACGTCGGAGTTAGGTTCCGAGAATTTTCGACGTAACTCGAGGGTAGAAGCAACAACACAAGAATTGCTCAGGCGATAAATTTATACAGAGCCTTATACAATTTATCGCCTGAGCAATTGTTGTGTTGTTGCTTCTACCCTCGAGTTACGTCAAAAATTCTCGGAACCTAACTCCGACGTAAGTCGAGGGATTACTGTATATGGAATATTTGTCGTTTTAACGACAATATTCTGAATATTCTGGAATTTTCCAAAATCTTTCCATCATTCAATGAATATATCCCTTCATTCACATTTTCGTCTGTGATATTTTTTTATGGTATCATGATTTTCATCAATGTTTAGGTACCTGATGCCCTTACTACTGCTTGTAACAGAATTTATTAGTATCTGTTTTATGCCCTTACCTGCGCCTATCGGGACGCAAATTGACATATTTCGAGACGCTACGCTAATGTAAATTATCGGCGCTAATCTTCTATTGTTCCACAAGAAAATTACAAGCACTTAAATATTATAATACAAAACCGCTGTTTTCGCTTTTACAATTGCAGAAGAATGGCGCGAAATTATAAATGACATTATCGCGCTAAACTTTGGCGATAGCCTTGTTAAGCGTGGAATTTTCATCGAAACATTTTAGCGCGATACGCATATGAGGAGGTCCTAGCATTAAAGAATGTACCTGCGAGTCTTAAAATGTTTAATTCATTTTTCCTTATCTTTTTTACTTTTGATCGAGTTAAGAAATAAAAATTTACATGTTAATTTTATGTTACCATCTTCATATAATAAAAAGGTTTTTATCCAAAATTTGATGTGTTTATGGTGTGTTTGGGCTCAACACACACAACAACGTCATAAAACTACTTGTAATTACAATCTCTTACAATCTTAATGCGATTAAAAAGGTGCCCAACTGATCACAGCTCAGTCCAGTACGCGCCTACCTCTAATATCATTTCGGACCGATCGCACACATACACTTTTACTCAATTTTCCATTATAATTGAATTCAAAACTACCGTCCAATTTGACAGTCGTGCTTACAGTGTATATCCTTTAATCTCTGAGCAATGTAAGCGCCAGAAAATGTAATTTTCATAATGTCACTGTATCCATGCAAACTGTAGGCGTGTGAAGGCGATTCGGGCCGATTGTGAGTGCGCTAAAAATGCAGAAAGCATAATTCGAATCACGGCCTATATGAATGTTATATTTATTCAAAACATCAAAAGGACAAAATGAAAAGCTTCCTTGAAACTTTCACAGCGTTTCTTCAAAACTTTCAAGCTCAGTTTTGGCGCTACCTATCGACGAATAGTCAAACTATTTTAACCTTTTGTATGGAGAAAACTGTTTTTTAAAATACACCCCCATTTCATTTATTTGTTTGGGGGGACGTTATTTTTTTTACAATATGTTAGAAAACAGTCCAATCAAAGTTATATTCTGAAAAATACTTGAAACAATAAGAGCAAAGTAGAAAAAAAGACATTGAAAAACAGTGTTTTTTACACACAGTTAACACTCATTTTTTTAGTTAAAATAGCAAAATATTAAAAATTCACTCCCGAGGATTGGTTAAGAACATTCTACTTTTCAGATTACCGTATTTTTCAGTTCATTTTTATCCAATAGAAACGCTGTATGAATGTTTGAAAAGTGAACCAATTTAGCAAAATTTTAAAACATCTTCCCTTTAAATACTTACAACTTTTCCAAATTTAAAAAAAACTAAAAACCGTTACCGAGGATTGGTTCCAAAATGATCATTCTTTCTAATTTACTCAAAACTAAAGTATTCTGAAATATAGCGTCAGTTCTATGAGTGTCTGAAAATCGCCATTTTTCAGGTTTTTTCACAATTGTAAGAGGAGGCGCCTTAAAGGCGCATCGGTGCACGGCGGATTTCGCTGTCGGATCGCTTTGCGAGTGGATTTCTTGTCGAGCAGAATGTCGCCCCGGCTCGTCCCACCTCTTCTCTTCATAGTGGACGCAGCGAAACAGATGGGCTTGACATTTTCCGTCTCTCGTGATCCGTCCCAAGTGGACGCAGAAACAAAAATCCGTCCAGCATCGTTGCGTTACGGCCCGCCTCTAGTGGACGCCTACCTTAACGGAGCAACGTTCTTTACATCATACTTATCCAGTTAAGAACGTCGAAAATGTTTGTTTTGTCTAATCAGTCTGCAGAAATATCCAAAAAGAACAATGTGTTATATTATCATGTACATCCGAAAAAACAACCGTTCTATTAATATGCGTGCTCTTGGGCAAACAATTTTTACACCTTGTTTCGAAAGCAAGTTGTTTAGGTTTCTTCAAAATCTCTTTTTTTTCTTGGTTGTAGAAAAGGAGACGTTGCTTAAATCATAGCATTGTCTTCTTCAGAGACTATTTGTCTGTTTAATGAGTTTGAATTTAAATAACATTATTCAGCTATTCGAGCATAATAAAGTTCTAAATTTTTTTTTCGTCGATCTTATTATGATGTGAATTAATACATAAAAAGGAAAATAATTGCTTTGCTTGAAATGATGTTGCATCCGTAATTGGCTCTAATATTAAAAATATTGTCTTTTTCAGAACATAATCCATTCAAGAAGATCAAAGAGGAAATAACGTCAGAAGGCGAACAAGAATCTGAACGACAAATTGTCAACGAAGGAAATTCCGATCTTACCTCAACAATTAAAGCTGAGACGAGCGAATCCGGCGATGAGAATAAACCTCCTGACACCGCGACGGTAGTGTCGGAAGAAAAACAGAATGAAAAATCTGAATTAGAAGATAAACCAGCAAATATTTCGTCCGCGCTAAAGCAGCGTTCAATTAAGGATCCTATTTATAGAAAACCATTTGCATTGGGATGGAAGCGGGAAGTAGTCTACAGAGCAATTCCAGATGCGAGTAAAGATAAAGGCGAAGTATATTACATAACCCCCATGGGCAAGAAAATTCGAACGCGGACGGAAATTCAATTGCATATGCCGCCTGATCTCACACTAGAGAATTTCACTTTTGCTAGAGAGCCAATCGGCATGGGTCCCGACGAGGAGATGATCCGAAATGCGAAGCCGACGGCGCGATCTACACCAACAGACGTTCCCCTTGGTAAACGAATTCCAAAACCAAAAGGACCAAAAGGTGCTAGTCCTCCACCGCAGGGATGGACACCTGTACGGGTAAGGAGTTGTGAATACTCAAGTTTTATATAAATATTCATAATTATTTCAGGCTGTAAAATCGTCTGGCCCTGCAAGTTCTCCGCGTCCAGTAAGTTCTATTCGTACATCCGAGGATGGTGAAAGTAAAATTTCAATAGCGTCAAAATCAACTACGAAATCCAACAAATCTCAGAAAAAGTAAGTCCTACCGTTGTATTGCTTAGTATTTTTCATTACAATATTCCCTTCCTATCCGTTATCCCGTGTGCGGCTAATCAATTCAACTCAATGAACCAAGAAAGCACAGGTTTGGGCCGATTCCATTCTACACATCGTTTATTAATTTTTCTTTAGTATTTTGCCCGATTTGATTTCTCCGCGTGCGTCAACAATAAGAACAACAATTTTTTTGGGTGCAAATTTCTTTTTTTTTGCATTTTTTGTGTTTCAGAGGGGAGCCATGCACCATAGAATGCGTGCTTGCAATGGGAATGATACCTCAACTCCAGTGCACAAAATGCTTGTGTTTGTACCATCACGAATGTATTGGATTGGATCGGAATGATGGTAGACTGAACAATGGGACTAATTCTGGAGGAAGCAATTCCGGATCAAAGAAAAATGCTGAAGGATATACTTGTGAGGTAAGTACAAATAGTTATTAATTAAAGAGAAGCTTACCGATAAGTTATTCACCCTTCTTAGATTTCGCGTATGAATACCTACATAATAGAATATAGATTAATAAGAACACGTCGCTGGTTCAATAGAACGAACTACTTTTCAAAATGTTCCCACAGGACCCCTTCTGGGGCATTAGGGTATTAATAACACTCGGATTCTGATGCACTCCTACTGCTGCGAGTTAGGTTACATCATTTCTAAGAAATAATTCTGCTAATCCTAAGCTAATTTCGTTGCTGTTTGAACCCGTATTTTGCTGAACATAGCAGCAACAGTAAATCTTGGTGGATGACCAATTGTACCAAGTTCAAATTTAGAAGTCTATTGGATGTAAAATTTATGAAGAGTGAGGCGATGGACAGCTATTAAAAAAAATATTTTTATATCTCGAAAACCGTACCAGAAATTAAAATTGTTACAGGAGGTAGGTCCAGCAGAGCAAAAAGAGTGGGATATTCAGGAATTATCAACGTAGGCGACAAATCGAATTGACTACCAGTTTCGTAAGTCCAGTTGTCAATTTAGTTTTGGTACAGATATGAATGATGTCTAATCTTAGCATAACTCTTGGAAAAAAAATTATGCACTTATTTTACGCAACTGGCTATAATCATAGTAACCAATGACGCAAAAGCCTAACTGGCTATAACTCATGAAACTTATCAGCCATAAAAACGATATTTAATGTGCCTAGGTTTTGAGTTGACAGTAAGGTTGAGTTCGTTAGTAACAGAAATTCGTCCACTTCTTGATGTAGCTCCCATATGAAACTGTTTAAATTACATCATGGTTTCACTTATTGCACAATTAAGAGCGAACCTGTAAACCTAGGAATTTCGAATTGTTCAACAAAAAATAGTATGATAATAAGAACAAGTAAAATTATCGTACTCCTTCAAGTAACTACCTCACAAATGTTCTTAAGGAATTTTCGAAAATTCGATTTTTCGTTTTTGACGGATTCTTAAAGTACAACCTTTCAAAAATATTCTCTGAAAATTTCAAGTCGATCTGTTCAAAATTGAGCGAGTTACGGTCGTTTTTACAGTTACGTTCTCACTAATCCAGGTTTGACTGTATATTCGAGATCGAAACCCGTCACAGTGCAGCAGTTGACTTCAAAGCGCTCACTACATTCAGTTATACGTGTTCTTTTAATATTTGAAGTTTAAAAATGAATCGTGCGAAAGGCTCGAGAGAATTACGAGAATCTGCGAATGTTCGGAAGTCACGGCCGAGCAACTTTAAACGCGTTTTTCTCGAAACGGCTTCTCCAAAATCGGTGACCACGATATCTCAAAAACGAGTGGACCGATTTACTTGAAATTTTGCACACTTTTTTCTTACATCAAAAGGCAGTCCTTAAGCGAAGGATTTTTTTTTTCGATTCACACTTTTTTTTATATCAAGGAAAATGAAGTGAATTTCACACCGAAAATTGGACTTTCACTTTCGATCGCCGATCATTTTTTCAAAAATGAATATTTTTATCAAATCCTTCGCTTAAGGACTAGATTCTACGATAAAAAAACTTAACTCATTTGTTTTTTTTTTTATTTGAGATCATTGGTGTAAAAGTTACAGTGGTCACCTCGGAAGTCTTTTTGAACAGCGGTCCGGGAAATATATTATATCTGCTACATTTGTGAATTTTTTCCAACAAATAAATTATAAAACATAGTCAAAGATATACCCTTCACGAAAAAAAAACAGTTCGAAACCTGCAATCATTTTCCCGAAAAAAATTCACAAAAACGCCTTTTTTTCGGCAGCCAAATAGATTTAACCCCTTAAAACATATGTGCTTGTCCAAACTAAATTTTTATAAGATTCAGTTTGGCGGAAATGTTTTACTGTAGCAGCGGGCGGACAACTTACGCATCATATATGTATGTATATACTTAAAACACAACGCCGTTTTCTTTGTAACTTAGGATCTTGATATTAAAGTAAGCCGAAGTTTGGCTTAGGATGAGTTCCTTTACTGAATTGAAAATGGAAACAATTCTCGTTTGAGTATGAATATAGAGATATAAATAACGGAGACGTCAAGACGTCATTTCTCTATAAAGTTATTTGAAGTATTTCGATGCGAAATTGAACGTTTTTGTATGGAGCGTTTCATGCCAGGTGGCAGTGAAATGCAAATAGTAGCCTAGTATTCAAAGGTTGGGATTTTTTCCTTTTTAAGACTGGAGCATAACATAGCCATGAGGAAGATGCAGATTTAGCATAGTGAATATCGCCGATCCTTTGTGAGAAATCGTCCGGCTTCAAAACAGTCGGTGCTCGTCATCTCCACTACATATATCTCTATGGTTATACCGTACACAGGTTAGGTTAAGGTCCGCCTGACAAACTGCAGCAATATGTCTAGCTTCATATTTTCGAATTCTCCCAAGTCTGTGGTGAAGCGTGTACTCAGCGAACGTTCCCTCTTCAATGCCAGACCAGATCATTTGCAAAGCACGTGGAAAGTACTTTCCTCTGGATCGGTGTCACTACAGTTGCATCGTCCGGACACCCAGTTTTCTGACGTGCCGGCCAATCAGGCAGAGAATACATATAGGATTCCTATCTCTGAATAGGACGAACTTCGTCCCGCTCACTCTCAGGGTTTGTCAGAGCTGCTTAGCAAAGAGACAGGATGTGTATCTGTGCATATAGACTTTTATATTGCTGAAGGCATCCCCTTCAAAGAAGGCCGTGGCAATAAATTCTCTGAAATACATAGATTTCTTAAGCTAGTATTACACTGTATGCCAGGTGGTCAAATATTTGACCATTTTCCCTGTCAAATGCTGTCAGATAGTATAATGGTCAAATGCTGTTTGACAAAATATTTCATTTGACCACATTTGACCGTTTGCGATTTCTGGAAAAACAATTGTGTCAAATGGGTCAAATAGGAAATGTCACTCGTGAAAATTTTTTGTGGCAATCAGTTAAACAAATAGCAATAATTATGTTATTAATTGTTTTAAGTACTGTAGTTCGGTTTTTTGTTTGTGTGATGTCTGCCAACACGTCGATTTAGATTTGAACAATCTAGTCAGAATTTCGTTCCGACCTGATAGCGTTTGACCGTTTGACACGAAGAGAAAATTTTACGATTTTGTCAAATGTGTCAGATAGTGTAATATCACAATCGGGCAGCGTGCCAAATGGATATATGACACGAAATTCGGTCAAATTTTTATGGTCAAATATTTGACCGCCTGGCATACAGTGTAATACTAGCTTCAATCTCAAACACCTCGTGTACGTTTCGGTCGATCTACGTTTGGTGTAACGATGTTTTAAGCCCAAGAGAGCAATAACTTCCACTGTGTCGCAGATGTGTAGTTTCAGGAACCTTTCGGGAGTATTTAGTAAGATGCAAATCAGACTAATAGGTTTAAAGTGATTCGCGGAAGTACGGTTTGGTTTCCCCGCCTTGGGTATGTACATAAATCGCGCCTCACACGCAGTTCATCAGCATGGTTGTCTTTCATATTGAATTTGGGTTACTGTTTCGACCATCAAAAAGCCCATAGTGTTTTTTTAGTTAGTTTTGACTTTTTTTTGTGCAAGTGCCGACAAACTGTCAATAGTGTACTCCCAAGTGTACTTCTTGCAATGTCCTTTACAGTTTGGCGTAAGTCAGATTTCACTAGTAAATTCAGCTTGTCGTTGTCGATCGAAGGTCGTGGTTACCATGTGGCTCACATTGAAGTCATATCTCCTAATCGGACTTTTTCGAACCATCGCTTTGTGGTTCGTTTGCTTAGCTTACTGTGTCGACTCGTTGATGGTTTCGGTTGCTTCTTTTGCGATGTTGCGATGTAGTCAAGTTTAAACTCGTATAGGAAAAATACCCGTTTTTAACTCGGATTCGTTTTTTTTTATGTTTTTTTCTATCCACTCACAATGAAGTCCAAAACTGAATTATTTTATAATTCGGAAGGTATTGTGATCGTAATTCAGAGAGGTGGGGAAAAAAATGCGAGCAAAAGGCTTGAAAGCAGGGGTTGAAACGTTCTAAAATCTATATCTCCTGAACTTTTGATGTCAGACGGCTGAAATTTTGTAGTTGTCTTAGCAGATACTAACACCTCCACAAAAAGATTGAGACAAAACTAACACTGTTTTTTTCATGGTTAAAAGCATTTTTTATTTTGTTTATTTTTAAATTTGAAATTATTAATGCAAAAGATTTGAAAAAAAATAATTAAACAATAGATAATGGCCCATTGTCCTCAATTTTTCGCAATTTATAAGTCACTTTACGCATCATAGCCTGGATGATACTAAAATCAACTTTTTTAGTAAAAAATTGATATGCCGACGCAAATACTTTTCATTATCTGCTTGCCATCCATCTTTGTACACTTGAGCACTCAGCAATGCCCAAAAAGTCTACTTGAGGAACGTTCGGAGGATTATCCTCCCTCGGTACGAATTTGATTTCAATCGCTTTTTCCATAACGATTTTTTTTTCACTTTTGAAATGCTTCAACCGCAAAGCACGGCAACATTTAGACATTTTTCAAGTTGCTTTTGGGAGTATTTTGATGCTTTCTTTATATTTCTATACGGGACATTATTTTCCTTTAATCAACGTTGAATGGTCGTGTGCGATACATAAAATTGTCCGTGTGGAAACACCAATCGTTTTTAATTCTTTCTATCACTTTCTTCCTCTGTTTATCACTTAAAACTCTTATTTTTCCAGTTGACTTCTTATTTTCGACCTCTTCACCACTTTTACAAGCTTTTATAGCACGATATATTGTTGCACGGCTTATATTTTAGCCTTTAAACTTTTCGCAAATTTCGCAATTTGACAACTTTCCAATCAAAGAAAAAACTTCTGCCCGCAGTTTTAATTTTTCACTCATTTGTAAATGTTATCTGAAGAAATGGTTACATAGAACTAAATATTAAGACTGTTGCCATGACATAACAAAAATCTGCCAACAGTCTGGGCGCAACTTTATTATTTTTCCGGCAGAAGTTCAGAACGCGTTCAATTCGGGGATGCGGTGTATGTTACTATGTGACTGAAAACCTAACAAAAAGTTCGGAAAGCGGTTAGAAAAGGGTGTGACATATGAATTAAATAATTGGGTCATATTCCGGGATGCGGTCTAGAGGTTGAAAAAAACAAAACTTAAAAATAGGTGATTATTAAACAAGCCTGAGGAAGTGAAAAGATATTCGATATCTGATCAGACCTGAGAAAAATGGTGGAATTAAATGAAAAAGTATCCAACCGGTTTACACCCTCTTAGGGGTCGAATTTCAAGAAATCTTGAAAACGTATTCTAGGTATTCATATGAAGAATCCGTAGAATAAAAATGAATTCAATATTTTGAAAGACCTAGTAGATATGACGAAAATCGTGAAAATATATGCATTTTATATTAACTGATATTTTTTTTTGCCCCCCCCCCCTTCTAAACGCCAATGGGTATTCGAATTTTTTTTATCAGAACTACTTTTCTAGTTAATTTACATATACGTACCGAGTTTCAACTTCCTAGCATAAGCCGTTCTAAAGTTAGGAAAAACACCCCCCACCACCGTACCATACTACCCCTAAAAAAAATTTTATTTTTCCACCATGCCACTACTATAGCTTTATCTAAATACCTAGTTTCAGCTTCCTATCAATATAGATTCTTAAGATATAAGCATCGGAACTTTTTCTTTCTCACCCTTCCCCACCCTCACCCTCTACACCTACACCCCCAAACTTTTTTTCCCTACTAGAGTTCTATTAGGCCTACTTCTGGTAAAAATTTGAATCATCCATCTTACACTGTTATTGAGATATGAAACGTGTTATTTTTGAAAAATTCTTATCCCCTCCACTTACGTACTCCCCCGCCCCCTTCAAAGATTTTACTTTGAGCAATCTTAATTTATCAAGCTTTATATCCAAACCGAATTTTGTTTTTTTGGTGCCACTGGTTTGGGAGATATCGCAATGTTAAGTATTTCAACCCCCACCCCCGTACGCCACTACCCCTACCCAAAAATTTTGTTTCAATCTACTCTCCTGGTATAATTACAGATATTTGTAAAGTTTTAATTGCTTCTTTGCGTTTCGGACGCATTGCTTCCCCCTCCACTCCCACACCCCTTCACCCATATCATCAATTTTTTTTGCAAATGGGTCTACTATTAAAGCTTTATCGAAATTCCAAGTTTCAGTCTCCTACCATAAGTGGTTGCTGAGATCTGGAAACCAAATTTTTTCGTCTAAAACGCTTCCCCCTCACACCCCCACCCCTGAAAATAATGCCAATTCAAGGGGTCTACCCAGTCTATTACTAGAAATTTTTTTAATTTAATAGCTCCACTGGCTTGAGAGCTACGAGCCTTCAAAGGATTTTGGCGGTCGACGTACGGCGGGAAAATTTTTATTGCTTTTTTCGTGTCTACTTGTCATGAAATGTATACAAAAAAATTTTGAGGGCAGCAAATTTTTTTTTTTTTAAATCAATAACAATACTGTCTTATAAACAATAAAGTAAAAAAGTAGAAACTGCCAACATGATTTAACATGAACTTTTTCATGATAGAAGTTTGTCTCAATCTTTTTGTTGTTGCTGTTTGTTGTGTTAGGAGATTAGAAATGAGTTAACAATTTTAAGGGTGGTGGTGAAGTATAGGGTGGGTGGTGAAACACTTTGAGTTACAATATCTTCCGACTCAATTTACCCAGGAAAATAAAATTTGGTTTCTGTATATAGAATTACTAGTGGAGTCTACTGAATGAAAAAACTTTAGGGTGTCGTGAGGGACGGAAGTGAGGGGGCAATCATTTTTCAGAAAATTAAATTTTTATATCTCATGAACCGTATCAGATATGATCTTGAAATTTGTACAGGAGCTAGGATCGACAGACCTCTAGCGGAAAAAAAACCTTGAGGTTATCGGTGTAGAGGGGTTGAAAATGAAAAAATTCTGATTTTAATTTCTCGAAAGCCGCAAAGGATGGAAAGCTTACAATTTAAATCTATATAGAGCAACTATAGAGATATCCCAGAATTTTTTTTGATAGCGGTAGAAAGAAACGTTTTATGCTAGAAAGTTGGAACTTAGTACCTATATGTAAATATGCTACTAGAGTAAAAAAACTAAAAAAAACGGCCAACAGCCTGGGTGCAACTTTGTTATTACAGTAATGTATTTTTCAGTAATAAATTTGCATTGACAGAAGTAAAAGAATTAAGCAAAGAAAAAAGTTCGAAGCTTGATCTGTCATGTGTATGCATTAACGCGTTCTTTTTGGGTGTTTCAAATTGGTGTAAGGAAAAGCTATGTATATATAGCAAATTTCGTTAAATCTACAAAATGGTTTTAGGTTTCACGAGTTATCATACTCTAATGGGGAGCACAACGGACGAACACTAACGTCTATCTGAAGGTGGATGACAACATCACCACCCCACACAACATACCATACCATCTACTTTATAAAATAACTTCAGCATCATCTTACTTCCAATTTCTTTGAAGGGTATTATTTGATTTCCCTTTAAGGGGGGATTCCTATTTAGGGAGCCTAAAAAAAGCGTTTTTGGAGGTTTTAGGACCGAAAAAAAGCAAGTCTAGCGACCTTTTTACACTGTTTTATTACATATTTAAACTTGCGAAAAACATTTTTTTTAGCTACAAATATTGACAAACAGTAGTTTTGTATGCACATTTGTGCAATTGTAGTTGCCAGTCGGTGGACACGATGGAGCTCGTAATTTTCCAAAACCAAACAGCATTTCAATTAGTATATATTTTTCTATTAGATGAGCCAAAAAAAACAAAAAAATTGTGAAATTGGAAATTTTTCGTAGGTTTTAACACAATAATCACTGTAACTCGCTAAAAAAATTTTTAAAATTTGTTTTTCATTAACTTTTTAGGTTTATCTAATAGAGGATACAAAACTGAAGCTAACAAGCTTTGGATCGTGTTGATTGGTCGTCTCGTTTTCTTGCAATCCTGCCCACCGATTTGGAAAAATCGAAAAACGAAAACTCGAGAAAACTCGCTTTATAGTTAACGGCAGCTGCCCGAACGCTCGTATACCTGCTCGACACCCCACTGCATTTAGTGCTATATCTTTGAAAATATTGCGAATCAGCCTTTATAACTTTGCACACATATTCTTAGATACATTAGGAATCGATTTAAGCAATAAAAAAACAACGATTTTTTGACCCTTCTAAATGGGAATCCCTCCTTAAGGCGTCTTCCTACCATGGACATTTTTATACTCTAGATGAACATATAGAGTATTATAAGTTTAATCCAGCCCGAAAAGTTTGTAACGCATAGAACCGAGCCTCAGACGAAAAAAAAATGTATATTATTATGTGTTTATTTTTGGCCAAAACCCCCAAATCCGTTCGCTGTCCGTCCGTCCGTTAGCACGATAACTCAAGAACGCGTTGATCTAGGAAGTTGAAATTTTGTCACGACTTGTAAAATGGAAAAAGTAAGGCTAAATTCGTTAATGGGCGATATCCTTCCACTCCTTCGAGTACCTCCCATACAAGAGTCCTTAAAACACGTTTTCACAATTATTGCTCGAATGCTTCAAGCTAGGAACTTGAAATTTTGCATACTTAAGGTTTACAATGTTTGAATCGAAAGTTCCGAACATGATGCAAATCGTATGAGTCCTTCGTGTAGCAGCCTAGAAAAGTCCTTCAAAAATGTATACATGTTACTGAATCCACTATAACTCCAGAACGAATCAAAGCAGGAATTTAAAATTTTACAGGAATTAGTTTTATACCAAAACCGAAACGGAGTTCATTAATTACCGCCATCTGTTGACTCCTTCGGGTAGCTGTCATACAAAAGTCCTTAATAAACATGTTCACCAATATTAAACGATAACTTTAGAACACTTTAAGTTACGACTTTGAAATTTTGTACACATTAATTTTATAATAGTCGCAGCTGAAACTATTAATATGAAAAATATCCCATAAGTCTTTCATGTAGTTGCCATACAAAAATTCTGTAAAAATGTCCTAACTTACTTTATGGAACTTACTATAAAACAAAAAATCGAGTAGCCACTATACACTAGTTTCTACCTGTAAGTAAAAAGTCATGTAATAAATGTTTGTGCACTCCTCATTCTTTTGATATATTTTCAACTAAAATATAAATAGGAGTTCAGTATTTCATCTAGAGTATCATACGATTGGCTTGGAGCCGATCGTGAATGCGTAATGTTTTTTTTTTATTTTTTTGTTAAAAAGTTTGAAGTGTTACGCACATTTTAAGTCCTTGGCGGTATTGAAAATTGCCGAAGTTACAGCTACGTTTTCTGCACGACAACCGACGAAAACCCTTGCGATACAGCAAACATGCTTACTTTCTTTTGCGTTTATATCAAAACTACTCTTTTCGGAACTCGTAACACGATATCTCGTAAACTAGTGGGCCGATGGCTCTGAAATTTTAACACAATACTTTATGAAGTATTATGGAAAGAGTAGCGTAGGATTTTGAAGATTGCTACATTAGTTTTTTTTTTATTGACGTTTTTCGACGTTTTTCTTAGGAAAAAATGCAATTTTTTTTTCTTCGGCTCACCAAAATTTCAAAAAAAATCGCTACGTTACATTCTAGCTACACTATGCATATTAATGGAGAAAACGATGGCATCATATCCCTCGGGGAAATATGCACAGCGTCGCCATTTTTTTTTATTTTTTATTAAAAATTATAATAAACGTTCCTCAAATTGTAATATACCTTGTGTCCAAAAATTAAAAACATGTCTTTTACACTTTCGAAGTTATGAATTTTTTAAAAAACACACATTTTTCGAGCGGTCATGGTAGGAAGACCCCTTAAATCATTGTAATTAAGAATTTATTGGAAGTACCTTTAGTTTCTTGTTCTTTAATAATATTGCATTAAAATTAATGTTATTACAGTAACAGTCTTTACAGTCTTCCGGTTTATCTCATTGTCTAGTTCTAGCGCCTTCATATAGTTTATAAAGAACTTAGCGATAAAAATAATAACTAAAAATAATTTTGTACTTTATTCCATAGTACTGCAAACATAAATCGCCTGCAGTTCTTCAGCCGTCGCAGAAGTCTGTAACACAAAGCCCTCCAAAATCACAAGCAACTACAGCAACAATGCAAACATCAACTACAGTTGGATTGAACCAAATTCAGCGCCGTGTAAATGATACCATAAAAGATTCTTGTAAACCACAACAAACTGCTCAGATGCTAGCCAATAAGCCATCGAGTCATAACTCAAGAAAAAACAGTACCCATGAAATCGGTGTCAATCTTCCTCAAACGATTGCGGTTATAAAAGGCCGGAAATATGTAGTTATCCGTAAACCGACCGTTCCATATCAAGACAGCCAAGCCAAAGAACCAACGAATGAGTGAGTAGTAATGTATTGATTTAATGACAACATTTTTAAACAGTCATTTACATTTATTTTCTTAGATTTGTGCATACATGTATAATTGGTGTGATGATTTTTTTCAAATACACACGATTTTTATTATATTTAGCAAGTAATTACTAGTTGCGATGATTTACCGTAAAAACTAGATTGTAATAATAGAGTCGAAATTAGCGTCTTTGCTCATAGTTCGTTAGCATAACCCATTATACATCTGCGTAAAATGTTTTACTATAGAATAGAAATAACATGTTGAAACTTAATTGTGTTATATTTTAAATTATAATTTTTGCAGGTTTTGCGTGAATTAATTGGAGGAATAATTGATTAGCTCAGTACTTTCTTTTACCCGTTCCGTCCTATTTTCCCAATATTCCAAATTATAAAAATCTGTTCTATCGTTTTTAAGGATGTTTTTTTACTATGACTAATCAGGCTTAGTATACTTCTAAATTAACTTATTTTCTTTTTTAATTAGAACTTCAATTACACATCCTTCATCGCTCTCATTAACGACTGGCGAAGATACTCTGGTTCGAAAACGAGGCACAATAACTAGAACTTCGAAGTCTGAAAATCAACAAGTAATAGATTCAAACAACCAGTCGGTGCAACGTCAGTCGAATTTATTAGTATCGTCTGATAATTTCGCAACTCATTTCTTCAGCAATGTGTCCATTGGGTATCATATTTTATTGCAAACGTTTCAGTATTTAAAAGTTCAGGTAAGATTTCAAAAATTATTTTAAACTAGCCGCGTACCGCGGCTACGCTCGCTAAAACTCTCGCTAAAACATAAACAAATTCATTCTAGATTAATTCCAATCTGTCATTTGTCGTTCAAATTCTCTATAAATTTTGCGAACTAAACGTTTCTATCATGTATCGTCTTTACGAAAAATTTTGTGTACAGCGAAATTTGCCTAAGTGTACTACTATCAGTGTCTACAGATTCATCTTTAATAGCTATATCCCTCAACTTAGTTTTTATAAACCGTGCACCTTCTGTAATAAATATAAAAATGTCTCGGACAATACATTACTGGAAAGTGATAGGCAAGCTCACAAAGAGAGAAAAACAGATGCTCTTAATATGGAAAGGGAGTACAAAATTAAAGCAGTACAAGACAAGGTAAAAACATTAGATGTAACAACTGTACGAAGAAGCACAAGGCGCTTTTATGGAGTGAGTTGTCGCTTACAAAAAAATAATGAAAGCCTCAGACAATTTCCCATGCAAAGAAAAAAGACCTTTTGTATTTATTGAATGCTGGCGTAATACCAAAGGAATACAAATCAATTATTGATTCACTGCCTTGCCTACCAAAGGAACGTACCAGATCAAGTTCCAATTGATAGTGGTTCAGAAAGCCAGGTATCTCTCTAAATAAATTTATCGTCTACAGCCTCAGTTACAATGGTTCCGATCCGATCCGGAAAACGGAGAGTGTTGAGTTTCTCCATCCGACACACATCTAAAGGGAATTTCGGAAAGCCCAGTCACAATCATTCCGGTAATTAGCCGAGACACAAAACGGATGGGTAAAGTTGGCCAACTTTCAACTTCTATCCATTTCGACGCTAAGAGGTGAATTATTGAATTTCACCACCTGCTTCGCCTCACTAAAAATCAGAATTACACCTCGATAGTGTCATTTTGATGCAAGTCGGAACGGAATCATTGTGACTAGAAATTTTTCCCCTCCGACGTTGCCGGATCGGATCGGAACCATTGTAACTGAGGCTTAAACCTAAAAGAGCCTGTTTTAGTAATACTAATTTTGCAGGATTAAGTGCACACTAATTGTAAGTCACAGTTTTGGGATGTTTTAGTGTACAAATATTGTATGTCCAGCCATATTTTCATTAACAACTCTTCAATAAATAATTGCTTATTAAATTCTCAACTTTAATAGAATTTTTGCCCTTAGAAATAAAACCATTCGTTAAATCTTCTCATTTCTAAGAATTACCTTCTGTCAAACATTCAAATATTTTTATCTCAAACCTAACTATTCTGGACATGCGATATGTGTGCTTTAAGCCATCGTTATGCTCACTATAAAATTATATAGTTGGTTTTAAGCTGGCTTTCGTATTAAAAAAGTACAGCGAAATAGGCTTGTGTAGTAGGTGAAGGAACTAGTTCGGAAGATCGTTCCCATAAGTCAAATGAACGAACTAGTTCGCAGTGAAGTCCGGTCCTAGTTCGTTTGTAGGAAGTACTTCGTCATGACATTTGCATACCACGTATCATTCCGCGAAGTTGGAACTGAAAGAAGGAACTAGTTCCTTCCTGAGTCGGGACCCTTTTTCAGTGGGGACCTTATTTATTTTTTTGTTAGGTCTTCACATTCACTCCGAACTTGAAAGGAACTAGTTTCTTCCTGATTGGTGACTGTTTATTTTTAGGTCCTCACATTCAATCCGAACTTGAAACGAACTAGTTCCTTCCTGATTGGGGACCTTGTTTTTTTTTTAGGTCCTCACATTCAATCCGAACTTGATGGGAACCACTTCGTCTGTGAGTGAACTGCGAACTATAGGAACGAACTAGTTCGTTCGCGATCACTAAGGTGAACTAGAATGCGCAAGCCTACAGTGAAATCTATGTACCTTAGACGTAGTAGGCTAGATTAGAGAATTTAACGCGAGTAGCTGCCTCACAGGGGCAGCTATCTATTGAAAAAAGTTATCACAAAGTCATAAAAACAGCAATGTTTGTTTTTGTTTTGCATATAAAAAATGTCAAATCTGCTGTATAAGTGCGCAAAAAAATTTATATTATTATTTTAAACAAAGCTCAAACTATAACATTTTAAATATTTTTCAAGTGAAACTTTTACATCCTGCTATAACGCGTTCTCGATTTATTATGTATTATATGTAACTTGCATACATTTTTTCAAGTTCTTTTGTATACTGCTACACGAAAGACTCATTCGATTAGCATCATATTTGGAATTTTCTCTTCAAACATTGAAAAGATTAACACAAGTTCTAATACCTGCAGCGACACTTCTACTAAAAAATTGTGGTAAATTTAACTTTCATTTTGTCAAACGTTCCTGGGTAAACATGTTTTTAGTAAGTTTTGAACAAATTGTAAGTGCTTGAGACTAGTGATGGGCAAAACAGCTCATTTCAGTGAAGTATTTCGCGCGATGTATACATAAACATATACATTTACTTTTTCTTTTTTCTTATGATGAAAAATGGAATGCCATGGTAATCTTCTCGTACCGCGTCGCGTATTCATTACTAGCCGCGTACCGCAGCTTCGCTTGCTATGCTTGCGTTGTTCCATCGCCCCCTGTAATATGCCGCGTACCGCGGCTACGCTCACGTTGTTCCATCGCCTCTGTTACTCCCGTTTATCCATTGGTCCTGTCTCTCCCGTTGATACATTACTCCCGTTTCGAATACACTTTTTCAGATCAAGAAACTGGAGACATTAAAGCCATTTTTTCATTTTTTACTATTCATTTTTAATTTTTAAGTTTTAATTTTTAATTTTTCATCGCCCCTGTTACTCACGTCACGTGTTCGCAGCCGGTAGTAAAATCGAAAAACATAATAAAAAAAAAAATCAGACATGTTGGGGCGGCTGAATTCGAACCTTCGCTCCCAGATTTCTAGTCAGACGCCTTACCCGCTCGGCTACGACTGCAGTTGTAAACTATCTTTTTTGTGTCTACTTAATCTTATTTAACTTACTAAAAAGCTCAAATGTTGAAATAACTCGCGACCAACAATTTCGGGAATATATAATTTTGTTTCATCGCCCATGTTACTGACATCACGTGTTCGCAGCCGGTAGTAAAATCGAAATATATAAATTACAAAAAAAAAAATCACACATGTTCGCGGTCGGCAGGATTCGAACCGATCATCATCTGATTTCTAGTCAGACGCCTTACCCGCTCGGCTACGACTGCAGTTGTAAATTCTCCTTTTTGTGTCTAGTTCATCTGATTTAACTTACTAAAAAGCTTAAATGTTGAAATAACTCGCGACCACCAATTTCGGGAATTTATAATGATGTTCAGCCGGTAGTAAAATCGAAATACATAAATTAAAAAAAAAAATCACACATTTTCGCGGTCGGCAGGATTCGAACCGATCATCATCTGATTTCTAGTCAGACGCCTTACCCGCTCGGCTACGACTGCAGTTGTAAATTCTCCTTCTTGTTTCTAGTTCGTCTGATTTAACTTACTAAAAAGCTCAAATGTTGAAATAACTCGTGAACCACTAATTTCGGGAATATAAAATTATGTCCGGTACCTGCCCGGTAGTCTCGAGAATGTCCATGCAAAATTCGGGAAGGAACGGTTCACAGGTGTAGGCTACAACCGTAATTTCCATAAAAACTGACTTTATTTTATATATTAGATTATATTGAACACAAAAGAAATTTTTTGTAATCAACCAATGATCCAAATTTAGTACTTTTGATGTTGAATATGGTGCTCAAAAATTCGTCTCAGCGGCCGCGATCATTTGCTTGCGCTGATACTTTGAAAAAAAATTAAGTTATGTCTTCGTTGTGTATATTTCTGAGAAGACGGGTAAAACGAGAAGATTCTGATGGTTGTTTACCTATCTTCTTTCTCACCGTGTTCGTACAGTTCACTCTGTTAGTCTCTGTTTTTTTTTTTGTGTAGGTATAATGTTATTAATTTTTTTTCACGTGTCAAATTGAACTGTAGTTCACCAAAATGAGTGAGTTACTTATTCCTCTCATTCAATGAAGTTTTCTTTTCGAGCAGTTCACTCGTGACCTACTCTACTCTACTATCTTTACTTCAGACTTCAAATAATTTAGTAATGGCATCCCAACTTACTATGGCGGCTGGAGTTTTAATATAATATTTATATAGTGTGTTCCTCAAGGATATCATGAGATGTGGGCCATCGAAAGTATTAAATTGTTGCAGATGAAATGTCGTTTTTGGTAGTGCAATTTTAAACAACTGTAGGTTAGTTTTGGTTGGTAGCTATTGACAGAGATAGCTAACACATAGACCGCTAAATGGGTCCGTTGTGATCCCGCTGCGCCACGCCATAGCACGGCGCCTACGGCTGATGACTGTTTTTGGCTTATATTCAAAGACAAACTGAGCCCAATTGGCCACGGTATTGTTCTATCAAATATTTTTCCGTGTTTCTTGGTGCGAGGCAGAGGAGAGTTGGAAGGAATTGTAGAAAAGAAAGAGGATACCGAACTTAATCAGTTTTAGGAATGGGAAGGAAGATCAGGAATCGGGCGGGGTATTGCAGTGTACTAGAAGGTGTTAATGATAATAATTGATCAGGCTATGATACGATCTAGCAGAACAGCAAAGTTGGCGTGAGTCAGATTCCACTAATAAATTCAGCTCGTCCTTGTCGATCGAAGGTCCTGGGTTACCACGTGACTCACTCACTCCTGAATGGAATTTTTTGATCCATCGCTGTGTGGTTTTTTTGTTTACCGTGTCAGTTCCAAATGCCCTGTTGATGTTTAGGGTTGCCGCCGTTGCGCTGTGGCCAAGTTTAAATTCTTAAAGGAAAATTACCCGTTTTTGACTCGAATCCATTTTTTTTTCTGTCCGATCTCAATGAAGTCCAAACAGAAATGACTCCATGAGTAAATGTAGTTGTATTTGTTACTTCAATACCCAATACCACTTGTGCTACGTGGCGGCAGTATGAGACATGACAATCGCAACTGACTTCACTTCATAGAGAAAAACTAAATTTCACCTGCGACAACCTAATATCATAAATTCGTTTATTCACGAAAATTAAAAAGGGGGGGGGGGGGGGGGTTTCTTTAGAAATTTCATTAGTTTAAGTTTAGATCGCAAATAGTTCGATTAATCGACTAATCGATTAATTTTTTAAAAAAAATAGATTTTTGCAATCGATTGGAGTGTTGTCGATTAATCGACATAATCGATTAGTTAACGTTAAATAATCGAACGAATTTCAACAGTTTAAAGATTCGATGCACGACAGATTTTCCTACATTAGTTAACAAAAAATTAGCTGATAGCACTGATCTGAATGTCAAGTTAACTGCAAATGTGTTAAATATTACGATACCTTCGAGTATCGTATTCGTACCATCTAGTATAATCCGGTTGCAATTCGCGAGGCGATCACTATATTAAATGGCGAAACAGTTGGAGTTCCACGTCTCCTCTTTTTTCGATGGAATCCGAACCTTTATCATCAAGGTAATGCAGCTGATCTTTGGGCGCTCCAGCATTCACTTGCGTGTCAGAGCGCTTCTCAAGCTCATGCAGATGAAGACTTTAATGGAATTTCTGAAGAGCTCAGACAGTTTTTATGTCAACCTGTAGTGAATAGAACAAAAAGTCCTTATGAAATTTGAGAAACACTCAAGTTTCAATTTCCACGGACGCATACCCTTGCAATTAAATACTTATCAGTAATTGCATCTTCGGTACCTGCTGAAAGATTGCTCTCAGAGGCTACTGATATGAGGAACAGGTTGACAGGTTCAAATTTATCAATGCTAATTTTTCTGTCGTCAATAGACGAAATGTTTTGGTTGTGAAGGAAGTAGCAGTACAAACAATTAATTTTGAAATTATGTAACTGGCTATTTTTTTTTCAGTTTCAAGAGAATTTAGTTAATTTTTTTTGTTTCTATGAAAAAATTTTATTTTATAAAAAAAAGATATTTACGAAGAAATAATATCTACGAATTTTATTTCCATTATTTTATGTCTATTATTTAAATTTATTTATTTTTTTCTCATTTTTAGCAAGGGATATTATTTATTTAACCATTAAAAAGAACATACATATATGTATGTACGTTGAAAACTCATATTCACACACATTTTTAACGGACATTTACCGTCACAAGTGAGAGGAAAATTGAAAAAATCTTTACATACATATCTTAATCTCCATCCAGCATCCTCCACCTTCAATCCTCCGTCCTGCATCCACTATCCAACATTCATCATCCATCTTTACCATTTAGTAATGGGAATGCATAACTACTACACCAAAAACGAACGAACTGCCGCTAAATCATATCAAATGTTGAAATAACTCTCGAACCACCAATTGTAAAATGATTTTGTTAATGCAGAAACGAAGTTTCATCGTAATCGGATGAATGATATAGGAAAGCATACGAAACAAACAAACAAAGAATTAGAGCACTAGGGTACTAAAATCGCAAAAAAAATTGAAAAATGTCAAAAAAAATAAAAACAATTTGTTTTTATTCGATCGGTATGTACCAAACTTCACAGGAACTATCCCGAAACTATTCTACACGTTCCCTGAGCGGTTTAGGAGTTCATAGGGAACATAGCCACATTCATACATCCATACATCCATAGTTAAATATGTGGTTCAAATTTGATGTATGGACAATCACTATATGTTAAACGTATGTTGAACCTAGACATTTCAATTCAAATCTACCTATTAAGTTTACGTAAACTTATACGATAACCCTGGGACTTAAGAATTACGCGATTAATCGATTAATTGCTTAAATCCCATCAATGAATCGATTGATCTTAATCGAACATTTTGAAATAATCAATCATACAACAATCGATTCCCATCCCTAGTGTAGAGTATTATAAGTTTAATCCAGCCCGAAAAGTTTGTAGCGCATAGAACCGAGCTTTGGACGAAAAAAAGTTATATTATTTTGTGTTTATTTGGGGCCAAAAACCCCAAATCCGTTTTCTGTCCGTCCATTTGCACGATAACTCAAGAACGCGTTGACCGAGAAAGTTGAAATATTTCACCATCTATACAATGGGAAAACTATGTTCGTTAATGGACGATATCTTTCCACTCCTTCAGGTACCTCCCATACACGAGTCCTTAAAACACGAAATCACAATTATTGCTCAAATGCTTCAGTTAAGAACTTGAAATTTTGCAGTTTACAATGTTTAAAGCGAAAGCTTCGAATATAATGCAAATCGAATGAATCCTTCGTGTAGCAGCCTCCTCGTTTAATTAAAAGGTCCCTGTAACCATAGCAAAGTTGAGCAGACTCTGCATGCTGTTAAAATAAACTTCTTTGATGTTTGCGAAGGTTGGTGCACCCAGAGCTTTCACCCGTCTCCTAGCGAGAGCTTGGCAGTTGCACAGGAGGTGTTCTAGCGTTTCCCGTTCACCGGGGAGTTTACAGTTCCTGCAGATATTGTTCGGCATGCGCCTCAATCAAACAATGGCCGGTAATTATACCGACTAAAGTTGCGCATTGCGCCCTTGGTAGCGCTAACAAGAGTTAAGTTCTTTTTTCATTGAGAGTGCTCCACATTTGTTTCGTGGTTCTGGAGGTTGATGAAGCCTGCCACTTGGCCTCGGACAGGCTTATCATCTTTTTTTCTAGGGAGTTGTAAATAACGTTAAGAAGCGGTGGTACCGAGACCGCGGTTTTTTGCCCAAGGCTAACACCTTTTTTGGAAAGATCATCTGCGAGTACATTTCCTAAAACACTAGTGTGCCCTGGAACCCAACAGGGTTCCTCTTTCCTATTTGAGCACAGTTCCTGTAAAGCGCGTCGACAGTTAAGTACTGCCTTGGATTTGAAAGTTCAGGACTGCAAGGCCATTAAGGCTGCTTGGCTATCTGTATAGATAAAAACTGCACTTGGAAAATACTGTAATTATTCGGCAGCCTGTAGCAAGAGTTTGTTGGAAGATCAAGTGAGTGCACGGCTGCGCCCACTCCGTCCTCCATCTTAGAACCGGCAGTATAGATATTAATCAACCCCGCAGAGTCACCGGTTCTAACCTTCCAGTATTCTCTGCTTGGTATATTTATGACGAACTTCCTGTCAAACCAGAGCTTAAGATCTGTGTACTCCGTAGTCCCTGTTGTAGGTAGGCCGATTTACTGTGCCCGTATGTACATGTTTTGAGCGGATTTGACTCTCTGAGTATTAGGGCGTATAAAAGAATATATTATTATTATTATTATCTGGCATGGCCATTTAGGTTTAGCTCAATGTTACCCATCGTAGGTAGCTTAAACTGTTGAGTCTTTGTTCTTCTAGTAAAAACAACCATTTCCGTTTTTGATGGATTAACGTTGAGCCCTCTGGTTCCAGACCAGGGTAGTAGCTTATTAAAAGCCCGCGTTGTAAGCGTGTTTGTGTACCTACCTGATGATAGGATCACCACGTCATCGGCATAGGCTACAAAATCCACCCCCGAGTTGTCAAGATCTTTCAGTGCCCCATTTAGAGTGTCCACAAAAGTGCTGATAGTACCCCTCCTTGTGGAGTACCTTTATTAGTAATTTTGAAGGAACGGGCATTACCCCATTCTGACTATATCGACCTACTTCTAAGCAGTGTTTCGATCCATTTACTTTTAGTACTGTGGACATTTGCAGAGCCCAGAGCCTCAAAAATTGCCTCCGTCGTAACATTTTTGAAAGCCCCTTCTATATCCAAGAAAGTTTCCAATGTGAACTCCTTGTACTGTAGCTATCTCTCGATTGTACCCACAACCTTATGCACTGCCGTGTCTACCGATTTCCCTTTGATCTATGCGTGTTGGACCTTAGAGAGGTGGCTAGAATCTAAGGTTTCCCTGATAAACCCATCTAGTATCCTTTCCAGTGTCTTAAGAGTAAAAGATGTCAGGCTGATGTGTCTGTAGTCCTTCGGATTAACGTGACTACTTTTACCCGCTTTCGGTATAAATAACACTCGAGCGTTCCTCCATACCTGGGGCACGTAATTGAGTTTCAGGCAACCTTTAAAAATGGCCTGTAGCCATGGAACCACCAGACTCTACATTTTGTAGCATGGCAGGTATAATTCCATCCGGTCCCGGCGACTTGTAAGGGGCGAAAGAGTTAATAGCCCACCTATCTGGCAGAGAAGAGCCCTGGGATGCTGGACATAAACGAGTTGTCCCCTGCTGCAGTGTGAGTAAGGTCCGAATCCCGGCAGCCTGGAAAATGAGCGCTTAAAAGGGCTTCAAGTGTTTCCTTGCTATCCTTCGTCCAACTACCATCCATCCTACTCAGCAGAGCCGACGGAGTAGGATTCTTAGATATAAGTTTCCTGAGTCTTGAGGCTTCTAACGTTCTCTCGATCTGGCGGCAGAAATTTCTCCAGCTGTCTCGTTTCGATTTTTTCAGTTCCCACTTGAAGATCTTTAGTTCTTTAGTTCCTATATTCGACCCACGCTTCCGTTTGATTGGTGCCCTTCGCCGAGTTAAAGAGTTTTTGGTCTTTCCTCCGGGAATCCTTACTTGGGTTGGGATTTTCTCGACGGTTTCCTACGGGGGCAAGCCTTTTCGAAGGCTTTTTTCAGAGTGTTAGTTAAGAAGTTTGTAGTATAATCCAGAGTGCGCGTATTCCAAATATATTCAGGCACCCTATCTTCGAGTCTGTTCCTTGCTATATCTGAAAACATCGCCCAATTTGTTTTTGTTGGATTTCTATAGGCTGTGATACTGGTGCTAAAACTCGAGGCCACTACGAACCCTATGTACCTGTGATCCGAGAAAGATGGGCTATCCAAGACCATCCAGCTCTCCATACGACAGCCATCCGTATACGTGTACAGCGTCAAGTCAAGTACGTTTTCGCTGGTTGGACCCTTATATGTCGGTGTGTCCCCACGGTTACCGATTAGTAGGTTAGTATTGAGAATGAAATGCAATAAAGACTCACCCCTTTCGTTGATATCCTTACTATCCCATATCGTGTGATGAGCGTTCGCGTCACTGCCGACTACTATTACTAGAGTCTGCAGCTCCACTGGAGGAGATGGCCTATCATGCGCCAAGTAAGCCGACGCGAGAAGCAGCGGCTGCTGTCCACTCGCTCCCTCTATCAGTGCCACTGTCAAATCGCTTGTGCTGTAATTTGACGTTAGAAAAGCATTAAGGTTCTTTTTGACCATTATGGCCGATCGTTTCTTACCTTCCTTCCGTGAGAAAATCGTATAGTAATTTCGTGACGCCAGTGATCCCCGTTGCCAGTTATCCAAGGTTCCTGGATAAGTGCCACATCGTAGTTCCCTTCTTCAAGAGTGAGATGTAGCTCAGCCGAAGCTAAACTACTGTGATGGAAATTTATCTGAATCAGACTTAGCATCTTGGGAAGCTAAGATTATCGGTATCGAGACCTGGGTAAGCTTAGCGTCCGGATCCGAAGTTTAGGATCGCTCTCTACCTCCGTATTTAGGCTGATATTTGTGGCGACCGCGGTCAGAATATCCATCCCCAGATTCTTCTCCACTTCGTTGGCCTCGAGAGTGTTAACATTCCCATCTTTGGAAACACGTTTCTCATGACAAAGATAAACACTCCCGATTCCTCAAGCCATTTTCCCGAAGCGGGGATATAGCAGATCCTCAGCCTTTTCGTTGATCTGGAGAATGACCTTTTGACCTCCACCTATGGCGGCCGGCTCATTTATTCACTACAACTCCCAATAGGAGTTAAAGCAGAGATTCAAAATTTCACAGGAATTACTTTTTATATCAAAACCAATTCTGAGTTCATTAATTGGCGCCATCCTTCGGGTAACTGTCTTATAAAAATCCTTAGAACGCTTTAACTTACGACTTCGAAATTGTGTACATGTTGTCTTTTAACTTTTTCAGAAATATAGTAACTTACCACGTACTTCCAATTTAAAAACTAATCCGCGTACCATATTGACGCAATTTTTGTAATTTGATCACTTCACTCATATTCTCAAAAATCTATTACCTCTTCCACTTCATCTTCGAATGCATCCTATACCATTTGTTGTATAACTTTAATTTTGTCAAATATTTAAACAGACTTTTTCGTAAATGAATTTATAACCTCATTCACGTGGTCAACGACGTATCGCTACGGAGCACTTCGTTGTACCAGGTGAACACACGAAATTTTGCTACGGAGTGATTTTTCTACAACGTTGCAAAACCGCGTAGTGTAGTGTAGTGGATTAGCTAATCCTCCCACGAGAACACTCGTCGTTGCGCTCCGTAGCACTTTTCTTGTCAAATGTCAAAAAACTAGATTGGATTTTATCTACGATTTTACTTGTAGCCCCTTTACCCATCCAACATTTAGGCAAATTGTGCCTTACCAATAAAAAGGTAATATTGCAGCGGTGATAAAAATTCTAGAAAACTCTTGCATTTTTATGATGTTTACTCTTGTTTGACAATACACTGCGTTTTTGTTATGCTGGCACTCATTTCACGCGTACAAACAATTGCCCTCTCAGCACAAGGCAACCTTTTGGCAATAATTATTACTAAACCCGGACAGTAAAGCCAGTAGAGTTCGATCCCCTTCGGCAACTTGCCGGCGCGTCAACTTTTTAGTCCGTCGAGCCTATCGCTTTCCTTCGGACAAATCATATCACGGCAATAGGCAATTATTACCATGGTAACACGATTTTGCTGTTGCTTTCTTATTGCCATGTTTCACTGAATAATAAAAGAAAAAATTACGTTTTAGACATAAAATGACAAATGTAACAGTTTTTTCTAATAACATAAATACCTCTTGTGACAGTTGTAAACAAAAAAAATCTGCCAATGGTCTGGGCGCAACATTATTATTTTTTCGGCAGAAGTTTCAAACACGTTCAATTCTGAGATGCGGTGTGGTTACTATGTGACTGAAAACCTAACAAAAACTTCGGGAAGCGGTTAGAATAACATATGAATTACATATTGTGGTCTAGGGGTTGAAAAGAGAAAAAACCTAAAAATAGTTGATTATTAAAAGTCCTTGGAAGAGGAAAGATATTTCATATCTGATCAATAGCTCACTTCTGTAACTTATGAATGAAAAATTTCTCACCAAAAAGTCAAAATGAGGACGAATTAATGCAGTTTTCTCTCTGTACTCTCACCAAATGAAAAAACACCGTAATTGACTACGCATTTGGCAAACTTTCATTTCTCATTTGGTTAGAATACAGAGAGAAAACTGCATCAATTCGTCCTCATTTTGACTTTTTGGAGAGAAATTTCTCATTCATAAGTTACAGAACTGAGCTACAGATCTGAGAGATATGGAAGAACTCCTGAAAATATTTACAACCACCTTACACTCCCTTAGGGGTCGAATTTCAAAAAAATCTTGAAAACACTTTTTAGATATTCATATGAAGAATCTGTAGAATAAAAACGAATTTAGTATTTGGTAAGACCTAGTAGATTTTTTAGATTTTTTAGATTTTATCAGCATTACTTTTCCAGTTGATATACATGTACACACCGAGTTTCAACTTTCTAGCATAAGCCGTTCTATAATTAGGAAAAACACCCCACCCCAGTACCATACTACACCTAAAAAAAAATCCATTTTTCCAATATGCCACTATAGCTCTATCTAAATACCAAGTTTCAGCTTTAATCATTATACCTAGGTTCTAAAGATATACACATTAAAACTTTTTCCTTTTCACTCTCTTCTACTCTCACCCTCTGCACCCACACCACCAAATTTTTCCCTGCTAGGGTTCCATTGGGCCTACTTGTGGTAAAAAACTTGAGCATCTATCTTACACTGTACACTTACACTTACACGATAGGTATGAAACGTGATTTTTTTGAAAAATTCTTATCCCCTCCCTTAAGTTTTATTTGCTTACCATTAATTTTAGAATGTGTCGATCTCGGCTTTCTTGCGCTTCGAACGCATTATTTTTTCCCCCACTCTCACACCCCTTCTCCCATATTAGCAATTTTTTGCAAATTGGTCCACTATCAAAGCTCTATAGAAATTCCAAGTTTCAGTCTCCTAACGTAAGCGGTTGCTGAGATCTAGAAACCAACATTCTTCGTCTAAAACGCTTCCCTCTCCGCCCCCTCATACCCACACCCTTCTAAAAGATACCACTCGTAGAGGTTCACCCAATCTACCCACCATAAATATTTCATGATAATACCTCAACGGGCTTGGGAGCTACGTGCCTTCAAACTATTTTGCGTACGGCGGACGGCGCACAGTGGGGCGTTTGCCCGATCTAGCTGGCCAAAATTATTTTCATTGTCGATTCAACTGAAAATAAGGTATTATAATGTTATTATGAAGTAATAACATTATTGAAACCTATTTATTGAAAAAAAATTGTTTTGAATACTAAATAGATGTAAAATTTATTTTGGTGTATCTTTTCAGAGCACATTTTTAACGGAAATTACTAGTTTTCTGAGCAAAATACTGTTTATTTCCATAATAAATATAGTTTATTGTACATAATTGATTAATTTTTTTTATATCAAAACAATAAAAATTATTCTGAAGAAATCGGTTCCTCGTCTGATTCTTCAGTTTCATCCATATCATCAGCTGTACTTGAAGTATATCCATAGTCACTAGGTAACAACATTTCCAAGGTTATTGACGAAAATGGTTTGCTTTTTTTGGGAGCTGGCCTCATGCTTGTTATGTCCGAGGTAAGCAAAAGTCTGTTTATTACATCCTTGTTGCAGAACTCTCTGGTAAACTTTCTTGCCTCGTTGAGTCGATATATGCGAAAGTGTTTATTGCTTGCCTCAGATGCTTCTTCCGACAGTTGCCCGATTGTTAACAAAGCATTTTCGATCACTGTCGGCCCATGTACTAAAATCTTATGCATGGTGGTATCCCATCCATGGGTATAGGTTCACATATAACTTTGCAGTGTCCATAGCATAGCTTGCGAATTTCGAGGTATTCACCTTGTGTCCAGAAGATATGACTTCGAGGATTATTTTAAATCTTTGTATCAAATTAACATCGACTCCAGTTATTTCAGCCGATAACTCCGGATCCGCAAAAAACCTTCGGCTGGTATTTCCATCATTGGTATTGCCAAATCCTTGCTTGGGAATATCAACAAGGAGGCCTAATCTTTCTCGAAATTTTTTTTGTATGCTGTGTTTTCGCATATGCACAGCAGTTTTGTCATCTTCAGACTTTATTATCCACTTCTTTACATCTAATTTATATGACAAGTGCAATAAGGTAATATCGAAAGACCAAATGTCAGTGCTGATGGAGTAAATTCTTTTTGTAAAGACAGGTGATTAAAATCTTTCGAAGTCGCACCGCAAATGTAACATCTCATCGAAGATGTTGTATTGGTAGCAGCATTACATACGTTACCGTCTACCATAGTGAATGTTAGTACGTGCTTTACTGTGAGCGTTCTGTTTCCTTCAATTATCGACTTTTCCAAATTGTCAATTTGATCCTGTATGTATTTAATTTCCTTATTAATAATTTCCGTAGATTCTTTTGTAAAAACTATTCTAATCGGACGACAGTATCGAGGAGAAGACGGTGTAGGATTTTGCCAAAGAATTTTAATCCCGTTATTTATTTTACAGTTCAATTGTAGCGGCACAATGAAACTTTGGAAAACGTTACTATCAATGTCCGAATTATTTTCGAATCTTTGTTTATATACTGTCTGTTGTGATCCATCGCATCCCCACTTTGTTATCAGCTGCATTGATTGAGCTTCTTCTTCGTTCAAGGAACTTATTACTTCACTGAGGTATTCAATTAATCTTGCACTTGTATGATCCAATAGATCTTGCAGATTAATTTCTGCAGAAGTAGCTGATACTTGGTATGATTCTGGCCTAGGGTAACAATCTTTCTTGAGCTTTTGTAAAATTTTGTAGCAGGGGTAAGCCTTTGGAGCACCACTTCTAATTAAATTATTTCATACTGGTTTCTGCTCAAATCTGCTTCAACGAATATTGTAAGGCCATGTACAGGGTGCAGTGGTTTGTCCTTTTTTCCAAGCTGGTGCGGTAGGCTTTCTTGTACTTAGTTGCTCGAGTTGGACTCGACGTAATATCCTGTAAGTCTTTTGACGCATCCCTGTTTCCGGAAGATCGTAGTTTCATCCGGGCAGCAAACGTCAATTCCTCCGTGCTCATCTTTTTACGCACTGTTTTCGTTATCCTTCGTTTTGTTCGATTGCTTGATTCCTTGAAGATTTTAGCCGGTTGTCCTGCATGAAAAGTGCTCTTGGGTATTTCAAAGGTTCCTTTCAGCCAATCTTCGTTGTTTTTCCTGAACGTACTATCCGTCCTGTTTGCAGCTACCTATTTACTCTTGAACTTCGTCTTTAAGTTGTGCACTTTTTTTTAAATGCATCCAGAAAATTCTCCGCTAAGCTCGCACGTTCAAATAGGTAGTTTTCCAAAAATTCCAACTTTTTGTTAAAATTGCGGTATCCGCTTCCTTCCATCACATCGTATAAATAATTCATTGTCAGTAGTGTAACTCCAGATGATCCTACAAGAAACGAAAAAAAAATGTAGCAGGACTAAAATTTAAAGTACGAATATTTCGAATTTCCGCTATCAACATAAACTGTTATAAAATCTCGCTGGGCAGATAAAGGCCGGAAATTTTTTTTACTACTTAAGAATGAATATTTGACCTTCATATTTCCACATAAATTTTGGCGGAGTCGTGCGAAGTTATATAACTTTTTCAATTTTGAAAATGTTACTTTTCCAAGAAATAGATATCAAATTATAGTAAAATTTAAAACTATCTAGTTCAAAAACTATATATCCTTGAAAACACATAAATGGTAAAAATGAAATACATACCTGCTACTTCAATATCCATTTTTCAAAATTTCTTAATTTTACTTTAAACTCACGAAAAAGTTATGTGATCACAGTTAGTTTTTAACATAGGTTTTTCCGTTAGAAATTATCTTTTACAAATGGCAACTTTGAGCTAAGCCCACGGCTTTTATAGTAAATACAGGTTAAAAAAAACCCTTCTTGAAACTCCCTAATTTGGTTGGACAATTAGGACATAAAATGCTGGTTAACATTTGCATGGTTAAAAAACCGAATTTTGGCCAGCTAGATCGGGCAAACGCCCCACTGTGCGGCGTACAAACAGAAATTTTTTTTTTTTGCTTTTTTGGGGTCTACTAGTCCTAAAACGTGAAAATACAATGTTTCAGGATAGCAAATTTTTTTGAAATTTCAAGTCGATCACAATTCTTTATTATTAAAAAATAATAAAGCAATAAGAGTGCGAAACGTCAATTCACTTCACGTGAACAATCATATATCAACCGGATTTAATAATACGCTACACTACACTACGCTAGCGATTGTGAATGTCGATTGTCACCGACAGTTGTCACTTTGATCGGCATTTTCCGTCCCGTAACGCCTGAAGAAAATTAACGCCGATGAAAATCTTTGGATTACAATATCTTCCGAAGCAAGCAAGGAAGATAAAATTTGGAACAAAGTCTATCGGTGCACCAACTAACATGATATTATAAAAAAAATATTTTATTATTAAAATAATAAAGTAATTCCACCGCTAAAAAAACCGGGTGTGAAAGGTTTAAGCCGGCCAATTACAAGTGGCTTCCTTTTATTTATTCCAATGCAGGCTAGAAAAGGTAACCGCGGCTAGTAATTTTTGTGTACTAGGTGTTGTTTTATCTGGAAGAAGCTTCCAAAAGAGCTCATTTTCATCTGTGTTTGACGTTTCAACGGAGTTAGGAAAGAAAAGTAAGGTCCCATCTGTAGTCTATCCTTGATCGAATGACCCTATAATGATTTGAATTTAAAATCTTAAAAAAGGGTCTTAATTTCTCAAAATACAGCAAGAACATAGAAATCATTCGCAACGCCAGATTTTTATGTATTTTTCTGTAATTTGTACAGCCTTCCTCTAATGTTTTCTAGAATTTTATATTCATAAGGAGAGTCGTACAAAATTGAAAGGAGTAGTACAGTAGTACATGACGTTCAATGGTAGTAAAAATACTGCTATTGTACTACAAACGACAGCGCTGGTCGTGACTAATGTCACATGTTTCCATGTTAACAAGTGGACCTATCGAAACCAATAGACTTTTTTTTTACAATAGTTAAGGGGGGAGGCGACAGTAGCGGCTTCGGAATATCGATTTTTTTTTTTTGTCTTAAAAGGCTCTTTAGGGTCCCAAAAATGTTGTACCTGAAATTCGAATGTAGCGGGGCCTACCCTACTGGTGAAAGAGAGCCTACTTAAAACTTTGAACGCGTTTTTCTCGAAACAAGGTTTTTTGAGCTGGCCGGTCGTTTTATTTACACAATTTTCAACTTTTGGACTTGCGGTTTTAACAGGCTATTGATAACTGTTTTTTCCAGAGAAGCATGTAGGGTTTTTGCGATATATTGCATATTCAAAAAGTTATAAGCAATTTTCTAGCGACTTTTTTTTTTTTTTTTCAAAAGTTCGCCATTTTAACAAAAAAATTTAAAAAAAAAAAAAATCCTACGTGCTTCTCTAGCTTTTATTATGACTTATCGAAAATTTCATTGACCCACCATTTTTCTTTGAAATTGCACGAGAAAAACGACCAGCCGTGGAGCACTAAAAAAAGGCGTCCATTGGAAACAGCTGGGAATTCGCCATTTCGCTTATATGGACTTTCAGTTATATGCAAAAACATTCTTCAAGACTTGTATAATAAAGTGCCTTTTACCAAATTTCGATATGCTTTATAGTTTCTTCAATAATCCTATCACAAAATGACCCGTAAAAAAGGCCCGCTACTGTGGCCTCCCCCCTTAAGGCATCGCTCCACATAACCTGCTCTTTGTAGCTTACGAAATTTTATAAGAGTCGATGCGGCTGGGTCGTCGTAGATGTTATACAACTCGTTGTTGTATCGGATTTGCCATTTAGTGCCTTTTCTTACTGGTCCCAAAAATACTGGTTCCGCTACTTGAGGCGTTTTCCTCTCGTTTCATTTGTTATTCCCAAGTTATTTTGACAAACTTATAAAAATAAAAAAAATTAAAATATATTTTTTTTCAGGAACTTCTTCGTGCTGCTTGTGTTTGCCGTGTATGGAACGTCGTGGCTAATCATCGATCATTATGGGAGACAGTTCGTATGAAGAACTCACAAGTTAATAATTGGACTGGGCTAGCAGCTGCACTTAAACGAAATGAAACGAAACACCTAGATTTGAGAAAAATGATTTCAAGCACAAACGGCGAAGAAATGTGGGCAAGCTTCTCTAAAAATATCAAAAAAGTGGAATCGCTTGAAACAATTGATCTCTGTCGCTGTTCATCAAGAATTGTCGAAGGTCTATTCCTTTCGAATCCACAATTGAGAGTAATCAACGCAGTAGCAATTAAGGACGATGTTTTCAGTCTTGAAAATATTGACAATTTAAAAAATCTGCAAGAGTTGCGATTGAAATCGATCGATGGGTTTTCACTAGATAGTGATCTTCACGCATTAAAAACATTGAAAAATTTGAAGCATTTATCATTGACGTCGATTCGAGAATTCGGTACAAAAGACATATTAGTTTTATCAGAACTGGTTTGTCTCGAATCATTAGAGCTGGGAGAGTGTAACGACTTGGGAATTGTATTTGCAACTGAGGTTCTAAGAAAATTGACGAATTTGGAGCGACTCCGATTGGAGAAGGGCCAAGAAACTTGTTGTACTTTAGAAATTCTTGAAGCTGTCTCGAAACTTGAAAAATTGATTCAATTGGAGTTAGTAAATTTTGACATAAAAAACGGGTTTGATGAGAAATTATCGAAGTGTAAAAACATTAAAAGACTATTACTTATACCAACGTATATATCGCAGTCAGCGACCACAAATAACATTGTCTTGAGTGCAGTTTTAGAATTATCTGAAACGTTACAAATTTTAACGTGGGCAGTTACTCTAGAGCTTCTGCGCGTGACTGCGCTTTATGTGGATCAATGTGACAATAAGAAAAAAGACAAAAAATTTTTCGATGAAAGTATACCCGTACTGAAACCGGTACCCGGTATTCTTGATGATATTGAAAAAACACAAAAATCCACTTCTGATGTGCCACAAGTTGAAATCTTACCTCTGGTTCGCGTTGAAAAAATTTTAGTTACGGGCATGCCGAATACCAAATTTAAAATCTTAAAGGTTCCATACCATGCAACGTGGCGACAAAATCTCGTTGATATTCCATGAAAAATAAGTTTACGTTACGTTTAATAGATGTTAAGTTTCTTGTTAACTTTTTTTTATTCTGTATAGTCCAGAAGGTACTAGGATTTATTTACCTTAAGCTAAATGAAGCGAAATTGAAAATGTTTATCTGGTTCGAATTCGCAATACAGAATGAGGCGTGAAAAATATATGCCCTACAACATTTTTCCTTAAATTTTGACTTTCGATCTCTGGACTTACGTTTTTTTTTTCGATTTTATAAGAGCCTGTTTATTTTAAGTAAATTTTTCGTGACAATTAAATAAAATCGCAAAGTGGACACTTATTCCGATGCTGAAAAAATGAGATTGATTGGTTTCTATGGCGAGATTTTTACTTTTAACAAGTTATTCATCTAATATTTTTGGATATGTTATAAATTTCTGCACAAGTCATCCGTATCAGAAGTATGTAGAGCGATTTCAGATATTAAATTTTGCAAAAAAAAAATATTTTTGTACAGTATACACTACTTGAGTAAATAATATAAAATTAAGACTATGTAATTGATGTGAATGAGAAAAAACATTTTTATGTATAGGTATTAATTATTATACACTTTCGTTCATCAAATGCGCTATTAAAGGAGAGGATGTAAAATAATTGTAACTAAATTTCTGCGTTCGAAATATTTTCAGAAATTAATTCGTTTAAAATAACATTTCACGCATAAGGTAAGATTTATTTTTAAGACAATATTGGAAATGATTATTATATAAATACACATTAAATCGAAAATCAAATATATTCGATTTTGTTCAACATTTTGAATGTTTTAGTAAAATCTTTAAATTGACACCATGTTTTCTTATTTCTCGTTCGGAATACAAAAAAAAGTCATCTTCAATATTTGATTGTTTTCGGATATTGATGACAATTGTTTTTAAGCATTTCTGATATCTCTCCCACAAAGTAGGAGTAGTAGACAATTATTTAGACAGCCTTTGTGCTAATTTCGATAGCAGACAACCAACTATTGCCTTCTGAGCTTGCCTTGTTAAATTTGTTCATCTAATATTCACCCGTATAGCGAATGTCGCGGTCACGTCACTTCGATGCCGATTCAAACTGTCACGTCGATCGAAAAAAGCGATTGTGTAACTCCATCGACGCGACTCAATGGCATTGCCATATTGATATGTATGTATCAGCTGTAAATTGTGAATTTAAGTTTATATATGCCTTCGTTTACAACTATGACGTTATTTTTCTTCAATATCAAATGCTACATTCAAAGTTAAGATGCGGATAATGCTTTTTTCTAAAGTGGAAAAGCAATACATCTTGTTCGGCTCATTTGTGGCTCTCACTTATGCTTGCATCTCGTGACGGTAGTCTCAAAGAAGTGCCGAAAATTCGAGCCATATTTCTTTAATGTGTGTCGATCTACACCACTTTTAATGACGATTACTTGTTGCGAACCCATCAAAATAAGGAAAGAAACATCTTTTTGTCAAATATATACTTGCATTTTTGCATCGACGTTAATTTTCTTCAGGCGTCACGGACTTGAATCTCATCGACGGAAAATCCCTATCAAAGTGACAACTGTCGATGACTATCGACATACACAATCGCTTTTTCATGCGCATGTCGATATCGAATCGGCGTTGAAGTAACGTGACGTGAAATAGCAAAAGTTCGTATTATGAAACTTGACAATTGGAAAGTCACTTCATTTCCAGCTCGATTGAGTTTGACATTTCTTACAAATAAATACTCACTCGATCGACTCTCATAATACGCAGTTCTCTTTACTCTTACTAAAAGTTGAGTGAAACGCGACAAGTAGGCAGTCGTCGAGTTTCATAGTTGCAGAATGTGAGTTTTTTGGTCGAGTCGAGTTTGTAATAGGCCTGACTGTCTCTAATGTAAAATCCAATTTAATTGGTCCAAGTGCCAATACAATTTGTTTTTGCTCCCTATATTCTTCGCTACGTGACATGTATATATGATATGAGCCGTTGATTTTGAAAGTGTAATAAGTCCATTTCGTTTTTAAATCGACATGCTTAACAGTTTAAGTTTTAACATGTTTAAAAATATTTATGCCATCTTTCAGAAAAAACTTACTTGTATTTCTTAAAAGTGTGATGAAACAATTGCATAAATAGATTCTCAGAAAGTTGCTTCGTGTTGTATAGAATAATGCTACAATGTCACAAAAAATATTTTTTTCAAAATGGACTTTTTCCACTTTCAAATACAACGGCTTATGTTTATTACGGTTTATTCTTCCGTTTGGAAAGTGGCTAAAATTATTCCCGTTCCCAAAAGTTGCTAATCCTGATATTAAGGGGCAAATGTATACCTTTGGGAGACAATAGCATTGGCTTTTTTTTATAGCGAATTGAGGACATAATACTGTATATAACATACGTTTGTTAAGGTATCATTTATTAGCAGTACACCGGAGTTGAAAACGGTTCTATAAGGTAAATGGACAGAAATCTTCGACTCAGCTAACCGGAAACTTGTAGAATCAATGCAAAATAGATGCAAGGCGGTCCTGAATAAAAAAGAAGATCCCACCAAATAATAATTTAGCATTTTAAATTAAAAATAATAAAAAAAAATCGTTTGACCCAATAATTAAGTGATGTTAGATTTCATTTATTTGAATTGCTTTTATTTATTTCATATATTTGCGTAATATATATTTTGAAAAAAAAAAACTTATTTCCATGAGTATATAGTAAAGACAATAAAAAATGATTTTTTATTTTATTTTCTCTTCGTTTCAGTCATAATTTTGCCCCAAACATTGTTTTTGGTCTCGACCCAATAGTTATGTGAGCAACTGTATTTGTATCGTTCGCAAACTGAAACGTCGTAAAGCGAGGTATTGGTGTACTCGTATTTAGGAAGATATGACCGGACTAGAGGAGTCGAACTCTTGAGCAAGAGCCGTGTAGACGTAACCAGAGTCACGGTGGTCAGTACGGGCCACTGATCAATCGGCAACCAAGCGGCAGACTGGACATTCCCTTTAACGTCAATTGGCGCAGAGTGGGGATGCGAATGAGAGGGAAACTGATATCCACCTTCTTGGCAAGTGTCCGGCCCTAGCTAGAGCCAGACTTCGTTCATTAGGCAAATCTTTCTTTGATAAAATTGATGAGATCTCGAAAAATAACGTTGGAGTATTTATTATCTTTTTAAACAGCTCTTGATGGAGCATTCTAGCCCCATGTCCCAAGTCTTCATTTACTTCATCAGGCCCCAGGTTAAGTGAGTCGTGGTATCACAACGGAACTTTCTTTGGTAATTGAGCACTGTTTGGACGGACTGGCCACCACAAAAACCAACAAACCTGAATACCGGTAGGGGCAAGTGGCTTACTCGTGACCTTGAATTTTTGTTTTCCGATTAACAATGGGTTTTCAGATTCTTTTGTGAATTTTTTTTTTTGGAAATCACTCGCCCCAAACTACGCCCCAAGCATAGAGATACTGGAAACGACAAGCCACAGGTTTTGTATAAGACTCTTTGAAGCCAGAGAACAGAGACAAAACAGGGTCGTTATATCAAATTGTTGATGTATAGCCTGTTTCGAGAGCGGGATATAATAGGTGTGTTTTTTTCAACTGGATCAGATCACGATTGAAAAAAACGATGTGGCTCATCCCAAAAGCTTATTTAGCAGGGTTCACAATCCTGTTGTTAATGCCTCAGATAAATTGTCAGCAGGAAAAGTTTCGTATACTATACGGCAAAACGGAACTGTATAAAGGTCATATAACACCCATGTATAGTTTTTGGCTACGAGATATGAAAAACTATCCCACCCCTGTACGTTGCTACCCCCTCAAACGAACCTGTTCTATCTGCTGGGTGCAAATATCTGCTACTAATGTTGCAGGGCGCCATCTCTGACAATATTGAAATAGTGACAATTTAAAAAGCTTTGGAGGGGAAATCTGATAAAACACTTGATCCATTGCCCTCTGGATAAAAGCCGCGCAACTGAATTTTCAAAGAGCGAAAATGCCTCGATTTCCCCTCGATGAGTGAAGATTTTGTATGGAGATCGAGCCATGACGTCACCAATTGAGGCAAAATCGAGGCATTTCTCATGACGAACTGACATATGTGCGCGGCCTGAGTTTAAGTTGGCGGTGCTTGATCCCATTTTGATTTTGGATCATCTCTTTGTTGTTGTTTATCCAGTTGAAAAAAACACACCTAATATAAATGTGAATGAGAAAAACAGGGTCGTTATGTCAATTGTTGTTGTTTTGCGTGTGATTCAATGTGGCATCTGCCTTCAACTTGTTGTGTTGCCGCCGGAAATCGGAAGTTCCGTCCGGTGGTTGTGAATGCTTTCGATGCGCTAAGATCTGTCGGGCATCGGTTGCATTCACAATTACCTGCACCGTTTAAACACTGGAACGACCGAAACCGGCTTGGCTGGGAAAAGGTCCGCTACGGCATAGATGCGAGGGGAGAACGGACGACAGCTTGGCGAGAGAAGTTCCCTTTTAATCAGTACGAAACACAAGTCGGAAATTTGTTATCGTACGCGATGTGTTTAAAAATTCGGTGAAATATTCAAAATTAGTAAAATCCGTGCGCATTTTGAAATTCGCGAAGCGCCGGCATGTTTCTGTAGGGAAGCAGGATCGGGCACTCAACGAAACTCCTTTTTGGCAGGCAACTCCAAAACCTGTCGTCACACACGCAAGTGGGGCAAAATTCGAATATCGACCATTTTGTGAAGTGACGAGGTGGTATCGATCGGCTCGGCGTGATCTTTGGTTTTAGCTTGCATCGCCCCATTCTTGAAAAGGAATTCGCGTCTTCAAAAAAAGAAGACAAAAGACTATTCTAGTCGAAAGAGACCGCGTTAAAACGTTCAGTTTTCCTGCGGAACCGTGTCCCAAAAGTTTAACGTAGTGTTTTAGCCCTTTTGCGTCCCGGTTCGCCGCACGCCATAACGAAATCAATTTCTAGTCGCGTGTGCGGCTAAACCACGCAACACAAAACAAAAAAAAAGCCAGGAATATCATATTTTCCGGATTATTAATAGAAGAAATCGTACGCCACATTTTTATTTCAATTCCAAATTCCATCGCTGGAAACGTCATCGAAAATTTACAAACTGTTGCAACAACAACAACAACGAAATAGAAAAAACCATCGTGTCCGTTCAAATCTCTGGTACGTTTTCGTCACTGTTTTGAGTTTTATTTTGCCGCTGGATGAGTTCTAAACTGTTCGTGATAATCCAAAAATTCGTCTGTCGTATGTGCAAAGCCTCAAGTGCTGCTTTAATTCTCGGTCATTGTCGATAGACGAGACAAAGATTTCCAAATTTACATTGTTCAAAGTGTTGTAGTCGAGATAGAAATCAAAAGAAGAAGAATCAAATGAGTGAACTGTGTGAATTGCTACCTCTGTGAACTTAGCACCCCACTCTAAAAAATACCTAGCAATGAATACCTAGCAATGTGAAAAAAGGCAAAGTCTGAGTTGTTTCCGCGTCAAATATTTCGTGCTCGGGTACAATTCTTTCATGCATAATGTGCTCAGTGAAATTTAGTTAATATACGAAAGAAACGACGACAGAGCGAAGCGAATCTTCAAATAAACATTTAAATTGAAGACTACAAGGTCGTACCTTGAGTGGTGTCGCATACGTATTCCCGTTACATTGGGGTGTACGCGTGCGTTCGCATTGACAGGTGCAAAGGAAAAATCAAATTCGGTTACAGTTTCTAGTGTCGTGAAAATGCCTCTCGATGACGTCGGTTTAAGCGATAGGAATTTCGCTCATAAAGATCCGGCAAGTGGCTGTTTTTTTTTTGCCCCGGCGTCGGAAAAAGAATCGCAAAGCATTTCACAGTTGTTTTTCTTTTCAATGCGCATGAGCTAGTTAATTTCTGGCCGTTGTCTTCGCAGTAAACAGTTTTTTTTGCGGCTTCTGTTGTATTTGATGGCAGATGTTGATGGAAACAAAAGGATTTAAATAGAAACACAATATATTTTGTAAACTAAAACAGCTAGAGCTTTCGAGGTTACGTAAAGAATGAGAATGAATAAAAATGACATTTCAAGCATATGTGAACTTAGGTTGGTCGCAGTAGAAAAAGCCTGCTGAGTATAGGTGGTTTCCAACACCCCAACTTGATCCACCGATAACTATTATGGTTTAGCACATATCCCCATACCACCGGCGCAGAACCGCAACTTTGCTGATGGTACTCCTTTGGTCAAAGCATCCGCCACGTTCTCCTCCGTGGGGACGTAGACCAACTTTATGGCCCCGATCTGGACTAGTTCTCGAACGAAGTGGTACTGGATTCCGATGTGCTTCGTACCCTGTCGGAATGCATCCTCGTGCGCGATCTTCAGAGCACCTCGGTTGTCTCCGTGGAGTGGCACGCCTCCGCTGATTCCAAACTGGTCCATAAATTGGATCAGCCAGTCCACCTCTCGTGCGGCCGAACACATCGCCATGTATTCAGCCTCCGTGGACGAAAGGGCCACTGTCGTCTGACGTTTTGAGAGCCACGAAATCGCACCCATACCTAGACGGAAAATCCATCCCGTGCGCGAACGTCTGTCGTCAATGTTCGTTGCCCAGTCGGAATCCACAAAACCTTCCAGCGGTCCACCGTTGGCTAGATATTTAATGCTGTACTTCGTTGTGCCGGCCAAATACCGGAGGATTCGTTTCACCATCGTCCAATGTACCGCTCCATGGCGAGAATTGTAGCGACTGACTTCGCTGACTGCGAAGGCTAAATCCGGCCGACTTCCTTGGACTAGGAACAGCAGGCTTCCAACCGCCTCCTGATACAGCACGTCTGTTATCAAATCCGCATCTGACAACAATGCCAAAGATTTCAGCGACAAGTCCATTGGGGTGACAGCTGGCTTACACTCGGCCATCCCAAAGCGCGCCAGTACTTCTTTGGCGTACATCTCTTGGCCGATCGAAATTCCGTCATCGTCGTAGCAAATTGTGAGGCCCACAACTTTCGTGGCTCGTCCCATGTCTTTCATGTGAAAACGATTCATGAGATTAGTTTTTAATTTGTCGCGCTCTGCAGCATTTTCCCACAAGATTAAAAAATCGTCCACATAGATGGCAACGATTAGCGACAAGTTCCTTGTGTAGTATACACACGGATCCAGCTGCGATTTGATCAGCCCAAAAAACTTCAGTGCCTCGTCGAGACACTTATTCCACTGTCTTCCACTCTGCTTAAGACCGTATAGAGCTTTGTTCAGCTTGCAGACTCGGCCACTACCGTCGTCATACCCAGCAGGCTGTCGGATGTAAATTTCCTCCTCAATATCTCCCTGAAGATATGCAGTGACCGCATCCATTTGGTCTATGTTGAGTTTTCTCTGCGCCGCCAGCGCAATTAATAGACGTATTGACGTGTAGCGGACGACCGGTGAGAAGGTCTCCGTGTAGTCAAAACCGTATTTCTGGGCGCAACCTTTTGCGACCAACCGGGCCTTGTGCCGTATGATTGAACCATCATCGGCTCGCTTCGTTTTATAAATCCATTTGGTGTGAATCGCCTTCCTGTCAGCAGGTAGTTCCGTCAGATCCCACGTTCCGTTCTCTTTGAGCGATGACAGCTCCTCTAACATTGCACGTTTCCACTGTTCCGAATTGTGACAGTCCATCGCCTCAATTATAGTGGTCGGATCATTTGTTTCACGATCGCACGCCAAGTATGATACAAAATCAGGCCGTTCCACCGACTTCTTCAGTCGTTTCGACCTTCTGGTTTCGACTTCCGGATCCACCTGCGAAGATGTTGGTGGCTCGTAATCCGGGTCGGAAGTTGCATCTTCAAAATCGTCGAACGAACGATTTAAGGTGCTTACGTCACGTTCCGGCGGGTGGATACGTTCCACCCCTTCTTCTATAGTCGAGACTTCTTCAGGCTTAGCCCCAACTGAGTCCTGACCACCGCTTTCGTCTTCGTGCAGATCGACTGTGATACGAGAGTCGATTTGTGCCTCCTTAGATGGTAAGAACCTGACATCTCTGCTTATCACTATTTTTTCAGTGCTTGAGTCAAAGCACCGAAAACCCAGTTCAGGATCTGCGTAGCCGACGAAAATCATTTCCGCGGCCTTCTTATCCCATTTAGTCCGTTTTTCTTTTGGGACGTGAACTGTAACTACGTTTCCAAAAATTTTCAAGTTTGACAGATTCGGTCGCTTTCCAGACCAAAGTTCTTCGGGGGTTGTCGTGCCTACCGTCCGATTCACTGACCGATTTACCAAGTAACTCGCGTGGTGAATTGCTTCTGCCCAAAACTCATTTCCGAGCCCCGCATCAGCCAACAAGCAGCGGGTCCGTTCGACCAGAGTCCGATTCATACGTTCGGCCACTCCGTTGAGCTGCGGTGTGTACGGCGGTGTTTTTTCATGCACGATCCCAGCGTCTGTGCAAATTTCCAGCATCGTATTGTTCACAAACTCAGTTCCATTGTCGGAACGAATACGTTTAATTTTGCGGCCAGTCTGTGTTTCTGCCATCTGCTTGAATGCCCGGAAAACTTCGGGAACGGCCGACTTCTCCGTTAAGAAAGAGATAAAAACTTTTCTCGAATAATCATCGATGATGCTCACGAAATATCGCGCTCCACCGAGCGATTTCGACATCGGTCCGCACACGTCCATGTGCATCAGGTCCAGAACACCGTTTGTATCGATGACAGCATTTACTTTGGCAAACGCATTCCGCGATTGTTTACCCTTCGCACAAGGTAAACAGCCATTCAGCATTTCTTTCGATCCATTGAAGGAAATCTCGTTATCTACCGCCTTCAGTCTGCACATTCCGTTGTAGCTTAGATGGCCCAAACGACGGTGCCAATCAACGATGTCGTTGTTTTCCTTTGCCAGCATGCAACGAATTTGTTTTGCTTCGATTTTATAGACGCCATTTTCCTTGCTGGCTTCAACTAGCAATTTGTTTTTTTTTGTTGTACACGCAACAACCATTTGGCCCGAACTTGATGCCGTTATCGCATTTTATTATTTCTCCGACTGATAGTAAATTTGCGCCGAGTCCGGGGACATGCAAGACTTTCCGTATGACTATATCTACACCATCAATATTAACGTAGGCAGTTCCGCTGCCAATTCCTTTCAGACGTTCGTTGCTCGCGATTGAAATTTCAGTTCCATCCGACGCAGTGTAGTCCATCAGTATTTCACGGTAAGGGGTGAGATGTCGGGAAGCACCGGAGTCAATGTACCATACGCCACTCGATGATGGTTCTGACGTAGCACTGAATGCGTTCATGAGCTTGGCTTCATTCGACTTGTTCGCCTTGCCCCCAAATTTCGCTGCACCTCCTTCTTTATTCGATTTCGAGCATTGTCTTGCGTAATGCCCGATCTGATCGCATTTGAAACACCTGATTTGTTTCTTCGGTCCTTTGTTCACCGAAGGCTTACTTCCAAGGAAAGCTTTTTCTGTTGGTTTGTTTATCGTCGGCACTAAGCTTAGCAGCGACGATTTCACCGTCTCGATTGATACTTTTTGCCCGCTGGCCGTCAATCCCATGATAAATGGTTGATAATCAGGGCCGAGTTTACCCAACAGCATCAAGGCAACGACAAGGTCCGAGATTTCAACTTTTGCGTCAGTGCAACACTTCCATGCGTCTAGCGTGCGGCCGATGTAATCGTCCATTGATGGACAATTACTTAGTTTTACGCCGGTCAGTTCCTTCTCGGTGTCGCTTCCTTCTCGGTGTCGCTTTCCGCGATACATCGGGCCAACTTCTTGGTACGCAAGAATGCCAGCATCGAGCGACGCCATTCCGGGTAATTTTCTCGGCCTCTTAGTTTTACAAAATCGATATTTTTTGCCATTTTATAAATTCGCACTATTTCCGTTAAGAACGAATTTAACTAACACTATTTTATTAATAACCTTATGTTTCCGATGATTCTGGGCCCATAACCTGTTGTATTTAATGGCAGATGTTCATGGAAACTAAAACAGCTAGAGCTTTCGAGGTTACGTAAAGAATGAGAATGAATAAAAATGACATTTCAAGCATATGTGAACTTAGGTTGGTCGCAGCAGAAAAAGCCTGCTGAGTATAGGTGGTTTCCAACAGCTTCATTACGAAATATTTCATTCTCTGACTGTCTTGCATCTCACAGACCACTTGTCCTTATTTTGAAGACTGTTGAGTCGCCGCGTAGGTCATTTGTTTATCTTAGCATGAATAATATTGCTACATATTGAACTGTATTATTGACACATACAGCAAAAACTATCTGATACCCTGTTTGCTTGTAAAAAGACAACGTCGATGTTTTGGATTAATGCCTCTTATATTATCCAATTTTAGTTTTGCCTTATAAAGAGCGCCTTCGTCGGCATAAACTTTCGACTCGCCAGTTTCAAAGTCGCCCAAAAAAACCGTGGAATGCCGCTTCCATTTCGCGAGGAACTACGCTAGAAGTTTAAAGTCAGTATTCACTACGCCGCCCGCGACGGCTTTGCGATCAACACTATATCGGCCTTGAATGTTATCGATATCGAAGCTTTAAAAAAATAAAGTAAAAATGTAAAAGGAGAAATAACGAATGGACAAAAAAAAAAAAAAATAAGAACTAATTACCCGTATTGCGGTTGTCGTCTCGTTTCGACTTCGACTCTCGAGAGTCGTGTCGTTTCGATTCGAAATGCGCATTGCCTAAGCAGATCGACACTGGTCATTAGTAGAGTCACTGTATAAGAACTAACGCAAACATCCATTATCATGAGTACGGACAATGACCACTTTTGGTACATATTTAGTAGTCTAAAAACCTGCGAATTTAAAAAATCGCAGGTTTCTTAAATGGCATAGTTTTAGTGTGTATACGTGTAGCAGATGGATTTTGATTGACGTTTCACGGAATCGAGATATGTCTCATGAAATGTCAACTAAATACAGCGTTTATCCACTTTAGTGGAGATCCTTAAAATGAAAAGTCGAGACAACTGCAAAAAAAATTTCAAATGCACTGGTTTCAAATGAAAACACATAGTCCGTGCTCAAGATAATGGATGTTTGTGTTAGTTCGTATAAAGTGACTCTAGTCATTAGCATTGCCATATCGATTCCGACATCTTGCTGTGAAATTGTGAATATTGACCTTTATTTGACAATTGTGACTTGGAAAAACTGCCAAAGCTTCTGTCAAGACTGTTAAATCTTTCGATTATTTTTCGATATATTTTTGTCCAAAGTTAAAATTCTATCAACGCTTTCCTCCAAAGTTGTTAGAATCCAGGTTTTATTTGGACTATCGCCTGTGGCACGAAATTCCGACACTTTAGTGGAGATCCTTAAAATGAAAAGTCGAGACAACTGCAAAAAAAATTTCAAATGCACTGGTTTCAAATGAAAACACATAGTCCGTGCTCAAGATAATGGATGTTTGTGTTAGTTCGTATAAAGTGACTCTAGTCATTAGCATTGCCATATCGATTCCGACATCTTGCTGTGAAATTGTGAATATTGACCTTTATTTGACAATTGTGACTTGGAAAAACTGCCAAAGCTTCTGTCAAGACTGTTAAATCTTTCGATTATTTTTCGATATATTTTTGTCCAAAGTTAAAATTCTATCAACGCTTTCCTCCAAAGTTGTTAGAATCCAGGTTTTATTTGGACTATCGCCTGTGGCACGAAATTCCGACTTTTTGTTCGAAAGCTTCTTCCTGACTTTGAATTTCAAATCACTCCAGACCTAAAAATTTACAGATTTTAGTACAATGAAAACAAATTATTTGGGGAGATAGTTAATACCTTAATCCATCCAGTGCCATCGCGTGATGGAGGACATAGCAGTTCAAATCCTCTGCAAATTTCGTTCACCTATCTTTCACTTCGTTTTTGAAATCGCCGCCGCTTTTTTGGAAGCCGCGAGTAATATCTCTATTTTCCTCCATTAAATAGACCAACAAATCGAATTGCTTTTTATTTGTTATTTTCATCCTACAAAATATAACGTTTTTGTTAATTAAACATCAAATTTAAAGCACAAACTTAAATTTTTTCGGTGATGGCATTCATTTCATCGAAGATTCGTAAAGAAGTGTCGTTTTTTTCGACAAATGTTGTATGAAAACGACATTCACAATACCGATTTTGACTGTCACTTTCGAAACGACTACGACACGACAACCGCAATATGGGTAAATTTTATAAAAATGAATCCGAATAAATGAATTTATAATGAATTTAAAATTAATTTAAAATGAATCTAAAATAAAATTAGAATAAAAGCAAATATAAACAAAAAAATCTGCCAACAATCTGGGCGTAACTTTATTATTTTTCCGGTAGAAGTTAGGAACGCGTTCAATTCTGAAATGCGGTGGAGGCTACTATGTGACTGAAAACCTATCAAAAAGAACAAGATCGTGGAAGTGAAAATCTGATTGGATCTGAGAGATATGGAATAATTTATGAAAAAGTACACAATCACTTTACACCCCCTTAGGGGTCAATTATAGAGAATACATAGAATAAAATTAAATTCAATATTTGGGACGAGGTAGTAGATATGTCGAAAATCGTGGGAAAATATGCATTCTATTTTCACAGATATTTTTTTTGCCCCCCTTCTGAACGCCAATAGATATTCGTTTTTTTTTTATTCAAAATAATTTTTCTAGTTGATTTAGATATACACACCGAGTTTCAACATTGTAGCTTAAGCCGTTCTATATATAGGAAAAACACCCCCCACTTGTACCACACTACCCTTAGGGGTCGAATTTCAAAAAACCTTGAAAACACTTTCTAGGTATTCATACGAAGAATCCGTAGAATAAAATTAAATTCAATATTTGGGACGAGCTAGTATATATGACGAAAGTCGTGAAAAAATATGCATTCTATTTTCACAGATAATTTTTTTTGCCCCCCTTCTGAACGCCAATACATATTTGAATTTTTTTTTAATCAAAATTGTTTTTCTAGTTGATTTACATATACACACCGAGTTTTAACATTGTAGCTTAAGCCGTTCCATGTATAGGAAAAACACCCCCCCACTTGTACCACACTACCCTTAGGGGTCGAATTTCAAAAAACCTTGAAAACACTTTCTAGATATTCATACGAAGAATCCGTAGAATAAAAATGAATTCAATATTTGGAAAGACCTAGTAGATATGATGAAAATCGGGAAAATATATGCATTTTACATTTATTATATTTACAAATAATTTTTTTTGCCCCTCTTTCTGAACGCCAATGAATATTCAAAATTTTTTTTTACCACAATTACTTTTCTAGTTGATTTACATATACACACCGAGTTTCAACTTTCTAGCATGAACCGTTTAATAGTTAGGAAAAACACCCCCTACTCCCGTAGCATACTACCCCTAAAAAAAATTTTATTTTTCCAACATTCCGCTACTACAGCTCTATCTCAATACCAAGTTTAAGGCTAATATCATTACAGGTTCTCAAGATATAAGCATCGGAACTTTTTCCTTTTCACCCTCCCCCACCCTCCCCCTCTACACCCACAACCCCAAATTTTTTTTCCCTACTAGAGCTTAGTTAGCGCTACTTCTAGTAAAAATTATAAGCATCTATCTTACACTGTTCTTGAGATATGAAATGTGTTTAATTTGAAAAATTCTCATCCCCTCCACTTCTATGCTCCACCTCCCACTTAAAAAATTTTACTTTGATCAATCTTTATTTGTCGACCTTTATACCCATACCGAATTTTATTTTTCTAGAGCAATTGGTTCATGAGATATCGTAATCTTAAGTTTTTCACCCCCCACCCCCATACACAACTTCCTCCACACAAAATTTTTTTTCATTCTGTTCTCCTAACTACAAATATTTGTTAAGTTTGAATGGTGTGCCATCAACGGTTTAGGAGATATGGATTTTAGAATGTGTCTATCTCGCCTTTTTTGGGTTTCGGACGCATTACTTTTCCCCCCACTCCCACACCCCTTGATCAATATTGACAATTTTTCTGCAAATGGGTCTACTATCAGAGCTCTATAGAAATTCCAAGTTTCAGCTTCCTATCATTAGGGGTTACTGAGATCTAGAAACCAAAATTTTCGGTCTAAAACACTTCCCCCTCCTTCCCCCTCACACCCCCACCCCTAAAAATTTGGTCACTTCAAGGAGCCTACCCCGTCTATTCGTTAAAAAAATTTCAATTTAATATCTCAAATCGTTTGGCAGCTACGAGCCTCCAAACGATCTTGCGTACGGCGGACAGACGGACTGAAAATTTTTATTGCTTTTTTCGCGTCTACTAGTTATGAAACGTGAAAATAAAAATTTTGAGGGTAGCAAATTTTTTTTTTTTAAAAAATCAATCACAATACTTAATTATTAAAATAATAAAGTAAAAAAAAAAAAAAAAAATTAATATAACGGAAATAATTAGAAAAAAAAAAAAAAAAAAATTGAGAATTTAAAATAAATAAATAAACAAAAAAAAATTAGCTGAAAAGGGAAAAAATATATTATGGGGTAAGTCGATTTATTTTGCTATTTTTCTTACAGATTTATTTACTTTTTTTACCCTTTATTGGTTTTTTTTACGATGATTACCGGCTAGAAGGCCAGATTAAAGAATGAACCCGAGCGTATAAGCTCCTTCGCCCCCAACCTCAACAAGGGGCCACGACGCGAAAAATGTTTAAGGACAGTCGTGGCTGAGGTAGGGTGGGCGGAGGAGGGCGCTAATGACACCAGAGCGCCCTGACAAATCGCGAAGTCGCGCAACTCCACCGCTTCTTGGTCTTTCATGACCTATTGGGAAAATAGTCCCATTTTAAATACCCTGGAGTAAGCCGACACGAAATTTTTGTTGTCTAGGCCTAGGGTTTATGGTCTGAAGTCGAACAGGAACCACCCCACACTGCCGTAGCTAGTCCCGGCCGCCAGCAAGCGTGTCGCTTCCGTTCTACTTCAGCCACCAATTCGGACGTGGGAGGAATTGGCCCGTTCTGAAACGAACCTTGTTGTGTCGTCGAGCGCACCGCATAATTTCGGCTGGAGGACGGCGGTTGCGAAAACAACCCATTGTTTTCCCACTGGGCTGTGGTCGCAGCTGCGGTCCTCCGATCTAGCGAAATAGGCGCTGAAATGTCGCGACGGGAGTTGCGTTGGTTTGTGCACCACTGAGTGCACGGAGAGCGGCGGTGAGGCCAACAAACCGCTACGGCGACAGCAAACGGATGCTGCAACGACGCTGGAGGAATTTTGAATGCCATATATGGCCATGAAGTGGATGATTGGCGATCGAGTGGTGATCGACGAATGTGTGCGTGCCCGGGTTTCTGAGAGGTGACGAGCGAATGAGGAAGAGAGACGGTCTGAGGGGGTCTTCGGATTTTTTTTGGTTGAAAAGAATTTTGATGGAAGAGGGAAGTTTTTTTTTTTGGCTTCGAGCCGGTTGGACATGTTCGTCCGCGTGGAGGATCCCGAAAAGATTTGCAAAGAATGCAGAAATGGAGTGAAGTTTAAATAAATTGAAAAGAATGAAGAAAATGGAGTGAAGTTTAAATAAATTGAAAAGAATGAAGAAAAAGAGTGAAGTTTAAGTAAATTGAAAAGAATGAAGAAAAAGAATGAAGAAAATGGAGTGAAGTTTAAATAAATTGAAAAGAATGAAGAAAAAGAGTGAAGTTTAAGTAAATTGAAAAGAATGAAGAAAAAGAATTAAGAAAAGGAGTGAAGTTTTAAGTAAAATTGCAAAGCAGGCAGAAATGGAGTGAAGTTTAAATAAATTGAAAAGAATGAAGAAATGGAGTGAAGTTTAAATAAATTGAAAAGAATGAAGAAAATGGAGTGAAGTTTAAATAAATTGAAAAGAATGAAGAAAAAGAGTGAAGTTTAAGTAAATTGAAAAGAATGAAGAAAAAGAATTAAGAAAAGGAGTGAAGTTTTAAGTAAAATTGCAAAGAAGGCAGACATGGAGTGAAGTTTAAATAAATTGAAAAGAATGAAGAAATGGAGTGAAGTTTAAATAAATTGAAAAGAATGAAGAAAATGGAGTGAAGTTTAAATAAATTGAAAAGAATGAAGAAAATGGAGTGAAGTTTAAATAAATTGAAAAGAATTAAGAAAAAGAGTGAAGTTTTAAGTAAATTTGCAAAGAAGGAAGAAAAAGTGAAGTTTAAACAAATTGAAGAGAGTGAATAAAAATATAGTGAAGTTAAAGAAATAAATTGAACAAAAATGGTGGAATTTTAGGAAATTAGAAAAGGCGAAAAACAAGAACAAAAATGGTGGAATTTTAGGAAATTAGAAAAGGCGAAAAACAAAATCAAAAATGGTGGAATTTTAGGAAATTAGAAAAGGCGAAAAACAAAATCAAAAATGGTGGAATTTTAGGAAATTAGAAAAGGCGAAAAAAACAAAATCAAAAATGGTGGAATTTTAGGAAATTAGAAAAGGCGAAAAACAAAATCAAAAATGGTGGAATTTTAGGAAATTAGAAAAGGCGAAAAACAAAATCAAAAAATCTGCCAACAGTCTGGGCGCAACTGTATTATTTTTCCGGCAGAAGTTCAGAACGCGTTCAATTCGGGGATGCGGTGTATGTTACTATGTGACTGAAAACCTAACAAAAAGTTCGGGAAGCGGTTAGAAAAGGGTGTAACATATGAATTAAATAATTGGGTCATATTCCGGGATGCGGTCTAGAGGTTGAAAAAAACTTAAAAATAGGTGATTATTAAACAAGCCTGGGGAAGTGAAAAGATATTCGATATCTGATCAGACCTGAGAAACATGGTGGAATTCATGAAAAAGTATACAACCAGTTTACACCCTCTTAGGGGTCGAATTTCAAAAAATCTTGAAAGCTCTTTCTAGGTATTCACATGAAGAATCCGTAGAAAAAAAATGAATTCAATATTTCGAAAGACCTAGTAGATATGAGGAAGTCGTGAAAATATGTGCATTTTATACAAACCGATATTTTTTTTTGCCCCCCCCCCCCCCCCTTCTGAACGCCAATGAATATTCAAATTTTTTTTTATCAGAATTACTTTTCTAGTTAATTTACATATACGTACCGAGTTTCAACTTAACAGCATAAGCCGTTCTAAAGTTAGGAAAAACACCCCCCACCACCGTACCATACTACCCCTAAAAAAAAATTTATTTTTCCACCATGCCACTACTATAGCTCTATCTAAATACCAAGTTTCAGCTTCCTATCATTATAGATTCTTAAGATATAAGCATCGGAACTTTTTCTTTCTCACCCTTCCCCACCCTCACCCTCTACACCCACACCCCCAAACTTTTTTTCCCTACTAGGGTTCTATTAGGCCTACTTCTGGTAAAAATTTGAAGCAACCATCTTTTTTTTTTTTTTTTTTAATTTAATGCAATAATTTTTATTTAATGAATAGATATAAAAGTAAATAAATAAAAAATTAAAATGCACTACTCCCCCTTTTAAGAATATTCTTGAGCTAGGGGTGAGGAGTTGACATTTTTCCTACAATTGAATTACGTTGACTTAACAAAAAATCTTAGAAATAAAATTAGAAATATCTTACACTGTTATTGAGATATGAAACGTGTTATTTTTGAAAAATTCTTATCCCCTCCACTTACGTACTCCCCCGCCCCTTTCAAAGATTTTACTTTGAGCAATCTTTATTTATCAAGCTTCGTATCCAAACCGAATTTTGTTTTTCTGGTGCCACTGGTTTGGGAGATATTGTAATGTTAAGTATTTCAACCCCCACCCCCGTACGTCACTACCCCCACCCAAAAATTTTGTTTCAGTCTATTCTCCTAGTATAACTACAGATATTTGTTAAGTTTTAATTGCTTGCTATTAACGGTTTAGGAGATATGGATTTTAGAATGTGTCGATCTCGACTTTTTTGCGTTTCGGACGCATTGCTTCCCCTTCCACTCCCACACCCCTTCACCCATATCTGTTTTTTTTTTGCAAATGGGTCCATTATCAAAGCTCTATAGAAATTCTAAGTTTCAGCCTCCTAACACAAGCGGTTCCTGAGATCTAGAAACCTAAATTTTTCGTCTAAACGCTTACCCCGCCTTCCCCCTTACACCTCCTCCCCTGAAAATAATGTCAATTCAAGGGGTCCACCAAGTCTATTCTTAGAAAAAATTTTAATTTAATAGCTCCACTGGTTTGAGAGCTACGAGCCTTCAAAGATTTTGGGGCGGTCGACGTACGGCGTACGGGGTACGGCGTACGGCGTACAGCGTACGGGGTACGGCGTACGGCGTACGGGGTACGGCGTACAGACGGAGTGAAAATTTTTATTGCTTTTTTCGCGTCTACTAGTCATGAAACGTGAACAAAAAAATTTTGAGGGCAGCAAATTTTTTTTTTTTAAAAATCGATAACAATACTGTATTATAAATAATACAGTAAAATGGTGGAATTTTAGGAAATTAGAAAAAAGTCAGAAAAATTAATTAGGATATAATAGAATTAGAAAGAGTGCACAAAATAGGTAGCATTAGGACGGGACGGAATAAATTAAAATAATCGATCATAAACTAAATAAATCAAATAATAATATCAAATAACAACACAAATGGAGCCGCATTCATTGGGGTGAGTTTTTTTTTTTATTTATTTTCTTTTGTTGCATATTGCGATTTTTCTCTTTTTTTTGGTTTAGGTTTTCTTTTAGTTGACGCGCTATTGGTTTTTTTTTGAATTTTTGGTTTCTCGACGTTGAAATGTTTAAAGGCTAAAGGCCAGATTTTAAAGTGAACCCGAACGCTTAGCTTCTTTAACCCCGAACCTCAACAAGGGGCCACGACGCGAAAAATGTTTTAAGGACAGTCGTGGCTGAGGTAGGGTGGGCAGAGCAGGGCGCTGTTAACACCAGAGCGCCCTGACAAATCGCGGAGCCGCGCCATCCAACCGCTTCTTGGTCTTTCACGACCAATTGGGAAAATAATCCCAATTTTTACCTACCCTTGGATAAGGCGGCGCTTACAATTTTTGTTGTACAGGCCTAGGGTTTAATGGCCTGAGTTGAAGCAAGTACCCCCCCACACTGCCGTAGCTAGTCCCGGCCGCCAGCAAGAGCGTCGCACTAGCTGAAATCAGCCACCAATTCGGACTTAGGTGGAATTGGCCCTTCTGTCCCGAACCTTCTTTCTCCTATCAATTATTTTGACTTTCTCAAGTCAAAATAATTCTTCCAAGGCCTTAAAAACAACAAATGGCGCCCAACGTGGGGCTAGCCACCGCTACGCTTAGTGCACAAAGCGTAGCTCATCAACACGTGCGAGTCAGAAAAATTCCGTACAAAAAATTGGTGGGCAAAAGGACTAAAAACTTAGTCGTTCTGCGACAGAATTTTCGCCTGAACGGCAATCAAAGTCCAAGTGTACAAGCTTTTCAGATTTTCAACAGCAGAACATTTCATCGAACCTGTATGGAGGCAATATGGAACGATCCTATTGACGAACCGTTTTGGCAACCTTTAGGCGCCAATTCGGTTCCATAGGAAAGGGAAATATTGTCTGTATACGAGATTGATGTGATGCAAGTTGTGATAAACTTAATCTTTCTGATACTTTCCACTTTTGTTTTGCAAGTACCCTTTTGAGTGCTGGGCATGCCCTGTCTCGGCGGGCGTGTCGTCAGACAATTGGGAGAAATACTTGTAAAATATTGGTGAGTTAGATGATAGGAAATTTCGTCGAAAATTTGTTAAGTACCTTATTTCCTTATCCTTTCTTTTAGAGTACCTTTTAAAGTAGATTAATTTTTTTTGAACTAACGTAGTATATTTTTTTTGGTAATTAGATTTTTTTTAGTCTTTTGACAAACATTTAACGTAAATTTTTGTTTTGCTGAATTTTGGTATATTTTGTTTTGCTAATTTTTCCCATTTTTTTTTGTTGAAATTTTATCGCGTTCCGGATTTTCCCGATGGAGCGAGGAAGATCAAGATCGGCTTCGCGGTTTGATCTGCATATGAGGGGAGGGGAAAAGTTGCGAAGCGCGAGGGTTCATTTTTTTTTTTTGAATTCATCCAAATATAGTTACAACATTCATCCGTTTATTTTTACACACAGTCGTTCATTTTTTTTTGTACAATCATTTATTCATACATGCAAAAATTCATTCATTCCTTCATTCGACCGTACATCCAATTTTTTTTTGCCACTCGTTCGTTGGATCTAATACACTCGCTCATTCAGCATTTGGTCTTTTCATACTTTCGTTCACACTTCAAACATCCATTCAAAAATTTACATTACGCATATATATACTCAATCATTCATGTTATCGATCATTTTTTTTTTGATACATACATTCGTTCAACACTCAATCGTTCAATTATTCAATCTTTCTATTCGCACACATACAGTCATTCAATCTAACGCTCATTCCTTTTCTTACGTAGTGCATACATTGTTTTAACAATCATACCATCAGTTATTCACACAGGCAATAATCCATCCATCGATTCACATAATCAGCCAACCAATCGATATTTTTTTTTTCTCTCTTCTCGAACTCGACCATTAACCATGTCTCTGCTACACTCACCAACGACGGGAGCAAATGGCATGTGCACAACATGTCGGGAGCCAATGGACGCAGAAAGTGAGGTGCGTACCAAATGTGGCCACCGATTCCATAAGGAATGTTTGGAGTTGTGGATCGTGGATAACCACAATTGTCCGAATTGTCGGGGATATTTGGGTCCTCAGGACTATTGGTCCACCTTGGGCGTAGAGGGCGCGTCCGCTAATCCAGGCCCATTGACTCGCGGCAAAAAGAAGTCACAGGCGAATGCTCAAAGAGATGGTATGTCGCCTAGAAGGTTAAATTTAGATGTACCACCCGAGACAGGTGGCGGACGAGCCTTGTATGCCCCGGATGGATCAATAGTACCCGAATCCGACCTGATATTGACATTGGAAACGGAGACAGACAGGGTGGCGAGAGAAGACAGAGTGAGGTGGGCAGAGGTGAGAGACGAACCGCGGCCAGCGTCAGTATCCGCGCCGCCGGTGGCAGTAAATTCTTTGGGGGTGGATGATTTGGTGCGGCTAATACGCACAGTGTTGCGGGAGGAATTGGTTCAGCAACAACCACAAGCCAATTTAAACGCAGGTTTGCCACCACCACCACCACCATCTCGTCGAGAAGCACAGGATGAATACGTGCGAATTCGGGGTCGACCGGCCCATGCGACCGCCCAGATTGGCGATCGCAATGGCAACGGCCCTAATACAAGATACCGCAACTCTGGTAGTCCAATCCGGCACTGGCGACTACGCTTCAATGGAGACAGCCATTCATTGCGAGCGGAAGAACTCGTTTTTAGGGCCGAAGCTTTAGCGATGGGAGATCTGGGCGGGCGAATGGACCTGTTAGCCCAGAATTTCCACCTATTGTTGGACGGGCGTCCCAACCAGTGGTACTGGCTCTGGAGACGTTCTATCACAGACATTCATTGGTCAGTCCTGAGACCTGCCTTCCTTCAAGCCTGGGGCGAGCGCAGTTCAGACTGGGAAGTGCGCAGGCTGATGCTGGGGCGACGCCAAACGCCGAACGAGCCGTTCCTGTTATTTGAACAGGATATGACGGAACTTAGAACGTTATTGCGCAATCCCATGTTGGAGGGCGAATTCGTCGATCTGGTGCGCGGGAACTTGCTGGCGAGTACGCAGCAACAGATGTGCTTCTACGAGGTTCACAATATGACACAGTTGCGTCATCTTGTGAACCGCGTAGAGGAGGTGCGGAAGGCTACGCGGGCAAGTTCTTGGCAGCAGGGAAGAATTCATGAGATTGGCGATCCCCAGGCTGAAGTGGTAGCAGAGACCGAATCCGACGAAGTGGCTGGCCTATCCAAGTCTTTGACATGCTGGAACTGCGGGAAGGATGGTCACGGCTACCGTGAGTGTGAAGAAGCACCGAAGGGAATCTTCTGCTATGAATGTGGGCGGGCTGACGTTCCAAAGCCCAACTGCATCCATTGCAAGGCGGGAAACGGCCGAAGGGACGGAAGGACAGCGGGTCCCTCCCGTCCGAACACTGCATCCCGACAGCAGTAGTTACACTCAGTCAACACCCTAATGTCAATTCCCAATTTCATTCAGAACTCCCAAATAAAAAAACTTTACCCAATTATTCAACCCCTACAAATACCCCTCCAAATTTTAATACCCTACCTACAACATTTTCTGAACCCAATTCCCATCCTTTTAGCGTAAAATCATCCCTACCCAATTCCTCTGCATTAAATACTCCGCACGTCAAATTATTAACGAGACCAAGCGATAAAACGGAGCCGGCTGTTTCCCGGCCTGAAGAAGCACTTACCGCAAAAGAACATCCAAGACGACATTCCCACCATCCTCTCAAGCCATACCACCTTCGGCTAAAGGAATATATGGAGGCTCGAGAGCGAATTTTTGCGCCTACTTCAGTCGCAAGTGTTGAACACGCATCAACACTAACGAGTGGATCCGGTCGCAGAAAATCAATCTTGCGCCTTCGTACATTCTGGAGGATGGTGCGTGAAAAAAAGAAAGCGATCCTCTCTACCATCATTACCAATCCGTTGGACATACGTCCGTACGCCATGGTATCCTTGTACGGAGTGGACGTTGAAGGACTCCTCGATAGTGGGGCGAGCATCAGTTGCCTGGGGGCAAACGCTTTACAACGTCTCCATGATGCACAGGTGAATTATCGACCGGTCTGTCAGGAGGTGAAGACCGCTGATGGTGCAGCGCAAAAGGTATTGGGCACAGTAACTACCGATATTACTTTTCGTGGTATTACCAAACCCATTACACTATACATCGTGCCGAGCCTGTCGCAGAAATTGTACTTAGGGGTAGATTTCTGGCGATCATTCCAACTAGCTCCTAGCATTATCAGCTCGGTCGATACTTCCGATACTGCATCGCAACTGATAGCTCCGGATGCCCACCATTTAACGCCCACAGATGTAAAGAGGTTGGAAATGGTAAAGTCCAAATTTCCATCATACGAAGTATTCGAACTCGGTGTGACCAACGTCGAACAACACAATATAGACGTTGGTGATGCAAGTCCCATCAAACAGCGACATTATCCTGTGTCTCCTGCGATCCAAAAACTCTTATATGACGAGATCGATCGCATGAAGGTACTTGGCGTTATAGAGACCAGCCAGAGTGCATGGAGCTCGCCTGTGGTTCTCGTGAGGAAGCCAGGCAAGGTCAGGTTATGTTTGGACTCGCGCAAAGTCAATAGTGTGACGAAGAAGGATGCTTATCCATTACCACACATTGATGGTATTTTAAGTCGTTTGCCGCGAGCCAATTTTATTACTAGCCTAGACCTCAAAGACGCCTTTTGGCAGATTCCTCTCGAGAACAAATCCAGGGAGTATACAGCGTTTACCATTCCTGGCCGGCCTCTATATCACTACACGCGCATGCCTTTTGGGTTATGCAACGCGCCGCAAAGGATGTGTCGTTTGATGGACAAAGTCATCCTACCCGAGCTGAAGGAGCAGGTATTCGTATATTTGGACGATCTGCTGTTAATTTCTGAGGATTTCGATTCACATCTGGTTTTATTGGCAGAAGTCGCAGAATGTTTGCGAAAGGCTGGCTTGACCATTAACGTCAACAAGAGCAAGTTTTGTCTGAAAGAGGTGAAATATCTCGGATACATCGTTGGAGAAGGAGGCCTGAAAACTGATCCCAACAAAGTTTCAGCCATCGTCGATTACCCTTCGCCTAAGTCCGCACGTCAAGTTCGACGCTTTCTTGGTATGGCAGGCTGGTATTGACGATTCGTTCCCAACTTTGCTGCTACTGTTTCACCAATTTCAGACACTCTAAAGAAGTCCAACCAGTTTGCTTGGACTACAGAGGCACAAACTTCCTTCCTATTAGTGAAAGACTTGTTGACGAAAGCCCCCTTATTAATCAATCCTGATTTTAAGAGGTCTTTCGTAATCCAGTGCGACGCCAGTAAATCAGGGGTGGGTAGCGTTCTCTTTCAGGAAAACGACGACGGATCGGAATCTCCAGTGGCGTATATGTCACAGAAGCTCACTTTCGCTCAACGCAACTACAGCGTAACCGAACTCGAGTGTTATGCAGCTGTGTTGAGCGTGAAAAAATTTCGAGCCTATGTAGAAGGGACTGCGTTCAAAATCATTACGGATCACGCAGGTCTCAAATGGCTCATGTCGCAGAAAGACCTACAAGGACGGTTGGCAAGATGGAGTTTAAAACTCCAAGGTTACGACTTCACAATCGAGCACCGAAGAGGGAGCCTGAACGTTGTACCCGACGCTCTCTCTCGTGTATACGAAGAGGGATTAAATGCGCTGATCGACGTGGCACCGATGGTGGACATGGATTCTCCAGAATTCTCTGGCAAGGAATACAAAGAATTAGTGTCCACTGTCGATGCGAACGCCGATCGGCTTCCTGACGTATGCGTGAGAGACGGCTTCGTGTATAAGCGCACAGAGCCTCACAACGGTGACCCGATTGCTGAAGACAGAGCCTGGAAATTATGGATTCCATCAAGTCTTACGTCAGCTGCGATCGCTCAGGCGCACGAGGCAGACACCACGGTCCATGGTGGTTATGCCAAAACGCTAGAGCGAGTCAGGCGATTTTTGTACTGGCCCGGAATGGCTACACAAGTACGCACCTACGTTCTGGCGTGCGACACTTGTAAAGAGACAAAGTCCCTGAACAGACCTCTACGAGCGCCAATGGGAGAACCTTTCCAGACAGATCAGCCATTCCAGCACCTTTACATCGACGTGCTTGGACCATATCCGCGTACCAAACGGGGTAAGATCGCTATCTTGATCGTCTTGGATCACTTCACCAAGTTCCCACTTCTACATCCTTTGGGGCGGATCACTGCTGAAGAGATCACAAACTACTTGGAGGGGCAGGTCTTCCATACGTTTGGAACACCTGAGACAATCCTCTCCGATAACGGCTCTCAATTTAGGTCAAATGTGTTTAACACCATGCTGAACAAATACGGAGTTAAACACCTGTACACCCCGAGCTACTCACCGCAAGCGAATGCTTCGGAGCGTGTCAATCAGTCCATCCTGGCCGGAATTCGAGCATTCATCACTGATGACCAAACACGATGGGATGAGAGTCTAAGCAAAATTGGATGTGCTCTTCGTAGCTCACTCCACCAAGCCACTGGATTTTCTCCTTATCAGGTTTTGTTTGGGAATCACATGATGTTGCACGGGAAGGACTACGAACTGCTGAAGCATTTGCGAGCGTTGGGAGAGTCAAATGTAAAGCTTCGACCTCGAGAGGGAATTCCTATCGTGAGACAACTGGAGCAGACGAAAATAAGGGTCGCACATGAGGACAGCAGGCGTTATAATCTGCGTGCTGCTAAAACACAATTTTGTGTAGGACAGGAGGTATTCCATAGAAACTTTTCCTTGTCCACAGCCGCGCAGAATTATAATGCCAAGCTGGCGAAGAAGTTCCTCAAGTGCAGGATTCGTCGTGTGCTAGGCAACTCACGATACGAATTGGAGGATCTAGGAGGCAAACGTCTGGGGACTTACCACTCCAAAGATCTTAGGCAGTGATCCGAGGGGGTACACCGATTGCCCGGCACTCAGTCGTGCGCACGAGACTCATGAGCGCGACGACCTTTGTAGTCGTTTCGGCGCTGGAAATCAACGGCGAACCGCCTATGTTGTTGTGTCGTCGAGCGCACCGCATAATTTCGGCTGGAGGACGGCGGTTGCGAAAACAACCCATTGTTTTCCCACTGGGCTGTGGTCGCAGCTGCGGTCCTCCGATCTAGCGAAATAGGCGCTGAAATGTCGCGACGGGAGTTGCGTTGGTTTGTGTGCACCACTGAGTGCACGGAGAGCGGCGGTGAGGCCAACAAACCGCTACGGCGACAGCAAACGGATGCTGCAACGACGCTGGGGGAATTTTGAATGCCATATATGGCCATGAAGTGGATGATTGGCGATCGAGCGGTGATCGACGAATGTGTGCGTGCCCGGGTTTCTGAGAGGTGACGAGCGAATGAGGAAGAGAGACGGTCTGAGGGGGTCTTCGGATTTTTTTTGGTTGAAAAGAATTTTGATGGAAGAGGGAAGTTTTTTTTTTTGGCTGCGAGCCGGTTGGACATGTTCGTCCGCGTGGAGGATCCCGAAAAGATTTGCAAAGAATGCAGAAATGGAGTGAAGTTTAAATAAATTGAAAAGAATGAAGAAAATGGAGTGAAGTTTAAATAAATTGAAAAGAATGAAGAAAAAGAGTGAAGTTTAAGTAAATTGAAAAGAATGAAGAAAAAGAATGAAGAAAATGGAGTGAAGTTTAAATAAATTGAAAAGAATGAAGAAAAAGAGTGAAGTTTAAGTAAATTGAAAAGAATGAAGAAAAAGAATTAAGAAAAGGAGTGAAGTTTTAAGTAAAATTGCAAAGAAGGCAGAAATGGAGTGAAGTTTAAATAAATTGAAAAGAATGAAGAAATGGAGTGAAGTTTAAATAAATTGAAAAGAATGAAGAAAATGGAGTGCAGTTTAAATAAATTGAAAAGAATGAAGAAAATGGAGTGAAGTTTAAATAAATTGAAAAGAATGAAGAAAAAAGAGTGAAGTTTAAGTAAATTGAAAAGAATGAAGAAAAAGAATTAAGAAAAAGAGTGAAGTTTTAAGTAAATTTGCAAAGAAGGAAGAAAAAGTGAAGTTTAAACAAATTGAAGAGAGTGAATAAAAATATAGTGAAGTTAAAGAAATAAATTGAACAAAAATGGTGGAATTTTAGGAAATTAGAAAAGGCGAAAAACAAGAACAAAAATGGTGGAATTTTAGGAAATTAGAAAAGGCGAAAAACAAAATCAAAAATGGTGGAATTTTAAGAAATTAGAAAAGGCGAAAAACAAAATCAAAAATGGTGGAATTTTAGGAAATTAGAAAAGGCGAAAAAAACAAAATCAAAAATGGTGGAATTTTAGGAAATTAGAAAAGGCGAAAAACAAAATCAAAAATGGTGGAATTTTAGGAAATTAGAAAAGGCGAAAAACAAAATTAAAAATGGTGGAATTTTAGGAAATTAGAAAAAAGTCAGAAAAATTAATTAGGATATAATAGAATTAGAAAGAGTGCACAAAATAGGTAGCATTAGGACGGGACGGAATAAATTAAAATAATCGATCATAAACTAAATAAATCAAATAATAATATCAAATAACAACACAAATGGAGCCGCATTCATTGGGGTGAGTTTTTTTTTTTATTTATTTTCTTTTGTTGCATATTGCGATTTTTCTCTTTTTTTTGGTTTAGGTTTTCTTTTAGTTGACGCGCTATTGGTTTTTTTTTTTGAATTTTTGGTTTCTCGACGTTGAAATGTTTAAAGGCTAAAGGCCAGATTTTAAAGTGAACCCGAACGCTTAGCTCCTTTAACCCCGAACCTCAACAAGGGGCCACGACGCGAAAAATGTTTTAAGGATAGTCGTGGCTGAGGTAGGGTGGGCAGAGCAGGGCGCTGTTAACACCAGAGCGCCCTGACAAATCGTGGAGCCGCGCCATCCAACCGCTTCTTGGTCTTTCACGACCAATTGGGAAAATAATCCCAATTTTTACCTACCCTTGGATAAGGCGGCGCTTACAATTTTTGTTGTACAGACCTAGGGTTTAATGGCCTGAGTTTAAGCAAGTACCCCCCCACACTGCCGTAGCTAGTCCCGGCCGCCAGCAAGAGCGTCGCACCAGTTGAACTCAGCCACCAATTCGGACTTAGGTGGAATTGGCCCTTCTGTCCCGAACCTTCTTTCTCCTATCAATTATTTTGACTTTCTCAAGTCAAAATAATTCTTCCAAGGCCTTAAACACAATAACCTTTACCCATCCTTCAATTACTTTGACTTTTTAAAGTCAAAGTTATTTTTCCAAGGTCTCAAACACAAAAAATGGCGCCCAACGTGGGGCTAGCCTAAGCTACGCCTCGAGCACAAAGCGTAGCCCATCAACACGCGCGAGTACAGAAAAATTCCGTGCAAAAAGTTGATGGGCAAAAGGACTTAATTTCGTCGTTCTGCGACATCATTTTTTGCCTGAACGGCCAGTCCAAGTGTTCAAGCTTTTCGAATTTTCAACAGCAAAACATCCCGAAAATTTTGTATGTTTTCAATGTGGAACGATCCTATTGACGAACCGTCTTGGCAACCTTAAGGCGCCAACTCGGTTCCATAGGAAAGGGAAACATTGTCTGCATGCCGGATTGATGGATGTAAGTTGTGGCAAAACTTAACTTTCCTGATTTATTCCACTTTTATTTTGCAAGTACCCTTTTGAGTGCTGGGCATGCCCTGTCTTGGTGGGCGTGTCGTCAGAGAATTGGGACAAATACTTGTAAAATATTGGTGAGTTTGATGATAGGAAATTTCGTCGAAATCTGTTAAGTACCTTAATTCCTTATCCTTCCTTTTAGAGTACCTTTATAACGTAGAATTATTTTTTTTTGTAGAAATAACGTAGAGCTTTTTTTGTACTTAAAATTTTTCTAAGTCTTTTGATGACAATTTTAACTTAGTTTTTCTTGCTGATTTTTTTTCTGATTTATTTTGTGTTGCTTTTTTATCCCCAATTTTTTTCTTTTGCAAATTTTATCGCATTCCGGATTTTCCCAATGAGTCGGGAAAGAGCAGGATCGGCTTCGCGATTTGATCTGTATGTGAGGGGAGGGGAAAGGTTGCGACAACGTGAGGGTTCATTTTTTTTTTGAATTCATACAAAATATAATTACAACATTCATTCGTTTTTTTCATTCGTTTAAGCATTCACACATTCTCATTCACACATTTATTCGATCGTTCATTCGTTTTTTTTATACACACAATCATTCATTTATACATACAATCATTCATTTATACATACAAACATTCATCCGTTTAATTTTCACACTCGTTCGAACATTTATACAAACGGTTATTGATACAATACAAAAAAAAAAAAATTTTTTTTGCTCGCTCATTCAATTGATAGATTTTTTTTTGCGCTCAAGTTCATTCGGTTGGCATTCATTCGACACTTCACACAGTCATTCGTTTTTTCTCCCAATCGATCATTCGTTTTAATCTAAAGTGACGTCCCTGAAGTTAGCGGACACTTTTTGGCGGAATCGGTTGAATTCTTCGAAATCATTTATAGCTAATTTATTGCTAATTAATTACCAAAAGCTCAAATTTATTGCTCCAAAATTGTAGGTTTTACGGGGTTTTCCGCTAAATGCAGATGAAGTTAGCGGACTTTTTTTTGAAAAATGACTTAATCGCAAGTTGACTTGCATTACGGGTTAGCCCTAATTTATTGCTAATTAATTACCAAAAGCTCAAATTTATTGCTCCTGAATTGTGGTTTTACGAGCTTTTCCGCTAAATGCAGATGAAGTCAGCGGGATTTTTTTTTTTAAATTGACTTAATCGCAAGTTGACTTGCATTACGGGTTAGCCCTAATTTATTGCTAATTAATTACCAAAAGCTCAAATTTATTGCTCCAAAATTGTAGGTTTTACGGGGTTTTCCGCTAAATGCAGATGAAGTTAGCGGACTTTTTTTTGAAAATTGACTTAATCGCAAGTTGACTTGCATTACGGGTTAGCCCTAATTTATTGCTAATTAATTACCAAAAGCTCAAATTTATTGCTCCAAAATTGTAGGTTTTACGGGGTTTTCCGCTAAATGCAGATGAAGTTAGCGGACTTTTTTTTGAAAATTGACTTAATCGCAAGTTGACTTGCATTACGGGTTAGCCCTAATTTATTGCTAATTAATTACCAAAAGCTCAAATTTATTGCTCCAAAATTGTAGGTTTTACGGGGTTTTCCGCTAAATGCAGATGAAGTTAGCGGACTTTTTTTTGAAAAATGACTTAATCGCAAGTTCACTTGCATTACGAGTTAGCCCTAATTTATTGCTAATTAATTACCAAAAGCTCAAATTTATTGCTCCTGAATTGTGGTTTTTACGAGCTTTTCCGCTAAATGCAGATGAAGTTAGCGGACTTTTTTTTGAAAAATGACTTAATCGCAAGTTCACTTGCATTACGAGTTAGCCCTAATTTATTGCTAATTAAATACCAAAAGCTCAAATTTATTGCTCCTGAATTGTGGTTTTTACGAGCTTTTCCGCTAAATGCAGATGAAGTCAGCGGGATTTTTTTTTGAAAATTGATTTAATCGCAAGTTGATTTGCATTACGAGTTATCCCTAATTTATTGCTCATTAATTACCAAAAGCTCACATTTGTTGCTCTAAAATTGTGATTTTTACGGGGTTTTCCGCTAAATGCAGATGAAGATTTAGTTGGCCGAATTTTTCAATTTCACTCTCATACATACCTACAAGTAAAATTTACAGCTAAAGCATATTATTTATTTCATTTTAGTTCGCAGGAAACATAAATAAGCATTTGAGGATTCACTTTGGTGGTGCGTTTCTTGCTTTTTATTCTGTCGCTTAAGTCATCATATGATATCCATGTTTTTCTGTTCCTAAGACAGAAAGTAAAAAAGTGCCCCATTTGTTCGTCTGACCTTTTATGGATATCTCCTTCGTAATGAATCACAGACTGCAATTCAAAATGTTTCGTCTGTCCGCCAACTTGAGTATTGAAATCTGTTGGTATCGATTCCAACATAAACATTTCTGTGGTCTGTGCGTTCTTACTGAATATTTCTACATATATTAAGGGTCCTGCAAACAGAAACCCAACGGGCAAAAGTAATTGTTAGAAATTGTAAAAGCTTAGAATAGCCGGAATGAAAATATTCATTCCGGATATTCTAATTCTATTCACCCAAATATTCCATTTCAATTTATTATAATTACCGGCTGAAACGATTTTGGCTGCACATTTCGATGAGCATTTTCCACAAGATTGCAAAAATCTAGGCTTCAAGTTTATGTAGTTCTGGATCACATCATATCACATATTCTAAGCTTTTACAATTTCTAACAATTACTTTTGCCCGTTGGGTTTCTGTTTGCAGGACCCTTAATATATGTAGAAATATTCAGTAAGAACGCACAGACCACAGAAATGTTTATGTTGGAATCGATACCAACAGATTTCAATACTCAAGTTGGCGGACAGACGAAACATTTTGAATTGCAGTCTGTGATTCATTACGAAGGAGATATCCATAAAAGGTCAGACGAACAAATGGGGCACTTTTTTACTTTCTGTCTTAGGAACAGAAAAACATGGATATCATATGATGACTTAAGCGACAGAATAAAAAGCAAGAAACGCACCACCAAAGTGAATCCTCAAATGCTTATTTATGTTTCCTGCGAACTAAAATGAAATAAATAATATGCTTTAGCTGTAAATTTTACTTGTAGGTATGTATGAGAGTGAAATTGAAAAATTCGGCCAACTAAATCTTCATCTGCATTTAGCGGAAAACCCCGTAAAAATCACAATTTTAGAGCAACAAATGTGAGCTTTTGGTAATTAATGAGCAATAAATTAGGGCTAACTCGTAATGCAAGTCAACTTGCGATTAAGTCAATTTTCAAAAAAAATCCCGCTGACTTCATCTGCATTTAGCGGAAAAGCTCGTAAAAACCACAATTCAGGAGCAATAAATTTGAGCTTTTGGTATTTAATTAGCAATAAATTAGGGCTAACTCGTAATGCAAGTGAACTTGCGATTAAGTCATTTTTCAAAAAAAGTCCGCTAACTTCATCTGCATTTAGCGGAAAAGCTCGTAAAAACCACAATTCAGGAGCAATAAATTTGAGCTTTTGGTAATTAATTAGCAATAAATTAGGGCTAACTCGTAATGCAAGTGAACTTGCGATTAAGTCATTTTTCAAAAAAAAGTCCGCTAACTTCATCTGCATTTAGCGGAAAACCCCGTAAAACCTACAATTTTGGAGCAATAAATTTGAGCTTTTGGTAATTAATTAGCAATAAATTAGGGCTAACCCGTAATGCAAGTCAACTTGCGATTAAGTCAATTTAAAAAAAAAAATCCCGCTGACTTCATCTGCATTTAGCGGAAAAGCTCGTAAAAACCACAATTCAGGAGCAATAAATTTGAGCTTTTGGTAATTAATTAGCAATAAATTAGGGCTAACCCGTAATGCAAGTCAACTTGCGATTAAGTCATTTTTCAAAAAAAAGTCCGCTAACTTCATCTGCATTTAGCGGAAAACCCCGTAAAACCTACAATTTTGGAGCAATAAATTTGAGCTTTTGGTAATTAATTAGCAATAAATTAGCTATAAATGATTTCGAAGAATTCAACCGATTCCGCCAAAAAGTGTCCGCTAACTTCAGGGACGTTCTAAAGTGGCCCATATACAGGCGAGCGTGTTGGCGCAAACATAGGTTTGCGCCAACATTAGTCTTAGCACATACACCGGCAAGCATGTTGGCGAGCCTCAGTTGCTTATTGAATTCCGCCATGGCAACAACTTGTGCTTGTTGATTTTATTTCTACTTGCACACATGATATGCTTTGTTTTCAATTCCACGATTCTTGTTTATCTTTAATTTTATTCGCCATGTTTCAGGCTTACTCTCATAGAGTTCGAGGAACTCTACCCAAAACTCCGATTCTATAAATCGTGACATTATTTACTTCTTCCAACGACCGCAGTTGAACAACTAAACACTGAAGTTTGCGCAAACATCACCATACACGTGAAAACATACGCCAACACCAACATGTTGGCGCTGAAAAATCAAAATATTTTGATTTTTGGGCGAGCATGTTTGTGCAAATGGCCAACAATGCCATACACGAGCGAATTGGCTTGCGTAAACCTATGTTTGCGCCAACATGCCCGCCTGTATATGGGCCACTTAAGTCTCATATGCACACATCAATTATTCACGCATTCCTACAATAGTTTATCATTCAATCACTCAATCAAGCACATTTAATCATTCTATCCGATTCACTCAATACAACACACACAGTTCATTCATTCAGTCACATACTCGAATATTCACGCACTCGTTCACTCAACTGGTCATTCGTCATCCACTCAACATACATTCGTAAGTATTCTTCAACATGCCCTTAGAACATTCACCTACTAGGGAGGGAGGTATGGTCTGTACGCCGTGTCTGAGTAAGGTAGATCCGGACCAGGGTACGAACACCAAGTGTGGTCACCAGTTCCACAAACACTGTTTGGAACGATGGATTGTGGACAACCACAATTGTCCGAACTGCCGTGGTCATCTAGGTCAGGAAGATTATTGGCCCACTCGGAGTGTGGAGGGTGCGTCCGCTATATCCGGCGTGAGAAGACAGACTCGCTAGGATGGCGCAAGGTCTCTAAGCGATGTAGTTTCTCCTGGTAGGTTAAATTTGGATTCTGCACTAGACACTGCGGGTGGACGCGCTCTTTACACTCCGGATGGGACAATCATCCAGGAGCAAAGCACGGAAGTGCTGAGCAATAGGCCATCGGATGTTCTGGGAAACGATCAGCAGAACAGGGGTAGGTGGGCGGAAATACACGATGCGCAAACACCCAAAGCAACACCAGCAGTTTCCGGGGGGGTGTTGTCTAACTTAGGATTGAATGATCTGATCCAAATAATTCGTTCGGTTATGCGAGAGGAACGAGAGCAGGGTGGCAAACACTCCTCAGCCACCGCCTGTATATCATCCCCTACCACCACCGTCGCAATTTCTATCTAGGCAAAACGCATCAAATGCGTACCAATTCTCACCATCGTTATATCCGCCAGTCCGACAACAGCAACGTGAACGCTCAAATGGGCGGTCTTAACAACAACGGCCCGAATTTCGTGCCTCACAACGCTGGCAGTCCGATTCGCCATTGGCGACTACGATTTAATGGAGATGGCCAGTCGTTGCGCGCCGAGGAACTTATTTTCCGAGCGGAAGCATTGGCGTTGTCTGATTTGGGTGGGCGCATGGATTTGTTGGTCGCGAACTTTCATTTGCTGCTGGATAATTTGCCAAACCAGTGGTACTGGTTATGGAGGCGAACCAACCCAGATTCGACGTGGTATTCGCTTAAAACCACCATCCTGCAATACTGAGGCGACCGTAGCACCGATTTCGAAGTTCGGAAAAAAATGATTACCAGACGGCAAGCACCTAATGAACCGTATCTGGTATTCGAGCAGGAGAAAACCAGATTTTGGACCCAATTACGCACCCCGATTCCGGATTCAGAATTCTTTGAGCTGGTCAGCGGCAATCTCTTGGGCAGTATCCAACAGCTAATCTGCTTTCATGAGATCCGAGATCTGGCTCATCTTCGCGCTTTGGTGTCGAGATACGAAGAGGTCAGGACCGAGGAAGAGGTAGCAACTTGGCAACAGCCCCGCGTTCACGAGCTGGAACCGCCGTTGGTTGCTAGCGAAGACGTCGAAGAAACCGCCGACGTAGCTGGCATATCAACTCCACTGGTATGTTGAAATTGCCGGAAAGAGGGTCACGGATATCGAGACTGCGAAGAGGCACATAAAAAAATCTTCTGCTATGGTTGCGGGAAGGCAGACGTGATCAAGCCGAAATGTACTCGATGCCAATCAAAAAACGGACCGAAGGACGAAAGGTTTCCGGGGCCTTCTCGCCCAGTGACGGACCATCCAACGGCCCGACCGTCATAGACGGTTCGAAGCAGGATGTCAGCGATTTCCGATCCCCCTTTCATTTTGATACTCCCAATAAAAACATCTTACCCCTTGTTAGTATCCCCTTAATAACCCCTCCAAATTTTACAACACCTTCATCATCCCTTTCTGACCCTAACTCCCATCCTTTTAGCGTAAAATCATCCTCCCCTAATTTTCCGACAACAAACACATCGCATAACATGATATTGGCTAGAGAAAACACCAACACAGAGCCGGCTGGTTCTCAGCCTGAAGAAGACTGGTTAGCTAGTAAAAATCCAAGACGACATTCCCGCCATCCTCCCAAGCCATACCATCTACGGCTAAAAGAATATATGAGGGCTCGAGAGAGAATTTTTTCATCTACTCCAGTCGCAAGTGTTGACCAAGTATCAGCACTAACGAGTGGATCCGGTCGCAGAAAGTCAATCTTGCGTCTTCGTATGTTCTGGAGGATGGTACGCGAAAAAAAGAAAGCGATTCTGTCAACCATCATTACGAATCCGTTTGATATACGTCCATACGCCGTGGTATCCTTGTACGGAGTGGACGTTGAAGGACTCCTAGATAGTGGGGCGAGCATCAGTTGGCTGTGGGCAAACGCTCTACAACGTCTCCATGATGCACAGGTGAGTTATCGACCGGTCTGTCAAGAGGTGAAGACCGCTGATGGTGCAGCACAAAAGGTATTGGGCACCGTAACCACCGATATTACTTTTCGCAGTGTTACCAAGCCTATCACGCTATACATTGTGCCGAGCCTGTCGCTGAAATTGTACCTGGGGGTAGATTTCTGGCGATCATTTCAACTAGCTCCTAGCATCATCAGCGCGGTCGATACTCCCGATACTGCATCGCAACTGATAGCTCCGGATGCCCACACTTTAACGCCCACAGATGTAAAGAGGTTTGGAAATGGTAAAGTCCAAATTTCCATCATACGAAGTATACGGACTCGGTGTGACCAACGTCGAACAACATAGTATAGACGTTGGTGATGCAAGTCCCATCAAACAGCGTCACTATCCTGTGTCTCCTGCGATCGAAAAACTCTTGTATGACGAGATCGATCGCATGAGAACACTTGGCGTAATAGAGACCAGCCAGACTGCATGGAGCTCGCGTGTGGTTCTCGTGAGGAAGCCAGGCAAGGTCAGGTTGTGCTTGAACTCGCGGAAAGTCAATAGTGTGACGAAGAAGGATGCATATCCATTACCACACATTGATGGTATTTTAAGTCGTTTGCCGCGAGCCAATTTTATTACCAGCCTAGACCTCAAAGACGCCTTTTGGCAGATTCCACTCGAGAACAAATCCAGGGAGTACACTGCGTTTACTATTCCTGGCCGGCCTCTATATCACTACACTCGCATGCCTTTTGGGTTATGCAACGCGCCGCAAAGGATGTGTCGTTTGATGGACAAAGTTATCCTACCCGAGCTGAAGGAGCAGGTATTCGTATATTTGGACGATCTGCTGTTGATTTCCGAAGATTTCTACTCACATTTGATGTTATTGGCTGAAGTCGCAGATTGTTTGCGAAAGGCTGGCCTAACAATTAACGTCAACAAGAGCAAGTTTTGTCTGAGAGAGGTGAAATATCTCGGATACATCGTTGGAGAAGGAGGCCTGAAAACTGATCCCAGCAAAGTTTCAACCATCGTCGATTACCCTTCGCCTAAGTCCGCACTTCAAGTTCGACGCTTCCTTGGCATGGCAAGCTGGTATCGACGATTCGTTCCCAACTTTGCTGCTACTGTTTCACCAATTTCAGACACTCTAAAGAAGTCCAACCAGTTTGCTTGGACTACAGAGGCACAAACTTCCTTCCTGTTAGTGAAAGACTTGTTGACGAGAGCCCCCTTATTAATCAATCCTGATTTTAAGAGGCCTTTCGTAATTCAATGCGATACCAGTAAGTCAGGTGTGGGTAGCGTTCTCTTCCAGGAAAACGACGACGGATCGGAATCTCCAGTGGCGTATATGTCTCAGAAGCTCACTTCCGCTCAACGCAACTACAGCGTAACCGAACTCGAGTGTTATGCAGCTGTGTTGAGCGTGAAAAAATTTCGAGCCTATGTAGAAGGGACTGCGTTCAAAGTCATCACGGATCACGCAAGTCTCAAATGGCTCATGTTGCAGAAAGACCTACAAGGACGGTTGGCAAGATGGAGTTTGAAACTTCAGGGCTACGACTTTACAATCGAGCACCGACGAGGAAGCCTGAACGTTGTACTCGACGCTCTCTCTCGTGTATACGAACAGGGATTAAACGCGCTGATCGACGTGGCACCGATGGGGGACATGGATTCTCCAGAACTCTCTGGTAAAGAGTATAAAGAATTAGTGTCCACTGTCGATGCGAACGCCGATCGGCTTCCTGATGTATGCGTGAGGGACGGCTTCGTGTACAAACGCACAGAGCCTCACAACGGTGACCCGATCGCTGAAGACAGGGCCTGGAAGTTATGGATTCCATCGAGCCTTACGTCAGCTGCGATCGCTCAAGCGCACGAGGCAGACACCACGGTCCATGGTGGTTATGCCAAAACGCTAGAGCGAGTCAGGCGATTTTTGTACTGGCCCGGAATGGCTACACAAGTACGCACCTACGTTCTGGCGTGCGACACTTGTAAAGAGACAAAGTCCCCGAACAGACCTCTACGAGCGCCTATGGGAGAACCGTTCCAGACTGATCAGCCATTCCAACATCTGTACATCGACGTACTTGGACCATATCCGCGTACCAAACGGGGTAAGATCGCTATCTTGATCGTCTTGGATCATTTCACAAAATTTCCCCTGTTACATCCTTTGGGGCGGATCACTGCTGAAGGGATCACCAACTTTTTGGAGGGGCAGGTCTTCCATACGTTTGGAACACCCGAGACGATCCTCTCCGATAACGGCTCTCAATTTAGGTCGAATGTGTTTAACACCATGCTGAACAAATACGGAGTTAAACACCTGTACACCCCGAGCTACTCACCGCAAGCGAATCGGAACGTGTCAATCAGTCCATCCTAGCCGGAATTCGAGCATTCATCACTGATGACCAAACACGATGGGATGAGAGTTTAAGCAAAATTGGATGTACCCTTCGGAGCTCACTCCACCAAGCCACTGGATTTTCTCCTTATCAGGTTCTGTTTGGAAATCACATGATGTTGCACGGGAAGGACTACGAACTGCTGAAGCATTTGCGAGCGTTGGGAGAGTCAAATGTACAGCTTCGACCTCGCGAGGTAATTCTTATCTTGAGGCAACTGGTGCAGACGAAAATAAGGGTCGCACATGAGGACAGTTGCAGACGTTATAATCTGCGTGCTGCTAAAACACAATTTTTATAGGTCAAGAAGTATTCCGAAGAAATTTTTCCTTGTCCACAGCTGCGCAGAATTATAACGCCAAACTGGCAAAGAAGTTCCTCAAGTGCAGGATTCGTCGTGTGCTAGGCAACTCACGGTACGAATTGGAGGAATTAGGCGGCAAACGTTTGGGGGTCTACCACACCAAGGATCTTAGGCAGTGATCCGAGTGGTACGTCATCTATTGCCCGGCACTCAGTCGTGCGCACGAGACTCTTGTCTTAAGCTCGGCAACTTTTGTAGTCGGTTCGGCGCTGGAAATCAACGGCGAACCGCCTATGTTGTTGTGTTGCCGCCGGAAATCGGAAGTTCCGTCCGGTGGTTGTGATTGCTTTCGATGCGCGAAGATCTGTCAGGCGTCGGATGCATTTACAATTACCTGCACCGTTTAAACACTGGAACGACCGAAACCGGCTTGGCTGGGGAAAAGTTCCGCTATGGCATGGATGCAAGGGGAGAACGGACGACAGCTTGGCGAGAGAAGTTCCCTTTTAATCAGCACGAAACACAAGTCGGAAATTTGTTATCGTACGCGATGTGTTTAAAAATTCGGTGAAATATTCAAAATTAGTAAAATCCGTGCGCATTTTGAAATTCGCGACGCGCCGGCATGTTTCTGTAGGGAAGCAGGATCGAGCACTCAACGAAACTTCATTTTGGTAGGCAACTCCAAAACCTGTCGTCACACACGCAAGTGGGGCAAAATCCGAATATCGACCATTTTGTGAAGTGACGAGGTGGTATCGATCGGCTCGGCGTGATCTTTGGTTTTAGCTTGCATCGCCCCATTCTTGAAAAGGAATTCGCGTCTTCAAAAACAGAAGACAAAAGACTATTCTAGTCGAAAGAAACCGCGTTAAAACGTTCAGTTTTCCTGCGGAACCGTGTCCCAAAAGTTTTACGTAGTGTTTTAGCCCTTTTGCGTCCCGGTTCGCCGCACGCCATAACGAAATCAATTTTTGGTCGCGTGTGCGGCTGAACCACGCAACACAAAACAAAAAAAAAAAACCAGGAATATCATATTTTCCGGATTATTAATAGAAGAAATCGTACGCCACATTTTTATTTCAATTCCAAATTCCATCGCTGGAAACGTCATCGAAAATTTACAAACTGTTGCAACAACAACAACAACGAAATAGAAAAAACCATCGTGTCCGTTCAAATCTCTGGTACGTTTTCGTCGCTGTTTTGAGTTTTATTTTGCCGCTGGACGAGTTCTAAACTGTTCGTGATAATCGAAAAATTCGTCTGTCGTATGTGCAAAGCCTCAAGTGCTGCTTTAATTCTCCGGTCATTCTCGATTGACGAGACAAAGATTTCCAAATTTACATTGTTCAAAGTGTTGTAGTCGAGATAGAAATCAAAAGAAGAAGAATCAAATGAATGAACTGTGTGAATTGCTAGCAATGTGAAAAAAGGCAAAGTCTGAGTTGTTTCCGCGTCAAATATTTCGTGCTCGGGTACAATTCTTTCATGCATAATGTGCTCAGTGAAATTTAGTTAATATACGAAAGAAACGACGACACAGCGAAGCGAATCTTCAAATAAACATTTAAATTGAAGACTACAAGGTCGTACCTTGAGTGGTGTCGCATACGTATTCCCGTTACATTGGGGTGTACGCGTGCGTTCGCATTGACAGGTGCAAAGGAAAAATCAAATTCGGTTACAGTTTCTAGTGTCGTGATAATGCGTCTCGATGACGTCGGTTTAAGCGATAGGAATTTCGCTCATAAAGATCCGACAAGTGGCTGTTTTTTTTGCCCCGGCGTCGGAAAAAGAACCGCAAAGCATTTCACAGTTGTTTTTCTTTTCAATGCGCATGAGCTAGTTAATTTCTGGCCGTTGTCTTCGCAGTAAACAGTTTTTTTGCGGCTTCAATATGAAATATTTCATTCTCTGACTGTCTTGCATCTCCCAGACCACTTGTCCTTATTTTGAAGACTGTTGAGTCGCCGCGTAGGTCATTTGCTTATCTTAGCATGAATAATATTGCTACATATTGAACTGTATTATTGACACATACAGCAAAAACTATCTGATACCCTGTTTGCTTGTAAAAAGACAGCGTCGATGTTTTGGATTAATGCCTCTTATATTATCCAATTTTAGTTTTGCCTTATAAAGAGCGCCTTCGTCGGCATAAACTTTTGACTCGCGAGTTTCAAAGTCACCCAAAAAAACCGTGGAATGCCGCTTCCATTTCGCGAGGAACTACGCTAGAAGTTTAAAGTCAATATTCACTACGTCGCCCGCGATGGCTTTGCGATCAACACTATATCGGCCTTGAATGTTATCGATATCGAAGCTTTAAAAAAATAAAGTAAAAATGTAGGAGAAATAACGAATGGACAAAACAAAAAAAATAAGAACTAATTTTGTAAAAATGAATCCGAATAAATGACAAATCGCGAAGTCGCGCAACTCCGCCGCTTCTTGGTCTTTCACGACCTATTGGGAAAATAGTCCCATTTTAAATACCCTGGAGTAAGCCGACACGAAATTTTTGTTGTCTAGGCCTAAGGTTTATGGTCTGAAGTCGAACAAGAACCACCCCACACTGCCGTAGCTAGTCCCGGCCGCCATCAAGCGTGTCGCTTCCGTTCTACTTCAGCCACCAATTCGGACGTGGGAGGAATTAGCCCGTTCTGTCCCGAACCTTTACCCATCCTTCAATTATTTTGGCTTTTTAAAGTCAAAATGATTTTTCCAAGGCCTCAAACACAACAAACTCAATCGCTACTTCTCATCTCCAGTATATATATCTCTATGGCTCCAAGAGTGGATACAAATAAATTTTGAGGTCTGCGGCGCCTCTATTACTGCGTTTACATGCAGGGGCGGATCCAGACTTTGCTGTTGGGGGGGGGGGGGGGTGGAATTTTTTTTTGATCAAGTTCTGTGTGATTTTAGCTACATAGCATAGCAAAAAAAAAGGTAATTTGATGACGGGATTATATTATTTTCATTTTATTATGGGCCATTCCATCAAGAATCGTCAAAGTTGTGACCTTACCATCTCCGATTCTTTTGAAAATTTTTGTTCTTGAAGATCTAGTGAAAAAATAATGGGAATTCATGTTTTTGTTTCTATTCATTTTTTAACTAACAAAAACAACAACAATCTTTGAAATAAGCCCTACTTGATCCAAGGTTAAAAATTACCAGAGATATAAATTTTTAAAGAGAAATGGGAAATCTTTGCTATAACTAACAAAAAAATAAGATAGAAACAAAAAATTTAAATCATGTTTTTTTCATTAATTCTTCGAGTATGTACACAACTTTTAAAAGAATCTGAGACGATAAGGTCACACTTCCAGCGACTCTTGATTAAATGACTCTTTTTCTTTTAAATAATTGTTCTTAGACTTTTTTGACCTCGATCCCATTGAGATCCCAAGTTAATTTCTTAGTTTATTTCGAAACCTACAAAATATAAAAATAAAAAAAATCATTTTGAGATATTCAAGGATAAAGAAAAAAGTATTTATCCTTAAAAGAAATTTCAATAATAATGGTTATTGCGACAATCCTCCCTTTTAAAATGAGCCATATTTTATTATTCTAGGATAAAAACTACCAGAGATATGCATTTCCAAAGAGGAGTCGGACACCATTTACTAAAACTTTAACATACTATATCTAACAAAAAACATACTGCGGTCACGATCAGCTGCAAGCCAATCCTATGATAGGGGAAGGTGCTGTACCTCGGTCCAAATTTTACATTAACCCTTAAATCTATTAAACCAATAGCAAATATAAACTTGGAAATAGTACAAATGAAAGCTTATTTGTTTAACCACAAAATTAATTATAGCTGGAACTGCTGTGACTCAATTTGGTGAGTCCTGAAACGGTTTTTGGAGTGAACCTCAAACGGACCAAGGTACAACTATAGGTTGTACCTCGGTCCGCTGCTATTTGTACCTTGGACCTTATAAAAAATAATTCAATTTTAAAGTCGAAATCCAGAGTAATATTATAACATTCTTTTATTTAATTTAATTTATGTTTTTCTTTGAAAAAAAAATCTAGTAAAGTTATACATTAAAAAAAAACAAGAAAAATTCATAATAAGAATTAGCAACTTTAGAAAATGGTTTGTCTAGCTGAAATAAACAGTAGTGTAAAAGAGGATTCGCTGCTGTCTGCTTCAAGATCCCCCTACTACCTCTGAGGATGTAATTTCAGCAAGAAAGCCCCTTTTGGCTACCATTTTTTTGTAATGTATATAGCTTACATAGTCCAAGGTACAACCAAAAAAACGGTCCAAGGTACATCCCATCACCCATTACTACAAACATATTTTTTTTAATTATTTCTAATGGTAAGGAAGGATTAAATTTACGGTCAAGACCACGATGAATTAGTTGTCTTACCAGTTAAAACTGGTATATAGTAGAAATAATTATACACGACTTAGAAAAAAAAAAAATAACTGAACTAACCAATAAATACTTTTATGTCCAAAAATCACTTCTTTTGTTTTATCTGAACTAATTTATATTCTAGGCTCACTGTAATGAACTTAAACTAAAGCCTACGCATTTGGCAATCTTTCATTGAAGAAACTTTTTTTCCAGCATCTAAAGTTTAGTTGGAATTGACGTTTGGACCGAGGTACATTTGGTCCAAGGTACAGCACCTTCCTTTACTCTAGATAAATACTTAACTCAGATTTATATTGTAGTTGAAGATAACGTAGAATTACGTGTGTTCATGTTGTATGATTGCTACTCAAAACGAAAAGACAATAATCAGTCTTTAATTTCATATCCTTAACTGGGTAAGTCATCGAAAAAAAAATTTCATTTTGAAAGGCTTTCACATGGAAGGTGTAGGAAGGACTCACTCGATTTCTTAAAAATTTATCCTTTTCCTTAGAACCATTCAAAAATTAATGTGTACAAAATTTCAAATTCGTAGCTTGACGCGTTCAAAATTTATCGGAAAATATTGTTGAACACGTGTCTTAAGGATGTTTGTATAGAAGGTACACGAAGTGGTAAAGAGATTTCGTTAAATAGTTCACTACTCGATCTTTGTTTTCACTTAAAACAATTTTGTACAAAATTCCAAATTCGCAGCTAAAGGATGACTACATAGAGTTATAGTGAGTTCCGTGAATTGAGTGTAGACATATTCACATGATATTTGTATAGCAGTTACACGAAGGACTAATAGGATTATTTTCTCAATCATACATTTAGTCCAACTGTTGAAGAACCAATGTACACAAAATTTCAAAGTCGTAGCTTTAAGCTTTCCGAAGTTATTGATAAATATTCTTGAGCACGTTATTTAAGGACATTTTGTATGGCAGCTACCCGAACGAACTAAGCCTTACAAATTCAACCAAACATCCAGATTCAAAATTTGAAAATCCTAGGTCTAGGTCCTTGAGTTATGATGATAATGGACAGACTGACGGAAGTCAGGCGGATTTGGATTTTTCGGCCAGAAATAAACAAAACATAATAAACATATAACTTTTTCGTCCGAGGCTCGTTTCTATGCGTTACAAACTTTTACGCTGGACTAAACTTATAATACTCTATTTGATTTCATCTATGTAGATTCTAGAGTAAAACAATTGAATTGCAATTATTTTTTTCACTAGTTCTTAAAGTATAAAATTTTTTAAAAGAATCGATATGGCAAGGTTACAAATTTCGTGATTTGGCGAAATGACCCTATAACCTACGCAATATGTTGTCTTGTATAATTTTTATCACGGTTCTTTTTGCTACAGTAAATGCTAGTTACAGTCCACATTGCAGTGTAGAAAAAAAAGTATGTAGGTATGTGAGTTTCAAAAATTCGGAATCGCTCTTGGGGGGTGGTCGCCCCCCATGTATCCGCCACTGTTTACATGGAGGACTGAATCCGGATTCACTCCTCTAAAATCGGATAAAAACGCAGATCGGATCGAAACGAGATCGAATCGAAACCGGTTATGTCGTACATTTTAATGACACCGACATTTCCACCTTTCGATCTTTGGATTCTCCATGTAACCACGATATACATATGTATGTACCTTGTATGAACCTTTTTACCTAATGCGGACTCCCTTAGCTACGCCTATAGCTTCACACCGCCACTGGACAGCCAGTATGTTTTTGCGCACACCACCCCGCCCAATGACTACGCCTCGCCTTGTACGCACATTACATTGAATTTCTTCTATTGCCAAATGGAATAATACTTAGCATAAATACCGAAATGATTGAGGTCGTGTTTCTATGTCAGAATTTTAATCGGATCTCCGATGCACTTTGCAATCGGCCGACCGCATGTACATATGTATATAAAGTGCGTATGTAACAGGACTTTCACAGTATCTTTTTTAATTTAGCTGCAATTTCGTTTTTGCATTCTAATCGATTTTTAAAGCATCTCGCCGCAGCATTTGAACTGATCGAAATTCAAATCTCACGACCGTAATTACATTACGTATCTACCTGTATGTATTTTGATACGTACTCGTAGCTATTGCATACGTGATTCATCACTTCGGGAAGAGAATTCTAGCGGTTAATAACTTCAATATCTGGGCTACTGTAAATAAAAATTAAATAAAAAATAACCACCGAAGATCAGTGATCTCCTGATGCTTCATTGGGAGATCACTGAAGATGTTCCTACCTGATTAGTTCGTTGTTGAACGTTTTCGTTTTTCGTTACGATATACGCGTACGTACTTAAGAGTGCGGCTGGCTGGGGCCCAGCCGCTGGGATGCAACCAAAAATTTAAGCCATGTTAAATACTCACTGTTGCTTTGCACAGTTACATAATTCGTTCCGAAGCGAGTTAATCGCTTAGTTACATCTCAATAAATTAACGCTATAAAAGCAGATGCGCACAGCTCACCAATCAAGGTGTTATGACCACAAATTTGATAGTCCATGTTGAGCATTGTGTAAAAGATCTTCGGTAGAGGGGTATTTACTAATATATTTTTTGTGGTTTTGCCTGTAGAGGAAATTACAGATGCAATTAATCGGAAAGTGATGTCAAGCCAATTATTTGATGCATGCAACATGTTTCATAACATCCCATTTTTTTTCTTCGTGTTTTTAAAATTTAAATTATAAGTCTTTTCCTAGTCAATTAAATTAATTGATTTCGATTTCTAACACCAAAAAAATTATAATTATAAGTTCGGGTTAGGGGGAGGGGTTAAGCGATAATGATATCAAACCACCCTACTAACTATTATAAATTGTCATTCACATTCAAAACAATTTTAAGTATGGTTCTAAGATCTTTGCTGTGTGAATTTGAGTTCTAGAATGGTTATTCAAATAAGAAGCTTTCTATTAATTTACTAATTCATACTTGGTTCGAATAGGTTGCTACGACTCGAGCTGCAACGTATTGCAGTCCGCAACACTCGTAGACTAAATAACGACTCCGTATATTAGTACAATCGAGAATCCAGGACGGAGAAATTAACGACATAGGTATGTCTTATAAATATTCCAGGCCCGTGGACAGGATTGTATAAAGGGGGGGGGGTTCATAATAAATTATTAGGGTCCTACCCATACTGAATGTGATGACCTCCTCACTTCTCAATGAAAATAACCCACAACCCACAAAACCACCCCCGTGCGCACGGGGGGAGGGATACTCACATTTAAGCAAATAAAAATAGTTTGTTAGAAATTTGTCGAAAAGTTCAGTACAAATTTTTCTGTCAAAATAGAGCAAAAAAATAATGTGGCAAATAAAAATTTGACGAACTACAGTTGCCAGCCAGAATAGTCAAATATTTGACAGAGTTGCATACAGTTTAGCACAAGCTTGATAAGTGGTTCGGCAATTACTAGTGAAAAATTGATGATGCTGAAAACCAGTGGCGGCTCGCCGCAAAAAGCTAGTGAGGCTGTGCTTTAAGCTTGTGTTACACTGTATGATCAATGAGAGCTTTCTACAAGCTCGCCATACATTTCACGAAAATATATGCAAAAAACTGAGAAAAAAGCGAACAGTGTAACACAAGCTTAAACCACAGCCTCACCAGCTTTTTGCAGCGGGCCGCCGCTGCTGAAAACCCTTCATCCTTAAGAACCCTAACGAAGCGAAAAGGAAATATGTATATGTGAAATCACAATGAACTTCCATTTCAAACGGATAGTGTCCTAGTAGGCAGAATCGAATAGCACCATGGGCGCCCACAGGGGGGGGGGGGGGCAAGAAGGAGCACTTGCCCCCCCCCCCCTCCTGGATTTTACCATCGCTAAAAGTTGAGAAAAATCATACTTTATGTACCAAACTACAGTTTCATCTACTTTTACCATTCATTCACTATACAATTATTGTACACATCTTTCATGCCTCGACTTTAGTTCTCAGTAATGACACTAAAATGAATATCAAATCAAGCTATAGACTTAGATAATTAGCCCTTTTCCGGAATTGACCAAGACCGCGTACTGAAGAAGAATCAGATCAGGCAATTAAAACTCAATTTTTTGATTCTATCTAATTTTTTTGTTAGTTTTTGCGAAAATGGTGTCCGAGTCCTCTTTGAAAGTCCATATCTCTGGTAATTTCTATCCTGGAATAATAAAATAAGGCTTATTTTAAAGGGTGAGGTTGTCGCAAAACTATCCCAGAAACTTTTTTTTTCAATGATAACGATTTTGTCATTTATCCTTAAATAACTATCTCACAATACGTTTTTTTAATATTTTTTTTATATTTTATGGGTTATACTATTTTTCAAAACATATCAAAAAAATCTGCCAACAATCTGGGCGTAACTTTATTATTTTTCCGGCAGAAGTTAGGAACGCGTTCAATTCTGAAATGCGGTGTAGGCTACTATGTGACTGAAAACCTATCAAAAAGAACAAGATCATGGAAGTGAAAATCTGATTGGATCTGAGAGATATGGAATAGTTTATGAAAAAGTACACAATCACTTTACACCACCTTAGGGGTAAATTTTCAGAAAATCTTGAAAAAACTGTCTTGGTATTCATATGGAGAATACATAGAATAAAATTAAATTCATTATTTGGGACGAGGTAGTAGATATGTCGAAAATCGTGGGAAAATATGCATTATATTATATACACACCGTTTCAACATTGTAGCTTAAGCCGTTCCATACATAGGAAAAACACCCCCACTTGTACCACACTACCCTTAGGGGTCGAATTTCAAAAAACCTTGAAAACGCTTTCTAGGTATTCATACGAAGAATCTGTAGAATAAGAATGAATTCAATGTTTGGAAAGACCTAGTAAATATGACGAAAATCGTGAAAATATATGCATTTTATATATATTATTTTTACAAATATTTTTTTTTGCCCCCCCCCCCCTCTTCTGAACGCCAATGAATATTAACATTTTTTTTTATCACAATTACTTTTCTAGTTGATTTACATATACACACCGAGATTCAACATTGTAGCTTAAGCCGTTCCATATATAAGAAAAACACCCCCACTTGTACCACACTACCCTTAGGGGTCGAATTTCAAAAAACCTTGAAAACACTTTCTAGGTATTCATACGAAGAATCCGTAGAATAAAAATGAGTTCAATATTTGGAAAAACCTAGTAAATATGACGAAAATCGTGAAAATATATGCATTTTATATATATTATTTTTACAAATATTTTTTTTTGCCCCCCCCCTCTCTTCTGAACGCCAATGAATATTCAAATTTTTTTTTATCACAATTACTTTTCTAGTTGATTTACATATACACACCGAGTTTCAACATTGTAGCTTAAGCCGTTCCATATATAAGAAAAACACCCCACTTGTACCACACTACCCTTAGGGGTCGAATTTCAAAAAACCTTGAAAACACTTTCTTGGTATTCATACGAAGAATCCGTAGAATAAAAATGAATTCAATATTTGGAAAGACCTAGTAGATATGACGAAAATCGTGAAAATATATGCATTTTATATTTATTATATATACAAATATTTTTTTTGCCCCCCCCCCCCCTTCTAAACGCCAATGAATATTCAATTTTTTTTTTAACACAATTACCCTTCTAGTCGATTTACATATACACACCGAGTTTCAACATTGTAGCTTAAGCCGTCCCATATATAGGAAAAACACCCCCACTTGTACCACACTACCCTTAGGGGTCGAATTTCAAAAAACCGTGAAAACACATTCTAGGTATTCATACGAAGAATCCGTAGAATAAAAATGAATTCAATATTTGGAAAGACCTAGTAGATATGACGAAAATCGTGAAAATATATGAATTTTATATCTATTATATTTACAAATAATTTTTTTTGCCCCCCTTTCTAAACGCCAATGAATATTCAAATTTTTTTTCATCACAATTACTTTTCTAGTTGATTTACATATACACACCGAGTTTTAACTTTCTAGCATAAACCGTTTAATAGTTAGGAAAAACACCCCCTACCCCCGTAGCATACTACCCCTAAAAAAAATTTTATTTTTCCAACATTCCGCTACTATAGCTCTATATAAGTACCAAGTTTAAGGCTTATATCATTACAGGTTCTCAAGATATAAGCATCGGAACTTTTTCCTTTCCACCCTCCCCCACCCTCCCCCTCTACACCCTCAACATCAAAACTTTTTTCCCTGCTAGGGTTTATTTAGCGCTACTTCTGGTAAAAATTCTAAGCATCTATCTTAAACTGTTCTTGAGATATGAAATGTGTTTGATTTGCAAAATTCTCATCCCCTCCACTTCTATGCTCCACCTCCCACTTAAAAAATTTTACTTTGATCAATCTTTTTTTGTCAACCTCTATACCCAAACCAAATTTTATTTTTCTAGAGCAATTGGTTCATGAGACATCGTAATCTTAAGTTTTTCACCCCCCACCCCCATACACAACTTCCCCCACCCAAAATTTTTCTCCATTCTGTTCTCCTAGTATAACTACAAATATATTTTAAGTTTGAATAGTGTGCCATTAACGGTTTAGGAGATATGGATTTTAGAATGTGTCTATCTCACCTTTTTTGGGTTTCGGACGCATTACATTTCCCCCCACTCCCACACCCCTTAATCAATATTGACAATTTTTCTGCAAATGGGTCTACTATCAGAGCTCTATAGAAATTCCAAGTTTCAGCTTCCTAACATAAGGGGTTACTGAGATCTGGAAACCAAAATTTTCGGTCTAAAACACTTCCCCCTCCTTCCCCCTCACACCTCCACCCCTAAAAATTTGGTCACTTCAAGGCGCCTACCCCATCTATTCGTTAAAAAAATTTCAATTTAATATCTCAAAGCGTTTGGCAGCTACGAGCCTCCAAACGATCTTGCGTACGGCGGACGCCGTACGGCGTACGGCGTACGGCGTACGGCGGACAGACGGACTGAAAATTTTTATTGCTTTTTTCGCGTCTACTAGTTATGAAACGTGAAAATAAAAATTTTGAGGGTAGCAAATTTTTTTTTTTTAAAAATCAATCACAATACTTAATTATTAAAATAATAAAGTAAAATGAACTTGGAATCTCAATGGTCAAAAAAATCGAAGAGCATTACAGTGATTCTCAATTAATTTTATAGAAAAAAGGTAATATAATCAAAAATCGCCAAAAGATCCAGGTATGATAATGTAACAACTTTGGCGATTCTTGATGGAATGACTCATGGTAAAAATTGTGAAAAAATATGCAAACCCTAGGAAGTTGAATATCGAAAAATTGTGAAATAAGTTTGTAGGCGATTATATAAAAAGTCTGTGGAAGTGAAAAGTGATCAAATATCTCATCAATCCTAAGAAGTCATATGCAACCTACTTACACCCATTTGGGGGTGGCATATCCAAAAATCATGAGAATAGTTAATAGATAAATATAAAGACAGCACGAGAAAGTAAAAACCAATTCAATTTCTTACCACCCAGTGGCGGTCATATTACTCTTCCAAGGGGGGGGGGGCCATTGACGTTCAGTAGCTACTGTATTGAAAATTGGTGCAGTAATTTAAAAATTTTAAAAAGTCGGAAATTCTTTATAACTATTTTCAATTATTATAACTTCATAAGCAGTATGACATGCCTGATTAAATCGCATAATTTTGGCAATAGTCCAGGAAATCTAGAAATTCTTAAAGAAAAAAATAGAACACGAAATGTTTTGACGTAGTTAGGTTTCAATGATGGAGTAGAATAGGGAATCACAGTTCTAGACCAAAATTTGATATGGCGTGTGCCCGAAATATTGAATTTTCTGTTTTGTCGATTTGTAGCCGTATTTTGCATTTCTCGCTAAAAATGGCAAAACCAAATTTATAGAGAATTAAGTTCTCTATCTCTTTTATATGAACAACTTTTTTGTAAAATCATTATTTATTGCGTTATTAAGCGTAAAGTGCAAAAAATTAGGAGATTGTCCCAGTTTTTTAAACTTTTCGACCATTTCTATTAAAAATAGATGACATATTTACATGGCAAAGTTGTAGACAACTAAATTCCCTTCAAGTTTTGTGTACTCTAGTTTTTCGTACAACGAACGGATCACGAGCCGGAGCACGGTAAACACACTGTCATGGCGAAATATGTAGCGTAAATACGTGCACAAATGCCCCTCGTTTTCTTCGTTGCACATATTTCATCTGACTGGATCAGAGCGTCGAGTTGATTGTTCAGGGCATTTGTGCACGTATTTACGCTACATATTTCGCCATGCCAGCGTGTTTATCGTGCTCCCGCTCGTGATCCGTTCGTTTTACGAAAAACTGGTGTTTACAAAACTTGTAGGGAATTTAGTCCTCTACAACTTTGTAATGTAAATATGTCACCTATTTTTAATAAATATAGTCGAAAAATTTAAAAAACTGGGACAATCTCCAAATTTTTACACTTTACGCTTATTATTAGCAATAAATAATGATTTTACAAAAAAGTTGTCCAGACAAAAGAGATAAAGAATTTAATTCTCTGTAAATTTAATTCTAACCATTCTTAGCGAGACATGCAAAATACGGCTACAAATCGACAAAACAGAAAATTCAAAATTTCGGGCACACGCCATATGAAATTTTGGTGTAAAACTGTGATTCCCTATTCTACTCCATCATTGGAACCTAACCACGTCAAAACATTACGACTTCCATTTATTTCCGTTATATACTGATATTTTGTCTCTGATTACTGGACTATGCCTGTGTGTTTACCATGCTCCGGCTCGTGATCCATTCGTTGTACGAAAAACTGGTGTACACAAAAACTGGGACAATCTCCTAATTTTTTGCACAAAAAAGTTGTTCAGATAAAAGAGATAGAGAATTTAATTCTCTATAAATTTAGTTTTGCCATTTTTAGCGAGAAATGCAAAATACGTCTACAAATCGACAAAACAGAAAATTCAATATGTCGGGCACACGCCATATCAAATTTTGGTCTAGAACTGTGATTCCCTATTCTACTCCATCATTGGAACCTAACTACGTCAAAACATTTCGTGTTCTTTTTTTAACGATATTTACAGAAATTTTGTCTCTGATTACTGGACTACAAGTAGATTTTGAAATCTAGAAAAGCGATTACAACACTCTGAAAACATTTGTTTTACAACGATTATGATCATGAAGGTACTAATTTATTTTGCACGGTAAAAAGTAATTGGGAGGGGGGGGGGGGTTTCAGACAAATTTACGCGTCGAGTATACATAAGTTATATTTAGTTATGCGCTTCTAATTACATCACTTCGGGGGGGGGGGGGGGGTCCTTTAACCCCAAAAACCCCCTACCCCAGCTTTCGCGCCTGGTTTACTGAATAGTTTTCACTAAGAACAGCGATGCACTTGCACAGACGTCGCTTAGCGAATAGCTGATAAAAAATCTACCAACAGTCTAGTCTGGGCGCAACTTTATTATTTTTCCGGCAGAAGTTCGGAACGTGTTCAATTCGGGGATGCGGTGTATGTTACTATGTGACTGAAAACCTAACAAAAAGTTCGGGAAGCGGATAGAATTAAGTGTAACATATGAATTATATAATTGGGTCATATTCTGGGATGCGGTTTAGAGGAAAAAAAAAGTAAAAACTTAAAAATATGTGATTATTAAACAAATCCGTGGAAGTTAAAAAATATTCGATATCTGATCAGACCTGAGAGATATGATGGAATTTATGAAAAAGTATACAAACACTTAACACCCTCTAAGTGTTCGAATTTCAAAAAACCTTTCTAGGTATTAGTACGAAGAATCCGTAGAATAAAATTCAATTCAATATTTGGGACGAGCTAGTAGATATGTCGAAAATCGTGGAAAAATTGCATTCTATTTTCACAGATATTTTTTTTGCGCCCCTTCTGAACGCCAATACATATTTGATTTTTTTTTTAATCAAAATTGCTTTTCTAGTTGATTTACATATACACACCGAGTTTCAACTTTTTAGCATAAACCGTATAGCTAGGAAAAACACCTCCTACCCCCGTACCATACTAACCCTAACAAAAATTAAATTTTTCCAACACGCCGCTACTATAGCTCAATCTAAATACCAAGTTTATAGTTTATATCATTACAGGTTCTTAAGATATAAGCATCGGAACTTTTTCCTTTTCACCCTCTCTACACCCTCAACCCCAAAACGGTTTTCCCTACTAGGCTACTTCTGGTTAAAATTTTAAGCATCTATCTTACACTGTTATTGAGATATGAAATGTGTTTTATTTGAAAAATTCTTGTCCCCTCCACTTCTATGCTCCACCGCCCACTTAACAAATTTTACTGTGATCAATCTTTATTTGTCGACCTTTATACCCAAACCGAATTTAATTTTTCTAGAGCAATTGGTTCATGAGATATCGTAATCTAAAGTTTTTCACCCCCCACCCCCACACGCCACTGCCCCACCCAAAATTTTTTTTCAATCTGTTCTCCTAGTATAACTACAAATATTTCTTAAGTTTGAATGGTGTGCCATTAACAGTTTAGGAGATATGGATCTTAGAATGTGTCTATCTCGGCTTTTTTGGGTTTCAGACGCATTATAATTCCCCCCACTCCCACACCCCTTGATCAATATTGACACCCCTTGATCAATATTGGGTCTATCATTAAAGTTCTATAGAAATTTCAAGTTCCAGCTTCCTCTCCTAAGCGGTTACTGAGATCTAGAAACCAAAATTTTCCGCCTAAAACGCTTGACCCTTCTTCCCTCTCACACCCAACCCCTAAAAATTTGGTCACTTCCAGAAACCTACCCGTCTATTCGTAAAAAAAATTTCAATTTAATCTCTCAAAGCGTTTGGGAGCTACGAGCCTCCAAACGATTTTGCGTACGGCGAACGCCGTACGGCGGACAGATCGATACTTAATTATTAAAATAATAAAGTAATATTAAAATAATTAAGTAAAATGAAGGAGAGAGAAAAAACACCATTTGTGTATGTACAAACAGGGGAATTACCTGTTTATATCAACTGAAACAGTGTGTTCTAAGAGTACCGTGTTATACGAGGGTTGACATAGTTTCGGTACCGTGTTATATCGAAATCGTGTTCTAAGAGTACCGTGTTATATGAGGGGTGCCGCAATTTCAGTACCGTGTTATATGGAAATCGTGCTCTAAAAGTCCGTGTTATACGAGGGTTGCCTGTACTCGTATATGGGTTATCTACCATTGGAAATACCATCTAATGGTGGTAATGAGAAAGTGAAGTTTTTCATATTCAATCGGTTTCGACTGTATTTTGATAATGGTTAATAATACGTATACGAAGCTGGTATTCTGGACAAAAATATCTGTTTTCTAATGCTCAATATTATGTTATAGAAAGAGAAAACGGTTCAGAAAGTCCTTCACTAAGTATGACATAAAAGCTATTATGAATTAGTGATTAAATGTTAAAAATCATCATTTTCGACCTTACTGAAGGACTTTTTTCTTTTTCTCATAACATTGATCATCTACTGATGTCACAAGCTTCGTATCGTTTGCCGTTACAAAGTTACGCACAAAAATTTACTTTTCAAGAAAAACTTCAATTTCTGAATTTAAGCATAGATGGCATCTTCGATAGTACACCCACCACCTATATACTTAGAGTTATTTCATCCACAGAATGATACTATATAGACCCTATGTCGATATCTTGGGTGTTTACGGAATCTTACACATATACAATTTTGGTTTCTTTGAGGTTCTTGAGGCACGTATTACTCATATATTTTCGAGATGAAACTTAAAACTGAAACAAGGTATTTTTGTAATGATACTTGTATTTTTATTATTTATAGTTTGAAACAAGGTATTTTTTGTAATGATACTTGTATTTTTATTATTGCTAAATTTCCGTTGGACTAGAAGTCGCTTCGGATGTTATTTCGCAAGTGCACACGATGCGGATGCTGCAGCCTCTTTTATACGGTGATGACTCGAGCTTAAAGCTCAAGCTCTGTCGTGCTGGTGCTGGTGCGCTGGTACTGCAGCGTTAGTTGCTGATCGTGTTGTTACAGTCTCCCCCTCTGGAGCTGCAATCGAGTCAATGCTGCGACAGGATGAAACTGCATTCTTTTTTGGTCGTCCTCGTCTTCTTAGCAGGCGAACGGGTTGAGGAACATTGTCGGGGTTGCCGACATAAGCAGTTAGGGCGGATGTGTGGTATGTCCCAAGGATGATGTCCAAGTTGTTTTGGTGGGCAACTTTATAAGATGTGGCCCCATGTTGTGCGATTATGGTATATGGTCCGTCCCTTTTAGGAACGAATTTTGAAGTATACTTATTCTCAGCATTGCTAAGAACGTGTGTGTCTACCCAGACCAGGTCTCCTATTTTATAACGTGTTGACGGTTGTCTAGTTTTGTCCTTGTACTTCTTCTGTCGATCCTGCGCTGCTTCGTGTACATCCTTCGCTGTCTGAAGTGTTTGTCGTAACTGAAGTAGCTTAAGTTCCAAGTCTGCTAGTATATTGGGCTGAAATGAGATGCTCCGTACGTCGTGTTGCACATCGTCCAATGTTCGAAGTTCCCGTCCAAACATTAAGTAAGCTGCTGTGAAGCCGGTGCTTTGACAATAGGCGGAGTTCATGGCGAAACGTATTGTGGATATCTTTGTCTCCCATTGTGTGTGATCGCCTTCAACTAACATGGCTAGCTGAGCCTTGAGGTCTCTGTTTTTTCTTTCCACAGGATTTGCTTCTGGATGGTATACTGGTGTGAGAGCTTGATGTATTCCTAGAGAGTGCAGTAAACATTGCATAATTGCAGAGACGAATTGTGTTCCGTTGTCGCTAATTATACGCCATGGTAGTCCATATCTTATGAAGATCTCGTTCAGTAGTAAGGTAGCGCAGTTGATTGCTGTAGCGTCTTTAAGTGCAGCCAACTCTACCCAACGAGTGGCTATATCTTCAATGATGAAAATCCATTGATATCCTTCAGCAGTACGTGGAAGTGGGCCGAAGAGATCTATCGCGAGGATTTCGAAATTTTGTTGCATAACTGGGGTTTGTTTAAGTCCAGGTGATTTATAGTTTCTTGGTTTGTATCGTTGGCATTCGTTACATGCCTTGATGTAGTTAGTTATTTCGCGCCGCATGCCAGGCTAATAGTAGCGACAATTAATTCGATTTAGAGTTCGATCGATTCCGTAGTGGCCAGCAGTGGGTGTATCGTGATACTCTTTGATGATGTGTTTGCGTCCAGCTGTTGGAACAACAAGCTGTGGTTCATCGGAGTTGGAATATTCTGAATAACGATAGAGGATACCATTACTCATGATGTAGCCTCTCTTGGTCCATTGCATATGGTCGTCATCGTTTGTTGGAGATTCGAAGGTACGGATGATCTTCTTCTTCTTCAACTTCTGGGTCCATCATTTGTTCTTCCCTAATAAGTTCCGGTTTCTTTGACGGAATGTCGATTTGGACGCTGTAAACTTCTTGAGCTGGTTGTAGTTGCCTTGACAAAGCATCTGCTACTATGTTTGTTCGTCCTGGGATGGACATGATGTCGAGGATGTAGGGCTGTAACTGCAGAGCCCATCTTGCGAGACGTCCTGTTGGCGATTTGAGTGATAGCAACCATTTAAGCGGTTGGTGATCAGTCTGAAACGTTACTTTGCTGCCTTCTATATAGCCTCTGAATTTCGTGAGAGCCCATATGATTGCTTAGGCCTCCCTTTCTGTCGTAGAATAATTTTTCTCTGGATCAGTTAGTAATCTACTAGCATACTCTATCGGATGTTCGTCCTTGCCCTCCCCCTGGACGAGGACTGCTCCAATGGCAAAATTACTAGCATCTGTTCGTATGATATATGGTTGAGTTTCATCTGCAAAAATAGTGAAAGTCAAATAATAAGTGCTAAATTATTAAATGAATTGAAAAATAGTGAAGTGAACTTACAAAAAATAGGGAAAATGAAAATAATTGCAAATAAATAGTGAAATTAAAATGAACTTAAAAAATAGTGAAAGTAAAATAATAATTAAATTAAGTGAATTGAAAAATAAGTGACAAATAATTAAGTGAAGTGAGCTTATAGCGAAAATAATTAACAAAAATTGTGAAAGTTGAAATAAACAACTGAACTTAAAAAAATAGTGAAGTGACAATGAAATCCTTTATATGCGAGTACTGTGGCCTAAGCTGTTCACGCGGTGATAGTTTGAATAGGCACATCAGAAGTATGCATCTAAGGGATGATAGTAATAAATGCCAATTTTGTTCGAAAATATACACGTGGAAAGATAAATTATTAGATCATCAAAAAAGTGTAATAATAATAATCAAGTGCAACCAGCAATACCAACTACATCACCATCAAAGAAATGTAACTCATGTAAGTTAGAAGTGTTGAATAAAGACTGGAACTATCACGTTCGAACAAATTTACATAAAAGAAACACTGCTGTCTCGATTAATGAAAATTTTAAAGTTTTAAAGAGTTCTTTTGAAGAAAGAATCAAAACATTGATTTTGGAAAATAAGAATCTCAAAATAATAGTGCCGAAACAGTTTTTAGTTACATGTGAAAATCTAGTAATTGAAATCTTGAAAGAACATTTAGTGAAGCATACAGCCTTCAAATTCAATCTAGAATTATTTGCTGTATATATAAAATATACTAAAAACAATAATGGCGATAATATTGACGTAGTGTATGATGTAAAATCTTTACAAACAAGAATTCGTACTGTGCAGAGTGAAGTAGAAATAGTCTCTATCTATAGATCAATGATGGACGAAATTTCTGTTAAAAGTGAAGAGTTTCAAGAGCGTGATAGTGGGTGGACAATAGTGGAAATAACCCACCTTGAAATAAACATTAATCGGTATAAACCGTTAAGAGGTTCGCAGTACATAGAACTTCTAAAATTTTTAAAAGCTAAACATGCTTGTGTCAGTGTGAAGAACTATGACGAGTATTGCTTTAAATGGTGTATAATACCAGCCTAAAGCCCGGAAGACGTGCATAATGATAGAACCACAAGCTATCAAATTGAAAATTTTAAAAAAAGTGACATCATTTTGAAAAACGTAAAAAGTGATAATTTCGGTCAATTACAATTTCCATTAAAAATCAACGAAGTTAAAATATTCGAAGAAATTAGTCCGGATGTAAGTATTAACGTGTTCGGTTTTGAGAAGGAGGGAAATGCTATAGTTTGTTGGGTTGCCGCCAGAAATTCGAAATTTCGTTCGGTGGTTTTGGCTGCGTTCGGAGTGCGGAAATTATATTGGTCACTGTACGTAGAGAAAAAATACACCTACACCAACTTGCGCGCAGACACATAAAAAAATATTTAACAAAGGTTTTACCGCTAGCGGATAGAGGCCGGCTCGAGTACGGGACGGCTTGGTAGCAACAAAAAACGCGCGGTTGGGTTTTCTCGTTTGGATTCGATGTGTCGATTGTCGACAGGCTTCTTTGCAGTTTTGTTGGAATTTTTGTTCGACGACGGAACGAAATAGGGATGAAGTTTTAAATCGGAAATTAGCAGAACGAAAAAGGCTAAAGGGGTGGTAAAGTGTGATGTTGGTGGTTTTCACTCGGTCGTCCTCCTAGAAAGTGCTGAAAATCGAAAGATCCGGGAAAAAGTGTACAAGTGCAATCAATTGAATGGTGAAGTTGTACATACGTTCCCTTGAAAACGTTTCAAGCGCGTGAATAATAATTTGCGAGCGGGATTGAATCGTGCGGACTTTTCGATTTGAACGGAGTTTTTGTGTGTGCGCTGCGAAAAAGTTGCAACCCATCGGATGGCGGAATTCGACTTAAATGTGGACAGTTTGATAGAGGGGCTGCTCGAAGTTGAAGTGTGGGAGAGTCGATAAATTTTCGCAAAATTTTAAATAAAAAAAAAGTTTTGATTTTTAAATCGGGTGGAGCGCATCTACACCGGTTGGTTGATTTTGCGCGGATGATGAGGATTGGTCAAAGGAGTGAATGGGATATCGAATCGCGTTTCTTCCGAAATATAAGTGTTAAATAGCTTAAAAAGATAATTTTAGCGGATTTGCTTCGGAAATGAGTGAGAGTTCTTCTAATGTCGAATATTTTACTTAATAATCTTCGCGGAAGGTGTCCCAAATCAATTCGTCTACCATTGGTGCCCTACGGTCCTTCCTAATTTCAAAGATCTCTACAAATTATACACAAAAGAAAAGAAAAAACACGCGGAGTGCATCGGCAGTTAGAACAGTTAGCTTTTTTACGCTTCAAACGAGGAAAAAGTTCGATGAATTGATTCGCGTGTCATTTGGGTGGCAATTATTTTTCCATAGGAAGTACAAGCTCGGAGTGTAGTCGAATGTTCGGTAGAAGAAGATAAGAAGAAAAGTGAAAAGGTCGTGTGCCAAAAAGTTAAAATTTAATAAGGTTAATGAGTGAATGTTTCAAAAATCAGAAAAGTTAAAATTTAAAAAAATGTGATGATTGAATTTTCATTTCACATTTATTGAAATGAGAATAACAAAAAGAGAAAGACAAAATGCAAATGGCGGATGAAAAGCATCAGGATTGAAACGCGAATTATATATACTAAAAATTTAAAATTTAAAAAAATGAATTAGGATACATAGTTAGGACTTAAATATATTAAAATTTGAAGAAATGAATTAGGATACATAGTTAGGAATTAAATATATTAAAATTTGAAGAAATGAATAAGGATACATAGTTAGGAATTAAGGATATTAAAATTTGAAGAAATGAATTAGGATACATATTTAGGAACTAAATAAATTAAAATGTGAAGAAATGAATTAGGATACATAGTTAGGAATGAAATATATTAAAATTTGAAGGAATGAATAAGGATACATAGTTAGGAATTAAATACATATATTAAAATTTGAAGAAATGAATAAGGATACATAGTTAGGAATTAAATATATTTAAATTTGAAGAAATGAATTAGGATACATAGTTAGGAATTAAATATATTAAAATTTGAAGAAATGAATTAGGATACATAGTTAGGAATGAAATATATTAAAATTTCAAGGAATGAATTAGGATACATAGTTAGGAATTAAATACATATATTAAAATTTGAAGAAATGAATTAGGATACATAGTTAGGAAGTAAATATATTAAAATTTGAAGAAATGAATTAGGACACATAGTTAGGAATTAGATATATTAAAATTTGAAAACAAAATGAATTAGGATACCTAGTTAGGGGAAAAAAAATATATAATAAAATCACGTAATCTGCTGCAGAAAAGAAGAGAAAAAAATACAAAAAAATCCTTTTTAACTAATTTCTTTCTCTGTTGCCTATATATTTTCTTTTGGTGATGTTGTTTTCAGATTTTCTTTATGAATTAAAACGTAAAAATATGATGTTTAGAGGCTTGAAGAGCCCATACAAAAATGAATCCGAGCGTCTAGCTCCTTCTGCCCCGAATCTCAACAAGGGGCCATATCAGAATTTGTTTTAGGACAGATATGGCTCAGGTAGGGTGGGCAGAACAGGGCGCTACTTACACCTAAGCGCCCTGACAAATTGCGAAGCCACGCCAATCCAACCGCTTCTTGGTCTTTCACGACCTGTTGGGAAAATAATCCCAATTTTTTTATTCCCTTGGATAAGTCGGCGCTAATAATTTTTGTTGTACAGGCCAAGGGTTTAATGGTCTGAGTTGAAGGAAGTACCCCCCCCCCCCACACTGCCGTAGCTAGTCCCGGCCGCCAGCAAGAGCGTCGCACCAGCTAAATCTCAGCCACCAATTCGGACGTAGGTGGAATTGGCCCTTCTGTCCCGAACCTTCCTTTTCGACTATTTTGACTTGAAAAAGTTACTTCCTTCGACTATTTTGACTTGAAAAAGTTACTTTTTCAAGTCAAAATAGTTCTTCCAAGGCCTCAAACACAACAAATGGCGCCCAACGTGGGGCTAGCCTCAGCTACGCTACGTGCACAAAGCGTAGCCCATCGACATGCGCGAGCTCAGAAAAATTCCGTGCAAAAAGTTGGTGTGCAAAAAGGTCTTAAATTTCGTCGTTCTGCGACAGTATTTTCGCCTGAACGGCTACAAAAGCCTAAGTGTACAAGCTTTTCTGTGGTTTTAACAGCTAATCACCCTTTCGATCTTGGATGGAGGCAATGTGGAACGATCCTATTGACGAACCGTTTTGGCAACCTTTAGGCGCCAACTCGGTTCCATAGAAAAGGGAAACATTGTCTGTATGCAAGATTGATTTGATGTAAGTTGGGTCAGAATTGTAAACTCCTCTCTGGGGGATGGTTTTGGTAGAATGAAAGCAACACGGGGAACCCCACAGGGTGGGTGCTCTCTCCACTGCTGTGGGTCCTAGTGGTTGACGAAATCTTGCATGATCTATCTTTGACTGGAGTCAAGGAGGTTGCATACGCAGATGATATCGTTCTGATGGTGAGAGGAAAGTTCCTGGACACATTGAGCGATCTACTAGAAGTTGGGCTCAAATCATTGAGCAGGTGGGCTGGTAACTGCGGTCTCAACATCAATCCGGAGAAAACCGACCTAATCCTCTTTACGAGGAAAAAAGACCGAGAATTCAGGCTCCCACGCTTGAATGGCGTTACCATCCCGCTCTCACATTGTGTGAAGTACTTAGGTATCTATCTTCATCCTAGGCTGAACTGGAAACTTACGATTAACGACAGGATCAAGAAGGCATTGAATGCTTACTATGCTTGTCAGAAAATGGTAGGGAAAACCTGGGGCCTTAATCCGAGGATAGTACACATCACGGTAGTTAGACCTGTTCTTACTTACGGGTCCCTGGTGTGGTGGCACTCATTGGAAATTGGAACCAACAGGGGCGCCATGAGTAGAATTCAAAGAATGGCACTCATTGGTATCACTGGGGCCTTACGTACCACGGCCACGCAGGCTGTGGAAGTAATGCTGCACGTGATCCCGTTGGAAATAGCGGTAAAATCGATAGCGGTAAAGGGGACTTTGCGTCTCCGCGAGGCAGGCTATTGGTTGGGCGGCAGTGTGGGTCACTCCAGGATCTTGATAATTTCGCTGTGTTCTGCCATGCCGGAGCACACCGACTACAGGACTCCGTCTTGTAGTTTTGAACATTCCTATGTGGTAAATATTCCCACCAGGCTGGAGTGTCGATCTGGGAGCACCGCCTCAGACACAGTGGCTATATACACTGATGGCTCAAAGACAGAAAGCGGCACGGGTGCGGGAGTGTACTCTTGTGATCTGGACATTATGGAATCGTTTAGGCTACCGGATAGCTCGAGCGTGTTTCAGGCCGAGATTTATGCGCTGACAAAAGCAGCGGAAATAATTGTGCGAAAACAGTGCGCGAATGGTACAATAACCATTTATGTTGACAGCCAAGCTGCTATCAAGGCTGTTGAGGCGCATATTACTAAGTCTTGGCTTGTGGAGGAATGCAAAAGAATATTACAGATAGTGGGTATGAATAACAACCTGAGGATCTCCTGGATTCCTGGTCACAGTGATTTCCCTGGAAACGAAAAGGCAGACGAGCTTGCCAGAAGGGGGTCGGAGATGAGCATGGAGCTCGCCGATGAATCGGTTCTTTGTCCGATTGAGTGTGTAAAGGGAATGATTGATACTGAAGCGCTCAGACAGATGGAGGCTACATGGGTGAATCTCTCGGGATGCCGGCAATCAAGAATCTGCTGGCCGAAACTCGATAGGAGGAACTCTAGCTTCATTTCGTCTCTGGGCAGGGACATGTGCAGACAACTTGTGGGGGTCCTGACGGGACACTGTCCCTTTGGGGTACACGGAGCAAGAATTGGAATATCAATGGCGGACCTATGTCGCTGTGGTGATGAGAACATTGAACCGACCCTGGAGCATCTGGTGTGTGAATGCGAAAGTCTGGCACGTACCAGATATCGGTAATTGGGGAAATTCTCCTTAACCGATCTATCAGAACTTGCGATGATTCCCCTATGGAGAACTTCTCTCTTCATAAGGAAGAGTAATATTTGGAATCAGTAGTCTAGATTCCGGTTTTTAATACGAGGGGACCACAATGGATCCGCAGTGATCTCTCGTGATGGACTGTAGCAATGTGCTTCAGTCCACCCTTCTCAACCTAACCTAACCTAAGTTGGGTCAGACTGTATTTTCTTGAACCATTCCACTTTTGGTTCGTGAGTACCCAACTGAGAGCTGGGCATGCCCTGACTTAGCGGGCGTGTCGTCAGACAGTTGGGAACCATACTTGCGAAACATTGGTGAGTTTGGTGATAGAAGGTATCGTCGAAAATTTGGAAAGTACCTTATTTCCTTATACTTCCTTTTAGAGTATCTTTATAACGTAGTTTATTTTTTTTTGTAGAAATAACGTACAGTTTTTTTTTTTACTTAAAATTTTTCTAAGTCTTTTGATGACAGATTTTAACGTAGTTTTATTTTGCTGATTTTTGATTTATTTTGTGTTGCTAATTTTTCCCCAATTTTTTTTTCTTTGCAATTTTATCGCGTTCCGGATTTTTCCGATGGAGCGAGAAAGATCAAGATCGGCTTCGCGATTTGATCTGCATATGAGGGGAGGGGAAAGGTTGCAACGACGTGAGGGTTCATTTTTTAAGTCAAATATATATATATACTTTTTTCTTCATTCGTTGAAGCATTCACATATTCACTTATACAATCAAAATTTCATTTTATCGTTCATTCGTATTTCTAGATACTTTCATTTGATCTGTCGTTCACGCAATCACTTGTTCATACATTTAAAAATTCATTCATTCGTTCATTCGATTGTTCATACATTTCATTACACATAACTCATTCATTTCATCATTCAATAATTGCTTTTTTTGCCACTCGTTCATTAGGTTCAATACAACCACTTATTCAATTTTTTAGTCAACCACGCGTTCAAATTACTTACAGTCCGAATTAAATAGTCACGTAAACAGTCATTCAATTCTCAATCGCACAATTAACTTAATTTTTTTTGCTCATACCTTCAGTAACCCATACACTCTATTAGTCATACAGCATTTATTCCTAATTCATTCGTGCACTCAATCACTCAATCAGTCGCATTCATTCACACTATTCGATTCACTCATTACTACACTCACCGTTCAGTTAGTCAATCGTTCACTCATTGAGGCATTTATTTATCGATTCATCATTCAATTTTAACGCACTCATTCGATTTAAGTCACCAATCACTACCATTTACACATCCCATTAGTCATGCCACTGCCAAGGTCGCTTTTGAGGCGGAATGAGGAAGAAATATGTACGATGTGCCAAGACATCGTGGGGGCCAAGACGAAGCGCGAACGAAATGTGGGCACACCTTTCATTTGCATTGTGTGGAAGAGTGGGTATTGCGCCACAAAACGTGTCCCAATTGTCGTCAAGCACTTGAACCGCAGGATTATTGGTCGGTTAGGGGCGTGGAGGGCGCCACCGCTAGAACCGGAGTCGTAACGCGCAGCAGAACTAAGTCAGCGGCCGGCGGACTTTCACCAAGGCAGTTAAATTTAGATTTTCCGCTGGAAACAGTCGGCGGTGGTGTCTTATACGCCCCTGACGGTTCAATTGGTCAAGAGTAAGGAGTGGATCAGCTCGCGAATCCAATCCTGCAATCACCAGAAAGGATAGTAGGCGAACGGCCACGTTGGTCCGACGAACATGACGCAGGTATTCCGGCTGCAATAAATCCGGCGCCAGCGCGCTCGAATCCACCTTTGGTACGCACTGAACCGGGAGTAGACGACCTAAGGCGATTGATACTAGAGATGCGTAACTCAGATCTGAGCCGGCTCAATGAACCGGCTCAAGCAAAAGATCCAACTGAGCCGGATCTTCTCCACGGATCGGGGCCGACCGATCCATGCGCCAGCTCAGATGGGCGATCGCAATGGCAACGGCCCAAATATGAGAATCCGCAATCTGGGAAGTCCCATTCGCCATTAGCGTTTAAGATTTAATGGCGACAGCCAAGCATTGCGAGCAGAAGAGTTAGTTTTTAGGGCCGAAGCTTTAGCTAGGGGGGATCTGGGCGGACGCATGGATCTGTTGGCCCAGAACTTCCATCTACTATTAGACGGAAGACGAAACCAATGGTATTGGTTGTGGAGGAGGTCGAACGTGGAGACCACTTGGGAATCATTGAGGGCGACGTTCCTGCAGGCTTGGGGCGAACGTAGATCCGATTGGGAGGTACGAAAGCAGATGTTGGCGAGGCGGCAAGCTCCCAACGAATCGTATCTATCCTTTGAGCAGGATTTGACGGTTTTGCGCACCCTGCTACGAACGCATATGCCGGAACCAGAATTTGTTGACTTAATTCGCGGTAATCTTTTGGGGCACACTCAGCAGCAAATTTGTTTTCACGAAACGTGAAATTTGTCCGAACTTCGAACGCTGGTGACCAGGTTCGAAGAAGTCAGGAGGGCTACTCGCTCGACAGCTTGGCAACAGTCTCGAGTCCACGAGCTGGAACAGCCGTTGGTTGTCGAAGCGGAGAGCAACGTGAGCGCAGATTTGCGTGCAGTGTCAACTCCTCGCTCCTGCTGGAATTGCAGACAGGAAGGGCATGGATATAGGGATTGCGAGGTAACACCAAGAACGATCTTTTGCTACGGGTGTGGAAAGGCTGATGTAATTAAGCCAAAATGCAATCGATGCGTGACAAAAAACGGGTCGAGAGACGAGAGGTTAGCGGGACCGCATCGCCCGTCAACGTCAAATCATCCAGCCCGACCGCTGTAAACGACTCGAGTAGTGAGAGAACCCTTTCCCCATTTGACTTAGATATCCCAAATAAAAACATTAACATGAACTTACCTACCCAAACATTTTCATCCAATTTTGTAAACCCTAGTAGAGTAAAATCATCCCCACCAATTACCTACCACGATCTTGCAGGCGCGGATGAGGTACCGAATCGTTTACAGCCTGTCGCATAAGAAGAACCAACTGATTCAAGACGAAGTGCTCCCCATCCTCATAAACCGTACCATCAGCGTTTGAAGGAGTATGCGGAGGCGCGAATGCGAATTTTTGGCACTGTTTCAAGCGCTCGTGCGAACGAACTATCCGAGTTAGCAAGCAAAACAAGTCGAAAAAATTTAGCGCTGCGCATGCGCGTATTCTGGAGGATGGTGAGGGCCAAGAAGAAAGTGATTATTTCCACCATCATTACCAATCCGTTGGACATACGTCCGTACGCCGTGGTATCCTTGTACGGAGTGGACGTTGAAGGACTCCTATATAATGAGGCGAGCATCAGTTGGCTGGGGGCAAACGCTCTACAACGTCTCCATGATGCACAGGTGAGTTATCGACCGGTCTGTCAAGAGGTGAAGACCGCTGATGGTACAGCACAAAAGGTATTGGGCACCGTAACCACCGATATTACTTTTCGCAGTGTTACCAAGCCTATCACGCTATACATTGTGCCGAGCCTGTCGCAAAAATTGTACCTGGGGGTAGATTTCTGGCGATCATTCCAACTAGCTCCTAGCATCATCGGCGCGGTCGATAATCCTGATACTGCATCGCAACTGATAGCTCCGGATGCCCACCATTTAACGCCCACAGATGTAAAGAGGTTGGAAATGGTAAAGTCCAAATTTCCATCATACGAAGTATACGGACTCGGTGTGACAAACGTCGAACAACATAGTATAGACGTTAGTGATGCAAGTCCCATCAAACAGCGTCACTATCCTGTGTCTCCTGCGATCGAAAAACTCTTATATGACGAGATCGATCGCATGAGAGCACTTGGCGTAATAGAGACCAGCCAGAGTGCATGGAGCTCGCCTGTGGTTCTCGTGAGGAAGCCAGGTAAGGTCAGGTTATGTTTGGACTCGCGGAAAGTCAATAGTGTGACGAAGAAGGATGCATATCCATTACCACACATTGATGGTATTTTAAGTCGTTTGCCGCGAGCCAATTTTATTACCAGCCTAGACCTCAAAGACGCCTTTTGGCAGATTCCTCTCGAGAACAAATCCAGGGAGTATACAGCCTTTACTATTCCTGGCCGGCCTCTGTACCACTGCACTCGCATGCCCTTTGGGTTATGCAACGCGCCGCAAAGGATGTGTCGTTTGATGGACAAAGTTATCCTACCCGAGCTGAAGGAGCAGGTATTCGTATATTTGGACGATCTGCTGTTGATTTCCGAAGATTTCGATTCACATTTGATATTATTGGCTGAAGTCGCAGATTGTTTGCGAAAGGCTGGCCTAACAATTAACGTCAACAAGAGCAAGTTTTGCCTGAGAGAGGTGAAATATCTCGGATACATCGTTGGAGAAGGAGGCTTGAAAACTGATCCCAACAAAGTTTCAGCCATCGTCGATTACCCTCCGCCTAAGTCCACACTTCAAGTTCGACGCTTCCTTGGCATGGCAGGCTGGTATCGACGATTCGTTCCCAACTTTGCTGCTACTGTTTCACCAATTTCAGACACTCTAAAGAAATCCAACCAGTTTGCTTGGACTACAGAGGCACAAACTTCCTTCCTGTTAGTAAAAGACTTGTTGACGAAAGCCCCCTTATTAATCAATCCTGATTTTAAGAGGCCTTTCGTAATTCAATGCGATGCCAGTAAGTCAGGTGTGGGTAGCGTTCTTTTTCAGGGAAACGACGACGGATCGGAATCTCCAGTGGCGTATATGTCACAGAAGCTCACTTCCGCTCAACGCAACTACAGCGTAACCGAACTCGAGTGTTATGCAGCTGTGTTGAGCGTGAAAAAATTTCGAGCCTATGTAGAACGTTGTACCCGATGCTCTCTCTCGTGTATACGAAGAGGGATTAAACGCGCTGATCGACGTGGCACCGATGGTGGACATGGATTCTCCAGAATTCTCTGGCAAAGAATATAAACAGTAAGTGTCCACTGTCAGCAAGAGGCAGACACCACGGTTCATGGTGGTTATGCCAAAACGCTAGAGCGAGTCAGTCGATTTTTGTACTGGCCCGGAATGGCTACACAAGTACGCACCTACGTTCTGGCGTGCAACACTTGTAAAGAGACAAAGTCCCCGAACAGACCTCTACGAGCGCCAATGGGAGAACCTTTCCAGACGGATCAGCCATTCTAACACCTTTACATCGACGTGCTTGGACCATATCCGCGTACCAAACGGGGTAAGATCGCTAGCTTGATCGTCTTGGATCATTTCACGAAATTTCCCCTGTTACATCCTTTGGGGCGGATCACTGCTGAAGAGATCACCAACTATTTGGAGGGACAGGTCTTCCATACGTTTGGAACACCCGAGACGATCCTCTCCGATAACGGCTCTCAATTTAGGTCGAATGTGTTTAACACCATGCTGAACAAATACGGAGTTAAACACCTGTACACCCCGAGCTACTCACCGCAAGCGAATCGGAACGTGTCAATCAGTCCATCCTAGCCGGAATTCGAGCATTCATCACTGATGACCAAACACGATGGGATGAGAGTTTAAGCAAAATTGGATGTACCCTTCGGAGCTCACTCCACCAAGCCACTAGATTTTCTCCTTATCAGGTTCTGTTTGGAAATCATATGATGTTGCACGGCAAAGACTACGAACTGCTGAAGCATTTGCGAGCATTGGGAGAGTCAAATGTACAGCTTTGACCTCGCGAGGGAATTCCTATCGTGAGGCAACTGGCGCAGACGAAAATAAGGGTCGCACATGAGGACAGCAGCCGACGTTATAATCTGCGTGCTGCTAAAACACAATTTTGTGTAGGTCAAGAAGTATTCAGAAGAAATTTTTCCTTGTCCACAGCCGCGCAAAATTATAACGCCAAACTGGCAAAGAAGTTCCTCAAGTGCAGGATTCGTCGTGTGCTAGGTAACTCACGATACGAATTGGAGGATCTAGGAGGCAAACGTCTGGGGACTTACCACTCCAAGGATCTGAGGCAGTGATCCAAGGGGTACAACATCTATTGCCCGGCACTCAGTCGTGCGCACTAAACTCTTAAGGCGACAACCTTCTGTAGTCGGTTCGGCGCTGGAAATCACCGGCGAACCGCCTATGTTGTTGGTTTGCCTCCAGAAATTCGAAATTTCGTTCGGTGGTTTTGCCTGCGTTCGGAGTGCGGAAATTATGTCGGTCACTGTACACAGAGAAAAAATACACCTACACCAACTTGCGCGCAGACACACAAAAAAATTTTTAACAAAGGTTTTACCACTAGCGGATAGAGGCCGGCTCGAGTACGGGACGGCTTGGTAGCAACAAAAGACGCGTGGTTGGGTTTTCTCGTTTGGATTCGATGTGTCGATTGTCGACAGGCTTCTTTGCAGTTTTGTTGGAATTTTTGTTCGACGACGGAACGAAATAGGGATGAAGTTTTAAATCGGAAATTAGCAGAACGAGAAAGGCTAAAAGGGTGGTAAAGTGTGATGTTGGTGGTTGTCTCTCGGTCGTCCTCCTAGAAAGTCTTTGTTTGTGTTTGTTAGCGAGCGGGATTGAATCGTGCGGACTTTTCGATTTGAACGGAGTTTTTGTGTGTGCGCTGCGGAAAAGTTGCAATCCATCGGATGGCGGAATTCGACTTAAATGTGGACAGTTTGATAGAGGGGCTGCTCGAAGTTGAAGTGTGGGAAAGTCGATAAATTTTCGCAAAATTTTATATAAAAAAAAAAAGTTTTGATTTTTAAATCGGGTGGAGCGCATCTACACCGATTGATTGATTTTGCGCGGATGATGAGGATTGGTCGAAGGATTGAATGGGATATCGAATCGCGTTTCTTCCGAAATATAAGTGTTAAATAGCTTAAAAAGGTAAATGAGTGAATATTAATAAGGTCAATGAGTGAATATTTCAAAAATCAGAAAAGTTAAAATTTAAAAAAATGTGAATTTTGCAATAAATGTGAAATGAGAATAACCAAAAAAAAAAGACAAAATGCAAATGGCGGAAGAAAAGCATCAGGATTGAAACGCGAATTAAATATACTAAAAATTAAAAATTTAAAAAAATGAATTAGGATACATAGTTAGGAATTAAATATATAAAAATTTGAAGAAATGAATTAGGATACATAGTTAGGAATTAAAATATATAAAAATTTGAAGAAATGAATAAGGATACATAGTTAGGAATTAAATATATTCAAATTTGAAGAAATGAATTAGGATACATATTTGGGAATTAAATATATTAAAATTTGAAGAAATGAATAAGGATAAATAGTTAGGAATTAAATATATAAAAATTTGAAGAAGTGAATTAGGATACATAGTTAAGCCTCAGACACAATGGTTCCGATCCGATCCGGCAACGTCGGAAGGGAAAAATTTCTAGTCACAATGATTCCGTTCCGACTTGCATCAGAATGACACTATCGAGGTGTAATTTTGATTTTTAGTGTGGCGAAGCAGGCGGTGAAATTCAATAATTCACCTCTTAGCGTCGGAACGGATAGATGGAGAAACTCAACACTCTCCGTTTTCCGGATCGGATCGGATCGGAACCATTGTACCTGAGGCTTTAGGAATTAAATACATATATTAAAATTTGAAGAAATGAATTAGGATACATAGTTAGGAATTATATATATTAAAATTTGAAGAAATGAATTAGGACACATAGTTAGGAATTAGATATATTAAAATTTGAAAACAAAATGAATTAGGATACCTAGTTAGGGGGAAAAAAATATATAATAAAATCACGTAATCTGCTGCAGAAAAGAAGAAAAAAAATACAAAAATAAATGGGGTGAGTCCTTTTTATCTAATTTCTTTCTCTGTTGCCTATATATTTTCTTTTGGTGGTGTTGTTTTCAGATTTTCTTTATGAATTAAAACGTAAAAATATGATGTTTAGAGGCTAGAAGAGCCCATACAAGAATGAACCCGAGCGTTTAGCTCCTTCTGCCCCGAACCTCAACAAGGGGCCATATCAGAATTTGTTTTAGGACAGATATGGCTCAGGTAGGGTGGGCAGAACAGGGCGCTACTTACACCTAAGCGCCCTGACAAATTGCGAAGCCACGCCAATCCAACCGCTTCTTGGTCTTTCACGACCTGTTGGGAAAATAATCCCAATTTTTTTATTCCCTTGGATAAGTCGGCGCTGATAATTTTTGTTGTACAGGCCAAGGGTTTAATGGTCTGAGTTGAAGCAAGTACCCCCCACACTGCCGTAGCTAGTCCCGGCCGCCAGCAAGAGCGTCGCACCAGCTAAAACTCAGCAACCAATTCGGACGTAGGTGGAATTGGCCCTTCTGTCCCGAACCTTCCTTTTCCTTTCGACTATTTTGACTTTTTCAAGTCAAAATAGTTCTTCCAAGGCCTCAAACACAACAAGTTGGACCATACTATACAAGGAAAGAGGAAAGACTTACACACATAAATATGTTATTACTGCAAGACGAAGAAAAGTCACATTACGTATGGATCGAACACATGTCAAGGTAAATTATTATATATTCCCTTTAAAAATTATATTAAAATTTTATGTTTCTTCTACAGATTAATCAGAAATCAGCTAACCCTAGCTCATAATCAAATTTATAAGTGTAACACCTGTCTGCAGCATTTCTATCAACAAGAAACTCTCGATCTACATAAGCCGGAATGTAGCAGACTTGAAACGAAAATGCCAATACTGGAAAAGTCGTTATTATCATTCACCGAGCATCAACGGAAATTAGATGTCCCATTCGTTATATATGCAGATATCGAGTGTATACTGAAAAGTGTAGATACGTGTTCACCAGATCCTTCGACCTCATCAACGACATCAATTCAGGAACATGTACCGTGCGCATTTAGCTATTATATAAAGTGTTCCTACAACAATGCACATAATCAACACCGCATTTATAAAGAAATTGATTCAGCTTGTAAGTTTGTAGAATATTTAGTTAAGGATATCAAAAATATTTATTATAGTTATATATCAAAAGTTGTCCCTATGGGTTCTCTCACATTAGCCGAACGAAAATTTTGAAACGAGAGTAGTATTTGCCATATTTGTAAAAAAGAATTAGATAATAATCGTGTCGCGGATCACTGTCATTTAACGGGAAAATATAGAGGTCCAGCACATTCAGATTGTAATTTAAAGTTCCGAGTTCCTAAATTCTTCCCAATATTCTTCCATAACTTTTCCGGATATGATAGCCATTTGTTTGTGAAAGAACTTTCATCTATTCTCGGCGATATTAACGTAATTCCTTTTAACAAAGAACTGTATGTATCGCTGTCAAAAAGAATTTTTGTAACTGAGACTGATTCAATTGAATTGAGATTTTTAGATTCATTCCGGTTTATTTCCTCTAGCTTAGAATCATTAGCTAAGAACTTATCTACAGATGACTTTAAAATTGTAAGTTCAATATTTACAAATGATGAAGAGTTCAAGTTAATTACTAGGAAGGGCGTATTTCCTTATGAATATTTAAATTCGTTTGAACGATTGAATGAGTCTCAGCTCCCATCTCGTGATAAGTTTTATAGTCGATTAACCGATACACACTGTTCCGAAGAGGATTACAATCACGCCCTAAACGTTTGGGAAAAGTTCAATTGTAAGACTCTTGAAGATTATCTTGAACTATATTTAAAAACAGATGTGTTAGTAGTATGGATATGGCGTTTCTGGCTCAATGGTGGAGATGGTGGAAGTTTTTGTATGGATGACGTCATAGTCTTGTATGATGCTGATAAGAAATTTACACCCCGAGCTTTTTTTGACGGTGGAGCTTTGATTTTTTCCGTTGCATAAAATTGGGCGTTTTTTTTCCGGGAGCTTTTTGGTTTTTCGGGGCTTTGAGCTTTTCGGTTATTGTCGCGGCTTAGACTATCCCGGGGCTTAGACTATCTGAGGGCTTAGACTATCCGGGGCTAGCGGGGAGTGGAGGCTTAGGCTATCCGTATAATACTTGTAAAGGTTAACTTCATTTATATAACTCAGGCTCATGTTCGGCGAATGATAATAACAAGACAGGCTCAGCTAATTGCCTTTAACAGAGTAATATAGATAATAATAAAGACTGCTCAGTTAGATATTGTTGACTCAGTTTCTTAGGGAAATGCCACATTAATTAGATTCAGCTCATAAATGTACAGTGTGATAATAACACGGTTATCTTAACTTATTGACTTTATCAGTGTAGTTAAATATAGATAATTATAAGGAAAGCTGCTTAGCGAGATATGATAGATTCAGATTCTTAAGGTATAATACTATAGCGGGGAGCAGGGGCTTAGACTATCCGAGAATTTACTCCACCGAGAAGTCATAGCATTTTTTGTTGGTCAAGGTCAAGGTTAACTGTGGAACATGCTATTGGCTGAACTTACTTCGAGGAATTAGCTAGTGAGGCTTGACTGTTTTATTGATAAGTCTTCAGATCTTGCTTCGACAGGTTGAAACATGTTTTAGTTAGCGTTATTGCATAATGTTGTGAAATTCATCAGGTATATGTCTCTCTCTATTCATCTATATATCTCTTTATCTAACTCTGTCTCTCTCTATCTGTGTATCTATCTATTTATCTCTATCCCTTTCTCTCTATCTAAATGTGTATGTCTCTATCTATCTCTGTCAGTTTCTTAAGATATAACACTAAGAAATGCAGGTTCTGCTCAGGTTCCTACAGTGTGATAATAACAAGGTTATTGCATCCTTGACTGGTATGAATCTGAAAGGGATTTACTCATCCATGCTTTTGCATAGTGACTTCTTAGGAATTTACTCCGCTAGTGAGGCTTTACGGGTTTATTGATAAGTCTTCAGATCTTGCTCCGACAGGTTCAAACATGTTTCAGTTAGCGTTATTGCATAATGTTGTGAAATTCAACCTGATTTTTGCTTGCTGCTGGTTATCGCCTGTTATGGTTAACTCAGATTCTTTAGGTATTATATCAATATAGACTAACTTCATCAGGTTCAGCTATTTGACTCAGGTTCCTAGTAAATGTACGGTGTGATAATAACAAAATTTACTAAGCCAGACATTCTAATTGTCTTAAACAGAGTAATTCATATTAAGTATAGGTTATAATACTAATAAAGGCTAGATATGGTTGACCCAGATTCTTAAAGTATAATACAAAATAAAGGCTGTCTTAAACAGGGCTGTTTTACTCAGGTTCCTAACAAATAATTGACAGAGTAACAGATAGATATGGTTGACTCAGATTCTTAAGGAATAATACTAATAAAGGCTTAGTTAATAAGATTCAACTAAATATGTTTGACTATAGCAATCAACAAGGCTAACTTAAAGAGGCTGAACCTTTATCAGAGTAATTCATTCTAAATATGTTTGACTCTACCAGTCAGGCTATGACGATAATAATAAGTCTAACTTAAACAGGTTTAGCTAATTGCTTTTGTCAGAGTATTTCATATTAAAAATATGTTATAATACTATACTAATAAAAACAGACTCAGATAGATATCGTGGACTTTACTAGTCAAATGTAAGGTATAATACAAATAAAGGCTGCTGAGCTAGATATGGTTGGCTCAGATTCTTAAGGTATAATACTACAAAAGGCTGATTTAACGACGTTCAGCTAGATATGTTTTATTCTACCAGTCAGTTTCCTAATAATAAAGGCTAACTTAAACAGGCTCAGTCAATTGTCATTTTTTTTTTTTTTTCAAAGTAATTAAATATAGGTTATAATACTTATAAAGGCTGCTCAGCTACATATTGTAGACTCAGATTCTTAATAAGTGTTAGATATGGTTTACTCAGATTTTTAATATATTTTAGATTATACTAACAAGGACGAACTTAAGCAGGCTCAGCTTGATATGGTTGGCTCAGATTCTTAAGGTATAATACTAAAAAAGGATGACTAAATACGGTTCAGTTAGATATGTTTGACTCTACCAGTCAATAATGCTGACTAAAACAGGCTCAGCTAATTGCCTTCATCATAGTAATTCATGTAATAAATATAGATAATAATAAAGGCATTTGACTTAAGAAGACTCAGCTAGATATTGTTAACTCAGATTCTTAATAAATGTTAGATATAAAACTAATAAAGGTTGACTTAAGCAGGTACTGGTACTGATCAGATTTTAAATAAATGTAAGGTATAATAGTAACAAAGTCTGACTTAATAAGGCTCAGCTAAATATGTTTGACTCTACCAGTCAGGCTATGACGATAATAATAAGTCTAACTTAAACAGGCTCAGATAATTGCCTTTATCATAGTAATTCATGTATTAAATATAGATAATAATAAAGACATTTGCCTTAAGAAGACTCCGCTAGATATTGTTAACTCAGATTCTTAATAAATGTGAGATATAATACTAACAAAGGTTGACTTAAGCAGGCTCAACTATTGTAGATATGGTTGACTATAGGTACTGGTCAGATTTTAAACAAATGTGAGGTATATTACTAACAAAGGCTGAATTAATAAGTTTCAGCTAAAATGAGGTCAATATAAGAACAGGTTAGGTCAAAAAGCTGTTAATATTAGAACAGGTCAGATCAAAAAGCAGTTAATATAAGAACAGGTCAGGTAATATTAGAACAGGTCAGGTCAAAAAGCTGTTAATACCTGTTCAGAGCTGTTCAAAAAACTGTTAATATCAGAACAGGTCAGGTCAAAAAAGCTGTTAATATCAGAACAGATCAGGTCAAAAAGCAGTTAATATTCGAACAGATAAGGTTAATAAGCTTGATATGGTTGACTCAGATTCTTAAGGTATAATACTAAAAAAGGCTGATTTAATAAGGTACACCTAAATATGTTTGACTCTATCAGTCAAGTTATAACAATAATAAGACTGGCTTAAACAGGCTCATCTAATTGTCTTTATCAGAGTAATATAGGCTATAATACTTATAAAGACTGCTCAGCTAGATATGGTTGACTCACATTCTTATGGAAAAATACTAATAAAGACTGACTTAATAAGGTTTAGCTATATATATTTGACTCTAGCAGTCAAGTTATAACAACAATAAGGTTGACTTAGAGAGGCTCCTTTATCAGAAATATAGGTGATAATACTAATTAAGACTGCTCAGCTAGATATGGTTGACTCAGATTTTAAGGAATAATACTAATAAAGGCGGACTTAATAAGGTTCAGCTAAATATGTTTAACTCTATAAGTCAGATTATAACAATAATAAGGTTGGTTTTAACAGACTCAGCTAATTGTCTTCATCAGAAATGTTGGTTATAATAATAATGAAGACTGACTTAAACAGGCCCAACCAGTGACTTTACAAGTCAGATTTTAGGTATAATACTAATAAAAGCTGTTTAGCTACATATGGTTAACTCAGATTCTTAAGGTGTAATATTAATAAAAGCGACTCAGCTCATACACAGATTCTTTACGTATAATACTAATAAAGACTGCTTAGATAATTACCTGTATTGACAGTTGTATGGGACACGAACTTTTTCATAGTTATATGAGGTTTTTACTGTTGTATGGTGTTAACAGTTATATGGGGAGGAATTTTAATCTAAAGCTGTGAACTGCTTATTGCGGCGGAATGAAAAAAAAAATATGGTTGTAGGCTAGATATGGTTGACTCGGATTCTAGTAAGGTATAATACTAATAAAGGCTGACTTAATAAGGTTCAAATGTAAGGTAGACCACCTACTTCCGAAGAAAATGTATAAACTCAAACTAGGATAAATCAAACATTCTCCATCAAAATAATAAACAAGAAATTTAAGAAAAGGTTACAAGACAAACCAAATCAAAAATTTCACCTGCTTTCGACAGGTCATGGGCTTAGGCTAGTGGGGGGCTTGAAAACCATTTAGTATAACAACAGGTCAGGTCTAAAAAAGAACAGATCAGGTCAAAAAGCTGTTAATATCAGAACAGGTCAGGTCAAAAAGCAGTTAATATCAGAACAGGTCAGGTCAATAAGTTGTTAATATCAGAACAGGTTAGGTATAAAAAAGAACAGGTCCGGTCTAAAAAAGAACAGGTCAGGTAAAATAAACCACATCAGGTCGAGCATGAATATAAGAATAGTTTAGGTGCTAGTATCAAAAAAAAAAAAATTGTTTCTAATATACCCAAGAGTTAAGTGTGACGCCAAAAAATATGATTCAAGGTAGATCTAAAAAGGAATAGAGTAGATCAAAAAGCAGTTAATATCAAAACAAGGCAGATCTAAAAATATAAATGGTTAGGTCTAAGAAATAATAGATCAGGTTAAAAAGTATAAAAAAGGTGAAAGAACAGGTCAGGTATAAAAAAGAATAGGTTAGGTTAAAAAGCTGTTAATAACAGAACAGGTCAGGTTAATATCAGAACAGGTCAGGTCTAAAAAAGAACAGGTCAAGTCAAAAAGCTGTTAATATCGGATCAGGTCAGGTCGAAAAGCAGCTAATATCAGAACAGGTCAGATCTAAAAGAGAACAGGTCAGGTCAATAAGCAGTTAATATCAGAACAGGTCAGGTCAAAAAGCTGTTAATACCTGTTCAGAGCTGTTCAAAAAGCTGTTAATACCTGTTCAAGAAGCTGTTAATACCTGATCAGAGCTGTTCAAAAAGCTGTTAATACCTGTTCAGAGCTGTTCAAAAAGCTGTTAATACCTGTTCAAGAAGCTGTTAATACCTGTTCAGAGCTGTTCAAAAAGCTGTTAATACCTGTTCAAAAAGCTGTTAATACCTGATCAGAGCTGTTCAAAAAGCTGTTAATACCTGTTCAGAGCTGTTCAAAAAGCTGTTAATACCTGTTCAGAGCTGTTCAAAAAGCTGTTAATACCTGTTCAGAGCTGTTCAAAAAGCTGTTAATATAAGAACAGGTCAGGTCTAAAAAATAACAGGTCAGGTCAAAAAGCTGTTAATATCAGAACAGGTCAGGTCAATAAGCATTTAATATCAGAACAGGTCAGGTTAAAAAGCTGTTAATATCAGAACAGGTCAGGTCAAAAAGCAGTTAATATCAGAACAGGTCAGGTCAATAAGTTGTTAATATCAGAACAGGTTAGGTATAAAAAAGAACAGGTCCGGTCTAAAAAAGAACAGGTCAGGTCTAAAAAAACAGGTCAGGTCAAAAAGTTACAGGTCAGCTCTAAAAAATAATAGGTTAGATCAGAGAACTTAAATATAAATTATGTTTTTATCACTTAAGGTCCCCCACTAGCCTAAGCCCATGACCTGCAGTTTCGGAGGGAAAACTAAATTGATAGTTCATTGGTTCCTGGAATTTTATTTCATCAATACATAAAATCAAACAATTAACCTTACATTTTTTTTCATGCTTGGTACGGTTTATCCTCGTTGAGTTGATATCGCAAGCTTCGAAAGCAGGTGAAATTTTTGATTTGGTTTGTCTTGTAACCTTTTCTTAAATTTCTTGTTTATTATTTTGATGGAGAATGTTTGATTTATCCTAGTTTGAGTTTATACATTTTCTTCGGAAGTAGGTGGTCTACCTTACATTTGAACCTTATTAAGTCAGCCTTTATTAGTATTATACCTTACTAGAATCCGAGTCAACCATATCTAGCCTACAACCATATTTTTTTTTTCACTCCGCCGCAATAAGCAGTTCACAGCTTTAGATTAAAATTCCTCCCCATATAACTGTTAACACCATACAACAGTAAAAACCTCATATAACTATGAAAAAGTTCGTGTCCCATACAACTGTCAATACAGGTAATTATCTAAGCAGTCTTTATTAGTATTATACGTAAAGAATCTGTGTATGAGCTGAGTCGCTTTTATTAATATTACACCTTAAGAATCTGAGTTAACCATATGTAGCTAAACAGCTTTTATTAGTATTATACCTAAAATCTGACTTGTAAAGTCACTGGTTGGGCCTGTTTAAGTCAGTCTTCATTATTATTATAACCAACATTTCTGATAAAGACAATTAGCTGAGTCTGTTAAAACCAACCTTATTATTGTTATAATCTGACTTGTAGAGTTAAACATATTTAGCTGAACCTTATTAAGTCCGCCTTTATTAGTATTATTCCTTAAAATCTGAGTCAACCATATCTAGCTGAGCAGTCTTAATTAGTATTATCACCTATATTTCTGATAAAGGAGCCTCTCTAAGTCAACCTTATTGTTGTTATAACTTGACTGCTAGAGTCAAATATATATAGCTAAACCTTATTAAGTCAGTCTTTATTAGTATTTTTCCATAAGAATGTGAGTCAACCATATCTAGCTGAGCAGTCTTTATAAGTATTATAGCCTATATTACTCTGATAAAGACAATTAGATGAGCCTGTTTAAGCCAGTCTTATTATTGTTATAACTTGACTGATAGAGTCAAACATATTTAGGTGTACCTTATTAAATCAGCCTTTTTTAGTATTATACCTTAAGAATCTGAGTCAACCATATCAAGCTTATTAACCTTATCTGTTCGAATATTAACTGCTTTTTGACCTGATCTGTTCTGATATTAACAGCTTTTTTGACCTGACCTGTTCTGATATTAACAGTTTTTTGAACAGCTCTGAACAGGTATTAACAGCTTTTTGACCTGACCTGTTCTAATATTACCTGACCTGTTCTTATATTAACTGCTTTTTGATCTGACCTGTTCTAATATTAACAGCTTTTTGACCTAACCTGTTCTTATATTGACCTCATTTTAGCTGAAACTTATTAATTCAGCCTTTGTTAGTAATATACCTCACATTTGTTTAAAATCTGACCAGTACCTATAGTCAACCATATCTACAATAGTTGAGCCTGCTTAAGTCAACCTTTGTTAGTATTATATCTCACATTTATTAAGAATCTGAGTGAACAATATCTAGCGGAGTCTTCTTAAGTCAAATGCCTTTATTATTATCTATATTTAATACATGAATAACTATGATAAAGGCAATTATCTGAGCCTGTTTAAGTTAGACTTATTATTATCGTCATAGCCTGACTGGTAGAGTCAAACATATTTAGCTGAGCCTTATTAAGTCAGACTTTGTTACTATTATACCTTACATTTATTTAAAATCTGACCAGTACCAGTACCTGCTTAAGTCAACCTTTATTAGTGTTATATCTAACATTTATTAAGAATCTGAGTTAACAATATCTAGCTGAGTCTTCTTAAGTCAAATGCCTTTATTATTATCTATATTTAATACATGAATTACTATGATAAAGGCAATTAGCTGAGCCTGTTTTAGTCAGCATTATTGACTGGTAGAGTCAAACATATCTAACTGAACCGTATTTAGTCATCCTTTTTTAGTATTATACCTTAAGAATCTGAGCCAACCATATCAAGCTGAGCCTGCTTAAGTTAGTCCTTGTTAGTATAATCAAACATTTATTAAAAATCCGAGTAAACCATATCTAACACTTATTAAGAATCTGAGTCTACAATATGTAGCTGAGCAGCCTTTGTTAGTATTATAACCTATATTTAATTACTTTGAAAAAAAAAAAAAAATGACAATTGACTGAGCCTGTTTAAGTTAGCCTTTATTATTAGGAACCTGACTGGTAGAATAAAACATATCTAGCTGAACGTCTTTAAATCAGCCTTTTGTAGTATTATACCTTAAGAATCTGAGTTAACAATATCTAGCGGAGTCTTCTTAAGGCAAATGTCTTTATTATTATCTATATTTAATACATGAATTACTATGATAAAGGCAATTATCTGAGCCTGTTTAAGTTAGACTTATTATTATCGTCATAGCCTGACTGGTAGAGTCAAACATATTTAGCTGAGCCTTATTAAGTCAGACTTTGTTACTGTTATACCTTACATTTATTTAAAATCTGATCAGTACCAGTACCTGCTTAAGTCAACCTTTATTAGTTTTATATCTAACATTTATTAAGAATCTGAGTTAACAATATCTAGCTGAGTCTTCTTAAGTCAAATGCCTTTATTATTATCTATATTTATTACATGAATTACTATGATGAAGGCAATTAGCTGAGCCTGTTTTAGTCAGCATTATTGACTGGTAGAGTCAAACATATCTAACTGAACCGTATTTAGTCATCCTTTTTTAGTATTATACCTTAAGAATCTGAGCCAACCATATCAAGCTGAGCCTGCTTAAGTTAGTCCTTGTTAGTATAATCTAAAATATATTAAAAATCTGAGTAAACCATATCTAACACTTATTAAGAATCTGAGTCTACAATATGTAGCTGAGCAGCCTTTATAAGTATTATAACCTATATTTAATTACTTTGAAAAAAAAAAAAAATGACAATTGACTGAGCCTGTTTAAGTTAGCCTTTATTATTAGGAAACTGACTGGTAGAATAAAACATATCTAGCTGAACGTCGTTAAATCAGCCTTTTGTAGTATTATACCTTAAGAATCTGAGCCAACCATATCTAGCTCAGCAGCCTTTATTTGTATTATACCTTACATTTGACTAGTAAAGTCCACGATATCTATCTGAGTCTGTTTTTATTAGTATAGTATTATAACATATTTTTAATATGAAATACTCTGACAAAAGCAATTAGCTAAACCTGTTTAAGTTAGACTTATTATTATCGTCATAGCCTGACTGGTAGAGTCAAACATATTTAGAATGAATTACTCTGATAAAGGTTCAGCCTCTTTAAGTTAGCCTTGTTGATTGCTATAGTCAAACATATTTAGTTGAATCTTATTAACTAAGCCTTTATTAGTATTATTCCTTAAGAATCTGAGTCAACCATATCTATCTGTTACTCTGTCAATTATTTGTTAGGAACCTGAGTAAAACAGCCCTGTTTAAGACAGCCTTTATTTTGTATTATACTTTAAGAATCTGGGTCAACCATATCTAGCCTTTATTAGTATTATAACCTATACTTAATATGAATTACTCTGTTTAAGACAATTAGAATGTCTGGCTTAGTAAATTTTGTTATTATCACACCGTACATTTACTAGGAACCTGAGTCAAATAGCTGAACCTGATGAAGTTAGTCTATATTGATATAATACCTTAAGAATCTGAGTTAACCATAACAGGCGATAACCAGCAGCAAGCAAAAATCAGGTTGAATTTCACAACATTATGCAATAACGCTAACTGAAACATGTTTGAACCTGTCGGAGCAAGATCTGAAGACTTATCAATAAACCCGTAAAGCCTCACTAGCGGAGTAAATTCCTAAGAAGTCACTATGCAAAAGCATGGATGAGTAAATCCCTTTCAGATTCATACCAGTCAAGGATGCAATAACCTTGTTATTATCACACTGTAGGAACCTGAGCAGAACCTGCATTTCTTAGTATTATATCTTAAGAAACTGACAGAGATAGATAGAGACATACACATTTAGATAGAGAGAAAGGGATAGAGATAAATAGATAGATACACAGATAGAGAGAGACAGAGATAGATAAAGAGATATATAGATGAATAGAGAGAGACATATACCTGATGAATTTCACAACATTATGCAATAACGCTAACTAAAACATGTTTCAACCTGTCGAAGCAAGATCTGAAGACTTATCAATAAAACAGTCAAGCCTCACTAGCTAATTCCTCGAAGTAAGTTCAGCCAATAGCATGTTCCACAGTTAACCTTGACCTTGACCAACAAAAAATGCTATGACTTCTCGGTGGAGTAAATTCTCGGATAGTCTAAGCCCCTGCTCCCCGCTATAGTATTATACCTTAAGAATCTGAATCTATCATATCTCGCTAAGCAGCTTTCCTTATAATTATCTATATTTAACTACACTGATAAAGTCAATAAGTTAAGATAACCGTGTTATTATCACACTGTACATTTATGAGCTGAATCTAATTAATGTGGCATTTCCCTAAGAAACTGAGTCAACAATATCTAACTGAGCAGTCTTTATTATTATCTATATTACTCTGTTAAAGGCAATTAGCTGAGCCTGTCTTGTTATTATCATTCGCCGAACATGAGCCTGAGTTATATAAATGAAGTTAACCTTTACAAGTATTATACGGATAGCCTAAGCCTCCACTCCCCGCTAGCCCCGGATAGTCTAAGCCCTCAGATAGTCTAAACCCCGGGATAGTCTAAGCCGCGACAATAACCGAAAAGCTCAAAGCCCCGAAAAACCAAAAAGCTCCCGGAAAAAAAACGCCCAATTTTATGCAACGGAAAAAATCAAAGCTCCACCGTCAAAAAAAGCTCGGGGTGTAAATTTCTTATCAGCATCATACAAGACTATGACGTCATCCATACAAAAACTTCCACCATCTCCACCATTGAGCCAGAAACGCCATATCCATACTACTTGTGTTGTTGTTAGCTGATATTTTTGAGAATTTTAGAAAAGTATGTAAAAGTATATATGAACTAGATCCGTGCCAATATTATACAGCACCTGGGCTATCATGAGATGCTATGTTAAAAACAACTAAAATAACTCTGGAACTTTTAACGGATATAAATATGCATACTTTCATTCAACGAGGTATCAGAGGGGGTATAGTTCAATGTTCAAATAGAAATTCCGTAGGTAACAACAAATATATGTCTGACTATGATGAAAGTAAACCATCAGAATATCTAATGTATTTAGATGCAAACAATTTATATGGATGGGTAATGTCGCAACCCCTTCCTTATGATGAATTCACATGGTTAGAATCAGTTTCCGATTTTGATGTCTTCAATATTCCTTTAAATTCTGAATATGGCTATATATTAGAAGTAGATTTAGAGTATCCAGAAGACATGCACGATCTTCATAACGATTTACCATTTTGCGCAGAGGAAAAAAAAGTCCCGGATCCAATTTTCCAAAATTAATTCCAGATTTGACAAATAAATCAGAATATATTATTCATTACAAAAATCTTCAACAATGTATTCAAAATGGTATGAAATTGACTCAAATACATCGAGTTTTAAAATTTAAACAGTCCTGTTGGTTGGTACATTGGCGAAAAATTAATTTGAAAAGAACTTCTTTAAATTATTAAATAATGCGGTTTATGGTAAAACAATGGAGAACGTGGATAAACATAAAGATGTAAAAATCGTACAAAGTTGGGAAAGTTCTGGAAGACGTTTAGGAGCTCGGGCCTTAATCGCTTAAAGCTATAGGCGTAAAAAGAAGTGCATTGAATAATTTAAGTTTAGTAGATTATAAAACATGTTTATATAATAAGAAAATATTTTACGGAAATATGTTTATGTTTAGATCTAAAATTCATTGTATTTATACCCAATTAGTTAATAAGATAACATTAAGTTATAAGGATGATAAGCGTTATATAAGGTATATGTACATGTGTCCCTCTCTCTTCCTCTCCCTATCTATGCTTTTTATATCTATCTGTATATGTATGTTTCTATCTGTGTATGTGTGTATGTCTCTCTCTGTCTCTCCCTTTACCTCTCTCTATCTATACATGTTTATATCTAGCTGTGTATGTGTGTTTCAATCTGTGTGTGTATGTATGTATCTATCTTTGTATGTATGTCTCTCTCACTATAAATACGCAAACATTTTTCTAAAAATTATTAGTTGACGAGAAAAACTTAAACCGAAAAGATGAGCTCAATTCCAGAATTAAAAAGTCTAGCGGTCGCCGAGTATATTAAGGTAAGAACTTTTATTTGAATGAATAAATCTAGCATATTTAAATAAATTTTTTTTTAAGGTTTTCGACTTGGAGGTCGATAAGCTGTATCAAATCACTGGAGGAAGAAGGGTTGAGACCATTTATGGACAATCGATCGTGGTTGTACTTGACCATACGAAGCAAGTGTTCCTCCCCAGCCGATACAAACACCTGTCGGACGCAATAATCGCCGAATTCAACGAAGGAAAATTAGCTTATAAAGATATTATTAGCTTATGTATAAAGGAAGAATTGGAAGTAGTATGGATATACCGTTTCTGGCTCAAGGGAGGAGGGAGTCGAGCTTTTGTATGGATGACGTCATTGATTTCTGTGGAATTTACTCCCTGGGAGGTATTTTTGTATGATGACGTCATAGACTTGTATGAAGATTATAAGAAATTTACTCCCCCGAGCCAGGGTGGCGATTTTTTGAGGGAGGAGTTTTTTTATGATTACGCCATAGACTTGTATGAGGCTGATAAGGAATTCACTCCCCCAGAGCTTTAGGTTTTTTTTTTCGTTTTCCGTTGCATAAAATTGGGCGTTTTTTTCGGGGTTTTGAGCTTTTTTCGCGGTTGTTGCCAGTGTCTTAGGCTATCCGATACTTAGGCTAGCGGGGGCTCAGGCTAGCGTGGAGCGGGGGGCTTAGGCTAGCGAGGGACTTAGGCTATCCGAAACTTAGGCCAGCGGGGGGCTTAGGCTAAACGAAAACTTAGGCTAGCGGGGGCTTAGGCTAATGTTTATGAAAAAGCATAGTGGGTGGTCAGTATATGCAGGTGATTGTGAAATAAAAAAACTTGTAACTTTTTACATAAGATTATTTAATAATTAAATTTATTTTCAAAGTATTTCATTTACATTTTAACCTTTTTCAAATATATGTTTATATTTACTAATTCGAACATGATCACCGACTTCATATTTTGCCGAAAGAAGTCTTTTTTCATTTAAGCTATTCACTGCTGAAGGTTTCATTTTTATTGTTCGGTGCTTTGTGTTATTATATGTATTGATGAGTACATTAACTAAGTCAATCCATTGTTAATTTCCATTCATACTAAACTCTTTCCACATCATATTTTTCAGTGTACGATTAATTGATGCTTTCTATAATTGATGCTTTAAGAGTGCTGTACGTAGAATAATGATTAATTTGATGTTTTTCCATTACGTTTTTAAAGTTTTTATTGAAAAATTCTTTTCCTTCATCTGTTTGCTTGAAAATTGACTCAATTGCTTTAGTGACTTCTATGCCTGTCTTCGATTTAATAGGGACAACCCAAGCATATTTTGAAAACGTGTCAATTATTGTGAGTAGAAATCGAAATCTTGTATTTTCGGAAGCGTATGCGCCCATCTCAACTAAATCAGCTTGCCATAAGTCATCTAAACCTTTTATAATAACCCGTCGTCGCTTAAAGTTTCTTCGGGCAGATGTATGTAATTCATTCACAACTTCTCGCTTACTCATGATTAAAAAGACTAATTTTTGTTTATAACAACTTAGCTATTTATTGAATTTTTTATAACAAAGTTTTTTAATAGATATGCATTTTGTAGAGAACAACATCCAGTATGAAAATAAGTGTGTATCAGGATTTTCCTTTTTCAGTGTCTTGAGATTGGGAGACCCGAAACTATCCAGGTCGAGTACCTGAACAACAATACTGTTCAATAAGTTTTCAAGCCAGATTTTCTTTTCCAATCCTTTGACGTATATTATAGTATTTTCCATGTCGAGTAGTAAATATTGTTTCAGGTCGTAGAATGAAGTATCACCACAACCATCCCATTTGAATCCGTGATGATTTTCATATAACCATTGTGCTTGATGTTTCAGATTATCTGGAAGCGTTTCAAAATTGTACGGTGGTTTCATTAAAAAATGTTGATGAATGTTTTTAGTCAATTCTTTGACAATAAATTTATTTTGTGGTCCTCTAAAGCCTTGCATATCGATAACAACATCCATCGTGGTTGACAATCTATCTCAAACTGAATAGTGTTCCTTTTTTACACAAGTTTTTGAACTGCGCTAGTTAGAGGATTATACTCGATTATGCGGTCGTGAAGCAATAGGCAATAGGCTGTTGTTAATGTTGGTATATCTGCTGATGTTTTAATTTCTACCCGAATATCCACTGAACCCGCTTTTATAGTTTCATTTTGACGTGAACAGTCAATTACTATAATTGGAGCATCTTCCTTGTATTCCGTTCGCGAAAGTAATGGCTGTGCTTGGACATCATAATAAGATTGTTGAAAATTGCTATACATATCATACTATATAATATAGCATATCGATCACGTTGAAATTTAATATTTAAATCATCATATGGATACGATTCCGAGTTTAAGTGTACTTTAATATTTGTGAGTTCGCAATGATCGAATTTGCTTGCATCCTTATCCTTTTGATTCTTTCAATTTGTCTGCAAAGCTATAATAATATATCGTGGTTTTTCCAGTTGACTTGCGGTCTTAACGCTCCATACATGATCGGTTGTTATTGGTAAAACTGGATATTCATATAAATCCCAATTTCGAAAACACATTTGAACTGCTTAGCCAGACTCAATATTTTTCAGCATTTTTAATTTTTCAGAACCATCTAAGGTTACGTGAGGCACCTTCCATTGTAGTTTAAAAATTTTGAATTGTACATCATCAGTGGGTGATAGAAATGCGTTTTCTTCGGTTCTTGTGCGAACTAAAATTAGTTCATGTTTGGCGTTTACAATAACCTTTTTATAATCTTCGGCAAATCCCAAGAGTTTTCGCAATGGTAAACTAAAGTTGAAGTAGCCATTAGAGGGTGTTATTAGCTCTTTCGGTGACCAGCCTCCATTATACAACATTTTACTCTCGTTCTCATTCACGATATGTAGTTCTTCATTGTTGAAGTTATTCCTACATTTTTATTTCGATCGATTTCTATTCCATGTAGTTCATATCTAATCACGTCGAATAGGAAGGCTATGGTATTATTGGTTAGTTTTGCAGTTGTTGATTCAGTTCCATCTGCTTTAGTTAAAACACCTTCAATATAAATAAAACTCTGACTTGGTAAAACACACAAGTCCTGCTGCTGTAGAGATATTCTGATTTCGTCGCTAGAGTTGTATGATGTTAAAAATGGAGAGTAGCTGTGATACTCAATTTTAGAAATACTATTATCATAGCTAGGTTTACTTGTGATATTCAAAATTTCACTCATTTTGTAGTTTGAATCCTAATAATTTTAAATATTGTTTATTGCACAGTGACAATATTGGTCTTGCTCGTTCAGTTTTCTTGATTGAACTGATTGGACTAACACTAGGCTGACTATTATATACTAACATTCTGGGGCATTAAATGAAGTCTAATGGTTATGATTTCTCCTTTAAAGTTTATTAGATCTCCGTCTTGATCAACAAGTTTCAGAGTTAACGTACTTATTCGCTTGACGTTTATCGGCAAATAGATTACATTCTTAGGATCCTTGTCTATTTTATAGCCTGGCCCTACTTCAGGTGAGAATTCATGAATTGTATGTGATGATATATTATTGATGTACGAGTTTCCAACTATACTGCATCCAATTCGAATTACATTAACTTTAGTTATGTTTACAGGTAAATCTGAGTAATTTTTCACATTGATGGCTAATTCTCGTTTATCGAGTCCTAGCAATTGTCCAATAGTTCTCTCTCTATTAAAGAAAATGGGAACACTTGTCTTAATTTCACTCTTTAGAGTATTATTATTAGCCAGTATTATGAGATTTATTCCGCTGTTAATCTTTGCTATTTCCTTATGCAAGTAGTTGGCAATATCATCGATTTCATACGATCCGATAGGAAACTCTATAACATGTTTTCCTATGTGAAATAAATTATTTCTTTCATCAACATTCGGTATAGAATTATACGTTTGGAAATCAACTAGTCCACAAACATAGTCGCCGTGCAAAGTCTATTGGTGGAAAATACTCTGTTGTAAGTATGGATCTGTTACCGATCAACGTTAATGTGTAAGCCATGATAGCAAATAATACAATGAAAGAACTTTTAAAAAAATTTTATTTATATACTAAATTTACAAAAGTTTATATAAAAATTTTAAACATAAATGTCCACAGTTATACGATTCATAGTTTTGATATGTATTATAGTTGTATTTTATGTTATCTCCTAAATAGTTCATTAATTCGACAGGAGGTGGTAGATTTCCAAAACTATCAAAGTACTCGAAGTGATTTTTTTTCTTATCATACGCTACCCAATGTGTGCCGGGTCCTTCCATTGAATCCAAATTAACGATACCACTTTCATTTTTCTTAGGTTTCCTCGGTAGGGTATTCCGCATAAAAACTCCTCTGAAATCAGGCAGGAACTTTCCATTTCATTTTGACGTAAATCACTTTCATTCAATGGTCTCTTGGGTAGCGTTCTTAAAAGTTTTTTGGCTGAGGATTTAAGTATAGTCCTAATCCTTTCCTATACGGTTTCAAGTAGAGTCCACGACCTACAGCTATCTGCTCCATTTTCTGATTATGTCGTTTCTGCTCTTCTAACGTTTTCTTTGCATCTTTAGCATCGTTAACAACTTTATCTATTCCTGCAGCTCCACCCGCTAATGCTCCTATAGCTGACAAGCCCGCAAAAGGTGGAACCAAGAATGGTAGGACTCCACCAACTTTAGGAATGGGAATAATTCTAGGAGTTTTAACGTCTTTATTGTTTTTAATAACACTCTTCGCAGTACTCAATGCTAATTTAATAGCAGCTTTCATGCTCTCAGGTTTCTTTTTTTTGAGGACATTTCGAGCTGAACGAACAGCCGTTCTAAATTTTGGTTTATCCATTCTGAATTTAAGTTTAGCTTTCATTATATTTGTTACAAGTAATGCGTGCGTGCGCTCTTTGGATTTAACTCGCTGCCAGGACTTTTCAGATAATATCTTATCAAGTATGTGCCGATCACTGCTTTCTTTATATTTAGAATATCCAATATCGTGCTCTTTACACGCTTGATCCAATGGATTTATTCCAGGATCACCTCTAGCAATTAATTTTAACTAAACCTCTTCCACCAACAACTTTCCGTAGACTGTGACTTCTGAATTTGTGATTAATCATTTTATCTCTTTTACTGCCTTTAGTAGACTATTCCATTTTAAACGATGTTCAACCATTTTATATGATTTTGCTATAAAACATTGATATTTTACGATTTCTTCTTAGTCAGTCTCAGAATGCGGTTTATTAAACAACGTCAAACAATGTCAGTACAAAATGCTGATATTACAAATTGTGGTGAGAAAATAAAACATAGTCATTTACTACCTAATAATATTCGAAGCCTAATTGTTGGTCCGTCAAATTGTGGTAAAACTAATGTTATGGTTTGCCTATTAGAGCATCCGAATGGCGTTAAATTCAAAAATATTTACATCTATTCGAAATCGTTACATCAACCGAAATACCAATATTTAAAGCGAGCTGTAAGTCCTATTTCTGGGCTAGGTTTTCATACATTTTCAAATAATAGTGAAGTGATTGCACCTGAAGAAGCTGAATCTAATTCTGTGTTTATTTTCGATGATATTGCAAGTGAAAAGCAAGATAATGTTCGATCATATTTCTGTATGGGACGTCATCATAATATTCATAGTTTTTATCTCTGCCAGACCTATACGAGAATACCAAAGCATTTAATTCGAGATAATGCCAATTTTATTATAATATTCAAGCAAGATGATATGAATTTGAAGCACATTTATAACGACCATGTAAATTCCGATATGACATTCGATCAATTAAAAAATATTTGTGGAAAGTGTTGGAAAGATAAATATGGTTTCCTCGTAATTGATAAAGAGAGTCCTCTAGAAAAAGGAAGGTATAGGAAAGGATTCGATATATTTATATTAGCATGATAGAAACAGCAGTTAATATTCGAGCAGAGAACAGGTCGAGCAGTTAATATAAGAACAGGTTCAGCAGTTAATATCAGTGTTGGGATTTCGGCAGAATAAAAAGACACGACCGGTCTCGTTGGAGGTTACAAGTACAAGAAGGAATTTATTGACAGATAGTAATATATGTAGTAGTAGTCTTTAGTATAAAAAGTAATAGAGTACTTCTGTGAGTACAGTTCTAGTAAAAAGTATGATACATATTTCTAACACTCCCACTTATCGTTATTTTTACTATTTATCAACTCCATAATCTGAATACATATTAACTGTGTAATTTAATTCAAAAGGGTGAGTGTAATTTCAATACAAAATTGTATACAAGAATTCAATTAACAATTATTTTTTTTATTACATATACAATCCAAAAATAATTACGTTACGTTCATCATAATTCGTAGATTCTGGAAGATTTTCTTCGACAACGGCTTTGTGAAAATATCTGCGATTTGTTTCTCAGTCGAAACGTACATTAGGTCGAACAAACCGCTGCTATATTTCTCTCTGATGAAATGAAACCTTACGTCGATGTGTTTAGTTCTTTTATGGAACTCTGGATTTTTGATGAATTTCATTGCCCCTTGGTTATCCATTAGTAAAGACTGTAGCGGAACTACCTTTTCGGCCACTAAATAACCTCGGTAGGGCTCCAGATTTCTAAGGAGGCTCTCCAGGTCGATACAGCACATTCTGCCGGCTAGTCAGGAGCGTGGGGGGGGGGTAAATTTTGACCTGAAGAGCACTCCTCCTTGTAAGTGCTGAAAATAAGATAAAACAAAAAAACACCCTGAGTTGGATGATAAAACTAAGGAAGGCGATTCATGTTGCGGAAGCCCCAGGCATGCTTCCGGAGCGAAACTACTCCATCTCAAACAGAACCTTAGCTAAAAAAAAAATTAATGAACGGAGAGAAAAAAAAAAAAGAAACCGACCTCTACAATCCTGATATTCCTGAAAAAACTGAAATAAGGTAATGTATAAGAGACATGTTACGAATGAAATAAAACATTTAAGTTAAATTTTAAATGTGGGCATTATTATTAAACTTAACGAAAGAGAAAAAAAGAAATTGATACGATAATTAAGAAAAAAATTAAAAGGAAAGAAAATTTGTATGCTTTATGTTGGAGCTCGATGCGGTGCCAAAAATCCAATTCAAGTGGGCTGTGTTCGTTTCTGGTGCTTCGCTGGCTGTTTGGCTGCTTCGTTTCTGGTGCTTCGCTGGCTGTGGATGTGGCGGCTTAGGTTTAAGTTCGTGTAGTATTAATCTCACTCGATGTTGTTTTTAGTTTTATATTTTTTTTTTATTATAAGCGCACTTTTGGGGGGCTACTTGTTTCTTGGTTCACTGTCTGGTTAGCTTCAACACACCCGGGATTTAATTTGTTTTTTTCTTTTTTATCACTTCACGTTATTTAGTGTTTTAATGTCGGTTCACTTAGTTTTAAGCAAGTTTTTTTTTTTAATTTTTTTCCTTGATTGTTTAATCGCGCCGCGCACGACCTCCTGCACCTCACCCTCGAACACCAAAATCTCGACTCCTCGAGTCTTTTTTCCATTTTTCCGTCCTCGCGAAAAAAAACGGTCTTTTCCTCGGTGATTTACGCGGGAAACCAACCTTGGCGCAGTTCTGCTTCTCGACGTTGTACGGCGCGACGGTTGAGCTCGGGTCTTTGCTAAGGTCTTGCGTTGTTATAATTTTTTTATATTAGGCTACTCTACTCTTGTGAAAACAAATACAAGTCCATCAATATAATTAAGAAAATTAACAAACATCTGAATTTCCGAGACTGTAGAGTTAAAGAAGAGAACGAGGAAAAAACTAACCGAGAAAATATCGGAATTCATATTGTTTTCATAGCTTTAAGGTTTTATGTTTATTGACGTAGGACACAATTCGCAACAATCGTGGGGACGACCCAACCCAGGAGACAAGTCTCATAAGCCGGGCATGAAGTTTTTGGAATCATTTAAATTGTAAATCCGCGTTGTTTTTTTTTTTTTTCGAATATATGCCGAAAACGTTCTAAACCTTAATGTCCTTGCCATGAAATGTGCCAAGTAAGACACCATTTTCATCTTCCAGTTGATACGACACCGTCCCGATTTTCGTCCTTATTTTTGCCTTAACGAACTTAGGCGCTAATTTCGCAGCGAAACTTTCAGAAGCCTTGCTTTGTACATAATTGCGTACGTAGACTATTTGCCCTGGCACATAACTTTGAGGTCGAGTGCGTAAATTGTAGTTATGTGCGCATCTCGCGTATGCCTCCTCGAGATTCTTTACGACTACACCTTGCAGTAGTCGAAGACGTTCAATGTGGGGATTTATAAGAATATCTCCTTCTCCCAGAGAATTTAGTGCTTTAAGTAGCTCGTAATCCGTGCCGTGGCGAACTGCATGGTAACCGAACATCAAAAAATGTGGTGAAAATCCGGTAGATCCGTGAACCACATTTCTTAGTGCGGAACATATTTCACCCAACCTATCATCCCATTTTCGGTGATCATCCCCGATATAGGCCCGAACGGCTGCCAAAATGGAGCGATTTACTCTCTCCGAGGCATTAGCCTGCGGTGAGTAAAAGGGTGACAAGATGTGTTTGATTCCAAAGTGATCGAGTAATTTTTTAAATGTCTTTGAGGTGAATTGCACGCCGTTGTCGGAATGAATGAATTCGGGCACTCCGTATGTCAGGAACAGTTCATCCTCTAAGAATTTGGTTACCCTTTCAGTGGTGGCGCTGGACAACGATTTCAACCATACAAACTTTGTATATTGGTCCAGAACGATGAGAATAAATCTATTTCCCGCACATGATCTTGGGTATGGTCCCAAAAAATCAATATATAATCGCTGAATGGGCCTGATAATTTGGATTTGTTTGCCCATTGGAGGTCGCGTATTATAATTGGGAGGCTTACTTGCTTTACAGACTTCGCAGGAATTTATATACTGGGTCACTTGCTGTCTTAAACCTGGCCAATGATAAAATCTTTGCAAAAGTTCGACAGTTTTTGCTATTCCACAGTGCGAAGATAAGGGACTATTATGTGTGTCAGCAACCAACGAGTCAGTGATTGAAGCCGGAACCCATAGTTTCCATTCAGGAATGTCCGATAAATTGGGAGAGGCGTTAGGCTTATGTACATAAAGTTTGTCATCTTTTATGGTCAAGTTTGGAAACAAATCAGGATGATCTGCCACGTTAGTTATAAAATCAACGTACTCTTTGTCTTTAAATGCATCCGCATTTAAGTCCAAGTGAGGTAACGCATCATCGATAGCTTCTATCGTATCACAAAACACTCGTGACAAAGCATCAGGAACAATGTTTTGACTTCCCTTTCGGTGCTCTATGTTGAAGTTGAACGCTTGGAGTTTAAGACTCCATCTAGCTAGTCGACCAGATAAATCCTTTTGACTCATCAACCATTTCAGGCTGGCATGGTCTGTGATGATTGTAAACTCTAAACCTTCAACATAAGCACGAAACTTCTTAACACTTTGCACAGCAGCAAGACATTCTAATTCAGTCACACTGTAGTTTCGTTGGGCAGAGTTTAACTTAGCCGACATGAACGCTATAGGATGCTCTTCGCCTGACTCTGATTTCTGGAAAAGAACACTCCCAATACCAGTTGCACTAGCATCGCACTGAATGAAAAACGGTTTGGAGAAATCGGGGTTTATTAACACTGGAGCCGAAGTTAATAGCGTTTTTATATGTTCAAATGCAGTATTAGCTGCGTCATTCCATATAAAACGTTGATTTCCTTTCAGTAAATCCGTTAGTGACGAGGCAGCCGACGCGAATTTGGGAATAAAACGCCTGTACCACCCTGCCATGCCCAGAAATCTGCGAACTTCTCGTGCTGATTTAGGAATTGGATATGTTGTAATGCCAGAAATTTTTTCAGGATCTGTCTTAAGAATCCCGTCACCAACCACATACCCCAGATATTTTATCTCCCTCAAGAGGAACTTGCTCTTCTCCACATTAATCGTTAGATTAGCTACGGAAAGAAGCCGAGAAACTTCACGAAGAAGGTCGAAATGCTCTTCCAGAGTGCTGGACGTTATCAGCAGATCATCCAGGTAAACAAATATCCGATCATGAAGCTGATGCGGAATAACTTTGTGCATCAAGCGACACATCGTCTGAGGAGCGTTGCACAGACCAAACGGCATGACGGTAAACTGATACAACGGCCTGCCAGGAACTGAGAATGCCGTCTTATCTCGGGAATCTGAATCCAAAGGAATTTGCCAAAACGCATCCTTGAGATCAAGGCCAGAAATATACCGCGTAGATTGCAAACGTGCCAGAAGACCGTCAATAAGAGGAAGAGGGTAGGCATCCTTCACAGTTACCTCATTTAAGCGTCTAGCATCTAGACACAACCGAACTTTACCAGGTTTCTGAGCGAGTGAAACAGGGGAGCTCCACGAACTGTTTGACTCCTCAATAACGCCCATGGACAACATGCGATCTAACTCTGCGTCTAGAAGTTTCTGTACGACAGGAGATACAGAGTAATGTCGCTGCTTGATTGGTTTGGCTGTTCCGGTGTCTATGTGGTGAGCTAATAGCGTAGTTTTTCCTAAACCTATTTTATTGAACGAGGGAAATGAGTTCACAATCCGGTGTAAATGTTCTTGTTCAGTTAAAGACAACGTATGAAATTTACTGTCGGGAAGAGATGAAAGGGTTTGAAGTTCATTCACTTGAAATGGAATCAAGTTAAATGTATCCCAAAAGTCGATGCCAAGGTACAGCGGGTTCTTCAGGGAGGGTACCACTAAAAATCGAATCATGCGAGTTCTATCCCCATACGTAACCAACGTTCGAACATAACCAATTACATTGCTCTTTTCTCCATTAGCAGAGGTAACTTGGGTTCGAAGAGAGTGTAAGGGAAGAGAAAGTTGTTTTATAAGTTCTATTGAACCTGCCCCCAAGACGCTAGAACTCGCCCCACTGTCTAACAAACCACGCATGACTTGTCCGTTAATGCTGATATCGGCATATGGTCGATTATCTCCCGGTAAATGGATAATTGATTCGAGACAAATTTGTTTTAGATGGCGTCTGAGTCGCCAGTAACGTCTTGATCGTTCTAATCGTCGAATTCGGTGAAAATTATGTTGGTGTTCAGGGGTAGTTTGCGTGGATTGTTCACTTAAATTAAGGAGGGTATGAACGGAAGCAGATTGAGTATTTACATTCTCCGTCTGGCTAACTCCGGATCTGTATTGGATGCTGTTTCGGTTGTAGCTTGGTTGTAACTTTGCCACGCTGGAGTGTGACTCGTTCCCGATTGCATCACACTCCTCGGAGGGTTTCCCGAAGTTTGTGGAGTACATCGACCACATCTAGGTTTTACTGTGTTTTTCGCTCCACATCCAAAACAGAAAACATGTAAAATAGGCTTGGAACAATCAGTGAAACGATGACCGATATCACTGCAATTCCAACATATTTCCATGTTATTTGTACGGTTTTGCGACGACCTAGGTAACATTCGCTGAGGTGCATGGACTGCAAAAATTTCTCCTTTCATATCAGGATTCGTTTCCACTGAGAAATCAATTTCCTGTATTTGACGTCTACCAGAGCAATTTAAATCGCCATCGTAACCAACTCTTTTCCAAGTTGCTTCGATTGCTACACACTTTCGACGCAACAACTGAGCTGAGGTGAATTCCAATCCAGCCAAGTGAGCCTGCAGCCCCGGACGCATATTTCGCAACAGAACTTGCTGCACATAGTCATCAGTAGCTGGGACGCTAAGTTGTAGAGTTAATTGCTCGATAGCATCTACGAAGTCGCTGAATGGTTCCTTGGCCTTTTGATAACGAGCATCAATAAGTCTTCGGACATCCAAATCAGTAGATTGAGTAGCGAATCGCTCACGTAAGGCAACACAGCAAGTATCCCACGTCGGATTCACGCTCTTTTCGATGAATGCCCAATACCATTCGGCAGCATTTCCCTTGAGAAGAAGATGTAAATTATTTATCAACGTTTGGTTTGAAACCCGATTTGTATCCGCAAGACGCTGGACTCGGAAGAGGAACCGATCGATGTTTAAACCCGACACTGAACCATCAAATACCAGTCCCCATTTCCACATATTCGTTGAAGCGTGACCGCTGGCAGGTATAGACGAAATATTTGGCATTACCATTGTGCTAGTCAAAGAAGGTCGAGTGGGCAACGGATTTATTTCATCACCTTGAGATTGACGCGAAGTATAATTTTGTTTGATTACTGGAGTAGTTTGATCTGCTAATCGCGTAATCCCGAAAGCAGAGCGATCAGTCCAGGACGTGATCTCGACAAAAAGGTCTTCCAATAAGCCAATATCCAAAATATTGTCGGTTAGTGACAAATTATCACATATTCTTGATAACGCTCGAGTGGCACAAAGCAAGGCCTCGCACTGTTCTTTAAACTCGCACGTATAGTTCGCCAGACGTTCAATACGCCCGCTGTAATGAACGATTTGAGACGTATATTTCAGTAAAAGGTTCGCATCACCCTGCACTGTTAACTCCTTCAAGGATTGACCCAAAGTTTCGACCCGTGCTCGGCACAATTCCAACTCACCCCGACTGTCTTTGCTGGGGATTCGCGCAGGGCGTAAAAAGGGTTTTTTTTTCTCCAATTTAAAAGATTCCAGCAACTCTTCGTGTTGCCTTGCTGGTCTCCCACAAATGCCGCGAATCGTGCATTCTACCTGAAACTCATCAGGTTCCAAAAGTTCTACTTTCATCGACATAATAATTCAAAAATTCAAAAATAAATTCTATGACGTAGAATTAGAAAAAGGCAAATGAAAAAAAAAAAAAAAAAAAAGAAAAATAGAAATAAAAAAACTAGGAAATAAAAAAAAATATATAAAATAATAAAATAATAAAATAATAAATCCAACGAAGGAAAAAAAAACAACTATAATAATATAAGTGGTTTAATAATAAATACTATGTACCTTTGATGAAAACAGCATGCCTGAAGCCACCAACAACAGCAACCTCAATCCTTTCCTCCAACTCAATCGTGTAATATATCATACAAAATAATCTACTCGAAAAAAAAAAAAAAAAAAAAAAAAAAAAAATAGGAGAGCGGAACAGGAAATAGTGGGATGGGATGTAGATGGATCATTTTAATTCATGTATCAACTTTAAAAGAAATTATAACGAACATCACTTTGATTTGATCCCTGTTACTAACGAAATTTCTCGCAAGACAAAATAAAAATTTATTGTCGACGGACCCGGTCCGGATTAAATTTCGCGAGAGACCAAATCATGGACTTAACCGCGGTATTAAAAACGACATCACAAACATCGGAAATCTTGAGATGAAAACATCGACGCGTGTCGCGGCTACTCGATGCGAAGGTCGCTCTTAATAGAACTACAGAGAGGCATTGTAAATTATAACCAGCGAAAAAAAACCCGAAATGGCTTTGCATAGAAGATGCACTGGACCTCCAACAACAAATTTACGACGCGACACAAATGAAAATGATCGGCGGGTAAATGAATTTAACAAAAAAAAACAATTAGCATAGTCCACATATTGTTTCGCACGACCTTGTTCGCCACTAAATCGTTCCAGTCTCCCGGTATCACGGCGTATAATTTTAAATTAAGATTATGGAAGATTTAAAAAAAAACAAAAAAAAAAGAAAAAAAAATTAACAATTTATGTAATTTAAACTTTTGATTGTAAGTGCATCGTAAAATGTGAACGCGTACAAAACCTTACAAATGTTTTGTGTCTAAGATGAAAGTTTCCATGGTCGCGAACCAAAGCTTAACACGATAACAAAATTTGCATACTTTTACATAATTCGTGGAAACACATTTTAATATTCACTAGGTCAAAACCATATAAAATTTTCCATATGACTGGAATTATTTCTATTTTAGGAACAAGGAACGCAATTGCAAAACCAATTGGCCACCGCATTAATGGATTAGCATTCGAAAATTAAAAAAAATATGGAACGAAAATTTTAATAAATGTTTAATCCAAATCACCAACTAACGCGTCACTTTACACACACTATAGTATACCTAAATACCGCACTATCGACTGAACCGTACGCGAAATTTGCCTATCAACCGTAAAGGTTGATTGACCGATCGAACGAAGAAACATTTATGTGAACTATGCAAAATTATATAAAAAAAACGGTTAACGAAAAAATTTGAAAATTCCGTGAAACGGTTGGGCGCCAACTGTAGCGGAACTACCTTTTCGGCCACTAAATAACCTCGGTAGGGCTCCAGATTTCTAAGGAGGCTCTCCAGGTCGATACAGCACATTCTGCCGGCTAGTCAGGAGCGTGGGGGGGTAAATTTTGACCTGAAGAGCACTCCTCCTTGTAAGTGCTGAAAATAAGATAAAACAAAAAAACACCCTGAGTTGGATGATAAAACTAAGGAAGGCGATTCATGTTGCGGAAGCCCCAGGCATGCTTCCGGAGCGAAACTACTCCATCTCAAACAGAACCTTAGCTAAAAAAAAAATTAATGAACGGAGAGAAAAAAAAAAAAAGAAACCGACCTCTACAATCCTGATATTCCTGAAAAAACTGAAATAAGGTAATGTATAAGAGACATGTTACGAATGAAATAAAACATTTAAGTTAAATTTTAAATGTGGGCATTATTATTAAACTTAACGAAAGAGAAAAAAAGAAATTGATACGATAATTAAGAAAAAAATTAAAAGGAAAGAAAATTTGTATGCTTTATGTTGGAGCTCGATGCGGTGCCAAAAATCCAATTCAAGTGGGCTGTGTTCGTTTCTGGTGCTTCGCTGGCTGTTTGGCTGCTTCGTTTCTGGTGCTTCGCTGGCTGTGGATGTGGCGGCTTAGGTTTAAGTTCGTGTAGTATTAATCTCACTCGATGTTGTTTTTAGTTTTATATTTTTTTTTTATTATAAGCGCACTTTTGGGGGGCTACTTGTTTCTTGGTTCACTGTCTGGTTAGCTTCAACACACCCGGGATTTAATTTGTTTTTTTCTTTTTTATCACTTCACGTTATTTAGTGTTTTAATGTCGGTTCACTTAGTTTTAAGCAAGTTTTTTTTTTTAATTTTTTTCCTTGATTGTTTAATCGCGCCGCGCACGACCTCCTGCACCTCACCCTCGAACACCAAAATCTCGACTCCTCGAGTCTTTTTTCCATTTTTCCGTCCTCGCGAAAAAAAACGGTCTTTTCCTCGGTGATTTACGCGGGAAACCAACCTTGGCGCAGTTCTGCTTCTCGACGTTGTACGGCGCGACGGTTGAGCTCGGGTCTTTGCTAAGGTCTTGCGTTGTTATAATTTTTTTTATATTAGGCTACTCTACTCTTGTGAAAACAAATACAAGTCCATCAATATAATTAAGAAAATTAACAAACATCTGAATTTCCGAGACTGTAGAGTTAAAGAAGAGAACGAGGAAAAAACTAACCGAGAAAATATCGGAATTCATATTGTTTTCATAGCTTTAAGGTTTTATGTTTATTGACGTAGGACACAATTCGCCTTACACAAATGCTCGGGTTGAGGACGTCCTTCATCAAAAAATCTAGCCAAATCATTTCTTTGATAGCTTCTGAAGCCGCAATATATTCAGCTTCCGTTGTAGAAAGTGATACGCTTTTTTGCCTTTGTGATGACCATGAAATAACACTGGTGTCCAGAAAGAAAACATTACCACTCGTCGATCTTCTAGTGTTAATGTCTCCGGCAAAATCAGCATCACTGTAACCGATAAGTGAGTAATTATTATTTTTACCAAAAATTATACCATAATTCCTTGTTCCCTGAATGTATTTAAAAATACGTTTAACAGCGAGAACATTCTCCGTTGTTAGCCTTTCCATGTAGCGACTAACGACACCAACGGCATAGGCTATGTCCGGTCTAGTTGCTGTCATGAGGTACATAAGGCTGCCAACAGCTTCTCGATACGGAAACTCGGTTGAGGCTGATTCATTTTCCTTCAGCAATGTATTCTCCTTAGACACTTCGGCTGGTGTACTGACTTCTCGGCAGTTTATCATGTTAAATGTGTGCAATAACCGATCGATGTAACATGACTGATGAATATGAATAGATCCGTCTGGTTTTGTGTTTATTTGAAGGCCTAGGTAATATCCCACATCACATACTTTGGTTTCAAATTGAGAATGGATGTGCTTAATAACTTGCATTGCATCTTCTTTCGTGGTAGACGCAATTAAACCATCATCTATGTAAAGAGCCAAGATGACTGTTTGCTTTTGATGTCTCCGTATAAATACACAGGGATCAGCTGTGCTCCTTTTAAAATTAAAATTCTCCAGTGCTTGCGTGAATTTTATGTTCCAGCATCTTGCGGATTGTTTTAATCCATATAAACTTTTTTCAAGTTTACAAACACGTCCGCTACCATCGTCATAACCTTTTGGCTGAGCCATATAAATCTCATCGGTTAGAATGCCATTTAAAAAAGCTGTCTTAATATCAAATTGTTTTAAATAAAGACCTTCGCTGGCTGCAATTGCTAGGATTAGTCGAATTGATGTGAATCTCGCAACTGGGCTGAATGTTTCCGTATAGTCTATTCCTTGTTGTTGGGTAAATCCTCTAACAACAAGGCGTGCTTTATAGATTTGTTCCAGACTTTCAGGGCTAGACTTAATCTTATATACCCACTTGTTGTCAATTTTCTTATGATTTTTGGGTAGGGTTGACAATTTCCAGGTTTTGTTTCTCCTCAATGCTGAAATTTCTTCGTCCATCGCTGCTTGCCATTCTTCCGCATTATCTGAATTCATTGCATCCTCGTAACTAGCTGGCTCAAACGAACTTGCAACAAACGCGTATCCTTCACAAATGTTGAATAGGAAACTTGAAACAGAACTGCTTTTAGGTTTACGATTGCTCCGTAGCCTTTCTCGCATTGGTGTCACTTGGTCACTATAATTTTCTTCACCAACTACCTTTTTCAGCTTCCTTATCGTTTTCAGATTCCTGTGAATCTATCATATTAGCATTATTTTCCGAGTCATATTCTTCATTTCGAAACTCGCCTGCTCTGTCCGCTACCGTTTCATCAATATAATGCTGTACTGTTTTTTCTGGATCTCCAGTATCTGTCAGGCTTTCTTTTCTTTCATTGAAAACTACATCTCGTGAAATTTCAATTCTTTTCGTTCCTTTTATCCAAACACGAAAACCTTTTTGGTTTGTTGGATACCCGACAAAATAACCTTTCATTGACTTCTTGTCCCATTTCCTTCGCTTTAGTTTGGGGACGTGAACATAAACTTCGGTACCAAATATCTGCAGATTATCAACCGACGGCTTCTGATCAAACCAAAGATCATACGGGGTTTTTCCTTTTATTGGACTTGTCCCGAAACAATTAAGCAAACGCACGGCAGTATTTACAGCCTCTGCCCATAGAAAAATAGGCATTTCTTTTGAATGGAGCATGGTTCTCGCAATATCCACAATAGTACGATTGTCCCTTTCTGCACGACCGTTTTGCTGAGGTGTGTATGGTACGGTTGTTTGATGACGTATACCATTTTCTTGAAGAATTTCGGACATATCTTTATTTTTAAACTCCAATCCATTATCTGTCCTAAGTGTCTTTATCTGGACTGCTGTATCAATCTTCACTTGATTTAGGAACTTTCTAAATACCGCTGATACTTCTGATTTTTCTCGAATAAAGAACACGTATCTGAAGTTTGAGAGGTCATCCTTAAATAGGACGAAATATTTTGACCCTGCCAAAGAGTCACTTTGCATTGGACCGTTAAGGTCGCTGTGAATTAATTCGCCACAACATGAAGCCCTTCGTGTGCTATCATGAAAAACTGATCGATGCTGCTTCCCGTACGCGCAAGATTCACAAAAGAAATTTTCAATGTCTATAAATTCAATATTTCGCGCCTTTAAAACACATCTGATTTGAGCAATGGACTGATGCCCTAATCTTTCATGCCACGTTGCTATTGAGTCACACACTTTACTACAATAAAAAGTTTCTTTCTGCGCGGTAATAATAACGCGAAACTGCATTTTATATAGTTTTTTACTGCGGACTCCCACTGCAACGATATCACCGTTTTTAATTATTTCGCATTTATTGTTATCGGATAACAGTTTATAACCCTTATCAAGAGTGCTACCCGAAGAAAACAAATTTACCTTTATGTCAGGTACGAAATACACATTGACCAAAGTCTTTTTAACCCACTGTTTGTTATTGTATGCCGAAATTTGTATATTGCCTTTACCGTAAGCATATATTTTCTGTCCGTTACCGATAGTCACAGGCATAGCTTCCTGCAACTCAATAAAATCTACGAACCACTCGCGGCGGAAAGACATGTGGTCGCTTGCACCCGAATCTAAAATCCAGTCCTCCTCACTAATAACCGTTTCTAATTCATTTATCGAAAACGCGTCACATATTAGAGCTTCACCGGCATCAAGATTACTAGCAAAATTTACCTGTCTTTTTTCTTTATTTGGACAATTCCGTTTCCAATGACCTGGCTCATTACAGAGGAAACATTTCCCTGAAGTTCCAAAAGAGTTTTTGCCCTTGTGTTGACCTGGTTTTTGCTCCTTACGTCCAAAACGTTTCTTCACACCAATAAACGCACTTTCCTCCACTTTCGTTGCTACAGTGGCTGCTTGTGACGCCATCCGCGTCTCCTTCATTATTAGCCGCGATGTAAGATTCTCGATGGTCTGCTGTTCGACTGGTGTCGACTCCCATGCGCTGGAAAAATGAGCAAAACTCGATGGTAAAGTCATTAGAATCTTCGTCACAATCATTGCTTGTGAAATACTTTCGCCTGCTTCCTTCAATTGTTGAACAATTGACTCAAGCCTTGCAATATGTGTAGCGATGTCATCATTTACGGCCATCGTAAAACTGTAGAAACGCTGATTCAAAATGTGCAGGCTTGTTTCAGATTTCTGTTCATATACAGCTGACAATTTTGTCCACATTTCTTTCGACGTTGTGCAGCTCAAAATATGGAGTAACGGTTTCTGGCCAATTGCGGTGACAATGGTTCTCTGTGCCTTACGATCTTTTACTTGCCATTTCTTTAGGTTAATTAAAAAATCACCTTCAGACACATCTTCCCTTTTCGTTGGTTCGGGCTCTTCGCCAGTAACCACTTCGAAAGAATCACTTGCGTTCAATAGAGTTTGTAATTTACAAAATAACGTGTTGGCTTCACCAAGCTTTTACGAGCAATTTCACGCAACAAATTGGCGCAAACAAACCCTAAAAAATCAATTTGGAAACCTTAATGCTATTACGAATGCACTCAGGTTCACTAATTAAACTCCAATTACACACAACCCGCCCCAGCCCTAAGCTGGAATCACAAAAATTCAAGAGATTCGCAAAATAACTCGCACGTTGAAGTCCCGGATCATTTTCGGTAATATTGATTTAAAAGACGCACCCATTTACAGCGCAATTAAATCAATACTCCGCCAAAAATAATCCTCGAAAAAGAATAACAAACCACAGAACAACAACTGACCGAAATCCACACTCGAATTGGAAACTTGTAACAATTTTCAAGTCGATTCGACTTAAGATCACCGGCACCGTCGCTGGAAAGATCACAGCATTACTAAGCCTATTTCACCCGCAATCCAATTGCACCCGCTCAATACGTGCGCAATTCGACAACGTCGTTTTGAATCACTCCAGCGCATAGAATTTTGTAAAAACAAAATTGCATTGCACTTATTGCACACAAGTGTAATTTATAAGGACGGAAATAAAATCCGTCACAAACTGCACATAAGAGAAATTAGGACAACACATATCTAGAGACCCAAAGCTTCGTCATGGAAAAAATCATGAAGGAGCAGGACGCCTTGTTTAAGGTGGTGAAACAATCCATCTCCAACTTCAAAAAAACAGGAGAAACAAGGCGAACTGCTGGGTATTTAGCCTGCCGTCTCGATTCCATGCAACAAACTTGGTCTGAATGCATCTCAACACATAAACGCATTATGGTCGCTATGAGCGAGACGAAGCCAGAAGATGATTATGATAAATACGTGGAACAATATGCAATCACTGAAGAAAGCGTATTCTCGTATATTGGCGAACTTCGCGATCGCGCCGCAAGGCTAAACCAATCAGGTGTCTCCGAGACTCAACTCCCCGAAACTCAAACTCCCAGGGCGCAACCCATAATAAACCTACCACGAATCGATATTCCCAAGTTTGACGGTAATTTCGAAAGATGGCGTGTTTTCCACGATCTGTTTAAATCGTTAATTCACAATAACGACCAAATCCCACAAGTACAAAAACTCCATTACTTAAAAAGCAGCGTTTCAGGCGACGCTAGCAGAATTCTCAGTCAATTCGACATAGCAGAGGCCAATTACACTGCTGCGTGGGATTTATTGGTCAAACGATACGATAATAAACGGGTATTAGTACATACGCACATCACAAAATTGCTAGAATTACCTGAAATTCGGTCCGAAACTGATCGTGGTTTAAAAAACTTAATAGACACAGTCAATGAAACCCTTCATGAACTGCAAACATTAGGCGTAAAGACGCTAGATTGGGATCCAATCATTTTACATATTCTCACAAAGAAACTTCCATATCAAACGCACAGTTTATGGGAACAACAAGTGTCGAACTCCGATTCACTTCCCACATACAGCGACTTTCAAGGCTTCATAGAGGCCAGGCACAGAACGTTAGAAGTTTTATCTGAATCTAGATCCAAGCCCAATAATTTTGCGGGAAAATCCAAAAACTTCGCAAGCGCACCAACCCACAAACCATCAACTTGCCCATATTGCAAATCCGACCACCCTCTATTCAAATGCCAGAAATTCCACGGTATAGAGTTGCCGGAAAAATGGAAATTCATACGGTCCCGAGGCATGTGCTCAAATTGTTTAGGCACGCATTCGACTAGCACCTGCACCAATACGCATAGATGTTCTAAATGCAACGGTCGACATCACTCGATGTTACACGAAGACCGTAAAAATCCACAACCCGATAAAAATGTTGCGTTAACAACTGACACGTTTAAGCAAACGGTCAAAACCGACAATTCACCACATCCGTCAACCTCCAGTTGTAATTTTCACCAATTAAATCAACAAGCCCTGTTGGCCACGGCCATAGTTGAAGTGAAAACAGCGGATGGATGTACCATAGCGATGCGAGCATTGATAGATTCAGGCTCAGAGAGTACGTTCATCTCTCAATCGGCATATCAACAAACGCGAATCAAGGCACGACCAACGTCGTTAGCCATCACAGGTCTCAACGCCACAAACGTGAGTACCGCAACGAAAACTTTGAATATCAGATTCCTTACCAAATTTGGAAAGAAAAGGGAATTATGCACGCCAGCATACGTGATAAAAAACATCACCAAGGTCTGCTCAGCAAATACTTTGTCGGCTAACGAATGGCCCCACCTACAGGGAATCAGCCTAGCAGATCCAAAATTCATGGAACCAGGGTCAATCGATCTGCTCCTCGGAGTCAAGGTATACGCCCAAATCCTTCGCCCAGGTTTCAAACAAGGTCCCCCAGGGGTTCCTGTTGCCCTAAACACATCGCTAGGATGGATTTTATTCGGTCAAGTACCAAATAACCCAACAAGGTCGAGTAGCGAATTCGCCGGCTATGCAACAAATGCACACTCCAACGCATCCATAAGCCGGGATGTGAGAAAATTTTGGGAATTAGAGGAGATATCTGTGACACGGCAACACACATCCGATGAAAGGCGTTGCGAGGAATTTTACGAGTTATCACATAAACGACTGCCGGATGGATCATACCAAGTAAGCATCCCTTTCAACCCAAACCCTCCAGAGTTGGGAAATTCGAGGCACATGGCGAGAAAAAGATTGCTAGGCCTCGAGCGAAGGTTTGCGAAAAGCCCAGAACTGAAAGAGCTTTATACTAAGTGCATCAGCGAGTACATAGATCTAAAACACATGGTACCGGCTCAGATCATAGAGCCTGCGACCCCCATAGCCCAGATCAACCACTATTTTGTACCACACCACGCCGTCCTAAAGGATAGCACAACTACAAAACTACGCGTCGTATTCGACGCATCGGCAAAAACATCAAATGGCAAAAGCCTGAACGAGCAAATGTTCACCGGCCCAACGTTACAACCAAAACTATTTGCTATCATGATGAAGTGGAGGCTCCATCGGTACGCAATTACGGCAGACATAGAGAAAATGTATAGGATGGTGAAGGTCGACCAGCAAGGCCAACAATTTCAAAAAATATTGTGGCGCGAAAATCCAAAGGATCCCATTGCAGAATTATGCATCACAACTGTAACATTCGGAACAGCCGCCGCACCGTATATGGCCATCAAAACGCTGCAGAAATTAGCAATTGACGACCAACACAAATTCCCTTTGGGATCCCAAACAGTGTTGAATAACTTCTATGTTGACGATATGCTAGCGGGAAGTAACAATCTTGCAGACGCGAAGATATTACAGTCAGAAATCATAAATCTCCTAAGGGGAGGAGGATTCCACTTAAGAAAGTGGACAAGCAATGACCCAACATTACTGGAAAACATTCCACCAGAAGACCGCGAGTTAAGCATCCCCGTGAGATTCGGCGAAAAAGATGTGATTAAGGCCTTGGGAATTCTTTGGAATCCAGAGAAGGACTGTTTCACGTTATCCATGAACGTTTTAACCGACAACATACCTCGTTGGACGAAAAGAACTATATTGTCACGAATCGCAAAACTCTTTGATCCTTTAGGGTGGGTGTCACCTGCAGTCATCTGCGCAAAAATCTTAATGCAAAAATTATGGATATCAGGCTGCGATTGGGATGACACCCCAGCTCAAGAATTGCTGGTTGAATGGGAAACGTACTACCAAGAGATCCATCACCTGTCAGAGATCCAAATACCCAGGTGGATGCATACTAACGCTACGGAAACCAACAACATTCAGCTACACGGCTTCTGCGACGCCTCAACTCGAGCCTACGCGGCTGTGGTATATATTCGCGTTACAAATTTGGACAAAAACGTCCACATTGCGGTAATTACCGCCAAAACAAAGGTCGCACCCATCAAACCAGTCACGCTCCCTCGCTTGGAACTGTGCGCAGCAGATCTACTGTCCAATCTAATGAAAACGGTCAAGGAAAATCTAAACCTAGCAAAGGCCCAAGGATTCGCATGGACAGATTCACTCATCACATTAGCCTGGATAAACGGCCACCCAGCTAAGTGGAACACATTCGTAGCAAATAAAGTAGTTAACATTCAGGAGAATAGCGATGAGATTCAATGGAGATATGTCCCGACAGCCGAGAATCCCGCCGACGTCGCATCAAGAGGAATATCCCCTAGCGACCTGCGTAACCACTCCATGTGGTGGGAGGGACCAGAATGGCTCAAGCAAGGCCCAGAATATTGGCCAAAGGCAAAATGCCAACAGACTCCAACCACAAACTTAGAAGAAAAGCCAATCAAGGCCTTGAGCACACAACTCGTGCAAGAACCGTCAATAGTGACACGATTCTCGTCCTTAACGAAACTAATTAAAGTTACCGCATACTGTTTTAGATTCTATTGCAACAGCGGCCAAGGGGACAAAACTCTGAGAATCACGAGCAACCTGACTGGAAAGGAGTATCAAATGGCCAAATTGGCGCTAATAAAAATTGCACAAAGAGAAGCGTTCCCAGAAGAATTAAAATTATTGCAAGCCAACAAGCAATTACCAAACAAAAGTACCATCAGCAGACTTAACCCATTCATCGACGATCAGGGAGTCATACGAGTTGGAGGGCGACTGCAACATTCAGCCCTGTCTTATAGTACCAAACATCCAAGTCTGCTGCCAAAGCAACATGCATACAGTGACCTAGTAATTAAACACTACCATGATCGAACGTTACACGGAGGGTCCGCACTAATGATCAACGCTATACGCAGCGAATATTGGATCATCAACATACGGCACGCAGTCCAACACAAGGTGCGCCAATGCATACGATGTCACCGATTTCAAGCCAAGGCGGCTGAACAACAAATGGGTAACCTACCAGCTACTCGAGTCCAAATGGCAAGGCCCTTTCAAAATTGTGGCATCGATTTTGCAGGACCACTACTAATAAAGGAATCTAAACTTCGGAAAGCACGCCATACAAAAGGGTATTTTTGCGTATTTGTGTGTTTCGCAACAAAGGCAATCCATATTGAAGCAGTATCGGATCTGTCATCTGAGGCTTTCTTAGCGGCGTTACGACGATTCATCGGACGACGCGGCCTCTGCTCCCACATCTACACAGATTGTGGAACCAATTTCGTCGGAGCAGATCGCATTCTTAAGGAGCAGCTAGCTAAGGCCATAAAAGAGAACGCCGCACGGATATCCATAACCGAAAATATAACATGGCATTTCAATCCTCCGGCAGCACCTCACTTCGGAGGCCTGTGGGAAGCTGGAGTTAAATCGATCAAACACCATTTACATCGTACTATTGGTGGAGCGGTGTTAACATTTGAAGAACTGACAACGGTGCTGGTGCAGGTCGAAGCGTGCCTAAACTCTCGGCCAATTTGCGCCCTCAGCGCCGACCCTGAGAATCTATGCCTGACCCCTGGACATTTCTTAATCGGGACTCCCCTACTGACGGTACCCGAACCTTCTCTAATTGAAACTTCAGATAACACACTAAAAAGATGGAGGTACTGCCAGAAGCTGCAACAAATGTTCTGGCGCCAATGGTCGCAAGGTTATCTCCATCAATTACAACAACGACACAAATGGAAGTCTCGCACCGCCAACATCCATGTGGACGACGTCGTCATCGTGATGGAAGACAACACACCACCATCAAGGTGGCATCTGGGACGAATACAGGACGTGCACCTCGGAAAAGACGGACTCGCTCGGGTGGTTTCCATCGAAACCCAGTCAAAAATTATACAGCGGCCTTTGTCCAAAGTGTGCATGCTGCCAATAGCAAGTCCACCATCACCGTAACAATGTGTTCGTCTACAGTTAAATGTTCAATGTCGTGTCGTTATTCTACTTATTACACAAGATTTTACGCTTTGCTCTTTTTCAGATGAACGACATCGATCACTTGAAGGATTTAATATGTGAAGGAATCGACTACTTAGAGCTAATAAACGATGACGATCTCGAAAACCTCATTCCCAGCAAATTATTCAGCGAGGAAGAATTGCTCCAAGAAGGAGCATTTGCCACATCAAGCGATCTGCCTCTGACGCCAGGACGCACCCTCGTCTTAAACGGACAGGAAAGCAGCATCGCGGAAACCGCACAAGAAGCAGGAAATTCAACACTAACGCCAAACCAGAATTGGCTGAAAACGCCAGAAAGAGCCGCAACTGCCGATGGTCTTCCAATCACGCCAGGACGCAACATATCGCCAAGAGTGTCACGCGAGGACACAGATAGACTTCAGCGGGCAATGCAGCGATTTCCAACGCATTCAAAAACAAAAATATACTCCGTCGTGACGAAACAAGGCGAATCGTTGGAACTGACCTACGAGCAACTCTCCTCCATTCCATGGGGAGACATGAAGAACAGAAGGAGGAAGGCGTACACCCTATTCCTTCCCTATGGAGGAAAGGTAAGGGTACGCTTTACAAAAGGACGCACCACATGGTCGAACCTAAAGCGACCACGTCGACCCGAGTAAAAATAAAAAAAAAAAAAAGAAAAGAGAGAAATGTTTGTTATATGAATTGAAACTAATATTAAAATACATAATAGAATTATACAAGTGAATTAAAACTAGAATTTAATTAAGAATACATGTAAGAGTCAAATATTTATTTAAATTAAAATACATTATAGAATTAAACAAGTGAATTAAAAACTAGAATTTAATTAAGAATACATTTAAGAGTCAAATATTTATTTAAAAAAAAAAAAATGTAATATGTATACTCCAAATCTTCGCGCGCGGGAGAATGTTCAGACTCCTACTGAACACGGCCGTTTTTGCGCACGGCCACTGTGTCAACGGGCGGTCAACTTATGTCAACGACGGCTGTATGATCTTTATCCGGAGGAAATCAAAAGCTCACGTGCGGGCTATATAAGCCGTCGCGAGCCACGGCTCGCGAGTTCTGCAGCACAACACTCGATAGTTCCACTTGTTGATTTCAACAATTTCAAAACCGTAGATTAGACTCACTTCGTAAATAAGCGTTGATCTCAACGAAACTAAAACGAAGGTAAGTATAATCAAGCGGCCGGCACTTAGGCAGATACCACTTCAATAAAAAAAACTCGAATTAAATCTATCTTCACGGTCCCTCCTTGGATTACCGCTTCGGTTTTCAAGTGGGACATTGAAGAAAGGATACGCGATATATCAACGACGAAGGAGCGCAAGTCAACGCCGAAGCAAACGACGAGGATTTTTAATAAACTAATCTGAGAATTCACAAATCGGCAATTTTATTTTATTACCTTTCCTTTTCAGGAAAGAAGGGTTCGGACGTGAGAGTTCGAACAATACCTTTATTTGAAACTTCCAGCTTGTCCACTGATCACCATTCTGCAACTTGTCGATTTTTACCGATTCGCTTTCCATATCGATTGCACATTAAAAAATTCACTGTTCACCTTTTACTCCGGTTTAATTTAAATGATTTTGCGACAACGATTACCTGAATTTAATCGGATTCTTTTTGACCACGAGTTAGGATTGTCGGCCTGGGCCCATAACCTGTTGGGATTTCGGCAGAATAAAAAGACACGACCGGTCTCGTTGGAGGTTACAAGTACAAGAAGGAATTTATTGACAGATAGTAATATATGTAGTAGTAGTCTTTAGTATAAAAAGTAATAGAGTACTTCTGTGAGTACAGTTCTAGTAAAAAGTATGATACATATTTCTAACAATCAGAATAGGTCAGGTCGAGTAGTTAATATAAGAACAAGTTTAGCAGTTAATATCAGAATAGGTCAGGTCAAGAAGCTGGTAATATCAGAACAGGTCAGGTCAAAAAGCTGTTAATATCAGAACAGGTCAGGTCTAAAAGAGAACAGGTCAGGTTAATAAGCAGTAATTATCAGAACAGGTCAGGTCAAAAGCTGTTAATACCTGATCAGAGCTGTTCAAAAAGCTGTTAATACCTGATCAGACCTGTTCAAAAAGCTGTTAATACCTGTTAAGAGTTTGTTGTTCTTTCCAGTGTCAGTGGAGTGAAGCTCCAATACGAAATCCCCGACTGTTGATTGACCGTAGAACTTGACGAATTTTTGGAAAGAACTTTCACTGGAGAGGCCAGTTTATCATAAGATTTTGTGTTGGACTAGGTCCGAAGGAGCTGTTTCGTCATCGGAATGCAGAAGACTCTTCAGAGGGTGTATTCTAGCCAACTTCCGAAACACCCTGACAGCTGGTGGAATTGCTGAGGCAAATTCTATATAACCACATCGTAATCCAAGTTCATTTCCACGAATAATGTAATCGGGAACTCGCCGGACATCTACCTTATACTAAAGGCGGGACGTATATGGCTATGAAATGGTTGTAACCTTGGATAACCATATGGCTATGAATCTTGAAAATCTGTTGTTAAGTCCGGGGCCCAGTGGGTCCAACGCAAAACTTATTTTTACCAATACTTTTATGTTACTAGTTTTTCATGGTCATGCTACCATTGAAGCTATTAAATGTTAAGAGTTTGTTGTTCTTTCCAGTGTCAGTGGAGTGAAGCTCCAATACGAAATCCCCGACTGTTGATTGACCGTAGAACTTGACGAATTTTTGGAAAGAACTTTCACTGGAGAGGCCAGTTTATCATAAGATTCATATTTTTGTTAATACCTGTTCAGAGCTGTTCAAAAAGCAGTTAATACCTGATCAGAGCTGTTCAAAAAGCTGTTAATACCTGATCAGAGCTATTAATATTAGAACAGGTCAGGTCAAAAAGCTGTTAATACCTGTTCGGAGCTGTTCAAAAAGCTGTTAATACTAGAACAGGTCAGGTCAAAAAGCTGTTAATACCTGTTTAGAGCTGTTCAAAAAGCTATTAATATTAGAACAGGTCAGGTCAAAAAGCTGTTAATACCTGTTCGGAGCTGTTCAAAAAGCTATTAATACTAGAACAGGTCAGGTCAAAAAGCTGTTAATACCTGTTTAGAGCTGTTCAAAAAGCTGTTAATACTAGAACAGGTCAGGTCAAAAAGCTGTTAATACCTGTTCAGAGCTGTTCAAAAAGCTGTTAATATCAGAACAGGTCTAGCAGTTAATATAAGAACAGGTCAGGTCAAAAAGCGGTTAATATCAGAACAGGTCTATCAGTTAATATAAGAACAGGTGAGGTCAAAAAGCGGTTAATAGCTGTTCAGAGCTGTAGTTGATCAGACCATCAGTTTCATGCAATTTGTTAACAACTCAATTCAGTTGGAGAGCAGTTCAAAACAGTATAAAAGGAGTTCAGCGCAGTATAAAAAATCATTTAGAAGATTTCAACATAGTAAACAACACTTTAAAATTAATATTTGAAGAATACTTGAAGCTTTAATTTACTGTTGTTGTTGTAAACAAGATGAGAGGAACGATAAACAATACTCAGTCATTTTGTAAAGACAACTAATTCGATAAGAAAAAAATATAATCAATTAAAATTAGCTAAAGCTAATGCAGGCATTCAATTAGTACAAACTTTTAAACCAATCACAAGTCCTCTCAATGAACTAGTTAAAAGAACTAAGTTTGCTCCGAGTATAAAAGACGAATTTCCAGTTAAATTTGACGAAGTAGAAGAAGTTGATAGTGATGAGAACTTTGCTTCAGTTAAAGCTGATGATGAAGAAGAAGCAGTTGATAGTGATGAGATTTTTGAAACACCTAAACGAAAACTCAACCTGTCATCTACGACAAAAGTTGTACGTAAATATGCTATAACTCAACAGGGACGAGAAGAACTGGATGAATATATGGAAGAAAATAAATTTACTGAGATTCCAACAGAATATTTAAATACATTTATTAATAACCCTTCTGTAATTGACAGTTTGTATGGAGTCTATAAAGATGCTGACAATTGGAAAATCGGTAATGCAAGTTTTATAATCGATTATAGTCAAGTACTTATAAAGGATAAATCCTACGAGGGGACTCGTGGCTTATATGAACTTTTGTTTATGAAATATCCTAAAAAGGCACTATGTACCAAAGAAGACTTGGAAAACTATAAGAATATTCTTCTTAATACTAATGCCCACAAACGTTCTCACAAAAGTGAAAGTCAAATAAAAGGAAATCGTAGTTATAAATATACGAATATAATTTGTAAACTTTTCACTCGCAAAGGTAGTGGTTTAATGCAAACATCGAACAAAGAGAAAGATTATATTTATTGGGATGATCCGAACGAATTAGTAGATCGGTTACGCTTACTTATTGCATCGCATGAAGCTGGTCATAATAATCACACCAATGAAATTGTTTCAATCATTGAAGAATTAAAAGAAGCACAAATAAAACAATAAAAAGTGTTGCGAGCATAATACATTAATTATTCATAAAATAAGTGTTGACAAGTTTGGTCGGTTTTCGAAGGGAGTAAGCCGTGGACCGCAAGGACCACCTGGAATCGGATTTAAACTAACATCTGGAGGAGACTATGACTTAAATATGAAATGTATTAAAAATCTGAGTAACCCGCTAAATAATGAGGATGCAGCAACAAAAGCTTATGTGGATACAGAAATTGATCAAAAGCTGAAGCTAATGAATATCGAAGTTGACAATAGAATAAGGGAAATAGAAAAAAACATTCAGTTTGCAATGAAAACATTTGAAAGAGATATTATAATACTTTTAAGTAAACGAATAGATGATAAGATTGTTTCTAAAAAATAAATAAAAAGAACTTATGTAACAATATTACTTTTTTTTATTTAGTTCAACATATGTAACATTATTACTTTTTTTATTTAGTTCAACATATTCGAAAATTGAATATTAAAAGACTGTCCAATTCTCCCTTTATACAATAAAGCTAATTCGGTGATTATTGTGTCCGACAGAATTTTAGAACAATAGACAAATCCAACACCAACAACTGTAGAAGATTTCAATCTAGAACAATCATAAAAACGTTTACAACTATATGTAATAGCGGGTTGGGGTGTAGCCTAGGGGTAGTGTACTAGGTCTTGAAAACATTGCTATCGGGATTCAATTCCCATCGTTAAAAATCGTATAAATAAAAGAATCAGTATCCATATAGTTAAAACCAAAACTTAGACTTCATATAATCATTTCCGAGTACCGTAAAGCCTATATATGTTGGTAAATATTGAGCGTACAATTTTAAAGTCATCTGTCGATAGGTTCTTAGCTAATGATTGATTCTAATCTAGAGGACATAAACTGGAATAAATCTAAAAATCTCAATTCAATTGAATCAGTCTCAGTTACAAAAATTCTTTTTAACATAAAGTTCTTTGTTAAGAGAAATTATACTAATATCACCAACAAAGTTCTTTCATAAACAAATGATCCAGAAAACAATTTCACAACAATGTGCAATAGACAAATCCATAATCCACCACCAAAACGAAGATTTGTTTGTTTTTATCGACTCCGCCTGATTGTTTGTTTATTCATTTAAATGGCTATCCGTTTTTTTTTTAAATAACAACAACAATCATTAGTTTTTTTTTTGTAAATATATTTTATTACTTTTTATTTTTAATCTATTAACATATTATTATTATTTTCAAGCATATGTTCCATTATCTCTTTTTTCTACTATAAGCTGTGTTTTGATCAATCTGTAAAAGAAACATAAAATTAAAATATTATTTTTTAGATTATATTTGTTAACATTAATTTCCAGATGGCTTATTTCAACTATTGTCCATCCACTATCACGTTCTTGAAATTCTTCACTTTTTACAGAAATATCGTCCATCATTGTTTTGTAGATAGGAGCTATTTAATTTTCTCTCAGCACAGTACACATTTTTGTTTGAAAAGATTTTACATCGTACACTATGTCAATATTATCGCCATTATTGTTTTTAGTATATTTTATATATACAGCAAATAGTTCCATATTAAATTTGTAGCCTCCAAGCTTCACTAAATATTCTTTTAAAAGTTCAATCACTGGCTTTTCATTTATTTCAAAAAAATTTAGTGGCTCTATAACTTCTCGATTTTTATTTTCTAACAATAATGTTACAATTCTTCCTGCAAACGAACTTCTCAAAACTTTAAAATGTTTACTAATCGAGTCGGCAGAGTTTTTCTTATGGGAATTTGTTTGAATGTGATAGTTCCAGTTTTTCTTTAACACTTCTAGATCACAAGCGTTACATTTCTTTGACGGTTCCATTATTGCTGTAGTCGGTTGCACTGGATTAAGTCTTACTCTGCACTTTTCAAGATGTTCCAATAATTTATCTTTTCGTGAATATATTTTCGCACAGAATTCACATTTAGAACTATCCTTTAGATGCACACTTCGTATATGTCTATTTAAATTCTTGTTGTATGAACAGCTTATACCACAATATTCACAAATAAATGAATTCATGCTACTTTTTCACTTTACTCGATTTTTTCACTTTCACTATTTTTTCTCAGGCTTCACTGGATTATTTTTTTGATGTTGCACGACAGACTTCACTTCATTTTTTAGCTTTCAGAACCATCGCCCATCGTTTATATACGAACACACACATACAATGAGATATATAGATACACAGATATATAGATACACATACACAGAAAGAGAGAGAGATACATAGAGAGAAAGGGAGAGACAGATATACAGATAGATACATACATACACAGAAAAAGAGAGACAGAGATAGAGACATACATACACAGATAGAGAGATAGATACATAGAGAGAAAGAGAGAGACAGATATACAGATAGATACATATGGTATAGGCACAAAAAGAGACGTACACAGATAGATATATACATGTATAGAGAGGAAGAGAGAGAGAGAGATAGATAGAGAGACATACCTGTTGAATTTCACAACATTATGCAATAACGCTAACTAAAACATGACTCATCCGAGAAATGCATGAAATTCGATATGTTTTTTCCGGTGACTAGAAATATGCTGACTTATCAAGAAATATGACTATGCTTTTTCATAAACAAAAGAAATATGCTGTCTCATCACCCACTATGCTTTTTCATAAACATTAGCCTAAGCCCCCCGCTAGCCTAAGTTTTCGTTTAGCCTAAGCCCCCCGCTAGCCTAAGTTTTCGTTTAGCCTAAGCCCCTCGCTGGCCTAAGTTTCGGATAGCCTAAGTCCCTCACTAGCCTAAGCCCCCGCTCCCCGCTAGCCTAAGCCCCCCCCGCTAGCCTAAGCCCCCGCTAGCCTAAGTTCCGGATAGCCTAAGACACTGGCAACAACCGCGAAAAAAGCTCAAAACCCCGAAAAAAACGACCAATTTTATGCAAAAAAAACGCCCAATTTTATGCAACGGAAAACGAAAAAAAAACCTAAAGCTCTGGGGGAGTGAATTCCTTATCAGCCCCATACAAGTCTATGGCGTAATCATAAAAAAACTCCTCCCTCAAAAAATCGCCACCCTGGCTCGGGGGAGTAAATTCCTTATCAGCATACATATATACATATACATACAAGTCTATCACGTCATCATACAAAAATACCTCCCAGGGAGTAAATTCCACAGAAATCAATGACGTCATCCATACAAAGGGTCGACCATTGAGCCAGAAACGGTATATCCATACTACTATTGGACAATCATTTAATATTCAATTTTCTAATATGTTGAGCTAAATAAAAAAATAATATTGTCACATATGTTGAACTAAATAAAAAAAGTAATATTGTCACATAAGTTCTTTTTATTTAATATTTATTTTTGAGAAAAAATCCTATCATCTAAAAGTATTAAAATATCTCAGGTCAGGTCAAAAAGCTGTTAATGTCGGAACAGGTCAGGTCTAAAAGAGAACAGGTCAGGTATAAGCGCAGTTAATATCAGAACAGGTCAGGTTAATATCAGAACAGGTCAGGTCAAAAAGCAGCTAATATCAGAACAGGTCAGGTCAAAAAGCTGTTAATATCAGAACAGGTCAGGTCAAAAAGCTGTTAATACCTGATCAGACCTGTTCAAAAAGCTGTTAATACCTGATCAGAGCTGTTCAAAAAGCTGTTAATACCTGATCAGAGCTGTTCAAAAAGCTGTTAATACCTGATCAGAGCTGTTAATACCTGTTCAGAGCTGTTCAAAAAGCTGTTAATGTTAGAACAGGTCAGGTCGAAAAGCTGTTAATACCACAACTGGTCAGGTCAAAAAGCTGTTAATATCAGAAGAGGTCAGGTTAAAAAGCAGTTAATGTTAGAACAGGTCAGATCAATAAGCAGTTAATATAAGAACAGGTCAGGTTAAAAAGCTGTTAATATCAGAACAGGTCAGGTCAATAAGCAGTTAATGTTAGAACAGGTCAGGTCAATAAGCAGTTAATATCAGAACAGGTCAGGTCAAAAAGCTGTTAATATCAGAACAGGTCAGGTCAAAAAGCAGTTAATATCAGAACAGGTCAGGTCAAAAAGCAGTTAATGTTAGAACAGGTCAGGTTAATATCGGATCAGGTTTGGTATAAGGCACTAATATCAGTGTGCAGTTTTAACAACTATGATGGAGTTGGGAGCTATATAAGGCAGAAAGTTTTTCATTGCACTCTCAGTTCGTTTAAAAGTTTTGTGGAGTAAGTGTCAGAGATGAAATCAATTATTTGTGAATATTGCGGTCTAAGCTGTTCACGCAACGATAGTTTAAATAGACATATAAGAAATATGCATCCAAAGGAGTGTTCTAAATGTGAATTTTGTGCAAAAATATATTCACGAAAAGATAAACATTATGAAAAGTGTAGTAATCAAGTGCAACCGTCAACTGTGCAACCGACTACGCAACCGTCAACCGTGTCACCGACTATGCAACCGTCAAAGGAATGTCAATTAGAAATTGTTATTATTATTAATAAATTTTAAACAAAAATTCTGTGCTTGAGATTATTATAAAATATAAAAAACGAATAAATGTTAAAATTTAGATAGCGAAACTGATGTTTACTTTGGTATACCATATCCTTTCAATCCACTAAATAACTTCAGAAGAATTTTACAACTAAGAATATGACTTTCTCAGACCTGCTTTGAATCTTATTACTTAACGTCTAGGTATAATACATTTTTTTTATGAAGCTGAAGCTGAAAACCCATCGTTTTTTTTTTCGGAAAGAATGGAAACAAGGTGTTTGTTAATTGGTTAGGATTTTCATCAAAACACAATTCCTGGATAAATGTAAATGAAATACAAATTTAATTATTTAATAATTTCATGTAAAAAGTTACAAGTTTTTTTATTTCACATAATATTCGCTGCTCATCACAGCATTTACAAGTATCTGGTCCACATGTTGCATCATCATAAGCCCAAGGACAGTTAATGTAGTGCTTTCCTTATTGACTTATTTTCTGCTCCATATGAGTGTACGTTTCCAAAAATGAAAAATATTTTGTTAATCTCTCTAGGTGCTCCTCCAAAATAAAATCCTTGTGCTCGTCAACGAAGCGCTTGTATTCCATGTTTACTGGTGAACGGTTCAAACAATACTACCGTTGTTGGGAGGGGGAAGGGAGAGGAGTGGGGAGGGGAAATTCTAGTGTTTTTAGTTTGTTCAGCTGAATTGTGTGTTAGTTATTTCGTGGATTTCAAGTAGAACAATCAGAATGTTTTGGATTGAGCAGATATCCCACAAGTGTAAATATTGTATTTGTGAAGCAATTTGGCGAAACTTCAAGATAGTGAATGCGAAAATTTACGCAAATCTACTGGAAGTGTTTTTAGCCCCGGAAGATAGAACGAGATGTCTTGTACTACGATTACGAAATGGGGAAGATTGCAGAAATTTGGACTTTGCATTTTCATTCCAAACTTGGCAGCATGTTAAAATCGAAGTATTCGGTATGTAAACATTTTTTTATTTAAATTTAGTTTAGTTTAGTTTCTTTTACTTTAGGTGGTGAAATTACTATAGCAGGAAATGTTTTACCTGGCTTTAGTGGTTACAGAGCAAACAAAATTTTTCCGAGAGGTTGCCCGTTTGGTGATGATAGTGATTGGAAAACGTCGGCCGATGAGGAGGAACAGTTGAAGGATGCTTTTCGTAGGAATGGAGCTCTTCATCCTTATATAAAAATAGACAACGAAATCAATTTCACAACCACCTGCAAGAAATATGCTGACTCATCAATAAAACAATAGCCTACTACTCAATTTCACAACATTGGGCCACCTACAAGAAATATGTTGACTCATCTCTATGCTTTTTCAAAAACATTGTTAGCCTATTGCTCAACTTTGGACCACCAGCAAGAAATATGATGACTCATCCATAAACATGGTTCAACTTGTCGGACCATGAAATTTGATATGCTTTAAGAAATATGCTGACTCTGCAATAAAACATGTTTCAACTTGTCGATCTAACCCCCCCCGCTCCCCGCTAGCCTTAGGTTTATCTCCACTCCAACAAGGTTTATCCCCACTCCAACCGATAAGAGCATGACTCATCCCCACTCCACGACTTAGCTTCATTTCACAACATTATGCTGACTCTGCAATAAACATGTTTCAACTTGTCGATCTAAGCCCCACCGCTCCCCGCCAGCCTAAGATTTATCCCCACTCCAACAAGGGTTATCCCCACTCCAACCGATAAGAGCATGACTCATCCCCACTCTAACAATCAAATCAAGTCTATCCCCCCCCCCCCCCTCCACGACTTATCCAACCAAGTCCATCCCCACTCCAGGATTTATCCTACCAATCAAATAAGGTTTATCCCCACTCCAGGATTTATCCTACCAATCAGATCACTCCAACAGATAATGAGCCCGATAAATATAAAAAAACGTAAGCCCCCGAAAAAAACGCCTAATTTTATGCAACAGAAAACGAAAAACAAGCAAAGCTCTCAACAACCGACGAAAAAGCCCCGAAAAAAACGCCTAATTTTATGCAACGGAAAAAATCATCATAATCATCATTTGGTCCGTACGATGATTAAGGGCTAGAAGGCCATATTTAAAGTGAACCCGAGCGGTTAGCTCCTTGCTCCGAACCTCAACAAGGGGTCACGACGAATATTTCTGTTGGAATGTCGCGGCTGAGGTAGAATGGGCAGAGCAGGGCGCTACAAACACCTAAGCGCCCTGACAAATCGCGGAGCCGCGCTATCCAACCGCTTCTTGGTCTTTCAGGACCGATTGGGAAAATAGTCCCAATTTTTTTGATTCCCTTGGATAAGTCGGCGCTGATAATTTTTTGTTGTACAGGCCAAGGGTTTAATGGTCTGAGTTGGAGCAAGCACCCCCTCACACTGCCGTAGCTAGTCCCGGCCGCCAGCAAGAGCGTCGCACCAGCTAAAGCTCAGCAACCAATTCGGACGTAGGTGGAATTGGCCCTTCTGTCCCGAACCTTCTTTTTCCTTTCGACTTCCAAGGCCTCAAACACAACAACGTTCTTTTCAAATAATTTAATAATTATTTTATATATCTTTTTCCTGGTATATTAAACATTTGAGAAGTTATTTCGAAGTGAATACCTCCCATTCATATGGAAAAATTGTTCATTTTCTGACTTCGCTGTGCGGGATTGAGCCCATGATTTTCGAAATGAAGAACCGGAAATAAGCACCTTATTATCAACCAAACCGGTCGCCATCAATCTTTATCATGTCTTAAAGATTGATGGCGATCGCTAAGGCTCTGACGCGGGATCGAACTTTGGGTACGCGCTTCGCAATAGACTTGAGTGAATTCTCAAACATTAAGCTAGACAAGCTACTGCAGTTTGTCAGGGTGACGGGCTGGTTTACCTAAGATGTGGTTTTAGGCACACTTCTTCCCGTACATGTGGGATCACAACGGACCCATTTTCGGTATAGTATGTGTTTGGTACTTCTAAGCGGCTACTCACCTAACCTAACGGCCATATAGCCTCTTACCTGATCGGGATGAACTTTTCCTCGAAGGTTCCTCTTAATAATTTCAGGGAAAGCTTGTTAGCTTATCGCCCTCGCCACCAGTTGGAGAATATTGCTTTTATACTATGTATTCAATTATGTTTATGTTCTTTTGAATTTGTGCTAAAGCTCAGTACGGACCTCGATGAAAATTTTCATTCGCAAATTTACTATATATCTCTCCCATCTCCACAATGAAAAAAACATTGTGTAGAATAATGTGGAGAAGTAAACAGCTGATCTTCTGTTTGACTTTTACAATTGCCAAAGTGACGGTTTTTTGAAAATGTAGTATCATGGACATTAATATATGGACCCTTTTTTAACATAAAATTTAAATTGAAATCACAAGACAAATTTTAAAAACATAACGCAGTCACGATCGGCTGCAAGCCAATCGTATGATACTCTAGATGAAATGCTGAACTCCGATCTATATTTTAGTTCAAAATATATCAAAACAATGAGGAGTGCAAAAGCAATTATTACATGACCTTTTACTTACAGGTACAAACTATTGTATAGTGGCTACTCGATTTTTTCATTTATAGTGAGTTCCATAAAGTAAGTAAGGACATTTTACAGAATTTTTGTATGGCAACTACATGAAGGACATATAGTCGGAGAGCTCGCGACAAAAAATTGCAACAGTTTTGAGAAAGCTAATATTTTGGTATTTGGTGACATTCAGGGTGTATGTGAATATACTAGAGTCAGCAAGTCTGACGTCGGGACACCTGGCTTTGGTGACCTGTCAAAGATGACAAAAAAATCTAAAAATTTAACAGTTTTGAGAAAGCTGAAAATTTGCTAAAACTTGGTTTTTACAATTAAAAACTGAAAACCAATGGTCAGACACCCCAACAGTGGGACCCACCTAGTCAGCCCCCCCGAAAAGGTGTTAAATCGAGTATACGTGCGATTTATCTTACTATGCGTGCAATAACCATGCAAGAGTTTTGAGAAAGCTGAAAATTTGCCAAAACTTAGTTTTTACAATGAAAAACTGAAAGCCAATGGTTAGACACCCCAACAGTGGGACCCACCCAGTCAGCCCCCCCCCCGCAAAGGTGTTAAATGGAGTACTTGCGATTTCTCTTACTATGCGCGTTATAACCATGCAAGAGTTTTGAGATGGCTGAAAATTTGCCAAAACTTGGTTTTTACAATGAAAAACTGAAAACCAATGGTCAGACACCCCAACAGTGGGACCCACCCAGTCAGCCCCCCGCAAAGGTGTTAAATCGGGTACGTTCTGTTACTATGCGCGCAATAATCATGCAAGAGCTTTAAGAAAGCTGAAAATTTACCAAGACGTAGTTTTTACAATGAACAACTAAAAAACAATAGTCACATCCTACGACCCACCCAGACAGCACCCCCGCAAAGGTGTCGCCAAAAAACGATTACGCGTGAACAACAATTTGCATGGATGGGTATAAAATACTCCTATGTAGGTACATTTTCTCTATGTTTCAATGCTCTGGTTCATTGAAGTTTTACTTACATATTTATATGAAAACATAATTCCGTATGGAAAATGTACAATACCTTAAAGTAATACTAGGTACTTGATTATATTATGACATAAACGGATCTTTTATAGGTATTACGTGCAAGTAACCGATATTTTCATAAACTATATATAATCGATTTGTACCAAATTTCAGCTTTCTTAAAACTCTTACGCGCACTCCCCTTTACGGGGCTGCTGACTAGCTGGGTCCTACTGTTGGGGTGTCTGATAATTGTGTTTTTGTTTGTCATTGTACAAACTACCCCGTGGTGAATTTTCAGCTTTCTTACAACTCTTTCATGACACTAGTTTTGATTGTTGCGCGCATAGTAAGAGAAATTGCGCGTACCCGACTTTACACCTTTGCGGAGGTGCTGACTGGGTGGGTCCCACTGTTGGGGTGTTTGAATTTTCAGCTTTCTCAAAACTATTGCATGGTTATAACGCGCATAGTAAGAGAAATCGCACGTACTCCATTTAACATCTTTTCGGGGGGGCTGACTGGGTGGGTCCCACTGTTGGGGTGTCTGACCATTGGTTTTCAGTTTTTCATTGTAAGAACCAAGTTTTGGCAAATTTTCAGCTTTCTCAAAACTCTTGCATGGTTATAACGCGCATAGTAAGAGAAATCGCACTTACTCGATTTAACACCTTTACGGAGGGGCTGACTGGGTGGGTCCCACTGTTGGGGTGTCTGACCATTGTTTTTCAGTTTTTTATTGTAAAAACTAAGTTTTGGCAAATTTTCAGCTTTCTCAAAACTCTTGCATGGTTATAACGCGCATAGTAAGAGAAATCGCACGTACTCCATTTAACACCTTTGCGGGGGGGGGGAGGGGCTGACTGGATGGGTCCCACTGTTGGGGTGTCTGACCATTGGTTTTCAGTTTTTCATTGTAAAAACCAAGTTTTGGCAAATTTTCAGCTTTCAAAAACTGGTAAATTTTTAGATTTTTTTGACATCTTTGCGGGGGGGGGGGGCTGACTGGATGGGTCCCACTGTTGGGGTGTCTGACCATTGATTTTCAGTTTTTCATTGTAAAAACTACGTGTTGGCAAATTTTCAGCTTTCTCAAAACTGTTAAATTTTTCGATTTTTTTTGACATCTTTGACCAAAGCCAGGTGTCCCGACGTCAGACCTGTTGACACTAGTATATTCACATACACCCTAAATGTAACGAAATACCAAAATATTAGCTTTCTCAAAACTGTTGCGATTTTTTGTCGCGAGCTCTTGGACTATTATGGGATATTTTTCATATTAATAGTTTCAGCTGCGACTATTATAAAATTAATGTGTATAAAATTTCAAAGTCGTAACTTGAAGCGTTCTAAAGTTATCGTTCAATATTGGTGAACATGTTTATTAAGGACTTTTGTATGGCAGGTACCCGAAGGAATCAACGGATGGCGCTAATTAATGAACTCCGTCTTGGTTTTGGTATAAAACTAATTCCTGTAAAATTTAAAATTCCTGCCTTAACTCGTTCTGGAGTTATAGTGGATTCAGTAACATGCATACATTTTTGAAGGACTTTTCGAGGCTGCTACACGAAGAACTCATTTGATTTGCATCATATTCGGAACTTTCGATTTAAACATTGTAAACCTTAAGTATGCAAAATTTCAAGTTCCTAACTTGAAGCATTCGAGCAATAGTTGTGAAAACGTCTTTTAAGGACTCTTGTATGAGAGGTACCCGAAGGAGTGGAAGGATATCGCCCATTAACGAACTTAGCCTTACTTTTTCCATTTTACAAGTTGTGACAAAATTTCAACTTCCTAGGTCGCGTTCTTGAGTTATCGTGCTAACGGACAGAAGGACGGACAGCAAACGGATTTGGAGGTTTTGGCCAAAAATAAACACAAAATAATATGCAACTTTTGTTCGTCTGAGGCTCGGTTCTATGCGTTACAAACTTTTCGGGCTGGATTAAACTTATAATACTCTATATGTTCATCTAGAGTATAATAAAAGCACAACTCAAAATATCCACTTCCGACTTCAAAAATATCCACTTCCGACAAAACACACTCTTTAGTCGGTTTGAAAAAAGAAACAGACAAATAAATTCAAATGAATGACATAAAGCTCAGTACGGACCTCGATGAAAATTTTAATTCGCAAATTTACTATATATCTCTCCCATCTCCACAATGAAAAAATCGTTGTGTAGAATAATGTGGAGAAGTAAACAGCTGATCTTCTGTTTGACTTTTACAATTGTCAAAGTGACGGTTTTTTGAAAATGTAGTATCATGGACATTAATATATGGGCCCTTTTTTAACATAAAAATTAAATTGAAATCACAAGACAAATTTTAAAATAAAAGCACAACTCAAAATATCCACTTCCGACTTCAAAAATATCCACTTCCGACAAAACACACTCTTTAGTCGGTTTGAAAAAAGAAACTGACAAATAAATTCGAACGAATGACATAAGATGTCAAAATTTTCATCCCGGCAAGGAAAAATTCAATAGCGGCACATTTAATTGGACGGAAAAATATGGTATCCATGCTTTCTGCGCCGTCTGGTGGTGAATACGTGAACTGTCAGAACGAATGAAAATTTTCATTCGAACTCCGTACCGCAAATAAAAACCCAACGCAAAAATTTGCGATAAAAATTTTCATCCGTTTTTTTTGCATGCATTTAGTATGGGAATGAAAATTTTCATCGAGGTCCGTACTAGGCTCTAAGGGAAAAACCGAACCTCTTGCACCGCGTTCGCTATCTAACCCAAGTGTCCAAAAGAACTACTCCAATGTTAAATATTATAAAAGTTAAAATATTGAACGTATAAACTGCATCCCCCCAAGAATTTGTAATGCATTCCGCTGTTTCTTTTAATAGGTAATCGTCCCACATATTTTTATCATTAACTAAACGCGGAAGGTACACCTTACCCGAAATCCAATTGGAATTGAAAGGGCCCGGCTGCACGCAGAATTCACCCATCACCCTGTTCCGGAAACATAACAAAGAGTATTTTAATTGCAATTTGTTAGTTTAAAGAGAGAGTCGACCATTTGGTGCATATACACCTACTATAAAATGCATAGGTTTTTTTTAGCCATGAAGAAATAAGCGCATGCCTGAGACGCTCTGTTATCTTATCACTGATCACCGGTTCACTTTATAAAAAACGAAGAGTCACAGCAGGTAAAAATTGGTGAATGACGACTGGTGAACCACCGACTAGCGGCACTACTATCACTTCACTCACCTGGAAATTAACGAGAGTTCAGAGATAGTGCCAGTACTAGCCTCTGTGTACTGCGTCTGTTAGTGCGACCGCCGCCGTGCCGTTCGTATACAATACCTGTACGGCTCTACCGAATACTTCACATTATGATACATGGGTATAATGTGTACCTTTGCCGTGCTCCAGACCGCGACTCCATTGTCTGGGGTCCGGGCACAAAGAGTACCATCACCTTATACTAATACTATACTCTATACTTGCATATTGGGCATTGTGGATTGGGATTGGGGTAGACGGTAGAGTAGGCAGTTTTAAACTTGTCCGTTAGAGAGTTCAGTTTGTGCCAACAGTTCCTCTAATGTGGTGAGTAGACCTCACTTCGGCGTGTTTATTTTTCGAATCGCGTATACTTTTTACTGTTTTGCTTTTAACCGATCTAGTAAAAAAACTCCTGTTGTGCAAAATAGGAGCCTAGTGAGCGGTCAAGTCGCTTATAATTGAGTAAAAATCGTACAGGCCGCTAAGTATCCAGGTGTGTGAAGTGATCTAAAACGATTAGAAGGTTTTTGCGAACCCTTTCAAAGTGACCTGCATACTTTTGGATACCTTCAGTCGCTGAAAACACGAAGCACCATTCCGGAAAAAAACGAAATGAGGCAAATCGGAGGAGAGGTTCGTGCTGAATTTTACTTTCTTGTTGATTGCGTTTTTTTTTGTGCAGACGGGACTCTAATATTTAATTGTCCAAGCTTTCTCATTTGCCATGGGAATGGAAGATGAAATTAGAAGGCGTATAAACTGTGTACTATGCGCGTAGCAGTGTAACTGTGTCCAGGTCCAGCTTCCATTTTCCTTTGAATTTAATAATTATTTTATATATCTTTTTCCTGGTATATTAAACATTTGAGAAGTTATTTCGAAGTGAATACCTCCCATTCATATGGAAAAATTGTTCATTTTCTGACTTCGCTGTGCGGGATTGAGCCCATGATTTTCGAAATGAAGAACCGGAAATAAGCACCTTATTATCAACCAAACCGGTCGCCATCAATCTTTATCATGTCTTAAAGATTGATGGCGATCGCTAAGGCTCTGACGCGGGATCGAACTTTGGGTACGCGCTTCGCAATAGACTTGAGTGAATTCTCAAACATTAAGCTAGACAAGCTACTGCAGTTTGTCAGGGTGACGGGCTGGTTTACCTAAGATGTGGTTTTAGGCACACTTCTTCCCGTACATGTGGGATCACAACGGACCCATTTTCGGTATAGTATGTGTTTGGTACTTCTAAGCGGCTACTCACCTAACCTAACGGCCATATAGCCTCTTACCTGATCGGGATGAACTTTTCCTCGAAGGTTCCTCTTAATAATTTCAGGGAAAGCTTGTTAGCTTATCGCCCTCGCCACCAGTTGGAGAATATTGCTTTTATACTATGTATTCAATTATGTTTATGTTCTTTTGAATTTGTGCTAAAGCTCAGTACGGACCTCGATGAACATTTTCATTCGCAAATTTACTATATATCTCTCCCATCTCCACAATGAAAAAAACATTGTGTAGAATAATGTGGAGAAGTAAACAGCTGATCTTCTGTTTGACTTTTACAATTGCCAAAGTGACGGTTTTTTGAAAATGTAGTATCATGGACATTAATATATGGACCCTTTTTTAACATAAAATTTAAATTGAAATCACAAGACAAATTTTAAAAACATAACGCAGTCACGATCGGCTGCAAGCCAATCGTATGATACTCTAGATGAAATGCTGAACTCCGATCTATATTTTAGTTCAAAATATATCAAAACAATGAGGAGTGCAAAAGCAATTATTACATGACCTTTTACTTACAGGTACAAACTATTGTATAGTGGCTACTCGATTTTTTCATTTATAGTGAGTTCCATAAAGTAAGTAAGGACATTTTACAGAATTTTTGTATGGCAACTACATGAAGGACATATAGTCGGAGAGCTCGCGACAAAAAATTGCAACAGTTTTGAGAAAGCTAATATTTTGGTATTTGGTGACATTCAGGGTGTATGTGAATATACTAGAGTCAGCAAGTCTGACGTCGGGACACCTGGCTTTGGTGACCTGTCAAAGATGACAAAAAAATCTAAAAATTTAACAGTTTTGAGAAAGCTGAAAATTTGCTAAAACTTGGTTTTTACAATTAAAAACTGAAAACCAATGGTCAGACACCCCAACAGTGGGACCCACCTAGTCAGCCCCCCCGAAAAGGTGTTAAATCGAGTATACGTGCGATTTATCTTACTATGCGTGCAATAACCATGCAAGAGTTTTGAGAAAGCTGAAAATTTGCCAAAACTTAGTTTTTACAATGAAAAACTGAAAGCCAATGGTTAGACACCCCAACAGTGGGACCCACCCAGTCAGCCCCCCCCCCCCCGCAAAGGTGTTAAATGGAGTACTTGCGATTTCTCTTACTATGCGCGTTATAACCATGCAAGAGTTTTGAGATGGCTGAAAATTTGCCAAAACTTGGTTTTTACAATGAAAAACTGAAAACCAATGGTCAGACACCCCAACAGTGGGACCCACCCAGTCAGCCCCCCGCAAAGGTGTTAAATCGGGTACGTTCTGTTACTATGCGCGCAATAATCATGCAAGAGCTTTAAGAAAGCTGAAAATTTACCAAGACGTAGTTTTTACAATGAACAACTAAAAAACAATAGTCACATCCTACGACCCACCCAGACAGCACCCCCGCAAAGGTGTCGCCAAAAAACGATTACGCGTGAACAACAATTTGCATGGATGGGTATAAAATACTCCTATGTAGGTACATTTTCTCTATGTTTCAATGCTCTGGTTCATTGAAGTTTTACTTACATATTTATATGAAAACATAATTCCGTATGGAAAATGTACAATACCTTAAAGTAATACTAGGTACTTGATTATATTATGACATAAACGGATCTTTTATAGGTATTACGTGCAAGTAACCGATATTTTCATAAACTATATATAATCGATTTGTACCAAATTTCAGCTTTCTTAAAACTCTTACGCGCACTCCCCTTTACGGGGCTGCTGACTAGCTGGGTCCTACTGTTGGGGTGTCTGATAATTGTGTTTTTGTTTGTCATTGTACAAACTACCCCGTGGTGAATTTTCAGCTTTCTTACAACTCTTTCATGACACTAGTTTTGATTGTTGCGCGCATAGTAAGAGAAATTGCGCGTACCCGACTTTACACCTTTGCGGAGGTGCTGACTGGGTGGGTCCCACTGTTGGGGTGTTTGAATTTTCAGCTTTCTCAAAACTATTGCATGGTTATAACGCGCATAGTAAGAGAAATCGCACGTACTCCATTTAACATCTTTTCGGGGGGGCTGACTGGGTGGGTCCCACTGTTGGGGTGTCTGACCATTGGTTTTCAGTTTTTCATTGTAAGAACCAAGTTTTGGCAAATTTTCAGCTTTCTCAAAACTCTTGCATGGTTATAACGCGCATAGTAAGAGAAATCGCACTTACTCGATTTAACACCTTTACGGAGGGGCTGACTGGGTGGGTCCCACTGTTGGGGTGTCTGACCATTGTTTTTCAGTTTTTTATTGTAAAAACTAAGTTTTGGCAAATTTTCAGCTTTCTCAAAACTCTTGCATGGTTATAACGCGCATAGTAAGAGAAATCGCACGTACTCCATTTAACACCTTTGCGGGGGGGGGAGGGGCTGACTGGATGGGTCCCACTGTTGGGGTGTCTGACCATTGGTTTTCAGTTTTTCATTGTAAAAACCAAGTTTTGGCAAATTTTCAGCTTTCAAAAACTGGTAAATTTTTAGATTTTTTTGACATCTTTGCGGGGGGGGGGGGGCTGACTGGATGGGTCCCACTGTTGGGGTGTCTGACCATTGATTTTCAGTTTTTCATTGTAAAAACTACGTGTTGGCAAATTTTCAGCTTTCTCAAAACTGTTAAATTTTTCGATTTTTTTTGACATCTTTGACCAAAGCCAGGTGTCCCGACGTCAGACCTGTTGACACTAGTATATTCACATACACCCTAAATGTAACGAAATACCAAAATATTAGCTTTCTCAAAACTGTTGCGATTTTTTGTCGCGAGCTCTTGGACTATTATGGGATATTTTTCATATTAATAGTTTCAGCTGCGACTATTATAAAATTAATGTGTATAAAATTTCAAAGTCGTAACTTGAAGCGTTCTAAAGTTATCGTTCAATATTGGTGAACATGTTTATTAAGGACTTTTGTATGGCAGGTACCCGAAGGAATCAACGGATGGCGCTAATTAATGAACTCCGTCTTGGTTTTGGTATAAAACTAATTCCTGTAAAATTTAAAATTCCTGCCTTAACTCGTTCTGGAGTTATAGTGGATTCAGTAACATGCATACATTTTTGAAGGACTTTTCGAGGCTGCTACACGAAGAACTCATTTGATTTGCATCATATTCGGAACTTTCGATTTAAACATTGTAAACCTTAAGTATGCAAAATTTCAAGTTCCTAACTTGAAGCATTCGAGCAATAGTTGTGAAAACGTCTTTTAAGGACTCTTGTATGAGAGGTACCCGAAGGAGTGGAAGGATATCGCCCATTAACGAACTTAGCCTTACTTTTTCCATTTTACAAGTTGTGACAAAATTTCAACTTCCTAGGTCGCGTTCTTGAGTTATCGTGCTAACGGACAGAAGGACGGACAGCAAACGGATTTGGAGGTTTTGGCCAAAAATAAACACAAAATAATATGCAACTTTTGTTCGTCTGAGGCTCGGTTCTATGCGTTACAAACTTTTCGGGCTGGATTAAACTTATAATACTCTATATGTTCATCTAGAGTATAATAAAAGCACAACTCAAAATATCCACTTCCGACTTCAAAAATATCCACTTCCGACAAAACACACTCTTTAGTCGGTTTGAAAAAAGAAACAGACAAATAAATTCAAATGAATGACATAAAGCTCAGTACGGACCTCGATGAAAATTTTAATTCGCAAATTTACTATATATCTCTCCCATCTCCACAATGAAAAAATCGTTGTGTAGAATAATGTGGAGAAGTAAACAGCTGATCTTCTGTTTGACTTTTACAATTGTCAAAGTGACGGTTTTTTGAAAATGTAGTATCATGGACATTAATATATGGGCCCTTTTTTAACATAAAAATTAAATTGAAATCACAAGACAAATTTTAAAATAAAAGCACAACTCAAAATATCCACTTCCGACTTCAAAAATATCCACTTCCGACAAAACACACTCTTTAGTCGGTTTGAAAAAAGAAACTGACAAATAAATTCGAACGAATGACATAAGATGTCAAAATTTTCATCCCGGCAAGGAAAAATTCAATAGCGGCACATTTAATTGGACGGAAAAATATGGTATCCATGCTTTCTGCGCCGTCTGGTGGTGAATACGTGAACTGTCAGAACGAATGAAAATTTTCATTCGAACTCCGTACCGCAAATAAAAACCCAACGCAAAAATTTGCGATAAAAATTTTCATCCGTTTTTTTTGCATGCATTTAGTATGGGAATGAAAATTTTCATCGAGGTCCGTACTAGGCTCTAAGGGAAAAACCGAACCTCTTGCACCGCGTTCGCTATCTAACCCAAGTGTCCAAAAGAACTACTCCAATGTTAAATATTATAAAAGTTAAAATATTGAACGTATAAACTGCATCCCCCCAAGAATTTGTAATGCATTCCGCTGTTTCTTTTAATAGGTAATCGTCCCACATATTTTTATCATTAACTAAACGCGGAAGGTACACCTTACCCGAAATCCAATTGGAATTGAAAGGGCCCGGCTGCACGCAGAATTCACCCATCACCCTGTTCCGGAAACATAACAAAGAGTATTTTAATTGCAATTTGTTAGTTTAAAGAGAGAGTCGACCATTTGGTGCATATACACCTACTATAAAATGCATAGGTTTTTTTTAGCCATGAAGAAATAAGCGCATGCCTGAGACGCTCTGTTATCTTATCACTGATCACCGGTTCACTTTATAAAAAACGAAGAGTCACAGCAGGTAAAAATTGGTGAATGACGACTGGTGAACCACCGACTAGCGGCACTACTATCACTTCACTCACCTGGAAATTAACGAGAGTTCAGAGATAGTGCCAGTACTAGCCTCTGTGTACTGCGTCTGTTAGTGCGACCGCCGCCGTGCCGTTCGTATACAATACCTGTACGGCTCTACCGAATACTTCACATTATGATACATGGGTATAATGTGTACCTTTGCCGTGCTCCAGACCGCGACTCCATTGTCTGGGGTCCGGGCACAAAGAGTACCATCACCTTATACTAATACTATACTCTATACTTGCATATTGGGCATTGTGGATTGGGATTGGGGTAGACGGTAGAGTAGGCAGTTTTAAACTTGTCCGTTAGAGAGTTCAGTTTGTGCCAACAGTTCCTCTAATGTGGTGAGTAGACCTCACTTCGGCGTGTTTATTTTTCGAATCGCGTATACTTTTTACTGTTTTGCTTTTAACCGATCTAGTAAAAAAACTCCTGTTGTGCAAAATAGGAGCCTAGTGAGCGGTCAAGTCGCTTATAATTGAGTAAAAATCGTACAGGCCGCTAAGTATCCAGGTGTGTGAAGTGATCTAAAACGATTAGAAGGTTTTTGCGAACCCTTTCAAAGTGACCTGCATACTTTTGGATACCTTCAGTCGCTGAAAACACGAAGCACCATTCCGGAAAAAAACGAAATGAGGCAAATCGGAGGAGAGGTTCGTGCTGAATTTTACTTTCTTGTTGATTGCGTTTTTTTTTGTGCAGACGGGACTCTAATATTTAATTGTCCAAGCTTTCTCATTTGCCATGGGAATGGAAGATGAAATTAGAAGGCGTATAAACTGTGTACTATGCGCGTAGCAGTGTAACTGTGTCCAGGTCCAGCTTCCATTTTCCTTTGATCTGTAGTTGGGGGGTCTGATTTTGTACGACTTACTAACATCGTTAACACCGCTCCACCGTTGACCAGAAGAGTTGCGTTGACTTTGACTCTTGTATACAATCCACCACACCACACTTAGTGGTACTTGTTCTTTTACTTGCATTCCAAGCAGTCTGCAAATGTGCGGTAAAATTTGTCCAATCGAAGCCGCACAGTTTATGTAGCGGCTAGCAAGACGCTGGCCAGCGAAAACCGCGAATTCGATTGCTGATGTTAATTTCCTTTCCTGGTCAAGGTGAAAGAGTTACCTTAGCCAACGAACCGGTTCATTCTCGGTAGTGAGTAGTGTTCTGCGCTAAGTGAAATGTTTCCGGTGTCATAGTTTTTGGATCTTTCTTTTTCGTTGCTCTTTTTGGACCATAAATTCGATGTTGTGTTTTTTATCAAGAGTTTTCCAGTTATGAGAAATGAGCTTGGCATGCGGCAAAAGTTGAATCATAATGGTTGCCTGCATATATGCGAATTTGGGGTATTACTTTCTGCATAATGAATAAAGATTTGGTCAACGGTCAGCCATCTGGCAGAAATAGCGTTGTTATTCAAATCAGTTTAATATGAATTTTTATTTAATATATATTTCATATATGGGAGAAAGTAATTCACTAGTAATAGCTGATTGCTTACTTTTGTTTCCAAATTATTTGAACGGTAGACTAACAGTTACGGCCTTTAATCTTGATTTTTGCCCCCTTTTTATAAGCTCAAATAATAAAACTCTTTCTTGCTGCCTTGCTTTCAATTGGACCGTTCAACTTTTATTTTCACATTTGTTTTTTTACAAAATGAGCCGATTATTTGCTTCAATTAGTGACCGTTTCATTCTGAATATGTCGACCGTTACAAAAGTCGTTAAAAAGCTGTCGAACAGAATTCACTTCATCGTTCGAGTTTCGAACAAGTAACTTTTTAAATGATCTCAATATCGATTGTTTGGATTGGTATACTCATAGAAGTAGGTATATTATAGTGAGGCTATGCAAAACATTAATACCTTTGGCAGTTAAGTTATGTAAAGCCTCAAAATTCTTGTTAAAATTTTGTATACCTACCCCTTTTGATACAATTGTATGGTAATCGGTAGCATGGGCGCCTATAAATAATTTGGTACGGAGCGACATTATAGGTGATCCCAAAAGCTTTAAAGTATTAGAACCGGAAAAGGGGTGAAGTTGAAGGTTCTCTTTACTGTAGGAGCCCTACAAGTCTTAAAAAAATTAGGTGCTTGCGGTTTCTTGAGGCAACTGAAAGATACATATAGTTATATTTCAAACATAACAGAAGGGTACCTGCTGAAATAGATAGGTATAATATAATATAATATCTTACGTTTTCATTTTTCGCAAAACTTCGTGATCTGGAAAAGTTTATTATTATTTCGGATAATCTCCCGAGTAAGGCTCGTTAATATTATTGGCGACTTCGCTGTTTATCGACAGATGATGTCTTAGCCTTTTTCCATCGGGCTTCATCGTGAGGCTCCACCATTAGGCTTGAAACTATTATAGTATACTTATGTTATTCCGCCGAAGTGTCATCAATATCTTTTTCATATGCCCGATTTCACAGTGGTAGCTTAAGCTAAGGTTTAGTTAAGTTAGAATAGGTAGCTTAAGCTATGGATTCGTTTCGACTGATTTCACAGTTTTTTGTATCGTGCGGCTTAGCTAAACTAAGCGTAATGCGTAGTAGCGTTTCATTTTGCAAGCTTTTGTAATGGATTTGCGTACATTCGATATTTCTTATGTAGTGGAGTAGCTACGCGGCTATACTTTTTTAATTACACAGTCTTGAATACAGAAAAATCACAAGTTTGACAGTTCGTAGGCTTATTTTATAAACGGAGCTTAAGCTCGCAAAATTGATGGTTTAAGCTAAGCTAGCGCTTAAGACTTAAGCCATTACTGTGAAATCGAAGATGTTCCTAAGTCCAAGCTTAAGCAACCACTGTGAAATCGGGCAATAGTGTTTAACATGTCGAACTTCTTGCCAAAAAAGAGTATTTGCGTGGAATGTTTTCCTAGTCTTTTTTTAAAAAACATACTGCAGTCACGATCGGCTGCAACCCAATCGTATAATACTCTCGATGATACAGAGCTCCGATGTATGGTATATTGAAGTTTGGGATTAAGAAGTATTACGTGTGTGCATGTTGTATGCCCATCATTAAGGAGCCCCATTAAATTGCTATTCAAAACTAAAGGAGAATACTCACTGTTTAATTTCATATCTTGAACTGGAAAAAAAATATCCTTTTTTAAGGACTTCATATGGGAGGAGGAGCAAGGACTCACTCAATTTCTTACATACTCATCCTTTTCCTTGGAACCATTCAAAAATTAATGTGTACAAAATTTCAAATTTGTAGTTTGAAGCGTAAAAAGTTATCGAAAAATATTGCTGAACACGTATCTTAAGGATTTTTTGTATGGAAGGTACCAGAAGGAGTAAAAGGATTTCGCTGACTAGTAAACTCGAACTTTGTTTTCACTCAAAACTAATTTGTACAAAATTCTAAATTTATAGCTAAACGATTACTTGAGTTATAGTGAGTTTCGTAAATTAAGTGAAGTCATATTTAGAGGATATTTGTATGGCAGCCCCTCGAAGGACTATTAGGATTTTCTTCATAATCATACAGTTAGCTCCAACTATTGGAAAATTAACACACAAAATTTCAAAGTCGTAGCTTAAATACTTATGAAGTTATCGGCCAATATTCTTGAACTAGTGTTTTAAGGATTTTTTGTATGGAAGGTACCAGAAGGAGTTAAAGGATTTCGCTGACTAGTAAACTCGAACTTCGTCTTCACTCGAAACTAATTTGTACAAAATTCCGAATTCGTAGCTAAAAGATTACTTGAGTTATAGTGAGTTTCGTAAAATAAGTGAAGTAATTTTTACAGGATATTTGTATGGCAGCCCATCGAAGGACTATTAGGATTTTCTTCATAATCATACAGTTATCTCCCACTCTTGGAAAAATAACACATGCGAAATTTCAAAGACTGAATATTATTGAACACGTGTTTTAAGGACACTTTGTATGGCAGCTGCCCGAAGGAGTAGGACGATTCTGCCCGTTAACGAACTAAGCCTTACAAATTCAACCAAACACCCAGATTCAAAATTTCAAGAGCCTAGGTGAAGGCGTTCTTGAGTTATCGTGCTAACAGACAGACAGACGGACGGACGTCAAGCGGATTTGAGGTTTTTGGCCACAAATAAACAAAAAATAATAAATAACTTTTTTTCGTCCGAGGCTTGGTTCTATGCGTTACATATTTTTCGGCTGGATCAAACTTATAATACTCTATATGATTTCATCTAGAGTATAAAAATGTGAAGCTGAAGCATAGAATTCTTGTGGAGATTTACGACGATCTAGAATTAGATCGTAGATATTGTAGTCTGGGTTTGTTTTTCTACGACGGAGAAGAGCCATTGCCGAAACCGATGCAACACATATTGACTGATAACCCGAAATAGCGAAAAAGTCCCCAATACTCTAAATTACTGATACTTGCAAAATAAAGCGGATTCAATTCATCGACACTCAAGCTGCATTTACATTTAATACATTGCGGCGGCTTTACCTCCGTCATAAATTCAACCAAATTACAAATTTACGTGAATCTTGAATATCTACATCTCTCTCTTAACTATAAAAATTCTTAATGTTAAATCTAAACGTTAATAGCTATTATAGGCGCCATTTTTACGATCTTCAGTTAAGATCTAACTAGAACTTTAACCGGAAGTATTTTTTATGAAAACCTACCAGTCAGGCCAGTGCGCAGGAATTTATGATGGAGGGGGGGGGAGGGGGGGGGGTTTCTATCATGTTCCCCCATACTAAATATGATGACCTCAACAAAAAAAAGGCCTCACTTCCCTATGAAAATAGGCCAATGGCGGGGGGGGGGGGAGTAAACCCCCCGTTCGCACGGGCCTGCTGCCAGTAAAAGTTCCAGTTAGAACGCAACTGAACGTCATAGGAAAAGCCCTAAGAATTAAGCAATTTTGTTTGTGTAGCAATGGGACGGAAGCCTATCTGCTCAGTTTTAAGTCCTTTATTAGTAACCCCATAAAGATATACCCCTAACTCTGTTTTTACACGGTAGATAAAATCGTAAAAAAACATGGTAATATACCTATATAATACGCCGTTTTTGCATGAAGCGTTTTGAAGCCAGTCAAATAGGGACCTACAGGCCTATTCAGGATCAGAGTCACAAGTTACTTTGTGAAAGGTGGAAAGTCACAATTAATTCACAATTAATACAAAATTGTGACTCTCCACCTACTTGTGACTCTGGGCTGAATAGGCCTGCTAGTGTCAATTTTTTGATGTTTAGCGAGACCGGGATATCATATAAGACCGGGATATAATCTAAGACCGGGATATAATAGATGCTAATAGTAGGCTAGTGTTATTTTGCGTGTAAATGAATGGGGTCATCCCACTTCCATACAGTCGCTGCTTGTCATCTCCACTACATACTTCTCTATTAAACATTCCACACTGTTTACTATTCATATTCATGTTCCGAACCAAGGCCAATAGGTACCGAAAGGATACTTGGACGTATTATATTATAACGCATAATTCGAACACTTATAAGTTTTGTGCGAAAAATGTTATATGTACATACGTCATTCTCCAGAAAGGTGAAAGATTGCTGGTAAGATTTTTTAATGCGAGTCTTCACGTCAATTTGAATCATTTGATTCTCAACTGTGGAAACATTTCGGAAGATAGCCTAACAATTTTTTTTTTTGTGCTTTCATGGAAAGTCACAAATCTTAATATCACACAATGCTATATATGTAAGTATTAATTCATGATATTTAACCTACCAGTTTTAAAAAAATTACAGGGTCTTGTCCAGTTCGGCCGACTATATCGACAGGTGTTCCCAATGTCGACATTTAAAAAGTTTAGTCGGGCAGAGAATTGTATGCGCAGCCCGATCCAATTAAAAAGTTGTCTGATTGCAAAATCTTTAGTTTGCGCTATGGGCCATCGGTGCTACTGTTCCGTTCGATGAGATCACGGATTATCGTACTACCGTTCTCTGCTCTCACGATAGTCGTACTTAAAACTATCACCGTAGAGACAGCGCTTAATAAATTATTATTTGATTTTACTTTCTTCTCTAAGAAGGTCACCAACATTATTATTGCTATTAAACAGAAATATGAAAATAGTCACTTCCGCTAATAGTGTTTTTGAAATCACTTAATTGAATGGATACTAATTATAATTACTTATTCTGACGCGATTTTGCACAGTCTGTATACGCATGCGTAACGTGTATATTTTGAGGTTCATCGGATGATACGCTGTTTAGTACAGTTTGTTTATGGGTATGGGTATAATGTATTTTTTAAGCTTGCAATTTCTTCTCAACTAATCGTATCGTAATGTTACCATGAAAAATTAAATTTTTAATTACAAATTCCACGCAAACTGCGAGCGTGAGATGGTAACATGGCCACAGTTTTTTCCTATGAGAATATTCCCATCACCTTTTTTTAACAGAAATTAAAGGTGTTAATTAATTGTTATTGCAATCGCTAGTAAATTTTCTGCGATGATCTCGAAAGAGAAAATGTAATCACATAAGTATACAATTTGCAATTTGTTTGGTGCTTTAAGGTTTTCTATGTTTTGTATAGTCTGCCAGTATAGTAAGAGTATTACATATACATATATAGTCTTATGTAGGTACAATATAAGCATGTAAGATAATAAGTATGCATTCTACACAACGGTTCTTCGTTATATTGTAAAGGAGTGTAAAATGGTTTTTTTTTTGTGTTGATAAACTATTGATGCACGTAGAAACTTTTACGTTAGATCTATGAATGGTGCTTCAACAAAGTTTTGTTTCAAGATTTTCAATTGAATTGTATACTCGTATTCGAGCATAAATAATTTAATTATACATGGGATTCCAGTGGGACTTTTATTCTTATTTTTCTATGCTGGGCTGGACTGAGCGCACTTGGCAACGAAGTTACCTTCATTTGCACTTTCATACTTGCTTATGATTACTCTGATTATTCTGTTTCAGTTGATGTTGAATTGCTGCCAAAACTTATACCGAATTAAACCTAATAGCAAAGAATATAGAAGACTACATAGGCGTGATCAATTATGGACCCAAAAACTGTAAAACCGGTTTTATTTTCGGTCTATCATATCACGCAATAGCTTAGGAACTAGGTTGACCTAGGATAGGAGGCTGATGCTGTAGGTTTATGTGGATTATTTATATAAAAAGTGTTTGATAGACCTTCTAAGGCCCAGTTCATTAACTGCAAACATCGTCGAGTGGGCTTACCCATGCCAATTTTCTTGGCAAAATCACGCGGTTTTGATCTGGAATGTTGAGCAAAACTAAATACAGTCAGACAAAAAAAAAGTCTCCGTATACCTACCTACAATATCTGAAATATTTTGGGGACAGTATAACTTTAGTTATAAGATGTATATAAATTTTCCGGGAAGTAATGAAAGGAAAAAGATACTCGTGAGCAAATAAAAAGATAAAAGTCTTCGTACGTGCACTAGTGACTGTTCCGATTTAAAAGCACTAAATACACATGTGAGTTCTACTTAGGATCCGGAACGCTCTACTATGTGCAGTAATATTTATTCAATTCCTGCTGTCAAATACGGTGGAGGTAATGTTATGATTTGGTGAGCCATAGCTGAGTCTGGAGTCGGTAAATCGGCTTTTGTTGAAACTACTATGGACCGCTATATTTAGGAGAGCCTGTCGGAACAACATTTGACCCCATCAGTTGAGAAGTTGTGCCTTGGAGGGAGTTGGATTTTCCAACAAGACAATGATCCAAAGAACACAGCACTTTTTGTTAAGAACTGGTAATTGAGTCGCCTCCAAGTCCCGAAGACTGGAAGCAGTAATTGATACTAAAGGGGGTTCCACCCAAGTATTAAGCCTGCAAATAATTTTAATAATAAATAATACATAATTCCGATACGTTTAGCTGTAAATTTTTTGTGTATAAGCCAGCCAGCACTGACTGCCGTAGGCTTTTGTCTATTAGATTTTTTATGTTTTTATGAATTTATCTTGAAGTTTGTTATGAAAAGTTTTTGTTTTTATTTTTTTATAATTATATTTAAGTTACTGAAAAAATTCCCATTAATGGATTTTTGATTAAGGCTTCCAATTAGCCACGACCTCAATATAAGGAGTTGCCGTAGACTTTTGTCCGTCACTGTATGCATATTGCCAGCTGTCATATTTTTCCAGACAAAATCAATAAGTACGGGTTGAAATGGAAATTTTGAGTTAGCTGTTGTTTTTCGTCTCAAAAATGTAAAGAACCAAAAGAGAGGGCAGTACAAAATTTTAATACAAATCAAGTTTTTATGAAATTTGAACATAGTAAATATAAATATTTAATTACGAAAAATATGTTTTATAAGAAATTGTAGCTACTGTTCATGATTTCAAATTAGCCGCACCTACAAAATTTTCACAAAATGAGATGTGCAATGTGAAGAATAGTGTTATATTTTTGAAGCACACATTCTAGATATTCATATGAAGTATCCGTAGAATAAAAATGAGTTCGATTTTTGGGAAGACCTAGTAGATATGACAAAAATCGTAAAAATATAAGCATTCTATTTTCACTGATATTTTTTTTTTGCCCCCCCCCCCTTCGTAACGCCAATGGATATTCAATTTTTTTTTTTAATTAAAATTACTTTTCTAGTTTATTTGCATATACAACGAGTTTCAACTTTCTACCATAAGCCGTTCTATAATTAGGAAAAACACCCCCACACCCCCGTACTACTTCTAAAATAATTATATTTTTCCAACATGCCACTACTATAGCTCTATCTAAATATCAAGGTTAAGCTTTATATCATTATAGGTTCTAAAGATATACACATTAAAGCTTTTTCCTTTTCACCCTCCCCCACCCTTACCCTTTACACCCACATCTCCAATTTTTTTCCCTGCTATTTGAGCATCTATCTTGCACTGTTCTTAAGATACGAAACGTGAAAATTGTTTGAAGGCTCCTAGCTCCCAAACCCTTTAAGCTATTAAATTAAATTTTTTATATAAATAAATTCGGTTGGCACCTTGAAGTGTCCATATTTTGAAGGGTAGGGTGTTTGGGGTGAGGAAAGGGCAGCGTTTTAGAACGAAAATTTTGGTTTCTGGATCTCAGCAACCACTTATGCTAGAAAGCTGAAATTTGAAATTTCTATAGAACTTTGATAGTGGACTCATTTGCAAAAAAATTACCGATGTGGGTGAAGGGGAAACGCAAAAAAGGCGAAATCGATACATTCTAAAATCCATATCTCCTAAACAGTTAATATCACAAAATTGAAACTTAATGGGTATTTGTAGGTACACTAGGAGAATAGATCGGAATCAAATTTTTGAGTAGGGGCAGTGACGTACGGAGGTGGGGGGTGAAAAACTTTCGGTGTTCCAAAGCGAGGGGGACAAAAAAACGCTCTCTGAAAATTGAATGCATATATTTTCACGACTTTCGTCGTATCTAGTAAGTCTTCCAAAATATTGAATTCATTTTTATTCTGCGGATTCTTCATATGAATACCTAGAAAGTGTTTTTAAGATTTTTTGAGGTTCGACCCCTGAGGTGGTGTAAAGTGATTATATACTTTTTCACGAATTCTGCCATGTCTCTCAGGTCTGATTAGATATCGAATATCTTTTCCCTTCCACTGACTTGTTTAGCAATCACCTATTTTTAATTTTTTTTTTCCTTTTTCAACCCCTAGACCGCATTCAATTACGTAATTCATATGTTCTTTTTGGCAGCGTCGTAAGTATTCTTGCGCGACCCTATTCTAACCGCTTCCCCAACCTTTTGTTAGTTTTTCAGTCACATATGTAGTAACCTACTTCTGCCGGACAAATAATAAAGTTGCACCCAGACTGTTGGTAGATTTTTAATTTGATTTTACCTTTGTCCCACATTAGCATTGGACCACTGTATCTATCTATACAAACCATACACGATAACTGTACTGAAATCATAATTCGTGATAGCCCTGAAATGAGAGTTTTAAATTATTACGAGCAATTCCCCTTTCCAATTTCAAAAGCAACGTTTAGTTATTATTAAACATTATCAGTGACTGGCTTTAGCTAAAGCAATGCTAGCTTAAGCTATCGTCGTTCGTTTCACGTAAATGGTAATCTTTTTAATGACTGATGAGTAATTGGTGAACTTATGTAAGCGACGTAATCAGCAATAGCTGTCAATTTCATAGGTGCCTATTTTATTGGCTATGATATTTGCGCATTTCAGTGGTTCCTTATCAAAAATGTCGTAGCGCTGCAGTTATTTTTACTCCATAAATGGCAACAATATCAAAAGATAGCACGAGTTGTATACAATGTTTTGTCATCGAACCATTTATGCGTTTTTGGATAAAAATCGATATCAGGTTAATTACGAAGCCGATTTTTTTTATTGATATTTGGATACACCTGCAAATCAATGATAACGAAACTGTGATAACAAATAATAGTTCCTAAAATTTTTCGCGGAGAATATAAAAGCTACACGGCCTGGTTCTGCGATAGTCTGATAGGGTTCAATTTTTCGCAATACATACATATTTAACATTGTAATGTATATGACTCTCACTGTGGTGTCCCATTAGCGTGTGTAAGGTGTTTATTATAAACCTTCAATTAGCCTAAGGACTAATGTCATAGTTATAATGTAGAAATAATTAGAATTCCAAAATGTGTACAAATCAAGTATCTTTGCATAAGCGGATTCAGGAGGTGCCGACGCCCCTTTTGTTTAAAAGTCACAACTTTGCCGATTCATGATGAAATGCCCCTTAATAAGATGCAAACAATATGAACTTTTTTTTTGATAAGTGAAGTCTATGTAGATAAATTCACACAGAACTTGATGAAACAAAATAACCAAACCAAATCAATTTCCGCCCCTCCCCAACAACAAGGTCTGGATGCGGCACAGTATATTTGTAGGTACATAAAGGCCAACATACACTATCATTCTTGCATGAATATTTGGGGTTCAACCCCCCCCCCCCCCCCCCCATTGGCCAATTTTTATTGGGAAGTGAGGACCTTTTTTTTAATGTCATCACATTCAGTATGGTGGGAACGTGCTACCCCTCCCCTCCCCCTTCATACAATCCTGCGCACGGGCCTGAGCATTACTTCAAATATTCATGCAAAACTTGAATGTGGGGGTCTGCCACCATAGAAATCAAAAACTTTTGATTTTTTGTAGGCGGAGCCAAAACGTATCGCGACAAGCACGAATGACACTCATGCATGAGCGTCTATGGACCCTTTAATATACATATGTAGGTTCTTTCAACAAGGATGTTAAAATTTTAAATGTAAATAAAACAAGTTGTGTGTGAGATATCCACCCAATTCTTTATTTTATTTGAAAGAATATTTTATAGCATTAACTAAGAAATATAACGTCGTTCAAATGCCCGCCCGGCTTTGCTTGGTGGCACGTATTCGAGAGGTCTAATTTTTGACGACTATGTCTCATAAATCTGGCTGCATTTGCTGAATAGCGTTCGTTATGGTGACTCAAAGGTTATAATTGTTTTCGCGGATTATACGCATCGACCTGCGTTTTAAGATAGCCAGAATGGATTAAGTCTAAGGGTGTCCATCGTGACATGTGCTGTGTGACACGTAGCGCCGTTCTGTTGGAACCACATATCGTCTAAATGAAGGTTATGGCAAAGCCAGTTTCGTTTAGGATTAAATATGGATCGATGATTTCGCCAGACCAAAATCCGCACTAAACAGTGAATTTCTCGGGATGCATTTGGTGCTGGTGAAGATTCATCATCAATTCGTGTGAATTGATTTCGTCTCAAATCCGACAATTTTAGTGTTTAAGAATCACGAAATGCGCGAATCTTTTTCGAACGAATCTCTGATTTTAAAAATAAAATTGATGTTTTGGACACGTTATGTTCAACGCTATAACCTTCCATGCTGATTTGCCATTCGCTACTGAACAATTCAAAACAAATTCGACGGTTTTACAGCACGGCCGATATAACCTAACAAATTTCGAACGTTCCTATTCAAACATCCTATACTTACTTACGATTGCGCTACAGTCCAAATCGGACCTTGGCCTCCTGAATGTGCCCCCTCCAGCCTTTTCGTTTCAGAGACCGCGTCCTCCAGTTTCTGCATCTTAGAAGTGATTTGCTGGCTGCGTCAATAGAGTCCTCCCTGCGCTTTCGTGGTTTTCCAACTGGTCTTTGTCCATAGACTTTTAGTGTGCGTCTGGGGATTCTCCCGTCATCCATTCGCTCCACATGACCAGCCCATTGCACCTTTTTAAATTTTATGAAGATCGATACTTTTGGATTGTCGAAGATGGCATACAATTCTCCATTGTATCATATTCTTCAAATCGAGTCTTCCCTCACAGGTCCGAGGATTCATCTGAGGACTTTTCTTTCAAAGGTGTTAACTAATTTTTCGGACGCCTGAGTCAATGTCCACGTTTCGCTGCCATAGCATAGCACAGGTCTTATTATTGTTTTGTACAGTTTACGCTTTGTTTTTCTGTGCATATTTTTGTTTTTAATTATTGGAAGTACCGAATAATACCATCATTGCCATCATTATTCGTTATTCTTTTAATTTCGATGGGTTCCATCCTTCGATATACTTGCCCCGAGATATACAAAGTTGTCTACGTTTTCTTGGTTGAAGTCTCCTATTGTAATATTTTGTCTGATTGGCATGTTTTTCCTAGTTTGTGTTATAACTTTGGTTTTGCTTCCGTTAATACGTAGTCCAACTTCCCTTTCTACCGAATCAAGGTTTACAAATATTTCTTTGGCACTCACTTGGATCTTGCAAGTACATTTATGTTGTCAGTAATCGGCATATGCTACTAGTTGTGTGGATTTGAAGCATAGTGTTCCATTGGTGTCAACGGGCAGTTTCCGAACAACATATTCGAGTGTCAAATTGACCAATTTGAACTTTAAATTGACTAGTGTAGTTCGATATTATCTACAAGTAATTATTATTAGTAGTAGTAGTAATAAATATTATATACTACAATAAAAGAAACAGAAAATGCATATTAGAATAGGAAAAAATGTGTAAGTAATGGAGCTTTACAAGTCCAATATCCTATTGTACAAAAATTAACACCACCTTCTCTGTACTATATATAATGCCCCTATTAAAAGTCTTATTTTTGGAACTTGCCACAACTGTTATAGCTCTACCTAAATATCAAGTCTTAGTTATACAATATAAGCGTATAAATTCAAGGCTTCTATCTTAAACAGCTCTTGAGATATGTATGAGACGCGATACTTTTGAAAAAGTCCTTCAAGTATTTCGCAATTGTCTTTTTCCACTCAGTTATTCAAGTTTTATATAAATTTCAAGTTTCAACTTTCTAGTTTAAACGGTTGAGAGTATTTTTTGGTGAATGTTTTCACAGTATATTTTTAACTGAAAATACAGGAAAACCTGTATTTTCGAATGAGAATATCTAAAATCTGACCACAAAAGAAGAAGTCACTTAAAAAAATATTTAAAAAAAATTTTAAAAATTTCAACTTACAAAGAATACAAAACGATTCCACATCTAGTTTTCGAACTGAATGTATTTTAAAGCAGGGAGATGGTCTAGTCAATGCCACTACTAAATTCAAGTCCACCCAATTTGTAGACGCTACGCTAGTACGCTGACGACATATATAAACATCCCCGCTAGATCCTTCCCTAGTGCTGAGGAAGTAGTTGTCAATCTTGACTCTGCCACAAAAGAATTCGGATTACGCATAAACTAATATAAAACAAAATTAACAACGCACACGCGAAAGAGAACGGTAATCAGACAGAATATACCAGTATGTATAGACAACTTCATATATCTTTGACTCTTGAGGCTAGTCTGGAAAAATACGGCAACGAAACGGACGAAATCAATCGGCGATGATCCATCGATAGAAAATAATACGTATTATACTCGGTTGATGAAGATAGCAAAGCTTGTGTTTTTCCTAACTTTAGAACGGCTTATGCCAAGAAGTTGAAACTCAGTACGTATTTGTAAATTAACCAGAAAAGTAATTCTGATAAAAAAAAATTCAAATATTCATTGGCGTTCAGAAGGGGGGGGGGGCAAAAAAAAGTATCAGTATATATAAAATGCATATATTTTCACGATTTTCGTCATATCTACTAGGTCTTTCAAAATATTGAATTCATTTTTATTCTACGGATTTTTCATATGAATACCTAGAATGTGTTTTCAAGATTTTTTGAAATTCGACCCCTAAGAGGGTGTAAACTGGTTGTATACTTTTTCATGAATTCCACCATGTTTCTCAGGTCAGATCAGATATCGAATATCTTTTCACTTCCCCAGGCTTGTTTAATAATCACCTATTTTTAAGTTTTTTATTTTTCAACCTCTAGACCGCATTCCGGAATATCACCCAATTATTTAATTCATATGTTACACCCTTTTCTAACCGCTTTTTGTTAGGTTTTCAGTCACATAGTAACATACACCGCATCCCCGAATTGAACGCGTTCTGAACTTCTGCCGGTTTTTTATTTCAATCACTATACTTTGTTATACTAAAATAATAAAGAAAAATAGATCATTCTATGTCATAGATGTGATTTTACCATCTCCGATTCTTTTAAAAAATTTGTGTACTTGAAGAACTAGTGAGAAAAATAATTGACATTTAAAACATTTTTTTTTTCAAGGATAATGATTTTATCATTTATCTTTAAATATCTCAAAATGTGTTTCTCTATTTTTTCTTTTTTATAGTTTCTAAATTTCAAAACATACCAAAAAATTAACTTGGGAACTACTGATTTTCTTAGATTTTTTTGACTCCGACCCCCTTGAGATCCCAAGTTAATTAATATATTGAAAGATAAAAGACAAAATCATTATCCTTAAGAAAAAAATTTCAAGGTTTATTTTTATTCGTATTTTTAAATATTGCGACAACCTTGCCCTTTAAAATAAGTACTACTTTATTATTCTACGATAAAGACTAAGTATTAGAGATATGAATTTTTGAAGTGGACTCGGATATAATTTTTGCGAAATCTTTAACATACTATTACAGTATAATCTCGATAATGTGGTTTTTCCAGTAAAGTGAACAAACATTTTTTTTTAAATGTCTCTTATAATGTGCACGGTGGTAATTTTAGCGCCTCTATAATGTTAACATGGCTATCTATAAAGTAAAACTCTGTTTATACAGTTATGGGCGTTGATAAATATATTACGAACAAATGTACAAATTAGGTCTATAGTCATCGAAAAAGCATTCAACACTATCCGACAATCCAAAATAAAAAAAAATTTCAAACCTAATTCTCCAGAATAGAATAGTATTTTTTTTTCATTATTTTCAGAACTATTAAAAAAAGCTTTGGTTTTCGAAAAATTTAAATGGATTTTTGTTTTATGCTTAATGTAAGTACATGAAATTTGAAATTTTGTTCTTTTCAATAAAATGCATACATTCGTAAAGTCATCTACAGCATGTATTTTTCGTCTCCAATAAAGTGAACACCTCCCAAATTTGAAATCAGTCGGTTTCAATTAAGTTCACATTATCGAGATTGTACTAACAAAAAAAATTAGATAGTAACAAACAATTTAAATTATATTTTTTCTGCACTAATTCTTCGAGTAGGTACCTACATAAGTTTTCAAAAGGATCGTCGATGGAAAGTCACAAATTTTTTCATTTTTGGCGATTCTTATCTCTCTCATAAGCTTTGATAGTTACATCCCACTTGTATTGTTCACATTCCTCGACGTGCCTTTATTTCAATTTGAAGGATTATTATATTGTGTTATTATAGTTCGTTAAGAGATTCGACTTTTTTTTATGGATCACCGGTTCATAATTGATGGTGATCGGTCGATAATATCCTTTCTTTTGAAGTCAAATTCACACCACGCTTTGAAACTGGAAAACAAAGAAGTTGGAGATTGGAGACCAACAATAATCAAGCAGTATTAAAATGCCTCCACAGACTTTCTTTCAACACTGCTATAAACTAACTTTTTTCGCGCTGATCAAATATTTGACTATTTTCCCTTGCAAATGCTGTCAGACAGGGTAATCAACAAATTTTTGTTTGCCACATTATTTTAGGAGGTCAGAATCGATGGGCTATAAACCTTAAGAAATAATGAATAGTACTACAAAACGGTTTTCATAACTAAGTAGCTATAGGAACACGCAATGTGTACTTACCTATACCAACATACTATTTTTATATTGCAGCCATAATAACTTAGATGGTGTCACTAAATACGACTAGAGTAATGAATAACTTAACATAATATAGGTAATTTACTTTTCTTGCATCCAACGCCAGTAGGAAAAGGAAGACGTAAGCAGCAATGATAGAGGAGCTTCTTAAAGAGTTAGAACACCTTCCACGTTGCATTCTTTTCTTTCTTCTTTTTTATTGGAGTGGAAGTGGGTCGGCAAAGCAGACCTTCCTCTTTGCCTTGCAATGCGAGTGGTGGTTGAAGTGGTTGCTTAGCAGAGCTGCTAGAAGTGCACGAATAGCAGCAGTGTAGAAGCCACTTATAATAGAACGATTGCTTACATAAAATTGAAAATTAAATAATAGAAAAAATTTTTATTGGTAACAGCAATCATTTTTATTTTGAAGAAAATATGTATCAATACATGATTTTTAAATTCGAAAAATTTAGTTAAATTTGTAATTCAAAAAATTTAAAAAAAATTGTAATTAAAAAAAATTTAAAAAAAAAAATAATTCGAGAAATTAATATGTAAGTAATTCAAGATTAAAAAAAAAATTTAATTCTAACTTAAACACTAGCAAAATTATAATTTTAATACATTATTTTGCAATTGGTGCCACGTTTCCTTTTTTTTCAAGCAAATGCGCTTGTGAAATTAATTTTTGGCAATCTTGAAACCTTTTTTGAGGTCTGCAACATAATTCTCTTTACAGTAGACGTCCTTAGCAACTGCTTCTATATTCAAAAAGAGAAAAACAAATTAAACACGTAAAGCTTTGAAATGAAGTAAACTTTTATTTTTCCCCACTCTGTTCATTTTAATTAAAAAAATCTGCTAACTTTGGAACGTGTTCAATTCGGGGATGCGGTGTATGCTACTATGTGACTGAAAACCTAACAAAAAGTTCGGGAAGCCGTTAGAATAGAGTGTAACATATGAATTATATAATTGGGTCATATTCCGGGATGCGGTCTATGTAAAGGTTGAAAAAGACAAAACTTAGAAATAGGTGATTATTAAACAAGCCTGGGGAAGTAAAAAGATAGTCGATATCTGATCAGACCTGAGAGACATGGTGGAATTTATGAAAATGTACACAAATACTTAAGACCCTCTTAGGGGTCGAGTTTCAAAAAATCTTGAAAGCTCTTTCTGGGTATTCATATGAAGAATCCGTTGAATAAAAATGAATTCAATATTTGGAAAGACCTAGTAGATATGACGTAAATCGTAAAAATATATGCATTTTATATTCACTGAAAATTTTGTTTGCCCCCTCCTTCCGAACGCCAATGGATATTAGAATTTTTTTTTATCAGAATTACTTTTCTAGTTGATTTACATATACGTACCGAGTTTCCACTTCCTAGCATAAACCGTTCTAAACTTAGGAAAAACACCCTCACTTCCCTACCATACTACCACTAAAAAAATTTATTTTTCCACCATGCCACTACTAAAGCTTTATCTAAATACCAAGTTTCAGCTTTATATCATTATAGGTTCTTAAGATATAAACATCGGAGGTTTTTCCTTCTCACCCTTCCCCACCCTCACCTTCTACACCTCCATCTCCAAATTTTTTTTCCCTACTATTGGGCCTACTTCTGGTAAAAATTTGAAGCATTCTTCTTACACTGTTATTGAGATATGAAAAGTGATATTTTTGAAAATTCTTATCCCCCCACTTCTATGCTCCCCTGCCCCCTTCAAAAACTTTACTTAAAGCAATCTTTATTTATCAAGCTTTATACTAAAACCGTGCAATTGGTTTGTGAGATATTGTAATCTAAAGTTTTTAACCCCCCCCCCCCCCGTACACCACTACCTCCACCCAAAATTTTGTTCCAATCTACTCTCCTAGTATAATTACAGATATTTGTTAAGTTTTAATTGCTTGCTATTAACGGTTTAGGAGATATGGATTTTAGAATGTGTCAATCTCGACTTTTTTTCGTTTCGAGCGCATTATTTCCCCCTCCACTTCTACACCCCTTCACCCATATCAGTAATTTTTTTGCAAATGAGTCCACTATCAAAGCTCTATAGAAATTCCAAGTTTCAGCCTCGTGACGTAAGCGGTTACTGAGATCTAGAAACCAAAATGTTTCGTCTAAAACGCTTCCCCCACCTTCCCCCTCGCACCCTCACCCCTCAAAAAAATCTAACTCCTAGGGGTGTACCATGTCTATGAAGAAAAAAAATTAATTTAATCGCTCATAGGGCTTAGGAACTATAATTCCTCAAACGAGTTTGCGTACGGCGAGGACGGCGCACAGGTGGATTGAAATTTTTTTTTGCTTTTTTGGTGCTTATTAGTCATAAAACGTATAAAAAAAAATTTCAGGGTAGCAGTTTTTTTTTTTAATCGATAACAATACTTTTTTATTAAAATAATACAGTAATGTGTAATTTTGTACTTACAATTTTTTATTGCTTTTTCACTATAATACTTTAAAACACTTTGCAAATTACGCACTTAATCACTGCACAATTGAAACTGAACAGAACAGAGGCATATCGAACCATTTTATGTTTCACATGAAAAGACAAAAAGAATTCGGGTTTTGTTTGATTTTCACACTAAATACATCGATTGACACTCAACTCCTTACAGTCTGCATTCTATTGGAAGGGACATAAGAATCGATGCAGAAAACATAGATGCTGGCAGATGTATGTTAATAGCCTGAAGGCATTATATAATGCCTTCCCCGTGGAGGGTCTTCCGAATTCTCCTACTGGGACACTAAATATTTTCAGTTATATAACAAACTTTATGCAATAACAAACAAAAACATACTAAAGTTTTTATTAATATGTAGGTACATACTTATAAGAAAGATAACTACATATGTATGTCGTAAGAGGTAAGAGCTTCTGAAAAATTTCTTTGTTTTTTAAGTATGGTTAGGTTTTTATAGGTAACATAAAATGTGAATTGCCCTATAACTTGGACTTGGTCACTACCTTTGCATAATGGAAAACCAATATTATCATCTGCGCTCTTTGATTTTGTTATGCCTGATCTAATTGGGATGTCGTTATTATGCGTTGCTACAGCGAATGGAATTTGATCGCACTCGAGAACTAAAAATTTTCTACTTTATACACATTCCTATGTACCATATACCTACTCGTATAATGAAAGTATTGACAGCAAAGCAAAAGCAAACAAAAAATTTCAGTTTTTCGTTAAATGCTGCTAACAAATGCCGTATAATTTGTTTACGAGTGTTTGGTTATACGGTATACCTACCGCTTTAAATTAATTATTGCAAAATGTTTTCTTCTACTACTACTACAAAATGTATCTTCTACTTCTTCTACTAATATCTATCCTACTGCTTTACTGTTTCTAAATGTTTCTTCGTAGCCCTCGAAATCGATAAGCGACTTTGTCATGTTTAAACTATCGAACTAACCGAATTAATATTAATACATATTAACATAAAATTAGATTTTAGTTAGTTCCTAATTTTGTATACATATACGAATACGGAATGTGAAAAATTCAAACTGAAATTAAACTCAAACTTGACAGTGAATCGTTATCTGACTTGATATTTTACTGACTGCGCCAAACTGCCTCAATCTACGATGTACATATCTGACTCCAGCATTAAGAAATAAACTCAGTCAATGCAAATCAAAAGTAAAAAACTTTCAAGAACGCCCATAGAGTTTGGCAAATGGGACATTTTGCGCTCACTAGGACTCTTATCTATTGTTGGTGAGCCATTCAGATTCACAAGTCTGATCGCAATAAAACCTTCTGTGATGCTTACGTACCCATTTTGAAACTTGAGTTATAGTGAATTCCGTAAATTGAGTGAAGTCATTTTTACAGAATTTTTGTATGGCAGCTATGTACGTAGGAGATTCGTTGTATTTTGTTCATATTTATAACTGTATCGAAAACTATGGGAAAATAGACGTATAATAAATTACAAAGTCGTAGCCTCAATCGTTCTAAAGTAATCGGTCAATTTTCATGGATACGTGTTATAAGGACTTTCGTATGACTCCTCCATAAAGAAGCGGGACCATTTCGTCGTATAAGTTTTATTTAATAATTTCAAGGTCAAGGCGTTCTTATGCAATCCGGCGTTTAAACAGACAGGCAGAGAGACGGACCGAATTTTTGGTCATCAATGAACCTTTTTGCCTAAGCATCCGTTTTTTACGTTACAAACTTTTGGTGTGGATTAAACTTATATTCTACTGATTTCATTTAGAGTGTGATTTGAATTCGTACATCATAGAACTTTCCAGCTTTTGAAATATAACTAGTGTTAGCCATTTTAAAACAAGAATTATCGTATAAGAAGAACCAGTTAATAAACAATAACGACGAAAATTTTGTCACCGAATTATATATGAGTTTTTTTTGGCTAGCTTTGGCAGTGAAGAGAAGTTTCGAACTGGAATCAAGCACTAGGATTAGGTCTGTTTTTTTTGCCTGCACTTTTTATATTTTGTTACACTTTTTTACACTAGCTCTCGAGTGAGTGCACAAAAGTGGTGGGTAAGTGGCAAGCTTACTGTTTGAGTATAAGTTTGTGTCATCGCGGTGACGTCAAATGTTGTTTAGAAAAGTTAGTGCAAAAAAGTGTAAGAAGTACAGGCAAAAAGAATAGACCTACTGCCATGCAATTGGAAGTATGACAGTTGAAAACTCTTCAGTGGAAATGCCAGTTTTAAAACTCAGTTGAAAACAACATAATGTCCGAAGGAGCTGTTTCATCATGGGGTATTTTTTCATCAGCGAGATTATTATGCAATTCCGAAACACTCGTGCAATTGTTAATGTTGCTGAAGTTTTTTCTTATGTGCGTCATTGAAGTTTTTTGTCATCTAATTTACCAGGTTCTGTGTTAATTGTACTAAAAGGTAAACACATGAGTGTATGGATAGTCCAACAACTACAAAAACCCAAATTATGGAAATTTTTTTCTTTAAAGTTCAGTGTTAATGTAATATTTGCAAAAAAATAAAAGTACCTACACTCAGTCACAAAAGTCTACATACACCGCTTAATTATGTTATATAAAGAAAACAACAAACACTAAATTCAAATCAAAACAGCTAGAATATACAATAATCAATAAACAAACAACAAAGTAACAAAAATACCAAAAGAATCCGTTATTTCTTTAGAAAAACGAAAAAAGGAGCGATGAGCACACCACAAAAGTCTACATACAGCAAAATTAATTCAACGAATTGCATTTTCTTAACTGTCATTTCTCCGAAATTTGAAAACTGTTGACTGTATTGCTTTTTTGTATTTCACTATTTTGTTTTGAGTTAGTTTCGATAAGCGATTGCATTTAAATAGTGGAAAAATGAGCTCTAGAAAAGGAATTTCGAAGGATATACGCCTTTTAGTTGTTAGATTGCGACAGGAAGGAAAATCTTTGGGCGAAATCGCCGGAATAGTTAAAGTGAGTCGTCCCACCGTCCAAGGCATTGTAAATAAAATTTAAATTTACTGGCAGTATCGATAATAAGCCAAGATCTGGGCGACCTAAAGTGCTAAGTGAGCGTAATACTCGATCAGTATTAGAAAAAGTGAGAAAAAATCCTAAGATAACTGCACCTGAGTTGGCGAAATATATTCAGAATGACTTCGGTAAAGTCTTACATCCTGAATCTCTGCGAAGAACATTACGATCTGCTGGCTATCATGGACTAACCGCAAGGAAGAAACCGTTTATATCTACAGTAAATCGGCAAACGACACTGTCCTTTCACTTTGGATACAAATTCGAAAATCACAAAAAACACGTATTTTGAACTAAAAAAGGACCCTCAGAAGAGATTGTACAAGAAAGTGATTGAAGTAGTTTAATGGATGCATGTCTTCACTAGCGCGAATACTCGTAATATTACAATCAATCATCATCTACAGCTACTCCCATAATTATTGGGTCGAGACCAAAAACAATATTTGGGGCAAAATTGTGACTGAAACGAGGAAATAAAAAAAAAAATTTCATTTGTTATTGTATGTACTATATACTTACGGAAATAAGTGTTTTTTTCAAAATATATATTACGCAAATATATGAAATAAACAAAACAATTCAAAAAAATCTGCCAACAATCTGGGCGTAACTTTATTATTTTTCCGGTAGAAGTTAGGAACGCGTTCAATTCTGAAATGCGGTGGGGGCTACTATGTGACTGAAAACCTATCAAAAAGAACAAGATCGTGGAAGTGAAATTCTGATTGGATCTGAGAGATATGGAATAATTTATGAAAAAGTACACAATCACTTTACACCCCCTTAGGGGTCAATTATGGAGAATACATAGAATAAAACTAAATTCAATATATGGGACGAGGTAGTAGATATGTCGAAAATCGTGGGGAAATATGCATTCTATTTTCACAGATATTTTTTTTGCCCCCCTTCTGAACGCCAATAGATATTGGTTTTTTTTTTTATTCAAAATTATTTTTCTAGTTGATTTAGATATACACACCGAGTTTCAACATTGTAGCTTAAGCCGTTCTATATATAGGAAAAACACCCCCCACTTGTACCACACTACCCTTAGGGGTCGAATTTCAAAAAACCTTGAAAACACTTTCTAGGTATTCATACGAAGAATCCGTAAAATAAAAATGAATTCAATATTTGGAAAGACCTAGTAGATATGACGAAAATCGGGAAAATATATGCATTTTATATTTATTATATTTACAAATAATTTTTTTTGCCCCCCTTTCTAAACGCCAATGAATATTCAAATTTTTTTTATCACAATTACTTTTCTAGTTGATTAACATATACACACCGAGTTTCAACTTTCTAGCATGAACCGTTTAATAGTTAGGAAAAAAACCCCCTACCCCCGTAGCATACTACCCCTAAAAAAAATTATATTTTTCCAACATTCCGCTACTATAGCTCTATCTAAATACCAAGTTTAAGGCTTATATCATTACAGGTTCTCAAGATATAAGCATCGGAACTTTTTCCTTTTCACCCTCCCCCACCCTCCCCCTCTACACCCACAACCCCAAATTTTTTTTCCCTACTAGAGCTTAGTTAGCGCTACTTCTGGTAAAAATTCTAAGCATCTATCTTACACTGTTCTTGAGACATGAAATGTGTTTGATTTGAAAAATTCTCATCCCCTCCACTTCTATGCTCCACCTCCCACTTAAAAAATTTTACTTTGATCAATCTTTATTTGTCGATCTTTATACCCAAACCGAATTTTATTTTTCTAGAGCAATTGGTTCATGAGATATCGTAATCTTAAGTTTTTCACCCCCCACCCCCATACACAACTTCCCCCACCCAAAATTTTTCTTGATTCTGTTCTCCTAGTATAACTACAAATATTTGTTAAGTTTGAATGGTGTGCCATTAACGGTTTAGGAGATATGGATTTTAGAATGTGTCTATCTCGCCTTTTTCGGGTTTCGGACGCATTACATTTCCCCCCACTCCCACACCCCTTGATCAATATTGTCAATTTTTCTGTAAATGGGTCTACTATCAGAGCTTTATAGAAATTCCAAGTTTCAGCTTCCTATCATTAGGGGTTACTGAGATCTAGAAACCAAAATTTTCGGTCTAAAACACTTCCCCCTCCTTCCCCCTCACACCCCCACCCCTAAATATTTGGTCACTTCAAGGCGCCTACCCCGTCTATTCGTTAAAAAAATTTCAATTTAATATCTCAAATCGTTTGGCAGCTACGAGTCTCCAAACGATCTTGCGTACGGCGGACGCCGTACGGCGTACGGCGGACAGACGGACTGAAAATTTTTATTGCTTTTTTCGCGTCTACTAGTTATGAAACGTGAAAATAAAAATTTTGAGGGTAGCAAATTTTTTTTTTTAAAAAATCAATCACAATACTTAATTATTAAAATAATAAAGTAAAATGAAATCTTACATCACATAATTATTGGGTCGAACGAATTTTTTGTACTTTTTTCAATTTAAACAACTAAATTAATATTTGGTGGGATCTCCTTTCTTATTCAGGATCCACTTACATCTATTTCGCATTAATTCAATAAGTTTCCGGTTAGCTGATTCGAAAATTTCTGTCCATTCATCTTGTGGAACCCTTTTGAACTCCGGTGTACTGCTAATTGGGTGAATCCTGCTTCTATCATCAAGCTCCTCCTGAAAATATCTTCTGGGAGCAGATTGGTGGAAGGTGGAAGAGTGGTGGTCGGTTTTTTCCACTTTGTGACACTTGTAGTGTAGGAATTCTCGAATGATATGTGCCGAATGTTTAGAATCTTATCTTGATAGAATTGAAATGTTTCTAGAATTCACATTTCCTCTGAAGATGTTTTCCATTTATTTCTTGAAAATGTGTAGCAATACATTATTGGTCATAGTGCCATCAATAAAAACCATGTTTTCAACTGCTGAGAACGATATACAGCCAATCCTCCCAGATTTCTAGTCAGACGCCTTACCCGCTCGGCTACGACTGCAGTTGCAAACTTTTATTTTTATGTCAACTTAATCTGATTTAACTTACTATAAAGCTCAAATGTTGAAATAACTCGCGAACCACCAATTTCAGGAATATATGAATATGTCCACTACCTGTCCAGTAGTCTCGAGAATGCCCATGCAAAATTTGGAAAGGAACGGTTCACAGGTGTAGATTTTCATCGTAATTTCCATAAAAACTGACTTTATTTTATATAAATATTAGATAATACAGATAGATAGATAGATAATACAGTATTGTTGTCGATTTTTAAAAAAAAAAAATTTGCTGCCCTCAAAATTTTTTTTACCACGTATCATGCATGATTAGTAGACACGAAAAAAGCAATAAAAATTTTCGGTCCGTCTGTCCACCGTACGCCGTACGTCGACCGCACCACTTATCTCCTGAACCGTTAATAGCAAGCAATTAAAACTTAACAAATATCTGAAGTTATACTAGGAGAGTAGATTGAAATAAAAATTTTGGGTGGGGTAGTGGCGTACGAGGGTGAAAAACTTAAGACTTTGATATCTCACAAACCAGTTGCACCAGAAAAACAAAATTCGGTTTGAGTATAAAGCTTGATAAATAAAGATTGCTCAAAGTAAAATCGTACGTAAGTGGAGGGGATAAGAATTTTTCAAAAATAACACTTTTCACTTTTTTCAACAACAGTGTAAGATGGTTGCCTCAACTTTTTACCACAAGTAGGCCTAATAGAACCCTAGTAGGGGTCTGGGTGTAGAGGGTGTGGGTAGGGAAGGGTGAGAAAGAAAAAGTTCCGATGCTTATATCTTAAGAATCTATAATGATAGAAAGCTGAAACTTGGTATTTAGATAGAGCTATAGAAGTGGCATGGTGGAAAAATAATTTTTTTTTAGGGGTAGTATGGTACGGGGGTGGGGGTGTTTTTCCTAACTTTAGAACGGCTTATGCTAGGAAGTTGAAACTCGGTACGTATATGTAAATCAACTAGAAAAGTAATTCTATATCTCTATTCTATATCTATATCTATAAAAAAAAAATTCGAAAAATCATTGGCGTTCAGAAGGGGGGGGGGCAAAAAAAAAATATCAGTTAATATAAAATGCATGTGGTAAAAGCGGGTAAGATGGTATAGGTTTTCTGCATTCTTGCTGTCTTCAAAAATAAAAAAGATATTTCGATAGCGATTCTTGTAAATAATACTTTATTAACAAAGCTAACATAAAAATTTCAGCAAAATAAAATAATATTCAGTATCCAAAAAGCCGACTCTCCTTCTAGGCTGGAAGGTGGTATATAGTATTAGGAGAGATGGATCTTAATTTTTTGAATAAGAATTAACTGTTTTTATTTCACATTTTTGTCGCCACAAGTTTTGGATGTACATATTTACTTTTCTTCTTACACCCCTTTCTCCTAACTTCAACCCTTCACCCTCCTACTGAATACCCCCCTCTGTGTACCCTTATCGTTCTACCTCTCACCCTACATATTGTTCCCCCTCATCTACTTTCTCTGTCGCCCACCCCGCACCCTCCTCTCTACCCTCCACCCCCTCCCATCTCCCCCTGTAATGAGCCATCTCTCCTTCGCGAACGGACTTTCTACTATATTCACTAGAAAACATACACGTGCCACGTTGCCGTATTTCGACAAAACAAAACACATCACACCTCTTTCCACAAGTTTTCATCTATTTACGACAGTCTGAGACAGAAAAATCACTGCAAAATCGAGCCACGGGACAATGCAAAAAAAAATTCTTCAGATAAATACTCACTCGGATGATAATTGTAATTTTTTAATTTTTTTTAACCACAGAATTTAGAAAACCACTACTCACACTGAAGTTTCGTGTCCAACTAAAGAGACTAATCACTTATTTCGAGAGAAAAAGTAGCCACTCGCCGAGATATTCGATGTAGACCATCTATCCTACCGGACCATCTCACATGCTTTTACCCTATATTTTCACGATTTTCGTCATATCTACTAGGTCTTTCGAAATATTGAATTCATTTTTATTCTACGGATTCTTCATATGAATACCTAGGATGTGTTTTCAAGATTTTTTGAAATTCGACCCCTAAGAGGGTGTAAACTGGTTGTGTACTTTTTAATAAACTCCACCATATTTCTCAGGTCTGATCATATATCGAATATCTTTTCACTTCCCCAGGCATGTTTAATAATCACCTATTTTTAAGTTTTGTTTTTTTCAACCTCTAGACCGCATCCCGGAACATGACCCAATTATATAATTCATATGTTATACCCTTTTCTAACCGCTTCCCGAACTTTTTGTTAAGTTTTCAGTCACATAGTAACATACACCGCATCCCCGAATTGAACGCGCTCTGAACTTCTGCAGAAAAAATAACAAAGTTGCGCCCAGACTGTTGGCAGATTTTTTGCTCCATTGTGATGGATGGTAGACACCTCGTTATTTGCTCCCTCACGGAGTTCTCCTCAAATTTCCTAGTGGGTTTTGATATTCGGTAGTAATAGAGATATTAATATGGCTTAAAATTGGAAAACAATTGCCGTAAAGAAGGTAGGTAATACGTACTATATATGTATGTATGTATATAATTAGAAATTCTAACCACACGATATACTTATATTACATTTAAAAATCTAAGTATATATTTAGAATAACTGCACACATATACTTTACATCGTTTTCAGATTACAGTATCAAATTTCTTGATATAGTTGTTGATTGATCTGTGGATTGCGGAAGATACTCGTTGATTTTATATGGTTTCTGTTAGTATCGAGGTAACAGAAAACACGCAAATCGTTCTGTTATTTGTAAAGTGTATTGCTAAGAAAAGAACTCCAGAAAAAGTTTATTTGTGGTTAATAACTCTAAACGGTAGTCATATTTTAAAAAAAAAATTTTAAGACGCTGATCGTGTGTTAGGGATCAGCCTTTAATATATGTAGTACATTGGGGAGACCAGGAATGGTTGACTATGGCTATTGCGGAAGGATGATTACCAGGCCATAACTGTGAAGCAATCGAAACGATTTGTATCCGCTTGTTTTCAAGTTCGCTGTCATCTCACCGCTACGTTTTTGTCTCAACGGGGAGTGCTGAAGAAATTTTGTTTACTCTCAGATACTAAAGTAAAACTAATTTTTTGCGTTCTCCAGGTTCAGTCAAGCCTCATAATGTTTCCAGATGTCAATAATACTGAAGATGTGACATAGTTTGGCAAATCTGATCCGTTTATAGGTTACTTTGGAGTTCCTCGGGGGTTCCATTTGGGCCACTTTTGTCAACTGGCCTATCCAATGAAGGTTTTCTAATTGTCATGTCCTCAAGGACAGCGTGATTAATCAACAGTCGAGAATTTCTTGTTGGGGTGACGCCGGAAAACAACTAACATTTAATAATATTGAAACTACTGATGATAACTTTCCGTCATATTTGATGATGACTTAAAAATCTATAGGTACTACATATTTGTTTTGACCAGATTAGCAATGATCAAACTGTTAAGGATCTAGGAACTGTAGTATTTGTTACGGAGCTTCTACTTTTGCATCATATTATAATTGCATGCTTATATGGCTCAGCGCTGTGAGGACGGAAATTTCGTGTAAATTTCACGCCATACCAGTCGCCTGGCTAAATCACAAAATTAGCGTTAAGTAATTATAAACTGTAAAAATTAAACTATACTTGAAATAAATCTAACCGAAACAGATAAGAAAAAACCCAGGCTTGAAATATAAAACAGGTAACGAAAAAAAACAAAGAGAAAATATACAGGAAACATGTCACAAGAAACATGGAGAAACTACAAACATAAAACACATAATGGTATAAACACAATTGAGACGAACTTCGCCAGCGGTAGCGAAGTTCGCTGTCAACATTTTAAAACTGTACCGCAACACAGTACTGACGCAGAATTACGACGGCGAGCTAACGAAGTTTGTCTCAATTGTGTTTATACCATAACATAATACACAAACCTGAAAAACAATACAACAATACAGAAGGCTAGAATACAACACAGGAATTTAGGAATATACCTGGAAAATGGTCTACGGGATAACAACACCGCCCAAACGACGCGGTGTGGCAGATAAACCTGCCGACAAATACACAAGGTCGCAGTTTGTACTATATGCAAGAAGCATGTACCGACCACGAATTATACCAAACTGAAAACAAACGCTAAGACGAAAATACTTCATGCCTGGAAGATGTTTGTCACCAAATATATAGCAAAGTGTTGCTGCGTCACAATAATCAACAGAACCTATTAGATAATTTTGCCCGTGTTATTATTACTCAATTCAATATTGGCATTTTATGTTTATGTCCGAGTTATATGCGCTTGACATAATTTAGTAGTCCATTATCAGCAAAGCGTCTTTCCGTTATCAAGCGTATTTTCATTAGCAAGCGTCTTTCAGTATCAAGACAGTCTCTTCCTTTCTAGATATCCATACAAGGAGAAGCCCTTGTATCAACATTTTGGCGATCGTGACAGGACCAGAACAGTACTGCGAAGTACTGATTTTGTTGTCGTCAATAAATGGCGTTAGACTTATAATTCTGTTATTCCTACCCAATTGATTTCCCTTTGTCAGCTCCTTTAACTCCTCGGCAAAGCTCTGAGCTTGAATGTGACGCACAATAATGAATAAAGCTTTGTCGATTTCTTCGATTGCCAGGGGTCCGCTCAGAAGTTGATTATTTCGCAGGTTTCTCGCGAATCTGTAAATGTTGGCTACAACGTGAAGCAAGTGTTTAAACGAGTTTCGGTGGTCGATAGTGTCAACGAAATGAGACCCATGGCTAACTGTAAGCAATGATATGCGTTGTCTCAATTCAGGTTGATCACCCTCCATTATAGCTTCCTCTGAAGGCCAGTCGAACGGGGATTTTATTAGAAACTCAGGGCCGGAAAACCATAAAATTGACTGCGTTAACTTACTCGGTGTCATTCCTCTGGATACTAGGTCTGCAGGATTGAGAGTAGTGTTTACATACTTCCAATGGCTCTTCATACTTGATCGTTGAATGGAGGCTATCCTGTTTGCCACAAACGTCTTGTACGATGACGATTCCGCATTTATCCAGCTGAGAACTATCTTGGAGTCACACCAATAGAAAATTTGCTCGTCATCAACCTCCAGTAGCTGTTTGGTTGGTTGGTTTGGGTGGCAGCTCTGTCCCTAGACAGAGCACAATTAGCTCAAAGGCCGTTTTGATACCACAAACTCGTTAACCTGGATGTTAGGGTTAGGGGTTGTTGGGACTGGGAAATTAAGGGGTGAGTGCGGGGAAAAAATTGATCCAGTTATAGCCATCCTGTACTGTAGCTGTTTGACTCGATTGGTTATTTTAGCTAACATTTGCGCCGCGCAAAGCTCTAACCGCGGCAAGGTGACTGATTTCGTTGGTGCAACCTTAGATGCTGCGCATAGCAGCCTAACAGCCGTTTTTCCATTGATGTCGGTTGATCGTAGATAAATAGCTACCCCGTATGCCTTTTCTGATGCGTCGGAGAATCCGTGGATCTGCATTAACGCCTTCGTTGTTGTCATGCAAGCCTGCCTGGGTATCCGCAATTTATCTAGCATTGGAAGCTCATCCCTGAACATTATCCAGCGTGTGTGGAGTTCCTCTGGAAGTGCTGCATCCCAATCTAGCTTAAGCTTCCATAGATGCTGAAGAAATATCTTAGCGTGAACTATTACGGGGTTGATGAGACCAAGTGGATCGAAAATATGTGCAATGTCTGAAAGAATAGATCGCTTCGTTACTTTTTTATTGATCGACCAGTTTGTTTGGATCGAAAATTGGTCCGACTTAGGTATCCACGTTATGCCTAATGTGTTGATGCCTTTGTCGTCTTTGTCATCCAAATCTAACTTTAGCTTGATATTTTCGTCGGATATTGTGGCCAACAGCAGAGGGTTGTTAGCGCACTACTTTCGAAGGTTAAACCCTGCAGCTCGTAGATGTCCCTTCAGCTGTGATTGCAGTTGAAGAGCTTCAGTCAAATCGTTACTGCCAGTCATCACATCATCCATGTAAAAGTTGCGGGCGATCACCTTTGCAGCTAATAGATATGCGCTAGCTGCAGCCTCGGATAAGCTTAGCACACATCTTGTTGCGAGAAAAGAAGCTGGTGTAGTGCCATATGTTAATGTTTTGAGCCTATAAAACATCAACTTTCTGCTGCTATTGGGTCGATACACTATTAGCTGATAATTTTGGTCCTTGGAGTCTACCAGTATTTGACGGTACATTTTCTCGATATCCGCAGTGAACACGTATTTATGTAAGCGGAAACGTGTTAATATCGAAAACAAATCCTCTTGTATTGCCGGTCCCTTATAGAGAATCTCGTTGAGCGAAACATTGCTTGTTGATTTGCAGGATGCGTCAAATACTACTCGAAGCTTAGTAGTGGTACTAGTCGGCTTAAGCACGCAGTGATGAGGGATGCAATAGTGCGATCCCATTATCTTCGATTCCTCAACCTTTTCCATGTGATTTAATGCTAAATATTCGGCCATGAAATCCGTGTATTGAAGCCTTAATGCTTCGTCCTTCATCATCCTTCTTTCTAAAGATAGGAATCTGCAAATCGCGATGTCCTTAGATTGACCCAACGCTGCGGGGTTTTTACTAAAGGGTAGCTTGACAATGAAACGACCAGATTGGTCACGAGAAGTTGATTCCCTGAAGAATTCTTCGCAGTACTGTTCTGCTTGAGCTCGTGATTGAATTGGATTACAGACCTGCTCTAAATCCCATATTCGTTGAATATCTGCATAGGTGTCGCCTTCAATATTCATTCCACAAAACGCACTTGTGGATTTATGTTTTGAAATTTTACCTAGGACGACCCATCCAAATATCGTATTTTGAAGGGTGGATAGTGATTTGTCAATTTGAATTTGTCCCACGGATATGAGTTCGTAGTAATGCTCTGCTCCAATCAGTAAATCAATTTTGCCGGGTTTGTTGAAACTCGGATCTGCAAGTTTGATGTTGGATGGCAGGCTCCAATGCTTAACGTCTATCATCTGAGCTGGTTGAGCACTCGTTATTCTTGGCAAAATAACCGCCTCCAAACCTACAGCAAATTTGTTAAACCTCGCCTGGATTGTGGTGTGCAGACGCTGTTGCGCTCTATGCTCTCGGCTTCCAATACCGGTGATAACTGTGTCGCAGTGCGTGTATTGAAGATGAAGCTGCTTAGCTAATTCGGCCGAAATGAAATTAAGCTGTGAACCAGAGTCGAGAAGCGCGCGACACTCAATCAAATTGTTATGATTGTCCTTTACATGTACAACTGCAGTAGCAAGGAATACATAAGTTGAACGGCAATCTTCCTCCACTCCGGATGTACGTGCAGTTGATGGAATGGGCAGATCATCAGTCATTGTTGTGTGAGCTGCTACCTGACTGTCTTTATTCTCCTCATGTAGGAGCGTGTTATGTTTCTTGTTACACTTTCTGCATCCTCCCAATGAGCGTTGATTGAGGAAATGCCCATGCTGCAAACAATTTATACACAGTTTATGACTCCTAACCGCTTGGTTACGAGCCCTGACGTCGAATTTTAAAAATTTAGGACAAGCATACATTGCGTGTGAAAGCTTGCAAATCGGACAAGCTGATGAGTCCGATGCGACTAGTGCTGCGCCCTTTGAACGCGTCTCTGCTTGAGACCGTTGTCCAGAAGCTTTTCCCAAAGTCTGCAGAGAATGGAAACGTGCCTCCAAGAAGTTTAACAGCACTTGAATACCTTGTACTTGCTTCGGATGTTCCAAAGCTTGCTCATACAAGGCGTGCGTTAATCGATCCAATTTTTTTGTTGTCACATGAGTAGGGAACGCATCCCAGGACTTGGTTGATATGCCAAGGTCTTCCAATCCTAAAATGCATTCCTTCGTGACATCATGTAATGCCTTGATACCGGAAACAGAGTCGAGCTGAACTATTAGTTGACCCAACAGTCGGTTGAGAATTGTAGTCACCATCATACGCTGATTGTCATAACGCTCTACCAAAGTATCCCAAGCCGAGTTGTAGCTGGCCTCTGTTACAGGAAAATGCTGAACTAACCGTTTGGCCTCTCCAGACAAGTTAGCCATCAAATAAAATATTTTTTCTGTCTTATTTATCTGCTGCTCATGAATCAGTTTCCGATACAAACCAGAAAATGACTTCCACTCCAAATAATTACCATCAAAGACAGGTAGTGTGATACGTGGCAGCTTCACTGACGATGAACTGAAGTGCTGATTCGTTTGCGTTGGCATAACGCTCTGCAGTAGCTCCCTTAACTTAATGATGAAGTCCTGAGCACCTGCTTCTATATCGCAAATGTCGTTAATGTTGTAATTGTACTCGTCAGGAGTACTGCAGACGGACCATATCGTCTGCAGTATTCCTGACGAGTACAATTACAACATTAACGACATCACAAAATCGAGGACGAGGAGGGAACCAGTCGTCAGTACTCATGCTGGGACAAAGATAGTAGAGTTATACTTCCTTTCTTTTGACAGTATGGAGAAACTGAGCTCGATCGGTTCAACTTGTGATGTTGGTCTTGCGGGGTTATACTTCCACCCAATAAGCAAGTCTGAATCGAACGAAGAACTGAGCAAGGTCAACGACGAAGACGTAGCAACGCAGTCAACGCAGCACAGACGAAGCCACAGCAAGACGTCAAGCAAGCAGCACAGTCCAGCAGCACAGACGTAGCCACAGCAAGATGTGAGCGAAGCAAACGACGAAGCAACGCAGTACAGATGTAGCCACAACAAGACGCCAAGCGAAGCGTATGACGAAGTAACGCAACGAAACCACGAAGGCGTAACGGAGACGTAGCTGCAGGAAGCCAGGACAACGACGACGTGGCGCAGCCAGCGCAAACCAACGCAGCAGAGACAGAGCAGGAGCAGAGACAAGCAGAGCCGATGACTTATACGCCAAGCCAAGCACCGACGAGCATAGTCACGCTGGAGCCCTCCAGAAGATGTTGCACCGGGATAGGATCAAAGAAGGCAAGGAGAGTTGTACCATGGGTCGAGCTACAACCAGTTACGACAAGCACGACGAACGACGCCAGTAACCTGAGGACCAACCGCAGTGCCAAGACAATCACCGCAATGCCACACACACAGAAACGAAGACAAGAGGTACCAAGGTTACACAGAAAGACGAATACAGGAGGTGCCAAGGCGACGCAGAGAGACGTAGACAGGAGATGCCGTGGCCACAGAGAGAGACAGAGACAGGGATGAGCAGAGCGAAGGATGTCAAGGCGAGCGCGCACATCGGAAATATGGAACAAGGACGACGGCCAGGAACTAACTAGGACGTAGCAGCGGTATGAAACGGCAGCCAGGACCCAAAACCAAGTGAAACCAGCTGAAAAGCGGCAGCGAAACACGAATCGAGTCACGCGAATAAGACGAAATAATGAAATATGAAATCAAATACTGTGATAATTTGATTACTAAGAATAGTGTAGAATTATAACGAACGGTATAACATAGTTATACAGGATTGAATTAGAATTAAAGTGAATATTTATATTACAATAATAAAGCGAAGTCATAGCAAAAATAAATGTTTTGTAACGAAACTGGCACCCAATGAGCTTACCCCGGATTTGAGTCGTTACAGCGCATAGAATTCTTGGTTTTATCTCGCATAATTCGAAGTCTTTTACTAACAGCCATACTCTAAAATACGTATGACTACTGTGGCTTAGTGCAACCACACCAGGAGCACCTTTCTCTAATATAAAGTTCTCATGGGAGCGGAATAGATACCATTCATCATAAGTTTCTTGTTTCGATAGCATTAGGCTAGTCACTTAGACCATTCAGTTGGTAAGTCGAAAGTGAGTTATTTCGACAGATTGGAAATCCACCCTCTACCTTGACGAAATCCTACGCACGGGCAGAATCGATATTCGGGATAATGGCGAATATATTGAGTTTGCTGACTTCATGTGACTAATGCCTAATTTACACTGCGGCGATATGTCTGGTAATCGTTAGTAAAGGATAGTACTATGGGAAATGTTCACGGGCTAGAAAAGAACAGAGATAGAAAAACATCAGCCGACGTGTCAAATTTAGTTGTGCTTATGTGTTCCCCTTTCAATTCTGGTCAGGCCTAATGCCTTAAGGTACGTAAAGTTTGTGTCAAAACTTAATGAATCTTATACCCAACTACGATAGCCTTAAGGTAAGAGAAGTTTGACAGCTAAAAAAGACAAATGTCGGCCGTCAAATACTCATCAAGAGAGTGTAAATTAAAATAATTTTTTCTTTTTTAAAGTGGAGTTAACTATAACTCACAAGTCTGAAGTCACAAAGTACAAAAACTTCGGAAAATCTGTGAATAAATGTCAAACGCATAAGTTTGCATAAAATTCTACGCTCAGAACCGTACACATAAGTTTTAACGAAAGTTTGGAAAAGTCAACGAAAGATGCATTAAGTCTATTCTGGCTGTCAACGTGCATTTCTATACAGTCGTAGAAAGACTTAAGGTGCCTTAAGGCTCTCTAAGTCAATTCTGGTCAGGGCTAATGTCTGCTAAAAAAAAAACTGCTAACAATAATTTACAAATATTATTCTGCTAAAAATTTCGCTAACTATAGGTATTTAGCAAAATGTTTGTATTAAATACTTAATTTTCATAAAGTAGTTGATAAATTACAACTGTAAAAGTGGTGTATGACGCACAAGCAAAGAAGTAATGTAAGAAATTTTCCCTATTTTTGAATTACTTTATGAACTATACTTTGATATGTTGTATGTGGTCAACCAAAATATTTCAAATAAATATGGAAAATTTCTTACATCACAACATTTTTTTCCCAATTTTTATTTATTTATCTAAGACATAAAAATAACTATTATATCCTCTATTTCATAAAAAAAAAAATGTTAATATGGAACTTTTGATGGTTGTTTTTTGGCGTCAGAGGAGTTTCTGGCCTAGTAGGATGCTGACTCAATCCCATCTGATGACGAAACAGCTCCTTCGAACCTAGTCCAAACAGCTCCTTCGAACCTAGTCCAACGCCGTTTTAGACTGGCATCTTCAATGAAGGTTTTTCAACTCTCGAGAGTCCTTTTTGGTAGTAGTCAGTAATCACGACAGCGATCGATCCCATTCGGGCTTTCGTATTGGTGTTTCGAACAAAAAACTCTTCTGGCCAAAAAATTCTTAATAAAAACGACTATTTAAGCAGAATCGTCATAATGGTTGTCCTTTCAATTCTGCTAAAAGTTCTGCTAAATTTTTGAAGAAAAATTTTACTGCTAAAAAGTATTTTTCTCTGCTAGATTTAGCAGAATTTCTGCTAAAATGGCAATACTGGTGCGGTATCGTAAACACCAAAATTCTCTTGAATCTAATTTTTTTTTCTTTTTTTCTGTTCTAGTTTTCATCCTTGAAGTTCGCATCGAGACTCTCAGTCGTCAGTCAAACATATTTCAATATTTTGTCTCTATTTCTTTTCTTTTTGTAAGTTATACCTTATATGTTAAAGTTTTCGCAAAAGTGGTGTCCGAGTGTTCTTTGAAAGTTTATATCTCTGGTAATTATTAAAAAAATAACTTACTTATCCTAACCAAAATTCCCTTGAATCTATTTTTTTTGTGTTTTTTCTGTTCTCAGTCGTCTCTTCATCGAGACTCTCAGTCTCAGTCTTCTTTTCATAAGAGAATAATTTTTAACGTGTATAAAGTGTGTATGTATTTGTACTCGCTAAACCACATTTTTCCTAATTTATTAATGAGTCGTAAAAAATGACTCTTCTCGGATGGCCATTTTGGTATGCCCAATGAGTCGTTTTTAATGCATTTGCGAACTCGTAAACGAGTGAAAGGCTCGTAAATTATGACTCTTTTATGTATTAATTACGATACTTTTTGTTTGCTGGGATCCCATAATAAGGTTTGTTGTTATTTGGCAGTTATACAGTGCGTGCTCCAGTGTAAAGCCAAGTACTGTGTTCCGAGCGAAATGAAATGAACTGTCAAAGTCCATATAAAAAAAATTAAATTATCATTCATATTTCACGACGAATATAACAACGAACGAAATATTCGTTTTTCAGTAGGGGAATATGGGGAGACTTGATCACCCTTTTCTATTTTGTGATATAACTCAAAAAATATAAGATAAATTAAAATGGTCTTTAAACTATGTCTTAGAGCATTAAATAAAGTATCATATAGAATAGTCCAGGTAAACATAAAAAGAAAGAATCACAGTTCTTTTTTCTTTTTTAGTATGCAGTCCAAAGGAATCAAGTCTCCCTAATTAAAGGAGACTTGATTATAGGTTAGGGTAGTCTTGATCCAAGGAGAATCACCATTATATGGTTGTAGATAAAAAAATTGATATGATAAACACAATTAGGCATTTATTGAATAATAAATTTATTAATTAAATTATCATAAAAAAGTAACAAAAACACAAGTTTTTTTCTTAAAATTATTAGTTTATTATGAAGAATAGGCTTAAAAATAAAAATTAAGATTTTGTAAGCCTAAACTGTTCTTCAGTATTTTTGTTGAATCTTTCTTACGCCCTTTTAGAATATCCTTTCTTGGGGCTGCTTTCGGAAAGAGTCTTATATCTTTTGGAGTTGCACCCAACCACTGTCCTGTCTAATGTTAGGTCTTGTGAGGTGTGTGGGGAGGTATAGTGAGAAGGTGTATCCCATTTTCCTTTGAAAATTTTAAACATTCAATACCAATATGACGGCTGCGATTATTCATAATAATCAAAAAAGGTGACTCCAAAGAACACTTGCTGAATTTTTGAAATGCTGCAACCATTTTACGAATTTGTCCTCAGTCATCCATCTTGTTGAATGTGTGGTTCCATGTGTTCCTGCTGGGACGTTCTTAATCATACGATCTTGCATATTTTACGCCGAAAGATCATGAAGGATGTGATTCCCAAGAGCATTAATAGCACAGCATACTGTAACTAGAAAACTCCACGTTCTCCAGATGTCATTTTGCCAACTGATTTTAAGCCCTTCGTAGCAACTACTTTCCTGGGCTTGTGAACTGTAGTCTATATTCCAAACGGAATTTGGTTGAAGATTTTACTTTGCCATTAAAGTACATATGTAAATTTGCAAAAAAAAATAGGATATGTTGTGCTTGTTAAAGCTAGTCGATCTTCTCAGACGTGTAGCTTCTGGGACACGTAAAGAAAGCTGAGGGCTTCTCCGCATGAACCCATAGAACCAATCGTAAATCACTGTTTCCTCAGTCCATTTGGTGATTCGTTTATTATTTGCTACTGAAAATTCGTATGCCAATTTTTGAACAAAATGCAATGATAAACCATGGTTAAGTTTGCTAGCCTTTTCTAGATAATTTGCTATCGAGCTCTCTTCCATTTTTGAAAAAATCTAAAATGTTCGTAATTTAATTGATAGTTGATATCCTTGTCTTGTGTTTTTTTCTGTCTATAGTATCGTTTTAGTGTCGTTATGTTAATTTGAAATTTTTATACTCTAGATGAACATATAGAGTATTATAAGTTTAATCCAGCCCGAAAAGTTTGTAACGCATAGAACCGAGCCTCGGACGAAAAAAGGTTTATATTATTTTGTGTTTATATTTGGCCAAAACCCCCAAATCCGTTTGCTGTCCGTCCGTCCGTCCGTCCGTCCGTCCGTCCGTCCGTCCGTCCGTCCGTCCGTCCGTTAGCACGATAACTCAAAAACGCGTTGACCTAGGAAGTTGAAATTTTGTCACAGCTTGTAAAATGGAAAAAGTAAGGCTAAGTTCGTTAATGGGCGATATCCTTCTAATCCTTCGGGTACCTCCCATATAAGAGTCCTTGAAACACGTTTTCCCAGTTATTGCTCGAATGCTTCAAGTTAGGAACTTGAAATTTTGCATACGTAAGGTTTAAAATGTTTGAATCGAATTTTCCGAATATGATGCAAATCGAATAAGTCCTTCGTGTAGCAGCCTAGAAAAGTCCTTCAAAAATGTATGCTTTTTACTGAATTCACTATAACTCCAGAACGAGTTAAAGCAGGAATTTAAAATTTTACAGGAATTAGTTTTGTACTAAAACCAAGACGGAGTTCATTAATTAGCGCCATCCGTTGACTCCTTTGGGTAGCTGTCATACAAAAGTCCTTAATAAACATATTCACCAATATTGCACGATAAGTTTAGAACGCTTTAATTTACGACTTTGAAATTTTATACACATTAATTTTTTAATAGTCGTAGCTGAAACTATTAATATGAAAAATATCCCATGAGTCACTCATGTAGTTGCCATACAAAAATTCTGTAAAATGTCCTAACTTACTTTATGGAAAATTTCTACCTGTAAGTAAAAGGTCATGTAATAATTGCTTGTGCACTCCTCATTCTTTTGATATATTTCCAACTTAAATATAAATCGGAGTTCAGTATTTCATCTAGAGTATCATACGGTTGGCTTGCAGCCGATCGTGACTGCGTTATGTTTTCGTTGTACCTCTAATTGAGCTGCCATCCATTACATCCTTCACAGCCTGCTCTAACTGATTTGCGTCTATTTGAGTGCGCTTTTTGGCACCTTCTTTGAGCTTGTATACTCACGGCATTTTCTCCAGTAGATAAAATAATCAAAAATTTAATGCACACATTTTCTGGGAGACTTGATCCATGAATCAAGTCTTCCTTGTTGGATGTGGATCAAGTGTACCCATTGTATACTTTTCTTTACTGATATCTATATCTAGTTTATAAGAAGCGATTTTTTAACAAGACCAACGAATAGATATTAGAAAAATCTCACCACGCCGTTGTTCATTCTGTACGACTGCACCGCCAACTTAAACTCAGGCCGCGCACATATGACAGTTCGACATGAGAAATGCCTCGATTTTGCCTCGATTGGTGACGTCATGGCTCGATCTCCATACAAAATCTTCACTCATCGAGGGGAAATCGAGGCATTTTCGCTCTTCGAAAATTCAGTTGCGCGGCTTTTATCCAGAGGGCAATGTCATGGACGGAATGGAAAACTGAAACTTTCAAAGTCGGCTGATCAATTTCCCCTTGCACATATCGGGTGATTTTTTCAAAACTCGTCGTAGTGTTAATACGACATAAAGCCTTGTTTCCATCTACGTGTTTTGTTTTCAAAAGCACGATCTGTTTCCATCTACATTTGAGTTTCATTTCCTGTTTTGAATGTCCCAGCGGAAAAATTCCAAGCGCTTCGATTACAAGCACTTAAGGAGGACTTAAAATGAAGGACTACATATCGAAGCAGTTTAGGAGCCCTTATCACATATGAAGATAAGATACTTTCAAATTGGTTTAGAGAATGTAAGATATGAACGAGGAGCGTCTTTGGAGCGCTCGTAAATAAAAAGAGCGCTCGTTAATGCATTTTCAAGCGCTTCATTTCCCGCTGGGTGACAGTTTGATCAGCTGGTGCGTTTGTTGATATTCATTTCACTGGAATTTTTAGGGCTTACTCTGACTAGTTTTCCTGTTTAGTATCGTAATTGAAACTAAAACTTGTCATTTTGTAATTACAAATTTGTATGAGAAATCGTGGGCTGTTTTCAAAAGTACGTCATTAAGGGTAGATGGAAACAAGGCTTAAGATTAAACATGTCAATGATTACTCTTCGTCGCTTTTAGATTTGTTTCATGATTTAAGGGAGGAAATAGTGCTGGCTGACCATGTAATTTAGATATTACGTTCTTAAACCAGAATTTCTTTGGGATTGATGAAAAAGTATACAGTATATAAAAGTACGTACGCTGTAAAATGTGGCTTTACTCTCTCACTAAATCCCCTCGTTTATCGAAATGATACTAAACGCACAGATACATAGCATAGTCAGCCAATTTCAATGACCTCATTCCATAGTGACAGGCTGGGCTCCTATCGTACATATGTAGGTACATACTCAAAGTTAACTGTATAAACAGATTATCCTCTTCATTTGATGTTAATCCTTAGTTATAGTTTGTTTACTCTTATTCGGCTGTAGATTCTTACCACATACGCTCAACAGACCAGGTTTCAGTAACATTATACGAGTATGTATTATATATGAGAGCATACACTTGGGAGTTAATTGTTGACAAAGGTGGAACGGAATTTCTGTTAGTTTAAATTTACTTATTATTGATTGTTGTTTCTAATTATACAAAAAAACAATCATATTAAGAAAGCATAAAAAACATAACGCAGTCACGATCGGCTGCAAGCCAATCGTATGATACTCTAGATGAAATACTGAAGTCCGATTTATATTTTAGTTGGAAATATATCAAAAGAATGAGGAGAGCACAAGCAATTATTACATGACCTTTTACTTCCAGGTAGAAATTATTGTATAGTGGCTACTCGATTTTTTGATTAATAGTGAGTTCCATAAAGTAAGTAAAAGGACATTTTACAGAATTTTTGTATGGCAACTACATTAAAGACTTTGTTTAAGTCTATCTGGCAGTGTCAAGGTTTAATTGTATTGGGCAAAATCCGGTTGGTTCAAAACCTGAAAAAGAAAAAATCTCTCTCGCTTGCTGACCAGCAAACAATAAGTTCACTTAAAACTACCACGAAAAAATTTTTATTTTTAAAATTAAATTAGCATTCGGCTTAACATTTTGGTGACCCCGACGTGATCTTGATCGCGATAATTAATATAAAAGAATAAGTGCATTTTGACAACAATCGGTTGCAAAAGTTTGTTGGTTCATTTTGGCGTATGCGAGTGCAGTGCAAATTTGCAAATTAGAATTTAAAATTATTGGTACATTTTGGGTACCACGACAAGCCGACAGTTTTTTCGACGGCATCGACAATTTGGTCGAAGTGCATGATCAAGTGCAGTGTCGTGGGAATCATACCGTTCAGACCTTAAATTCGTGCAAATTAAATTTCGATATCGATTAAATTTACATTTGGGTTTTTTACAAAATCGGAAAAAGTGCAATAGCGTGCTTGTGACTATTAATCGTCTGCGCAAAGAACGGGAATATCGTTTCTCGGGACAATTTACGGTTGCGCAGTAAATAGCGTTCGGCTATCGGGTGTTTGTCAGGATTAAAGAACGGTTCGCGAGCGGGAATATAGTTTTCCGTGGATTGTCGGACATTGATTTGTGCTTGCCATACGGATGCTGTAGCGGTTGGAAGGCGTAATTTGGTGGGTAAATATATATATTTGCATTTTTTCGAAAAGAACCGGCGACAAATATTCAAAATGGACGCCGAAGAAATGGCGAAGGCTAAAACCAGACGGGCAACAATGAAAGGCTGTATTACCAAAATTAAAAATTTTGTTGATCAAAATGTGGCTACCATAACCCGGGAAGAATTGGAAACTCGATTGGGATTGCTTGAAAGATATTTTCAACAAATTTTAGCTCTACAGGATGCTATCGAAACTGAGGAACCATCACAGCTAACACAACGTGATGAGCTCGAAGCTCAGTATTGCGGAACAAAATCAACAATCTTAAAATTATTGCATGGAATCAATGCACAAATCAACGAATCAATGCACAAATTCTCACCCGCGCAACAAGAAAAAATTGAACCTTCGTTTTTCGCCTCTAAAGTTCATCCTCGATTACCAAAGTTAGCTCTACCTAAATTTTCTGGGAACTATACGGAGTATATGAGCTTCATAAATAAGTTCAAGACTTTAGTGGGCGATTGCAAGGGTATAGACAGTGTACAAAAATTCCAGCATCTGTTAACTTGCCTCGAAGGCCAAGCGCGGGAATTATTAGAGGGACTATAAATAACAGATAGCAATTACACTCATGCCTTGGAGCTTCTAAAATCTCGCTATGAGAATAAAAGCCTTATATTTCAAGCTCATGTACGGCAATTATTCGATGTTCCCGTTGCTATAAATGGTATTCCGTCAGAACTAAGAAGCTTAATGGATAAACTTAACGTTAATTTAAGAGCACTTAATTCACTAGGATCGAAAGAGGAAATTTTGAACGTAATAATTCTACATATCGTTAAGGAAAAATTAGATGAGCAATCATTAAATAAATGGGAAGAATCTTTGGACTTTTCAGAGATTCCTACTTGGGAAGCATGCTATGAGTTTTTGAACAAGCGTTGCCAACAGTTGGAAACCAGAAACCATTCAATAGAAGTAAAGATCTCACACAATACCCGTTCCAAATTTGGAAATAAAGGAAATAAACAATCCACTAGTTTAGCGGCGTTCAACTTAAATTGTCTACATTGTCAACGGACAAATCATACGATCGAGCAATGCTTCAAATTTGCCAAACTCAATGTACATGACCGATTTAGGCAAACGAAGAAATTGGGTGTCTGCTTGAATTGCCTAAGCAAGGGACATATTGCGGATAAATGTGCCATGCCTCACTGTAAAATTTGCGAGGCTCCTCATAATCATCTTTTACACCGCTTCACTACTTCAGAGGCACAGTCTTCAAATCAAGGTCCCGAAACGTCACTGACAACTTCCAATTCGACGATTGAACCACCACAGGGTTCTTCCACTTCATTACATTCGCAACTTACTATCAATAATGCGGACCAGGTCATCTTGGCAACAGCGATAGTTTGGATAAAAAACAAATTTGGAGAATTAATTCCAGCTCGTGCGGTTTTGGATTCTGCGTCGACATTAAATTTTATAACAGAAGATCTGGCTGAAAAATTATTACTCAAGCGCCGTCGCCTGAACCAAGAGATCAGTGGAATAGCGGAAGTTTCCTCAAAATCAAAATTTTCGGTCAACGCAAGAATAAAATCACAATCAAAAGGATTCGAGACTGACTTGGAAGCGTGGGTTCTACCATGTATTACTGGTTTACAACCAGAAAGAAAAATAAACATAGCTAATTGGAATATTCCAACTAATATTCGGCTGGCCGATGCTGCCTTCAACATTCCACAAAAAATTGACATGCTTTTGGGAGCAGGTGTAGTGTACGACGCGCTGACTGAAGGAAGTGAAAATTGCAGGTGATCTCCCAACACTAATGAACACAGAGTTCGGGTGGATTGTCGGAGGACGCTATAACAGAAGCGCGAATATACATCAAAGTACAAGTTTGCTAGCTCAAACAAGATTGGAATATACTTACGAAAATCTGTCAGAACAGGTGGAACGGTTCTGGAAGGTTGAGGATTTAGTCACTAATGGGTCGAATTGGACGCAAGAAGAGCAAGATGCCGAGCGTCACTTCCTGGAAACAATTTCATTCTCTCCAGAAAGGCGGTTAATAGTTAAATTGCCTCTAAAATCATCCTCTAGCCAACTAGGTAGCTCTTTCGACATAGCGAAAAGACGATTCTTGAGCTTAGAGAAAAAATTGGGTAAAAATTCGGAATTAAAAGACCAGTACATTCAATTCATGCGAGAATACGAAACTCTAGGTCACATGAAGCCTATGGATAGCGAATGTGAGCTTGCTAAATACTATATACCGCATCATGCTGTTTTACGACCAGAAAGTTCTAGCACAAAACTTCGGGTTGTCTTTGACGCATCATGTCGGACCAGTTCCAATATCTCCTTGAATGACATACTGATGTGTGGACCAGTTGTACAGAATGATATATTTTCAATTCTGATAAGATTTCGCTGTCACAAGTTTGCGATTATTGCCGACATTCCAAAAATGTATAGACAAATTTGGGTAACTGAGGATGATTGGCTCTACCAGGCAATTCTTTGGAGGGAAAATCCGAATGATGAACTTCTAACATTTCAGTTAAAGACAGTCACATATGGAACAAGATCAGCGCCTTTCCAAGCAACGCGCTGCTTGAATTACTTAGCTGATAATCATCGAGAAGTTTATCCAGATGGACATCGCGTTGTAAGATCTGATTTTTACATGGATTACCTTATTTCGGGAGGAGAAACACTAGCTGAATTGAATAAGATTAAAGATGAAGTAGAAGCTATTCTAGACCACGGAGGTTTGCGATTAAAAAAATGGTTCTCAAGTGAGAAAAACTTTCTAGACAAGATTTCAGAAAGGGATAGGGAGACACCGAGACAGATTAATGATGCGGAAATTATAAAAACCCTGGGAATTATGTGGGATCCAATTGCTGATCACCTGAGTTTTGGGTTAGAATTGAACGAGCTACCATCGGAAATAACAAAACAGGTTGTCCTTTCGGATCTGGCGAAGCTGTTTGACCCACTAAGATTGCTAAATCCCATCATTATTCGAGCAAAAATGTTTATGCAGGAACTGTGGGCTATGAAATTGGATTGGGATCAAACACTGCCCCCAACGGACTCAAAAAAATGGATCGAGTTCAGACAGCAATTATGTGAAGTGAGTAGAATTCGTGTACCTCGATGGTTATATGCACTAAACGGTTCCACATCGGTTGAGTTACATGGTTTCGCAGACGCTTCGAGTCGAGCATATGGTTGTTGCTTTTATCTACGGGTACTAGATTCGTTTGGAAATATTTTCGTCAAGTTGGTCACTACAAAATCAAGAGTAGCACCTTTGAAAACGGTAACACTTCCTCGTTTAGAGTTGTTAGCTGCATCGCTTCTGGCCAGCCTTTACAAATCAGTGCGTATACTATTCGCATCTATTACCACAGTTTATCTCTGGTCGGATTCAGAAATAGTTCTGCATTGAATTCACCGACATCCATCTACCTGGACAACATTTGTCGCAAATCGTGTGGCACAAATCCAAGAATTAACAGCGAAGGACGTTTTATAGAGACATGTGAATTCGAAAGCGAATCCGTCGGACCTAATATCAAGAGGTGCAACTGTTGACAAATTATTGGACTCCATGTGGTTTGAAGGACCAGATTTTTTGAAGAAGGCTGAAGAACTCTGGCCAGGTACAAAGCTATTCGATCCCACAAAAGATAATCTGCCGGAAATTCGAACACCAAAACCAGTTTTAATCGGAACATAGATTGAGGACGATTTCATTTCGAATCACAAATACGTTAACAATCATGGAAAATTTATAAGAATTTTTGGATACGTAATTCGTTTTATCAACATACTATCGCTTCGGCGTCAAGGAAATGATTACCATGAGAGAGAAGAACTAACGCCATTGGAGTTAGAAGCAGCGTTCAACAGGATGTTCTACAGCGACAATACTTCTCAGCTGAAATTAAGACGTTACAACACAATGGACAGATTAGCCCAAAAAGTACTGTAAAATCATTATGTCCTTTCCTAGATGACAGTACTCCAAAACTTCTAAGAGTTGGTGGGCGTTTGCAGAATGCAAATCTACCCTATAATGTCTAACATCCCATCTTTCTTCCCAAAAATCATCCTTTTGTTTATGTTAAATTTATTCATCTCAGGTCGTTGCATGCTGGATGTCAGAGCTTGGTGGCAACACTTCGCCAAAAGGTGTGGATTCTCAACGGAAAATCAGTTGCAAATTGGGTGTATCCATTGCTTTCATTATCGCCCTCGTATAGTGAACCAGATCATGGGAGCATTGCCCACGCTCCGAACGCAAGCAATTCGTGCTTTTTGTCATGCAGGAGTTGACTTTTGTGGACCATTTTGGACTTCCTATAAACTTCGCGGCAAGAGATGGCAAAAGTCTTATCTAGCAGTATTCGTCTGCTTCGCGACCAAGGCGGTGCACTTAGAAGTCGTCTCCGATTTAACGTCAGATGCATTCATTGCCGCTTTAAAAAGGTTCATCAGTAGACGTGGCGTTTGTAGTACGCTTTCGTGTGATAATGCAACCAACTTCGTAGGTGCAAAAACCAAAATGGAGGAGTTTCGTCAAAAGTTTTATGCAGAACAACATCGCAAGCAACTGCTTGATTACTGTACAGATAGTGGTATCAAGTTCCACTTCATCCCTCCTCGAGCACCTCACTTCGGAGGATTGTGGGAGGCAGCCGTAAAGAGTGCAAAGTACCACTTAGTCCGCACTCTGAAATCATCTGCTTTAACATTCGAGGAACTTAGCACTGTCGCAACCCAAGTTGAAGCCATCCTCAATTCGCGGCCAATAGCGGCTATGTCATCGGACCCAAATGATGAGATGGCATTAACACCGGGTCATTTTCTGGTGTGTGGTCCAATCAATGCGTTACCAGATCCCGATCTACCCGAAAGAAGATTGTCGTCATTAACTCGATGGCAGGTGCTATCCGCAGTTCAGCAACACTTTTGGCGTCGATGGTCACACGAATATGTTCCTCAACTTCAGCAACGACACAAGTGGTTAACTGCTTCATCGAATATAAAGTAGGATATGCTGGTTCTTGTTGTTGACGACCAATCACCTCCACAAGGTTGGTTACTCGGAAGAATTGTCAAGGTTATCCCCGGCATTGACGGACGAGTCAGAGTCATTGACATACGTACAAAAAGTGGTATCATTCGTCGGCCAATAACCAAGGTCGCACCGCTTCCAATGGACGAACAACTTTGTTAAAGAGACTTCAAGGCAACCGGCATGTTTAAGTCTATCTGGCAATGTCAAGGTTTAATTGTATTGGGCAAAATCCGGTTGGTTCAAAACCTGAAAAAGAAAAAATCTCTCTCGCTTGCTGACCAGCAAACAATAAAGTTCACTTAAAACTACCACGGAAAAATTTTTATTTTTAAAATTAAATTAGCATTCGGCTTAACAGATTTATGGGATAATTTTCATATTAATAGTTTCAGCTGCGACTATTATAAAATTAATGTGTATAAAATTTCAAAGTCGTAACTTAAAGTGTTCTAAAGTTATCGTTCAATATTGGTAAACATGTTTATAAAGGACTTTTGTATGACAGCTACCCGAAGGAGTCAACGGATGGCGCTAATTAATTAACTCCGTTTTGGTTTTGGTATAAAACTATTTCCTGTAAAATTTTAAATTCCTGCTTTTACTCGTTCTGGAGTTATAGTGGAGTCAGTAACATGCATACATTTTTGAAGGACTTTTCTAGGCTGCTACACGAAGGACTCATTCGATTTGCATCATATTCGGAACTTTCGATTCAAACATTGTAGACTTTAAGTATGCAAAATTTCAAGTTCCTAACTTGAAGCATTCGAGCAATAATTGTGAAAACGTCTTTTAAGGACTCTTGTATGGGAGGTACCCGAAGGAGTGGAAGGATATCGCCCATTAACGAACTTAGCCAGTTATCGTGCTAACGGACGGACGGACGGACGGACGGACGGACAGCAAACGAATTTTGAGGTTTTGGCCCAAAATAAACACAAAATAATATAAAACTTTTTTTCGTCCGAGGCTCGGTTCTATGCGTTACAAACTTTTCGGGCTGGATTAAACTTATAATACTCTATATGTTCATCTAGAGTATAAAAATCGGCCGACAGTCTGGGTGCAACTTTATTATTGTATAGGTTACTATGGGATTGACAACCTAAAAATAGCGTTCCAAATAGCCTCTTGGCTATTTGTTAGGTTGTCAGTCGCTTAGCCACCCACACCGCATCTCAGCATTAAGCACGGTTGTACTTCAACCCATGAAATAATAAAGTTGCGGCCAGACTGTTGGCCACTTTTTTTAGTTTTCATTATTGTAGTAGCACATCTACACATATATAGTATACTAAGTTTTGTTCTTTCTAGCATAAGCCGTTTCTGAGATATGAAAAACCACTCTCCACCCCCGCACCTTGCTACCCCTATCAACAAATTTTCGGGAATGTCTCTATAGTAACTCAATACAGTTTTCAATTTTTAGCTTTTTATCCTTTGCGGCTTGCGAGAAATTAAAATCAAATTTTTTAATTTCCACCCCCTCTCACCATCACTCCCTACACCCACACCCCAAAAAATTGTTATCCTCGCCAGAGGTCTACTGGAGCTAATTCCAATACAAATTTTAAGATCATATCTGACACGGCTCATGAGATAAATTAAATTTTTTGAAAAGTGACTGCCCCACCTCAGCGCTTCACCTCCTCCCATAAAAATATTACTTTCAGTAGACTGCACTGGTAATTCTATATACAGAACCAAATTTTATCTTCCTGCGATAGTTGATTCGGAATGTATTGTAACTCAAAGATTTTCACCCCCACCCTCATACCTCATCACCCCTGTTAACAATTTTAACCCTTTTCTAATCTTCTAGTATCTCTTAAGACAACTACAAAGTTTCAGTCATCTAACATCAATTGTTCAGGAGATATAGATTTTTGAATTTTTTCACTTTTCACCTTTCAACCATTTGCATTTTTTGCTTTTTTGGGGTCTATTAGTCCTAAAACGTGCAAATACAAAATTTCAGGGTAACGAATTTTTTTGAAATTTCAAGTCGATAAAAATACTTTATTATTAAAATAATAAAGTAAAATTAAGTATTAAATGCATTTTAATAAATGGATGTTGTTATTCTCCATAGGTGTGAGCGAATCCACCAAGCGTAAAAGATGATATAAGGAGTATTCTTACTGGTGTGCATTAAACTGAAATACATAAGCTACTTTAGACTGTTCCTGATCTGACTGTTTTTTTGACAAGATAAAGCTATAGTTCCTAATGATTTTTTATAAAATTTTTATCGATATGTGCGCCAAATACCGTTATGTATTAAGACGATCCTTTTAAAATAACTACACCCACACTACCAGTTAGACGATCAATAGTAGATCGAACTTCTCAATCTCTGAAGACATGAATTAGGACAGGATTATGAATTAGGTAGAAGAAATTATTGACTTTATAAAAAACTAGCCCCGTAGCGCGGCTACGTTTGCTACGCTTACGTTGTTCCATCGCCCCTGTTACTCCCGTTTATCCATTGGTCCTGTTTCTCCCGTTGATACATTACTCCCGTTTCGGGTACACTTTCTCAGCTCAAGGAACTAGAGACATTAATGCCATTTTTCACTTTTCATTTTTCATTTTTCTCCATCCACCATCCTCCATTCTCTATCCACCATCCTCCATACTTCATCCACTCAAATGTTGAAATAGCTCGCGAATCACCAATTTCAGGAATATATAATTATGTCGACCATCTTCCATCCATCATCCTCCATTCTCTATCCACCATCCTCCATACTTCATCCATTCAAATGTTGAAATAACTCGCGAACCACCAATTTCGGGAATATATAATTATGTTTCATTACTCACGTCACGTGTTCGCAGCTGGGAGTAAAATCGAAACAAATATATTAAAAAAAAAAAAAACAATCACACATGTTCGCGGTCGGCAAAATTCTAATCTATCATCATATGATTTCTAGTCAGACGCCTTACTCGCTCGGCTACGACTGCCAGTTGTAAATTTTTAATTTTAAGTCAAGTTCATCTGGTTACTAAAAAGCTCAAATGTTGAAATAACTCGCGAACCTCCAATTTCGGGAATATATAATTATGTTCACGACCTGTCTGGTGGTCTCGAGAATGTCCATGCAAAATTTGGGAGGAAACGGTTCACAGGTGTAGATTTTCATCGCGATTTACAAAAAATTGACTTTTTTTATATATTAGATTAATTAAATTATATTTTGACAGTTTCTATAACTTGTTTGTCGATATTGTACTCGTATAATAAAGTTTCCTTTATTTGAAAAATTAAAAAGAAAAATTTTTTACGAGACAAATACGAATGGAGGAATCAAGTAAAACAAGTTCCAAATAAAAGTTTTAAATGGATGTTAAGTTTGTGTTTCATGCGTAGATTGTTTATATGTGTAATATGTTACGTATTATCTAACTTGAACATATGTTATATAAAGATACCTCAAACATTTAATATTCAATTAATTAACCCATTTATGAAGGTGCTTCATAAATAATGTCAATGAATAAATAATGTCAACTTAAGTCTTGGTCTAATGCTATACATTAAAGAATACGCTTATTTAACCTGTTGCAATTGATCGGTCTATTCCTGGACGGTTCTTTGGAAAAAAACCAAATTATTTGAACGTCGTTTCTTTTAAAATTAATATCGGGAATAACATATAGTATGAAGAACTACTACACGATAACAATAAAACAGAACCGAATGTATTCTGTTCCTTCTAGTTCTAGACCTTCTAGACAATAAAACAGAACCTAATGTATTCTGTTTCTTCTAGTTCTAGCCCTTTTAAACAGCCCTTAACAGCCGGGTTTAACATGAGTTTGTGGTTTCAAAACGGCCTCTGAGCTAATTGAGCTCTGTCTAGGGACGGAGCTGCCACGTTAACCAACCAGACCTTTTAAGGAATTTTACTACATGGTGGCAATACTAGATCACTTGCGATTAGAGTAAAAAGAATAGGTTTTAAAATTCATCCCCAATAAATAACGGGAACACATGCGCCTTAAGGCTGTTAAACAAATAAAAGTTGTATGAAATTTGGAAAAAAATGAGACACGAGATATTGACTTATTACAATACTCTTATTTCTCTGTTGGAGACTATAGGTGCGTTTTTTTCAACTGGATCAAGATCAAGATCATTCGTTTTACATTGAAAACAACAACAAAGAGGAGATCCAAAATCAAAATGGGATCATTGATGGATCAATTTTGTGCTTTTAAAGCTTATTTACATGGCAGCTATCTTAGCAATGTCACAGATGGCGCCATGCGATTTAGCACTAAATTCATTTTGTAGCAGGTATTTGCACCCAACAGGCAGAATATGCTAATCGAAAAGTCGCTGTAACACAATACATTTTATACGGAATTCAAGTCCATGTGTAAGATAAACAAAGAATGTAGAAAATTATTGAAAAAGTCTTTGTTTGTATGACCTTTGTACAGTGCCGTTTCGTCGTATAGTATGAAAAACTTTGCCGCCAGGGCAGCTGACAGTTTATCCGAGGCATTAACAAACAGCATTGTTAACCCTCCCAGTTGGTCGCTTGTCTCTTAAGAGACATAATCTCGATGGTTTGAGCCTAGGAATCATATTGCTTATCTTTCTTCATCACTAGATAGAAAGAAATAGCAATATAAACATGTGCTCCCACCACGATCTATTTGTAAGGCAAAAAACAGCCGCATCACTCCGAGCGCAGCAAATGTCATCCGCGACTTGCACGATAAAAATTAAATACGCGAAAAGTTACAGTTCAAGTGCGGTTACAATAAAACAACACAAGTGCGATGTGAAGTGATTGGAAATGTGTCACTACGACAGATTTTCCTACGTTTTAAGGAATATGGACTTAAGGGCGGGGTAAGGTTAATTCGGTGAAAATAAGGCATATTTTCAAGAATTTTTTAGACGATACCAGTAATGGTGGATTATTTTATTTCATTTTTATGTTGTATAATACAATATCTGAACTACATTTTCCAAAATTTTCATTTCAAAATATTTATAAATAAAGCGTTCGCAGCAAATCTCCGCAGGCGTATTGAAAAAAGGTTGTTTTGCGGTGTACGCTACAACTCGTGATCATGTTTTTTTTTTTAACCGATTTTTTCATTTTTGGTAGCACTTAAAAAACAAAAACGCGATTTTAGCTAAAAAAAAATTGTTAAGTTATTTATTGTAAAATAAAAAAAAATTGTAAATTTAAAAAAAAAACTCGACGTCACTACCTGGTGATTTATGTTTAGGAATAGTAAAAAAAATTTCAAAAGAATCGGCGCAATACATTTTGAGTTACAACGTGCACCGACTTCAAAAATGACAAGTTTCAGGAAAACGCTTTAAAGTTTTGCACACTAGGTATCACATACGAGTGCGTGCACCTCTAAACTGCTCATAACTCCGTTAATTTAGCTCCGATCAACTTGAAATTTTGACACAACATTTTTGCAATGTTATACATTCATTTAAAAAAATAAAATCAAAATAGCAAAAAAAATGTTTAAAAACCTTACCCCACCCTTAAGATTAACCCTTCGAAATGCGTAATCGGAGCTGCTGAAGTCGAATACGTCGGTTATCGTGTTTCATCTCGGGGACTTGAGACTTTAGCTACTAAAGTCGATGCCATCTTACAGTACAAAAAACCCGAAAAAATATTCGAGCTAAGGCGTTATCTCGGAATCCTGAATTTTTATCGTCGTTTTTTAAAAAACGCCGCCGCAGTTTTGGCTCCTTTAAACGAATACCTTAAAGACAGCCACAAGAAGGACAAAAGAGCCATCGTGTGGACGAGCGAAGCAGAACTTGCTTTTGAGCAAAGCAAAAAGATGATGGCACAAGCATCACTCCTTGCATATCCGGTAGATCAAGCATCGATATCTATATCTGCCGATGCATCTGACACAGCAATCGGAGCTGTGTTAGAACAATGGCAAAATGGTGTCTGCCAACCACTAGGTTTTTTCTCGAGGAAACTCAGCGAAACGCAGAGCAGATATAGTACATATGACCGGGAATTACTGGCCGCATACGAAGCGGTTAAATTCTTCAGGCATATGCTCAAAGGTCGCACATTTACCATCCGAACAGATCACAAGCCGCTGATCTTTGCGTTCCAGCAAAATCCCAATAAGGCAACCCCGGGACAGTGTCGACAATTACAATTCATTTCGCAATTCACAACGAGAATTGTGCATGTCTCAGGAAGTGATAATATCATCGCAGACGCAATGTCAAGAATTGACGACATAAACACTATCACCATGCCTCTCACTTTCGACACAGAGGTACTAGCAGACGCACAGGCGGTTGACAAAGAGCTGCAAGAGATGCTCAAAACAAAATCAAGTGATTTTTTGCGATACTTCCACGAACGACATTCGACCATATCTTCCGAAACCTTTACGAATGCGAGCGTTTAAAATCGTCCATCAACCATCGCACCCCAGTGGACGGCCGACCACCAAGCAGCTACGAAGAAAGTATATTTGGCCCGGCATGGACAAGGATATCACCGAGTGGGCGAAGAATTGTATCATGTGCCAACGATCGAAGATTCAATGACATGTCAAAAACGCACCGCAGCAATTTACAACAACAAGCGAACGTTTCGATCATGTTCACATTGACATCGTGGGACCATTGCCATCTTCACAAGGAAAACGATACCATATATCCTTACAATGGTCGATCGATTCACACGATGGCCAGAGGCAGTTCCTATTGCCGATATTACTGCAGATACCGTTGCTGCTACGTTTTATACAAACTGGATTGCGCGATTCGGATCACCACGGACTCTTACCATAGTGATCAAGGCAGCCAATTTGAATCTGCAATCTTCAGAGCGCTAACGAAGTTAACCGGATACGAGCGAATCCGTACGACAGCATATCCTCCGAGCGCTAATGGCATGGTAGAACGGTGGCATCGATCGTTGAAAGCCGCTTTGATGTGCCACGAGACGGAAAGATGAGTGGAAGTATTGCCAACAGTACTTCTAGGCCTACGTACAGCATTCAAACATGATTTGAATTGCACACCCGCCGAACTCGTGTACGGTAAAACACTTCGACTACCGGGTGAATTCTTCATTGACAAAGAACTACAAACTGATCCACAAATTTTCGTTACAGTTACAGTGAACGTGTTGGATTCTGACAAGCGCGTTTAAAGAGAACACTTCTTCGCCATCTTTGTATGAAAACGCTTAGTTCAATTTAACGTAGTAAAAAATTTCAAAAAGCAATAACGTGTGTATTATTAAAAGTGAATATAGGATAAGACCTATAGTATATTACCTATACATTATGAGTTACAATCAAAACAGAATTATACCAGTTGTATGCCAATATATCGGGACTCATTTTCCGAAATTTCATTCAACTCTTACTTTCTTGACGGTTTTGAGGCACGTCTTATGAAATAATAACAGAGAATAGATGCATTTTCTGTACAACCATTCGGCAGTCACGATCGGCTGCATGCCAGTCGTATGCAACTCTAGATTAAAGCGTTTAAACGTCATCGGAAAATAGTGGTGAGCTCGTGTCTTAATAATTGAGTTATTATTTTGAATAATAAAGTATGTTTTGTATCGAAGCTACCGGAAGGAGTAAAAGCATTTAGCTGACTAGTAAAATCGAACTTTGTTTTCTCTCAAAACTAGTTTGCACAAAATTCCAAATTCGTGGCTAAACAATTACTTGATTACTTGAGTTATAGTAAGTTCCGTACATTAAGTGAAGACATTATGCTATTATATTTGTATGGCAGCTACACGAAGGGCGAATAAAATTGTCTTCATAATCTTACATTTAGCTTCAACCATTAGAAAATCAACACATACAAAATTTCAAAATATTAAACTCTTCTCAAATTATCAACTATGTAATATCCTTGAACACGAGTTTTAATGCTTCTTGAATGGCAGCAACCTCAAGGAGTAGGATGATTTTGACCATTAACGAACTCAACCTTGAAAAATCGAGCAAACATTTATATTCGAAATGTCAAGATCCTAGGTCTAGGCGTTCTTGAGTTATCGAGCTAACAGACAGCCAGCTGGACAGGCAGCCGTACGATCGGACAGACGTCAAACGGATTTCGGAATTTTTGGCCATAAATAAATAAAAAAAAATAAAAAATTTAATTTCGTCCGAGTCTTGGTTCTATGCGTTACAAACTGTTGGGCTGGACGAAACTTATAATACTCTCAGACTTCATCTAGAATAAAAAAAAAAGAGATTCACTGTAGATTGTATAAGTTTCAAATAATATATATACCGTAATAGTAGCATACTAAAGTGAGTGTACAGTGTACAGTTATTCTACTGCTCATGACTGCTAAATGTAATTTCTTTACAAACCAAATGATTTACAAAAAACTCATTGATGTACCATTAGGTGCACTTCTACGTTAACGAGCTTGTTTAGAAACAATTAATGAATTGTTGCTAATGAGTTATTAATAATCAGTAATGAAAAGATAAATTAATATACATATGTATAAATTTGTATATTCAATTTTAAATATTATTTTCTGTTAGTACCTGGATAATGTTAGAAAGTAATGCATAGTTTTTTTTACACAAGATTATTGTTGCGTTATTTAATTGAAAGACGGTCTATTATTTATATTGTATAAATGATATATTCAACGTAAAAGTAATAATTAAGGAAATAAGTTTAATAATTCAATAAGCGATGTGCGCGCTGCGAGCTATGACGAGAGACTAAGCTCTAAACTTAAATTGATATTTGCATATCATCGATCTTTTCCTAACACTCCCTCTATCGATTCAAATATCGTAAAATGGTTCGTTAGACTTTAAATTTAACATTTCAATTGCCCTGTTATGTTTAATTTTTGGTAACGCTTTTGTGAAAATATCCGCGAGCATTAAATCGGTTCTTAAGTAAATAATTGTTAGTTCGTTTTTCTTGACTAATTCTCGCGTAAAATGATATTGAATGTCAATGTGTTTACTTCTTTTATGGTATACAGGATTTTTAACTAATTCTATTGCGCTTTGGTTGTCGTAAAATACAATTGTTGGATTTTCTACAAGATTACAAAATTGCATGTGGTTTAATAATCTTTTTAAATATATAAGTTCTTTAGATAATTGGCAAAGGGCGATGTACTCGGCTTCCATGGTTGATAACGAAACTGTTGGTTGTTTTTTTGACTTCCAGCTGATCGCTCCTCCCGCCAGTGTTAATACGTTTCCAGAACATGATTTCCTATCGTCCGTGTCTCCTCCCCAGTCTGAGTCCGTATATGCTTCTAGCTTCCGTTCGTTTTTCTGGTACTTAATGCCGTACGTCGTCGTTCCTTTTAGGTACCTTAGGATGCGCTTTGCCAAACTCCAGTGTTCTTCTCCGGGATCGGAGTAGAATCTGCTTAAGGTACTCGCTGCATAGCTGATATCTGGCCTTGTTGCATTTGCTAGGTAATTTAGGCAACCGATGAGTTCGCGATATGGTCGATACTTCATTCGATTCCTCTCTTCGTCGCTTTTTGGTCCTAGGTCTTTCGTGATCTTTAAATTTGATTCAATTGGTGTAGACGCGATTTTGGCTGAATTCATGTTAAATTGCTTCAATAAGTCATTTACGAATCGTTCTTGGGACAATTGAATGCATCCGGTCTCTCCTTCTCTTTTGACGTGAATTCCTAAGACGTCTGATATTTGTCCTAAATCCAAAATTTCAAATTCGGAATTTAGTTTTTGCTTCACAATATTTAAATCATTTAAGTCTTTTGATGCCAAAATTATGTCGTCCACATAGGTTATCATTATGACTCGATTTTTCTCATTTCCGAATAAGTACACACATGGATCGGCTTCATTTCGATGACCTCCTCGTTGAGTGATAAACTTATCTAGTCGCTTATACCACTCGCGCCCTGATTGTTTTAGTCCATAAAGTGGTTTCAATAATTTGCACACTTCTCTCGAATTACCGTTTGTAAAGTGTTCCGGTTGCTCCATGAAGACTTCGTCTGACAAGTCTCCTTGTACGTAAGCGGATACTACGTCCATCTGATGTACGTACATTTCCTCAAGGACGGCCGCTGCAAGTAGTGTTCGAATAATTTCGTAACGTGCGACAGGTGCAAATGTTTCCTCATAGTCGATTCCGAATTTTTGTACGTGACCTCGTGCGACTAATCGAGCTTTGTATTTATTTGGTTTTGATTTAAAACCCCACCTGTTAGTAAGAACCCTTTTATTTTCTGGTCGGGGGACTAACGACCACGTTCCATTTCTTTTTAAAGTTTGAATTTCTTTTTCCATCGCTTTCAGTCATAATTCCGCATCTCGTTCTAACGCGTCGTTGACTGTCAATGGATCTTCTTGTTTCGTCGCTTCGTCGTCATCACTTGTCACTGGATCTTCTCGTTCCGAAGTATCGCCGCTATTTGCATGATTTCGTGTAGATCTTAAATTGTAGATCTTTCTCGGCTGCCTGATGTTTTTGTTTTTCAGATTTTTTGGTGTACCGAGGTCTCGTTTAACCTCGTTCGACTCTACAGTTTTTTTAGAATGAAGCTCTTCGCCGTTTTCGTTTTTTTCTTCTTTGCTGTAATCCAGGAAGACGTCGATCATTTCTCGTTCATTACCGTCGATCGTTTCGAAGAATCTAACATCTCTAGATTTGATGATTGTTTTCGTACCACGAAGCCATAAACGATATGCCTTTGATTCGTGAGAGTATCCCACATGAACATATTCGAGTCCTTTCTGGTCAAATTTTCCTCGCCGTCCACATTTGTTTAATGCGATTGCTGTACTTCCGATGATTCGTAGGAATCCCACGTATGGTTTTTCGCCGAACCAAGCCTCGTATGGTGTTAGGTTTTCAAGCGATTTACTTGGGCATCTATTTCGCAGAAACGTAGCTGCATTGATTGCCTCTGCCCACAATGATTTCGGCAAGTTTGCTTGAAGCATGAGACAACGTGCCATTTCCACCAAGGTACGATTAGCTCGTTCAGCTACGCCATTTTGTTGGGGCGTGTATTCGACAGTTAATTGTCTCGCGATGCCTTCATGTTCGAGAAACTGCCTGAATTCTTTTGAGGTATATTCTTTTCCGTTGTCTGTTCTCAATCGTTTTATTGGACAACCGGTTTCTTTCTCGACACGTTTTTTAAAATTTTTAAAAGCCGTTAAAATGTCCGATCGTTGACGGAGCATTATAGTTTCTATATATCTTGTGGAATCATCGATAAATGTGACGAAGTATTTTGCTCCACCGATAGATTCTGTGCTCATTGGACCACAGATGTCCGAGTGTATAAGCCCATTCCTTTCTTCCTGACGGTGTTCGGAGCTCTTGTATGGAAGCTGCTGAATTTTTCCTCTAGCACACACCATACAATCTGTATTAAAACTTTTTGAATTCAAATTCAAACCTTTAACCAATGGGAGCATCCCATGATTAATCCCGGACTACTCCTTAGGGAGGTTTGGAGACACTGGCGTAGGAACGGGGGGGGGATAACCTCACCCCCCCCTCCCGAAATGATTTGCTCACGCTTGTAAGTTATATTTTTTTTAATTTAGCAGTACGAAAAAGTTAGAATGTAGTAGTGTTGCACGAAAGTCTGTGAAGACATTTCAATACTGCTTGATTGTTGGTCTCTAATTTCCAACTTCATTAGTTTTCCAGTTACAAAGCGTGCGCAAGTGTATACAAAATATTGTCATATACTGATTTTATGAATATGACTTCAAAAGGAAGGATATTATCGACCGATCACCAGCAATTATGGACTGGTGATCGATAAAAAAAAGTTGAATCTCTCTACTTACGATGATATTTCTACGTCCGCCCAGCTGGCCCCCCCACTTCCTCCAAACTTAATGAAAAAATTACAGAATTATGCGCTATTTATGCGCTCTGCAAAACACCAAGAAAAAATTTTTGCGCTCCTTTCGTTTAGTAAGGATAAATCATTTAAAGGTGGGGGGGCTGAGTGGGCGGCAAGCTAGCCCCCCCACCCCTAAAATATGTAAAAATTTAAAAAAAAAATATATAGGAATTATGCGCTATTTATGCGCTCTCAGAATAAATTACAACTGATTTTTGCGCTATGTCCTTTCAAGGACCTCCCATACAAATCGTAGGTCGAGATTCTACAAAAGCAAAAATTTCACCAAATAACTATACCAGCTTAATCCATGATTTATGCGCTCTTAGAACCCGCTATTCGCGATTTTCGCACTGCGTCCTTTCAAGGACCTCCCATACAAGTCGTCAATTCAGCAGCAGTAAAACAGAAATGCCTACTCGATTAATGCGAAACCGTACTAAGTAATCATGCACGATCGATACATGATTTATGCGCTCCCGGAATTTGGTAAATTTGATTTTCGCGCTATGTCCTTTCAAGGACCTCCCATACAAATCGCAGGTCGAGATTCTACAAAAGCAAAAATTTCACCAAATAACTATACCAGCTTAATCTATGATTTATGCGCTCTTAGAATCCGCTATTCGCGATTTTCGCACTGCGTCCTTTCAAGGACCTCCCATACAAGTCGTCAATTCAGCAGCAGTAAAACAGAAATGCCTACTCGATTAATGCGAAACCGTACTAAGTAATCATGCACGATCGATACATGATTTATGCGCTCCCGGAATTTGGTAAATTTGATTTTCGCGCTATGTCCTTTCAAGGACCTCCCATACAAATCGCAGGTCGAGATTCTACAAAAGCAAAAATTTCACCAAATAACTATACCAGCTGAATCTATGATTTATGCGCTCTTAGAATTTGCAATTCGCGATTGCAATAGTTAAGAAAAACACCCCCACCCCCCGTACCATACTACCCTTAAAAAAAAATATATTTTTCCCTCATGCCGCTACTATAGCTCTATCTAAACACCAAGTTTAAGGCTTATATCATTACAGGTTCTTAAGATATAAGCATCGAAACTTTTTCCTTTTCACCCTCTCCCCCCCTTACCCTTTACACTCGCATCTTCAAAATTTCCTCATTAGGGTTCAATTAGCGCTACTTCTGGTAAAAACTTTGAGCATCTATCTTACACTATTCTTGAGATATGATATGTGCTTTTTTTGAAAAATTCTTATCCCCTCCACTTCTATGCTCCACCGTCCACTTTAAACATTTTACTTTGATCATTATTCATTTGTCGACCTTTACACCGATACCGAATTTTATTTTTCTAGAGCAGTTGGTACAGGAGATATCGTAATCTAAATCTAAATCCCCCACCCCCATACGTCACTGCACCTACTCAAAAATTTGTTTTCAATCTTTTCTCCTAGTATAACTACAAATATTTCTTAAGTTTGAATAGTGTGCCATCAACGGTTTAGGAGATATGTATTTTAGAATGTGTCTAACTCGGCTTTTTTGCGTTTCGGACGCAATATTTTTCCCCTCACACCCACACCCATACCCCTTGATCAATATTGACAATTTTTATGCAAATGGGTCTACTATCAGAACTCTATACAAATTCTAAGTTTCAGCTTCCTATCAAAAGTGGTTGCTGAGATCTAGAAACCAAAATTTTCCGTCTAAAACGCTTTCCCCTTCTTCCCCTCACACCCCACCCTTAAAAATTTTGTCACTTCAAGGAGCCTACCCCGTCTATTTGTAAAAAAAATTTCAACTTAATATCTCTAAGCGCTTGGGAGCTACAAGCCTTCAAACGATTTTGAGTACCGCGGACAGATGGACTGAAAGTTTTTATTGCTTTTTTCGTGTCTACTAGTTATGAAACGTCTAAAAAACAATAGTTCAGTGTAGCAAGTTTTTTTTTTTAAAAAAATCTATCACAATACTGTATTATTAAAATAATAAAGTGAAACGTTCTTAAATCGTCAGTTTAATTTACAAATGCTGAGCTCGTCAAACAATGAACATATATATTATTTATTTGTTGTTCTTTATTGTATTTTGAAATGGCGTCCCTGAAAAATTGAAACAGATAAGATCAGATAAATATTACCATCATATTCAGCTTCGTCTCACCGATCCTTTATACAATCGATCGACCCGATGATGTCCCATCGAGCCACGCACTACTCTACATATGTACATATAAAAATGACTATACGAACGTAAAAACGCGCGAAAATTTACGCATAAGTGAAATCGATAATAACTTCTTACTTCTTCTTCGCTATAACTTCTTTTTCTTAACAGTTAGCGTAAATGTTCATAAGGTGTAATCGATAGAATTCTTTGGAGGGCAAACGGAACTCTAACCAGAACTACCCCAACCCTTACAGGGAAAAAGTTTTATTTCAATCGCTCGAACAATTTTAATTTCAATGCGCTTTAACTTCTTTTCATCAAGAGTTAGCGTAAATGTTGATAACGTGTTATCATCTCTTTGGGGGGGCAAATGGAACTCTATCTTAAAACACCCCAACCCTAACTAGTAACTTTTTTCTCACAGACTGAAAAATTTTCTAAGTAGTGCACATGATATTTTTTCTCAAAAATCCAGTCGATATTTTCAGAGTTCTGGGTAGTCAGTTCCTCACAAATTCTGAAAATTCCTTTATACAGGGTGTTTGGTACCCCGTGTACCACACAGGTCAATTTTCAATAAGAAAACTGGTTAAGAAAAGTATTTTTGACCGGTACCCTCACTCAGCTGAAACGTTTGATCTTGAAAACAAATAATCACAAATCAAAGTGTTCCAGCTCGTTTTTAAGGGGATCGAATTACCTTTCATTTAACAGTCTAAATTGTAACAGCACCCAATCTTGAGGTATTTACTCGAAAACATAGATTTTTGTCACGTCAACTCTAAAAATTCAGTGATCAACGTAGTTTTTCTCAGAAAACCTCATTATGAGATTGTCATTTTTTATTTTTTTTTATTTTTAAGGAATCATACTAATACCTACAAAAGCTGCATACATATTACGAATACATTTTGGAAGTAATAGGTAAAAATGCATATCCCGCATAAAAATTAAATATTTAAAAAGTCAGTGCCATAAAGTGAACCTCGTTTAAGAACCTGTTTAAATTATTGGTAGTACTGAAGTATTTTTATTGCCCATTTGTTACTATTTGCAGTATGGAGAAAATCAATGAAATGTAAATGAGTTTCAACATTTTTAATGGGGTAATTTACAAAATGAAAAACCTATAAAAGCAAAACTACCTTCATATTTTTATCAGTTTTAGTTACGTTGCTTAAAGTAGGTGTCAGTAGAATTTAAAAAATTATTTCAAAATGCCTGAGTGCTCTAATGAAGAATATGGGGACATTATATTCATTTGTAGAGAGTTTCACGGAGATGCATGATCCGCGCGAGTGTTTTACTATCAGGTGTCCTCATCGACAGACACGTAGCAGGAGAGAGTTAGGCAAACTGGCAATGTTATAACAAGCAGAGTAAATGCAAATCCTGCACCGATAATCGCTGTTCAGATCGATGAAAGAATACTGCAAGCAGTTAAAAATGATCCATCAATCAGTATTCGACGCTTGGCACTGCAGTTTAACATCTCTACTTGAAAAGTTTGGAGTATTTTAAAAGTAGAATGCTTCCATGCCTACCATTGCACACCTGTACAGAAGCTGCTACCCATTGATTTCCCCAAAAAGATGGAGTTGTGCAATTAGCTCCTTGAACAACAATGACGAAAATTTTTTCAATAACATTCTGTGGACGGATGAGTTCCAATTTACTAGTGACGGTATCACAAACTTCCATAAACTACATACGTGGGCTGAGATCAATCCACAAACAAGAAGAGCGGAATCATTTCAGCACATATTCAGCGTTAATTTATGGACAGGTGTGATTGGTGACGATTTCCTTGGACCTATTAGGCTTCCGTCTACTCTAAATAGCTATCATTACTTACGTTTTTTAACAAATGATCTTCAGGACTTGTTGGATCACATTCCACTGGTACCATTGGCTTCCAACACGATGGTGCTCTAGCTCATTATGGGCGACAAATCACAAATTGGTTAAATTCCAATTATAACAATCGCTGGATCGGTAGAAATGGACCGATACATTGGCCTGCTAGATCGCCTGATCTTACTGTTATTGATTTCTTTGTATGGGGACGGATGAAGGACCTTATCTATGCAACAGCAGTAGAACACTGGAAGATCTAAATGCCAGGATCGAAGCGGCAGCAAGCAATAGAAGTAAGGCAGCAGTTGAGGAATATGAATACCAAGAGAACACTCGCAAAACGAGCTTTAGCGTACATTAAAAGTGAAAATGGCCATTTTAACATTTATTATAATAAAAAAATTTAAGTAAAACTTAAAAACCATTATTAAATTGTTTCAATTCAAGCAAGGAGTGTAATTCAACATGTCCTTCTTTTTGTATAAAAGTATGTATTGTTGTTTTTACCTATTACTTCCAAAATGATAATGGTAACTCATAGATATGTATGTATGCAGCTTTTGTAGGTTATAATACGGTTCATAAAAAAAATAAAATTAAGGTGACATCTTTATAATGGGGTTTTCTGGGAAAAAACTATACTGATCACTGAATTTCTACGGTTGACGTTTTGTTGACGTTTGTGTTTTCGAGTAAATACCTCAAGATTGGGTGCTGTTACAATTTAGACTGTCAAATGAAAGGTAATTCGATTCCCTTAAAAACGAGCTGGAGCACTTTGATTTGTGATTATTTGTTTTCAAGATCAAACGTTTCAGCTGAGTGAGGGTACCGGTCAAAAATACTTTTCTTAACCAGTTTTCTTATTGAAAATTGACCTGTGTGGTACACGGGGTACCAAACACCCTGTATAAAGGAATTTTCAGAATTTGTGAGGAACTGACTACCCAGAACTCTGAAAATATCGACTGGATTTCTGAGAAAAAATATCATGTGCACTACTTAGAAAATTTTTCAGTCTGTGAGAAAAAAGTTACTAGTTAGGGTTGGGGTGTTTTAAGATAGAGTTCCATTTGCCCCCCAAAGAGATGATAACACGTTATCAACATTTACGCTAACTCTTGATGAAAAGAAGTTAAAGCGCATTGAAATTAAAATTGTTCGAGCGATTGAAATAAAACTTTTTCCCTGTAAGGGTTGGGGTAGTTCTGGTTAGAGTTCCGTTTGCCCTCCAAAGAATTCTATCGATTACACCTTATGAACATTTACGCTAACTGTTAAGAAAAAGAAGTTATAGCGAAGAAGAAGTAAGAAGTTATTATCGATTTCACTTATGCGTAAATTTTCGCGCGTTTTTACGTTCGTATAGTCATTTTTATATGTACATATGTAGAGTAGTGCGTGGCTCGATGGGACATCATCGGGTCGATCGATTGTATAAAGGATCGGTGAGACGAAGCTGAATATGATGGTAATATTTATCTGATCTTATCTGTTTCAATTTTTCAGGGACGCCATTTCAAAATACAATAAAGAACAACAAATAAATAATATATATGTTCATTGTTTGACGAGCTCAGCATTTGTAAATTAAACTGACGATTTAAGAACGTTTCACTTTATTATTTTAATAATACAGTATTGTGATAGATTTTTTAAAAAAAAAAACTTGCTACACTGAACTATTGTTTTTTAGACGTTTCATAACTAGTAGACACGAAAAAAGCAATAAAAACTTTCAGTCCATCTGTCCGCGGTACTCAAAATCGTTTGAAGGCTTGTAGCTCCCAAGCGCCTAGAGATATTAAGTTGAAATTTTTTTTACAAATAGACGGGGTAGACTCCTTGAAGTGACAAAATTTTTAAGGGTGGGGTGTGAGGGGAAGAAGGGGAAAGCGTTTTAGACGGAAAATTTTGGTTTCTAGATCTCAGCAACCACTTTTGATAGGAAGCTGAAACTTAGAATTTGTATAGAGTTCTGATAGTAGACCCATTTGCATAAAAATTGTCAATATTGATCAAGGGGTATGGGTGTGGGTGTGAGGGGAAAAATATTGCGTCCGAAACGCAAAAAAGCCGAGTTAGACACATTCTAAAATACATATCTCCTAAACCGTTGATGGCACACTATTCAAACTTAAGAAATATTTGTAGTTATACTAGGAGAAAAGATTGAAAACAAATTTTTGAGTAGGTGCAGTGACGTATGGGGGTGGGGGATTTAGATTTAGATTACGATATCTCCTGTACCAACTGCTCTAGAAAAATAAAATTCGGTATCGGTGTAAAGGTCGACAAATGAATAATGATCAAAGTAAAATGTTTAAAGTGGACGGTGGAGCATAGAAGTGGAGGGGATAAGAATTTTTCAAAAAAAGCACATATCATATCTCAAGAATAGTGTAAGATAGATGCTCAAAGTTTTTACCAGAAGTAGCGCTAATTGAACCCTAATGAGGAAATTTTGAAGATGCGAGTGTAAAGGGTAAGGGGGGGAGAGGGTGAAAAGGAAAAAGTTTCGATGCTTATATCTTAAGAACCTGTAATGATATAAGCCTTAAACTTGGTGTTTAGATAGAACTATAGTAGCGGCATGAGGGAAAAATATAATTTTTTTTAAGGGTAGTATGGTACGGAGGTGGGGGGTGTTTTTCTTAACTATTGCAATCGCGAATTGCAAATTCTAAGAGCGCATAAATCATAGATTCAGCTGGTATAGTTATTTGGTGAAATTTTTGCTTTTGTAGAATCTCGACCTGCGATTTGTATGGGAGGTCCTTGAAAGGACATAGCGCGAAAATCAAATTTACCAAATTCCGGGAGCGCATAAATCATGTATCGATCGTGCATGATTACTTAGTGCGATTTCGCATTAATCGAGTAGGCATTTCTGTTTTACTGCTGCTGAATTGACGACTTGTATGGGAGGTCCTTGAAAGGACGCAGTGCGAAAATCGCGAATAGCGGGTTCTAAGAGCGCATAAATCATGGATTAAGCTGGTATAGTTATTTGGTGAAATTTTTGCTTTTGTAGAATCTCGACCTGCGATTTGTATGGGAGGTCCTTGAAAGGACATAGCGCGAAAATCAAATTTACCAAATTCCGGGAGCGCATAAATCATGTATCGATCGTGCATGATTACTTAGTACGATTTCGCATTAATCGAGTAGGCATTTCTGTTTTACTGCTGCAGAATTGACGACTTGTATGGGAGGTCCTTGAAAGGACGCAGTGCGAAAATCGCGAATAGCGGGTTCTAAGAGCGCATAAATCATGGATTAAGCTGGTATAGTTATTTGGTGAAATTTTTGCTTTTGTAGAATCTCGACCTGCGATTTGTATGGGAGGTCCTTGAAAGGACATAGCGCGAAAATCAAATTTACCAAATTCCGGGAGCGCATAAATCATGTATCGATCGTGCATGATTACTTAGTACGATTTCGCATTAATCGAGTAGGCATTTCTGTTTTACTGCTGCTGAATTGACGACTTGTATGGGAGGTCCTTGAAAGGACGCAGTGCGAAAATCGCGAATAGCGAATTCTAAGAGCGCATAAATCATAGATTTAGCTGGTTTAGTTATTTGGTGAAATTTTTGCTTTTGTAGAATCTCGACCTGCGATTTGTATGGGAGGTCCTTGAAAGGACATAGCGCGAAAATCAAATTTACCAAATTCCGGGAGCGCATAAATCATGTATCGATCGTGCATGATTACTTAGTACGATTTCGCATTAATCGAGTAGGCATTTCTGTTTTACTGCTGCTGAATTGACGACTTGTATGGGAGGTCCTTGAAAGGACGCAGTGCGAAATCGCGAATAGCTAATTCTAAGAGCGCATAAATCATAGATTTAGCTGGTATAGTTATTTGGTGAAATTTTTGCTTTTGTAGAATCTCGACCTGCGATTTGTATGGGAAGTCCTTGAAAGGACATAGCGCGAAAATTAAATTTACCAAATTCCGGGAGCGCATAAATCATGTATCGATCGTGCATGATTACTTAGTACGATTTCGCATTAATCGAGTAGGCATTTCTGTTTTACTGCTGCTGAATTGACGACTTGTATGGGAGGTCCTTGAAAGGACGCAGTGCGAAAATCGCGAATAGCGGATTCTAAGAGCGCATAAATCATAGATTAAGCTAGTATAGTTATTTGGTGAAATTTTTGCTTTTGTAGAATCTCGACCTGCGATTTGTATGGGAGGTCCTTGAAAGGACATAGCGCAAAAATCAGTTGTAATGAATTCTGAGAGCGCATAAATAGCGCATAATTCCTATATATTTTTTTTTTTAATTTTTACATATTTTAGGGGTGGGGGGGGCTAGCTTGCCGCCCACTCAGCCCCCCCACCTTTAAATGATTTATCCTTACTAAACGAAAGGAGCGCAAAAATTTTTTTTTGGTGTTTTGCAGAGCGCATAAATAGCGCATAATTCTGTAATTTTTTCATTAAGTTTGGAGGAAGTGGGGGGGCCAGCTGGGCGGACGTGATATTTCTTCAATGTGAACGATATACAAGTAGGTTGTAGCTATCAACGCTTATGAATTCAAGCATTTGGGTCATTCCATCAAAAATTGTCAAAAATGATAAAATTTGTGACTTACCATCACCGATTCTTTTGAAAAATTATGTAGGTACTCGAAGAATTAGTGAGAAAACAAATACCATGTAATTGAAATTTTTTGTTTTTTTCTCATTTTTTTGTGTTAGTAATAGTATGTTAAAGACTACGCAAAAATGGTATCTGAGTCCTCTGCGAAAATTCATATCGCTGGTACTTAGTTTTTATCGTAGAATAATAAAATAAGGCTTATTTTAAAGTGCAAGTTTGTCGCAATATAAAAAAATACGAATAAAAATTATCCTTGGAAGTTTTTTCTCAAGGATAACTATTTTGTCCTTTAGCCTTGAATAATTCAATCGCGATTAACTTGGAATCTCAAGAGAATCGGGGTCAAAAAATCTAAGAAAATTGGTGGTTCTCAATTAAGGCTAATAATAATTCTTAATAACAATATTAGACTTTTTTGACTCCGATCCCCTTGAGATCCCAAGTTAATTTTTTGGTGTGTTTTGAAAAACAGTATAACCCAGAAAATATACAAAAGAAAAGACTTAAAGATACACATTCTGAGATATTCAAGGATAAAGGACAAAATCGTTATCCTTGAAAAGAAAATTGTATTTCAATTATTTTTCTCACTAGCTCTTCAAGTACACAAATTTTCAAAAGAATCCGAGATGGTAAGATGGCAAGATGGCGATTCTTAGTGGAATGATCTATTGTACTTTATTATTTTAATATAACAAAGTGTAGTTATCGAAATAAAAAAAAAATTACATCAGACACCAAAAACGTAAAAAAACATTTTTAATCTGTTTGTATATCGTCCGTCTTGCGCCAAATCCTTTGAAGAGTAGAGTACATATAATACGTTTTATTTACTATTGACAGATCATCGTCGATTGATTTCGTCCGTTTCGTTGCCGTCTTTTTCCAGATTAGCCTTAAGATATACCTATGAAGTTGTGTATACTTTTCAAATTATACTCCGAAATTGGTATTCTCTCTGATTGGCGTTCTCTTTCTTGTGTACATTATGGCAGAGTCAAGATTGACAAATACCTCCTCAGCACTAGGGAAGGATCTTGCGAAGATGTTTACATATATCGTCAGCGTATCCCACTAGGAAATTTGTGGAGAACTCCGTGAGGGAGCAAATATCGAGGCATGTACTATCCCTTACAATGGAGGAAAAAAGCAGATTAATAACAAAATTATGCAGAAAAACGTCACTTCTCTTGTTTTGCTCAGTGTGGATGAAAATGGGACTATATGAAGATCATTTTTGAGTTTTACTGCAGAACTAGTCCCATTAGAGATCTCGTTTTAAGGGGAGAAATATCTTTACAAAATTTCAAAAAATCGATTTTTTTTTGCATATTTCGAAAGTATGATATCTTAAGAATATACTGTCCGAAGGATAACTCGAAATATTGAATATTTTCGAAATTATCGCATATAGTTTAGAGCGCGGCGACAGCATGCGGTATTAGAAAGCTCAAAAAGTTATCGACCGATTTGGATGAAATTTGGAGAGGTTTCTCTCAGTAGTATTACCGGAAGGATATACCAAAAATTTGGAAGGTAGTGTGTAAATAAATAATTTTTTGGGGGTCAAATATGTCGAAAAAATGTTCGAAAATTCGACCTTCCAAGTAAAATGGCTCCCAAATTTTCAATTTTGCACTTTTTCATCATTTTTTTGGTATATCCTTCCTCTTAATATGTCAGTAAACGAAAGAAGCTTATTTCATCCTTTTTAGATCAAAAGCAAAAAAATGGCAGCTGCAGCACTTTTTGATGTTGCGAGAAACAAGCGTCCGAAGACTCCATAAAGCAGCCATTTTGTTGGACATCCGAAAATTTTTTTGTTAAGTTCAAAGTTATAATAAACTCATATCCAAATTTCACAATGATCCAATTATTTTATCCCTTCTAAAAAAAATCCCGAAAAATGCCTATTTTTCACGTTTCTAAAGGTATTTCTCCCTTTAAGCTCCCTTACAAGTATTTTTGAATGCTTTCTTTGGAGGTATATTGGAGATCTGATTTTAGCGGACATGCTCTTGCAAAAAGGAGGTCAAATGGAGGAGAAAACGAGGTCTCCAAACCTCCCTAAGGAGTAGTCCGGGATTAATCATGGGATGCTCCCATTTCCTACTGGGATGCTACAAGTTGAGTGTCTCATTGACATACTCTAGTGACAAGTTGAAAATCGTGGGGCTAGACCATCTCCCTGCTTTAAACCAAATTTAGTTCGAAATCTGGTTGTGGAATCGTTTTGTATTCTTTGTAAGTTGAAATTTGTTCAGTGGGTAAACCGGATGAATCCTGTAGTGACTTCTTTTTTTGTGGTCAGTTGAGATTTCAGATATTCTCAAACGTTTATACTGGAAAGCTGAAACTTGAAATTTATATAAAACTTGAATAGTTCTTAAAATCTGGTTGATATTGATGAAGAGTGTGGGTGTGAGAAAAAACAATATCTCCGAAATGCTCGAAAGCTGAGATCGATAAAGAGATATTCCAGTCTAACTAAGTCTTTTTCGTAAACGGTCAATGCCGACAGTGAAGCAAGGAAGTGGGGGAATTTTTCTAAAGAATAACGTCTCATATTTCAAGAACTGTTCGATAAAAGCTTAGAATTTATACGGGAAAAAAATTGTAGCGTTTCCGAGTTTCATATCTCGAGAATCGCTTATGATATACAACTAAAACTTGGTAGGTAGAGCTATATTTGTGGCAAGTTCTAAAAATAAGACTTTTATTAGGGGCATTATGGTAGTACAAAGAGAGTTATGATAATTTTTGCACAATAGGAAATTGGCTTTGTAGAGCTCCATTACTTAAACATTTTTCCAATTCTAATATGAATCTTATTTTTCTTTTATTGTAATATATTGTTGTAAACTTATTTCGATTATAGAATCAAACAACTAATTTCAATTTTGTTCGCCTTTGTTTATTTTAATTCGCTCAAATAATATCTCCTTTTTATGCAAAAATCACATGACCATGAACTTAAGAACAGTACATTACCTCCTCCAACGATCTAGTCGTTTATTCCTAACGCCTTTTTCTTCACGCCAGTGTTTTCTTCTTATTGCGCCCAACGACATCTTTTGAAAAGGGTCGTAACAATATAATATCAACTGCTACTATTATTAATAACTACTTATAGATAATATTGAACTTAACTGGTCAATTTAAAGTTCAAATTAGTCAATATTAAAATTTTGGTGCTCCCTTACGGAGTTCTCCTCAAATTTCCTAGTGGGTTCTGATGAGATGTATGTAGGTACACCCCAATAATCAATATACATATAGGTATGTACATATGTATGTAATAATATTTTCCATGTGCGTCAATTTTCTGTGACACGGAATCTAAAGCATTTTCGACTCAATTTGTACGTCAGAATCTGTCAGATTGGCTGGTGATTCTGGCACACGTATGTCATAGAAAATTATTGCACATGGAAATCACGCCATAGGCTCAGAACTTGCTCCCCTTCTCCTTTTTCAACGATGCAATCACATTATGAGCCAAATTTCATTTTAATGTTTAATTTTCATTTCTCCTTCCAACCTTATTAGCGTCATTATTGCTTCGTTACTTCTGTTGCTTTAACGTACGTTGTATTCGCTACCACGTATAAATAACCACTTACAAATCAACACTCATGCTGAAGTAATTATCGAGTACGCGTCGATAAAAAAAATGGAAAGCCAATTTGAACCTAAATTTATTTAAGTTTTGTATTTTATTTACCTTTCACACCCATACGCTTTACGGAAATCACTTAGTCCGATTTTCGCTGATTGCGTCTTCCAAAATGCCTTTTTTAAGCACTCTAATCATTTTGATAATAGTATTCTGGTAAAAGCATTAAATACGGGATCTTATTATAAATACCTTGTGCTTAAAGATTAGATAAGTTTCCATTTCCTTTTGGGATTTCCTATATGACGCGTTGCACTGATCACTACTTACAATCTTACAATACCACGGGCAGATTCGTGGGTGCCCACAGGGGGGGGGGGGGAGGAATGAGGGGCACTTGCCCCTCATGAATTCACAGGGGAAGGCAAGAAGGGGGACTTGCCCCCTCCCCCCCCCCCCCCTGAATTTGACCTTCGCTAAAAGTTGAGAAAAATCATACTTTATATACCAAACTATGTATGTTGCATCTACTTTTACCATTCATTCACTGTACAATTATTGTACACATCTTTCATGCCTCGACTTTAGTTCTCAGTAATGACACTTAAATGAATATCAAATCAAGCCAGAGGCTTAGATAATTAGCCCTTTTCCGAAATTGACCAAGGCCGCGTACTGAAGAAGAATCAGACCAGGCACAATACAGCAGACTCCGGTATATGTATTTCCAATTCGTTCGACCCATAGAGATATATATACTGGAGATGACAAGCAGGGATTGGGTTGAAGGCGAACGTCGTCGCATTCACTTACATGCAAAACAACAACAAATTGACATAAGGCTCCTGTTTTGCCTCACTCACTCACACGCTAAAACAACAACAAAAACGCTGTTTTGTCTCACTTTTCACCGTGGTTTTGGGTTCAAAGCGATTTATACAAAGCCGGTGGCTTGTCGTCTAGCTCTATGGTTCGACCAAGCGTGTGTTTTACAAGGTTTTTCGTTACTTTTTTGTAAAGTTTTTGTACTTTAAGAACTATGGAAAAAAATAATTGAAATTCAATTTTTTGTTTCTATCTAATTTTTTTGTTGGATTTTGCGAAAATGGTGTCCGAGTCCTCTTTGAAAACTCATATCTCTGGTAATTTCTATCCTGGAATAATAAAATAGGGCTTAATTTAAAGGGTGAGGTCATGGAAGTGTATGGAATGGCTGATAACTTGACCTTTCGTAATGAAATCTGGTTGTGTTTGTGACCACCCGTTTTTGTATTAGTGGCAGCAGTGCGGGCCCACATAAAAGTTGTATTTTCAGAGGGGCAACTAAAAAGATTGTCAGTTAATTTCCAAATTATGCGATTATTGATTTGAGGAATTGTCGATTTAAATGTTTGATTACCATCTTCCATGAGACATTATTTTGAAAAATTATAATTTTTTTTTATAAGGGCAGGTGAAAACCTCGAAAGACACTATGAGGAACGAATCTCATATCACTATACTATATCACATTTTTTAAAGTGATCCTCACAAATGACACTTTTTGTATGTGGAGTGTAATCTTGTCTTCCTATTGCTTCAAGCCACTTCTTTTTCAATATTGATTCCTTAGGAAACCTGAAAATGGTAATTTTTGAATCTTTTTTATTTTATTCTGCGCCAGGCTCATGCATCCATTTAAACTCATAAATACTAAATAGTTTAGTGATTAACGTCTCAACGAACCGAGTGCATTACCAATACGTTTTAATTGAAGAAATAATTAATAACTGATTGTATTTCTATGTTACTAGTTTTTTCATGGTCATGCTACCATTGAAGCTATTAAATGTTAAGAGTTTGTTGTTCTTTCCAGTGTCAGTGGAGTGAAGCTCCAATACGAAATCCCCGACTGTTGATTGACCGTAGTACTTGACGAATTTTGGAAAGAACTTTCACTGGAGAGGCCAGTTTATCATAAGATTTTGTGTTGGACTAGGTCCGAAGGAGCTGTTTCGTCATCGGAATGCAGAAGACTCTTCAGAGGGTGTATTCTAGCCAACTTCCGAAACACCCTGACAGCTGATGGAATTGCTGAGGCAAATTCTATATAGCCACATCGTAATCCAAATTCATTTCCACGAATAATGTAATCGGGAACTCGCCGGACATCTACCTTATACTAAAGGCGGGACGTATATGGCTATGAAATGGAACAACAAACTCTTAACATTTAATAGCTTCAATGGTAGCATGACCATGAAAAAACTAGTAACATAAAAGTATTGGTAAAAATAAGTTTTGCGTTGGACCCACTGGGCCCCGGACTTAACAACAGATTTTCAAGATTCATAGCCATATGGTTATCCAAGGTTACAACCATTTCATAGCCATATACGTCCCGCCTTTAGTATAAGGTAGATGTCCGGCGAGTTCCCGATTACATTATTCGTGGAAATGAATTTGGATTACGATGTGGCTATATAGAATTTGCCTCAGCAATTCCATCAGCTGTCAGGGTGTTTCGGAAGTTGGCTAGAATACACCCTCTGAAGAGTCTTCTGCATTCCGATGACGAAACAGCTCCTTCGGACCTAGTCCAACACAAAATCTTATGATAAACTGGCCTCTCCAGTGAAAGTTCTTTCCAAAATTCGTCAAGTACTACGGTCAATCAACAGTCGGGGATTTCGTATTGGAGCTTCACTCCACTGACACTGGAAAGAACAACAAACTCTTAACATTTGATTGTATTTCCTTTATGCATTATATGAAGTTGAAAAGCATTTTCTTCAAAGAAGAAACATTTTACACGCCGTCACTGCTTTCATATTCCAAGAAATGCTTAGATGTAAACAAAGTTTGTGTGCAAGGAAACTTCGATCAAAATGTACATTTCCAGCGCCAACTTAAACTCAGGCCGCGCACATATGACAGTTCGTCATAAGAAATGCTTCGATTTTGCCTCGATTGGTGACGTCATGGCTCGATCTCCATACAAAATCGTCACTCATCGAGGTGAAATCGAGGCCTTTTCGCTCTTCGAAAATTCAGTTGCACGGCTTTTATCCAGAGGGCAATGACATTTCATAACTTAAATTGAAATGTATTCTTCATCAATATTAGCTACAGTAGAACTACAGATAATTAGAATCAGTCTACTTGCCTGAATAACGTTTTTTTTCCGGGAACTTGCTTTCGTTTCGGCAGCCATCGACAGAACACTTCATGTTTCTTTTTAAATAGTTTATCGCATGAATCACAAACAAATCTTACACGATCTTAGTTATATATTAGTTAATTTATTTTATTAAAGTCTTCACGGACACTGACTAAAACACAGTTCGATAAATTTTGCCTTAAACACTGCATGAAACACTGTAACACGGTTGTAAGCGAACTTGACATTTGAATCCCAAACTCCAAACTTGCGTCCCTTGCAGCATGCTTGCATCTCACTTCCTCTCAAACTGTTGTTCTTCAGTCTCTTTCTTTTGACACTGAAACCATCTCACTTCTACTACAGACCAATTTTCTACCTTTCTCCTTTTCATGAAAAATTACGCTCATGCACACGAATTTTACGAGTATCACCACCGCTTGGGTGAGGTTGTCGCAAAACTATCCTTGACATTTTTTTTTTTCAATGATAACAATTTTGTTTTTTTTATGGGTTTTACTGTTTTTCAAAACATACCAAAAAATTAACTTAGAACCTCAATGGTCAAAAAAATCGAAGAGCATTATAGTGATTCTCAATTAATTTTATAGAAAAAAGGTAATTTAATCAAGAATCGCCAAAAGTGTGACCTTATCATCGCCGATTCTGTTGAAATTTTGTGGACTCGAAGAATTAGTGAAAAAAAAAATTTCCTTAAAACGATATCCGAATCCTCTTTGAAAACTCATATCTCTGGTAATTTTTATCCTTGAATAATAAAGTAGATTGTTATTGTTTTTGTTAGTTAAAAAATGAGATAGAAACAAATCTTTGAATTTCAATCATTTTTTTCATTTGTTTTTAAGTACAAAAATTTTCAAAAGAATCAGAAATGATAAGGTCACAACTCTGGCGATTCTTGATGGAATGACCCTTAATAAGATGAAAACAATATGATCCCATCTTCAGATGACCCTTCTTTAACTTTATTATTTTTCGGGTCAAGGTTCGGGAGCGATCAAAATCGGAGTATATGTATCATCAGTTATTTCGAGCTTATGACTTTTCTTGAAAAATTAAATTTGTTCTAAAAATAAAAATAGTTAAAATAGAAACAACCAATTTCATCTCTCAATAAAAATAGTTAAAATAGAAACAACCAATTTCATCTCTCATCAGAACTAAAAGATGGCAGGAAGTTGAATATCGAAAAATTGTGAAATGAGTTTGTAGTAGTGCTGCGACATCGACATCGATGTTTCTAAAACATCGATGTTTTTCAAAAACATCGGGTACTTTTAACATCGATGTTTCTAAAAAACATCGACATCGATGTTTCAGGCACATCGAAAATTTTTTTTTTTGCTTCTCACACCAATCTCGTAGCATAAATTCTACCGAGGTTTTATAAAAGCATCGGACTTTGTAAGAAAAAGGTAAAAGAAAGTGGTAAAATATCGATGGGACCAAATGAAACGAAACTGTTCAGCAGACAAAGTTTCTGAAAATACATGTGATGAAATTCGTATGCGTCGCAATCAATTTTATTAGACTTGATACTTGAAAATTTTCTTGCTTCTTGCATTTGTTTGGCTACGTAGATAATATCCTTTTATTACGTATTGTGATACCTACATAGATGTGTGTCGAAAATTTATTGGATTTTCCTTACATTAGAAAAGTAGAATTTGTTTTTCTTAGCATTACTGGGAGACTTAAATCATGACCCACTGCTGCAATGGAAGCCATGACAAACTTGGCCCCATTACACTTAGAGATAAAGAAGAAGGCTCTGAGAGAGGCCATAAGGCTACAGCAGTACAATAAGTTCAAAGCAGGAGACCTTGTCGGTCACTTTAAAATTCTACAGGAATTTGATCAGAAGGACCTGACCGACTCAGTAACCGATAACATGCCAAAGGTATAAAATATGATTTTGAGAGACCATATATTGTGACTCTGGGAGATCGTGTATCACGGCAATCTGTTCTACTAGCTTTTTCGGAAGGTGCTTCAGTCTTGTACAAGGACGGCTCTAAGACCTATAGTGGAACTTGAGCGGGCGTATTTGGACCCAATTGTAAAATATGGATGGCAATGGGACAAACAGCCACTGTATTTCAAGCTGAGGTACATACCATAGAGCTGTGCGCAGGTAAACTTCTACAGAATAAACCAAAAGGCGCTACATTTATTATTTTATCTGACAGCCAGGCGGCACTACTAGCGCTGAAATTTTATTGTTTCCGCTCTAAGCTTGTGTGGGACTGTCATACTCTTCTTAAAGAGCTGGCACATCATAAAAGTCTAACCCTGATGTGGGTGCCAGGACATGAGGGTATTCCGGGTAACGAATCGGCTGACCAGCTAGCCAAGTGGGGAGCCAACTCGCCATCGATAGGCCCGGAACCATTCTGTGGAGTAGGTAAGGGCTTCATTAAGGATGGCATTATAAAGTGGGTAAATCTTCAGGGGGAGGATTATTGAAACTCCCTTTCAGGACTTAGACAGTCAAACAAATGCCTGACCTTCTCAATTAGGAGAGCTTCGGAATTCCTTTCCTTAAGTAGGTATAACGCACGGGTTATAATGGGATATTTTTCAGGACATTATTTCCTTAATTATCATCATAAGATCATCGGTGAGGTATCACTAGATGCATGTCCATTCTGTGATATCACATCTGAAACTACGGCAAACATTCTGTGTGATTGTGATGCAGTGGCCAGATCAAGGATGCAGATTCTCGGTGGATTCACCCTCACCTATGAAGACCTGTCGAAGACTCCCCTGAGTGGCCTAGGGAGTAGTTTAGAGCTAGGAACAAACGACCTCTCAGGTCGTGGTTCGAGAAGCAGTAAGGCTTCTATAGGCTCTACTGAACTTAATAATAATGTCTCACATAAAATTCTAAAAACATCGATGTTGAGAAACATCGATGTTTTTTACCGATGTTTTATCGACATCGATGTCGTTTATTTCAAACATCGATGTAATATAACATCGATGTTTTGAGGTCGATGTCGCAGCACTAGTTTGTAGGTGATTATATAAAAAGTCTGTGGAAGTTAAAAGTGATAAAATATCTCATCAATCCAAAGAAGTTGAAGTCGAAGCCTTTTAGGGTTGAAAAAGTCAAAAACTTAAAAAGTATGATAGTTTTAGGCGATTATTACGCAAGCCCATGAAAGTGAAGATATATTCGATATCATATCAGGGCTGGGGGATATGGCAGAATTCATGGAAAAGTATACCTCCTTGCACCCCCTTAGAGGTAGAACTTAAGAAAATCATGAAAACACTTTCTACATATTTACGAGTATGTATACGAAAAAGCCGTAGAATAAAAATGAATTCAATATTTGAGAAGACCTAATATCATAGATATGACGAAAATCGGGAAAATATGTGCATTTCATTTTCCCTGATAATATTTTTCGACCTCCTCCCAAACACTAATGGATATTTAAAAAAAAATTGTTATTTGATTTACATATAAATACATACCGCGTTTCAACTTTGTAGCAGAAGCCTTTCTATATAGTTAGGAAAAACACCTTCAGAGGTGGGAGTGAACAACTTTTGATTACAATATCTCACGAACCAATTGCAATTTAAAAATAAAATTCGGTTTCTGTATAAAGTTTGACGAATAAAGTAAATTTTTTTAAGGAGGTAGTGAAGCATGGAAGTAGAAGAGATAAATTTATTTTGGAAATACAGAAACTACGAGTATAGGGCGAGAAATATCAGCAATCTATGAAAACATTACCACATTGTAGAAATATTGCCGCCATCCATTAATCGCACCCACTAATTTTGGCAATAGTCGTTGGACAATTAATTGTTTGAAAAATTGCTCCTGTACAAGCACCTTTAAGACTGGGGATTTGAGCGATTTAAGCGTTCCAAAGTTATCGGCTAGTATTCTTGAACGCATGTTTTAAGGCCTTTGTATGGACCCGAAGGAGTAGAACGATTGTGCCCGTTAACGAACTTACGTTAAAGTTACAACCATAAGTAAAGATTCTAAATAGAGTGTGGGGTTATTTTATAAACTTTTTGCCTTGCCTTGTCTGCGAGTACGTCCAGAAGGCAGGCTATTTTTTGCACTAATGGATGTTTTGGCAAACAAACTGAAAACCACTCTCCATCTATTGGAAGATGTTGTCACTTCATGACGAGGATGAAAGCGCCTTTTTGACAAACAAGACCCATGTCCTCGAAATTTCGAGGACATAGGTGTTGTTTGCATTTTTGTGCACTTTTTAAAGTATGTACATACTTGACTATTTCGTTTTCATTTGAAGAGCACAGGCGAAAAACACAATAGGTAAAATCATATTTTTCGTTTTTAAGATTTTGATGCCAATAGTTTATGACATAATCCTGCATGTCATAAACTATATTCTAGCAAACATAATAAGGGGAAAAATCTGTCAATAATTCTTAAAGCTATCCTGCAGTTCTTCAAATAATTTATAATAATTTATTTATATAATTATTTGACCTTCCGTTGACTCAATCCTCTAGTTGCTAAAATGTCCCATCTCAACAATTACCAATAACAAGAGCGAACTGCCATGAAAGCATTTCTAGCTAAACTTATTTGCATCATTTCAGCTGCCTTTGCAAATGACTATTAAAAGTACGTAATTATTGTCGACAACTAACTATTATAAAAAATTTTATTTTTCTTTCGTGAGAAAATGCAATAATTACTTAATAGGACCGATAATGCTTAACAGCCAAAAGCAGCTTGTATAGCTAATAACAGCTGTTCGACAAGCACATACGCAAGTTGGCGTGGCATATAAGACATTTGTTTGAATAACTTTGAATACTTACCGCATTAACTACTTCTAATGTTGCCTTAAATTTTTGTTAATTTCTAATGCTAATGATAGAGTTTCTTCCATTTTTAAAGACTGAAAATAACGTTTCGACGAAAGTGACAGCTACACACACATATAAATATTGCAATAGCCGCTTTCTAGCTACACTCGGGAGTGCGAGCAAGAAAAAGCAGCTATGGAAGCAGCTTTTAAAAAATCTTGAACAGATCTAGTGTCAAATAGCAAGCACGAGAAAGCAGCTCTTTGGTTGCATTGAACACAAAAAAGCAGCTAATAGCAGCTAAAAGCAGCTATAGCAGAAATCTTGAACACACCCCTGAAATTGTGACCTATCACAGGTCACAACTTGCTGTGACTTAAATTTTGTGACTGCACTTGTGATCGGAAAGTTTTTTGGCATTTTGGCACTGTTCACAAGCAAGGTCACAAAATTATCTCCACAGAGTTGGAGACATGTAAAAATGATGATGCTGTGTCAGTATCAGGGCTTAATTCGGCCTTTGCAAGTGTATAATGGAATGTTGTGTGCCTCAGGAGACGTCTAAAACCGAAGAAACTCCCAAATAAATTGTCGATTAAAAAAAAACGGTTCACTTGCGTTCATTAACTTTCGAACTGTCACTCTTCATAACGCCGTTAAATCACACAAAATGTAAAAAGGCCACCTAAATTTCCGTTAAATTACTTCTGTGCAGCTTCTTCCAGTAATTTCAGTAGCAAATATAACGAACTTTCCATTTTTTTTAATATTAAGTAATGAAACTTCACGAAACGATAAATTTGTAGGCCTGGCTGGTCATTGTGATCACCTATTTCGACACACTCACCACTGAGGCTCGCCTGTTGGCGAGAAGCTACCCTGATGGTGCATTTACACTCAGCGTTTGCGACGAGCCTCTATCCCCACCAAAAAATCAATCAATGAAATAGCTCGTGCAGTCGCAAGAGTCTTACATTGAGAACCGGTTTGCAATGGCCTGATGGTGGTAGCTTCTCGCCACGAGGCGAGCCTCATGTGTGAGTGTGAGCGCACCATGATGGTGCATTTACACTCAGCGCCTGCGACGAGCCTCTATCCCCGCCAAAAAATAAACCAATCAGATGACTCGTGCAGACGCTCAAGTCCATCAGCTCTCAACTTTTCTTCGACGCACGCTTTCATATGTGTACACCCATACAATAAAGCTGTGGTACCACACAATTCGTAGCCCATCGTATTTCTGTCGTTTCGCACCTTTCGCACTTACAGGCAAGTTGCGCGGGGAGGCATGTTGAGTGTAAATTGCTTTTAACACAGCAAAGAATACGGTCGACGAAAACCGGTTTGCAATGGCCTGATAGGGGTAGCTTCTCGCCTCGAGGGTGAGTGTAAGCGCACCATTAATGTACATACAGTCCAGTCTCCAGTCAGCAGTCCGCCGCTGTGGACAGTGGTTTTTGCTCTACTATTTTCGAATAGTCCCTTGAGGGGACCACAAAAGTAGAACGTTATAACCGATAGTGCGTTATAACCAACATAGGAACCTTTCACATTTGCGAATGAACTCGCACACAAAAAACTCCGACTTCTTAGATATTACTTTCTAACACCATTGTAATTCACAACTAAAAGGGCCCACCCTGCAAACATTATGATTCGTAAACGATGTGCTAGCAAATCGTAATCTCTGGCTTAAACTTCGATATCGAACGGAAAACAGACGACCAGCGAAGGAAAAGGAACATGATTCTCGACCTTTCTCGACTTATCAACCCGAGATTCTCTTTCGATAGCGAATTGCGGTAGGTTCGAAGACGAACCGAAAGTGATGTGAGAACGAAGTTTCACGCACAATGTGGTTGGGGTAGTGGTTGTATATATTGCTTATATATTAAGAGAAGCGAGCTATTCTCGTGTCGTAAGCGATTTGCGCAGAGCGAGATTGTGCGGACATTTCAGTAGAGCCGTAAAATTGGACATTTATTAATGTTAAGCGGGATATAATGGACGGGATATAGTGGACAGTTATTGTCATCGGCACTTCATGGTATCTGTAATGACTGAGTTGTAGAAATAAATAGAAAGCAGAGAAAAATAAGGTAGAAAAGTATTTATTGTCTTAAATGTATCTCATCCATATTTGTCAGTTTTTACAGGTACTGTGAAGATTGACTTTTAATAACACAGAAAATTGTTCAGTCTTTGTAAAAATCTAGGAACACAAAATTGGAGTATTGCAGGTTTTTTTAAAAATATAGTAACACTTCAATATTTCTTACTCCACTTTTTATTGTTTTTCACATAAAATAAATTTAATTGCGTACACTTAATTAATCACTTCTGACTCAACTGAACATATGTATCTGCGAGTGTGTCACTAAACAGTAAACAGATCAATGCGTTATGTTTCGAGCATTATCAGTACAGTGATGAGTCATTTCAATTGTACTCAGAGAAACGAAGGAATCTCGCAGTAAATTCGAAGCATTGCCGTACGTAGTCTCATTTCTTTGTAATTCCGCAATCAGAGAAATGTCGAAATCTCGGTCACGTGGTGAGCTCTCTTTTTTCCTCTCATATGTAACAGCATCAGAGACACGAAGGAATCTCGGGAGAAGCTCGAAATTCTCAATTCTTGCACCATTTCGAAATTACTTCGCGAAAGCGAGTTCTTCGCTAAAATGTTTGCAGGGCATAGACGCATGCGTGTCATTCTTCCATGACTGTATGGATCTGAAACTTGAAGATGTGGATCTGCCATCATGAGGTATCATAAAAATCAAAAAAAAAATTTGTAGGCGGAGCCAAAACGTATCGCGACACGCATGCGTGAGCGTCTATAGGCCCTTTAACTCATGTGAGTTATACAACAAAGGAGTACAAACATAATAGGCCCATTAAAGGCACAGTGAATCGGGATTTTTAGACCGTCCTACACCATCTATAATATACTCTAATCTAAATGTTATCGCCGTGAAATTAGCTTATTTACATCGCCAGATTTAGACTAGTAATTTTGAAGATAGATTTTGAAAAAATCTAGTCACACAAGGAGATTTCAAACCCGTTCAAATCATATATGTATTAGCAGGGGCCAATACGGGGGGGGGGGGAAGGTGTGGATGGATCCCCAGGGCCCGGCCTCTCAAAGGGCATTGCATGTGACTGGCGTCACGCGCTACTCTCTTCCTTTAAAAAACACACAGTTGAGTGTATCAAACATAACTCCAACGTTTTACCGGTATCAAATCGTTTGTTTTTCTGAATTGCTGAAACCTCACAGAGCTGTGTGAAAGGTTATTTCATGGTCATTCATATCTATCACTATATTCGAATGCAAAAGTGGCAGCACTGATTGTGTAGCTTCGGCTTTAATACAGGAAAAAAAATCCATAGCACCAGCCCAGTAAAACAATCGACATGATATTTTTTTTTGCCCCCCTTCTGAACGCCAATGAATTTTCAAACTTTTTTTTATTGGAATACTTTTCTAGTTAATTTACATATACGAACCGAGTTTCAACTTAGCATAAGCCGTTCTAAAGTTAGGAAAAACACCCCCCACCACCGTACCATACTACCCCTAAAAAAGAATTTTATTTTTCCACCATGCCACTACTATAGCTCTATCTAAATACCAAGTTTAAGCTTCCTATCATTATAGATTCTTAAGATATAAGCATCGGAACTTTTTCTTTCTCACCCTTCCCCACCCTCACCCTCTACACCCACACCCCCAAACCTTTTTTCCCTACTAGGGTTCTATTAGGCCTACTTCTGGTAAAAATTTGAAGCATCCATCTTACACTGTTATTGAGATATGAAACGTGTTATTATTGAAAAATTCTTATCCCCTCCACTTACGTACTCCCCCGCCTCCTTCAAAGATTTTACTTTGAGCAATCTTTATTTATCAAGCTTTATATCCAAACCGAATTTTGTTTTTCTGGTGCCACTGGTTTGGGAGATATCGCAATGTTAAGTATTTCAACCCCCACCCCCGTACGCCACTACCCCCACCAAAAAATTTTGTTTCAATCTACTCTCCTAGTATAACTATATTTGTTAAGTTTTAATGGCTTGCTATTAACGGTTTAGGAGATATGGATTTTAGAAAGTGTCAATCTCGACTTTTTTGCGTTTCGGACCCATTGCTTTCCCCTCTACTCCCACACCCCTTCCCCCATATCATCAATTTTTTTCCAAATAGGTCCACTATCAAAGCTTTATAGAAGTTCCAAGTTTCAGTCTTCTAACATAAGCATAAGCTGAGATCTAGAAACCAAAATTTTTCGTCTAAAACGCTTCCCTCACCTTCTCCCACCTTCCCCCTCACACCCCCACCCCTGAAAATAATGTCAATTCAAGGGGTCTACCCAGTCTATTCCTAGAAAATATTTTAATTTAATAGCTCCACTGGTTTGAGAGCTACGAGCCTTCAAAGGATTTTGGCGGTCGACGTACGGCGGACAGACGGCGTGAAAATTTTTATTGCTTTTTTCGTGTCTACTAGTCATGAAATGTACACAAAAAAATTTTGAGGGCAGCAAATTTTTTTTTTTTTTTAAATCAACAAAAATACTGTATTATAAATAATAAAGTAAAATTGTGGAAGATGGCAAATTAGCACCAGTAATCGGGTTAATCCATTTTTTTACATCATTTAACGCAGTGCTGATGATAGTTTCTTGGCGAGATGTACTATCGATGATTCATCAACGTAGCGTCATATTACAAAGCTCGAAGCTATCTTTAGATTCGGGCATAAAGTTAATTGAATCACTCGTCAAAGAACTTAGATCCTACCAAAATCAATTTGATGACTACTTCTCAAAAAGTAAGCAGCTGGCTACAAATTGTAACATCGACACAGTATTACCCGCCAAAAGAAGTCGTTTTCTGCCACATAAACTATCTAATATTTCTAGCAAGATAATGTCAAATCGTGAAGAGTATTTAGATCCCCCTATCGAATGTGGTGTTGCAAAATTTAAACGAGAAATTTTCTTGGAAGCACTCGATTTCTTAATTTTTGATTTCAATAATCGAGCCAAGCAAGCAAAATTTATTTGTCAAGATTTTTCTGTAATTTTGAAATGGAGACAAATCCAAATACCTAGCACTATCAATACTTTTGTTGAAAGGTTTCCAGAAGATTTGAAACACCAACTTGAGGATGAAATATCGCATATTGTGAAAATTTCAGAAAACGGATTTGCTAACCAAGCAGAACTGAATACTCCACTTGGAATAATAATCAATGACGCAACAGCCCAAATCGGGCCTAGGCATTAAAGTAATGCTAGAGTTACTTCATTGCGAGACCAACGGAACATTAGGAGGTGAAGTGGTCAGCTGCACGCTCGTCCCCGACCCCCCCGATTTTAGCTCAGGTACTCATTTACAGCTGAGTGAACTGGTAGTCCGGCACCCAATCCCATTTTCGAAAATTACTTGTCGCCAAGCAGATTCGAACCTGGTACCAGGTGCACCGAAGGCAAGTGCTCTAGCCACTAAGCCACCCAGACTACACTTGAAATGCTAAACAGCATTTATGAGTTTCATTTCGAGGATATATTTCCAAACCTATGTATTGCTTTACGAATTTTTGGCACTATTCCAGTCTCTATATGTGGTGCTGAACGTTCGTTTAGCAAATTGAAGCGTATCACCTCATTTGATAATAAATTTCGATTGCTTAGTTTTTTTTACTTGTTTAATGTTTAAGTATTACTAAGTTTTTTTTTTTAGTTTTGCATCAAATTGAATAATATAAATAATTTCAATTAAACTAAACTTTTGTAAGATTGGAACGGCTCTTATTCTCAGTTTTTAAAAATAATTTATAAATTTGCATTTTATAAGATTCTTTCTGTTGACCGTACTCACTAAAAGCTAATTTTATGCTCGTGTTTAGTCCACTGCAAACAAAACCCACGAAATTCCATACGAAATTTGTATGGGGCTCGGATGAATTTTATTCCCAGGGCGCGAAAATTCTGTGTTGGTCCCTGTGTATTAGTATCTATATTGCCAGCGGCACTTGTCAGAGTAAGTCTCGTCGTTACCAGCTGATTCTGAATTTTCCAACTCAATATAGTGGTAGTTTAAACGTTACTGGATTTTAATTTAATATTATAATGTTTTAGAAATCATGAACAGTACAATTTCTTATAAAACATATCTTTTATAATTAAATACTTATATTTACGATGTTCAAATTTCATAAAAATTTGATTTGTGACAAAAATTTTATACTGCCCTCTCTTGGTTTTTTACACTTTTGAGACAAAAATCAGAATCAGCTGTTGAATTTCCATTTCAACCCGTGCTTATTGATTTTGTATGAAATATGACTGCTTGCAATATAGATACTAATACATATGGTTCAAATGCATTGGAAAACGTCAGGATTTTGACAGAACTCTCGAAATTTCACCCAATTTAATATGAAATCTGGTGATAAAGTCAGGTTCACCTAGTTCTGTCCAGGAAAAACTAATTTTCTACTGCCTATGTTGTCACACAAACTTATAATGAAACATTAGGTCTTTCACATGACACTGCTCAAGATAAACATTAAAATACTTTTTGAAATAAACTGGGTAAACTTACTTTATATAAAATAATTTAAAGTGCATATTAGTGATACCAAGTAATGGGTACCTATGTATGTACATGTTTCAAACAGGAAATAATGGCATTAAATTGTTTACTATTTTTTTTACTAAAAACTAAACTAAATACTTTTTGCAAAAACTTTTCAGTTCGTACAGGTTTATAAAAATCAATGAACATATCAACAAGTTGAAATTTTTTAATTATCTTAATGGAAATTCTCGCATTTCGTGGTGTTCGTAAAGCCGATATTTTGCAGGTGCAAAGAAAAATAAATATAGATACCAGTCTCCCTTATCTACGAGTACGAATATAAAATATTGATATCAGCAAGTACTGATAGCTAATAATTATTAAAACGAAATACGATTACGCCATTCGGGCAGCCATTATTAAGTGTTTTCACTGTTTCTTTCATGTGACCGACATTATCAGTCGCCGCTATAAACTGAAATTTTAATAAAAAAATAATAATTTCTCTAAGCAAACCAAATTTCTTATGATTTCACTTTTATTTCATGCACTGTAATTTAATTTACTTATAAGTACAGTAATAGCCGAGCCAGCCATATTTCGGAGCCAATCGAAAACTTAAATTTTTTATGTGCCGGCACATGAGATAGTTTCCCGTATAAGAAATAAATCCAAAATTTTGTCAGAAAGTCTTATCTATGTATCTTAAACATTCTTCAACTATACCTATATCTGCATCCATACTGGTAATCCTGGATTTTAATGACAAAACATCATATTATATTTTGGTTATTATTATTGCGCTCAAGTATTTTTCTCAAACGCTAAGCAAAAATAATCGTAAAACAAACTAACGGATTATAATAAAACTGTCTTGGGAGAAAAATCTCAGCGGTTCATGAATAAAGCAAAATGCCCACATTAATGTTAATGGGAATAAAATCACCGTTAGATGATTTTAAGATATTTTATGGTGTACGTAGTCTTTCCCATTCACTTCTTTTGATGAAATTCGTAAATTAATGTAAAAGAAAGTCATACAATATTTTGTTGAGTTCATTGTTTGCTTAAGCTACAACTAAACTCATTTTTAAAATTGAAATGGTAGACATTTTATTCAGTGTTGCGCTTTCAAGTACCTATAAATTAAAAATTGCATTAATTTGGATAAATTAGCCAGGCATTATTTTTGACTAACATTAAGAAAGCCTGTCTGTCTTTTGAAAAAAAAATTGATCTATCACTGCTTAAATTCTTTAAAGTTTTAGCGTAAGCTAGTTATACCGAATCTAAAGGGCAAGGCTAGGCAAGGGACGTTCGACATTGTTCGAATGGGGGATTCGGTATAACTAGCTTACGCTGTAACTTTAAAGAATTTAAGCAGTGATAGATCAGTATTTTTTTTCAAAAGACAGACAGGCGTTCTTAATGCTAGTCAAAAATAATTCCTAGCTAATTTATCCAAATTAATGCAAGGGGGAGGGGGGCTCCCCGCTTCCAAAAAATCCCCAGGAATTCAAAGTGTTCAAAATCAACCGTATTTCCTTTGTCTATTAAATTGAGAAACACCCAATCGGAGGTTTTGTATAGCACCTCCTGGATATATCCGTTTTTTCAGCTCTAGGTTTTCATTTGAAAAAAAATCTAAGGGAGATAATATTTTTTTCTCGGTTCTTTCTGCCTACAGCTTTGCTCAAAGGGATTTAAAATATGTATTTTCGTTACAACGAGATTATCAGGCCTATTCTGCGCCAGAGTCACAAGTCATAAAGTAGGTGGAGAGACAGTTCACACTTTATCTAGAGTAGGGTAGAATAGCCTTTACAAAAAAATTATTTAGGTTTTAAAATTTTTATACTCGTTTTCATTATAGCCTGGAGTATGTTACAGAACAAAACTACAAACATACATATGTAGGTAGTGCAGTCTAGAGTCACTTCATACGAACTAACACAAACATCCATTATCTTGAGTACGGACAATGTGTGTTTCATTTGAAACCAGTACATTTGAAATTTTTTTGCAGTTGTCTCGATTTTTCATTTTAAAGATCTCCACTAAAGTGGATAAACGCTGTATTTAGTTGAAATTTCATGAGATATATCTCGATTCCGTGAAACGTTAATCAAAATCCATCTGCTACACGTATACACACTAAAACCAGGGACGTCATTTCAGTTTTTGCCAGGGGAGGGCAAGATGTTATGAATGGATATATTTTTATATGTAAATATACATATGTTATATATAATATATGAAAATACAAAATTCAGGGGGGGAGGTCAAATGCCCTCCCTGCACCCTTCCCACAAATGACGTCCTAGCTTGTAAGCAAACGTAATGCTTCATTGTGCTTCACCACTTTCAACTATTTTGGAACAAAAATGACGACAACTAAAACAAAACACAGCATTCTGATTAATGGAGTATTCAATCCATGTAAATTGTTCAAAATGACTGCATTGAAATCGGCGCTTCGCTATCTGGGGTATTCCTTCAGTATTGGCTGAACGAGGTCATTGTGATAAAAACGTGATATGTATATCAGGCGCGAACGTAGGGGGTGGTTTTGGGGGTTGAAACCCCCCCCCCCCCCCCCCCCCCGAAATGATGTAGTTACATACGCAAAACTAAATGTAACTTGCACTCAACGAGTAAATTTGTATGAACCCCCCCCCCCCCCCCCGAAATAATTATTTGTCTGAAAACCCCTCCCCCCCCCCAAATATTTTTCTGCGTTCGCGCCTGATGTATATCAATAATTGACACATCATTTTCTGGTACTGCTTCTGAATGAACTTTATCTTTTACAGTTTTACTTGAAGATTTATTGTATTGCATCAACTGATTGCGCAGATTGGAGGGAGTCTAGCTTCTTACTACCATCAATGGTTTGCTTGGAATCAAGGATTTGTTTTTATTTGTTTCATCTGGGTTTGGTACACTCTTTCTTTTCAAAAAGTTATACATCAACAACTGTATTGATTTTTTTGACAATATCGGTCTGAAATAGACAAAAGTAAAAACCCGAAATCTTTTTTTATTTTATTTTTAATTTCTTCGTAATATAAACACAAAAATATCTCATTTCTTTAAATTAATTTTTTTTTTTAATTTCTCATGCATGGAGGAAACAATATATAACTTTATCTTTTTCGAGGCTCCGTTCTATGCGTTTCTAATTTTTGGGTAGAATTAAGCTTAAGATTTCATCTAGAGTCTAAAAACCTTAAAGAAGTACATTTTTGACTCTAAGCGGTCAATTTCATCTATTTGCAAATATTACATTAAAAAAGAAAAAATTAAATTTAAATATGGACACTAGTAAGTAAATGAACAAGCTTGCGTGAAGTTTGAATCTCGCAAGAAAGTTGGGATCGATGGTCTGACGACATTTTTTTGAGTCAGATTTGACTTTGACGTAGGAGGTGCATTTGTTGCAACGTTTAATTGTTTAATTTAATTGTTTATTTATATTCATAAACATACAATAAGTACTATAAGATTTTTGAAGTGAAAAACGCAAAAACCACTTGCAAAACACTTGTTACAGCAGATTCCTAGAGCAATTTTGATGCAATTTGCTAATGTAAACGTTATGGAAAGAAATGTCGCAAGTGCTAGTGTAAACGAGACTTTAGAAACTTTAAGATTTAGAATTACTTAGTTAGAAGACTTCGAGAAAATTCAAGAATAGATAAAATTATTTATTTTATTTTCGATCAGTTTCAGTGGAAAAATTTTGTACGTTATTTTTAATAAATTTTGATAACTGAAGGCAGTCATCCCGTGTGACGGTTTCCAAAAATCGATTTTTTTCCTTTGCATAAATTACATCCAAATGTAGTGTTGAATATGTGGGTGGAGTGATATTCCGATATTCGAAGCCGTTTGGAAGTTACAGGGCGTTATATTCACTAGCCTCCTATTCACTAGCCTCCTATGTTGTTTCGAATACAATGAAAAGTTTAGTCGCGTTTTTCTCAAAACCATGTTTTTCAAATCGGTAGACACGATATCTCAAAATCTATTCAACGGATATCTTTGAAATTTAGTAAACTTATTCAATACTAATATATAGTCTCCAAACTAGGATAATTGTGATTCATCAAGCCGTTTTTTTGTCGACCTGAAGAAGTCGTAAAAATACACTAAACTTGACGACAAAAAGTTCAATAAGCTGCCAAAAATTCACTGTTCAATATTTTTTGAAAATCCTAGTTCCAAGACTAGTTCAAACTTCACAGATTAAAATGCTGTTTGATTTTTTTATTTGAGATAAGCCCGCAATCGTGTCTACCGAAAACAAGGTTTTTTGAAAATGTGTGGCTAAGTTGCCATGTATCTCAGCAATGACCGACAATTTGGGGTTGAAAAAATTCTTAAGTTTGCTCAACATGTGCATAAGTATATGGTAAAAATTTCACAGTTCTATCATTATTAAGTTCGTCAGAACAATTTCCCAAAAATGGCGTAAAAAAGAGCCTGCACACGGGATGACCCCCTTAAGCGATATTGAATATTAAAATTTCTATTAGTAATAGATGTAGGGAAAGTTTAACTGAGACACACGAGAACATTTGTCAGAATATGCGCGAGCTTTGGAGGGTACCTTGAAGCAAAGAATAGCGAACTGCACTTAGGTATAATGTATGACAAAATTGCCAGCTACTGCTTCTAATAATATAGGAAGCGAGAAAAATGAAAACACTTTTTTATTAAATTAAAAACTGATGAAAATCAAATCTCAGATCTCTGATCAGAACATGCGTTAGAGCTAAGTACACCTTACACGAGTTTCTGTTCTTCTTTATGATTCCGTTTTTTGTTTGTTTTGCTTTTCGGAGTTTTGCAGAACCTAAAATCAACCGAACGAACAAGAACACCAACACAGCCGCGAAATACCAGCGAAATTCTTTATGATTCCGCTTTTTTTGTTTTGTTTTTCCGAGTTTTCCGGAACCTACGATCAACCGATCGAAGAACACCACCAACACAGCCGCGAAATTACAGAGAATTTTTCGCCTCTAGTCCAATTAATTTACTTGGTTGTCATTATAGTTTTATACAGGGTAATCCAAGTCGATAGGATTAATTGTTTTCTCAGATTTATACCCTTAAAATTTTTTAGTTAGTGTCATAAAGAAGAATGAAAATTTTTCTGAGATTTCAAATTCAGGGGGGCCCCCCCTGAAATGACGTCCCTGACTAAAACTATGCCATTTAAGAAACCTGCGATTTTTTAAATTCGCAGGTTTTTAGACTACTAAATATGTACTAAAGTGGTGATTGTCCGTACTCATGATAATGGATGTTTGTGTTAGTTCTTATACAGTGACTCTAGTGCAGTCGTAATCAAATTTGATCAGTCGCTTAGTTATTTGAGATCAGTAGCTCAGTTCTGTAACTTATGAGTGAGAAATTTCTCACCAAAAAGTCAAAATGAGGACGAATTAATGCAGTTTTCTCTCTGTATTCTCACCAAATGAGAAATGAAAGATTGCCAAATGCGTAGTCAAGTACGGTGCTTTCTCATTTGGGGAGTATACCGAGAGAAAACTGCATTAATTCGTCCTCATTTTGACTTTTTGGTGAGAAATTTCTCACTCATAAGTTACAGAACTGAGCTACTGAACTAGGTACTTAGTTCTTCTAGGTTCATAATTTAAACTTTTCGTGGTTGCGTTATATATATATATATATATATATATATATATATATAAATAATATACCTATATATATACGCAGTGCTGCATATACCTATATAGATATGTATATATATATATATATATAGGCATATGCAGCACTGCGTGGAGTGTAGTTTGTGTCATCATAAATCACCATAAATCTGTACGCACTTAAGCACTCTCGATACACATGAAAAGAAACATTAACATTTTTTAACATTGCTTTCCTGTAAATTTTTCAAAATGTGACATAGGACACTTCAGAAGTTTCATGTAGGTATGTATATGTAGGTATATTACACTCAGCTACTCACGGTCGTCGTACACTATACTTAACTTAGAGTCACTGTATAAGAACTAACACAAACATCCATTATCTTGAGTACGGACAACGTGTGTTTCATTTGAAACCAGTACATTTGAATTTTTTTTGCAGTTGTCCGATTTTTCATTTTTATCTCCACTAAAGTGGATAAACGCTGTATTTAGTTGACATTTCACGAGACATATGTATCTCGATTCCGTGAAACGTTAATCAAAATCCATCTGCTACACGTATACACACTAAAACTATGCCATTTAAGAAACCTGCGAACTTTGGAGTTCGCAGGGTTCAAGAGTACTAAAAAGGTACCAAAAGCGGTCATTGTCCGTACTCAAGATAGTGGATGTTTGTGTTAGTTCTTATACAGTGACTCTAACTTAACTGTGTTTTGGAACGATCTTCTCGTAAAATATTCGTAGCACATACTTTACAGTTTTGGACGGACTTGAAATAACAACCAATATTATCCGGGGATTCACATAATTTTATGTAATGTGGTAACTATTTAGAAGCATTTTTTATCATAGGATCACTATTTAGAGTACATAGTATAATTTCTGTGTACAAGGTAACTTTGTCTAGAGTCACTGTATTAGAAGTAACACAAACATCCATTATCTTGAGTACGGACAATGTGTGTTTCATTTGAAACCAGTGCATTTGAAATTTTTTTGCAGTTGTCCGATTTTTCATTTTTATCTCCACTAAAGTGGCTAAACGCTGTATTTAGTTGACATTTCATGAGACATATGTATCTCGATTCCGTGAAACGTTAATCAAAATCCATCTGCTACACGTATACACACTAAAACTATGCCATTTAAGAAACCTGCGAACTTTGGAGTTCGCAGGGTTTAAGAGTACTAAAAAGGTACCAAAAGCGGTCATTGTCCGTACTCAAGATAGTGGATGTTTGTGTTAGTTCTTATACAGTGACTCTAACTTTGTCGAGCTGTTGGTTTATGTAGCGGTTACTGCACCGTGAGTCTACTGAACCTACACTTAGTGCAAATTTACTTTATAAATTTTTGATAGTAAGGTATTGTGATCGATGTTAAATTTCATTAAGAATCGAAGCATTGTAAAATTTATATCTCCTTAACGATTCATATCAGAATGTTAAAACTTAGTGTTTCTTTGTAGGTTATTTATTTTAAATCTAGAGATTCGTACCAGACGTAGTCTCGAAATTTTTGTGGTAGTTTAACCCAGGTGTAAACAGTGTCGGTAGGAGAGGGAGAAAAGAATTATGTTTTTTATTTCTCTAGGAAGATGATATCGCGTACTTTCCGAGAGCTCAATAGAACCGCTTCCATTTTATCTTATGCGAACTCCAGATCTGCCCTACGTAACTTCAGCATTACACTGTCGATCGCATCACTGCACAGCACTTCCCTACCATCCTCAATGCGATGTCATTCACATAGTCGGTCAATGTGGTGTCTGTGGAGATATCGATTGATAAAACGCCATCTCACATGATGTTCCAGAATGTGGGGCCAGGTAGGGACACCAATGGAACTCCTCGTGAGACTTCGTAGTTCTTGACGCTGTCATATACGTACAACAGCATTTATTCTTCGAAGTTACTACATATAATTTATTGTAGGTATCCCTGGAACTATCTAAAGCTTGCATGATTCGCGTATACCTCACTGAATTGAAGGCATTCTTAAGCTTGTATTACACTGTATGACCATGCTGTCAAATTGCAGTAATATGCAATGCGAAGTAGGCGAATGCAAATAAATCTCACTGTCAGATTCAGGAAGTAGGCGAATACAAATAAATCTCACTGTCAGATTTATTTGTATGTTATGCGAAGTAGGCGAATACAAATAAATTTCTCAAATATTTCAATCTGTTGTGCTACTGAAGGAGAAAGGCAGAGTCATGCTGGAAAACAGTAGGTAATGATAGGTCTAATTAAAGTTTTATACAGGAGAAGTTTAGTAGATTTCTCCACAACTCTAAATGAAAGAAGCGTTCCAACCGAAGCCGCGGCTCCTTTAGCTCTATTCAATATCAACCTTGCATTAACGTTCGATTTTAAACGATGATGGAAGGTAACTCCTAAGTATTTTATAGTGTTATTGAGGGGAATACGAACATCATCTACCTAAAATGACAAAAGCTTGCTCTGAGGAACAGCTCGGCGATGACCCTTGCCGCTTGCGTTACGAAAGCAAATTACATATTTCTGATTTATGTATAGGTCCTTGCATTTACTGTAAGTGCCCAATCGGAAAGGTATTTGAGTGTTACATCAATGGCAGTCTGCACCTGCTTCCAAAAATGATTATATCATCCGCATACATATAACTACCAATACTACTCGTGAGAAGTTGGTCATAAGGACTAGAGTCACTTCATACGAACTAACACAAACATCCATTATCTTGAGTACGGACAATGTGTGTTTCATTTGAAACTAGTACATTTGAAATTTTTTTGCAGTTGTCTCGATTTTTCATTTTAAGGATCTCCACTAAAGTGGATAAACGCTGTATTTAATTGACATTTCATGAGACATATCTGAAACGTTAATCAAAATCCATCTGCTACACGTATACACACTAAAACTATGCCATTTAAGAAACCTGCGATTTTTTAAATTCGCAGGTTTTTAGACTACTAAATATGTACTAAAGTGGTGATTGTCCGTACTCATGATAATGGATGTTTGTGTTAGTTCTTATACAGTGACTCTAATAAGGACGTGGTGACTGCGGGGGTTGTAACTTACATATTTATTTGCCTTAATAATTCTAAGTAAAAATTCAAAATATATTTCTTTACTTTTTCCTTTGCTTCTTTTGGAATACTAGCATTCTGTAAACAGATTTCTGCTTTAGTTCCTATATAAACTTCTTCAATTGGTAGATAATTTGTCTTATCATCTATATTTATTGAAGTAACGCAATCATGCCTTCGAATAAAATCATTTTTCATGAAGTTGCCTGCTATTGACTTATAGTTTGATGCCATTTGTTCGTACAAATAAGGTAAACGGACATATTCACTTTGGAACTCCATATTCAAAACGTTGATAATTTTTAGAATATACGACAGGAAAAGGAAGTATGTCTTATTGTCTTGTTCATCCATTGATTCAACCAAATATTTCGACGTAATTCCTTCTACTTCTAAATAGCATGATACAAAATATAGTTTGAGAGCATTCCACTGCTCAATAATACGATTAATTACAGCTTCAAATGACAACCATCTAGTTTTGGACAAACCCAAAATTTTATGTGGCTTTAAAAAACAAAATTCTTGAAATTCACGTAATTCATCTATCCGTTTCGGACTGTGAGCAAAAAAATTGAATATATCTCTGCAAAGGCGCTCCACCACCATTGGAATTTTTTTTGAGGCATATGAAGCGCATAAATGTAAAGAATGGCAGATGCACTTCATGAAAAATAAATTTTCATTATCTCGTCGAAATTTAGCCTGCAAGCCGTTAAGCTCTCCAGCCATGACATTAGCTCCATCTGTAGCCAAACCAATCATTGGAGATAATGGTATATCAAAATCTTGGAAAATTTTTAATATTGATTGGTATATTGATTCCGCATCCGACTTCTTGAGTTCAATCAGTGCTAGAAATCTATCCCTAATTGTTTGTGTTGTCCTGTCGAAATATCGAACAATGATTGTCAGGACCTTTTTTGAACTCACATCGGTGGTTTCATCAACAATAATTGAAAACTTAGTAAGTTTTAGTTTTTGAATTACATTTTGGCGCCCGCGTCCTGCTAGCTCCGCCGTGATTTGCACTGCTTTTGTTCGCCTGCAGTGTATGGCACCAGCGATTTTGGAATCGGGACAACAATCGCTCAGCAAATTAGGTAGAGAATTCATTGTTAGAAAAGGTAGATTTAAGGTTAAACAAAACATAACCATTTTTTCCTCGGCCGCTTCCACCTGCTTTTTGATTACGGTGTCTCCATTGATGAAAGTATCAAGAGATACTTGGTTTTTTTTCTTCTCGAAATTATTGAGATGACAAGGCGTTCTGTCGTGTCGCTTCAAATGTCCCACATGATTATTTAGGTGTTTTTCACAGGCAGTGCAAAACGATTTTCGGTTCACCTCAGTTAGCCACGAGAACTTGGTTTTCCATTTAGGGTTGAAATTTCGTTGTTTATTAGAATCATCTATTGAGTCAGCAGCGGATTCACTTTGGGAATCTAAATCACTACAAATTTGAAATATTGTAGAAAATATGTAAAAATACAATAACAAAAATATGAACCTTTCGTTTCTGCTGATATTGCTTAAGTGGCTTTCATTTAGTACCGGCCGTTTGATAAGGTACTTCTCCATCTCACCAGGAACCAGACACTTATGTAATATATACCTAAGTAAATTATGTACATACATGTTAATAATAATCAATGGCGCAACAGCCCAAATCGGGTCTAGGCCTTGAAGTAATGCTAGAGTTACTTCATTGCGAGACCAACGGAACACTAGGAGGTGAAGTGGTCAACTACACGCTCGTCCGTGATTATTACCCCGATTTTAACTCAGGTACTCATTTACAGCTGAGTGAACTAGTCCGGCACCCAATCCCATTTTCGAAAATTACTTGTCGCCAAGCAGATTCGAACCTGGTACCAGGTGCACCGAAGGCAAGTGCTCTAGCCACTAAGCCACCCAGACTACATACATGTTGATTATGTGCAATAGTACAACTAAAAATAAATTTACCACTGAAATAACTGTGTACGGAAAAAAACCGTCACCATCAGCTTCAAATTGCTAGACACTTATGTAATGTATACCTATGTAAATAATTATGAATAGGTTGAAGTGCAACACTACACCTAAAATTAAATTTACCACTAAAATAATTTTAAACGGAACACAGCAGTCGCCATCAGCTTCAAATTGCTAAACGGTTAATTATTTGAGATCAAAGCTTGACAGGTTTCTTCTTCTTTATGGAATCTATATTGAATTGCGAGTAAGACAAGAGCTATTGATTCAAGACTCAGAATATAAAACCATCAGCTATAGTCGTACTTCCCAGCAGGCAAAGTTGTGTACGTCAGAAGTAGTTTAGTTAAAGACCGTATAAAACCCAGGTCTGGCTGCTGGGTTGTTTAATAGAACACCATACAAACATACTTTAAAAAATGGTCTTTTTCGTAAAAAAAAGTACCACCGGACCAAATGGAAAAAAAAGGACCAACATTAGACCAAAAGGACCAAATGTGGCAACGCTGGTTATAAGCCCTGAGGAACTCCCGAACACGACGGAGGGATGGACGATGACCGACCAGCGATTTCTACTACGAAGCATCGGTCAGAGAGAAAGTTAACTAAAATTTGCAAAAGCGGTAAAGGGATTTCAGCAGCTATTTATAAACCGAATCAAAGGCCTTCTCAATGTCTAGAGTGCAAGCTACGGTACAATTTTTGATCCGTAGGTTCATTGAAATTACGTTGTGAAGCAACATGACCGCATGTTCAGCCGAACGCCTTGCTCGAACCCGAATTGAAAGTTCGGTACGAAAGGTTTAGTAAACGACACGAAATTAGGAAGTACAACCCTCTCTAGAGTTTTGCCAAGATTCGATATCAAGGATACTGGACGAAAAGAAGAAATTTGACCATTAGAGCCTTTCTTTGGTATTGGAAGTAGTCTGGCCGACTTAAAGGAAAATATGCAATATTGACGCAATTGTTGCAAATGACTGCCATGTATGAAGCCAGGAGAACTCTCACCTTTTAAGTACCTTATTGGGGATACCATCTGGCCCATATGACTTTTTATAAAAATATTAAAAATTATTAAAATTATTATTATTATTAACAAATCCACTCATATGACTGTATAGCATAGCATGGGATCAGTAATGGTTTGGGCTGTATATCGTTCTCAGCAGTTGAAAGCATGGTTTTTATTGATGGCATTATGACCAAAAATGTATTGCTACATATTTTCAAGAAATAAATGGAAAACTTCTTCAGGGGAAATGTGAATTCTAGAAACATTTCAATTCTATCAAGATAAGATTCTAAACATTCGGTACAGATCATTCGTCATAGACGAGTAAACCGCACTACAGTAAAGAAAATGTGGGAGGATCAAGGATTTTATTATAGTTTCTTCTTGGTTTCCACGTTTCCCTTGGTTGCCACAGTTAACCGCCACAGTTTGCGTAAAATAGGGTACACTCGCTTAGTAATCTAGTTAATATGGTCTGACCAATTAAAGCATTTGTTAAACACCACTCCAAGATTTTTGACTATATCCAGATACGCAACAGTTTCATTATTGAGGCGCAACTCGGGCAGATATTGGGTATCAACACTTCGCGAATAAATAACAATTGCTTGAGTTTTACTACCATTTAGCCTCAGTCCAGTTTACTGTTGATAGTTTTAAGAATATCGACAATTTGATCTGGATTCGTGAAAAACTCGCTAAGCGAAGCAGGACAAGGGAAAGATGAACTATTAGAGCTCGAAAACAATGTGAGGAATGAACCCTGATGTCCATTAATAAAATTGTCAACACTTTTTCTCGCCGACACATTAAGGGAAGAGTTGGTAGAAGAACGCTCTCTATAAAGAAGTTCGTAAAATGTCTTACAGGCAAGAATTTTTTCTTCCGGTGTGACCAAAATAATGTCATTTAGTTTCATAGGATTCTTGTTACTGCAATTTGACAGCGTGGTCGTACAGTGTAATACAAGCTTTAGCATCATGCGTGACCGCTGCGATCATTGTCGCCTTTCACTGGATGTCGCAAGACTCGCAACACGCGCAATTCTGAACGCAGCATGAATAATTAAGGACTGGTTGTTTGTTATCATACCCCTGTGCGTTAGAATCGTCGATACGAGTCCGATCCACTGTTGGTATTGCTCTACGATCAAGTGGAGTACTGAAACAAATCAAATTTACGACTGTAGCTTGTGGTCATACAGTGTAATACAAGCTTGTGTCTTATGATTGTAGTGAATTGCGACAGCGGTAAATACTCGTACAATGTAGATACTATTCCAAAAATAGTCAATATGCCTATATTGCTACAAACCAAGAACTTTCTAGAAAGAATCACTCTCACCACACAACATCCGACCTTGGCAGCAAACAGTTATTTTTCGAAATCAGCGCCCTCCACATTACCGACATAAGTACGCGTTGTTATAACGCTAACTATGCAAAAACGCTCCTTTCTCTTCAGCCTGCTACACCAAGCTCTTCAACCAAACCATCGCTGTAATTATCGCTTCAGAATCTTCGGGCTACTCACTCAAATAACTGCCATATTTCGTCGAGCGCCGATGACCTAGAAATGTGTACGAATTGAAGACAATTTATGTATAGTCACTAGAACAAACTTTTTTGTTTGAACTTATTACATACATATGTAAGTATGTAGGCCGGTTGTATAGTTAGCAGGCATCTGGAATCTTGATCGCATTATTCTCGTGTAATTATGGCAATAATTGGATATTAAGATGCTTCCTCTCAGCTGCTTCTGCTTTCTTGTGCTTCATTAATCTCGAGTAGCACGGTAGCAGTTCCAGTTAGTAGTATCAAGTAGCTAAAATCTCGAATATCGTACTGGGTGGCAGGATGAGATTTGTTTCATATAAATCAACATAGGTGTACATATTGGTTTCTGTATCGACTTTTCTATGCAGCTAACCAAGTTAATTAGCAAAGCACGATTATTGGTACCTGTGGATATGTACGTTACTCTGTCATTCATCGCCGTGGTTTTGCAAGATCATAATGTATTCGATTTTTCATGTACCGGTTTACCGAGTTGAATTTTAAAGGTCTATGTCATTCTTAGAGATCCAGAGAAATATAACAAATATTCTAAGCCCATATGCTTGATATTACTGCTATTATTGCTACAGATAAAAATCATTGGCCGTGACTCCCTCGACTGGAGACTTAATATGAGCCGGAATTACTTCTCATTACTCGTTACCATCATGTTGAATGGACAAATATACGAGAATGCAAAAGCATCATGTTGTCTTAGTTGATACACTAAACACTACTTACGGTATACCATATATATTTCGGTTCTTCAATCTCACCTTAACAGCGATGCGTGTTGAGTGTTAATTAGTTCAGACCGACTATTAAAATCTAAAACTTAATTCATTCGATGATTCATAGAGTTTTGTTGTTTAATTCACTCGCGCAATTTCTACAAAGATCGTGATCATGTTGCTATTGCCCTTAGACCCATTCTATTACGATTTCAAGATCACGACGTTAAGCCAAGTTCAAATTTTTGTAAATCGATCTATGAACTTGATTTTTAACTTTTATTTTATACTTTTTAGTACGATGAAATAATAAAATAGAGACAGTACATACATAAGGTTTAGTTAGGTCACTTAGGCCCGGTATTTCAATGTAGAGTTAACTTGTAGGTCTGGTATTTCCATATAAAGTTTACTCGAGTGGTTTTGATTAACTGACAACTTACAAGTTAACTCTACATTGAAATACCGGGCCTAAGGCCACTCGGTTGGTCCATTGTGATACAACATCCGTGAAACCTTAAGGGGCTCGTTGCAAATTTCGAGCTCCCATACATTTTTATGGCGAAACACGTTCTTTCGGTACGTGAATTTCAGTTTCCACTTAACTCACAACAGTCAACTTTGTTACACTTATTGTTTAGTGTATTTAAAAGCCTAGTACATGAGTAAATTAAAAAGTTTTCACTAAAAGAAGATATTTAAGAAAAATGGAATGTAATGAAATTTTTTTTATTGTTTTTCTTCATTCATATTTGAAAAAATGATAGTTTTTGATGAGATATTTTAATTGGTTCACGTATGAAGCAAGTCAATATTACCACGAAAAAAAAATTAAGATGCTACAGGGTATGGTTACTGGTTACGTGTACCGAAAGTTGAAAAAGCACTACTGTTCAGGAGATCAAAAAAAGAAAAAAATATTGTTGCTAGCTAGGGGTTCGTCGGATTTCAAGTAAAACAATTCGGTTAAAATAAAACAAGTTATTATTTATTAATTCGCACAAGAATTCGATTCGCAAAATGATTCGCTTTTACATTCGCTTAACTTGATCGCGCTTTACCGACGTCTAGTCGACGTTACCAAAATTACAATATCTCTCGCTGAGAGCTTCGCATGCTTTTCAACTGTTTGGTGAAAGTCGAGGGTGTACGTGAAGATTCGATCGGGTGAACTTTTTCGAACACTTCAGATCGTTCAATTTTCGATCAAGTGAACTTTCTCGAACGCTTCAAATCGTTCGATTTTTGGTTGATGTCTTCGATTAGATCCACTCTTAACGTAGGTTTGATTGGTTGAGTTTTCCGTTAGGTGTCTGGTTGTTGTTGTTCCCATGATTCGTAACAGATCGAGTTGCGGAGTTGCCAGACTTTCACGTAACATTACTCCCTCCTTAGTTCCTGTTCGTCCGTCCCAAACAGAGCCGTTCAATTCATCAATGGTGCCCTGGTATTTTGTTAGTCGGTCGAGGTGTAGGGGAAGGTGATGTACCTTGGACCAAATGTACCTCGGTCCAAACGTCAATTCCAACTAAACTTTAGCTGCTGGAAAAAAAGTTTCTTCAATGAAAGATTGCCAAATGCGTAGGCTTTCAGTTTCAGTTGATTAAAGTGAGCCTAGAAGATAAATTAGTTCAGATAAAACAAAAGAATTGATTTTTGGACATAAAAGTATTTATTTGTTAGTTCAGTTATTATTTTTTTCTAAGTCGTGTATAATTATTTCTACTATATAGCAGTTTTAGCTGGTAAGACAACTAATTCATCGTGGTCTTGATCGTAAATTTAATCCTTCCTTACCATTAGAAATAATTAAAAAAAAATATGTTTGTAGTAATGGGTGATGGGATGTACCTTGGACCGTTTTTTTGGTTGTACCTTGGACTATGTAAGCTACATACATTAAAAAGAACTGTAGCCAAAAGAGACTTTCTTACTGAAATTACATCCTCAGTGGTAGTAGGGGGATTTTGAAACAGACAGCAGCGAATTCTCTTTTACACTACTGTTTATTTCAGCTAGACAAACCATTTTCTAAAGTTGCTTATTCTTATTATGATTTTTTTTTTGTTTTTTTTTAATTTATAACTTTACTAGATTTTTTTTTTCAAAGAAAAACATAAATTAAATTAAATAAAAGAATGTTATAATATTACTCAGGATTTCGACTTTAAAATTGAAGTATTTTTTATAAGGTCCAAGGTACAAATAGCAGCGGACCGAGGTACAACCTATAGTTGCACCTTGGTCCGTTTGAGGTTCACTCCAAAAACCACCAAATTGTTTTTGGTGTTGTGAAGCCAGGTACGGTCTACGAGGTTAGATCTTAGCACTGATCGTGTTGCGCCTGTGTCAATTGTTATTATGCAGTTTAATTTGTCGACTCGACCACTCATGCTTAAGTCGTTTTCACCACGATGTAGTCGAGAAACTGCGATGATGGTTCGGGGGCGTTAATTCTTCCAGCCAACTTCTGCCCCATGAAGTTGGCCTTTACTCGTTTCCCGGACTGTCATTAGGTGAAGCGTGCTCTCGTGACGGTTCGCCTCGTTCACCCTTTTGTTTAGCAGCGCAGCCAGAACAATAGTTTGTAGCCTTTCTTGGTTTTTGGCAGTCGCGTCTCAAATGTCTTGCCCAGGCCCGTGCGCAGGAAAGTGTGATGGGGGGGGTTTTATCAAGTTTCCCCATACTAAATGTGATGACCTAAAAAAAAAAAAAAAAAAGGGTCCTCACTTCCCTATGAAAACAGGCCAATGGGGGGGTTTGAACCCCCAAAACCCCCCCCGTGCGCACGGGCCTGGTCTTGCCTGTCCGCAATTCCAACATCGGGGAGCACCAGATCCTTCGCTACGTTTGGTGTACTCTGTTCTCTGACATACACACTCTCCTGTTATTTCTCGGACTCGGTAGCTACTCCGCGAGCTTTGCTTGGCAGCTTTGAACGTAAGCCTGTTAAATGTGAAAACGGCTGTATCGTTGCGTTGCTCTGTTTGCGCATTGGGAAGCGATAATAGTGTAAGTTGTTCAATATCGCGTGCCAGCTCTTGAAGCGTTTCACCATTCTTTTGGATTCGTCTGTATAGTTGTGTTTTGTAGATCTCATGCATGTGGTCACTGCCCTAATAAAGGTTTAATGTCTGCACTAACGTCAAAAAATCTTGTTGTTGCTCCTGAGGAATCTTTTGAATAAGCTTTGCTGGTGGACCTCTAAGTGCCAATATCAAAGCCGTTCCTCGTTCCAAATCATCCCAATGATTATTCCTCGCGGCAGCCTCAAATTGGGTCTTCTAGATAGTCCACGGTGTTTACCCATCGAAGGTTGGAGCCTTGAGAGTTGAGAGTTCTGTCTTGATGACTCCAGTCGTTTTCACGTTATCAAAGTCCTTTTTTAGGCGTTCAACTTCCTCCTCAATTGCCGATATTTTTTTTTCCGTCAATTGTTCTTTAAAGGTTTGAAGTTTCTTCTCTACATTTTCTTCGATTGTTTTACCCATGGTATCTATTTTATTATTTTGCAGCTTCAATATTTGGTTTAGATCTTTCGAAGTCTGGTCTAGCTTCTCGTTAAGGTATGTTGACGTTTGATCTAACTTCTTGTTGAGGTCCGCTGACAGTTGACTTTGTTGATCCTTTTTTTGGTTGAGGTCTGCTGATAGTTGACTGTGTTGTTGACTTTGGTGGTTCATTTTCTGGTTGAGGTCCATTTTCTGGCTGAGGTCTGCTGAGAGTTGTTTTTGTTGGTCCATTTTCTGATTAATGTCCGTCGAAGTTTGGTCCAATTTATTCATCATTTGCTCCATTAACTGCGTTAGAGCATCCGATGTACCAAAACACTCCTCACCACTTCCAGCACGAGCTTCTTCGATTGGGAACTCACAAGTGTTTGCGTCCTTACCTTCAGCCTCAAGTACTTCGATCATTCGGCTGGCAAGTTCGGACTTGTTCCCAACTGTTGACAATTCCCGTCTACCAAGCTCTTTTTTCAGCTCCGTTAATTTTAAGTCTTTTAAATAACGCGGCATTTTTCCTATCTTTTATTTGTCCGTTCAAGATTTTTCCCGAATCATTTAAATTCTCTTTTTTGTACGTATGAGAACTTTCCACTTCACTATTTAAAGTTATCGCTCACTAGAGCACTCGAAAATAGTCGATTTAATAAAATTCTCCCTGTCCGTTCGAGAATTTTCACTTCACTTCACTGTTTGAAAACTAATTCGCGCACGAAATTCTCACTTTGTTCGTTTGAGAATTTTAATTTTACTTTTTCAACTCGCGATTTCAACCCGAATTAAACCTTGAAATCCCACTTCTGACACCAATTGTTGCGAGCTAGGGGTAACCTACAAAGTGTTAGTAAAAATGAATTTCAAGATAACTCATACTTCAGGCATCAGTTAAGTTCTGCTTATATTTTACTGACAGTTGCCAGTTGATAACCAAAAAAAAAATTTAAGTAATTTCTAAATTTACTGTAATTATTTCTGTTTATTGAATTTACTTATTATCGATAAACTGTTAAGTATACTTACTTACTTAAACTGTCAAGGGCCGTTATTACGGTCTTCAGTTAAAATTTAACCAGAACTTTGACTGTAAGTTTCATATGAACATCTGTCAGTTGGAACTTTAAGAACGTTACTGACGATCGTAGGATTGTAGGAACTGGCCTGAGTATGTATACCACTGAGATATATACATGGAGACCTCGATTTGCTATCTCACATAGCCGACGTTTTAGAAATGTCATTATTTCGAAAAGTTGTCCATGATAAGCCGAGCTTCTGCATTATTGAACAAAATTCTGATGAATTTAAACATTCATTAGATTTAAAATTGGTAATGCAGATAAAATAATTTTTGATCGAAACATTTCTTTTAGTTTCTTTCAGAAATTCAATTAGTTTTAAGTTTGAAGTAACTTCGAAAGCTATCCAGGGCACAAATTGGAAAATCCGATATCGAAACCGGAAATGCAAAGAAGGAAAGAGTTAGTAGCATGGTTGCGCATGTATTTAAAGCGAGAAGAAAAACAATGACAATGTCAATGACAGAATTACAGACAACGGACAGCAAAATTACAGACAACATGAAAAAAAAATTCGAACTCTTAGGTGTAATTTCGAATTGGGCGCAAATAATTTGAATTTGATAAATACTTTTTTGGATAAACAATGCAAGGCATTGAAACAGTTCATAAAATTGCAACTAAGTTGTGTAAATTTTACAGGCAATATTGGCTACTGCAGTACGAATATAATACTATTGACCTATCGATATGGCGCTATATTCAAAAATAACGTATTACATGCTCAACCGTTATAAATTTTCCCAAGGAACTGTTATTTCCTGTTATTCATTGAGTTGAACTGTGATTTCAGTTGTCAATTTCGTGTTTCTTATTGAAAATGGCTAAGTGTATTCAGGCCGGCCCTAGACTTTTCGGCGCCCGGTGCAGTATACACTTCGTCGCCCTAATCAATTTACATAACAAATTTTTCACTAAAAAAAAAACAAAAATATTTTACTTATACACTTGTCGATTTTTCATACAAATTCATGTAACTTTTTCTCAGGACCCGCTCAACAGCTTTGAATCAAACTTTGTACACTTATTATTTTAGTAAATAGAATGCTAATGAATGAATTAATTTCAAAAATATTAAAAACTTGACATATAATGTTTGAAAATTTAAACATTTTTGATGTTTTTCAAACCTAAAAAAAGTATTTAGAATCAACCTTTTAAAAATTGCTTCATTCAGTATAAATACCAATACTATTCTATCTTTAACCCAAAAAAGTCATCTTGATGTCTCTTATCAGTTTCGAGAAAAGGAGCAAACTAAAATCTCTCCAAATTGAATTTTTTTATGTATACATATTGTTAATACAAATCTCACAGATGTCATTGGTTCTGTTTTCAAAACTTTCCTCTATTTCTTATCAGATTATGCCATTTGCTCGTTTGACTTAAACCAATTAATGGTATAAATAAAATTCAGACGAAGTTCGGTAGCGGCGGAAGGTCGGTATCAAAATTTTAAAATTGTACCGAAACACACCGAAAAGTTTGCCTAACCGCTCGCCGTCGTAATTCTGTGTCCATCGGTGTGTTGCGGTACAATTTTAAAATTTTTACAGGGAACTTCACCGCCGCTAGCGAAGTTCGTCTCAATTGTGTTTATACCATTACTTCTCTTTATCATTCATCCAAAACATTCATTCCCCTCTAGCAAAAATGACGTGTTTCCTATTTCCCCACATAATTCACCGAGGCGCATTCGCTCCATATCTATCTTTTTCTATTGTATAGAAATCATGTTCTGAGCTCTTTAAGCACACAATCAAATCAGCACCACCGCTGCGGTGCCGTGGAGCGGTGGCTCCAAATGAATCCGTACGAACGCAAAATCGTACTAGCTGATGAACGTATGAATGCAAAATTGGAATAGCAGATGATCGCACAAACGAAAAGCTGTTCTAGTCGGTATCGTAGAGTGAGAATATCTTTAAGAGAAAAAATTCAATGTTTTGGTTCTTGAACGAGAATTGAAAGAGTGTTTTTAGAAAATGGAAAAATGGAAAAATGGAAAAACCCTGCAAAATCTAGAATATGCATCGGAAAAAGTGTAGCAAATGTATTCAAGAAATCCTTTCTATTAATTTCTAAGTATGTTTTAAATTTATAGCAAAATATTTGGAGAGATAATATGAACTAGCGCCTTCCTTAATTTGGCGCCCGGATTCAATGCGCCATTTGCACATATGGTAGGGCCGGCCCTGAGTGTATTATAGAAAATTGTTTCAGCAATGAAAATGAACTTTAATATTTACCTGTTTTTTTCAAGTAAATGAAAAATATTTATTAGAGATCATTTTTTTTGCGGAGAAAGTTTGGTTGTTGGTAAGGTAAAAACGTAAGGGCTGATATCCATTTGTTGTATTCCTGAGTATTGGCCCAAACAGAACACTGACTTCGACTTCGATTTTGCCATTTGCCTACTGTACCGAAGTCGAAGTCGAAGTCGGGGTTGTGGGCATCACCATATAATCCTGTGTGTTCAAAAAAGACAGGGACTTCGAAGTCGAAGTCTGTGTTCTGTTTGGGCCATAATTCAGGCCTGATTAAAAAAGCTTGACATCACGAAAATTAAGTAAATAAAAACGGAAATTATAATAAACTAAAATATATTCGCTTTCCATTATACAATCTGAGATAAATCCGACGTTCGTTCCTCGATCAATTTGTTTGTTGTTTGAATTTAATAAAAAAAAGAACATTAATGATAAAAAGAAAAAGAAAACTCCTAGTTTCTTGTATTTGATATCATAAACAGCATAAATCTGTGCGCCGCGCTGCAATCAGTTCGGACTCTTGCGCCTCTCGTAAAATCATCGGTTCTTAGTATGTCGTTCATGTTGTCGTCGACGACGTTGTACTTTGATTATCGCTTGTCGTCGAAGACATTGCGACATCTTCGTCATCCTGAGCGCTTACCGGTTTAACATCATCGTCGATTTTCATACGTTTACTGGCCGACTCATTTGTCGACGATGATTCGCTATCGCTGTACCGTCGTCGGTGACAACACGAGCTGGCGATTCGGCACGTTTTCTTGATGGGGCAATCGGAACTGCTTCCGATTCCATGAAAATTTTCGTCGGTAGATCGAGAATTGCTGGGTTCTGACTGCCGTCATGTTATCACAGCCGGTTCCGTCGCCCAGTCTATTCGGTGCTAGGCAATTGTTGAAGAGCTAGAGAATGAGGTGGTGATTAGATTTTTGGACATTTTTTCCAATGTTTTCGTTTTTTCTTTTACCTGTTCGCAAATTTGTGATAGTTTTTCGCATCCTTCGTCGATTCTTTTCTTAATAAATTCAACCACTTCGTCACTGGACATGAAGTTCTAGATGCCGTCGCGTGCTAGAATCATAAACTCATTGTTTGGTGAGATTATTAGCTTCTTAACATCCGGCAGAGCTGAGATCATTTGTTTTTCGTCGGGCAAATCTTGATTCTATAAAAAGAAAAACAAAAAAAATCACTGACATGCCAATTACTCTCCGAAAAATATCAACTTACCATTTTATAGGCGTGATCTCCAATCGCGCGGCATTAACACGGCCAAAAGTAACTTTGCCGCCCGCTTTGTATATTCGTTCGCTCTCCTCATCGTCTTCAGGTTTGTGATCGAAGCTCGTTTCAATTGCCTTTCCGTTTCGACATACAACGCAACGCGAATCACCGGCATTTACTACGTATAAATCGCAACCGTTAAGCAATGAGAAGGCGGCCGACAACAGTTGAACAGTTTTAGAACTGATAATTCGGATTGTCAGACTGACAATTCAAATTGTCAGAACTTCCCCTTGTTGCCCCTGTTTTTTCGAAATTATTTCATCGGCTATTTCAACCTGTCAAATCGTATAGGGAAATGAGCCGATGAGGTATCCATTTCTTTATATCAGTGATGTATACTCACTTACTTACAATTTACGAACTTGAAACAAACGTTTTTGGAAATACGCTTAACAAGCTAACTGTCAGTTAACAGTGAGTTAACTAGAAGTTAGCTGTGAGTTAACTAGAAGTTAACTTTACATTGAAATACCGGGACTTAGACGAATTACGGCATTCATGTGTTATACAATAATATGTGACATTGTCGTAAGCATTCTAGCGGTACACCTTTTCAACTGCTTCCCCACCTTTGACTCAAAATAAATAAAGTCTCGCCCAAACTATTGTCATTTTTTTATTATGTACGGCTCTGACGAAAAAATATAATTCGCAGTAGAGTCACTGTATAAGAACTAACACAAACATCCACTATCTTGAGTACGGACAATGACCGCTTTTGGTACCTTTTTAGTACTCTTGAACCCTGCGAATTCCAAAGTTCGCAGGTTTCTTAAATGGCATAGTTTTAGTGTGTATACGTGTAGCAGATGGATTTTGATTAACGTTTCACGGAATCGAGATACATATGTCTCATGAAATGTCAACTAAATACAGCGTTTATGTACTTTAGTGGAGATAAAAATGAAAAATCGGACAACTGCAAAAAAAATTCAAATGTACTGGTTTCAAATGAAACACACGTTGTCCGTACTCAAGATAATGGATGTTTGTGATAGTTTGTATGAAGTGACTCTAATTCGCAGCAGTTACTCGTACATCTTGAACTCTCAAAACTATTTCCAATCAAGTGAATTTTTAAAATATCGTATGTATTACATAAATTATCGGAAAAGAATTAATTTGCCAATGGTATAGGTTCGGGTGTAATTAATCGTTGTGGAAATTACTTTCGTAATGCCTCAAAGAAAGTTTGTCGACTTACAACGGCACCATATGCACCGAGGTTAGGGATCATGCTAACACAGTTCATTTGATTAAACATTTTTTTTCTGGTGCCAGCGAATAGCACTGTAACTATTGCACCAGTCCGACGTCCGGGAACTGATATACGATCCCTGAAATACGATATTTCACCACTATCTCAAATGGCATTTTATCCTTAATTAATTACAACCGCTATTTTTCTTTGCAGAAAGACGATCCTTTAAAACGGATCCAGGAGGAAATAAATGAAGTTGCACGGCGTGAACAAGAGCTTCGTGAAAAAATTCAAATGCAACAACAACCACAACAACAACGGGAGTCGCTTTGCGTTGAAAGTGTTACTTCCGTGTCGCCCGATGAAGCAGCGAATTGTGTTGGCATCGAAGAAATTCATTCCGATGATTCTGGCATATCGGCATCATCCAGTCCGGTCAATGGAACTTCAGCAAATAATACTGAGCGCAAATACATCAGACCAAATAGTTACAGTGTAACACCTAAACTACCGCCACAGAAGCTCCTACTTCGTGCAAGTTCCACACCACAAATAACCTTAACCGGACGCCGGTTTAATGTAAACCCTGCTCAAAAGGGTATTATGCAACGGTTCATAGCATCGCGGGGAAGGCTCGGTGTACCACAAACACCAACGCAACTGTATTCAATGAGTGCATCTATGCCTGGACGGGATTCTAACAGTCCCATTCTTCCAATCGAACTTACTAGGAATGTCGACTTCCTTCCACCATCCACAATTACTCCCCCGATTATTGAACGCGACGCAGATGGACGACCCATTCGAAGGGGATATGTTCCGGTAGAAGAGAAGATTCAAAAAGAGTTGAGAGATTTGAAAACTCGCGAATCCGAGCTGAAACGTTTTAGAAAACTTAATTCTAGGCAATCACAGCCCGATCTCTTGGATTCTATTGAAGACGAGTGAGTAGTTATTTGAAAACAATACCGCCAACATTCTTTACCAACATTATGCTATTTCAGAGACTTCCAATCTGACGACGATTCCGATGTTGAGCATTGTTTCGCACCCGGAAAATTGCGAGCTACCAAATCTATTAGCGAACTCTGTGATATGACCAATACTAATAGTCTTTCACCAAGGTAATTATAAAATGAAATTTCTTCATACGTATACAACTTTCATATTTTGTATATTTTAGGACAACACCCAGTCCCAGTTTCGAAAGGAAACCACATAATCATCAAGGATTACGACCAGCCTTATCATTAGCTCAGCTTTGTGACTTAGATCCAGATGAGGCTCCTTCATCGCACGACTTGATTGCCAAGTGGGAAAGCTTAATACAGAAAAACGCTTAGAGAAATGAAACAAAAAATAAATTGTTGAAACAAATCAACTATACCGTCTGGCGCTCTACACTATTTCCTAGTTTAGTGTAAAAGAGGTCGCTAATATTTTTGCTACTTAACCACTTATTTATATTTAATTTTTAAGGAGCCTATTATTCAATTTTTCCCAACATAACACCATATTATTATCGCTCTTGAATTATTGTCGTCTTGAACTGTAAATATTTTGAATATTTTCGCATTAAAGACAACATATTTGATTTTTTTTTTTTTAATAATTTGTATTATTTGGAACGAACCTTAATGATTTATATCATAATATTTTACTGGACCGTCAATAACTCTTGAATTTTTGAAAATCATTTTCAACTCTATTTTTCGTTTCAATTTTATGTAAATATTAAAAGTTATAATAAGAAATTCGTTTGTGTTTTAATTATGTATGTTTATGTTTAGCAGCTGCGAAGGGTTAAAATATTTCAAGTTTAAATCGGAGTTTTTGAAAATAGCAGATAATTTTTTCAATTCTAAGCAATTAGATTTTGTTCTAACTGCACATGTGTGTGACGTTTTTTTTATTTATTTATTTATTTTATTTATTGATTTGTAGACAATTAAAGTCTATTTTACAATATATAAAAACAAAAATTCATAAATTCTACTCTTAAAACTAATATTACAACTCAATAATACAACAAGAAAACAGCACAAAGAATAAATATCTTAGTCCTAAAAATTTTAAAAGTTTCTTAAATATTAACTCGCAGATAGTGTCTTAAGTTTAGTCATTATATTGCCCTTGTATGTAGTTCTACTTACAGAGCTGGTGGAGCAATCTGAATGCAAGTTAAAATTTCTAATAGCACAAGCAATAGGATCATTCATCATGAAGTTCGAAGAATAATTTTCCATTTTCAGGATTCTGCCGTTTTGAAGATTAAACCTGTGCTCAACAAATATTAGGCGGACAAGGAGTTCATTCGAAATTAAATTGGAATTAATTAAGTCGAAAGCTAGTGTTGCCGAAGCTAGCTCTCTTCTTCTCTCAAGCGTGGTCATATCCAGCAAAAGTAGCCTACACTTATAAGAGGGCAAACAGTAGCTACTAAACTGGAGGTAAAGCAAACAGCAAAAATTGGACTTGTACTCTTTCAACCCTGTACGAGTCAATTTGAGTGGATGGTGACCGGACAACGCTTGCATACTCGAGCAGAGGCAACAACAATGTACAGAAAAGAGTCTTACACAAATATGGGTCATCAAATTCTTTGACTCTCCTTTTTAAGAATCCTAACATAGCCATTCCACTATTTGAAATTTTATCAATGTGCGACTTGAAAGTCAACTTAGTGTCAAATATTACCCCCAGATCTTTGATTTGTATGACACGTTTTAACCTTTCATTGCTTATATTGTAGTCAAACTGCAATGAGCCAGCTATTTTTCTAGAGAAGGTTATTGCTGCACATTTTTTAACGTTTAATTGCATAGCGTTATTTAAGCACCAAACAGATAAAATGTCAATATTGTTTTGCAATATGAGACAATCCTGAGTTGAGTCAATTGTTCTGAAGATTTTTAGGTCATCAGCGTAAAAGGATGCTTTGCAATCATTCAATAGTAATGGCACGTCATTAATGAAAATTGTGAATAAAAGTGGCCCCAATATGCTACCTTGAGGAACACCCGAGGAAACTGAAGTTTTTTTGGATACCTAAATGCAATAAAAATTTTACTTTTTGTGTACGATTGGATAAGTAGGACTTCAACCAGTTCAAAAAAGCACCTCCAATACCATATCGTTCCAGCTTAAATAGTAGCAAACCGTGGTCCACTACATCAAAAGCACTAGAAAAATCCGTGTACACCGAATATACCTGTTTACCATTACCCAATCTATTTCTGATGAACGTAGAATATTCCAAAAGATTAGAAACAGTAGATTTTCCCTTTAAAAAACCATGCTGACATGGATGAATAATAGGACTTACAAACTCTGCTACTACTTCAGCAACCAGTTTTTCGAAAACCTTACTAATAGAAGATAAAATGCTTATACCTCTGTAATTGTTAATGTCCGATCTATCTCCGGATTTAAAAATGGGTGTTATATGTGCCAATTTAAAACACTCAGGAAAAATGGAAATCTGAAGAGACATATTAAACAGAGACAAAAATAGTCGAGATAATGTAAGGGCGGTTTTGTTCAAAGAGATTGGGGGAATGAGATCAGGACCGGCACCTTTATTAGTGTTGAGATCAAATAATGCAGTAATTATTTGATCATTTGTAAGAATCATATCACTTAACTTCGGATCGTGGAAAGGTATATGTGAAAAGTTAACGGGATCGAAATTAAAGGAATTGGCAAACTTAGATTCAAAGTGTTTAGCGAATAAGTTTGAAATTTTTACGGGATCAGAAGATGAGCTATCATTAAGCTTCATGGAAGCTGGATAGCCTTTAGTTCCACGTTTGTCGTTAATGTGCTGCCAAAATTTTTTAGGACGATCTATTAGGCTGTTTAAGATTTTGCGGTTATACAGTGCTATGGCTTCCATTTCACTAATATTGAAAATCTCGCGAAGGTGCAGAAATACGGTGTGATCCTCTACCGACTGAGACTTACACCATTTCCTATAGGCTTTATTTCTTTTGTTACGAAGTACTCTAAGGCCTTTATCCAAGATAACTTTGTACTAATGCGCTTAGGAGTGTGCTTATCCATTATATGTATTAAAGAGGCAATGAGCTTTTCAGCTATTACATTCACATCTGTAATGCTGTCTGCAAATTTTAAATTGGAGATTTCGAAATTAATCATTTCATAGTCAGCATTATGAAAATCATAAGTTATAGTCTTGTTAAAGTCACTACGAAAAACATGTTCAGAAGAAAAATAATTTAATGTTAGTATTTTGTGAAAAATACTCGTCTTTTTAGTCAAAGTGGAAGTTGCTTCTGATAATGAAAAGTTTGAAGCAAAGCTGGGGAAAACAAGATGCAATACATTTCCGAAATCATTAATTTTGTCAGAAAGTTGGAACAAACCAAGCGAATGAATTTCAGTTAAAAATGTAATTTGATGATCACCTATGTTAAGCGGGTCAAACACAGAATTAAAAATTTCACCGGCCTCCCATTTTATACCACTTAGGTTCGCGCCATACAACAAGAAATCGTCACCACGAAGGATTGATGAATGAATCAAAGTTATGGCTGCTGCGAGATCAGCATAGTGCTGCTCATTAGAATCTGGTTGTATGTAAAAACAGACTAATACCAGATTTCTATCTAGCATTTTAATTTTACATGCACAAATTTGAAAAATTGCATTAACCGGTAACTGAACCGATATGGGAAGGCTAGAGAGCTTATTGTTTACTGCAATAAAGACACCACCTCCACGCTGATCAACCAAAGGAGCTGGTTTAAATTTGTCCATCCGAAAAATTGACCATCCTGACGGGATGATTTCCGCATCGAAGTGCGTTGTGAGGAGCCAGGTTTCAGTGATCATTGCTATGTCATAAGGACAGTTTGCTAAACTGGGGCAGGGAGCCTCTCATTCCTGACATATTATGAAAGTAAAAATTCAATTCATTAGCAATATTATGTCGATCTGGACTTGTTCTTACTTGCGTTAGGCAGCGCAAATGTCTGTCAAAATTATGAACCGAGTTATTAGTACTAACTGTATTCGGGTTATTAGGAGCAAGGCAATTATTAGGCACGAAAAAACCTGTTATGATCTTCACGCGCTCTTTGAAGATCAGAAATGTGCCTCGAAGACACATGTGAGCCATAGGCATCAAGATCTTTTTGAACCTGTTTAGGAGAGAAACTAAATAGCTCGAGAAAGCGTGTGTAAATTTCACGCAACCTCTTCAAATCCGTTGGAAATCCTTCTTGTCGAATGGAAAGAATCGTACTAGTCTTTGTTTTCCCATTGATACAGGTCGTGTCAGATTTGTTGTGCAGATAGGCAAGGTGTTGTGATCGTGGGATCCGGAATAAAGACGTCCGTCACGTTTGATGGTTCGTGCTCGAGAGAGCGTTTATTGACAAGTGACAATTTATTTGATTACAGACAGTTGGTACAAATTCATTTGGTTACAGCGGTTGTCTTTACATTAGCTTACATCAGTCTCCCGCTCTTAAGTGTTTACTTAAATTTACATTTTCAATTTGAGATAATTTTAATTCAATATAATATAATTATCCAATTCACAATTTACATTTTTAATTTGAAATAATTTTAATTCAATATAATATAATCAGATTTTTTAAGATAATATATTAGTTTAACAACTAGTAATACGTTAGCCTCTCTGGAGCTTTTTTAATACGTTCTGATCTTCTTACTTCAGGTTGAATTGACAATGGATCGGCACTAGTAACTTCGACATTCGTTTCATTTGAGGGTATTTGATTTTCTGTCTGGTCGCGAACTTCATTTAACTTATCGCTTGTTTCAAAATTTGATGGTTTATTAATGACAATTTTATTGGGAAAAGTATTACCTTCAGTTTCGTCGTCAACATGAGAATCCTCGAGCGCTGTGTCCAGAGCACTTACTCCAACCTTACGCATTTGGTTTAAATGTCGCTTCTAGGTGCGTCCATCATCTAATTTAATGACGTAATGAATATCTCCTACTCGCTCCTCTACGTAACCGTATCTCCATTTTTCTTGGGACAGGTATTCGCGTACTGCGACGCGATCGCCTATGTTAAATTGACGGACTCTGGAGATTGGGGGATTACTACGATCTTCTTTGTTTGGTAACATTACATCTAATCGAGAGCGAATTTGTCTACCGAACACAAGCATCGATGGTGACTGATTCGATGAAGGGTGTATCATTTTCCTGTAGTTTAGTAAGATGTTGCATAAATTTTTTTGCAAATCATTCTTATCACACTTAAGTGCTCTGAGTTTTTCTTTAATTGTACGAACGTAGCGCTCCGCCTGTCCATTCGTCGCAGGATGGTATGGAGCTGAAAGCTTATGAACAATTCCGTTCATTTTTAGAAATTGTTGGAATTCATGAGACGTAAATTGAGTTCCATTGTCGCTTACGAATACTGACGGAATTCCAAAGGTACAAAAAAAAACACGGCATTTTTGGATTGTGGTTTCTGTTGTAATGTTGGGAACAACACAAACGTTGAGCCATTTTGTATGAGCGTCAACAAGAATTAAGAATTGTTTTACCCATAAAAGGTCCAGCAAAGTCTGCGTGAATACGTTGGAATGGCCCAGTTGGTCTTTCCCATACGTGAAGTGGTGCCTTGCTTGGATTACTTTTAGTATCCTGACACTGTTGGCAATTTTGTACAATTGTCTCGATATCTCTATCAATATTAAGCCACCAACAGTAACTACGCGCCAGCGACTTCATACGTTATACACCAAAATGGGCGGAATGGAGCTCATGCAGCACTTGTTTACGCTTTGGGAATAAAAAACTCTAATTCCTCGCATCAAACATTGTCCTTGTAGACTAAACTCAGATTGTTCGATCCCAAAACGGTCTTTAGCATTTACATCTCGTCCATGCATCAACCCACTGATTAGAGTTTTCAACTCAGGTTCAGAGTTGGTGGCCTTCCCGATCTCCTTAGCTGTTAATGGTAGGACCTCTATAGAGTTAAGCTCGACGATATCGCTCTCTTCAATATTTGCATGTATATCCTTTAGTGGCAAGCGTGAGAATGCATCAGCGTTTGCATGTTGCTCTGACGGACGGTATTTGATATCATAATCGAAGGATTCTAAGAATACAGCATAATGTTGCATTCTTAAGGCAGATAGTAATGGCAAACCTTTTGTCGGTGCAAATAGGTCGCTCAGTTCCATCTGGGAAGAGATGACTAAGTACTGCACCTACACCGTAAGGCGATTCATCGGTAGCAAGAACTAGCGGTAATTTTGTGTCAAAATGTGTTAAAAAGGAATCTGATTTCATTTCGTGTTTCACTTTACGAAACGCATCATTGCATTCTTGAGTCCATGCAAAATTGACATTTTTTTTAACAGGTTATTAAAAAAACCTCCCATAGTAATTTACTAAGCCCACGAAGGCTCGAACTTCATCTTTATTTCGCGGTTGGGGCATATTTTGTACTGCTTCAACCTTTTGAATCATTTTATGGATTCCATTTTTATCGATAATATATCCACAGTACTCAATTTTGTCCGCTAAGAATTCAGATTTTTCCAGGTTGACACGCATGTTATAATCGCTCAACCGTTTTAGTACTGCTTCTAGCCGCAGAATATGCAACTCATCAGACGGTGCTGTTATCTTAATGTCGTCAAAAAAAACAGAGACTCCCTCGATATCTTGAAGTATTGATTCAATTTTCCGTTGCCAAATACCTGGTGCTGATGCGATTCCGTACATCAGTCTGTTTGGCTGAAAGAGACCCTTGTGAGTACTGATTGTGAGGATTTCTCTATCGTCTTTATGTACTTCGATCTGTAAGTAAGCCTTTGCTAGATCGATTTTGGAAAATTTCATTGCTCCTGCCATAGTTGCAAACAACTCCTCGACAGTCGGAATTGGGTGCTTGTCAACTACTATGTTAGGGTTTATCATGACTTTGTAATCGGCACAAATACGTACTGTGTTGTTCTTCTTCCGAACTGGAACGATAGGTGTTGCCCAACGACTACTGTTAACCCTTGAGATTACACCGTTCGATTCAAGGTCAGCTAGCTCTGCTTCCACTGCCTCTTTAATTGCAAAGGGAACGTTGCGGGCTTTTATAAAGACTGGTTTTGCATTTTCTTTAAGGTGGATATGGGCCTTGATTTCTCAAATTTTTCCCAATGTGTTATCAAAAATTTTAGAATACTTAATTTTTATTCTTTTAAGTTCTGACGCTGTATTTAGGGTTGGGGTGATTGTTTTAACATCGCTTTCAATTTCTTTTGTACAAAAATTTTGAGGTTTGAATACTTCATTCCAATTTAGATTTAGTTCGTAAATCCACTCTCGACCAAGCAGTGGATGTCTTTGCGATTTGACGATGTATAGCTGAAGTGTTCTCGTGGATTCTGACGATGACAACGAAACTGCTTTAACTCTAACTAAAATGAAACCGAGAACAGAAATTTTATTATAGCAATAACTCATTAATTTCATTTGTGATCTTTGAATTTCGATTTCTTTGAAGAATTTATTTTTGTCCGTTAAATTCATGATACTTACTGGAGATCCACTGTCAACCTCAAAGTTTAACAATATGTTATTGACATTTAGCTTTGCAAAAAGTTTAGCGCGAGTATATGGAATATTTACAATGTTCACAATGTGGCAAACTTCTTCTGAATCGCTAGCGATTTCTGTAAAGTTTGCCTCATTTTGACTTCTATTTTTATTAGACTGTTTATTTTCATTTATTTGTGCCTTAGCCGATTTGGCAGCGAGACACACAACTTTCAAATGCCCAATTTTCGAGCAAAAATGACACTTTGAACTTATGTGCTTGCAGGAGTTTGCAATGTGTGTGCCGCTACCACAACGGTAGCACTTAAGGCTTTTATTAGTATTAAGTTTAACTGTTTTTCTACCGTTTTGCTCGACGTGCATAACCCTTTCGGCATTTCTATGTATTTCAGCTCCCCCGTGTTCTGATACCTCCATGGCTAGCGCCTTCTCCGTCGCCTTTTTAAGAGTTAGATTGTCGATTTCCAGCAATCAATTCAAGATTTTATGGCTTCGTACTCCGAAAACTAGCTGGTTGCGTAATGCTGTGTCCAAGTAAGCTCCGAAACCAAAACCAATCGATAGTTTCCGAAGCGCGACAAGGAAGTCTTCGATGGATTCCCCGTCACCTTGCTTGCGCAGGTGAAATCGGTAATTCTCGACGATTTCGAGCGGCTTGGGCTCATAGTGTTCCTTAAGGAGCGTTACGAGGTTTTCGTACGTTTCACCTTGCGGTTTCTGTGGCGCCAGTTTGTCGAAAATAATGTTATACGTTTCTTGGCCCACGTAATGTAGAAATAGGTGAACCCTTATGTTTGTTGGAGTGCCAAAAATGGCAAACGCGCCCTCGAGCCGGTCGACCCAGCGTGACCATGACGAAATATTTTTTTCAAAAGGTTCAATGTTGAATAACCCTTGAAAAGTAGGGTTAGCCACGTTGTTGGATTGTGTAGTTCCAGTAACGTTGTCCAGTGGCATGTTTCTTTTTTCACGCAGTATGTATGCAAATGTATTTTAATAGGATAAAATTAACTTGCCGGTGGTTATCCTTTTTTTTTTCTCCGTCCTCGTCGCCAATTTGTTGTGATCGTGGGATCCGGAATAAAGACGTCCGTCACGTTTGATGGTTCGTGCCCGAGAGAGCGTTTATTGACAAGTGACAATTCATTTGATTACAGACAGTTGGTACAAATTCATTTGGTTACAGCGGCTGTCTTTACATTAGTTTACATAGTTTACATCACAAGGTATAGCCGCACATTTTCGAAAATTCTGTTATCTCTTAACCGTGATAGTAAGTATCGACTTTCAGAGGAACCATCAGAATTAATTGTGAGTTTCACAACTGGTGGAAGAAGCGGGTCAAGAAAAGGAGTATGATTAGGTGCACTACTCTCGCAGATATTAAATTGGGGTGGATCTCTGTTTGGTGTATCTGGACACGCGTTAATACTCTCGCAGATGTTAAAATGAGGTGAATTTCTGCTAGCTGAATCAGAATACGGGTTAGTTGTCTCTCCACGTACAAAATTACTATAAACCCCCTTAGAGGGCTCTGAAGTGTGAAGAGATTTCGCAGCCATGTGGGAGGCTTTGTTGTTTTTGATGATCCTATTGCTTGGTGACTTGCGCTTATTTTTATTATTTTTATTTTTATTTTCAAATTGGGGCGGATCTCTGTTTGATGTAACTGGCTCTGAAGTGTGAAGATATTTCGCAGCCATGTGGGAGGCTTTGTTGGTTTTGTTGATCATATTCATATTGCTTGGGGACTTGCTCTTATTATTTTTTTTTTTTTTTTATTTACATTATTATTAATAGTCTTAAAACTAGTCCATTTCTTACTCCGAATGATGTACTGCCATCCTTCGTTGTCCTCGATTATCCCTTCTGCATTCAAGTGAAGTTTCTTTGACGGCAAATCGAGATCCTTGGATATTACTGCTGGTTCATTTAATGGCGTTGCTACGACCATCGGCTTGAAAACAGGAACCGCAGCAGGAGGAGAGGTTTTTGGTGATGTTGAAGGCTTGCCAACTTTAGCCACAAGTAGTTTTGTAGATACGACATCATCATGAATAATGTTGAGCTTGTTAGTGACAGTATTCATGTCCAAAAGCGAGACGCTAGTAATGGTTGATGGGGTTATACCATTAGCGCAGATATCCGATAAACTATTCATTACTGTTGTTAGCTTCGAATCTGTTTGAGCCCACTTTTTCTGCAGTTTCGCTGTCTCAAGCTGAGTTAACCCGCAACAAGATTGCAGTTAGTCCAGTTGTGACCCGTATTCTCGAGAATCATCTACAAATTCGCTTAGCAACGATAATTTATCCACGAGCTTATTGACTGTGTTCGCAGTATACGAGCAAACACTTTTTAGTTCTTCTATATCCGCGTTAGTAGAGTCAATTCGAGATGACGCTATTTTAAACAGCTTCAGGACGTGGCAAGGCTTAATGGCAGAACACTCCACACACGTAAAGCTGTCTGCATTGGTAAAGTACCGAAGAGATTTAACACATTGTGTATGGAAGCTGTGCTCACAGATTCCATCACATTTGATACTGTTTGTATTTTTAATAACTTTCGCACAAGCACCACATAAGGTTGATAACAAGGGAGATGCCATTACTATTGCTAAAAATTTTAGCCACTAGGTTAACAGATGTTTTAAGTTTAACTGTGTCAAGTTTGCTGATACACAATGATAACAAAAAAAAACAAAAAGACTCACAACAACAGAGTAGTTCAATCGAAAGTAGGGCAAAGCGATTGATTTTGAACACCGAAGCAAGTATTGGCAGTTCACTTTAAATTATTTCAATATTATTTTTATAAAAACTGCAAGTCAACGAATATGTTACATGAGGCGGTTCACACAAAGAAAACAAAATGCACGCAACGGCCGAGTAATTATAACCGAAAAATAGGTCAACAAAAGCGATTGATTTAAAATATTAATTTTCACGGAGCTAATTAAAAAGACGACAGTACTGGTTAGCAAGTCGGCATATGACAATGGACAATTTAAGGATAACAAACTGGACTTATGTAGCTGGATAAGCTTTAATACGCTGTAGAGTACAGTCCAAGCTTAGGGATGGGAAGACAGAAATCGGGCCGGGTATGGCATTGCACTAGTAGGTGTTATTAATTTTTAGTGCTCTTTGTGGCTGTGATATGATCTATCTGAACAGCAATTTTGCCTATGTATAACAAATCAACTACTGGATGTTATTCGTGAATCTGATAAGATGAAATCTTGTTGGAAGAAAATTATAAGCAAATGACATTGTGTGTACCGTGTATACAACCGTTGGACAGACATCGCAGCAACACACGTCGATACAATCGTTGTACTATAATGCGTTTTTCCTGCTTTATTTGATATATTAGTTATTAGCTGTGTTTTTTGCGCACTTATCTAGATCAGAGCAGGCTAGAAAATTTATATATAAAACAACAACAATATGTGTAACTTTGTTCCATAGGTAGCTCATTGAGGCAGCTATTCGCGTTAAATTCTGTAGTCTAGCCTACTATCCATGGGAAAAAAAAGTTATAAAAACGTCATAACAACATCAATGTTGTTGTTGTTTTGTATATATGTACATATGTACATTTTCGAACTTTCGCAAAAGGGCGCAAAAAAACTCATTAAAAATGCAATCAAAAAAATCTTTAAAAAAAGATGAATACAAACAAATTGTGTTTTCAGTCGGTAAAATTTCAGTTTCAAGATCTAAGTTACAGCTATAATGCTTCTCATCTAATCCGATACTTGCTTAGTTTCAGACAGTCACACGTCCCTTTTCTTCGAAAGTTTCAGCTATGAGTGTCTGTTACCCAATGTCAAGCCCCAGTGTATGGAACTTTGCGATTTTTAACGCATTTGGATGTTCATTTTTGCTTAACGGTATCCCACAAAATTGAACATTTTCTAGCCGTCGCCTATGTAGCTGCTGTATCCCGGATTGATAAATATCAGATCGTGCAATGAGGCACTAGAGGCATAATTCTTAACAAGACGGAAACGACATAATTTCATAATTTTTTTAATGTATATTTAGGTCGTACTCAAATACCATGCTTTGTCTACGCCTACGTCTACACACTAAAAAATCTCAATGTTATTTGTTACACCGGCAACCGGATAACTACCAAATTTACCTCGAAGCGGGGTTAATTAACACCGCTGTACTGGGGTTATGAAATCAGTGGTGGTCCTACGGGGGGGCATAGGGGCCATGGCCCCTCCTAACAGATTCGTCACCCATGATTATTTTATCACGTCTTGCTGGAAAGAAAAATTATATGAGACTATTGGATTAATACTATAAAGTTTAATGCGCTTAAAACAGTATAATGCAATTACATCTGATTTTCTCTTATGCCTTTCTTAAATCTTCTTTTGTCTCCTGATTGAAGAGAAGACTGTCCTAATTTAAAATATTTTAATCGGAAAGTAATAAAATTTCGAATACATATAAATATATAATCAATCTTTGGGATATGATAAGGATTTAGTTTTTGGGTACTGATTGAAACTAATTTTCAAAAATTTGGATTTGGATTTTGCTTGGACAATTTTCATTATATGTTCTAATAATTTTCCCATATTTGGATGAATTTGAAATCTACTCAGGTAGAAAGGGTAGTTCAAATACTAATTAAAGGTAATCACTCAATTTCAAAATTTTGAATTTTTTCATAACACCCATCGTAATAGCTCGAACTAGTTTAAATAAATACGTTTTAAGTTTCATCTCGATAATATATGGGTAGTACGTGCCTCAAGAACCTTAAAGACACCAAAATTGTATATGTGTAAGATTCCGTTAACTCCCAAGGGCCTATATAATATCATTGTGTGGATGATATACATAACTCTAAATATATATCAAAAATGGCATCTATGCTTAAGGGGAGGTATCAGTTGAAAGGCCCAAAAAATGCCGCGATCGGAGTGAGTTGATGCACGCGGTACATTCTACAGCCTTGCCAAGTGGTCTGAAACCAAAAATTCAAAAATTTTATGAATCTAGATTAAATTTGTGGGGCCCATCGTTTTTGAAAAAACGTCCTGAGACTAAAATGGCTGCTGTTGAAAAAAAACACTTTATTCGCTCATTTTTTGGCTTAAAAACTATAATAAAAAAAGTGGAATAAAAAAAAAAACAACTCGACGTTGGGGCCCTCCAAATTTAGTTTACTTTCTTTTAAGCTTTTATTCATTAAAATCGGTGTATTCGTTAAAGCCGTAGAACAAAAAAAATCGTATTGAATATCGACCGACCGTTCCACAAATCGGTCTGTAACTCGTGCAATACATTCGATTTCGAAATATCCTTTTGTCCACGTATTCTCAACATGTAAAGAATGAAAACAAAAAAAAAATAGAGAAATGCATTTTTTTCGTCGTGAACTGATACCTCCCCTTAATTCAGAAAGTGAAGTTTTTCATATAAAATACATTTTTGAGCGGAAATTTGTAGCGGTAAACGATACGAGTCTTGTGCATCAGTAAATGCTCAATGTTATGAGAAAAAGATAAAAGTCCTTGCTAGCTTCGTGCTAGTAACCATTATCAAAATACAGTCGAAACCGATTGAATATGAAAAACTTCACTTTCTCATTACGACCATTAGATTCCATTACAATGGTAGATAACTAATTTACTCGTACGAGTATTTAAAATTACAATCATCCCCAGATTAATATTATTTGGCCGTTTTGTCAATACATCGGAACTCATTTTTCGGAATCTAAATTTTTATTTTTATTTTTTCTGATCGGGGTGAAACTTAAAACATATGTTTACACTAATTAGAGCCATAATAAGAGGTACTGCGGAAAAAATCATTTGGGAAAAACATTTTCAATACAAATAGTTGTCACTAAACAGCTATAAAATTATCTGTCAGCACAACTATACCTGTATAAAATATTACAAAATTTCAAATTGCATGATAATGCAAGCTTTCGACTGATGTTCATATAATTTAAATTTCCTCCTTTCCAGAAGTTAACTCTTACAAAATAAATTAGTAATCTTATCATTATAGTCGTTGTAAAACAAATGTTTTCAGAGCGTTGTAAACGCTTTTCGAGATTTCAAAACCTAGGTACTTGTCAAAATTATGGGATTTAAATCAGGTATGGGATACTCCTTATGAAGTTATAATATTTGGAAATAGTTTTAGAGAATTTCCGACTTTTTACAATTTTTAAATTACTGCATCAATTTTCTATACAGTAGCTTCCGAGCTTCAAGACCCTCCCCCCCCCCCCCCCTTTGGAAGAGCAATATGACCGCCACTGTATGAAATATACTTATCCGAAAGGAATTTGAGTTTTCGTAGACAAAAGCGAGTCAACGTAACTCTGAAACATCGAATGGTGTTCTTACTGCACCGATCGATGTAAGAAAATAACGTTATAATACATATGGTCCTATGAAACACCAATCGGGGTACTTAAACCTCGAACGATGTTACAATTTTGCATCATAATTAGTTCATTCGGTTGTTAGATTTTCTATGAGCTCCATCCATCATGTCGATTAGAAAAATGGACAAAGTGCAATTTAACCAGACAAAATTAAGCAAGATAGTGATAAGTTTTTCAGTGATAATTTTAAATTTAAGCAAAGTGATAAATTAAAACCATAATGGTGAAAGTAAGAAAGTAAAAAATACTGATTTAATACCAAAAATTATTCATAAGCGTATAATAAGAACTGAATTAAGAATATGTGATAATAAAATAAAAAATATTTAAATTATGGCTATGAACATCGAAAATGTTTTCTAATATCTCTTCACTCAGATAAAAGTAATAATCTAAATTTTGAACAAATTGAACTTGATATTCAAATATGGTAATGAATTATATTTTATTTTCAAAATCTTTCGTACTATTAACTTTGAATTTTTGCTGCATTTTACCAACTGAAGAGTTTGTAATCAGAAGTTGTAAAGAATAAAATATAAAAGAAACTTTTGATTTGTCATTGTCAAATAAACTACCTGTACCTATATAGTGCCGAGAAGTTTATATTTCGAATCTTGGTACATTATTTATTATTTTTTATTTTGTAAAGAGATTTATTAATTTGATTATTTATTATTTTTGAAATATAAAATTTTATCAGGAAAAATAAATACCTCTTTATAATAAATTCACTGTATTTATTCTTTATTATTACTCCCCATTAGCTAAACCGAAAACTATACAAGTTCTAGAACTACAGGAAAATCGTATAAAAATAGAGTAAAATGAAAGATTCATAAATTAAGAAAGTAGGGTCATTCCATCAAGAACCACCAAAAATGACGAAATTTGTGAGCATTATCAGGACCATAGTAGAAATACTTACATAGGAAGCAAACTCCGTATCTTCCTCATTGTCCACAAAATTTTTCGCATAAAAAAATTTTACCTCTCATATGGACGATTTTGGTTGGTTGTACCTCTCAAAATTTTAAACAGCTGATGACTGAGCCAAATCTTTCGTCTCTTTCAATTACGTACGTGTAATATAGCTTTACCGCTTTTTTTGTCTGTTTTGGATGTTTTTATGCTTATTTCCTGTATTGCCATATCCCTCACCCTCACGTCATTTTCCCTAATTACTATTCCAAACATACCAAATCGTGCAAAAAAGAAAGAAATGAGTGTCAGAGTAATCGCCCATGACTGAAAGAGACGCAGCTTCTGAATACGTGTAGATTGTACGCATATTGGTGGTTTTTACATCGAGAATTCGAGCTGAGTTTGCTTACTATGTAAGTATTTATACTATGATCAGGACAGTGATGAGTCATTTCAATTGTACTCAGAGAAACGAAGAAATCTCGCAGTAAATTCGAAGCATAGCCGCACGTAGTCTCATTTCTTTGTAATTCCGCAATCAGAGAAATGTCGAAATCTCGGGCACAAAGCGGAATTGTAGTGGTGGGCTCTCTTTTTTCTTCTCATATGTAAAAGCATCAGAGACACGAAGGAATCTCGGGAGAAGCTCGAAATTCACATTTCTCGCTCCATTTCGAAATTACTTCGCGAAAGCGAGTTCTTCGCTAAAATGTTTGCAGGGTATGTATTAAACAAATTGACTATAGCGCGTTTCCCCTATTTCACGTCATTCTTTCTCTTTCGTCTTGAAGGAAAAACCTCTATGTACAGAGAAATGCAAATGACGCGAAATAGGCGAAACGCACTAAGTCTGTAGCCGGCTTATGAGGTTTAACTTGTTGAACTAATCCCTAACACAAACCCAATTGTCAAGCAATCTCCGATTCACATTATTCTGGGAATATTCAAAACAAAATTCGAAGAATTTCACGTGAGCAAAAATTTCTTCATGTAGCGAAATTGCACTTAAGAGGGTAAAAACGCAAAGTACAAAAAATTCTTCCCTCAAATTTCATTGAAATTAGACGGGTATTGCATATATGCGGGTTGCATTTATGCGGTTCTAAATACATATATAAGATCTCTATAGGACGGATTCGGGCAAAACCACCGTAAACTACAAGCCCGCAACTAGGGAATCTCGCACGCACACTTCGAAAGCAAAGGAGGCCGACGTTCGAGTTGTAAAATAGTGTATTTCGCTGTGATTGCTGGCCATTTCAAAGAATTTCTTTACAGTTTTCGTATTTATTAAACGAAATATATAAAAAATAGGTTCTGATATGAAATAAGCGGATAAAAAATTAAACATTTGAATATTCAGTATAATAAATATTGTCATTTATGTAGCTTCTCGGACATAAAATTCGGGCAAAATCACAGATTTCAGATTAGTTAAAAGCCTTCATCGAAACAAAAAACGAAAACAATGGTAATAAGAAACTATAACATAAAATAATTGATAACATATAACATCAATAAATAAATGAAGTACAGTTCACTTCGTAAGGATATAAATAATACTATAAATAAGATATAACAAAATATCAATTGATTCAAATTGTAAAATAAAAAAAAAAGATTTCATCGCAGATATTTATAATTATAATAACTTTGTGTCGAATTTACAGATTTGACATAATTATTTAATAATATATTGGCTTGGCAAGGGACAAATTTGTTGATAGAAATGCTAGGTATTCCACAGCAACAGTCATAGATATTTACTAGCTGAAACCAAAGACAAAATATATTAGTATCTATTGTCAAAAGATACTAGTATCTATTGTCTTTGCTGAATCGTATTAGATTTAAGGCTTTCAATAGTTAGATGACAAATAATTTTGTGTGATCTTTTCGCAAATCATGTAAATATTTTTCTTTCTTTACTCTATTTTTCATTAAATCGCAATGATTCTCTGCACTAAACTTCTAGAATTTATCATGATCAATTAGCAAAAACATTTCTGTGAAAGACATTTCCATTTATTTTTTAAAAAATACAATTTTTAATAGTTTAAGTACGTTTAAAACGTTCGTGGAACCTTAACCGCCATAGCATTTCACTTGTTGTGCAGTCAACTGATGGCCCCCCTACGCACACTTGCACACAGCCTAGTTTCAGGCTTGTAATTTACGGTGGTTTTGGTTCGGGACATTCCCAGTAGGAAAAGCGATCATCCTAAGATTAATCATGGACCGCTCTTTTAGAATGAATAGAGTGCTCCTATTCTGCTCCATTTGTCCTCCTTTTAACATAGGCATGCCATTGCAAGGGAGTACTCCATTTTTGTTCAAAAAGAACACTAATGGATGTTTCGTTTTAGCTCCTTTATGGCTCAAAAAAAGAGCATCAATGGAGCAATCCTTCAAGTCTTTTGTAGCTCGGAATGGAGCTCAAAGTGAGAGGTTATTTTAAGCTCCGTTGTAGGTGAAAAAGGGGCACAAATAGAGGTGTGCTGCAGTACCGGACTAAGGCCAACTGATGCCTAAACACTGTCTAGACTTGGTTCCTCCATCAATAAATGTCACAATATTTTTAATAGGTTTTTGGTTAACTCTTTCGCAGCATCTCGCTCTGAGACATTTAATTTCGTTAAAACAAAAAAAAAGAACAAAACTCCAAATAGAAAAACATCACTCAGTCGTGAGCTTGTGCGAATGTAACCGCCAAGTTTGTAAGGACTGCTGTGTTGTAGGTACTCAATTGATCTTACTCGTTTTGTTTACTGTACTTTCAAATACAATAGTACAAAAATATTTTTAGAGGAATATAGAACGTTAAAGTAATAAAAAATGAATTACATTATATTTATCAATTCATTTTTATTTCTATTCTCGGAAATACAAAATAAATAAACTATAAATAATAAGTAAATGAAATAATAATTTACTTTCAAGTAATATATTAACTGTATCTATTATAATGAATTTCCTTTATTTTGTTTGTTTATTAAGTTTGTATGTTTCCCTGTAGTCTAAATTTTCACAATTCTACAATAAATTAGTTTATTTATATTTTTCTTTCAAATTTAATGTACACACGTTACTAAAAAATCTTAGATTTTAATAAATTAATAGATAGTGCAAACAAATTACTCACTTTTAAAGTATTCCAATTTTTTAAAAAAGTTTCACTGCACGAACTCCTTACTTCACTTCACTATGTAACATAATGCGAAACAATTGAACATGAGTTCTCATCGTTGCAGTATCGGAATTCTGAGAAAATAATTTGTAAATTTTTCGCATAGTTTGATCTCCACGATTGCTCCTCTTGGAGCTGTCATGGAGCAGATGAGTGAAAATTCCGGTGAATAGTATTGAGCTCCGCATTCACTCCTTTTGGAGCTGTTATGGAGGAGTCGAGTACAAATTTCTGTGCTCGCTTATTCCTCTTTTTTGGATTACTCCTCAATATTCCGACTGGGTTGCGTTACGTTGCATTTACGAGAGTATTGCGTCTATCAGGGTTGCAATTATGCGAGTTCTATTGTATACATAAACTCAAAATTTAGGCTTGGTTGCACAGAGTACCAATACTTATTGCCATATGAAATATGTACACATTTCATACAAAACGATGCATATGAAGTGTCTATGAGAATATTCGGGAATTTCCCGTTCTACACTTGTTTGATTTTACTGTATTGTTGATCATTGCTTTATTTAACATACAATCCGGATTAGCGAAACTGTGGTCGATCCGGATTACAAGGAACATAATGGAAATTTTTAAATTTTTCATCCCATCCGGACTACCGAAGGATCCGGATTAGGCCGTATCCGGATTAGTGAGACTCTACTGTAGTTTGTGCTCGGGAAATTTTGTGTGTTGTGTTGTGTGCCGGAATTGTAATTTCTTGACAACATTTTAATTTATTCAAATTTCGCGCGCTTTTATTTCAATGACATCTAGTAGCGAACTGTATAGAATATTTCACTCTACTTCGAAGGTGTATTTTTCGTTCGTGTTCGTTTCGCTGAGCACAGTACTACACTTTTCGTGGGAAAGACCTTGCATTCTGCATCGGATACGAATGTCTTATTTCATAGAGACCATTTTACTTTGTTGGAGGTGAATATCTTGGCTAATTTTTATAGTCCAATACATTTGGTCTACTCGTCTTTGGAACGGTTAATCCGTTCCTCACTGTCTGATTTTGTGATTGAGAATCCTGGAAAATGAGAGCTAAAAGTTCCATTCACTTCGATTTCTGACAGATTTCGCAGGATACTGCGATAGCTTAAGGGGGATCTTATAACCGCTATGAAGGACAATTATAAAGTTAAGGGGTCAGTCTAGTTTGGATGCCCCAAAAAAGGGCTAATTTTATGATTTTTTTTAGAGTTTACAATAATAAATATCGATGTTATTCTTTTTGGGTTTAACGAATATACTCTAAAACTAGCTAAAAGCATTTTTTATTATTTACTTTTTACAGTTTTTGTTGTTTAAAATACTCGTTAAGCGTAACTGCGTGAAAAATACATAGGTGGCTGACGGGATTGATTTTGTTCAGCAGATTCATCCGAAACGAAAAAATGAATAAGTTATAGATTCAGTATAACTTTGATTCTGTCTAGAACTAGACGGTTTAATATTCATGTATAAATAAAAAAAATGGCGAACTTTTCCAGAAAAAACAAAAAAATTGTATTTTTTCCACTAGTTCTTGCATCAAAATTAATAGTAAAAATAAAAATGTTCACTTCCAGACGAAATTATATATTTTAGGGATATGTGGTCTAATTTGCATCAAGATCGGTTGAATGGTTTTGAAAATTTTAGTCCCGCGAGCCTAGAAAACGTTGTTTCGAGAAAAGCGCGGTTAAAGTTTTTTACTTCAAGCCCAATAGGGCCGATTTGGGCTGTTTAGCCATTGATTATTATTAGTAATGCTGTTATGACACTGGCTATTTTTGCGGGTTAGGCACTTAGGCCCGTTCCTACGATCGTGAGTTACGTTCTAACTGGAACTTTAACTGACAGATGTTCATACGAAACTTACAGTCAAAGTTCTGGTTAAATTTTAACTGAAGGTCGTAATAACGGCCCTCAGACTGCTCGGAGCTTTATGAATTTTTCTCAAAATATTTTTGAATGTACATACTTTCGAAAAATGCAAAAAAAAATATTTTTTAAAACGGATCAACTAGACTGACCCCTTAAAAGAATCCGTGGTATCATTGGAGGTTTTGAGTAAAACAAATATAAACTATTGAAATATGTGTTGATTGAAAAAATCTTGACACGTGACGTTTGCAGTAAAGTATGTAAGACTAAAATATGGTTTGCGAGTACCTTGAATTATACCAGTTCATCTTGATTTCTGAAAACTTAATTGTGTTTAGAAAATGCCACATTTTTCAAGACCAAATTGCAGACAAGAAACGAGGATAGATATACCATATGTACATATATCTAATTATAAAAACTATTCACACCTTATTGCAAAAAGAAAATTTACGATAAGCTTCCCAATTGTTATAACAGCTAATTTGTACTTTGGCATCAGTATCAGATGATGATGTTTATAACAGTCATTTTGGCCTTCTTATCAGCTGAACAATTAACACATCGTCAGTAATTAGAGACGTGATATCATACAATCGAACGATGAAGTTATGGCGAATATAAAAAAAACAGAGTCTATGGTACTTTATCGAAAGCTACAAAACCAATGTATTTAGTGTTAATGATATGATGACGATGAGCTGTGGAATAACCAAATGGATCGATATTTTCATAAAAAAGTCCGTTTTCAATCTCTTATTTCCACTAAAAAGTTAAATCATTATGGATTAATGACCATTCAATCCCGGCTATACTACTTCAGGTTTAGGATATTGTAGACTACTCTTCGCTGTCTGAAGAGACACCAAGGCCGTAGCCAGATAAAAATTTCGAGGAGGGGGTCTGTGAAAAACTATTATACTATTCCCCTTCGATTTTTTTAAATGAAAAACGGAGATATCTAGGAAGCGCTATAAGCGATACAAATCCTTACGTGTGTGAGAGGCTTATACGACTAAAATATTCGCAAGCAGCAACCAGCAAAATAAAAACTATGGATATGTAATATAATAATGAAAATGCAAACTGTTATGTATGTACAGGCCCGGCCCTAGACTTTTCGGCGCCCGGTGCAGTATACACTTCGTCGCCCTAATCAATTTACATAACAAATTTTTCACTAAAAAAAAAACAAAAATATTTTACTTATTCACTTGTCGATTTTTCATACAAATTCATGTAACTTTTTCTCAGGACCCGCTCAACAGCTTTGAATCAAACTTGGTACACTTATTATTTTAGTAAATCCAATGCTAATGAATGAATTAATTTCAAAAATATTAAAAACTTGACATATAATGTTTGAAAATTTAAACATTTTTGATGTTTTTCAAACCTAAAAAAGTATTTAGAATCAACTTTTTAAAAATTGCTTCATTCAGTATAAATACCAATACTATTCTATCTTTAACCAAAAAAAGTCATCTTGATGCCTCTTATCAGTTTCGAGAAAAGGAGCCAACTAAAATCTCTCCAAATTGAATTTTTTTATATATACATATTGTTAATACAAATCTCACAGATGGCATTGGTTCTGTTTTCAAAACTTTCCTCTATTTTTTATCAGATTATGCCATTTGCTCGTTTGATTTAAACCAATTAATGGTATAAATAAAATTCAGACGAAGTTCGGTAGCGGCGGAAGGTCGGTGTCAAAATTTTAAAATTGTACCGAAACACACCGAAAAGTTTGCCCAACCGCTCACCGTCGTAATTCTGTGTCCATCCGTGTGCTGCGGTACAATTTTAAAATTTTTACAGGGAACTTCACCGCCGCTAGCGAAGTTCGTCTCAGTTGTGTTTATACCATTACTTCCCTTTATCATTCATCCAAAACATTCATTCCCCTCTAGCAAAAATGACGTGTTTCCTATTTCCCCACATAATTCACCGAGGCGCATTCGCTCCATATCTATCTTTTTCTAGTATAGAAATCATGTTCTGAGCTCTTTCAGCACACAATCAAATCAGCACCACCGCTGCGGCGCTATGGAGCGGTGGCTCCAAATGAATCCGTACGAACGCAAAATCGTACTAGCTGATGAACGTATGAATGCAAAATTGGAATAGCAGATGATCGCACAAACGAAAAGCTGTACTAGTCGGTATCGTAGAGTGAGAATATCTTTAAGAGAAAAGATTCAATGTTTTGGTTTTTGAATGAGAATTGAAAGAGTGTTTTTAGAAAATGGAAAAATGGAAAAACCCTGCAAGATCTAGAACATGCATCGGAAAAAGTGTGGCAAATGTATTCAAGAAATCCTTTCTATTAATTTCTAAGTATGTTTTAAATTTATAGCAAAATATTTGGAGAGATAATATGAACTAGCGCCTTCCTTAATTTGGCGCCCGGATTCAATGCACCATTTGCACATATGGTAGGGCCGGCCCTGTGTATGTACATGTTCTAGCCGTGTGCCACGCACCATCGCTCCTGTTACTCCCGTTGCTCCTGTTTCTCCCGTTAATCTATTGCTTATGTTTCTCCCGTTGATCCATTGCTTCTGTTTCTTCCGCTGCTCCCATTTCTCCCGTTACTCCCGTTACTCCCGTTGCTCCCAGTGATCCATTGCAGCGGTTTCTCCAGAGGCTCCTGTTCCTCCCGTGGCTACCATTTCTCCCGTTGCTACCATTTCTCCCGTTGCTACCATTTCTCCCGTTGCTCCGTTGATCCCATTTCTCCCGTTGCTAAGTTTCTCTCATTACATCCATCCATCCTTCATCCTTCATCCGCCATCCAACATCCTCCATCCTCCATTATCCATCCTCCATCTTCCATCCTCCATCTTCCATCCTCCATCTTCCATCCTCCATCTTCCATCCTCCATCTTCCATCCTCTATCCACCATCCCCCATTAAACATCATCCATCCTCTTTCACCATCCCCCATCCTCCATCCTCTATCACCATCCTCCATCCTCTATTGACTGGCCTATAGGCCTCCTCAATCTTCAATGTCCCATCCTCTATCCACCATCCTCCCATCCTACATCCACCATCCCAGATTAAACATCCTCCATATTCCATCCTCTATCCACCATCTACCATCCTCCATCCCCCGTCCTCCATCCTCCATCCACCATCTTCCATCCTCTATCCTCCATCCTGCATTGACTGGCCTACATTCAGTCCAGATATGAATCCCATTGAGTACTTGTGGGACGAGCTCAAGAGAAGAGTCCGATCCAGAAATTCAGTCCCTTCGTCCACTGAGCAATTGAAGGTAACCTTATTAGAGGAGTGGAACGGTATTCCTCAATATACCATCAGAAAGTAGATCAGATCAATTAAGAACCGATTAGAAACTTTTATTAGAGCTAGGAGGGGGTAGGGTTCAACAGTTTTTATTTTTAAAATGACTAGCCCCAAACCATTTTCATAAATTCCCATTTTCCCTACGATTTCTTTCAGATAGCATTCATTAAAAAAGTAGTCAGCAAATATTGATAAAAATGGTACTAATATAAAGCTGATGTCTCAAGCTTTAAAATCACAAACGACTTCTATGGATAAATAATGTATTTTTCAAAAATTACGTACATATGTACGCGCTTATGGGTTGAGTCAATTCACTTCACGTGAATACTCATATACGAATATATCAACCGGATTTCATAATACGCTACACTACGCTATGCTACCACGTGAACGAGGTATAAGTCGTCTATTTCCATTTTTTCGTCTTCATTCTGTGTATTCATACCATGGTAATTTAAATTGTTAGTTTTTTAGGGCTCCAAAGAAAAATACTTGTGGGTGGAAACTAGTCAGGAGACTCTGGAGCTCTTGATGACCACTGACTTCCCCGGTTGTACACCGGTTGACCCCTACTCTGTCTGTGAATAGAAGGGTCAACTCCGGGATCAACTTGGTTGCATCGGAGGGTATGGAAGATCGATCTCCTGGGAGAAGGAAAGATCAAATGGGCTATAAGCACATTTGCTCACTTCAGACCACCAGGACCGGACGGCATTATAAACATAAAACCAAACGTTTTGGGAAATACGCTTAACAAGTTAACTGTCAGTTAAGTAGTGAGTTAAGTTTTTGGTATTAATTACGAAACTAGAAGTTAACTTTACATTGAAATACCGGGCCTAAGTGTAATGCCGGTTTTCCACCAAACTGACAAAACAGACACTCTGCAAAAGCTCGTGTCGAAAAAAAAAGTTTTCGACTTTTCATCAGTTATTTTTACAAACTCGTGCGACTGTTTCTGTTCTGTTTTTCGTGTCCCGACCAGAAGCGGTAACTTCAAAACGTTTCAGTGTGTTTTCTAACTGAGTCCGCTTCGAGGAAATAGTGAAGTTGTGTTTTGTTTAGTTTGTGTTTTTTGGGTCTAGACAGAGTAAGTTTTCCGTGCGCTTTGTTCGCTCAGTTGAAACAGGCTCAGAACAAATACAAAGCTGAGATAAGACACTGGCGGTTTGGTTGAAACAGTATTTTGGATTTGTTGGAGTTTGAGTTTCTTGAGTTTGAGTTTAAGATCATCCAAACTATCGAAGAAGAGACTGCCCAGCCATTTCAAGCGCCTTCTTGCAACTGCCTGACACTCGCACAAAATGTGGGTAATATCCTCCTCAGCATATAGGTCAAAGCAGGACCTACACAAGTCAGAGTCAGCTATCCCCATCCGCATGGCATGTTTCCCTAGCAAGCAGTGCCCCGTCAGTGTTCCGATGAGTACCCGCAATCTTTCCCTATTTCACTCCAGTATTTCCAGCCTTGGCCAGAATGCCCTAGAGATCCTACAGCCCGTCAGCTGCTCCCACCTTGAGTTCGCTGCGTCCATGGCCCACTCCCTGATAATCGCTTTGATGCCGCTTGGCGATGGTTTAACCCCCTCCTCTGCCAATTCGGATGACGCCGAACCCACTCTTGCCAGCTTATCGTTCAGTTCGTTCCCTCCTATGCCACTATGCCCTGGTACCCAGTAAAGTTGTACTCTATTCTGACAGCAAAGTACCTTGAGCACTTCACGACTGCGCTGTACTAATTAGGATTTGATGGTCTCCTATTTCAGTGCCTTCAAATCCGCTTGGCTGTCAATGTAGATTGAGATATGCCTACCGCATATCCCGTATACACAGAGAGTTCCCCTCACATAATACACTATTGTTCTCCCAGTCCTCCCTACTTGGGTATATGACTGTGAAGGGTGATTGAAAATCAATCACCGCAATCATGTAGTCCGTGCAAATCGCAATCGGCCCTTGTAGAAATTCCCTAAGAATAGAGCTGTGCCCTGCGGACCTCTCTCTAAAGAGACCTGCTTAATGAAAATATCAAGTGATAATAGATGCATACGAACTTCCAGTGCCGCTGTTGGATCATAGCACAGGCAGTCCTTTGCACTCCACCCAGTTCCCTCTGTATGTTCTTTTTGTCCGTGGCATTCCACACTAGTGCCCGTACATCAGAATGGGTCTCGCCACCACCGTATACAGCCAATGCACTATACTAGTTTTCAGGCCCCAACTCTTTCCAACTGCCTGTATACACGCAAAAAGCGCATTATTAGCCTTTTTTATACGCTCTCCGACATTCATTTTCCAATTCAGCTTCCTATCCATAACCAGACCTAGATATTTCGCTTTTCCGATATTTGCAGCCCGTCAAGCTTCGGTAGCCTGAACTCCGGAATCCTGTGCTTCCTAGTGAATAACAGCACTGCAGTTTTTGAAGCGTTAACCCCCAGACCGCATCACTTGGCCCATTTTCCGAGTGTACAGAGTGCCGACTCCAAAATGTCCGTAAGAGTATCCAAAAATTTCTCCTGAACTAATATCACTATAACATCCGCGTATAGTGACTAATATCAATGTGACTAATATCACTATAACAGTGATAAGCACCAGTATCGCTAACCGGGCCAAATGGCTACAGAAATATTTCTACATTTAGTACTTTCGATTTTCTTTAATTTTACTTTATTATTTTAATAATTAAGTATTGTGATTGATTTTTTAAAAAAAAAAATTTGCTACCCTCAAAATTTTTATTTTCACGTTTCATAACTAGTAGACGCGAAAAAAGCAATAAAAATTTTCAGTCCGTCTGTCCGCCGTACGCCGTACGCAAGATCGTTTGGAGGCTCGTAGCTGCCAAACGCTTTGAGATATTAAATTGAAATTTTTTTAACGAGTAGATGGGGTAGGTGCCTTGAAGTGACCAAATTTTTAGGGGTGGGGGTGTGAGGGGGAAGGAGGGGGAAGTGTTTTAGACCGAAAATTTTGGTTTCCAGATCTCATTAACCCCTTATGTTAGGAAGCTGAAACTTGGAATTTCTATAGAGCTCTGATAGTAGACCCATTTGCAGAAAAATTGTCAATATTGATCAAGGGGTGTGGGAGTGGGGGGAAATGTAATGCGTCCGAAACCCAAAAAAGGTGAGATAGACACATTCTAAAATCCATATCTCCTAAACCGTTAATGGCACACTATTCAAACTTTAAACATATTTGTAGTTATACTAGGAGAACAGAATCAAGAAAAATATTGGGTGGGGGAAGTTGTGTATGGGGGTGGGGGTGAAAAACTTAAGATTACGATATCTCATGAACCAATTGCTCTAGAAAAACTAAATTTGGTTTGGGTGTAAAGGTTGACAAAAAAAGATTGATCAAAGTAAAATTTTTTAAGTGGGAGGTGGCGCATAGAAGTGGAGGGGATGAGAATTTTTCAAATCAAACACATTTCATATCTCAAGAACCGTTTAAGATAGATGCTTAGAATTTTTACCAGAAGTAGCGCTAATTAAACCCTAGTAGGGAAAAAAGTTTTGGGGTTGTGGGTGAAGAGGGGGAGGGTGGGGGAGGGTGAAAAGGAAAAAGTTCCGATGCTTATATCTTGAGAACCTGTAATGATATAAGCCTTAAACTTGGTATTTAGATAGAGCTATAGTAGCGGAATGTTGGAAAAATAAAATTTTTTTTAGGGGTAGTATGCTACGGGGGTAGGGGGTGTTTTTCCTAACTATTAAACGGTTTATGCTAGAAAGTTGAAACTCGGTGTGTATATGTTAATCAACTAGAAAAGTAATTGTGATAAAAAAAAATTTGAATATTCATTGGCGTTTAGAAAGGGGGGCAAAAAAAATTATTTGTAAATATAATAGATATAAAATGCATATATTTTCCCGATTTTCGTCATATCTACTAGGTCTTTCCAAATATTGAATTCATTTTTATTCTACGGATTCTTCGTATGAATACCTAGGATGTGTTTTCACGGTTTTTTGAAATTCGACCCCTAAGGGTAGTGTGGTACAAGTGGGGGTGTTTTTCCTATATATGGAACGGCTTAAGCTACAATGTTGAAACTCGGTGTGTATATGTAAATCAACTAGAAAAGAAATTGTGATAAAAAAAATTTGAATATTCATTGGCGTTTAGAAGGGGGGGGGGCAAAAAAAAGTATTTGTATATATAATAAATATAAAATGCAAATATTTTCACGATTTTCGTTATATCTACTAGGTCTTTCCAAATATTGAATTCATTTTTATTCTACGGATTCTTCGTATGAATACCTAGAAAGCGTTTTCAAGGTTTTTTCAAATTCGACCCCTAAGGGTAGTGTGGTACAAGTGGGGGTGTTTTTCTTATATATGGAACGGCTTAAGCTACAATGTTGAAACTCGGTGTGTATATGTAAATCAACTAAAAAAGTAATTGTGATAAAAAAAAATTTGAATATTCATTGGCGTTCAGAAGGGGGGGGGGGGGGCAAAAAAAAATATTTGTAAAAATAATAAATATAAAATGCATATATTTTCACGATTTTCGTCATATCTACTAGGTCTTTCCAAATATTGAATTCATTTTTATTCTACGGATTCTTCGTATGAATACCTAGAAAGTGTTTTCAAGGTTTTTTGAAATTCGACCCCTAAGGGTAGTGTGGTACAAGTGGGGGTGTTTTTCCTATATATAGAACGGCTTAAGCTACAATGTTGAAACTCGGTGTGTATATGTAAATCAACTAGAAAAGTAATAGTGATAAAAAAAAATTTGAATATTCATTGGCGTTCAGAAGGGGGGGGGGCAAAAAAAAATATTTGGAAATATAATAAATATAAAATGCATATATTTTCACGATTTTCGTCATATCTACTAGGTCTTTCCAAATATTGAATTCATTTTTATTCTACGGATTCTTCGTATGAATACCTAGAAAGCGTTTTCAAGGTTTTTTGAAATTCGACCCCTAAGGGTAGTGTGGTACAAGTGGTAGGTGTTTTTCCTATATATAGAACGGCTTAAGCTACAATGTTGAAACTCGGTGTGTATATCTAAATCAACTAAAAAAATAATTTTGAATAAAAAAAACGAATATCTATTGGCGTTCAGAAGTGGGGCAAAAAAAATTATCTGTGAAAATAGAATGCATATTTTCCCACGATTTTCGACATATCTACTACCTCGTCCCAAATAATGAATTTAGTTTTATTCTATGTATTCTCCATATGAATACCAAGACAGTATTTTCAAGATTTTCTGAAAATTGACCCCTAAGGGGGTGTAAAGTGATTGTGTACTTTTTCATAAACTATTCCATATCTCTCAGATCCAATCAGATTTTCACTTCCATGATCTTGTTCTTTTTGATAGGTTTTCAGTCACATAGTAGCCTACACCGCATTTCAGAATTGAACCCGTTCCTTACTTCTGCCGGAAAAATAATAAAGTTACGCCCAGATTGTTGGCAGATTTTTTATACTTTCTCGGATTTTAAAAAATCTTAAGACTGTAGTAACAGGTAGAACAGTTTTAAGAAATGCAACACTGTGAAATTGAAATTGAATTTGCAGAAAATGAGTAGAACGAACATGGGTATGCCATTAACAATATTTCGTGTTCATTTTTCGTTTGCCCCCAATCAAAGAAGAACACACAATATTCTACAGGTGCTAACAAAAAACTGTTGTTAACTCTTGATGTCCTTTCTTTCGGTTTCCGCTACCCATTTTACTACAAGCAGCCATAGAAGGCGATATAACACCACCCTGCGAGGTACTCCTCGAGACTTACCGCGTTACCTTACATTGCCCACTCTCCGCGCTGACGACCCTGGTCTTCAACAGGGTCGTCAGCCAGTCAGTCAGCCCCTCCTCTAAGCCTATGCCGTTTAAAGCCTCCTTAATTGCCTCCACTGTTACACTGTTGAAGGCACCCTCAATATCCAGGAATGCCGCGTAAACTCCTTACTTCCCAAGCTAAACTCTATAGATCCCACTACTTCATGTAGGGCTGTGTCTGTGTCTACAGATTTCCCTCTGATATAGGCCTGCAGTGCATTAGATAGCATACTATCCTTACATAAGCTCCGTATTGTCGTTTCTATTAGCCTCTCCAGTACTTTAAGGACGAAGGATGACAAACTAATAGGCCTAAAATCCTTCGTTGTCGTGTGACTAGGTCTTCCTGCTTTAGGAATAAACACTACCCGTGCTTCTTGCCAGGACTGCGGAACGTACCCTGCCCGCAAGCAGCTCCTAAAAATCGTGCTCAACCAGCTGAGAATTGCCCCGGAAGCTCTCTGCAGCATGATAGGCCTAATGCCATCCGGTCCTGGTGATTTGAAGGGAGCAAATGTACTTATAGCCCATTTGATTGTTCCTTCTTCCAGGAGATGTTCCATGTTCTCCAATGCAATCAAGTTGCTTCCATAGTTGACCGTCCTATTCACAGAGTCAACCAGTGTACTACCCGGGAAGTGAGTGGTCATCAAGAGCTCCGAAGTCTCCTGACTAGTCTCCACCCACGACCCGTCACTCCGCTTAATATAGCTTGCCTTATATCTGTCCCAGTCTTCCGTTTTCCCATCCCGCTTCGCCTTATTGAAAAGCTTCCTAGAAGATTCCCTGAGTTCTCTAAGTTCGCCATTCCACCAGGGTGGGCTGGCTTTCTTCTTTGAAGCCCTGGGTAGAGGACAGGACTTCAGAAAAAGATGACGGACGATAGTGAAGACGGTGAAGACGGTGAAGATGGTGTACAAGCTCTGTGCGGAAAATGTGGAAAAATCGTGAAATCCAGCTAAAGTGTGATGGTTTTTGTAAGAGCTGGTTTCATACAAAATGTATGAAAATTAGTGACAAAGACTATTCAAAGTTGCAAAAAATGGAGGTGAAAGTGTTGTGGCTCTGCCCGAATGACCAGCAGTTGTTTGACAGAATTGTCAACAACCAACTCGGGGAGCTTATAAAGGCCTGCGACAGTACTGGTAAGGATTTGAAAAAAGTTGTCGATATAACTAAAAATATCCAGGCAAAGGTAAGTGAGATTGAATTAAAAGTCGGATCTTCGACAAACGAATTTCATATTCCATATGCATCATCGTCATTCAATCATTCAAACGGGAAGTCAAATTTAACGGCGGAATTGTGATCAACCGAAAAAGCACCAAAAAAGTGACACCACCCAAGTAACACAGATCTCTGTTTACGAGTTCTTGCAACGTTGTTACAGAACTTTCAACAGCAGTTTGGTTGCGATGGAACAGTGAAACAACCACATGGCAACGTTGTTACAACGTTGTGAAGTTAAAAGAGGGAGATAGAATGCAGCTGTGAGGACGTTGTAGCAAACCACCGAACAACCTTAAAACAGCAAATAAGTTGCCCTGACTAAATCTTCTTTTAAACAGCAAAAAAGTTGCGAATGAGATTCGAAAATAACGAAAAAGAAAAAAAAAGAAAACTATTTCTTCTTCTACTACTTTTTTCAGTTCCTTTTTTCTTACGCATCTTTTTAATAAAAAAATATTTCCGCTCGCCGCGGCGCTACTACTACTACTACTACTACTACGCTTCAGGATGACGATTGGCTAGAGGATATTAAGGAGATCCTGGAGGATCGGTCGTTTCGGGGCTGGCCTCATTTCCTTCTTTCAGTGCGATTACAGATGCAGCGTACAGTCCCGCACTTTAGCGGTATGACTAAGCGGATTGATTAAGCGAAGCAGTAGATGAGCGAGCGCTGTAGGGTCATTCCCGGTCACGCAATGACCTTTCCCTATACACCACAATTTTTTTTCTCTTTGTCTTACATTTGTGCAATTTATATGTATTTTAGACAGCACTCTCAAGGACGGTGACTCCCTCTGGGTCGTATTCTTTTTTTTCCCCACTCCCACGTTCCTGACTAGCCGGCAAAATGTGCTGTAAGGACCCAGAGGGACCCGTTAATTCTGAAGATGGGACGAAATTCGTCTAGCACGAAAGCGTTCCGTTACACCATGTGTCTTGTTGTCGACAACAAAGCTCGAGTGTCTCTCGGTAGTCTCTTATACTTTGAATCTAAAAAAGTATTGATGATGAAAATAAGATCCTTGAGTGCAAGATGTGAAATATTGTGGGTTAGTACCCACTTTTTTACGATATCCCCTACGTCATTATTCTCAGAATTTTCGTCCTCTGATGATATATTATATAAAAATTCGGGGGTTTCAAATGCATTTCCTCTGCAGTTATTATTGTTTGAAGTTACGCCGATATGTTGAATTGATAATTTATTGTTCACTTAGTTTAGTAAGTTCACTTAATAAACTCAATATTAGGTGCGTTTTTTTCAACTGGATCACGATCAAGATCATTCGTTTTGCATCGAAAACAACAACAATTGAGATGATCCAAAATCAAAACGGAATCATAGTTGGATCATTAAAGCTGCTTCTGAATGCAACAAAGTTTTCGCATTTTCACAGTTGTCGCCCTGCAACTCAACTGCAATGGCATCTGATAATTGACATTTGTCAAACGTCAATAAATATGTTCCGTATTTATCAAAGAATATTTGCAAATATCTGCACAGTATCGGTTCAATACATAGTAATTTTAAGTACTTACTGCTTCTATTTCGTTTATATTGTATCTGCCAAGAATACATCAATAAATATTTGACAGACAACAGCTGACACATAATACATGACATTTCTAGCAGGAATGCCAACCGTTTAAATTGATTTTTTTTAATCATCCCATAGTGTTTTTTTCAATTTGATCTTGATTCAGTTGAAAAAAACGCACCTATTATGGTTATCAAAAACTTTATTTTTGTTAAAATGGGATTGAAAAAAGAGTACTGTCACAGAGATGAATATGTAAATTATAACATCGCAGCTTTATTTCTGTTTAAAAAAACAATGGCCGCTATTCACAGTCGTCATAAAGTTGGCTTTAAGTTAGAGCTGACTTTAGTGTCATATAAATTATACGACACTAGAGTCAGCTCTAACCTAAAGCCAACTTTATGACGACTGTGAATAGCGGCCAATGTTATTACAGCAATTAAAGTTCTGCGATGGAAAAAGAAGTTGTTTTGTGTTACTTGAGCACAATGACACTTATCCGTAGTGAAATTAAACCAGAAAGACTCAAGACACCAATTGTATTCAAAAAAAAAAATCTCAAATGGAGGCATTTTAATAAAAATTAATAGTTCGGACAACACAGACATTTTAATGAAGGAAATGAAGAACAAAATTGGGGACTCATACAGTATCGAACCTATAAAACAAAGAATGCCGCGGTTAGTAACCTTCGGGCTTGAAAAAAAATGCACCAGCGATGTGCTTTTTAGTCAAATAATATCACTTAATAGCGACATAGAGAAGGAATCCGTTCTTAAAGTAATTCACACCAGAATCAACTCAAAAACTAATAAAATAGACACTTTTATTGAAGCAACTGGGAATTTATTCAAGCGGCTTATAAATAATTACATTAACATTGATTTCAGTAGTCACTACTGCAGAGAAGATTACAATGTATTGAGTTGCTTTAAATGTCAAAGATACGGTCACTCTTCCAAGGTATGCAAACAAACGGCGGATACCTGTGCTAAATGTGCAGGCCCGCACAGAACAAATAGTTGTGATGAACTGACAGGTACAGTTAAATGTAGGAACTGCTCCATAAAAGGGTCAGCCAATCGTCTACACAGAGCGGATAGTGTAGAATGCCCAGAATATAAAAAAAAACATGTGTGCAGTGCACACGCGGTAGAAGTGAAACTGAAACCTTCGGAAAACTAAACAGCGAGAGGTGGTGAAGGTTGAATTTTGGAGGTGTAGGGAGTAGTGAAGTGGGTGGGGTGGAAGGATAGAGAAAGTAGATTAGGGGAAACAATATGAACGGTGAGGGGTAAAGAGGTGGGTGGGGGTGGGGGGATAGAGAGAGTAGATGAGGGGGAAAAATATGTAGGATGAAAGGTATGATAAGAGTATACAGAGGGGGTATACAGTGGGGGGTGTAGGGTCGAATTTTGAAGGGGTAGGGGGTAGAGAGGTGGATGGGGGTGGGGGATAGAAAAAGTCGATGTGGGGGAACTATATTTAAGGTGAGGGAAGAGAGGTGGGTGGGGGTGAGGGGATAAAGAAAGTAGATGAGGGGGAACAATATGTAGGGTAAGGGGTAAAATAATAAGGGTATACAGAGGGGGGCATACAGCGGGAGAGGGGGGTGAAGGGTTGAATGTTGAAGGGGTAGGGGTAGGGGTTGGGAGGTGGGTGGGGGTAAGGGGGGATAGAGAAAGGAGATGAGGGGGAACAATATGTTGGATGAGGGGTAGAGAGGTGGGTGGTGGTGGGGGAGATAGAGAAAGTAGATGATGTCGAACAATATGTAGGGTGAGGGGTAGAATGATAAGGGTACACAGAGGGGGGGTTTACAGTGGGGGGTGAAGCGTTAAATTTTGGAGGGGTAGGAGGTAGAGAGGAGGGTGGGGGTGGGGGGATAGAGAAAGTAGATGAGGGGGAACAATATGTATGGTGAGTGGTAGAATGATAGGGGTACACATAGGGGGGGGGTGTATACAGTGTGGGGTGAAGGGTTGAATTTTGGAGAATGGTGTAAGGAAATCAGTACCACGCAGGTGTTTTGTTTGTCTCTTTTTACTGTCGCTTTTTCATTTTACTGTTTACTGTCGCTTTTTTTTCGCTTCACTGTTTCCTGACGCTTTTTCGTTTCATCATTTCCGTTTCATCGAGTTTCAAATCACAACGTGGCTAAAGAAGTTTTCACTTCAAAAAGCAGTAAGGGCTGTACAAAGTAAAACTGATTATATTTCAAATACATCATGAACAACACAAAAAATATAAAAATTATGTATGCCAACTTAAGAAGCATGAGAAACAAATTAGATTTAATTGAAGCTCATCTACAAAGAAACCAGGATATTCATATTCTAATTTTTAATGAAACTTGGTTGTGTGACAATGAAATTCAGTATCTCAATTTGAAAGGGTTCTGTGCGATTCATTGTTGTCGGGATTCTGGTCGTGGGGGTGGGACGGCTATTTTCATAAGAAATGATATAAAATACCACACTTTGCTAGTTGATATATCCTATAATACCATAATAATTGAAATTCATATTAATAATGCTCCTATTAAAGTCATTAGTTTCTATAGGGCCCCTAATGAACAAGAGGACATTTTCATTGACCATCTAGACTCACTGTTCTCTAAGTACCCTAAGCTTCTTTCGATAGGAGATACAAATATTAACATACTTCACGATGACTTGACATCTCAAAATTATATCGAAATGCTAGCCCTTAATAATAACAACTTACCAACAAGATGCAATGCACGTTCTTCCAGGGTACAATTAGTCAAAACAGGGTGTTGGACCATGTTTTGACTAATTGCTGCCAGATTGTGAACTTGTAGCGACCGCTATCATATTTGAATTACAAGAAATACAAACCAATTATCACTATATTTTTACAAACACCCTGTGATACATTTAAATCCAAAATTTATCGCAGCTCGGGTAACAATTAAAAGAAGTAAACCTTTTCGGACTAATCCGCTCCGTTAGGGTAAACCGGTAAAACGCAAACATTTAAAATACCCCATTGTATTGTTCGTCGAGGTATCATAATTTTATTTTATTGTTTTTGGTACTTTGCTTTAATTTTATTAGTTTTAAGGAAATGTGTTATTAGAAGTAGAATCGAAAAATAAATTCAGTTGAGTTGTAACAGCCCAGCAGTCGGGTCGTGTTTTTTTAATTTAAATAAATTCCTTCGGCTCAGTATGGGCATATCTCATAACAGCTCGACAACTGGTGACCCCTAGTTAGCAACACCAACCCGGAGGACTCATATACCGAAGATTTTCGCACATCAGACGATTTTCCAACAAGAAATCTACCAACGCCAGCAACTTACCACACGACAAACGAAAAAAAACCAAAGATTTTTTTTGTTTCGAGTTCGTTTTGTCCCAGCACAGCACACAGCCATTCCAACAACCACCGACTCAAGACGCATCGCATCAGGACCGCTGTTTGCTGCGTTTCCAAAGCACAGCAAATCAGCATCAGGGCAGTCATTTTTTAAAAAAAAAAACCTGAAAATACAACAGACTGACTACTGCCTCCTGTTTTCAGATCATTTTCACGCCAAAAACGCAGAACGACCGCAGCATTGCAATCCATCGATTCCACGCCAAACACGGAGCACGAGCGCAGCATTACAACTCGAATTTCAACGACGAGCCAAAGAAGAAAATTTACACTCCAACTTATCAGCATCAGTTTTCTTTTCCAAAACTGTCCTACGCACCGCACCACAGTCAACGGCAACGCAACCATTATCCAACAATCAACGCCATCAAAAATTCCACATCAGCGATTTCGCGCGGAATCATCCTACTCATCATACATAAGAAACAACGAAAACTCCGCATCAGCAACACATCAGCCGCCTTCACCAAAGCATTAAAAAGGCAACAATTCGACACCAGTAAAGCATCAACTCCAGTACTCGCCGAAAATTGCGTTATCATCCCAGTCACCAACATCAGTATTTCTTTAAATAAAGTAAATCGAAATTTTGGAAAGATTCATGTAAGTACCTACCACGTATAATACTTTGGGTGCCCTGTTAGTGCGTATTTTTCGAAGAGCGTCATATTTTATAATCCGGTATTTACAACAAAATTGAGCGAGCCATTTTTCGGTTTAGTTGCGCAAAATTTTTTTTTTTTTTCGGTGATCTTCTCTAAAAATTTGCTACAGGCAATTTCAATTTTGAAAACGCATCATATGATATTTTTGGCGACGCATTAGTTTAGAAAATAACGTTGGGTTTTCGTAACGATTTAGTGCTGCATTTTGAGTGATGCGTTCGTCGCGCAACCGCCCATAAATTGCATTAACAACATTTCGGACCGAAATCGTACGTTTTCATACTTGATTTGGTATCAAAAAAATTATTTTCACGAGATTGTCGCTACACTCGTTAGGGTTTGAGTGCTGTTTTGGTTTTGTCACTGCTCATAAAATAAAAACGCGTTTCAAATTCGAATCCATTAGTCAAAATGCCCGACGCAAATCAATTCGCATAGGATGACAAACAATCCTCAAGTGAAAATGGCGGTAGTGAAATTAACCGCATACAAATCAAGCTACCATCATTCTGGCCCAACAGCCTACCCACTTGGTTCATACAAGTGGACTCGCAATTTGCTCTAAGCAGAATAAGCAACGATATCACAAAATACAATTATGTGGTCGCTTCTCTACCCCAGGATGTCGCAGAGTCTCTAACTGACATTCTGGAAAATCCTCCTAAGGAAAATTTATATCCATACTTAAAGAAGGCGCTAATAGAAAGACACTCTTTAAGTATCGAGGCCCGAATCAAAAAACTTATTTCTGAAGAAGAAATTGGTGACCACAAACCCTCAGATTTTTTTCGTAAAATGAAACTTCTCGCTGGCACCTCGGGCACTGTTGGGGAAGAATTGATTAAGAAACTCTGGCTGGGAAGACTACCCAATTTGATAAGCATTGCTCTCATTTCCCAAATGGACAAAGATATGCATTCTATCTTAGACACAGCCGATAAAATTTGGGAGGCTATGCGTTCTTCGAGCAACATCTCTGTTGTTCATGAAAAATCTAATACCACAAACAACGAAAAAATTTTGAAGCTCGAGAAGGAGATCGAAGAATTAAAGAGAATGATTTCCCAAAATTGTCAAAATAGACAATCGAGACCATTTAACAGATCCCGAAATTCATCTAGAAATCGATCGTTTTCTAGATCTGATAAATCTGGAAAGCAACCATCTTCAGGTAAATGCTGGTATCACGAAAAATTCGGGACGAATGCTAAAAAATGCACCGCCCCCTGCAATTTCAAAGACTATTCAACCCCTTCAACATCTGCAGCGACAAACTAAAAAATCCTACTGTTCATGCGGCGGACAGCGGGATGCCATTAAAAAGCCGTCGCCTCTTCATTAACGACCACAATAACAAATTAAGTTTTCTAATCGACACTGGCGCTGACCGGTCGGTTATTCCACCCAAATCAATAATCAAACATGACAAACAAAATCAAAGTTTTGTCTTAGCAGCCGCAAATGGTACTATTATCAAAACATTTGGCAGCAAAATATTAGATGTTGACCTCGGTTTAAGACGTTCTTTCATTCACGAGTTCATTATTGCTCAAGTAGACAGGCCCATTATAGGCGCTGACTTCTTAGAACGTTTCGGTCTAATAGTGGACATTAAGCAAAAGCGACTCATAGATAGCTCAACCCAGTTAACACACAAAACTGGCGCAGTTAATACCAGCATTCCTAGCCCAATGAATTACTCCATCAACAGCACCTATGGTGACATTCTACGAAAGTTTCCATCATTAAAAGCAGCAACCATTTTCAGCTTTCCAGCAAAGCACAATGTGGTCCACCACATTCTAACAGAAGGCCCACTACCATTTTCAAAACCAAGACGCCTCAATCCTATAAAACATAAGACAGCGCAACTTGAGTTCAAACACATGCTGGAGCTCGGTATTTGTCGCCCTTCAAGCTCCCCAGTCTCTTCACCATTACACATAGTCGCGAAGAAAGAAAGCGGTGAAATTCGACCATGCGGGGATTATCGAAGATTAAATGCTTCAACTATACCCGACAGATATCCTATATCACACATCCATGACTTCACAATACAGCTCGCCGGATGTCAAATTTTCTCAAAGATTGATCTGTTTCGTGATTACCACCAGATCCCAGTCGCACCTGAAGACATCCACAAAACGGCCATTACAACACCTTTTGGTTTGTTCGAATTCCCTAGGATGAGTTTTGGACTCCGAAACGCAGGCCAAACGTTCCAACGTTTTATGAACGAAGTAACTACCGGCTTAGATTTTATATTTGTTTACATTGATGACATTTTGGTAGCTAGCAAGGACGAAGACCAACACAAAAGACATCTCACTCTTTTATTTGAGAGACTCGCCTCTTTCGGTCTTACAATCAAAATATCGAAATGTGTACTAGGCGCAACATCTCTCCAATTCCTTAGCCATACAGTCTCAAAAGAAGGCATTCTCCCGTCACAAGACAGGGTACAAGCCATATCAAGTCTCCCACCACCCGAATCGATTAAACAAACACAAAGTTTCGCAGGAATGGTGAATTACTATCACAGGTTCATACCACACCTTGCAGAATTACTAGCACCCATCCACTCAAATATAACCTTATCTCAGAAGGAAAAGAAATCAAGCACAAAATTTACATTTTCATGGCCAGAACATTGCAACATAAATTTTAAAAAGATCAAATCTGAACTATCAAAAGCAACACTGCTCGTTCACCCATTAGACAACAAACCATACAGCATAACTACGGATGCTTCTAACGTCGCTTTAAGAGCCGTTTTACAACAATACAACGATCAACGTTGGCAACCATTAGCTTTCTTTTCCCGGAAATTAACGCCGGCCGAAATCAAATACTCAGCATAGGACCGTGAACTGTTAGCCGTCTACTTATCGATAAAGCACTTTCGATATTTTGTAGAAGGCAGAGAATTCGCAGTTTTCACAGATCATAAGCCACTAATTTACGCAATTAAATCAAAAGCTGAAAGAAGTCCCAGACAAACTCGGCATTTACAATACATAGCAGAGTTATCTACAGACATTCGCCATATCTCTGGCAAGGATAACGTCGGGGCAGACTGCCTCTCACGAATAGGTTCGGAAATTTCCTCAGTCGATCCCAAAATTCAACCAGATTTCAAGTCTTTCGCAAGACATCAAAAGATTGATACCGAATTGGCCGATTTTCGACAAAACCAAAAATAAAAAAAGAGCCCAAATACAAAATGGAACTTGTTGAATTCCCTGTTTCAGACGACAAAATATGGTGCGAAACAAGCACCAAAAGATCACGACCATACGTGCCTCATGCACTTCAAACCATGATTTTCGATAAGCTACATTCACTGTCTCACCCTGGCATAAAGGCCACTAGAAAATTAATCTCCGAGCGATACTTTTGGCCAAACATGAACACTGACATCAAACAACTTGTGCAATCATGTATCCCCTGTCAGAAATCAAAAGTACACAGACACACCAAATCAACCCCAGGACATTTTGGAGTACCCGAGGGCAGATTCAGCCACATCCACATGGATTTGGTAGGTCCCCTTCCGCCCTCTCAAGGAAAATCATATATTCTAACAATTATAGACCGTTCACAAGATGGCCCGAGGCTTTTCCCATTGCAGACATATCCGCCGAAACTGTTTCAAGGACATTCGCAACGGAATACATATCCCGTTTCGGTGTTCCTATAAAAATAACAACAGATCAAGGCTCGCAATTCGAATCAAAAATGTTCACGCAGCTTACCAGTCTGATCGGCGCAAATAGAATCCGAACAACTGCCTACCACCCCCAATCCAACGGGATGGTCGAACGACTCCACAGGCAAATAAAAGCTTCACTAATGGCCCGATGTAACACCACACATTGGTGCGAAGAACTTCCATTCGTAATGCTTGGTTTACGAGTTTCTTTTAAGGAAGATTTAAAGTGCTCTCCAGCCGAAATGGTTTACGGGCAAACACTCAAAATTCCCGGTGAACTCCTCGCAAATCCAAATCCAGGCGAACACACTAATTTGGACGGATTTATCAAACGGCTGAGAGAGCATATGAGCAAACTTCGTCCATCTGAACCACGGACCACCTCGAACCCAGACATTTACGTCCCTAATACGCTGAATTCCTGTACACACGTATTCATAAGAGTAGACAAAGTCAAAACAGCGCTAAAACCACCCTATGAAGGACCTTTTCAGGTGGTTAGAAGATTCAGGAAGCATTTTGTAATTAATGTTCACGGTATTAACAAATCAATATCGATTGATCGTTTAAAACCGGCTTTCGAACAATCACAAGAAGATGACAAAATTCGCGAGAATCCTAAGAAGGTCAAATTTTCGAGTAAGTGAGACTTATTCATTTAAATTCATTTTTCAAAATTTTTTTTTATATACATATTCGTTTCACTAGAAGGGGGGTGATGTAGCGACCGCTATCATATTTGAATTACACGAAATACCAACCAGATCGCTATCATATTTGAATTACAAGAAATACAAACCAATTATCACTATATTTTTACAAACACCCTGTGATACATTTAAATCCAAAATTTATCGCAGCTCGGGTAACAATTAAAAGAAGTAAACCTTTTCGGACTAATCCGCTCCGTTAGAATAAACCGGTAAAACGCAAACATTTCAAATACCCCATTGTATTGTTCGTCGAGGTATCATAATTTTATTTTATTGTTTTTGGTACTTTGCTTTAATTTTATTAGTTTTAAGGAAATGTGTTAGATTAGATAGATTGGAGATAGGGGTCGGTGTGGTTAACCTCTATCACTGAAGCCACAGTTGGGCTTATTGTAACGTCCCCCGAATTGGTTATGATTCCTCTTCAATCCCTGCGCTTTCAATGAAGCTTAGTATTTTGCGAAGAGAAATGGACAGGAATTCCGATGGTTCCATGAAACCCTGACCGAAGTGACGAAGTCTTTTGTGAGCTAAACCCTCACATTCACAGAGGATATGCTCCGGTGTTTTGTCTTTGTCATTGCATATTCTGCAGATTTTGGTCTCAGAGAGACCAATCCTATTGAGATGTTTCCTCATGTGACAATGCCCAGTCAGAGCTCCCACTAGGGTTCGGGTCTGATATCTGCTTAGTTTTAGATAGTCAGATGTTCTTTTTTCCGAATGCTTTGGCATAAAGAGCTTTGAGTGCCTGTTGCCCGGTGCCGAGTCCCAGTAAATGGCACTTTGCGATTTAAGCCATATTCGGATGTTCATTCTAGCTGTGCTTAATGGTATCCCACAAAATGGGTATGGTCCCATGAAGTCCGCTTGTGAACCTTTTCTAGCCATCGAGTCGGCCATTTCGTTACCTACATAGCCGCTGTGACCCGGAATCCAATTCCAAACAAGTTTGGAGTGTATTTGATCGGACTGGAGTGCCATTATTGCAGCTTTGCTGTCCGAGAGAATATATATTTGTTGGTTTTTGTAGCCCCGTCTGATATTTTCTCTGATGCATAGTTCAATAGCATGAGTCTCCGCCTGAAAAACAGTGGATGTTGTGTGCATGCTACAGCAGAACTTAACATTTGGGCGCACACCATAAACACCTGCTCCTACACCTTGATCTGTTTTAGATCCATCTGTGTACCAGATTATGGATGCTGGTTTTGGAGTGGGTTTGTTTGTGGCCCAATCCTCCCTTTCAGGTAGGACAACTTTGAATGGCCTTGTGAAATTAAATTTCGGTACCATTGAATCAGAAAGAGGTATCACTAGTATGGGGTCCTTGTTGAGTTCTGCGGAAAGAGTTGGACAAGCTATCTTGCGCTCTGACTCGTCCTCCGAGCACAAAAGTTTGTATGTGGTGAACCTAGCTTCTTTCTGTATTTCTAAGTGTAGAGGTGCTAGGTTGAGAAGCACCTCTAAGGCGGCTGTGGGAGTGGTGCGCATCGCCCCAGTGACACCCAGGCATGCCAGTCTCTGTAGTTTGGTCAGCTTAAGCTGAGCGGTTTCCTGTTTTTTTTTCTTCCACCAGACGGATTCCGCGTAAGTTATAATAGGCCTAGCAACGACGGTATACATCCAGTAGGTGAGTTTTGGACTCAGTCCCCAGTTTTTTCCCGAGAAGGCTCCTGCAGGTCCAGAGAGAGATTCTGGCCCGTTCAAGAACTTTGTCCAGATGAGCGTTCCAAGTGAGCTTTTCATCTAGGATGATTCCCAGGAATTTTACCTCCCTGGCATACTCTATGGATTCTCCAAAAAGAGTAGGCTTAGATAGTTTGTCCTTACATCTCCTTTTGGTGAATGCAACAATTGTGCTTTTCTTTGGGCTGATACCCAATCCTGCTTTAGTGCACCAGGTTGCTACCTGGTTAAGGGTATTCTGAACTAGACTTGCCACAGTCTCTTCAAACTTACCTCTAACAAGGATGGCAAGGTCGTCAGCGTAACCCTGTACCGTTACTCCAGAACTTGTTAGATCTTGAAGAAGATCGTCCACTACTAAGCACCAGAGGATGGGTGATAGTACCCCACCCTGTGGACAGCCTTTCGCAGCTGTGACAGTGACTGTTGAGTCGGCTAGTGTCGAAGTTATTTTCCTGCGTTCTAGCATGGCCTTGATCCAACTGCAGGTTTTTGGATCAATACCACGCTTTTGTGCTGCAGAATAGATACTTTCGTAGGCAGTGTTGTCAAAAGCCCCTTCGATATCTAAGAAGCAACCCACCGCTATTTCTTTGTCCATAATCGATTTCTCGATTTTTGTGACTAGGTTTTGTAAGGCGTGAGTTGTAGACTTCCCCGGTTGGTATGCATATTGATTGGAGTGTAAGGGTTGAGATTTCAAGGCCCCATCTCTGATATGCCTATCAATAATCTTTTCCATAGTTTTTAAGAGAAATGACGTTAAGCTGATAGGACGATACGACTTAGGATCATTGCTCGGACGGCGCCCTGTTTTTGGTATGTATATCACCCTAACGCTACGCCAGGATATGGGTATATAACTCCATGCGTGGCTTGCTCTAAATATGGATAATAGTGTTGGTAGAAGATGGTCCATTCCTCTTTGCAGTAAAGCGGGAAATATCCTGTCTTCTCCAGGGGATTTAAATGGTTTGAAACTACGTACAGCCCATTTAACCTTGTTAGCAGTGAACATCTTGGCTGAGTTTTTCCAGTCCAATATGGTAGGTTTACTCGGCTTTGAGGTGGTGTATCGTTCTTCATTGCTTGGTTCTGTGGCTGAGGATCCTGGGAAATGAGTTTGGGCTAAAAGTTCTAACGTCTGTTTCCCATTTTCGGTTATCGTGCCATCAGGTTTCTCTAATAAGCCCATTTTGTTTGTATGTGCTTTAGAAAGTATTTTGTGTACTCTTGCGCTGCTGGGCAAATCATTTATACTCTGGCAAAACAATTTCCACGAATTTCTCTTTGCACGTCTAATTTCGTAGTTGTACTCTGTTAGAGCCCTTTTGTACGATTCCCACTCACCAGTTTTATTGGCCCTATTGAAGAGCTTTCTAGTTTGAGATCTGAGCTTAGATAATGCTGGCTTCCACCAAGCTACTTTCCTGTTGCTTGCTCTGGACCTTTCCGGGCAGGATGAGTTGAAAGCAGTTTCAATAGCATTGCGTATTTGTTCTGATGCTATCTCTATGCTATCAATGTCCTTAATATTTCGTATGGTGCCGGTCATGCATTCCGACAATTTCTGGTCGTATAGTTCCCAGTTCGTCGTTTGTGGCTTCCTGTACGTTTCGGACAAGATAATGTTAGATTCTATGTTGAATAGGATATGCCTGTGATCTGACATAGAAGTCTCGTTAGAGACGTGCCAGTTGCAGATTTTTGTGCTCAGGAATTGAGTGCAAATGGTAAGATCTAAAACCTCCTGCCTGACTCAGTTTATGAATGTGGGTTTGTTACCTCTATTTAGAATATATAGGTTGTTAGTGTGAATAAATTCTAGAAGCAAACTCACCCCGTTCATTGATGTTAGAACTTGACCACATAGTGTGATGTGCGTTTGCATCACAGCCAAGTACCAGCTGCTTGTTTGTCCTCCGGCATAAGTCAACGACGTTCCTGATGACGGGCGACGCTGGTTCAGTGCAGTCTCCGGGAAAGTAGGCTGAGCATATAATGATTTCTGTCCTGCCCTCCGGGAACTGCAGCTCTACAAAGGCCGCTACAACGTCCTTCGTACAGTAACCTGGAATTGGAACATATTTAGTATTCTTTTTGAAAAGTAAACATGCCCTGGGTCTACCAATATTGGTAGAGTCATACAAGAGCTCACCCACGGTCAAGCCTCTTACCTGGTCCTCCGTTAGATATGGCTCCTGGATAAGAGCGACGTCAAGTTGAGCTTCAGTGAACCTGCGAGAAAGGACTGCTGACGATGCTTTTGCATGTTGCAGGTTCACTTGAAGGCACCTGAAGGCGGTCATTGATCGGCAGTCGAGTTGGCCCTGTCAGAGTTAGCTGCATGAGCCGCATCTCTGATGTGCTGAATCCGCCTCTGCAATGCCGACGGCACTGGTGTTCTAGCTGACTCTGAGCCTTTATCCGCCTTCTTCCCTCCGGCTTTTAGACCTTTGGGAGTGTTGCGCTGTGACTTGAGCTGCTTTTTGTTGGAAGTAAGTGCACCAGTTGTTGGGCCTGTGGAGGAGCCTGCGTGAAGTTTAACTCTGCGCTGGACTCTAGTCCACTCCAAGGGACATTGTGTCGGTCCGGCTTGTGACGTGTTGTAGGTGTCCTGAACCTTTTGGTTTTTGTCCGTTCTAGACTCTACATCCATTGGTATAGGAGCTTGTGATGTTGCAGGTTTAGAATTGATTTCTCTGCCCTGAACATCTGCTTTATTTGCTGGTTTGCATGGTCCTGGTTGAGGGCTCAAGTCTCTGACCTGGGCATCCTTACACTTAGCGGTTTCTGTCCTGATACTTGTGGTTTCCTTGTTGGTGTTGACTTTCTCTGTCCCTTCCTTTTTGATCCTCACTTGGATGTCTGAAAAGTTCAGGAATAGACGACACTTAAGTGATTCTAGCTCAGCTATTGAAGCGTCATCTACAGAGAACACAAAAGTCTGTCCGCCATTCTTTTCCTTCGCAATGCGGAGAACCCGCCATGATTCAGTTCTGAGGCTTGGGTTTTGTTTGCCTAGACGTAGCTTGAACTTATCACCCGTCAATTCGAATCCTGGTGGGACATAAGTTACGCAGGTAGTTGCCTGCGGTAGTTCGGACCTATCTACCGCAACTAGCCGCGCATCCTTCCAGGGCTTTAGCATTGGGGTGATCCTGATGATCCAGTCCCTGGTTGGTTTATTGTTGCACGTGATGCTAAGCCAGCCGCTAGTCTGACTTTGTGCAATAAATTGCGGATGCGGTCCGCCAACTTCGATCTTGTCCACTTCGTCCATGATCGATCGCTTGACGTCTCTCATTTGATCTTCGGTGAGAGTGACCACAGGGTGCATTGAGTGCGTAATAGCTACTTTCATTTGGGACGCTACGTCTCTGTATGAAAGCTTGGAAGTGCGCGGTGCTGGGTTGAGCGAGCTCTGTTCTACCACCGGCTTTCCTTTGGCTATTTTTGCACTTACTGCAGAGGCTGGTTTGGTCTTTGTCGAGGAGGCCTGAACCTTGTCATGGACGACTGGTTTGGTTTTGCTAACCTGAACCGTGTCGACGACTGCCGCAGATTGTTCAGTTTTCTGCACCTTTTTCAAGATCTGTTCTGGTGTGCTACCATCAGATCTGCCTCTTTTGCCAATGTGTGTTTTGGCACCTTCTGAGGCGCGTTTGGCTACAAGTTCTCTGACTTGTCTCCGCGCTTCTTCCGGATCCACGCCACTGGCAATTTTGGCCCTGATACGTCTCTTAGAGGCTCCGGAGAAGTATTCGTGTTGCCTCTCTGATTCGATTTGCGGTAAGTCCACAGGAACAACTACTGCATCTGGAACCATTGGCTCCTGAATGCTGACGTCGCTCGTGCTTACTACCACTCCTCTGCACAGAGATGGGGTGAGCAAGTTCCCCTCTTCATGAAGGTCGATCGGTGTGAGTAGTAGGGTGTCTTCACACTCTACATCCGTCCCGCCATCAGTGCCCACAGCTAGTTCCACGTCGACTGGGGTGCTAATACCAGAAGACACTTCGTCGGTTTTGGATACTATGTCTATTTTGATCCCACGAGTATGGCGAGAAAGGAAGGTCCGCATCCGCAGAGCTCCCAATACGGACGTAAGGCTACATTACAAGGGGGTTTCGCCCGGTGCCCCCAGGAGATCGTTCAAGGTATCACTTTTAGCCACCTGATACCATGCAGCCCTCGGCACGAATGCTTATACACCTTGGCTTGAGTGTGGATCTCTTTTCGTTCACCGCTCCTCTAGAGTAGTCAGAGCCACCCCCAACTAACTCTAGGTTCGCGACACAAGCCCCCCTCACCACGACAAGGTAGGGATCCACGGGGGGGAAGGAAATGTGTTACTAGAAGTAGAATCGAAAAATAAATTCAGTTGAGTTGTAACAGCCCAGCAGTCGGGTCGTGTTTTTTTTAATTTAAATAAATTCCTTCGGCCCAGTATGGGCATATCTCATAACAGCTCGAAAAACTCAATCGATCTTACTCTGAACGATTGGTCAGATCTTGATCACAAGGTGATCACATTAACTATTAAGAATGTTCATGTTAACGGAGCAAAAATGGCGAAAAATACCATAAGGGTTATCAATAAAGAGGTTTTCTACAAACAAACAGCTATAAATCTACGAAGTTCAGAAGGCAATACAATTGAAAGTATTATAAACGCCATAAAATCAGCAAAGCTTACAGCTACAACTATAAAATCTAGACGAACAAGAAATTGTACATGGATCACAAATGACATACTAAAACAGATAAAGGTCAAAAACAAATTTTACAAGAAAATGATCCAGGATCCAAATGACTTCAATATAAAACATGAACATCGCAAAATCAAAAATGAGACAACCAATATAATTAGATTAGCCAAAGAAAAATATTATAGCCTACAATTTGCAGAGACAGACGGCAATCCGAGAAAACTTTGGAATATTATCAAGGAAACCACCTCCAAAGGTAGCTCCGATATCAATAAGGGAATAAATGAATTGGACACGCCCTATGTAACCTGTAGAGATCACACAACCATTGCAAATCTTCTCAACGATCACTTTGCTACGATTGGAACCTAGCTAGCGGAAAATCTAAAAAATAATTCTAACGCTGAAGTTTTCCTTAGACAGACTTGCCCCCTTAGCCCTAATACAATGTTCCTCATACCAACAGATAAGGAAGAAATCGATAATATCATATCGGGTCTCAAAAACAACATAGCTCCAGGAATCGATAATATAACAACAAACGACCTAAATACTTTAAAATCTATCATCTCTACTCCACTTAGCATTGCTATAAATTACCATCTGAACGAAGGAACATTCCCTACTTGCTTAAAAACAGCACTTATCTCTCCCATCTACAAATGCGGTTCAAAGAAAGATCCCAATAACCATCGGCCAATAGCCTTCATCAGTGCGATCAGCAAAATATTCGAAAAAGTCATTAACAGGAGACTATTACAATTCATAAAAAAATATTCTAGTTTCGATGCTCACCAATACGGATTTCAAGAAGGAAGCAATACGACGTCAGCGTTGATAGATGCGATACAGTTTATTAATGAAGGTCTTGACAAAGTTTCTTACGTTGCTGCGATATTTGTTGATTTAAAAAAAGCCTTCGACACTGTAAGCCACAAAATAGTACTTGAAGTATTGTCGGAATTGGGGATCCGAGGAAAGGCCAATGATCTAATAAAAAAAATTTTGATTAAGAATCTTGACAAACTTAGCTCTTCTAGGGCAGTCAAAATAGGAGTCCCACAAGGTTCAATTCTTGGCCCTACATTATATCTGCTGTACATACACAACCTCCAGTTCACAGGACTTAAAGCAAAATATATAACGTATGCTGACGACACTCTACTTTTTTACAATGGTAAATACTCTGAACATCTGGAGTTGCTGATCAACTCTGACCTAAAACTTTTCAAGAACTGGCTTTTGGGCAATTTACTGACATTAAATATTGCGAAAACAAACTACATGGTCCTCAGACAAACTAACAACGTGGACATTGATTAAAAACTAAAAATAGATGGAACACAGCTTATGAGAGCAGAGAAAACAAAATACTTAGGACTAACAATTGACGACAAATTAACTTGGACTCCTCACATAACTAATCTAAGAAATAAAATTGGCCCGATTATTGTACTGAGACGTAACGATTTCCTACAAGTCCCTGTAAAGAATTCGCAACGCTTTTATCATATCCAACATTAGTTATGGTCTTCTTATATGGAGCCAAACCGCGAAAAGAAACTTGAGCAATATTGCGAGACTTATAAATAAGGGCATCAAAGCCATACATAACTTACCTCAATTAACTTCATCGGAGGAACTTTATTCTACTTATGGAAAACTAAACATACATCAGCACATAAGCCTTGAACGCATAAAACTAATTTACAATATCAAGAACAATAAACTTAGATCCTCCATCAAACTGATTAATAATCAAGAAGTATACTATACTATAACACACGGAGTGTGGATTCTATTAGACAGCAACACTTTCCCCGGACAAACCGACTCAGAAATAATCCCGTATTTGAGGCAATACGAGAATACAATGCCTTACCGAAAAACATATAACTGGCAAAGAATAAGTTTCAGTTGAAACGTCTTGCAAAAAAGCATCTTCTAAATCAAAACTAGAAATGGTGTTAAGAATTGTTGCAATGACAAACGACCTGGAAACAGATAATTATTCAGGCGGTTTCTCGAGATTATCGAAGATACTAAGGAATGGTTATAGATTGTGTGGTTGCATGAATTACGTGTTTATTTTTAAAACTTTTCACAACCCTCTCCCATCTTCATTTATGTTTGTTTATACTCATTAATATTTTTTTTTCTCTTTTTCTATTTGTCGATACTGAAATATTTGTAAACTACATTTCTCGGTACTACCCCTTATATCAGTAAGTTGCACTGACTGGGGAGTACCTCTGGGTTAAGGTAATTTTATTGGACATTGAGCCGAATATCGGCATACATGCATAAGTATGTCGACACGGTGAATTTTTCCAGTTCATTGAGCTGAGTGACAGCATTTTCATCAGTTCTCTAAGCTGAGAAAGTGCGCCCAAATGGGGATTTCTTCTATAACTCTTGGGTTGGGAAGGAATAGCCCATTTTGCATGAAGGGACTAAATCTATTATTATTATTAAAAAGCCGTTACCTGAATTGAATTTAAAGTCCGCCTCAATGGCATCCCCATTCTCCAGCTCACGCGGGATAGATGAGAGTTGCCGCTCCGTGATTCTGTTGAACCTATCCCAACCCGCCCTCCTAGGGTTCCGTATCAACTGCATTTTCTCACGCTCGAAGTGGATTTTAAATAGGATCCCGCAGTGATCCGAGAACGACGGTGTGTAAGAAACCTTCCATTTATCAACCCTAAGTGTTCTAGAATTAATGGCCAGAGTAATATCTAACACATCCTGCCGATTTCGTACTATGAACGTGTGGTCGGAACCCACTGCAATGTCCAATACCCTTAGATTAGTTCCCAACATAAAATCAAAAAGTGACTTACCCCTCTCGTTGGTGTCGGTGCATCCCCATTACATATGGTGTGCATTCGCATCACAACCGATGACTAGGTCCCATTTACTGATTCCCGCGAGCTGCCGTACTAATTATGCTGGAACTTCGTCGCCGTCATAAGGCAGATAATCCGACGCCAGACAGATCGGCTTACCGCTTTCCTTTTCAATTTGTATCGCGTTAAATCTTTATTGCTGTAATTATTTAACAAAAATCCATTAAACTCGCTTTTTATTAAAATACATGCCCTTGGTTTACCCTCGCATCTTCTGTAGTGAAGCTTGTAGTTCTGGAGTCCGAGTCCCTGGATGACATTCTTGCCATTCACCCAAGGCTCCTGAATTAGCGCCACTGCGACCCCCTTCTCTGCCATAAAGGCCACTATGCAAGTGGTTGCCACCTTACTATGGTGGAGGTTGATCTGAATCACCTTCAACATCAGTAGGTACAACCTCCTCAATACTCTTGCTCTGTTGAGCTGGCTTGACCATAACCCTGCCTAGACAGAATCGCACCAAACCCTTGCATGTCTCTAGATATGGCAACGACTCCCTGCTGAGTGATAAGAGGTAGTGTTGGCTAGGGTTCCTGGATAGACTAAGCCCTCTTGGGTCTAAGCCCTCTTGGGTCCTCCTTGGGTTTGGCAGATGTGCCGAATTCGGTCGTTAATGTACTAGAAATTGCGATTTAACCTCAATAAAATCGCCTGTTTATGTAATAGTTCGCCTGTTTTTGTACTAGCTAAAATTTCATTTTTGAAGTGTGTTAAGCCTAGTACTGTGCTCCAAGCGAAACGAAATGAACTGTCAAAGTTTATATAGGTTAGGTTTAAGAAGGGGCGCAGCGCTAGGACCGCCACGCTCACTAGGTGCCATATGGGCCCATTGCGATCCCTTCAGGTCCCCGCGAGCTATACATTCATCCTAAAAACATTCCAATTCCCTGCAGAGCCTGACCATTTTGCCATACCCTACTGCCCTCAAATCCTCGATGCTCTCAAAGAAGAGACTACCCATAACTCTAAAGCGCCTTCTAGCGATCCCCGAGCAATCACACAAAATGTGAGTGATGTCCTCTACAGCATACAGGTCGTAACAGAACCTGCACGTGTCAGACTCCGCTATCCCTAGCCGCATAGCGTGTTTCCCCAGCATGCAGTGCCCCATCAGTGCACCAACGAGCAGGCGCAGTCTCCCTCTATCCCAATTTAAAATATTCTTAGTCTTTTGACTATCCAACTCTGGCCACAAAGATCTAGAAATCCTGCAGCTTGCTAGCCCTGCCCACCTAGAGTCGGCGGATTTTTTGGAGCGCTCACCAATACGCGCTTTGATACCACACACGGGTGGACTTACATCCTCCTCTACTCCACCAATCGATGCCGATCTTGATCTAGCGAGCTCATCCGCTCTTTCGTTCCCTAGTACATTACTATGCTCTGGCACCCAGCAAATCAGTACTCTGTTCTGACTACAAAGTACCTTCAGCACTTCTCGACAGCGCTTTACCAACTTGGATTTAATGGTATCCGATTCCAGTGCCTTTATGGCCGCCAGGCTGTCAATGTAGAGTGAAATATTCTGATCACATACCTCCCTCATTAACAGGATGTTTGTTGCCTGTAACACGGCCAAGATTTCCGCCTGGAAGACGCTGCATACATCTGGCAACCTAAACGACTTCTCCACACTCAGCTCCTCGGAGAAGACGCCAGCGCCAGTGCCACATTCCATTTTTGATCCATCCGTATAAACGGAGATTTCCCCTTCACGTAGCACTCCGTTGTTCTCCCAGTCTACTCTACTAGGATAAGCAATTTCGTATGGCCTCCCAAAATCCAACCCCGGAATTAAGTAGTCCGTACTAATATCAGCTGCAAGGCTTCCCATGGAGCTAAGGATGGAGCTATGCCCCTTAGAGCTCCGCTTAAAAAGGGCACAGCTAGATAGCCTAACTGCCGTATTTGCCGCTACCTGTTTTACAAAGATATCCAATGACAGTAGATGCAAAAACACCTCCAACGCGGCGGTAGGAGTTGTGCGTAGGGCTCCCGTGATCATAACACAGGCAGTCCGTTGCACACCACCCAACTCCCCAAGATTGTGCTTTTTATCCATAGCTTTCCACCACACCACTGCCCCATATGTCAGAATAGGTCTCACAACCGCCGTGTACAGCCAGTGCACGATGTTTGGTTTGAGCCCCCAGCTTTTTTCCCACAGTTTGCTTGCACGCGAAAAGCGCGTTATTCGCCTTCTTAACCCGCTCCTGAATATTTAATTTCCAGCTTAGTTTCCTGTACAGAATTAGTCCCAGATATTTAGCTTGTTCCGATGGTCTAAGCTCTACGCCTTCGAGCTTCGGCAGCCTAAATGCCGGAATTCTGTGCTTCCTTAAAAAAATTATATATATAAATATATATTCATATAAAAAAAAGTGAAATTTTCGTTCACATTTCACCGACGAAATATTTCGTTCGTTTTGCAGTACTGTGTTCTTGGATGGAATGGACGTTTGCCGTAGTCACTAATAGATGGCGCTCGCGGCGATTTCGTTTCGTTTTTAATGGTACGGGAGGCTTTTTGGCAAGCGAAATATTTGACGACTCAAAATTTCCAATAGTTTCGCTGTCAATTCAGGTAGTTTGTGCTCGGGAAATTTTGCGTGAGCAATATTTTGTTGTGTTTTGTGCCGGAATAGTAATTACTTGACAATATTTTAATATTTTCAAATTTTGCGCCCTTTCTTATCAATGACATCTAGTAGCGAAGTGTGTAGAATATTTCACTCCACTTCGAAGGTGATTTTTCCGTTCGTGTTCGTTTCGCTGAACACAGTACTAAGCTTTAGTGCGAATATGTGTGGAGTCGGAATTCTGACATTTCTCGACGAAATGTCAATGGAGATAAATCTTTTTCAATTTAGCAGCCCAAAGTCACGTTCGATCTTAGCGAGTATACAGCCGAAGTCGATGCAGTCGGAACTCTTCGTCTTCTCGATGCGATCCAGACTCGTGGCCTAGAGAAGCAGGTCCGGTTTTATCAGGCTGCAACTTCTGAACTATATGGACAAGTTGATAGTTGAAACTCCACAGAATGAAGGAACACCGTTTTATCCACGATCACCGTATGGTAAGTACTTGTCGTTTGTACATACACGCAAATGTTTATAATTTCATCAACAGCTTTATGAAGTCGATGCAGTCAGAACTCTTCGTCTTCTCGATGCGATCCAGACTTGTGGCCTAGAGAAGCAGGTCCGGTTTTATCAGGCTGCAACTTCCGAACTATATGGAAAAGTTGAAAGTTGAAACTCCACAGAATGAAACTCTTGAAACTCCACAGAATGAAGGAACGCCGTTTTATCCACGATCACCGTATGGTAAGTACTAGTCGTTTGTACATACTCGCAACTGTTTACAATTTCATCAACAGCTTGTGCAAAAATGTACGGATATTGGATCGTGATCAACTACCGTGAAGCCTACAATATGTTTGCCTGTAACGGGATCCTTTTCAATTACGAATCTCCGCGACGCGGTGAAAATTTCGATATACGAAAAATTACACGATCGGTAGCGAAAATTCAATTGGGTCAGCTACAATCATTCGAACTTGGTAATCTGGACTAGAAACGTGATTGGGGTCATGCCAAGGACTACGTCGAAGGAATGTGGCTAATGCTACAGCAGGACAAGCCGAAAGATTTTGTAATTGCTACCGGAGAAACACATAGTGTTCGGAAATTCGTTGAGGCTGCTTTTAAGTTTATTGGTCGAACTATTGAATGACGCGGTGAAGGAGTGAATGAAGTCGGTACCGAAATGAACGGTACGGAAGAAATTGTTCGCGCTAAGGTCAATACGAAATAATTTCGTCCAACCGAAGTTGATTTGTTGCAAGGCGATGCAACTAAAACCAAAACTGAATTGCAATGGGTCTGTCGATACGAATATTTTTAGTCGTACTCCAATCATAAAATCACATATGTAAATAATTAAAATAAAATCACATCTGTAATAAACTGCGTAAACTGCTTTTTATTTCATAAACATAACATAACATAGAACATTTAATTATAACATTTTTAAGCATCATATCAAAAAATGCATTCAGTTGTATGCAAAGTGTACCGCGTCTTTGACTCGAAAGCTATCACAATTTTTTTATGGGATCATGTCGTATACGCCCAGAAATTAGCCGAGAATAGAACCATTTAACTTTGTCCGAAGAGGCCGTAGCTGCTGTACTTGCCGCAACCTACTTTTTCCGGACAAAAAAGCAGCTCATAATTATCGAATGCGTGAATTTTTTCCGTCAGATTATTTGTGATGTTTTATTTATCGAATAGCCGCAATTTTAGGAAATTTGTGCGATTATCCGTGGCGCGTTGTGAATGAGACTAAGGCCGCTGTCCGAATTATTCTCACGGTGCTCACATTGCTGACAGTGCTTTTAGCCGGTCCGAATTATCGGTACGCTTACGACGCTCATAATTCGGACCACTCGTGTGTATACAGTGTACTCACAGTACCTATCCTCGAAACCGTTGAGCCGTTGTGCTTGATACCAATCTTATGCCTTGTGAAAGCCAGACCAAAACACCAACAAGTAGACTTCTAAAATGTATTCACAAAGAAGACATTGGCCGCTATTCACAGTCGTCATAAAGTTGGCTTTAAGTTAAAGCTGACTTTAGTGTCATATTAATAATACGACACTAAAGTCAGCTTTAACTCAAAGCCAACTTTATGACGACTGTGAATAGCGGCCATTGATTTAGTCGTCTAAGAAAAACCATGAAATAAATGTTTATGATGATTAGCCTTATCCTCTGAACTTATTGTTTATCACATATGGTATAGTTACTAGGTACTACTTTTGATTTCATGCAATAAGTTCTGTGTTTTATTCCAATAAGCTTTGAAAATATCGTCAAGTATTTTTAAGTACTGTATTGGTGGTTTCTGTATCTTTAAATTGTAGAAACTCTAAGATCTTAGGGAAAATGCAGGGTTTAATAAATAAATAAAAACAATTAACATATGTTACTAGTTTTTCATGGTCATGCTACCATTGAAGCTATTAAATGTTAAGAGTTTGTTGTTCTTTCCAGTGTCAGTGGAGTGAAGCTCCAATACGAAATCCCCGACTGTTGATTGACCGTAGTACTTGACGAATTTTTGGAAAGAACTTTCACTGGAGAGGCCAGTTTATCATAAGATTTTGTGTTGGACTAGGTCCGAAGGAGCTGTTTCGTCATCGGAATGCAGAAGACTCTTCAGAGGGTGTATTCTAGCCAACTTCCGAAACACCCTGACACGCTGTCAGGGTGTTTCGGAAGTTGGCTAGAATACACCCTCTGAAGAGTCTTCTGCATTCCGATGACGAAACAGCTCCTTCGGACCTAGTCCAACACAAAATCTTATGATAAACTGGCCTCTCCAGTGAAAGTTCTTTCCAAAAATTCGTCAAGTACTACGGTCAATCAACAGTCGGGGATTTCGTATTGGAGCTTCACTCCACTGACACTGGAAAGAACAACAAACTCTTAACATTTAATAGCTTCAATGGTAGCATGACCATGAAAAACTAGTAACATAAAAGTATTGGTAAAAATAAGTTTTGCGTTGGACCCACTGGGCCCCGGACTTAACAACAGATTTTCAAGATTCATAGCCATATGGTTATCCAAGGTTACAACCATTTCATAGCCATATACGTCCCGCCTTTAGTATAAGGTAGATGTCCGGCGAGTTCCCGATTACATTATTCGTGGAAATGAACTTGGATTACGATGTGGCTATATAGAATTTGCCTCAGCAATTCCACCAGCTGTCAGGGTGTTTCGGAAGTTGGCTAGAATACACCCTCTGAAGAGTCTTCTGCATTCCGATGACGAAACAGCTCCTTCGGACCTAGTCCAACACAAAATCTTATGATAAACTGGCCTCTCCAGTGAAAGTTCTTTCCAAAAATTCGTCAAGTACTACGGTCAATCAACAGTCGGGGATTTCGTATTGGAGCTTCACTCCACTGACACTGGAAAGAACAACAAACTCTTAACACAATTAACATAATTTTACGACAGTTTATTCTTGTGGACTTCTTGCGATCCCGACTAGTTCAGTCTCTTAAATTAATTTCAATACGATTCATATCTGTAATAAACTGCGTACAAATAACCTCGGCTGCTTTCTACATCCGTTTGGATGACACTGCATTATTTCCAGTGGCATACTTATTGGATGCATAAATCACTCCCGATATTCCGGATTGTTTGATCAATATCGCACATTCATTACACGGAACAAGTGAAACGAAGATTCGTGATTTCCGAAGATCAGCTCCATTTCGATTCAAAATCGCAAAGATGTACTTCTTTAGCAGCTCCTGTGGTATGTCCATCGCGCCATGTTGCTGCGATTCTTCAATAACTTCTTCGTTCGACGGATGATGTTTAATATGTGACTAGACGTTCGATCCTGATTATTCATCTGTTCGGGAATTGATAAAGTTAGAATTGGAAGCAGAAATCCATACGGATAAAATTACCTTTTCGAACTCATCAAACAAACGCCCTGACCGGCAAGCACTAAAGCACCCGCTTCCAAGGTCACTCTCTCGAGTTTGCGGATTCCTCCGGACATAGGCTGTAAGACCAACATCAACATCACTGGCACCTTGCCCCGTAGTAAAACTGCACGCGGCGCAATTTTCTCGGTGTGTTTCAAAAATTTGCGACTTTGCTGTTCCCGGATCACCACAAATCAATAAATTTATATCGCCTCGAATCTTGTGTTTTTCCCCAGGATTTTTAGCCTCGCCGCCGAACAGTGCCAGAGCTACAGCTCGCTTAATATCCATAAATTGACGGCGCCATACTCCAAATGATCCGAACGAATATTCACGGATCTTTGCTTAGTTTTTGAATGGTTGCGATCTCTTCGTCTATCAAAGACTGCACCACTTGTTTGCTGTCCTTTACGATTAAGTAATTTGCAATTATTACGGTGGCAAAAACTGGGAAGCCTTGTTCGGTGTTCAGCGAGCCGTCGTAATTGTTCGTGTAGATACCGGTAGCTTCGACATCGTCGCCCGGCTTGCACATGTCGCAGAGATCGGCCAGAAGGACACAATCTTTACAGCGCGGTATACGACCGGCAAGGATACGTCCCGGCGACTCTTGTAGCGTGACTTTTTGATAGTTACGATATTTCGTTGGCTCCATATTAATCTGTAAGTGACTTGTGCGTTAAACAAAATACAATTGACTGGAAGAAATACAGCTTACATTGAAAGTTCTCAAATTTTGGCACTCAGGACACGATCCTGGCTTCACTTCCAAATTTTGCGACTGTAAAAATGGACCCAAAACATTTCGCCAGCACTCCAGTCGTCGCGGTCACAACACTCAAGTCAGACTGACAGTTTGACGATTCCCTTCCACTACTCTAGTACTTCCTTTTCTTTTGTATGCTAGTGTGTGTGCGCGTAATTGTGGTTTTTAAGGACAAATTTAACCATTTCTCTCATTTCTTTTATGGAAAATTATTATTTTAAAGAGAAAAATCAGTCATTTCAAATGTATATTAAGCAAAATTCCATATAAATGAAAAAATTTTAAATTTACTGGTTTTTCACCTTGGTACGCATCTGCCAAACCCCTCTTAGAGGCTTAGTCTATGCAGCAACTCTAGTGTTGGCCAAACTCCTGCTTCGGTAACACCTTTAATATCTTCCAATTCTCCGCCTTTAGCTCCCTGTTTTGAAAGCGGAGAAGATCTAGTACCTTCTCCTCATCCAAGAATGGTGTCGGGATCCAAACCCAGGCTTTCGGTACTTAGCTAATTCCGTTGGAGAAACCACCCTAAGGGGCAACACCACTGTAACAGTCTAAAAAAATGCTCTTTTTCGACAATTTTTTTTTAATGTAAGGAAAGGAAGTAGATAAATAATATTTTGGGAACTGAATAACCATATATTTAAATATATAATAAAAAAAAAATTAGTTAAAAAAATTTACAAAATGGCGGCACTAAAGCCATTCTCCCGAGGCATGTTAAATTTTAGGAGCTCTGCGGCCTGCAGTTTTGCTTGCGTAAATTTGAATCTAGCATAACGAAAAAAAAATCACTGAATCTTCATGAGTATAGCTAAAGAATGACGTACGGGAATTCAGAAATATTGAGTTTTGTGCGGTTGGCGAATATTTGAATAATTTTTTTCAATTTTCGACCAAAAACAGGACAGTTATTTGCTAATAACTATTTTTTAAAAAATTCCGTCATTCTCTTAGGAATGTTATTTTGAAGATATGGTAAAAAATTCAAATGAAAAGAATGATAATTGTTCGAGATAAGTTGCAGGCCAATTTCGAAAATCGTGTTTCGAGAAAAACGCGTTCAAAGTTTTGAAATGTGTTACAGACATGAACAAGTAAATTATTCTAGTTTTAAATTTTTTTACCTTTAATCTCCAATTCCAGGACCATAAAGCTGTCCTTCTAAGTTGAAATATTCCTCTTCAATCCCTTTTCTCGACGATTTAATGGTGGAGCGCGCCTTTTTTGCAGCAACTGTCAATGAATTCTCAGCGTACTGGATTCGCTTAGCATCGGACTTGACAAAAAAGTGTAGCATTGGACGCCAATATCCACATCCAGAACCTTCGTAATCCGTGGTATGTTAGTCAGTCCATCATTAAAATTGCATACAGCGATATCCGTTGCTATATATAGGATTTTTACCTTTTTGTACATGAACTGACGCTATACTAACGAAATTCTGTGTGAAAATACATCCAATGAAACAAAAAACCTTTTTAGCGATATCTATTAGTATTATCCAGAAGTTAGAAACCAACAGGTAAATCATTAGGCTGTATCTTCTCAGATGGATACCTGATGCGACACAGGTAGTCGTTTCGAAGCAGCCTGACGCGCTCTCTAAAGAGCTCCAAATTCCAGAATAAAATTCATTTTCATGATTTAAAATTTTTTTCCCATATTCTCCAAGGTTCAAAGAATTTTTTAAGCAAATAAAAAAAAAAATTATTTTTCCAAATTTTTACAGTGGTGTTGGGCCTTAAGGGGTCTTCCTACCATGAAAAATGCGTGTATTTTAAAAAATTCATAAATTCGAAAGTATGAAAGAAATTTTTTAAATTTTTGGACACAATAAATAAAATATAAAAAAAATTGCGGCGCTGTGCACATTTCTCCGAACGTCCTCCGCGCAAGAGGTCATCGTTTTCTCCATAAATATGCATCTAAAAAAAATGTGCTTGTTCATGGGTAGTGTAGCAAGAATGTAGTGTAGCGATTTTTTTCGATTTTTTTTTTAATTATGGTGAGCCGAAGAAAAAGTAAAACGAAAAACGTCAATAAAAAAAACTAATGTAGCAATCTTAAAAATCATACCCTACACTCTTCATCAGGGACGTCATTTCAGTTTTTTCCAGGGGGGGGGGGGCAAGATGTTATGAATGTATATATTTTTATATGACGTCCTAGCTTGTCAACAAACGTAATGCTTCCTTGTGCTTCACCACTATGAACTATTTTGGAACAAAAATGACGACAACTAAAACAAAACACAGCATTCTGATTAACGGAGTATTCAATCCATGTAAATTGTTCAAAATAACTGCATTGAAATCGGCGCTTCGCTATCTGGGGTATTCCTTCAGTATTGGCTGAACGAGGTCATTGTGATAAAAACGTGACATATCAATAATTGACACATCATTTTCTGGTAATGCTTCTGAATGAATTTTATCTTTTACATTTTTACTTGTAGATGGTATTGCATCAACTGATTGCGCAGATTGGAGGGAGTCTAGCTTCTTACTACCATCAATGGTTTGCTCGGAATCAAGAATTTGTTTTTATTTGTTTCATCTGTGTTTGGTACACTCTTTCTTTTCAAAAAGTTATACTATACATAGACGACTGTATTGATTTTTTTGACAATATCAGTCTGAAATAGAAGTAAATGCCCGAAATCTTTTTTTATTTTATTATTAATTTCTTCGTAATATAAACACAAAAGTATCTCATTTCTTTAAATTAATTTTTTTTTTTAATTTCTCATGCATGGAGGAAACAATATATAACTTTATCTTGTTCGAGGCTCCGATCTATGCGTTTCTAATTTTTGGGTAGAATTAAACTTAAACCCTCAGATTTCATCTAGAGTCTAATAACCTTAAAGAAACACATTTTTGACTCCAAGCGGTCAATTTTAGATTCCTAGTGCAATTTTGATGCAATTTGCTAATGTAAACGTTATGGAAAGAAATGTCGCAAGTGCTAGTGTACACGAGACTTTAGAAACTTTAAGATTTAGAATTACTAAGTTAGAAGAATTCAAAGAAATTCAAGAATAGATAAAATTATTTATTTTATTTTCAATCAGTTTCAGTGGAAAAATTTTGTATGTTATTTTTGTGTGACGGTTTCCAAAAGTCGATGTTTTTTCGTTGCATAAATTACATCCAAATATAGTGTTGAATATGTGGGCGGAGTGATATTCCGATATTCGAAGCCGTTTGGAAGTTACAGGGCGTTATATTCACTAACCTCCTATGTTATTTCAAATATAATGAAAAGCTTAGTCGTGTTTTTCTTCAAACCATGTTTTTCAAATCGGTAGACACGATATCTCAAAATCTATCGAACGAATATCTTTGAAATTTAGTAAACTTATTCAGTAATAATATATAGTCTCCAAACTAGGATAATTGTGATTCATCAAGCCGTTTTTTTTGTCGACCTGAAGAAGTCGTAAAAATACACTAAAATTGACTACAAAAATTTCAATAAGCTGCCAAAAATTCACTGTTCAATATTTTTTGATAATCCTAGTTCCAAGACTAGTTCAAACTTCACAGATTAAAATGCTGTTTGATTTTTTTATTTGAGATAAACAGAACACCCGCAATCGTGTCTACCGAAAACAATGTTTTTTGAAAATGGGTGGCTAAGTTGCCATGTATTTCAGCAATGACCGACAATTTGGGGTTGAAAAAATTCTTAAGTTTGCTCAACATGTGTATAAATATATGGTAAAAATTTCACAGTTCTATCATTATTAAGTTCGTCAGAACAAATTCCCAAAAATGGCGTAAAAAAGAGTCTGCACACGGGATGACCCCCTTAAGCAATATTGAATATAATAATTTTTGTTAGTAATAGATGTAGGGAAATTTTAACTGAGACACACGAAAACATTTGTCAGAATATGCGCGAGCTTTGAAGGGTTAGATAGAGAATATGAAAATATTTCTTACCTTGAAGCAAAGAATAACGAACAGCACTTAGGTATATTGTATGACAAAATTGCCAGCTACTGCTTATAATAATATAGGAAGCGAGAAAAATGAAAACAATTTTTTTTTAAATTAAAAACTGATGAAAACCAAATCTCAGATCTTTGATCAGAACATGCGTTAAGCAGGAAATGCACTATACAACGGTTGTACCAACTGTTGGCCCAATTTGCCGTTGTATACGACGATTGCATCGTGTATGCGTTTATGAACAACGGTTGTGCCAATGTCGCACGGTTGTATGCTCAGGACCGAAAATCGGCGGTCGCATGCGATAGGTCGTATGTACATTGTATAGTGTATTATCATGAATACAACTGTTGGAGCAATTTCATTCGTAAACTTTTAGAGCTTCTGTCTTATTAAATACTGTATTGGGAATAACAATGAAATCTTGTTGGAAGAAAATTGTAAGCAAATCGCATGGTGTGTTCCGTGCATACAACTGCTGGACAGATATCGCAACAACACACGTCGGTACAACCGTTGTATCGTGTATTCCCTGCTTTAGAGCTAAGTAAACCTTGCACGAGTTTGTGTTCTTCTTTATGATTCCGCTTTATTTTTGTTTTGCTTTTCGGAGTTTTGCAGAACCTACAATCAACCGAACGAACAAGAGCACCAACACAGCCGCGAAATACCAGCGAAATTCTTTATGATTCCGCTTTTTTTGTTTTGCTTTTCCGATTTTTCCGGAACCTACGATCAACTGACCGAAGAACACCACCAACACAGCCGCGAAATTACAGAGAATTTTTCGTCTCTAGTCCAATTCATTTACTTGGTTGTCATTATAGTTTTATACAGGGTGATCCAAGTCGATAGGATCTATGGTTTTCTCAGATTTACACCCTTAAAAAATTTTCGTTGTTGTCATAATCAATTAAAATATTTCTGAGGTTTCAAATTCAGGGGGGCAAATGCCCCCCTGCCCCCCCCCCCCCCTGAAATGACGTCCCTGCTCTTCATAATACTTCTTAAAGTATTTTGTTAAAATTTCAGAGCCATCGGCACTAGTTTACGAGATATCGTGTTGCGAGTTCCGAAAAGAGTAGTTTCAAGATTAAAGCCTAGTACTGTGTTCAGCGAAACGAACACGAACGAAAAAGTCACCTTCGAAGCGGAGTGAAATATTCTACACCATTCGCTACTAGATGTCATTGATAAAAACACGCGCGAAATTTGAAAATATTAAAAAAATGTCAAGTAATTACTATTCCGGCACATAACACAACAAAATATTGCTCACACAAAATTTCCCGAGCACCAACTCACTGAATTGACAGCGAACTATTTAAAAATTTTGAGTTGTCAATTATTTCGCTTGTCAAAAAGCCTCCGGTACCATTAAAAACGAAACGAAATCGCCACGAGCGCCTTCTATTAGTGACTACCGCAAATGTCCATTCCGTCCCCGAACACAGTACTGCAAAACGAACGAAATATTTCGTCGGTGAAATGTCAACGAAAATTCCATTTTTTTTATATGAACTTTGACAGTTCATTTCGTTTCGCTCGGAGCACAGTACTAGGCTTTACGGAAAAGAAAGTAGGCTTGTTTGCTTTAGCGCAAGGGTTCTCGTCAGTTGTCGTGCAGAAACTGTAGCTGTAACTTCGGAAATTTTGCGCCAATGGCTTAAAATGTGCGCAACATTTCAAAGTTTTTTATAAGAAATAAAAAATATATTAAAAAAAAAAAATCCACTGTAGGAAGACGCCTTAAGCTTGGCCCCTTTTTTTTCCCCCAAACTAGCAACCACACTATATTTAATGAAAATATACAGAATTTTGAAGGCGTATTTTGCCTGCTGGTGTGTTGAGAAGTGAAGTGTGATCAATTTAAATTCGAGTTAACTCTCTGTGCCATACACACTAGAGGTGGAAAAATATCGATAGTCGTCTCAATCGATATGAAGCGATATTTTCCCACAATTTATCGATAATAATCGATAGTTATCGATATTCAGGTTCAGAAGTTTTCATCTTAACTAGCCCAGAAACTTTCATGGATACAACGTTATAACTATCATGACAACGAGAATCAGATCGGCTGATGTCGATGTAGTGTATTGGCATTGACGAATATGGAAAAATTCATGAATAAATTGCAGTACTTAATGAAAAACTAATTTTTTTTACAAATTTGGAAGATTGATTTATTTTTATACTCTAGATGAAATCATATACATATGCCCAATTTCACAGTCGTATCTTAAGCTCTGTATGGAGCTTAAGCTTGGGCTTAGGAACATCTTCAATTTCACAGTAATGGCTTAAGTTTTAAGCTAAGACAAGCGCTAGCTTAGCTTAAGCCATCAATTTTGCGAGCTTAAGCTCCGTAATAAAAAAGGCCTACGAACTGTCAAACTTGTAATTTTTTATTCAAGACTGTGTAATTATAGCCGCGTAGCTACTCCACTACATAAGAAATATCGAAATTCATTACAAAAGCTTACAGTAGGCTGCCAAACGAAACGCTACTACGCATTGTGCTTGGTTTAGCTAAGCCGCACGATACAAAAAACTGTGAAATCAGTCGAAACGAATCCATAGCTTAAGCTACCTATTCTAGCTTTACTAAGCCTTAGCTTAAGCTATCACTGCGAAATCGGGCATTGGAGTACTATAAGTTTAATCCAGCCCGAAAAGTTTGTAACGCATAGAACCGAGCCTCGGACGAAAAAAAGTTATATATATTATTTTGTGTTTATTTGGGGCCAAAACCGCCAAATCCGTTTGCTGTCCGTCCGTCCGTCTGCACGATAACTCAAGAACGCGTTCACCTAGGAAGATGAAATTTCGTCTTAACTTGTAAAATAGAAAAAGTAAGGCTAAGTTCGTTAACGAGCGATATCCTTCCACTCCCTAGAGTTCCTCCCATACAAGAGTCCTTAAGACACGTTGTAACGATTAGGTCCGCAGAACGTCCGGAAGACTTGGCCTTCGTCTTTAATTTGGACGTAAAACCTGGCGGACGGAAAGTCACCCTCCATCTCTCGGAAGAAGTCGACATTTCTTCACCAAAATGAAGGGTAACTTTCCTATGTGTATCGTTGACTATGCGTCATTGGACACATTAGTCCCACGGATGACCACTGAAACGGCTGAGCATCTAGCATAAAAGCACGTGCTAGCTCGTCGGATGGGGTGGATTTGCCGTTTCGATCCGTGAACCGATTAATTATGCTCGGTGGGCCGACGAATGGGTTTGAGAACTCCCATTCTATCTGTCAGCGGGCTTGAAAGGATTGTAGGTGAGGGGGCCAGAAGCACGTAGGGTGCGGAAAAGAGGGTGGAGGAAGTTATGTATGAGGAGGGAACATCCAGGGTGAGATCATCCGACGAATGATCAATTAATATAACCACTATGTGTAGGTATTGAACTGTCAGGGTATAATAAAAGGAATAATCCGTCCAAAGACGGGTACCTTGGGGCCCAGTCAGGTTAAAACCAAAGGCGGAAATAATCGCCAATTCAATACTGAAGGATGACTGTTCGAAGAAGAATTTCTTTTATTAAATAATGTATAAAAAAAAAATGATTTAAAAACAATCGAAAGATCTAATGTATTCGCGTTAAAGAAGACCAGATTGATCAAGAAAATTTATATAAGTTTTTTAACCCCCTTAAATTCCTTAACCTTCACCCAGAAACTTGGAAATTTCTTCCTCCAGAAAACATATCGGTCTAATCTATCAGTTTTATGGAAATAAACGGAAGGATTGCCAAAAAGAACGCTATACTCCGAACTTTCTAAAACTGGATCTGCTTGGTTTTGCTATGTCTAATCACAAAGGCAACGAATAGCGGAGCGACTGGCAGAAGCAGAATCTTAAGTGCCAACAGAATCATTCTATGAAATCTCGGTGTGTTCTATCAAAAGTTAATTTATGTCGTTGGAAAAATAATAGTCCAAGAGGTAACATGTTTTTTTCAAGCATGTCTTCAAAAGTTATCTGTAAAATGAATCTCACCCAATTGAATTAACTATTCTCGAAATCATAAATGATAAGCTGTTAAGCATTAAGTGGATAAACCAACAAATATTGATTGATTGAATCTCACCGAATTGGTGGCAGACGACAAAAATGATCTACTAATATTAACAGCGATACTTCCCAAAAACTACTACTGTATTCTGTTTTTTTTTTTTGTAACAGAAATTCAAGGTATACTCGGTCTAAGGAGGGGCTTAATCATCTAGGCACTCATTTACCTACTGACTGAGAAGAGAAAAGCAGATCCTTGATACAAAAGTTTTATCGACACCAACGCGAAATGAACCTTAATCTCCGTGCTCTCTTAACCGGACAAGAGTCTTAAGTTCCTGAGTGTCCGCTTATAGGAACTTCCACGGTAGTAGCAAACTGACTAGTACTACCATTTTTTTCTGACACCGTCTTGCTTAATTCCAAATTTTTCCAGGATGCAACTGTTAGATAGCTTCGGTAATTAGTTGCCTGCTTTTTTTTCTTGTTCGCTCAATGACCCATCAAAACACAAACACTTAACACGAATACAAAACGAAATAAGTTCGAATACAAAACTTTGTGTTTTAGGAAAAAAAAGAAATATATTATTCGTATAATGAGCATAGTTTACATAAAACATTATAATGAAACTGTAAAAAATGGCATGATAGTGTAGTTTTTAGTACAAACTGGTTTTTGATATTAAAATGAAAAATGCGATTTTTTTTTTGTTCTGTCTAATTTGAGAAAAATGGAATGAAATAAATGTCCCTTTAGTTAAGTACTAAAAGAAATAAATGATGCTATCCAAATACATTCCGTTAAACTACTGCGTTATTAGCTTGTGATAACCATTGCAAGGAAACGTGGTGAATTAAATCTAGCCGCCTTTAATGCATAATACGAATACATTACGGAATGAACACAATAGTTCATCACAATAAACCATCGAGCTGATGCGGTGTACTCGGTGTAAGAGAAGCATGAGTAAATTAGTACGGTGACATGATGATACCAATGTAAAAATATCAGTGGCTGTTTTCGAAGCACTATGAAGAGCGTATCACCCAGTTTCGCACGACGCGTGTAACCGGTATGCGGAGGAGGGTACGGTAGCCGGCAAAATTAGCGCAGCCGGTGAATTAGTGGACGTATTTATCGAAGACGTTGTTACAGTGGACGTATGAGTTGTAACAACATGACCGCCAACAGTCGATGAGCTTCCTCCGTTCATTTGAGCTGCAGTTTGACTCGCTATTGTCGATAGTTTCGTAGCGGAGATTGTTCCTAGTCCGGCCACCCGCAACGCGCAAACTTTACTCCTATGCGGCTGAACGACATCGATGACCTTGTTTTTTGCCTGATTGTAGATTTCGTGAGGCTGTTCTTTGATAATTGGTGCGATCACTTCTAATTTATCGATACCCTTGACAAGTGTCTGATTGACATAGTGAATTGGACGATCGAATTTTCGAAACGGTCGGTGCCACTGTGCTGACCGCCCTATGGACGGCATCTTCGGCGGTACCAAAATGCCCAATTGAACATACGATTGTGTCTTTTAACCTTTTTCATTCGCGCGTAGTCCAATCGACAGACTAAAATACGAAAGTTCTTCACGAACAGGATAAATAATTGCTCTATAAACGAAGGCTCTAGAGCACAACAATTATCGCACAAACGAATCGCACAGAGAGTCAGACAGAACCGAGTGGATTGAACAGTGCGCACCAGTTCTTCAGACTTTAACTGTTATTTCTTAAAATAAACTGACGAGATGCTACGACCGCCAAAACGGTACCTGCCTCGATGACACTCACCTCGTGTACGGTACCCTCCTGTGATGATCCTGTGTCCTTCTTTTTATCTTCCTGCGATGGTTTCCACGTTTTTTATATATACGCACGCGCACTTGAGACAAAAAAAAACTAAACTGCTGCCTCGGTTTCTGATGGCTGCTCTTGCACGTCTTGATGCGGCTGTGGTTCGGCGTTGACTGGGGCGAGCGTCATCTGTCTCGCTCGCAAGTGCGCGGTAGTTCTCTCCTCCGCCACCGTGGGTCCGGGCGCTGCGCGCGTTGCGGTGATGTCCGTTGGGTTTTGAATTTAAAAAAAAACCGCGGGCGGCTCATTACAACGTTTTCACAATTATTGCTCGAATGCTTCAAGTTAGGAACTTGAAATTTTGCATACTTAAAGTTTATAATGTTTGAAGGGAAAGTTCTGAATATGATGCAAACCGAATGAGTTCTTCGTGTAGCAGTCAAGAAAAGTCCTTAAAAAATGTTTTCAAGTTACATAATGCATTGTAACTCCAGTACGAGTTGAAGCAGGGATTCAAAATTTTACAGGAATTACTTTTAAGTCAAAAGCAAAACTGAGTTCATTAGTTGGCGCCATCCGTCGACTCTACAAAAGTCTTTATAACACGTGTTCACTTTTATTGAACGATAACTTTAAAACGCTTTACATTACGACTTTAAAATTTTGTATACGTTGATTTTATAATAGTCGCACCTGAAACTATTAATATAATAATAATATCTCATAAGTTGTTCATGTTAGTTCCACGTATCATGACTAGTAGACACGAAAAAAGCAAACAAAATTTTCAGTCCGCCGTACGTCGAGGGTGAAGGTGGGGAAGAGTGAGAAGGAAAAAGTTCCGATGTTTATATCTTAAGAATCTATAGTGGTAGAAAGCTGAAACTTGGTATTTAGGCCGCGGTCCGAATTACGCTTTCTGCGCTTTTAGCGCGCTCACACTCGGTCCGAATTACGCTCACAGCGCATACAATTTGCATGGAGGGGAAATTTTCTGGCGCTTACACTACTCACGGTTTCGAGCATATGCACTGTGTGTACGTCTTTGCAATCTGTCACATTGACGGTTAAAAATTTGAAAATTATCAAATTTACTTTGACGGTTAAAAAATTTGTCAACGAGTTTCGGCACGGACTGGAAGCGGCAAGACTTTGGCTTTCGCTGTCCCAATTGTTCAGCTCCTCTCGAAACGAGGTGAGAGGAAAATCCGAGCACTGGTAGTTTTACCCGTGACGGAATTAGCTCTGCAAGTCTACAAGGTTTTTAAGCAGTTGGTGCAAAATTCGAGCCTAACAGTTTGTCTGTTCTCAATATCGTTATCACGACACCCGGCCGACTCGTTGAACATTTGTACGCGACCAAGGGTTTCTGTTTGAAATCTTTGCGATTCCTCGGTATCGATGAGGCCGATCGAATCATGGAACAACTCCACCACAACTGGTTGTATCATTTGGACGCACACGTTAAAGCAACGTCGGACATATTCATGTCGGGCCGATCGGCACCGCTTTGTCTAAACGACCTCGAAAACGAATCGCTACTCCAGCCGCATAAAATGCTATTTTCGGCACGCTATCACAAGATCCCGAAAAGCTGTAAAACTTGAAACTTTTCCAACCGAAGCTGTTCACGTCGGTCGGTAGTCAAATGCCATTTTCAAATAACTGACACAACTGACATTTCAAATAATCAACACGATCGGTCCGAATTATATGCGTTGTAAGCGCGCATACAATTCGGACCGACTGTAAGCACTGTTGGTAATGTAAGCACCGTAAGCGTAATTCGGACCGCGGCCTTAGATAGAGCTATAGTAGTAGCATGATGAAAAAATATTTTTTTTAGGGGTAGTATGGTACGGGGGTGGGTGATGTTTTTCTTTAGAACAGCTTATGCTAGAAAGTTGAAACTCGGTACAAAAAAAATTATCAGTGAAAACAAAATGCATATATTTTCACGATTTTCATCATATTTACTAGGTCTTTCCAAATATTGAATTCAAATTTATTGTACGGATTCTTCATATGAATACCTAGAAAGTCTTTTCAAGATTTTTTGAAATTCGACTCCTAAGGGGGTGTAAAGTCGTTGTATACATTTTCATGAATTCCGCAATTTCTCTCAGGTCTGATCAGATATTGAATATCTTTTCACTTCCACGGGCTTTTTAACAATCACCTATTTTTAAGTTTTTTTCTTTTTCAACTTCTAGACCGCATCCCGAAATATCACCCAATTATATAATTCATATGTTACAACCTATTCTAATCACTTCCCGGACTTTTTGTTAGGTTTTCAGTCACATAGTAACCTGCACCACACCTCAGAATTGAACGCGTTCCGAACTTCTGCCGGAAAAATAATAAAGTTGCGCCCAGACTGTCAGATTTTTTTTTGTGTGCCATTCCGGACTAGACTGAGCCCTTTATCAAACAGTTTGATAAAGGACTCTGTCGAGTTCGAAAGGTCGCAAAATAAAAATTGAATAGTACGTATTTCAACCAAGGTAGTGTATTGGCATTGACAAATATGAAAAAATTCATGTACGAATTGCAGTAGATCATGGATGCAGTAGTATAACTGGATCGGCAGTAAGCGAAATTTTGCCTAATAGGTTCTGGTTGTGTGAGTTATCTATTTGCGTTAGGGTAAGTGTGTTGGGAGGGGGGGCTACAAAATAGAAAATACGTACTGTACCCGGGAAATTTTTTTGGTCCGACGCTGTGGTGAAAACCCGTACAAATTTTTTTTGAAAGGTGGGAACAACTGTCAGAAACGAATTAGTCTCACATATAGGAATTTTATGCAATACAGCCGATCCAGTTATACTAATACATCCATGCAGTTGATACTTAAAGAAATTCCTAGCAAACAATAAGCCACGAAATGTCGTAAGTCGGAAAATTCGGAACGATTTGTCTGACCGAAATCGTTTAGATGTCGGTGGGAAATTTTTGACAGAAATTTCGTAACGATTTCGGACAGAATTCGAAAAGACATGTCTTCATTCTGATGGTTTCAGGTGGCAATGCATGAGAAGCAATTGTCCCGCGTTCCGTTAAGCGTTCGCTTTGAATTGTTAATTGAGCTCAGTTCGCAACTTACTTATCTGTGAAGTGATGTTTGAGTTGTATAATAAATACATGTGATTAAAAACTGTGAGTATATAATTATTTATAATATATTTTAACAATAAACACAGTTTTTGTTGTGAATTGCAGTTCTTAGAATTAAATTTAATGTTTTTATAGCGAGGCCGTATTTTTATTTGTTCGGTAAATTAAAATTTAATTTTTCGATAGACTTTATAGAGTTTAGACTTTATTGATTGAATTTATTACTATATTTTGTCTTCAGAGCGGTAAAAGGATATCACAATGTCAAGACACCCACAATCTAAAATCATCTTTATAACAATGGCCATAAAGAAGTATTTTAGTAACAGCAAGGACCGTCACAACAAGCGCTTAAAAAGAAAGGATGAGGGTGGGTGTTAGCATCACTGCAGCTGTAAGTGCAAGTAATTATGAAGAAGAACTGTCGTCGATAATTAAACACTTGTGATGCATAATAAATAATTAAACACCCCAAGTAACACAAAACAACTTTTTATTCCGATAACTGTTCAGTAGCAGAACAAGAAGCATAATAATTCGACTTGTTTTTGATGACACAATTGGGTGAATGATCGCACATAATTACCCATCAAAGGTAAATAACTTTCGTGTGCTATCATTCACCCAATTGACCCACTTTTCAATGTAAAATGATCGCACAATGCATTTTTTATACGTATGCACTTTTTCTTGGTAAATTTTCCGTATGCATTGTGCGATCATTAAACTTATGATATTTTTTTTCTATGTTAAGCATTTTACCATTAAATCATTAAACTTATGACATTTTTTTCTATGTTAAGCATTTTACCATTAAATCAGTAGACTTATAATATTTTACTATGTTAAGCATTTTAATCATTATAAATAGATGTTAAGGGAATTAAATGATTCACTCCACCTAAAACCGGCAAACGAAAAGTGTTTTCTTTTGTCACTCCCAAGTATCCTAAAAACTTTCTACTTTGTAGCAACGGCTGGTGTGGCCGGTGTCTGCAAATCCCTCTATTTACATAACCCGCTTCACTCGAGTTCCGAATCCCCGTTCTCGACTGAAGATACTTTATCGGCTGCAAAATACAATTAAAACAGCTGGTGTGGCTGTCTTTAAAAGTTCCCTGCCGCCGAAACAATAACCAAAAGGTTAGAACTAAGAGTTGCTCCAACGTTGTCACAGAAGGCAAAATAGCCAAATATCTGTATGACTTAATTTTCCATTTTTACAGAGTTTTAGTTGCGGTTATTTTGATGAACATGGAAGGAATTCGCATTTTAAGAGCAAAATAGTTGTTACAACCAATCGGCTGTATTTACAACCTTTTCGCTGTAGTGACAGCTCTTAGCTCAACAATTACATTACTTTGGCGATGTCGTGGGTTCAATTACAACTCAACGAATAAATTTTTTTTAAAAATTTTTCAGTTGCAATTGGATTCGAAATATTCGAAATATCAATATAAATACTGAACAGTGCGGAATATTTAATAGCAATTAGTTCTGTAGCGATACTTTTCGGTTTAAGAAATTGTTTTCTTTTAAACAGAAATAAAGCTGCGATATTAATTACATATTCATCAAGTGTCTCATACCCCTGTGAGACTACCACCTACTCAGGAAAATTAGCAGAGTGCAAATCCGACCAAAAATGACGCTGTACGTCATCCAAAAGTGCGGAAAATCAGCAAAAAACAGAAAAACAAGCAGAAAAATCACCGAGTTTTTTGTTCTAGTCCACCAATATGCACGAGTTGCGTACCCCTGTTCAGTGACTCTACCACCTATTCAGGAAAATTAGCAGAGTGCAAATCCGACCAAAAATGACGCTGTACGTCATCCAAAAGTTCGGAAAATCAGCAAAAAACAGAAAAACAAGCAGAAAAATCACCGAGTTTTTTTGTTCTAGTCCACCAATATGCACGAGTTGCGTACCCCTGTGCAGTGACTCTACCACCTACTCAGGAAAATTAGCAGAGTGAAAATCCGACCAAAGATCACGTAGTACGCCATCCAAAAGTGCGGAAAATCAGTAAAAAACAGAAAAAGTATATGAGACTACCAAGAGACTCTCGAACTTTGTTGTCGCCAACAAGACACATGTCGACTACGTACTCCAATGGGAACCATGGCCTGAAAATTTGTTGTTCTATGCTAATTTTCGGTACATCAGCCTTAAATTTAACAATCTCATACATTAAAAATCAGTTCGTATTTAGAAAACTTCCACTTCTTTTCCTTATTTTTGGACGCTCCTGTCCATGAACACATGATCACGTTAAAACAACCTTTTACATATTACCACGGTGGCGCAACGGGCTAGCGCATTGCGACTTGAACGTGTACGAAAATCTCTTCAGAGGATCTAGGTTCGAACCCGCAGTCTCGATCGATGTTTCCAGAAAAAAACTTTAGGTACATACTTTAAAAATATATAATATTAAAAAAAATGTGTAGTAGTAGCGCCGCGCCGCGGCGAGCGGAAAAAAAATTATAAAAAAAGGTGTGTAAGAAAAAAAGAACTGAAAAAGTAGTAGAAGTAGAAAGAAGTTTCCTTTTTTTTCTTTTTCGTTATTTTCGAAACTCATTCGCAACTTTTTTGCTGTTTAAAAGAAGATTTAGTCAGGACAACTTATTTGCTGTTTTAAGGTTGTTTGGTGGTTTGCTACAACGTCCTCACAGCTGCATTCTATCTCCCACTTTTAACTTCACAACGTTGTAAAAACGTTGCCAGGTGGTTGTTTCACTGTTCCATCGCAACCAAATTGCTGTTGAAAGTTCTGTAACAACGTTGCAACAACCCGTAAACAGAGATCTGTGTTACTTGGGACTGGTGATGCATAATAAATAAGAAGTAAGGAACTTGCAAGAAAATTGATTTTTTTTTTATTTTTATTCTACAGTAATGGTATTTGATGAGGAAATTGGACTGCGGTATGTTTTTTCAGAATTTTTTTCGTTGCGACATCGAAATCTTATGTAGTTCAAGAACGAACTAGTTCAGAAGAGTGTTCTCATAACTGAAATAAACGAACTATTATAGTTCGCAGTCAGTCCCGCTCATAGACTAATAGTATAACTGGATTGCCCAGGAAACAAAAAAGGCCGACATCGTTACGAATTCGGTACGATTTGTCAGTAAAACGCGCCGACATCAGACACGACTTCATACCGATGTCGTGTCGATAAATGTATGGAACGGTTGACACGATTCGGAAAAGAAAAATCGTAACGATTTCTGATAGAAAAATCGTTCCGATATCGTAACGATATTTCGATCAGAATTTGATACGAAATATCATTAAGATATCGTTACGATTTTTATATCAGAATTCGTTACGATTTTTCTTTCCCGAATCGTGTCAACCGTTCCATACATTTTTCGTCACGACATCGGTACGAAGTCGTGTCTGATGTCGGCGCGTTTTAAGACAAATCGTACCGAATTCTTAACGATGTCGGACTTTTTTGTTTGCTGGGAAGGAGATAATAGAAACAAAATTGAGATGAAGTTGGTTTCGCTTGCAATATCGACATATATCGATATGAGCTGCCACAAACGATAAAATATCATTAATGGAAAAATATCGATATATCGATAGTGCTATCGATATTTTTCCACCTCTAATACACACTACACAGTCAACTTTGCCGAGCCATCAGCAGCAGCAGCGCCATATTGAAAAGTCTTCATTTCGTTGAGCTAGTCGTCAATCTTTATCACGTTGTCAGTGCGAGCCGCATGATTCTGATTTAAATCGTTGCATTTCATAAATTTGGTTTTATTTTCGCTCCAAGTAGGTACTGAGAAATTCCTTTTAGTTTCGTGCACGGTGATTGCGGGTGGAATGAATTTTCCATAAATTTGTGACATGTGATAATGCGACAACACCGCACACGTTTCAATTTTTTGCCAGTGGATTGGCAATCGCGGTCACTAAAATTTTTATTTCTTTATTTCATTGTAGCTCATCTAAACAGTTGGTCGAGTAGTTTGCGTCGATCGATAGAAAGTAAATTTCGTGGAGGTGCCGGGCTGGTCGAAAATTTGACACCCTCCCCCAAGTTACCCTGATTTTTTATTGGTGTTCGAGTAGGAAGAGCGGAGGAAAAGTGTGCGTTAGCGCAACGAATTCTTCATTTTTTTTGCACCTTGGAAAGAAAAGAGTTCGCGATTTGCGAGACAGGGCAGCTCACCTTATCTTTTTTTATTTGTCAGCTATTCCTTCTCCGCTGTCTTGAACTGTCAACACGTTCCAGTTTTGTTTTGTTTTTCAACGGATACTTTGCACCCGGAGGGGAATCACATTTTATATGACTTTTGAAAGAATTAGTGGTAAGTACATTGTACATTTTGTTTTAACAGCACCATTAGGTTGTAAATCGCACAGAAATCTCATTTCCAATTTTCGTATATTTTACTCGAATCTCTGGTGTTTTTTACTTTTACTTTCGTCTTTGAAATCGAAAGGTAACCAGCATAAAAAGACGAAAAACCTGCTGCTGATCGCCAACGTGTTTTACTTGGATTCGAACTTGGATTTCATTACTTCAGGTTTCAGGTTGTAATATCGTTCGATTATGTTGAGTGCGGATTTTTGCTGTTCACTAAAATGCTGATATTGCAAAAACGCAAACGTGACTTTACTGCTGATTATAAACGTGATAAGAAACCGACTCGATGTTTTTTCAATAAATCTGTAGCGTGGTTCAGATAGGACGACCTTTTGATTTTGTTCCGATAATTCGGACATTTCATTAGGGTATTTATAATTACAACCCTGTTATAATTGGTACCAGTTCCTGTTTTTTATATTTTGAAAACAACACTGTTATTTTCTTGTAATGTTATGACTTTCCCGTAGATGGTAGGCTAGATCGGTAATTACATCATAAAAGGTGGGAAAAATTTTGTAACCAGGCACAAGCGAAAAAGTAATGTAAGAGATTTTACATATTTTTTATTTACTTTCGAAATGAAACTTTGGTGTGTTTTAGGATGTGGACAATAAATTTTTTTGACATTTGGGATGTAAAACAATGAAATCAAACGATTTAAAATGTTTGATTTCAACCATCCAGTACAATTCGAGCCGTCGTGTTTGGCTGACGCTCGCTACGCTTCAACTACCTTTCGCGCAGCCCTGCGGGGCTCAGGGATTCAAACTCCCTTTTCGCGTTGATGTCTGGCTGGCGCGCGCTACGCTCCAACTACGTTTCGTGTAGCCCTGCGGGGCTGAAGGGACTTAAACTCCCTTTTTCGCGTTCATGTGTGACGAGAAACGTCAAACTTAGTCGTCATGGCGGTTCGAATAAAATGTACTGGTTGAGCAAAACTAGAAATTTGAAATCGTGTTTTTTTGTAGTTGGTTGAAAATGCCAAATATTTATTTTGACCATAAACGGAAACATTTCAAAGTTTAGTTTATTAAGTGTTTCAAAAAAAAAAAAAAAAATTTATTTCACCCTTTTTTTGCTTGTGGCCGGTGAAAATAATTTACCAAAAGGTGTACCACATGCTGTTGTGCGTCTGTAATCTGACACAGCACATTTTTTCCTTTTCAATAAATCCATTAAATATTCTAAGAATGATAAGAAGTTTAGGTTAGGTTAGGTTGCAGTGGCGGCCAAAGGCCTCACATAGACCCACGAGGGTCCATAGTGATACCACACAAAAACAGGAGACCCAATGTACTTATGGAAGGTGCGCCAGAGTTTCGATCTGTGTTGAGAGCTCTTCGTTTAATTCGAAGGTCCCTGTGACCATAGCAAAGTTGAGCAAACTCTGCATGCTGTTAAGAGAGACTTCTTTAAGATTTGCGAAGGTTGGTGCACCCAGAGCTTTCACCCTTCTCCTTGCGAGAGCTGGGCAGTTGCACAGGAGGTGTGCTAGCGTTTCCCGTTCCCCGGGAAGTTTGCAGTTTCTGCAGATATCGTTTGTAATCAGCCCCAATCTATACGCATGCGCCCCTATCAAACAATGGCCTTTGATTATGTCGACTAAATTTGCGCATTGCGCCCTTGGTAGCGTTAACAAGAGTTAAGTTCTTTCCTTATCGAGAGTGCTCCACATTCGTTTCGTGGTTCTGGAGGTTGATGAAGCCCGCCACCTGGCCTCGGACAGGCTTAGCATCTTTTTTTCTAGGGAGTTGTAAATGACGTTGTGGTACTGAAACCGCGGTTTCTTGTCCAAGGTTAGCACCTTTTTTGGCAAGATCATCCGCGAGTTCATTTCCTAAAATACCACTGTGCCCTGGAATTCAACAGAGTTCCACTTTCCTATTTGAGCACAGTTCCTGTAAACTGCCTTGGATTTGATAGTGCAGGACTGCAAAGACATTAAGGCTATCTGTATAGGTAAAACTGCACTATCCCTTTTCCGCGATGTGTGAGCTAATTCTGCCGCCTTCTGAATCGCCCGTACCTCCGCTTGGAAAATACTGCAATTATCCGGCAGCCTGTAGCAAGAGTTTGTTGGAAGATCAAGTGAGTGCACGGCTGCGCCTACTCCGTCCTCCATCTTAGAACCGTCATTATAGATATTAATCGACCCTACAGAGTCACCGCTTCTAACCTGCCAGAATTCTCTGCTTGGTATATTTATGGCGAACTTCATGTCGAACCAGAGCTTAAGATCTGTGTAGTCCGTAGTCCCTGTAGTAGGTAGGCTGATATTACTGTGCTCGTACGCACATGTTTTGAGCTGGTTTGACTCTCTGATTCTTAGGGCGCATTTGCATGCTGCGTATTGAGCGAACAGGTCAATTGGTGGCAGAGAAAGAAGGACGTTGAGCGAGTCTGAAGACGTGCTCTGAAGGGTGCCCGTTATTCCCAGACAAGCCTGTCTCTGCACCTTCACCAACTTACTCCTGTACGTTACTTTGTCGAGTACTGGCCACCATATTAGCAGGCCGTATAAAAGAATTGGTCTAACTTGTTGAGTGTCGCCGGAATATTGTTTCCGGTGCTTACAGGTGCGTTCGATAGTTCATAAAATACCGAACGCTCTTGTGAGCACTGGAACGATCGACCGAAACCGGCTTGGCTGGGAAGGGTACCGTTGCTTGACAGATGCCGGCTGGATAGCGGGGGGTTTATGGTCTGAGGTAGAACAAGAACCACCCCACACTGCCGTAGCTAGTCCCGGCCGCCAGCAAGCGTGTCGCTTCCGTTCTACTTCAGCCACCAGTTCAGACGTAGGAGGAATTGGCCCATTCTGTCCCGAACCTTTACCCATCCTTCGACTATTTTGACTTTCTCAAGTCAAAATAGTTTTTCCAAGGCCTCGAACACAACAAACTACAGCCGTGTAGATCCAGAAAGTGATCTTTGGCTCTAAACCCCACTTCCTACCGAACATTCTCTTGCACGCGTAGAAAGCGATGGTTACCTTAGATACTCGTTCAGCTTGCTGTCTAGGATTACTCCTAGATATCTGGCATGGCCATTTAGGGTTAGCTCAGTGTTACCCATCTTAGGTAGCTTCAACTGCTGGGTCTTTGTTCTCCTAGTAAACAGAACCTTTTCCGTTTTTGAAGGATTAACGTTGAGCCCTCTGGTTCTAGACCAGTGTAGTAGCTTCTTAAGAGCCTGCGTCGTAAGCTCAGACAGCGTGTTTGTGTACCTGCCCGATGCTAGGATCACCGCGTCATCGCCATAGGCTACAACCTCCACCCCTGAGTTATCAAGATGTTTCAGTGCCCCATTTAGAGTGAGTATCCACAAAAGTGGTGATAACTCCTTGTGGAGTACCTTTATTAGTAATTTTGAAGGAACGGGCACTACCCCATTCAGACGATATAGACCTACTTCCAAGCAATGTTTTGATCCATTTACTTATAGTACCGTGCACATTTGCAGTGCCCAGAGCCTCAACAATTGCCTCCTCAGAAGTATAACTAGACACATGACCTATGGATAGATAATATAGTATGTATTACTCTGATATTGAAGGGTGACCCAGCCAAAAGGAGATAAAAAGTATTCTCAAAGGCGTAGTTAGGTAACTTACTACCTTCTGCTGTATACAGCTTAAGTTACAAAAAAATTACTATTGTAGTTTTTCTTTTCAATTCTCTACTCTGGATAATTGCGCAAAACGTACATTTTATTGTTGGCTGAACATTGAGTTATCATTTGGTGCAATAGTTATTTACACTATGCTCTTTGCGTACTAGAAAGTCTTATTGAGTGTTATAACTTTATAATTTGTATTATATTACTGCAATTCGTAAGCATTCCGATTCAATGGAGGCATTGCCATACTATTCGTATTTCATTTTTTCTGGACTGTTGAGGGAATGATTCTCTATAGCCGGCTACAGACTTAGCGCATTTCGCCTATTTCGCGTCATTCCCATCGCTCGTACATAGACGTTTTTCGTTCAAGACGAAGGAGAAAGAATGAAGCGAAATAGGCGAAACGCGCTTAGGGCTCGCGCACACAGAAAGCTGAGCGGAGCCGGCTGATATTAGGTGTGTTTTTTTCAACTGGATCAAGATCAAGATCATTCGTTTTACATTGGAAACAACAACAAAGAGATGATCCAACATCAAAATGGGTTTCAAATGTTATATCAGATTTCCCCTCCAAAGCTTAATTAAATTGTCACTATTTTAATATTGTCAGAGATGGCGCCCTGCAACTCGCAACATTTGTAGCAGATATTTGCACCCAGCAGATAGAACAGGTTCGTTTGAGAGGGTAGCAACGTACAGGGGTAGGATAGTTTTTCATATCTCGTAGCCCAAAACTATACATGGGTGTTATATGACCTTTATACAGGGTTACGCAATTGAAGTGTTACCAAATTCACACCGGTATATCTGTCAAACCGATAATGACAGCTATCTCAAATTCATACTACTGACAGCTCTTTATATTGTTTACAAGCTACCAAAAGCCTTAGCGTCTAAGCTTTATAGAACAAAAGTTATTCGAAATGGAAGTGAAACGTAACAGTGTGATCGCGTTATATTTGGCTGGAAAATCACAACCAGCTATTGTTCGTGAGCTCAGCCATCTCAAAGTGAATAAAATGTTTGTGTATCGCACCATAAAACGTTATAATGATACAGGCAGCATTGCCAAACGCTATGGTGATGGACGAAAAAAAATAGCAACAACACCTGAAATGGTTCGGAAAGTGAAGGCTCGACTTGAACGAAATCCGTGTCGTAGTGGCAATCAAATTGCCAAAGAACTGAAAATATCCCAGCGAAGCATCCGACGCATTTTCAAAAATGAGCTACAGGTAAAGCCTTACAAATTTCAAACGGCTCACGATCTTACACCAAAGCAAAAAAAATTTAGACTCGAAAGAGCAAAAGAGTTGTTACGCTTGCACGAACGTGGCGAATTTTCAAACATTGTGTTCTCTGATGAGAAAAATTTCCCTATTGAGCAGTTCATAAACTCTCAAAATGACCGTGTTTACTTAACTGAACGCACTTACGAAAATTTGAGCCTTCGAATGGCCAGCCGAACTAATTTTCCCTCTCAAGTAATGTTATGGGCATCTGTGACCGCCGATGGACGCTGTCCAATCGTTTTCATCGAGCCTGGTGTCAAAGTCAATGCGACTTATTATCGAACCAAGAATGGTTAAAAAACCATGTTCCACACTTCATCCACACAATGGCTTTCGAATTCGCCAGATGCAAATCCGATGGACTATTTTATCTGTGCCATTTTGGAGAGCAAGGTGAGGACTAAAAAATATGCCAGTATGGATGCGCTGAAGAAAGCCATTGTACGGGAATGGGCGAAAATACCGCAAGATCACATTCGTGCAGCATGCAACGCATTTTTCAATCGATTGAAGGCCATAGTCAAGGCAAAAGGTAGCCACATCGAGCTAAAATGAGTAAATTCTGAAATTTTTATTATTTTCACACTTTTGTAATTTGAATTAATAAAAAATAATTTAACACTAAAAAATATGGCTGTTTGCATAGGTAACAGTTCAATCGCCTAACCCTGTACAGTTCCGTTTCGCCGTATAGTATACGAAACTTTTCCTGCTGACAATTTATCTTAGGCATTAACAAAAGGATTGTGAACCCTGCTAAATTAGCTTTTGGGATGAGCCACATCGTTTTTTTCAATCGTGATCTGATCCAGTTGAAAAAAACACACCAATTGTCGACGCTTAAAAAATTTAAAGTACGAGCACACAGAAGGTAAGCCGACGAATTCAAGCGGATTTAAAAATGGTTAGTGCAAAGATTAGACGGATTCTTTCAAGGGAGGAACTCAACAGAAATCTAATAAGAAAACGGGAATTATATAAAAAAAGTAATCACAACCAGCTATTGTTCGTGAGCTCAGCCATCTCAAAGTGAATAAAATGTTTGTGTATCGCACCATAAAACGTTATAATGATACAGGCAGCATTGCCAAACGCTATGGTGATGGACGAAAAAAAATAGCAACAACACCTGAAATGGTTCGGAAAGTGAAGGCTCGACTTGAACGAAATCCGTGTCGTAGTGGCAATCAAATTGCCAAAGAACTGAAAATATCCCAGCGAAGCATCCGACGCATTTTCAAAAATGAGCTACAGGTAAAGCCTTACAAATTTCAAACGGCTCACGATCTTACACCAAAGCAAAAAAAATTTAGACTCGAAAGAGCAAAAGAGTTGTTACGCTTGCACGAACGTGGCGAATTTTCAAACATTGTGTTCTCTGATGAGAAAAATTTCCCTATTGAGCAGTTCATAAACTCTCAAAATGACCGTGTTTACTTAACTGAACGCACTTACGAAAATTTGAGCCTTCGAATGGCCAGCCGAACTAATTTTCCCTCTCAAGTAATGTTATGGGCATCTGTGACCGCCGATGGACGCTGTCCAATCGTTTTCATCGAGCCTGGTGTCAAAGTCAATGCGACTTATTATCGAACCAAGAATGGTTAAAAAACCATGTTCCACACTTCATCCACACAATGGCTTTCGAATTCGCCAGATGCAAATCCGATGGACTATTTTATCTGTGCCATTTTGGAGAGCAAGGTGAGGACTAAAAAATATGCCAGTATGGATGCGCTGAAGAAAGCCATTGTACGGGAATGGGCGAAAATACCGCAAGATCACATTCGTGCAGCATGCAACGCATTTTTCAATCGATTGAAGGCCATAGTCAAGGCAAAAGGTAGCCACATCGAGCTAAAATGAGTAAATTCTGAAATTTTTATTATTTTCACACTTTTGTAATTTGAATTAATAAAAAATAATTTAACACTAAAAAATATGGCTGTTTGCATAGGTAACAGTTCAATCGCCTAACCCTGTACAGTTCCGTTTCGCCGTATAGTATACGAAACTTTTCCTGCTGACAATTTATCTTAGGCATTAACAAAAGGATTGTGAACCCTGCTAAATTAGCTTTTGGGATGAGCCACATCGTTTTTTTCAATCGTGATCTGATCCAGTTGAAAAAAACACACCAATTGTCGACGCTTAAAAAATTTAAAGTACGAGCACACAGAAGGTAAGCCGACGAATTCAAGCGGATTTAAAAATGGTTAGTGCAAAGATTAGACGGATTCTTTCAAGGGAGGAACTCAACAGAAATCTAATAAGAAAACGGGAATTATATAAAAAAAGTACATTAAAGTGAATTTCACCATCTATATCCAGGCAAATTCAAAGTAATTGAAATGTTATGTATAGACTAAGAGTTCCGAAATAAAAATGAAAAATAGTAGTACGTTCTTACAGTCAGAGTTGTAATTTCTGCAACCTGTTCCCTCAGTTTCGTAGTTATTACGCAGTTATGGTGTCTCTTGTTTCCCTTATCCCTTAGCGCAGGCCGCAAGTAAATTTCACTTAAAAGCATTTCGTATTCCATTTTTCTAACATCACAAACCAGCAGTAAAAAGAGTTTTTTTTATTGTTATTTTCGTGCTTAGACTGCTCATAATTGTTTCAATTTTCGGTTTAAAAATAAAAGAAAAAATTATTAATATATTATAGTTTATCCGGGAAGAAAATCACAAATCAAGTCACTAAATCCACTGTAAGTATAAACTCAGTCAATAGCAGAGCTGATACGCTCAGCTCCGCTTGTGGTGTGTTTACTTCCATACCAATGCAAGTGTTTGTTTTCAACGCTCTGATAAGCTCAGTCCAGATCCGCTTTCTGTGTGCGAGAGCCCTTAAGCCCGAAACACAATGCTCCCGTTCCTTCACGAGAAGTGAGGTTATGTGATCCGTAAAAGTTGAATTTAGGTGAAGTCTTCCGTTCCGTTACGACCATTGTGTGTATTAACATAGTCAGCCCATAAGGGCTACTTTGACAGCTGAACGGAACGGAACGGGAGCATTGTGATCGGGGGTTAAGTCCGTAGCAGGCTCATTAATTTTTCAGGATGCGAAAAAGACACATTGTAATAATTTGCATAAACGAGTAACCCCTGAGCCTGGGTTCGCTGGGACCCCAGCAAACTCAGGCTCAGGGGTTACCCATACTAAACCAACATTTTTCTTATGGTATGCGTGCACACATCAATCATGCATATATACTTAAGCTGCATCTGTATTTTGTTCACTGTATGTAGCAACCTACACAATACACTCGCGTTAAGAAATATGACATGCCATTTATTTTATTGTTTTGGGTGTCAAGTGAAGTTTAAAAGAGTTTTAGCATAAGTAGTTTCTTAAAAAGGTATTAAAAAACAATCAATGTTATCTGTAACTGGTAACAAATATTCCAATTAATTTATGCTATTAAAAATTTTGTAACATTATAGATGAAAATTTTAATTCCATATTAAATTAAAATAATAACATCAATATTCGTCTCTTTCTAATTTATTTTGTTGTATAGATACGAAAATGTCCTGAGTCTGTTACTTCCGAAGTACATAGCGTTCATCACGATGAAAGAGAACGGTATAGATATCATTCTCTTTCATCGTTATGAATGCTCTGTACTTCGGAAGTAACAGACCCATATGTATCAATAATACAGGAACCATGGATTCGCAACAGGCGAGTGTGTGGACTGGATTCGATTCAGGGAGGACGGATCTTTTATGATGAAGGATCTGAAAGACCGCGTGCCTGTCTATTCATATCAAATATGATAGAGGCGACGATGTTGAGGCAGTTCACTTGTCAAGATGTTGTAGCGGTCAAAATGTCTAACGTTTTGGAGGGTAGAAGACAAGACATAATAGTAGTGTCGGCTTACCTTCCGTATGACTCGTTATTACCTCCCCCATCCAGGGAGCTGACCGGGCTCGTTAGATTGGCGGACACCAATAATTTACAGCTTGTCATTGGATGTGATGCTAATGCTCAACACACTGTTTGGGGCAGCAGTAAATGCAATCCTAGAGGTGAGCGATTATTGGAGTTCATTATGTCGTCGTACCTCGTAGTAAACAACCGAGGCAACAAGCTGACGTTTGTTACGAGCAGGCGGACGGAAGTGAAAGACATGACGATGTCTTCTAGGATTGCAGAATCAATAAGAAATTGGCGCGTCCTGGAAGAGGAAACTCTGTCGGATCACAGATATCTGGAATTCCGACTGGCGGCTGACAAACCTGTCATACCGGCTATACGGAATCCAAGGAATGCTGACTGGAACTTGTTCAGATCTCTCTTACAGGAGAGATCTCAAATACCACGAAAAATGAGGACGCCAGATATGATTGAGGAAGTGACTTCTCGTCTAAGTCTAACCTTAGGTCAATGTTTTGCGGAATCGTGTCCTGTCAGCAAGAGCCGATGTGGCACCACAGTTCCTTGGTGGACTGCGGACCTGCAGAAGCTCAGAAAAAGCTCCAGGAGGCTTCTGAATCGCGCACTTAAGAGTGGCTCAGAGGCCGACTGGGATCACTACCGAACAGCGCAGAGGGAATACAAGAAGCTGGTTAAGACATCTAAACTAGCCTCTTTTAGGAACTACTGTGAGAGTTTGGAAGGAACCAGGGAGACGGCTAGGCTACACAAAGTCTTTCAGAAAGACAACACGGCTAAGCTTGATTCCCTGCTAAAACCTGATGGTACATATACCACTTCGAGAATGGAGTCACTAAGAACCCTCTTTGAGGCCCATTTTCCTGGAAATCAGGTGATCGAAAGCGATCAATGCTTGGTTAAGACACTCTGCCCGACTAAAGACAGAGTGCCCAGGCGTAGCTGGTATATGGCGTCTGCTGTAGTGACAGTTGAGGCGGTGAAATTTGCTATTTCATCATTTAACAGCTATAAGTCACCAGGAGTGGACGGTGTATATCCGATAATGCTAAAAGAGGGGGCAGATGTTCTAGTGCCTATCCTCAGAAAGAGATTTTCTGCATGCTTGGCGCATGGATACGTCCCATCTTCGTGTCAACCGGTCAGAGTAGCGTTCATCCCGAAGCCAGGGAGAGACGACTATACTTTGCCCAAAAGTTTTAGGCCAATCAGCATAACATCGTTTGTTCTGAAAAGTCTGGAACGACTGGTAGAGAAACACATTAGGGAAGTGGCTCTCAAGGAGCATCCTCTTTGTTCACAACAACATGCGTATCAGAGCGGAAAGTCTTGTGATTCAGCGCTTCATTCTCTGGTATCCAGAATAGAAGAGGCGCTGGACCGGAAAAAAGTACGCACTGGGCCTTTTTGTGGACATTGAGGGTGCGTTTGATAGTGCGCCGTTTGATTCACTGTGTGATGCTGCCAATAGACATGGTGTGGATGTAACTTTAGTCAAGTGGATTCACTCCATGCTCACACAGAGAATGCTATTCGCAGAGACAGGGGATGGGCAGTATGCTACGACTGGGGTCAGTAAGGGCTGTGCTCAGGGCGGGGTTCTTTCGCCACTGTTGTGGAGTATGCTAATTGACTCACTGCTCCTCGAACTGCAGGATCTGAATATTCACGTACAAGCTTACGCTGATGACGTGGCTGCACTAGCTGTCGGGCTATCACTAAGGGACGTTTGCAATAAAATGCAGAGAGTCCTTTGGGTAATCGATGGCTGGTGCCAACGGCACGGACTTTCTGTTAGTCCTAGCAAAACCGCTCTAGTTTTGTTTACTAGAAAAAGAAGAACTGAAGGTCTAGTGTTCCAATGCTGAAGGGAGAAACCATTCAGCTCTCGGAGAAAGTTAAATATCTTGGAGTAATCCTGGATAAAATCTTCTCTGGAGGGAACATGTTGATACAAAGGTGAACCGGGCGCTAGTAACTTTCTGGCAGTGCCGGAGAGCTTTTGGGCGAACATGGGGTCTTAGGCTTTCAATGGTATATTGGATATATACAGCCATTATAAGACCCATCCTAATCTATGCATCAGTGGTTTGGTGGACTAAGTCCGAATGTGCATACATCCGAGCTAGTCTCGCTAAACTACAGAGGACCGTCTGCATCGGTGTTACAGGAGCCTTGCGTACCAACCGCTTGATATTATTGTTCAGGCAGAAGCAATGAGAGCTACCCACAGACTGGTGAGACTGGGCCTGTGGAGAAAAGGGTATTGCAAGGGTCATGGAGAAATGGCCCGAAGGTTGTCTGAGAACCCCATCTTCGATATGCCTTCGGATGCTATGACTTCAACATGTATGCTCAAAAGGAGATATCAGGTAGAGATCCCGAGCAGGGAGGAGTGGGTAAACCAGTCCGCTCTGCCTTGCGGATTCACTGATATATTCTATACAGACGGCTCAATGACTGAAAAAGGGTCTGGAGCTGGAATGTACCTGCAGACTGAAGATCTCAGGTACTCTTTCGCCCTAGGAAAACATTATTCGGTATTTCAGGCTGAAGTATTTGCGATCCCTAAGGCAGTAGAATGGATTATAGAAAGAAGATGGAGAGGCAGGATGATCTGCATTTGCAGCGACAGTCAGGCCGCTCTACAATCTTTAGATAATCCAATCGTCTTTTCGAAGGTGGTACGTGAGTGTAAAGAGCGGTTGAACTCTGTTGGCAGATTCAATGACTTAATGCTCATATGGGTTCCGGGTCACCAAGGTATAAATGGCAATGAAATAGCGGATGCATTAGCAAAAGCTAGATCGGAGTCAGCCTTGGTTGGACGAGAGCCAGTTTTCGGTGTGCCTGTTGCCTCTGTTAGGACTGCCGTTGATGAGTGGGTGAGTAAATCACACATTGAGAGATGGCGGCTTTTTCCGGGAATGCGGCAGACCAGAAACCTTGTTGGGGGACCAAGTGGACGAACCTCTGCTTTTCTTCTCAAATTGAGCAGAAAGGAATGTAGTATGGTTGGTGTTCTCACAGGGCATAACTCGTGTGGCCTTCATATGGTCAGATTGAGAATCATTGACGACCCACTGCTTGTGACGAGAGCGACGACACGACGGAACATTTTCTTCTCGAGTGTTCAGCTTACTCTTTTGCAAGAATGCATGTATACGGCGTCGATGTTATGAGGATGGAGGAACTCCGTTCTCGCTCGCTACCTGAGCTTTTGAAATTCGTGAGGAGGACGAAAAAGTTCGAGTAGAGACTGGGGATTCGAGTATAATGGGCCAGGTGGCCTGAATGCTCAAGACTCGCCTTTTAGTGTGTCTTCCCCACACCAAACAACAACAACAACAGACTCAGGCCATTTTCACATGTGAAAAAGCTAGCTAGAATTTCGTACACGTATTCTTATATACAAAAAGTACATAACTGAAATTTTTCATATTATCAAGTAAATTTCAGTGAACGACTCATGAAGAGTGCTCTGTACTTCGGAAGTAACTGATTCGTAACATTCGTGTTTGCTGGGACATATACGTATGTATGTATATGTTTTAAATTATACCATATTGTGTACTGTGTACGAAGAGAATGAGAAGTGCTCGACAATTAAGGAAGATGATAGATTTTTACTTAATTATTTCATGAAATTTTTTTTGTACGTTTCATAACTAGTAGACACGAAAAAAGCAACAAAAATTTTCAGTTCGTTTGTCCCTCCCTTCCCCCCCCCCCCCTTACGCAACATCTTTTGAAAGGTCGTAGCTCACAAACGCTTTGAGATATTAAATTGAATTTTTACGAATAGACTGGGTAGGCCATTTGAAGTGACAAAATTCTTAGGAGTGGGTGTGTGAAGGGGGGAGGAAGAGAAAGCGTTTTAGACGGCAAATTTTCGTTTGTACATCTCAGCAACCGCTTATGCTAGGAAGCTGAAACTTAAAATGTATATAGAGCTTTGATAGTAGTTCCATTTGCATAAAAATTGACAAAAAAAATGCGTCCGAAACGCGAAAAACCGAGATCGGTTCATTCTAAAATCCGTTTCTCCTAAATGGTTAATGCCACTAAATTGAAACTTAATGAATATCTATAGGTATACTAGGAGAATAGATCGGAAACAAATTTTTGAGTGGAGGTTTGTATATAAAAGTCAAGCGGTGGTGACACGCGTAAAATCCGTGTGCATGAGCGTAATTTTTCATGAGATGCACGTAGGTAACCTCGGGTCTGCAGTGTCAAAAGAAAGAGACTGAAGAGCAACAGTTTGTAGAGGAAGTGAGATGCAAGCATAATGTAAACAACATGTTGGGGTCAAAGTGTCAAATTTCATGTGGGTACTACCATTTTAACTTCCATCAACTAACACAATCAGATTTCATTACTGAAAATCTCGTTATCAGCCATTCCATATACTTCTATGATAAAAGTTAACAAATAAAGTTTGCTGAGAGTACATCACGTCTCATATCTCAAGAACAGTTTAAGATAGATAATTCAGTTTTTTACCAGAAGTGTGCCTAATAGACCCCCGGTCAAAGAAAAAATTGGGGTTGAGGGTGTACAGGGTGAGAGAGGGTGAAAAGGAAAATATTACGAATTTTATATCTCGAGAACCTATGTATACTGAAACTTATGTAATATATACATAGATGGAGCTGTAGTAGTACCATGTTGGAAAAATAAAATTGTTTATAGGGGTAGTCTGGTACAAGGGTGGGGGATATTTTTCTTATCTATAGAACGGCTGCTGCTACGAAGTTGAAACTCGGTATGTATATGTAAATCAACTAGGAAACAAAAATTAGAATATCGTCGTTAACTGCTTTATACAGAACAAGACGCGTACCGCGGCTTCGCTCGCTACGCTCACGTTGTTCTATCGTCCCTGTTACTCCCGTCTTTCCCGTTGATTCCGTTTCTCCGGTTGATCCATTGGTCCTGTTCCTCCCGTTGCTCCCGTTTCTCCCGTTGCTTCTGTTACTCCATCCTTTATCAACAATCTTCTATCCAACACCCTCCAACCCTACTTCATCCATTATCATCTATCCATCATCTACCATCCTATATCTACCATCCACCATCCCTTTTCCACCATTCTCTATCAACCATCCTCCATCCACCATTCATCATTCTCCATCCTCCATCTTCCACCCTCTATCCACCATTCACCATCCAACATCCACCATCATTTATCTTCATCCACCATCCTCCATCTAAAATTCTCCATTCCCCATTCACGTTCGTTCTGCTCGAACTTGTGAAATATGTATGCGTCTGTGCTGAGCATCTCGTGCGCGCTCTTCAACAGTTTGACTCGCACGAATATTCGCAACTCTTTTTGCATTACGACTCCGTTGTGCAATGTTTGATCTCCTGATTGGCGGCATATTGCCAATCAATCAATCCGAAGACCGCTTGCTGGAAAAAATTGCGGAGAATTCTAAAAATCCACTTGGATTCACTGTTTCACTGTTGTTGTTTTCACTGTTTCACAAATCACCGAAAAATTGAATTACAAACGAACTCGATCAACTCAACAATGGCGTGGTTCTCGCACGGACAATTGTACCTCGCCTGTAGGAAAACACATGGCCACATGGTCATACATATCCATATACATCCATATCTTTATACATAAAAAAAAATTCCGGACGAACGGAAATCAAAACACATGGACACATGGCATACATATGCATTTACATATTTTTGTATATATGTATGGATATGTATGACCATTTGGCCGTGTGTTTTGATTTGCGTTCGTCCGGAATTTGTTTTTTATGTGTAGAGATAGCAGAGACTATTCCCAAGAAAAAAAAATCCATGGAAACCGGTTGAATAGTTGCGAACAACAAACGAAAAACTAAATTTTTCATTTTTCGGGGAAATTTTCAATTTTTGGCTCCGTTAGTATCTAAGTTGGGCCCTAACGAACACATCATATAAATTTGAGCCAAATCGGACGAACGTTTGCTGAGTTATACGTGTACATACGCAGAGGCCAAGGTCCGATTTGGACTGTAGCGCCATCGTAAGTAAGTCAGTATAGTAATAATCAATGGCGCAACAGCCTAAATCGGGCCTAGGCCTTGAAGTAATGCTAGAGTTACTTCATTTCGAGACCAAGGGAACACTAGGAGGTGAAGTGGTCAGCTACACGCTCGTCCGTGATTATTACCCCGGTTTTAACTCAGGTACTCATTTACAGCTGAGTGAACTGGTAGTCCGGCACCCAATACCATTTTCGAAAATTACTTGCCAGCAAGCAGATTCGAACCTGGTACCAGGTGCACCGAAGGCAAGTGCTCTAGCCACTAAGCCACCCAGTCAGTATACGCAGACCACTTATTTTTATATATATAGATAACACAAACCGATATTCGTCAATAAAGGAAGTTAACGCCAACGATAATCATCGCTAGAGAGTTAGAGAATCCCGCTACAGAGTATACTATTAAAATTATTTTACTTCAATGTCGCTAATTTTGAATTCGATACATATACCAATTTTACATCTCAAATATTTTGACAATATTTATGTTTTTTTTTTTCATTGATGCATTGTATTGATTAACTCTGTTCAATATCCGGTTTTGTTTTTTGCATCAAAACTGTTCTTCAATTTATACTCTTGTATACGTTTTGTTTATTGCTTATAATCTGTTGCTAAAAGGCTAAAAAACTACAATTCAATATAGTGCAATTATTCGCAATGCTGGGATTTGTGTTTATTAATGACAATCGATAAATATTTTGTTTGTCATTTTTGATTATACTATAGCAATGAGTTTGCGAAATTGGAACTGTGATAAGATAATCAAAATGAAACACTTCAATGAAAATTGCTGCTGTGTACACATTTTTCGTTACAGATATTGCATTGCAGACACATTCTGGCTAAGCATAAGCATATGTATGTAGTCACGATATAATTTACAACCGATGTATCTGGGTACTTTTAGAACAAGAATTAGTAACTGCACATCTATTAAATGTAATGTACTCGTATATGTAATTTACAGAACAACAAGTTGAAGGTTGAGAAATTATACTTAAATAATTGACCAAATTCATATTTTAAAAATGCTGAAAGTAAAATATCTAATTTATTTTACTATACAAGCAGGAACAGAGTGACCTCTTTTTCTTCTTATAATGTGTCTGGCCATTCAACAAAAATGGAATCCTCTTGAAACCAAAAAGTAGAGCTTTTGGAGGCAGAGCATGCGCTCAGTTAAATATATACCTATACTGTCTGTTCTTTATCAAGGATAAAATTAAACAGTATTTGCAAGTTAGAAGGTAATTAAAATTCATCGTTATGTATAGTATATTCGGTGTTTAAAGCAATAGTCTTTATTAGGAATATGTACTTAAATAAAACTTGTTGTTTCCTCACTTCCATTGATTATTCCTTTCACCATAATATCTACCCAACTTTAGAATAGTAAATCTTTGAAAGCTCTTGTTTCACGAAACTTTCAAAATTTTTCGCATTGACTACTAGCTTTACTCATACATATTTGAGTGAGAGCCTTAACAGCTGATGAACTGTAGCTGCTGCAGTGCAGTTCATCGACTAAATCATATCGAATACGTAATTTCAATTCAAACACAGTTTTGAAAATCTGTGCGCCAAGTTCAATCGATTCAACATTGGTGTTGTGCATACGAACGAAAGTGGAACTGAAATTACAGGAACCATTGGCGCTGCATCATATGGTGGGTGTATTGTTGCGACAGAAGGCATCCGGCTTCAATCCGAACGTCTTTCGTAAGTAATAAATCATACATTACTAGTTCAAATATATAACACTAAAAGTAGGTGGCCTTTATAATGGTCAGTTTTTCGTCTAACTAAAAAACATAAAAAGAGAGGAAACAGCGCAGTAGTACCATAAAATGTTTACAATAGTGCAATATCGTTCTATATATTCGTTCTAATTCCTTGCCAGAATTCTTATTTTCGATTTTTCCTTCCTTCGTGGTAGCTATAGAGGAATACGTTGTTGGAAGACGTTCTTATAGTTGAAAAACAGTTTTGACGTTAAAAATAGATTATGGATAATTTTGACACAACACCTTTTTTTCCATTCATGAATGCTGCAGCATTCGTATGTAGGAGTGTGATAAACCTCTTCCGAGGTGAAGCTTGATAATGATTATTCACAAAAATCGATGCTATTTTATATGTAACGAAAAAAAATGTGCATACATTATGTACCAGGTATCCAAGTATGAAACCGGAATTTTTTTATGAAAAATAGACGTTTATTCTACAAAAGTGTTACAACATATTTCATTCGAAGTATTGCCCATCGCTAGCTATACATTTTGCCCATCTCTCTTACAAGTTATGTATGCCACGCCAAAAAAAAATTTGTTCTTTTGAGGCAAACCAGTCATCGAGCCATTTTTGGACATTAGGAAGTGAAGCGCTGCTCAGCAAGTGCGTGTCCCCCCGATGCAAACAAATGGTAATCAGACGGAGCCAAGTCTGGTGAGTAAGCCGCATGGGAAAGAATTTCCCAACTGAACGGTTCATTTTCTTGACCAGTCTTGCTGTGTGTGATGGTGCATTATCATGCAGCTAAATTACTTTGTGTTGCCTCTTTCCATATTCTGGCCGTTTGTCAAGCAAAGCTTGATGCAGATCGATCATTTGTTGTCGGTAGCATTCTGTATTAACGGTTTCGCCAGGTTTCAGCAGCTCGTAATAGATAACGCCCTTCTGATCCCACCAAACACAGAGCATTGTCTTCCGTCCATAGCGATTTGGTGTTACAGTCGATGTCGATGATTCGCTTGGAGATTTTTTGCGCTTCGAACTCTCAAAATAAATCCACTTTTCATCGCCAGTCTCAATTTGATGGAAAAATGACTTTCTTTTGTATCTGGCGAGCAGCATTTCGAAAGTGGTTTTTCTGTTTTCCTGCTGTTTTTCGTTGAGATCATGTGGGACCCATTTTCCCATCTTGTGGATCTTTCCCATGGCTTTCAAACATATGGCGACAGCTGCTGTGTTACGTTAACTGATCTACCAGTTGTTGTTTCGTTTGAGCGTCGTCCTCATCCAACAATGCGTCTTCAATCTTTTTCGGTAGTTTTCCACGTTCTTCGTTTCTCATGTCAAAATTTCCATTTTTGAATTTTTTAAACCACTCAAAGCAATGTGATTTACCAAGAGCATGCATTCGATGCGATTCAGCAGCAGTTTTCTTCAAATGGTAACAGAAAATCAGTGCTGTCCGCATATCGTCGTTTCCAGGTATACAAGTTGACATGTTCAACGCTCGTCAAAACTACACTGTTGTATGAAACCGGTATTTCTGGGTATTTTATATCTTTATCAGATATCCAAACAATAAAATGGCGTCCATGGTTCGGTTTGACAGTTACTACTTTGACAGCTAGAGCCTTCTATGAGTGAATTCCGGTTTCATACTTGGATACCTGGTAAGTACTTGTCGTTTAATGCAGGGTAGTTAAAAATGCATGCAGTATGTAACAGTAAAATACACAGGTCAGCTGTCTTATATTAAAATTGAGTTCAAACTTTTTTTTCGTCTGTATTTGGACATAAACGTCAGAACAAGGATATAACAAGGCGCTTAAAGCCGGCTGGCTGTCTAACTATTTGCATCAACTTTTTTATTCGCTTCGGTATTTTTTTTTATATATTAAAAGAGGAAAATAAGTCTTAATTTATTTGACCGATATAGTAATTCGTTATAAAATAATAGAATAATTTATATGACCAATAAAAGAAATTATTGCAGTTTTTACAACTTTTACAGTTCGAGTTGTTGCACTCTTTAAATGTGGTATCGATATCTTGGACGTTTCTCGTAAGGAATCAATCCAATATACATATCCGAATTTACTAAGAAAAGATACATTGTTTTCTGGATACATTGTTTTTTCTCTGCTCTCGCATTGGGTGCCTTCATCTTCTAATATATAAAATCAAGTCAGTTTTTTTGGAAATCGCGATGGAAATCTACACCTGTGAACCGTTTCCTCCCAAATTTTGCATGGACATTTTCGAGACTACCGGAAAGGTAGTGAACATAATTATATATGTTGTGTTTAAGGCCTTGGAAAAACTCTCTGGTGTTGTTGGCGCCCTGTTCTGTCCACCCTACCTCAGCCATATCTGTCCTGAAACTAATTTCGATATGGCCCCTTGTTGAGGTTCGGGGCGAAGGAGCTAAACGCTCGGGTTCACTTTACTGGCTCTTTCTAGCCTCTAGACATCCTTACAAAACTAAAAGGATTGGTATCGAGATATCAAAAAAAAACCCCATACTTAAGGGAAACAACCATCAATAAATAAAATCAAAGCTAAATGTAGCAAAAAAAAATATAAGAACATATTATATAAGAAAATATGAAAAAATTTAAAAAAAATGTAAACACTTACCCCAATCTTTTTTTCAGCATGTTTTTGTTTTGGGCTTATTATTTTATTTTCTCTTTTTAAAAATTCATTTGATTTTTATTCCGTCCCGTCTGTCCTGTCGTTTGTCAATATTTTTAATTAATTTTTTTATTTATTTAAATTTTTTTTATTTCTTTTGTTTTAAAATTCATGGTAAATTTCGTTTATTTTGGGTATATGTAACTCGTTTAATTTAGATTTCTTCTTTTGTTTTAATATTCATGGTAAAATTCGTTTATTTTGGGTATATGTAACTCGTTTAATTTAGATTTCTTCTTTTGTTTTAAAATTCATGCCATTTTGCTTCACTCCTTCAAGACTTATAATTTTCAAATGTACTCCGTGGATTTTATTCCCGTTCGACGCGATTTTTGGAAAAGTAAACGCGCGCGGGGATTTCACTGGGAAATGATGCGGGGAAATCAAATAAGGTTTTGACGCGGTCAAAAGAAAATTTTGAACCAGATTTTTGTCACCAGCAGAGGGTGTGTGAAAAGGAATTTGAATTTTTCTGTTTTTCCTTTCCTTTTTTGTCCGTGAACAGCGGCGCACTAACTCTTTCGAACGTTCGGTGGAATTCCTTTTTCCCTAATTAGAAAATATTTCCGCGCCGCAAAGCGCCCTATCAACAAAACGAAAAAATCGAATTCACACTCGCGGACCATTGAAACGCAACTCAAAACATGGCGGCGTCGCGCTGTTCCTCTCAAATCCGAGCGCCGTCGGTAACCCCAAGCGATAGCCCCGAAATCACTAGCGGATCGAATCGAACAAAAAAAAAACCCATCTAACACCTGCGTTGATTGTAAGTCGCGTCAAGAAAACCAAAATCCGATGGTATTGCGTATTGCATTGTATTGTATTCACCCACAATGCGATCGGGAAGTTTATCGCAGGCGCAATTAGGGAAAATTTCTACCCCGCCGCCAAACACACACGACACCTCCAAGCGGCTAGCTTCGTACGAACCGCATATGGCAGACGAATTACAGCGTTATGGCCATTTCAGCCTTGTTTTTACCGAAACGGGCCACAAAATTGGCAAAACTCGAACCGCTATACGATCGACACTCTTTTTTTTATGTTTTCCGCGAACTCCACTTCTACAACGAACGCGGACTCGTAACTTGCGATCTCTTTCACAATCGCACTGCTTCCAGACCCAAAATCAAAAAAAAACACTCGCTTGCGGCGCTTTTATCGCTTCATTACGGGACGATTTATCTTTTATCGAGAACACAGCCTAATGTATTATAGAATTAATAAACGACACAAGTTTGCACGTAAGAGTCAAAGCATCTTGGTCCATCGGAAATATTAGCGATGCTTCTTTTGGTTAATTGCGTTAATTCCTGGATGGAGCGAATTTCAGATGATACTTTGTAGTCGCGTCTTATTGCACAGCTCAAAACCCGTTTTTTCTTTTATTTCTGTCGCGCCGGCATCTACCGAATAGCGGTACCCTTCCCGTCGCCAAGCCGGTTTCCAGTCGTTCACTTGTTCGTTCCAGTGCTCACAAATGCGTTCGATATTTTGTTAAATATCGAACGCACTCGTAAGCACCGGAAACGAAATTCTGGCGGCACTCAACATATACTCCCGAAATTAGTCGTTCGCGAGTTATTTCAACATTTGAGCTTTTTAGTAAGTTGAATCAGATGAACTTAACTTGAAATTTTAAATTTTCAAAGGGCAGTCGTAGCCGAGCGGGTAAGGCGTCTGACTAGAAATCTGGGAGCGTAGGTTCGAATCTTGCCGACCGCGAACATGTGCGATTTTTCTTAAGAGGATTGTGGATGGTGGATAGAGGATGATGGACGGTGGATTAAGGATGGGGGATGGTGAGTGGAGAATGGTAGATAGAGGATGAAGGATAGAATATTGAGGACAGTGGATCGTGGATAGAGGATGGTAGATATAGGATGGTGGTAGATGACGGATAGAGTGTGATGGATGGAGGATGGATGGAAGGAGGATGGGGGATGGTGGATAGAGGATGTAGGATGGAAAATGGATTATGGTGGATGGTTGATAGGGGATGGTGGATAGGGGTAGAAGATGGATAGAGGCCTGATGGATTGAGGATAATGGATGGAGGATGGATGGATGAAGGATGGAGGATTTTCGATAGAGAATGGTGGGCAAAGGATTGAGGATGGATGATGGTAGACGAAGACGGATGATGGATGCTGTATAGAGGATGGTGAATGGAGGATGGAAGATGGGAATGGGGAATGATGAATGGAGGATGGTTGATAGAGGATGGTAAATAGAGGATGGTGAATGGTAGATATAGGGTGGTAGATGATGGATAGATGATACTAGATGGAGTGTGGATGGATGGAGGAGGGGGGATGGTAGAGGATGGAGAATTTCAGGTGGAGGATTGTGGATGATGAATAGGGATTGGATGGGATAGAGAATGGCGGATAGAGGATGGTGGATAGAGGATGGAGGATGGTAGATGGAGGATGGAAGATGGAGGACGAGGGATGGTGGGTGGTGGGCAGATGGAGGATTGTGGATGATGAATGGGGATTGGATGGGATAGAGAATGGCGGATAGAGGATGGTGCATAGAGAATGGTGGATGGAAGATGGAGAAAAATTAAAAATGAAAAATTGCTTTAATTACTACAGTTTCTTGAGCTGAAAAAGTGTATTCGAAACGGGAGTAATGTATCAACGGGAGAAACAGGACCAATAGATAAACTGGAGTAACAGAGGCGATGGAACAACGTGAGCGTAGCCGCGGTATGCGGCATATTACAGCGGGCGATGGAACAACGTGAGCATAGCGAGCGTAGCCGCGGTACGCCGCTAGTGTTTTCATAAAAGGGTCTCCTATTATAAATTAATTCCTCAATCAACTCTGACTTTTCGTAGATCATGATGTGAATCATATCATACGCATATGTTGAAAAATCAGACCATATATTTAGCACTTATCGATAGACCAAAATCAGATTTGCTTTGCCGTTTAGTTTTCCATCCAAAGTGGTATGATTCATGTCATACATGTCTAGCGAACGTCATAACTTCGATATGCAGAAAACAGGTCATATTTTGGTATTATTTAAATCAGGCCTTACGAGTTTTCCTATAGGGTTTGTACATTTTTTATTTGACTGATGACTGGCCCTTACAGCGCTATACAAAATTCGCGCAGAGAGTAAAATTTTAGATATTGCGTACCGGAATATTTACTGCAATATACTGATTGTATCATAGGCTTTATTGTTTAGTGTATTCAAAAGCTTAGTAGCTGAGTAAATTAAAAAACTTTGACTAAAAGTCGAAATATTTATAAAAAAAAAGGAATTTGTAAAACTTTTTACTGTTTTTCTTCTTTCAAATTTGGAAAAAAATACCGTTGAGAACAGTTCATTATTTGCTCATGTAATCGATGTTTCCACAAAAACATAAAGAATCAGGATTTACCATAATACGATGTGTGTGGTTGCTGAGAAATGTGTACCGAACGTTGAAAAAGCATTACTTTTCTGGAGTGCCAAAAAACAAAAAAAAATGCATGTTCACCGTTGCCTTAAGGCACTACTCGGTACCTTTTTGTGTGATGTGCAAAAATTAAAAAAAAATTAATAATAATATGAAAAAAAAAATTTTTTTTTCATATATTTTTCACCGACCGACTTAATTTAGGATTTCCTTCAGAGAAGGACTATCACCACAAACACACAAGTACTAATTTCGATTATCGATGATTGTTATTATTGATTATTTAAAATTTATGTAGAGCATATAGTGTATGATATTGGATATGGGTTTGGAGCGTTAAGCCTCAGTTATAATGGTTTCGATCCGATCCCGGGAATCTCGGAGGAGAACATTTTCTAGGCACAATGGTCACGTTTACGTGCATACCAAACCAGTTCACATAGACCGGTATTTTTTCGGTCTTGGATTTATGTGCGCATTATCACAGTACCGAGATTGGTTTGGTTTCATTTGGTCCGAACCAAAATCAGGCTTGGTTATAGTTTATGCCTGCGACCAGACTGTTTTTTTTTTGTCTATTCAGAGTGGCCTGGTCTGCATGTAAACGCGACCAATGATTCCATTCCGACATCCATCAAAGTGACACTGCTGAGGTGTAACTTTGATTTCTAGTGAGGCGAAGGAGGTGGTGAGATTCAATAATTCACCTCTTAGCGTAGGAACGGATAGAAGCACCGCCGACTTAAACTCAAGCCGCGCACATATGACAGTTCGTCGTAAGAAATGCCTCGATGAGTGACGTCACGAATCGGAACAAAAAAATATACCAGTTCAATGGAGAGTCTTTTTTGGAACGGATTCGTAACAATATTTTATTATCCCACAGCGCGATGTTTTAATACAAAACTTTAGAATTGACTCCCCTAGACTCGATACTGAAAAACAAATGTTTAGAATCATAGCAATATGCGATTTGTTTCACATAACAAAAAATAAGCAAAATAACTGCACAATGGCGGACTGTCGACCTTGCTGAAAATTGTTTTTTTTGTATTCCTAATTTTTTCTATGAAAACTCAATTCCAGATGAGAAAAGAAGTCTAGTTCTCATTTTTAAATATATATTTGTAAACTATTTCACTTTGCTGTGCCTAACAAAATTTTGTACTTTAATAGAAAACTTGGTTTTTATCATCCAAGTCACGCAACCCCCATACAAAATTGTTGCGAATCGTATGGAGCTGTCATGTTTGTTATAACTCTAATTTTTTATGTTGATTTCAGCTGCGCGGCTATAGTTGAGAGGGCTATGATAGAAGTTAAAAGTTGGTCAACTTTACCCCTCCGTTTTGGGTCTCGGCTAATTACCGGAACGAAATTCCCTTTATACGTGTGTTGTATGGAGAAACTCAACACTTTCCGTTTTCCGGATCGGATTTGAGTATTATACGCATAAGTTTCTTCTCTTAAGAACAAATATAAGCATACCCTCTAAGAAGCATTGCTCACATATTTGTTAGTGAGAAAACTAAAAAAATATATATATATACTTATATATTAAAAGTGTGTGAGCCCGATTCTCATAAGTCTGAAACTAAATCAGAGATTGCTGTATGTCAAAGATTTTATATTATTCATTTGGGTGAGAAGAGTCCATGAGAGGTTACTCCGGAACTTGACGTGGAGTTACTAAAACCAACTGGTCGCTGTGTTTCAAGCTCCAAATAGCTGCAGAGTTGTAGGCAGGATTTGTATCTACTAGTATGCATGCTGGGCCTGTACCAGTGTATAAACTGGAAGTTTCTGTTGCGGCAGCGCGACGATGATTGTCGTTGTTTCGGCTAATTCAAAGAAGATCGTGTGATTAAACCCTTCTGTCAGAAGCGTACCTTAAACCAATCGACTATTCTGTTTTCAATACATTGCTTGCTTAACTTTGCTGTATGTCAACGGCTATGAAAAACTACTGCTATAATCATTGAATTCAATTTCCGTAGATTAGTATTGTTTTTTTACTGTTTGATTTTCATCGATAATGATTTCATATTCTTCTTATACTATTGGCTCGATTTTTTGGAAAAAATTTCGATCGGTAATCATATCTAAAGAAAATCCTTGTCTTCTTTGACTATTCGTCTTAAATAGATCAATATTACATATAATAACTTTATATTACACTTTTATAATATATTTTGATGGACCCATTTTGTAAATAATTCATTATATTTATTTTTTCAGAACTACCAGTACTCAAAAGAGCACATCCATCTCCACCTCAAAGACGCTATTTAGCTAGATCGTGTATGAATTCACATAGGCAATATTTAAGTCATAGGTAAGTGATGATTTAATACAATGAGTAAATTACAACTCTTGCTTTACAATTTTTTACTGTATTATTTATAATACAGTATTAATTTATAAAGTAAATTAGATTTTTTCGATTCATTATTGCGTAGTGTGTTACCTTAAATGTTAGGTTGGAATTGTATTCATGTGTACATGTACGAAGATAAACGCAGAAGTACCCGACCTAACAAAGAAAACACAAAAATAGAAAAAAATATATTTACCAGGTGTATAACCTTAAAACGATCGTTTTTTTAGTCAGAAAAACACATGTTTTTTTTCGATGAAAACAAAAACAAATTTATTCGAAGCACTCACTCGAGTGCGTGGCCCATCGGCGAAAACAAGTGGAAGTCAGAAGCGGCCAGGTCTAATGAATTAGTGGGAGGGGATAGCACCTCTCAACTGAGTGTGTCCAAGTAGTTGAGCAGTTTTAAGGTGTGAGATGATGCGTTGTCGTGGAGGAAAATCACCTTGTCATATCTTTGTTGATATTATGGCCTTTTTCACGAAGAGCACGGCGCAATTCGATCAATTCGGCACAGTGATCCCACCCGACGAGAAAAAAGAGTAGCAGAATCAATCAAAAATAGTAGTAGATTTAAGCAACAAGGGAGTAGGCATATACATATGAAAGAAAATACGGCTTTTTACAGTTTTATACTATAAATCAAATTGTTTGGCAAATAATGCAAGCAGGAAAATGACCTGTCTGCTACCGTCTGTGTGAAGAATTAGAATGGCGGCTGTATTGCCATGACAAGCGAATATGTTTTGTACCAAAATTTCAAACGGCAGAAAAAGGAGTATATTTTGTTTACTCCGGAGTAGATGATTTAGAGCACAGAAAAGGAGTAGATCTACTCCGATCGGAATACGGTGGGATCACTGATTCGGCATCGACAGTTTCACCAGGTTTTAAGAGCTCAACGATATCCTGCTGATCCAACCAAACGCGCGTCCTGTCGCGCAGGTCAAAATCGCCGTTGATTCCGCTAAAAGATTGTTACCATAGGCCTCCACAAGCAATTCCTGCTATTCAGCAGCCGTTTTCTTCAAATGGAAAAAAAGCAGAGCTTCCCGCATATGCTCGTTTTCTGGCAAAAAACTCGTTGAATGAAATTTGTGACGATGTGCACTGATTAATGCTAAAAACTAACGAACCCTTAAATACAAAATAAAAAATGGCGTCCCTAGGTTTTGTAACACAACCGCTAACGCTATTATAAGATATTTATATATATATATGGAGATGACAAGCATTGTGTGGAAGGCGAACGTCGTCGCACTCACACTCAACACGCAAAACAACAACCATTGACATAACGACTCTGTTTTTTTTGTCATATTTAGATTGTGTCCCGCTCTTAATGCATGTTTATCAACAACAATTTTATATAACGACCTGTCTTACTTCTCCGGCTTCAAAGTGATTTATTGAAAATCGGTGGCTTTGTCATCTTCAGTATCTCTATGGATACACTTTTTCTAGCGATATTGAAAAGCTTCGATATCCTCGAGTTCGCACGACCAACCGCAGACTTTACCTCATCACAATTGGCCAATATCTTAGTACCGAAATATTTTTTCAAGGTTGAAAAGAACAAATCCGAGTGCGAAAATAGATGTGTGAACTAGTGCAACGTATTGAAAGAACAAAACTTTCGGAATTTCAGTGGTTTCATTAAAATGTGGGATTTGACATTTTATTTCGGTTCAGTACTGGAATGATGATTTCACTCGTTTCTTATGATTTTCTCGTCTATATCGTTTTTTCCCTGTCGTTTGAAGCGATTTTGAGCATATTTCAAATAAATTGTTAGTCAGTTAAATTATTTAATTTTAATTCCGTGCAGTTTTTTTTGTTGAGTTTTTTTGAATTGAAATTTATATTAAAAAAAAAAACATTACAAGTTGACTTACATGGAAAAGGAATTAGCTCAGAAAAGCAATTTCTTTTTGTTTTTTTTATAGGTAATCTTATGGTTATGTTACCTCTGCCCCGAAATCTTGCTATTTCGCAAATTTACTAGATTCTCCATACGAAATATCAATAGATTGCGAGATTAAGACATATTTCATCACGTTCACATTTCACTATAATATTCACTGTGATATATTTGAAATTACTTGCACGGAATACAAAGCTTAGAATTAAATAATTTGTATTCTTCTTATTCAATACAAATTTCCATCACTATAAAATCTTAAAAAATAAGTTAAACAGTTTCATACAACAATCCGTTGTTAAATTATTAAATATGAAACGAAATCTAGCCTTCAATATCCAGACTCATTTGCTGCTCTCGTATACCCTTTCCTATGCTAACTGCGTTCAAAATGGTTCTAATATTATATCTCTAAGCAAATTCCAAGTTTCAACTTCTATTGTAAGCAATACAACAATTTTTTTCTTTTTGAAAATCCATCGCAATTTGGTTAACACACTCCGACAATTGTTGAGCTATTAAGGGGTTAGGCCAGTCTAGAGCCCTCAAAAAAGACCTAACTTTAACAATTTATTCTGGGAGTAAGGAAAAAGAAATCGAATTTATCTCTTTCAGGCTTTATTAAACATGTATTTGATTGTATACAAAAAATTTTATATTGACATTTCGATACAAAATGGCGGCTACTGGGCCAATCTTCGGAATCACCTTTTTCAAGAGGGCCTCTACGGGCGACGGTGATTCTAGGAACTCGTGCTATCTGAAGCAAAGTTAAAAACTGGATCTTAATCTACATAAGATTTGCTAGTAAAGTACGTACGTTTTCAGCTTTACATCAATTTTTCGCAAAATGGCGGACTTTTTAAAAAGAAGTTCAATTTTTGACCGAAAAATAGCAGTAAATTGTTTATAAAAAAAAGTTGCTATGATAACAAAAAAATCGTACGTAGTTTACTAGATAGTGTTACTGTGAAGCTACAGTTAAAATTTCAAGTGGATACGTGCGATAGCCTCCGAGTACCATCGTCGCCCGATTTGAAAAATGCAATTTCGAGAAAAACGCGTTTAAAGTTTTACGTGCTGAAAATTTTGTTATATGTACCTTCAGCTGACTGACCCACACATACAGCATATTAATGAACTAGCACCTCCTAACGGCCTTTTTGGGAACCATTACAGCCATCAGACCCCATTGGTACATTAGTGCAGAGGGCAAGAGTCATAAAAGGGGGAGAAAGGGGGAGCAGGTACAAAATGCGCTCGTCGGCTTCGACACTACAGCGGATTGGACAAGGAAAATTTTTTCTACTATTCTACATTGAATAACTTTCTTATGACCCTAAAGTGTACTTTAAGCCAAAAAACAAAAAATTAATTTTTTGAAAATCCTAGACTGGCCTAACCCCTTAATGAGTTAAAATTTGTTGTTTGGGCTATTAGTTATTTCTCTCAAATCAAATGTTCGGATTATTCTGAACAAATTCTCCAATATCAAAATTAAGAATTCTCATTTTATTTTTAAAACTCTGCAGTATGTACCGAAATTTTTTGTCATCGAAATTTTTCTATAATTTTCAAATTTCAACCTGTTAGTGTTCTATCAAAAACTCAAAGTCATGCATAGATGATTCAATTAATCAGATTGCATAGAGTTTTTGTTTTTAGCAAAACAATTTTTTTTGGCTTTTGCAATTTTTAAAAAAGATTTTATTGTAGAAAATAGTTATTTTAATTTCTTGTTTTTTGAATGAACTTTTGAAATAAGGGGTGTGTCGAGAGTCTCAATCGGAAGACATTGATAAAATACAATCAGATACAGTAAATGGGATCCTGTATTTTTATTGGCTATAATTTTGATTAAATTTTATTTTTAAACTGAATACTAGAGTTTTTAATTTTAATGGTCGAGCCATTTGAGCCGGAAGAAACCGTCTATCTATACTGTTTCAGTCAGGTAACAGTAAAGCTCTCCAAAGCATGTACAAAAAGGTATGTGATATTGCGTTTTAATTGTTAAATTGTTCCCGAAACACAAATGCTGATAAAATTATGATCTATGCGTAATTAAACAAAAAATTATGTTAACCCGAGAACACCACATTTCATCGCTTGACAAGATTCGAGCAAATATTCGCATTATGCCAAGTAGTGTGGAGTTGCTCATTATAAAAATGCATACAGTGTATTTCTCCCCTAGATATATCGGTCTTTTGAGGCACTATAGAAGATTAACATTTGTGAAGCAAGGAGTACAAATCGATCCACACATTCCTACTCAAAGATAAAGTGACTTATTGTGTTGTGCAGGACAACAATTTCAAAAAAGGTTCATTCAAATATTATCTCGGTATAATATTTAATTATAAAAAATTTCTTTCATTTCAAAACTGTTAGCAAAATATTCGGGACCAAACCATTCACGATCTTTTTTGCTTGTGACAATCTAAAAAATCCATTATTTGTCAAAATATTTGGAACCGTTATTAAATATATTCTTTAAACTGATTTTATCATCTCAGTACGCTGTCAGCAACTCGAAAATTTAGAAACCGAGTCTCAACTCCCTGATAGTACAGTGTACTTCTATTGGGGGCAACAAAAATGAAGCATACATGCATTATGAAAAGAGGAATATTTCAGTTTTACATTGCGAGCTAGGTGTTCGCCGGGATTTCAAGTAAAACATAATTTGATTATAATCAATAGAAATAAGAACGTTTTAGTTTTTTCTTCTTTTTTCTATTTATTAATTCGCTTTCAATAATCACAAATAATCGCACTACTAGCCACGCTTTCCGTTTTATAGACTACTTGATCGCTACCAATCAAAAAAGCTACCAATCAAAATCGATAACAAATACTTTCACGTAGAACTGCGTCTTGCTTTCGCCGTACTAAAAACTTTATCATTCACGCGAAACTCGTCATCACAAATCCTCTTACGACTAAATTTTCAGTTCTCCAGCCATAAAAATGAAATAGTTCTCACGACAACACTCCGGTATTTGCAAACTTAAATAAGTTTAGAATCGATTCATTATTCGTGGATCTACAAATGAACTACTTTCAAGTTCTGGACACTCAAAGAAAGATAACATACAAGAGACAATGAAATTACCAAATTGCTGACTGTCATAGAGTTCCTTTATTTTTTGCATAATTTATTTATTATAGTTTTTGCTGGATTGGTAGGATACAAGCAAGTATTGCAAAAATTACAGTCCCTCTAAAGTTATTGTTATAATACATGTATACTTTGGCAATCCGAACACGTTATTACATATTTACATTTAAGTTTCCAGAAAAGAAAAAATAACCTTGTAATATTTTAGAAAGCTCTATCTACTTCTCGTATATCTAGACACTTCACGTATATATGTAATAGGTTCTTCTGCGTTCCACCCAAAAAACCCAATAGGCTGCAAATTTCTCGACTCAACACATGCAGTTTATAAACGCCGAAGGGCCCGGGTTTATATTGTGAAAGTGAAACTATGATCTACGCGAAAGTGTATTTATAAATACGAATTTATGTTTCACGCAATATTTATTATACACTAGCCGCGGCTACGCTCACGTTGTTCCATCGCCCCTGTTACTTCTTTCTATTGGTCCTGTTTCTCCCGTTAATACATTACTCCCGTTTCGGGTACACTTTCTCAGCTCAAGGAACTGGAGACATTAATGCCATTTTTCACTTTTTATTTTTCTCCATCCCCCATCCACCATCCTTTATTCATCCTCCATTCTCTATCCACCATCCTCCATACTTCATACACTCAAATGTTGAAATAACTCGCGAACCAACAATTTCGGGAATATATAATTATGTTTCATCGCCCCTGTTACTCCCGTCACGTGTTTGGTAGTAAAATCGTAACAAATAAATTAGAAAAATCATCACACATGTTCGCGATCGGCAGGATTCGAACCTACGCTCCCAGAGGGAATCATCTGATTTCTAGTCAGGCGCCTTATCCGCTCGTCTACGACTGCCTGTTGTAAATTTTTAATTCTAAGTCAGGTTCAACTGATTCAACTTATTAAAGTTAAATTCATTTTATTTATAACAAATACACGAACCATATTTCGGGAACATAATTATGTTCTCGACCTGTCCGGTAGTCTCGAGAATGTCCATGCAAAATTTGGGAGGGAACGGTTCACAGGTGTGGATTTTAATCGAGCTCGATCAAAAAACTGACTTATTTTTATATATTAGATTACAAGTGTTTCGAAGAATTCTGGAACAAAGTTCGTCGTTCAAAACTGTTCAACACGCTTAAAAAGGTCTTTAAAATTTGCAAAGTTGAGCTTGGTATTTGGGATATAAGTATTCGTGCAGTTTTTCGGTTATTTCATACAGCTCACTCGCCGAATTCTGCAACCAACTATCTGGCAACCGAATTTCAACTCGTCGCGATAACGGATATGTATACATTCCTTTAGGGAATTTGGGTTAATTCGGTCAAAAAAAGGCATATATTCAAGAATTTTTTTTCGATACAAACGTAATGCTCTGGTTAATTTCATTTCATTTTTATATTTTAATACAACGTCTGAACTATAATCAAAAAAAAATTCATTTCAAAATATTTATAAATAAGCCATAGAGTAAGTACTAATAGAGGGACAACTCTCTAACATTGTCTGATCCGTTACTTATGGGCAACAAAAGCGACTTTGGGGGAAGAGTAAGGAGGTTACTGTTTTCGTACTTGAAAGCTTTATTCAATGCGTACGATTCCCCTTCCTTGATATTTTAAATTTTCGTTTAACGGCCTCGACCTCAAATTTTCCCGCCATGCGTGTTCGAATGCAAGTATCTTTTGATCTATTGAATTGCAATGTTTTAAGTAACTAGAAAGTTTAGAGTAGTGACTTTTAAGAAACTGCGGATTAGATGGTGGTAAGGGGAGAGAGCATCACCAACCGCATACTAAAGGATGTTGAAGCTTGGAACTTATGTAGATTTTTGATTGTGGAGCCGTTTGAAAAAATATGATATATAAAAAAAAAATTCAGTATAACGCAAATAATGGAACCACAGATAGGAAAAAATTGTTTATTTTATTTTGTTCAGCTATGACCAAAAACACTTGTCCGTTCGTTTGTTGGCAGGATAGCTCAGGAGCGGATAACGGTCACATATTTTCACGATCAAATATGTTTTGTAAGACTAAGTTAATTTCATTCCTTTCTGTATCTCTTATACTAAAGTCCTTAAACAAAGTCCTTAGACGTATTAACGATTCTTCAAGTTAGGAGACTAGTAACATTATGCATTCTTTAATGTTTCAATATTAAAAAACATAAAATCAGGCAAATCGAGGGATAAATAACTGTTACAGAATTCGCAATCAGGGTGCAGGTGGTCAAAATTATGAAGGCTCGAATTTTTTTTAAGAATAGTTAAATAAAAAATGTCAATGACGAGCAAACAAAATACATAGGTGTAGAAGTACTAATGGCGAATGCCTTATTAAATGAATGCACGAATTCATTTTTATTAAAGGTTAGTGAAGAGCAAAAATAATAAATATCTATTATATTTTTTGTACTATTATAATATCTTACATAATACTATAATAAAAATAAGCTAATATAGGTAGTTTGATACATTGGTGAATATATGTGTTATTTTAAAAGAACAAGTTCAACAAAAACGGGAAAAAATATATTATACGATAGATGAATAGGAAAAATCGGCTATTATTTTAAACATCTAAGATACAAAATTAATAAATAAAGTTATGTTTCTTGCAAACAAATAAGAAAGACCAATGACCAGCGCATACGTAAATATTATGAAATAATGTGCTAATGTACATAAATTGCAAATGTATTAATAAATTAATGTTTTTATAGTAATAAAAGGTTAATGAAGAACATTTTGATTAAAAAAAAAATATCGTGATTAATAATATCTTATATAATATAATAATAAAAATTAAACAATATAGTTAATATGTTAAATACATCAAATTAAAAAAAAACTAACAAAAGCCATTATGTGATAAAAAAAAAGGCTTTATTTATTCCACAACAATGTGGCAGTCCTATTTCGAACCCTAGTACAGTGGAACCCGGTTGTACCGTACCTTAAGGGAACCACAAAAGTAGAACATTATAACCGATACTACGTTATAGCCAACATATAAACGTTTCAAATTTATGCACGGGGATTGAAAAAGGTACTTTATAACCGAAAGAACATTATAAAATTGCACTTTATAACTGTAATTGTTCTTTTTAAAAAAAAAATCCCTATTAGTCAGCCGTCATAAATAAATGTTGATATCCCGATATATTTTAGTTCTCCCAGGTTTTCTTGAAGAACCCCCATATATCGATTAATATGTACCTATATGTATATTTATTTTTGAGGGCTGAGTAAAAAAATTTTTTTTTTTTAAATTCTTCTTTAACATTTTTAAAAAAGTACTTACATATTATGTTTTGAAATGGGACAGCCGAACGAAATATTATAATAGTACTAACATATGCATCCAAATATTAACTATAATAAAATATATTAATATTTTTAGTTTTTAGAAGTTTATTATAAATTTTAACCCTTAGATCGCGAACCGTCGATAAATCGACTCTCTATTAATACTCTCTATTAATAGGTATTTTGTATTTATAAATGTTATTAACTTATTAAAAACGTTATAAATGCGCGCGCTACGACACGTCCGCACAGATCGATACCTAAAATCAAAGTGCGCAATAGTCGATATTCCGACGCTCCGCAATTTATACGCATTAATATAGAGTCGATTTATCGACGGTTTGCGCTCTAAGGGTTAAGCTCGTATATTACTGCATATTTAATTTCTAAAAGTATTTTTGTTTTCTTTCTAATTAAATTATTTTTTTCGCAAAAGGACTGAGTAGAAGGATTTTCCAAGCGAGATCCCCATATACAATGCTTTCGCAATAATACTAATATAGTATAGTCCACAAGATTTCTAATAGGACTAAGACATGAGTACTTTTCATAGTCAGTACTAGTACTTTTAGTTGTGCTAAAATAAAACAAATGGGATTTTGTTGCTGTAAGGCATTCATTTGAAATGTGTGCTTTAATATTTCGCATATGAGGAGTATTATCGAATGTTTGTTTGAAAATATTTAATATTACATCAAAAATTTTCATAAAATAGTCTGACGGATTTTTTAAATACAATTTATGCAGATCATTTTCATCTGTTTCTTGTCCTTCAATGGGTGTTTTATATACGACTTCATCGAGTTGGCATTCTTCATTTCTCCCATAGTTTCGGTAATATAATAATTTCTTGGAGAGATTTGATGAGTTGATGTGATCTTTCGTAAATCTTTGTTCGCAAGCCTCGCAGTTGTGTTTATGGAAAAATTTATATAAAACAAAACCAGCAAAATATCTCCCTTCCTAGAAGCAATGTCAATAGGTTGTGGAATAACTTCAATTTTAATGTCTTCTGAATTTAAAATTTCTGGAAGAATATTATCAATTTTTTTCTTGCATGATCTCATGCCAATTAACATTCAAGAACTCGTCCTTATCGACCTCACAGTTGGATCGAGCAGAAGGTCGTATAATACGTATTGACGCAATTTTACCCATGATGTAGTTGAGTTCACTAACCGAAGGATTTGGATGGTGGATGGATCAGGGAAAATAAATTTTCGACAGCGTCTTGATTGACTCTATTAAGGAAAAGGTGTTCAACATTAAGGTCACCCAAATTTTCCAACAGTAACAAAATACCGTTAATGGTTTAAATTAGGCTTGTGTAGTTCGGAAGATCGCTCCCAGAAGTGAAATAAACGAACTAGTTTGCAGTGACTTCCGGTCCTAGTTCGTTTGTTTGACAGTAGTTGGTTTTTGTAGGTGATCCGAACTTGAAAGGAACTAGTAGGGCTGGGGACGGACCTTACATTCAATCCGAACTTGAAAGGAACTAGTTCCTTCCGGCTGGGCGACCTTTTTTTTTTTTTTAGGTCCTCACATTCAATCCCAATTTCAAACGAACTAGTTCCTTTTTTTTTTGGTGAACGATGAACTACAACAACGAACTAGTTCGCGGTCACTAAGGTGAACTACAATGCGCAAGCCTAGTTTAAATCAATCCTCTTTTCCATGAAGAAATATTTTCGGCATCCTGTGGATATTACGGAGATATTTCTTCATTTCAACCAGATAAGCATATGGTTTCGTTCCTTTAGCAAGTGGTTTTGCCATTGGGTTATTTGTATGTATAGTCTTGCTATTTAGTACATCGAAAAGACTATTCATTTTTCCTATAAAATAAGCAGTACTTTTCGGTACATTTTTGGAACGGTCTTGAAATGACCTGAGTCATTATGCGTAAGAATAGAAGCAGCCGTAGATCCACTCAATGTTTGTATAGCACCAGGAACAGACATTTGCTTATCTTCTATCGGGTGAATGTGAGATGGGGTTAATTTTGTTGCAGATTTCGTTGGGCAATAAAGTTCTAACTCGTATACTTGAACTATAACGTCCCACATCGCCATTACTTCTTCTCGTACATGATGTTCATTTGTTTCGCTCTTCCATACAAAATTATGTTTGAACAAGGACGTTCTACAATTTTTCCATATACATATGTGGAATGTCATAAAAACTAAAAAAAAAATTATCTTTATAGATGAAATATGGTGAATTTTCTGTAATCCTTAAACTCTTGTACAGAGTTCTATTATTACTTCCTTGGTCACACGTTATGCATACAATATTAATACCAATATTTTTGGCGTTTTCTATTACTTGAAACAACAATTCCTTAAGCCTATTGCCATTTATCCCATTGACGGATGCACAATACCCGAGAACATGTTTTCTCGGCTTAAGCAAACCACGAACCATGAAAACTATAACATGTTTTTCCAATTGGTTTTTGCGTTATTTACCATTATCATAAACTCCTACTTGGGCAGCATTTGTATTATATTTAAGATCTTGTCTAATATACACTTCATCGAAGACAAGAACACCGAATAATGCTTTAAAATCCATTTCCTCTAATGCTCGCGAAATAAAAGGATACAATTCTTCATTGTGCCCAGGTTTGAGATGTTTTATAGTGATCCAATTGATAAGAGATGTTTTACAAGGAAGATTTAATTGTAAATCATTTCTTATAAATCGGTAGCATGTTGGAGAACGTAAAAAAATACTCAATGCAACTGTTTTTTCATCGTTGGAATAAGGAGCATTTTTTTTCCTCGTCAATGGTTTTAGAACTGTTTTTGTATTTTTGTTATAAGCCTTGGAAGTGGAATCTATATAATTTGAGCTATGTTCTTTGAATGTATAAGATGCCTTTCTTTTTGAGTTGATTATTTTTATTTTCAAAATTTTATTTTGTTTGGTTAATGCGACTTGTTCTTTTTTAAGTTTGTTAATAGACTGAATATAAAATTTTACATTTTTTGCGTATTTTTCGCAATTTGAACAAGAAGCTTCGATTTCGTCGTCGCAAGAACTCCTGTGTAGTTTCTCAACTGGGGTCCGACAGCGAACTTGTGGTCGATTTGTAGTTTGATAACTATTTTCTTCCTCTACTTGAATGTCTTCTGGATTTCTAATTTCATATAAAGAAGGCAGATTTAATGTTGGCAGCGTATTTGCATATAACCGGTACTGTCCAGGAAATAAATGAGTAAAATGATTTTGGCAAATGTAAGATCGCTTCGCGAGATTATTTTCATTCAAAAAACAAAGATCAATCCATTTTTTTCGTTTCTCTTCATTTTGAGTACTTTAAAAATGTAGTTTCGGGTTATCATCTTTTGCAATGTTGCAAGTAGGAACTGCACATTTGATACCAGTTCTCTTCTTTTTGCTACTGATACTGTCCATTATAAGCTAAAAAAAAATTCCAAATAACATTTCAATAAAAACATTCCGCATTTAAGATAGGGCCGAATCGAATCGTGTCATACTTTTGATGAAATATATCGCGCCTATAGTAATTATAATTTATATCTTTAGTTATGGAAAGAAACTATAACAGAAAGTATATGATCTCAGATGCCATGTTAGGAATCAGGTGAACTCGGACCACTTTAACTAATCAGTATGCTTAAGGGAGAGTGGCTATTATTTAAAATTTATGTTATGCTACCCCACAATAGTTTCAATTAGTGTAAGAAATATTTTGGGCTCAATTTATTGTACTCTCTTATTTCATCTAGAGCATAAGCACGATTTCATGCAGGCATGAACACAGACGAAAATTTTGGAGTCAATAACCAAATTTTGAAAGAGGTTTTCAGAAAACCAATTCAAATTTAACGTAATTAAGTATCTCGTTTTAAGAAATGAAATTTCTGTTTGAAAGTTGTGAATATTAGTAAAATTAAGGTTAGGGCTTACATCTCATTCGTGTTCACACCGAATTCTACCACACTATTCCGTTCATGAAATAAACTCGCAGAAATTGGACCAGATTAAAAAAAAACGATATATGTATTTCTTATTATGTCTGGTGAGACAACTTATTAATCTTATATGTATTTTCGTGAGTACGTAACGTGAAATATGCTATATGAATATTACCTACGCACAAAAACAGCTGACACAACACTGTATGAGCCATTTATTTTGAAAATGGAAAAGTCCATTTCGCCTTTAAATCGATATGCTTAATACTATCGAAATGCTGTTTAAAAATATTCATGCCAAATTTCGGGAAAATTTACTTGATTCTCAGAAAGTTCCTTCGTGTTGTATCGTTACAATGTCACAACAATTTTTTGTTTTAAAAGTGACTTATTCCACTTTTAAAATCAACAGCTCATATTTAGAAATAAAAAACAATTACAAAATAAAAAAAAGTCTATTAAACGGAAATCAGTAAACATTTACTCCAATTCTAATGAGATTACTGCACCACGTAATGTCGACCATTTAAAAAAAATTAACTTCAAATATTTCTTACCCTCTTTTTATCCTTTAAAATAAAAATTTCACCAGAATTAAACTGAAACAACAATGAATGAACTTAACATCATTTAAAATTGTTCCCCTTTTCAACTAAACTCAAGCTTTTGCAACTAGTGGGTAGAAAAGCTTTTTTATACGAAAGAGCTTCCCAGGCCAGAATTTTCAAATCGAATGTATGAAAAACGAATCAGTAGTGAACGGCTATGGGTTTGTTTCTCTATTAGGTCTTTCTCTATGAATAAGCCAGCCAATGGCCCCGCAGGTGCCTCAAAAAAAAGTGCACTACAACTTGAGACTGGATCATCCGAATCAAAAAAATCTAATTGCGTTTGATAGGTGAGATGTTTCTCGAGGTAATGACGTCGAGTTTTTTTTTTTTACCGATTTTTTTCCATTGTTGGTAGCACTTGGAAGTCAAAAACGCGATTTTTGATAAAAAAAAAAATCGTTTTTTATTGTAAAATAAAAAATAATTGTAAAATTAAAAAAAACTCTTCGTCACTACCTGCTGACTTATGTGTAGAAATAGTGTAAATTTCAAAAGAATCTGTGCATTAGATTTTGAGTTACAGTGCACAACGACTTCAAAGATGACGAGTATCAGAAAAACGCTTTAAAGTCTTGCACACTAGGCGGCACATACGATAACGTACACCTCTAAATTGCTCATAACTCCGATAGTTTTGCTCCGATCGACTTGAAATTTTGACACAACATTCTTGCAATGTTATACCTACATTCATTTAAAAAAAATATGCCAAAAAAAAATTTAAATACTGTACATCAAAAATTGGTTTCTTCTTAGTGATCCAATGTAAATTTCGTATGTGTGCACCATGATAAAATTTCATCATTTGCAAGTCCAAAATATTTGGTTTCTTTTATCTTTGTAATTTCTGTACCTTGCATATTAAGGGGTAACACCACTGTAACAGCCTAAAAAGTCTCTTTTTCGACAATTTCTTTTTTAATGGAAGAAAAGGAAATAGACTATATAGACTATATTTCAGTGATTGGCGAGTATTTGAATAATTTTATTCAAGTTTCGACCAAAAACAGGACAGTTATTTGCTAATAACTAGTAGTCTGGGTAGCTTAGAGGCTACAGCACTTGCCTTCGATGCCCCTTGGACCAGGTTCGAATCTGCTTGACGACAAGTAATTTTCGAGAATGGTATTGGGTGCCGGACTACCAGTTCACTCAGCTGTAAACAAGTACCTCAGCTAAAATCGGGGTAATAATCACGGATGAGCGTGTAGCTGACCACTTCATCTCCTAGTGTTCCGTTGGTCTCGCAATGGAGTAACTCTAGCATTACTTCAAGGCCTAGGCCCGATTTGGGGTCTTGCGCCATTGATTATTACTATTATTTGCTAATATCTATTTTTTAAATCAACGTATCGAAAATTTCGTACGTGTTTCTCTTCGGAATATTATTTTGAAGATATGGTAAAAAATTCTAAGGAAAAGAATGAAAATTGGTCGAGCTATGCTGCGTGCTGATTTCGAAAATCGTGTTTCGAGAAAAACGAGTTCAAAGTTTTGAAATGTGTTACCAGACATGAACAAATAAAAATTCTACTTTTAAAATTTTTCACCATTAATCTGCTACTCCATGACCATAAAGCTGCACTTCTAAGCTGGAATATTTCTATTCAATCTCTTTCCTCGACGATTAAATTGTGGAGCGCGCCTATTTTGCCGCATCTTCCAATGTACGCTCAGCGTACTGGATTCGCTTAACATCAGCTTCGTCGCCAATAACCACACCTTCGTAATCCGTAGTATGTCAGTCCATCATTAAAATTGCATACAGCGATATCCGTTGCTATATTTAGGATTTTCTTGCCACTTGAGTAAAATGTTGACGCTATACTAACGTAATTCTGTGTGAAAATACATCCAATGGAACACAAAAACTTTCTAGTGATATCTATTAGCGTATTCGAGATGTTACAAACCAACAGGATGGATACCTGATCCCACGCAGGAAGTCGTTTCAAAGCAGCAAGACGCGTTCGGCAAAGAGCTTGAAATAGCAGAATAAAATTGATTTTCATGTTTTAAACTTTTTCCCTCATATTCTCCAACGGCTCAAACAATTATTTAAGCTCAAAAACAAAAAATCCTTTTTTTTTGAAAATTTTACAGTGGTGTAACCCCTTAAGATTAATTTTCTTTGTTATGAAAGCGATCCATTTAAAATTATAATAACGATGTGGGTGGCCTTTTTTAGCAATTGGCTGTTGGCGCTTCGAATTTGTCTCAAACTACCTACCTTGTGTTTTAGATATCATTGTGAATGAGGTCTGATTGCAATCGGTTCTTGAACTACATATTATGGAGATGTAGATATTGATTAATATTAGCTATATGTGCAGATATCTTAACAATTTCTGGTCAAGGAAGCTACCGCTTTACTCGAAAGGATAATAGTCTACTCGATAAACAATGTTTTCTCTATTAACAACGATTTTGATTTGTTTTTGTCTTGTGTGTGAACTCTTAATCATGCGTCTCATATACAGCTTCCGCAGCGCTTTAATGTTAGTATTTTATAACAAAATACATAGTAATTTTGCGATAGTAACGTATATATTAATTTCTTTTCAGGACTTCAAAATTTTCCAGTAATAGGCACCGGAAACTTCAACCATTTAGGGAAACGTGAGGCATTAGCGATTGCTATAAATTAGGAGCCCCGTTATCTTATTCAATTTATAATAATACCAAAAGAAATCTACAATAAACATTAAAACTGAAACTATAAAACTAAAACAACTTTAAACATAACAAGTTACACAATACGACGCACGCATTATCCAAAATACAATATTCCTACAGCTACAATCGAATTTGGAGTAATTACCCATCCTGAAAGGATTAGAAGAAAAACAAAAATTAGTAATTGATGGTTTAAAACCAAATATTTACCGAAGTGCATAACCTCCACCAAAACCATATAACGTTCATATTTAGTGGTTTGTAGTTTGAAAGTGAAATCCACTGTTTTATAATTGTTGCGATCGTACTTCTAAAATCACAAAATTCAGTGTACGAAGAAGGTTATATACTTCCTACGTAATAAATCTTATAAAAAACTTAATGAATTTATCACTAATAATAAAATCAAATATAGAGCCAATAACATATTTAGCTATTTGGTACAGTAGTAACAAAAAAAAGGCAAATGATTTGAGCTAAGAGAGCTGTGAAATAGCGCTGGAATAAGCTATTGCAAGACGAAAAGAGCACTTTTTGGATTTTGAAGAAAAGTATTGGCTATTTGCGTAGAATCATTGGTCAACAAGAGATCGGAAAACATTAACCATAACCCGAAAAAATCAACAGTAAATCGAAATTCGCTTTAAGTAAATCGAAAAGGCTTCAATATGGCTACTCTCAATGTAAACCGTAATGTTACCGATTTATTCTATCGATATAAAATGCCTCGCATCAATGCCAAAGTAGAGGGAAAAGGTAACGGAATTAAAACTGTTATAGTTAACATGATGGAAGTGGCTAAAGCAATTGGACGTCCTGCTACGTATCCTACCAAGTATTTCGGATGTGAATTGGGAGCTCAAACTCAATTTGACTACAAGGTAAGGTTTATTATTTATTTTAATCTACTTTTTCATAAATTCGTTTAAATGTGCGCTACGCTTTGAATTGGGATCTTCGAACTTTTAGCGAACTTTTTAAAAATAATAGAGTATTGTTATCGGCCTGAAATATAAAAAAAAACTACCCTGAAATTTTGTATTTTCACGTTTTAGGACTAATAGACCCCAAAAAAATCTGTCTTTTCACCTTACGCAAAACCATTTGAAAGCGCGTAGCTCACAAACCCTTGAGATATTGCGTTAAAATGTTAATGATAGATAAAATTGGTGAACCCCTACGAGTGGTATTTTGGAGGGGTGGAGGTTGACGGGGTAACGTTTTAGGTGAAAAACTTTGGTTTCTAGATCTCAGCAACCGATTATGCTAGGAGGCTGAAAGTTGAAACTTATGTGGTACTATGATAGAGGACCCGTTTACAAAAAAAATTGTCGATAGGTGATGAGGGGTGTGCGAGTAGGGAGACGCACTTGAAAGCTTCTAAAATCAATATATCCTGAAGATTGAAGTCAGATGGCTGAAACTTTCAAGTTATCTTAAGGGGTCGTTTAGAAGGCAAAATGGCAAAATGGGCTTTTTTTTTAAAGCGAAATGAAGACAACGCTCTGTATGAATATATGTACATACATATATCAGATAAGTTTGTTAAGGTATTTTTCATGAACATTTCAGAATTATTTTAGCTAAAAAATATTTATTAATTAATGCAATGAAATGAATGTAAACTATCGGTTTTTTAAAACATGACGTTGCGGTGACCCTGATAAGTCGTTGTCATTCTATCTGAAATCAAAAATGTCAAGATATTATATTAATAGATGACCATGGCTTGCGATTGACAGAAGCGTTTTAAAAAATTTTAAATTTTTAACAAAATGTCTATATATGTATATAAAAAAAACGACTTTTTAACATAAAAATCGTACTTTCTTTCTTTCCTGAATGAAACAAAAAGTTTTCATTAAAAAAAAAATCCTTCGTCCAATCACGAGATTCATATATTTAAAATAAGTACACAACATTTCTAGAAGATTGATTGAATAATTTTTGAAATATCGCGATCACCGAATGAAAAAGTGATAATGACAAAAACGCGTTTAAAGTTTAAGCTTACTGTTTCGGGACAAGTGTACGGCCGCGAGTACAGTCACTCAATAGCCTGTAACTCTGGAAACATTTCTTATAAAATTTTCACACAACATTCTTAGAAGTATGTACCTACCTTATAAAAAACATCATTTTTGAAAATTGGAGGGTGTGTGATTGGCGCAAGGGAGTGAAAATGATATAATTCTGATTTTAATTTCTCGCAAACCGCAAAGGATAGAAAGCTAAAAATTGAAAGCTGTATAGAGGTACTATAGAGACATCCCAGAAAAGTTTTTTGATACTGGTAGCAAGGTACAGGGATATGGGGGTTGTTTTTCATATCTCTGAAACGGCTTATGCTAGAAAGTTGAAACTTAGTATTTATATGTAGATGTGCTACTAGAATAATTAAATCTTTCGAACTTTTACCCACAAATAGTCGGAGAGCTCGCCACAAAAAATCGCAACAGTTTTGAGAAAGCTAATATTTTGGTATTTGGTTACATTTAGGGTGTATGTGAATATACTAGAGTCAGCAGGTCTGACGTCGGGATACCTGGCTTTGGTGACCTGTCAAAGATGTCAAAAAAATCGAAAAATTTAACAGTTTTGAGAAAGCTGAAAATGTGCCAAAACTTGGTTTTTACAATGAAAAACTGAAAAACAATGGTCAGACACCCCAACAGTGGGACCCACCCAGTCAGCCCCCCGCAAAGGTGTTAAATCGAGTACGTACGATTTCTCTTACTATGCGCGTTATAACCATGCAAGAGTTTTGAGAAAGCTGCAAATTTGCCAAAACTTGGTTTTTACAATGAAAAACTGAAAAACAATGGTCAGACACCCCAACAGTGGGACCCACCCAGTCAGCACCCCCCCCCCCCCCCCGCAAAGGTGTTAAATCGAGTATACGTGCGATTTATCTTACTATGCGCGATATAACCATGCAAGAGTTTTGAGAAAGCTGAAAATTTGCCAAAACTTAGTTTTTACAGTGAAAAACTGAAAACCAATGGTCAGACACCCCAACAGTGGGACCCACCCAGTCAGCCCCCCGCGAAGGTGTTAAATCGAGTACGTGCGATTTCTCTTACTATGCGCGCAATAACCATGCAAGAGTTTTGAGAAAGCTGAAAATTTGCCAAAATTTAGTTTTAACAGTGAAAAACTGAAAACCAATGGTCAGACACCCCAACAGTGGGACCCACCCAGTCAGCACCTCCGCAAAGGTGTAAAGTCGGGTACGCGCAATTTCTGTTACTATGCGCGCAACAATCAAAACTAGTGTCATGAAAGAGTTCTAAGAAAACTGAAAATTCACCACGGGGTAGTTTGTACAATGACAAACAAAAACACAATTGTCAGACACCCCAACAGTAGGACCCAGCTAGTCAGCACCCCCGTTAACGGGAGTGTGCGTAAGAGTTTAAAGAAAGCTGAAATTTGGTACAAATCGATTAAATATAGTTTATGAAAATATCGGTTACATGCACGTAATACGTATAATAATATAAAAGATCCGTTTATGTCATAGTATAATAAAGTACCTAGTATTACTTTAAGGTATTGTACATTTTCCATACGGAATTATATTTTCATATAAATATGTAAGTAAAACTTCAATGAACCAGCGCATTGAAACATAGAGAAAATGTACCTACATAGGAGTATTTTATACCCATCCATGCAAATTGTTGTTCATGCGTAATCGTTTTTTGCGACACCTTTGCGGGGTTGCTGCTCGGGTGGGTCTTGGTAAATTTTCAGCTTTCTTAAAGCTCTTGCATGATTATTGTGCGCATGGTAACAGAACGTACCCGATTTAGCACCTTTGCGGGGGGGGGGCTGACTGGGTGGCTCCCACTGTTGGGGTGTCTGACCATTGTTTTTCAGTTTTTCATTGTAAAAACCAAGTTTTGGCAAATTCTCAACTTTCTCAAAACTCTTGCATGGTTATTGCGCGCATAGTAAAGTAAATCGCACGTATACTCGATTTAACACCTTTGCGGGTGGGGGGCTGACTGGGTGGGTCCCACTGTTGGGATGTCTGACCATTGTTTTTCAGTTTTTCATTGTAAAAACCATGTTTTGGCAAATTTTCAGCTTTCTCAAAACTGTTAAATTTTTAGATTTTTTTGACATCTTTGCAGGGGGCTGACTGGGTGGGTCCCACTGTTGGGGTGTCTGACCATTGATTTTCAGTTTTTCATAGTAAAAACTACGTGTTGGCTAATTTTCAGCTTTCTCAAAACTGTTAAATTTTTCGATTTTTTTGACATCTTTGACAGGTCACCAAAGCCAGGTGTCCCGACGTCAGACCTGCTGACTCTAGTATATTCACATACACCCTAAATGTAACCAAATACCAAAATATTAGCTTTCTCAAAACTGTTGCGATTTTTTGTCTCGAGCTCTTGGACTAAAAATAAAAAAAGTTACGCACAGATTGCTGGCCGATTTTTTATATATATTTTTTAACGCAGTTATTCGATTTTGCTGTAGTGGGAGAGTAATAACCAAAAAGTTGTACCTATAACCATTGTCGTCGCAAATCTACGTCTGAGCGTCGGGCGCAACAATCAACCAATCAGGTTATAGTTCAAGCGACAGGATGCGTCTGCGTCTACCATTCTTCAGCTTTATTCGGTGCCGCAAAATTAAATTACCATGACTTTACTGTCATTTCGAGTTTCATTCACTTTTTACATGCTGGCAATATTAGTAGTGTTCCTAAAATTACTGTTTGATTATTTTATTGACCATGTCTAATCCCTCCAGATTATGAAACAATTATAACATTTAAAAATTATGAACTTTTCTTACAAGTTTGACAGCATTGCAGAAATTGCGTTGGGCATGTAAACTCGGAACTGAAAAGCATGGCAGAGAAATTTGAGTTCGACGCCCAGACTCATAAATGCGACGACAATGGAAAACCACCTTAAAACTAAATTGACCTTATTGGGAATGTAACGTCACTTCGATGCCGATTCCACAAGCGATTGTGAATGTCATCGACAGTTGTCACTTTGATCGGCCTGAAGAAAATTAACATCGATGCAAAAATGAAATGATTGTAAATGAAGGCATGACATGAGCTTAAATTCACAATTTACAGCTGATATATACATATGAATATTAAAATGGTAATGCGTCACGTCGATGTGGTTACACAATCGTTTTTTTTTCGATCGACGTGAATCTGCATCTGCCATTTTACGTCAGGTATTCCGGTATTTCATTTATTCCAGGATCTTTGTTGATTCCAACAGTTGGTGATTCCTGGATTCATATATTGTAAATACGATATAAGCTAACACATCTCCACAGCGTGTATACCGATCCATACTGCGTCTGATCGTGAACTATGGGGATTCCTTTTCTATGGCTGTTGTGTCTATGAAACAAAATGGGTTCCATCCGTCTATATAATACATACGAGTATAATATATTCTTAAAAAACTTATTTGTGTAACGGTTCTTACACACGTTATTAAAATTGGGCAATGTGCAGTAATATTCGTAAATTTTGACGTCATAAATATATGTATAAAGCAACAGGCGATGTCGATCAATTTTTTATCAACTTGTTGCTCAATTGTGATGAGCGATATGGATCAATGTCAAGCTATTCGGCGATAAGGGCTTACACGATAAATTCAATCTATGAAAAATTCATTGATTTTTCGTTGCTCATCCAAGCAATCTGTCAAAACATGACAGGTGCTTCCAAAGTTGTTCGTGTAAGAGTTCCTTTAGGGCCGGTTTCACAGTGCGAGCTTAAGTTTCAATTTCAACTTAAGCCTTTGCTCAAATGTAATCACTGTTTCACAGTAATGTTTTAAGGCTTGAGTAGAGTTCAACTCGAAACTCAACTTAAGCCAGTGGATACGAGAGCTCAAGTTTGAGTTCGGATTTTAAGCAGGCAAAGTGTTAACTGGCAAGTGTAAACTGGCAAGTGTAATTTGAGACTGACGGTTCACCTCAAAAGCCATAAAATGTTGAATCAATTTTAAATGTAATCGTTTTCTAGTTTTTAATGGTATTTTTAAAAATTTTAATAGCATTTTGACATAATTCTTTAAAACAGTGGCCTACACAATTCATAAAGCAGTGTGAAACAGTATTGTCCTAAACCAAAGCTTAAGTTACTGGCTCAGGTTCAACTGAGCCAAAGCTTAAGTTGTAAGCAACTTGGTGCTAGAATTTCCAACAATGTTTTGTACAATAATCAAATATCCCATCGGCCTTTAGAAACTACAGGAGGACCGACTGGGTCAAATACAGGGAAACTCTTAGCGGCTTACTCCCACACACACCGCCACTCGAACCGAGTAGCTCAACTGATCTCGACGGTCTGGTTACCACCTTAACGCGCGCCCTAAACGAGGCAATGTCGAACTCTTGTCCTGAGAGCAGGCCAAGAGGGAGACATAAGCCGCCATGGTGGAACGCAGAACTCGGGGCTCTTAGGAAGTGCTGTAGGCAATGGTTCAACAAAGCCAAGAGCACCAAAGACGTTTGCGACTGGGACTCCTACAAAGGATCACTTCGCAAATACAAATACGAACTGAGAAAGGCGCAACGTAATTCCTGGAGAGTCTTCTGTAGTGAAATAGAAGGTTCCTCCGAGGCATCGAGGCTCCGTAAAATTCTCTCCGAAAATCCAACCACACCATGCTACCTGAAGAGACCGGACGGATCTTGGACTACCTCAAGCAGGGAAACCACTGATCTTCTTCTAGACACCCACTTCCCTGGTAGCTCGCACGTTGAACCGGAGCGGGTAGGCATTACAAGAAACCATGCACCGTTCAACTCGGATGCTCTTATAACAGAGACCAAGCTCCTCTGGGCGATAGAGGGCTTCAAACCATTCAAGTCTGCGGGACCGGATGGAATTATTCCCGCTGAAATACAGCAGACCTCGGATATAATTCTGCCTTGGCTGAAGGTTATACTGAAAGGCTGTCTGGATCTAACCTACATCCCTACAACATGGATGGAAGTTAGGGTGGTTTTCATACCTAAAGCTCTCATGTATGTCCTAAGGATCTCCGACCTATCAGTCTATCATCCTTTCTTCTAAAAACATTGGAAAGACTAATGGATGTATACATCCGCGACAATCTGGACAAGTGATTGCTATCAACATCACAACACGCGTACTGGAAGGGGAGGTCTGTCGAAACGGCCTTACACTCACTCGTGCGCTCCATTGAGAAATCTCTCAGCATTAAAGAATACACCATGGTGGCTTTTCTTGATATCGAGGGGGCTTTCAACAACGTCAGACCAGAGGCAATCACTGACGCACTTTCTACCCTGAAAGCGAGGACTCCACTCGCTTGGCGCGCTGATCAATCTGATGTTAACATCCAGGATTGTGAACACAAAGCTGGGCGAGTCCTCCTCTCGAAGGTTTGTCAGCAGAGGTACACCACAAGGTGGCGTACTCTCCCCTCTTCTGTGGAATTTAGTGGTCAACAAACTACTATTGAGAGTGGAAGGGATGGGCTGCAAAGTGATTGCTTATGCCGACGATGTTACAATTGCCGTCTCGGGGAAGCACCCAAACACACTGAGTGAGATATTGCAGAATGCTCTCTCTATTCTTTCCAATTGGGCTTCTGAATGCGGACTGGGCGTGAACCCATGCAAAACAGAATTAGTCCTCTTCACCAGGAAATACAAAATTCCTCACGTAGACCCTCCTTCTCTGAATGGTACCAGTCTAGTTTTCACCGATAGTGCAAAATACTTGGGTCTTATTTTGGACAGGAAGCTTCACTGGAAACCCAACATTCAGGAACGAGTAAGGAAAGCAACAGTTGCGCTCTACTCATGCAAAAAGGCCATTGGCATTAAATGGGGTATGCAACCCCGGATAGTTCATTGGCTCTACGTGTCCGTCATCAGACCGATACTCATGTACGGTGTTGTTGCCTGGTGGACGGCCTTGGACAAAGCGACTAACCGCACCACACTGGGAAAGGTACAAAGAACAGCATGCATATGCATCAGCGGAGCTCTGAGAACAACTCCCTCTGCAGCACTGGACATGCTGTTCAGTCTGCCACCCTTAGACATCTTTGGCAAGCAAATGGCAGCCAGTGCAGCCATTCGGCTAAAGGCCTCCACATTGTGGACTGACATATGTGCAGGCCACTCAACAATTTTGAGTCACTTCAACATTCCTGAAAACACCGACTACACCCCTCCCAGTTATGACTTCGATAAAAACTTCTCAACAGCCATCCCAACCCGCCTAGAGTGGGAAAGGGACTTGGTACGAACGAAGAAGGAGTCCGCCCACATATATACGGACGGCTCCAAAACTGAAGACGGGGTAGGTGGAGGTGTTTTCTCTGAAATGCTTAATATTAGCAGCTCTTTCCGCCTTCCGGACCACTGTAGTGTCTATCAGGCGGAGCTTATGGCGATCAAGGAGGCCCTGTCCTGGCTAAGGTGTAATGTAATATCTACTAAGGATATTAGCATTTTCACAGACAGCCAAGCGGCGATAAAATCCCTGGAATCGACCTCGACAACATCAAAGGTCGCCGTAGAATGTAGATCATCTCTTAAGGAGATGGCCGAACAGTTCAATATTCTTCTGTGCTGGGTGCCAGGACACATGGATATTCCAGGGAACTGTATGGCTGACGAACTCGCTCGGCGCGGCACTACCCTTCATACTTCGCCGGTATATCAGAACCTGGGTGTGCCTCTCTCCACATGTAAACTGCTACTGAGACTGGACTCAATTGAGAAAACCAACTCAAGATGGGCGGAGGGTACAACATGTCACACTGCGAGACAGATCTGGCCAAAGCTGGATCTTAATCGTTCTAAAAGGCTGACTCTGCTCAAAAGGGCGGACATCAGCAAAACAGTGGGTGTCCTAACCGGACACTGTCTTATAGGTCGGCATGCAGAAAGGCTTGGACTTTTCTCAAACGACTTCTGTAGAAGCTGCCAGGACGAGGAGGAGGAGGAGACAGTCCTTCACCTTCTCTGCACTTGCCCAGCTCTGTCCGTCAGAAGGAAAGCTCATCTCGGAGCGTACTTCTTCAACTGTTTTGGTGAACTTGCCACAATGGAGGTCGCGAGAATCCAACGCTTTATTATAAGCTCTAAATGGTTCGACGAGTAGGACCGGAGTCGAAGATCCTGTGGTACCACAACGGACCTTTTAGGTCTAAGTGTGTCCGTGTTCTCACGGACAGCCACGTGTACCTACCTACCTACCTTTGTACAATAAACTTATAGGTTATAGGTAGTCCTAACTATTTGATTCTTTACTTACGTTGTACACTTTTATAAATTTCTGCTTTATTATTATGTCGTAAATAGTAGTACATATTGGCCTTCGCTTTCACTATTTTTTTACACATGTTGTTTATTAATGAGTAGATACCACTTGTTCATTCTGCAAGGCTATGAGATTATTTATTGTCTTACTTATATATTTTTCGAATTGATAACTATCCAAAGACCTATCGAGACAGTTGAACAATGAACACCACATGCTATATGTATGGTTAAATATGAAATTCATTAAAAAAAACATTTTAAAGCAGATCATAGTTTTTTCAGTATAGTGCGAGTAGCAGAGACATTGCACTTAGAATATTTGTCCCCAAATGCTAATCCTGGCTGTCACTATACTAAATTTGTTCTTATTTATTTTTCAGAATGAACGTTTTATCGTTAATGGATCGCATGATGCCGCTAAGCTTCAAGATCTATTGGATGGTTTTATCAGAAAATTTGTATTATGTCCCGAATGCGATAACCCAGAAACTGACTTACTAGTTTCTACTAAGAAGGGAACAATTTCTCAAGGTTGTAAGGCATGTGGATTCCACGGTCCATTAGAAGTCAATCATAAAGTAAATACATTTATATTGAAAAATCCGCCAAATATGGATCCCGCTTCGCAAGGTTCTTCGTTGACCGAAGGAAAACGGAGCAAGCGCTCGAAAAAAGGTGGCACCGAGAATGGTGGAGATTCTACAAACACTTCTATATCCCAAGTGACATCTGATGCAGATACATCAACTGCAAGTCAAACAGCGGCTGATATTGATATCGCTATTCCCAAAAAATTGGAGGAGGAAGATGACGATGCTAATTGGACTGCAGACGTTTCCGAAGAAGCTGTTCGTGCTCGTCTTCAAGATTTAACCGAAGGCGCAAAAGGTATGACCATATCGGACGATGCTGACAAAACTGAAAAGGAACGCGTTGATTTATTTTATGAGATGGTGAAACAAAAGCGTGATATTGGGCAGTTGGAAAATGTTCAAGTCCACAAAGAACTTGCTATGGAAGCCGATCGTCTTGATGTTGCCCAGAAAGCTCCTCTTGTACTTGCTGAACTACTTTTCTCCGCGAATATAATTCAGGAAGTACGCAAACACCGTAATCTTTTGCTTCGTTTTACTCACAATAACGTGAAGGCTCAACGCTATTTGATTGGTGGCTTGGAACAGATAATTGCTCTACATGCAGCTAAATTAATGGAAAAAGTCGCGGGTATCCTGAAACTTTTCTACGACAGTGACATTTTAGAGGAGAAAACTTTAATGGAATGGTCTCAAAAAGTGAGCAAGAAGTATGTTTCCAAAGAAATTGCAACGGAAATACACGAAAAGGCAAAACCCTTCATTCAGTGGTTACAAGAGGCAGAAGAAGAAGAGTCCGATGGTGATGACGACGATTCTGATGTTGAAATTGAATACAATGATAGAGCACGTGTTGAGCCGCTGAAGAAAGAGCAAGTAAAGCCAACCCCCAAGAAAGTTGAAGAAGACGATGGTGAGGAAATTGATATCGATGACATCTAAAATAAAAACGTAAATACAGAAACCTATATAATATACATACTTACTGAAAAATCTAAAAATGCTTTAATAAAACTGCAAAAAACATCAAATGTTTTGAATTTACGATAGGAATTTGTATGATATAATGAAACGTTTTCCAAAACTGCAAATACATGCCAACGGACAAATATTTACTTTACTGCGTTCAATGCTTTCAGAAATGTTTCACTACACCAATAATGGCATATTAAATTTAAAATGATTACACATGATATTCATTTATGAGAATTTGTTTATATATTATTTGATTATTTTTTTCCTTCATTTCAATTCAATAAATTTACATTAAAATGTCAATGTTTTCTTTTATTAAATACTAGCCGCGTACCGCGGCTACGCTCGCTAGGCTCACGTTGTTCCATCGCCCCCTGTAATATGCCGCGTACCGCGGCTGCGCTTACGTTGTTTCATCGCTCCTGTTACTCCCGTTTATCCATTGGTCCTGTTTATCCCGTTGATACATTACTCCCGTTTCGAATACACTTTTTCAGCTCAAGAAACTGGAGACATAAAGTCATTTTTAATTTTTCACTTTTTACTATTCATTTTTAATTTTTAAGTTTCATTTTTTTCATTTTCCACTTTTCATTTTTCATTTCTTATTTTTCACTTTTCATTTTTCATATTTTAGTTTTCAGTTTTCATCTTTAAGTTTTCACTTTTCATTTTTCATTTTTCTCCATCCCCCATCCAGCATTCTCCGTTCATCCTCCAATCTCTATCCACCATCCTTCATACTTCATCCATTCAAATGTTGTAATAGCTCGCGAACCACCAATTTCTGTAATATATAATTATGTTTCATCGCCCCTGTTACTCACGTCACGTGTTCGCAGCCGGTAGTAAATTCGAAACACTTAATTAAAAAAAAAAAAAATCAGACATGTTCGGGGTCGGCTGGATTCGAACCTACGCTGCCAGATTTCTGCCAGACGCCTTACCCGCTCGGCTACGACTGCAGTTGTTAACTTTTATTTTTATGTCAACTTAATCTGATTTAACTTACTAAAAAGCTCAAATGTTGAAATAACTCTCGAACCACCAATTTCAGGAATATATGAATATGTCCACTACCTGTTCGGTAGTCTCAAGATTGTCCATGCAAAATTTGGTAAGGAACGGTTCACAGGTGTAGATTTCCATCGTAATTTCCATAAAACTTGACTTTATTTTATATGTTAGATTTTTGAGTACGTTTTGTTGTAAAGAAAAGATTTTTTTAGGATATGTGATATGAGCGGATCCAGTCGAGAAGTACTTCATTGTGTGGTGGTATAAAAAAAGTAAAAAAATAAAAGTAAAAAAATTGTCAAGGAGGCTGAATCCTGAATGACAATATCTGGCGAGACCGTAATAATTTAAATTTATTATTAGATGGAACGTTCATTTGTTCGTGTTGATTACCACCATAGATATATAACTAAAACCGGGTTGACACGTTACGAGTGAAATCGGAACGAGTGAACTCCTTCTTAAATTTACTCGGACAAGTTGAGCACTGTCCGACTTTACTAACACGAGCATACGATACGAGTATCGTTCGTAGTTCACTCGTTCCGATTCAACTCGTAGCGTGTCAACCCGGCTTAAGGCCCCTCCTCTCATAATTGTGAAAAAAGCTGCAAAATGCCGATTTTCATACCCTCATAGAACTGACGCTATATTTCAGAATACTTTAGTTTTGAGTAAATTAGAAAGAATGATGCTTTTGGAACCAATCCTCGGTAACGGTTTTCCGATTTTTTTAAATTTGGAAAAGTTGTAAGTATTTAAAGGGAAGATGTCTTAAAATTTAGCTAAATTAGTTCACTTCTCAAGCATTCATACAGCGTTTCTATTAGATAAAAATGAATTGAAAAATACGGTAATCGGAAAAGTAGAATGTTCTTAACCAATCCTCGTGGTTGGATTTTCAATATTTTGCTATTTTAACTAAAAAAATGAGTGTTAACTATGTTAAAAAAAACACTGTTTTTCAATGTCTTTTTTTTCTACTTTGCTCTTATTGTTTCAAGTATTTTTTCAGAATATAACTTTGATTAGACTGTTTTCTAACATATTGTAAAAAAAAATAACGTCCCCCCAAACAAATAAATGAAGTGGGGGTGTATTTTAAAAAACAGTTTTCTCCATACAAAAGGTTAAAATAGTTTGACTATTCGTCGATAGGTAGCGCCAAAACTGAGCTTGAAAGTTTTGAAGAAACGCTGTAAAAGTTTCAAGGAAGCTTTTTATTTTGTCCTTTTGATGTTTTGAATAAATATCACATTCATATAGGCCGTGATTCGAATTATGCTTTCTGCATTTTTAGCGCACTCACAACCGGCCCGAATCGCCTTCACACGGCTACAATTTGCATGGACACAATGACGTTATGAAAATAACATTTTCTGGCGCTTGCACTGCTAAGAGTTTAGAGGATATACCTACATTGTAAGCACGACTGTCAAATTGGACGGTAGTTTTGAATTCAATTATAATGGAAAATTGAGTAAAAGTGTATGTGTGCGATCGGTCCGAAATGATATTAGAGGTAGGCGCGTACTGGACCGAGCTTGGCACCTTTTTAATCGCATTAAGATTGTAATTACAAGTGGTTTTATGACGTTGTTGTATGTGTTGAACCCATAGAGGTATGTGTATAATGGAGATAACGTGCAGCGACTTTTTTGAAGCCGGAGGTTTTCTCGCAAAGGACCGGCGATATTCACTATGCTACTATCAGCATCTTACTCACATATATGTTAAACCCCGGTATTGAAAAGAAAAAAAGCCCAACCTTTAAATACTAGGCTAATATTTGCATTTCACTGCCACCGGGCATGAAACGCTCCATACAAAACCAGTCGCTTAAACTGCAAAATGCTTCACAGTGCTTTATACAGAAACGGCGCTTTGCGATCTCCATTAGTTATATACCTCTTTGGTTGAACCCAAACACACCATAATCACATCAAATTTTGGATAAAAACCTTTTTATTATATGAAGATGGTAATATAAAATTAATGAGTAAATTTTTATTTCTTAGCTCGATCAAAAGTAAAGAAGATAAGGAAAAATGAATCAATTATTTTAAGACTCGCAGGTACATTCTTTAATGCTAGGACCTCCTCATATGCGTAGCGCGCTAATATGTTTCGATGAAAATTCCACGCTTAGCAAGGCTATCGCCTAAGTTTAACGCGATAATGTCATTTATAAATTCGCGCCATTCTTCTGCAATTGTAGAAGCGAAAACAGCGGTTTTGTATTATAATATTTAAGTGCTTGTAATTTTCTTGTAGAACAATAGAAGATTAGCGCCGATAATTTACATTAGCGTAGCGTCTCGGAATATGTCAATTTGCGTCCCGATAGGCGCAGGTAAGGGCATAAAACAGATACTAATAAATTCTGTTACAAGCAGTAGTAAGGGCATCAGGTACCTACACATTGATTAAAATCATGATACCATAAAAAAATATCACATACGAAAATATGAATGAAGGAATATATTCATTGAAGGATGGAAAGATTTCGGAAAATTCCAGAATATTCAAACTAATTGGTCTTTTAAAAATTTGCCTCTCAAACGCCGTTTCTGTATAAAGCACTTTGAAGCATTTTGATGCAAAATTGAACATTTTTGTATGGAGCGTTTCATGCCCGGTGCTAGTGAAATTCAAATAGTAGCGTAGTAAGTATTTAAGGTTGGGCTTTTTTTCTTTTCAATACCGGAGTATAACATACACGTGAGTAAGATGCTGATAGTAGCAAAGTGAATATCGCCGGTCCTTTGCGAGAAATCGTGCGGCTTCAAAACAGTCGCTGCACGCTATCTCCACTACATATAGCTATATAATTACCACCAGCTGTCAGAGTGTTTCGGATACACCCTCTGAAGAGTCTATGCTTTCCGATGACAAAAACGCTCCTTCGGAACTAGTCCAACAGAATCCTATAAAAACTGGCCTTACCAGTGTAGATTAATCAACATTCGGGGATTTCGTGTTGGAGTTTCACTCCACTGAAACCGGAAAGCAACTAACATTTAATCATAATTGCTTCTATGGTAGCTTACCATGAAAAAATCAATTAATTGACCGTATTGCGAATGTCACGTCACGTCACTACGATATCGACGCATGAAAAAGCGATTGTGTATGTCGATTGCCACTTTGATCGGCATTTTCCGTCCATGAGATTCAAGTCCGTGACGCTTGAAAAAAATTAACGTCGATGCAAAAATGAAAGGATTGTAAGTGAAAGCATTCACGTGAACTTAAATTCACAATTTACAGCTGATACATTTGAAAATGCTAACGAGTCGCGTCGATGCGGTTACACAATCGGTTTTTTTCGATCGACGTGACAAGTTGAATCGGCATCGAAGTGACGCGACGTGACATTCACAATACGGTCAAATATTTAAAAAAACGTTTAGGAAACATCACGGGACGTGATGGTGACAATGTTATTTCTCCTATATATTTAGGGTGTTTTGACTGTACCTTTCCCTTTACCTTTATTCTATTGGCACATTTCCTAATCCCAGTTAATTACGATTGTGATTCATTGACGCGAATTCCCCTCTTTTGAAAGAAGTAGAGTATCTTCTAAAAGTCTACATGTGCAGGCATGGGCGCCCACAGGTGGAGGGGGCAAGAAGGGGCACTTGCCCCCCTCCCTGAATTCACAGGGAGCGCAAGAAGGGGCACTTGCCCCCCTCCCTGAATTCACAGGGAGGGCAAGAAGGGGCACTTGCCCCGCCCCCCTGGATTTGACCATCGCTAAAAATTTAGAAAAATCATACTTTATATACCAAACTATGCTGCATCTACTTTTACCATTCATTCGCTGTACAATTATTGTACACATCTTTCATGCCTCGACTTTAGTTCTCAGTAATGACACTAAAATGAATATCAAATCAAGCTATAGACTTAGATAATTAGCCCTTTTCCGGAATTGACCACGGCCGCGTACTGAAGAAGAATCAGATCAAGCACCACAACTCAGCAGACTGCAGTTTATTTCCAAATCGAACGACCAAGCGTGTGTTTTACAAGATTTTTCGTTACTTTTTTGTAACGTTTTTGTACTTTAAGAACTAATGAAAAAAAGAATTGAAATTCAATTTTTTGTTTTCTCATTTTTTTGTTAGTTTTTGCGAAAATGGTATCCGAGTCCTCTTTGAAAATTCATATCTCTGGTAATTTCTATCCTGGAATAATAAAATAGGGCTTATTTTAAAGGGTGAGGTTGTCGCAAAACTAACCTTGACATTTTTTTTTCAATGATAACGATTTTGTCATTTATCCTTAAATACCTATCTCGTTTTTTTTAATTTTTTTATATAATATTTTATGGGTTATACCATTGTATTTATATCTTATAGTAGTATCACAAATAACTTCACCTCAGCTCAAAAGATGGCGCAGCATATATCGTTTTTTCGGGTTTTGTGCTCTCGCGCTTTCACACTCATTCTTTCTTGAAGAATTCAAAATCAATCAAAGCAGGCATATCTCATTCATTCATAAAGTTCAATCAACACGGCTTCCCATTGGTCGACAGCGAACTCCGCACTCGAGTGTTAAAAAAATTAATGAGTGTGGAGAGCGCGAGAGCACAAGACCCCAACCAATGGGAAGTTGTGTTGATTGAACTTTATGAATGAATGAGATAATGCTTCCTTTGATTGATTTTGAATTTTTCTTCGTAGGTACAATACGCATTGACATTTCTCACAGTTCTCACTACGTTCATTTCCTTTCCTCACACACGGTACATGGGAAAGGACGGGCGGTATGGAGAAGCAGATCGCTTTTCTGTTTCTTCATGCAAAAGAAGAATTCCATTATGCAGAAGGTCATACACTCTTTTTTATTTTTGCGGTACAAAAAAGTACATGCAAAATTTTTGGAAACTATTTGGGAGTGAGGATTGTGGAAACGCCGTACGTCTGCCGGTGTACGCAAAATTGTTTGAAAGCTCGTAGCACCCAAACCATTTGAGCTATTTAATTGAATTTTTTTTCGTTACTAGATTTGGTATACCCCTTTAAGTGAACACCTTTTGAGGGATGCGGGTGTGAAGGGGGAGGTGTTTTAGACCGAAAGTTTTGGTTTCTTGATATCAGCAACCGCTTATGCTAGAAATCTGAAACTTGGAATTTTAATAGAGCTTCAATAGTAGACCCATTTGCAAAAAATATTCTGATATGGGTGAATGAGTGGGGGTGGGGAAATAATGCGTCCGAAGCGCAAAAAAGCTGAGATCGATACATTCTAAAATACATATCTCCTAAACTGTTGATGGCACGAAATTCAAACTTAACAAATATCTGTACCTATACTAGGAGAAAAGATTGAAAAGAAATTTTTGAGTGGGGTTAGTGGAGTACGGTGGTGGGGGGTGAAAAACTTTAGATTACCATATCTCAGGAACCAATTGCTCTAGAAAAATTAAATTCGGTTTGAAGAGAAAGGTCGACAAATAAAGATTGCTCAAAGTACAATTTTTTAAGGGGATGATGGTGGAACGTGGAAGGGGGGGGGAGGAAAAGAAATGTTCAAAAAAATCACTTTTCATATCTCAAGAACAGTGTGAGATAGATGCTCAATTTTTTTACCAGACGTAGACCCAATAGAACCTTAGCAGAAAAAGAAAATTGGGGGATGTGGGTGTAGAGGGTGAGGGTGGGGGAGGGTGAAAAATAAAAGGTTCCGATGTTTATATCTTATGAACCTATAATGAAAAAAAAGCCGAAACGTGGTATTTAGATAGAGCTATAGTAGTGGCATGTTGGAAAAATATAATTTTTTTAGGGGTAGTGTGGTACGGGGGTGGGGGGTGTTTTCTCTAACTATGGAACGGCTGATGCTAGAAAGTTGAAACTCGGTGTGTATATGTAAATCAACTAGGAAAGTAATTTTGTTAAAAAAAGATTCGAATATTCATTGGCGTTCAGAAAGGGGGGCAAAAAAAATTATCAGTAAATATAAAATGCATATATTTTCACGATTTTCGTCATATCTACTAGGTCTTTCCAAATGTTGAATTCATTTTTATTCTACGGATTTTTCATTTGAATACCTAGAATGTGTTTTCAAGATTTTTTGAAATTCGACCCCTAAGAGGGTGTACAGTGGTTGTATACTTTTTCATGAATTCTACCATATCTCGATCAAATATCGAATATCTTTTCACTTCCACAGTTTTGTTTAATAATCACCTATTTTTAAGTTTTGTCTTTTTCAACCAGTAGACCGCATCCCGGAATATGACCCAATTATATAATTCATATGTTACACCATACTCTAACCGCTTCCCGAACCTTTTGAAAGGTTTGCAGTCATATAGTAACCTACACCGCTTCTTCTGCCGGAAAAATAATAAAGTTGCGCCCAGACCATTGGCAGATTTTTTAGTATGGCGAAGGAGGTGGGAAATTCAATAATTCACCTCTTAGCGTCGGAACGGATAGAAGTTTCAAAATACCGCTTTTAAAAAAAAAAACTTTTTCCAACATTCTATTTTGAAAATATTAATTTATTTTTAAAAGGTGCAACGCAGTTGAGATGATGTGTTTATTGTTTGAGTTTCACCAAAACTTTATTTGTTCATTCGTAGTTTGTTTGTACGCGATCTGACCAATTTTAACACTAGGGGTGTCATTCTACTCGCCTCAGCTATGCATGTGTGTGAATAAAAAAACATATATGTGAAAAATTCAAAATAGTACTAGGAAGAAAATATCTGCCAATGATCTTGGCCAAACTTTTATTATTTATCGGGTCAAAGTTCGGGAGCGGTAAAATTCGGAGTATATCATGAGTTGTTTGTAGATTATTAGATTTCTTGGAAAATTAATTTTGTTCTTAAAATAAAAATATTTTAAATATATATATTTAATCGATTAAACGTTGAATAAGCCCGTGTATGGGAAACTATTCGAATTTCGGAATATGTATTATGTACACTAAAAGCCTCACACAAACCCATTCGATTTCATTTCCACTTGGCATTTGAATTTCGAAGGAATTGTGAAACAGGTTTTTAAACGATTTAATAAATAAATATGAAGACAACACGAGAAAGTAAAAACCAATTCAATTTCTTATCATTTTACTTTATTATTTTAATAATTAAGTATTGTGATTGATTTTTAAGAAAAAAAAATTTGCTACCCTTAAAATTTTTATTTTCACGTTTCATAACTTGAGAACCTGTAAAGATATAAGCCTTAAACTTGGTATTTAGACAGAGCTATAGTAGCGGAATGTTGGAAAAATATAATTTTTTTTAGGGGTAGTATGCTACGGGGGTAGGAGGTGTTTTTCCTAACTATTAAACGGTTCATGCTAGAAAGTTGAAACTCGGTGTGTATATGTAAATCAACTAGAAAAGTAATTGTGACAAGAAAAAATTTGAATATTCATTGGCGTTCAGAAGGGGAGGCAAAAAAAATTATTTGTAAATATAATAAATATAAAACACATATATTTTCACGATTTTCGTCATATCTACTAGGTCTTTCCAAATATTGAATTCATTTTTATTCTACGGATTCTTCGTATGAATACCTAGAAAGTGTTTTCAAGGTTTTTTGAAATTCGACCCCTAAGGGTAGTGTGGTACAAGTGGGGGGTGTTTTTCCTATATATAGAACGGCTTAAGCTACAATGTTGAAACTCGGTGTGTATATGTAAATCAACTAGAAAAACAATTTTGATTTAAAAAAAATTCAAATATGTATTGGCGGAGGGCAAAAAAAATTATCTGTGAAAATAGAATGCATATTTTTTCACGATTTTCGTCATATATACTAGCTCGTCCCAAATATTGAATTTAATTTTATTCTGCGGATTCTTCGTATGAATACCTAGAAATTGTTTTCAAGGTTTTTTGAAATTCGACCCCTAAGGGTAGTGTGGTGCAAGTGGGGGGTGTTTTTCCTATATATAGAACGGCTTAAGCTACAATGTTGAAACTCGGTGATATTTAGATATACACTAAATCAACTAGAAAAATAATTATGAATAAAAAAAAAAGAATATCTGGCATTCAGAAGGGGGACAAAAAAAATATCTGTGAAAATAGAATGCATATTTTCCCACGATTTTCGACATATCTACTACCTCGTCCCAAATATTGAATTTAATTTTATTCTATGTACTCTCCATAATTGACCCCTAAGGGGGTGTAAAGTGATTGTGTACTTTTTCATAAATTATTCCATATCTCTCAGATCCAATCAGACTTTCACTTCCACGATCTTGTTCTTTTTGATAGGTTTTCAGTCACATAGTAGCCTCCACCTCCAAAAATAATAAAGTTACGCCCAGATTGTTGGCAGATTTTTTAAAAGATGTGACGAAATTCATGAAAATGTGTTCAACCGTTTTTATATGTATGTTTTTAGAGGCTTAAAAAGGATTATTACGCAAGCCTATGAAAGTGAAAAATTTTTCGATATCGATCAGATCTAGGAATAAGGCAGACGAAAATCCTGAAAATACATGTATTCAATTTTCACTGATAATTTGTTTTGCTCCTCCCCCCTTTTTCATCAGAATTCCTTCTCTAGTTAATTTGCACCGAGTTTCAACTTTCTAGCATAAGCCGTTCTATAGACAGAAAAAATACCCGTATTCAAAATTATATTTTTTCCAACACGCCACTACCATAGCTCTAAAATAGATACTAAGTTTCAGCTTTGTATCATTATAGGTTCTCGAGATATTAAAATCAGAACCTTTACCGTTTCACCCTCCCCAACTCCCACCCTCAACACCCACACCCACCAAATTTTTATTTTAAGAATTTTACACTTACACTGTTCTTGAGATATGACACGTGAATTTTTAGAAAAATTGTTATCACTTCCACTTTCATGCTCCACCGCACTCTTAAAAAATTTTACTTTCAACAGACTCCATTTACCAACTTTCACTCACAAACCAAATCTTATTTTTCTAAAGCAAATGCTTCGTTAGATATCGAATCCTAAAAATTTTCACCCCAACCCCGAACGTCACTACCCACTCAAAAATTTGATTCCGATCTATTCTCTTATTTCACCTACAGATATTAAATTTCAATTTTGAGTCATTAACTGTTTAGGAGCTATGAATTGTAGACTGTGTCGATCTCGGATTTTTTACGTTTTGGACGGATTTGCATTATCCCCCCCCCCCCCCCAACCCCTCCACCCATATCGGCAATTTTTCGCAAATGAGTCCACTATCAACGACGACTTTACTGAATGAAATGATAGTAACGAAAAAGTATAAACAGGGAATAGGCAAAATACTAAACACATGCGCCCCACAGCGACAGCAGGAAGAGAGACATGACTTTACTGAATGAAATGAGTAACGATAAAAGTATGAAGAGAGAAAACGCATGCAGCACCTCTGGTGTAAGCAGGTGAAAACAGAAAAGTACGTCTGGTGATACTACTAAAAGATATAAATACAATGGTTATACTGTTTTTCAAAACATAACAAAAAATTAACTTAGAATCTCAATGGTTAAAAAAATCGAAGAGAATTCTCAATTAATTTTATAGAAAAAAGGTAATTTAATCAAGAATCGCCAAAAGTGTGACCTTATCATCGCCGATTCTTTTGAAATTTTGTGTACTCGAAGAATTAGTGAAAAAAATATGATATCAATTTTTTGTTTCTATCTCATTATTTTTTGTTAGTTACAGTATGTTAAAATTTCCCCAAAACGATATCCGAATCCTCTTTGAAAATTCATATCTCCGGTAATTTTTATTCTTGAATAATAAAGTAGGGCTTATTTTAAAGGTTGTTATTGTTGTTGTTAGTTAAAAAATGAGATAGAAACAAATCCTTGAATTTCAATTACTTTTTCACTTGTTCTTCAATTACAAAATTTTTTAAAAGAATCAGAAATGATAAGGTCACAACTTTGGCGATTCTTGATAGAATGACCCATAATAAGGTGAAAACAATATGATCCCTTCTTCAGATGACCCTTTTTTTGCTAAGTGCTGTCGATCATAGGCGCGCCGTGGCCTAAAATCTGGCAGGGGCCAGGGGCCGAATGGCTCAGAACATACGACTTTTTCCGAAAGGCACACATGCTTTTCATACAAGTTCGTCCTTTTTGTGTTTACAGATTGGGTAATCGTACGAACAATTAGTTTTAGGCTACGACTTTGAAATGTTTGTAATGTCTCGGTACGACCCCGTATACCAGTGAGTTGCACTGACTGGGGAGTACCTTTGGGCTACGGTAATTTGATTATACTCTGAGCCTAGTGTCAGCATACATGCATGAGTATGTTAATACGGTGAAAATTTTTCCAGTTCATTGAGCTGAGTGACAGCATTTTCACCAGTTCTCTAAGCTGAGAAAGTTCGCCCAAATGGGGATTTCTTCTACAACTCTTGAGTTGGGAAGGAACAGCCCATTTTGCATGAAGGGACTAAATCTATTATTATTATTATTAATACGCTGGTTTTCCAATGATGATTTGATTTGATGTTTTTCTTAACTGGTACAAGGATAAATTGTCTTTAAGAAAACCGATGGGAACATCATACTCGTATGCTTGTGACCATGGATTTAATAGCGAAGTAGTTGAAAAAATGTTTGACATCTTACTTTTATTATGGCCCCAGGGGACCATATTACCAACACATACGATATTGTTAAATTGGAGTCTTGATGAAAAATATAATTTATTTCCAAGTTTTTTGCCATTTAATTTAGTTCAGATTATACAAATTTAAACCAATGAAATGAAAACTAGGTCATTTATGTGACCATCTGCGAAAAACACGAAGTTAAAAGGGGAAAAGTCAATATTTTTACCTTTTTTTTTAATTTTGATAGCTATATTCTCTATCCGGTACGACCATTTTTTGTCCCTTTTTGAGTTTTCTCTCTTTTTGGGGGGTTTTTATCGTTTGAAATTGTTTTTCGTTCGTGTAATTTGGCGTGGACAATACGCCTGCATCTTTCGCTGTCTAACTAATTTAGATTTTAGAAAAAAAAATAGTGTTATATGTTTTGAAATTATTTGAAAGGCATAACTATTAAAAATCAATAATTTTTTCATTGATTTATCTTCTAGAAATACCAATTAATTATACTATCTATAATACTTTTCAATGAAATGTGGACTTCATATGTAATTCTTGCCAAGAAAATCGTGAAAAATTGCTTCAGTTTGACTTGATTTTTTTTAAAATTTTCTTTATGGAAGGCCTTTCAGATTTTTTCTAGCATTATATTAATGAAAATGACATGTTAATTATTCAAGAAATAGGAAATATCTGTTTAAAAAATTCGAAATATGCATTTTTTTGCCATTAACGTGAAATATTTGTTAGAAAACAGTCATAAATCATCAAAATTATATATTTTATATATATATTTTATAAGATTGATAATACAGTAGGTACCGCTTATTGTAATCACTTTGTGACCAGCCAAAAACAATAACATTACTCGGTTTATAACAATAGACGAACGAAAAACGAACGTTTGTGGAGAATGGTACCCAACTGTTTTGATAACAAAATCCGGGTTATATCATTATCCCGGATTAAAATAAACGGTATCTATAGAGAATTTTCTCGATTTTCGTCGCAATTGTCACTTTTGTAATATCAGTTTTGCACTTGTTGCTGTCGAGAATATTTTTTCCACCAAACCTACACAATTTTAGTTTGAAAAATATGTAGGTACTTACGTTATATATTATTATAGAACGAATATTCCAATTTTAGAATTTTAGAATTTAATTCCGATGATCTACGGTGTAGATATTCCTTCCTTTCCGTACGTTCTTGATCTTCCTTGATTATTGTGAATAATTTCTTTAAATATTTATTTGCTTCGATTAAAAATCACGAAAAATCTTTCTTCTTTTTTCTATGAAATCGTACAAACAACTGATCTTTTCTAACCGACCAAAGCTGTAATAAGTTCATTCCAGACACCCCTTCTAACTTTTCTAACCAAATGTGCAACAGGTGCAGATACACACACACTCCCTCTTTCAGAGTAAATCATAAGCACATAAGTATGTTTTCTTATGTGTGCACGATGGCCTTCCATTATTCCAAAGTACACTCATACCTCGATATACGGCCTAGATATGCCGTATAAAGAGCGGTCGTATAGCGAGGCATGAGTGTACTTTGCAATGTAAGGCATCGTGTACACATGTTGTGAACGGAGGCCTTGGAGTGGTTATTTCGACTTAAAAAAGTAAAAATAACCGAAGGGAAGGTTGAGGATCGGGAAAGAGAGGTCCAATTCCGCCTACGTCCGAATTGGTGGCTGAAACGCAAACTGAAGCGACGTGCTTGCTGGCTTCCGGGCTAGCTCCAGCTGTGGGGGGGGTACGTTATTCGCGTTTCAGGCCATAAAAACCCTTGGCCTGTACAACAAAAATTTCACGCCGACTTACCCGGGTGATAAAATTGGGATAAGAATCCCAATCGGTCATGAGAGACCGAGAAAACTCCAAACAACTCGACAGGCGCTGGTATTGTGCGCCGTCTAGCCCACCCTACCATAGCCATACTTGTCCTTGAAAGAATTTCATATGTATGGCCCCTAGAGAGAGGTATGAGTGGGGCGGAAGGTCTTCAAACAAGAAGATCCATCTTATGGGTTCCTTATTTAGCCATGTTTATAGAACTGTTTCCAAGCACAAACAAAACGAAACAAATCATACAAGAAAATTAATAATAATAAAAAAATTACCTTGTAATTGAATCCACGTATTTCATGTGTTCAATTCTCATATATTTATTTAAGTTTCATTTTTTTTAATTTAATTTGTTACTCTGTCCACGTCAGTTTCTGTTCCGTCTTTGTCGTTTCATATTTATTTTTTTGATTTAAATTTAATATACTTTTATTCTCAATTTAAATTTTAATTCAATTTTTGTTATGTTTTGTTTTGAATTTATTTATTTTAATTTTATTTTTGGTTTTGCATTTATTTACTGAATTTTAAATTGTATTGTGGACTAAAACTTTCGCGAGCCACTGTATCTCATACAGAGTCGGTACAACGACTGTGCGCGATCTTCCGCTTCTTCGAGGCAGGGACTGCGTCAACTTTTCGCACTTGTCACAAACTCGATACCACAAATTTTCGTTTCGTGGTCATTATAAACGAAGACCAATAATATTGAAAGAAAAAAAAAATCTGACGCAAAGAACTCGAACTCGAACTACGCGGAGCGAAATGAAGCAAACTCTTCATATAAACGCCACGGGACACGGGGAGCACCTTTCTATTTCTATTTCTATTCTTTTTTATACGCACTAAAACTAGACTTAACTTATCTTATTCTACACTTTTATTTTCTACATTTCTTTCTTTCCGCACGAAAAATCTAAAATCTAAAGGAAAGAATTATTTTTCTGGAAGGGGCCAGAATTATTTTTCTGGGGGGTCCAAGCTGGAGTCTGGGGGGGGGGGGGGTCCCGGCCCCCCTTGGCCCCCCGCCTATGCTGTCGATGTAGCTAAATTCACACAGAACTTTATCAAATAGCCAATTTAAAAAAAAAAATCTGACACCCCCCAACAGTAAGGTCTGGATCTGCCACTGTTTTCAAGTATATTTTACTTTATTATTTTAACAATAAAGTAATGTTATCGATTAAAAAATCTGCCAATAGTCTGGGCGAAACTTTATTATTTTTCGGGTCAAAGTTCGAGAGCGATCAAAATCGGAGTATATCATCAGTTGTTTCGAGATTATGACTTTTCTTGGAAAATTAATTTTGTTCTAAAACTAAAGTAGTTAAAATAGAAACAACCAATTTCATATCTCATCAGAACTAAAGGATGGCAAAAATTGTGAAACCCTATGAAGTTGAATATCGAAAAATTGTAAAATGAGTTTGTAGGCGATTATATAAAAAGTCTGTGGAAGTGAAAAGTGATCAAATATCTCATCAATCCTAAGAAGTCGAAGTCAAAGCTTTAAAAAGCATACATGAAATTGACTTTTTGGCGCTTATATGGTATAGGAAACCATAGAAATTAAATAGGAATTCGATACATCATTAGATTTAAGCAATCTGTAAGAATCTGTGAACATAGATGCAACCTACTTACACCCACTTGGGGGTAGAATATCCAAAAATCCTCAAAATAGTTAATAGATAAATATAAAGACAGTACGAGAAAGTAAAAACCAATCCAATTTCTTACCACTTCTAAAAGAAATTACGGAATTCGTGAAAACGTGTTCAACCCTTTTATACCCTCTTAGGGTCTTAGGTGAAAGTGGAGATATAGTCGATATCATATCAGGGCTGGGGGATATGGCAGAATTCATGAAAAAGTAATTTAAGAAAATCATGAAAACACTTTCTACATATTTACGAGTATGTGTATGAAAAATCCGTAGAATAAAAATGAATTCAATATTTGGGAAGACCTAATAGATATGACGAAAAACCTGAAAATATGTGCATTTCATTTTCCCTGATAATTTTTTCCGACCTCATTCCAAACACTAATGGATATTTAAGAATTTTTTTATCTAAATTATCTACTTTTCTGTTTGATTTACATATATGGTACATACCGAGTTTCAACTTTTTAGCAGAAGCCGTTCTATATAGTTCGAATTTTATTTTATTTTATTTTTGTTTCGGCTTGCAATCAGGTAAACATTCATAGTCAGCTGATTTCGAAATTCAGCTGATTTCGAAATTTAGTTAGGACAATCACTAATAGTAAAGACAATTCTACAGTGCGCGCCATTTATTTTTATTTTTATTTTCACTTCATATTTTTCACTTTATATTTTTTATTTCTTGTACGTAATGTCGTCTTCGTCACTTTTGCACTCGGCCGTCTGTGGTAGCTGTACACAAGATATCGTTGACGATCGTCGTATTTACTGCGACGGAATTTGTGATCGATGCTATCACATTGATTGTGTTAAAGGCACGCATATCTTAAAAACTGAAAGCAATTTTACATGTAGGGAGTGTGCGGAAATAAAACCCTGTCATATTCTGCGTCTACTTAAAATAACCGCATCGAGAATAGACCTAACCACAAGTGCTATTGATGATCTTAAAGGTGACGTTGCATTTATTGCAAACAAATTCAATAAAATGTCGGACACAGTATCAGCTTTAAATGACTGCATTGACGAATTTCGTGACTACGGAACGCAGGTTGATAAACTACACGCTTGTTGTAGTCTTATGCAGCACGACATGTCTAAATTGACAAAGAAATGTGCGCTATCAGACAACAAATTGAATGCGCTTCTGAACAACTTAGCGGATGGCGACGCTAAGGCTAGCAATGCTTTTGCGAAAAAGCTGGAAGTTATGCACGACGGCATTAAAGTTGCAAAATTAATTGCGGAAAGTTCGGATAAAACTCTCTTATCCATGTCACCACGGTTAAATGAATCAAAGAGTGTATGCTCAGGTGTTCATATGTCTTGTCAGACGGATGAATCTACAAGTGTCCAATGCCAGACTTTGGAACTGCCTGCCGAAAATATTAGGACTGCAAAGTCTTCTGTTATGGGGAAGAAAAAGAAATCAAAAATAACGTATACTTCCAAAAATAGTATGAACATTAATAACACACGGACTGGTTGCAGAATTGAGGAAATTCCAGAGCAACCTAGAAGCTTATCCCCTTCGTCATCTTCAGCCCATGAAATTGTTATTTCCCAGGATGTTGCTGTCTCTTTGTCCCCAATGAGGCCACCCATTCCTGCTGAAGACACCACGGATTCCTTAGACAAATCTGCTATTGTTACATTGCCAGACATAAGTAACGCACCAGACTGGCATGCTTTAAGGAGCTCAAAAAACTTGTGGTGCAGTTTGAAGGCAGCAGAAAAACCAAAAGTGCTGTTTGTTTCACGACTTGCTCCAGATACCTCTGAGACAGAGGTTCTCGATAATATTGTGAGAATTCTACAGTACAGCAATATTGACATACATCATGGTTCGTTGCTGTGTACTAAGATCTCTTCACCTCGTGAAGGACGGCCACGTGATGCTTCGTTTAGAGCAGTCATGCCGGCACCATGCTTCGAAGCCGTTGTCACTTCCAACTGTTGGCCTAACTCAGCTATCGTCAGAGAATTTGTGTCAAAGCATTCTCACGCTAAACACCCTCGCTCTACGAGTTCTCATGCTCAACATGGATCATCACAGCCAAAAAACGGGATGGGGCGGTCTCCATTTATTACAGCAACATAAGTGGCTTACGGTCAAAAACACACCAACTGTAAGTCGCTGCCGCTGGTTCCTGCTTCGACGTAATTTCGCTAACTGAGACCTGGTTGTGTAGCAATTTTATGAACACCGAACTTTTCGATCCCACATACCAAGTTTTTCGTCGCGATCGTCATCGACAACAGATTAATGCTCCAGTTGGTGGTGGAGTTCTTTGTGCTATACGCAGCAAATTTCCGGCTGAAGTAGTAGAGTTACCAATGGCCGATGATGTTGAGCTTTTATGCGTCGCTCTCTCACTCGGCGACTCGACACTCTACATAGTAACTGTCTACATACCACCTTCATCATCCAATGTGGTCTACGACTCTGTGTGGAGCTGCATCGAACATCTGTGTGACGTAATGAAATCTTGCGATGAGCTGGTAATTCTCGGTGATTTCAACTTACCTCACGTACGTTGGTCTCCTTCCGAAAACGATGGGAGCCTAACACCAATTTTCGTATCATGCTCCCGGCAAAATATACAGTTCGTAGATTGCATTGTTTCATCGGGACTACTTCAGTGTAACTCTGAATTGAACGCCTCCGGAAGACTTCTGGACTTGATTTTTTCTTCGAATGCTGCAAAAGCTAAGGTTATCAGTTGTGCATCACCGTTGCTTCCAGCTTCTGCACACCATCCAGCACTACATGTAATTTTTCATTTTAAAGAAGATCAAAGCCTTTGCACTGCTAATGTGGTATCACATACATTTAATTTTTGTAAAGCTGACTTTTCTGCATTGGATCATGCACTATCTACGTGTAATTGGTCGGGCGTAATTGACGAATCAAATATTGATATCGCTGTTAATAACTTTTACGATACGCTGTTCGGTTGCTTCTTGCAATTTGTACCGGTTTCGAAGATTAGCACGAATAAACGTTTTCCGTGGTTCGACGAGGACATAATAAATCTGAAAAACTTAAAAACTAAAGCCTGGAACAAATATTACTTATCAGGGGTCGATTCGGATTATACAGAATATTCTGACTTGCGTGAATTGTTTATCGCCCAGTTTAAAGTTGCGTATTCATCCTATGTGACTCATATGAGGAGTGCTATTATAAGTAAACCCAAACGATTTTGGAATTTCGTCAATGCAAAAAGACGAACCGATGGCTCCCCTGCCGCTTTATCCTACGAGAATGTAACCAGTGCCGATCCGGCAGTTATTAGCGATCTTTTTGCGGATTTCTTTCGTACCGCTTTTGTCACACCAAACAACAACGTGAATTTTAATAATTTTGACAACCTGTCAAAATTTTCGCCTACTACATTGGGAATGAAAGATCTTGTAATTGAGTGGTCAACTGTCCTCAAGTTTATCTCCGGCATTACTGAGAGCTTTCAATGTGGACCAGATGGTGTTCCATCAGTTGTAATAAAAAGATGCTCTAAATCTCTTATCTCTCCTCTATGCTACTTATTTAATACGTCTCTTCGTTGTGGAGAATTTCCTTGTGCTTGGAAATACTCAACAATAAGTCCTCTGTATAAAAAGGGAAACAGACGCCATGTGAATAATTACCGGCCGATCGCTAAATTGTCTACTATCCCGAAATTATTCGAGGCTGTTGTGTGTGACGTTATGTCATTTCATTGCAAGTCCGTTCTCAGTCCTTATCAACACGGTTTCATCAAGGGAAGATCTACTACTACCAATCTGATGGAATTTTCAAATTTCTCCATCCAGACGCTTGAGCACGGTAGTCAGGTTGATTGCATCTATACTGATTTTAGTAAAGCATTTGACAAAATCAACCACGACATCCTTGTTCATAAGCTTTCTCTTTTAGGTTTTCCTACATTATTTATAATGTGGATTAAATCTTACCTTTCTTCTCGCACCCAACAGGTACAGTTCCGTGGAGTTCTATCCTCAAGTATTTTGAATTCATCTGGTGTACCGCAAGGTAGCCACCTTGATCCCATTTTGTTTATATTATATATTAATGATGTGAGTTCAGTTATTACTAACTCGAAAATTATGCTGTATGTTGACGATGCAAAAATTTTCAGGAAAATCTGCGGTGCTGATGATATCAGTCTACTGCAAAACGATTTGCAACAATTTTTTGACTGGTTCAAAATAAATTGCTTGCCTTTGAACATTAGTAAATGCACATTTTTATCATTCTCCAAGAAAAATGATCCAATTCAATCTGAGTACGTATTAGACGGAAACGCGTTATTTAAAATTGACAAAGTACGTGATCTTGGGGTCCACTTTAATAGACTTTTTACTTTCGATGATCACGTCGATCATATCGTAAACAAAGCCAATTCCGTCTGGGGTTTTGTAAGACGATGGTCGAAGGAATTCGATGACCCTCCCATTACGAGGACACTGTACTGTACTTTTGTTCGATCTGGTCTTGAGTATGCGTGTCCAGTATGGGCGCCTTACTACAAGAATCACATCAATAGGATTGAGTCAGTACAGAGAAGATTTCTGAGATTTGCGCTAAATGGTCTTCCAGGGGTAGACCCCTTACGCCTTCCTTCCTACTTCGAGCGCCTCCAGTTACTCTCACTGGAGTCACTTGAGTATAGACGATGCCTTTTTACTGCCTCTTTTGCTGTTAAGATCCTTCTTGGCGATATAAATTCACCTCATCTGCTGGGTGAGCTTAATTTCAATGTCCCGGGTCGAACCTTGAGAGGCCATGAACTTCTTCATATACCATACCACCGGACAAATTATGGTCAATATGAACCGGTTACAAACATGTCGCGCATATTGAACTCGAACAATGCAAACATAGACTTTCATCGTAGTTCAATGCAGATTAGGACAGCACTATTTAAGAAATCATAATTTTATTTTTTACAATCTAGTGTTGGTTATTATTTACTTTTTTTCTTTAATTTATTTTATTTGTTATTACTTATTATTCTATTTTCTTCGGTTTCTGTATAAAGTTTGACAAATAAAGTAAATTATTTTAAGGAGGTGATGAAGCAAAGAAGTGGAAGAGATAAATTTTTCTTGCAAATACAGAAACTACGAGTATAGGGCGAGAAATATCAGCAATCTATGAAAACATATCCACATTGTCGAAATATTGCCGCCATTCATTAAACGCTCCACTAATTTTGAGAAAAGTCGTCGAACAATTAATTGTTTGAAAAATTGCTCATGTACAAGCACCTCTACGACTGGGATTTGAGCGATTTAAGCGTTCCGAAGTTATCGGCTAGTATTCTTGAACGCATGTTTTAAGGCCTTTGTATGGACCCGAAAGAGTAGAACGATTGTGTCCGTTAACGAACTTACGTTCAAATTTCAACCATAAGTTCAGGTTCTAAATGGAGTGGGTGGTTATTTTATAAACTTTTTGCCTTGACCCCCCCCCCCCTCTGGGCTCATTCCTGCAGCATGTAAAAGTGTATCGTGTGCTTATTAAATAATGGTAGCTGGGTAAGATAGTTTTGTTTTTTTTTTTCATCAGAGCACATAAAAATTGTTTTAATGGTTTTTGGATTTAATATCCCTCTTTCTACACACATATTTTGATTTGAAAGTTTGCCCCTTCCAAGTCGAAGGATATGCAATGCGCCGACAACGCATCGCTGGACAATGGTCCAGAAACTGACTCGGAAAGTATTGACTACTAAACGGCAACGCTTCACGAGGCCAAGGCTCGATTTGGGCTATCGCGATACTGACGGTGATGAAATTTCGTCATCTCTAAGGTATGATCAGATATAAAATTGGTATTTCTTCTACACACGTTTCATGTAACCGCCTAAAACTAATTTCAAAATTTATGTTTTCCATTTTGTTGGAATCTGCAGCTTTTTACAGATTCGTATTTTTCAAATAAAAACTTAACATAATGCAAAATGAGTTTACAGTGCAACCCGGTTATAACGTACCTCGTGGGGACCATAACGATAGTACGTTATAACTCACATATGAAAAAAAGTTGTTTTCATTTATAAAACTGATTTCTTTTTTACAGAATAGAGTCCATAAATTCATAATACAAAATTGTAGACTTCTAATTTAGATAGGATGAAGACATTCAGCAAAATTGATAAGGATTCTCCCGTTTATTTACCAACTATGTACAGTAGGGAGCAGTAATGAGTACATGTTTACACTTCTTGCATTTCATAGCATATAAGAATAGAAATGACAAAGTTAACTAGAAGTTTTTTTTTTCTTTCATTGCTTGCTCAATTCCTAACATAACGGTATATAATACAAAACAAAAGATCCAGAGAGAGAGAAAAGCAAAACTAAAACAACTCACATGTACTCAATATTGCACCCAGTTCTGCTTTCATCGGAACTTTAAAAATTTACCGCTTGTTTTGAATTCTTTGTCATAAATGAACATTCAATAAATCAAATGCTAGTTTGTGATCGTGTTTGATTCACTGTGAAACCTTGAAAAGTGGTGCGTTTTGTAAAGTTCATGAAAAAATCAAAGTTATTCGAAATAATGAAGAAATTATCACGAAATATTGAAAATAGCATTGCATCTATGACAGAGAATGGCTTATAGGCCAGTCAATGAAGACATTAAAAATCGATCATTTAACAATTACTCCAAACTCTTTGAAATTTTGGGAAATGATTAAGATCGTTGTTAAAGTAATACATCTCAGTTTGCACCTCCTCTCCGGGGTCCGGAACGGGCTCAAAATGGTTAAAAACGTAGTAGACTACAAAAAAAATTACAAACGTTATGCAAACTTAGAATAATGTTGAACAGGTTTTTTTTCGATATTGTATTAGATTTGCAACCAAAACAAGTGTTTAACACCTAAGGATGCTGCTCTGGCAATAAATAAGTTCATTAGCCGATGGACAGCAAGAAGAGCGCTCGGCTTCCTGGTACCCCTTTATATTGGTTAATGACACGTTGATTCTTTCCAAAACTGATGGTTTGGTAAGATGATTTGAGTCATTGGTAATATACATTGAATGTCCTGCATGTGATTCATGTACGGCGAAAAAGTCTGTCAGCAAAGACACCATGTTAAATAAACAGTCAAGCACGGTGAAGGAAACGTCATGGTATGGAGTTGTTTCACATGGTGGCATGTTGGACCGCTGCAAAAAATTGATGGAATAATGAGAAAAGAAAACTATTTAAATATTTTACGAACTCATATTCCTGATTTTATGGAGATGAGCGCCTATTCTGAAGAAGAAGAAGTAATATTTCAACAGGATAAAGACGCAAAACACACGTCTAAAATCGTGAAAGATTGGTTGCCTAGGCAAAATTTTAAATTGATGCAGTGGCCAGCACAAAGTCCCGACCTCAATCCGATTGAAAATTTGTGGTCAATCGTTAAAAGGAGGTTGGGACAGTACAAAACAGTCCCATCTACCCTTGACGTGCTGTGGCAACGTGTGCAGCAAGAATGGCAAAGTATTTCAGATGAAATCATACAAAAATTAGTTGAGAGCATGCCAAAACGGATGAAAAATGTTTTTTTTTGTTAGTATAGTATTCGCAAAGGCATCGTCCGAGTCCTCGTTTAAAATTCATATCTCTTGTAATTGTTATCCTAGAATAATGAAATAAGGCTTATGTTAAAGAAGGAGGCTGCCGCAATATAAAAAAAATACGAATAAAAATTATCATTGAAATTTTTTTCATTTCGACCGTAAACAAGTCGAATTAATATTTTGTACGCTATAAAGAACTCAAGTGCTATAAAAAAGAAAACGTTATAACCAATATGTACGTTATAACAGGGTACGTTATATCCGTACAAAAATACAAGAACTTTTCACATTTGTACATGGGGATTGAAAAAAAGGTACTTTATAACCGAAAGTACGTTATAAAAGTGCACTTTATAAGCGGGTTGCACTGTATTTTTAAAAAGAGTATTTTAATTTCGACAATAGAAAAAATTAGTAATGATAGCAAGTAGTACTACAAGCGAACGAGAAGCGAGAAAACTTTAATGTAGACTGTGTAAGTATCGAGCATGGAATCAAAAAATGTAATGCTAAAAACAATTGCTACCGGGATGCGAAACTAGTTTTTACAGTATAGTCTGTTCGAATTTTACGATGAACAAAAATAAAATAAAATTTTGAGTTTAATAGTGCAGTGACGCAGCAACTCGTCTATAAGGGCTTCTTATATGTATACAGGTAAGCCTCCTACAACGCGGTACTTTTCCAACGCGGTTTCGCTACAACGCGGAAATTTTTTTACAACGCGGTAGTTCTATAGCGCGGTTTCACTACAACGCGGTTCAGATAATTTGCAAGTTTCCTTCAAAGCTTTTTTGTTCAGCTAAGCTATCAATGATAGCTGATGTTGCTAGACATTTTAATCTTAATGAATCGTCAATACAAACTATTAAGCTAGATAAAAACTACATTACACGTTTCATTGTATCCGCAGCGTCTGTACTTGCCAAAATTACTGTTCGTTCAAGACCTAACACAATGGAAAAAATTGAAGAAGCGCTTGCAGTTGCAGTGTAGGATATGACCACAAAACGGTTAACTTTAGACACTTAAAATATTTAAATGGGTCAGTGTTCAACTTATGAAACCAGTCATCAATTCCTTGACAGCAATTGTTGCTACAAGTATGCTGCAGCAGCGAATTATCCATCAAAGCATGTGAAAACAATCCATGAAGGGTTATTTGGCACAACAAAGATTTTACCATAAAAGGTATTGAAAGAGTCTTAGATATAGTGAAGTAGTTGAGAATCCTTTTACGGAGAGAGTCAACCTTTTTAAAAGAAATCTTCAACAACGCTTGTTTTTATCAAACACATTAATAAACAAAAAAAGAAAATTCATCTTTAGAATTGAACTCCGGTTCTTATATTTTCATATCTCCTACAACGCGATTTCCTACAATGCGACATTTTCTTGGAACGTATCTACCGCGTTGTAGGAGGCCTACCTGTACATAATCGGCTAATTTATATTTTTGATATATTTTCTTTTATCAATGTTTGTATAGGGAACAACTAGCGCTAACTAAATTTCAAGCCGCGCACATATGACGTTTCGTCGTGAGAAATGCCTCGATTTTGCCCCGATTAGTGATGTCATGGATCGGACCAAATACAAAATCGTTGCGAATCGTATGGAGCTGTCATGTTATGACTCTTTTTTTGACATTCGATTCGGCTATGATTAAGACGGGCTCTGGTTTTATATAAATTTCAAATTTTTCAAAAATCGTTCGTATTCGTGCATACGACGCAGCGAACAACTAAAAATGATTTTTAAACTAATTTTAGTTCAGTCCGGTCAGATCAAGTAATCATTCGATGTTTTAGAGATAAAAAAGTCACTTCTCGATTTTGAGGTTAACTACGGGCTACGGAAAGTTGAGAGTTTTTAGTTGTTCGCTGCGTCGTATGCACGAATACGAACGCTTTTTGGAAAATTTGAAATTTATTTAAAACTCAAACTGACGCAGAGAGTGAATAGCCCAGTTGGTCGCGTCTGCGAGAGTCTCGCAGATTTCTCGGAGACATTTCGACTTGTCTGCGAGATTCTTCGAGACGCCCACCAAGCAAAATGAATCGCCAGGGAATTGTTGTCGAATCATCGCGGAGAAAAATTTCTTCGCCGACGAAATCGCCAATGGTTCCCCGGCGGTAGCGCTGGCGAACAAAACGTTTCGTCGAATTCGAATCTTCCGTACGCAACATCAGGGAATCTCCCCATCGATGAATGGGCGACATCGCCGTTAATGCAACAAAATGAAGGCGGAAGTAGTCGGGATCCCGATTATTTATATTTTCCCCTGCCAATGAAACAATAAACGAAATTATTTACCGAATTATATTGAAAGCGATTTGAACGATGTGTGATATGTGCTCGGTTCGCACATCGCTCGACTAAAGTGTACTTTAATTTAGAATCTTAGGACTATTACTTACCGTACAAATGACTTCAAACAAAACTTTGCACAAAACTTTCTTTGTTCACACTACGAGGATTATACGCTTACTGATCGCGATTTGACAAAAACGTTGTACATAACCATTTCTCCGTAAAACAGCGCGAATACGCTAAAAACAATCAGAGAAGTTGGTCTACAAAAATTCGACATGGCGAACAATGCTGGTCTACAATTTTTGTTTTTAAGAGAATTTCCGATAGGCAATGCGAATACGTACGACATGGCGAACAATATTCGTCTAGGTTTCGCCTATAATGTGAAATTTCGAATCCTCGGCAAGTTCCCCGACGCGAATGCGTTTTTCTGCTCGCTGGGCGGCTTATCGACAAAATACACGGTATCGAGACAAATGCTTCCGACATCTCGAAGACATGTCTGCAAATGTCTCGATAGTAAATTTTTGTTTACCGTAGCGCCATCTGTTTAATGATAGCGTGTTGTGATAAAAGCTCGTACCCGAAGATATATGACATCGGCTGGAAATAAGAAAGAGGGTTATAAAATGAAACGTGCAGGCAGGGGCGAAGTTACCTTACTGCAATATAATAAATATAAAACACTAATAGCGTAGTGACACATTCCATGAATTCCAATCACTTCACGTCACACTTGTGTCGTTTTATTGTAACCACACTGGAACTGTAACTTTTCGCATATTTATGGTGATTTCTTTTCTGAAAAAAAATGTGACCTGTAAAGATGCAAAATTATTGCAGTTCTACACTGTTTTTTGACAGTTCCGTCCGACAGGTCAATTTACAATAGAACGCTTTCAGGTCAAAAAGCTATTATTAAAATTGAAATAAGTTTTCACTACATTCCGTATGATTTGTAATTACCGTATGACCCGTTGGACAGTTTAATTTATGCTTTTAAATCGTTGTCGTAGGATATTTTTTTCTTATTTTCATCGTTTCTTACGCACATTTGAGGTTAAAGGAGTTGCACCGCCGAAATTTTCGGGGCAAGAAATGCGAGTTTTCAGGTCAATTTTAGCCACGGACTCAAACCCCTTTTTCTAGCAGGTCAAAAAAAATTTCAGAATAGAACAGAGAAACTGCTAGAACAAAAATTGAGGGCAGAAATGGGTCACATTTTTTTGCAGAAAAGAAATCACCATAAGCAATATGATAGAGGAAAGTTCTGAAAACAGAACCAATGCCATCTGTGAGATTTGTATTAACAATATGTATATATAAAAAAATTCAATTTGGAGAGATTTTAGTTTGCTCCTTTTCTCGAAACTGATTAGAGACATCAAGATGACTTTTTTTGTTAAAGATAGAATAGTATTGGTATTTATACTGAATGAAGCAATTTTTAAAAAGTTGATTCTAAATACTTTTTTTAGGTTTGAAAAACATCAAAAATGTTTAAATTTTCAAACATTATATGTCAAGTTTTTAATATTTTTGAAATTAATTCATTCATTTGCATTGGATTTACTACAATAATAAGTGTACAAAGTTTGATTCAAAGCTGTTGAGCGGGTCCTGAGAAAAAGTTACATGAATTTCTATGAAAAATCGACAAGTGAATAAGTAAAATATTTTTGTTTTTTTTTTAGTGAAAAATTTGTTATGTAAATTGATTAGGGCGACGAAGTGTATACTGCACCGGGCGCCGAAAAGTCTAGGGCCGGGCCTGGTAGCACGTCAGTGACGTTGCATACTTAGACCTCAGCTTGGTGTATTGAATTTTGAACATGAGTAAAAATATGTCCAGTGGACAGAGCGCTTGAGGCGACGGTATATTTTCTATGACATAACGTTCACATGATGACTGAGTGGGGGCTGGGCCGGTTTAGACTATGCTTGAGTCAGATACAAAGTAGAATTCGGCAGCACGGCGCAGCTTGACGCCTCCAATAAATCATTAGGCCGCGGTCCGAATTACGCTTACGGTGCTTACATTACCAACAGTGCTTACAGTCGGTCCGAATTGTATGCGCGCTTACAACGCATATAATTCGGACCGATCGTATGCACACAAATGTCAGTTGATTATTTGAAATGTCAGTTGTGTCAGTTATTTGAAAATGACACTTGACTACCGACGTGAACAGCTTCGGTTGGAAAAGTCTCAAGTTTTGCAGCTTTTCGGGATCTTGTGATAGCGTGCCCGAAAAAGCATTTTATGAGGCTGGAGTAGCGATTCGTTTTCGAGGTCGTTTAGACAAAGCGGTGCCGATCGGCCCGACATGAACATGTCCGACGTTGCTTTAACGTGTGCGTCCAAATGATACAACCAGTTGTGGTGGAGTTGTTCCATGATTCGATCGGCCTCATCGATACCGAGGAATCGCAAAGATTTCAAACAGAAACCCTTGGTCGCGTGTAAATGTTCAACGAGTCGGCCGGGTGTCGTGATAACGATATTGAGAACAGACAAACTATTGGGCTCGAATTTTGCATCAACTGCTTAAAAACCTTGTAGACTTGCAGAGCTAATTCCGTCACGGGTAAAACTACCAGTGCTCGGATTTTCCTCTCAACTCGTTTCGAGAGGAGCTGAACAATTAGGACAGCGAAAGCCAAAGTCTTGGCGCTTCCAGTCGGTGCCGAAACGCGTCGACAAATTTTTTAACCGTCAATGTGAATTTGATAATTTTTAATATTTTTAACCGTCAATGTGACAGATTGCAAAGACGTACACACAGTGCATATGCTCGAAACCGTGAGTAGTGTAAGCACCAGAAAATTTCCCCTCCATGCAAATTGTATGCGTTGTGAGCGTAATTCGGACCGAGTGTAAACGCGCTAAAAGCGCAGAAAGCGTAATTCGGACCGCGGTCTAACCCGTAAAGCCTAGTACGGACCTCGATGAAAATTTTCATTCCCATACTAATTGCATGTAAAAAAAACGGACTCAATTTACATAACAAATTTTTCACTAAAAAAAAAACAAAAATATTTTACTTATTCACTTGTCGATTTTTCATACAAATTCATGTAACTTTTTCTCAGGACCCGCTCAACAGCTTTGAATCAAACTTTGTACACTTATTATTTTAGTAAATTCAATGCAAATGAATGAATTAATTTCAAAAATATTAAAAACTTGACATATAATGTTTGAAAATTTAAACATTTTTGATGTTTTTCAAACCTAAAAAAAGTATTTAGAATCAACTTTTTAAAAATTGCTTCATTCAGTATAAATACCAATACTATTCTATCTTTAACCAAAAAAAGTCATCTTGATGTCTCTAATCAGTTTCGAGAAAAGGAGCAAACTAAAATCTCTCCAAATTGAATTTTTTTATATATACATATTGTTAATACAAATCTCACAGATGGCATTGGTTCTGTTTTCAGAACTTTCCTCTATTTTTTATTACATTATGCCATTTGCTTGATTTAAACCAATTAATGGTATAAATAAAATTCAGACGAAGTTCGGTAGCGGCGGAAGGTCGGTGTCAAAATTTTAAAATTGTACCGAAACACACCGAAAAGTTTGCCCAACCGCTCGCCGTCGTAATTCTGTGTCCATCGGTGTGTTGCGGTACAATTTTAAATTTTTTACAGGGAACTTCACCGCCGCTAGCGAAGTTCGTCTCAATTGTGTTTATACCATTACTTCTCTTTATCATTCATCCAAAACATTCATTCCCATCTAGCAAAAATGACGTGTTTCCTATTTCCCCACATAATTCACCGAGGCGCATTCGCTCCATATCTATCTTTTTCTATTGTATAGAAATCATGTTCTGAGCTCTTTCAGCACACAATCAAATCAGCACCAGCGCTGCGGCGCTATGGAGCGGTGGCTCCAAATGAATCCGTACGAACGCAAAATCGTACTAGCTGATGAACGTATGAATGCAAAATTGGAATAGCAGATGATCGCACAAACGAAAAGCTGTACTAGTCGGTATCGTAGAGAATATCTTTAAGAGAAAAGATTCAATGTTTTGGTTCTTGAACGAGAATTGAAAGAGTGTTTTTAGAAAATGGAAAAATGGAAAAACCCTGCAAAATCTAGAATATGCATCGGAAAAAGTGTGGCAAATGTATTCAAGAAATCCTTTCTATTAATTTCTAAGTATGTTTTAAATTTATAGCAAAATATTTGGAGAGATAATATGAACTAGCGCCTTCCTTAATTTGGCGCCCGGATTCAATGCGCCATTTGCACATATGGTAGGGCCGGCCCTGCGTGCTGCCATCACTGTAAATATTTTTGTTCATACAATACAAATTGCACCTTTGTCAGCATAGCAATGACCCTATTGCACTATCGTAGCTATGATAAGCTGATAGTGATCTTCATATACCGCGATCATTAAATTCCAAAGTAGGTTTAAGGTGATCTGAACTTAATAAATTTTTAGTAGGATAACAGTGCACTCAATATACCCAGATTTAATGTCTCTATATGAACGTCTAACGAATAAATACAAACCTCCTATCGCATTTTGATATAAAGATGATAAAATCGTTTTTCCACAAAATATAAACAAAATAAATGAGTTTTTATCACAAAATTTTAATTTAAGTAGGTATGTACCTAATAAATATCGATATCAAATGATTTAATCGCAAGAGACGAGCTTTGTTTTGAACTCGCATTCGCATCGCTATGGATTTTTCCCGCACGATAACTTTAAGAGGAAGTAGTAAATAATTGGCTAAGTACACGCTCTTTCTTATCTACTGTAATTACAGATTATTGAAGACCAGATTTTGGCATATTTTCCAAATTGTTGAGTTTTGTACGGTGCTTGCGCAAAATGCCTGATCCAACGACGGCTCAAATGCTCATATTTAGCGAAAAATGAGTACCTTAGCATGAAATCTTTATTGCTGCAGAGCTTGTAGTCTCTAATCTAATCTCATTAGTTCCAAAATCACTTTATTACACCTTTTGAAGCTGTAGCTAAATTATATTTAGTTAATGTTTTATTTCAGACTTCGACAGTAAAAACATTGCGACCACCTCCTCCAAGTGCTACTAGCTGAAGGAGAAGACAATAAATATTATGTCAGTGAATCGGTTTAGTTTCCATCCCAATGACGATCAGATTTGTATTGAAGATGATCAATACACGAGACGTGGCGACATTGATGAAGGACATCTTTCGTCAGAAAAAATCGGCCCGAAGAATAAGTGTAGGGACTTATTAAGTGTAGTAACTTCGAAAATATTTGTTGCTTGCGTGATAATGGCCACAATCATCATAACTATAATATGCGTGTCACTTCTGGTATTGTACGAGAGGGAGAATGATGTAGTGCAAGCCGTAAATTTCTGGGATCATCCTTTACCAAAAGATCAGGAGATTTGGTTCGATAGGGGCATTCTGGAGCTGAAGTCTGCTCTTTCCATTCAATTGAATTCTAAACGTGCCAAAAATGTTATACTCTTCGTTGGAGATGGCATGGGTCCAAATACGGTTACCGCTACTCGTCTTTACAAAGGTGGTGAGGAAAATTTATTAAGTTGGGAAAAGTTTCCGCATATGGGGCTTCTTAAGGTAATGATACTAATTTATGTGCATATTTACATTAACATTTTTAGTCCGCTTTACCAGACCTATTGTGCTGATAAACAAGTCCCGGACTCATTTTCAACTGCAACGGCTCTTTTTTGTGGAGTGAAAGCAAATTATGAAACAGGTGGAGTTGATTCATCGGTCCAACTGGGGAATTGTACGAGTTCCCGCAATGAAAGTAGCCATGTTCACTCCATAATAAAATGGGCTCAAGATGACGGAATGAGAACGGGATTCGTAACCACGACCAGAGTAACACATGCGACTCCGGCAGCTCTTTATGCACATGTCCCAGATCGTCGTTGGGAGTGTGAGGCGAACGTCCCTGAAGATGCTATATCGCAGCAATGCAAAGATATCGGTCGGATTTTAATTGAAGATAAAGTCGGGCAGAATATTAATGTTCGATTTTTAATTTTTAATATTATTTGCTTCCTGATACTTACTTTGATTACAAACAGGTGATAATGGGTGGAGGTCGACAATGCCTTGTCTCAAATGTTACCGGATCCGATTCAGATCCTATAGATACTTGGTCGTGTAACTCAAAGGATGGAAGAAATCTAATATCTGATTGGGAAAAGCAAAAAGAAGCACAGGGTGTCAAATATGCGGTCCTAGGCAACAACCAAGATCTAAATCTAGTTGACGAGCAAACGGATTTTATTCTAGGTACATATGTTTACAATTTTCTGAAGAGATCTGTAGTTAAATGCTGTTTTTATTGCAGGCATTTTTGCAAATGGCCATTTAAAATATGACCATGAACTTGACAAAGGACCTAATGGAATGCCATCCTTGAAAGACATGACTGTAAAGGCCATTGAGATTCTTAAAAATAAAGACCAAGGATTTCTCTTGGTGGTTGAAGGAGGCAATATTGATCAAGCACATCATCGTGGAAACGCTCGCAAAGCTCTGTCGGAAACAAGTGCACTAGACGAAGCTGTTTTAGCCGGAATCGGAGTTATGCAGTAAAATCCAATAGAATAATAATAGTAATAAATAATAGAATATGAGATAAACACATTTTTGACCTTTTCAGGCATGAGTTGGACGAAACTTTAATAATAGTAACAGCAGATCACTCACACACGCTGACTATCAACGGTTATCCAGATCGAGGAAATAACATATTGGGAATCGCATCCAACTCCCGAACGGAGTACACTCCCTACACAACATTAACATATGGTACAAGCTACAAAGGATTTCAAGTTAATCTAGCAAGTGGAGATGCGAAAAGGAACGATCCAAGCCAGGAGGACACAACTAGCTTTGAATATACACAGCAAGCAGCCATTAATACTGACGAGAATACCCATGGTGGTTCTGATGTAACTGTCCATGCTATGGGTAATTTTGTTTTTAAATTTAAACGTTTTGTGTATTGATAATAAATATTTAACATATTACAGGTCCCATGGCGCATCTATTCCACCGAATACACGAACAGACCTATGTTGCGCACGTCATATCATACGCTTTACGCATTGGCCGTTTTAGCGACAGTGCTATTGTTGAATCTTTAGGCAATATCTTTGGACCTTAACGACATGTGGATAGATATTTAATTACTTGTTTTATCGAACAAAACTTAATAGACTTTAGTTGTATGTTTTCAGTGAGAATGTTAGGCTTACAGTTTTAGTAATTATTTGACTATTACAGTACTACAGTAAAAATGTAATGTAAAATAATCTATTTCAGTAATTATATATTTTATTAACAAATAGTTCTTATTTATTTAATAGAAAAAACATTCAATGTTTAAAACTTTTGATATTCAATTATACTAACAAAAACAACTTTTTTAGTAATTTATTTATATTTATTCATTGGGTAAAACTTACCCGCGCGAAAAGTTTGAAAAAATCTACAAAAATTATTGTTTTTGGGTGTTTTAAACTCGCTTTTCGCGTGCATGTTTGGCTGACGCGCGCTTCATTCCAACTACCTTTTGCGCAGCCCTAGTCTCAGGGAAATGCAAGCGGTGGTGATACCCGTAAAATTTGTGTGCATGAGCGTAATTTTTCATGAGAAGGAGAAAGGTTGAAAATTGGTTTGTAGGGGAAGTGAGATGCACGGGATTCGAGTGTCAAACGAAAGAGACTGAAGAATAACAGTTTGTAGGGGAAGTGAGATGCAAGCATGCTGCAAGGGACGCAATTTCGGTGTTCGGGCCTGAAGTGTCAAGTTTGTTTACAACCGTGTTACAGTGTTTAATGCAGTGTTTAAGGCAAAATTTTGTTTTAGTCAGTGTCCATGAAGACTTTAATAAAATAAATTAACTAATATATAACTTATGGTGATTTCTTTTCTCAAAAAAAGTGTGACCTGTGAAGATGCAAAATTATTGCAGTTCTGCCCTCTTTTTTGACAGTTCCGTCCGACAGGCCAATTTACAATAGAACGCTTTCAGGTCAAAAAGCTATTATGAAAATTTAAATATATTTACACTACACTCCGTATGATTTCTAATTACCGTATGACCCGTGGGACAGTTTAATTTATGCTTTTAAACCGTTTGCCGCTGTGTCGTAGGATATTTTTCTCTTATTTTCATCGTTTCTTACGCACATTTGAGATTAAAGGAGTTGCACCGCCGAAATTTTCGGGGCAAGAAATGCTAGTTTTCAGGTCAATTTTAGCCACGGGCTCAAACCCCTTTTTCTAGCAGGTCACCAACTGTCAGAACGAATGAAAATTTTGATTCGAACTCCGTACCGAAAACAGAAACCCAACGCAAAAATTTTCATTCAAAATTTTCATCGGTTTTTTTTACATGCATTTTGTATGGGAATCAAAATTTTGATCGAGGTCCGTACTAGGCTTAAGTCGCGGATGACATTTGCTGCGCTCGGAGTGATGCGGCTGTTTTTTGCCTTACAAATAGATCGTGATGGGAGCACATGTTTATATTGCTATTTCTTTATATCTAGTGATAAAGAAAGATAAGCAATATGATTCCTAGGCTCAAATCATCGAGATTATGTCTCTTAAGCCTGAATTAGATTGCACGGCAGGGACAGCAACAACGGCAGCGGCAGCAACGCAAACTATTGTTTTGCTGTCGGCTGTATCAGATTGCAATACAGCAGCACAAGGCAGCGAGCAGAATATTATGACAAGGCAGCATCCTTTAAATGTACTTTTTTGTACGAATTCCTCGATTTATCGTACAAAAATTCCTTCCCTTTCACTAAAGAAATCAGTTTTTCCTCCATAACCAAAATTAAAAATTAATATGACAGCTCACGATCAATATCCATGCTGCATATGAAGACAGCAACAGCAAATTTAGAATTAGAGATGACTCGGCAGCACGACGTTTGTGCTGCTGTCACTCAATCAGCTGATCGCTCTCGACCAATGAAAACAATTTGCTGTCGCTGTCGCTGCTGCTGTGTGGTAATCTAATTCAGGCTTTAAGAAACAAGCGACCAACTGGGTACCCGCGATATATTCATTCGAGTACGAGCTTTTATCATAATACGCTATCATCAAACAGATGGCGCTATTGCCAATGCCATTTTTCTATCGAGACATTGCCAGACATGTCTTCGAGATTCGGGGAGCATTTGTCTCGATGCCGTGTATTTTTTCCCATAAGACGTCTCGAAGAATCTCGCAGACAGGCCGCCATGTCTTCGAGATATCTGCGAGATTCTCGCAGACGCGACCAGCTGGATACCCAGTTGGTCGTTGTCTCTTAAGAGACATATAGTGATTTCTTTTCTGCAAAAACATGTGACCCGTTTCTGCCCTCAATTTTTGTTCTAGCAGTTCCGCTGTTCTATTCTCAATTTTTTTTTTGACCTGCTAGAAAAAGGGGTTTGAGTCCGTGGTTAAGTTGACCTGAAAACTCGCATTTCTTGCCCCGAAAATTTCGGCGGTGCAACTCCTTTAACCTCAAATGCGCGTAAGAAACGATGAAAATAAGAAAAAAATATCCTACGACAACAGCGGCAAACGATTTAAAAGCATAAATTAAACTGTCCCACGGGTCATACGGTAATTAGAAATCATACGGAGTGTAGTGTAAATATATTTAAATTTTCATAATAGCTTTATGACCTGAAAGCGTTCTATTGTAAATTGATCTGTCGGACGGAACTGACAAAAAAGAGGGCAGAACTGCAATAATTTTGCATCTTTACAGGTCACATTTTTTTTTGAGAAAAGAAATCACCAATAATCTCGACGGTTTGAGCCTAGGAATCATATTGCTTATCTTTCTTCATCACTAGATACATTGGCCGCTATTCACAGTCTTCATAAAGTTGGCTTTGAGTTAAAGCTGACTTTAGTGTCGTATAATTTATATGACACTAAAGTCAGCTCTTACTTAAAGCCTACTTTATGACGACAGTGAATAGCGGCCATAGTATTTATATCTTATAGTAGTATCACAAATAACTTCTCCTCAGCTCAAAAGATGGCGCAGCATATATCGTTTTTTGAGGTTTTGTGCTCTCGCGCTTTCACACTCGTTCTTTCTTGAAGAATTCAAAATCAATCAAAGCAGGCATATCTCATTCATTCATAAAGTTCAATCAACACGACTTCCCATTGGTCGACAGCGAACTCCGCACTCGAATGTTAAAAAAATGAATAAGTGTGGAGAGCGCGAGAGCACAAAACCCCAACCAATGGGAAGTCGTGTTGATTGAACTTTATGAATGAATGAGATAACGCTTGCTTTGATTGATTTTGAATTTTTCTTCGTAGGTACAATACGCATTGACATTTCTCATTCTCACTACGTTCATTTCCTTTCCTCGCACACGGTACATGGGAAAGGACGGGCGGTATGGAGAAGCAGATCGCTTTTCTGTTTCTTCATGCAAAAGAAGAATTCCATTATGCAGAAGGCCATACATTTTTTTTTATTTTTGCGGTTCAAAAAAGTACATGCAAAATTTTTGGAAACTATTTGGGAGTGAGGATTGTGGAAACGCCGTACGTCTGCCGGTGTACGCAAAATTGTTTGAAAGCTCGTAGCACCCAAACCATTTGAGCTATTTATTTGAATTTTTTTCGTTAGTAGATTTGGTATACCCCTTTAAGTGAACACCTTTTGAGGGATGCGGGTGTGAAGGGGGAGGTGGAGGAGGTGTTTCAGACCGCAAGTTTTGGTTTCTAGATATCAGCAACCGCTTATGCTAGAAATCTGAAACTTGGAATTTTTATAGAGCTTCAATAGTAGACCCATTTGCAAAAAATATTCTGATATGTGTGAAGGAGTGGGGGTGGGGAAATATTGCGTCCGAAGCGCAAAAAAGCTGAGATCGATACATTCTAAAATACATATCTCCTAAACTGTTTATGGCACGAAATTCAAACTTAACAAATATCTGTACCTTTACTAGGAGAAAAGATTGAAAAGAAATTTTTGAGTGGGGTTAGTGGAGTACGGTGGTGGGGGGTGAAAAACTTTAGATTACCATATCTCAGGTAGAGTCACTGTATAAGAACTAACACAAACATCCACTATCTTGAGTACGGACAATGACCGCTTTTGGTACCTTTTTAGTACTCTTAAACCCTGCGAACTCCAAAGTTCGCAGGTTTCTTAAATGGCATAGTTTTAGTGTGTATACGTGTAGCAGATGGTGTTCATCGTCAGCATTTCATCATAAATAATAAATTATCTTATAAATTCCAATTGCATTCAATTTCGCTCGCCTCATGAAATTCGGTGTCGCAAACATTCTTCTTGCGGAAACATGAGCATCAATCGTGTCCGGTTCCAGAGACAATCCGCAAGAGGAATGTTTGCAGACAGTGGAGGTGTCAGCATTTCTCACGGCATGTGTTGTTACCGTGAGATAGTGCTGACACCTCAAAATCAAAATAATTATGAATCTAATTGTCTTAGTTTTTTAAGTTGTAAATTATTATAGGGCAGTCTTGATTAAATCATTAACGAGTCAACATCGGTGTTTTCTTTCGGTTGTGTAATTGTTTCAAGTTGTTTGTTATTACTGTGCGCTATTGTGCGACATATATTGTCTCTTTTCACTGATGCATCGTTGCTTTCTTTCGGCTGTGTAATTATTCATGTTTATGGTATTATTGTGCGTTATTGTGTGGCACCTATTTTCTACTCCCACTGGTGGATCGATATTGAATCGATACACCATTTATAGAGACCGGATAGATTTTGCATCTATACGAATTCTAATCGCGGGGAAGTAAAATAATTTCCTCGCAACATAAACATTTGGTGACCCCGACGTGATGGAGAAGTTAGCAGCAGAGCAAATCTTGAACGGTGAACGCATTCAGAAGGCGTTCACTAATTTTAAGAAGGATGGCCCGCAGAGACGCACATTGGAATATATCAACGCACGACTGGAACTACTAGAATGGAGGCAGTTCGACGACCGCCATTCGACGATCGCGCAAATCGAAGATCCAGACCACTCGTACTTCAAGGAAGATCTCTACCATCAGGTCTAGGAGATCTACGGGAAGTTCAAGGCAGCCTTGTTGCTTGCAGCCCAAATACAAGCAGCAGGATCCAGCCAGTTGGAGACCAATGAGCTTGCCGCAGCATTCGACGCACAGCAGCGCCGAATCCGGCAGCAAAAGGTGGCCATATCCGGCCTAACAAAACTACTCATCGAGACCGAAGCGGAGGCTGCTACAAGTCAATCCCCGGCCTACTTCAAACATGGAAAAGAAACGATTACAGAGCATTGGAGCAGGATCGTCAACTTGCATTACGACATAATGGGAGAAATGCTGCAACCGGGCTACGAATCAGAACAGTTCGCGGATGTAGAAAGGCATATGCGGCGCGTCCTGATTATACTACAAGAAAAGCTAGATGGAGCACTTCAAATTGCAGCCACAGCAACCGCAATCCCAACAGTTCAGTCCGCCAGTATATCGGTAAATTTACCAAGGATCACCTTGCCAACATTCTCAGGTTATTACTTGCAATGGACCCAATTCCACGAACTGTATCTGGAATTAATTCATAATCAACCAATTACAAAGGCTCAAAAGATGTTCTATTTAATGAGCAACTTATCAGGTGAGGCACGAAGTTTGGTACAGCATTTAACGATCACGGATCAAGGATAAGACACATCGTGGAACATCTTGACCGCCAGATATGCAAACACGCGGTTACTAGTAAATTCTGTGATCCAGCGGTTACTGTCACAACCAGCAGCCACCGTTGAAAAAGCTGGAACTATTCGAGCGCTCCACGACACTACGAACGAATGCGTGTGAGCGCTATCAAACCTCAAGATGCCGGTAGACAATTGGGATGCGATTCTTGTCTACATCATATTGCAGAAGCTAGATCACACTACGCGCGCACAATATGAGCAACAATTAACTTCGCCACGAGAAGTGCCATCATTACAGCAGCTGTTGGAGTACTTGGAGCTACGGTTTCAGGCCCTCGAAGTTCTAGGCGTGAACATGGGCAACACCGCGGCAAGTTCACATGGAAACAAAACAATGGCTCCAACAGCACGATCTACGTTGTTAGCAACAGGCAGCACTCCAGAATGTGTCCTATGCAAGGAGGACCATGCTCTGTTCAAGTGCTAGAGTTTCTTAGTGCAAGTTCCAGCAACAAGGTACCAGACAGCAAAGAAACCCAAACTATGCATCAATTGTTTGAAAGAAGGTCACATTGCCTCCGTATGTTCAGTGAGAAGTTGCAAGAATTGTCCCAAAAAGCATAACACTTTGGTTCATAAGGAGGAGCCTTCTACTGCCAATCAGGCGTCCACAAGTCAACGCAACAACAATGCCGCGATGGCACCAGTGCCTACCGCCAGTGCATCAGAAAACTCAACAGTATCCCTAGCAGCGGAAATATCGTCGTCGCAAGTTTTGTTGAGCACTGTTCTTCTCAACATAAAGAACAGCAAAGGAGAGCCAACATCGTTCAGAGCCATTTTGGACTGTGGCTCACAAATCAGTCTGATTACGGATGCTGCAGCCAAAAAACTCGGTCATAAAACAACACAATCCGACATTTACATCCGAAGCATTGGCGGCATCTCACAACAAGTGCATCGGCGAATAAGCGTATCGCTGCATTCAAGAATTAACCGTTTTTCTGCCCAATTGGAAATGCATATTCTACCGCAAATTACGTCGCCTCAACCACTCCAAGGGTTCAACAGAGAAAGGTTGAGCATTCCAAGGAACATCGAACTCGCAGATCCAGCCTTCGAACAATCAAAACAAGTAGATGTCCTTATCGGAGCAGAGTTATACTATCAGCTGCTCTCTGTTGGCCAGATTAATCTTGGAAGAGGACTACCAATTCTTCAAAATACTGTTTTCGGATGGATCGTAGCCGGAAAGATGAATACTGTAGTACCCAAAGCAGTAGATCAACAACCAATGTGTGGCATGAATAGCGCCGCAGATGTACAACTAAACGAACAGTTAGAGCGATTTTGGAAGCTGGAAGACAATCAAACCTCGGTCAACCATATGACGCCACGCGAAATCAAGTGTGAATCACATTTCCATCAAAATACTAAAAGGACAAGTGAAGGACGCTTCGATGTAAAAATACCGTTTTTACACGACAGCAAACGGTTAGGAGACTCGAAGGAAAAAGCTTTGCAGTGGTTCTTTCAACTCGAACGGTGACTTGCAAAACAACCCGAATTGAAGGCCATGTATATCGATTTCATGGAAATCAGAGCTTAGGACACATGAGCGAAGTCAATGCTAGTCAAATCAAATCGCAGCATTACTTTCTTCCGCATCATTGTGTCTTAAAACCAGACAGCACAACAACAAAACTGCGAGTAGTTTTCGATGCCTCGGCAAAAACGACTTCTGACACCAGTCTCAACGAGATTCTTCACACCGGTCCAACAATCCAAGACGTCTATAGTGTCGACCATCAAAACTCGTTCAGAAGACTCCAGCGTATAGTCGCATACGTCGTTCGTTTTACGCAAATAGCCCGGAAAATGACGGATGGTACCTTGGAAGGTCACTCCCTATCTGTCCAAGAACTCGAAAAAGCAACTGAGGTAATATTCAAGGAGATTCAGCGAGAAGAGTTTAAAGAGGAAATACATACATTGAAAGCCACAGGACAGCTGAGTAACAGCAATCGTATAAGCAACCTTACCCCGTTTCTCGACAAGACACGAGTATTAAGAGTTGGCGGACGTTTGGAACACTCAGACCTGTCATACGATAGCAAGCATCAAGTACTTCTTCCCTATGGAAACGTCATTACAAAGCTGATATGTACGCAAATCCACAACGACAATCTACATGCAGGTCCACAAACGCTGCGTGCTTTACTACGACAAAAATATTGGCCCCTCAAAGGAATGACAATCGCCAGATCCGTCGTACAGAACTGCATTCGATGTACAAGTAGTAAACCGAAAATGATGAATCAACTAATGGGAAGTTTACCAGCTGACCGCGTTCAACCAGCTAGACCATTTTTGCATTCCGGAGTCGACTTCGCTGGACCCCTCTGGACACACTTCAGAATTCGAGGAAAGCGTCCGCAAAAGACATATCTTGCGGTTTTCTGTTGTTTTGCCACCAAGGCTTGTCATCTGGAATTAGTGACAGACCTAACTACGGAGGCCTTTATCGGCGCTCTGAACCGGTTCTCTGGAAGGCGCGGACGGTGCCTAAGATTATATTGTGACAACGCTACTAACTTTGTAGGTGCCAAAAATCAACTTGAAGAGCTGAAGGAAGCGCTATACGCCGAACCAGCGAAACAGAACATTACCAATTTCTGTGCCTCTAAAGGAATGGAGTTTCATTTTATTCCACCAAGATCACCGCATTTCGGAGGTCTGTGGGAAGCGGCGGTCAAGTCTGCAAAACAATATTTATTGCGAAATATTGCATCCGCCAGTCTAACCTATGAAGAACTGGAGACCGTCATTATCCAAGTGGAGGCCATTCTCAATTCACGGCCCTTGACACCAGTGTCAACAGATCCGAATGACCTATGTGCGCTGACACCCGGTCATTTCTTAATAGGTGAACCATTAACCAGCACGGCGGACAGTTGCACTCAAACCGCAAAACTGAGCTTATCACATCGATGGAAAATAATATCCGAGATCAAAAATCAGTTCTGGCAAAGGTGGTCCAACGAATATCTAAGCGAACTTCAGAACAGATACAAATGGAAGCAACGCTGCGACAACGTTACGCCCGGAATGATGGTCATATTGAAAGACGACAACTTGCCAGTGCTGAAATGGCAGTTAGGCAGAGTTCGTCGTGCTATCAAGGGTAGAGATGATCTAGTCCGAGTCGTGGAAGTGAAAACAACATCGGGTGTATTAAAACGACCAATTCATAAGATTGCACCTCTACCAGTCGAAGTAAGCCCGGAACCAATCGAATCTACGACAATCAGCAATCCAGGAGTTTCACAGCGCCAAAAACCAATCAAGCATAAGGCCGCCACCCTCACAGACGAGGAGTCAGATGGCGATGAATCACGACCAACACCTGTCATCAGAAAGAAGAAACAACGTAAAGTTCCATCGGCGGTCAGTCTGCTGTTGTTAGCAAACCTTGTGATGGTTCTACTAGCAGCGACGGTGAAGGTTACCCCATTCAGAACACCACCTGGTCTCTACATAGAAGTGCTGGGATCAGCTGACCTTGATCATAGATGAATGGAAGCTAGTAATCTATTACAATATGAGCCCGTACTGGAAGGATCTCGATAACATAAAGGTGGGTCTGGACTTACTCACCCGAATGTGTCAGCAAAATAGAGAAAATTCGTCATGCACAGCTACAATAGCACAGTTTCACATTCTCTTCAGTGAAATTCAACGGAATAACGATCTCCTACTCGCAACAAGTGGCCAAAATCATCGCAGAGGTAAACGCGGAGCGGTCAACATAGTTGGAAATCTAGCGAACTCCCTATTTGGAATATTAGACTCCCAGTACGCAGAACAAATGTCTAGTATCATCGACCAAGTAAATGGAAACGAGAAGCACTTGTTACAGCTGATAAAAAACCAGACGACGATCATTGACTCAACAGCCAATATTATGGTACAATCAAATCAAGCCATGAGTCATCACATTCTAGATCTAGAACTGGCTATCAATCAAAGTGTAGCCCGGCTTAACAATATAACTCGCGACGAGTCATGTTGACATTGACCAATTACCAGCGTATTCAATCAGCGCTAGTGGATGTTTTGACTGACACGCATCATGGAAGGATCAACACGCTGCTGTTAAACCCAAACCAGTTGCAAGCAGCGCTAATCAAAGTCAAGGAGCAATTGTCCTCAGCAGTTCGACTGCCGTTTCAACAAGCTGATCTGTCTATGGTATATCGGAGCTTGAAGGTAGAAGGATGGGTCAGCAATAACCACGTCATCTTCAGGATAACAATACCACTAGCATCGTACGAACGGTTCGAGCTACTACATCTGGTACCTGTACCAACGAACATTAATGGAACTATAGCAGCGATAGTCATCGAGACAAGCTATCTTCTGATCAGCGTCCACCGGGACGAATATTATCCGCTATCCGATCAAGAGCTATCCACTTGCGTCAAGAATGGAGAGCTCAATCACTACTCGTGCAGGCAGTTGCATCCACTATATCGTAGAGGTTCAACCATAGCAGCGTGCGAACTCAGTTTCGTCAACCACTTAGCCACACCTACTTCGTGCTCAGTGAAAGCCATGCTACAGATTCCGCGATACATACAGTTGCTCCAACCCAACCACTGGATCTATTTTTTGCCGGACGGAGCGACTGTCAACATCGTCTGCGTCAACGCCGGTTCACAACTAAATCTTGAAGGCGCCGGTGTTCTTGAGTTGGGCGAAGATTGCGCAATTAAGGAAGAAACAATCACCATTCAAGCACATAAGTTGTACCAATCGTCCTTCAATATTTCTGCTATAGCAACCAGAAACTTTTCGGAATGGAAGATGCCCAACCAAGTTGCAGATCTACCGATGGCTTCCAGTTCCCAAAAGTCTTTTAGGAAGACCCTTGAGGAGTTGCGACAAAAAATTAAGGCACAAAGGAACATGGAGGAACTGCCTCTCAACGTCAGGCAGCACGACACCCACCAGTTTGTAATCGGTTACGTGGTGATCGGTAGTTATCTAGTGTGGCAACATCGGAAAACAGCACACTCTACAAGACGCACAACGAACCCAACTCCACTGCCTAGGCAACTACCAGCAGAGGCCTTTCGTTTGAAAATCGAGCCGGAGATAGAGTTGAACTGAAGTCCAACGCGGGGAGCATGGTCATCGTCAGCATTTCATCATAAATAATAAATTAACTTATAAATTCCAATTGCATTCAATTTCGCTCGCCTCATGAAATTCGGTGTCGCAAACATTCTTCTTGCGGAAACATGAGCATCAATCGTGTCCGGTTCCAGAGACAATCCGCAAGAGGAATGTTTGCAGACAGTGGAGGTGTCAGCATTTCTCACGGCATCATAAATAATAAATTTAAATAAAGATTACTCAAAGTACAATTTTTTAAGGGATATGTTACTATGTGACTGAAAACCTAATAAAAAGTTAGGGAAGCGGTTAGAATAGAGTGTAACATATGAATTATATAGTTGGGCCATATTCCGGGATGCGGTCTAGAGGTTGAGAAAGAAAATACTTAAAAATAGGTGATTATTAAGCAAAACTGTGGAAGTGAAAAGATATTCGATATCTGATCAGACCTGAGAGATATGGTAGAATTCATGAAAAAGTATACAACCGCTTTACACCCCCTTAGGGGTTGAATTTCGAAAAATCTTGAAAACACTTTCTAGGAATTCATATGAAGAATCCGTAGAATAAAAATGAATTCAATATTTGGAAATATGTAGTAAATATGACGAAAATCGTGAAAATATATGCATTTTATATTAACTGATATTTTTTTGCCCCCACTTCCGAACCTCAATGAATATTCAAATTTTTTTTTATTAGATTTACTTTTCTAGTTGATTTACATATACGTACCGAGTTCCAACTTTCTAGCATAAGCCGTTCGAAAGTTAGGAAAAACACCCCCCACCCCCGTACCATACTACCCCTAAAAAAAAAGTATTTTTTTACCATGCCACTACAATAGCTCTATCTAAACACCAAGTTTCAGCTTCCTATCGTTATAGGTTCTTAAAATATAAACATTGGAACTTTTTCATTCTCATCCTTCTCACCCCCACTCCAAATTTTTTTCCCTACTAGGGTTCTATTAGGCTTACTTCTGGTAAAAATTTGAAGCATCTATATTACACTGTTCTTGAGATATGAAACGTGTAATTTTTGAAAAATTCTTATCCCCTCCACTTCTATGCTCCCCTACCCCCCTCAAAAATTTAACTTTAGATAACCTTTTACTTTATTATTTTAATAATTAAGAATTGTGATTGATTTTAAAAAAAAAAAAATTTGCTACCCTCAAAATTTTTATTTTCACGTTTCATAACTACTAGACTCGAAAAAAGTAATAAAAATTTTCAGTCCGTCTGTCCGCCGCACGCTGTACGCCGTACGGCGTCCGCCGTACGCAAGATCGTTTGGAGGCTCGTAGCTGCCAAACGATTTGAGATATTAAATTGAAATTTTTTCAACGAATAGACGGGGTAGGCTCCTTCAAGTGACCAAATTTTTAGGGGTGTAGGTGTGAGGGGGGAGGAGGGGGAAGTGTTTTAGACCGAAAATTTTGGTTTCTAGATCTCAGTAACCCCTAATGATAGGAAGCTGAAACTTGGAATTTCTATAGAGCTCTGATAGAGACCCATTTGCAGAAAAATTGTCAATATTGATTAAGGGGTGTGGGAGTGGGGGAAATGTAATGCGTCCGAAACCGAAAAAAGGCGAGATAGACACATTCTAAAATCCATATCTCCTAAACCGTTAATGGCACACTATTCAAACTTAACAAATATTTGTAGTTATACTAGGAGAACAGAATGAAGAAAAATTTTGGGTAGGGGAAGTTGTGTATGGGGGTGGGGGGTGAAAAACTTTAGATTACGATATCTCATGAACCAATTGCTCTAGGAAAATAAAATTCGGTTTGGGTATAAAAGTCGACAAATAAAGATTGATCAAAGTAAAGTTTTTTAAGTGGGAGGTGGAGCATAGAAGTGGAGGGGATGAGAGTTTTTCAAATAAAACACATTTCATATCTCAAGAACAGTGTAAGATAGATGCTTAGAATTTTTACCAGAAGTAGCGCTAATTAAATTCTAGTAGGGAAAAAAGTTTTGGGGTTGAGGGTGTAGAGGGGGAGGGTGGGGGAGGGTGAAAAGGAAAAAGTTCCGATGCTTATATCTTGAGAAATTTGTAATGATATAAGCCTTAAACTTGGTATTTAGATAGAGCTATAGTAGCGGAATGTTGGAAAAATATAATTTTTTTTAGGGGTAGTATGCTACGGGGGTAGGGGGTGTTTTTCCTAACTATTAAACGGTTCATGCTAGAAAGTTGAAACTCGGTGTGTATATGTAAATCAACTAGAAAAGTAATTGTGATAAAAAAAAATTGAATATTCATTGGCGTTCAGAAAGGGGGGGCAAAAAAAATTATACGTAAATATAATAAATATAAAATGCATATATTTTCACAATTTTAGTCATATATACTAGCTCGTCCCAAATATTGAATTTAATTTTATTCTACGGATTCTTCGTATGAATACCTTGAAAGTGTTTTCAAGGTTTTTTGAAATTCGACCCGTAAGGGTAGTGTGGTACAAGTGGGGGGTGTTTTTCCTATATATAGAACGGCTTAAGCTACATTGTTGAAACTCGGTGTGTAGAAAAATAATTTTGAATAAAAAAAAAAACGAATATCTATTGGCGTTCAGAAGGGGGGCAAAAAAAATATCTGTGAAAATAGAATGCATATTTTCCCACGATTTTCGACATATCTATTACCTCGTCCCAAATATTGAATTTAATTTTATTCTATGTATTCTCCATAATTGACCCCTAAGGGGGTGTAAAGTGGCTGTGTACTTTTTCATAAATTATTCCATATCTCTCAGATCCAATCAGATTTTCACTTCCACGATCTTGTTCTTTTTGATAGGTTTTCAGTCACATAGTAGCCTCCACCACATTTCAGAGTTGAACGCGTTCCTAACTTCTACCGGAAAAATCATAAAGTTACGCCCAGATTGTTGGCAGATTTTTTCTATTAAGGCTTATACTCAAACCAAACTTTGTTTTTGTGGTGCAATTGGTTTGTGAAACATCGTAATCTTAAGTTTTTCACCCCCACCCCCGTACGCCTTTACCCATACCAAAAAATTTTGTTTTAATCTACTCTCCTAGTATAACTACAGATATTCGTTAAGTTTTAATTACTTGCCATTAACGGTTTAGGAGATATGGATTTAAGAATGTGTCGATTTCCTTGCATTATTTCCCCCTCCACTCCCACACCCTTTCACCCATATCATCAATTTTTTTGCAAATGGGTCCACTATCAAAGCTCTATAGAAATTCTAAGTTTCAAGCTCCTACCATAAGCGGTTGCTAAGATCTAGAAACCAAAATTTTTCCTCTTAATCGCTTCCCCCACCTTCCCCCTCACACCCTCACCCCTCAAAAACTGACTTCAAGGGGTCTATCATGTCTATTCATAAAAAAAAAATCAATTTAATAGCTCATAGGGTTTGGGAATTATAATTCCACAAATGAGTTTGCGTACGGCGTACGGCGCACAGACGGACTGAAAATTTTTATTGCTTTTTTGGTGTTTATTATTAGTAATAAAACGTGTAAAAAAAAAATTTCAGGTAAGCAATTTTTTTTTTAAAAAAAAGTCGATAACAATACTTTATTATTAAAATCATAAAGTAAAACATATGTGAAAAATTCAAAATAGTACTAAAAATAAAATATCTGCCAATGATCTTGGCCAAACTTTTATTATTTATCGGGTCAAAGTTCGGGAGCGGTAAAATTCGGAGTATATCATGAGTTGTTTCTAGATTATTAGATTTCTTGGAAAATTAATTTTGTTCTTAAAATAAAAATATTTTAAATAGATATATTTAATCGAATAAACATTGAATAAGCCCATGTATGGGAAACTATTCGAATTTCAGAATATGTATTATGTACACTAAAAGCCTCACACAAACCCATTCGATTTCATTTCCACTTGGCATTTGAATTTCGAAGGAATTGTGAAACAGGTTTTTTAACGATTTAACAAATAAATATGAAGACAACACGAGAAAGTAAAAACCAATTCAATTTCTTATCATTTTTTAAATTTGTGACGAAATTCATGAAAATGTGTTCAACCGATCTTATATGTATGTTCTTAGAGGCTTAAAAAGGATTATTACGCAAGCCCATGAAAGTGAAAATTTTTTGATATCGATCAGATCTAGGAATAATGCAGACGAAATCCTGAAAATATAATGTATTTAATTTTCACTGATAATTTTTTTTGCCCCTCCCCCCTTTTCATCAGAATTCCTTCTCTAGTTGATTTGCACCGAGTTTCAACTTTCTAGCATAAGCCGTTCTATAGACAGAAAAAATACCCGTATTCAAAATTATATTTTTCCAACACGCCACTACCATAGCTCTAAAATAGATACCAAGTTTCAGCTTTGTATCATTATAGGTTCTCGAGATATTAAAATCTTAACCTTTACCGTTTCACCCTCCCCAACTCCCACCCTCAACACCCACACCCACCAAATTTTTATTTTAAGAATTTTACACTTACACTGTTCTTGAGATATGAGACGTGAATTTTTAGAAAAATTGTTATCACTTCCATTTTCATGCTCCACCGCCCTCTTAAAAAATTTTACTTTCAACAGACTCCATTTACCAACTTTCACTCACAAACCAAATCTTATTTTTCTAAAGCAATTGCTTCGTTAGATATCGAATCCTAAAAATGTTCACCCCAACCCCGAACGTCACTACCCACTCAAAAATTTGATTCCGATCTATTCTCTTATTTCACCTACAGATATTAAATTTCAATTTTGAGTCATTAACTGTTTAGGAGATATGAATTGTAGACTGTGTCGATCTCGGATTTTTTACGTTTTGGACGGACTAGCATTATTCCCACCCCCTCCCCAACCCCTCCACCCATATCGGCAATTTTTCGCAAATGAGTCCACTATCAAAGTTCTAACAAATTCCAAATTACAGCTTCCTAGCATTAGCGGTTGCTGAGATCTAGAAACCAAAATTTTCGGTCTAAAATGCTTCTCGCACTTCGCCCCTAATACCCCCAACCTTCAAAATATGGATACTTCTGGGGCCTACGCAATCTATTCATAAAATTTTTCTTAAACGTTAGACCGCTCGAAAGATTTAGGAAAGAGAGACGACTTTACTGAATGAAATGATAGTAACGAAAAAGTATAAACAGGGAATCGGCAAAATACTAAACACATGCGCCCCACAGCGACATCAGAAAGAGAGACATGACTTTACTGAATGAAATGAGTAACGATAAAAGTATGAAGAGAGAAAACGCATGCAGCGCCTCTGGTGTAAGCAGGTGAAAACAGAAAAGTACGTCTGGTGATACTACTATAAGATATAAATACAATGCTAGATAGAAAAAAATAGCAATATAAACATGTGCTCCCATCACGATCTATTTGTAATGCAAAAAACAGCCCCATCACTCCGAGCGCAGCAAATGTCATCCGCGACTTACACGATTAAAATCATATACGTGAAAAGTTACAGTTTAAGTGCGGATACAATAAAACGACACAAGTGCGATGTGAAGTAATTGGAAATGTGTTACTACGTTATTAGTTTTTTATATATTATATTGCAGTAAGGTAACTTCGTCCCTGCCTGCACGTTTCATTTCATAACCCCCTTTCTTATTTCCAGCCGATGGCAATCTCCGCGAAATATTCATACGAGTACAAGGTTCTTTCATAACACGCTATCATCAAACAGATGGCGCAACAAAAATTTGCTATCGACACATTTGCAGACATGTCTTCGAGATTTCGGGGTGCATTTGTCTCGATACCGTGTATTTTTCCCATAAGACTTTTCGCAGAAATCTCGCAGACAAACCGATATGTCTTCGAGAAATCTGCGAGATTTCTTCAGACGCGACCAACTGGGTATAAATCCAGTACTGTCAAAAACTAGCAGCAACATAGCCGGCAACATAGCCGCAACATAGCGCATTCGAGCAGTGTTTCGCAACATTTGAGCAGTGTTTTGCAACATTCTAGCACTTAATCCTAGGAAAATCTTTCTACCAGTGTATTTTTGACCTGCTACAGACTTGTTTTAAATAGTTCGGTACGTAAAAATTGTGGAAAGTGCCAAGTTATGTTATAAAACGGATTAAAATCGGTATTTTCCTTAACAACGCAGTTGTTAATTTCGGTTACTAGATGCCGCTAGCGTCGGAAAGAGTGTAGCGACCATCATAGCGACAACAACACATCTGGTGGTCAACTATGACACTAATACGCCATCCATAGTGACCTCAGTTCGATGAGACTGAGAACGTTCTACGCATTTTCAATGAGCCATTATGTTTTTCCGAGTGTCCTGCTGTGCGGATCAATTTACATAGTTAAAATAAAGTATATATATTAAAACGCGTGTTTCAATAAAGTTATATAGGACAAGACCTATAAGTGGTGACCCCGACGTGATCCGCCGCGTAATTACCGACCGTTTAGTTTTGGCGTTCTAATATTATTATTAGTCAAGTGACAATTTTCGCGCTTGTGAAGTTCTTCGAAAAAAATTAATTACAATGTCGGAAAACGACGAAAGCAATCCGGTTCAAGCAGAAAATTCGGATACGCCGAAATCGACGCCGGTCGAACTAACTCTTCCGCGTCGTTTGCTTGATCTGGGAACACGCGTCGACGCGGTGCAAAATATTAAACTTCCGCCATTTTGGGCACGACGCCCGTCTTTATGGTTCGCGCAGGTAGAGGCGCAGTTTGCCACAAATAGAGTGTTTGTGGATTCGGCGAAATTCAACACTCTCATCGGATCGATTGACGTCAGTGTCCTCGAGCAAGTTGCGGACATCGTGGAACATCCACCGGCAACCAACAAATATGAAGAGCTCAAACGTCAACTTATAGCGCGTTTTTCAGAAACTCCCGGAAGTCAACTCACGAAAGTGCTAACGGAAATGGAGCTCGGCGACAAGAAGCCATCGCAACTATTCAGGGAGATGAAGTCCACGGCTGGAGATCAATTACCTCTCGATGCAGTACGGTCTTTATGGCTACGACGGCTTCCTGCTCGCGTAAGAGCCATCTTATCGGTCACTTCACAAATTGAAATATCGGCCCTAACGGAGGTGGCCGATAAGATATTGGAAGAAAGCCGCGAATTTCCGTCCGTTTCGACTGTTGCAATCGCACCAACTATGGCATCTCAAGACGCGGTGATAGCATCGCTAACAAAAAGACTCGCAGAGCTGGAGGCGAGAGACAAAACAGGATTTACGGCACGGCGATCTCGTTCCCGCTCACGGTCGAAATCATTCGTTAAGAAAACCGGCATTTGTTTCTACCATCAACGCTTCGGTGCAGCTGCACGTAAGTGTACCAAACCGTGCACTTACCAGACGCCGTCGGAAAACTAATCACGCCGTCGTCAGCTTTAGCGGTCAGCGATGGTGTTTGCAAACAGAACCGCTTACTACTGCGAGATCATCTAAACGGTAACACGTTCCTCGTCGATACCGGTGCTGATGTTTCAGTAATTCCCCGGAATAAAAGAGAACAACTGATTTCATTAAACAAACTCTACGCAGCAAACGGTTCCACTATCAACACTTACGGCGAACGTCTTTTAGTCTTGGATTTCGGACTTCGTCGCCGTTTCAAATGGTTGTTCTGTGTGGCAGACGTCGCGTATCCAATTTTGGGTGCAGACTTTTTAAAACATTTCGGGTTACTGGTCGACGTCAAACATAAGAAACTCATCGACGAGACGACAAAATTGTTTACGATTGCAAGTAATTTCAGCAACGAAGAAATGCGGATTTCTACAATCAATCCCAGCAACGAATTCCATCGTATTCTCGTCGATTTCCCGGAATTGACCACATCTTTGCAATCACAAAACATGCAAAATCACACCGTAACGCACCACATTCTCACTAAGGGTCCGCCGGTATCCGAACGTCCGAGAAGACTTGATCCGGTAAAGTTTAAAGCTGCCAAAGCCGAGTTCGAATTTATGATTGAACAAGGCATTTGTCAGCCATCCAGCAGCCCGTGGGCCAGCCCGCTACTTATGAAGCGAAAGAAGAATGCCGAATGGAGACCGTGTGGGGACTATCGCCGGCTGAATGCAGTCACCGTGCCCGATAGCTACCCTATACCCCACATACACGACATCACGCAACATCTAGCCGGAAAAAACATTTTCTCGAAGATAGACTTAACACGGGCTTACCACCAAGTCCCAGTTGCTAACGAGGATATACCGAAAACGGCAGTAATAACGCCGTTCGGTTTGTTCGAATTCCGCGTGATGACATTTGGTCTGAGAAATGCGGCTCAGTCTTTCCAAAGATTACTCGATACAGCGCTACGCGGGATTAATTTCGCCTATGTTTACTTAGACGATATTCTCATTGCATCTTCATCTATTGAGGAGCATGAAAATCATCTAAAAACAGTTTTTTGCCGACTACGAGACTATGGTCTGCGAATCAACCCAGCAAAGTGCACTTTTGGAGTGAAGGAAATCGAGTATCTTTCGCACAAAATCACTTCTGAAGGTATCGAACCCATCTCCAGCAAAGTGGAAGCGATCAACAATTACAAAAAACCAACGACAATTGCTGAACTTCGACGATACTTGGGTATCATTAATTTTTACAGGCGTTTTTTAAAAAATGCTGCGTCAGTCCTTGCACCTTTAAACATGTACTTGCATGATAGCCGCAAAAACGACAAAAGGTTGATTATTTGGACAGATGAAACCTCGCAAGCTTTTGAAGCAAGCAAAGCCATGATTTCCAAAACGACTCTTCTGTCGCATCCAAGGGATGGAGCGCCCTTGGCTATTTCAACAGATGCTTCAGACACGGCTGCAGGAGCGGTCTTAGAACAATACCAGGATGGTGACTGGCAACCACTGGCATTTTTTTCAACGAAATTTAGTCCAACGCAGACGCGATATAGTACCTACGACCGCGAATTGCTAGCTGTTTATATGGCTATTAAAGCTTTCCGGTTTATGGTCGAAGGACGCAGTTTTACTATTCGAACGGATCACAAGCCGCTTACATATGCTTTTCAGCAAAAATCGGAAAAAGCATCAGCGCGACAATGCAGACAATTGCAATATATTTCGCAATACACCACCCAGATCGTTCACGTTGCTGGCAATGACAATGTGGTTGCAGATGCTCTGTCGCGGGTAGACGTCATTACGATGCCATCAGCGGTGGAAGATAAAGAAATTGCTGATGGTCAAGAAAACGATCCGGAACTACGAGTACTCTTGACAACAAACTCAGCGTTAAATTTCAAGAAGTTTTTCGTAAAGGATACAAAAAAACCTTTATTTTGCGACACATCCACTCCAGTGATCCGACCATACATTCCTGACAAATTAAGACGCAGAATATTCGACGTGTTCCATCGTTCCTCTCACCCTGGAGGGCGAGCCACCAGCAAATCAATTCGTCGAAAATATATATGGCCGAGTTTGGATAGAGACGTCACGGAGTGGGTGAAAACTTGCCTACAATGTCAACGGGCAAAGATTCATCGGCATGTGAAGAATCAACCGCAACAATTTAGCCAGAGAAGCACCCGTTTTGAGCATATACACATCGATATCGTGGGTCCACTTCCTCCATCGAATGGCCAACGATATTTACTTACTATGATCGATCGCTGTACGAGATGGCCCGAAGCTGTACCAATCGCTGACATCACCGCGGACACAGTCGCTACCGCTCTATATACGTCCTGGATTTCACGTTTCGGATCACCTCATACTGTGACAACGGATCAGGGTTCACAATTTGAATCCGCATTGTTTCAGGCACTAATTCAGTTAACCGGATGTAAAAGAACGCGATCTTCACCATACCATCCGGCTGCAAACGGGATGATCGAGCGATGGCATAGATCGCTCAAAACTGCAATCATGTGCCACGAAACGAATCGCTGGGTAGAAGTTCTTCCGACCGTATTACTCGGATTACGAACAGCTGTTAAGCTGGACCTAAACTGTTCCCCAGCGGAGTTAGTTTATGGTGTAACGCTTCGCCTCCCTGGCGAGTTTTTTATCAACGAAGACATGCCAGCTGATCCGCAAGTTTTCGTCGAAAAGTTTCGAACTGATATGCAACATTTACGAGCCACACCGGTTGCACATCATAGAAGTGACAGCATGTTCATATTCAAAGATTTACAAACATGTTCTCATGTATTTCTACGCGAAGACGGCAAGAAGAAATCGCTTCAACCACCGTATTCAGGACCACATGAAGTCATCGAACGGATAAACGACAGAGTTTTCACCATTCGCGTCAACAATAAGGACAGTAAAATTTCGACAGAACGATTGAAGCCTGCATACACTGTACGCGAAGACGACGTCGATTTCGCAACGACAAACACAACCAGTCAGGCAGAGCCTACGGATGTCCATCGATCATCTTCACGCACTGTGAAAACTTATCCCGGTCCAAAAACTAAAAAAGTACAATTTAAAAATTAACGGCAATCGCAACATATTAATCAGCTGTCTTGGTGACAGTAAATCAATAGGTTGCTTGGAGGGGGATACTGTAGCGACCATCATAGCGACAACAACACATCTGGTGGTCAACTATGACACTAATACGCCATCCATAGTGACCTCAGTTCGATGAGACTGAGAACGTTCTACGCATTTTCAATGAGCCATTATGTTTTTCCGAGTGTCCTGCTGTGCGGATCAATTTACATAGTTAAAATAAAGTATATATATTAAAACGCGTGTTTCAATAAAGTTATATAGGACAAGACCTATAAGAGTGGTATCTCTTTCTTTTAATGTTGTTCGCCTTGTCGCAGTTATTGTACTTTTATTGCACTTAAGAAATAGCCGCTAAAAAGCCAGTGTCATAACAGCATCACACATGGACTTGCATTTCCGTACAAAATATATTGAGTTACAACGACTGTTCGATGAGCATATTCTGCTTGTTGGGTGCAAATACCAGCTACAAATTGAATTTAGTGCTAAATCAAGTGGTGCCATCTGGGAAAAAGATAAAATAGTTGACATTTATATAAGCTTTAAAATCACAAAATTTATCCATCAATGGTCGCGTTTACGTGCAGACCAGACCAGTCTAAAAAGACCAAAAAACCCAGTTCGGTCGCACGCATAAATTAAACCGGATTGATCCATTTGGACTTATTTTGGTTCTGATTTTGGTACGAACCAAACGAAACCGAACCAGTCTAATACGGCACATAATCGGTTTTAGACCAAAACATAACCTACAATAGTGCTGGCCAAACAAAACTAAAACGTCAAAGCGTACATCTGTGAAAATAAAAATGACTGAACGGTGGACATATGACGAAGTGTCCACTTTGCGTAAACTTATGGTGATTTCTTTTCTGAAAAAAATGTGACCTGTAAAGATGCAAAATTATTGCAGTTCTGCCCTCTTTTTTGACAGTTCCGTCCAACAGGTCAATTTACAATAGAACGCTTTCAGGTCAAAAAGCTATTATTAAAATTTAAATAAATTTTCACTACACTCCGTATGATTTCTAATTACCGTATGACCCGTTGGACAGTTTAATTTATGCTTTTAAATCGTTTGCCGCTGTGTCGTAGGATATTTTTTTCTTATTTTCATCGTTTCTTACGCACATTTGAGGTTAAAGGAGTTGCACCGCCGAAATTTTCGGGGCATGAAATGCGAGTTTTCAGGTCAATTTTAGCCACGGACTCAAACCCCTTTTTCTAGCAGAGGTCTGTTCAAGATTTCTGCTATAGCTGCTTTTATGTCTCGGCTATGTACCTGAATGATTGTTAGTCGAGACACAAAAGCAGCTAAATAGCAGCTATAGCAGAAATCTTGAACAGACCTCGTGCTAAAAAAAATTTGAGAATAGAACAGCGGAACTGCTAGAACAAAAATTGAGAGCAGAAACGGGTCACATTTTTTGCCGAAAAGAAATCACCATTAGCGATGTGCAGTTTCAAATTTGAATCCATGATTGAAAATGATTTATAAAATGACAGCTTCAAATTGGTTATGTTGAAAAGCACATATCAATGCAAGACCGAAAAAGTCCAAACCGGTCTTTTTAGACTGGTCCGGTCTGCACGTAAACGCGACCAATGATCCAATGCCCCCTGGATAATAGCCGCGCAACTGAAATTTCATCGTGCGAAAATGCCTCGATGAGTGACGATTTTGTATGGAGACCGAGTCATGACGTCACTAATCAAGGCATTTCTCACAACGAACTGTCATATGTGCGCGGCTTGAAATTAAGTTGGCGCTGAATGATCCCATTTTGATTTTGGATCATCTCTTTGTTGTTTTTTTCAATGTAAAACGTATGATCTCGATCTTGGTCCAGTTGAAAAAAACAACTATTGTGATCGGGGCTTAAATGAATGTGTAAATTTTCCATCTCTTATTATTCAGAATGAGCTTTATTATATTCGGCATTACATTTTCAAAAAAACATGTGCGAAAGTTGATGCGATGCGACCAAGAACCTTCAAACTTCCACTTTCAATAATTTTACAAACTTGGTATAAAATTGTGAAACTGTGCCCCTTAAATGAAGTAACGAATGTCTGCCACTGAACATTTTTATAATAAAGGAATTTCTTAGTATGAGAGCGAGCATTGATTTAGTCTATATATATCTCTCTCTCTCATTTTAGTATGCTTCCGATTCCGACGTCCGACCTCTGTCGGGGACGGTCGATTTTGTTTACTTGCATTTGAATAGCACTTTGTGCGCGAAGTGTTTGTTGTGTCGTGAAAGGCCGTACGATAAAATGAAATTAAATGAAGATACTCGAAACAAGTAGAACAATAAAATTTCAAATTCAACGTTTTATGCAACATCTTCTTACGTAATCCGTGAGTGCATTCAAGTTCCTAGACTGTTTCTAAAACGTGTAAACTCGGGGGTGCCGTTGCGTCGTGATTTTAAGCAGTGCATCATCTTGACGCCGGAATAAAAATTTGCCAGGAGTAAACGAGTTTTATGTATGCGAAAAAAGGAGGCGTGGTTTAAGGTCAATTTGATTCGCAAATTGGCCGAAGTTTGACGTTTCATCAGCTGATTACGACAGGTGGGGTGGAGTGGATTGTTGTAAGAACAGAAACGATATCGCGTCCGCCGTCCGTACTTCCCGGTACCGGTCTGCTTTAAATAAGAAGTATTTTTTCCTGAACTAAAATGAGAGGAGCCGGGCTAAGTACAAGGCAGCACCACAGTCAACATGCCCGAGGTTGCTATTTTTCATTGGCCTATTCGATAGGATCCTTTAGTATCGCGTGCGGTAGTCTCCTGCAACTGAACTCTACAAGTGACCGGATTTCGCTGCAGCGAGGACTATTCCTCACGTCACTGGGTTTTATATATTTCATCTCCTTGACCGATTTCTTTAACAAGTACCTCCTGGAGACACGACATGGTATTCAAATGAGAAAGAAATATCGCCTAATGATGTCGGACGTTATGGACATCACGAACAAGTAAGTACGGTTTGTTTTCGCTTTGATTCTGAACCTTTTCCTACCACATCGATGATGACGTGATGTAATGGGACAATAAAAAATAAAATAACAAAACTCTGGCGGAAATAATTTATTGAAGGAGAGTGCGACTACAGACTAGTTCATGAGGTCATCTGATGCCCACATCGCTGCATTTGCGTAGCACGAATGTTCAAGCCTACATAATATTATTTTAAAAGACACATCAATGACAATATAAAAAACAAGTAGTTCATAGTTGTATTAGCGTATAGTTAGATAAAAACTTTCAGTGATTTCTGTAATGATAGGATTAGTTCATGATTTATATTTTTCATTTATCATAGTTCTTATTTAAAATTACTACCACTGAAGAACGCGAAATTAGAACCACTCAAGTAGCAGTAGAAAATGCATAATTTTTTTTTTAATCCTGCGAATGAAAGAATCGTTTCGAATCGAAACATTAAGAATTTGTTTCTTTGAGTGTATTTTCAAGACAGCATATGTTGTCCCACATTAGTACAGTCTGCTTATCGCAGTCTTATCAATTACTGTGTGACCACGTAAAAAGAATAGGGTAGCAACAGCGCCACTCTAAAATTCTTCTCAGTCGTTTCTTTTTTTATGTTTACGTTTATAGTGACCATAAGTTTCAATATTTGAATTATAGTAGCGTCATTCACATATTGTCCCATGACAAGCTGATTAAGCTATATTTCTTATAATACTATGTCAAAAAAGACAAGTGAACCTAAGGTCACGGATCACAATTGTATGATATATTAAATACTAAATTCCGAATTATAGTTGCGAACAAAATATTTGCAACTGATACTAGTAATTATTTAAAGGGGCTCAACTGAGTAGAATTTTTTTTTTTTTCAAAAAAATGAATATAATATGAATATAGTGTGTAAATTTCATATTGAAATTCTAATAATTGTGGAAGTTATGGGCGATTAACCGGGATGGGCCCATCGTGAATTCTCTATATAAGTAGCACGTCATGCAAACGCGATTATCTCATATCATACTTTTTAAAGGCGGTACCCAAAATCTTCGGAAAACTGCTGAACCGATTACTATCAAAATTTCACACATTATTCTTGAATAGGTTTTCCTCTTCACTACGTAGGATTTTTTTTTTAACTTATTTACTTTTTTTTATGAAGCCAGAAAGGTCAATAATTGAGGTTAAAAACTGAAAATAAAGTCCAATCGGCCTCCATTTCGTGGGAACCGCAGAGCGTGCGAGCGACGGACATTCTTTATGCCGACCCTGACAGCAGCGCCCCTGGCTGATATATATTTGTAAAACAAAATTATTAGCGTACCTCAACAAACCAATCGATAAAATCGAGCAAATAGTTTTTGAGGTAATAATTTCTAAAATTCACCTAGTTTTTCAGCTTTCTACTCATATGAGCCCCCTTTATGTTGAATTTTCTTTGGAAATAATTCAAAAATCTTGATTTTAACTCATTTTATTGTCCAAACTGTATTTAGTACAAATATTAAAAAAAATTGCATTTGCTCAAATACAAACGAAAAACGAAGACAAATTTATGAGAATACCCTAATTCTGTGGTAACAAAACATTTGCAGCTCCAAGATTATGTTATATTGAACTTATGGTTCGTTTGGTTGAGTTTTGGTTGGTACTTCGTACTATACCCCTTATTCTCAGTAATCATCATCGATTCAATTAATCTTGCTATTGTCTTTGTTGGTAACTTTTTCCACTCCCTTTTAATGGCTCGGTATAACTCCTTTTTACGATAAATATTTAGTAGAAGTTGTTGTTTAACAATATGCCAGAGATTCTCTATCGGATTGAGAGCTGGAGATTGTGCTGGTCATATAATTAAAATGATATTCTTATCCTTTAGTTAAGCTTACACCAGCCGAGAAGTGTGCTTAGGGTCATTGTCTAGCTGAAAGATTCATAGCTAAAGCATTTCTTCTTCGGCATAGGACAGCTTTAGCTTTAGTACTTTCGAGAATATCTTTGTATATTTGAGCTTTCATATTTCCGCTAATCCCATCAAAAGGGGATCCGCTATCGCTGCGGAAAAGTATTCCCATACCATTACATTATCTCCGTATTTTACAGTCTTTTTGTATACCTTAGACTATAGCGTTGTCCAGCTGGTCTTCTAATAGTAGCTGATCCATCTGATCCTCTTAAATTAAATTTAGACTCATCAGAAAAAATTAAACATTAAATAATTACTAGTATCAGTAAGGAGTGATTATCAATTTCGTATCGGGAACTAGAAAAATCACCGAAAGTACAATTTCCATTTCCGAGTCACTCACAAGGAACGAGTTCAGTGAAGTAGCTCCGGAACTCTCCGTTCCTTCGTTTCCTTAGTAGATTTAGAATATGAGGACAAGAAAAAAATTCAGTAGAGTTCAGTGAAATAGCTCCGGCACTCTTCGTTCCATGGTTTCGTCAAGACAAGATGACAACCAACAAAAAAAAGGTCAGTATCTAATGAAAACATAACGGTCGGTCAAGTTTTTTATCACGTGTCTAATGGAACTGCAGTTCACTTAAAAGAGTGTTAAATGTTCTTTTGGAACAGTTCACTCCTGCACGAAGCATCTCTAATGTCGTCAGATCAGGCAGCGACCTGTGAGCAATCCAATTAGTGCGCCAGCATCTTTCCTGCTCAGGTCTTAGACAAACTTACCTTGATCGTATTCACAAAGAAATCATCGGCAATCCACCAGCTAGCTGTAAGAGTATTTAGGTTAATTCCATGATACATTCTCTGATGAATGAATCTGCTCCTGAAGCTTGTATTAAACTCTATGCCATTGTATTACATTACTTGATTAAGGTGAAATATTTCGCTAATTGTACATGCCACTACACCATGTCTGCCAAATCGCAATAATAATTTAACCGAGTGGATACTGTAGGATCAATTTGAATTCGCTTTTTCGCATTGCTTATTAATGCAATTTGATAAACATGGGATAGAGTATAATACAGCTTTACACTGAATTATGCATTAAATAGTCATACAAATTTAAAAGCGTTTCGAGTTATTACACCTGAGAAAATGTTCGTGAAAATCATGTATTATTATCACATTATAACCGCACGGGTTGTCGAAGTACTTTCTTTTATTCTGGCGATAGCAGTTATGAGGAGATAGCCAGTATACGCATCGTATGAGAATGCGCGATTCAGCATTATATTTTGGAGTAAGGTGCTTTACCCAACAATTCACTATTACAGGTATGGAACCTCAACTATTTATATAAGTATAAACATATGTGTCTATGAATTAATTACTGAGTCGACTAAGTACTTAAATAACTGAACCTTATCCCTGTCAAAAGCTTCTATTAAATCAAGTATTTTATGAAAAGTATAATATATTTCGCCATAAAGCTACAATTTATTTATTTGATCTTTAAATGGAAAAGTCGTATTAAGTGAAGTTGAAAGAAGACAAAGGTCCCATGATGAAATACAAACGATATATTCATGGTCTATAAACTTGATAAAGATTATGTAAAGTAAGTATATAATGAAGATAGATCCCGTGCCTTTGTAAGAAGTATTTAAGATAGAGGCAATAGATAAGGTAAAATATTGCGACCCAAATTTAATATGAATAAGCTATCCGATGAGTTCAATATGCACCCATAGTTCGAGACAGATAGAACATATTATGTATAGATAAGAACTATCACAATACAACCATATTCACTTCACAAATGTAATCAATCACAGTAATTTAAATTGTAGCTATAGTTGGGTAGAGTTTACAGCCATATTTGCTTGCAATTACTCGAGATTGATAGTAGGTATGTAATATAAAAATTTGTTTCGTCAATATGTCTCAAAAACAATTAATTTTTGACGACAATACAACGCCGAACGTTAAAAAAACATTCATTGAAGATTACGTGATAATTTAATGCGCACAGTATGCATGACGGTTCAACCATAATGTTTCTACGTAATTTATTTTTCTATGCTGTTTTATATGTTATTAGTGAATCAGACTCAGACTATAGTGGAAGGTTGAAATTGAAAGTGAGATTTTTTATGAGTAACAGATAGGAGAATGTATACATAATAAGCAGAATACAATAATTTTCCTATAATGCTCAATTTCTATTCAAGTTATAAAATAAAACCACTAAAACATTCTGAGACTTCTGTGAAATTCGCAAAAACACTCAGTATTTCTTAACTCCATAGGAAGAGAATTATACTGCTGGATGCCATAGACGTAGAACTATCTTTAACCAATCAAATTAGAAATTAATCATAAAAATTATAGTAGTAGTATAGTGTAGTGTAGTGCAGCTACGCGAAGGACTTAAACTATTTTCTATGTACCACCATTGAAATTATGGGAAAAAATGTCAAATTTCTAGCTTTCTGGAAAATTTAGGAGGGGGGGGGGCGGGTGATATTTCTCCGATCCCAGGATGATCGATGATCAGCTCTCAATGTCGCAAGAGACTCGCCTTTTTCTTGAATATCAATAATAGCAAGATTCTAAACATTGGTGGAGATAGACACAGGAAAATTAAAGACTTTTGAGAGGATCACCGATCACTAGACCTTACCTTAATATCGTTTTCCAGCAAACGCTTACAAACTTCGTAACCAATGCCACTAGCAACGCCTGTAATCACAGCGTTCTTCTCGTTTAAGGTCATCCTGGTCAGTCTTTGCAGCACTTTCCGATACACTCCATCAAAAATACTAAATAGGTCAATTGGACACACTTTAACTGATGATTGTAAAATAAAATACGTAGACTATAACTACTACATTCTTTTACAAGATTCTTTTTTATTTTTGCAAATTGAATTATTTTTAGTGAAGCTATGATGCCGACCAGCAGGTGTGATGGTTTTCATAAGTAGTCCGTTTATACCAGTAAAAAACAATGTGAATATCAAAAAACAAAAAAAAAAATTTTTTCTTTCTATAGTTGAATATATAATAAGAAATGTGAACTCAACAATTATTTTTTTTTTCACCATATAACCTTCATAATAATTTTTCAAATTTACTCGATTTTCAAGGCGTTCAGGTTCAGGTTATATGAGCCCTTAAGCCCCGATCACAATGCATCCGTTCCGTTCCGTCACGTTCATCTGTCAAAGTAGACCTTATGGGCTGGCCATGTAAATGCACATAATGGTCGTTACGGAACGGAGCGGACGAGCTCATCTAAATTCAACTTTTACGCATCACATAACCTCACTTTTCGTGACGTGACAGAACGGAACGGATGCATTGAGATCGGGGCTTTAGACGTCGGTTATCTTTTATAGTCGGTTGATCGATACACCTACAGGTGATCTTATTGTCTGGCTAGATCGATAGATTCGTCCTACTACACCGTCGTGGTAAAAAAGATGATGTGCAAAGTTTACTTTTTGGTTGCTTTTAATGTGGAAAATTTGGTGGGGGGGGGGGGGGGGGGGGGTGAGCGATGTCGGGTTTCTTGTAAAAATGAAAATATCACAAATTTGTATACAAGCGTAAGTGGAAATATTCAATAGCAAAAACATAACGCAGTCACGATCGGCTGCGAGCCAATCGTATGATACTCTAGATGAAATACTGAACTCCGATTTATTTTTTAGTTGGAAATATATCAAAAGAATGAGGAGTGCACAAGCCAATTATTACATGACCTTTTACTTACAGGTAGAAACTATTGTATAGTGGCTACTCGATTTTTTGATTTATAGAGAGTTCCATAAAGTAAGTTGGGACATTTTACAGAATTTTTGTATGGCAACTACATGAAGGTCTTATGGGATATTTTTCATATTAATAGTTTCAGCTGCGACTATTATAAAATTAATGTGTATAAAATTTCAAAGTCGTAACTTAAAGCGTTCTAAAGTTATCGTTCAATATTGATGAACATGTTTATTAAGGACTTTTGTATGACAGCTACCCGAAGGAGTCAACGGATGGCGCTAATTAATGAACTCCGTCTTGGTTTTGGTATAAAACTAATTCCTGTAAAATTTTAAATTTGTGCTTTAACTCGTTCTGGAGTTAAAGTGGATTCAGTAACAAGAACACATTTTTGAAGAGCTTTTCTAGGCTGCTACACGAAGGACTCATTCGATTTGCATCATATTCGGAACTTTCGATTCAAACATAGTGAACCTTAATTATGCAAATTTCAAGTTACTAACTTAAAGAATTCGAGCAATAATTGTGAAAACGTGTTTTAAGGACTCTTGTATGGGAGGTACCCGAAGGAGTCGAAGGATATCGCCCATTAACGAACTTGTCCTTCCTTTTTCCATTTTACAAGTTGTGACAAAATTTCAACTTCCTAGATCAACGCGTTCTTCAGTTATCGTGCAAACGGACGGACGGACGGACAGCAAACGGATTTGGGGGTTTTGGCCAAAAATAAACACAAAATAATATACAAATTTTTCTCGTCCGAGGCTCGGTTCTATGCGTTACAAACTTTTCGGGCTGGATTAAACTTATCGTCTCTATATGTTCATCTAGAGTATAAAAACCGACTCTGTGAATATAATCTCTTTTTCTTGAACCCGACACCTTTTTTTACATTTTTTAAAATGTTTTTTTTTTTTTATATACATACATACATATATAATATGTACATGTACCTACGTATATGGTATATCACTTCTTTTTGTTGCCCCTCTTTCTCGAGCATTATACTTATTATGTTATGTTGATAACAGGATCAATATCACAAATTTGTCCACGAGAGTAAAGCTCCTTTATTTATAATAAATAAAATCATTACCCAAGCATATCACGAGACAATTATTGTCTTTGAAAGAACAATAAGCAAACATCTTTAGCATTATTTTTTGCCATCTCACCTGTCGTACGATATTATCATTAGCTTCGTACCACACAACTTTAGCGTTTTTAACTCTACCAACAACGGAATAGATTCATGGCTGCCATGTGGCAATTTTCTGAGAGGGACCCGAGGCCATTCAGCGGACAGAGGGAACGCTCGTTTGTTCGCTCCTAGACGGAGCCGTCGTGATATACAGGACAAACACATGAAACGGTGACATCACACAAAGCAGTCAACCGATCAACCGAGAGAAGAAGAACTGCCGGCATAATGTGTCAGTTTTCTTCTGTCATGAGTTGTCATGTTAATCTTGTGTTGAATTCTCGGCTTATTATAAAATCTATGATTATTGGAAAATTAGCTTTAATCGTTTTTAAGAATATCATAAAAGAAAATCTCAACAGTTTTGTAGTTATAATTGATTATACACTCATACCTCGCTATACGACCGATCTTTTTTCGGCATTTTGCATAACGGCCTCTTTCAATTATGGCACTTTTTCGTTTTACGGCCCAAAAGTTCGATTAGTTTATTACTTAAAATAATTGATTCGTTATACGGCGATTTCGCTTTACGGCCGGCCAACTTTCCCGAAACGTATCTAGGCCGTATAACGAGGTGTGAGTGTAAAGTGGCCCATATATAGGCGAGCATGTTGGCGCAAACATAGGTTTGCGCCAACTTTAGTCTAAGCGCATACACCGGCGAGCATGTTGGCGAGCCTCAGTTGCTTATTGGATTCCGCCATGGAAACAACTTGTGCTTGTCTGGTTTTAGTTCTACTTGCACACATCATATGCCTTGTTTTTAATTGTACAATGCTTCTACATATATTTTTGATTTTACTCGCCATGTTTAAGGCTTACTCTACCCAACACTCCTATTCTATAAATCGTGACATTATTCCGATTTGACGTCTTCCAACGACTGCAGTTGAACACTGAAATTTGCACAAACATCGCCATACACGTGAGAACATACGCCCACACCAACATCTTGGCGCTGAAAAATCAAAATATTTTGATTTTTAAGCGAGCATGTTTGTGCAAACGGCCAACAATGCCATACACGAGCGAATTGGCTTGCGCAAACCCATGTTTGCGCCTTCATGCTCGCCTGGACATGGGCCACTTAATAAGAAAATTGTTTGTCCGTCGTACGAATTTTTTTTGTCGTACGATGCATTAATTTTTCTTAAGCCTCAGTTATAATGGTTCCGATCCGATCCGGAAAACGGAGAGTGTTGAGTTTCTCCATACGACACACATTTAAAGGGAAATTCGGAACGCCTAGCCACAATCATTCCGGTAGTTAGCCGAGCCACAAAACGGAGGGGTAAAGTTGACCAACTTTCAACTTCTATCCGTTCCGACGCTAAGAGGTGAATTAATTAATTTCACCACCTCCTTCGCCACACTAAAAATCAAAATTACACCTCTATAATTAGTCTGTTCTTTTTGCATGAAATTTCTGCACTTTCTTGCACTGGATTTTATAAACAGCCTTTGACGTCAAATCAATGACACAAACTCAACCTCAAATAGTGTTCTTGTTCCTTCCCCGCCACTCCCTTTTACACTTTCCTGCACTAGGTCGAGAGCCAGTGGAAAAAGTGTAGAAAGTGTACACTGAAACCGACAAAAAGAACAGACTAAATGTTACTTTGATGGATGTCGGAACGAAATCATTCAGCGCCAACTTAAGCCTCAGTTACAATGGTTCCGATCTGATCCGATCCGGAAAACGGAGAGTGTTGAGTTTCTCCATCCGATACACATTTAAAGGGAAATTCGGAAAACCTAGTCACAATCATTCCGGTAATTAGCCGAGACACAAAACGGATAGGTAAAGTTGACCAACTTTCAACTTTTATCCGTTCCGACGGCAAGAGGTGAATTATTCAATTTCACCACCTCCTTCGCCATACTAAAAATCACAATTACACCTCGATAATGTCACTTTGATGGATGTCGGAACGGAATCATTGTGACTAGAAAATTTTCTCATCCGAAGTTGCCGGATCGGATCGGATCCATTGTAACTGAGGCTTTAATTTCAAGCCGCGCACATATGACAGTTCGTCTTGAGAACCCAGTTGGTCGCGTCTGCGAGAATCTCGCAGATATCTCGAAGACTATGGCGGCCTGTCTGCGAGATTCTTCGAGACGTCTTATGGGAAAAATACACGGTATCAAGACAAATGCTCCCCGAATCTCGAAGACATGTCTGCGAATGTCTCGATAGAAAAATGGCATTGGCAATAGCGCCATCTGTTTAATGATAGCGTGTTGTGATAAAAGCTCGAACTCGTATGAATATTTCGCGGAGATTGCCATCGGCTGGAAATAAGAAAGGGGGTTATGAAATGAAACGTGCAGGCAGGGGCGAAGTTATCTTACTGCAATATAATAAATATAAAAAACTAATAACGTAGTGACACATTTAGAATCACTTCACATCGCACTTGTGTCGTTTTATTGTAACCGCACTTGAACTGTAACTTTTCGCGTATTTAATTTTTATCGTGTAAGTCGCGGATGACATTTGCTGCACTCGGAGTGATGCGGTTTTTTTTGCCTTACAAATAGATCATGGTGCGAACACATGTTTCTATTGCTATTTCTTTCTATCTAGTGATGAAGAAAGATAAGCAATATGATTCCTAGGCTCAAACCATCGAGATTATGTCTCTTAAGAGACAAGCGAACAACTGGGAAATGCCTCGATTTTGTCCCGATTAGTGACGTCATGGATCGGTCCCCATACAAAATCGTCACTCATCGAGGCAAAATCGAGGCATTTTCGCACGAAGAAATATCAGTTGCGCGGCTATTATGCCGTTATGACACTGGCTATTTTTGCGGCTTTAAAGCGGCTAGTAAATCCAAATGGAGAGGGATAGAAGATGTAACATACAATTTAGACTTTGGTGTGAGGGAGACAGTCCGAGTAGCATAAATCCAGTACTGACAAAAACTAGCCGGCAACATAGCCGCAAAATAGCGCATTCGAGCAGTGTTTCGCAACATTCGAGCAGTGTTTTGCAACATTCTAGCAATTAATACTAGGAAAATCTTTCTACCAGTGGATATTTGACCTGCTTCAGACTTGTTTTTAATAGTTCGGCACGTATAAATTGTGGAAAGTGCCAAGTTATGTTATAAAACGCGCTAAAACCGGTATTTTTCTTAACAATTCAGTTATTAATTTCGTTTACTAGATGCCGCTAGCGTCGGAAAGAGTGGTATCTCATTCTTTTAATGTTGTTCGCCTTGTCGCACGATCGGGCAGTTATTGTACTTTTTTTGCACTTAAGAATTGCCAAAAAATAGCCAGTGTCATAACAGCATTATCCAGAGGGCATTGAATCATTGTGCCTAGAAAATTTTCTCCTCCGAGGTTGCCGGATCGGATCGGAACCATTATAACTGATGCTGTTATGACACTGGTTTTTTTTGGCTATTTCTTAAGTGCAATAAAAGTACAATAACTGCCCGATCGTGCGACAAGGCGAACAACATTAAAAGAATAAGATACCACTCTTTTCGACGCTAGCGGCATCTAGTAAACGAAATTAACAACTGAATTTTTAAGAAAAATACCAGGTTTAGCGCGTTTTATAACATAACTTGGCACTTTCCACAATTTATACGTACCGAAATATCAAAAACAAGTCTGAAGCAGGTCAAATATCCACTGGTAGAAAGATTTTCCTAGGATTAAGTGCTAGAATGTTGCAAAACACTGCCCGAATGTTGTGAAACACTGCTCGCTATTTTGCGGCTATGTTGCCGGCTATGTTGCGGTTAGTTTTTGACAGTACTGGATTTATACTACTCGGACTGTCTCTTGTTACACGTGCCCTGAAAGGAAAGAAAGAAAGCGTTAAAAGGGATTCGGGAGAAAGACCTTGTTTGTTTCTGGCGGGCACCCAATGGGACTTCCGTTGCTCGCGCCTGCAATCACCGTCGGCACCTAAAAAGACACGTTGAAAGCTACCATTAGTATTTTGGTACGAAAGTAATCGGAAGAAGAGCTGAAGATGTAGGAAAAGAACAATTAAGAATCGTAGTAGGAATTGTACTATTTAGGATTTTTTATATTATATTAGGGATTACTGGAATTAGGATTAGGTTAGGATTAGAATCAAATTAATAAGTTAAGAGTAACACTGTATTTCTGGAACTTACAATGAAGCGCGATCCAGTCAGCGCTCTCGAACGAAGCAAGGGGACACGAACCAACACCACACGCGACACGAAACACCAAACGCCACACGAAACACCAAACGCCACACAAATCAACGCAACGCGAAACATTGTACACCGGAAACGAGAAAAACAACACGAAATCAACTAACACCGAAAAAACAACACGAAATCAACTAACACCGAACGTAAACATAGACGACACTTAAACTGAACTGTCAAGTGACACTAGAGTACATAAACCCAGTTGGTCGCTTGTCTCTTAAGAGACATAATCTCGATGGTTTGAGCCTAGGAATCATATTGCTTATTTTCTTCATTTCCCGAACTAGGGGCTCGGTTTGGGAAAAAACCTGAGGAGAACGAGTTTCTTAAAAACAGGAACCACTGGCGCCCACGACCCTTCTCTGGGTTGGCCGGCAAGGACCCGTTCGCCCCTCTTTTGTGCCAGGGGGGTTGTTCTGTTGCGGTTTTTCCACCGGGAAAACCCGCTAATAGCGGTGTTTTGACTGCGACCGCGGGGTAACCGTAATACTCTCTCACACCAAAGTCTAAATTGTATGTTACATCTTCTATCCCTCTCCATTTGGATTTACTAGCCGCTTTAAAGCCGCAAAAATAGCCAGTGTCATAGCTGCATGAGGCTTAAAAAAAATTTTCCTCCGACGTTGCCGGATAGGATCGGAACCATTATAACTGAGGCTTTATTGTTATCAAATTTTCGTAATGATATTCTTGATGGACCCGGTATTTCAATGTAGAGTTAACTTTTAGGTCTGGTATTTCCATATAAAGTTTACTCGAGTGGTTTTGATTAACTGACAACTTACAAGTTAACTAACTCTACATTGAAATACCGAGCCTTTATGGTTTAAGTAACAATCATAGCTAATTTCAATTAATTTCACCAAAACCTGGTAACGATAAGTCGTGTCGGATGATTCGTTCGATCGTGTGACCGGAAACTTGCACCGGTTGCAACTCCATTTGTAGGCTATAAACGAAACTTAAACCGAGAAAAACCGATTAAATGAGCTTATGAAAAATTTTCTGAAGCTCTTAACTATACACTTCGTTCTCTTTCACATCACTTTTACTGACCGAAAAACCACTATTTAAACACTTAAACTAGAAAATAATACCGCGAAATCACGGCCCGACGTTATATCTGCGAAGATTTGACAGAAACTTGTTGACTGCTTAATGTGACGTCATGAAAACAGCTAAACACGCATGCCTTGGAAAAAACTGAATAACTGAAGAATTTAAAACTTTAGAAGGTTTATGCTATAAGTAGGTTTGTGCACAAGGTTATTCATACTTTTTTAATCCGCTAAAAATCAATACCACCAAATGGCAGTACACGCGTATGCGTGAAAACTTGCAAAAGCAGTGGGATCTGTCCAATGTTAGAGATGAGAAATTCGGATCTTTTCAATGAACCAGCTCACCGGATCTCGCTTTTTTAAAGATCCGGCTCTTTGAGCAGGTTCAAAAGATCCAGGTGGATCATAGGTACATAACAACTTTATATTTGAATATAAACGCACCCTGAAACCTTTTGGATGGTATTTCAATGCCAAAACGTTTTCATTTCCCATTTTTCATTTTCCATTTTTCATCTTTCATCTTCATCCTCAATGCTCCATCTGCCATCCTCAATCACAATCGCACTGGGATCTAAACCACTGGGAAGGTAAAGCTGCTTTTATGTTTTGTGTTTTGTGTCTCGACTAAATACCGACTAGCCTCTAATGGTAATTTTTGAAAACCCACGTCGACGTCTGATCTTACTGGAATTTGGCCTTGAAATTTTAAAATTTCATTCGAGCTTTCACGCATACACATTTGAAAAATGTTTGGCGAGCTCTCATGTACGCAGGCAAGCAGATGCAACCACCGTGTCCATGTGAGTTGTCTCCAGTAAAAGAACATAGCAGGTGCTTGTTGGGGAGAACCCGACACGAATCTTCTATTGAACGTTCTGATTACAGTCAACATTGCAGTGGAGTAAAAAAAATCGGAGAGTGATTCAAGTATGTATGTATGTTTAGAAAATTCGGCATCGCTCTTGAGGGGGGGGGGCGGTCGCCCCTCCGCTCCCTTCTGTATCCACTGGATTGATCCCTCCGCGCGGAACTGTTGCCTGGTTGAGTGGTTGCCTCCAACTACAGAAACCACGTGTCTTACATCTTTTTGTTTCGACAGAAATAGACTTTCCGTGATCGAAAAACAGTATTCTAGTTTCAACCTTTCTAACATCCCTCCCACACATTATTAAATTAGATTTTCGTGTAGGGGTTGGTTTGGTCACCTCTCTCATTGTAGCATCAATTGGGTCTTGGTTGCGACGTCCTACTGCTTATCTATTGTTTCTCTTCGATCCCTGCGCTTTCAATAAAACTTAGTGTATTTCGAAGAGAAATAGCCGAAAATTCCGATGGTTTCAAGCATTTTTTTGATATTCCACTGCTAAAGGGAATGAAAAGACGTTGAATTTGTTTTTACGAATTACACCATGTATTCAATAAAATTCATCTAAAAAAAAAAATTATTAACAATAACCAATATAGCAAGAAATATACGAGTACCATCTGAGAATACACACGGCAGTGATCGTGTTAAAGATCTGCAACTCTTCCTTCCCTCAGGAAAATATTTCACCTGGAGTATGTTTGTGTTATAAGAATCTGTAGTTATATTTTATGAAGATCGGTGGAGGCATGCAACAGAAATTAGTCAAATTTTCATAGAATGACCCTTAGATTATGTAAAGGATTGGACATACCCCAATTAAAAATTGCCAAAATGTTTCTATGCGCATGTCGAAGTAAAAGCTGGATTGGCTTACGTAACTGATTATTTTATGGAAAAAAAATTTTGGCGGGCTTTTTAATTTTTTTGTGCATATATTAAATATATTGCATAAACATACTGTTGTCACGATCAGCTGCAAACCAATCGTATTATACTCTAGATGAGGACGATTTTGACCGTTAACGAAATCAGCCTTACAAATTCGATCAAACAACCAGATTCAAAATTTCAAGACCAAGGCGTTCTTGAGTTATCATGTTAACGGTCGGGCGAACGGATGTCAAGTGCATTTAGAGATCTTATCCCCAAATAAGCTCAAAATACCATTTAACTTTTTTTGATCTGAGGCTTCGATCTAAACGCGACAAGCTTTTGAGCTGGATCAACTTATTATACTCTCTTTGTAATCTATGTATGTATGTATGCTTTACAGATGCCTGTTATTTTATTTTATATATGTACATATTTACCTATGATCTGGTACGATTCTGTAACTGAAATCGAAATACCAAAAACGAGTAGCTTTATCCAATGCGTACTTTTTTGATAAACACCAAATTTCGATATTTCGACAGACTTTTTTTTAAAGATAATGCCATCATTTCTATAGTAGGTAGTTAGGTACTACTTTATTGAGAAGGTTATATTGTTGTGAACTCAAGGTAGACTAGGAATCGAAAAGATTTCTTTCGATACAAAGGATTTGTACAGGACTGTATACTTTAATAAACATTTATTTTCCAAGTACAGTTGTATGTTCGAAATGTTCACCTTTGTAACGCTTTTGGATAGCCAAAATATAACGTTATTATGCTACGCCATTGGATCTAAGATCCAAGCCATGACAACCAATAAAAATAAACAACAAAATATTCCTTCATAAATATTGTACGTGTGTTTTTGACACGCAAGATCCCTTGGCATCCTCGGATACCATGGTGATGACAAAATAATTTTGGTCTCTATTTTTTTCGGGCCTGTATACCGGGGTGTTCTATCCTTAGCTACCTAATCAAAGGAATGCTTCGTAACTCCAGAAATTCATTCGGCAAATTGAAATTTTACGCAAATTAGTTTCGAGTAAAACTTAGGATTTTTAAATTTCAGGACTAATACATAAAATCAATTACTCCTTTTAGTGGGTGTAATATTATAACGGATATTTAAAAATATAAGTTTTTTATAATATTCCTATGAATTATTTGCTTATTATAGATGTTGTTCTCTAGATTAGCACTTATGTTCACTGTGCGTCTGTCGTATATTTGCTAGTCTCATAGAAATATATAAACTGAAAATGACAAGCAACGATTAAGTTGAAGGCGGACGTCGTCGCATTCACTTGCACGCAAAACAACAACAAATTGACATAACGCGCCTATTTTGTCTCACTATCTCACACGCTAAAAACGTGTTTTTGGCTTCAAAGCGCTTTATACAAAACCGGTGGCTCGTCGTCTCCAGTAGCTCTATGGGCTGGCCTACTATTTTCTCAATGAAAATATAAAAACACGCATTGAATCAATTCGCACGTTCCGACAAATGCGAGATTGACCCATTTCAGCTTCTATAGATTTTCGCGACTATAGCCGAAATGTTGGAAAACCTTTTATTTACTACTTATTGATATAATTAATGTAGTGAGAAATTAATTATACTTCTGCAATACACTTCAAGCCACGTAGGCTCACGAGTCCTCATTCGTGAAGAATAAAAGTATCTTTTAACTTAGGTATTCGTTGATATTAAAATTATTCTAGACTTCTTTCAAAGAAAAGCGGGCTATTTCACGCTAAGACAATTCATATTAATTTTTCATTGTTATTCCGTTTATCTCTTATAGAATCGTCTCAGCTATTCAAGCAGCATTTTCATGTTTAGCTGGCTTTATAGCCTGTAAATCATCCTGTAGTAAATCATTCCTGTACGCATCACATTTTGTTATGGAGGCATATGCATGGTTTGGCACCGCATACTTCATGTATGATATTTGGTCCATGTACAAGGTTCATGCTCACAAAATAGCCGATAAGCTAAATTTAAAGAACATCGCTTTGCGAAAAAACGGTACAAATTCAAATTACGCTTCTAATGGACTCTACGATAAACACAATACAGATAAAAATAAAGTAATCGGAAATGGTAAAAATCATTGGAAGCATCACGAAGAAGAAGTGGATTATGGAGAGAATGTAGAAATGCCGAGAAATGGTCGATGGGGATTTCTAAAGTATGTTATCTCTCATCCAATAATGATTATGCATCATGTTTTTATTGGTACTTTTGGACTTTTAGTTGTAACGGTGAGTTTTTTTTCAACAATCCATTTTTATAATATAATAATTGATGGTTTTTTATTTCAGTACCTACGGGGAGGATCTGGCGATTGTGTCTATAGTTTTATATATTTGATGGAATTTTCTACTCCTTTTGTGTCACTTCGAAGCATTCTTAGTACAATGGGATTAAAAGACTCCCGGATATACATCATAAACGGCGTTGTAATGTTGGTAACATTCTTCCTCTGTAGAATTTTTATGTGGCCGTACGTATTCTACTGGTACAGTGAAGTAATTAATCGGCCGTTTATTCAGGTAAAGTTCAAAACATTTAAAAGTCTGATTTAATTTTCTTTCTTTATTTACTATTTTTTCTTGTTTCACACCGATTATGAAAAATTAGTAAAAAAATTTATTTGCCTATTGTCGAACTATCTCTCAACTCACTTCTATTTTTTAAGTTACATCGATTTTTTTTATCTCTAAACTTTGAACAAAATATTTAATTTGGTTTTCCGTTTCTAATTCTTTCTATCTATATGGCGTCTATAGAAGAAAATTTCATAACTACATCCCTCAATTTCACAATGCGTCAGCAACGAAAAAATAATTTCCGACTCCTCATGCTGACATAACTGATACATTTTTTGCAGTTAATAACTCACAACACACTCAACTCAAATCTATATTCCTACATTCAACTCTGTCTTTCATCCATATGACAAATCTTACAAAGGGAATCGTAGACATAATTTTTAATAAGCGGTTTTTTCTAATACTAGTCGAGTAACTAGTCAACGCGAACAAAGAAAGTAAAGTAAAAAACATAACGCAGTCACGATCGGCTCCAAGCCAATCGTATGATACTCTAGATGAAAGACTGAACTCTTATTTATATATTAGTTGAAAATATATCAAAAGAATGAGGAGTGCACAAACATTTATTACATGACTTTTTGCTTACAGGTAGAAACAAGTCTATAGTGGCTACTCGATTTCTTGATTTATAGTGAGTTCCATAAATTAAGTTGAGACACTTTACAGAATTTTTGTATGGCGACTACATGAAGGGCTTATGGGATATTTTTCATATTAATAGCTTTAGCTGCGACTATTATAAAATCAACGTATACAAAATTTTAAAGTCGTAACGTAAAGCGTTTTAAAATTATCGTTCAATATTGGTGAACATACCCGAAGAAGTCGACAGATGGCGCCAACTAATGAACTCAGTCTTGCTTTTGATATAAAACTAATTCCTGTAAAATTTTGAATCCCTCCTTTAACTCGTACTAAAGCTATAGTGGATTCAATAACTTGCATACATTTTTAAAGGACTTCTCTAAGCTGCTACACGAAGGACTCATTCGATTTGTATCATGTTCTGAACTTTCGCTTCAAACATTGTAAACTTTTTTTAACTGTGAAAACGTGTTTCAAGGACTCTTGTATGAGAGGTACCCGAAGGAGTGAAAGGATATCGCGCATTAACGAACTTAACTTTACTTTTTCTTCTTTACAAGTTTTGACAAAATTTCAACTTCCTAGGTCAACGCGTTCGTTAGTAATCGTGCAAACGGACGGACGGACGGACAGCAAACGGAAGGGGGTTTCGGCCCAAAATAAACATAAAATAATAACGAATTGTGTGTGTCATCCCGTAACTCATAAGTCCATAAGTATTTTCCAAATATTGAGGGATTATTGAATAAATCCTTCCGGCGGAGACAATATCACTCGATTATATCACCGTGACTATTGTAAATATAGATCCGGCTAAACCCGTTGCAGTCCCAGCAGAAGGCGGTTATTCGTCGACCGAAATTTCGTTTCAAAACCATCTCTGTTTGGCAATGCCAAATCGGTTAATTAAAATTTGTAAGATCTTTAATGTTTTTGGAAAAACTAAATTGCAAACCTCAACTTCATGCGTTGTGCAATAACAATGCAAACTTGATATGCGGTGATACTTAGCAACTGCAGTATTCATTCTTTTCCTCCTTGATCCTCGCATGATATATTTCGACTTATCAAGAAATAAAACCCCCTTTGAGGATGAAGAATACACTGTCTGTTTTGCTTGCCCTACAAATGACAAACGGACTTTACCTTCACGGACTTTCACTTGATATTTTAATAATTAAACGATACTGGAAACAGGAACAAAATATCGGATTCGGACGGATTTCACTACAATGACTTTTGACTACCAACAATGGACACGGAACGCATGTACTCCGTTTACATGGAGAATCCAAAGATCGAAATTTGGATCGCGTTCGCGACAACACCGGATCGAAACATGAAATGGCATTAAAATGAACGACATAACCGGTTTCGATTCGATCCAGGCCGAGAAGTTGGTTTGAATCGAGCCGATCTCGTTTCGATCCGACCTGCGTTTACATGAGATCTAAGAGGATTGAATCCGGATTCAATCCTCCATGTAAACGCGGTATCAGTAACTAAATGAGAGAGAGAATTGGATCCGATGTAATTCGCGCCATTATATATACCAACGCAATGAGTAATGGAATTCGAAATGAAGCGCTATAACATCGCAATCTCAGGGTTAACCGAAGTTAAGTGGAATGGATTAGGGGAAGAACCCTGAACGCAATCAACCGAGAGCGAGGGTAATCAAGTAAACTCGTATATTTATATTTGAACTCTTTTTAGAAGATTATTAATAATCAATAAACATAAGCAAATATAATCATTATCATTAAATGAAGACGTGACTGACCCAATTTCCAATGGACACTAAACCATTATTTTCTTACAGGCTATAATGGGACTGCCTCGAAATTGTAAGATTGGCATTATGATCCTGTTTCTTCCGCAAGTATACTGGTTTTACCTAATGGTAAAAGGCGCATTGAAGGTAAGCTGATAAGAAGTACATATATGAACGTGAATTAGTTTTTTAATGCTTGTATTGTAATTAAGTAATTAAATTAAATTATTGACCCCACTCTGCTCCACAATAATTATTCGTGAACAAACGTAGTGAACAATAGTGTAAATTCACTTAGTTCTAGTACCGACCAGGATTATGCATTTCAGGAATATGTGGTTAAAATTTCATCAAGATCGATTGAGTGGTTTCGAAAATTTCAAACTCACAGCACAAGAAAATGTTGTAGCGAGAAAAACGATTTTACATTTTTTTCCTACAGATTCGCTCGAGATCGCGCTTAGGTAGCAACGCAAAAGACATGGAAAATAAATTTAGTGTGGTCGGATCGTTTTGAATGTTTCGCACAATATTTTTGAATGTGCATTCTTTCGAAAAATTCAAAAAAAAAAACGCTTCTTCGAAACGGTTAAGCTAACATGAACCTTTTAAGGAGGTGATCAAACTGCTCCTGAAGTTATCAATAAAAAATTACTGCTATAAAATGTAATAAATTGAAATATTTACTTTATTTTGTAGAATATATATAAGAAGGTAGATCAAACTTTTTTTGGTGTTTTTCCTTAAAATTTAAAAACGGTACAAAACTCAATTTTACCTATATACTTAATATTTTGTTGGACAAGAATCCAAAATCTAACAAATCGAAAATAAAAAAAAAATCACGTATTTATACCATAGATGTAGGTGATAGGACTCTTTGACCACCCCTCGTAGCTTAATTGATATTATATTTTAAATTTCGGTATAAAAGACGCAACATGTATGTGTTGTATTCACTTAACTATTTGCCTTTAGGATAAATAAGACATATCCTGTAATTTATTTTTATTTTTCAGGTATTTTTTTCGCCAAAACCGGGCATTAAATTTGCATCCAGTACACAAGAACTGCATCAAAATAAAAATGTTCGTCCGACAATGAGGAATGTGGCTCGTCATCGTGAATTAGATGATAACAATGTGAAACGTTCTGCGTCGCCTGTTAAAGACAGAACAATTACTAAAAAAGTAATACAGAGTCGGAGTTTGCTGTGAAAAGTTAAATGCCTATAATTCAATTTCATAAACCAAATCTAATTTATATATGTACATAGAAGTGTTGAAACTTCTGTCTAAAGTAAAAAAGCTTTCGCTAATTAAGAAGCTATAGCTCGCACAAACATATTTTATTAAGCTGAGTACAACATGTAATCTCATTAATAATTGAACAAGAAATGTTAAATCATCAAAACAATAACAAATTTTTGTTTGTAGTGTGTACTAGTCTTGAGCTTTAAAATTGAACACAGAATAATTTGAATTCCACTATTTAATCTGCTTGTACTAAACTCCAAATTACGATAGCCTTTCGTTAGATACTAGTCAAATTGGTTATATTTATTTTCGATTATATTGAATTTTGTTTTACTTTGTAAGAATAAAGTTGAAATTAAGTTTCTATGGTCGCGACCAAAAATGGATAATATTCAAAAGTTGTTTTTTTTATTAATCAATAAAATGAAATATGAATACGTACAAAGCAATTCTTTATTCTCAAAACGGCCTATTCGTTCACAAAAAAATATAATAATCGGCGTGGGACACTTGGGAATGGTCCCTTGTAAGTAACTTATACCAAAGACAATAAAAAATATAAGATGTCCCAAGCAGGTCAATTACAATTTCAAAAGCTCTATGATTGGCGACTTAACTCCGGTGGCTATTGCAAAGTTTTAGAATTTTTGATGTGACCAACTGTATGTTGGAGAAAGCTCGCCAACTAACAAAAAAAAAAAGAAAAAAGAAATCAATCAAAGGCAGGTTTTCTTATTCGGATTGTCAAAAGGACATAATTTTTAACTATGAGGCGAATGATGGTAAAATACATATGCTGCGTTTGCACTATCGACTTAAGCAAGAATGTGGTGTTGCCACTATAGCCAAGACATTCGCTTTCTTTACACATGTCCAATGCGACAGGAGTTTCACATAATAATCGTTAAGTTTCGGGAGAAACCGAAGCAACGGGAAAAACAGGAGCAATGGATCAACGGGAGAAATGGGAGCAACACGAGAAACCAATGCATCAATCGGAGAAACGGGATCAACGGGAGTAACAGGAGCGATGGAACAACGTAAGCGTAGCCGCGGTATGCGGCTAGTCCATTAGATAAATTTCAAGAATGAATTGTTCTGCTCGGCCTATGAAAATTTTGTGTTTTTAGTATTTTTGTTCAAAACCCTAAATCTTCTTTAACGAACGAATTTAGAATCTGAATATTTGCTAGAATTTGCAAGGCCAGAATTAATAAGTTTGCCATTCTGCACGGACATTCTGCGCGGACCCTTTCCCCATCCATCGCCACCAAAACAAAAAGATCTCGTCTTCGATGCGGAATTATACGGAATCAAAACAAAAAATTCACAGAACTAAATGAACTCAATTAACGGAATAGAACAATTCAAGAAATATAACTTAAATGACTGAGATATATAATGCCCTAGACACACGGCAGCGTTAACATCGTATTATCTGCCATTTGGCTATTAAATCGACTTAATACGTAATTATTTCACTATTATCTCACTAATTTAATACAGTTCGAAAGTCTGTATTAAATTGTGCGACGATATTCGACCATATTGTGATTGTCACGTCGCGTCACTGCGATGCCGATTTGATATCGACGCATGAAAAGGCGATTGTGAATGTCGATTGCAATCGACAGTTATCACTTTGATCGGCATTTTCTGTCGATGACATTCCGAGTCCGTGACGCCTGAAGAAAATTAACGTCGATGCAAAAATGTAAGTATAGATTTGATAAAAAGATATTTCTTTCCTTATTTTGATGGATTCGGATCAAGTAATCGCCAAAGGATTCATTAAAAGCGGTGTAGATCGACACACATTAAAGAAATATGGCTCGAATTTTCGGCACGGTAAAATTCTTTGGGACTACCGTCCAGTGACGTAGCTAGACATGATTTTCGGGGAGTCAGCAACAATTTTTTAATATTGATCAATTTGAACTTTAAATTGACCAGTAAGGTTCGATATTATCTACAAGTATTAGTAGTAGTAGTAGTAGTAGTAGATATTATATACTACAATAAAAGAAAGAAATTTGTAAGTAATGGAACTCTCTTTCGAGCTCTTATGAAGCGATTCTCGAGATATCAAACTCGGAAGCCCTACATATTTTTCCCGTATAAATTCTATCTATCTATCATTATATCTCGAGCAATTCGGAAGTATTGTTTTTTCTCACTCCCACACTCTTCACCAATATCGAAAACTTTTTGCGAACTATTCAAGTCTTATATTGTATTAAATTCAAGTTTCAGCTTTCTAGTATAAACGATTGAGAATACCTAAAATCTCCGCTTACAATTGACCACAGTCACTTAAAGAAAGTCCACCTGGTTTACACACTGAACAAATTTCAGCTTACAAGGAATACAAAACGATTCCACAACCAGTTTTCGAACTGAGTGTGACTTAAGGGGGATCCTCTGAGTAGAAAGCAAAAAAATAGGTGAATTTTAGAAATTATTATCTCAAAAACTATAAAAACCTATCCAAAAATAATGTGAGATTTTTGAAGAAATCGGTTCAGCCGTTTTCCAAAAATTTTGGGAACGGTCTTTGTAAAGTATGTTTCGAGATAATCGCGTTTGAATGACGAAGAATTCACGAAGGGCCCATCCCGATTAATTGCACATAGCTTTCACAATTATTGAAATTTTAACATGAAATTTACAGACAACATTCCTAAGACTATAAACTTTGGGATAAACAAAAAAAAATTTTCTACTCAGATAATTCCCCTTAAAGTAGGGAGATGGTCCATGCTTTTCAACTTGGCACTAGAGAATGTCATCCGAAAACCCTGGCCGACGCTAATGGGACACTACTATTCAAGTTCACCCAATATGTAGCTAGAACACCTCCTGTGCAACTGCCCACCTCTCACTAGAAGACGTCTGAAAGCTCTGGGTGCTTTAACCTTCGCAAACCTTAAAGAAGTCTGTTTTACAGGGACCTTTAAATTAAACGAGGAACTCTCAACACAGATCGAAACGCAAGCGCACCTGCCATAAGTCCTTGGGTCTCCTATTTTTTATGTGGTATCACTATGGACCCTCGTGGGCCTATGTGAGGCCTTTGGCCGAAACCTAAACCTAAACCTAACCATCCAATAGCATAGGCTAACGACTGGGCCGGCCCTACCATATGTGCAAATAGCGCATTGAATCCGGGCGCCAAATTAAGGAAGGCGCTAGTTCATGTTATCTCTCCAAATATTTTGCTATAAATTTAAAACATACTTAGAAATTAATAGAAAGGATTTCTTGAATACATTTGCCACACTTTTTCCGATGCATATTCTAGATTTTGCAGGGTTTTTCCATTTTCTAAAAACACTCTTTCAATTCTCGTTCAAGAACCAAAACATTGAATCTTTTCTCTTAAAGATATTCTCACTCTACGATACCGACTAGAACAGCTTTTCGTTTGTGCGATCATCTGCTATTCCAATTTTGCATTCATACGTTCATCAGCTAGTACGATTTTGCGTTCGTACGGATTCATTTGGAGCCACCGCTCCACGGCACCGCAGCGGTGGTGCTGATTTGATTGTGTGCTGAAGAGCTCAGAACATGATTTCTATACAATAGAAAAAGATAGATATGGAGCGAATGCGCCTCGGTGAATTATGTGGGGAAATAGGAAACACGTCATTTTTGCTAGAGGGGAATGAATGTTTTGGATGAATGATAAAGAGAAGTAATGGTATAAACACAATTGAGACGAACTTCGCTAGCGGCGGTGAAGTTCCCTGTAAAAATTTTAAAATTGTACCGCAACACACCGATGGACACAGAATTACGACGGCGAGCGGTTGGGCAAACTTTTCGGTGTGTTTCGGTACAATTTTAAAATTTTGATACCGACCTTCCGCCGCTACCGAACTTCGTCTGAATTTTATTTATACCATTAATTGGTTTAAGTCAAACGAGCAAATGGCATAATCTGATAAGAAATAGAGGAAAGTTTTGAAAACAGAACCAATGACATCTGTGAGATTTGTATTAACAATATGTATACATAAAAAAATTCAATTTGGAGAGATTTTAGTTTGCTCCTTTTCTCGAAACTGATAAGAGACATCAAGATGACTTTTTTTGGTTAAAGATAGAATAGTATTGGTATTTATACTGAATGAAGCAATTTTTAAAAAGTTGATTCTAAATACTTTTTTTAGGTTTGAAAAACATCAAAAATGTTTAAATTTTCAAACATTATATGTCCAGTTTTTAATATTTTTGAAATCAATTCATTCATTAGCATTGGACTTACTAAAATAATAAGTGTACAAAGTTTGATTCAAAGCTGTTGAGCGGGTCCTGAGAAAAAGTTACATGAATTTGTATGAAAAATCGACAAGTGAATAAGTAAAATATTTTTGTTTTTTTTTAGTGAAAAATTTGTTATGTAAATTGATTAGGGCGACGAAGTGTATACTGCACCGGGCGCCGAAAAGTCTAGGGCCGGGCCTGAACGATATATGTATGTAAACATCCTCGCAAGATCCTTCCCTAGTGCTGAGGAGGTATTTGTCAATCTTGACTCTGCCATATACCAATTTTGGAGTATAATTTGGAGAGTATAGATAATTTCATATATCTTAAGACTAATCTAGAAAAAAATTGCTACGAAACGGACAAAATCAATCGACGATGATTCATCGATAGCAAATAAAAAGTATTATACTCGGTTGAGGAAGATAGCAAAACTATCTTAAAACTTAGCTACTGGAGGACGAGGTCTTTAAATCGAGACGGTTTGAGGTGAAGAATTTAGGAGACCAGGATTTAGGATCTCAAGTTGATCGGGGTCAAAAAAATTTAGTATTATTACTAAGAACTACACTAATCTTAATTGAGAATCACAGATTTACTTAAATTTTTTTTACCGCAATCCCCTAGTTGTGATTGAGATATTCAAGGGAAAGACAAAGTCGTTATCCTTAAAAAAAACTTGCGAGGACAACCTTGAACTTTAAAATAAGTCCTACTTCATTATTCTACGATAAAGACTAAGTACCAGAGATATGTATTTTCGAAGAGGACTTGTGACGAATTTCATATTTATTTTTTTTTCTTTTCTTTTTTTTTTATTATTTTTCCATTATTTTTTTTATATGAGTCTATATGTATGTATATACATATATATATATATTTTTTTCTACTATCCATAAATTTTTTATTATAACTTCCGTCCTTTGCTCTGTTATTTTAAGGTAATTTTTATATTCATGGCTTTGTATTTTTTTTTCCTCAAACCAGAACGCCCTGAAAGTTTTTTTTAGTGTAAATTAAAGAATTTTTTTTGAAATAATACAACAAGCCGCTGGCATAAAAATTAGTGCCCTCTGTGAGGCAATTAAACAAAAATAGTAATAGATTAGAGAGTAGAATTGCGCGCCAAAACATTCGAGGTGAATAGAGCATCAAATGAGGAGAGAAAAAGAAAAATCGTTTTTTTGGGGGATTTTCGCGTTTTTTTGGGGGAGAAGGATTTGGAAAGTTGAGCTGGGTGGACCTAGAAGGAATTAAAAAAAAAAACGACGAGTTGAAAAAAAAAGAAAACGTTGAACAAAGAATCGAATGAGTTAAATTAAGAAAAAAAAGAAAGACAGTGAACAAAGTGGTTACGAACAAGGGAACAAAGAATAAAGAAGGCGAATTGAAAAAAAAATACAGTGAACATTGTGCGTGAGAACAAAACTAGAAGAAAAAGCGATCAGTCACACCGAATCAGATTTAATTAAGAATTTGGGAAAATTAAGGTAATCGAAAACTTGAAGCAAGCAAGGGCCCCAACGTTATAAAGGTACCATAGTTTTAAGTCAGAACATGAATAATCCTCCTAAATAATGCTGAATGAATCATCATATGTTACCTATCTCAAATCATTGTTTTGTTTTTTATTAATGTCCTAAAAATCCAATCATCATATTTTTTGCCACATTTGTATTGTACTAATGCTTAATACTCAAGTGTAATCAGACGCTGGGTGTCATCATGTCCCATGCCTCGCCGCCCAGACGAAATTTGATTCTGATTCTTCATAACGGCTACGAGGCATGGGAACTGATGACCACAGATACGATAATTTTATAATGCTCGAATTCTCGCTGAATGTCATATTTGTGATTTTCTCGCTTTAAGTAAGATAATAAATTAAGTTAGTTGGATATTAGAAGTCAAATCGAGCAGTGTTTTTCATTAAATCATCTTCTCTAGTGTTGTACCCTTCTCCTATTGTACGTTTTCGTGTCGTATCTTTTCGTGTTGCACCTTTTTTATGTTGTACGTTTTCGAGAGGTGTTTTGGTTCGATAGTTGTTTTCGGTTCGATCTTGGTCTCCGACTCGGAGCTTAATTGCATCAGTTAAGCTCACGACAAGTTCCACCAACGATCGTGTTAGTGGTTGTTGTTTTCTTCGATTCGCCAAGTGTCGCAGCGATTCAAGATCGCAGCACACAACTCAGGATAGACCAAAGGTTCATCCTCACATTTGCTGTCTACTCTTCGATTCAATTAGTGTTGCAGCGATTCAAGATCGCAGCACACAGCTTAGGATAGAACAAAGCAGTTCATCCTTAAACATTTGGTGACCCCGACGTGATTCGTGATCCGTAGGATATCCCGGCAGTCAGGTACATCCTCAGCTCATCAATGGCAAACATGGATCAGCTGTTCAAAAAACAGCAGAATTGCGGAGAAGAGATCCAGCGTCTCATCTCTAACTTCAAACGCGATTCAGAAGATCGCAAAACTCACGACTATCTCAACAAGAGGCTTGTCAGCTTGGATGCGTTATGGGACGCATTCGAAGCCTGCGACAATGAGATACGGACTCAGTATGGTCCACAACCCAATCATCCGTATTTCGAGAAGGACTATTACACTTCCATCCAGGCCGGAGTCGAGAACATAAGATTGATCTTCCTATCGAAGATCCAGGTCTGGAAAGAACGTGAAGGTAAGCCCGGAATACCGGACGAAGCATTACCAGCAAACGCCACTGCACCATCACCTCTACGTGCTCTTATCAACAAGCAGCAGATTGTGATTAGCGCATTGCAGAAAGCGTTACCTGGAATATCGTTAGAAGTTCAGCATTCGGAACAGTTCTGCCGCGTTAGGACCCGAATCATCGAGCAGCACTGGGCCGAAGCGCATCTTCTACATCAGAGGATATGGGAATTGGCAGATAACCCTCGGGAAGAGGGCTACGATATCGACCGATATATCGCGCTCGAGGAACAGACTGCCGCTGCACTGATTCATCTGAACGAGCGTTTTGTACGACAAAATCAAGGCTCACCCATCAAGTCCGACACACCATCGGCCAAAAACAACGTCTTCAGTATGAAGCTTCCGCAAATCACACTCCCGAAATTCAATGGAGATTACCTACAATGGCGCGAATTTCGGGATTTATTCACACAATTGGTACACGAACAACCAATTGCAGACTGCCAGAAACTCTGGTACCTTAAATCCAGTCTATCGGGAGATGCAGAGAAGCTCATTCGGCACTTTACAACAGCTGATGCCAATTACACAGCGGCATGGCAAACGATCAACGACCGATATGAGAATACAAGATGGCTTGTCTCAGCGCTTCTGAACAAGCTTTTATCATCTAGCACGACTGTTCCTGAGAGTCACACTTCCATTAAGGCTCTGCATGATACTACTCAAGAATGTCTGCTGGCATTGCAAAACCTGGACATAGTGACCGAAAATTGGGAACCGTTGTTACTCCACATCCTTACTAAAAAGCTGGACAGAACAACACAAGTTTTATGGGAGCAGTCAATAATCAAGCCAAGAGCTTTGCAGTCAATCACCGATTTCCTATCGTTCTTGGAAAGACGTTTCCAATCTCTGGAGGCTCTTGGTAACAAACCACGCCATGCAAACGATTTTGACGCAAAGAAGATGGGAGCGTCTAAGGTTCTGACCGTATCTCAGAACACAACCTGTCCTTTCTGCAAGGAGAATCATTTACTGTACTCCTGCCAAGAATTTCGAAACTTAACCCCCACAAAGCGTCTAAATTTCGTCAAGGAAGAAAGGCTCTGCTTCCGACCGGGGCATACTGCAAGTGCATGCGCTTCACGATCATGCTTTAAGTGCGCGAAACGTCACCACACGTTACTACATTTTGACTCAGCTAAGGCGAAAGACACCAAGGTGCAGCCCGGTTCAACCACGAAAAAGGCGGATGGAAATGCCGGACTCGTGTCATCTGAGCAGCCGGGTGAAATAGCGACAAGCTTACCTCTTTCGTTAACTACAAACAGCAAGACGTCGTATGTGATGCTGGGTACAGTCACCGTGCATGTCATAGATAAGCAGGGGGTAGCCATTCCATGCCGGGCTATTCTCGATTCCGGGTCGCAGCTGAATTTCATCACTGAACGTCTAGTGAGAAAACTGCAGCTAAGATCCAACAGAGACGACGTCGAAGAATTCCAAGAAACCGACAATTGGACCACTGTCGAGAGACACTGCGAGCAGCACTTTCTTAACACATGCAACAGAGACGGAACAGGTCGATTCGTGGTACACCTTCCTTTCAACCATCTCCTCAGCAAGCTGGGAGATTCCAAGCAGACGGCTGTCCAGAGATTCATGGCTTTGGAGCTTCGATTATCGAGAAATCCAGAGCTTAAAAGACAATATATAGACTTCTTGCAAGAATATGCTGACTTGGGTCACATGCAGGAGGTCCACTTGAAGAACTCTGTGGACCCTCCTTACTATTTTCTGCCTCATCATGCAGTTTTGAAGCCACACAGCACTACAACGAAATTGCGAGTCGTGTTCGACGCCTCGGCAAAAACTACGTCTAACTATTCACTCAACGACGTGCTCTACACTGGGCCCACCATTCAAGACGATGTGTTCTCGATTTTGTTACGATTCCGCTTACCAAAATTTGTATTTACTGCGGACATCGAAAAAATGTACCGGCAAATCTTAGTCCAGGACGTCGACCGAAAACATCAGCTGATTCTGTGGCGTGAAAACCAAGATGATCCGCTGAAGTGCTTTGAACTTTGCACTATAACCTACGGCACCACATGCGCCCCGTATCTAGCCACACGCTGCCTCAAGAAGTTGGCAGAAGAAGGGTCCGCAGATTTTCCTGATGGGGCAACGATTTCTACGTCGATGACGTACTTACTGGCTCCGACAGCCTTCCAGGACTTATGCAAATACAACACCAGCTCAACGCCTTGCTCTCGACTGCAGGCTTTCGCTTGCGCAAGTGGTGCGCAAACAATCCTCGGCTGCTAGAGGGCATTCCCCCTAACGACAAGGAGCTGCAGCTAGATTTCAACAGCAAAACTGAGGAGAACACCAAAACGATGGGTCTGACATGGCTGCCGAAGACAGACACGTTCCTCATAAGCAGTTCGCTTCCTGACAACCGCAAGGTTACAAAACGCATCGCCTTGTCCGACATAGCTCACATCTTCGATCCACTGTGGCTTATAGCACCAGTAGTTGTTGTCGCGAAAATCTTCCTACAAAATCTCTCGAGCTTAAAACTTGACTGGGATGCCTCTCTTCCACAAGAATTGCACTCTACGTGGCTGAAGTACAGGGACAGCCTTAAAGGTCTTAGTGAAATCAAGATTCCTCGACATGTCTTAAGTCAGCATCAGACCAAGACAATTCAAATTCACATCTTCGCAGACGCATCGGAGAAGGCTTACGGTGCAGCAGCTTACGTGAGGTCCATGGACAGCAACAAACTGGTCACTGTACGGTTACTCTGCTCCAAAAGCAGAGTGGCCCCTGCTAAGCAAGTTTCGCTACCCCGGCTCGAACTGTGTGCAGCAAAATTAGCGGCAGATCTCGCCACACGAATCAAGAAGGATCTTAAGAGGATGAACCCAGGTATTTTTGTATGGAGTGATTCAGAAATAGTTCTGGCCTGGATCAATTCCACCACTTCATCGCTACGCACCTTTGTCGCCAATCGAATAGCTTCCATACAACGCCAAACGGCTCCCAATCAATGGCGTCATGTCTCTTCCAAGGACAACCCAGCAGATCTGCTCTCAAGAGAAGCCCAGCCGGACAAACTAACGTCAAACACAATGTGGTTTTATGGTCCCGTCTTTCTTCACGGAGCAGAATCATTGTGGCCTCCCAAATCTAAAAAACATCCGGAAGATCTCGATCGCCAACAAGAACCCAAAACTGCATTGGGTGATACGTGCCCGATATTCGAAGATCTGCCAGTCGAGGAAGTTGCTTCAGTCGACGATATTGCGCTGGGTGTTTCCTGCTCGTCAACTAAGGAGCCTGCGGACAACAGTGCACTGGGCACTGCACTCCCGCTACTTGAAGGTCACCCCTTTGACAGCATCAATCACGGGAACTCTTTCCGACGACTGCAACGCGTTGTTGGGTACATGTGGCGCTTCATAAACAAACTTCGGCATCGACCAGGTGGGAGTGACACATTGAACCTGACCATGGATAAAATCGACGAAGCTGAAAGGCTTATCATTAAAGCCATGCAACGCCGAGAATATAAGAAGGACATAGCTGACCTGAAACGCCATGGAGAAGTCGCGGGCAGCAGCTCACTCCATTCCTCGATGCATCAGGAATAGTACGAGTCGGAGGTCGTCTAGAGTCCTCCAATCTGTCAACAGACGCGAAGCATCCCATGGTGCTACCATATACACATCAATTTACAAAGTTACTTCTCGCTGACTTACATGTCGAAAACAAGCACGTGGCTCCAGACGCATTGTTAGCTACTGTACGGCAGAAATACTGGCCACTAAAGGGTAAAATGTTGGCCAGATCTACTGTCCATCATTGTGTGCGCTGTGCCAGGGCAAAACCTAAAATGCTAGCACAACTGATGGGCAACCTGCCATCTGATAGAGTCCAACCGTCGCGCCCTTTCGTCAATGTCGGCGTAGATTTCTGCGGTCCAATATGGACACATTTCAAAACACGTGGCAAGCGACCACAAAAATCGTACATTGCAGTGTTTTGCTGCTTTTCAACGAAGGCGGTACACCTTGAGTTGGTTACTGACCTATCGTCTGAAGGCTTCTTAGGAGCACTAAAGAGATTCATGGCTAGGCGTGGCCACTGTCGAACCATCTACTGCGACAACGCAACCAACTTTGTCGGAGCCAAAAACCAGCTTTCAGAAGTAAGAGACTTCCTAGAAGCGACCAAGGCGACCGAGAAAATAGCCTACGAATGCAATCTCAAGGGAGCTGATTTTCGGATGATACCGCCACGGGCTCCGCACTTTGGGGGTCTTTGGGAAGCAGCCGTCAAATCTGCCAAATACCTACTACAGCGTACGCTGGCAGCAGCTTCCCTCACCTACGAAGAAATGGAGACGGTGGTCGTGGAAATCGAAGCCATTTTAAATTCGAGACCTCTCACACCACTCTCTTCAGATCCAAATGACTTGAGCGCCTTAACCCCTGGGCACTTCTTGATTGGCGAACCACTGAACGCTTCTGTTGAAACCATGGCCCAGCCGCTGAAGACTAGTTTGTTAAGCCGCTGGAAACTAGTAGCACATCTGAAGAATGAGTTCTGGAGAAGATGGACACTTGAATATTTAAACACTCTGCAACATCGCCACAAATGGAACAAGCAAGTGACGAATGTAAAACCTGGAACCATGGTCATCATACGAGAGGAAAATCGGCCTCCACTGACTTGGCCACTAGGAAGAGTGATCGCCACCATGCCTGGGCATGACGGACTGGTTCGAGTTGTAAATGTGCGGACCACAAATGGTATTTTTCGGCGACCGATACACAAGCTTTCTCCGCTCCCCTTGGAGGAATGTTCAACAAGCGATGAAGTTGAGACAACATCCGCGAGTAAGACTACGGACAGCACTCAAATGTGTCCACAAGCATCTACATCATCATCATCTATCCAATCTACTGCGAAGAATCCACGACCGCAAAAGAAACCACGTTTAACAATTGGAACAGCAATATTGACAACTTTGTTAACTTGCTTGACACTACCCATGTGTCTCGCCAATCCGTTCGAAACAACAAAGTTCGAATCAAACCCGGGCATCTACTTTCAAAATCTCGGCTACACCAACATCATCGTCAGCGAATAGACCATAATTGCCTACTACAATATGCAGCCATTTTGGAGTGAATACAGTCTGTTAATGAAATGCAAGCAATCATTACACACGACTTGTGCTCTACTCAAGAATCAAGAATCATGTTCACAAATTGCTACCCAATTCGAAAAAATTGTAAATGAACTCGCAGTCAACAATGAGCTGCTACGAACTAGCAAACGGACCCGACAAGTGAGAGGAGCGATAAATGTCATTGGAAACATGGCGAATGCATTATTCGGTGTGCTGGACTCAAATTATGCTGACAATATGTCTAACACCATAGATCAAGTATATGCAAACGAGGAAAATCTCTCACAATTAATTCGAAACCAAACGTCACTATTAGATGCCACAATCAACATCATTCAAAAGGATCAGGTTGTAATCGAGCAACAATTTCAACAAATAGAATCACAGTTCACCGAAACTGTCAAACAGTTGGAAGGCATCAACGATGAACTCCAACAAGAAAGACTAGCCCAACTATTCTTCTCAACTACCATGCAGGCCATGCTTGCAATTTCTAATTTCGTCCGGATTCAGAATTCGATAATCAATGTATTGGTCAACACTCATCAAGGAAACGTCAGCCCTCAGCTAATTTCTCCAGATCAGTTCATACGAGAGCTCGGCAAAATAAAGAACAATCTCCCAGATTCGGTTAGACTGCCTGGCACAGAAGACGATATTCTAAAATTCTACAAGCTCGTCACAGTTGAAGGACGACCTACCAAAAACCACATCATATTCAAGCTACGAATACCGCTTCTTTCCCCGGAAAACTTCGAGTTGTTCAAGATCATCCCAATACCAACTAAAATCAACGGCACCTTTGCTGCCATTCAGCCATCATTCCCGTTCATCATCATCAATCTACATCGCGATCAGTATTATGCTCTCACCGCATCTGAACTACAGTCATGTTTATCTCTTGAAGACAACTCGCATCTGTGCAAACAAAGGCATCCATTACATCGAAGAGGCTCTGCCATCAGTGCCTGCGAAATCAAGCTGTTCAACCATGGCGATCTAGACAGCACCTGCCAAATAGTAAAGATGGGAGCCGGACCACACTGGATCCAGCTCGAAGATCCTAATCAATGGATCTACGCGTTAGAGCAACGCACCAACATCAACGTGGTTTGCGGCGCCAACATTACTCAAACTACTATAGAAGACAGTGGCATTCTCAAAATTCGCAGTGACTGCAGCGTCAAGCAAGAGTATATCACCATCCAAGGCCACTCTGTCTACCCCACGCAAGTCAAGCTATCGTACTTACCATCATTGAACCTAAGCGATGTCATAAAGGAAGATCGTCTTATCCCTGCGCTTCACCTATCACCACGACTGCAGCCTCACATGACAGAATTGCAGACTATAAAGAGACAGGTGGAAGAACTACGCAATGGGTCTCCACCACACATTGGCTCACACGATGCCCATCACTTTACTATCGGATATCTTGGACTCATCCTCGGCATTGTTCTCGTCTTCTACTTAACTTGGCGATGCCTACAGCAAGTAAAGGATCATCGTCCAAAACCAGCCCCTCGAGGGTCCCGAAGGAGCGATAGCTGCAGCTTTAACGTGGAATTCGAAGCTTGAGTGCAATCACTCAAGGCCGGGGAGAATGAATGAATCATCATATGTTACCTATCTCAAATCATTGTTTTGTTTTTTATTAACGTCCTAAAAATCCAATCATCATATTTTTTGCCACATTTGTATTGTACTAATGCTTAATACTCAAGTGTAATCAGACGCTGGGTGTCATCATGTCCCATGCCTCGTCGCCCAGATGAAATTTGATTCTGATTCTTCATAACGGCTACGAGGCATGGGAACTGATGACCACAGATACTATAATTTTATAATGCTCGAAATCTCGCTGAATGTCATATTTGTGATTTTCTCGCTTTAAGTAAGATAATAAATTAAGTTAGTTGGATATTAGAAGTCAAATCGAGCAGTGTTTTTCATTAAATCATCTTCTCTAGTGTTGTACCCTTCTCCTATTGTACGTTTTCGTGTCGTATCTTTTCGTGTTGCACCTTTTTTATGTTGTACGTTTTCGAGAGGTGTTTTGGTTCGATAGTTGTTTTCGGTTCGATCTTGGTCTCCGACTCGGAGCTTAATTGCATCAGTTAAGCTCACGACAAGTTCCACCAACGATCGTGTTAGTGGTTGTTGTTTTCTTCGATTCGCCAAGTGTCGCAGCGATTCAAGATCGCAGCACACAACTCAGGATAGACCAAAGGTTCATCCTCACATTTGCTGTCTACTCTTCGATTCAATTAGTGTTGCAGCGATTCAAGATCGCAGCACACAGCTTAGGATAGAACAAAGCAGTTCATCCTTAAACATTTGCATACGAATTGGTTTTCTTAAAAGACATTTGAATTTTCTTTATATATCATAGTTTTTTAATACACATTTATCAAAAAGGAAAAAAATAAGTTTTGCTGTTTTATTTAATGTATGTGAAGATATGTGTTAAGTTTCAGGGGGTTTTAGTTTGAGCGCGGTGTTTTCTTTTCAGTTTTTCTTATTTTATCTAGAGAAATAAGGGAGCATAAGGTTGGCTAGAGGATATTAAGGAAATCCTGGAGAATCGGTCATCTCAAGGCTAAGGCTGGCCTCATTTCTTTGGCACATTTTCAGGTATAGTTGGTGTTCCCGTATGTTAGCGGTATGACGAGCGGAAAATCCACTTAACGCAGCGGTTTATAGCGAGCGCTGCAGGGTCATTCCCGGTCAGATTTTTTTCCATCCTCTTATTTTTTCATTTAGGTTTTTTTTTCTCTTTTAATAATTTTAGACAGCACTCTCAAGGACGGTGACTCCCTCTGGGTCGTAGGTTTTTAGTCACCCACTCCCACGTTCCTGATTAGCCGGCAAAAATGTGCTGCAAGGACCCAGAGGGACCCGTTAATTCTGAAGACGGGACAAAATCCGTCTATCACGGAAAGCGTTTCGTTACAGACTCGGACACCATTTTTGTGAAATCTTTAACGGAGCTGGACGATTTATCGCAAAGGACCGGCAATAAACAATGTGCTACTATCAGGTTCTTACTCACATGTATGGTATGTTATATTCTGGTCTTGAAAACAAAAATAGCCAAACCTTTGAATATGTACTAGGCAACTATTTGCATTTCACTGCCACCTGGCATGAAACGCTTCATACAAAACGTACAATTTTTATTCAATTCATTTGTTCCGAATTGAAGCATTATTATTGTTCGTTTTTTATCGATCACCGGTCCATAATTGAAGGTGAATCATTTCGGGGGGGGGGGGTCAAACCCCCTCCCCTCACCCGTTCCTACACCAGTGCTACCGTCACAAACAATACCAGATGACGAATCGACATAGGAAATCTTGTGATATGCCCAAATTTGTCGTCCCTCTACATTGAAGATGGCGAAGTAAGCATTTGCAATAGAATTTTATCTAATGCACGAACCCTGGAAGCTTCAAACTGTAAGCTCGATAATCGAATTATGTACTGACCATATGTATATTTGGTACAGGCTCGTCCCTTAAAATACAATACGATCGTCAAATTTGACCGAACTACCTATATGAATACTTCTACGAATTCGTTACACATAGTTTTATGAATGAATGAAACTTTGTTTTTATGGTTCTTAAATTGGTTGAATTTCATGATCGTATTGTTGCGCTACTTGTTGAGTCGCCGCTGGCTGGTAACACCAATCTCGTTAACATTTCTGTGGATCCACTCGATCCTCGAAATGTCATTCGAGTATCGTGTGGATCCACAGAAGGTACGCCAGCGCCAGCCAGCGTGCAAACACCGTAGATCGTTAACCAACCACATACACGATACGCTTTTTTCATCGTTGTGTGAGAGAAAAATCAAACCATCGAACGAATATCGGTCGTGTCACAAAACCGAGAGATTCAACGCTGCGGTTTTACACAGCTCGTGGTTTGTTTAATTAACTACCAAGTGCTGCCAGTTTACTCTGGCTCGTGTGCTTAATCCGATGCAATCCATTTGTTCTTCATTTTCATAAATAAATACAGTGTATTTTACGGATTAATATCAGTCGACAGACTCACAAAAATTTTTTTCGGTGTGGTGAATAACGAGGAGAGGACTGTCGCGAGTTCGATAGGTCGCCATGTTTGTGCGCGCGTCAGTTTATCGTTGAATTCGAACGAAGAGAAAAAGCAAACTCGTTCGTCCAATTTGACACGAAATTAATTGAAAGGAGATAACCATACGGTTTAGATTCGGATTTGCACGTGTGACGGGTAGGTTTGTCTCCTTCACTCTGCGGTGTGCAGCCGACAGGTTCGAGATTATTCGATTGCTACGAAAAATGGAGTGTTGTTCCAATGGTGAAAGTGGAGGCATTTTTCGTGTTTAGTTCTACTAATTTGTGCGAATTACTAACTTTACCATTGTCGTGCACAAAGCGAGCGAGCGCGCGAAATATCAACTAACTTATCGGCGTCTATTATCATTGAGACTATTCCCCTGATCGTATTGTTTTCGCAAATCTTATCTTGAGATTAAAATTGTCCATTCGCAACGCAAGTCATATTCGCAACTAATCGCATTGCAGAAAACGCACAAATACGATAGTGCATCGCGTTACGATGAACGCAAGAATATGTCTATAAGACTTTCGACAGCTATTTGCAAAGCTCTTCGGAATTGGTTGAGTCAACAAAAATCAAAATATGGAGACAATTTAGTTTCATGCTGTCATTAAATTCCTTATAACAAAACATATAAAATCATTCGAGGAAAGAAAAGTGGCAAAGAGGAACGTCAGATAAGAAAAGAATTTCGAAAATCGTGCGCCGATCGAGGAAAAAAGCAGAAAGCCGCGGTCTTTCGTCCGGTTGTGAAGTTCACGCCAAGAAGTCGTCGCGGCAAGACATCGTTGCGGTCTTTTTAGCCATTTCCGTTTGAATTTTTAATCGCATAGTCGAACGAAAATTTGCACCTGTATCGCGTGTAGAACGTCGCGGCTTCACACTCCACTTGTCCAGGTGATTTTCGAATTCGCAGCTTGCGAAGTTTTTTTTCTTCGTTTAAGTGTTCGACCGCGCACCAATCAATTGCAGTTCTGGTGATCGCGCATCAATAAACACCAGCAAACGTATAAAAAAACCGTTTCGGTCGCCTGATATGCCAGGGAGTGTAAAGGCTAACAGTCTTTAAGAAATATTCAGTGCGTCATTCATTTAAACGAGAATTTTTTTCCCATGCGGACAATTCCCGATCGCAAAGAATCCGTTTTAGTTTCTCGAAATATCCAAATTGCGGGAAATTCAAAGTCGACATCGTCGTAGTTCAAGTCAATTAATATCGAACGTTTCGTACCTTTTTTTTTCACCCCGTGCAAAGGTCGTGCTCAAGCCGATGGCTACTTTTATGCTGTGTTCTGACGGAAGTGAACTTGTGTAAAGCGCTCGGGTGATTTGTTTTGGAGCACCAATACGCGAAGAAGGAGTTCATATTGAGTATCACGTTTCGGAAGAGTTTGGTTGTTCGATTTAATAATTTTGCGCTTAGTTTCAACCATACAATTGGAAAAAGAAGGAAAATGCCGCTCTCTGACCGTACCTTCACTGTTGACCTTATCTGTAGTATCCGGTGCACTTAAAGATCATTAATTTTTACGTTTTCCGCAAGAGAATGAGTGTCTATCGGTTCGTAAAGTTTCCGCGTTGGTTGACAGTCGGAATTAGCTGTGAGTCTACTTCAAAAATGCAGGGGTAATACACCTTAGGATGATTGAGTTCCCAAAAAAAAAAAAAAAAAAAAAATGTTCGACCAGTGTTAATTGTGCTAAATCAAAACAAAGAATAGAATGAACGAAATAAAAATTTAAAAAAATCCAGGAAAATGAATTTAAAGAACGAAACAAAAATTAATTAAATTTTAAAAATAAAAATAAAATATGAATTAAAATTATAAAATAAAATTCTAAAAAAATGACAGACGAAGACGGAACAGGCGGGACGGAATAATTTAAAAATAAAATAGCCATTAACTTTAACCAAAAAAAATAAATTTAAACTTGACAACAAACCAGAAAAAAAGGAAAGAAATGGGGTGAGTTTATTTTCTTACTACTTTTATATATATTTTGATTTTTTTTCTTGGGTTTTTTTTTCATACTTATTTATCTAGGTTTTTTTTTGTTTTCGCGTTGACATTTCTTTCGATATAGCTTCTACCTAAAAATGATTAACGGCTAATTGGCCATATAAAATGATCCCGAGCGCTTAGCTCCTTTTAGCCCGAACCTCAATAAGGGGCCACGACGAAAAATGTTTTGAGGACAGTCGTGGCTGAGGTAGGGTGGGCAGAGCAGGGCGCCAACAACACCAGAGCGCCCTGACAAATCGCGGAGCCGCGCCATCCAACCGCTTCTTGGTCTTTCACGACCAATTGGGAAAATAATCCCAATTTTTTTTGTATTCCCTTGGATAAGTCGGCGCTGATAATTTTTGTTGTATAGGCCAAGGGTTTAATGGTCTGAGTTGGAGCAAGTACCCCCCCACACTGCCGTAGCTAGTCCCGGCCGCCAGCAAGAGCGTCGCACCAGCGAAAACTCAGCCACCAATTCGGACGTAGGTGGAATTGGCCCTTCTGTCCCGAACCTTCCTTTTTCCTTTCAATTATTTTGACTTTTTTTTTAAGTCAAAATAATTCTTCCAAGGCGTAAAACACAACAAATGGCGCCCAACGTGGGGCTAGCCTAACCTGCGCTAGGAGTACAAAGCGTAGCCCATCAACACGCGCGAGTTCGGAAAAATTCCGTGCAAAAAGTTGATGGGCAAAAGAACTAAAAACTTCGTCGTTCTTCGACAGAATTTTCGCCTGAACGGCCACAACCGTTCAAGTGCTCAAGTTTATTCGATTTTTCCACAGCGAAACATTGCGTTCGACTTGTGTGGAGGCAATGCGGAACTGATCTATTGACGAACCGTTTTGGCAACCTTTAGGCGCCAATTCGGTTCCATAGAAAAGGGAAGCATTGCCTGCATACGAGACGGATAATATGTAAGTTGGACAGGCTTTGTTTTCCTGAGCTTTTCCATCTTTGTTTTGTAAGTACCCAATGAGAGCTGGGCATGCCCTGTCTTGGCGGGCGTGTCGTCAGACATTGGGAACAATACTTGCGAAACATTGGTGAGTTTGGTGATTGAAAATATCGCTGAAATTTCGAAAAGTACCTTAGTTCCTTATCCATCCTTTTAGAGTTCCTTTGTAACGTAGAATATTTTTTTGTGAAATAACGTAGAGTTTTTTTTTGAATATTTAAATTTTTTTTTTATAAGTCTTACGACGAAAAATTTTAACTTAGATTTTTTTTGCGCTTTATTTTGATTTTCTTTTGATTGTTATTTTTTTCCCATTTTTTTTTGCTGACATTTTATCGCGTTCCGAATTTTCTCAATGGTGCGAGAAAGATCAAGATCGGCTTCGCGATTTGCTCTGCAAATTGAGGGGAGGGGAAAGGTTGCGAAGCGCGAGGGTTCATTTTTCTTTTCGAATTCATACAATTATAATTACAACATTCATCCGTTTATTTTTATACACACAGTCGTTCATTTTTTTTATACAATCATTTATTCATACATGCAAAAATTCATTCATCCGTTCATTCGATCGTACATCCATTTTTTTTTGCCACTCGTTCGTTAAATCTAATACACTCGCTCATTCAGCATTTGATCTTTCATACACTCGTTCACACTTCAAACATCCCTTCAAAAATTTGAAGTACGCATAAATACATTAAATCATTCATTCAGTCGTTAATTTTTTTTTACTACGTACAGTCATCCTTATACATACATCATTCATACATACTTATTTTGCGATTCACTCGATTCACTCATTTTTTTTTCATACGTCCATCTCTCACTCGTTCATTCGGTTGGCATTCATTCGACTCTTCACACATCATTCAATTTTCTTCTCTCCATCGATCATTCATCGTAATTTTAGTCGTACACGAACACAGCAATTATTCACTCATTCCTGCGATAGTTATTCACTCAATCATACACTCAATCGCACATACACGTACTCAGTCAGGCATTTCATTAACTGTTGATTCACTCGAATCATTCAATATTGGGTTTTTGCAAACTCTCATTTGCATTTTGGTCACACTCATTCATACGGTGGTTGTTTGGCGCTCACACATAGTCTGAATTCAGTCACCTAGCTTCTACACACGCACTCGTTTATCAACCCACTTGATCTTCCTTCATTTCAACGACCATCGCACTCACAATTCCTTCAGCATGCCGTTGGAACATTCACCAACGAGGGAGTCAGATGTAATCTGCACGCCGTGTCGTGAGAACATCGTCTCCGAGCAGGGTTTGACTACCAAGTGTGGTCACCAGTTCCACAAGGACTGTTTAGAACTCTGGATTGTGAACAACCACAATTGTCCGAACTGCCGTGGACATTTGGGTCCGGGGGATTATTGGCCCACTGGGAGTGTGGAGGGCGCAGTAGCTAGATCCGGCGTGAGAACCAGAAGACAGACTCGCGAGGATGGCGCTAGGTCTCAAAACGATGCAATTTCTCCTATGAGGTTAAATTTAGATCTTGCACCCGAGACAGCGGGCGGACACGCTCTCTACACTCCGGATGGGACAATCATCCAGGAACGTAGCACGCAAGTGCGAGACAATAGGCCATCGGATGTCTTGGGAGCCGATGGGCGAACCAGGGTTAGGTGGTCGGAGATACACGACGCACAGACACCCGAAACAACAACTACCGGGGGGGGGGCCCTTAGCAGTCTAAGAGTGGACGATTTGGTCCACCTAATTCGTTCGGTTCTACGAGAAGAATTGGAACAAAGGCCCACTGTGCCGAATACGCCACAACCACCGCCTGTGTATCATCCCGTGCCACCACCATCATTTATTCCTGGGCAGAATGCATCAAACGCCTACCAATTCCCACCACCGTTATTTCAGCCAAACCGTCAACAACAACGTGAGCAAGTTCGGGAACAACCGGTCCGTGCGAACGCTCAGATGGGCAGTCGGGACCCAAATGGCTCGAATTTGATACCTTACAACGCTGGTAGTTCTATTCGCCATTGGCGACTACGATTCAATGGAGATGGCCAGTCGTTGCGCGCCGAGGAGCTAATTTTCCGAGCGGAATCTCTGGCTTGGTCTGATTTGGGCGGGCGTATGGATCTGTTGGTCGCGAACTTCCACCTGTTGCTTGATGGCCTGCCGAATCAGTGGTATTGGTTATGGAAGCGGTCTAACCCGAATTCCACCTGGGAGTCGCTTAAAACAACGTTTTTGCAATACTGGGGCGACCGTAGCACCGATTTCGAGGTGCGAAAAAAAATGATGACACGACGGCAAGCTCCTCATGAACCGTACCTGGTCTTCGAGCAGGAGATGACCCGATTTCGTAGCCGATATCTGATAACGAATTTTTCGAGCTAGTCAGCGGCAATCTCTTGGGCAGTATCCAACAGATAATCTGTTTCCACGACATAAGAGACCTCGCTCATCTTCGCACCTTAGTATCTCGGTACGAGGAGGTGAGGAAGGCAAATCGAGCAGCATCCTGGCAACAGCCTCGGGTGCACGAGCTGGAACCGGCGTTGGTTGCTGCCGATGTAGTCGAGGATACCGCCGACTTAGCTGGCATAACCACACCTCTGAAATGTTGGAACTGCCGAAGGGAGGGCCATGGTTACCGAGACTGCGAAGAGACGCCCAGGAACATCTTCTGCTACGGTTGCGGGAAGGCTGACGTAATCAAGCCGAAGTGTACCAGATGCCAAACAAAAAACGGACCGAGGGACGAAAGGGTTTCGGGTCCTTCTCGCCCAGTGACGCACAATCCGCAAGCCCGACCAGTTTAAATGGTTCGAAGCAGGATGTCGACGATCCCCAATCCCAAATTCAACTTGATACTCCTAAGAATACAAACATTTTACCCTTTGTTAAAACCCCTTTAATAACCCCTCCCAATTTTACAACACTTTCATCTTCACCCTTTTCTGATCCTAACTCCCGTCCGGTTAGCGTAAAATCATCCTCTCCTATTTTCCCGACCCCGAATACATCACACGTCACAATATTAGCTAGAAAGAGCACTGGTACGGAGCCAGATGCTTCTCAACTGGAAGAAGACCCTATTTATCAGGAAAGTCCAAGACGACATTCCCACCATCCTCTCAAGCCATACCATCTTCGGCTTAAAGAATATATGGAGGCGCGAGAGAGAATTTTTTCATCTACTCCAGTCGCAAGTGTTGATCAAGTATCAGCACTAACGAGTGGATCCGGTCGCAGAAAGTCAATCGCGCGCCTTCGTATATTCTGGAGGATGGTGCGTGAAAAAAAGAAAGCGATTCTATCGACGATTATAACTGAGCCGTTTGATGTACGTCCATACGCAAAGGTATCCTTGTACGGAGTGGACGTTAAAGGACTACTCGATAGTGGGGCGAGCATCAGTTGCTTGGGGGCAAACTCCCTACAACGCCTCCAAGATGCACAGGTGAGTTATCGACCGGTCGTTCAAGAGGTGAAGACCGCTGATGGTGCTTCACAAAAAGTTGTGGGCACGGTAGTGACCGATATTACCTTTCGTGGTATTGCCAAACCCATTACCCTATACGTAGTGCCGAGCTTGTCGCAGAAATTGTACCTGGGGGTAGATTTCTGGCGATCTTTCCAACTTGCTCCTAGCATCATCAGCGCGGTCGATGCTACCGATACTGCGTCGCAACTGATTGCTCCGGATGCCCACCATTTAACGCCCACACATGTAAAGAGGTTGGAAATGGTAAAGTCCAAATTTCCATCTTACGAAGTATACGGACTCGGTGTGACCAACGTCGAACAACATAGTATAGACGTTGGTGATGCAAGTCCCATCAAGCAACGTCATTATCCTGTGTCTCCTGCGATCCAAAAACTCTTATATGACGAGATTGATCGCATGAGAGCACTTGGTGTGATAGAGACCAGTCAGAGTGCATGGAGCTCGCCTGTGGTTCTCGTGAGGAAGCCAGGCAAGGTCAGGTTGTGCTTGGACTCGCGCAAAGTCAATAGTGTGACGAAGAAGGATGCTTATCCATTACCACACATTGACGGTATCTTAAGCCGTTTGCCGCGAGCCAATTTTATTACTAGCCTTGACCTCAAAGACGCCTTTTGGCAGATTCCTCTCGAGAACAAATCCAGGGAGTATACAGCTTTTACCATTCCTGGCCGGCCTCTGTATCACTACACTCGCATGCCTTTTGGTTTATGCAACGCGCCGCAAAGGATGTGTCGTTTGATGGACAAAGTCATCCCACCCGAGCTGAAGGAGCAGGTATTCGTATATTTGGACGATCTGCTGTTAATTTCTGAGGATTTCGACTCACATCTGATGTTATTAGCTGAAGTCGCAGATTGTTTGCGAAAGGCCGGCCTAACAATAAACGTCAACAAGAGCAAGTTTTGTCTGAGAGAGGTGAAATATCTCGGATACATTGTTGGAGAAGGAGGCTTGAAAACTGATCCCAACAAAGTTTCAGCTATCGTCGATTACCCTTCGCCTAAGTCCGCACGTCAAGTTCGACGCTTTCTTGGTATGGCAGGCTGGTATCGACGATTCGTCCCCAACTTTGCTGCTACTGTTTCACCGATCTCAGACACTCTAAAGAAGTCCAACCAGTTTGCTTGGACTACAGAGGCACAAACTTCCTTCCTGATAGTGAAAGACTTGTTGACGAAAGCCCCCTTACTAATCAATCCAGATTTTAAGAGGTCTTTCGTAATCCAATGCGATGCCAGTAAGTCAGGTGTGGGTAGCGTTCTCTTTCAGGAAAACGACGACGGATCGGAATCTCCAGTGGCGTATATGTCGCAGAAGCTCACTTCCGCTCAACGCAACTACAGCGTAACCGAACTCGAGTGTTATGCAGCTGTGTTGAGCGTGAAAAAATTCCGAGCCTATGTAGAAGGGACTGCGTTCAAAGTCATTACGGACCACGCAAGTCTCAAATGGCTCATGTCGCAGAAAGACCTGCAAGGACGGTTGGCAAGATGGAGTTTGAAACTCCAAGGTTACGACTTCACAATCGAGCACCGACGAGGGAGCCTGAACGTTGTACCCGACGCTCTCTCTCGTGTATACGAAGAGGGATTAAATGCGCTGATCGACGTGGCACCGATGGTGGACATGGATTCTCCAGAATTCTCTAGCAATGAATATAAAGAATTAGTGACCACTGTCGATGCGAACGCCGATCGGCTTCCTGACGTATGCGTGAGGGACGGTTTCGTGTATAAGCGCACAGAGCCTCACAACGGTGACCCGATTGCTGAAGACAGAGCCTGGAAGTTGTGGATTCCATCGAGTCTTACGTCAGCTGCGATTGCTCAGGCGCACGAGGCAGACACCACGGTCCATGGTGGTTATGCTAAAACGCTAGAGCGAGTCAGGCGATTTTTGTACTGGCCCGGAATGGCTACACAAGTACGCACCTACGTTCTGGAGTGCGATACTTGTAAAGAGACAAAGTCCCCGAACAGACCTCTAAGAGCGCCTATGGGAGAACCGTTCCAGACTGATCAGCCATTCCAACACCTTTACATCGACGTACTTGGACCATATCTGCGTACCAAACGGGGTAAAATCGCTATCTTGATCGTCTTGGATCATTTTACCAAATTTCCCCTGTTACATCCTTTGGGGCGGATCACTGCTGAAGAGATCACCAACTACTTGGAGGGGCAGGTCTTCCATACGTTTGGAACACCAGAGACGATCCTCTCCGATAATGGCTCTCAATTTAGGTCGAATGTGTTTAACTCCATGCTGAACAAATACGGAGTTAAACACCTGTACACCCCGAGCTACTCACCGCAAGCGAATGCTTCGGAACGTGTCAATCAGTCCATCCTGGCCGGAATTCAAGCATTCATCACTGATGACCAAACACGATGGGATGAGAGTCTAAGCAAAATTGGATGTGCTCTTCGTAGCTCACTCCATCAAGCCACTGGATTTTCTCTTTATCAGGTTTTGTTTGGAAATCACATGATGTTGCACGGGAAGGACTACGAACTGCTGAAGCGTTTGCGAGCGTTGGGAGAGTCAAATGTACAGCTTCGACCTCGCGAGGGAATTCCTATCGTGAGACAGCTGGCGCAGACGAAAATAAGGGTCGCACATGAGGACAGTAGCAGGCGATATAATCTGCGTGATGCTAAAACACAATTTTGTGTAGGACAAGAAGTATTCCGAAGAAACTTTTCCTTGTCCACAGCCATGCAGAATTATAACGCCAAGCTGGCGAAGAAGTTCCTCAAGTGCAGGATTCGTCGTGTGCTAGGAAACTCACGGTACGAATTGGAGGATTTAGGAGGCAAACGTTTGGGGATTTACCACTCTAAGGATCTGAAGCAGTGATCCGAGGGAGCTCAACACCGAATGCCCGGCACTCAGTCGTGCGCATGAGACTCAGTGCGGCGACTTTCTTTAGTCGGTTCGGCGCTGGGAAACCAACGGCGAGCCGCCTATGTTGTTGAGTCGCCGCTGGCTGGTAACACCAATCTCGTTAACATTTCTGTGGATCCACTCGATCCTCGAAATGTCATTCGAGTATCGTGTGGATCCACAGAAGGTACGCCAGCGCCAGCCAGCGTGCAAACACCGTAGATCGTTAACCAACCACATACACGATACGCTTTTTTCATCGTTGTGTGAGAGAAAAATCAAACCATCGAACGAATATCGGTCGTGTCACAAAACCGAGAGATTCAACGCTGCGGTTTTACACAGCTCGTGGTTTGTTTAATTAACTACCAAGTGCTGCCAGTTTACTCTGGCTCGTGTGCTTAATCCGATGCAATCCATTTGTTCTTCATTTTCATAAATAAATACAGTGTATTTTACGGATTAATATCAGTCGACAGACTCACAAAAATTTTTTTCGGTGTGGTGAATAACGAGGAGAGGACTGTCGCGAGTTCGATAGGTCGCCATGTTTGTGCGCGCGTCAGTTTATCGTTGAATTCGAACGAAGAGAAAAAGCAAACTCGTTCGTCCAATTTGACACGAAATTAATTGAAAGGAGATAACCATACGGTTTAGATTCGGATTTGCACGTGTGACGGGTAGGTTTGTCTCCTTCACTCTGCGGTGTGCAGCCGACAGGTTCGAGATTATTCGATTGCTACGAAAAATGGAGTGTTGTTCCAATGGTGAAAGTGGAGGCATTTTTCGTGTTTAGTTCTACTAATTTGTGCGAATTACTAACTTTACCATTGTCGTGCACAAAGCGAGCGAGCGCGCGAAATATCAACTAACTTATCGGCGTCTATTATCATTGAGACTATTCCCCTGATCGTATTGTTTTCGCAAATCTTATCTTGAGATTAAAATTGTCCATTCGCAACGCAAGTCATATTCGCAACTAATCGCATTGCAGAAAACGCACAAATACGATAGTGCATCGCGTTACGATGAACGCAAGAATATGTCTATAAGACTTTCGACAGCTATTTGCAAAGCTCTTCGGAATTGGTTGAGTCAACAAAAATCAAAATATGGAGACAATTTAGTTTCATGCTGTCATTAAATTCCTTATAACAAAACATATAAAATCATTCGAGGAAAGAAAAGTGGCAAAGAGGAACGTCAGATAAGAAAAGAATTTCGAAAATCGTGCGCCGATCGAGGAAAAAAGCAGAAAGCCGCGGTCTTTCGTCCGGTTGTGAAGTTCACGCCAAGAAGTCGTCGCGGCAAGACATCGTTGCGGTCTTTTTAGCCATTTCCGTTTGAATTTTTAATCGCATAGTCGAACGAAAATTTGCACCTGTATCGCGTGTAGAACGTCGCGGCTTCACACTCCACTTGTCCAGGTGATTTTCGAATTCGCAGCTTGCGAAGTTTTTTTTCTTCGTTTAAGTGTTCGACCGCGCACCAATCAATTGCAGTTCTGGTGATCGCGCATCAATAAACACCAGCAAACGTATAAAAAAACCGTTTCGGTCGCCTGATATGCCAGGGAGTGTAAAGGCTAACAGTCTTTAAGAAATATTCAGTGCGTCATTCATTTAAACGAGAATTTTTTTCCCATGCGGACAATTCCCGATCGCAAAGAATCCGTTTTAGTTTCTCGAAATATCCAAATTGCGGGAAATTCAAAGTCGACATCGTCGTAGTTCAAGTCAATTAATATCGAACGTTTCGTACCTTTTTTTTTCACCCCGTGCAAAGGTCGTGCTCAAGCCGATGGCTACTTTTATGCTGTGTTCTGACGGAAGTGAACTTGTGTAAAGCGCTCGGGTGATTTGTTTTGGAGCACCAATACGCGAAGAAGGAGTTCATATTGAGTATCACGTTTCGGAAGAGTTTGGTTGTTCGATTTAATAATTTTGCGCTTAGTTTCAACCATACAATTGGAAAAAGAAGGAAAATGCCGCTCTCTGACCGTACCTTCACTGTTGACCTTATCTGTAGTATCCGGTGCACTTAAAGATCATTAATTTTTACGTTTTCCGCAAGAGAATGAGTGTCTATCGGTTCGTAAAGTTTCCGCGTTGGTTGACAGTCGGAATTAGCTGTGAGTCTACTTCAAAAATGCAGGGGTAATACACCTTAGGATGATTGAGTTCCCAAAAAAAAAAAAAAAAAAAAAATGTTCGACCAGTGTTAATTGTGCTAAATCAAAACAAAGAATAGAATGAACGAAATAAAAATTTAAAAAAATCCAGGAAAATGAATTTAAAGAACGAAACAAAAATTAATTAAATTTTAAAAATAAAAATAAAATATGAATTAAAATTATAAAATAAAATTCTAAAAAAATGACAGACGAAGACGGAACAGGCGGGACGGAATAATTTAAAAATAAAATAGCCATTAACTTTAACCAAAAAAAATAAATTTAAACTTGACAACAAACCAGAAAAAAAGGAAAGAAATGGGGTGAGTTTATTTTCTTACTACTTTTATATATATTTTGATTTTTTTTCTTGGGTTTTTTTTTCATACTTATTTATCTAGGTTTTTTTTTGTTTTCGCGTTGACATTTCTTTCGATATAGCTTCTACCTAAAAATGATTAACGGCTAATTGGCCATATAAAATGAACCCGAGCGCTTAGCTCCTTTTAGCCCGAACCTCAATAAGGGGCCACGACGAAAAATGTTTTGAGGACAGTCGTGGCTGAGGTAGGGTGGGCAGAGCAGGGCGCCAACAACACCAGAGCGCCCTGACAAATCGCGGAGCCGCGCCATCCAACCGCTTCTTGGTCTTTCACGACCAATTGGGAAAATAATCCCAATTTTTTTTGTATTCCCTTGGATAAGTCGGCGCTGATAATTTTTGTTGTATAGGCCAAGGGTTTAATGGTCTGAGTTGGAGCAAGTACCCCCCCACACTGCCGTAGCTAGTCCCGGCCGCCAGCAAGAGCGTCGCACCAGCGAAAACTCAGCCACCAATTCGGACGTAGGTGGAATTGGCCCTTCTGTCCCGAACCTTCCTTTTTCCTTTCAATTATTTTGACTTTTTTTTTAAGTCAAAATAATTCTTCCAAGGCCTAAAACACAACATACTCTACGAAAAATCCGGTTACGCGCCTGCTATGTACGAACATGTATACATACCTCTTAACATCGTCAATGTATGTGTTTCAGATCGAGTGTCGTACGATTGGTATGCAGTGTTTTCCGAAATCTTGTTGCAAAAGTAACATTTTTGCTACAAAAGTAGAAATGTGGCAACGCTGTTGGTATATTTTATTTGTGGGTTAGCTGCCTTAGTTTTTGGATTCGGTTAGTATCCGTTTTCCTCAAATTTAGTTGATCACCTTCCCATTTGCAATGCTTTCTAATAAGGATTAGTATCATGAAGTTTAAACACTGAATGCGATGCTCGTAGCAGTCGGTTTCATTGAACCAAATGGGAAATTTTTTATTTGTGACTTCGACACACTTACGGCTCGCGTACACCAAATCCGTCATCGGCCGAAGTTTGCTCGGGCGACGACTGCCGAACTCGGACTATTGAATCAAACCCTTGCAAAAGAAAGAGAGTGCGTACACAAACACGACCGTCATTGTTCGTTGACGCCCGAAAACGGCCGATCAACCGTTGAGTCCGAACTTGTTGGGATTTCTCGCCCGTCTGCCGGCGTCTACAGGGCAAATTGAGTGTATACCGGCAACGTCCAATGTCGGCACAAGTGGTAACACTGTTGCAGTGTGAGCACATACACGTCCAAGTTACTCGTCCGGGTAGTTCTGTCCGTCATCGGCCGACAAAATCGGTTTTGGTGTACGCGAACCGTTATCCACAATTACTGATTTAATCTTATCTACTTCAGGTTGGGTACTAAAAAGACGTTTAAAAACATCAATTTGTAATAAGCAAATTTCAAAGAAATTGTCTGTTTGAGGAACAAGCTTTTCAAAATCTGTTCTATCATTGAAATTTTTAAATTTTTCATTACGCGGTTTTACCATAGTCCGAAAACAATTTTCGCAAGGATTTTCCATTTGTTTCATTAATTTATAACAACAGTATCCCGCAAAATATCTAGAAGATATATTGTCTATTGATATTTCTATTTCCTCTTCCGAAAGTACTTGGTGATCAACATCGTCAACTTCGTTTAGGGTTTCTTCCTCCATTTCAGTTTCTTCATAGCCATTGATTATAGTAGATTGAGAACTTTGATTGCCAGAATTAGGATCCTGAAGAATTGATGACCAGTCGATATCTAAAATCTCGTCATCATCTTTTTCGCAATTCGCGTACTTCGAAGGAAATATAAGTTTTATGGACAGGATTTTTGCAATTATCGCGTTGAACTCATAAACACTTGGGTTTCTTTTATTCGCATTACGTGCACGTACTATATGTGGGAAAAAAAAGTTTTCCAAAGGATTTTGATTAACTTTTGAAGAATAGAAATAAAATAGATCATCATATCTTTGAAATAAGTCAGCCGATACAGATAATATGGAATCAATTGTTAAAATAAGACCTTTAAAACAGTAGGTAGTAGAAGTAGAATTAATTAGTTTTATATGATAAATATATGATTTCATATCATTTAAAAATTGAAATGCTTCCGAATTTCGAATAAGAGGAGGTCGGCCATTTAATATATCGAAAAGTTTATTCATTTTCTCAATAAAGACTGCCGTGGGGATTGCTTTATGAGACACCTTTTCTGAAAACTTGTTAAGAGCTGCTTAAGTTTGGACAGCAGCAGATACAGTATGACTTAAACCCTGTATTGCCAATCAGACGCTCATTTTTTTGAAGTTTGTGGGGTTAATGTGCTATGTCAATTCTTCTCTTCTCTTACAACATCCATACTAACAATACCATCTTCTGTTTGAAGGTCCTTGTGTAACATATATTTCTTACTGATTTAAAAAGATGGGGCACATCAAATGAACAATATATTTTCTTCTCATTATATTCAAAATAATTTTTGTCGATTGCAATATCTAACTTGTTGTAAAGAGATCTATTTGTAGAACCCTGATCACAAGCTATTAACTTTTACATTTAAGCCTAAATTAGTACAAATATCTATACCTTTGTATATATAATATTTCAGAGTTTCGGAGGGAATAGAAGCATCACATACTGCGTAACCCATGGGGTAAATTTAAGCAAGTTAATTTACCCCATATAGCACGAATCATAAAGACCACTGATATAAAGAAATGGATACCTCTTCGGCTCATTTCTCTATACGATTTGACAGGTTGAAATAGCCGATGAAATCGTACCCTCTCGCTCCTTCTTTGAAATCTCGAATTTTGATGAATTTCGAAAAAACAGGGGCAACAAGGTGAAGTTCTGACAATTCGGATTGTCAGTCTGACAATCCGAATTGTCAGTTCTAAAACTGTTAAACTGTTGTCGGCCGCCTTCTCATTGCTTAACGGTTGCGATTTATACGTAGTAAATGCCGGTGATTCGCGTTGCGTTGTATGTCGAAACGGAAAGGCAAACGAGCTTCGATCACAAACCCGAAGACGATGAGGAGAGCGAACGAATATACAAAGCGGGCGGCAAAGTTACTTTTGGCCACGTTAATGCCGCGCGATTGGAGATCACGCCTATAAAATGGTAAGTTGATATTTTTCGGAGAGTAATTGGCATGTCGGTGATTTTTTTGTTTTTTTTTATAGAATCCAGATTTGCCCGACGAAAAACAAATGATCTCAGCTCTGCCGGATGTTGGGAAGCTAATAATCTCACCAAACAATGACTTTATGATTCTAGCATGCGACGGCATCTGGAACTTCATGTCCAGTGACGAAGTGGTTGAATTCATTAAGAAAAGAATCGACGAAGGATGCGAAAAACTATCACAAATTTGCGAACAGGTAAAAGAAAAAAGGAAAATATTGGAAAAAATGTCCAAAAATCGAATCACCACCTCATTCTCTAGCTCTTCAACAATTGCCTAGCACCGATTACAATGGGCGACGGAACCGGCTGTGATAACATGACGGCAGTCAGAAACCAGCAATTCTCAATCTACCGACGAAAATTTTCATGGAATCGGAAGCAGTTCCGATTGCCCCATCAAGAAAACGCCAGCATCGCCAGCTCGTGTTGTCACCGACGACGGTACAGCAGCTGCAGCACCCGATAGCGAATCATCGTCGACAAATGAGTCGGCCGGTAAACGTATGAAAATCGACGATGATGTTAAACCGGTAAGCGCTCAGGATGACGACGATGTCACAATGTCTTCGACGACAAGCGATAATCAAAGTACAACGTCGTCGACGACAACATGAACGACATACTAAGAACCGATGATTTTACGAGAGGCGCAAGAGTCCGAACTGATTGCAGCGCGGCGCACAGATTTATGCTGTTTATGATATCAATTACAAGAAACTAGGAGTTTTCTTTTTCTTTTTATCATTAATGTTCTTTTTTTTTATTAAATTCAAACAACAAACAAATTGATCGAGGAACGAACGTCGGATTTGATTTATCTCAGATTGTATAATGGAAAGCGAATATATTTTGGTTTATTAAAATTTACGTTTTTATTTACTTAATTTTCGTGATGTCAAGCTTTTTAAATCAGGCCTGAATTATGGCCCAAGCAGAACACGGACTTCGACTTCGAAGTCCCTGTCTTTTTAGAACACACAGGATTATGTGGTGATGCCCACAACACCGACTTCGACTTCGGTACAGTAACGTTAGTGAAATGTGCGGGGGTTTCTTTTTTCCGGTAAGTGTAATATAATAAGGCAGAGTAATCCTGGCAAATGCAATGATTGCTTCATTCAGAAAAGGCGAAAAATTACCGAAATTCGACTCCGGACAAATAAAGGCCAAGTTGTCAAGCATCGGCCATGATTACTTGTGCTTTGCGAAAGGCGTACTTATAGTGATTTCTTTTCTGCAAAAAAATGTGACCCGTTTCTGCCCTAAATTTTTTTCTAGCAGAAATAACACGTCGGAACTAGGAAAAAATTGAGGGCAGAAACCGGTCACATTTTTTTGCAGAAAAGAAATCACTATTAATTTCAAAGATCGGGGGTTCATAATATGAGCCGTTGATTTTGAAAGTGGAAAAAGTCGTTTTTTAAAAAATAAATTGTTGTGACATTAACACAACGATGTTTTATACAACACAAAGCAACTTTCTGAAAATCTATTGAAGCCATTGTTTCATTACACTTTTAACAAATACCAGTAAATTACCCCGAAAGTTGGTATGCATATTTTTAAACATGTTAAGCGTGTTATGCCTTAAGCATGTCGATTTAAGAACGAAAGTGACTTTTTTTTGTTACTCTATGGCATATAGATGTATATACTGGAGATGACAAGCAGCGATTGAGTTGAAAGCAGAGATTATCTAATTCACTTATACGTTTTTCCTCACTCAAATTTATGTTATGTCTCACTCCTGAAACACGCTAAACAACAATTTTATATAACGACGATATAAAACTGGAGCCTTGTCGTCTCGAGTAGCTCTATGGTCTATGGCAGTGGCGTGGCGTCCATGGAAGCAAGGGAAGCATTGCTTCCCTTACACTTTACTGAAAAATAGTATATCTAAAATACGTTTTTCTTAACCATTTTTCCTTCAAGCCAATCTAATTTTATTTCAATACAGCCATTGTTAACTTTAAGTTTCCAACCATTGTTGTAGAGACACAAGCCTAATCACAAACTTTTACTACTAATGTACATGTAATCAAATGGTTCACGCGCAGAAAAATCGTAAAAAAAAAATTTTATTTCATACATTTTCACAGTCTAAATAAAAGTTCGTAAGAAACTACACGCGAAAATCGCACACAGCCGATTTGGCAGCACCACGGCAAGCGAACAGAAACTCAGAAAAACACCCCGCGGAAAAGCAATGCATGTATGAGCGTTGAAGTCATTTCGCAGTAAACTCACTGCAAAGTCTCACACACGCTGCATGGTAGTATGGCTCGGTGGAAGCAATGCAGATTGTGCATCTCTTTGTACAATCTGCACGGGTCGTACTTCGTACAACATAGAGTCACTGTATACTCAAACACCCTTCTAGTAGGAGTTCGGCCTATAGCCCAAAATTGGACTAGAAGACCACTACATAACCTGAAAAAAGGTCGTTTTCGTGCAGCCAAACTTTTAAGTTTGGCTGCACGAAATTTCGGTGTATAGGTGCATAGTGTGTGTGCGCATAGTATGTGTGCATAGTATGTGTGCGCGAATTAAGGTTTTCTTTTGTAAATTTACGTACATTATCTATTTCTTTTATGGAAATTTCCTATTTTGTACCGAAAATTAGACTATTTCGAATTGATATGTGATATTCCCCCAATAAAATCAAAAAAATTTAAATTTACTGGTTTTTGACCTGAGCATGCATCGGCCAAACCTTAGGTAGGGTGAGTAGTGTGAGTGCGTATACAGGAACCTTAGTACAACACATTCTTGGCTGCAGCGGAGAAGCTTGCAGCGAGCAGAGATCTGATCAGAAATTGGTGCTACCAGAGTAGGATAGGAATTGAATTCTAATTGAAGTTTTGAATTGAATTGTGGTAAATAGTTCAACTGTACATATTTAATTTAGTTTTTAGATCACAGGAACCACTTATGGTATGTTAGGATGCTGAAACTCGGAACTTATTTAAAAGTCTGATAGTGGACCTGTCTGCAAAATTTACGATAAGGTTTGTGGTGTGTGGGAGTGGAGAGAAAGCAATGTCTTCGGAGTGCTTGAAAGCTGAGGTTGAAACATTCTAAAATTCGTATCGAGGGTGTGGAAAGGAAATAACATCAATTTTTATTTTTGAAAAACTACAAACCAAAGAAAGGTAAAAAATTACTACATAGAGCTAATAAAGAGGTATCCTAGCAAAAATTAATGGGTGGTGATTTTTTATATCTCAAAAACGGCTTATGAAGAAGAAAGTTGGAGCTTAGTACGTACATATGTATATGAAGTAATCAAAGAAAAAAAACTGATTTTTATTAGCATAGAGGTTGAGTAAAACAATTGTCCGTGAAAAGGGATTTTTCCACATTTCCACGATTTCGTTATATATTTATATTGAACATGAAGAAATAAATTTTACTTTTGCGAGCCCCAAGAAATATTTTTTTCTAATTTTTCGATATCCAACCCCTCAGGGGGTGTAAAAAGGTTGTGTACATTTTCAAGAATTTTTATATATTGGGTCTAATGAGATATTTAATTCACTTTTATTTCTATTATTATATTGAATCGAAGAAAACTCTGATGCAAGCATTTTTAACGAATTCTGAAAAACGAGATCAATTTTTATTATTTTATTGCTATTATTTATTTCTATTGACTCTTCTATTCCAAAAAATACGTAAAAAATAAAAAAAAATTTCCAATAGGTAGGTACTATGATTGAAACTTTATAATTTTTTTGATAGAAGTCCGGAAAGCGTTTAATGATGAGCTAGGTGTAGGTATAGTCACTGGATGAAGAAGAAGGCACTTAGGTATAGTCCGGCCATCATTGACATCCGACGGTTTTTGTATTCGAAGTCGAATTTCGAAATTAGTCACTCTCAGTTGTATGCGTGAGAATGCATGAACACTGAGCTGATGACAGTTCTAGACGTCAAATGACAATTCTAGACGTCAAATGACAATTCTAAATGTAAATTCGGTGGCTTACATTTCAGTGAACACAGAAATTGTTTACTTAATTTCTGTGTGAAATAAAAGTGGATTATTGTTCAAAACGTGGATTGTGTTACAGTGTTGTGAATTCGTAGGGAATTGTAGAAGTGAATGTTTACTTTATTTCAGTGAGAAAAATGCGTTCCTATTTCTTTTCGGGTAAGTTAAATTATATTAAAGTTAAAGAGAAATGTTGCACGCCCTAATTCCGCCTTAGTCGGTCCCAAGCCCGATTGCGAAAGGAAGAGGGGGGCTTGCAACCACCCCTCATACGAGCTATTCGTCGTTATTTTTGGCGGACTTGTCATCTTGTTTATTAAATTTTTAGGGCATTAGGTCTAATAGGGTCTCCCTTTAGAATAGTTATTAGTGATTGTTAAAAATTTGTACCCAGGAATTTAAAGACCTCGCACCATTGCTGCCTTACCGTTCCGAAGTTTCGCAGTAGAAATACCTTTCCGACTTAAGTAAGTAACCCGGTATCTTAAATTTTATTTTCACCCTTGGGGCCATAACATCTTATTGAAATAAGCCGGGAAGTTTACGACGATAGCTGTTTTAGCTTCGTTAATTTCTACATTGCGATCTTCGGGGTAATTTGATTTGTAAAAAGAGAGGTCTTTCATCTATTGACAATATGTCGTGCAGTGCAGTTGGATGTACCAGCCATCGGACAAAAGGAAACAAAATGTTTAGTTTTCCACGAGAACCAACCAGGCGCAGAATGTGGGAAGCATTTGTTGGTAGGATAAAGTGGAATAGTACTGTAAATTCCCAATTATGTATGGAGCATTTTGAAAAATATTCTCTAACAGTTAACAAAAGTGGAAAACCAAAACTTTGCGATGGTGCCGTGCCAACGTTAAAGTCAGGTATCGAAGAAACCACGTACCAAAATGTGGAGTACTTGGAAGACGAATATGAAAATGTTGCTCCGCATATCAATGTATTTCATACAGCAGAACCCCACGGAAATGGTTCTCAATATGAAGAATTCATTGACGAAGATATGAGCAACATAAACCAAATTGCTACACTTAAAGAAAAATTGGCATACTATAAGGAAACACAGAAAACACTTGTTTTAAAATTCCAACGCCGAGGGAAAGTGATTAAAAGCTTGCGTGAAAAACTAAAGCGGTATGAAAAAAATTACCGCAATCAAATCTTTAATCCCGATCAAATGCAGCATATAAATGGCTTGAAAAAAGTTAAGTGGGGAAATTCAACTCTGCGTACTTCTCTGCAAATTAAATTCGCTTGTGGTAGTAGGGGGTATAAATATCTGCGTAAAATCAAATACCCTCTTCCAGGTGAAAGAACTTTGCGCAGGAAAATGCAGAACTTAAACTTTGAGCCGGGTGTGCTGACAGATATCCTTAAGTTTCTCGAAATAAAAATACAGAGCATGACAACTGAAGAAACCCACTGCGGCCTGTATTTAGATGAAATGAAAATCGAGAAAGGGACTGAATATGACAACAATTCAGATAGATTCTTGGGAAAGATTACCATACCAAGCTCCGACACACTTGCAACGAACGCTTTAGTGATCTTACTTGGAGGGCTAAGCAGTAGATGGAAACAAGTGGTTGCATATCATTATACAGCACATGGAACATTGGGAAGCCATATTTGCGACGTTGTCAAAGAGGTAATAACGAAATGCGAAGAAATCGGTTTCCATATTCATTTCATTACAAGTGATATGGGACCGATGAATCAGCAGATGTGGAATGAACTTGGAATTAAACATTCCAGAAATAATATTACAAACAGTATTGTCCATCCGTTAGACAATAGTCGAAAGCTATGGATATTTGCTGACGTTCCACATTTGCTAAAAAATTTCGCTCAAAGTTTATTAAACAACCGCACGATAACTACAAGTTCAGCAGTACAACACATGTACGAGTTGTCAACAAATGAGATAAAGGCCGATCATATACAAAAATTAGTCAATTACCAGGAGGGTAGACTTTTTAAATTAGCTCCACATTTAGAGCAGTATATGATGCGGCCAAATAGTTTTCAAAAAATGCGAGTGGCCACGTCATACTATGTGTTAAACGAGGACGTTAGTGCTGCACTTGAATATTTATCTAAACAGCACGGCGATAACAGTTTGCAAACAACTGCATGGTTTTTACGAGTACTGCATAAGTGGTTTGCTTTATCCTCCAACCGCGGTCCGTCCCTGGCCCTAAGCTTAAACAACATGGAAAGCTACAACAATAAGATCTCATTCCTCAATGAATTTGTGGAAATAACTAGTGAGCTAAAAATAGGACCTAAAGGTATTTGGAAACCAGTGCAAACTGGAATAGCTTTAACCACTGCTTCTACTATAGAATTGACTGAGTATTTATTGAGGGAATGCAATTTTAAATTTACTTGTTCATAGGTACTCGTTGTTTAGATGTAGAATAGCAAGTAAAAAACGGGAAAAAGCTGGTAATATCGTATATGGTAGATCTTCTTTACAACGGAATAATTAGATAAAATTTACATCATTGATTGCCCTGTTATAAATATATCGATCGCTACTAATACCTAAGTATTTTACAAAGACCTCTTAATTTATTTGTCCGTGTAATAATTTTCTTTCTGTGATATTAATATTAAATTTATTTTATTTATAAATACATTTAAAATTATTTTCAAATATTTTTATTTATTTTTTAATTTATTCGTTATTTTTTTTAATTGAATTTTTTTAAGTTTATTGAATTTTTAACTAAACAATGCCTTTTACATTTTCACTTAATTTTTTTTTTTTAATTGAATTTTTTTAAGTTTATTGAATTTTTAAATAATCAATGCCATTACATTTAACAATTACATTTTCACTCTATAATAATAAATTTTTATAGTTTTTTTTTTTTTTTTCAATGTAAATAATTTGTTTATGAAAAACTTTTCTTTTAAATCAGGCATTCGAATGGCTATTGTTTTATGAGTGAAATAGGTCCAACAGAATTTTTGTAGACAAGGGGTTTCTTAATAGATACCTCACATCTAAGTTAAAAATCTTGTTGAAGAAACCAAACACTATAAATACGGTTAACGCTCCGGATTCGGTACCTCATAGGTGGAGCGGAAACCCGAATTTCAATACATACATACATGTCAATACATGTGGTATCTTCATCTCGCCATGTTGCTGCGATTCTTCAATAACTTTTTCGCTCGACGGATGATGTTTAATATGTGACTGGACGACGAATTTCGCCAAAAGTTGATCTGACATTGGATCAAATTCGTCCTTAACGACACAAAGAACATCGAAACGCGATAAAATCGGTTCAAACAGATTCACATTCTCCGAGAAAGTCATACTGGGATCGTAACGTCCGCCTATCCGATTAGCGGCAGCAATAACCGTACACCTGGCTTGCAGTGATGTCACAATACCAGCTTTTGAGATTGAAATCGATTATTGCTTCATGGCTTTTTTGGACAGACGTTCGATCCTGATCATTCATCTGTTCGGGAATTGATAAAGTTAGTATTGGAAGCGGATATCCATACGAATAAAATTACCTTATCGAACTCATCAATCAAACAAACGCTCAGATCGGCAAGTACTAAGGCACCCGCTTTCAAGGTCCACTCTCAAGTTTGAAGATTCCTCGGGGCATAGGCTGTAAGACCAACGCACTGGCACCTTGCCCCGTAGGGAAAACTGCACGCGGCGCAATTTTCTCGGTGTATTTCAAAAATTGCGACTTGGCTGTTTCCGGATCACCACAAATCAATAAATTTATATCGTAAACTGTTCGTGTAGATACCTGTAACTTCGACCTCGTCGCCCGGGTTGCACATGTCGCAGAGATCGGCCAGAAGGACACAATCTTTACTGCGCGTTATACGACCAGCTGGGATACGTCCCGGCGACTCTTGTTCCGTGACTTTTTGATAGTTACGATATATCGTTGGCTCCATATTAATCTGTAATTAACAGGTGCGTTAAACAAAATACGATTGACTGAAAAAAGTCTAGCTTAAATTGAAAGGTCCCAAACCTTGGCACTCAAGACACAATCCTGGTTTCATTTCAGAATTTTGCGACTGTACGAATGGACCTAAAACATAGCCGCATGACCTTACGTAAGGAAACCCATTCTTCTTGAACGTTTCGCTTTCGTAAAACTGCTTCAAACTGTAAATTTCCCATTGCTTGGCACATTCGATGAGGTCGCGTTCCATAACTTAAACATGTGTCGCACTCGGACCATCCTTTCACCGAATATAGGCTAATTGATCGGGCGTCAATTGTCGCAACATGAAGAACAGCCGCTCTGCGTGGTCCTTCTGGAACGACAAATACTTCTGGAATGTCGATCGCATACGTTTTATAACGTACATTTCGGCGATTTTATCTTCGTCGACGTTCTGAAATTTAACAGAATTTATAAAAATATTTTTGCAAAACATCAGACTGCTTACCGTTAATTTCGGCCTGACATTCTCTTTCGAATAGACGTTGCACTTCTTTAGCAGCTCCTGTGGTGTCTCCATCGCGCCATGTTGCTGCGATTCTTTAATAACTTTTTCGCTCGACGGATGATGTTTAATATGTGACTGGACGAGGACGTTGATCTTACAACGGATCAAATTCGTCCTTAACGACACAAAGAACATCGAAACGCGATAAAATCGGTTCAAACAGATTCACATTCTCCGAGAAAGTCATACTGGGATCGTAACGTCCGCCTATCGGATTAGCGGCAGCAATAACCGTACACCTGGCTTGCAGTCATGTCACAATACCAGCTTTTGAGATTGAAATCGATTCTTGCTCCATGGCTTCGTGGACAGACGTTCGATCCTGATCATTCATCTGTTCGGGAATTGATAAAGTTAGTATTGGAAGCGGAAATCCATATGGATAAAATTACCTTATCGAACTCATCAATCAAACAAACGCCCAGATCGGCAAGTACTAAGGCACCCGCTTTCAAGGTCCACTCTTGAGTTTGCAGATTCTTCCGGGCATAGGCTGTAAGACCAGCAGCACTGGCACCTTGCACCTAAACCTTGGCACTCAGGACACGATCCTGGCTTCACTTCAAAACTTTGAGACTGTACAAATGGACCCAAAACACAGCCACACTTGACGCAATCGTACTTAACGACAGACAATTGCGGCAGCACTCCAGTCGTCGCGGTCAAAACACCCAGAGTGCGAACCAATTGAATCAATTGGTGATGCAATTTTCTGAACGTACGGAGTTCTTCGATCAACGCCAGCTCGGATATACGAATGTGAATTTCGGTTGTAAAACGTTCGTACGTTGGAAACATGCTCAGAACCATTTCCTTAGCGACTTTATCGAAGATTTCGAGCCTCTGAAAAGGAGCTTCCCGTAGAAAGTAGGCCAAGACATGCTCTTTGTTCGCCAAATCGGTATACGATACGACAAACGAGCATTTATTCTATTCGCACATGCACCGAATACGATCGCGATACGATTACTGTCGACTACTGTTGAACGTGACATGAAAAAACCTCCTTTTGTACCGAAAATAAGAACTGCGCCCGCAAACTGATACGACCGACCAAAACCAGACTGTTAGTTTGACGCGTGCTTGACAATTGAGAACTGTCACTTTACATTTCGAAGTTTCGGAATTAGATCATCGCAGATGTTCGAAAATAAATGTTTAGATGTATGCGTGCGGTTTTTGTCGAGTTTATTATTCTGATTAAGAAAAATTGAGATAAATACTTGGGGAAAAATTTTTTTTTCCTTTAATTTTAAAACACGATGCACCTATTGTACATATTCTTTAGCTATTTCAGTACCGTATAAAAAAGTCCGACGGTTTTTTAAATTTACCGACTTTTGCCAGACGTGTCATGGCCGGACTATACCTAAGTGCCTTCTTCTTCATCCAGTGACTATAGGTGTAGGTGCCTGCGACTGACAACCTAAACACCAACGTTCTAAATAGCCTCCTAGATCCCTGCTGGGTGCTAATGGAGGAGGTTCAATCAATATGCAGTAAATTGATAGGTAGAATAATAATAAAAAATTGTGGATATTAGCCAATTGCTTCCCCTTGTTGAATTATCACGCCACGCCACTGGTCTATGGTAATGATATGAATGTATTTATAAATTTTTCGAGCAAATATTTTAACATTCATTGGATAGAATTTCTTAGTTTGAAATGATTCTATTCTTTTGTACCTGCATTTACCCTTTTCCTTATGTGCGATACTTAATACGAGACGCATTTCAATTATATAATTACGCTGTAATTAAAATTCAAACCGTTTCGATTTGCATTACAAAATGTATATTCTCTAATGGAACCCCCCCCCCCCCCCCCCCCCCCCCCCGAGAAAAGAATTTGTTTTTGACTACGCCACTGCACAAAAACTAACACTATTATACGTTACAATAGTATGCGTGTGCTATTTCCATTTCCACTTCATTTCTCTAGTAAGAAGAGTTCCTTATATTCTTCTTCGTAGCTTTTACTTGAGTTTTTAGGCCGCACAGAATGCACTTCATTTTCACTGTTTTCATCCGTATTTCTGAAAAACAGCAACGGAAACTTGCTGTTTTTCTAAAATATATGCACTTCTGCACCTCAAACGTAACTTTCCGAAACTTTTTAAGCACTTTTTCATTCACTTTTTAACAAATTATTTCGCGCGACACGTATTTTGTTTTCTTCGCGATCTTCCGAAATGGGGGGTCGGTGAGATGTACAGAGTCAAAACCGGTCTTGTTTGACATTTTGGCCTGCGATTTCAATGTGTGCGTGCGCGTTTTTCCGGTAGTTGCTACGTTGCTACGGCAAAGCGGGAGCTAAGAGGACAGGGGAAACCGGTTAGACGGGTTCTGCCGTAACCCCCGGAATGCTTATAAAAGCCATGAAGTTGAACTTGTGCTCAACACATTCAAAGCCATTAGTCGACCGTCCGGCTGATTGAAAAATGACAATGGCTGTCATTTTTTGGTGTGGGATGAACATTTTAAATATTGTAAAATAAAATTAGGGCAATGAATTCGTGTCGGATACCGTGTTGACCTTATCAATTACCGTATTTTGTGTTCGTGTCTTTTTTGTGTGCCTGTTAAGTTGCCCGATAAATGTTTTTACCTGTCCTGTAATTTGTTATGTTTTGCTGGATCCCTGTAGGAAAAGTTGTAAGGCCTGATTTAAGCTAGATTCAAGAAGGGCACCGCGCTCACTAGGTGCCATACGGGCCCATTGCGATCCCTTCAGGTCCTCGTGGAAGGCTTATTTAAATAATACCAAAATCAGACCTGATTTCGGTTTATAGATAGGCCCAAAACGCAATCTATGACGTTCGCTGGACATGTATGATATAAACCATACCATTTTGGATGAGATTACAGCGCTCCACTCTGGAGGAGATTACAGCTCCACTCTGGAGGAGAGTACAGCTCCACTCTAGAGATTACAGTACTCCACTCAAGAGATTACAGTACTCCACTCTAGATGCGGTAACAGCTTCACTCTGGGGAGATCATTGCGCCCCTAGTCTACTCACACCCTAGCCAAATAAAAACACAACATCTTCCTTAAGACACACTTCAATTTATTGAAAAGGAATAACTTGAAAATACAAATAACAAATTCGTAGCAACACATTTTCTTTCGTTGACGAAAAGCCAACAGAAGATCTTTCTCTTCTGGCGATTGAGCGATCGGAATGTCGTCGATAACATTACCATCGTCGAATGTAATTCAATGCAATTACCGAGATCGGCGGTTGGAATTAAATTGACTACCGGTGGCTCGTCGTTGCTACCATTAGCGGTATCAGTAGCAGCACTGGCCGAATCGATCGGTTTCGGCTCGTCGTTGAGCAGCGATCTTTGCCGGATGACCTCTTTAGCGGCCCGGCTAACAAGATTGCGTTGCCATTCCGTTAGATATTTGGCGGCCAATTGTTGCATGATCAGTAGCTCGGTTCTGTAACACATGAGTGAGAAATTTCCCACCAAAACGTCATAGTGAGAACGAACTCATGCAATTTTGTGTCTGTATCCTCACCTAATGAGAAATCACCGTAATTGACGTCATACACTGGAATAATCGTGGAAACACGTGAGAACAATGTTTCTGTAAGCAATGATAGTGAGTTGATTCTCACATATAGTGAGCCGATTTTCACGCTGTTTGCAGCTAGTGAAAATAACAATAGCTGAAAAATCTCCCAACAATCTGGGTGCAATTTTATTATTTTTGGGTAGAAGCCCAGAACTCTGCGACGAGGTGTACGTTATTGTGTGACTGAAGACCTAAAAAAAAATCCGGAAAGAGGTTTAAATGGTGCCGCGCTAGAATACTTGCGTCGCTGCCATATATAATATTTATGAATTACAAAATTGGGTCATACTCCGGACGAGGTCTATGGTATGGTATGGTATAAGGGGTGGTAATGCAGTTATCCTCCTTCACTTACACGTTATTGTTGGTCCATTGTGCTCCTCGTGGTAGGAGGTATCCAAGCCGTAGTATAATATCAGTTATTAATTTTTTCTGATCTTACTGTTTTTACTGGTTCGTGGAACATCGCAATGAAATGTTTTTTACCATCTTGCCCACGCCACTAACAACTCTCAAAAAATTATTTTCGATCTATTCGTCTAGTTTCTAGTCTTTAAGCAAATATCAAGTTACAATTTTGTGACATTAACCATTCAGTAGATATGGATTTTTGAATGTGAACACATTTTTTTGTCTCCGAACTTTCGACCCTCTGAAGTCATATAAAACTTGTTATTGCAAATGGGTACAATATCCTGTAAGTTCCGAGTTTCAGCTTCCTAGCGTGAGCGGTTCCTGAAATATAGAAACCAAAGCTTTTCGTCTAAAACGCCACCGCTCCCCCCACCCCTTCCTCGTAGCAATCTTTTTACTAAAAAGTCTTCACTTGAAGAGGTCCATTTAATCTACACTACAAATAAATTTAAATTAAATAGCTGCAAGAGTTCGGGAGTTGAAATTCTTCAATCGACTGAACGCACAGTAAAATCCAATCACCTGAAAGCACACACTCAGAAAACTATAGGAATCGAATGATTTTTGTTGAACGTGTAACCTGCGCATCACACACATAGTTTGTACTGCCCCTAGCTTGCCAACCATGATAAAATCCCAGGCAGGAATGATAATTTTTCCTGAAATACAAATTAAAATTTTCACAGAAAAGAAAAATGTCACATTCTGTAAATAATTAATAAATGTTTGACATTTGAATGGAAAAATGGAAAACCACCCGCTTAGATAAACCGACTTATGAGGGAAATAATACGCATTTACACCCAGAGAAATTAACTAATGATCAAAGTTAATATTCCAGATAAGCTAATAGCTGGTTCAGGCGAAAATAACCTGAGGTAAATAATACGGGCCTTAAATTTAAATTCTATGCAAACTGCCATTTAAATTCCATTGGAAATTTTCCACAGTAGATTGGAACGATGAGAACTATCATAATCGTTCTCATGTGCGATTACAGAAACGGTTTTCATTTCCAGGTGAGAAGTACGTGTGAGAATTTCGTACTACGTCATAGCCGATTCACTTCTCACTAAAAGTTACAGAACTGAGCTACAGATTCCGATCGGTTAGCGGTACACCGGTCCAAAAGTGAATTGGCAGCATCAAGAAACGCGCTGCGTACAACTTGTGCGGCCATCGCTTGTGACCGTCTTCCGGTCGAAGCAGCAGCATCACCGTCATCATCACCAACATCGACATAACTTTCCTCGCCAACACTTAACCAGCTACTTGTACTACCTGGCGATTTAACCAGCGGCGCCGATATCGGAACATCCTTTTGTCCAACGTCGTTTCTTTTAGCGCTGATGGTTCTGGCCACTATCCTAAAATTAAAAGCAATTTATCTAATCATAAAAAATTTACTTTAAATTACCGAGTTTGTTGTCATATCGAGGTTAATTTCTGTGATGTCCATCGACATGAATTTCCTTTCCTCCTAGTCGCAAAATTCCTGTTAAATAAACATTTTGCACATAATTTGTATAACTTGGACTTACTGTATTCAAATTTACTCACCTTTTGATGTTTAGTTAAGTAGGAAACCGAATTTTAGCAATGCTAATTGGAACACTTTGCTCCGGCGAATAATTATTTAGCATCGAAATCTTACAGATGTACACAACTGTCACCTCTGTGAACTTAGCACCCCACTTTAACCCAATTGAATAAAAAAATTATTTTCGGGTGGAGCTTTGTTTGTACTTGATTGTACCGAAAAAAATTTCGTTTGTACCTCCAAGGGAACGTAGAAAAAAATGCTCCGTGTGAACTTAGCACCCGACTTGCACCAAATTAACTGAAATTTTTTATTCAGATAGTACCCCGTCTGTAAATGATTGTACCGAAAATGATTTTTTTTTTTTTTAATAAAAAAATAAAAAAAAATAATTAAAATTTTTTTTTTTTAAAAAAAAGAAGAAAAAGACGGCAAACTATTGTAAATTGCTTCTATTTGATTGTACCTTCAATCGATTTTAAAATACTTTAAAATTTAAATCAAAAACTAGCTATCTAAACCAACCAATCCTTCACACAAAGAGTAAAATAATTAGAACGACAACACTATTTAAATCGATGACCGGAGTATGATCGATTTTCAAAATTTGAAAAACCAAAGATGCAAATATATGCTATAGATACCGTAGTTGATTGTACCTCCAAGAAATTTTAAGAAATATTAATTTTTCCATCAAAAAATAACATTCTAAATCAGCCAATAATTCACACTCAGAGAGAAATAATTCGAAAGACGATTCTTCGACAACACATTATAAGTCGGCATAGTATAGACCGATTTTCAAAATTCGAAAAACCAAAGATGCAAATATATGCTATAGAAACCGTAGTTGATTGTACCTCCAAGAAATTTTAAGAAATATTAATTTTCCATCAAAAAATAACATTCTAAATCAGCCAATAATTCACACTCAGAGAGAAATAATTTGAAAGACGATCCTTCGACAACACGTTATAAGTCGGCATAGTATAGACCGATTTTCAAAATTCGAAAAATCAAAGATGCAAATATATGCTATAGATACCGTAGTTGATTGTACCTCCAAGAAATTTTAAGAAATATTAATTTTCCATCAAAAAATAACATTCTAAATCAGCCAATAATTCACACTCAGAGAGAAATAATTTGAAAGACGATCCTTCGACAACACGTTATAAGTCGGCATAGTATAGACCGATTTTCAAAATTCGAAAAACCAAAGATGCAAATATATGCTATAGGTACCGTAGTTGATTGTACCTCCAAGAAATTTTAAGAAATATTAATTTTTCCATCAAAAAATAACATTCTAAATCAGCCAATAATTCACACTCAGAGTGAAATAATTCGAAAGACGATTCTTCGACAACACATTATAAGTCGGCATAGTATAGACCGATTTTCAAAATTCGAAAAACCAAAGATGCAAATATATGCTATAGATACCGTAGTTGATTGTACCTCCAAGAAATTTTCAGAAATATTAATTTTTCCATCAAAAAATACCATTCTAAATCAGCCAATAATTCACACTCAGAGAGAAATAATTCGGAGGATCGTCTTTCGAATTATTTTCCTCTGAGGGAGAATTATTGGCTGATTTAGATTGTTATTTTTTGGCGGAAAAATTAATATTTCTTAAAATTTCTTGGAGGTACAATCAATTGCGGTATCTATAGCATATATTTGCATCTTTGGTTTTTCGAATTTTGAAAATCGACCTATAGTCCGGCCATCGATTCACAAATTGCTGTGGGAGGATCGTCTTTCGAATTACTTTCCTCTGAGTGTGAATTATTGGCTGATTCAGATTGTTATTTTTTGATGGAAAAATTAATATTTCCTAAAATTTCTTGGAGGTACAATCAATTTCGGTATCTATAGCATATATTTGCATTTTTGGTTTTTCGAATTTGAAAGTGGCATGTACTCTGCTTATCGATTTATAATGTGTTGTCGAAGCCAATAATTAGCCCTCAGAGAAAAATCGTTCATATTTGTATGAAATTTGAATCATATTTTATGCAAATGAAAAGTAAACCCCTATGCTTAAAGAGTTAGGCTGCAATTTCTCTTCAGCCTAATTTCTTGCGAAATATCAAAATTTACTCTGCAACTTTTTGACCCCCAATAAAGCAAGTGTAGTCGGGACGAAATAACAAAAACGTATTCCATTCAGGTACCGTCTAAAATGTGGGCCCTTAAACTTTCTTGAAAGAGGTATATATTTTCTGTATAGGATTCGATTTTAAGATCCGACATTTCCATTCACAGAAACTTATATTTAAGAAATGAACAATACCTTGTTTAAAAAAGGGTCTAATTAAAATAAATAGACACGGTCCGTAGGTACACATTTCATTCTTGAAACTCAGGGATTACTCCTTTAGAAAGATAAATGGAATTCATTCATAGGTAAAAAGGTGGAAAACAAAAATTTTATGTTCCAATTTCGGATTATTATTCTGAAAATATTACAGTTTTTAAATAATGATATCCCTCATCGATTTATAATGTGTTGTTGAAGGATCATCTTTCGAATTATTTTTCTCTGAGGGTGAATAATTGGATGATTTATATTGTTATGTTTCGACCGAAAAATTAATATTTCCTAAAATTTCTTGAAGGTACAATCAAATTTGGTTCCTATAGAATATGTTAGCATCTTTAGTTTTTCGAATTTTGAAATCTAGAATTCTCCGCTTATCGATTTATAATGTGTTGTCGGAGGATAGGCTTTCGAACTATTTTTCTCTGAGTGTGAATTATTGGCTGATTTAGACTGTTATTTTTTGATGGAAAAATTAATATTTCTTAAAATTTCTTGGAGGTACAATCAATTGCGGTATCTATAGCATATATTTGCATCTTTGGTTTTTCAAATTTTGAAATCGCATGTACTCCGCTTATCGATTAATAATGTGTTGTCGAAGGATCGTCTTTCGAATTATTTTCCTCTGAGTGTGAATTATTGGCTGATTTAGATTGTTATTTTTTGATGGAAAAATTAATATTTCTTAAAATTTCTTGGAGGTACAATCAATTGCGGTATCTATAGCATATATTTGCATCTTTGGTTTTTCGAATTTTGAAAATCGACTTGTAGTCCGGCCATCGATTCACAAATTGTTGTCGAAGGATCGTCTTTCGAATTATTTCACTCTGAGTGTGAATTATTGGCTGATTTAGAATGTTATTTTTTGATGGAAAAATTAATATTTCTTAAAATTTCTTGGTGGTACAATCAGCTACGGTATCTATAGCATATATTTGCATCTTTGGTTTTTCGAATTTTGAAAATCGGTCTATACTATGCCGACTTAAAATGTGTTGTCGAAGGATCGTCTTTCGAATTATTTATTTCTGAGTGTGAATTATTGGCTGATTTAGAATGTTATTTTGTGATGGAAAAATTAATATTTCTTAAAATTTCTTGGAGTTACAATCAACTACGGTACCTATAGCATATATTTGCATCTTTGGTTTTTCGAATTTTGAAAATCGGTCTATACTATGCCGACTTATAATGTGTTGTCGAAGGATCGTCTTTCGAATTATTTCTCTCTGAGTGTGAATTATTGGCTGATTTAGAATGTTATTTTTTGATGGAAAAATTAATATTTCTTAAAATTTCTTGGAGGTACAATCAACTACGGTACCTATAGCATATATTTGCATCTTTGGTTTTTCGAATTTTGAAAATCGGTCTATACTATGCCGACTTATAATGTGTTGTCGAAGGATCGTCTTTCGAATTATTTCTCTCTCAGTGTGAATTATTGGCTGATTTAGAATGTTATTTTTTGATGGAAAAATTAATATTTCTTAAAATTTCTTGGAGGTACAATCAACTACGGTACCTAAAGCATATATTTGCATCTTTGGTTTTTCGAATTTTGAAAATCGGTCTATACTATGCCGACTTATAACGTGTTGTCGAAGGATCGTCTTTCAAATTATTTCTCTCTGAGTGTGAATTATTGGCTGATTTAGAATGTTATTTTTTGATGGAAAAATTAATATTTCTTAAAATTTCTTGGAGGTACAATCAACTACGGTACCTATAGCATATATTTGCATCTTTGGTTTTTCGAATTTTGAAAGCGCATGTACTCCGCTTATCGTTTAATAATGTGTTGTCGAAGGATCGTCTTTCGAATTATTTATTTCTGAGTGTGAATTATTGGCTGATTTAGATTGTTATTTTTTGATGGAAAAATTAATATTTCTTAAAATTTCTTGGAGGTTCAATCAACTACGGTATCTATAGCATATATTTGCATCTTTGGTTTTTCGAATTTTGAAAATCGGTCTATGCTATGCCGACTTATAATGTGTTGTCGAAGGATCATCTTTCAAATTATTTCTCTCTGAGTGTGAATTATTGGCTGATTTAGAATGTTATTTTTTGATGGAAAAATTAATATTTCTTAAAATTTCTTGGAGGTACAATCAACTACGGTTCCTATAGCATATATTTCCATCTTTGGTTTTTCGAATTTTGAAAGCGCATGTACTCCGCTTATCGTTTAATAATGTGTTGTCGAAGGATCGTCTTTCGAATTATTTATTTCTGAGTGTGAATTATTGGCTGATTTAGATTGTTATTTTTTAATGGAAAAATCAATATTTCTTAAAATTTCTTGGAGGTACAATCAACTACGGTATCTATAGCATATATTTGCATCTTTGGTTTTTCAAATTTTGAAAATCGATCATACTCCGGTCATCGATTTAAATAGTGTTGTCGTTCTAATTATTTTACTCTTTGTGTGAAGGATTGGTTTGTTTAGATAGCTAGTTTTTGATGTTAATTTTAAAGTATTTTAAAATCGATTGAAGGTACAATCAAATAGAAGCAATTTACAATAGTTTGCCGTCCTTTTTTTTTTTTAAAAAAAAAAAATTTTAATTATTTTTTTTTATTTTTTTATTAAAAAAAAAAAAAATCATTTTCGGTACAATCATTTACAGACGGGGTACTATCTGAATAAAAAATTTCAGTTAATTTGGTGCAAGTCGGGTGCTAAGTTCACATGGAGCATTTTTTTCTCCGTTCCCTTGGAGGTATAAACGAAATTTTTTTCGGTACAATCAAGTACAAACAAAGCTCCACCCGAAAACAATTTTTTTATTCAATTGGGTTAAAGTGGGGTGCTAAGTTCACAGAGGTACAACTGTCCGGTCGGCTAGCACACATTCACAACTTTCTGCTTCACGGCTTGTGTTAGTATTCCGGGGGTTACGACTGTAGATGTTGTTCTAGGTACCGAAATTTGGGTCAATGAAACGGATCTACAGCTGCAAATGGCCTTCAACGGCTAGTTGGTCGTGTGCTAATTACATAGCATACAGCCTATGTAAATAGAGCCCGACAACAGCGGTACGATCAGCTGCAGGGTTTAAAGATTCGATTACCATTTTTGGTAAAGAAGGCGCTTTGTTCTGCATGTCGAGGCGGGGGTATTAGGACAAAGAGAGACGAGGTCGAGTTTTGGTGGCGAGAGGTTGTGGTAGAGGAGAAATTGAGAAATTAAAGTGAAGAAAGATGAAAAATTAAAATGGCGCAAGTGCAAAAGTTTTAGAGGAAGAAAAGTTAAAATTTAAGTCGAGAGGATGTGAAAAGAATCAAAATTGGAATGATGTGGAAAAAAATGAAAAAGTGCAGAAATTGAGTAATTAAAGTGAAGAAAGATGAAAAATTGAAATGGCGCAAGTGCAAAAGTTTTAGAGGAAGAAAAAGTTAAAATTTAAATCGAGAGGATGTGGAAAAAAATCAAAATTGGAATGATGTGGGGAAAAATGAAAAAGTGCAGAAATTGAGAAATTAAAGTGAAGAAAGATGAAAAATTAAAATGGCGCAAGTTCAAAAGTTTTAGAGGAAGAAAAGTTAAAATTTAAATCGGGAGGATGTGGAAAAAAACAAACGGCAAGCACCTAATGAACCGTATCTGGTATTCGAGCAGAAGATGACCCGATTTCGTATTCAATTGCGCGTACCAATATCCGACGCAGAATTTCTCGAGCTGGTCAGCGGCAATCTCTTGGGCAGTATCCAGCAGCTAATCTGCTTCCATGAGATACGAGACCTCGCGCATCTTCGCTCCTTAGTGTGTCGATTCGAGGAGGTGAAGAAAGCTAATCGTGTAGCAACCTGGCAACAGTCTCGTGTTCACGAGCTGGAACCGCCGTTGGTTGCTACCGAAGACGTCGAAGAAACCGCCAACGTAGCTGGGATATCCACTTCGCTTAAATGTTGGAACTGCCGAAGGGAGGGCCATGGATACCGAGACTGCGAAGAGACGCCAAGAAACATCTTCTGCTATAGTTGCGGGAAGGCAGACGTGATCAAGCCGAAATGTACTCGATGTCAATCAAAAAACGGACCGAAGGACGAAAGGTTTCCGGGGCCTTCTCGCTCAGTGACGGACCATCCACCGGCCCGACCGTCATAGACGGTTCGAAGCAGGATGTCAGCGATTCCCAATTCCCCTTTCATTTTAATACTCCCAATAAAATCATTTTACCCCTTGTTACTACCCCCTTAATAACCCCTCCAAATTTTACAACACCTTCATCATCCCTTTCTGACCCTAACTCCCATCCTTTTAGCGTAAAATCATCCTCCCCTAATTTTCCGACAACAACCACATCGCATGTCACGATATTGGTGAGAGAAAACACCAGCACAGAGCCGGCTGGTTCTCGGCCTGAAAAAGACTCGTTAGCTAGTGAAAATTCAAGACGACATTCCCGCCATCCTCTCAAGCCATACCATCTTCGGCTAAAAGAATATATGAAGACTCGAGAGCGCATTTTTTCACCTACTCCATTCGCAAGTGTTGATCAAGTATCAGCACTAACGAGTGGATCCGGTCGCAGAAAGTCAATCTTGCGTCTTCGTATGTTCTGGAGGATGGTGCTCGAAAAAAAAGAAAGCGATTCTGTCAACCATCATTACGAATCCGTTTGATATACTTCCATACCCCGTGGTATCCTTGTACGGAGTGGACGTTGAAGGACTCCTCGATAGTGGGGCAAGCATCAGTTGCCTGAGGGCAAACGCTCTACAACGTCTCCATGATGCACAGGTGAGTTATCGACCGGTCTGTCAAGAGGTGAAGACCGCTGATGGTGCAGCGCAAAAGGTATTGGGCACAGTAACTACCGATATTACTTTTCGTGGTATTACCAAACCCATTACACTACACATCCTGCCGAGCCTGTCGCAGAAATTGTACCTGGGGGTAGTTTTCTGGCGATCATTCCAACTAGCTCCTAGCATCATCAGCGCGGTCGATACTCCCGATACTGCATCGCAACTGATAGCTCCGGATGCCCACCATTTAACGCCCACAGATGTAAAGAGGTTGGAAATGGTAAAGTCCAAATTTCCATCATACGAAGTATACGGACTTGGTGTTATCAACGTCGAACAACACAGTATAGACGTTGGTGATGCAAGTCCCATCAAACAGTGTCACTATCCCGTGTCTCCTGCGATCCAAAAACTCTTATATGACGAGATCGATCGCATGAGGGCACTAGGCGTTATAGAGACCAGCCAGAGTGCTCGCCTGTGGTTCTCGTGAGGAAGCCAGGCAAGGTCAGGTTGTGCTTGGACTCGCGGAAAGTCAATAGTGTGACGAAGAAGGATGCATATCCATTACCACACATCGACGGTATTTTAAGTCGTTCGCCGCGAGCCAATTTTATTACCAGCCTAGACCTCAAAGACGCCTTTTGGCAGATTCCTCTCGAGAATAAATCCAGGGAGTATACTGCCTTTACTATTCCTGGCCGGCCTCTATACCACTACACTTGCATGCCTTTTGGGTTATGCAATGCACCGCAAACGATGTGTCGTTTGATGGACAAAGTCATCCCGAGCTGAAGGAGCAGGTATTCGTATATTTGGACGATCTGCTATTGATTTCCGAAGATTTCGACTCACATTTGATGTTATTGGCTGAAGTCGCAGATTGTTTGCGAAAGGCTGGCCTAACAATTAACGTCAACAAGAGCAAGTTTTGTCTGAGAGAGGTGAAATATCTCGGATACATCGTTGGAGAAGGAGGCCTGAAAACTGATCCCAACAAAGTTTCAGCCATCGTCGATTACCCTTCGCCTAAGTCCGCACGTCAAGTTCGACGCTTCCTTGGCATGGCAGGCTGGTATCGACGATTCCTTCCCAACTTTGCTGCTACTGTTTCACCAATTTCAGACACTCTAAAGAAGTCCAACCAGTTTGCTTGGACTACAGAGGGACAAACTTCCTTCCTGTTAGTGAAAGACTTGTTGACGAAAGCACCCTTATTAATCAATCCAGATTTTAAGAGGCCTTTCGCAATTCAATGCGATGCCAGTAAGTCAGGTATGGGTAGCGTTCTCTTCCAAGAAAACGACGACGGATCGGAATCTGCAGTGGCGTATATGTCACAGAAGCTCACTTCCGCTCAACGCAACTACAGCGTAACCGAACTCGAGTGTTATGCAGCTGTGTTGAGCATGAAAAAATTTCGAGCCCATGTAGAGGGGACTGCGTTCAAAGTCATTACGGATCACGCAAGTCTCAAATGGCTCATGTCGCAGAAAGACCTACAAGGACGGTTGGCGAGATGGAGTTTGAAACTTCAGGGTTACGACTTTACAATCGAGCATCGACGAGGGAGCCTGAACGTTGTACCCGACGCTCTCTCTCGTGTATACGAAGAGGGATTAAACGCGCTGATCGACGTGGCACCGATGGTGGACATGGATTCTCCAGAATTCTCTGGCAATGAACATAAAGAATTAGTGTCCACTGTCGATGCGAACGCCAATCGGCTTCCTGACGTATCCGTGAGGGATGGTTTCGTGTACAAGCAGAGAGCCTCACAACGGGGACCCGATTGCTGAAGACAAGGCCTGGAAGTTATGGATTCTATCGAGTCTTACGTCAACTGCGATCGCTCAGGCACACGAGGCAGACACCACGGTCCATGGTGGTTATGCCAAAACGCTAGAGCGAACCAGGCGATTTTTGTACTGGCCCGGAATGGCTACACAAGTACGCACTTACGTTCTGGCGTGCGATACTTGTAAAGAAACAAAGTCCCCGAACAGACCTCTACGAGCGCCAATGGGAGAACCTTTCCAGACGGATCAGCCATTCCAACATCTTTATATCGACGTACTTGGACCATATCCGCGTACCAAACGGGGTAAGATCGCTATCTTGATCGTCTTGGATCATTTTACCAAATTTCCCCTGTTACATCCTTTGGGGCGGATCACTGCTGAAGAGATCACCAACTTTTTGGAGGGGCAGGTCTTCCATACGTTTGGAACACCCGAGACGATCCTCTCCGATAACGGCTCTCAATTTAGGTCGCTTGTGTTTAACACCATGCTGAACAAATACGGAGTTAAACACCTGTACACCCCGAGCTACTCACCGCAAGCGAATGCTTCGGAACGTGTCAACCAGTCCATCCTGGCCGGAATTCGAGCATTCATCACTGATGACCAAACACGATGGGATGAGAGTCTAAGCAAAATTGGATGTGCCCTTCGGAGCTCACTCCACCAAGCCACTGGATTTTCTCTTTATCAGGTTTTGTTTGAAAATCACATGATGTTGCACGGGAAGGACTACGAACTGCTGAAGCATTTGCGAGCGCTGGGAGAGTCAAATGTACAGCTTCGACCTCGCGAGGGAATTCCTATCGTGAGGCAACTGCCGCAGACGAAAATAAGGGTCGCACATGAGGACAGTAGCAGGCGTTATAATCTGTGTGCTGCTAAAACACAATTTTGTGTAGGTCAAGAGGTATTCAGAAGAAATGTTTCCTTGTCCACAGCCGCGCAGAACTATAGCGCCAAGCTGGCAAAGAAGTTCCTCAAGTGCAGGATTCGTCGTGTGCTAGGCAACTCACGATACGAATTGGAGGATTTAGGAGGCAAACGTCTGGGGATCTACCACTCCAAGGATCTAAGGCAGTGATCTGAGGGGTACAACACCTAATGCCCGGCACTCAATCGTGCGCAGGAGACTCTACAGCACTTTCTTTAGTCGGTTCGGCGCTGGAAACTGTTGTGTTTTAGGCCTTGGAAGGACTATTTCGACTTGAGAAAGTCAAAATAGTCGAAAGGAAAAGGAAGGTTCGGGACAGAAGGGCCAATTCCACCTAAGTCCGAATTGGTGGCTGAGTTCAGCTGGTGCGACGCTCTTGCTGGCGGCCGGGACTAGCTACGGCAGTGTGGGGGGGGGGGGGGTACTTGCTTAAACTCAGGCCATTAAACCCTAGGCCTGTACAACAAAAATTGTAAGCGCCGACTTATCCAAGGGTAGGTAAAAATTGGGATTATTTTCCCATCTGGTCGTGAAAGACCAAGAAGCGGTTGGATGGCGCGGCTCCGCGATTTGTCAGGGCGCTCTGGTGTTAACAGCGCCCTGCTCTGCCCACCCTACCTCAGCCACGACTGTCCTTAAAACATTTTTCGCGTCGTGGCGCCTTGTTGAGGTTCGGGGTGAAGGAGCTAAACGCTCGGGTTCATTTCACTTGGCTCTACTAGCCGCTCAACATTTTACCAAAAAAAAAAGGAAACCAAAAAAAAAATCCATCAAGAAAAGAAAACTGAAAAACATCACAAAAACAATGTAAGCAAAAATAAAAAAAATTATAAAAATATGACTCACCCCATTTTCCTTTAATTCGCTTCAAGTTGTATCTTGTTTTATTTAAAATTTATATTTTTATTTATTTTTAATTATTAAATCCGTTCCTCGTCGGTCCTGTCATTTGTCATTTTATTTTCCCTATCTAATTCTTTATTTTATATAATTTTTTTTTTTTTTTAATGTTGTTGTAAATTTAATTCATTATTTTATAGATTTTTTTAATGTTGTTGTAAATTTAATTCGTTATTCTATAGATTTTTTTATTTGGTTGTTGTAAATTTAATTCGTTATTCTATAGATTTTTTTAAGGTTGTTGTAAATTTAATTCGTTATTCTATAGATTTTTTTTTTTTTTTATTTGGTTGTTGTAAATTTAATTCGTAGTTCTATAGATTTTTTTTTTTTTGTGTTGTTCTTGGCCGTCGCGAGACCCGGTTGATCATTCAACCAGACTGTTTGCCCGTGCTATTCTCGAGTATACCGCCTTTCCGCAATTGATGTACTCAACAGCTGTTTCCCGAAAGAAGAAGTATACGAACTCGCCCTGTGTGAATGAGCCAGCAAAATTTGGAGCATTTAAGCTAAGACGGTCGTACTGTTCCGTTTGTAGTGGTTCACGATAAATTATAGGATCACTACCGCTGAAATCAGCCACAGTTCCGGAATATAATTCATTATCTCTATCAGCCCTTAACCTGCACTACACTCCCGGACGCGACCGCAGCGTTTTCCCCTATTCGGCACCGGAATCCGAGAGACGACTACAAACAGCTGACTCGTTGCAACTAAACGGACTATTGCCTTTACGAAATGCGGCAAATTACTTTTTCCGGCAGATTGCGTAAGCAATTAAAGACATTGCATCGCCAAAACTTTGGTTTCGGTTGCTGGGTACAAAATATAAGGCAGCTCACTTCCAGGCACAATTCTAATGAGGTGGGCAATTGGGGTTTGTTTGTTTTACGATTCCCCAGATAGCCTTATCGAATATTCCGATGGAGCAAAAAGGTAGTTCAACAGGTACAGTACGAAAACACACCGCGTTTCCTTAACGATTTCTAGTAGACTGAATTAGAGAATAGTTTAAGATAATTGAACAATTTTAGGTTATGTGTCAAATACACATAGAAACCAAAAAAAAACTCCACCGACTGACAGGTGATTTCGAATGATCCGGCTCCGATTTTCTCACTTTGGAGTTACGCGATTGATTTTCGATTATTCTAACCTAAATCTTTGCTCACAATGTCTAAACTGTTTTCGTACGACGAGCAAGACGTATCATTCGGTTCATCACAATTATTATCAATATGTTTGTTGAGCAATAATCACTCGCGTACATATGTTTGCTGACACCTTCCGTGATGAAATCGTGTTGCGTTTATTCCGATGATCACCTGCATCGAAATAACCAGTCGTTGACTTTAATGAACACTGCGACGGATAATGGATTATTGCATTCGATATTAAATTCTTACCAAGTTCCAGCGCGTAGTTTTGTAGTACTTGCGAACGAAGCAATGTAGTTTGTGGTGAGTCATGCAACTCGGGCGGAGGATCGATTGGGGCAAGCGGGCCTTTCTTCACCGTCCTAAACTCTCGCCACTCATTCCGCCATCTGAACATTTGTCAACGAGTCGAATTGAGACACTTCTCCGTCGCTTTCCACCAACTTAAAGATTTTCCTTTTTCCCTCACGAAACCGATTTCTTTATAATAAGAAGAACTAGAACTAGTCGAACGTGTTTTTAATTGTTTCGTCGAAACATTTTCGGTAGCAAATTCCTTAGAAAATTTACGGAAAAACGAAAGGAAAACGGATACAGAGTTTTGCGCTTTCGTTTACGAACTACGAAAAAGGTCTCGCGGCCACGCTTTGTTTTTTCTTTTTCTCTCCCTCTTCCGGTATTGCCCGAGTCACTGTTCCTTTCGGCCGTCAACTTTTCGACCTGAAGTTGGCGGCAGTAACTCATGTGATCTGCCACAGCTGTAGCTGAGTAGAACCAGTGGCGGACGCAAAATTTTTTTTGTTGCGCTCGAAGACAACCCAACAAAACCACCGGCGAATCGCCTATGTTGTTGAGTCGCTGTGCCAGACTACCAAAAACTTTTACGATGCACTGTAGACGTTGTTCTAGGTACCGAAATTTGGGTCAATGAAACGGATCTACAGCTGCAAATGGCCTTCAACGGCTAGTTGGTCGTGTGCTAATTACATAGCATACAGCCTATGTAAATAGAACCCGACAACAGCGGTACGATCAGCTGCAGGGTTTAAAAATTCGATTACCATTTTTGGTAATGAAGGCGATTTGTTCTGCATGTCGAGGCGGGGGTATTAGGACAAAGAGAGACGAGGTCGAGTTTTGGTGGCGAGAGGTTGTGGTAGAGGAGAAATTGAGAAATTAAAGTGAAGAAAGATGAAAAATTAAAATGGCGCAAGTGCAAAAGTTTTAGAGGAAGAAAAGTTAAAATTTAAGTCGAGAGGATGTGAAAAGAATCAAAATTGGAATGATGTGGAAAAAAATGAAAAAGTGCAGAAATTGAGAAATTAAAGTGAAGAAAGATGAAAAATTGAAATGGCGCAAGTGCAAAAGTTTTAGAGGAAGAAAAAGTTAAAATTTAAATCGAGAGGATGTGGAAAAAAATCAAAATTGGAATGATGTGGGGAAAAATGAAAAAGTGCAGAAATTGAGAAATTAAAGTGAAGAAAGATGAAAAATTAAAATGGCGCAAGTGCAAAAGTTTTAGAAGAAGAAAAAGTTAAAATTTAAAATCGAGAGGTTGTGGTGCATGACAAATTGAGAAATTAATGTGAAAAAGATGAAAAATTAAAATATACAATAGGAATAAAAAATTATACACTAGGGAAAAACAAAATATACCTAATGTGCTAGGAATTAAAAATATACAATAGGAATGAATAAATAAATTAGGTTATAAAAGAAAAAAAAAGGAAAAAAAATTTGGCTAGTATAGTAAAAATAAATTAGGTAAAAAAAAACAATTAATTAACTAAACCACGATCTGCGGTAGAAACCAGACAATTGATTTATGGGGTGAGTAATTTTAATTTTTTTTTCTCTCTTTCCTCATTGTATTTTTTTAGTGTTTTCTTTTGGTACATGTTTTCCAGATTTTGTTTTTTTTTAACGATGTTTAACGGCTAAGGCCATTTATAAATAAAAATGAACCCGAGTGTTTAGCTCCTTAGCCCCGAACCTCTACAAGAGGCCACGACGAAAAATGTTTGAAGGACAGTCGTGGCTGAGGTAGGGTGGGCAGAACTGGGCGCTTCTTACACCTAAGCGCCCTGACAAATCGCGAAGCCGCGCAAATCCAACCGCTTCTTGGTCTTTCACGACCTGTTTGGAAAATAAGCCCAATTTTTCGATTCCCTTGGATAAGTCGGCGCTGATAATTCTTTGTTGTACAGGCCAAGGGTTTAATGGTCTGAGTTGTAGCAAGTACCCCCCCACACTGCCGTAGCTAGTCCCGACCGCCAGCAAGAGCATTGCACCAGCGAAAACTCAGCCACCAATTCGGACGTAGGTGGAATAGGCCCTTCTGTCCCGAACCTTCCTTTTCCTTTCGACTATTTTGACTTTTTCAAGTCGAAATAGTCCTTCCAAGGCCTCAAACACAACAACATCACGCATAAATAGAAAATATAGAGTTTGTGAAACCCATTTCTCATCAAGAGAGTAAGTACTACCACTTTGAAGCAACATAGAAGCAAATGTCTTGGAATTAGGACCTGCTTTCGATTCTTGCTCTATGATCATCGCAATTTTCAAACCGGGTTTCGTCGGTATTTTATAATTTTGCTCTTTATTTTTCAGGTTTGAAATCTTGCCAAAATATATTTTTGATTTTTTTTATATACATTTCTTAATTTTGAGATTAAAATATCTTTTTTCTTCAATGCATAGCTTAACTGAGAAACTCTTTTCTGGTATAAACCAATAGTTTTTTGAAAACTAAGACAACTGTCGCAAAAGTCCTTATTACCAGATGGCTCTGCAATTCTATTATTATTCACAGAAACCGGTAATAAGTTTAAATCCTCAAAAGTTAAATCCGTACTTATATGTATATCGTTTTCTTTCATAAGTTTTTGTAATCAAGAAAGTGTTTACATGTGGCGAAGGTGAGCGATAGTGTGGTGACCCACAAGGGCGCCCACAGAACTTCTTCCAGGGGGGGGGGCAAAATAAATAAATAAATAACCCCACACTCCATTTAGAAACTGAACTTATGGTTGTAATTTTAACGTAGGTTTGTTAACGGCCAATCGTTCTACTCTTTCGGGTCCATACAAAGCCATTAAAACATGCGTTCAAGAATACTAGCCGATAACTTCGCTCTAATCCGAGTCGTGAAAGTGCTTGTACATGAGCAATTTTTTAAACAATTAATTGTCCGACGACTATTGTCAAAATTAGTGGAACGATTAATGGATGGCGGCAATATTTCGAAAATGTGGCAATGTTTTCATAGATTGCTGATATTTCTCGCCCTATACTCGCCCTATACTCGCAGTTTCTGTATTTCCAAAAAAATTAGCTCTTCCACTTCCATGCTTCATCACCTCCTTAAAAAAAATTACTTCATTTGTCAAATTTCATACAGAAACCGAATTTTATTTTTTAATTGCAATTGGTTCATGAGATATTGTAATCAAAAGTTGTTCACCCCCACCTCTGGAGGTATTTTCTTAACTATATAGAACGGCTTCTGCTACAAAGTTGAAACTCGGTATGTATATGTAAATCAACCAGAAAAGTAGATAATTTAGATAAAAAAAATTATTAAATATCCATTAGTGTTTGGAAGGAGGTCGAAAAAAATTATCAGGGAAAATGAAATGCACATATTTTCACGATTTTCATCATATCTATTAGATCTTCCCAAATATTGAACTAATTTTTATTCTACGGCTTATCCATATGCCTACATACTCATAAATATGTAGAAACTGTTTTCATGATTTTCTTAAATTCTACCTCTAAGAAGGTATAATTTTTCATGAAATCTGCCATATCCATCAGCCCTGATATGAAATCGAATATATCTTCACTTTCATGGGCTTGCGTAATAATCGCCTAAAACTATCATAGTTTTTAAGTTTTTGGCTTTTTTAACCCTAATATGGAATAAATGGGTTGAACACGTTTTCACGAATTCCGCAATTTCTTTTAGAAGTGGTAAGAAATTGAATTGGTTTTTACTTTCTCGTGCTGTCTTTAAATTTATCTATTAACTATTTTCAGGATTTTTGGATATTCCACCCCCAAGTGGGTGTACGTAGGCTGCATATCTTTTCACAGACTCTTACATATTGCTTAAATCTGATGATATATCGAATTCCTATTTAATTCCTATGGTTTCCTATACCATATAAGCGCCAAAAAGTCAATTTCATGTATGCTTTTTATAGCTTCGACTTCGACTTCTTAGGAGTGATGAGATATTTGATCACTTTTCACTTCCACAGACTTTTTATATAATCGCCTACAAACTCATTTCACAATTTTTCGATATTCAACTTCCTAGAGATTGCATATTTTTTCACAATTTTTGCCATATAATTTTTGCCATGGGTCATTCCATCAAGAATCGCCAAAGTTGTTACATTACCATTCCTGAATCTTTTGAAAATTTTTATACTTGAAGAACAAGTGAAAAAATAATTGAAAGGGTTTGTTTCTATCTCATTTTTTAACCGACAAAAACAATACCAATCTTTAAAATAAGCTCTACTTTATTATTCAAGGATAAAAATTACCAGAGATATGAATTTTCAAAGAGGATTCGGATATCGTTTTTCCCTAATTCTTCGAGTACACAAAATTTCAAAAGAATCGGCGATGATAAGGTCACACTTTTGGCGATTCTTGATTAAATTACCTTTTTTCTATAAAATTAATTGAGAATCACTATAATGCTCTTAGATTTTTTTGATCATTGAGATTTCAAGTTAATTTTTTGATATGTTTTGAACAACAGTATAGCCCATAAAATATAAAAAAATATTTAAAAAAACGTGTTGTGAGATAGGTATTTAAGGATAAATGACAAAATCGTTATCATTAAAAAAAAAAGTTTCAAGGATAGTTTTGCGACAACTTCATCATTTAAAATAAGCCCTAATTTATTATTTCAGGATAGAAATTACCAGAGATATGAATTTTTAAAGAGGACTCGGATACCATTTTCGCAAAAGCTAACAAAAAAATTAGATTGGTAGAATCAAAAAATTGAATTTCAATTCTTTTTTTTAAGTGCAAGAACGTTACCAAAAAGTTACGAAAAATCTTGTAAAACACACGCTTGGTCGTTCGATTTAGAAATAAATTGCAGTCTGATGAGTTGTGGTGCCTGATCTGATTCTTCTTCAGGACGCGGTCTTGGTCAATTCCGGAAAAGGGATAATTATCTAAGTCTAGCTTGATTTGATATTCATTTTAGTGTCATTACTGAAAACTAAAGTCGAGGCATGAAAGATGTGTACAATAATTGTACAGTGAATGAATAGTAAAAGTAGATGCATCTGTAGTTTAATATATAAAGTATGATTTTCCCAACTTTTAGCGATGGTCAAATCCAGGGGGGGTGCCCCTTCTTGCCCCCCAATGTGGGCGCCCATGGTGACCCATAAGTATCAGTTTTTGTCGTCAGAAGCAAGGAAGGAATGGCATCCAGTGTCAATTTTTTTTCCCGAAATCAGATGCTGAAAAATGGGCACTACAAATATATGGTTTTTTCTTCTTTAAAATTTCCGTTGTGGATTCATTACATTATTCAATCCACGACTTCCATTTCATGGAATTGCGTTTGGGAAAGACAAGAAACCTTCTCTCCGCATTTTTTTTAGCTGTGGATGCACAGCAAATTATTAAATTATACTATAAATTATACTATATACTACTATGATCAAAAAGTAAGGGGACTTTTGAATTTAAAAAGAAGGCTGAAATCGTAGGAACATGCATTTTTTTTCATAGGTTGGTACAACTGTCCTTGACGTCTGTCTATAATTTTGCGCAATTTGTAGCGTTAGTTTACGATTTATGTCATTTTCAGTAAGTCAAAAAAAAGTTTGTTCGGCGATTTTTAACATATTGAGCAAAGAGTTTGTATTAAATTTTGTGTTCGCAACGAAATTTCGGGTGCAAATTGCTTGAAATAATGTTGGAAAGATGTTATGGGGACGATACTATAGCAAGATCAAAGGTTTACAAGTGGCACATGGTATTTTAACTTAAAAAATCAAAACTTTACTAAATCACTGAAATTTAAAATTATAAGTTTAAGCACACGGGCTACAAAACTAAAAAATCTGTCAACAGAGTAGTATTCAGAAACCGGTTTAATTCTTGGGTGCGATGATACCTGAAAACCTAAAAATAAAGTAAAACCTGTTAACATAGATCAATGAAAGACTTCTACAAAAATTATTAAGACTTCAATTTTTTAAACACAAAGTTATTTGAAATATTAAATAATTAAATCTAAAATAATTTAAAATTAACTTACCACTGAATTGTATCGTTAAGTTTTATAAAATATTGTAACACTTTGAATATAATTATAATTTATTAAGACACTTTCACTATACGTAGTATCACAGCTACCAAAGAGTAATTTTCTTCCACCAATAAAAAATTCGCAAAAATTTTGATGTGACTTGGTCAGCTCCGTTTTAAAGTCTCAACTAATAACTTATGAAAGGAAGTTTTAACGGTATCATGTGAAATTTAGGTAAGCCTTATTTAATATTCTCATTTACTTTCAAAATAAATTTTCCCTTCGAAATATTTTTCATTCAATAGTAAGATAACTAGCTATAGCAGGTCAGTTCTGACCTGAGTTTTACACTTTATTTAACATCCTTTCCTCTAAAAACTGTCGGGTGTTTCTAGTTGGTCGAAGGTAACATTTAGAAGTCCTTAGGTTTTTCCTAAGAGATTTAAAAGATTTCATGTTCATTCTTAAAAATTTTTGGGTCAAGTAACTTATGAATGGAAGTTTTCCAGGTATCATGTGAAATGTAGGTAAACCGTATTTAAGGTATTTTCCATATTCTCATTTAATTTTAAAATAAATTTTCCCTTCCAAATATTTTTCATTCGATAGCAAGAAAACTAGCTATAGCAGGTCAGTTCTGACCAGAGTCTTGTTGTGTTTGAGGCCTTGGAAAGACTATTTCGACTTGAAAAAGTCAAAATAGTCGAAAGGAAAAGGAAGGTTCGGGACAGAAGGGCCAATTCCACCTACGTCCGAATTGGTGGCTGAGTTTTAGCTGGTGCGACGCTCTTGCTGGCGGCCGGGACTAGCTACGGCAGTGTGGGGGGGTTACTTGCTTCAACTCAGACCATTAAACCCTTGGCCTGTACAACAAAAGAATTATCAGCGCCGACTTATCCAAGGGAATTATCAAAATTGGGATTATTTTCCCAACAGGTCGTGAAAGACCAAGAAGCGGTTGGATGGCGCGGCTTCGCGATTTGTCAGGGCGCTCTGGTGTTGTTGGCGCCCTGTTCTGCCCACCCTACCTCAGCCGTATCGTAACCTCATTGGGCAAAAAAAAATTTATGTAAAAATAAATGAAAATTAAAATCACTTACCCCATTACTTTTAGATGTATTCTCGTTTAAAACAGGCCTCTTCTCCATAAATATTTATATATCTTAAAAAAAAAAATTTCTAATTAATTTAACTTAATTCTTTCTTTGTTACTCTTTATTTCAATATGTTTAGTTAATTCGTTGTTTTGTTTTGGTTTTCTCATTTATTTCACCTAATTCATTATTCGTTCTTATTTTTGCTCTATTTGTTTCTAATTTTCTAATTCATTCCTTGTCACTATTTTATTTCAATTTAGTTTAGTTCGTTGTTTTGTTTTGGTTTTCTCATTTATTTCACCTAATTCATTATTCGTTCTTATTTTGCTCTATTTGTTTCTAATTTTCTAATTCATTCCTTGTTTTTCTATTTAGCACACAAAAAAATGTCACAGCGGCATCAACAAAATTACACAACTCGTGAAGCCCGATTCGCCGAAATCGTGGTTTGGGCGATTATAACGCGATGATTTGGTGGGATGCGCGCTATTTATAAGCCATGAACGGTCGAATTTGGCCAACTTGAATCGACATTTACTACCCGAACAACACTTGCTTTCAGCACTGCAAAAATGTATTATGACAGCAGAGACAAATCCCGTTTTTTCGTTCAATATACTTCCTCTTTTCCACACATTCCCATTTCCTCCATTCAAAGCCGAAACGAAAAGAACTAAAACGTTTCTGTGGGTCTTAGTTTACACAAACAAAACAACGGACAGCTGATCCGTGAGGCTGAGGCACGATTCCTGGAAGAATGATTGGATGATTGGTGCCTGATCGTTGCGCTGTGTTGTGTCGGGGGGAGGGGGGGGCTCTGCAAAGACTTTACACACTAAATGCGCACTTGTTTCGATTGACTCGAGAATTTTCTCGGGCGAAATGGCGCGACGGGCAAGATTTTCAAATGGATTGGTTTTCCTTTTCTTTTTTTCTGTCTGTAATCTTTTCTTTATGGTTTAAATACGATGTTGGAGAAGGAAGGTCTCGTCTGGGTTCCGCTAGTGTGCACTAAATCGATCGGACGAACGACAGGAGCAAAAAAAAAAAATTTGGAAATTATTCCGGCAGCAAAACACGGATCTAACTCCGCCGTAGACGGTCCCAAGCCCGGTTGAGAAAGGAGGAGGGGTATGGAGTTATCCTGAATGGCCAGGAACACCAGTGCGTCTCAGGAAGTAGGCATAAGTATGTATGATATAGTTGGACTCGCAGCATAGCTGCGAGAACTCCAGCATACCATATCCAGCTGAAAACTCCCGCCCTTTGCCTACCAGGGTGTAATAAAGAAGTAGGACCGGCCCTCCAGGCTAGGGGGTTGAGCGATGTGCTAACTACTCATCCTTGGAAAAACAATCTAGTTTCGAAACCTGATCCACCGCCTCGGACTGAATTGTTTCAACGGCAACGACCACGCAAACGAAAAACTGACTATTCTTTCGGAACTTGGAACGTGCGTTCCCTGTACAGAACTGGAGCAGTGAGAGCGCTCCTGGAACAGGCGAACAAATACAAGATAAACATCATCGCACTCCAAGAAACTAAATTGTTAGGTAGCGAGATTACCGACATTAGATCGCACACAATTTTCAAAAGTGGGAAATCTTCGGGAAGCCGCGAGTTTGGAGTTGCGTTCATCGTCGACAACGAATTTAAACATCAAGTTACCAACTTCAAACCCGTTAATGAACGATTGTGTGCAATCCGCATTAAGACAAAATTCTTTAATGTTTGGCTTATTAATGTCCACGCCCCAACGGAAGACAAAGACGACGAAGTTAAAGATGATTTCTACAGCACCTTAGAATCAACATTCGACTCCTTCCCGTCGAACGATATAAAAATAGTATTAGGTGACTTTAACGCGAAAGTGGGCAAAGAGGAAACCTATATAGGGACAATTGGAAGGCACAGTCTTCATGATATAAGTAACGACAACGGCCAACGGCTGACTGATTTCGCCAGCAGCAAAAACCTAATTGTAAGCTCTACATGCTTCCCGCATCGTAACATTCATAAGAGAACGTGGGCGTCTCCCGACGGACGAACATTCAACCAAATAGACCACGTTCTAATAGAAAAAAGGGCGGCCTCCAGCATTCTCGACGTACGTACCTTTCGAGGTGCTAATTGTGACACAGACCACTACTTAGTCAAGACCAAGTTCCGATGTCGAATAGCAAATCGAGGACACCCAAGAACACAACCGGTCCCTAAATTCGATATTGGAAAGCTCAAAGATGAGAAAATAGTTGCGAAATACACTTCAGCCTTGGAGAGGCATTTCGCGACAATGCTAAACAACACCAGCATACCAATCGGTGAAATGTGGCAAAACATCAAAGATGGCATAACATCCGTCGCAGAGGAGGTGATAGGACAACAACCCCGGCGCAAAAGAAATGAGTGGTTCGACAACGAATGCCAAGATGCATTAAAGAGAAAAGACGAAGCTTACAAAATATTAACGGAACGGCCGATACGAGCCAAACAGGACAAATATAATGATCTTAGACGATTTGCAAACAAAATCTGCAGACAGAAAAAACGGAAGTACAATAATGACGAAATAAAAAACATGGACGAACAATTTAAATTATACAACACAAGAGCCGCATACTCCCTAGTTAAAAGGATGAAAGAGGGATACAAACCGAAAACGAGCCTCTGCAAGGATGCAGAAGGCAACATTATAAGTAATGCGGAAGAGATAAAACTAAGATGGGCACAATATTTTGAACACCTTCTCAACCCGAGCCCATCATCCGCACGAACAGCAGCAGCAGACATAACAACAGCCGAGGTAACAGCTGAGGAAGGATCCTCTTCGAGTCCTCCCACACTCGAAGAAGTAAAAACAGCCCTGAGGAACCACCCAAACAACAAAGCGCCGGGCACTGATCAAATTCCAGCTGAACTCATGAAAACAGGCGACACCTGCATACCACATCTCCTACACAGATTGATCTCGGACATATGGATGCAAGAAACACTTCCTGAAGATTGGCGCAGGAGTATCATATACCCAATTTATAAAAAAAGGTGACAAACTCTGCTGTGAAAACTACCGAGGAATATCCCTGTTGTGTACGTCTTATAAGATCTTGACGAAAATTCTAGAAAAGAGAATAAAGCCCTTTGCGGACAAAGTAATTGGTGAATACCAGGGCGGATTTAGAGCTGGGCGATCGACCACGGACCAAATATTCTCAGTTAGACAGGTGCTTGAAAAGTGCTGGGAATTTAACATTGATGTGCACCAGATATTTGTGGACTTCAAGCAGGCATACGACAGTATCGACAGGCGCGTACTGTATAAAATAATGATAGATTTTGGAGTTCCACCGAAACTAGTTCGGCTTACAAAAATGACAATGACCGATTCTCTGTCACAAGTCAGAGTGGAAAATGATCTGACTTCCAGCTTTAGAACTGACAACGGGCTTAAACAAGGTGATGGCCTGGCACCAATGCTTTTCAATTTGACACTCGAATATGTTATTCGGAAACTGCCCGTTGACACCAACAGAACACTATGCTTCAAATCCACACAACTAGTAGCATATGCCGACGACATAAATATACTTGCGAGATCTCTGGAGAGTGCCAAAGAAATATTTGTTAACCTTGATTCGGTAGCAAGGGAAGTTGGACTACGTATTAACGAAAACAAAACCAAAGTTATGACACAAACTAGGAAAAACATGCCAATCAGACAAAATATTACAATAGGAGACTTCAACCTAGAAAACGTAGACAACTTTGTATATCTCGGGGCAAACATATCGAAGGATGGAAGCGAACCCATCGAAATTAAAAGAAGAATAATGATGGCAAACAAGACGTATTATTCGGTACTTCCAATAATTAAAAACAAAAATGTGCACAGAAAAACAAAGCTTAAACTGTACAAAACAATAATAAGACCTGTGCTATGCTATGGCAGCGAAACGTGGACATTGACTCAGGCGTCCGAAAAATTAGTTAACGCCTTTGAAAGAAAAGTCCTCAGAAGAATCCTCGGACCTGTGAGGGAAGACTCGATCTGGAGAATACGATACAATAGAGAATTGTATGCCATCTTCGACAATCCAGAAGTATCGATCCTCATCAAATTTAAAAAGCTACAATGGGCTGGTCATGTGGAGCGTATGGATGACGGAAGAATCCCCAAACACTAAAGGGAAAAGTCTATGGACAAAGACCAGTTGGGAAACCACGAAAGCGCTGGGAGGACTCTATTGACGCAGACAGCAAATCTCTTCTAAGATGTAGAAACTGGAGGACGCGGTCACTGAACCGAGAGAGCTGGAGGCGGCACATCCAGGAGGCCAAGGTCCGATTTGGACTGTAGCGCCATCGTAAGTAAGTAAGTAAAACACGGATCTGACTTAACACGACCGTTTCACAACTTGTCACCTCAATTTTCACCAATTCCGTCATTAGCTGTGTTTTTTATTCCCGGTTGAAAAGCTCAAATAAAAAACGCTCGCAGTTACCAGTTTACGATATTCAAGCATCATACCATTTTCGTTTGTCAATGTGTAAAAAGCTAGTACCCAGTTGGTAAAATCTGCGTGAATCTCGCAGATTTCTCGGAGACATGTCGCTCTGTCTGCGAGAATCTCCGAGACGTTGTATGAAAAAAATACACGTATCCGATACGATCGGTGCGCATTTGTCTCGATACGGTGCGCATTTGTCTCGATACGACGTATGGAGACAAATGCGCACCGATTCTCGGAGACATTTCGGCAAAATTCGCGATAGCTAAAAATTTTATTGATCCGCGCCATCTGTTGTAGAGCACCAAGTGGCGAAGCTTTAAATATCGAAAATATCGTAACTATAATTTTTCTTACCCGAAGCTCCGGTCGAATGAACCGCGCTTGAACTGTTGGTAACCGCACTGTTGTTGTTTTTCCGTGCAATTTTTTCGAGCTTTAAGGTTAACCGGGAATAAAAAACACAGCTATTACGTTGTGCATTTCATGATCACGGGGAGCTACTGGGGTATTATGGCTGTAGTCCCAACGAGCGTATTACGATTTTTCCCGATCCCGCCGCTATTTCGACATTTCAAAGACTCTTTTCCCGGGCCTTTTTTTTTTTATTCCTACGCATGCAAAACACAACCGCGTCCGCCAATCGGGGAAAATATCACCTCGTTCGCAAATCAACGGGACGCAAGATTTTTCTTTCTCTGTCGGGTGGTTGGTTGATCGCCGACTTCGCGACGGATTTACAACACGGGAATCTTCAGATTTACACTGTGCAGATCTCCTCTGTTCTTTACCAAAACTCGCCAACCTCGCCGCTTCCGGCCTCTACCAAGTAACGGCAATAAAAACTCTCGTTCAGTTCTTGTCACTAGGTTGGTTGCAGTTGTAGGTGCAAATTGTGTTGCCAGCGACTCGCGACGACCCAACAGTTTTACACTTTATTTATCATCCTTACCTGAAACCTCATCTATAGGCCTGTGGCTAATTAAGAATTAAGTAAAAAAAATCTGCCAACAGTCTGGTCGCAACTTTATTATTTTTCGAAAAGTTCGGAACGTGTTCAATTCTGAGATGCGTAGGTTGGAATGTGTAGGTTACTATTTCACTGTATTTTTATTTTTAAATTGATGGCAATTAAAACAATAATTAAGTAATTTGAAAAAAAAAAAAAAAAAAAAAAAAAAATTAGACGTAACTTTGAAAATTTGTATTCGATGAAAAAAGTTTAACACATATCGCTAAGATATTATTACCATTTTTGACTAGGTATCCTCTAAATACTAAATGTTATTAAAATTTCAGTGCAATCCGTTTAGTAGTTTTTCTCAATAAATCATTTTTCTAAAAAAAAATATCAGGTTTTGAGTTCTTAGATCGGTGGTGGGCTGGGCGAGCTCCAAACAATTGCTCCATTATACGGTTATTACTTTATATATCCTAGGATTAATTTAAAAATAATTTAGTTAAAAAATCATTTTTATTTCTGACCCGGCACATAGGACTTATTTCACCTCTTCGTGTAGAATCATTAAAACCTGATTCCATCTGAAAATATCTCAGTACAAGCAGGTACATTGCATACCTAACGTCATTATGTTTGTATTTATACCGTATATGAACATACCATATATTTATATGTGCGTTGCTTATTGATCTTTTTTTTGTTTTCTCGGTGAGCTTTCAAGTAAGCGTTTTCTATATCATTCATATTTAAGCCTAGTACTGTGTTCCGAGCGAAACGAAATGAACTGTCAAAGTCCATATAAAAAAAATGATATTTTCGTTGACATTTCACCGATGAAATATTTCGTTCGTTTTGCAGTACTGTGTTCGTGGACGGAATGGAAATTTGCCGTAGCCACTAATAGATGGCGCTCGTGGCAATTTCGTTTAGTTTTAATGGTACGGGAGGCTTCTTGACAAGCGAAATATTTGACAACTCAAAATGTTCAATAGTTCGCTGTCAATTCAGTAAGTTTGTGCTCGTGAAATTTTGTGTGAGCAATATTTTGTTGTGTTATGTGCCGAAATAGTAATTACTTGACAATATTTTAATATTTTCAAGTTTCGCGCGCTTTTTTATCAATGACATCTAGTAGCGAACTGTGTAGAATATTTCACTTCGCTTCCAAGGTGACTTTTTCGTTCGTGTTCGTTTCGCTGAACACAGTACTAGGCTTTACAGGGAAGGAACTTTTACTCTAGATTCAAACCACGATAATGAAGCTTTTTAGCTGGCGTTTGAACGACAGCTATTTTTTGAAAATAGGTACATATTTCTAACATGGCATTCGTCATCTGGTTATTATATCCCAGTTGGTCGCGTGTCTCTTAAGAGACATAATCTCGATGGTTTGAGCCTAGGAATCATATTGCTTATCTTTCTTCATCACTAGATAGAAAGAAATAGCAATATAAACATGTGCTCCCACCACGATCTATTTGTAAGGCAAAAAACAGCCGCATCACTCCGAGCGCAGCAAATGTCATCCGCGACTCACACGATAAAAATTAAATACGCGAAAAGTTACAGTTCAAGTGCGGTTACAATAAAACGACACAAGTACGATGTGAAGTGATTGGAAATGTGTCACTACGTTATTAGTTTTTTATATTTATTATATTGCAGTAAGGTAACTTCGCCCCTGCTGAACGTTTCATTTCATAACCCTCTTTCTTATTTCCAGCCGATGGCAATCTCCGCGAAATATTCATACGAGTACGAGCTTTTATCACAACACGCTATCATCAAACAGATGGCGCTATTGCCAATGCCATTTTTCTATCGAGACATTCGCAGACATGTCTTCGAGATTCGGGGAGCATTTGTCTTGATACCGTGTATTTTTCCCATAAGACGTCTCGAAGAATCTCGCAGACAGGCCGCCATATCTTCGAGATATCTGCGAGATTCTCGCAGACGCGACAAACTGGGATTGTCTGTGCTACCGTCACGAGATGCAAGCAGAAGTGAGAGCCACAAATGAAACGAACAAGATGTATAGCTTTTCTACTTTAGAAAAAAGCATTATCCGCATCTTAAATTTGAATGTAGCATTTGATATTGCAGAAAAATAACGTCATAAGCCTAGTACGGACCTCGATGAAAATTTTCATTCGCAAATTTACTATATATCTCTCCCATCTCCACAATGAAAAAATCGATGTGTAGAATAATGTGGAGAAGTTAACAGCTGATCTTCTGTTTGACTTTTACAACTGTCAAAGTGACTGTGTTTTGAAAATGTAGTATCATGGACATTAATATATGGGCCCTTTTTTAACATAAAAATTAAATTGAAATCACAAGAGAAATTTTAAAATAAAAGCACAACTCAAAATATTCACTTCCGACTTCAAAAATATCCTCTTCCGACAAAACAGACTCTTTAGTCGTACCGCAAACAGAAACCCAACGCGAAAATTTGCAATGAAAATTTTCATCGGTTTTTTTTTACATGTATTTGGTATGGGAATGAAAATTTTCATCGAGGTCCTTACTAGGCTATAGTTGTAAACGAAGGCATACATGAACTTAAATTCACAATTTACAACTGATACATACATATCAATATGGCAATACCATTGAGTCGCGTCGATGGAGTTACACAATCGCTTTTTTCGATCGACGTGACACTTTGAATCGGCATCGAAGTGACGTGACCGCGACATTCGCAAGACGGGTGATTATTAAAAACTTGACGCAATGCGATACATCGAAGAACTTCTGTTTTTTCCCCAGGAACATATGTTTTTGACATTTGTTGAAGTTGAATCAAATTGAATAATTTATAAAATAGAAATTTCTGCAAACAGATAAAACGCGTAAAAAAAGTTTTGTGGGCCATGTCTGACGAGCAGAAGCTGAAAGATGCTTGAAGAGACAGTTTGGCAGACTTAAGGCAAGCGAAACAGAACTTGAAAGTTTTCGCACCAATTGAAATGTCAAACTTTTTGAACTTTTTTCTTGATTTAATATAGATTAAAATAAACGTACGTGTGTCACCCTCTAAGTTTCAAAGAAAGCTTTTGATTTAATTTATACATATTAAAAGTTGCCGTGTGTCTAGGGCCGTGTGTCTAGTGCACTTCGATGCCGATTCAACGTGTCACGTCGATCGAAAAAACAGATTGTGTAGCTCCATCGACGCAACTCATTGCGTAATCCACGGAATACTAACACAAACCGTGAAGCAGAAAGTTGTGAGTATGTGCTGGTCGACCGTGCGGTTGTGTACATCTGTCAGATTTTGCTTGGAAATTATTATTCACCGGAGCAAAGTGTTCCAATTAGCAATTCCGCATATTGCTAAAATTCGTTTTCCTATTTTCGTTTCCCTATATGCAACTTAACATACTGTGGACTAACTAATGGTGATTTCTTTTCTGAAAAAACATGTGACCTGTAAAGATGCAAAATTATTGCAGTTCTGCCCTCTTTTTTGACAGTTCCGTCCGACAGGTCAATTTACAATAGAACGCTTTCAGGTCAAAAAGCTATTATCAAAATTGAAATAAATTTTCACTACACTCCGTATGATTTCTAATTACCGTATGACCCGTTGGACAGTTTAATTTATGCTTTTAAATCGTTTGCCGCTGTTGTCGTAGGATATTTTTTTCTTATTTTCATCGTTTCTTACGCACATTTGAGGTTAAAGGAGTTGCACCGTCGAAATTTTCGGGGCAAGAAATGCGAGTTTTCAGGTCAATTTTAGACACGGACTCAAACCCCTTTTTCTAGCAGGTCAAAAAAAATTTGAGAATAGAACAGCGGAACTGCTAGAACAAAAATTGAGGGCAGAAACAAAGTACACCTTTCTGCCCTAGCTCGAGAGCAGGGGCAGTTTCAGGGTACTTTACACTCTGTCAAATTGACGCGAACCATAACCTCCGATTGGGAGCCAGTTGTGCGGGTAAATTTTTAGATGTGTTTAAATAGTGTTTTTAGACTTCTTATAAGTGAAATTTAGTTAAATATTTGTGATGTTGTGATATTTGTGAAATAGCTGAGATGAATTCTCATACGGCGACTGTGGTGCGAGATTGACATCTGTCATTCTTAGCAACCGGACAGTGCATTGTACACTAGCCCGTAAGTCACAACGACAACGCAAGTCGGTGCAGCCTAGGTGTCAAAAATTTGAGCACAGTGTACTTCTATTGTGGTAGTCACAACGAAAGCAGCTTAACGCAGCCATCAAAACAAGTTCGCCAACTCTTAACTTTTCCGTAGCCCGTAATTAACCTTAAAATTAACGAGTGATTTTGTTATGTTTAACACGTTGAATCTGTACTTTATGTGCCCCGGACTAAATTAAAATTAGCTACAAAATTGTTTTTAGTTAGTTCGCTGCTTCGTATAAACGAATATGAACACTTTTGTGAGAATTTCAAATTAATTTAAAACTCAACCTGACGCAGAGAGTGAATAGTTATCTGACTTGATGATTTATTGGAGGCGTCAAGCTGCGCCGTGCTGCCGCATTCTACTTTGTATGTGACTCAAGCATAAAGCGTTCTGTTTGCGTGGTCTATACTCTGCATTTTTTGTGACAGGTGACAGTTCAATTCAGTGTAAATTACAAGAAAATGTGAAAATACCCCTGACAAAAGAAACAAACCTATTGTCATTTATGTAGCTTCTCGGACATAAAATTAGGGCAAAATCACAGATTTCAGATTAGTTAAGAGTCTTCATCTAAACAAGAAGCAAAAACAATTGCAATAAGAAAGTAAAACAAAAAATAATTGATAACATATAACATCAATAAATAAATGAAATAAACTTCACTTCGCAAGGATATAAATAATACTATAAATAAGATATAACAAAATATCACTTAATGTAAATTGTAAAATAAAAAAAAAAGATTTCATCGCAGATATTTATAGTTATAATAATTTTGTGTCGAATGAAGTATTTACAGATTTGACATAATTATTTAATAATATATTGGCTTGGCAAGGGGATTACAAATTTGTTCATAGAAATGCTAGGTATTCCACAGTAACTGTCATCATAGATATTTAACTAGCTGAAACCAAAGACAAAAGATACTAGTATCTATTGTCTTTGCTGAATCGTATCAGATTTACGGCTTTCAATAGTTAGATGACAAATAATTTTGTGTGATCTTTTCGCAAATCGTGTAAATATTTTTCTTTCTTTACTCTATTTTTCATTAAATCGCAACGATTCTCTGCACTCGACTTCTAAAATTTATCATGACCAATTAGCAAAAACATTTCGGTGAAAGACATTTCCGTTTATTTTTTAAAAAATACATTTTTTAATAGTTTAAGTACGTTGAAAACGTTTGTGGAACCTTAACCGCCATAGTATTTCACTTGTTGTGCAAAGAACTGTCGGCCCCCTACGCATACTTGAACACAACCTAGTCGCAGGCTTGTAGTTTACGGTGGTTTTGCTGCTAGCAATATAGATACTAACACATATATGGTTGCTAGTAATAGAATAACATTCATTGAACGAACTAATCACCCGTATTGCGAATGTCGCGGTCACCTCACTTCGATGCCGATTCAAAGTGTCACGTCGATCGAAAAATGCGATTGTGTAACTCCATCGACGTGACTCAATGGCATTGCCATATTGATATGTATGTATCAGTTGTAAATTGTGAATTTAAGTTCTTGTGAATATCTTTGTTTACAACTTTGACGTTATTTTTCCGTCAAAACTGACATTGTCGAAATAAATTTTTGTCAAACTGTAGAAATTTTTTGAAAAAGTGTTATTTTATCAATTAGAAATGAGTTTTGGGGAGTTATTTTTTAGTTCGGGCGAAGAAAATGAACGGGATTCAGTGATGCAGATGCGAAGAAAGCGAAAGTGGCTGAGAGATTGCTCGAACCCATTAGAAATGGACGATTCAAGGTAACAATTTTAAATACAGTTGGAAACTTTAACTTATTTTTTTCGTGGTTCTTTAACAGTTTTCGAAGGATGCCTTTATTATGGTGCTGGAAACTGTGGAGTCGCACATGAAGGTTTCAGTGAAATCATCTTCGGTGCCGACTATTTTAAAATTAGCAGCCTGTTTGCGTTTTTTCGCCGAGGGAAGCTATCAACGTGGTACTGGAAACGATTTCCATGTATGCTTGGCGCAACCAACTGTATCTCTTTTCTTTAAAGAGATTTTTGATATCCTGGAGAAGTATTTATGCCCGACGTGGAGCTTCTTCCACACCTTAAATTTCAAATCAGTCTAAATCTAAAAAAGATTTTGTTTTAATGACTCGTACGGGCTTTTTTTTTAAGTTTTATACCTTCATCAAACCACTGGCATCTCGTGACGGTGGTCCCAAAGAATTTAAACGCATTGAAAATTCGACCCATATTTCTTCAACGTCCATGCGCTCTATACCGCTTTTTATGAAAGATCTGGCGATATCTTGGTGCAAATCCATTATTTCCACAAGTACTTCGAACTGCTTTTTGTTAGTTAACTTTGCCCCAAAATATATAATAAGCGAAATATAAGGAAATAAAAATGTTTTTGTCAAATCTATACTTACATTTCTGGATCGACGTTAATTTTTTTCAGGCGTCACGGACTCAAAATGTCATCGACAGAAAATGCCGATCAAAGTGACAAACGTCGATGACAATCGACATTCACAATCGCATTTTCATGCGTCGATATCGAATCGGCATCGAAGTGACGCGACGTGACAATCGCAATACGGTCGAATAGCATTGATACACTGCTTGTATACAAATCATGATATCGTCAATATCACCAATAAAGCGCATATAGTACGCCAACGAGCTGATATTAACGTAGTATCCAAAGTCTTTTCTTGTGTACAAATTCGATAATTCGAGCTGATATAGCCTAGTTTTAACTGCCATCAGCGCCATCTGCTACTAAAATCAACTGAAATTTGAATGAATGATAGGTGCGGATTTTAATATTCTTCCAAAATTAAATTTTTTTGAGAGCTTTTTTTACTTTTTTTTGTGTGGTGTGATGGTCATCTTTGTACATATCTTTATTAGCAATGAAAGTCCTTTTCGCCGGAACATCATAGGCACGAATATCTAGCAGTCGAAGCTACGATTGATAGACACTTGAAATTTTGTCTTTGCTAAATGTCAAAGTATAACATGTATGGGCTGTGTATCATGGTACCTTGTATCGCATATCATGATTTGTATACAAGCAGTGTATCTATGGTGACAGTGTCCTATTTTTTGCAAAAAAGAGTGGATTTTGTCACATAGTGCAACGACTAGATTCCAGTTAAATCAAGTGTTGTGTAACGAAAAGATACCGCAATAATTGGAGTAATGAAAAGGTTTGTGCATTCACTTTTCCGATACCAGAACCATTCGCAATTGTTCAACCAGGGGTGTGTTCAAGATTTCTGCTATAGCTGCTATTAGCTGCTTTTTTATGCTTTTTTGTGTCCAATGCAGCCAAAAAGCTGCTTTCTCGTGCTTGCTATTTGACACTAGATCTGTTCAAGATTTTTAAAAAGCCGCTTCCATAGCTGCTTTTTCTTGCTCGTACTCCCGACTGTAGCTAGAAAGCGGCTATTGCAATATGCATATGTGTGTGAAGCTGTCAGTTTCATCTCAACGACATTTTGAATGTTTAAAATAGAAAATAATGTTTTATTAACAATAGAAAAAGTGAAAAATTTAAGGACACTACTGGTAGTGCTCATTTTCACTTTTTTTTTATTAATATATATGTCATATGGACCGCTACTTGGGTATGTATGTGTCGAACAGCTGTTGTAAGCTATACAAGCTGCTTTTGGCTGTTCAAAACTCGAAGAAGCTATTTCATGCTATGGCTGATTTTGACAGCTGCTACAGTCTTGCTATGCTATGCTTTCGAAGCAGCTATAGCAGAAATCTTGAACAGAGCTGCTATCGTAGCTGCTTTTCACTGCTTAGAGCACAGACCGTAAAGCCTAGTACTGTGTTCAGCGAAACGAACACGAACGAAAAAGTCACCTTCGAAGCGAAGTGAAATATCCTACACCGTTCGCTACTAGATGTCATTGATAAAAACACGCGCGAAATTTGAAAATATTAAAAAAAATGTCAAGTAACTACTATTCCGGCACATAACACAACAAAATATTGCTCACACAAAATTTCCCGAGCACCAACTCACTGAATTGACAGCGAACTATTGAAAATTTTGAGTTGTCAATTATTTCGCTTGTCAAAAAGCCTCCGGTACCATTAAAAACGAAACGAAATCGCCACGAGCGCCATCTATTAGTGACTACGGCAAATGTCCATTCTGTCCCCGAACACAGTACTGCAAAACGAACGAAATATTTCGTCGGTGAAATGTCAACGAAAATTCCATTTTTTTTATATTAACTTTGACAGTTCATTTCGTTTCGCTCGGAGCACAGTACTAGGCTTAAGCAAGAAAGCAGCTATGCATTGCATTAGTGTGTGTGTCTCGGCTAACTGTCGTTCCGGTACTTAGCCGAGACACAAAAACAGCTAAATAGCAGCTATAGCTGAACATTGGACAGACTCCAGCTTGTTGAAACTGCACCATCTCTCTTTTGATTTAAATCAATTATCAGGTGGGTGCACGCATCTATATTTCGACTTTCCATAGATTTACAATAAATTTAATGAAAACGGGAAAAGTTATGAAAATAATAATTCAATTAGAACCTGTTGCCGTATTTCATTATTCATGGATCGAATTCGATGTAAAAACGCCGCGTTTTAGACTTTACAGCAAACGAGAGAAAAGCGGGCTGCGGAAAATCGCCTTGTAACTGCAAAGATTTTCCAAACAATGTCAAGATATTGTCAGTGTATTGAATCGTTTGGGAGGGTTGAAGAGAAAGAGCTCCACAGCGCAGCACAGCACGCACACGGCAGGAGAAAGCGAGCCGAGCATCGGCCAGCGATATTCCCTTACTACAATTGTAGTAGATCTGCTACTATTTTCCTATGAAAATTATCTGCTACGATAGCTTTCGAATCTGCTACCTTTTATTTTATAGCAACTTGCTTAAATCGAAATTTTTTTTTATATTTTCGTAGATAAACATGTGTAGAATATGGTATTCAAACGAATTTTTCGAAATCAACTACATATGAACGTGAGTTATCGTATTGTTTAGGTACCTACTTTATGGATTTCTAATGGCAAAAAGTACTAAAGAAAAAGTTTAAACGTGTTTTTCTCGAAAGTACGTTTTGCGAACTGGCGTAAGTTTTAGAGCTTGAAACCAATAACCTATCGGCTTTATTTTTTTTTTTTAGTTTAAAGTAAACTAAAGTCATTGGAGCTTATACCAACAAAGTAGTGAAACAAAATTTTTTTCTATTTTTTAACACCTTTAAGATAAAAAAAACCCTGAAAAATCGTAGCTTAAACTTCGTATGCCCACGGTTTTTTGTTTGTTTGAGGTTTTATTGATTTTATAATAGGTATAAGCTCCAACTACATTAATATATGTATTTCTGAAAAAATTTTGAATTTTTATTTTCGGATAAAATTTATGACTTGTAGTGATGACGGCGCTCGCCATATACTAACTCTAGCCACCATTAAATACTTTATCTTGCGAAAAAAATACCAGCATTCTATTTACATCTTCTATGAAAAAAAAAAATCATGTAAATTACCCAATTTTTTGGTCAGGTAGAGGCAAGTACCCCCTTAATGAACGATTTGGCTACTTCGAGTAAAATACGGTGTTAATGCTTAAACAACTAAAGAAAAACTAATAATTGCAAGTATTTCTCTTCTAATCCATTGATAATTCGTTATGGTGGATTTTTAAAAAGTTTTCCGGTGTAGTTTTGTTTCTTTTATTCACTGTTTTCTTCTTAGATCCGGAATTTCGATATAAAGTTAATTTGAGTGGTTTACTGATAGTTAAAATAATTTTTTACCAACAAATTTTTAGAAAAAAAGTTAACTTTTGCTTATATTTTCCTGATAGTACGGTAAGCACACAAATATGTAGCGTAAACACGTGCACAAATGCCCCTCGTTTTCATCGGTGCACATTTCATCTGATTGGGTTAGATCGTCGAGCTGATTGTTCGGGGCATTTGTGCACGTCTTTACGCTACATAATTGTGTGTTTGCCGTGCTCACGCTCGTGATCCGTTCGTCGTACGAAAAACTGGTGTATTCAAAACGTATGGGGAATTTAGTTCTCTAAAACTTTACTATGAAAATATGTCACTTATTTTTAATAAAAATGGTCCAAAAGTTTAAAAAACTGGGACAATCTCCTAATTTTTTGCACTTCACGCTTAATAACCCAATAAATAATGATTTTAAAAAAAGTTGTTTTAATAAAAAAGATAGATAATTTAATTCACTATAAGCTTGGTTCTTACCATTTTTAGCGAGAAATGCAAAATACAGCTACAAATCAACAAAACAGAATACTAAAAACTTCGGGCACACGCCATATCAAATTTTGGTGTAAAACTGTGATTCCCTATTCTACTCCATTATTGGAACCTAACTACGTCAAAACATTTCAACTTTAATTTTTTTCTTTAAGAATTTCTAGATTTACTGGACTACAAACAGTTTTGGAAAACGTTACATTTGTTGATGAGAGCAAACTCGAGTCGAGTGAGTAACTCGACTCACATTTCCACTCGACTCGAGCTTAAGTTGGTATTATGAAACTCAACAATTGGAAAGTCACTTCATTTCCAGCAGTCGAGAGAATTTGACATTTCCTTCAAGGAAATACTCACTCGATCGGCTCTCGTAATCCGCAGTTCTTTTTACTCACGCTTTTCTCTGGACTCAAAGTCGAGTGAAAATCGACAAGTAGGCTCGTCGAGTTTCATAGTCGCAGAATGTGAGTTTTTTGGTCGAGTCGAATTTTAAAATTGAATTTGAATTGTAGGTCGATTCCAATTTTATCAAGACAACTATATCAAACACAATTCGTTCGATGTACGAAAGTGACTATTGTAAAATACAATTACAAGGTTTAAGAAAATCCACCCCAATCACCAGATATCAACCCCATCTAAAATTTTTGAGATGAGTTGGAACTTTAAATGAGAAAATATAAAATTTCAAATATCAGTGAGTTAAGGTCGGAATTGATGGAAGAATGGAATAAGTTACAAACGAATTATTTAATCAAATTGTTGGAATCAATGCTCCGACGATTGGCTTCAGTTATTAAACAAAAAAAATATCTATCCAACGAAGTGATGAAAATTATGACCATGTATTATTTATACTCTAGATGAACATATAGTGTATTATAAGTTCAATCCAGCCCGAAAAGTTCGTAATGCATAGAACCGAGCCTCGGACGAAAAAAAGTTCTATATTATTTTGTGTTTATTTTTGGCCAAAACCCCCAAATCCGTTTGCTGTCCGTCCGTCCATCCATCCGTCCGTCCGTCCGTTTGCACGATAACTCAAGAACGCGTTGACCTAGGAAGTTGAAATTTTGTCACAACTTGTAAAATGGAAAAAGTAAGGCTAAGTTTGTTAATGGGCGATATCCTTTCACTCCTTCGGGTACCTCCCATACAAGAGTCCTTCAAACACATTTTCCCAATTATTGCTCGAATGCTTCAAGTTAGGAACTTGAAATTTTGCACACTTAAAGTTTACAATGTTTGAAGCGAAATTTCCGAATATGGGTCAAATCGGATGAGTCCTTCGTGTAGCAGCCTCGAAAAGTCCTTCAAAAATGTCAGCTTGGTACTGAATCCACTGTAACTCCAGAACGAGTTAAAGCAGGGATTTCAAATTTTACACAAATTAGTTTTATACCAAAACCAAGGCAGATTTCAATAATTAGTGCCATCCGTCGACTCCTTCCGGTAGCTGTCATACAAAAGTCCTTAAAACACGTGTTCACCAATATTGAAAGATAACCTTAGAGCGCTTTAAATTACGACTTTGAAATCTTGTACACTTTAATTTTATAATAGTCGCAGCTGAAACTATTAATATGAAAAATATCCCATAAGTACTTGAAGTCATGTAGTTGCCGTACAAAAATTCTATAAAATGTTCTAACTTAATTTATGGAACTCACTATAAATCAAAAAATCGGGTAGCCACTATACAATACCTGTAAGTAAAAGGTCATGTAATAATTGCTTGTGCACTCCTCATTCTTTTGATATATTTCCAACTAAAATATAAATCGGAGTTCAGTATTTCATCTAGAGTAACATACGATTGGCTTGCAGCCGATCGTGACTGCGTTACGTTTTTTATTTAATTTTGTAGCTAGTTTTATTATGAATTACATATCTTTTTTGTATATTTTTACACATTGGCAAATTAAATATATTTGACGAAATTTATTATGACGTGTGAGGTGTGACTGACTATATTATATATGAAATACTTTTGTTTTTAATAAAGCTATCCTAGTGAACTATCCTAAATCTAAGTATATTGAACGTGTTTTATTCAATGTTCCCAAATCTACTACGGAAATTCGAAATCTACTACACTTTTTGAAGACGATCTGCTACTAAAATTTTCGAAAGGGGAACAACCCTGGCATCGGCCAGGTCACGCCACAACACAACTGAAAGAACAGACAGAAACTTCGCGTTCGCATTGACTCTCTTCATTCGATTGCGAGCGCATCGACTCCGAATCCAATTCAACGTAAAGATTTTTTCTGCAGAGAAAAAGTTCTCCCAAAATTTTTTAAACGCCAACCAGAACTCACCAATCCATCGACAAAAAAATCTCTAAAAGTTCTACACACGCTTGTCGAGGCAGCAAAGGAGAAAAATGCCGCGCAAGAAGCAGCTGCAGCACGTAAGTAAAAACAAGACAGGCATTTTGTTTCCGTTGGAAAAAAAAGAGTGTGAAGTCGAAAAGTTTTTTCTTTCTAAGAGGCGCGTGCGAGAGTGTGTGCGATGATTCGTACTTGTGTGCAAATCTGCAAAGTTGGGATTTTATAAGGCTGTCAATGGCAGTTCGGGCTGGTCAAACGATCTACCATCGCGTTCGTTATCAGAATTTACGAGATAACGCGAAAACGAAACGTGATAGAAGATACACCCGCCGGGAGCTAAGGGAAATAAGTGAAAAGAGTCACCGTACAGTGTAGAGGGAGCGGACTCTTCTAGAAGTCAAATCGCAGGTCTTGGCGGCGGAGCACATAGGCACGGCTCAGTCAAAAGTCAATCTACAATCCAATCCAGTCGGAGTCGCAGTCCGTGTAGTCTGTTCGTAGCGCGGTCGCGGTGTGTGAGTTACGTCAAGCCGATAATTTTTTTGCTAACAAAACGCAGGAAATCTGGTTAAATTGTGTCGACTTTCAAGAGAACGTGCAGCTGGACGGAATAATGTTCGAAATGGTAAAAAATACTCGTGCATCGCACGGCTTGAAAAAAGTTTTCTGCGTCGGGTGTTTTGGTTCTTTTTTTTTGTTCCGCGTGCGTTCGGGTTTTCTCTGTTCGATCGATCCTTATTCGATCAACTGCCAAGCTACCGTAAAGCTACCGTAATGTTTGCTGATGTCAATTTATCGAATTTACCGAAAAACTTCAAAAAGCTGTTTAGACAATGGCAAATATTCCAATAGCCAAATGTCCCAATCATTCGAGGGGAAAAATCAAAACATAACCAAAAAATTGGGCTTAAAATTACGTGTGCAGACGAAAAATATACAATTGTCTCGGTCACGCGCAAGGCAGTTGCAGCCTCGCAGCAGAGTGATGCACCTAAAAGTTGAACTAATATGAAAGCGGCATTCTATGCAGAATTTCTATTAATTAGTAATGAAAGTTGTTCTTTTATTTACGTTTCTGTCCTGTAAATAGAATTTGATATCGATTTGATTGATCGTCCGGGTCGCGGGGATTTGCGACAGATCTAAATTAATGTGTGGAACGAAAGTCTGGCACGGCAGACCATCCGCAGAAACTAAATTTTCTGGGCAGACCACGTGAGTTTGGTTGGTATTGAATTATTTATCGGCTCAATATTCTTCGCAGGCAGGTCAATCGGTGCACCGCAACTAATGCTTTTGGAAACCCGCTTTCCATGAATTATTTGTGATTTCGAAATTTTTTCCCGCTAAATTTTCGAGATAGCGAAATGTGCCGGCCGATACTTGTCACACGTGTTCCTGCTATCTCAACGTCAAATGATTTTTGGAGCCAACATTAGTAGCAAGTCTCTTACTCTGACCGGTCGCAAGGCGCCACATGGTAAATGACTGGTATCAGCTGTCAAAGAATACTGGAAAAAATAATACTGTTTAACGACACTATATCGATTTAATGATTTGTTTTTTGACTAATTTAGAATACATCCTCCAGTTCAGTATAAGTTCTTCACAAGACGCGATATTTTATCATTTCCTTCTCGATTATTCGTCTCCTTGTATTTTCATTCAAATGAGCTTGTTTCAAAATTTTTTGCTCTGGCTTCGTCAAGATACGAGCGAATCATAATCACTTTCGTCTTAGCATTTCGAATAGCTATCTTCTGGATTGCCTCATTGCCCTTCATCGTTTGCTCATAATATCCCTGAAATCATTACCCAAAGAATATCTGCCGTTCGGGTTTTACAATAATTGGTACGTAGGTAGGTTGCTACTTAAGGCTTGAGATACTTAAGACAAATACAAAACAAATGTTTATAATATAATCGAAGATATAAAACTGTCAAAAATGGCTTCATTGTTTTTCAAAATATTCTCCATAAAGATCAACACACTTTTGCATGCGTTTAAACCAATATGCGAAACAATTTTCCATTCCGATTTAGGTATACCTCCAAAACACTTGATTTGAATGCATCGACCGCTTCTGCACGCGTCAAAAAACGATGACCTATCAATTTGTTTTTGGTCTGCGAGAATAATTCCAAATCAGGTACAACGGATGACCCATCAATTGATGTTTTGAATGCTCAAAAACGTTTTTGTTTGAGCTGATCTGGGAGAGCTTGCATTATCATGGTGGAGAATGATTCGTCTTCGGCAATCGCTGATATAGAAAACCAATCGGTTTCCCTGATTTTTCCGAAAAATTCTGGCAATCAAATTCTGGTGTACCATTCAGAATTCATCGTTCTATGTTGCTCTAATGGAACAGTGGCGCCATGTCCAGTTACTCCGAAAAAACAGGCGACCAATCGCTTCGAAGTGCTTCGTGCTCGAACATCTTTTATTGGATTTGGTTCGTCTTGAAAGACCCATACAGTCGATTGTTGTTTAGTTTCGGGTTCATATTCATAAATCCATGATTCGTCGCCTGTTACGCATCTATAAGATCGTAACAGAAGCACCGCGATTGAATTTTGTCAATATATCTTCGCACCAATCGAAACGAGCTTTTTTTTTGAGCGATTGTCAAATTATGCGGTATCAAACGCGTACACAAATCTTTTTGATAGTCAAATGTTTATGCAATATTGAATTTATGCAAGTGGAATAAATATCCAGGAACGCCTCTATAACATGGTATGTCACATGACGATCTTGCAATATCAGTTCACGCACAGCATCGATGTTTTCTGGTACAATTGCCGATTTTGGACAACCTTCACGAAATTCGTTCTGTAGCGAAGTGCGACCACGATTGAATTCAGAAAACCAGCGAAGTACGATGGCTCGAGATGGTGCTTCATCACCAAAAGTCGAAGCGAATTGATCGGCACACTGCTGTTGGTTTAATCCATGTCGAAAGTATGACAACACGTTCAAAATACGTTCACCACTAAAAATGGCACTTTCCACAATTTATACGTACCGAACTGATAAAAACAAGTCTGTAGTAGAGTCACTGTATAAGAACTAACACAAACATCCACTATCTTGAGTACGGACAATGACCGCTTTTGGTACCTTTTTAGTACTCTTGAACCCTGCGAACTCCAAAGTTCGCAGGTTTCTTAAATGGCATAGTTTTAGTGTGTATACGTGTAGCAGATGGATTTTGATTAACGTTTCACGGAATCGAGATACATATGTCTCATGAAATGTCAACTAAATACAGCGTTTATCCACTTTAGTGGAGATAAAAATGAAAAATCGGACAACTGCAAAAAAATTTCAAATCACTGGTTTCAAATGAAACACACATTGTCCGTACTCAAGATAATGGATGTTTGTGTTAGTTCTTATACAGTGACTCTAGTCTGTAGCAGCTATGATCCACTGGTATAAGGATTTTTCTCGGATTAAGTGCTGAAATGTTGCAAACCACTGCTCGAATACGCTACGTTGCGGCTATTTTTTTGACAGATTGCGCTATTTTGCGGCTATTTTTTGACAGTACTCACTTTACAGCTAGTCGGACTGTCTCTCAGACCAAAGTCTAAATTGTATGTTACATTTTCCATCCCTCTCCATTTGGATTTCCTAGCCGCTTTAAAGCTGCAAAAATAGCCAGTGTCATAACAGCATTACCCTGCGTCTACACTGACAATTTCTTTGGCAACGGCATTATTGCCATACACAAATTGACAGTGTAGACGCATCAAACGCGTGTGGCAATAATGCTCTCACCATTGCCATGGCAATTTTGAGAATAATATTGCCTGAAAACGGAATGGTTTGACAAAAGTTAGCTTCATTTGTTAACAGGTAAACTTAGGTTTGTTTGGCTTGATCGCAAAATGAGTGAAAATAATTGAACTTAAGAAAAAAATATTGAATTAATTCAATTAATCAATTGTTTTCGAAGCTATGACACTTCGAATTAACTCGCTCAAATGAAAATTGCCTGGCAATGAAATACTACTATTTGACATTTAACTCAAAGGTCTGTTCTATTTGACGGGTGTAGTGTACACCTTCTACACTTTTTGCACTGGCTCTCAAGCTAGTGCAGGAAAGTGTAAAAGGGAGTGGCGGGGAAGGAACAAGAACACTATTTGAGGTTGAGTTTGTGTCATTGATTTGACGTCAAAGGCTGTTTAGAAAATCGGGTGCAAGAAAGTGCAACTTACACCGGGCAAAAGGAACAAACCAATTGCCAGATAAATTGTCAGTGTAGACGCCGGGTTAGTGTACACTAGAGTCACTTCATACGAACTAACACAAACATCCATTATCTTGAGTACGGACAATGTGTGTTTCATTTGAAACCAGTTCATTTGAAATTTTTTTTTGCAGTTGACTCGATTTTTTATTTTAAGGATCTCCACTAAAGTGGATAAACGCTGTATTTAGTTGACATTTCATGAGACATATTTCGATTCCGTGAATCGTCCATCAAAATCCATCTGCTACACGTATGCACACTAAACTATGCCATTTAAGAAACCTGCGATTTTTTAAATTCGCAGGTTTTTAGTACTAAATATGTACCAAAAGTGGTGATTGTCCGTACTCATGATAGTGGATGTTTGTGTTAGTTCTTATACAGTGACTCTAGTGTACACTGGGTCAAGAGCAGGGGTCTGTCCAATGTGCAAGCTATAGCTGCTATTTAGCTGCTTTTGTGTCTCGGCTAACAGTCATTCCGGTACTTAGCCGAGACACAAAAGCAGCTAATAGCAGCTATAGCTTGTAAAGGGTTTTCCAATAAGGACTTGACAACTTTGAATTCAATTTGTGAACGCACCCTTTCACTAATCATCGAACTGTCACTGTCAATTTATTCAGTAAACTAAACATTTTTGTCATGGTAAAGTACACGAAGGAACAACGTCTGCAAATTAAATTATATTATTTTGAAAAAAGTTGTCAAGTCCTTATTGGAAAACCCTTTCCAATAGGGACTTGCCAACTTTGAATTCAATTTGTGAACGCACCCTTTCACTAATCATCGAACTGTCACTGTCAATTTATTCAGTAAACTTAACATTTTTATCATGGTAAAGTACACGAAGGAACAACGTCTGCAAATTAAATTATATTATTTTGAAAAAAAGTTGTCAAGTCCCTATTGGAAAACCCTTTACATTGGACAGGCCCCTGGTGTAAGTTCTTCTTTAGAATCTGTCAAATTTGAAAGCTGTATGCAAATAACATTAACTTTTTAAATTTAAGAAACCACTGCTTTGAATGAAAACTTGCAAGAATATTGAATGGCAATAAATTTGCATTGATAAAAGTAAACAAATAAAGCAAATAAAAAAAATCTGAATTTTAGCTGTCATACTTGACCATCGCTAAAAATTGAGAAAAATCATACTTTATATACCAAACTACAGTTGCATCTATTGTACACATCTTTCATGCCTCGACTTAAGTTCCCAGTAATGACACTAAAATGAATATCAAATAAAGCTATAGACTTAGATAATTAGCCCTTTTCCGGAATAGACCAAGACCGTGTACTGAAGAAGAATCAGATCAGGCACCACAACACATCAGACTGCAGTTTATTTCCAAATCGAACGACCAAGCGTGTGTTTTACAAGATTTTTCGTTTTTTTTACAAGATTTTTCGTTACTTTTTTGTTTGTACTTTAAGAACTAAGGAAAAAAAGAATTGAAATTCAATTGTTTGATTCTATCTAATTTTTTTGTTATTTTTTGCAAAAATGGTGTCTGAGTCCTCTTTGAAAATTTATATCTCTGGTTACCTTCCTCTATCCTGGAATAATAAATTAGGGCTTATTTTAAAAGGTGAGGTTGTAGCAAAACTATCCTTGAAATTTTTTTTTTCAATGATAACGATTTTGTCATTTATCCTTAAATACCTATCTCACAACATGAATCAAAGAATAATAGATTGCGACACACGCACCTTTTGTGACGTATCTAATGGTGATTTCTTTTCTGCAAAAAAATGTGACCCGTTTCTGCCCTCAATTTTTGTTCTAGCACTTCCGCTGTTCAATTCTGAATTTTTTTTTGACCTGCTAGAAAAAGGGGTTTGAGTCCGTGGCTAAAATTGACCTGAAAACTCGCATTTCTTGCCCCGAAAATTTCGGCGGTGCAACTCCTTTAACCTCAAATGTGCGTAAGAAACGATGAAAATAAGAAAAAAATATCCTACGACAACAAACGATTTAAAAGCTTAAATTAAACTGTCCAACGGGTCATACGGTAATTAGAAATCATACGGAGTGTAGTGAAAATTTATTTAAATTTTAATAATAGCTTTTTGACCTGAAAGCGTTCTATTGTAAATTGACCTGTGGGACGGAACTGTCAAAAAAGAGGGCAGAATTGCAATAATTTTGCATCTTTACAGGTCACATTTTTTTCAGAAAAGAAATCACCATAAGAGCGTTCGACTATACTGCATTGTCGACTATATGTCTTTACTATGGCCGCGGTCCGAATTACACTCACGGTGCTTACATTACCAACAATGCTTACAGTCGGTCCGAATTGTATGCACGCTTACGACGCATATAATTCGGACCGATCGTGTGCTCACAGTGTACTCACAGTGCCTATGCTCGAAACCGTGAGTAGTGTAAGCGTCAGAAAATTACCCCTCCATGCAAATCGTATGCATCGTGAGCGCAATTTGGACCGGTTGTATGCGTGCCAAAAGCGCAGAAAACGTAATTCGGACCGCGGCCATTATGTATCGCCTTAGCAACCGTTTGTTTGTTTGAATAACTTTCGATTACTATATCTCACGAACCAGTTCCAATTTAAAAATAAAATTCGGTTTCTGTATAAAATTTGACAAATAAAATAATTTTTTTTAAGGAGGTGATGAAGCATGGAAGTGGAAGAGATAATTTTTTTTTGGAAATACAGAAACTGCGAGTATAGGGCGAGAAATATCAGCAATCTATGAAAACATTGCCACATTGTCGAAATATTGCCGCCATCCATTAATCGCTCCACTAATTTTAGCAATAGTCGTCGGATAATTAATTGTTTAAAAAATTGCTCGTGTACAAGCACTTTTACGACTGGGATTTGAGCGAAGTTATCGGATAGTACTCTTGAACGCATGTTTTAAGGGCTTTGTATGGACCCGAAGGAGTAGACCGATTGGCCCGTTAACGAACCTACGTTAAAATTACAACCATAAGTTCAGATTCTAAATGGAGTGTGGGTTTTTTTTATAAACCTTTTGCCTTGCCCCTCCTCACCCTGGAAGAAGTTCTATGGGCGCCCTTGACACTAACCCGTTCTTTTTGCGCGCCCTGAACTTTTTTTACACTAGCTCTTGAGCGAGTGCAGAAAAGTGTAAAGGGTGAATGGGGAAGGAGCAAGCTTACTGTTTGAGTATGAGTTTGCGTCATCGCTGTGACGTCAAATGTTGTTTAGAAAAGTTAGTGTAAAAAAGTGTAAAAGGTGCATGCAAAAAGAACAGACCTATTGTGTCCTCATACATTAATTTAATATATCCCCAAGCAGTGTCGACGAAATTGTTTCTCGAAAGTGCACTTTATACATATGTATAACTCGTATCGAATCCGACTTCCATGTTATGAACAAATCCCAAATCTTAGTTTACCTATTTTCGCTTTTGAGCTGTGGCTAATTTCATTCGATCAATTCCAAAATATTTCCGTTAATATGTCAGAATAACGATCTAAATTAAAAAAAAGCTCAGAGCTAGTAGTACAGTACTCTCCCGGTAATGTGAACAGAATAAAACCGGACGCGTTCACACTAGCGGGAGTGTTCACGTTAATGGAAGTATAAAATCCAACGCAATTTTAGACAGAAAAAGACTTAAGTTTGAATTTCAAGTGTAAGTTTTAATTAATAATATAATACATAGTAATTTATCCCAGGTAACGGACAAATTTAAAATTGCATCTTTAAGGGAAATTTTTTTCAATGCATTCCTGATTCCGCCGTTTCCGTTTCTAATAATGTAGCTTAGGGGCTATTTCTATAATATAGCTTAGTAAGTCTCAGTGCGTTCTGTTGCATGGGCTGAATTAGTTGTGTTACGTGCGGAGGCATGAACATAACTGATATGAGGCCATCATTGCTTATAAGTTGTTCTGCTCGAGGGTGTGATGGAGCATTGTCCAAAAGAAGCGCTTTCTCTTGTAGTCTTTTTTCTCGTAAAAAACATCGCACCTGCTATGAAATGAATTCATGCGAAAAAATCATGCTGTGAGCCAATGCAAAAGAATTTTTTCTTAATGCTAGGCATACCTCATGTACGAACTGTTGAAAAAACCAATTTTGGAAAATGCCTGCAGTCATCCATGCGTTTTTCGAGTGTCTATAAACTACAGGATTCTCTGCTTTTCCAATCACCAGCAGCTTTAATTTATGAGATCCTGAAGCTTTTGCGCAACCAAGAAAAGATATTCTTTGTTTCGCCGTTTTCATACCAGGAGCTGTTTTTTGGTCAATAGAAACATATGGTACGTCTTGCTTGGTAGAAGCTGCCAGAATAGTCCTGACTCGTTTGCATTGTAGATTTGATGGTCATTTAGCTGACGTTCTTCAATACGTCTTGCTAATCTGTATCGGTATGTTCACGTTAACGCTTGTTCACGTTACCGGGAGACTACTGTATTTTTATAAACAACTTTAGATTACATTATATTCTGAACTAAATGTACAGGGACGTAAAATTTGGTTTGTGTATATAGGACTACAAATGGAGTCCATCAAATGTAAAATTTTTGAGGAGAGAGTTGGAGCCGCGTCACGCGTATGGTCACGTTGGTATGGTGCTAGCTTATCGAAACTGCAAAGCCAGCGGTTTCTAGTCTTGGTTCTTCGTTGCTTTTAGTGGCTAGAGCACTTGCCTTCGGTGCACTTGGTACCAGTTTCGAATCTGCTTGGTGACAAGTAGGTTTCGAAAATGGTATTGGGTGCCGGACTACCGGCTGTAAATGAGTACCTGAATTAAAATCGGGGTAATAATCACGGACGAGCGTGTGGCTCACCACTTCACCTCCTAATGTTCCGTTGGTTTCGTAATGAAGTAACTCTAGCATTACTTTAAGGCCTAGGCCCGATTTGGGGTGTTGCGCCATTGATTATTATTCTTCGTTGCTCAGTCGCCCTCATATCTTCCGTTGTCGGTTCTCCCGTTGATCCGTACTCACCCTTGCTGTAGTCTGGGTAGCTTAGTGGCTAGAGCACTTGCCTTCGGTGAACCTGGTACCAGGTTCGAATCTGTTTGGCGACAAGTAATTTTCAAGAATGGATTGAGTACCGGAGTACCAGTTCTTTCAGCTGTAAATGAGTACCTGAGTTAAAATCGGGGTAATAATCACGGACGAGCGTGTAGCTGATCACTTCATCTCCTTCGTAATGAAGTAGGCCTAGGCCCGATTTGGGATGTTGTATCATTGATTATTATTGTTCACCCTCGCTAGCTACACATTTCTCCCATCTCTCGGGCAATTTGTGGAAACCACGCCAAAAAAGTTCATTCTCTTTCGAAGCAAACCACTCATCAAGCCATTTTCGGACTTTCTATAAGACCTGAAGTGCAGCTCAGCGAGCGCGTCGCTCATCAACGAAAACTAGTGGTTGTCAGAAGGAGGGGCCAGGTCTGGTGAATAAGCGGGGTGGGGTAGTTGCGGATCACCTTGTCAAGTCATTGTTGATATTCCTTTTTTCACGCTGAGCACGGTGCAATTTGATTAATTTTTGGTGGTAGCGTAGCGGTGGGCATCGACAGTTTTAACAGGTTTTAAGAGCTCATAGAAGACGATACCCTTGTCGCTCAGGTCAAAATCACCGCCTTTGAATCGACGAAACCAAGCCCTGCCCGTTGATTCCGCTAAAACACTGTTACCATAGGCCTCCCCAAGCATTTGATGATTCAGCAGCCGTTTTCTTCAAATGGAAGCAAAAAAGCAGAGCTTCCCGCATATGTTCGTTTTCTGGCAAAAAACTAGACAGCATAGAACAACCGTATGTTGTTGAATGAAATTTGTGGCGATGTGCACTGATTTATATTTACAACTAATGAACCCTTAAATAAAACATACTGCAGTCACAATCGGCTGCAAGCCAATCGTATAATACTCTAGATGATACTGAACTCCGATTTATATTGTAGTTGGGGCTAAAGTAGAATTACGTATGTACATGTTGTATGTCCTTTATTAAGGACCTCTATTCAGTTGCTACTTGAAACTTAAAAACAATATCATAAATGTTTAAAATCATTTCTTGAACTGGGTGTGCCATCGGGAATAAAATGGCATTTTTGAAGGACATTCACATGTGAGGTGCAGGAAGGACTCACTCGATTTTTTATATATTTATCCCTTTCCTTGGAACCATCCACAAATTAATGTATACAAAATTTCAAATTCGTAGTTTGACGCGTTCAAAAGTTATGGGAAAATATTGTTGAATACGTATCTTAAGGATTTTTTGTATGGAAGGTACCAGAAAGAGTGAAAGGGTTTCGCTAACCCATTTTCACTCAAAACTAATTTGTACAAAATTCTAAATTTACAGCTAAACGATTACTTGAGTTATAGTGAGTTCCATAAATTAAGTGAAGACATTTTGAAAGGATATTTGTATGGCTGTTACGCGAAGGACTAATAGGATTTTTTTCAAAGATATACATTTAACTTCAACTATTGGAAAACAAACGTATACAAAATTTTAAACAAACAGCGGAAATGGTTGTGAAGCCATCGACAAATTTTCTAGAACACTGTCTTTTCAAGTTTTTTTTTTGTATGGAAGCTACTCGAAGGAGTCAAGAAATTTCACTGACAAACGCAGTCTAACTTCCTTTTTGCTTAAATCTTATTTGTACAAAATTTAAACTTCGTGGCTAAACGATTTCTTGAGTTAAAGTGAGTTTCGTGAATTAAATGAAGATATTTTAACAAGATATTTGCATGGCAGCCACTCGAAGGACTAATAGGATTTTCTTCATAATCATACATTTAGCTCCAAATATTAAAAAATTAACGCATACAAAATTTCCAAGTCGTACTTTAAACCCTTATGAAGCTATCGGCCAATATTCTTGAATACGTGTTTTAAGGACATTTCGTATGGCAGCTACCCGAAGGAGTGGGACGATTTTGCCCGTTAACAAACTTAGCCTTACAAATTCAACCAAACACTCAGATTCAAAATTTCAAGATCCTAGGTGAAGGCGTTCTTGAGTTAGCGTGTTCACGGACAGACAGACGGATGGACGGACGTCATACGGATGGACGGACGTCAAACGGATTTGAGGTTTTTGGCCACAAAGGCTTGGTTCTATGCGTTACATAATTTTCGGCTGGATCAAACTTATAATACTCTATATGATTTCATCTAGAGTATAAAAATGACTTCTCTAGGTTGCTTAACACGCTCACTAACGTAATGTATCTGTCAACGATCGTTTTAAGCTTATACACCTGGTATACTATTAGTGCGACATAATCGTGTTTAAATATTCCTATTCAGCCTCAGTTGCTAAGAAAGGCTCGAGGCGCCACTGGAGTAAGTAGTAAGAAATGAAATTATGCACATAAAGTGAATTATTTTGACAATAAAATACACGGTGCTGTATATCATGAAGTATAAGTTTCCATCAGACGTAGGTATGTGGCCCCGAAAGAGTCATATTCAACAAGAAATAATAATTATGAAAAAAATATATTTTCTTATTTCACAAAAAAGCACGTCTATACAGTACTGAATTTGAGAACAGGTTGAGTACTGATATTCGCTATTAAATCGCTTTCCGCTAACATAATTCAGTCAGTTCCCAAAATGTTCCGTTCGAGCCTTTCATCTTTCAGTATTGTAAGGAGTTATGAGTTCAGCTCGAATACGGCTGGAGTACAGATGTTTTATGCCGTAAGAAGTATTTTTTAGTTGAAGTTTCTTAGTTCTTTCTTCTTGCTGAATCTCAGCCATCTACAAGAGAAACAGACCGGCATCTTTTCACAACTCCAAATAGCCGACCATTCTCCATAAGATACAAAATTCAATAACAGCTTTTTCATACATGTGTACTAATTCTCTTCTTAAATTTTCTTTTCGATTATTTCTCGCCATGTATTTCTTGGACGACGCTAGACACATCTTCCTTCTGGATTACAGTCGGTTCGAAATTGCAAATGACTTTTTCAAGGATTGTCATTGGAGATGCGTGAATTGATGAAATTCAATTCGCATTCTCTGAAAAGATGTCATTCTTTAGCTATTGCTTTTGCTTTTCAATTGTGATATGCGCTCTACAAAACATATGACAAAGTGTTAAATTTTCCTTGAATGGAATTGTTTGGCAATTTTCAAATTAATCTATCGATCCGTAGGGCTGTTTTACTTTTAATGTTTTCGAATTTGGTAAACTAACAAAAATACAGCTTCATATATAGCATATACTATATGTACCTAATAGTACACATATACCGTGATGTATGATTCTACAGAAAACGGTACTTTATGGATTTTCTATGTCAAAATCTTATTACATTACTACATTACTGCGGAAAATTTCTTCAGATTGTCGGGGAAAATCTTATCCGCTCGTACTGGGTTCAATACGCTCTAACCCATTCCGTGTTCTTAGTAAACAACTAACAAATTCCTTATTTGTTTCGACTCATGCATCTCTCAACACTTTGCAGCTTTCCCTGATCCCATAAGAAAATGTGATATCTACGTTGTTTCTCCGGAGCATTTCTGCTGCGCATGGAGAAGGCGTTTTTAACACCCACAATAGTGGAGGAGACATGGTATCCCAAAAGAGAGTAAAAAAAATTCTCGTTTCCAAGAATTTGACATCTATTCCACCAACTGGTCTGAAAGGAGAAAAATGCGCGCAATTTTTGCCCCAAAAATTTTAATTATTAAGCCAGCTGATCGAAACCATTTCATTGCAGAATGCATTTTTCCTGAAATTTTCGAATTCTTTTGAGATTAATCGGTTTTAACAATAAACTGCTGGATTTTGGGTGTGGCATTGTAACGAAGATTATTGATTTTCAAACATATATTTCTGATGTCTTATATGTCAGAGGAGTAGGTCTTTCGAAAGTTGTCTGTTCAAGGATCGGTCGGGTATATAATTTCTGTGTGCAGTCTCGTTAAGACGTTTTCTATGAGAACCACAGCAGTAGTATTAGAATAAAATTTGAAATAAAAAATAAGATAAATTCATTGTGACTACTAAGTGCTGTGTATTTAGTAAACATTCACTTCTGATTCTAATTTTTGTTTATTTAATGTTTTCGATTCATCTTACAGGCTAGTAAGAAAAGTTTTGTTAAGGAAGAAGATGACTTCGACGATTCTTCCGGTTCAGACTTTGATGAAGACGACGATCCAGATAAAATAGAAGTTCCAGGTAAGTGTAGAATTTATTTGCTGTTAAAATATCACTTAAAAGTTTCCGTTCCTTCCTGAAATTCATTTTCTGAATATGTACTTTTAAGTGCATAGCAATTACACAAATACATACATGGTACATTGGCAATATCGACTGTATCTTCTCTTTTTGCTTTATTTCAGAATTTATAAGCTACTATACGAACTTAAAATATTTACTATATGCTGACTGTGGAAGTGGAAGTGTTGCTTAGAGATAACATTTCGAAAATTTCACATAAACCAAACAGCGATGGAGGTGCTGTCTTTTCCTATCTTATGATGTCTTGGCCACTTCTTATACCTCTTGTTCTGATTTGCATAAGATTTGGTTGGGTGCTTGTGTTTCGGGACAATATGCAGTAAAGTTGCACAGGGGTACTATTGATTTTGCTTACAAATTTCACTCGGTTCGATGTTATTAATGTCTGAAATAATAATGTATTCCAGCAGCTGTGATACGGTATTGCAGCTTCTGTGGTGATACAGTGAGGAGGGTCGATTGGAAACATGTATCGCATTATTAATTGTGCAAAGAACGATAAATTTCTTGATATCGTATACTAATATGCATATGCGTTATGCAATAAATATCGATTTGTTTAATTATTAAGCGTTGTTCGTCCTGAATTCGTTTAAGTACTTCACCATAATGAGCACGTGTAGTTTTTATGGTCACGCCAAAATATCCACGTGTTATAAAAATTGAAGAGAAATGTCAATGCGTAACATTTAGCGCTGTCTCTCATTGGTAGTATCACGTGCGAGTTTAAGTAATTATTGTAACGGCATATTTCCATAAATATTTTAGTATTTTCATTACCGTGGAGAAAACGCACAATATGTTGCAGGGGAATGTATCCATTCATTATTATTATGTTGATGTGTTATATTTTCAGAGAAGAGCACTTTTATCATATTATCCATTATGCATGTATACGTATTCTGTCCCCAATCTTGTATTTAGACTCTGATTTTAAGCGACTACTTTTAGCTTCAATTATTATTATTATTATTAGCTTTATGTGTGTGATCATGAGGACGATACCGTTTTTAACCTATTTTTCTTTACGAGATTAATATTGAGAAGCTTTGACTCGATATCTGCATGTGTTACCAGTTACTTACTTGGAGTATCTTACCATCCCTAAATTTGTACTGCCCATGGTGTGCTCTAATTGCATTTTACCCTTTTACTTTTAATCGCGATTTTTTCTGGGAGCTCCTGTGCTTTTTCTTTGCTTTGGTGGAGTGCGATACAGCTGTGATCTCTTCATGTAGTTTTACTATCTCATTACGGAACAAACAGTTTTTTGCCTTAAGGGGGTCGTCTAGTGTGAAGGCAGTTTTTTTAATGCTTTTTTGGGGAATTTTTTTCTTATAAACCTTTAAAATAAAATAATTTATAAATTGTAAATCATTTTTAGTAACATTTAAACAAACTGTGTGAATTTTTTGAAGTCATTATATAGAATATAGTCGGAGATACACCGCCCAACAGGAACACATAAAAAGAGGTGCTCCACTGCTGCCATGATTCCGGCCGTTCTGCTTATCTCAAATCAAAAAACCAAACGCTATTTTAATCGTGAGGCTTGAGGCTCTACGTGGAACCAAAATAAAGTTAGAATACCAAAAACTAATATTTTTTGTTACGCTTTACAAAAAAAATTTAATTTTTCGTGTTTTTTTGCGGTCTATATTATAGCTGATAAAAAGAAAACTAACGAAGCAATCTTAATTATTTTAGTTCAACGTGTAGTTATATATGTATTACAGATGCTGTATAAATTTGAGCAGAACCAATCAAATAGTTTTTGAGATATCATGGCAGCAGTTTAAAAAAATCGTGTTTTGTAAAAAACGCGTTTGAAAGTTGTTACATATAATTTATAACAAGAAAATGACCGATTGACCGACGGCTGTAACTTTTCAACGGCTTCAAATTTCGAAAAATTCTTTTACCCACGTCTTCTATACATGTCTTAGGTGTGATTTATGAAAAAAAAAATCGTTTTTTTTGGTCTGACACACTAATTGGACAGACGAATAAGCAAGGTATTGTCTGTTAGACGTCGAATATCCTTCCATTTTCTTACAAACGCGAAAGATATGATCATCCCACTGCCGAAGCAGAACATACGAATTATTAAACAATGACACGGCGCACAATGTGGCATTTGCCCGATCTAGCTGGCCAAAAATTTTTTTTCATTGTCAATTGAACTTAAAATAAGGTATTATTAAGTTATTATGAAGTAATAATAATATTAGAACATATTTTCTCGAAAAAAAAAAATTTGGTGGAAAATAAATATTTATAATTTTTTTGGTGAATGTTTTCACATCACATTTTTAACTGAAAATACTATTATATAATAGTTTTCCGGGTAAGATACCATTTGTTTTAATTTTTTTGTAACGTTTCGGACTCGAGTGACACCTGTTCAAGACCTTTACCAAGGATTGAGTCCTTCATCCTTGCTAAAGGAATATTCAAGATACACATATTTCCAATTTCCGTTATCAACATAAACTGTCATAAAATCTAAATACGCAGATTTACGCAGAAAATTTTTGTGATTCCTTATGAATGAATATTTGACCTTCATATTGTCACATAAATTTTGACGGAGTCGTGCGGAGTTAAACAACTTTTTCAATTTTGAAAATGGAACTTTTCCAAAAACTCAATTTATACCAAAATTTAAAACTATCTAGTTCAAAAACTATATATCCTAAAAAAAACCATAAATTGTAAAAATCAAATACATACCTGCTACTTCAATATCCATTTTTCAAAATTTCTTAATTTTCCTTTAAAATCACGAAAAAATTATGTGGACGCAGTTAGTTTTTAAGATAGATTTTTCTGTTAGAACTGATCTTTTACGAATGGATACTTTGAGCTGAGTCCACGGCTTTTATAGTAAAATCAGGTAAAAATAAACCCTTCCTGAAACTCCCTAATTGGACATAAAATGCAGGTTGACATTTGCATGTTTGGAAAACCGAGTTTTGGCCAGCTAGATCGGGCAAACGCCCCACTGTGCGGCGGTCAGTACGGGTCACTGGTCAATGGGAGATACGCGGTCAACCTGGGTATTCCCTTAAAGCGTCTTCCCACCATGAATTTTTTTTATTTTATTTTTTTATTTTTTAAAATAAATTTTGAAATGTTACGCACATTTTAAGCCATTGGCGGTATGGAAAATCGCAAAATTAACGAAGTTACAGCTACGTTTTCTGCATGACAACCGACGAGAGCCGTTTGGCTACAGCAAGCAAGCTTTTTTTCTTTTGCGTTTATCTCGAAACTACACTTTTCGGAACTCGTAACTAGATATCTCATAAACTGGTGGGCCGATGGCTGTGAAATTTGAACACAATACTTTTAGAAATAGTATAGAAAGAGTAGCGTAGGATTTTTAAGATTGCTACATTATTTTTTTTTTTATTGAGGTTTTTTTTTCGGTAAAAAATCAATTTTTTTTCTTCTGCTCACCATAATTTAAAAAAAAAAAAACGCTACGCTACATTCTAACTACACTACCCACGAACAAGCCCATTTTACTTTATTATTTTAATAATTAAGTATTGTGATTGATTTATAAAAAAAAAAAATTTGCTACCCTCAAAATTTTTATTTTCACGTTTCATAACTAGTAGACGCGAAAAAAGCAATAAAAATTTTCAGTCCGTCTGTCCGCCGTACGCCGTACGGCGTCCGCCGTACGCAAGATCGTTTGGAGGCTCGTAGCTGCCAAACGATATGAGATATTAAATTGAAATTTTTTTAACGAATAGACGGGGTAGGCTCCTTGAAGTGACCAAATTTTAATTTTAGGGGTGGGGGTGTGAGGGGGAAGGAGGGGGAAGTGTTTTAGGCCGAAAATTTTGGTTTCTAGATCTCAGTAACCCCTAATGATAGGAAGCTGAAACTTGGAATTTCTATAGAGCTCTGATAGTAGACCCATTTGCAGAAAAATTGTCAATATTGATCAAGGGGTGTGGGAGTGGGGGGAAATGTAATGCGTCCGAAACCCAAAAAAGGCGAGATAGACACATTCTAAAATCCATATCTCCTAAACCGTTAATGGCACACCATTCAAACTTAACAAATATTTGTAGTTATACTAGGAGAACAGAATGAAGAAAAATTTTGGGTGGGGGAAGTTGTGTATGGGGGTGGGGGGGGGGGGGTGAAAAACTTTAGATTACGATATCTCATGAACCAATTGCTCTAGAAAAATAAAATTCGGTTTGGGTATAAAGGTCGACAAATAAAGATTGATCAAAGTAAAATTTTTTAAGTGGGAGGTGGAGCATAGAAGTGGAGGGGATGAGAATTTTTCAAATCAAACACATTTCATATCTCAAGAACAGTGTAAGATAGATGCTTAGAATTTTTACCAGAAGTAGCGCTAGCTAAGCTCTAGTAGGGAAAAAAGTTTTGGGGTTGAGGATGTAGAGGGGAGGGTGGGGGAGGGTGAAAAGGAAAAAGTTCCGATGCTTATATCTTGAGAACCTGTAATGATATAAGCCTTAAACTTGGTATTTAGATAGAGCTATAGTAGCGGAATGTTGGAAAAATAATTTTTTTTTTAGGGGTAGTATGCTACGGGGATAGGGGTTGTTTTTCCTAACTATTAAACGGTTCATGCTAGAAAGTTGAAACTCGGTGTGTATATGTAAATCAACTAGAAAAGTAATTGTGATAAAAAAAAATTTGAATATTCATTGGCGTTCAGAAGGAGGGGGGCAAAAAAAAATATTTGTAAATATAATAAATATAAAATGCATATATTTTCACGATTTTCGTCATATCTACTAGGTCTTTCCAAATATTGAATTCATTTTTATTCTACAGATTCTTCGTATGAATACCTAGAAAGTGTTTTCAAGGTTTTTTGAAATTCGACCCCTAAGGGTAGTGTGGTACAAGTGGGAGGTGTTTTTCCTATATATAGAACGGCTTAAGCTACAATGTTGAAACTCGGTGTGTATATCTAAATCAACTAGAATAATAATTTTGAATAAAAAAAAACGAATATCTATTGGCGTTCAGAAGTGGGGCAAAAAAAATTATCTGTGAAAATAGAATGGATATTTTCCCACGATTTTCGACATATCTACTACCTCGTCCCAAATAATGAATTTAATTTTATTCTATGTATTCTCCATATGAATACCAAGAAAGTGTTTTCAAGATTTTCTGAAAATTGACCCCTAAGGGGGTGTAAAGTGATTGTGTACTTTTTCATAAACTATTCCATATCTCTCAGATCCAATCAGATTTTCACTTCCATGATCTTGTTCTTTTTGATAGGTTTTCAGTCACATAGTAGCCTACACCGCATTTCAGAATTGAACGCGTTCCTTACTTCTGCCGGAAAAATAATAAAGTTACGCCCAGATTGTTGGCAGATTTTTTCTTTTACTTTATTATTTTAATAATTAAGTATTGTGATCGATTTTTAAAAAAAAAAAATTTGCTACCCTCAAAATTTTTATTTTCACGTTTCATAACTAGTAGACACGAAAAAAGCAATATAAATTTTCAGTCCGTCTGTCCGCCGTACGCAAAATCGTTTGGAGGCTCGTAGCTCCCAAACGCATTGAGATATTAAATTGAAATTTTTTTAACGAATAGACGGGGTAGGCTCCTTGAAGTGACCAAATTTTTAGGGGTGAGGGGGAAGCGTTTTAGACGGTAAATTTTGGTTTCTAGATCTCAGCAACCGCTTATGATAGGAAGCTGAAACTAGGAATTTCCATAGAGCTCTGATAGTAAACCCATTTGCATAAAAATTGTCAATATTGATCAAGAGGTGTGGGAATGGGGGTAAGTATAATGGGTCCGAAACGCAAAAAAGCCGAGATAGACACATTCTAAAATCCATATCTCCTAAACCGTTAATGGCACACTATTCAAACTTAAGAAATATTTGTAGCTATACTAGGAGAACAGAAAAATTTTGGGTGGGTGCAGTTGCGTATGGGGGGGGGGGAGTGAAAAACTTTAGATTACGATATCTCATGAATTAATTGCTTTAGACAAATGAAATTCGGTTTGGGTATAAAGGTCGCCAAATAAAAACTGATCAAAGTAAATTTTTTTAAGTGGGAGGTGGAGCATAGAAGTGGAGGGGATAAGAATTTTTCAAAAACAGCACATTTCATATCTCAAGAACAGTGTAATATAGATGCTTAGAATTTTTACCAGAAGTAGCGCCAATTGAACCCTTATAGGGAAAAAAAATTTAGGATGAGGGTGTAGTGGGTGAGGGTGGGGGAGGGTGAAAAGGAAAAAGTTCCGATGTTAATATCTTAAGAACCAGAAATGATATAAAGCTTAAACTTGGTATTTAGGTAGAGCTATAGTAGCGGCATGTTGGGAAAATATAATTTTCTTTAGGGGTAGTATGGTACGGGGGTGGAGGGTGTTTTTAAAACCGATTATGCTAGAAAGTTGAAACTCGGTGTATATATGTAAATCAACTAGAAAAGCAAATTTGATGAAAAAAAAATTCGAATATCCATTGGCGTTCAGAAGGGGGGCAAAAATTATGTTCAGTGAAAATAGAATGCATATTTTTCCATGATTTTCGTCATATCTACTAGATCTTCCAACATATTGAATTCATTTTTGTTCTATGGATTCTCCATATGAATACCTAGAAAGTGTTTTCAAGATTTTTTGAAAATTTACCCCTAAGAGGGTGTAAAGTTATTATATACTTTTTCATGAATGCTTTCATATCTCTCAGGTCTGATCAGATATCGAATATCTTTTAACTTCCACGGGCTTGTTTAATAAACACCTATTTACAAGTTTTTCTCCTTTTTCAACCTCTAGACCGCATTCCGGAATATGACCCAATTATATAATTCATATGTTACACCATATTCTAACCGCTTCCCGAACTTTTTGTTAGGTTTTCAGTTACATAGTAACATACACTGTATCCCCGAATTGAACACGTTCCAAACTTCTGCCCAGACTGTTGGCAAATTTTTTTCTTTTTTGATGCATATTGGTGGAGATTCCGATGACATCATATCCCCTCTCTTATGCGGAGGGCCTTCGGGGAAATGTGCACAGCGCCGCCATTTTTTTTTTTTTCTTAAAAAATTACTTCAAACATTTCTCAAATTGTAATATACCTTGTGTCCAAAAATTAAAAAAATCTCTTTTATACTTTCGAATTTATGAATTTTTTTTAAAAAAAACACGCATATTTCGAGCGTTCATGGTGGGAAGACGCTTAAATGTCCATAGCCGCAGTTGTGGGGATGCAAATGAGAGGGACTGTTATTCATCTTATTTGCGGGTGTCCGGCTTTAGCCGAAGCCAAACTTTGTGCATTAGGCAAACCTTTCTTTAATAACCTTGATAAGATCTCGAAAAATAAGATTGAAGAACTGTTTCTCTTTTTTTAACAGCTCCGGATGGATATGATAATTTATTTCATATTCCAGCTCCGAAGCGAGTTGTGTCAAAAAACGGCGCTTTCTGTGCTAATTGTGTCCAGTTTGATAAGTCACCACGTTTACCAACCAACCAACCAATTAGAACCAAAATAAACAAAATTTGGTTCACTTTCTCATCATCTTTTGCTTCTTCTTTAGTTGTTGCAGTAAGTTGTAGTAATAGTACTCTTCGACCTTGTTGACACCGTTTTTATTACTGTAATCGATTAAAAACATACCATCAGCATCTACAGAAAATTGTTCCAACCCTTTTCGTTGACTTCTGTTTAGACTCACGTTCATAGTGATGAACCCAAGTTTCATGTGCAGAAACCATTCTTAGAAAAATTGTAGCTTTTGCAGGAGGAACCATAGACACTGAATGAAATCAGTTCTCAAAATGTTGTTTTAGATTTTTCGTTTAATCTTTATAGATCTAAGCTAAAGGAAAAAAACTAAAACGAGTGCTTACAGAAATTGCGAATAGAAAAATATACATATACCTATTGTATTTTACAGGAGGTGGAAAGGATCTGGCAACAGCCGTCACGTATGCCAAAAACAGTATAAGTTCAAATAAATCAACCGGATTAAATATGCAGGCATCCGAAGGAACAAATTTGTCAGCACGGTCGTCAGGTAAAATGCCGGTTGGACTTGTTACAAAAACGAATACTGCCGGATATGATGTGATCAAACCCCCGATGACGCCAGGTACTTACAAACTAACATTATCCTACTAGAAACATAAACACAAAGTTTTGTTACTTGAAACAGGTACGATGCCGTATGGGATGGGTCCAAGTCATATGATGAATATGGGATTCTCTGGCTTACCGAATTATTACCAAGCTAATAATATGGCAGCGTCTTTGCTGGCGCAGAGTAAGTCGAATAATGTTGGTAGTAAAAGTAAGTTTTCCTTATTATTTCTTTATTTTTATTTTCATTTTCATTCTTTTTTCTGTATAATTAACTATTTCTTGAAAAATATCGAAACAGAAGACGGATACTGATCAATATAAACGTTCTTATCTTTACTTTATAATTTTTATTCATTTTTACTTTATTATTTATAATACAGTATTGTTATTGATTTAAAAAAAAAAAAATTTGCTGCCCTCAAAATTTTTTTGTGTTTATTTCATGACTAGTAGACACGAAAAAAGCAATAAAAATTTTCACTCCGTCTGTCCGCCGTACGCCGTACGTCGACCGCCAAAATCCTTTGAAGGCTCGTAGCTCTCAAACCAGTAGAGCTATTAAATTAAAATTTTTTCTAGGAATAGACTGGGTAGACCCCTTGAATTGACATTATTTTCAGGGGTGGGGGTGTGAGGGGGAAGGTGGGGGAAGCGTTTTAGACGAAAAATTTTGGTTTCTAGATCTCAGCAACCGCTTATATTAGGAGACTGAAACTTCAAATTTCTATAAAGCTTTGATAGTGGACCCATTTGCAAAAAAATTAATGATATGGGTGAAGGGATGTGGAGTGGGGAAACAATGCGCCCGAAACGCAAAAAAGTGGAGATCGACATTTTCTACGATCCATATCTCCTGAACCGTTAATAGCAAGCAATTAAAACTTGACAAATATCTGTAGTTATACTAGGAGAGTAGATTGAAACAAAATTTTTGGATGGGGGTAGTGGCGTACGGGGGTGGGGGTTGAAATTCTTAACATTACGATATCTCCCAAACCAGTTGCACCAGAAAAACAAAATTCGGTTTGGATATAAAGCTTGATAAATAAAGATTGCTCAAAGTAAAATCTTTGAAGGGGGCGGGGGAGTACGTAAGTGGAGGGGATAAGAATTTTTCAAAAATAACACGTTTCATATCTCAATAACAGTGTAAGGTGGATGCTTCAAATTTTTACCAGAATTAGGCCTAATAAAACCCTAGTAAGGAAAAAAAGTTTGAGGGTGTGGGTGTAGAGGGTGAGGGTGGGGAAGGGTGAGAAAGAAAAAGTTCCGATGCTTATATCTTAAGAATTTATATTGATAGTGTTGTTATAAAATACTGTTCTGTATTCCATCTCAGCAACATGTTTGATTTTAGTCAATAATTTGTAAAATAAATACGACTGATTTTTTCACTCGTGTCATAAACTTTAAACAGAACAGAGGTCTTTTAGTTTTTCTCTATTACAACAGGTTATGGGCCCAGATTCTAGAATTCCAGAATTGTATTGAAATATAGAACATAATTATTGAAAATACTGAAATATTGGAAATAGTCTTGGCTTTACGGAAAAAAAAGAAGGTATTTTTGGTTTTTTGGAAATTACGCCGGCGGATTTTGTGAAAAGGAAAATCACCGACCAGAAGTGCATTAAGTGTGAATGCAGAATGGCCGAAAAGGGCGAAGACAAAATACAGAAATTGACCGGAGCGTCGAATTATTCGACTTGGGCTCGGGAAATAAAAGTTCTGTTGGAATGGCACGATTTGGATGGTGCCATCACGACTCCAGTTGGGACAACGGATGCGCTGAAGCTCAAGAAGGCGCGAGCTAAGATTCTGATCAACATCGATCGTACACTTTACGACGATATTGGTGAATTGGAAACGGCACGCGAAGTTTGGGATAAGTGTCAAGAATTATACGATGATGTGAGCTGGATCAGACTGGCTCATACAATCGGTGAATTGGTAACGACACGATTGGAGACGTCGTCTTCGATGGATGATTATTTGCGGAAAATCACGACTGCATCGCGTGTGTTGGCTGACTTGGGTCTCAAGATGCAGGATGAGGTGATTTGTGGAATCATTCTGTTCGAACTCACGTCTGAATATGAAGCATTTGTCACCGGATTGGATGGTGGGATGCTCATCAACAAGGAGAAAATGACGACCAGTTTAACTTCAAACATCTTGAAGCGAAGACTGATTGATACGGAACGCGCTAAGCGGGCGATCAACAGTGAAGGTGGAACTGGTAATTCTGGTAATGTGTTCAGAGCATCGGTAAATTACAAAGGAGCCAAATCAGGGAATCCATCTAGAAAGAATGGACCGAGGAATGGTGCGAAAAATAGTGAACTCCAGTTTAAGTGTTTTCGGTGTCACAAAACCGGTCATATGCGTCGAGATTGTCCAGAGCGACTGGAAGGTTCAGATGCAAAGTGCGCGGAGTTAAATCTCAAACCAAAGGCGTTTCTGGCAGTGACATCAAATAGTAAAGCGGCAAAATACTGTGTTTTAACCGGAAAATTGGAGCCAGTGGCACTTCATGCAATGGCGGCCTGTGATGTGAATCATTCGGATGGCATATGGTATGTCGACAGTGGTGCAAGTCAACACATGACTGGAAATCGAAATTTGTTGAAAAATTTTGTGGAAAATGCAGCATACACTGATATTTCGACGGCTGATAACACGCATTTGAAAGTACTCGGTACTGGATCAGTTGATCTGCGTGTTGAAGACCAAACAATAAGTGCAAAGAACGTTCTGCTTGTATCCGGCTTATCAACAAATTTATTGTCAGTGCATAGAATGGTGAAATCCGGAAAAAGGGTTGAGTTTGATGAAAACGGTTGTGTTGTGCGTGATCGAAGTGACGGCAGTATGGTTGTATGTTTGAAACCAAGCAACGGTACCTATAAGTTGCAAAGCGATCCTGTTGCGTTGAAGGCAACTACACACACCGGCGTGAATTTGATGACATGGCATCGTCGACTAGGCCATGTGGCATACGGAGACTTGATTAAGCTGAAGAACATTGTGGATGGATTCAACATCGATGGAGAGCAAAGTGATTTGTCAAAATGTGTGTCATGCTTGAAGGGGAAGCAGAGTCGTGAACCGTTTCACCGCTCGGACACAGTGATCAAATCGAAGCGTGTGTTGGAGCTAGTGCACACAGATGTTTGCGGTCCGATGGAGAATATGTCAGTCGGTGGCGCATTGTATTTCGTGACATTTGTTGATGATTTCTCGAGAAAAGTTTTTGTTTACTTTGCTAAGAGGAAAAGTGATATTCAGCAGTTGTTTGCAGAATGGAAGGCGATGGTCGAGACGCAGACCGAATTGAAACTGAAGGTGATACGTTCGGACAACGGTAAGGAGTATTTCGGTCAGTTTGACCGTATTTGCCGGGAAAGTGGAGTGATTCATCAAACCAGCTGCACGTACACGCCACAGCAGAACGGCGTTGCAGAAAGGCGTTGCAGAAAGGATGAATCGGACATTGGTTGAACGGGCAAAATGCATGTTGTACGATGCTAATTTGGAAGTTCCAATGTGGGCCGAAGCGATCAATTGGGCTGCGTACGTGACGAATAGAACAATAAATCGGACATTGGGCAAACGAGTGCCAGAAGAGGTCTGGACTGGACGGAAAGTCAACATTTCCGATATGCGTATATTCGGAACCGAAGTGATGGTGCACATACCGAAAGAAAAACGTCGCAAATGGGACGCGAAGTCGGAATCGATGTTGTTCGTTGGAATCGCAGCGAATCAAAAGGGCTGGCGATGTTTCAACAAGGAAACGAACGATGTCTGCATTAGTCGTGATGTCAAATTCATGGATCCGCCTGGAGTGAAGGTAATTCAGTCTATTCCATCAACTAATACCTCGAATGATATCGTTCTAGTGGAGGAAGTTAAAACTGAACCTTGCACAGGAAACGGTGGAAGAACAACAGGGTTGACAAGCGATTTGAACAGTTCGGTTCAATTGGAGAATTCGATTCAGTTGGGGAATACATCAGATGATTCGAATGATGCAACAATGGTTCAATTGGAGAATTCGATTCAGTTGGGGAATATATCAGATGATTCGAATGATACAATGATTTTAGAAGGAAGTGAGGATTTTGAGGACGCAGAGTTGTCGTGTGTCGACGATCCTAACGACGAGGATTTTGTTTCAACCACACTTGATTCTTCACCGATTATTCAACGTCAGAAATCGGAACGGATTGCCAAGAAGACTGTTGAGACATTGCTGGCATCAGCATATATCGTTGAAACGGTTGAACCCGAAACCGTGGACGAGGCAATGGAATCCGGTAACAAGCAACATTGGATTGCTGCGATGAACGAGGAGATGGAGGCTCATGCTGAAAATGGAACTTGGAGCATGGTCAAGCTGCCACCTGGTCGCAAGGCACTCAAGACGAAGTGGGTGTTTAAAGTCAAAGTCGGAGCTGATGGGCGTGTGGCTCGTTATAAGGCCAGACTTGTAGCGAAGGGTTGCTCCCAGAAGTTCGGGATCGACTACGTGGAGACTTTCTCGCCGGTGGTGCGATATCAATCAATCCGAATTTTGATTGCATTTGCTGCCAGACATCGAATGGGAATTCATCAAATGGATGCTGTAACCGCATTCCTACAAGGTAACCTGGACGAAGAGATCTACACGGAACAACCGGAGCAATACGATGATGGCACTGGGCTTGTATGTAAGTTGGAGCGGGCCATGTATGGTCTTAAACAAGCCGGAAGACAGTGGAATCGTAAGCTAGATCGGGCCCTGATAGGATTCGGGTTGACCAAGTCAAAACTCGATCCGTGCGTTTATGTCTCATCCAAGGAGAAGGTAATTGTGGCTATTTATGTTGATGATGTCTTGATTTTTTGGAGGGATCAACATACCTTGGAGAAGATCAAATCTCAACTGTGTGCAACATTCAAAATGAAGAATTTTCGACGAGCGGAGCAATGCATTGGGCTGAAGATTGAATATGACGATGAAGGCATAGCCATTCACCAAATTGGTTATATTGAGAAATGCTTGAGCGATTCGGGATGTCAAGTTGCAAGGCTGCACCAACGCCTAGCGACCCGAGTCAAAAGCTGTGTCTCGCATCATCATCCAGCGTGGACTGGACATTATGGGCATTGGTTCAAAGTGATAGTTTAAATTGATCACTTGACCCAATGAGTTGGGGTGTTGTTATAAAATACTGTTCTGTATTCCATCTCAGCAACATGTTTGATTTTAGTCAATAATTTGTAAAATAAATACGACTGGTTTTTTCACTCGTGTCATAAACTTTAAACAGAACAGAGGTCTTTTAGTTTTTCTCTATTACAACAGATAGGAAGCTGAAACTTGATATTAAGATAGAGCTATAGTAGTGGCATGGTGGAAAAATAAATTTTTTTTTAGGGGTAGTATGGTACGGTGGTGGGGGGTGTTTTTCCTAACTTTAGAACGGCTTATGCCAAGAAGTTGAAACTCAGTACGTATATGTAAATTAACTAGAAAAGTAATTCTGATAAAAAAAAATTTGAATACTCATTGGCGTTCAGAATGGGGGCAAAAAAAAATATTAGTAAATATAAAATGCATATATTTTCACGATTTTCGTCATATCTATTAGGTCTTTCGAAATATTGAATTCATTTTTATTCTACGGATTCTTCATATGGATACCTAGAAAGCGTTTTCAAAATTTTTTGAAATTCGACCCCTAAGAGGGTGTAAAGTGGCTGTATACTTTTCATTAATTCCACCATATCTCTCAGGTCTGATCAGAGATCGAATATTTTTTCACTTACACGTGCTTGTTTAATAATCACCTATTTTTAAGTTTTGTTTTTTCCAACCTCTAGACCGCATCCCGGAATATGACCCAATTATTTAATTTATATGTTACACCCTTTTCTAACCGCTTCCCGAGTTTTGTTAGGTTTTCAGTCACATAGTAATATACACCGCATCCCCGAATTGAACGCGTTCTGCACTTCTGCCGGAAAAATAATAAAGTTGCGCCTAGACTGTTGGCAGATTTTTTTCGTTTCTAATACACGCTTATATTCTGGTACACAAAACCGAATAAGGGGAATTTGGCAATACATATTATCCTATTAATATTACAGTGAATTATTCGTCAATGTCAATAATGCAACAGTGTTTCCCAATTTTTCTAATCAGTTCTGCATAGAGATTCAAACACACGTTCACATTGATTTGAAACTATCGCGATCTGAAAATAACTTACAGTACCTCAACTTTTTGATCACATGTTAGACTAACGTGGTTTATTTTGTTTTTTACTGATTAAAACTTGATTTAATTTGAGTAAACTCGTTTTTATTATTATTATTTATACATACATAAAAAAAATTAAAAATTAAGTTCACTTTTGGTTTATTTATTTTTTTAATTTTACTTTTAAAATGCATTTGATCAATTAGTTGACATAAAATTTTCGGAAGTTTTTTCATTGTTTAATATTTCGTGTAGCCACCTTTTGCTTTTAATACAGCTTGAATACGTCTTGGCATGCTGTCAATAAGGTTTTTACAGGTTTCGGGTGTAATTGTATTCCACTTTTCTTGCACACGCTGCCATAACTCAGCTACCTTTTGGGAGTCCTTTTTATAGCTGGCCAAATCTCGTGGTCACCCCAAAGGTGTTCAATGGGATTTAAGTCAGGAGATTGTGGAGGCCAGTCCAAAACCTTAAATCGCTTTCTTTCAAACCACTGCTTTGAGATTTTGGCAGTGTGTTTGGGGTCATAATCCTGTTGGAATTGAATATCTTGAATACTTTTGCCCCATTTCTCCAGACTTCCTAACAATTTAGTATCCAGTATGTTGATATAATCCTGGGCTGTCATACGTCCTTCAATTTTTTCAAGGTAGGGCATACATGTCGTTTCATCAAAGGTTCATTCGCTTTTTTCCACGTCCATTGACGCCCGTCTGATCCAAACCGATCTCGACTTTTATAGCTAGCCTTTCGCAAGTGTTTTCGAATAGACTCATTACTAACGACAATATTTTCAGATTGGCGAAGGGACTTGTTTATTTGGGCTGCGTTGTCATGAACACCATGGCGCTTATGATGCTCCGTAATAATGGGTTTGCACCTGGCTTATTTGGTGGAGTGGATATTTCCATGTTTTTATGGACATTACCCACACTTCCAACCGAGCAGCCTACTTTAGCAGTAATTTTACGATGCGTCCAGCCATCAGCAACCAATTTCTCGATTTATTTCTTGACATTAGCACTTAATGGGCGCATTTTCGTTATTTAATTTAATTGATTTAATTTAATCTACAAAAACCATAAATTACTCTAAAAAAATTTCATAATTAATTTATTTCTTACCGGGTATTAAGAAAAAACAAAACTTGTTAAAAAATTAGACACAACAACTCCTTTTTTGTGGTTTTATCGCCGCAAGTCACTTAAATCAACTAATTGATCAAATGCAATTTGTGACAGACGGCGCATTTTCTGACGCAAAATCTCGTTAAATTGCAAAATGTATGTTATGTTATAAATATGCATACATTCTTACTATACATAGTGTAGATGTAAGCAAAAGAGACTAAAACAATCATGTTTAATCGTGATTACAATTCAAACAATACATTAATTTGATCAAAAAGTTGAGGTACTGTATCTAGACGCTTAAGTTTTGTTTATAGAGAAATTGTTGTCAATTTATAGGTTAATTATAATACCACTCGTTTATAATGCATATTAGTAATTGTAAAGTGTATTTTAAAAAGTTTCACGTTTCCCACATGTAAAGCTGTAAGATTATAATGTTACACAGAGTTTAACAGCTCAGTATTTGCTGATATACTAATTTCTTTTTTTATTTTACCTTTCTTGCCATTACAGTGGAAATGTCAGGGATGGGTTTTGGCAATTTAATGGGAGCAAATGCAGCAGCCGGCCAGATGGGCCAAAATTCAATGAATCAATTTATGCTGCAGAGCCTGCAGACGCTTATAGCCTCGAATCCTAATTTTCTAATTAATGGCATTCCAAATAAGTTTCTGTCACAGATGTGGATGGATCCTCCCAAGGTGATGCAGGCATTTGGTGTATGTTTTATTTTCCTTGTTTCATCAATGTCTACATTTATTTGTTTTATTAAATAATATTTAAATTGGTTACAGCAAATGAATCAAGTGCAAGAAGAAGAAGAGGCCGAAGATGAAGAAATGGGTGTTGCAGAAACATATGCCGAATACTGGCCAGCTAAATGTAAGATGTTTATGGGACTAAAACAAAAATATAATAATTTATATAAATGTTATTTAATATTGTTATTTTTCTTTAGTAAAATTGGGAAAGAAACATCCGGACCCGGTTGTGGAGACAGCATCCTTGTCATCTGTGGAGCCTACAGATGTACATTATAAAGTATCGATTCCGCTCGATACTATTAACAATGGTTTGCTTAGCGCTCTACAATTAGAATCTATTACCTACACTTCACAGGCTCATGAACATTTACTAGCAGATGGATCGAGAGCAGGATTTCTGATTGGTGCGTATTATAATGAGTTTTTGGAGACACATAGATAATAGACTAATGCAAACCAGTTTGGTTGTCTGAATAGGTGGCTATGAAGATCAACTTTGAATCGCCATGTGTGACTGTGTGGTCGAGCATATTGATATCCTGATTTTGGGATGTATAAAGTATTATAACGCGGATCGTTATCACGTTCGAAAAAAGGTCAACCTGCAAGGCAAAACTCGTGGTTTTTCATCTTAACTACAACTTCTCTGGAACTCTTATCTTATTCGTGGTGTGTGAATCAGACCAAAATTTCGTTTTTGAGGTCTAAACTGAAGATTCGCTGTGTTCTTGCCTTTCTATTCAAAGAAACTGAAATTCCTTTTATCTCACTTATAATATTTTCAATTTAAGATGGTCGAAATTGAAAATCTTTTCTGACCTATTCAAACGTGCAATAGTATTCCCTTGTAAGAGATTTTCTCTCTTTATAACAAGCTGAGCTTCTCTTTGCTCATGATACGAAAGCAATCCCTGCAGCAATTATTCAATTTGGTAGACTAAATAAAAATGTACTCTTTAAAAATTTATAGGTGATGGTGCTGGTGTAGGAAAAGGACGAACGATTGCTGGAGTTATCTTCGAGAATTATTTGAAAGGCCGGAAAAAATCACTTTGGATTTCAGTTTCAAACGATTTGAAATACGATGCCGAAAGAGATTTACGTGATATCGGTGCCAGTAAGATTGATGTTCATCCTTTAAATAAAGTGAGATAAACGGTATTTGTTAATTAAAATCGGGATTAATTAGACATTTTGTGATTTCAGTTCAAATACGCTAAAATATCATCTGAAATTAATAACAATGTGAAAAAGGGCGTAATATTCAGTACATATTCAGCGCTTATCGGTGAATCAAATAACAAGAGCGGAAAGTATAAGTCTCGCTTGAAGCAATTATTACAGTGGTGTGGCGAAGATTTTGATGGTTGTATTGTGTTCGATGAGTGTCACAAAGCGAAGAACTTATGCCCGGTAGGATCAGCGAAGCCTACTAAAACCGGTGCAACAGTATTAGAACTTCAAAACAAATTGCCTAAAGCCAGAGTTGTTTATGCTTCGGCTACAGGAGCGTCTGAGCCTCGCAATATGGCATATATGGTTCGTTTGGGAATGTGGGGACAAGGGACGCCATTTCCAACTTTTAACGACTTTATAACTGCAGTAGAAAAGAGGTGAAAGCATACAGTAAAATTGTTTGTGTATTATTTGTTGTTTAATCGCTGAAATTTGTATGTCTACAGAGGCGTCGGTGCGATGGAAATAGTAGCAATGGACATGAAGCTGCGAGGAATGTACATTGCTCGTCAGCTAAGTTTCCACGGTGTTACATTTAAAATTGAAGAAGTTCCTTTAGCTGCCGATTTTAAAAAAATTTATGACGATTCTGTTGTTTTGTGGGTCGAAGCAATGCAGAAATTCACCGAAGCAGCTGAACTAATCGATGCTGAAAGTCGTATGAAGAAAACTATGTGGGGACAGTTTTGGTCGGCACATCAGCGCTTCTTTAAATATCTTTGTATTGCCGCGAAAGTCAATCATGCAGTGACTGTGTCAAGAGAAGCTATAAAGTATGGAAAATGTGTTGTTATTGGGTTGCAGTCCACAGGAGAAGCTAGAACGTTGGAACAATTAGAAAGAGACGAAGGCGAGTTGAGTGATTTTGTTTCAACTGCAAAGGGAGTCTTTCAATCATTGGTGGAAAAACATTTTCCTGCTCCAGATCGAAATAGAATAAACCGCTTATTAGGATTAGATACGAAAAAGACAACCCTACAGGAAATTATGGAAGAAGATATAGCAGGAACGTCTAAGAGAAAATCTGTAAGACAAGCAGCAAAGCAACAGCAGCGTACAAAACGATCACGTTATGAGTCTGATAGTGATGCTTCTAATCGGAATTCAGAAGATTCTGATTTTAAGGTGTCGGCAAGTGAATCTGAAGACTCGGATCATGGATCCGACAGTTGCCAAAGTAGTGATTTTAATCCATTCTACTCAGGTTCAGACAGTGATGCTGATCCGTGGGTAAGTTCACGTAAGAAGAAGAAAAGTAAATCTGAAAAAACACCGCGTAAAAAACCAAAAAGTACTCAAGATAAAATACAACAGCTGTTGACAAAAAAACAAGAACAGAAACCAGTTGTTACTCAAACAAACGGTATACGAATGCAATTAGGTCCTCCACCGAAAGACGCTATTGAACGGGCGTGCAGCATGAAGGAGGAATTGCTGAAGAAAATAGATCGGCTCGGTGATAGATTGCCGCCAAACACATTGGATCAATTGATAGATGAGTTAGGTGGCCCCGACAATGTGGCAGAAATGACAGGCAGGAAAGGACGCGTGGTCCAAACTGAAGATGGATCCATTCAATATGAATCACGTTCCGAACAAGACGTTCCACTTGAAACCTTAAATCTAACGGAGAAGCAGAGATTCATGAATGGCGAGAAAGATGTTGCGATCATATCGGAAGCAGCGTCTAGTGGAATATCGCTGCAAAGTGATCGTCGAGTGCGTAATCAAAGGAGACGCGTACATATTACTTTAGAACTGCCATGGTCGGCAGATCGTGCAATACAACAATTTGGCCGAACACATCGTTCGAATCAAGTGAACGCCCCTGAATACATTTTCCTAATATCTGATTTGGCTGGTGAACGACGTTTTGCGTCGACAGTAGCGAAGCGTTTGGAATCTTTGGGAGCTCTTACACACGGGGACAGACGTGCAACTGAAACACGAGACCTGTCGCAATTCAACATAGACAACAAGTATGGCAGAAGTGCGTTAGAGGCCGTCATGAAAACAATAATGGGATACGAAACGCCAATAGTACCACCACCACAAGACTATAAAGGAGATTTCTTGAAAGATGTTGCTGGTGCATTGGTTGGTGTCGGTTTAATTGTTAATAGTGAGGCAATGCCAGGAGTTTTAAGTTTGGATAAAGATTACAATAATATGTCAAAGTTCCTCAATAGAATTTTAGGAATGCCAGTCGAATTGCAAAATCGGCTTTTTAAATATTTCACCGATACCCTTGCCGCAATCATAGCACAAGCTAAGAAAATGGGGCGCTTCGATTTGGGTATTTTAGGTAAGATTGCATGGTGGATTTTATTAGTTGTGATTTAATCTAGTTCTGATTTTCTTTTTTGTATGTGCAATTACAGATTTAGGTACAGCAGGCGAAAATGTTACTCGGGTGAAGCTTTTAAAGTTTATTAGAAAGCACGCGACAGGAATCGCACCGACTGAAATGCATACGGTACAAGTGGAAAGAGGAATGATTTGGCAAGAAGCTATGGACAAGTAAGTATAGTATAATTTTATATACAATTAAAATTGAAATATGTAAACATTAAACACAAGTGTTGTGTATATGAGCCTAACCTGCTGAAGCTGAAAAATGAATTGCTTAGCATCTTTCAATGTAATTTACGGAAAACAAATCATAACACGAGAAAATTAAGTTATCAAAATACTGCGGGACCTGCATTAAACTGTGTCTCGAGATCAGGCCGATAAAAATGCTTCTACCCAGAATGCTGACCTTATCTTTTGATGCCGTTAGACATACTCGAGTCGGCTGCACTTTTTTGTTGTCATAACGTCTCCTGCAATAAGAACTGAGTTTTGCTATTTGCTAAAGTTTATGCATGGAATAGGTCTTCTCTATTGCATTAGGGAAGGTCTTCGCAAGCAAACATTAACTTGATGTAGCCAAATGTTATAAATATGAGTTAAGAAGTTAAGTAGGTTATTGGGAAACACATAATAATAATAAATAATAATAATCAATGGCGCAACAGCCTAAATCGGGCCTAGGCCTTGAAGTAATGCTAGGGTTACTTCATTGCGAGACCAACGGAACACTAGGAGGTGAAGTGGTCAGCTACACGCTCGTCCGTGATTATTACCCCGATTTTAATTCAGGTAATCATTTTCAGCTGAGTGAACTGGTAGTCCGGCACCCAATCCCATTTTCGAAAATTACTTGTCGCCAAGCAGATTCGAACCTGGTACCCGGTGCACCGACGGCAAGTGCTTTAGCCACTAAGCCACCCAGACTACTCACATAATATGCGAAACTAGTGAGTGCGGAAATGGTTAGCAACAAAATGGCTACGTAATGATCCTGGACGGATCCTAGGTAGAACACAAGCATTAACATTGTAAATGGTATTGGAATATGTATATTTAATGTACTTTTGAAGTTTCTAATTGAACTAAAAAGGTTGTAGTCCTGACAATTTAAAGTTATGTCAAGATCCTCCGGAATGATTAAAGATAAGCTACTTATTGTCGTTTGCTTAGCTTAAAGTGGATGAAGAAATGTGGATCGTTGAGTATAATCAAGTATAGCTTTTTGTGCCTCCGATTTGTTTCGGTTCATTGCTTCCGGTACCAGATCAAGAGGCAAAGTTTTGCAAATATATTTTACTGGCAAGGAAGAAAGAAAATTCGAACAGCGTGGCGCACTTAGTACTGGAATCAGACGGGAAATTATTTCGAACTTAAGCCTAGTACATTCATACTTCGCTATAAAATTTAATTATACGGCCTGATTTTGAGTAATGCCCTAAGAAATTCGGTTGATTTATTACTTAAAACAATATATTCGTTATACGGTGATTTCGCTTTACGCTCAACTTTCCCGGAACGTATCTAGGCTGTATAGCGAGGTATGAGTGCACTGTGTTCCGAGCGGTTCAGTTAATTTTTTTTTTGTCCAAGGGTATAGTACATGCAAGCGAAATATTTATATATAAATTCAGTTTGTGCTCAGGAAATTTTGTGTAAGTTACATTTTATTCTGTTGTGTACCGGAACTCTAATTTCTTGCCAATATGTTAATTTCTTTCAAATTTCGCGCGCTTTTATTTCAGTGACATGTAGTAGCGAACAGTATAGTTTATTTCACTCTACTTCGAAGGGACCCTTTTCGTTCGTTTTCGTTTCGCCGAACACAGTACCTACCATTCTTAACAAGCAATTTTTATACTCTAGATGAAATCATATAGAGTATTATAAGTTTGATCCAGCCGAAAATTATGTAACGCATAGAACCAAGTCTCGGACGAAAAAAAGTTATATATTATTTTTTGTTTATTTGTGGCCAAAAACCTCAAATCCGCTTGACGTCCGTCCGTCTGTCTGTCCGTTAGCACGATAACTCAAGAACGCCTTCACCTAGGCTCTTGAAATTTTGAATATAGGTGTTTGGTTGCATTTGTAAGGCTAAGTTCGTTAACGGGCAAAATCGTCCTCCTCCTTCGGGTAGCTGCCATACAAAGTGTCCTTAAAACACCTGTTCAAGAATATTGGTCGATAACTTCAGAAGGGCTTAACCTAGGTCTTTGAAATTTCGCATGTGTTATTTTTCCAAGAGTTGGATCTAACTGTATGATTATGAAGAAAACCCTAATAGTCCTTAGAGGGCTTGCCATACAAATGTCCTGTAAAAATTACTTCACTTAATTTACGAAACTCACTATAACTCAAGTAATCTTTTAGCTGCGAATTCGGAATCTTCTACAAATTAGTTTCGAGTGATGACGAAGTTCAAGTTTACTAGTCAGCGAAATCCTTTAACTCCTTCTGGTACCTTCCATACAAAAAATCCTTAAAACACTAGTTCAAGAATATTGGCCGATACCTTCATAAGTATTTAAGCTACGACTTTGAAATTTTGTATGTGTTATTTTTCCAAGTGTTGGAGCTAACTGTATGATTATGAAGGAAATCCTAATAGTCCTTCGAGGGGCTGCCATACAAATATCCTGTAAAAATGACTTCACTTAATTTACGAAACTTACTATAACTCAAATAATCGTTTAGCTATGAATTCAAAATTTTGTACAAATTAGTTTTGAGTGAAAACAAAGTTCGAGTTTACTAGTCAGCGAAATCCTTTTACTCCTTCTAGTACCTTCCATACAAAAAATCCTTAAGACACGTGTTCAACAATATTTTTCGATAACTTTTGAACGCTTCAAACTACAAATTTGAAATTTTGTACACATTAATTTTTGAATGGTTCCAAGGAAAATGATGAATATGTAAGAAATCGAGGGAGTCCTTGCTCCGCCTCCCATATGAAAGTCCCTCAAAAAGGATTTTTTTTTCCAGTTCAAGATATGAAATTTAACAGTGAATATTGTCTTTTAGTTTTGAGTAGCAATTTAATGGGACTCCTTTATGAAGGACATACAACATGCACACACGTAATACTTCTTCATCCCCAACTTCAATATACCTACATCGGAGTTCTGTATCATCTAGAGCAATGATTCCCAACCTTTTTTGCTTCGCGCCCCCCCGGCTCTTTTTTCTTTTAACACGAAATTCTCTTAACACGAACAAATATTTCAATACCCTCAGTTTTGTGTTACAACGATTTTCACTTATAAATTAATTTTTTTTTTTCGAAAATACAAAGCATTCCGCGCCCCCCCTGCCAACAGTCTACGCCCCCCTAGGGGGGCGCGCCCCACCGGTTGGGAAGCCATGATCTAGAGTATTATACGATTGGCTTGCTGCCGATCGTGACTGCAGTATGTTTCAGTTTCAGTTTGATTTGTTTATTCGAAACTGCTATAGATCAGATAGATGACTATACATTCGTAATAAAAACAGATAAAACGCCATCTGATGAACACGAAAGAAGATTCAATGCACCCGTGTAATGGTAGGCACCGAATTCGATTGGCGTGACATAATCATTCGTTGCCGGAATGCAAATTTGTGCATGGATTATTATTCGTACTGCATTATGATTCCTGCAAATGAATCACACTATATACTGAAATGCCGTGAACTATTCCATCAATTCATTGTGGACATGTGCGCAAAAATTAAAAGTAAACGTCTTCTCTTCATTCGGTTAAATCAAGAGAAACTGCGTTTGAACATTAGATTCAGTTGCATGATAAAATTGCCAATTATGGGAACGCTGTTAGCTTTGGACAAATGGTAATCTTGCCTGCAACGTATATCGGCAGTCCACGACACATGCACGAATACGCACAAGATGCCATGAGTTATGTTCGAAAGTATGGACGTCCAGATCTGTTCACCATCTTCACATGCAATCTAACGTGGAGTGAAATCACAAATCTGCTTTTCACCGGCCAAGACTCATCGCACAGACATGATCTTTTCGCACGAGTATTCAAGCAAAAGCTGATTGGACTTGTAAAAAATGTAATAGATTTGTATCGTGCCGCCTATGTTCAAAAGAGAGAACTACGAAGTTGTTGTAGTTCCTCGGCCGTGTTAAGAAGTCGTCATTGCGTTATGAGAATAAAGTTTATTTTGTGCACAGTAAAAGAAGAACAAATTGGTTTAATTTTAACATGGTAGCAAGTCGTGGTTAAATGATAAAGATATTTGAAGTGTTAAATGAAAAAGAAATTAAAGTAATCAAGCGGAAAAACAAGTTCTGAAAAAAGTGACATTTCGTGCAAGAAATTTTTTTTGTGTAACCAAAATGGCGGACGAAATAAAAACTCCTATTTTTAATGGAAATGAATATGAATGTTGGAAGAGAAGAATCATGATTCTTCGACTGAAAAAGTGTGAAGAAGTGATCGAAAGGAAAAGTGTAGGAACAGATGTGTTAAGTGATTGGCAAGAAAAAAATTTAAAAGCCATCAATATAATTTACAGTGGAATATCGAATGACCAGTTACAATTTGTCAAGGATAAAGACTCGGCTTACAAAATAATACAAAAGTTTGATGAAATGTACCAAAAAAAATCCACTGCTCTTCAAATTTGTGTACAAAACAAATTGGAGAGATTGAGGTTAAAGGATTTCGGAGATACCGCTACATTTTTCACAGAATTCGAAAAATTGATTAACGATTTAAAAAGCGCTGGTGCTACAGTTCCAGAAAAAGAAAAATTAAGTTATATAGTTAAGATGCTCCCTAGCTCGTTAAGCTACGTAGGGGACTTGGTTGATGTTCTCAAAGAAGAGGATCAAACGATTGAATATGTGAAGAGCAAAATTAAAATGATTGAATTAAAGGAAAGTGAGGAAAGTTGTAAAGACAGTTCTAGTATATTTAAAGCGATAAAAAAACAAGATCAAACGTGTTTCAAGTGCGGAAAGTATGGACACTTTAAAGCTCAGTGTACAAGTAAGAAGCCGGGCGGAAATTATTGGAGATCAAGTGGCAGCACGCAGCAGCAAGAGGCGCGAGTAAACAAAATTGACAATACAGCAATAATTATAGCAGTCGAGAAAGTCGGAGTTTCAGTCAACATCATCGTGGTGGCAGTTGGCAGGAGAACAGCCAGAGAAATGAAAATAACGATAAGAGTAGTTTTTGTACGGAAATTAAGGTAAATTTAAGCCTCAGTTACAATGGTTCCGATCCGATCCGATCCGGAAAACGGAGAGTGTTGAGTTTCTCTATCCGAAACACATCTAAAGGGAGTTTCGAAAAGCCCGGTCACAATCATTCCGGTAATTAGCCGAGACACAAAACGGATGGGTAAAGTTGACCAACTTTCAACTTCTATCCGTTCCGACGCTAAGAGGTGAATTATATAATTTCACCACCTGCTTCGCCTCACTCAAAATCAGAATTTCACCTCGCTAGTGTCATTTTGATGCAAGTCGGAACGGAATCATTAGGTGTGTTTTTTTCAACTGGATCAGATCACGATTGAAAAAAACGATGTGGCTCATCCCAAAAGCTAATTTAGCAGGGATCACAATCCTGTTGTTAATGCCTCAGATAAATTGTCAGCAGGAAAAGTTTCGTATACTATACAGCGAAACGGAACTGTATAAAGGTCATATAACACCCATGTATAGTTTTTGGCTACGAGATATGAAAAACTATCCTACCCCTGTACGTTGCTACCCCCTCAAACGAACCTGTTCTATCTGCTGGGTGCAAATATCTGCTACAAATGTTGCGAGTTGCAGGGCGCCATCTCTGACAATATTGAAATAGTGACAATTTAAATAAGCTTTGGAGGGGAAATCTGATATAACATTTGATCCCATTTTGATGTTGGATCATCTCTTTGTTGTTGTTTTCAATGTAAAACGAATGATCTTGATCTTGATCCAGTTGAAAAAAACACACCTATTGTGACTAGAAATGTTTCCCCTCCGACGTTGCCGTATCGGATCGGAACCATTGTAACTGAGGCTTTAGAATCACATGAATCTATTGTGAACTGTTGCATAGGTAAAGTAGAATGGCTATTAGATAGCGGATGCTCTGATCACATTGTAAATAATGATAAATATTTTTATGAATCAATTGTTCTTAAAACACCTGTAAACGTTAAAATTGCTGATGGTCGAATATTGAAAGCGACTGAAATAGGTAATATATTACATGAATTCAATGTTTATGGTAGAAAGATTCCAAATAAAATGTCAAATGTTTTCTTTGTGAAAGAAATGGATAAAAATTTAATTAGTTTTGGTAAAGTCACAAGCCAAAATAAAATCGTATCTCTTGGAAATACTTCTAAAATTTAAAACAAAGAAGGTAATATAGTTGCAATAGCAGTTAAAGATAATGATGAATTACGTATGACAAGTACGATTATACAAACTGAAATAAATGTAACAGTTAAAGGGAATATGACTGAAAAAGAAAAACTTCATAGAACACTAGGCCACAAGTATTAGAGGGCTTATCTAAAGAATTAGAGTCTGATTATTTCAAGTGCGGCATATGCTTACAGAATAAAATGCATAACTTACCATTTAAAAATGAACAACTAGAGCTAAAGATATATTAGAAATTATTCACACAGACCTCAATGGACCTCATAGGACTCCTGGACTAAAGGGAGAAAAATATTTTTTAACAGGACTCATGGATTTAATTACCAAGAACCATATCTTTGGAGAAACCCACGCTCGTATTTTGATTTGGTTGAATCGTCCCAACACAAATTTATAGCGTGATTTCTGCTGAGCATCCCAATCAAGATGAAGATCCCATTCTTTTTGAAAGAATCAAGAAAAATATGGTTCATGGACCGTACGGAGCACTTAATACAAATTCACCATGCATGAAGGATGGCAAGTGATCAATGAAACTGAAACTGGAGTTGATGGTTGTCCTATGTATAGGCGAAGGAGACCCGATGATAATACACAACCACTATCAAAATGCGAAATGTAGATCTTGACATCGACAACAGATGGATCGTGCCGTAGTCACCGCTTCTTTCAAAAATGATTAATGCCCACACTAATGTCGAGTACTACAATTTAACGAAGTCGATAAAATACATTAGCAGTATTCGAACTAGCAAATCAAGACGATGAAGTCACCCAATTCCAGATGGGTCACTACATCAGCAGCAATGAAGCAGTTTGGCGAATATTCGCATTCAACATCCACGAACGCTTTCTAACTGTTCAACATCTCGCTGTTCACTTAGAAAATGACCAACGTGTCTACTTCACCGATCAAAATGCACATGCAATAGAGCTGACCAACCACCAATCACAACACTCACTGCATTTGTGCTATGTGCATCCGATGACTTCGTTAAAACGTTGCTGCATCACGATGTCACCAAATACAACACTTGGAACACATCGCAAAAAAAATACGTGAAAAAAGCGAGGTGCCATTGTTCCAGAGTATCCTGATGTACACTCGTGGGATGCCTTAGGATGGGTATACACTGCACAGCCTAAGTTTATTATTTGCCATTGTTATTGCATACAATCAAAGGACTAACATCATTCGTGCATATCAACAATAAAGTCATATGTCAACTTGTAAACGATAAAAGCTGCAATAAGTTGCTAAGCTTTGATCTCTCACCTGGGCTCTGCTCATGATTTCTGCTTTTGTGTGTCCAAAGGAATCAAAAATGTGCTTTCTCGTGCTTGCTATTTGACACTAGATCTGTCCCAAGATTTTAAAAAGTAACTTGCGTACCTGCTTATTGTTGCTCATACTCCGGACAGCAGATTTGCATTCATTTGTAGCTGTTACTTTCGTCTCAACTTCATTTTGACTGTTTAAGAAAAACGATTTAACATGGGAAATTAGCGAAAAATTCATCTTCATTTAGTTAGTTTTTATTATCTTTTTTTGAAACAAATCCCGAAATATATGTCATATGTTACTCTAAAAAGCTGTTTTTGGCTATCCAAACTCCTAAGAAGCTATTTCTTGCTATGGTTGAAATTGACAGTCGCCAGTCTTTCTCGGCTATGCTTTCGAAGGAGCTCTAGGTGACATCTTGAACACGCTACTGATATTGTTGGCAACTTTTTAACCAAAAGGAAATCGTCGAGCACTTGGACTATTATGATCTGTGCTTACTCTACAATATAGGTATATACCAAACCAGCAACTCTTGAAGCATTGGAAGCCAATATTCAAACCACTATTGACGCCTTACGGCCAGATTTATTGGAAAAAGTAGTCAAAAGTTGGACTGATCGAATGGACCATGTAACTCGTAGCCGAGGCGGACATATGACGGAAATCATATTTAAAAAAATAAATGGCATGAAGCTATCTACCAGAATATAATAAAAAAAATTCATTCCAACAATATTTCTGTCTTGTATTATAATTTTAAGTTCTCATGCACCTAAAAAACCACCCTATACTAGAACTTTTGTTGCTTTCTATTACAAATACTAGAATTTTTGCAAAATCAGTGAAAGTTAAACCAAATAAAATTTCATAATTCACAGATATGCAGATTTAATAAGCGATAAAGAAGGATTTTATCTATCACATCAATCACGTAATAATAAACAAACTGCAATCTTAGCCATCGAAATTGAGTCGCCACAGAAAAAGATCGGTAAAAAGGATCTAATGTTCCAAGTATTTCGACCAAACACAGGTCTCCAATTCCGAAACGAGTCATTGGCTGAATTAGAAAAAAAATATAAAAAAGTAACGAGCGAAGAGGCTGAGTCGCATTGGACACAACAATACGATGCGTCAGTAAACACATGCTCGCATGCCTATTGGAACGGCAACTGTAGAAATGTAAATATGGGACAAGATTGTGAGGTATGTATTCTCGCGTGAATTTTTGTTTAAATTTATTGAAATGTTTTTAAAATGCTGAATTTTAAATCTCAGGTAGGATTACGTCGTCGAACGTATTCTGTTTTATCAGGATCGGTATTGTCCGTGTGGGCACGAGTTGAAAATATTTTAACAATGAAATGTAGTGTATCCAACAATAAAATGCAAGTAATACGACTTAAAACCACCGAAGGTATTAAAATTGTCGGAACTTTAATACCAAAGAACTGTGTTGAAATACTTGTCCAAGACTTGAAATCAGATGCCGAGAAAGTCGAAGAACAGCTGTTCCCCAAGGTTTAGAATTTATAAACGCATAGAATGATTTCATAAACTATAAGGATTAATTCAATGATTGCATTAAGCAATCACGAAGATTAAAGAAAAGAAACATTGATTCAGTAGTATTTTATTATTTTAGCGTTTAACGGTATAATAAGTTAGGAATTACGTGTTCAGTTTTTGATGTTCTTAACTATAGAGAAACATTGAATGTTTTCTTTTCCGTTTATCCACCTGATTCGATCGACTAAAATTCAAATTAGAAAAAAAAATCGTTTTGTGATTTCCTTAGTGATTTGTTACGAACAACAAATTGTTTTCTTAGTATATTTAATGTATGTGTGAGAGGTAGATATATTTAGTGTGAAACTTTCTTTTAGATTCCTCATTTTTGTCTGTTTTTGTTTTTATTTCAAAGCATATTTGTTTAAATTCTTATTGTTTAGGTTTCCTGAATTGTGATTTTTTATAAACTTATTGAGGAAAATGAATTTTTTTATAAATACAATAAAAATAAGTTATATTACAGACAAAACAAAGTACATGTATTTCTAGTTGGTACAAAAATAAATAAATTAAAATAACAGATGCCTTTAAATATTTTAGAATGTAGGTAGAATAATTGGTCCCGTTGTGTTATTGTATAGAAATTATGCCACAAAGTGTTACATACTTAAAAAAACTATCTTCATAGTTTTTGCTGGTAAAATGTCGTTTTTTGGTAGTGCAATTTAAAACAACTGTAACTTTTATAAAACTTGATTTTATTTATCAAAATAGGCACCCGCACATTATAATACACTTCTCCCAACGAGATATTTCCAGCATCGTGGCCATACAGAATGAATGACGCGGCCACGTCGCCAACCAATGGCCGAGTTAGTTACAATATCATCCATTCTTTGTGGCCACGGTGCTGGCGACGTAGCCATGGCATCCCGATGAGATATGGCACTAAAGGAAATTATCGGGATTATGAAACTCGGCTCGACCAAAAAACTTACATTCCGCAATTATGAAACTCGACTTTGAATCGAAAAAAAAGTGCGTGTGAGTGAGTACTTACTTCAAAGAAATGTCAAACTCACTCGACTACTGGAAAATAAGTGACTCTTCAAGTGTCGACTTTCATAATACCAACTTTAGCTCGAGTCGACTTCAAATATGAGACGAGTTACTCACTCGACTCCGAGATTCGTAATAGGTCCGTACGTTAAAATATATCTATCGTTTTGCATGTAACTAAGGGGCCTATTACCGAACTCGACTAGACCAAAAAACGCACATTCTGCGACTATGAAACTCGACGACGACCTATTTGTCGAGTTTCACTCGACTTTTAGTCGAGAAAAAAGCGTGAGTAAAGAGAACTGCGTATTATGAGAGCCGATCGAGTGAGTATTTACTTGTAATGTCAAATTCACTCGACTACTGGAAATGAAGTGACTTTCCAATTGTCGAGTTTCATTATACCAACTTTTGCTCGAGTTGAGTTCAAATGTGAGTGAGTTACTCATTCGACTCGAGTTTCGTAATAGGCTCGTAAGATACACTTAATAAAAACTACACAGAGTAGGAGATGCCTTTTGCTTTTTGCTTTTTTATTATATAATTGTATTTTCGCAGTAACCATTTATTTTACAATAATTTCTAGTATAATTAGAAAATAGCACAGCAACGTTGAAAAAGTTGGCAACCATTGTACTACAACTACGTAGAATAAAATAATAGAATGGTATCTTCATCAGTGCCGTATGCTGTCCTTGCCTTTTCCATTGATTCGAATGATGTTATGCATAAATCTGAAATGAATAATAACATAACATAGAATATAGTGAAGGTGTGATTGGCTTTAATTAAGTTAATTAATCGCAACTAGAGCGTAAACGGTTTTTGTCGAAATTTTCCTTTAACACGTTGACTGCCATGTCACCCATTTTCGGGTGACAGCAAAAGTTCTCATCGGGCCATGTCACCCATATTCGGGTGACGCTTATTTGACTAGGGTTATTACACTAAGAATCGCCAAAAATGACGAAATTTGGAAAATTACCATCGCCGATTCTTTTGAAAATTTATGTACTGAAAGAATTAGTGAAGTTAGTGAGTTTTTGTTAGTTATAGTATGTTAAAGTTGTCGCAAAAATGGTGTCAGAGTCCTCTTTGAAAATTCACATCTCTGGTAATTTTTATCCTACAATAAGGAAATAAGGCTTATTTTAAAGGGGGCGATTGTCGCAATATAAAAAAAATACAAATACAAATTATACTTTAAATTTTTTTTCAAAGATTATGATTTCATCCCACACACTTTCACATTTTTCTTTTCAATATTAAACAAAATTGGGGCAAAGATTGTAAGTTACAGCACCTCCACTTGATACTCAGCAAAGATTCCAAATGTTCATGCAGGGTAGCGAGGTGATAAGTGGCGATCGATCTTTCGATACAAAGAAACATACAGTGGCTCACAGCTTATTTCAACCAGCACGTAAAAAAAACTTTAACTGCCTATAAAAACTAAACTAAAGAAGATATCAACATTATTTAAACGCAGGTTGTTAGTCTAATGTTTAAACTAATCAAATATGACTTCAATTATTTTTTTTATATTTTTTTAATATGCTAAAACATTTAAAAACGAAAAACGCAACAAAAAATATTGCCACAGCTTTTTTCAACCAAGTAACAGATTCAATGTTTAAATTAAGTTAAAAGGCACAACAAAAAATTTCAATATTTGGTATGACTACCCTTTTGGTCAACCACCATTTTAAGCCACTTAAGCATTGAATCGACCAGTTTTTGTGTCACTTCTGGGGTAAGTTTGACCCATTCTTCATTGAATGCATTTTGCAGATCGCTTTTGTTGGATATTTTCTGTTTTCGGATGTTTCTATCCAAAATAGCCCACAAATTTTCGATGACGTTAATGTCGGGCGACTGTGCTGCCGGTGGTTTAACATGCGGACAGTTCCAAACCAGCCATGTCTGTACAATACCGACTTATGCTTCTGGTCATTGTCTTCATAAAATCTGAAGTTATCGCGAAGGCCCAGTTTTTTCCCGACTATCAAGCAAATTGGACATTAAAATTTCGAGATAATGAGACCTATCCATTGTAGTCTCAATAAATTGCAAATTTCTAACTCCCGCGGCGAACATATAGGCCCAAAACATAACGTTACCACCTCTGTATTTAATTGTAGCTTTCAAATTTTTGTTTTGCAATTCTGTATTTGGCTTACGCCAAACATAGGAGAGAGCCAAAAATATTAAGCTTCGACTCATCAGCGAATATACCGGTATTCCAAAATTTAGAATCCTTATATAAATGTTCCTTGGCTAATTTTAAACTTTACTTCTGATTTATGGCGCTTATAAATGGCTTCTTGCGCGCTATTCTACCATTGGTCTTATGCTTTCTATGCACACAACGAATAGTTTGACAGGTGGCATGACTTGCCCAACTCAGCTTCCACTCTACTGCCAATTTAGGGAGCCAATAGTCTTGGGGTTTCCCGGATTTTCCGGACAATATAACGATCTTCCGTTGGATTGAAAATTTTGTTGGGTGCATTTCTCCCTTTATCGTGCGTTCTATTTTCGCGGATAAATCGGTATATGATGTTCTGCACAGTAGAATCACTTAGTCCAACCATCTCACCAATTTTCCTGCGCCAATGACCTTTTTTAAAATTACTGAGAACAAGTTCTCGCTGATCAATTGTTGTACGTGGTCTCATTTCGCAAAACTAATTTTTCTGCACGATCCTCTCAAAGAATTCAGGAAGAATGAACTTGAACACATTACGAATATAATAACTATATCACAGAAAAAAAAATAACCGCTACATTGCAAAATAAAGGATCATTGCATACCTGCAAAGTGTTTGGTTGAAATAAGCTGTGGCATTGTTTTTTGATGCATTTTTCGTTTTTAATTGTTTTAGAATATTGAAAAAATATAAAAAAATAAATGAAGTCATTATTGATTAGTTTAAACATTAGACTAATAACCTGTGTTTAAATAATATTGATATCTTCTTTAGTTTAGCTTTTATAAGCAGTTCAAGTTTTTTTTACGTGCTGGTTGAAATAAGCTGTGAGCCACTATACGAACGGATATAAGCCAGCAGCGCACGCTTCTTACAGCGGCACTGGTGGCCTGACGGCGATTTTCTTGAAAATACGCTTGGCAGTCAACGTGTTAAGTATAAATTATAGCTAAATCATTTTCAATGTTATGAAATTGATGCATGCCACGAACTATACTAAACAGGGACGTTATTTGTGGAGGGGCAGGGGGCATTTGTCCGCCTGAATTATGTATTTTTATATATTATATAATAAATAATAAAATAATGGCACCAACGTCATGAACAATCTTTCCAAAGGCATTGTAATTCTATTTGTTAGTTTAAACTAGAGTCACTGTATAAAAACTAACATTTCATTCATTTGAAACCAGTACATTTGAAATTTTTTTGCAGTTGTCCGATTTTTCATTTTTATCTCCACTAAAGTGGATAAACGCTGTATTTAGTTGACATTTCATGAGACATATGTATCTCGATTCCGTGAAACGTTAATCAAAATCTATCTGCTACACGTATACACACTAAAACTATACCATTTAAGAAACCTGCGAACTTTGGAGTTCGCAGGGTTTAAGAGTACTAAAAAGGTACCAAAAGCGGTCATTGTCCGTACTCAAGATAGTGGATGTTTGTGTTAGTTCTTATACAGTGACTCTAGTTTAAACAACTAATAAAGACATTTTTATAAGTAAAAAAGTTTTATAAAAATTGGGTTATAAAAATATTTAAGGTTTTATTTACCGTTTGAAAGCTATTTAAACAAATCTTGTAAAAACATAAAAATAAGGCGAAAAAAAATGCACCACAATTCCAAAGTGCACTTAAGGCCGTATTCTAGTCTAGAAATTTGAAAAAATCGATTTTTTTTCCATATTTCGATAGTTTAGATATTAAAGAATATCTTCCTAAAAGGATTTTTTCAAAATTCGAATTATTTTTAAAGTTATAGTCATTTTAGTGACGTAGCACCCATTCCATTCTACGTGCGTTTAGTTTGAGTTTTCAGTTCTTCACATGCTTCAGAAGAAGCGGAAAGAAACGCTGAAAATCAGCAATATGAAATAGAAGAAGGCGATGTATGGAGCTGGGATGGCTGATTAAGAAAATGTAAGTTATATGTACGCATCTATCAGTTACACTGCCTGAAACTTAACGTAAAACTTTAAACGCGTTTTTCTCAAAACTACTTTTTTCGATGCGGTTGACATAATATCTCAAGTTCTAATCGATCAATTTACTTGAAATTTGGCATGAATATTCTTTATATATTCCTCTATCGTATGAACCAATAAAAACTAGAAATTTCATTTTCAATATTTTTAAAAACTTCGGGAAAGTTAAAAAAATAGTGAAAAAATCTACCATTTTGCAAAAAAAACATTTTTTTTCACTTTTTCTGGTTCATACGATCAAAAATTATCCATAATTTTATTTTTCAGGTAACCAGGAGGGTAGATATCAATCATGACGACCGGGACACGACTTTTTTTCCCCCTCTACTTCAACGACTCATAACTTGCTTTAATATTTTTTTTTTTTATTTTTTTATGTACTATTGAAATATAAATAAATAACCCATAAAAAAAAGGATAGTAAGAATATCAATTGCTTTTTTTTATGAATCCTCAAAAAACGCTCGAATTTCGGGCTTCTAGACTAGAATACCGCCTTAAGGCTAAAAAAATAGCAAAAATGAACTAGTTTTATTAGTTTGCGTCCTTCAGTTTTAATATTTAGTTGCGTGACCTTTATTGGCAATAACGGCTGCACAACTTTTTGGCATTGAATCAACTAAGCTCTGGCATCGACTTAGCGGAATTTCGCTCCAGGACTCCTTAATCACATTCCAAAGTGATTCGTTGCTCGTTGGCTTGGCAGCAGCAACTGATTTTTTTTTACATTACCCCACTAATTCTTAATAGGGTTGAGATCTGGTGGCTGCGCAGGCCACTCCATGACGTTCACAGAATGCTCTCAACTATTTCTTCGCTTTCTTACTGGTTTGTTTGGGGTCGTTGTCTTGTTGAAAGACCCACAGCAAAGGCATCTCGTACTCTGCATAAGGTAGCATAATTTTTTCAATTATTTCATCGTAAACGTGTTGGTCCATAATTGTTTTTATCCAATGTATTGGGCCTATGCCATAATGCGAAAACCAAGCCCACACCATTACACTTGACCCCCATGTTTAATGGTTTTACATGTGCATTGAGGATTGTATTCTGCATTCGGAGGGCGTCTGACGTATGAATGAGAGCCTTTTCCGCCCTACAGAACAGTTTTGCTCTCGTCTGACCATAATACGTTCCTCCATTTTTGAACTGGCCAATTCAGGTGTTCTTGCGAACTCAATACATTTTGCTACATGCTTCGCACTTAAAAGTGGAACTTTTCTTGGGCTACGGGCTTTTAAATTGTGATGTCTTAAGGCCCAACACCACTGTAAAAATTTGGAAAAATTCTTTGAACCTTGCAGAATATGGGGAAAAAATTTTAAATCATGAAAATGAATTTTATTCTGGAATTTGGAGCTCTTTAGAGAGCGCGTCAGGCTGTTATGGGCCGCGATTTTGGGGTAGTTATAGGCGGTGAGGAAAAGATCTGATCACGTTTGCGTGCGGGGGATGGGCTGAGAGGGCCGCCGTCTTGTCGTTCGGAACCGGCCACGAGGAAGGGCGAAGAGGAATTCGGTTCGCAATATTTCTTTTCTCTGTTAGAGCATAAAACTGCGCGGATGTCTCCCCGGTGCACTCAGCTGGGATCGCGAGAAAGCATTTCGGAAGGTTTTTTTCAAATTTTACCTGATCTAAATTTGTTTCGTCGCGATGCCATAAACCGGTCCGGAAACCAGCAGGGAGGCAAGAGACGTAGATACCTTCTCCCCAGATATCAGCCGTGGTACCGACAGCTTTATCGCACATATCGGTTGGGGTGCGATCGTGCGAAGGCGGAGCAGTTCGATAAATACGATAACTGCCGAAATCTTCTACGGATGCGGCCGACGGCGCGGCAACATTCCCCTACCGACTTTAAAAAAAAAAAAGGAAAAGAAAAAGAAACACGCGCGCATCCGAGATCCGAAGAGGGATCCCGGGGCGAAATGCAAGCTTCGACACCGAGCTGGGAGAACGATGAAGAGGAGACGGACAAACGAACTATTCGATATCGCCGCAGAGCCGTTAGCTATTGGGGCTCCTGCCGACAATACCCCGCCGACCTTAAACGACTGGCGAACTCAACACGCACACCTGTTGGCCACGAAGCCTTACGACGACAAGACGACTGCAGAAATCGCCCACCGAAGCGACTGGTTCTTCCCCGCCGACCTTAAAACAATCCCGAACGACTGGCGAACTCATCACGCACACCAATTTGCTTCGAAGCATTTCGACGACAAGACAACTGCCGAAATCGTCCACCGAAGCGGCTAGTTCTTCCCCGCCGACCTTAAAACAATAAACCGAGGAGCATCGGAGATCCGAAGCGGGATCGCGATCGTAACGGAAGCTGCGGAATCGAGCGGAGAAAACGACACAAGGGGTGAGAGAACAACTTGGTGGCGAGGAGGTTCTCTTCGGCTGGGACCACCGACGCGCGAGCATCGTGACGAGCAAAAAAAAAGATCGAGATCGACGGAAAGGACCTTTGAGGTTCAATTGTATTCGGAGAAATAAAAGGAAATCATTTATTTAATCTTTACTCGGTCGTTTAATTCCGAATTTTGCTTTATTGTTTTTCTTTTTGAACAGGATTATCCGTTCCTGAATTGCAGCTGGGTGCACCGCGGAGAGTTGGTATTTTCTCTCCTCGAGAAGATAACACATTACTAAAATACCTGGCGCCCAACGTGGGGCCTATGATAAAAGACGCGAAGAATTCCGGACAACGTGTTTTGAACCCATATTGCAATCTGCAGGTAAGCGGTGAACAGATCTTTTCCTCATATCGAAGAGGCGAGACCCTTGAAATCAAAATTATTTAGAAAATTTTAGGCTGAATCTTTTGCCGCATGTGTAAAGTGAGGTTAGGTAGAAATCCTTAGAGGCAGTCATAGAATACGAAGTTCCATATCGGTGTGCGTAGACGGTACTCAACGTCGGGAACCGCAACTTAGTGCAATAGAAAGAGATAGTGATTCAGTATCGTGTAGTGTAGGGAACTAAGTTTAACATAAAAATTGATTTTCGGAGTTAGTGGAGGTGACCTGTGTAGCAACCTGACGTGTCATTTAAATGTATAGGTAGTGCCGCAGTGACGAACATATATTGAGGGTGAGAGAGAAACGACCAGACAAACCGTGTAAGCAAAAACAAGTTCCGACGCGGATTAAGTTGGTTGAAGTGCTCCGTGGTACCACGCATTGGTTTTAAGCAACTTTGCAGCCGAATCTCGCAGCCCCGTCCACTTAAAACTGCAGCGGCCGTGTCTCAAAACTCCATAAGAATTTCCAAGGCCTGGTAAATCTCGCCATAGGATTCCAGTCCATAGCCGGTTTGTTGGTACAGGTCCAGTGACATTTCGGAGTTTGTGTCAGTTGAAGTTTGACATTTCAAAACCCAAGAATCCAGATTAAGTGACAATTTCTAGGAATAGTTAAGCGAATAATTTAGTGGGCAGTAAAGTTACGGTTGAGAATCGCAACTCGTGAGCGCATAAGCTTGGGAAGGTCATTTCCAAAATTCCGTCCGGTTCTTACGAGACTTTCGTATGGTAGTGCTATCCGCGGATATTAGTATTTGAAGTGGGCTGGGACTACTGGCAAATTGACGCGAAATTGTGAAACCTACGAATCATAGGGTTGTGGTCTTTAGGCGCCGTTGGCAATTTTGGTTGGGTAGTAGCGAGGGTATCATTCGTAAATTTCATAATGGAGATAAACCGCTTAAACCGCGATGAACTGGTATATGAGATGGCAAGTCGTGCGTTGCCATCTGGTAGTGTGGAGTCGATGAGAGCAGCTCTTCGCAGCGCTTTAAAATTGGAACAAGACGGGACGAGCCTGATAATACCGGATTACCCTTTCACCGTGGCAGATGATTTGCGGGAGGTGGCAGATAAATTAATTGAGATAGAAGATCTTACAACGGCTTTGGTAGGGGGAGTAGGATCAGCTGACTATCGGAAGATTAGGACCAAGATTCAATGGTCGTTCAATAGGCTAGAGCGTTGCGAGGCCAAGGACGACGAACGAAAACCTGTCCTGGAGTTAAGGGCCAAAGTGTTAGCAGCACTAACGAAACTTGACGGGTTGGGTGAGAACAAGGCAGATGGGGAGGCGCTTGCCCTATCACACGCAGGGCCGTGCAGGGACGGAATCGAGTGCTCGACACCAATTGTAGGAAAGAAGGCAGAAACTTTCGTATTTCGCGATGCCGTTCCCGTTGCTAAATGGGGTATTCACTTTTCGGGCGACGCAAAGGGTCAGTCAGTGACTGCTTTCCTCGAACGTGTGGAAGAGCTGCGAGTGGCACGAGGAGTCTCGAAGTTCGACTTATTTAAGTCGGCCCTGGATCTTTTCTCGGGTATTGCATTGATTTGGTTTCGTTCCATTAGACAAGACGTGGAAGATTGGGATGAATTGGTACAAGAAATGCGAAACCAATTTCTTCCACCCGACTATGACGACCGCTTACTTGAGGAGATCAAGCGCCGAACACAAGGTGAACATGAACCCATTGGGCTGTATATTGCGGCAATGAGGGGCTTGTTCAATCGACTATCGGAACCTTGCACGGAAGGTCAAAAATTGAAAATCCTGAAGAGGAATATCCACCCGGGGCTACAAATGCATTTGGCTCTGGAGTTGGTCAAGATCTCTAGCATAGCAGATTTACTGCGTTTGGGGCGTACTTTAGAAGTGGTGCGGACGTCCGTACAGGCCTTTGCTCCGCCACCATCAAGGCGAACAACTAACTTATTGGAGCCAGATCTGGCCTATCTAGAAGTAAGTGAAAGCCAGCCCCCAACGATAGCTGTGACGGATCCGGTCAAACGCGTGCAAGTTTGCTGGAATTGCAATCAGCCAGGCCACTTAATGACGTCATGTTCTCGCCCCAAAAGCTGCTACTCTTGTGGGAATGAGGGGGTGATTCGGAGGAATTGCCCCAATTGTTCGAAGCTAACGGGAAACGCCAACGGGGATTGCTAACGCGCGGCCGAGCAAACCCCAAACAAGAAGCCGCGGGTAGTGAGTCGTTCGTAAATCTGTTGCAATGGGTCAATTCGACTTTACATTGCGCCGTTAAGAAGATCGGTGCCCTCTGCCAAGGTACGGCCTATTGTCAACTTATGAATCTTCTATTTCCGGATTCGATTCAGCTAAAGGAAATAAAAGTCGACGCAATGTCGGATCAAGACTTTATTTTTAACTGGGAATTACTTCAGGGTGCTTTCCGAAAAGCTGGAGTTGATAAGGTAATACCAATTAGGCGGCTGATTACAGGAAAATTTCGCGACAATGTTAAGTTTCTGAAGTGGTTTAAGATTTTTTTCGATAAGCAGAAGATAGGACTCTCTTTATATAAAGAACCATCAGTGGTTCCGGTAGGGTCAATCGCAGAGGTCGGGAAGGGAAGGTCTAAAAATAGTATTCGGAGAGAGCGTACTAGAGTCAACAAGTTCACCACCAGGGAACCTCCTGTTGAAAGTACACCGCAGGTGACGGAACCCAAAAGAACGGAAAACAGCGCTACCCGGACGGGAGAGCGAAGTCTAACAGTTAACCCTCTCATTAGGGTTGACTACTTACTAGAGCGTAGAGAAGACGATGAACGGCCATATATGCGGGTGACAATTCTAGGTGCCCCACTCATAGGCTTATTGGATTCGGGGGCTACGCGGACAATCTTGGGGTCCAAGGGATGGGAACTAGTCCAACAACTGGGTTTTTCTACATCAAGGTCAAGATCCACGCAAGTCGCGTTAGCCGACGGCAAGAGGGTCGGCGTGAATGGAACCGTGGAGGTGCCAATCGAACTCCAAGGTCGGGTGAAGGTCCTGGAAGTGTTAGTAGTTCCGACCGTGACGGTCGACCTTATCCTGGGGGTCGATTTCTTTAAAGGCCTGGAGGTAGTTCCAAATCTCGGAACCGGCGAATGGTACTTTGGCTCTTCCGGCCAAAGTGAAGTGCCTAGTATAGCCACGATTCAGGCCAGATCCAGTCTGAACCCTCAACAACAAGCGCGGCTCGATAGATTAGTGAGTGAGGCCTTCGCGCTTATGGGGAAGGGTTTGGGGTGCACGACCCTGGTTGAACACGTTATCCGGGCGCAGGGAGAACCCATCAAGCAGCGGTATTACCCGGTATCACCAGTGGTACAACGCGACATTGATGCAGAATTGAACGATATGCTTGAGAAAGGGGTAGTGGAAAAGTCGGCAAGCCCTTGGTCATCCCCAATATTGCTTATTCCAAAAAAGGATAAAAGTTTTCGGTTTTGTATAGACTTCCGCCGTGTGAACAAAGTAACGGAAAGAGATGCCTATCCGCTGCCCTATGTGTCAGCTACATTGGATAAGCTGCGAGACGCCCGATATTTGTCGTCTTTAGACATAAAATCCGCGTATTGGCAAGTTCCGGTGGAAGAGGCATCCCGGAAGTTCACCGCCTTCACGATACCTAATCGTGGTCTCTTTCAATTTAAGCGAATGCCATTTGGCCTGCACAATGCCCCCGCGACCTGGCAAAGACTGATCGACCGAGTCCTGGGACCGGAACTAGAACCCCACGTATTCGTTTATTTGGATGACATCATCATAGTCACCCAGACGTTCGAAAAACACATGGAGAGGTTAGAGGAAGTCTTTCGACGATTACAGTCGGCCGGTTTGGTCCTCAGCCGGTTTGGTCTTCAGGTTTGGTCCTAGCAGCCCCAACTAATGTCTCCGAATTGCGGCGATTCATTGGCATGGTATCATGGTATAGGCGTTTCATCCCTGACTTTTCCACCCTTATAGCCCCAATGACTGACCTTCTACGGAAAAACCGGAAATTTGAATGGAACCAAGAATGCTCAGACGCGTTAGCCGAAACGAAGGAAAGATTAGTATCGGCACCCATTCTAACCTGCCCAGACTTCGATCTACCATTTGTTATTCAGACCGATGCTTCCGGATACGGGATTGGGGCGGTACTTTCTCAGCCTCATCCTGAGGGAGAAAAAGTGGTGGCGTACCTAAGCCGGTCCTTAACCCGGACGGAGCGGAACTATTCCACAACAGAGAGGGAGTGTTTGGCCGTCATATGGGCCGTGGAAAAGCTGCGGCCATACGTGGAAGGAGGGAAGTTCCAGGTCGTCACTGATCACTACTCTTTAGTTTGGCTAGCCAACATAAAAGAGCCGTCCGGGCGCTTAGCTCGTTGGGCCGTCAGACTACAGCAGTATGATTTTGAAATCGTTCACAGAAAGGGGAAAGACCACATGGTGCCTGACGCTTTATCCAGGGCCGTTGCCATTGCGACGATTGACGCGGATAGTTCTCCTGATAAATGGTACGAGGCCATGTTGGCGAGGGTCCATAATTTTCCAACCAAGTTTCCATCCTGGCGAGTGGAAAGCGGCTCACTGTATAAACATCGCGATGTAAAATATCCGGAGTTGGCTAGCGAGGAGGACTCCTGGGTAAGGGTCATCCCCAAAGCGGGAAGAAGGGCCGTACTGTCGCAACTCCATGATCTGCCTACAGCAGGACACTTGGGGGTGTCGAAAACCCTAGATCGGGTACAAAGGAAATTTTACTGGCCGAAAATGCGGGTTGATGTTACTCGTTTTGTCCGAAACTGTCGCGTGTGTCAAGCTACAAAACCGCTACAACAACTTCCAGCCGGGTTGATGGTAGCGCGGCCTCAAGTTAAAAATCCCTGGGAAGTGGTAAGCGCCGACCTCATTGGCCCCCTTCCGCGGTCCAATCAAGGGTTCTGCTACATCCTCTCGGTTCTGGATGTTTTTAGCAAATTCCCCATGTTTTTCCCTTTACGCACAGCAACTGGCAAAAAGGTTAGAGAGTTGCTAGAACGGGAAGTATTTCTGGTTTTCGGAGTGCCCCGAACACTTATTGCAGACAACGGGCCGCAATTTCGTAGCAAAGAGCTGCAAACCATGGCCAAGGAATGCGGGGTAACTATATCATACACCGCGTATTACCACCCGCAGGCAAATCCAACGGAACGGCTCAATCGTACAGTGAAAACGGCGCTGCGAGCCTACATTTCCGAAAATCATCGTCAGTGGGACGTAAATCTGGCAAAAGTAGCCTGTGCATTACGGACCGCGAAACACGATACGACTGGTTTATCCCCGTACTTCGTCAATTTTGGCCGAGAGATGGTGATCCAGAGGGATCCAGAGAACTCTATAACTCCACCTAGGGAACTCTCCGTGGAGGACCCCCAGCCGAACCCATCCCGAGCAGAGGGATTGGCGAGGATGCTTGAGGACATCAGGTCGAAAATGAAAGAGGCCTCAGAAAAAGCCACTCGAAGGTACAACCTCCGACATCGGGACGTAGAATATTTACCTGACGAATTAGTATGGCGACGGAATTTCGCTCTGTCAAACGCGGCCAACTATTTCTCCGCGAAATTAGCTCCGAAGTTCATCGGGCCCTGTAGGATACTGAAGAAGGTATCAGCCTGGACGTATGAGCTTGGAGATCAGGATCGTAGACCTGTGGGTACCTGGCACGCGAAGGATCTGAAGTTGTTCCACGAAGGTCCCTAATGGTCCTCCGACATCATCGTCTACAGCGATGTACGAGAAGGGAATTAACGATAAGGAGGAAACACTTCTCGGTAGAAAACTGAATTAAGTCTACCGAATTATGAGATTTCACTGTTTCATTCTTATTAGCTAGTTTTAGTTTTTTTTCTTTTAATAAATCTCTTTAGAAAGTTAGAAATTAATATGGACGGATTGATTAAGTTTTCTTGGGAAGTAGCCGAACGTCATAGCGAAACTATTTGCTGAAATATAACTTGAATTACGCATACAGGATTTGCCAGGTTTCATTCTCTTATTAGTATTAGTTTGTTTTAGTTTTCTTAAATAAGTCTCTCTAGGAATTAACGTGACGGATTAAGCATACGGATGAGTCCTTTAGTATTAGCTTCTTTTAACCTCCTCAAATAAGTTTCCTTGGGAATTAATGCCCCGTCATAAAGAATATCTGTACTATATTGAATTACGTATACAGAGTAGTGAGACTTCATTCTTCACTTATTATTAGCTTAGTTTAGTTTCTTTTAAATCCGTCTCTGAGGAAGTAACATGGACAGGTTAAGCACACCTATTAGCTCGTTTTAAATTCTTTTTAACCAACTTTTGGAGAACAGGATGCATAATGTAAGGGATATAGGCAACCCACAAACAGGCTGGTTCCCGCTCAGTATTATATGACCTGGAGGAAAGGGTGGGATTGTTATGGGCCGCGATTTTGGGGTAGTTATAGGCGGTGAGGAAAAGATCTGATCACGTTTGCGTGCGGGGGATGGGCTGAGAGGGCCGCCGTCTTGTCGTTCGGAACCGGCCACGAGGAAGGGCGAAGAGGAATTCGGTTCGCAATATTTCTTTTCTCTGTTAGAGCATAAAACTGCGCGGATGTCTCCCCGGTGCACTCAGCTGGGATCGCGAGAAAGCATTTCGGAAGGTTTTTTTCAAATTTTACCTGATCTAAATTTGTTTCGTCGCGATGCCATAAACCGGTCCGGAAACCAGCAGGGAGGCAAGAGACGTAGACACCTTCTCCCCAGATATCAGCCGTGGTACCGACAGCTTTATCGCACATATCGGTTGGGGTGCGATCGTGCGAAGGCGGAGCAGTTCGATAAATACGATAACTGCCGAAATCTTCTACGGATGCGGCCGACGGCGCGGCAACATTCCCCTACCGACTTTAAAAAAAAAAAAAAGGAAAAGAAAAAGAAAAAGAAACACGCGCGCATCCGAGATCCGAAGAGGGATCCCGGGGCGAAATGCAAGCTTCGACACCGAGCTGGGAGAACGATGAAGAGGAGACGGACAAACGAACTATTCGATATCGCCGCAGAGCCGTTAGCTATTGGGGCTCCTGCCGACAATACCCCGCCGACCTTAAACGACTGGCGAACTCAACACGCACACCTGTTGGCCACGAAGCCTTACGACGACAAGACGACTGCAGAAATCGCCCACCGAAGCGACTGGTTCTTCCCCGCCGACCTTAAAACAATCCCGAACGACTGGCGAACTCATCACGAACACCAATTTGCTTCGAAGCATTTCGACGACAAGACAACTGCCGAAATCGTCCACCGAAGCGGCAAGTTCTTCCCCGCCGACCTTAAAACAATAAACCGAGGAGCATCGGAGATCCGAAGCGGGATCGCGATCGTAACGGAAGCTGCGGAATCGAGCGGAGAAAACGACACAAGGGGTGAGAGAACAACTTGGTGGCGAGGAGGTTCTCTTCGGCTGGGACCACCGACGCGCGAGCATCGTGACGAGCAAAAAAAAAGATCGAGATCGACGGAAAGGACCTTTGAGGTTCAATTGTATTCGGAGAAATAAAAGGAAATCATTTATTTAGTCTTTACTCGGTCGTTTAATTCCGAATTTTGCTTTATTGTTTTTCTTTTTGAACAGGATTATCCGTTCCTGAATTGCAGCTGGGTGCACCGCGGAGAGTTGGTATTTTCTCTCCTCGAGAAGATAACACATTACTAAAATACCTGGCGCCCAACTTGAGCTCACGAAGCTTCTCGCCTGGAATTCCGGTGGCGTTTTTAAAAATCCTCGCCCTTTCTTCGACAGCTGGCCGGCAACGCTCAAAAAGGCGCGTAACAAGGCTGCTTCGAAACGACTACCTGTGTCGCATCAGGTATCTGAGAAGATACTGCCTAATGATTTACCTGTTGGTTTCTAACTTCTGGATAATACTAATAGATATTGCTAAAAAGGTTTTTTGTTCCATTGGATGTATTTTCACACAGAATTTCGTTAGTATAGCGTCAGTTCATGTACAAAAAGGTAAAAATCCTATATATAGCAACGGATATCGCTGTATGCAATTTTAATGATGGACTGACTAACATACCACGGATTACGAAGGTTCTGGATGTGGATATTGGCGTCCAATGCTACACTTTTTGTGTCAAGTCCGATGCTAAGCGAATCCAGTACGCTGAGAATTCAATGACAGTTGCTGCCAAAAAAGGCTCGCTCCACCATTAAATCATCGAGAAAAGGGATTGAAGAGGAATATTTCAACTTAGAAGGACAGCTTTATGGTCCTGGAATTGCAGATTAATGGTAAAAAATTTTAAAACTAGAATAATTTTCTTGTTCATGTCTGTAACACATTTCAAAACTTTGAACGCGTTTTTCTCGAAACACGATTTTCGAAATTGGCCTGCAACTTATCTCGAACAATTATCATTCTTTTCATTTGAATTTTTTACCATATCTTCAAAATAACATTCCTAAGAGAATGACGTACGGAATTTTTGATACGTTGATTTAAAAAATAGTTATTAGTAAATAACTGTCCTGTTTTTGGTCGAAAATTGAAAAAAATTATTGAAATACTCGCCAACCGCACAAAACTCAATATTTCTAAATTCCCGTACGTCATTCTCTAGCTATACTCATGAAGATTCAGTGATTTTTTTTTCGTTATGCTAGATTCAAATTTACGCAAGCAAAACTGCAGGCCGCAGAGATGCCTCGGGAGAATGGCTGTAGTGCCTCCATTTTGTAAATTTTTGAACTAATTTTTTTTATTATTATATATTTAAATATATGGTTATTCAGTTCCCAAAATTTTATTTATCTATTTCCTTTCCTTCCATTTAAAAAAAATTATCGAAAAAGAGCATTTTCTTAGACTGTTACAGTGGTGCTTCCCCTTAAACGATTACGAACTGTTTGCTCTGTCGCAGCTATATTGAGATCCTTTTTCAGTTCAGTTGGTTGCTTAAAAGGCTCCTTCTTGCTCTGGCGGATCAACCGATTTTCAAGCAACTTCGATATGGCGCGTTTATGTTCACGTGTTTCAGCTTTTTCTTGGTAAAAAACAAAATGACGCAGTTCGCTATAAGTTTTGCCCTCTGAAATAAGTTTTCGAATAAAGTCTCTTTTTTCAGTACTACAATGCTTTCTGCGACCCATTTCGTGACCTAAACGATAGCTTTACTATTAATTTTGTGTAAAAACTAACGAAAACCGAACAAGAACACTTTAACTTTACCCTACCTATGGGAAACTAACCATACACCAGCACATAAGCCTAGAACGAATAAAGCTAATTCACAATATAAAAAACAAAAAACTTAAATCCTCCATCAAATTGATTCACAACCAAGAAACACACAACTTTAACACAAGAAGTGCGAAATCTATTAAACAGCAACATGTTCCACTTAGAAAGGATCCTGTCTTTGAGGCAATACGAGAATATAATGCTTTACCGACAAATATACAAATGGCAAAGAATGTGTTTCAGTTGAAACGAATTGCAAAAAAGCATCTTTTATGTCAAAACTAAAAAAGGCATTAAGAATTATTACAATCACAAACGACCTGGAAACAGAGAATTATTCAGGCGGATTCTCGAGATTCTCGAAGATTCTAAGGAATGGTTGTAGATTGTGTTGTTGCATGTTTGCATGTTTACGTATTTTTTTTTTTTTTTTTTTTTGTATTATTTTCCTTTTTAAAAACTGTTCACAATCCCCTCCCCTCTCCATTTACATTTATTAATAACTTTTATTCATTTATTATTATTACTATTATTATTAATTTGTATTTGCTCTTCAACAGAATCGTCAGCGGTGCTTTAATTTTTTTCTTCTATTTTGCATTTTTCTCTGAAAATCGCTTAAATGGAAAAGAACCGTTATCATTATGAACAAAAAACTGTTTTCTGAGTAAAGTTAACATGTTGTGTGATATATTTATCAGCAATGTACAAAAAATTTTCGACACGAAATGTTTTTTTAACAAATAGAAAAAAATTCGGGGTGGTGCTATTTTATTTTTCGGCACTGTATGTAAGTATATTTATATATAAAAATATATGCATACAAAAAAAATATATGCCCTAGAAAAAACGGAAATGATGTGTTTTGATACTATAACACTGGTCTCTCGCCTATTAATTTATCGCCTAGGTGCTCAAAATCCCAAAGTTGGCAATTTCAGTTTTTGGACGATATTTTGGGCGACTCGCCTTGTACAAAATCGCACTACTGGAAACAGATAATTATTCAGGCGGATTCTCGAAGATTCTAAGGAATGGTTGTAGGCTGTGTTGTTGCATTTATTGCATGTTTACGTGTTTATTTTTTTTTATTTTTCTTTTTAAAAACTTTTCATAATCCTCTCCCCTCTCCATTTACATTTGTTTATATTTATTAATAACTTTTATTTTTTATTATTTTTTTCTCGATATTAATAAAATATTTGAAAGCGATATTTCTTGGTACGACCCCTTATACCAGTGAGTTGTACTGACTGGGGAGTGCCTGTGGGTTACGGTAATTTATTGGACTCTGAGCCCAATGTCGGCATATGTACATGCATGAGTATGTTGGTACGGTGAAAATTTTTCCAGTTCATTAAGCTGAGGGACAGCATTTTTACCAGTTCTCTAAGCTGAGAAAGTGCGCCCTAATGGGGATTTCTTCTACAGCTCTAGAGTTGGGAAGGAATCGCCCATTTTGCATGAAGGGACTAAATCTATTATTATAGTATTGAATACTTCACAGGTTTATTTGAACGTCAATACGCTACAAACCAGCAAATAATCTGGGCTATCCATATACAGAGGCTATCATGCTTTCGTCGAGTTTCTGATCTTTACAAACGAAACTCGAATCAACTTACGGTTGTCCTGTGCTGGATTCCTGTACTTAACTTTCATCTTTTCCAAATCATAGCTGCATGCGACCACATAATGTCCAGAATATCTAGAAGAAAAAAAAATTAATTAGTTCCAACAATCAATCGTTAGCCCTGGAATTTCAAAAGTACATACCTTATTCTATCAAAGAACTGATTTCGCCTACAATTATCGCAGGTCAAAAGAGCAGCATTAGTAAGCATTATAATGGGACCGTGATGTGCTAAATGACGAACGAGAGCATCGAAACATACAGACTTCTTCTGCACTGCCATACCTCGCGTTTGGGCTTCCTTGAACTTAAGATTAATCCTATCTTCTTCCCTAGAAATAATGTTGCGGTAGTAGCTGTGTTGCTCATAGTTTGGGTCTACGCCCAATGTCTTCGTTAGATAGATGTGTGTAATATTAAATTCTCTGAGAATGAAACACAAGTCAATTGTCCAGGTGGTGCAGCCGAATCCTCCGCTTGTGCAAATTTGTTCAAAATTTTCGAGAAATTTCTGGCGGGAATACATTGGCAAAATCATTAGGATGCACGACAATCCGCAATCCCATTCGAAACGTTGCCTGTAGTGGGTAAGCAGGTAGTTCTTGTCAGCCGGCACAACTGTAGAGGAGTTTTGTGAGATAATTCTTTGAAATTGATTACCGATAAATCGATTACCGTCTGTCATCGGCAAATCCGAATTAGTTTTCGCCATGTTCTTAGCAAATTTTGTAGGTCAAATTTCTTTCTAGAACACACCTTTAGATTCACAACCTTCAGCACTATCATTTCGGTTATTGATGACTCCATATCTCAGTCATAATTTCTGATTTCGACCTGTCTTTCTACCACTTTCAGAATTTTTATTCTACTTATTGATGATAACAAATTTATCAACGCAAACGTTAGTAACAGCTGACGATCGCTTTTCGTCCATTCACAATAACACAAATGACCAATTCAAATTCCAAATTCCAATTGGTGCAGACCGGCGTGTCAAACTGGATGTCAAAAAATTTCTTGGAACGCTGACCACTGAAGTAGCTGATCTCCGACCCGCAACTTCTTGTACCATTAATTGTGTGTTCGTTTCGTGATAACATAAACTTGTAGCTGAAAAATGGCGCAGCAACGTACGGCATCGCGATTATTTTTCCGGGATTTTCGCCGTGTTCTTAATTATAAAATAAATGAGACCAATACGGTTCGACCAGCATCTACTGAACATAAATTGAATCGCGACAATGAGGAAAGCGAGACCCATTTCGGCTTTCAATCCGTGAAGGCAAGCGAAAAAGGTGACAAAGGTAAATAAAGTGCATTACAATCTTAAGAAGTTCTCTATTCACTTTTCTGTTAGTTTACAAAGTATTTGAGGAAGTTGCTAAATCCTATGATCTTATGAACGACGTTCTTTCTTTGGGGATTCATCGTTTGTGGAAGGACATTTTTGTTGAAAGATTGTCACCGCCTAGAGGCACTCGACTCCTGGATATGGCTGGCGGAACTGGAGATATTGCCTTCCGATTCCTTAAGTTTATGTCGAACCAAGGGAATACGAATAGCACTAAAGCGACGCCGAGTCATGTAACAGTCGCCGATATTAATCAGAATATGTTGGATGTTGGCAAGGCGAGAGCAGAACGCCTTGGATACCGAGATACGACTTCTAACGGCGACACTATAGAATGGGTCTGTGCCGACGCTGAAAAACTTCCGTTCGAAGACAACTCCTTCACGGCGTACACAATCGCTTTCGGGATGCGAAATTGCACGAATATAGATAGAGTAAGTGAAATGCCTCAAGTTTTACTATACCGTGATAACAAAAACTAATTCCAGGTCGTCGCTGAAGCGCATCGTGTACTCAGGCCGGGAGGACGATTCTTGTGCTTGGAATTTAGTCATTTGACGAACGAATTTTTGCAGAAGGCGTACGACCAGTACTCTTTCCAAGTGATTCCACCAATGGGCCAAATCTTAGCTGGTAACTGGGATGCTTATCAGTATTTGGTGGAAAGTATTCGAAGATTTCCTAAACAGGAAGACTTTAAGGCAACGATCGAGAAGCAAGGATTTCGATGCGTTGCATATGAGAACCTAACTTTCGGGATGGTTAGTATACACTCAGGATTCAAGCTTTAACGTATAAATATCATTGTTACGTTAGAAATTGAAGTGTTGGTTGCAAGTCTTTAATTCGATTTGTTTTTATTTACATTTATTATTTGAAAACAAGATATCCTTTATAACAATGTACTTAGCTCAATGTAACAAGACTTAGTCATCTTAAACTTATCGGCACGGTCCGCTCTATCCGTAGCATTGAATAAAGAAGTTTTTTGGAAAAATATGAGAGATTTAATGACTGCGTAGCCTGGAGCATTTGGATCTCTATGACACTCAAAAAGCAAAAAGGATCAAATTGTATAATGTATAAATATGGTTAGAATAAAATTAAAATATAAATTCGAAAAGCAAAACCGAAACAAGTAACTGAGAGCAAAAAAAAAACAAATTAAAAATTTGGCAAAAACGAAACGATTTTCCGTTTCGCATATAACGAATGCCCAGTTTGTTTTTGCTCTGAGCTTCTATTGTCGCGGTGTTGCAACGTTTTCTTTTTGTCATTGCAATAGAAACTAGAAAAGATTTTGACACTTGTTGCTTTATTTTTTTTTCAATTCTTAAAAAATTTTTTTCTCACATTGTATTACCTTCTTGTACGAAGTGGCGAATGTCACCTCCCACAACTGATTCAGCATCTGACCTATCACTTCAGAGTGGTGGGATATGGGGAGTAATCTCCATTAGCACTTCAAAATTATTAAGACTTCATTCCGAAATTGCGTCATATCTGACCTATCACTTCAGATCGATGGACTCGTAGCAATCATACTCTTAACACTTCTAAGAATTAGTACGTCATTACAAAATTACCTCAGTAAGTACATACAAAAACAAATACCTGCTTTCTTAAAAATCTGAGTTTTTCTACACTCCTAGACGCCTGAATATAATCACAAAGTTTGAACCATGTTGTGTTTGAGGCCTTGGAAGAATTATTTTGACTTAAAGAAAGTCAAAATAATTGAAAGGAAAAGGAAGGTTCGGGACAGAAGGGCCAATTCCACCTACGTCCGAATTGGTGGCTGAGTTTTCGCTGGTGCGACGCTCTTGCTGGCGGCCGGGACTAGCTACGGCAGTGTGGGGGGGTACTTGCTCCAACTCAGACCATTAAACCCTTGGCCTATACAACAAAGATTATCAGCGCCGACTTATCCAAGGGAATACAAAAAAATTGGGATTATTTTCCCAATTGGTCGTGAAAGACCAAGAAGCGGTTGGATGGCGCGGCTCCGCGATTTGTCAGGGCGCTCTGGTGTTAATAGCGCCCTGCTCTGCCCACCCTACCTCAGCCACGACTGTCCTCTAAAACATTTCGCGTCGTGGCCCCTTATTGAGGTTCGGGGCTAAGGAGCTAGACGCTCGGGTTCATTTAAAAAATGGCCTTTAGCCTACCAGCATTTTTATCTCTTTAAAACAAAAAAAAAAGTCGAGCCAAAAAAAAAATGCATGTATAATAAAATATATATCAGGAAATAAAGCAAAAAAATATAAAAATTTATGTACTTACTCCATTTATCTGTTTTGTCTCATCTTTTTTTCGTTTCATTTCATCCCTAAATTTCCTAATTCATTCCTTATTTAAATTTCCTAATTCATGCCTTCTTTAAATTTCCTAATTCATGCCTTCTTTAAATATACTATTTCGTCCCTTCTGTAAATTCCCTAATTCATTCCTTCTTTAAATTTCCTAATTCATGCCTTCTTTAAATTTCCTAATTCATGCCTTCTTTAAATTTCCTAATTCATGCCTTCTTTAAATATACTATTTCGTCCCTTCTGTAAATTTCCTAATTCATTCCTTCTTTAAATTTCCTAATTCATGCCTTCTTTAAATTTCCTAATTCATGCCTTCTTTAAATATACTATTTCGTCCCTTCTGTAAATTTCCTAATTCATTCCTTCTTTAAATTTCCTAATTCATGCCTTCTTTAAATTTCCTAATTCATGCCTTCTTTAAATATACTATTTCGTCCCTTCTGTAAATTTCCTATTTCATTCCCTCTTTAATTTTCCTTTTTCGTTCTTTCTTTAAATTTTCCTATTTCGTTCTTTCTTTAAATTTCCTTCATTACTTTTTCTTGTAAAATTCGTCGTGCGGCTCGATTAAGCGACAATCGATGTAATTCTCGAAATGCTTGGTAAAATACCAATTCCACGGGAGGCGGGTAAAATGCTAACACCCGTCAAATGATGCGTCAAAAAAAAAAATTATTTTTCGCTTGAACTGTCACCCGGAATACTATTCACCGCGTTTAAATTCACTGTTTTTGCGCTAGTTTAAACGCTCCAGACGTTCTGGACACCGCGAACTTTCTATTCAATTGTTTTACTTTGAATTATTCGATGCAAATTTCGTGTGAAAATTTTTCTTCAATCGCGAGAATCACATAAACGCCAAAACAGAACCGGGTCATTTTTTCCAAACTCTCCTTCATCTCTTTCCCACACGAATCAAATTCTCGTTTGTGTGCTATACACCCCCAACGCACACTTCACCACCAGTCAACCATTTTCTTGAACTTTTCTCGTTTTGTTTCGCCAACTCTTTTTTTTTTTTCAAATTCAAAACTAAATCGCAAAACTCATCCTCCAACTCGACGCGCGCTTCCCGGTCAAGATTTTAACAAGAGAAAAGCACTAAGGTGAATAATCTTGCCCGAGTTAAGAATTTTTTTAAAAAAAATTTGGGAACCGCGATCTGTGCTACACTTTCACGTCCGCCATTTGCACGGTCTCCTCCTCTACGTTTCTTGGTGGCAGGGTTGTCGGCACTTTCTGTGGATCCACACGATACTCGAATGACATTTCGAGGATCGAGTGGATCCACAGAAATGTTAACGAGATTGGTGTTACCAGCCAGCGGCGACTCAACAACATAGGCGGCTCGCCGTTGGTTTCCCAGCGCCGAACCGACTAAAGAAAGTCGTCGCTTTTGGTCGGTCTCATGCGCACGACTGAGTGCCGGGCAATCGGTGTACTCCCTCGGATCACCGCCTCAGATCCTTGGAGTGGTAAGTCCCCAGACGTTTGCCTCCTAGATCCTCCAATTCATATCGTGAGTTGCCTAGCACACGACGAATTCTGCACTTGAGGAACTTCTTCGCCAGCTTGGCATTATAATTCTGCGCGGCTGTGGACAAGGAAAAGTTTCTACGGAATACCTCCTGTCCTACACAAAATTGTGTTTTAGCAGCACGCAGATTATAACGCCTGCTGCTGTCCTCATGTGCGACCCTTATTTTCGTCTGCGCCAGTTGTCTCACGATAGGAATTCCCTCTCGAGGTCGAAGCTGTACATTTGACTCTCCCAACGCTCGCAAATGCTTCAGCAGTTCGTAGTCCTTCCCGTGCAACATCATGTGATTCCCAAACAAAACCTGATAAGGAGAAAATCCAGTGGCTTGGTGGAGTGAGCTACGAAGAGCACATCCAATTTTGCTTAGACTCTCATCCCATCGTGTTTGGTCATCAGTGATGAATGCTCGAATTCCGGCCAGGATGGACTGATTGACACGCTCCGAAGCATTCGCTTGCGGTGAGTAGCTCGGGGTGTACAGGTGTTTAACTCCGTATTTGTTCAGCATGGTGTTAAACACATTCGACCTAAATTGAGAGCCGTTATCGGAGAGGATTGTCTCAGGTGTTCCAAACGTATGGAAGACCTGCCCCTCCAAGTAGTTTGTGATCTCTTCAGCAGTGATCCGCCCCAAAGGATGTAGAAGTGGGAACTTGGTGAAGTGATCCAAGACGATCAAGATAGCGATTTTACCCCGTTTGGTACGTGGATATGGTCCAAGTACGTCGATGTACAGATGTTGGAATGGCTGATCAGTCTGGAACGGTTCTCCCATAGGCGCTCGTAGAGGTCTGTTCGGGGACTTTGTCTCTTTGCAAGTGTCGCACGCCAGAACGTAGGTGCGTACTTGTGTAGCCATTCCGGGCCAGTACAAAAATCGCCTGACTCGCTCTAGCGTTTTGGCATAACCACCATGGACCGTGGTGTCTGCCTCGTGCGCCTGAGCGATCGCAGCTGACGTAAGGCTCGATGGAATCCATAATTTCCAGGCCCTGTCTTCAGCAATCGGGTCACCGTTGTGAGGCTCTGTGCGCTTATACACGAAACCATCCCTCACGCATACGTCAGGAAGCCGATCGGCGTTCGCATCGACGGTGGACACTAACTCTTTATATTCTTTGCCAGAGAATTCTGGAGAGTCCATATCCACCATCGGTGCCACATCGATCAGCGCGTTTAATCCCTCTTCGTATACACGAGAGAGAGCGTCGGGTACAACGTTCAGGCTCCCTCTTCGGTGCTCGATTGTGAAGTCGTAACCTTGGAGTTTTAAACTCCATCTTGCCAACCGTCCTTGTAGGTCTTTCTGCGACATGAGCCATTTGAGACTTGCGTGATCCGTAATGATTTTGAACGCAGTCCCTTCTACATAGGCTCGAAATTTTTTCACGCTCAACACAGCTGCATAACACTCGAGTTCGGTTACGCTGTAGTTGCGTTGAGCGGAAGTGAGCTTCTGTGACATATACGCCACTGGAGATTCCGATCCGTCGTCGTTTTCCTGAAAGAGAACGCTACCCACCCCTGATTTACTGGCGTCGCACTGGATTACGAAAGACCTCTTAAAATCAGGATTGATTAATAAGGGGGCTCTCGTCAACAAGTCTTTCACTAATAGGAAGGAAGTTTGTGCCTCTGTAGTCCAAGCAAACTGGTTGGACTTCTTTAGAGTGTCTGAAATCGGTGAAACAGTCGCAGCAAAGTTGGGAACGAATCGTCGATACCAGCCTGCCATACCAAGAAAGCGTCGAACTTGACGTGCGGACTTAGGCGAAGGGTAATCGACGATGGCTGAAACTTTGTTGGGATCAGTTTTCAAGCCTCCTTCTCCAACGATGTAACCGAGGTATTTCACCTCTTTCAGACAAAACTTGCTCTTGTTGACGTTAATGGTCAGGCCAGCCTTTCGCAAACATTCTGCGACTTCTGCCAATAAAACCAGATGTGAATCGAAATCCTCAGAAATTAACAGCAGATCGTCCAAATATACGAATACCTGCTCCTTCAACTCGGGTAGGATGACTTTGTCCATCAAACGACACATCCTTTGCGGCGCGTTGCATAACCCAAAAGGCATGCGCGTGTAGTGATATAGAGGCCGGCCAGGAATGGTAAACGCTGTATACTCCCTGGATTTGTTCTCGAGAGGAATCTGCCAAAAGGCGTCTTTGAGGTCCAGGCTAGTAATAAAATTGGCTCGCGGCAAACGACTTAAGATACCATCAATGTGTGGTAATGGATAAGCATCCTTCTTCGTCACACTATTGACTTTGCGCGAGTCCAAACATAACCTGACCTTGCCTGGCTTCCTCACGAGAACCACAGGCGAGCTCCATGCACTCTGGCTGGTCTCTATAACGCCAAGTGCCCTCATGCGATCGATCTCGTCATATAAAAGTTTTTGGATCGCAGGAGACACTGGATAATGTCGCTGTTTGATGGGACTTGCATCACCAACGTCTATACTGTGTTGTTCGACGTTGGTCACACCGAGTCCGTATACTTCGTATGATGGAAATTTGGACTTTACCATTTCCAACCTCTTTACATCTGTGGGCGTTAAATGGTGGGCGTTAAATGGTGGGCATCCGGAGCTATCAGTTGCGATGCAGTATCGGGAGTATCGACCGCGCTGATAATGCTGGGAGCTAGTTGGAATGATCGCCAGAAATCTACCCCTAGGTACAATTTCTGCGACAGGCTCGGCACTATATACAAGGTAATGGGTTTGGTAATACCACGAAAAGTAATATCGGTGTTTACCGTGCCCAAAACTTTCTGTGCAGCACCATCAGCGGTCTTCACCTCTTGACAGACCGGTCGATAATTCACCTGTGCATCATGGAGACGTTGTAAAGCGTTTGCCCCCAGGCAACTGATGCTCGCCCCACTATCGAGGAGTCCTTCAACGTCCACTCCGTACAAGGATACCATGGCGTACGGACGTATGTCCAACGGATTGGTAATGATGGTAGAGAGGATCGCTTTCTTTTTTTCACGCACCATCCTCCAGAATGTACGAAGGCGCAAGATTGATTTACTGCGACCGGATCCACTCGTTAGTGATGATACCTGATCACCACTTGCGATTGGAGTAGGCGCAAAAATTCGCTCTCGAGCCTCCATATATTCCTTTAGCCGAAGGTGGTATGGCTTGAGAGGATGGTGGGAATGTCGTCTTGGATGTTCTTTTGCGATAAGGGCTTCTTCAGGCCGGGAAACAGCCGGCTCCGTCTTATCGCTTGGTCTCGTTAATAATTTGACGTGCGGAGTGTTGATCGTCGATGAAATGGGTTTGGATGCTTTTACGTTAAAAGGATGGGAATTGGGTTCAGAAAATGTTGTAGGTAGGGTATTAAAATTTGGAAGGGTATTGTTAGGGGTTGAAAATTTGGGTAAAGTTGTTTCATTTGGGCTGTCTAATTGAAATTGGGACGTGGAATTGGAGTGGTGAACAGATTTTCCTACTGCTGTCGGGATGCAGTGTTCGGACGGGAGGGACCCGCTGTCCTTCCGTCCCTTCGGCCGTTTCCCGCCTTGCAATGGACGCAGTTGGGCTTTAGAACGTCAGCCCGACCACATCCATAGCAGAAGATGCCTTTCGCAGGCTCCGCACACTCCCGATAACCATGTCCTTCTTTCCTGCAATTCCAGCAGATCCAGGGGTTCGATAGTCCGGCCAAATCGACGGAAGAAGTCGTATCCTGATGTTCTTCCACGATTGGCTCATGTATCTCGTGGACTCTGGCCTGGTTCCAAGGGGATGGTCTGGTGGCTTTTCGCGTGTCTTCCACCTGCACTACAAGCCGACGTAACTCGTCCATAGTGAGTACAGAGTGGAAGCACAACTGTTGCTGTGTGCTGCCCACCAGATTTCCGCGCACCAGAGCCACGAATTCGGACTCAATCATGGGAGCGTTCAGCAGTGAACGAAGCTCCGTCATGTCTTGTTCGAAGGACATGAAGGGCTCGTGTGGCGCTTGTCGTCTACCAAGCATCTGCTTCCGTAACTCCCAATCCGTGCTGCGCTCTCCCCAGACCTGCAAGAATGCTACCTTCAGAGTATCCCAAGACGAGTTGTTATTGGACCGACGCCACAACCAATACCACTTGTTGGGCCTACCATCCAGCAGCAGATGGAAGCCCTGCGTCAGCAGATCTAAATTGCCGCGCAAGTCGCTCATCGCGAGAGTCTCGGCCCGAAAAATCAGCTCCTCTGCACGTAGGAGTTGGCTATCCCCGTTAAAACGCAAACGCCAATGCCTTAATGGGCTGTAGGAATTCCTTACACGATGATTAGGGCCGTGGCTAACGCGATCGCTGACCAACGCGGCCGCTCCGGTCCGCTGATCTGCCCTCCCAGCACGCGAGTCTCCCTCTGCTGCCGAATAATGGGCCCCCACCGGTCTCTGAGACGCCTGCTCTTCCCGAAAAACCCGTCTCATCAACTCTATCAGCTGATCTACTCCCAGCTCAGTTCGTACCACTGGCGAACGTGTACGCCCTGGCGCTGGATTCGTCGTAGCTGGGATACCTGTGTCACGTATATCGGACCAACGTGGTCGTTCGCCTACTACCCTTTCCGGTGATTGTGGGATTGGATGCACAAGCTGGTTCACCCCCTGCTCTTGGCCAATTGAACCGTCAGGGGCGTAAAAGACCCCACCGCCGACCGTTTCCAGCGGAAAATCGAGATTTAACCGCCTTGGTGAAAGTCCGCCGGCCGCTGACTTCGCTCTGCTGCGTGTCACGGCTCCGGTTCTCGCTGTGGCGCCCTCCACGCCCCTAACGGTCCAATAGTCCTGCGGCTCCAGTGCCTGGCGACAATTGGGACACGTTTTGTGGCTCAGCACCCACTCCTCCACACAATGCAGGTGGAAAGTGTGCCCACATTTCGTCCGCGCTTCGTCCTCGCCCCCCACAATATGTTGGCACATCGTACATATTTCGTCAGTTCGCCCCAACGGCGACCGTGGCAGTGGCATGACTAATGGGATGTGTGAATGTAAGCAAAAAAATTGTAGCGAGTGACTAAATGCGGTATGTCGATAACGATGAGTTCAAAGCGTTGAATGTTGATATGAAGGAACCAGGGAATCAAAGAAAAGGAAATGTTTAATTTGGTGAATGTGTGAATCGATGATGGCTATTGCCGGTGTAATCAACTGGTTGTGTGAATTTTAGAACAATGTATATGATACGCAAGGGAGCGAATGAATATAGATTGAATGACTGAATGTATGTTGTAAGAAGGAATGGCTATTAGTATGATTGAATTGCTGCGTGAAAGTCCGAACGAGGTTATAATTGATTATATGTATGTATTTCAGAACGTATGTATAAGAAAATGATGAACGATAGAAGTGAATTTCAAGGGTAAGCGCATGATTGTGTGAATGAATTTTTGGTATAAGTGTTTGAACAGAATTAATTCTGACTGTAAAAAAAATTATTATGCGCGATTGAATGCTGAGTGGATGCACTGTTGTACGATTGAATGAATTGAGTGCAGGAATAAACGACTGAGTAATGAATGGCTGTATGTAAAAATAAAAACGTATGAACGACAAAATGAAGTATATATATATGATTTATGAGAATGAATAACCGATTGTGTGAATTTCTAGCGAATGTATCGAGAAAACGAATGAATGATATTATGAACGATTGAATGTATGACTTCAAAAAAAATGAACCCTCACGTCGTCGCAACCTTTCCCCTCCCCTCTATGCAGAACAAATCGCGAAGCCGAACTTGATCTTTCCCGACCCCTCGGGAAAATCTGGAACGCGATAAAAATTTTCAACAAAAAAATTGGGGAAAAATTAGCAAACAAAAATCAAAATCAGCAATAAAAAAAACTACGTTAAAAATCTGTCAACAAAAGACTTAGAAAAAATTTTATATACAAAAAAAAACTCTACGTTATTTCTAAAAAAAAATACTCTACGTTACAAAGGAACTCTAAAAGGATGGATAAGGAATTAGGTACTTAACAATTTTTCGACGAAATTTCCTATCATCAAACTCACCAATATTTTACAAGTATTTGTCCCGATTGTCTGACAACACGCCCGCCAAGACAGGGCATGCCCAGCACTCAAAAGGGTACTTGCAAAACAAAAGTGGAAAGAATCAGAAAGAATACGTTTATCCAACTTGCATCACATCAATCTCGTATGCAGACAATATTTCCCTTTCCTATGGAACCGAATTGGCGCCTAAAGGTTGCCAAAACGGTTCGTCAATAGGATCGTTCCATATTGCCTCCATACAGGTTCGATGAAATGTTCTGCTGTTGAAAATCTGAAAAGCTTGTACACTTGGACTCTTGATTGCCGTTCAGGCGAAAATTCTGTCGCAGAACGACTAAGTTTTAGTCCTTTTGCCCACCAACTTTTTGTACGGAATTTTTCTGACTCGTACGTGTTGATGGACTACGCTTTGTGCACTAAGCGTAGCGGTGGCTAGCCCCACGTTGGGCGCCATTTGTTGTGTTTGAGGCCTTGGAAGAATTATTTTGACTTAAAGAAAGTCAAAATAATTGAAAGGAAAAGGAAGGTTCGGGACAGAAGGGCCAATTCCACCTACGTCCGAATTGGTGGCTGAGTTTTCGCTGGTGCGACGCTCTTGCTGGCGGCCGGGACTAGCTACGGCAGTGTGGGGGGGTACTTGCTCCAACTCAGACCATTAAACCCTTGGCCTATACAACAAAGATTATCAGCGCCGACTTATCCAAGGGAATACAAAAAAATTGGGATTATTTTCCCAATTGGTCGTGAAAGACCAAGAAGCGGTTGGATGGCGCGGCTCCGCGATTTGTCAGGGCGCTCTGGTGTTAATAGCGCCCTGCTCTGCCCACCCTACCTCAGCCACGACTGTCCTCTAAAACATTTCGCGTCGTGGCCCCTTATTGAGGTTCGGGGCTAAGGAGCTAGACGCTCGGGTTCATTTAAAAAATGGCCTTTAGCCTACCAGCATTTTTATCTCTTTAAAACAAAAAAAAAAGTCGAGCCAAAAAAAAAATGCATGTATAATAAAATATATATCAGGAAATAAAGCAAAAAAATATAAAAATTTATGTACTTACTCCATTTATCTGTGTTGTCTCATCTTTTTTTCGTTTCATTTCATCCCTAAATTTCCTAATTCATTCCTTATTTAAATTTCCTAATTCATGCCTTCTTTAAATTTCCTAATTCATGCCTTCTTTAAATATACTATTTCGTCCCTTCTGTAAATTCCCTAATTCATTCCTTCTTTAAATTTCCTAATTCATGCCTTCTTTAAATTTCCTAATTCATGCCTTCTTTAAATTTCCTAATTCATGCCTTCTTTAAATATACTATTTCGTCCCTTCTGTAAATTTCCTAATTCATTCCTTCTTTAAATTTCCTAATTCATGCCTTCTTTAAATTTCCTAATTCATGCCTTCTTTAAATATACTATTTCGTCCCTTCTGTAAATTTCCTAATTCATTCCTTCTTTAAATTTCCTAATTCATGCCTTCTTTAAATTTCCTAATTCATGCCTTCTTTAAATATACTATTTCGTCCCTTCTGTAAATTTCCTATTTCATTCCCTCTTTAATTTTCCTTTTTCGTTCTTTCTTTAAATTTTCCTATTTCGTTCTTTCTTTAAATTTCCTTCATTACTTTTTCTTGTAAAATTCGTCGTGCGGCTCGATTAAGCGACAATCGATGTAATTCTCGAAATGCTTGGTAAAATACCAATTCCACGGGAGGCGGGTAAAATGCTAACACCCGTCAAATGATGCGTCAAAAAAAAAAATTATTTTTCGCTTGAACTGTCACCCGGAATACTATTCACCGCGTTTAAATTCACTGTTTTTGCGCTAGTTTAAACGCTCCAGACGTTCTGGACACCGCGAACTTTCTATTCAATTGTTTTACTTTGAATTATTCGATGCAAATTTCGTGTGAAAATTTTTCTTCAATCGCGAGAATCACATAAACGCCAAAACAGAACCGGGTCATTTTTTCCAAACTCTCCTTCATCTCTTTCCCACACGAATCAAATTCTCGTTTGTGTGCTATACACCCCCAACGCACACTTCACCACCAGTCAACCATTTTCTTGAACTTTTCTCGTTTTGTTTCGCCAACTCTTTTTTTTTTTTCAAATTCAAAACTAAATCGCAAAACTCATCCTCCAACTCGACGCGCGCTTCCCGGTCAAGATTTTAACAAGAGAAAAGCACTAAGGTGAATAATCTTGCCCGAGTTAAGAATTTTTTTAAAAAAAATTTGGGAACCGCGATCTGTGCTACACTTTCACGTCCGCCATTTGCACGGTCTCCTCCTCTACGTTTCTTGGTGGCAGGGTTGTCGGCACTTTCTGTGGATCCACACGATACTCGAATGACATTTCGAGGATCGAGTGGATCCACAGAAATGTTAACGAGATTGGTGTTACCAGCCAGCGGCGACTCAACAACCATACCTATGATATGACGAACATTATGTATGAAAACGTATGCAATGCTTTTTCACACTCTTAAATCTCAAAAATTATAAAAAAATCCGTGGAATTAAAAACCAATCAGATATCTTATCAAACCTAAGAAATATGTTTTCGACCTTAAAAAAAAATCTTAGTATGAAAAAGTTTGTGTACACCCCTTATGGTTCAATATCTAAAATCCTGAAATCAACTTTTTAACGATTATGTAGGAAACCTTAGGAGGTATCTCGTCAGATCTAATGGTGCTTTTACACGAGCGATTAAAATTGCTCCATTTGCAGCAATTCCAAACAATTTTGACGTCACGAAAACATACAGCAACATTAGTAATTGACGATATGGAGTAATTCGTTGTCAACTCGTTGATCAACTGTAACTAGCGATATGGAGCAATACTAAGCAATTTGGCAATGACATCATACTCGGACAACTCAGTATATGAACAACACGAAAGGAAACTTGAAAAATAAACCTAAAACTTAAAACAAAACTTGAAATATTTGAATTCTAATCCGTTATCACACGAAACTTGACAAATAAAACCAAAATAAACAAAACTTACAACTGAATCATCGAACGATGACAATTGCTCGAAATTTTCCAATCTAGTGGAAATACAGCCGGAATACCAGCAATATGTGAAAGCATTGCCAAATTGCTGCAATATTGTCACAACTAACACGATGTTGATTAATCGCTCAGCTAGTTTTGGCAACAGTCCTCGGGCAATTAATTGCTGGAAAAATTGTTCGTGTACGAGCTCCTTAAGGCTCCATGTGCACGTTAAATGCGATTTTGATGATTTATGACTGTTTTCTTGTCAATATTTCACGTTAAGGGCAACAAAAAAACGGAAAAAAATTACACCACTTTATTAGCTGGTATGTAAACTAGGACTTGTATAAATGTAAATGTTGTATAAATTCAAAACTGTAGTTGGAAAAAGTGCTATTAGAACAACAACTCTTGAACATTTTTTAAAATGTGTAAATTCGAATTTTTTGAACTGATATTTCCTATTTCTTGAAATAATAACATGTCATTTTCTTTAATATAATGCTAGAAAAAAACTTAAAGAAGGACTTGTATAAAAAAAATTTTAAGATATTTTAATTTTTGTTAATAATATATGAAGTCAAACTGAAGCAATTTTTCACGATTTTCATGGCAAGAATTACATAAGAAGGCCGCATTTCATTGAAAAGTATTATAGATATTATAATTAATTGGTATTTCTAGAAGATAAATCAATGAAAATATTATTGATTTTTAATAGTTATGCCTTTGAAATAATTTGAAAACCTATAACACTATTTTTTCTGTAAATTCAAAGTTAGTTTGCTGCTAGACAGCGAACGATGCAGACGTGTTGTCCACGCCAAATTTTTCTTCCTTATTTTTCTTTTGGCTTATTCGTACTTCCCCTGACTAGGAAACCAGAGCAGGATTTGCGCTATTGAGTGTTGCACGACGGTAAAGACGAAGCAACAAAGCATAAAGCCAAGCCGATAATACTTCCCCCACTCATGCTGTTGTAGTTTCCACGCTGATTCTGCCTTCGTAAAGACGATGGACACAAGAGAAAAATCAAAAAAGAATACAGAATTTTCACACCGAGATCATGCAGCCTTAAGGGAGGGGTATGGTTAATTCGGTCAAAAAAAGGCATATTTACAAGAATTTTTTTTCAATACAAACGTAATGCTGGTTTATTTCATTTCAATTTTATATTTTAATACAACATCTGAACTATAATCAAAAAAAAAAACTCATCTCAAAATATTTATAAATAATCCGTTGGCAGCAAACCCCGCAGGCGCCTCATAAAAAAGTTGTTTTGCGGTGTGCACTACAACTCGAGACTGGATCATTCGAAACAAAAAATTAAAAATGAGTTTATTAGATAAGATGTTTTTCGAGGTAACGCGGTCGAGTTTTTTTTATCGATTTTTTTTTCATTTTTGGTAGCATTGTGAAGTCAAAAACCCGATTTTCACTAAAAAATTCGGCAAAATTTTTATTGTAAAATAAAAAATAATGAGAGAAAAGAAAAAAAACTCGACGGCGTTACCTACTGATTTATGTGTAGAAATAGTGTAAAAAATTTCAAAAGAATCGGTGCATTAGATTTTGAGTTACAGTGCACACCGACTTCAAAGATGACAAGTTCTAGAAAAACGCTTTAAAGTTTTGCACACTAGGGGCCGTTATTACGACCTTAAAATTTAACCAGAACTTTGACTGTAAGTTTCGTATGAGCATCTGTTAGTTATAGTTTCAGTTAGAACGTTACTGACGATCGTAGGAACGGGCCTAGGTGTCATACGATAACGTACACCTCTAAATTGCTCATAACTCCGTTAATTTTGCTCCGATCGTCTTAAAATTTTAACACAACATTCTTGCAATGTTATACATTATTTTATTATTATTATTATATTAAAAATTTAAAAAAAAATAGGCCAAAAAAAATTTAAATACCATACCCCTCCCTTAAGAAATATGTGGAAATTTATGAAAAAATATCCTACCCCTTTGTGTAGAATATCAAAAAGTTGTGAAAGGAGTTTTTAGATAAATATAAAAAAAAACCAAGTGAAAACTAATTCGATGTCTTTCCTAAAAGAACTGACGGAATTCGTGAAAGCGTGCTCAACGGCTCAAGGGGTAGAAAAAATCTTGAGAACGTGTTTTAGGAGGCTATCCTGAAGTATTGCTATCGATTTAAAATTTAAACTTTTTTTACGTTTTATGAGTAGTAGTTAGATACGAAAAAATAAATAAGAGTACGTCTGTACGTCGTCCGTCTTACGCAAAATCGTTTAAAGGCCCATATATTCCAAACCCTTTGAGCTATTTATTAAGTGGAATTTATCTTATAGGTGTTGTGAACGAGGCCTTGGAAAAATTATTTCGACTTGAAAAAGTCAAAATATTCGAAGGAAAAGGTAAGGTACGGGAAACAGTGGGCCAATTCCTCCTACGTCCGAATTGGTGGCTGACGTTCGAGCTGGAGCGACGCGCTTGCTGGCGGCCGGGACTAGCTACGGCAGTTTGGGGGGTACTTGCTCGAATTATCAGACCATAAACCCTAGGCCTGTACAACAAAAATAAAACACGTCGACTTGTCCAGGGAATTAAAATTTGGGATATCTTTCCCAATAGCTCATGAGAGACCGAGAAGCGTTGAATGGCGCGACTTCGTAACTTGTCAGGGCGCTCTGGTGTTATAGCGCCCTGTCTGCCCACCCTGCCTCAGCCACGACTTTCCTAAAATTATTCGCGTCGTGGCCCCATATAGAGGTTCAGGGTCAGGAAAACCTACTCGCGAGAGCTCACTTTATATAATGGCCTTTAGTCTTTCATCTTCATTGCATCAACATTTTCCATGCTATTCAAAGTGAAAACAACAAAAAAAAAACATAGTAAAAAAAAATATCAACTAAAAAGAATATGCAAGTGAACTGAAAATAGAACAAAAAAAATTAAAAACCTACCCCTTTAAATTTTCGGCATTTGATTTCGTATCATTTTTATTTATTTACGTTTGAATTTTATTTAAATTTTTAAATTCCGTCCCGTCCTGTCTTCGTCTTGTCATTTATTATGATTTTAATTCTAATTTTTGTTATTTAAATCTGCCTTTTTATTTAGTTTATTTATTTTTTTCTTATTCAATTTAATTTATATATTAAAATTCTGCTCTTCTTGTATTCCATTCATTTCAGAATATCGTGTAAAATTTGATCACGATATTTTCGAATTGCCAAATTTCTCTTTTCGTCTTGATGGCCAACGAGTGTTGAGAAATATTTTCTTCACACACCCAAAAAAAAAACAGTTTTCGACGTGCGGAACAATGTCATTAAAAAAATGGCGTTCGGCCCCCGGATTGAATTCGCTCTTAACACCCGCACGCTGGTTCGTTCGTACACCACACAATTTTACGATCTATACATCATCACTCTTCCGAAAACTATCCACCGATTATTCCACAATTTCATCGCGATCAAATAATCTCCAAAAAAAATTCCACGTCCTATCTTTTACACCAGTCATATCCCTTTTCTTTCTTTTCGCCTCTCTTACTCCGTTTTTCAAATTTTTTTTCAAAAACTTCCAGCCCTCAGTATCAATACTGGACCGCCTACTCATTCAGTTTTAAAAATTCAAAACTCATACCACTCACACGGGCGACCCAACACCCTTAGACTGATCGCCATTGACCTTCAACGCCGAACAGTCTAAAAAAAAACCAGGAACCCGGGTGTTCTTGAGTCTCGTGCGCACGACTGAGAGCCGGGCACTTTCCTCCACCAAATCACCGCTTCAGATCCTTGGAGTGGTAGACTCCCACACGCTTGCTAGATCCTCCAATTCGTATCGTGAGTTACCTTGCACACGACGAATCCTGCACTTGAGGAACTTCTTCGCCAGCTTAGCACTATAATTCTGCGCCGCTGTGGACACAGAAAAGTTTCTTCTGAATATTTCCTGTCCTACACAAAAATGTGTTTGAGTCGAGCGCAGATTATAACGCCTGCTACTGTCCTCATGTGCGGCCATTATTTTCGCCTGTGCCAACTGTCTCACGATAGGAATTCCTTCCCCAGGTCGTAACTGTACATCTGACTCTCCCAACGCTTGCAAACGCTTCAGCAGTTCATAGTCCTTCCTGTGCAACATCATGTGACTACCAAACAAAACCTGATAAGGAGAAAACCCAGTGGCTTGATGGATTGAGCTCCGAAGAGCACAACCAATTTTGCTTAGGCTTTCATCCCAACGTGTCTGGTCATCATTAATGAAAGCTCGTAGTCCGGTCAGGATGGACTGATTGACCCGTTCCGAAGCACTTGCTTGCGGTGAATAGCTCGGGGTGTACAAGTGTCTCACTCCATATTTGGATAACATGGAGTTAAACATATTTGACCTGAATTGAAAGCCATTATCGGAGAGAATCGTATGGAAGACCTGCCTCTCTAAGTAAGTGGTGATTTCTTCAGCCGTTATTCGCTCTAATGGATGTAGAAGTGGAAATTTGGAATGATGGTCCAGAATAGTTAAGATCGCGATTTTACCTCGCTTCTTTCGAGGATAGGGTCCAAGTACATCGATATAAAGGTGTAGAAAAGGCTGATCTGTTCGAAACGGTTTACCCATAGGTGCTCGTAAAGGTCGGTTCGGGGACTTTATTTCCTTACAAGTGTCGCACGCCAGAACGTAGGTGCGTACCTGTGTAGCCATTCCGGGTCAATACAAAAATCGCCTGACTCGCACTAGCGTTTTGGCATAACCACCATGGACCGTGGTATCTGCCTCGTACGCCTGAGCAATCGCAGCTGACGTAAGACTCGATGGAATCCATAACTTCCAAGCCCTGTCCTCAGCAATCGGATCACCATTGTAGGGCTCTGTGCGCTTATATACGTAGCCATCCCACACGCATACATCAGGAAGCCGATTAACGTTCGCATCGACAGTAGACACTAACTCTCTATATTCGTTGTAAGAGAATTCTGGAGAATCCATGTCCACCATCGGTGCCACGTCGATCAGCGCATTTAATCCTTCTTCGTACACGCGAGAGAGTGCATCGGGTATAACGTTCAGGCTCCCTCGTCGATGTTCGATTGTGAAATCGAAGCCTTGAAGTTTCAAACTCCATCGGGCTAACCGTCCTTGCAGGTCTTTCTGCGACATTAGCCATTTGAGACTTGCGTGGTCCGTGATAACTTTAAACGCAGTCCCTTCAACTAAGCTCTAAATTTTTTCACGCTCAACATAGCTGCGTAAAACTCGAGTTCGGTCACACTATAGCGCGCTGAGCGGAAGTGAGCTTCTGCGACATATACGCTACAGGAGATTCCGTTCCATCGTCGTTCTCCTGAAAAAGAACACTACTCATACCTGATTTACACGAACGACCTCCGAAAATCGGGATTGATCAATACCGGAGCTCCTGTCAGCAAGTCTTTCACAGCTCGGAATGCGGTTTCTGCCTCATCAGTCCAAGCATACTGGTTGGACTTTTTGAGGGTGTCTGAGATCGGTGACACGATAGCAGCAAAGTTGGGTACGAATCATCGATACCAGCCCGCCATGCCAAGGAAACGTCATACTTGACGTGCCCGACTTAGGCGATGGGTAATCGACGATGGCTGAGACTTTATTTGGGTCTGTTCTCAATCCTCCATCACCAACGATGAACCCGAGATACTTTACCTCTCTCAGACAAAACTTACTCTTGCCGACATTGATGGTCAAGCCAGCCTTCCGTAAACAGTCTGCGACTTCAGTCAGCAAAATCCTCAGAAAGCGAAATCCTCAGAAATCAACAACAGATCGTCCAAATAAACAAATACTTGTTCCTTGAACTTGGGTGGAATAACTTTGTCCATCAAACGACACATCCTTTGCGGCGCATTGCATAACCCAAAAGCCATGCGAGTGTAATGGTAAAGAGGACGTCCAGGGATTGTGAAAGCAGTGTATTCTCTGGATTTGTTCTCAAGAGGAATCTGCCAAAAGGCGTCTTTCAAGTCAAGGCTGGTGATAAAATTGGCTCTCGGCAAGCGGCTTAAAATACCACCAATGTGTGGAAGCGGATAAGCATCTTTGTTCGTCACACTATTGACCTTGCGCGAGTCCAAACACAACCGAACCTTGCCTAGTTTCCTCACGACAACTATAGGCGAGCTCCACGCACTCTGACTGACCTCTATTACGCCAAGTGCTTTCATACGATCTATCTCGTCATACAAGAGTTTTTGGATCGCAGGAGACACAGGATAATGTCGCTGTTTGATAGGACTCGTATCACCAACGTCTATACAATGTTCTTCGACGTTGGTCACACCCAGTCCGTGAACATCGTAAGATGGAAATCTGGACTTTACCAGTTCCAACCTCTCTACATCGGTGGACGTTAAATTGTGAGCATTTGGAGCAATCAGTTGCGATGCAGTTTCGGCAGTTTCGACCGAACTGATGATGCTGGGAGCCAGATTAAACGATCGCCAGAAATCTACCCCTACGTACAATTCCTGCGACAAGCTCGGTACTATATATAAAGTAATGGCCTTGGTGATGCCGCGAAAAGTAATATCACCGATCACCGTACATACTACCTTCTGCGCAACACCATCAGCTGTCTTCACCTCCTGACAGGCTGGTCAATACTTCACCTGTGCATATTGTAGGCTTTGTAGGGAATTTGCCCCCAAACAACTGATGCTCGCCCAACTGTCTAGAAATCCTTTAACGTCCACTCCATACAATGACACCATTGAGTACGGACGCACGTCGAACGGCTCGGTTATGATCGTTGAAACAATCGCTTTCTTCTTCTCTCTTACCATCCTCCAGAATCTACGCAGGCGTAAGATAGACTTCCTGCAGCCTATTGCATTCATCAGTGCGGATATTTCATCAACACTGCCGTCTGAGACATGTGCAAAAATTCGCTCTCGTGCCTCCATATATTCCTTCAACCGAAGATGGTATAGTTGTTGAGTCGCCGCAGAAGAAAAATTCGTGTGTTTAGCGTCGCGAACGGTCACCACAGCGTGTACTTCCTCGATTAATTTCTGTTTTCGTCGTCGTCAAAATTCATGTACCATTTCGCCAGTCGAGTTTTACCAGCTCGATTTTGGATCAGAATAAAACGAATCTGAAGGTGAACGAATCGAATAGAGCGTGCAGAAAAGGGTAAAGTATAATCGCTGCGTGTTAAACTTACCATTTCGGCCGAAACGTATCCCTTATGAAACTGGCTGCCAACAATTGTAAAATTCCTTTTCCTTATCGGCGCCGTCAAAAGCCTGACACAAGTGATAATAATTTTTGACACCCACAAAACTGCTGACAAAATTTTCCCTGAAAGCAGAACAGAGGTGCCAATTGAACAGTATAACTGATAGTGCCATCTATGTGTTGACTCCAAAAATCAGTGATTTTGCGCCGGCAACGGACGAATTCCGTTGGCTGCGTCGAGACTTTCAACCGGGCACTGCACAGAAATTGTGAGTGTCAAGATTTCACTGATCGAATGGCGGCGAACTGGTTCTGGAAGGACGGCTAGAGTGTGCATCGCATCGGGAGCTGTAAAAAAACCCCGTAAATTCGCGATTAATTGGTTTTTCTCCATTTTTACCGTGCGGAATTCGGTTCTTTCGCGTCGGGAGCTAGAAAAAAAGAAATCGAAATCAACGTGAGTACGGCGTCCGGTTGTTGGGCCGAAGAAAAATTTTGGCAAAGAAGCGCGCGTCTGTTCGAATTTTTTTTTGGTTCGCGCAGGTATTTTGTTCAGTACAACCCCGTCGTAATTTAGAAACGAGTTCGAGTGTGATACGAGTTGAGTAAAGAAAAAACGAGGAAAACGAAAGTGTCGCGCAGTTCAGAGGAAAGTTGATTAAAAATCGGGGTGTGCAATGATTGACGGCAGCCAAATCACCAAAATTTTTTTGTTAGAAATTTTAAAAATTGCTTTTTACGGCAATAAATTCGCTCGTGCTGTGCTCTAAAACGCGTGTAAGCTGTGCTAAAACGTGGTACGAAACTCAAACTGAGTGAGAACGGGCGGTAAAATGGCCGACAAATTCATAAGCTGCTTAGAAAATGGTGGCACCAATAAAATAAATATACAAAAACAAATTAGAAAAATAAAATGAATCAAACGACACAATAAAATAAATATACAAAAACAAATTAGAAAAATAAAATAAATCAAACGACACAATAAAATAAATATACAAAAACAAATTAGAAAAATAAAACGAATTAAACGACACAATAAAGTAAATATACAAAAACAAATTAGAAAAATAAAATGAATTAAACGGCACAATAAAATGAATATACAAAAACAAATTAGAAAAATAAAACGAATTAAACGACACAATAAAGTAAATATACAAAAACAAATTAGAAAAATAAAATGAATTAAACGGCACAATGAAGTAAATATACAAAAACAAATTAGAAAAATAAAATGAATTGAATTATACAACACAATAAAATAAATATACTAAACAAATTATAAAATAACACGGGAATAAAATCAATATTAAATGACAAGACTGACTAGGACGGGACGAATTAGATATAAACAAATAAAATAACAAATTAAATAATAAGAATAAACAAAATAAAATTAAATAATAAGAATAAACAAAATAAAATTAAATAATAAAAATAAAATTTGAAGGCGAAGCAGAATTAAATGGGGTGAGTCGATTTATTTTATTTCTATTAAATTTTTTTTTGCATTGTATTTTTTTGTTGTTTTCTGGGTTACTGTTTTGCAGATTTTTTTTTTTAAATTTCTTCAAGAAGATGTTTAAAGGCTAAAGGCCACAGTATAAAATGAACCCGAGCGTTTAGCTCCTTCGCCCCGAACCTCTAAAAGGGGCCACGACGCGAAATGTTTTAGAGGACAGTCGTGGCTGAGGTAGGGTGGCCAGAGCAGGGCGCTATTAACACCAGAGCGCCCTGACAAATCGCGGAGCCGCGCCATCCAACCGCTTCTTGGTCTTTCACGACCAATTGGGAAAATAATCCCAAATTTTTTTATTTCCTTGGATAAGTCGGCGCTGATAATAATTTTGTTGTACAGGCCAAGGGTTTAATGGCCTGAGTTTAGCAAGTACCCCCCACACTGCCGTAGCTAGTCCCGGCCGCCAGCAAGAGCGTCGCACCAGCTGAACTCAGACACCAATTCGGACTTAGGTGGAATTGGCCCTTCTGTCCCGAACCTTCTTTTTCCTTTCGACTATTTTGACTTTTTCAAGTCGAAATAGTCCTTCCAAGGCCTTAAACACAACAAATGGCGCCCAACGTGAGGCTAGCCTAAGCTACGCTTCGTTCACAAAGCGTAGCCCATCAACACGCGCGAGTTCGAAAAAATTCCGTGCAAAAAGGTGATGGGCAAAAGGACTTAATTTCGTCGTTCTGCGACAGCAAGTTTTCGCCTGAACGGCAACAGTCCAAGTGGTACAAGCTTTGTCAATTTTTCAACAGCAATCGTCTGGTCGATCTTATATGGAGGCAATGTGGAACGGACCTATTGACGAACCGTCTTGGCAACCTTTAGGCGCCAATTCGGTTCCATATGAAAGGAAAACATTGTCTGTATGTGAGATTGATTAGATGTGAGTTGTGACAGACCTTGTTTTCTAAGTTTATTCCACTTTTGTCTTGCAAGTACCCTTTTGAGTGCTGGGCATGCCCTGTCTAGGCGGGCGTGTCGTCAGACAATCGGGAACAATACTTGTAGGATATTGGTGAGTTTGAAGGAGGGAAATTTCGTCGAAATTTTGGTAAAGTACCTTATATCCTTATCCATCCTTTTAGAGTTCCCTTTGTAACGTAGAGTATTTTTTTTTAGAAATAACGTAGAGTTTTTTTTGTATATAAAATTTTTCTAAGTCTTTTGTTGACAGATTTTAACGTAGTTTTTTTTATTGCTGATTTTGATTTTTGCTTGCTAAATTTTCCCACTTTTTTTTTGCATTTTCTCATCGCGTTCCAGATTTTCCCGAGAGGTCGGAAAAGATCAAGTTCGGCTTCGCGATTTGTTCTGCATATGAGGGGAGGGGAAAGGTTGCGACGACGTGAGGGTTCATTTTTTTGTTGAATTTAAATACCGCAGACATATATACATATCATTCATTTTTTTTCACTCTTTGAAGCATTCACACATTCGTTGATACATTTGAACAATCATCCAAGTATTCATTCCGTATTTGAAATACATAAATACGTGGTGACATTCACACAATCAGTTGTTAATTCAATCAAAGAATCAGTCATTTAAAGACTCGAAAATTCGTTCACTCAGCTATCCTGAATTTCATTCGTTCACAACGCACTAGTTCGATTAGATTACATCATTCAGTCGCAAAGTTTTATTTGCACAATACGCACGACGTCGCATTAACGTTCACACATTCACCCATCGATCGCACAGTCAACTATCGAATTATTCATTCAAATCCACTAGTTCGTGAAAGCGCGCGATTGAAATTTTTTTGATTCATCCATTCATTCGTTTTTCTACGCATTCGTTCGCATATTCACCTAAGCGCCATTCATTATACATCGGTTCATTCAATCATTCGTCAGAATACATTCATACGGTTGAGTCGCATTCATTCACTCTATCCGATTCGGTCAACGACTCAATCAATTCATCCGCTTACACTGCTTTGCACACTCAATCAGTCGCATTCGTTCACTCTATCCGATTCATTTAATACCCACTCACAGCGCATTCAAGCACCCATTACCAGATCCCATCAATCATGCCACTGCCAAGGTCGCCTTTGAGGCGGAATGATGACGAGATATGCACGATGTGCCAACATGTCGTGGGGGCGAGGACGAAGCGCGGACGAAATGTGGGCACACTTTCCACCTGCATTGTGTGGAGGAGTGGGTGCTGAGCCACAAAACGTGTCCCAATTGTCGCCAGGCACTGGAGCCGCAGGACTATTGGACCGTTAGGGGCGTGGAGGGCGCCACAGCGAGAACCGGAGCCGTGACACGCAGCAGAGCGAAGTCAGCGGCCGGCGGACTTTCACCAAGGCGGTTAAATCTTGATTTTCCGCTGGAAACGGTCGGCGGTGGGGTCTTTTACGGTGAACCAGCTCGTAAATCCAATCCCACAATCACCGGAAAGGGTAGTAGGCGAACGACCACGTTGGTCCGATATACGTGACACAGGTATCCCAGCAACGACGAATCCAGCGCCAGGGCGTACACGTTCGCCAGTGGTACGAACTGAGCTGGGAGTAGATCAACTAATAGAGTTGATGAGACGGGTTTTTCGGGAAGAGCAGGCGTCTCAGAGACCGGTGGGGGTCCATTATTCGGCAGCAGAGGGAGACTCGCGTGCTGGGAGGGCAGATCAGCGGACCGGAGCGGCCGCGTTGGTCAGCGATCGCGTTAGCCATGGCCCTAATCATCGTGTAAGAAATTCCTACAGCCCATTAAGGCATTGGCGTTTGCGTTTTAACGGGGATAGCCAACTCCTACGTGCAGAGGAGCTGATTTTTCGGGCCGAGACTCTCGCGATGAGCGACTTGCGCGGCAATTTAGATCTGTTGACGCAGGGCTTCCATCTGCTGCTGGATGGTAGGCCCAACAAGTGGTATTGGTTGTGGCGTCGGTCCAATAACAACTCGTCTTGGGATACTCTGAAGGTAGCATTCTTGCAGGTCTGGGGAGAGCGCAGCACGGATTGGGAGTTACGGAAGCAGATGCTTGGTAGACGACAAGCGCCACACGAGCCCTTCATGTCCTTCGAACAAGACATGACGGAGCTTCGTTCACTGCTGAGCGCTCCCATGATTGAGTCCGAATTTGTGGCTCTGGTGCGCGGAAATCTGGTGGGTAGCACACAGCAACAATTGTGCTTCTACTCAGTACTTACGATGGACGAACTACGTCGACTTGTAGTGCAAGTAGAAGACACGCGAAAAGCCACCAGACCATCCCCTTGGAACCAGGCCAGAGTCCACGAAATGCAGGAGCCAGTCGTGGAAGAACATCCGGATACGACTTCTTCCGTCGACTTGGCCGGACTATCGAACCCCTGGATCTGCTGGAATTGCAAGAAGGAAGGACATGGGTATCGTGAGTGCGCGGAACCTGCGAAGGGCATCTTCTGCTTCGGATGTGGGCGGGCTGACGTTCTAAAGCCCAACTGCAGCCATTGCAAGGCGGGAAACGGCCGAAGGGACGGAAGGACAGCGGGTCCCTCCCGTCCGAACACTGCATCCCGACAGCAGTAGGAAAATTTGTTCACCACTCCAATTCCACGTCCCAATTTCAATTAGACATCCCAAATGAAACAACTTTACCCAAATTTTCAACCCCTAACAATACCCTTCCAAATTTTAATACCCTACCTACAACATTTTCTGAACCCAATTCTCATCCTTTTAACGTAAAAGCATCCAAACCCATTTCATCGACGATCAACACTCCGCACGTCAAATTATTAACGAAACCAAGCGATAAGACGGAGCCGGCTGTTTCCCGGCCTGAAGAAGCACTTATCGCAAAAGAACATCCAAGACGACATTCCCACCATCCTCTCAAGCCATACCACCTTCGGCTAAAGGAATATATGGAGGCTCGAGAGCGAATTTTTGCGCCTACTCCAATCGCAAGTGTTGATCAGGTATCAGCACTAACGAGTGGATCCGGTCGCAGAAAATCAATCTTGCGCCTTCGTACATTCTGGAAGATGGTGCGTGAAAAAAAGAAAGCGATCCTCTCTACCATCATTACCAATCCGTTGGACATACGTCCGTACGCCATGGTATCCTTGTACGGAGTGGACGTTGAAGGACTCCTCGATAGTGGGGCGAGCATCAGTTGCCTGGGGGCAAACGCTTTACAACGTCTCCATGATGCACAGGTGAATTATCGACCGGTCTGTCAGGAGGTGAAGACCGCTGATGGTGCAGCGCAAAAGGTATTGGGCACAGTAACTACCGATATTACTTTTCGTGGTATTACCAAACCCATTACACTATACATCGTGCCGAGCCTGTCGCAGAAATTGTACCTAGGGGTAGATTTCTGGCGATCATTCCAACTAGCTCCTAGCATTATCAGCGCGGTCGATACTCCAGATACTGCATCGCAACTGATAGCTCCGGATGCCCACCATTTAACGCCCACAGATGTAAAGAGGTTGGAAATGGTAAAGTCCAAATTTCCATCATACGAAGTATACGGACTCGGTGTGACCAACGTCGAACAACACAGTATAGACGTTGGTGATGCAAGTCCCATCAAAGAGCGACATTATCCTGTGTCTCCTGCGATCCAAAAACTCTTATATGACGAGATCGATCGCATGAGGGCACTTGGCGTTATAGAGACCAGCCAGAGTGCATGGAGCTCGCCTGTGGTTCTCGTGAGGAAGCCAGGCAAGGTCAGGCTATGTTTGGACTCGCGCAAAGTCAATAGTGTGACGAAGAAGGATGCTTATCCATTACCACACATTGATGGTATCCTAAGTCGTTTGCCGCGAGCCAATTTTATTACTAGCCTGGACCTCAAAGACGCCTTTTGGCAGATTCCTCTCGAGAACAAATCCAGGGAGTATACAGCGTTTACCATTCCTGGCCGGCCTATATATCACTACACGCGCATGCCTTTTGGGTTATGCAACGCGCCGCAAAGGATGTGTCGTTTGATGGACAAAGTCATCCTACCCGAGCTGAAGGAGCAGGTATTCGTATATTTGGACGATCTGCTGTTAATTTCTGAAGATTTCGATTCACATCTGGTTTTATTGGCAGAAGTCGCAGAATGTTTGCGAAAGGCTGGCTTGACCATTAACGTCAACAAGAGCAAGTTTTGTCTGAAAGAGGTGAAATATCTCGGTTACATCGTTGGAGAAGGAGGCCTGAAAACTGATCCCAACAAAGTTTCAGCCATCGTCGATTACCCCTCGCCTAAGTCCGCACGTCAAGTTCGACGCTTTCTTGGTATGGCAGGCTGGTATCGACGATTCGTTCCCAACTTTGCTGCGACTGTTTCACCGATTTCAGACACTCTAAAGAAGTCCAACCAGTTTGCTTGGACTACAGAGGCACAAACTTCCTTCCTATTAGTGAAAGACTTGTTGACGAAAGCCCCCTTACTAATCAATCCTGATTTTAAGAGGTCTTTCGTAATCCAGTGCGACGCCAGTAAATCAGGGGTGGGTAGCGTTCTCTTCCAGGAAAACGACGACGGATCGGAATCTCCAGTGGCGTATATGTCACAGAAGCTCACTTCCGCTCAACGCAACTACAGCGTAACCGAACTCGAGTGCTATGCAGCTGTGTTGAGCGTGAAAAAATTTCGAGCCTATGTAGAAGGGACTGCGTTCAAAATCATTACGGATCACGCACTGGCGCAGACGAAAATAAGGGTCGCACATGAGGACAGCAGCAGGCGTTATAATCTGCGTGCTGCTAAAACACAATTTTGTGTAGGGCAAGAGGTATTCCGTAGAAACTTTTCCTTGTCCACAGCCGCGCAGAATTATAACGCCAAGCTGGCGAAGAAGTTCCTCAAGTGCAGGATTCGTCGTGTGCTGGGAAACTCCCGATACGAATTGGAGGATCTAGGAGGCAAACGTCTGGGGACTTACCACTCCAAGGATCTGAGGCAGTGATCCGAGGGAGTACACCGATTGCCCGGCACTCAGTCGTGCGCATGAGACCGACCAAAAGCGACGACTTTCTTTAGTCGGTTCGGCGCTGAAGATCAACGGCGAACCGCCTATGTTGTTGAGTCGCCGCAGAAGAAAAATTCGTGTGTTTAGCGTCGCGAACGGTCACCACAGCGTGTACTTCCTCGATTAATTTCTGTTTTCGTCGTCGTCAAAATTCATGTACCATTTCGCCAGTCGAGTTTTACCAGCTCGATTTTGGATCAGAATAAAACGAATCTGAAGGTGAACGAATCGAATAGAGCGTGCAGAAAAGGGTAAAGTATAATCGCTGCGTGTTAAACTTACCATTTCGGCCGAAACGTATCCCTTATGAAACTGGCTGCCAACAATTGTAAAATTCCTTTTCCTTATCGGCGCCGTCAAAAGCCTGACACAAGTGATAATAATTTTTGACACCCACAAAACTGCTGACAAAATTTTCCCTGAAAGCAGAACAGAGGTGCCAATTGAACAGTATAACTGATAGTGCCATCTATGTGTTGACTCCAAAAATCAGTGATTTTGCGCCGGCAACGGACGAAAATGCCATTCCGTTGGCTGCGTCGAGACTTTCAACCGGGCACTGCACAGAAATTGTGAGTGTCAAGATTTCACTGATCGAATGGCGGCGAACTGGTTCTGGAAGGACGGCTAGAGTGTGCATCGCATCGGGAGCTGTAAAAAAACCCCGTAAATTCGCGATTAATTGGTTTTTCTCCATTTTTACCGTGCGGAATTCGGTTCTTTCGCGTCGGGAGCTAGAAAAAAAGAAATCGAAATCAACGTGAGTACGGCGTCCGGTTGTTGGGCCGAAGAAAAATTTTGGCAAAGAAGCGCGCGTCTGTTCGAATTTTTTTTTGGTTCGCGCAGGTATTTTGTTCAGTAAAACCCCGTCGTAATTTAGAAACGAGTTCGAGTGTGATACGAGTTGAGTAAAGAAAAAACGAGGAAAACGAAAGTGTCGCGCAGTTCAGAGGAAAGTTGATTAAAAATCGGGGTGTGCAATGATTGACGGCAGCCAAATCACCAAAATTTTTTTGTTAGAAATTTTAAAAATTGCTTTTTACGGCAATAAATTCGCTCGTGCTGTGCTCTAAAACGCGTGTAAGCTGTGCTAAAACGTGGTACGAAACTCAAACTGAGTGAGAACGGGCGGTAAAATGGCCGACAAATTCATAAGCTGCTTAGAAAATGGTGGCACCAATAAAATAAATATACAAAAACAAATTAGAAAAATAAAATGAATCAAACGACACAATAAAATAAATATACAAAAACAAATTAAAAAAATAAAATGAATCAAACGACACAATAAAATAAATATACAAAAACAAATTAGAAAAATAAAACGAATTAAACGACACAATAAAGTAAATATACAAAAACAAATTAGAAAAATAAAATGAATTAAACGGCACAATAAAATGAATATACAAAAACAAATTAGAAAAATAAAACGAATTAAACGACACAATAAAGTAAATATACAAAAACAAATTAGAAAAATAAAATGAATTAAACGGCACAATGAAGTAAATATACAAAAACAAATTAGAAAAATAAAATGAATTAAACGGCACAATGAAGTAAATATACAAAAACAAATTAGAAAAATAAAATGAATTGAATTATACAACACAATAAAATAAATATACTAAACAAATTATAAAATAACACGGGAATAAAATCAATATTAAATGACAAGACTGACTAGGACGGGACGAATTAGATATAAACAAATAAAATAACAAATTAAATAATAAGAATAAACAAAATAAAATTAAATAATAAAAATAAAATTTGAAGGCGAAGCAGAATTAAATGGGGTGAGTCGATTTATTTTATTTCTATTAAATTTTTTTTTGCATTGTATTTTTTTGTTGTTTTCTGGGTTACTGTTTTGCAGATTTTTTTTTTTAAATTTCTTCAAGAAGATGTTTAAAGGCTAAAGGCCACAGTATAAAATGAACCCGAGCGTTTAGCTCCTTCGCCCCGAACCTCTAAAAGGGGCCACGACGCGAAATGTTTTAGAGGACAGTCGTGGCTGAGGTAGGGTGGCCAGAGCAGGGCGCTATTAACACCAGAGCGCCCTGACAAATCGCGGAGCCGCGCCATCCAACCGCTTCTTGGTCTTTCACGACCAATTGGGAAAATAATCCCAAATTTTTTTATTTCCTTGGATAAGTCGGCGCTGATAATAATTTTGTTGTACAGGCCAAGGGTTTAATGGCCTGAGTTTAGCAAGTACCCCCCACACTGCCGTAGCTAGTCCCGGCCGCCAGCAAGAGCGTCGCACCAGCTGAACTCAGACACCAATTCGGACTTAGGTGGAATTGGCCCTTCTGTCCCGAACCTTCTTTTCCCTTTCGACTATTTTGGCTTTTTCAAGTCGAAATAGTCCTTCCAAGGCCTTAAACACAACATAGTTTGCGAGGATGGGGAGCGTTGCGTCTGGAACTATTATTACTTAGCCCTCCAGGCTGAGAAGTAGATGGTTTGACATCAACGTCTGTTCTTTCCTGCAGAATCGTGATGTGAGGGTTAAGAGTGGTTAAAGTTTTAGGTGGGGGTAAATTTATGTTAAAAGAGGCTGAAAAATGGGGTGAAATTGTGGGTGGGGTTGTGTTAAAATTGGGAGGGGTGTTTAAAAGCGTATCAAAATGGGGTAAAATGTTTTTATCAGGGAAATCAAGTCGAAATGGGGATTGGGAATTGTCTGCGGATGTGCTTGGTTGATAGGTCACTACGGTGTTCGAGGGGTGTGTGTGTGTGAGGTTCTGGACGGGAGGAACCCGCAAACCTTCCGAACCCGCAAACCTTCCGAACCCGCGGAAGTTTCCCGCCTTGCAATGGATGCAGGTTGGCTTCAACATATCCACCCGCCCACATCCATAGCAAAATATACCTTTTGGGGCTTCCACACATTCACGGTAACCATACCGCGATTCCAACAGGTCAATTTGTTTGTTAAACCAGCCACTTCATCTAACTCGGGCTCTGTTGATGCTTCAGCTTGGGGTTCGCCGACCTCGTGAACCCTTCCCTGCTACCAGGAATTCGCTTGAGTAGCCTTCCGCACTTCTTCTACGCGGTTTACAAGATGGCGCAACTGAGCCATGTTGTTGACATCGTAAAAACACATTTGCTGTTGCGTATTCGCCAGCAAATTTCCGCGCACCAGGTCCACGAATTCGCTCTCTAGCATGGGAGTGCGCAGCAATGTGCGGAGCTCCGTCATGACCTGTTCGAATAACAAGAACGGCTCATTGGGTGCCTGACGTCGCCCCAACATCTGCTTGCGCACTTCCCAATCGGAACTGCGCTCACCCTAAGCCTGCAAAAAGGCTGGCTTCAAAACTACCCACGAAGTGTCTGGGTTGGAACGCCTCCACAACCAATACCACTGCTTAGGACGACCCTCCAACAGCAGATGAAAATTTTCGGCCAGCAGATCCACTTGACCACCCAAGCTACCAGTCGTGAGAGCCTCGGCCCTGAAGACTAGTTCTTCCGCTCGCAACGACTGACTGTTCCCAGTGAACCTCAACCTCCAATGTCTCATTGAAATGTCAGGGTTGCGGTGTCTGTATGTAGGGCCGTCGCTTCCACGACTGCCAACTTATGTGCCCAAATAACTCTGCCGATCAAAAACCCGCACTCCTTCTTCTTGTATAATTTCCTCCCTAACGGCTGGTATCTGCTGTCTATTTTCATTGGACGCTAATTCCTCCCGTAACACTGTTCTAATCAACTGCACCAAACCTTCCACATCCAGTGCATTTGACGAACTTACCGGAGGTGTTCGCTCGCATCTGACTGTCGATGCCGCTCACCAACTCCCTCAATGACCGGGCTGCCCAAAATCGCGCCTTGTGACGGCTCCCCTTGTTCCTGGACTGTTGATCTGTTCAAGGCGCCGAGATCCCGACTACCGATTGTCCCTGGTGAAAAATCTAAATTTAACCCTCTGGGCGAAATTCCACCTCTCGAAGACCTAGAAGTCCGTGACTTGTTTTGACTACGAGTCACAGCTCCTTGTCTGGCTGTCGCGCCCTCCACGCCTCGAACCAACCAAAAATCTTGCGGCCCAAGGTACTGTCTGCAGTTTGGACAGCTTTTGTTCTGCCGAACCCACGATTCCAGGCAACCCAAATGTCCAACGTGAAAACATTTGGTTCGGGCCTTACGCTCGGGCTCCACTGTCCTCTGGCATGCCGTGCAAATACCGTCATCCGATCTCGCAGGCGAATGTGTGAGTGGCATGATTCAAAAAAAAAACCGAATGAATAATTAACCGAAAACAAAAATTTATCGACCAAGCGAACAACTGAACAAGTGTTCAATGAATGAATGGGCTATTGCACAAATGAGTGTATGTTTAATTGTTCGAATAAATGATTTTGCAAATGTCAGATCGAATGTATGTACTCAAAGACGACGAACGAACTATAGAAAGAATTTTAAGCGCAAGAACAAACGATTGCGAGAATAACGAATAATTGACGTATGGAACAAGCAATTGAATGTGTATATCGATAAATTGAAAAACAAAAAAAAAATGAATGGATGTTCAACGACTGTATGTATTTAAAAACAACTAATGAACGAAATAATGAACTCTGCGCGTACGCATAAACGATTGTATGAATATTAGAATGTATGTATATACAAAAGAAAACGAAAGAACGGTAGTACAAAAAAAAAAATTGAACAATCGACCAGCGTACGAATAACTGTTTGCGTATATTAGTTGAATGAATGAGTGAACCTTCTCTTAATGGTATCAATAAATGTATTTATCAATAATTGATTGTAATAGATTTAAAAAAAAAATTAACCCTCACAAGTCATTCTCCCTTCCCATCCCCTCCATTGCAGACAAGTCACGAAGCCGATCCCTGTCTTCTCAGACCCATCGGGAAATCGGGATCGCGAAAAAAAATGCAACAACAAAAAAAATGGGAAAATTGTAACAAAAAAAAATCCAAAATAGACAGCAAGAAAAAAAAAAAGTTCAAAATTTCGTCTGAAGACTTACCAAAAAAAAACTTTACTTTATTTCAAAAAAAAAAACAATTAATCTACTTTAAAAAAAAGAACTCTAAAAGGAAGGATAAGGAAATAGGGTACTTTTCCGAAATTTCGACTATACCTTCTATCACCAAACTCACCAATATTTCGCAAGTATAGTTCCTTACTGTCTGACAAAACGCCCGCTAAGTCAGGGCATGCCCAGCTCTCAGTTGGGTACTCACGAACCAAAAGTGGAATGGTTCAAGAAAATACAGTCTGACCCAACTTACATCAAATCAATCCCGCATACAAACAATGTTTCCCTCTCCTATGGAACCGAGTTTGCGCCTAAGGGTTTCCAAAACGGTTCGTCAATAGGATCGTTCCTCCATCCAAGATCGAAAAGATGGTTTGCTGCTGAAACACAGAAAAGTTTGTACACTTAGGCTTTTGTAGCCGTTCAGGCGAAAATACTGTCGCAGGACGACGAAATTTAAGACCTTTTTGCCCACCAACTTTCTGCACGGAATTTTTCAGAGCTCGCGCGTGTTGATGGGCTACGCTTTGTGCACAAAGCGAAGCTGAGGCTAGCCCCACGTTGGGCGCCATTTTGTTGTGAACGAGGCCTTGGAAAAATTATTTCGACTTGAAAAAGTCAAAATATTCGAAGGGAAAGGTACGGGAAACAGTGGGCCAATTCCTCCTATGTCCGAATTAGTGGCTGACGTTTGAGCTGGAGTGACGCGCTTGCTGGCGGCCGGGACTAGCTACGGCAGTGTGGGGGGTACGTCGACTTATCCAGGGAATTAAAATTTGGGATATCTTCCCAATAGCTCATGAGAGACCGAGAAGCGTTGGATGGCGCAACTTCGTAACTTGTCAGGGCGCTCTGGTGTTATAGCGCCCTGTCTGCCCACCCTGCCTCAGCCACGACTTTCCTAAAAATATTCGCGTCGTGGCCCCATATAGAGGTTCAGGGTCAGGAAAACCTACTCGCGAGAGCTCACTTTATATAATGGCCTTTAGCCTTTCATCTTCATTGCATCAACGTTTTCCATGCTATTCAAAGTGAAAACAACAAAAAAAAAACATAGAAAAAAAAAATATCAACTAAAAAGAATATGCAAGTAAACTGAAAATAGAACAAAAAAAATTAAAAACTCACCCATTTAAAATTTCGGCATTGGATTTCGTATCATTTTTATTTATTTATGTTTGAATTTTATTTAAATTTTTAAATTCCGTCCCGTCCTGTCTTCGTCTTGTCATTTATTATGATTTTAATTCTAATTTTTGTTATTTTTGTGTGTTATGTGCCTTTTTATTTAGTTTATTTTTTTTCTCTTATTCAATTTAATTTATATATTAAAATTCTGCTCTTCTTGTATTTCATTCATTTCAGAATATCGTGTAAAATTTGATCACGATATTTTCGAATCGCCAAATTTCTCTTTTCGTCTTGATGGCCAACGAGTGTTGAGAAATATTTTCTTCACACACCCAAAAAAAAACTGCTTTCGACGTGCGGAACAATGTCATTAAAAAAATGGCGTTCGGCCCCCGGATTGAATTCGCTCTTAACACCCTCACGCTGGTTCGTTCGTACACCACACAATTTTACGATCTAAACATCATCACTCTTCCGAAAACAATGCACCGATTATTCCACAATTTCATCGCGATCAAATAATCTCCAAAAAAAATTCCACGTCCTATCTTTTACACCAGTTAACTCCCTTTTCTTTCTTTTCGCCTCTCTTACTCCGTTTTTCAAAATTTTTTTCAAAAACTTCCAGCCCTCACAGTATCAATACTGGACCGCCTACTCATTCAGTTTTAAAAATTCAAAACTCATACCACTCACACGGGCGACCCAGCAATAGGTAGACCGGGTACACTCCTTTAAGTAGCCGCCTTGTGATGAGTGAGGGAGTGAGTGAAGACGTGGAGGGATTTCATTCGGAAAAATTTGGTTTCTAGATCTCAGCAATTGCTTACGCTAGAAGGCTGAATCTTTGAATGTAGCTTTGATATTGTACCCATTTGCAAAAAATAATCGATATGGGAAGAGTTTGGGAGTTGTGGGAAAAGTAATTCGTCCGAAACTGTCGACGAAGGCCGAGATCGAAAAATTTGAATTCCACCCTCTTTTAATGGGGCGGATAACTCCAATCAAAAAACTGACCAAATATTAATCGTAAAAAGAAGGAGTTATACCGACCCATTAAAAGGGGGTGGAAAAGGATACCAACAAGGACAATAGCAAGATTAATAGAATCGAAGCCCTGTACTAACCAAAACTCAACCAAACGAACCAAGATTTCAATGTAATCTTGTATGTAGTTGCAAATGTTTTGTTATCACAGAATTAGAGTATCATCATGAATTTCTTTCAGTTCTTTGTTTGCATTAGAGCGAATGAATTTTTTTGTTAATCTTTTTACTAAATACACTCAAGGTAATAATATAAATTAAAATTAAGACTTTTGGATTATTATTTTCAACGAAAATTGAACATTAAATAATTACTAGTACAGTACAATCTCGATAATTCGTATCCCGTTAATTCGTTAATGCCGCTAATTCGAAATAAACTGCTGGTCCCTTGGAAAAATTGCGGTTATTCGTAAAAACCCAATGCATTTTAGTCCCCTCGGTAATTCGTAATTATTTTCCTACTCGAGGTCCAATTAAACGTCTTATAATTCGTAAGTCGCTTGTAATAATCTCGTTTATTGGGAAAAAAATTTCCCTTGCACACTCTTCAATTCTCTAAATCATGTTTGCTTGCGTCATTTTTTGACGATAAACAGTTTAAATGACGATGTTTTTTTTTGTTATTGTGAGGACAATGCAATTGATCGAGCGTGTCAATAATCCCTCCATCAGAAAAAACTAACTGATTTCTTTTCCATGCCAGGGTTTTTTGTTTAACGAGGATAACAGTGTACATTCATATGTACCTACATATTTTACTTTATTTTTTTTATTACAATTTTGAATTTTAACAAAAACCGATAAGTTCCGTTAATCTGAATTTTGCCCGTCTTTAATAATCAATAATTCGCAATCCCGTTAATTCGAAAATCTCGTTAATTCGTAATAAACCTTAGGTCCCTTGACACTACGAATTATCGGGATTATACTGTACTAGTTGCAAATGTTTTGTTTGCAATTGTATATGTATATATATGGATGGCTTAGTGGCTAGAGCACTTGCCTCCAGTGCACCTTTTACCAGGTTCGAATCTGCTTGGCGACAAGTAATTTTCGGATTGGGTGCCGGACTACTAGTTCACTGAGCTGTAAATGAGTACCTGAGTTATAATCGGGGTAATAATCACGGACGAGCGTTTGGCTGACCACTTCACCTCCTAGTGTTCCGTTGGTCTCGTAATGAAGTAACTCTAACACTACTTAAGACCTAGGACCGATTTGGGCTGTTGCGCCATTGACTATTATTATTATTGATTAGGGGTGTTTTTCCTATCTATAGAACGGCCTAAACTAGAAAGTTCAAACTTGGTGAGTATGAGTAGAACCACTAGAAAAATAACTAAAATGAAAAGGAAATTGAAAGATCTATTATCGTAAGGAGGGGGGGGATAAAACAATGATGAGAGAAAATGGAATGCATATATTTTCACGAATTTCGTCAACGCTCTCAGGTCTTTTAAAAATTCGGCCAACACGGATCTAATTTATTATTTTATGGATGAAGTCCGAAACGTGTTTCATGCTCATGGATGGCTTGTCCGATACCTGATGATTCTTGTGATATAAAAATTAAATTTTTTGAAAATTGATTGCCCCCCCATTTCCGAGTTTCACTTCCACTCAAAAATTTTACATTCAGTAGACCCCACTAGTAATTCTATATACAGAAACCAAATTTTATCTTCCTGGGATAATTGAGTCGGAAGATATTGTAATTCAAAGTTTTTCATCCCACACATCTATACTTCACTACCCCCTTAAATTGTTTAACTCTTCTCTAACCTCCTAGTATCTCTTAACACAACTACAAAGTTTCAGCCGTCTGACATCAATCGTTCAGAAGATATGGATATTAGAATTTTTCAATACCAGATTTTAAGCATTTTTAACGTTTTAACTCCCCCCCCCCCCCCCACCTTTTACACACCACTCAACTCCTACCGACAATTTTTTTTGCAAATGGGTCCACTATAATAGCCTACGTCTGTTCTTTTTGCATGCACTTTTTTACACTAGCTCTCGAGCGAGTGCAGAAAAGTGTAAAGAGTGAATGGGGGGAGGGGACAAGAGTACTATTTTAGTATGAGTTTGTGTCATTGCTGTGAAAAATTGCTTCCAGTGGATTTTTGAACTGCTACAGACTTATTTTTAACAGTTCGGTACAAATTGTGGAAAGTGCCATGTTATGTTATAAAACGCGCTAAAATCGGTATTTTTCTTAACAATGCAATTGTTAATGTTGTTTACTAGATGCCGCTAGCGTCGGAAAGAGTGGTATCTCTTTCTTTTAATGTTGTTCGCCTTGTCGCAAGATGGATTGCACTTTATTCCACTTAAGAAATAGCCACTAAATAGCCAGTGTCATAACAGCATTAAGGCCACCATACACTATCATTTCTGCATGTCATGCATGCATGAATATTTGAATTTTTCTCGAAAATCTCTCGTGTATGGGGCTGCATGATGGCATTTCATGCCTACCGTCATGCGGCATGATGAAAATCATACAATTTTGATTTTTGTGGGCGAAGCCAACGCGCATGAAAACATGCATGATCGTCTATGGCGACCGTCATTCCAATTTTACATTTTTCGTATGCGGATGACGGCTCATTGAATGCGATTTGATTCTTGTTCCGTATCCTGACGGTAAAGAAATATCTTATTACCAGGTGCGTTGCGTGAATTTTCATAGGGTTAGCGCACTGATATGATCGCTAGATAGATAGATAGATAATTTATTGCAAATATTTATATACATCGACTTATTTCAATATTAAATATATGTACCAAATACAGTGTTCAGACAAAAGTGCCTTTTCAACTTAATTATAATTAAGAGCGCGTAGTAAATATTTACATACTAAATTAATACATGATATGCTCGCTAAATTACGCACAATTTTTTAGAATTATTCCTGGCAATTAAGCAATCGAAATTTTAATTTTGAATGATACCTACATATGTACATAGGTACGTTTTATAGTTATAGAATTCTTTGATTTTCATGATCGTATTTTTGCACTAGCGCTACGAAGTTTTACTTGTCATAAAACCTCGCCATGTCGGTACCTACTCAGGTACGGGTAGATTGTGTCAGACAAAAAAATGCTTTGATGCCCGGCTTATAGTCTTTGTTGTGTATTACTTTTTATTACCCATATCCTTGTATTATTCAAAATAAATATTAAATAACTTTAACCCGATTTAGAACAAATCTATTTATCAGTAGGCTACAAAGATATAAGGACAGTCGTAAAACTCGCCTCATTGAAGGCGGAAAAAGATTTTTTTTGATTCTTGTTCCGCATCCTAGCAGAAAACAAATATCTTATTGCCATGTGCGTTGCGTGAATCATCAAAAGGCCAAATTACTCACAATTTCTGGTTTTCTTCTAGGAATTTAGTAATCGAATTTTATTTCTGAATGAAATTTGCGATTTTATGATTTATATTTTATGATCGTTTAATTGCACTAGAACTTCGAAGTTTCGCGCCTTGGTTTTTACTTGCCATAAAACCCCGCCATGCCGGCACCTAGTCAGCCAACCGTTTGGGCGCAACTTTATTATTTTTTCGGTAGAAGTTCGGGACGCGTGGCGTGTTTTGAAGCGATGTAGGTTACTATACAACTGACAACCTAAAAAATATCGTTTATTAAAGCTTCCTGGTTTAGAAATATATAGCAATTCGTGAATATATACACAACCGCATTATATCCCGTTAGGGGTTAGATATCGAAAAATTTAGAAGAATATTCTTAGGAGCATATATGTAGAACCCGCTAAAGTAAAATAGCTCGATATATCTAAAAGTTTTAAAGAAGTTCGTGAAAATACATACATTTTTCTTACTCAATCTCTGAACATTAAAAAAATCTAAACTTTTTTTTATTTAATTACTCTAGTATTGCATCTACATACATATGTTTTCAACTTCCTAGCATAAATCGCTTCTGAGATATAAAAAACCACCCCTCACCGCCGTATCGTGCTACCCCTATAGAACTCTATAACAATTCTAAATTGTTAGCCTTCTATTCATTACGGTTTTCGAGAAATAAAAATCAGAATATTTTCCTTTCTACCCCCTTTCACCACCACCCCCAAAAATGCCTCCTCACCTCAACTCCTGTAAAGTTTTCAAGATCATATCTAATACGGTTTCAGTGAAATAAAAATTACATTTTTTGAAAAATTGCTGTCTCAAACACTATCGCGCTCACCCTCTCGTCCCCTCTAAAATTGTTTTTTCAGTAGACTCCTCTTGTGATCCCATATACAGAAACTAAATTTTCTCTTCCTGGTGTAATTGGTTCGGAAGATATTGTAATCCAAAGTATTTCACCTCCCCAACGCACCACCCACAACCTCACACCCCACCACCCCCCTTAAAAATGTTAGCCCTAGTCTAATCTTGAAGTATACGTGAGGATAAGAATAGAGTTTCAAACTTCTGAAATAAATTGTTCAATAGATATGGATTTTAAATGTTTGAATCCCGGCTTTAATGCATTTCAGACTCATTGTTTTCCCCCCACTTATACACCCCTCAACCTTTATCAACCATTTTATTTTTGCAAATGAGTCCACTATCATAGTACTACCTAGTCATATCATAAATACCGTAACGAACCAAAATATTAATATGTCATTTTTGACAGTTGGTATGTGTTGTGTTTATATGCCAAAAGAATTTAGTTTTGGTTCGCGATTCATCATGGAGTGGACGGATAAAGAAAATCGTATCGTTATCGTAGGGCTATACAAGTGTAAAATAAAAAAAGTTGACATTTTCCGAACGCTCCGACCGCTTAATCTTTCACGAAGTTTTGTGTATCGTGCCAGCAAATTGTCCATAGAGACCGGTAACGTAAATGACCGCCAGCGATCCGGCCGTTCTCGCACCGTTCGTACGCTGCAGGCCGTCAAAGCAGTGCATGAACGATTTCGACGAAACCCTCTCCGCAAACAAAAAATCTTGGCTCAAGAGATGAAAATCAAACCGATATCTATGAGTCTCATCACAAAAAAGGACTTGAGGCTCGGGGCTTACAAACGGCGAACCGGACAATTGTTCAATCTGAAGTTAAAAGGAAATAGGAAGATAAAATCAAAAGTGCTACTCGCCCAGCACGCAGGTGGGAATTTCAAAAAAAAATCTGTTTACCGACGAGAAAATTTTTACCCCGAAGGAAAAGTTCAATAAACAGAATGATAGAGTGTATGATCGCTCTTCCAAGGAAGCGTCCGAGGTAGTTTCACGAGTTCAAAAAGGGCTCCACCCGGCCTCAGTGATGTTTTGGTGGGGGATGTCCTATGATGGCGTCAGCAAGCTTAATTTTTGCGAAAAAGGTGTAAAAACTGCGGCCAGAAACTGCCAATCAGATATTTTAGAACGTGTTGTAAAGCCTCTCAACAAGTCCTTATTTAAAAACCAGCATTGGGTGTTCCAGCAGGACTTTGCACCCGTTCATAAGGCCAAAACCACCCAGGCCTGGTTGAAAAACAATTTACCAAAGTTTATTAGCACTGAAGAATGGCCATCCACCAGCCCAGACCTTAATCCTTTGGATTACAAGCTATGGTCCGTTTTGGAGGGCATGGTCTGCTGAGTCCTTGAAAAAGGATCTAGAGGATGCAGTGGCCCATTTTCCCCTATCTGAGGTGCGTGCTGCGATTGATGACTGGCCAAGGCGAATTCGTGCGTGTGTGTTTTTTTTTTTTATTTGTTACCGTTATTTGAATAAACTGACAAAAAATTATGAAAATATCTCAAGCAGTTATTTTTGAATTTCCAAAAAACCGTGTGTCAGTGTTTATGATATGACTAAGCACATAAGTTCCAAGTTTCAACCTCATAGCATAAGTGGTTCTTAAGATCTAGAAACCAACATTTTTCGCCAAAAACCGTACCCGATCCTCCCCTCTCATACACACCTCCAAAAGAAACCAGTCGTTGGGATTCATCCAATCTACCAACCATAAAAATTGCATGTCAATATCTCAACGGGCTTGGAAGCTACGCGCTTTCAAACGATTTTGCGTACCGTCCAAAATTTTGTCGACTAGGAGAGCACAAGCCACTATACGTCGACCATTTCACTTCGATTTTTGAAGTGAGACTGGTTGGCATGAACGTGTATGGCAAATCAAAATTCATGCATGACATGCATGCAAGTTATGTATTCGTCAGCATCTTCCCCAGACAGGTATTCTAGTTTCTTACAGGATGTAACCAGACACCTGAAAGAAACACCATCAGCCATCCCAACGGATGTCTTAAAAAATTATAAATTATAAATCTAATAAGAAATGTAATCGTCGGCAAATTTTGTAAACAAAATTTACCCACGAGTAAAATGTAATCGTCGGCAGGTTTTGTTACCAAAATCTAGCCACGAACAATAATGTATTGTCAGCATTTTACGAAATGTAAAATGCAAAACTAATTAGAGTCAGTTGATTAAGAACCATCAAGGCGTCCGCTAACGTTTAAAAAGTATCAAGAAATAAAGTTTATTTAAGTCATCAAGAGACAGTGTTTTTTAGTTAACTATTTTTTTAATACCAGTCGGCTACATAAATGGCGCAGTCGGTTAAGCAAAACCAAAAAATAATTGTGTGATAGTGAAAAGTTCAAAAGTTCGGTTAAATAAAATTGCCGGTGAAACGGTTACGTCGAACAAGAACCCTACATACAAGTTACTAAAAGTGTCGGTTGAGTCGAAAAGAACAACCAAAGTAAAAAGTGATAAATCGCATTACTAAAAATCATAAGTAATTGTGATAACAAAAAAAAAAAAAAAAACTGGGAACACGAAATTAAACGGTGGATGCCTGGCAGAAAAAGTAAAAGAAGGGACTGGATCAACTTATTCAGACGCATAGAAGAAGAAAAAAAAGAGGAAAATTCCAGTACAGAAGAAAGTTCAAATCAAGAAAACAATATGGACCAGAGAATTCTACAATTGGAACAACAGATCCAACAACGAAACCAACAATTCGAAGAACTGGCAGCGGCGTATAACGAACTAAACTCGCAGCAAAATAGAAGACAACGCCAGGAGAAAGCTTTAAAACAGCTTCATCACCTCAACAACTTCACGGGAAGGGGAGAAGTTACAATCAATGCGTTCATCCGAAGCATTGAATATTATCTGAACGGGATAACAGACGAAGAACTGAGGAAAGAAGCTACTAAGGCAGTATACTACGAGAAGGTGCAAGGAGAGGCAAAGGACACGATTATAAACATCCAGGAGACGGACAACTGGAAAATTATCAAGGAAGCACTAAAGCTGAGATACAGACCAGACACGGAACCAACGGAGATCTACAGAAAAATCACCAATCTGAAGGTGAACACAGTAAGTGAACTTGCAACTGAAATTCAAAAAATTAAAAGTAAATCAGATGAATTAATCATCTATTATGAAAGTGATAAATTTATTGACCTTAGTAACATAGATTCCATATTAGTTAACACTGCTAAAGAAATGACTCAAGGAGTACTATTAGATAAAATATACGAAGAATGTGAAATAAAAGATATTTTAGCTATAATGAGAAATAGAAGATTCGAGGATTCTTGTATAAGAGAAGAATTTAAGACGAATGGTTTTACAGGAAGAAGTAATTATCCGAACCAAAAAATTAAGAGAGAAAATAATATCAACCGTTTTAATAACCCCCGATCTGAAAATCAGGGACTAGGTCAAAATAAAAAACATATCGACAATCAAAATAATAATACGGCTGGACAGCTTAAACGTGATGTAAATCAAGGGTATAATTTAGGGCAGTATCGTTATTCAGGGCAATTACAAAATTCAGGACAATTCCGAAATACAAATCAATTCCGTCAGAATTCTAGCCAAATTCGTCAAAGTTCTGGGCAGTTTCGTCAAAGTTCTGGACAGTTTAGGCAAGGTTCAGGACAATTTCGTCAAATACCAAATCAGGACAGGTACCAACCTGCAGAAGCAATGGATATAGGGAATGTAGAAAATCAGGGAATCCAGGATCAGGAGGAAGAAATCGATGATCAGTCAATCCAAGATCCGGAAGAACAAAATGTAGAAGAGGAAAGTCAAAATGATCCCAACATAGAAATCAATGTAAACGGATTACAAAACGATTTTTTTTACAACTAGCCTCGGACGAATCACCCCTAATTAAAATAACCTTAAATAAAATAGGATATGTAGCACTTATAGATACAGGTTCTTCATTTAGTATCATAGATAATCGAATTAATAATTTCAAGAGAGTGGAGATAAAACCACTATATTTTAGCACTATTACAGGAAAAGATAAAATTCAATATGAAGTACATACCCCAGCCCCAGAAGAAATTAAGCCATGCAAAGGAGCTTTAGTAAGATGGAAAGTCAGACCCCTACAAAACAGAAAGTATCAATTCATTATAGGAATAGATATACTCAATAGATTAGACACTCTTACAAATTTAGAGGAAAGGACTATAACACTAAATAATCAAAAAATTAATTTTCTAAACAACCCATACCCAGTTGACGAAATTTGTGTATTAGAAAAAATAGGAAGTGAATACATAGAAAGGTTAAAACTAAGCCACTTAAATACAGAAGAAAAGGAAGAAGTCGAAAAAATCGTAAACAAATTCGAAAATATATTTTTTAAAGAAGGAGACAAGTTAACCAGTACTTCAAAAGTAAAACATGAAATTAAAACAACGACAGATAATCAAATAAATTCAAAATTGTACAGATACTCACCAAAACATGAAGAAGAGGTAAGAAAGCAGGTATCGGAAATGGAACAGCAAGGAATAATTAGGAAAAGTCATTCAAAATATTCTAGCCCATTGATAGTCATACCGAAAAAAATGGATAATTCGGGAGAAAAGAAATATCGTTTAGTAGTGGATTATCGGAGATTGAATAACGTAACAGTTGATGATAAATTTCCACTACCAAATATTAATTCAATACTGGATAAGTTAGGAAGGTCTCAATATTTTTCAACTATAGACTTAGCCAAAGGCTATCACCAAATCCTAATCAAGGAAGAGGATAGAAAAAAAACAGCTTTTGTTACACCACACGGTCTATACGAATTCATAAGAATGCGATTTGGTCTGAAAAATGCCCCAGCGACATTCCAAAGACCATGAATGACGTCCTCAGAGATTTTATTAACAAAACTTGTGTAGTGTATCTTGACGATATTTTAATATTCAGTACGTCAATTCAAGAACATATCCAAGCGATAACGGATATTTTCAAAGTTCTTGAGAAAAATAAATTAAAAATACAAGTAGATAAATGCAACTTCATGCAAAAAGAAACATCCTTTCTAGGGCATATAATTACTAAAGACGGGTTGAACCCAAACCCCGAAAAGATCAGCGCAATAGATAAACTGCAACTACCTAAAACAGAAAAACAAATTAAAAGTTTCTTAGGACTAACCGGGTACTACCGCAAATTTATTCGAGATTATGCCAAGGTAGCCCAACCTATGTCAAAATACCCACAAAAAGACGCAAAAATAAATATTAACGATCCTAATTATATAGATGCTTTCGAAAAATTAAAAACCCTTATCAGCTCTCATCCAATACTAAGATTCCCGGATTTTAAGAAAACTTTTGATTTAACTACAGATGCATCGAATTATGCAGTAGGCGCCGTCTTGTCGCAAGAGGGCCACCCTATCTGCTTCGCATCACGAACTCTAAATTCTCATGAAAGAAATTATTCAGCCACAGATAAAGAATTTCTAGCTATTATGTGGTCTGTGAACTATTTCAGACCATATCTTTATGGCAACAAATTCAAAATTTTTACGGATCATCAACCCATCAAATATCTTCATGCGAAATACAGAGGAAAAGATTTTTCCCCACGACATCAAAGATGGCTCTTAAAATTAGGCGAATACCAATTTGAAATCGAGTATCTTAAAGGGAAGCAAAATAAAGTAGCAGACTTTCTAAGCAGAATTGAAAATCCAGAAGAAATAGGGACGGATGAAAATGAAGTAGAAAGTCTCCGAAATTCGTACCAATCACCAAAATCTAACATCGTTTGTAACATGGAAGATGAAGATAATGCTACACTAGCAACTAACCATTCAGCAGAAGAAGAATTGCAGGATCATATACCTATTAAAGAAGAGATAGTAAATAAATACAGAACCCAGATAATTCTAAGCAACAATAAAACAACAGACTTTGAAATCACTCATAAAAAAAAAATAATATATATAGCAGAGTACGATTTCGATAACCTACATGACATTTTTAGGAGATATATAACAAAAGGGATAACAGGTATATATTCAGAAATTTTGTATAGTAAATACAATGTAGTACAGGAAAAATTAAGGGAAATGTTTTCTAACGATAATCAAATTAAATTCATAAGATGTTCTCTTAGAGCACAAGACATAAAAACCGAAACAGAAGCAATAAAACAAATTTCATTATATCACGTGAGGGAGAGTATGCATTCGGGCATACAGGAAACATTTAACGCTATTAAATTTAAAATTTACTTTCCCAAATTACTAGAATTAATTCATGTGGTAATAAACCAATGTGAAATTTGTCAGCAAGTTAAATACGATCGTAGACCCATTCGACCTAAATTCCAGCATTCCGAAACCCCAACTGAATTCAAATTATTCATATAGGCTCCTATGTTATACTAAAACACAGTTTTTTAACAATAGTAGATAAATTTTCCAAATTCGGATCAGCTTACTTTTTAACAGATAGAAATCATGTTACGATTATAGAGCACTTAGAGGAGCATTTCACTAAAATAGGAAAGCCCAATAAAATTATAGCCGATAATGAATTCAAAGCGGTTCAAATTAAAGAGTTTTTAGAGGCAGAAAATGTAATACTTCATCTGACAAAACCAAACAGCCATACGGGAAATGCAGATGTGGAAAGATTTCATAACACCATTGCTGAAAAATTTAGAATCCTAGCAGTTAATAAAACTAAAGTCACACCAAAAAGGCTTATTCAACAGGCCATTAGAAATTATTTTACAACGAACGATACCACTCAACGATTAAATTTACTCCAAGGGAAGTTCAAAACCATAGCGTAGATTTTGAGAAGGTTAGAAGAAATTTAAAAGAAATCAAAGAAAAAAGATTACAAAAGTTTAATGAAGATAGGGAAGACTATAACGAAACAAGGACAACAGGATTTATAAAAAATTACAAAGCAGTTAGAAACAAACAGGAACCAAAATATAGAAAAGCTAAATTAAAAAATATTCATACGACAAACATTAAAAGAAACCCAAAATTTGCAGATAATGAGGACAATACTGATACTCCTACTAATGACAACTCCAACTAAAGGACTATTGTACGTACATAAATTGGCAGAACAGACCGGATTTGCAGAACTACAACTCAATAAAGTAGAAATAGTGACCAAAACTAATATTATTATCCATGTAATTAACACCAACGAAATTTTGGAATTAATAAATGACTTTTCGACTAACATAGCTAAATTAGAAGGAGAACATAAGGACTTACTGATGACTGAACTAAGACAACTAACAAACAAAATTAAAACTATAATACCAAAAGAGAGTAGAAAGAGGCGTGGTTTAATTAATATTGTAGGTAATACACAAAAATGGCTATTCGGAACTATGGACGAACAAGACAGACTAGACATAGAGACACACTTCAAGACGACAGACGAAAATAATCATAATCTTAATTTTTGATGAATGTTTTCACAGTACATTTTGAATTGAAAATACAAGGTTTTCCGGTAAATACTGTTAAATTTATTTTGTGTGACGTTTCGGACTCGACTGAGTAGTTTGATAAAGGACTCAGTCGAGTCCGAAACGTCACACAAAATAAATTTAACAGTATTTACCGGAAAACCTTGTATTTTCAATCATAATCTTATAACAGCGATGAACCAACAAGTCATTACAAACAATAATTTCAATGAAACTTTTCAACAACTCAAAAACGTTGTTAGTAGAGATCGTAAATTAATTTTTGACAGGATAAATAATTTAACAAGTAATATAATGAATCAAAATATTTATTATGATCAACTTTTCAAAATTCAAATAGTAAAAAATAAAATCGAACACATTCAGGACAACATTATAGCAACTAGATATGGAATTTTACACCCAAATTTACTTACAGATGAAGAAATTCAGAAATATAACATAGATATAAATAAAATACAATACATAAAGTCAGGATTCACAAAGTTTGAAGACAATAAAGTAATATTCGCCATTAAAATACCAAGAGAATTTGAAAAATTTCAACTCAGAATGATTTTACCAATACCCAATGAAAAACAAAAAGAAATTGACCATCCTACAGAAATTGTATTTAATCATAACGAAATTGTATACCGATTCGAAGAATTGAAACCTTTGAACGAATTAACCATAAGTAAACATTGTATTTACCAAAATAATTGTAACCTAATAAAGAATAATAGTACAGAAATTATAGAGATAGATGAAGAAACTGTTGTAATAAAAAACGCCAATAATGTAAACATCAGTCAAAACTGTGACGATCGAAAACTGATCTTAAACAAAAACATTTTACTTCAATTTAATAATTGCGAAATAAAAATATTATTACTACTTTTCAAATATAAAAGAAATAATTCAAGAACGTTTTTCGTACCCCACATATAAAAATTTTGAAAACTTTACTGATACACTTACCATAGAGGACATTATCTTAGGAAATGTAAATAATGTTCATAAAATAGAAGAATTGAAATTTCATAAAAACGTATCAAACGGGATTAACTTTACCTTAATTTTTGTATTAGCAATTTTAATTTTTGGAATCATTACTTACCTAATAAAACAAAAACAATTAAAAATAGAAATTGATAACAGGATCCAGGAGAATCCTAAATTAAAGGGGGGAGAAGTTATGTATTCGTCAGCATCTTCCCCAGACAGGTATTCTAGTTTCTTACAGGATGTAACCAAACACCTGAAAGAAACACCATCAGCCATCCCAACGGATGTCTTAAAAAATTATAAATTATAAATCTAATAAGAAATGTAATCGTCGGCAAATTTTGTAAACAAAATTTACCCACGAGTAAAATGTAATCGTCGGCAGGTTTTGTTACCAAAATCTAGCCACGAACAATAATGTATTGTCAGCATTTTACGAAATGTAAAATGCAAAACTAATTAGAGTCAGTTGATTAAGAACCATCAAGGCGTCCGCTAACGTTTAAAAAGTATCAAGAAATAAAGTTTATTTAAGTCATCAAGAGACAGTGTTTTTTAGTTAACTATTTTTTTAATACCAGTCGGCTACATAAATTGCATGACATGCAAGAATGATAGTGTATGGTGACTTTGGCTACATGAACCCACATGCATTTGAAACTGGTTTTTCCCCTCCGTTATCTTGACTTTTCGATCCGACTCCGATTGCGTTCATTCTATACGACCGCTTAAGGGCTAACCCCATTCTACCTACCATAAACATTTCAACTTAATATTTGAAGGGGTTTGAGAGCTACGCACCTTCAAACAGTGTTGCATACGGCGCACAGTGGGGTATTTGTACCAAAAAGCTGGCCAAAATTATTTTTTCATTATTTTTGATTTAAAATGATGTGATAAAACATTTCCTATCAGTAATTTTGCATTTTGGTGCTAGATGCTCATATAGGTATATTAAAATTTTTTTTAAGGCAATTTCTATCATTTGTTCTATTTTTAGACCAAATTTAGTTTCCCTTTTTTCCGCTTCTGACCGACAACAAGACGATTTGAATTCTTTCTTTTCCAGATGTTCTTAAGGCTCCTTTTCATGTTATAAACTAATAACTCTACATTAAGTCCTTTTGGAACCTTTTTACACACCCTTTCTTAAATTGCCTTAATCACGACTTATTCAAAAGAAAGAGTCAAAAAACAAAATGGCGCAAGTTTGCGCAAGATTTCTTTTTTTTTATCAGTTAGCTAATGAACTTGACCATAACTTGTAATCATTATTTTTTCGCCCACTGATTAGAGGATATAACTTAAACACTAATGTTTTGCAAAATGAAAATAAAAATTTTTGTTTTTAGAGGTGTTTCTTCAAACGTCTAGGAGAAGCAATAATATTAATTTTAAATAAATATTTTTAGATCAAAAATATAGTACATACCTTGAACTTGCAAATCAATCACAATTGACTTAAATTGTCCACTCACTAAACAATTACTACGCTAAAGAAAACAGCCTTCTCAGGTAAGCACCGAAAAAAATAATTTCCGGCGTTCACAACGAGTGACTTTCGACAGGCCTTACCGTTAATAGAACGGTATGAAAAAAAAAATAGTGCCACATGACGTCATAACTAGTTGATTTCTTGGAAAAATTATTCATTTTGTCGTCAGCTTAAATTTTTAATTTGGACTTTTGGCCAGCTTTTTAACACAAATACCCCACTGTGCGGCGGACACGCCGAAATTTTTTTTGTTGCCTTTTAAGGGTGTATAAGTCCTAAAACGTAAAAATACAAAACTTCTGGATAGCAAATTTGGTCGAAATTTTAGGTTGATCACAATACTTTATTATCAGAAAATATTATAGTATCTAGGTAAATTATGAATTCTTTTTCGTTCTACGGATTTTTCACAAAATTACCATACCTAGAAATAATTTTCAAGATTTTATTAAAATAATAAAGTAAAATGTGTTGGACCCTTGTTACACCAAGGGCAGCATTGCAAAGTTCTTACCAAAGAATTGTATAGAAGATAATATACAGCCAAGTGCAAAAGTATTAGGCACCCCTAACAGAATAAAAAAATTCGCGCAAACATTGATTGCGACGCAGTAAGAAAAAAAATAGAAAGTCCCTGTGGAGCTGTTGCGATCATATTTCAACTCTGCGATGAATTATGATCGCATCAGCTCCACTGTCACCAACTTCACCGTGTACGGACACAGGCAAAAGAAGAGCCGTTGCTTTGGTGATGCCGGAAATGGGACGAGGTGGGAGAGGGACAGAGAGAAGAAAGCTGAAGACTCAGACGGTCGCGAACGCGAACGAAACCATTTTGAGTTGTTGGACACCTCGACTGCCGACAAATTTTCAACTTACGGCCTATCGCGACTTCCTCCGAGGGCTAAATTTTCATCCCTCGTACGTACGCACGTCGTCGAAGATTTTCGCCCGATAAGCGGCAAGTGTGCGGCGTTTTGCAAACTATCGCCGCGATTCGAGTTTCTTTTCTTCCGTTGTCGAATGTCGAGGGCTGGAAAAATTACCCCGGAAAAATTTCCACATAGTTGGCGGTAGTGATGTGTGGTGCCGTGTCTCTTCTGTGTGTGCAGTAGTGAAAACAAAATCAAAAAAAAAAGAAGTGGAGTGGATTCGGTACTGTCGTCCCGCCGCACGTCAACCGCCAGCGCTAATGCCAGCGCCAGCAAAACTCGACACCGCTGCAGACCCGCGTCGTCGACGTCGTTGGCTGATTTTCTTGTTTCTCGTCGAACATCGAGTTTATCGTTGGTGCGCCGCGACTTGCCTATCGCCGATAATTTTCCTGTGCGCCACAATTTAAACCACTTGGATCTTTTAGTTTTGATGAATCCATTGTCGTCAAATTTGATGGTATTATCGAATTTCTGAACGCATCCATTTGTACATAACCACAATTTAAATTAAGTGGATCTTTTGTTTTGATGGCATTAACGAATTTCTGGACGCGTCCAATTGTATATAACCGTTCAATAGATGATTTGTTGGTAGAGGCTGATGCTGGACATAGCCATTCACAATTACAGGACTCACTGCCGGATTCGATTGAGGCGGTGACTGGTTGGGCATCTGTCTTAAATTCATATTCGGACTATCAATGGGTGAACTATTTAAAGTATCACTCATATTGCTGATTTCGACGTTGCTGCAGTCTTCATCGTGAACAACAAATGTATGACTTACATCATATTTCGTAGGATTACTGTTAATATCGCTAAAATTAGTGACATATCGAACGCTCTTTAACAAATGTGCCATATCATCCGTATTGGTTTCATCGAACCCTTTAGGGTGCGATTCTTCATTAAGATCGGTTAAACCCGGTGGGAACTCGATTCTAATATCCTTCATTTGAACGTATTTTTTTGATGCAAAATAACTTATTATAACTGTAAACAAAGCACCTAGCCCGATTAGTACAGGAATGTAGGCTTGAACACCAGATGGAAGTGAACACCCTGACGAAAGCGGTGTTGACAACACAGCTGCAGACCCGCAGTCGTCGACGTCGTTGGCTGATTTTCTTGTTTCTCGTCGAACATCGAGTTTATCGTTGGTGCGCCGCGACTTGCCTATCGCGATAATTTTCCGTCGACCTGGCGTGTGTTGTTTTTTTTTTTACTTTGAATTTTATTGGCGCGCGAATATCGCTCGTACGGGGTAAGCCCCACGAATCGACCGTAAAGTCTTTTGCCTCATTTGGGGTTAAATGAAAATCGATAACGAATGAAATGAAAACCATATAAATTAAATAAATGAACTACCTAAAGCTAAATTTGAACTATATTAGAAATTAAAACAAAATGAAAATCGAGAACGAATGAAATGAAAACCACATAAATTAAATAAATGAACTACCTAAAGCTAAATTTGAACTATATAAAAAAATTAAAACAAAATTTAAAAGACAAGACAGACATGGACAGGACGAAATTTAAATAAATAAAAACGAAATAAAATTAAAAATAAAAATAAATTCTAAATTAACTGCGGCAGAATTAAACAACAAAAAAAAATATAAATGGGGTGAGTTTAATTTTTTTTTTCTTTTGATTTCCATATTTCATTATATATTTTCTTTTATATATATTTTGCTCGGTTTTTGTCTATGACCTTTTTCATCAGCATTTTTTTTTTGGTTTTTTCTTTGAGGTAATGATGCAAGGCTAAAGGCCTATTTAAATGAACCCGAGCGTTTAGCTCCTTCGCCCCGAACCTCAAAAAGGGGCCATATCGGATATTATTTTTTTTTGACTGATATGGCTGAGGTAGGGTGGGCAGAGCAGGGCGCTATTAACACCAGAGCGCCCTGACAAATCGCGGAGCCGCGCCATCCAACCGCTTCTTGGTCTTTCACGACCAATTGGGAAAATAATCCCAATTTTTACCTACCCTTGGATAAGTCGGCGCTTACAATTTTTGTTGTACAGGCCTAGGGTTTAATGGCCTGAGTTTTAGCAAGTACCCCCCCCCCCCACTGCCGTAGCTAGTCCCGGCTGCCAGGAAGAGCGTCGCACCAGCTGAACTCAGCCACCAATTCGGACTTAGGTGGAATTGGCCCTTCTGTCCCGAACCTTCATTCTCCGTTCAATTATTTTGACTTTTTCAAGTCAAAATAATTCTTTCAAGGCCCCAAACACAACAAATGGCGCCCAACGTGGGGCTAGCCTAAGCTACGCTTCGAGCACAAAGCGTAGCCCATCAACACGCGCGAGTACAGAAAAATTCCGTGCAAAAAGTTGGCGGGCAAAAGGACTTAATTTCGTCGCTCTGCGACATCATTTTTTTCGCCTGAACGGCAACAGTCCAAGTGTTCAAGCTTTTCGAACTTCAACAGCAAATCATCCTGAAAATCTTGTATGTGATCAATGCGGAACGATCCTATTGACGAACCGTTTTGGCAACCTTTAGGCGCCAACTCGGTTCCATAGGAAAGGGAAACATTGCCTGCATGCCAGATTGGTGGATGTAAGTTGTGACATACTTAATTTTCCTGAGTTATTCCACTTTTATTTTGCAAGTACCCTTTTGAGTGCTGGGCATGCCCTGTCTTGGCGGGCGTGTCGTCAGACAATTGGGACAAATACTTGTAAAATATTGGTGAGTTTGATGATAGGAAATTTCGTCGAAAATTTGTTAAGTACCTTATTTCCTTATCCTTCCTTTTAGAGTACCTTTTTAACGTAGTTTAATTTTTTTTGTAGAAATAACGTAGAGTTTTTTTTGTATTTAAAATTTTTCTAAGTCTTTTGATGACAGATGTTAACGTAGTTTTATTTTGCTGATTTTTTTTTTTTTATTTATTTTTGTGTTGCTAATTTTTCCCCAATTTTTTTTCTTTGCAATTTTATCGCGTTCCGAATTTTCCCGATGGAGCGAGGAAGATCAGGATCGGCTTCGCGATTTGATCTGCATATGAGGGGAGGGGAAAGGTTGCGACAACGTGAGGGTTCATTTTTGTTTATTGAATTCATTTACGCATTATACATATAGACACATTTATTTCAACCATTCTTAATATCATTCATTCGTTTCGGTACATTCGTTATTCATAAACCTATAATTCATGTCATCGTTCATTCAGACATTTAATTAATGATACATGCACACAACCATTCATTTGATTTTTTTTTATCAATTAAGTATTCATACATCAACGTTTGGTGATCATTCAATCCTTCATTCGGCTTATACGCAGCCAAACAGTCATTCGAGATATAATTGTTACATACATGCATCATACATTCGTTGGAACGTTCATGCAACTAATTGATTTACAATTATTCACCTTATTCACACGTTCATTCATCGTCTCGGATTCGGCAAATAAAGGTACATTTATTTCATTCAAATAGTCAGTCAATCGTACACTCATTCATTCATCAATACGGACAAACATTTTTTTATATATATATCAGTCGCTCGATTGGATTGGTTCATTCCTTCAATAAGTTTTTTTTTATATATACAACCAATCATACCGACGTTCGAATTTACACGCAGTCATTCAGGTTATCGCTCATTCGCTTGATTACCTTAACGGTATCTTCTCTTTCTCACTCGACCATAAATGATGTCCTTGTTGCACTCGCCGACGGGTGCAAATGGAATTTGCACCACCTGTAGGGAAAGCATAGACGCGGCAAGTGAGGTACGTACCAAATGTGGCCACCGATTCCACAAGGAATGTTTGGAGTTGTGGATCGTGGATAACCACAATTGTCCGAATTGTCGGGGACATTTGGGTCCTCAGGACTATTGGTCCACCCTGGGCGTAGAGGGCGCGTCCGCTAATCCAGGCCCATTGACTCGCGGTAAAAAGAAGTCACAGGCGAATGCTCAAAGAGATGGTATGTCGCCTAGAAGGTTAAATTTAGATGTATCACCCGAGACAGGTGGCGGACGAGCCTTGTATGCCCCGGATGGATCGATGGTACCCGAATCCGGCCTGATATTGCCATTAGTAATGGAGACAGACAGGGTGGCGAGAGAAGACAGAGTGAGATGGGCAGAAGTGAGAGACGAAACGCGGCCAGAGTCAGTATCAGCGCCGCCGGTGGCAGTAAATTCGTTGGGGGTGGATGATTTGGTGCGGCTAATACGCACAGTGTTGCGGGAGGAATTGGTTCAGCAACAACCACGAGCCAATTTAAACGCAGGTTTGCCACCACCACCACCACCATCCCGTCGTGAAGCACAGGATGAATATGTGCGAATTCGGGGCCGACCGGCCCATGCGACCGCCCAGATTGGCGATCGCAATGGCAGCGGCCCTAATATAAGATACCGCAACTCTGGTAGTCCAATCCGGCACTGGCGATTACGCTTCAACGGAGACAGCCATTCATTGCGAGCGGAGGAACTTGTTTTTAGGGCCGAAGCTTTAGCAATGGGAGATCTGGGCGGGCGAATGGACCTGTTAGCCCAGAATTTCCACCTGTTGTTGGAGGGGCGTCCCAACCAGTGGTACTGGCTCTGGAGGCGTTCTATCACAGACATTCATTGGTCAGTCCTGAGACCTGCCTTCCTTCAAGCCTGGGGCGTGCGCAGTTCAGACTGGGAAGTGCGCAGGCGGATGCTGGGGCGACGCCAAACGCCGAACGAGCCGTTCCTGATATTCGAACAGGATATGACGGAACTCCGAACATTGTTGCGCAATCCCATGTTGGAGGGCGAATTTGCCGATCTGGTGCGCGGGAACTTGCTGGCGAGTACGCAGCAACAGATATGCTTCTACGAGGTTCACAATATGACGCAGTTGCGTCATCTTGTGAACCGCTTAGAGGAGGTGCGGAAGGCTACGCGGGCAAGTTCTTGGCAGCAGGGAAGAATACATGAGATTGGCGATCCCCAGGCTGAAGTGGTAGCGGAGACCGAATCCGACGAAGTGGCCGGCCTATCCAAGTCCTCTGCATTAAATACTCCGCACGCCAAGTTATTAACGAGACCAAGCGATAAAACGGAGCCGGCTGTTTCCCGGCCTGAAGATGCCCTTATCGCAAAAGAACATCCAAGTCGACATTCCCACCATCCTCTCAAGCCATACCACCTTCGGCTAAAGGAATATAAGGATGGAGGCTCGAGAGCGAATTTTTGCGCCTACTTCACTCGCAAGTGTTGATCAAGTATCAACACTAACGAGTGGATCCGGTCGCAGAAGATCAATCTTGCGCCTTCGTACATTCTGGAGGATGGTGCGTGAAAAAAAGAAAGCGATCCTCTCTACCATCATTACCAATCCGTTGGACATACGTCCGTACGCCATGGTATCCTTGTACGGAGTGGACGTTGAAGGACTCCTCGATAGTGGGGCGAGCATCAGTTGCCTGGGGGCAAACGCTTTACAACGTCTCCATGATGCACAGGTGAATTATCGACCGGTCTGTCAGGAGGTGAAGACCGCTGATGGTGCAGCGCAAAAGGTATTGGGCACAGTAACTACCGATATTACTTTTCGTGGTATTACCAAACCCATTACACTATACATCGTGCCGAGCCTGTCGCAGAAATTGTACCTAGGGGTAGATTTCTGGCGATCATTCCAACTAGCTCCTAGCATTATCAGCGCGGTCGATACTCCCGATACTGCATCGCAACTGATAGCTCCGGATGCCCACCATTTAACGCCCACAGATGTAAGGAGGTTGGAAATGGTAAAGTCCAAATTGCCATCATACGAAGTATACGGACTCGGTGTGACCAACGTCGAACAACACAGTATAGACGTTGGTGATGCAAGTCCCATCAAACATCGACATTATCCTGTGTCTCCTGCGATCCAAAAACTCTTATATGACGAGATCGATCGCATGAGGGCACTTGGCGTTAAAGAGACCAGCCAGAGTGCATGGAGTTCGCCTGTGGTTCTCGTGAGGAAGCCAGGCAAGGTCAGGTTATGTTTGGACTCGCGCAAAGTCAATAGTGTGACGAAGAAGGATGCATATCCATTACCACACATTGATGGTATCTTAAGTCGTTTGCCGCGAGCCAATTTTATTACTAGCCTGGACCTCAAAGACGCCTTTTGGCAGATTCCTCTCGAGAACAAATCCAGGGAGTATACAGCGTTTACCATTCCTGGCCGGCCTCTATATCACTACACTCGCATGCCTTTTGGGTTATGCAACGCGCCGCAAAGGATGTGTCGTTTGATGGACAAAGTCATCCTACCCGAGCTGAAGGAGCAGGTATTCGTATATTTGGACGATCTGCTGTTAATTTCTGAGGATTTCGATTCACATCTGGTTTTATTGGCAGAAGTCGCAGAATGTTTGCGAAAGGCTGGCTTGACCATTAACGTCAACAAGAGCAAGTTTTGTCTGAAAGAGGTGAAATATCTCGGATACATCGTTGGAGAAGGAGGCTTGAAAACTGATCCCAACAAAGTTTCAGCCATCGTCGATTACCCTTCGCCTAAGTCCGCACGTCAAGTTCGACGCTTTCTTGGTATGGCAGGCTGGTATCGACGATTCGTTCCCAACTTTGCTGCGACTGTTTCACCAATTTCAGACACTCTAAAGAAGTCCAACCAGTTTGCTTGGACTACAGAGGCACAAACTTCCTTCCAATTAGTGAAAGACTTGTTGACGAAAGCCCCCTTATTAATCAATCCTGATTTTAAGAGGTCTTTCGTAATCCAGTGCGACGCCAGTAAATCAGGGGTGGGTAGCGTTCTCTTTCAGGAAAACGACGACGGATCGGAATCTCCAGTGGCGTATATGTCACAGAAGCTCACTTCCGCTCAACACAACTACAGCGTAACCAAACTTGAATGTTATGCAGCTGTGTTGAGCGTGAAAAAATTTCGAGCCTATGTAGAAGGGACTGCATTCAAAATCATTACGGATCACGCAAGTCTCAAATGGCTCATGTCGCAGAAAGACCTACAAGAACGGTTGGCAAGATGGAGTTTAAAACTCCAAGGTTACGACTTCACAATCGAGCACCGACGAGGGAGCCTGAACGTTGTACCCGACGCTCTCTCTCGTGTATACGAAGAGGGATTAACTGCGCTGATCGACGTGGCACCGATGGTGGACATGGATTCTCCAGAATTCTCTGGCAAAGAATATAAGGAATTAGTGTCCACTGTCGATGCGAACGCCGATCGGCTTCCTGACGTATGCGTGAGGGATGGCTTCGTGTATAAGCGCACAGAGCCTCACAACGGTGACCCGATTGCTGAAGACAGAGCCTGGAAGTTGTGGATTCCATCGAGTCTTACGTCAGCTGCGATCGCTCAGGCGCACGAGGCAGACACCACGGTCCATGGTGGTTATGCCAAAACGCCAGACCGAGTCAGGCGATTTTTGTACTGGCCCGGAATGGCTACACAAGTACGCACCTACGTTCTGGCGTGCGACACTTGTAAAGAGACAAAGTCCCCGAACAGACCTCTACGAGCGCCTATGGGAGAACCGTTCCAGACTGATCAGCCATTCCAACACCTTTACATCGACGTGCTTGGACCTTATCCGCGTACCAAACGGGGTAAGATCGCTATCTTGATCGTCTTGGATCATTTTACAAAATTTCCCATGTTACATCCTTTGGGGCGGATCACTGCTGAAGAGATCACCAACTACTTGTAGGGGCAGGTCTTCCATACGTTTGGAACACCTGAGACGATCCTCTCCGATAATGGCTCTCAATTTAGGTCGAATGTGTTTAACTCCATGCTGAACAAATACGGAGTTAAACACCTGTACACCCCGAGCTACTCACCGCAAGCGAATGCTTCGGAACGTGTCAATCAGTCCATCCTGGCCGGAATTCGAGCATTCATCACTGATGACCAAACACGATGGGATGAGAGTCTAAGCAAAATTGGATGTGCTCTTCGTAGCTCACTCCACCAAGCCACTGGATTTTCTCTTTATCAGGTTCTGATTGTAAATCATATGATGTTGCACGGGAAGGACTACGAACTGCTGAAGCATTTGCGAGCGTTGGGAGAGTCAAATGTACAGCTTCAACCTCGCGAGGGAATTCCTATCGTGAGACAACTGGCGCAGACGAAAATAAGGGTCGCACATGAGGACAGCAGCAGGCGTTATAATCTGCGTGCTGCTAAAACACAATTTTGTGTAGGACAAGAGGTATTCCGTAGAAACTTTTCCTTGTCCACAGCCGCGCAGAATTATAACGCCAAGCTGGCGAAGAAGTTCCTCAAGTGCAGGATTCGTCGTGTGCTGGGAAACTCACGATACGAATTGGAGGATCTAGGCGGCAAACGTGTGGGGATCTACCACTCCAAGGATCTTAGGTAGTGATCCGAGGGGCGCCAACACCTAATGCCCGGCACTCAGTCGTGCGCACGAGACTCAGCACGGCGACTTTCTTTAGTCGGTTCGGCATTGGGAAACCAACGGCGAACCGACTATGTTGTTGAGTCGCCGCAGTAAGAAAAAAAATAAAAAGTCCCTGTGGAGCTGTTGCGATCATATTTCAACTCTGCGCTGAATTATGATCGCATCAGCTCCACTGTCACCAACTTCACCGTGTACGGACACAGGCAAAAGAAGAGCCGTTGCTTTGGTGATGCCGGAAATGGGACGAGGTGGGAGAGGGACAGAGAGAAGAAAGCTGAAGACTCAGACGGTCGCGAACGCGAACGAAACCATTTTGAGTTGTTGGACACCTCGACTGCCGACAAATTTTCAACTTACGGCCTATCGCGACTTCCTCCGAGGGCTAAATTTTCATCCCTCGTACGTACGCACGTCGTCGAAGATTTTCGCCCGATAAGCGGCAAGTGTGCGGCGTTTTGCAAACTATCGCCGCGATTCGAGTTTCTTTTCTTCCGTTGTCGAATGTCGAGGGCTGGAAAAATTACCCCGGAAAAATTTCCACATAGTTGGCGGTAGTGATGTGTGGTGCCGTGTCTTTTCTGTGTGTACAGTAGTGAAAACAAAATCAAAAAAAAAAAGAAGTGGAGTGGATTCGGTACTGTCGTCCTGCCGCACGTCAACCGCCAGCGCTAATGCCAGCGCCAGCAAAACTCGACACCGCTGCAGACCCGCGTCGTCGACGTCGTTGGCTGATTTTCTTGTTTCTCGTCGAACATCGAGTTTATCGTTGGTGCGCCGCGACTTGCCTATCGCCGATAATTTTCCTGTGCGCCACAATTTAAACCACTTGGTTTTTTTAGTTTTGATGAATCCATTGTCGTCAAATTTGATGGTATTATCGAATTTCTGGACGCATCCATTTGTACATAACCACAATTTAAATTAAGTGGATCTTTTGTTTTGATGGCATTAACGAATTTCTGGACGCGTCCAATTGTATATAACCGTTCAATAGAGGATTTGTTGGTAGAGGCTGATGCTGGACATAGCCATTCACAATTACAGGACTCACTGCCGGATTCGATTGAGGCGGTGACTGGTTGGGCATCTGTCTTAAATTCATATTCGGACTATCAATGGGTGAACTATTTAAAGTATCACTCATATTGCTGATTTCGACGTTGCTGCAGTCTTCATCGTGAACAACAAATGTATGCCTTACATCATATTTCGTAGGATTACTGTTAATATCGCTAAAATTAGTGACATATCGAACGCTCTTTAACAAATGTGCCATATCATCCGTATTGGTTTCATCGAACCCTTTAGGGTGCGATTCTTCATTAAGATCGGTTAAACCCGGTGGGAACTCGATTCTAATATCCTTCATTTGAACGTATTTTTTTGATGCAAAATAACTTATTATAACTGTAAACAAAGCGCCTAGCCCGATTAGTACAGGAATGTAGGCTTGAACACCAGATGGAAGTGAACAGCCTGACGGAAGCGGTGTTGACAACACAGCTGCAGACCCGCAGTCGTCGACGTCGTTGGCTGATTTTCTTGTTTCTCGTCGAACATCGAGTTTATCGTTGGTGCGCCGCGACTTGCCTATCGCGATAATTTTCCGTCGACCTGGCGTGTGTTGTTTTTTTTTTACTTTGAATTTTATTGGCGCGCGAATATCGCTCGTACGGGGTAAGCCCCACGAATCGACCGTAAAGTCTTTTGCCTCATTTGGGGTTAAATGAAAATCGAGAACGAATGAAATGAAAACCATATAAATTAAATAAATGAACTACCTAAAGCTAAATTTGAACTATATTAAAAATTAAAACAAAATGAAAATCGAGAACGAATGAAATGAAAACCACATAAATTAAATAAATGAACTACCTAAAGCTAAATTTGAACTATATAAAAAAATTAAAACAAAATTAAAAAGACAAGACAGACATGGACAGGACGAAATTTAAATAAATAAAAACGAAATAAAATTAAAAATAAAAATAAATTCTAAATTAACTGCGGCAGAATTAAACAACAAAAAAAAAATATAAATGGGGTGAGTTTAATTTTTTTTTTCTTTTGATTTCCATATTTCATTATATATTTTCTTTTATATATATTTTGCTCGGTTTTTGTCTATGACCTTTTTCATCAGCATTTTTTTTTTTTGGTTTTTTCTTTGAGGTAATGATGCAAGGCTAAAGGCCTATTTAAATGAACCCGAGCGTTTAGCTCCTTCGCCCCGAACCTCAAAAAGGGGCCATATCGGATATTATTTTTTTTGGACTGATATGGCTGAGGTAGAGTGGGCAGAGCAGGGCGCTATTAACACCAGAGCGCCCTGACAAATCGCGGAGCCGCGCCATCCAACCGCTTCTTGGTCTTTCACGACCAATTGGGAAAATAATCCCAATTTTTACCTACCCTTGGATAAGTCGGCGCTTACAATTTTTGTTGTACAGGCCTAGGGTTTAATGGCCTGAGTTTTAGCAAGTACCCCCCCCCCCCCACTGCCGTAGCTAGTCCCGGCCGCCAGCAAGAGCGTCGCACCAGCTGAACTCAGCCACCAATTCGGACTTAGGTGGAATTGGCCCTTCTGTCCCGAACCTTCATTCTCCTTTGAATTATTTTGACTTTTTCAAGTCAAAATAATTCTTCCAAGGCCTCAAACACAACAACACACTACATATTTAAGGGGAGCAAAACCCTTTAGACGCCCAGAAATGAGTCCTTTTTCATGCATTTTTTTTATGGTGATAAAATAATCGCATCATTTTAAGATTTTGACATGATATTTTTACAACGTTCAAGTGTTGTTTTTTTTACAAAACAAAATGGCGTTTTTATAGGATATTCCTTTAGGTGACTTTTGTGTGACATCGAAAACGGCTCCATTTGTCATATTTATTCTATTGATCTAAAACTGAAAACTAAAATATTTTTGGAATACTAACAGATGAATGGAAAGGATATACCTAAACAATTATAATAAAAATTAAACAAAAAAGATATGAGGCTTTTCTCTCGAATGTTAATTTTTCGAATATTTTTGTTACAGTTTTTACCCCATAAAAGTGGTTTATTTACGCGATATCCTCAAAATTTAGGTATATCCTTCCGATATTTATATACATTTATTATTTATTTATTATTTATTTATTATTTATTTATTTAAGGACTCGATGAACAGAAAATGTAAATATTCCAATTATACAGAGAGTCAATGATAAAAAACAAAAAATAAAATGAATTACAATATTAACATAGAAAAATATAAATAAAGAAAAAATGAAAATTAAAGAGAATTCAATATAATGTACAAAGTTATTTAATTGAAAACATGAATCTTAAATACAACTTAAAAGATTGTAGACTGAAGTCATGAAAACTAAGGCAAGATTCATTGAATATTCGAGGCAGCCTAAGTAAGGGAGAGTGAAAATATACGTTCAGCCGCACATATGGTACAACGAATAGAGTTTGTGATCTAGTATTACTTATATTAGTACGCAATTGAAGTTCATCTTGAAGATTAGTGTCAAAAACGAAATTTACTTTAAATAAAAATACCATGTCCAAATAAAGTCTTCTGTCCTTTAAACTTGTAAGGCCATGTACCTCTAATCGACTCTCGTAGCAAGTGTCAGATAAATTCAGCTTTCGGAAAACAGATTTGGTAAAACGTCGCTGTACTGATTCCAATGCAGACACAAGATATTGGTAGTGAGGGTTCCACACAACAGAACAATACTCTAGCCTAGACCGAACCAGACTATTAAACAAATTCATATAAACATTTATATTATGGAATGGATGAGCTGTCCTTAATATAAAACCACATAATCTAAATGCGTGTTTGCAGACTTCGACTATGTGCTGATCAAATTTTAATCTGTTGTCAAACATTACTCCTAAGTCCTTTATGCGTGAGACTTCAACGAGGAGAGCATTATCAACATGGTAGTCAAAGTTAAGGCTACAATCCTTGTTTGAATATATCATTTTAAAGCATTTCTGAGTGTTCAAACGGAGGTTATTCAGCTTACACCAATCGTTCAATTTATTAATGTCATCTTGTAGGATTTTACAGTCAGAAATAGACTTTACGACTCTGAATAGTTTGAGATCATCGGCATACATTAAATGATCAGATTGAAAACCCGTAAGAAGGTCATTCACAAACAAAACGAAAAGTAGGGGACCCAAGGTGGAACCTTGGGGAACACCAGACGATGCAAAAAAAGGACGGGATTGAGCTCCACCAAATACGACGTAATGCCTACGATCACCTAGGTACGAAGAGAACCATTCCAACAAAGCAGAATCTATTCCAAACGAGTGCAGTTTATTAATCAGTATAGAGTGGTCAACACTGTCAAAGGCTTTGGAAAAGTCAGTATAAATCGTATGGACAGAGAAACGATTCTCAAGCGCACAAGATACTGAGTTTGAGAAGGAAACCAAATTCGTCTCCGTAGTGCGTCCTCTAAAAAATCCATGCTGCTTGATAAATGCATGTAGTAACTTTTCAAATATTTTTGAAAAGCAAGAAAGTAGACAGATTGGACGGTAATTTTCAACCTTATGCTTGTCACCCTTCTTAAAGATAGGTATAACGTAAGATTCCTTCCATTGAGTGGGGAAAATTCCTTCAGTGAGGGACAGGGTGAAAATTTTTGCCAAAGGTTCAGCTAGGATGTGTCCAAGATTTATTACGAAAATGTTTGGAATTTCGTCTGGTCCAGCTGTGCCATTACCATCTAAAGAGTTGATGACAGCAAGAACGTCGTGACTATCGAACTCAGGCAAGAGATTGACGTTATTTTCGATGAAAGAAGGCTTAGATGAAGAACTGGCGGAGTACACAGACTGGAAATATTGCGAGAAAAGTTCAGCAATATCACATGGAGTAGAAGCAGTAACATCCAAGTGTGTAATAGTGGAAGGGTTGGAAGAAGTAGTTCGAGATGAATTAGCATAATTCCAAAACGGCTTAACATTCCCAGTGGAAAGACAGAAATTTAGGTTGTTCACATATGAACGAAAACCTTTCTTTATTTCACTCTTTAGCTGCCTTCTTAGATCAGCAAAACGGGATGAGTTTGCAGCATTACGGTTCTTGAGAAAAATTCTCCGTGCCTGGTTTTTTAAGGTTACTAGTTTAATAATGGTGTGGTTGAACCATTGTGGAAAGGAACTGCGTTTCAAGGAGTAGAGCGGAACACGCTCAGAAATGATTGAATTTAAAGAACTGTAAAAATTATCAACAGTAGAGACAACGAACTCAGATTCCAGGGTTGCTAGCAAATTACGCTCATGTAAGTCAGAAGAGATTACATCATAGTCACACTTAAAAAAATTGCGCTTTGAACGACTTGTTACCGATGAACGGTTACATGTATTTATTTTAACCATAAGCTCAATGGGAGGATGATGGGAGTCAACAGGTACAAGTTCTGTAGTAGAAGAAAAAATACCAATATCGTTGGAGCAAAGATTCGAAAAAATTAGGTCTAGAATTCTGTCATTCTTATTCAGAGTAAAATTTAGTTGCGTAATATCACAAAATTCCATAAAGGATTCGAGGTGGAAAAGGTGTTGAGAATAGGAAGGCAAGGTAGCCGGAATGTTATTATACCATCTTACATATGGCATATTAAAATCACCACATATGACGAATTTAGAGCGAGGGTCACACTGATTTATAAAAAACGACAGAGATTCGAAGACCGCAGTCAGTTGACTTGCCGATGAATTACACGCGACATAACAAGTAAAAATGTATAGAAAATATCCTGCACATTTAACTTTTACAGCAATACATTCAAAACTGCAATTGAAATCAGTACAGACCTCGGAGAACAAGTTATCTTTTATAGCTATCATGACACCGCCACCATCAGATTTATTTGAACATAGAAGATCGCGATCGCGACGATACACGTTATAAAAATCTGGTAAAAGTTCGGAATCAAGAAGTAATATAGACAGAAAGCTCACAATTAACCAAATCGATTCATAATTTTTTGAGTTACAATAGGAGCAGTTTTTGAAGATCTAGTTTGGAGATAATCGCGTTTAAAGTTTTAATACGAGAAAACTATTAGTTTTAGTAACTTACCGAATCATCGATTCCAGGCGCATATAAGAAACCTTCAACTTCTAACTCACTCACACCGTCACTTGTATTCCCCTCGCATATATCTGTGAATTCATTCCCTTCATAATATCCTTTTTTAGAACATTTTCGAGCTATATTCCCTTGCGTACCTTTAGGATAGTAGTATAAGTACCATTATAATTTTTTTATTTCGACATATGGTTGAAAAATCGTTCATTTTGCGTACGATGAAGGGTTCTCATCGTGCATCGTATATAAGGCTGAAAAATCGTACATGTACGATAAAAATCGTACGCCTGGTAGCACTGGGCCGAGGGAGACACTTTCCAACAAGACAACGCCCCTTGCCACACCGCTGCCCGCAGCCGGACCTGGGCTCAATTCGTGAGTTCGCTCGAGATCGGTTTCATTCGAGATCTTCCACGATTTCCTAGATTGTCGAATAAAACGGCTCGGGTGGTATTTTTGAAATCTCAGCGGCATCTGAATGGCGTCTCACGTTCGTAGTTCGGATGTCGTATACGACATTCCAGTGATAGACAGAAAATTCAGTTTAAATTTTTCTGAGTGATCTTTTGTAAGTACTTAAGAATAATAATATTTAATTTAATTATGCATTATAAGCATAGCAATGGTAGCAATAGTATATATACAAATTTCTGAGTGGTATGAAATTATATAATTATGATTACCTAGCAGAAATAATTGGTGATATGATGAACAACAAGGGGGACCCACAAAATTCAGTCGATCTAACTCGAAATGAGGCCAAAACAAGGATAATTATTTCAAGAATAAATGATCGGAAAGATGGACGTATTTCATTATGTGACTAAAATTCTACTAACCCCTTTGGGTTTCAAAAACACATAAGCTCCCAAGTCAATCTTGGGTCAACACCTTCTTTTCAATCAGTGCAAATAATATTGTTAAGGAGCAGTATATAAAATCAATAAAAATATATTGAAGAATAGAAAAATATGTTGTTCAATGTGAAACAGTGGACTTACCCCAATTAGTGTAAAATAAACCTATAGTTAGGATGTGGGAGTACTATACGGACGAATACAAAGTATTAAGTATAATACGTAGAGTTGTGGGGTGTTTGGCAACAAGTGGGCAACACTTAGCTAAAACACCTCACACATCACAACGAGTACTCGATTTTAAATAAATCGGAAATCAAGTACTCGGGTCAAATTTGAAAAATAAAATTTTCATTTCAAAAATTCAGTTTTAGAAAAATTCCTAAAGCCAAAGGTTACGTTGTAATAAATTCGGTAATAAATATTTATTCAATCTTCGATTGTAATTATTATTTTCTGATATAGAAGATAAGAAAAGTGTTACTAAGTTATTCGAAGTGAATGTTAATTAAAATAATTAATCTCAGTTGTTTTCAAAGCAATATTAAATAAAAGTGAACTTATTTAAAATCATAGCTGAGAATTGTTTATATAGGGTATTGGCACCCCATAGAGTAACGACTATACAACTGAAGTCGAAGAACCAAAGTAAACTAAAAAATTTTTGTTAGAAGAAAAAATAAAACCAAAATTTGATCCGAAGGAATTACAGGTTACTCATTCTGTCTGAAAAATCGAGTTGTTATTGATTTTCAAAAAAAAAAAATTTGCTGCCCTCAAATTTTATTTGTGTACATTTCATGACTAGTAGACACGAAAAAAGCAATAAAAATTTTTACTCCGTCTGTCCGCCGTACGCCGTACGTCGACCGCCAAAATCCTTTGAAGGCTCGTAGCTCTCAAACCAGTGGAGCTATTAAATTAAAATTTTTTCTAGGAATAGACTGGGTAGACCCCGTGGGGGTGTGAGGGGGAAGGTGGGGGAAGCGTTTAGACGAAAAATTTTGGTTTCTAGATCTCAGCAACCGCTTATATTAGGAGACTGAAACTTGGAATTTCTATAAAGCTTTGATAATGGACCCATTTGCAAAAAAAATTGATGATATGAGTGAAGGGGCAATGAGCAATGCGTCCGAAACGCAAAAAAGTGGAGATCTACACATTCTAAAATCTATATCTCCTAAACCGTTAATAGCAAGCAATTTAAACTTAACAAATATCTGTAGTTATGCTAGGAGAGTAGATTGAAACAAAATTTTTGTTTTTTTTGGGTTGAAATACTTAACATTACGATATCTCACAAACCAGTGGCACCAGAAAAACAAAATTTGATTTGGATATAAAGCTTGATAAATTAAGTTTGCTGAAAGTAAATTTTTGATATGGGCGGGTGAGTACGTAAATGGAGCGGATAAGAATTTTTCAAAAATAACACGTTTCATATCTCAATAACAGTGTAAGATGGATGTTTCAAATTTTTACCAGAAGTAGGCCTAATAGAACCCTAGTAGTAAGTTTGGGGGTGTGGGTGTAGAGGGTGAGGGTGGGGAAGGGTGAGAAAGAAAAAGTTCCGATGCTTATATCTTAAGAATCTATAATGATAGGAAGCTGAAACTTGGTATTTAGATAGAGCTATAGTAGTGGCAATTTTTTTTAAGGGTAGTATGGTACGGTGGTGGGGGGTGTTTTTCCTAACTTCAGAACGGCTTATGCTACGAAGTTGAAACTCGTTACGTATATGTAAATTAACTAGAAAAGTAATTCTGATAGATAAAAATTCGAATATACATTGGCGCTCAGAAGGGGGGGCAAAAAAAATTATCAGTATATATAAAATGCATATATTTTTTACGATTTTCGTCATATCTACTAGGTCTTTCGAAATATTGAATTCATTTTTATTCTACGGATTCTTCATATGAATACCTAGAATATGTTTTCAAGATTTTTTGAAATTCGACCCCTAAGAGGGTGTAAACTGGTTGTATACTTTTTCATGAATTCCACCATGTTTCTCAGGTCTGATCAGATATCGAATATCTTTTCACTTCCCCAGGCTTGTTTAATAATCACCTATTTTTAAGTTTTTTATTTTTCAACCTCAAGACCGCATCCCGGAATATGACCCAATTATTTAATTCCCGAACTTTTTGTTAGGTTTTCAGTCACATAGTAACATACACCGCATCCCCGAATTGAACGCGTTCTGAACTGCTGCCGGAAAAATAATAAAGTTGCGCCCAGACTGTTGGCAGATTTTTTTAATTGCAATTAAATCCTTTTTACCAGGCATGACTCGACTTATATTATCCTTACTGTAAAAGTCTTCCACTGTCTTGATAATAACGGAAGTAAGGCGTCTCCGGTGCGGGATATGTACATCTCCTTCAGAATCTGATGTCCGTTTGGACTTTCGAACTGCATACGAAGATGTTCCGGGAAATTCCTCAGTAGTTCTTTTTCTAGTCCATTTTTCAGGAATTACAGATAAAATAAATTCCTTGATGTTCTTCTCACTGGCGGTTAAATATTCAGTCCTCAATCTGTTAATCATCTCGTCCTCTCGTGGTTGGTCCTTTTGATCTTCTAATCCAAAATTTTTTTTTTAAACGATTCTTTTCACATCTTTAAGCTTTTTGCGGATGTAGTTTTCTCTGGTAAATCGTCTTTTGTCGAAAGGTTCTTCTCCTAAATATTGAAGACATTCATTTAATGACTTTAATGCGGCTTCCTTACTGATGAAATTTTGGTGTAGCGCTCCTCATCCGTATCCAAAGAGAAAGGTTCTTCTTCCCGGTCGAACATATCATCATCAGTAATCTCCGTTGATGTTCCTGGTAGCATTTTAACCCTTTTTCTACAAGAAGAGCAAATTTTTCCTGCTGAAGTCATCGCTGGTACTCTAGAAATCATCCATGATTGCACAGGTCATAGATCCAATATTTTTGGCGAATGTATTGATTCTCCAAAAGGATTACAGCAGCGCGATTCTGACCAATGGTTAATAAGGTTTTTTTCCATGATTTGTAAAATAATAAATTAGATTTTGTCTTCTTAATAATGCAAGCACGACTGAATTGTATTTGAGGTAAGCTCATATTTATACCATATACATACCTTCCAAAAGAGGACATTTAATTGGAATCCATTTTACTGTATTATTTATAATACAGTATTGTTATCGATTTTAAAAAAAAAAAATTTGCTGCCCTCAAAAATTTTTTTTCCACGTTTCATGACTAGTAGACGCGAAAAAAGCAACAAAAATTTTCACTCCATCTGTACGCCGTACCCCGTACGCCGTACGCCGTACCCCGTACGCCGTACCCCGTACGCCGTACCCCGTACGCCGTACGTCGACCGCCCCAAAATCTTTAAGGGCTCGTAGCTCTCAAACCAGTGGAGCTATTAAATTAAAATTTTTTCTAAGAATAGACTTGGTAGACCCCTTGAATTGACATTATTTTCAGGGGAGGAGGTGTAAGGGGGAAGGCGGGGTAAGCGTTTTAGACGAAAAATTTAGGTTTCTGGATCTCAGGAACCGCTTGTGTTAGGAGGCTGAAACTTAGAATTTCCATAGAGCTTTGATAATGGACCCATTTCACAATGAGTGGAGGGGGAAATAATGCGTCCGAAACGCAAAAATGCCGAGATCGACAAATTCTAAAATCTATATCTCCTAAACCATTAATAGCAAGCAATTAAAACTTAACAAATATCTGTAGTTATATTAGGAGAGTAGATTGAAACAAAATTTTTGGGTGGGGGTAGTGGCGTACGGGGGTGGGGGTGAAAAACTTTAGATTACGATATCTCACAAACTAATTGGACCAGAAAAGCAAAATTCGGTTTTATTATAAAGATTGATAAATAAAGATTGCTCAAAGTAAAATATTTGATGGGGGTGGAGGAGCACGGAAGTGGGATGGATTAGAATTTTTCAAAAATAAGACGATTCATATCTCAATAACAGTGTAAGATGGATGCTTCAAATTCTTACCAGAAGTAGGCCTAATAGAATTCTGGTAGGGAAAAAAAGTTTGGGGGTGTGGGTGTAGAGGGTGAGGGTGGGGAAGGGTGAGAAAGAAAAAGTTCCGATGCTTATATCTCAAGAATCTATAATGATAGGAAGCTGAAACTTGGTATTTAGATAGAGCTATAGTAGTTGCATGGTGGAAAAATAATTTTTTTTTTAAGGGTAGTATGGTACGGTGGTGGGGGGGTGTTTTTCTCAACTTTAGAACGGCTTATGCTAAGAAGTTGAAACTCGGTACGTTTATGTAAATTAACTAGAAAAGTAATTATAATGAAAAAAAATTCGAATATTCATTGGCGTTCAGAAGGGGGGGGGGGGCAAAAAAATTATCAGTTAATATAAAATGCATATATTTTCACGATTTTCGTCATATCTACTAGGTCTTTCGAAATATTGAATTCATTTTTATTCTACGGATTCTTCATATGAATACCTAGAATGTGTTTTCAAGATTTTTTGAAATTCGACCCCTAAGAGGGTGTAAACTGGTTGTATACTTTTTCATGAATTCCACCATGTTTCTCAGGCCTGATCAGATATCGAATATCTTTTCACTTCCCCAGGCTTGTTTAATAATCACCTATTCTTAATTTTTGTTTTTATCAACCTCAAGACCGCATCCCGGAATAGGACCCAATTATTTAATTCATATGTTACACCCTTTTCTAACCGCTTCCCGAACTTTTTGTTAGGTTTTCAGTCACATAGTAACATACACCGCATCCCCGAATTGAACGCGTTCTGAACTTTTGCCGGAAAAATAATAAAGTTGCGCCCAGACTGTTGGTAGATTTTTTTGAGATGGAATGAAGAGCCTGCGGTTCCTTGGGACCAAATTTTAGTTATGTAGTTTCCTTCGGACAAGAAATTTGAGTTTACTTTAATCTTGAGTTTACTTTAATAAGTTGCATAGTCGTTACGTCTTATATTTTGAACACTAACACTACTTGGGGTAAGTACTTTTTTCAAGTGAGACATATTTTTGCTTTGTTAGATCAACTAAATTTTGTGGGTCTTCCCTCTTTTTTTGCTGTAATTTTTTTTTAGAGCGACCATTATGATAGAGAGTGCGACAACAAATAATATCAGTGAAGAGCAGAAAGAGCCTCTGATTACTCTAGTTAATTCTCATCCGGAATTAATTTCCGGAAAATTTACAAACGTTTTACAAAAAAAAAAACATTCACAGCAAGTGTAGGCTCGGATTGCAGACGAATTAAACAAATTGCAAGGAGCAGTAACACCATGGGAAAAAATGGCGCAAAGTAAGTAGTTGTACCTTATTATGTTTTGTTTTAGTAATTACATCTATTTTACTCTTAACTTGTTACTAAAGCCTAGTACTAACTAACTAACAGCGAAACGAAATTTTCCAAAAAATTGTATGGAAAATTTCGTTTCGCTTCTAGTTAGTACTAGGCTTTAAAGTTAAAAATATATAATATGCGTTATTTTCTGATTTGTGAATGTGACATAGATTGCATTTATTCGATACATTCATTTTATTTTTGTTGTTTAGTGTTATCACGACATGAAATCCAACGCAAAAAAAAGCTGCGGACATCCGACGCTACTGAGGAGAAACTGGAGGAGGCCCTTCGTCTAAGGAAAAAATGACTGCACTCGAGGAATCTGTGATTACTTATGTGGCTGAAAGCACTATCACCGGTCAAATCAACGTTCCAGGAACGAAACTTCAATTCGTAAGTTTATAGACAAAAATGTTTAACAAGACAATTACCGAACTATACTCGTTATGTTACAGGATTTTGAGGAAACTGAAGAACTTTGTGTCACCAAATCACTGACTAAAGCTCCTTCGAATGAACCTTCAACTTCGACTGCAATAATACAGCCTGTATCAAAACGGCCGCGCCCCGACGAAATAGAGTCTCCTGCAGTGGGGAAAAAACATCTTTTGTCAACCATACTCGACAAGTCTGTTGAAATAGGAAAAACGATGGCGAAAATTTCTGATCGCGATTGTAATAATCGACAGAAATATTACGAGCGCAAAACAGCTTTCCTTGAGAAACAGACTGCAGCTATAGAAAGAATGGCTACAGCTGTAGAAAAAATCGCTGATTTCACAGCTAATATGAAATAACAATAATATATTACTATTTATTTAATAATTATTATTTTTTTATTATTCATTTGAAATACATTTATGCTTCACGAAATTGTCTGTTTGTATTGTAAATCTTAAATCCGTAAATCGCGTCGCCTCCATAAATACTGAACAATTTTATTCCGTGCTTGCATCCCGGCCTGAAGATCAGGATTATTGCGGGACATATTTTCTTGCCCGGTACTTTCATGACTCGCGTTCATCCCAAAGTCTAAAATATGGTCTTGTTCTTCAGCTTCAGCCTCCAGCAGTCAGCACGTTATTTTCAATGCACATGTTATGCAATACACAACTAGAGTCACTGTATAAGAACTAACACAAACATCCATTATCTTGAGTACGGACAATGTGTGTTTCATTTGAAACCAGTAAATTTGAAGTTTTTTTGCAGTTGTCCGATTTTTCATTTTTATCTCCACTAAAGTGGATAAACGCTGTATTTAGTTGACATTTTATGAGACATATGTATCTCGATTCCGTGAAACGTTAATCAAAATCCATCTGCTACACGTATACACACTAAAACTATGCCATTTAAGAAACCTGCGAACTTTGGAGTTCGCAGGGTTCAAGAGTACTAAAAAGGTACCAAAAGCGGTCATTGTCCGTACTCAAGATAGTGGATGTTTGTGTTAGTTCTTATACAGTGACTCTATACACAACATGCATTCACTATTTTTGAAGTAGACTCCGGGCTATAGTGGAGAACTCTATGCTTCAGCAAGCATCGAAATCTCATCTTTAATATCCCATTTACTCTTTCAATGAGTGATCGCACTGTTGTCAACCGGTTGCTGAAATATTCCTCCGGAGAGCCTTCGGGAGCATGCAGGATCGGCGTCATTAACCACGGCCGTAGTGCATAACCAGAGTCCCCTTCAAAATATATAAAAGTTGAAGCTTATTTATGCATTGTTAAGAACATAACTTTGAGAGCTCCTTACCCATCAAGAATAGGTGACGGTTTCTTTGGTGAAGTTTTCGCAGGATGGGTAAAACGTAGCGTTATTCATCATATCACCCATTATTTCTGCAATGTAATCATAATTATATAATATCATAAAACTCAGTATTTTTTTTATAATGCATAATTACATTAAATATTATTATTCTTAAGTACTTACAAATGATCACTCAGAAAACCATTAACTGACATTTTCTGTCTTTCACTGGAATGTCGTATTCGACATCCAAACAACGAACGCAAAAGACCACTCTTAGTTTTCGTTCGACAATTCTCGTGAGACGCCGGTGAGATTTTAAGAATACCACCCGAGCCGTTTCTTTCGACAATCTGGGAAATCATGGAAAATCTCGAATGAAACCAATCTCGAACGAACTCGAGAATTGAGCCCCAGAACAATGGAGTGAGAGTACTTCAGTGGCCGCCCAGGGGCTCAATTCTCGAGTTCGCTCGAGATTCGTTTCATTCGAGATCTTCCACGACTTCCCAGATTGTCGAATGAAACGGCTTCGATGGTATTCTTGAAATCTCACCAGCATCTCACCGGCGTCTCACGTTCGAGAATTATTGTCGAACGTAAACTATGTATAAGAGTGGTCTTTTGCGTTCGTAGCTGGGATGTCGTATACGACATTCCAGTGATAAACAGAAAATTCAGTTTAAATTTTTCTGAGTGATCTTTTGTAAGTATTTATGAATAATAATATTTAATTTAATTATGCATTATAAGAATAGTAATGGTAGCAATAGTGGATATACAAATTTCTGAGTGGTAGGAAATTATATAATTATGATTACATAGCAGAAATAATGGGTGATATGATGAACAACAAGGGGGACCTACAAAATTCAGTCGATCTAACTCGAAATGAAACCAAAACAAGGATAATTATTTCAAAAATAAATGATCGGAAAGAGTCGAAGTTCAACTCTCTTCGCGTTGAGTTCGTTTAACCGTTAAATAGCGAATAAGTCAAGAGTGTTAAATTTCATCATATAATTTTAATTAGTAAACGCGGTAAAAATCGAAGGTTCTGCGGGAACAAAGAGGAGTCGGGAGGGTTCCCCTCCTGATATACCAATAAGGGAAAGACTTAAAGTTTTTAAAAGAAGCAAAGTCGTGATGGCTGCCGCGACACTCAAAAGTGCTAACCAGTTCCAGCCACTAGCTGACAATAACGGCGAGGAACGCAGTGCAAGCAACACTCAAGTTCAAAAACCACCGAAAATAAAATGCCCAGCATTAGTTTTGCCAGATTTAGCTCGAGAAACCGTTGAAGTCATTCTGAACCAACTTCAAATTCAGAACCCGACTATCAAACTTATGTCAACAGGAATTAAAGTCACAGCTGACACAATTGAGGACTATAACAAATTGCGCGAACACCTAGTCTCTAAAAAGGTTTATTTCTTCACGTATGGGCGAACCACGATATCGATTGTATGGACCTAAAAGTTCACGCTAAACAATAAACGGTACAAAGACCATGCAGTATACCTTCTGTACTTTAAAAGAGGAACGGTAAAGCTCAACAAATTAAAAGAAATAAAAACAATCATGCGCACTATCGTAGAATGGAAGTACTACACGCGAAAAGCTCTAAGACCAACACAATGTCGAAAATGCCAACTATATGGCCACGGTTCATCTCACTGCTTCCTAAAACCGAGATGCATGATCTGCAGCAAGGAACATCTCACTAATGATTGCCAGGAGAAAGATGATACCCTAATTAAATGTGCGAACTGCGGGGAAAACCATCTAGCAAACGATCGTAGCTGCGAAAAACTGAAGGACTACGTACGAATTAAAAACATCAGCAGAAATCCCAGACGTTCGGATAACAGTAAGACTTCTAATAACAATAACCAATCTTTTAATTTTGTACAAAATAATTTTCCTCGACTTACTAATTATTCCGACACTAGCGTACATCCACCGAAGCTAGCTTTTGCATTCAATGACATTGTTAAAGAGAATCACATTGCATCACCTTCAGCTTCGTCGGTCCCTCAAACCCGCGCTCATGATCCAAGCCCAAATTCTGATCTTTTTACATCCGAACAACTAATACAATTGTCTGTAGAACTTGTTAATAATTTGGCTCGATGTAAATCGAAACACGAGCAATACACTGTATTAGTTGGTCTATCTGTTAAATTTCTCTATGGGTAATACTAGCAAAATTAAATGTTTATTATGGAATGCTCAGAGCATCAGAAATAAGACTATAGAAACGTTTAACTACCTCTGCTCTAACAACATTGACTTATGCCTCATAACTGAAACCTGGCTTAGAGAAACCGACAAGCTTCATCATCCGAATTATAGAATTTAGAGACATGACCGAAGCGATGCTACTGGAGGGGGGGTAGCTATTTTAATTAATAAGGCAATAAAACATACTTTAATCCCGAATTTACGTACAAAGGTGATAGAGTCAATTGGAGTTCGAATTGATGACATAGCGACTACGTTTATTGCGGCATATTTTCCAGGCACTAAACTTAACGCAAACAAATTAAATTTATTTAAATTGGACATAAATATACTTACTAAAATGAACCAAGGATTTGTAATTTGTGGTGATCTGAACTCAAGACATCGCCACTGGAATTGTACCAAAGCCAATAAGGCCGGAAAGATTCTATTTGAACAAATGTGTGCAAATAATTTTTTTATTCATTCTCCTACTGAACCAACCTACTACCCTCCGAAAGGCAATTGTTCAACTTTAGATATCTTGTTAAGTAACGGCACTATTCCAATTTCTCAACCCATTACTGTTCATGATTTATCCTCTCCGCATTCGCCAGTAGAATTTACTATTAATAAAAACCTTCCAATAGAAAAGATGGAAAGATTCTTCCCTTGCTATTCCAAGACGAACTGGTCGAGATATCAAAGGATATTAACACACTCTGTCAGTACATGCCGCCTCAATTTGGCTAATATCACTCAACCAGAACAAATAGATTCGATTTTAAATCATCTGGTTGAGTCAATTTGGCGAGCCTCCGAAAGAAGCACACCAAAACTCCGCGAAAGGCAAAACAACACCATAATTGAGGATACTTCCATTAAGGCCCTAATTAATATCCGCAATACTACTCGTCGGAATTGGCAAAGAAACAGAGATCCTGTACTAAAAAAATTAGTAAGCAACCTTACTCAAAGAATTCAATCGAAACTCATTGAGAAAAGGAATGAAAAATGGAATTTAACGCTCTCTAACTTGGAGAAAGGATCAAAAGGATTCTGGAGACTGCATAAAGTGTTAAAAAATAGGCGGAGATATATACCAGCACTCTCTAACAACGACAACAGTCTTACTTTCAATGATAAAGAAAAGGTTGAACTGCTAGCAGATCAATTCCTAGCCTCTCATTGCTTGTCCGAAAATCTAGGCACCAACACTGATGACACTAGCATCCAAAACACGGCACAAAATATCTCTAACCTAACATCTGACTTCGAAGCAAAAGATCTATGCAGGCCTAGTCAACTGAAGATTATGCTGCGTAGCCTCAAATTCAACAAAGCACCCGGTGAAGATAGGCTTCCAAATCTCCTTCTGAAAAATCTTCCAAAGAAGGCTTTAATACTTTTAAATTTTATCTTCAATAGCCCTGACCAGAATAGACTTAAGGAATATTAACAACTTTTCGTCAAACGCCTTAAGGCACGTAAAGTTTGTGGCAAAACTTAATGAATCTTATACCCAACCACAATAGCCTTAAGGTAAGAGAAGTTTGACAGCTAAAAAAGTCAAATATCGGCCGTCAAATACTCATCAAGAGAGTGTAAATCAAAATAAATTTTTCTTTTTTAAAGTGGAGTTAACTATAAATCACAAGTCTGAAGTCACAAAGTACAAAAATTTCGGAAAATCTGTAAATAAATGTCAAACGCATAAGTTTGCTTAAGTTTCTACGCTCAGAACCGTACACTTAAGTTTTAACGAAAGTTTGGAAAAGTCAACGAAAGATGCCTTAAGTCCATTCTGGCTGTCTACGTGCATTTCTATACAGTCGTAGAAAAACTTAAGCTGCCTTAAGGTGCCTTAAGTCTATTCTGGTCAGGGCTAATGGCTGTCTCAAATTGAGTTATTTCCCAGACTCGTGGAAAAGTGCAATTGTAATTCCCTTGCCTAAGCCTGGTAAAGATCCGAAATTTGCTAATAATTACCGGCCAATAAGCTTACTACCAACAATAAGCAAGATATTTGAAAAGATTGTGCTTGATCGAATAGCCCTGACCAGAATAGACTTAAGGCACCTTAAGGCAGCTTAAGTTTTTCTACGACTGTGTAGAAATGCACGTAGACAGCCAGAATGGACTTAAGGCATCTTTCGTTGACTTTTCCAAACTTTCGTTAAAACTTAAGTGTACGGTTCTGAGCGTAGAAACTTAAGCAAACTTATGCGTTTGACATTTATTCACAGATTTTCCGAAATTTTTGTACTTTGTGACTTCAGACTTGTGATTTATAGTTAACTCCACTTTAAAAAAGAAAAATTTATTTTGATTTACACTCTCTTGATGAGTATTTGACGGCCGATATTTGACTTTTTTAGCTGTCAAACTTCTCTTACCTTAAGGCTATTGTGGTTGGGTATAAGATTCATTAAGTTTTGCCACAAACTTTACGTGCCTTAAGGCGTTTGACGAAAAGTTGTTAAGATTCCTTAAGTCTATTCTGGTCAGGGCTAATGAACGAAACAATACAAGAATGCTCAATCATTCCGAATTTCCAATTTGGTTTCAGACCACAGCACTCCACAAATCATCAGCTGTACAGAGTCACGAAATATATAAAGGAATCCTTCCGGAATAAAGAATCAGTGGGAATGGTCCTATTAGATATTCAGAAGGCCTTCGATTCAGTTTGGTACGCTGGACTGCTATATAAACTAATTCAATTCTCTTTGCCTACCTATATTGTTAAATTAATTCGTAATTTCCTTCAAAATAGATATTTCAAAGTAAAAATAAATTCCACTTTTTCAAACTCCCGAACTATACCCGCTGGTGTTCCACAAGGAAGCTGCTTGAGCCCAACCCTATATAATATTTACACCGCTGATATCCCAAAACTTCCCAACTGTGAACTAGCTATGTACGCTGACGACACAGCTATTAACTCCAGTTCACACGACCCTAATATTATTATAAACAATCTTCAGTCTCAGTTAGACCTTTTGAACAATTTCTTCAATCGTTGGAAAATAAAAATCAACTCATCCAAAACGCAAATTATATATTTTACTAAGAAAAGAGCAGCAAAGTCATTACCAAATCCTTCCATCAACATTCTCAACGAAACAATATCCTGGTCGCATTCCATAAACTACCTTGGTCTACATCTAGACACAAAGCTAACATTTCAGGAACACACTGAACAAATCCGAAGCAAAGTTTCTAAATGTATACATCAACTATACCCACTCATTAATAGGAAATCCAAACTCTCTACATGCAACAAAATATTAATTTTTAAAACAGTCATGCAACCGATCATAATGTATGCATCTCCCATCTGGAGCCAGTGCGCACATACTCACAAACACAAATTACAAATAGTTCAAAACAAATGCTTAAAGTTAATACTAAAAAAACCATTCTACTACTCAACAAGTCGCCTCCACAATGTTGCACAAATCACCTTATTACCGGTATTATCGGAAATAGCATATACTAAATTTGTAGGAAAATGTCAAAATCACAACAACCCTCTCATAGCATCTCTTCACGAGTAAAACACTTATGATGCAATGTGTGCCTCTCATTTATTTAGTCTTTTTGAAGTATTGTCTAGATATAAGTTAGGTTAAGTTTTAAATTTAACAGTATTAGGTTTTTGAAAATTTTTCCTAAATGACTTGATAACCACATCTACATTGAAAAATCATTACTAGTTACCAAAACTATTTCATCATAGCTGTAAAGGCAACTTTTGCCTAAATCTCTAAATTGTACCACAAAGCTGTAGCTACCTGAATTAATATTATTGAATAAAAATGTTATGTTATGTTATGTATCATAGATAGTATAATAAATTGGTATTTCTAGAAGATAAATCAATGAACAAATTATTATAATATACCTACATATATAATAATATAAAATAATATTAAAATAGTTATGCGTTTCAAATAATTTGAAAATCAGTAAAACTATTTTTTCTGTAAATTTAAAATGAATTCGCTAATAGACAGCGAACGATGCAGACGTAACATATTGTCCACGCCAATTTACAGGAACGAAAAACGATTTAAATCGATTAAGAAATAAGAAAATAACATAAAAAAAAATGTCGCACCGGACTCAAACTCAAACTGAATGGCGACATGAAACATTAACATTTCTGGAAAAAATTTAACTCAAAAATGTTCTTCGTAATCCCTTTTGAACCCCCAAAACAACCCCCTGCGTTCGCTCCTACCCCTTTGGGTTTCAAAAACACATAAACTCCCAAGTCAATCGTGGGTCAACACCTTCTTTTCAATCATTGCAAATAATATTGTTAAATTTGAGGTTTTACAAGGAGCAGTATATAAAATCAATAAAAAAATCTACCAACAGTCTGGGCGCAACTTTATTATTTTTCCGGCAGAAGTTCGGAACGTGTTTAATTCGGGGATGCGTTGTATGTTACTATGTGACTGAAAACCTAACAAAAAGTTCGGGAAACGGTTAGAATAGAGTGTTATATATGAATTATAAAATTGGGTCATATTCCGGGATACGGAGGTTGGAAAAGGAAAAAACTTAAAAATAGGTGATTATTAAACAAGCCCGTGGAAGTGAAAAGATATTCGATATCTGATCAGACCTGAGAGATATGGTGGAATTTATGAAAAAGTATACAACCACTTTACACCCCCTTAGGGGTCGAATTTCAAAAAATCTTGAAAACACATTCTAGGTATTCATATGAAGAATCCGGAGAATAAAAATGAATTCAATATTTCGAAAGACCTAGTAGATATGACGAAAATCGTGAAAATATATGCATTTTATATTAACTGAAATTTTTTTCTGCCCCCCCCCCCCCCTTCTGAACCCCAATGAATATTGAAATTTTTTTATCGGAATTACTTTTCTAGTTGATTTACATATATGTACCGAGTTTCAACTTTCTAGCATAAGCCGTTCAAAAGTTAGGAAAAACACCCCCCACCCTCGCACCATGCTACCCCTAAAAAAAATTTTATTTTTCCACTATGCCACTAATATAGTTCTATCTAAATACGAAGTTTAAGGTTTATATCATTACAAGTTCTTAAGATATAAGCATCGTAACTTTTTCCTTCTCACCCTTCCCCACCCTCATCCTCTACACCCCCACCTTTAAATTTATTTTGCCCTACTAGGGTTCTATTGGGCCTAGTTCTAGTTCAAATTTGAACCATCTATCTTACACTGTTATTGAGATATAAAAAGTGATATTTTTGAAAAATTCTATGCTCCCCCGCCCCCTTCAATGATTTTACTTTTAACAATCTTTATTTATCAAGCTTTATACCCAAATCGAATTTTGTTTTTCTGGTGCAATTGGTTTGTGAGATATCGTTATCTTTACTATTTCAACCCCCACCCCCGGACGCCATCACCCCCACCAAAAAATTTTATTTCAATCTACTCTCCTAGTATAACTACAGATATTTGTTAAGTTTTAATTGCTTGCCGTTAACGGTTTAAGAGATATGGATTTTAGAATGTGTCGATATCGGCATTTTTGCGTTTCGGACGCATTATTTCTCCCTCCACTCCCATGATTCATGCATACTTCATGCATACTTCCCGTCGTAAACTTCTGCAACTAACCCCGTCTTATGCATCTTCCTTTTTAACTACTTGAAGTACTTTCGAACCATGAAATTCTCAACGGAAGCCCAATGTATAACGTTTAAAAATATTCGTTCATCGCACTTTCAGTTAAACCAATAAAATAAGACAAGCAATAGGCACGAGACAGCGGCATTCGATTTTTTATCTAATTTTTACTTTAATATTTTAATAATAAAGTATATGTTTTATGACTAATAAACGCCAAAAAAGCAATAACAATTTTCAGTCCGTCTGTGCTCCGTACGCCGTACGCCGTACGCAAACTCGTTTGAGGAATTATAGTTCCCAAACCCTATGAGCTATTAAATTGATTTTTTTTTCTGGATAGACATGGTAGACCTCTTGAAGTGGGAATTTTTTCAGGGGCGAGGGTGCGAGGGGGAACGTGGGGGAAGCGTTTTAGACGAACAATTTTGGTTTCTAGATCTCAGCAACCGCTAATGGTAGGAGGCTGAACTTAGAATTCCTATAGAGCTTTGATAGTGGACCCATTTGCAAAAAAATTTATGATATGGATGAAGGGGTGTGGGAGTGGAGGGGGAAATAATTCGTCTGGAACGCAAAAATGCCGATATCGACACATTCTAAAATCCATATCTCTTATACCGTTAACGGCAAAAAGTTAAAACTTATCAAATATCTGTAGTTATACTAGGAGAGAAGATTGAAATAAAATTTTTTGGTGGGGGTGGTGGCGTGCGGGGGTGGGGGTTGAAATAGTAAAGATTACGATATCTCACAAACCAATAGCACCAGAAAAACAAAATTCGTTTGGGTATAAAGCTTGATAAATAAAGATTGCTCAAAGCAAAATCATTGAAGGGGGCGGTGGAGCATAGAAGTGGGGGGATAAGAATTTTTCAAATATATCACTTTTCATATCTCAATAACAGTGTAAGATAGATGGTCCAAATTTGAACTAGAACTAGGCCCAATAAAACCCTAGTAGGGAAAAATAAATTTAAAGGTGGGGGTGTAGAGGGTGAGGGTGGGGAAGGGTGAGAAGGAAAAAGTTCCGATGCTTATATCTTAAGAACTTGTAATGATATAAACCTTAAACTTCGTATTTAGATAGAACTATATCAGTGGCATAGTGGAAAAATAAATTTTCTTTTAGGGGTAGCATGGTACGAGGGTGGGGGTGTTTTTCCTAACTTTTGAACGGCTTATGCTAGCAAGTTGAAACTCGGTACATATATGTAAATCAACTAGAAAAGTAATTCCAAAAAAAAATTTCTATATTCATTGTGGTTCAGAAGGGGGGGGGGCAGAAAAAAATTTCAGTTAATATAAAATGCATACATTTTCACGATTTTCATCATATCTACTAGGTCTTTCGAAATATTGAATTCATTTTTATTCTACGGATTCTTCATATGAATACCTAGAATGTGTTTTCAAGATTTTTTGAAATTCGTCCCCTAAGGGGGTGTAAAGTGGTTGTATACTTTTTCATAAATTCTACCATATCTCTCAGGTCTGATCAGATATCGAATATCTTTTCACTTCCCCAGGCTTGTTTAATAATCTCCTATTCTTAAGTTTTTTTCTTTTCCAACCTCTAGACCGCATCCCGGAATATGACCCAATTATATAATTCATATATTACACTCTATTCTCACCGTTTCCCGAACTTTTTGTTAGGTTTTCAGTCACATAGTAACATACACCGCATCCCCGAATTAAACACGTTCCGAACTTCTGCCGGAAAAATAATAAAGTTGTGCCTAGACTGTTGGCAGATTTTTTTATTTAATCCTGAAAATTTTATTGAATTAGCTTTTGTTTTGGTTGAATTATGACCACGAAAATACAAAAATTTTTGGGTGCCTAATACTTTTGCACTTGGCTGAATGTAAAATAAACTTCAATACGAGATTAAAAATATTAGTACGTTAACATTTTTTTGAACACCAATTATGGACAACAACTTTGATCTTTCACCAGGGTCTTTTACTCCTATAAGTTCCTTCATCGTACCATTTTATACTCACATATATTTTAGATATACAGGTAGGCAGGTAGGAAATCGCGCCGTAGGAGATATGAAAATATAAGAACAGTTCGGTTCTAAAAGATGTATTTCCTTTTTTTGTTTATTAATTTTTTTAATAAAAACAAGCGTTGTTCAAGATTTCTTTTAAAAATGTTGACTCTCGCGGTAAAAGGATTCTCAACTACTTCGCTATATCTAAGCCTCTTTCAATACCTTTTAGGGTAAAATTTTTGTTGTGCCAAACAACCCTTCATGGATTATTTTCGCAAGCTTTGATGGATATTCATTCGCTGCTGCAGCATCCTTATAAAAATCACTGCTGTCAAGGAATTCATGACTGGTTTCATCAGTTGAACACTGACCCATTTAAATATTTTAAGTGCCTCAAGGTTACCGTTTTGTGGTCATATCCCACACTGCAACGCTTCTTCCATTTTTTCCATTATGCTAGTTCTTGGACGAACAGTAATTTTGGCAAGTACAGACGCTGCGGATACAACGAAACGTGAAATGTAGTCTTCAGCTAGCTTAATAGTTTGTATTGACGATTCATTAAGATTAAAATGTCTAGCAACATCAGCTATCCTTGATAGGTTAGCTGATCAAAAAAGCTTTGAAGGAAACTGGCAAATTATCTGAACCGCGTTGTAGTAAAACCGCGCTATAGAAGTAAAAAAAAAATTTCCGCATTACTTGAACCGCGTTGTAGCGAAACCGCGTTGGAAAAGTACCGCGTTGTAGGAGGCTTACCTGTACTTAATTAAACCGGGTGCTACGACTCCTGTTTGTCAATTCCAATGACAAAGGCAATAATTAATGACTTGCGTTTCTTCCATATCCGCTTGACAAAGTACTACAGGATGGCCTTCATGCTCAGAGAATTAAGACCTATTCATAGATTCATCTCATTCAATAAGCTCGACATCCTGTCGCAAATGGAGAATGCAGGGTGTTGGAAATAAAATTATGGAATGGGTATTGTGAGTACAGTTTTAATTTTAGTTTTATATGAAAAATATTTGTAACTAAGTACCTACATACTATTTTACTTTAATAGCGTCGATAGCATGACTTTGAAAAAGAAATCTTCAAACTGTTCGTCTTACAAAACAATACTCAGTCTCGATTTGTTTATCTTGGAAATTGCTGAGCAGAAAATGTGTATTTCACGTAGCAACAGAAATCAATATATAAGAGAAATATATATAAACACTTTTTTTCGTATAAAATCCACTTGTTGCTCTTACGGCAGATGAATCGTGTATGTCGTCTGCTAATGGAGTTTGAGAGCGCGTGTATTTTTTTAGATAAACATTGCTGTGTGGCTTGATTCTTACCAAGCCCATCATTAACAAATCGCTCGATTTCGAGAGCTATTTATTCTTATTTTTTTAATTTAAATTATTTTTTAAAAAACTTTCGATTGTAAATTCTTACTATAAATTAATTCCGTAGACATACAAGATAAAAAATCTGTCTGGGCACAACTTTATTATTTTTCGGCAGAAGTTCGGAATGCGTTTAATTCGGGGATGCGGTGTATGTTACTATGTGACTGAAAACCTAACAAAAAGTTCGGGAAACGGTTAGAATAGAGTGTAATATATGAATTATATAATTGGGTCATATTTCGGGATGCGGTCTAGAGGTTGGAAAAGAAAAAAACTTAAAAATAGGTGATTATTAAACAAGCCCGTGGAAGTGAAAAGATATTCGATATCTGATCAGATCTGAGAGATATGGTGGGGGGGGGGGGGGGGGGTCGAATTTCAAAAAATCTTGAAAACACATTCTAGGTACTCATATGAAGAATCCGTAGAATAAAAATGAGTTCAATATTTCGAAAGACCTAATAGATATGACGAAAATCGTGAAAATATATGCATTTTATATTAACTGAAATTTTTTTCTGCCCCCCCCCCCCCTTCTGAACCCCAATGAATATTGAAATTTTTTTTTATCGGAATTACTTTTCTAGTTGATTTACATATATGTACCGAGTTTCAACTTTCTAGCATAAGCCGTTCAAAAGTTAGGAAAAACACCCCCCACCCTCGCACCATGCTACCCCTAAAAAAAATTTTATTTTTCCACTATGCCACTACAATAGTTCTATCTAAATACGAAGTTTAAGGTTTATATCATTACAAGTTCTTAAGATATAAGCATCGAAACTTTTTCCTTCTCACCCTTCCTCACCCTCACCCTCTACACCCCCACCCTCAAATTAATTTTTCCTTACTAGGGTTTTATTGGCCCTAGTTCTAGTTCAAATTCGAACCATCTATCTTACACTGTTATTGAGATATGAAAAGTGATATTTTTGAAAAATTCTTCACTTCTATGCTCCCCTGCCCCCTTCAATGATTTTACTTTTAACAATCTTTATTTATCAAGCTTTATACCCAAACGAATTTTGTTTTTCTGGTGCAATTGGTTTGTGAGATATCGTTATCTTTACTATTTCAACCCCCACCCCCGCACGCCATCACCCCCACCAAAAAATTTTATTTCAATCTACTCTCCTAGTGTAACTACAGATATTTGTTATGCATTTTTGCGTTTCGGACGCATTATTTCCCCCTCCACTCCCACACCCCTTCACCCATATCAGCAATTTTTTTGGAAATGGGTCCACTATCAAAGCTCTATAGGAATTCAGTTTCAGCCTCCTACCATAAGCGGTTGCTGAGATCTAGAAACCAAAATTTTTCGTCGAAAACGCTCCCCCCACCTTCCCCTTCGCACCCTCACCCACTGAAAAAATTCTCACTTCAAGAGGTCTATTCAGAAAAAAAAATCAATTTAATAGCTCATAGGGTTTGGGAACTATAATTCCTCAAACGAGTTTGCGTACGGCGTACGGCGTACGGAGCACAGACGGACTGAAAATTTTTATTGCTTTTTTGGCGTTTATTAGTCATAAAACGTATAAAAAAAATTTTCAGGGTTTTTTTTTAAAAGTCGATAACAATACTTTATTATTAAAATAATAAAGTAATTTGTCGGGGATTAATAAAACTTTTAATATCAGCACTTATCGATTCCCATTCTATAACTGTATTACTTTTAACTAGTATTAAATTAGTAGTTATAGTATTCTGACATTATGTGAGTAAAATCTTTGAACCAGGAGATTAGTTTGGAGTTGAAAGGTAGGTCGTCTCGTGTGTCATGCAAATGTTATTTAAACATATGCTCACGAATGTTGACCGTTTACTGAAGAATGTTTGAAGCTATGAAATTGAAACTTATCACACATTCTTTAAAGATGCTTTTACACGAGCGATTAAAATTTCTCAATTTGCAGCAATTTCAGACAATTTTGGCATCACAAAAACACACAGCAACATCAGCAATTGACGATATGGATCTATTGGTTGTATACTCGTTCATTAACCGTGACAAGCGATATGAAGCAATTCTCAGGAATTTCGTAATGACATCATACACGGGCAATCCAGTCTATGAACAACACAGCGAATTTGAAAAATAAACCTGAAACTTAAAATAAAACTTAAAATATTTGAATTCCAAGCCGTTATCACACGAAACTTGACAAATAAATCCCAAACTCAATGCAAAACTTGACAACTGAATCATCGAATGAGGAAAATTGCTCGGAATTTTCCAAACTAGTGAAAACAGAAACTATAGTGCGAGCAATACCAGCAATCTGTGAAAACATTGTCAAATTGCCGAAATGTTGCCGCAACTAGCATGATATTGCCCGGTATTGCTCCACTAATTTTGGCAATAGACGCCGGGCAAAAATTGCTCGTGTACAAGCTCCTTATCAATGGTTGCAAGATAAGAGAAAATTTGGAGAAAATCTTGAGAGTCCTTCGTGTAGGTGTTGAAAAAAATTTAAGAAAATTTTAGAAATCATCGGTTGTCAAGAAACATTTAAGACAGTAAGAAATTCTAGATGAATTAGTTATTTTTCTCGATATCGAAAGAGCTTTCACAAGGACAGACCAGATGCAATTATTGATGCACAATATGAAAAATACCAGGAAATACAAAAAACCTCACGTTAACCCTCCTTCTCTGGATGGTACTAGTATAGTTTTCATTGATAGGCACAAAACATATTTGGGTCTTATTTTAGACAGGAAGCTACACTAAAAACCTACATCCGATCCAGGAACGAGTGTTGGAGCCTTACTCGTGCAAAAATGTTATTGGCGAAAAATGGAACCCACAATAGCTCTACGTGTAATCAGACTTATATTTATTTTACCTGGTTGACGGCAAGATATGCTATTCAATCTACAAATCCTAAAATTTTTATACTCTAGATGAAATCATAAAGAGTATTATAATTTTGATCCAGCCGAAAATTATGTAACGCATAGAACCAAGCCTCGGACGAAAAAAAAGTTCTATATTATTTTTTGTTTATTTGTGGCCAAGAACCTCAAATCCGTTTGACGTCCGTTCGTCCGTCCGTCCGTCCGTCCGTCCGTCTGTCTGTCCGTGAACACGACAACTCAAGAACGCCTTCACCTAGGATCTTGAAATTTTGAATCTAAGTGTTTGGTTAAATTTGTAAGGCTAAGTTCGTTATCGGGCAAAATCGTCTCACTCCTTCGGGTAGCTGCCATACAAAATGTCCTTAAAACACGTGTTCCAGATTATTGGCCGATAACTTCATAAGGGTTTAAGCTACGACTTGGAAATTTTGTATGAGTTAATTTTCCAATATTTGGAGCTAAATGTGTGATTATGAAGAAAATCCTATTAGTCCTTCGAGTGGCTGCCATACAAAAATCCTATTAAAATAACTTCACTCAATTCACGAAACTCACTATAACTCAAGTAATCGTTTAGCTATGAATTCAGAATTTTGTACAAATTAGTTTTAAGTGAATACAAAGCTCAAGTTTACTAATCAGCGAAATCATTTTACTCCTTCTGGTACCTTCCATATAAAATGTCCTTAAAACATGTGTTCAAGAATATTTACCAATAACTTCGGAATGCCTAAAGCTACGACTTTGAAATCTTGTGTACGTTGGTTTTTCAATAGTTGGAGCTAAGTCTATGATTATGAAAAAAGTCCTTTTAGCCTTTCGTGTAGACGCCATATAAATATCCTACCAAAATATCTTCACATAATTTACGAAACTCACTATAACTCTAAATATCTTTTAGATAGAAATTCGAAATTGTGCACAAATTAGTTTTGAGTAAAAACAAAGTTTGAGTTCACTAGGCAGATAAATCCTTTTGCTCCTTCTGGTACCTGCCATATAAAATGTCCTTAAAACATGTGTTCAAGAATATTGGCCGATAACTTCAGACAGGTTTAAGCTATGGTTTTAAATTTCGTATGTGCTAATTTTGCAATAGTTGGAGCTAAATGTATGATTATGAAGAAAATCCTATTAGTCCTTCGAGTGGCTGCCATGCAAATATCTTGTTAAAATATCTTCATTTAATTCACGAAACTCACTTTAACTCAAGAAATCGTTTAGCCACGAAGTTTAAATTTTGTACAAATAAGATTTAAACAAAAAGGAAGTAAGACTGCGTTTGTCAGTGAAATTTCTTGACTCCTTCGAGTAGTTTCCATACAAAAAAATCCTTGAAAAGACAGTGTTCTAGAAAATTTGTCGATTCACAACCATTTTAGCTGTTTGTTAAACATTTTGTATACGTTTGTTTTCCAATAGTTGAAGTTAAATGTATATCTTTGAAAAAAAACCTATTAGTCCTTCGCGTAACAGCCATACAAATATCCTTTCAAAATGTCTTCACTTAATTTATGGAACTCACTATTACTCAAGTAATCGTTTGGCTGTAAATTTAGAATTTTGTACAAATTAGTTTTGAGTGAAAATGGGTTAGCGAAACCCTTTCACTCTTTCTGGTACCTTCCATACAAAAAATCCTTAAGATACGTATTCAACAATATTTTCCCATAACTTTTGAACGCGTCAAACTACTAATTTGAAATTTGGTACACATTAATTTGTGGATGGTTCCAAGGAAAGGGATAAATATACAAGAAATCGAGTGAGTCCTTCTTGCACCTCACATGTGAATGGCTTTCAAAAATGACATTTTATTCCCGATGTTAAACCCAGTTCCAAAAATGATTTTAAACATTGATGATATTGTTTTTAAGTTTCAAGTAGCAACTCAATGGAAGTCCATACATACATGCACATACGTAATTCTACTTTAGCCCCAACTACAATGTTAATCGGAGTTCAGTATCATCTAGAGTATTATACGATTGGCTTGCAGCCGATCGTGACTGCAGTATGTTTGGTAACTAAATTAAAGCCAATACAGCCATTCGACTTAAGAGCCGTACAGAATCAATGTAATCGCAGTCGAATTGGAGTGTCAAAATAACGGAGGGGAAAAAATAAGTTTCAAATGCATGTGGTTGCATGTAGCGAAACAGAATGAACGCTATGGGTCGGAGAGAGATGCAAGTTCGCAATGTTTTTTAAAATGATCGCGAGTGATTGGATCGAAATGTCAAATATGACATTATCATAATTTAAAACGTACTGTATTATTTAAATAAGAAAGTAATAAAATGGAAAATGCAAGAAATTTTGATGAGAATTAAAAATAATTCACTGATTTTCTCATCCATATCAATTTCGCATTGATTATTGACACTAATAGAATTGCGTCTCAATCCGGTCATTGTGGTCATGTAGCGTTTACTTGCGGCTTACAGCGATCCGTTGCATCTCGCTGCGACATTTTGACATTTCGATCCGACTGTGATTGCGTTCATTCTGTACGGCTCTTTAGAGCCTCTACACAGTGAAGTGCACGCATAGACGAGATATATACTGGAGTTGAGGAGCAGTGACTGTTTTGAAGCCGGACGATTCCTCGCAGAAGACCAGTAATAATATGCTACTATGTATTAGCATCTTAATACCATTTATACAAAAACGTTCAATTTTGCTTTGAAATGCTTCAAAGTGATTCATATAATACAAAAACTGTGTCTTTTGTTTCCAGTATTTATATCTCCATGAGTGCAGGTCACTCAAAAAAATTTAAATAATGTTCCCAAAAAAACCGACTACACGCCTTCCAGTTTTGATTTCGAGCAAAATCGGCTATCAGCTATCCCGTCTAGAATGGGAAGAAGATTTGGATTGGGGGGAGGGGGAAGAGTCCGTCCACATATACATATTCGGACGGCTCCAAAACTGAAGACATGCTTAATATTAGCAGTTCTTTCCGTATTCTAGACCACTGCAGTCTCAGGCGAAGCTTATGGCGATCTAGGCGACCTTGTCCTGACTGAACGGTAATCTACTTGGAATATGTATCAGTGTATAAATTGTGGAAAGAGTCATGTTATGTTATGTTGTTAATTTCGTTTACTAGATGCCGCTAGCGTCGGAAATAGCGGTATCTCTTTCTTTTAGTGTTTTTCGCCTTGCCAATTTTGAAAACCCTTTCATGACATTTATTTGAAAAAAACCGCTGAAGCTAAATTAATTCCATATGTTAGAAAACCTAAGAGATCTGAAGAAATTCGTGAAATATATGCATCCCTTTAAAAGGTAATTGAACACATACACATATACATATATACAACAAGATTTAAGTTTCTAGTATAAGCTGTCCCAGAGATAGGAAAGACACACTCCATCCCTGATCAATCCTTTTAACAATTTTACGTGCCATCACTAGAGTTCTACAGTTCTATTACAAAACACTCATCTTTTTAACCAATTAGTAGCTCAATTAAATTATTAGAAAACTAATCTTACCTTAAATTTATTTATTTATTTATTTATTATGTCGGACTACTGCCAAATGAATTTGGGAGAGCCTATGGTAGTCGCACTCGATACTTAGAATGGCGTTTATACATTATACATTTTACATTTTAACAATAAATCGAAAAATAATGAGTTTAAACAATAACTTATTTGGGACGTGATATAGATGGGAGGTATGTTTTATATTTGTTTAAGAAGGTTAAGGTTGTTTAGGAGTTGAAATAGGGGAGAGTTAGGGAGTTGAGAAGGATCGAGAAGTTCTGTCAATGGAGGGACATCGTGTTTAAATTTATAATTTCAAGAGCTGTCCATATATCTAAGCATCTTAAAATTCAATCCTCATTACATACGAGTAAGTAACTAGAACCACTGATGTTCTTACATTTTTTTGAACCCGATCACTTTGAGATCTCAAGCTGATTTTTTGGCATTGAAAAACAGTAAAATATCCAAAACATAGAAAAAGTAAAAATAAAAAAAATTTAATACACCCATTTTGAGACATTCAAGGATAAGGGATAAAATCGTTATCCTTAAAAAAAAAGTAATAAATTTTATTCGTATTTTTTATATTGCCCTTTTAAATTAGCCCCATTTTATTGTTTTATGATATGACGTGTTTAATGCTGAGATGCGCTGGTGGCTACTATGCGACTGACAACCTTAAAAATAATGTTCCAACTCAGAATAATAACCAACTCCGTATCTCAGCATTATAACGTTTCGGCCCTCTAACCATAAAATAATAAAATTGCGCCCAGACTGATGCCTGTTTTTTTTTTTTTAATTGAATTAATCTAGTGGCGCCATTTCTGAGATATGAAAAAGCACACCACCCCCACAAAGTTTTAACCCATCTGCCATCAGTCGTTCGATCCCAGCTTTCAAGAGTTTTGGATGCAATATCCCCTCTCACTCACACACCCCTCAACCCCTTTCAACTATTTTTTAGCATATGGGTTCACTATCATAGTACTTCATAAGTTCAAGATTCCAGCCACTTAGTATACTCGTAAGCGGTACATGAGATTTAGAAAAAAAAAAAATTTCACCTGAAATGCTCTTCCTCCCACTCCTCTCATAACCTCCACTCCTCCAAAATATACCACTCGTAGGGTTTCACCCATTCTATCTACCATAAAAATGTAAACTTAATATCTCATGGAGTTTGAGGGCTACGTACCTTTTTTTTTACCTTCAAACGGTTTTGCGTACGGTAGACGGCGGACACACGTACATTTTCTTTTTCTTTTTCTTTTTCTTTTTCTTTTTTGTGATTTACTAGTCCCTAAAACGTAAAAATACAAAATTTCAGGTCAGCAAATTGTTTTGATATTTCGGATTGACTACAATACTTTATTATTTAAACATAATAAAGTAAAATTACCTGGATATGAATTTTCAAAGAGGACTCGAACACAATTTTTGCGAAATCTTAAACATAATGTTAAACATACTATAACTAATAAAACATGGAAATTAAATGCTTTTTCCACGAGTTTTTCGAGTAAACAAATTTTCAAAAGAATCGGCGATTATAAGATCACAAATTTCGTATTTCTTTGGCGATTCTTGATGGGATGACCATAACGCCAAAAATATAATTTTTGTTTTTTATTCTACAGGTCTGATAAGATATCGAATTGATTTTTAATTTTATTGGTGTTTTCTAACCGCCCGAAAACTGATTTAAGAGCAAGTGGTTTCTTGAATTTCTCTAACTATGTATGTATGTAGGTCTGATGATGAAATTGAATTGGTTTTTACTTTCACGTGCTTTTTAAGTAATAGTTTAAAAAAATAAATTCAGGATTATCAGATATTTAATAACTAAGGTGGTGTAAAAGATTTGAGCATGAAACTCCGTCGTATGTCTTAAGGCTCGTGTACACACAGTTTTTGCTCTAGCCAGCAAATGCTTGCCTTTTCAAGCAAGTTGTGAATGTACACGCTAACTTGCGAGAGTTGAAATCTCTCAAGAAAGTTCCGATCGGTTCCGAAATTTTGACAAATAGTGTAAACATCGCACCATTCTGTTCAACAGTTAAAATTGGCTGTATCTAAGAAATAAAGTATTGTAATTTTTTGTATATACATACTTATTTTTCATTTTTTCTTATACTTAATTTTTTGTATATACTTATATGTATTTAATTTTTTCTTATAATTTTATAATTTATTTTACTGTTATTATGAGTAATCAGTTCTTGATGAATTTGAATAAATAAAAAATTAAATTACTCTAGCAAGTAAAGTAGCAAGTTACTTGCTAGTGTACACGAGCCTTTAAGTTTGTTATTGAACTGGTTTTTACTTCCAGGGATTTTTATAATAATACCGTAAAATTGAAAACTAGCAAAATAATTCCTAAATTCTTTTATTTTTTGTCTTTTTTTCGTGGACTATGTTGGATTTGTCTTAAATTAATTTTTTACTAATTACTTATATAACTCCGGTTTTAGTCCTTTTTTATAGTTCAAACTTGAATAATATATACGAGTAACAAAGTATGTAAACCTTAAAATATTTACACATTTTGTATTTAACTTATGCAGAATTCAGTATACAAGTATTTATATTTATAAAATAAGTCTTCTAATTTAATTTAATTTAAGCCTTAGTTAAGAATCTCATTGGACAATAAAATCTTTTTTATGACGCAAGTGAATCTTTTGTATTAGCTACTTTGTAGGTTGCGATACTGTTCACACGTAATGCGTCAAAAGCAGCGCAGTTTTTATGCTGCCGTGTAGCAAAAGTAGCTGTGTGTGACCCTACCTTTAGTCTTACCAGATAGTTTATTGTTCTGTTCTCGTTTGCATGATCATTTCTTCGTTCATAGAGTATTTTTCGGGGGTGCTATTGGACTTGGAGACGACTGTTTAAAATATACTTAAACTATACATGTGTATAGAAAGGGATGGTAAGTAGAATGTTGAACTATTTCAGCGCTACTGCGTTCTTATCATGCGATACATTCACTACCACTAAAATATACTCCTGATAATTCTTCCTTTACCATTCATGCGCAATGTGCGCTTGAAAGTTCAACCAAACATTCGATAGACAGATTGCTGACCCACTTATCTCAAGCAAAATGAGAGTACCTACTTGTAAAAGTTTGCAGAGGAGCTGTACTAAATACTACCGTCGCTTCTGATTAATTTGATGGCCATACACATCGTATTCGCATCATCCGTCTTACGTCTACTATTGTTCTGTTCTCGGGATTCGATCCGAAAAATTTAAACAGGTACTAGACTTCCCCACTTAAGTTCCAAAATGAAATCTATCCTAGTATCATTTTGTAGCTTGGAGTATTGTGGATATACCATTCCTTCGCCATTGTACATACTTGTATACGGATATCAACAGCTTCTGTATTCCCAGTCGCTGCCAAATATTCGACCAATGAACACGTCGGGAGTGATTGTGCTCGTTGAACAAAAGTATATCCTATTAGTTAAAACAAGCGGCTAGGAGAGTCCTGAATTGAAATTAGATACACCAGAGTTAACTTTTGTGATTATTGATATTCTGTGCTTTTACGGTGTGCAAGTAGTTCTCTGACTAGTTCTGGTGGCACAGTTAATACCGAAGTTCTGGCGGAGTTCGTGACTGCCTAATATCAATCCATTCAAATTTGAATATTCCTTGGCAATTAGCTCCTACCAATAGGGTGAGTACATCATCCAAGATTTATTTATTGATTTATTCTTTCTGGATATCGCTTCCATCTTTCGGATTGAGTACACAAGTGCTTGAAGGGATTGTAATTTACTGGTCAATTTAAGCGGTTCCTATTGATGCTCATGATGCTTGTGGGAACGACGAAGCCCGGTCCAATTAAATTCACATATAGCCACTTTGTATAGTGACACCCTCGTAATTGGTGATAAATGGACATGGTGGACTAAATTTTCTAATGTTCTAATGCAATGCTGGGTGGTTTTGCTCTTTCTAGAGTCCCAGAAGCTTAACGGCGAGAGGTGATGATGTGCGAAATGTGTTGTAGTAAAAACAAATTCTTTGGTTTGTATTCCAATGCAATTATTGCCGACTGTGGACAGAATCGTTTTTATTGCTCTTAAATTATTTTTATTTTGTTGTGCACACTTTTTATGATATGATCCACACATTACGCTGATTGATAATTGGAATAACCATGAGAAAACAAATTAAGAAGCTCTGTAAGTCTGGGCATTTAAGTAAAAAATTATACTAATCATCATCGTTAGGAGCATTTAAGAGAAATATAGAAAGAAATTGCACATATCTAAATATAAAATTTATATGAAAAACGAGTTTAATGAAATTAAAATTGGTAAACAATTTACATTTAAACAAAGTGAAACTAGTATGCAATTTCAAGCAAATTTATAATGACATATTGGGCCAGGTCAATGAAATTACCTATAGTTAGTGAATTCAATATCCACGAAGTTGGATAAATCAAGATAGGGTGAACAGGCATACTTACATAGGGTCAACACAAACTTTTATTAAATGAATCTTATATACTAATAAAATAACAGGAAGAGGTCGTTGTAAGTTACAATTGTAGAAACCAAAATTTTTCGTCTAAAACGAAAATTGAATTTCTTCATACGCGGTAATAGTCCGAGAGCTCGCGACAAAAAATCGCAACAGTTTTGAGAAAGCTAATATTTTGGTATTTGGTTACATTTAGGGTGTATGTGAATATACTAGAGTCAGCAGGTCTGACGTCGGGACACCTGGCTTTGGTGACCTGTCAAAGATGTCAAAAAAATCGAAAAATTTAACAGTTTTGAGAAAGCTGAAAATTTGCCAACACGTAGTTTTTACAATGAAAAACTGAAAATCAATGGTCAGATACCCCAACAGTGGGACCCGCCCAGCCAGCCCCCCCCGCAAAGATGTCAAAAAAATCGAAAAATTTAACAGTTTTGACAAAGCTGAAAATTTGTCAAAACTTGGTTTTTACAATGAAAAACTGAAAACCAATGGTCAGACACCCCAACAGTGGACCCACCCAGTCAGCCCCCCCCCCCCCCCGCAAAGGTGTTAAATCGAGTACGTGCGATTTCTCTTACTATGCGCGCAATAACCATGCAAGAGTTTTGAAAAAACTGAAAATTTGCCAAAACTTAGTTTTTACAATGAAAAAATGAAAACCAATGGTCAGACACCCCAACAATGGGAAATACTTAACATTACGATATCTCCCAAACCAATGGCACCAGAAAAACAAAATTCGGTTTGGATATAAAGCTTGATAAATAAAGATTGCTCAAAGTAAAATCTTTGAAGTGGGCGGGGGAGTACGTAAGGGAAGGGGATAAGAATTTTTCAAAAATAACACGTTTTATATCTCCAGATGGATGCTTCAAATTTTTACCAGAAGTAGGCCTAATAGAACTCTAGTAGGGAAAAAATTTGGGGGTGTGGGTGTAGAGGGTGAGGGTGAGGATGGGCAAGAAAGAAAAAGTTCCGATGCTTATATCTTAAGAGTCTATAATGATAGAAAGCTATTAAGATAGAGCTATAGTAGTGGCATGGTGGAAAAATAAAATTTTTTTTAGGGGTAGTATGGTACGGTGGTGGGGGGTGTTTTTCCTAACTTTAGAACGGCTTATGCTACGAAGTTGAAACTCGGTACGTATATGTAAATTAACTAGAAAAGTAATTCTGATAAAAAAAAATCGAATATTCATTGGCGTTCAGAAGGGGGGGGGGGCCAAAAAAAAATATCAGTTAATATAAAATGCATATATTTTCACGATTTTCGTCATATCTACTAGGTCTTTCGAAATATTGAATTCATTTTTGTTCTACGGACTCTTCATATGAATACCTAGAATGTGTTTTCAAGATTTTTTGAAATTCGACCCCTAAGAGGGTGTAAGCTGGTTGTATACTTTTTCATGAATTCCACCATGTTTCTCAGGTCTGATCAGATATCGAATATCTTTTCACTTCCCCAGGCTTGTTTATAATCATCTAATCTTAAGTTTTGTTTTTTTCAACCTCTAGACCGCATCCCGGAATATGACCCAATTATTTAATTCTTATGTTACACCCTTTTCTAACCGCTGCCCGAACTTTTTGTTAGGTTTTCAGTCACATAGTAACATACACCCCATCCCCGAATTGAACGCGTTCTGAACTTCTGCCGGAAAAATAATAAAGTTGCGCCCAGACTATTGGCAGATTTTTTTATGCTAATATCGCAAATCAATAGTAACGTGTGGTACAAAGGTAGATCGGACGAATAATTGCAATGATAGTATAAAGGTAATTTTATTACTTTATGCTGTCAAAAAAATTTATCCGCTGATCAATTATTAGGCTCGCTAAGTTAATTCAATTCGATTATTGCCTTTATGATCACGTGGAGTGATCACATACTTTTAGCGATTCTTGATTAAGTTACCCTTTTTCTTTTAAATTAAAACCACTATAATGTTCTACGATTAGTTAATTAGTTAAGAGTTAATTTTTTAGTAGATATGGTTCGAAAAACAGTATAACCTACAAAATATAAAAAAAAGAATTTAAAATACCGTTTTGAGATATTCAATGATAAAGGACTAATTGTTCTTGAAAAAAAAATTTCAAGGATAATTTAATTGAGACAACCCTCCTCTTTAAAATAAACCGGAAATAAGCATTTTCAAAGAAGATCGGCTGCAAGCCAACCGTATCATACTGTAGATTCTAGATTATGAAAATGTATATTTCTGGCTATTTTACTCTAGAATCTAGAGTATGATACCGTAGAGTCTAGATCAGGGCTGTGCGCAGGATTGTATGAAGGGGGGATTCATAAAAAATTATTAAGGCTTTATAATAAATGTCTGCCGTAAGTGATTTATTTGCCATAAGTTCTTAATGCCGACAGATTTTCTATCTTAATTCTAAAGCTAAAATTAGTCTATATCTGAGCTGCTACCGTTCTTAATGGCCTCAATGGGCACTCTAAGATATAAATTTTATATGGGGGGGGGGGGGGGAATTTTTTTGGGGGGATCAGAGTCTCTTTATTTAATTACATTCTAAATGTATACTTATCATTAAAATAAACTATTGGGAAAATAGCAAAAAAAAACAACATTTCATCTATTTCACTCTACTCTACTTAAACTATGTATTAAGATCACGAAAAACGAATAAATAATTAACGCGGCTTAAATATTCGATCACGAAGTAACACGTCAACTTGCTCGCACGCCTTATGTTCAGTCAAGACTAATCTGCTAATTCCTGATATTCCACACAACAACCCATCTCAACCTTTTTCACACATATACCTCCATACCATGCCTCCACTCCTCTAACTCTCTGTGTATGTTAATGTTTTGGTTAATTAGTTACAAATGATACTACAGCATGCACTTACAGCCATTCACACATCTATGCAATGCTATTTATGCATGCTAACCCGTGCGAGCAAGAAGACCGTATATGATCTTTAGTAAACTCTCCCAGCAAGGATTTCGCTGATCATAACATATGGTATATACAATTCTTACATACTAACTTAAAACTAGGGTTTGAGCCGAACTCTCCGCCGCCGGGGTCAGCAGCATCATGCTCCACTATTCGAGAATAGTAGAGCTGAAACCACCGTTCTCGGCCGCAGACAGTCAGTCCATCATACAATAATTGCATCGAGAAAGGAATATTTAGGTGGGATACGAATCACTTTATTTAATTTATTACAATGTTCCTTAAATATAACAATTTTTCATACATAATTTTTCCTTGTACCTAACTATTCCGGGCCGAGCCATTCGTCACCTGGACCGATAGCTGAAGGCGATTGTCTCGGTCCGGCATATCTTATAACTAGGGAAGCTGCTAACAAGGGTAGTACTTATTCTAGTCTCGTTTATTTTTTTGGATTAGCTTAATTACTTAATTAACTTATTCTAGAAACTGACTGTGATGACATAAAGAAAAGGTCCTCACTTGCCTTGTGATGGTGCGCTTACATTCACCCTTGAGGCTCGCCTCGAGGCGAGATCAGGTCACTGCAAACCGGTTTTCATCGACCTTATTCTTTGCTGTGTTAAAAGCAATTTACACTCAACATGCCTCTGCGGCGCAACTCACGTATAAGTGCGAAAGGCGCGAAACTACAGAAATACGATGGGCTACGAATTGTGTGGTGCCACAGCTCTATTGTATGGGTGTACACATTTATTTATGAACCAACATATACACAATTTCAAAGTCGTAGCTTTAGGCGTTCCGAAGTTATTGATCAATATTCTTCAACACGTGATTTAAGGACATTTAGTATGGCAGCTACCCGAACGTACTTAGCCTTGCAGATTCAACCAAACATCCAGATTCAAAATTTAAAAAGCCTAGGTCAATGCGTTCTTCAGTTATCGTGTTAAGGTAGGCGTTACTTGAGGCGGGCCGAATCGCAACGATGCTGGACGAATTTTTATACTCTAGATGAACATATAGAGTATTATAAGTTTAATCCAACCCAAAAAGTTTGTAACGCATAGAACCGAGCCTCGGACGAGAAAAAGTTATATATTATTTTGTGTTTATTTTTGGCGAAAACCCCCAAATCCGTTTACTGTCCGTCCGTCCGTTTGCACGATAACTCAAGAACGCGTTGACCTAGGAAGTTGAAATTTTGTCACATCTTGTTAAATGGAAAAAGTAAAGAATGCGCAATATCCTTTGACTCCTTCGGGTACCTCCCATACAAGAGTCCTTTAAACACGTTTTCACAATTATTGCTCAAATGCTTTAAGTTAGGAACTTGAAATTTTGCATACTTAAGGTTCACTATGTTTGAATCGAAAGTTCCGAATATGATGCAAATCGAATGAGCCCTTCGTGTAGCAGCCTAGAAAAGTCTTACAAAAATGTGTCCTTGTTACTGAATCCACTATAACTCCAAAACGAGTTAAAGCAGGAATTTAAAACTTCACAGGAATTAGTTTCATACTAAAACCAAGACGGAGTTCAATAATTAGCGCCATCCGTTGACTCCTTCGGGTAGCTGTCATACAAAAGTCCTTAATAAACATGTTCACCAATATTGAACGATAACTTTAGAACGCTTTAAGTTACGACTTTGAAATTTTATACACATTAATTTTATAATAGTCGCAGCTGAAACTATTAATATGAAAAATATCCTATAAGTCCTTCATGTAGTTGCCATACAAAAATTCTGTAAAATGGTCTTACTTACTTTATGGAACTCACTATAAATCAAAAAATCGAGTAGCCACTATAGTTTCTACCTGTAAGTAAAAGGTCATGTAATAATTGGCTTGTGCACTCCTCATTCTTTTGATATATTTCCAACTAGAAATTAATCGGAGTTCAGTATTTCATCTAGAGTATCATACGATTGGCTTGCAGCCGATCGTGACTGCGTTATGTTTGTTTCTGCGTTGATTTGGGACGGATCACGAGAGACGGAAAATGCCGAGCCCATCTGTTTCGCTGCGTCCACTATGAACAGACGAGGTGGGACGAGCCGGGGCGACATTCTGTTCGACAAGAAATCCGCTCGCAAAGCGATCCGACAGCAAAATCCGTCGTGCACCGATGCGACCCCGCCTTTAGTGGACGCACTTCCTCCAATTTTTGCGATGCGACCCGGATCCGCCCGTCAGCCCTAGTGGACGCCGACCTTTAACAGACAGATTGACGGACGGACGGGCGTCAGGCGGATTTGGAGTTTTTGGCCAGAAATAAACAAAAATCATATACATATGTATAACTTTTTTCCGTGCGAGGCTTTTGGGCTGGATTAAACTTACTCTATTTGATTTCATCTAGAGTATAAAAAATCTGCCAACAATCTGGGCGTAACTTTATTATTTTTCCGATAGAAGTTAGGAACGCGTTCAATTCTGAAATGCGGTGGAGGCTACTATGTGACTGAAAACCTGTCAAAAAGAACAAGATCGTGGAAGTGAAAATCTGATTGAATCTGAGAGATATGGAATAATTTATGAAAAAGTACACAATCACTTTACACCCCCTTAGGGTGTCAATTATGGAGAATACATAGAATAAAATTAAATTCAATATTTGGGACGAGGTAGTAGATATGTCGAAAATCGTAGGAAAATATGCATTCTATTTTCACAGATATTTTTTTTGCCCCCCCCCCTTCTGAACGCCAATAGATATTGGTTTTTTTTTTATTCAAAATTATTTTTCTAGTTGATTTAGATATACACACCGAGTTTCAACATTGTAGCTTAAGCCGTTCTATATGTAGGAAAAACACCCCCCACTTGTACCACACTACCCTTAGGGGTCGAATTTCAAAAAACCTTGAAAACACTTTCTAGGTATTCATACGAAAAATCCGTAGAATAAAATTAAATTCAATATTTGGAAAGACCTAGTAGATATGACGAAAATCGTGAAAATATATGCATTTTATATTTATTATATTTACAAATAATTTTTTTTACCCCCCTTTCTGAACGCCAATGAATATTCAAATTTTTTTTTATCACAATTACTTTTCTAGTTGATTTACATGTACACAGTGAGTTTCAATATTGTAGCTTAAGCCGTTCCATATTTAGGAAAAACACCCCCACCTGTACCACACTACCCTTAGGGGTCGAATTTCAAAAAACCTTGAAAACACTTTCTAGGTATTCATACGAAGAATCCGTAGAATAAAAATGAATTTAATATTTGGAAAGACCTAGTAGATATGACGAAAATCGTGAAAATATATGCATTTTATATTTATTATATTTTAAAATAATTTTTTTTGCCCCCCTTTCTGAACGCCAATGAATATTCAAATTTCAAAAACACCCCCTACCCCCGTAGCATACTACCCCTAAAAAAAATTATATTTTTCCAGCATTCCGCTACTATAGCTCTATCTAAATACCAAGTTTAAGGCTTATATCATTACAGGTTCTCAAGATATAAGCATCGGAACTTTTTCCTTTTCACCCTCCCCCACCCTCCCCTCTACATCCTCAACCCCAAAACTTTTTCCCCTACTAGAGTTTAATTAGCGCTACTTCTGGTAAAAATTCTAAGCATCTATCTTAAACTGTTCTTGAGATATGAAATGTGTTTGATTTGAAAAATTCTCATCCCCTCCACTTCTATGCTCCACCTCCCACTTAAAAAATTTTACTTTGATCAATCTTTATTTGTCGACCTTTATACCCAAACCGAATTTTATTTTTCTAAAGCAATTGGTTCATGAGATATCGTAATCTAAAGTTTTTCACCCCCCACCCCCATACACAACTTCCCCTACCCAAAATTTTTTCTTCATTCTGTTCTCCTAGCATAACTACAAATATTTTTTAAGTTTGAATAGTGTGCCATTAACGGTTTAGGAGATATGGATTTTAAAATGTGTCTATCTCGCCTTTTTTGGGTTTCGGACGCATTACATTTCCCACTGCCACACCCCTTGATCAATATTGACAATTTTTCTGCAAATGGGTCTATTATTAGAGCTCTATAGAAATTCCAAGTTTCAGCTTCCTATCATTAGGGGTTACTGAGATCTAGAAACCAAAATTTTCGGTCTAAAACACTTCCCCCTCCTTCCCCCTCACACCCCACCCCTAAAAATTTGGTCACTTCAAGGAGCCCACCCCGTCTATTTGTTAAAAAATTTCAATTTAATATCTCAAATCGTTTGGCAGCTACGAGCCTCCAAACGATCTTGCGTACGGCGGACAGACGGACTGAAAATTTTTATTGCTTTTTTCGCGTCTACTAGTTATGAAACGTGAAAATAAAAATTTTGAGGGTAGCAAATTTTTTTTTTTTTAAATCAATCACAATACTTAACTATTAAAATAATAAAGTAAAATGAGATAGAACCAACAAATTTAATTTCAATTATTTTTTCCAGTAGTTCTTAAAGAACAAAAATTTTCAAAAGTATCGGAGATACCTAGTAAGGTTACAAATTTCTTCATTTTTGACGATTCTTCAGGAAATGACCCTATACCGGGTATACTACAAGACAACATATTGCGTAGGGTATAGTATACCCTACGCAATATGTTGTCTTGTAGTATTTTTATCACGGTTCTGTTTACTACAGTAAATGCTAATTACAGTCCACATTGTAGTGCAATAAAAACATAACGCAGTCACGATCGGCTGCAAGCCAATCGTATGATACTCTAGATGAAATACTGAACTCCGATTTATATTTTAGTTGGAAATATATCAAAAGAATAAGGAGAACACAAGCAATTATTACTTGACCTTTTACTTACAGGTAGAAATTATTGTATAGTGGCTACTCGATTTTTCGATTTATAGTGAGTTCCATAAAGTAAGTAAAAGGACATTTTACAGAATTTTTGTATGACAACTACATGAAAGACTTATGGGATCTTTTTCATATTAATAGTTTCAGCTGCGACTATTATAAAATTAATGTGTATAAAATTTCAAAGTTGTAACTTGAAGTGTTCTAAAGTTATCGTTCAATATTGGTGAACATGTTTATTAAGGACTTTTGTATGACAGCTACCCAAAGGAGTCAACGGATGGCGCTAATTAATGAACTCCGTTTTGGTTTTGGTATAAAACTAATTCCTGTAAAATTTTAAATTCCTGCTTTAACCCGTTCTGGAGTTATAGTGGATTCAGAAACATGCATACATTTTTGAAGGACTTTTCTAGGCTGCTACACGAAGGACTCATTCGATTTGCTTTATATTCGGAATGTTCGATTCAAATATTGTAAACCTTAAGTATGCAAAATTTCAAGTTCCTAACTTGAAGCATTCGAGCAATAATTGTGAAAACGTATTTTAAGGACTCTTGTATGGGAGGTACCCGAAGGAGTGGAAGGATATCGCCCATTAACGAACTTAGCCTTACTTTTTCCATTTTTTTGTGACAAAATTTTAACTTCCTAGGTCAACGCGTTCTTGAGTTATCGTGCTAACGGACGGACGGACGGACGGACGGACAGCAAACGGATTTGGGGGTTTTGGCCAAAAATAAACACAAAATAATATATAACTTTTTTCGTCCGAGGCTCGGTTCTATGCGTTACAAACTTTTCGGGCTGGATTAAACTTATAATACTCTATATGTTCATCTAGAGTATAAAAATCGCCAATGGCTCTAACTACTTTTCGCTGTTTACAGTATTTTCTCTGTGATCCTACGAGGTGAAAGGATAAACTCCATTTTCGCGTGTATGTATCGCAAATGCACGCTATACTTAAACTCCCGTTTGCAACGCAAAGATTTTAAGAAGAATATCAAATCCGTTAGTGCTATCCAAGATCGAAATCTCATTTACAGCAAATTTGGACTACTGATAATTGTCGTTCTCAGATTTATTTATGTTTCTTCGCGTTGTTTGCAGCGGATATAAAATGAAAAATGTTTACATATTTTCAATATGAATCTAATCTATAAGCTCATTGTGCTTACGTAATTTTGGTTGTAGCTATCCTACATTGAGTAATCTGAATTACGTAAGTGCAACCATATTTACCTATGCACATAATTATTTAAGAGAATCACGTAAATACAACCATTACATTAGCTTGGATCTGGCGGTTAATCTTATTACTTACAGCGAGGTTTAACAAGAATATACTATAAATCTTAAAAATACATCCGATAAACCTACTGAATGAACAAGAAAAATATCAATTATGAGAAATGTATTTCAATTACAGAGAGTGCTATGATACCACAAATAACAGCTTTTTCTCTTTCAACAGATTTTCTTATACTAAAAAAGCAGCGTAGACAAATAAGTGATAATTTCGGAGCTATGGAATATAAGGTCATCTCACCGGATCGGTATACAGACGTTATCCACCACTTACGCGAAACGTTCTTCGCGGATGAGCCACTCAATAAGGCTGCACAACTTTGTGTTCGAGGAGAAGGTAATGAAGAGTTGGAACATCACAGCAAATCCACTCTAGAAGATAATCTCAGCATTATGGCAGTCACTGACACGGACGAGGTTGCTTTAGAACTACATATACTTTTATTAAATTAAATGCGAGAACAATCAATTGAATTCCTATAGATAGCCGGCGTTATTTTGAATGGAAGAGTAAACAAGGGCGATGTTACACGGTCGCAGAAAAAGCTGGACGAGTGTCCTGACAAGAACTTTAAAAAGATATTCAATCTTCTCTACAAAGCAAATCTCAAAGTTGATCTGTTTTCGAGATTCGAAGTGGAAAAGATTTTCGATTCACGAATTTTATCGGTTGACGATAAATTTCGTGGACAAGGTATTGCAACGGAACTGATGGCAAGAACTGAAGTAATGGCGAAGGAAAATGGTTTCAAGGTGTTATATATTGAACTAATGTTTAAAGATAAAAAAGTTTTAACAAATCAAAAATCTCTTGTATGGTTTTAGATTATAAAAGGCGACGCTACCGGGATTTATTCTCAAAAAATACTGAGTTCTCTAGGATATCAGAAAGTTTCGGAAATATACTACAAAGATTACGTTGGGGAGGATGGAGATATTATATTGGAAGTCGAACCACCACACGTAAGCCTACAAGTGATGTGTAAAACATTGGACTAAACTAAACAGAATTGAAAAAATGGACCAAAATAGGTTAAGGATTTTTATTTATAAGTTAGGCTACACATATTACATTGTTGTCATTAGAATGAGCTTGAATGTCGTATTGCTCTTGGATAACCCAAACGCACATGCAATATTTGTATTATTATGTAGATTATTTCAACTTTATAAAGTAAAGCTGTTTGTTTTTGAATAGCTCATGTACATGCGCAAATTCACTTTTTTATAACTGTTGACTATTTTCTCTATATTTTATAACTAGTTCGATGTCTTTAATAGCATTTTTTAGGTTAAACCTAGAATAGTTACATTTTTGCTATAAATTTGTTACTGAATGCCAGTAGATAAATGAAACTGGTCATGATATTCTTTCAAGTATTGTTATTCTGTGATTGTATCGTCAAAGGTATTCAATATACGTTTTAAAAGTGATTAAATATTTTAATATTATATTTTAAAGTCTGAAAATACGATAATGATGGTTGCCTTTATTGTCTAGAGCATAATAACCGCCTAGTATTATGATTCGATTCCGAAGTCGTAATTTTTTATGATATCGTATTTTAAATTCTTATTGGCATCAAAATCAGCCAACTTTGGAATTCATTTTTTCGAAAAAGAGCTTCAAACTTGAGAGGTTAGTCGAGTTTTATATGTGGTGCGGAAAGAAAAAAATTATTTTTTTTCGAGCCGCTAAGAAGGAACTTAAAGAAACAAAAATGATCAGATTTGCATTGGCAAAAAAATTTGTCTATGAAATGGGGTTTTCTACATTTACACGAATTTCGTTATATATTTCAGGTCTGCATATGAATCGAATCAACTTTACTTCTGCGGGCTCTTCATATACGCGCCTATAAACGATTTTCGATTAATTGTTTTATATTCAACACTTAAAAAAGAAAATATAAAAGGGTTGTACATGTTTTCACGAATTCCGATATATTTTTTAGTTATAATGATATATCGAATTCGCTTTGACTTCTAAGGAGCTTACGATCGCCAAAAAAAAAACAATTTAAACATATATCGATATTTATAGTCGCCAAGAGAGGGTTTGTATAAATCAAATATTCAAATAGTCAAATATTCTAGGTCTAGTGAGATATCGAATTCACTTTTACTTATATGCGCTTTATGCATACAGATAGCATAGTGTATCAATCTCTCGAATATTTTTCTAAGGTAATGCCGCATAGATATCGGCTGATAGTTTTTTATACCTTTTGGGATCCAGAATCTTTAGAAACAGATGAAAAATACGTCGCTAAAGTTTACAAGTTCTTGGGATATTGTATAATGCCATGTTTCCACTGCCCGGTAACCACGCGACTAAGCAAATCTACACGCTAATCTACACCTTTTCAACATGTATTTCAGATTATATAATATTAATTTCAGATTAGGTAAATTGTATTTCATAATAGTGAGTTGTTTTTCAGATTAGGTAAATTGTATTTCAGAATAGTGAGTTGTATTTCAGATTATGTAAATTGTATTTCAGAATAGTGAGTTGTATTTCAGATTAGGTAAATTGTATTTCAGAATAGTGAGTTGTATTTCAGATTAGGTAAATTGTATTTCAGAATAGTGAGTTGTATTTCAGATTATATAAATTGTATTTCAGATAGTGAGTTGTATTTCAGATTAGGTAAATTGTATTTCAGAATAGTGAGTTGTATTTCAGATTAGGTAAATTGTATTTCAGAATAGTGAGTTGTATTTCAGATTAGGTAAGTTGTATTTGAGAATAGTGAGTTGTATTTCAGATTAGGTAAATTGTATTTCAGAATAGTGAGTTGTGTTTCAGAGTACGTAAGTTTGAATTCAGAAAACGTAAGTTGTATTTCAGAATACGTAAGTTTGAATTCAGAAAACGTAAATTGTATATCAGATAGGTACCCTTGCATTCTTTATCAGAATGTTGACATTTAAAGTAATTATTGTATTGAGATCGCATTAAGTATAGGGGGAGTCCGGGAGACTTGACCATATGGGAGAGATGAACCACCTGAAATATCTCTTTCAATTTTCCCTTCAGGATGGGGGGTTAAGGTTCACGCGATACGGATCATCGGTTACTTGCATGTCACAGAAAAAGATGATAAGCATGATGAAGCAAACGTGAATTATTGCTCCAGAAGCAAAAATAAAATTTCTTGTTTATATCATCGCCATTCCTTTATCTACATATAAAGATTTGTACAGACATTCGATCTTAATTGCACCATAAATTATCACTGTTTGAGACAATCGAAGTTTTATTATTCTATTGTTAATCGCATACACTATGGGAAATTAAGTCTTATTATTTCGATTATCAACTTAAATGTTATGTAATATGTGTTCTGAATTTCAATTGATATACTCTGAAATACAATTTACGTTTTCTGAATTCAAACTTACGTATTCTGAAATACAACTCACTATTCTGAAATACAATTTACGTATTCTGAAATACAACTCACTATTCTGAAATACAATTTACCTAATCTGAAATACAACTCACTATTCTGAAATACAATTTACCTAATCTGAAATACAACTCACTATTCTGAAATACAATTTACCTAATCTGAAATACAACTCACTATTCTGAAATACAATTTAATAATAATAATAATAATCAATGGCGCAACAGCCCAAATCGGGCCTAGGCCTTGAAGTAATGCTAGAGTTACTTCATTGCGAGACCAACGGAACACTAGGAGGTGAAGTGGTCAACTACACGCTCGTCCGTGATTATTACCCCGATTTTAATTCAAGTACTCATTTACAGCTGAGTGAACTGGTAGTCCGGCACCCAGTCCCATTTTCGAAAATTACTTGTCGCCAAGCAGATTCGAACCTGGTACCAGGTGCACCGAAGGCAAGTGCTCTAGCCACTAAGCCACCCAGACTACAGACTAAATACAATTTACCTAATCTGAAATACAACTCACTATCTGAAATACAATTTATATAATCTGAAATACAACTCACTATTCTGAAATACAATTTACCTAATCTGAAATACAACTCGCTATTCTGAAATACAATTTACCTAATCTGAAATACAACTCACTATTCTGAAATACAATTTACCTAATCTGAAATACAACTCACTATTCTGAAATACAATTTACCTAATCTGAAATACAACTCACTATTCTGAAATACAATTTACATAATCTGAAATACATGTTGAAAAGGTGTAGTAGATCACCCATACGAGATTGAGATTACCAAACCGCGAGATTAAAAAATAATCTAGTTTCTAATCTCGTAATATTTTAGCGTCAACCCAGTAAATTGCAATTCAGCCAAAGGCAAAGAAATTCGGCAAACCATATGTTGACAAATGTCATACTTGTAGATGTCAAATGTGAAATGTCAGTTATAAAAGAAAATTGTTAAGCGTAAGTATGTTTATTACTTAACTTTTGTCATTTACAGTATTTAATTGTTGAACGGAAACATTTTTGCACATAGACTCTATTTCGAACTGTCGTCGACTAATAAAAATATTGACAGTACACAACAGATGTTTCGTTTCAACTGTCAAATTTAATCTAGGAATGCAATGGAAACAGTTTTTAATCCGGTACTCTTAATCGCGAGATTACGGGGCAGTGGAAACATAGCATAAAGGTTTATTCAATAGGTCTATGTACCAATTTTGTATTTTATTACAAACGCATCCTTAAACTTTTTTGCTGTTCTGTCAATGTTAAAACGTCAGTCAGGGCTTACATTTTTTCCATGATGAAGTTCACGAACGAGCAACATTTAGAAATTATTTTAATTACATATCCTGTTTTATTTAAATGCACAATTGTTGCGTTATTCAATAGGGACATGACAATGTTGTATTTAAATAAAACACAGGGGCCGTATAATGTATTCCGTCAGTTGCTGCCAATGAGGAGTCGCCTTTTTTGACATTTCAACTACAGTTTTTGCACGACGATGTGTAGGGTCTACGTTAAGCTCAGTACAGACCTCGATGAAAATTTTCATTCGCAAATTTACTATATATCTCTCCCATCTCCACAATGAAAAAATCGTTGTGTAGAATAATGTGGAGAAGTAAACAGCTGATCTTCTGTTTGACTTTTACAACTGTCAAAGTGACGGTTTTTTGAAAATGTAGTATCATGGATGTCGTGGCCACGAAAACGAACGGCCCCCTAACATCATCGCTGCAGGTTGGCAGCACTCACCGAGCAACGAACGGACCCCATGACTCCGAGTAAAACGTCAGTAAAAAGCAAGCCGCCATTTTTCGTACGTGTCGAAGTCAAGAAGCGAAAACTAAATTTGTATTTTTTAAGAGTCGAAATCAAGAAGTAAGAATGTTTAATTTTATATTTTATCTTTTGTGACTGAAAATACATAATGTCATACAGAAAATAAACGCTTGTAACTGCGATTGTTCCGCCACGCAATTGCAATCACTTATCACTACGATTTGGAAATTAAGTGAAGCGTTATATTTATTCGAAAAGCCACCCCGCCAAGGCAGTCGGACTCGACATCTTTATTTTTTCTTGTTTGAATGTCTGCCCATCTTGGAAGCCGCCTGTGGAACTTATTGCCAATATGCCACCAAAAACGCCGAGCCGCAGCAGCAATAGGAAAAAACGCCAGCCGCAAAAGTTCAAGGATTTCACCACAAACAATGGCAGTGAGGAGTCGATCGACACCACGCTGAAGGAAAATGAAGCCGCCACAGACTCCATCGATCTTGTAGCAGAACTTCAAGCTAAGTTAACTCTTATGGAGAATACCCTAGCCGAAACGCAGTCCAGGTTGGAGGCCAGCGAAAGGGTACAACTCGGGAGCGCCAGTGTTAGCCTTCAGACATCCGAGGGTACTCACTCAAGTCTGCCGATGCCGTCAGTCGGTGTGGTGTCGACTTCCGGTGTCAAACCACCGCCGTATATATGAATTGCCTGCCACAAGCCTGACACCGCCGCATGCCGCCGCTGCGACAATGCCACAACAGAATTTCTTAGCCGCCTGTCCGGTGCGAACGGTAAGAGGATTTTACAACTATTATCAGCCATATTATTCCTTGCCTACGACGCAAAGCCTGCCTGTGTCACAAAGCCACCCGCCGCCAAATTATCGCCAGCCTACGACGCAAAGTCTGCCTGAGTCTCGAGGCCATCAGCCGTCATATTACAGCCCGCCTTCGCCCCAAAGCCAGTCAGTAGACCCCAGTTCTCAGGAAAGCCAGAAGAGTGGCCGATGTTTTTTACGTCATTTATGGAGTCGACACGAGCCTACGCTTATACTAACCTTGAAAACATGTTCAGGTTACAAAAAGCCCTAAAAGCCGAAGCAAGAGAAACAGTCGAGTCACTATTAATTCACCCGGATAACGTAGATGCCGTGCTTTCCCAACTACAGTTTCGTTTTATCTGATAAAAAGCCAGTTAAATAAAGTCCGCAACGTCGTTGCGATTGCCGAAAATGAGATCGAAAAGTTGATCCCGTTTGCCACAAAAGTACAAAACCTGACAGTGTTTTTGGAGACAACCAAAAGTGTACAGCATCTGAGCAACCCAACTTTACTGGAGCAACTAGTAAATAAACTGCCGACATCAAAAAAGGTAGAATGGGCTCAAGCCTCCTTTCAGAGCCAGCCATATGTCACGATACGTCATTTCTGTGACTGGTTAAGTCACGTCGCCCAACTTATTAGCTTAGTATTTACTACACCATCAACCGTAGCCTTTGACAGTGACAACAAAGCCATAATTAAAAAGGTGACAAGGAAAGTATTCCATACAAACGATCAAACAGTCAGCCGCGATTGTTTCATATGCAAAGGTGACCATCTCCTAAGATATTGCGAAGCATTTAAGAAGAAGACAATGCCAGAAAAATGGGAAACTGTCAAAAAGTTACGTTTGTGCTTTGCTTGTTTACGCCCAGGTCACAATGTTTTTAAATGCCGAAACAAACACCGCTGCGAGATAAGTAATTGTCAAAAATACCATAACCAGTTGCTACATGATGCAAATTTCGACAAAAACGCAAGAGGAATCGAACCTAAAGAGAAAGAAAACCTCCCAGACGGGAACGGTAAAAGTGTTAGTGGTTCAGTGTTAAACTGTCAAGAGATGTCGACAACGAAAGTGTTGTTTAAAATAGTGCCGGTGATACAATATGGTCCGAACAAAAACGTAAGAACGTTCGCTCTGCTAGATGAAGGATCGTCTATTACGATGGTTGACAGCCGCCTGGCCGAGGAGTTTGGACTTGAAGGAGTTCAACAAGACCTTACACTCCAGTGGGTAAATGAGAAAACAACCACATAGTCGGTGGAAGTAGTAAGCTGTCACATAAAAGGTACAAATAAAAAATGTCCGAAATTTTTCTTACAGGAGGTCTATGCCGTCAAAGATTTAAGCCTGCCCACACAAACACTTGGTTTGAGGGAAATGAACGAGAAGTTCCGCCATATTAAGCGACTACCAATTGTCGAATATCAAGGAGCTACGCCGCGTATATTAATCGGCGTAGACAACAGCCATTTGGGAGCTCCACTTCAGAAAACAATCTGCCTGAATAGCGGGCCAGTCGTCATAAATACAAGACTGGGTTGGCTAGTATATGGACCGTCGTCAACACTTGTAGGCCACAATGCGAAAAGAGTGTTACACGTAGAACACGATGAAAGCCTTCATCATACAGTAAGAAACTTTATAGAAAACGACAACATTAGAACACTAAGTTCTCCTAAGATTGTTGAGTCAGCCGATGATATCCGTGCCAGAGAAATATTGTCTGACACCACAGTACGGATAGGTTGTAAGTTTGAAACAGGACTCTTATGGAAAACGAATGAAATAGTCCTACCGAATAGTAAGCCGATGGCGCACAAAAGACTATTCAGTATCGAAGCAAAGATGAAAAATGACGAGGAATACGCCGAATGTTACAAAATGAAGATCGCCGAATATCTACGGAAAGGATACGCCAGAAAGCTGTCAAGGGAAGAGGAAGCTATAACCAGTAGTCGAACGTCGTATTTACCACATTTTGGAGTTAAAAATCCAAACAAGCCGAACAAAGTTAGACTGGTCTTCGACGCGGCAGCACCTGTCAATGGTGTATCCCTTAATTCGTTGCTACTGAGTGGCCCTGATGAAAATCAGCCGCTACAATCAGTTTTGTTCAAGTTCAGAGAAGGAACTATAGCAGTCTGCGGTGACATTGAAGAAATGTTCCACCAAGTCATGGTGCAAAAAAAAGATCAAGATTCCCAACGATTCTTATGGAGGAATGGGGACGTCAGAATGCCGGTTGAGACATATGTAATGCAGGCGATGATCTTTGGAGCAACCTGTTCACCGTGTTCCGCCCAGCACATTAAGAGCACAAAAACGCGTTAGAAAATATTGAAGATGATGCCAGAGTTTTGGAAGCCGTGTTAGAAAGACATTATGTGGATGATTTTGTGGACAGTTTCGACGATTCGTTGGAGGCGATACGGTTACAAAAGCTGTCAATGAAGTTCATGCAAAAGCCGGTTTCAAGTTGGAGAGCTTCGTGTCAAATTCCGTAGAAGTATTAAAAGCCCTACGAGCGGATGATGAAACGGATGCCGCCTTAAATATGAATAGTAATATTAACCTGAAACTCGGAGCCGACAAAATTTTAGGCATGTATTGGAATACAGGAGACGATACGATATCCTTTCATCTGCAGTTCCTTAAAGTACCAAAAGAAGTCATATCCGGTCAATGTTGCCCTACGAAACGTCAACTGCTTAGCGTAACGATGTCTATTTTCGATCCATTTGGACTGCTGTCAAACTTCACAGTATATGCAAAGATATTACTGCGAGCCGTCTGGGAGAGCTCAATCGACTGGGACAAGCCGATTCCACCAGAGATACACAAAAAGTGGAGCCAGTGGAGAGACGAACTAAGCCATGTTTCCAGTCTGAGGGTTCCCCGTTGTTATTCAGTAGCGTCGCCAGAATCAGGAGAAAGACAACTGCACATATTTGTTGATGCGAGTGAAGTCGCAATTGCTGCTGCCGCCTACTTAAGAGTGTCACTAGGTGGTAGTGTTCAAGTTTCATTCGTCGCCGGAAAAACAAAATGTGCACCTAGCAAGCTACAGTCGGTGCCTCGCCTCGAACTGCAATCAGCCGTTCTTGGAACTCGACTAAAAAACATGATCATGGATGGTCATGATATAAAGTATGACAAATTTGTGTTCTGGAGTGATTCTAGAACAGCACTAAGTTGGATCCATTCGGATCATAGACGATATAAGCCTTTCGTCGCATATAGAGTTGCTGAAATATTAGAAAGTTCAGAGCCAACAGCGTGGAGATGGGTACCGTCAAAAATGAACCCAGCCGACGACGCCACCAGAGCAAAGTTTCCATTTAAGTTTGATGCCGGAAACTCCTGGGTAAACGGACCTAAGTTTCTGCTACTTGAAGAGGTCAGCTGGCCAACTTGTTCATCGGAAGATATAGTAAGTGATGCCGACCAACAAGAACTACGAGCGAAACATCTTCTCCACTGTCAAGTCGTAAATACAAACGTTTTGAATATACACGATTATTCAAAATACTTAACAGTCCAAAGAGTATTAGCTTGGATAAAACGATATATAGCCATACTAAAGGCAAAAACCCAAAAGAGAGATTATCCGCGGGGTGCGCTGACACCAGCGGAACTAAGAGCAAGCGAACTTCAACTCTGCAGATTTGCACAAGCCGAAATCTTTACTGAGGAAATAGCAGCTTTGAAGTCGCCTGGAAAAGTCGACCCATCCAGTAGTCTTTGGAAATTGAATGCATACCTAGACGAGGAGAACACGGTGCGAATTCAAGGCAGAATAGATTTTGCAGATATCCTTCCGGAATCAACAAAAAGACCGATAATTTTGCCCAAACAACACTTATTGACGAAACTGATAGTCGCACATTACCACACAAAATGGCATCATCAAAATCATCAAACGGTAATTGCGGAAATTCGCCAAAAGTTCTGGATCCCGAATATAAGATCACTCTTAAAAAAGGTTGCATCATCGTGTCAACTTTGCAAAATAAACAGAGCAAAACCAGTACAGCCACAGATGGGACAGATACCAATCGATAGATTAACTCCTTACGTTCGCCCATTCACTTATACTGGATTAGACTATTTTGGGCTCATACAAGTAACGGTTAAGAGAAGCCAAGAAAAGCGCTGAGTAGCGCTATTTACCTGCTTGACAATACGAGCAGTTCACGTAGAACTCGCAAAAGATATGTCAGCGGATTCTTGTATACTCTGTCTGAGAAACTTCTTTAATGTTCGAGGCATTCCTAAAAGAATACGATCAGACAATGGAACAAATTTTGTGGCAGCCAACAAAACATTGCAATCCGTAAACGAACTGTTTCATACGGAGAAAGTCAAAGAAGAATTATCGTCACGAAACATATGGTGATTTCTTTTCTCAAAAAAAATGTGACCTGTAAAGATGCAAAATTATTGCAGTTCTGCCCTCTTTTTTGACAGTTCCGTCCGACAGGTCAATTTACAATAGAACGCTTTCAGGTCAAAAAGCTATTATCAAAATTGAAAGAAATTTTCACTACACTCCGTATGATTTCTAATTACCGTATGACCCGTTGGACAGTTTAATTTATGCTTTTAAATCGTTTGCCGCTGTGTCGTAGGATATTTTTTCTTATTTTCATCGTTTCTTACGCACATTTGAGATTAAAGGCGTTGCACCGCCGAAATTTTCGGGGCAAGAAATGCGAGTTTTCAGGTCAATTTTAGCCACGGACTCAAACCCCTTTTTCTAGCAGGTCAAAAAAAATTTAAGAATAGAACAGCGGAACTGCTAGAACAAAAATTGAGGGCAGAAACGGGTCACATTTTTTTGCAGAAAAGAAATCACCAATAGAGTGGACATTTAACTTGCCTTTGAATCCACACGCAGGGTTGCCAGGTCGGGCTATTTATCGCCAATTGGGCTACACAGATCTTGTTATCGCTACAAAAAAATCAAGGTTTTGATTTATCTAGCTTGGGCTATTTTTTATTTGAATCGGCGAATTTTGGGCTATCTTGAATTCGGCAAATTTTGGGCTGTCTTGTATTTTATATTGCGAATTATTGATGAATGGATTCGTGAACAGCCAAAATTGTCGGATTCGGGACGATACCAATCCACACGTGATACACCAGCACCAAATACGTCCCAGGAAAGTCACGTGCGGATTTTGGTGTGGTGAAATCATAGAGCTATATATAATGGAGATGGCATGCAGCGACTGTTTTGAAGCCGGAGGTTTTCTCGCAAAGGACCGGCGATATCCACTATGCTACTATCAGCATCTTACTCACATTATTACGGTTTAAATAACTTGTCAACGGTCTCCGTACCGCGAACTTACCGGTAACAACAAAAATCGTAATTTAACCCTCTGTAGCGATACAGGGGCGAACGGATGCTTGTCCGGCCGAACCCAGAGAAGGGTCGTGGGCGCCAGTGATTCTTAATTTAAAGATCCGTTCTGATGATCTTCCCCGACCGAATCACAATTTCGGAAAAGATGTCGCCGATCTACCCGACACAACGGAAGGCGAACTGACACAGGTTACACTTAATACCAGAACTCAATTTACTTTTAATTTCAATCCTACTTTTAATTCACATCCAATTCAAAGTTTAATACAATTAACCAATCTTACGTATTACGCTACCCTAACATGATCTAGGGAGCCTCTGGTGTAACTCCAGCGATGCTGACGGTGCTCACCACGGCTACTATTAATTTTGCTCCAGACTTGACTTATATCTGAAAACAGCTTCTCCTCATGTCTCGAGATAATCTTCTTCGTAGTTTCCTTCTCCTCCCGGTTCTATTGACAGATCCCACCCGTCACCGACTCGTGAACGGGTTCCTCGAGGATTTCAAAATTCGACTTGCTGCACTTTCGAACGCTGTAACTCCCCAAACCTTCGCTCTGTCCGGCACTACTGCAAGAGACCGTTCCTCGGGTCCCTACTTGCAGCGTAACCTCGGTCAGTTTTTCCTGGGACCGTTACCTGTGGTTTTTTTCCTGCTCAGGGGTCAATGTATTCGCTTATCCGGACGTTAACCCACTTTCTCCTTCCTCGATCTTACTCCAAAACTTTTAGTACCTGTCAGTTTAGTTTCCAATGACGCTTTTAGCAAAATTTTACAGCCACGCTGTATTATCGACGTTCAATTTCCAGCTGTTCGCGTAGTATTCGTCCATATTGTCTGTTTACATGGTCGGATGACGTTTCTTGTGGTTCTGTTTACATTTGTGCGGTGTCGTGCTGTTGTGTATTGTTTTCCGTCTTGTATCTTCCCTGCGATTTGTTTCCTGTGTTTAGTTCGTGGTTGTTAAGTGTTAATTGATTGTGCCCTCGGTGGTAGTTTGTTTGTCTTAATTGGTTTTAAGGTATTTATACTTAAGCGGTTCCTTCTTTCTGTGTTACAGGGTTACGCTGAACGCAGGACGGAGTCAGCAGTTACGCAGGATGGGATAACGTAAGTATGCCATGTTGATAACGTATAGCAAAGTGGATTTTTGGCGCAGTGTGTTTCGAATACGATTCCGGATGTTCGACGTGTTCATGTTGGTTGCGTAGTCACGTCTCCCGTGAGTACCGATTATGGTGCAGCGAAGAACTACTATTACCTACTAACTACTAACTATTCTAAACCTACTATTAACAACTAACTACTAACTAATCTTGATTCCTACTGCTAAATCTTACTCAACTTACTTCGTCTTTCCGCCTCTTCTCCGTGTGTTTACCGAGGTTTGACTTATTAAATATTCATAACTAATGGCTGTGTTCAACTGTCTTTTTAGGTACCCGGACCGATTGTGAAGTGGAAGTACAATAACTAGCGCATCGTTGATTGCTTAACAGGTAATTTCATTCTGTTTCAATTATATTCCCAACGGAAACTTACGATTGCCCTTTTCTTTCCAGCTACGTGTTGCTTACGAGCGGAGCTCGTAACAAAATGTATGTTAAGCCCCGAAATTGAAAAGAAAAAAAGCCCAACCTTTAAATACTAGGCTAATATTTGTATTTCACTGCCACCGGGCATGAAACGCTCCATACAAAAACAGTCGCTTAAACTTCAAAATGCTTCACAGTGCTTTATACAGAAACGGCGCTTTGCGATCTCCGTTAGTTATAGCTCTATGGGTGAAGCCCAATACATTAACAGGGTGAATTTAATTGTGGCCATGGTCGATTTTATGAAATCGAAATGCGTCTATGGGCGACTTTAGAACTGCATCGATATTTATTCTCGGCCCACAAGGAAACCATGGAAGATGGGGTGATACCTCGACAGATAGCGTAGTATCAGTCTAATATGAATGAGAGAGGACGTGGTTGGGAAGACCTAATCCAGGAGCAAACATAGGATAGACCTAAAGAAAGCCTCGTTCCACTACATGAAGTCAGTCAGCACGAGCCACGGTTCACTCGTTCACTAAAAATGTAAGTGGATCTTACTCACGGATATGCGCCGTTTGGGCGTCCTTATTGAAAGACCCTAGTTTTATTCTGTTATACCTATACCATAATTTTATCGATGTTCATGATAGATGTTTTTTATTTTATTTAAAATTGGTGATTTTGGGCTACTCGGCGTTAGAGAATTGGCTACTCCCTCTCTTGAAAACCTGGCAACCCTGTCCACACGCCGGAGGATGCTGGGAAAGAATGGTACAATCTGTCAAAAGGGTACTGGCTTATACACTGCACGAAGTAGCCCCGCAAGTGGAAACGCTACGTAGCCTACTAATTGAGGCTAGCAATATAGTTAATTCCAGGCCTCTTACTTACGTGTCTCTTGATTCGGTGGAAGACGAACCATTGACACAAAATCACTTCTTAATTGGTACGGCAAACTCCACTCAGACACTAAGTCCATTTGACAAAATTGAGATGTGTTCCAGAAAACAATAGAGAATTAGTCAACAGCTGAAGAACAAGCTATTGTAATCTTAAAGTAGCGAATTTAAATTTAACGGCTAATGAGTTTTTGTACTAAAACTGAGGGAAAGACCTCTGGTAAAAAGGCAGAAAAAGAAGAAGAAGAAACAAGCGGAAAAAGGCAAGTTGGATCGCGCCGCGCAACCGAAAAGACGCAAAACGGACAATCTTGTAAAACAAAACGGAAAATAAACGAATAACATTTATAATATACAAAAATTGAGTTTGGTGATTACAACTCAGATGTGGGGTAACCACGTACAATAATTAAGGACAAAATTAACAAGTGTACGGAAAGTTTTAAGCGAAAGATGCCGACTCGTTTTTCTAGAACGCAATTGGCGGCCACGTTGTTAGCGGCGGGCATCGAGGTGCCCCCTTCAGCCACGTTCATGCAGTTACGAGCACTTTATGACGCGGCCCCCTTAGGTCCTGATAATAAAGCGGAAGATGACATTATTGTGGAGGATGATGCAACGGATGCTACTTCGGTCGAGGACGCTACTTCGGTCGAGAACGCTACTTCGGTCACGGATGCCTTTTCAGTCAAAGATGCCCCTTCGGTTACGGATGTCCCCCTGATCGGTGAAATCAGGACAAAAGCAGTTCAAGATGCCCGTAGGTCCACTTATGGTACTGAGGCCGTGAAAAATACAGTTGGCGAAATTGATTATAGTTTGCCGCGCGGGAAGATTACGCATGAAAACGAAGAAGAGGAAGCCATAAGTCGGGAGATGTCCCTTTTGAGGAGGAGGATGGAGTTGTTGGAATTGCGGCAAACAGTGAATCAATTGGAAAGAGCAGAAAAATGGGAGCAACCGCAGACGCGAAGAGTAGATTTCCGAGATGTGGAGCATCTCATCAATCGGTTTAGTGGAGATGATTTATACGACGTCGAGAGTTTTTTCCGAGATCTGGAAGCACTGCTGCATGCCGAGCAGTATGACGAAAAAATGAAGTTCCTGTGTCTAAGGCGCTTATTGATAGGCACTGCTGCAATGTATATGCGGACTATACGAGTGGACACTTACGTGGAGTTGAAGCACGAGTTGGTGAGGGAATTCAGCAGACACTTTTCGCAACAGGATATATATCAACAACTGCGGGCCCGAACCTGGGACCGGAAGAAGGAGTCCATTCAGCGGTACATGATCGAGATGCAGATGATCGCGAAGCGTGCGCGGATTAGTGAAGTTGAAATGATTAACTTTATAGTTGACGGGTTAGGTCTCCGAAGTGCTGAGACGTATCTGCTTTTGTCGATAACACATCTAAAGGAGTTGGTGGACATACACGAAAAGCGATTAATACCAAAGCCCAGTGCGGCAGTAACATTGAGAAGCCCAGCAGTAAGGTCAGCAGTCCAAAATGTTCGGTATGCGATACCTGCTGTAAAACCCGCTGCAGACCTTGATGACGAGGAAACTATCAGATGTTATAATTGCTCCAAGTTGGGGCATTACCAAAGTCATTGCCCGTACGAAAAGAGACCGCCAGGAGCCTGTTTCAGGTGTTGGAAGATGGGCCACCAGAGTAAGGACTGTGCCAATCCGAGGAAAATCCCTTCCTTGATGAGTCAACGAGTAACCGGAAGTGTGGCTGCAGCTGATTTTCGCCCTCAAAGGGGCCAACCGAGCTCAGATGAGGAAGATGGCTTAGAGATGAAGAGTGCCGTCAGCGTGATTAGTGCGTTTAACGAGGTATGTATTGCTTTTGCTAATGGTCGGAACGGAGGCACAAGTTACAAAAACAAATTATCTCTTTTTGACACCGGTAGTCCGGTTAGTTTTTTATACAACGAACTTCAGTCCCGATGTCCTTAGGTCCAGAATTACATAAAACGAAGTATAGAAGTATAGGAAACACGAAGTTAAAAATATATGGTAAAGTAAAATGTAATGTGAGGTTTAAAAATAAAAATAAACAGATAACTCTTTTAGTTATGCCTGAGAATGAATTACCGATGCCGCTGGTACTAGGCCGAGACTTTTTGAAAGAATTCAATGTCCGATTATGCCAAATAAAAATTGATTGTTGTGAAAATTTGAATTTGAAATGTTTATGTGCTTCCGATCCGTCTAGGTTATGTCAAATATCCGATGCATGTCCCACCTCTCTTACGTCTAACGCGGTAAATCATAAAACGAGGTCTACTACAGCCATTGGTGAGTTAGCCAGTGATGGTGTCGGTACAGGTGCTGAAGTGGAAAGTGTTCGTGAGCCTTACTTGTCAAACTATTATCAGCGTCTTGAGCCTGCTAACAACATAGGTTCCGTCAGAAATAGAGAAACTTTAGAAGAAATTAAAATACCGGAGAATTCAATGATGGAAATTGGTTGTGAAACAAATGTTTATGTCCCCCTTCAGTCAATTAGCCAGTGTGATGTTCTTCCTTCAGTGAGAAATAGTAACTCGATGCAAACTTCAGATATGTCCTTAGGTCCTGAGATGCAGTTGATACCCCCTTATGTCCCTTATGAAAATTCGGTTAGAGAATTGGAGAGCTTGTCGGGGCTTGTTGAAAATGAACAATGCCCTTCTGTGGATTTAGATGAAAAGTGGTGTTCTAATGCAGGTAGTGAGGAGTTATTCGAAAGTTTACTGTTACCAAATTACACTTCAGAATCTAAGGAAGACCAGATTGATATCAATTTACAATTAGGCCATGAACGAAAAGAAGCTCTTTGGGCGGTTGTAAACAAGAGGTACATGAAACCTGAAGGCTCCCCGAGTCCACATGAATATGAAATGAAAATACATCTGTCAAGTGAAGTACCATTTCATTGTATGCCTCGACGACTCGGTTATTGTGAAAGAATGGATGTACAAAAAATAATAGAAGAAAAGATAGCTCAGGGTATAATTAGGCCAAGTAGTTCACCTTAAGCATCAGCTATAGTACTAGTAAAAAAGAAAAACGGCGAAAATAGGATGTGTCACGATTATAGAGCATTGAATAAGTTAACTATTAGAGACAATTATCCGCTGCCACTGATAGAGGACTGTATTGAGTATTTGGAAGGGAAACGATTCTTCACCACTTTAGACTTATGTAACGGGTTTCACCAAGTCAAGATGTCCGAGGAGTCAATTAAATATATTTCCTTTGTTACGCCTAATGGTCAGTATGAATATCTTAGGATGCCCTTCGGACTGAAAAATACCCCCGCAGTATTTCAGCGATTTATATGTGACATATTTAGAGATATGTTAGAGTCAAGAGCCATAATAATATATATGGACGACATACTTATAGCCTCAGCGACATATGAATCTCATGTAGAATTAGTTGACGCAGTGTTGAGGCGAGTCTCTGAGAAAGGTCTCGAATTAAAACTAAGTAAATGTAAATTCGGGTATGAGCAGATCGAATATTTGGGGTACGCAGTCAGCGCTTCTGGTATTCGTCCGAGTGATTCCCATATCGAAGCGATTAAACAATATCCTATGCCCAAGAATCAGAGGGAAATCAAAGCTTGTCTTGGTCTATTTTCGTATTTCCGCAAGTTCATACCATCCTTTTCGAGGATAGCAAAGCCATTACAGAATCTGACGCATGATAAAGCGGTCTTTGAACTGACAGATGAGTGTATATCTGCCTTTTATGAACTTCGTGACAGATTAGGAGCCGCACCCCTTCTTGCCATTTATAGTCCTAAAAGACCCACAGAGCTACATTGTGACGCGAGTAGTGTGGGTTACGGAGCGGTGCTTTTGCAAAAACAGCAAGATGGTAAATTTCATCCAGTGTTTTACTTTTCGAAGACCACTACGCCTGCGGAATCAAGGTACCATAGTTTTGAACTCGAAACCTTAGCCATAATATACGCCCTTAGACGATTTCGAGTATATCTTGAAGGCATACCTTTTAGAACAGTCACGGATTGCAATTCACTTACTATGACGCTGGGGAAGAAGATGATTAATCCTAGAATTGCCCGATGGGCATTAGAGTTGGAAAATTACAACTATGAGATACAACATCGAGGAGGGATACTTATGGGTCATGTTGATGCTCTTAGTCGAATCCCTGCAGTTACAAATGAGAGAAGTCTGGAATTGTCTGAGGCTGTAAGAGAACAGCCACCTTCAGATCAGATAGACATCAAACATACTCAAGATGATATCGAAACAGTCGAGGAATTAGCGGATGATATGGCGCCCGGAGTAGACCAAATGGTCGCTGCCGCTGATAGTGACGAGCTGGACTTTATGATACAAGTTACGCAGAATCGAGATGAACGAATTAAAATCTTACGAGAACGACTAGAATTGTGCCCCGTTATGGGGTACGACCTTAAAGATGGCTTAGTGTTCAAGAAGAATGAAGCTGGCAGACTTAAACTTTATGTGCCGCAGGAAATGGAAGATAACGTTATCCGCCTTACTCACGAAAAGATTGGTCACTTAGGGGTAGATAAGACTTGTGATCAACTTCAAAAACATTATTGGTGCCCAAAAATGAGAGAGAAGGTGGTGAAATTTATAAAAAACTGTGTTAAATGTATTATGTATTCGGTCCCCCCTCGGTCAAATGAACACAATCTGTATAGACATTTGGACCATTTTGGTCCCTTACCTTCTGTAAACTCGAAGAAAAGGCATGTGCTATTGGTAGTGGATGGGTTTACGAAATTTGTTAAGCTCTATCCGGTAAATTCGACAAGTACTCGGGAAGTCATAGGCTGTTTGGATAAATACTTCGGATATTATAGTCGCCCCAGACGAGTAGTTACTGATCGAGGTACATGTTTTACTTCGGTTGAGTTTGAGAAATATTTAGAGAAGCCCAACGTGCGACATGTGAAGGTAGCTGTAGCATCTCCGCAGGCTAATGGGCAGGTGGAAAGGGTAAATAGAGTGATAAAAGTAATGTTAGGAAAACTGGCGGAACCCGTGAACCATGCTGATTGGTATGCCCTTCTGTCCCAAGTGGAATATAGTCTCAATAATACTGTTCACACCACAACCAAGCAGACCCCGAGTGTACTGATGTTTGGGGTAGACCAAAGAGGTGAGATAATTGACGAGTTAACGGAGTATTTGAGTGAGAAATTAGAGAGTAATGAGGGATGTAATTTAGAACAGGTTAGGTCACAGGCGTCTGTAGAGATTCAAAAGGCTCAGGAATATAGCCAGCAGTACTTCAAAAGGCACAATGTTCCGGCGAAAACTTACGAAATCGGAGAATATGTTGTAATGAAGAACGTCGACACCACTGCTGGCGTAAATAAGAAATTTATACCGAAATACCGCGGCCCATATGTTATTCATAAGGTGTTGCCCAATGACCGGTATGTCATTAGGGACGTTGAGAATTGTCAGCTGACTCAGATCCCTTACGATGGTGTAGTAGAATCATCACGATTAAAAAAATGGCTTGTTGTTGGCGGGGTGTCACATGCATAGGATAAGCAAAGCAATACTGCGCAACTTTGGAAAGACTATAGTAATATCTGATAAAATGTTAGCTATAAGAATGTTTGTTCCTTTGCTTTGATTTATTGGTCAAGGTCGACCAATTGTCAGATTGGCCGAGTTGTAATCTTAAAGTAGCGAATTTAAATTTAACGGCTAATGAGTTTTTGTACTAAAACTGAGGGAAAGACCTCTGGTAAAAAGGCAGAAAAAGAAGAAGAAGAAACAAGCGGAAAAAGGCAAGTTGGATCGCGCCGCGCAACCGAAAAGACGCAAAACGGACAATCTTGTAAAACAAAACGGAAAATAAACGAATAACATTTATAATATACAAAAATTGAGTTTGGTGATTACACTATGGAAAAAGTGGGTTGATGAATATCTTCCCAATTTGATCAGACGTGAAAAATGGGTTGATAAAGCTGAGAACGTCAAGGCTGGCGATTTGGTAATAATTTGTGATAGCCAGGCATCTAGAAGGCAATGGCAAAAAGGAATTGTGGTTAGGGCGTTCAGCGGAAGTGACGGTCAAGTTCGAGGAGCAGAAGTGAGAACAGTAAACGGAATCCTGAGAAGACCGGCAAGGCTGGATGTCAAAGGTGGTGAATCACGGCTGATTCACGGAGGCTGGGCTGTCGTGGCCACGAAAATGAACGGCCTCCTAACTTCATCGCTGCAGGTTGGCAGCACTCACCGAGCAACGAACGGACCCCATGACGCCGAGTAAAACGTCAGTAAAAAGCAAGCCGCCATTTTTCGTACGAGTCGAAGTCAAGAAGCGAAAACTAATGGTGATTTCTTTTCTGCAAAAAAATGTGACCCGTTTCTGCCCTCAATTTTTGATCTAGCAGTTCCGCTGTTCTATTCTCAATTTTTTTTTGACCTGCTAGAAAAAGGGGTTTGAGTCCGTGACTAAAATTGACCTGAAAACTCGCATTTCTTGCCCCGAAAATTTCGGCGGTGCAACTCCTTTAACCTCAAATGTGTGTAAGAAACGATGAAAATAAGAAAAAAATATCCTACGACACAGCGGCAAACGATTTAAAAGCATAAATTAAACTGTCCCACGGGTCATACGGTAATTAGAAATCATACGGAGTGTAGTGTAAATATATTTAAATTTTCATAATAGCTTTTTGACCTGAAAGCGTTCTATTGTAAATTGACCTGTCGGACGGAACTGTCAAAAAAGAGGGCAGAACTGCAATAATTTTGCATCTTTACAGGTCACATTTTTTTTGAGAAAAGAAATCACCATTAATTTGTATTTTGTTAAGAGTCGAAATCAAGAAGTAAGAATGTTTAATTATATATTTTATCTTTTGTAGCTGAAAAAAATGTCATACAGAAAATAAACGCTTGTAGCTGCGATTGTTCCGCCACGCAATCACTTATCACTACGATTTGGAAATTAAGTGATGCGTTATATTTATTCGAAAAGCCGCCCCGCCAAGGTAGTCGGACTCGACAATGGACATTAATATATGGGCCCTTTTTTAACATAAAAATTAAATTGAAATCACAAGACAAATCTTAAAATGAAAGCATATCTGAAAATATCCACTTCCGACTTCAAAAATATCCACTTCCAACAAAACACACTCTTTAGTCGGTTAAAAAAAGAAACTGACAAATAAATTCAAACGAATGACATCAACTGTCAAAATTTTCATCCCGGCAATGAAAAATTAAATAGCGGCACATTTAGGCCGCGGTCCGAATTACGCTTACGGTGCTTACATTACCAACAGTGCCTACTGTCGGTCCGAATTGTATGCGCGCTTACAACGCATATAATTCGGACCGATCGTATGCACACAAATTTCAGTTGGTTTGAAATGTCGGATGTGTCAGTTAAATTTCACTTTAAAGAAGGTTTTGGCAAAGGATCTGGCATTGAAACCTATGAACTTACCATGAGACGCCCTTTTAACTTCATTCACTCATTTTTCTTCAATGTCACAAATAAATTTTAATGTTTATAATTTTTTAACCGTCAATATGACAGATTGCAAAGACGTACACACAGTGCATATGCTTGAAACCGTGAGTAGTGTTAGCGCTAGAAAATTTCCCCTCCGTGCAAATTGTATGCGTTGTGAGCGTAATTCGGACCGAGTGTAAGCGCGCTAAAAGCGCAGAAAGCGTAATTCGGACCGCGGCCTTAATTGGACGGAAAAATATGGTCTCCATGCTTTCAGCGCCATCTGGTGGTGAATACGTGAACTGTCAGAACGATTGAAAATTTTCATTCGAGCTCCGTAAAGCCTAGTACGGACCTCGATGAAAATTTTCATTCCCATACTAAATGCATGTAAAAAAAACGGATGAAAATTTTCATCGCAAATTTTTGCGTTGGGTTTTTATTTGCGGTACGGAGTTCGAATGAAAATTTTCATTCGTTCTGACAGTTCACGTATTCACCACCAGACGGCGCAGAAAGCATGGAGACCATATTTTTCCGTCCAATTACATGTGCCGCTATTTAATTTTTCATTGCCGAGATGAAAATTTTGACATCTTATGTCTTTCGTTTGAATTTATTTGTCAGTTTCTTTTTTCAAACCGACTAAAGAGTGTGTTTTGTCGGAAGTGGATATTTTTGAAGTCGGAAGTGGATATTTTGAGTTATGCTTTTATTTTAAAATGTGTCTTGTGATTTCAATCTAATTTTTATGTTGAAAAAGGGCCCATATATTAACGTCTATGTTACTACATTTTCAAAAAACCGTCACTTTGACAATTGTTAAAGTCAAACAGAAGATCAGCTGTTTACTTCTCCACATTATTCTACACAACAATTTTTTCATTGTGGAGGTGGGAGAGATATATAGTAAATTCGCGAATGAAAATTTTCATCGAGGTCCGTACTTACCGCAAACAGAAACCCAACGCAAAAATTTGCGATGAAATGTTTCATCCGTTTTTTTTACATGCCTTTGGTATGGGAATGAAAATTTTCATCGAGGTCCGTTTTAGGCTTTAAGACCGACGTTGGTTTCCTATAATCAAAACATCTGCGAGCAAATAGTTAAAATGTAATTAAAAATGGTTTTTATGGTTGGTAACATATGTTTTGAGTATTGATATAAGCTTCATTTAGAGAATGACTCACTAAAAGTGAGTCGGTATCCCTCGCTTCGGCAAATATTTCTGTTTGTAAATATGTTAAAATATATTTAATTTTAGGTCTAAGCCAAGAATTCCGGCAATGAACAATAAAATGCAACTTGAGTGTTAAGTGGAGTTCGTGGCTCGATACACGCACCCTGCAAGAGATGTTTTGTATTCATCATCGCAAGGAGCATCCAAATCTAACGGAACGACTGGACGCGCATAGACCCTCCGTAAGAACTGGGTGGCATAAAATCTGGTAAGACCTAGAACACGTCACCAAAAAAAATAAAAAAATAGTCGTTAGGAAGGAGGCGTTCGGAAATTAACTCGAGTTAGAGTAGATTTAAAAAAATCGTTCGGAAATGTGGAGTAGTAATGCAGTTATGACACTGGCTATTTTTGCGGCTAGTAAATCCATATGGAGAGGGATAGAAGATGTAACATACAATTGTGACTTTGGTGTGAGAGAGACAGTCCGTATAGCTATAAAGTTAGTACTGTCAAAAACTAGACGCTAAATAGCCGCTACATAGTGCATTCCAGCACTGGTTCAACATTCTAGCACTTAATCCAAGAAAAATTCTGCTTCCAGTGGATTTTTGAACTGCTACAGACTTGTTTTTAACAGTTCGGTATGTATAAATCGTGGAAAGTGCCGTGTTATGTTGTAAAACGCGCTAAAATCGGTATTTTTTCTTAACAATGCAGTTGTTAATGTTGATTACTAGATGCCGCTAGCGTCGGAAAGAGTGGTGTCTCTTTCTTTTAATGTTGTTCGCTTTGCCGCACGATGGGGCCTTTGTTGCACTTAAGAAATAGCCACTAAATAGCCAGCGTCATAACAGCATAAATTTTACTCAAATGACGTAATAGAGTAGCGTTCGAAAATACCAGAGTAGAGTAAGAAGGGGTAATGCTGTTATGACACTGGCTATTTCTTAAGTGCAATGTTTACGGCTCAGAATAATTGAAATAATTTCCATTTCACCGAATGTACCCACCATAAAAATGTCAACCTAATATCTCAACGGGTTTGTGAGCTACGCGTCATCAAAACGCTGTTACGTACTGCGTACAGACGGACTTTTTATGCCTTTGATTGGCTTACTATTGTTACTAAGACGTGTAAATAAACTATTTCATGGTAGACAAATCACTTTTTATTTTTAATAATAAAGTATTTTTTTAAGTTTTTAGTCGATTAAAATATCGAGTGAATAGAAACGTATATCAAAAGGATTGTATTCTGTAACACAATTTAAACTAGGCTGAAACAATAAAAGATTTTTATTCTAGCGACCAAAGAACTGTTCAGTTTATTCCTCGTACTCTTGTATTGTATGTATTAAGCCTTGTTTCCATCTACACTAAATTACGTACTTTTGAAAACAGCCCACGATTTCTCATACAAACTTGTAATTACAAAATGACAAGTTTTAATTTCAATTACGATACTAAACAGGAAAACTTGTCAGTGTAAACCCTGAAAATTTCAGTGCAGTGCAATTATTTATGCGCGAAACGTCAGATTCAGCAGCCGTTTTATAAGAATTTTCGCTACCGAACGAATAGGAAAACGTTAGAGTGAGTATAATGTAATATAAATGTAATTAGTTTTTATGTAATTACTTTTTATTCCAGAGATATGAGCAAAGTGCGCAAAAATAAAACGAAATGGAGCGCGAATGAGGAGCAGCTGGTGGTAGCTCTATGGGGTGAACACAGAGATCAGCTTCGCGGTACGCGGAGAAATAGCCATGTATACGCCGAAATGGCTGTAGAGATGCGGGACCGCGGGTTTTCATACACTGCTGAAGAAATCCGGATAAAAATCCACAACCTCAGCAGTCGATATAAGTAAGTGGAACAATAGTTCAACCTAAATCTTTGTGCAATGTGTGGCTCATTTCAGAACGGAAAAAAAAGCGATTGGGCCATCTGGAGGGTCACCGTCCAACTGGGACCTCTATGCTGCTGTGCACGCCATCGTGGGAGGATTCGCTATGAATAATACCGATTACTTGGTCTTGGAGAGTATCGAAATAGGTAAATAAAAAAAAGTTTTATGAGTATTGTGTTTAATCAATATTTCTTCACTGCAGAAAATTCGGTTCCGGTCGTGGAAACTCCACAGGCCAGCCCACAGATGGTCCCAAGTTGCTCCACGTGGCACGATTACGCGGTAGATTCACCAGCGAGTGATAGACTGTCGGATTCCCCCGCTGACCGACGCACATTATCTGGAAAAAAAAGAAAAAATCTCAGCAGTTTCCAGAACACAGTGTTGACGGAGTTGCAGAAAGGGAATAAAATCTTCGAGGAAGAAGTACGGAGAGCAAAAGAAATCGATGAGCAACTCCTGCAACTCACTACAAGGACTGTAGAAACTACGGAAGCCCGTACACGAACGGAAGAGGCCCGTACGCAGGTACTCGAAACTTTTGTTGAAGCCAGCACAAAATTTCAAAAAGATTTTCTTGAAATTATTGGAAATAAAAAGTAAACCAAGTATATTAGTAGTATTGTGTTCTTACTGATTTGTTGAGCAATTGCTCTTCGAATTGTTGCAGCGGTAGGGTTCGTGTCACCTAAAACATCATCCTGATGCGGTTGTGCCCGTGATGAGGCAGTTTCATATTCCCGTTGCTGTTGTTCCCATTGTGCGTTGATTGTATCGTTTGCGTTGTTGAGGAAATTATGCAGTGCACAGCATGCCATAATTATTGCGGTAGCATTGTCAATGCTGTTGTCGATTCCTTTGCCTAGACGACGAAATCGTGCCTTCAAATGGCCGAATCCATTCTCCACGACTCTTCTACATTTCGATAGTGCATAGTTGAAATTTTTTTCTACCTCATTCGCTTCTGCGTGAAAAGGGTACGGCTTCATGAGTTGGTTTGTAAAGCGAAAAGCGGAATCTCCTATAAGGCAAACGGGAACATTGACACCGCAAATATTTTTAGACATTTCCTTTATTATTGGTTTGCCCATTTCAATTTTAAGTAATGACTGCTCGTATATCGTAGAATCATTGCTTCGTCCCGGGGAACCAACATTTATATAAAGAAATCTGTACCTATGATGTGACGAGATATGTATGTACTTAATTGTAGCATCTTTTCATGTGGGTATCTTACCTGTAGTCAACCAATGCAAATAAAATTATAGAGTACCACCCTTTATAATTATAGTAATCGGATGCATCTTCAGAATGGGGTCGCACCTCAATATGACAGCCATCTACGATACCAAATCAGTTATTAGCAGATTTCCATGTATATATATTTATGTGTGCGAGACCTATTGCTCCGAAACATTGTGGAAATCCCAATTCTTCGAATCCTCTGATGTTCTCCGCAATTTTTTCTTGTGTCAACGGAAAAACATTAAAAGTCTCGGGCCGTAATATTCTCCAGAGCTCTTTACAAAAATCCAAAAGTATTTTGCATACTGTAGATTTTCCAACACCAAACAAGTTGGCTATTGTTCGATACTCAGCAGAGGAGCCTAAAGCGTACACCGCTATAGCCACTCTTTTGTGTATAGGCACACACTTTCTGAACGTTGTATCACTCCTCGACAGACTTTTAAATTTTTCGCACAAAGTATAAAATGACTCCCTCTTCATTCGGAAATTTTCCCGAAACACATCTTCCGTGCACTGCTGCATGTCATGTTCCCAGAACACTGACAACCGATCCTAATAAATATATACCAATAGTACATTTCATCAATTATTAGAGAAGTACACTACAAACCTGTGCCCAGTACCGTGGTTGTTTTCTCCAGCTTCCAATTGTGGCGATTAATGCCGTTCTTCTTCGTCGCCACAACATTATGTTCCGCCAATGTTCGCGCCGTTTTCTCCATAATGCACTCACGATACATTCCACACTCCCACTGTTGTCGCACAATTCTTTAATAATATTTGCAGTATTTAACTGTCCAGTTGCAATTAATTCTGGCATCAAGTCCATTTTGCACTTTGTCGTCGGTTATCGAAATGAATATCAAACGCACCAGCTGATCAAACTGTCACAATCAAAACACGAAATGAAACTCGAATGTAGATGGAAACAAAGCGTGCTTTTGAAAACAAAACATGTAGATGGAAACAAGGCTTTACATTTAACAAAAAATGCTCAATGAATTCAAATGCATACAGAATGGCTCCGTAAAAAATTATCTTCAAATATAAACGATGTTTCAAAACAATACTCGTCAAATTTTTCAACTTAATTAAAAACAAATCGAAAAGGATCTATGGATTCTATGATATATTGCAGAAATGTTCTCTTCACAGGAAATTATTAAAATTTAAAATAGAATACAACTGAATAGATAACATTTCCCTGCTCTTTTAAACTTAAACATTGTAAAGAAGTGGTACCTAGAAAAATATTAACTATTAATATTTCAAAATAATTTCATTTGTAAAAAAACTAATTCGCCTTGATGTAGTTTGTTTCAAATATTTCCAATTCATTTGTAATGTAGTTCGCCTTGTTTCTAAGGAGCTTAGTCTGTTTCTGGTTGGACTCGAGAACACCAAGAGATGCTTCGATATTTTTCAATTCTTCATTCATATCGATAGATGCGGTATCGACTACACGACATAGTCGGGCAAATGTGCTTGAAAGTTCTCTAGGGGATTGTAAATAATTTGACAAGAATTATAACTGTGCTTAACTTGATTATTGTCACTTACTGTTGAACTTGATGACTGCAATTTGCGGATGTCAAATCGACTATCATTTTCAATTTCTTGGTAGCATGTCGAACGTACTGGCTCTTGAAAGAGCGTTCTTTCGCCGAATTGGTCCACGATAACCGTTCATAGAGATAAACACATCCGTAGAGAGCTCCAACTCCAACTAGGACTCTCCATCCAATTGTTTTCAGAAGCTGGAATTTTGACAACCCATCAAGTTTGAACGTATTGGTTAGAAAAAATAGTAACTTACTATGCCTGCTACTAGTAATCCGCCGACGGTTCCTTGTGATCCAATCGAAGCAACGGCGATTCGTGAAATCATTGACAATTGTTCTGGAGTGATTCCCGGTTGATTTGGAATAAGACACATTGGTGAGTCTGTCTCATTGCTAACAGGCGACAGGATATTTTGTATCTGTAACGAATTCTTATAGTACTAACACTTTCATTTTTCCATATTTCAATTTCCTTACACGAACGTTTTGACCTTCACGATTATTCGTAAGTGCTGCCTGCATTTTATTAGTTTTTACTTTGTTAGTGAATCTTTGAATCATAGCCCTTATTCCCCAAGAGAATTTGAATTCGAGGTCTTCTTGAAAATCTGAGCATAAGTTTTGGCAATTCAGCGAATATAACATTTCGAATGGTTGCGCTCTCGCTACAATTTGCTTATTTTGTATCGTAAGCTTTTCTGTTGGAATCAGAGCATGCATTCGATCTAATAAACATAAAAGAACATTAACTGGGAATAGAATCACAAATGAAAAATGTATACACACCCGTCATTTCACGTTGAGCAGACTCAACATTCAAAGCTAATGCCAATGACAGTCGTGCTCTCAAATTAGAACCCAACCCCGCTTCAACGTGGCCATTAATTTCCTTTTTGTAAATATTCAAGACTAGAGGCTCAGTGTGGAAGGGCATGTTGAACTCATCGACTAATACACCCAACCGCCATATTTCTTCGTTTAATGCTTTCGATACTTTTTGCTCGACTTCTTCGACCATGCTGTGTATTTTCAGTTTCATTTCGCGTGTAACAAGCATCAACTGATTTTCAGTGTTTTGGATGCGATCCGTTAGTTTTTTTTTCTGATCTAACTTGTTATTGCGCAGTACGTTCGCTCTGTCGAAAATGTTATCTAGCATCAGATGCATGTCGCCTGCGATATTTTTACCACGCGAACTATGTTGTTCGAATTTGGTTTTGACAGCACTTTTCGAAATACATTCTTCAAATTTTCGTTCGAAATCTTGAAATTCGAAATACCGGTTCTGGAATCCATCAGCGAGCGCTCCCATTGTGGCTGGGTTACCTTGTGCTTCTTGAAGGCGTCCCTAAAGTTAGATGATTGTTTACTATAAGTAAAAAAACAAAACAACAACCGAACTCACTTGTAATGTTTCTTTCGCAGACACGAAGAACACCCGTTCGTTGGCTTCCTTTTCAGTGTTAACTTTTAACTCTTTTACCAAAAAGTCAATGCACCGGTCTTGATGTTGCGATTTCACCTAATTTAAAAAAAAGAATTTCAAATGTACAGCTTCGCTTGACTAGAAGCGGAAAATAGCCACCTACCTTATCCAAATCCTACAAAATGCACTCAAACAACAAATTTGTCACACATTGAAAATAAATTCAAGTGACTGAGTACTTACCGACTCTTGGAACTCGGGTTCACTGGCAGAAGCATCCCATCGATTGTTCAAAATGAAAATATTAGGTTTGGAGAGTTTCTTTGAGACGGTATGGAAAAAAGACTTTTCCGCTAAAGTCATTGTAGACTCAGCATTCAGCACCAGAACAAATACATCAGCATTTAAGCAGTGATTATCAATCCAATCGTCTAAATTTGGTGAAACGTCAACACCTGGAGAATCCATGAAGACCACATCATCGCGCAAAAGACTGCAACGTTCTCGCGGCCAAAAAATTCGTACCAGCGAACTTTCGCTCAGTTTTTCTTCACATAATGCGTTTGCCAATTGTTTTATGCTCTAGAGTAAAACGTAAGTGTTAAATAACTTGAGCTCCACTTCCAAGTGTTGTTTAATACCTACCACAACGCTTAACTTTTCGTCTGAACCTTCTTTTACGAGGTACGCTTCGTGCCCATCGATGCCTTCAACTTGACAGAAACAATTAGTTGTGTGACCGATTCCACTTGGTAGAATTTTCTCTCGGAGCATAGCATTGATAACAGAACTTTTACCGTTTGAAGTCCTGCCAAAGAAAGCAACTTTCATATGATCGCGAGAGAGAACTTCACGTATAGCGGACACTTTTAAAACATAGCTTTTAAATAGTTCTTGTTCGGCGCTATCGACGATTTCGATTTCTTTTGATAGGCCTACAATTAAAGTTACCGATTAAACGCTATTAAATTAATGATGCAAACTCACCTTCTATAAATTGTGTCGTTTCGATCACATACTCTCCGATTTCGGTATAAATATCGTTAATTTTCTTTTTAGCTCGTACGAATATCTGCAAAGGGGATTTATCGTTGCCAGAGTTTTGTAAGGATCGTGTCGATGAGTCCGTTAGAGCATTGACATCATATGGCGCAGTGGTTGTTGATCCAGTCACCATTGAAATTGTTCGATTCAAATAAGCCGCCATTTTTTAAAATATATTTAAATTATAATCAAAATTGTTTAGTTCTATAGCTATGGTAACTTCGGATCAATTTGGCCTAGTAGTTTCTTCAGATACTTTTTGCTATTTATAAATCACAACGAAACATATAGCACGGAAGACAATAAAGATGATCGTTTAAATATAAATTAAAATTTAACAATAACTTTTAAATTAGAAAACAAGTGGGATTTGGGTGGGAAAAATCTACTCGAATAGCGTTAATAACTCTGATTTGCAGTTCAACTGAAAAATAATGTAAAATAAAATAAAATTAATAAAAGAATAACAAATTAAATAATTTGTATGAGAAATGCTGCCTGGATTATCATTAATTATTAAAGTGTGACTGAACGAGAAAAAACTTAGAACACTACACATAAGCCACAAAAATTTCAAAAATGCTTTAGACTGTACTGTAAGTTCTTCATGTTAAGGAAAAACCTAAAGCGCACCCGTCAAGTCAACTCTTGATTGTTTTTTTTTGCCAAAGTTGAACCATAATACATTTTCAGCATTTACTGAAGACAAAGAAACCCACCACCAACTCAATTCAATACCGAAAATCTGTCGCCACATCCAAGCGAATGTTATAATATGGAATGTACATATGTGCGGTGTGATGTTTTTCCCTTAGTTACACATTAGTATTCGTACGTTGGTTTCCCCATTTGTCTGTATTACTTGTAAGAGCAAAAGTTTTCCATGTTGCCTAGCTTTCCCTTCGGATATCACCAAACTTATCTAATTCGCATAAGTTGTGGAAGATTGACATTTCCACTTATGGGTCGCAAAAGAAATACAAAAATAATTTTTCTATAGACCCAGCCGTAAAACCTCTAGCATTCCGATTAGGTCTGTGCCAACACAGAGGATCCGATGTGACTAAGAACCACTTATAGGTTATTTACTAGCGATGATAGGATGGAGCTAGCTCTGAGTAGTTCCTCAGCTAGCTCGTTCATTTGGATTCCACAGTATCCTGGCACTACGCAAAGGAAAGTACTGCCCTGTGCGGCGATAGATTTAAGAACGCCAAACTATCATCTGGTTTGGATATTGCTAGTTCTTGATTTCTCGCTCGACTTTAAACGCAAAAAGTAATATTTTTTCTTTTATTTACCTCAGGTTTAGGTTGAGAAGGGGCGCAGTGCTAGAAACCACCGCGCGCTCACTAGGCGCCATGCGTGCCCATTGCGATCCTTTCAGATTCTCGTGGGCTGTTCTATCCCCTCAAAACACTCCAAGTCACTGCAGAACCTGACCAATTTGTCAACCCCAACCGACCTCAAAACCAACTTTTTTTATTTACCCTGCTTCAACTATTTTGCAAACCTCAAGAGTTTCAAATATTTTACTCGAAATCCGTTTAAGTAGCCTGTATGACTTGCGAATGTCGAGTTCGTGTTTCACTTTTATTTCTTTACATTTATTGATAACTGGTTTTTCCTTTTTGCTAAAAAAGAAAAATTCAGGTTCTTTTTATTTTATTTTTCTGATAACAAGTTTTTGTTTGTTTATTTTTTTATTGTTTTTTTTTATATTTTGTTTAAATTTATATTTGTATCTATACGTACTACACTGACTGGGGAGTACTCTTGGGTTTAAAGTATACATATTAGGGATGTTCCGAATAAGTATTCGTATTCGTTTAAGCGAATATTCGCCAAATTTTAAGTATTCGTATTCGAAACCGTATTCGACAAATGCAACCCAATTACTAATGGTGATTTCTTTTCTGAAAAAAAATGTGACCCGTTTACGTAGCAATTATTACATGACCTTTTACTTACAGGTAGAAACTATAGTATAGTGGCTACTCGATTTTTTGATTTATAGTGAGTTCCATAAAGTAAGTTAGGACATTTTACAGAATTTTTGTATGGCAGCTACATGAAGGACCTATGGGATATTTTTCATATTAATAGTTTCAGCTGCGACTATTATACGTATAAAATTAATGTGTATAAAATTTCAAAGTCGTGACTTAAAGCGTTCTAAAGTTATCGTTTCATATTGGTGAACATGTTTATTAAGGACTTTTGTATGACAGCTACCCGAAAAAGTCAGCGGATAGCTCCAATTAATAAACTCCGTCTTGGTTTTGGTATAAAACTAATTCCTGTAAAATTTCAAATTCCTGCTTTAACTCGTTTTGGAGTTATAGTGGATTCAGTAACAAGCATACATTTTTGAAGGACTTTTCTAGGCTGCTACACGAAGGACTTATCTGATTTGCATCATATTCGGAACTTTCGATTCAAACATTGTAAACCTTAAGTATGCAAAGTTTCAAGTTCCTAACTTGAAGCATTTGAGCAATAATTGGGAAAACGTGTTTAAAGGACTCTTGTATGGGAGGTACCCGAAGGAGTGGAAGGACACCGCTCATTAACGATCTTAGCCTTACTTTTTCCATTTTACAAGTTGTGACAAAATTTCAACATCCTAGGTCAACGCGTTCTTGAGTTATCGTGCAAACGGACGGACGGACAGCAAACGGATTTGGGGGTTTTGGCCAAAAATAAAAACAAAATACTATATAACTTTTTTTCGTCAGAGGCTCCGTTCTATGCGTTACAAACTTTTCGGGCTGGATTAAACTTATAATACTCTATATGTTCATCTAGAGTATAAAAAGGTGAAAAATAAATAAGAAAAAACTTGTTTTTTCGCCCTGCAGTTTTGTTGGTAAGGCATCGCAGATAAGTCCGACAGTACTAAGAAATTGTTCGCTTGCAACTGAAGTAGGTGGAGCTGAGAGATATTTTCTACACACTACGCAAACAATGAATGCAAATCTCAAAGAGAAATTATCTAAAATTAATAGCACAAAAAACAAAACGGTTCTGCTGCGTGTAGGATGCCGAAATGAATCAATGGGTACAAGTCAATCGACTGATACACATTTTATCAATTAATCATACGTAACCGTGTACCTCCCGACTGCCGAGAGTACAGTGTGTACTATTCGTATTCCTAAATACAATGAATGAGTATTCATATTCGCAAATACAGATTTGAGGTATTCGGCATATCCCTAACCCGTAAGTCATAAGTCACAACGGCAACGCAAGCCGTCGCAGCCTAGGTTTCAAAAAGTTGAGCACAGTGTATTTCCACTGTGATAGTCATAACGACCCAGTAGGAAATGGGAGCATCCCATGATTAATCCCGGACTACTCCTTAGGGAGTTTTGGAGACCTCGTTTTCTCCTCAATTTGACCTCCTTTTTGCAAGAGCATGTCCGCTAAAATCAGATCTCCAATATACCTCCAAGGAAAGCATTCAAAAATACTTGTAATGGAGCTTAAAACGAGATCTCTAATGGGACTAGTTCTGCAGTAAAACTCAAAAATGGTCTTCATATAGTCCCATTTTCATCCATTTGGAGCAAAAAAAAAGAAGTGACGGTTTTCTGCATAATTTTGTTATTAATCTTCATTTTTCCTCCATTGTGAGGGATACTAGATACCTCGTTATTTGCTCCATCACGGAGTTCTCCTCAAATTTCCTAGTGGGGAACGTACACTAAAACATCATTACGCAATCATCAAGAAATGTTCTTTGAACTTTGAACTTTTTCGTTGACCATAGTTAACCTCAAAATCGAGAAGTAACTTTTTTATCTTTACAACATCGAATGGTTACTTGATCTGACCGGAGTGAATTAAAATTAGTTTAAAAAGCTTTTTTAGTTGTTCGCTGCGTCGTATGAATACGAACGCTTTTTGGAAAATTTGACATTTATTTAAAACTCAAACTAACGCAGAGAGTGAATAGTTATGTGACTTGATGTTTTACTGAGTGCGTAAGGCTGCGCCGTGCTGCCTGATTCTACTTTGTATGTGACTCAAGCATAATACATATCAATTAGACATTATGCCCAATGTCGGCATACATTGCATGAGTATGTTGATACGGTAAAAAAATTTCCAGCTCATTGAGCTATATAACAATATTGTCTCCAGTTCTTTAAGCTGCAAAAATGTACCCAAAAGGGGAATTCTGCTCCGGCTTTTTGAGTTGGAAGGAGTTGCACATTTTGCATGAAGGGATTAAATCAATTATTATTAATACATCCGCCTGTAATGGAAGTCATTTTTGAACCGTCTGTGAATATCATCGTGGTTCTGTTGTTAACACGTGCTTTAAATCAAAGAAGTGATTATCTGAGTAAACCGGTGAACCGAAACCTGAACCCAAGACGATAAGTGATATAGGGGAATTGTCAAAACGTTAGGAAGCCAAAGCTGAACTCCAGCGGAAGAAGGAAGTTCTACACAATCCTGAAAAAGAGAAACCTTCACCTGGCCAACAAAAGAACGAACGGTGGAGCGTGAACTCTGAAAAATCGCACAACTGAAAGGAAAAGGGTAACTGCCAAAAGTCTGACACCAGTAGCTCAGTTCTGTAACTTATGAGTGAGAAATTTCTCACTAAAAAGTCAAAATGAGGACGAGTTAATTCAGTTTTCTCTCGGTATTCTCACCAAATGAGAAAGCACCGTTCTTGACTACGCATTTGGCAATGTTTCATTTCTCATTTGGTGAGAATACAGAGAGAAAACTGCATTAATTCGTCCTCATTTTAAATTTTTGGTGACAAATTTCTCACTCATAAGTTACAGAACTGAGCTACTGAGAACAGATTATATGACCTGATAAATTTGCGAAGATGTGGATTTCGTTAAGGAAATATCGAGTAAGCCGACCTTGCCGAGAACAGGAGCGCATAGACCGGTTTAGGAAGTTTCGAAAGTAGAACTACTTCACGAGAATAGAAATTCGTTAAGTTGAACTGGCCTGAGTGAAATTATGAAGCCTCTCGGCATTAGACCTAAGGGCTCGTGTACACTAGAGTAATTTGGTGCGATGTGTACACTATCTGTCAAATTGCAGCAATTTTACTCTAGCAAGTAGCTCTTGCAAATCTTGCAAGTAAACCTTGCTCTTCCGTATACACTTCATCATCAAAGTTTCGTTGAACTGTCAAAACGAAAAAGAAAAATACCACAACTCTGGATAAAGTTCCACATTGGAAATGAGCAAGAACGTTGGAAATCCACTTGGATTTTCCGTTCATATTTCGCACGTAAACTTGCTGAAAAATTTCGGAACCGATCGGAACTTTCTTGCGAGATCTCAACTCTCGCAAGTTAGCGTGTACATTCACAACTTGCTTGAAAAGGCAAGCGTTTGATGGCTAAAGCAAAAACTTGGGCAAATGCGCTCTCGGAACCGTGTACACATGCAGCAATAAATGCCATAGAGCAACTCTATCAAGTTTTGCTTGCTAGTGGACACGAGCCTAGAATTCAGGATCCTATTTAAGTAGTTTCACGTGGCAATGTAGTTTACGGTTTTTACTAGCAAGCAGAAACTAATCGATGATCCGATTATGACCAATAAACGTAAAGTATTGGAAAAATTAAATTGTTTATTGTTGCACATGGCCAGACGAGCAAGAAATTTAGGAGACCATATGTACGAAAAAGGTAATTTTTCTGCAACAAAGTTGATTGACCCAATGGAGCCTGTTTAGCCAAAGATCAGAAGCAGTCACTTACTTCCCCCAAGGGTTTGTAAAAGTAGGCTTTCTTTTAATAAAAAGGCGAGTCTTTGTTCCCGGATTCCGAGAATTCAATAAGAGTTGTCAAAAAAGGAAAACCAAGCCATTCGGAGATTTCCACATTTTTAAGCTTTGATTTTCTGCAATTCTCGAGCAGTCTGTTACGCGAAAAAAGTGCGCTTGCACCGAAACAGAAAAATGTGATCTAAAAATATTCGAAAAAATAACATAAACGGGGAAAAACAACTACGCAAAACTGCAAGTAAAATTAAACTTTTCTAACCTGCTCACTGTTACCTGACATTTTTCGGAAAGAATACGCACTCGACTATATGTGGTGACCAAGCAAAACATTTACAACTTTATAGCATTGCTTTATTGGGGTTTCTTATGAAAATTTCAATAATTAAAATATTTAAACCGTGCTTTTTTTAATTAAAACAAATCACAGAGTGATGTAACAGCCGACCGACAACACCGTAATCTTTTTTCTTTGACGTATCGCATTCAATCACGGCCTGCCATAAGCAGGTCGAGGTGAAAACTCACTGTGGCAGCTTCAGGCTTTACAGTGAAATAAAAAATGTTCAATTAGCGGTGGCAGTCCAAATATTTGTATGTGGTGCGAACGGATTGTGAACTTTACTAGATTCCACAAATTCTTCTTACTTTTACAATCACGCTTAGCCTCAGTTACAATGGTTCCGATCCGATCCGATCCGGAAAATGGAGAGTGTTGAGTTTCCCCATCCGACACACATTTAAAGGGAAATTCGGAAAGCCTAGTCACAATCATTCCGGTACTTAGCCGAGACACATAACGGATGGGTAAAGTTGACCAACTTTCAGCCTCAGTTACAATGGTTCCGATCCGATCCGGCAACATCGGATGGGAAAAATTTCCAGTCACAATGATTCCGTTCCTACATGCATCAAAATGACACTATCGAGGTGTAATTTTGATTTTTAGTGTGGCGAAGCAGGTGGTGAAATTCAATAATTCACCTCTTAGCGTCGGAACGGATAGAAGTTGAAAGTTGGTCAACTTTACCCATCCGTTATGTGTCTCGGCTAAGTACCGGAATGATTGTGACTAGGCTTTCCGAATTTCCCTTTAAATGTGTGTCGGATGGGGAAACTCAACACTCTTCATTTTCCGGATCGGATCGGATCGGAACCATTGTAACTGAGGCTTTAAACTTCTATCCGTTCCGACGCTAAGAGGTGAATTATTGAATTTCACCACCTGCTTCGCCACACTAAAAACCAAAATTACACCTCGATAGTGTCATTTTGATGCATGTCGGAACAGAATCATTGTGACTGGAAATTTTTCCCATCCGACGTTGCCGGAGGTCTGTTCAAGATTTCTGCTATAGCTGCTATTTAGCTGCTTTTGTGTCTCGACTAACAATCATTCCGATACATAGCCGAGACACAAAAGCAGCTAATAGCAGCTATAGCAGAAATCTTGAACAGACCTCGGATCGGATCGGAGCCATTGTAACTGAGGCTTTATTCTGGGGTGTGTTCAAGATTTCTGCTATGGCTGCTATTTAATAGCCTGTTCAGACCGCCGTTTGAAAGTAGCTCACTTTGGCGAAATTCTTATCGAAACCAGCTGGTTCACACCAACGCAAGCCACTTTCGCTGACTTTAGACAGACGTCTTCATGTCAAATACAGGAGCATAAAACGATTTTGATTTTGTTTTTTGCTATTCCAAATGCAGGGGGGTCACTGAGAATGCGTTCGCACACTTGAAAGGAAGATTCAGGCGGATAGGGAACAAAACTACAAAAATAAACTTCTTGTTATGATAACATAACCACACATAGAGTGAAGTTGACATGCACATCAGCTGATAGTTCCTGAGTACCGAAAAAAATATCGATTAAATATAAATGATGGCAGTATTGCCATGTTTTTCCACCGAAAAACTCGTAATATCGCCGAAAGTACAGACTTTTGTATGAAGAATCAACTTACTTTTGACTGGATTTCAGTGTATTTGCACTGTATTTACATCGAAAGTTAGATAAAATGTCCGGTCTGAACAGGCTATAAGCCTCAGTTATAAAGCCTCAGTTACAATGGTTCCGATCCGATCCGGCAACGTCGGAGGAGAAAAATTTCTAGTCACAATGATTCCGTTCCGACTTGCATCAAAATGAAACTATTGAGGTGTAATTCTGATTTTGAGTGAGGCGATGCAGGTGGTGAAATTATATAATTCACCGCTTAGCGTCGGAACGGATAGAAGTTGAAAGTTGGTCAACTTTACCCAGTTGGTCGCGTCTGCGAGAAATCTCGCAGATTTCTCGAAGACATATCGGTTTGTCTCCGAGATTTCTGCGAGACGTCTTATGGGAAAAATACACGGTATCGAGACAAATGCTCCCCGAAATCTCGAAGACATGTCTCGCAAATGTCTCGATAGCAAATTTTTGTTTACCGCAGCGCCATCTGTTTTATGATAGCGTGTTGTGATAAAAGCTTGTACTCGTATGAATATTTCGCGGAGATTGCCATCGGCTGGAAGAGAGAAAGGGGGTTATAAAATGAAACGTGCAGGCAGGGGCGAACTGCTATATAATAAATATACAAAACTAATAACGTAGTGACACATTTCATCACTTCACATCGCACTTGTGTCGTTTTATTGTAACCGCACTTGAACTGTAACTTTTCGCGTATTTAATTTTTATCGTGTAAGGCGCGGATGACATTTGCTGGGCTCGGAATGATGCGGCTGTTTTTTGCATTACAAATAGATCGTGGTGGGAGCACATGTTTATATTGCTAGGCTTAAATGGTTCCGATCCGATCCGGCAACGTCGGAGGGAAAAAATTTCTAGGCACACTGGTCGCGTTTACGTCCAGACCGGACCAGTCTAAGAAGACCGGTTTGGTCTTTTTCGGTCTTGCATTTATGTGTGCTTTTCAACATAACCAATTTGAAGCTGTCATTTTAAATATCATTTTCAATCATGGATGCAAATTTGTAACAGCACATCGCTAAGTTTGCGTAAAGTGGACACTTCGTCAAATCTTTTTTATTTTTCGTCAAGTCTTTTTTATTTTTACAGATGTATGCTTTGACGTTTTAATTTTGTTTGGCCAGAACTATTGTAGGCTCAGTTTTGGTCTAAAACCGTTTATGTGCCAGTACTAGACTGGTTCGGTTTCGTTTGGTTCGTACCAAAATCAGAACCAAAATAAGTCCAAATGGACTGGTCCGGTTTACATTTATGCGTGCGACCGAACCGTTTTTTTTGGTCTTTTTAGACTGGTCTGGTCTGCACGTAAACGCGACCAATGATTCCGTTCCGACATGCATCAAAGTTACACTATCAAGGCGTAATTTTGATATTTAGGCCGCGGTCCGAATTACGCTTTCTGTGCTTTTAGCGCGCTTACACTCGGTCCGAATTACGCTCACAACGCATACAATTTACATGGAGGGGAAATTTTCTGGCGCTTACACTACTCACGGCTTTGAGCATATGCACTGTGTGTACGTCTTTGCAATCTGTGACCTGACGGCTAAAAAATTAAAAACATGAATATGAAGATGAGGAGCCAGAAATCATGGATGAAGTAGTATAACTGGATCGGTAGTAAGCGAAATTTTGCCTAATAGGTTCTGGTTGGGTGAGTTGTCTATTTGCGTTAGTGTAAGTATATTGGGGCGGGGAGGGGGGGGGGGGGTTGCTACAAAATAGAAAACACGTACTGTACCCGGGAAATTTTTTTGGTCCGACGCTGTGGTGAAAACAATTGTCAGAAATGATTGTCATAGCCCGTACAAAATTTTTTTGAAAGATGGGAACAACAATCAGAAACAAATTAGTCTCACATATAGGAATTTTATGCAATACAGCCGATCCAGTTATACTAATACATCCATGCCAGAAATCATCTACAGATCGCTATCACTGTCACATATTTCCATTACAGTTTCTACTAAAAACACTTTTACAAAATTCATTTTCAAATAACTGATACAACTGACATTTCAAATAACCAGCTGACATTTGTGTGCATACGATCGGTCCGAATTATATGCGTTGTAAGCGCGCATACAATTCGGACCGAATGTAAGCACTGTCCGTAATGTAAGCACCGTAAGCGTAATTCGGACCGCGGCCTTAAGCCTCAGTTACAATGGTTCCGATCCGATCCGGCAACGTCGGAAGGGAAAAACTTCTAGTCACAATGATTCCGTTCCGACTTGCATCAGAATGACACTATCGAGGTGTAATTTTGATTTTTAGTGTGGCGAAGCAGGTGGTGAAATTCAATAATTCACCTCTTAGCGTCGGAACGGATAGAAGTTGAAAGTTGGTCAACTTTACCCATCCGTTTTGTGTCTCGGCTAATTACCGGAATGATTGTGACTGGGCTTTCCGAAATTCCCATTAGATGTGTGTCGGATGGAGAAACTCAACACTCTCCGTTTTCCGGATCGGATCGGATCGGATCGGAACCATTGTAACTGAGGCTTACTGAGGCTTTAAGCCTCAGTAAGCATTTCGAAAAGCCCAGTCACAATCATTCCGGTAATTAGCCGAGACACAAAACGGATGGGTAAAGTTGACCAACTTTCAACTTCTATCCGTTCCGACGCTAAGAGGTGAATTATTGAATTTCACCACCTGCTTCGCCACACTAAAATTCAAAATTACACCTCGATAGTGTCATTAGCCCTGACCAGAATAGACTTAAGGAATCTTAACAACTTTTCGTCAAACGCCTTAAGGCACGTAAAGTTTGTGGCAAAACTTAATGAATCTTATACCCAACCACAATAGCCTTAAGGTAAGAGAAGTTTGACAGCTAAAAAAGTCAAATATCGGCCGTCAAATACTCATAAAGAGAGTGTAAATTAAAATAAATTTTTCTTTTTTAAAGTGGAGTTAACTATAAATCACGAGTCTGAAGTCACAAAGTACAAAAATTTCGGAAAATCTGTGAATAAATGTCAAACGCATAAGTTTGCTTAAGTTTCTACGCTCAGAACCGTACACTTAAGTTTTAACGAAAGTTTGGAAAAGTCAACGAAAGATGCATTAAGTCTATTCTGGCTGTCTACGTGCATTTCTATACAGTCGTAGAAAAACTTAAGCTGCCTTAAGTTGCCTTAAGGCAATTCTGGTCAGGGCTATCTGATGCAAGTCGGAACGGAATCATTGTGACTAGAAATGTTTCCCTTCCGACGTTGCCGGATCGGATCGGAACCATTGTAACTGAGGCTTTACAATGGATCCGATCCGATCCGGCAACTTCGGATGAGAAAATTTCTAAAGGGAATTTCTGAAAGCCCAGTCACAATCATTCCGGTAATTAGCCAAGACACAAAACGGATGGGTAAAGTTGACCAGCTTTCAGCTTCGGTTACAATGGTTCCGATCCGATCCGGCAACGTCGGATGGGAAAAATTTCCAGTCACAATGATTCCGTTCCGACATGCATCAAAATGACACTATCGAGGTGTAATTTTGATTTTTAGTGTGGCGAAGCAGGTGGTGAAATTCAATAATTCACCTCTTAGCGTCGGAACGGATAGAAGTTGAAAGTTGGTCAACTTTACCCATCCGTTATGTGTCTCGGCTAAGTACCGGAATGATTGTGACTAGGCTTTCCGAATTTCCCTTTAAATGTGTGTCGGATGAGGAAACTCAACACTCTCCATTTTCCGGATCGGATCGGATCGGAACCATTGTAACTGAGGCTTTCAACTTCTATCCGTTCCGACGCTTAGAGGTGAATTATTGAATTTCACCACCTGCTTCGCCACACTAAAAATCAAAATTACACCTCGATAGTGTCATTTTGATGCAAGTCGGAACGGAATCATTGCGACTAGAAATTTTTCGGTTCCGACGTTGCCGGATCGGATCGGAACCATTGTAACTGAGGCTTTAAGAGACAAGCGACCAACTGGGTACCTATCCGTTTTGTGTCTCGGCTTAATAATAATTGACTTAATCCCTCCGTGGGTACACTTCCGCAGTCCAAAGTATTGGAGACTAAATACTCTCCCAGCTCAATGGGCTGGAAAAAATTCACCATATCGACATACTCGAGATGTATGTTGATATTGGCTCAGATTATTTTGGTGTGTCCAAAGTGCTCCCCAGACAGTACCGAGTACTGGTATCAGGGGCAACACAAATGCGATATGCAAAAATAAAAAATTATAAGAAATTTAAAAAAAAAATAAATAATAATAATAAAATAAAATAAAATAGAGATAATAAACAATAATAATAATAATAATAGTAAATAAACAAATTAGATTAAAAGTAGTGAAATAATAATAAAATTAATAAAAAAAAGTGATAAAATTGAAAATAAAAATAAATAATAAAGTAATAAAAAAATAAAAAATAATAATAATAAATAACTAAATAAGTTAAAGTGAATGCAAGAAAAAGAAGAAGAAAGTCAAGTTCACTCTATGTTTAGCATAAGTAAGAGAGAAATGGGAGTTCGGAAAATGGAAGTGTGTATTGCTAGGTAATGGTTCTCAAGTCCATTTATGTTTAGTTTTAATTTAAACTTGTACTTTTCACCTCTCTCATATGTTTTTTGAGTAGCACTTTAAATCGATCGTAATCAGCATTTTTTAAAATTTGCGGCAGTTGGCTGTACAAAGTAATTGCAACCGTTATTGGGTCCTTCTTTATAAGTTCCTTGATTCTTACTGCCAGCAACTGATTTCTTCTCAGTGCTCCAATAAAAGGTGCTATTTTCTTGCACAAGTTTTGAATGTTAGTTGACCAAGATAAGTTTTCATCAATTGTAATCCCTACTAAGTAAGAACATTGTTCGTCCTATTATCGATCCCTGCGGTAAGCCTAGTACTGTGCTCCGAGCGAAACGAAACGAACTGTAAAAGTTCATATAAAAAAAATTAAATTTTCGTTGACATTTCAACGACGAAATATTTCGTTCGTTTTGCAGTACTGTGTTCGTGGACGGAATGGACATTTGCCGTAGTCACTAATAGATGGCGCTCGTGGCGATTTCGTTTCGTTTTTAATGGTACGGGAGGCTTTTTGGCAAGCGAAATATTTGACAACTCAAAATTTTCAATAGTTCGCTGTCAATTCAGTGAGTTTGTGCTCGGGAAATTTTGTGTGAGTTTTGTTGTGTTATGTGCCGGAATAGTAATTACTTGACAATATTTTAATATTTTCAAATTTCGCGCGCTTTTTATCAATGACATCTAGTAGCGAAGTGTGTAGAATACTTCACTCCACTTCTAAGGTGACTTTTTCGTTCGTGTCCGTTTCGCTGAACACAGTACTAAGCTGTATACCGACGTTGACGTGCATCTCGTTACTGTAATTATCAAAATTTGTCGTATATATTCTGTCGCTGAGGTAGCTTTTTATTAGGCTTTTTGCCTTTCCGCGAATACCCTGTTCGTCCAATCCTTCTAGAGGTATATCATGATTTACTGTGTCGAATGCTTTTTTCAGGTCAACAAATATGCCAGCTACATAGTTCCCTTCGTCAAGACCTTTATTTATATAGTTAATAGCATCTATTATTGCTGGTGTCGTATTGCTCTTAGCTTGAAATCCATATTGACTCTCATCAAAGCCTCTTGTTCGTTGTATGAAAAGGAAAAGGAAGGTTCGGGACAGAAGGGCCAATTCCACCTAAGTCCGAATTGGTGGCTGAGTCTTTGCTGGTGCGACGCTCTTGCTGGCAGCCGGGACTAGCTACGGCAGTGTGGGGGGGGACCTGCTCCGACTCAGACCATAAACCCTTGGCCTGTACAACAAAAATTGTCAGCGCCGACTTATCCAAGGGAATTGTAAAATTTGGGATTATTTTCCCAAGAGGTCGTGAAAGACCAAGAAGCGGTTGGATTGGCGCGGCTTCGCGATTAGTCAGGGCGCTCTGGTGTTATTAGCGCCCTGTTCTGCCCACCCTACCTCAGCCACGACTGTCCTGTAAACATTTTGTGTCGTGGCCCCTTTTTGAGGTTCGGGGCGAAGGAGCTAAACGCTCGGGTTCACTTTATTCGGGCTCTTCTAGCCTCTAATCATTTCAGCAAAAAAAATAATTTATCTGTTAAATACTAGCAAAAAAAACTAGCAAGAGACGACATAGCTGGAAAACATAATACCAAAAAAAACAACGAGAAAGGAAATATAATGCGGAAATAAAAATAATTAAAACCAAAACACTCACTCCATAAAAATCATTCCCGCTGCTTCTGCCGCCGATTTTCGTTTTATTATTTTATTTGAAAATTTTTGTTAAGCTCATGTGTACATATATAAGGTACCCTACTCTATCTACCTAATTCATCTTCTTCGTGTATATATTTTGTTTTTTTTTCTACTTTTTATGTAATCATCTTAAGTTCCTTTAACTATCTTAAGTTCTTAGTGTATAATTTGTTTCTCCTACTTTTTATTTATTCATCTTCTATTCCTAGTGTATAATTTGTTTCTCCTACTTCTTATTTATTCATCTCCAATTCCTAGTGTATAATTTGTTTCTCCTACTTCTTACTTATTCATCTTCAATTCCTAGTGTATAATTTGTTTCTCCTACTTCTTATTTATTCATCTTCAATTCCTAGTGTATAATTTGTTTCTCCTACTTCTTATTTATTCATCTTCAATTCCTAGTGTATAATTTGTTTCTCCTACTTCTTATTTATTCATCTTCAATTCCTAGTGTATAATTTGTTTCTCCTACTTCTTATTTATTCATCTTCAATTCCTAGTGTATAATTTGTTTCTCCTACTTCTTATTTATTCATCTTCAATTCCTAGTGAATAATTTGTTTCTCCTACTTCTTATTTATTCATCTTCAATTCCTAGTGTATAATTTGTTTCTCCTACTTCTTATTTATTCATCTCCAATTCCTAGTGTATAATTTGTTTCTCCTACTTCTTATTTATTCATCTTCAATTTCATATTTTCTTTTCTTTTCCTTATTTATGTTTGATTAGTCTCAGCCTGATATCATTTCTTCATTCCGGCTCAATCATTACGCTTCCCTCACTCACTCGTTCAATTTTTCTTCCTTGCTGCGATATTTACACGGTATGTGATAATTTAACCGACGCGGGGAACATAAAATTTATTTAAGCAATAAATATAACCAGGGAAGGTTAGTTTTTGTTTCGTTGCACACAAGAACCACCGAGAGGTGTACACGCACTAATCGCTCGTCACTGTACTCACTTTGTGTATAAAATGGTAAAAAGGCAGACCCCTTTCTGCTGTTCACGTGACAAGTCCAAAACACAACGGATCACGTAATTCTTTTCCAATTAACCGATGCGAAAATGCGCGAAACGTTTGATTACGTTCGATTGAGGCAATTCGATGCGAAAACGTTCCGAAAACGATGCGAAATTGGACCGCTAAAGTACGGAAAGCCCTTGCAACATCGCGATGGTATAGAAATGGTTTTTTGGTTTTCTTTCCCGAGCCGCGTTCCGCTATTTTCGGGTTTTCTCCGTTTACCAGCTTGACACTGTATCCATGAAATACCCGGAACGATCGCCCTTCAATCAAAATGCGTAATGAAAAGCTTGCGGTTTTCGTTTCGGAAGCGATTTGGTGCGATAAAATAGAGCACCACCGGCAGCAGAATAACACTCGCGAACCGAATTAAATAACTACGTTAGCTTGCGACAATCGAATACGCCTTTGGAGCGCCGCAAGGTCGAAGATTCGTTTCGAACTGGAGGGCCTCTCCGTCAAGCGGTTGTGGCAACTTACGGCTATGGTCACTCCATGTACACAAGACACTCGCTAACATGGTCTGCCCGTTGATTACATTCGGCGTTTTTGCAATTCGAAATCGAATTCGAAATTAGCAGCCGATAAATATGTGCGTGTGCAAATATGTGAACCTAGTATGTGGACATGAACAGCTGTTATATGACAGTTTATTTACAAATTGTCAATGACAGTTTGTTTATTTATTTACGAACTCCTAGTGAGCCTGCATTCCCACTTTGGTCACGATAATTTCAAAAGTAAGCGGCAAAGGGACGCAGTGAGGAAAAGGAAATTGGAACGTAAGATCTAGCAGTTTCTTTCTTATCAAAAATTTATTAAACTGTACTTTCAACCACCAGGAAAAAACGATGTTTACATTACAATGCCGACTGGTGCCGGAAAGTCACTATGCTTCCAATTACCCGGTGTACTTCAAGAAAACCAAGTAACACTCGTCTTCTCGCTGCTCCTCGCTTTAATCAAGGATCAAATCGATCACTTGGCCAAACTGAAGATTGCTGCGAATTCGATCAATTCAAAAATCGGTAAGCGTGAACGAGATCGAATTCTGAACGATTTGAAAAGTATTCGACCGACTATAAAGTTTCTATACATTACACCGGAACAAGCCAACACGGAATCGTGTAAAGCCTTGATATGTTTACTTGTAAGGCAAAAGAAATTGTCGGATATAGTTGTGGAGAAAGCGCATTGTATGAGTCAGTGGGGTCACGACTTTCGTCATGATTTCTTAAAGCTCGGTACTTTGCGTACACTTTATCCGGAAATTCCATGGATCGCTCTAACTGCAACCGCTTCCAAGCAAGTATTGGACGATATACACGACCAATTAAAGCTGAAGAGGTCAATATCACAGTTCAAGACACCGTCTTTTCGAGAAAACCTCTTCTACGATGTTGTTTTTAAGAATACTATTCAGGACGACTTTATGCATTTACAGTTGTACATTGAGGGTTGCTTGGGCCAAATCGATCCGAGTCTGAAAGGTAGCGACAAACCGTGCGGCATTGTGTACTGTCGGAAAAGGGAAAGTGTCGAAAGTTTGGCTTACGGTTTGACCAAATTAGGAATACCGGCTGTTGCCTATCATGCAGGTCTGAGTACATCAGATCGGACACAAGTTCAGGAAGATTGGATGTCCGGGAAGAGTCCGGTTATTTGTGCTACAGTCAGTTTTGGAATAGGTGTCGATAAAGCGCCGGTACGGTTTGTCGTTCATTGGAATGTTCCTCAAATATGGCTAACTATTATCAGGTGCGATTTGAATTTGAATTTTTGTCATTATTCACTTTAATTGTTGTCTGTTGCAGGAGTCGGGAAGAGCTGATCGCTATAGATTGTTTTCATACTGTCAAATATATTATTGTCATGACGATGTAAAGTTTAAATGTTTTCTGCTACAAGCTGATATTAACAAGAACAGCAAGCAAACACGCATTGAACAAGCGAAGTTAGCACAAAAGAACTTTGATACGGTCATTGATTATTGCGAGGGTTTTCGATGTCGCCATAAGCTCTTTTTCGACTTCTTTGGTGATCCGCCTTCGCTCTGCCGGGATAGATGCAATATTTGTAAAACTCCGAAAATCGTTTCGAAAGCTATCGATATGTTCCACAAGTTATCTATGAAGGGAGTCTATAAGTGCGATATAGCTATGGACGACTGTTCCGATTTATATGAAGGTAAGCTTTCTTTGGTAAACTATTTCCTTTGCTAATGAAAAACGAAAAACAAATGAAGGAGCACCTATGTTATAATAATAATTAAATACTATTCAATTACGATTTTTTCTAACAAAATATAATTTTTTAACGTAAGTTGTTATCTTCAACTAATGCGTACTACATTTTATTTTTATTAGGCGGAAGAGCTGCAGTCCAAAAGAGTGAATTGGAAGACTATAACGAGGACGACGATAATAGCCAAGAAGAAGATCAAGCAAGATTAAAGAAAGAATCAAAATTTTTCATACAGAAACAGTTTGCGTTGCGTAAATCAATTCGCGCAGAAAAAGAGTTAGAAATGCAACCCTCAGCTCATATATCCAAAGCGAAATGTGCATTGTCTACCACTGCCTTTGTTGTAATATAATTTAATAAAGCTGGAAAAATAGCATTTTATTGTTTTACTTGAAAGTAGCAGCAGACGATAATAAATTTAAAATATAATTTTAATATAATAAAAATACAATTTAACGTCTACAAGAAGGCTAAATTGAAGGTGAAGACGACGGGAACCAACCATTACTTGGATTTAAAAATTGGAAGACGCGGTCGTTCGATCGACATACAAATATAGAACAGTCTTTTACGTCAGGCCGATGTTTGAGCTGTGCAATATGGGATCGGAGACAAGAGCGAAAGCTCTTCAATTTTGTCTTGAAGTACATCCTCTGGATCTTATTCGTTGTGATTTGATTCGTGCACTGAGATTATGCCATATGAAATCCTGACATTTAGGAAATGTACCAAATTTAATGTTGAGGACCGGTCCATGAGTGGATCTGTTTTATTGAAGAATTAATTAAGTTAGTACTATCAAAACAATTTCATTGCAACTTACTTGTGTATTATGTCGGCTGAATGCAACACTGGGTTGGTTCGGACAAGAATCAATAGGGTAGGCTCTGATTGGTTGTTAGCCCAGTGTTGTAACTGTTGCATTCCTAGTCAATTGTTAACAGCTGAAGAGCACTCTCCATTACCACAATAATGGTCGATTTCACTGGCTGCAGAAATCCAGTTGCAAGCACATAAAACTTCCAAAATCGACGTATTCATCAAAGAACCTGAGCATCTCCGGACGGCCATACATTCAACCAGATAGACCACGTCCTTATCCAAAGGAGATGGGCGTCCTTAATATTTAGATGTACCCTTAAATCGGGGCGCTAATTGTGTTTTCGATCACTATCTCGTAAAAGCAACCTATCGATGCTGCATATCCGCAGTTTATCATCATAAATCTGCAAATTCGACATCGATAAACTGCAAGATCTCTTCACTCTAGCTCTTGAATACGCCGTAAGAAATATATCGTTTGAAGCAAAAGGGATGCTCACTACTTATTAAACCCACCTGAATTGTACTTAATGCCGATGATATCAACATCATGGCGCGATATTTTCTCTTGGCAAAAGAGACACTGGTGAGTTTCGAGGAAGCTTTAAACGAAATTGGACTGCGTATTAACGAAGAAAATACAAAAACTATGACCCAAACAAGGAAAAGGACGCTAAACGGACAAAATATCACAACATCGGTTTACTCGTCTACCGTAATACTTGGCGGAGCGGAATGCAAAAATGCAGATTAATTAAGGAACTCTACAGGAAGGGAATGAAGAAAGATGAATGCGTTAAATTTGTAAATGTAAAAAAATTTATTAATATTGTTTTACAGTTATATGGGAATTTTATATCCGATTTCAGCTGTTCAACGACGGCAGTTCCGGAGGAGTTTGTCGTATCTGAACGGTATGTCTTATCGGAAGATGATAGCACTGCAGTTCAAGCTGGATCTCAAGTTGTGCAACAAAATATTTATTTTTTTAACGTACCCGAGTTGTAATATAACCTTCCGGGACGTGTAGATGAATATGACTATAAACAATCAAAGTTCTGTGGTTTATCGTTCAAAAATTTTGCGCAATTAAAAGCTCTTACCTTGCTTCCAGAAATGTATTTTCGTCTGCAAAATTTTTGATGAAATTACGAGCCACTGTTAATGCAATTTGTGCCGAATCTTTCATAACATCGCCTAAATGACCGGTTATATGCAGGGAACCGTCTCCACGGTCATCCTTTTTTGTCGCGATCAGTTTCCGTTTTGCTGTTTCTATGAATAGAGTTTAACCGCCTATTGCCTGCATCCATGCTAAGCCCATTACAACACCGGGCGGTGTTTCTTGATAAATTCGATCTTGCGTGAATATCGCTTTGCCTAGGAATGAGTTTAAGTTTTGTTCGGTTATTTCAAGGTGTTCGGCTTCTTTTTTCACAATTTTGAATGCTGTTTTTCGAATTATCTGAAATTGGAGTTTGGTTAGTGTCGGTCAAAAGATCAGAACTATTTCGACGACAAACCTTTCCGATGTTTCTGTAAATTCCTTACACCAGACTCACGGTAGTAATTCTTAATTAGCATGGTCAACGATTCGTCCTTAATCGTGATGTGTTTATCTTCCAAGCCACAATCGTTCATTGCTTGCGGTATTGGAAATTGCTTGGCAATTGCAATTTTCTCTTCAGCCACGTAGCCTTCAAAAGAAATCGATAAATTTAACTTAAGTAAACTAAAGAAACTAATAGAATATATTACCTTTCAATCATTTCCATTCGATCTCTCAACGGCTCCGGTATACCATCAATTACATTGGCCGTGCAGATAAACAAAACATGTGAAAGATCAACAGCGCCGTCTAGGTAATGATCAAGAAAATTGGCATTTTGTTCTGGGTGTAAAAGCTCTAACAGCGCCGAACTGGGGTCACCTTGGTATCCTCTAGAATAGCAAATATTATTTGTAACAACGAATTTAATTTTGTCTTTAATTTCGCTCGTACTTTCCGATTTTGTCAACTTCGTCGATTAAAACAAGCGGATTTTCAGTTTTCGTTTTCTTCAAACACTGAATCAGTTTGCCCGGCAAGGCTCCGACATAGGTACGTCGATGTCCCTTAATTTCCGCCACATCCGTCATACCGCCTACACTGAACCGAAAATATTCTCGATTTAAGGCACGCGCAATCGGATCTGTTCTATCGCCGCCTTTGTGAACTGGAGTTATTAATGCCACTTTCAAAGATCTCGGAAACACACCAGTTTGTAGGATATGATTTACTATTTGTGCCATTGGTGTAGCGATAACATTCTTTATTATTTTGATGTTATTTGTAGTTATACCATCAATCCCTGGTGATGTGTTTGATTTCAGTGATGTTATTATCGATCTTATCTCCTCTGCTGTTGTAGGCATTAGAAAAATCGAGTTAGGATTAGATTTGTTTTTAATTCTTCGAATGTTATTAAAATCATATGGTGATTTCTTTTCTGAAAAAAAATGTGACCTGTAAAGATGCAAAATTATTGCAGTTCTGCCCTCTTTTTTGACAGTTCCGTCCGACAGGTCAATTTACAATAGAACGCTTTCAGGTGAAAAAGCTATTATTAAAATTTAAATAAATTTTCACTACACTCCGTATGATTTCTAATTGCCGTATGACCCGTTGGAGAGTTTAATTTATGCTTTTAAATCGTTTGCCGCTGTTGTCGTAGGATATTTTTTTCTTATTTTCATCGTTTCTTACGCACATTTGAGGTTAAAGGAGTTGCACCGCCGAAATTTTCGGGGCAAGAAATGCGAGTTTTCAGGTCAATTTTAGCCACGGACTAAAACCCCTTTTTCTAGCAGGTCAAAAAAAATTTGAGAATAGAACAGCGGAACTGCTAGAACAAAAATTGAGGGCAGAAACGGGTCACATTTTTTTGCAGAAAAGAAATCACCAATAGTTTTGTTTCATGTTGCTCGCTAATTTTTCTCCAAGGCAAGGGGGGCAAGGCAAAAAGTTTATAAAATAACCTCCCACTCCATTTAGAATCTGAACTTATGGTTGAAATTTGAACGTAGGTTCGTTAACGGACACAATCGTTCTACTCTTTCGGGTCCATACAAAGGCCTTAAAACATGCGTTCAAGAATACTAGGCGATAACTTCGGAACGCTTAAATCGCGCTCAAATCCCAGTCGTAGAGGTGCTTGTACATGAGCAATTTTTCAAACAATTAATTGTTCGACGACTTTTCTCAAAATTAGTGGAGCGTTTAATGAATGGCGGCAATATTTCGACAATGTGGATATGCTTTCATAGATTGCTGATATTTCTCGCCCTATACTCGTAGTTTCTGTATTTGCAAGAAAAATTTATCTCTTCCACTTCTTTGCTTCATCACCTCCTTAAAAAAATTTACTTTATTTGTCAAACTTTACACAGAAATCGAATTTTTTTTTTAAATTGCAATTGGTTCGTGAGATATTGCAATCAAAAGTTGTTCACCCCCACCTCTGGAGGTGTTTTTCTAACTATATAGAATGGCTTCTGCTAAAAAGTTGAAAGTCGGTATGTACTATATATGTAAATCAACCAGAAAAGTAGATAATTTAGATAACAAAATTCTTAAATATCCATTAGTGTTTGGAATAAGGTCGGAAAAATTATCAGGGAAAATGAAATGCACAATTTTTCAGGTTTTTCGTCATATCTATTTGGTCTTCTCAAATATTGAATTCATTTTTATTCTACGGATTTTTCATATACATACTTGTAAATATGTAGAAAGTGTTTTCATGATTTTCTTAAATTACTTTTTCATGTATTCTGCCATATCCCCCAGCCCTGATATGATATCGACTATATCTCCACATTCATGGGGTTGCGTAATAATCGCTTAACACTATCATAGTTTTTAAGTTTTTGCCTTTTTTAACCCTAAGAGGGTATGGGTATGGTCTTTTAGAAGTGGTAAGAAATTGGATTGGTTTTTACTTTCTCGTTCTGTCTTTATATTTATCTATTAACTGTTTTGAGGATTTTTGGGTATTCCACCCCCAAGTGGGTGTAAGTAGGTTGCATATATTTTCACAGATTCTTACAGATTGCTTAAATCTGATGATATATCGAATTACTATTTAATTCCTATGGTTTCCTATACCATATAAGCGTTAAAAAGTCAATTTCATGTATGCTTTTTAAAGCTTTGACTTCGACTTCTTAGGATTGATGAGATATTTGATCACTTTTCACTTCCACAGACTTTTTATATAATCGCCTACAAACTCATTTCACAATTTTTCGATATTCAACTTCCTAGGGTTTCACAATTTTTGCCATCTTTTAGTTCTGATGAGATATGAAATTGGTTGTTTCTATTTTAACTACTTTAGTTTTAGAACAAAATTAATTTTCCAAGAAAAGTCATAATCTCGAAACAACTGATGATATACTCCGATTTCGATCGCTCCCGAACTTTGACCCGAAAAATAATAAAGTTTCGCCCAGACTATTGGCAGATTTTTAAATCGATAACATTACTTTATTGTTAAAATAATAAAGTAAAATATACTTGAAAACAGTAACAGATCCAGACCTTACTGTTGGGGTGTCAGATTTTTTTTTTAATTTGGCTATTTCATAAAGTTCTGTGTGAATTTAGCTATATCGACAGCACTTAGCAAAAAAAGGGTCATCTGAAGAAGGGATCATATTGTTTTCACAATAATATAATATTGTTTTCACAATAACCACCTTTGAAATAAGCCCTACTTTATTATTCAAGGATAAAAATTACCAGAAATATGAGTTTTCAAAGAGGATTCGGATATCGTTTTGGGGAAATTTTTAACATACTTTAACTAACAAAAAATAATGAGATAAAAACAAAAAAATGAAATCATATTTTTTTCATTAGTTTTTCGAGTACACAAAATTGCAAAAGGTAACACTTTTGGCGATTCTTGATTAAATTACCTTTTTTCTATAAAATTAATTGAGAATTCTCTTCGATTTTTTTAACCATTGAGATTCCAAGTTAATTTTTTGATATGTTTTGAAGAACAGTATAACCCATAAAATATTATATAAAAAAATTAAAAAAAAAACGAGATAGGTATTTAAGGATAAATGGCAAAATCGTTATCATTGAAAAAAAATATGTCAAGGATAGTTTTGCGACAACCTCACCCTTTAAAATAAGAACTATTTTATTATTCCAAGATAGAAATTACCAGAGATATGAATTTTCAAAGAGGACTCGGATACCATTTTCGCAAAAACTATCAAAAAAATGAGATAGAAACAAAAAATTGAATTTTAATTCTTTTACTTTATTATTTTATTATTGTGATTGATTTTTAAAAAAAAAAAATTTGCTACCCTCAAAATTTTTATTTTCACGTTTCATAACTAGTAGACGCGAAAAAAGCAATAAAAATTTTCAGTCCGTCTGTCCGCCGTACGCCGTATGCCGTACGGCGTCCGCCGTACGCAAGATCGTTTGGAGGCTCGTAGCTGCCAAGCGCTTTGAGATATTAAATTGACATTTTTTTAACGAATAGACGGGGTAGGCGCCTTGAAGTGACCAAATTTTTAGGGGTGGGGTGTGAGGGGGAAGGAGGGGGAAGTGTTTTAGACCGAAAATTTTGGTTTCCAGATCTCAGTAACCCCTAATGTTAGGAAGCTGAAATTTGGAATTTCTATAGATCTCTGATAGTAGACCCATTTGCAGAAAAATTGTCAATATTGATCAAGGGGTGTGGGAGTGGGAGGAAATGTAATGCGTCCGAAACCCGAAAAAGGCGAGATAGACACATTCTAAAATCCATAACTCCTAAACCGTTAATGGCACACTATTCAAACTTAACAAATATTTGTAGTTATACTAGGAGAACAGAATGAAGAAAAATTTTGGGTGGGGGAAGTTGTGTATGGGGGTGGGGGGTGAAAAACTTAAGACTACGATATCTCATGAACCAATTGCTCTAGAAAAATAAAATTTGGTTTAGGTATAAAGGTTGACAAATAAAGATTGATTAAAGTAAAATTTTTTAAGTGGGAGGTGGAGCATAGAAGTGGAGGGGATGAGAATTTTTCAATTCAAACACATTTCATATCTCAAGAACAGTTTAAGATAGATGTTTAGAATTTTTACCAAAAGTAGCGCTAATTAAACCCTAGTAGAGAAAAAAGTTTTGGGGTTGAGGGTGTAGAGGGGGAGGGTGGGGGAGGGTGAAAAGGAAAAAGTTACCATCCTTATATCTTGAGAACCTGTAATGATATAAGCCTTAAACTTGGTATTTAGATAGAGCTATAGTAGCGGAATGTTGGAAAAATATAATTTTTTTTAGGGGTAGTATGCTACGGGGGTGGGGGGTGTTTTTCCTAACTATTAAACGGTTCATGATAGAAAGTTGAAACTCGGTGTGTATATGTAAATCAACTAGAAAAGTAATTGTGATAAAAAAAAATTTGAATATTCATTGGCGTTTAGAAAGGGGGGCAAACAAAATTATTTGTAAATATAATAAAAATAAAATGCATATATTTTCACGATTTTCGTCATATCTACTAGGTCTTTCCAAATATTGAATTCATTTTTATTCTACGGATTCTTCGTATGAATACCTAGAATGTGTTTTCAAGGTTTTTTGAAATTCGACCCCTAAGGGTAGTGTGGTACAAGTGGGGGTGTTTTTCCTATATATAGAACGGCTTAAGCTACAATGTTGAAACTCGGTGTGTTTATGTTAATCAACTAGAAAAGTAATTGTGATAAAAAAAAATTTGAGTATTCATTGGCGTTCAGAAGGGGGGGGGCATAAAAAAATATTTGTAAATATAATAAATATAAAATGCATATATTTTCACGATTTTCGTTATATCTACTAGGTTTTTCCAAATATTCAATTCATTTTTATTCTACGGATTCTTCGTATGAATACCTAGAAAGCGTTTTCAAGGTTTTTTGAAATTCGATCCCTCAGGGCAGTGTGGTACAAGTGGGAGGTGTTTTTCCTATATATAGAACGGCTTAAGCTACAATGTTGAAACTCGGTGTGTATATCTAAATCAACTAGAAAAATTATTTTGAATAAAAAAAAAGAATATCTATTGGCGTTCAGAAGGGGGGCAAAAAAAATTATCTGTGAAAATAGAATGCATATTTTCCCACGATTTTCGACATATCTACTACCTCGTCCCAAATAATGAATTTAATTTTATTCTATGTATTCTCCATATGAATACCAAGAAAGTGTTTTCAAGATTTTCTGAAAATTTACCCCCAAGGGGGTGTAAAGTGCTTGTGTACTTTTTCATAAACTATTCCATATCTCTCAGATCCAATCAGATTTTCACTTCCATGATCTTGTTCTTTTTGATAGGTTTTCAGTCACATAGTAGCCTACACCGTATTTCAGAATTGAACGCGTTCCTTACTTCTGCCGGAAAAATAATAAAGTTACGCCCAGATTGTTGGCAAATTTTTTTTATTAAAGTAAAAAAGTAACGAAAAATCTTGTAAAACACACGCTTGGTCGTTCGATTTGGAAATAAACTGCAGTCTGCTGTGTTGTGGTGCCTGATCTGATTCTTCTTCAGTACGCGGCCTTGGTCAATTCCGGAAAAGGGCTTATTATCTAAGTCTATAGCTTGATTCGATATTCATTTTAGTGTCATTACTGAGAACTAAAGTCGAGGCATGAAAGATGTGTACAGTAATTGTACAGTGAATGAATGGTAAAAGTAGATGTAACATAGTTTGGTATATAAAGTATGATTTTTCTCAACTTTTAGCGATGGCCAAATCCAGGGGGGCAAGTGCCCCTTCTTACCCTCCGTGTGAATTCAGGGGGGGCAAGTGCCCCTTCTTGCCCCCCCCCCCCCCCCCGCCCTGTGGGCGCCCATGGATTCAATTGTATGGTGTTCTCGGCTGTTTATTCTGTTTTCAACTATATTTATAAATTTTTCTCGATTTAGAATTTGTATAGTCTTTTTAGTCATTTTACCTTTCCGTGCTGGATTTTTACTAAGTGTTGGAGTAATTACTTTATGGTCAAGCCCCGTCCAATCACTCATTTCAATTTTGTATGATGATCCAATGGAGCTATCATTCGTTACTACATGAATTAGTGTGGCGGTATCTCTATTCACTCTCGTCGGCACAAATGTGTTGTATTTGATGTTTGTTTCAATTGTATTCATATTATAATCGGCTTTTATAAATATTGCAGTGCCTCCGCCCCTTCCCTGCTCTCTGCAATTATGTACTGCATTATAACCTTTTAATTGGAAAAATGATGTTTCCGTGTTATATAGCCATGTTTCTCCGAAAACTAAAATATCAATGTCCTGGTGTTTTTCGAGGTATATTTCAATATCCGGAATTTTATTCCTAATACTCCTCAAATTCGCATATAATATTTTCAATTTGCTCATAGTTCTTTTATGTAGTAATCTGTTTTCTGCTGCACTGCTCTGACTCTTTTCTTATATTCCGGACATTCCCAGCTGTCTGACCTATAAATACAGTCTGACTGAATTTTGCCAAGTATCGTACAGTTAACACATTTTATGTTCGGAGATTGGCATTCGCCCGTCATGTGATAACGTGAGCACTTTGCGCATGTGTTGCAGTCTGCAGTGCAATTTTTTGCCGAGTGGTTAAAGTGCTGACATTTAAAACACCTTAAGATATTGAAGTCTTCACGTATATAGTGCGACTGGAAATTTATATTAATAAACTTATCCACTATTCTACTGTAAAGACTTCCCGTCACTTCAATGTAAGCAGTCCATTTTTTCGAATGAATATTTTGCTTGGTATGTATTACATTTAATTTGTCTTTATCATCTATCCCATAGTTTAAGCTACTTATCTCTTCTAGTAATTCATCACTGGAATATTATTTTTCGAGACCATAAATAACAAGCCGAGGATTTTTCGGCTTAGTCAGCGACATTGTGCAGTTTTCTGATAACTTTGCCTGCAGTTCTGACATTAGCCTGCTGGTATTCTCCTCATTTGAAGTGTTTATTATGATTCCACCATTTGACACTGGCTTCATCAAAAGTATTGGTGTTTTTAGTGACTTTGGCTTTATGTGTTTTCTAATAAGTTTCAAGGTATCATTCGAATTTTGTTCTCGTAACGGCTTGACTATTATGCCTTTAACATTTTTCACGCGGCTTATCCACTTTTGCATATGTCAGTGGATTATTAATTATTGTACCATCTCTTCTCAATGAGCTTAGTTCTTTTTTGATGGTTTCTACATCGTCAGATATGCCTTTAATCAAATTCGTGTCATTTAGCAATTCCCCAACATGGTTAGTTACTAATTTTCGTATAAGCTCCCTGTCACCATCGCACATCCATATCAGTGTATTTTCCAGAATTTGTATTTTGTTGTAGTCCGACTCACTTACCTTGACACATTTTATGTGATACCATTTTTGACAAGAACCATCACATTTTACAGCGTTATCACCATCTTTTACTATTTTTCCGCACTGACTGAGGCTTTACGGGTTACAATGGTTCCGATCCGATCCGATCCGGAAAACGGAGAGTGTTGAGTTTCTCCATCCGACACACATCTAATGGGAATTTCGGAAAGCCCAGTCACAATCATTCCGGTAATTAGCCGAGACACAAAACGGATGGGTAAAGTTGACCAACTTTCAACTTCTATCCGTTCCGACGCTAAGAGGTGAATTATTGAATTTCACCACCTGCTTCGCTTCACTAAAAATCACAATTACACCTCGATAGTGTCATTTTGATGCAAGTTGGAACGGAATCATTGGTCGCGTTTACGTGCAGACCAGACCAGTCTAAAAAGACCAAAAAAACCAGTTCGGTCGCACGCATAAATGTGAACCGGACCAGTCTATTTGGACTTATTTTGGTTCTAATTTTGGTACGAACCAAACGAAACCGAACCAGTCTGGTACTGGCACATAATCGGTCTTAGACCAAAACATAACCTACAAACAAAATTAAAATGTCAAAGCATACATCTGTGAAAATAAAAATGACTGAACGGTGGACATTTGACGAAGTGTCCACTTTGCGCAACCTTAGCGATGTGCAGTTACAAATTTGCATCCATGATTGAAAATGATATTTGAAATGACAGCTTCAAATTGGTTATGTTGAAAAGCACACATAAATGCAAGACCAAAAAAGACCAAACCGGTCTTTTTAGACTGGTCCGGTCTGCACGTAAACGCGACCATTGTGGCTAGAAATTTTTCCCCTCCGACGTTGCCGGATCGGATCGGAACCATTGTAACTGAGGCTTTATAGCTGAGGCTTTGAGGCTTAAAAACCAAAATTACACCTCGATAGTGTCACTTTGATGGATGTCGTGGGAGGATTAGCTAATCCACAACACTACACTACACTAGACTACGCGGCTTTGCAACGTTGTAGAAAAACCACTCCGTAGCAAAATTTCGTGTGTTCACACACCTATCTATGGTCCAACAAAGTGCTCCGTAGCGATACGTTGTTGACCACGTGAACGAGGTAATTGTGCCCAGAAATTTTTCCCCTCCGACATTGCCGAATCGGATCGGAACCATTAACTGAGGCTGAAGCTTGGAAGAGTATGGAATGGCTGATAACTTGACCTTTCGTAATGAAATCTGGTTGTGTTTGTTACTACTCGTTTTTGTATTAGTGGCAGCAGTGCAGGCCCACATAAAAGTTGTATTTTCAGAGGGGCAACTAAAAAGATTGTCAGTTAATTTCCAAAACTCAAATACTAAATATGTAGTTTAGTGATTAACGTCCCAACGAACCGAGTGCATTACCAATACGTTTTAATTGAAGAAATAATTAATAACGGATTATATTTGCGTTATATAGTATATGAAATTGAAAAGCATTTTCTTCAAAAAAGAAAAATTTTACACGCCGTCACTGCTTTCATATTCCAAGAAATGCTAAGATGTAAACAAAGTTTGTGTGCAAGGAAACTTCGATCAAAATGTACATTTCATAACTTTAATTGAAATGTATTCTTTATTAATATTAGCTACAGTAGAACTACAGATAATTAGAATCAGTCTACTTGCCTGAATAACGATTTATTTAGCGGGAACTTGCTTTAGTTTCGGCAACCATCGACAGAACACTTCATGTTTCTTTTCAAATAGTTTATCGCATGAATCACAAACAAATTTTACACGATCTGAATTATATATTAGTTAATTTATTTTATTAAAGTCTTCACGGACACTAACTAAAACACAATTCGACAAATTTTGCCTTAAACACTGCATGAAACGCATGAAACACTGTAGCACGGTCAACACGGTTGTAAACAAACTTGACAAACTGGTATTCTTCAGTCTCTTTCGTTTGACAATTTTATCGCTTGCATCTCACTTCCTCTACAAACCATTTTCAACCTTTCTCCTTCTCATAAAAAATTACGCTCATACACACGAATTTTACTGGTATCACCACCGCTTGGGCTGAAGCCCCGATCACAATGCATCCGTTCCGTTCCGTCACGATCCAATCCGTTCCGTTATGTCAAAATATCACTGCTGCCCACAATGCTCGGTTCGGTTATGTCAGTGGATTGTTTACGAATACGTGTAGCACTTTCTTCATTTTACAATGTCGGAGTTTTTAGAGATGCTAGAATTGTTTTTTCATATATACTTGTTGTTCCGCTTTAATAAACTCCTCGTCGTCCATTTTTCCAATACATATTTTGTTCGTTACTTTACTAAGTTCTCAACTGTCACTTCCGAGAAATGAGGTTAGGTAATCCGTAAAAGTTGAATTTTGGTCAACTCGTCCGTTCGTACCGTTACGACCATTGTGTGCATTTACATGGCAACGATAAAGCAGCACCAGTTTTCGTCTCTGCTTCTGCCGCTGCTTTCATTTAAACAGGCGCCATATGATCCTGTGCTTTCTAGAAAAAATGCTGCCGCTGCAGCTGCTTTCTACTTCTAATGTGTCACGGCCTTAATTCTGGAAAACGACAGATTTTATATTCCCGCCTGCTATGCGGTTTACATTCGATTCCCTTTCACGGCACATGCGATTATTGAAAACATTCAGAAACTGCTTTATCGACACTCCTAATGCCCTAGACACAAGGCACCGTTAACATCGTATTATCTGCCATTTGGCTATTAAATCGACTTAATACGCAATTATTTGACTATTATCTCACTAATTTAATACAATTCCAAAGTCTGTATTAAATTGTGCGACGATATTATTAAAAGCTTGACGCAATGCGACGCATCGAAGAGCTTATGTTTTTTCCCCAGGAACATGTGTTTCGAAATTTGTTGAATGAAATTAAATAATTTATGAAATATAAATTTCAGCAAACGGATAAAACGTGTAAAAAAGGAGTTTTGTGGGCCATGTCTGACGAGCAGAAGCTGAAAGATGTTTGAAGGGACAGTTTCGCAGACTTCAGGCAAGCGAAACACCACCCTCCACGTTTCAAAGAAAGCTTCAGACTTAATCTATATTAAATATTGCCGTGTGTCTAGGGCATTAAAAACGTCGTGCGTTTTACGTGTATTTGAAACCACATTTTAAGGCAAAATTATAATACTGTAAACATGAGAGACTACCATCTCAAATTTCTTTTTATTTATTTCCAATTACTTTCTGAAAAAAGTTTAAAACGCGACTACAGTGCAACACGCTTATAAAGTGCACTTTTACAACGTACTTTCGGTTATAAAGTACTTTTTTCAATCCATGCACAAATGTGAAAAGTTCTTGTATTTTTGCACGGATATAACTTACCCTTTTATAACGTACATATTGGTTATAACGTACCCTAGCACGCGAGTTCTTTATAAAGTACAAAATATTAATTCGATCTGTTAACGATCGAATTGAAAATAATGTCAAGGATAATTTTCATTCGTATATTGCGACAGCCTCCTCCTTTAAAATAAGCCCTATTTCATTATTCTAGGATAAAAATTACATGACATATGATTTTTCAAACAGGTCTCGGACGAAAACTTTGCGAAAACTTACTAACGTACTATAACTAACTAAAAAAAAAAAATTAGATAGAAACAAAAAAATTAAACTCTATTTTTTTTACTAACTCTTCAAGTACATAATACAAAATTTTTCAAAAGAATACACAATGGTAAGGTACAAAATTTCGCCGAAATTTTTTTGGCGATTTTTGATGGAATGAACCAATAGGTAAGTAGTTGGTAAATAAACTAGAGAATCCATTTTAATTTTGCTGAATATTTTCATTCTATCTCAGTTAAAAGTCTACAATTTTGTATTATAAATTTATGGACTCTATTCTTTAATAAAGAAATTTTTTTTATAAATGGATCAACTTTTTTCCATTTGTAGTTTATAACGTATTGTACTACCGGTTATAACGGTCTACTTGTTGTGGTCCCCACGAGGTACGTTATAACCAGGTTGCACTGTATTTCATTGCGGTTTTCAACTATCAAATTTTCGAGAAAGAAAATGGTTCACGCGTTTTCAATCACGCTTATTCTGAATAACGACGGATTTGTTATTCACGCCGACACTGCGGGTCACATTCGTTTCCCATTCCCGATACAAAGCTATTAATGGCCTCGTATATACCGCAATCGTTAATACGTATTAAACTGTTCTCGATATTAAGTTAATACGATTGCCGTTCATACCACCTGAGCGTAGATAATTCATTTTGCTTTAAACGTCATATGTGAAGTTGACATGCAGGTGAAATGCCACATGTTAACAATCCTATTGGTAAATACCTTGGATGAACTGTATGATTTCCCTTTTTTCTAGACTATTGGGTGCAAATACCTGCTATATACCTGTGCGTCGCACAGTGGGGCGTTTGCACGATCTAGCTGGCCAAAATTATTTATATTATCAATTCATCTTAAAATAAGGTATTATTTAGTTATTATTCAGTAATAATAATATTCGAACATATTTTCTGGAAAAATTTTTTTTTGTGAAAAATTAATATATAATTTTCTTGGTGAATGTTTTCACATCACATTTTTAACTGAAAATACTATTATATAATAGTTTTCCGGTTAAGGTATGTACCATTTGATTTTTTTTTTGTAACGTTTCGGACTAAAGTGACATTTGTGCAAGGCCTTTACCAAGGATTGAGTCCTTTATCCTTGCTAATGCAGTTATGACACTGGCTATTTTTGCGGCTTTAAAGCGGCTAGTAAATCCAAATGGAGAGGGATAGAAGATGTAACATACAATTTAGACTTTGGTGCGAGAGAGACAGTCCGAATAGTATAAATCCAGTACTGTCAAAAACTAGCCGCAACATAGCCGGCAACATAGCCGCAAAATAGCGTATTCGAGCAATGTTTCGCAACATTCTAGCACTTAATTCAAGAATGGGCAACATTTCTAGCAGCTACTGGATTGTTTTTGACAGTTTGTGATATTGCGACATTTCTCAGCTGTAAAGGTGTGTTTTTACAATTTAATTTAAAAATTGTTGTCTAAAGAAGGCGACATAATCGGTTGAAACGGGACCTCCTTAGCACTAGGGAAGGATGTGGCAAAGGATATTTATATCGTCAGCGTATGCTGATAATAGTGTGGTTTTGAATAGTGGTGTCCCATGTGGTGTCCACTGTGCTTTTTCGGATAAACACAATGGGAGTAGCTCGTTTCACACTGCACGGTTTGCGCCGTACGGTTTCTCGCTGTACGGTTTCTCGCTGTACGGTGGGTAAATTTTTTAGTGGCGCGGAGAGTACGGTCCCTTTCATATTGCTAAGCCGGCCACCGTGTGGCAGCCGTCCGCCGTGTGGCAGCCGTCCGCGCCTCTGCAACCCACGGCGACCCGTTCAATAGGAAAGGGACCGTACTCTTCTTAACGCCTCTAAAAAAATTACCAACCGTGCAACGAGGAACCGTATGGCGTAAACTGTGCAGTGTGAAACTAGCAACTAGCCCATGTTCCGTTTGGAAGCTCGGAACTTGTAATTCAGTGTTCGTCATTGTGAGTCTCGTTAGTCGGACTGATTTTGCTGGAATTCAATAATTTACCCTCCTTTCAATACTGTCACATGTTTGTTTCAAATCTACGAAAAGATTTGGTTCCGCGTTTTACTATGTCTCGTCTTGTCGTCCAGTTTTTGCATTTTGTCATTATGGTACTTGCTTTGCGTTCGCCTGCTGAATTTTTTTGCAAATCGGTGGTTGTTTTTCCGCGTCAGAGGAGTTTCTTGTGTGAACCTTCACTGGAGAAGAAACTTTTAAAGTGGTTGGATAGACCAGGAGCTGGAAGTGTGTTTCGGATAGTACGTATGGTAGACGCTCGGTTGATGACAAAACCGCTCTTTCGGATCTAATCCAACCCTCTTTTAAAATGCCTTCCCCAGTGAAACCTTTTTAACTGTCATGTCCTCAATGCCAGTAGCCAGGGCACCGATCGATTGCAGTAAGTAGGGATTTTTGTGTCCGTTTTTCGGACAAGAAACTCCTCTGACGCCGAAAATACTCCTCCCTCATGCGCACATAACATAGAACATAGACATATGTAGAACATAGAAAAAAAAATAAAAAACAACATATTGGTTTAGTGTTATATATTCCATAAAACCACTATGATTCTTATCTGACGGTTGGCATATTTCATATTTATTATACAGGCCTATTCAGGATCAGAGTCTCATATCAAAAAAGTCTCAATTAATTCAAAATTCTTACAAAATTGAGACGCTCGACCTACTTTGTGACTTGTGACTCGGTCCTGAATAGGCCTGATAATCTGCTTGCTGCCCAGTGCTCCAATAGAGTGAGAAAACAGAAGTTCTGTTTCTTTGCTTTGCCATTCTGCTGATGATGGGAACTGAAAAAAATTCGATTGTCGTATTCGCGGTGAACGTGCCTAAAAAAAATTTGAATTTTTCTTTTAATAAAAATAAAAACGGTCCTTTTCAGGAACACCAAATATTTCACCTAAAGAGTAATGAGAATATAGTATTCATCTTTGTAGTGTTAAGTCGAACATATGCATTGTAAATTTTTTCCAAATAAAGGCAAATAAAAATCCATTCCATCCACATACCTTTACAGAATCGGAAGTTGAGTGAGCTTCGCATAATTCTTCGGAAGGAAGATCGTGAATTAAAATTTGACAAAAAATTCGGATTGGGGCAGCTACGTATTTATAAGGAAAACATCTTCTTCTCAATATAACGACAAATATAGATTCAGAAAATTTTTATTAAGTAAAAATAGTTAAAAATTGTAGACTTAGTTATTTGAATTGACAATAAATGAACTTGAAGTTGACAGCTATTTGCTGGAAATCCTCTCGTGATCATGGCCCGTGACACCTTCAACGATTGCCATCATATCGATGATTTCGCCGAGTGTAGAGTGCCGCTGAATTTCCTTTTAAATGCTCGGCCCGTTCCATTATCCGGTGATTTTCCTTCGCAGACGATCGCGAAATTCGTGGTCCGAGCTACATATCTAGAATTTATTAACAGTTCACGGATGTTTGCCGACGTTTAATTTTTAAAATTTTTGCCTTTGCTTATTTGCAGCAGCTCCAAAATGCACTTTTCGTAGTTTCACTTGCAGTCTTCGGCCACTGGTGTCGTACTCCACAGCCCTCACGTAAATCTCCTTCGCCGAGTGTAGAGTGCCGCTGAATTTCCTTTTAAATGCTCGGCCCGTTCCATTATCCGGTGATTTTCCTTCGCAGACGATCGCGAAATTCGTGGTCCGAGCTATCTAGAAATTATTAACAGTTCACGGATGTTTGCCAACGTTTAATTTTTAAAATTCCTACCTTTGCTTATTTGCAGCAACTCCAAAATGCACTTTTCGTAGTTTCGCTTGCAGTCTTCGGCCACTGGTGTCGTACTCCACGTCCCTCACCCGCTCATGTTTCGCACCATAGAGATATTCACTTTCGCACAGCTTTTAATTGATTAAATTTTATTTTAATTAACAAATTACAAACGCGAACCGTATGTTAAATTGCGTGGAACAAATTATATTCACATCGCGAATAAAAATTTTACATTTATTTACCTGACAGATGAAACGATCACAGCAGTCTTCTCATTCTCTCATAATCGAAGTCGCCTTGTCGCACGATTGGCTACTATTGCACTTTTATTGCACTTAAGAATAGCCAAAAAATAGCCAGTGTCATAACAGCATAAAGGAATATTCAAAATACAAATATTTCGAATTTCCATTATCAACACAAACTGTTATAAAATCTCACTGGGCAGATATTGGCAGAAAATTTTTGTGACTACTTAAGAATGAATATTTGACCTTCATATTGACATATAAATTTTGACGGAGTCGTACGGACTTATATAACTTTTTCAATTTTGAAAATGTAACTTTTCCAAAAAATAGATTTCAAATAATACCAAAATTTAAAACTATCTAGTTCAAATACCATATATCCTTGAAAAACCATAAATGGTAAAAATCAAGTACATACCTGCTACTTCAATATCCACTTTTTCTTAATTTTCCTTTAAAATCACGAAAAAGTTATGTGATCACAGTTAGTTTTTAAGATAGATTTTTCCGTTACAAATGATCTTTTACAAATGGCTACTTTGAACTGAGCCCACGGCTTTCATAGTAAATGCAGAGGTCTGTTCAAGATTTCTGCTATAGCTGCTATTTAGCTGCTTTTGTGTCTCGACTAACAATCATTCCGATACATAGCCAAGACACAAAAGCAGCTAATAGCAGCTATAGCAGAAATCTTGAACAGACCTCAGGTAAAAAAAACCTTCTTGAAACTCCCTAATTGGTTAAGATAATTCGTACATAAAATGCTAGTTAACATTTACATGTTTGGAAAACCGAATTAAGACCAGCTAGATCGGGCAAACGCCCCACTGTGGTCGTTCGCTGTACGCAAAACGTTTGAAAGCTTTTAGCTCTCAAGCTTTTTGAGCTATTAAGTTGATTTTTTTTTGTTGATAGACTGAGCAGACATCTTCATGTAGCCAGCTTTTCCGTGGTGGTTGAAAAAGGAGAAAACCTTAAAAATAGGTGATTGTTAAAAAAGCCCGTGGAAGTGAAAAGATATTCGATATCTGATCAGACATGAAAGATATTGCGGAATTCATGAAAAAGTATACAACCTCTTTACACCGCCATAGGGGTCGATTTTCAAAAAATCTTGAAAACTCTTTCCAGGTATTCATATGAAGAATCCGTAAAATAAAAACGAATTCAATATTTGGAAAGACCTAGTAAATATGACGAAAATCGTGAAAACATGTGCATTTTATTTTCACTGATCATTTATTTTACCCCCTCCCCCCTTTCTAACGCCAATGGATATTCGAATTTTTTTATCAGAATTACTTTTATAGTTGATTTACATATACGTACCGAGTTTCAACTTCCTAGCATAAGTCGTTCTAAAGTTAGGAACAACACCCCCTACCCCCGTACCATAACCTACCACTAAAAAAAAAAATTTTCTTTTCGCGACCTGCAGTAGCGGTACATTTGCATCCGCATGCACATCCGCATTGATTATTGCGGATGCGGGTGCGGATGCAGATGTCCAAATCCATGCGGAAGCTCCGCAATTGCGGATGCGGATGCAGAAGCTCCGCAATTGCGGATTCGGAAGCTCCGCAATTGCGGATGTGGATGCGAATATTCGCAACATCCCTGATAGGTACATACTAAAATGTTTGATTAATAGAGAAAATCGAAATTTTAAACGTACGAGAATTTTGTGTGCGGTACGCGGATTTTCACAGACCTCCCCCATCCCGGAATATGATCCAATTACATAGTTCATATGTTACACCCTATTCTAACCGCTTCCCGAACTTTTTGTTAGGTTTTCAGTCACATAGTAACATACACCGCGAATTGAACGCGTTCCGAACTTCTACCGGAAAAATAATAAAGTTGCGCCGAGATATCATCGCCACCTACTTAGACCCTCGCTTTAAACACATGTTTTTTACACCAATGACGGGCGAAAAGACCAAAGAAGATATTTTGAAGATGACAAATACTGAGGGTGATGTTTCAAGTTCTTTTAATTCTGGAGAGGCTAAGAGAATGAGTTCCTCGGAAAAAGATGCGGAACAACCAGGGAAGTCCGGCACGGTCAGAAATCCATGTGTTGTGTTTTAGGCCTTGGAAGGAATTATTTTGACTTGAGAAAGTCAAAATAATTGAAGGGAGAAAGAAGGTTCGGGACAGAAGGGCCAATTCCACCTAAGTCCGAATTGGTGTCTGAGTTCAGCTGGTGCGACGCTCTTGCTGGCGGCCGGGACTAGCTACGGCAGTGTGGGGGGGGGGGGGGGGTACTTGCTTGAACTCAGGCCATTAAACCCTAGGACTGTACAACAAAAATTGTAAGCGCCGACTTATCCAAGGGTAGGTAAAAATTGGGATTATTTTCCCAATTGGTCGTGAAAGACCAAGAAGCGGTTGGATGGCGCGGCTCCGCGATTTGTCAGGGCGCTCTGGTGTCAATAGTGCCCTGCTCTGCCCACCCTACCTCAGCCACGACTGTCCTTAAAACATTTTTCGCGTCGTGGCCCCTTATTGAGGTTCGGGGCAGAAGGGAGCTAAACGCTCGGGTTCATCCTACTTGATCTTCTAGCCGCTAATCCGCATTTTAGAAACAAATATAATAAAAACCATGATACCAAACAAAAAAAAAACCGGGCGAGGAAATGAGAATATGCAGGAAAAAAAATTAAATTAAATTTTGCAAATAAATAAAAAAAATAATTCGGCAACACTCACCTCATTTTTTTTTGTTGTTTTCCCGCTCTCTCTGCTTATAGGTATTCAGATTTTTGGATTCTTTCAATTTATTTATTATAATGATTCTTTAGTTTCATTTTAGCTTATTACCTGTCCGTTTTGTGCTGTCGTTATGTCGTTTTAATACCTATTTATTCGTTATATTATACATCTTTTAGGTATAATTTATGTATCCCGTAGTATATTTTTATTTATTCTTGGTTTGTATATTTATATTTTAATTAATCCGTATGTATAAATTTTTTTATTCGTTCATGGTTTGTATATTTATATTTTAATTAATCCGTATGTATGAATTTTTTTTATTCGTTCAAGGTTTGTATATTTATATTTTAATTAATCCGTATGTATAAATTTTTTTATTCGTTCATGGTTTGTATATTTATATTTTAATTAATCCGTATGTATAAATTTTTTTATTCGTTCATGGTTTGTATATTTATTAACGCGCACAATCAATCAATCGCTCTCCTGATAATTCAGCCTTTTGGTCTTATGTGACCGACAACAATGAAAGCAAAACCGACGCCGACGAACGTTTGCTTTCCGTTCAGTTTCAAGGATATCTTTTTCGGCTGTTACATTTAGCTACGTCTACTCCTTCGAATTTAACTAACTGCAATATGCAATCGGTTTGTCGTAATTTATTTATCGGAATTCTCGCGACAGTGACATCGAGAACGGCGAACATACGAAAATGTCAATTTGCCGAATGAAACGTCGTACTAAAATCGTCTGTCGGCTGGTACTCTTGTGGCGTTAGACACGACACACAAAATCAAAAGGGGCCGATTGATGCTGGGCGTCTCTTCTCAGGATTCCACTCGGCAAAATTGGTTATGTTAGCTTCTACAAGCAAGCGGCCGGCAGGCTGGCAGGCAGGTCGTCACGACAGCCGCTACAAATAGCTCCTAATTGCGCTCAAAACTAGGTCAACTACAACGGCATTAGCGCTGGACTTCGTTGTTTGTTTGGCTGCAGGCCACTCATGTCACCTCACCACATCGCCAAAATCAAACGAATAAACTCAAAATTTAATTAAAATGCCAAGAATTTCGCAGATTAACGTTCCGCCGATTCGTCTCGTTTCTCGAATTCTTTGCACGCGTAACTAGGCGAATTATTCCTCCTTTCAGGATGCGCACAAAAAAAGCAAACACGAAGAAAAATGACTTGTTGAAAAGTGGACAAAGTAGAATGCAAATGCACGAACACGACGATACGGAACCAAAAAAAAACCCCGCACGCTGTCGTTTTTTCCAGCTTGTCTTCTTTTCTTTTCCGATTTCCGGCCTCTCCCAACACAAGCTCTTCTTTCCTGTCACCGTACACGGTGAAGTTGGTGACAGTGGAGCTGATGCGATCATAATTCATCGCAGAGTTGAAATATGATCGCAACAGCTCCACAGGGACTTTTTATTTTTTCTTACTGCGGCGACTCAACAACATAGGCGGTTCGCCGTTGGTTTCCCAACGCCGAACCGACTAAAGAAAGTCGCCGTGCTGAGTCTCGTGCGCACGACTGAGTGCCGGGCATTAGGTGTTGGCGCCCCTCGGATCACTGCCTAAGATCCTTGGAGTGGAAGATCCCCACACGTTTGCCTCCTAGATCCTCCAATTCGTATCGTGAGTTGCCTAGCACACGACGAATCCTGCACTTGAGGAACTTCTTCGCCAGCTTGGCATTATAATTCTGCGCGGCTGTGGACAAGGAAAAGTTTCTACGGAATACCTCCTGTCCTACACAAAATTGTGTTTTAGCGGCACGCAGATTATAACGCCTGCTGCTGTCCTCATGTGCGACCCTTATTTTCGTCTGCACCAGTTGTCTCACGATAGGAATTCCCTCTCGAGGTCGAAGCTGTACATTTGACTCTCCCAACGCTCGCAAATGCTTCAGCAGTTCGTAGTCCTTCCCGTGCAACATCATGTGATTCCCAAACAAAACCTGATAAGGAGAAAATCCAGTGGCTTGGTGGAGTGAGCTACGAAGAGCACATCCAATTTTGCTTAGACTCTCATCCCATCGTGTTTGGTCATCCGTGATGAATGCTCGAATTCCGGCCAGGATGGACTGATTGACACGCTCCGAAGCATTCGCTTGCGGTGAGTAGCTCGGGGTGTACAGGTGTTTAACTCCGTATTTGTTCAGCATGGTGTTAAACACATTCGACCTAAATTGAGAGCCGTTATCGGAGAGGATTGTCTCAGGTGTTCCAAACGTATGGAAGACCTGCCCCTCCAAGTAGTTTGTGATCTCTTCAGCAGTGATCCGCCCCAAAGGATGTAGAAGTGGGAACTTGGTGAAGTGATCCAAGACGATCAAGATAGCGATCTTACCCCGTTTGGTACGCGGATATGGTCCAAGCACGTCGATGTAAAGGTGCTGGAATGGCTGATCTGTCTGGAAAGGTTCTCCCATTGGCGCTCGTAGAGGTCTGTTCGGGGACTTTGTCTCTTTACAAGTGTCGCACGCCAGAACGTAGGTGCGTACTTGTGTAGCCATTCCGGGCCAGTACAAAAATCGCCTGACTCGCTCTAGCGTTTTGGCATAACCACCATGGACCGTGGTGTCTGCCTCGTGCGCCTGAGCGATCGCAGCTGACGTAAGACTTGATGGAATCCATAATTTCCAGGCTCTGTCTTCAGCAATCGGGCCACCGTTGTGAGGCTCTGTGCGCTTATACACGAAGCCGTCTCTCACGCATACGTCAGGAAGCCGATCGGCGTTCGCATCAACAGTGGACACTAATTCTTTGTATTCTTTGCCAGAGAATTCTGGAGAATCCATGTCCACCATCGGTGCCACGTCGATCAGCGCAGTTAATCCCTCTTCGTATACACGAGAGAGAGCGTCGGGTACAACGTTCAGGCTCCCTCGTCGGTGCTCGATTGTGAAGTCGTAACCTTGGAGTTTTAAACTCCATCTTGCCAACCGTCCTTGTAGGTCTTTCTGCGACATGAGCCATTTGAGACTTGCGTGATCCGTAATGATTTTGAACGCAGTCCCTTCTACATAGGCTCGAAATTTTTTCACGCTCAACACAGCTGCATAACACTCGAGTTCGGTTACGCTGTAGTTGCGTTGAGCGGAAGTGAGTTTCTGTGACATATACGCCACTGGAGATTCCGATCCGTCGTCGTTTTCCTGAAAGAGAACGCTACCCACACCTGATTTACTGGCGTCGCACTGGATTACGAAAGACCTCTTAAAATCAGGATTGATTAATAAGGGGGCTTTCGTCAACAAGTCTTTCACTAATAGGAAGGAAGTTTGTGCCTCTGTAGTCCAAGCAAACTGGTTGGACTTCTTTAGAGTGTCTGAAATTGGTGAAACAGTCGCAGCAAAGTTGGGAACGAATCGTCGATACCAGACTGCCATACCAAGAAAGCGTCGAACTTGACGTGCGGACTTAGGCGAAGGGTAATCGACGATGGCTGAAATTTTGTTGGGATCAGTTTTCAGGCCTCCTTCTCCAACGATGTAACCGAGATATTTCACCTCTTTCAGACAAAACTTGCTCTTGTTGACGTTAATGGTCAAGCCAGCCTTTCGCAAACATTCTGCGACTTCTGCCAATAAAACCAGATGTGAATCGAAATCCTCAGAAATTAACAGCAGATCGTCCAAATATACGAATACCTGCTCCTTCAGCTCGGGTAGGATGACTTTGTCCATCAAACGACACATCCTTTGCGGCGCGTTGCATAACCCAAAAGGCATGCGAGTGTAGTGATATAGAGGCCGGCCAGGAATGGTAAACGCTGTATACTCCCTGGATTTGTTCTCGAGAGGAATCTGCCAAAAGGCGTCTTTGAGGTCCAGGCTAGTAATAAAATTGGCTCGCGGCAAACGACTTAAGATACCATCAATGTGTGGTAATGGATAAGCATCCTTCTTCGTCACACTATTGACTTTGCGCGAGTCCAAACATAACCTGACCTTGCCTGGCTTCCTCACGAGAACCACAGGCGAGCTCCATGCACTCTGGCTGGTCTCTATAACGCCAAGTGCCCTCATGCGATCGATCTCGTCATATAAGAGTTTTTGGATCGCAGGAGACACAGGATAATGTCGCTGTTTGATGGGACTTGCATCACCAACGTCTATACTGTGTTGTTCGACGTTGGTCACACCGAGTCCGTATACTTCGTATGATGGAAATTTGGACTTTACCATTTCCAACCTCTTTACATCTGTGGGCGTTAAATGGTGGGCATCCGGAGCTATCAGTTGCGATGCAGTATCGGGAGTATCGACCGCGTTGATAATGCTAGGAGCTAGTTGGAATGATCGCCAGAAATCTACCCCTAGGTACAATTTCTGCGACAGGCTCGGCACTATATACAAGGTAATGGGTTTGGTAATACCACGAAAAGTAATATCGGTGTTTACCGTTCCCAAAACTTTCTGTGCAGCACCATCAGCGGTCTTCACCTCTTGACAGACCGGTCGATAATTCACCTGTGCATCTTGGAGGCGTTGTAAAGCGTTTGCCCCCAGGCAACTGATGCTCGCCCCACTATCGAGGAGTCCTTCAACGTCCACTCCGTACAAGGATACCATGGCGTACGGACGTATGTCCAACGGATTGGTAATGATGGTAGAGAGAATCGCTTTCTTTTTTTCACGCACCATCCTCCAGAACATACGAAGGCGCAAGATGGACTTCCTGCGACCGGATCCACTCGTTAGTGCCGATACCTGATCAACACTTGCGATAGGAGTAGGCGCAAAAATTCGCTCTCGAGCCTCCATATATTCCTTTAGCCGAATGTGGTATGGCTTGAGAGGATGGTGGGAATGTCGTCTTGGATGTTCTTTTGCGATAAGGGCTTCTTCAGGCCGGGAAACAGCCGGCTCCGTTTTATCGCTTGGTCTCGTTAATAATTTGACGTGCGGAGTGTTGATCTTCGATGAAATGGGTTTGGATGCTTTTACGTTAAAAGGATGAGAATTGGGTTCTGGAAATGTTGTAGGTAGGAATGAATTAGCAACGAGAGAAAAAAAAATGAACCCTCACGTTCCGCAACCTTTCCCCTCCCCTCAGTATGCAGAACAAATCGCGAAGCCGATCCTGACCTTTCCCGACCCATTGGGAAAATCTGGATCGCGATGTAAAAAAAATATGCAACAAAAAAAAATTTGGAGAAAAATTAGCAAAGTGATCAAAAATCAAAAATTAGCAAAAAAAAATATTTGAGTAAAATGTTTGTCAAAAGACTTATAAAAAAAATTAAGTTACAAAAAAAAAAACTCTACGTTATTTAAAAAAAAATCTACGTTAAACAGGGAACTCTAAAAGGATGGATAAGGATATAAGGTACCTTACCGAAATTTCAGCGATAGTTCCTATCACCAAACTCACCAATGTCCCACAAGTATTGCTCCCAACTGTCTGACGACACGCCCGCCAAGACAGGGCATGCCCAGCTCTCAGTTGGGTACTTGCAAGACAGAAGTGGAATGATTCAAGTACTAAAGCTGACCAACTCACATCACATCAGTCTCATATGCAGACAATGCTTCCCTTTTCTTATGGAGCCGAATTGGCGCCAAAAGGGTTGCCAAAACGGTTCGTCGATAAGAAAGTTCCACATTGCCCACACAAAAGTCAGATGCAATGTTTTGCTGTGGAGAAAAAAAATCGACAAAGCTAGTACACTTGGTCTGTTGCCGTTCAGGCGAAAATACTGTCGCAGAACGACGAAATTTTAGACCTTTTGCCCATCAACTTTTTTTTGCACGGAATTTTTCCGAACTCGCGCGTGTTGATAGGCTACGCTTTGTGCACGTAGCGTAGCTGAGGCTAGCCCCACGTTGGGCGCCATTTGTTGCCTTGGAAGGAATTATTTTGACTTGAGAAAGTCAAAATAATTGAAGGGAGAAAGAAGGTTCGGGAAAGAAGGGCCAATTCCACCTAAGTCCGAATTGGTGTCTGAGTTCAGCTGGTGCGACGCTCGTGCTGGCGGCCGGGACTAGCTACGGCAGTGTGGGGGGGGGGGGGTACTTGCTTGAACTCAGGCCATTAAACCCTAGGCCTGTACAACAAAAATTGTAAGCGCCGACTTATCCAAGGGTAGGTAAAAATTGGGATTATTTTCCCAATTGGTCGTGAAAGACCAAGAAGCGGTTGGATGGCGCGGCTCCGCGATTTGTCAGGGCGCTCTGGTGTCAATAGCGCCCTGCTCTGCCCACCCTACCTCAGCCACGACTGTCCTTAAAACATTTTTCGCGTCGTGGCCCCTTATTGAGGTTCGGGGCAGAAGGGAGCTAAACGCTCGGGTTCATCCTACTTGATCTTCTAGCCGCTAATCCGCATTTTAGAAACAAATATAATAAAAACCATGATACCAAACAAAAAAAAAAAACCGGGCGAGGAAATGAGAATATGCAGGAAAAAAAATTAAATTAAATTTTGCAAATAAATAAAAAAAATAATTCGGCAACACTCACCTCATTTTTTTTTTGTTGTTTTCCCGCTCTCTCTGCTTATAGGTATTCAGATTTTTGGATTCTTTCAATTTATTTATTATAATGATTCTTTAGTTTCATTTTAGCTTATTACCTGTCCGTTTTGTCCTGTCGTTATGTCGTTTTAACACCTATTTATTCGTTATATTATACATCTTTTAGGTATAATTTATGTATCCCGTAATATATTTTTATTTATTCTTGGTTTGTATATTTATATTTTAATTAATCCGTATGTATAAATTTTTTTATTCGTTCATGGTTTGTATATTTATATTTTAATTAATCCGTATGTATGAATTTTTTTTATTCGTTCAAGGTTTGTATATTTATATTTTAATTAATCCGTATGTATAAATTTTTTTATTCGTTCATGGTTTGTATATTGATATTTTAATTAATCCGTATGTATGAATTTTTTTATTCGTTCATGGTTTGTATATTTATATTTTAATTAATCCGTATGTATAAATTTTTTTATTCGTTCATGGTTTGTATATTTATATTTTAATTAATCCGTATGTATAAATTTTTTTATTCGTTCATGGTTTGTATATTTATTAACGCGCACAATCAATCAATCGCTCTCCTGATAATTCAGCCTTTTGGTCTTATGTGACCGACAACAATGAAAGCAAAACCGACGCCGACGAACGTTTGCTTTCCGTTCAGTTTCAAGGATATCTTTTTCGCGTCTCTTCTCAGGATTCCACTCGGCAAAATTGGTTATGTTAGCTTCTACAAGCAAGCGGCCGGCAGGCTGGCAGGCAGGTCGTCACGACAGCCGCTACAAATAGCTCCTAATTGCGCTCAAAACTAGGTCAACTACAACGGCATTAGCGCTGGACTTCGTTGTTTGTTTGGCTGCAGGCCACTCATGTCACCTCACCACATCGCCAAAATCAAACGAACAAACTCAAAATTTAATTAAAATGCCAAGAATTTCGCAGATTAACGTTCCGCCGATTCGTCTCGTTTCTCGAATTCTTTGCACGCGTAACTAGGCGAATTATTCCTCCTTTCAGGATGCGCACAAAAAAAGCAAACACGAAGAAAAATGACTTGTTGAAAAGTGGACAAAGTAGAACGCAAATGCACGAACACGACGATACGGAACCAAAAAAAAACCCCGCACGCTGTCGTTTTTTCCAGCTTGTCTTCTTTTCTTTTCCGATTTCCGGCCTCTCCCAACACAAGCTCTTCTTTCCTGTCACCGTACACGGTGAAGTTGGTGACAGTGGAGCTGATGCGATCATAATTCATCGCAGAGTTGAAATATGATCGCAACAGCTCCACAGGGACTTTTTATTTTTTCTTACTGCGGCGACTCAACACATGTTTAAAAAACGATCTTGCCATGATGCTGGCTGGATTCATCAAGTGAAGATGAGAGCCAAGAAACATTAGAAAATCGTAGCGCTGATGCTGTAGGCAAGAACGAATTGCTATCTTACCGCAATAGAAAAATAATCAATATATTTAAATGATAATCCACCTAAATGGCGGAGCGTTCATCAAGAAGAATTGAAAATGCTATCAACAATAGCGCGCAGATTATTATCGCCATCACCAGCGAGTGTTCCTAGTGAACAGTTGTTCAGTAGCGCGGGTTTAATTTATGAGTCTCAGCGGAACAGACTGGAACCTGAAAAGGCGGCGATATTACTTTTTATAAAACATTATGCACCAATTTTTAACTTTAAATACTAAATATCTAATTATTTAATAAAAATATAAATGATATCTATCTTTTGATCTTATTTTTGCATGCATACAAAGTTCCTTAAAAATCGTAATCGTTCAAAAATTCGCATTTGCATCCGATGTTAAGAAATCTGCATCCGCAACATCCCTAGTACCTATGTCTGGTATGATGAAGTTATCTAAAAGATTGCAGTATTACGAAATTTTATGATTTTCGAAGTTAGCTAGTAGGAATAAAATAAAAAAAATACATCAGGTAGCATTTTGCGATGTTATACCATTTTGCTTCATGCTTGTGTAAATAAACGACATTTAAAAAATTTTTGAGCAAGCATTTTCGTCACTGGAATCATTTATTCATTCATATACGAGTATATTTATAAAATTATTATATTGTGGGAGGCGGTGACCAGCTGGAGCAAAATCGCACAGGAGACCATATCAAACAGATCTTATTCTGAATTGAGAACGCAATAAATCTTATTTTTTAATCGTTAGGCAAAATCACGGTCTTACATACAGGTCTGGAAACAGCCGTGGTGGGGGTAGACACACGATCGTGATTGTAATAATCAATGACGTACATAAACAGCCCAAATCGGGCTTAGGCCTCGAAGTTGTGAGTTACTTCATTACGAGACCAACGTAACACTAGGAGGTGAAGTTGTCAGCTACACGCTCGTCCGTGGTTATTATCACTCCGATTTTAACCCAGGTACTTATATACAGCTGAGTGAAGTGGCCATGGTCAGTCCGGCACCACCAAAGCTACGATATACTAGGTGTGTTTTTTATTCCTGGTTAAAAAGCCCAAATACAAAACACTCGCGGTTACCAATTTACGATATTAAAGCTCCATGCCATTTTCGCATGTGCAGCTGGCAGCACTACGAGTTAAATGATACGAGATGGCGCTTGTCAATTTCAAAACTTTCAATAAACGGAAATTTATTATTTAAAATTAAATATTTTTAGTGACGAAATGGATAGGGAAGAAATAGAACAAGTAAGTATTGTGAATATCATTACGTGTAGTTCTGCTGAAACACTTTGGCATTCACCCATAGCGCGATCGAATACAAGATCCGTCCGACCGAATTTTCGTTTTTATGCGTAATCCGCTATTTATAATCATTGCAAAATTAGGTACAATTGTTAGTTATAACAGTGTGCAAATGTTCGCAAAAGAAAATCGCGAAAAATTTGTAGTTTAATAGATAACCAAAAAAAACATTCGGTCGGGAAACGACATCATTTGGCATGTAATTAAACTACAAATTGTTAACGATTGTCTATTGCAAAGATTTGCAAAAAGTGATAACTAACGATTGTATCTAATTTTGCAATGATTGTAAGTCGCGCATTGAGCAGAAAAAGGAAAAGTAGGTTCGGGAAATTCCGTCGATCGGATCCTGTATGCCAACACTCAGTGTTGTGGCTGCTAACGGATTTATTGTGTCTGGTTGTCCAGTTTCTTGTCGATTGTACCATGAGCTTGGTTTTATTTTCGTCGACCCGTAACTCGACATCTTTTGCCGATGAATCTTACAGGTTACAGCAACCAGCTGATCGAACTTTGACTTCCTTGTACATTTGTAGGGTTGCAAGTGCACCAAACGGCGAAACTTTAAATATCGTAACAATAATTTTACTTAACCGGAACTTCCCGAAGCTCCGGTCGAGATAACCGCGGTTGAATTGTTGGTATCCGCACTTTTGTTGTTTTGCCGTGCAATTTTTTTGAGCTTTATAGTTAACCGGGAATAAAAAACACACCTAATAATGTCGATTACAGGAATTAAAATTTGATAGTAGTTATTGTAGTACTGTATCGGAATTGGAACTGCATGTTAAGCATGTTTCCATAACTGATTCCTTTGGGTTACAGCTACAAAAGCAGCCAATCTCTTCTTTAAGGTACTGTCTGGCTGGTACTGCCGACAGTCGCAGTCAGTAGGAAGTCCCAACCGCAACTGCTCACCGCGGCTGTTTTGCACTCTCGCTGAAACTGCTCACCGCATCGGTGACTTGCCGCGATGATATTGTTTTCAGTTGCAAATTAACGCGCTGCGAGTTCGGAAAATGGATAACGACTCCACTTTTCAACTAACTCCACTAATTTTTTGTCGTCAGATTCCTTAAGTCCTTTTTTCACATTTTTACTACATCAAACCCTAACTATATAAAAATAAACACGATTAAACACTGAAACAAAAATACTCACAGTTTTTTCTCACTTTTCTCTGCTTACCTCTGAACTGAAATGTGTACTGCACGCAACTGCTCGCTGCTGCACTGGTCACGTAGCAGTCAAGCATCGACAGTCGCGCGGACGAGTCGATGACGTCACAACCGTCAACTGTCGAGCAGTGGCAAACAAACATGACAGCTTGTTTTTGCCTGAAGCAGTAGTCTACTGCCGGCCGTTACTGGTGATCGCAACGGTCGGCAGTTCTAGCCAGACAGTACCTTTATAGTAGGCTTGCGCATTATAGTTCACCATAGTGACCGGGAACGAACTAGGTCCTGATCCATCGCGAACTAGTTCGTTCGTTTAGTTCACTAGTTCATTGGTAAAAAAAAAAAACAAAAAAAAAAAAAAAACAAAACAAAAAAAATTCTAATAATAATAAGAAATAACGACAAATTCAGATTATTAAAAAAGCCAAGAGATGTCATATCATTTTTCTTCTGCACTTATTATAAATTTATTCTTATACATTTCGGCAGAACACAACTTACAAAATATTTCATTACATATTGCTATTTAATATAAATTCATAAATTCATCCTTATACATTTCGATAGAACAGCATTTCAAATAAAAATTCAACAAAATAATTCAAAACAAAAAAAAATTCAAAACATAACTCATACTCATACTCATACAAACAACTTGAAAACAATTAATCTTATTACAATATCACATATTGCTATGTAAAAATATTAGTTTTGACACTTTGCTGGATTTTAGTAATGTCCGGCGCTCATTAATAATTTGTCCTGTTCCCGAGAAAATACGTTCGCACGGCACAGAAGTCGCAACAATACAAAACCGCTTCAAAACATGTTTGTAAAGGTGAGGGTATATTTTCCTCCGTTCATTCCACCACTGTAACGGATCTGTCTTTCTATCCAAAAGTTCTTCCATCAAATATTTATCCAGTTCTCGTATACCAGCCGAAGTATTATTTGTTGGTGTTACAGTTTCACTTTGCTCTACATCAAGTTCATCCCAAACGCATGTTTCTTTCGTTTCATTTTCCGTAGACGTAGAAGGAACAGCGGTGTCTACAACTCGCTCAACAATATCGGGTAAAGTCATCACATCAATTTCATTCCTGAGTCCCCGTATTGCCAATTCGTAGGCTCTCCGATTTTTGAACCCCTTGTCCTTAAATCGAGGGTCTAAAATTGTGCATTCAGCATATAAGACATTGTTCTCGAAATCTTTAAAACGACTCTCCATGCCAGTCTTTAATGATGAATGTAAAGTCATTAATTTTTCATTTTGAGAAGAATATTTTGCGAGAAATTTACAAATTAATTTATTAAAAACTATAACTTTTGATAAGGTAATATTATTTTCTGCGCTAATTTCAACTGTAACGTCGTAAAATGGTTTTAATAGTGGCAAAACTCCCTCTATCACTTCCCAATCGTTTCGATTTATTATAAGATCAGGGCGTAAAAATACAACTGTAGCAATAATAGCGTCCTTCATCTTTACGATACGATTCATCATATCATAGGTTGAATTCCAACGTGTTGGGACGTCTTGTTTCAGCTTTAAGGTCGGAATGTTCATTTGCTTTTGTGTTTCGTTTAATCTGTGAAGAGCTTTTGGGCTCCGTTTGAAGTACTCGACAATACTCTTAATTTTTACTAAAGCATCTGATATGGAGGTTGTCGCCTTTTGCACAACGAGACTTAGAAGGTGAGCATAGCACCCGATTGACCGCCACTCACCTATCCTCACAGCATTTATAATATTAGCTGTATTGTCACTAACGATTTTTTATTATTTTTCATCATTTTTTATCATTTTTATAACTTTTTATTATCCTCCATTCTCCATTCACCATCCTCCATCATCCATCCTCCCACCTCCATCCTCCATCCTCCATTTTCCATTCTCCAATCTCCATCCTCCATCCTCCGTTCACCATCCTCCAGCGTCCATCCTCCATCATCCATCCTCCCACCTCCATTCTCCATTCTATATCCTCCATCCTCCATCCTCCATCCACCATTATCCATCCACCATTCTCCGTCGTCCAACTATAGTTCCTCCCAGTTCGCGAACTATGATGAACGAACTATGAGGAAATATAGTTCCTCTTAGTTCGTTTAGTTCCTTTAGTTCGTTTAGTTCGTTTAGTTCCTTTAGTTCGTTTAGTTCCTTTAGTTCGTTTAGTTCGTTTAGTTCGTTTAGTTCCTTTAGTTCGTTTAGTTCCTTTAGTTCGTTTAGTTCCTTTAGTTCGTTTAGTTCCTTTAGTTCGTTTAGTTCGTTTAGTTCGTTTAGTTCCTTTAGTTCGTTTAGTTCCTTTAGTTCGTTTAGTTCCTTTAGTTCGTTTAGTTCCTTTAGTTCGTTTAGTTCCTTTAGTTCGTTTAGTTCCTTTAGTTCGTTTAGTTCCTTTAGTTCGTTTAGTTCCTTTAGTTCGTTTAGTTCCTTTAGTTCGTTTAGTTCCTTTAGTTCGTTTAGTTCCTTTAGTTCGTTTAGTAAATGTGATGGTGGATGGAGGACTTGTCAAATTAAGATTGAAGATTGCAGATTAAAGACAAAAGACAAAAGATAAAAGATAAAAGATAAAAAATGATGAAAAATGACAAAAAATTATAAAAAATTATAAAAATTATAAAAAATTATAAATAATTATAAAAAATGATAAAAATTGATAAGTAATGATAAAAAATGATAAAAAATAATAAAAAATTGTAAAAACTGATAAAAAAATTATAAAAAATGATAAAAAATGACAAAAAAATGATAAAAAATGATAAAAAATGATAAAAAAATATAAAAAAATTAAAAATATGATAAAAATTGATAAAAAATGATAAAAAACTATAAAAATTGATAAAAAATGATAAAAATTGTTAAAAAATGATAAAAAATTATAAATAATAATAAAAAATAATAGAAAATTAAAAAAATGATAAAAAAAGATAAAAAAATTATAAAAAATGATAAAAAATAAGAAATGATAAGAAATGATAAAAAATTATAAAAGTAATGATAAAAAATAATAAAAAATTGTAAAAAAATGATAAAAAAATGAAAAAAACTGATAAAAAATTATAAAAAATAATAAAAAATAATAGAAAATTTAAAAAAAATTATAAAAAATGATAAAAAAATTATAAAAAATGATAAAAAAATTATAAAAAAATTGATAACAAAAGATAGCAAATGATAAAAAATTATAGAAAATTACAAAAAATTATAAAAAATGGTTAAAAAAATGATAAAGATTGAGGATTGAGGATTGATGATTGAGGATTGAGGATTAAGGATTACGGATAGAGGATTTTGAATGAAGAACGAGGGATTGGGGATGGAAATGAAGAATAGAGAATTTAGAATAGGGGATATAGGATAAAGGATGGTTGTTAAACTTTGATATAATTTGTTTGTGGCAGTGTATTTAGAGTAGCTCACTGTAACTTTGACGTTGGTAGACCTGCCTACTGACATTTCTTCTTGTATGTAATGTGCTAGCCCTTTTTGGGTTTTCTTTTGGTTAGAATTAACTTCCGGCCTGTAAGGTCTCACTTCTTCTACCTTGAGCAGCCATCACGAACCTGTAACTTAAATTGTGCCGAAAATCAAGAAAAATTTACGGAATAAAACTGCAACTAAAACATACATAAATTCGTTTTCTTTCACGCGACCAGTGTACTTGTGCCTAAGAATTTAACATTTTGGTGCCGAAACCCGGGACCTTTGGTGATCTTTAGATCTTCAGTGAGGTGCAACGCGCGCGTGACTGTACTCGCCGATTTACCCATTTAATTCAATTTCCTTCTTTTGAAGAATCATGGCCATGCCATCAAGAGCCGGGTATCGCTGCCAGCTGACAAAAATCGCCAAGGCAGCTGAAGAATACCTGGCATCGGAAGGTTCGGTAATAAACCCTGAAAATTCCGCTTCCTTCGACGCAATCGAAGAAGAACTCGCCGTCTTCCTCGAACGCTTAAAGAGTGTCCGAAACAACCTAAATATTGCAAACGAAGGCATTAGTGCTAACATTAAGGACGAGGATCGCGAACGGGAGTGCGAAGCCATCGCGGAATACGACGACAAGGCGGTGAGTGCGATCGCGCGCATTAACAAACGCCTTGAAAAAATTCGCCGCGTGCAAGGCTTGAGCATGAATTGCGCAAACTCCTGCGAAACACCGCGAAACGTCTGTTCGGTCCGTCTTCCTAAACTAGAACTCAAGCGTTTTACCGGCGATTACAACGAGTGGCAGCCGTTCTGGGATCAATTCCGATCCGCTGTTCATGAGAATCGCACGCTTGGAGGAGCTGAGAAATTCAACTACCTGCAGTCGGTGCTATCCGGCCGGGCGGCTGAAACTATAGCTGGTTTTACACCCAGTGATTCCTGCTACGAGAACGCGATTTCCTTGCTTAGGGAAGAATTCGGTGACACCGAGAAGATTATAGACCGAATTTTACAGCAACTAATGGCGCTCAAGCCGGTCCCGATGAAAAACGATGCCATTGGGCTCCGGAGGCTGTACAACACGGTTACGACGTCCACCAGATCTTTAACAACGCTAGGAGTTCCAGCTACGCATTATTTGATAATGCTAAAATCAATTCTTCTAAAATGCTTACCCTCAGAAACACGAGTGGGCTTCCATCGATCTTATGACGACGCCCTGGAAGAAGAAACCGTAAGTAAAAATGAAATTAACTCAGATGCAGACGGCGAAAGCTCTATAGGCTTCAGAGGTGACAAACAGGTGGAAGCCTTGCTTCGCTATTTGAAACGGGAGGTGGATTCGCTTGAAAGATCTGCGTTTGAGCAGCCTACCTTAAAAAGAGTCACTCTTCCTCGATTTGCTTCGTATGCAACTGCTGAACCCAGCAACAAGGGGTGCGAATTTTGCAAGGAAACACATCATTCCCCTTTCAAATGCAACACTCTATTGCAAAAATCGCCATCAGATCGTTTCGCTGCCGTGAAGGCGTTAAATCTGTGTATAAACTGCCTAAAAAACGGACATACCGTTAGAACATGCAAGTCACGTGGGTGCCAACATTGTGCCAAGCCACATCACACGCTGCTTCACTTGCCCACAGATGCTGTCCAGCACAGCCCTTCACTGCCAGCCTCCATCAACATTCATCACATGCCGCGCTTTACTGGACTCCGCCTCGCAAATCAACTTCATTACTCAACGGATTGTTCAGAAACTAGGACTGCATCCCAATTCAACCTCCACTCAGATTATGGGTATCGGAAACTCAAGATCTAAATCCTCAGGGAAAACAGAAATTTTGGTACGAAGCAGAGCAAACAATTTTTCGGCAAGGCTTGAAGTGCAAATACTACCCCACATTTCCAGCAACTTGCCAACTCAATACTTTGACATCTCATCTATGACAATTCCACAAAACATCACGCTTGCAGACCCAGCCTTCAATACACCGCAGAGAATTGACATTTTAATCGGAGCCAGTCTATTCTTTGAACTTCTATCCGTAGGACGGATACGCCTGAATCAACAAGCAATATTGCAAAAAACAATATTCGGATGGATATTCTCAGGTAGTATTGTCACAGGCTCAACTTGTCTTTTCTCTGCCGAAAATCCTTCGGAGGAACTTAATGATATCGTTTCGAAGTTTTGGGAAATAGAGAGGTCTGACAGCAGTAAAAAATCATTTAGCGCGGAGGAACTAGCTTGCGAATCGCATTTTTTGGACAATGTTCAACGTTCGGAATCCGGAAGATTCATAGTGCGCTTGCCATTTCGCAAACCACCGCTAACGCTTGGAAATTCTTACAACGTTGCTCTAGTTAGATACAACAAACTGGAAATCAGACTGGCTAGGTCCCCAAAACTCAAGGAGGATTATACAGCCTTTATGCATGAATACCTGGATCTTAATCATATGGAGGAGATCTCTCTGGCTGAACTGGAGCCACCAATGTATTTCCTCCCGCATCACGCAGTGATTAAGGCTGACAGTTCCTCAACCAAACTAAGAGTCGTATTTGATGGTTCGTGCAAGACATCTAGTGGTGATTCTCTCAACAGTATTCTGATGGTGGGTCCAACTATGCAGGATGGCCTATTTACTATCATGGTTCGATTTCGCCTCTATGCTTATGCCTTGTCCTCCGACATCGTAAAGATGTACAGGCAAATACAAGTCGCAGCACCAGATGACAATTTGCAATGCATACTTTGGCGTGAAAATTTGGATTCGCCAGTTCGAATATTCCGTTTGAAGACCGTAACTTATGGCACTTCATCAGCTGCATATCTTTCGATACGATGCATGCGGCAACTAGCCATGGAGGAGACCGACAAATTTCCACTTGGAGCCTATCATGTGTTAAATAATTTTTACGTAGACAATCTTATGTGCGGTGCTGACTCGCTGCAGAACCTGTCTGCCATCAAGCAGGAGGTGATGGAGTTGCTGTCCCTGGGCGGATTCAAGCTTCGAAAATGGTGCTGTAACAGTGCCGAAATATTGAACGACATCGACAAGGGCGACAGAGAGCCACTGATGAGGCTTAATAGTGACGACGTTGTTAAGGCGCTGGGACTTTTTTGGAGCCCCGATGCTGATGAATTCGTTTTTCATTACGAGGAAACGACCCAAAATACGGTACACGTAACAAAACGATTGGTTCTTGCTCAAATCGCGAAATTGTTTGATCCCCTTGGATTCATACAGCCTATCACTGTCAGAGCAAAAATGTTCTTACAAAGACTATGGCAACACAAGCTCGATTGGGATGAAGGCCTGCCATCTGATTTACACGCTCAGTGGACCGAAATGCAAGGCCAGTTGCATTTAATCAACTCCATCCGCGTTCGTCGTTTCGCATCAGTATCAAACGCAAGAGTACAATTGCATGGGTTTTGCGATGCAAGTCAAGGTGCGTATGGAGCTTGCATTTACCTCAGAAGTGAAGACGGCCACGGCAAGATTCATGTTGAACTTCTTTGCGCGAAATCTAGAGTAGCACCAGTACGAACGGAATCCTTGGCCCGTCTTGAACTATGTGGTGCCCTGCTGTTAGCCGAGCTTCTCGAACGAGTCTCATCGGCTTTAACAAAGGAAATAGAAGAACGGTTCTGCTGGAGTGACTCCACAATTGCACTTGCCTGGATAAGTTCCACGCCCAACAAATGGTCTACGTTTGTCGCGAATCGCGTCTCCAAAATACAGCAATTAACGGAATTATGTTCATGGAATCATGTGCCAGGACGGTACAACCCAGCTGACTTGCTCTCCCGTGGTTGTTTACCAGAGGAGCTATTGAAATGTCGAACGTGGTTGAATGGTCCACACTTCTTGAGGTTGGATTGTAAATCCTGGCCGAGGCCTAGCATCTCTTCCGACGTGGAGGTACCTGAGCACAAGAATGAGAAGTACTCATTCGCTTGCTGTAAATCGAATAAAACAGATGACATAACTCAGAATTGCAAATTTTCCAATTCCTTTATGCGCATAGTACGAGTTTTTTCTTTCGTGCTCCGATTCCTTTGGAGCAAGAATAAGCCGAAGCCGAATTCTCTTCGTATTTCTACCAATGAGTTTGAAGCTGCATTCAAGGCCATTATTCGAAATCTGCAAGAAACTTTTCTTTCAACCGAATACAAGTGCCTGGCCGAAGGAAAGGAAATTCCATCCAGCAGTCGAATTCTTCGCTTAAACCCATTCATGGGCCCAGACCAACTAATCCGCGTAGGAGGTCGTCTTCGCCGATCTGACCTGCCGTTTGATTCCAAGCACCAAATAATCCTGGTTCAGTGTCATCCGTTCACCGACGCCATAATACGCCATTACCACGAACAAAATCTTCATGCAGGCTGTCAAGCAGTGCTCAACACTATTCGTCAAAGGCTGTGGATCATCAATGGTACTCGTGCCGTAAGCAAGGTCATTCGACGGTGCATTACTTGCTTTCGATCTCAACCAAGGCTAGCATCGCAAATCATGGCTGACCAACAACTTGACCGCCTTCGCCCTTCTCGGCCTTTCACGGTAACAGGAGTTGATTTTTGTGGCCCGATTTACTTAACGCAGCGAATACGAGGTAGGCCGCCTACCAAGGGCTACATAGCAGTTTTCATCTGCTTTTCGGTGAAGGCAGTACACTTGGAAGTGGTGCCGGACCTAACTACACAATCCTTTCTGGCTGCATTGCGACGCTTTATTTCACGTAGGGGAAAATGCGCAAGGTTGTATTCGGATAATGCAACCAATTTTGTCGGGGCCCGAAACGAGCTCAAGGACCTCCGTGAGCATCTACTCTCACTTAATCACATTGAAGCCGTGGAAAACTTCGCCTTATCTGAAGGTATTGACTGGGCGTTCATACCACCAAGGTCACCTCACTTTGGCGGACTTTGGGAGGCCGCTGTTAAAATCGCCAAAAGACATCTCAATAAGGTCGTTGCAACTACGTCAAATTTTTCCTTCACGTACGAAGAAATGAATACGCTAATCTGTCAGATTGAAGCCATCATGAATTCACGACCGATTTCGGCGCTCTCAAACGATCCTAACGACTTCGAAGCACTAACACCAGGACATTTCCTAATTGGCGCTCCATTAACTTCATTTGCCGATGCTGAAGCTTCTCCAAACCTCAACAGGCTATCGCACTATCAACGCATCCAATTCATGCAGCAAGAATTTTGGCAGCGCTGGCGCAAGGAGTATATCCAAATGATGCAGTCAAGAGGGAAATGGTTGCGTTCTCAACCGAACATTCAGGTCGGAGAACTAGTTCTCATCAAGGATGACCATCTGCCGCCGCTTAAATGGCCTATGGGCAGAATTATCAGCACTCACCAAGGAAACGACAATAAGATTCGGGTTGTCGGCATAAAAACCGCGAATGGGGTTGTCAAGCGTGCCATAACCAGAGTTGCCATATTACCGTTGCCAGAGACGACAGCTGAGCCACTTGCGGCTGCAAACAACGATGAAGACAATCGCGGAGCTAAGTGAACTGCTTGGTACTTACATACATTTTCTTGCATTTTTAAAAGACTTACGCCTTTCAAAGGGGCCGGTATGTTAAACTTTGATATAATTTGTTTGTGGCAGTGTATTTAGAGTAGCTCACTGTAACTTTGACGTTGGTAGACCTGCCTACTGACATTTCTTCTTGTATGTAATGTGCTAGCCCTTTTTGGGTTTTCTTTTGGTTAGAATTAACTTCCGGCCTGTAAGGTCTCACTTCTTCTACCTTGAGCAGCCATCACGAACCTGTAACTTAAATTGTGCCGAAAATCAAGAAAAATTTACGGAATAAAACTGCAACTAAAACATACATAAATTCGTTTTCTTTCACGCGACCAGTGTACTTGTGCCTAAGAATTTATTATTTATTTATATTTCGGCGCTCTCAAACGATCCTAACAACTTCGAAGCACTAACACCAGGACATTTCCTAATTGGCGCTCCATTAACTTCATTTGCCGATGCTGAAGCTTCTCCAAACCTCAACAGGCTATCGCACTATCAACGCATCCAATTCATGCAGCAAGAATTTTGGCAGCGCTGGCGCAAGGAGTATATCCAAATGATGCAGTCAAGAGGGAAATGGTTGCGTTCTCAACCGAACATTCAGGTCGGAGAACTAGTTCTCATCAAGGATGACCATCTGCCGCCGCTTAAATGGCCTATGGGCAGAATTATCAGCACTCACCAAGGAAACGACAATAAGATTCGGGTTGTCGGCATAAAAACCGCGAATGGGGTTGTCAAGCGTGCCATAACCAGAGTTGCCATATTACCGTTGCCAGAGACGACAGCTGAGCCACTTGCGGCTGCAAACAACGATGAAGACAATCGCGGAGCTAAGTGAACTGCTTGGTACTTACATACATTTTCTTGCATTTTTAAAAGACTTACGCCTTTCAAAGGGGCCGGTATATCAAAGTTTTAACATACCGGCCCCTTTGAAAGGCGTAAGTCTTTTAAAAATGCAAGAAAATGTATGTAAGTACCAAGCAGTTCACTTAGCTCCGCGATTGTCTTCATCGTTGTTTGCAGCCGCAAGTGGCTCAGCTGTCGTCTCTGGCAACGGTAATATGGCAACTCTGGTTATGGCACGCTTGACAACCCCATTCGCGGTTTTTATGCCGACAACCCGAATCTTATTGTCGTTTCCTTGGTGAGTGCTGATAATTCTGCCCATAGGCCATTTAAGCGGCGGCAGATGGTCATCCTTGATGAGAACTAGTTCTCCGACCTGAATGTTCGGTTGAGAACGCAACCATTTCCCTCTTGACTGCATCATTTGGATATACTCCTTGCGCCAGCGCTGCCAAAATTCTTGCTGCATGAATTGGATGCGTTGATAGTGCGATAGCCTGTTGAGGTTTGGAGAAGCTTCAGCATCGGCAAATGAAGTTAATGGAGCGCCAATTAGGAAATGTCCTGGTGTTAGTGCTTCGAAGTCGTTAGGATCGTTTGAGAGCGCCGAAATCGGTCGTGAATTCATGATGGCTTCAATCTGACAGATTAGCGTATTCATTTCTTCGTACGTGAAGGAAAAATTTGACGTAGTTGCAACGACCTTATTGAGATGTCTTTTGGCGATTTTAACAGCGGCCTCCCAAAGTCCGCCAAAGTGAGGTGACCTTGGCGGTATGAACGCCCAGTCAATACCTTCAGATAAGGCGAAGTTTTCCACGGCTTCAATGTGATTAAGTGAGAGTAGATGCTCACGGAGGTCCTTGAGCTCGTTTCGGGCCCCGACAAAATTGGTTGCATTATCCGAATACAACCTTGCGCATTTTCCCCTACGTGAAATAAAGCGTCGCAATGCAGCCAGAAAGGATTGTGTAGTTAGGTCCGGCACCACTTCCAAGTGTACTGCCTTCACCGAAAAGCAGATGAAAACTGCTATGTAGCCCTTGGTAGGCGGCCTACCTCGTATTCGCTGCGTTAAGTAAATCGGGCCACAAAAATCAACTCCTGTTACCGTGAAAGGCCGAGAAGGGCGAAGGCGGTCAAGTTGTTGGTCAGCCATGATTTGCGATGCTAGCCTTGGTTGAGATCGAAAGCAAGTAATGCACCGTCGAATGACCTTGCTTACGGCACGAGTACCATTGATGATCCACAGCCTTTGACGAATAGTGTTGAGCACTGCTTGACAGCCTGCATGAAGATTTTGTTCGTGGTAATGGCGTATTATGGCGTCGGTGAACGGATGACACTGAACCAGGATTATTTGGTGCTTGGAATCAAACGGCAGGTCAGATCGGCGAAGACGACCTCCTACGCGGATTAGTTGGTCTGGGCCCATGAATGGGTTTAAGCGAAGAATTCGACTGCTGGATGGAATTTCCTTTCCTTCGGCCAGGCACTTGTATTCGGTTGAAAGAAAAGTTTCTTGCAGATTTCGAATAATGGCCTTGAATGCAGCTTCAAACTCATTGGTAGAAATACGAAGAGAATTCGGCTTCGGCTTATTCTTGCTCCAAAGGAATCGGAGCACGAAAGAAAAAACTCGTACTATGCGCATAAAGGAATTGGAAAATTTGCAATTCTGAGTTATGTCATCTGTTTTATTCGATTTACAGCAAGCGAATGAGTACTTCTCATTCTTGTGCTCAGGTACCTCCACGTCGGAAGAGATGCTAGGCCTCGGCCAGGATTTACAATCCAACCTCAAGAAGTGTGGACCATTCAACCACGTTCGACATTTCAATAGCTCCTCTGGTAAACAACCACGGGAGAGCAAGTCAGCTGGGTTGTACCGTCCTGGCACATGATTCCATGAACATAATTCCGTTGATTGCTGTATTTTGGAGACGCGATTCGCGACAAACGTAGACCATTTGTTGGGCGTGGAACTTATCCAGGCAAGTGCAATTGTGGAGTCACTCCAGCAGAACCGTTCTTCTATTTCCTTTGTTAAAGCCGATGAGACTCGTTCGAGAAGCTCGGCTAACAGCAGGGCACCACATAGTTCAAGACGGGCCAAGGATTCCGTTCGTACTGGTGCTACTCTAGATTTCGCGCAAAGAAGTTCAACATGAATCTTGCCGTGGCCGTCTTCACTTCTGAGGTAAATGCAAGCTCCATACGCACCTTGACTTGCATCGCAAAACCCATGCAATTGTACTCTTGCGTTTGATACTGATGCGAAACGACGAACGCGGATGGAGTTGATTAAATGCAACTGGCCTTGCATTTCGGTCCACTGAGCGTGTAAATCAGATGGCAGGCCTTCATCCCAATCGAGCTTGTGTTGCCATAGTCTTTGTAAGAACATTTTTGCTCTGACAGTGATAGGCTGTATGAATCCAAGGGGATCAAACAATTTCGCGATTTGAGCAAGAACCAATCGTTTTGTTACGTGTACCGTATTTTGGGTCGTTTCCTCGTAATGAAAAACGAATTCATCAGCATCGGGGCTCCAAAAAAGTCCCAGCGCCTTAACAACGTCGTCACTATTAAGCCTCATCAGTGGCTCTCTGTCGCCCTTGTCGATGTCGTTCAATATTTCGGCACTGTTACAGCACCATTTTCGAAGCTTGAATCCGCCCAGGGACAGCAACTCCATCACCTCCTGCTTGATGGCAGACAGGTTCTGCAGCGAGTCAGCACCGCACATAAGATTGTCTACATAAAAATTATTTAACACATGATAGGCTCCAAGTGGAAATTTGTCGGTCTCCTCCATGGCTAGTTGCCGCATGCATCGTATCGAAAGATATGCAGCTGATGAAGTGCCATAAGTTACGGTCTTCAAACGGAATATTCGAACTGGCGAATCCAAATTTTCACGCCAAAGTATGCATTGCAAATTGTCATCTGGTGCTGCGACTTGTATTTGCCTGTACATCTTTACGATGTCGGAGGACAAGGCATAAGCATAGAGGCGAAATCGAACCATGATAGTAAATAGGTCATCCTGCATAGTTGGACCCACCATCAGAATACTGTTGAGAGAATCACCACTAGATGTCTTGCACGAACCATCAAATACGACTCTTAGTTTGGTTGAGGAACTGTCAGCCTTAATCACTGCGTGATGCGGGAGGAAATACATTGGTGGCTCCAGTTCAGCCAGAGAGATCTCCTCCATATGATTAAGATCCAGGTATTCATGCATAAAGGCTGTATAATCCTCCTTGAGTTTTGGGGACCTAGCCAGTCTGATTTCCAGTTTGTTGTATCTAACTAGAGCAACGTTGTAAGAATTTCCAAGCGTTAGCGGTGGTTTGCGAAATGGCAAGCGCACTATGAATCTTCCGGATTCCGAACGTTGAACATTGTCAAAAAAATGCGATTCGCAAGCTAGTTCCTCCGCGCTAAATGATTTTTTACTGCTGTCAGACCTCTCTATTTCCCAAAACTTCGAAACGATATCATTAAGTTCCTCCGAAGGATTTTCGGCAGAGAAAAGACAAGTTGAGCCTGTGACAATACTACCTGAGAATATCCATCCGAATATTGTTTTTTGCAATATTGCTTGTTGATTCAGGCGTATCCGTCCTACGGATAGAAGTTCAAAGAATAGACTGGCTCCGATTAAAATGTCAATTCTCTGCGGTGTATTGAAGGCTGGGTCTGCAAGCGTGATGTTTTGTGGAATTGTCATAGATGAGATGTCAAAGTATTGAGTTGGCAAGTTGCTGGAAATGTGGGGTAGTATTTGCACTTCAAGCCTTGCCGAAAAATTGTTTGCTCTGCTTCGTACCAAAAGGAGTATTGAGATTGAGGATGACGGATGGATGGATAGAAGATTGCGGATAGTGGATAATGGATTGAGGATGGAGGATAGAAGATGATGGAGAGGATTGAGCATAGAGGATGGTGGGTGAAGAATATCGGAAAATGGATGAAGATGAATAATGAAGAATGATGGATGGAGGATAGAGGATGGAGGATAGAGGATAGAGGATAGAGGATGGAGGATCGGAGATCAAGGATGCAAGATGGAAGATGAAACATGGAGAATTGTGGATAGAGGATGATAGGAAAAGTTTTCTTTAAGTCAATAGGAAAACGTTTAAAACAGAAAAGCATCATATTTCGTATAAAGAACAAGAATTTTGTTTCTTTCTCAGTTCCAGATTCATAGTTATCAACTTTGTCTCGCTTACCAATCATATGAACCATAATGATAAAGTGACTTTTACTACAACAAATTCTATTTCAAACAATAAATGTTGATTGAAATTTGGAACCCGTCTTCAGCAGGTAGATAACGTTCCTGGAAAAATATTTACCTATTCAAAATGTTATACGTTCTGATCACCGATCCCTCGCGAACGGGCTCGATTTTTAGATCTTTTAGGACGCGTGATTTCATTGATGAGAAAGGCTGAAGTTTTAAACGAGGTATAATCATCATTACGGTATAATGTAATGAGCAAAAAAAGAAAAGATAAAGATTGAAGTCGCCATTTGTAGTCAAAAGGAATGTGAAAAAAAAACCTCAGTGTAGCACTGAATAGAAACGAACTAGGAGCGGGACGCACTGCGAACTAGTTCGTTCATTTCACTTCTGGGAACGGTCTTCTGAACTAGTTCGTTCGCGAACTACGCAAGCCTACTTTATAGTGACTTGCAACGGTTTTATGACTGGTGTACACTTAACTGTATGCCTTTGAATATTAGTAAATGTATCACTGTATCATTCTCTAGAAAGAAAACCCCAGTTACATTATATAGAACTGACAAAGTGAACGATTTAGGTGTATATTTTAATAACGATGTTGCTTTTAATGACCATTTTGATTATATTGTCGGTAAGGCTAACTCCGTCTGGGGCTTTGTGCGAAGATGGTGCAAGTGCAAGGACTTCAATGATCCGCATATTACAACAATGTTGTATTGCACTTTCATCCGTTCTATTTTGGAATATGCCTGCCTGGTATGGGCTCCACTCTATGAAGTTCACATAAATAGAATAGAAAGGTCTTCCTTGGCAAGATCCACTGCATCTTCCTCCTTACCATGAGCGTCTTTCTTAAGCTCCTGCCGATTGAGTCGTTGATTGATAGACGAGATGTCCTTAGAACTATTTTTGCTTTCAAGGTAATTTCTAGTGATATTAACTCCCGCAATCATAGTACTGAATCAAGATCATTCGTTATACATTGAAAACAACAAAATAGAGACGATCCAAAATCAAAATGGGATCATTGATGGATGATCAATTTTGTGCTTTTAAAGCTTATTTAAATGTCAACTATTTTAGCAATTTCACAGATGGCGGCATGCGATTTAGAACTAAATTCAATTTGGAGCAGGTATTTGCACCCAACAGGCAGAGTATGCTCATCGAAAAGTCGAGGTAACACAATACATTTTGTACGGAAATGCAAGTCCATGTGTAAGATAGAGACAGAATGTACAAAATAATTGAAAAAGTTGTTCTTTATATGATCTTTATACAGTGCCGTTTCGTCGTATAGTATGCGAAACTTTACCGCCAGGGCAGCTGACTGTTTATCCGAGGCATTTACAAACAACATTGTTAACCCTGCTAAATAAGCTTTTGATCCACATCGTTTTATTCAATTTGATCTGATCCAGTTGAAGAAAACGCACCTAAGGTTAGTTTCGTGTGATGTGTGTTTTTTTTATCTGAAAAACTTGTGATATCTGATATCTGGGACTAGAAGCTCCCATTGTCTCATTTTCTTAAATAAGTAAAACATTTTTTTTCCTAAGATTTCTTTTATTTTATTCATTATATTTTACTTATTTATTTTATCTAAATCGTGGTCTATTTGGCCTGCCGTGAAACCTAGCGTGCCATTGTGGCGGCGATGGATGTGGCATGAAAAATGGCATCGGAGGTGGAAATGGTGGTCTGATGAATCCGGGTCCTCCTAAACTTGGAGGTGGCGTCAATAAAAATCGGTTGAATTATATTCTCTGGTCTGCAACTTCTCGACCTGTACCGATCACAGCTATGACTGCGACGTCTAGATCTTTCTCGATCACGGCTAGAACTCCGTCGACGATCACGTCTACAGCTTCGGCGTCGATCACGGCTGGAGTGGTGGCGTCGTTCACGACTATGACTGCGACGTCTTCGATGCAGGGGACTATAATATTTTCGACGGAATCGATCTTCTTCGCGCTTCGAATCGACAAAATATGGAAGTTTTTCATCTGCTTTCTGCTTTCGAGTACTGCTTACTGGTGTGTCCACATTTTAGTTTGTAGAATCTGGCAGACTCTCTGTGTCTGTAATATTCATGACTCGTGTTTTCTCATTAAAGTTTGAAAGTTAACTAATTTTTTTTAAAACTTTCTCCTTGCTTTTAAATAAGAAAAGTTGACTGCATCCTTGCTTCATATCAACCCTACTCACAGCACTCATTTAATAAAGGATACAACTTTTTACCTGAATAGCCCTATTTCCTATTTAATATTTTAAAACAACTCCAGAAATGGGTTCAATTGGGTACCGGTTGTATATTTATGGGCTGTTTCTCTACTCTACATGTAAGTGGTGCAGGCTTGTTACGAACCTTGAGTCGAGTGAGTAACTCGACTCACATTTGAACTCGACTCGAGCAAAAGTTGGTATTATGAAACTCGACAATTGGAAAGTCACTTAATTTCTAGCAGTCGAGTTAGTTTGACATTTCTTACAAGTGAATACTCCCTCGACCAGTTCTCATAATACGCAGTTCTTATTACTCACGCTTATTTCTTGACTAAAATTCGAGTGAAACTCGACAAGTAGGCAGTCGTCGAGTTAGACCCGGACTACATGGTCTGTTTTTTTTGACTCCGGAAAAAAACCGATTCCGGACACTTTCGACTACACGACTCTGAACCGGCCATGTCGATTGAGCATTGCTACTCGAGTGACAAAACCACACGGAAAAACTCCGGACTCCCACTTGTAGTCGAGCTCATACAACTCTGTATGTTCTTGAAATTTAATTCCGGATATGCCGAAAAATTCCTGATCAACCGTCCAGAGAAACCTGTGCGTGCTCAGGTTTTTTTCCGGACGTCCGGTTTTCCGGAGTCATGTAGTCGACGAGCCAAAGTCTCATACATTTCTATGGGACATGGTTTATAATAGGCACGTTAGTGCTGTGAACGGAGGCCTTGAATGGAAGTGGTTATTTCAAAGTCAACTCGGCTGACGCTGATGATACGGGCTTCCTATGCCACGCTATGAATTCGCTTTATAAATTTTGGGTTTTTCTTAAAATATTTTTTTTGGAATGTTGTTTGAATTCCACAATATTCGTTACACTATATAGTTTCCTAGCAATGCGTGGTAAAAAGTATTAATGCTTCATAGATTGAACCATCTCTCGATCTGTTTGCCCAATATCTTCGAATGGTTTGGTTTCCGTATTATGATTGTGAATGCTATTCTTTGGGGTTATTTTCACTGAGATCTTCATGGTATTGTATTATGGTTCCATTGAAGATAAATTTAATCCTCTCAATGGGAATAATTTTTTCAAAGTTCGCATACCAATCAATACATATAATATGTATGTATATAGTTCCAATGCCAAATATCAGATTTAATATTTTTACCGCGGATTCTGGAAAATTGTTTAGTGTTTTTTTGTTGAGATATTCGCGTATACGCCTATCGCGTATCTTTTTTCTATAATTTGCTTCCGACAAACCGACACAATAGACATCTGCACGCACACCAGTGTGCCAAATTATGATTTTGACATTTGTCGAGCCAGTAATTGTTTTCATTTTTGTAATGTGAGATGAATATCAAAAAAGGAGATATGTAAATATGCTTTCATTAAAGGTTAGATATGAGAGTTACATGCGTTACAATTGATAACCCGCAGATTGGTTTTTACGTTGCAATAGTTGTCGAGAAAATTCACATATTGTACTTTTTCTCAACTTAAAGCGCACAAATAGCAAAAAGACAGGAAATTTTAGGTTAGAAATTTCACCTCTGTAAACTTAGCACCAAACTTTAACCAAATTGAATAAACAAATTGTTTTCGGGTGGAGCTTTGTTTGTACTTGATTGTACCGAAAAAATTTTCGATTGTACCTCCAAGGCAACGGAGAAAAAAATGCTCCGTGTGAACTTAGCACCCGACTTGCACCAAATTAACTGAAATTTTTTATTCAGATAGTACCCCGTCTGTAAATGATTGTACCGAAAACGCAATAAAAAAAAAAATACTTAAAAAAAATTACGGCGTACGGAGCACAGACGGACTGAAAATTTTTATTGATTTTTTGGCGTTTATTAGTCATAAAACGTTTAAAAAAAAATTAAGGGTAGCAAATTTTTTTTTTTTAAAAGTCGGTAACAATACTTTATTATTAAAATAATAAAGTAAAAATAACAATCTAAATCAGCCAATAATTCACACTCAGAGGAAATTAATTCGAAAGGTGATCCTCCAACAACACATTATTAATCGATAAGCCGAGTACATGCGATTTCAAAATTCGAAAAACCAAAGATGGAAATATATGCTATAGATACCGTAATTGATTGTACCTCCAAGAAATTTTAAGATATATGAATTTTTCCATCAAATAATAACAATCTAAATCAGTAGTATGGATATAGGCATTCTGGCTCAATGGTGGAGATGGTGGAAGTTTTTGTATGGATGACGTCATAGTCTTGTATGATGCTGATAAGGAATTTACACCCCGAGCTTTTTTTGACGGTGGAGCTTTTTTTCGTTTTCGGTTGCATAAAATTGGGCGTTTTTTTTGGGGGGCTTTTTTTTCTGTCGGTTGTTGAGAGCTTTGCTTTTTTTCGTTTTCCGTTGCATAAAATTGGGCGTTTTTTTTTCGGGGCTTTGAGCTTTTTTACATTTATCGGTTGGAGTGATCTGATTGGTCGGATAGATCCTGGAGTGGGGATAAAGCTTATTTGATTGGTAGGATAAATCCTGGAGTGGGGATGGACTTGGTTGGATAAGTCGTGGAGGGGGGGATAGACTTGATTTGACTGTTAGAGAGGGGATGAGTCATGCTCTTAGCGGTTGGAGTGGGGATAAATCTTAGGCTAGCGGGGAGCGGGGGGGGGGGGGCTTAGATCGACAAGTTGAAACATGTTTTAGCATATTTCTTACATAATGTTGTGAAATTAAGCTAAGTCGAGGAGTGGGGATGAGTCATGCTCTGATCTGATTGGTTGGATAAATTCTTGAGTGGGGATAGACTTGGTTGGATAAGTCGTGGAGTGGGGGGTTCGCAATCGTCTATAAATATTCAAACATTTCTCAAAAAATTATTAGTTGCCGAGTAAAATTTAAACGAAAAACAAGTTAAGAAAGTGAAGTGAAAAAAGTGAAAGTGAAAAAAAAGTGAAAGTGTAGTGAAAGTGAAAATAATTAAAGAAAAAAAAAATAGTGAAAGTGAAAATAATTAAAAAAAAAAATATATTGAAAGTAAAGTGAACTTAAAAGATAGTGAAAGTAAAATAATAAGTGGTAAATAATTAAGTGCATTGAAAAATAGTAATGTGAACTTATAAAAAATAGTGAAAGTGAAAATAATTAAAAAAAAAAAATATTGAAAGTAAAGTGAACTTAAAAAACATTGAAAGTAAAATAATAATAAAGTGAACTGAAAAATAGTGAAGTAAAGTGAACTTGTACAAAAATAGTGAAAGGGAAATAATTAAAAAAAAATAGTGAACTTAAAAAATAGTGAAAGTAAAAGAATAAGTGATAAATAATTAAACGAAGTGAGCTTATAAGAAAATAAATATTGAAAATAATTAAAAAAATTGTGAAAGTAAAAATAATCAAGTAAACTTTAAAAAAAAGTGAAGTGACAATGAAATCCTTTATATGCGAATACTGCGGCCTAAGCTGTTCACGTGGTGATAGTTTGAATAGGCACATTAGAAGTGTGCATCTAAGGGATGATAGTAATAAGTGCCAATTTTGTTCTAAAATATACACGCGGAAAGATGTATTATTGAAACATCTAAAAAAGTGTAATAATAATCAAGTGCAACCATCAACATCATCAACTATAGCGCAACCAGCAATACCAACTACATCACCATCAAAGAAATGTAACTCATGTAAGTTAGAAGTGATGAATAAAGACTGGAACTATCACGTTCGAACAAATTTACATAAAAGAAACACTGCCGTCCCGATTAATGAAAATTTTAAAGTTTTAAAGAGTTCTTTTGAAGAAAGAATCGAAACATTAATTTTGGAAAATAAGAATCTCGAAATAATAGTGCCGAAACAGTTTTTAGTCACATGTGAAAATCTAGTAATTGAAATCTTGAAAGAACATTTAGTGAAGCATACAGCCTTCAAGTTCAATCTAGAATTATTTGCTGTATATATAAAATATACTAAAAACAATAATGGCGATAATATTGACGTAGTGTACGATGTAAAATCGTTTCAAACGAAAATGCGTAATGTGCAGAGTGAAGAAGAAATAGTCCCTATCTATAGATCAATGATGGACGAAATTTCTGTTAAAAGTGAAGAGTTTCAAGAGCGTGATAGTGGGTGGACAATAGTGGAAATAACCCACCTTGAAATTAACATAAACCAATATAAACCGTTAAAAGGTTCACAATATATTGAACTTCCAAAATTTTTAAAAGATAAACATGCTTGTGTCAATGTGAAGAACTATGACGAGTATTGCTTTAAATGGTACATAATATCAGCCTTGAGCCCGGAAGACGTGAATAATGATAGAACCACAAGCTATCAAATTGAAAATATAGAAAAAAGTGACATCATTTTGGAAAACGGAAAAACTGTTAAATTCGGCCAATTACAATTTCCACTAAAAATTGATGCAGTTAAAATATTCGAAGAAATCAATCCAGATATAAGTGTTAACGTGTTCGGATTTGAGAAGGAGGGAAATGCTATAGTTGGACCATACTATACAAGGAAAGAGGAAAGACTTACACATATAAACATTTTACTACTGCAAGACGAAGAAAAGACACATTACGTCTGGATCAAAAACATTTCAAGGTAACTTATTATATAGATATATTCCTGTGAAAAAAAATTATATTAAAATTTTATATTTATTTTACAGATTAATCAGAAATCAGCTAACCCTAGCTCATAATCAAATTTATATGTGTAACACATGTCTGCAGTATTTCTATCAGCAAGAAACTCTCGATCTACATAAGCCGGAATGTAGCAGACTTGTAACGAAAATGCCCACAGCGGAAAAGTCGTTATTATCATTCACCGAGCATCAACGGAAATTAGATGTCCCATTCGTTATATATGCTGATTTCGAGTGTATCCTGAAAAGTATAGATACGTGTTCACCAGATCCTTCGACTTCATCAACGACATCAATTCAGGAACATGTACCGTGCGCATTTAGCTATTATATAAAGTGTTCCTACAAAAATGCACTTAACCAACACCGCATATATAAAGGAATTGATTCAGCTTGTAAGTTTGTAGAATATTTAGTTAAGGATATCAAAAATCTTTACTATAATTATGTATCAAAAGTTGTCCCTATGGGTTCTCTCACATTAGCCGAACGAAAATTTCAAAACGAGAGTAGTATTTGCCATATTTGTAAAAAAGAATTAGATAATAATCGTGTCGCGGATCACTGTCATTTAACGGGAAAATATAGAGGTCCAGCACATTCAGATTGTAATTTAAAGTTCCGAGTTCCTAAATTCTTCCCAATATTTTTCCATAACTTTTCCGGATATGATAGCCATTTGTTTGTAAAAGAACTTTCATCTATTCCTGGCGATATTAACGTAATTCCTCTTAATAAAGAACTTTATGTATCGCTATCAAAAAGAATTTTTGTAACTGAGACTGATTCAATTGAATTGAGATTTTTAGATTCGTTCCGGTTTATGTCGTCTAGCTTAGAATCATTAGCTAAGAACTTATCTACAGACGATTTTAAAATTGTAAGCTCAATATTTACAAATGATGAAGAGTTCAAGCTAATTACTAGGAAGGGCGTATTTCCTTATGAGTATTTAAATTCGTTTGAACGATTGAATGAGTCTCAGCTTCCATCTCGCGAAAACTTTTATAGTCGATTAACCGATACACACTGTTCCGAAGAGGACTACAATCACGCCCTAAACGTTTGGGAAAAGTTCAATTGTAAGACTCTTGAAGATTACCTTGAACTATATTTAAAAACAGATGTGTTGTTGTTAGCTGATATTTTTGAGAATTTTAGAAAAGTATGCAAGAATATTTATGAACTAGATCCATGCCAATATTATACAGCACCTGGGCTATCATGGGATGCTATGCTAAAAACGACTAAAATAACTCTTGAACTTTTAACGGATATAAATATGCATACTTTCATTCAACGAGGTATCAGAGGGGGTATAGTTCAATGCTCAAATAGAAATTCCGTAGCTAACAACAAATACATGTCTGACTATGATGAAAGTAAACCATCAGAATATCTTATGTATCTTGACGCCAATAATTTATATGGATGGGCTATGTCACAACCCCTTCCTTATGGTGAATTCATATGGTTAGAATCAGTTTCCGATTTTGAGGTCTTCAATATTCCTTTAAATTCTGAATATGGCTATATATTAGAAGTAGATTTAGAGTATCCAGAAGACATGCACGATCTCCATAACGATTTACCATTTTGCGCAGAGAATAAAAAAAGTCCCGGATCCAATTTTCCAAAATTAATTCCAGATTTGACAAATAAATCAAAATATATTATTCACTACAAAAATCTTCAACAATGTATTCAAAACGGTATGAAATTGACTCAAATACATCGAATTTTAAAATTTAAACAGTCCTGTTGGTTGAAAGAATATATTGATTTGAATACCCATCACCGTACATTGGCGAAAAATGAATTTGAAAAGAACTTCTTTAAATTATTAAATAATGCGGTTTATGGTAAAACAATGGAGAACGTGGATAAACGGAAAGATGTAAAAATTGTTCAAGGTTGGGAAAGTTCTGGAAGACGTTTAGGAGCTCGGGCCTTAATCGCGAAACCAAATTTTCATAGCGTAACACAATTTAAAGAAAATATGTTGGCCATACAAATGCAACGAGTACTTACGACATACAATAAACCAACATATGTAGGCTTCACGGTACTCGAATTATCAAAATGGAAAATGTATGACTTCCACTATGATTACATGAAGCCTAAATTTTGCGAAAATATCACTTTAAATTATATGGATACCGATTCCTTTATTTATACGATTAAAACAGAAGATTTTTATAATGATATCTTAAATGACATTGATTCCCGATTCGATACATCTGATTATTCTGCTAATAATAGATTTAATCTTCCGCTTGTTAATAAAAAAGTATTAGGAATGATGAAAGATGAATGCAATGGTAGTATTATGAGAGAGTTTATAGGGCTTCGTTCTAAAATGTATTGTATAAATGTTGAAAATTGTAATACTATTAAGAAAGCTAAAGGTGTAAAAAGAAGTGCATTGAATAATTTAAGTTTAGTAGATTATAAAACATGTTTATATAGTAAGAAAATATTTTATGGAAATATGTTTATGTTTAGATCTAAGATTCATTGTATTTATACCCAATTAGTTAATAAGATAACATTAAGTTATAAGGATGATAAGCGCTATATAAGGGGTAATGGGGTAGAAACTTATGCTTGGGGTCACTATAAGATAGAAAATAATTAAGTATTGTAATTAAATTAATGAATAAAAAAAAAATAAAAAAAATGATTGGTTGTTGTTGTTATTTAAAAAAAAGAATGAGATTTAGGTGGCGCAAGTTGTGAGCAGATTCGACAAGTTTAGACATGATGGTGGTCCGAAGTTGTGATGAGTCATCATATTTCCGGAAAAAGTCCGACCTGAATAAAAACTTGATTCGTCATGTTTCAGTTTGCGTTATTACATAATGTTGTGAAATTCTCTTTCTTTCTGTATATGTATGTATGTATCTATCTCTGTCTCTTTCTTCCTCTCTCTGTGTATATATGTATGTCTCTCTCTTCCTCTCTCTGTGTATGTATGTATGTCTCTCTCTATCTGTGTATGTATGTATGTCTCTCTATCTTTGTATGTATGACCGTATCTGTATATATATGTTTCTCTCTGTGTATGTGTGTATGTATACATGTATGTATGTATGTCTCTATCTATGCATGTATGTATGTTTCTATCTGTGTATGTCTCTATCTATCTGTATATGTATGTTTCTATCTGTGTATGTCTCTCCCTCTCTCTCTATCTATATATGTATGTCTCTCTATCTGTGTATGTGTGTTTCTATCTATGTATCTTCTTGTGTATGAATGTCTCTCTCACTATAAATACGCAAACATTTTTCTAAAAATTATTAGTTGACGAGTAAAACTTAAACCGAAAAGATGAGTTCAATTCAAGAATTAGAAACTTTAGCGAGCCCCGAGTATATTAAGGTAAGAACTTTTTTTTTTATGAATAAATCTAGTATATATAATTAAAAATTTTTTTTTTTAAGGTTTCCGACTTGGAGGTTGATAAGCTGTATCAAATCACTGGAGGAAGAAGGGTTGAGACCATTTACGGACAATCGATCGTAGTTGTGCTTGACCATACGAAGCAAGTGTTCCTCCCCAGCCGATACAAAAACCTGTCGGACACAATAATCGCCGAATTCAACGAGGGAAAATTAGCTTTATTGTATAAAGGGAGAATTGGGCAATCTTTTAATATTCAATTTTCTAATATGTTGAACTAATAAAAAAAAGTAATAATGTCACATATGTTGAACTAAATAAAAAAAGTAATATTATCACATAAGTTCTTTTTATTTATTTTTCAGAAAAAATCCTCTAAATGTATTATAATATCTCTTTCAAGTGATTTCATTGCAAACTGAATTTTTTTTCTATTTCCCTTATTCTATTGTCAACTTCGAAATTCATTAGCTTCAGCATTTCTGTATATTAGGATAAGAACAGTTCGAACAGTTAATATTAGAACAGGTCAGGTCAAAAAGCTGTTAATATCAGAACAGGTCAGGTCTAAAAGAGAACAGGTCAGGTCAAAAAGCAGTTAATATCAGAACAGGTCAGGTCAAAAAGCTGTTAATATCAGAACAGGTCAGGTCTAAAAGAGAACAGGTCAGGTCGAAAAGCAGTTAATACCTGTTCAGAGCTGTTCAAAAAGCTGTTAATATCAGAACAGGTCAGGTCTAAAAGAGAACAGGTCAGGTCGAAAAGCAGTTAATACCTGTTCAGAGCTATTCAAAAAGCTGTTAATACCTAATCAGAGCTGTTCAAGAACCTGTTAATACCTGTTCAGAGCTGTTCAAAAAGCTGTTAATACCTGATTAGAGCTGTTCAAAAAGCTGTTAATACCTGTTCAGAGCTGTTCAAAAAGCTGTTAATACCTGTTCAGAGCTGTTCAAAAAGCTGTTAATACCTGATCAGAGCTGTTCAAAAAGCTGTTAATACCTGTTCAGAGCTGTTCAAAAAGCTGTTAATACCTGTTCAGAGCTGTTCAAAAAGCTGTTAATACCTGATCAGAGCTGTTCAAAAAGCTGTTAATACCTGTTCAGAGCTGTTCAAAAAGCTGTTAATACCTGTTCAGAGCTGTTCAAAAAGCTGTTAATACCTGATCAGAGCTGTTCAAAAAGCTGTTAATACCTGTTCAAAAAGCTGTTAATACCTGTTAAGAGCTGTTCAAAAAGCTGTTAATATCAGAACAGGTCAGGTCAAAAAGCTGTTAATACCTGTTCAGAGCTGTTCAAAAAGCTGTTAATATCAGATCAGGTCAGGTCGAAAAGCATTTAATATCAGAACAGGTCAGGTCAAAAGCTGTTAATATCAGAACAGGTCAGGTCAATAAGCATTTAATATCAGAACAGGTCAGGTTAAAAAGCTGTTAATATCAGAACAGGTCAGGTCAAAAAGCTGTTAATATCAGAAAAGATCAGTTCAAAAAGTAGTTAATATCAGAACAGGTCAGGTCAAAAGCTGTTAATATCAGAAAAGGTTCGGACAATAAGCATTTAATATCAGAACAGGTCAGGTCAAAAAGCTGTTAATACCAGAACAGGTCAGGTCAAAAAGCTGTTAATATCAGAAAAGATCAGGTCAAAAAGCAGTTAATGCTAGAACAGGATAGGTATAAGGCGCTAATATCGGTGTGCAGTTCTAACAACTATGATGTAGTGGGGAGCTATATAAGACAGAAAGTTTTTCGTTGCACTCTCAGTTCGTTTAAAAGTTTTGTGGAGTAAGTGTGAAAGATGAAATCAATTATTTGTGAATATTGCGGTCTAAGCTGCTCACGCAACGATAGTTTAAATAGACATATAAGAAATATGCATCCAAAGGAGTGTTCTAAATGTGAATTTTGTGCAAAAATATATCCACGAAAAGATAAACATCATGAAAAGTGTAGTAATCAAGTGCAACCGTCAACTGTGCAACCGACTACGCAACCGTCAACCGTGCTACCGACTACGCAACCGTCAACCGTGCTACCGACTACGCAACCTTCAACCGTGCCACCAACTACGCAACCGTCGAAGGAATGTAAATTAGAAATTATTTTTATTATTAATAAATGTTAAACAAAAATTCTGTGCTTGAGATTAATAAAAAACGAATAAATGTTAAAATTGATTTAGCGAAACTGATGTTTTACTTTGGTATATCCTTTCAATCCACTTCAGAAGAATTTCCTAACTAAGAATATCACTTTCTTAGAACTGCTTTGAATCTCATTACTTAACGTTACAATTTTTTTATGAAGCTGAATCTAAAAACCTATCGTTGTATCTAGTGGAAAAAATGGAGACAAGGTTTGTTAAGTGGTTAGGATTTTCATCAAAACACAATTCTTGGATAAATATAAATGAAATACAAATTTAATTATTTAATAATCTTATGTAAAAAGTTACAAGTTTTTTTATTTCACATAATATCCACTGTTCATCACAGCATTCACAAGTATCTGGTCCACATGTTGCATCATCATAAGCCCAAGGACAGTTAATGTAATGCTTTCCGAATCGGGTTATTTTCTGCTCCATTTGATTGTACTTTTCCACAAATTTAAAATATTTTGTTAATATCTCTAAGTGCTCCTCCAAAATAAAATCTTTGTGCTCGTCAACGAAGCGCTTGTATTCCATGTTTACTGGTGTACGGTTCAAACAATACTCACGTTCTTTCAGTTTTGTTGGGGAGGGGAAAGGTTTGGTGAAAAAAGAAAGGGTAGGGAAGAAGAGAGGAGAGAAAATTCTAGTGATTTTAGTTTGTTCAGCTGAATTGTATGTTAGTTATTTCGTGAATTTCAAGTAGAACAGTCAGAATGTTTTGGATTGAGCAGATATCACACAAGTGTAAATATTGTATTTGTGAAGCAATTTGGTTAAATTTCAAGATAGTGAATGCGAGAATTTACGCAAATCTACTGGAAGTGTTTTTAACCCCGGAAGATGGAACGAGATGTCTTGTACTACGATTAAGAAATGGCGAAGATTGCAGAAATTTGGACTTTGCATTTTCATTCCAAACTTGGCAGCATGTTAAAATCGAAGTATTCGGTATGTAAACATTTTTTTAGTAAAATTAATTGTTGCTAATAGTTTCTTTTACTTTAGGTGGTGAAATTACTATAGCTGGAAATGTTTTACCTGGCTTTAGTGGTTACAGAGCAAACAAAATTTTTCCGAGAGGTTGCCCGTTTGGTGATGATAGTGATTGGAAAACGTCGGCAGATGAGGAGGAACACTTGAAGGAAGTTTTTCGTAGGAATGGAGCTCTTCATCCTTATATAAAAATAGACAACGAAATCAAACGAGTGGAACGAGAGCTTGCAGATTTAAAAGAAAAAAGAAAAATAACTAAATCTTTGTCTTAGCAGAAAAGAAAAATAACGAAGGAAGAAGAAAATTTTAAAGGTATTGGAGAAATAGATGCTAAAATCCAACGAATAGAAGAAGAGCTTAAAAGCTTTGATAAGTCATGCAAAAACGAGTAAGGTTTAACGATACGCCTGTCATCAAACACCTTGTTGTATGGAGTTTCGCATATCGCAGTAGTCGAAAAGGAATATGGGAAATGTATGCCCGAGACAGAGCCAGATTTCAAAAAAGAATTTCAGATTTATCGAAAATATTAGATTTAATATTATGTAATGAGCATAGAGAAAGAATTTTTAATAAAAGATTTGAAGTTTAAAAAAGAATGTGTTCTCAATTTCACAACCACCTGCAAGAAATATGCTGACTCATCAATAAAACAATAGCCTACTACTCAATTTCACAACATTGGGCTACCTGTAAGAAATATGCTGACTCATCACTATGCTTTTTCATAAACATTGTTAGCCTACTGCTCAACTTTGGACCACCTGCAAGAAATAGGCTGACTCATCCATAAACATGTTTCAACCTGATGAAATTTGATATGCTTTTTCCGGTGATTGAAAATATGCTGACTCATACATAAACAAAGAAATATGACGACCACCCACTATGCTTTTTTATAAACAAAAGAAATATGCTGACTTATCACTATGCTTTTTCATAAAAATTGTTAGCCTACTGCTCAACTTTGGACCACCTGCAAGAAATAGGCTGACTCATCCATAAACATGTTTCAACCTGATGAAATTTGATATGCTTTTTCCGGTGATTGAAAATATGCTGACTCATACATAAACAAAGAAATATGACGACCACCCACTATGCTTTTTCATAAACAAAAGAAATATGCTGACTCACCACCCACTATGCTTTTTCATAAACATTAGCCTAAGCCCCCCCGCTAGCCTAAGCCCCCCCCCCCGCTAGCATAAGTTTCGGATAGCCTAAGTCCCTAGCTCCCCGCTAGCCTAAGTTTTCGTTCAGCCTAAGGCCCCGCTAGCTTTTTTTTTTTTTTCAAATAACAACAATCATTAGTTTTTTTAAAATATATTTGATAAGTTTTTATTCTTAATCTATCAACATTTTTTTTTTTTTTTTACAATTTTACAAAAGATTTTTTATAATTTCACAAAAGATAGGAATTTCATAAAAAAGTCTAAAGTAATTTATTATATTATAAGAATTATCGGTTGGTTTGAAAAAGTCGTCGGTTGATAGTTTGAATACATCCTTCTCCTTACATATATCAACATATTGTTTATAGTATGTCTTTACACTTTTCGAAGCGTTGTTATTATGGAACATAACTATATTGAAGAATTCCATCATATCGAACAAACGGTATAGATCGAGATGTAACAATGTAATACTATCTTTTCCTACAGGTATTCTGTATTCCTCTAACAATCCGAGCTGATTCTCTGGAAATTCAGGACCTACTTCACTCTTCATCTGTGTGAGATGATTGTATAGTAAAACCCAACCGGTGTAGTTTGTTGATATAGGGAGTCCTCCATGATTGTCAAATATTATTATCGATTCAAACGTTAACGAATCAAATCCAATTACAACGTTTCGGTTTTGTTGACAGGTGTAGCTCCGTATTAGAGAGTCATCCAGATGGTAGGTATAGTTAAGAAGAACGTTTTCACAACACATTTTTAATATTTAGCACTTATTATTTTACTTTCCCAATTTTTTACAAGTTCACTTCACTTTGCAATTCACTTTATTTTACTTTCACTATTTTAAGTTCGCATTAATTTTACTATTTATTTTTAATTATTTTCACTTTCCCTATTTTTTTTGTAAGTTCACTTCACTATTTTTCAATTCACTTAATTATTTAGCACTTATTATTTGACTTTCACTATTTTTTTAAGTTCACTTTACTTTCATTATTTTTTTTTAATTATTTTCACTTTCACTTCACTTTCACTTTTTTTCACTTCACTTTCACTATTTCTTAACTTGTTTTTCTTTTAAATTTTACTCGGCATCTAATAATTTTTTTGAGAAATGTTTGAATATTTATAGACGATTGCGAACCCCCCACTCCACGACTTATCCAACCAAGTCTATCCCCACTCCAGAATTTATCCAACCAATCAGATCAGAGCATGACTCATCCCCACTCCTCGACTTAGCTTAATTTCACAACATTATGTAAGAAATATGCTAAAACATGTTTCAACTTGTCGATCTAAGCCCCCCCCGCTCCCCGCTAGCCTAAGATTTATCCCCACTCCAACCGCTAAGAGTATGACTCATCCCCTCTCTAACAGTCAAATCAAGTCTATCCCCCCCTCCACGACTTATCCAACCAAGTCCATCCCCACTCCAGGATTTATCCTACCAATCAAATAAGCTTTATCCCCACTCCAGGATCTATCCGACCAATCAGATCACTCCAACCGATAAATGTAAAAAAGCTCAAAGCCCCGAAAAAAAACGCCCAATTTTATGCAACGGAAAACGAAAAAAAGCAAAGCTCTCAACAACCGACAGAAAAAAAAGCCCCCAAAAAAAAACGCCCAATTTTATGCAACCGAAAACGAAAAAAAGCTCCACCGTCAAAAAAAGCTCGGGGTGTAAATTCCTTATCAGCATCATACAAGACTATGACGTCATCCATACAAAAACTTCCACCATCTCCACCATTGAGCCAGAATGCCTATATCCATACTACTTAAATCAGCCAACAATTCACACTCAGAGAAAATTAATTCGAAAGCCGATCCTCCGACAACACATTATAAATTGATTGGCGGCAGGCCCGTGCGCACGGTGGGGGGGGGGGGGGTTGGGGGTTCAACCCCCCCTATTGGCCTATTTTCATAGGGAAGTGAGGATCTTTTTTTTTAGGTCATCACATTTAGTATGGGGGAACATGAAACAATCGTAACGGAACGAAACGGAATGGACGAGTTGACCAAAATTAAACATTTACGGATCATATAACCTCACTTGTTGGAAAGTGACATTTGAAAAACGTAATCTGTTAGTTAGTTTGTGTAAATATGGATGATGAACAATTTGTCGAAGCCATTAGAGCTCATGAAGAGCTCTATAACAAAATTATAACATAATCGCGGCTATATGCAGACGAGAGCCAAAGAGAGAGTGTTGCAGGCATTGAACGGAAAGGAGAATTGTGGCCAACACTGATATTTAACGTAACGGAAAGGATTGGATCGTGACGGAACGGAACGGGAGCATTGTGTTTCGGGCTTAAATATTAATTGTTCCAATTTAACTTAAAAAACTGCTGTGTACCCGTATATGTCGGCGTAATACTTAAATGGATTCGATTCATTAAATTCAATTCATTGTATTTAATTCAATTCATTGAATGCACTATTGGACAGATAGCACAATAAATTACCAAATGACAATTCCTTAACCTAATAAATTCCGCAATTCATTCTAAGCCGTTATAGCAGCAGTACAGAAGATATAGTATTTAGCATTAACATAATTATAAAAAAAAATAAAAAATTTAGTTTAGGGAATTAGATTTAAAGAAACGGGGGAAAAGAATAAAATTATTTTTATTCATAAAATTTCTCCTTAGCATATACATTCTTTAAAAGTTCATATTCTTTTTTTTCTTGATTACTTACTAACATATAGGTATATGTATTATACATTCAATTTTGATATTGTATATATACTTACAATTTGGCTTGTACGTTATTTCATTTGCTTATTATATTTAGGTACCTACGTACTATATAAAATTAATTTAGACTCCAATATCCCTGCTTAGCGTAGCCAATTGTGCGGTATTACTTGCTCCAGGTACAGGTGGCACAATGCTTGGAAGAAATTTACTTAAGGTAGACCGAATCGTAAAAACGACATCGTGATTGGCAAAGCAGAATAGACAAGAAACACAAAAACCCTAAGCACGAAAATAAAATCGTTAATTAGGTAAACAAAAGAAAAAAATTGTAAACATACCTGCAAACTGATAAGGACCGCGGATGCAAGCTGATAAACCCGTTCCAAATCAGTTCCATTGTCTGGACGAAACGGTAGTAACATATGTTGGAGTCCAAATAGTGGCACTAAAATGATAGTAGCTCTAACTGCTTTCCTTATGGCCAGTTGAGCAGGTTGAGTGGAGCAAGGATTTAATTTTTTAATAAGTACACATACAACGTTCACCAGGAAGACTTAAAAGATTAAAATTAAATTGTTTAACTCAATTAACTGAATTAATGAATAATTCAAAAAGTACTCACTGCAAGATCCTACCAGAGATATGCAAACGGGCACAGTAAGAAGCCACATTAACTCACTGTCTTCCATCCAACAACTAAAAATGGAATTAATATAAAATATAGTATATGGTTTGTTGGAAATTTTATATTCCATTTATTTCCAGATAAAATCTTGAGCATTCTAAGTTTAGTCCAGCGCAAATGTTTTTAACTTATAGTACATTAAATAAAGAAACTGATAAGGATTGGCCTCTAAATGGTTATTCAATAGGTACATAACAATTCTGAATTTGAATAAAAAATAAAATATTAAAATTAATAACTGTAATTTATTCCTAGTGTAGTACACATGTTAAATTTAAGTATGGATCTCGTTCATATGAGTAGCGTGAGCACGTTTGCAGCAATCAATTTTTTGGAGCCAATTTTGCACTACTTCTCCTCATATATCAGCCGGAACTATGACAATTTCGCGCTCGATATTGTTCATGAGCTCTTTTAACGTTGTTGGCTTGTTTGCATAAAACAAAGACATAACGTAAATCCATAAAAAAAAATCTGCCAACAGTCTGGGCGCAACTTTATTATTTTTCCGGTAGAAGTTTGGAACGTGTTCAATTCGGGCTTTTTGGGTCGAATTTCAAAAAATCTTGAAAACGTATTCTAGGTATTCGTATGAAGAATCCGTAGAATATAAATGAATTGAATATTTGGAAAGACCTAGTAGATATGACGAAAATCGTGAAAATATATGCATTTTATATTTACTGATAATTTTTTTTCTGAACGCCAATGAATATTCGAATTGTTATACTCTAAATGAACATATAGAGTATTATAAGTTTAATCCAGCCCGAAAAGTTTGTAACGCATAGAACCAAGCCTCGGACGGAAAAAAGTTATATAGTATTTTGTGTTTATTTTTGGCCCAAACCTCCAAATCTGTTTGCTGTCCGTCCGTCCGTCCGTTTGCACGATAACTCAAGAACGAGTTGACCTAGTAAGTTGAGATTTTGTCACAACTTGTAAAATGGAAAAAGTAAGGCTAAGTTTGTTAATGGGCGATATCCTTCCACTCCTTCGGGTACCTCCCACACGAGAATCCTTAAAACACGTTTTCACAATTATTGCTCGAATGCTTAAAGTTAGGAACTTGAAATTTTGAATACTTAAGGCTTATAATGCTTGAATTGAAAGTTTTGAATATGATACAAATCGAATGAGTCCTTCGTGTAGCAGCCTAGAGAAGTCCTTAAAAATTGTATGCATGTTACTGAATCCACTATAACTCCAGAACGAGTTAAAGCAGGGATTTAAAATTTTACAAGAATTAGTTTTATACCAAAACCAAGACGGAGTTCATTAATTAGCGACATCCGTTGACTCCTTCTGGTAGCTGGCATACAAAAGTCCTCAATAAACATGTTCAATAATATTGAACGATAACTTTAGAACGCTTTAAGTTACGAAATTTTATACACATTAATTGTATAATAGATTGGCTTGCAGCCGATCGTGACTGCGTTATGTTTTTTTTTTATCAGAACTACTTTTCTAGTTGATTTATATCTACGTACCGAGTTTCAAATTTCTAGCACAACAATGCTCCCCTGTTCCTTCAAAAATTTTAATTTGAGCAATGTTTATTTACCAAGCTTTATACCCAAACCGAATCTTGTTTTTCTGGTGCAATTGATTTGTGAGATATCGTAATCTTAAGTATTTCAACCCCCACCCCCGTACGCCACCACCCCCACCTAAAAATATTCTTTCAATCTACTCTCCTAGTATAACTACAGATATATGTTAAGTTTTAATTGCTTGCCATTAAGAGATATGGATTTTAGAATGTGTCGATCTCGACATTTTTGCGTTTCGGATGCATTATTTCCCCCTCCACTCCCACACCCCTTCACCCATATCAGCAATTTTTTTGCAAATGGGTCCACTATCAAAGCTTTATGGCTATTCCAAGTTTCAGCCTCCTACCATAAGCAGTTGCTGAGATCTAGAAACCAAAATTTTTCGTCTAAAAAGTTTCCCACCTTCCCCGTCACACCCTCACCCCTCAAAAAATTTCACTTTAAGGGGTCCACCATGTCTATTTAGAAAAAAAAAATCAATTTAATAGCTCATAGGGCTTGGCAACTATATTTCCTCAAACGAGTTTGCGTACGGCGGACGGCACACAGACGGACTGAAATTTTTTTTTGCTTTTTTGGCGTATAAAAAAAATTTTCAGGGTAGCAAATTTTTTTTTTAAAAAAAACGATAACAATACTTTATTATTAAAATAATAAAGTAATATTAAAATAATAAAGTAATAAACGGCGATAAATCGCATGAGCAGTCGATGTACGTGAAGATTTTCCTCAAACTTTTGAAGAGCCCAATGGGGAAAGTTTCGCCGCTTCAAATGATCAAGAGGCTTCAGTTAATTTGATCTTGTAATGGTGTAGGCGAAGATCTTTACGCAAAATTTGCCAACAATGTGGACTGAGAGATTACCAATTCCTGAGAAGGGCGTAGAATCGGATGATTTTGCCTATTTTCAACTGCGATATTTTCGATACTTCGATCTCACTGGCACACGAGCATTCATTAGCGAATATGTTGACTCGAAGTTATCCACTACAGCACGCACAGTCTGTCTGGTGCGACGATTATTATGGCCGAAAATTGAATTTCGAAAGTAATTTTTAATAATTTCCAAACGTTGCTCGTTAATTAACTCATTAATTAAAAATGTGAACTTTGACTGGCGTGTTGACATTGACAGACGAACAAAAAAAGAATAAAGTTGCGTAGATTTTTTTTAGTTTTAATTAGTCTACACATAGTACATAGGTAGATACTAAGTTTCATCTTTCAAGTATAAGCCGTTTCTAAGATATGAAAAACTAATCCCCACCAAATAGGTAGGTAAGGTTAGGTTAACTTAGGTGGCAGCCATCCAAACCATAGATCGGCTCACTTAGACAATTCGGTTGGTCCATTGTGATACCACACCCGTGACACCTCGATGAGGTCCCACATTGGGAGTTGTCGTAGCATTGCTACAGGGGAGGAGCCACTGGTGCGAATGAACTTGGCCAGTTCATCAATTCGTAATCCAGCCATGTCCCCGAGTATGGAGAAGAAGTAGCTGCCCATGGCTCTGAACCTACAGCTGGCTAGTTGAGGACACTCACAAGGTAGATGCCTAACACTCTCTTCTTCTTCCTCACTTCTGCAGCTTCTGCAGTAGTCATTACATTGAACGCCTAGGAGCTGTGCCAAAGAGACAGTGCCCCATTATGGCTGCCGTAAAATTACGGGTCTCTATACGACTTCTTTTCAGAAGATCGGCAGTTCTTCCAGGATGTAATACTGGCCATAGCTGCCTGGAGGTTTCACACGTAGTTAGGTTAAACCATCTGCCATTGGTCAGCTCCATTGCCTTCCTATCAAGATTACTCTTGACGTAATTGAGCGGTATTCTTACCGCATGGGTTGCATGTATAGCAGCCATTTGAGATCCAGTTTTGGCCAGCTCATCGGCTGCCTTATTTCCTGGTACCCCCTTGTGTCCCGGAACCCAGCACAGGAAAACTTTATGAGTTGCGCCCAATGTTTTCTGACGCTCCCTACACTCTATTACTAGCTTTGACTTGACTAGGTTGGAGCTCAGAGCTTTCATTACTGCTTGGCTGTCTATATAGATCTTTATATACGACCCCTCGGGAAGATTTGTCGCGGAATTCAGTATGTCTATGCACTGCTTACGGCAAAAACCTCGGCTTGAAAAATATTGCAGTAGTCTGGCAAACGAAAGGATACTTGAAAATTCATGTCGGCTGAGAAAATCCCTGCCCTCGTTCCAGTATCCATTTTTGACCCATCCGTGAATATAGCAACTTCAGATTCCCTTATCACTTTTTGATTATCCCATTCACCCTAGTAGGGAAAAGGGTATGGAATCCTGTATCGAAGCTTAAAAACGGAGTTATATAGTCGGTGACTTCATTAAGCCCACAATCTGGAAATAATGAGAAAATTCTGCTGTGCCCGTGTTCCGTAGATTTCCAGCCGCCACCAGACTCTTTCAGTTTCAAGGCGCTTTTGGCAGCAATATTCCTGATTTGAATATCTATTGGCAGCAGAAACAGCATAATCTCCATTGCAGCTGTTGTCGTTGATTGCAAAGCGCCCGTGATGCCTAGACAAGCCGCTCTCTGCACTTTTGTTAGACTATTCTTATGCACGCTTTTATCCAGGGCTGTCCACCATACCAGGCCACCATAAAGAAGAATGGGTCTTACGATAGAGATGTATATCCAGTGAACCATTGCGTGCTTTGTTCCTCATTTCTTGCCAAAAGTTTTCTTGCAAGTATTGAAGGCAATTGTTGCTTTCTCTTCCAGTTCCAGCTTAGCATCAAGAATAATTCCTTGGTACTTAGCTTCATTTTTAAGCTCCAGAGTGGTATTACCTATTTATGAAATTGTGAATGGGGGGGTATTGCTCTCTTTCGAGTGAAAAGAACCAGCTCAGTTTTAGTGGCGTTAACCCCCAACCCACAACTTGCCGCCCATTTGTACAATTTCCGTAGTGCTCCCTGCACTAATTCAGCAATAGTGTGAAGAAATTTGCCAGATACCAGTATAACTAGGTCACCGGCGTACGCTACCACTTTGATCCCTTCCCTCTTGAGCGGGGATAAAATAGGATTGACAACTAATACCCAAAGTAGAGGTGATGGAACACTCCCTTGCAGGGTTCCTCTGAACACAGTTCCAGATATTTCATTCTCACCAATGGATGCATGTAGCATCCTACTTTCAAGCATACCGTCAATCCAGTTAGTAATGTTCAGATCAGCCCTTGCATTCAGCAGGGCTTTCCGAATGGCATCCCTCTCAACGTTATTAAAGGCTCCTTCAACATCTAAGACACCCATTGTGTATTCTTTATTACGCATCGTGCTCTCTATGGTCCTTACTACCTCATGTAGTGCGGTTTCTACCGATTTACCTTTCGTGTACGCATGCTGTGCTGTAGATAGAACGTTCACGTCCAGATTGCATCTAATGGAGGTCTCGGGCAAACTTTCCAGGGTTTTCATTGGCGCGACAGCCCAGGTCGGGCCCTAGTCTCCTGAAGGTTAATTGTCTAATCTCGAAGTATCCCTAAAGACAGCCAACAAGTTTCAAACTTCTGACATGAATCGTTCAGGAGATATAGATTTCACAATGTTTCCATCTCTTTCAAGCGTTTCGGACTCATTATTTATCCCCACACCCCTCCACTACTATCGTCATTTTTTTTGGAAATGGGTCCACTATTATATTGCTACATAAGTTCCAAGTTTCAGCCTACTAGCAAAAGTTGTTCCGGAGATCTAGAAACCAATTTTTTGTTGTTGTCTAAAACGCTCCCCTCCTCCCGTTACACACCGACCCCCCTAAAAATACTAGTCGTAGGGGTTTCCCAATCTACCTACCATAAAAATCTGAACTTAATACGTATATATAAACGGGTTTTGGGACAGCATGGCGTACGGCGCGGCGTCGGTAGACAGTTGGAAATTTTTTTGGTCCTAATATGTGAAAATGATTTTTTTAAAAATCAGGTCAATTACAATACTTTTTGTTGTGTTCCAATAAAGAAAAACTATATTGTTAGAATAACACAATGCTCTTTATTAATATACTTTAGGTTTTGCTTTGCAATCGGTTAACGATGAGTCCCTAAGTCGCCATTTTGTTCTTCTACTCTGACTGACAGAGTAGCGTCAGCATCTCCGAAGACAGTGTTGCCAGGTGTGCCAACATCTTCGCCTAATTAAGCTGGTAGTCCTCTTACCGTCTCGGAACTTACTGACCTTCGAACCAGAGGAACTGGATGAGGACATTGGCTGTTGGATGATTGCACGTCGGATGTCTCATCATACAAAGGCTCGTTCCGAACATCCGAAATTGGATGAGTAGTGTCTTGAGCTTGCAGTATCTTAAACGAGAGTTCTGATCCGATATCCGATGAAGTTGATGAATCTCGCAATTGTCGCGAGCGCATTTGGTTTGTATGCGAACGCATGATTCGGGTTAAGTTGCGTAGCTGAACTTTGTACATCACCTGTCCGATTCGTTCTATAATAGTTTCCGTACACCAGCGGTATTTGTTATTGCGGAATACTTTGGTGTCAACCGAGTCACCAACGCAGAACTGTCGATTTTTTGCTGCATGCTAATTGTTGAATTGTTGGTTCTGTTTTAGCTTGCGATCATCATTACTGGCTTCAATTTGCTTGGATGGTTTCAACAAATCAAAGGTTGTTCGCATAGGATGTCCAAGCATCAATTCAGCTGGAGATTTTTGCATTGGCGTTGTTTGGTTTATCGTTGAGCGATATGAAGATAAGAATGTTTGTAACGCTTCCTCGATTCCTCCTTCCTTTTGATTTTTTTTCAAAGCTTGAAGTATACGTTTTTGGAATTTTTCCGGCACGACGAGACGATCGCCGTACATAAGACGATTATTCGTAATTGACAATGCTTCACGCCGTTGGAAAAATTGTTTGACGTCTGTATCTTCTATCTGCTTGGATGAAGCGGGCCAGCTATCGTTGACATGTTGGATGACTGTTTGAAGAATGGCTGAGTTTTCAGTTGCTCGCTGGATCATATTGTGAGTTACAGGTAAATGATGAAAAATTTCCTTTTGAACGGATTGAAAATCGTCGTCCGCTTGAATTGATGCAATAACAAATTCTTCATTCGATTTGGTATAAGAATTTATCAACCGTGACAATATGTCCGCGTATCCAAAACTCTTTGCGGATACGTACTCGATGTCAAAATCGTACATGAGTAGCGTTAATGCACACCTCTGAAGTCGATTCGCTGTATAGACGGGAATACCTTTTTTGGAGCCAAAAATCGATAATAGCGGTTTATGATCGGTTTGGAGTAAGAATTTCCTCCCGAAAATAAATTTGTGGAATTTAACTACTGCGAAAATTAAACCAAGAGCTTCCTTTTCAATTTGACTGTAGTTCTGCTCTGCTTTGATCAAAGTTCGTGAAGCATGATAGATGTGCTTGACTGAACTGTCTGGAAACCGATGATATGTGCAATCGCCAATACCTGTACTGGATGCATCAGCTGCTACGATGATCTCGAGATTGGGGTCAAAATGTGTTAACAGAAAGTCAGATCTCAAAATCTCTTTGAATTTGTCGAACGATTTCTGGCAGTCTGTTGTCTAATCCCATTTCCCATCTTTGGTCAAAAGTGCATCAAGTGGCTGTCGAAGTTGATGCATTTCTTTTACAAATTTTTCATAATAATTCACAGCACCCAAATATGATTGCAAGGTTGCTACATCTGTTGGTGGAGGCATGTTTGTGATTGCTTCCACTTTAGCAGGATCTGGCCGTAACCTATCTTTGTCAATGACATGACCCAGGTATCGAATTGACCTCATGGCGAGTTTAAATTTTTCGATTTTGAGATGGAAACCGAAATCTTGAATTCGTTCGAGTGTTCGTGTCAGGTTATGTTTGTGATCTGACATGTCTGTTCCCGAAACGACAATATCGTCCATGTATGCTGCAACACGTGGTAGATCTCCTACCATGCTTTCCATGATTTGTTGAAAAGCACCCGGTGACGACTTTATACCGGGAGGCAACCGGTTGAATTGATAAAGTCCGCGATGCGTGTTGATTGTGAGTAGCTAGCGTGACTCTACCTGAAGGAGTGCGTCGGATAAGTCGATGTGACTAAAGACTGTTCCGTTCGCTACTCTTGTGAAAATTTCCACTGGAAGAGGTAATGGAAATTGATTTGATTCTAAAACGTTATTCAGACCTGTTGAATAATCTGCACAAATCCTAACGTTCCCTTCCTTTTTTTCACGACAACTATTGGTGCGGCCCAATCAGAATAATCGACTGGCGTTATAATATTTAGATTCTGCAACCGCTGCAGCTCGTTGTCTATTAATGGTAGCGCCGCAAATGCAACTTCACTTTTGTTTTTGTGCACAGACCCAAGTTTTCCGAAAACAATTTAGGAAATGATGACTGAACGACCAGACCTGAGCGATCAACGGCGGAAATGTGATTGCAAACCATGCTGAGTGGTACATTCCATAGGTTGAATTTGTCAATGAAATCAATACCGAAAATGTTGATGTCGTGTGCAACGTTACGACATTCCTAAAGCTGATGTCTCCACTGAATTGCGCTGTGATTTTCAATTTGCTTTTATCTGCGGTTCGCGCATCAAAATTTGGTTTAGACAACCAGGGCCTACCGATACGCTCCCACATTGTCACATTTGAAGTTTGACTTCGACGCCGTTGATGAGTAAGGTAATGAACTTAACTTTCACATAATTTGTTCACTCTGCTTCCGTACGAGATGAAATCTTCTCTATCATACTTATCGATTTGAAGGCACTCGAAACGACGATGGAAGAGCGATTTCTGTGGCCCAAATAACTCGGTGAGCTTTTTTACAGTTTTGGCGAACGAAAAATCTTTTGCTGTCTTCGGCAAAATAAGATTTGCATATATGTCGAAATTTGAAGTGTGTTACTTCATTATGCTATGTAACTGATATGTATACCTCTATATAATATACAACCACGGATGTACATCGTGAGAGCTTGGCTTGCACTGGGTTGCAACGGGGCTCTCGATACCGGACCGTGGTGGAGTGAAGACCTCCACAAAGATCACTAGCGTTTTCCTATTAAAATACACAACATTTTTGGCGACGAGGTAGTGTTTTTGAACCCTAAATAAAAAAACAAAATAAAATAAAAATTCATGCAATGAAAATACGTAAAAATTCATACAGTCGGTATTGTATAAATTTTGCGCATGGCATATGACCCTAAATAAAATAAAATAAAATGCAGTAAAAATTGCGGCATCATAGTGATTTTTGCGCGTGGCACATGCTCGTAACTACTTAAAAACAATTTAATAAGTGAAATAAAATAAGACGAGTTATAATTATGCCAATTATTGGGACCATAGAGAATTACGCAAGCTCTCACGATTTATATCCGTGGTAGTATATTATATAGAGGTAATTAGCTTTGAAGAAGCCTTCAATTAAAACAACAACAACAACAAGTCTAGTCGTAAAATGTACTGTGCAGCTTGCAAAAAAACCAACCATAACACGGATAACTGTTTCTTCCGGAAGCGTTCCCGTAAGAACGTGAATGCAGTTGGCGTAGGCCTGGATCCAGAGAAGGAGACCGATTTGAATGTCGGAAATCTGGCAATCGCTACCATCGCGGATGTCAGCGCAGCATCAAGTTCAACCGTGCCCTCATCTTGCTTCGTAGATGTTAAAATCGGAAATATGTATTAGCGTAAAATGGAAGTTGATTCGGGTGCATGCTACTCAATTATGTCCTATGAATACTTTAATAATGTATTTTCAGATTTCCTTAATTTAAATGAATGTAAGCATTAAGCAATCGATTCATGTAGTTACTGGCCAACCAATTCATATCGTCGGTAGTGTAAATGTATAAATCGCGGACTGGGAGTTTCCTATACGAATTCATCAGGTAAAGTTAACAGTTATAAAGTCATTAAAATCATTTACCCCCTTGACGCGATTGGTTAGAGAAGTTGGTACCAAATTGGAGAAATTCCTTATTGTACCTATTCATTTCAAACTTAAGAGTTTTCCTAATATGGCTGACCTTTCCAACGTTACTGCCACCATGGCCCGCCAATAACTACTCAGTTAGAAATCAAAATTTTAGTGCGGACCTTATTGGGAAGCAATATGAAGTGATTTTTGAAAAATCTCCTTCTGATTACATCAGACATTTTGAAGTAAATATTCACGTAAAACCAGATTCTCATCCCATTTATTTCAAAGCATACACGGTGCCGTTTGCACTAAGGGATAAAGTAAACGCAGAGCTTGTAAGATTGCAAGTAGAGTCTGTAAGATCAAGCGAGTGGGCAAGTCCGATTGTCATTGTCCCAAAGAAAGACGGTAGTATAAGACTTTGTGTAGATTTTAAGGTTACACTGAATAAAGTTATTGATAACGAAGGTTATCCTCTACCGCGAATAGATGATCTGCTTAGCAATTTAGTGGATTGCAAAGTATTTTGTGTGCTCGATTTATACGGAGCTTATCAACAGCTACGGGTAACAGAACAATAAAAAAAATTTCAAGTAATTAACACACAAAACGGATTATTCAGGTTTACAAAACTGTGTTACGGTATTAAAACAGCTCCGTCAATGTTTCAGGCAATAATGGATCAAATTTTTAAAGGCATTTCTAAAGTTAGTATTTACCTAGATGACATACTAATCGTGGGCATAGATTTAATGGTGATTTCTTTTCTGAAAAAAATGTGACCTGTAAAGATGCAAAATTATTGCAGTTCTGCCCTCTTTTTTGACAATTCCGTCCGACAGGTCAATTTACAATAGAACGCTTTCAGGTCAAAAAGCTATTATCAAAATTTAAATAAATTTTCACTACACTCCGTATGATTTCTAATTACCGTATGACCCGTTGGACAGTTTAATTTATGCTTTTAAATCGTTTGCCGCTGTTGTCGTAGGATATTTTTTTCTTATTTTCATCGTTTCTCACGCACATTTGAGGTTAAAGGAGTTGCACCGCCGAATTTTTCGGGGCAAGAAATGCGAGTTTTCAGGTCAATTTTAGTTACGGACTCAAATCCCTTTTTCTTGCAGGTCAAAAAAAAATTTCAGAATAGAACAGCGGAACTGCTAGAACAAAAATTGAGGGCAGAAACGGGTCACATTTTTTTGCAAAAAAGAAATCACCATAAGTGAATGCAGTAAAAACTTACACGAAGTGTTAGATCGATGCGTAGAATATAATATAAAAATAAATTACTGTAAATGTAAATTTTTTGTTGAAAGGCTAAATTTTTTGGGTCATGAAATTTTAGGAACAGGTGTACGCCCAACTAAAGAAAAATTAAAAGCCATAGAAGATGCACCGGCACCAACAAATGTAACCCAATTAAAAGCTTATCTCGGGTTATTAAATTTCTATAATCGGTTTATTCCGAACCTGGCCAGTGAGATAAAGATGTTATATAATCTTCTAAAAAAGGATTCAAAAAATCATCTGGTCAAATGAGTGCAGGAAAATATTTGAACGCAGCAAATTATTGATAATTAAAAATAGTTTCTTAACACATTTTAATCTAAACAAAACCCTAATTATCGCAGCAGATGCTTCACCATACGGTATAGGCGCAATACTTTCCACAATAGACCCCGATGAGCAAAAAAGACCGATTATGTGTGCTAGTAATACTCTTTCTCCAGCAGAATGCAACTACTCGCAGCTACAACGCGAGGCATTATAGGCCAGTCAATGAAGACATTAAAAATCGATCAATTAACAATTACTCCAAAGTTTGGAGTCCAAACTCTTTGAAATTTTGGGAAATGATTAAAGGTACAAAAATTATTTATTGAAAGAAAGGCCATGAAAAAAATTAACACAGTTTTTAAAATGGGTTGCAAATGTTGCAATATGTACACTATAACTCGTGCTTAGTTTGCACCCTCGTAGGCGACATGGATCGTGGCTAATTTAGTAAAAATAGCAATTCCGTGTTTTTGGACCCCCGAAAAAATTCCAAATGTTTTGCAAATCGAACAGAATATTTAAATCACCTGCCCTCATCTTAATACGAATTTGCAACCCCATCAGAGATACGGAACATGTTATATTAGCAATAATATTCATTTAATAGCAAATTGCAACCTCATACTCTACCCGCAACCTTGTAACTCCAACCCCACCGAAGGAACATCACAAATCGTACATTTTAAGTATTTAATCGTAATAATAATACGTAATAATAATACGTATGTAATAAAATAGTATGAATAAAATCAAACATACTTTACCCTTTACATACATACAAAATTCATTCAGAAATTGCATTTCTCAATAGTATGGAACAAATAAACAAACTTCACGGACCTAGCATGAAACGAGGGGAAAAAATTTATTTTTCGCATTCCATAGTTCTTTTTTAAAGGCAGCGAAAATATAAGAAGGCATGTTTTCCCAAAATTTCGACCGATCGTCCGCATTTTTCCTTCTGCAAACAACTACTGTGTAAACATTGGTATCGTATTGCGGATATTCTGTCGATCGAGAACCTTTAGTTTTTCATTATATCATTATATGACGTGCCTTTTATTTTTATGAATAAAATGATGCAAAACTTTCAAACTCTACCTTCTTTTCCTTGTAGTACAATTTAGAAATACTGTCAATTCATTTTAATTAGAATATTTACATAAGGTAAATATGTACAGTCGAGGACTTGCTCGGTACCAAAGAACACATACCTCACATATGTTATAAATAATTCTTGCTCACCCACCGACTATCATATCAAAGTAGGTATTTAGAGTAAAAATTGGAATTTTTTATTTTTTTTTATGGGACGTTAATAAATATTGAATGGCGCATCTTTAGGTTTTATGATGTCGCACTTCGTCTACAGTACATAGGTACTCGTACTTTCGTACAATGCACTTTTTTGTCTTCAACAACTAAACTAAGGAGACCAATTAACTATGTACATATGTATGTATAATAAAAGTGAAATACGATTATATTTTTTCATACCTTATTTTAACATATACAGTGCAACCCGGTTATATTGAAAAAAGGTACTTTACGAGTGCACCTTATACCGGGTTGCACTGTACCTGTAAAGGGTGTGTTTTTATTTTATTCTTTTAGTGAAGGACCGAACATTTTAGAAATATTTTGTGTCTTGATATACATATAACGTATGTTCACGACATGGTACCTCTCCCTAATTACTTCCTCCTGTACCTGATGCGAACCTTTCCGGTACCACATAAGTGATAAGTATATCTTTTTTAAGGTTTTGGTTCTTAAATTTTATGACTTGTTTGATGAATATATCCTTTTTCAGTCCATCCCTCCTTATTTCAGCAAGTATATTTCTGTAGCGCATCACCTACGGCGTTTTACAAATTAAGTAACAGTTCACGTAAGTTCTTTAAAACGAGCATTTAGTTGTAATTTGAGTTATCAGTCTGTGCGTGTTCTATACCTAAATAAGTAATTACCATGGAAAATTCCAATGAGTGTTGTTTCATTTGGGATTGTGCGTTATCAACTGGACCTACAGACGTTTTTAAAGAGAAAAGAATAAAGTCCTTAATTGGTTGCAGTGAAAAAGACGAGACGGAAATTTTTTAACTCTAACGGGATTGCAATCTATTGAAGAGCATCAAAAGTGTCGAAAACTTTATTGCAACGAAAAATCTATAAAGGCATTTTGGAAGAGAATTATTGGACTAATTACTTCAGGTGCTACATCAATACCTAAAAATGAGCCTTTCGATTTCCAACGTAAGTGCTTATTTTGTACTGAAGAAATTACAACGGAATTCATAAGGAATGAGTGCAAGAAATCACCAGAAAAACGAATTAATGTTCACAAAATTCGTTCTGCAAATGGGAAGCAAGGTATCATTAAAGCTCCTAATCAAAATAATGATGACTGGGGTAAACAGGTAATAATTATCTTAGATTTTAAACATACTGATCTGAAGCAAATTTTTGGTAAAATTTAAAGTCAATAACAAATATCATTCTTTGAATTAAAACAATGTGCCACATATATAAAATTGTTTTGCTTAGCATAAAACAGGGTCTGTCTACCTACTTTATGAGGTTTTAAAATATGCATTATTCAACCGATACAGAAGTGTTAAATCTTTCAATTTTTCGAGTAATTTTAGATACTAACATTAATTCGCTATTCTCTTAATGTGTATAAATGTAAGAATTGTAAAGACAAGGTTATTCAACAATTTTAGTGCATAATAGTCTAAAATATTGCTTCAGGTGCTGTCGCGAATCGAAGGTATTGGTTTGTTTCAAGCAGGGGCTCAATACCATCGACCATGCTATTTAAAATTTTGCTTGCCTGTAAGACCTTCGGGAGGAAAAATAGGCCGGCCCCTGGATTGCAATGTATCATCTGCTATGGAAAGCATTTACGAATATTTAGAAAAGAACCGAGACGAATGCCAATTTTCTTTACGGGAATGAAGAATCGTCGTCAAGAAATGCTGTCCCAGTGATACAACCATCAAAACGAAATTAATGGAAAAGTATGGTAATGATATTGTTATCACAAGTTTAGTCGGTCGTCCAACCATCATATGCTTCCGTAACACGGGTTACCAAGTTTTGGAAGATTCATGGTATCAAGATAAGAAGCAGGATGCCACGGCTGAACGTTTGAGAATCCTCCGCACAGCAGCTTTCATAATTTGTGAAGATATCAGGACTAAGATCTATGAAACTGACTATTACCCCGCCCCTGAGAATTTTTTGCATTCTGTAGAAGAGGATGTTCCTGAAACACTGAACATATTTTTGAAAGAAGTTATCCTGAAACATAAACGAAAAACTAAAGAAAACTATACCAGACAATGTACGGCTATTGCACATTCTATAATTGCAGCGACGAGACCAAAATCGTTCTTGTCCTCTTTGCAAATTGCGCTTGCGACTTTTCTCCATCAAAAAATCTCATACACATTTTGTTATTATTGGGATTGTTGACTTCAACAAGCTTTTTTGTCGAAGTTTGTATATTGCGATGAGATCGAACGAAATGAAAAGCGAGATTTTGCGATAAAATTTAAAATAATTTTTATTTTTTCAAAACGAATGATAATGCTGCTTGGATGCAGGTCGAGAAGCGAATGCCGAAAAGAGGGTTCCGTACAAAAGAACAATGCAAAAATTGCAACTCGGCTAAATTACGGTTATATGAATTTTAGTTTTGAAGCTATGTGAAATTGTATATAATACAATGTATTTAACATACCGCCCCCCTTGAAAGGCGGCAGTCTTTCGAAAATAATTTTTTTTTTAATGCCATAGGTTTGAAATATAATATTATACAAAAATTAGAAGAAGAAAGAATTTTACTGAAAACAAATTGAAATTAATACTCTTAAGCATGATGAAAATTACTTTAATTTCTTTAGGGAGCGCTATCAATTGGCAAAATAGCGATTTTGGAGATTGCTCTTTGGATTACTCCTTTTTTTTACTTTAATAGATGCAACGCGCTCCTTGTTGTCTCTTCCTTCATGTAAAGCGGTGATTCTTCCCATAGCCCAGTGTAATGGTGGGGCGTTGTCATCCTTCAGAAAGACTAAGTCGCCCAGCTTGATATTAGATTGTGGGCGCTGCCATTTGTTTCTCGTTTGCATGTTATTAATATAATCCTTGCGCCATCTCTCCCACAAGGTTTGTTGCATATATTGGATTCGATGAAAATGTGAGAGTCTATTTAGGTTCGAGGTGATCTTGACCTGTGGTAATGCAGTCAAGGGACCACCAGTCAAAAAGTGACCGGGTGTCAGAGCTGTGATGTCGTTCGGGTCATTGGACATCGGCGAAATTGGTTGGGAGTTCATCACTGCTTCTATTTGGCATAGCAAAGTAGCCATTTCTTCATAAGTAAAAGAAAAATTAGACATGCTCGCCAAGATTTTGAATAAATGGCGCTTGGCGATTTTTACGGCAGCCTCGCACAATCCAGGTGATGCCCTGCGAAAGAGCAAATTTTTGAATTTCCTCATTGTGACAAGATGAGAGCAAAGTTTTTTGGATTTGCTCTAGCTGGTTTTTTGCACCAACAAAATTTGTTCCATTGTCCGAGAAGATCTTGCAACATTTGCCACGGCGTGCTATAAATCTTCGAAGAGATGCTATGAATGATTCCGTCGAGAGGTCGTGAACGAGTTCCAAGTGAACTGCTTTAGTCACGAAGCAAATAAATACGGCAGTATATCCTTTTGATGGTGGTCGCCCGCGTATACGCTGAGTTAAATATACCGGGCCACAATAATCAACTCCAGATATAGAGAATGATGGTGCAGGACGAAGACGATCTGCATGCTGATCACCCATTATTTGTGTTGCTAGTATTGGGTGAGAACGAAAGCAGATGATGCAGTGCCTTAAGACCCTTCGAACCGTTCGAGAGCCATCGATTAGCCAAAATTTTTGTCGAATTGCGTTTAGGACGGTCTGGCATCCACCATGTAAGTTGATGGCGTGATAATGTCGAATCAAAGCTTTCGTAAAGGGATGACATTGAGGAAGCAAAAATTGATGTTTGGCATCGTAAGTTAAGTTGGATTGTTGAAGACGTCCGCCGACACGAATGATATTCTCCGAATCCAAAAATGGGTTTAGACGCAATAGGCGACTACGCGATGATATGACCTTGTTGTGAGCTAAGTCCATGTATTCTTGCGCGAAGTACGTGCGCTGGAGATTTCTAATGATTGATTTTAGAGCTGCCTCGAATTCATCTGTTGATATTCGTAAATTGTTGGGTTTTGTACCATTTTTGAAGTTGATGAAGCGACGACCATAGCTAATTACCAAAATTAGCCGAAAATAATTGTTAGCGAATTTGCAGCCTAGAGTGATGTCGGCTGTTCCTTTATTACTGGAACAGATAAATGAAAAGGTTTGTTCTTTCCTTTCAGGCACGTCGGGATTAAGTGAAATCTTGAGAATGGGCCAAAAGGCTGGTTCCAAACTCAAAAATGGAGGACCAGTTAGCCAAAGTACGTTAGCTACTAATTGATTTGGAAGACAGCCTCGCGATGTTAAGTCCGCAGGATTAAGGTTGCTCGGTACATGTCTCCATGATGATGTGTCAGTCAAGCTCTGTATTTGCGATATATGCTTTGAAACGAAAATAGACAATTGGTTAGCCGATGATGTGATCCAAGAGAGGGCGATAGTAGAGTCTGTCCAGCAGTATACGGCACTGATGGTAACGTTAAGTGCAGATTTGACTTTGTTAAGGAGTTCTGATAACAAGAGTGCGGCACATAGTTCAAGGCGTGCGAGCGTTTGTGTCCGAATAGGCGCAACTCTGGATTTTGCGCACAGAAGTCTGACCGTGATAGTTTTGTTTGCATTGTAGCTGCGCAGATAGAGGCATGCGCCGTAAGCCTTCAAGCTTGCGTCACAGAATCCATGGATTTCAAACTCCGAATTGGGTTGAGTAGCGAGACGAGGTACACGCAATTTGTCGAGATGCTGCAACTGTGTTTGAAATTTGCGCCACTGGTTGTGAAGGTGAACAGGAAGAGATTCATTCCAGTGTAATCGAAGCGATCAAAGGTTCTGGAGAAATATTTTTCCACTGGTTGTTACTGGATTCATGAATCCAAGAGGATCGAACAAACTGGCAAGTTGTGACAAAATCGTTCGCTTTGTAATGCGCGATTCCTGTGATGTATATAATCCTTTTGTATTGAAGATGAACTCGTCACCATGTGGATTCCATAAAAGACCAAGCGCCTTAACAACGTCGTCATTATTTATTTGTATAAAACTTTCTGTATCATCAGAGTCTATGTCAGTCAGAGCTTCTGAAGAGTTAGAGCACCACTTTCTGAGTGGAAATGATGCGAGTGCGACGAGTTTGGTGACTTCCTTTTTGATGGCGATAAGTTCGGAAACGGAGTTCGATCCGCACATTAGATTGTCTACATAGAAGCTGTTCAGTACGTCATGAGACCCAAGTGTAAAGTTATTGGTGTGTTCCATTGCTAGCTGGTTCATGCTTTTAATTGCAAGATAAGCTGCTGAAGCTGTTCCGTACGTCACTGTTGTTGATCGAAGGGTTTGCAGTGGAGTATTTGGATTCTCGCGCCACAAAATGCAGTGTAAATTGCGGTCCTCTGGAGCAATCTGTACCTGGCGATACATCTTGACAATATCAGCCATTAGAGCATATTGAAACAGCCGGAAGCGAATGATTATTGAAAATAGATCGTCCTGTATGGTTGGTCCTACCATGAGAATGTTGTTCAAAAGAATTTCCTTTACTTGTTTTACAAGACCCGTCGAAGAGTACTCTTAATTTTGTAGATGAGCTATCGTACTTGAAGACAGGATGGTGAGGCAGAAAGTATGCAGGGGGTTGTACTTGCGAGATGTCAACAACTTCGATATGTCCTAGTTCTAAGAATTCTTTGATAAAATTTGAATAATCACGGTGCAGATCCGGAGATTTGGCTAAGCCACTTTTAGACTGTCGAACATGTGTTTTTCACTGGTCACGTGCATTTCTTCACCTAACAGTCGAGCACATCCCACAATAATTCGATCGGGCTGACGTCAGAAGATTGCGTCGGCCAATCTATGATTTTGAGCACACCTTTCTCTTCCTTGGACCGTAGATAGTTCATGCACAGATAGGAGATGTGCGATCATTATCTTGTAGAAAGATAAATCCGTTACCGATCAAACCACTTCGTTGAAGAATATTGTGATAGTGTTCCTTCCGCATTATTCCGTCGATTTTGACCAGTTTTCCAACACCATCGTAGCTGAAACACTCCCAGGCCATCACGAAGCCTCCGCCATGTTTAACTGTTGGCGCAATACATTGGGGATTATACCGCACATCTTTATTTCGACGAACATACTGGCACCGCCTGGATCTAAACATTTCGAACTTTGATTCATTGGTCTATAACACAGATTTCCACTGATATAATGACCAATTTTTATGTTTTCGGGGAAACAATAATCTTTTCCACTTGTTTTGTGGTCGTAGAAGTGGTTTTATCACAGCAACACCACCAAAATATCCCTTCTCTCGCAAACGACGCTTGACAGTATCAACCGAAATGGGGTTCGTTAGAGTTTCGTCGATTTCGACGCGAATGTTTGGTGCTGTTTTGAACCAATTTTGCTTGTTCATCAATAAAATGTGTCGATCATCAGCTTGAGTTATTTTTTTTGGTCGGCCAGAGTGTTTTCGATTAACATTTGAGTTGGTTTCGGCGAACCGCTTCAACGTGGTTTCAACTCCACACTTTGAAACACCACCAATATTAGCGATTTCATGAATGTTTTACCCACTTTTCTCAGAATAAGTATTTGTGAATGTTTTTCAAATGAAATTTCCTTTTTTCGAGCCATTTTCAGCGATCACAATCGGTTTTGCGCGTGTAAACAATGACGGGAGTGAGTTTTACAGTTCTAGTGCACACAGAACACATCAGAGGGCGCAAAGGACCGTTATTTTTTTGACACGCACTCAAATGATCCTGCATGACTGCTTAAGACATTAGTGCCCATATGAATGAATAGTTTAAAATAAAATAATAGTAGGGGAGACCGGGGACAATTGAAACATTTTCGATTCATGATTTTTTCATTACCAAGCTATCGCAATTTTCTGAGATATAAAGACAGTTATAATGAGTATATAGTCTCTACTTTATAAGTAAATTGTTTCGTTGAGTTATAATGATAAACAAAAGAGATAATTTTAAAAGTATTGGAGTAGTCGAGATGTTTCATATGTCCCCGTGCCTGGGACGGTTGAAACACATACCTGGGACAATTGAAAAAGCAATTAAATTAAATGAAACTCATGTTTATTTATTATAATTACATATTACTTCTTCTTAACTTTTTTTAGTTTTTTCGCCTCATATTCTGCTGCAATAGCATTTCTCTCAGGAGAGTCAGTATAAACTGCCGATTTTCTTATTTTTCATCTAGCAGTCCTTTTTCTGGGAACTGCTTTGGGCAGCGGTCTGACAATTTCTGGTCAAAATACAGCCGTTGGGTTGCTTGGTTGTGGTACCGCGTCTGCGCTGCTGACTCTCTTCTCAGGATTATAGACTGTGCGTGATGTCAGTGGTTCATTACTGTCTCCTACTGGTACAATATCTGTGCTGTGCGATGTATCAGGAGCTGGTCTATCAGTCACAAATGAAGGAGCGAAATCTACTTCCGTAAATATGTCCCTATTGAAGAGATAAATTTCTGTGCAAGTAAAGCCCGCCACAATGTTTGTTTGTGTGAGGGCCAAGGGCAACGCACTTTTGACGATACCAGGTATATGGTAAATAGTCATAGTTTTTCCTGGATTATTCCTCATCCAGGCATCGCAATTTGAATTTACAGTCTTTATAAAGGAACCGTAGACAGACCTATCCAGTGGCTGCAACTTATGGGAACAGTGCGGAGGAAATGAAAAAATAGCTACGCCATTTTCTTTACAAAAATCCAAGCATTAGCTGTGTTTTTTATTCCCGGTTAACCATAAAGCTCGAAAAAATTGCACGGCAAAACAACAACAGTGCGGTTACGGTAACGGTAAGCAAAATCTTATTTACCAATGAAGCTTTCTTATGGCTCTGGAAATATTTTAGGTATAGCAAGAAATCTGCTTCTCCCATCCAGCCACTTGAGTTTCCTGCTCCAATACTCCCCACTGGACCATCTAGGACGAAGCGATCTTTATATCGTAGCCGTGGGAAAATAAAAATAGGAGGAATACTGTTACCAATAGCATTTACAGCTAAGGCGATGGTAAATAACGTTCCTCTCTCCACCAACGTTCCTAAGAAAGGATTCAAACAACATTTATGCCTTAAAATAGATTTTAACCAAGTCATAATAAAAACATAACGCAGTCACGATCGGCTGCAAGCCAATCGTATGATACTCTAGATGAAATACTGAACTCCGATTTATATTTTATTTGGAAATATATCAAAAGAATGAGGAGTGTACAAGCAATTATTACATGACCTTTTACTTACAGGTAGAAACTATAGTATAGTGGCTACACGATTTTTTGATTTATAGTGAGTTTCATACAGTAAGTTTGAACATTTTACAAAATTTTTGTATTACGACTACATGAAGGACTTACGGGATATTTTTCATATTAATATTTTCAGCTGCGACTATTATAAAATCAACGTATACAAAATTTCAAAGTCGTAACGTAAAGCGGTTTAAAGTTATCGTCCAATATTGGTGAACACGTGTTTTAAAGACTTTTGTATGACAGCTATCCGAAGGAATCAACGGATGGCGCTAATTAATAAACCCCGTCTTGGTTTTGGTATAAAACTAATTCCTGTAAAATTTTAATTTCCTGCTTTAACTCGTTCTGGAATTATAGTGGATTCAGTAAAAAGCACACATTTTTGAAGGACTTTTCTAGGCTGCTACACGAAGGACTCATTCGATTTGCATCATATTCCGTACTTTTGATTCAAACATTGTAAACCTTAAGTATGCAAAATTTCAAGTTCTTAACTTGAAGCATTCGAGCAATATTTGTGAAAACGTGTTTCAAGGACTCTTGTATGGGAGCTACCCGAAGGAGTCGAAGGATATCGCTCATTAACGAACTTAGCCTTACTTTTTCCACTTTACAAGCTGTGACAAAATTTCAACTTCCTAGGTCAACGCGTTCTTGAGTTATCGTGCTAACGGACGGACGGACGGACGGACAGCAAACGGATTTAGGGGTTTTGGCCAAAAATAAACACAAAATAATATAACTTTTTTTCGTCCGAGGCTCGGTTCTATGAGTTACAAACCTTTCGGGCTGGATTAAACTTATAATACTCTATATGTTCATCTAGAGTATATATATTAAAATATTCATGGTGGGGACAATTGAAAGATGTTTCAACTGTCCCCCGGTCTTCTTGTTTCAATTGTCCCCACAGCAGATTTCGATCTAAACACCCGATTGTTTTCTTAACTTCTTACCAACGTATGAGTTTAAACCATTACAACTAAAGGAAATATACGAAACTAAACAAATAATAATAGTTGAAGCCTGATAGTCGCGTTGTTGTTCCTTTTAGCACTTTATTTCGATGATGGAAAATGTTTACTCCGATGGTAGAAAAACAAATTTTTTGAAATATTTACTTTCACTTTTAACTTAAGTCAACGGTTTAATAATGGGTACCAGGAGCATTTAGAGACGTTTCGTTTGATACTTTGAAGTGTAATTTAAGCCAAGGATTGTGTCAATTATAGCCATTGTTTCAATTGTTCCTTGTTTCTATTGTCCCCGGTCTCCCCTAATTATATTTGAAATTACAGCGCAAGAATGATGCTGCTTAAAAATAAGAATTCTTGGTTCCTTCATAGTTCCATCATTTTGACTCATAATAATTAGTTTATTTAATGCAAATGTATGTAAATCATAGCAAAATAGTCTATTTTCTAGTTTATATACAAGATTTAATCATAAAATGTTGTTGAACACAATAAAAAACAATCACAAACTCAAAAAATCGGTTTTTTGGATGATGTCCTTAAGGGCGGGGTAAGGTTAATTCGGTGAAAATAAGGCATATTTTCAAGAATTTTTTTAGACGATACCGGCAATGCTGGATTGTTTCATTTCATTTTTATATTTTAATACAACATCTGAACTACATTTTCAAAAATTTTCATTTCAAAATATTTATGAATAAGGCGTTAGCAGCAAATTTCCGCAGGCGTATCGAAAAAAAGTTGTTTTGCGGTGTACGCTACAACTCGTGACTAGATCATGCGAAACAAAAAAATCTAATTGCGTTTATTAGGTGAGATGTTTCTCGAGGGAATGACGTCGAGTTTTTTTTTTTTTAACCGATTTTTCCATTTTTGGTAGCACTTAAAAGTCAAAAACGCGATTTTTGCTAAAAAGTTTTTTATTGTAAAATAAAAAATAATTGTAAATTTAAAAAAAACTCAACGTCACTACCTGGTGACTTATGTTTAGAAATAGTAAAAAAATTTCAAAAGAATTGGTGCAATACGTTTTGAGTTACAACGTACACCGACTTCAAAAATGACAAGTTTCAGAAATACGCTTTAAAAATTTGCACACTAGGCATCACATACGAGTGCGTACACATCTAAACTGCTCATAGCTCCGTTAATTTTGCTCCGATCAACTTGAAATTTTGACACAACATTCTTGCAATGTTAAAGATCCACGATTACAATCGGTTATTGTAAGACTTGGAGGATTTCACCAGCTCATGTCTTTTCTGGGTGCGGTTGGTTATATTATGTCTGGTAGTGGCCTAAAAGAACTCTTATCCATTATCTATGCACCAATATCCGTGGATAAAATGCTGACAGTGCGTATGCTAGAGCTGTCCGCGGGCATATACTGACTCATTTAGCTTTGGGTAGCATCATAATGGAAATGATCAAATTTTCGGAAGAAGAGACCATGGAAATGGAAGAAGTACTTCATGAATTTGACGATGGTACATGTGACCTTAAAATTGAGGAAGAACCGTTTAAGACAATATCATTCCGAGTTCAATCACAATAAGACCTTTTGGAAAAAAATGGTCCCACTGCCAAGCTATGGATACAGTACTTTCGAATGGTTACTTTGTTTAAGCAGTTCATACAAGCGGAGAGAACTGGAAATTGGCATTTGCACTTGTCCATCATAAAAAAAATGTTGCCATTTTTCCATGGAAGCGGACATTTTAATTATGCTTTATCGAGCCAACTTTACTTGCAGGATATGTACGAGCTCCCAATGAAGATGGATTTTCGCGAGTATAACCACTTTGTAAGAGATGGGTTTTTCACTATTCGACGATCTGAAAAATTTTGGTCAGGAATTTGGAGTGATATGACCATCGAACAAACTCTGATGAGGTCCATGAAGTGTACAGGCGGATTAACGCGTGGGAGAGGAATAACGAATAGCGTTTTGACCAAATGGATATTAGGAATGCCAATAATGCAAAGAGTATCAGAGGCAATCGAAAAGTTTTCAGATATCGCATTGGTCAGCTCGGAACAGCATGTTGATACAAGACCCACTCGCATAAAACGAGACAAAGGAGATGTTGAAAAACTACTCAAATGGTTTTCAGAGCATTCTCCTTTTCCATTTTTGGACTGCATCGTCTCATTGAGTACTGGCATTGTTGGAAATCATATTATAAAATCTGCCAACAGTCTGCGCGCAACTTTATTATTTTTCCGGCAGAAGTTCAGAACGCGTTCAATTCGGGGATGCGGTGTATGTTACTATGTGACTGAAAACCTTACAAAAAAAAAATAGGTGATTATTAAACAAGCCTGGAGAAGTGAAAAGATATTCGATATCTGATCAGACCTGAGAAACATGGTGGAATTCATGAAAAAGTATACAACCAGTTTACACCCTCTTAGGGGTCGAATTTCAAAAAATCTTGAAAACACATTCTAGGTATTTATATGAAGAATCTGTAGAATTAAAATGAATTCAATATTTTGAAAGACCTAGTAGATATGACGAAAATTGTGAAAATAAATGCATTTTATATTAACTGATAATTTTTTTTGCCCCCCCCTTCTGAACGCCAATGAATATTCGAATTTTTTTTTATCAGAATTACTTTTCTAGTTTATTTACATATACGTACCGAGTTTCAACTTCTTAGCATAAGCCGTTCTAAAGTTAGGAAAAAAAACCCCCACCACCGTACCATACTACCCCTAAAAAAAATTTTATTTTTTATAGCTCTATCTAAATATCAAGTTTCAGCTTCCTATCACTATAGATTCTTAAGATATAAGCATTGGAACCTTTTCTTTCTCATTCTTCCCCACCCTCACCCTCTACACCCACACCCCCAAACTTTTTTTCTCTACTAGGGTTTTATTAGGCCTACTTCTGGTAAAAATTTGAAGCATCCATCTTACACTGTTATTGAGATATGAAACGTGTTATTATTGAAAAATTCTTATTCCATCTACTTACGTACTCCCCCGCCCCCTTCAGAGATTTTACTTTGAGCAATCTTTATTTATCAAGCTTTATATCCAAACCGAATTTTGTTTTTCTGGTGCCACTGGTTTGGGAGATATCGTAATCCTAGTATAACTACAGATATTTGTTAAGTTTTAATTGCTTGCTATGAACGCTTTAGGAGATATGGATTTTAGAATGTGTCGATCTCGACTTTTTTGCGTTTTGGACGCATTGCTTCCCCCTCCACTCCCACACCCCTTCACCCATATCATCAATTTGTTTGCAAATGGGTCCACTATCAAAGCTGTATAGAAATTCCAAGTTTCAGCCTCTAATTCAAAGGGTCTACCCAGTCTATTCCTAGAATTTTTTTTAATTTAATAGCTCCACTGGATTGAGAGCTACGAGCCTTCAAAGGATTTTGGCGGTCGACGTACGGCGTACGGCGGACAGACGGAGTGAAATTTTTTATTACTTTTTTCGTGTCTACTAGTCATGAAACGTGGACAAAAAAATTTTGAGGGCAGCAAATTTTTTTTTTTTAAAATCAATAACAATACTGTATTATTACTAATAAAGTAAAATTCTTATAACGCACAGGAGATCGGCAAAGCCGGAATGGAAGCAATAGTTGGAAAAAGTTTCAGTGAAATTTCTTTCTCACGAAAGAAAAAAGTGCTACCATTATCAGCAGTATCGTCAGCTATAAATATCGCAGATAAAATCGTTGCCGTCGATCCGGTTTTAATATATCAGCGAATTTCCTTTGCCAAAGGATCACAAGAAGATCTTAAGTCCTATTTCGAGTATGAACTTGCACCATACCCACTTTCACTATTTGATGACGTTGGCATGCGTAAATGCAAAAAATCGAGAATGTATCTTTTATTTTCTCCAATTAAGGACACAATAACAAGCGGTGCTGTTTGTTACGTACTAGATGGTGGCGCAAAGGAGAAACTTTTTTACATATTTGCAACCAACACGTAAATTCCGTAAAAAAGTACTATGGCCAAAATACAGTTTTTGTATTTGATGGATACTCAGAGGACATCGCGAAGAAGAGTACGAAAACTGCAGAGCGATTGCGACGATCGTCAAAATTAATCTCTGCTGAAACTCTTTTTGAGGAGTCAATGAAGGCCACGATTACGCAAGAACATTTTCTCACGAATGATAAAAATAAGGCACGCCTAATAGCAGTGCTGAAAAAGAAGTTTGAGACCAGTGGATTTTCTGTTAAGCAACAAGAAGGAGATGCTGATACTCTAATTGTATCGACAGCTTTAGAATTGTCTGAGGAATATGAATCAGTCATAATTGTGGGCGAAGATATTGATTTGCTCATTATTCTAACGGGAACTGCAACTGAAATTCATAGGAACGTTTTCTTCCTGTAGCCTGGAAGGGGGAAAGTTGAAAGCTCTTTATATTCTCCCACGAGTCTAAAGGATGCTAATTTGACAGAAAATATTTTATTCCTTCATGCTTTCACCGGCTCCGACACAACTTCTGCGTTATTCAATCAAGGAAAGATCAGAGCTGCATCAGTTATTAAGAAAAACGACCAATTAACATCGGCACTGTCAGCATTCAGAGATATAAATGCCGAACCCGATGTCATTGATGAAGCAGGAGAAAAGATCTTAGTGGCTCTATATGGTGGGAAAAGTGGACTAAATAAGCTCCGCTACGAAGGTTTTCGACGTTCAATAACAAAAAGCAAATTTAATCTAGCTACTTTCCCTCCTACAAAAGATGCTGCACGGCAACATTCTTTACGTACTTATCATCAAGTACAACAATGGTTGGGTAACGAAAAAGTAGCCGAAAATTTTGGTTGGAAAGAATCAAACGATGGTTTGGTGTCAACGCACCTTAAAGGAACCAGCACCGCAAGCGTTACTAAAATTTATTACGTGCAAATGTGAAAAGGGATGCGGAGGACAATGTGGTTGTAGAAAAGCAGGTTTAAAATGCTCCGAAATTTGCTATTCTTGTCACGGACAATCCTGTTCCAATGCCAGAGAAATAGAATACGCAGAATCAGATAGCGATGATGAAGAGCTGAACACATATATGTCACGGTTTATTTCTCAAACCAATATTACGGGTGAACCTCTGGACAGTAACGTTTATAGTTGACCTGGTGTTGAAGATACCATTCAGAACATAAATTTTGATGAACTGGATTCTGAAAACACCGATTGAAGGACGTAGTCCGTTAAAAGAAATAAATTTAGAAAACAGAGAAGAAAACTATGTCGACGATCTTGACCAGCCTTCCTGCAGCAAGAAGTTTAAATTTCATTAATTTACATATTTATTTCAGTTTATTATTTCTAATTCTCTAATTTAAAAAAAAAATGTTTTTAGTGTAATCAATTAAAAATAAAATAATACAAGAACGATCCATCTCTTATTAGCTCAATTGTGAAAACAATTGGCGTATTTATAAATTTCAATTTGGTCCATACCCATAGTCATCTTCGCAACAATAAAGGATTTACTTTTTATTTTTGCAGTTTTACTTAGGTTTGAGTTCGATATTATGCACAAAACTACTATTAGTAAAGATCTGCCAACAGTCTAGCCGCAAGTATATCATTTTTTCCGGCAGAAATTCGGAACACGAACTAATTCTGAGATGCGGTGTAGGTTGGTGTGTGACTGAAAACCTAACAAAGAATTCGGGAAGCGGTTAGCATAACTTCGGTCATATTCTGGGATATTTTTTTGAGTTTTCAGGTCAATCACAATACTTTATTATTAAAAAATAATAATGTAATACATAATAAAAAAAATTTCCAACGAAATACGCGCTTAATACGCTATACAGTTATGCACTCGCATTTTTTGATACCGTAAAGGTTCGGATCACGTACGTGAACAAACGTAATAAGTATACCAAAATACATATTTCTAAAATGTTCGGTCCTTCACTAAAAGAATAAAATAAAAAGGATTGTGTCAAAAACGTGTAAACAGATTAAAAGACGAGCGTACACCCTTTACAGGTACAGTGCAACCCGGTATAAGATGCACTCGTAAAGTACCTTTTTTTTTCAATATAACCGGGTTGCACTGTATATAATAAAATAAGGTATGAAAAAAAGATAATCGTATTTCACTTTTATTATACATACATATGTACATAGTTAATTGGTCTCCTTAGTTTAGTTGTTGAAGACAAAAAAGCGCATTGTACGAAAGTACGAGTACCTATGTACTGTAGACGAAGTGCGACATCATAAAACCTAAAGATGCACCATTCAATATTTATTAACGTCCCATAAAAAGAAATAAAAAATTCCAAATTTTACTCTAAATACCTACTTTGATATGATAGTCGGTGGGTGAGCAAGAATTGTATAACATATGTGAGGTATGTGTTCTTTCGAGCAAGTCCTCGACTGTACATATTTACCTTATGTAAATATTCTAATTAAAATGAATTGTCAGTATTTCTAAATTGTACTGCAAGGGCAAGAAGGTAGAGTTTGAAAGTTTTGCATCATTTTATTCATAAAAATAAAAGGCACGTCATATAATGATATAATGAAAAACTAAAGGTTCTCGCAATACGATACCAATGTTTACACAGTAGTTGTTTGCAGAAGGAAACATAATGCAGTCACGATCGGCTGCAAGCCAATCGTACAGTGGCGGTCATATTGCTCTTCCAAGGGGGGGGGGGCCATTGAAGTTCAGTGGCTACTGTATAGAAAATTGGTGCAGTATCCCTTATCAGCGTGGATGGAAAATGTGCAAATCCTATGGTAGCTTTGGCTGGTACCTACTGCTTAAAAATATCAACTTTTCATTTTCGCATCTAAATCGCAAGATTTCGGCAACCGAATTCAGAATATTAAAAAGCATTAACATAGCTCTGAAGGCATTTCTTGAAAATCGTTCAATTTATTAGCTGATTGTATAGTATGATATTAAAAATTTAAGCCTGTTTTTTATGATTGTAAGTCTTTAAGTAATAGGAAATTTAATAGCAGGAACTAGAAAATAATATTAATTGATTCCAAAGCTTAGTGAAAATAATTTTTGATTTTAGTAGAAGTCGATGCCGGTCTTGATTTCTACAAAATTTAGAAGCCCAAATAGACAGAAATCTCTCATACTGTATGAAAAATCTAGTAGATTTTAAGAGTTTTCATAAAAATTTCGAGATTTCGCCAAATCCTATTTGAAATCTTTGGATGTAAATTAGCTGTTTTTTGAGACCATCAGAAAAGTAGTATACTTAATTTTTATTAGTTCTACTATCATACATATTTGGTAAAACTGAATATTGCGCATTATGATCCGAACTCTACATCTCATAATAATTTATTAGGTATGTATAGGGGAAGGTGGAGCAAAGTGAGCCCCCTAAGGTTTGTACCGAGATTCTGTGAAATGGGTAAGTTATAACATCCTTTTCGTGCAAACTCGATAGCTTAGGATGTTAGCTTAGTCATGTATTCGTGAAATTAAATTGTTGATGCTGATAAGAAAGTTATCTACTTCTTGCTATACAAACTTCAAAGGGCCCACTTTGCTCCACTACTGGGGAAAACTCTACTGTTCTAGCCATGTTAAAATTGTTTTTTTAAATATCAAATAAAATTATATTGGCATGCGGTAAAATTTGCCCGGGGTTCACTTTACCCCGAATGAACACTAAATAGTAAGCATCTGCTGAAATTTATCTACTTTTTAAATAATCATCAAATCTTACTTTGCAAGTTTCACAATCCGTACCCCGATCTCAAGGATACTGTTCCAAAAAAATCCTCAATCACTAACAAGTTTTTTTAATCCAATTATTGAACACTGATATTTACATGAAATAGTGCCAAAATCGTAATATGAGAAAATTCGGGGAACTGTAATTATAGTGGATTTCTTTTATAGTGCATTGTAATCAATGCTTGAAGCTTTATCAAATAATTTTTTTCCGAAGATTTTGCGCTATTGCAAACTAGAAATTTTAAGGGGGCCCACTTTGCCTTGCTGGCCCACTTTGCCCCACCTTCCGCTACATATTCACATAGTCTCCTTACTGATTAGATCTATAGTTTAGATGACTACCACCATAACCCAACCTAACCTACTCTCCTAATTTAATAATTTTAAAAAGTTAGAAATTCTCTAAAACTATTTTCAATTATTATAACTACATAATAGCAGTATCTTATACCTGTAGCTCAGTTCTGTAACTTATGAGTGAGAAATTTCTAACCAAAAAGTCAAAATGAGGACGAATTAATGCAGTTTTCTCTCTGTATTCTCACCAAATGAGAAATGAAAAATTGCCAAATGCGTAGTCCGTATTTCGGTGCGGTCCGTAGTACGGTGCATTCTCATTTGGTGAGACATAGAGACATAGGGAAGGACATAGAGAAAACTGCATTAATTCGTCCTCATTTTGACTTTTTGGTGAGAAATTTCTCACTCATAAGTTACAGAACTGAGCTACTGATTTCAATCGCATAATTTTGGCAAGTAGATTTTAAAATCTCGAAAAGAGTTTACAACAAAATTACTAATTTATTTTGTAAGAGTTAACTTTTGCAAACTAGGACATTTAAATTGAATGAACAGAAGTGGAAAGCTTGCATTATCATGCAATTTGAAATTTTGTAATATTTTATACAGGTAGTTGTGGTGACAGATAATTTTAGAACTGTTTAGTGACTATTATTTGTATTGAAATTTACCTCTTATTATGGTTCTAATTAATGTAAAAAATGTATGTTTTAAGTTTCACCCCGAACAGAAAAAATAAAAATAAAAATTTGAGATTTCAAAAATTAGCCCCGACGTATTGATAAAACGGGGATAAATCTTGATAAATCTGGGGATGATTGTAATTTCAAACACTCGTATATGGGTTATGTACCATCGGAAATACCATCTAATGGTCGTAATGAGAAAGTGAAGTTTTTCATATTCAATCGGTTTCGACTGTATTTTGATAATGGTTAATAATACGAAGCTAGTATAGTGGACAAAAATATCTGTTTTCTAATACTCAATATTATGTTATAGAAAGAAAAAATGGTTCAGAAAGTCCTTCACTAAGTACTACATAAAAGCTATAATGGATTGGTGATTAAATGTTAAAAATCATCGTTTTCTACCTTGCTGAAGGACTTTTTTTTCACAACATTGAGCACCTACTTATGTCACTAACTTCGTGTCGTTTACCGTTACAAAGTTAGGCTCAAAAATTTATTTTTTAAGATAAACTTCAATTTCTGAATTTAAGCATAGATGGCATTTTCGATAGTATACCAACCACCTATATGTTTAGAGTTATATCATCCACAGAAAGATACTATATAGGCTCTATGTCGCTATCTTGTGAGTTTACGGAGTCTTACACATATGTATACAATTTTGGTTCTTTAAGGTTCTTGAGGCACGTAATACCCATTGTCGAGATGAAACTTCAAACGAGTTTTTGTTTTTGATGGGTACTGTGAAAAAATTAAAAAATTTTAAATGGAGTTATTAGCTTTAACTAGGATTTGAAGTATCCTTTTTCCCTGAGAAGATTTCAAATTCATCCAGATATGGAAAAATTAATAAAATACCTAACGAAAACTGTCCTAGAATAATCCAAATCCAAATTTTTCAAAATTAGTTTGAAACAGTACATAAATACTTTATTATTAAAAAATAATAAAGTAAAACTCAATCCTTAACATAACCATAAGATTGATTACATATTTATATTCGAAATTTTATTACTTTCTTTTCAATCAGGAGACGAAAGACAAAAGAAGATTCAAGAAAGACATAAGAGAAAATCAGATTTAATAGCATCATATGTTACTTTATTAAGTGTATCCTTTAATCTAATAGTCTCATATAGTTTTTCTTTAAAGAAGACGTGATAAAATAATCATGTGTGACGGATCTGTTAGGGGGGCCATGGCCCCCCCGTATGACCGCCACTGCAATCGTATGATACTCTAGATGAAATACTGAACTCCAATTTATATTTTAGTTGGAAATATATCAAAAGAATGAGGAGTGCACAAGCAGTTATTACGTGACCTTTTACTTACAGGTAGAAACTTTTGCATAGTGGTCGATTTTTTGATTTATAGTGAGTTCCATAAAGTAAGTTAGGACATTTTACATAATTTTTGTATGGCAACTACATAAAGGACTCATGAGATATTTTTCATATTAATAGTTTCAGCTGCGACTATTATAAAATTAATGTGTTTAAAATTTCAAAGTCGTAACTTAAAAGTTCTAAAGTTATCGTTCAATATTGGTGAACATGTTTATTAAGGACTTTTGTATGACAGCTACCCGAAGGAGTCAACGGATGGCGCTAATTAATAAACTTCGTCTTGGTTTTGGTATAAAACTAATTCCTGTAAAATTTTAATTCCTGCTTTAACTTGTTATGGAGTTATAGTGAATTAAGTGAAAAGCATACATTTTTGAAGGACTTATCTATTTGCATCATATTCGGAACATTCGATTCAAACATTTTAAACCTTACGTATGCAAAATTTCAAGTTCTTAACTTGAAGCATTCGAGCAATAACTGGGAAATTGTATTTCAAGGACTCTTGTATGGGAGGTACCCGAAGGATTGGAAGGATATCGCCCATTAACGAACTTAGCCTTACTTTTTCTATTTTACAAGTTGTGACAAAATTTCAACTTCCTAGGTCAACGCGCTCTTGAGTTATCGTGCAAACGGACGGACGGACGGACAGCAAACGGATTTGGGGGTCTTGGCCAAAAATAATCACAAAATAATATATAACTTTTTTTCGTCCGAGGCTCGGTTCCATGCGTTACAAACTTTTCGGGCTGGATTAAACTTATAATACTCTATATGTTCATCTAGAAGAGTATAAAAATGCGGTCGGTCGGTCGAAATTTTGGGAAAACACTCCTTCTTATATTTTCGCTGCCTTTAAAAAGAACTATGGAATGTGAAAAATAAATTTTTTCCCCTCGTTACATGCTAGGTCCGTGAAGTTTGTTTATTTGTTCCATACTATTGAGAAATGCAATTTCTGAATGAATTTTGTATGTATGTAAAGGGTAAAGTATGTTTGATTTTATTCATACTATTTTATTACGTACGTACTATTATTACGATTAAGTACACTACCGTGCAAAAGTATAAGGACATCATTAAAAAAACGGATTTTTTGAGTTTGTGATTATTTTTCATTGTGTTGAACAGAATTTTATGATTAAATCTTGTATACAAACTAGAAAATAAGCTTTTTTGTTACGATTTATGTTCATTACATGCAAATTTTGAACAAAAATATTTAAAAATACCGAAAATATCAGGACAAGTGAAATCAGGTATTTTTCAACCTCGTTCTTTGATGATTGCAGCGCAAATTCTGGGATGCCTTTCGACCAATTTTTTGAGTGAAACACTCCCAGGCCATCACGGAGCCTCCGCCCAGCGTTGTTCCCCTTTCGAAAATTTTCGTAGCAGATCGTCTTCAAAAAGTGTAGCAGATTTCGAATTTCCGTAGTAGATTTGGGAACATTGAATTAAACACGTTCAATATAGATTTAGGATAATTCACTAGTATAGCTTTATTAAAAACAAAAGTATTTCATATATAATATAGTCAGTCAACCCTCACACGGATATTGGCACACCTATAATCTTAATAAATTTCTTCAAATATATTTAGTTTGCCAATGTGTTTTTTAAAAATATTCAAAAAAGAAATGTACTTCACTATAAAACTAGCTACAAAATTAAATAAAAATAAATACATGGACACAATTTTCATCACGTGGTCAATCAAATATTTCAGTTCATTAACGATCAATTTCAGCTTGACAATACTTCGTTGGATAGATATTTTTTTGTTAAATAACTGAAGCCAATCGTCGGAGCATTGATTCCAACAATTTGATTAAATAATTCGTTTGTAACTTATTCCATTCTTCCATCAATTCCGACCTTAATTCACTGATATTTGAAATTTTATGTTTTCTCATTTGACGTTCCAACTCAGCTCATAAATTTAAAATGGGGTTGATATCTGGCGATTGGGGTGGATTTTCTTAAACCTTGTAGTTGTATTGTACAATAGTCACTCTCGTACAACGAACGACTTGTGTTTGGTATAGTTGTCTTGATAAAATTGAAATCGACCTACAATTCAAATTCAATTTTAAAATTCGACTCGACCAAAAAACTCACATTCTGCGACTATGAAACTCGACGAGCCTACTTGTCGATTTTCACTCGACTTTGAGTTCAGAGAAAAGCGTGAGTAAAAAGAACTGCGGATTACGAGAGCCGATCGAGTGAGTATTTCCTTGAAGGAAATGTCAAATTCTCTCGACTGCTGGAAATGAAGTGACTTTCCAATTGTTGAGTTTCATAATACCAACTTAAGCTCGAGTCGAGTTGAAATGTGAATCGAGTTACTCACTCGACTCGAGTTTCGTATTTGCTCTCATCACCAAATGTAACGTTTTCCAAAACTGTTTGTAGTCCAGTAAATCTAGGAATTCTTAAAGAAAAAAATAAAAGTCGAAATATTTTGACGTAGGTAGGCTCCAATGATGGAGTAGAATAGGGAATTATAGCTTTACACCAAATTTTGATATGGCGTTTGCCCGAAATTTTTAGTTTTCTGTTTTGTCGATTTGTAGCCATATTTTGCATTTCTCGTTAAAAATGGTTAGAACCAAGTTTATAGCGAATTAAATTATCTATCTTTTTTACCAAAACAAATTTTTTTTAAAATCATTATTTGTTGGGTTATTAAGCGTTAAGTGCAAACAATTAGGAGATTGTCCCAGTTTTTAAACTTTTGGACCATTTTTATTAAAATTAGGTGACATATTTTCATGGCAAAGTTGAAGAGGACTAAATTCCCTATGCGTTTTGAATACACCAGTTTTTCGTACGACGAACGGATTACGAGCGTGAGCACGGTAAACACACAAATATGTAGCGTAATACCACGTTTCCACTACACCTTAATCTCGCGATGAAGAGAACTAGATTAAGCACGTAGGGACGTTATTTGTGAGGTGAGGGGGGCGACAGGCAGGGCATTTGCCACATTTGTTAAATATAATATATGAAAATACCAAATTCCCCCCTCCCCCCACAAATGACGTCCCTGAGTGCTTAATCTCGTTCTCTTAATCGCGAGATTACGAGGCAGTGGAAACATGGCCTAAAGGCGTGCGTCTAACGTAATTCCGACCATCGAAACCAAATAAATTTATTTTCGTTTCATCCGTTTCAGGCCATCAGAACCAGTTGATATGGTCAGATGCAAACTTAAGCCGGTTTTTAATATTTTTCTTTTCGATAAGAGAGGAACCTTTCTGGCGACTCTTCGATTTAAACTACGCTCTTGAAGTCTTCTACGAAGAGTACGTGCACTCACGTCAAGATTTAAATCAGTCTTACGGCCCTATTCTGAAATTGTGACCTATCACAGGTCACAACCTGCTGTGACTTAAATTTTGTGGCTGCACTTGTGATCGTGTTTTGGAATTCTGGCACTGTAGTCACAAGAAAGGTCACAAAAATTTCTCCACAGAGTTGACATGTAAAAAATCGCAACTTTATAATTTTTCCGGCAGAAGTTTGGAACGTGTTCAATTCGGGGATGCGGTGTATGTTACTATGTGACTGAAAACCTAACAAAAAGTTCGGGAAGCGGTAAGAATATGGTGTAACATATGAATTATATAATTGGGTCATATTCCGGGATGCGGTCTAGAATTTGAAGAAGACAAAACTTAAAAATAGGTGATTATTAAACAAGACTCTAAAAGCGTAAAGATATTCGATATCTGATCAGACCTGAGCAATAAGGCAGAATTGACGAAATAGTATAAAACCACTTTAAACCCACTTCGGGGTCGAATTTCAAAAAATCTTGAAACACTTTCTAGGTATTCATATGAAGAATCCATAAACAAAAAAATTTGGTGATTGTTAAACAAGCCCGTGGATGTGATATCTGATCAGACCTGAGAGATATTCCGGAATTCATAAAAAAGTATACAACCCCTTAACACCCCCTTAGGGGTCGAATTTCAAAAAATCTTGAAAACACACTCTAGGTACTTATATGAAAAATCCGTAGAATAAAAATGAATTCGATATTTGGAAAGACCAAGGATATATGACGAAAATCGTGAAAATATATGCATTTTATTTTCACTGACAAATTTTTTTTACCCCCTCTTCCTAACGGCAATGAATATTAAATTTTTTTTTATCACAATTACTTTTCTAGTTGATTTACATATACGTATCGAGTTTCAACTTCCTAGCATAAGCCGTTCTAATGTTAAGAAAAACACCCCCCACCACCGTACCAAACTACCCAAAAAAAATAATTTATTTTTCCAACATGCCACTACTAAAGCTCTATCTAATTACCTAGTTCCAGCTTTCTATCATTATAGGTTCTTAAGATATGAACGTCGGAACTTTTTCCTTCTCACCCTTCCCCACCCTCATCCGCTGCACTCACACCCCCAAAATTGTTTTCCCTACTAGGGTTCTATTAGGCCTACTTCTGGTAAAAATTTCAAGCATCCATCTTACACTGTTATTGAGATATGAATCGTGTTATTTTTGAAAAATTCTTATCCCCTCCAATTACGTACTCCCCCTTCAAAGATTTTACTTTGAGCAATCTTTATTTATCAAGCTTGATACCCAAACCGAATTTGGTTTTTTGGTGCATTTGGTTTGTGAGATATCGTAATCTTAAGTATTTCAACCCCCACCCACTACCCCACCCAAAAATTTTGTTTCAATCTACTCTCCTAGTATAACTACAGATATTTGTTAAGTTTTAATTGCTTGCTATTAATGGTTTATGAGATATGGATTTTAGAATTTGTCGATCTCGGCATTTTTGCGTTTCGGACGCATTATTTCCCCTCCACTCCCACACCCCTGCACCAATATCTGTTTTTTTTTGCAAATGGGTCCATTATCAAAGCTCTATAGAAATTCTAAGTTTCAGCTTCCTAGCACAAGCGGTTCCTGAGATCTAGAAACCAAAATTTTTCGTCTAAAACGCTTACCCCGCCCTCCCCCTTACACCTCTTCCCCTGAAAATAATGTCAATTTAAGGGGTCCACCAAGTCTATTCTTAGAAAAAAATTTAATTTAATAGCTCCACTGGTTTGAGAGCTACGAGCCTTCAAAGATTTTGGGGCGGTCGACGTACGGCGTACGGGGTACGGCGTACAGACGGAGTGAAAATTTGTATTGCTTTTTTCGTGTCTACTAGTCATGAAACGTGGACAAACAAATTTTGAGGGCAGCAAATTTGTTTTTTTTGAAAATCAATAAAAATTCTGTATTATAAATTATAAAGTAATTGATGATGCTGTGTCAGTATCAGGGTTCATTCGGCCTTTGCAAGTGTGTAATGGAATGTTGTATGCCTCAGGAGACGTCTAAAACCGAAGAAACTCCCAAATAAATTGTAGGTTAAATAAAAAACGGTTCACTTGCGTTCCTTAACTTTCGCACTGTCACTTTTTATAACGCCCTTAAATCACACAAAATGTAAAAAAACTACCTAAATTTCCGTTAAATTACTTCTGTTCAGCTTCTTCCAGTAATTCCAGTAGCAAATAGGTATAAAAAACTTTCCATTTTTTTAATATTTAGTATTGAAACTTCACGAAACGATAAATTTGTAGGCCTGGCTGGTCGTTGTGATCACCTATTTCGATAGTCACAATTTTGTGATTTTATTTTAAAACGTCAAAATTGTGACTACTGCAAGAATATGAAGAGTCACAGATTTTCTGAAATTGAGACTCTCTGATCAAATTGAGACTTGTGACTGTGCACAGAATAGGCCTGTTAATGTTTTTAGAAGACTTGAAGGGATCTCTTTGTGAGGTGTGAGCAATGAGTCGATCAGTTTGGGCAGTCGTTTTTGATTTCTACGAAAATATAAAATTATTTTTTTTCGATTTAAGCAAGTTGCTATAAAATAAAAGGTAGCAGATTCGAAAGTTATCGTAGCAGATAATTTTCATAGGAAAATAGTAGCAGATCTACTACAATTGTAGTAAGGGAACATCGCTGCCTCCACCATGTTTAACTGTTGGCGCAATACATTGGGGATTATACCGCTCATCTTTATTTCGACGAACATACTGGCACCGCCTGGATCTAAACATTTCGAATTTTGATTCATTGGTCTATAACACAGATTTCCACTGATATAATGACCAATTTTTATGTTTTCGGGGAAACAATAATCTTTTCCACTTGTTTTGTGGTCGTAGAAGTGGTTTTATCACAGCAACACCACCAAAATATCCCTTCTCTCGCAAACGACGCTTGACAGTATCAACCGAAATGGGGTTCGTTAGGGTTTTGTCGATTTCGACGCGAATGTCTGGTGCAGTTTTGAACCAATTTTGCTTGTTCATCAATAAAATGTGTCGTTCATCAGCTTGAGTTATTTTTTTTGGTCGGCCAGAGTGTTTTCGATTAACATTTGAGCTGGTTTCGGCGAACCGCTTCAACGTGGTTTCAACTCCACACTTTGAAACACCACCAATATTAGCGATTTCATGAATGTTTTACCCACTTTTCTCAGAATAAGTATTTGTGAATGTTTTTCAAATGAAATTTCCTTTTTTCGAGCCATTTTCAGCGATCACAATCGGTTTTGCGCCTGTAAACAATGACGGGAGTGAGTTTTACAGTTCTAGTGCACACAGAACACATCAGAGGGCGCAAAGGACCGTTATTTTTTTGACACGCACTCAAATGATCCTGCATGACTGCTTAAGACATTAGTGCCCATATGAATGAATAGTTTAAAATAAAATAATAGTAATTATATTTGAAATTACAGCGCAAGAATGATGCTGCTTAAAAATAAGAATTCTTGGTTCCTTCATAGTTCCATCATTTTGACTCATAATAATTAGTTTATTTAATGCAAATGTATGTAAATCATAGCAAAATAGTCTATTTTCTAGTTTATATACAAGATTTAATCATAAAATGCTGTTGAACACAATAAAAAACAATCACAAACTCAAAAAATCGGTTTTTTGGATGATGTCCTTAAGGGCGGGGTAAGGTTAATTCGGTGAAAATAAGGCATATTTTCAAGAATTTTTTTAGACGATACCGACAATGCTGGATTGTTTCATTTCATTTTTATATTTTAATACAACATCTGAACTACATTTTCAAAAATTTTCATTTCAAAATATTTATAAATAAGGCGTTAGCAGCAAATTTTCGCAGGCGTATCGAAAAAAAGTTGTTTTGCGGTGTACGCTACAACTCGTGACTAGATCATGCGAAACAAAAAAATCTAATTGCGTTTATTAGGTGAGATGTTTCTCGAGGGAATGACGTCGAGTTTTCTTTTTAACCGATTTTTCCATTTTTGGTAGCACTTAAAAGTCAAAAACGCGATTTTTGCTAAAAAGTTTTTTATTGTAAAATAAAAAATAATTGTAAATTTAAAAAAAACTCAACGTCACTACCTGGTGATTTATGTTTAGAAATAGTAAAAAAAATTTCAAAAGAATTGGTGCAATACGTTTTGAGTTACAACGTACACCAAAAATGACAAGTTTTGGAAAACACTTTAAAAATTTGCACACTAGGCATCACATACGAGTGCGTACACATCTAAACTGCTCATAGCTCCGTTAATTTTGCTCCGATCAACTTGAAATTTTGACACAACATTCTTGCAATGTTAAACATTCATTTCAAAAAATAAAAAAAAAATAGCAAAAAAAATGTTTAAAAACCTTACCCCGCCCTTAAACTTTTGCACGGTAGTGTACTTAAAATGTACGATTTGTGATATTCCTTCGGTGGGGTTGGAGTTACAAGGTTGCGGGTAGAGTATGAGGTTGCAATTTGCTATTAAATAAATATTATTTCTAATTTAACATGTTCCGTATCTCTGAAGGGGTTGCAAATTCGTATTAAGATGAGGGAAGGTGATTTAAATATTCTGTTCGATTTGCAAAACATTTGGAATTTTTTCGGGGGTCCAAAAACACGGAATTGCTATTTCTACTAAATTTGCCACGATCCATGTCGCCTACGGGGGTGCAAACTAAACACGAGTTTCAGTGTACATATTGCAACATTCGCAACCCATTTTAAAAACTGTGTTAATTTTTTTTATGGCCTTTCTTTCAATAAATCCTTTTTTACTTTTAATCCTGTTTAAAGTATGTTCCGTGCAAAAAAAAGGTTGCAGATCTACACATATGTTCCTGATGCCAGTAAAAGGCATAATCATAATTTGCAGAACTATTGCAATTCCTTTCGGGCACTTTTTGTTAAAAATATTAATTGTTAATAATATTATATGTTCCGGGCCTCAAAATTGGTTGCAAATCTAATACAATATCGAAAAAACCCTGTTCAACATTATTCTAAGTTTGCATAACGTTTGTAATTTGTTTGTAGTCTACATAACGAAACTACGTTTTTAACCATTTTGAGCACGTTTCGGACCCCGGAGGGGGGGGGGGTGCAAACTGAGATGTTCAGTAAAACCTGCCTAAAACGGAATGCAGTGGTACCCAGCTTTTTGTTCCGTTAAAGCAGGATTCCGTTTTATACAGTATTGTTATAGTAAAATTCTGGATTTTCGTTCCCAGTTTTCTTTTCCGTTATGGCAGGTATTTCTTTAACAACGAGCTTAATCATTTCCCAAAATTTTAAAGAGTTTGGAGTTCTTGGTAAGATCGATGTCTTCATTGACTGGCCTATTAGCTATAATTTTTGCTGTAAGGAAGTTTCATAAATATATTTATGGAATCTTTCAAACTATATTCCATCCACATAAAAGCAATTGGGGAATTGCTGTAACAACACTCTAAAAAATAATACGCTGATGTTGTAAAAATTCAACAATAATAGTAGTTAATTTGCAGTCTATTTAAAGTGAAAAGCTAGTGCAAGAGCGAAATTACACTCGTAAAGCGCGTTGCTGGCTTTTGCATGTTTATTTACTCTAAGTGTGTTGTCGCACAAGAAGAATGATTTTGCACGCGAATTCGCGCGAATCTTTCAACACCGCGTTTATTTACACCTTAGGTGCTATTTCACACACAATCGCGTGTTAATTCATTACGATGTGTTGGAAAAAATAAACGCATGCGTGGGTTACTGCGTCCATTTCTAAAAAGTTTTTGTATATGAATTGACCGGTGTTTGGTTTTGTGCCCAAAAAATACTAATTTAAAAGCATCTGTGTCCTACAATGTTTATGTGTACTATTTGTGAAAGTTCATTTACCACACTATTTTTTTATAATAAGCATTTATATACGCATAGATTTAATGCTATGTTTCCACTGCCCCGTAATCTCGCGATTAAGAATACTAGATTAAAAACTGTTTCCATTGCATTCCTAGATTAAATTTGACAGTTGAAACGAAACATCTGTTGTGTACTGTCAATATTTTTATTAGTCGACGACAGTTCGAAATGTAGTCTATGTGCAAAAATGTTTCCGTTCAACAATTAAATACTGTAAATAACAAAAGTTAAGTAAAAAACATACTTACGCTTAACAATTTTCTTTTTTTATAACTGACATTTCACATTTGACATCTCCAAGTATGACATTTGTCAACATATGGTTTGCTGAATTTCCCTGCCTTTGGCTGAATTTCAATTTACTGGGTTGGCACTAAGAAATTACGAGACTAGAAACTAGATTATTTTTTAGTCCCGCGCTTTGGTAATCTCTGTCTCGTATGGATAATCTACTAGGATTAGCGTGTAGATTTGCTTAATCGCGTGATTACCTTGCAGTGGAAACACGGCATAAGTCAAAAATTCAGTTTTAGTGCTAGTTTGAAAAGTGTTTGAAAAAATTTTCTAATTACAATAGATATAAAATGCATTGGTATAATTTTCATTCACTTGTTTTTAAAAGTTCAAATACAGAAGATTCACCAAATTTAAAAAATTGTAATAAAATTTATAAGTGTAGTGAACTTAACATGCAATTATAAAGCCAGCATTTTATCAGAAATAGTTTCTCATGTCTGTCTGCATTTAAACATTAAAAAAAGTCACATGTCCTTTCGGAAAGTGCGCTTCAATTTTTACAAATAAATCCACAATTAGAGTTCATGTTTATAGGAAACACAAACACTATTCATTGGAAAATTCATCCACTACAGCTAATTTAGTTTCCAACGAAGACGAATCGATAGATATTGTGGCTGAAAATAATATTGTCGAGTTTTATATTCAAGCGTTTTGAGGTGAGCCCTGATACATATATTACAAAAAAGCATATTTTATGTAACTGTTCATAATTTTTCTTTTCAGTTCGGACAAACATATTCCGAGGTTAAGGCTCAAAATCCGGGCAATACTCCGTGGATTGCAATAATAAGTAAGTTCCTTCTTCTTATTCAATGAACGCGAAATCTTTTGGTGTGAGATTATGTATCTATTAGGTACTTTCATGTTGCTAATATTTATTATTTAACTTATTTTCAGAGAAATCTTTGGATCCTGTAGATTACCGTGCCACAGGGTACATCTTTATTCAACAAGAAGAAGTCCGGAAATTTGCCAATTTCAACTTTATTGATGCTCTGACCAAAATTGTCTGCTTCTATTATATTTTTAACATAATGTACCCAAAAGAAATATCGCAGACGATGGAGTTCCTGGTTAGGTTACTCCTAAAACACTATCCAGATAGCATGCGAGGAGGGAAAAAAACCTTAAATAATATAAGTAAAATAAACAATTTAATATCAAAACTATCAAAATATCAACATTAAAAATAAAACCTAAAAAAAACAAGTTTTTGATACTACTACTATACCTATTGTATATTATTACTACTGGAAAAAAAATTTATTTTTTGTATTAAAATTTTTTTTAAATTAAGATTACATACTGAAATGAACAAAAATAAAAAATATCAAAAATGTAAGGTATTTTATTTATTTATTATAGTTACACCAAAAAAAGTTAATACTATTAAATTTAGTTTCAATATTATCACTCATTTATACGTAAATAATCGTCGGAAAGGTGGGGAAAACACGCTATTTTTATAACTTCTACACACAGAGTGTAATATTATTACATTCCTGTAGTAAATAATGTTAAAAAAGAAGTATAATCGCGCTAAATTGTTAGTAATTCTACACTTCGTGCGTTAAAAACTCTTATAACTAGAGTGTTTTGTCGACGATTTCAGCGATTATTTACACATTATTGAATGAACGTTTTCACGCGCTTTTTAGCGAGAAAATTTATATCACACTCCAGTTGGATATTACTACTATAATAGTAGCAAACCCATTTCCTACTTTTAAAGTAGTAAATTTTTCTTAGAGTGAAGGCTATAAAGATGGGCAATAATATTAAGTACAGTAGTCCCCGTATAAGAACAACCCCTTTAAAGTCAATACCCGCTTTTTAACAGCACTATAAGACGCCACAAGAATTTTTCTCTCCTTCACATACAAATGCCCGCTTTATGTCAACCCTCTTGTTATCAATACCTTTTTATAAGCAACAAAATTATGCATCAAAATATTTTTTTTTCATATAAATTTACTCGATTATAAGCAATTAACGAGAATGGAAACAAAAGAAAAATATGATTGCGGCTGTGAAAATATTTGGTTGAGAATGAAGCGTGGGAAAAAAAAGGTCCCGATGGCATTTGTCAAGACGATTTGCACTTGTTTCACATATTTTGCCCGTTCTTTTGAAATGTTTGTAGTTATGGAATTTTATTGAAATTAGTCGATAAGCAAACTGTGAATTGAGAGGTTGTTCTGGATCCGAAGATATTTTATTATGGCTTATTATTGTTCTTAGGTTTAAGTTGTGTATTGGTCATTTTCAGTGTACATATTGTCATAATGTTGGGTCGAAAGCGTACCGCTCTAACAGTCGAACAAAAGTAAGATATTATTGACCGCATAAAAAATAAGGAACCAAGAAAGCAAATCGCGGAAAAATTTAATTGCGATACTTCAATCTTAACGCGTGTTTTGAAAAGGGAAAGCGATTTAAGAAAAATTTCTCTGACTAACAAAAATACCAAGCGAAAGCGTATTCGTGCAGGGAACAATGAACAAGTTGATCAAGCAGTTACTCGATGGTTCAATGAAAAAAGAGCAAGCAATGCTAGAATAAGTGGTCCTCTGATTCGGGCACAAGCTCTGAAATTCGCCAAGGAGTTAAACATCAGTAAATTTGATGCTAGCAATGGATGGCTTTGGCGGTGGCAGCGCAAAGAAAATGTTAGCTTTCAACGAATCCATGGGGAGAAAAACTCTGCTGACCAAGAAGGTTCAGCGAATGGTCAACTAATATTTTGCCTTCTATTTTTCAGGACTTCTCCGAATCCGATATTTTCAATGCTGTCGAAACCGGTTTATTTTTTAGGGCATTGCCTACTAGAACAATGGCGAAAAAAGGAGAAAAAGTGACCGGTGATAAATTAAGAAAGGATCGTGTGACACTTTTGCTTGTCTGTAACATGAATGGAACAGAAAAAGTGCGTATGCATCGGCAAATCGAAGAATCCTCGCTGTTTACGTGGGAAATCCAAGCCTCTTTCTTATTATAGCCAAAATAAAGCATGGATGATTGGGGAAATTTGGACGGAAATATTAGTCGAGCTGGACAGGAAAATGAAGGCCCGAAAACGGAAAATTTTACTTTTCGTGGATAACGCATCGTGCCACAAATTGAATTCTGGCACTGATTTGACAAACATAAAAATTTGCATGCTCCCTCCAAATACAACCAGTATTATCCAACCGATAGATATGGGAATCATAAGATGTTTCAAGGCTTACTACAGATCAAATATCTTAAGACATCAGTTGCTTGCACTTGAAACAGGACTATCAACGACGGACTTTACCAAAAATTTCAACCTACTGGATGCCTTGAAATTAGCTAAGCTTGCATGGGGAAAAGTTTCAGAGCAGACTATTAGAAACTGCTTCAGAAAGGCCGGATTTTCAAAGGAGAGCAGCGTTGCTATTGAAGAAACACTTGAATTTCTGGATCTTCCTATTGATGATGACTGTTTTGAAGAGTTTGTAAGCTGTGATGCTGATTTAGAGTGTTATGGCATGTCAACGGATGCAGAAGTTTTGAGCGAAATTGCTGAATCTGATGACATCGTCGAACAATGTGATTTATCCGAAGAAGATGAGTAATCCATCGTCTGGTCAAGATCTTACGCCAACCAGGACAGAAGCATTAAAAGCTTTAGCAACCCTAAAGTAATACTTGGACTACAATCAGCTCAACATACAACATCTTGAGGATCAAGAAAATCATTTTTATATAACGTCTATGCAAACATTAGTTCAAAAAAGAATTACAGATTTTCTAGAACCAACTAACCAATGAATGAAAATTCATATTGAAATTTTACAAGAATATTTCTAAGTTTGTTTTGTTTTTCATAATATGTATGTTCCTTTTTCCGTTTTATTTTTCTAAATTTGTTTTATTTTTCTGTATGTCAAATAGTGAATACCTACGAATTTTTTACAATAAACTGGATCATAACAAATATAAATGTAGCTCAAATTGTTCAATGTATCAAACCCATGTATAAGCAAATTTAACTGACTTAATCCGGGTCCCGCATAAGAACAAACCCGTTTATTATCAATAATGTTTCAGTCCTTTTGGGCTTGCTTATATGCGGGGACTACTGTATGTACAACTACAAAATTGAGTATAAGAGAGCTTCTCAGTTGGCAAATGCTTACGCCTTATCACGTCTTCCGCTGAATGAACCATCAGGTGATGAATGTACAATGATCAATTTTGTCGATGGTAACTCCGATATACCCATAACTCTAAAAGAAATTTCGAAAGAAACAGCACTGGATCCAATCTTGTTACAAATTTTTAAATTTTCAAACGGCAATTGGCCTATGAAATCTCCGTTTAAGGAGCTAGATCCTTATTTTACACATAAAAATCACATCTCAATTGAAAATGGTTGTCTTATCTATACGTCTAGAGTAGTAATACCGGGAAATCAAAAGCAGTATGTCCTAAATCTACTGCATGATCCGCATGTAGGCGTTGTACGTATGAAACAATTAGCTAGATCATATGTATAGTGGCCAGATATAGAAAAAGTAGCAAAATCGTGCTATTCTTGCAGCGTTATCGAAAATTCAAATGATAGACCAAGTGTGAACCGAACGCCTTTTCCAAATTGTACTCGACCCTTCGAAAGGGTTCATTTGGATTTTGGACATTTTGGAAACAAAACATTTTCAATATATATCGATTCATATAGTAAATGGCTTGACGTAATAATAATGAGTATCTAATACATCAGCTTCAAATCTTATTGATGCGTTAAGAATGATATTTGCAGTTTTAGGTCTGCCAACGAAGATAGTTACGGATAATGGTTCACCATTTAATTCGCGTGAATTTATTTCGTTTTGCGAAAAGAATGGTATTTATAAACTAAATATTAGTATTTGACTTCCGTAATACCGATTTCATTAGTATTAATAATGAATTATCTTCAATTGACTGGACATTCCTTTTCTCATGTAATAATCTGGACAATGCTGTATCATCGTTTTACGATGTGATTTTTGGGATTGTCATCAACTATGTGCCTGTAATCAAGCTGAAGGATAAAGTATCAGAACCGTGGCTGGATAAGAGTCTCAGATCACTGCGGAACTAGAGAAATAAGTTCTTCAAAAAACTTAAGACAACGCGTACGACTACTCCTGATCTTCAGAAAAAATATGACAAGCTGGCCTCGGAATTCTCTTCAAAATCCCGAGCAGCGTATGAGTCTTATGTAAACAAAATTGGCGAAGACATTATTACTGATCCAAAAAGATTTTTCGATTTTGTGAATACAAAACGTAAAAGTTCAGGTTACCCCGTAACCATGTCCAATGGAATCAAGCAAACATCATGCCGGCGCGATATTTGCGATATGTTTGCCGACCATTTTCGAGAAGTTTTTAGTCCCCAGTCGGAATCTACCGTGAGCGATCCTGACGATTCGGTCTCTTCACTTGCTGACAATATTGCATTGTCCGCAGAGGCGGTGTTTGATGCCCTTACTAATATCGACGTCAAAAAAGGTCTTGGCCCAGATCTTATTCCTTCCTTATTTTTATCAAAGTGTGCCATTCAACTTTCAACACCTCTACACTTTCTTTTCAACAAGTCACTGTCATAAGAGATTTTCCCTTCGGCCTGGAAATCGTCGCATCTCACGCCCATTCACAAGAATGGTGACAAACGAAACGTTGAGAACTACAGAGGTATAGCAATACTATCAGCCATACCGAAATTATTTGAAAAAATTATATGCGATAAACTCACTAATGTCATCAACTCCATTCTTAATGACCAGCAGCATGGCTTCAGAAAAGGGCGCTCAACCACGACTAACTTAATGATTCTTGTATCTGATACACTCTGCGCGCTGGAGAATGGATGCCAAATCGACGCAATATACACTGACTTTAGCAAAGCCTTCGACCAAGTAGATCACAATATTCTAATCTCTAAGTTAAAAAAGATCGGTATAACTGGATCCTTACTTGATTGGCTTAAGTCATATCTTAGTAATAGAACTCAATGTGTCAAGTTTCAAGGCTTCATTTCCAATGAACCCCAAGGAAGTCACTTAGGACCTCTTTTGTTCAATATCTTCATTTCTGATCTCTCAGAGGTATTAGAAAGTGTTCCACATCTTTTATACGCCGATGATATGAAAATATATCATTCCATTAGCTCTCCCGCAGATGCTGTATTCCTGCAATCCAAGCTCTTGGCACTAGATGGATGGTGTAGTCAAAATAAATTAAATCTTAATATCGGTAAATGTCACGTAATAAGCTTGACACGTAAAGAATACACTTATCACCATAACTATACCCTAAGTGGAAATGATTTAAATCGAGTGGAGCATATTGAAGACCTCGGCGTGCTGCTTGATAACAAACTATATGCTTTAAAACTCACTACAACAGAATAATCTCAAAGGCAAACAAACTTCTAGGTTTTATTAAAAGAAGGGCTAAAGAGTTCAAAAATGTATGGGTCACTAAATCATTATTCTGTTCCCTTGTTCGCCCTCTCCTGGAATATGCATGTCCTATTTGGGATCCCTTTTTCCAGATATATAGCAGCAGAATAGAGTCAATCCAGAAGCAATTTCTTCTTTTTGTTCTAAGGGACTTGTATGACCCTAGAGACTTTGATAACCTTCCACACTACACAGTTAGGTTACAATTGTTAAATCTTTACCACTTAGCTCTAGAAGAACTATGCTAACATCCTGCTTCACCTTAGATGTTTTGAATGGTAATATTAAGGTTGATCAAATACCAAAAAAAATGAGGACGCCAGATATGATTGAGGAAGTGACTTCTCGTCTAAGTCTAACCTTAGGTCAGTGTTTTGCGGAATCGTGTCTTGTCAGCAAGAGCCGATGTGGCACCACAGTTCCTTGGTGGACTGCGGACCTGCAGAAGCTCAGAAAAAGCTCCAGAAGGCTTCTGAATCGCGCACTTAAGAGTGGCGCAGCGGCCGACTGGGATCACTACCGAACAGTGCAGAGGGAATACAAGAAGCTGGTTAAGACATCTAAACTAGCCTCTTTTAGGAACTACTGTGAGAGTTTGGAAGGGACCAGGGAAACGGCTAGGCTGCACAAAGTCTTTTAGAAAGACAACACGGCTAGGCTGGATTCCCTGCTAAAACCTGATGGTACATATACCACTTCGAGAATTGAGTCACTAAGAACCCTCTTTGAGGCCCATTTTCCAGGAAATCAGGTGATCGAAAGCGATCAATGCTTGGTTAAGACACTCTGTCCGACCAAAGACAGAGTGCCCAGGCGCAATTGGTATATGGCGTCTGCTGTTGTGACAGTTGAAACGGTGAAATTTGCTATTTCATCATTTGATAGCTACAAGTCACCAGGAGTGGACGGTGTTTGAACTTCAAATACGTTACATTGAAATTACACATTAAATTTGAAGTTCAAACATACGCGCGTAAACGCTACTCACCACGGCGTGAACTTGATGCACAATTTCACGTGCCACTGTGGTCCAGTAGAGTTGGCGCCGGTTATCCGTCGAAAGGATAAACGGTGCATAAAGCTAATCGGCCCTATAAAAGGCCCGGCCGCCGTTGATTCGGCTCTAGTCGATTATTCAATCACTAAAGAAATTTGGAGAAGCGTTCCGCTCGGCTGATTTCAGCATTTCATTATTTAAAAAATATATAACCATTTCCATTGCGGAATCTCATTAGGGATTGTTGTTTTTGCTGTTGCAGCAGGAAACAATTTCTCATGGGAAATACGCATTGTATTTACTATTTTGTACCAGCCAAGCTGGTTGAACGGTCTGGCATCCCGTAATTGCCACTTTCAAAAAGAAAAATAATTCTGCGAACCCCGGCGTGTCATCGAAGTACTTTTATTTCGGTGGCAATTATTTTTTTTTCTTCAACCATTTCTTTCTTCTGTTTTTTGATTTAGCGTCACCACCAACCATTTCACAATTCTTACCTTCGCAACCTCGTTGCATCCACCCCTTCCGCAATTCCTACATTGCACAAAAAAGCACATTCGTGTGTATCCAATAATGCTAAAAGAGGGGGCAGATGTTCTAGTGCCTATCCTCTGAAAGATATTTTCTGCATGCTTGGCGCATGGATACGTCCCATCTTCTTGGCAACCGGTCAGAGTAGCGTTCTCCCGAAACCAGGTAGAGACGACTATACTTTGCCCAAAAGTTTCAGACCAATCAGCATAACATCGTTTGTTCTGAAGAGTCTGGAACGACTGGTAGAAAAACACATAAGGGAAGTGTCTCTCAGGGCGCATCCTCTTTGTTCCCAACAACATGCGTATCAGAGCGGAAAGTCTTGTGATTCAGCGCTCCACTCTCTGGTATCCAGAATAGAAGAGGCGCTGGAGCGGAAAAAGTACGCGCTGGGCCTTTTTGTGAACATTGAGGGTGCTTTTGATAGTGCGCCCTTTGAATCACTGTGTGATGCTGCCAATAAACATGGGGTGGATGGCACTTTAGTTAAATGGATTCACTCCATGCTCACACAGAGAATACTATTCGCGGAGACTGGGGATGGGCAGTATGCTACGACAGGGGTCAGTAAGGGCTGTGCTCAGGGCGGGGTTCTTTCGCCACTGTTGTGGAGTATGCTCATCGACTCACTGCTCCTCGAACTGCAGGATCTGAATATTCACGTACAAGCTTACGCTGACGACGTGGCAGCACTAGCTGTCGGGCTATCGCTTAGGGAGGTTTGTAGTAAAATGCAAAGAGTCCTTTGGGTTATCAATGGCTGGTGCGAACGACATGGGCTTTCTGTTAGTCCTAGCAAAACAGCTCTAGTTTTGTTTACTAGGAAAAGAAACACTGAAGGTTTAGTGTTACCAATGCTGAAGGGTGAAACCATTCAGCTTTCGGAGAAAGTGAAATATCTGGGAGTAATCTTGGATAGCAAGCTTCTCAGGAGGGAACATGTAGATACAAAGGTGAACCGGGCGCTAGTAACTTTCTGGCAGTGCAGGAGAGCTTTTGGACGAACATGGGGTCTTAGGCCTTCAATGGTATATTGGCTATATACAGCTGTTATAAGACCCATCCTAATCTATGCATCAGTGGTTTGGTGGACCAAGTCCGAATGTGCATACATCCGAGCTAGTCTCGCTAAACTACAGAGGACCGTCTGCATCGGTGTAACAGGTGCTCTTCGTACTACACCGGGAGTGGCACTCGATGCGCTGCTCAATTTGCCACCGCTTGATATTGTTGTTCAGGCAGAAGCAATGAGAGCTACCCACAGACTAATTAGACTGGGCCTGTAGAGAAAAGGGCATTGCAATGGTCATGGAGAAATGGCCCGAAGGTTGTCTGAGAACCCCATCCTCGATATGCCTTCGGATGCTATGACATCGATGTATATGCTCAAAAGGAGATATCAGGTTGAGATTCCGAGCAGGGAGGAGTGGGTAAACCAGTCCGCTCTGCCTAGCGGATTCACTGATATATTCTATACGGACGGCTCAATGACTGAAGAAGGGTCTGGAGCTGGAATGTACCTGCAGACCGAGGATCTCAGGTACTCTTTCGCCTTAGGAAAACATTCCTCAGTATTTCAGGCTGAGGTATATGCGATCCTTAAGGCGGTTGAATGGATTATAGAAAGAAAATTGAGGGGCAGGATGATTTGCATTTGCAGCGACAGTCAGGCCGCTCTACAATCTTTAGATAACCCAATCGTCTATTCGAAGATGGTACGTGAGTGTAAAGAACGGTTGAACTCTGTTGGAAGATTCAATGACTTAATGCTCATATGGGTTCCGGGTCACCAAGGGATAAATGGCAATGAAATAGCGGATGCTTTGGCAAAAACTGGATCGGAGTCAGCCATGGTTGGACCAGAGCCAGCTTTCGGTGTGCCAGTTGCCTCTGTTAGGTCTGCCGTTGCTGAGTGGGTGAGTAAATCACACATTGAGAGATGGCGGCTTTTTCCGGGAATGCGGCAGACCAGAAACCTTGTTGAGGGACCAAGTGGACGAACCGCTGCTTTTCTTCTCAAACTGAGCAGAAAGGAATGTAGTAGTATGGTTGGTGTCCTCACAGGGCATAACTCGTGTGGCCTACACATGGTCAGACTGAGAATCATTGACGACCCCATGTGCACTGCTTGCGACGAGAGCGACGACACGACAGAACATTTTCTTCTCGAGTGTCCAGCTTACTCTTTTGCAAGAATGCATGTATACGGCGTCGTTGTTGGAGGAACTCCGTTCTCGCTCCCTACCTGAGCTTTTGAAATTCGTGAGGAGGACGAAAAAGTTCGGGTAGAGGTTGGGGATTCGAGTATAATGGGCCATTGTGGCCTGAATGCTCAAGACTCGCCTTTCAGTGTGTCTTCCCCACCCCAAACAACAACAACAACAACAAGGTTGATCACCTTACAAACAAAATTCGGCTTAATGACACTGTCAGGCTGACGAGACATTCAAAACCTTTTAAGGAATATCCCCATCGTACTGATTACGGTCCAAATGAACCCATCAATAGATGCTGTAGAACATTTAACTATCTCAGCGTACACTTCACACCCCCAATAAGCAAGCCAACATACAAACTGAAACTTCGTTCGATTTTATCAGCTCATCCTCCCCCAGTTTAGCCAATCATCCAGTGCCTCTAATTAATTTATACTAATCTAATTAAATTAAGTTAAAGTACATTGTATTAATTTAAATTAATTTATGTTAATATTGAATTTTTATTAAGGTATATCTTGTTTGATAAATAAATAAATAAATAAATAGTCCTGTGTATCACCCCCAGTCTAACGGCATGGCAGAAGTAAGGATTGGTCACGTTAAGAAATCTCTAAAAAAATACGCTATTGATAATCCAGATAATAATTTGAGCTTGCAACATAAAATTGATAATTTTCTTATGAAGTATCGTGAAACACCCAGTACGGTCACAATGAAATCTCCATTTGACATTATTTTTAACTACAAACCGCGTACTAAAATAACCCTTTTAAGAGAACGTGAAAAAAATACAGAAACAAGTATTAATGCGGACTCAGGTCTAAAATTCTTTAAAAAGGAGATACCGTACTTTTTAAAAATTTTGCCAATGGAATTGAAAATTGGTTGCCGGCTTGAGTCATTGAAAGAATTGGTTCAGTAATGCATATGATAATTGTTAATAATTTTTATAAAAAAGTACATGTCGATTAAATTTAAAATTCAAATCTCGATGATAAATATCATCCGGGTTTCGGAATTCAATCTCAAGTAACTGTGGAACACAATAAAACTAACTTAGTACCAAGTGATACAACAAATTCACCGATAACACAACCCCAAATACTAAGACGTTCCACTCGAATTCGGAATTGTCCTGATCGATTATGCTATAAGTAAATGAAATATGTATCTAATTTGTAAATGAAAGCGAATATGTTGTATTATTTTTTTTGTTTTTTTTTGAATTTTATGGTTTGTTGTTATAATTATATTATATTATAATATAAGTGAAAGTTCCTCATTTTGAATTAATATAATGTTTAAAAAATTTAATCATTTTGAATTGTATAATGATCAAAAATTTATTTTTTTAAGAAATAATTGTTAAATAATTGCAAGTTCCTTATTTTCAATTGTATAAGTTGTTGGATTAATTGAAGGCTTCTTAAAAGCTAATTGGGGAGATGCTATGTAACAGATATGTATACCTCTATATAATATACAACCACGGATATACATCGTGAGAGCTTCGCTTGCACTGGGTTGCAACGGGGCTCTCGATACCGGACCGTGGTGGAGTGAAGACCTCCACAAAGATCACTAGCGTTTTCCTATTAAAATACACAACACATTGGAAGAAGTCTGACTTTTGCGGAATCACTAAGTGTTTTGGCATCTTCTTCGAAAAATTCTGCCGTACCATGACTCGAAGAACACTCCCGAATCAGCATCGTAACAAAATTCACTGATGTGAGTTGAAAGAGAAGCTGCTGATTTTGAGGTTATGGCTAAATGATCAGCGCGTTTGGGTGTTCAACCCCCCCCCCCCCCCCCCATTGGCCTATTTTCATAGGGAAGTGAGGACCTTTTTTTTTTTTTTTTAGGTCATCACATTTAGTATGGGGGAACTTGATAAAACCCCCCCCCCCCCCCCCCCCATCATACCATTCATTCCTGCGCACGGGCCTGCACAATGGTCTTTATTAACATACTTTAGGTTTTACTTTGCAATGGGTTAACGATGAGTCCCTAAGTCGCCACTTTGTTCTTCTACTCTGACTGACAGAGTGGCGTCAGCATCTCCGAAGACAGTGCTGCCAGGTGTGCCAACACTTTATTAATAAAAAATAGTAAAGTAAAATACTAACTTTCTTTCGTCGCTACTCTATACGGTATAAACTTTGGGGTTGGAGTAAACTTCTAGTATTCTACAATTTTATCTAGAGTATAAAAATTACGTTTCAACAACTTTCTTTTCCTCCATTCCATAATGGATCTTTAGTGCAAGATACTACACGTTTATCGGTAATTTCGTACATGTTCTACCATTAACTATAATCACATACAATTCTCGAAGCTCGGCGGGACTGCAACTTGTCGTTAAATTGAAAATAATAGTTAGTACACTTACTCTTTGGCGTCTGTTGGGTGATATGCTCTGGCGACTCCATAAACTGCGATGAAAAACATTGGCGACAACCAACCTATTACGACAAACCATCTCATTACCACGTTGTCCTTAACGAAAACCTTTTGACCATAATATGCGGATTATTCATGAAAGAGAAAAAGAGAAGTAACTAATTTTAGCTTTGTCAATTCCCTGAAGTTAAGTTGTTTTGCTTAATTTATCGATAAATTCTAAAATACTCTAGCTCCACTTTAAGTTTTAGAACAGTTTCCGCATGTATCCTTTAAAACTTTAATCGATAATTTACTGTTCAGAACTTACCACAACAAGTACTAAATGCAAGTGAAGGCCTTCACAAAACATCCAGAAATAGTTTGCAAGCATCAGATAGTGCAACAGCAAGTGCAAGGCTATGCACCAGGACTACATGAAGCCGGAAAAATATCGGAGATTTCGTAAGTATTTAGAACATGGTATAAAAGCGGCACATATTTATGTCCTTTTACTTACCGGATTATCCCGACTGTTCTGAGGCGCTTCTACTATCAGCTTGTACCACATAATCCAGACAATGCAGTTTATTGCGAGCGATGTAAATAGGTGGATGTGAATCCTTATGCGAGTGCATCTCAATGACCTGTAAATTAACGATAATACAAGCATAGGATGTGTTCAGTAATAATGAAAATAGGATTTTACCTGAATGCCAAGAATATTATCAAGGATATGATTAAAGTGAACAGCGACACTATGTAACCTTTGACATATAATTCGTTAACTACCTGTCGAAACTGAAAGTGAAAATGAAAATTAGATACAATTTGGAATGTTTTCTTACAAATTTAGGGTGTATAATAACGTAAGAATCATCAAGCACGTGACCTGGCTGGAGCTGGATCTGCCTTGTTTAATATTTGAAGGTTCGCTGTGTACCAACTGCGCAAATATTTTCAGTGCACAAATTTATTGTTCCTCGAGGCCTTAAAATTTTGTTTGCGGTTTACTTTTAGTGACGTTTATGTCATCACGTTGGTTTAAAGATTAAAATTATATCAAGTACGAACCGGGAACAGCGGCGTGGCTAGACATGATTTTCGGGAGGTGGAGGGGGGGGGGGTGTTGGTTTTAACATTAACCAATTTGAACTTCAAATTGACCAGTGAAGTTTGATATTATCTACAAGTAGGTATTATAGTAGTCAGAGCCAGATTAAACCTCCTGGGCGCCTTAGGCTAATATACATTTGGCGCCTATTTATTAATTTGTCGCCAAATTTACTAACCGATTTACCAATTTGACGTAGTGGTGACTAGGTAGAAATGCACCATTTTTCATTAATTACTCCATACCTCAGTAGAAAATTGTGGAACTTGATTAATTTTTTTTTCTTTGTTTGATGGAATACCTTGCGCAAATACTGTATTCATAACAAAAAGCAAAATATAATCAGATCGTGAGCATAATGAAGAAGAGCACAGTCAGTTAAAATGGTGCATTTCTCCCATCATACGGGAGAAATGAACCACTTGCAAGGTATAAATGCACTACATTTTAAATATGTGACAAATCCCAACCAAATTAGTTAAAACGAAAAAAATCTGCCAACAGTCTGGGCGTAACTTTATTATTTTTCCGGCAGAAGTTCAGAACGCGTTCAATTCGGGGATGCGGTGTATGTTACTATGTGACTGAAAACAACAAAAAGTTCGGGAAGTGGTTAGAGGGTGTAACATATAATTGAAAAAAACAAAACTTAAAAGTAGGTGATTATTAAACAAGCCTGGGAAAGTGAAAAGATATTCGATATCTGATCAGACCTGAGAAACATGGTGGAATTCATGAAAAAGTATACAACCACCTTACACCTTCTTAGGGGTCGAATTTCAAAAAATCTTGAAAACGCATTCATACGAAGAGTCCGTAGAATAAAAATGAATTCAATATTCGGAAAGACCTAGTAGATATGGCGAAAATCGTGAAAATATATGCATTTTACATTAACTGATATTTTTTTTTGGCCCCCCCCCCTTCTGAACGCCAATGAATATCGGTTTTTTTTTATACGAATTACTTTTCTAGTTGATTTACATATACGTACCGAGTTTCACTTTTCTAGCATAAGCCGTTCGCAAGTTAGGTAAAACACCCCCACCCTCGTACCATGCTACCCCTAAAAAAAATTCTATTTTTTCACCATGCCACTATTATAGTTCTATCTAAATACGAAGTTTAAGGTTTATATCATTACAGGTTCTTAAGATATAGGCATCTGAACTTTTTCCTTCTCACCCTTCCCCACCCTCACCCTCTACACCACCATCTTTAAATTTTTTTTTTTCTACTAGAACTATATTGGGCCTACTCTTGGTAAAAGTTTGATGCATCTATCTTACACTGTTATTGAGATATGAAAAGTGATATTTTTGAAAAATTCTTATCCCCCCACTTCTTTGCTCCCCTGGCCTCTTCAAGGATTTTACTTTGAGCAATCTTTATTTATCAAGCTTAATACCCATACCGAATTTTGTTTTTCTGGTGCCATTGGTTTCTGAGATATCGTAATCTTAAGTATTTCAACCCCCATCCCCGTACGCCACCACCCTTACCAAAAAATTTTGTTTCAATCAACTCTCCTATAACTACAAATATTTGTTAAGTTTTAATTGCTTGCTATTAACGGTTTAAGAGATATGGATTTTAGAATGTGTCGATCTCGGCATTTTTGCGTTTCGGACGCATTAATTCCCCCTCCACTCCCACACCCCTTCTACTATTTCATCAATTTTTTTGCAGATGGGTCCACTATCAAAGCTCTATAGAAATTTCAAATTTCTGCTTCCTACCATAAGTGGTTGCTGAGATCTAGAAACCAAAATTTTTCGTCTAGAACGCTTCCCCCACCTTCCCCCTCACACCCTCACCCCTCAAAAAATCTTACTTCAAGGGGTCCACCATGTCTATTCAGAAAAAAAAAATCAATTTAATAGCTCATAGGGTTTGGAAACTATAATTCCTCAAACGAGTTTGCGTACGGCGGACGGCGGACGGCGCACAGACGGAGTGAAATTTTTTTTTGCTTTTTTGGTGCTTATTAGTCATAAGACGTGTGAAAAAAAAATTTCAAGGTAGCAACTTTTTTTTTTTAAAAAATCGATAACAATACTTTATTATTAAAATAATAAAGTAAAAGGAAAGGAATTTCAATTTTCAGGATTTATGGAAAATTTATTCGTGATTCCATATTCTCCGGATAGTCTAGGGCAGAAAGGGAGCTAGCCAAGTTGTTATAAAAATGGTGAAAAGAAACCGGAACCCATTTCAATAGTTTTTGGATATCCTGGTATTTATTTTTCTTTTTTGGCCTACTTTCATTGTTAATAAGCGGCAATTCTGTAGGCCATGCCATGAAAACTTTCTTTCCACGCCGATTTGGTTTTATTTCCACAACTTTATGATTTTCTGCCTCAAAGTTAGTTTTATAGAATAACTTATGTGGTTCAGAGGACCTAAGTTGCAGTTCTGCAGTTCCACTAATTAGGAAGAGCTCTCTGTCTGTGTTCATTTTATTGGTTTTAAGAGGAGCTGATTTTCCTTCATAAAGCGACTTGAAGTTTTTGAAGTCTTGAAGGGTCATATCATATACCTCAATTTGTTGAGTCGCCGCAGAAGAAAGGAAAAAAACAATTTATGGGAAACACATGCTAACTCATACGGACGAAAAACCACATCGTTGCGACATATGCGGCAGTTTATTCCGCTTCTCTAGCATCTAATCACGCACAAAAGACGACATACCGGTGAAAAGCCATACACATGCACGATTTGTGGAAAATCATTTGTTGGAAGTGAACAGTTAAAACGGCACGGAACAATTTATACCACTGATAAAGTATTCAAGGTGAAGTTTGCAAAAAGTCTTTAAGCGGAAAAGTTCTCTACAATTGCATATGATTTTGCACACGAACGAAAATAAATTTGTATGCCAAATTTGCGGTCGATGTTATCCGAACAGGAAGGGCTTAAGCAATCATTTACAAACCCACAAAGAATACTAAGAACAGATCGAACAGCAACAGCAAGCAGAACAACACGATGAAGCGGATGAACAGCACGAGCAAGAAAATGCGGATGAGGACCAACAGCAGGTGTCAGAAGATGCTGAAATGAAGACAATTTAAATAAAATTGAACTGTGAAATATAAATATACTAGATAGCGTAATAGGAGAAAGTTTTTTTTAATTAAAATTAGAACTCGACGAAACTGGATACAGTAACCAACTTCACACCAAACGGAACTGAACGAACCCGACGATGCTGGAAAAGATCGCACACGGCCGTCAACGCGTTGTCATTTCTCGAAGTGCTGGTGATTTTTAAGAAGTTTCTCGCTCGCCAATCGAAGTAGGAAGGAAAAAAAGAAATAACTCGCGTGAATCCACCAAAGACCGGATCAAGGGAGGTCCGAGTGATTTTTCAAGTACTCAAAAGCGGAAATTTAGGAATTGAACGCTGCACAGGCCACCGAACTGCATCAGCTCCACGGTCACCAACTTCACCGTGTACGGTGACAGGGGAAGAAAAATAGACACGCGGCCTGGGCGGATAACCAAAAAAAACAGAGGGTGGTTGAAAAAAAAAATATACGATTGGTGAATTTTTATCGATTCGGGCCGGAATCTAATCAAATAATTGAGGAAAAATAGTGAAAAGGATCCGGAAAAGTGCAACCGATCGAATCCTGATGGAATTGCCTGGAGAACGGTGAAAACGTGACCATAAAACTGATTTCTTTCCGAAGCGCCATAGTGAAAAATATTGTTGACAATTTTTCCGTCATTTCGGGGTTGGTTTTCCGGGATTTTGCAAATATTTCGGACCGCGAACAAACGTGTAATTGCAATAGCGGTTCGATTCGGTTGGGGAAAAAATCGGAATTTTGATTTGGGGAGCGTTGGAAAGGCGGGCATTTCGGTTTTTCTTGTTGCCGATATAGAGTCGGGGGAGGACTACTCTGGAACGCGTTTTGATTTTGGGGGCGCCCGTTTTCGCGTTATTCCGCGGATCCCAGTCAGTGGAAAACGGTACGGAAAATCGAAAAGCAACGATAAAAGAAATCAGCGGGGGTGCGAGCGGATGTAAAGGAGAAAGACGTCGTCGTCAGTAAAGAGGACGGGGGGGGGGAAGAAAAGTTTCCGTGCGTTTTTTTTTTTTCCCGACTGTTCGGTGTTTACATCTCGCGCGTCAGAGACAAGAGTGAATCCAAATTCTACGGAAATTTTGGTGATTTTCGATCCAGATCAGATCAATTTCTACAACAATCCACGCCGTAATCTGCACTGAAAAGTCGATACGAAAACGTTGCATCATAACGGATCGCCAAACGACTTAATATTCTTTTATTTTCCATTATTCTTGTTTATTCAAAACGTAATGTTATCAATGTGATGGCTAATGATTTAGTATGTAATAAGAGAAGAGATTATTGCAATAGTTGCCCCATGATTTCGGGGGCCCGGCATCACAAAAAGTCGATGATAACAGTTGTGGAGTCGCCGCATTTTCCATAAATCTGGAATTGTGTGTGTAGTGCAGCGGAGTGTCGAGTCGATTTTGAAGGTGAAATTTTAAACGAGTATGGAAATTAGCGCGCGCGAGTGACTAAGTGTGGTTGATTGATTATCCCTGTGAATGAGTTTCTTGAAATCGAAAATTTTGTTTGATGACTACTTGAGGAATATAAGGAATAAAGAACGAATGAAAATTCATAGTGCGATCGAAACCGCGAAAAACCCGAAAAGAATTTGTACGGAAAAAATTCAATTTTCAAACTTAAATTTTCAAATGTCTGACGTTTCGTAAAAGGAAAATGGTGGGCGCGTGACATTTTTCATTTATTTTGTCAACAACGCTTTGTGCGGGCACAATTATTTATGAATGAGAAATCGGCCACACTACAATAAATAAAAAAAAAAAAATGATAAATTAATAAAATGAAATATTTACAAACGAGTACCCCATTGAAAAATTAAACTAGTAATAAAATACAAAAAAAAAATTAATTAACAAAATGAATTTCTAATTAAAAATAAATTAAAAAAAAAAATGAAAACGCATCGTTTAAACTAAAAATAATTGATGTAAAAGTAAGTTAATTTTAAAAATTAATAAGACAGACATGACAAGAACGGGACGGAATATAATATAGTTAATACAAAAAGTCGAATGAAATACAAAAAACCAAATTAAAAATAGAAGCAGAAAAATAACAATTATGGGGTGAGTGCATTTTCTTTTGTTTTGTTTTTTTTTACATTATTTTCTTTTGTTTATTTTTCAAGTTTTTTCAGATTTTGCCTTTATTTTCTTTTGTTGTTTTCGCGCTTATTTTGGGCATGTTTTTTTTTGATTTTATCACAAAGATGAACGGCTAAAAGGCCAATTATATAAAATGAACCCGAGCGTTTAGCTCCTTCGCCCCGAACCTCAATAAGGGGCCATATCGTGAGAATTGCTTTAGGACAGATATGGCTGAGGTAGGGTGGGCAGAGCAGGGCGCTATTAACACCAGAGCGCCCTGACAAATCGCGGAGCCGCGCCATCCAACCGCTTCTTGGTCTTTCACGACCAATTGGGAAAATAATCCCAATTTTTACCTACCCTTGGATAAGTCGGCGCTTACAATTTTTGTTGTACAGGCCTAGGGTTTAATGGCCTGAGTTCAAGCAAGTACCCCCCCACACTGCCGTAGCTAGTCCCGGCCGCCAGCAAGAGCGTCGCACCAGCTGAACTCAGACACCAATTCGGACTTAGGTGGAATTGGCCCTTCTGTCCCGAAACTTCTTTTTCCTTTCGACTATTTTGACTTTTTCAAGTCGAAATAGTCCTTCCAAGGCCTCGAACACAACAAATGGCGCCCAACGTGGGGCTAGCCACCGCTACGCTTAGTGCACAAAGCGTAGCTCATCAACACGTGCGAGTCAGAAAAAATTCCGTACAAAAAGTTGGTGGGCAAAAGGACTAAAAACTTAGTCGTTTTGCGACAGAATTTTCGCCTGAACGGCAATCAAAGTCCAAGTGTACAAGCTTTTCAGATTTTCAACAGCAAAACATTTCATCGAACCTGTATGGAGGCAATATGGAACGATCCTACTGACGAACCGTTTTGGCAACCTTTAGGCGCCAAATCGGTTCCATAGGAAAGGGAAATATTGTCTGTATACGAGATTGATGTGATGCAAGTTGTGATAAACTTAATCTTTCTGATTCTTTCCACTTTTGTTTTGCAAGTACCCTTTTGAGTGCTGGGCATGCCCTGTCTTGGCGGGCGTGTCGACAGACAATTGGGATAAATACTTGTAAAATATTGGTGAGTTTGATGATAGGAAATTTCGTCGAAAATTTGCTAAGTACCTTATTTCCTTATCCTTCCTTTTAGAGTACCTTTTAACGTAGAATATTTTTTTTTGAAATAACGAAGAGTTTTTTTTGAATAACAAAATTTTTTTTTATAAGTCTTTAGACGATAAATTTTTAACTTGGATTTTTTTTTTTTTTGCTTTATTTTGATTTTTTTATTGCTATTTTTCCCCATTTTTTTTTGTTGAAATTTTATCGCGTTCCAGATTTTCCCAGTGAGTCGGGAAAGAACAAGATCGGCTTCGCGATTTGTTCTGCATATGAGGGGAGGGGAAAAGTTGCGAAGCGCGAGGGTTCATTTTTTTTGAATTCACACAAAATTTAAATACAACATTTATTTTTTTTTTTTATATACACACAATCATTCATTTTTTTTGTACTACATACATTCATTCTTATACATACATCATTCATACATACTTATTTTGCGATTCACTCGATTCACTCATTTTTTTTTGACATACATTCATCTTTCACTCGTTCATTCGGTTGGCATTCATTCGACACTTCACACAGTCACTCAATTAAACATAATCAGCTATCCAATCGATAATTTTTTTCTCTTCTCGAACTCGACCATTAACCATGTCTCTGCTACACTCACCAACGACGGGAGCAAATGGCATGTGCACAACCTGTAGGGAGGCAATAGACGCAGAAAGTGAGGTGCGTACCAAATGTGACCACCGATTCCACAAGGAATGTTTGGAGTTGTGGATCGTGGATAACCACAATTGTCCGAATTGTCGGGGATATTTGGGTCCTCAGGACTATTGGTCCACCTTGGGCGTAGAGGGCGCGTCCGCTAATCCAGGCCCATTGACTCGCGGCAAAAAGAAGTCACAGGCGAATGCTCAAAGAGATGTTATGTCGCCTAGAAGGTTAAATTTAGATGTACCACCCGAGATAGGTGGCGGACGAGCCTTGTATGCTCCGGATGGATCAATAGTACCCGAATCCGATCTGATAGTGACAGTGGAAACGGAGACAGACAGGGTGGCGAGAGAAGACAGAGTGAGGTGGGCAGAGGTGAGAGACGAACCGCGGCCAGCGTCAGTATCCGCGCCGCCGGTAGCAGTAAATTCTTTGGGGGTGGATGATTTGGTGCGGCTAATACGCACAGTGTTGCAGGAGGAATTGGTTCAGCAACAACCACGAGCCAATTTAAACGCAGGGTTGCCACCACCACCACCACCATCTCGTCGAGAAGCACAGGATGAATACGTGCGAATTCGGGGTCGACCGGCCCATGCGACCGCCCAGATTGGCGATCGCAATGGCAACGGCCCTAATACAAGAAACCGCAACTCTGGTAGTCCAATCCGGCACTGGCGACTACGCTTCAATGGAGACAGCCATTCATTGCGAGCGGAAGAACTCGTTTTTAGGGCCGAAGCTTTAGCGATGGGAGATCTGGGCGGGTGAATGGACCTGTTAGCCCAGAATTTCCACCTATTGTTGGATGGGCGTCCCAACCAGTGGTACTGGCTCTGGAGGCGTTCCATCACAGATATTCATTGGTCAGTCCTGAGACCTGCTTTCCTTCAAGCCTGGGGCGAGCGCAGTTCAGACTGGGAAGTACGCAGGCGGATGCTGGGGCGACGCCAAACGCCGAACGAGCCGTTCCTGTTATTTGAACAGGATATGACGGAACTCCGAACGTTATTGCGCAATCCCATGTTGGAGGGCGAATTCGTCGATCTGGTGCGGGAACTTGCTGGCGAGTACGCAGCAACAGATGTGTTTCTACGAGGTTCACAATATGACACAGTTGCGTCATCTTGTGAACCGCGTAGAGGAGGTGCGGAAGGCTACGCGGGCAAGTTCTTGGCAGCAGGGAAGAATACATGAGATTGGCGATCCCCAGGCTGAAGTGGTAGCGGAGACCGAATCCGACGAATTGGCCGGCATATCCAAGTCTTTGACCTGCTGGAACTGCGGGAAGGATGGTCACGGCTACCGTGAGTGTGAAGAAGCACCGAAAGGCATCTTCTGCTATGGATGTGGGCGGGCTGACGTTCTAAAGCCCAACTGCATCCATTGCAAGGCGGGAAACGGCCGAAGGGACGGAAGGACAGCGGGTCCCTCCCGTCCGAACACTGCATCCCGACAGCAGTAGTTACACTCAGTCAACACCCTAATTTCAATTCCCAATTTCACTCAGAACTCCCAAATAAAAAAACTTTACCCAATTATTCAACCCCTACAAATACCCCTCCAAATTTTAATACCCTACCTACAACATTTTCTGAACCCAATTCCCATCCTTTTAGCGTAAAATCATCCCTACCCAATTCTTCTGCATTAAATACTCCGCACATCAAATTATTAACGAGACCAAGCGATAAAACGGAGTCGGCTGTTTCCCGGCCTGAAGATGCCTTTATCGCAAAAGAACATCCAAGACGACATTCCCACCATCCTCTCAAGCCATACCACCTTCGGCTAAAGGAATATATGGAGGCTCGAGAGCGAATTTTTGCGCCTACTTCAGTCGCAAGTGTTGATCACGCATCAACACTAACGAGTGGATCCGGTCACAGAAAATCAATCCTGCGCCTTCGTACATTCTGGAGGATGGTGCGTGAAAAAAAGAAAGCGATCCTCTCTACCATCATTACCAATCCGTTGGACATACGTCCGTACGCCATGGTATCCTTGTACGGAGTGGACGTTGAAGGACTCCTCGATAGTGGGGCGAGTATCAGTTGCCTGGGGGCAAACGCTTTACAACGCCTCCAAGATGCACAGGTGAATTATCGACCGGTCTGTCAAGAGGTGAAGACCGCTGATGGTGCTGCACAGAAAGTTTTGGGAACGGTAAACACCGATATTACTTTTCGTGGTATTACCAAACCCATTACCTTGTATATAGTGCCGAGCCTGTCGCAGAAATTGTACCTAGGGGTAGATTTCTGGCGATCATTCCAACTAGCTCCTAGCATTATCAGCGCGGTCGATACTCCCGATACTGCATCGCAACTGATAGCTCCGGATGCCCACCATTTAACGCCCACAGATGTAAAGAGGTTGGAAATGGTAAAGTCCAAATTTCCATCATACGAAGTATACGGACTCGGTGTGACCAACGTCGAACAACACAGTATAGACGTTGGTGATGCAAGTCCCATCAAACAGCGACATTATCCTGTGTCTCCTGCGATCCAAAAACTCTTATATGACGAGATCGATCGCATGAGGGCACTTGGCGTTATAGAGACCAGCCAGAGTGCATGGAGCTCGCCTGTGGTTCTCGTGAGGAAGCCAGGCAAGGTCAGGTTATGTTTGGACTCGCGCAAAGTCAATAGTGTGACGAAGAAGGATGCTTATCCATTACCACACATTGATGGTATCTTAAGTCGTTTGCCGCGAGCCAATTTTATTACTAGCCTGGACCTCAAAGACGCCTTTTGGCAGATTCCTCTCGAGAACAAACCCAGGGAGTATACAGCGTTTACCATTCCTGGCCGGCCTCTATATCACTACACTCGCATGCCTTTTGGGTTATGCAACGCGCCGCAAAGGATGTGTCGTTTGATGGACAAAGTCATCCTACCCGAGCTGAAGGAGCAGGTATTCGTATATTTGGACGATCTGCTGTTAATTTCTGAAGATTTCGATTCACATCTGGTTTTATTGGCAGAAGTCGCAGAATGTTTGCGAAAGGCTGGCCTGACCATTAACGTCAACAAGAGCAAGTTTTGTCTGAAAGAGGTGAAATACCTCGGTTACATCGTTGGAGAAGGAGGCTTGAAAACTGATCCCAACAAAGTTTCAGCCATCGTCGATTACCCTTCGCCTAAGTCCGCACGTCAAGTTCGACGCTTTCTTGGTATGGCAGGCTGGTATCGACGATTCGTTCCCAACTTTGCTGCGACTGTTTCACCAATTTCAGACACTCTAAAGAAGTCCAACCAGTTTGCTTGGACTACAGAGGCACAAACTTCCTTCCTATTAGTGAAAGACTTGTTGACGAAAGCCCCCTTATTAATCAATCCTGATTTTAAGAGGTCTTTCGTAATCCAGTGCGACGCCAGTAAATCAGGGGTGGGTAGCGTTCTCTTTCAGGAAAATGACGACGGATCGGAATCTCCAGTGGCGTATATGTCACAGAAGCTCACTTCCGCTCAACGCAACTACAGCGTAACCGAACTCGAGTGTTATGCAGCTGTGTTGAGCGTGAAAAAATTTCGAGCCTATGTAGAAGGGACTGCGTTCAAAATCATTACGGATCACGCAAGTCTCAAATGGCTCATGTCGCAGAAAGACCTACAAGGACGGTTGGCAAGATGGAGTTTAAAACTCCAAGGGTACGACTTCACAATCGAGCACCGAAGAGGGAGCCTGAACGTTGTACCCGACGCTCTCTCTCGTGTATACGAAGAGGGATTAAATGCGCTGATCGACGTGGCACCGATGGTGGACATGGATTCTCCAGAATTCTCTGGCAAAGAATACAAAGAATTAGTGTCCACTGTCGATGCGAACGCCGATCGGCTTCCTGACGTATGCGTGAGAGACTGCTTCGTGCCGAAGACAGGGCCTGGAAATTATGGATTCCATCGAGCCTTACGTCAGCTGCGATCGCTGAGGCGCACGAGGCAGACACCACGGTCCATGGTGGCTATGCCAAAACGCTAGAGCAAGTCAGGCGATTTTTGTACTGGCCCGGAATGGCTACACAAGTACGCACCTACGTTCTGGCGTGCGACACTTGTAAAGAGACAAAGTCCCCGAACAGACCTCTACGAGTGCCAATGGGAGAACCTTTCCAGACAGATCAGCCATTCCAGCACCTTTACATCGACGTGCTTGGACCATATCCACGTACCAAACGGGGTAAGATCGCTATCTTGATCGTCTTGGATCACTTCACCAAGTTCCCACTTCTACATCCTTTGGGGCGGATCACTGCTGAAGAGATCACAAACTACTTGGAGGGGCAGGTCTTCCATACGTTTGGAACACCTGAGACAATCCTCTCCGATAACGGCTCTCAATTTAGGTCGAATGTGTTTAACACCATGCTGAACAAATACGGAGTTAAACACCTGTACACCCCGAGCTACTCACCGCAAGCGAATGCTTCGGAGCGTGTCAATCAGTCCATCCTGGCCGGAATTCGAGCATTCATCACTGATGACCAAACACGATGGGATGAGAGTCTAAGCAAAATTGGATGTGCTCTTCGTAGCTCACTCCACCAAGCCACTGGATTTTCTCCTTATCAGGTTTTGTTTGGGAATCACATGATGTTGCACGGGAAGGACTACGAACTGCTGAAGCATTTGCGAGCGTTGGGAGAGTCAAATGTACAGCTTCGACCTCGAGAGGGAACTCCTATCGTGAGACAACTGGCGCAGACGAAAATAAGGGTCGCACATGAGGACAGCAGCAGGCGTTATAATCTGCGTGCTGCTAAAACACAATTTTGTGTAGGACAGGAGGTATTTCGTAGAAACTTTTCCTTGTCCACAGCCGCGCAGAATTATAATTCCAAGCTGGCGAAGAAGTTCCTCAAGTGCAGGATTCGTCGTGTGCTAGGCAACTCACGGTACGAATTGGAGGATTTAGGAGGCAAACGTGTGGGGATCTACCACTCGAAGGATCTTAGGCAGTGATCCGAGGGGTGCCGACACCTAATGCCCGGCACTCAGTCGTGCGCACGAGACTCAGCACGGCGACTTTCTTTAGTCGGTTCGGCGTTGGGAAACCAACAGCGAACCGCCTATGTTGTTGAGTCGCCGCAGAAGAAAGGAAAAAAACAATTTATGGGAAACACATGCTAACTCATACGGACGAAAAACCACATCGTTGCGACATATGCGGCAGTTTATTCCGCTTCTCTAGCATCTAATCACGCACAAAAGACGACATACCGGTCAAAAGCCATACACATGCACGATTTGTGGAAAATCATTTGTTGGAAGTGAACAGTTAAAACGGCACGGAACAATTCATACCACTGATAAAGTATTCAAGGTGAAGTTTGCAAAAAGTCTTTAAGCGGAAAAGTTCTCTACAATTGCATATGATTTTGCACACGAACGAAAATAAATTTGTATGCCAAATTTGCGGTCGATGTTATCCGAACAGGAAGGGCTTAAGCAATCATTTACAAACCCACAAAGAATACTAAGAACAGATCGAACAGCAACAGCAAGCAGAACAACACGATGAAGCGGATGAACAGCACGAGCAAGAAAATGCGGATGAGGACCAACAGCAGGTGTCAGAAGATGCTGAAATGAAGACAATTTAAATAAAATTGAACTGTGAAATATAAATATACTAGATAGCGTAATAGGAGAAAGTTTTTTTAATTAAAATTAGAACTCGACGAAACTGGATACAGTAACCAACTTCACACCAAACGGAACTGAACGAACCCGACGATGCTGGAAAAGATCGCACACGGCCGTCAACGCGTTGTCATTTCTCGAAGTGCTGGTGATTTTTAAGAAGTTTCTCGCTCGCCAATCGAAGTAGGAAGGAAAAAAAGAAATAACTCGCGTGAAACCACCAAAGACCGGATCAAGGGAGGTCCGAGTGATTTTTCAAGTACTCAAAAGCGGAAATTTAGGAATTGAACGCTGCACAGGCCACCGAACTGCATCAGCTCCACGGTCACCAACTTCACCGTGTACGGTGACAGGGGAAGAAAAATAGACACGCGGCCTGGGCGGATAACCAAAAAAAACAGAGGGTGGTTGAAAAAAAAAATATACGATTGGTGAATTTTTTTCGATTCGGGCCGGAATCTAATCAAATAATTGAGGAAAAATAGTGAAAAGGATCCGGAAAAGTGCAACCGATCGAATCCTGATGGAATTGCCTGGAGAACGGTGAAAACGTGACCATAAAACTGATTTCTTTCCGAAGCGCCATAGTGAAAAATATTGTTGACAATTTTTCCGTCATTTCGGGGTTGGTTTTCCGGGATTTTGCAAATATTTCGGACCGCGAACAAACGTGTAATTGCAATAGCGGTTCGATTCGGTTGGGGAAAAAATCGGAATTTTGATTTGGGGAGCGTTGGAAAGGCGGGCATTTCGGTTTTTCTTGTTGCCGATATAGAGTCGGGGGAGGACTACTCTGGAACGCGTTTTGATTTTGGGGGCGCCCGTTTTCGCGTTATTCCGCGGATCCCAGTCAGTGGAAAACGGTACGGAAAATCGAAAAGCAACGATAAAAGAAATCAGCGGGGGTGCGAGCGGATGTAAAGGAGAAAGACGTCGTCGCCAGTAAAGAGGACGGGGGGGGGAAGAAAAGTTTCCGTGCGTTTTTTTTTTTTCCCGACTGTTCGGTGTTTACATCTCGCGCGTCAGAGACAAGAGTGAATCCAAATTCTACGGAAATTTTGGTGATTTTCGATCCAGATCAGATCAATTTCTACAACAATCCACGCCGTAATCTGCACTGAAAAGTCGATACGAAAACGTTGCATCATAACGGATCGCCAAACGACTTAATATTCTTTTATTTTCCATTATTCTTGTTTATTCAAAACGTAATGTTATCAATGTGATGGCTAATGATTTAGTATGTAATAAGAGAAGAGATTATTGCAATAGTTGCCCCATGATTTCGGGGGCCCGGCATCACAAAAAGTCGATGATAACAGTTGTGGAGTCGCCGCATTTTCCATAAATCTGGAATTGTGTGTGTAGTGCAGCGGAGTGTCGAGTCGATTTTGAAGGTGAAATTTTAAACGAGTATGGAAATTAGCGCGCGCGAGTGACTAAGTGTGGTTGATTGATTATCCCTGTGAATGAGTTTCTTGAAATCGAAAATTTTGTTTGATGACTACTTGAGGAATATAAGGAATAAAGAACGAATGAAAATTCATAGTGCGATCGAAACCGCGAAAAACCCGAAAAGAATTTGTACGGAAAAAATTCAATTTTCAAACTTAAATTTTCAAATGTCTGACGTTTCGTAAAAGGAAAATGGTGGGCGCGTGACATTTTTCATTTATTTTGTCAACAACGCTTTGTGCGGGCACAATTATTTATGAATGAGAAATCGGCCACACTACAATAAATAAAAAAAAAAAAAAAATGATAAATTAATAAAATGAAATATTTACAAACGAGTACCCCATTGAAAAACTAAACTAGTAATAAAATACAAAAAAAAAATTAATTAACAAAATGAATTTCTAATTAAAAATAAATTAAAAAAAAAAATGAAAACGCATCGTTTAAACTAAAAATAATTGATGTAAAAGTAAGTTAATTTTAAAAATTAATAAGACAGACATGACAAGAACGGGACGGAATATAATATAGTTAATACAAAAAGTCGAATGAAATACAAAAAACCAAATTAAAAATAGAAGCAGAAAAATAACAATTATGGGGTGAGTGCATTTTCTTTTGTTTTGTTTTTTTTTACATTATTTTCTTTTGTTTATTTTTCAAGTTTTTTCAGATTTTGCCTTTATTTTCTTTTGTTGTTTTCGCGCTTATTTTGGGCATGTTTTTTTTTGATTTTATCACAAAGATGAACGGCTAAAAGGCCAATTATATAAAATGAACCCGAGCGTTTAGCTCCTTCGCCCCGAACCTCAATAAGGGGCCATATCGTGAGAATTGCTTTAGGACAGATATGGCTGAGGTAGGGTGGGCAGAGCAGGGCGCTATTAACACCAGAGCGCCCTGACAAATCGCGGAGCCGCGCCATCCAACCGCTTCTTGGTCTTTCACGACCAATTGGGAAAATAATCCCAATTTTTACCTACCCTTGGATAAGTCGGCGCTTACAATTTTTGTTGTACAGGCCTAGGGTTTAATGGCCTGAGTTCAAGCAAGTACCCCCCCCACACTGCCGTAGCTAGTCCCGGCCGCCAGCAAGAGCGTCGCACCAGCTGAACTCAGACACCAATTCGAACTTAGGTGGAATTGGCCCTTCTGTCCCGAACCTTCTTTTTCCTTTCGACTATTTTGACTTTTTCAAGTCGAAATAGTCCTTCCAAGGCCTCGAACACAACAAATGGCGCCCAACGTGGGGCTAGCCACCGCTACGCTTAGTGCACAAAGCGTAGCTCATCAACACGTGCGAGTCAGAAAAAATTCCGTACAAAAAGTTGGTGGGCAAAAGGACTAAAAACTTAGTCGTTTTGCGACAGAATTTTCGCCTGAACGGCAATCAAAGTCCAAGTGTACAAGCTTTTCAGATTTTCAACAGCAAAACATTTCATCGAACCTGTATGGAGGCAATATGGAACGATCCTACTGACGAACCGTTTTGGCAACCTTTAGGCGCCAAATCGGTTCCATAGGAAAGGGAAATATTGTCTGTATACGAGATTGATGTGATGCAAGTTGTGATAAACTTAATCTTTCTGATTCTTTCCACTTTTGTTTTGCAAGTACCCTTTTGAGTGCTGGGCATGCCCTGTCTTGGCGGGCGTGTCGACAGACAATTGGGATAAATACTTGTAAAATATTGGTGAGTTTGATGATAGGAAATTTCGTCGAAAATTTGCTAAGTACCTTATTTCCTTATCCTTCCTTTTAGAGTACCTTTTAACGTAGAATATTTTTTTTTGAAATAACGAAGAGTTTTTTTTGAATAACAAAATTTTTTTTTATAAGTCTTTAGACGATAAATTTTTAACTTGGATTTTTTTTTTTTTTGCTTTATTTTGATTTTTTTATTGCTATTTTTCCCCATTTTTTTTTGTTGAAATTTTATCGCGTTCCAGATTTTTCCAGTGAGTCGGGAAAGAACAAGATCGGCTTCGCGATTTGTTCTGCATATGAGGGGAGGGGAAAAGTTGCGAAGCGCGAGGGTTCATTTTTTTTGAATTCACACAAAATTTAAATACAACATTTATTTTTTTTTTTTATATACACACAATCATTCATTTTTTTTGTACTACATACATTCATTCTTATACATACATCATTCATACATACTTATTTTGCGATTCACTCGATTCACTCATTTTTTTTTGACATACATTCATCTTTCACTCGTTCATTCGGTTGGCATTCATTCGACACTTCACACAGTCACTCAATTAAACATAATCAGCTATCCAATCGATAATTTTTTTCTCTTCTCGAACTCGACCATTAACCATGTCTCTGCTACACTCACCAACGACGGGAGCAAATGGCATGTGCACAACCTGTAGGGAGGCAATAGACGCAGAAAGTGAGGTGCGTACCAAATGTGGCCACCGATTCCACAAGGAATGTTTGGAGTTGTGGATCGTGGATAACCACAATTGTCCGAATTGTCGGGGATATTTGGGTCCTCAGGACTATTGGTCCACCTTGGGCGTAGAGGGCGCGTCCGCTAATCCAGGCCCATTGACTCGCGGCAAAAAGAAGTCACAGGCGAATGCTCAAAGAGATGTTATGTCGCCTAGAAGGTTAAATTTAGATGTACCACCCGAGATAGGTGGCGGACGAGCCTTGTATGCTCCGGATGGATCAATAGTACCCGAATCCGATCTGATAGTGACAGTGGAAACGGAGACAGACAGGGTGGCGAGAGAAGACAGAGTGAGGTGGGCAGAGGTGAGAGACGAACCGCGGCCAGCGTCAGTATCCGCGCCGCCAGTAGCAGTAAATTCTTTGTGGGTGGATGATTTGGTGCGGCTAATACGCACAGTGTTGCGGGAGGAATTGGTTCAGCAACAACCACGAGCCAATTTAAACGCAGGGTTGCCACCACCACCACCACCATCTCGTCGAGAAGCACAGGATGAATACGTGCGAATTCGGGGTCGACCGGCCCATGCGACCGCCCAGATTGGCGATCGCAATGGCAACGGCCCTAATACAAGAAACCGCAACTCTGGTAGTTCAATCCGGCACTGGCGACTACGCTTCAATGGAGACAGCCATTCATTGCGAGCGGAAGAACTCGTTTTTAGGGCCGAAGCTTTAGCGATGGGAGATCTGGGCGGGCGAATGGACCTGTTAGCCCAGAATTTCCACCTATTGTTGGATGGGCGTCCCAACCAGTGGTACTGGCTCTGGAGGCGTTCCATCACAGATATTCATTGGTCAGTCCTGAGACCTGCTTTCCTTCAAGCCTGGGGCGAGCGCAGTTCAGACTGGGAAGTACGCAGGCGGATGCTGGGGCGACGCCAAACGCCGAACGAGCCGTTCCTGTTATTTGAACAGGATATGACGGAACTCCGAACGTTATTGCGCAATCCCATGTTGGAGGGCAAATTCGTCGATCTGGTGCGCGGGAACTTGCTGGCGAGTACGCAGCAACAGATGTGCTTCTACGAGGTTCACAATATGACACAGTTGCGTCATCTTGTGAACCGCGTAGAGGAGGTGCGGAAGGCTACGCGGGCAAGTTCTTGGCAGCAGGGAAGAATACATGAGATTGGCGATCCCCAGGCTGAAGTGGTAGCGGAGACCGAATCCGACGAAGTGGCCGGCATATCCAAGTCTTTGACCTGCTGGAACTGCGGGAAGGATGGTCACGGCTACCGTGAGTGTGAAGAAGCACCGAAAGGCATCTTCTGCTATGGATGTGGGCGGGCTGACGTTCTAAAGCCCAACTGCATCCATTGCAAGGCGGGAAACGGCCGAAGGGACGGAAGGACAGCGGGTCCCTCCCGTCCGAACACTGCATCCCGACAGCAGTAGTTACACTCAGTCAACACCCTAATTTCAATTCCCAATTTCACTCAGAACTCCCAAATAAAAAAAACTTTACCCAATTATTCAACCCCTACAAATACCCCTCCAAATTTTAATACCCTACCTACAACATTTTCTGAACCCAATTCCCATCCTTTTAGCGTAAAATCATCCCTACCCAATTCTTCTGCATTAAATACTCCGCACGTCAAATTATTAACGAGACCAAGCGATAAAACGGAGTCGGCTGTTTCCCGGCCTGAAGATGCCTTTATCGCAAAAGAACATCCAAGACGACATTCCCACCATCCTCTCAAGCCATACCACCTTCGGCTAAAGGAATATATGGAGGCTCGAGAGCGAATTTTTGCGCCTACTTCAGTCGCAAGTGTTGATCACGCATCAACACTAACGAGTGGATCCGGTCGCAGAAAATCAATCCTGCGCCTTCGTACATTCTGGAGGATGGTGCGTGAAAAAAAGAAAGCGATCCTCTCTACCATCATTACCAATCCGTTGGACATACGTCCGTACGCCATGGTATCCTTGTACGGAGTGGACGTTGAAGGACTCCTCGATAGTGGGGCGAGCATCAGTTGCCTGGGGGCAAACGCTTTACAACGCCTCCAAGATGCACAGGTGAATTATCGACCGGTCTGTCCAGAGGTGAAGACCGCTGATGGTGCTGCACAGAAAGTTTTGGGAACGGTAAACACCGATATTACTTTTCGTGGTATTACCAAACCCATTACCTTGTATATAGTGCCGAGCCTGTCGCAGAAATTGTACCTAGGGGTAGATTTCTGGCGATCATTCCAACTAGCTCCTAGCATTATCAGCGCGGTCGATACTCCCGATACTGCATCGCAACTGATAGCTCCGGATGCCCACCATTTAACGCCCACAGATGTAAAGAGGTTGGAAATGGTAAAGTCCAAATTTCCATCATACGAAGTATACGGACTCGGTGTGACCAACGTCGAACAACACAGTATAGACGTTGGTGATGCAAGTCCCATCAAACAGCGACATTATCCTGTGTCTCCTGCGATCCAAAAACTCTTATATGACGAGATCAATCGCATGAGGGCACTTGGCGTTATAGAGACCAGCCAGAGTGCATGGAGCTCGCCTGTGGTTCTCGTGAGGAAGCCAGGCAAGGTCAGGTTATGTTTGGACTCGCGCAAAGTCAATAGTGTGACGAAGAAGGATGCTTATCCATTACCACACATTGATGGTATCTTAAGTCGTTTGCCGCGAGCCAATTTTATTACTAGCCTGGACCTCAAAGACGCCTTTTGGCAGATTCCTCTCGAGAACAAACCCAGGGAGTATACAGCGTTTACCATTCCTGGCCGGCCTCTATATCACTACACTCGCATGCCTTTTGGGTTATGCAACGCGCCGCAAAGGATGTGTCGTTTGATGGACAAAGTCATCCTACCCGAGCTGAAGGAGCAGGTATTCGTATATTTGGACGATCTGCTGTTAATTTCTGAAGATTTCGATTCACATCTGGTTTTATTGGCAGAAGTCGCAGAATGTTTGCGAAAGGCTGGCCTGACCATTAACGTCAACAAGAGCAAGTTTTGTCTGAAAGAGGTGAAATACCTCGGTTACATCGTTGGAGAAGGAGGCTTGAAAACTGATCCCAACAAAGTTTCAGCCATCGTCGATTACCCTTCGCCTAAGTCCGCACGTCAAGTTCGACGCTTTCTTGGTATGGCAGGCTGGTATCGACGATTCGTTCCCAACTTCGCTGCGACTGTTTCACCAATTTCAGACACTCTAAAGAAGTCCAACCAGTTTGCTTGGACTACAGAGGCACAAACTTCCTTCCTATTAGTGAAAGACTTGTTGACGAAAGCCCCCTTATTAATCAATCCTGATTTTAAGAGGTCTTTCGTAATCCAGTGCGACGCCAGTAAATCAGGGGTGGGTAGCGTTCTCTTTCAGGAAAACGACGACGGATCGGAATCTCCAGTGGCATATATGTCACAGAAGCTCACTTCCGCTCAACGCAACTACAGCGTAACCGAACTCGAGTGTTATGCAGCTGTGTTGAGCGTGAAAAAATTTCGAGCCTATGTAGAAGAGACTGCGTTCAAAATCATTGCGGATCACGCAAGTCTCAAATGGCTCATGTCGCAGAAAGACCTACAAGGACGGTTGGCAAGATGGAGTTTAAAACTCCAAGGGTACGACTTCACAATCGAGCACCGAAGAGGGAGCCTGAACGTTGTACCCGACGCTCTCTCTCGTGTATACGAAGAGGGATTAAATGCGCTGATCGACGTGGCACCGATGGTGGACATGGATTCTCCAGAATTCTCTGGCAAAGAATACAAAGAATTAGTGTCCACTGTCGATGCGAACGCCGATCGGCTTCCTGACGTATGCGTGAGAGACGGCTTCGTGCCGAAGACAGGGCCTGGAAATTATGGATTCCATCGAGCCTTACGTCAGCTGCGATCGCTCAGGCGCACGAGGCAGACACCACGGTCCATGGTGGCTATGCCAAAACGCTAGAGCAAGTCAGGCGATTTTTGTACTGGCCCGGAATGGCTACACAAGTACGCACCTACGTTCTGGCGTGCGACACTTGTAAAGAGACAAAGTCCCCGAACAGACCTCTACGAGTGCCAATGGGAGAACCTTTCCAGACAGATCAGCCATTCCAGCACCTTTACATCGACGTGCTTGGACCATATCCGCGTACCAAACGGGGTAAGATCGCTATCTTGATCGTCTGGGATCACTTCACCAAGTTCCCACTTCTACATCCTTTGGGGCGGATCACTGCTGAAGAGATCACAAACTACTTGGAGGGGCAGGTCTTCCATACGTTTGGAACACCTGAGACAATCCTCTCCGATAACGGCTCTCAATTTAGGTCGAATGTGTTTAACACCATGCTGAACAAATACGGAGTTAAACACCTGTACACCCCGAGCTACTCGCCGCAAGCAAATGCTTCGGAGCGTGTCAATCAGTCCATCCTGGCCGGAATTCGAGCATTCATCACTGATGACCAAACACGATGGGATGAGAGTCTAAGCAAAATTGGATGTGCTCTTCGTAGCTCACTCCACCAAGCCACTGGATTTTCTCCTTATCAGGTTTTGTTTGGGAATCACATGATGTTGCACGGGAAGGACTACGAACTGCTGAAGCATTTGCGAGCGTTGGGAGAGTCAAATGTACAGCTTCGACCTCGAGAGGGAACTCCTATCGTGAGACAACTGGCGCAGACGAAAATAAGGGTCGCACATGAGGACAGCAGCAGGCGTTATAATCTGCGTGCTGCTAAAACACAATTTTGTGTAGGACAGGAGGTATTTCGTAGAAACTTTTCCTTGTCCACAGCCGCGCAGAATTATAATGCCAAGCTGGCGAAGAAGTTCCTCAAGTGCAGGATTCGTCGTGTGCTAGGCAACTCACGGTACGAATTGGAGGATTTAGGAGGCAAACGTGTGGGGATCTACCACTCGAAGGATCTTAGGCAGTGATCCGAGGGGCGCCGACACCTAATGCCCGGCACTCAGTCGTGCGCACGAGACTCAGCACGGCGACTTTCTTTAGTCGGTTCGGCGTTGGGAAACCAACAGCGAACCGCCTATGTTGTTGAGTCGCCGCAGAAGAAAGGAAAAAAACAATTTATGGGAAACACATGCTAACTCATACGGACGAAAAACCACATCGTTGCGACATATGCGGCAGTTTATTCCGCTTCTCTAGCATCTAATCACGCACAAAAGACGACATACCGGTCAAAAGCCATACACATGCACGATTTGTGGAAAATCATTTGTTGGAAGTGAACAGTTAAAACGGCACGGAACAATTCATACCACTGATAAAGTATTCAAGGTGAAGTTTGCAAAAAGTCTTTAAGCGGAAAAGTTCTCTACAATTGCATATGATTTTGCACACGAACGAAAATAAATTTGTATGCCAAATTTGCGGTCGATGTTATCCGAACAGGAAGGGCTTAAGCAATCATTTACAAACCCACAAAGAATACTAAGAACAGATCGAACAGCAACAGCAAGCAGAACAACACGATGAAGCGGATGAACAGCACGAGCAAGAAAATGCGGATGAGGACCAACAGCAGGTGTCAGAAGATGCTGAAATGAAGACAATTTAAATAAAATTGAACTGTGAAATATAAATATACTAGATAGCGTAATAGGAGAAAGTTTTTTTTAATTAAAATTAGAACTCGACGAAACTGGATACAGTAACCAACTTCACACCAAACGGAACTGAACGAACCCGACGATGCTGGAAAAGATCGCACACGGCCGTCAACGCGTTGTCATTTCTCGAAGTGCTGGTGATTTTTAAGAAGTTTCTCGCTCGCCAATCGAAGTAGGAAGGAAAAAAAGAAATAACTCGCGTGAAACCACCAAAGACCGGATCAAGGGAGGTCCGAGTGATTTTTCAAGTACTCAAAAGCGGAAATTTAGGAATTGAACGCTGCACAGGCCACCGAACTGCATCAGCTCCACGGTCACCAACTTCACCGTGTACGGTGACAGGGGAAGAAAAATAGACACGCGGCCTGGGCGGATAACCAAAAAAAACAGAGGGTGGTTGAAAAAAAAAATATACGATTGGTGAATTTTTTTCGATTCGGGCCGGAATCTAATCAAATAATTGAGGAAAAATAGTGAAAAGGATCCGGAAAAGTGCAACCGATCGAATCCTGATGGAATTGCCTGGAGAACGGTGAAAACGTGACCATAAAACTGATTTCTTTCCGAAGCGCCATAGTGAAAAATATTGTTGACAATTTTTCCGTCATTTCGGGGTTGGTTTTCCGGGATTTTGCAAATATTTCGGACCGCGAACAAACGTGTAATTGCAATAGCGGTTCGATTCGGTTGGGGAAAAAATCGGAATTTTGATTTGGGGAGCGTTGGAAAGGCGGGCATTTCGGTTTTTCTTGTTGCCGATATAGAGTCGGGGGAGGACTACTCTGGAACGCGTTTTGATTTTGGGGGCGCCCGTTTTCGCGTTATTCCGCGGATCCCAGTCAGTGGAAAACGGTACGGAAAATCGAAAAGCAACGATAAAAGAAATCAGCGGGGGTGCGAGCGGATGTAAAGGAGAAAGACGTCGTCGTCAGTAAAGAGGACGGGGGGGGGGGGGGGGGAAGAAAAGTTTCCGTGGGTTTTTTTTTTCCCGACTGTTCGGTGTTTACATCTCGCGCGTCAGAGACAAGAGTGAATCCAAATTCTACGGAAATTTTGGTGATTTTCGATTAAGATCAGATCAATTTCTACAACAATCCACGCCGTAATCTGCACTGAAAAGTCGATACGAAAACGTTGCATCATAACGGATCGCCAAACGACTTAATATTCTTTTATTTTCCATTATTCTTGTTTATTCAAAACGTAATGTTATCAATGTGATGGCTAATGATTTAGTATGTAATAAGAGAAGAGATTATTGCAATAGTTGCCCCATGATTTCGGGGGCCCGGCATCACAAAAAGTCGATGATAACAGTTGTGGAGTCGCCGCATTTTCCATAAATCTGGAATTGTGTGTGTAGTGCAGCGGAGTGTCGAGTCGATTTTGAAGGTGAAATTTTAAACGAGTATGGAAATTAGCGCGCGCGAGTGACTAAGTGTGGTTGATTGATTATCCCTGTGAATGAGTTTCTTGAAATCGAAAATTTTGTTTGATGACTACTTGAGGAATATAAGGAATAAAGAACGAATGAAAATTCATAGTGCGATCGAAACCGCGAAAAACCCGAAAAGAATTTGTACGGAAAAAATTCAATTTTCAAACTTAAATTTTCAAATGTCTGACGTTTCGTAAAAGGAAAATGGTGGGCGCGTGACATTTTTCATTTATTTTGTCAACAACGCTTTGTGCGGGCACAATTATTTATGAATGAGAAATCGGCCACACTACAATAAATAAAAAAAAAAAAAAAATGATAAATTAATAAAATGAAATATTTACAAACGAGTACCCCATTGAAAAACTAAACTAGTAATAAAATACAAAAAAAAAATTAATTAACAAAATGAATTTCTAATTAAAAATAAATTAAAAAAAAAAATGAAAACGCATCGTTTAAACTAAAAATAATTGATGTAAAAGTAAGTTAATTTTAAAAATTAATAAGACAGACATGACAAGAACGGGACGGAATATAATATAGTTAATACAAAAAGTCGAATGAAATACAAAAAACCAAATTAAAAATAGAAGCAGAAAAATAACAATTATGGGGTGAGTGCATTTTCTTTTGTTTAGTTTTTTTTTACATTATTTTCTTTTGTTTATTTTTCAAGTTTTTTCAGATTTTGCCTTTATTTTCTTTTGTTGTTTTCGCGCTTATTTTGGGCATGTTTTTTTTTGATTTTATCACAAAGATGAACGGCTAAAAGGCCAATTATATAAAATGAACCCGAGCGTTTAGCTCCTTCGCCCCGAACCTCAATAAGGGGCCATATCGTGAGAATTGCTTTAGGACAGATATGGCTGAGGTAGGGTGGGCAGAGCAGGGCGCTATTAACACCAGAGCGCCCTGACAAATCGCGGAGCCGCGCCATCCAACCGCTTCTTGGTCTTTCACGACCAATTGGGAAAATAATCCCAATTTTTACCTACCCTTGGATAAGTCGGCGCTTACAATTTCTGTTGTACAGGCCTAGGGTTTAATGGCCTGAGTTCAAGCAAGTACCCCCCCCCCCCCACACTGCCGTAGCTAGTCCCGGCCACCAGCAAGAGCGTCGCACCAGCTGAACTCAGACACCAATTCGGACTTAGGTGGAATTGGCCCTTCTGTCCCGAACCTTCTTTTTCCTTTCGACTATTTTGACTTTTTCAAGTCGAAATAGTCCTTCCAAGGCCTCGAACACAACAAATTAAATCTTTAAATCGGCACTGGAGAACTAATTGTTGCCAATCCCAAGGTAGCATCAGCAGGGTTGCCGGACGATTTAAAAAAATTGCGCCAAAGGTCTTTTAAAAAAGCGCCAAATTGCGCCAAAGTTCTTTTAAAAAATCGCTAAATTACGCCATTATGAAAAAATATCAATTTTGTAGTGAAAATAAACTTAAATAGATTCAAAATAAAAATAACATCACAAAAACCTACAAATTAAGTAAATAAAAAGGAAAATCTTTCACTAACAACCCGCCACTTGAAAATTAAAATTAAATTTTTTATGAATAACTAACTCCTAATCAGATCATGTCCATTTAAACCAATTTCAATCGGTTTCACTCCCCGCTTGGACTGAAATTAAAAAATATTGCTATTTAAAAACTTAAAATGTTCTTACCATTTTAATATGAAATGGTAAGAAAATTTCAAGTTTTTAAATAGCGATATCTTTGGATTCAGCTCAAACGGGGAGAGTAACCGATAGGATTAGATTTAAATGGACCTGAACTATTCATAAAAAATTTCAAAAACAATCCAAGACGACTAGTTGGATATTTCGAATTTAACAAGTCGTTGTTGATGCTGTCATAAGCAAAAATACTCTATATATTAAGAACATTTTATATAAAAATCTCGTGGAAAGTTTTTAAATATTTAATAAAATTCTAACGTTGACTTCAAATTTTTACTCGATCAAAATATAATGCCGGTGTTCCATCAAACGGACAAAGCAGAAACTAAGCAAAAGCTCGTGTCGAAAAAAACAAGACTTCGAGTTTTCATCATTTTTTTACAAACTCGTGCTTTTTTCGACTGCTTCTGTTCTGTTTTTCCTATCCCGATCAGAACCGGTAACTTCAAAAGGTTTCGGTGTTTTTTCATACTGAGTCCACTTTGGGGAACACTGAAGTTGTTTTTTCTTCAGTTTGTGTTTTTTGGTATGTGACAGAGTAAATTTTCCGTGCGCTTTGTTCGCTCAGTTGAAACAGGCTCAGAACAAAAAAAAATCTGGGCGCAACTTTATTATTTTTCCGGCAGAAGTTCAGAACGCGATCAATTCGGGGATGCGGTGTATGTTACTATGTGACTGAAAACCTAACAAAAAGTTCGGGAAGCGGTTAGAAAAGGGTTTAACATATGAATTAAATAATTGGGTCACATTCCGGGATGCGGTCTAGAGGTTGAAAAAAAAACAAAACTTAAAAATAGGTGATTATTAAACAAGCCTGGGGAAGTAAAAAGATATTCGATATCTGATCAGACCTGAGAAACATGGTGGAATTCATGAAAAAGTATACAACCAGTTTACACCCTCTTAGGGGTCGAATTTCAAAAAATCTTGAAAACGCTTTCTAGGTATTCAAGTTGGATCCGTAGAATAAAAATGAAATCAATATTTCGAAAGACCTAGTAGATATGACGAAAATCGTGAAAATATATGCATTTTCTATTAACTGATATTTTTTGTTGCCCCCCCCCCCTCTGAACGCCAATGAAAATTCAAATTTTTTTTTTGTCAGAATTTCTTTTCTAGTTAATTTACATATACGTATCGAATTTCAACTTCGTAGCATAAGCCGTTCTAAAGTTAGAAAAAACACCCCCCACCACCGTACCATACTACCCCTAAAAAAAAATGTTTTTTTTCAACCATGGCACTACTATAGCCCTATTTAAATATCAAGTTTCAGCTTCCTATCGTTATAGATTCTTAAGATATAAGCATCGGAACTTTTTCTTTCTCACCCTTCCCCACCCACACCCTTTACACCCACACCACCAAATTTTTTTTCGTACTAGGGTTCTATTAGGCCCATGGACGCCCACATGGGGGGGGGGGGCAAGTGCCCCTCTGAATTCACAGGGAGGGCAAGAAGGGGCATTTGCCCCCCCCCCCTGGATTTGACCATCGCTTGTTGAGAAAAATCATACTTTATATACCAAACTATGTTGCATCTACATTTACCATTCATACACTGTATTATTGTACACATCTTTCATGCCTCGACTTTAGTTCTCAGTAATGACACTAAAATGAATATCAAATCAAGCTATAGACTTAGATAATTAGCCCTTTTCCGGAATTGACCACGGCCGCGTACTGAAGAAGAATCAGATCAAGCACCACAACACAGCAGACTGCAGTTTATTTCCAAATCGAACGACCAAGCGTGTGTCTTACAAGATTTTTCGTTACTTTTTTGTAACGTTTTTGTACTTGGAACCAATGAAAAAAAAGAATTAAAACTCAATTTTTGGTTTCTATCTAATTTTTATACTCTAGATGAATGAATAGAGTATTATAAGTTTAATCCAGCCCGAAAAGTTTTTAACAAATAGAACTGAGCCTCGGACGGGACAAATTTTATATTGTTTTGTGTTTATTTTTGGTGTTTATTTTTGGCCCCAAATCCGTTTGCTGTCCGTCCGTCCGTCCGTCCGTCCGTCCGTCCGTCCGTCCGTCCGTTAGCACGATAACTCAAGAACACGTTAACCTAGGAAGTTGAAATTTTGTCACAACTTGTAAAATGGAAAAAGTAAGGACAAGTTCGTTAATGGGCGATATCCTTACACTCCTTCGGGTACCTCCTATACAAGAGTCCTTAAAACACGTTTTCACAATTATTGCTCGAATGCTTCAAGTTAGGAACTTGAAATTTTGCACACTTAAAGTTTACAATGTTTGAAGCAAAATTTCCGAATATGGGTCAAATCGAATGAGTCCTTCGTGTAGCAGCCTCGAAAAATCCTTCAAAAATGTAAGCTTGGTACTGAATCTACTGCAAGTCCAGAACGAATTAAAGCAGGGATTTAAAATTTTACAGGAATTAGTTTTATACCAAAACCAAAGCGGATTTCAATAATTAGTGCCATCCGTCGACTCCTTCGAGTAGCTGTCATACAAAAGTCCTTAAAACACGTGTTCACCAATATTGAAAGATAACTTTAGAACGCTTTAAGTTACGACTTTGAAATTTTGTACACTTTAATTTTATAATAGTCGCAGCTGAAACTGTTAATATGAAAAATATCCCATAAGTCCTTCATGTAGTTGCCATACAAAAATTCTGTAAAATGTCCTAACTTAATTTATGGAACTCACTATAAATCCAAAAAATCGGGTAGCCACTATACAATACCTGTAAGTAAAAGGTCATGTAATCATTGCTTGTGCTCTCCTCATTCTTTTGATATATTTCCAACTAAAATATAAATCGGAGTTCAGTATTTCATCTAGAGTATCATACGATTGGCTTGCAGCCGATCGTGACTGCGTTATGTTTTTGTTAGTTTTTGCTAAAATGGTATCCGAGTCCTCTTTGAAAATTCATATCTCTGGTAATTTCTATCCTGGAATAATAAAATAAGGCTTATTTTAAAGGGTGAGGTTGTCGCAAAACTATCCTTGACATTTTTTTCAATGATAACGGTTTTGTCATTTATCCTTCAATACCTATCTCACAATACGTTTTTTCTTAATTTTTTATATTTTATGGGTTATACTGTTTTTCAAAACATATCGAAAAATTAACTTGGAATCTCAATGGTTAAAAAAATCTAAGAGAATTCTCAATTAAATTTATAGAAAAAAGGTAATTTAATCAAGAATCGCCAAAAGTGTACCTAATCATCACCGATTCTTTTGAAATTTTGTGTACTCGAAGAATTAGCGAAAAAAAATATTATATCAATTTTTTTTGTTTCTATCTCATTTTTTTTTGTTAGTTACAGTATGTTAAGAATTTCTCCAAAACGATATCCGAAACCTCTTTGAAAATTCATATCTCTGGTAATTTTTATCCTTGAATAATAAAGTAGGGCTTATTTTAAAGATTGTTATGGTTTTTGTTAGTTAAAAAATGAGTTAGAAAAAAAACCTTGAATTTCAATTATTTTTTCACTTGTTCTTCAATTACAAAAGTTTTCAAAAGAATCAGAAATGATAAGGTCCCAACTTTGGCGATTCTTGATGGAATGACCCAAAATAATCCCTTCTTCAGATGACCCTTTGCTAAGTGCTGTCGATTTAGCTAAATTCACACAGAACTTTATCAAACAAAATAGGCAAATTAAAAAAAAAAAGTCCAACACCTCCAACAGTAAGGTCTGGATCTGCCACTGTTTTCAAGTATATACTTTATTATTTTAACAATAAAGTAATAAAAGTAGTTAAAATAGAAACAACCAATTTCATATCTCATCAGAACTCAAGGATGGCTAAAATTGTGAAACCCTAGGAAGTTGAATATCGAAAAATTGTGAAATGAGTTTGTAGGCGATTATATAAAAAGTCTGTGGAAGTGAAAAGTGATCAAATATCTCATCAATCCTAAGAAGTCGAAGTCAAAGCTTTAAAAAGCATACATGAAATTGACTTTTTGGCGCTTATATGGTATAGGAAACCATAGGTACTAAATAGGAATTCGATATATCATCAGATTTAAGCAATCTGTAAGAATCTGTGAAAATATATGCAACCTAGTTACACCCACTTGGGGGTGGAATACCCAAAAATTCTAAAACAGTTAATAGATAAACAAAAAGACAGTACGAGAAAGTAAAAACCAATCCAATTTCTTACCACTTCTAAAAGAAATTTCGGAATTCGCGAAAACGTGTTCAACCCTTTTATACCCTCTTAGGGTTAAAAAAGGCAAAAACTTAAAAACTTTGATAGTTTTAAGCGATTATTACGCAACCCCATGAAAGTGGAGATATAGTCGATATCATATCAGGGCTGGGGGGGGGGGGGGGTGCATGGCAGAATTCAGGAAAAAGTAATTTAAGAAAATCATGAAAACACTTTCTACATATTTACGAGTATGTATATGAAAAAGCCGTAGAATAAAAATTAATTCAATATTTGGGAAAACCTAATAGATGTGACGAAAATCCTGAAAATATGTGCATTTCATTTTCCCTGATAATATTTTTCGACCTCCTTCCTAACACTACTGGATATACAGTATAACTTTTCTATAGCGGACACTTATGGGGAATTCAAAAGTGTCCGCTATAAAGAGGTGTCCGCTTTTCGGGGGTATTGAGTTTGGAAAACGACATTGTTCTAACGGAAGCATACGATAAATACAGAGTAAACAACAACCAAATAGACTGAGAACAAAAGAAAGAAGAAGCGCGCAAAAATCCCTGGAACAAAAATTCGTGACGATGGAAAAAGCCGAAACAAATGAATAATCGTGCAAGGCAAAATCATTTCAAAGTACATACGGACTACATAAAAAAAAATCTGCCAACAGTCTGGGCGCAACTGTATTATTTTTCCGGCAGAAGTTCAGAACGCATTCAATTCGGGGATGCGGTGTATGTTACTATGTGACTGAAAACCTAACAAAAAGTTCGGGAAGCGGGCAGAAAAGGGTGTAACATATGTATTAAATAATTGGGACATATTCCGATATGCGGTCTAGAGGTTGAAAAAACAAAACTTAAAAATATGTGATTATGAAACAAAGCTGGGGAAGTAAAAACATATTCGATATCTGATCAGACCTGAGAAACATGGTGGAATTCATGAAAAAGTATACAACCTGTTTACACCCTCTTAGGGGTCGAATTTCAAAAAATCTTGAAAACGCATTCTAGGTATTCATATCAAGAATCCGTAGAATAAAAATGAATTCAATATTTTGAAAGACCTAGTAGATATGACGAAAATCGTGAATATATATGCATTTTATATTAACCGATATTTTTGTTTGCCCCCACTTCTGAACGCCAATGAATATTTGAATTTTTTTTTATTGGGATTACTTTTCTAGTTAATTTACATATACGTAAAGAGTTTCAACTTCCTAGCATAAGCCGTTCTGAAGTTAGGGAAAACACCCTCCACCACCGTACCATACTACCCCTAAAAAAATGTATTTTTCCACCATGCCACTACTATAGCTTTATCTAAATACCAAGTTTAAGCTTCCTTTCGTTATAGATTCTTAAGATATAAGCATCGAAACTTTTTCTTTCTCACCCTTCCCTACCCTCACCCTCGACACCCACACCCCCAAACTTTTTTTCCCTACTAGGGTTTTATTAGGTCTACTTCTGGTAAAAATTTAAAACATCCTTCTTACACTGTTATTGAGATATGAATCGTGTTATTTTTGAAAAATTCTAATCCCTCCCACTTCCGTGCTCCTCCACCCCCTTCAAATATTTTACTTTGAGCAATCTTTAATTATCAAGCTTTATACTCAAACCAAATTTTGTTTTTCTGGTACAATTGGTTTGTGAGATATCGTAATCTAAAGTTTTTCACCCCCCCCCCCCCACCCCCGTACGCCACTACCCCACCCAAAAATTTTGCTTCAATCTACTTTGTTAAGTTTTAATTGCTTGCTATTAATGGTTTAGGAGATATGGATTTTAGAATTTGTCGATCTCGGCATTTTTGCGTTTCGGACGCATTATTTCCCCCTCTACTCCCACACCCCTTCACCCATATCTGTTTTTTTTTTTTGCAAATGGGTCCATTATCAAAGCTCTATAGAAATTCTAAGTTTCAGCCTCCTAACACAAGCGGTTCCTGAGATCTAGAAACCTAAATTTTTCGTCTAAAACGCTTACCCCGCCTTCCCCCTTACTTCTCGTCCACTGAAAATAATGTCAATTCAAGGGGTCTACCAAGTCTATTCTTAGAAAAAATTTAAATATAATAGCTCCACTGGTTTGAGAGCTACGAGCCTTCAAAGATTTTGGGGCGGTCGACGTACGGCGTACGGGGTACGGCGTACAAACGGAGTGAAAATTTTTATTGCTTTTTTCGCATCTTCTAGTCATGAAACGTGGAAAAAAAAATTTTGAGGGGAGCAAATTTTTTTTTTAAAATAAAAATCGATAACAATACTGTATTATAAATAATACAGTAAAAAATCTGTCCTCTATTTAGAGGTATAATAATATGAAAATATTCTTAATATATTGGTTTTCTTGTGTCCGCGTCCGTTTTAGAGAGGGTCCGCTATTTAGAGGTGCTAACCAATAGAAAACCATACCTTATTCATTGGGGAATAAAGAACTGTCCTCTATAGGGAGGTGTCCGGTTTTCAGAGGTGTCCGGTAATAGAAGTTTTACTGTATACGATTTTTTTTATCTACTTTTCTGGTTGATTTACATATACATACATACCGAGTTTCAACTTTGTAGCAGAAGGCCTTTTATATAGTTAGGAAAAACACCTTCAGAGGGGATGAACAACTTTTAATTACAATATCTCACGAAACAATTGCAATTTAAAAATAAAATTCGGTTTCTGTATAAAGTTTGACAAATAAAGTAAATTTTTTTAAGGAGGTAATGAAGCATGGAAGTGGAAGAGATAAATTTTCCTTGCAAATACAGAAACTACGAGTATAGGGCGAGAAATATCAGCAATCTATGAAAACACATCCACATTGTCGAAATATTGCCGCCATTCATTAATCGCTCCACTAATTTTGGCAATAGTCGTCGGACAATTAATTGTTTGAAAAATTACTCATGTACAAGCACCTCTACGACTGGGATTTGAGCGATTTAAGCGTTCCAAAGTTATCGGCTAGTATTCTCGAACGCATATTTAAGGCTTTTGTATGGACCCGAAAGAGTAGAACGATTGTGTCCGTTGACGAACTTACGTTCAAATTTCAACCATAAGTTCAGATTCTAAATGGGGTGGGTGGTTATTTTATAAACTTTTTGCCTTGCCCCCACCCCCCCCCCCCTCCTGGAAGAAGTTCTATGGGCGCCCTTGATTAGGCCTACTTTTGGTAAAAATTTGAAGCATCCATCTTACACTGTTATTGAGATATGAAACGTGTTATTTTTGAAAGTTCTTATCCCCTCCACTTACGTACTCCCCCGCCCCCTTCAAAGATTTTACTATGAGCAATCTTTTTTCATCAAGCTTTATATCCAAACCGAATTTTGTTTTTCTGGTTTTCTGGTGTATAGAAATTCCAAGTTTCAGTCTCCTTACATAAGCGGTTGCTTGAGATCTAGAAACCAAAATTTTTCGTCTAAAACGCTTCACCCACTTTCCCCCTCACACCCCACCCTTGAAAATAATGTCAATTCAAGGGGTCTTGAGTCTATTCCTAGAAAAAAATTTAATTTAATAGCTCCACTGGTTTGAGAGCTACGAGCCTTCAAAGGATCTTGGCGCTCGTCGTACGGCGGACAGACGGAGTGAAAATTTTTATTGCTTTTTTCGTGTCTACTAGTCATGAAATGTACACAAAAAATTTTGAGGGCAGCAAATTTTTTTTTTTTTTTGAATCAATAACAATACTGTGTTATAAATAATAAAGTAAAACTGCGATAAAATACTGTCAGTTCGGTTGAAACAGTGTTTTGAATTTGTTCGAATTGTTTTGGATTTCCGTGCTTTCATAAACATGAACAAAAGAATAACTTTTCTTGTCTGTTTGGTGGAAAACCAGCATAATAATTGCGCCATGTTTTGCGCAGGCGCATTAATGATAAAAGTGAGAGCCAAGCTATAACGAAAAAGCGCCAGTTTGGCACGAAAGCGCCAAATCTGGCAACCCTGATCATCAGCTGTGTTTCGCCAAGCAGTTTTTCGCTCTCTCTATTACTGAGTGTACTCCGTCTACTTCCATGTGGGTATGTCCTCTTAATAAAAATTTTGTGACAAATGGATTTTAATCTAGGAATTGTTTTTAAGGGCGCGAGAGTTGCAAACCAAAATCGAAAATTTCACCTAGTTTGCTTTGATTTTTCTTCGAGAGCGTAAGAAATTATTCGTGAGCATCGGAAATTTAAATCTGAACGATTATGCACGATGTACAACGATTCAACCGTCTCAAAGCCCAAGTGAAATGAGTGTGTACAGAGCTATGTATGTGTGTGCGATGAATATTGTTGAGAAAAGGAATGTAGAAAAATAGAAAGAAAATTCATAAGAAAATTCATTCACGGGACATTCGGGTTTGTTTTAATTTTCTGTGGACAACGAATTTTTTGACATTCACCTTACATAGTAGGGTAAGGTACCCAGTTCCGAGCCCCCTTAAGAGAAATGTTGACTTTGAGAAATCGTTCAAAATCAGAATATACAGTTACCAATCTGATATTTTACTATTCTGATTTAATATTTTATTCTTGTTTGTTATAACACCTACTCAACAAAAAATTGTTATTAAAGTTTAAAGAAAGTCAATATAAAGTGTGAAATGGCCTTTGTCCCAGTTCCGAGCCTCCCTGTTCCCTATTCCGAGCCATCTAATGCCAGTTCCGAGCCCCCATGCTCTTAGGGTCATTCCATCAAAAACCGCAAAAGTTGTGACCTTGCCATCGCCGATTCTTTAGAAAATTTTTTTTGGTTGAAGAACTAGTGAAAAAAAAAATTCAATTTCAATTTTTTTTTTCCATCTAATTTTTTTTGTTAGTTATAGTATGTTAAAGCTTTGGCAAAAATGGTGTCCAACTCCTCTTTGAAAATTCATATCTCTGTTAATTTTTATCATACATAGAATAACAAAATATGACTTATTTTAAAGGGAAAGGTTGTCGCAAAATAGTAAAAATATCAATAAAATTAATTCTTAAATTGTTTTTCCAAGGATAACGATTTTGTCCTTTATCCTTGAATATCTCAAAATGCCATTTTTTTTATTTTTTTATACTTTGTGTATTATACTGTTTTTCAAAATATATATATATATGGGGGGTGTGGGTGTAGAGGGTGAGGGTGAGGGTGGGGAAGGGTGAGAAGGAAAAAGCTCCGATGCTTATATCTAAAGAACCTATAATGATAGAGAGCTGAAACTTGAAAATTAGATAGACCTGTAGTAGTGGCATGTTGGAAAAATAATTTTTTTTAGGGGTAGTATGGTACGGGGGTGGGAGGTGTTTTTCTTAACTTTAGAACGGCTTGTGCTCGGAAGTTGAAACTCGCTACGTATATGTAAATCAACTAGAAAAGTAATTCTAATAAAAAAAAATCGAATATTCATTGGCGTTCAGTAGGGGGGGGGGGCAAAAAAAATTATCAGTAAATATAAAATGCATATATTTTCACGATTTTCGTCATATCTACTAGGTCTTTTTTTTGGGTCTACTTTCATTCTACGGATTCTTCATATGAATACCTAGAAAGTGTTTCAAGATTTTTTGAAATTCGACCCCTAAGAGGGTGTAAAGTGGTTGTATACTTTTCATAAATACCACCATATCTCTCAGGTCTGATCAGAGATCGAATATCTTTTCACTTACACGGGTTTGTTTAATAATCACCTACTTTTAAGTTTTTTATTTTTCAACCTCTAGAACGCATCCCGGAATTGTTACGAATGCAGCCTCGGGTAAAAAGAAAAAAAAAAATTGCTTTCTTATAAACTTTAGTTTCTGTCTTATGCGAATGGTCTCAAACCCACCATGTGTTGTGCTGTGGTCTTACAGTGATCGTTTCGATAGGATATTGCCTCCAGCCTTCGTGACGCTACCACTCCACAAGGCATGCTACCTTTGTATTTCAGTACTTATGTAACGAAAAAAAAATATTTTTTTTACCATAATAATAATAATTATAATAACAATAAAAGAAAAATAAAATCGTCAATTCTAAAAATCATCGAGTGAAAATTTGGATTTGAATCTTGGATACTCTACTGGCGGCATCTGGATGTACGAGGAGAAAACGAAGAGTGCGTCGCTTCCCGCGCAAATGCTACATCGCATTCGTCATAAAAGACCGTTTTTTTCACGGCGATGTTGGAAAAAATTGAAGAATTTTCCTTGTGGAGAGGTGTGTAGTGTGAGAGCTCGAGCACGAAGGTCATTTTTTCAAGGGACAAAAGTCCACCTTCATACAATTTTTTTTATAATAACATTTTAATTTTGAAAAGTGGAAAGACTATTTTCCCCCTCAAAAGCGAAGTTTTAGGCGCTAATGCACTGCAGTGAAATAATAGACAATTTAGTTTGACCTAAGTGGCACAAAATCTCGGTGATTAAACTATTGAGTGTTGTGAAAGGTGAAAAATTTGCTGAACTCAGTGATCAGGTCAATCAGAATCCTGAACTCAAAAAGACAGACAAACTAGTTGTGTGGCAGGTAAATTTTTCTTTATATACATACATATGTACCAGACGTCTCGGTATACGGAAAGGGCCCCAACGACTCAGCGCTCGCCAAGTAATTCACTCCGGAAACATAATAACAAACGCATCAATAAAATTAATTAATAATAAAATAGTCACGAACCTACCAATTAGAAGAATTGAATTACACATTTTACAAATTATCATTTGAAAAATTTTCTTTCATTTGCATGCATTTGCCCAATATTTTTTTTCCCAGTTACTCATCGTGTACAGGTATCCTGTCGAGTGGAGAACTAAAGACGACATCGAGGTGCAAAATTCCTAATTTTTCTTCCGCACGGTTAACTAGCGGCATAATGGAGTAGATCTCCACAGAAAGGGGCCCTGGGGCTCCGTCGGACTGGGATGGCCTTAGGTTTTCCCGATCTTGCCTCTCTTTCTCTCTCTCGCGTCGTGATTTTCGCGGTTGTTAAGTGATTCAAGACGGTAGTGGTGCGGCTAGATTCCTGTCTTTCCCTGAATCTTTCTCCCTTTGTTCTCATCGAGTTTTTGGTTTTTGACAGCATTTACTAGGATGGTGCCCTTTTGAACAGTTTTTTTCCAAAAACCCCCCCCCCATCCGGCTCCTGAGCAGTCGGCAAATTATGCTGTCTAGGTTCAAGGGGGCCCATCAAAATCTGGATGCGAATTGGAGGCGCTTATGGTGCCGAAAACAATTCGTAACAGTGGCGCCCAAACGTGTGTATATGTATATATTTTTTTTTGTAAATTCAATATTTCCAATTTCCCTACTTATGCGACTAAAATCAATTTTATAGGTTTTCCTGTTAGATATTCTTCCTAATCCCGTTCAAATTGTACGGTTCCAGTTTCGTTCTAGCTGAGAGGCGAATGACTTTACGCTTAACTTTATTAATTTTCGCTAATAAAATTCTATGTTGTTGTTGCAATCGGGTTTGCATTCTATTTTTGATGCCTTATTTTATAGCGCCTGTATATCCAACGATGTCATTGCATATTTTGGGAATTTTTTTTAAATAAAAATTATTTGGTCCACTTGAGGATTCGTTCCGGGTTCACCCACGTTATGGTCACAGTGAGATGACTTGGAGCTACTATGTAGTTAACTAAGTACGTTGCTGAACAATCAATATAAAATTGGAATACCCTAGAAATAGGCAATTTAACACCTTCAACCTTCGCACAGCTGATTGTTTTTATTGTGACTGGATATTTATCATACAATGTGCAATGCTTCGTTTGCTTATATTGCAACAACACTTTTGGAGTTTAATTAGGAAATTTTGCGATTCTTAATGAGGAACTTTTTGTTAAATTTTTTTTGCTGGAGATTCTTTCTTTTTCGTTTCTATTCCTTGTAAAAAGTTCTTGGTAATCGTCTGGAGTTATGGTTGGGTATTCTAAATTGTTATCGCGCGGTTTTTTTTTCAATTAGGGGATACAAGTGCACCTTAAATGCCGTGCTATTTTGAAGCCGACTATACTTGTTTTTATTTACTCCTGTTAAAATCACACTGTTTAGTGGTGAGCGCATAAGTTATCCGCATTCGCGTCGGTTCCAATTAACTTATCGAATACTTATGTAGGAATTAAACCATTATTCAGTGACGAGAATTAAGACTCGATTTGGTTTCTCGCGGAATTTAATCCGGGTCGGTCCCGTCGGCTGTAGCAATTGTTGTGCAGCTTAACGAATAATTTCGTATGTTGAAACAGAAATCACATCGATGAGCTTTTCGGATTTTTTTTTATTATCCTAAAACAATTTAGTATATTCACCTATAGCACCTCACACCCTTTAACCTCTGTTTAGAGTTATGGTTGGGCATTCTCAATTATTGCCGCGCGGATTTTCTTTTCTTCTATCAGGGATACAAGTGCACCTTAAGTGCCGAGCTATTTTGAGCGAATATATTTGTTTTTATTGAACCCTTGTTAAAATCACATTGTTTAGTGGTGTTCGCACAAGTTATCCGCATTGGCGTCGGTTTCGAATGACCTATCGAATACTTGTGTAAGTACGAAATCATTACTCAGTGTCGCGAATTAAGACTCGATTTGGTTTCTCGCGGAATTTCATCCGGGACGGTCCCGTCGGTTGCAGCAATTATTGTGCAGCTTAACGAATAATTTCGTTTGCTTATAAAGAAATCACATCGATGAACTTCCCGAAAATTTCTATCATTCTAAAATAATTTAGTATGGACAACTATAGCTCGTCGTACCCTCTACCGTCCTCGTCGTTTTGGAGCGATTTGTTATTTGGGTTTCTTCCCTAATTTCTTTTATGCAAAGAGAGAGAGAGTAGGCTACATTCCGAAGTCTGATGGATCTCAGGACCCCTTTGATTTTTTTTTCGGCTACACAACACACTTGGTTATCGATTATTCGCATGTACACAATTTAGGGATATACGGTTTAGGATTTTGTATTTTATTTTTTTTGTTCATCTTTATTGCGCATATTATTTTTTTTATTTTTTTCTGTTACCAATTTTTTTTGGTTATTATTATATATTTTTATTCGGTTCAATGGATCTTACCGTTGATCATTTGGAACCCGATGAGTTCCAGATGGAATGTATCATTCGTGGTATCAGTGGGACGGGCCTGGCCCAGTTGGAAAGTCTTGAGTCGCAACTCAAGTTGGAAAAGGAAAGACCGGTTTTGAGAGCAAACTCCGATTTACCAGAAATCATTCTTCAAGACTTACCAAGGGAACTCGAAAATTGTCAAGAGGGTTTAGACGACATTTCGAGTATTTTAAGGGAATGTAAGACGGGAAGATTGGATGATGTGGATAGGTGTCGCTCTCGCCTCAATCACTATACTGGTCGGTTAACGCGGCTAGTCAAATGTTCTTCGGGGACAATTCAAGCTACGAGTCGGGAACATTTAGCAAAAATCAAAGAGCTAAATTCGGTGATTGATGGTCTTTTAGTTAAGCCTGCTGATGAGGTAGCCCTGGAAACTTTTTATCAAAAGCTCTCGGAGATAAACTTCAGTACCACCTCTTCTCTGGATGTTAGAGCTACGTTCCTTAAGGTTCAAGAAGTGGGTCCTGGAGTAGAAGCCCCAATCAGTATCGGCGGGTGTGACAGTCCCCCAGCACAAGTGCAGGAACGCGAACAGGCACCGCTAAATTGTCAAGCACCTGTTTGGCCTTTTTCAAGCACTCGCCAGGATTGTACTCCTGGTTCGCATAATACGAACATTGGAACACATGGGCAGAAGCGCTTTATTCCGATGTCAAAGTGGGGAGTTACCTTTGATGGATCTAGCACGAGCATGAACGTCAACAGGTTTCTTTTCAGGGTCGAGACATTGGGCCGATCAAATGGGATTTCCGAATTAGAATTATTTTCGGAGATTTTCATCTTATTGAGAGGTTCTGCTGCTGAGTGGTATTGGACTTTGAGGGAAACAATGCCTGATATTGTATGGCCTGAATTTTGTCATTCTCTACGAGAGCGCTTTGACACACAAAACACCGATCTAGATGTCCGTAGGTTAATAGACAGTCGTTATCAAAAAGCTAAGGAACCATTTCGAGATTTCGCGGATGCAATTGATAACCTTGCTCTTCAGCTGCGTTCACCTTTGTCAGATCAGCAGTTGCAACAAATTCTGTGGCGCAATATGCGTCCCGGTTTGCAGGCACATTTAGCTGGGATTGATTTCGAAACTGTAATGCAGTTGAAGAGAAGATGCGTCACTATTGAGGATACTTGGAAGAGGATTGGGTATGATGGTGATTCAAATTGTTCTGGTCGAAAACAGGTTAATGAAATCCAAGTTGATGCTCACGTAGGCACGGCACAATACTCTAAAGGTGCAGCACAACAGAAACCCAGTTCGGGGAGAGGGATGGCAACCTGTTGGAACTGTAAGGGCATTGGGCACGTATTTTCTGATTGTGCAAAAGAGATCACACACACGTTCTGCTTCGGTTGCGGTACACCAAACGTGGTGAAACAAAACTGCACGGTATGCAAACGTAGGTCGGGAAACGGTCAGAGGAGTGCGAATCAACCTGGACCGAGTCGCATCCAACCTACAGAGAGTCCCAATCAGAACCAGGCTACCAATACGGATCTGCCACCCAAACCCACAATATAGACCAGCTTTCAATTTCAACTAAATTTAAACCTCAGATATGTCAGACTAGTCCACCAATTCGTAAACGCTCCCGCTTATCACGTTCCATCCGTTACTGGCAAATTCGGCGACATCTAAAACAAGCCGATGTGTCATCAATTTTTCAAATAAATGGCGACAACCGTCCGTATGCTGAAATATTTATAAAAGGGCATCGTTTTCAGGGGTTACTTGACAGTGGTGCCAGTTCAAGCGTACTCGGGGCTGAGGGGTCTAAACTCATCACAGATCTCTCACTACCAGTTCATTCTCTGCATTCACATCTATCTACGGCATGTGGTCAAAAGTGTGAAGTGTTGGGCTATGTTCGCGTTTTGGTGTCATTCGCAGGAAAGAGTCGAATGATGCGATTTCTAGTCGCTCTAGCACTGAAAAACCCTCTATACCTAGGCATAGATTTCTGGGATCTTTTTGGATTGGCCCCAACGCAAGTTGAAGAAATAGTGTGTCAACCAACCCCTACAAATTCCTTACAACACAATTTGAGTGAAGAAGACAGAATAAAATTAAGAGAGGTCGCAGATTTGTTTCCATCATTTAACCGCATGGGCTTGGGAAAAACTTCTTTACTTTCTCATGTAATTGATGTGGGTTCTGCAGCACCAGTTAAGCAGCGTCACTATTCCGTATTCCCGGTCGTTCAAAAGCAATTTTACGATGAACTGGACCGGATGCTAGAGCTGGGCGTAATTGAAGAGAGCTCAAGCTCTTGGTATTCTCCAGTGACGTTGAAGAGTAAGGCAAATGGGAAGGTTAGACTATGTTTGGACGCACGGCGGATAAATGAAGTTACGTGTAAGGATTCGTACCCTCTTCCATTAATTGACGGTCTTCTCTCTCGGTTGCAAGCCACTAAATTCATCTCGAGTCTGGATTTAAAGGATGCTTTTTGGCAAATACCGTTGGATCCATCTTCGCGCGATAAAACAGCGTTTACCGTTCCTGGGCCACCGCTCTATCAATTCACGGTCATGCCTTTTGGGTTGTGCAACGCGCCACAAACAATGTGTCGGCTGATGCACCAAGTCATTCCTTATCAACTACACGATAAGGTATTCGTATATTTGGATGATTTGCTTATCACCTCCAGTACTTTGGAAGAACACTTTGATCTTCTTCGTCATGTTTCCGAGCTCTTGCGAACTGCCAATCTTACAATAAATGTTGAGAAAAGCAAATTAAATTAAATTGGGTGGCAGATCCTCTGGTATTACAGCATACCCGATTCCCAAAAGCACACGTGAAGTGCGTAGATTTATTGGCATGGCGGGCTGGTATAGAAGATTCATACCAAACTTTGCCTCAGTGACTTCTCCGCTAACTGACCTACTCAAGGGAAAGAAAGCATTTGTGTGGAACGATTTTGCAAATCGGGCTTTCGAAGAAACCAAGAAACTCCTTACAACAGCGCCGGTTTTGATAAATCCTGATTTTTCGAGACCATTCTTCATACAGTGCGATGCGAGTGCCACAGGCATCGGAAGTGTCTTATTCCAAAAGACGGATTTAGGTGAAGAAGCTTTCATGTCTGCGAAACTCAATGCTGCACAACGGAATTACAGTGTGACGGAGTTGGAATGCTTGGCTGCAGTCCAGAGTGTGAAGAGGTTTCGGGCTTACGTCGAAGGACTTGAGTTCACAATAATTACGGACCATGCAAGTTTAAAGTGGCTCATGCAGCAACAGGACCTGTCTGGGCGTTTAGCTCGATGGAGTCTGAAACTGCAGGGGTTCAAGTTTCAAATTGAGCACAGGAAAGGCACGCTGAATGTCGTTCCTGATGCACTATCGCGAGTGTTCTGTAGTGAATTAGAGTTGGAGGAAGATTTCCCGCTCTATGTCGACGAAGCCATGCCAATGACAGTTTTTGAGGATGCGTCGTACTTGGAATTGATCTCTCAGATATCAGAATCTCCAGACCGATACTCGAATCTTAGCGTTCTTGATGGTAAAATCTATATCTGCACTAATACCAAAATTGAGACAAACACTGACATCCCAAAGCATAAACTGTGGGTCCCGTATCCAGCAATTCAAGAACTGATCTCCAAGGCGCATGATGATCCAATTTCGTCTCATTGCGGGGTACAAAAGACGGTAGAGCTTCTACAGAGGTATTATTATTGGCCGAAGCTACGACAGGACGTTGCTAAGTATGTTGCAGCTTGTGTAGTTTGTAAACAAAGCAAGCCCGCGAACCACACTATGCGTCCCCCAATGGGTGAACGAATTGAAGTCTTTCGTCCCATGCAACGCTTATACATTGGTTTTTTAGGTCCTTACCCTCGGCCAATTGCCGGAAATAAATACATTTTCGTTGTTCATTAAATTCTTGGGTAACGAAGTCTTCTTAACCGACGGTGTTCCGGAATGCATCCACTCAGATAATGGCGGACAGTTCACTGCCAGGGCATTCCAAATATTCTTGGAGAGCTTTGGTGTAAAGCACATTCTTACACCCTTCTACGCACCACAGGCTAATGCTTCTGAACGGGTCAACCGATCTATCTTAGTGGGTATACGCTCATATGTTGGTACTGATCACCGGAATTGGGACGATCATCTCAGCGAAACATCGTCAGCACTTCGAAATGTGGTACACGCTTCGACTGGCTATTCACCGCTCTTCCTGATGTTTGGCTATCATGCAATACGTCATGGATCAGACTATGAGCTCCTCCAGGCCTTAAACTCACTAGGAGAAGGAGATATATCTATAACGCCCCACATCGAACGTATCCGAATGTTACAGGATAAAATATGTCAAAACCTGGAATTAGCTTCCAAGAAGAGTGCGCATACATACAAACTGCGTAGCACATCTAAATCCTTTGTGCCAGGGCAAACAGTATATGTGCGAAACTATGTACAAAGCAGTGCCGTTAACCGTTTTGCTGCCAAGTTTGCTCCGAAATTTATCGAGGCCAAGGTAAGAGAAAAGATAGGAAATGTCTCCTATCAACTTGAGGATAAAGCCGGGAACATCATTGGCATATATCACAGTAAGGATATTAAGTCCTAATAATGAAATAGTTATTCTTTTGAGTTGGTTTTATGTACGACGCCCGGCTAATTTATGAGACGGTTCTCCTGGGTCTGGGTCGTCCTCACGATTGTTACGAATGCAGCCTCGGGTAAAAAGAAAAAAAAAATTGCTTTCTTATAAACTTTAGTTTCTGTCTTATGCGAATGGTCTCAAACCCACCATGTGTTGTGCTGTGGTCTTACAGTGATCGTTTCGATAGGATATTGCCTCCAGCCTTCGTGACGCTACCACTCCACAAGGCATGCTACCTTTGTATTTCAGTACTTATGTAACGAAAAAAAAATATTTTTCTTACCATTATAATAATAATTATAATAACAATAAAAGAAAAATAAAATCGTCAATTCTAAAAATCATCGAGTGAAAATTTGGATTTGAATCTTGGATACTCTACTGGCGGCATCTGGATGTACGAGGAGAAAACGAAGAGTGCGTCGCTTCCCGCGCAAATGCTACATCGCATTCGTCATAAAAGACCGTTTTTTTCACGGCGATGTTGGAAAACATTGAAGAATTTTCCTTGTGGAGAGGTGTGTAGTGTGAGAGCTCGAGCACGAAGGTCATTTTTTCAAGGGACAAAAGTCCACCTTCATACAATTTTTTTTATAATAACATTTTAATTTTGAAAAGTGGAAAGACTATTTTCCCCCTCAAAGTTTTAAGCGCTAATGCACTGCAGTGAAATAATAGACAATTTAGTTTGACCTAAGTGGCACAAAATCTCGGTGATTAAACTATTGAGTGTTGTGAAAGGTGAAAAATTTGCTGAACTCAGTGATCAGGTCAATCAGAATCCTGAACTCAAAAAGACAGACAATCTAGTTGTGCGGCCGGTAAATTTTTCTTTATATACATACATATGTACCAGACGTCTCGGTATACGGAAAGGGCCCCAACGACTCAGCGCTCGCCAAGTAATTCACTCCGGAAACATAATAACAATCAATAAAATTAATTAATAATAAAATATTCACGAACCTACCAATTAGAAGAATTGAATTACACATTTTACAAATTATCATTTGAAAAATTTTCTTTCATTTGCATGCATTTACCCAATATTTTTTTTCCCAGTTACTCATTGTGTACAGGTATCCTGTCGAGTGGAGAACTAAAGACGACATCGAGGTGCAAAATTCCTAATTTTTCTTCCGCACGGTTTACTAGCGGCATAATGGAGTAGATCTCCACAGAAAGGGGCCCTGGGGCTCCGTCGGACTGGGATGGCCTTAGGTTTTCCCGATCTTGCCTCTCTTTCTCTCTCTCGCGTCGTGATTTTCGCGGTTGTTAAGTGATTCAAGACGGTAGTGGTGCGGCTAGATTCCTGTCTTTCCCTGAATCTTTCTCCCTTTGTTCTCATCGAGTTTTTGGTTTTTGACAGCATATACTAGGATGGTGCCCTTTTGAACAGTTTTTTTCCAACCCCCCCCCCCCCCCCATCCGGCTCCTGAGCAGTCGGCAAATTATGCTGTCTAGGTTCAAGGGGGCCCATCAAAATCTGGATGCGAATTGGAGGCGCTTATGGTGCCGAAAACAATTCGTAACAGTGGCGCCCAAACGTGTGTATATGTATATATTTTTTTTTGTAAATTCAATATTTCCAATTTCCCTACTTATGCGATTAAAATCAATTTTATAGGTTTTCCTGTTAGATATTCTTCCTAATCCCGTTCAAATTGTACGGTTCCAGTTTCGTTCTAGCTGAGAGGCGAATGACTTTACGCTTAACTTTATTAATTTTCGCTAATAAAATTCTATGTTGTTGTTGCAATCGGGTTTGCATTCTATTTTTGATGCCTTATTTTATAGCGCCTGTATATCCAACGATGTCATTGCATATTTTGGGAATTTTTTTTAAATAAAAATTATTTGGTCCACTTGAGGATTCGTTCCGGGTTCACCCACGTTATGGTCACAGTGAGATGACTTGGAGCTACTATGTAGTTAACTAAGTACGTTGCTGAACAATCAATATAAAATTGGAATACCCTAGAAATAGGCAATTTAACACCTTCAACCTTCGCACAGCTGATTGTTTTTATTGTGACTGGATATTTATCATACAATGTGCAATGCTTCGTTTGCTTATATTGCAACAACACTTTTGGAGTTTAATTAGGAAATTTTGCGATTCTTAATGAGGAACTTTTTGTTAAATTTTTTTTGCTGGAGATTCTTTCTTTTTCGTTTCTATTCCTTGTAAAAAGTTCTTGGTAATCGTCTGGAGTTATGGTTGGGTATTCTAAATTGTTATCGCGCGGTTTTTTTTTCAATTAGGGGATACAAGTGCACCTTAAATGCCGTGCTATTTTGAAGCCGACTATACTTGTTTTTATTTACTCCTGTTAAAATCACACTGTTTAGTGGTGAGCGCATAAGTTATCCGCATTCGCGTCGGTTCCAATTAACTTATCGAATACTTATGTAGGAATTAAACCATTATTCAGTGACGAGAATTAAGACTCGATTTGGTTTCTCGCGGAATTTAATCCGGGTCGGTCCCGTCGGCTGTAGCAATTGTTGTGCAGCTTAACGAATAATTTCGTATGTTGAAACAGAAATCACATCGATGAGCTTTTCGGATTTTTTTTTATTATCCTAAAACAATTTAGTATATTCACCTATAGCACCTCACACCCTTTAACCTCTGTTTAGAGTTATGGTTGGGCATTCTCAATTATTGCCGCGCGGATTTTCTTTTCTTCTATCAGGGATACAAGTGCACCTTAAGTGCCGAGCTATTTTGAGCGAATATATTTGTTTTTATTGAACCCTTGTTAAAATCACATTGTTTAGTGGTGTTCGCACAAGTTATCCGCATTGGCGTCGGTTTCGAATGACCTATCGAATACTTGTGTAAGTACGAAATCATTACTCAGTGTCGCGAATTAAGACTCGATTTGGTTTCTCGCGGAATTTCATCCGGGACGGTCCCGTCGGTTGCAGCAATTATTGTGCAGCTTAACGAATAATTTCGTTTGCTTATAAAGAAATCACATCGATGAACTTCCCGAAAATTTCTATCATTCTAAAATAATTTAGTATGGACAACTATAGCTCGTCGTACCCTCTACCGTCTTCGTCGTTTTGGAGCGATTTGTTATTTGGGTTTCTTTCCTAATTTCTTTTATGCAAAGAGAGAGAGAGTAGGCTACATTCCGAAGTCTGATGGATCTCAGGACCCCTTTGATTTTTTTTTCGGCTACACAACACACTTGGTTATCGATTATTCGCATGTACACAATTTAGGGATATACGGTTTAGGATTTTGTATTTTATTTTTTTTGTTCATCTTTATTGCGCATATTATTTTTTTTATTTTTTTCTGTTACCAATTTTTTTTGGTTATTATTATATATTTTTATTCGGTTCAATGGATCTTACCGTTGATCATTTGGAACCCGATGAGTTCCAGATGGAATGTATCATTCGTGGTATCAGTGGGACGGGCCTGGCCCAGTTGGAAAGTCTTGAGTCGCAACTCAAGTTGGAAAAGGAAAGACCGGTTTTGAGAGCAAACTCCGATTTACCAGAAATCATTCTTCAAGACTTACCAAGGGAACTCGAAAATTGTCAAGAGGGTTTAGACGACATTTCGAGTATTTTAAGGGAATGTAAGACGGGAAGATTGGATGATGTGGATAGGTGTCGCTCTCGCCTCAATCACTATACTGGTCGGTTAACGCGGCTAGTCAAATGTTCTTCGGGGACAATTCAAGCTACGAGTCGGGAACATTTAGCAAAAATCAAAGAGCTAAATTCGGTGATTGATGGTCTTTTAGTTAAGCCTGCTGATGAGGTAGCCCTGGAAACTTTTTATCAAAAGCTCTCGGAGATAAACTTCAGTACCACCTCTTCTCTGGATGTTAGAGCTACGTTCCTTAAGGTTCAAGAAGTGGGTCCTGGAGTAGAAGCCCCAATCAGTATCGGCGGGTGTGACAGTCCCCCAGCACAAGTGCAGGAACGCGAACAGGCACCGCTAAATTGTCAAGCACCTGTTTGGCCTTTTTCAAGCACTCGCCAGGATTGTACTCCTGGTTCGCATAATACGAACATTGGAACACATGGGCAGAAGCGCTTTATTCCGATGTCAAAGTGGGGAGTTACCTTTGATGGATCTAGCACGAGCATGAACGTCAACAGGTTTCTTTTCAGGGTCGAGACATTGGGCCGATCAAATGGGATTTCCGAATTAGAATTATTTTCGGAGATTTTCATCTTATTGAGAGGTTCTGCTGCTGAGTGGTATTGGACTTTGAGGGAAACAATGCCTGATATTGTATGGCCTGAATTTTGTCATTCTCTACGAGAGCGCTTTGACACACAAAACACCGATCTAGATGTCCGTAGGTTAATAGACAGTCGTTATCAAAAAGCTAAGGAACCATTTCGAGATTTCGCGGATGCAATTGATAACCTTGCTCTTCAGCTGCGTTCACCTTTGTCAGATCAGCAGTTGCAACAAATTCTGTGGCGCAATATGCGTCCCGGTTTGCAGGCACATTTAGCTGGGATTGATTTCGAAACTGTAATGCAGTTGAAGAGAAGATGCGTCACTATTGAGGATACTTGGAAGAGGATTGGGTATGATGGTGATTCAAATTGTTCTGGTCGAAAACAGGTTAATGAAATCCAAGTTGATGCTCACGTAGGCACGGCACAATACTCTAAAGGTGCAGCACAACAGAAACCCAGTTCGGGGAGAGGGATGGCAATCTGTTGGAACTGTAAGGGCATTGGGCACGTATTTTCTGATTGTGCAAAAGAGATCACACACACGTTCTGCTTCGGTTGCGGTACACCAAACGTGGTGAAACAAAACTGCACGGTATGCAAACGTAGGTCGGGAAACGGTCAGAGGAGTGCGAATCAACCTGGACCGAGTCGCATCCAACCTACAGAGAGTCCCAATCAGAACCAGGCTACCAATACGGATCTGCCACCCAAACCCACAATATAGACCAGCTTTCAATTTCAACTAAATTTAAACCTCAGATATGTCAGACTAGTCCACCAATTCGTAAACGCTCCCGCTTATCACGTTCCATCCGTTACTGGCAAATTCGGCGACATCTAAAACAAGCCGATGTGTCATCAATTTTTCAAATAAATGGCGACAACCGTCCGTATGCTGAAATATTTATAAAAGGGCATCGTTTTCAGGGGTTACTTGACAGTGGTGCCAGTTCAAGCGTACTCGGGGCTGAGGGGTCTAAACTCATCACAGATCTCTCACTACCAGTTCATTCTCTGCATTCACATCTATCTACGGCATGTGGTCAAAAGTGTGAAGTGTTGGGCTATGTTCGCGTTTTGGTGTCATTCGCAGGAAAGAGTCGAATGATGCGATTTCTAGTCGCTCTAGCACTGAAAAACCCTCTATACCTAGGCATAGATTTCTGGGATCTTTTTGGATTGGCCCCAACGCAAGTTGAAGAAATAGTGTGTCAACCAACCCCTACAAATTCCTTACAACACAATTTGAGTGAAGAAGACAGAATAAAATTAAGAGAGGTCGCAGATTTGTTTCCATCATTTAACCGCATGGGCTTGGGAAAAACTTCTTTACTTTCTCATGTAATTGATGTGGGTTCTGCAGCACCAGTTAAGCAGCGTCACTATTCCGTATTCCCGGTCGTTCAAAAGCAATTTTACGATGAACTGGACCGGATGCTAGAGCTGGGCGTAATTGAAGAGAGCTCAAGCTCTTGGTGTTCTCCAGTGACGTTGAAGAGTAAGGCAAATGGGAAGGTTAGACTATGTTTGGACGCACGGCGGATAAATGAAGTTACGTGTAAGGATTCGTACCCTCTTCCATTAATTGACGGTCTTCTCTCTCGGTTGCAAGCCACTAAATTCATCTCGAGTCTGGATTTAAAGGATGCTTTTTGGCAAATACCGTTGGATCCATCTTCGCGCGATAAAACAGCGTTTACCGTTCCTGGGCCACCGCTCTATCAATTCACGGTCATGCCTTTTGGGTTGTGCAACGCGCCACAAACAATGTGTCGGCTGATGCACCAAGTCATTCCTTATCAACTACACGATAAGGTATTCGTATATTTGGATGATTTGCTTATCACCTCCAGTACTTTGGAAGAACACTTTGATCTTCTTCGTCATGTTTCCGAGCTCTTGCGAACTGCCAATCTTACAATAAATGTTGAGAAAAGCAAATTAAATTAAATTGGGTGGCAGATCCTCTGGTATTACAGCATACCCGATTCCCAAAAGCACACGTGAAGTGCGTAGATTTATTGGCATGGCGGGCTGGTATAGAAGATTCATACCAAACTTTGCCTCAGTGACTTCTCCGCTAACTGACCTACTCAAGGGAAAGAAAGCATTTGTGTGGAACGATTTTGCAAATCGGGCTTTCGAAGAAACCAAGAAACTCCTTACAACAGCGCCGGTTTTGATAAATCCTGATTTTTCGAGACCATTCTTCATACAGTGCGATGCGAGTGCCACAGGCATCGGAAGTGTCTTATTCCAAAAGACGGATTTAGGTGAAGAAGCTTTCATGTCTGCGAAACTCAATGCTGCACAACGGAATTACAGTGTGACGGAGTTGGAATGCTTGGCTGCAGTCCAGAGTGTGAAGAGGTTTCGGGCTTACGTCGAAGGACTTGAGTTCACAATAATTACGGACCATGCAAGTTTAAAGTGGCTCATGCAGCAACAGGACCTGTCTGGGCGTTTAGCTCGATGGAGTCTGAAACTGCAGGGGTTCAAGTTTCAAATTGAGCACAGGAAAGGCACGCTGAATGTCGTTCCTGATGCACTATCGCGAGTGTTCTGTAGTGAATTAGAGTTGGAGGAAGATTTCCCGCTCTATGTCGACGAAGCCATGCCAATGACAGTTTTTGAGGATGCGTCGTACTTGGAATTGATCTCTCAGATATCAGAATCTCCAGACCGATACTCGAATCTTAGCGTTCTTGATGGTAAAATCTATATCTGCACTAATACCAAAATTGAGACAAACACTGACATCCCAAAGCATAAACTGTGGGTCCCGTATCCAGCAATTCAAGAACTGATCTCCAAGGCGCATGATGATCCAATTTCGTCTCATTGCGGGGTACAAAAGACGGTAGAGCTTCTACAGAGGTATTATTATTGGCCGAAGCTACGACAGGACGTTGCTAAGTATGTTGCAGCTTGTGTAGTTTGTAAACAAAGCAAGCCCGCGAACCACACTATGCGTCCCCCAATGGGTGAACGAATTGAAGTCTTTCGTCCCATGCAACGCTTATACATTGGTTTTTTAGGTCCTTACCCTCGGCCAATTGCCGGAAATAAATACATTTTCGTTGTTCATTAAATTCTTGGGTAACGAAGTCTTCTTAACCGACGGTGTTCCGGAATGCATCCACTCAGATAATGGCGGACAGTTCACTGCCAGGGCATTCCAAATATTCTTGGAGAGCTTTGGTGTAAAGCACATTCTTACACCCTTCTACGCACCACAGGCTAATGCTTCTGAACGGGTCAACCGATCTATCTTAGTGGGTATACGCTCATATGTTGGTACTGATCACCGGAATTGGGACGATCATCTCAGCGAAACATCGTCAGCACTTCGAAATGTGGTACACGCTTCGACTGGCTATTCACCGCTCTTCCTGATGTTTGGCTATCATGCAATACGTCATGGATCAGACTATGAGCTCCTCCAGGCCTTAAACTCACTAGGAGAAGGAGATATATCTATAACGCCCCACATCGAACGTATCCGAATGTTACAGGATAAAATATGTCAAAACCTGGAATTAGCTTCCAAGAAGAGTGCGCATACATACAAACTGCGTAGCACATCTAAATCCTTTGTGCCAGGGCAAACAGTATATGTGCGAAACTATGTACAAAGCAGTGCCGTTAACCGTTTTGCTGCCAAGTTTGCTCCGAAATTTATCGAGGCCAAGGTAAGAGAAAATATAGGAAATGTCTCCTATCAACTTGAGGATAAAGCCGGGAACATCATTGGCATATACCACAGTAAGGATATTAAGTCCTAATAATGAAATAGTTATTCTTTTGAGTTGGTTTTATGTACGACGCCCGGCTAATTTATGAGACGGTTCTCCTGGGTCTGGGTCGTCCTCACGATTGTTACGAATGCAGCCTCGGGTAAAAAGAAAAAAAAAAATTGCTTTCTTATAAACTTTAGTTTCTGTCTTATGCGAATGGTCTCAAACCCACCATGTGTTGTGCTGTGGTCTTACAGTGATCGTTTCGATAGGATATTGCCTCCAGCCTTCGTGACGCTACCACTCCACAAGGCATGCTACCTTTGTATTTCAGTACTTATGTAACGAAAAAAAAATATTTTTCTTACCATTATAATAATAATTATAATAACAATAAAAGAAAAATAAAATCGTCAATTCTAAAAATCATCGAGTGAAAATTTGGATTTGAATCTTGGATACTCTACTGGCGGCATCTGGATGTACGAGGAGAAAACGAAGAGTGCGTCGCTTCCCGCGCAAATGCTACATCGCATTCGTCATAAAAGACCGTTTTTTTCACGGCGATGTTGGAAAACATTGAAGAATTTTCCTTGTGGAGAGGTGTGTAGTGTGAGAGCTCGAGCACGAAGGTCATTTTTTCAAGGGACAAAAGTCCACCTTCATACAATTTTTTTTATAATAACATTTTAATTTTGAAAAGTGGAAAGACTATTTTCCCCCTCAAAGTTTTAAGCGCTAATGCACTGCAGTGAAATAATAGACAATTTAGTTTGACCTAAGTGGCACAAAATCTCGGTGATTAAACTATTGAGTGTTGTGAAAGGTGAAAAATTTGCTGAACTCAGTGATCAGGTCAATCAGAATCCTGAACTCAAAAAGACAGACAATCTAGTTGTGCGGCCGGTAAATTTTTCTTTATATACATACATATGTACCAGACGTCTCGGTATACGGAAAGGGCCCCAACGACTCAGCGCTCGCCAAGTAATTCACTCCGGAAACATAATAACAAACGCATCAATAAAATTAATTAATAATAAAATATTCACGAACCTACCAATTAGAAGAATTGAATTACACATTTTACAAATTATCATTTGAAAAATTTTCTTTCATTTGCATGCATTTACCCAATATTTTTTTTCCCAGTTACTCATTGTGTACAGGTATCCTGTCGAGTGGAGAACTAAAGACGACATCGAGGTGCAAAATTCCTAATTTTTCTTCCGCACGGTTTACTAGCGGCATAATGGAGTAGATCTCCACAGAAAGGGGCCCTGGGGCTCCGTCGGACTGGGATGGCCTTAGGTTTTCCCGATCTTGCCTCTCTTTCTCTCTCTCGCGTCGTGATTTTCGCGGTTGTTAAGTGATTCAAGACGGTAGTGGTGCGGCTAGATTCCTGTCTTTCCCTGAATCTTTCTCCCTTTGTTCTCATCGAGTTTTTGGTTTTTGACAGCATATACTAGGATGGTGCCCTTTTGAACAGTTTTTTTCCAACCCCCCCCCCCCCCCCCCATCCGGCTCCTGAGCAGTCGGCAAATTATGCTGTCTAGGTTCAAGGGGGCCCATCAAAATCTGGATGCGAATTGGAGGCGCTTATGGTGCCGAAAACAATTCGTAACAGTGGCGCCCAAACGTGTGTATATGTATATATTTTTTTTTGTAAATTCAATATTTCCAATTTCCCTACTTATGCGATTAAAATCAATTTTATAGGTTTTCCTGTTAGATATTCTTCCTAATCCCGTTCAAATTGTACGGTTCCAGTTTCGTTCTAGCTGAGAGGCGAATGACTTTACGCTTAACTTTATTAATTTTCGCTAACAAAATTCTATGTTGTTGTTGCAATCGGGTTTGCATTCTATTTTTGATGCCTTATTTTATAGCGCCTGTATATCCAACGATGTCATTGCATATTTTGGGAATTTTTTTTAAATAAAAATTATTTGGTCCACTTGAGGATTCGTTCCGGGTTCACCCACGTTATGGTCACAGTGAGATGACTTGGAGCTACTATGTAGTTAACTAAGTACGTTGCTGAACAATCAATATAAAATTGGAATACCCTAGAAATAGGCAATTTAACACCTTCAACCTTCGCACAGCTGATTGTTTTTATTGTGACTGGATATTTATCATACAATGTGCAATGCTTCGTTTGCTTATATTGCAACAACACTTTTGGAGTTTAATTAGGAAATTTTGCGATTCTTAATGAGGAACTTTTTGTTAAATTTTTTTTGCTGGAGATTCTTTCTTTTTCGTTTCTATTCCTTGTAAAAAGTTCTTGGTAATCGTCTGGAGTTATGGTTGGGTATTCTAAATTGTTATCGCGCGGTTTTTTTTTCAATTAGGGGATACAAGTGCACCTTAAATGCCGTGCTATTTTGAAGCCGACTATACTTGTTTTTATTTACTCCTGTTAAAATCACACTGTTTAGTGGTGAGCGCATAAGTTATCCGCATTCGCGTCGGTTCCAATTAACTTATCGAATACTTATGTAGGAATTAAACCATTATTCAGTGACGAGAATTAAGACTCGATTTGGTTTCTCGCGGAATTTAATCCGGGTCGGTCCCGTCGGCTGTAGCAATTGTTGTGCAGCTTAACGAATAATTTCGTATGTTGAAACAGAAATCACATCGATGAGCTTTTCGGATTTTTTTTTATTATCCTAAAACAATTTAGTATATTCACCTATAGCACCTCACACCCTTTAACCTCTGTTTAGAGTTATGGTTGGGCATTCTCAATTATTGCCGCGCGGATTTTCTTTTCTTCTATCAGGGATACAAGTGCACCTTAAGTGCCGAGCTATTTTGAGCGAATATATTTGTTTTTATTGAACCCTTGTTAAAATCACATTGTTTAGTGGTGTTCGCACAAGTTATCCGCATTGGCGTCGGTTTCGAATGACCTATCGAATACTTGTGTAAGTACGAAATCATTACTCAGTGTCGCGAATTAAGACTCGATTTGGTTTCTCGCGGAATTTCATCCGGGACGGTCCCGTCGGTTGCAGCAATTATTGTGCAGCTTAACGAATAATTTCGTTTGCTTATAAAGAAATCACATCGATGAACTTCCCGAAAATTTCTATCATTCTAAAATAATTTAGTATGGACAACTATAGCTCGTCGTACCCTCTACCGTCCTCGTCGTTTTGGAGCGATTTGTTATTTGGGTTTCTTCCCTAATTTCTTTTATGCAAAGAGAGAGAGAGTAGGCTACATTCCGAAGTCTGATGGATCTCAGGACCCCTTTGATTTTTTTTTCGGCTACACAACACACTTGGTTATCGATTATTCGCATGTACACAATTTAGGGATATACGGTTTAGGATTTTGTATTTTATTTTTTTTGTTCATCTTTATTGCGCATATTATTTTTTTTATTTTTTTCTGTTACCAATTTTTTTTGGTTATTATTATATATTTTTATTCGGTTCAATGGATCTTACCGTTGATCATTTGGAACCCGATGAGTTCCAGATGGAATGTATCATTCGTGGTATCAGTGGGACGGGCCTGGCCCAGTTGGAAAGTCTTGAGTCGCAACTCAAGTTGGAAAAGGAAAGACCGGTTTTGAGAGCAAACTCCGATTTACCAGAAATCATTCTTCAAGACTTACCAAGGGAACTCGAAAATTGTCAAGAGGGTTTAGACGACATTTCGAGTATTTTAAGGGAATGTAAGACGGGAAGATTGGATGATGTGGATAGGTGTCGCTCTCGCCTCAATCACTATACTGGTCGGTTAACGCGGCTAGTCAAATGTTCTTCGGGGACAATTCAAGCTACGAGTCGGGAACATTTAGCAAAAATCAAAGAGCTAAATTCGGTGATTGATGGTCTTTTAGTTAAGCCTGCTGATGAGGTAGCCCTGGAAACTTTTTATCAAAAGCTCTCGGAGATAAACTTCAGTACCACCTCTTCTCTGGATGTTAGAGCTACGTTCCTTAAGGTTCAAGAAGTGGGTCCTGGAGTAGAAGCCCCAATCAGTATCGGCGGGTGTGACAGTCCCCCAGCACAAGTGCAGGAACGCGAACAGGCACCGCTAAATTGTCAAGCACCTGTTTGGCCTTTTTCAAGCACTCGCCAGGATTGTACTCCTGGTTCGCATAATACGAACATTGGAACACATGGGCAGAAGCGCTTTATTCCGATGTCAAAGTGGGGAGTTACCTTTGATGGATCTAGCACGAGCATGAACGTCAACAGGTTTCTTTTCAGGGTCGAGACATTGGGCCGATCAAATGGGATTTCCGAATTAGAATTATTTTCGGAGATTTTCATCTTATTGAGAGGTTCTGCTGCTGAGTGGTATTGGACTTTGAGGGAAACAATGCCTGATATTGTATGGCCTGAATTTTGTCATTCTCTACGAGAGCGCTTTGACACACAAAACACCGATCTAGATGTCCGTAGGTTAATAGACAGTCGTTATCAAAAAGCTAAGGAACCATTTCGAGATTTCGCGGATGCAATTGATAACCTTGCTCTTCAGCTGCGTTCACCTTTGTCAGATCAGCAGTTGCAACAAATTCTGTGGCGCAATATGCGTCCCGGTTTGCAGGCACATTTAGCTGGGATTGATTTCGAAACTGTAATGCAGTTGAAGAGAAGATGCGTCACTATTGAGGATACTTGGAAGAGGATTGGGTATGATGGTGATTCAAATTGTTCTGGTCGAAAACAGGTTAATGAAATCCAAGTTGATGCTCACGTAGGCACGGCACAATACTCTAAAGGTGCAGCACAACAGAAACCCAGTTCGGGGAGAGGGATGGCAATCTGTTGGAACTGTAAGGGCATTGGGCACGTATTTTCTGATTGTGCAAAAGAGATCACACACACGTTCTGCTTCAGTTGCGGTACACCAAACGTGGTGAAACAAAACTGCACGGTATGCAAACGTAGGTCGGGAAACGGTCAGAGGAGTGCGAATCAACCTGGACCGAGTCGCATCCAACCTACAGAGAGTCCCAATCAGAACCAGGCTACCAATACGGATCTGCCACCCAAACCCACAATATAGACCAGCTTTCAATTTCAACTAAATTTAAACCTCAGATATGTCAGACTAGTCCACCAATTCGTAAACGCTCCCGCTTATCACGTTCCATCCGTTACTGGCAAATTCGGCGACATCTAAAACAAGCCGATGTGTCATCAATTTTTCAAATAAATGGCGACAACCGTCCGTATGCTGAAATATTTATAAAAGGGCATCGTTTTCAGGGGTTACTTGACAGTGGTGCCAGTTCAAGCGTACTCGGGGCTGAGGGGTCTAAACTCATCACAGATCTCTCACTACCAGTTCATTCTCTGCATTCACATCTATCTACGGCATGTGGTCAAAAGTGTGAAGTGTTGGGCTATGTTCGCGTTTTGGTGTCATTCGCAGGAAAGAGTCGAATGATGCGATTTCTAGTCGCTCTAGCACTGAAAAACCCTCTATACCTAGGCATAGATTTCTGGGATCTTTTTGGATTGGCCCCAACGCAAGTTGAAGAAATAGTGTGTCAACCAACCCCTACAAATTCCTTACAACACAATTTGAGTGAAGAAGACAGAATAAAATTAAGAGAGGTCGCAGATTTGTTTCCATCATTTAACCGCATGGGCTTGGGAAAAACTTCTTTACTTTCTCATGTAATTGATGTGGGTTCTGCAGCACCAGTTAAGCAGCGTCACTATTCCGTATTCCCGGTCGTTCAAAAGCAATTTTACGATGAACTGGACCGGATGCTAGAGCTGGGCGTAATTGAAGAGAGCTCAAGCTCTTGGTGTTCTCCAGTGACGTTGAAGAGTAAGGCAAATGGGAAGGTTAGACTATGTTTGGACGCACGGCGGATAAATGAAGTTACGTGTAAGGATTCGTACCCTCTTCCATTAATTGACGGTCTTCTCTCTCGGTTGCAAGCCACTAAATTCATCTCGAGTCTGGATTTAAAGGATGCTTTTTGGCAAATACCGTTGGATCCATCTTCGCGCGATAAAACAGCGTTTACCGTTCCTGGGCCACCGCTCTATCAATTCACGGTCATGCCTTTTGGGTTGTGCAACGCGCCACAAACAATGTGTCGGCTGATGCACCAAGTCATTCCTTATCAACTACACGATAAGGTATTCGTATATTTGGATGATTTGCTTATCACCTCCAGTACTTTGGAAGAACACTTTGATCTTCTTCGTCATGTTTCCGAGCTCTTGCGAACTGCCAATCTTACAATAAATGTTGAGAAAAGCAAATTAAATTAAATTGGGTGGCAGATCCTCTGGTATTACAGCATACCCGATTCCCAAAAGCACACGTGAAGTGCGTAGATTTATTGGCATGGCGGGCTGGTATAGAAGATTCATACCAAACTTTGCCTCAGTGACTTCTCCGCTAACTGACCTACTCAAGGGAAAGAAAGCATTTGTGTGGAACGATTTTGCAAATCGGGCTTTCGAAGAAACCAAGAAACTCCTTACAACAGCGCCGGTTTTGATAAATCCTGATTTTTCGAGACCATTCTTCATACAGTGCGATGCGAGTGCCACAGGCATCGGAAGTGTCTTATTCCAAAAGACGGATTTAGGTGAAGAAGCTTTCATGTCTGCGAAACTCAATGCTGCACAACGGAATTACAGTGTGACGGAGTTGGAATGCTTGGCTGCAGTCCAGAGTGTGAAGAGGTTTCGGGCTTACGTCGAAGGACTTGAGTTCACAATAATTACGGACCATGCAAGTTTAAAGTGGCTCATGCAGCAACAGGACCTGTCTGGGCGTTTAGCTCGATGGAGTCTGAAACTGCAGGGGTTCAAGTTTCAAATTGAGCACAGGAAAGGCACGCTGAATGTCGTTCCTGATGCACTATCGCGAGTGTTCTGTAGTGAATTAGAGTTGGAGGAAGATTTCCCGCTCTATGTCGACGAAGCCATGCCAATGACAGTTTTTGAGGATGCGTCGTACTTGGAATTGATCTCTCAGATATCAGAATCTCCAGACCGATACTCGAATCTTAGCGTTCTTGATGGTAAAATCTATATCTGCACTAATACCAAAATTGAGACAAACACTGACATCCCAAAGCATAAACTGTGGGTCCCGTATCCAGCAATTCAAGAACTGATCTCCAAGGCGCATGATGATCCAATTTCGTCTCATTGCGGGGTACAAAAGACGGTAGAGCTTCTACAGAGGTATTATTATTGGCCGAAGCTACGACAGGACGTTGCTAAGTATGTTGCAGCTTGTGTAGTTTGTAAACAAAGCAAGCCCGCGAACCACACTATGCGTCCCCCAATGGGTGAACGAATTGAAGTCTTTCGTCCCATGCAACGCTTATACATTGGTTTTTTAGGTCCTTACCCTCGGCCAATTGCCGGAAATAAATACATTTTCGTTGTTCATTAAATTCTTGGGTAACGAAGTCTTCTTAACCGACGGTGTTCCGGAATGCATCCACTCAGATAATGGCGGACAGTTCACTGCCAGGGCATTCCAAATATTCTTGGAGAGCTTTGGTGTAAAGCACATTCTTACACCCTTCTACGCACCACAGGCTAATGCTTCTGAACGGGTCAACCGATCTATCTTAGTGGGTATACGCTCATATGTTGGTACTGATCACCGGAATTGGGACGATCATCTCAGCGAAACATCGTCAGCACTTCGAAATGTGGTACACGCTTCGACTGGCTATTCACCGCTCTTCCTGATGTTTGGCTATCATGCAATACGTAATGGATCAGACTATGAGCTCCTCCAGGCCTTAAACTCACTAGGAGAAGGAGATATATCTATAACGCCCCACATCGAACGTATCCGAATGTTACAGGATAAAATATGTCAAAACCTGGAATTAGCTTCCAAGAAGAGTGCGCATACATACAAACTGCGTAGCACATCTAAATCCTTTGTGCCAGGGCAAACAGTATATGTGCGAAACTATGTACAAAGCAGTGCCGTTAACCGTTTTGCTGCCAAGTTTGCTCCGAAATTTATCGAGGCCAAGGTAAGAGAAAAGATAGGAAATGTCTCCTATCAACTTGAGGATAAAGCCGGGAACATCATTGGCATATACCACAGTAAGGATATTAAGTCCTAATAATGAAATAGTTATTCTTTTGAGTTGGTTTTATGTACGACGCCCGGCTAATTTATGAGACGGTTCTCCTGGGTCTGGGTCGTCCTCACGATTGTTACGAATGCAGCCTCGGGTAAAAAGAAAAAAAAAATTGCTTTCTTATAAACTTTAGTTTCTGTCTTATGCGAATGGTCTCAAACCCACCATGTGTTGTGCTGTGGTCTTACAGTGATCGTTTCGATAGGATATTGCCTCCAGCCTTCGTGACGCTACCACTCCACAAGGCATGCTACCTTTGTATTTCAGTACTTATGTAACGAAAAAAAAATATTTTTCTTACCATTATAATAATAATTATAATAACAATAAAAGAAAAATAAAATCGTCAATTCTAAAAATCATCGAGTGAAAATTTGGATTTGAATCTTGGATACTCTACTGGCGGCATCTGGATGTACGAGGAGAAAACGAAGAGTGCGTCGCTTCCCGCGCAAATGCTACATCGCATTCGTCATAAAAGACCGTTTTTTTCACGGCGATGTTGGAAAACATTGAAGAATTTTCCTTGTGGAGAGGTGTGTAGTGTGAGAGCTCGAGCACGAAGGTCATTTTTTCAAGGGACAAAAGTCCACCTTCATACAATTTTTTTTATAATAACATTTTAATTTTGAAAAGTGGAAAGACTATTTTCCCCCTCAAAGTTTTAAGCGCTAATGCACTGCAGTGAAATAATAGACAATTTAGTTTGACCTAAGTGGCACAAAATCTCGGTGATTAAACTATTGAGTGTTGTGAAAGGTGAAAAATTTGCTGAACTCAGTGATCAGGTCAATCAGAATCCTGAACTCAAAAAGACAGACAATCTAGTTGTGCGGCCGGTAAATTTTTCTTTATATACATACATATGTACCAGACGTCTCGGTATACGGAAAGGGCCCCAACGACTCAGCGCTCGCCAAGTAATTCACTCCGGAAACATAATAACAAACGCATCAATAAAATTAATTCATAATAAAATATTCACGAACCTACCAATTAGAAGAATTGAATTACACATTTTACAAATTATCATTTGAAAAATTTTCTTTCATTTGCATGCATTTGCCCAATATTTTTTTTCCCAGTTACTCATTGTGTACAGGTATCCTGTCGAGTGGAGAACTAAAGACGACATCGAGGTGCAAAATTCCTAATTTTTCTTCCGCACGGTTTACTAGCGGCATAATGGAGTAGATCTCCACAGAAAGGGGCCCTGGGGCTCCGTCGGACTGGGATGGCCTTAGGTTTTCCCGATCTTGCCTCTCTTTCTCTCTCTCGCGTCGTGATTTTTGCGGTTGTTAAGTGATTCAAGACGGTAGTGGTGCGGCTAGATTCCTGTCTTTCCCTGAATCTTTCTCCCTTTGTTCTCATCGAGTTTTTGGTTTTTGACAGCATATACTAGGATGGTGCCCTTTTGAACAGTTTTTTTCCAACCCCCCCCCCCCCCCCCCCCCCATCCGGCTCCTGAGCAGTCGGCAAATTATGCTGTCTAGGTTCAAGGGGGCCCATCAAAATCTGGATGCGAATTGGAGGCGCTTATGGTGCCGAAAACAATTCGTAACAGAATATGACCCAATTATATAATTCATATGTTACACTCCGCTTCCCGAACTTTTTGTTAGGTTTTTAGTCACATGATAACAAACACCGCATCCCCGAATTGAGCGCGTTCCGAACTTCTGCCAGAAAAATAATAAAGTTGCGCTCAGACTGTTGGCAAATTTTTTTTCTTATTTTGCGACAACCTTCCCCTTTAAAATAAGTCCTATTTTATTATTCTATGATAAAAACTAACAGGGAAACGAATTTTCAAAGAGGACTTGGACACCATTTTCGCCAAATCTTTAACATACTATAACTAACAAAATAAATGAGATGGAAATAAAAATTGAAATTATATATTTTTTTTTCACTAGTTCTTCAACCAAAAAAATGTTTAAAATAATCGGCGATGGTAAGGTCACCAGAAAGTAAGGTCAAAAAATAAGTGGAGGGTCACTGATTGGTTTATTCTTGCGATTATGCAAACGGTTTTGAATTGTACCACGTAGAATCCCATAGTTCTTAGCTACAGAACGAATTGTTGAACCTCTCCTTATTTCCTCTAAACCAACCTGCAATTGCTCCTGTGTACAATTCGGCATATTCAATTACCTTATTTTCTAAAACAAGTGAGTATTTTTTAACTTAAGTATAGTAAACACACACTTCATAAAGAAAAAAATATAGAATAATGCATTCTAACAATATTATATTAAAATATTTTCGTTATAATTATATTTTTAATTAAAATTGCATTTTTAACTAAATTGTCTTATAATTCGAAGAAGACTCAAAACTTGGGGCTCGTAACTGGGTCGATGAAAAACATACATAAATGCCAGTTGCGAGCCACCCCGGCCCGGCAATAGAAATTATCAGAAATACAGCGCCAGTTCCGAGCCCCCTTATTATTCTTGTTAAATATAAAATTTTCAGTGTTTAGTAAATTACATAATAATCTTTATGAAATACGCTTTCCATATTGTCACAATACTTACATCAATTATATAAAACAAATGTTTTAAGCACTATTTTGTGACTGAACTTTCTTAACGAAAACTGTAAGGAACTTGCCGTTTTGTGGAACACGTCTGTTTTTTGCGAATTCTGACCACAATTAAAAATATTTCACACGATGCCTACGGCTGAACCACTAAAATTAGTTGAAAGTAATTGCTAAAAATTATAGTGAAGGATAAAATGTTATGAATCCTTAGCTATTCGTGAAATACCCATGGGGGGCTCGGAACCGGCGTAGGGCTCGTAACTGGGTACCTTACCCTACTATGTAATATCCTGTAGGCACGAGACATTCATGTTTATACTCTAGATGAACATATACACAGAGTATTATAAGTTTAATCCAGCCCGAAAAGTTTGTAACGCATAGAACCGAGCCTCGGACGAATTATTTTGTGTTTATTTTTGGCCAAAACCCCCAAATCCGTTTGCTGTCCGTTCGTCTGTCCGTCCGTCCGTTAGCACGATAACTCAAGAACGCGTTGACCTAGGAAGTTGAAATTTTGCCACAACTTGTAAAATGAAAAAAGTAAGGCTAAGTTCGTTAATGGGCGATATCCTTCCACTCATTCGGGTACCTCCCATACAAGAGTCCTTAAAACACGTTTTCACAATTATTGCTCGAATGCTTCAAGTTAAGAACTTAAAAGTTTGCGTACTTAAGGTTTACAATGTTTGAATCGAAAGTTCCGAATATGATGCAAATCGAATGAGTCCTTCGTGTAGCAGCCTAGAGAAGTCCTTCAAAAATGTATGCATGTTGCTGAATCCACTATAACTCCAGAACGAATTAAAGCAGGAATTTAAAATTTTACAGGAATTAGTTTAATACCAAAACCAAAACGGAGTTCATTAATTAGCGCCATCTGTTGACTCCTTCGGGTAGCTGTCATACAAAAGTCCTTAATAAACATGTTCACCAATATTGAACGATTTGAAATTTTATACACATTAATTTTATAATAGTCGCAGCTGAAACTATTAATAGCTTAGGCGATTATCAAACAAAATCTGCAGACGAAAGAAACGAAAACACAACAATGACATAATTATAAACCTAAATACTGACATCAAGTCACATAATCTACGATCCGCATATACTGCCGTCAAACAAATAAGACAAGGCTATAAGCCACGAACAAAAATCTGTAAAGACAAGGAAGGAAATATCCTTAGTGACGCAGAACAAATTAAACAAAGATGGGTTCAATACTTTAAAAAGCGGCTGAACCCTAACAGAGTGACGACCACCGACCCAATTATAACATCAAGTGCACCATCGGATGAGCAGACATCAACTACGGTACCCACTATCGGAGAAGTGGAAGCAGCCCTGCGCGACCAAAAAATACATAAATCACCAGGAGTTGATGCAATACCAGCAGAGCTCCTAAAGGGAGGCGGTCCATACCTCGCCAATCTCCTACACAAAATCGTGACAAAATTTGGATTGAAGAAAAAATACCCGACGACTGGCGCCAGAGCATTATATGTCCAATCTACAAGAAAGGAGATAAACTGCGATGTGAAAATTACAGAGGCATATCATTGTTGTGTACGTCCTACAAAATACTGACGAAAGTAATTCATAATCGATTAAAGCCTTATACAGAAAGTATTATCGGCGAATACCAAGGTGGTTTTAGAACCGGACGATCTACTATTGACCAGATATTCTCAGTCAAACAAGTGCTAGAAAAATGCTGGGAGTATAACATTGACGTGCACCAGATCTTCGTGGACTTCAAACAGGCATACGATAGTATAGATCGTAATGTACTATATAAAATAATGCTCGACTTTGGAATCCCATCAAAACTCGTCCGATTAACAAAAATTACCATGACTGACACTGAATCCCAAGTAAGGATACAAAACGAGCTAACCCAAAGTCCGAACAGAATCCGGCCTGAAGCAGGGAGATGGACTCGCTCCCATGCTCTTCAACCTTGCCCTGGAATATGTCATCAGAAAGGTACCCGTTGATACCAGAAGTACCCTACTAATGAAGTCCACTCAACTAGTGGTGTACGCGGATGACGTAAACATCATGGCCAGATCTGTTCCAGACGCAAAGGAAAACTTCCACTGTCTAGACTCAGCAGCAAATGAGGTCGGGCTAAAGGTCAATGAGAGTAAGACCAAGTTCATGACCTAAACAAGAAGAAACGCGCCAACTAGACAAAATATAACCATGGGGGACTACAACCTGGAGAATGTGGATCATTTCTCATACTTAGGATCACACCTTGTAAGAGACGGCAACGAACGGGACGAAGTAAATCAAAGGATCACACTAGCAAATAACGCATATTTCACGGTTCTCCCGATCTTAAAATCGAAAAAAGTGCACAGGCTGAGCAAACTTCGCATATACAAGACCATAATAAGACCTGTGCTACTATATGCAAGTGAAACGTGGGCTCTCACCCAAGCGTCTGAAAAATCAATAGACGCTTTTGAACGACGAATTCTTCGAAGAATTTTGGGACCAGTAAGAGAATGCACTGAATGGCGTATTCGGTACAACAACCATTTGTATAACATCTATGACGACCCAGCCGCATCGACTCTTATAAAATTCCGTAAGCTGCAATGGGCAGGTCATGTGGAGCGAATGGAGGACGGAAGAATTCCCAAGTGCACATTGAAAGGTAGAGCCCATGGCAAGCGACCGGTGGGAAAACGGCGAAAAAGATACGAGGATTCAGTTGACGCAGATTGCAAATCGCTTCTTAGATGCACAAACTGGAGGACGCGTTCGCTGAACCGAGATGACTTCAGACAATGTATCCTGCAGGCCCTGGCCCGATTTGGGCTGTCGCGCCATTGATGATGATGAAACTATTAATATGAGAAATATCCCATAAGTCTTTCATGTACAGTTGCCATACAAAAATTCTGTAAAATGTCCTAACTTACTTTATGGAACTCACTATAAATCAAAAAATCGAGTAGCCACTATACAATAATTTCTATCTGTAAGTAAAAGGTCATGTAATAATTGCTTGTGCTCTCCTCATTCTTTTGATATATTTCCTACTAAAATATAAATCGGAGTTCAATATTTCATCTAGAGTATCATACGATTGACTTGCAGCCGATCGTGACTGCGTTATGTTTTTATAGGTAATTGTGAACCAAAAGAAAATTAATTTGGATTTATTGAGTCATATGTACAATCGTCAAGAATTGCCAAAAATTGCGAAATTTGTGGCTTGTGCCGATTCTTTTGATAAATTTTGTAGGTACATGAAGAATTAATTAAAAAAATAAAATTTAGATTCAATTTTTTGTTTCTACCTTACTTTTTTTGTTAATTATAGTATGCTAACAATTTCGCAAAAATAGTGTCTGAGTCCTCTTTAAATATTCATATCTCATGTAGTTTTTATCCTAGAATAATAAAATCGGGCTTATTTTAAAAGGTGAGGCTATCGTAATATAAAAAAAATACGAATAAAAATTATCCTTGAATTTTATTTCAAGGACAAAGATTTTGTCTATTACCCTTAAATAAATAATAGAGTAAAATCAACTTGGGATTGGGCTAGATACATATATGTGCAACTCTTGAAATCAGATATGTATTTATTTATCCATATCGAGTTTTAAGCAGTTTTCTCCATAGTCAAACCAATTTTTTTTTCTCGTTTGTTGCGAATATTAGCAAATTTCACAAATTTTTTTCCACTATATCGTCGAGTAGACAAAAAATAGGGAATAGTGAAGTCAGAAATTTCATAATTTTTAGCGATTTTTGGTGACCCAAACTGAGATACATACATATGTTTGTACATAAGTACTTACAAACATATACCTATAATATAATTATCAAGCATTGTTTTAAAAAAATGTATCAATACATTATTTCGTTCTAATGACATAGGGTTTCTTTCTTCGATTTTCCTATTTTTGTTCCTATGTAAATTAAATTATGATGTAGGAATTATAATAATAATCAATGGCGCAACAGTTCAATTTGGGCCTACGCCTTGTAGTAATAATAGAGTTACTTCATTACGAGGCCAATGGAACACTAGGGGATGAAGTGGTCAGTTACACGCTCGTGCGTGATTATTACCGCGATTTTGACTCAGGTACTCATTTACAGCTGAGTGGAAGCTGAGTGCCGGTAGTCCGGGACCCAATCCAATCCTCGAAAATTACTTGCCGACAAGCAGATTCGAACCTGCTACCACGTGCACCGAAGACAAGTGCTCTAGCCACTAAGCCAACCAGACTACATATAGCAATTATATCTTTTTACAATTTAAGATTATGAACATTTACCTTCTCAAAAAATTGTTATCATATTTTTTTTTTCGATTTATTCGTTGTCCTATTTGTCATTGCGGAAGATAAATCTATCAAATACCTCAAATAGTACACGAAACACGATAGGACGGGTCTCGATCTCAATTCAAAAAATTTGCCCACAGTCTGGGCGCAACTTTATTATTTTTCAGGCAGAAGTTCGAAACGCGCTTAATTCTGAGATGCGGCGTAGGTTACTATGTGACTGAAAACCTAACAAAAAGTTCGGGAAGCGCTTAGAATAGGGCGAAACATATGAATTACATAATTGGGTCAATATGACCGGGATGCAGTCTAGGGGTTGAAAAGGAAAAAAAAAAATCATTAATAGGTGTTTATTAAACAAGCCCGTGGAAGTTGAAAGATATTCGATATCTGATCAGACCTGAGAAATATGAAAGAATTCATGCAAAAGTATATAATAACATTACACCCCCTTAGGGGTCGAATTTCAAAAAATCTTGAAAAAACTTTCTAGGTAGTCATATGGAGAATCCGTAGAATAAAAATGAATTCAATATTTTAAAAGACCTAGTAGATATGAGGAAAATCATGGAAAAAAATGCTTTCTATTTTCTCTGATCATAATTTTTGCCCTCCTTCTGAACACCAATAGATTTTCGAATTTTTTTTTTCATCAAATCTGCTTTTCTAGTTGATTTACATATACACACAAAATTTCAACTTTCTAGCATAAGCCGTTCAATAGTTAGGAAAAACACCCGTACCTTACTACCCTTAAAAAAAATTATATTTTTCCAACATGCCGCTACTATAGCTCTATCTAAAGACAAAGTTTAAGGTTAATATCATTACAAGTTCTTAAGATATAAGCATCGGAACATTTGCCTTCAAACCCTCCCCCACCCTCACCCTCTACACCCACATCTACATGAGAGTTTCTCATACGATTTCAGATGTGTATGCGTGAAAAGCTCGGAAAAGCTCGGATGGGTTTTTCAAGTCAGTTTTGAATGAATCATCGAATGAATTTCAATGAATTTGAATGAATTGAAAAAGTCCCACTTTCCAAATATTCCCGCCAGAGGCATTGCGGTATCTCACTAAGTACTGCTGGAATCAGCTGACTCGACATGTCAGTATGTGATTGGGCCGCAAAAGTTAACTCGTGATCGTTTCTTAGTGAATTGTTTCTGTTTTGTGTGCGTTTTATCGTTGATTGGCGGCCATGAAAGTCTCCCGAGAAGAAGGAAAAAAACGGAGTAATAGCGAGAGCGAAGAAAAGTACAACGGCTGGCTTCTGTCAAACGAACGCGTCCGAATTGAAATTGAAAGTTCTCCGCTCGTTTTTGTGTGTTTAAGGTTTGACCGAACGCGTGGAGGTTAATATGGAAGGCGCTCCGCTACCATCACATCAGGGCCCGCCGACGCCGCCGCCTTTGGCAAGGGAACTCAATTGATATGTGCCACGGCGGGTATATTTTGTATGGAGCAGACGTCGAAAAATGATGCCGATTTTGCACAGTTGCATGCTGTACCATTGGCGGATACAGGGGGGGGCGGCTGAGGGGGCGACCCCCCCCCCCAAGAGCAATTTCACATTTTCTTAATATATGTACATATACATCCTTCAACCGTTCTCAAATTTTTGTTTACTTCACTGCAATGTGGACTGTGGCATTTACTGTAGTTCTGCGGTGCAATGCGAAGCACAGAACAGAACTCTGATACAATGCCTACAAGACAACATATTGCGCAATGCGCAGGTAATAATATGAAAACAATATGAGCCCGTCATCTGATGACCCTTTTTTACTAAGTGCAGTCTCAGTTCTATGTGTGAATGTTGACTGATCATGATTTCGTTTCATTGCTAGAGGAATCACACACAGATGATGCTTCAATCCTAAATTTAACAAACGATAAACATTTCCAATATTCTTAACTCAAAATGTAGCCTTTTTCATAGAAAGTAACGTATTTCCCTTAGAAATATTTTAAAAGGGTACTCAGATGATATTGTATGTAAATAAATATAGGAAAATGTGCACATGTAGTGTGTTATCTAACAGAACATCAAAAGACAAATAGACCAGGAATTTATCCTATTTAGCATTCTCGTTTCATCATTCTTTTGTTTTCAGTATTGTCGATTATCGAGTGTGTAGCAAAGGAATTGTGCAATCAAAGTATGGTAGCGAAAGTGTTTTGAAGAAAAATGTTAGTAATTTGTTTTTTTATTTAATTTTAATCCGAAATGTGTTAAAATACAATTAGTTGGGAATTGACAACTCTAAATTAATCTGAAAAATTACAAAACTATTGCGTGAGTGTTAAAATATAGACAAGATCGTGTTGGTGATTGTGGCTTTAAGAGACGATTTCCCTTAATTCATATGTTAAAGTGTACCAAACATTTAACAACAATGAGTTCATAAAAACACAGTGAATATAGTGAATAATTATCTTAATACGGAGAGCGATCAGTTATAAATTGATTCTGACAAACTAAAGAGTTCGAGACATATCTTATACATTAAATTCAAATTAAGAATATGGTAAGTAGTGGTTGACTTTGAATTAGGTTTTGCCCTTCCAACATCTGTGTCGTTATACTTTTATAGGAAAAGACTAAACCAACCAGAGGTGTAAAGCGGTCAGCGTCGAGGACTATTGATTAATTTTTCTCGAAGACCACGAAAACAGACAAGTCCTTACCAAACAGTCTTCCAGATACTAGTCCTGAGCTTGAATCATCTAAAGGCTGTACAGCAGCGTCATCAGCATCAGGACCATCAGTGGTACTATCACCAATAGCATCTACTAGTGCAGCTTTAGTTGATGCAGTAATATACAAAGCTGATATTGGAAATTATATCGAAAAAATTGATAGTGTGGATGACACCAAACGTATGCTGCTAGAAGAGCCTTGGACACCACCTTCTACTTACTCTTTTCCATATTCTGTTCACCACAAACAAGGCAAACCGGAGCGCAGACATGTTAAAACAAGCCATTTCAATGACCATCACTGGCTTGTTCTGTCCGAAAAGCATAAAGGTTTGTACTGTAAGTATTGCGTTCTGTTTGCTACACAAGCAATATCCAAAGTTGCGGTACAAAGATGATACAATTTTTTTGTAGAATCGTCACAACAAAGGTTTTAATAAAAGGCCTTTAAGAATTATTTTTCACTAGTTTTTCACACTAGATGTATAGGTATAGCCACAGAACTTGATCAAACAAAATAGCCAAATCAAATCATTTCCGCCCTCCCCAACAGCAAAGTCTGGATCCGCCACTGTGCCGTACAGCGGTATTTTCAATCGGATTTATATATATTTGTTGTATTGAATGTAATGTATTAAGTAGCCGTTTTAATATTTGACATTCAATAATTGAATAAACTTTTTTTACCTTTCGCTTTTCACAAAAACCAGACCGGACGTATCTAATTTAATTTAATTTAATTGTCTACTGTCTACAATATTATATATATATTTATACCCGCCGTGGCACATATCAAAACAAAAAAAACCAAATCAAAATCCGATCGCTGTACGGCATGCAACTGTGCAAAATCGGCATCATTTTTCCAATTTTATTCCGATTTTATGTGAAAAAAAAACGTTTCCTGCAGAGACATATCCTCAGATTTTCACGTGTCGCGTGTGAGACTACCATCTACTCAACAAAATTAACAGAATCGAAAATCCGTTAAAATTGACTGGGCACGGCATGCAAACGTGAAAAATCCGACTCATTTTTCGACGTCTGCTCCATAGAAAATATACCCGCCGTAGCACATATCAAAACGAGAGTGCATTAAAGTGCTTGTGGATGGGCGGGTGCTTATCTCCACCCCTAATCCAACCAATCACGTAGCGGTCATTGAAAAAAAACATTCGAATCCGGGCCAACATCCGAATCCGGTCCTCCATCCAAGTACTGCGCTGCTTTCTTAGCTGCTTACCTTAGCTCTTTGATAATCAGCCGGAAAACGCGCCGTTCACTACTTTTCCACAGTACGTTCACATCGAGCGATAGCTGCCAAGCGCTGAAAACGCAAAAGACGACTCAAATCGTCTATCAGTCGGAGAAAAATTTCTGGATGGTCATGGTAAGCTTGGGAAAGGGTTTCCTTTCGTTCTAATTCTCCTTTTTGATCGTCCGCAGACGCTGAATGTGCTCTGCGAAACTATAGTGCGCGATGGAACCGAACAATTGGAGTATCATGGCAGTGATATCCACGGCACAATTTACAGAGATTTACACTCAATTTACGAGTATCTGACCGGTAAGCTGTTTCAATTTCAAAAGGCCAAAGAAACTGAACAGCAGAGCGGTTCCATGACGCGAAGCTATTCCATGGACGGTGGTCCGCTTTACGACGGTTTCATTACTGGCCCGGAGTCACATGAAAATTCAACCAAGGCTCCGAAGGTTTTCATATACAACCGAATGGAGATGCGGTCTTATTTTATGATAGTTTATAGGGCGTTCACTGCATTCATCTGCTTACGGTAAGTTCATTGAAATTTTGTATCCTACTGGACTTGATTTCGATTCCACTGTAGGTGAGAGCCAGTCGACAGAGGACTTTAATGGCGAACTGCACTCCTTCATGCAGTGGCGGTCATATTGCTCTTCCAAGGGGGGCCATTGAAGTTCTGTGGCTACTGTTTAGAAAATTGGTGCAGTATCCCTTAGCAGCGTGGATGGAAAATGTGCAAATCCTATGGTAGCTTTGGCTGGTACCTACTGCTTAAAAATATCAACTTTTCATTTTCGCATCTAAATCGTAAGATTTCGGCAACCGAATTCAGAATATTAAAAAGCATTAACATAGCTCTGAAGGCATTTCTTAAAAATCGTTCAATTTATTAGTTGATTATATAGTATGCTATTAAAAATTTAAACCTGTTTTTTATGATTGTAAGTCCTTAAGTAATAGGAAATTTAATAGCAGGAACTAGAAAATAATATTAATTGATTCCAAAGCTTAGTGAAAATAATTTTTTGATTTTAGTAGAAGTCGATGCCGGTCTTGATTTCTACAAAATTTAGAAGCCCAAACAGACAGAAATCTCTCATATGTATGAAAAATCTAGTAAATTTTAAGAGTTTTCATAAAAATTTCGAGATTTCGCCAAATCCAATTTGAAATCTTTGGATGTAAATTAGCTGTTTTTTGAGACCATCAGAAAAGTAGTATATATAATTTTTATTAGTTCTACTGTCATACATATTTGGTAAAACTGAATATTGCGCATTATGATCCGAACTCTACATCTCATAATAATCTATTAGGTGAGTATAGGGGAAGGTGGGGCAAAGTGAGCCCCCTAAGGTTTGTACCGAGATTCTGTGAAAAGGGTAATAATTATAAAATCCTTTTCGTGCAAACTCGATAGCTTAGGATGTTAGCTTAGTCATGTATTCGTGAAATTAAATTGTTGATGCTGATAAGAAAGTTATCTACTTCTTGCTATACAAACTTCAAATAGCCCACTTTGCCCCACTACTGGGGCAAAGTTTGGGAGATATCGTAATGTTAAGTATTTCAACCCCCACCCCCGTACGCCACTACCCCCACCCAAAAATTTTGTTTCAATCTACTCTCCTAGTATAACTACAGATATATGTTAAGTTTTAATTGCTTGCTATTAACGGTTTAGGAGATATGGATTTTAGAATGTGTCGATCTCGACTATTTTGCGTCCCGGACGCATTGCTTCCCCTCCTACTCCCACACCCCTTCACCCATATCATCAATTTTTTTGCAGATGGGTCCACTATTGAAGCCTTTTAGAAATTCCAAGTTTCAGTCTTCTTACATAAGCAGTTGCTGAGATCTAGAAACCAAAATTTGTTGTCTAAAACGCTTCCCCCACCTTCCCCCTCACACCCCCACCCCTGAAAATAATGTCAATTCAAGGGGTCTACCTAGTCTATTCCTAGAAAATTTTTTAATTTAATAGCTCCACTGGTTTATGTATTATAAATATTAAAGTAAGATCTGTCAACAGTCTGGGCGCAACCTTATAATTTTTCCAGCAGAAGTTCGGAACGCGCTCAATTCTGAGATGCGGCGTAGGTTACTATGTGACTGAAAACCTTACAAAAAGTTCGGGAAGCGGTTAGACACGTAACATATGAATTACATAATTGGGTCAATATGACCGGGATGCAGTCTAAGAGTTGAAAAAGGAAAAAAACTTGTTAATAGGAGGTTATTAAATAAGCCCGTTGAATTTAAAAGATATTTGATATCTGATCAGACCTGAGAGATATGAAAGAATTCATGCAAAAGTATATAATAACTTTACACCCCCTTAGGGCTCGAGTTTCGATTTTCACTCCGTCTGTTCGCCGTACGCCGTACCCCGTACGCGGTACGTCGACCGCCCAAAACCCTTTGAAGGCTCGTAGCTCTCAAACCAGTGGAGCTATAAAATTAAAATTTTTGATAGAAATAGACTGGGTGGACCCCTTGCATTGACAATATTTTAGGGGTGGGAGTGTTAGGGGGAAGGTGGGGGAAGCGTTTTAGACGAAAATTTTGGTTTTTAGATCTCAGCAACCGCTTATGTTAGTAGACTGAAACTTTGAATTTCTATAAAGCTTTGATAGTTGACCCATTTGCAAAAAAAATTGATGATATGGGTGAAGGGGTGTGGGAGTGGAGGGGGAAGCAATGCGTCTGAAACGCAAAAAAGTCGAGATCGACACATTCTAAAATCCATATCTCCTAAACCGTTAATGGCAAGCAATTAAAACTTAATAGATATCTGTTGTTATACTAGGAGAGTAGATTGAAACAAAATTTTTTGGTGGGGGTAGTGGCGTACGGGGGTGGGAGTTGAAATACTTTACAATACGATATCTCCCAAACCAATGGCACCAGAAAAACAAAATTCGGTTTGGATATAAAGCTTGATAAATAAAGATTGCTCAAAGTAAAATCTTTGAAGGAGGCGGGGGAGTACGTAAGTGGGGGGGATAAGAAATTTTCAAAAATAACACGTTTCATATCTCAATAACAGTAAGATGGATGCTTCAAATTCTTACCAGAAGTAGGCCTAATAGAACCCTAGTAGGTAGAAAAAGTTTTGGGGGTGTGGGTGTAAAGGGTGAGGGTGGGAAAGGGTGAGAAAGAATAAGTTCCGATGCTTCTATCTTAAGAATCTATAATGATAGGAAGCTGAAAGTTGGTATTTAGATAGAGCTATAGTAGTGGCATGGTGAAAAAATTAATTTTTTTTAGGGTAGTATGGTACGGTGGTGGGGGGTGGTTTTCCTAACTTTAGAACGGCTTATGCTTGGAAGTTGAAACTCGGTACGTATATGTAAATTAACTAGAAAAGTAATTCTGATAAAAAAAAATTTGAATATTCATTGGCGTTCAGAAGGGGGGGCAAAAAAAATATCAGTTAATATTAAATGCATATATTTTCACGATTTTCGTCATATCTACTAGGTCTTTCGAAATATTGAATTCAGTTTTATTCTACGGATTCTTCATAAGAATACCTAGAAAGTGTTTTCAAGATTTTTTAAATTCGACCCCTAAGAGGGTGTAAACTGGTTGTATACTTTTTCATAAATTCCACCATATCTCTCAGGTCTGATCAGATATCGAATATCTTTTCCCTTCCCCAGGCTTGTTTAATAATCACCTATTTTTAATTTTTGTTTTTTTCAACCTCTAGACCGCATCCCGGAATATGACCCAATTATATAATTCATATGTTACACCCTTTTCTAACCGCTTCCCGAAATTTTACTGTATTATTTATAATACAGTATTGTTATCGATTTTTAAAAAAAAAAAATTGGCTGCCCTCAACATTTTTTTTTCCACGTTTCATGACTAGTAGACGCGAAAAAAGCAATAAAAATTTTCACTCCGTCTGAACGCCGTACTCCGTACGCCGTACTCCGTACGCCGTACGTCGTACCCCGTACGCCGTACGTCGACCGCCCCAAAATCTTTGAAGGCTCGTAGCTCTCAAACCAGTGGAGCTATTAAATTAAATTTTTTTCTAAGAATAGACTTGGTGGACCCCTTGAATTGACATTATTTTCAGGGGAGGAGGTGTAAGGGGGAAGGCGGGGTAAGCGTTTTAGACGAAAAATTTAGGTTTCTAGATCTCAGGAACCGCTTGTGTTAGGGAGCTGAAACTTAGAATTTCTATAGAGCTTTGATAATGGACCCATTTGCAAAAAAAAACCAGATATGGGTGAAGGGGTGTGGGAGTGGAGGGGGAAATAATGCGTCCGAAATGCAAAAATGCCGAGATCGACACATTCTAAAATCCATATCTCCTAAACCATTAATATCAAGCAATTAAAACTTAACAAATATCTGTAGTTATACTAGGAGAGTAGATTGAAACAAAATTTTTGGGTGGGGTAGTGGCGTACGGGGGTGGGGGGTGAAAAACTTTAGATTACGATATCTCACAAACTAATTGGACCAGAAAAACAAAATTCGGTTTTATTATAAAGATTGATAAATAAAGATTGCTCAAAGTAAAATATTTGAAGGGAGTGGAGGAGCACGGAAGTGGGAGGGACTAGAATTTTTTAAAAATAACACGATTCATATCTCAATAACAGTGTAAGATGGATGTTTCAAATTTTTACCAGAAGTGGGCCTAATAGAACCCTAGTAGGGAAAAAAAGTTTGGGGGTGTGGGTGTAGAGGGTGAGGGTGGGGAAGGGTGAGAAAAAAAAGTTCCGATGCTTATATCTTAAGAATCTTTAATGATTGGAAGCTGAAACTTGGTATTTAGATAAAGCTATAGTAGTGGCATGGTGGAAAAATAAATTTTTTTTTTAGGGGTAGTATGGTACGGTGGTGGGGGGTGTTTTCCCTAACTTCAGAACGGCTTATGCTAGGAAGTTGAAACTCGGTACGTATATGTAAATTAATTAGAAAAGTAATTCTGATAAAAAAAAATTCGAATATTCATTGGCGTTTAGAAGGGGGGGCAAAAAAAAATATCGGTTAATATAAAATGCATATATTTTCACGATTTTCGTCGTATCTACTAGGTCTTTCGAAATATTGAATTCATTTTTGTTCTACGGATTCTTCATGTGATTACCTAGAATGCGTTTTCAAGATTTTTTGAAATTCGACCCCTAAGAGGGTGTAAACTGGTTGTATACTTTTTCATGAATTCCACCATGTTTCTCAGGTCTGATCAGATATCGAATATCTTTTCACTTCCCCAGGCTTGTTTAATAATCACCTATTTTTAAGTTTTGTTTTTTTCAACCTCTAGACCGCATCCCGGAACATGACCCAATTATTTAATTCATATGTTACACCCTTTTCTAACCGCTTCCCGAACTTTTTGTTAGGTTTTCAGTCACATAGTAACATACACCGCATCCCCGAATTGAACGCGTTCTGAACTTCTGCCGGAAAAATAATACAGTTGCGCCCAGACTGTTGGCAGATTTTTTGTTAGGTTTTCAGTCACATAGTAACATACACCACATCCCCGAATTGAACGCGTTCTGAACTTCTGCCGAAAAAATAATAAAGTTGCGTCCAGACTGCTGGCAGATTTTTACCGTCATTTTGGTTCGACTGCGAAACTATTTTTCTGTACGAAGTCTCTTCAACCACTCCATATATTTTTCGCTATGATTTCATAACGTTATCGCTTACGAAATCGGCAAAACCACTCGAAGTGGCGGAATCTTTTAGGACAATGTTCGTGCTTGCTGGGAATAACGATTACATGTATTTGTGATTGAGCGCGATTGGGTATATATGTAGTTGATATTTTCCATTTTATTTTTCAAGCTTCGTGCATTTAAATATAGAAGTTTGAACGAGACAGCACTTGTAAATTTTAGGGTTCGCAGTGTTTTTTCATAGGTGCTTGGGTAGAATGATAGGGTGGAATCAACATGCTCTGAGTTCATCTAGTTGAGAGTAGAGTCACTTTATACGAACTAACACAAAAAAGGTAAAATAACACAAAAAATCTGTGTTCCATTTGAAACCTACATTTAAAAATTGTTTGCAGTTGGCTCGATTTATCATTTTAAGGATCTCCACTGAAGTAGATAAACGCTCTATTTACTAGAAAATTATTAATTTCTTTAACGAAAATCGAAATGCTATATAAAATTGTGATTAAAAATCGAAATTTAATCACGCATACCATTACATTTTAGTACTTCAGTCAATGGCATTTCAAGACGTCAAGTTGAAACTCGTAAGTTTCAATTTCGGGCGGCTGTTTAGAAAATGGCATGTAACGTCCGAGTATCTGTATCACCTGTGGCCGCCGCACAGTGGGGTATTTGTGCTAAAAAGCTGGCCAAAAGTCCAAATTAAAAATTTAAGCTGACGACAAAATGGATCCTTTTTCCAAGGAGTCAACTAGTTATGATGTCATATGGCAGTATTTTTTTTTTCATACCGTTCTTTTAACGGTAAAGCCCGTCGAAAGTCATATTTTTTTTTCCGGTGCTTTTTTGAGAAGGCTTTTTTCTTTTGTGTAGTAATTGTTTAGTGAGTGGACAATTTTAATCAATTGTGATGGATTTTTAAGTTCAAGGTATGTACTATATTTTTGATCGAAAAATATTTATTTAAAATTAATATTATTGCTTCTGTTAGAGGTTTGAAGAAACACGTCTAAGAACCCAAATTTTTACTTTCATTTTGCAAAACATTAGTGTTTAAGTTATATCCGAGTGTCAGATCGCGCAAAAATAATTATTACAAGTTAGGATCAAGTTCAGTAGCTAACTGATAGGAAACAAGAAATATTGCCCAAACTTGCACCATTTTGTTTTATGATGCTTTCTTTTGAATAAGTCGTGATTAAGGAAATTTACGAAAGGGGGTGTAAAAAGGATTCCAAAAGGACTTAATGTAGAGTTATTAGTCTATAACATGAAAAGTAGCCCAAAGAACATCTGGAAAAGAAAGAATTCAAATCGCCTTGTTGTCGGTCAGGTAGCGGAAAAAAATAAACTAAATTTGGTCTTAAAATAGAACAAATGATAGAAATTGCCTTGAAAAAAATTTTAATATATATGAGCATCTAGCACCAAAATGCAAAATTACGCAACCCCTTCTCGTTTTTCTACCTTGTCGTGGTGTGGGGGCTTAAGACACTTATGTCGACTAAAGGAAAGACAAAACCATGATGAGTAAGCCTATGAACTCTCCAAGTGGTAGCCAGACCATGTCTGAGAATCCACCCGCTGCGGCGGCCGGGGCTCGGATTTTGGAGGACCCACCATTATGTATGACTGCAATGGGTGATCCAGGTTGTAGAGGGAGCACACTACTGGATCTCAGTAACTCCATGGAGGATTTACTACTTGCCGATGAGGATAGTACTGACTACACAAAAACTACGGCCCATGGAGAATGAATCTGCTGCAACCATTTCGGAGGCGGTTACTTTGACTCCAAGGTCTGAGGAGGAAAGTACCGGGATTGTGTCTTCGGTTAATCTGAATCGGCCCATGAACATGAACAAGGAAAGTACCAGTACCTCTGGTGTGGTTAATCCGAGCTCGATGGTTGCGGAGAGTACCTGTGCTAGTGGCGTAGGTGATCCGACATCGATGGTTGAGGACAGTACATGTGCTTCAGGCACTGTTAATCTGAAACCGTTGAGTGCGGAAATCCCCGGTGCTACAGTTATAAGTAAGCCCTTCTGGCGTATACAGATAAGCCCGTCTGGCACATTAAGATATGAGTGACGACCTTTTGACCAGTCGTCTACTCGAGATAAAAATAAAACGACCTTTTGACCAGCCGTCTACTCGAGATAAAATAAGATAAAGATAAGGAATGTGAGAAGCCGAGGTTTCTTTTAGAGTTAAGTGAAACACAATCGGCGTTTCAATTTCAAACTAATAATAATCACTTATAACCACGAACTGCATGAAGTTTTATTTAAATTTCGTTACGAAACTCAAGACTTCATAACTCTACTAGTGAGGTTAATCCGAAGCCGGCATGCTCCTGTCCTCTTGAGGATAAGCTGAGCAAAAGCCAGAAGAAAAAAAGAAGGTGGGCCAGAGCCAAGGTAAGAGCTGGGGCTGCTACGACAGGTGTCATAGCGGTCAGTGGTAATGTCGTGAAGAAGCCTGCCGGTGAAAACGTTATTAAGCGCAATCGATCTGTGGAGGAATTTCCCGAAGCAAATCTTGCGGTTGATGGCGAATTCCGTGCTTCTACTTCTGGCAGGACGAGGAAGGTGAGGAGGACGGAAGCCATTCAAGCCGATGTCCGACCGTCTACTTCGGGAGCCGCTGCAGCTGGCAAACCAGACTGCTCCACCTTAGGAGAGACTGGTTCTGTATCGGCAGAGCGAATGCGTGGGGAGATTAGTGTAGCTGACTTAGCTGGCGCTGGACCCTCAGGCGCGAAGATCAATCCAAAAACTGCGTGCGCGGAGACTGCCACCTCAAAGAGGAACAAAACCTTCTTTGAGGTGGCGGCCTCCGCCTTGCTGGCGGTAATCGGCATTGGTCCTCAGGGCAAACAGCTGACACAAGAGTCACATTGCTGCCCTGGAGAACGGCCTATGGAAGCTCCTGGGTGAAGCAAAGGCCTCACCTAGATTTGAGGGCATGGATGTCTGTGACGGACTTATGCAAGTTCGTTGCGGGGATTCATAAGCTTTCGAGTGGCTGACGGATGCCATTGGGAAGATTTCGCCGGAGAACCGTGTCAATTTCGTGGTTGCGAAAGGGGACACGTTTCTGAAGCTGATTCGGGCAGTATGCTGGATTCCGGGTAAACCTAGGAAACCCCAGGAAATACTTGCCCGGCTTCGTATCCAGAACGCAGGAGTTGACACTACCAAGTGGCGAGTCTATGAACAGCGTAAGAGCAGCAGTCTCGACGGCACTGAGAGCTGTACTCTTGTACTTGGCATAGATGGCGGTAGTGTAGAGGTTCTGCAAACTAGATATGACATGCGTCCATATCAGTTCCTTGGGTGGATTTAATTTAATCTTCCTAAGTAGTAGTAGTATGTGGATGCAATGTGAGGGTGATTATCTTGTAATGGCGAAGTGCAGCATCATATTTACCCAGATCAACTTGCAACATGCTAAGGCTGCTACCGCATTACTAAGTAGGAGACTTAACATACTGCACACATCCCCATATGTATCAATAATACAGGAACCATGGATTCGCAACAGGTGAGTGTGTGAACTGGATTCGATTCAGGGAGGCCGGATCTTTTATGATGAAGGATCTGAAAAACCGCGTGCCTGTCTATTAATATCAAATATGATAGAGGCGACGATGTTGAGGCAGTTCACTTGTGAAGATGTTGTAGCGGTCAAAATGTCTAACGTTTTGGAGGGTAGAAGACAAGACATAATAGTAGTGTCGGCTTACCTTCCGTATGACTCGTTATTACCTCCCCCATCCAGGGAGCTGACCGGGCTCGCTGGATTCGCGGACACCAATAATTTACAGCTTGTCATTGGATGTGATGCTAATGCTCAACACACTGTTTGGGGCAGCAGTAAATGCAATCCTAGAGGTGAGCGATTATTGGAGTTCATTATGTCGTCGTACCTCGTAGTAAACAACAGAGGCAACAAGCCGACGTTTGTTACGAGCAGGCGGACGGAAGTGATAGACATGACGATGTCTTCTTCTAGGATTGCAGAATCATTAAGAAATTGGCGCGTCCTGGAAGAGGAAACTCTGTCGGATCACAGATATCTGGAATTCCGACTGGCGGCTGACAAACCTGTCATATCGGCTATACGGAATCCAAGGAATGCTGACTGGAATTTGTTCAGATCTCTCTTACAGGAGACATCTCAAATACCACGAAAAATGAGGACGCCAGATATGAGGGAAGTGACTTCTCGTCTAAGCCTAGGTCAGTGTTTTGCGGAATCGTGTCCAGTCAGCAAGAGCCGATGTGGCACCACAGTTTTTTGGTGGACTGCGGACCTGCAGAAGCTCAGAAAAAGCTCCAGGAGGCTTCTGAATCGCGCACTTAAGAGTGGCTCAGAGGCCGACTGGGATCACTACCGAACAGCGCAGAGGGAATACAAGAAGCTGGTTAAGACATCTAAACTAGCCTCTTTTAGGAACTACTGTGAGAGTTTGGAAGGAACCAGGGAAACGGCTAGGCTGCACAAAGTCTTTTAGAAAGACAACACGGATAGGCTTGATTCCCTGCTAAAACCTGATGGTACATATACCACTTCGAGAATGGAGTCGCTAAGAACCCTCTTTGAGGCCCATTTTCCTGGAAATCAGGTGATCGAAAGCGATCAATGCTTGGTTAAGACACTCTGCCCGACTAAAGACAGAGTGCCCAGGCGTAGCTGGTATATGGCGTCTGCTGTAGTGACGGTTGAGGCAGTGAAAATTGCTATTTCATCATTTGACAGCTATAAGTAACCAGGAGTGGACGGTGTATATCCGATAATGCTAAAAGAGGGGGCAGATGTTCTAGTGCCTATCCTCAGAAAGATATTTTCTGCATTCTTGGCGCATGGATACGTCCCTTCTTCGTAGCAACCGGTCAGAGTAGCGTTCGTCCTGAAGCCAGGGAGAGACGACTATACTTTGCCCAAAAGTTTTAGGCCAATCAGCATAACATCGTTTGTTCTGAAAAGTCTGGAACGGCTGGTAGAGAAACACATTGGGGAAGTGGCTCTCAAGGAGCATCCTCTTTGTTCCCAACAACATGCGTATCAGAGCGAAAAGTCTTGTGATTCAGGGCTTCATTCTCTGGTATCCAGAATAGAAGAGGCGCTGGAGCGGAAAAAGTACGCGCTGGGCCTTTTTGAGGACATTGATAGTGCGCCCTTTGATTCACTGTGTGATGCTGCCAATAGACATGGTGTGGATGTAACTTTAGTCAAGTGGATTCACTCCATGCTCACACAGAGAATGCTATTCGTGGAGACAGGGGATGGGCAGTATGCTACGACGGGGGTCAGTAAGGGCTGTGTTCAGGGCGGGGTTCTTTCGCCACTGTTGTGGAGTATGCTAATTGACTCACTGCTCCTCGAACTGCAGGATCTGAATATTCACGTACAAGCTTTCGCTGATGACGTAGCTGCACTAGCTGTCGGGCTATCACTAAGGGACGTTTGCAATAAAATGCAGAGAGTCCTTTGATTAATCGATGGCTGGTGCCAACGACACGGACTTTTTGCTAGTCCTAGCAAAACCGCTCTAGTTTTGTTAACTAGGAAAAAGAAGAACTGAAGGTCTAGTGTTACCAATGCTGAAGGGAGAAACCATTCAGCTCTCGGAGAAAGTTAAATATCTTGGAGTAATCCTGGATAAAATCTTCTCTGGAGGGAACATGTTGATACAAAGGTGAACCGGGCGCTAGTAACTTTCTGGCAGTGCCGGAGAGCTTTTGGGCGAACATGGGGTCTTAGGCTTTCAATGGTATATTGGATATATACAGCCATTATAAGACCCATCCTAATCTATGCATCAGTGGTTTGGTGGACTAAGTCCGAATGTGCATACATCGGAGCTAGTCTCGCTAAACCACAGGGGACCGTCTGCATCGGTGTTACAAGAGCCTTGCGTACCACACCGGGTGCGGCACTCGATGCGCTGCTCAATTTGCCACCGCTTGATATTATTGTTCAGACAGAAGCAATGACAGCTACCCACAGACTGATGAGACTGGGCCTGTGGAGAAAAGGGCATTGCAAGGGTCATGGAGAAATGGCCCGAAGGTTGTCTGAGAACCCCATCTTCGATATGCCTTCGGATGCTATGACTTCAAAATGTATGCTCAAAAGGAGATATCAGGTAGAGATCCCGAGCAGGGAGGAGTGGGTAAACCAGTCCGCTCTGCCTAGCGGATTCACTGATATATTCTATACGGATGGCTCAATGACTGAAGAAGGGTCTGGAGCTGGAATGTACCTGCAGACTGAAGATCTCAGGTACTCTTTCGCCCTAGGAAAATATTCTTCGGTATTTCAGCCTGAAGTACATATATGCGATCCTTAAGGCAGTAGAATGGATTATAGAGAGAAGATGGAGAGGCAGGATGATCTGCATTTGCAGCGACAGTCAGGCCGCTCTACAATCTTTTGGTAATCCAATCGTCTTTTCGAAGATGGTACGTGAGTGTAAGGAGCGGTTGAACTCTGTTGGCAGATTCAATGACTTAATGCTCATATGGGCTCTGAGTCACCAAGGTATAAATGGCAATCAAATAGCGGATGCATTAGCAAAAGCTGGATCGGAGTCAGCTTTGGTTGGACCAGAGCCAGTTTTCGGTGTGCCTGTTGCCTCTGTTAGGGCTGCCGTTGATGAGTGGGTGAGTAAATCACACATTGAGAGATGGCGGCTTTTTCCGGGAATGCGGCAGACCAGAAACCTTGTTGAGGGGCCAAGTGGACGAACCTCTGCTTTTCTTCTCAAATTAAGCAGAAAGGAATGTAGTAATATGGTTGGTGTTCTCACAGGGCATAACTCGTGTGGCCTACACATGGTCAGATTGAGAATCATTGACGACCCCATGTGCACTGGTTATGACGAGAGCAGTGACACGACGGAACATTTTCTTCTCGAGCGTCCAGCTTACTCTTTTGCAAGAATGCATGTATACGGCGTCGTTGTTATGAGGATGGAGGAACTCCGTTCTCGCTCGCTACCTGAGCTTTTGAAATTCGTGAGAAGGACGAAAAAGTTCGAGTAGAGACTGGGGATTCGAGTATAATGGGCCAGGTGGCCTGAATGCTCAAGACTCGCCTTTTAGTGTGTCTTCCCCACACCAAACAACAACAACAACAACAACGCTTAGGAAACGTTTATCACATCATTTTAAGTCGATAAAAATAAAAAAATAATTTTGGCTACATTTTTCGTATAAATAGCCCACTGTGCGCCGTATGATACTGCCGGAAAGTTTGTACTGTCACGCAAAGCGCTCGTTGAGATGTTCTACACGAGGTCCAGATCGAACCGCTCCACTACGAGGAGTTCTACTTTCACAAGGCACCATATACCGGACCGCATAACTACCGTTATGTAATCCCATCGCACGGAATTCGGGTATGTGTACCGGCAGAGGGAAACGGAAAAAAAATCTTCTATATGGAGTTGAGACTTACGAGCATCCCTTGAAGCAATTGACTGTCACGGCAATTACTTAGGAAACTATTTAAAACTATCATTTTAAAACTGTCCCCCAAAGCAGATAATTAACATTAAAAGTACGAGGAAGCCTGGGAGCCTGAGCAACACCAGCAGTCAAACTTTTACTAACTACTAACTTAACTAAGTAGTAGAAGTGAAATGTAGCATGGCTAAATATTTAATTTCATTGCAGAAAAAAGTTCTTTCTGATAGTTCACAATCCGACACCGAAGCAGTTGTTCAGACGCCGCCATGCAGTCGCTTGAAAAGTGCATGTAATAGTGCATCACCGTCCGGCGTGAACCGCATAACTGCCGTTCTTTTTACACGAAAGCCGCAAACAGCTCTAAAAAAGCCCGAACAAATAGCAAAAAGAAGAATCGTTGTGGTAATCACTTTTGGACAGGACCGTATGAATTCTATCGGTATTTTCCGTTGAAACTAAATTCCCATAAGTCGAGACAAAATAAATGAATAGATATTTTCCAGAAAGCCTGAAGTAGATAAAGAGCTTTACAATGAGCTAGCTAAATCGCAATTAGTTATATTCAAGGGTGATTTGAATAACCGAAAGTTGATCGGCAATTCCAACTGGAACAAAACTGAGACATTCGAGACATGCCTAATAGTCCGGGAGGTAGCGTATCATTTGAGTGAGTCATTTCATACCGACTGAAAATCAGGTCAATAATGGTTTTCTCCTAATACATAACAGATCTGATCGTCAGCTACTCGAGTAGCGGTGAAATTTAGGGGATGATTGTTTAGATCATTTTCAACCAAAAAGTAATCGTCAGCCGCATTGAAGTTGGTGGAATATACGTCAGTCGCCTATATGAACATGTTAAAAATTTTGAATTTTAAAGTCATTTCATACTTAATGAAATTTATGCAGGTGAATTTTCATACTTTACAAACAATAAGGAAAACCGTCAGCCGTGTTTATAGCGGAGGTAAGACCGTCAGTCAGGGTCATAAACATGGTACGTGCTCAGTGCATATGAGCATTCTATAGTCTTTTTCACAAATAAAATGGCGATCTTTACACCCATCTTTACACCCACAAGTATCCTGCTGACGTCGACTGGTTTTTTTCTTAACAATTAAAGTACTGTACATTTCAATTTCAAGAAGAATTATATTAATTTAATAGAAGTTAAACCACTTTATGCTGTGAATAATGGTTTTCAATAGATTTTTCATACTAAGGAAATTACTGTCCCTTTTGAATTATATAGAAGAATATGTATTCATAAAAAAAGGAATTCATAAAGAACGTTGCTAAATATTTTCGTTTTAATTTTTTTAATAAATTTTAATAATGTAGAAGAAGGCTTATCTCTACTAACACAAAAATTATAAAACGATTTCTTCGTTTAACTCTTCTGTTGTATCTGTTTCGTAGTCATCAGATTCCTCGCAACTATCTTCGGAGCTATCTATGTTATGATGACATTTCAAAGATTTGAAAAAACAATTACCAGAGGAAAAGTTTTGACTTTTGCAAATGCTGTACCCAAGAAGAAATTGGCTATTTCTGGTAAATTAGATGAAGTGCGAATGCAACGTGATTTATTTGTTCAGTTATTATTGTTCTCTTACAAAAAAACATTAAACATTGACGCAGTACTGACTTACATACCACTTACTCATTGACACCAGTGCCATTAGCAATGTGTCACCTGGATGGGGCGATTTGTAAGACATTGTTGCATTGTTGAAAATATTAAAACAAAATATAGTCAGTAATCCACCGGTGTTCTGTGATGTAATGATTTATGATGGATTTTTTATTTTATATGCAATGGTAGAAGTTCCACTATCGTTTGGAAATATTTCAAAAAAATTAATTTCGATAGTTACTTCCTCAAATGCACACACAGTTATCATCGCATTTGACCGTTACTTCACTCCTTCAATAAAAGATCATGAACACTTCTAGTTCCGATCAATAACGATCGGCCAATTTTGCGAACGAATTGAAAAATATACATTTTAAGGAGGCCTTAATTGAATTTATTTATAATGATTGGGAAGATACTTACATGGCTCCATTCCTAGGAGAAAAAACAATATACATTAATCATGACGTATGCTACAAATATCGAAAACATAATGAAAAAATTGTGATAAGCTTAAAACAGAATTTTAATTGTACAGCTCATGAAGAAGCCGATACAAAAAAAATCTGCCAACAGTTTTGGCGCAACTTTATTATTTTTCCGGCAGCCAACCACTTTACACCCCCTTAGGGGTCGAATTTCAAAAAATCTTGAAAACACTTTCTGGGTATTCATATGAAGAATCCGTAGAATAAAAATGAATTCAATATTTGGAAAGACCTAGTAAATATGACGAGAATCGTGAAAATATATGCATTACTGATACTGATAGTTTTTTCTTGCCCCCGCTTCCGAACGCCAATGAATATTCGAATTTTTTTTACCATAATTACTTTTCTAGTTGATTTATGTATACGTACCGAGTTTCCATTTTCTAGCATAAGCCGTTCAAAAGTTAGGAAAAACACCCCCCACCGCCGTACCATACTACCCCTAAAAACTAAAGTTTCCTTGCTCTGGGTCCCGGGGCACAGAGACATAGAGGGAAATGAGCAGGCTGATGAACTGGCCAGGAGGGGCTCCGCTCTTCCCGGCTCTTCTGCGGAACCAGTCCACGTTCCTTTAGGAGTTGTCAGGAGAGACGTACTCTCACACTTCCAATCAGCGGCTAATTCCAGATGGAAGAGCCTAACCACCTGTGCCATATCTAGGAAGATATGGCCATCTTACAATAGAGCCAAGTCAGACGAACTTTTAAATAAGACCCGTGCAGACATCTCCAGAATCACGGCGATTAGCACGGGTCACTGGCCAATTGGGGATCATGCAGCCAAATTGGGCATTCCATTTAACACACACTGCCGCAGCTGTCAGGACACAAACGAGCGAGAGTCACTCGTTCATTTCCTTTGCGACTGCCCGGCATTAGCTAGAGCACGAGAGCGAGCACTTGGCAAGCTCTTCTACGGGGACCTGAGGGAGATTTCTACCAAGAAGATCGGTGAGTTATTACTTTTCCTGGACAGTACAGGATGGCTATAACTGGATCAATTTTTCCCCGCACTCACCCCTTAATTTCCCAGTCACAACAACCCCTAACCCTAACATCCAGGTTAACGAGTTTGTGGTATCAAAACGGCCTTTGAGCTAATTGTGCTCTGTCTAGGGACAGAGCTGCCACCCAAGCCAACCAACCAACCAACCCCTAAAAAAAATTTTTCCACCATGCCACTACTATAGCTCTATCTAAATACCAAGTTTCAGCTTTCTTTTATTATAGGTTCTCTAGATATAAACATCGAAACTTTTTCCTTCTCACCCTTCCCCACCCTCACCCACTACACCCCCTTCTCCAAATTTTTTTTCCCTACTAGGTTTCTATTGGGCATACTTCTGGTAAAAATTTCAAGTATCTATCTTACACTATTATTAAGATATGAAACATGTTATTTTTGAAAAATTCTTATCCCCTCCACTTCTATGCTCCCCTAGCCCCTTAAAAAATTTTACTTTGGACAATCTTTTTTGATTAATACTCAATACTCAAACCGAATTTTGTTTTTTTGGTACAATCGGTTTGTGAGATATCGTAATCTAAAGTTTTTCATCCCCCACTTCCCCCCCCCCTCACCGCCGTACGCCACTACCCCCACCCAAAACTTTTATTTCAATCTACTCTCCTAGTATAACTACAGATATTTGTTAAGTTGTAACTACCTACCATTAACGGCTTAGGAGATATGGGTTTTAGAAAGTGTCAATCTCCACTTTTTTGCGTTTCGGACGCATTATTTCCCCCTCCACTCCCACACCCCTTCACCCATATCATCAATACTTCTTGCAAATGGGTCCAATATCAAAAAATTTCAAGTTTCAGCCTCCTACCATAACCGGTTGCTGAGATCTAAAAACCAAAATTTTTAGTCTAAAACGCTTCCCCAACCTTCCCCCTCACACCCTCACCCCTGAAGAAAATCTGACTTCAAGGGGTCTACCATGTCTATTCATAAAAAAAAATCAATTTAATAGCTTATATGGTTTGGGAACTATAATTCCTCAAATGAGTTTGCGTACGGCGGACGGCGGACGGCGTACGACGCACAGACGGACTGCAATTTGTTTTTGCTTTTTAGGTGTTTATTAGTAATAAAACGTGTAAGAAAAAATTTCAGGGTAGCAAATTTTTTTTTTAAAATCGATAACAATACTTTATTATTAAAATAATAAAGTAATTGTATTTCACGTTTGTCAAATAGAAAGTGATGCTAACGTAACGATAAGAAGTTCAGATACAGATATTTTACATATGTTACTTGCAAATGGTAATGCTCAATGTTACATCAATGTCTCTCAATTATATCACGCACTTCGAGCTAGGTTATGTGCATCATTGCCGGGATTCCATGCATTTACAGGATGCGACTTCAATCCCGCTTTCTATAGAAGAGGAAAGAAAAAACCGTTCGATATTTTAAGGAAATCGGAGTCATACATTAAAGCATTTACAGACACATCATATATAAACGACTGTAATTTTATTGAACTTCAAAGAAAGATTAAGGAATTTGTTTGCAGAATGTACGGTTTTAAGTCAATTGACAACGTCAATACAGCACGGGTAGCAACATTTACCAAAAGCTATAAAATGAATGAAAAAAGGACACGTTTCTGCTGAGAAATACAATTGACGGAGCAATATTTTCTTCCATGTCAATCGCAGTGATATCAACATAAACTACGCTCATCATATATAGCACACATTTGGTATTATGCTCATCCAGGGACGTCATTTCAGGGGGGGGGGAGGCCAGGGTGAGCATTTGCCCCCCCCCCCCCTCTGAATTTGAAACCTCAGAAATATTTTAATTGATTATGACACTAACCCTATCGACTTGGATCACCCTGTATAAAACTATAATGACAGCCAAGTAAATGAATTGGACTAGAGACAAAAAACTCTCTGTAATTTCGCGGCTGTGTTGGTGGCGTTCTTCGATCGGTTGATCGTAGGTTCCGGAAAACTCGGAAAAGCTTAACAAAAAAAGCGGAATCATAAAGAATTTCGCTGGTATTTCGCGGCTGTGTTGGTGGTCTTGTTCGTTCGGTTGATTGAAGGTTCTGCAAAACTGCGAATAGCAAAACAAAAAAAAAAATGAATTATAAAGAAGAACACAAACTCGTGTAAGGTGTACTTAGCTCTAACGCATGTACTGATCAAAGATCTGAGATTTGGTTTTCATCAGTTTTTAATTTAATAAAAAAGTGTTTTAATTTTTCTCGCTTCCTATATTATTATACGAGTAGCTGGCAATTTTGACATACATTATACCTAAGTGCTGTTCCTTATTCTTTGCTTCAAGGTAAGAAATATTTTCACATTCTCTATCTAACCCTTCAGAGCTCGCGCATGTTCTTATGCCTCAAGTACACACGCGCCTTCACTCGCATTGACCGATGCGCGTTAGCGCGAGGCGCGTGTGTACAGGGCCCATTCGTGTTAGCTCGCTCATGAAATTCTTTCAATTTTCTTAATTTTACTCTCAATTGAGATAATTTCATGCGCGAGCTGACGCGAATGGGCCCTGTACACACTCGCCTCGCGCTAACGCGCATCGGTCTATGCGAGTGAAGGCGCGTGTGTACTTGAGGCATTACAAATGTTCTTGTGTGTCTCAGTTAAACTCTCCCTACATCTATTACCAATAGAAATTTTAATATCTAATATTGCTTAGGGGTCATCCCGTGTGAAGACTCTTTTTTTACGCCATTTTTGGGAATTTGTTCTGGCGAACTTAATAATGATAGAACTGTCAAATTTTTACCATATATTTATACACGTGTTGAGCAAACTTAAAAAATTTTTCAGTTCCAAATTGTCAGTCATAGCTGAGATACGTACATGGCAACTTAGCCACCCATTTTCAAAAAACCTTGTTTTCGGTAAACACGATTGCGGGCTTCTGTTTATCTCAACTAAAAAAATCAAACGGCATTTTTATCTGTGAAGTTTGAACTAGTTTTGGAACTAGGATTATCAAAAAATATTGAACAGTGAATTTTTAGCAGCTTATTGAACTTTTTGTAGTCAATTTTAGTGTATTTTTATGACTTCTTCAGGTCGACAAAAAAAACGGTTTGACGAATCACAGTTATCCTAGTTTGGAGACTATATAAGTAGTACTGAATAAGTTTCCTAAATTTCAAAGATATTCGTTCGATAGATTTTGAGATATTGTGTCTACCGATTTGAAAAACATGGTTTTGAGAAAAACGCGACTAAACTTTACATTATATTCGAAACAACATAGTGAATATAACGCCCTGTAACTTCCGAACGGCTTCGAATATCGGAATATCACTCCGCCCACATATTCAACACTATATTTATATGTAATTTATGCAAAGAAAAAAAAATCGATTTTTGGAAACCGTCAAAGGGGATGACTGCCTTAAGTTATCAAAATTTATTAAAAATAACATACAACATTTTTCCACTGAAACTGATCGAAAAAAAAAAAATAATTTTATCTATTCTTGAATTTTTTCGAATTCTTCTAACATAGTAATTCTAAATCTTAAAGTCTCTAAAGTCTCGTGTACACTAGCACTTTCGACATTTCTTTCCATAACGTTTACATTAGCAAATTGCAACAAAATTGCTCTAGGAATCTGCTGTAACAAGTGTTTTGCAAGTGGTTTTTGCGTTTTTCAGTTTAAAAATCTTGTAGTACTATTGTATGTTTATGAATATAAATAAACAATTAAATTAAACATTTAAACGTTGCGACAAATGCACCTCCTACGTCAAAGTCAAATCTGACTCAAAAAAATATCGTCAGAAAATCGATCCCAACTTTCTTGCGAGATTCGATCTTCACGCAAGCATGTTCATTTACTTACTAGTGTCCACGAGCCCTTAGTATATATTTAAATTTAATTTCTTCTTTCTATAATGTAACATTTGCAAATGGATGTAATTGACCGCTTGGAGTCAAAAATGTATTTCTTTAAGGTTTTTAGACTCTAGATGAAATCTGAGGGTTTAAGTTTAAGTTTAGTTCTACCCAAAAGTTAGAAACGCATAGATCGGAGCCTCGAACAAGATAAAGTTATATATTGTTTCCTCCATGCATGAGAAATTAAAAAAAAATTTAATTTAAAGAAATGAGATATTTTTGTGTTTATATTACGAAGAAATTAAAAATAAAATAAAAATAGATTTCGGGTATTTACTTTGGTCTATATCAGACTGATAATGTCAAAAAAATCAATACAGTCGTCGATGTATAACTTTTTGAAATGAAAGAGTGTACCAAACCCAGGTGAAACAAATAAAAAACAAATTCTTGATTCCGAGCAAACCATTAATGGTAATAAGAAGCTAGACTCCCTCCAACCTGCGCAATCAGTTGATGCAATACCATCTACAAGTAAAAATGTAAAAGATAAAGATCATTCAGAAGCATTACCAGAAAATGATGAGTCAATTATTGATATATGTCTCACGTTTTTATCACGATGATCTCGTTCAGCCAATACTGAAGGAATACCCCCAGACAGCGAAACGCCGATTTCAATGCAGTTATTTTGAACAATTTAAATGGATTGAATACTCCATTAATCAGAATGCTGTGTTTTGTTTTAGTTGTCGTCATTTTTGTTCCCAAATAGTTCGTAGTGGTGAAGCACAAAGAAGCATTACGTTTGTTGACAAGCAAGGACGTCATTTGTTGGGGGACTGGGAGGGCATTTGCTCCCCTCCCCCTGAATTTTGTATTTTCATATATTATATATAACATATGTATATTTACATATAAAAATATATACATTCATAACATCTTGACCCCCCCCCCCCCTGGAAAAAACTGAAATGACGTCCCTGTGCTCATCAGTCAGTTCTATCGGAATTATCACCCTTAGACTATGGATGGAGGGAACAAAATAATATGTATACTTTCAAGTGGTTTGACGGTGATCAAGACCCACCGATAATCACTGGCGTGACGATCATCGATGAAAATCCTAAAGGTACTTTTAAACATATATAGCTTTATTGGTACTACCTCGGAAAATTTGTATTATTTTTTTTACAAAAAACCTTGAAAGTGATAATGAAGAAGATGATGCAGAGGAATTTGAACGAAATGTCATCATAGATAGCTCCGAGGATAGTTGCGAGGAATTTGATGATTACGAAACAGATACAGGAGGCCAAGGTCCAATTTGGACTGTAGCGCCATCGTAGGTAGGTAGGAAACAGATACAACAGAAGAGTTAAACGAAGAAATCGTTTTATAATTTTTGTGTTAGTAGAGATAAGCCTTCTTCTACATTATTAAAATTTATTAAAAAAATTAAAATGAAAATATTTAGCAACGTTCTTTATGAATTCCTTTTTTTGTGAATACATATTCTTCTATATAATTCAAAAGGGACAGTAATTTCCTTAGTATGAAAAATCTATTGAAAACCATTATTCACAGCATAAAGTGGTTTAACTTCTATTAAATTAATATAATTCTTCTTGAAATTGAAATGTACAGTACTTTAATTTAGGGATGTTCGATTTCGATTCGATTAATCGACTAATCGATTAATTTTTTCCAACAAATCGATTTTATCAATCGATATGAGTTATGTTGATTAATCGACATAATCGATTAGTAAACGTTAATTAATCGAACAAATTTCAACAGTAAAAAGATTTAACGTTTAACAGAAAAAAATTATACATTCATGAAGAGATAAGTAGATCGAGCAGCACACGTTTGGTACTACAACCCAGGTAGCAAAATTTTGTTGGGAAAGTCGCTTCCTATGTCAAATTATTGGACTTATTATACTACTGCTGTAGTTTCGGTCTCAAATGCGGAACTGAATCGCGAACTCTAGCTAAAAGTAAGTACCTACATCTACTTACTTTTATGCTTATCTTCTTACTTATACTTATTAGACACCTCTTTACTTGCTTTATAACAAAATTCTAAATTGTGTCAATTACCAGTCAATTATCATTATTATCCACTGTACATAGGTACCAAAATCGGCCAACAGTCTGAGCGAAACTTTACTTATTTTTTGGGTAGAAGTCCGAAACATGTCAAATGCTGAGATGCGGTGTAGGTTACTATGCAACTGACCAGGCCCGGCCCTAGACTTTTCGGCGCCCGGTGCAGTATACACTTCGTCGCCCTAATCAATTTACATAACGAATTTTTCACTAAAAAAAAAAAAAAATATTTTACTTATTCACTTGTCGATTTTTCATACAAATTCATGTAACTTTTTCTCAGGACCCGCTCAACAGCTTTGAATCAAACTTTGTACACTTATTATTTTAGTAAATTCAATGCTAATGAATGAATTAATTTCAAAAATATTAAAAACTTGACATATAATGTTTGAAAATTTAAACATTTTTGATGTTTTTCAAACCTAAAAAAAGTATTTAGAATCAACTTTTTAAAAATTGCTTCATTCAGTATAAATACCAATACTATTCTATCTTTAACCAAAAAAAGTCATCTTGATGTCTCTTATCAGTTTCGAGAAAAGAAACAAACTAAAATCTCTCCAAATTAAATTTTTTTATATATACATATTGTTAATACAAATCTCACAGATGGCATTGGTTCTGTTTTCAAAACTTTCCTCTATTTTTTATCAGATTATGCCATTTGCTCGTTTGATTTAAACCAACTACAAGAATGGTATAAATAAAATTCAGACAAAGTTCGGTAGCGGCGGAAGGTCGGTGTCAAAATTTTAAAATTGTACCGAAACACACCGAAAAGTTTGCCCAACCGCTCGCCGTCGTAATTCTGTGTCCATCGGTATGTTGCGGTACAATTTTAAAATTCTTACAGGAAATTTCACCGCCGCTAGCGAAGTTCGTCTCAATTGTGTTTATACCATTACTTCTCTTTATCATTCATCCAAAACATTCATTCCCCTCTAGCAAAAATGACGTGTTTCCTATTTCCCCACATAATTCACCGAGGCGCATTCGCTCCATATCTATCTTTTTCTATTGTATAGAAATCATGTTCTGAGCACTTTCAGCACACAATCAAATCAGCACCACCGCTAATGCGCGTTGGAGCGGTGGCTCCAAATGAATCCGTATGAACGCAAAATCGTACTAGCTGATGAACGTATGAATGCAAAATTGGAATAGCAGATGATCGCACAAACGAAAAGCTGTACTAGTTGGTATCGTAGAGTGAGAATATCTTTAAGAGAAAAGATTCAATGTTTTGGTTCTTGAACAAGAATTGAAAGAGTGTTTTTAGAAAATGGAAAAATGGAAAAATGGAAAAACCCTGCAAAATCTAGAATATGCATCGGAAAAAGTGTGGCAAATGTATTCAAGAAATCCTTTCTATTAATTTCTAAGTATGTTTTAAATTTATAGCAAAATATTTGGAGAGATAATATGAACTAGCGCCTTCCTTAATTTGGCGCCCGGATTCAATGCGCCATTTGCACATATGGTAGGGCCGGCCCTGCATCTGACAACCTAAAGAATAACCATGAGGCTTTTGAAATGATATTGTTTAGATTGTCAGTTGCATAGTAACCTACATCGCTTCTCAGCATTTAATGCGTTTCAAACTTTATTGCTCTAGTAGCGCATCTACATACATATAGTATATGTTATAAGTTGAAACTTGCTAGCATAGGCCATTTTTACCTAGGATATAAAAAATCACCCTTTGCCACTGTATTTTGCTACCCCTATCAAAATCACTAAAAAAATCTTCTACGGTGTCTCTATAGTGGTTTTATTTTTAGCTTTCTATTCATTATGGTTGATAAATAAAAATCGGAATATTTTACTTTTTACCTCTTTTCACTATCACCCTCAGCACACACACTAACAAATTTTTTTTTTTCTCCACTAAGGTCTACTTACTCCAACTCCTGTAAAATTCTTAAGACCATGTCTGGTACGGTTTTTGAGATATAAAAATATTTTTTTTTTAAATTATCATTATTTTCGTGTCCCACCTGCCCCTTAAAAAGTTTACTTTCAGTAGACTTTAGTATATACCTACATAAATCGAAATTCATTTTTCTGGTGTAACTGGTTCGGAAGATATTCTAATCTAAAGTTTTTCACTCCCACCAGCAGACTTCACCACTTACCATAACGATTTCAGCTCTTATCTAAACTTGAAGTATCCCTAAAGACATCCAGAAAGTTTCAACCTTCTGACATAAATCGTTCAGGATATATGGATTTTTAGAATATTTCAATCTCTCGCATTCAAGCGTTTCGGACTCATTACTTTCCACGCTACTCGCACATCCCTCCACCTGTACCTAAAACTTTTTTGTAAAAGGGTCAACTATCATAGTTCTACATAAGTTCCAAATTTCAACTTCCTAGTGTATTTGGTTCCTCAGATCTAGAAACGAAAATTTTTTGTCTAAAACGCTCCCTCCACCCCCATCCATCAAAAAGATACAACCAGGGTTCAACCAATCTACCTACCATAAAAAATTTTACTTAATATAGTAACGGTTTTGTCAACTACACACCTTCAAATGATTTTGCGTACGGTGGACGGCTGATGACGTCTACGGCGGACAGATGGACATTTTTTTGCTTTTTTGGTGTTTACCAGTTCTAACGTGTAAATGCAAAATTTTAGAGTAGCAAATTTTTTTTAAATTTCAGGTCGATCACAATACTTTATAATTAAAAAATAATAAAGTGAAATTAACAAGAAAAGCATTTTAGGGAGAACCATACAAAGGGACATTGAAATGACATTATTGTTGAAGATCATAAATTACAAAAATTTGATGATGAGTTTAGACTATTATTTAAAAAATAATTATTTGCAAACAATAATTCTAATGTAGTAATGTGTGTTTTGGCAAGATCTTTTCTATATCCAGAAGGCTTTTGTAACCTCATGAAATTTTGTATTTAATCCTATCGACATTAATCTGCAAATGTCGAAAATGGTTTTTCATAACCTTATAAAAACCAAAGCCAGGAACTTCATTGGAAATTTAACGGACACTTATAGCTCTAAATGTAAGATAGTGGGAGGAAGATGGAGAAATTCTTTTATCTTCAATTCTTCAATTAACTTATAAAGTCTACAATACTGGGACAAAAATTACCCGATTAATCGATTAATTGACTAAAAGGCATCAATTAATCGATTGATCTTCATCGAACATTTTAAAATAATCGATCTTGTAACAATCGATTGTTGAGCAATCGATTCCCATTCCTACTTTAATTGTTAAGAAAAAAACCAGTCGACGTCAGCAGGATACTTGTGGGTGTAAAGATCGTCATTTTATTTTTGAAAAAGACTATAGAATGCTCATATGCACTGAGCACGTACCATGTTTATGACCCTGACTGACGGTCTTACCTCCGCTATAAACACGGCTGACGGTTTTCTTTATTGTTTGTAAAGTATGAAAATTCACCTGCATAAATTTCATTAAGTATGAAATGACTTTAAAATTCAAAATTTTTAACATGTTCATATAGGCGACTGACGTATATTCCACCATCTTCAATGCAGCTGACGATTACTTTTTGGTTGAAAATGATCTAAACAATCATCCCCTATATTTTGGAGCGGTATGAAATTACTTGTGACACGGTTTTTTTTTATCACTTTCGCATGCTATCACCTCAGATTCCGCCACTGACGCTCATTTTGCTGATTATTGAATATTAATCAACTGTTTTAAATGAAATTTATTCGGTATAAAATTCCTCGAAAAAATGATACGCTACTTCCCGTACTATAAGGCGTAAGTATTATTTATGATTTGTCAGGGTTTACATATTTTATCTTTAATACCTGCAGAGTTTCGGCCGACGAATCTTTGCACACTGCGCACAGTAAAAGCTGATCTTATGGTATATGCGGGTCAAAAGACGGCGTTGATGAAAAATTAAAAAAAAACTGATCCGCCTTGGATGGTAACAGGAGAGTACAGTGTCATACAATTCGCTTCCAGACACTAAGTTGCCTTATATACTTTAATTATACGATTAATCATAATATTGTTTTTATGTAAAGCAGACGGTGCTTTATCCTAGTTTTTTTTTTGTTATGTTTCTTGGTTGTTATCAAATAAAAAATATTCAAAACTCGAGAATGTATTTGCAATTTTTTATTTATTGTTTGAGTTTAGTTAATTGTACGCTGTGTAACAAAACTTGCGCGACCTATTCAACCGTAACCGTATCACCGTCTTGTATCGAATAGTAGTCCAAATTTAAATTCATAAAGACTTTGGTACAATCAGACGGAGTAATACTCTCAATTTCGTTCTCCTGCAACGACAAATTCGTTACGTCCGGCCACAATTGTGCCTTGACCAGCACATCCTTCCAGCTTCTCAGATTCAAGTAGACTAGGGTCGGATTCTGTCGCGTAATATCGGAAACAATGCTTCAATTCCAAATCAATGTTGCGGACAAATTTAAGCTGGTCAGGCTTCTCAGATAGTTTCGGTATTTTTTCCGAACGAATCATCGAGCCGGCTGACAAATATCCCAGATGCTGGTTTCTGAAAATTTAAAGTTACTTATCAATGAATTTAATTATTATTTATTTTAAATCAAAACACTTACCTTCCGAAGTTGAGAGGAATGTTTTACGTGGATTACTTTGGAATTTTCACTTATTCTAATCAACACTCTACTGTCGTTTACAGTCCCGTGATATTTTGTGCGCATAATTGTTGCGCGGTGTTAGTGCCTCATTTATGTAAACAGGCTGGCCGTTGATCGGAATCGTGCAATATTTTGTTTGATGTCAACTTTAGTTTCCTATTACAAGTAAGTACTAAGTCGCGGTTTACCTATATTCTCGTTCAGCTCTATGTATATTTGGGGAGGTTGTCCCGACCTATCATTGACATTCCTATTATTGACACGGTGCGATTTAATGCACGCGTTGTCTATGCGAGGAATATGTAGCTGCTCCAAGATATTAGCGCAAATGGCATCAAGATTTTCTTCAGCCTTGTACGCGATTCCGGATACAATTATCGAGTTCGCCAACTTGTGTTGTTGTTCGCTGTCCGCGCTATATTCCAAAGCTTTGACTGTTGAAAACAATTTGGCATTTTCATTTCGAATGTGTATATTTTCCTGTTGCAGGTCTTCCACAATGCATTTATAGTTTTCAACAGTGCTTTGAAGTGCGCCAATTTTTGCTTCTAACTTAAATTGATGCGCCAAAAGATCGTCCAGTTTTTTATTAGGAGTATTTAGACTAATTGGAATCATGTTTTGCATACCTTGTAAATCCGAGTCGGTTGCACAGAGGGAGTCAACACTGTTGCGACGAGTAGCCGTCATAGTTGATACCTCTGTGAACTTAGCCCCCACTTTAACCAAATTGAATAAAAAAATTGTTTTCGGGGAAAAAATTGGTCCGTATGAACTTAGCACCCGACTTGCACCAAATTAACTGATTTTTTTTATTCAGATAGTACCCCGTTTGTAAATGATTGTACCGAAAATGATTTTCTTTTTAATTCAATAAGAAAAAAAAAAAAATTATTAAGCAGAAAATTTTTTTTAAAAAAAAAAAGTACGGCAAACTATTGTAAATTGGTTCTATTTGATTGTACCTTCAATCCTTTTTAAAATAGTTCAAAATTTTCAACAAAGACTAGCTATCTAAACCAATCAATCCTTCACACAAAGAGTAAGATAATTAGAACGACAACACTTTATAAATCGATGACCGGAGTATGATCGATTTTAAAATTTCGAAAAACCAAAGATGCTAACATATGCTATAGATACCGAAATTGATTGTACCTCCAAGAAATTTTAGGAAATATTAATTTTCCCATCAAAACATAACAAAATAAATCAGCCAATAATCCACCCTCAGAGAAAAATAATTCGAAAGACGATTCTTCGACAACATATTATAAATCGATAAGCGGAGTATTGGCGATTTCAAAATTCGAAAAACTAAAGATGCAAACATATTCTATAGGAACCGAAATTGATTGTAAGAGAAGAAATTTTAGGAAATATTAATTTTTCCATCAAAAAATAACAATCTAAATCAGCCAATAATTCACCCTCGGAGAAAAATAATTCGAAAGCCGATCCTTCGACAACTCATTTTTAATCGATAAGAGGAGTACATGCGATTTCAAAATTCGAAAAACCAAAGATGCAAATATATTCTATAGAAACCGAAATTGATTGTACCTCCAAGAAATTTTAGGAAATATTAATTTTTCCAACAAAAAATAACAATCTAAATCAGCCAATAACTCACCCTCGGAGAAAAATAATTAGAAAGCCGATCCTTCGACAACACATTATTAACCAATAGGCGGAGTACATGCGATTTCAAAATTCGAAAAACTAAAGATGCAAATATATTCTATAGGAACCGAAATTGATTGTACTTCCAAGAAATTTTAGGATATATAAATTTTTCCAATTAAATGAATTTGAAACCTCAGAAATATTTTAATAGATTATGACACCAGCGAAAAATTTTTAAGGGTATAAATCTGAGAAAACTTTTAATCCTATCGACTTGGATCACCCTGCATAAAACTATAATGACAACGAAGTAAATAAATTGGACTATAGTCCAATTTTTCGTCTCAATAGAGACGAAAAATTCTCTGTAATTTCGCGGCTGTGTTGGTGGTGTTCTTCGATCGGTTGATCGTAGGTTCCCAGGGCCCTATTACCCTCTAGGCTGAATAGGCTAAAGCCTTAGGCGCCAAAAAATCTACGGCGCCAAAAAAAGTCTTCTTATGACTAGGCTTCAGCCTAATGCCATACAAGAAATGACAGCGAATATAATTTTCCTGAGTCGGGTACTAATACATATACTCTAACACACCGATAACGTAGTGCAGTTCTTCCACATAAAAATTTCGCTTCATTCGAATGTGTTTGTTTGTTTTGTTTTTTAGTGTACCATATTTGGGAGTTTGCATTTGTTTTGTTTTTTACTGTATTTCGTACCTTTCACAAAGCTTGATTTAGGCGAGTTTTTGATGTGATCGTTTGAAGAAGAAGAAGAAGCATTTCATCGATTTCGACGATAACTTCAAATTGAACTCAAGTGCGACGCAACGACCATTCATGAAAGTTTTTCTTCCAATGAAAAGGCTACTGTCATATTTTTTGTAAAAGTGCCTCCTTTATTTATATCGCTATTTCTTAAATTTATAAAACTAGTGAGCACTGAGGATCATATTATTATTAAGAATTGCAAACAACTTCAAAACATCTATGCTGATGACGCAAATTCTAATTTAGGAGATGAATGTGTACAGTTCAAAAATTTCATAGAAACAGTTGATTTACTAGTTGACGAACACAGTTCGATGATTAATGTACTGCTACGAACTATTCGAAATAAAAATTTAATTTGTACATTTCCAAATATGGATATTATCCTGAGAATATATTTAAGTCTTCCTGTGGCAAATTGCACGGGAGAAAGGTCCTTTTCCACTCATAAACGTGTGAAATCATGTTTAAGGGGTTACATCTAGTCAGAATTTTCGAAAAATCGATTTTTCGTTTTCCATGGATTCTTAAAGTATAACCTTTTAAAAATATTGTCTGAAAATTTCAAGTCGATCTGTTCAAAATTGAGCGAGTTACGGCCGTTTTTACAGTTACGTTCTCACTCATCCAGGTTTGACTGTATATTCGAAATCGAAAACCGTCACAGTACAGCAGTTGACTTCGAAGCGCTCACGACTCTCTTTATCTAATGAGAAAACTAGTGATCTTTCTACTTTATGTGTTGAATCAGAAATCGTAAAAACATGTAATTTTGAAGACATTATTCAAAAATTTGCTAGTCTAAAATGCCGGAAGAAACACCTATTCTAAATATTATATAATATTAATGCAAAAATACAGTTAAATTAATGAAAATTGAACTTGATTTCGAGTCAATGAAATAGAACATTAAAATAATGAACATTTAACATTTGGACATTTAATTTGATTTATATATATTATAATAGATCCGGAATCATTTATTTTAAGGAACTTTTATCATACCAAAATTACAATCAGAAAAATAAATAGTTAAAATACTCTATTTATTAACTTTTTCTATATTTAAAATCGTGACTACCATAAAATAAACTGAAAGTTAACTATTATGTAGTAAGAATAAAATGAAAGTTGAGTTAATTATAAAATAGTTGTTTTTACTTCAATAGTTGTTTTCGTAGAATATAACTATTTTGCAGTAGTAACTACGAATTTAGAAAAACCCACTATAAGTAAACCAATAAATTCATTATTTTATGTAATTATGTGTTCATTACTTTATTATTTTAATAATAAAGTATTGTTATCGACTTTAAAAAAAAGAAATTAGCTACCCTGAAAATTTTTTTTTATACGTTTTTTATGTTTTATGGGTGAGGGTGCGAGGGAGAAGGTGGGGGAAGCGTTTTAGACGAAAAATTTTGGTTTCTAGATCACAGCAACCGCTTATGGAAGGAGGCTGAAACTTAGAATTTCTATAGAGCTTTGATAGTGGACCCATTTGCAAAAATATTGCTGATATGGGTGAAGGGGTGTGGGAGTGGAGGGGGAAATAATGCGTACGAAACGCAAAAATGCCGATATCGACACATTCTAAAATCCATATCTCTTAAACCGTTAAGGGCAAGCAATTAAAACTTAACAAATATCTGTAGTTATACTAGGAGAGTAGATTGAAACAAAACTTTTTGGTGGGTGGTGGCGTGCGGGGGTGGGGGTTGAAATAGTAAAGATTACGATATCTCACAAACCAATTGCACCAGAAAAACAAAATTCGGTTTGGGTATAAAGCTTGATAAATAAAGATTGCTCAAAGTAAAATCTTTGAAGGGGGCGGGGGAGCATAGAAGTGGGGGGATAAGAATTTTTCAAAAATATCACTTTTCATATCTCAATAACAGTGTAAGATAGATGGTTCAAATTTTAACTAAAACTAGGCCCAATAGAACCCTAGTAGGGAAAAATAAATTTAAAGACGGGGGTGTAGAAGGTGAGGGTGGGGAAGGGTGAGAGGGAAAAAGTTCCGATGCTTATATCTTAAGAACTTGTTATGATATAAACCTTAAACTTCGTATTAAAATAGAACTATATTAGTGGCAGAGTGACAAAATGAAATTTTTTTTAGGGGTAGCATGGTGCAAGGGTGAGGGGTGTTTTTCCTAACTTTTGAACGGCTTATGCTAAGAAGTTGAAACTCGGTACATATATGTAAATCAACTAGAAAAGTAGTTCCGATAAAAAAAATTTCAATATTCATTGGGGTTCAGAAGGAAGGGGGGGCAGAAAAAAATTTCAGTATATATTAAATGCATATATTTTCACAATTTTCGTCATATCTACTTGATCTTTCGAAATATTGAATTCATTTTTATTCTACGGATTCTTCATAATACCTAGAATGTGTTTTCAAGATTTTTTGAAATTCGACCTCTAAGGGGGTGTAAAGTGGTTGTATACTTTTTCATAAATTCCACCATATCTCTTAGGTCTGATCAGATATCGAATATAGTTTCACTTCCCAGGCTTGTTTAATAATCACCTATTTTTAATTTTTTTTCTTTTCCAACCTCTAGACCGCATCCCGGAATATGACCCAATTATATAATTCATATATTACACTCTATTCTAACCGATTCCCGAACTTTTTGTTAGGTTTTCAGTCACATAGTAACATACACCGCATCCCCGAATTAAACACGTTCCGAACTTCTGCCGGAAAAATAATAAAGTTGCGTCCAGACTGTTGGCAGATTTTTTATATAATGAACTGTAGGTACACAGTTTGTTTTTAATCTTTTAAAATGTCTTAAATGTATATAGCAAACTCGTCGTGCGTATCCTTCGATCCGCTCGTCTGAAGTAGCCCTGTATTTGAAAGTCTTACACTAAGAAAATAAAAAAAAATCTGCCAATGGTCTGGGCGCAAGTTTATTATTTTTCTGGCTGAAGTTCGGAACGCGTTCAATTCTAAGATGCGTAATAGGGCGTAATATATGAATACCATGATTGAGTCATGCTCCGGGATGCGGTCTTGGGCAAAATAAAAAAAAATAAAAATAGGTGATTATTAAACCAGTCCGTGGAAGTGAAATGATATTCGATATGTGATCAGACCTAAGAGATATGGAAGAATTTATGAAAAAGTATGCATACAATCATTTTGCACTCCTCAGGGCTCAATTACTGCATTATTAATAATACAGTATTGTTATCGATTTTTAAAAAAAAAAAATTTGCTGCCCTCAAAATTTTTTTGTCCGCGTTTCATGACTAGTAGACGCGAAAAAAGCAATAAAAATTTTCACTCCGTCTGTACGCCGTACCCCGAACGCCGTACGCCGTACGCCGTACGCCGTACGCCGTACCCCGTACGCCGTACGTCGACCGCCCCAAAATCTTTGAAGGCTCGTAGCTCTCAAACCAGTGGAGCTATTAAATTAAAATTTTTTCTAAGAATAGACTTGGTGGACCCCTTGAATTGACATTATTTTCAGGGGAGGAGGTGTAAGGGGGAAGGCGGGGTAAGCGTTTTAGACGAAAAATTTAGGTTTCTAGATCTCAGGAACCGCTTGTGTTAGGAGGCTGAAACTTAGAATTTCTATAGAGCTTTGATAATGGACCCATTTGCAAAAAAAAAACAGATATGGGTGAAGGGGTGTGGGAGTGGAGGGGGAAGCAATGCGTCCGAAACGCAAAAAAGTCGAGATCGACACATTCTAAAATCCATATCTCCTAAACCGTTAATAGCAAGCAATTAAAACTTAACAAATATCTGTAGTTATACTAGGAGAAAAGATTGAAATAAAATTTTTGGGTGGGGGTAGTGACGTACGGGGGTGGGGGTTGAAATACTTAACATTACAATATCTCCCAAGCCAGTGGCACCAGAAAAACAAAATTCGGTTTGGATACAAAGCTTGATAAATAAAGATTGCTCAAAGTAAAATCTTTGAAGGGGACGGGGGAGTACGTAAGTGGAGGGGATAAGAATTTTTCAAAAATAACACGTTTCATATCTCAATAACAGTGTAAGATGGTTGCTTCAAATTTTTACCAGAAGTAGGCCTAATAGAACCCTAGTAGGGAAAAAAAGTTTGGGGGTGTGGGTGTAGAGGGTGAGGGTGGGGAAGGGTGAGAAAGAAAAAGTTTCGATGCTTATATCTTAAGAATCTTTAATGATAGGAAGCTGAAATTTAGTATTTAGATAGAGCTATAGTAGTGGCATGGTGGAAAAATAGAATTTTTTTTAGGGGTAGTATGGTACGGTGGTGGGGGGTGTTTTTCCTAGCTTTAGAACGGCTTATGCTGTTAAGTTGAAACCGGTACGTATATGTAAATTAACTGGAAAAGTAATTCTGATAAAAAAAAATTTGAATATTCATTGGCGTTCAGAAGGGGGGGGGCAAAAAAAAATATCGGTTAGTATAAAATGCATATATTTTCACGATTTTCGTCATATCTACTAGGTCTTTCGAAATATTGAGTTCATTTTTTTTCTACCGATTCTTCATGTGAATACCTAGAAAGCGTTTTCAAGATTTTTTGAAATTCGACCCCTAAGAGGGTGTAAACTGGTTGTATACTTTTTCATGAATTCCACCATGTTTCTCAGGTCTGATCAGATATCGAATATCTTTTCACTTCCTCAGGCTTGTTTAATAATCACCTATTTTAAAGCTTTGTTTTTTTCAACCTCTAGACCGCATCACGGAATATGACCCAATTATTTAATTCATATGTTACACCCTTTTCTAACCGCTTCCCGAACTTTTTGTTAGGTTTTCAGTCACATAGTAACATACACCGCATCCCCGAATTGAACGCGTTCTGAACTTCTGCCGGAAAAATAATACAGTTGCGCCCAGACTGTTGGCAGATTTTTTTCAAAGAATTTTGAAAACTCTTTCTAGGTATTCATATAAAGAATCCGTAGAGTAATAGTGAATTCCAAAGCTTGGAAGACCTAGTATATATGACGAAAAACGTGAAAATATATGCATTCTTTTTTGACTAAACATTTTTTTTTGCCCCTCTTTCGAACGCCAATGGATATTCGAATTTTTTTTTAATCCAAATTACTTTTCTAGTGTATTTAGATATACACACTGAGTTTCATAAGCATAAGCCGTTCCATAGTTAGGAAAAACACCCCTACCCCCGTACCATACTACCCCTATAAAAAATTATATTTTTTCAACATGCCACTACTATAGCTCTATCTAAATACAATTTTTTTTTGCCAATGGGTTCACTATGAAGTTCTATAGAAATTTCAAGTTTCAGCCTCCCAGCGTAAGCGGTTGCTGAGATCTAGAAGCCAAAATTTTTCGTCTAAAACCCTCCCCACTCCTCCCCCCTCATACCCACACCCCTCTAAAAGATACCAGTCGTAGAGGTTCACCCAAGCTGCCCACCATAAAAGTTTCACGATAATACCTCAACACGTTTGGGAGCTACGCGCCTTCAAACTATTTTGCGTACGTCGTACAGACAGTCATTTTTTTTTGCTTTTTTGGGGTCTACTAGTAAAAAAATACTAGTAAAAAAATACAAAATTTCAGGGTAGCATATTTTTTTTAAATTTCAGGTCGATCACAATACTTTATTATTAAAAAAAAATAAAGTAAAATTTGTGGTTTAGCGTACAATTAAAGTAAATTAAATACAGCTTTTAAAAGACCTACTTCCCCTGCCAATTTTTCGATTATTTCGGAATAGGGATCTTCTGGGTGGGGGACCTCGAATTCGGTGTACTTCATTTCGAATTCTTCGACCATTGGTAAAAATTGCCGTCTTACGTTTGCTCTGTATTACTCCCAGATAATGTCTTTCTTTTCTGCTGGCAGAGGTTCCACTCTCCTATTTAACAAAGTTGGGATCAATTTAAATTCCTTTATATTTTAACTACTCAATGTAGGACTTGTTCTTTGCTTGTACGCTTTGAAGATTTTGCAACTGGTTTTTGGGACACCTTTTAAATTATTCCACATAATTGACCGAAGCTGTGATAAATATTTCCTCATTGCACACATTTTAATTATTTTGTATTATGGGAGGAAAGAACTGAATAAAAGTTAACATTTCCTTTTCTGAAAATTTGAATTTAATTTTTTTAATAGTATCTTTGTCGTATCTTGTTGTTATTGAGAATCAAGAGTACCAAAATTGCTATCCAAGCAAACAGAACGCGACTCAGTGATATTTTATGTTTGTATGTACTATACATTATACGTCAAACTGTTAAAAAGGCTAGTAAATTTGGCGACAAATTACAAAATAGGCGCCAAATGTATATAGCCTAAGGCGCCCAGAAGGCTTAATCCGGCTCTGTAGGTTCCGGAAAAGTCGGAAAAGCAAAACAAAAAGAGCGGAATCATAAAGAATACCGCTGGTATTTCGCGGCTGTGTTGGTGGCCTTGTTCGTTCGGTTGATTGAAGGTTCTGAAAAACTCGGAAAAGCAAAACAAAAAAACAAAAACGGAATCACAAAGAAGAACACAAACTCGTGTAAGGTGTAGGTACTTAGCTCTAACGCATGTTCTGATCAAAGATCTGAGATTTGGTTTTCATCAGTTTTTAATTTAATAAAAAAGTGTTTTAACTTTTTTCGCTTCTCATATTATTATAAGCAGTAGCTGGCAATTTTGTCATACATTATACCTAAGTGCTGTTCCTTATTCTTTGCTTCGAGGTAAGAAATATTTTCACATTCTCTATCTAACCCTTCAGAGCTCGCGCATGTTCTTAAATGAGGCTATCAGCGCAACAGTGGCCTAACCCACAAAACCGTGAAAACTGAAAAAATTATTTTTCCAGAATCTATACTTGCATTCTGTTGTCATTAGATTAATATAAAAAATAGTTTTATATACTGCGGACAGATGGCAGAAAATCTTATTATTGAGGAGCATTGGTATAAAATGTTATGGAAAAAATAATGTATCTATCTCCAATAATTTTGCTGGTGGGTTAGGCCACTATTGCGCTGATAGCCTCAAATGTTCTCGTGTGTCGCAGTTGAACTCTCCTTACATCTATTACCAACAGAAATTTTAATATTCAATATTGCTTAAGTTATCAAAATTTATTAAAAAACATAACGCATTCACGATCGGCTGCAAGCCAATCGTATGATACTCTAGATGAAATACTGAACTCTGATTTATATTTTATTTGGAAATATATCAAAAGAATGAGGAGTGCACAAGCAATTATTACATGACCTTTTACTTACAGGTAGAAACTATTGTATAGTGGCTACTCGATTTTTAGATTTATAGTGAGTTCCATAAAGAAAGTTTGGACATTTTACAGAGTTTTTGCTTGGCAACTACCATGAAGGACTTATGTGAGATTTTGGATATTAATAGTTTCAGCTGCGACTATTATAAAATCAACGTATACAAAATTTCAAAGTCGTAACGTAAAGCGTTCTAAAGTTATCGTTCAATATTGGTAAACACGTGTTTTAAGGACTTTTGTATGACAGCCACCCGAAGGAGTCGACGGATGGCGCTAATTAATGAACTCCGTCTTGGTTTTGGTATAAAACTAATTCCTGTAAAGTTTTAAATTCCTGCTTTAACTCGTTCTGGAGTTATAGTGGATTCAGCAACAAGCATTCACTTTTGAAGGACTTTTCTAGCTGCTACACGAAGGACTCATTCGATTTGCATCATATTCGGAACTTTCGACTCAAACATTATAAGCCTTAAGTATGCAAAATTTCTAGTTCCTAACTTGAAGCATTCGAGCAATATTTGTGAAAACGTGTTTTAAGGACTCTTGTATGGGAGGTACCCGAAGGAGTAGAAGGATATCGCCCATTAACGAACTTAGTCTTACTTTTTCCATTTTACAAGTTGTGACAAAATTTTAACTTCCTAGGTCAACGCGTTCTTGAGTTATCGTGTGAACGGACGGACGGACAGACGGACGGAGAGCAAACGGATTTGTGGGTTTTGGCCAAAAATACACACAAAATAATATAAAATTTTTCCCGTCCGAGGCTCGGTTCTATGCGTTACAAACTTTTCGGGCTGGATTAAACTTATAATACTCTATATGTTCATCTAGAGTATAATAACATACAAAATTTTGCCACTGAAACTGATCGAAAATAAAATAAATAATCTTATCTATTCTTGAATTTTTTCGAATTCTTCTAACTTAGTAACTCTAAATCTTAAAGTTACTAAAGTCTCGTGTACACTAGCACTTTCGACATTTCTTTCCATAACGTTTACATTAGCAAATTGCAACAAAATTGCTCTAGGAATCTGCTGTAACAAGTGTTTTGCAAGTGGTTTTTACGTTTTTCACTTCAAAAATCTTGTAGTACTATTGTATGTTTATGAATATAAATAAACAATTAAATTAAACAATTAAACGTGGCGACAAATGCACCTCCTACGTCAAAGTCAAATCTGACTCAAAAAATATCATCAGAAGATCGATCAAAACTTTCTTGCGAGATTCGATCTTCACGCAAGCATGTTCATTTACTTACTAGAGCCCATAGTATATATTTTAATTTAATTTCTTCTTGTAATAATGTAACATTTGCAAATGGATGTAATTGACCGCTAGGAGTCAAAAAAGTATTTCTTTAGTTTTTAGACTCTAGATGAAATCTGAGGGCTTGAGTTTCTATCCAAAAGTTAGAAACGCATAGACCGGAGCCTCAAACAAGATAAAGTTATATATTGTTTCCTCTTGTCATGAGAAATTAAAAAAAAATTTAATTATAAGAAATGAGATATTTTTGTGTTTATATTACGAAGAAATTAAAAATAAAATAAAAAAAGATTTCGGGCATTTACTTTTGTCTATTTCAGACTGATAATGTCAAAAAAATCAATGTCGATGTATAACTTTTTTAAAAGAATGAGTGCACCAAGCCCAGATGAAACAAATAAAAAACAAATTCTTGATTCAGAGCAAACCATTGATGGTAGTAAGAAGCTAGACTCCCTCCAATCTGCGCAATCAGTTGATGCAATACCATCTACAAGTAAAAATGTAAAAGATAAAGTTCATTCAGAAGCATTACCTGAAGCATTACGTTTGTTGCAGCATGGACGTCATTGGTGGGGGAGCAGGGACGTCATTGGTGGGGGAGCAGGGAGGGCATTTGCCTCCCCCCCCCTGAATTTTGTATTTTCATATATTATATATAACATATACATATTTACATATAAAAATACATATATTCTTAACATCCTGCCCCCCCCCCCCCCTGGAAAAAACTGAAATGACGTTCCTGCATGGTACAGGAGATTACAAAAATTGAACAAACGATAGATTCTGTCTCTTTCTAGGAATACTCGAAAAATCTTATACATATATGTATGTACACGGTTCACCTTGTGGAGTATAGAATATAACTGCACTATTCCGAGGAAGTTTTGATGCTTCTACAAACCCATTTTTATAATTTATTATTTTCATAAAAAAGTCGGTAACCGATAGAAAGATTAAAAAAAATATGCTATCGTAAGTTTGTGTACCTATATTTTCACGTTTCAGAACCAGAAAACCCCACAATAGCAAATTAAAGAACATGTTTACCAACAATCTCAGGCAACTTTATCATTTTTGGAGGATAAAGTCCGAAAAATAGTTAAAGTCGGATGCGGCAAACGCCTGTGCTGCACTTTAAATGCCACATATGTTTTTAAGTCATAGTCCGAACGTGGTCAAAGTCGATATGTAACACTTGGTATTTCGCAGGGGACTTCTAGGGACCACCCACTCCTTCATCATCAATGGCGGTACAGCTAAATTCGAATACTGACCTCCAGTATACATAGTTTCCAGTCATCTCCATTAGCCGCGTACTTCAGTTTGAGAATCTTAAAAGTGTTCTTCTATCCGTATCAATTGAAACGTTTACGTGGCTCGTCTAGTGATCTATTGCCATTTGTTTTACTTTTTAAAATATATCTTGAAATTCTTCTGTCATCCATTATGCTCGAAGTGTAAGTATACGAGAACTATTCTACATCTCGTTGCTATACAGAATTTATCAGGTAGGGCCTTCTCTTGCTTGTCCTAGGATGCGTTGTAGGATTCTCAAATTTTTATATTGATTTTTCGAACGCTGGAGCTATTGTCCACGTTTGTGATCTATCCAACTGCATTCTTGTAAGTACAGAGCTTAATCTTTCAAAGTAAACAGAAGGAATAAGTTCCGTATGATTATTTAAATATTGGGAATACCGCATCATATTTGTATTATTTATTTGACACAGAACTTTTTTTAGCTGTACTCCTATACATTCTCCTAATTGTAATTGTTATGCCGGTTTTCCACCAAACGACAAAAAACAAAAAACTCAGCAAAAGCTCGTGCCGGAAAAAAAATCAGCCAACAGTCTGGGCGCAACTTTATTATTTTTCCGGCAGAAGTTCAGAACGCGTTCAATTCGGGATGCGGTGTATGTTACTATGTGACTGAAAACCTAACAAAAAGTTCGGGAAGCGGTTAGAATAGGGTGTAACATATGAATTATATAATTGGGTCATATTGCGAGATGCGGTCTAGAGGTTGAAAAAGACGAAACTTAAAAATTGGTGATTATTAAACAAGCCTGGGAAGTGAAACTATATTCGATATCTGATCAGACCTGAGAGATATGGTGGAGTTCATGAAAAAGTATACAACCACTTTACACCCTCTTAGGAGTCGAATTTCAAAAAATCTTGAAAACACTTTCTAGGTATTCACATGAAGAATCCGTAGAAAAAAAATGAACTCAATATTTCGAAAGACCTAGTAGATATGACGAGAATCCTGAAAATATATGCATTTTATATATGTTGTTATTTTTTTTTGCCCCCCCCAGCTTCTGAAAGCCAATAAATATTAGATTTTTTTTACCAGAATTACTTTTCTAGTGGATCTACAGATACGTACCGAGTTTCAACTTTCTAGCATAAGCCGTTCTAAAGTTAGGAAAAACACCACCCACCCCCGTACCATACTTCCACTAAAAAAAAACTACTATAGCTCTATCTAAATACCAAGTTTCAGCTGTATATCATTATAGATTCTTAAGATATAAGCATCGGAACTTTTTCTTTCTCACCCTTCCCCACCCTCACCCTCTACACTCCCACATTCAAATTTTTTTTCCCTAACAAGGTTCTATTAGGCCTACTTCTTTTAAAAATTTGAAGTATCCACCTTATACTGTTATTGAGATATGAAAAGTGTTATTTTTGAAAAATTCTTATCCCCTCCACTTCAATCTTTATTTATAAAGCCTTATACTCAAACCGAATTTTGTTTTTTTGGTGCAATTGGTTTGTGAGATATCGAAATCTAAAGTTTTTCATTCCCCACGTACCCCACGTACTCCACTACCCCCACCCAAAAATTTTGTTTCAATCTACTCTCCTAGTATAACTACAGATATTTGTTAAGTTTTAATTGCTTGCCTTAAACGGTTTAGGAAATATGGATTTTAGAATGTGTCTCTCTGCGATCTCGTTTCGGACGCATTACCTTCCCCTCCACTCCCACACCCCTTCACCCATATCATCAATTTTTTTGCAAATGGGTCCATTATCAAAGCTTTATAGAAATTCCAAGTTTTAGTCTCCTAATATAAGCGATTGCTGAGATCTAGAAACCAATTTTTTTTCTAAAATGCTTCTTTCACCTTCCCCCTCACACCTCTTTCCCTAAAAATAATGTCAATTCAAGGGGTCTACCCAGTCTATTCATAGAAAAATTTTTAATTTAATAGCTCCACTGGTTTGAGAGCTATGATCCTTCAAACGATTTTGCGTGGGGCGGTCGACGTACGGCGTACGGCGGACAGACAGGTTGAACATAATTACTGCTTTTTTCGTGTCAAATAGTCATGAAACGTGGAGAGAAAAAAAATTTTGAGGGCAGCAAATTTTTTTTTTAAAAATCGATAACAATACTGTATTGTAAATAATAAAGTAAAACAAGGCTTCGATTTTTCATATTTTTTTTACAAACTCGTGTTTTTTTCCACTGTTTCTGTTGTGTTTTTCGTGTCCCGACCAGAAGCGGTAACTTCAAAAGGTTTCGGTGTGTTTTTGAACTGAGTTTGCTCCCTGGAAACACTGAAGTTGTTTTTTTTTAGTTTGTGTTTTTCAGTTCGAGATAGAATAAGCTTTCCATGCGTCAAGTGAATTTTTTATTATTCTTTCCGGAATATAAGTGTGCTGTTTCTATTATTGATAGTGATAGAGCCTCTAACATTTATGTAAAAGCCGTGCAGTACATATTTTCCGCACGGAAGATTCGGTCATAATTCGGCTATTACATAATGTAACAACAACTGATCGTGACCTCACGTGTCTGGGAAACCTAGGCAATACTGTCCCAAACGATGAATCATCTGCCACTGCTGTCTCTGCTGGTCTAAACAACCAAGTTGCTTCTGTAGATAGTGATGAACTGAAGTTTCTAATTCAGGTTACCCAGAATCGGGACGAGAGGATAAGTTTTTTAAGTTAGCCAAATATGAATTGGTGGATGGATTAGTATCACGAACAGATATAGTTCCGGAAAACCACGACTATATGTCCCCTCCGATATGGAAGAAAATGTTATCAGATTGAAACACTTAGGAATAGACAAAACTTGTGATCAGATAATAAAAAAATTACTGGTTCCCTAACATGAGAGTGAAGGTTCATCGATTCATCAAAAACTGCATCAAATGTATAATGTATTCTGCACCCCCTCGGTCAAATGAACGCAATCTCTTTAAAATACCCAAGGAGCCAGTCCTTTTTGACACAGTCCATCTTGATCATTTCGGTCCACTTCCAGCTGTAAACTCAAAGCGAAAACATAATTGCATTGCTTGTTGTATATGGCTTTACAAAATTTATCAAACTAGGTATATCCCGTTAATTGTACTAGTACTCGAGAAGTCATCTGCTGTCTTGAGAAATATTTGGCTACTATAGCCGACCTCGTCGTATAATTACCGATAGGGGAACCAGCTTCACTTCTGCTGAATTTAGCAGTTATTTAACTAAATCAAACCTGTCACATGTAAAAGTTGCTGCTGCTTCCCCACAAACTAATGGACAGGTAGGAAGGGTTAATCGTGTAATAAAAGGGATGCTTAGTAAACTCAGCGTACCTATAAATCACGGAGACTGGTCCCATTTGATATCCAGAACCGAGTATGGTCTTAATAATGTTGTCCACAGTACTACAAAACAGACCCAAGTAAATTATAGTTCGGGGTAGAACAGCGGAGAGAGGTAACATATCAACTCACTGAATAACGAAGTGGAAAGTTCGGTGAAGAAACAAAACAATAAGCCTCCCTCACGATAAAGAAAACACAGAGCCACAACCTTCAATACTTCCAAAAGCATCATGTACAAGCAGTAGTTTTTAAAGAGGGCGATTATGTAGCTAATTAATAAAAATGTTGACACAACTACTGGAACCAATAAAAAGCTTATTCCAAATATCGAGGACCTTATCCTCACACATGAATTAACAGTTTAGACTAAAAGTAAATGTAAACGCAACTGGTGGTTTCGCTTGAAGCCTAAAGATGAGATGTATGAAAGCCTTTATCGCGGACGGCAAAGTGTCAGATCGGCCGAGTTGTAATGACAACTTTTAATAAATTCAAATGAAACGTTGAGGTAATTGTCGAAGCGCCAACAGATGGCGTTCTCGGCGGAAGAGCGAGACTAAGGCCGCGGTCCGAATTACGCTTTCTGCGCTTTTAGCACTCATACAACCGGTCCGAATTGCGCTAACGATGCATACGATTTGCATGGAGGGGTAATTTTCTAGCGCTTACACTACTCACGGTTTCGAGCATAGGCACTGTGAGTGCACTGTGTGCACACGACCGGTCCGAATTATATGCGTCGTAAGCGTGCATACAATTCGGACCGACTGTAAACACTGTTGGTAATGTAAGCACCGTGAGTATAATTCGGACCGCGTCCTAACAGTGGCGTGAGGTTGCGCAACAAGTGAAAAAAATCTGCCAACAATCTGGGCGTAACTTTATTATTTTTCCGGCAGAAGATAGGCACGCGTTCAATTCTGAAATGCGGTGTAGGCTACTATGTGACTGAAAACCTATCAAAAAGAACAAGATCATGGAAGTGAAAATCTGATTGGATCTGAGAGATATGGAATAATTTATGAAAAAGTACACAATCACTTTACACCCCCTTAGGGGTCAATTTTCAGAAAATCTTGAAAACACTTTCTTGGTATTCATATGGAGAATACATAGAATAAAATTAAATTCATTATTTGGGACGAGGTAGTAGATATATCGAAAACCGTGGGAAAATATGCATTCCATTTTCACAGATAATTTTTTTTGCCCCCCTTCTGAACGCCAATAGATATTCGTTTTTTTTATTCAAAATTATTTTTCTAGTTGATTTAGATATACACACCGAGTTTCAACATTGTAGCTTAAGCCGTTCTATATATAGGAAAAACACCTCCCACTTGTACCACACTACCCTTAGGGGTCGAATTTCAAAAAACCTTGAAAATACTTTCTAGGTATTCATACGAAGAATCCGTAGAATAAAAATGAATTCAATATTTGGAAAGACCTAGTAGATATGATGAAAATCGTGAAAATATATGCATTTTATATTTATTATATTTACAAATATTTTTTTTTGCCCCCCCCCCCTTCTGAACGCCAATGAATATTAAATTTTTTTTTATCACAATTACTTTTCTAGTTGATTTACATATACACACCGAGTTTCAACATTGTAGCTTAAGCCGTTCCATATATAGGAAAAACACCCCCACTTGTACCACACTACCCTTAGGGGTTGAATTTCAAAAAACCTTGAAAACACATTCTAGGTATTTATACGAAGAATCCGTAGAATAAAAATGAATTCAATATTTGGAAAGACCTAGTAGATATGACGAAAATCGTGAAAATACATGCATTTTATATTTATTATATTTACCAATAATTTTTTTGCCCCCCTTTCTAAACGCCAATGAATATTCAAATTTTTTTTTATCACAATTACTTTTCTCGTTGATTTACATATACACACCGAGTTTCAACTTTCTAGCATGAACCGTTTAATAGTTAGGAAAAACACCCCCTACCCCTGTAGCATACTACCCCTAAAATTTTTTTTATTTTTCCAACATTCCGCTACTATAGCTCTATCTAAATACCAAGTTTAAGGCTTATATCATTGCAGGTTCTCAAGATATAAGCATCAGAACTTTTTCCTTTTCACCTTCCCCCACCCTCCCCCTCTAGATCCACAACCCCAAATTTTTTTTCCCTACTAGGGTTTAATTAGCGCTACTTCTGGTAAAAATTCTAAGCATCTATCTTACACTGTTCTTGAGATATGAAATGTGTTTGATTTGAAAAATTCTCATCCCCTCCACTTCTATGCTCCACCTCCCACTTAAAAAATTTAACTTTGATCAATCTTTATTTGTCAACCTTTATACCCAAACCAAATTTTATTTTTCTAGAGCAATTGGTTCATGAAATATCGTAATATTAAGTTTTTCACCCCCCACCCCCATACACAACTTCCCCCACCTAAAATTTTTCTTCATTCTGTTCTCCTAGTATAACTACAAATATTTTTTAAGTTTGAATAGTGTGCCGTTAACGGTTTAGGAGATATGGATTTTAGAATGTGTCTATCTCGCCTTTTTTGGGTTTCGGACGCATTACATTTCCCCCCACTCCCACACCCCTTGATCAATATTGACAATTTTTCTGCAAATGGGTCTACTATCAGAGCTCTATAGAAATTCCAAGTTTCAGCTTCCTAACATTAGGGGTTACTGAGATCTGGAAACCAAAATTTTCGGTCTAAAACACTTCCCGCTCCTTCCCCCTCACACCCCACCCCTAAAAATTTGGTCACTTCAAGGCGCCTACCCCGTCTATTCGTTAAAAAAATTTGAATTTAATATCTCAAAGTGTTTGGCAGCTACGAGCCTCCAAACGATCTTGCGTACGGCGTACGGCGGACAGACGGACTGAAAATTTTTATTGCTTTTTTCGCGTCTACTAGTTATGAAACGTGAAAATAAAAATTTTGAGGGTAGCAAATTTTTTTTTTAAAAAAATCAATCACAATACTTAATTATTAAAATAATAAAGTAAAACAACAGAAAAGTGCTGCGCGTGTTGCTCCGCGAGATCTTAAAGAAATCAAATAAATCATTTAATCCGATATCGAAACGGTTGTGTTTTAATTCTAAAATTATAATAACTTGCTCAATTTGACTGCATAGTTCGCCTGGAACAAATTGAGATCAACAATATTCTGAATATTATTGAAACTATTGCAAACTTGTCGCAAGATCATACCGCAAATAATGTCCCCAAGATTCGAGAAAAACCATTAATTATTAAAAAACATTACTTAATTCATTTACTACACTTATGGCAGCAATACTGTACTTTCGCTGTACACGTGTTGCAGTCACGGCTATAAGCGACCCCTTTCTTATGAATGCGAATCATAACCAAGTTATTGATTATCAAAAATTACTGTAGTGTGCTAGCTGTACTTTCGCTGTACACGTGTTCGCTATCGAGTTGCAGTCACGGCTATAAGCGATTCCTTTCTTATGAATGCGAATTTATGATTATCAAAAATTAATGTAGTGTGCTAGCTGCGAGCCCTACCATTTTACGTTAGTGCGCTGCGTGATAATTCAACAAGAGGAAGCAATCGGTTAATATCACCAATTTATTGTTATTTTTCTACCTACGAATTTGCTGCGTATTAATTGAACCTCCTCCATTACCAACTTTAACATTAAGCGTGTTTTTGTGCTCCCTTTCCAGTACAGAGCGTGTCAGCAAAATGCGAAAAGAACAACAAAACGCAAAGTGAGAAGAACAATTACACCACCTCAAAAAGTATTGCAGCTATTCTGGCTCAAGCAAAGACCAGAGCTCAAAGCTCAAAGCAAAGACTATCCATAAGAAGACTGGACACTACGCAGTATCTTTCTTATAAAAATTTGACCTTGGTTTCTTTATTAAATTAGGTGAGGGAAGTAGATAGAAATAGCATGATATATGATTAAAAAAAAGACAAAAAGTGATAACGTGTCGCTTTCAAAAATGCAATGACATCCTTACAGAACGCCTATAAACAAATGACAAAAATTTATGTGCAGATACAGCTCAGCTGAGCTCTCATATTGTTCCTATAGATTCCTATGCTGGAACACTGGAGACTGGAACAGCGTTCTCTTATGTGCATTTTACAAAACGATGCACACAGATGCAAATGTATAGTCATTCATTTTTGCATCTTTCCGTACTCTTTTCTTCGTATGGGAATTTGAATAGGAATATGGAATTGAAACTGTTCATTCGGATTTCTTTCTTCCGCTTATGCAATGATTTTTTGTTTTTTTTACTCAAAAAATGCATATATAGTAAGTGTCCAGTCTTGTTATGGATAGTCTTTGCTCAAAGCTTCTATTCTGCTCTAGATAAAGTCTCAAAAAAACACGCCTATTACGAATATTAAAGCATTCAGCAATCACGAACGGAAACCAGGAGGCTTTTTGGAACTAGTGTTGATTAAACATCGATAGTATCGATAGTTTTGTACCATCGAAATAAACGATAGGTTTTAAAAGCTATCGATAAAGTAATTGGCATAAAGATAATTAACTGCATTACCCGTACGTCGTACCCATAGAGCTGTAACTAACGGAGATCGCAAGACGCCGTTACTGTATAAAGCACTTTGAACATTTTTGTATGGAGTGTTTCATGCCCGGTGGCAGTGAAATGCAAATAGTAGCGTACCATTTAAAGGTTGGGCTTTTTTTCTTTTCAATACCGGAGTATAACATAAGTAGTAGTAAGACATACACTTTTGTGGGGGCCAAAGTGTGCTACTACACTTTGAGCAGGTGCAAAGTGTGCTAGTCCCTAAGTAGTAAGACATACACTTTTGTGGGGGCCAAAGTGTGCTACTACACTTTGAGCAGGTGCAAAGTGTGCTAGTCCCTAAGTAGTAAGACATACACTTTTGTGGGGGCCAAAGTGTGCTACTACACTTTGAGCAGGTGCAAAGTGTGCTAGTCCCTAAGTAGTAAGACATACACTTTTGTGGAGGCCAAAGGGTGTGAGTTTTTGCTACGAGGTCCAAAGTGTGTGACTCCGGCGGCCGGCTTCTGTATGGGGAAAAAGGCTGAAAGTGTAGTGCGTTTGAGAAGCTGAAAGTGTGTGGCTTGTGGGCTGGCTGCTTGGGCATGGAATCATGGGCCTGGGTTGTGGAACTGAGCCGATTGGCTGGGAGCTGGATTTGGTATGAGATGACGTGATCGATGTGAAGAGTTTGAGGGTTTTTAACAAAGAAAACACATGATAATAGATGTCATTTCATTCTTTATTTATATGCATGAGTTTATTTTTTCAAAAATCGTACTTTTAGAAACCCACCGCGTGTTTCATCTATACCATCGAAGACGAAGTACTGATCTGAAGATTGGTTCAGTTCATCTATCTGGCGTTGTGTCTTCACCCTTTCCGAAAATCGGGGTGGTAAGAAGCAGAAGATGCCTTCGTCGAAATGGAGTGCCAGCCTTACTCCGTATTTCGTCTTCACCAGCCGAAACAGTTTAATGAGATATTCCTTCCCGATCTCGAGGGAGCTAGTGGGAATCATAGAGTCCCCATCACCCCCAACAGCGGAAGCTAATAATTCGAAAGTATTCTGAAAAAAATTACAAAAATAAAGTTATTGGCAAAAAAGTAAAACGGATAATATGAAACTTACCATATTTGACTATCAGACCTGTAAGGAGATTATGATTTTCCTCACGAGGAGCTCCGACTTATATACCCGGCGGAAGATAGGTAAAATAGTCAAGAATTGGGATTACACAATACGAGGTAATGAACTGAAAAGTCGAGACCAATAAATCTTTGGACTGATGGTAAAAGGAAAAGAAATAATCAGACTATCATTCTTTCCCTATAAATCAGAGAGTCTAACATTTGCAACAAAGTTGCTAAAAGACCGTGCTAAATATGCGTTTTCCTGAGTTCTGTATTATCTAGTTAGATGGTTGGATGGTATAATGGTATAATAACCAAAACGAATAATGATCAGTTTGTCATTCTTGCCATATAAATCAGTGAGTCTAACGTTTGCAACAAAATAGGTAAAGGCCTAGTTAAGTATGCACTTTTCATTCTAAACGGGCGAGTGGTGTTATAAATAGAAAATTTATTAGCTTGAGACATGCGTAGGCTACATGCGCATGGCGGATAATGTACTTCTGTAGAAAATAATCCTTTTCTTGGCAAGTATAGCATACTAGCTTGAATAATTAATGTGTGAGGTATAATGACCTGTTAGAAAGATTGCACTGGATAATATGCGAAATAGCCTTGAGAATCGGTATAAAAGTCGGAGAATTTTTGCATTACGTTCGTATATGCAAGATTATTGCATATGATGAAATAACTGTGTCGCACGTTTTGTAAATTCGTATTAAGAAGACAAAAAAGTGTACTGCAGGTATCTTTGTACTTTATTGTTATTGCTGTTATCTGTGTACTTTATTTTGATTTCTGATATTCTTGAATGGGTTGCGCGGCACTTCAGCGAGACAGTCGGGAAAAAGTGTGCATTGTAGGTCTTCTTTAATCTTTAAGATGTAGATTGCGAAATTTTTGTGATAATTATTTCGATGCGTTGTGTAAATCGGATGAGTATGTGGTGTAGTATAATGGACCTAAATGTGGGCATTTCATGATATTGGAGGGAATGAAACAAATTCTCAGTTTTTATTTTTTATTGTTTTTATTGAAATGAAAGTTCATGCAGATAACATTATTCTAGTCACATAATTGATTTTCTTAATTAAAATAGGTTTTAGTAGTTCCTCCATTTGTAAAATCCTACGTCGAAACCTGAGTCGGTCTAACACATTTTTTTGCCAAATACTCTGCCTACTACTTCTATATGCATACTCCCAGGCAATCATGTATTTGACCGAAACATGATCGGAAAAGTGGACATGTTTATCGTCCGTAGATGACATCGTAGAGGTTGATGAATTCAATCGCCAGCAAAAATATCAGAATTAACAGAGCAAATACTTGCATTACAGTAGAAAGTGATGGAAGGTAGGATTTGTATGATTTTTTAATCGGCTTGTCATATGGTCCGCAAACGTCCTTACCGCTAACAAACACACAATCTGGAGACAGGCGTAAATGTTCAGCTTCTACATCAGTTGGTGAAGAAGATGCGCTCATTATCAGAGAACAGAAGAAACACTTGACGTAATCCTTCAGGTTGATGTAAAAGAAGCCGCTTTTCACAAGTTTAAGCACTTTCCTCTCCTCTAGATCCAGATTCTTGAACGTTTTTAGACGATCGTATTCATGTCTTAAGTTCATCATGGCGACTGACAATCTGAATGTTACAGAACATCTTTTATATCAATCCAGGAGTTATGAGATGATGGGAAACCAAGCCATTTTACAAGCACGCGATCTTTTCTTCGTTTTAAAACCTTCTCTACGAGATATACATCGGGATGCTTGACCTTTGTCAATTCTGTCTCATAGAAGCCCCCCTGGATAATGTTGCCTTGATAATCCTCAATTGAATATGTCCGTGGCTGCGTTTTTCTTACTTGCTTTATCTTGAATATCTCTGTCGGCCAGTTCGGTGTGTAGCCTTTTTCAAAGACATGTTTATGCTTGCTTATTCGAACATGATTAGCTATTTTATATTTAGGTTTTGAAATAACCTTAACTTTCCTATAGAAGGAAGACAATAAATGAATCTCGTTTGATGTTTTGACATCTATAGGCCTCATTTTAATAGTACGGTGTTTTGTCTTGTTGTACTTAATAAGTAGCTTAGGCAATATATCGACCCAGTGATAATTTCCCTTCATGCTGAATTCTTTCCACATGATATTTTTCAATGTTCGATTAAACCTCTCGACAATGGAGGCTTTCAACGCACTGAATGTAGAGTAATGGTTTATCTCATAATGTTTCATCATCTGACGAAATACTTTGTTAAAAAACTCTGTACCGTCATCGGTTTGTAAGTTTCTAGGCACACGTCTTTGTTTGAAAATTTTTTCCATAGCCTTTGCTACAGCATCTGCACTCTTATTTTTAATGGGGAAAGCCCATGCATATTTAGAAAAGGTATCGATCACTGTCAAAAGAAACTTTAAACCTTGATTTTGAGATGAGAATGCACTCATGTCAACCAGATCCGCTAGCCATAAATCATCTATGCCCCTGATGGTAACCCGTCGACGAGTGAATCGTCTACGTGCGGGTCTGTGCAGCTCATTAACAACTTGTCGTCTACTCATCTTGCTAAAGTTATAAATATTCCTCACGGCATTATATAGAATATCGATATCAACTCAGAGACATGATACAATTTAGGCACCCATTCACAATGATGATTGCAGGCCCTTCCGGGTGTGGTAAAACAACCTTTATAGAAAATCTTCTTACGAGCGGTGCAATGATTCATCCGCAGGTGAAAAAAATCATGTGGTGTAATGCGGAGCAGCATGCTATACCTGCATTGAAGTCACTAAAAAATATAGAGTACTTAAGCTCAATTCCTGAAGAATTCCCAAACGATTCTAATGAGCCAATATTAATAGTGCTGGATGATATGATGCTAAATGCGTTTTCAAGACAAGTATGCGAACTGTTTACAAAGGGTTCCCATCATCGCAATCTTTCTGTTATTTTAGTAACACAGAATGTATTTCATCAAGGGAAATTTTGTCGTGATATATCGCTAAATTGTAAATACATGGTGTGTTTCAAAAATCCCCGCGACAAAAACCAATTTCATCATCTGGCTAAACAAATATATCCTGAAGACAGTTCCGAGCTTATGCGAATATATAAAGGAATTACGCAACGGCCACATAGTTATTTAATGGTCGACTTAACACAAGATATAAATGATATATTGAGATTTAGGACGGATATATTTAATAAAAAAATTTTAACGTGTTACTGTTCGACTGATAGTCTAAGAGAAGAGAATGGTGTGTCGAATGAAAAGATTGAAGGACAACAGGCATATGTTATACGTGCTTAAAAACGCCAGTCCTTGTCTGAGGAAAGCTATATTAAAGTCAGCCGATCCGGAGGTGATTAAAACTCTTTGTGAGGTCACTCTGAATACATTAAACGGGAATCATTCGCCTCACCGGAAAATATATTCTCAGCTTTGTAAATATAAAAAGAGCATGCGCAAGTTGGTAGATGCTAAACAGTCTGTGCCACGACAGCGTAAAGTGTTAATTCAAAACGGAGGATTTCTGCCAATACTCTTAGGAAGTGTTCTATCAGGAGTTATAGGATCGCTAATTGAAAAATATGCGTAGAGCCAATCATCTAAATAAAATGCTTCTGCTCCCCCCAGAAGTGTATGAAAATCTAAAAGATACGATTGAAGATACAAAGAGTCAAAGTTTGTTTGATAAAGCTATTAACAAGATATTGAGAAGTAAGAATACTGACGATAAAAACAAATGGTATCAATACCGGAACGAGCTTATAAAATTTTTTAATACACGACGCAGGAATAACATCTTTCTAGATATAAAGTCAAAAACTAATCCACTCTTTGATCAGTCAAACCGACGGCGTTATAGAAATATGCGTGACAATACTACTCAAACGAAAATCAAATTTAGCGATGAAAAATCAACACAATCTTCACCTATGCGGGGAGAGGAGATATTTGAATCAATGATAGATTTAACCCCACCAAAAGAAGAAATGACGTCCAGATTCAAGAGAAGACTATCGGCAAGTGGTATTGCAAAAACTCTTAAGCCACCACCAAAATTCTTGAAAAGAGTGAATGTAGAAGATCATGCGCCGGAAAAAGATTATAAGGTGATAACTGGTGATGACGGAATAACTCAATATACAGTTCCGTTTGACATGAGTGTTGACGAGCTGGATGAGGTTTTCAATAAAAATGATAGGGAGAGCGGTAATACTGGAGCCGATGTGCTAGTTGAAGATACAGCACATGGTGAAGAAAGTCAACAGGCTGAAGAAATCTTAAAGATGGAAACACAGCTTATATTAGGACGTGCGGCGATTAACCTTCCCATTAGACGAGTTACTAGACAGAGTGAAAGGCTTAGGAATAAGTCAGAGAGTAGTACGAACAGGCCTAAACCGAATTGGGATAGACTTTAAAATGCCTATGACAATAACAGATAAAGAGTTCTACATATGCCTGCTAAGCAACAGTTCTCTAGATACTGATCCGGAAAATACCCTATCCTCATTTGAGAATATACTACCCAGTACATGCAAGTTTGGCAGCGATTGGAGTGTTGGAATAACTGAAATCGCATTACCAAGACGAAAAATAGGGAAGAGTGTATCGGTTAGTCGGCCTAAACGTTCCACCCGATATAAAGATGAAGAAGGTGGACAGAGAAATAAGCGTTTTCGTCGCTCAGACAAATCGGAAAAGAAATCAGATCCTCATTCCAGAGAAATAAGGGTTTCATTATGGGGGCCTGATAACACGAAATTAATTCTGATATCGATTTACAAAAGTTGTGCTATGCGGGCAACGAAATTAATTTCTCGACGTTCTTAACATCATTTTTAACGGCGTTCCAGCCTAAATACAAAAAACCATACATGACATATATTAAACAGGATATTTACAGACGTATTAAAAATGATAAGGACCGTGGGGATATCCCTGATAATAGTGAAAAAAAAATAGCCGGAGAGTTTTGTTTACATATTTACCAATGGGAGAAAGTTGCGGTAAAGGTTTATTTGGAGATGGGTGCACATTTCAGATCATGGGTAACCTTTTTTAATTACATAATCGGACAGATTCCGAGATCGCGCAGAAAACACGATGCATTACTAGAAATGATTGATGATTTTATATTGCCTGAGGTACCAGGAGATCGTCATAAAGTTCCACCCCCAACATCTCATACATTTCATCTAAAAGATCACGGTGTGGTGCTTAAACTGAAACTACCGATTACATATCCGATTAACGTTTCAGACTTCATTGCTTTATTATTGAGTGGTATAGAATACGATAAGGATATCCTTACGGAAAAGGCTAAATCTTTACACATACCCGAAGATATGGCAAAAAAGCAGATATTTAACGATGTGCTGGCGTCAATTCGACAATCAATAAAAGATGCCGCGAAAGAAGTAGCCGCAGATATATTACCTGACACTTGGGTTACGTTAGAAGGAACAGCTCTAAAAATACCTTATAGAGAAGCTGACGGCACTACAGACACAACATCGGTAACAGTTGATCTGAGTACATCCGACAAAATTGGTGACTTCTTCGTAGAGACATTTTTAAAAACACCAGTTGATAAACGTGATCCAGAATTGATTGACGAGACAATAAAGGAATCAAAAGCAATTACGACTATTATCAAGGAAAAGGGAACACCTAGTCCTGAAGCAGAAAAGGCAACCCCCCCTATAACATCTGATTCTGAGACACGAAAGCTAACTCCTCCGAAAACATCTGATAGCGAGGCAGATGAGGCACCCTTGCCGAAAAGATCTTACAGACCTACAGACGAATGTAACGAATTCAACTTAATTCATGTTTACACGGATATTATTAGACCTAGAATTATAGGATGCAAATTGGTGCGGAATCTTCGAGTGATCCCTCTTGAAGAGTGTGACAGTGTTTTCAGATTTGATCACGTAGAGTACTGTCCACTGGAGAAGACCTTTATCGAAAGCATCTCTATAAAAATTACAGACCAGCAAGGTAAATTAGTTAACTTTGAATCGTCTTTTACGCCTACCTATATAATGCTCCACTTCAGACGGATATAAGAAAGCTATAAATATTTTTATGTTACTAGTTTTTCATGGTCATGCTACCATTGAAGCTATTAAATGTTAAGAGTTTGTTGTTCTTTCCAGTGTCAGTGGAGTGAAGCTCCAATACGAAATCCCCGACTGTTGATTGACCGTAGTACTTGACGAATTTTTGGAAAGAACTTTTCACTGGAGAGGCCAGTTTATCATAAGATTTTGTGTTGGACTAGGTCCGAAGGAGCTGTTTCGTCATCGGAATGCAGAAGACTCTTCAGAGGGTGTATTCTAGCCAACTTCCGAAACACCCTGACAGCTGGTGGAATTGCTGAGGCAAATTCTATATAGCCACATCGTAATCCAAGTTCATTTCCACGAATAATGTAATCGGGAACTCGCCGGACATCTACCTTATACTAAAGGCGGGACGTATATGGCTATGAAATGGTTGTAACCTTGGATAACCATATGGCTATGAATCTTGAAAATCTGTTGTTAAGTCCGGGGCCCAGTGGGTCCAACGCAAAACTTATTTTTACCAATACTTTTATGTTACTAGTTTTTCATGGTCATGCTACCATTGAAGCTATTAAATGTTAAGAGTTTGTTGTTCTTTCCAGTGTCAGTGGAGTGAAGCTCCAATACGAAATCCCCGACTGTTGATTGACCGTAGTACTTGACGAATTTTTGGAAAGAACTTTTCACTGGAGAGGCCAGTTTATCATAAGATTTTGTGTTGGACTAGGTCCGAAGGAGCTGTTTCGTCATCGGAATGCAGAAGACTCTTCAGAGGGTGTATTCTAGCCAACTTCCGAAACACCCTGACAGCTGGTGGAATTGCTGAGGCAAATTCTATATAGCCACATCGTAATCCAAGTTCATTTCCACGAATAATGTAATCGGGAACTCGCCGGACATCTACCTTATACTAAAGGCGGGACGTATATGGCTATGAAATGGTTGTAACCTTGGATAACCATATGGCTATGAATCTTGAAAATCTGTTGTTAAGTCCGGGGCCCAGTGGGTCCAACGCAAAACTTATTTTTACCAATACTTTTATGTTACTAGTTTGACTGACACTGGAAAGAACAACAAACTCTTAACAAGCTATAAATATTCACATACTACAGATAGCTGCATAGTGCTAATACACATTTTATGTGGCATGCTTGTTTAATGAGATGAATGCGCACTACACACGGTATTACCTTATACAGAGTGGGGGTAAATTATCCGATATAGGAGAACTGGATCGATCGCCTCTTGTGTACCAGCGTGGGAGAGGAATTGGAAGTTTTTTTAGCGGCCTGATACGCTATTTACAACCGATATTTTCATCAGGAGCAAAGGCTGTAGGAAAACAGGTTATTAACACAGGAAATTCAATCTTTCAAGAAGTCGGGAGTAAGCCTATCAAGCAGATTTTGAAGGAGCAGGGAAAAACTGCACTACATGAGCTAGTTCAAAAAGGTATAAATAAAATGTTTGATGCTATGGACGGCAGAGGGAATCGAATGCCTATAAAAAGAGTTAATCCGTACACAAGCATGCAGACAAGAAGTTCAGCTAAATGCAAAAGACGTACTAAAGTAAGGAAATCGACGTCTTCGATCAGAAAAAAGAAAACTGTGAAAAAGCGTCGTAATTTGAAAAAACGTGTGTTGGATATATTTGATAGATAATTCGATGGCGATGCTTAAAGAATGTATGAATTCTGAATTGGACCTTTTTGCCTCACTACCAGTTCAGAGTAATATTTTAAAAACTGAAGAAGTTGCTTACAAACCTATAGCATCCCTAGATAACTCTTCCGTACTAGAGTTTGTTTCTCTCGGCCACGGCGACAGATAGCGTGATTTATCCAGCATCTACTTACGGTTAAAAGTACAACTCATTAAATTTAAAGATGGCAAGGAAGAAACCTTCACTGAGAAAGATACTGGAGGTGATCCATTCGGCGTAGTTAACAATTTGATGCACTCCTTATTCAAACAATGTACAGTGCAGTTAAATGGCAAGAATATAGCTCAAACTGACAATAACTACCATTATAGGTCCTATATTGAAAATTTGCTAAATTATGGAAAGGATGCCGCATCCACTCACCTAGAATCAGTGTGCTGGTTTCTGGATGAAGGTGAAATGGAGATGATTGCAGGAGGAAGGGGTGGAATAAGTAAAGCCAATGAAGGTTATCTTAAGAGAGTCTCGATGTTTGAAAAAGGCGCCATAGTGGAACTGATGGGAACGATCCATAGCGATCTGCTTAATCAGGATAAACTATTAATAAATGGCGTTGATTTGCGCTTAATACTTTCATTGGAGAAGCCCGAATTCTATCTTTATTCTAAGGTAGATGATCTTAATCCACGTATTAAAATACTAGAAGCAACAATGTTTATGAATCATGTAACCGTCAACCCAGGAATACTATTAGCACATGAGAATGTACTTCAGCGCTCAAATACCATGTATCCGTACAAACGAGTCGAGGTGAAAACATACACACTTCCTGCTAACACTTTTACGCTATCTCTGGATAACGTAGTGATCGGCCAAATACCGAATTTGCTGGTTTTTGCCATGGTTGATAACGACTCATACAATGGAAATCGTACGAAGAATTCGTATAACTTCAAACATAACAACATAACAAACTTCAACTTGTCAGTAAATGGTGTTCAAGTTCCAAATCAGCCTCTGGAATTTGATTATTCAAAAGCTAATCCTTTAAGTACTAGAGGATATCTCACCCTCTTCAAAGGCACCGGAATAAATTACTTCGATAAAGGTCATCAGATATCGAAAAAATTCTTCGACGATGGGTGCTTCATGTTAGCCTTTGATTTAACAGCGAATAACTTATACAACTCAGGTTGTGGCAACCAGTTAAACCAAGGAGTGGCGCGAATTGAAGGTCGATTCAAGGAGTCTCTAAAGAACAGTGTCAGCTGCATTGTATACACAGAATATGACAGTAATATCGAGATAGATAAGAACCGAAATGTATACACAAGTTTCTAAAAAAGTATATATACAGCTTGATAAGGGGTGTATTAGCATAGTATCCAACTAGGTACAAAAAGGAAAACATGACAAATTGCCTGGTAAATGTTGAGTATCTATCAGAAGGCCATTTAACCTTCTTTAAGAAAATATCACTTACAGGTTTCGAGGCACAGAATAAGCTCTACTCAAAAGAAATTATATATAAATATCCAACGTCTTTGGCAACTTCTACAGATCAGACAGGAGTATGTGGAAACTTAGAGCTCAAACGCCTAGATGAAGAACTTATCAGAACACTGGCAAAATTTTCAACAGTTTTTGCTAATGGTGAATCATCAAAAGAATTCTTACAAAGTTACGTGACTTCTCATACACAGATCATAAACCTTGAAAACTTAATTTCAAAAGCCCAGGAATGAACACGATTGAACTTGCCCAGATTCTGAAAACAAATAGCGTCACTAGAAACTTGTTCAAAGGCGTCTTCCCATGTGATCATCTGCCCAGTAAAATAAAAAGACCCGCATACGTTATAGCGAACACTGACCCTTCTCATAAAAGTGGCACGCATTGGATTGCTTTCTATCTACCCAGGAACGGACCTGTAGAATACTTCGACTCTTTTGGAAGATATCCGACAAATAAATACTTTAAAAAATTTTTACATGGCCACTCAGAAATGTTTATAAATAGTAAAAAGAGAATACAGGGTCTGTTTTCATCGACCTGTGGTAAATACTGTTGTGTATACGTATATTCCCGCTGCAAGGGGAAGAGTCTAAAGTTTTTTCTTAAACAGTTCTCATCAAAAGAGTTTTCACATAATGACGCTAAGATCGTTAATTTATACCATCATATATTTTCATCGGATACTACACAGAACGGAGGGATTTGTCACAACCAGTATTGTAAATCAGAGGCTGAGAGTATAAAAGCAGCAGGTTGAAACAGTCGTGTTTCAGTTTTTATTGTGAAATCTTCAGTTCAATATGTCTACGATTCCTACAAAAAAAGTGCGTTCCGCGGATCTTACAAAAAAAGTGCGTGCCGCGGATCTTGGGATCCCTTTCAAAGGAAAAAAATCAGCACCCTCCGACAAAAAAGTTAATGAGAAGATTAGCAAAAAGAAAAGATCAGAGGTTCCGGGTGAAAGAAGAGAAGAGTACAGAATACCTGTAGGAGAAGGCAGCATTAAATTGAAACATCTCGAACTGTGCTGTTTGTTTGAAATGATGGATTTCTTTAATATCGTTATGTTTCATAACAACAGCGCTCATGAAAGTGTGAGGGAGTATTTCAACCAATACACGACTAGATGCAAGGCGAAGGATGTGCTAAAATTATCCAATGACGACTTTTTTATACCATCACGAAGTTCATATGTACATTTAAACTATTCTAGACTTTTTTATGAAATCCCCTGGCTTTGCAGTGCCAATATTCTGTTCAATATAACAATCGGTTAATAAAAATTTTTTAAGAAAAAAAGCTTCTTGTTTTTTATTTTTATATGTAAACTTTATTCATTAGCATAAAAATATATAAATGTTTACACAATTTTGTACCGCACAGCGTCTAGGTTGGACTTCATTATGACTTTTACAGATGGTCTGGAAGTGCTGAAGATCAGTTAATTTCGGAATGGCAAGCTGTATTATTTCTGCATCTGGCAAGTATCTTCTGATGAAGTTCTCTTTCACAATGCCCTTTACGTAAATAATGGAGTCCGTAAAGTCTTTCAGGATATCAGGTAGAGTGTTATAATATGCCTCGCCATCATTCCAGTGTAGACCGTTGATATTCTCTCGTTCATACTTCTGTTGCTGATCTGCTTTTACGCTCAATTCCTGATAGGGATGCGGAGGTAAGAAGTGATAGAGCGCTGGGCATAACGTACCAAAAGGTAGTGTGGCAAGCTCTTTTGCAAAGTACTGACCAGAATTCCCTGTGACAAACTGGATATCTAAAATAAATCTACTCATGTTGCCTGTAAGACACAATGTCGTTAAGTGAAAGACGATTTGTTTATGCCCATTTTATATATTTTCCAAAATATCATTCTACAACTTATGTCTAATTATATATTTCAAATTAGCATAATTTATACTAGCACGCATTCTTAAAGTAAAATCTTAATATTAAGCATGCTAACTTATATCTAAATATATATTTCAAATTTTATACTAGTGTGTATTCTTAAAGTAAAATCTTAATATTTAGCTTGCTAGCTTAATTTTTTTTAAACCATAAATGTATGAACAATGATCTTCAACGACAACCCTTTTATTAAAAGTGAATTGCAGGTGTTTCTTTTCCACGGTGCTAATAACAGTCCCAGGATGCTTACGCTTGATCTTTCGCTCATTCGTTACACAAACTGCGTCGCCCCCATTGGTACCCAAAACCATAGATTTCAGACATTTGAAATTCACCTTTTTGGAATTTATATAATTGAGCGTTATCCCTTTACACTTTGTAACATACTCGACCTGATCCCCTATTTCGATTTTTAGACTGTAAGTTTTAGGACTGGTACTTACATATTCTGAAATAATTGCATCAGGACCAAAGCTTTCAATTTCGTTTGTTAAATCCCCCAGAAAGTTTGAAATTGTAAAGGGGATAGAAGATGCCTTATCATCTACAAAAACCATACTATCAGTATCACAATAAAGTATCTTTGTACCGACCTTTTCTAATGTCTCGAAGAGCTTAAGTCTGGCGAACGCTGTCGTATAGGCTGCTATTGGTGTGTTTACATGTGGCAACATATTTAAATTCTCTTCTATATTTCTCCATGTATTCCACAGGATGTATTGAGATATTGGTAAGAACGAGCAGATTTCTATACCCGGAGCGTGTAAAAAATCGTTAAAGTCTTTGAAATTGTCTACCACTTTTGTGTTGGTACGGTTTTCCCTCTGAGCGAATTTACCCCAAAAAGAATTTAGACAGATTTTTGCGGTGTTACGCCTACCCGAATTCGTCTGGATTTCATTTTTGTCCAAGACAACGTCCTCCTTTATCTGATATGACTTTAAAATCATCTTTTTCCGCATCTGTCGTACATTCGCTCCCCCAACCGCTAGCCTCCTGTTTAATCTTTAGAAATGTGTTTACGTATTCCGTAAATAAGCCTCCTGTCTTTGTAACGGGGTCGTATACAGTATGATTATATTTCCAAACCTCATGCACGATTTTAATCTCATAACCTTTCTTTACAGCTAAGGCTACTTCGGGTATAACCCATGTACCAGTAATTTCCCGGTCACCATCATTATGTTGACATCTTGTTACTCTATTTTTAGATGCGCAAGTTCTACAAAGTGCAAAATACAGTTTAAGGTTATTTTTGAAAGGTAATACAGGCAGGAATAAATCATTTGGCGGCAATATGGTACAGGTAATAAAACCGTGCATTGATAGTATTTCTGATTTTGTAGGCAGGTTCTCGTTCCTGTATATTTCCGGATGACCAATGGGGTATGGTGCATATTTATTAATGTACGGATACAGACTTGTAAAGTCCAAATATCTAATTAATTCATTCTCTCTAGTTTTATGATATAGTCTAAACACCTCAGTACGACCTCCAAAAATAGCATCACGAGGGTTCAGGGGTGCCTTGATATTTATAGTAAGCTTTTCTAACTTCTTTTTCTCTTCGGGATTTGCCTTTAAAAAATTGTTGAACACACATTCCCAGATATGTATTAACTTATACCCACTACGTCTAATCATTTCCATTCTTCTAAGTGTAGCCTCATTCCTTTGCGCTAAATTTTCGCGGCCACCTGTATTAGTATATACATCCTGCACTCTGTAACAGGTTGTACAACCATGGTGAAAGCATCCAAAGAATTCGTAAACAGTGTTTGTCTTTGGATTGAAGCCATCTACATACATGCCGCCTTTCTCTAACTTCACCTCGCCCTTATTGTTAGCCGATAAAATCTCGTCCTGTATTTTGCACGACTCCCAAGCAAGCCATTTAGAGGCGATTAGCGATTGATTTTGAGATTTATAGTATCCATTTTTAGGCATTATGCCTATAGTATTCGCCTTCAGATAGTTTTTTCGAAAAACAAGCATACATGCTGAGGCTATAGTTAAGGCTTCTGTAAAAGGATTTACATTAGTAATGCTTAAAAATTCTCTCATGAATCGAAGGCATCCTAACCCCTAATCCCTGTAGCATTTGTGTTATACCACTTAAAGAACTTGTCTTTTTCTCCCCCCGCATTGTAGTATAGCCATATAATGCAGGTGTTGGGTATGCACCTACATAGTCAATATTTTCCATTGTATTAAAGAAAAACGGATAATAACCCTTTACATGATCTTTAATTTCAAAAACCTTAGGAAAATGTGATAGCGGGAATGCCAAATAATTTAATGAGTCTATAAAAGATACCCTTCCGCAGGTTAACTTCATTATCTTAGTGCCATTCATTATAGGTTCGATTTTCATCTTTCTGCTCATTAACTCAGAAATTATAAAATGACAATCATAGCCTTGCGAATTGTGAGCTATACAATAAACGTTTGAAATAGAAACTCGAGTACTGAAACAGTAATTTAAAAACTCTGCTACGACACTCTTATTCTCGTGATATTCAAAAATATGCTCCCTCACACCACAAACACTGCATTCCTCCCTTATGTCAGGATTTTCATAGCAGTTATAGCAGACCTGCTGTGCAACAATCAAGTTGACAATATGGAGGAAGGAGTTATCATCGTAGGAAGTATCCTGAGTACTTTCACAATCAAAGAATATTATCATAAATCTCTTATCAATCCCTTTCTTCGGAGGTTTAATATAACAGAGATGATCTGACGGCACAATTTTCCAGCAAATTTGGCATAGGAATTCGTTGCATGTGTGACTACCATCTCGTCTTCTATCGATAACTATGAACTTGCCGCACTAATCGCATATTCTGAGACTTTCACACACGTTCTTTTTCTCATATTTATTTCTTAAATGATTCTCAAAACAATTGTCGCCTCTGAACACACGATTACATTCTTTGCATTCCCTAACTTCTTCTACAAACGGACATGGCGGAGAGGATAGACAGTATGTACATTTTTCAGCACATTTATGTTGCTTCACGTACAATGTCCTATCGCAAAGAGTGCATGCATACGGTCTGTTGAAAAAACCGGTAAGTGACTTTATCACATAAAAGTGCTCCAACTCTTTCGAATAGTAGAAGTATAATTTTTTTAGGGAGTTGTGCTCGTACGAGGGCCTAAACATAAAAGATTCTGGCTTTTTCATATCATTAAAAACGACAATTTGATACTCCCTCAAAATTTTTTGAAATTTGTAATGATCTGCCTGAATACACCCTTTCTTACCCACCACAACCTTTGCTTCTTTACATAACTTCTTCGTCAATCTATCTAGAGTTTTAACAATCGAGACTTGACTTTTTCCCTTGATTCTTCCCGAGATCATCTCAATAGCATAACATAAGCTTCGTGGGAGACAATTAAAATCACCGTCCTTACCAACATCCACCACACTATACTTCCTAGCCAGAATCTCCCTTTCTGTGGAATTCACGGCATCCACCCTCCCCCCGATGAAGGGGAAATTTATAATATCCGCTTTTATTTGCATAGCCCCATCTGAGAGAAAAGTGCTGTTGGACTGATTGACATTAGAAATAAGTTGAATAATGGTAGCGCCACTCACCTCACTTACAGGTCTTAAACTACACCAAATGGGCTTGACGTCAGGATAATCTTGAGGTTCAATCGATAAACTAATTTTACTTCCTTGTACTGAACCGGCGACTAACTCTTTTACCACCCTATCAAACATCTTCTCCAGCTCTTTGACAGGGTCTTCAACGTTCTCTCTGAAATCCTTTAGTCTGAAGACCATCTTAACACCCTCGAGATTAAACTTTTTAAAAAAGGTCTTTTGCTTAGATAAAATCTCTATTTCACTATCTGACCCTCCGCCAGTTTGGTTTAAACCATTTTCCTGATTCTCTTCGTGCATATTTTCAAAAAATGCGCCTGATCTGTTGGCAATCGATCTCTCGCAAAAAAGGCTATTTTGATCTATCTGTTCCAAAGGTGTGCTATTAGCACCCCCCGCATTTTTGAGAGAAGAAACAACTTCTTTTAAACCCCCATCCGTAAAGGGAACACCATGTTCCGAAGGTGTGTTATTAGCTCCCCCCGCATTTTTGATAAAAGAAACATCTTCTTTCAATCCTCCATCCGTAAAGGGAACACCATGTTCCGAAGGCGTGTTATTAGCTCCCCCCGCATTTTTGAGAAAAGAAAGAGCTTCTTTCATTCCTCCATCCGTAAAGGGAACACCATGCAATTCTGAGAAGCTGGTTAACAGCTCTAAGAACCGGTATTTTTCCGGCAGTTCGAAATATATTTTTTTTTCTTTAAGATCCTTAACTAAGATACTTAAACTAGACAGAAATATATTATATCCTAGACTTAAGGAGCTACTTAAATAATTTATCGCACTTATTATCTATTAGTGTACTAAGTATAGTATATAGGCGGGTTCTGGATACAAGGGACTTGGACTCAACTGAAAAGGATTATTAATGAAGTTGTATGGCACTGATAAGGAATTGATAAGATGTAAGTACAGACTGTATATTTTTGTAGGATAACAAGATCGCATTATTCATTTTTTAAAATTATTATCTTAATAATGTACTAATGTAAATATATATCTTTAACTTTTTTCTTGTATTACACATCCCTTTAACGGGTTACAAATTTTGCATGGTGCAGCATGCCAACTTAAACTAATTGGAGAGATCCTCAATCCTCTCCTCCTCCTCGACGCCTTGCTTGCAGGCCTGATGGCTGACGGTCCCGGCTTCAAATTATCCCGAACTGCATCAGAAGCGAAATGCGCTTTCCTCAACACCGTGCTTGCAGGCCTGATGGCTGACGGTCCCGGTTTCAAATTATCCCGAACTGCATCAGAAGCGAAATGCGCTTTCCTCAACACCGTGCTTGCAGGCCTGATGGCAGACGGTCCCGGTTTCAAATTATCCCGAACTGCATCAGAAGCGAAATGCGCCTGTTTTTTTCCCTCAAGCACCTCCGATATTCTTCTGATATCGTTGCATATTCTTAGAAGGGCCGTATGCACTTCTATTTCTCCCTGCAAACTGAAAATTTTTCTATTAAGATTTAAAGGTTGAGATTAATTTTATTTCAAAAACAAGCCTTACCTGACCATAAAATTGGTTATCACTTTGAGCTGCTCTTAACACCTCAGGGTACAAGTCCGGATGCTAATGTTCTCTAGCCTCCTGAAACTCCGACTTTTATACCGATTCTCAAGGCTATTTCGCATATTATCCAGTGCAATCTTTCTAACAGGTCATTATACCTCACACATTAATTATTCAAGCTAGTATGCTATACTTGCCAAGAAAAGGATTATTTTCTACAGAAGTACATTATCCGCCATGCGCATGTAGCCTACGCATGTCTCAAGCTAATAAATTTTCTATTTATAACACCACTCGCCCGTTTAGAATGAAAAGTGCATACTTAACTAGGCCTTTACCTATTTTGTTGCAAACGTTAGACTCACTGATTTATATGGCAAGAATGACAAACTGATCATTATTCGTTTTGGTTATTATACCATTATACCATCCAACCATCTAACTAGATAATACAGAACTCAGGAAAACGCATATTTAGCACGGTCTTTTAGCAACTTTGTTGCAAATGTTAGACTCTCTGATTTATAGGGAAAGAATGATAGTCTGATTATTTCTTTTCCTTTTACCATCAGTCCAAAGATTTATTGGTCTCGACTTTTCAGTTCATTACCTCGTATTGTGTAATCCCAATTCTTGACTATTTTACCTATCTTCCGCCGGGTATATAAGTCGGAGCTCCTCGTGAGGAAAATCATAATCTCCTTACAGGTCTGATAGTCAAATATGGTAAGTTTCATATTATCCGTTTTACTTTTTTGCCAATAACTTTATTTTTGTAATTTTTTTCAGAATACTTTCGAATTATTAGCTTCCGCTGTTGGGGGTGATGGGGACTCTATGATTCCCACTAGCTCCCTCGAGATCGGGAAGGAATATCTCATTAAACTGTTTCGGCTGGTGAAGACGAAATACGGAGTAAGGCTGGCACTCCATTTCGACGAAGGCATCTTCTGCTTCTTACCACCCCGATTTTCGGAAAGGGTGAAGACACAACGCCAGATAGATGAACTGAACCAATCTTCAGATCAGTACTTCGTCTTCGATGGTATAGATGAAACACGCGGTGGGTTTCTAAAAGTACGATTTTTGAAAAAATAAACTCATGCATATAAATAAAGAATGAAATGACATCTATTATCATGTGTTTTCTTTGTTAAAAACTCTCAAACTCTTCACATCGATCACGTCATCTCATACCAAATCCAGCTCCCAGCCAATCGGCTCAGTTCCACAACCCAGGCCCATGATTCCATGCCCAAGCAGCCAGCCCACAAGCCACACACTTTCAGCTTCTCAAACGCACTACACTTTCAGCCTTTTTCCCCATACAGAAGCCGGCCGCCGGAGTCACACACTTTGGACCTCGTAGCAAAAACTCACACCCTTTGGCCTCCACAAAAGTGTATGTCTTACTACTTAGGGACTAGCACACTTTGCACCTGCTCAAAGTGTAGTAGCACACTTTGGCCCCCACAAAAGTGTATGTCTTACTACTTAGGGACTAGCACACTTTGCACCTGCTCAAAGTGTAGTAGCACACTTTGGCCCCCACAAAAGTGTATGTCTTACTACTTAAGGACTAGCACACTTTGCACCTGCTCAAAGTGTAGTAGCACACTTTGGCCCCCACAAAAGTGTATGTCTTACTACTAACATACGTTGAGTCAGATGCTGATAGTAGCATAGTGAATATCGCCGGTCCTTTGCGAGAAATCGTCCGGCTTCAAAGTAGTCGCTGCACGCTGTCTCCACTACATATAGCTCTATGGTCGTACCCATCCATCCGCTTAAGGGCCAAAGACATGAATGCAAAAACAGATAAATGTCTGCTTTTGCAATGAGTGTGTCGATGATTTCAGATTGCGTAAAAAAAAGTCTTCTACTTTTATTTTCTAAGCATTTACAACGAAATGGAGACAGAGCATGTATGTGGAATTGTAAACAGATTCTAGTATATTTCACCTGTTACTTATTATTGTAAACAATGTACATATCATGTAACGTAACTAACTTCAAAGCCTTAAATTGTATAAGCAAACTGTTTCCGGTAAAAATGGCTATAACGGAAACTGAGACGACAGGGCCTCTCTCACTCCTCACGGCCAACGACGGAAGACGACTCGTATATTTTTATTATATTTTTATATTCTTACATTTTTATATTATACTTCTACAGTGCAACCCGGTTATAACGTACCTCGTGGGGACCACAACAGGTAGAACGTTATAACCGATAGTACGTTATAGCCTACATATGAAAAAAAAGTTGTTTCCATTTATAAGAATAATTTCATTATTAAATAATAGAGTCCATAAATTCAAAATACAAAATTGTAGACTTCTAACTCAGATAGGATGGAGACATTCAGCAAAATTGAAAAGGATTCTCCCGTTTATTTTCCAACTACATACATATTGGGTCGTTCCATCAAAAATCACCAAAAAATTTCCGCCAAACTTTGTACCTTACTATCGTCTATTCATTTGAAAACATTTGTATACTTGAAGAATTAGTAAAAAAAATATACTTTCATTTTTTTGTTTCTATCTAATTTTTTTGTTAGTTAGTATGTTAGTAAGTTTTCGTTCGAGTCCTCTTTGAAAATTCATATCTCTTGTAATATTTATTTTAGAGTAATGAAATAAGGCTTATTTTAAAGGAGGAGGCTGTCGCAATGTAAAAAAAATACATATAAAAATTATCCTTGAAATTTTTTTTCAATTCAACCGAAAACAGATCGAATTAATATTTTGTACGTTATAAAGAACTCAAGTGCTATGAGAAAGGATTCGTTATAACCAATATGTACGTTATAAAAGGGTACGTTATATCCGTACAAAAATACAAGAACTTTTCACATTTGTGCATAAGGATTGAAAAAAAGTACGTAGTAGGAGTAGTTTAGTGAAAAAATATCGATACTATCGAAATCCAGGACTATCGATGTTTAAGCAACACTATTTGGAACGTTATATTTTTGGTTGTCAGTCGCAGTCACCTACATCGCATTTCATCGTTAAACGCTTTCCGGATTCAATCAAAAAAAATTATAAAGTTTCGCCCAGAGTATTTGCAAATTTTTTTTTCCCTACTTACGCATTTTTTTTAATAGAGAGAGTCAATGGAAGTAAAACCGTCTAGCCGCTAACATAAAAATCCAGCTGAAATCAAATTTAATGCAACATGTTCAATATACCATATATGTATAACGAAATCGTGAAAATGTGAAAAAAAAACCCTTATCACAGACATTTTTGTTTTACTCAACCTCTATGCCAATAAAAATGTGATTTTTCCCTTTAATTACCTCAGTAGTATAAGTACTAAGTTCCTACTTTCTTCTTCATAAGCCGTTTCTGGGATATTAAAACTACCACCCACCGCTTGCCCTGCCTCCCATATTACCCCCCTAACTATCAGGCCCTTCACCAGTACCTCCAACTTTTTTTTTCCTGTTAGAAGTCTACTGGACCTAACTCGTGTAAAATATCTGAGATCATATATTATATACAGGGTGTTTGGCACAGCTTTTGATTTTTTAAGGTACCCCATTAAAAAAGGCAAAGTACCACAACCTGTATTACCTACCACATCTAGCATCGATTATGTTGAAACTCACTTACATTTCATTGATTTTTCCTATACTTCAAATAATAATAAATGGACATAAAAATACTTCAGTACTACCGACAATTTAAACAGTTTTTTAAACGTGGTTCACTTTATGACACTGATTTTTTAAACACTTAATGTATGTATTTTTACCTATTACATCCAAAATGTTACTCGTAGCTCATACATATGTGTGCAGCTTTTGTAGGTAATAATAGGGTTAATAAGAAAATAAAATTAAAATGACATTTTTATAATGGGTTTTTCTGAGAAAAACTACATTGATCACTGAATTTTTAGGATTGACGAAGCAAAAATCTGTGTTTTCGACTAAATATTTCAAGATTGGGTGCAGTAACAATTTATGCTGTTACACCAAATGAAAGGTAATTCGATCGACAAAAAATAGAGTTTTATGGCTTTGCCTTATGATTCGTTTTGAAGATATAACGTTTTAAGTGCATGAGGGTACCGGTCAAAAACACTTTTCTTAACCACCCTGTATTTCCACTAATATTGAAAATAGACCCACCCTGTGGAAATTTTTTTTTCTTCTATTATATCAAGGAATAACCCCTTACAAGGTGGCACACAGAGTGCCAAGCACCCTGGATATACAGTACTACCTCGATAATTCGACCCCCCCCCCCCCCCCCCCGCAAATGTGAATTCTTCGATAATGTGAACAACCAAAAATTTATATTATGTACCTTGTAATGTGAATTTCTTGGCATTATTTTGCCTCTATAATGTGAACTCTTAAATTCCGATGATTTGATGCTTATTTGTTTGAAATATTAACGTCAAAACAAACGAAATATCATTCCTGGGGAAAGAGATCTACATATGTATAAAACATCTATGAATGCGAACTTTAACCCTTTGCCCTCCAGCCTATATCTCATGTAGAGATACCTGCAACTCCACGATTTAATTAGTTATAAATGAATATGTAATAATATATACGTAAACGAGTAATATAAACACAGGCTGTGTTCTTTACAAAATCCAGAAGAGGAAGTTTGAGATGTTGAAGATGAACTTCCGCTATCTTGCAGTTAGTCGTCAAAGTGGATCGCTTGCTGCAAATTCAGATGAAAATGCAATTCATGAAGTGCAAAAGCTTCTTTCCACTCTTCTGGGAAATGCTGCAATTTCGCATGGTGAGATCCAATCATGGCTGCATGAGGAGAAAAATAGCTTATGCGATAGTAGTATGAGACCAACCATCGTATACTTATAGCATTACGGCCGATAGGGACAGCATGGCCTGGTGGGTGGCCACTGGACATCACAAGGGTCCCGCCCGACAGGGTTCCCACCAGATGAGCTTTTGGGTGTGAGCTTTTGGGTTCCACCTAAAGACTCCGGTATCTAGACTTCCCACTTGGCGTTAACTTTTGCATTTATGACGTGATGATGCGTTTTTGTGCAAGAGCTTTTACATTTAACCGTGTGGCCACACCCCACTTTCCGGTGGAAAAATGTGATTATGACCAATGGTGGTTATTGTTTCCCTACCGCATTACCAAAACTCGCGAAAAGGTCTTGTTTGGTATGCGGATGAAGGTGATAGCTGATCTTTGCGGCTTCCTCCACTACCAGATAATTAGCAAAGACAAAGCTTTTATTTGCAATTCTCTTTTACCGATCGTCTTTGGAGACGGTAGTTTGTTGCATCTACGGGGTAATTCACTTTTGCTTTCTGCCAATCGCAAGAGCAACCGAGAATAAGCTTTTATTTGCAATTCTCTTTTACCGATCGTCTTTGCAGTTTGTTACATCCACCAGACTATGGCGGCGGGGTAATTCACTTTTGCTTTCTGCCACCGATACCGGAGATAGTTGTCAGCCGGCAACCGCTAAATGTTGTAATGGATGTATGTATTTTTCAGGAGAACTGGTTCATATAAGAAAGGATCTTCAGTGGGTGTGTAGTTTTTAAAAAAAGAAAAAAACACTTTTCCTAAACTAATGATAGATATATTTTTTTATTGTTTTACTTCTTTCCAAATCTTAATTTTATAAATCCACCCTTAGTGTCGTACTGCCCGTCATACACCATGCAATGCTCGGCAGCATTAAGTTCCTCTATCTGGCGCAAGTTAAGGATGCCACGGGTGTGGAGCATGATGAGCCAAGTGACCCAATCGGCGTAGTTAACAGCCTAATGCATTCGCTTTTTAGGCAATGCACAATACTATTAAATGGCAGACCTATTGCGCAAACTGACAACAATTACCATTACAGAGCTTACATCGAGAACTTATTGAATTACGGTAGAGATGCATCAACAACCCATTTAGAATCTGTAGGATGGTACCTCGACCAAGATGGAATGGAAATGATTGAAGATGGAGGCAAAAGCGGTCATCCTAGTGAATTTAATGAAGGATATCTCAAACGATCTGATTTGCTTTCGAAAAGTAATGTGGTAGAGTTTATGGGAAAGATTCACGGCGATTTGCTGAATCAAGATAAGCTACTTTTGAACGGGGTGGATTTAAGACTTTCACTTTCTCTGGAAAAACCCGAGTTTTACCTATACTCAAAAGATGACGGGAATTCACCGCAAATTAAAATTATAATTATATATATTCTTCAGCGTTCAAACGTGATATACCCGTACAAGCGTGTCGAGGTGAAGAGTTATACGCTACCAGCTAACAGTTCAACACTATCTTTAGATAATGTCATAATTGGACAGCTGCCGAACTTGCTAATTTTCGGCATGATAGATAATAATGCCTACAGTGGTAAACAGACGAAGAATCCATTCAACTTTAAACACAATGATATTACACGATTTAATTTAGCCGTCAATGGAGTCCAAGTTCCAAACCAGGCTTTAGAGTTTGATTACTCTCAGGAGAAACCTGTAAGTACACGAGGATACCTTTCACTATTTAAGGGTACGGGTATTCATTATTTTGACAAAGGTAACCAGATCTCAAAGAAATTCTTCGATAATGGATGCTTTCTAATGGCGTTCGATTTAACTGCAGACAATTCATACGGGTCATCTTGTGGCAACTTATTAAATCAAGGTACTGTGAGGATCGAAGGAAGGTTTAAGAAAGCGTTGACAAAAAGTGTAACTTGTATAGTATATGCCGAGTATGATGGAAGTACCGATTTTTGAAAAGTATAAATATAACCTTTTAATCTCACAGTTCTTCATATTATTCAGCTGACGGGAAAGAATAACAGAGATGGCCTATTGTATTGTAAATGTAGAATATTTTAATGAAGGTAATCTAACATTCTTTAAAAAGGTTTCGTTTGCCGGTTTCTCATCACAAAATAAATTATTCTCGAAGGAAATAGCGTATAAATATCCCACATCATCGGCTAGCACAACAGATCAGACTGGTGTATTTGGAAATTTGGAGCTTAAGCGTCCGGATGAAAATCTTATTATGACATTTGCGAAATTCGCAACCGTTTTTGTTTATAGCGCAACGACAAAGGAATTCTTAGAAAGTTACACCACCAGTCACACTAAGATCATTGACATTGATGCTATCGCTTCAAAAGAGCAGATATGAACACAATTGAACTTGTTAATGCATTAAGGAAAAATAAAACCACAAGAAGATTATTCAAAGGTGTATTCTCCTGCGATCGTCTACCTTATAAAATTAAAAAGCCAGCATGTGTTATTGCAAATACCGACCCCGCGGATAAAAAAGGTACTCATTGGGTAGCTTTTTATTTTCCTGCTGAATTTGTTGACTCTTTCGGCAGATACCCTGACAATAAAAATTTTAAAAGGTTTCTGCATACCAACTCCAACTACTTTAGCTTTATTTAAATACCAAGTTTCAGCTTGCTATCATTATAGATTCTTAAGATATAAGCATCGGAACTTTTTCTTTCTCACCCTTCCCCACCCTCACCCTCTACACCCACACCCCCAAACTTTTTTTTCCCTACTAGGGTTCTATTAGGCCTACTTCTGGTAACAATTTGAAACATCCATCTTACACTGTTATTGAGATATGAATCGTGTTATTTTTGAAAAATTCTAATCCCTCCCACTTCCGTGCTCCTCCACCCCCTTCAAATATTTTACTTTGAGCAATCTTTATTTATCAATTTTTATAATAAAACCGAATTTTGTTTTCTGGTCCAATTAGTTTGTGAGATATCGTAATCTAAAGTTTTTCACCCCCCACCCCCGTACGCCACTACCCCCACCCAAAAATTTTGTTTCAATCTACTCTCCTAGTATAACTACAGATATTTGTTAAGTTTTAATTGCTTGCTATTAATGGTTTAGGAGATATGGATTTTAGAATTTGTCGATCTCGGCATTTTTGCGTTTCGAACGCATTATTTCCCCCTCCACTCCCACACCCCTTCACCCATATCTGTTTTTTTTTTGCGAATGGGTCCATTATCAAAGCTCTATAGAAATTCTAAGTTTCAGCCTCCTAACACAAGCGGTTCTTGAGATCTAGAAACCTAAATTGTTCGTCTAAAACGCTTACCCCGCCTTCCCCCTTACACCTCCTCCCCTGAAAATAATGTCAATTCAAGGGGTCCACCAAGTCAATTCTTAGAAAAAATTTGAATTTAATAGCTCTACTGGTTTGGGAGCTACGAGCCTTCAAAGATTTTGGGGCGGTCGACGTACGGCGTACGGCGTACGGCGTACAGACGGAGTGAAAATTTGTATTGCTTTTTTCGCGTCTACTAGTCATGAAACGTGGAAAAAAAAATTTTGAGGGCAGCAAATTTTTTTTTTTTAAAAATCGATAACAATACTGTATTATTAATAATTATTAATAATACAGTAAATGTTAGTCCCTGCGGGTGAATCAGCAATTAAGAAACCATGCAAGCAGAGAAGGTCCGAGGTTTCTGGTGAAGGTGCTCTACTGAACTACACCTACTATTTGGACGGCTGCCAGAACCGAAAGGTTGTATTAGGATTTGACCCATTCACATTTGAGGCGAAAATAATCTTCAGCTATCCTGGGCGCTTTTCTGTGTTAACGAACTACTCCGGATGGGTACCGCTGTACAATCATTTGATCATGCTAAAACATGAAAATAACGAAGTTACTCAAGCGGTTCAAGCGGGTGTAAAAAAGGAATTCGTGATACCGGTCGAGAAAAGCAGTATCCGACTATCATCGCAGAATCTTTTAAATTTGTTCGAAAAAATGGATTTCTTCAATATAGTCATGTTTCACAACAACAACGCCTCTGAAAGTGTTGGGGTTTATTTCAACCAATATGCAACTAAATGCAAGGAAAAAGATGTATTACAATTATCGAGTGAAGACTTTTTTATTCCATCACGCACTTCATATGTACACATTAACTATTCTCGACTTTTTTATGAAATTCCGTGGTTTTGTAGCGCCAGAATTATGTTTAATATTACGATTTGTAAGAGACGGCAACGAACGGGACGAAGTAAATCAACGGATCACACTAGCAAATAAGGCATATTTCTCGGTTCTCCCGATTTTAAAATCGAAAAAAGTGCACAGGCTGAGCAAACTTCGCATATACAAGACCACAATAAGACCTGTGCTTCTATATGCAAGTGGATCGTGGACTCTCACCCAAGCGTCTGAAAAATCAATAGACGCTTTTGAACGACGAATTCTTCGAAGAATTTTGGGACCAGTAAGAGAAGGCACTGAATGGCGTATTCGGTACAACAACGAGTTGTATAACATCTATGACGACCCAGCCGCATCGACTCTTATAAAATTCCGTAAGCTGCAATGGGCAGGTCATGTGGAGCAAATGGATGACGGAAGAATTCCCAAGCGCACATTGAAAGGTAGAGCCCATGGCAAGCGACCGGTGGGAAAACCGCGAAAAAGATACGAGGATTCAGTTGACGCAGATTGCAAATCGCTTCTTAGATGCACAAACTGGAGGACGCGGGCGCTGAACCGAGATGACTTCAGACAATGTATCCTGCAGGCCCTGGCCCGATTTGGGCTGTCGCGCCATTGATGATGATTACGATTTGTTAATAAAAACATTAAATAAAAAAGCTTTTGTTTTCTTTTATATATAAACTTTATTCATTAACATAAATAGATAAATGTTTACACAGTTCTGTACAGCACAACGTGTAGGTCGAGCTTGACTGTGATTTTTACAGATTGTCTGAAAATGCTGTAGATCAGTTAATTTTGGAATATCAAGTTGTATTATTTCAGCGTCTGGCAAGTATCTTCTGATGAAACTTATGTTCAACTCCTGATAGGGATAAGGTGGTAAGAAGAAATGGAACGTTGGGTATATTGAGTCGAAAGGTAGTATTGCAAGCTCTTTAGCAAAATACTGGCCATAATTTCCTGTAACAAACTGGATATCACTAATGAATCTATTCATGTTACCGATGTGGAATATAACCATGAAGTGAAAAAACAAAATGTGTTTGCTCATTTTATATATTTTTTCAAAATTTAGTGAATACATACTTAAACTATTATATAACATATATCATACTAATATTATTATATAATTTCATTTTAATAGAGCTTATTCCTATTAGCTCATTAACTTAATTTTCTTAAAACCATATGGGTAGGAAAAATTATCTTGGGAGACGATTCTTTTATCGAAAGTGAACTGTAAGCTTTTACTTTCCAATGATGAGATAACAATTCCTGGACGTTTACGCTTAATCTTTTTGTCAGTTTTTATACTTATAGAGTCTATTTCGTCATCACCGATTACCAGAGATCTTAAACGATTAAAATTTACAATTTTACTGTTTTCAAAATTAAGCGATATTCCTTTACATTTAATAATATATTCAGAAGTTCTAGTTGTCTCAATTTTAATGCCGTAGGATTTTGGGCCAGTAATTACGAATTCCGAAATAAACGCGTCACTTCCAAAACATTCAATTTCATCTGACAGCTCCCCCAACATTCCAGAAATTGTGAATGGCTTATGATTGTTTTTATCGTCTACAAATATTAAACTGTCTGTATCACAATAGAGAATTGATTCTCCAACTTTTTCTAATATGTACATCATAAAGTTTAAGTCTTGCATATGCTGTTGTGTAAGCACCGATAGGTATATTGACGTGTGGGAGAATATTAAGATTTCCTTCCACATATTTCCACGTGATTCACATTGTGTCATTATTAGCAGGAAATATCGAACATATTTCTATACCGGGTGATTGAATGAAGTCCGAAAAATCACTAAAGCTGTTTGAGATTTTGGTATAAGTTCGATCTTCCCTTTGGGCAAATTTACCCCACAATGAATTTAAACAGATCTTAGCCGTATTACGTCTGCCAGAGTTCTTCTGAATCTGATCTTTATCTAAAACTATACCTTCTTTCAGTTTGTAAGATTGTAAAAAACTATTTTTTTGTTCTTCAGATGAACTTTGCATACCCCACCCACTCGCTTCTTGCTTAATTTTTAAGAAAGTGTTAACATATTCTGTAAACAAGCCGCCTGTTTTCGTTCCAGGATCGTACGTTATGTGATTGTATTTCCAAACTTCAAAAACTTTTCTTATTACATACTCTTTTTTAACCGCCAACGCAACTTCCGGTATAAACCACGTTCCATGAAGTTCTCTTTCAGCTTCTAAATGATCACATCCAGAAACTCTATTCGTTTCAGCACACTTTCTGCATAGTGAAAAATATAACTTTTTGTCATTTTTGAATGGTAGTACTGGTAAAAATAAATCGTTTGGCGGAATAATCGAACATTTTATAAATCCATGCATTGGAAGTATTTCTTTTAGTTCGGGAATCGTGTCATTACGAAATATTTCTGGATGACCGATAGGGTAAGGTGCATATTTATTAATATACGGGTATAGGCTTGTGAAATCTTATAATCTCATTCGCGTTAACTTTATGGTATAATTTAAATACTTCCGTTCTCCCCCCAAAAATGGCTTCACGTGGATTTAGCGGAATCGGAATATTTGCTATGGCTCGATCCTGCAGTTTTATTAAATCGTTTTTTACTGTATTATTTATAATACAGTATTGTTATCGATTTTTTAAAAAAAAAAATTTGCTGCCCTCAAAATTTTTTTGTCCATGTTTCATGACTAGTAGACGCGAAAAAAGCAATAAAAATTTTCACTCCGTCTGTACGCCGTACCCCGTACCCCGTACGCCGTACGCCGTACGCCGTACCCCGTACACCGTACGTCGACCGCCCCAAAATCTTTGAAGGCTCGTAGCTCTCAAACCAGTGGAGCTATTAAATTAAAATTTTTTCTAAGAATGGACTTGGTGGACCCCTTGAATTGACATTATTTTCAGGGGAGGAGGTGTAAGGGGGAAGGCGGGGTAAGCGTTTTAGACGAAAAATTTAGGTTTCTAGATCTCAGGAACCGCTTGTGTTAGGAGGCTGAAACTTAGAATTTCTATAGAGCTTTGATAATGGACCCATTTGCAAAAAAGAAAACATATATGGGTGAAGGGGTGTGGGAGTGGAGGGGGAAGCAATGCGTCCGAAACGCAAAAAAGTCGAGATCGACACATTCTAAAATCCATATCTCCTAAACCGTTAATAGCAAGCAATTAAAACTTAACAAATATCTGTAGTTATACTAGGAGAATAGATTGAAACAAAATTTTTGGGTGGGGGTAGTGACGTACGGAGGTGGGGGTTGAAATACTTAACATTACAATATCTCCCAAACCAGTGGCACCAGAAAAACAAAATTCGGTTTGGATACAAAGCTTGATAAATAAAGATTGCTCACAGTAAAATCTTTGAAGGGGGCGGGGGAGTACGTAAGTGGAGGGGATAAGAATTTTTCGAAAACAACACGTTTCATATCTCAATAACAGTGTAAGATGGTTGCTTCAAATTTTTACCCGAAGTAGGCCTAATAGAACCCTAGTAGGGAAAAAAAGTTTGGGGGTGTCGGTGTAGAGGGTGAGGGTGGGGAAGGGTGAGAAAGAAAAAGTTTCGATGCTTATATCTTAAGAATCTATAATGATAGGAAGCTGAAATTTGGTATTTAGATAGAGCTGTAGTAGTGGCATGGTGGAAAAATAGAATTTTTTTTAGGGGTAGTATGGTACGGTGGTGGGGGGCTTATGCTGTTAATTTGAAACTTTGTACGTATATGTAAATTAACTGGAAAAGTAATTCTGATAAAAAAAATTTGAATATTCATTGGCGTTCAGAAGGAGGGGGGGGGGGGCAAAAAAAATATCGGTTAGTATAAAATGCATATATTTTCACGATTTTCGTCATATCTACTAGGTCTTTCGAAATATTGAGTTCATTTTTTTTCTACCGATTCTTCATGTGAATACCTAGAAAGTGTTTTCAAGATTTTTTGAAATTCGACCCCTAAGAGGGTGTAAACTGGTTGTATACTTTTTCATGAATTCCACCATGTTTCTCAGGTCTGATCAGATATCGAATATCTTTTCACTTCCCCAGGCTTGTTTAATAATCACCTATTTTAAAGTTTTGTTTTTTTCAACCTCTAGACCGCATCCCGGAATATGACCCAATTATTTAATTCATATGTTACACCCTTTTCTAACCGCTTCCCGAACTTTTTGTTAGGTTTTCAGTCACATAGTAACATACATCGCATCTCCGAATTGAACGCGTTCTGAACTTCTGCCGGAAAAATAATACAGTTGCGCCCAGACTGTTGGCAGATTTTTTTTTTTAATATTGTTTTAAATTCGCATTCCCACATATACACAAGTTTATATCCATGATCCCTTATCGTTTCCATTTTTCGGAGTGTACTTTCGTATCTCTGGCTTAAAGTTTCATATTGATTTCAAGTCTTTTGTATGTTTATATTATGACCCTTAAAACACGCTTCACATCCATGATAAAAACACCCGAGAAATTCATAAACTGTATTTGTTTTTATATTGAAACCATCTACTTGTAAACCACATTTATCCAACTTTACCTCACCTGTACTATTAGCTGAAAGAATTACATCTTTTATTTTCGACTGTTCCCAAGCTAACCATTTGGCGGCAATAAGTGATTGATTTTGGTTCTTATAGTATCCACTTTTAGGCATTACTCCCAATACATTACTTTTAAGGAATTTCTTTCTAAAAGCGAGCATACAAGCTGATGCTATAGTTAAAGACTCTATTAATGGATTCACTTGAGTTATATTAAGAAATTCCTGCATAAACTTTATGCAACCCAGCCGTAAAATGTTAACATCGTTAATACAGTATACTAACTTCTCCTTTCTGTTATTAAAAGCTCCTTTTGAGGCGTATTCATACCATTGCAAAAAAAATTCTCTGTCTTTTGTCCTCATTGTATTATAACCGTACTGTTCCGGAGTAGGATACTCCCCGACATAATCAATATTTTCGATAGTATTAAAAAAAATGGATAATAACCTTTTACATATTCTTTAATATCAAAGACCTCAGGAAATTTCGAAAGAGGAAATGCAAGAAAATTTAAGGAGTCAATAAAAGAAATGTTAACACATTTCAATTTCATAATTTTGGTACCATTCATTATAGGCTCAATATTTAATTGTCGTTCTAAAAGCTCAGAAATTACAAAATGTCCAAAATTGTAAGCTATGTGCGATACAATAAATATTAGTTACATAAGGTCGAGAAAGCAGACAATAATCTAAAAATCTTTTAATAATATTTGTTTCGTTATTGTATTCAAATATATGTTGCCTATCACCACATACAACACATTTTTCATTACTTTCATTCCTACCGTAGCAGTTATAACATACCTGTTGTGCAAAAATTAAATTCACGGTATGTGAAAAAGATGTCTCACTTTTATCATATAAAGTATTTTGAGTACTTTCACAGTCAAAGAATATTAGTAGAAATTTGGTATTCTCTTTCCGCTTGAAGGGTTTAATATAACATAAATGGTCGGGGGGACGGTTTTCGAGCAAATTTGACAGTAATATTCATTGCATACATGTTCAGCTACACGTTTACTGTCACAAGTTATAAATTTAGTACACATAGCACATACATATTTGAAAGGTATCGCATATATTTTCAGTCCTGGTTTTATTTTGATAATGGTTGTTATAGCAACTATCACCCCTGAAACCGCGATTACATTTTTCACAGTGTTTTGTTATAAAATTACACGGTGGTGATGAATAACAGTATGAACACTTCATTTCACATCTGTGGAATTTCACATTTGATAGCTTATTGCAAAAAGGACACACATATTTTTTACCAAAAAAACCCGTCATTGAAAAAGAATCGAACTTGAATCCTTTAAGTTATCAAAGACTATTATTTGATGATCTTTAAGGAAATGCTGAAACTTATAGAGGTCGGGTGAACTACAACCATTTTCACTGGTTGTAACTTTCGCATTTTTACATACTTTTTTTGCCAATCTGTCTAGTATGCTAATAGTTGTTAAATGATATTTTCTGTTAAATTGTTTGGGAACCATTTCCATTGCATAACATATACTTCGCGGCAGACAGCTAACATCATTCTTTTTTCCGACATCTATAATACTTTTTGTTTTTTTAGGTAAAAGTTCAGTATCAGAAGAATACTTACTGTTTATTCTTCCCCCTCCAAAAAGGAAAATTAACAATGCTTGCATTTAACTCCATGACATCATCGGCAAGAAAAATACTGTTGGATTGATTGACATTGGAAATCAAACCAATAATATATTTGCCACTTATTTCGTCAACAGACCTCAAGCTTGACCATATCGGTTTTATATGAGGGGAGTTCGGAAGCTCTATTGTGAAGCTGATTTTACTTCCCTTAATAACATTCAATGTTAAATCCTTAATGACGCTATCAAACATTTTTTCCAGAGTCTCAATAGGATCTTCAGATTTCTCATTGAAATCCTTCAAACGAAAACTCATTTTAATACCGTCCACCTTGAACTTTTCAAAATGTGTTTCACGTTTTGACAACAATTCATACCCAGTGTCTGACCCTCCACCTCCCTGTACTATATCAAAAATCCTATCGCAAGTACCTACCCCTGAAGTTTTTGAGCAACTCTCAACTTCTTCCCCAATGTATGTATCATTTTTTTGTAAAGGATTATCGCCGTCACTGAAAATTGTTGAAGAATTGTTACTGTTTACATTAATATAATTGAAAAATTGTTTCATCGCTTCGTGGGAAAAGTCCACTTTGAAAAGCGTGGAAAACCTTATTAATAACGCCATCAGAGTACACCTCTCGTACTCTGAAAAAGATATGTTTCTTTCTTTTATTTTACTAAATATTAATACTAAACTAGAAATAAACCCATCTCTTCCTAAATTTAAGGCACATTCTAAATAACTTATAATGTACGTTAATTACTGTTATTATTATTATTATTAATACTTCCCATTTTAAAATTTATTTTTTTAACAATTGTTTAACAAAATCGGACGTTAACCACAATGAGTTTATCGGATAAATTTTCGTTTTAGTCTTCTTGACCAGGACCTTTTTACCTAAAGATGATTTCCTACCGTGTGCGCTGCAACACTTTGGAACGTCTTCCCGGCAACTATTAAACTGCTCGAGCTTCCTATCTATCGCTTCAATTTCTTCCTTCAATTTATCTATCTTTAATTTAAGATAGTATGCTGAAAATAAAAAAAGATAAAATATTATTTATAAGAACTATGGTATATTTTATCTAGCTATATATGTACATTTAGGAAACAATATTTTATCTATAGCTATATACATATAGGAAACTTACCCGATGTTTTCATCACTCCAGGACAAACGAGTATCACGAAGAGTATTTCGGATTATTCAACGAAAAACAAAAGATTGCCGCCCTTATGTTCTATTCATTCGTGCCTATCGCAAAAAACGCACTGCAAGTTTTAGAGCGTTAATTTTCGGTATGTTCAAGTTTTAGTGATGTAAAAAATCGTGATGTAGAAAATCGACCGTTCAAGTTACCAGATGATTAAAATTTTCGATGTCCAAGTTTTCGCGAGTCTACTAAATACTGAAAAAAAAACAAAATAAATACTATACTTTATAAATGTACATATAAGAAAAAAAATTTAACTTACCTGACGATCAGTTGTATAAGTCAAGCCAGCGTTTTTGTTTTAAATATCCCATAGATAAAGGTAACGAGACAAAAGTACGAGACCGAATTGTGCTGTTGCTCGCAAAAATTCTTCATTTTATACTTTTAGGTATAACCCTTTCCACAATATTTTCTCACATAACTTAATTAAATTTACACACTTACAACAATATTGCAATGTTATTAAAATTGCAGGTATTGTGCAAAATTTATGCTAACGATTTTAAAATTTCAGGAAGAAAGTAAAGATAAAGATAAGTAGATGTTCTTCTTTCTTATTGATAATCACTTCACACATTTGTACCGCCATACAAATTAATATTTATCACTTTAGTATTTCAATTGCAACAATGTTGCAATGTTATTAAAATCACAGGTATCATGCAAAATTTATGCTCTCGATTTTAAAGTTTCAAGAAGAAAGTAAAGGAAAAGTAGATGTTCTTCTTTCTTATTGATAATCACTTCATACATTTGTACCGCCATACAAATTAATATTTATCACTTTATAGTGTGACTGGTGGTGTAACTTTCTAAGAATTCCTTTGTCGTTGCGCTATAAACAAAAACGGTTGCGAATTTCGCAAATGTCATAATAATATTTTCATCCAGACGCTTAAGCTCCAAATTTCCAAATACACCAGTCTGATCTGTTGTGCTAGCCGATGATGTGGGATATTTATACGCTATTTCCTTCGAGAATAATTTATTTTGTGATGAGAAACCGGCAAACGAAACCTTTTTAAAGAATGTTAGATTCCTTCATTAAAATATTCTACATTTACAATACAATAGGCCATCTCTGTTATTCTTTCCCGTCAGCTGAATAATATGAAGAATTGTGAGATTAAAAGGTTATATTTATACTTTTCAAAAATCGGTACTTCCATCATACTCGGCATACACTATACAAGTTACACTTTTTGTCAACGCTTTCTTAAACCTTCCTTCGATCCTCACAGTACCTTGATTTAATAAGTTGCCACAAGATGACCCGTATGAATTGTCTGCAGTTAAATCGAACGCCATTAGAAAGCATCCATTATCGAAGAATTTCTTTGAGATCTGGTTACCTTTGTCAAAATAATGAATACCCGTACCCTTAAATAGTGAAAGGTATCCTCGTGTACTTATAGGTTTCTCCTGAGAGTAATCAAACTCTAAAGCCTGGTTTGGAACTTGGACTCCATTGACGGCTAAATTAAATCGTGTAATATCATTGTGTTTAAAGTTGAATGGATTCTTCGTCTGTTTACCACTGTAGGCATTATTATCTATCATGCCGAAAATTAGCAAGTTCGGCAGCTGTCCAATTATGACATTATCTAAAGATAGTGTTGAACTGTTAGCTGGTAGCGTATAACTCTTCACCTCGACACGCTTGTACGGGTATATCACGTTTGAACGCTGAAGAATATATATAATTATAATTTTAATTTGCGGTGAATTCCCGTCATCTTTTGAGTATAGGTAAAACTCGGGTTTTTCCAGAGAAAGTGAAAGTCTTAAATCCACCCCGTTCAGAAGTAGCTTATCTTGATTCAGCAAATCGCCGTGAATCTTTCCCATAAACTCTACCACATTACTTTTCGAAAGCAAATCAGATCGTTTGAGATATCCTTCATTAAATTCACTAGGATGACCGCTTTTGCCTCCATCTTCAATCATTTCCATTCCATCTTGGTCGAGGTACCATCCTACAGATTCTAAATGGGTTGTTGATGCATCTCTACCGTAATTCAATAAGTTCTCGATGTAAGCTCTGTAATGGTAATTGTTGTCAGTTTGCGCAATAGGTCTGCCATTTAATAGTATTGTGCATTGCCTAAAAAGCGAATGCATTAGGCTGTTAACTACGCCGATTGGGTCACTTGGCTCATCATGCTCCACACCCGTGGCATCCTTAACTTTCGCCAGATAGAGGAACTTAATACTGCCGAGCATTGCATGGTGTATGACGGGCAGGACAACACCAAGGGTGGATTTATAAAATTAAGATTTGTAAAGAAGTAAAACAATAAAAAAATATATCTATCATTAGTTTAGAAAAAGTGTTTTTTTCTTTTTTTAAAAACTACACACCCACTGAAGATCCTTTCTTATATGAACCAGTTCTCCTGAAAAATACATACATCCATTACAACATTTAGCGGTTGCCGGCTGACAACTATCTCCGGTATCGGTGGCAGAAAGCAAAAGTGAATTACCCCGCCGCCATAGTCTGGTGGATGTAACAAGCTGCAAAGACGATCGGTAAAAGAGAATTGCAAATAAAAGCTTATTCTCGGTTGCTCTTGCGATCGGCAGAAAGCAAAAGTGAATTACCCCGTAGATGCAACAAACTACCGTCTCCAAAGACGATCGGTAAAAGAGAATTGCAAACAAAATCTTTTTCTTTGCTAATTATCTGGTAGTGGAGGAAGCCGCAAAGATCAGCTATCACCTTCATCCGCATACCAAACAAGACCTTTTCGCGGTAGGGAAATGCGGTAGGGAAACAATTACCACCATTGGTCATACTCACATTTTTCCACCTGAAAGTGGGGTGTGGCCACACGGTTAAATATAAAAGCTCTTGCATAAAAACGCATCATCACGTCATAAATGCAAAAGCTAACGCCAAGTGGGAAGTCTAGATACCGGAGTCTTCAGGTGGAACACAAAAGCTCACACCCAAAAGCTCATCTGGTGGGAACCCTGTCGGGCGGGAACCTTGTGGTGTCCAGTGGCCACCCACCAGGCCATGCTGTCCTTATCGGACGTAATGCTATGAGTATACGGTGGTAGGTCTCATACTACTTGCAATAGTTCTTCTGAGGATGAAATGCTAGAAAATCAGGATGAAGTAAGATCTATCGTATCGCATACTTCCCCTATACAAAGCGCGAATATATTGATGGATTGGGCACGGGAAAATAACATAAGCGCAAACGCCTAATCAACATTGCACGACATACGGAGTACTGCAATAAAATTATCTTGCACTGGTGTAATTGGTTCGGAAGATATTCTTAACCAAATTTTTTTATCCTTACCCCCAAACACCACCACCCGATTCAAAAATGTTTGCTTTTTACAAGGTTTCAATTTTCTAACAACAACCCTTCAAGATACGTATCTTACAATGTTTTAACAATAGCTTTCGAGCAATCAGAACACATTGCTCTCCCCTCCAATCCTATAATCCTCAACTCTTACGGTAAGAGTTGAGGATTATAGGATTACCGCCAATTTTGCAAATGTGTCCACGATCATAGTTCTACATAAGTCCAAGTTCCAGGCGTAAGTGGCGTAAGTGGTTCCTGAGATCTAAAAACCAAATTTAACATAATTCAACTATTTACCACCTTTTAATTTCAAGCTTTGTTCAGAATTCCTATCGTACTCTGGCAGTACTTACGTCTTATCAGATCTCTGCTTGCTAAATGCTTTTCTGCTGCAGCCAGGAATGTGTAGAAGCAAATAGCGTATTGCTTTCACCTAGCCGTGTACGAACATTTTTTTTCAAGACGTCACAGTGGGCTTTCTACGGAATGAAATGAACGCATGAAGATGCAATTATCAAATTGCTTCCATGTGTCTCCTTCTTGTTTTCTTTTTGCTTGCCTCTTTCGTGGTGCTGATCAATCGGCAATCAAAAAGCAAAGTTATTTTCACTTATTGACGAATGGTAAAGTTGGAAATCTCTACCTGGTGGGAAAAAAAACTACCAGATATGATAGACACATTTTCGTCAGCTGGCTGTTATAGGGCGGTTCGTGTGTATTTTTACGATTCGGAGCTCGGTGAATTTTCAATTCTCTCTTAATTTCATTAATGAAAGACATGATAAAGATTGATGGCGATCGGTTTGGTTGATAATAAGGTGCTCATTTCCGGTTCTACATTTCGAAAATCATGGGCTCAATCCAGCACAACGAAGTCAGAATATGAACAATTTGTCCATATGAATGGGAGGTATAAACTTCGAAATAACTTCTCAAATGTTTAATATTCCAGGAAAAAGAAATATGAAATAATTATTAAATTATTTGAAAAGAACGTAGACCGTTTTTTCAATACTTTTTTCTTTTTTTTAAGTACTTTAAATTGATTTCTTAAAAAAAATATGTTGTTTTTGATATGTTATGATACATATGTCCTTCTTATTCAATTATAACAATAATTTAAGTTCACTTGAAGTATTATTTTGTAGTAGGACCCTCTTATTTGAGCTCAATCTCAATTTTGTCTTAAAATAGCATGCAACAGCCACTTTCTGTCTACCATATATAGTTCCGAAATTTGCCACCAGAGCACATGGTATATTTGTCAATAGGCCGCAATGAACTAACTCTCAGCTAAAATGTGGCTAACTATTCATGAAAATATAGTTCAAAAAGTTTTCTGTGCAAAAAAGCTATCTACGATATACGGGATTAAATAGGCTGGGTTTGGTAGGATAGGTATGTACGGATGGTACATTGATAATGATGGTGAACGTAGGATAGGTAGGTACATAGGATGAGTACGTTAGGCTGTGCTACATTAGTCTGTAGAATACACCAATTTCGCCGCTACTTCGGGTCAATATAAAACATACCTCAAAGTCTTGTACATCTACACAGCCAGTGTAATTTGACCATGGAATATTGCTCTCTGGATGACGATACCATGTTCCATTCGGAAGACATCTGAAAATATATGTCTGTTATTCTTTGATTATATTATCTTTATATCATCAGTGATGACATACGTTTTATGGGCAAATAAATGTTTATTATAACCTTGCACAAAATCAGGACAGTTCTTGGTGGCAACGTGCCCAGCTGGCGTTTTTGGCCAGCACAACAAGGAGTCGAAGATTACGGGACAATAAAGTTGTACTTCTTTTTGCTCATCTCCATTTATTTTTTCTGTACTATCTAAGGAAACACACAGTTCACTGTTGAGACTGAACTAGATTGACGTTCTTTTTTACCTGAATTCGTTGAGTTGAGTGCTGATTCATTTTGCTTTATACAATCCCAGTATCGATAAACCACTAGCAATTGTAATTGTTCTTCATTTGCACCGTAGTTCATTTTAAAGTTTGCACCACGATGTTCGCATTATAAATTTTAAACCTGTAAAGATTAAAGAGATATTTTATAATGTAAAATAGTATTAGCCCGTTGCTGTCCAAATTCCATAGCCTTATTTTGGACCTTTATTTATGAATAAGTAAAATTTCAAATTATATCCAGCTCTGCCCTTTGCAAAATGTGAATGATGTAGTGCTACTCGTAAGTTTCGAAAGGCATATTCAAAGTTTATGAAGCGTAAATCGCAGAAAGTGAGCAAGATCTTTCAATTCATGTATCAATTTAACCCTTGTCTAGTCTTATTTTTGCAATTTGAGATGAAAGTAATTTCAATCCAGAGAGAAATATCCAGGGGTTATGATAATACGATACGGAGTATGGATCTGTATCTGGATTTAATTCACATTGAAATTGAATTTATTTCACATTGCATTATAAATACCTACATATCAGTGTAGATAGATACACATATGAATATTAGAATAAATATTCTGATTGGTTGTCTATATCCAGCTATCATAAAAGTTGATTAAATAAAGTAATGTTACAACGCTGAAGTGTTGATAACGGAATTAAGGTACTTGTTGAATATAATTTTTTGCAATCCTTTGGGTAATTCCAAAACAAAATTAGCTAATTGATATCGAGTTCGTTAGTGATTTAATTTCTTCAACTTCTTTGAATAGCTCCCAACAATGAATTATAAACCTGGAAAGCGAAGATCATAAAATTGTTTACACTGTAAAATTTTAGCATGCACATAAAGAAACAAAATCGTCCTGACTCTCAATGAGTCCTTCGTGTAACTACAAAAGTCCTTCCAAAATGTTTGCGAGTTATAAAATCCAAAAAGGCGTTAAAGCAGCAAGTAAAAATTTCGGAGGAATTAGCTTCGAGGGCCCATAATGATAAAAAACTGAAATATTGATATAGTAGTGGCATGTCGGAAAAATATAACTTTTTATGGTGGTAGTATGGTACGAACGTGGAGGTGTTTTTCCTAGCTATAGAACGGCTTTGCTACAAAGTTGAAACTCGGTATGTATAAAGTTTAAATATCCATTAGTGTTTGGAAGGGGGTCGAAAAAAGTTATCAGTGAAAATGGAATACATACATATATTTTCCCGATTTTCATGATATCTATTTTATGAGCCGTTGTATTTGAAAGTGGAATAAGCTCGTTTTTTCATACATTGGAATATTTAAGGTTTTACGTTTGAAATAATTTAAAAATATTGGAATACTTAAATAAGGTTCAAGTGATGTATTAACACTGTAAACCTCTTAAATTTTATTATGCAATAATAATTGTAAAAATTGTTAAAGAAAATAAACGAGTTTTTTAGGTCCTAATGGACTTATTCCACTTTCAAAAATAACAATTTATAAGAAATAAAAGCAAAAATGAACATAAGTCCATATTTTGAAATTTTAATGTAAAAAACAATAATTAAAAATTCAATTTTTTTTGTCCGATGGACTTATTCCACTTTCAAAAAAGACGGCTCATATATTGAATTAATTTATTCTACGGATTTTTCATATAAAAACTTAGAAAGCGCTTTCAGGATTTTTTGAAATTCTACCCCTAAGGGGGTGGTGCAAGGGGCTGTATACTTTTTCACGAACTCCGCCATTTTCCCAGGCCTGATATGATATCGAATATCTCTTCATGGTGCTTTTACACTCTCGCTTGAGAACCCATTGCAAACCGGTTCTCGTTGGCAGTGTTCTTTGCTGGGATAAGCAATTTACACTCAACATGCTTGTGCGGTGCAACTTGGCTATTAGTGCGAAAGGTACGACAGAAATACGATGGGCTGCGAATTGTGTAGAACTACAGCTTCATTGTATGGGTGTACACATATGGAAGAAAAATCGAGAGCTGATGGACTTGCGCGACTGCACGAGCCATCTGATTGGTTGATTTTTTGGTAGGGGTAGAGGTTCATCGCAAACGTTGAGTGTAAATGAACCACCACTTTCATGGCTTGTGTAATAATCGCCCAAGACTTGTTTTTAAGTAATTTCTTTTTCAGCCCCTAAGGGGTATAAAGGGTTGAACACATTTTCGCGAATTTCGTAATTTCTGTTAGAAGTGATTATAAATGGAATTGGTTTTAGTTTCCTCGCGCTGTCTTCATATTATTAATTAACTTCTTTCAGGATTTTTGGATATTCAACCTCAAGTGGGTGTAAGGAAGTTGCACAAATTTTCACAGATTCCTACATATTGCTTAAGTCTGATGTTTATCGAAATTATTTTTTCTTCCTAAGGGTTTTTATAAAGGCGCCAAAATCAATTTCAGTATTTCTAGGTATTCAATCCTAAGGGGTTGTCTGAGTTTCAAAGTTTCAAAATGTTTTTTAAGATTGATGAGATATTAGATCCCTTTTCACTTCCACAGACTTTTTATATAGTCGCCTACAATCCCATTTCACAATTTTTCGATATTCAACTTCCAAGGGCTTGCATATATTTTCACAACTTTTGCCATTGAGATATAAAATTGGTTATTTATATTATAAATATTTTTATTTGGAGAATAAAATAACTCTCCAAGAAAAGACATAATCTCGAATCAACAATGATATGCTCCGAGTTTGACCGCACCCGAAAAGTTTCGTTCAGACCATTGGCAGATTTTTTATTTTTCTTTTCTCTTTTGGCTATAATTATTAAATAAGGTTTCTTCCTTTTATAAACTGAAAAGTATTATATTATAGTAACTACCAAAATATCCGCCCAATGGCAAAATTCATTAGCTAACAAGGTTGTAAAGATTTTGATTTTTGATCTCCTACCCATGTACCTATTTAGAATTTAAATGACACATGTAACAAATCATAACATAACATGAGACTTTCACTTGAACTGTCAAAAACAACTCTGTAGGCTGCAGACAAAAAATTGTTTCGGGGGGAGAGGGGGTTTCAGCAAATTTAAGTGTCGAGTATAAGTTACATTTAGTTATGCGCTTGTAATTACATCATTTCGGGAGGGTTTGAAAAACCAAAACCTCCCTCACGCGTTTGCGCCCGTTTCTAGCAAAAGTCGTTCCTTTTTTATAAAAAAATTACCACCATTGTATGCTATTACTATATCTACTAGGAAATATTTTAAGTGTGACCCTATAGTGACGTCAACAATTTTGAAGTTACTGCTCTTACTCGTCAACGGCTCTAGTGATATGGGATTCTAAATGCTTTTCTTAATACTGACCTCCTATGTAAATGCCAAAGTCCTATCTCAAATAGCTCTTAAGATGTGATACTGACTTTTATGTGAAAATATTAAAAACTCCTCAATCTGTTTCTACTGTAAAACGGTCTAAAAAATGTTCCATACGATCTGTAGTCCCTAATATGAATTTGTTCGCTGGCACATCAAGAACCTGGAATTGTGCTAAACATAACAAGAGGATCCACTAAATTGTTTAATGTTTACGAAAATATAAAGGCATTCCTGCATAGCAATAGCAAGTACGAGTTCTTCCAGTTTGTCCTTTTCGAAGGATAATGATGAGTGTAAGTACCTATACATGTACGTATAATATAACATTAAGTGAGTTTTATGTGGAATGTGGCGTACATTCTCGTGAAGAAGAGAACATTTCTCTACAGATATGTATTGTTCCTTGAATCTTGAGTTAACCAGTGGTTTTATTTGGTTCGCCATTTGTCATATAAAATTATTCGTAATGCTGTTATCTTCAGGAACAGAATCTTCAGCAACTAATGTGGCATGTAATTTATTTCTATTCGTTTTCAATTCTGTACGGTTTTGAATAGATGGCATAGGCTTCACATTTCATATCGCAGAGACATACATACATATGTTTTTGTACATGACTTCCGTTTCGATCCTTTCAGAAGAGCATTCATTGCTAAGATTTATAGTTAGGAAAGTTGAATGGAATAGAGTAAAAATTCTATTCAAATATTTGAAAAGATGAAATATGTGTAAGGCTTATGTCGTAAGTCCTGTACATTTTAAGAGAAGATCGTGAAATTGGTTTCAACCAACTTACCTAATTATGCTGCTCTTCGTATTGTGAAGGAAGTTATCTTTGAAACTATAGAAAAAGCTGAAATGCCAGAGTTGGTTCAAATAGGGATAACTAAGTTATTATAAATTCGAATGCCATGAATCTTCATGATATTACATTTTTTTTTGTTTGCGCTTTCCTATACCTACTATTCATCCGATTACGATGAAACTTCGCTGATATGTTGAGCACACGCCTGCGAAGGTTTCTGCGTTTCTTAAATTATTTTACAATAAGTGGTACGAGAGTTATTTCAACATTTGAGAGTATTTCAAATGATTTAGCAGCAGTTCGTTCGTTTTCGCATCATTAGTTATTCATTCCAATTACTAAATGGTAACGTTGGACGATCGATGGTGGATAGAGGATAGTGGATGGAAGATGCTGCATAGAGGATTGAGGTGGTGGATCGTAGACGAAGGATGGTGGATGGCAGATAGAGGATGGTGGATGAAGGATAGGGGATGGTGGGTGGAGGTTGGTAGATAGAGGATGGAGGATAGAAGATTGAGGATGATGGATGGAAGATAGTAGATGGTGGATAGAGGATGGAGGATGGTAGATATAGGGTGGTAGATGGATGATGGTAGATGGATGATGGTAGATGGATGATGGTAGATGGATGATGAATGGAAGATGGATGGATGGAGGATGGGGGATGTTGGATAGAGAATGGATAATGGAGGGTGGTGAATGGTTGATAGAGAATGGTGGATAGGGGAGGGGAGATGGAAGATATAGGATGGTAGATATAGGATGGTAGAAGATGAATAGAGGATGATGGATGGAGGATGGATGGATGGAGGATGGATAAATGGATGGAGGATGGTGGATGGAGATGGATGATGGAGGATGGTGGATGTTGGATAGGGGATGGTGAATGGAGGATGGAGGATGGAGGATGGAAGACGTAGGATGTAGAATGATGAATGGTGAATGGAGGATGGTTGATAGAGGATGGTGGAAAGGGAATGGTGGATGGTAGATACAGGATGGTAGATGATGGATAGATGATAATGGGTGGAGTGTGGATGGATGAAGGATGAAAGATGGTGGATTGAGGATGGAAGATTGCAGATGGAGGATGGTGGATGGGGAATGGATGAAGGATGATGGATGGGGAATGGATGAAGGATGGTGTATAGAGGATGGAGGATGCAGGATGGAGAATGGTGGATGGAGGATAAAGGATGGAGGATGGAAGATAGAGATGGTGCATAGAGGATGATGGATGGTGTATGGAGGATGGTGTTTATTGGATTGAGAAAGGAAGATGGAGGATGAGGGATGGTGGAGGGTGGATGGCGGATAGTGGATAGGAGATGGAGGATGAAGGAGCGAGGGTGGTGGATGGAGGATTGTGGATAGACGATGGAGTAACAGAAGCAACGGGAGAATTGGGAGCAACGGGAGTAACAGGAGCATCGGGAGAATTACAACCAATGGATCAACGAGAGAAACGGGAGCAACGAGAGAAACGGGACCAATGGATCAACCGGAGAAACGGAAAAGACGGGAGTAACAGGGGTGATGGATCTACCGGAGAAACGGGGCGATGGAACAACGTAAGTGTAGCCGCGGTACGCGGCTAGTTAAGATTATAAATGGCAAATATGTAAAAAAAAAATTCATTTTTGCTTGCTTTTTACTTCGTTTCGTAGCCCAAATAACTTAATTTTTCTTAGAGTGTAAACTCAAGAATATCCATTAAATTTGCTGCTTTCGAAGCTATAATTTACTGATTGCAAATTGACATTCAATAATATACATCCCAATTTAAATTCACTTGAAAAGCTGCGGTATGTTTGCCTACCAGCCAAAAGATGTAAGATTCAATTTTTTTTCTCCCTTATGCCGAAAAAACATAGGCAAATTCAAGGTGTATTTAGGACTGGAAGTTCGACGACGGATAAACTCTTCACCGTTAAGCAAGTTCTGGAAAAACTCTAGGAATTCAATGTCGCTGTCCATCAAATATTCGTTGACTTAAAACAAACTTACGATAGCATCGACCGAGTTGTACTCTATAACAATATGTTACTGTTCTGAATTCCAGCGAAACGGGTCCTCTCAACAAAAATGACTATGACATATTTAATACCTCTGGTTCAAATCCAAAAGGAATTTACTGACCCTTTCTTCACACGAGCTGGGTTGAAAAAATCCCTGTGCTTTTTAACTTAGCTCTAGAACAGTTCATCAAAAGTCTCCGTTGATGCCAGGATACGCTGCTATTTGCTAAAACAACGCAAATTGTAGCTTATGCCTATCAATATTACGAGTATGTTGAGATCGTGAATGACGCAAAGGAAACATTTCTGAACTTGAACGAAGAAGCGAAAGAAGTTTGCATCAAACTATTTCTTATTATAATAGAATAAATGAACTTTGATTGCAATGAAATTTTTTTTAAAGTAATGCCAACAAATTATATCTCTCAGTGTAGGTATCTTTCTAGGTTATTTCAAAAGAAGAATGGACAAAGGAGTACTGAGTACACCTTTCTTTATCTCCTTCTAAAAGTTAAAATTGTATTATTTATCTTCCAAATTAAATCTCAGTTCCCTAATCTCGGAGCATTACTATAGTCAATAGAAAGCAAAGCTCCATAGAATCGGCAAGGTCTGTGTTTTACAACGTTAAATAGAGAACATACAAATCTTGAGAAGAAATCCGTCTTGGCATTACTTTGCAATTTCCTCTCGCCTAATTCGCACAGGTCCTTTGCTGCGGAAAGACTATTCTGCGAAATTTGAATTTCCTGTAGGAACCGGATACATTGTAAATTTCTTCTTACCCATCAATTTCTAACAAGGAAACATCGTCAGAAAATTGTTGTTAAAGTCGTCCCGGTGTTGCGACAGATACCCATTCTTGAAGCCTGACCATAAAACCTTTGAAGTTTTATTTTGTGATATGTAGGTATGTAGAATGTAGGTGTATATGTAAGCATTCCTAAATGCTACATACAATGTACCTACTATAAAATAAAACTGAAGAAAAATGCCAAAACCTACGAGTATATGAAATATGAAATTTGCTAAAGGCAAGTTTATTTCAGAAAAATTCGAATCACTAAGTGCACCTGTCAGTTGTTAATTGCTTCAAAAGGCGACAGGTAAAATCTTTTCCCATAATTTCCATTTCGTAATTCAATATTATCCGTAGCTAAAAGCTTTTTTGTTGATCTGATCAACATAGCCCATGTTTTCATTATTTTCTATCACCAACCAGAGAAATACATAAACAAGAGTTGGTGCGTACTTAAAGTTCTACAGTTCACTTGATTCCGTAATAGTCGAAACTTTCTGCATTTGCATCGAAATATTCTTTAGTTCCAATAAAGAAATGAGATAATAGCAGCGCTCTTCTGGGCGTAACTTCAAATTTTGGTTTCGGCTGTAGACATTTTAGAAGGCTCCGTAACTGAAATGCTACTAATAATATTTTTCCGACCACAGGGGAAGTAACAAAGTGAAAAAAAGCCTAGTACTGTTTTCCGAGCGAAACGAAATGAACTGTCCAATCCCATATACAAAAAAAATCTGCGCAACTTTATTATTTTTCCGGCAGAAGTTCGGAATGCGTTCATTTCTGAGATGCGGTGTAGGTCGCTATGTGACTGAAAACCTAACAAAAAGTGTGGGAAGCGGTTAAAATAGGGTCGCGCAAGAATACTTACGCCGCTGCCACAAATAACATATGAATTACATAATTGGGTCATATTTTGGAATGCGGTCTAGGGGATGAAAAAAGAAAAAACTTGAAAATAGGTTATTACTAAACAAGTCAGTGGAAGTGAAAAGATATTCGATATATAATCAGACCTGAGAGACATGACAGAAATCATGTAAAAATATATAATCACTTTACACCCCAGGGGTCGAACTATTCATATGAAAAATCAGTAGAATAAAAATGAATTCATTATTTTGGAAGACCTAGTTGATATGACGAATATCGTGAAAATATATGCATTAAATTTTTACAGATTTTGCTTCGAACGCCGAAAGATATTCGAATTTTTTTTCATCAAAACCCCTTATCTTATTGATTTGCATATACACACCGAGTTTCAATTTTCTCGCATAAGCCGTTCTATAGTTAGGAAAAACACTCCCCACCCTCGTATCATACTACTCCTATACAAAATTATATTTGTCCAATATGCCACTACTATAGCTTTATCTAAATACTAAGTCTTAGCTTTATGTCGTTATGGGTTCTCGAGATATAAAAATCAGAACCTTTTCCTTTTCACCCTAACCCACTCTCACCCTCTACACCCACATCGTCAATTTTTTTTTATTTCTACTGGGGGTCTATTAGCCCTACGTTTGGTAAAAATTTTAGCAATTTATCTTACACTGTTCTTGAGATATGAGAAGTGAATTTTTAGAAAAATTCTTATCACCTCCACTTCCATGATCCACCACCCACTTAAAAAAAATTTCTACAGACTCCATTGATCGACCTTTACTCACAAAACAAATTTTATTTTTCTAGTGCAATTGGTTCGTGAAATATCTTAATCTAAAGTTTTTCACCCCCACCCCCGTACGTCACTGCCTCACTCTAAAATTTAATTCCGATCTATTTGCCTAGTATACCATACCTACAGATACCCATTAAGTTTCAATTTTGTGGTATTGACTGATTAGGAGATATGGATTTTAGAATGTATCGATCTTGCCTTTGACGCATTATTTTTTCCCCCACTCTCACACCCCTTTACCCATATCGGTAATTTTTTTGCAAATGAGTCATCAAAGATCTAAACATATTCCAAATTTCAGCTTTCTAGCGTCAGGGGTTGCTGAGATCTAGAAACCAATTTTTTTGTCTAAAACGCTTCCCCCACCTCGCCCCTATCACCGCCACCCTTCAAAATATGGTCACTTTAAGGTGCCAACCCAATATGTTTATAAAAAAATATAATTTAATAGCTTAAGGGGTTTGGGAGCTAAGAGCCTTCAAACGATTTTGCGTACACCGGTCGACGTACGGCGTGCAGCGGACAGACGGACTGAAATTGGTTATTGCTTTTTTCGTATCTACTAGTCATGGATCGTGTAAGTAAAAATTTTCAGGGTAGCAATTTTTTTTTTTAAAAACCGATAACAATACTCTATTATTAAATTAATAAAGTAAAATAATATTTCGTGAATTTTTTGACTTTGCGTCAAAAACAATTTCATATCAAATCACACCTAAGAGATATTATGAAGAAATTCCTGAAAACTTACGGCACCTGGGGGTAGTGGCTCGCCTCAAGAGTAAGTGTAAATTGACCATAACTGTTGCATGCCACTAAAACGATGGCTCTGAGCAAAGACAATAGAATGTATAAGATGTCCCAAGTGGCGTTCGAGCAGCGAAAGAACTTTCATATCAACGACCGAACTCCAGCGGTTATTGAAAGTTCCGGCGTTTTATTTTGTAGCCAACTGTTTTGAGTGAGCTGCTTGTGTGCGAGAGATTATGAAAAAAACAGGTATAGGTTCTTATTAGAGATGGGTAACTCAGATCTGAGTCGGCTCAATGAACCGGCTCAAGCAAAAGATCCAACTGAGCCAGATCTTCTCCACGGATCTTTTCGGTTCACGGATCTGGACGGTTAGCCCGGTCACCAGAGACAAAATTTCAGTAAATTTCGGAGTTAAATGGAAGGTGAAATGTTTTGACGTGGTTAGGTTCCAACGATGGAGTAGAATATGGAATCACAGTTTCAGACCAAAATTTGATATGGCATGTGCCCGAAATTTTGTATTTTCTGTTTTGTCGATTTGTAGCCGTATTTTCCATTTCTAGCTAAAAATGGTGAGAACGAAATTTATGGAGCAATACTGGAGAATGACTGAATTTCAAAGAATTCCGTTAGTGCGAATAGCTGTTCACAAGGCCAACCGAGAAATTCTTTCTAATTTCCCGACCGCAGGTATTCATACTTGCGAGTTCCCCGGCCTCTGTGTTTAACGTGCTCCCGGCCGTTATACATTGGTCGCACAAAAAACTGGTTTAAGCAAAACTTGTAGGGAGTTTAGTCCTCTACAAGTTTGCCATGTAAATATGTCATCTATTTTTAATAAAAATGGTCCAAAAGTTTAAAAACTGGGACAATATCCTAATATTTTACACTTTACGCTTATTATTTGCAATAAAAAAGTTGTTCAAATAAAAAAAGACAATTTAATTCTCCATAAATTGGCTACAAATCAACAACACATAAAATTAAAAATTTCGGGCCATCCTTAAATCTATCTCCTATTTTCAGTTTATAATCTTTAATCTTTTCTTTGTTCATCTTTCATCTATCATTTTTAACCATTTTTTTAACATTTTTTACCATTTTTTACCATTTTTTATAATTTTTTATAAATTTTTATTATTTTTTAACCTTTCATACAATTTCTTACCATTTTTTATAGTTTTTTACCATTTTTTATCATTTTTTACCCTTTTTTACCATTTTTTACCATTTTTTATAATTTTTTAAAATTTTTTACCAATTTTTATAATTTTTCACCATTTTTATAATTTTTTTTAATTATTTGCCCTTTTTTACCAATTTTTTATAAGTATTTACCATTTTTTTATAATTTTTTACCATTTTCTATAAATTTTTATCATTTTTTACCATTTTTTTTATAATTTTTTACCATTTTTTATAACTTTTTACCATTTTTTAAAATTTTTTACCATTTTTTATTATTTTTTATCACTTTTATTAATTTTTAACCATTTTTTACAATTTTTTATCATTTTTTACCATTTTTTACCATTTTTTATAAATTTTATAAATGTTTATCATTTTTTACCCTTTCATACCATTTTGTATTATTTTTCAATCATTTTTTATAACTTTTTACCATTTCTTATAATTTTTTATCATTTTTTACCGTTTTTTACCAATTTTTACCATTTTTTATAATTTTTTATAATTTCTTACCATTTTTTTATAATTTTATACCATTTTTTATAATTGCCTACCCTTTCTTACCATTTTTTATAATTTTTTACCATTTTTTATAAGTTTTTACCATTTCTTATAATTTTTTACCATTTTTTATTATTTTTTACCATTTTTTATTATTTTTTTACCATTTTTTTATAATTTTTTATCATTTTTTACCTTGTTTTACCATTTTTTTATAATTTTTATCAGTATTTACCATTTTTCATAATATTTTACCATTTTTTATCTTTTTTTACCATTTTTTATCATTTTTTCCTCCATCCTTCAATCCTCAATAATCAATCTTCAATCCTCAACTATATTTCGCGAACTATGAGGAACTATAGTTCCTTTATCCCTCAATCCTCCATCTGGGATGATGGAGGATGGACGATGGAGCATGAACGATAGAGGATGGACAATGGAGGATGTTTGATGGAGGATGGAGGATGGACGATGGGGGATGGACAATGGAGGATGTTCGATAGAGGATGGACAATGGAGGATGTTCGATGGAGGATGGACAATGGAGGATGGACGATGGAGGATAGAGGATAGAGGATGGATGATGGACGATGGAGGATAGAGGATAGAGGATGGATGATGGATGATGGCCAATGGACGATGGAGGATAGAGGATGGATGATAGACGATGGAGGATGGATGATGGACAATGGAGGATGTTCGATGGACGATGGAGGATGGATGATGGACAATGGAGGATGTTCGATGGAGGATGGAGGATGGACGATGGAGGATAGAGGATGGATGATGGATGATGGATGATGGAGGATAGAGGATGGTGGATGGAGGATGGAGGATTAAGGATGGTAGATGGAGAATTGAGGGATAGAGGAACTATAGTTCCTCATAGTTCGCGAACTGTAGTTGAGGATTGAAGATTGATTATTGAGGATTGAGGGATAGAGAAAAAAATGATAAAAAATGGTAAAAAAGTATAAAAAATGGTATAAAATGATAAAAAAAGAAAAAAAAATATAAAAAATGGTAAAAAATAATAAAAAATTATAAAAAATGGTAAAAAATTATAAAAAATGGTAAGAAATGCTAAAAAAATGGTAGAAAAGGGTAAAAAAAATCTGCCAACAATCTGGGCGTAACTTTATTATTTTTCCGGCAGAAGTAAGGAACGCGTTCAATTCTGAAATGCGGTGTAGGCTTCTATGTGACTGAAAACTTATCGAAAAGAACAAGATCATGGAAGTGAAAATCTGATTGGATCTGAGAGATATGGAATAGTTTATGAAAAAGTACACAATCACTTTACACCCCCTTAGGGGTAAATTTTCAGCAAATCTTGAAAACACTGTCTTGGTATTCATATGGAGAATACATAGAATAAAATTAAATTCATTATTTGGGACGAGGTAGTAGATATGTCGAAAATCGTGGGAAAATATGCATTCTATTTTCACAGATAATTTTTTTTGCACCCCTTCTGAACGCCAATAGATATTCGTTTTTTTTATTCAAAATTATTTTTTTAGTTGATTTAGATATACACACCGAGTTTCAACATTGTAGCTTAAGCCGTTCCATATATAGGAAAAACACCCCCACTTGTACCACACTACCCTTAGGGGTCGAATTTAAAAAAAACCTTGAAAACACTTTCTAGGTATTCATACGAAGAATCCGTAGAATAAAAATGAATTCAATATTTGGAAAGACCTAGTAGATATGACGAAAATCGTGAAAATATATGAATTTTATATCTATTATATTTACAAATAATTTTTTTTGCCCCCCTTTCTAAACGCCAATGAATATTCAAATTTTTTTTATCACAATTACTTTTCTAGTTGATTTACATATACACACCGAGTTTCAACATTGTAGCTTAAGCCGTTCTATATATAGGAAAAACACCCCCACTTGTACCACACTACCCTTAGGGGTCGAATTTCAAAAAACCTTGAAAACACTTTCTATATCTTCATACGAAGAATCCGTAGAATAAAAATGAATTAAATATTCAGAAAGACCTAGTAGATATGACGAAAATCAGGAAAATATATGCGTTTTATATTTACTATATTTACAAATAATTTTTTTTGCCCCCCTTTCTGAACGCCAATGAATATTCAAATTTTTTTTTTATCACAATTACTTTTCTAGTTGATTAACATATACACACCGAGTTTCAACTTTCTAGCATAAACCGTTTAATAGTTAGGAAAAACACCCCCTACCCCCGTAGCATACTACCCCTAAAAAAAATTATATTTTTCCAACATTTCGCTACTATAGCTCTATCTAAATACCAAGTTTAAGGCTTATATTATTACAGGTTCTCAAGATATAAGCATCGGAACTTTTTCCTTTTCACCCTCCCCCACCCTCCCCCTCTTCACCCTCAACCCCAAAACTTTTTTCCCTACTAGGGTTTAATTAGCGCTACTTCTGGTAAAAATTCTAAGCATCTATCTTAAACTGTTCTTGAGATATGAAATGTATTTGATTTGAAAAATTCTCATCCCCTCCACTTCTATGCTCCACCTCCCACTTAAAAAATTTTACTTTGATCAATCTTTTTTTGTCAACCTTTACACCCAAACCAAATTTTATTTTTCTAGAGCAATTGGTTCATGAGATATCGTAATCTTAAGTTTTTCACCCCCCACCCCCATACACAACTTCCCCCACCCAAAATTTTTCTTCATTCTGTTCTCCTAGTATAACTACAAATATGTTTTAACTTTGAATAGTGTGCCATTAACGGTTAAGGAGATATGGATTTTAGAATGTGTCTATCTCACCTTTTTTGGGTTTCGGACGCATTACATTTCCCCCCACTCCCACACCCCTTGATCAATATTGACAATTTTTCTGCAAATGGGTCTACTATCAGAGCTCTATAGAAATTCCAAGTTTCAGCTTCCTAACATAAGGGGTTACTGAGATCTGGAAACCAAAATTTTCGGTCTAAAACACTTCCTCCTCCTTCCCCCTCACACCCCCACCCCTAAAAATTTGGTCACTTCAAGGCGCCTACCCCGTCTATTTGTTAAAAAAATTTCAATTTAATATCTCAAAGCGTTTGGCAGCTACGAGCCTCCAAACGATCTTGCGTACGGCGGACAGACGGACTGAAAATTTTTATTGCTTTTTTCGCGTATACTAGTTATGAAACGTGAAAATAAAAATTTTGAGGGTAGCAAATTTTTTTTTTTAAAAAATCAATCACAATACTTAATTATTAAAATAATAAAGTAAAAATGGTATAAAATTAAAAGAAATGGTAAGAAATGGTAAAAACTGGTAGAAAATGATAAAAAATAATAAAAAAAAGGTAAAAATTTATAAAAAATGGTAAAAAATTATAAAAAATTATAAAAAATGCTAAAAAAATGGTAGAAAAGGGTAAAAAATTAATGAAAATTATATAAAATGGTAAAAGAAGAAAAAAAATGGTAGAAAATGGTAAAAAAATGATAAAAATTAAATAAAATGGTAAAAAAAAGTATTGAAAAAGGTAAAAATATAATAAAAAGTTTTAAAAAATGGTAAAAAATTAAAAAAGTGGAAAAAAATGATAAAAAGTGGTAAAAAAATGGTAGAAAATGATAAAAAATAATAAAAAATGGTAAAAAGTTATAGAAAATTGTAGAAAATTATAAAAAATGATAAAAAATTAAAAAAAATGGTAAAAAATGATAAAAAAATGGTAGAAAATGATAAAAAATATAAAAAAATTACAAAAATTATAAAAAAAAATAAAAAATGATAAAAAATTAAAAAAATTTTAAAAAATTATAAAAAATGGCAGGAAATGATAAAAATTTATAAAAAATGGTAAACAATTATAAAAAATGGTAAAGAATGGATAAAAATGATAAAAGATGAACAAAGAAAATATTAAAGATTATATACTGAAAATAGGAGATAGATTTAAGGAAGGCTCGAAATTTTGAATTGTTTGTTTTGTCGATTTGTAGCCGTATATTGCATATCTCGTTAAAAGTTGTAAGAACCAATTTATGGAGAATTAAATTTTTTATCTTTTGTATCTGAACAACTTTTTTGCCAAATTATTTCTTGTAGATAGTAAGCGTAAAGTGTAAAAAATTAGAGTTTGTCCCAGTTTTTCAAACTTTTGGACCATTTTTATTTAAAATAGGTGACAAATTTATATGGTAGTTTAATATAAACCAGTTTTTCGTACGACGAAAGGAATTTCTCAGTTGGCATTGTGAAGAGCTACCCACACTTACGGAGTTCTTTGAGATTCAGTAATATACCGTCTGAAATATTTGCCTCTAAACTTTCATGAAAGAGGTACATATTTTCTGAATAGGATTCGATTCTAAGATCCGACATTTACTGAACGTATTACCGAGAACTGAACAGTGGAACCAACCAAATTTCGCGGAAAGAAACTCATATTTAAGAAATGAGAGGTACCCTTTTTTAAAAAAGGGACTAATTAAAATAAATAAATTCGGTCAGAAGGTACATATTCCATTCATGAAACTGGGAAATGATTCCTGGAAGAATTTAAGTAAAATATTCATTCATAGGTAAAAAAATCTGCCAACAATCTGGGCGTTACTTTATTATTTTTCCGGTAGAAGTTAAGAACGCGTTCAATTCTGAAATGTGGTGGAGGCTACTATGTGACTGAAAACCTATCAAAAAGAACAAGATCGTGGAAGTGAAAATCTGATTGGATCTGAGAGATATGGAATAATTTATGAAAAAGTACACAATCACTTTACACCCCCTTAGGGGTCAATTATGACGAATACATAGAATAAAATTAAATTCAATATTTGGGACGAGGTAGTAGATATGTCGAAAATCGTGGTAAAATATGCATTCTATTTTCACAGATATTTTTTTTGCCCCCCTTCTGAACGCCAATAGATATTCGTTTTTTTTTTTATTCAAAATTATTTTTCTAGTTGATTTAGATATACACACCGAGTTTCAACATTGTAGCTTAAGCCGTTCTATATATAGGAAAAACACCCCCCACTTGTACCACACTACCCTTAGGGGTTGAATTTCAAAAAACCTTGAAAACACTTTCTAGGTATTCATACGAAGAATCCGTAGAATAAAAATGAATTCAATATTTGGAAAGACCTAGTAGATATGACGAAAATCGTGAAAAATATGCATTCTATTTTCACAGATAATTCTTTTTGCCCCCCTTCTGAACGCCAATACATATTTGAATTTTTTTTAATCAAAATTGTTTTTCTAGTTGATTTACATATACACACCGAGTTTCAACGTTGTAGCTTAAGCCGTTCTATATATAGGAAAACCCCCCCCCCCCCCCCCCCCCCCCCACTTGTACCACACTACCCTTAGGGGTCGAATTTCAAGAAACCTTGAAAACACTTTCTAGGTATTCATACGAAGAATCCGTAGAATAAAAATGAATTCAATATTTGGAAAGACCTAGTAGATATGATGAAAATCGTGAAAATATATGCATTTTATATTTCTATATTATATTTACAAATAATTTCTTTTGCCCCCCTTTCTGAACGCCAATGAATATTCAAATTTTTTTTTTTACAATTACTTTTCTAGTTGATTTACATATACACACCGAGTTTCAACATAGTAGCTTAAGCCGTTCCATATATAGGAAAAACACCCCCACTTGTACCACACTACCCTTAGGGGTCGAATTTCAAAAAACCTTGAAAACACTTTCTAGGTATTCATACGAAGAATCCGTAGAATAAAAAAATCTGCCAACAGTCTGGGCGCAACTGTATTATTTTTCCGGCAGAAGTTCAGAACGCGTTCAATTCGGGGATGCGGTGTATGTTACTATGTGACTGAAAACCTAACAAAAAGTTCGGGAAGCGGTTAGAAAAGGGTGAAACATATGAATTAAATAATTGGGTCATATTCCGGGATGCGGTCTAGAGGTTGAAAAATACAAAACTTAAAATAGGTGATTATTAAACAAGCCTGGGGAAGTGAAAAGATATTCGATATCTGATCAGACCTGAGAAACATGGTGGAATTTATGAAAAAGTATACAACCAGTTTACACCGTCTTAGGGGTCGAATTTCAAAAAATCTTGAAAACGCTTTCTAGGTATTCACATGAAGAATCCGTAGAAAAAAAATGAGCTCAATATTTCGAAAGACCTAGTAGATATGACGAAAATCGTGAAAATATATGCATTTTATACTAACCGATATTTTTTTTTGCCCCCCCTTCTGATCGCCAATGAATATTCAAATTTTTTTTTATCAGAATTACTTTTCTAGTTAATTTACATATACGTACCGAGTTTCAACTTAACAGCATAAGCCGTTCTAAAGTTAGGAAAAACACCCCCCACCACCGTACCATACTACCCCTAAAAAAAAATTATTTTTCCACCATGCCACTACTATAGCTCTATCTAAATACCAAGTTTCAGCTTCATATCATTAAAGATTCTTAAGATATAAGCATCGGAACTTTTTCTTTCTCACCATTCCCCACCCTCACCCTCTACACCCACACCCCCAAACTTTTTTTCCCTACTAGGGTTCTATTAGGCCTACTTTTGGTAAAAATTTGAAGCATCCATCTTACACTGTTATTGAGATGAGAAACGTGTTATTTTTGAAAAATTCTTATCCCCTCCACTTACGTACTCCCCCGCCCCCTTCAAAGATTTTACTTTGAGCAACCTTCATTTATCAAGCTTTGTATCCAAACCGAATTTTGTTTTTCTGGTGCCACTGGTTTGGGAGATATTGTAATGTTAAGTATTTCAACCCCCACCCCCGTACGTCACTACCCCCACCCAAAAATTTTGATTCAATCTACTCTCCTAGTATAACTACAGATATTTGCTAAGTTTTAATTGCTTGCTATTAATGGTTTAGGAGATATGGATTTTAGAATTTGTCGACCTCGGCATTTTTGCGTTTCGGACGCATTATTTCCCCCTCCACTCCCACACCCCTTCACCCATATCTGTTTTTTTTTTGCAAATGGGTCCATTATCAAAGCTCTATAGAAATTCTAAGTTTCAGCCTCCTAACACAAGCGGTTCCTGAGATCTAGAAACCTAAATTTTTCGTCTAAAACGCTTACCCCGCCTTCCCCCTTACACCTCCGCCCCTGAAAATAATGTCAATTCAAGGGGTCCACCAAGTCTATTCTTAGAAACAATTTTAATTTAATAGCTAAACTGGTTTGAGAGCTACGAGCCTTCAAAGATTTTGGGGCGGTCGACGTACGGCGTACGGGGTACGGCGTACGGGGTACGGCGTACAGACGGAGTGAAAATTTTTATTGCTTTTTTCGCGTCTACTAGTCATGAAACGTGGAAAAAAAAATTTTGAGGGCAGCAAATTTTGTTTTTTTAAAAATCGATAACAATACTGTATTATAAATAATACAGTAAATGAATTCAATATTTGGAAAGACCATTTTACAAAATTCTTTAGAATTCTCATTTAATTTCTGTAAACGGTCTATTCTATAGGTATCTTCAAGGCTTAATTCGCATTCCTCTTTTTTTAATTTTTTTAATTCCAATGCCAACGTATGGTTCAAACTTTCTAGTTCATTAGTCCTCTTGAACAGTTTATCATACTTCTTTTTATAAAATATGAAATTTTGTTGGTTCTTAAGGCATCTATTACAATCTAAAGCAGGCACGTATCCAGAAATTCGTTTCGGGGGGGGGGGGGGGGGGGGGGGGGGGGGGGGGGGGGGGGGGGGGGGGGGGGGGGGGGGGGGGGGCTCAAGGACGAAAATCACTAAAAAATGTGTACTTTTACGTTTAAGCTTGGTGTTCAAAAAAACAGCTGCTATAATGTTTGAAAGAAGTTTAAGCATTCTTTATGTTGAACAAAAAATATCTGCTAATAACAAAATTTTATCAATATTAATTTTTCTCCAGAACATACACCTTAAATGAGTAACTTTCTCGATTTTTTCTTCGACAAGCGGTCGAGTACTTCCTCCGTATCAACAACAATATCCCAGTGAATTGACATCATCGCGAGTGCACTTAGCCTGTCGTGGCCCATCACACTACGAGGTAGAGATTTTATCCTCTTCATTGTCGAAAACGATCTTTCGACGCTAGCCGTTGTGACTGGAAGAGTAGCCATAACCTTGAGAAGAAGATTTATCGCGCGAAAAAATGTTCCGTCACAATACTCTAACAGTTTCAAAATTTCGGTAGATGGGTCAACTGATGATATTTTGGCACACCATAACTTGTACTCAGCTTGAACTGCGGACAATGGCATTTCGTCTTGAAAGTATGGACCTAAATTTTTCAGTTCATTTATCTTCTTTTCGCAAGCATATCCTGGCAGCAGCAGTTGGAAACTTGATAGAATATCTTCGTTCTTGATAAATCTGTCCGTCAAATTTTGTATCAAAGTATCAATACAAGGAATGAATGTGGTGACCCTGAAATAATCTTCATTCGATGTCGTTTGCGGATTTGCACGAGATTTCTGTCGTGATGTGACTCTGGGAGCTTGAAGTTCAGCGTCAAAAAGGTCTGCAGAAAATTTCGACGCCACTTGAAAAATTTCTCTGAAAGTGTCGTTAGCGGTTTCCCGCATTTGTCAGAGTGAACTCAATACTTCATTTGTATACTTCACAGCGGCAACTAAATCTGAAGATTTATTTTGAAGGAAAATCGACAGTGGAAGGGTCAAGCTGAACAATTTTTCACAAACGACAATGCTCACTAAAAATTCACTTTTTTGACTCGCTGCGTGAAGAGTTGATGCCGTTGAAGATATGGTCCACGTTCTTTGAGCGATTTCTTCTAAAGCTATGACGATGCATTCGAGAAGTTCTAAGAATACAATGATACTGTCATGCCTTTCGATAAATCTTGTGTCACAAAGCCGGAGAAGTCGTTTCTTTTTACTGTCTGGAGCATATTTTTGGATAGTTTCTTGAAAAATGAACAGCTGATGTAAGCTATACAAGCTGCTTTTGGCTGTTCAAAACCCGAAGAAGTTATTTCATGCTATGGCTGAATTTGACAGCTGCTACAGACTTGCTATGCTATGCTTTTGAAGCAGCTATAGCAGAAATCTTGAACAGAGCCACGGTAAGAAGATATATACGCCAGTTCCTGTTAGGGCAGGTTTCTTCTATGCCGGTCGATAATAGGTACAGTGATCGACTGTACCCAATATTTTCCATCGACTAAAAACTCAAATTTCAAAGAATAGACAATTTTATACTTGATTTCGGGGGGGGGGGGGCCCTCCGGGCCCCCCCTGGATACGTGCCTGATCTAAAGCCTCATCCATCATACTATTTGTTTTTTTGCTTTTATCAAAGAAACTGGCAGATTTTTCAAAATCATTCAATGTCGCTAGTTCCTCTTTCGAGCTAAATGCAGATGTATAGAATCGTTTCTGTCTGCTAACCTGATCTTCTTCTCCACATTTGACGGAATTTTGAAAGACTGCAATAGGTGGATCAATTTCAAATTTTGTATCATCATTAACAGGAAATTCAAATACTCGAGAACTTTTCGGAATGTTCAATGTAGGGAGGGAGTGCACCATGAGATAATTCTTTTTTACAAATTAACTTTGGCTCAAAATGTTGAGAGCAAACTAACTTATTTTTAGTTTGTTCAGCACTGTCTATATTGCAAGCTATCCACTCATCTTTCCTTTTCTTTTCTGTCGGAAACATAAATAATTGAAAATCTTTACTGTTGCCGACGCATTCAGAAATACAGCAACATCAAATTTTTTTCTTCTTGCTATAGAGCGGCTCATTCTCAACTTCATGATTCAAAAAAAGGACAGGGATGGCACCTTTTTTTAATCGTTGACTTCCCTTAAAACTGCATTCAAAATGTTTCTCACAAACAAATTTTCAGTTCGCTTCATCTTCAGTTATTTCACAATTACTTACCCATTTCTTCCGAAGGTCGAAGCACTTGGGAAATCTAAATAATTTACTGTTTGAAGAACAATTGCTGCAACTACTAATACAGCAACGCTCATAACGTTTTCGACTTAAAGACGGTTTAGCCGTGAAAACGGCTGATTTTTGACTATTACTCTCCATAATATACTATTTAAACATAGATTATAATAACATATAAATATAAAAAAATATTATATATTTTATATATATATTTAAAAAAACTTTCAACAGTCTGGGCGCAACTTTATTATTTTTCCGGCAGAAGTTCAGAACGCGTTCCATTCGGGGATGTGATGTATGTTACTATGTGACTGAAAACCTAACAAAAAGTTCGGGAAGCGGTTAGAAAAGGGTGTAACATATGAATTAAATAATTGGGTCATATTCCGGGATGTGGTCTAGAGGTTAAAAAAAACAAAAATTAAAAATAGGTGATTATTAAACAAGCCTGGCGAAGTGAAAAGATATTCGATATCTGATCAGACCTGAGAAACATGGTGGAATTTATGAAAAAGCATACAACCAGTTTACACCCTCTTAGGGGTCGAATTTAAAAAAATCTTGAAAACACTTTCTAGGTATTCTTATGAAGAATCCGTAGAATAAAAATGAATTCAATATTCCAAAAGACCTAGTAGATATGACGAAAATCGTGAAAATATATGCATTTTATATTAACTGATATTTTTTTTTGCCCCCCGCCCTTCTGAACGTCAATGAATATTCTATTTTTTTTTATCGGAATTACTTTTCTAGTTAATTTACATATACGTACCGAGTTTCAACTTCTTAGCATAAGCTGTTCTAAAGCTAGAAAAAATACCCCCCACCACCGTACCATACTACCCCTAAAAAAAATTCTATTTTTCCACCATGCCACTACTATAGCTCTATCTAAATACCCCCCGCCCCCTTCAAAGATTTTACTTTGATCAATCTTTATTTATTAAACTTTATATCCAAACCGAATTTTGTTTTTCTGGTGCCACTGGTTTGGGAGATATCGTAATGTTAAGTATTTCACCCCCCACTCCCGTACGCCACTACCCCACCCAAAAATTTTGTTTCAATCTACTCTCCTAGTATAACTACAGATATTTGTTAAGTTTTAATTGCTTGCTATTAACGGTTTAGGAGATATAGATTTTAGAATGTGTAGATCTGCACTTTTTTGCGTAAATTTTTGCGTATGTAAATTTGTTAATTTATTGTACGAACTATGTAAAATTTTTAATAGGTGTTTGGTGAAATACCTAAGTGGTATATGGTAGAATACATTATTGATATTAGGTAATTAGCCTAATTGAAATTAGGTAAAATACAAAATTAGTAATTACGTAAAAATTCTAATTTGTGTTAGGTGAAATACCTAATTCGTATACGGTAAAATACGTTATTGATATAAGGTAAATAACCTAATTCGAATTAGGTAAAATACAAAATTTGTATTAGGTAGAATACCCTATTTGCTTTGGCAATTTTTTGTATACCAATTAGGTAAAATGCCTAAAAATTGTACAAATGTACATGGTTCGAAAATTGTAAGATTACCTAATTTATTTTAGGTATAGGGTGAATGCACCAATAGTCGGCCATTTAGTGACGTCCCGATATAATATTCCTTGCAATCTACGGAATAAATTGTATCAATTTCTGTATAAGGTTAAACGATAGTCAATGGTGTCAATTATTAGAAAAACATAATTGAAATAATTTTTTACACAATAAGATTGATAAAGTTGCAGTTTTTCCTATAGTCGGCCACAAAAATCCAAAGTTCGGCCTTTTTTGGGTCTATAGTCGGCCACTACATAGTCATATGACCGAAATTGTTTGTTTTTCAGAATATTAATGAAAAAATGCTGGTTTATCATGAGACTATTATAATATCAAAAAATGTCCATATATCGAGTACAATTATATATATATTTACTCTTATTACCAGGCTTTTCTTTTGATTTTTTCGATATTTTAGTTACTTGTCTTTACGCTGTTAAATCGCATGTTTCTCTTTTTTTGCCTTTTTGACGAGAGACTGTTGGTATTGTAAGGACGCTATTGCGCTAGGAGACATTCTAGCTGTGTTTCTTTTTCGATTTCCTTGAGAAATTAATGCTCTTGAATGAAACAAATGTTTCTGAATGTAAAGCTAATCCCACTAGAAACGCTAGAAGTAAGAATAACTTAACCCAAAAAGGAAGATTGAGCTTCGACCAATTGTTAAACGATTTGTCACGTACTCGAAGAAAGTTTTGCTTTTCATCCATTCCGATGTTGAGCGTCCAAAACCCAATCAACTGGCATAACACTTCTTAAGACTACTCTCGATGGACGAACATATGGAAAAACTACCATTGGCGATGCTTTATCTCCATTGCCCCTATTTACTCGGTAATTGTTTCTTCATCCCCTTGGAGCAATAATTTTACCAGTTTTTAGACTCTTTGAAAAACTAGTTCCGTCCCCGTTTAAAACACGCCGTGAATCCAGAAGTATTTCCATGTGTCCGTGGTCAGAAAGGTATGCTTCTAGATCTTTGAACCTTTCGCGTAGTCCTTTTTCGGTGACAACAGCGCGCTCTTTCGAAAATGATTCTAAAATACGTGGAGAATGCTGGGGAATTCGTTTCATGAAAGATGCATACCACTGCTTTCCTGGTCTATCGTCTTTGAAAGAATTTTTTCGTTTATCTTCTTTCATGATTTTTTGTACGGTGTTTTGAAGCTCTTCTAGCTTTAATGGAAATCCACATTTAGCCCAGGAAATGCACCAATTGACGATTTCAATTTGACCCATTTTTTGGCATACTTCCGGGACTTTTGCTGGCAGATGATCCTGGAGCGTTGATCTAGGTATTCCAAATTTAACCGCAGCCTTCCGAACACTTAAATTTTCACTTCGATGTGCAGTAATAGCAATTCTCATGCTATTTGCATCGTATTGCTGGATTGGACGTTTTATAGGGTTTGACATTATTTGTTCGAGATTCGCTAAAATAAATAGTTTAAAAAATCTGCCAATGGTCTGGGCGCAACTTTATTATTTTTCCGGCAGAAGTTCGGATCGCGTTCAATTCTAAGATGCGGTGTAGGTTACTATGTGACTAAAAAACTAACAAAATGTTCTGAAGCGGTTAGAGTAGAGTACCATGGTTGGGTCATACTCCGGGATGCGGTCTAGGGGTTGAAAAAAGAAAAAACTTATATATAGGTGATTATTAAACCAGCCCGTGGAAGTGAAATGATATTCGATATCTGATCAGACCTGAGAGATATGGAAGAATTTATGAAAAAGTATCCAACCACTGTACACCCCCTTAGGGGTCAATTTTAAAAAAAATCTTGAAAACTCTTTCTAGGTATTCATATGAAGAATCCGTAGAATAAAAGTGAATTCAATATTTTGGAAGATCTAGTAGATATGACGAAAGTCGTGAAAATATATGAATTCTATTTATTTATTTGGAAATCGAAAATATGTACAGAATATAAACTCCAATAAAACAAAGCGCCAAAAATAAAAAAGAAATAAAAATAAAATGAAAATAAGAATAATAAAAAAATAAATAAAAAATAAATACCTAGTTAAAATTAAATTAAAAATTAAAAATTAAAAATTAGATGTAACTTAGTGAGTAATTAGAAATAATGTATTAAATATCAAATATGGATTTCAAGTGAATTTTTATTGTGCGCAAACTGTGGCCCTGAAAACTAAGACAATTTTCATGATAAGTTCGAGGTAAGGTCTATTTTTTCTGAACATTTTTTTGCCCCCACTTCCGAACGCCAATGGATATTTGAACTTTTTTTTAATCCAAATAACTTTTTTAGTTGACTTACATATACACTCCGAGTTTCAACTTTCTAGCATAAACCGTTTCATAGTTAGGAAAAACACCCCCCACCCCCGTACGATACCACCCCTATAAAAAATTATATTTTTCCAAAATGCCACTACTATTGCTCTATCTAAACACCAAGTTTAAGCTTTTTATCATTATAGGTTCTTTAGATATAAACATCAGAACCGTTTCCTTTTCACCCTCCCCCACTCCCAGATCGACACACTAAAAAATGACGATATTGCAAATGGCGCTTTTACAACACGGAAAACCCGAATTCACACCTTGGGCAATAAATATTACTGGAAAGGCGCGGCATATCGGCGACACACGGATCAACATGCGTTTTACTAAAGTCGGGAACAGCTGGCCGACTTTAGGAACTTAGTAGAATTGTGATTCCTAAAGTCGGCCATGTCCAAAAGTATACTAATATTAACGTTTTTTAATAATTTTATGATTAAGTATGAAAGTTTAAATACTTTTGAATCACAAGCACCGCACAGGCTAGCCATAATTCTTACAACTATGGAGAATTAGTAATAAAAAAAAATCCTTCCATCTTATAAATTATTCTAAAAAAACTCAGTTTTATGGATCTTATCACAATGAACCTATTATAACTTTACAACAAAAACACTGAATGACTTCATGTTACGCATTTCGAGTTCAAAAGAAAACACAAATCGAAGAAAAAAATTTTTTTTCTGGATATTGTCTTCTCATCATTTAATAATTTTAAATTTCTGAAGAAATGGCCGACTATAGGAGCATGGCCGACTATTGGAGCATCTACCCTATTACCTAAAGCCTTAGTAGACGGTTAAATGCTGAAGCACTTAGGCAAATTAATACCCGATCTAAGGCAATTTTACCTATGAATTTCTTTCTGTGTATGGTAAATATTTTTTCAGTATAGCTAACGCGTGTACAGAAGGGTTTTCTGGTCTGTTACAATTAATGCGCCACAAAGGATCCCTTTACGTAACACGTAGCAATGGCGGCTCGTGCCTCTCTTAGCAGGTGAGACTGAATTGGAATATTAAAACACGACTTTGTCGGACTTAAACTGTATGAGTGAGGACGTCGGTTTACTACGGAAAGTTATTAAGTAACACTTTCAAAACAAAAAATCACTAGTAGCTTGATGACTTTTTCTCTGTAAAATGTTGAGGCTCAGCCTCACAAGCCTCATGTGACAACTGACAAGCCGCCACTGACACGTACATAGATTATAAAATAGTGCGCACCACGCAAAAATTATTCCGGTAAGCTTTAAAAATTAATGTCCTGTGGATACTTGTTTCATCTGCAAGGTTGTTTTCGTAGTCACTTTAATAAATAGCATCTCCAAAGTTTGAATCCAATCTATGTATTTAAATTGATCTCCTTGGGATAAAAGCCAACTAAGCGGAAGGCATTCACCGTCTTTTTGTCGTATAACAATAAATTTTTGGGTTTTTTATTACAGGAAGTATTTAATAGGATTTTCGGCAGTGCCTACTGAAAGCGTTGGCTTTTTGCTATAATTCATCCGCTGCGGCCATGCAATAGAGCGTCAAATTCAAGTAATTGGCTCATAATTGCGTAAAGGGAAATCTCAACAAGAATGAAATTTCCGATAATAGATTTCCAAGTGCTCGAATGCTTCACAAAAGGAATGTCCTTAATTGAAATTGATTTAATGGAGATAAGTTTAGTGTCGTGCCGAGATAAAAAGCCTGGGAGTATTTTCCGTCCCCTATTTAAGAATAATAATACCTTGCTATTACCAATGTTATGCTTATGGCATTAATAATGAGCGAAGATATGGAGAGAGCAAATATAGTTAGGTAACCTTATGATATAAGTGGTATTAGTACAGGTCACTCTTCGATTCCTGAAATCCTAGTAAATAGGGTAAGAACTGCCTGTTTAGGTAGATACATTGCCACCGGATTATAGAAAACCTTGATATGGGAATTAAATTCATGTGGTAATGGACGGAGTCTTACGTTCATTTAAGACTAGTCATAGTAAATTGTCTTTTAATGAAATATAATCACCAGATTTGTAGGTAGTATACGGCGTACGATTGGTCCAAAACAAAAATTTTATATTGATTCTGGAAATGTAAAGTATGATGACCTTCGCTATGTAGGGGTTTTTGAAAAAAAAAAATTCCCCCAAAATGACTGCCGTTTGAACGTTATTTTCAGTTTTTAACCCCAATTATCGCCCTTTCTGGCTTAATAAAAATAACGAAAAAATGTTAAAAAAAACATAACGCAGTCACGATCGGCTGCAAGCCAGTCGTATGATACTCTAGATGAAATACTGAACTCAGATTTATATTTTAGTTGGAAATATATAAAAAGAATGAGGAGTGCACAAGCAATTATTACATGAAAGTTTAGCTAGAATACTTACAGGTAGAAACAGTTGTGTAGTGGCTACTCGATTTTTTGATTTATAGTGAGTTCCATAAAGTAAGTTAGGACATTTTACAGAATTTTTGTATGGCAACTACATAAAGGACTTATGGGATGTTTTCCATATTAATATTTTCAGCTGCGACTATTATAAAATTAATGTGTATAAAATTTCAAAGTCGTAACTTAAAAGTTCTAAAGTTATCGTTCAATATTGGTGAACATGTTTATTAAGGACTTTTGTATGACAGCTACCCGAAGGAGTCAATGGATGGCGCTAATTAATAAACTTCGTCTTGGTTTTGGTATAAAACTAATTCCTGCAAAATTTTAAATTCCTTCTTTAACTCGTTCTGGAGTTATAGTGGACTCAGTAACAAGCATACATTTTTGAAGGACTTTTCTAGGCTGCTACACGAAGGACTCATTCGATTTGCATCATTTTCGGAACTTTCGATTTAAATATTGTAAACCTTAAGTATGCAAAATTTCGAGTTCCTAACTTGAAGCATTCGAGCAATAATTGTGAAAACGTGTTTTAAGGACTCTTGAATGAGAGGTACCCGAAGGAGTGGAAGGATATCGCCCATTAACGAACTTAGCCTTACTTTTTCTATATTACAAGTTGTGACAAATTTCAACTTTTTAGGCATTCGCGTTCTTGAGTTATCGTGCAAACGGACGGACGGACGGACGGACGGACGGACAGCAAACGGATTTGGGGGTTTTGGCCAAAAATAAACACAAAATAATATATAACATTTTTTCGTTCGAAGCTCGGTTCTATGCGTTACAAACTGTTCGGGCTGGATTAAACTTATAATACTCTATTGCCCGATTTCACAGTGGTAGCTTAAGCAAAGGCTTAGTTAAGCTAGAATAGGTAGCTTAAGCTATGGATTCGATTCGACTGATTTCACAGTTTTTTATATCGTGCGGCTTAGCTAAACTAAGCATAATGCGTAGTTGCGTTTCATTTTGCGACCTACTGTAAGCTTTTGTAATGGATTTGCGTACATTCGATATTTCTTGTGTAGTGGAGTAGCTACTCGGCTATATTTTTTTAACTACACAGTCTTGAATACATAATTAATTGAATACATAATTAATGAATAATTATTTTTCAAACGGAGCTTAAGCTCGCATAATTGATGGCTTAAGGGGTTACACCACTCTAACATTTTGGAAAAATAATTTTTTTTTTCTGTGTTTAAAAAATTGTTTGAACTTTGGAGAATATGGGGAAAAAGTTTTAAAACATGAAAATGAATTTTATCCTGGAATTTCGAGCTTTTTACCGAGCGAGTCGAGCTGCTTTGAAACGACTTCCTGTGTCGCATCAGGTCCTGTGTCGCATCTGAGAAGATACTGCCTAATGATTTACCTGTTGGTTTCTAACTTCTGGATAAGATTAATAGATATCGCTAGAAAGTTTTTGCGTTCCATTGGATGTATTTTCGCACAGCATTTCGTTAGAATGGCGTCAGTTCATGTAAAAAAGGTAAACATTTTATACATAGCAACGAATATCGCTGTATGCAATTTTAATGATGGACTGACTAACATACATACTACGGACTACGAAGGTTCTGGATGTGGATATTGGCGTCTAATGCTGCAATTTGTGTGTCGAATCTGATTTTAAGCGAATCCAGCAAGCTGAGAGTGCATTGGCAGATGCGGCAAAAGAGGCGCGCTCCACCATTAAACAGTCGAGGAAAAAGATTGAACCGGAATATTCCAACTTAGAAGGACAGCTTCATGGTCCTGTAGTTGCAGATTAATAGTGAAAAATTTTAAAAGTAGAATTATTTATTTGTTCATGTCTGTAACACATTTCAAAACTTTAAACGCGTTTTTCACGAAACGCGATTTTCGAAATCGGCACGCAGCATAACTCGAACAATTTTCATTCTTTTCATTCCAATTTTTTACCATATCTTTAAAATAATATTCCGAAGAGAATAACCTACGAAATTTTCGATACGTTGATTTAAAAAATAGTTATTGGTAAATAACTGTCCTCTTTTTGGTCGAAAATTGAAAAAAACTATTAAAATACTCGCCAATCACACAAAACTCAAAATTTCTTAATTCTCGTACGTATTTCTCTAGCTATACTCATGAAGATTCGGTGGGTTTTTCTTCTTTTTGCTAGGTTCAAATTTACGTAAGTTAAACTGCGTGCCGTAAAGCCCCTAAAATTTAACATGCCTTGGGAGAATGGCTGTAGTGCCGCCGTTTTGTAATGGTTATTAACTTCCCAAAATATAATTAGTCTATTTCCTTTCCTGGAAGGAAAAAAAATTGTCGAAAAAAAACCTTTTTTTAGGTTGTTACAGTGGTGTTGCCCCTTAAGCTAAGCTAGCGCTTGACTTACCTTAAGACTTAAGCCATTACTGTGAAATCGAAGGTGTTCTTAAGCCCAAGCTTAAGTTCCACTCAGAGCTTAAGCTACCACTGTGAAATCGGGCATATATGTTCAACTAGAGTATAAAAATCCTACGTAGCGAAGGAGAAAACCTATCCAAAAATAATGTGTGAAATTTGGGAAGTTATCTGTTTTGCCGATTTCCGAAGATTTTGGGAACCGTCTTTGAAAAGTATGTTTCGAGATAATCTCGTTTGAATGACGTTCTATATAGAGAATTCACGAAGGTTCCATTCCAGTTAATTGCCGATAACTTTCTCAATTATTGGAATTTCAATATGAAATTTGCAGACAACCTTCTAAAGGCTGCAAGCTTCCAGAGATGTGTTCAAGATGCGAGCTATAGCTGCTTTGAAAGCATAGCATAGCAAGACTGTAGCAACTGTCAAATTAAGCCATAGCAAGCATTAGCTTCTTCGGTTTTTGAACAGTCAAAAGCAGCTTGCATAGCTTACAACAGCTGTTCTACACATACATACGCAAGCAGTGTATAATATGATATAAATTATAATAAAGTAAAGTGCAAATGAGCACTGCCAGTAGTGTCTTTAAATTTTTCACGTTTTCTATTGTTAATAAAACAATATATTCCATTCTAAACATTCAAAATGTCGTTAAGACGAAACTAACAACTACACACACACATGCATTTTGCAATAGCTGCTTTCTGGCTACAGTCCGGAGTGTGAGCAACCAAAAGCAGCTATAGAAGCAGCTTTTTGAAAATCTTGAACAGATCTAGTGTCAAATAGCAAGCACGAGAAAGCAGCTTTTTGGTTGCATTAAACACAAAAAAGCAGCTAGTAGTAGCTAGTAGCAGCTATAGCAGAAATCTTCAACACACCCAATTTAAGCAAAAATTGAAAAAAAAAAAAAAAATTCTACCTTAACAGCTGGCCACAATTACTATAAATTAAACGAAAAATAAAGCTAAACAACAGAACTACATATACATCTGGGTCAGGGACGGAAAGATCCTTTGCCGAAAACTTGAAGGTGAAAAAATTTTAGTAATAAAAACAGAAGAAGATTTAACTTATTTCGTTTGTTTGCTCATTATCAAATATGCAAAAATTCACAATACCACTTTATTGTTTATTTCAAAACACACATTTTTAAATTTTTAATTAACATTTCCATTCAAATAACACACATATCGAAAACCGTTAACGTTAACAGATACATATATAAAATTCAGATTCAAAATTATATCAATCATTATATTACACAATATTATTTATAATTCTAATCAAACTAATCGCTTTCCGTTCCAAAATGTCAAAAGTTGAGAAACTGATAGGTAGAACTCGTTCGTCAATATCCTATTTTATTTAAATTGGCGGATGATAATTACAAAAATGTTAAAAGAAAACCATATTTCTGTCTTTCTAAGTTGATGTCATGGACCCACTTTTCAGTTTTCTTGAAAACAAATTATTATTTGAAAGCAAATATCACCGCGATTGAAAACGCTGTAATGAGGGCGCATATAGACGAATTTCGCAATCGCAGCAAGCGCGAATTATCTGTCGCCGCGACGTCAGCGAATACTTCGCGTCGGTGTCTGGGAAACTTTAAACAGCACAAATGACTCGTGACCTGATCGAGTCTATTGACAGCGTCCAATTATGTAGCGAATTTGTATGTGAGAGTGATTGTGAATTCGCTCAATCTGCAAAATGCAATAGCTTGTCCTTATCTATATTTCACACCACTGGCATAGGAACGGGGGGGGGGGGGTGATAAAACCCCCCCGAAATGATTTGCTCACCTTGTAAGTTATATTTTTTTTTAATTTAGCAGTACGGAAAAGTTAAAATGTAGTAACGTTGCACGAAAGTCTGTTAAGACATTTCAATACTGCTTGATTATTGTTGGTCTCTAATTTCCAATTTCATTAGTTTTCCAGTTACAAAGCGTGCGCAAGTGTATACAAAATATTGTCATATACTGATTTTATGAATATGACTTCAGAAGGAAGGATATTATCGACCGATCACCAGCAATTATGGACTGGTGGTCGATAAAAAAAAGTTGAATCTCTCTACTAACAATGATATTTCTTCAATGTGAACGATACAAGTAGGTTGTAGCTATCAACGCTTATGAATTCAAGCATTTGGGTCATTCCATCAAGAATGGTCAAAAATGATAAAATTTGTGACTTACCATCACCGATTCTTTTGAAAAATTATGTAGGTACTCGAAGAATTAGTGAGGAAACAAATACCATATAATGGAATTTTTTTGTTTTTTTCTCATTTTTTTGGGTTAGTAATAGTATGTAAAAGACTTCGCAAAAATGGTATCCGAATCCTCTGCGAAAATTCATATCGCTGGTACTTAGTCTTTATCGTAGAATAATAAAGTAGGGCTTATTTTAAACCGCAAGTTTGTCGCAATATAAAAAATACGAATAAAAGTTATCCTTGGAAGTTTTTGTTCTTTAGCCTTGAATAATTCAATCGCGGTTAACTTGGGATCTCAAGAGGATCGGGGTCAAAAAATCTAAGAAAATCAGTGGTTCTCAATTAAGGCTAATAATAATTCTTAATAACAATATTAGACTTTTTTGACTCCGATCGCCTTGAGATCCCAAGTTAACTTTTTGGTGTGTTTTGAAAAACAGTATAACCCAGAAAATAAACAAAAGAAAAGAATTAAAGATACACATTTTGAGATATTCAAGGATAAAGGCCAAAATCGTTATCCATGAAAAGGAAATTGTATTTCAATTATTTTTCTCACTAGTTCTTCAAGTACACAAGTTTTCAAAAGAATCCGAGATGGTAAGATGGCAATATGGCGATACTTAGTGGAATGATCTATTGTACTTTATTATTTTAATATAACAAAGTGTAGTGATCGAAATAAAAAAAAAATTACAAGCAGACACCAAAAACGCAAAAAAACATTTTTAATCAGTCTGTATATCGTCCGTCTTGCGCCAAATCGTTTGAAAAGTAGAGTACATATTATACGTTTTATTTACTATCGACAGATCATCGTCGATTGATTTCGTCCGTTTCGTTGCCGTCTTTTTCCAGATTAGCCTGAAGATATACCTATGAAGTTGTGTATACTTTTCAAATTATACTCCGAAATTGGTATTCTGTCTGATTGGCGTTCTCTTTCTTGTGTACGTTATGGTAGAGTCAAGATTGACAAATACCTCCTCAGCATTAGGGAAGGATCTTGCGAAGATGTTTACATATATCGTCAGCGTATCCCACTAGGAAATTTGTGGAGAACTCCGTGAGGGAGCAAATATCGAGGTATCTACTATCCCTCACAATGGAGGAAAAAAGGAGATTTATAACAAAATTATGCAGAAAAACGTCACTTCTCTTGTTTTGCTCCGAATGGATGAAAATGGGACTATATGAAGACCATTTTTGAGTTTTACTGCAGAACTAGTCCCATTAGAGATCTCGTTTTAAGCTCCCTTACAAGTATTTTTGAATGCTTTCCTTGGAGTTATATTGGAGATCTGATTTTAGCGGACATGCTCTTGCAAAAAGGAGGTCAAATGGAGGAGAAAACGAGGTCTCCAAACCTCCCTAAGGAGTAGTCCGGGATTAATCATGGGATGCTCCCATTTCCTACTGGGATGCTTCAAGTTGGGTGTCTCATTGACATACTCTAGTGACAAGTTGAAAATCGTGGGTTAGACCATCTCCCTGCTTTAAACCAAATTTAGTTCGAAAGCTGGTTGTGGAATCGTTTTGTATTCTTTGTAAGTTGAAATTTGTTCAGTGGGTAAACCGGATGAATCCTGTAGTGACTTCTTGTTTTGTGGTCAGTTGAGATTTTAGATATTCTCAAACGTTTATACTGGAAAGCTGAAACTTGAAATTTATATAAAACTTGAATAGTTCTTAAAATGTGGTCGATATTGATGAAGAGTGTGAACAATATCTCCGAAATGCTCGAAAGCTGAGATCGATAAAGAGATATTCCAGAGTCTTTTTCGTAAACGGTTAATGCCGGCAGTGAAGCAAGAAAGTGGGGGAATTTTGCTAAAAAATCACGTCTCATATTTCAAGAACTGTTCGATAAAAGCTTAGAATTTATACGGGAAAAAATTGTAGCGTTTCCGAGTTTCATATCTCGAGAATCGCTTATGATATACAACTAAAACTTGGTAGGTAGAGCTATATTTGTGGCAAGTTTTAAAAATAAGACTTTTATTAGGGGCATTATGGTACAGAGAGCTATGATAATTTTTGCACAATAGGAAATTGGCTTTGTAGAGCTCCATTACTTAAAAATTTTCCCAATTCAAATATGAATCTTCTTTTTCTTTTACTGTAATATATTGTTGTAAACTTATTTTGATTATAGAATCAAACAACTAATTTCAATTTGATCGCTACGATCCAAATATTTAAGGAAACTAAAAAGAGCTTAATACCAACCAACACAAACGCTACTCGTGGAGGTACTCAAAAAATGCTACTACTGCTCTGGAGAGCCACTAAAATTGGACAACTACTCCGAACAACCATTTAGAGTTTTGTGCACATAAAATGTCCACGATGTGTCCATTTGTGCACAAAAATTGCGCATGATGGCGACTGACTCGTGCTTGGCGCAATTAACGGCAATTAACATGTAAGTAATATTTGCCAGTAATGTGTAAGACGCAAAAGTAAGGGTTAATAAGGGTTAATATTCGACAAGCAGTGTGTGCACATTCACCTTATTTGTGTTTGACTTTTTGATCAGTAATGTGCACTGCACGAGTAAACGCCATGTGCCAGTAAGAAGTAAAACGCAAAACTAATGAACGAGTATGCCGAATGAGTGCAGCATTTACTGTACACATTTAACAAGGCCATTTAATGGAAATTCATCTTCTTGACTTTTTCAACTACAGGTACCTAGTAAAAAGGAAAAATTATAAAACATATAAATAATTTTTTTTTAAATTTTATCTTAAGCACTAAATAATATTCCTTTCTTACAAAATACAAAACAAAATTTTTCAAAAAAAAAAAAAAATTGGAAATAAAAATAAAAAATCTGCCAACAATCTGGGCGTAACTTTATTATTTTTCCGGCAGAAGTTAGGAACGCGTTCAATTCTGAAATGCGGTGTAGGCTACTATGTGACTGAAAACCTATCAAAAAGAACAAAATCATGGAAGTTAAAATCTGATTGGATCTGAGAGATATGGAATAGTTTATGAAAAAGTACACAATCACTTTACACCCCCTTAGGGGTCAATTTTCAGAAAATCTTGAAAACAATTTCTTGGTATTTATATGGAGAATACATAGAATAAAATTAAATTCATAATTTGGGACGAGGTAGTAGATATGTCGAAAATCGTGGTAAAATATGCATTCTATTTTCACAGATAATTTTTTTTGCCCCCTTTCTGAACGCCAATAGATATAGATAGGAAAAACACCTCCCACTTGTACCACACTACCCTTAAGGGTCGAATTTCAAAAAACCTTGAAAACACTTTCTAGGTATTCATACGAAGAATCCGTAGAATAAAAATGAATTCAATATTTGGAAAGACCTAGTAGTTATGACGAAAATCGTGAAAATATATGCATTTTATATATATTATATTTACAAATATTTTTTGTTGCCCCCCCCCCCTTCTGAACGCCAATGAATACTCAAATTTTTTCTTATCACAATTACTTTTCTAGTTGATTTACATATACACACCGAGTTTCAACATTGTAGCTTAAGCCGTTCCATATATGGGAAAAAACACCCCCACTTGTACCAAACTACCCTAAGGGGTCGAATTTCAAAAAATCTTGAAAACAATTTCTAGGTATTCATACGAAGAATTCGTAGAATAAAAATGAATTCAATATTTGGAAAGACCTAGTAGATATGACGAAAATCGTGAAAATATATGCATTTTATATTTATCATTTTTACAAATAATTTTTTTGCCCCCCTTTCTGAACGCCAATGAATATTCAATTTTTTTTTTTAATCACAATTACTTTTCTAGTTGATTTACATATACACACCGAGTTTCAACTTTCTAGCATGAACCGTTAAACAGTTAGGAAAAACACCCCCTACCCCCAAAGCATACTACCCCTAAAAATAATTTTATTTTTCCAACATTCCGCTACTATAGCTCTATCTAAATACCAAGTTTAAGGCTTATATCATTACAGGTTCTCACGATATAAGCATCGGAACTTTTTCCTTTTCACCCTCCCCCTCTACACCCTCAACACCAAAACTTTTTTCCCTACTAGAGTTTAATTAGCGCTACTTCTGGTAAAAATTCTAAGCATCTATCTTACACTGTTCTTGAGATATGAAATGTGTTTGATTTGAAAAATTCTCATCCCCTCGACTTCTATGCTCCACCTCCCACTTAAAAATTTTTACTTTGATCAATATTTGTTTGTCAACCTTTATACCCAAAGCAAATTTTATTTTTCTAGAGCAATTGGTTCATGAGATATCGTAATCTTAAGTTTTTCACCCCCCACCTCCATACACAACTTCCCCCACCCAAAATTTTTCTTCATTCTGTTCTCCTAATATAACTACAAATATTTTTCAAGTTTGAATAGTGTGCCATTAACGGTTTAGGAGATATGGATTTTAGAATGTGTCTATCTCGCCTTTTTTGGGTTTCGGACGCATTACATTTCCCGCCACTCCCACACCCCTTGATCAATATTGACAATTTTTCTGCAAATGGGTCTACTATCAGAGCTCTAATGAAAATTCCAAGTTTCAGCTTCCTAACATTAGAGGTTACTGAGATCTGGAAACCAAAATTTTCGGTCTAAAACACTTCCCTCTCCTTCCCCCTCACACCCCACCCCTAAAAATTTGGTCATTTCAAGGCGCCTACCCCGTCTATTCGTTAAAAAAATTTCAATTTAATATCTCAAAGCGTTTGGCAGCTACGAGCCTCCAAACGATCTTGCGTACGGCGTACGGCGGACAGACGGACTGAAAATTTTTATTGATTTTTTCGCGTTTACTAGTTATGAAACGTGAAAATAAAAATTTTGAGGGTAGCAAATTTTTTTTTTTAAAAAATCAATCACAATACTTAATTATTAAAATAATAAAGTAATATTAAAATAATAAAGTAAAATGTATTTATTTTAATATTTATTTTATATTTCATATTTTAATTACTCTTTTGGCTGACTTTTAAATCTCTGAAAATTTTGTTTCCCCCTTTTAACGTTAACTTTTTTTTTATGCAATCAATTCAAGTTTTAATTTTTTCAACGTTTTCAGTTAGAATACATATTTTCTTTGGTAAGTTTCCTTTTTTGGGTGTTGCATTCATTTTTTTACATTTTGTGCAGGTTCATCGATTTCTGACATTATTTCTAAATTTTTTCTTTTGAAACTGCTCTTTGAAATCAAATATTGTGATTTCGTCCTATACACTACAGCGATGTTATCCTCATTTGAAGACGGAGAAGTCAGAAGAGTTGAAGTTGGAGATATACCTTCCTGGTTAGATATTGTGATGTCAGAACCATGAGTATCCACATTTCCGGTACTATCATGGTAGATATTTTTGTCAAATACTGCACCATAATTCACAGAATCAATTTGTTTATTTTTGATTCGATGGCTCTCAATTTCGCTGTCGGTATTTATGTATTTACTATACAGTTCTTCTTTTTTGCGAGCTTCTGCATAATCCGTGAAAAGTGAAATAAAGTGAAATAAAGTAGTGAGCGTTAAAAAAATTTCTTTATTTGGGCAATGCTATATAACCTATATTCTTTTTGACGATATTTGCATTTTTAAATATTATCCAATCCTTTTGTGGCTCCATCCTCCCTTTTATAAATTTGAAGAGTCTTACACCCTTTTCGTTCGGCCAATATAATTTTTGATCCAAATACCAATTCGAAGGTGCAGTTGTAACTGTTTTAACTCCGTTTTCAACAGTCTCCACAAGTAAAAACATCTTCAATGTATCATATAAAAATTATCAAAACATATAAAATATTATAATTAACAATGTTTTAAAGGCAGAAATATTAAATGAATAAAATTTTCTTTCATTCCAAATAGTTTTTTGTCTACCTCTGTTATTTCATATATTTATTCCCACTTTCAATTCTAGAACATCTATGTATATCTAATTGAGCATAACATCGTTTACTAAAACAAGGTTTTTTTTAAATCTAACAATGGTTTTTTCTTTAGTTAAAAGCCAACAGTTTTTGCAATTACTTTCTATTGTAAAATAATTAAATTGTATAGCTTCAAAAATTTCCTTATTTTGTTCCTGCTTGTGGCGTTTTAATCGGGGGTAATCCAAAATATTATCGTCCTTACTTTTTTCAATAGAATTCACATTATTAAGTTCCATTATACGATTAGAATTACCCAGAAATGTATATCGAAATTGATAAAGTGATAAAAGATATAGTACAGATAGTAAAACAACAACGCAATAATAATATATCAGATAATATAAGAATCTACAAAGTAATGGAAATTTGTTCTAAAAATGGTACTGGACAAAATTTATTTTAATTTAAATTTTTTTTTCTGCATGATATTTTATTGCTTTTTACCACAGAATTGATATCTTGAATTTTTTCGTCTTACAAGACAATACGCTCAATATACAGATTATGAATTTAAGAACAGGCAACCCCGCAACTAGAGATGGCAACGATTAATCAAATGATTCAAATAATCGATTATTATCTTTCGATTGTTCGATTAATCACTCTTGGTTCGATTAATCATTTGATTTATCGATTAATTTGTTTTGATTGTTGCCAATTTGTTAAACAGAAACATGAAGGTAACTTGTTTTGCGCATACACTAAATCTTGTGTGTGAAAAATCTTTGGAAATTTCCGAGGTGAAGGAGCTCATCGGAAAATGCAGAAATATTGTTATTGGGATGAAATATCACGTTTATGCTAATGACGAGCTTAGTAAAAAGCAATCGAACGCAGGAGTACCGGAGGGAAAATTAGTGAAGCATCTCTTGGACGTGAAGACTAGATGGAACTCCTGTTTTCGTATGTTGAAGCGTCTGACAAAACTGATACAATATGCAGATCATGCTGAACCATGTAGATGTGCCTTCCATGATAACTCCATGAGAAAAAAAAGACACAACGGAAATACTTTCCATTTTGCGACCATTGCAAGACATGGCGAATCAAATCAGTGGTGTTACGTATGGTACGTTGAGTCAGATAATAGTAATAATCAATGGCGCAACAGCCCAAATCGGGCCTAGGCCTTGAAGTAATGCTAGAGTTACTTCATTACTAGGCCAACGGGACACTAGGAGGTGAAGTGGTCAGCCAGACGCTCGTCTGTGATTATTACCCCGATTCCTCGTATGTCCAGATAATTCCGGTTATTTACTACGGGCGCTAACAGTTGAGAAAAATAACTTATCACTACGAGGGAAGGGAAATTTAAAGATAGGGTTATATCGGAGTATGAACGACGATTCGGTCAGGCAGGGAAAATATTTCTACTACCAGCATATACTTTATTGGATCCAAGGTTTAAGAAAAATTATTTTAATAACCCTGTTGCTGTTCACAAGCCTTAAGTAACCTCCGGCTTAAAATCGACAATGTCAATATGGCAGAAAGTATCGACAGTTCGCGCGAAACATCTACGTCGGCTTCAGGTGACGAATTTGACCTATGGGAGGATCAACATCCAACCTGCCTGAAGATGAATTTTACTTAAATGCTCCTACAACAAAATCCATTTGATGTCTGGGAAGAAATGAAATCAGTGTACCCGAAACTCTACAATGTGACAATGAAATACTCCCCTTTATTCGAAACATCTTTTTTACCAAAAGATTGACTAAGATGTTATTTTTGAGCTCATGACTTAAGAGTACTAACAAGAAGATATGAATCTCCACTTTTCTGTGCAATTACCATATAACTTATTTGAATTACTGTTATATTTCTGTGAAATCAATCCTATTTATTATTATCTTTATTACCGTTTTCAAAATATATATTATATATACATATTTATGGATCAAGATTTGGTTTTCTTCAATTTCTTCAAGTATTACATGGTACCTTCGTAATGAAATATAAAGTGGTAATATTTTGTTAGCTATAAAGCCTAGTACTGTGTTCAGCAAAACGAACACGAACGAAAAAGTCACCTTCGAAGCGGAGTGAAATATTCTACACCATTCGCTACTAGATGTCATTGATAAAAACACGCGCGTAATTTGAAAATATTAAAAAAATGTCAAGTAATTACTATTCCGGCACATAACACAACAAAATATTGCTCACACAAAATTTCCCGAGCACAAACTCACTGAATTGACAGCGAACTATTGAAAATTTTAAGTTGTCAATTATTTCGCTTGTCAAAAAGCCTCCGGTACCATTAAAAACGAAACGAAATCGCCACGAGCGATCTATTAGTGACTACGGCAAATGTCCATTCCGTCCCCGAACACAGTACTGCAAAAAAAACGAAATATTTCGTCGGTGAAATGTCAACGAAAATTCCATTTTTTTTATATGAACTTCGACAGTTCATTTCGTTTCGCTCGGAGCACTGTACTAGGCTTAAAGGCGAAATTAACCGATTAATCGATTATTTTCTACAGATTTAATCGTAAATCGATTATCACATTCCGATTAATCAAATGATTAATTAATCGGTTAGTTTATTTTAATTGCCATCTCTACCCGCAACAAATATTTTATTACATTTAAATTAATATTTTAATAAACTTACCTCTTTTTATAATTTTTCACTTCCAACTTTTTTTCGATTGAAGCGCGCACTTACTATACATACATACATATGTCACTTTCACTCAAGAATCAGTTAAACAATGCAAAATTCCATGACATGATTCTTTCCCAAATCTGGATCTTCCGAGCCAAAGCAATGACGTAACGCGATCGTCTTTTATTCTTGAAAGCACGTGCTAAAGGCGCATCGAAATGACCGAAGCCCGGCTAGGCTATTTTCACATGCTATGCACAATGTGTATATGGAGCTACACCTACATCCTGATTTTGATATCATATTATTATAATTTATATGTTTGATTTTGTTATCATATTATTGTAGTTTTTTACGTCGAATAACTTTGCCGTGTAAGCCCGGCATCTTTAGAAGTAAGACAAAATTGTTGCCTACGTGGCAGCACCGAATAGACAAATAAAGTGACAGAAGTCAACGAGTTGAATTGCAACCGCCGACCGTGCCGGTCGTGTTTTACTTTCTCGGTAGAATAAGTTAACGGACCACCTGACGGTGCTCCCCCAACGTACCCCACATCTAATGACCCCGAAGAACGTGCACTTTCATTTAACGACGCATCACTTACATCGAGTTAACAACGAGTCGACACACGTCGTACAAAAAGAACGACGCTTTCTATCCGTGGCGTAACATTTTGCAGAACTTATTGGCAAAAACGCACGGATCCCAATTCGAGTAACGGAACCGCGCTCGTACATTCGGCATCGGCGTACAATAGCAGCGACTAATTACGGGGAACGACGCATTTTTGCAACAACCGGGCCGCATACTTCGCAAACTTGCTACCGCATTTTTTCAACAACCGGACCGCATACCTCGCAAACGCGCCACTGCATTTTTTCAACAACGGCGTACAAAAGCAACGACGCGCATAGCTCCACGTGTGTGCTTTTCACACGGTGCATCCGTTCAAGCCGTATATTTTGCAACGGTTACTACCGTTATTCTTTCGCAACAACGCAACGCACCACGTTTTTCACGCAACGCATCCGTTCAGGCAGTATACAAAGCAACGGTTACTACCGTTATTCTGTCGCAACAACGCAACGCACCACGTTTTTCACGCATCGCATCCGTTCAGGCAGTATACAAAGCAACGGTTACTACCGTTATTCTGTCGCAACAACGCAACGCACCACGTTTTTCACGCATCGCATCCGTTCAGGCAGTATACCTTACAACGGTTACCACGTTATTTCGTCGCAACAACTCGTCGCATCACGTGTTTCACACGTCGGCACTTACTACAATCGTTCTGGCGATTTTCCGCAAAAACTACACCCCCGTTATTCTTCCGATAACGCAGCTTACCGCAGATTTATCATCATCTTCGGCTCAGGTAACTTTTTTAATACAATACGGCGAGGCAAAGGTCTTCAGTACCGTAAACTAGAAGCCGAAAAATTTTCTCTACATCGAAACGTGGCGTCAGTACTTTCTTTTCTTAATGATATTTTACAAATTGCAATATCAAAATTGTCATGATCCCGTTTTGGATCGATTTGTAGGTAGAACGACACTCTGTATTTCAGTCGAAGACATAGTGAAATGTAAAGTCGAGTAAAAATTCGCAATCACACACGGCATTAATCCGCAATCATTTCTAAATCGCACACAACTCGTGGAGCTAGTTGGTTTTTATTTTTCTAACCTCAGTTTTGAGTGAGTCATTCGATCAAAAATAGTGAAACACATAATTCCAAAACGGTATTAACGCAATCATTTTTATATCGCACAAGTTTTTTGGGTTCTTTCGAGTCATCATAATTTTAGAGCCTCACATTCGATCTCTATTTTGATCTCTATTTTTAATTTGGTTTTGGTTTTCACCTGAAGAGTCCGTGTTCTAACCTTCAGTTTCTCCCTTTCAACCCACAGAATGGACGCGGCAAATACCCCGCAAGAGTCTTCAACGGAAAAAACACAAGCCAACGTTGGTGCTACAACCAATACGGCGGAAAATATATACATCACACCCGTAGCGGTACAAAAAATTCCCTTTTGGTCGCAAAATCCCAACGCTTGGTTTCGCGTTTTAGACGGACAATTCACCGCTTCCAGAATAAGCGATGAATGAACCAAATTCAACCATGCTCTCAGCATGCTGGGACCAAAAGAATGTGGTCTTAGTATGGACATTATTGAGAATTTGCCCAATACAAATCCGTACTCGTATTTCCGTTTAGAAATGACAAAGAGATTTGCCGAATCAGAAGATTCACGACTCTTAAAAGTTTTGACGGGTTTAGACCTCGGCGACCGTCGCCCATCTCAGCTTCTCAGCGAAATGAGATCACTCGCCGGTGATAGTTTCGCAGAACCAGCTTTGAAAAAGTTGTGGCTACAACGGCTACCACCTCAGGTACAAGCGATTCTCGCAGCTTCCTCGGGAAAGCTGTCCGAGCAAAGCACAATAGCTGAGAAGGTCTTAGAAACTATGTCTTATAGCGCTTTAAACGTCGCTAGCACTTCAGTTAGGGAGATAAACTCGCCCCTTCAGCAACTGCAAGGTCAAATTTCAGAACTCACAGCCCAAATAGAGAAACTTAAAAAAATTCAAAACGACAATTCCAACCGTTCCAAAAATCACAAAAAAGGAAATCGGAATTCAGAGCGTTCTCGTTCAAAATCTCGACAGAAAAACAATTCTCCTAAACGGCAGGGAAGTCCTGTGCAAAAACGTTGTTTTTATCACACCCGCTTCGGGGAAAAAGCAAACAAATGCTATCAGCCCTGCGATTTCAAAACAGATTCAAAAAACTAAATTTGGCTTCGGAACTAGCGACGACCGATCTAAATCCAATCTCTAGTCGCTTAATCATCTACAATGAAACGGCCAAGCTCAATTTTTTAGTGGACACAGGCGCTGATATTTCAGTGGTTCCTCCACGTCCATCAGATCGCACTAAACAGAATTCAAATCTGATACGGCCGCAAATACAACAAAAATTCCAACTTTCGGGTCTCAGATCGCAGATGTCGATAGGCCAATCTTAGGCGCAGATTTCATCCGTCACTACGGTTTCATTATCGATCTTAAACGTCGCTGTATCATCGATCCGATAACTACTCTTAATTCTGCCGTGGGAACAATAACAAACGGACCATCTTCTGCAATAACTATTCTGTCTGGCCCGCAAATCGATAATCGAATCCAGGACCTCCTGCTTAAATTTGAGGAGGTTATCCAAGAAGATAAACCGCTAATGCAAGCACCGCACAGTATACGACATTACATCGAGACAAATTCTCGACCTGTATTCGCAAAACCACGTAGGTTAGAGCCCTGCAAGCTAGCAGCTGCTAAAAAGGAATTTAATTTCTTAATACAGAAGGGTATTGTAAGACCTTCCAGCAGCCCTTGGGCACCACCACTACACATGGTTCTCAAAAGGAATGGGAGTTGGAGACCGTGTGGCGACTATCGCGCGCTCAATGCACAGACCACACCCGATAAATACCCTATTCCACACATACATGATTTCACACATAACTTGTGCGGCAGTACCATTTTCGCAACCATCGATTTGGTTCGAGCGTACTATCAGGTACCAGTACACGAGAACGATATACCCAAAACAGCCATCGTCACACCCTTCGGATTGTTCGAATTCGTAAGAATGCCCTTCGGCATTCAAAACGCGGCACAGACGTTTCAGAGGTTCATTCACTCAGTCCTCAAGGATTTCGACTTTTGTTTCGTGTACATAGACGATCTATTAATTGCCTCCAAAAGCCAACAAATTTTGGAGCGACTGAAAACGTATGGATTGGTCATAAACCAAGCCAAGTGCAAGTTTTTACAAGAGTCAGTCAACTTTCTGGGCCATACTATAGACAGACACGGAATCCGTCCTATCCCAGCCAGAACCAAAGTAATCGTCAATTACCCTCAACCCAAAACTGTTCACCAATTGCAACGTTTCCTTGGGATGTTAAACTTTTACGGACGTTTCATCCTCCATGCCGCAACTCAGCAAGCTATTCTCAATCGGTTTACAGAAGGGAGTAAACGCAAACCAGACAAAACAGCAATTGAGTGGACACCGGCAGCTGTACAAGTAATTCAAGCATCGATAAAGCAATTATCCGAAGCAGCTACTTTGGTTTTTCCTTCAGCAAACGGAGCACTCGCTGTGGACGCTTCTGACACGGCAATAGGTACCGTGCTGCAACAGTTTTGCGATAACCAATGGCAGCCTTTAGGTTTTTTCTCGCAAAAACTCTCAAGCGCACAACAGAAGTACAGCGCATATGACAGAGAGCTACTAGTGGCCTTCGCAGCAATCAAACACTTCTGTTGCATGATTGAAGGTCGAAATTTCACCCTCTACACCGACCACAAACCCTTAGTATACGCTTTCAAGCAAAAGTTAGAAAAAGCGTCACCTCGACAGCTAAGACAGCTAGATCTGATAGGTCAATTCACCACCGATATACAACACGTATCGGGGAAAGACAACGTCGTAGCCGACGCCTTGTCCAGAATTCAAGAGATCACCTTACCAGAAACCATAGAATTTGTAAAAGCGGCTCACGAACAGCTAAAAGACGAAGACCTAGTATTAGCCCGAAATAATCCCGTTTTCAAGCTGGTTAAGTTTGACCAACCAGGTTCAAGTGACCCTTTATGGTGCGACATTGCTACAGGGCAAGTCAGACCTTTTGTTTCGCAGTCTATGCGAAGACTAACTTTCAATTCAGCCCACAACCTAGCTCATCCCGGTGTTCGAGCCAGCGTCAAACTAGTGGCGCAAAAATTTGTTTGGCCAGAAATGAACAAACAGAATCGACTATGGGCAATGGTGCACTCAATGCCAGAAAGCAAAAATATCTCGACACGTAAAGACTCCTATCGGCAATTTCAAACCCGTCACAGAGAAGTTCAGTGAAATCCACATGGACCTAGTTGGACAACTTCCCACTTCAGAAGGTTCCGCTATTGCCTGACACTAATTGACCGTTTTTCCCGATGGCTGGAAGCTTTTCCCTTGGCCGATATACAAGCAATTACAGTCGCGAATACGTTAATTCGAGAATATATACCACGCTACGGCGTGCCTCGAACAATAGTAACAGACCAGGGCCCCCAATTCGAATCACATCTGTTCAATGAACTCGGCAAGGCCTTAGGTTTCAAAAGAAATCGTACTCCGGCCTACAACCCTAAAGCCAACGGTATGTTGGAGCGTTGGCATAGAGTGTTAAAGGCTTCCTTAATGTGTAAAGACAATTCTAGTTGGACTAGCGAATTGCCTTTTATTCTGTTAGGGCTCCGTACCATACTACGAGAAGACACTAATGCTACTGCGGCAGAGGTGACGTACGGCCAAAACATTCGTTTACCTTTCGATTTCGTACAAGACAACAAGTCTTCTTCGCATCTTTCAGTGCACGATTACGTGGGGCAATTACGTAAACACATGGAAAAGATGCGGCCCCGCCCAGAAGAACATCACAACAAAGACTCTCTCTTCACATTTAACGATTTACAGTCATGTTCTCATGTTTTCGTAAGAAACGATCGCGTTCGAACGTCTCTTCAACCTCCCTACGAGGGCCCATACGAAGTCGTAAAGCGAGAACAAAAATTTTTTCGGTTGAAGATCAAAAATAAATTGAGTAACGTATGCATTGACCGACTCAAACCAGTCTTTCATGATGACTCGAACGAACCAAAAACCCCACACCACCTAAGAAAAAAACCGTGCGTTTTTCAAATCTCGCAAAACCCGAACAACCAAATTTCACCACGAGATCGGGAAGAATTTCTAAACCAGCTCAACAAAAGTAAGCATTTTTTATTACCAATCGCGATCACATACAATTACAAATTGAGTTTCATTCGCCTTCGACTGAAAGGGGGGTGATATGGAGCTACACCTACATTCTGATTTTGTTATCATATTATTATAATTTATATGTTTGATTTTGTTATCATATTATTGTAGTTTTCTACGTCGAATAACTTTGCCGTGTAAGCCCGGCATCTTTAGAAGTAAGACAAAATTGTAGCCTACGTGGCAACACCGAATAGGCCTTGTTTCCACGTATTCGTTATTCGTATTGTTCATTAATTGAGTTATGAATTGAGCCGTTGTATTTGAAAGTGGAATAAGTCCATTTTGAAAAAAATATTTTTTGTGACATTGTAACATTATTCTATACAACACGAAGCAACTTTCTGAGAATCTATTGATGCAATTGTTTCATCACACTTTTAAAAAGTACAAGTAAATTTTTCTGAGAGATGTCATAAATATTTTTAAACATGTTAAAACGTAATCCGTTAAGCAAGTCGATTTAAAAACGAAATGGACTTATTCCACTTTCAAAATCAACGGCTCAATTATGAAGTTTTATTTTTTTACTGATAGCGTATAATATGCTTTTTTGATTGAATTGTAGTAATTTTCGTATTTGTTTTTTTTTTTTTTTTTTTTTAATTTAAACACAATAATATGCACTCTTTGTATATCATGAAGTATATAGTCATCATCAATTGTAAAATATATTATGTAGACATTTAATCCAGGCTCCTCACCCCTAATACGGAATTAATATATTTCAAAAGGGGGAGTAGTGCTATTTTTATTTTTTGTTAAGATTGTTTACACTAGAAGAGATTAATAAAACATTAAAAAAAAAAACTTGATAAATCAAATGATTAATCGAAGCCAAGAGTATCAAATGATCGAATCGAAGGATAATAATCGATTATTTCAATAATTTCATTAATCGTTGCCATCTCTACTTTTCTTAAGGAAAAAACCCAAATGTACGAGTATGTTTTTTGATGGTTTATTCGTTGCTTAATTTCAATGTAATTTGTTACTGAAAATAATAAATGAGAAATTTGCTGAAAATATCTGCTATAATAATTATACTTCTTGTTCATGGGGTTCCAACATCAATAAATTGCTGAAAATGAAGTAAATTTTCTAAATCAATTTCAATATAAGCGGCAGTATGTAGAAGATGGTTTTAAATTCGAATTCTAATTCCAATGATAAATGTTTGTTTACCAATTAAATTATATTAGGTTCATTGAAGTGTAGTCAAGGCAAATATATTGAACTATACTTGAAATATGTACAGATCGCGCAGAAGTCTGTGTTTTATAAAATAATTTCTGTACTGCGGAAATTACCACCACCTATGGTTCGTACTTAGTACGTTTCTCAAGCAAAAACGTTTGAACATTTTGTATCACCCCAATAAATTCTTTTAATTAGATTTAGGTAGGTATTGAATTATGCTTTTGAAAAATAAAATACTAAATCTTTCGAATTGAAGATGCAATGTACCAATATGAACAGGGTTTTTTTCCATTTGAAATTCATATTTTTTCCAATAAGGTAAATTTATCCTAAATGTTAACAGACCCAAGTTGTCGGGCTGTCGCCTTCCGTCTATTTGTAGAGTTTGTCTAATGCTAAGAAATAGGTGCTGTTTAAGCAAAAACTATTTTCAAAGAATTGTAAGCAGGGCCGTCATTTCAGCTTTTTCTAGGAGGGGGGGGGGGGGAGATGTTATGAATGTATATATTTTTATATATAAATATACATATTTAATATATGAAAATACCAAATTCAGGGGAGGGGGTAAATGCCCTCTCTGCCCCCCACAAATGACGTCCCTGATTGTAAGAGAAGCAATTGAGATAACCAAATATCCACAAAATTTTAACCGAGACGCTGGTTACAACTTCTCTTTACTTTGGCTACCTGCTACGTTTTGGAAAAAATAACTTTTAACAAAAAACTTCGATCCCAAAAACCAATTAATTTGATTTAATTTAATTATTTACCTTGTCATAAACCCCCGTCTCTGTTTGATGTTTTTATGACCTCTCTTATTAACACGTAATTTTCCCTTTTGTTTTCTAATTGACCCGTCTGTCAGTAAATTCTGTTACCCTTTTCTGCTTTCATAGGTATAAATAACAGTTGTAAGGATATTGTCGATCAATTTGATAAAGGACTCAGTCGAGTCCGAAAAGTCACACAAAATAAATTTAACAGTATTCACCGGGAAACCTTTTTTATCAAATATTTTGTTCTTTATTCTTGAATATCTCCAAACGGTTTTTATACTCTAGATGAACATAAAGAGTATTATAAGTTTAATCCAGCCCGAAAAGTTTGTAACGCATAGAACCGAGCCTCGGAGGAAAAAATTTTATATAGTATTTTGTGTTTATTTTTGGCCAAAACCCCCAAATCCGTTTTCTGTCCGTCCGTCCGTTAGCACGATTACTCAAGAACGCGTTGACCTAAGAAGTTGAAATTTTGTCACAACTTGTAAAATGGAAAAAGTAAGGCTAAGTTCGTTAATGGGCGATATCCTTCTACTCCTTCGGGTACCTCTCATACAAGAGTCCTTAAAACACGTTTTCACAATTCTTGCTCGAATGCTTCAAGTTAGGAACTTGAAATTTTGCATACTTTAGGTTTACAATGTTTGAATCGAAAGTTCCCAAAATGATGCAAATCGAATGAGTCCTTCGTGTAGCAGCCTAGAAAAGTCCTTCATAAATGTATGCATGTTACTGAATCTAATATAACTCCAGAACGAGTTAGAGCAGGAATTTAAAATTTTACAGGAATTAGTTTTATACTAAAACCAAAATGGAGTTCATTACTTAGCGCTATCTGTTGACTCCTTCGGGTAGCTGTCATACAAAAGTCCTCAATAAACATGTTCATCAATATTGAACGATAACTTTAGAACGCTTTAAGTTACGACTTTGAAATTTTATACACATTAATTTTATAATAGTCGCAGCTGAAAATATTAATATGGAAAACATCCTATAAGTCCTTCATGTAGTTGCCATACAAAAATTCTGTAAAATGTCCTAACTTACTTTATGGAACTCACTATAAATCAAAAAATCGAGTAGCCACTATACAATAATTTCTACCTGTAAGTAAAAGGTCATGTAATAATTGCTTGTGCTCTCCTCATTCTTTTGATATATTTCCAACTAAAAAATAGATCGAAGTTCAGTATTTCATCTAGAGTATCATACGATTGGCTTGCAGCCGATCGTGACTGCGAAATGTTTTTTTATTTTTTTTAATATTTTGTAGGGTATAATGTTTTACAAATCATACTAAAAAATTAACGTGGGATCGGGGTCAAAAAAAATCGGAGAGTATGAATGTATTGAAAATTCAAGGTTTTCCGGTGAATACTGTTAAATTTTTTTTGTGTGACGTTTCGGACTCGACTGAGTCCTTTATCAAACTCAGTCGAGTCCGAAACGTCGCACAAAATTTAACAGTATTCACCGGTACTGTGAAAACATTCATCAAAAACTTAGTATTATTGTGGTTCTCAATTTTTTTTTATAGAAAAAGGGTCATTTAATCAAGAATCGGTAAAAGTGTTACCCTCTCGTCGCCGATTCTTTTGAAAATTTGTGTATTTATTCGAAGAATTAGTGAAAAAAATATGTTTTAAACTTTTTGTTTCTATCTAATTTTTTTGTTAGTTACAGTATGTTAAAGATTTTCCAAAAAAGATGTCCGAGTTCTCTTCTTTGGCAGACATGCACAACGCCTAGGCGTTCAATATAATGACTACTGCAGAAGTGAGAGAGAGGAAGAGAGTGTTAGGCATCTACTTTGTGAGTGTCCCTAACTAGCCAGCTGTAGGTTCAGCGCCATGGGCAGCTATACTTCTTCTCCAGACTCGGCGACATGGCTAGATCACGAATTGATGAACTAGACAAGTTTGTTCGCACCAGTGGCAGGTTCGACCAGCCTTTCCCTTGTAATGGTACAATAACTCCCTGTATGGAACTTCATCACGGGTGTAGTATCACAATGGACCAACTGAACGGTCTAAGTGAGTCGATCCATAGTTTGGATGACTGCCACCTAACCTAACCTAAGCAAGGTCGATCGAAGTATCCAAGTATGACTCAAAAGTGAAGATCAGATATGCACCCCAACTGCAACCGCTTTCCGAACTCTGTCTGGAAAAATAGTATAGTTTCGCTCAGACTATTGGCAGATTTTTTGCCAAGCACTGTAGTAGATCAATGAAAAATTACGGTTATAATGGGAATTTTTTTCTATTTGCAGCACAACTTGTAAGATATCATTAACATTAATTACCTCTAAGAATATGATGATGAAAGTTAATCTTATCTCCCGTAGTTCATACTAGGATATTGGTAAATTAATACATAATTTGCCTATTCAAAATAATTTCAATTAGATATTGTTAACTTTCTAATCAGCAACATATGTAAGAAAGACTTGTGACGAGTTCTATTTTTTTTGTTTAACAAACAACGCTGAAAGATTTTAGTAAAGTTTGATGTTCTCCTAACCTGTAAAACAACATCTGGTATTTGAGTTTCTCAAAAAAATCACACTGTTTCATAAGTACCTACCTTCCTCTCGCTACTATTCACTAAATATGTACATATGTACATATTTTGACAAGATCTTTTCACAGGCATTTTACATTAGAATTTGTGTATACTACACATTAATAAACAGGAAAACTTCAAGAATTGAAAGAAACTTTTCCTTATATTTACACTATCTAATTGGTGCTTAATGAGAAGAAAGCTGAATTTTTCATAAACATTTTGAACGTTACCAAGATTTCGACTTTTATAGTGAGTGGCTCCAAAGTGGATCAAAAGTAAATAAATAATTCAATATTGCTGCTAGAAGCTGCAGAAACTATTAAGATATTGTTTAGATGAGCGAACAATATTAATAATAATTTTACGAATAAAATTTTGTTGTTTGTTTATTAGTAAGTCGTGATACTCATCATGCAACGAATTTCGGAAAATGTGGCTGAATAATTAAATTAAATTGAAATGTTTGATGAACATATGTATTCCTTTTTAAACAGTTCCAAGTAGATAACCAGTGTTATTAATAAGGAATCTGATAATTCATTCTTCTTTTCTTCACTTTAGTTGCAATAATATTAAGTTTTACACGCGAAACGATAAAAATTATGCAACGAGTTACCTGTAAAATTAATTTTAGAATCATAAGGAAATACATAGAAGAGCAATTTATCCAGTTGTTCATGTGCCATAATCGCAAGGAAAAATTGTGTACAAAAAATCCTTAATATACGTATTCAACAATATTTTTCCCATAACTTTTGAACGCGTCAAACTACGAATTACACATTAATTTGTGGATGGCTCCAAGGAAAAGGATAAATGTATAAGAAATCGAGTGAGTTCTTTCTGCACCTCACATGTTCAAGAAATGATTTTAAACATTGATGATATTGTTTTTAAGTTTCAAGTAGTAACTGAATGGAGGTCCTTAATAAAGGACATACAATATGCACATACTTTAGCCCCAACTACAATATAAATCGGAGTTCAGTATCATCCAGAGTATTATACGATTGGCTTGCAGCCGATCGTGACTGCAGTATGTTTTTTTGTTGGCATTAACGTCAAATATTGGTAAGACAACAGTCAAAAATCATCAAAATCGCATTTAACATGCACATGGAGCCTTAAGTGCACTTTTAGAACGTACTTTAGGTTATAACGTATCTTTTTTCAATCCCCATTCACAAATGTGAAAGGTTCTTATGTTGGTTACATCGTACTATTGGTTATAACGTTCTACTTTTGTGGTTCCCCCAAGGTACGTTATTAACCAAGTTGCACTATGTAGTGTCTTAAGTTCAGTAATTATTTGTGCTAGGGATTGCCCGTTTTTTTCAGATAGCATCAATAAGTTTCAAGCCACGTAGGAATTTCGCACACGTTATTTTTCGGATAGTTTCATTTCTACTCGGCTATCCAATTTCGAAATGTCGATATCGAAAGACATTTTTTCAATTTTTAGATTGACAGTAGTGACGGTTCGAACTTATTTCTCTTTCGAGTAGAAAGAAAGATGATGTTCAATAGTGAACGACATTCGCCTGTTGCTTCCGCTGTGTTCACATGTATTCTTAAAAATTATGTTCACGAAGTTTGGCTGTTAGATTCAAATCTCTCGAAATTAGTAATTAGTAAATTTGCGTTTTTTTTTTCTTACAATAATAGGTAAAATATCGAATATGATGAAAATCGTGAAAGTCCTTCATGTAGCTGCCTTGTCAGAGATCTAAGTTTATTTTTTGGTACCCATTAAACTCAGACACGAACTAGCGATTTGGTTGCAGTCATGAAAGGTAGCCAGCCCATCGTGCGTTACTCTAGATGAAATACTGAGCTATGATTTACGTTGACTATAAAGCAGAATAAAGATTGTGTGCATGTAGTGCAACTAGCAAACTAACTTCCATAAGGCCTTATCGATCCTACTCTCGTACCTCGATCAAGCTTCTATAAGGTCTGACCGAACTAATTTGGCGCACATTTCCCCATAGTTGAAGCCTAATTACTTGATGTTTCCAATTAGACAGGTCCACTCGCAAGTCTCACCGAAGTCTTATCGAAGTTAAAAGTCCACAAACCGCTCTAAGACTGTTGGTATTTACTTCTTCAAGGCGGTTTAGAGGTTATTACCGAAGCACTTGCTTCTAATAGTTTAGCCTTCGCTCGCAAGTCTGACCGCACCTTTATCGAAGTTAAAAATCCACAACTTGCGCTCAAAAGTCTTATCGAAGCCTAATTGACGTTATAGCATCCGGAGTTGGGGATTCTTTATTTTAAGAACTACCGTTTATCGAAGGTGGAGCACAATATCGTCCGTTTTTAATTATTATCTAACACTTTAGGTTCATCACTTTTCCAAATTCCCTTTTTACTGTATTATTTATAATACAGTATTGTTATCGATTTTTAAAAAAAAAAAATTTGCTGCCATCAAATTTTTTTTTTCCACGTTTCATGACTAGTAGACGCGAAAAAAGCAATAAAAATTTTCACTCCGTCTATACGCCGTACTCCGTACGCCGTACGCCGTACCCCGTACGCCGTACGTCGACCGCCCCAAAATCTTTGAAGGCTCGTAGCTCTCAAACCAGTGGAGCTATTAAATTAAAATTTTTTCTAAGAATAGACTTGGTGGCCCCCTTGAAATGACATTATTTTCAGGGGAGGAGGTGTAAGGGGGAAGGCGGGGTAAGCGTTTTAGACGAAAAATTTTAGTTTCTAGATCTCAGGAACCGCTTGTGTTAGGAGGCTGAAACTTAGAATTTCTATAGAGCTTTGATAATGGACCCATTTGAAAAAAAAAAAACAGATATGGGTGAAGGGGTGTGGGAGTGGAAGGGGAAATAATGCGTCCGAAACGCAAAAACGCCGAGATCGACAAATTCTAAAATCCATATCTCCTAAACCATTAATAGCAAGCAATTAAAACTTAACAAATATCTGTAGTTATACTAGGAGAGTAGATTGAAACAAAATTTTTGGGTGGGGGTAGTGGCGTACGGGGGTGGGGGGTGAAAAACTTTAGATTACGATATCTCACAAACTAATTGGACCAGAAAAACAAAATTCGGTTTTATTATAAAGATTGAAAAAAAAAGATTGCTCAAAGTAAAATATTTGAAGGGGGTGGAGGAGCACGGAAGTGGGAGGGATTAGAATTTTTCAAAAATAACACGACTCATATCTCAATAACAGTGTAAGATGGATGTTTCAAATTTTTACCAGAAGTAGGGCTAATAGAACCCTAGTAGGGAAAAAAAGTTTGGGGGTGTGGGTGTAGAGGGTGAGGGTGGGGAAGAGTGAAAAGGAAAAGATTCCGATGTTTATATCTTGAGAACCTATAATGATAAAAAGCTGAAACTTGGTATTTAGATAGAGCTATAGTAGTGGCATGCTGGGGGTGTTTTTCCTAACTATGGAATGGCTTATGCTAGAAAGTTGAAACTCGGTGTGTATATGTAAATCAACTAGAAATGTAATTTGGATGAAAAAAAATTTCGAATATCCATTGGCGTTTCGAAGTGGGGGCAAAAAAAATGTTCAGTGAAAAAAGAATGCATATATTTTCACGATTTTCGTCATATCTACTAGGTCTTCCAAAATATTGAATTCACTTTTATTCTACGGATTCTTCATATGAATACCTAGAAAGCGTTTTCAAGATTTTTTGAAAATTTACCCCTAAGGGGGTGTAAAGTGATTGTGTACTTTTTCATAGTGAAAAATTTTAGATTATGATATCTCACGAACCAATTGCTCTAGAAAAATGAAATTCAGTTTGAGTAGAAAGGTTAACAAATAAAGATTGCTCAAAGTAAAATTTTTTAAGGGTGTAGTAGAACAGGGGGGATTAGAAATATTCAAAAAAATCACGTTTCATATCTCAAGAACAGTTTAAGATAGGTGCTCAAATTTTTTACCAGACGTTGGCCCAATAGAACCCCAGCAGGGGAAAATTGGGGGATGTGGGTGTAGAGGGTGAGGGTGTGGGAGGGTGAAAAGGAAATGATTTCGATGCTTATGTCTTGAGAACCGAAAATGATAAAAAGCTGAAACTTGGTATTTAGATAGAACTATAGTAGTGGCATGTTGGAAAAATATAATTTTTTATAGGGGTAGTATGGTACGGGGGTGGGGGGTGTTTTTCCTAACCATGAAACGGCTTATGCCAGAAAGTTGAAACTCGGTGTGTATACGTAAATCAACTAGGAAAGTAAATTGGTTTAAAAAAAATTCGAATATCCATTGGCGTTCGGAAGTGGGGGCAAAAAAAATGTTCAGTGAAAAAAGAATGCATATATTTTCACGATTTTCGTCATATCTACTAGGTCTTTCCAAATATTGAATTCATTTTTATTCTACGAATTCTTCGTATAAGTACCTAGAATGAGTTTTCAAGGTTTTTGAAATTCGACCCCTAAGGGTAGTGTGGTACAAGTGGGGGTGTTTTTCCTATATATGGAACGGCTTAAGCTACAATGTTGAAACTCGGTGTGTATATGTAAATCTACTAGAAAAGTAATTGTGATAAAAAAAAATTTGAATATTCATTGGCGTTCAGAACGGGGGGGGGGCAAAAAAAAATATTTGTAAATATAATAAACATAAAATGCATATATTTTCACGATTTTCGTCATATCTACTAGGTCTTTCCAAATATTGAATTCATTTTTATTCTACAGATTCTTCGTATGAATACCTAGAAAGTGTTTTCAAGGTTTTTTGAAATTCGACCCCTAAGGGTAGTGCGGTACAAGTGGGAGGAGTTTTTCCCATATATAGAACGGCTTAAGCTACAATGTTGAAACTCGGTGTGTATATCTAAATCAACTAGAAAAATAATTTTGAATAAAAAAAACGAATATCTATTGGCGTTCAGAAGGGGGGCAAAAAAAATTATCTGTGAAAATAGAATGCATATTTTACCACGATTTTCGACATATCTACTACCTCGTCAATCAGATTTTCACTTCCATGATCTTGTTCTTTTTGATAGGTTTTCAGTCACATAGTAGCCTACACCGCATTTCAGAATTGAACACGTTCCTATCTTCTGCCGGAAAAATAATAAAGTTACGCCCAGATTGTTGGCAGATTTTTTATATTGTTGGCCAATACACGTGCTGTAGGGACTTTCGGCTCTGAGCTACCCGAAGAAGTGAAGAGATTTCGCTATATCGTAAACTCGATCTTACTTTGTACTCAAAACTATTTCCTTTTGAAATTCGACTTCCTTCTAACCCCAAAATTAGATGCAGTCGGTTAATCTGAAACATATTTTTCAAAAAGATTCTGAAAATGTAAAATAGCGACCGATGGAACTTTAAGTTCATTTTGAAACTTAAATTGCCGACCTTAATAAAAAACATACTGCAGTCACGATCGGCTGCAAGCCAATCGTATAATACTCTAGATGAATACTGAACACCGATTTACATATATTGTAGTTGGGGCTAAAGTAGAATTACGTAAATCATATGTGCATGTCCTTTATTAAGGACCGCATTCGGTTGCTACTTGAAACTTAAAGACAATATAATATCGTCATTGTGAAATGATATTATTCTTGAGATATTCGAGAAAAAAATGTCATTTTTCAAGAACTTTCACAAGGAAGGACTCACTTGATTTCTTACATATTCATCCTTTTCCTTGAAACAGTTCACAAATTATTATGTACAAAATTTCAAATTCATAGCTTGACGCGTTTAAAAGTTATCGGAAAATATTGTTGAATACGTGGATTTTTGGTATAGAAGGTACCAGAACGAGTAAAAGGGTTTCGCTGACTAGTAAACTTGAAATTCCTTTTCACTCAAAACGAATTTGTATATTAACTCTGAATTCACAGCTAAACGATTACTTGAGTTATAGTGAGTTCCATAAATTAAGTGAAGACATTTTGACAGTATATTTGTATGGCGGCTGCGCGTAGGACTACTAGGATTTTTTTCATAACCATACATTTATTTAGCTTCAACTATTGGAAACCAAACGTATACAAAATTTGAAAGAAGCAGCTATAATGGTTGTGAAGCCATCGACAAATTTTCTAGAACACGTCTTTTCAAGGATTTTTTGTATGTAAGCTACTCGAAGGAGTCAAGAAATTTCACTTAAATCTTATTTGTACAAAATTTATACTTCGTGGCTGAACGATTTCTTGAGTTACAGTGAGTTTCGTGAATTGAATGAAGATATTTTAACAAAATATTCGCATGGCAGCCACTCGAAGGACTAATAGGACTTTAGTCAATAATCATACATTTACCTCCAACTATTGCCAGCTATTTGCTAATTATTGGCAGGGGTCAGAAGGAGTAAAAGGATTTAACTGACTATAGTAAGCTCGAACTTTGTTTTCACTCAAAACTAATTTGTGTAAAATTCCGAATTCGTATCTAATGCCCTAGGCAATATTTAATATAGTAGATTAAATCACAAGCTTTCTTTGAAACTTGGAGGGTGACACACGTACGTTAAATTTAATCTATACTAAATCAAGAAAAAAGCATAAAGAGTTTGACAATTAAATTGGCGCGAAAACATGCGAGTTCTGTTTCGCTCGCCTGAAGTCTGCCAAACTATCCCTTCAAGCATCTTTTAGCTTCTGCTCGTCAGACATAACCCACAAAACTCTATTTTTACACGTTTTATCCGTTTGCTGAAATTTATATTTTATAAATTGTTCAATTTCATTCAACAAATTTCAAAAACATATGTTTCTGGGGAAAAAACATGAGCTCTTCGATGCATCGCATTGCATCAAGCTTTTAATAATATCATCGCACAACTTAATACAGACTTTCGAACTGTATTAAATTAGTGAGATAATAGTCAAATAATTGCGTATTAAGTCGATTTAATAGCGAAACGGCAGATAATACGATATTAACGGTGCCGTGTGTCTAGGGCATAAAAGATTACTATACTATGCAGATTTTCAGTGGCGCCCCTTAAATTTGTAAAGAATTGTAAAATAAAACATACTGATTTTTAAATGCTGTTATGTATCGAAATTTATTCAAAGGTAAAATATAACCATATAGAGATGAGTTATGTGTGTTAAACAATTACATATCTTCCTTCGTGCTTTATTTTTTTATTACTATATCATCATAAGCAATTGAATTTGCGATTTCTTTTTCGATTGAGATGATGGATAACTCGCTGAGTCTATTTTGATGCATTGCATTTCGAAGATTTGTTTTGATCAGAAACTGGAATTGTTTACAAAACACTAAAAGCAATCATTGCGTTGGGCACTAAATTCTATATGTCTCGCGTTTGAATGGCATTAAGTACATCGATCGAATGAACAATTTTATCATTTTTGACTAAAGTGGACCAAGTGAACAACGACCACAGTACTTTATGAAGAGAATCCCATTCACTCGCCTCTGTTTACGACAGCTCGAGATGTGTCGGATGACAGGCGGATTTTGTCGCCTCTGTTCGCTTTTGATTTTCATGATGCCGCGCTTTGCACGCCTCAAGGCGGAAAAGTGATTTCGTGATACCGAATTGCGAAAGCGAAAGCTATCCGCCGCGGAAAAAGTTTCGTGATAAGGCCCCTGTTTGCTTCGTAATTTTCGAAATCATATAAAATAATTCGTTGTGCTGCTTCAGTGCATTGAAACGGTCAGTAATTGATTTCATCGCAGATTCGATAATTGGTACGAAAACGTTTATTCGAAAATTCTCTGCATTTGTTCCAGTTATTCGGCCCGCCGCTGAACGTTTTTGGTCATCAAATTTTGGTTCAACTGAAATATTTTCGTAAGTTTCTGTTGCTTCACTGAGTATCTTTTGGCATCCTTATTCTTTATATGACGTTAAAAAGTCCATCACACTGTCAAGCGATAATAATGCAGTTTTAACATTCGACTTTTTTGATTGCAATGCTTTGGATGCTATATTTACTCGACCTAAAATGTCGTACCAAAGACAAGTAGAGCAAATAAAAGCAAAATCAATTTTATCGGCGAGTGATCCTGCTTCAAGTCGTACGTTTGGCCTGAAACCGTCAGATTGTTCAATTTCCTTCAATAGGTGTATTACTTTATAAGTAATAATACAGTATTGTTATTGATTTTGCTGCCCTCAAAATTTTTTTGTCCATAAAAATGTTTACTCCGTCTGTCCGCCGTACGCCGTACGTCGACCGCCAAAATCCTTTGAAGGCTCATAGCTCTCAAATCAGTGGAGCTATTAAATTAATTTTTTTTCTAGGAATAGACTAGGTAGACCCCTTGAATTGACATTATTTTCAGGGGAGGGGGTGCGAGGGGGAAGGTGGGGGAAGCGTTTTAGACGAAAAATTTTGGTTTCTAGATCTCAGCAACCGCTTATGTTAGGAGACTGAAACTTAGAATTTCTATAAAGCTTTGATAGTGGACCCATTTGCAAAAAAATTTATGATATGGGTGAAGGGGTGTGGGAGTGGAGGGGGAAGCAATGCGTCCGAAACGAAAAAAGTCGAGATCGACACATTCTAAAATCTATATCTCCTAAACCGTTAATAGCAAGCAATTAAAACTTAATAGATATCTGTAGTTATACTAGGAGAGTAGATTGAAACAAAATTTTTGGGTGGGGGTAGTGGCGTACGGGGGTGGGGGTTGAAATACTTAACATTACGATATCTCACAAACCAATGACACCAGAAAAACAAAATTAGGTTTGGATATAAAGCTTGATAAATAAAGATTGCTCAAAGTAAAATCTTTGAAGTTTCATATCTCAATTACAGTGTAAGATGGATTCTTCAAATTTTTACCAGAAGTAGGCCTAATAGAACCCTAGTAGGAAAAAAAAGTTTGGGGGTGTGGGTGTAGAGGGTGAGGGTGGGGAAGGGTGAGAAAGAAAAAGTTCCGATGCTTATATCTTAAGAATCTATAATGATAGGAAGCTAAAACTTGGTACTTAGATAGAGCTATAGTAGTGGCATGGTGGAAAAATAAATTTTTTTTTAGGGGTAGTATGGTACGGTGGTGGGGGGTCCCAAGTAACACAAGACAACTTGTTCTTCCATCGCAGAACTTTAATTGTTGTCATAACGTTGTGCCAACCATCACAATGGATAAAAAAGTCACGATAACCAAAAGGTTAGAACTAAGAGTTGCTCCAACGTTGGCACAGAAGGCAAAACAACCAAATATCTGTATGACTTAATTTTCCATTTTTACAGAGTTTTAGTTGCGGTTATTTTGATCAACATGGAAGGAATTCGCATTTTAACAGCAAAATAGTTGTTACAACCAATAGGCTATATTTACAACCTTTTCGCTGTAGCGACAGCTCTTAGCTCAACAATTACATTACTTTGGCGATGTCGTGGGTTCAATTACCACTCAACGCATAAATTTTTTTTAAAAATTTTTCAGTTGCAATTGGATTCGAAATATTCGAAATACTAATATAAATACTGAACAGTGCGGAATATTTAATAGCAATTAGTTCTGTAGCGATACTTTTCGGTTTAAGAAATTGTTTTCTTTTAAACAGAAATAAAGCTGCGATATTAATTACATATTCATCAAGTGTCTCATACCCCTATTCAGTGAGACTACCACCTACTCAGGAAAATAAGCAGAGTGCAAATCCGACCAAAAATGACGCTGTACGTCATCCAAAAGTGCGGAAAATCAGCAAAAAACAGAAAAACAAGCAGAAAAATCACCGAGTTTTTTGTTCTAGTCCACCATTATGCACAAGTTGCTTACCCCTGTTCAGTGACTCTACCACCTACTCAGGAAAATTAGCAGAGTGCAAATCCGACCAAAAATGACGCTGTACGTCATCCAAAAGTGCGGAAAATCAGCAAAAAACAGAAAAACAAGCAGAAAAATCACCGAGTTTTTTGTTCTAGTCCACCAATATACACGAGTTGCGAACCCCTGTTCAGTGACTCTACCACCTACTCAGGAAAATTAGCAGAGTGAAAATCCTACCAAAGATCACGCTGTACGCCATCCAAAAGTGCGGAAAATCAGCAAAAAACAGAAAAAGTATATGAGACTACCGAGAGACCCTCGAACTTTGTTGTCGACAACAAGACACATGCCGACTACGTACTCCAATGGGAACCATTGCCTGAAAAATTGTTATTCTATGCTAATTTTCGGTACATCAGCCTTAAATTTAACAATCTCATACATTAAAAATCAGTTCGTATTTAGAAAACTGCCACTTCTTTTCCTTATTTTTGGACGCTCCTGTCCATGAACACATGATCACGTTAAAACAACCTTTTACACAGTACCACGGTGGCGCAACGGGCTAGCGCATTGCGACTTTGTATGTGTACGAAAATCTCTTCAGAGGATCCAAGGTTCGAACCCCCGCAGTCTCGATCGATGTTTCCAGAAAAAAACTTTAGGTACTTTAAAAATATATAACATAAAAAAAAAAATATCAGTTAATATAAAAATATCAGTTAATATAAAATGCATATATTTTCACGATTTTCGTCATATCTACTAAGTCTTTAGAAATATTGAATTCATTTTTTTTCTACGGATTCTTCATATGAATACCTAGTGTATTGTGTTTCCAAGATTTTTTGAACTTCGACCCCTAAGAGGGTGTTAACGTAGCTCTCAAACCAGTGAAGCTATTAAATTAAAAAATTTTCTAGGAATAGACTGGGTAAACCCCTTGAACTGACATTATTTTCAGGCGTGGGGGTGTGAGGGGGAAGGTGGGGAAAGCGTTTTAGACGAAAAATTTTGGTTTCTAGATCTCAGCAACCGCTTATGTTAGGAGACTAAAATTTAGAATTTCTATAAATCTTTGATAGTGGACCCATTTGGAAAAAAATTTATGATATGTGTGAAGGGGTGTGGGAGTGGAGGCGGAAGCAATGCGTCCGGAACACAAAAAAAGTCGAGATCGACACATTTTAAAATCCATATCTCCTAAACCGTTAATAGCAAGCAATTAAAACTTAATAGATATCTGTAGTTATACTAGGAGAGTAGATTGAAACAAAATTTTTGGGTGGGGGTAGTGACGTACGGGAGTGGGGGTTGAAATAATTAACATTACGATATCTCATTAACCAGTGGCACCAGAAAAACAAAATTCGGTCTGGATATAAAGCTTGATAAATAAAGATTGTTCAAAGTAAAATTTTGAAAGGGGGCGGGGGCGGGGGCGTACGTAAGTGGAGGGGATAAGAATTTTTCAAAAATAACGCGTTTCATATCTCAATAACAGTGTAAGATGGATGCTTCAAATTTTTACCGGAAGTAGGCCTAATAGAACCCTAGTAGGAAAAAAAAGTTTGGGGGTGTGGGTGTAGAAAGTGAGGGTGGGGAAGGGTGAGAAAGAAAAAGTTCTGATGCTTATATCTTAAGAATCTATAATGATAGGAAGCTGAAACTTGGTACTTAGATAGAGCTATAGTAGTGGCATGATGGAAAAATAAATTTTTTTTTAGGGGTAGTATGGTACGGTGGTGGGGGGTGGTTTTTCTAACTTTAGAACGGCTGTTGCTACGAAGTTGAAACTCGGTACGTATATGAAAATTAACTAGAAAAGTAATTCTGATAAAAAAAATTCGAATATTCATTGGCGTTCACAGGGGGGGGGGGGCAAAAAAAAATATCAGTTAATATAAAATGCATATATTTTCACGATTTTCGCCATATCTACTAGGTCTTTCGAAATATTGATTTCATTTTTATGCTACGGATTCTTCATATGAATACCTAGAATGTGTTTTCAAGATTTTTTGAAATTCGACCCCTAAGAGGGTGTAAACTGGTTGTATACTTTTTCATGAATTCCATCATGTTTCTCAGGTCTGATCAGATATCGAATATCTTTTCACTTCCCCAGGCTTTTTTAATAATCACCTATTTTTAAGTTTTGTTTTTTTCAACCTCTAGACCGCATCCCGGAATATGACCCAATTATTTAATTCATATGTTACACCCTTTTCTAACCGCTTCCCGAACTTTTTGTTAGGTTTTCAGTCACATAGTAACATACACCGCATCCCCGAATTGAACGCGTTCTGAACTTCTGCCGGAAAAACAATAAAGTTGCGCCCAGACTGTTGGCAGATTTTTTTTTATATCTTTTTCCTGTAGATAGTAGGCTAGAATATAGATTTTTACGGGAATAGTAGCGCCAGTAAGCTTACTGGGGTAGCTTTTCGCGATAAACTCACAAATCTAGCCTACTACCTACAGGATAAAGCAATAAAAACATGAAAAAACAACAGTATTATTGGTGTTTTCTAAACGAATTTGAATCACTACTCTCGATTTAGATAAATCGCAAAAAAACACACCTATTGTAACGATAATTTCACCTGGATTTTTGCATAACGGTTTCACGGCATTGATACGACTTGACCATCGCGTGGTACATAACGGCTTAGGCGTTTTTGCTTTTGTGGGTGCCAAATTTTTCTTTAGTAAATCCCAACGGTTTGTTGCGTCTGATAAAAACACGAAAATCTTTTGAACTATAGAAAAGAATTCTGTTGCCTTTTTGCAAGAATCCGCAGCATTATTAACTGCGAGATTTAGTGAGTGATTACCGCAGGGATTGAAAAATGCTCTTGGGTTCTGATCTAGGATTCTTCTTTGAACGCCGGCATGTATTCCTTTCATTGGAGCACCATTATCAATGCCTTGACCACGCATGTCATCCAAATTCATTCCTAATGATTTTAATTCAGATAAAGCTGCGAAATGTTAAATTTATATGAAATGTTAAATTTATATGAACGAAGAGCATCTTTGGAGCATCTCCCTGCTGCAAAAAAGCGCTCGTTAATGCATTTGCAAGCGCTTCATTTCCCGCAATCTGGCTGGTACTGCCGACCGGCGCGGACAGAAAAATTTTCTTTCTCCCTCACAATCTCAGTAAAAATAGCTTACATTCGTCATGTAAAGGCTGGTTTACATGACGAATGCTGAATGTTGACGATATTTCTGTGAATTTTGTTTTTTGCAGTGGTTGCTTTCTACTCCATTGAAAATTCGATAAGCTAGCTTCCTCACAATCTTAGTGAAAATTGTTTGCAGTCGTCATGTAAACTAGCCTTTATTCGCTCAGTTGAAACAGGCTCAAGACATAAAAAAAACGGCGATAAAACACTGTGTTTTGAATTTGTTGGAGTTCGAGTTTTTGTTTCCCGTGCATTCGAAAACATGAAGAAAACAAAAACTTACTTGTCTCTTGGTGGAAAACCGGCAATAGAAGGCTAAAAGAAGAAGGTGTCAGTAGAATTTAAAAAATAAGTTCGAAATGCACGAGTACTCAAATGAAGAATATAGGGACATTTTGTTCATTTATGGAGACCCATGTGCGAAATTCCGGAGTCCGACGGAGTTGTGCACACTGCCCAGAATTGGCATCGTATTGTCCGCCAAGGCTAGTAAATCGGTATTCTTTTGGTACTGACAAACTACCGGACCAATGTCGGGCCAAGAATTGGCTTATTATTGGTGTTTAAGCTCTTTCGGCATTGGCTTGACTGTCGGCTCTGTATTGGGCACATATTGGCAAAAATATTTTTTGTTTCTCAAAATCAATTTTGATTCGGCCTTAACACTATCACGAGAATGTTGCAGATTAGCCTAGTGGGTAGCGTAGCGGACTTATGTGCGACGTGATCACGGTTTGAGTACAAAAGTGTGGAAGGTGTAAAAAACCAATTCGCATTTAAAAAAAAAAAAAAAAAATATTTACAGGGAAATAAAATCGTAGTTAAGAAAAAAAAACTTTAATAAAAAAAAAATCTGCCAACAGTCTGGGCGCAACTTTATTATTTTTCCGGCAGAAGTTCGGAACGCGTTCAATTCGAGGATGCGGTGTATGTTACTATGTGACTGAAAACCTAACAAAAAGTTAGGGAAGCGGTTAGAAAAGGGTGTAACATATGAATTAAATAATTGGGTCATATTCCAGGATGCGGTCTAGAGGTTGAAAAAAACAAAAATTAAAAATAGGTGATTATTAAAAAAGCCTGGGGAAGTGAAAAGATATTCGATATCTGATCAGACCTGAGAAACATGATGGAATTCATGAAAAAGTATACAACCAGTTTACACCCTCTTAGGGGTCGAATTTCAAAAAATCTTGAAAACACATTCTAGGTATTCATGTGAAGAATCCGTAGCATAAAAAAGAAATCAATATTTCGAAAGACCTAGTAGATATGACGAAAATCGTGAAAATATATGCATTTTTTATTAACTAATAATTTTTTTTTAACGGAATTACTTTTCTAGTTAATTTACATATACGTATCGAGTTTCAACTTCCTAGCATAAGCCGTTCTAAAGTTAGGAAAAACATCCCCCACCACCGTACCATACTACCCCTAAAAAAATTTTTTTTTCCACCATGCCACTACTATAGTTCTATCTAAATACCAAGTTTCAGCTTCCTTTCATTATAAATTCTTAAGATATAAGCATTGGAACTTTTTCTTTCTTACCCTTCCCCACCCTCACCCTCTACACCCACACCCTCTGCACCCATACCCCCAAACTTTTTTTCCCTACTGGGGTTCTATTAGGCCTACATCTGGTAAAAATTTGAAGCATCCATCTTACACTGTTATTGAGATATGAAACGTGTTATTTTTGAAAATTTCTTATTCCCCCACTTACGTACTCCCCCGCCTCCTTCAAAGATTTTACTTTGAGCAATCTTCATTTATCAAGTTTTATATCCAATTCGAATTTTGTTTTTTTGGTGCCACTGGTTTGGGAGATATCGTAATGTTAAATATTTCAACCCCATACCCCCGTACGCCACTACCCCCACCAAAAAATTTTCAATCTACTCTCCTAGTATAACTCCTAGTATAACACAAGATATTTGTTTAGTTTTAATTTCTTGCTATTAACGGCTTATGAGATATGGATTTTAGAATGTGTCGATCTCGACTTTTTTGCGTTTTTGACGCATTGCTTCCCCCTCCACTCCCACACCCCTTCATCTATATCATCAATTTTTTTGCAAATGAGTCCACTATCAAAGCTCTATTGAAATTTCAAGTTTTAGTCTCCTAACATAAGCGGTTGCTGAGATCTAGAAACCAAAATTTTTCGTCTAAAACGCTTCCCTCACCTTCCCCCTCACACCCCCACGCCTGAAAATAATGTCAATTCAAGGGGTCTACCCAGTCTATTCCTAGAAAAAATTTTAATTTAAAAGCTCCACTGGTTTGAGAGCTACGAGCCTTCAAAGGATTTTGGCGGTCGACGTACGGCGGACAGACGGAGTGAAAATTTTTATTGCTTTTTTCGTGTCTACTAGTCATGAAATGTACACGAAAAAATTTTGAGGGCAGCAAATTTTTTTTTTTTTAAAATCAATAACAATACTGTATTATAAATAATAAAGTAAAATTTCTGTGTGTATGTATAATTTTTGCCAGTATCGGGCCAGAGTTTCACCAAGAGTAGGATCGGTGTGATCAAATCGACATGAATTTGGCAGTGATGTCCAAGGGCACATACTGGACCCGAAACATTCTCTCTGGCACCAGTACTAAGCCTGTGCTGTGCCGTTCTGCTTTTCGTACATGGAGAGTGTCACGGAAATGCGCACTGAGTTTCTAAAGCGCGCCAGGGCACCTTCGGCGTTTTCAGTACGTTGGCGCCTTTAGTACGTTGGCGCCTTTAGTACGTTGGCGCCTTCAGCGCCTCTATCACCTTGGCGCCCTGGTGCGCCGAACCACTTGCACCACCGCTAGAAAAGGCTCTGCATATAAGCATAATAATAATAACAATAACAACTAGAACAATAATTAAAAATTCGACGTCATATAAAAACTTTCGGGCGAAAATAAGAATCGGATCCTGAATAACCTACTAGCGACATCTGCGTGAACGAGGGAAAAGTCATAAGAACATCGCTTCCCGCGTAAATTCAACGTAAAATTCGTCACAGGAACCGTTTTTTTCACGGCGATCAGAAAAATGAAGAATTTGTTTTTGGGGGTGATAGAGCTCGATCAAGGAGGTTGTTACAAGTGACGAAGGTCCACCTCTATACATTTTGGAAAAATAAAAGTAAATTGAAATAGTGAAATTGTAAGGAAAATGTGTAAAATTGAAAACCAAAATATTTAAAGGGACAATGATACACCAAGTGAGTAAGAGTATTATAAGTGGTGACCACGAAACACAAAAATCGGTGAACAGTCGCTGAAAATCAGAATTCGACAAGACAATATCCGTGTTGTGCCTGCAGGTACAACATTTTTTTTCTTCATACATATGCATATCTGGATCAGCAATAATAGCGAGCGGAAAGGGCCCCAACATTTCATCGATCTTCAGTGGCTTCCGAGAATTATCATCGATAACAAACGCTAACCTATAATTTTAATATATTACAACATAACCTTCTTAAATTGAATTATACAACTTGAATATTATCACAAAAGGATTCTTTTTTTTCTTGGGCAAAATTCCTTGTTTTCCTAGTTTTTCCCGACGTCTTCCTAATTTTTTCTGACAGCATCTACTAAAACTAAAACACTTTTTTCGAACCCCAATCCGGCTTCTGAGCAGTCGGCAGATAATGCTGTCTAGGTTTAAAGGGACCCATTACTCTGGAGGCTGCTCAAGCGGCTGAAAACATATTTCGTAACAACATTTGGCAGGATATTTGTATGGCCGCTACGCGAAGGACTAAAAGAATTTTTTTTTCATAATCATTGATTTAGCTCCAACTATTGAAAAACCAACGTATACATAAAAGATTTCAAAGTCGTAGCTTTAGGCATTCCGAAATTATTGGTCAATATTCTTGAACACGTGATTTAAGGATATTTTGTATGGCAGCTACCCGAAGGAGTTAGACGATTTGGCCCATTAACGAACTTAGCCTTTCAAATTCAACCAAACACTCAGATTCAAAATTTTAAGATCCTAGGTCAAGGCGTTCTTGAGTTATCGTGCTAACGGACAGTCAGACAGACGGAGAGACATCAAGCGGATTTGAGGTTTTTGGTCACAAAAAAAACAAAAAAAATATATAACTTTTTTTCGTCCGAGGCTCGGTTCTATGGGTTACAAACTTTTGGGCTGGATTAAACTTATAACACTCTATATGATTGCATCTAGAGTATAAATATAATTTTTGAAGGACTTTCATATGGGAGGTGGAGTAAGGACTCACTCAATTACTTACATATTCATCCTTTCCCTTGGAACCATTCAAAAATTAATGTGTACAAAATTTCAAATTCGTAGCTTGAAGCGGGTGTAGCCCAGTGGTAGCGTACTAGACTCGTAAACGCGATGTCGTGGTTCAATTCCCACTCTACGCATTAATTATTTGTAAGAATTTTTCAGTTGCTACCCATGTGCGAAATGCCGGAGTACGACGGAGTACGACGGAGTTGTGCACACTGCCCAGAATTGGCATCGTATTGTCCGCCAAGACTTGTGGTTCGGTATTCTTTTGGTACTGACAAACTACCAGACTAGTGTCGGGCCAAGAATTGGCTTATTATTGGTGTTTAAGCTCTTTTGGCATTAGCTCGACTGTCGGCTCTGTATTGGGCACATCTTTGCAAAAATATTTTTTGTTTCTCAAAATAAATTTTAATTCGGCTTTAACACTACCACGAGAATGTTTCACTTTAGCCTAGTGGGTAGCGCAGCGGACTTATGTGCGACGGGACCACGGTTCGAATCCATGAGTGTGCATGTAAGAAAAACCAATTCGCATTTAAAAAAAAATAAATATTTACAGGGAAATAAAATAGTAGTTAAAAAAAAACACTCACGCACAAAAAAAAACCACAAACACACAAAAAAACCACAAAAACACAAAAAAAGTTTTTTAAATTTTTTTTTTATTGACGCCCCAGTATTGGGCCAGACTTTCACCAAGAGTAGGACCGGTGTGATCAAATCGACATTGGCTCGGCAATGATTTTGTTCTAGGGCACATACTGGACCTGAAACATTTGCCAGTACTGGCAACTCTGGCACCAGTACTAAGCCTGTGCTGTGCCGTTCTGCTTCTCGTACATGGGTAATGGCTTGGAAATTATTAATGTAAATAGTGAACAGAGCGAAATGTTTAATGGGATCACTACTAAAGGATTTAACACTGAGCAGATGAGTTCAGACTCACTAGCACCATCAGAGATACCAGACAGTAGTTGATTTGTTATTGGCAGCATTGCTGTTCTGGTAGATCACATCATAGCCAAAAACAGCACTCATAATTATTAACACCAACTAGTACACTGCCATACCCGGCCCGATTTCTGACTTCCCATCCCTAAGCTGACTGGATTGTACACTACAGTGTATTAAAGTCTAACTATCTAAGTTCAGTTCAGTATCCTTTAAAAAAAAGTTATCGGAAAATGTTGTTGAACACGTGTCTTACGCTTTTTTTTGTATGGAAGGTACCAGAAGGAGTGAAAGGATTTTGCTGACTAATAAACTCGAACTTTGTTTTCACTCAAAAATGATTTGTACAAAATTCTGAATTCATAGCTAAACATTTACTTCAGTTGTAGTGAGTTTCGTAACTAAGCGAAGACATTTTTAAAGGATGTTTGTATGGCAGATACACGAAGGACTAATGGGATTTTCTTCACAATCGTATATTTACCGTGCAGTATTAAACATTTTGCACTGTTTTTTATTTATATTAATATTTCGAAGTCAATAACAACTGGAAAATTATTAAAGATTTATTATGCGTTGAGTGGGAATAGAACCCACGACATCGCAGAAGCAAAGTTTTCAAGACTAGAACTTTAACCTTAAGTCTTGTTGAAAATCTGCTAAAGTTCCAGTTATACGTTAGTGAACATCGCATCGTAGGAACGAATGCTTGACGGTGAGAAAAAATAGACTATCGAACAGCTAAAATTAAACACGAGTCGACTGTCGAGAGTTGATTGATGGCCTATGCAGATCAGCAATTATTGGGTTGATGAATATTAACTGACTTAGGAGCATTGTCACAATCTTGAGTACAACTCTAAATGGAACTTTAACCGATGGTTTTATATGAAACCTGTCATCTGCATATTGAACATAACTAAACATCGTTAGAACGACCCTTTACTTATATTTTGGTAAATAATATTTCTTTTTAAATACTGCATACCTGTGTATACATATAGCTGGAGCCGACAAGCCACCGGTTTTGTATAAAGCGCTTTGAAGCCAAAAACACGATGGGAATTGAGATATATCAAATTGTTGTTGTCTTAGCATGTGAGTGAGTGAGACAAAACAGGTGCGTTATGTCAATTGGTTGTTGTTTTGCGTGTAAGTAAATGCGACGACGTCCGCCTTCAACTTAACCGCTGCTTGTATCTCCAGTCCGTATATCTCTATGTATGTATATGACAAACATTGTATGTTTTCTTCAAGTGCAGAAGTTCTTTTCATGAAAGTGTAACGTTTTTGGAGTAAGTCAATGTTATTTTAATCAATTCCTCCCTTTTTTATGGCCAATGGGCATATACCTACCCTTCGTTATTGACACTGTAGAAGTTCCATTTGCAACGGATATGAGATTTATTTATTTATCACTTAATCCAGTAGCAATCGATGAAATGAAAAAGATTTAACTTTTTCCAAATTTATTTCAAATTCAGTTACATACATACCTTGAATGAATTGTTAATTGTATCACTATATTGCTGAAATGCACTCCTTAATTTGTAACAACTGCTTTGTAGTATAAATTTATTGTATGATACTTCATTTAACATGCACTTTTGCTGTCCACTTGCTCACTTATCAAGATACCAAGCAATAGCTATGCTTGATAATAACATTTCCACTTAATTTCCGGTTTCATTTAACTCCATCATAACCGACAAGAATGCTGATGTTCCGTTCATATATTTTCTCGTATGCCACGACACTTGCAAATTCCATCGAGGACTACTTGTTGTGAGCGCTTAGATTTCTTAGTAAATCACTACTTTCTAGCAAGTGGAACCACACTGATTGACCATACTGGAAACTGATCGGGAAGAAGTTGCCCATTGCCTTTACTACAAAGAGCTTTAGAAGCAAAATTCGTGTCTACGCGCAAGATAAAAGCTTCCAGGAAATCATATGACTTCTTACCTCAGCTTCGCCGCAGTTTTGTGTTATGAGACTTTGTCCAGAAAATTTGGTGTGTTGATGACAGTTTGACAGTTATCATTGTTGGAGTTGATCAGGGATGTTGATGTACACATCTCACGAAAAATGGCAATACATTTTTAATTTGGTTAATTACACCAAGTTAGGATAATTATTGCAACACAAAACACTACACTAGACATAACGCGATACTTTTTAACTTTAGGACTATTATAGCCTTAACCAAAACTCCAATTTCAGAAGTTCGCTCTTATTAGCTGTGTTTTTTATTCCCGGTTAACCATAAAGCTGCAATTTTGTCGAGCTTTATGGTTAACCGGGAATAAAAAACACAGCTATTATCCATTCGAATATGATGAAGTATTAATTACAGTGTCTATCGTATCCCTAAGTGGGTTATGAATAAAATAACTTAACATAACTCAACATTTAAAAGATATCATAATTCCTACACGCTCCTAGAAAGGATAAAACTTCTTTAGCTCAGAAGTTATTGTAGTCAAAAGTTTTCCACTACGACTGGCATACGACACCGCCGCACCCTATCGTAGATATAATACAACTTTTAATGTTCAGCCTGCTAGCATAATCTGTTTCTGGGATATACCAATCAATCTTTTTTGTTTAAACTACTCCCTTCATCTCTCTCTTAAACTTCTTCGTTTATCTCTAATTCGAAATTTCTTAAACACGTGTTCACCAATATTGGCCGATATCTTCAGAGCACTTCCAGCTTTATATTTCAATTTATAAAATGTAATAGTGAATAAGTTCTTTAGCTGCCATACTGAATTCTTTGATACATATGTATTCACACTAATTTTTCAGAATGCACTATGGCTAGGAATATTGATAAGCCAAGAAGTCGATATTTTAAAATAATATGTTTTGAGTTGAAAGTAGGATCCAATTACTTTATTAATAATAATACAGTATTGTTATTGATTTTCAAAAAAAAAAATTTGCTGCCCTCAAAATTTTTTTGTGTACATTTCATGACTAGTAGACACGAAAAAAGCAATAAAAATTTTCACTCCGTCTGTCCGCCGTACGCCGTACGTCGACCGCCAAAATCCTTTGAAGGCTCGTAGCTCTCAAACCAGTGGAGCTATTAAATTTAAATTTTTTCTAGGAATAGACTGGGTAGACCCCTTGAATTGACATTATTTTCAGGCGTGGGGCTGTGAGGGGGAAGGTGGGGAAGCGTTTTAGACGAAAAATTTTGGTTTCTAGATCTCAGAAACCGCTTATGTTAGGAGACTGAAACTTGAAATTTCTATAAATCTTTGATAGTGGACCCATTTGCAAAAAAATTGATGATATGGGTGAAGGGGTGTGGGAGTGGAGGGGGAAGCAATGCGTCCGAAACGCAAAAAAGTGGAGATCTACACATTCTAAAATCTATATCTCCTAAACTGTTAATAGCAAGCAATTAAAACTTTACAAATATCTGTAGTTATACTAGGAGAGTAGATTGAAACAAAATTTTTGGGTGAGGGTAGTGGCGTACGGGGCTGGGGGTTGAAATACTTAACATTACGATATCTCCCAAACCAGAGGCACCAGAAAAACAAAATTCGGTTTGGATATAAAGCTTGATAAATAAAGATTGCTCAAAGTAAAATCTTTGAAGGGGGCGGGGGAGTACGTAAGTGGAGGGGATAAGAATTTTTCAAAAATAACACGTTTCATATCTCAATAACAGTGTAAGATGGATGCTTCAAATTTTTACCAGAAGTAGGCCTAATAGAACCCTAGTAGGGAAAAAAAATTGGGGGTGCGGGTGTAAAGGGTGAGGGTGGGGAACGGTGAGAAAGAAAAAGTTCCGATGCTTATATCTTAAGAATCTATAATGATAGGAAGCTGAAACTTGGTACTTAGATAGAGCTATAGTAGTGGCATGGTGGAAAAATAATTTTTTTTTAGGGGTAGTATGGTACGGGGGTGGGGGGTGTTTTTCCTAACTTTAGAACGGCTTATACTAGGAAGTTGAAACTCGGTATGTATTTGTAAATTAACCAGAAAAGTAATTCTAATAAAAAAAAATCGAATATTCATTGGCGTTCAGAAGGGCGGGGGCAAAAAAAAGTATCAGTATATATAAAATGCATATATTTTCACGATTTTCGTCATATCTACTAGGTCTTTCGAAATATTGAATTCATTTTTATTCTACGGATTTTTCATATGAATACCTAGAATGTGTTTTCAAGATTTTTTGAAATTCGACCCCTAAGAGGGAGTAAACTGGTTGTATACTTTTTCATGAATTCCACTTTGTTTCTCAGGTCAGATCAGATATCGAATATCTTTTCACTTCCCCAGGCTTGTTTAATAATCACCTATTTTTAAGTTTTTTATTTTTCAACCTCTAGACCGCATTCCGGAATATGACCCAATTATTTAATTCATATGTTACACCCTTTTCTAACCGCTTTTTGTTAGGTTTTCAGTCACATAGTAACATATGCCGCATCCCCGAATAAATCACGTTCCGAACTTCTGCCGGAAAAATAATAAAGTTGCGCCCAGACTGTTGGCAGATTTTTTTCTTTTGATGTAAATCCCTTTACTGAAATAAAAAACTTCTTAAACACGAATCTGGTAAGGTTTGCAATTTTGTGCATATTCATTTTACTCTATTATTTCTTAATAAGTATTGTGATCGACCTGAAATTTAAAAAAAAAAACCTTCGATGGTGAACCCATTTGCAAAAAAAATTGTTGATGTGGGGGGAATTCGACCGAAAGGCAAAAATGCCGAGATCGACACATTCTAAAATCCAAAACTCCTTAACCGTTGATGGCACGAAATTCAAACTTAACAAATATCTGTACCTATGCTAGGAGAAAGGATTGAAAAGAAATTTTTGAGTGGGAGTAGTGGCGTACGGGGGTGGGGGTGAAAAACTTTAGATTACGATATCTCACGAACCAATTGCTCCAGAAAAATGAAATTTGGTTTGAGTAGAAAGGTCGACAAATAAAGATTGCTGAAAGAAAATTTTTTAAGGGGCTGGTAGAACATGGGGATAAGAAATTTTCAAAAAAATTAAGTTTCATATCTCAACAACAGTATGAGATAGATGCTCAATGACGTAGGCCCAATAGAACCCTAGCAGCGAAAAATTATTTCGGGGATGTGGGTGTAGAGGGTGAGGGTGGGGGAGGGTGAAAAGAAAAAGGTTCCGATGCTTATATCTTAAGAACCTATAACGATAAAAAGCTGAAACTTGGTATTTAGATAGAGCTATAATAGTGGCATGTGGGAAAAATATAATTTTTTATAGGGGTAGTATGGTACGGGGGTTGGGGGTGTTTTTCCTAACTTTAGAACGGCTTATGCTAGAAAGTTGAAACTCGGTGTGTATATGCAAATCAACTAGAAAAGTAATTTGGACTAAACAAAATTCGAATATACATTGGCGTTCGGAAGTAGGGCAAAAAAAATGTTCAGTCAAAATAGAATGCATATATTTTCACGATTTTCGTCATATCTACTAGGTCCTCCAAAATATTGAATTCACTATTATTTTACGGATTCTTCAAATGAATACCTAGAAAGTGTTTTCAAGATTTTTTAAAAATTGACCCCTAAGGGCGTGTAAAGTGGTTGTACCTATACTTTTTCATAAATTCTTCCATATCCCGCCGGTCTGATCAGATATCGAATACCATTTCACTTCCACGGACTGGTTTAATAATCACCTATTAGTAATTTTTTTTCCTTTTCCAACCCCTAGACCGTATTCCGGAGTATGACCCAATCATGGTATTCATATATTTCGCCCTACTCTAACCACTTCCGAACTTTTTGTTAGATTTTCAGACACATAGTGACCTACACCGCATCTTAGAATTGAACGCGTTCCGAACTTCTGCCGGAAAAATAGTAAAGTTGTGACCAGACCATTGGCCGATTCTTAAATCAGGGATACATATTCTACTTCCCCTGCAGACCAAAAAGAATTCTTCAAAATAAAAATTCGACCCTTTTCGGAATTAAAAACGGGATATACCTATATATTCTTCCCCTTCGAAGTTTATAATGATATATTTATTTATTCCAGTTTTGAGTAACTTTCAAATGTGTGATCAATAAATTCAACAAATTAACACTATAAATTCAATTATATTAAAAAAAAAACATACTGCAGTCACGATCGGCTGCAAGCCAATCGTATAATACTCTAGATCAGGGGTGGCCAACCCGCGGCCCGCCTTGATTATTTTTTCGGCCCGTGAGATTACTCACACTAAAAACAAAAATTTCTTGCGATACCACATTTTTACAAAAAGTGTATTATGTCCATGGTTTTCACTTTACTACAATTGTAGTAGATCAACTGCACTTTCATTACCTTTACTACGTCACTACGGTCACACTTAAATCTACTACAGTTTTGATGTGTCAACTGTCGCATAGAATATCCGACAAGCATGATCTACTCCGGAAATCAACTTATCAAGTGACAACCCTGATTGTGTCGTGTGTGTGTTCGAACTTCTTCGACGAATTTCACTCAGTTCACACAACAGTGACCATACCTACATAGTACCTATACGATTGTTCATAGCAAGTTTCAAGTGAAAATTTGGATTTTGGTTTTGTTTTATCTGCTTTGAAGATAATTATTTTTATACACCTGCTACTTCAACAACATATTTGAAACAACCACAACCAGGTATTCAACAGGTGGGTCTTTCCATCAAGAATCGCAAAAAAAGTTCAACTTTGTGACCGTTCCATCGCCGATTCTTTTGAAAATTTTTTTGCTTGAAGAACTAGTGAAAAAAAAAATATGACTTAATTTTTTTTTTCTATCTCATTTTTTTTGTTAGTTATAGTATGTTAAAGATTTCGCAAAAATGGTGTCCAAGTCCTTTTTGAAAATTCATATCTCTGTTAGTTTTTATCATAGAATAATAAAATAGGACTTACTTTAAAGGGAAAGGTTGTCGCAAAACAAGAAAAATACAAATAAAATTAATCCTTTAAATTTTTTTCAAGGATAACGATTTTGTCCTTTATCCTTGAATATCTCAAATTACCGTTTTTTCTATTTTTTTATTTTTTTATATTTTATGTATTATACTGTTATTCAAAATATATCAAAAAATCAACTTGGGATCGCAATGGGATCGATAGTATGTTAAAGTTTTCGCAAAAGTGGTGTCCAAGTTCTCTTTGAAAATTCATATCTCTGTTAATTTTTATCATAGAATAATAAAATAGAACTTATTGTAAAGGAGAAGGTTGTCGCAAAATAAGAAAAATATAAATCAAATTCATCCATAAAATTTTTTTGTCAAGGATAACGATTTTGTTCTTTATCCTTAAATACCTCAAAATACATGCTATGCTCACGTTGTTCCATCGCCCCTGTAATATGCCACGTACCGCGGCTACGCTTACGTTGTTCCATCGCCCCTGTTACTCTCGTTTATCCATTGGTCCTGCTTCTCCCGTTGATACATTACTCCCGTTTCGAATATATTTTTTCAGCTCAAGAAACTGGAGACATTAAAGCCATTTTTCATTTTTCACTTTTTACTATTCATTTTCAATTTTTAAGTCTTAATTTTTTATTTCTTATTTTTCATTTTTCATTTTTCATTTTCCACTTTTCATTTTTCATTTCTCATTTTTCATTTTTCATTTCTCATTTTTCATTTTTTACTTTTCTCTTTTCTCCATCCCCCATCCACCATCCTCCATTCATCCTCCAATCTCTATCCACCATCCTTCATACTTCATCCACTCAAATGTTGAAATAGCTCGCGAACCACCAATTTCTGTAATATATTATAATGTTTCATCGCCCCTGTTACTCACGTCACGTGTTTGCAGCCGGTAGTACAATCGAAACACATAATTAAAAAAGAAAAAAATCAGACATGTTCGGGGTCGGCTGGGTTCGAACCAACGCTCCCAGATTTCTAGTCAGACGCCTTACCCGCTCGTCTACGACTGCAGTTGTAAGCTTTTATTTTTATGTCAACTTAATCTGATTTAACTTACTAAAAAGCTCAACTGTTGAAATTACTCGCGAACTACTAATTTCGGTAATATATAATTATATCCAGTATCTGCCCGGTAGTCTCGAGAATGTCCATGCAAAATTTGGGAAGGAACGGTTCACAGGTGTAGACTTGAATCGTAATCGACCAAAAAACTGACTTTATTTTATTTCTCAGATATTTTGTGTATTATAGTGTTTTTCAAAATAAATCAAAACTTTAACTCTCAATGGGATCGGGGTAAAAAAATCGGAGAACATCAGTGCTTCTCAATTTACTTTATAGAAAAGGGGTCATTCCACCAAGAATCACCAAAAGTGTAACCTTACCATCGTCGATTCTTTTGAAAATTTATCTACACGAAGAATTAGTGAAATTTAAATTTTTTCTTTCTATCTCATTTTTTTTAGTAGTTATAGTATGTTAAAGATTTCGCATAAAAGGTGGCCAGGTCTTCTTTAAAACTTCATATTTCCGGTAATTTTAATTCTAAAATAATAAAGTACGGCTTATTTTAAAGATTTTTGTTCAAAAATTGCTGTAAAAAAAAAAAATACGAAAAAAGTTATCCTTCAAAGTTTTTTTTCAAGAAAAAGGATTTTTTCCTTTATCCTTGAATATCTCAAAATGCGTTTTTTTTTATTTTCTTATATTTTATAGATTATACTTTTTACACAACATACCAAAAACTTAACTTAGGATCTCAAGGGGATCGAGAAAAAAAATAGAAGAATATCAGTGCTTTTCAATTATGTTATAGAAAAACTACAGTTAAGAGAAGCAATTGACTGGTTTAAGAATGAAAAGCAAAGACCTGTACCAGAATTAAGAAATGATGAATGGTTTTTGGATTTATGCTTTTTAGTAGATATTGTCGAAAAATTTAATCAATTAAATATATCATTGCAAGGAAAAGATAACCTTATAATCGATACATTTAATCACATCAAAGCATTTCAGAAGAAATTGTTGTTGCAGTTGAAAAATAATAACGCTCACCACTTTCCAATGTTGAAAGAATTTAAGAAATCAAAATGTAACAATTACATCAAATATGCAAAAGAAATAAGAAAACTTACAGCTGCTTTTGAAAGCCGATTTAGTAATTTAGAGCTAGACAAATACAACAAACTTTTTGAAATATATTCATCTCCCTTTCATGTTGAAATCGAGTCGGCCCCAGAATATCTCCAAATGAAACTGGTTGACTTACAGTGCAATATTGAATGAAAACACAATTTTTGAAACATCATAATCAAAAATAGATTTTTATAAAACTTACGTCACAACAGACAAATTTTCCAATTTGAGAAATCTGGCACAAAAAGTTGTTAGCGCTTTTGGTACAACTTACACCTGCGAATCGTTTTTTTCGAAAATGAAGTTGATCAAAAACAAAACACGCTCAAATATAACGAACGATAACCTGCAACACCAATTACGATGTGCAAATAGCCAAATTGAGATAGATTTTAAAAACTAAGTGAAAGAGTGGAAAAACAAATATCGCACTAGTAAAATAAATATTTTTTGAAAATACAAGGTTTTCCGGTGAATACTGTTAAATTTATTTTGTGTGACGTTTCGGACTCGACTGAGTCCTTTATCAAACAATCAATCAATCAATTCGAAATGTACTGTGAAAACATTCATCAAAAATATTTTTTAATGATTTCATTTTTTTTTTTTAATTTCATCTATATCTACTTATATGTATATATATTTTTTTTATTTAATTTTTAGTGTTATATAATATATTTCCTTACAATGTACGTTTCACTTCAAAAAACTGTTTATGGTGTATCAAAATCTAATATGGAGATATACCTATAATATATGTGGCCCGCGGAGCTATGATGCATTTCCAAAGTGGCCCGCAAGATCATTTGGGCTGGCCACCTCTGCTCTAGATGATACAGAACTCCGATGGATATTGAAGTTGGGGATGAAGAAGTATTACGTGTGTGCATGTTGTATGCCCTTGATTAAGGAGTCCCATTAAATTGTTGCTTGAAACTAAAAGACAATATTCACTGTTTAATCTCATATCTTGAACTGGAAAAAAAATCCTTTTTGAAGGACTTTCATATGGGAGGCGGAGCAAGGACTCACTCGATTTCTTACATATTCATCCTTTTCCTTAGAACCATTCAAAAATGAATGTGTACAAAATTTCAAATTTGTAGTTTGAAGCGTTCAAAAGTTATCGAAAAATATTGTTGAACACGTGTCTTAAGGATTTTTTGTGTGGAAGGTTCCAGAAGGAGTAAAAGGATTTCGCTGACTAGTAAACTCATACTTTTTTTTCACTCAAAACTAATTTGTACAAAATTCTGACACTACTACATTTCGATTTAGTACGAACGGAAAAAATTCCTAAAGGATTCTCCCGTTTACTTACCAACTACATATTGCGTCATTCCATCAAAAATCGCCAAAAAAATTACACCAAATTCCTTACTATCGTCTATTCTTTTGAAAATTTTTATATACTTGAAGAATTTGTAAAAAAATATAGTGTCAATTTTTTGTTTCTATCTAATTTTTTTTGTTAGTTTAAGGACTATTCTCTTAAATCTTGCAACGTTCGCTTCCTTTACAGAACAGGTGCACTGCGTGATCTTCTTAATGAAGTTTCAGGAAACAACAGCAACGTCTAATCGACTTCGCTACCAGCAAAAGCTGTAAGCTGTAGTTGTAAGCTCAACATGCTTCCCCCATCGCATCATTCAGAAAAGAACGTGGTCATCTCCGGATGGTCGCACTTTCAATCAAATCGACCACGTTCTGATCAAGAGATGGGCTGCGAACAGCATTCTAGACGTAAGATCTTTTCGCGGAGCATACTACGACTCCGACCACTACCTCGTAAAAATGAAATATCGATGTCGAGTTGCATTATGAGGGTACTCAAAAAAGGGCAGGACACCCAAATTTGACATCGATAAACTATATATAATAATAAATAAACTAACTAAACTGTTGCGTTAGCCTTTAATTCAGCGCTACAAAACCACTTTGAAACATCACGAACTGACGAAGTGACAGCCATTGATCAAGAGTGGACACAGTTGAGAGATGGAATTGGAACGACAGCAGAAGAGATAGTAGATTAAAATCACAGCAGAAACATGATGACTGGTTTGATAATGAGTGCAGTGACGCAATAACGAAAAAGAATTAAGCTTACAAGGCGTACATTGAAAGACTGACGAGAGCCAAAAAGGAAGGATACGATAGCTTATGCGATTACCAAACAAAATCTGCAGACGAAAGCCTAAATACTGACATGAAGTCACATAATCTATGATCCGCAAATACTGCCGTCAAACAAATAAGACAAGGCTATAAGCAACGAACTAACCTCTGTAAAGACAAGGAAGGAAATATCCTTTGTGACGCAGAACAAATTAAAGAAAGATGGGTTGAATACTTTAAAAAGCTGCTGAACCCTAACAGAATGACGACCACCGACCCAATTATAACATCAAGTGCACCATCGGATGAGCAGACATCAACTACGGTACCCACTGTCGAAGAAGTGGAAGCAGCCCTGCGCGATCAAAAAATACATAAATCACCCGGAGTTGATGTAATACAAGTAGAGCTACTAAAGAGAGGCGGTACATACCTCGCCAATCTCCTACACAAAATTGTGACAGAAATTTGGATTGAAGAAAAAATTCCCGACGACTGGCGCCAGAGCATTATTTCTACAAGAAAGGAGATAAACTGCGATGGGAAAATTACAGAAGCATAACATTGCTGTGTACGTCCTACAAAATACTGACGAAAGTAATTCATAATCGATTAAAGCCTTATACAGAAAGTATTATCGGCGAATACCAAGTTGGTTTCAGAACCGGACAATCTACTATTGACTAAATATTCTCAGTCAAACAAGTGCTAGAAAAATGCTGGGACTATAACATTGACGTGCACCAGATATTCGTGGACTTCAAAAAACCATACGATAGTATAGATAGAAAATCAAGAAAAAATAAGGAGATAGTATAGATCGTAATGTACTATATAAAATAATGCTCTACTTTGGAATCCCTTCAAAACTCGTCCGATTAACGAAAATGACCATGACTGACACTGAATCCCAATTAAGGATATAAAACGAGCTTACCCAGACCTTTCGAATAGAATCCGGCCTGAAGCAGGGAGATGGACTCGCTCCCATGCTCTTCAACCTCGCTCTGGAATATGTCATCAGAAAGGTACCCGTTGATACCAGTAGTACGGTACTGATCAAGTCCACTCAACTAGTGATGTACGTGGATGACGTAAACACCATGACCAGATCTGTTCCAGACGCGAAGGAAGTCTTCCACTGTCTAGACTCAGCAGCAAAGGATGTCGGGCTAAGGGTCAATGAGAGTAAGACCAAGTTCATGACCCGTACAAGAAGAAACGCGCCAACTAGACAAAATACAACCGTGGAGGACTACAACTTGGAGAATGTGGATCATTTACATTTCTCATACTTTGGATCACACCTTGTAAGAGACGGCAACGAACGGGACGAAGTTAATCAACGGATCACACTAGCAAATAAGGCATATTTCATGGTTCTCCCGATCTTAACCCTTATCGAGCCAAAGAATAAAACATCAGGCCGAAAAGGTACCCGGGTACCTACTATAGCAATCACTCCATTTCCTCTTTTGTAAGACTACGTTTTACATATTATAATGAAAAAAATCGATATACAGTGCAACCCGGTTACAACGTACCTTAAGGGAACCACAAAATTAGAACGTTATAACCGATAGTACGTTATAACCAACATTAAAACCTTTCATATTTGTAAATGGGGATTGGAAAAAGGTACTTTATAACCGATAATACGTTATAAAAGTGCACTTTATAAGCGGGTTGCACTGTATATGTATATGATGTTGACAAGTATGCTTACGAAATATTTTTACACATAACATAATAATTAAAGTTTTCGCTTTTGTTAATCGAAAAGGGTAACATCTAGAAGAAAACCAATTTGTTCACTTTCATGTGATTTGTTTTTCTATTCTGTCAAGCTAGAAGGCATATGCCTTCATGAAGAAGGATGAAGACACTACCCAGCGGGAAAAAAGGGTTCGGAAGGATGCATTTCGCAAACATTCCCATTTAATGGATGAAAGAATTACCATACTTTTCATTCAATATCATTCGCATTCAACATTTGCTTCGATGGCGGTTTTTGACGCACAACAATGGGATATGCTTGTAGCATATGCAAACGGCACATTCGTGCTGTAAGCATATCCCTTTGATACGCTTCCAAGCAGTGCCATCGATACAAATGTACGCGAATTTCATGTGCACACTGACGCGAAAGTGCCGTTTCCATATATGCATACGAGCTATTATGCCTCGTCCAATGCATATGAAGGCACATGTGGAAATGCGGCATAAGCCTATAAACCCTGCGACATCAACTAATTGCCGGATTATACAGCGCTCACCTCTTGATGGTAGCTGTTATGTCAGTTATGTCTCAACAAAAAGCAACGAAAGTTCAAGAAATCATGCACTATTTGCAATAAGACCATTCGCACTGAACACAGCTTCAACAATCCAACTTACGTAGACTACAGAGAAACCTGCATGCGTTCATTCAATTTTAATAAATAATTTGGTATTTAACAAATGGTTATATTTGTTTAAATAAAAATGCACCTACATTTCAAACTTTCCATACTAGGTACCCGGGTACCTCTTCGGCCTGATTAGGGTGTAGAAGAAAAAAGTCCCTTTTTCGCAAGGAAATAATTTTTAAAAAAACGTGATATGTATAAGATAAAAAATAATATATATAGTAAAAAGCTTAGAGTTTTCCAAAAATAACAGGTACCTAAGTCCAGTAGAACAAAAATGGTAGTAGTTTAAAAAGTAAAAAGGTACCCAGGTACCTCTTCGGCTCGATAAGGGTTAAAATTGAAAAAAGTGCACAGGCTGAGCAAACTTCGCAAATACAAAACCATAACAGGACCTGTGCTACTATACGCAAGTGAAACGTGAACTCTCACCCAAGCATCTGAAAAATCAAAAGACACTTTTGAACGACGAATTTTTCGAAGAGTTTTGGGACCAGTAAGGGAAGGCACTGTACGCACTATACGAGTTGTATAACATCAATGACGACCCAGCCGCATCGATGTCTGTGAACTTAGCATATCATTTCCCAGCATATCACAAAAAAAATGGAGTTCTCTTGGCATGCACAATAGTTCTATAGTTCCTGATACTTTTTAGCAATAGTTCTGGCGTTTCAAGCCGAAAAAAGGACTATTCAAAAAATGATATGCTAACTTCCCGTAGCATATCATTTTCCGTCAATTCAAAAATCAAAGACAGATTACAACAAAGGAACATTAGTTACAGAGTTCCTGATACTTTTTAGCAATAGTTCTGTTCATTTAAGCCCAAAAAAGGACATTCGAAAAAATGATATGCTAACTTTTCTAAGACTTGGAAAATTTTTCCCTAGCCAGCATATCAAGAAAAGAGACCAGTTCTGAGCAGGTGAAGAAGAGTTCTTGTGATCCTGGTACTAGACGAAAATAGTTCTGTCCTTTTTAGGCCGAAAAAGGACAATTGAAAGAAACACACCACGATGATATGCTAAGTTCACACCCGAACTTTTTTCCCTGCCCAGCATATCACAAAAAAAGACCAGTTCTGAGTAGGTGGAGAATAGTTCTAGCGATCCTGGTACTTTTCGAAAATAGTTCTGTCCTTTTTAGCCCGAAAAAGGACAATTGAAAGAAACACACCACGATGATATGCTAAGTTCACACCCGAACTTTTTTCCCTGCCCAGCATATCACAAAAAAATACCAGTTCTGAGCAGGTGGAGAATAGTTCTAGCGATCCTGGTACTTTTCGAAAATAGTTCTGTCCTTTTTAGCCCGAAAAAGGACAATTGAAAGAAACACACCACGATGATATGCTAAGTTCACACCCGAACTTTTTTCCCTGCCCAGCATATCACAAAAAAAGACCAGTTCTGAGTAGGTGGAGAATAGTTCTAGCGATCCTGGTACTTTTCCAAAATAGTTCTGTCCTTTTTAGCCCGAAAAAGGACAATTGAAAGAAACACACCACGATGATATGCTAACTTCACACCCGAACTTTTTTCCCTGCCCAGCATATCAAAACAAAAGACCAGTTCTGAGTAGGTGGAGAATAGTTCTAGCGATCCTGGTACTTTTCGAAAATAGTTCTGTCCTTTTTAGCCCGAAAAAGGACAATTGAAAGAAACACACCACGATGATATGCTAAGTTCACACCCGAACTTTTTTCCCTGCCCAGCATATCACAAAAAAAGACCAGTTCTGAGCAGGTGGAGAATAGTTCTAGCGATCCTGGTACTTTTCGAAAATAGTTCTGTCCTTTTTAGCCCGAAAAAGGACAATTGAAAGAAACACACCACGATGATATGCTAAGTTCACACCCGAACTTTTATCCCTGCCCAGCATATCACCAAAAAAGACCAGTTCTGAGTAAGTGGAGAATAGTTCTAGCGATCCTGATACTTTTCGAAAATAGTTCTGTCCTTTTTAGCCCGAAAAAGGACAATTGAAATAAACACACCACGATGATATGCTAACTTCACACCCAAACTTTTTTCCCTGCCCAGCATATCACAAAAAAGACCAGTTCTGAGTAGGTGGAGAATAGTTCTAGCGATCCTGATACTTTTCGAAAATAGTTCAGTCCTCTTTAGCCCGAAAAAGGACAATTGAAAGAAACACACCACGATAATATGCTAAGTTCACACCCGAACTTTTTTCCCTGCCCAGCATATCACAAAAAAAGACCAGTTCTAAGTAGGTGGAGAATAGTTCAAGCGATCCTGATACTTTTCGAAAATAGTTCTGTCCTTTTTAGCCCGAAAAAGGACAATTGAAAAAAACACACCACGATGATATGCTAACTTCACACCCAAACTTTTTTCCCTGCCCAGCATATCACAAAAAAGACCAGTTCTGAGTAGGTGGAAAATAGTTCTAGCGATCCTGATACTTTTCGAAAATAGTTCTGTCCTTTTTAGCCCGGAAAAGGACAATTGAAAGAAACACACCACGATGATATGCTAACTTCACACCCGAACTTTTTTCCCTGCCCAGCATATCAAAACAAAAGACCAGTTCTGAGTAGGTTGAGAATAGTTCTAGCGATCCTATTACTTTTCCAAAATAGTTCTGTCCTTTTTAGCCCGAAAAAGGACAATTGAAAGAAACACACCACGATGATATGCTAAGTTCACACCCGAACTTTTTTCCCTGCCCAGCATATCACAAAAAAAGACCAGTTCGGAGTAGGTGGAGAATAGTTCTAGCGATCCTGATACTTTTCGAAAATAGTTCTATCTTTTTTATCCCGAAAAAGGACAATTGAAAGAAACACACCACGATGATATGCTAAGTTCACACCCGAACTTTTTCCCTGCCCAGCATATCACAAAAAAAGACCAGTTCTGAGTAGGTGGAGAATAGTTCTAGCGATCCTGGTAATTTTCCAAAATAGTTCTGTCCTTTTTAGCCCGAAAAAGGACAATTGAAAGAAACACACCACGATGATATGCTAAGTTCACACCCGAACTTTTTTCCCTGCCCAGCATATCAAAACAAAAGACCAGTTCTGAGTAGGTGGAGAATAGTTCTAGCGATCCCGGTACTTTTCGAAAATAGTTTTGTCCTTTTTAGCCCGAAAAAGGACAATTGAAAGAAACACACCACGATGATATGCTAACTTCACACCCGAACTTTTTTCCCTGCCCAGCATATCACAAAAAAAGACCAGTTCTGAGTAGGTGGAGAATAGTTCTAGCGATCCTGGTACTTTTCGAAAATAGTTCTGTCCTTTTTAGCCCGAAAAAGGACAATTGAAAGAAATACACCACGATGATATGCTAAGTTCACACCCGAACTTTTTTCCCTGCCCAGCATATCACAAAAAAAGACCAGTTCTGAGTAGGTGGAGAATAGTTCTAGCGATCGTGGTACTTTTCCAAAATAGTTCTGTCCTTTTTAGCCCGAAAAAGGACAATTGAAAGAAACACACCACGATGATATGCTAACTTCACACCCGAACTTTTTTCCCTGCCCAGCATATCAAAACAAAAGACCAGTTCTGAGTAGGTGGAGAATAGTTCTAGCGATCCCGGTACTTTTCGAAAATAGTTCTGTCCTTTTTAGCCCGAAAAAGGACAATTGAAAGAAACACACCACGATGATATGCTAAGTTCACACCCGAACTTCTTTCCCTGCCCAGCATATCACAAAAAAAGACCAGTTCTGAGTAGGTGGAGAATAGTTCTAGCGATCCTAGTACTTTTCCAAAATAGTTCTGCACTTTTTAGCCCGAAAAAGGACAATTGAAAGAAACACACCACGATGATATACTAAGTTCACACCCGAACTGTTTTCCCTGCCCAGCATATCACAAAAAAAGACCAGTTTTGAGTAGGTGGAGAATAGTTCTAGCGATCCTGGTACTTTTCCAAAATAGTTCTGTCCTTTTTAGCCCGAAAAAGGACAATTGAAAGAAACACACCACGATGATATGCTAAGTTCACACCCGAACTTTTTTCCCTGCCCAGCATATCACAAAAAAAGACCAGTTCTGAGTAGGTGGAGAATAGTTATAGCGATCCTAGTACTTTTCCAAAATAGTTCTGCCCTTTTTAGCCCGAAAAAGGACAATTGAAAGAAACACACCACGATGATATGCTAAGTTCACACCCGAACTTTTTTCCCTGCCCAGCATATCACAAAAAAAGACCAGTTCTGAGTAGGTGGAGAATAGTTCTAGCGATCCTGATACTTTTCGAAAATAGTTCTGTCCTTTTTAGCCCGAAAAAGGACAATTGAAAGAAACACACCACGATGATATGCTAAGTTCACACCCAAACTTTTTTCCCTGCCCAGCATATCACAAAAAAAGACCAGTTCTGAGTAGGTGGAGAATAGTTCTAGCGATCCTGGTACTTTTCCAAAATAGTTCTGTCCTTTTTAGCCCGAAAAAGGGCAATTGAAAGAAACACACCACGATGATATGCTAAGTTCACACCCGAACTTTTTTCCCTGCCCAGCATATCACAAAAAAGACCAGTTCTGAGTAGGTGGAGAATAGTTCTAGCGATCCTGATACTTTTCGAAAATAGTTCTGTCCTCTTTAGCCCGAAAAAGGACAATTGAAAGAAACACACCACGATAATATGCTAAGTTCACACCCGAACTTTTTTCCCTGCCCAGCATATCACAAAAAAAGACCAGTTCTAAGTAGGTGGAGAATAGTTCTAGCGATCCTGATACTTTTCGAAAATAGTTCTGTCCTTTTTAGCCCGAAAAAGGACAATTGAAAAAAACACACCACGATGATATGCTAACTTCACACCCAAACTTTTTTCCCTGCCCAGCATATCACAAAAAAGACCAGTTCTGAGTAGGTGGAGAATAGTTCTAGCGATCCTGGTACTTTTCGAAAATAGTTCTGTCCTTTTTAGCCCGAAAAAGGACAATTGAAAGAAACACACCACGATGATATGCTAACTTCACACCCGAACTTTTTTCCCTGCCCAGCATATCAAAACAAAAGACCAGTTCTGAGTAGGTTGAGAATAGTTCTAGCGATCCTATTACTTTTCCAAAATAGTTCTGTCCTTTTTAGCCCGAAAAAGGACAATTGAAAGAAACACACCACGATGATATGCTACGTTCACACCCGAACTTTTTTCCCTGCCCAGCATATCACAAAAAAAGACCAGTTCTGAGTAGGTGGAGAATAGTTCTAGCGATCCTGGTACTTTTCGAAAATAGTTCTGTCCTTTTTATCCCGAAAAAGGACAATTGAAAGAAACACACCACGATGATATGCTAAGTTCACACCCGAACTTTTTTCCCTGCCCAGCATATCACAAAAAAAGACCAGTTCTGAGTAGGTGGAGAATAGTTCTAGCGATCCTGGTACTTTTCCAAAATAGTTCTGTCCTTTTTAGCCCGAAAAAGGACAATTGAAAGAAACACACCACGATGATATGCTACGTTCACACCCGAACTTTTTTCCCTGCCCAGCATATCACAAAAAAGACCAGTTCTGAGTAGGTGGAAAATAGTTCTAGCGATCCTGGTACTTTTCGAAAATAGTTCTGTCCTTTTTAGCCCGAAAAAGGACAATTGAAAGAAACACACCACGATGATATGCTTAGTTCACACCCGAACTTTTTTCCCTGCCCAGCATATCAAAACAAAAGACCAGTTCGGAGTAGGTGGAGAATAGTTCTAGCGATCCTGGTACTTTTCGAAAATAGTTCTGTCCTTTTTATCCCGAAAAAGGACAATTGAAAGAAACACACCACGATGATATGCTAAGTTCACACCCGAACTTTTTCCCTGCCCAGCATATCACAAAAAAAGACCAGTTCTGAGCAGGTGGAGAATAGTTCTAGCGATCCTGGTAATTTTCCAAAATAGTTCTGTCCTTTTTAGCCCGAAAATGGACAATTGAAAGAAACACACCACGATGATATGCTAAGTTCACACCCGAACTTTTTTCCCTGCCCAGCATATCAAAACAAAAGACCAGTTCTGAGTAGGTGGAGAATAGTTCTAGCGATCCCGGTACTTTTCCAAAATAGTTCTGTCCTTTTTAGCCCGAAAAAGGACAATTGAAAGAAACACACCACGATGATATGCTAACTTCACACCCGAACTTTTTTCCCTGCCCAGCATATCAAAACAAAAGACCAGTTCTGAGTAGGTGGAGAATAGTTCTAGCGATCCCGGTACTTTTCGAAAATAGTTCTGTCCTTTTTAGCCCGAAAAAGGACAATTGAAAGAAACACACCACGATGATATGCTAAGTTCACACCCGAACTTTTTTCCCTGCCCAGCATATCACAAAAAAAGACCAGTTCTGAGTAGGTGGAGAATAGTTCTAGCGATCCTAGTACTTTTCGAAAATAGTTCTGTCCTTTTTAGCCCGAAAAAGGACAATTGAAAGAAACACACCACGATGATATGCTAACTTCACACCCAAACTTTTTTCCCTGCCCAGCATATCACCAAAAAAGACCAGTTCTGAGTAAGTGGAGAATAGTTCTAGCGATCCTGATACTTTTCGAAAATAGTTCTGTCTTTTTTAGCCCGAAAAAGGACAATTGAAAAAAACACACCACGATGATATTCTAACTTCACACCCAAACTTTTTTCCCTGCCCAGCATATCACAAAAAAGACCAGTTCTGAGTAGGTGGAAAATAGTTCTAGCGATCCTGGTACTTTTCGAAAATAGTTCTGTCCTTTTTAGCCCGAAAAAGGACAATTGAAAGAAACACACCACGATGATATGCTTAGTTCACACCCGAACTTTTTTCCCTGCCCAGCATATCAAAACAAAAGACCAGTTCGGAGTAGGTGGAGAATAGTTCTAGCGATCCTGGTACTTTTCGAAAATAGTTCTGTCCTTTTTATCCCGAAAAAGGACAATTGAAAGAAACACACCACGATGATATGCTAAGTTCACACCCGAACTTTTTCCCTGCCCAGCATATCACAAAAAAAGACCAGTTCTGAGTAGGTGGAGAATAGTTCTAGCGATCCTGGTAATTTTCCAAAATAGTTCTGTCCTTTTTAGCCCGAAAATGGACAATTGAAAGAAACACACCACGATGATATGCTAAGTTCACACCCGAACTTTTTTCCCTGCCCAGCATATCAAAACAAAAGACCAGTTCTGAGTAGGTGGAGAATAGTTCTAGCGATCCCGGTACTTTTCCAAAATAGTTCTGTCCTTTTTAGCCCGAAAAAGGACAATTGAAAGAAACACACCACGATGATATGCTAACTTCACACCCGAACTTTTTTCCCTGCCCAGCATATCAAAACAAAAGACCAGTTCTGAGTAGGTGGAGAATAGTTCTAGCGATCCCGGTACTTTTCGAAAATAGTTCTGTCCTTTTTAGCCCGAAAAAGGACAATTGAAAGAAACACACCACGATGATATGCTAAGTTCACACCCGAACTTTTTTCCCTGCCCAGCATATCACAAAAAAAGACCAGTTCTGAGTAGGTGGAGAATAGTTCTAGCGATCCTAGTACTTTTCCAAAATAGTTCTGCCCTTTTTAGCCCGAAAAAGGACAATTGAAAGAAACACACCACGATGATATGCTACGTTCACACCCGAACTTTTTTCCCTGCCCAGCATATCACAAAAAAAGACCAGTTCTGAGTAGGTGGAGAATAGTTCTAGCGATCCTGATACTTTTCGAAAATAGTTCTGTCCTTTTTAGCCCGAAAAAGGACAATTGAAAGAAACACACCACGATGATATGCTAACTTCACACCCAAACTTTTTTCCCTGCCCAGCATATCACAAAAAAGACCAGTTCTGAGTAGGTGGAGAATAGTTCTAGCGATCCTGATACTTTTCGAAAATAGTTCTGTCCTCTTTAGCCCGAAAAAGGACAATTGAAAGAAACACACCACGATGATATGCTAACTTCACACCCGAACTTTTTTCCCTGCCCAGCATATCACAAAAAAAGACCAGTTCTAAGTAGGTGGAGAATAGTTCTAGCGATCCTGATACTTTTCGAAAATAGTTCTGTCCTTTTTAGCCCGAAAAAGGACAATTGAAAAAAACACAACACGATGATATGCTAACTTCACACCCAAACTTTTTTCCCTGCCCAGCATATCACAAAAAAGACCAGTTCTGAGTAGGTGGAGAATAGTTCTAGCGATCCTGGTACTTTTCTAAAATAGTTCTGTCCTTTTTAGCCCGAAAAAGGACAATTGAAAGAAACACACCACGATGATATGCTAAGTTCACACCCGAACTTTTTTCCCTGCCCAGCATATCAAAACAAAAGACCAGTTCTGAGTAGGTTGAGAATAGTTCTAGCGATCCTATTACTTTTCCAAAATAGTTCTGTCCTTTTTAGCCCGAAAAAGGACAATTGAAAGAAACACACCACGATGATATGCTAAGTTCACACCCGAACTTTTTTCCCTGCCCAGCATATCAAAACAAAAGACCAGTTATGAGTAGGTGGAGAATAGTTCTAGCGATCCCGGTACTTTTCCAAAATAGTTCTGTCCTTTTTAGCCCGAAAAAGGACAATTGAAAGAAACACAGAACGATGATATGCTAACTTCACACCCGAACTTTTTTCCCTGCCCAGCATATCACAAAAAAAGACCAGTTCTGAGTAGGTGGAGAATAGTTCTAGCGATCCTGGTACTTTTCCAAAATAGTTCTGTCCTTTTTAGCCCGAAAAAGGACAATTGAAAGAAACACACCACGATGATATGCTAAGTTCACACCCGAACTTTTATCCCTGCCCAGCATATCACCAAAAAAGACCAGTTCTGAGTAAGTGGAGAATAGTTCTAGCGATCCTGATACTTTTCGAAAATAGTTCTGTCCTTTTTAGCCCGAAAAAGGACAATTGAAAAAAACACACCACGATGATATGCTAACTTCACACCCAAACTTTTTTCCCTGCCCAGCATATCACAAAAAAGACCAGTTCTGAGTAGGTGGAGAATAGTTCTAGCGATCCTGGTACTTTTCGAAAATAGTTCTGTCCTTTTTAGCCCGAAAAAGGACAATTGAAAGAAACACACCACGATGATATGCTAACATCACACCCGAACTTTTTTCCCTGCCCAGCATATCAAAACAAAAGACCAGTTCTGAGTAGGTTGAGAATAGTTCTAGCGATCCTATTACTTTTCCAAAATAGTTCTGTCCTTTTTAGCCCGAAAAAGGACAATTGAAAGAAACACACCACGATGATATGCTAAGTTCACACCCGAACTTTTTTCCCTGCCCAGCATATCAAAAAAAAAGACCAGTTCTGAGTAGGTGGAGAATAGTTCTAGCGATCCCGGTACTTTTCCAAAATAGTTCTGTCCTTTTTAGCCCGAAAAAGGACAATTGAAAGAAACACACCACGATGATATGCTAAGTTCACACCCGAACTTTTATCCCTGCCCAGCATATCACCAAAAAAGACCAGTTCTGAGTAAGTGGAGAATAGTTCTAGCGATCCTGATACTTTTCGAAAATAGTTCTGTCCTTTTTAGCCCGAAAAAGGACAATTGAAAAAAACACACCACGATGATATGCTAACTTCACACCCAAACTTTTTTCCCTGCCCAGCATATCACAAAAAAGACCAGTTCTGAGTAGGTGGAGAATAGTTCTAGCGATCCTGGTACTTTTCGAAAATAGTTCTGTCCTTTTTAGCCCGAAAAAGGACAATTGAAAGAAACACACCACGATGATATGCTAACATCACACCCGAACTTTTTTCCCTGCCCAGCATATCAAAACAAAAGACCAGTTCTGAGTAGGTTGAGAATAGTTCTAGCGATCCTATTACTTTTCCAAAATAGTTCTGTCCTTTTTAGCCCGAAAAAGGACAATTGAAAGAAACACACCACGATGATATGCTAAGTTCACACCCGAACTTTTTTCCCTGCCCAGCATATCAAAAAAAAAGACCAGTTCTGAGTAGGTGGAGAATAGTTCTAGCGATCCCGGTACTTTTCCAAAATAGTTCTGTCCTTTTTAGCCCGAAAAAGGACAATTGAAAGAAACACACCACGATGATATGCTAAGTTCACACCCGAACTTTTATCCCTGCCCAGCATATCACCAAAAAAGACCAGTTCTGAGTAAGTGGAGAATAGTTCTAGCGATCCTGATACTTTTCGAAAATAGTTCTGTCCTTTTTAGCCCGAAAAAGGACAATTGAAAAAAACACACCACGATGATATGCTAACTTCACACCCAAACTTTTTTCCCTGCCCAGCATATCACAAAAAAGACCAGTTCTGAGTAGGTGGAGAATAGTTCTAGCGATCCTGGTACTTTTCGAAAATAGTTCTGTCCTTTTTAGCCCGAAAAAGGACAATTGAAAGAAACACACCACGATGATATGCTAACATCACACCCGAACTTTTTTCCCTGCCCAGCATATCAAAACAAAAGACCAGTTCTGAGTAGGTTGAGAATAGTTCTAGCGATCCTTTTACTTTTCCAAAATAGTTCTGTCCTTTTTAGCCCGAAAAAGGACAATTGAAAGAAACACACCACGATGATATGCTAAGTTCACACCCGAACTTTTTTCCCTGCCCAGCATATCAAAACAAAAGACCAGTTCTGAGTAGGTGGAGAATAGTTCTAGCGATCCCGGTACTTTTCCAAAATAGTTCTGTCCTTTTTAGCCCGAAAAAGGACAATTGAAAGAAACACACCACGATGATATGCTAACTTCACACCCGAACTTTTTTCCCTGCCCAGCATATCAAAACAAAAGACCAGTTCTGAGTAGGTGGAGAATAGTTCTAGCGATCGTGGTACTTTTCCAAAATAGTTCTGTCCTTTTTAGCCCGAAAAAGGACAATTGAAAGAAACACACCACGATGATATGCTAACTTCACACCCGAACTTTTTTCCCTGCCCAGCATATCAAAACAAAAGACCAGTTCTGAGTAGGTGGAGAATAGTTCTAGCGATCCCGGTACTTTTCGAAAATAGTTCTGTCCTTTTTAGCCCGAAAAAGGACAATTGAAAGAAACACACCACGATGATATGCTAAGTTCACACCCGAACTTCTTTCCCTGCCCAGCATATCAAAACAAAAGACCAGTTCTGAGTAGGTGGAGAATAGTTCTAGCGATCCCGGTACTTTTCCAAAATAGTTCTGTCCTTTTTAGCCCGAAAAAGGACAATTGAAAGAAACACACCACGATGATATGCTAACTTCACACCCGAACTTTTTTCCCTGCCCAGCATATCAAAACAAAAGACCAGTTCTGAGTAGGTGGAGAATAGTTCTAGCGATCCTAGTACTTTTCCAAAATAGTTCTGCCCTTTTTAGCCCGAAAAAGGACAATTGAAAGAAACACACCACGATGATATGCTAAGTTCACACCCGAACTTTTTCCCTGCCCAGCATATCACAAAAAAAGACCAGTTTTGAGTAGGTGGAGAATAGTTCTAGCGATCCTGGTACTTTTCCAAAATAGTTCTGTCCTTTTTAGCCCGAAAAAGGACAATTGAAAGAAACACACCACGATGATATGCTAAGTTCACACCCGAACTTTTTTCCCTGCCCAGCATATCACAAAAAAAGACCAGTTCTGAGTAGGTGGAGAATAGTTCTAGCGATCCTAGTACTTTTCCAAAATAGTTCTGCCCTTTTTAGCCCGAAAAAGGACAATTGAAAGAAACACACCACGATGATATGCTACGTTCACACCCGAACTTTTTTCCCTGCCCAGCATATCACAAAAAAAGACAAGTTCTGAGTAGGTGGAGAATAGTTCTAGCGATCCTGATACTTTTCGAAAATAGTTCTGTCCTTTTTAGCCCGAAAAAGGACAATTGAAAGAAACACACCACGATGATATGCTAAGTTCACACCCAAACTTTTTTCCCTGCCCAGCATATCACAAAAAAAGACCAGTTCTGAGTAGGTGGAGAATAGTTCTAACGATCCTGGTACTTTTCCAAAATAGTTCTGTCCTTTTTAGCCCGAAAAAGGACAATTGAAAGAAACACACCACGATGATATGCTAAGTTCACACCCGAACTTTTATCCCTGCCCAGCATATCACCAAAAAAGACCAGTTCTGAGTAAGTGGAGAATAGTTCTAGCGATCCTGATACTTTTCGAAAATAGTTCTGTCCTTTTTAGCCCGAAAAAGGACAATTGAAAAAAACACACCACGATGATATGCTAACTTCACACCCAAACTTTTTTCCCTGCCCAGCATATCACAAAAAAGACCAGTTCTGAGTAGGTGGAGAATAGTTCTAGCGATCCTGATACTTTTCGAAAATAGTTCTGTCCTCTTTAGCCCGAAAAAGGACAATTGAAAGAAACACACCACGATAATATGCTAAGTTCACACCCGAACTTTTTTCCCTGCCCAGCATATCACAAAAAAAGACCAGTTCTAAGTAGGTGGAGAATAGTTCTAGCGATCCTGATACTTTTCGAAAATAGTTCTGTCCTTTTTAGCCCGAAAAAGGACAATTGAAAAAAACACACCACGATGATATGCTAACTTCACACCCAAACTTTTTTCCCTGCCCAGCATATCACAAAAAAGACCAGTTCTGAGTAGGTGGAGAATAGTTCTAGCGATCCTGGTACTTTTCGAAAATAGTTCTGTCCTTTTTAGCCCGAAAGAGGACAATTGAAAGAAACACACCACGATGATATGCTAACATCACACCCGAACTTTTTTCCCTGCCCAGCATATCAAAACAAAAGACCAGTTCTGAGTAGGTTGAGAAAAGTTCTAGCGATCCTGGTACTTTTCCAAAATAGTTCTGTCCTTTTTAGCCCGAAAAAGGACAATTGAAAGAAACACACCACGATGATATGCTAAGTTCACACCCGAACTTTTTTCCCTGCCCAGCATATCACAAAAAAAGACCAGTTCTGAGTAGGTGGAGAATAGTTCTAGCGATCCTGATACTTTTCGAAAATAGTTCTATCCTTTTTATCCCGAAAAAGGACAATTGAAAGAAACACACCACGATGATATGCTAAGTTCACACCCGAACTTTTTCCCTGCCCAGCATATCACAAAAAAAGACCAGTTCTGAGTAGGTGGAGAATAGTTCTAGCGATCCTGGTAATTTTCCAAAATAGTTCTGTCCTTTTTAGCCCGAAAAAGGACAATTGAAAGAAACACACCACGATGATATGCTAACTTCACACCCGAACTTTTTTCCCTGCCCAGCATATCAAAACAAAAGACCAGTTCTGAGTAGGTTGAGAATAGTTCTAGCGATCCTATTACTTTTCGAAAATAGTTCTGTCCTTTTTAGCCCGAAAAAGGACAATTGAAAGAAACACACCACGATGATATGCTAACTTCACACCCGAACTTTTTTCCCTGCCCAGCATATCACAAAAAAAGACCAGTTCTGAGTAGGTGGAGAATAGTTCTAGCGATCCTGGTACTTTTCGAAAATAGTTCTGTCCTTTTTAGCCCGAAAAAGGACAATTGAAAGAAATACACCACGATGATATGCTAAGTTCACACCCGAACTTTTTTCCCTGCCCAGCATATCACAAAAAAAGACCAGTTCTGAGTAGGTGGAGAATAGTTCTAGCGATTGTGGTACTTTTCCAAAATAGTTCTGTCCTTTTTAGCCCGAAAAAGGACAATTGAAAGAAACACACCACGATGATATGCTAACTTCACACCCGAACTTTTTTCCCTGCCCAGCATATCAAAACAAAAGACCAGTTCTGAGTAGGTGGAGAATAGTTCTAGCGATCCCGGTACTTTTCGAAAATAGTTCTGTCCTTTTTAGCCCGAAAAAGGACAATTGAAAGAAACACACCACGATGATATGCTAAGTTCACACCCGAACTTCTTTCCCTGCCCAGCATATCACAAAAAAAGACCAGTTCTAAGTAGGTGGAGAATAGTTCTAGCGATCCTAGTACTTTTCCAAAATAGTTCTGCCCTTTTTAGCCCGAAAAAGGACAATTGAAAGAAACACACCACGATGATATGCTAAGTTCACACCCGAACTGTTTTCCCTGCCCAGCATATCACAAAAAAAGACCAGTTCTGAGTAGGTGGAGAATAGTTCTAGCGATCCTGGTACTTTTCCAAAATAGTTCTGCCCTTTTTAGCCCGAAAAAGGACAATTGAAAGAAACACACCACGATGATATGCTAAGTTCACACCCGAACTTTTATCCCTGCCCAGCATATCACAAAAAAAGACCAGTTCTGAGTAGGTGGAGAATAGTTCTAGCGATCCTAGTACTTTTCCAAAATAGTTCTGCCCTTTTTAGCCCGAAAAAGGACAATTGAAAGAAACACACCACGATGATATGCTACGTTCACACCCGAACTTTTTTCCCTGCCCAGCATATCACAAAAAAAGACCAGTTCTGAGTAGGTGGAGAATAGTTCTAGCGATCCTGATACTTTTCGAAAATAGTTCTGTCCTCTTTAGCCCGAAAAAGGACAATTGAAAGAAACACACCACGATGATATGCTAAGTTCACACCCAAACTTTTTTCCCTGCCCAGCATATCACAAAAAAAGACCAGTTCTGAGTAGGTGGAGAATAGTTCTAGCGATCCTGGTACTTTTCCAAAATAGTTCTGTCCTTTTTAGCCCGAAAAAGGGCAATTGAAAGAAACACACCACGATGATATGCTAAATTCACACCCGAACTTTTTTCCCTGCCCAGCATATCACAAAAAAAGACCAGTTCTGAGTAGGTGGAGAATAGTTCTAGCGATCCTGGTACTTTTCCAAAATAGTTCTGTCCTTTTTAGCCCGAAAAAGGACAATTGAAAGAAACACACCACGATGATATGCTAAGTTCACACCCGAACTTTTATCCCTGCCCAGAATATCACCAAAAAAGACCAGTTCTGAGTAAGTGGAGAATAGTTCTAGCGATCCTGATACTTTTCGAAAATAGTTCTGTCCTTTTTTGCCCGAAAAAGGACAATTGAAAGAAACACACCACGATGATATGCTAAGTTCACACCCAAACTTTTTTCCCTGCCCAGCATATCACAAAAAAAGACCAGTTCTGAGTAGGTGGAGAATAGTTCTAGCGATCCTGGTACTTTTCCAAAATAGTTCTGTCCTTTTTAGCCCGAAAAAGGACAATTGAAAGAAACACACCACGATGATATGCTAAGTTCACACCCGAACTTTTATCCCTGCCCAGCATATCACCAAAAAAGACCAGTTCTGAGTAAGTGGAGAATAGTTCTAGCGATCCTGATACTTTTCGAAAATAGTTCTGTCCTCTTTAGCCCGAAAAAGGACAATTGAAAAAAACACACCACGATGATATGCTAACTTCACACCCGAACTTTTTTCCCTGCCCAGCATATCAAAACAAAAGACCAGTTCTGAGTAGGTGGAGAATAGTTCTAGCGATCCTGATACTTTTCGAAAATAGTTCTGTCCTTTTTAGCCCGAAAAAGGACAATTGAAAGAAACACACCACGATGATATGCTAACTTCACACCCGAACTTTTTTCCCTGGCCAGCATATCAAAACAAAAGACCAGTTCTGAGTAGGTTGAGAATAGTTCTAGCGATCCTATTACTTTTCGAAAATAGTTCTGTCCTTTTTAGCCCGAAAAAGGACAATTGAAAGAAACACACCACGATGATATGCTAAGTTCACACCCGAACTTTTTTCCCTGCCCAGCATATCACAAAAAAAGACCAGTTCTGAGTAGGTGGAGAATAGTTCTAGCGATCCTGATACTTTTCGAAAATAGTTCTGTCCTTTTTAGCCCGAAAAAGGACAATTGAAAGAAACACACCACGATGATATGCTAAGTTCACACCCGAACTTTTTCCCTGCCCAGCATATCACAAAAAAAGACCACCTACTCAGAGGTGGAGAATAGTTCTAGCGATCCTGGTACTTTTCCAAAATAGTTCTGTCCTTTTTAGCCCGAAAAAGGACAATTGAAAGAAACACACCACGATGATATGCTAACTTCACACCCGAACTTTTTTCCCTGCCCAGCATATCAAAACAAAAGACCAGTTCTGAGTAGGTGGAGAATAGTTCTAGCGATCCCGGTACTTTTCGAAAATAGTTCTGTCCTTTTTAGCCCGAAAAAGGACAATTGAAAGAAACACACCACGATGATATGCTAAGTTCACAGCCAACTTTTTTCCCTAAGCTTACAACCAACTTTTTTGCCCAGCATATCAAGAAAAAAGGCCAGTTCTGAGCAGGTGTTGAATAGTTCTAGCGATCCTGGTACTTTTTGGAAATGGTTCTACCGTTTTTAGTCCGAAAAATGACAATTGATAAAAAAAAAACACCACGAAGATATGGTGACAGCCAAAATATTTTTTTCCCTGACTGTACTTGAAAGTTTAGTCAGTAATGCGTGTGGAAAGTTTTTTGAAGCTTTAGAGCTTTGGATTTTGATCTTCTATGCAGCGATGTTTCCCTACTACGATTGTAGTAGATCTACTACTTTTTTCACGGTAAAAATTTTTGCTACGAAAAGGTTCAAGCTCAATTCAACTACCTTTTCTTGCTCTGTACCGACTCGCAAAATAATAATATGGAACATATTCATCCTTTTGTAATACCTTTGCAAATAAACAATTATCACCATCGCCACAGCCACTCTTACCTTACAGTTGGAAATAAGGAGGGTTTTAAGGTGGCGATTACATGAAAAGCCCCTAGAAATAAAACCTTTTTGCTGCCAAGACCATAGAAATATCAAATCTACTGCGCTTTTCAATCAAGATCAAGTACTACAATTTCCGAAAAGGGTGAATACGAGAATATTCGATAGATATAAGGTATATGCAACTAGGTATTCGGTCGTTGCTGTTTCCATTACTCGAAACTGATCAAGTTGCGTGGTTGATTTATGTGTATTTCAAAACAAATTTATTTTTACAATTGGGAAAGTAGTTTTCGAGATTTACTTAAGTTTTTGTGAATGAAGGAAGAACCAAGTAGTGGGTAGTGCAGATATTTCGAATTTCTGGAAGTGTAAAAAACAGCACGGACAACAGGGGCATTTTGTAGATAAATTGCCACCTGAAGTGATACGTTATCTTCAGCGACAAAGAAAGTTATGTGTGCTATATATTTTTTTTTGAATTTGACAATCTCATCAGGATTCAAGTTTTCTAGATTAAAGTTTTACCCATTTTCTTAGTTTCTCAGTTGGCTCTATCTTCTTTTACATTTGTAGCTATGTACGATAAAAATGCTTTACAGCAAATTTTGTCCGAACCAAATTGTCGGACTATTGACGAAAATGGCCATGTTCATCCACCTTCACACGAAGTTTATGAAACTATCGTGGAGTTAATGGCAAATAAGGGTTCGACAATCACGGCAAAACATGTACATACTATTATTAGCAACAATCGGAATGGGTTTCAAGATATAGCTCTTAAAATATTTAATATTCAAGCTCATGAAGATTTGACAACTTCTAACAGCACAATCTCAAATCACAGCAAAAATTTTGATACCACTGGAACTTCTATTACAATAAATATAATAATATCCTCAGAAAAGTGTCACGTTATCCGACCGCAGGAGAAAATATATGCTAATCGCATTTATCACAAATTGCGAGAGGGATGGGCAGATCTGTTTGCTGAAGCAATGTGGGTGCAGCACCAGATAGATTGTGTATTCGTCTCCAAAAATAATACTGTTTCCAGAAGTGCGGTCGGAAAATATTTTTTGAAATTCGTTGGAGTTTGCCAAGAATGTGGCGCGGCTATCTGTGGCACCTTATTAAAGGAACCACCGAAAGAGATGTTGTGATTAAATGTCATATCGATGGGATTAAACCCGAAGCACATTCTGGGAGAAAACGACGGCAATTAAGAGGTTCACGTCGTGTCCAAGTCGCTGATTATTTAATTACTGCAGGTAAAGATGCAGTGACTTGGCGACGAAACGAAGCAGGTCGTACAAAGACATTTGGAGGCAAAAATCCCCCAACCTTACCTAGCAACGAAGTAATTAGAAAGGCAAAAGAACAGCGGCTTTTGGAAATATATGGCTTAAAATTTTCAAATCCTGCCTTCAATTTAGCTAAAAGCGCTGAGCACGGCAAGTTCGTTGGGTGCATACACCACGTGGCATTGCTTAAATTCAATTGTATTTATTGCCGTCCCGAACAAATGTAGATTTACGTATCGCGCTGCCGTAAAGATCCCAATGCAATATTTGCCATTGATGCTACGGGTGGTATTGCGAAACGTGGTAAATCTCATGAGCTGCACATTTTTCTTTACCAGTGCGTACTTGTAACAAAGGAAGGTAGTATTCCCACATTTCAAATGGTTTCAGCCGATCAGAGATCTCTTATTGTCGCTCATTTTTTGCGCCTAATACTCGCTGCAAACGCTCCTATTCCACCAATCGTGGTTACAGATTTTGGTTGGTCATTGCTGATTGCAGTTTCCGTTATATTTGGCCAATGCACCAGTTTTAATGATTACTTGCAAAAGTGTTTCAATGCTGTTGTCAGTAAATCAAATTTCCTTCCATCTACTTTCATCTATTGAATATGGTCACGCGTTGGCCAAGTCTGAAAGTACTTAGTAAGACGATTTTATAAAAGATGTATCGGAAAAGCCAATCAAATTTTCGACCTAGTTGACTTGTCATACTTCATCGAATCAGTTCTCGTATCCCTTAGCAAGTGTATAGGATCAAATACAAAGGAAGAGACCCTACCATCTGTGGAACGACTGCGATTTTTGAACGAAAAGATAAGAGGAATACAATCCGAAAACAGCGATGATGATGAGATTGAGACTGATGAAGAAATCAGCGGAGAATGCAAATTCAATACTGAAGAATGCCATACAGAAAATGAAGTCGACAAAGGAGGCTGGAAATTATGGAGTGACCGTTTGTACAACGCAGCACTGACTATTGCTGATCAGTCATCTGACGGTGATATGATCAACGCGTTGTTCAATATAGACTTTGAGAAAAGACTCAAAAGATATTTACTCCCATACGTGCCACTATGGTCAGCCATTATGGTACCAATTTTCAAAAAAGGCTCGGTTACCGCCAGCTCCGCTGCTGTCGAATCGGAATTTGCCGATTTGAAGAAGCGCGAATTTAGAGGCGAAATTCCGATGAGGATAGACAAGTTCGTGTTCCAACATCTTGATCGAATCAATGATAAAATTAAGGAGCGCAGCAAGGAATCGGACGTTCTTCCCAATGTTGAAGACGAGAATTCGAGCAAGTCGCATGTATCTCCGGAAAAGGCATGTACCACCAAAAACAACAGACAAAAACAACGGACTTATGCGGGATCCGATAAATAGCTCTGGTTGCAGTGACTACAAAGGTGATCAATTTAGAATGGTCGACAATATTCCAGCTGACAACGAATGGATAGTTCAAGAAGAATGGAGAGGCTTGAATAAAAACATGAAAGATGGAAAAGGTAGCGATAGTCACCCAAAACGAAAGCGAACCAATCCAACATGTTTAGATGATTGCCCTGAGTGGGATTATATCAAAGATGCAAAGGTTGGTCTCATACCAGTTCTTTTAAACGGGAGTATATCGGGACCCGTGCTTACAACCGATGGCAAGTTGAATATAACCCAAACCTGTGCATTTGATTCTATTTTCCAAGTTGTTGTCAGCGGAATTTCAGCGAACAGGACATATCGCGAAAACGTATTTTCATCCCATTGTCCACTTATTAATCTGGCACAAAATGTTAGTGTTAACAAAAAAATTACTCAAGGCAATTATGCTCAAAGGGCCAACATTTTATTAAACACTTCAATGTTTCGAGATATTATCACTATCTATCAGCAAAATATAAAAGGCCTAGTTGCTGAATGGCTCAGTTTCTTTTTGAAAAACAACCCAGTCAATGTCAAAGGGTGGACTGTGCTTGCGGATACTCTAACACTAAAAACTATGAATTGCTAAATGTGAACATTGACACAATACTTTGCGGTGGTCTACATTTAATGCAAGAAGCAATCGATGATTGTATAGTGCTAGAAAGGACATGCTTTAAGTGCAAAAATAAAACCATGGCTTTTTCAGAATATGGGCCGCATCTTTTAATTGATACAGCGGTTGTGACTGATCCCAGTTATTCAAAAAGAGAGAGTATCATTGCTTATAGATTGGGTTTAATAAAGAAAATCGTAAAGGTTGGTGGAAAAAATTAACAGCCAATGGGTTTTTAATTTTAAATGAAAGGCGAAAGTACCCTCTAATCGGAACTTATTATTGTTAAGGGAGAATCTTAATTTGGAGTGCAAGTGATTATCAAGACTAATTTAATCACATGTATTTGGTTTTAGAGAATCTAGTGAAATCTTAACTTTGTCCCTATTTGAAAAGTTACATGATCTTCTGTTTTAATATGCTTTAATCATATCACTGAAGGTTTTCTCTATATAAAAAACATATTCATATTAATGATTCGCAGTGGTAGTGGCAGAGTGGCACACCTCAAATACACATGCGGGACAAAAAGTCTTTACCAATTTCTGTAAAACAAGTTCACCCTTAAAGGATCGAATGTACCTGTCGTAACCTATCACCAAATTAAAATTGGTGATACGTTACCGAACTTTCTTCTCAGAACTTACTGTGAGAAGGTAATTTTGAGTAAAAATGGAGGTACTTTTTAATATGAATATCTTTATTTAAAGTTATCCGAGTTCTTCGGTGGACAGTTGAGAACTGGTAAACTCTTCTTGTCTACGGAAGAAAGAAAGGTAGGTTTTTGAACGAAAGATGAAGAAGTTTATTGGGACTATAAAATACCTGGACCCGACTCAGTGGAAAGAACGAATCTGGCTGCCAGATGCTGACCTTAATCCTACTGGGGAAAATTCAAAGGATTTTCCCTTTTCGAATTTTATTGCCTTCTTTACCTGGCTCTTTCTACTGAGTCATAAATGTTAGAGGGAAAATAAAGATGTTAGATGATAGGTAGGTAGAGTGACGGATTTGTGGAAAGGAAAAAAGAGGAATTGCATGTATGATAAGGATTCCGGTAGGAACAGTACCCATAGAAAGTCATCTAGATATTCGGACACTCATGTAAAAAAAAACTTACAACGAATAAAAAGGTTATGAATTATATATTATTTCTGGTTATTACCTATAGATTTAAAAAAAAAATTTAATTCGAATATGTAAGAAAAAAAAGAATACTATGTTATTTGTTATTTTTTAATTGCTACATGGATGTTGTGACGACAGCCAGTCTATTTGTCTCACGAATCTTATACGTGAATTGTTCGTTTTACAATTTATCAATTTTCTTTTTTCCTTTTTTTTGGCGTCGTCCTAATCCTAATTGCACTGCATACCCTGTATTTCATCAGAACTTTCAATAGAAAGTGATTGTCAGGTTCACCCCCAAGCACTTGCTATGTTCTTTTACTGGGCATAACTCACATGGACACGGCGTCTTTATCTGCCTGCGTGTGTACATGAGAGTTTCTCATACGATTTCAGATGTGTATGCGTGAAAAGCTCGGATGAGTTTTTTAAGTCAGTTGAATGAATTATTGAATGAATTTCAATGAATTTGAATGAATTGAAAAAGTGCCACTTTCCAAATATTCCCGCCAGAGGCATTGCGGTACTTAGTCAGACACAGCTGGAACCAGCTGACTCGACATGGCAGTATGTGATTAGGCCGCAAAAGTTAACTCGAACCGTGATCGTTTCTTAGTAAATTGTTTCTGTTTTTTGTGTGTTTTATCGTTGATTGGCGGCCATGAAAGTCTCCCGTGAAGAAGGAAAAAAAACCGAGTAATAGCGAGAGCGAAGAAAAGTACCGCGGCCGGCTTCTGTCAAACGATCGCGTCCGAATTGAAATTGAAAGTTTTCCGCTCGTTTTTGTGTGTTTAAGGTTTGACCGAAAGCGTGGAGGTTGATATGGAAGGCGCTCCGCTACCATCACATCAGGGCCCGTCGCCACCTTTGGACCTCCACGTGGTGGTGGACCGCCAATGCGAGTTTTGCTGACCTGCCGTTCATTCACAACGTAAGTTTAAAGGGTTCGCTTAAATTATTTCAGTACTAGTTCACTTTCTTCCCTTCCCAAAATAAAGCGTACGGTGGATATGTTTCAGCTCCATCACAACCATCCATAACAAGACTGAACACTTACTACACATGCATTTTTGTGTAAAAAGAAACAAATAATCATTCCATAAGCGGAAAAAAGAAATCCGATTAAACAGTTCCAATTCCATATTCCTATTCAAATTCCCGTGCGAACGAAAAAGTACACAAAGATACGAAAATGAATGAGTACACATTTGCATCTGTGTGCGTAGTCTTGCAAAATGCACGTAACAGAACGCTGTTCTAGTCTCATGTGTTCCAGCATAGGAATCTATAGGAACAATATGAGAAATGAAATCATACAAGCACAGCTGAGCTGTGTCTGCACATGATTCGATGGAGTTTTTTTATAGGCGTTCTGTTAGGATGTCAATGAGTTGGTGAATGCATTTCGTTATCACTTTTTGTCTCGTTTTTAATCATGCATCATGCTATTTCTATCTACTTCCCTCACCTAATTATATAAAGAAACCAAGGCCAAATTTTTATAAGAAAGATACTGCTTAGTGTCCTGTCTTCTTATGGATAGTCTTTGATCACAACATCCACCGCCCGCTGAGTCTTCGACGCTGGCCACCACGAGTACGGAACCGTCGACAGCAACAACGACAACATCAACACAATCGACACCGCCACCGGTTCGAGGACTATCACGCGGGTATGGTGGACCTCCATCCCGCGGACGTGGCTCCTACATCCCGAACAAAAATGGCAGCGGACCCGGTCACGATCCCCATAAAAGGTCACCGCGGATATTCTTAGGGGCTGACACGTTCACCACCAACACACAGTGCCAGACCGGCTACGGGACGACGGCTTCGAGTAGATACTCTCAGTCCACGGACTACGACCACAGTCAATACCAAACCTACAAGTAATTCTGGATATAGTGCGGAAACTGGTGGTATTATGCATAATTTGCGAACAAGTACAAGCAATCAGAAGGTGAACATTTTACAACTGATAAATAGTTAAGCTATGCTAAAGCAAACACATATTTAGGTTCGAAATTATCACGCAGCATTCTATAGACCAGAAAATCTCACTACTATAATAACAGGCCATGTAGCAGCTAAAGATGTATTCGCGGCCTTGAAACCAAGAGAAGATAAAATCTTATCAAAGGTAAACGACTGTCAAAAAATATGTATGTGATTTTGCAAAAATATTTCTTTTCTCCAGCCTAAATTGAGCTCGTTTACGAAACCGTGGCAAACACCAGTTGATCCAATCGAAAAGTCGCAGGATTTAAAGGTTTGTATGCATTTGCACATTAATCTAATGATGTGATCAACATATCGATCCGAGTAGATTGTGTATCCGTCGGACGAAGAAGATTGCGGGCTTGTTTATGTCGGCTATCGAGGACCAGACTGTGCGGAAGATCATTCAAAATTTTGCATGCAACCTTCTATTGAGGTACCTAACGGATACATTCGTCAGTCCGCTTGAAAGAGAATTTGTGGAAATTGAAGATACTCTTGCTAGTAAGGTAAAACTAACAATAAACTTTCTGTTGTTTTCGAGATGATCTTAACTGAATTGTTTATCGGACTTTATTCAGGTATCACACAGCATAATTGAAAATTTAAGTTCGTTGCTGTGCTTGATGTTCGAGAATGTTCCAGTTAATAAACTCGATGAGGTCCTAGCTAAATTGAAGGCAATTCTTGCAAAGTTTGCGAAAAGTTTGTTCACGATTTAATTGCGTCCGGATTTTCATTTCTCTAAATTTCAGCGTGTTTTTTTACAGAGGAAGAGAAATTAGATATGCACAACATGCATTACATCATAAAGAAGGAGATTTTAGAATCGTTGATCAGTTTGGAAAGCAGTCCTCATGATACTGTTGCATTTTTAATAATTGGCGATGTTCTCTATGGACGAAATCAGGAAGATGTGAGTTGATTAATTTTACGAATCGAGGAACGCGGTTCTATTAAGTTTCTTCAGTTTGTAGGTCGTTTGAATACGAAAAAATTCCTGGAAATGTTTCTCACGAAGGACGAAACTTATTGGATTGATTTATTGAAAACCTACTTTATCGATGTAAGTCATAAAGTCACAGTTTTTGGAGAAGTGTTATTTTTAATGAAATTCTTTAAGGCTAATGAAATATGTGTCCGAGCATATCATAGTATTGAGGAACAGGCAAGAATGTCGAAGGACGAGTTGGAACGAATTGAGAAGCAAAGAAACAGCTTGGGTGTTGATGCATTGAAGAAAAAAGGAGATGGAGTAGTTGAACATTGAATTGAATATTATCCGCACGAGCTACGCTCATGGATACTGAAATAAATTCAATTCAACTCAAAAGTAGTTGCGGCTATGGCTATGAACGAGGTTTGCATTAATTTTAATAAACTACATTTCCAAGATTTAAATAAAAAAAATCGGTCATTCTTTAAGGCGTCTTCCTACCATGGACATTTTTTTGTCTTCATTTTTTTTTTATTTTTCTATAAAAGAATCTGACATGTTACGCACATTTAAAGCCATTGGCGGTATTGTGAATCGCAAAATTGCCGAAGTTACAGCTTCGTGTTCTGCACGACAACCGACGAAAACCCTTGCGATACAGCAAACAAGCTTACTTTCATTTGCGTTTATCTCGAAACTACACTTTTCGGAACTCGGAACACGATATCTCGTAAACTAGTAGGCCGATGGCTCTGAAATTTGAACACAATACTCTTAGAAGTATTATGGAAAGTGTAGCGTAGAATTTTTAAGATTGCTGCATTAGTTTTTTTTTATTGACGTTTTTCGACGTTTTTTTTAGGAAAAAATACAATTTTTTTTTGTTCGGCTCACCAAAATTTCAAAAAAAAACTGAAAAAAAAATCGCTACGCTACATTCTAGCTACACTACCCACGAACAACCTCATTTTTTTTTTCAGATGCATATTAATGGAGAAAACGATGGCATCATATCCCTCCTCTTGTGCGGAGGGCCTCCGGGGAAATGTGCACAGCGCCGCCATTTTTTTTTATTTTTTATTAAAAATTATGTGAAACGTTTCTCAAGCTGTAATATACCTTGTGTCCAAAAATTAAAAAAATATCTTTTATACTTTCGAGGATATGAATTTTTTAAAAAACACGCATTTTGCGTGCTGTCATGGTAGGAAGACCTGTCGAGCTGCCCATACTGGGCCGAACAAATTTATTTAAATTAAAAAAACACGACCCGACTGCTGGGCTGTTACAACTCAACTGAATTTATTTTTCGATTCTACTTCTAATAACACATTTCCTTAAAACTAATAAAATTAAAGCAAAGTACCAAAAACAATAAAATAAAATTATGATACCTCGACGAACAATACAATGGGGTATTTTAAATGTTTGCGTTTTACCGGTTTACCCTAACGGAGCGGATTAGTCCGAAAAGGTTTACTTCTTTTAATTGTTACCCGAGCTGCGATAAATTTTGGATTTAAATGTATCACAGGGTTATGTTACTAGTTTTTCATGGTCATGCTACCATTGAAGCTATTAAATGTTAAGAGTTTGTTGTTCTTTCCAGTGTCAGTGGAGTGAAGCTCCAATACGAAATCCCCGACTGTTGATTGACCGTAGTACTTGACGAATTTTTGGAAAGAACTTTCACTGGAGAGGCCAGTTTATCATAAGATTTTGTGTTGGACTAGGTCCGAAGGAGCTGTTTCGTCATCGGAATGCAGAAGACTCTTCAGAGGGTGTATTCTAGCCAACTTCCGAAACACCCTGACAGCTGGTGGAATTGCTGAGGCAAATTCTATATAGCCACATCGTAATCCAAGTTCATTTCCACGAATAATGTAATCGGGAACTCGCCGGACATCTACCTTATACTAAAGGCGGGACGTATATGGCTATGAAATGGTTGTAACCTTGGATAACCATATGGCTATGAATCTTGAAAATCTGTTGTTAAGTCCGGGGCCCAGTGGGTCCAACGCAAAACTTATTTTTACCAATACTTTTATGTTACTAGTTTTATATATCACAGGGTGTTTGTAAAAATATAGTGATAATTGGTTTGTATTTCTTGTAATTCAAATATGATAGCGATCTGGTTGGTATTTCGTGTAATTCAAATATGATAGCGGTCGCTACATCACCCCCCTTCTAGTAAAACGAATATGTATATAAAAAAAAATTTTGAAAAATGAATTTAAATGAATAAGTCTCACTTACTCGAAAATTTGACCTTCTTAGGATTCTCGCGAATTTTGTCATCTTCTTGTGATTGTTCGAAAGCCGGTTTTAAACGATCAATCGATATTGATTTGTTAATACCGTGAACATTAATTACAAAATGCTTCCTGAATCTTCTAACCACCTGAAAAGGTCCTTCATAGGGTGGTTTTAGCGCTGTTTTGACTTTGTCTACTCTTATGAATACGTGTGTACAGGAATTCAGCGTATTAGGGACGTAAATGTCTGGGTTCGAGGTGGTCCGTGGTTCAGATGGACGAAGTTTGCTCATATGCTCTCTCAGCCGTTTGATAAATCCGTCCAAATTAGTGTATATATGACGTATATGTATATGTATATATATGACGTATATGTATATGGCCGTTGGATTGGGGGTGGTAGGCAGTTGTTCGGATTCTATTTGCGCCGATCAGACTGGTAAACTGCGCGAAGATTTTTGATTCGAATTGCGATCCTTGATCTGTTGTTATTTTTATAGGAACACCGAAACGGGATATGTATTCCGTTGCGAATGTCCTTGAAACAGTTTCGGCGGATATGTCTGCAATAGGAAAAGCCTCGGGCCATCTTGTGAAACGGTCTATAATTGTTAGAATATATGATTTTCCTTGAGAGGGCGGAAGGGGACCTACCAAATCCATGTGGATGTGGCTGAATCTGCCCTCGGGTACTCCAAAATGTCCTGGGGTTGATTTGGTGTGTCTGTGTACTTTTGATTTCTGACAGGGGATACATGATTGCACAAGTTGTTTGATGTCAGTGTTCATGTTTGGCCAAAAGTATCGCTCGGAGATTAATTTTCTAGTGGCCTTTATGCCAGGGTGAGACAGTGAATGTAGCTTATCGAAAATCATGGTTTGAAGTGCATGAGGCACGTATGGTCGTGATCTTTTGGTGCTTGTTTCGCACCATATTTTGTCGTCTGAAACAGGGAATTCAACAAGTTCCATTTTGTATTTGGACTCTTTTGATTTTTGGTTTTGTAGAAAATCGGCCAATTCGGTATCAATCTTTTGATGTCTTGCGAAAGACTTGAAATCTGGTTGAATTTTGGGATCGACTGTGGAAATTTCCGAACCTATTCGTGAGAGGCAGTCTGCTACGACGTTATCCTTGCCAGAGATATGGCGAATGTCTGTAGAAAACTCTGCTATGTATTGTAAATGCCGAGTTTGTCTGGGACTTCTTTCAGCTTTTGATTTAATTGCGTAAATTAGTGGCTTATGATCTGTGAAAACTGCGAATTCTCTGCCTCCTACAAAATATCGAAAGTGCTTTATCGATAAGTAGACGGCTAACAGTTTACGGTCAAAAGCTGAGTATTTGATTTCGGCCGGCGTTAATTTCCGGGAAAAGAAAGCTAATGGTTGCCAACGTTGATCGTTGTATTGTTGTAAAACGGCTCCTAAAGCGACGTTAGAAGCATCCGTAGTTATGCTGTATGGTTTGTTGTCTAATGGGGGAACGAGCAGTGTTGCTTTTGATAGTTCAGATTTGATCTTTTTAAAATTTATGTTGCAAGGTTCTGGCCATGAAAATGTAAATTTTGTGTTTGATTTCTTTTCCTTCTGAGATAAGGTTATATGTGAGTGGATGGGTGCTAGTAATTCTGCAAGGTGTGGTATGAACCTGTGATAGTAATTCACCATTCCTGCGAAACTTTGTGTTTGTTTAATCGATTCGGGTGGTGGGAGACTTGATATGGCTTGTACCCTGTCTTGTGACGGGAGAATGCCTTCTTTTGAGACTGTATGGCTAAGGAATTGGAGAGATGTTGCGCCTAGTACACATTTCGATATTTTGATTGTAAGACCGAAAGAGGCGAGTCTCTCAAATAATACTAAAAAGTAGTACGAATATTTTTAGTCGTCCGATGGATTCATTTTTCCTCTTATTATCAATTAAAAGTACAAAGTCCTGGATATTTTCTTTCAATACATTCTTGAAAATGTTTTTATTTACGATCATAACCAATTTTTTAATAACTAAAGATTTCACAATAGGTGGAAAAACGAAAAATCGTATTGGAAAATTCGTTCGTTCGTATGCAATGCTATAGCTATAGCCTAAAAATTTATTTCAAGATTTCTGGATATTCAACGCCAAGTAAATACGATTTAACAACTTTCGGTATCTTTCGGTCTGATGAAATGTAAAATTGGTTTTTATGTAATCGCCAAAGATCTGATTTCAAGACTTCTTAAAATTTAACCACTCAGGTGATTTGAAGGTGTTGCGTATGTTTTCACAAATTCTGCGATATTTCAATGGTCTTGTCAGAAAATTGGTTTTTATTTCTAGGGGTTTTTTTATGTAATCACCACCTTAAAAACCTCCTTATTTCTAAACAACTGTAAGGTAAGAGTGGCTGTGGCGATGGTGATAATTGTTTATTTGCAAAGGTATTACAAAAGGATGAATATGTTCCATATTATTATTTTGCGAGTCGGTACAGAGCAAGAAAAGGTAGTTGAATTGAGCTTGAACCTTTTCGTAGCAAAAATTTTTACCGTGTAAAAAGTAGTAGATCTATTACAATCGTAGTAGGGGAGCATCACTGCATAGAAGATCAAAATCCAAAGCTCTAAAGCTTCAAAAAACTTTCCACACGCATTACTGACTAAACTTTCAAGTACAGTCAGGGAAAAAAATTATTTTGGCTGTCACCATATCATGGTGGTGTGTTTTTTTATCAATTGTCATTTTTCGGACTAAAAACTATAGAACCATTTCCAAAAACTAACTATATTCATCACCTGCTCAGAACTGGCCTTTTTTCTTGATATGCTGGGCAAAAAAGTTGGTTGTAAGCTTAGGGAAAAAAGTTGGTTGTGAACTTAGCATATCATCGTGGTGTGTTTCTTCCAATTGTCCTTTTTCGGGCTAAAAAGGACAGAACTATTTTCGAAAAGTACTAGGATCGCTAGAACTATTCTCCACCTACTCAGAACTGGTCGTTTTACTTTATTATTTTAATAATTAAGTATTGTGATTGATTTTTTAAAAAAAAAAAATTTGCTACCCTCAAAATTTTTAGGAAGCTGAAACTTGGAATTTCTATAGAGCTCTGATAGTAGACCTATTTGCAGAAAAATTGTCAGTATTGATCAAGGGGTGTGGGAGTGGGGGGAAATGTAATGCGTCCGGAACCCAAAAAAGGTGAGATAGACACATTCTAAAATCCATATCTCCTAAACCGTTAATGGCACACCATTCAAACTTAAAAAATATTTGTAGTTATACTAGGAGAACAGAATGAAGAAAAATTTTGGGTGGGGGAAGTTGTGTATGGGGGTGGGGGGTGAAAAACTTAAGATTACGATATCTCATGAACCAATTGCTCTAGAAAAATAAAATTTGGTTTGGGTGTAAAGGTTGACAAAAAAAGATTGATCAAAGTAAAATTTTTTAAGTGGGAGGTGGAGCATAGAAGTGGAGGGGATGAGAATTTTTCAAATCAAATACATTTCATATCTCAAGAACGGTTTAAGATAGATGCTTAGAATTTTTACCAGAAGTAGCGCTAATTAAACCCTAGTAGGGAAAAAAGTTTTGGGGTTGAGGGTGAAGAGGGGGAGGGTGGGGTAGGGTGAAAAGGAAAAAGTTCCGATGCTTATATCTTGAGAACCTGTAATGATATAAGCCTTAAACTTGGTATTTAGATAGAGCTTTAGTAGCGGAATGTTGAAAAAATTAAATTTTTTTTAGGGGTAGAATGCTACGGGGGTAGGGGGTGTTTTTCCTAACTATTAAACGGTTTATGCTAGAAAGTTGAAACTCGGTGTGTATATGTAAATCAACTAGAAAAGTAATTGTGATAAAAAAAAATTAGAATATTCATTGGCGTTTAGAAAGGGGGGCAAAAAAAATTATTTGTAAATATAATAGATATAAAATTCATATATTTTCACGATTTTCGTCATATCTACTAGGTCTTTCCAAATATTGAATTCATTTTTATTCTGCGGATTCTTCGTATGAATACCTAGAAAGTGTTTTCAAGGTTTTTTGAAATTCGACCCCTAAGTGTAGTGTGGTACAAGTGGGGGTGTTTTTCCTATATATGGAACGGCTTAAGCTACAATGTTGAAACTCGGTGTGTATATGTAAATCAACTAGAAAGGTAATTGTGATAAAAAAAAATTTGAATATTCATTGGCGTTTAGAAGGGGGGGGGCAAACAAAAATATTTGTACATATAATATTTATATATAAAATGCAAATATTTTCACGATTTTCGTCATATCTACTAGGTCTTTCCAAATATTGAATTCATTTTTATTCTACGGACTCTTCGTATGAATACCTAGAAAGTGTTTTCAAGGTTTCTTGAAATTCGACCCCTAAGGGTAGTGTGGTACAAGTGGGGGTGTTTTTCCTATATATGGAACGGCTTAAGCTACAATGTTGAAACTCGGTGTGTATATGTAAATCAACTAGAAAAGTAGTAGTGATAAAAAAAAAATTGGATATTCATTGGCGTTCAGAAGAGGGGGGAGGGCAAAAAAAAATATTTGGAAATATAATAAATATAAAATGCATATATTTTCACGATTTTCGTCATATCTGCTAGGTCTTTTCAAATATTGAATTCATTTTTATTCTACGGATTCTTCGCATGAATACCTAGAAAGTTTTTTCAAGGTTTTTTGAAATTCGACCCCTAAGGGTAGTGTGGTACAAGTGGTAGGTGTTTTTTCTATATATAGAACGGCTTAAGCTACAATGTTGAAACTCGGTGTGTATATCTAAATCAACTAAAAAAATAATTTTGAATAAAAAAAACCAATATCTATTGGCGTTCAGAAGGGGGGCAAAACAAATTATCTGTGAAAATAGAATGCATATTTTCCCACGATTTTCGACATATCTACTACCTCGTCCCAAATAATGAATTTAATTTTATTCTATGTATTCTCCATATGAATACCAAGACAGTGTTTTCAAGATTTTCTGAAAATTGACCCCTAAGGGGGTGTAAAGTGATTGTGTACTTTTTCATAAACTATTCCATATCTCTCAGATCCAATCAGATTTTCACTTCCATGATCTTGTTCTTTTTGATAGGTTTTCAGTCACATAGTAGCCTACACCGCATTTCAGAATTGAACGCGTTCCTTACTTCTGCCGGAAAAATAATAAAGTTACGCCCAGATTGTTGGCAGATTTTTTGTGATATGCTGGGCAGGGAAAAAAGTTCGGGTGTGAACTTAGCAAATCATCGTGGTGTGTTTCTTTCAATTGTCCTTTTTCGGGCTAAAAAGGACAGAACTATTTTGGAAAAGTACTAGGATCGCTAGAACTATTCTTCACTTACTCAGAACTGGTATTTTTTTGTGATATGCTGGGCAGGGAAAAAAGTTCGGGTGTGAACTTAGCATATCACCGTGGTGTGTTTCTTTCAATTGTCCTTTTTCGGGCTAAAAAGGACAGAACTATTTTCGAAAAGTACCAGGATCGGTAGAACTATTCTCCACCTACTCAGAACTGGTCTTTTTTTGTGATATGCTGGGCAGGGAAAAAAGTTCGGGAGTGAACTTAGCATATCATCGTGGTGTGTTTCTTTCAATTGTCCTTTTTCGGGCTAAAAAGGACAGAACTATTTTCGTAAAGTACCAGGATCACTAGAACTATTCTCCACCTGCTCAGAACTGGTCTTTTTCTTGATATGCTGGCTAGGGAAAAATTTTCCAAGTCTTAGAAAAGTTAGCATATCATTTTTTCGAATGTCCTTTTTTGGGCTTAAATGAACAGAACTATTGCTAAAAAGTATCAGGAACTCTGTAACTAATGTTCCTTTGTTGTAATCTGTCTTTGATTTTTGAATGGACGGAAAATGATATGCTACGGGAAGTTAGCATATCATTTTTTGAATAGTCCTTTTTTCGGCTTTAAACGCCAGAACTATTGCTAAAAAGTATCAGGAACTATAGAACTATTGTGCATGCCAAGAGAACTCCATTTGTTTTGTGATATGCTGGGACATGATATGCTAAGTTCACAGACATAATTTTCAGTCCGTCTGTCCGCCGTACGCCGCACGCAAGATCGTTTGGAGGCTCGTAGCTGCCAAACGATTTGAGATATTATATTGAAATTTTTTTAACGAATAGATGGGATAGGCTCCTTGAAGTGACCAAATTTTTAGAGTTGGTTTTGTGAGGGGGAAGGGGGGGGGAAGTGTTTAAGACCGAACATATTGGTTTCTAGATCTCAGTAACCCCTAATAATAGGAAGCTGAAACTTGGAATTTCTATAGAGCTCTGATAGTAGACCCATTTGCAGAAAAATTGTCAATATTGATCAAGGGGTGTGGGAGTGGGGGGAAATGTAATGCGTCCGAAACCCAAAAAAGGCGAGATAGACACGTTCTAAAATCCATATCTCCTAAACCGTTAATGGCACACTATTCAAACTTAAAAAATATTTGTAGTTATACTAGGAGAACAGAATGAAGAAAAATTTTGGGTGGGGGAAGTTGTGTATGGGGGTGGGGGGTAAAAAGCTTTAGATTACGATATCTCATGAACCAATTGCTCTAGAAAAATAAAATTCGGTTTGGGTATAAAGGTTGACAAATAAAGATTGATCAAAGTAAAATTTTTTAAGTGGGAGGTGGAGCATAAAAGTGGAGAGGATGAGAACTTTTCAAATCAAACACATTTCATATCTCAAGAACAGTTTAAGATAGATGCTTAGAATTTTTACCAGAAGTAGCGCTAATTAAACCCTAGTAGGGAAAAAAGTTTTGGGGTTGAGGGTGTAGACGGCAAGGATGGGGGAGGGTGAAAAAGAAAAAGTTTCGATGCTTATATCTTAAGAACCTGTAATGAAATAGGCCTTAAACTTGGTTTTTAGATAGAGCTATAGTAGCGGAATGTTGGAAAAATATAATTTTTTTTAGGGGTAGTATGCTACGGCGGTAGGAGGTGTTTTTCCTAACTATTAAACGGTTCATGCTAGAAAGTTGAAACTCGGTGTGTATATGTAAATCAACTAGAAAAATAATTGTGAAAAAAAAATTTGAATATTCATTGGCGTTCAGAAAGGGGGAAAAAAAATTATTTGTATACCATATATAAAAAATATAAAATGCATATATTTTCACGATTTTCGTCATATCTGCTAGGTCTTTTCAAATATTGAATTCATTTTTATGCTACGGATTCTTCGTATGAATACCTAGAAAGCGTTTTCAAGGTTTTTTTGAAATTCGACCCCTAAGGGTAGTGTGGTACAAGTGGGGGTGTTTTTCTCATATATGGAACGGCTTAAGCTACAATGTTGAAACTCGGTGTGTATATGTAAATCAACTAGAAAAGTAATTGTGATACAAAAAAATTTGAATATTCATTGGCGTTCAGAAGGGGGGGCAAAAAAAATATCTGTGAAAAAAGAATTCTTATTTTGCCACGATTTTCGACATATCTACTACCTCGTCCCAAATATTGAATTTAATTTTATTCAATGTATTCTCCATAATTGACCCCTAACTGGTGTAAAGTGATTGTGTACTTTTTCATAAATTATTCCATATCTCTCAGATCCTTAGATTTTCACTTCCACGATCTTGTTCTTGTTGATAGGTTTTCAGTCACATAGTAGCCTCCAACGCATTTCAGAATTGAACGCGTTCCTAACTTCTACCGGAAAAATAATAAAGTTACGCCCAGATTGTTGGCAGATTTTTTTGATATGTTTTGAAAAACACTATAATACACAAGATATAAAAAAATAAGGAAAATGAAAAGGATAAGGGACAAAATCGTTATGCGTGAGAAAAAAAATTAAAGGATAAATTTGATTTACATTTTTCTTTTAGTATTATATTTTTTTATATATTATTATATTTATTTTTCTTTTATTATTCTATGGTAAGAATTAACAGAGATATCAATTTTCAAAGAGGACTTGGACACCATTTTTGCGAAAACTTTAACATACTATAACTAACACAAGTACACAAATTTTCAAAAGAATCGGCGATGAAACGGTCACAAAATTGGCCTTTTTTGTTGCGATTCTTGATAGAATGACCCACCTGGCTTAAATACCTAGTTGTGGTTGTTTCAAATATGTTGTTGAAGTAGCAGGTGTATTAAAATAATTATTTTCAAAGCAGATGAAACAAAACCAAAATCCAAATTTTCACTTGAAACTTGCTATCAACAATCGAATCTATGTAGGTATGGTCATTGTTCGCAAGCGGCGAGCGAAATTCGTCGAAGAAGTTCGAACACACACACGACACAATCAGGGTTGTCACTTGATAAGTTGATTGCCGGAGTAGATCATGCTTGTCGGATATTGTATGCGACAGTTGACACATCAAAACTGTAGTAGATTTAAGTGTGACCGTAGTGGCGTAGTAAAGGTAATGAAAGTGTAGTAGATCTACTGCAATTGTAGTAAAGTGAAAACAATAAATATGGTATCGCAAAAATTTTCGTTTTTAGTGTGAATAATCTCGCGGGCCGAAAAAAAATTCATGGCGGGCCGCGGGCTGGCCAGCTCTGATTTAGACCCTCGCCTTAAAATCAATTGTTACCAAGCTTTGGTGAGACCTATTCTCACTTATGGCTGCCCCATATGGTTCAATATTAGTCCATCTTATATGGAAAAATTTAGACTTTTCGAAAGAACGCGCGTGTACTGGCATCTATAGAAAGGCTGAGACAGATTTTCTGCATCATATATCGAGTGAAGAAATGTACGAAACGGCAGAAATCCCCCGAATCGATACGACTATCATTAGATTAATTAGGAACCATATAGCAGGAAGCACCTTAGATCAGGACCTTAACCCCTGGATCCATCAACCTTTCTTCCCAAGCCCACAATATATTGAAAAAACCATGTCAACTGGTTTCGTTCCACCGGAAGCCTTCGTCTACCTTGACGAAAACGGCTACATCTTAGATTCCGACTACGTACCAATCATTTATCACGCATATAGGCGCGCGACCGATAAGAAAATAGAATGCGATCCCAATCTCGAAACCAGCGACCCCCTGCCCTTATGGCGATACTCCACCGCGAGCTATGTTGACATCGACAGACATGAGCGTGAAGCAACGAGATACTGGTGGCTTAATCAACAAGACGTTTAGTTAGTTTCTCTAGAATAAGATAATTAAGTAATTAAGCTAACGCAAAAAATAAATAAATGAAACTAGAATAAGTACTAACCTTGCTAGCAGCTTCCCTAGTTAAGCCTAGTACTGTGCTCCGAGCGAAACGAAACGAACTGTCAAAGTTCATATAAAAAAAAAATGAAATTTTCGTTGACATTTCACCGACGAAATATTTCGTTCGTTTTGCAGTACTGTGTTCGGGGACGGAATGGACATTTGCCGTAGTCACTAATAGATGGCGCTCGTGGCGATTTCGTTTCGTTTTTAATGGTACCGGAGGCTTTTTGACAAGCGAAATAATTGACAACTCAAAATTTTCAATAGTTCGCTGTCAATTCAGCGAGTTTGTGCTCGGGAAACTTTGTGTGAGCAATATTTTGTTGTGTTATGTGCCGGAATAGTAATTACTTGACATTTTTTAATATTTTCAAATTTCGCGCGTGTTTTTATCAATGACATCTAGTAGCGAACGGTGTAGAATATTTCACTCCGCTTCGAAGGTGACTTTTTCGTTCGTGTTCGTTTCGCTGAACACAGTACTGGGCTTTATAAGGCATGCCGGACCGAGACATTCGCTACAAGAACTGATGGCCTTCAGCTATCGGTCCAGGTGATGAATGGCTCGGCCCGGAATAGTTATAAGGAAAAATTATGTATAAAAAATTGTTATATTTAAGGAAGATTGTATTAAATTAAATCAAGTGATTCTTATCCCAATTAAAAAATTCCTTCTCGAAGCACCCGTAAATGTAATTATTGTATGCTGGACTGGGCTTTCCGCGGCTGGGGACGGTGGTTTCTGCTCTACTATTCTCGAATAGTGGAGCATGATGCTGCTGGCCCCAGCGGCGGAGAGTTCGGCTCAAACCCTAGTTTTAAGTTAGTATTTAAGAATTGTATATAGTTTAAGTAGAGTAGAGTGAAATTTATGTATTATTGGTTTTTTTTTGCCATTTTCCCGATAGTTTATCGATAAGTATACATTAAGAATGTAATTAAATAAAAATACTCTGATCACCCCCAAAATACATTCCCCGATAAAATTTATATCTTAGAGTGCCCATTGAGGCCATTAAGAACGGTAGCAGCTTAGATATAGACTAATTTTAGCTTTTGGATTAAGCTCGAAAATCTGTTAGTACCTATTAAGAATTTAAGGCAAATGAAGCACTTTTTAAAACTTAAAACTGCATTTAAACACGTTATATATTTTACATTAAATTTATTTTACCTATTATTCACATTATTATCTATTAATAGAAATTTATTGCATTATTAAATATTTATCTTTCTTTAGCAATTAAAAATTTGTTTACTTTTATTCATCAAATATTGAAGACTTTGTTAATTATATTATTGAATTCTGGAAAGAATATATTTAATTTTCGTCATACATATGTACATACCATACATACGGCTGTTAATTAAATTTTGAAATTTACTTCGTTGTACTGTTTTCCTTTTAATAAATTCAATTCTTATTATTACTATTAAATAAGTATTATTACTTATAAATATTTGTTGTTTATTTCGTTTACCGCTTTCAATCCCAATCCTTTTCAAAGAAAAAACTCGAAGTAAAGCTCAAATGAAGAGAAAAATTTTCAGACTACATACCCACTTGAAAGTGTTAGTGCGAGATAGTACCCAGCAGAAAATGTATGAAGTACTTCTCATAAGAAGGCCTAATACCACAGCTTGCAAAGAGAGCCCTTCCACAACTACTCCTACGGGAAGCGAGAGAAGAAGGAGTTCATTCTTTTGTTTAGTCCCTTTTCTGTTGGTCCAGATGGCATCCCTCCAAACGTTCTAAAGCGCTGCAGCTCTTCCTTAGTAGCACCTTTGTGCTATTTGTTCAATTCTTCTCTCCGATCAGGGGGTTTCCTAGTTTATGGAAATATTCTACTATTAGACCGTTATTTAAGAAAGGTAAGAGATTGGATGTACGAAATTATAGGCCTGTCGCCAACCTTTCTTGTATTTCGAAGCTTTCCATCCTGACTTATAAGCTACAATTACTGGGTTTTCCAGTGACGTTTATTAATTGGATCCGTTCGTATCTACTTAATCGCACTCAAAAGGTGGTTTTTCGTGGAGCCCTTTCATCCGATATACTTAATACGTCTGGAGTACCTCAGGGGAGCCATTTGGGTCCGCTTTTATTTATCCTGTTCATAAATGACGTGAGTTCGGTTCTCTCCCACTCTAAAATTTTAATGTATGCTGACGATGCAAAGATTTTTCGTAATGTAACCAATACGGCTGATTGTTCTCTTCTTCAGAGTGACTTGCAACGGTTTTATGACTGGTGTACACTTAATTGTATGCCTTTGAATATTAGTAAACGTATCTCTGTATCATTCTCTAGAAAGAAAACTCCAGTTACATTTGATTATAGCTTAGAAGGAAACCCATTATATAGAACTGACAAACTGAACGATTTAGGTGTATATTTTAATAACGATGCTACTTTTAATGACCATTTTGATTATATTGTCGGTAAGGCTAACTCCGCCTGGGGCTATGTGCGAAGATGGTGCAAGGAATTCAATGATCCGCATATTACAACAATGTTGTATTGCACTTTCGTCCGTTCTATTTTAGAATATGCCTGCCCGGTATTGGCTCCACACTATGAAGTTCACATAAATAGAATTGAGTCGGTTCAGGGAAGATTCTTGCTATTCTCACTTAAATGTCTTCCTTGGCAAGATCCACTGCATCTTCCTCCGTACCTTGAGCGTCTTAAGCTCCTGCCGATTGAGTCGTTGATTGATAGACGAGATGTCCTTAGAACTGTTTTTGCTTTCAAGGTAATTTCTGGTGATATTAAATCCCCGTCATTGCTGGAAGCCATTACTTTCAAAGTTCCATTTCGATCCTTGAGAGACAATGTGTTGCTGGATAATCCATACCATCGGACAAATTACGCATCCAAACACTGCCATCGAGAGAAATATACGCGAGTCTCGATTAGATAACCATACTGACGCGAGTGTGCTGTTTCTATATATGCATACGCGCTAATATGCCTCTTCCAATGCATATAAAGACATAGGTGGAAACGCGACATAACGGTGGCTCCGGGAGGATCCCTTCGTACGACGGAGGAGATGTTTCGCGGGTTAAAGTCCCGCACTGACTTAGGCTTTCGATGCTTCTACTGTTAAGAAAAAAAACCTGCCATGGGAAAGGTTCAAAAGATTGGAAAATTGGTGCCGCATAAATTGAATAGCAGATAGCGACTGCGAAATAGTGCTCGCCAGACAAAAAAAGCAAGATGCTCCTGCGTCGAAAGATAGTGCAAGGGAGATAGAAAAAAAATCTGCCAACAGTCTGGGCGCAACTTTATTATTTTTCCGGCAGAAGTTCGGAACGCGTTCAATTCGGGGATGCGGTGTATGTAAGTATGTGACTGAAAACCTAACAAAAAGTTCGGGAAGCCGTTAGAGTAGAGTGTAACATATGAATTTTATAATTGGGTCATATTCCGGGATGCGGTTAAGAAGTTGAAAAAGACAAAACTTAGAAAAAGGTGATTATTAAACAAGCCCGTGTAAGTGAAAAGATATTCGATCTCTGATCAAACCTGAGAGATATGGTGGAATTCATGGAAAGGATACAACCACTTTACACCCTCTTAGGGGCCGAATTTCAAAAAACGTTGAAAACGCTTTCTAGGTATTCATATGAAGAATCCGTAGAATAAAAATGAACTCTATATTTGGAAAGACCTAGTAGATATGACGAAAATCGTGAAAATATTTGCATTTTTTATTTACTGATAATTTTTTTTGGCCCAACTTCTGAGCGCTAATGAATATTCGATTTTTTTTTATCAGAATTACTTTTCTAGTTGATTTACATATACGTACTGAGTTTCAATTTCCTAGCACAAGCCGTTCTAAAGTTAAGAAAAACACCTCCCACCCCCGTACCATACTACCCCTAAAAAAAAATTTATTTTTGCAACATGCCACTACGATAGGTCTATCTAATTTCCAAGTTTCGGCTCTCTATCATTATAGGTTCTTTAGATATAAACATCGAAACTTTTTCCTTCTCACCCTTCCCCACCCTCACCCTCTACACCTACACCCCCAAATTTGTTTCCCCTACAAGGTTTCTATTGGACCTATTACACCGTTATTGAGATAAGAAACGTGTTATTTTTCAAAAATTCTTATCCCCTCCACTTCCGTGCTCCCCCGCCCCCTTCAAAGATTTTACTTTGAGCAATCTTTATTTATCAAGCTTTATACTTAAACCGAATTTTGTTTTTCTGGTCCAATTGGTTTGTGAGATATCAAAAACTAAAGTTTTTCACCCCCCCCCCCCCCACCCCTGTACGCCACTACCCCTACCCAAAAATTTTGTTTCAATCTACTCTTCTAGTAGAACTACAGATATTTGTCAAGTTTAAATTGCTTGTTATTAACGGTTTAGGAGATATAGATTTTAGAATGTGTCGATCTCGACTTTTTTGCGTTTCGGACGCATTATTTCCTCCTCCACTCCCACACTCCTTGTAACGACTTGTTTTCCGGGGTAAACTCAGCGGGTGCCAGTTTCGTCACAAAACATTTCTTTTTAGTTTGACTTCACTTTATTTGTATGATGTAAAATATTCACTTAAGTTATTATTAAGTTTAATTATAATTGTTACTGTCATTCTTATTATTTCCGTTATTGCACTATTCAAATTCGATTTCACTTAAGTTAGATGCTATATTATTCTATTGTTTGCCTTGATTCTAGTTCGATTCAGTTCCGTTCACTTAAATTATATGTTATACTATTATTTAGCTTATTATTATTTCTATATTACTGTTTAGAGGCTAGTCTTAGTTATATTGTTACTCTGTGCTCATGAGGTTCACTATGAGGCTTCTAGGTGCTTCTAGTTGTGTTCCTTGTTTCATCCGGTTAAGGTTCCAGCTCGGTTCCGGTAGCTTTCTTGGTTTAGGGTCCTGGCCGCCGTTCCATATCGCTGCTATGTCCTAGTTTGTCTGTGTTTTCGTCCAACTTACATATTTCGATGTGCATGCTTGCTTCGATATCTTCCGCTCCGCCCTTCCCTGCCTCTGCTTCGTTGAATTGCCTCGACATCCCTTGTCCACGTCACGTTGTGTCGCCTGGCGTTTCCTGGTACCTCTGCCTCGCTGAATTGCCTCGACATCCCTTGTCCACGTCCCGTTGTGTCGCCTGGCGTCTCCTGTGTTCGTCTCTGTGTGTAACCTGGTACTCTTCTCCCTGCGTGTATAACATTGCGGTGACCTCGCAGCTCAGCGGTTGGTTGTCAGGTCCCTGGCGTCGTCGTTGTGCTTATCGTCGCTGGTTGTAGCTCGATCTATGGCGCAATCGTTTCTGCCTCCCTGGTCCTGTCCTGGTGCACATCTTCTGGATGCTTCCGGCGTGCCTGTGCTCGTTGCTGTTTGGCTAGGCGTCGCTCGTCCTCGGCTCTGTATATTCTCTGCTCCATTGCTGTCGTGTTGTCTGCGTTGTTTCGTCGTATGCATCGTTGAAGTCCTGCTACGGCTTCGTCTGTGTTGCTTGACTGCGCGGCGTGGCATCCTGCTGCGGTTCTCGTCTTCGTCGTCGGGGCTTCTGCTTCTTCGCTGGGCGTCTTGATGTTACTTCGTCTATGCTGCGTTGCCTGCGATACATCGTCTCCGTTGCTCGTCTTGGCTCGGTTCCGTGATTATTGGTGGAAGTACAACCCCACAAGACCAATAACACGAACCGTTCTCGTCCTCCGCACAGTACTTCGTTCGCTTCAGACTTGCTTATTTGGTGGAGGTACAACCCCACAAGACCAACGTCGCAAGTAGAATTGAACGAGTTCGGTTTTCCAAGACTGTTAGAAGAAAGGAAGTACAACCCCACTATCTTCGTCCCAGTATAGAACCGCCGACTGGCTCCCTCCTCCTCGTCCTCGATTCACTGTTTCGTTTTGCCTAATATACAGCGGCAAACATTTCACAGGCATGAATTATTTTCGTCTCCATGTGATTTTTTGCTCTGTTATAATTCGTTGACGGTGTATGTTCTCCCTCGTATATAGTACAAACCGAAATCTCGTATACTTGTCGGCGGGTTACTATGCCACACGCGTCACCTGGGGCGTTGTTGTGGTCTCGTCGACCATTTTCCAGGATGTTTTGAATTCTTGTGCCGTATTTCAGCTTCTTTGTTCTGTGTTCTCTGTTTTGTGTTTTTATGTGTTTTATTCCATATGTTTCTGAATGTTTCTTCCTTCATGTTGTTGTGATTCGTGTCCAATGTTCTATGTTTTACTTCGTATTGTCTTAGTTATCAGCTTCTTTCCATGTTCTATGTCAAGTTTTGTGTGCAGAAATTTGTCCCCAAATTTGCGTCCTCACACCCTTCATCCTTATCATCAATTCTTTTGCAAATGGGTCCACTATCAAAGCTCTATAGAAATTTCAAGTTCCAGCCTCCTAACATAAGCGGTTGCTGAGATCTAGAAACCAAAATTTTTCGTCTAAAACGCTTCCCCCCACCTTCCCCCTCACACCTCCTCCCCTGAAAATAATGTCAATTCAAGGGGTCTATTCAGTCTATTCTTAGAAAAAAATTTAACTTTATAGCTCCACCGGTTTGAGAGCTACGAGCCTTCAAAGGATTTTGGGGCGGTCGACATACGGCGGACAGACGCAGTGAACGTTTTCATTGCTTTTTTCGTTTCTACTAATCATGAAACGTGGAAAAAAAAAATTTGAGGGCAGCAAATTTTTTTTTTTTTAAGATCGATAACAATACTGTATAATAAATAATAAAGTAAAATGTGTGTACGTTAATGCGTATCGTGACATCTAGAATCCAAAATTGTTCGTCAAACACGCTCTAACCCCCATCACATTTATACCTTAAAGATACCACTCAGGAGTACACTCAACGTGTTTGTAAGCTACGCACATTCAAACGCTTTGGCTTACGGCGAGGAGACGGACATTGTGTCTTTTACTTTTTTAGTCCTACGATATTTCAGAGCAGCAAATTTTATCGAAATTTTAGGTCGAATACAATACCTTATTATCAAAAAATAATTATGTAATTTTGGTTTCTTTCGGAAACCGCTTGTGATAGGAGGCTGGAACTTGAAACTTTTGAAGAGCTAGGTGTGCACCAATTTTTAAATAAAAAAAAACAAACAAAATCAGCAAATGGCGAATACGGAAGTGCAAGTAGTCGTTAGTTAGTTAGTTGTAATCAAGTTGCATGTCTTTTAGTGACGATGTCGTATTGTTTGTTGATGGTAAGATCTTGGATGCAGATGAAGGATGGAGCGCTACTGTGGATTCCGTTTTCAAATATTCAAATTTTTAAGAAGATGAAGAAATCAAATGTAAGTAATGGGATGGCAAAAGCGTGACAAACATAATCAAAAATTTAATCACATTCTTAAAATTGATGAAAAAAAAACTTCAGACAGGTTTAAGCTATGGTTTTAAATTTTGTATGTGCTAATTTTGCAATAGTTGGAGCTTTTGTATGAGAATGAAGAAAATAATATTAGTCCTTCGAGTGGCTGCCATGCAAATACCTTGTTAAAATATCTTCATTTAATTCACGAAACTCACTTTAGCTCAAGAGATCGTTTAGCCACGAAGTTTAAATTTTGTACAAATAAGAATTAAACAAAAAGGAACTTAGACTACGTTTGTCAGTGAAATTTCTTGACTCCTTCGAGTAGCTTCCATACAAAAAATCCTTGAAAAGACAGTGTTTTAGAAAATTTGTCGATGGCTTCACAACCATTTTAGCTGTTTGTTTAAAATATTGTATCCAATTGTTTTCCAATAGTTGAAGTTAAATATATATCTTTGAAAAAAATCCTATTAGTCCTTCGCGAAACAGCCATACAAATATCCTTTCAAAATGTCTTCACTTAATTTATGGAACTCACTATAACTCAAGTAATCGTTTAGCTGTAAATTTCGAATTTTGTACAAATTAGTTTTGAGTGAAAACGAATTTCGAGTTTACTAGTCAGCGAAACCCTTTCACTCCTTCTGGTACCTTCCATACACAAAATCCTTAAGAAACGTATTCAACAATATTTTCCCATAACTTTTGAACGCGTCAAACTACGAATTTGAAATTTGGTACACATTAATTTGTGGATGGTTCCAAGGAAAGGGATAAATATATAAGAAATCGAGTGAGTCCTTCCTGCACCTCACATGTGAATGGCCTTCAAAAATGACATTTTACTCCCGATGTTACACCCAGTTCAAGAAATGATTTTAAACATTGATGATATTGTTTTTAAGTTTCAAGTAGCAACTGAATGGAAGTCCATACACACATGCACATACATAATTCTACTTTAGCCCCAACTACAATATAAAATGGAGTTCAGTATCATCTAGAGTATTATACGATTGGCTTGCAGCCGATCGTGACTGCAGTATGTTTGATTAAGTTATTTGCGACTAACGCGTTAAAACCAAGTTAAACACGTTGAAAACACTTCCCGAACGCGTTTACGAAAACACGTAGCCACAACGGGCTTAACCGAAAACATGTACTGCAACCCTCGCAGAAATCGAGGTAAACTCTAAAAGAAACTATTTAATGTTGCAGAAACTGAATTTTGTGTTTTTGCAACGACACTTTTCATTACTGCTATAAATACACTTATGTTTCAAATAATATATAACCCTAAATTTGCTAATGAAACACAGTTGAATATCTACTGGTCAAAACAAATCACCTCAAGCTGTCATGTATCAAAATAAAGCGAGTAGACTAGTCTTGACACTACTTTTTTAAGATGTTCAATTTACCTACTTGAGGCCCAACACCACTGTGAAAATTTGGAAAAATCGATTTTTTTTTTTGCTTAAAAAATTCTTTGAACCTTGGAGAATATGGGGAAAACATTTTAAAACATGAAAATGAATTTTATCCTGGAATTTGGAGCTCTTTAGAGAGCGCGTAAGGCTGCTTCGAAACGACTACCTGTGTCGCATCAGGTATCCATCTGAGAAGATACTGCCTAATGATTTACCTGTTGGTTTCTAACCCCTGGATAATACTAATACCTAGATATCGCTATAAAGTTTTTGTGTTCCATTGGATGTATTTTCACACAGAATTTCGTTAGTATAGTTTATGTACAAAAAGGTTAAAATCCTATATATAGCAATGGATATCGCTGTATGCAACTTAAATGATGGATTGACTAACATACTACGGATTACGAAGGTTCTGGATGTGGATATTGGCGTCTAATGCTACACTTTTTGTGTCAAAACTTTGAAAGCGTTTTTCTCGAAACGCGATTTTCGAAATCGGAATCACGTAAAAAATTTTTGATACGTTGATTTAAAAAATAGTTATTAGCAAATAACTGTCTTGTTTTTGGTCAAAAATTGAAAAAAATTATTCAAATACTCGCCAACCGCACAAAACTCAATATTTCTAAATTCCCGTACGTCATTCTCTAGCTGTACTCATGAAGATTCAGCAATTTTTTTCTTTACGCTAGGTTCAAATTTACGCAAGCTTAACTGCAGGCCGCTGAGCCCCTAAAATTTAACATCTCTCGGAAGAATGGTTTTAGTGCCGCCATTTTGTATACTTAAATATATGTATATATAATAGTATATGTATACTTAAATATATGTATACTTAAATATGTGGTTATTCACTTCCTAAAATATTATTTATCTATTTCCTTTCCTTCCATTTAAAAAAAATGGTCGAAAGAGAGCAGACTGTTACAGTGGTGTTGTCCCTTAAACACGTTTAAGGCAATATTTTCTTAGCGCCTTTAGTACATTGCGATGTTTTCAATATCAGCCCCCAAAATGCCTTCACATTTCAGGATAATAAGAGAAGAAGGACCAAATCAACAATAGCAAAATGTCTTAGCTGAAAATAAAGACGTCTGCATATAAGTTGGTTTTCATACTTAGCAAGTTGTGTGGCGTTCTGTGATTTAATTAAACCTCAGCCATTCGAAGAAATTCTGGGCAGAAGTTTAATTAAATCTGAACTGAAGGAGTAATGATGCACTTCTGATGGATGGTTCTTTGCTCGCTTATTTATGTAATTAAACATCAATAAATCACTGAGAAGGGTGAATTTGTCACAAATATTATGATGGCATGTGTTGTGTTTAAGGCCTTGGAAAAACTATTTTGACTTAAAAAGGTCAAAATAGTTGAAAGGAAAAGGAAGGTTCGGGACAGAAGGCCAATTCCACCTACGTCTGAAATGGTGGCTGAGTTTGTTGTGCGACGCTCTTGCTGGCGGCCGGGACTAGCTACGGCAGTGTGCGGGGGTACTTGCTCCAACTCAGACCATTAAACCCTTGGCCTGTACAACAAGAAATTATCAGCGCCGACTTATCCAAGGAAAAAAAAACTGGGAATATTTTCCCAAGAGGTCGTGAAAGACCAAGAAGCGGTTGGATGGCGCAGCTCCACGATTTGTTAGGGCGCTCTGGGGTCATTAGCGCCCTGCTCTGCCCACCCTACCTCAGCCATATCTGTCCTAAAACAAATTCTGATATGGCCCCTTATTGAGGTTCGGGGCTAAGAAGCTAAACGCTCGGGGTCATTTCAACAGTGGCCTCTAGCCGTTGCACATCTTGCCGATATATAACAAGGAAAGAAATGCTCAAAATATGCATACAAGAGAAATCAATAACAAAAAAAAATCAATGCTGAAAACTAAAGAAAAACCAAAGCAAAGCAAATAAAAGAAAAGATTCAAAAACAAGACTTACCCCATAATGTATTCTTTTTTTTTCTCCGACATTTGAGATAATTTTAATAACATTTTTTTTTTTTATATTTTTGTTTTTATAGTTATTTATTCATTTTATTTTTATTATCAAATCCGTCCGTCTGTCCTTGTCATGTCTTAATTTATTTATATTTTTGTTTCTTTTTTTTGTTTTTTTTTTTTTTATTTTTAATTCATGTAGGTTATTATTTTTTTACTTCTTGCTGCTTCCCAAATTCATTTTCTTCCTTTCTTCTATCTCTCGATACTTTTCCTTCGTTCATTCATTCGATCAAATTTTCTTTTCTTTCTTGTTCGTTCGTTCATTCGTTTAACTTAACTTTTTTTTCTTAAACTCTTTTTTTTTTTTTAATTTTACTTGTTCGCAATATTGTGGTCTTAAACCAACCGATGTATGCCCGCGAAGGAGCCCATCGCAAGACATTCTATCACACGAAAGGTTAATTAGGGAGACACGACTTATTGCGGTTAGCAATTTTTCCGAGATTTTTCGAATTCATCGAATGTTTATGGTAAATTTATGTTACGATATTAGACGAATTAGGCAAGCACTATATCTTTGAATGTAATTCCTTGAATGCAGGTAACGCCACCGTGATATACATAAATCTTTTATTCTGAGAATTTATGCAATTTACGATCCGAGAATTTCTTTCTACTTTGGCACCTGGACACGGAGGTCATAAACTTTGAGATCAATTATCGCGATTTGAGCCCGATTTGCGGCTGATTTCGCGTACTTCAATACGACGTGCAATTGGACAGTAGTTTTCGTTTTTTTCTTTTTTCGTATCGAGGAAGTTTAAGCGGGACTTTTAATCAGGAAAAGAATCGTTTTGAAAAACAACTCACGAATGGTGCTTATCATTCGTGGGACGTATGACTTGTTTCCCTTCTAGAATTATCATCGTAAGACCGTGCACTTTGGGGCTTATTTTTCTGAGCTTCCCATTCGCAAACTCCCGAACTTTCCACCGCGACGGAGGTAGTGGTACCCACGATCGACGTTGGCTTCTTCACCACCAAAACAAAATTACCACCCGAAACAAACTCGCCACTCGATCGAATTATCGCGTAATAAAAAAATGCCCGTAAATTGCTTCCAATCATGCACTCTACGCACTCGATACGATTACGCGTATTCAGATTCCGACCGAATGCAACATCTCGTGTAAAAAAAAACCTTGATAACTTCGACGATTCAATTATCTCGTGATGGCTAGCGTTTGCCAGTTGGAATTCTCAAAAAAACTTCGCACCAAAATTTTTCGACTCGCGTGGCCGAGAAAAAAAACCCGTTTTCTCCTTTCTTTTGTCTCGTGCCGGCCTCTACTCAGCAGCGGTGCTTTTCTCGTCGCCAAGCCGGTTTCCAGTTCGTTTCCAGTGCTCACAATTGCGTTCGTTATTTTGTTACTCATCGAACGCACTTGTAAGCACCGGAAACAATATTTCGGCGACACTCAACACCATTAGTCGGTTCGCCTCTGTGGAGTCTCGTGCGCACAACTGAAAGCTGGGCAATAGGTATTGTACTCCTCGGATCACTGCCTCAAATCCTTGGAGTGGTAGACTCCCACACGTTTGCCTCCTAGATCCTCCAATTCGTATCGTGACTTGCCTAGCACATGACGAATCCTGCACTTGAGGAACTTCTTCGCCAGCTTTGCGTTGTAATTCTGCGCGGCTGTGGAAAAGGAAAAATTTCTTCCGAATACTTCTTGACCTACACAGAATTGTGTTTTAGATTATAACGCCTGCTACTGTCCTCATGTGCGACCCTTATTTTCGTCTGCGCCAGTTGCCTCACGAAAGAAATTCCCTCGCGAGGTCGAAGCTGTACATTTGACTCTCCCAACGCTCGCAAATGCTTCAGCAGTTCGTAGTCCTTCCCGTGCAACATCATGTGATTCCCAAACAAAACCTGATAAGGAGAAAATCCAGTGGCTTGGTGGAGTGAGCTCCGAAGGGCACATCCGATTTTGCTTGGACTCTCATCCCATCGTGTTTGGTCATCAGTGATGAATGCTCGAATTCCGGCCAGGATGGACTGATTGACACGCTCCGAAGCATTCGCTTGCGGTGAGTAGCTCGGGGTGTGCAGGTGTTTGAACCCGTACTTGTTCAGCATGGAGTTAAACACGTTCGACCTAAATTGAGAGCCGTTATCGGAGAGGATCGTCTCAGGTGTTCCAAACGTATGGAAGACCTGCCCCTCCAAAAAGTTGGTAATCTCTTCAGCAGTGATCCGCCCCAAAGGATGTAGAAGTGGGAACTTGATGAAGTGATCCAAGACGATAAGAATTGCAATTTTACCCCATTTGGTACGCGGATATGGTCCAAGCACGTCGATGTAAGTGTGTTGGTGGTAAGGTGTTGGAATGGCTGATCCGTCTGCAAAGGTTCTCCCATTGGCGCTCGTAGAGGTCTGTTCGGGGACTTTGTTTCTTTGCAAGTGTCACACGCCAGAACAAAGGTGCGCACTTGTGTAGCCATCCCGGCCCAGTACAAAAATCGACTGACTCGCTCTAGCGTTTTGGCATAACCACCATGGACCGTGGTGTCTGCCTCGTGCGCCTGAGCGATCGCAGCTGATGTAAGACTTAATGGAATCCATAATTTCCAGGCCCTGTCTTCAGCAATCGGGTCACCGTTGTGAGGCTTTGTTCGCTTGTACACGAAGCCGTCCCTCACGCATACGTCACGAAGCCGATCGGCGTTCGCATCGACAGTGGACACTAATTCTTTATATTCATTGCCAGCGAATTCTGAAGAATCCATGTCCACCATCGGTGCCACGTCGATCAGCGCGCTTAATCCCTCTTCGTATACACGAGAGAGAGCATCGGGTACAACGTTCAGGCTCCCTCGTCGGTGCTCGATTGTAAAGTCGTAGCCCTGAAGTTTCAAACTCCATCTTGCCAACCGTCCTTGTAGGTCTTTCTGCGACATGAGCCATTTGAGACTTGCGTGATCCGTAATGACTTTGAACGCAGTCCCTTCTACATAGGCTCGAAATTTTTTCACGCTCAACACAGCTGCATAGCACTCGAGTTCGGTTACGCTGTAGTTGCGTTGAGCGGAAGTGAGCTTCTGTGACATATACGCCACTGGAGATTCCGATCCGTCGTCGTTTTCCTGGAATAGAACGCTACCCACCCCTGGTTTACTGGCATCGCATTGAATTACGAAAGGCCTCTTAAAATCTGGATTGATTAATAAGGGGGCTTTCGTCAACAAGTCTTTCACTAACAGGAAGGAAGTTTGTGCCTCTGTAGTCCAAGCAAACTGGTTGGACTTCTTTAGAGTGTCTGAAATTGGTGAAACAGTAGCAGCAAAGTTGGGAACGAATCGTCGATACCAGCCTGCCATACCAAGGAAGCGTCGAACTTGACTTGCGGACTTAGGCGAAGGGTAATCGACGATGGCTGAGACCTTGTTGGGATCTGTTTTCAAGCCTCCTTCTCCAACAATGTATCCGAGATATTTCACCTCTCTCAGACAAAACTTACTCTTGTTGACGTTAATTGTTAGGCCAGCCTTTCGCAAACAATCTGCGACTTCAGCCAATAAAACCAAATGCGAATCGAAATCTTCAGAAATTAACAGCAGATCGTCCAAATATACGAATACCTGCTCCTTCAGCTCGGGTAGGATGACTTTGTCCATCAAACGACACATCCTTTGCGGCGCGTTGCATAGCCCAAAAGGCATGCGAGTGTAGTGATATAGAGGCTGGCCAGGAATGGTAAGCGCTGTACACTCCCTGGATTTGTTCTCGAGAGGAATCTGCCAAAAGGCGTCTTTGAGGTCCAGGCTGGTAATAAAATTGGCTCGCGGCAAACGACTTAAGATACCATCAATGTGTGGTAATGGATATGAATCCTTCTTCGTCACAATATTGACTTTGCGCGAGTCCAAACATAACCTGACCTTGCTTGGCTTCCTCACGAGAACCACAGGTGAGCTCCATGCATTCTGGCTGGACTCTATAACGCCAAGTGCTCTCATGCGATCGATCTCGTCATATAAGAGTTTTTGGATCGCAGGAGACACGGGATAGTAACGCTGTTTGATGGGACTTGCATCACCAAGGTCTATACTGTGTTGTTTGACGTTGGTCACACCGAGTCCGTATACTTCGTATGATGGAAGTTTTGACTTTACCATTTCCAACCTCTTTACATCTGTGGGTGTTAAATGGTGGGCATACGGAGCTATCAGTTGCGATGCAGTATCGGGAGTATCGACCGCGCTGATGATGCTAGGAGCTAGTTGGAAAGATCGCCAGAAATCTACCCCCAGGTACAATTTCTGCAATAAGCTCGGCACGATATATAACGTAATAGGTTTGGTAATACCACGAAAGGTAATATCTGTCACTACCGTGCCCAAAACTTTCTGTGCAGCACCATCAGCGGTCTTCACCTCTTGACAGACCGGTCGATACTTCACCTGTGCATCTTGGAGGCGCTGTAGGGAGTTTGCCCTCAGGCAACTGATGCTCGCCCCACTATCGAGGAGTCCTTCAACGTCCACTCCGTACAAGGATTCCACGGCGTATGGACGTATATCAAACGGATTGGTAATAATGGTGGATATAATCGCTTTCTTCTTGGCCCTCACCATCCTCCAGAATACGCGCATGCGCAAGGCTGATTTTTTCGACTTGTTTCGCTTGCTAACTCGGATAATTCGTTCGCACGAGCGCTTGAAACAGTGTCAAAAATTTGCCTTCGCGCCTCCGCATACTCCTTCAAACGTTGATGGTACGGTTTATGAGGATGGGGAGCACTTCGTCTTGAATCAGTTGATTCTTCTAATGCGACAGGCTGTAAACGATCCGGTACCTTATCCACATCTGTTCTCTTCAACGGAATCGTGGTAGGTGGTATTAATTGTTTTGAAATATTTGGTTGGGATGATTTTACTCTACTAGGGTATACTAAATTGGGTGAAAATGTTTGGGTAGGTATGTTGAAATTGGGAGAGGACTCTAAAGGGGTATTCAAAAGTGGTAACATATTTTTATTTGGGATATCTAAGTCAAATGGGGATTGGGAAAAGGTTTTCTCTCTACTCAAATCGCTTACAGCGGTCGGGCTTAATGATTTGACGTTGACGGGCGATGCGGTCTCGCTAACCTCTCGTCCCTCGTCCCGTTTTTTGTCATGCAGCGAGTGCATTTTGGCTTAATTACATCAGCCTTCCCGCACCCGTAGCAAAAGATCGTTCTTGGTGTTACTTCGCAATCCTTATATCCATGCCCTTCCTGTCTGCAATTCCAGCAAGAGAGAGGAGTTGAAACTGCAGCCAAATCTGCGCTCACGTCGTTCTCCGCTTCGACAACCAACGGCTGATCCAGCTCGTGGACTCGAGACTGTTGCTAAGCTGTCAAGCGAGTAGCCCTCCTGACTTCCTCGAACCTGGTCACCAGCGATCGAAGTTCGGACAAATTTCGCGTTTCGTGACACAAATTTGCTGCTGGGTGTGTCCCAAAAGATTACCGCGAATTAAGTCGGCAAATTCTGGTTCCGGCATATGCGTTCGTAGCAGGGTGCGCAAAACCGTCAAATCCTGCTCAAAGGATAGATACGATTCGTTGGGAGCTTGCCGCCTTGCCAACATCTGCTTTCGTACCTCCCAATCGGAGCTACGTTCGCCCCAAGCCTGCAGGAACGTCGCCTTCAATGATTCCCAAGAGGTCTCCACGTTCGACGTTTTCCACAACCAATACCATTGGTTTGGTCTTCCGTCTAACAGTAGATGGAAGTTCTGGGCCAACAGATCCATGCGTCCGCCCAGATCCCCCCTAGTTAAAGCTTCGGCCCTAAAAACTAGCTCTTCTGCTCGCAATGCTTGGCTGTCGCCATTAAATCTTAAACGCCAATGGCGAATGGGACTTCCCAGATTGCGGATTATCACATTTGGGCCGCTGGCATTGCGATCGCCAATCTGAGCGGGCGAATGGGTCGGTCGGCCCCGAACTTGCACGGATTCATTCCAGGCATTACGACTTGCTGGTGGTGGTGTAGGTGGCAAACCTGCGTTGGACGGTTGTTGTTGTGGCTGCAGTGTCAAGTCCTCCCTCAATACCGTGCGTATCAATTGCACTAGATCGCCTTCTCCCAATTCAGTGCGTACCAAGGGTGGATTCGAACGCGCTGGCGCCGGATTTATTGCAGCCGGAATACCTGCGTCATGTACGTCGGACCAACGTGGCCGTTCGCCTACTATCCTTTCTGGCGATTGCAGAATAGGATTCGCGAGCTGATCCACCCCCTGCTCTTGGTCAATTGAACCGTCAGGGGCGTAAAAGAAACCACCGCCAACTGTTTCCAGCGGAAAATCTAAATTTAACCGCCATGATGAAAGTCCGCCGGCCGCCGGCCGCCGACTTAGTTTTGCTGCGTGTCACGACTCCGGTTCTAGCTGTGGTGCCCTCTACGCCCCTAACCGACCAATAGTCCTGCGGTTCAAGTGCTTGACGACAATTGGGACAAGTTTTGTGGCGCAATACCCACTCTTCCACACAATGTAAATGAAAGGTGTGCCCACATTTTGTTCGCGCCTCGTTTTCGCCCCCTACGATATCTTGGCACATCGTGCATATTTCTTCATTTTGCCTCAACGGCGATCGTGGCAGTGGCATAGCTGATGAATGCAGGTGAGTGACGAGTGATTGGTTAGAGAAATGAGTGAACGGAGGTAAGTGCAGCAGTTATGACCAAAAAAAAATTGCCCCAATGTACGACAGAATTAAAATGAATGAATGTTGGGCAAGTATAAAACTGAATGTACCAAATAAATCGTTGAATGAATGTCTCAATGAGTGAACGAGTGACTGAATGAACGGTGAGTGTAGTAATGAGTGAATCGGATAGTATGAATGAATGCGATTGATTGAGTGTGTTATTTAGTGTAAGCGGATGAATTTTTAATTTAAATGATTGAATTTAATTTTTAATTCTTAAGAATGACCGACTAAGTGAATGCGTGGTTAAATGATTGCGTGGATGGCTGTGACCGAGTGATTGAACAAAAAAAACCAAAATGTAATTGAATGAATGTGCAACTTGATGGATGACTGCTTGCACGTATGATCATATGATCGTGTGAACGTCAGATCGAATGTATGTATTCCGAAATTACGAATGAACGATAAAATGAAATTTTAAACGTATGAATACTCGATTGTGTGAATGCGTGATTAAATAATTGTGTGAATGAACTCTTGTACTAATGAGTGATGAATAAAAAGATTAATCGGATGAATTTGCAACTCGATGAATGACTGCTTGCATGTATGAACATATGATCGTGTGAACGTCAGATCGAATGTATGTATTCCGAAATTACGAATGAACGTTAAAATGAAATTTTGAACGTATGAATACTCGATTGTGTGAATGCGTTATTAAATAATTGTGTGAATGAACTCTTGTACTAATGAGTGATGAATAAAAGATTAATCGAATGAATGTGCAACTCGATGAGTGACTGCTTGCATGTATGATTAAATGATTGTATGTATGTTAGAACGAATGTATGTAGTACGTAAAAAAAACGAATGAATGATAGAATGAGTGTGTAGTGTATGACTTCAACCTTTCCCCTCCCCTCAATATGCAGAACAAATTGCGAAGCCGATCCTGCTCTTTCCCGACTAATTGGGAAAACTCGGAACGCGATAAAATTTGCAACAAAAAAAAATTGGGGAAAAATAGCAAAAAAAATTCAAATATCAGCAATAAAAAGAAATCTACGTTAAATAATCGTCAAAAGACTTAGAAAAAAAACTCTAATTACCAAAAAAAAATACTTCGTTATTACTAAAATAATTTAAACTACGTTAGAAGGTTCTTTAAAAGGAAGGATAAGGATTGAAGGTACTTTATTGAAATTTCAGGGATAGTTCCTATCACCAAACTCACCAATATCCCACAAGTATTGCTCCCAACTGTCTGACGACACGCCCGCCAAGACAGGGCATGCCCAGCTCTCAGTTGGGTAACTGCAAGACAGAAGTGGAACGATTCAAGTACCAAAGCTTGACCAACTCACATCACATCAGTCCCATATGCAGACAATGCTTCCCTTTCCTATGGAACCGAATTGGCGCCTTAAGGGTTGCCAAATCGGTTCGTCGATAAGAAAGTTCCACATTGCCCACACAAAATTCAGATGCAATGTTTTGCTGTGGAAAGATTGACAAAGCTTGTACACTTGGTCTGTTGCCGTTCAGGCGAAAAAATGCTGTCGCAGAACGACGAAATTTAGACCTTTTTCCCACCAACTTCTTTGCACGGAATTTTTCTGAGCTCACGCATGTCGATGGGCTACGCTTTGTGCACGAAGCGTTGCTTAGGCTAGCCCTACGCTGGGCACCATTTGTTGTGTTAAAGGCCTTGGAAAAACTATTTTGACTTAAAAAGGTCAAAATAGTTGAAAGGAAAAGGAAGGTTCGGGACAGAAGGGCGAATTCCACCTACGTCCGAATTGGTGGCTGAGTTTTAGCTGGTGCGACGCTCTTGCTGGCAGCCGGGACTAGCTACGGCAGTGTGGGGGGGTACTTGCTCCAACTCAGACCATTAAACCCTTGGCCTGTACAACAAAGAATTATCAGCGCCGACTTATCCAAGGAAAAAAAAACTGGGAATATTTTCCCAAGAGGTCGTGAAAGACCAAGAAGCGGTTGGATGGTGCGGCTCCGCGATTTGTCAGGGCGCTCTGTGGTCATTAGCGCCCTGCTCTGCCCACCCTACCTCAGCCATATCTGTCCTAAAACAAATTCTGATATGGCCCCTTATTGAGGTTCGGGGCTAAGAAGCTAAACGCTCGGGGTCATTTCAACAGTGGCCTCTAGCCGTTACACATCTTGCCGATATATAACAAGGATAGAAATGCTCAAAATATGCACACAAGAGAAATAAATAACAAAAAAAATCAATGCTGAAAACTAAAGAAAAACCAAAGCAAAGCAAATAAAAGAAAAGATTCAAAAACAAGACTTACCCCATAATATATTCTTTTTTTTTCTCCGACATTTGAGATAATTTTAATAAAATTTTTTTTTTTATATTTTTGTTTTTATAGTTATTTATTCATTTTATTTTTATTATCAAATCCGTCCGTCTGTCCTTGTCATGTCTTAATTTATTTATATTTTTGTTTCTTTTTTTGTTTTTTTTTTTTTTTTTTAATTCATGTAGGTTATTATTTTTTTACTTCTTGCTGCTTCCCAAATTCATTTTCTTCCTTTCTTCTATCTCTCGATACTTTTCCTTCGTTCATTCATTCGATCAAATTTTCTTTTCTTTCTTGTTCGTTCGTTCATTCGTTTAACTTAACTTTTTTTTCTTAAACTCTTTTTTTTTTTTTAATTTTACTTGTTCGCAATATTGTGGTCTTAAACCAACCGATGTATGCCCGCGAAGGAGCCCATCGCAAGACATTCTCTCACACGAAAGGTTAATTAGGAAGACACGACTTATTGCGGTTAGCAATTTTTCCGAGATTTTTCGAATTCATCGAATGTTTATGGTAAATTTATGTTACGATATTAGACGAATTAGGCAAGCACTATATCTTTGAATGTAATTCCTAGAATGCAGGTAACGCCACCGGGATATACATACATTTTTTATTCTGAGAATTTATGCAATTTACGATTCCGAGAATTTCTTTCTACTTTGGCACCTGGACACGGAGGTCATAAACTTTGAGATCAATTATCGCGATTTGAGCCCGATTTGCGGCCGATTTCGCGTACTTTAATACGACGTGCAATTGGACAGTAGTTTTCGTTTTTTTTTTCTTTTTTCTTATCGAGGAAGTTTAAGCGGGACTTTTAATCAGGAAAAGAACCGTTTTGAAAAACAACTCACGAATGGTGCTTATCATTCGTGGGACGTATGACTTGTTTCCCTTCTAGAATTATCATCGTAAGACCGTGCACTTTGGGGCTTATTTTTCTGAGCTTCCCATTCGCAAACTCCCGAACTTTCCACCGCGACGGAGGTAGTGGTACCCACGATCGACGTTGGCTTCTTCACCACCAAAACAAAATTACCACCCGAAACAAACTCGCCACTCGATCGAATTATCGCGTAACAAAAAAATGCCCGTAAATTGCTTCCAATCATGCACTCTACGCACTCGATACGATTACGCGTATTCAGATTCCGACCGAATGCAACATCTCGTGTAAAAAAAAACGTTGATAACTTCGACGATTCAATTATCTCGTGATGGCTAGCGTTTGCCAGTTGGAATTCTCAAAAAAACTTCGCATTAAAATTTTTCGACTCGCGTGGCCGAGAAAAAAACCCGTTTCCTCCTTTCTTTTGTCTCGTGCCGGCCTCTACTCAGCAGCGGTGCTTTTCTCGTCGCCAAGCCGGTTTCCAGTTCGTTTCCAGTGCTCACAATTGCGTTCGTTATTTTGTTACTCATCGAACGCACTTGTTAGCACCGGAAACAATATTTCGGCGACACTCAACACATGTCAGTTTGGATAATCAATCAAACAAGAACTCACATGTGTTTGTTTAAACGAAGCTCTCAATTTAAGGAACTTTAGGTATGTTCACAAAATCTTGGATGAAGTTCAATCTGAACCTTAAGGTATTAACCTTGAGATTTAGAATTACAATATATTAATTTGAAGCTAAGAACGACATATACGAATATGTGAAGTTAAGTGCCGCAAGTACTAATTGTAAGTAAAACTTCCATACTTCAATAACATATTATTGCGAGCTAGGGGTTCGCCGGGATTTCAAGTAAAACGAAATATGTTTGTATAAAATCGAATGAGATAATAACGTTTAATTATTTGCATTCAATAATCATACCAAAAATCCCACTACTGGCAACGCTACCTGTTGCCCACCCGCTGTAACATCCAGCACCACGGTATCATGTAGTAGCACTGCTGACAGCTCGACCACAGCTTTATTTATGCAGTTATGACACTGGCTATTTTTGCGGCTTTAAAGCGGCTAGTAAATCCAAATGGAGAGGGATAGAAGATGTAACATACAATTTAGACTTTGGTGTGAGAGAGAAGTCCGAGTAGCTATAAAGTGAGTACTGTCAACAAATAGCCGCACCATAGCACAAAAATAGCCGCAACATAGCGCATTCGAGCAATGTTTCGCAACATTCTAGCACAATCCTAGGAAAATCCTACTACCACGATGCTGAGATTGGTAATGCTGCTATGACACTGGCTATTTAGTGGCTATTTCTTAAGTGCAATAAAAGTGCAACAACGGCCCCATCGTGTGACGAGGCGAACAACATTAAAAGAAAAAGATACCACTCTTTCCGACGCTAGCGGCATCTAGTAAACGAAATTAACAACTGAATCGTTAAGAAAAATACCAGTTTTAGCGCGTTTTATAACATAACATGGCACTTTCCACAATTTATACGTACCGAACTGTTTAAAACAAGTCTGTAGCAGCTCAAAAATCCTTTGGTCGCAGGATTTTCCTAGGATTAAGTGCTAGAATGTTGCGAAACACTGCTCGAATGCGCTATGTTGCGGCTAATTTTTGACAGTTCTCACTTTATACTACTCGGACTTCTCTCTCACACCAAAGTCTAAATTGTATGTTACATCTTCTATCCCTCTCCATTTGGATTTACTAACCGCCTTAAAGCCGCGAAAATAGCCAGTGTCATAGCTGCATAAGTGTCATAACAGCATAATGAATAATGTGTCATAACAGCATAATACGGCTTTAAAGCGGCTAGTAAAGCCAAATGGAGATGGATTGGAAATGTAACATACAATTTAGAATTTGGAATGAGAGAGACATTTCGAATAGCTATAAAGTGAGTACTGTCAAAAAATAGCAGAAACATAGCACAAACTGTCAAAAAAATAACCGCAACATAGCGCATTCGAGCAGTGTTTCGCAACATTCTAGCATTAATCCAAGACAAATCCTGCTATCAAGGGATTTTTGAGCTGCTACAGACTTGTTTTAACAGTTCGGTACGTATAAATTGTGGAAAGTCCCACGCTAAGACCGGTATTTTTCTTAACAATGCAGTTGTTAATTTCATTTACTAGATGCCACTAGCGTCGGAATGAGTTGTATCACTTTCCTTTAATGTTGTACGCCTTGTCGCACGATTGGTTATTATTGCAGTTTTTTCAAGCTCCAAAAATAATCAATGTCATAACAGCACTAGTATAAAATACATGTAGTAATACGTTAAGAAAATCACTTTCACAACAAAGCTGACACCTGGTCTGAACGAAAATGGAAATCAATAGATCCGTAGAGATAGTTAACGATACGTGAGATCATACAATATTAATCGGATCACTGTGGCCATAGTTTTTTTTACATTATACGTCTAAGTTTCGTAAAAACGGTTCATTCTACCATATTTAGTAGTAGAAAACGAATAGTTTTGTCGACGACACTGTTGTGTCTAGCACTGTAGCAGCATCCCTATTCCTTTATCTAATCCAGATGCTTGGTTTTCCCCTCACATCTTTTTTGCCGGTAGATCAGTTTTGTAATATAAACAAACTCAAGCTGCATTAAATGCATTAATATCCAAACGTAAATAGCTCGGTTTGTTTACTGACCTACCAGGATTGGCGGTAGTATTAAGTATGTACTAAGAAATATGGCTGACTTGCGGATCTGGACTTAAGCGCCGGTTCATATTGCTTGATCGGGTTCGAAGTTGAAAACAAAAAATACGATTGTTTGGAACTTCTTGCCTCGATATGGGAGACCAAGCCCTACATACATCTGGAACTCAACGATATTGGCCGAGTAACATAGGATTGAGTATTTTCCCAAAGTGGAACACAATACTCAATTCCATGTCAGCCGGCACTTTTTATACTCTAGATAAAATCATATAGAGTATTATAAGTTTGATCTAGCCGAAAAATATGTAACGCATAGAACCAAGTCGGACGAAAAAAAGTTTTATATTATTTTTGGTTTATTTGTGGCCAAAAACCTCAAATCCGCTTGACGTCCGACCGTCTGTCTGTCTGTTAGCACGATAACTCAAGAACGCCTTGACCTAGGTCCTTGAAATTTTGAATCTTGGTGTTTGGTTGAATTTGTAAGGCTAAGTTCGTTAACGGGCAAAATCATCCCACTCTTTCGGGTAGCTGCCATACAAAATGTCGTTAAAACACGTGTTTAAGAATAGTGACCGATAACTTCATAGAGATTTAAGGCTCCATGTGCACGTTAAATGCGATTTTGATGATTTATGACTGTTTTCTTGTCAATATTTCACGTTAATGGCAACAAAAAAAACGGAATAAAATTACACCACTTTATTAGCTGGTATGTAAAATAGGACTTGTATAAAGAAAAAATTCAAAACTGTATTTGGAAAAAGTGCTATTAGAACAAAAACCCTTGAACATTTTTTAAAATGCGTAAATTCAAATTTTTTGAACTGATATTTCCTATTTCTTGAATAAATAACATGTCATTTTCTTTAATATAATGCTAGAAAAAACCTTAAAGAAGAACTTTTTTAAAAAAAAATTTAAGATATATTCATTTTTGTTAATAATATATGAAGTCAAACTGAAGTAATTTTTCACGATTCTCATGGCAAGAATTACATAAGAAGACCGCATTTCAGTAAAAATTATCATAGATAGTATAATTAATTGGTATTTCTAGAAGATAAATCAATGAAAAAATTATTGATTTTTAGTACTTATGCGTTTTAAATAACTTAAAAACACAAACATTTTTTATTCAGTAAATTCAAAGATAATTGCTGCTAGACAGCGAACGATGCAGACGTGTTTTCAACGCCAAATTTTTCTTCGTTATTTTTCTTTTGACTTATTCGTACTTCCCCTATTAGATCTGACTAGGAAATCAGAGCTGGATTTGCCCTATTGAGTGATTGATGGGATTGAATGGCGGGCTTACGTGGTTGACAAAAACCCGCGGACATGCCATATCTACATGTTCCAAGGCCGTGAGTTGGTAGATATACATATGCATTATGTATGTAAATATACACTCCTTATCACTTGAATAGTGTAGTATACTTTCGCCACTATCAAAAGTGTAAAAATATAAATCATCACGAGCATCTCGAAAGACAAGATTTCAAGATCATCCTGATCAAATCTTATCTTTCGAAGAAAGCATAACATAAACCCAATGTCAATGTTATGTTTAGGTGAAATATTGTCACACACAAAGTCAAGCATAGAGCCATCATCATGGGAATTCTCTATGCTCGCCTTTCTGTGCAATATAAATCAAACGTGAAACAATTATCTCCGATTACAATTTCATACAATAAAGGGACGGAGAAATTGTGTGTAATGTGACGAATTTTTATGCAGCAAATTGTGCTGCAAGAAATACATTGACCATCGGTATGTATTTACCTTTTTTATAAGTAAGTTAGAATAAGTATATTTTTTATGAATAGGTTTACGTAAGAACCTTTTTTATGAATAAGTTAGTATAAGAAATTGCTAGTTAAGTATTTTTAAATGTACATTTTTTTTATATAGACTCTAGACATTAGTTTTGTATAAAAGGAATGCATTGGCCCATATTCGTGGCCAATCGTTAAATAAAGTTACGCTAGGCAACGTGCCGCTACTAAACTGATAATTTTTCATTGGCTCTTCGTTCATACAGGCATAGTGCCTACTCATCGCAATACAGGCAACGTGCCTACATTCCAGCATACAGGCATCGTGCCTACCTTTCGTCGACCACGGGTCAACTCCGTTCCTAGCAGAGGTTAAAGGTTGAGTATCGGGCATTGTGCCTAAGCCACACGCGGGCCAGCCGCTGTAACTGGTAAGTCTACGTTGTGTTATCACTGGTTCGGTCCCCGAACACATCAATAGCCCACTTGGAAAATCCGTAATAACCCAGCAAACATGGCAATAAGAAAGCCATAGCGAAATCGTATTACCATGGCAAAAATTGCCTATTGCCGTGATATTGTTAACCGGACGGAAAACGATAAGTTCAGCGGACTAAAAAGTTAACGCGCCGGCAAGTTGCCAAAGAGGATCGAATTCTACTTGCTTTACTGTCCGGCTTTAGTATCGCCAGTACGATAAGAATTCGGTAGTTTAAAGCAATAAGAATTCTACTTGGACTACAGTGTAGCTATAGTATCGCCAGTACGATAAGTAGGTGATGTTTCTAAAGGCTCGTGTACACTAGCAAGCAAAACTTGTTAGAGTTGCTCTAACAAATTTATTGCTGCATGTGTACATGATTCCGAGAGCGTATTTGACCAAGTTTTTGCTCTAGCCAGCAAATGCTTGACTTTTCAAGCAAGTTGATAATGTTTGATGAATGTTTTCACAGTACATTTCGAATTGAAAATACAAGGCTTTCCGGTGAATACTGTTAAATTTATATTGTGTGACGTTTCGGACTCGACTGAGTCCTTTATCAAACGTCACACAATATAAATTTAACAGTGTTCACCGGATCTTGGTTTTTTTCAAGTTGATAATGTGCACACTAACTTACAAGAGTTGAAATCTCGCAAGAAAGTTCCGATCTGTTCCGACATTTTTCAGCAAGCCCGTACATTGGAAGTGAGGTATTAGGTGTCATAGTTCTATAGTTTACGCGCGAAATATGAACGGAAAATCCAGGTGGAGTTCCGAGGACACGTTTTTGTTCATAACCAATGTGGAACTTTATCCAGAGCTGTGGTATTTTCTTTTTCGTTTTGTTCTTGCCATTAAAACTAAATCCGCTATTTGAAATTTGTTTTAATTCGTTTACAAATTGTGAAAGGAATTCATCAGCATTTTTCGGTTTTGAATAACCTTCATAGACACCGACAAGAAATACGTAATTAGAGTTTTCAACACCAGCTAATATGGTCCATATTTGTTTATTGGAGCTTTTGGACAATGGTAATCCATCAATATTAAAATTTAATACAATAACATCAATAACATGGTTAGTATTATAGAAAAAGTCCGTTAACCCATCCTCAATTCCATAATGAACGTATATACCCGAATCCATTTGTCTGGATATTACATGCTCAGGGGTTCTTTTTAATGAGCGGACATCTTTCAGTACATTAAGGTTTTCTGATCTCAAAATACTTAAGAGATCGTTCATTGCTGATACACATATTTGATATTTAATCGACCATTTCGCAAGTTTATCACACAGTTCTTCAGGTTTCGACAAACTTACTTCAATTGCTTCACTTTTTCACTCAAGAATCCTTCACTATCAATTTCCATTTCGAAGTCATTGTTAATAATGTTGCTACTTCCATCTTCACTCTTACAGTCGTCAGATATTATAGTATTATTAACAGAAACTTTTTGTCTGGGTCTTATCATGTAATTAAATATCCTATTAATTTAAGGAAACAATTTCAAAGTTAGGAAAATTTTTTAACTTTCAAAATTTTGATTTATTTCTGGAAAATGACTGTGTCGGGAAAGAAAAACTATTTGAACGAGATGCTTCCTCCAACGATCAAAAAAGTTAGTAAAACCAAAAAAACTTAAGTATGATCTATACAAAATACAATTTTCAAATCAAATATATGTAATTATTAACTTACAGTATATAGGTAACACGCACAATACCACACTTCTCACTTTTCGATCGTTTACTGTTCAGATTTTGGAATCTATCTTTTGCACTGCATGGTTGGCATTTCTCAGAATTGACAACGGCAAAAATAGACTTATATAGCTACATATATGCAATGAATTGATAATTATTGCCAAAAAGTTGCATTGTGCTGAGATGGCAAGCATTGGCCAGCATGACAAAAACGCAGTGTATTGCCAAACAAGAGTATACATGATAAAAACGCAAGAGTTTTCTAGAATTTTTATTTCCGCAGCAATATTGCCTTTTTATCGGTAAGGCAAAATTTGCCTAAATGTTGGCTGGGAACTCTTCCATTGTTTTTCCGAGAATATTGGCATAAAAATCGTAAAAACATTGTAGACTGAGAATTTTTGAAGTAATAAAAGCGAAAGGGGGACACACCCATTATTAAGAAAAGCAAATTTTGTTTTTATTTTATCCTTTTCGGCTGTTTTTGCTAGCTGGGCTATTCTATTGACGCGCTGAAAAATGCCTTTATTTCGTTACTGATTTTTTATTGCCTCAGTTCTCGAAAATTAAATCCCAATACCAGGTAGATGTTCATTACGGTCTAGAATGTGTTTACGATTTTTATGCCAATATTCTCGAAAAAACAATGGTATAGTTATTACGGATTTTCCAAGTGGGCTATTCAAGTGATAAGAAGTGTAAAAGAAAATTTTGAGTACTGGAGACTTAGACACTTGACTTGAGCTCGGTGGAACTGTTTTCGTCGTCAATATTAAACGACGCCAAAGTGAAAGTACTACCTAGTAAGTGAATAATTGATAAAATAGTGATTAATAAAACCGAAAAATATGGGAAGCACTAAAAATCATAAACGCAATTTCGAGAGGAATCGAAAAAAAACAAGAAACTACAATTGTGAGAAAGCAAGAGAAGAAATGTTTGTATTTATGTTCTACATACATAGGTATGCATAAATGTGTAATTAACTTTGGTTGTTTTCAATTAGGAATGGACCCGGGTGTGAAACTGAAATACGAATAGATACTGTTTTGGAAGAAATATTAACTGCTGTAAGTTATTTTGATTTATTAAAAGAGTTGCGACCTCAAAACTTATCAGCGCCGATCCTTTTGAAATGTGTGTATTAGAAGAATTAGTATTTGAAATCATAAAATCGTTATTCTTGACAAATAAATTTCAAGAATATTATGTACACGGTGTTTGGCACTTCGTGTGCCACCTTGTAAGTGGTTATTCCAAGATATATTTGGAGAACAATTTTTTTCTACAGGGTGGGTCAATTTTCAATATTAGTGGAAATACAGGGTGGTTAAGAAAAGTTTTTTGACCGGTACCCTCATTCACTTAAAACATTATATCTTGAAAACGAATAATCATAAGGCAAAGCGTTATAGCTCGTTTTTTAGACAATCGAATTACCTTTCATTTGATGTAACAGTCTAAATTGTAACTGCACCCAATCTTGAGATATTTACTCGAAAACAGAGCTTTTTGCTTCGTCCTAAAAATTCAGTGATCAATGTAGTTTTTCTCAGAAAATCCCATTATAAAAATGTCATTTTAATTTTATTTTTTTATTAACCCTATTACTACCTACAAAAGCTACATATGTATGAGTTACGATTAACATTTTGGAAGTAATAGGTAAAAATACGTACATTAAATGTTTAAAAAATCAGTGTCATAAAGTGGACCACGTTTAAAACCCAGTTTAAATTGTCAGTTGTACCTACTGAAGTATTTTTATGTCCATTTAAAGGGGTGAGGGGTCCAGCAGCTCAAAAACTATTCACCGACATTTCAGACGTTTGCCTTCCGTTCTAAATCCCCTACCACATCATTTTATTCCCAACAAATGTTGTTTTAGCTGTGTATTAAAGGGTAAGTTAAACCGACAGCCGTAAAAAAATGTCTGAAACGTTTTATGCTAGAAAGTTAAAATACAAATATGTAGATGTGTTACTAGAGTGATTAAAACTAAATGCTGAGGTGAGGTGTAGGTTACTATGCGTCTGACAACCTAAGGGCTAACCAGAAGGCTATTTGGAACGTTATTTGTTAGGTTGTCATTCTCATAGTAACCTAAACACCATCTCAGCATTAAACATGTTTCGGACTTTCTACCCATAAAATAATAAAGTTGCACCCAGACTGTTAGCAGATTTTTTAAAAAGAACATCGTTCTCACGAAACCTGTAATATTCTGTTTTCTAACAAAAAAATTTTGACAGAGAAAAAATGTGGTTAATTTTTTTTTATTAATTCTTCGAGTAACTACACAAAATTTCAAAAAAATCGGCGATGGAGAAGTCATTTCATTATTTTTTGGCCCCATTTACTAGTTAAGTAAATATTAAAAAACAACACATATTAAAATTTCTTAGATTTCGACTGAAAAAGTGTCTGAGGAAGAAATCATTCCATCTATAATTGGGAGGCGAATTGTAGACTTTCAATATTTCTTTGATAAAATGAAAGAGATATCAAAGCATTCTGTTCGATTTGGATGTGATTTGTCCTATATCAAAATAATATCCGAAATGCGAAATGGATTCATATCCACGTTTAAATTGAAATGTGAAATGTGCTCCTCTTGCTTCGATCTTCCAACATCACCTTCAAATGTAGATAGTGATATGGATATCAATGCAACTACTGTGGCAGCTGTTCATTCCATAGGAATCGGCTACAATAATTTGGAGGAACTATTTTCTTCACTGGAAATTCCTTTCAAGACCAAAAATACCTACAGAAAAGTTCAAACAAAGGTTTGTAATTGGTTGGATGTTGTATCTGAGAAGTCCATGATAGATGCTGCGCAGTTAGAAGCAGATCAAGCAAAGGATATAGGAAGCGTAGATGAACATGGAATCCCGGTAATTACTGTGGTCGCCGATGGCTGTTGGTCAAAAAGGTCCTATGGAACAAATTATTCAGCGCTTTTGGGAGTAGCGGCAATTGTCGGCTTAGTTTCAAAAAAAGTGCTGTACATGCAGGTGAAAAATAAGTATTGCCTTGTATGTAAGAAAGCTGAAAATAAATGTCAAAGCCCCCCAGAACATATGAATATGCTACAAGAATCACGATGGTAGCTCTACTAGTAAGGAGTCTGACATAATTGTAGAAGGTTTCAAGACATCTATAGAAAAACAGGGTTTGATATATTCACAAATGATAGCTGATGGTGATTCCAGCACTTATAATAAAATATTACAAGACAGGCCTTATAAAAATATTACCGTCGAGAAAATTGAGTGTAAAAATCATTTGCTGCGAAACTACTGCAGAAAAATTCAAATCATTTCGTGCAATACACTATTTCCTCTACACTTGAGGCGAATCATCATCAATGGCGCGACAGCCCAAATCGGGCCAGGGCCTGCAGGATACATTGTCTGAAGTCATCTCGGTTCAGCGCCCGCGTCCTCCAGTTTGTGCATCTAAGAAGCAATTTGCAATCTGCGTCAACTGAAACCTCGTATCATTTTCGCGGTTTTCCCACCGGTCGCTTGCCATGGGCTCTACCTTTCAATGTGCGCTTGGGAATTCTTCCATCATCTATTCGTTCCACATGACCTGCCCATTGCAGCTTTCGGAATTTTATAAGAGTCGATGCGGCTGGGTCGTCATAGATGTTATACAACTCGTTGTTGTACCGAATACGCCATTCAGTGCCTTCTCTTACTGGTCCCAAAATTCTTCGAAGAATTCGTCGTTCAAAAGCGTCTATTGATTTTTCAGACGCTTGGGTGAGAGTCCACGTTTTACTTGCATATAGTAGCACAGGTCTTATTATGGTCTTGTATATGCGAAGTTTGCTCAGCCTGTGCACTTTTTTCGATTTTAAAATCGGGAGAACCGAGAAATATGCCTTATTTGCTAGTGTGATCCGTTGATTTACTTCGTCCCGTTCGTTGCCGTCTCTTACAAGGTGTGATCCCAAGTATGAAAAATGATCCACATTCTCCAGGTTGTAGTCCCCCAAGGTCATATTTTGTCTAGTTGGCGCGTTTCTTCTTGTTTGGGTCATGAACTTGGTCTTATTCTCATTGACCCTTAGCCCGACATCCTTTGCTGCTGAGTCTAGACAGTGGAAGACTTCCTTTGCGTCCGGAACAGATTTGGCCATGATGTTTACGTCATCCGCGTACACCACTAGTTAAGTGGACTTGATTAGTAGGGTACTTCTATCAACGGGTACCTTTCTGATGACATATTCCAGGGCAGGGTTGAAGATCATGAGAGCGAGTCCATCTCCCTGCTTCAGGCCGGATTCTGTTCGGAAGCTTTGGGTTAGCTCGTTTTGTATCCTTACTGGGGATTCAGTGTCAGTCATGGTAATTTTTGTTAATCGGACGAGTTTTAATGAGATTCCAAAGTCGAGCATAATTTTATATAGTACATTACGATCTATACTATCGTATGCCTGTTTGAAGTCCACGAAGATCTGGTGCACGTCAATGTTATAGTCCCAGCATTTTTTTAGCACTTGTTTGACTGAGAATATTTGGTCTATAGTAGATCGTCCGGTTCTGAAACCACCTTACTATTTGCCGATAATACTTTCTGTATAAGGTCTTAATCGATTATGAATTACTTTCGTCAGTATTTTGTAGGACGTACACAACAGTGATATGCCTCTGTAATTTTCACATCGCAGTTTATCTCCTTTCTTGTAGATTGGACATATAATGCTCTGGCGCCAGTCGTCGGGTATTTTTTCTTCCATCCAAATTTTTGTCACGATTTTGTGTAGGAGATTGGCGAGGTATGGACCGCCTCCCTTTAGGAGCTCTGCTGGTATTGCACCAACTCCGGGTGATTTATGTATTTTTTGGTCGCGCAGGGCTGCTTCCACTTCTCCGATAGTGGGTACCGTAGTTGATGTCTGCTCATCCGATGGTGCGCTTGAGGCGAATAGTAACCCAAAATTTAAAACGTCTACGAGTGGCAGTAAGTGCAGCAGTAAGACATTGTAAAAACGAAAATATTGACACTGCACAAAAAATTAAGAATTTGCACAAGGATATAATGAATGGCCCTTGCCATGTATTTGGTGATCATTCCTTGTGTAAAGAGCGATCATATTTTTGTAAGAAGAAGGATTTGGAAAAAAATCACGTTCCTGGCCTTGAAAAATTCGGTTTGATGCCACATATTTTGAAGGCTGTATTTTATTTAGCACAACATTATACATATATAACATTCAAACCTGAAGCTAGCCTAAACGCGTTTCGTCCGCAACCACGAGGACTCATCAGTAGGCTTTTTGTTGGAACGTAAGACGTTGCATGTGGAATGCAATACCAGCTGTGGTGTTGCAGCCAACTTAGTGCCATACATTTGTATCCCATTCCACTCCACTCTATGACGTGAGTCAGTACAGACGTGTTTATAATAAAGTTGATTAAACGCTACAGCAATCTTTTACTTGTTTTGCCCAGCCTCTGTCCCAATAGGTTATGGGCCCAGACCCCTAATTAACGCTCAGAAGGGAAAACGATGGTTTTTATCGAGTTCGGGAGTGATTTAAAAAAAAAATAAAAGTTTACCCAATCGCGAGTGAAGCATACAATTTTTCAAAATGGCTACTTTCGGTGTTGCGAAAATTGAAACACTTTCAAAGTCGAATTACGATACATGGAAGATGCATATGGATGCTCTCCTTGTAAAGAACGACGCTTGGGAGTATGTGTGCGGTGCGAACACGAAACCGGAAATCGGTGCGGACGAAGCTTCGCGAAACGCGGTCGCGAACTGGGTACGACTCGATAAAAAAGCGAAATCGGACATTATTTTGTCAATAAGTGCGTCCGAGCTTAAAATAGTAAAAGGCTGTGAAACGTCACGGGACGTATGGTTAAAACTCGAGGCCATATACCAATCTCGCGGACCGGCACGAAAAGCAACGCTGCCTAAACAACTCATCATCCAACGTATGTGTGAGAGTGATGACGTGCGCGAGCATCTACGAACATTTTTCGACGCGGTGGACAAACTAAACGAAATGAGTGTGGAAATAAACGCGGATTTATTGGCGATTTTATTACTCTACAGTTTACCCACAAACTTCGAAAACTTTCGGTGTGCAATCGAAAGCCGAGACGAGTTACCGACCCCGGAGGTCTTGCGGGTTAAAATTATCGAAGAATACGATGCACGTAGAAATGGATGCGGCAACTCTACAAACGCGATGATGGTCCGGAAGCCAACAAATAAGAATTGGAAAGCGGCGAAAAGTTATGAACTGAAAAAGAATCGAAGTGAAACCGAAAATCAACCCCGCGAGTTTAAATTGAAGTGCTATCGGTGTCATAAAATCGGTCATAAAGCCGCGGAGTGCCGAACATACAGTGACGGTAGCCGTCAAGACGCGAAAAATGTCGAAGTCTTGCTTATGTTAACATCGGCTGATCATGTAACTGTCGCAAACAGTGCGAGTGATATTCAGCGACCAAAACACACCAATACTAACGGAGTTTGGTGCTTAGATAGTGGATGTTCATCGCATATAAGCAACCGACGGGAAAATTTTTCAAACGTCATTGAGGAAAATTTCGGAAGTTTAAACTTAGCGACTAACTCGACAACAGAAATAAAAGGTCGCGGAAAAGTGTCATTGCAAAGGTATGACAACGGGAAAATTAAAACTCTCGGTTTGTCGGACACATTGTATGTGCCGGATATACGTACGAACTTGATGTCTGTGGCAAAAATAACAGACAAAGGATATATCCAGGGTTACAACCAGAGAATAGCCGAAAAAATCAAGAGAAAAAAGCTTCTCAAAATATACGCCTTTAGCCTAAGGTAGAGGACGCCTTTCTTGACCATTAAATTCTTCTCGGTAATAAATTTGGAATGGGATGTGGCTATATAGAATTTACCTCAGCGATCCCACCAGCTGTCAAGGTGTTTCGGTTAGTAGGCAAGAATACACCTTCTGAAGAGTCTATGCCCTCCGATGACGAAACAGCTCCTTCGGACCTAGTCCAAAACAATCTTATGATGAACTGGCTTCTCCAGTGAAGTTTCTTTCCAAATTTGTCATATCCTCAGGGATAGCGGTTAGTCCACAGTCGGGGACTCCGTGTTGTAGTTTCACTCCACTGACACCGGAATGAATAACTAACTCCTAATCATAATAGCTTCTTTGGTAGCTTACCACGAAAAATCTAATAACAAAGGATATATTGTCACGTTTGACAAAAATACGGCGAAAATAAAAAATAAGAAAGGTGAAGTTGTTTTGGTTGCAAAACGCGAAAACGAATTATATTATGTTCGACTAAAAAATGGCCAGGAATGCAACGCCAGCGTAGAAAGGCAAACGACCAACAACGATAAATGTCAGATTTGGCACCGTCGCCTAGGACATTTGAACTTCAGGGATCTTACGAACGCCGTACGTAATGGAACATACGAAAATCTTGAGATCGGTAAACCGTTCGGAAATCTGGAATGCGACATTTGTACACGCGGAAAAATGGCTCGAACACCATTTCCACAAAAATCAATGCGTAGTACGGAAATATTGCAGTTGGTGCATACTGACGTGTGCGGACCAATGCGGACTGAATCAAGTGGCAAAGCTAAGTATTTTGTAACCTTTATAGATGATAGCTCAAGATGGTGTGAAGTACGGCTTATCAAAAATAAAAGCGATGTATTCAATGAGCTAGTGAAAGTAAAAACCTTACTTGAAAATGAAAAGGACAGAAAAATTCTATGCATACAGTCCGACAACGGTACGGAATATTTGAACAAACAGTCAAATGATTATTTGGATGCACACGGTATCAGGCGAAGACTTACGGTTGCCCACAACCCGGAGCAGCTGAACGTCGAAATAGAACCCTCGTTGAAACAGCAAGATGTCTGCTCATCCAGTCTGATCTGCCTCAGTCGTTTTGGGCAGAAGCATTATTAGCTACCAACTACTTACGGAACAGATGCCCATCAAAGTCGTTAGATGGTAGGACCCCCTATGAAGCATGACACGGTAAGAAACCGAATATACTGCATCTAGAAGAGTTTGGAAGCAGAGTTTATGTCCTGGATAGATCCGCCAACAAGGGCAAATTCGACGAAAAGGCGAAGGAAGGCGTGCTGCTTGGTTACTCTGAAATATCCAAAGGATACAGAGTGTGGATCCCGAAAGATAGAAAAGTGGAAATAGCTCGAGACATAAAGGTAATTCGAACTAATAAAAATTCCGACATTCGGGACAAGGTGATGCACCCGCCGATTATTCCAATTGAAGTACCTGAATTGGAAGAGAAGTCCGACGCAGAATATTTAGATAGAGATATTTTACTATTACCTCGGACACAAGATCGCCAGTCGGAGATTACGGATGAAAATCAACCAAATGAAGAAATTGTGGTTCCAAGTGATCCTCAGTGACAAAGAAGAGGCCCTGGAAGGCCTCGCAAAATACGAACCGGACAAAAAGGTCGTCCACGAAAAGAATTTAGTCTAGTGGATATAGCTGAAGAGGATGAGTCATCATTCCTAGTGGGAATTCCATTATCGCACGCAGTCTCAGAAAAAGATGCGGATGAATGGTACAGAGCTATGGCTACAGAGATGAAGAACATCAACGAAAACGATACCTGGGATTTCGTTGAACGCCAGGATCGGCATGCAGTAATAGGTAGCAGAATAGTTCTTAGAAATAAGTACCGAACAGATGGTACTTTAGACAAAAGAAAGGCGAGAATCGTAGCAAAAGGTTTTTCACAACGACCTGGAATAGACTACGATGAAATATTTTCACCCGTTGCCCGACTAGGTTCCATTCGAGTTGCAACAGCCTTGGCAGCAGAAAATGGAATGATTATCGAACAAATAGATATCACAGGAGCCTACTTAAACGGCATCCTGGAAGAGGAAATCTACATGGAAGTACCAGAACTAACAGAAGATATACTGGAGCTTATCATAAAAACGGAACGGCACGGAACTGTAATTCGTGAAAAGGCTGAGAATATGCTGAAGAAACTTCGCACTGGAAACAAGGTGTGTTTATTGAAGAAGGCACTATATGGACTACGCCAAGCCGGACCACAATGGTACAGTCGACTTGATCATGAATTGAAGGAAGTAGGAGCAAATCAATCCAAGAATGACCCTTGCGTGTACTTTCAGGGTCAAGGGGGAGATTTGGTCATCATCGTAATCTACGTAGATGATATATTGCTCCTATCGAAAAATACTTCGGAAATTTCACGGATCAAAAGTGCGCTCAGCGAGAAGTTCATCATCAAAGATCTTGGTAGCGTGAGATGTTGCCTTGGACTGGAATTCGTTCGAAATAAGAATGGTTACTCAATTCACCAGAAAGGATACGTCGAAGAACTTCTAAGCCGTTTCGGAATGAACAACTGTAAACCAGTTTCAACACCCATGGAGCCAAACCTGAAGCTGATGAAAGCAGAGAAAAAGCACAATTCGGGAGCCAAGACTCAGGAGGAATTGCCTTACCGCGAACTCATAGGTTCGCTTATGTATCTGGCCGTAGCAACAAGACCGGACATTGCACACACGGTTAGCTGGTTAAGTAGTTTTAACGACTGCTTCGACTCAACGCATTGGTCTGCAGCTAAGCGCGTGCTGCGCTACCTCAGAGGAACAGTGGAGCTTGGTATTACATACAAGCAATCAGGCCACTCTCTAACAGGATTTGTGGACGCTGACTGGGGAAATTGTATCAACGATAGAAAATCCTATACTGGATACGCATATATTCTTGCAAGTGGAGCAGTTACGTGGGAATCAAGAAAACAACGAACTGTCGCGCTTTCTTCTACCGAAGCAGAGTATATGGGAATCACCGAAGCCGTAAAGGAAGCTATCTACTTACGTCGGTTATTATTTGAGCTCGGTGCTGACAGAATAGCTCATGTCACATTATTTTGCGATAACGTAGGGGCGCAAAAACTGGTGGCGAACCCTGTGTTTCATGCACGTACGAAACACATCGACATCCGTCATCATTTCGTGCGAGATGCTGTGAAAGAGAATAACATACAACTGGAATACTTATCTACTGACAACATGACAGCAGATATCTTCACGAAAGGTCTACCGAAACCGAAGCATCAAAAATGTTCTAAAACGCTTGGACAGGAACTCATCGGTCCCCATACAACGAGGGGGAGTGTTGGAACGTAAGACGTTGCATGTGGAATGCAATACCAGCTGTAGTGTTGCAGCCAACTTAGTGCCATACATTTGTATCCCATTCCACACCACTCTATGACGTGAGTCAGTACAGACGTGTTTATAATAAAGTTGACTAAACGCTACAGCAATCTTTTACTTGTTTTGCCCAGCCTCTGTCCCAATACTTTTGATTATTTGAGTATATAGCTTTTTATTGATTTTGTTTTCATGTGTCAATGTAGAGACATAGACAAATCATGAAAACTATGCTAACTATGGTAAAAAATCCCGTATGGGAAATCCCCTACGATTTTTTTTTAGAACGAATGGAGCAAAAATTTTATTTCGATTGTATTCTTCCTGAAATTATTGATCCGAGACATACGAATGAAGATAAGGGATCCGAAATACATCACTGTAGCAATAGAAGAAAGAGAAACGAAAAAAAGGAAAATTGATCGAACGTAGCATCGGTAAGTGTTAAATGATTTTAAAATTAAAAACAAATTAACGAAGTACCTGAAAATATAAATTTTATTTTGCAGTTGTGCTAATAATTAAAATAAAATTAAAGCTTTAAAGCTTTAAAGCTTTTGCACTCAAACGACAACTATAGTATAGAATTGGAGAACTATGAAAAAAAAGGTAATTTTTACAGGGATTGGTGTATACTATACAGTGGGTATACGCTAAATTTCGACTAGTCCAAAAGCACATGCTATAAGATAAATAAAACTTTTAACATTTTTAATTTGCTTAATTCATTAAATTCTGACAATGGAATATATATATTGCTATACAGTATCGTTGCAAGTTTCACTGAAAAGAGTAATTCCCTAAATACCAAAATTCGCGTAATGCTATTTATTGGTGGAATAGTGAAAAATCTATCGGAAGCAGTTAATTTAGTTCTTCGCTTTCTCAAAAAATAAAGTATTGTGTAGTCACCGGAAGGATCTGCCAGACATTTTTCACAAAACGATTGTGTTCGAAATTTTCGATTATACTCGTGATATAAAGCCAATTTTCTCCGGTTTGTACCAATTTAAGTAAATTTATTCAAAAATCTTAATAATTCTTCCAATGGATGGATTGCAATTCAATTAACCGAAAATTACTGGTGAACTTGAGAAAACCATCTATCAGAGGAAATCTTTCAAACCCGTAAGAGGATTTCATAGAAAAATGCAGCAGGACTTTGAAATATTATCTTCTACTGTACTTCAAAATCTTAACGGTTCCTTGTCTATATGGAGAAACTTTTTGAAATCGATGTTAGAAAAAGCATAAAAATATAGGAGTACTGTATTATTTAATTTTAAAATCAAACATTCATTTGTACGAATATTATTTCAACTAGGGAAAATATTTCGAAATGCCCTTGCTTATCAACGATTGCATGCATGAACTTTCTGTTCACTAGATGACTGACACGCAGGGCAACCCTATCCTCAGGTCAAAATGGGCTATAGCCCTGGGCCGCAAGCCTTTTGGGGGATCAATTTTTATTGATGTTGTTTTAAAAAGTTTATAAAATACTGGCCACAAGAACGCAGAAATGGAAGACTGTTTCTCCGCTAGAGGTCTACTAAGCCTAACTCCAGCAAAATTATTAAGGCCATATATGGCACGGTTCTGGAGATATAAAAATAAATTTGTTTGAAATGGCTGTCCCCCACTTTTGCTCTCCACCTCTCCCCTAAATTTTTTTCAATAGATTCGAATTGTAATTCTATCTTCACAAATCAAATTTTATCTTTCTAAAATATTTGGTTCGGGAAATATTGTAGTCCAAAGTTTTCTACTTCACCCCACATTTCCCTCCTTCAAAATGTTAGTCCACGTCTGGGTTCCAAGTATCCCATAAAACAGCCACAAAGTTTCAATCGTCTGACATCAACCTTTCGGGAGATATGAATTTTAGAATATATCGATCTCAGCATTCGAACAATTCGGACGCATTGTCCTTCCTCCCATTCCAATACCATGCAACCAATCAATCAGTCAAAAAGAACAAACCTAGTAAAACAGTTTCCTCAATTCACATATCCGATTTTCAATGCAAATACCTAGTAAGGTCATGAAAATATTCGCCAACATCCTTGCCTCATGAAACCAATAAATTTCCCTGTTTCGAAAATGGGAAATATGTTGAATTTTAGCAATTCGCATGTCGCCAGAACTACGGCTCTGATTCAGTGCAGGCAATAGTTTCCGGTTAAATTTTAAAGATGCTCTGAATAAAATTTTCGAAAATAATTTTCAAAAGTCTGCAACAAAAATTGATGGCATTATGGAGCGAACTAGAAACCAAAGATAAAACCAATATATCACATCAAAAAGTTGATACCACAATTGAAATTGATTACACGCTTTTTTAGAAAAATTGGTACAATCGAAACGAAGTACAGAAACAAATCCGAAGGAATAAAATTGCCAAGTTCTGATACTGTAATATTTGCCGGCGCACTAGCCATCAAAATTTTATTTTCTTATACGAGGTGCACATTCTTTTTAGTAGCCCACGGGCGCCGAATATCTTAGGCCGGCCCTGCTGACAGGACACTCGACACATGACCTGACATTGCACGACGGTAAAGACGAAGCAACAAAGCATAAAGCCAAACCGATAATACTTCCCCCACTCATGCTTTTGTAGTTTTCGCTGATTCTGCCTTTGTCATATTCCCGCATGTAAAGGCGATGAACACAAAAGCCATTCAATTCATGACTGAAACGGCGAACAACGAAAATAAACGAACGAAAAACGATTTAAATTGATTTTTTCCCTCTCAAGAACGAAAAATCAAAATAGAATACAGAATTTTCACACCGAACTCATGGAGCCTTAAGCTACGATTTGGAAATTTTGTATGTGTTAATTTTCCAACATTTGGAGCTAAATGTATGATTATGAAAAAAACCCTATTAGTCCTTCGTTAAGATGCCATGCAAACATCTTTCAAAATGTCTTCATTAGTTTACGAAACTCACTTTAACCATTGTATTTATATCTTATAGTAGTATCACGAATAACTTCACCTTGGCTCAAAAGATGGCGTTGTATGTACCGATTTTGCGAGCTTTGTGCTGTTGCTTTTCACACATTATTCTTTCCCCGTCTCGTTTTTCTTTTCAACGTTCTTTGCGGGGTATAGAGCGAAGGAACGAGTGGGCTATGAATGAATTTCTTGCGTTAATTTTCTAGGGGGGGGAGGTGAAGAGCGGAGCGAACCCTCATTCCTCATAGATAGATTGCAAAACGTTCGCTCATTGACCGCGCACGAGGGATTTTCGACGGCAGAGCCTAGGAACGGTAGAGTGTTGCGATTATGTACATATGAACCGTTTATTTTGAAAGTGGAATAAGTCACTTTCGTTTTTAAATCGACATGCTTAAGGGTTTGCAAATTAACATGTTGACAAATATTCATGCCAACTTTCGGGAAAATTTACTTATATTTATTTACATATTTGTTAAAAGTGTGACGAATCAATTGCATCAATAGATTATCAGAAAGTTGCATCGTGTTGTATAAAACATCGTTACAATGTCACAACCTTTTTTTTTTAAAAAAGTGACTTATTCCACTTTCAAAACCAACGGCTCATACATATATGGATGTATATACAGTGCAACCCGCTTATAAAGTGCACTTTTATAACGTAATTTTGGTTATAAAGTACTTTTTTTCCCTATGCACAAATGTGAAAAGTTCTTGTATTTTTGTATGGATATAACGTACATATTGGTTATAACGTACTCTTTCTTATAGCACTTGAGTTCCTTATAACGTACAAAATATTAATTCGATCTGTTTACGATTGAATTGAAAAAAAATTTCAAGGATAATTTTCCTTATGTTTTACTTTATTATTTTTTAATAATAAAGTATTGTGATCGACCTGAAATTTCAAAAAAATTTGCTACCCTAAAATTTTGTATTTTCACGTTTTAGGACTAGACTAGTAGACTCCAAAAAGCAAACAAAAAAATTTCCATCTGTACGCCGGCCGTACGCCGCGCCGTACGCAAAATAGTTTGAAGGCGCGTACCTCCCAAAAAAAACCCGTTGAGGTATTACCATGAAATTTTTATCGCGGGTAGGTTGGGTGAACCTCAACGACTGGTATCTTTTGGGGTGGTGTGGGTATGAGGGGGGAGGAGAGGGGAGGAGAGTGGAGGGTTTTAGACGCTTACGCTAGGAGGATGAAACTGGGAATTTCTATAGAACTTCGATAGTGGACTCATTTGCAAAAAAAAATGTTGATATGGGTGAAGGAGTGTGGGAGTGGGAGGTAAATAATTTGTCCGAAACGCAAAAATGCTGAGATCGAGACACTCTAAAATCCATATCTCTTAAGCCGTTGATGGCACGAAATTCAAATTTAACATATATCTGTACCTATACTAGGAGAAAAGATAGAAAAGAAATTTTTGAGTACAGGGGTGGAGGTGAAAAATTTAAGATTACGATATCTCAAGAACCAATTGCTCTCGAAAAATGAAATTCGGTTTTTTAAGGGGGTGGTGGAACATGGAAGTGGGGGGGATAAGAAATTTTCAAAAAAATTACGTTTCATATCTCAAGAACAGTATAAGATAGATGCTCAAATTTAGAACCATATCAGAGAAAATAAAATTGTGGAGGTGGGTGTAGAGGGTGAGGGTGGGGGAGGGTGGAAAGGAAAAGGTTTCGATGTTTATATCTTAAGAACCTATAATGTTAAAAAGCTGAAACTCGGTATTTAGATAGAGCTATAGTAGTGGCATGGTGGAAAAATATAATTTTTTTAGGGTTAGTATGGTACGTGGGTGGGGGTGTGTTTCCTAACTATGGAACGGCTTATGCTAGAAAGTTGAAACTCGGTGTGTATATGTACAAATCAACTAGAAAAGTAATTTAGATAAAAAAAAAGATTCGAGTATCCAGTGGCGTTTGGAAGTGGGGGCAAAAGAAATGTTTAGTCAAAATTGAATGCATATATTTATTTTCACGACTTTCGTCATATATACTAGGTCTTCCAAAATATTGAATTCACTTTTATTCTACGGATTCTTCATATGAATACCTAGAAAGCGTTTTCAAGATTTTTTGAAAATTGACCCCCAAGGGGGTGTAAAGTGATTGTATACTTTTTCACCCCTAGACCACATCCCGGAGTATGACCCAATCACGGTATAGTACGCCCTATTCTAACCGCTTCCGAACTTTTCGTTAGGTTTTCAGTCACATAGTAACCTACACTGCATCTCAAAATTGAACGCGTTCCGAACTTCTGCCGGAAAAATAGTTAAGTTGCGCCCAGACAATTGGCAGATTTTTTATATTGCAACAGCGTCCTCCTTTAAAATAAGCCTTATTTCATTATTCTAGGATAAAAATTACAAGAGATATGAATTTTCAAAGAGGACTCGGACGAAAACTTTGCGAAAACGTACTAACATATTTATAACTAACATATGTAGGTTATAACGTTATATCGGTTATAACATTCTACTTGTTAAGGTCCCCACGAGGTACGTTATAACCGGGTTGCACTGTAGTTACATATATGCATACATTTATTAGGTAGTACACAATAATATTTATGTGCTGTATTATATAGTGATTACAAGGAGATGTCACAAGTTAACTTTTGAAATATCATTTTCCTGAAAAGTTCTTGCTTGACTCTCATAAGCCCGACCTTATTGCAAAATCAGGAGAAATGTGTTTCATGGATCAATTTATTGCCAACTAAGAGGTTGGGGTAAGATCTATGATCTAAAATCCTGTTGTCTCAAAATCCCGTTTCATAAAATCTTGTTGTCTTATTAAATCCAGTTTTTTACCCAGCTATGTAGAGTCGTGCTTAAGGAATGGGTTGTGTATTTTGGTCGAAGATATGTGATTCATTCAATTATTCGGTCGAAATTTGTAAGCAATCACACAGATTTTGACACTTAAGGTGTCATTCGAGTGATCGGGTCAAAATCCCGTGTTCCAAAATACCGCTTTAAGAAAAAAACCATTCCAAGATTCAATTTGGAAAACATCTTTTTTTAAAAAAATTTTATATCTCTGTTTGTATACGCTGAAGATGCGCAACGCACTTAAGATGATGTGTTTATTGTTTGAGTTTCACCTAAACTTTATTTGTTCATTCTTAGTTTGTACGCGACCTGTCCAATTTTAACACTTGGTGTGTCATTCTACTCGCCTCAGCTATGTACATATGTGTGTGAATAAAAAAACATATATGTGAAAAATTCAAAATAGTAGTAAAAATAAAAAAACTCCCAATTTTCTGGGCGAAACTTTTGTTATTTATCGGGTAAAAGTTCGGGAGCGTTCAAATTCGGTGTATATCACGAGTTGTTTCTAAAATAAAAGAAAAATTAAATAGATATTTTTAACTGATTAAACATTGCATATGCCCGCGTATGGTAGACTATTCGAATTTCGGAATATGTATTATGAACATACACTAAAAGCCAATGCAAGTTGCCTTATCAAACTTAAGAGATATGTATAACGAATTGTTACAACTTATACAAACCCATTCGATTTCATTTCCACTTGGCATGTGAATTTCGAAAGAATTGTGAAACAGGTTTTTAAACGATTTGATAAATAATGAAGACAACACGAGAAAGTAAAAACCAATTCAATCTCTTATCACTTTTAAAAGATATGTCGAAATTCATGAAAACGTGTTGAATCCTTTAGCATTTGAGCATTTGAGGTATTCAAATGAAGAATCCGAAGAATAAAAATTCACTATTTTGGAAGACCTAGTAGATATGACGAAAGTCGTGAAAATATATGCATTCAATTTTCACTGATCTTCTTAGGAAAAACACCACCCACCCCGTACCATACTACCGCTATTCAAAATGATCTTTTTTCCAACATGCCACTACTATAGCTCTAAAATAGATACCAAGTTTCAGCTTTGTATTATTATAGGTTCTCGAAATATAAAAATCAGAACTTTTACTTTTTCACCCTCCTTCACTCTCACCCTGTTACATGGAGAATTCAAAGATCGACAGATCGAAACATGAAATGCACGACATAACCGGTTTCGATTCGTTCTTGTTTCGATCCGATCTGCGTTTACATGCGATTTTAGAGGATTGAATCCAGATTCAATCCTCCATGAAAACGCGGTACTTGAGATATGAGACGTAATTTTTAGAAAAATGTTTATCCCTTCCACTTTCATGGTCCACCGTCCCCTTAAAAAATTTTACTTTCAGCATACTCTATTTATCAACCTTTACTCACAAACCAAATCTTATTTTTCTAGAGCAATTGGTTCGGGAGATATCGTAATCTAAAAATTTTCACCCCCACCTCCGAACGTCACTGTCCTACTCAAAAAATTTGATTCCTATTGAACCTACAGAGTACAGATATTCTTTAAGTTTCAATTTTGTGGCATTAACTGTTTAGGAGATATGGATTTTAGAATGTGTCGATCTCGACTTTTTTGCGTTTCGGACGAATTATTTTCCCACCCCCTCTCCACCCATATCGGCAATCTTCTGCAAATGAGTCCACTATCAAAGTCCAATACAAATTCCAAATTTCAGCTTCCTAGCATTAGCGGTTGCTGAGATCAAGAAACCAACATTTTCGGTCTAAAACGCTTCTCCCACTATCAAAATATGGTCACTTGAAGGAACCTACCCAATCTATTCATAAAAATTTCTTTTAAACGTTACGAACCAATTGTCGTACGGCGAGAAACCGTATGGCAAAACTCCGAATTGGGCAATCGTTCACACTGTATAAATCATACAGTCTGAACGATTACTCATTTCGAAGTTTTGCCGTACGGGTTCTTGCCATCTGGTGAAAACTGGACAGTGTAAAGCAGGCTACTTCTACGTTCTGAATCTGAACTGAGAAAAACACCGTCAACACAGCAGCACCAAGGGAGAAGGGAACCAAGAGAGCAGGTAGCAGCAGCAGGCACAGCTCGACCCAGGGACCTGTGCTCGAACGCGCGCACAGCAGCACAGCGACAGCAGAATCAAACCGCTCGAAAGATATAGGAAAGAGAGAAATGACCCAAATGAAATGAGTAACGAACAAGTATGAAGACGGAATCGGCAAAACACATGCAGCGCCTCTGGTGTAAGCAGGTGAAAACAGCAAAGTACGTCTGGTGATACTACTATAAGATATGAATACAATGCTATAACTCAAGTAATCTTTTAGCTACGAATTCGGAATTTTGTACAAATTAGTTTGGAATTAAGACGAAGATAAAGTTTACTAGTCAGCGAAATCCTATAGCTCCTTCTGGTAGCTGACATACAAAATATCCTTAAAACACTTGTTCAAAAATATTGGCCGATAACTTCATAAGGATATAAGCTACGACTTTGAAATCTTGTAGGTGTTAATTCTTCAATATTTGGTGCTAAGTGAATGATTATGAAGAAAATCCTATTAGTCCTTCGAGGGGCTGCCTTACAAATATCCTGTTAAGATATCTTCATTCAATTCACGAAACTCACTATAACTCAAGAAATCGTTTATCTATGAATTCAGAATTTTGTACAAGTTAGTTTTGAGTGTCAACAAAGTTCGAGTTTACTAGTTAGCCAAATCCTTTTACTCCTTCTGGTACCTTCCATACAAAAAATCTTTAAGACACGTGTTCAACAATATTTTCCGATAACTTTTGAACGCTTCAAGCTACGAAAGAAAGTTTGTACACATTAATTTTTGAATGGTTCCAAAGAAAAGGATGAGTATGTAAGTAATCGAGTGTGTTATTGCTCCACCTCCCATATGAAAGTCCTTAAAGATATGAAATTAAACACTGAATATTGTCTTTTAGTTTTTAGTAGCAATCTAATGGGACTCTTTAATGAAGGATATACAACACACACGTAATACTACTTTATCCCCAACTACAATATAAATCGGAGTTCTGTATCATCTAGAGTATTATACGATTGGCTTGCAGTGAAACGTGACTGCAGTATCTCTTAACATATAAGCTTAGTAGTAATTAGCCATAAGGCTGGCCGCACACTGAAAGAGCAAAAACAGTCAAAAATATTTTTGACTAATCAATAATATGTCGCTGTTTCAATAGCAATTCAATGATCAGAGCACACTAATTAGTGGTGTGCCTCCAAGGCACGAGTTTTATTCATTGGAAAAACTTCAGGTGAAATTACTTAACATTTATCATTTTCAGCTTCATAAGCCACGTAACATCAGTCTCCACCGTTGGCACTCAGAAATGAGGTGCCGTAGAACGCATCACCTAGTCCCAAATATCTTTTAGGACTAACCGAAGTGTTAAGACTAAACACAACATACAAAATCTGCCAACAGTCTGGGCGCAACTTTATTATTTTTCCGGCAGAAGTTCAGAACGCGTTCAATTCGGGGATGCGGTGTATGTTACTATGTGACTGAAAAACTAACAAAAAGTTCGGGAAGCGGTTAGAAAAGGGTGTAACATATGAATTAAATAATTGGGTCATATTCCGGAATGCAGTCTAGAGGCTAAAAAAAACAAAACTTAAAAACAGGTGAATATTAAACAAGCCTGGAGAAGTGAAAAGATATTCGATATCTGATCAGACATGGTGGAATTCATGAAAAAGTATACAACCAGTTTACACCCTCTTAGGGGTCGAATTTCAAAAAATCTTGAAAACACACTCTAGGTATTCATATGAAGAATCCGTAGAATAAAAAATCTGCCAACAATCTGGGCGTAACTTTATTATTTTTCCGGTAGAAGTTGGGAACGCGTTCAATTCTGAAATGCGGTGGAGGCTACTATGTGACCGAAAACCTATCAAAAAGAACTAGACCGTGGAAGTGAAAATCAGATTGGATCTGAGAGATATGGAATAATTTGTGAAAAAGTACACAATCACTTTACACCCCCTTAGGGGTCAATTATGGAGAATACATAGAATAAAATTAAATTCAATATTTGGGACGAGCTAGTATATATGACGAAAGTCGTGAAAAAATGTGCATTCTATTTTCACAGATAATTTTTTTTGCCCCCCTTCTGAACGCCAATACATATTTGAATTTTTTTTTAATCAAAATTGTTTTTCTAGTTGATTTACATATACACACCGAGTTTTAACATTGTAGCTTAAGCCGTTCCATATATAGGAAAAACACCCCCACTTGTACCACACTACCCTTAGGGGTCGAATTTCAAGCAACCTTGAAAACACTTTCTAGGTATTCATACGAAGAATCCGTAGAATAAAAATGAATTCAATATTTGAAAAGACCTAGTAGATATGACGAAAATCGGGAAAATATATGCCCCCCTTTCTGAACGCCAATGAATATTCAAATTTTTTTTTATCAGAATTACTTTTCTAGTTGATTTACATATACACACCGAGTTTCAACTTTCTAGCATGAACCGTTTAATAGTTAGGAAAAACACCCCCTACCCCGTAGCATACTACCCCTAAACAAAATTTTATTTTTCCAACATTCCGCTACTATAGCTCTATCTAAATACCAAGTTTAAGGCTTATATCATAAAAGGTTCTCAAGATATAAGCATCGGAACCTTTTCCTTTTCACCCTCCCCCACCCTCCCCCTCTACACCTACAACCCCAAATTTTTTTCCCTACTAGAGCTTAGTAAGCGCTACTTCTGGTAAAAATTCTAAGCATCTATCTTACACTGTTCTTGAGATATGAAATGTGTTTGATTTGAAAAATTCTCATCCCCTCCACTTTTATGCTCCACCTCCCACTTAAAAAATTTTACTTTGGTCAATCTTTATTTGTCGACCTTTATACCCAAACCGAATTTTATTTTTCTAGAGCAATTGGTTCGTGAGATATCGTAATCTAAAGTTTTTCACCCCCCACCCCCGTACGGCACTACCCCTACTCAAAATTTTTTTTCAATCCTTTCTCCTAGTATAGGTACAGATATTTGTTAAGTTTGAATTTCGTGCCATCAACGGTTTAGGAGATATGGATTTTAGAATGTGTCGATCTCGGAATTTTTGGGTTTCGGACAAATTATTTTCCCTCCACTCCCACACCCCTTCACCAATATCAACAATTTTTTTTTGCAAATGGGTCCACTATCGAAGTTCTATGGAAATTCTAAGTTTCAGCCTCCTAGCGTAAGCGGTTGCTGAGATCTAGAAACCAAAATTTTTCGTCTAAAACCCTCCCCTCTCCTCCCCCCTCACACCCGCACCGCCCTAAAAGATACCAGTCGTAGAGGTTCACCCAACCTACCCACCATAAAAGTTTCACGATAATACCTCAACGGGTTTGGGAGCTACGCGCTACGCGTTCAATATTTCGAAAGACCTAGTAGATATGACGAAAATCGTGAAAATATATGCATTTTGTATATACTGATATTTTTTTTTTTGCCCCCCTTCTGAACGCCAATGAATATTCGATTTTTTTTTTTATCAGAATTACTTTTCTAGTTAATTTACATATACGTACCGAGTTTCAACTTCTTAGCATAAGCCGTTCTAAAGTTAGGAAAAACACCCCCACCACCGTACCATACTACCTCTAAAAAAAAATTTTTTTTTCCACCATGCCACTACTATAGGTCTATCCAGTGCTGCCAGATTTGCAAACCTAAAAAATCGTACCATACTATAAAAAAAATCGTACCGAGGGAGATTTCATCGTACAATTCACTTTAATGTTAAATTTTATCAGTCAAACATGGAAGTGTTCTTTACACACAACATATTTAAGGGGAGAGAACCCTTTAGACGCATAGAAATGAGTCATTTTTCATGCATTTTTTTATGGCGATAAAATAATCGCATCATTTTAGGATTTTGACATGATATTATTACAACTTTCAAGTGTTGTTTTTTTTACAAAACAAAATGGCGTTTTTATAGGATATTGCTTTAGATGACTTTTGTATGACATCGAAAACTGCTCCATTTGTCATATTGATTCTATTGATCTAAAACTGAAAACTAAAATATTTTTGGAATACTAACAGATGAATGGAAAGGATATACCTAAACAATTATAAAAAAAATAAAACAAAAAAGGTATGAAGCTTTTCTCTCAAACGTTCATTTTTCGAATATTTTTGTTACAGTTTTTACCCCAAAAAAGTGGTTTATTTACGCGATATCCTCAAAATTTTAGGTATATCCTCCCGATATTTATATAGATAGAAACCTCCCATTTAACCAAATCGATCCATAACTTTTTGAGCTACAATGAGCAGTTTTTTAAGATCTAGTTGTGAGATAATCGCTTTTAAAGTTTCAATACGAGAAAACTATTAGTTTTAGTGACTTATCGAATTATCGATTGCAGGCGCAGATAAGAAACCTTCAACTTCTAGCTCACTCACACCGTCACTTATATTCCCCTCGCATATATCTGTGAATTCATTTCCTGGATAATATCCTTTCTTAGAACGTTTTCGAGCTATATTTATTACCTCGCGTTCTTTTAGGATAGTTTGGCAAAAACGTTTCATTATAATTTTTTATTTCGACATATGGTTGAAAAATCGTACATTTTGCGTACGATGAAGGGTTCTCATCGTACATCGTACATAAGGCTGAAAAATCGTACATGTACGATAAAAATCGTACGCCTGGTAGCACTGGGTCTATCTAAATACTAAGTTTTAGCTTCCTATCATAATAGATTCTTAAGATATAAGCATCGGAACTTTTTCTTTCTCACCCTTCCCTACCCTCACCCTCTACACCCACACCCCCAAACTTTTTTTCCTTACTAGGGTTCTATTAGGCCTACTTCTGGTAAAAATTTGAAGCATTCACCTTACACTGTTATTGAGATATGAAACGTGTTATTTTTGAAGAATTCTTATCCTCTTTACTAACTTACTCCCCCGCCCCCTTCAAAGATTTTACTTTGAGCAATCTAAATTTATCAAGCTTTATATCCAAACCGAATTTTGTTTTTCTGGTGCTACTGGTTTGGGAGATAACGTAATGTTAAGTATTTCAACCTCCACCCCCGTACGCCACTACTCCCACCCAAAAATTTTATTTCAATCTACTTTCCTAGTATAACTACAGATATTTGTTAAGTTTTAATTGCTTACTATTAACGGTTTAGGAGATATGGATTTTAGAATGTGTCGATCTCGATTTTTTTGCGTTTCGGACGCATTGCTTCCCCCTCCACTCCCACACCCCTTCACCCATATCATCAATTTTTTTTGCATATGGGTCAACTATCAAAGCTTTATAGAAATTCAAAGTTTCAGTCTCCTAACATAAGCGGTTGCTGAGATCTAAAAACCAAGATTTTTCGTCTAAAATGCTTCCCCCACCTTCCCCCTCACACCCCCACCCCTGAAAATAATGTCAATTCCAGGGGTCTACCCAGTCTATTCCTATAAAAAATTTTAATTTAATAGCTCCACTGGTTTGAGAGCTACGAGCCTTCAAAGGATTTTGGCGGTCGACGTACGGCGTGCGGCGGACAGACGGAGTGAAAATTTTTATTGCTTTTACTGTTATTTATAATACAGTATTGTTATCGATTTTTAAAAAAAAAAAATTTGCTGCCCTCAAAAGTTTTTTTTCCAACGTTTCATGACTAGTAGACGCGAAAAAAGCAATAAAAATTTTCACTCCGTCTGTACGCCGTACGTTGACCGCCCCACGCCACAAGCAAAATTCTTTGAAGGCTCGTAGTTCTCAAACCAGTGGACCTATTAAATTAAAATTTTTTCTAAGAATAGACTTGGTGGACCCCTTGAATTGACATTATTTTCTGGGAAGGAGTTGTAAGGGGGAAGGCGGGGTAAGTGTTTTAGACGAAAAATGTAGGTTTCTAGATCTCAGGAACCGCTTGTGTTAGGAGGCTGAAACTTAGAATTTCTATAGAGCTTTGATAATGGACCCATTTGCAAAAAAAAACAGATATGGGTGAAGGGGTGTGGGAGTGGAGGGGGAAATAATGCGTCCGAAACGCAAAAATGCCGAGATCGACAAATTCTAAAATCCATATCTCCTAAACCATTAATAGCAAGCAATTTAAACTTAACAAATATATGTAGTTATACTAGGAGAGTAGATTGAAACAAAATTTTTGGGTGGGGGTAGTGGCGTACGGAAGTGGAGGGTGAAAAACTTTAGATTACGGTATCTCACAAACTATATATTGATGATTTGTGCACGTTGCTCAACGCTATCACCCTCCATGGTGATTTGCCATTCACTACTGAACAATCCACAACAATTCGAAGGATGTTGTTTTAACATCATGGCCGCTATAAACTAACAAATTTTGAGCGTTCCTATTGGAACACCCTATAGGATAGTCAGAATCATCAATAGAATATTTCGTAGGCATTATGTCAATATCTCGCATATCGCTTGAGGTACGTGTTCTCCTTATCTGATCGGGATAAACCTTAAAAATACTTTTTTTTACAGTTATTGGAAACATTCTGGGGTGCCTTGAAAAAATTCAAGAACTTTAAGTAGGTGCTTTCCTTTCCGAAATTCACATTGCAAGAAAAACATGCGAATCTGGCATTCAATCGATATTGGGATAAGAAATTATGCAAGCTGAAACATGCTGTGCGTAATTTCCATCATTCTCCTATATGGATAGCGTAATTCTGTTGAATTCACATGTCGTCCGAATCACGTTAATCTAATTTGGATGACAGAAACACACGCAATGTCTCAAGGTATCGATTGTTTAGTGTTCGTAGCATCAACGCGGCACTTTTATTTTATTATTTAAAAATACAGTAGGTACCTATTTAAAATGTAAAGGCTCGCTCAGTACAGGTAATTCTGTTAGTATACCGGAATGGCGAAGAGGGAAAATATTTGAAAGGGAAGCCGTTGCAAAACATTAACATCCCTGCAAGAAAATTATATATGCATATGTATATGCAGGCGCGAACGCAGGGGGTGGTTTTGGGGGTTCAACCCCCCCCCCCCCCCCAAATGATGAAGTTACATACGCAAAACTAAATGTAACTTGCACTCAACGAGCAAATTTGTATTAAACCCCCCCCCCCCCCCCCCCCGAAATAATTATTTGTCTGAAAACCCCCCCCTCGCCCCCGAAATATTTTTCTGCGTTCGCGCCTGTACATATGTATGTAAGTCCACCGGAGCTCCACCGTAGCATTACCCGGTAATCTTTCAGTTAAAACGTATAGACCACGGGATAAAAATTAGCTTACATATGTATAGGTATACTTCGTATCGGTGTACGTACATACGTGTGATTCGCTACCTCTATCTCTATCTCTTTCACTTCTAGTTAGCGGTACCCGGTAGCTACCCGGTAAATTAACCCAATGCGATACTTTAAATTACAAGGCGAGGCCAGTACGATTTAACGGGTAAATTACAGGGTAAATACAGTAATACTACCCTATAGTTGCATACTCTGCGGAAAACGATACCACCATTCTTGCGACGCAGAAAAACAAGTAGAAGTTTTGGGAAGTCGAATGGCGCGTGCTACAAATTTTTATTGCATATGTAATAAACACTAGCAGCACGTGCCATACCTGCAAGAAAGCGCAACCCGAGCTGCAGGTTGGCCTGATGTGATGATTGCATAATTTTAAAAAAAATGTAATGAAGCATCTCCCAGGTTTAAAGGTTCAAATTCGAATAGAGCAGGTCGCAGTCGTTTATCATTTCAAGCGTGCTTTGACAGTTCCACGAGTATACATATAAAGAATATTTATTTCAACCGCTAGAAGAAATTTCTAATACAAGACAAACTCTGGTGTCACTGTATGGAATCTTCTAAATGTGTACGTACTTTCGAGTAGCGCTTTCTTGCAGGGATATGCGTCGATATGCGTTGTATCCAATGTGATATGATTTTATTCAGTTTCAGTGTCACTGGTTTCACAAACAACCAAATTAGTAAATGAAAATTAACTGAAATATCGAACTGTATCTAAATTTAAGACATAAATATATCTATCTATCAAGTATATAACAACTTTTCCAACAACTACACACTACAACATTTTTTTTTACTTAAATCAACAGTACATGTTGTAAAATATTCAGCGCAATGAACTAGCACCATTGTGCATTCAATTTTCGCACTAAATCTACGCATCCAGCACTATTGTTAAGTTTTTCAAAAATTATAATTCACCACAGGTATAGTTCTAAATCAACCTCAATTTTCAACCAAACTAAAATATCAACCAGAAAAAAAAGTAACGAGAAAAAAAGTGACAACGAGAAAAAAATCTGCCAACAGTCGCAACTTTACTATTTTTCCGGTAGAAGTTCGGAACGCGTTCAAATCTAAGCTGCGGTTTAGGTTACTATGTGACTGAAAACCTAACAAAAAGTTCGAGAAGCGGTTAGGAAAGGGTCGCGCTGCCGCAAATAACATTTCAATTACAAAGTTGAGTCATATGGTATTCCGGGAAGGAAAAAACACGAAAATAGGTAATTGTTAAACAAGACCGTGGAAGTGAAAAGCTATTCGATAACTGAGAGATATTGTAGAATACATAAAAAAGTATACAACCTCTTTACACCCCCTTAGGGATCGAATTTAAAAAAATCTTAAAGAGGCTTTTTAGGTATTCAATCCGTAGAATAAAAACGAATTCACTATTTGGGAAGACCTAGTAGATATGGCGAAAATCGTAAAGCATTCCATTTTCACAGATAATTTTTTTGTTCTTTTCCGAACCATGGATATTCGAATTTTTACACACCAAGTTTCAACTTTCTAGCATAAGCCGTTCTGTAGTTAGAAAAAACACCCTCTACCCCCGTACCTACTTACCCTATAAAAATTTTTCCAACATTCTACTACTATAGTTCATCTAAATACTAAGTTCAAGTTTTACATAGAGAGATATAAACATCAGAATTTTTTCCTTTTAACCCTCCTCCAGCCTCACCTTCTACATCCACACCCCAAAATCTTTTTCTCTACTAGGGTTGTATTCGGCCTATTTCTAGTAAAAATTCTAGGCATCTAGCTTGAGATATGAGAGGTGATTTTTTTTTTAAAAAATTCTTATGCCCTCCACTTCAAAATTTTATTTTGAGCAATATTTATCTGTCAACCGAATTTTATTTTTCCTGTGCAATTGGTTCGTGAGATATCGTAATCTAAAGTTTTTCACCCCCTCACCCCTTTAGCCAATGACCCTACTCAAAAATTTGTTTTCAATCTTCTCTCGTAAAACTACAACTGAACGAATAGATTGGCCATATGACCTAATAAAATGTCTAGTACCACCTAAAAAAAATGATGATGACATTTTCAGCCTACTAATGTGTTTAGGTAGAGAAACCAATTATAGTAATTGGTTATTTCACCAAATGAAAAAGTAGAAAATTTAACGAAATATGAAGTTAGATTTCCGTTTGTGCAGTAGGTGAAATACCGTTTTATTTAGCTGAATTGAAATGAAAGTCAACTATTACATTCGTAATTTTAAGTAGGATTTTCACCTAATTTATTTCGAAAGTTTAGCCAATGCTGATTCGGTAGCTTACCTAATTTCCTTTTTGGTCTCTTATGAATTGCACAATTTAATAAAAAAATAAGAGCAGCATTTAAATAATATTCTCTTCTTTGGTAAATACATAGTAAGTAAACATAATAAGTAATACATTTTTAATAAAATAATATATTCATAATTTTGATGTTACATTTTATTATTAATATTTTATTTTAATCACTAAGTTCTTATTTGGTAATGTAATCAAGTGAACTGGTGGGTATTTAATATCAAACGTTTCAATTATAGCCAAAAGTTTATTCTTTTGCCTGCATACATTAAAACAAAAGTAATGATTGTCAAAATTGTTTACAAGTAATTCTGTCTGATCGGAATTACATCATTTATTTTAAACAGCGTGTTTTCAATCGAAAGCTTATCAATGCAACTAACTTTGTTAAGGTTACCACACACTGACGCGATCTATTCGCTGACGCTGCGATTATTTTGCAGCCGTACATTCGCCTTCATTTATTTACATGGTAACTAATGAGAATGACCGCATCGCTGCAAAATAATCGCAAATAATCGCAGCGTCAGCGAATAAATCGCGTCAGTGTGTGGGAACCTTAAAGTTACACGGATTAACAGAATGGATTTTTTCACTTAAATCAAAAACTTTCACAGATTCAGTACTACTTTTTATACTCTTAGATGAAATCATACAGAGTATTATAAGTTTAATCCAGCCCGAAAAGTTTGTAACGCATAGAACCGAGCCTCGGACGAAAAAAAGTTATATAATATTTTATGTTTATTTTGGGCCAAAACCCGCAAATCGGTTTGCTGTCCGTCCGTCCGTCTGTCCGTCTGTCCGTCTGTCCGTCTGTCCGTCTGTCCGTCTGTCCGTCTGTCCGTCTGTCCGTCTGTCCGTCTGTCCGTCTGTCCGTCTGTCCGTCTGTCCGTCTGTCCGTCTGTCCATCTGTCCGTCTGTCAGTCTGTCCGTCTGTCCGTCTGTCCGCCTGTCCGCCTGTCCATCTGTCCATCTGTCCGTCTGTCTGTCTGTCCGTCTGTCCGTCTGTCCGTCTGTCCGTCTGTCCGTCAGTCCGTCTGTCCGTCAGTCCGTCTGTCCGTCTGTCCGTCTGTCCGCCTGTCCGTCTGTCCGTCTGTCCGTCTGTCCGCCTGTCCGTCTGTCCGTCTGTCCGTCTGTCCGTCTGTCCATCTGTCCGTCTGTCCGTCTGTCCGTCTGTCTGTCTGTCCGTTTGTCAGTCTGTCCGTCCGTCCGTTTGCACGATAACTCAAGAACGCGTTGACCTTGAAAGTTTAAATTTTGTCACAACTTGTAAAATGGAAAAGATAAGGCTAAGTTCGTTAATGGGCGATATCCTTCTACTCCTTCGGGTACCTCCCATACAAGAGTCCTTAAAACACGTTTTCACAATTATTGCTCGAATGCTTCAAGTTAGGAACTTGCAATTTTGCATACTTAAGCTTTACAATGCTTGAAGCGAAAGTTCAGAATATGATACAAATCCTAGAGAAGTCCTTCAAAAATGTATGCAAGTTATAGAATCTACTATACTACTATATGTTACAGGAATTAGTTTTATATCAAAAGCAAGACTGAGTTCTCCTTCGGGTAGCTGTCATACAAAAGTCCTTAAGACACGTCTTCACTAATATTAGTTGGCGCCATCAACTCCTTCGAGTAGCTGTCGTACAAAAGTCCTTAAGACACGTGTTCACTAATATTGAACGATAACTTTAAAACGCTTTACGTTTCTACTTTGAAATTTTGTATACGTTGATTTTATAATAGTCGCAGCTTAAACTATTAATATGAAAATTATCCCATAAGTCCTTCATACAAAAATTCTGTAAAATGTCCTAACTTACTTTATGGAACTCACTATAAATCAAAAAATCGAGTAGCCACTATACATACAATAGTTTCTACCTGTAAGTAAATGGTCATGTAATAATTGCTTGTGCACTCCTCATTCTCTTGATATATTTTCAACTAAAATATAAATAGAAGTTCAGTATTTCATCTAGAGTATCATACGATTGGCTTGGAGCTGATCGTGACTGCGTTATGTTTTCTTTTGGATTCATTTTGCCATAAAGTTGAGATGCAAAATTCAGTTGCAATTTAGTTGCTAGGCTCAAGTTAATATTTTTTCTGGATGTTATAGCTGTAGCATATGTTTTTAATAAGTTTTCTTTTAACTGTCGGGTAGTGCAAAACGAAGTGGTGTTTTGGTAAAAGGGCGTGCTAAGAAATCTCAAATACATTTCATTATGATGGGGGATGATTGCTAGTAATTCAGAGATTTGGTCATCATTAAATGAAGGCGATAAACTTAAATCAACTATTTTACTTTATTATTTTAATATTACTTTATTATTTTAATAATTAAGTATTGTGATTGATTTTTTAAAAAAAAAAATTTGCTACCCTCAAAATTTTTATTTTCACGTTTCATAACTAGTAGACGCGAAAAAAGCAATAAAAATTTTCAGTCCGTCTGTCCGCCGTACGCCGTACGCAAGATCGTTTGGAGGCTCGTAGCTGCCAAACGATTTGAGATATTAAATTGAAATTTTTTTTACGAATAGACGGGGTAGGCTCCTTGAAGTGACCAAATTTTTAGGGGTGTGAGGGGGAAGGAGGGGGATGTGTTTCGACCGAAAATTTTGGTTTCTAGATCTCAGTAACCCCTAATGATAGGAAGCTGAAACTTGGAATTTCTATAGAGCTCTGATAGTAGACCCATTTGCAGAAAAATTGTCAATATTGATCAAGGGGTGTGGGAGTGGGGGGGAATTGTAATGCGTCCGAAACCCAAAAAAGGCGAGACGGACACATTCTAAAATTCATATCTCCTAATGGCTCCGTTAATGGCACACCATTCAAACTTAACAAATATTTGTAGTTATACTAGGAAAACAGAATGAAGAACAATTTTGGGTTTAGGAAGTTGTGTATGGGGGTGGGGGGTGAAAAACTTTAGATTACGATATCTCATGAACCAATTGCTCTAGAAAAATAAAATTCGGTATGGGTATAAAGGTCAACAAATAAAGATTGATCAAAGTAAAATTTTTTGACTGGGAGGTGGAGCATAGAAGTGGAGGGGATGAGAATTTTTCAAATCAAACACATTACATATCTCAAGAACAGTGTAAGATAGATGCTTAGAATTTTTACCAGAAGTAGCGCTAACTAAGCTTTAGTAGGGAAAAAAAATTTGGGGTTGTGGATGTAGAGGGGGAGGGCGGGGGAGGGTGAAAAGGAAAAAGTTCCGATGCTTATATCTTAAGAACCTGTAATGATATAAGCCTTTAACTTGGTATTTAGATAGAACTATAGTAGCGAAATGTTGGAAAAATTAAATTTTTTTTAGGGGTAGTATGCTACGGGGGTAGGGGGTGTTTTTCCTAACTATTAAACGGTTCATGCTAGAAAGTTGAAACTCGGTGTGTATATGTAAATCAACTAGAAAAGTAATTGTGATAAAAAAAAATTTGAATATTCATTGGCGTTCAGAAAGGGGGGCAAAAGAAATTATTTGTAAATATAAGAAATATAAAATGCATATATTTTCCCGATTTTCGTCATATCTACTAGGTCTTTCCAAATATTGAATTCATTTTTATTCTACGGATTCTTCGTATGAATTCCTAGAAAGTGTTTTCAAGGCTTTTTGAAATTCGACCCCTAAGGGTAGTGTGGTACAAGTGGGGGGTGTTTTTCCTATATACAGAACGGCTTAAGCTACAATGTTGAAACTCGGTATGTATATGTAAATCAACTAGAAAAACAATTTTGATTAAAAAAAAATTCAAATATGTATTGGCGTTCAGAAGGGGGGCAAAAAAAACTATCTGTGAAAATAGAATGCATATTTTTTCACGATTTTCGTCATATATACTAGCTCGTCCCAAATATTGAATATTATTTTATTCTACGGATTCTTCGTATGAATACCTAGAAAGTGTTTTCAAGGTTTTTTGAAATTCGACCCCTAGGGGTAGTGTGGTACAAGTGGGGGGTGTTTTTTCTATATATAGAACGGCTTAAGCTACAATGTTGAAACTCGGTATGTATATGTAAATCAACTAGAAAAACAATTTTAATTAAAAAAAAATTCAAATATGTATTGGCGTTCAGAAGGGGGGCAAAAAAAATTATCTGTGAAAATAGAATGCATATTTTTCCACGATTTTCGTCATATATACTAGCTCGTCCCAAATATTGAATTTAATTTTATTCTACGGATTCTTCGTATGAATACCTAGAAAGTGTTTACAAGGTTTTTTGAAATTCGACCCCTAGGGGTAGTGTGGTACAAGTGGGGGGTGTTTTTCCTATATATAGAACGGCTTAAGCTTCAATGTTGAAACACGGTGTGTATATCAAAATCAACTAGAAAAATAATTTTGAATAAAAAAAGCGAATATCTATTGGCGTTCAGAAGGGGGGCAAAAAAAATATCTGTGAAAGTAGAATGCATATTTTCCCACGATTTTCGACATATCTACTACCTCGTCCCAAATATTGAATTTAATTTTATTCCATGTATTCTCCATAATTGACCCCTAAGGGGGTGTAAAGTGATTGTGTACTTTTTCATAAATTATTCCATATCTCTCAGATCCAATCAGATTTTCACTTCCACGATCTTGTTCTTGTTGATAGGTTTTCAGTCACATAGTAGCCTCCACCGCATTTCAGAATTGAACGCGTTCCCAACTTCTACCGGAAAAATAATAAAGTTACGCCCAGATTGTTGGCAGATTTTTTATTAGTAATATCAACATTTTTTAAATTGCCTCTGGTGATCGTATACCATTTTCTTCCAACTCTTTTATTTCAGAACAAAGGCGTCCGTAGTTTAACTGACTACCATATTGAAGGCTTGATGACTTCGTCCAACAACAAACAAATATATTTTCAAGTTTCGATAAGCTACCTGGAGGCAATAACGGGAATGTTAAATAAAACGCTGAAATTTTTCTACGTTATACCCTAGATACACTGCTTGTATACAAATCATGATATCGTCAATATCACCAGTGTGCCACCCAATAAAGCGCACATAGTACGTCAATGAGCTGATATTAACGTACATAGTATCCAAAGTCTTTCCTGGTTTACAAATTCGATAATTCGAGCTGATATAGCCTACTTTTAACTGCCATCAGCGCCATCTGTTACTAAAATCAACTGAAATTTGAATGAATGACAGTTGCGGATTTTGATATTCTTCCAAAATGTAAATTTTTTTTAAAGTTTTTAAACTTTTTTGTGTGGTGTAATGGTCCACTTTGTACATATCTTTAATAGCAATGAAAGTGCTTTTCGCCGGAACATCATAGGCACGAATATCTAGCAGTCGAAGCTACGATTGATAGACACTTGAAATTTTGTCTTTGCTAAATGTCAACAAAAAACCATGTATGGGCTGTGTATCATGGGTACCTTGTATCTCATATCATGATTTCAATAACATGATTTGTATACAAGCAGTGTATCTAGGGTATTACTCTTAGTACCTAATTATTTATCTCAACATCATCCTGATCCTGATATAAAATATATGGAAAACAACTTTTCCTTTTAAACTTTTTACCTTTTTTTCCAAACTGTTCCGTGACAAATACTAGTTATATCTGTTCCTGTTTCTACCTGATTAACACGTTCCAGCATCGAATTTAAAACATAAGGTATTTGAAAATATCTTCTTAAGTTTTCTTTTATTGTTAACAATATTCCTTTCGTTGTATTCGTTGATACATTTTGAATTGTTGTATAATCGTATCAAATCTGCCGGTTCAGTATATATATCCAGTTCAGTTAAAAACTTTTTTAGTTTACATTCTGATTTTAAATTTTCAAAATAATTACTAAAATCGTTTAATTTTGATAGTAATATTTGACATAAATTTAGTTCGTGTCTTCCAGCTACCTCCTGTTGCATAAATTCTATTATTGGATCAAGAATCATAGATTTAAGTGCAATAACAATCTCTGACGCTACTACTCTAGGAAGGGACATTTTTCCTTATAAGTTTAATAAGAAGCCTAATACGTCGATATTTTCTAGACTATTTGCCCTATCAAATTCTGAAGTTTCATTCTCAGCGTTCCCTGCATTGTTTGAGTTCAAGGCATTGCAGTCAGAATAAAGATCACTAACTTCATCACAATTTAAGACATTATAAGTTTCAACACCTAAATCGATTTTAAAATTGGACAAGTCTTCTGATTTTTTATTTGTCGACTCTGAAAATGTATCGTTGTGTTGTTTCATTATGTGTCGTTTTAAGGCGTAGATCGATTGAAATGACTGTTGACAAATGGTACATTTGAAAGTTGAAGAGGCATTTAATTTGTGTTTAAGCTTTAAGTGATGTACCTATGTAAATATTGATTTCATTGTTAAGCATTTTTGCAAAGAAAACATGAATGAAGCTTACGTTTTTCCATAATTCAAATATTTAGTCTTAATATATTATTTAATTTTCTAAAGAGGACGAAGATCACATTCATTTAAGTTTCTGTTTATGTTAGTATAGTATAGCTATAGTTAGTATTTATGTAAATATTAGTATATGAAACTTATTTTTTCGATTACCTTCACTTGAGAGAAGATAAAAGCGTTGCCAATGCAGGAGATTTAGTTCCGGATACTGGTAATTCAAAGAAATATGCTTTAACGAAGTTCCATACCTGTCGACACTGCCGATCGTACTCCAAATTTTAGACCTGATATAGTTGAAACGTTACCGACAGGGCTCTTAAAAATGTTTTAGCTTCATAGAGAATATCATTAAAATATACATAGAAACTATGGAGTTGTTCAACGTTGTCTCCTACAACAATTATTGATGGCTGTAACGTTAGCTTCTTTGATAAATATTCCTCCTTCTTTATGTTGATGGCGGTTTCTATGAAGGAAGCTTTTGTGCTAAAAAAAAATATGGAAAAAAATAAGAATATAAAATAATAACAAGTTATATATTCTTACCGCAACATGAACTACAAATGGAGACTGGGCATCATGACTTGATGGCTTCCATTGCTTTAAATAGCCTTTAATCTTAATGATTTGCGGTTTCAATATAGCACTCAATAAAATTGTTAAAAAAAAATTTCTGGAGTCTGTAAATGATTTCATTTAGATAATTTTTTTTAATGTTAATTGTCACTTACTTTCGTTGATATTTTTATTTAGTAAAGTGCAAAAACTTTTATTTTTCCCGTCTTTGATTTTCCTTTTATAAATTTCAGTAATATCCCGTTCAAAAGTAGCCCATTTGGTAAATAGCAAAAGATTTTTTGAGGGATATATTTTCTCAAAATCAAGTTCTATCTATTGTATAAAATTTTTGCACAGAAAGTTGTGATAGTAAAAAGATAAAATTTAATTTATTTAAGTAGTTGCAATTTTACTTTATTATTAAATTTAATAAAGTATTGCTTAATAATAAAGTATTGCTATCGGTTTTTTTTGAAAAAAAATTTGCTACCCTGAAATTTTTTTTACACGTTTTATTACTTATAAACACCAAAAAAGCAAAAAAAAATTTCAGTCCGTCTGTGCTCTGTACGCCGTACGCAAACTCATTCGAGGAATTATAGTTCCCAAACCCTATGAGCTATTAAATTGATTTTTTTTTATGAATAGACATGGTAGACCCCTTGAAGCTAGAATTTTTCGCGGGATAAGGGTGTGAGGGGGAAGGTGGGGGAATCGTTTTAGACGAAAAATTTTGGTTTCTAGATCTCATCAACCACTTATGGTAGGAGACTGAAACTTAGAATTTCTATAAAGTTTTGATAGTGGACCCATTTGCAAAAAATTGATGATATGGGTGAAGGGGTGTGGGAGTGGAAGGGGAAATAATGCGTCCGAAACGCAAAAAAGTGGAGATCGTCACTTTCTAAAATCCATATCTCCTAAACCGTTAAAGGCAAGTAATTAAAACTTAACAAATAGCTGTTGTTATACTAGGAGAGTAGATTGAAATAAAAATTTTGGGTGTGGGTATAGCCGTACGGGGGTGGGGGGGGGTGAAAAACGTTAGATTACGATATCTCACAAACCAATTGCAAATAACACGTTTTATATCTCAATAACAGTGCCAGATAGAATAGAATCTTAGTACGGAAAAAAATTTTGGAGGTGGGGGTGTAGAGGGTGAGGGTGGGGAAAGGTGAGAAGGAAAAAGCTACGATGTTTATATCTTAAGAACCTATAATGATAGAAAGCTGAAACTTGGTATTTCGATAGAGCTATAGTAGTGACATGGTGGAAAAATAAATTTTTTTTAGGGGTAGTATGGTACGGGGGTAGGAAGTATATTTCCTAACTTTTGAACGGCTTATGCTAGAAAGTTGAAACTCAGTACGTATATGTAAATCAACAAGAAAAGTAATTATCATAAAAAAAAATTCGAATATTCATTGGCGTTCGGAAGGGGAGGCAAAAAAAATAACACTAAAAATAAAATGCATATATTTTCACTATTTTCGTCATATCTACTAGGTCTTTCAAAATATTGAATTCATTTTTATTCTACGGATTCTTCATATGAATACCTAGAGTGTGTTTTCAAGATTTTTTGAAATGCGACCCCTAAGGAAGTGTAAAGTGGTTGTATACTTTTTCATAATTTCCACCGTATCTCTCAGGTCTGATTGGATATCGAATATCTTTTCACTTCCACGGGCATGTTTAATAGTCACCTATTTTTATGTTTTGTCTTTTTCAACCTCTAGACCGCATCCCGGCATATGACCCAATTATATTCTTCATATGTTACACTCTATTCTAACCGCTTCTCAAACTTTTTGTTAGGTTTTCAGTCACATAGTAACATACACCGCATCCCCGAATTAAATACGTTCCGAATTCCTGCCGGAAAAATAATAAAGCTGCGCCCAGACTATTGGCAGATTGTTTTGTTTTAATATGGGCCACTTCTCAAATAAATCCTTGGAGTTTCCACCTTTTATTATATACTGCCTACGTTGCTGGAAAGTTATACTCCACTTCTCGATAACCAGAGATTCAGGAGTAATGTTATTTTTCACTGTTGAGCCAAGAATCTATCGTCCCTGTCGTGATGGATACTGTATTGGTAGTTGCAGTGATTAACTTGAAAAAAATTTTTTTTTTATTAATTTCACTTGTCTTAGGTACCTTATACACTATTTGCACTATTTACATTTTTCTGTTGCCACTCTAATAACTTTGTCCGAAACAATATCCTCAATCCGAACTGTTTTGCAGGTATAAGCACATTAATATCATCCACAGTTAGATTTTTAAAACTTCCAAATTTATTCTTTTTCCTTGAAAAAACACATTTTATATTTGAGTAATTATACTCTAGAGTCTAGATGAACATATAGAGTATTATAAGTTTAATCCAGCCCGAAAAGCTTGTAGCGCATAGAACCGAGCCTCGGACGAAAAAATTGTATATATTGTTTTGTGTTTATTTTTGGCCAAAGCCCCCAAATCCGTTTGCTCTCCGTCCGTCCGTCCATCCGTTTGCACGATAACTCAAGAACGCGTTGACCTAGGAAGTTGAAATTTTGTCACAGCTTGTAAAATGGAAAAAGTAAGGCTAAGTTCGTTAATAGGCTGTATCCTTCCACTCCTTCGGGTACCTCCCATACAAGAGTCCTTAAAACACGTTTTCACAATTATTGCTCAAATGCTTCAAGTTAGGAACTTGAAATTTTGCATACTTAAGGTTTACAATGTTTGAATCTAAATTTCTGAATATGATGAAAATCGAATGAGTCTTTCGTGTAGCAGCCTATAAAAGTCCTTCAAAAATGTATGCATGTTACTGAATCCACTACAACTTCAGGTCGCATTAAAGCAGGAATTTAAAATTTTACAGGAATAAGTTTTATACCAAAACCAAAACGGAGTTCATTAATTAGCACCATCTGTTGACTCCTTCGGGTAGCTGTCATACAAAAGTCCTTGATAAACTTGTTCACCAATATTGAACAATAACTTTAGAACACTTTAAGTTAAGACTTTGAAATTTTATAAACATTAATTTTATAATAGTCGCAGCTGAAACTATTAATATGAAAAATATCCCATGAGTCCTTCATGTCGTTGCCATACAAAAATTCTGTAAAATGTCCTAACTTACTTTATGGAACTCACTATAAATCAAAAAAATCTGCCAAAGTCTGGGCGCAACTTTATTATTTTTCCGGCAGAAGTTCGGAACGTGGTTTATTCGGGGATGCGGCATATGTTACTATGTGACTGAAAACCTAACAAAAAGCGGTTAGAAAAGGGTGTAACATATGAATTAAATAATTGGGTCATATTCCGGAATGCGGTCTAGAGGTTGAAAATTAAAAAACTTAAGAATAAGTGATTATTAAACAAGCCTGGGGAAGTGAACAGATATTCGATATCTGATCAGACCTGAGAAACATGGTGGAATTCATGAAAAAGTATACAACCAGTTTACACCCTCTTAGGGGTCGAATTTCAAAAAATCTTGAAAACACACTCTAGGTATTCATATGAAGAATCCGTAGAATAAAAATTAACTCAATATTTTGAAAGACCTAGTAGATATGACGAAAATCGTGAAAGTATATGCATTTTATATATACTGATAATTTTTTTTGCCCCCCCCCCCTTCTGAACGCCAAAGAATATTCGAATTTTTTTTTATCAGAATTACTTTTCTGGTTAATTTACATATACGTACTGAGTTTCAACTTCCTAGCATAAGCCGTTCTAAAGTTAGGAAAAACACCCCCCACCACCGTACCATAATACCCCTAAAAAAAAATTATTTTTCCACCATGCCACTACTATATATAGCTCTATATAAATACCAAGTTTCAGCTTCCTATCATTATAGATTCTTAAGATATAAGCATCGGAACTTTTTCTTTCTCACCCTTCCCCACCCTCACCCTCTACACCCACACCCCCAATTTTTTTTTCCCTACTAGGGTTCTATTAGGCCTACTTCTGGTAAAAATTTGAAGAATCCATCTTACACTGTTATTGAGATATGAAACGTGTTATTTTTGAAAAATTCTTATCCCCTCCACTTACGTTGTCCCCCGCCCCCTTCAAAGATTTTACTTTGAGCAATCTTAATTTATCAAGTTTTATATCCAAACCGAATTTTGTTTTTTTGGTGCCACTGGTTTGGGAGATATCGTAATGTTAAGTATTTCATCTCCCACCCCCGTACGCCACTACCCCCACCCAAAAATTTTGTTTCAATCTACTCTCCTAGTATAACTACAGATATTTGTTAAGTTTAAATTGCTTGCTGTTAACGGTTTAGAAGATATAGATTTTAGAGTGTGTAGATCTCGACTTTTTTGCGTTTCGGACGCATTGCTTCCCCCTCCACTCCCACACCCCTTCACCCATATCACCATTTTTTTTTGCAAATGGGTCCACTATCAAAGTTTTATAGAAATTTCAAGTTTCAGTTTCCTAACATAAGCGGTTGCTGAGATCTAGAAACCAAAATTTTTCGTCTAAAACGCTTCCCCCACCTTCCCCCTGAAAATAATGTCAATTCAAGGGGTCTACCCAGTCTATTCCTAGAAAAATTTTTAATTTAATAGCTCCACTGGTTTGAGAGCTACGAGCCTTCAAAGGATTTTGGCGGTCGACGTACGGCGTACGGCGAACGGCGGACAGACGGAGTGAAAATTTTTATTGCTTTTTTCGTGTCTACTAGTCATGAAATGTACACAAAAAAATTTTGAGGGCAGCAAATTTTTTTTTTTTTAATATCAATAACAATACTGTATTATTACTAATAAAGTAAAATCGAGTAGCCACTATACAATAATTTCTGCCTGTAAGTAAAAGGTCATGTAATAATTGCTTGTGCTCCCCTTATTCTTTTGATATGTTTCCAACTAAAATATAAATCGGAGTTCAGGATTTTAACTAGAGTATCATACGATTGGCTTGCAGCCGATCGTGAATGCATTATGTTTTTATATTTAAATTCACTAAAACTAAACAGCAAAGGATTGGTTAGAGATTTCCAAAAGGGATTAATCAGTCCAATACGATAGTATATATTTTTTCAGATATTTATAGATCAAGATTACTTGTACTTACTCGCAAAATCTGGAATCAGCTCATGCAAATCCCATTTCACAAGTAGAGCGTCGGTCGCTTCACAAAACACTGTAACACTGAAACGAATTACCAGAGAATTGTCTAGATCCTGCAGTAAATAATATTGGTCACCACTTGTATCATTAATTTTCCAATCTTTTTTTAAATAATAAACAAAATACAAGACTGTATGGCGACTGACAGTATTTCGAATTTCAACTGACCGTATTCCGACGAAAATGCTACGCGAAATTAAATTTTTAGAAAAATTACCGAAAACTTTAGGTGATTATAGAGTAGAGTATTATAAGATTGATCCAGACAAAAAATATGTAATGCATAGAACCAAATGTTGGACAAAATAAAGATATATATTATTTTTTGTTTATATGTGGCCAAAAACCTCAAATCCAATTGACGTCCGTACGTTTGTCCGTTAGCACGATTACTCAAGAACGCCTTCGCCTAGGCTCTTGAAATTTTTAATCTGAGTGTTTGGTTGAATTTGTAAGGCAAAGTTCGTTAACGGGCAAAATCGTCCTACTCCTTTGGGCAGCTGCCATACAAAGTATCCTTAAAACACGTGTTCAAGAATATACGGTGTTTGAAATTTCGCATGTGTTATTTTTCCAAGAGTTGGAGCTAACTGTATGATTATGAAGAAAATCCTATTAGTCCTTCGAGGGGCTGCCATACAAATATCCTGTAAAAATGACTTCACTTAATTTATGGAACTCACTATAACTCAAGTAACCGTTTAGCTGTAAATTTCGAATTTTGTACAAACTAGTTTTGAGTGAAAACGAATTTCGAGTTTACTAGTCAGCAAAACCCTTTCACTCCTTCTGGTACCTTCCATACAAAAAATCCTTAAGACACGTATTCAACAATATTGTCCCATAGCTTTTGAACGCGTCAAACTACGAATTTGAAATTTGGTACACATTAATTTGTGGATGGTTCCATTGAAAGGGATAAATATATAAGAAATCGAGTGAGTCCTTCCTGCACCTCACATGTGAATGGCCTTCAAAAATGACATTTTATTCCCGATGTTACACCCAGTTCAAGAAATGATTTTAAACATTGATGATATTGTTTTTAAGTTTCAAGTAGCAACTGAATGGAGATCCTTAATAAAGGACATACAACATGCACATACGTAATTCTATTTTACTGAATCCACTATAACTGCAGAACGAGTTAAAGTAGGAATTTAAAACTTTACAGGAATTAGTTTTATACCAAAAACCAAAACGCAGCTCATTAATCAGCACCATCTGTTGACTCCTTCGGGTAGCTGTCATACAAAAGTCCTTAATAAACATGTTCACCAATATTGAACGCTAGCTTTGGAACGCTTTAAGTTACGACTTTGAAATTGTATATACATTAGTTTTATAATAGTCGCAGCTGAAACTGTTAATATGAAAAATATCTTATAAGTCCTTCATGTAGTTGCCATACAAAAATTCTGTAAAATGTCCTAACTTACCTAACTCACTTTAAATCAAAAAGTTGAGTAGCCACTATACAACAGTTTCTACCTGTAAGTAAAAGGTCATGTAATAATTGCTTGAGCACTCCTCATTCCAACTAAAATATAAATCGGAGTTCAGTATTTCATCTAGAGTATCATACGATTGGCTTGCAGCCGATCGTGACTGCGTTATGTTTTTATTTCTTGTTTACCTAAATATTTCGTCGGAATTGATTCGTATAATTAGAGCCAAATGTTTGCCTATTGTTTTGGGTAAATTGCCTAAAGAAGTAGTTACTATTGTAAATTAGGTACGCCACCCAATTACAAATTTTGAACTCACTAAAGAAAGTGATAAAATCTCTAATTCTCTAGATAAGGAACCTAATATTTATGAACTTACCTATATTGCATTAGGTGATAAAACCAAAGTATTTTTTTCAGTGAGATATTTGTTAAGTCTTAATTCGTGTCATTAATGATTTAGGAGATATGCGTTTCGGGCGCATTACTTTCATTTTTTTTCACTGAGATACAGGTTGTTTTAAAATTGTCTTTATTAAAAATATGAAAACAGAATCAAACTGTAACTTCTTCAATCTGAAGGCTAACCTAAGTAAACTATCTATGTTTTTCTGACAGATATTTTATCCCACTATAGTTATACATAGGGTATTTTACTACAGTATAATCTCGATAATGTGAACTTAATTGAAACCGACTGATTTCACATTTTGGAGGTGTTCACTTTATTGGAGACGAAAAATATATGCTGCAGAGGATTTGTGAAATTAAAGTTATCTAAGGTAAAATATATAATTATATTTTGATTATTAATTAATACTATCTACAAATTAAGTATTTAATAAATTATTATGCTTGATTTAATAAGAATTTAGTAAAAATATTTACCTATGTATGTATTTTATTGAATAAAATAAAATTTTCAAAAAACAATATTATGTACATTAAGCCTAAAACCAAAATCCATTTATATTTTTACTTTATTAGTAATAATACAGTATTGTTATTGATTTTAAAAAAAAAAAATTTGCTACCCTCAAAATTTTTTTGTGTACATTTCATGACTAGTAGACACGAAAAAAGCAATAAAAATTTTCACTCCGTCTGTCCGCCGCACGCCGTACGTCGACCGCCAAAACCCTTTGAAGGCTCGTAGCTCTCAAACCAGTGGAGCTATTAAATTAAAAATTTTTCTAGGAATAGACTGGGTAGACCCCTTGAATTGACATTATTTTCAGGGGTGGGGATGTGAGGGGGAAGGTGGGGGAAGCGTTTTAGACGAAAAATTTTGGTTTCTAGATCTCATCAACCGCTTATGTTAGGAGACTGAAACTTGTAATTTCTATAGAGCTTTGATAGTGGACCCATTTGCAAAAAAAATTGATGATATGGGTGAAGGGGTGTGGGAGTGGAGGGGGAAGCAATGCGTCCGAAACGCAAGAAAGTGGAGATCGACACATTTTAAAATCTATATCTCCTAAACCGTTAATAGCAAGCAATTTAAACTTAACAAATATCTGTAGTTATACTAGGAGAGTAGATTGAAACAAAATTTTTGGGTGGGGTAGTGGCGTACGGGGGTGGGGGTTGAAATACTTAACATTACGATATCTCCCAAACCAGAGGCACCAGAAAAACAAAATTCGGTTTGGATATAAAGCTTGATAAATAAAGGTTGCTCAAAGTAAAATCTTTGAAGGGGGCGGGGGAGTACGTAAGTGGAGGGGATAAGAATTTTTCAAATATAACACGTTTCATATCTCAATAACAGTGTAAGATGGATGTTTCAAATTTTTACTAGAAGTAGGCCTATTAAAACCCTAGTAGGGAAAAAAAAATTTGGGGGTGTGGGTGTAGAGGGTGAGGGTGGGGAAGGGTGAGAAAGAAAAAGTTCCGATGCTTATATCTTAAGAATCTTTAATGATAGGAAGCTGAAACTTGGTATTTAGATAGAGCTATAGTAGTGGCATGGTGGAAAAATAAAATTTTTTTTAAGGGTAGTATGGTACGGTGGTGGGGGGTGTTTTTCCTAACTTCAGAACGGCTTATGCTAGGAAGTTGAAAATTAAGTAGAAAAGTAATTCTAATAAAAAAAATTCGAATATTCATTGGCGTTCAGAAGGGGGGGCAAAAAAAATGATCAGTATATATAAAATGCATATATTTTCACGATTTTCGACCTAGTAGATCTTTTGAAATATTGAATTCATTTTTATTCTACGGATTCTTCATATGAATACCTAGAAAGTGTTTTCAAAATTTTTTGAAATTCGACCCCTAAGAGGGTGTAAACTGGTTGTATACTTTTCATGAATTCCACCATGTTTCTCAGGTCTGATCAGATATCGAATATCTGTTCACTTCTCCAGGCTTGTTTAATAATCACCTATTTTTAAGTTTTTTATTTTTCAACCTCTAGACCGCATCCCGGAATATGACCCAATTATTTAATTCATATGTTACACCCTTTTCTAACCGCTTCCCGAACTTTTTGTTAGGTTTTCAGTCACATAGTAACATACACCGCAGCCCCGAATTGAACGCGTTCTGAACTTTTGCCGGAAAAATAATAAAGTTGCGCCCAGACTGTTGGCAGATTTTTGAAAACTAAAGAAATTTGCAATAATTCTGAAAATGGTAAAGAAAAATACTATTCTAATCTGTAGAGGCAGGTATGAAAACATTTATTATTTTGGATTGTCGGATAGTGTTGAATGCATTTTCGACGACTATTTTATAGATAACCATGTTCACATTATAGAGGCAATAAAATTACCACCGTGCACATTACAATAGACATTTAAAAAAAATGCTTGTTCACATTACTGGAAAAACCACATTATCGAAGGTTCACATTATCGAGATTATACTGTACTATTAGCAGCATAGAATGTTCCTGATTGGCAGTAGTATATGTAGAGGTGATTGTTAAATTCGTTTGATGGAAAAATCGTGAGCGTAAATGAAGTTTGTGGTAAAATATGTACTCACATTACCCTTATAATCATTATGAGCATCTCGTATGTACTAGCATCCCAAACAGGGACATTCCATCTATACGAATATACGAGTATATACCGTTAAGGAAAACCAATTTGATATTTCATGATCTTAGAAATATGTTAGAGTTCGAGCAATCTGCAGTTGCGAACAAAACATTTGCAACTGATACTAGTAATTATTAAATGTTTATTTTTTTGGAAATAATAATTCAAAAATCTTGATTTTAATTTATGTTATTACTCAAAGTGTAAAAAGATTAACAAAAAATCTAATTTGCTCAAATACAAACAAAAAACTGAAAGAAATAGGTACTTAATGAGACTCTAATTCTGTGATAGCAAAACATTTGCAAACAAATAAAATGAAGTAAAGTCAAGAATCACCATTCGGGTTTTCGTGTTGGGCGTTCACACCAGAAACTCTCCTGACGCCGGAAAACAACAATATGTATACATTTGCCATGTTAAATATTTTGATATCAAGTTCGAAGATAGAGAAAACAAAAATTTATTCATTTCCAAGAATTCCGCTATGTTTGGAATGTTTGTTTGATTCTAAGCTTCAAAAAATTATTGCTCTACATTAATAATGAATTTTATTACTCATTGACTCATAATGTTCAATATGTACTTGTAAAATCAATTATTAACTGTTGGGAGATATTAATGCATAGTGAGTCGCATAGAAAATCGGATCGCGGTTAGAATATTACGTACTTTATAGTTGTATCATCTTTAGAGCAATTTTAATATTAAAGGTTTTTTCGTTGTTAGGATATACACAAATTGTTTTGCAGTGAACTTTGATGGTCATAAAATTAAATGTATTGTATAATATGAGTATAAAGTTTCAGATTTAATTCAAGAAAGCAGTATGAATAAGTGATTTACTTAGTATCGAAACATTTTGATCTGTAGATGAATAAATAATATTTTATGGCTTTCCGTTATAAAGCTTGAAAGTCAACATATTTAAAACACTAATTTACTAATTCATTGCGGTTTACTATGAAATCTACGTAACATCTTACAAAACTTTTTTTAATTCAAATATTATGCAATATTTATAAAAGTATAACTCTACTTTTTGTATTTAGTAACGACATGAAATTAAAAATCAAATTTATTGCCATACATTTTTTGTATTTCACGTTTCAGTGAGAAAAACGCTTATTTAATTTTTTGATGAATTATTGCATATAGTCGGAGAGCTCGCGACAAAAAATCGCAACAGTTTTGAGAAAGCTAATATTTTGGTATTTGGTTACATTTAGGGTGTATGTGAATATACTAGAGTCAGCAGGTCTGACGTCGGGACCCCTGGCTTTGGTGACCTGTCAAAGATGTCAAAAAAATCGAAAAATTTAACAGTTTTGAGAAAGCTGAAAATTTGCCAGGACGTAGTTTTTAAAACGAAAAACTGAAAAACAATGGTAAGACACCCCAACAGTGGAACCCACCCAGTCAGCCCCCCCGCAAAGGTGTTAAATCGAGTACGTGCGATTTCTCTTACTATGCGCGTTATAACCATGCCAGAGTTTTGAGAAAGCTGAAAATTTGACAAAAATTAGTTTTTACAATGAAGAACTGAAAAACAATGGTCAGACACCCCAACAGGAGGACCCACCCAGTCAGCACCTCCGCAAGGGTGTAAAGTCGGGTACGCGCAATTTCTGTTACTATTCGCGCAACAATCAAAACTAGTGTCATGAAAGAGTTCTAAGAAAGCTGAAAATTCACCACTGGGTAGATTGTGAAATGACAAAAAAAAACACAATTTTCAGACACCCCAACAGTAGGACCCAGCTAGTCAGCACCCCCGTAAAGGGGAGTGCGCGTAAAAGTTTTAAGAAAGCTGAAATTTGGTACAAATCGATTATATATAGTTTATGAAAATATCGGTTACATGCACGTAATACCTATAAAAGATGCGTTTATGTCATAATATAATAAAGTACCTAGTATTACTTTAAGGTATTGTACATTTTTCATACGGAATTATATTTTCATATAAATATGTATGTAAGTAAAACTTCAATGAACCAGCGCGTTGAAACATAGAGAAAATGTACCTACATACGAGTATTTTATACCCATCCATGCAAATTGCTGTTCAAGCGTAATCGTTTTTGCGACACGTTTGCGGGGGTGCTGACTGGGTGGGTCCCACTGTAGGGATGTCTGACCATTGTTTTCAGTTTTTCATTGTAAAAACTAAGCTTTGCAAATTTTCATCTTTCTCAAAACTCTTGCATGGTTATAAATCGCATAGTAAGAGAAATCGCACGTACTTGATTTAACACCTTTGCAGGGGGGCTGACAGGGTGGGTCCCACTGTTGGGATGTCTGACCATTGGTTTTCAGTTTTTCATTGTAAAAACTAAGCCTTGGCAAATTTCCAGCTTTCTCAAGACTCTTGCATGGTTATTGCGCGCATAGTAAGATAAATCGCACGTATACTCGATTAAACACCTTTGCGGGGGGCTGACTGGGTGGGTCCCACTGTTGGGGTGTCTGACCATTGCTTTTCAGTTTTTCATTCTAAAAACTAAGTTTTGGCAAATTGTCAGCTTTCTCAAGACTCTTGCATGGTTATAACGCGCATAGTAAGAGAAATGGCACGTACTTGATTTAACAAATTTGCGGGGGGGGGGGGCTGACTGGGTTGGTCCCACTGTTGGGATGTCTGACCATTTGTTTTCAGATTTTCATTGTAAAAACTAAGTTTTGGCAAATTTTCAGCTTTTTCAAGACTCTAGCATGGTTATTGCGCGCATAGTAAGATAAATCGCACGTATACTCGATTTAACACCTGTTGAGTGCCGCCAGAGATTCATTTCAGGTGCTTGCAAATGCTTTCGAGAGGTAATAAAATATCGAAGCATTTGCGAACACTGGCAAACCACTGGAACGAACCAACGAAACCGGCTTGGCTGGAAAAGAAAGTTCCGCTACTCGGTAGATGCCGGCTCGTTTTTAAAAACGTGGAGGAGATTTTTTTTAGACCGGACGTGTGTGCACCGAGGTGGGAATCGCGCAAATTACCGTTCATGAATAACCTAAAGAAAAAGTGTCAGAACGCAAAATATCCGTTTCCTACATTCGAGAAGTTTGTTTTCAACTGAATTCTTCAATTTTATCCGAAAGTCAAGTGAACGATACGTAGAGTCGGTAGAGTGCATTGCATTATTGCATACGTTCGAAAATTGTTAACCGTGGTCGAGTGAACGGGTGTGCAAATTTCACCAAATAAGTGCTCTTAGTTTAAAGGCAAAATCAAATTGCAGCATCTGTTAATGAAGTGATACGTGAGCATTTCGGCATTCACAAAATTCCCGTTCAACTTCTACCGACGTTTTATCCAAATTTATTCCCAATAATTTATTTTGTGTGAGCTATTCGCCGACCGGTTGAATCAACTTTTCGACTAAATTCAAACGTGCAACATGGCATGCAATAGAAAGATCTGCCAACAATCTGGGCGTAACTTTATTATTTTTCCGGCAGAAGATAGGAACGCGTTCAATTCTGAAATGCGGTGTAGGCTACTATGTGACTGAAAACCTATCAAAAAGAACAAGATCATGGAAGTGAAAATCTGATTGGATCTGAGAGATATGGAATAGTTTATGAAAAAGTACACAAAAACACTTTCTTGGTATTCATATGAAGAATACATAGAATGAAATTAAATTCATTATTTGGGACGAGGTAGTAGATATGTCGAAAATCGTGGTAAAATATGCATTCTATTTTCACAGATAATTTTTTTTGCCCCCCTTCTGAACGCCAATAGATATTCGTTTTTTTTATTCAAAATTATTTTTCTAGTTGATTTAGATATACACACCGAGTTTCAACATTGTAGCTTAAGCTGTTCTATATATGGGAAAAACACCTCCCACTTGTACCACACTACCCTTAGGGGTCGAATTTCAAAAAACCTTGAAAACACTTTCTAGGTATTCATACGAAGAATCCGTAGAATTAAAATGAATTCAATATTTGGAAAGACCTAGTAGATATGACGAAAATCGTGAAAATATATGCATTTTATATATATTATATTTACAAATATTTTTTTTTGCCCCCCCCCCTTCTGAACGCCAATGAATATTCAAATTTTTTTTTATCACAATTACTTTTCTAGTTGATTTACATATACACACCGAGTTTCAACATTGTAGCTTAAGCTGTTCCATATATAGGAAAAACACCCCCACTTGTACCACACTACCCTTAGGGGTCGAATTTCAAAAAAACCTTGAAAACACATTCTAGGTACTTATACGAAGAATTCGTAGAATAAAAATGAATTCAATATTTGGAAAGACCTAGTAGATATGACGAAAATCGTGAAAATATATGCATTCTTTTTTCACTGAACATTTTTTTTGCCTCCACTTTCGAACGCCAATGGATATTCGAATTTTTTTTAAACCAATTTACTTTCCTAGTTGATTTACGTATACACACCGAGTTTCAACTTTCTGGCATAAGCCGTTTCATGGTTAGGAAAAACACCCCCCACCCCCGTACCATACTACCCCTATAAAAAATTATATTTTTCCAACATGCCACTAGTATAGTTCTATCTAAATACCAAGTTTCAGCTTTTTATCTTCTTAGGTTCTCAAGACATAAGCATCGAAATCATTTCCTTTTCACCCTCCCACACCCTCACCCTCTACACCCACATCCCCCAATTTTTTTCCCCTGCTAGGGTTCTATTGGGCCAACGTCTGGTAAGAAATTTGAGAACCTATCTTATACTGTTCTTGAGATATGAAACGTGATTTTTTTGAATATTTCTAATCACCCCTACTTCCATGTTCTACTACACCCTTAAAAAATTTTACTTTGAGCAATCTTTATTTGTTAACCTTTCTACTCAAACAGAATTTCATTTTTCTAGAGCAATTGGTTCGTGAGATATCATAATCTAAAATTTTTCACTATGAAAAAGTACACAATCACTTTACACCCCCTTAGGGGTGAATTTTCAAAAAATTTTGAAAACGCTTTCTAGGTATTCATATGAAGAATCCGTAGAATAAAAGTGAATTCAATATTTTGGAAGACCTAGTAGATATGACGAAAACCGTGAAAATGAATGCATTCTTTTTTCACTGAACATTTTTTTTGCCCCCACTTCGAAACGCCAATGGATATTCGAAATTTTTTTAATCCAAATTACATTTCTAGTTGATTTACATATACACACCGAGTTTCAACTTTGTAGCATAAGCCATTCCATAGTTAGGAAAAACACCCCCCCAGCATGCCACTACTATAGCTCTATCTAAATACCAAGTTTCAGCTTTTTATCATTATAGGTTCTCAAGATATAAACATCGGAATCTTTTCCTTTTCACCCTTCCCCACCCACACCCCCTACACCCACATCCCCAATTTTTTTTTCCCAACTAGGGATCTGTTGGGCCTACGGCTGGTGAAAAATTTGAGCATCTGTCTTATACTGTTCTTGAGATATGAAACGTGATTTTTTTGAAAATTTCTTATCCCCCCCACTTCCATGTTTCACCTCCCCCTTCAAAAATTTTACTTTCAGCAATCTTTATTTGTTGACCTTTCTACTTAAACCGAATTTCATTTTTCTAGAGCAATTGGTTCGTGAGATATCGTAATCTAAAGGTTTTCACCCCCCACCCCCGTACGGCACTACCCCTACTCAAAATTTTTTTTCAATCCTTTCTCCTAGTATAGGTACAGATATTTGTTAAGTTTGAATTTCGTGCCATCAACGGTTTAGGAGATATGGATTTTAGAATGTGTCGATCTCGGAATTTTTGCGTTTCGGAAAAATTATTTTCCCCCACAACAGGGGTGTGGGCCCTTCACCCATATCAACAATTTTTTTGCAAATGGGTCCACTATCGAAGTTCTATGGAAATTCCAAGTTTCAGCCTCCTTGCGTAAGCGGTTGCTGAGATCTAGAAACCAAAATTTTTCGTCTAAAACCCTCCCCTCTCCTCCCCCCTCACACCCGCACCGCCCTTAAAGATACCAGTCGTAGAGGTTCACCCAACCTACCCACCATAAAAGTTTCACGATAATACCTCAACGGGCTTGGGAGCTACGCGCCTTCAAACTATTTTTGCGTACGGCGTACGGCGTACGGCGTACAGACGGACATTTTTTTTTTTTTTGCTTTTTCGGGGTCTACTAGTCCTAAAACGTGAAAATACAAAATTTCAGGGTAGCAAATATTTTTGAAATTTCAGGTCGATCACAATACTTTATTATGAAATAATAAAGTAAAATCAGTTTCATTGCGTATAGCTCTTTGCTCAAGCGCCAGAGATCGAATCTTTGGACAACGGCTACAAGATCCAGTTAGTAATGTGCAGTGCTTCGTTTAGCTTTTCCCCGAAATTTCACGGCAAATGTATTAGGTCACTATCGACGTTTTCAAAAAGCTGCTTAGTGGAAAAAATGCGTGGCGTGCGTGAGTCCAGTCACGGTCAATAAAAATTCATAGTTTTTGCGCTGTCCTTTAATTTTATCCCCGTTCAAGTTTTTAACTTCGACTTATTTCAGTAATATCGTGAATTTTTTTACATTTTCTTCAAGCGAACAAGATGTCTGCTCGTCTCTAAATAAAATTTACATTGCTCATTGTTCTTCCGGAACTAAAAACGTGCGGCCGCGTCAATACATCGCCATTATCCGTATAATTGGAACGAAATAAAGGCAAACACGAGACCTTGTAATTGCTTCGTGAAATTGCGCGAGTTTTGTGTTTCGTATCGAGCGAAATTAAAAAAACAAATTTATTAAATAGTGAAGCGAAAAGCAAGTTTTTATTTATAAGTTCTTTTGTTAATTTCTAAACATTTATTCTTATTATGATTCCTTTAGCTTAGCACTGGTGGCGGCTATTGGAATAGTTTTATAATATCGACTTAATAAGATTGAATATGACTGTCCTCTGTTCTAGGTTCTGACTTCAGTATTTATAGTATTTCTTACTTGATAAGGTTTGTAACAATCGGTTTGCATCAGTTCATGGTACAGTTTCTGATAGTAGCGATAACATATAATTCTTGGTATTTAATATTAGTTTATTATTCGTTGCATTATCATCTGGTTATTTAGGGTGATTCATACTTTGCTTATCAATATACTGTGGATTTAATATAGCGTTATGGTTATCGTATGTTTTGAGTGTATTGTTGGGCCAATACATAACTCCTCCCTCCTTAGAAAAAGAACTGTCCTCAGTTCGGACGTTATTTATTTTAATTTTTGTCTGCTTGTTTTTCATGTTCAAATATATGAAGATTGTTATAATTATTACAATGATTATTATTGTTGTAGTTATTCCTATTCCTGTATGTAATCTTTTTGTAAACTGTATTGATTCTATTTGATCTAAATTATGTATTTGTAAGTCTTGTATTTCTTCAATTGTATTTGTTATATTAACTTTTGGTATTACTACTGATACTTGATATTGTTCGTTGTATATCTTTTTATTATTTTCAAATATTATTCCATTGATATTTACGTTACATTGTTCGAATTTAATTAAATAGTTTCCTTTTATGTTCCATGTTCTATCGTCGCAATTACTTATTATTCTTATTTTTAATTGGTTTATTAGAAGTATACCCGGTACAATTTCTTTTACAAATGGGTTCGTTCTAATAGCCTTACATGTTGTATTAGTGTGAATGCAAAATGTACTTAATTTCAATTTATCAATATATTTTTCATTATTAAAAGAGTATATATTTTGATTTATTATTACTGTTTCTTGATTGTTTGTTAATATTTGATAATTTTTCTTATTTCCTAATGGAATTGTTCTCTGGTATTTTGAATGCAAAAATTAATTCTTCTCGATTTGTGTCAGTTAGTAAGTATGATTCTATTAATTCCATTTTTTGTAAATTTATATTGTTCTGCATTATTTCTCTAAATGAAAGCATATTTCTGCTCATTAAATTGTATTTTGAAGCTAATATGTTATCTTGTATCTTCTCGACGTGATCTTTTAATAATTGTACATTCATTATTAGTTTTAAATATCTTAATTGAACTTCTTCATCTTGACTTAGTAAGTTCATTTTTATACTTATTAGTTTTGTTTGATTCAAAATATGATTTATTTTCTCCTGAAATTCCATGTTAATTTCTATTTGTTTGTTCATGTTTTTAATAACCTTATTTGTTCCTGATCTTAAATCTTCTAGTTTATCATTAATTAATTCTCTGTCTGAATCTGTCATTATTCCAAATAATGTATTATATATTTCTCCTACTGGATTCAAAAGTCCTCTTTTCCGTCTATTATTATTGAATTCTAATGTCTTAATTTGAGCTTGCAATTCCCTTGTTTTATGACTTAATCCCTTCTTTTGTTCTTCACTAAATTCATTGTCTTTAACATATATCTGTTTTTGAAATTCTATAGTTATTATGTGTAATTGGGTTATATTGATCTGATGTAATATTATTTTATATTGTTCTGCTAAGTTTGTCGATTGTATTGGTATCTCTATATATCCGTTTTCGCTGTCAATTGGTTCTACTGTTAGCATTGCTCTGATTGCTATCATCTTCAGAAATATGATTATTATTCTGATGTCCATTTCCTGTAATGTTTATTTGTTTTTTAGCTTTCTTTATTAATTCTTTTGAATGTTTAATTTTATCATATTTGGTTTTTATAAATCTTGGTTCTAGTTTATATCTTCCTGCTTTTCTGTTTTTATAGTATACTGTATTTCTGTCCTCTGTTGCTTTTTCTCTGTTTCTGTTTAGTTTATTTATTGTTTTCTCTTTTGTATTCTTTATTTTTTCATGTATTTCTTTTATGTCTGCTAATCCTCTTTCGACTTCAAATGGTGTTTTTCCTGTTGTGGTATGTTTTAAATTGTTATAAATTCCTCCTATTTCTACTATGAGTTCCGTTAATGGTGTCTTGTTGTCTAGTTTCATTATTCTTAGTTTTTCTAATAGTGTACTGTGTAGTCTTTCTATATCTGAATTTCCTCTATGCGTATTTGGTTTTGTTAAATGTATTTTGATGTCTTGTTCTTTAAAATATTCTTTTAATATTAGCATATCAAATTCTTGGTCCATTATTAATTTCTTTGGTTTGCCCATTGTTGCAAATGCTTGTTTAAATCCTTTTCTTATGTCAATAGCGTTGCTTGATTCAATTGTCGTTATTGTTGCAAATTTCGAGAACTTATCTATTATTGTCAATACTTTTATGTTTCTCTGTATGAAAAATATGTCTGCATGGCATATTTGTCTAATTTCTGTTGGAGTTTCTGTTATTTGTAATTTTTCTTTAAGTGGTCTCCTTTCTATTTTAGTTTTGTTACAAATTTCACACATGTTTATAAATCTGTGTATGAATTTCTTCATTCTTGGGAAAAATTTTTTTTCCTTAATTGTCATGTAATTTTCTAATATTCCTGAGTGTTTTGATTGGTTTTCTTGTTGATTTTTTATTATGTCTTCTAATTCATTTTCGTCTTTTGGTTCTATTAATAGTTGGTTAACTCTATATGTAGGTATTTGTCGTAGATCGAATAATCGTACATATGTATTCGCTATCTTCTACTTCTGTATATATGCCTGTTTTTTTATTACTTATAAATTTCTTTAATTTTTCTTTTAACTCTTCCGTTCCTAATTCACTTGTTTTTATCCATATTCTTTTATTTAATTGTGTTTTTATTTCTTGATTGTTGGATAGTATTATTTGTTGTTTATATTTGTTTATACAATCATCTTTTATTGGTATCAAATGTGATCCATCTTCTTCTGCTGTATGATTTGTTGATACTAAGTCTTCCTCTTGTGTCATATTACATTCTTCTTCATTTATTATTCTGCTTAAATAGTCTGCTGGAATATTTGTTGTTCCTTTTATGTATTTTACGTTTATTTTGTATTCTCCTAGTTTTAGTATCCACCTTTGTATTATGTTACTAGTTTTTCATGGTCATGCTACCATTGAAGCTATTAAATGTTAAGAGTTTGTTGTTCTTTCCAGTGTCAGTGGAGTGAAGCTCCAATACGAAATCCCCGACTGTTGATTGACCGTAGAACTTGACGAATTTTTGGAAAGAACTTTCACTGGAGAGGCCAGTTTATCATAAGATTTTGTGTTGGACTAGGTCCGAAGGAGCTGTTTCGTCATCGGAATGCAGAAGACTCTTCAGAGGGTGTATTCTAGCCAACTTCCGAAACACCCTGACAGCTGGTGGAATTGCTGAGGCAAATTCTATATAACCACATCGTAATCCAAGTTCATTTCCACGAATAATGTAATCGGGAACTCGCCGGACATCTACCTTATACTAAAGGCGGGACGTATATGGCTATGAAATGGTTGTAACCTTGGATAACCATATGGCTATGAATCTTGAAAATCTGTTGTTAAGTCCGGGGCCCAGTGGGTCCAACGCAAAACTTATTTTTACCAATACTTTTATGTTACTAGTTTTTCATGGTCATGCTACCATTGAAGCTATTAAATGTTAAGAGTTTGTTGTTCTTTCCAGTGTCAGTGGAGTGAAGCTCCAATACGAAATCCTGGCCTCCGAAATACTGGCCTCTCCAGTGAAAGTTCTTTCCAAAAATTCGTCAAGTTCTACGGTCAATCAACAGTCGGGGATTTCGTATTGGAGCTTCACTCCACTGACACTGGAAAGAACAACAAACTCTTAACATTTAATAGCTTCAATGGTAGCATGACCATGAAAAACTAGTAACATAAAAGTATTGGTAAAAATAAGTTTTGCGTTGGACCCACTGGGCCCCGGACTTAACAACAGATTTTCAAGATTCATAGCCATATGGTTATCCAAGGTTACAACCATTTCATAGCCATATACGTCCCGCCTTTAGTATAAGGTAGATGTCCGGCGAGTTCCCGATTACATTATTCGTGGAAATGAACTTGGATTACGATGTGGTTATATAGAATTTGCCTCAGCAATTCCACCAGCTGTCAGGGTGTTTCGGAAGTTGGCTAGAATACACCCTCTGAAGAGTCTTCTGCATTCCGATGACGAAACAGCTCCTTCGGACCTAGTCCAACACAAAATCTTATGATAAACTGGCCTCTCCAGTGAAAGTTCTTTCCAAAAATTCGTCAAGTTCTACGGTCAATCAACAGTCGGGGATTTCGTATTGGAGCTTCACTCCACTGACACTGGAAAGAACAACAAACTCTTAACACCTTTGTATTCTCTGATTCAAATCTCTTCCTTTGTATTTCTTGTATAGCCATTCGATTGGTCTATGATCTGTATATAAGTTAAATTCTTTTCCATAGATATATGGTCTAAAATAATTTACTGCATAAATTATTGATAAAAGTTCCTTTTCCGTTGTTCCATATTTCTTCTCATGTTCATTGAGATAAGTATGCTATAGGATGTTGATTTTGTGGTAGTACAGCTCCTAGTGCGAAATCACTTGCATCTGTAGTTATATCAAATTTACTTGTAAAATCTGGATGCCTTAATACTGGGTCTGTTGTTAATATCCCTTTTAATTTTGTGTATGCTTCTACATAATTATTGTTCTTTAAATTTATTTTTAAATCTTTCTTTAAATATTTGGTCATTGGGTGAGCTAATTTGCTATAATCCTTTATAAATTTTCGATAATACCCTGTAAGTCCTAGGAATGACTTTATTTCCTTTTTTGTTTGTGGTATTTTTATTTTTAGTATTTTTTCTATTTTATCCTTGTTTGGTTGTATTCCTTCTGGTGTAACCATATGTCCTAAGAAGGTTGTTTCCTTCTTCAAAAATTCACATTTATCCATTTGTAGCTTTAAATTTGCTGTCTTTAATAGTCTTAATATTGTTTGTATATTCTGTAAATGTTCTTCTAATGAGGTTCCGAATATTAGTATATCGTCAAGGTATACTACACATATCTTGTTTATAACGTTTACTAGGATATCATTCATGATCCTTTGAAAAGTAGCTGGTTCATTCTTGAGTCCAAAAGGCATTTTATATACTCAAAATGTCCTTGTGCTGTGCTAAAAGCGGTTTTCTCTATATCTTTTTTATTCATTTTAACCTGGTGAAATCCTTTTGCTAAATCTAATGTTGTGAAATAGTTTGATCTCCCTAATTTCTCTAATATGGTTTCAATGTTTGGAATGGGGTATTTATAGTCAATAGTTACAGAATTGAGTTTCCTGTAATCGATCACCATCCTGAATTTCTTTGTATTACTTCCATCTAATTTTTTCGTTACTATTATAACCGGTGCGTTATAAGGTGATTTACTTGGTCTAATTATTTCGTCCTTTAATAATTGGCTTATTTGCTTTTTTACTTCTTCATCGTATATTTGAGGATTTCTATACATCTTACTATATATTGGTTCTTCTGTAGTAGTTTTTATCTCATGTTCGATTTCTATATTCGCTTTTAACTTGTCTCCTTCTTTATAAAATAATTCCTTAAATTCTCTCAAGGTACTTCTTAATCGTCTATTTTCTTCGTCGTTTAAATGATATGTTCTATTAACTGGTTCCTGAGGTTCTAACATATATACTTCTTCGTATTTCCATTCTGTTGTATTTATTTCTTCTTTACTTGTCTCATGTCCGTAGAATCTTATTATTCTGTCGTTTATTCTTAATTCTTTCTTTTCATAATTTATTTGTGCTCTTAATGCATCTAGAGTATCCGTCCCTATAATGGCATCATGTAAGCGTCCACCTAAATCTATTATTTTCCAATTTATTCTTTTCTGACTACCGAATTCTTCTGGTACTATCGTATTTACTTCGTAATTTATTCGTCCTAAACCTGTTAATGTTTTTACTTCAATATTTGTCGTTCTCCATTTTAAATTCCTTATTACTGTTTGATTTATCAATGTAATTGTTGATCCTGTGTCTATCAATGCTTTAATCCTTGTCCCCCATATCGTTATTTCTATCAAAGGTAATTTATTCTTTATTAAGTTATGTCTTGTTCGGAGGCTTGTAACTGAAAATTTTCCTGTCTATTTTCATTCTTTAATCGTGATTCATTTATTATATTATCTACTTCCATAGGTTGAGGTCTGTTAAATTGAGGATTTCTAAAATTATTAGAGTTATTGTGTCTAAAATTATTACTTGGATTTCTTATTTGAAAATTATTTTGTGGGATATTATTCTGTTGGAAATTATTCCTAAAATTATTAGAATTATTATTTCTAAAATTGTTATTTCTTGGATACTGATGATTTCTTTGAAAATCATTTCTTGTAATGTTATTTCTTTGATTATTATTTTGTTTTACAGGATTATATTTTTGTTGTTTTTTAGCAATTTCTTTTAAATATCCGGTTCTTCCGGAACACAGTAAGTTTTGCATATCTTGCCTAATATCTGTATAATTCTTTAATTCTATCCATAAGGATGTATTATCGTCTATCTTGCTCTTAAAAATGTCTAATATAAGTTGTTCGTTGTTAGCCCTAGAACGTCCTTCTACTGCTGGAATAGTTAGATCTGTTTTAGAGTTGAGTTTGATGAGGATATACTTTAGTTGGTCGTAGACGTCCTGTATACTTAGTCCTCGGATTGCATAGGCATCATATATTAATTTCTCAAACGTCTCATGTATACCAAAATGTTCCACTAAACTTGTTTTTAGCGTAACCCATGAAATGATCGGTGACCTGCTAACAATTTCTAACGCTGTTCCTTTAAATTTGTTAATGAACATTACTCCTAACGTTGTTAACTGTATTGGACTTGCGAGAGTTAGTATGCTTTCTACGGAAACACAAAAGGTAGCTATGCTGTAATCGTCATCTCCCGAAAATATTGGTATTGATTTGAATAACGTAATGATAATTGATGTGTCTACTGTTTGAGCCATATTTATTTAGAATGTTACCAATTTTTTTTTGTATAGTTGAATCTGCTGTAATAGTTTCCACTGATTTTTAGTTTGACGTATTATCGATTCGCGAAGTATGTAATAATTTACTGATTTTTAGTTTTTTATCACCTTCACTATGTTAATTGATTTTAACTCTTATAACCGTCTCTAATTTATTACACTGATTTTTAGTGCAGCTGATTTGTAGCAATTAGATTGGTTATTTAATTGTTCACTAGTTTATACTGATTTTTAGTATAGCTGATTTGTAGCAATTTCTAGTGTTAATTTTATGAACTTTTTATCACTTTTCACGGTTCGTTTCACTTGTGGTTTGATACTTTATTATACTTTCTCAATCCTACCGACTGCGCCAGTTTTGTGTTTCGTATCGAGCGAAATTAAAAAAACAAATTTATTAAATAGTGAAGCGAAAAGCAAGTTTTTATTTATAAGTTCTTTTGTTAATTTCTAAACATTTATTCTTATTATGATTCCTTTAGCTTAGCACTGGTGGCGGCTATTGGAATAGTTTTATAATATCGACTTAATAAGATTGAATATGACTGTCCTCTGTTCTAGGTTCTGACTTCAGTATTTATAGTATTTCTTACTTGATAAGGTTTGTAACAATCGGTTTGCATCAGTTCATGGTACAGTTTCTGATAGTAGCGATAACATATAATTCTTGGTATTTAATATTAGTTTATTATTCGTTGCATTATCATCTGGTTATTTAGGGTGATTCATACTTTGCTTATCAATATACTGTGGATTTAATATAGCGTTATGGTTATCGTATGTTTTGAGTGTATTGTTGGGCCAATACATAACTCGCGCAACGATCGAATTACAAGTTTTTTTTTTCTCGCGAAACTGTCAAACGACGAACAAAGCAAATTCGCGTGACGACCGATTAGAAAGTTCGGAATAGGAAATTTGGAGACGTCAGTAAAATTTCAAACTAGCGCGAGATTTATTCGATCCCGCGGGTCCGGTGTGAAGACCGAAGAAGTATCGCCCCAGAAAAGCTGAAATCGAAAAAAAGAAAAAAACGAAGTGTGTTTGAGTCTCGCTCGGAAAGGCCAAGTGAAAAGAAGAAAAATAAAAAGAAAAAGAAACACGCAGGTCAGGTTTGTTTTGACATTTGTTGGGTGTCTTGAAAACACGCCACTCCACCCACTCCACCGCGCCACGGCCACGAATGAAAATATTTTGAACGAGACACCAGCTGATCAACGTTTCGTCAACTCTTCTTCTGTGATGCGGAGCTGCATCTCGTGCATGTTCCATTAGCAAACAAATTTCCCCCGACTCGTCGTTTTCCTTTCGGAAAATTTCTGCTGCGTGTGTTGAGTGGTTATAGCAAATTCTGTGTCAAATTAAAATTTTGATTGCAAATCATACTCGTTTTCGGTTGACGAAAGTGATAATGTGAGCCTTGAGATCAAGAGGGATCAAGAATATAAGTGCTACATAACCTGAAAAATTGTACTAGTGGGGCACCGCCTTAGTAAATTAAATTGGACGCAATCCAATAGTTCGCGAAATCTCAATCTAAATTATTTGAATCCACCAATACATGAATTAAAATAAAACTAAATTTTTAAATGGATTAAAATAAAACTAAATTTTACCGGAATTAAAATAAAACTAAATTTTACCGGAATTAAAATAAAACTAAATTTTTAAATGAATTAAAATAAAACTAAATTTTATTTAAAATGAATTAAACATTAATTTAAAACTAAAAACAAAAAAAAAAAAAAAAAAAATGACATGACAGGACCGACGGACGTCTAAATAAAAAAAAAAAAAAAGAAGAAAAAAAATTAAATGATAAATAAAATTAGCAATAAATAAAATTTAACAAAACAAAATAAATAACAAGGAACGCGATTACATAAATGGGGTGAGTTTTTTTTGTTTTCTATTCTTTATATTTTGTCATATATATTTTCTTTTGCATTTTCCTTAGCGGTTGTATGGGTTTCCTTTTGGGTTTTTTTTTGTACAATTTTTGAAAGATGATTAAAGACTAAGAAGGGCCATACAAGAATGAACCCGAGCGTTTAAGCTCCTTAGCCCTGAACCTGAAAAAGGGGTCACGACAAATATTTTCATTTTGGAATGTCGTGACTGAGGCAGGGTGGGCAGAGCAGGGCGCTATTAACACCAGAGCGCCCTGACAAATCGCGGAGCCGCGCCATCCAACCGCTTCTTGGTCTTTCACGACCTGTTGGGAGAATAATCCCAATTTTGACAATTCCCTTGGATAAGTCGGCGCTGACAATTTTTGTTGTACAGGCCAAGGGTTTATGGTCTGAGTTAAAGCAAGTACCCCCCCACACTGCCGTAGCTAGTCCCGGCCGCCAGCAAGAGCGTCGCACCAGCTAAAACTCAGCCACCAATTCGGACTTAGGTGGAATTGGCCCTTCCGTCCCGAACCTTCATTCTCCTATCAATTATTTTGACTTTCTCAAGTCAAAATAATTTTTCCAAGGCCTCGAACACAACAAATGGTGCCCAACGTGGGGCTAGCCACCGCTACGCTTAGTGCACAAATCGTAGCTCATCAACACGTGCGAGTCAGAAAAATTCCGTACAAAAGGTTGGTGGGCAAAAGGACTAAAACTTAGTCGTTCTGCGACAGAATTTTCGCCTGAACGGCAAACAAAGTCCAAGTGTACAAGCTTTTCAGATTTTCCACAGCAAAACATTTCATCGAACCTGTATGGAGGCAGTATGGAACGATTCTATGGACGAACCGTTTTGGCAACCTTTAGGCGCCAACTCGGTTCCATAGGAAAGGGAAATATTGTCGCATACGAGATTGATGTGATGTAAGTTGCGATAAACTTAATCTTTCTGATTCTTTCCACTTTTGTTTTGCAAGTACCCTTTTGAGAGCTGGGCATGCCCTGTCTTGGCGGGCGTGTCGACAGACAATTGGGACAAATACTTGTAAAATATTGGTGAGTTTGATGATAGGAAATTTCGTCGAAAATTTGTTAAGTACCTAATTCCTTATCCATCCTTTTAGAGTTCCTTTGTAACGTAGAATATTTTTTTGAAATAACGTAGAGTTTTTTTTTGAATACTTAATTTTTTTTTTATAAGTCTTTTGGACGATAAATATTAACTTAGATTTTGTTTTTTGCGCTTTATTTTGATTTTCTTTTGATTGCTAATTTTCCCCATTTTTTTTGTTGAAATTTAATCGCGTTCCGGTTTTTCCCGATGGAGCGAGGAAGATCGGGATCGGCTTCGCGATTTGATCTGCATATGAGGGGAGGGGAAAGGTTGCGACAACGTGAGGGTTCATTTTTTTTGAGTTCAGACAAAATACAATTACAACATTCCTTCGTTTTTTTCAGTCGTTCAGGCATTCACACATTTGTTCGATCGTTCATCCACTTCATTACACATAAATTGCTAACTCCAACGTTCAATAATTGATTTTTTTTGGTCACTCGTCCGTTAAATTTAATTCACTCGCTCATTCAGCATTTGGTCTTTTCATACGTTCATTCACACTTCAAACATCCATCCAGAAATTTGAATTGCGCATACTTACATTAAATCATTCATTCGGTCGTTCATTTTTTTTGTACTACATACATTTATTCTTATACATACATCATTGATACATACCTTTTTTTGCGAGTCACTCGATTCACTCATTTTTTTTTGACATACATCCATCTCTCACTCGGTCATTCGGTTGGCATTCCTTCGACACTGCACGCAGTCATTCATTTTTTTTCCTCTCCATCGATCATTCATTGTAATTTTAGTCGCACACGAACCCAGCAATTAGGCATTCATTCCTGCAATAGTTATTCATTCAATCATACACTCATCGTACATACACGTACTCAGTCAGTCATTCCATTAACTATTGATTCACTCGATTCATTCAATATTGGTTTTTTTGCAAACTCTCATTTGCATTTTGTCACACTCATTCATACGGTAGTTGTTTGGCGTTCACACATTTTCTGGATTCCGTCACTTAGCCGTATACTCACGCACTCGTTTATCAACTCACTTGATCTTCCTTCATTCCTACGACTATCGCACTCACAACTCCTTCAACATGCCGTTAGAACATTCACCAACTAGGGAGGTGGAGGTAATCTGCACGCCGTGCATCAGTAAGGTGTATCCGGACCTGAGTATGACCACCAAGTGTGGTCACCAGTTCCACAGAGACTGTCTGGAGCGGTGGATTGTGGACAATCACAACTGCCCGAACTGTCGTGGTCATTTGAGTCCGGGGGATTATTGGCTCACTCGGGGTGTGGAGGGTGCGACCGCTATATCCGGCGTGAGAACCAGAAGACAGACTCGCGAGGATGGCGCAAGGTCTCTAAGCGATGTAGTTTCCCCTGGTAGGTTAAATTTGGATTCTGCACTAGAGACTGCGGGTGGATGCACTCTCTACACTCCGGATGGGACCGGATGGATCCAGGAGCGAGGCACGCAAGTGCTGAGCAATAGGCCCTAAGATGTTCTGGGAAACGATCAGCAGAACAGGGTTAGGTGGGCGGAAATACACGATGCGCAAACTCCCGAAGCAACACCAGCAGTTTCCGGGGGGGCGTTGTCTAATTTGGGAGTGAATGATTTGATAAACATAATTCGTTCGGTCATCCGAGAAGAACGAGATCAAGGGCCCACTATGTCAAACACTCCTCAACCACTGCCTGTCGCTAATCCAGCACAACCGCCACAATTTTTGTCTAGACCAAGCGTCTCGACTGCGTACCAATTTCCGCCACCACTGTATCCGCCTATTCGACAACCACAACGTGAGCAAGTTCGGGACCGACAGACCCATGCGAACGCCCAGATGCCCATTCGCGATATCAACGGCTCGAATTATATTCACCACAACGCTGGTAGTTCGATTCGCCATTGGCGACTACGATTTAATGGAGATTGCCAGTCACTACGCGCCGAAGAGCTAATTTTCCGAGCGGAAGCATTGGCTTCGTCGGATTTGGGCGGGCGCATGGATTTGTTGGTCGCGAACTTCCATTTGCTGCTGGATAATTTGCCAAACCAGTGGTACTGGTTATGGAGGCGAACCAACCCCGATTCGACATGGAACGATTTGAAAACCACCTTCCTGCAATACTGGGGCGACCGTAGCACCGATTTCGAAGTTCGGAAGAAAATGATTACCAGGCGGCAAGCACCTAACGAGCCGTACCTGGTATTCGAGCAGGAGATGACCAGATTTCGGACTCAATTACGCACCCCGATTCCGGATTCAGAATTTTTTGAGCTGGTCAGCGGCAATCTCTTGGGCAGTATACAACAGCTAATCTGCTTTCATGAGATCCGAGATCTGGCTCATCTTCGTGCTTTGGTGTCGAGATACGAAGAGGTCAGGAAGGCTAATCGTGTAGCAACCTGGCAACAGCCTCGCGTTCACGAGCTGGAACCGCCGTTGGTTGCTAACGAAGACGTCGAAGAAACCGCCGACGTAGCTGGCATATCCACTCCACTGGTATGTTGGAATTGCCGGAAGGAGGGTCACGGCTATCGAGACTGCGAAGATACCAATAAGAAAATCTTTTGCTATGGTTGCGGAAAAGCCGACGTGATCAAGCCAAAATGTACTCGGTGTTCCTCAAAAAACGGACCGAAGGACGAAAGGTTTCCGGGGCCTTCTCGCCCAGTGACAGACAATCCACCGGCCCAAACATCTTAGAACGTTCGAAACCGGATGTCAGCGGTTCCCAATCCCCCTTTCATTTTGTTACTCCCAATAAAAACATGTTACCCCTTGTTAATACCCCCTTAATAACCACTCCAAATTTTACAACACCTTCATCATCCCTTTCTGAACCAAACTCCCATCCTTTTAGCGTAAAATCATCCTCCCCTAATTTTCCAACAACAACAAACACATCGCATGTCACGATATTGGCGAGAGAAAACGCTACTACAGAGCCGGCTGGTTTTAGATCTGAAGAAGACCCTATAGTGAATGATAATTCAAGACGACATTCCCGCCATCCTCTCAAGCCATACCATCTTCGGCTAAAAGAATATATGAAGGCTCGAGAGCGAATTTTTTCACCTACTCCAGTCGCAAGTGTTGATCAGGTATCAGCACTATCGAGTGGATCCGGTCGCAGAAAGTCAACCTTGCGCCTTCGTATGTTCTGGAGGATGGTGCGCGAAAAAAAGAAAGCGATTCTGTCCACCATCATTACCAATCCGTTGGACATACGTCCGTACGCCAGGGTATCCTTGTACGGAGTGAACGTTGAAGGACTCCTAGATAGTGGGGCGAGCATCAGTTGCCTGGGGGCAAACTCCCTACAACGCCTCCATGTTGCACAGGTGAGTTATCGACCGGTCTGGTAAGAAGTGAAGACCGCTGATGGTGCTGCACAAAAAGTATTGGGCACGGTAGTTACCGATATTACCTTTCGCGGTATTACCAAGCCCATCACCTTATATATCGTGCCGAGCCTGTCGCATGAATTGTAGGGGGGGTAGATTTCTGGCGATCTTTCCAACTAGCTCCTAGCATTATCAGCGCGGTCGATACTCCCGATCCTGCATCGCAACTGATAGCTCCGGACGCTTATCATTTAACGCCCACAGATGTAAAGAGGTTGGAATTGGTAAAGTCCAAATTTCCATCATACGAAGTATACGGACTCGGTGTGACCAACGTCGAACAACACAGTTTAGACCTTGGTGATGCAAGTCCCATCAAACAGCGACATTGTCCTGTGTCTCCTGCGATCCAAAAACTCTTATATGACGAGATCGATCGCATGAGAGCACTTGGCGTTATAGAGACCAGCCAGAGTGCATGGAGCTCGCCTGTGGTTCTCGTGAGGAAGCCAGGCAAGGTCAGGTTATGTTTGGACTCGCGCAAAGTCAATAGTGTGACGAAGAAGGATGCATATCCATTACCACACATTGATGGTATCTTAAGTCGTTTGCCGCGAGCCAATTTTATTACTAGCCTGGACCTCAAAGACGCCTTTTGGCAGATTCCTCTCGAGAACAAATCCAGGGAGTATACAGCTTTTACCATTCCTGGCCGGATTCTATATCACTACACTCGCATGCCTTTTGGGTTATGCAACGCGCCGCAAAGGATGTGTCGTTTGATGGACAAAGTTATCCTACCCGAGCTGAAGGAGCAGGTATTCGTATATTTGGACGATCTGCTGTTAATTTCTGAAGATTTCGATTCACATCTGGTTTTATGGACTGAAGTCGCAGAATGTTTGCGAAAGGTTGGCTTGACTATTAACGTCAACAAGAGTAAGTTTTGTCTGAGAGAGGTGAAATATCTCGGATATATTGTTGGAGAAGGAGGCTTGAAAACTGATCCCAACAAAGTTTCAGCCATCGTCGATTACCCTTCGCCTAAGTCCGCACGTCAAGTACGACGCTTCCTTGGTATGGCAGGCTGGTATCGACGATTCGTTCCCAACTTTGCTGCGACTGTTTCACCAATTTCAGACACCCTAAAGAAGTCCAACCAGTTTGCTTGGACTACAGAGGCACAAACTTCCTTCCTGTTAGTGAAAGACTTGTTGACGAAAGCCCCCTTATTAATCAATCCTGATTTTAAGAGGTCTTTCGTAATCCAGTGCGACGCCAGTAAATCAGGGGTGGGTAGCGTTCTCTTTCAGGAAAACGACGACGGATCGGAATCTCCAGTGGTGTATATGTCACAGAAGCTCACTTCCGCTCAACGCAACTACAGCGTAACCGAACTCGAGTGTTATGCAGCTGTGCTGAGCGTGAAGAAATTTCGAGCCTATGTAGAAGGGACTTCGTTCAAAATCATTACGGATCACGCAAGTCTCAAATGGCTCATGTCGCAGAAAAACCTACAAGGACGGTTGGCAAGATGGAGTTTAAAACTCCAAGGTTATGACTTCACAATCGAGCACCGACGAGGGAGCCTGAACGCTGTACCCGACGCGCTCTCTCGTGTATACGAAGAGGGATTAAACGCGCTGATCGACGTGGCACCGATGGTGGATATGGAGTCTCCAGAATTCTCTGGCAAAGAATATAAAGAGTTAGTGTCTACTGTCGATGCGAACGCCGATCGGCTTCCTGACGTATGCGTGAGGGATGGTTTCGTGTATAAGCGCACAGAGCCTCACAACGGTGACCCGATTGCTGAAGACAGGGCCTGGAAATTATGGATTCCATCGAGCCTTACGTTAGCTGCGATCGCTCAGGCGCACGAGGCAGACACCACAGTCCATGGTGGTTATACCAAAACGCTAGAGCGAGTCAGGCGATTTTTGTACTGGCCCGGAATGGCTACACAAGTACGCACCTACGTTCTGGCGTGCGACACTTGTAAAGAGACAAAGTCCCCGAATAGACCTCTACGAGCGCCAATGGGAGAACCTTTCCAGACTGATCAGCCATTCCAACACCTTTACATCGAAGTAATTGGACCATATCCGCGTACCAAACGGAGTAAGATCGCGATCTTGATCGTCTTGGATCATTTCACAAAATTTCACATGTTACATCCTTTGGGGCGGATCACTGCTGAAGAGATCACCAACTACTTGGAGGGGCAGGTCTTCCATACGTTTGGAACACCAGAGACGATCCTCTCCGATAACGGCTCTCAATTTAGGTCGAATGTGTTTAACTCCATGCTGAACAAATACGGAGTTAAGCACCTGCACACCCCGAGCTACTCACCGCAAGCGAATGCTTCGGTACGTGTCAATCAGTCCATCCTGACCGGAATTCGAGCATTCATCACTGATGACCAAACACGATGGGATGAGAGTCTAAGCAAAATTGGATGTGCTCTTCGTAGCTCACTCCACCAAGCCACTGGATTTTCTCCTTATCAGGTTTTGTTTGGGAATCACATGATGTTGCACGGGAAGGACTACGAACTGCTGAAGCATTTGCGAGCGTTGGGAGAGTCAAATGTACAGCTTTGACCTCGAGAGGGAATCCCTATCGTGAGGCAACTGGCGCAGACGAAAATCAGGGTCGCACATGAGGACAGCAGCAGGCGTTATAATCTGCGTGCTGCTAAAATACAATTTTGTGTAGGTCAAGAAGTATTCAGAAGAAATTTTTCCTTGTCCACAGCCGCGCAGAAAAAAAGAAGTTCCTCAAGTGCAGGATTCGTCGTGTGCTAGGTAACTCACGTTACGAATTGGAGGATTTAGGAGGCAAACGTCTGGGGACTTACCACTCCAAGGATCTGCGGCAGTGATCCGAGGGAGTACACCGATTGCCCGGCACTCAGTCGTGCGCACGAGACTCTTCTACGCGGCCACTTTTCGTAGTCGTTTCGGCGATGAAAATCATTGGCGAATCGCCTATGTTGTTGAGTGCCGCCAGAAATTCATTTCAGGTGCTTGCAAATGCTTTCGAGAGGTAATAAAATATCGAAGCATTTGCGAACACTGGCAAACCACTGGAACGAACCAACGAAACCGGCTTGGCTGGAAAAGAAAGTTCCGCTACTCGGTAGATGCCGGCTCGTTTTTAAAAACGCGGAGGAGATTTTTTTTAGACCGGACGTGTGTGCACCGAGGTGGGAATCGCGCAAATTACCGTTCATGAATAACCTAAAGAAAAAGTGTCAGAACGCAAAATATCCGTTTCCTACATTCGAGAAGTTTGTTTTCAACTGCATTCTTCAATTTTATCCGAAAGTCAAGTGAACGATACGTAGAGTCGGTAGAGTGCATTGCATTATTGCATACGTTCGAAAATTGTTAACCGTGGTCGAGTGAACGGGTGTGCAAATTTCACCAAATAAGTGCTCTTAGTTTAAAGGCAAAATCAAATTGCAGCATCTGTTAATGGAGTGATACGTGAGCATTTCGGCATTCACAAAATTCCCGTTCAACTTCTACCGACGTTTTATCCAAATTTATTCCCAATAATTTATTTTTGTGTGAGCTATTCGCCGACCGGTTGAATCAATTTTTCGACTAAATTCAAACGTGCAACATGGAATGCAATAGAAAAATCAGTTTCATTGCGTATAGCTCTTTGCTCAAGCGCCAGAGATCGAATCTTTGGACAACGGCTACAAGATCCAGTTAGTAATGTGCAGTGCTTCGTTTAGCTTTTCCCCGAAATTTCACGGCAAATGTATTAGGTCACTATCGACGTTTTGAAAAAGCTGCTTAGTGGAAAAAATGCGTGGCGTGCTTGAGTCCAGTCACGGTCAATAAAAATTCATAGTTTTTGCGCTGTCCTTTAATTTTTTCCCCGTTCAAGTTTTTAACTTCGACTTATTTCAGTAATATCGTGAATTTTTTTACATTTTCTTCAAGCGAACAAGATGTCTGCTCGTCTCTAAATAAAATTTACATTGCTTCCGGAACTAAAAACGTGCGGCCGCGTCAATACATCGCCATTATCCGTATAATTGGAACGAAATAAAGGCAAACACGAGACCTTGTAATTGCTTCGTGAAATTGCGCGCAACGATCGAATTACAAGTTTTTTTTTTTCTCGCGAAACTGTCAAACGGCGAACAAAGCAAATTCGCGTGACGACCGATTAGAAAGTTCGGAATAGGAAATTTGGAGACGTCAGTAAAATTTCAAACTAGCGCGAGTTTTATTCGATCCCGCGGGTCCGGTGTGAAGACCGAAGAAGTATCGCCCCAGAAAAGCTGAAATCGAAAAAAAGAAAAAAACGAAGTGTGTTTGAGTCTCGCTCGGAAAGGCCAAGTGAAAAGAAGAAAAATAAAAAGAAAAAGAAACACGCAGGTCAGGTTTGTTTTGACATTTGTTGGGTGTCTTGTCAACACGCCACTCCACCCACTCCACCGCGCCACGGCCACGAATGAAAATATTTTGAACGAGACATCAGCAGATCAACGTTTCGTCAACTCTTCTTCTGTGATGCGGAGCTGCATCTCGTGCATGTTCCATTAGCAAACAAATTTCCCCCGACTCGTCGTTTTCCTTTCGAAAAATTTCTGCTGCGTGTGTTGAGTGGTTATAGCAAATTCTGTGTCAAATTAAAATTTTGATTGCAAATCATACTCGTTTTCGGTTGACGAAAGTGATAATGTGAGCCTTGAGAACAAGAGGGATCAAGAATATAAGTGCTACATAACCTGAAAAATTGTACTAGTGGGGCACCGCCTTAGTAAATTAAATGGGACGCAATCCAATAGTTCGCGAAATCTCAATCTAAATTATTTGAATCCACCAATACATGAATTAAAATAAAACTAAATTTTTAAATGGATTAAAATAAAACTAAATTTTACCGGAATTAAAATAAAACTAAATTTTACCGGAATTAAAATAAAACTAAATTTTTAAATGAATTAAAATAAAACTAAATTTTATTTAAAATGAATTAAACATTAATTTAAAACTAAAAACAAAAAAAAAAAAAAAAAAATGACATGACAGGACCGACGGACGTCTAAATAAAAAAAGAAAAAAGAAAAAAAAAAAATTATATGATAAATAAAATTAGCAATAAATAAAATTTAACAAAACAAAATAAATAACAAGGAACGCGATTACATAAATGGGGTGAGTTTTTTTTGTTTTCTATTCTTTATATTTTGTCATATATATTTTCTTTTGCATTTTCCTTAGCGGTTGTATGGGTTTCCTTTTGGGTTTTTTTTTGTACAATTTTTGAAAGATGATTAAAGGCTAAAAAGGGCCATACAAGAATGAACCCGAGCGTTTAAGCTCCTTAGCCCTGAACCTGAAAAAGGGGTCACGACAAATATTTTCATTTTGGAATGTCGTGACTGAGGCAGGGTGGGCAGAGCAGGGCGCTATTAACACCAGAGCGCCCTGACAAATCGCGGAGCCGCGCCATCCAACCGCTTCTTGGTCTTTCACGACCTGTTGGGAGAATAATCCCAATTTTGACAATTCCCTTGGATAAGTCGGCGCTGACAATTTTTGTTGTACAGGCCAAGGGTTTATGGTCTGAGTTAAAGCAAGTACCCCCCCACACTGCCGTAGCTAGTCCCGGCCGCCAGCAAGAGCGTCGCACCAGCTAAAACTCAGCCACCAGTTCGGACTTAGGTGGAATTGGCCCCTCTGTCCCGAACCTTCATTCTCCTATCAATTATTTTGACTTTCTCAAGTCAAAATAATTTTTCCAAGGCCTCGAACACAACACACCTTTGCGCGGGGGGGGGAGGCTGAGTGGGTGGGTCCTACTGTTGGGGTGTCTGACCATTGGTTTTCAGTTTTTCATTGTTAAATCTAGGTTTTGGCAAGTTTTCAGCTTTCTCAAAACTCTCTCATGGTTATTGCGCGCATAGTAAGATAATTCGAACGTATACTCGATTACCACCTTTGCGGGGGGGCTGACTGGGTGGGTCCCACTGTTGGGGTGTCTGACCATTGCTTTTCAGTTTTTCATTCTAAAAACTAAGTTTTGGCAAATTGTCAGCTTTCTCAAGACTCTTGCATGGTTATTGCGCGCATAGTAAGATAAATCGCACGTATACTCGATTTAACAACTTTACGGAGGGCTGACTGGGTGGGTCCCACTGCTGGGGTGTTTGACCATTGTTTTTCAGTTTTTCATTGTAAAAACTAAGTTTTGGCAAATTTTCAGCTTTCTCAGAACTCTTGCATGGTTATTGCGCGCATAGTAAGATAAATCGCACGTATACTCGATTAAACACCTTTGCGGGGGGCTGACTGGGTGGGTCCCACTGTTGGGGTGTCTGACCATTGGTTTTCAGTTTTTCATTGTAAAAACTAAGTTTTGGCAAATTGTCAGCTTTCTCAAGATTCTTGCATGGTTATTGCGCGCATAGTAAATTAAATCGCACGTATACTCGATTTAACAACTTTACGGAGGGCTGACTGGGTGGGTCCTAGTGTTGGGGTGTCTGACCATTGGTTTTCAGTTTTTCATTGTAAAAACTAAGTTTTGGCAAATTGTCAGCTTTCTCAAGATTCTTGCATGGTTATTGCGCGCATAGTAAGATAAATCGCACGTATACTCGACTTAACAACTTTACGGGAGGCTGACTGGGTGGGTCCTACTGTTGGGGTGTCTGACCATTGGTTTTCAGTTTTTCATTGTAAAAACTAAGTTTTGGCAAATTTTCAGCTTTCTCAAAACTCTTGCATGGCTATTGCGCGCATAGTAAGATAAATCGCACGTATACTCGATTTAACACCTTTGCGGGGCGGCTGACTGGGTGGGTCCCACTGTTGGGGTGTCTGACCATTGGTTTTCAGTTTTTCATTGTAAAACTAAGTTTTGGCAAATTGTCAGCTTTCTCAAGATTCTTGCATCGTTATTGCGCGCATAGTAAGATAAATCGCACGTATACTCGACTTAACAACTTTACGGGAGGCTGACTGGGTGGGTCCTACTGTTGGGGTGTCTGACCATTGTTTTTCAGTTTTTCATTCTAAAATATAAGTCTTGGCAAATTTTCAGCTTTCTCAAAACTCTTACATGGTTATTGGGCGCATAGTAAGATATATCGCACGTATACTCGATTTAACACCTTTGCGGGGGCTGACTGGGTGGGTCCCACTGTTGGGGTGTCTGACCATTGGTTTTCAGTTTTTCATTGTAAAAACCAAGTCTTGGCAAATTTTCAGCTTTCTCAAAACTGTTAAATTTTTCGATTTTTTAGACATCTTTGTGGAGTGGCTGACTGGGTGGGACCCTTTGTTGGGGTGTCTGACTATTGGTTTTCAGTTTGTCATTGTAAAATCTAAGTTTTGGCAAATTTTCAGCTTTCTTAAAACTCTTGCATGGTTATTGCGCGCATAGTAAGATAAATCGCACGTATACTCGATTTAGCACCTTTGCGGGGCGGCTGACTGGGTGGGTCCTACTGTTGGGGTGTCTGACCATTGTTTTTCAGTTTTTCATTCTAAAATATAAGTCTTGGCAAATTTTCAGCTTTCTCAAAACTCTTGCATGGCTATTGCGCGCATAGTAAGATAAATCGCACGTATACTCGATTTAACACCTTTGCGGGGGGCTGACTGGGTGGGTCCCACTGTTGGGGTGTCTGACCATTGGTTTTCAGTTTTTCATTGTAAAACTAAGTTTTAGCAAATTGTCAGCTTTCTCAAGATTCTTGCATCGTTATTGCGCGCATAGTAAGATAAATCGCACGTATACTCGACTTAACAACTTTACGGGAGGCTGACTGGGTGGGTCCTACTGTTGGGGTGTCTGACCATTGTTTTTCAGTTTTTCATTCTAAAATATAAGTCTTGGCAAATTTTCAGCTTTCTCAAAACTCTTACATGGTTATTGCGCGCATAGTAAGATAAATCGCACGTATACTCGATTTAGCACCTTTGCGGGGCGGCTGACTGGGTGGGTCCTACTGTTGGGGTGTCTGACCATTGTTTTTCAGTTTTTCATTCTAAAATCTAAGTCTTGGCAAATTTTCAGCTTTCTCAAAACTCTTACATGGTTATTGCGCGCATAGTAAGATATATCGCACGTATACTCGATTTAACACCTTTGCGGGGGCTGACAGGGTGGGTCACACTATTGGAGTGTCTGACCATTGATTTTCAGTTTTTCATTGTAAAAACTAAGTTTTAGCTAATTTTCAGCCTTCTCAAAACTCTTGCATGGTTATTGCGCGCATAGTAAGATAAATCGCACGTATACTCGATTTAACACCTTTGCGGGGGGGCTGACTGGGTGGGTCCCACTGTTGGGGTGTCTGACCATTGTTTTTAAGTTTTTCGTTGTAAAAACCAAGTCTTGGCAAAAATTCAGCTTTCTCAAAACTGTTAAATTTTTCGATTTTTTTTGACATCTTTGCGGGGTGGCTGACTGGGTGGGTCCCGCTGTTGGAGAGTCTGACCATTGATTTTCAGTTGTTCATTGTAAAAACTAAGTTTTGGCAAATTTTCAGCTTTCTCAAAACCCTTGCATGGTTATTGCGCTCATACTAAGATAGATCGCACGTATACTCGATTTAAAACCTTTGCGGGGGCTGACTGGGTGGGTCCCACTGTTGGGGTGTCTGACCATTGTTTTTCAGTTTTTCATTGTAAAAACCAAGTCTTGGCAAATTTTCAGCTTTCTCAAAACTGTTAAATTTTTCGATTTTTTAGACATCTTTGTGGGGTGGCTGACTGGGTGGGACCCTTTGTTGGGGTGTCTGACTGGGTGGGACCCTTTGTTGGGGTGTCTGACCATTGGTTTTCAGTTTGTCATTGTAAAATCTAAGTTTTGGCAAATTTTCAGCTTTCCTAAAACTCTTGCATGGTTATTGCGCGCATAGTAAGATAAATCGCACGTATACTCGATTTAACACCTTTGCGGGGGGGCTGACTGGGTGGGTCCCCATGTTAAGGTGTCTGACCATTGTTTTTCAGTTTTTCATTGTAAATACCAAGTTTTGGCAAGTTTTCAGCTTTCTCAAAACTCTTACATGGTTATAACACGCATAGTAAGTGAAATCGCATGAACTTGATTTAACACGTTTGCGGGGGGCTGAAAGGGTGAGTCCCACTGTTGGGGTGTCTGACCATTGTTTTTCAGTTTTTCATTGTAAAAACCAAGTCTTTGCAAATTTTCAGCTTTCTCAAAACTGTTAAATTTTTCGATTTTTTAGACATCTTTGTGGGGTGGCTGACTGGGTGGGACCCTTTGTTGGGGTGTCTGACCATTGGTTTTCAGTTTGTCATTGTATAATCTAAGTTTTGGCAAATTTTCAGCTTTCTTAAAACTCTTGCATGGTTATTGCGCGCATAGTAAGATAAATCGCACGTATACTTGATTTAACACCTTTACGGGGGGCTGACTGGGTGGGTCCCACTGTTGGGGTGTCTGACCATTGGTTTTCAGTTTTTCATTGTTAAATCTAAGTCTTGGCAAATTTTCAGCTTTCTCAAAACTCTTGCATGGTTATTGCGCGCATAGTAAGATATATCGCACGTATACTCGATTTAACACCTTTGCGGGGCGGCTGACTTTGTGGGTCCCACTGTTGGGGTGTCTGACCATTGGTTTTCAGTTTTTCATTGTAAAATCTAAGTTTTGGCAAATTTTCAGCTTTCTCAAAACTCTTGCATGGTTATTGCGCGCATAGTAAGATAAATCGCACGTATACTCGATTTAACTCCTTTGCGGGGGGGGGGGGGGGGGCTGACTGGGTGGGTCCCACTGTTGGGGTTTCTGGCCATTGGTTTTCAGTTTTTCATTGTAAAAACTAAGTTTTGGCAAATTGTCAGCTTTCTCAAGACTCTTGCATGGTTATTGCGCGCATAATAAGATAAATCCCACGTATACTCGATTTAACACCTTTACGGGTGGCTGACTGGGTGGGTCCCACTGTTGGGGTGTCTGACCATTGGTTTTCTGTTTTTCATTGTTTAATCTAAGTCTTGGCAAATTTTCAGCTTTCTCAAAACTCTTGCATGGTTATTGCGCGCATAGTAAGCTAAATCGCACGTATACTCGATTTAACACCTTTGCAGGGCGGCTGACTTTGTGGGTCCCACTGTTGGGGTGTCTGACCATTGGTTTTCAGTGTTTCATTGTAAAAACTAAGTTTTGGCAAATTGTCAGCTTTCTCAAGATTCTTGCATGGTTATTGCGCGCATAGTAAGATAAATCGCACGTATACTCGATTTGACACCTTTGCGGGGGGGCTGACTGGGTGGGTCCCCATGTTAAGGTGTCTGACCATTGTTTTTCAGTTTTTCATTGTAAAAACCAAGTTTTGGCAAGTTTTCAGCTTTCTCAAAACTCTTACATGGTTATAACACGCATAGTAAGTGAAATCGCACGAACTTGATTTAACACGTTTGCGGGGGGCTGAAAGGGTGAGTCCCACTGTTGGGATGTCTGACCATTGTTTTTCAGTTTTTCATTGTAAAAACCAAGTCTTGGCAAAATTTTCAGCTTTCTCAAAACTGTTAAATTTTTCGATTTTTTAGACATCTTTGTGGGGTGGCTGACTGGGTGGGACCCTTTGTTGGGGTGTCTGACCATTGGTTTTCAGTTTGTCATTGTATAATCTAAGTTTTGGCAAATTTTCAGCTTTCTTAAAACTCTTGCATGGTTATTGCGCGCATAGTAAGATAAATCGCACGTATACTTGATTTAACACCTTTACGGGGGGCTGACTGGGTGGGTCCCACTGTTGGGGTGTCTGACCATTGGTTTTCAGTTTTTCATTGTTAAATCTAAGTCTTGGCAAATTTTCAGCTTTCTCAAAACTCTTGCATGGTTATTGCGCGCATAGTAAGATATATCGCACGTATACTCGATTTAACACCTTTGCGGGGCGGCTGACTTTGTGGGTCCCACTGTTGGGGTGTCTGACCATTGGTTTTCAGTTTTTCATTGTAAAATCTAAGTTTTGGCAAATTTTCAGCTTTCTCAAAACTCTTGCATGGTTATTGCGCGCATAGTAAGATAAATCGCACGTATACTCGATTTAACTCCTTTGCGGGGGGGGGGGGGGGCTGGCTGACTTTGTGGGTCCCACTGTTGGGGTGTCTGACCATTGGTTTTCAGTGTTTCATTGTAAAAACTAAGTTTTGGCAAATTGTCAGCTTTCTCAAGATTCTTGCATGGTTATTGCGCGCATAGTAAGATAAATCGCACGTATTCTCGATTTAACACCTTTGCGGGGGGGCTGACTGGGTGGGTCCCACTATTAAGGTGTCTGACCATTGTTTTTCAGTTTTTCATTGTAAAAACCAAGTTTTGGCAAGTTTTCAGCTTTCTCAAAACTCTTGCATGTTTAAAACGCGCATATTAAGATAAATCGCACGTACTTGATTTAACACATTTGCGAGGGGCTGACAGGGTGAGTCCCACTGTTGGGATGTCTGACCATTGGTTTTCAAATTTTTATTGTTAAAACTAAGCTTTGGCAAATTTTCAGCTTTTTCAAGAGTCTTGCATGGTTATAGCGCGCATAGTAAGATAAATCGCACGTATACTCGATTTAACACCTTTGCGGGGGGCTGACTGTGGGGGTGTCTGACCATTGGTTTTCAGTTTTTCATTGTAAAAACCTAGTCTTGGCAAATTTTTAGCTCTCCCAAAACTGTTAAATTTTTCGATTTTCTTGACATCTTTGCGGGGTGGCTGACTTGGTGGGTCCCACTGTTGGATTGTCTGACCATTAATTTTCAGTTTTTCATTCTAAAAACTAAGTTTTGGCATATTTTCAGCTTTCTCAAAACTCTTGCATGGTTATTGCGCGCATAGTAAGATAAATCGCACGTATACTCGATTTAACACCTTTGCGGGGGGCTGACTGGGTGGGTCCCACTGTTGGGGTGTTTGACCATTGGTTTTCAGTTTTTAATTGTAAAATCTGAGTTTTGGTAAATTTTTAGCTTTCTTAAAACTTTTTCATGTTTATTGCGCGCATAGAAAGATAAATCGCACGTATACTCGATTTAACACCTTTGCGGGGGGCTGACTGGGTGGGTCCCACTCTTGGGGTGCTGACCTTTGGTTTTCATTTTTTCATTGTAAAATCTAAATTTTGTCAAATTTGCAGCTATCTCAAAATTCTTGCATGGTTATTGCGCATAGTAAGATAAATCGCACGTATACTCGATTTAACACCTTTGCAGGGGGGCTGACTGGGTGGGTTCCACTGTTGGGGTGTCTGACCATTGTTTTTCAGTTTTTCATTGTAAAAACGAAGTCTTTGCACATTTTCAGCTTTCTTAAAACTGTAAAATTTTCGATTTTATTGACATCTTTGACAGGTCACCAAAGCCAGGTGTCCCGACGTCAGACCTGCTGACTCTAGTATATTCACATACACCCTAAATGTAACCAAATTCCAAAATATTAGCTTTCTCAAAACTGTTGCGATTTTTTGTTGCGAGCTCTTTGACTAATAGTACATATAAATTTGTATAGCATACGAACTTAGCCACTCTTTGTTTTCGAACACAAACTGAGGACTTGAAATTTTTAAAAAGTTTCCTACTCTGAAATTTTTTAATTTCACGTTTTACGACTAGAACTCGTAACTCCCAAAAAGACGAAAAATAAATGAATGTCTGTTCGCCAGCCGTAGAAGCCATATCGATCATTGGCTCCCACAGGGGGGAGGCAAGAAGGGCACTTGCACCCCCCCTGAATTTAACCATAGCTAAAAGTGTAGAAAAGTCATACTTTATATGGTATACCATACTACGGTTGCATATACTTTTACCATTCATTCACTGTACAATTATTGTACACATCTTTCATGCCTCGACTTTAGTTCTCAGTAATGACACTTGAATGAATATTAAATCGAGCTATAGACTTAGATAATTAGCCCTTTTTCGGAATTGACCAAGGACGCGTACTGAAGAAGAATCAGATCAGGCACCACAACTTATCAGACTGCAGTTTATTTCCAAATCAATCGACCAAGCGTGTGTTTTACAAGATTTTTCATGACTAGTAGACACGAAAAAAGCAATCAAAATTTTCACTCCGTCTGTCCGGCGTACGCCGTACGTCGACCGCCAAAATCCCTTGAAGGCTCGTAGCTCTCAAACCAGTGGAGCTATTAAATTAAAATTTGTTCTAGGAATAGACTAGGTAGACCCCTTGAATTGACATTATTTTCAGGGGTGGGGGTGTGAGCGGGACGGTGGGGGAAGCGTTTTAGACGACAAATTTAGGATTCAAGATCTCAGCAATCACTCATGTTAAGAGACTGAAACTTGAAATTTCTTTAAAGCTTTGATAGTGGACCCATTTGCAAAAAAATTTATGATATGGGTGAAGGGGTGTGGGAGTGGAGGGGAAACCAATGCGTCCGAAACGAAAAAAGTCGAGATCGACACATTCTAAAATCTATATCTCCTAAACCGTTAATAGCAAGCAATTGAAACTAAAAAAATATCTGTAGTTAATACTAGGAGAGTAGATTGAAACAAAAATTTTGGGTCGATGTAGTGACGTACGAGGGTGGGGGTTGAAATACTTAACATTACGATATCTCCCAAACCAGTGGCATGGGAGAAAAACAAAATTCGGTTTGGATATAAAGCTTGATAAATAAAGATTGCTCAAAGTAAAATCTTTGAGGGGGGGGGGGGGCGGGGGAGTACGAAAGTGGAGGGGATAAGAATTTTTCAAAAATAACACGTTTCATATCTCAATAACAGTGTAAGATGGGTGCTTCAAATTTTTACCAGAAGTAGGCCTAATAGAATCCTAGTAGCGAAAAAAAGTTTGGTGGTGTGGGTGCAGAGGGTGAGGGTAGGGAAGGGTGAGAAAGAAAAAGTTCCGATGCTTATATCTCAAGAATCTATAGTGATAGGAAGCTGAAACTTGGTATTTAGATAGAGCTATAGTAGTGGCATGGTGGAAAAATAGAATTTTTTTTAGGGGTAGTATGGTACGGTGGTGGGGGGTGTTTTTCCTAATTTTAGAACGGCTCATGCTAAGAAGTTGAAACTCGATACGTATATGTAAATTAACTAGAAAAGTAGTTCTAATAAAAAAAATTCGAATATTCATTGGCGTTCAGAAGGGTGGGCAAACAAAAAATATCAGTTGATATAAAATGCATATATTTTCACGATTTTCGTCATATCTACTAGGTCTTTCGAAATATTGATTTCATTTTTATGCTACGGATTCTTCATATGAATACCTAGAATGCGTTTTCAAGATTTTTTGAAATTCGACCCCTGAGAGGGTGTAAACTGGTTGTATACTTTTTCATGAATTCCACCATGTTTCTTAGGTCTGATCAGATATCGAATATCTTTTCACTTCCCCAGGCTTGATTAATAATCACCTATTTTTAAGTTTTGTTTTTTTTAACCTCTAGACCGCATCGCGGAATATGACCCAATTATTTAATTCATATTTTACACCCTTTTCTAACCGCTTCCCGAACTTTTACTGTATTATTTATAATACAGTATTGTTATCGATTTTTTAAAAAAAAAAATTTGCTGCCCTCAAAATTTTTTTGTCCACGTTTCATGACTAGTAGACGCGAAAAAAGCAATAAAAATTTTCACTCCGTCTGTACGCCGTACCCCGTACGCCGTACGCCGTACGCCGTACGCCGTACCCCGTACGCCGTACGTCGACCGCCCCAAAATCTTTGACGGCTCGTAGCTCTCAAACCAGTGGAGCTATTAAATTAAAATTTTTTCTAAGAATAGACTTGGTGGACCCCTTGAATTGACATTATTTTCAGGGGAGGAGGTGTAAGGGGGAAGGCGGGGTAAGCGTTTTAGACGAAAAATTTAGGTTTCTAGATCTCAGGAACCGCTTGTGTTAGGAGGCTGAAACTTAGAATTTCTATAGAGCTTTGATAATGGACCCATTTGCAAAAAAGAAAACAGATATGGGTGAAGGGGTGTGAGAGTGGAGGGGGAAGCAATGCGTTCGAAACGCAAAAAAGTCGAGATCGACACATTCTAAAATCCATATCTCCTAAACCGTTAATAAGCAAGCAATTAAAACTTAACAAATATCTGTAGTTATACTAGGAGAATAGATTGAAACAAAATTTTTTGGTGGGGGTAGTGACGTACGGGGGTGGGGGTTGAAATACTTAGCATTACAATATCTCCCAAACCAGTGGCACCAGAAAAACAAAATTCGGTTTGGATACAAAGCTTGATAAATAAAGATTGCTTACAGTAAAATCTTTGAAGGGGGCGGGGGAGTACGTAAGTGGAGGGGATAAGAATTTTTCAAAAACAACACGTTTCATATCTCAATAACAGTGTAAGATGGTTGCTTCAAATTTTTACCAGAAGTAGGCCTAATAGAACCCTAGTAGGGAAAAAAAGTTTGGGGGTGTGGGTGTAGAGGGTGAGGGTAAGGAATGGGGAGAAAGAAAAAGTTCCGATGCTTATATCTTAAGAATCTATAATGATAGGAAGCTGAAATTTGGTATTTAGATAGAGCTATAGTAGTGGCATGGTGGAAAAATAAAATTTTTTTTAGGGGTAGTATGGTACGGTGGTGGGGGGTGTTTTTCCTAACTTTAGAACGGCTTATGCTAGGAAGTTGAAACTCGGTACGTATATGTAAATTAACTAAAAAAGTAATTCCGATAAAAAAAAATTTGAATATTCATTGGCGTTCAGATGGGGGGGGGCTAAAAAAAATATCGGTTAGTATAAAATGCATATATTTTCACGATTTTCGTCATATCTACTAGGTCTTTCGAAATATTGAGTTCATTTTTTTTCTACGGATTCTTCATGTGAATACCTAGAAAGTGTTTTCAAGATTTTTTGAAATTCGACCCCTAAGAGGGTGTAAACTGGTTGTATACTTTTTCATGAATTCCACCATGCTTCTCAGGTCTGATCAGATATCGAATATCTTTTCACTTCCCCAGGCTTGTTTAATAATCACCTATTTTTAAGTTTTGTTTTTTTCAACCTCTAGACCGCATCCCGGAATATGACCCAATTATTTAATTCATATGTTACACCCTTTTCTAACCGCTTCCCGAACTTTTTGTTAGGTTTTCAGTCTCTTAGTAACATACATCGCATCTCCGAATTGAACGCGTTCTGAACTTCTGCCGGAAAAATAATACAGTTGCGCCCAGACTGTTGGCAGATTTTTTGTTAGGTTTTCAGTCACATAGTAACATACACCGCATCCCCGAATTGAACGCGTTCTGAACTTCTGCCGGAAAAATAATAAAGCTGCGCCCAGACCGTTGGCAGATTTTTTTTCTTAGTTTTTGCGAAAATGGTGTCCGAATCCACTTTGAAAATTCATATATCTGGTAATTTCAATCCTGGAATAAGAAAATAGGGCTTACTTTAAGGGTGAGGTCGCAAAACTATCCTTGCTTTTTTTTTCAATGATAACGATTTTGTAATTTATCCTTAAATGCCTATCTCACAATACGTTTTTTTTAAATATTTTTTGTATTTTATGGGTTATACTTTTTATCAAAACATATCAAAAAATTAACTTGGAATCTCAATGGTCAAAAAAATCGAAGAGCATTATAGTGATTCTCAATTAATTTTATATAAAAAAGGTAAATTAATCAGGGACCATATCATCGCCTATTCTTTTGAAATTTTGTGTACTCGAAGAATTAGTGAAAGAAAATATGATTTTAATTTTTTGTTTCTATCTCACTATTTTTTTTAGTTACAGTATTTGTGTTAAAAATTTCCCCAAAACGATATCCGAATCCTCTTTGAAAATTCACATTTCTGGTAATTTTTATCCTTGAATAATAAAGTAGAGCTTATTTTAAAGATTGTTATTGTTTTTGTTAGTTAAAAAATGAAATAGAAACAAGTCCTTGAATTTCAATTACATTTTTTCACTTGTCTTTTCAAGTACAAAATTTTTCAAAAGATTCAGAAATGATATTGTAACAACTTTGGCGATTCTTGACGGAACGACCCATAATAAGATGAAAACAATATGATCCCTTCTTCAGATGACCCTTTTTTTTTGCTAAGTGCTGTTGATGTAGCTAAGAAAAAGTGTTCAACCCGTTTATGAAAATATGTGCATTTCATTTTCCCAGATAATATTTTTCGACCACTAATAGATCCAATGGACCAAACACTAATGGATATTTAAGAACTTTTTTTATCTATTTTAAATTATTTACTTTTCTGGTTGATTTACATATACATACCGAGTTTCAACTTTGTAGCAGAAGCCGTTCTATATATTTGGGAAAAACACCTCCAGAGGTGGGGGTGGGTGAACATCTTTTGGTTACAATCTCACGAACCAATTGCAATTTAAAAAAAAAATCGGTTTCTGTATAAAGTTTGACAAATAAAGTAATTTTTTTAAGGAGGTGATGAAGTATAAAAGTGGAAGAGATAAATTATTTTTCGAAAATACAGAAACTGCGAATATAGGGCGAGAAATATCAACAATCTATGAAGACATTGCCACATTGTCGAAATATTGCCGCAATCCATTAATCGCTCCACTAATTTTGGCAATAGTCGTCGGAAAATTTATTGTTTAAAAAATTGCTCGTGTACAAGCACCTTTACTTTATCGGCTAGTATTCTTGAACGCATGTTTTAAGGGCTTTGTATGGACCCGAAGGAGTAGAACAATTGGCCCGTTAACGAACCTACGGTAAAATTACAACCATAAGTTCCGATTCTGTATGGAGCGTGGGGTTATTTTATAAACTTTTTGCTATCCCCGTCCGCATGGCATGTTTCCCTAGCAAGCAGTGCCCCGCCAGTATTCCGATTAGTACCTGCAATCTTTCCCTATTCCATGCTAGTATTTTCCTGGACCTACGTTTGTCCAGCCTCAGCCAGAATGCCCTAGAGATCCTACAGCCCCACCTTGAGTTCGCTGAGTCTATGGGCCGCTCCCTGATAAGCGCTTTAATGCCCCTTAGCGGTGGACCAACCACCTCCTCCGCGGATGACGCCAATCTCACTCTTTGGCAGCTCATCGGCCAGTTCGTTGTCTCGCATGCCGCTATGCCCTGGTTCCCAGGAAAGTTGTACTCTGTTCTGACAGCAAAGTACCTTGAGCACTTCACGACAGCGCTGTACTAGTTGGGATTTGATAGTCTCCGATTTCAGTGCCTTCAAAGCCGCTTGGCTGTCAATGTAGATTAAGATATGCCTACCGCATATCCCACCCATCAACAAGATGTTAGCTGCCTGGAGCACCGCCATAATTTCAGCTTGGAGTACACTGCAGGCATCTGGCAGCTTTAACGATTTCCGTGCAATTAGCTGCTCGGAGAAGACTCCAGCGCCAGTGCCACATTCCATTTTTGTCCGTATTCACAGAGAGTCACATAGTACACTATTGTTCTCTCAGTCCTCCCTACCTGGGTATATAACCGTGAAGGGTGATTGAAAATCAATCACCGGAATCATGTAGTCCTTGCATATCTCAATCGGTCCGTGTAGGAATTCCCTAAGAACTTCGCTGTGTCCTACGGACCTCTCCCTAAAGAGACCACAGCTCACTAGTTTTGTCGCTGTGTTTATTGCAACCTGCTTAATGAAAATATGAAGTGGTCATAAATACATACAAACTTCCAGTGCCGTTGTTGAAGTTTTACGCAGGGCTCCTCTCATTATAACACGGGCAGTCCGCTGCACTCCACACAGTTCCCTCCGGATATACTTTTTGTCCGTGGCTTTCCACCACACTAGTGCCCCGTACGTCAGAATGGGTCTCGCCACCACCGTATACAGCCAATGTACCATACTAGGTTTCAGACCCCAACTCTTTCCAACTACCTGTTTACATGCAAAAAGCGCATTATTAACCTTTTAAATACGCTCTCCGACATTCATTTTTCAATTTAGCTTCCTATTCAAGACCAGACCTAGATATTTTGCTTTTTCCGATGTTTGCGGCTCGACCCCGTCAAGCTTTGGTAGCCTGAACTCCGGAATCCTGTACTTCTTAGTGAAAAAGGCAATTTCAGTTTTTGAAGCGTTTACCCCCAGACCGCATCTTTTGGCCCATTTTCTGAGTGTATAGAGTGCCGGCTCCAAAATATCCGTAAGAGTATTCAAATATTTACCCTGAAGTAATATTACTATATGATCCGCGTAGGCCACCACCTTGATGCCCTTTCTTTCGATTTTCGCTAGTACCCCATTTACTACAAGGAGTTACAGAAGGGGCGATATCACATCACCCTTCGGAGTACCCCTCGAGACTTTCCGCGTTACCTTACATTGCCCACTTTTCGAGCTGACGACCCTGGTCTTCAACAGGTTAAACCTATGCCGGTTAAAGCCTCCTTAATTACCTTCACTGGCACCCTCAATATCCAGGAATGCCGCTAGCGTGAACTCCTTACTTCCCAAGCTAAACTTTATAGACCCCACTACTTCATGAAGAACAGTTTCCCCTCTGATATAGGCATGCTGTGGATTAGACAGCATTCTATTCTTACATTAGCTCCGAATGTACTTTTCTATGAGCCTCTCCAGTACTTTAAGAACGAAGGATGACAGACTAATTGGCCGAAAATCCTTCGTTGACTTACTTCCTGCTTTAGGAATAAAGGCTACATGCACTTCCCGCCAGACTTACGGAATGTACCCTGCCCGCAAGCAGGTCCTAAAAATCGTGCTTAACCAGCTGAGAATTGCCCCAGAAGCTTTCTGCAGCATGATAGGCCTAATGCCGTCCGGTCCTGGTGATTTGAAGGGAGCTAATGTACTTATGGCCCATTTGATCGTTCTTTCCCCCAGGAGATCTTCCATACCCCCCGATACAACCAAGTTAAGTTGTTCTTTGAAGTCCAGGGGACAGGAATTCTCAAAAGCCGTTACCAGAATTGAATTTAAAGTCCCCACACTCGCCTCAATAGCATCCCCATTATCCAGCTCACGCGGAATTGATGAGAGTTGCCACTCCGTAGTTCTGTCGAATCTATCCCAACCCGCCCTCCGAGGGCTCCGTAACAACTGCCTTTTCTCACGTTCGAAGTGGATTTCATTGTGATTGTGCATTCGCATCACAACCGATGACTAGGTCCCATTTACTGCTTTCCGTGAGCTGCCGTACTAATTCTGCTGGAACTTCGTCGCAGTCATAGGGCAGGTAAGCCGACGCCAGACAGATCGGCTTACCCTTTTCCTTTTCTAATTGTATTGCCGTGTAATCTTCATTGCTGTAGTTATTTAACAAAAATGCGTTAAACTCGCTTTTTATTAATATACATGCACTTGGTTTACCTTCGAATTTTTTGTAGTGAAGCTTATAGTTCCGGAGTCCAAGTCCCTGGATGATATTCTTACCATTAACCAAGGGCTCTCTTCTCTGCCATAAAGGCCACCATACAAGCGGTTACCACCTTACTACGGTGGAGGTTGATCTGCATCACCTCCAACATCAGTAGGTACAACCTCCTCAATACGCTTGCTCCAATGGGCTGGCTTGACCATCACCCTGCCTAGACCAAATCGCATCAAGCCCTTGCAGGTCTCTAGATATGGCAACGACTCTCTGCTAAGTGATAAAAGGCAATGTTGGCCAAACTCCTGCTTCTTAACACCTTTAGTACCTTCCAATTTTCCGTCTTTAGCTTCCTGTTTTAAAAGCGAATAAGATCTAGTACCTTCTTCTCATCCGAGAATGGTCCCGGGATCCAAACCCAGGTCTTCGGCAGAACGTATTTAGCCAATTCCACTGGAAAAACCACCGTAAGCTTGGCCGCTTCCCATATTTCCCCTAGACGTTTGATAGTCTAGGGGAAATATGGGAAGCTCGATATTAGTCCTCTAGATGCCTCATTTCCACATCCCATCACCTTGCTTGGATTGACGTAGAGGCCGTGGACTTTTCGACTCCCTCGTTGCTACTGCGTCATTCGACCTACTCCGCTTCGCCCTGAAGTCTTCCCTTTTTCCTCTGCACTTCCCTTAGATGATGCGACAGTAGTCTCGGTTGCCACTCCCATGGGTCCTGCCTTGGCCTCCCTTACTACCTTGCTTCACACCCCGGGGCTAATTCCCGAAATTCCGGCCTTAACCACTTGCCCTACCTCAGCTTCCATGTCTGAAGGTCGGGCTTTGGTCACAGGTTTCCCTACAGATTTCTCTATTAGCGAAGCTGATGACTCCGCACTTGCCGCTAAGGTGACTGCCCTTGCTTTACAGTCGGCTAAATACTTTGTCAAGTCTTCGTGCGACGCCATACTCTTGGCTTTCTCGTACTGCTCTTTCTCTCAGTTGCTGAGCCGATTAGGGTCCATAGCCTCGTACTTTGCAATTTTCCTCCTTGCTGAACTCATCCTGCGCTTCACCTGCAGGTGTGCGCTAGCCTTACCTTTGCCCACCGTCGTCCACTTAAAACCCCTTTGGGTCTCAGTTTTGCACCCAACGGTTTGAGCTTCCGTAACTAGTACAGCACAAACCTCACCTGCAATGACGGTAAGCTCAGAGCCATCCCGTACATCACCGGTAAGAGTCACGTCGCCGCAATCCATATTTTACTCATCAACAGTGTCAGTCTACTACAAGCCATCTTGATCACCCTCAATGAGAGTAACGTCAACGTCCTCAACTATCCCAGGGGACAGGAGCTGATCCTCCGTCGACAGACTGTCGATCTACCATCCAGCGAAAATTACGAGAGAGACAACAGCTCATCATAGTCACTAGGCAAGACACCAGATTCCTTCCTACCTTCTTCCTCTATGTCCAATTTTGTTTTTCCTGTTTTGTTCATGCGATTCTCACGAGTAGTGCGTGAAAGGATTGTGACCCATGGCAGAGCACCGCATTAACACGGGAAGGCTAGTTGAAAGCGGAGGTCGCCCGGTATCTGGAGTCTATCGTTCGTGACTGAGCTCATCCCCAGCCATGCAGTCATCAGCACGATTATTTACACCTTGAGTTGGACATAGGGTAAAGTATCCAGTCCTGAGCCCCGTCATTAGTAATGAGCCCCCTTTGCAAAAATTTTACCAATAACTAAGAATATGCTTGGCTTAGCTAAACTTTGTTTTTTTTTTCGTGAAATACCTTTATTCTTTATTGTCAGTTCGACATCAATTTCCATTTGGAAGGAGAACTGTTGGAAGAAATATTTCGTGGCGAACAGACCTCCTTAGTGATTTAAAAAATTAACTATTCTTGTGCAAATGTATAAGGACTTCATGTTGATTCAATCAGCGGGTAAGGACCGAATTTCGATGTTAGGTTTTACTATGCTTTTGTCGGTACTGATATATTTATATATTTCTTACATATTTAAAATAAAAAGTTCTATAATTAAAGAATTTCTTGCGAAATTAAAGGAGCTCATTACTGGATCAACAATTTTTCATAATTTCTAGTAATGAGCCATAGAAGGGCTCACTACTGAATTAATAGAAAAATATAGCGTTCCAGTAATGAGCTCCGTGATATTTTATAGTTTAGATGAAATCTAAATGGGGTGTACCGTATTCCGTGCACAACCTTGAAAGGGATTATTCATTGATCTATTTTGAGACAAAAAATAACCTACAGGGAGGTTCAATTTCCAATATCCGTGGAGATACAGGCTAGTCAAGGTAGTGTTTCGGACCTGTACTCTCACTCATTTAAAACGTTATATCTAGAAAACTAGTAATCAGATTTAAAATGGTTATAGCGTCTTTTTTAGGGAATCCAATTATCTTTCATTAGTTACATTGCTAGAACTAGAAGGTATTAATTTTAGAAAATAATTTCAGAATGCCTGAGTATTCCCATAGGCGCGCCGTGGCCTGAAATCTGGCAGGGGCCAAGGCCCGAATGACTCAGAACAAACGACTTCTTTTGAAAGGCACACATGATTTTCGTACAAGTCCGTCCTTTTTGTGTTTACAGATTAGGTGTTCGTATAACGAATGATTAGTCTGAGTTTACGACTTTCAAATGTGTTATACATTGTTTTTTTTTTAAATAGCAACAGGTGGAGAAAAGAATTTGAAAAAGTTCCTATGAGTCGTCCTTCTTCGAGTAGCTGCCATACAAAAATCCTGTCTTCAATGTCTTCACGCAATTTAGGGAACTCATTGTCTTTTAGTTTCGAGTAGCAACCAGAGTCCTTAAAATTGGATTCAATGTTCATGATTGAGATATTCGAGAATACATGTATCTTGAGTAGTAGCAGTATTGCTAGATTTAAAGATTTTTCTTCAAATGGTAGATTTTTAGCGCTACCAAGATTTGAAAACTTTGATGGCTAGAAGAATTTTTTGTATTCATAGAACATTTTTTTCAATTTCGATAATAAATAAGTTTAATTTATAAATTCCTAGCTTCTTTTCTAAGTATTATTTCCGCGATTCTCACTTAACAGCTTCATCCATATTCATGTTCAAAATCAGACAGTACCGGTCATTACCGAAAATAACGTTTTCTTCAATCGCGTTTCATTTGTTCTTTATCGGAGCACAAGATTACAAAATCTGCCAACAATCTGGGCGTAACTTTATTATTTTTCCGGCAGAAGATAGGAACGCGTTCAATTCTGAAATGCGGTGTAGGCTACTATGTGACTGAAAACTTATCAAAAAGAACAAGATCATGGAAGTAAAAATCTGATTGGATCTGAGAGATATGGAATAGTTTATGAAAAAGTACACAAAAACACTTTCTTGGTATTCATATGGAGAATACATAGAATGAAATTAAATTCATTATTTGGGACGAGGTAGTAGATATGTCGAAAATCGTGGTAAAATATGCATTCTATTTTCACAGATAATTTTTTTTGCCCCCCTTCTGAACGCCAATAGATATTCGTTTTTTTTATTCAAAATTATTTTTCTAGTTGATTTAGATATACACACCGAGTTTCAACATTGTAGCTTAAGCCGTTCTATATATAGGAAAAACACCTCCCACTTGTACCACTCTACTTTCTACACTTTCTAGGTATTCATACGAAGAATCCGTAGAATAAAAATGAATTCAATATTTGGAAAGACCTAGTAGATATGACGAAAATCGTGAAAATATATGCATTCTTTTTTCACTGAACATTTTTTTTGCCCCCACTTCCGAACGCCAATGGATATTCGAATTTTTTTTAAACCAATTTACTTTCCTAGTTGATTTACGTATATACACCGAGTTTCAACTTTCTGGCATAAGCCGTTTCATGGTTAGGAAAAACACCCCCCCCCCCCCCACCCCCGTACCATACTACCCCTATAAAAAATTATATTTTTCCAACATGCCACTACTATAGTTTTATCTAAATACCAAGTTTCAGCTTTTTATCATTTTCGGTTCTCAAGACATAAGCATCGAAATCTTTTCCTTTTCACCCTCCCACATCCCAACCCTCTACACCCACATCCCCCAATTTTTTTCCCCTGCTAGGGTTCTACTATATAGGGCCAACGTCTGGTAAAAAATTTGAGCACCTATCTTATACTGTTCTTGAGATATGAAACGAGATTTTTTTGAATATTTCTAATCACCCCTACTTCCATGTTCTACTACACCCTTAAAAAATTTTACTTTGAGCAATCTTTATTTGTTAACCTTTCTACTCAAACTGAATTTCATTTTTCTAGAGCAATTGGTTCGTGAGATATCATAATCTAAAATTTTTCACTATGAAAAAGTACACAATCACTTTACACCCCCTTAGGGGTAAATTTTCAAAAAATCTTGAAAACGCTTTCTAGGTATTCATATGAAGAATCCGTAGAATAAAAGTGAATTCAATATTTTGGAAGACCTAGTAGATATGACGAAAATCGTGAAAATATATGCATTCTTTTTCACTGAACATTTTTTTTGCCCCCACTTCGAAGCGCCAATGGATATTCGAAATTTTTTTTCATCCAAATTACATTTCTAGTTGATTTACATATACACACCGAGTTTCAACTTTCTAGCATAAGCCATTCCATAGTTAGGAAAAACACCCCCCCCACCCCCGTACCATACTACCCCTACAAAAAATTATATTTTTCCAGCATGTTACTACTATAGCTCTATCTAAATACCAAGTTTCAGCTTTTTATCATTATAGGCTCTCAAGATATAAACATCGGAATCTTTTCCTTTTCACTCTTCCCCACCTACACCCCCTACACCCACATCCCCAATTTTTTTTTCCCCAACTAGGGATCTGTTGGGCCTACGGCTGGTAAAAAATTTGAGCATCTGTCTTATACTGTTCTTGAGATATGAAACGTGATTTTTTTTAAAATTTCTTATCCCCCCCACTTCCATGTTTCACCTCCCCCTTCAAAAATTTTACTTTCAGCAATCTTTATTTGTTGACCTTTCTACTTAAACCGAATTTCATTTTTCTAGAGCAATTGGTTCGTGAGATATCGTAATCTAAAGTTTTTCACCCCCCACCCCCGTACGGCACTACCCCTACTCAAAATTTTTTTTCAATCCTTTCTCCTAGTATAGGTACAGATATTTGTTAAGTTTGAATTTCGTGCCATCAACGGTTTAGGAGTTATGGATTTTAGAATGTGTCGATCTCGGAATTTTTGCGTTTCGGACAAATTATTTTCCCCCCACTCCCACACCCCTTCACCCATATCAACAATTTTTTTTGCAAATGGGTCCACTATCAAAGTTCTATGGAAATTCCAAGTTTCAGCCTCCTAGCGTAAGCGGTTGCTGAGATCTAGAAACCAAAATTTTTCGTCTAAAACCCTCCCCTCTCCTCCCCCCTCACACCCGCACCGCCCTAAAAAATACCAGTCGTAGAGGTTCAACCAACCTACCCACCATAAAAGTTTCACGATAATACCTCAACGAGTTTGGGAGCTACGCGCCTTCAAACTATTTTTGAGTACGGCGCACAGACGGACATTATTTTTTTTATTGCTTTTTCGGGGTCTACTAGTCCTAAAACGTGAAAATACAAAATTTCATGGTAGCAAATTTTTTTGAAATTTCAGGTCGATCACAATACTTTATTATGAAATAATAAAGTAAAATAAACAGTATTTTATCCGGAAAGCTACATATGTACCTACATATACTATTAGTTTTGCTAAAACAAGTGAATCTTTTAGTTTGAAAAGATTTTCAGGTACAACGAACCAGTGTAAATATACCTGCAAACTCGGAAATACTTTCGATGCATGGTTTCATGACCTGTACTATTTTACCTCCAGATGACTTATTCCTCCCGGTATTACCTTTTAAAAAAAAATCTTAAACGGTTTTTTGCCCTATGTAGAGCTTTTGCATCTGAAAATAGAGTATCACGCCAACATAATGAGAGATGGTTGGCCTGGGAGTCTGTAAAAATAAAAGACGAAAAATTATCTGCTAATAATAAAGGTGAAGTAAAGCTGGAGAAAGGCGGAATGCAGGTACATAGATGGGTTCGCTCCAAAGACAAACACAGTTTATGAGTTTTTTGGATGCTATTACCATGGTTGTAAGAACTGTTTTAGAGTACGGAATATGCGCACAGATAATAATGGAGGTAGTGAAACATTAGCTCAGAGATATGAAGCTACACTTAGAAGAATTGAGATGATTCGACGCAATGGATATAAATTGAAATACATGTGGAAGTGTGAATTTAAAGAGTTCTTAAAGTTAAATCCTAGAGTGAAAATGGAGCTAGAGATGCTTACTAAGAATATCATAGAACCTTTAAACACTCGTAATGCCATCTTTGGTGGTCACACTGAGGTTTTCAGATTATACCATGAATGCAAGGAGAACGAGGTAATACGATATCTAGACTTTACAAGTCTGTATCCATACATCAATAAATATTCTCCATATCCAGTTGGTCCTCCGGAAATATACAAAAACGGAAATGTACCTGCAAACTCGGAAATACTTTCGATGCATGGTTTCATGACCTGTACTATTTTACCTCCAGATGACTTATTTCTCCCGGTATTACCTTCTAAAAAAAAATCTTAAACGGTTTTTTGCACTATGTAGAGCTTTTGCATCTGAAAATAGAGTATCACGCCAACATAATGAGAGTGAGCGTGAGATTACAGGTACATGGGTGATACCTGTGGCTTTGGCTGTGAAAAAAGGCTATAAAATTAAAGCTGTGTTTGAAGTTTGGAAATATAATCATACTGTGTACGATCCCAATACAAAAACAGGAGGCCTGTTTACGGAATATGTTAACACCTTCTTAAAAATTAAACAGGAGGCCAGTGGGTGAGGGGGGGGGGGGGTAATTGCACGACTGATACGCAGAGAGAGAATTTTATAAAGTCGTATCGTGTAAGAGAGGACATCGTGCTTGATAAAAAGGAAATCCTGCAGAATCCAGTTAGACGTAGCACTGCAAAAATATGTCTAAATTCTTTTTGGGGGAAGTTCGCTCAACGGGAGAATCACTCTAGCACAAAAGTGGTGAATAGCTTTAAAGAGTTCTGTGACTTTATACATACACCGGGTATAGAAATCTGCTCGTTATTACCAGTATCTCAGGACACTTTGTGGATTACCTGGAAAAATATTGAAAAGAATTTAAATAAGTTACCACATGCCAGCACCCCTATAGCCGCCTACACCACAGCGTTTGCCAGACTTAAACTGTACGATGCGCTAGAAAAGGTTGGTACGGCCATACTTTACTGTGATACCGACAGCTTAATATTTGTAGACGAAAAGACATCTCCTATCCCGTTCACAATTTCCAACTTTCTAGGTGATTTAACTAACGAGCTTGAGGGCTGTAAGTACGGGACCTAAAACTTATAGTCTAAAAGTCAAAGCGGGGTATGTTACAAGTAGAGTATGTTACAAAATGTAATGGGATAACACTTAATTTTGAAAATTCCCAAAAGGTTAATTTTGAATATCTGAAATCTATGGTGACAGGTTCTAATGATGGTAGTGCTGTTTGTGTAACGAATAATCGTAAAATTAAGCGTAAACGTCCTGGGATTGTTATTAGTGCTGTGGAAAAGAAACATTTACAATTCACTTTCGATAAAAGGGTAGTCGTAGAAGATCATTTCTCTTATCCGTACGGTTTTAAAAAAGTTAAGTTAGGAATATAAAACATTAAAGCTTTTCCATTAAGAAGCATGCTAGCATAAGATTAATCTTAATTAATATACCTGTAACGATTTGGTCCGCAGAACGTTCAGTTGGCAATCGTCATTGCCGAAACTTTGAACGTTAGCCTTGCGGACGGAAAGTCATCCTCCATCTGTCGGAAGAAATCGTCATTTCTTCACCCAAATGAAGGATAACTTTCCTATGTTTTTTTGATTTCGTTGACTATGCGTCATTAGACACATTAGTCCCACGGATGGCCAATGAAACGACGGAGCATCTAGCATAAGAGCACGTGCTAGCTCGTCGGACGGGGTGGGTATGTCTTTTCGATCCGCGATCCGATTAATTATGCTCGGTGAGCCGACGAATGGGTTTGAGAACTCCCATTCTATCTGTCAGCGGGCTTGAAAGGATTGTAGGTGAGGGGCCAGAAGCACGTAGGGTGCGGAAAATAGGGTGGAGGAAGTTAGGTATGAGGAGGGAACATCCAGGGTAAGATCATCCGACGAATGATCAATTAATATGCCCACTATGTGTAGTTATTCATTAAGCAAGAGAACGACAAAAAAAAGGAATGGTCCGTCTAAGAACGAGTACCTTGTGGCCCAGTCGTGCTTATCAAAATCGTCTAATTGTACGTTGGAGTCCAACGGTACCGTTTGTCCGCCCGATTCTGTATGATACGATATGTTTCCGTATTCTTGTAAGAATGGCAGAGCCGATAAGAGAAATTGACTGAAATTTTCCGTATACCGAACCACCATTTGTTTCCGCCTTTGGCGCTAAAATTTAAAGTAATCAGTGTAAAAACTGCTATTAGGAGTGGCGTGAAAACAATGACGAAAAGGAATTTAAGTTCGCCTTCGAGTTTGTCGGCGACTATGACCTGAAAACACAAGACTGGCAGTGCGGTAAAAGTATTTCCAACGACAGCTTGTAGAGCGGCTTTCTTCTGTTGTATCGCAATATCGGGAGTTCTCATCATAATTCCGCAAAAATTTATATTGTACAGGATACTAACTAAATTTAATCAAATTACAATCCATAGCGGAACAAAAACCACCTCCCAACGCCTCCAAACGAATCCGTCCAATTTAAGCGAAAGCGAAACAAATTGCAAAGCGTTGACGGCCAAAACCAATTCCAGCTCGAACGATCGATCGTGTTTAACGGCCCAGACGCATGCACCAACGCTGGCTAAACTTCCGATTATCAACGGAATGAAGACTAGTACCCAAAGACGTCGTCCCGATGTTAAACGATCGCATGCCAACAGCTCAAACATAAGAAGGATAAGATGAAGCGATAGCGATATTAACATTGCTTGAATTGTGTGTAGGAGTCGCCTTCTAATCTGTAGTGAGGATATCGACACCCCACAAAAGCTCCAACGATTGCTCCTGCCGTAGCGATGGCCTTCCATGTCCAAAGTGGGGCAAAACTGCCCAATACGGCTAATCTATGTAGCCGTCGAGTTTCAAACAGAACAGCAAAATAAACGTAAATAGACGGCAGTGAGCAATAAGTTTACTTGGATTAAAATCACGCAAGAAAACCTGCAAATTCATTGTAAATGCGTCGCGCAGTTATCGAAGCATAATGTAACAATGCGAATATTTTGAGCGGTAAATCGATTTGCGGCGCAAAACTAAAAAAAAACGAGCGATAATTCGACGGAACCTTTTGTTTTTTTTTATTTTTTGTTTTCTTATGATTTCCATGTAAATTTCAGCTTTGACGCACAAACCTTTGAGCAATGACAATACGAAATAATTTGTTTCATTATTTAATAACCAATAATTTGAATGTAATATAAAAAAATTAACCAATAAAAAATTGAAGAGAGGAATAGGTCTTTATCTTTTAATTTAGTTTAAGTTTTCTGTGTTTTTTTATTTACTTTTTTTTTTTGTACAAACTAACCATTACGTGCACATAAGTTGCAGCCGTTTTGTTTTGCGCAACATCCATCATATGGTGCAAAAAGTCTAAATGGAGCCTGGTAGTTATTCCACAGTGGAATGGTTGACGAGGATGACGGATAATCCAAATCGTACCAGGGCGAAAGGAGAAGAAGACGACAGTGTTGCAGTTGAAGAAGGTGCTGTTGTTGTTGACGTTGGTGTTGTTGCTGCTCCGTACGATCCGTATGCTATTCACGTATGCTGTTTGTAAATGGTGCTGCCGCTGCGGTTGGTGTTGCTGCTGTTATAGCTGTTGCTGGTTAATTGGGTCCGGATTCGTTGCTGCTGCCTTGGGTACTATTACTGCCGTCCCGTTCACCTAAAAGTGGAATACTTTGTTCGTCTGGTTTCACTTCGCTTGCTGCGGAGGCGTATGTAGCTGGCTTCTTGATGGAGGCTGAGTGTAGGCGTTCCTTTTTCCTTTGAACCCAGAATACGGCATGGTTGTTTTGCGCAGCTGCCAATGATTCAGCGCCAATGCCGAAAACGAACCGTCCAACAACCATGAGTCAAAATGCATACGATATGTCGCCCATTGCAAAGATAATTTGTCCAACGAGTATAATAACAGGTAAATTCAGGTGCCCGTTCGAATGCCGAAAACGCGATCGATCAAAAATACACCGATAATACACAACACTACATTCGGCCATGATTAGATCGAGTAAAGTGACACGAATTGTGTGGTGGTGAGATTTAGATCCCCGTCTTTTTTTTTTAAGTTGTCCTGTAGCGCTCCCGGATTATCGTAGCAAAAATATGAGCCGAACCCAAGAAGGCACATAAAAATCAGGGCTATAAATCGATGTACTGAGTTTAAAAGGTTATACCATGCGGTAGCACCACACCCTGTATGCCCGCAACGGGACCGCCGCATGTGCGTACTCAGCCTATAAAAATCTACGGTGCGGCATCAGGGCCCACCACTCACCTGGATTTATTAATCGGTGTTTGCCTCGTTTCGTTTTTTTGTTGGTTTTCCTGCGTTGATGATGGCGATGATAAGCTACGGCTTCCACTACGAATCAAGAACTTGAAAAAGAAAATTTACTGCTGTGCGCTGCCTGGATTCGCTGGTATTCATACGTTGACGTCTGAGCGAGCGTCGTTTTTCTCGCTTGCAAGTGTTCTTTTGAGGCAAACCAGTCATCGAGCCATTTTTGGACATTTTCGTACGACGTGAAGCGCTGCTCACTAAGTGCGTGTCCCATCGATGCAAACAAGTGAAAATCAGAAGGAGCCAAGTCTGGTGAGTAAGCCGCATGCGGAAGTATTTCCCACTGACAAGCCTTAATCGTTTCCTTCACCGGTCTTGCCGTGTGTGATGGTGCATTATCATGCAGCAAAATCACTTTGTGTTGCCTCTTTCCATATTCTGGCCGTTTTTCAAGCAAAGCTTGCTGCAGATCGATCATTTGCCCTGTAGGAAAAATAGGCATGATTCAGATCTGATTCAGGTATTATTTGTAATGCCATCACAGCTATGATTTATACCTGACCGTTCCATGATTTTATTCACGATATGCACCCCCAACCAGTATGAAAAATCAGGCTTGACATTAAGGTCTGACTCATACCATACTAATCATGCCTACGTCATGAATCACACCTTATTGATACTGTCAAACTTCAGGTCTGACACATAAAATCACAATCAGGTATTAAAAGTAATACCTGTGTCATATCTTATAGTCCGGGAGGTAGCGTATCATTAGAGTAAGTCATTTCATACCGACTAAAAATCAAATCAATAATAGTTTTCTCCTAATAGATAACAGATCTGATCGTCAGCTACTCCAGCAGTGGTGGAGCTAAGGGTGAAAGCATGTGAAAGTGGTAAACAATTTTGAATTTTAAAGTCATTTCATACCGCTCCAAAATTTAGGGGATGATTGTTTAGATCATTTTCAACCTAAAAATAATCGTCAGCTGCATGGAAGACGGGGGAATATACGTCAGTCGCCTACATGAACATGTTAAAAATTTTGAATTTTAAAGTCATTTCATACCGCTCCAAAATTTTAGGGATGATTGTTTAGATCATTTAGATCAATTTCAACCTAAAAGTAATCGTCAGCTGCATGGAAGACGGGGGAATATACGTCAGTCGCCTACATGAACATGTTAAAAATTTTAAATTTTAAAGTCATTTCATACTTAATGAACTTTATGCAGATGAATTTTCATACTTTCCAAAGAATAAAGAAAACCGTCAGCTGTTATAGCATGTTGTAGCGGGGGTAATACCGTCAGTCAGGGTCATAAACATGGTACGTACTCAGTGCTATGAGCATTGCATAGTCTTTTTCACGAATTAAATGACGATCTTTACACCCGCAATCATCCTGCTGACGTCGATCGTAATTTTTCTTAACAATTAAAGTACTGTACATTTCAATTTCAATAAAAATTAAATTAATTTAATATAAGTTATACCACTTTATGCTGTAAATAATGAGTTTTCAATAGATTTTTCATGCTAATGAAGGTCAAACTATATAGAAGAATATGAATTCATAAAAAACGATGATTAAAACCGTTGGAATGATAAATATTTTCGTTTTCATTTTATTAATAAATTTAAATAATGTAGAAGAAGGCTTATCTCTACCAACACAAAAATTATTGAACGATTTCTTTGTTAAACTCTTCTGTAGTATCTGATTCGTAGTCATCAGTTTCCTTGGAACTATCCTCGGAGCTATCTATGATGACATTTCGTTCAAATTTCTCTGCATCATCTTCTTCATTATCACTTTCAACGTTTTCTGTAATAAAAAAAACATAAGTTTTGCAAGGTAGTATCAATAAAATTATATAAGTTTAAAAGTACCTTCAGGACTTTCATCGATGATCGTCACGCCAGTGATTGTCGGTGCGACTTGATCACCGTCAAACCACTTGAAAGTGTATTTATTATTGTCCTCCCTCCATCCATAGTCTAAGGGTGATAACTCCGATGGAACTGACTGATGAGCATGATACCAAAGGTGTGCTATATATGATGAGCGTAGTATATGTTAATATTACTCCGATTGACATGGAGGAAATATTGCTCCGTCAATTGTATTTCTCAGCATAAACGTGTCCTTTTTTCATTCATTTTATAAGTTTTGGTAAATGTTGCTACCCGTGCTGTATTGACGTTGTCGATTGACTTAAAACTGTACATTCTGCAAACAAATTCTTCAATCTTTCTTTGAAATTCAATAAAATTACAGTCATTTATATTTGATGAGTTTTCAAATGCTTTAATGTATGATTCCGATTTCCTTAAAATATCGAACGGTGTTTTCTTTTCTCTTCTATAGAAAGTGGGATTGAAGTCGCATCCTGTAAATGCATGGAATCCTGGCAATGATGCACATAACGTAGCTCCAAGTGCGTGATATAATTGAGTGACATTGATGTAACGTTGAGCATTACCACTGCACAATTAAAATTCTGTTCTACGCTTTTAACAATTTTACTGTATTATTTATAATACAGTATTGTTATCGATTTTTAAAAAAAAAAAATTTGCTGCCCTCAAAATTTTTTTGTTCACGTTTCATGACTAGTAGACGCGAAAAAAGCAATAAAAATTTTCACTCCGTCTGTACGCCGTACCCCGTACGCCGTACGCCGTACGCCGTACCCCGTACGCCGTACGTCGACCGCCCCAAAATCTTTGAAGGCTCGTAGCTCTCAAACCAGTGGAGCTATTAAATTAAAATTTTTTCTAAGAATAGACTTGGTGGACCCCTTGAATTGACATTATTTTCAGGGGAGGAGGTGTAAGGGGGAAGGCGGGGTAAGCGTTTTAGACGAAAAATTTAGGTTTCTAGACCTCAGGAACCTCTTGTGTTAGGAGGCTGAAACTTAGAATTTCTATAGAGCTTTGATAATGGACCCATTTGCAAAAAAAAAACAGATATGGGTGAAGGGGTGTGGGAGTGGAAGGGAAAGCAATGCGTCCGAAACGCAAAAAAGTCGAGATTGACACATTCTAAAATCTATATCTCCTAAACCGTTAATAGCAAGCAATTAAAACTTAACAAATATCTGTAGTTATACTAGGAGAATAGACTGAAACAAAATTTTTGGGTGGGGGTAGTGACGTACGGGGGTGGGGGTTGAAATACTTAACATTACAATATCTCCCAAACCAGTGGCACCAGAAAAACAAAATTCGGTTTGGATACAAAGCTTGATAAATAAAGATTGCTCAAAGTAAAATCTTTGAAAGGGGCGGGGGAGTACGTAAGTGGAGGGGATAAGAATTTTTCAAAAATAACACGTTTCATATCTCAATAACAGTGTAAGATGGTTGCTTCAAATTTTTACCAGAAGTAGGCCTAATAGAACCCTAGTAGGGAAAAAAAGTTTGGGGGTGTGGGTGTAGAGGGTGAGGGTGGGGAAGGGTGAGAAAGAAAAAGTTCCGATGCTTATATCTTAAGAATCTATAATGATAGGAAGCTGAAACTTGGTATTTAGATAGAGCTATAGTAGTGGCATGGTGGAAAAATAAATTTTTTTTTAGGGGTAGTATGGTACGGTGGTGGGGGGTGTTTTTCCTAACTTTAGAACGGCTTATGCTGTTAAGTTGAAACTCGGTACGTATATGTAAATTAACTAGAAAAGTAATTCTGATAAAAAAAAATTTGAATATTCATTGGCGTTCAGAAGGGGGGGGGGCAAAAAAAAATATCGGTTAGTATAAAATGCACATATTTTCACGATTTTCGTCATATCTACTAGGTCTTTCGAAATATTGAATTCATTTTTTTCTACGGATTCTTCATGTGAATACCTAGAAAGTGTTTTCAAGATTTTTTGAAATTCGACCCCTAAGAGGGTGTAAACTGGTTGTATACTTTTTCATGAATTCCACCATGTTTCTCAGGTCTGATCAGATATCGAATATCTTTTCACTTCTCCAGGCTTGTTTAATAATCACCTATTTTTAAGTTTTGTTTTTTTCAACCTCTAGACCGCATCCCGGAATATGACCCAATTATTTAATTCATATGTTACACCCTTTTCTAACCGCTTCCCGAACTTTTTGTTAGGTTTTCAGTCACATAGTAACATACACCGCATCCCCGAATTGAACGCGTTCTGAACTTCTGCCAGAAAAATAATACAGTTGCGCCCAGACTGTTGGCAGATTTTTTTCATTATGTTTTCGATATTCGTATCATACGTCATGATTAATATATATTGTTATTTCTCTTATGAATGGAGCCATGTAAGTATCTTCACAATCATTACAAATAAATTCAATTAAGGCCTCCTCAAAATGTATATTTTTCAATTCGTTCGCAAAGTTGGTCGGTCATAATTGATGGGAACTATGTATACAATAATTTTGACCCTCTCTTCTGCCTCTCAAGAAGTGTTCATGATCTTTTATTGAAGGAGTAAAATACCGGTTAAATGCGATGATAGCTGTGCGTGCATTTAAGGAAGTAACCATCGAAATTAATTTTTTTGAAATATAATAATATTTTCAACAATGCTGAGTGATCCGTCTTAGAAAACGTTCCATCCAGGTGACACATCGCTAATGGTACTGGTGTCAATGGGTAAGTCAGTACTGCGTTAATGTTTAATTTTTTTTTTTAAAGACAACAATAGTAATTGAACGAATAAATCACGTTGCATTCGTACTTCAACAAATTTACCAGAATTAGCCAATTTCTTCTTACAGCATTTGCAAAGTCAAGACGTTTCCTCCGGTAATTGTTTTTTCAAATATTTGAGGATAGTTGTGAGGAAACTGATAAATACGAAACAGATACTACAGAAGAGTTTAACAAAGAAATCGTTCAATAATTTCTGTGTTAGTAGAGATAAGCCTTCTTCTACATTATTAGAATTTATTAATGAAATAAAAACGAAAATATTTAGCATTCCAACGGTTTTAATTATCGTTTTTTATGAAAACGTATTCTTCTATATAATTCAAAACGGACACGACCTTCATTAGCATTAAAAACCTATTGAAAACTCATTATTTACAGCATAAAGTGGTATAACTTATATTAAATTAATATAATTCTTATTGTTCAAATTCAAAGTATAATTCCAGACACAACAATTCTGTGTGTAATTGGATGCATGAATGCATCTAATTACACACAGAACTTTGAATTCTCACGATTTGCGCTTGCCTTCTGCATTCCGAGGTCATAAGACACCAAAGGAATGTGCATGAAGGCAGGTGCAAACGTGGGAATGATTTTGGTACTTTTTGCGCAATTGCACTTTTTGCTATTTTGTCATTGTTATTTGTTAAATAGTTTAGGGATTAAGTTTTTTTTATTGGGAAAATAAATCAGTTGCATTTTTACATTGGAAGCAGGCGCATTTAAATCATCGAAGGTTGGAAGAGTTTATTTAGTGAATTAATTTCAAGATTGCTCTTGTTAGTTTAGTAGTGAATTAGTTTCAAGCTTAGAACAGTTTTATTAGGCAAGATTGGAAGAAGAAGAGAAGTGAAGAAGAAGAAGTGAAGTGAAGAAGAATAAGTGAAGTGAAGCAGAAGAAGTGAAGAAAAGTGAAAGACAAAATAGTCTTGAACATTTTGGTGACCCCGACGTGATTCGTTCTCCTGATCGAACACATCCCAACAGCATTGGAACTACGTTCACTATAAGCCATGGAAGCTGTCATTACAAAGCAGACAACGATCGGTAAGGAGATTCAACGAATCATCGAGAACTTCAAGAAGGACTCCCAAGACCGAAAAACTACTAAAAAGTATTATGAAGATCGATTACAACGACTCCAGGAGGCATGGACTGAGTTCGACAACGGCAACGACGCAGTAAGTGATCTTGAAGACGTTCCCGACGATCACGCTTACTTTAATTACTATGCGGAAATAAAACATCTTGTCGAACGATATCGTGAGGTGTTCACGAAGGCGATAAGAGAATTCAACGAGAGTGAGATCCTCGAACGCAACACAGATCCAGGAACCGCAAACCAATCCAAGCCCAGCCCCATTGTTGAAATCCAGACACAGCGCAATATTCGACGACAAGAAGCAGCCATAAAGTCAATTACTCGAGTACTTTCCGGAATTCTAGCTGACACTCAATCCACGCATTACTACAAGATAACCATAGCAACAATAAATCAGCTATGGGCTCAGGTAGAACAATTTTATTCTCAAATCTGGGAGGCTTCTAACGATCCGATCAAAGAAGGATACGATTTCAACAAATATCTGGATCTTCAGGAAGAAGTGAGAAACAAGGTTATTCTACTGACGGCCAAATTCGAAGGAACACCAATCAACAATGAATCAACATCGTCAAAAACTTTACAATCATCAATGCAGCTTCCAAAAATTGCAATTCCGAAATTCGATGGAGATTACGCCATGTGGCGTCAATTTGCCGATCTCTTCAATCAGCTTGTCCACCAGCAAGACATAGCTGATTGCCAAAAGATGTGGTACCTCAAGGCGAATCTATCGGGCGAAGCAGAAAAGCCCATAAGACATTTTTCGTTGTCAAACGAAAATTATCGCGCCGCATGGAGGATGCTACATGACAGATACGAGAATAAGCGGTTGCGGGTGGCCACGTTAGTCAACAGACTATTGGCACAACCATCAAACAATTCAGATGCGTCATCAAACACCATTAAGAGCCTACACGACACTACCCAAGAATGCTTGCTGGGTATAGAGAATTTGGAAATATCTGTTACGGAATGTGATCTAATTCTTCTCCACCTTTTAACGAAGAAACTCGACAAGGCGACGCACATCTTGTATGAGCAATCGATAGAAGATCCCAGACAACTGCAGTCAGTGAAACACTTCCTGAGCTTTTTGGAAACCCGGTTCCAGTCACTGGAAGCCCTAGGCCTGAAAGGAAAGATGAGTACTGAAAGACAATCAACCAGCCACTCCACGCGCGCACTTACATCTGTAGTGTCGACATCATCGTGCGTTAATTGCGAAGAAGTTCATCCGTTATTCGCATGCAAGATGTTTCTAAACCAAACTCCAAATAACCGGATGCAGGTTGTTCGAAACAACAATTTGTGTATCAACTGCTTGAAGCCAGGGCATCGTGCAAGTAGCTGTGAAGCAGGTAGCTGCCGGAAATGTGCACAAAAACATAACACGCTGCTGCATTTCGACAACACAGCGAAGAAAAGCGCAACACCAAGTAAGCTTAACCAACCTAAATCAACTCAGCCCATGCAACTTAAACCCGTGCAGCCTCAATCTCCGCAAGAAGTTTCGTCAGTACCACAAGCCATAACGTTAACAACCCAAGAACGCCAACGCGAAGGAAGATACATTCTATTAAGCACCGCCAGAATTCGACTGTCAGCCACAAATGGACGAACCATAGAATGCCGAACGATACTGGACTCTGGATCGCAAGTAAACCTGATAACCGAAGCAACGGTTAAAAAACTCGGAGTGAAACCCAAACTCGACAACATGGTGATCCAAGGTATAGGAAGCGGAAAACAACACACTCAACGCCGAATTAATCTGCAATTGGAATCAAGAACGACAGGATTTTCGGAACATTTGGAAGCCTTTGTACTACAGCACCTGCCAATACACTAAATATATCGAATTGGCCAATTCCGAAGAACATCAATCTCGCAGACCCAGATTTCAACTTAAACAAAACGATTGATGTTCTAATAGGCGCCGAATTTTACTCACAACTACTAGCGGTGGGCCAGATAAGATTGGCTGCTGGATTGCCCACGTTACAAAATACATTGGAAGCAGGCGCATTTAAATCATCGAAGGTTGGAAGAGTTTATTTAGTGAATTAATTTCAAGATTGCTCTTGTTAGTTTAGTAGTGAATTAGTTTCAAGCTTAGAACAGTTTTATTAGGCAAGATTGGAAGAAGAAGAGAAGTGAAGAAGAAGAAGTGAAGTGAAGAAGAATAAGTGAAGTGAAGCAGAAGAAGTGAAGAAAAGTGAAAGACAAAATAGTCTTGAACATTTTGGTGACCCCGACGTGATTCGTTCTCCTGATCGAACACATCCCAACAGCATTGGAACTACGTTCACTATAAGCCATGGAAGCTGTCATTACAAAGCAGACAACGATCGGTAAGGAGATTCAACGAATCATCGAGAACTTCAAGAAGGACTCCCAAGACCGAAAAACTACTAAAAAGTATTATGAAGATCGATTACAACGACTCCAGGAGGCATGGACTGAGTTCGACAACGGCAACGACGCAGTAAGTGATCTTGAAGACGTTCCCGACGATCACGCTTACTTTAATTACTATGCGGAAATAAAACATCTTGTCGAACGATATCGTGAGGTGTTCACGAAGGCGATAAGAGAATTCAACGAGAGTGAGATCCTCGAACGCAACACAGATCCAGGAACCGCAAACCAATCCAAGCCCAGCCCCATTGTTGAAATCCAGACACAGCGCAATATTCGACGACAAGAAGCAGCCATAAAGTCAATTACTCGAGTACTTTCCGGAATTCTAGCTGACACTCAATCCACGCATTACTACAAGATAACCATAGCAACAATAAATCAGCTATGGGCTCAGGTAGAACAATTTTATTCTCAAATCTGGGAGGCTTCTAACGATCCGATCAAAGAAGGATACGATTTCAACAAATATCTGGATCTTCAGGAAGAAGTGAGAAACAAGGTTATTCTACTGACGGCCAAATTCGAAGGAACACCAATCAACAATGAATCAACATCGTCAAAAACTTTACAATCATCAATGCAGCTTCCAAAAATTGCAATTCCGAAATTCGATGGAGATTACGCCATGTGGCGTCAATTTGCCGATCTCTTCAATCAGCTTGTCCACCAGCAAGACATAGCTGATTGCCAAAAGATGTGGTACCTCAAGGCGAATCTATCGGGCGAAGCAGAAAAGCCCATAAGACATTTTTCGTTGTCAAACGAAAATTATCGCGCCGCATGGAGGATGCTACATGACAGATACGAGAATAAGCGGTTGCGGGTGGCCACGTTAGTCAACAGACTATTGGCACAACCATCAAACAATTCAGATGCGTCATCAAACACCATTAAGAGCCTACACGACACTACCCAAGAATGCTTGCTGGGTATAGAGAATTTGGAAATATCTGTTACGGAATGTGATCTAATTCTTCTCCACCTTTTAACGAAGAAACTCGACAAGGCGACGCACATCTTGTATGAGCAATCGATAGAAGATCCCAGACAACTGCAGTCAGTGAAACACTTCCTGAGCTTTTTGGAAACCCGGTTCCAGTCACTGGAAGCCCTAGGCCTGAAAGGAAAGATGAGTACTGAAAGACAATCAACCAGCCACTCCACGCGCGCACTTACATCTGTAGTGTCGACATCATCGTGCGTTAATTGCGAAGAAGTTCATCCGTTATTCGCATGCAAGATGTTTCTAAACCAAACTCCAAATAACCGGATGCAGGTTGTTCGAAACAACAATTTGTGTATCAACTGCTTGAAGCCAGGGCATCGTGCAAGTAGCTGTGAAGCAGGTAGCTGCCGGAAATGTGCACAAAAACATAACACGCTGCTGCATTTCGACAACACAGCGAAGAAAAGCGCAACACCAAGTAAGCTTAACCAACCTAAATCAACTCAGCCCATGCAACTTAAACCCGTGCAGCCTCAATCTCCGCAAGAAGTTTCGTCAGTACCACAAGCCATAACGTTAACAACCCAAGAACGCCAACGCGAAGGAAGATACATTCTATTAAGCACCGCCAGAATTCGACTGTCAGCCACAAATGGACGAACCATAGAATGCCGAACGATACTGGACTCTGGATCGCAAGTAAACCTGATAACCGAAGCAACGGTTAAAAAACTCGGAGTGAAACCCAAACTCGACAACATGGTGATCCAAGGTATAGGAAGCGGAAAACAACACACTCAACGCCGAATTAATCTGCAATTGGAATCAAGAACGACAGGATTTTCGGAACATTTGGAAGCCTTTGTACTACAGCACCTGCCAATACACTAAATATATCGAATTGGCCAATTCCGAAGAACATCAATCTCGCAGACCCAGATTTCAACTTAAACAAAACGATTGATGTTCTAATAGGCGCCGAATTTTACTCACAACTACTAGCGGTGGGCCAGATAAGATTGGCTGCTGGATTGCCCACGTTACAAAATACGGTATTCGGCTGGATTATTTCTGGAAGGATAGATGACAGTACCCAACAGGGAGCAATTTGTGGAAAATAGACTCGCACGAGATCACAACATTCGTGAGCAATATATTCAGTTTATGGAAGAATACAGAAGAATGGGACACATGGAAAAAGTCGACGTAAAAACCATTACGTCACCACATTACTTCTTGCCACATCACTGTGTGTTTAAACCGGATAGTAGTACTACGAAGTTACGAGTCGTATTCGATGCTTCCGCCAAAACGTCTACGAATGTGTCTCTTAACGATATACTGCACGCAGGACCAACAATACAAAGTGAACTCTTCTCCATTTTGTTACGTTTTCGTCTATCGCGCTATGTGTTCACTGCAGACATACAACAAATGTATCGCCAAGTAATGATCAGTCCAGAAGATCGTAAATTTCAGCTGATATTTTGGAGAAACGATCCCAATCGTCCAATAAAATGCTATCAACTTTGTACTGTGACATACGGTACAACTTCAGCTCCATACCTCGCCACGAAGTGCCTACAGCGTCTGGCCTTTGACGAACGACACACCTATCCTGACGGTTCAGCAATATTAGCAAGAAGATTTTTATGTAGACGATGTCATGGCGGGATTCAACACCATTGCCGAAGCCATGGTGGCTCAAGATCAGCTTCAATCCATGCTGCAGGGAGCAGGTCTCAAATTGAGAAAGTGGTGTGCAAATCATCCATCACTACTACAGAAGATACCAGCAGAAGATCAAGAAGTCCAATTAGATTTCGCCGAAGAAGTCGAAGAGTCCGTTAAAACACTAGATATCACATGGTTACCGAAATCGGATCAATTTAGGATAAAAACTAAATCCAATGAACAACAGAAGGTCACGAAAAGAATTATTGCATCAGATATAGCACGTCTATTCGATCCGCTAGGATTGGTAGCCCCTGTTGTGACAAGAGCAAAAATACTTCTCCAAAGACTATGGCAACTTAAGCTTGACTGGGATGCCGCAGTGCCGCAGGAGATCTATACACAATGGACAACCTTTCGAGTCGGAATGAAGGATCTGGACACCATTCAGGTTCCAAGACACGTGACACTTTCTGCAAATACCTCCAAGAAGCAACTGCACATATTTGCTGATGCATCCGAAAAATCCTACGGAGCTGTGGCATATTTACGTTCAAACGATAAAAACCGAAAAATCATCGTACGCCTTCTTTGTGCAAAATCACGTGTGGCACCAGTCAAAAAATTAATAACTCCACGACTGGAGTTGTGCGCAGCTAGATTACCAGCCGAACTGGCCGAAAGGATCAAGGCTGACCTACAAATACCGGACCTAACAACAACATTGTGGACCGATTCCGAAATAGTCCTATCATGGATAAACTCACCAGCAGTGCATTTTCAAACGTTCGTAGCAAACAGAATAACAGCTATTCGAGATCTAACTATTCCGCAACAATGGTGGCATGTAGGAGGCAAGGACAATCCTGCGGACATGCTGTCTCGAGGAATGTCACCAGACAAGTTGCAAAACTGCCATTTTTGGTTCTATGGTCCAAAATTTCTACATGGGGACGAAGTACTATGGCCAACACCGTTCCGGTTACATGGAGAATGTCTACTAGAGAAAAAACGAGCATTACCATTAACGACATCTAAAGATGACAAATGCGTCACAAATAGCATCAACCACAGAAATTCATTTGCAAAATTACAACGTATTATGGTATACGTTCTGCGCTTTGTTAAGCGCACAAAATCGCCTCATAATCATATTCAAGCAGGACAACATATCACTGCAGAAGAACTAGAAGACGCACTTGTGGTGATCATCAAGGAGATGCAAAGAGCAGAATTCAAGGATGAAATTCATGAATTACAACAACACAGACAGATTAATCAGAAGAGCCGTTTGAGTGAATTAACACCCTTCATCGATGACAAGGGTATTCTGCGAGTTGGAGGACGACTGGAAGATTCTACACTAACGTATGACGCCAAACACCAAATGTTACTTCCGTACGGTCACCCACTGACTAAATTGCTACTAACCGACTTTCACCAATCAAACTCACACGAAGGTGGAGAAGCCTTGCTAGCTAACATCAGACAGAGATTCTGGCCAATGAAGGCTAGAATTCTTGCCAGATCTGTAGTACAGCATTGCATTCGATGTGCTAAGATTAAACCGAAAATGATGCAGCAGATTATGGGAAACTTGCCGTCCACAAGAGTGCAGCCAGCGCGACCGTTTGTTAATTCAGGAGTCGATTTCTGTGGTCCCTTGTGGATTCATTACAAACTTAGAGGAAAGAGGCCGCAAAAATGTTACTTAGCAGTGTTTTGCTGTTTCTCTACGAAGGCTGTACACTTAGAGCTAGTGTCGGACTTGACGACCGATGCCTTCATAGGAGTGCTCAAACGTTTTATGGCTAGAAGAGGACGGTGTAAGGAGTTATATTGTGACAACGCGACCAATTTCGTTGGAGCTAAGAACAAATTACAAGAGCTTCTTCCGATCACCCAATCAGAAAATGCAAAACCGGGTACAATGGTCATAATTCAAGAAGACAACACACCGGCATTAAAATGGCCGTTGGGAAGAATCGTCGAGGTGCACAAAGGAAGGGATGGCTTCGTATGAGTGGCAGGCGTTCGGACCTCATCCGGAGTTCTACGTCGCCCAATTCACAAACTCTCACCCCTACCGCTCGAAGAAGAACCCATCCCAATGGACACAACGTCTTCATCGACAACTGACGCTGCTGCTAAGCACAGCGCGAGCGACACCTCAGATGACCAAGCAAATGGTCTGACCCCAGAAGGCAAGCGACACCATTCCAACAAGGCTGATGAAATTCCAAAAAAACGAGTCGCTCGCGGTTCTACGCTATTATCACTTTTGATGACCTTTCTGGCAATACCTGTAATCAACTCTACGCCTATTGAGATCACACATTTTGATGGTCAACTGGGATTCCATTTCGATAACCTAAGAACGGTTAATTTGGCAACTGCTGAGTGAAAACTCATAGTGTATTACAACCTCCAACAGTATTGGCAGGAAAATATAGTCTTAGCCTCTGGAGTCAACATGATGAAGCAACTGTGCAGTCAAATCACTCAAGCTGATATATGTCAACCTATTATATCACAACACCAGCACATCATGACGGAACTCAACAATGACAACGACTTGTTGCAGCCACATCCACCAAAAAAAAGACAAAGACGCGGAGTATTCAACGTGGTGGGAAACATAGCGAACTCAATGTTTGGTGAGCTAGACTCCAGTTATGCTGAGGAAATTACGAAAACCCTGGAATCAGTTCAGGGAAATGAAAATCATTTACTCGCATTATTACGAAACCAGACGTCGATAATCGATTCCACGATCAACATCATCAGACGAGATGAAGCTGCATCAGTAGACAAATTTCGATCCATGGACAATGAAATAACCAAATTGGTCAAGTACATGAACCATACCGGTGATGAGATTCACCAAATCAGACTACTTCAAGCGTTTATGTCAATGTCCATGCAATTAATGCTCATATCTTCAAACCTACAACAAATTGAGTCTGCGATCACTGATACCGTAACAGACACTCATCAAGGAATGATTCCGCCATTACTACTCTCACCACACCAACTACATCAAGAAGTAATAAACATAAGGAATCACCTGCCGGTGGGTCTTCAACTACTAGCGGACCAAGATGACATCCAACATCTTTACAATCTAATGGAAGTCAGAGGATCCGTGATGAAGAACTATATTGCATTCCAGCTCAATATTCCACTAGTTAAGGCTGAAACTTTCGAATTACTGAAGGTGCTATCAATTCTAGCAATAATCAATGGCACCCGTGTGGCCATAGAAACGTCAACCCCGTTTCTCGCCATCAGTCTTCATCGGGATCATTACTACACTTTAACCGAGCATGAATTATTGGCCTGCAAGATCATAACCAATTCAGTCTTCATTTGCAGAGCCTCTCATCCCATCTATGTAAGGGGGCAAATGGCAGTACTTGCGAGATCAACTTCATGAACAACATACCAATGAAGTCCAGCTGTAAGCTGAAAAGGCTAAACAACTATCCCATCTGGATGCCACTAAGCCGAACAAATGATTGGATGTTTTCTGTCAACAACAACAGCACCGTCAACATAGTCTGCAACAACCAAGCGTCATCCATCAGGCTATTCGGGTCCGGCATAGTACGACTGAACCCCAGTTGTACACTAAAACAGGACCTGTTCATCATCAATGGACACCAAAGCCATACTAGCAGCACCAACTCATCGTACACGCGATTAAGCCACCCGGTTAACTCAACCATGCTAGATGAAGCGCTACTGCCAGACAACTATAAGACACTGGATTATAAGACGCACGCCACTCAAATCCAGGCCATCCAGGACCAATTAAAATCGCAAGACCTACTGGATCTTCCACACACAGTACGGATGAACGACATACATCAGTTTGCGATAGGTTACCTGTGCATGTCACTAGTTACCATACTCATCGGTGTGACCTTATGGAGAACTAAGGATCAACTTTGTAAATGCTGCCAACGGAAATCAAACCCACTACCAAGATCAGACGCAGCACCGGACTTCAACATCAACGTATCGTAGGTGCTCAGTCATCTAGAGGTAGAAATTAAGCTAGCATTACCTTTCCAAAATTTTAATTTATTGTCAAAATTTCATGTTTCTTCAACTTCTCCTTTTGAATTTAAGTAAAATGTACACCCGATGTTGAACAAGATGTTCAACGGGGGGGAAAATGTTCAAATTCAAAGTATAATTCCAGACACAACAATTCTGTGTGTAATTGGATGCATGAATGCATCTAATTACACACAGAACTTTGAATTCTCACGATTTGCGCTTGCCTTCTGCATTCCGAGGTCATAAGACACCAAAGGAATGTGCATGAAGGCAGGTGCAAACGTGGGAATGATTTTGGTACTTTTTGCGCAATTGCACTTTTTGCTATTTTGTCATTGTTAATTGTTAAATATTTTAAGGTTTAAGTTTTTCTTTATTGGGAAAATAAATCAGTTGCATTTTTACATTGGAAGCAGGCGCATTTAAATCATCGAAGGTTGGAAGAGTTTATTTAGTGAATTAATTTCAAGATTGCTCTTGTTAGTTTAGTAGTGAATTAGTTTCAAGCTTAGAACAGTTTTATTAGGCAAGATTGGAAGAAGAAGTGAAGTGAAGAAGAAGAAGTGAAGTGAAGCAGAAGAAGTGAAGAAAAGTGCAAGACAAAATAGTCTTGAACACTTATTAAAATTGAAATGTACAGTACTTTAATTGTTAAGAAAAATAACAATCGACGTCATCAGGATGATTGCGGGTGTAAAGATCGTCATTTAATTCGTGAAAAAGACTATACAATGCTCATATGCACTGAGCACGTACCATGTTTATGACCCTGACTGACGGTATTACCCCCGCTAAAACATGCTATAACAGCTGACGGTTTTCTTTATTCTTTGAAAGTATGAAAATTCATCTGCATAAAGTTCATTAAGTATGAAATGACTTTAAAATTCAAAATTTTTAACATGTTCATGTAGGCGACTGACGTATATTCCCCCGTCTTCCATGCAGCTGACGATTACTTTTAGGTTGAAAATGATCTAAACAATCATCCCCAAAATTTTGGAGCGGTATGAAATGACTTTAAAATTCAAAATTTTTAACATATTCATGTAGGCGACTGACGTATATTCCCCCGTCTTCCATGCAGCTGACGATTATTTTTAGGTTGAAAATGATCTAAACAATCATCCCCTAAATTTTGGAGCGGTATGAAATGACTTTAAAATTCAAATTTTTTTACCACTTTCACATGCTGTCACCTTAGATTCCACCACGGGTGCGGCGACTGACGCTCATTTTGCTGATTATTGAATATTATTCAACTGTTATAAATGAAATTTATTCGGTATAAAATTCCTTGAAAAAATGATACGCTGCCTCCCGTACTATTACGATTACTGCATAAATCACAGCTGATTTGTACCTGACCGTTTAATGATTTTATTCACGATACGCACCCCCAACCAGTATGAAAAATAAGGCCTCACATTTAGGTCGGACTCATACCATATGTAAAATAACGAGCCTTTTCGTTATTGATCCTGTCCTGAAATTATGAAAAGGTTAAATGCTGCAAAATAAAACTCGTTGGTCAATATTAACAAAACAGAATGACTTTATTGATACATATTTGTAGCTTATATAATAAAAAAATGCTTACAAATTAACTTAAGGCTAATTCACTTTGGCCTACTAATTATGATCGCGACCGAAAGTGCATATTAAGCTAGTTGTATAAAGATTACACATAAATTGTGACCTACATAATGTGTCGGTCATATACTTTACGAATAAGTGCATACCCGATGTACTATTGTTTGTTGGTGCCAGTGACTTGCACAATAATAAGAAATGCACCGATATGATGCGTCGGCATCGATCTACATAGTTTGGGGTCGAAAAACATGACGATTATGTGGAATCGTTAACATTCTCCCGGGCCGTGCTGTAATGCAGCACAAAATCATCTGGTGGTCTGATAGTACGAGGTTTCGGTTGTGGTAACGTAGTAGCTGATGGTCTAAAGTTGGTTTTGAAGTGTCGTATGAGTAACCAAATTACCACTGCCATTATGATACTGATAGAGAAATATCCCACAACGTAGTAATGAATGTGATGGGCCGTTACGTCATCGGAAGGAAGATGATGATTGATATGGTCGACTCGTCGAAGGATCGTATTCCATTCCGCGTTGTTATTTTTAACAATGGTCCTTGGTGCCTCGATGTAGTGGGCCTGCATGGTTTCTAGAAGATCACTGAAGTTAAGTGCTGGGGCGAATGATGCTTTGAGCTGTGTTTTAAATGAGCTATGTCCTCGGATACTCATGGCATTGTGTTTAAGCTCGCACTCCGGTTGAATGGTAAGTATTCCTTCTCCTTGTAAGGTGGTGGTGGTGATGTAGGTGCCGCAGATAACATCAAATGTGTGTTGTCGAAGCAATGCGTAAATCCATGAGTTGCTGTGGTGAACCTGAATCCAAAAGTCGGAGGAATTGGTTGTTGATAGGCTGCAGTATCTTGAGACGGGTTTCTCGTGGTTAAGGAGTGCCATTTCACAGCGGTTTGTGTCTGCGTTCTTGTGATAAATCGGATGATCTTGGTGGCATAGGACGACGTTCTCATCGAAACTCTGGCATTTGTCTAGCTCCGATTGAGCCAACGGATAGTGATGACTTCTTTCTAGTGTTGTGAGTAAGTATTTTGTGGAGGGTTGGAAGAAAAGGAAGTGGTTCTTTTGTGGAAAAGGAACTGGCGTGACATGGAAAAGTTGAAAATACTCCGAACGTGTGATTGGTATTTTGATATTAAAAATCACGCTTGCCTGCATTATTCTCGCGGTAATAGTCATGGCCTTGTAGATTCCGATTTCACCACTGGTTTTGCTGGTGGGAACTGTTAGAGTCGGTGGAAGAGTTTCTTGTATGATAATCAATTGCTCGTGTAGCTGGCGCGGTGTGAGGATGAGCGCAGTACTTATTCCGTGCTGTAAATCCGTTAGAACATTCCAGAGGGCGGTTTGAGTACTTTTATGAGCTTGAAGAGTAATCATCGTATATAGGCATACCGAAGTGAAGAAATGTTCTTCATGACCGATATCTGTTAAGGTTTTTAAGTATCCATTTATTGTATTAAATTGCTCCTGAATGTGCGATTCCTTCCTTTTGAAGATGTTCACTGTTGTTTCGATGATGGATGTCTGATTTCGAACGAGTGTTTGTAAGTAATGTTCGTTGTTTCTTGTTTTCTCAATTTCCTTGTCTATGTAGTCTGCATAGTCGGAGTCCAATAATCCGAAGAGCTTGTTGCCTATATTACCGATAATGTTCAAAGCTGCTCGTTTTGATCGGGGTGGATGACTATCCCTACCGTACTTGCGCTGAAGAATTTCGTTGACTTCGTTTATGTGTTCCAGTTGATGTTCGAATTGGAGGAGAACTTGTTGGCAGAGCTTTCCCTTAGTAATGGAAATCGCACAAAATTTTCTTATCTCCTCTATGCTGTTTTTGATGCCGGATAGTTCTTGCCAATACGTCTTAAGGTCGTAGTATGCGAAGAGATTCCATTCGCTGCTTATCAATCTTACTTCGCCTAAATTTTCGAAGTAAATACCTGGATGATTCTCGAAGGCTTTGACTTCTATGGGGTTGGTTACTTTGCCATGTATTGATGGAACGAATAATACCATTAGTGTTATTGCCAGTAGACTTGTATGTCGGGCCCTCTTTAATGGTGTGGTTGACTCGATTCTTCTTTCATTTTGATGCAGCCAATTCGGATTGATCGGTAGAAATCGCCCCTTATTTTGGACTGCCGGACGTTTTATTGTTGGTTGTTTCGGTGGTTCGTCTATGGTTGCTGTGGCAATTCCTTGGTTAACCGGTGATGGATCAATTGTTTTTTCGTCGGTTTTAATTGGTAATGGACACACTCGATGAATGGCCCTTCGAAGTTCTGTGGAGGAGGTTTTAATGTCCAGTACTCTGCTAAGTCCATCTTGACCCTTAATTGTGCGCAATACTCGTCCCATCCGCCATTGCAAAGGAGGGAGATTGTCATCCTTTAAAAGTACTAGAGTGACGGGGCTGATATCCTCGCAAGGATGTTGCCATTTATAACGGTTCTGGAGTACTTGTAGATATTCCTTAGACCAACGGCGCCAGAATTCCTTGTGAATGGATCGAACCAGATTCCATCGCGCTACTAGATTACTATTTCTTGGTTTGGCGTCGGCGTCGGGAATAGTAAGAAGTGGTTCTCCAATTAAAAAATGGCCGGGTGTCAATGCTTGCATGTCGTTGGGATCAGTAGATAGTGGCGTGAGTGGCCTTGAGTTCAGGATTGCTTCAATTTGAACAATAACCGTCGAAATTTCTTCTGCTGTGAGATGGGCACTGTGCATTACCTTTTTTAAGTAACCCTTTGCTGATTTTACAGCAGCTTCCCACAGGCCCCCAAAGTGGGGGGACCGGGGCGGAATGGGCTTCCACTGTATTCCGTTATTTAAACAATGATTGTTTATTAAGACTTGAGTTTCGTTGGCATTTAGTGTTTGATGAAGTTCCTGTAGCTCGGAGCGTGCACCCATAAAGTTCGTAGCGTTATCACTGAAGATGGTGTTTGGGATCCCTCGTCGTCCGATAAACCTTTTTAGTGCGCCTAAAAATGCTTGAGCCGAAAGATCTGATACCAGTTCCAGATGAATCGCCTTCGTTGTGAAGCATACAAAAACTGCTATATAAGCTTTTGTTGGCTGCTTACCACGTATTTTGTAGTGTGTTTGGATGGGTCCCATGAAGTCGATGCCTACATTCATAAACGGACAAGCCGGTTGTATACGCTCTGCTGGAAGGTTGCCCATTAACTGTCCGATATTCCGTGGTTGAGCCTTACAACAGGTGACGCAATTGTGAACGATGGTTTGAGCCAATTGCTGCCCTCGCAACGGCCAGAATCGCTGCCTTGTAAGAGCCAGTAGCGTCTGCGCGGGTGCATGTAGTTGTCGCTGATGGATTTGACTCATTAATAACCTTGTGAATACGTGTGACGATGGCAGTAAGATCGGGTGTTTTGTGTCATACGGCAGATTTGATGATTGAAGTCGGCCTCCGACTCGTAGAATTCCGTTGTCGTCCAAAAACGGTGTGAGACTTACTAAACGGCTTTGTCGGGATAGCTGGCCTTTATTTTTGATAGTCCTTAATTCGTCAGCAAAGTCGTTGTTTTGGATTTCCTTGAGAATAACGTATAAAGCTTCCTTTAATTCGACAGTTGTTAACCAGCTCGGGTGCTCTCGAATTTCTTGGTTGATTTTGGATACGTTCTGTTGGAACCGTAATATACGAGCCACAACACGGTTCAGGTGATCAAATGAATTTTTGTGATTTATCCGGTACATGAAGTGTGTGTAGTGAACGCGCGCATTGGGTTACAAGCCCCTGCAGTATGCACTTTGTTGAATAGCTTATATAACTGAACTTATTATATACTACTCCAATTTATGTATTTTGTAAATGTAGAAACTAAGACAATGTAAAGCATTCAGAATAAATGTAAGTTGAATTTTAGACTCCGTCCGACTCGGACGTTTTATTATTAGCGTTACCCTAGTCATCCATACCTGCGTACCTACACTGGTGACCCTCGACAAAAAGTTTTATTTTAAAATAAATTTAAATTTTCGAAAAGTACAAAACGCGAATTGCTTAAATTGACTAGCAAACGTTTTACATTGTCTTCGAGAGGTACGATTGGGTGGCTAAGCAGAATTTATGGTTCATATTCTCCAAAAATTTACAATTCGACGCAATTTATAATTCAACGCAATGGATGGCGCCTACTGCAGAAGCTAAATTCGCGAACAATTCGTCCCGCAATATCGCAGAGTTCAGCATACACTTATTTCCTACGGCTGTAACATTTAAGGAACATTTAAACGGCGAGGTAATCAGGAAAAAGTCCCGACACACGGTCGCATAATCGCATCCAGTAAAGAAAGGAAGAAAACCCAGTCCATCACCCGGCAACAAGGAACCTTAAGTAAATTAACATTACAATAATTTTGTTTCATTTTTATTACAATTTTCATAAATCATAATCCATTAATATTATCAAAGATTGGTGTAAAAGTGCGTACTGTTGCGGCCGGGTTTTCCGTAGTTTCCGTAATACCCAGTGTTATAATCCATACATATATATGGATACTTAAATACAGAATTTCGGTAAGGGAACGGTGTCTAAAGAAAATTTTTTTAAAGAAACTAAAAATTGCAAAAGATTCAATTTCATAGGTGTAGTAGTGCCTTTTCCTTTTGTTTTACACAAAGAAAATTTCCAAAAAAAAAAAAACCGTTAATGATTTTAGCGTGGGTTTTAGAAACCGTTCTAGAACTTTTTCTCATTGTTCTGTAACAAGCCGTTGTTCCAGCAACTAGCGGAACGCTTTCGCGCTGAGAAATACTTGCAACGCTTATACATATTTTTTTTTTTTTTTTCTCTCGAACGTAATTGTGTTATTTGATTATAAGATTATTATGACGGAAGGTGAACTACCTATTGATAAGAAACTAGTAGACCACCAAGAGGTCGAGATACATTCGGTCAAACTGCCGGTATTCTGGGAAAAAGCCCCAGCGGCATGGTTTGTGGCTGCCGAAGCCCAATTTAAAATCAAAAAAATTTATAAGGATGAATCGAAATATTCATATATCCTTACAGCGCTTCCTCTTGAAGCCATAAACGCGATAATCGACATACTAAACAACCCTCCGGCTGAAAATAAATATGATAACTTAAAGCAAACGCTCATTAAAAGACATTCACTCTCGGAACAAAAACGTCTCGAAGAATTACTTTCGACTGAGGATCTCGGAGACCGCAGACCATCCGAACTCTACCGTCATTTGGTTTCAGTTTCGTCAAATATCTCCACAATTCGAGATGATTTGATTGTGTCATTATGGGAACGGAAGCTACCACCGTCCATTACCATTCCTCTAGCCGTAGCAACCGATCAGACACAAGATCGAAAGCTTGAGTTAGCTGACAAAATTTGGGAAGTCACCCAAAACCCTTCAGTATCTGCATTAGCTCCAAATAGAGACAATAAGGCCATAGAGGAAATTAAATTAGAAATAGCAAAAATCAATAAAAATATGCAAAGTCTTATGTCGCGAGGTCGCAGTAAATCCCCTCATAATCGTTCCACACGGCGAAAGTCTCAACACAAGAGTCCACACAAGGACAAGACAGAGACTTGTTGGTATCATACTAAATTCGCTACTAAGGCAAATAAATGCGTGAAGCCCTGCAACTTTTCTGACACTACTTCGAAAAACTAGGCACACCGATTGTCGAAGCGGCAAACAATCGGTTCCAACAAAAACGCACTTGCCGCTTATTCGTTCGATGCTTAAATTCTAAGATAAATTTTCTTATCGACACCGGTGCAGAGGTATCTGTAATTCCCATGTCTTATTACAAAAATCAATGCTCAAGAAGTTCAGAACTTAATTTAACAGCTGCCAATGGAACGCTTATAAAAACATTCGGCACGAAATTGCTGAATCTAAATTTAGGACTCAGACGACCTTTTGCATACCCCTTCATTCTTGCATCCGTGAATAACCCGATCATCGGCGCGGATTTTTTAAACAAATTTTCACTCCTAGTCGACATCAAAAGAAAGAAACTTGTCGACGAGGTAACAACTCTTTCGGTCAATGGGATCACACGCATGTCAAATACTCTCTTGCCATGCACGCCCACACCGAACAACAATTACGGTACACTCCTAAAGAGTTACCCAAGCTTAACAGCAGCACCCGAGTATTCACTTCAACCCAAACACACAGTTGTCCATCACATTATGACTTCTGGACATCTACCAGTCTCACGCCCAAGACGACTAGAAAAATGCAAGTATAAAATTGCATTAGAGGAATTTGAGGAAATGCAACGAATGGGAATTTGTCGGCCTTCAGCATCTCCTGCGTCGTCACCACTACACATGGCACCTAAAAAGGACCCTAATGATTGGCGGCCTTGTGGCGATTATCGCCGTCTAAATGCAGTAACAACACCAGATCGATACCCAATACCGCATATTCAAAGTTTCTCATTGCATCTTAGCGGTTGTAACGTCTTTTCAAAAATAGATCTCGTTAGGGCGTATCATCACATACCCATCACTCCCGAAGATGTTCATAAGACTGCCATCACAACACCCTTTGGGCTGTTTGAATTTGTACGAATGCCTTTTGGGCTTCGTAACGCTGCCCAAACATTTCAGCGATTTATGCACGAGGTGACAAGGGAGTTAGACTTTGTGTTCGTTTACTTAGATGACATCCTGATAGGCAGCAAAGATCATACAGAACACATAGAACATTTAAATACCTTGTTCAAGAGACTGGTAGAATACGACATAAAAATCAAACCATCTAAATGTAATTTTGGTGTAAGCGAACTAAATTTCTTAAGCCACAATGTCAGCAGCGAGGGCGTGCTACCATCTGCTGATAGAATTACCGTAATCAAAAATTTCAAAACTCCAAATTCAACACGTCAAATACAACGCTTTAACGGTATGGTAAACTACTACCATCGCTTTGTACCAAAACTTGCAAAACTACTTGCACCTCTATACGACCATCTAAATCAATTGACTTCAAACAAAAAAACCAAAGAATTCTCCTGGCCAGAAGAATGCGAAAAGGCATTCGCCGAAATCAAGCAAGCCCTGGCAACAGCAACTATGTTGGTACATCCGGTAGAAAATGCTAAATTAAGACTTACAGTCGATGCTTCTAATATCGCTGTAGGATCAGTTCTGGAACAAGCCAATGGTCCAGCATGGGAACCATTGGCTTTCTATTCAAAAAAACTAAGCCCCGCCGAAACCAAGTATTCCGCCTTCGACCGGGAACTGTTGGCAATTTATACTTCAATTAAGCATTTTCGACACTATCTTGAAGGTCGGACATTTACAGTTTTTTCCGATCACAAGCCATTGACAAGAGCTTTGTTCACGAAAACAGAGCGGAGTCCAAGACAATCTAGACACTTAGACTTCATTTCACAATACACTAACGACATTCAACATGTCAATGGCCGGGATAATGTGGTGGCAGACTGTTTATCTCGCATAGTAAACGATGACATCTCAACTCTAAACGTGCCAACATTAACATTACACAATTTGTTAAAACTTCAGATCGCTGATGATGAACTAAAATCTTTACAATCCTCGGACAAACATAAAAATTCCGTAGTCAAGCTCGAACAGCGATCTTTCCCAACTTTAGACCAGTCATTATGGTGCGAAGTTAATCAAAACCGCGTTCGGCCATACGTTCCATTACCTCTCCGTAGAACTGTATTTGACAGTTTACATTCATTGTCACACCCAGGCATCAGAGGTTCTCGAAAAATTATTGGCGACAGGTATTTCTGGCCTAATATGAACTCGGATATAAAATCGTGGACACAAGCATGTACTCAGTGTCAACGAAGCAAAATTACTAGGCATACAAAAAGTCCACTCCAAAACTTCGACCTGCCTAGTACGCGGATGGAACACATCCATATGGATTTAGTCGGTCCTTTGCCGATATCGAACGGATTTTCATACATTCTTACATTAGTGGACCGCTTCACTCGGTGGCCAGAGGCGTACCCACTTAAAGACATTTCAGCCACGACAGTTGCTCGAACATTTGTCAATGAGTTTATCAGCCGTTTTGGCGTTCCATCTAGAATTACGACTGATAGAGGATCACAGTTTGAATCCAAACTGTTCTCGGAATTGAATTGCCTGATCGGCATACAGCGAATTAGAACATGCGCGTATCATCCGCAGGCAAACGGCCTAGTGGAGAGATTCCACCGTCAACTTAAGACAGCCCTTAAATGTCGTGAAACTCAGGTTCATTGGACCGATGACTTACCCATCATATTACTCGGTATCAGAGCAGCTTTCAAAAACGATCTCAACTGTTCACCGGCAGATTTACTCTATGGCCAACCTTTAAAATTACCCGGAGAGTTCGTTGCAAATTCCACTTCTTCTAAATTTGATGACCCAGTATCCTTTGTGACACAGTTGCGGGAGAGAATGACTAAACTGAAACCAACCGACACAAGAAAACCGAATGAACAGTCGTACGTCCCTAAAACTCTAGAAGATTGCAAGCAAGTGTTTATCAGAATTGAAGGAACAAAATCAGGCCTTCAACCGCCATACGAAGGACCGTTTGAGGTTGTCAGAAGATTGAGAAAACAATTTATAGTGCAGAAGAACAATAAAAACATTACGGTTTCTGTAGATCGTTTGAAACCGGCATTCACACTAGAATCAAATGAAACTAGAGTTCGTTTTGATTCTTGAAACGTTTTTGGCATTATAATTATTATTAACATCATATTTTTTTATTCATATTATTTTTTTTTATTTTTTATTGTTTTATTATTTCATATTATTTTTTTTTATTTTTATTATTTTATTATTTTATTTTTCTTTCTTCATTCTTTCTTTGTGAAATTGATGTATTCATTTCAAATATTCATTTCGTCTCCGACTGAAGGGAGGGTGATGTAGTGAACGCGCGCATTGGGTTACAAGCCCCTGCAGTATGCACTTTGTTGAATAGCTTATATAACTGAACTTATTATATACTACTCCAATTTATGTATTTTGTAAATGTAGAAACTAAGACAATGTAAAGCATTCAGAATAAATGTAAGTTGAATTTTAGACTCCGTCCGACTCGGACGTTTTATTATTAGCGTTACCCTAGTCATCCATACCTGCGTACCTACAGTGTGGTTCATTGTTGAGTGTGCTAGCCAGAGTCGTTTTCGGAGGTGTGCCGTCTGGAATCTTCTCCTCTTCTAGATGATGGGGAATGGGCCAATTGTTTTCCGATGTTTGAAGAAATTCCGGTCCGTTAAACCACAGTGTAGATTTGCATAGTTGCTCTGGTAACATTCCTCTTGAGACAATGTCGGCCGGGTTGCTTTTGGTGTGAATGTATTGCCAATCACATGCTTCAGTTTTGGTTTGAATGTAGGCGATTCGATGTGCTATGAAAGGATCTAGTTTATTAGATGTCGAACGTATCCAAGCCAACACTATCTGTGAATCAGTCCAATATCGTATGTTATTGATTTTTATCCCGATTTTGTACTTCACTTGTTCGATCAGTTGAACCATTAATTTCGCTGCGCATAGTTCAAGTCTTGGTAGTGTGACTGTTTTGATAGGAGCCACTCGTGATTTTGCACATACCAATCGTACAAGAATATTTCCATCCTTATCCTTGGATCTCAGGTAGAGAACAGTTCCATATGCCTTCTCGGATGCGTCTGAGAAACCGTGTAGCTGTATGTCGACAGATTCTGGTATGAGCATGTGTCGTGGAAGCCTGACGTTGTTGAGCGTTTTTAATGTGTTGCGAAATGTCATCCATTTAGTGTGAATTTGTTGCGGTACTGCGGTATCCCAGTCCAATTTTAAAGCCCAAAGTTCTTGCATTAATATCTTGGCTAATACAATAACTGGATTTACAAATCCGAGAGGGTCGAATAAGTGTGCAATATCGGAGAGAATGGTTCTCTTCGTAACTTGTTTTTGCTCACTCCACGTAGTAGTTATGGAAAACAAGTCCGCTGTTGGAAGCCAAGTGATTCCTAAGGTTTTAACTGTCTTTTCTGTGTCGCTGAAGAAGTTTAGCTGAGTTTCCAGATCGCCAGAGGGAATGTTATGCAACAGTTGTGGGTGATTGGCGCACCATTTCCTTAACTCGAATCCGGCACTCAGAAGAAGATTTGTCAGTTCATCCTTCACACGTAGTGATTCCTCAAGATCATTGGAACCGGTCATGACGTCATCCATATAAAAATCCCGCATTGCTTTGGTGGCTCGTGGGTGAGTTGTTCTTCCAATTCTGGCTAGCTCCTGAAGACATTGAGTTGCTAGATATGGTGCGGCTGTAGTGCCGTACGTAATAGTGCGAAGACGATAGTACTGCAACTGCTGTGTTGGGTCATTTCTCCAGATGATTAATTGAAGATTTCGATCCTCCGGTTCAACATCGATTTGTCTGTACATTTTAGTTTTGTCGGCTGTGAAGACATATTGGTGTGTTCGGAAGCGAAGTATGATTGAAAATAAATCATCTTGTACAGTAGGTCCTGTCATCATAATATCGTTCAGCGAAGTGTTGTTAGATGTCTTGGCTGACGCATCAAACACAACTCGAAGTTTTGTTGTGCTGCTGTCAGGCTTCAAGACACAGTGGTGAGGCAAAAAATAATTGGTGTGTGGTATATCATCCTTTCGTATTTCTTCCATGTGTTGAAGTTGTACGTATTCGTTGATGAAGGCTGAATATTGTTCCTTAAGTTGAGGTTGAGTTTGTAGTCTCCTTTCGATAGCAAGAAAACGTCTTCGAGCGATATCTTCTGATTTTCCTAGGACGGACGCAGGTTGAATCAAAGGTAGTTTAACAATAAAACGACCGTCCTCCTTCCTTCTTATAAGTCCGTCCAAGCTTGCAATATTTTTGGAATTGGTTGATGAACTGCAATCTTCCACATCCCAGAATTGTTGTAACTGTTGGTCAAGCTGTACATTGCTTATTCCACAGAACGCGTCGAATGAATTGCTCTGTGATGCCTTGCCCAATACAAGCCATCCGAGTGTTGTATTCTGTAAGGTCGGTAAATCCTTACCCAGCTTGATCTGTCCGATGGAAAGTAGTTCGCAGAAAAGTTCAGCACCGATTAATAAGTCGATTTTCCTCGGCGTGTTGAATTCTGGATCCGCTAGTGTGATATTATGAGGAATTGGCCAGGATGTTACCTCGATTTTAATCTGTGGCTGTCGAGTGGTTATTTCTGGAAGCACAAAAACGTCAAGTTGCGCCGTGTAATTGTTGAGGTTCGACCCTATTGTTATGCTGGATCGCTTCGTTGTACGCGTATTCGAATCTCCAATTCCTGAGATGTTTAAATTCTCTCGTTTGGCAGTCAATCCCAATTTTCTGTGTAACTGTTCTGTGATAAACGTGAGTTGCGAGCCGGAATCCAACAGGGCTCGACATATGATAGGCTCCCCGTTCTTGGTGTGAACCTTGACAAGAGCAGTGCCTAAAAATATGTATGTAGATCCAGGCATGGTAGGATGATGGGCCGCCAACACTGTGTCCTTACTGTCTGAAGCCGAAGACTGTTTTGTAGAGTTGGTTGTACCTGGGTTGGATTTGTGCGGACCAGCCTTTGGTTGATGATCATCGAGATGGAGCAACGTGTTGTGTCGCTTGGTACATTTTGTGCAGCAGCGTGCAGAACAGGTGGCAACTTGATGTCCTTCTTGCAAACAGTTTAGACACAGTTTCCATCCTTTGACCCGTTGAAACCGGCATGTAGGTGTCAAGGCCAAAAACTTCTCACATTTGTAGAGTCGATGTTGTCCATCACATGCTTTGCAGGTTGCCATGCGTTGTCCATTTGCAGACATAACGGTTGATGTGCTGCTCTTCGTTTTTGTATTGGAGGAAGCTGGACCAGGTTTCTGACTGCCGAGACCTTCCAGGGCTTGAAAACGTAGTTCTATAAAACTCAGCAGCGTTGTTATGGTTTGCAATTCACGTGGATTGGATAAGGACTGCTCATATAGGTTGTGAGATGTTCTATCCAATTTTTTGATGATGATGTGGTGGAGTATGGGATCCCAATTGTCAGTGGCAATTCCCAAACTCTTTAAGGTGCCTAGGCACTCCTTGGTGTTATCGTGGAGCGACTTAATACCAGAAGCCATGTCAGTGGACAGCGCCGGGTGAGTTATAAGTCGGTCCAAAATTGCGGTTGCGATGATCCTCTTGTTAGAGTAGCGATCCTGCAGTGTTTGCCATGCTGCGTCGTAATTGCCCTCTGTTATCTGAAGATGATGCACTAGATTGCTGGCTTCTCCACTAAGTGTCGATTTTAGATACATGAATTTTTGTATCTTGCTAATTGGCTGTCGGTGAATTAGCTCCGAAAACAGGTCCTGGAACTGTGGCCATTTGAGATAGCTTCCGTCAAAGCTGGGTATGTCAATCTTTGGAAGATTAACAGCAGGCGGTGAATATCCCTGATGAGGCGCTACGGCTGGATAGTCGCGCGCTTGACTCTCCTGCAATCGAACGGTCATGCCTAAGTAGAGTCGTTCTGCCTCCCCAAAACTTGCCTCCGAATAGTCGAGTTGAGACTCCTCGGCCATAATGAGGAGATGATTTGACGTAATCTCAGCCCAATACTTTCGTAGTGAGATCAGTCCCTCGTTATAGTACTGCCTAGATCTCGGAGCTTGCAGTTCCGTCTCCATGCCTTTGATGAGATTCTGGAGCGACGTTATAAGAGCCGATTGTGTCCTTATTCGCCGCTGTTGAAGTTCGTTGCTGGACTCCTCGTTAGAAGGTAGATAGCCAGTGGAGCTGCCTGCTGCCGTCTCTATTGCAGCCTGTAATGCTGCCGATAGCATTGCTGCGGTATCTTCGTAGACTGCTTCCACAATTTGGTGATACTTCTGTTTGAAGTATGGATGGTCGGGCTTGTCGACCAGGAACTCCTGCAACTGCATATCGGCTTCTTCGAAGCGCTTCCATTCGAAGTCCAATCGATCCAACCTGGTTTGGATGTTTTGGACTGTTCGCCTCGCCTTCGCCTCCTTCTTGAAGTTGACACCGATTTTCTCCAGCCGTTTTCCTGCTTCTTGCTGATGCTCGAGTAGGGCTTCCATGACTGCTGGTTAATTTGATGTCTTCAAATGAAACGTTGTATGTTGATTCCAAAGATTTTTAACTGCTGGTGCAGATGCTGATGCTAATGTGGTTGCTGATCCTGTTGATCACGTCGGGGTCACCATGTAAGATAACGAGCCTTTTCGTTATTGATCCTGTCCTGAAATTATGAAAAGGTTAAATGCTGCAAAATAAAACTCGTTGGTCAATATTAACAAAACAGAATGACTTTATTGATACATATTTGTAGCTTATATAATAAAAAAATGCTTACAAATTAACTTAAGGCTAATTCACTTTGGCCTACTAATTATGATCGCGACCGAAAGTGCATATTAAGCTAGTTGTATAAAGATTACACATAAATTGTGACCTACATAATGTGTCGGTCATATACCTTATGAAAAAGTGCATACCCGATGTGCTATTGTTTGTTGGTGCCAGTGACTTGCACAATAATAAGAAATGCACCGATATGATGCGTCGGCATCGATCTACATAGTTTGGGGTCGAAAAACATGACGATTATGTGGAATCGTTAACACCATACTAGTAATATCCAAAATATTGAGTTATTTTTGTTAGTTAAATCCTACCATGAATTCTTTTTTGTTACCTAGGAGGAGGTAGAGGACTCTTCTAAGACAATATTTTCCTAATTCAAATATTATTTCTAACTTACTGACTTAATAAAACCCATAGCTGTTTGTAGGAATCGAACCCGGTATTGAATGTTTTTGGATTGACGCACGTAACCGCGCCACAGAACCCCTTTCATTTTCATTTCGCTATAGGCAACTTGTGAAAAAAATCCATTTCCTACATAATGATATGATTCATAACATATGCATATGGTGAATAATCATACCTTGCGTTTTCGCCTATTGGTAGGCCGAAATCAGGCCTGATTTTGCTATTATTTAATCAGGCCTTACGACTTTTCATACAGAGGTGCTATGATTCATATCATATACTGCGAGCGAGCGTCATACCTTGCGTTTTCGCCTATCGGTAGGCCGAAATCAGGCCTGGTTTTGCTATTATTCAAATCAGGCTTTACGACTTTTCATACAGGGGTGCTATGATTCATATCATATACTGCGAGCGAGCGTCATACCTTGCGTTTTCGCCTATCGGTAGGCCGAAATCAGGCCTGATTTTGCTATTATTTAAATCAGGCCTTACAACTTTTCATACAGAGGTGCTATAATTCATATCATATACTGCGAGCGAGCGTCATACCTTGCGTTTTCGCCTATCGGTAGGCCGAAATCAGACCTGATTTTGCTATTATTCAAATCAGGCCTTACGACTTTTCATATAGGGGTGCTATGATTCATATCATATACTGCGAGCGAGCGTCATACCTTGCGTTTTCGCCTATCGGTAGGCCGAAATCAGGCCTGATTTTGCTATTATTTAATCAGGCCTTACGACTTTTCATACAGAGGTGCTATGATTCATATCATATACTGCGAGCGAGCGTCATACCTTGCGTTTTCGCCTATCGGTAGGCCGAAATCAGGCCTGATTTTGCTATTATTTAAATCAGGCCTTACGACTTTTCATACAGAGGTGCTATAATTCATATCATATACTGCGAGCGAGCGTCATACCTTGCGTTTTCGCCTATCGGTAGGCCGAAATCAGACCTGATTTTGCTATTATTCAAATCAGGCCTTACGACTTTTCATACAGAGGTGCTATGATTCATATCATATACTGCGAGCGAGCGTCATACCTTGCGTTTTCGCCTATCGGTAGGCCGAAATCAGGCCTGATTTTGCTATTATTTAAATCAGGCCTTACGACTTTTCATACAGAGGTGCTATAATTCATATCATATACTGCGAGCGAGCGTCATACCTTGCGTTTTCGCCTATCGGTAGGCCGAAATCAGACCTGATTTTGCTATTATTTAAATCAGGCCTTACGACTTTTCATACAGGGGTGCTATGATTCATATCATATACTGCGAGCGAGCGTCATACCTTGCGTTTTCGCCTATCGGTAGGCCGAAATCAGGCCTGATTTTGCTTTTATTTAAATCAGGCCTTACGACTTTTCATACAGGGGTGCTATGATTCATATCATATACTTCGAGCGAACGTCATACCTTGCATTTTCGCCTATCAGTAGTCCGAAATCAGGCCTGATTCTGCTATTATTCAAATCAGGCCTTACAACTTTTCCTACAGGGTGTTGTCGGTAGCGTTCTGTATTAACGGTTTCGCCAGGTTTCAGCAGCTCGCAATAGATCATCGCTGTCTTCAAACTTGTTCGGTGGTTTTCCACGTTCCTTGTTTCCGATGTCGAAATCACCACTTTTAAATTTTTTGAACCACTCAAAGCACTGTGATTTCCCAAGTGCATGATCCCCGTAAGCTTCAACAAGCATTCGATGCGATTCTGCAGCCGTTTTTTTTAAATGGTAACAGAAAATCAATGCTGTCCGCATATCGTCGTTCCCAGGCACAAAAGTTGACATGTTCAACGCTCATCAAAACTTCACTGTTGTATGAAACCGGTATTGCTGGCTATTTTATATCTTTATCAGATATCCAAAACACTAAAATGGCGTCCATGGTTCGTTTTGATAGTTACTACTTTGACAGCTAGAGCCATCTATGAGTGAATTCCGGTTTCATACTTGTATACCTGGTATATATATATAAGTGGGTATGATGAAAATTTCTTTCAGTTTACGATATAGGACCTTACTGGAAACATAAGCAGATTTATTTTCGATATCCAGTTTTTGGAACTCCGGACAGTATTTTGCAAAGGAGCTTGCAATACTACCTTTTGGCACAATACATCCAGCGTGCTACCAGATACAACCCCCTCATCCCTACCAGGAGCTGAGCAAAAAGACGGATCAACAGCAAAAGTATGAGCGGAAGAATATCAACGGCCTACACTGGAATGATGGCGACACAAATTATAACAGTTTGCCCGATATCTTGAAGGTCTTTGGCAACTCTACCATATACGTAAAGGGTCTTGAGAAAGAGAGCTTCATCAGAAGATACTTACCAGAGGCCGAGATAATACAACTTGAAATACCGAAATTAGCGGATCTTCATAATTTCCAGGCAGCCTGCAAAATTCATAGCCAAAAACGGACCCAACGTTGTGCCGTACAGAACTGCGTAAACATTTATCTATTTATGCTATTGAATAAAGTTTATATCTAAAAATAAAAAACAGAATTCTTTATCTTTTTAAAAAAAAATTTTATTAACCAATCGTTATATTAAACAGAATACTGGCACTGCAAAGCCATGGAATTTAATAAAAAAGTCTAGAATAGTTTAAATGTACATACGGAGTCTGTGATGGTATAAAGAAGTCGTCATTGAATAATTTTAATACATCCTTCGCCCTGCATCTAGTCGTGTATTGGTTGATATACTCCTTCACACTTTCATGAGCATTGTTGTTATGATACATGACGGTATTAAAGAAATCCATCATTTCAAGCAAACATACCAGCTCGGGATGTTTCAATTTAATGCTGCCTGCTCCTACGGGTATTCTGTACACCTCCAGTAATCCAAGCTGATTACTCGGGTATAGCTCAACCGTATCCTTCAACTGGCTGAGATGCTTGTATACTGATAGCCATCCTAAGTAGTTTGTTGACACAGGAAACTTTCCATGGTAACCGAAGATTATTTTTGCCTCAAACGTGAATGGATCGATTCCGAGCACAATTTTCCGGTTCTGGCAGCCATCCAGATAGTAGGTGTAGTTTAGTAGAGCGTTTTCACCCGGAACTTCTGATCTCCTCGTTCTGCTAGTCTTCTTATTAACATTTTCATCGGAAGGCGCTGATTTTTTTCTTTTGAGCGGCATCTTTTTGTGGCTCGTACCACACTTCGCTTTTACAATAGTTGTAGACATATTCAACTGAAGGTTTTACAATAAAAACTGAAGCACGACTGTTTCAGCCTACTGCTTTTATACTCTCGACTTCGGATTTGCAATACTGGTTGTGGCAAATCCCTCCATTCTGTGCAGTACCCGATGAAAATAAATGGTGGTATAAATTAACGATTTTAGCGTCATTACGTGAAAATTCTTTTGATGAGAACTGTTTAAGAAAAAACTTTAGACTCTTTCCCCTGCAGTGGGAATATATGTATACGCAACAGTATTTGCCACAAACTGACGAAAACATGCCCTATATTCTCTTTTTATTATTTATAAACACTCTTGAGTTGTCATGTAAAAATTTTTTAAAGTATTTATTTGTCGGATATCTTCCAAAAGAATCAAAGTATTCTACAGGGCCTCTCCTAGGCAGATAGAAAGCAACCCAATGTGTGCCACTTTTATGAGAAGGATCGGTGTCCGCTATAACGTATGCGGGTCTTTTTATTTTACTGGGGAGAAGATCACATGGGAAGACGCCCTTGAATAAGTTTCTAGTGACACTATTCGTTTTCAGAATGTGAGCAAGTTCAATCGTATTCATTCCTGAGCTTCTGAAATAAACCCTTCAAGGTTAATGATCTGTGTATGAGAAGTCACGTAACTTTGTAAGAATTCTTTTGATGATTCACCACTAGTAAAAACTGTTGAAAATTTTGCCAGTGTTCTGATAAGTTCTTCATCTAGACGCTTGAGCTCCAAGTTTCCACATACTCCTGTTTGATTCGCAGATGGTGCTAAAGATGTTGGATACTTATATATAATTTCTTTTGAGTAGAGCTTATTCTGCGCCCCGAAACCTGTAAGTGATATTTTCTTAAAGAAGGTTAAATGGCCTTCTGACAGATATTCAACATTTACCAGACAATTCATCATGTTTGCTTTCTCGCATTTAGTTAGATACTGCGTCAATATTATCCCTTATCCTTATGGGTATATATACCTTTTTAGAAACTTGTGTACACATTTCGATTCTTATCTATCTCTATATTATCTATGGGTATACAATGCAGCTGACACTGTTCTTTAGAGATTCCTTGAATCGTCCTTCAATCCGCACCACTCCTTGGTTTAACAGGTTACCACAGCCTGAGTTGTATGAGTTATTCGCTGTTAAATCAAAGGCTAACATGAAACACCCGTTGTCGAAGAATTTTTTTGATATTTGATGACCTTTATCGAAGTAGTTGATTCCGGTGCCTTTGAAGAGGGTGAGATTTCCTCTAGTACTTAACGGCTTAGTTTTTGAATAATCAAATTCTAGAGGTTGATTTGGAACTTGCACTCCATTCACTGGCAAGTTGAGGCTTGTTATGTTGTTATGTTTGAAATTATATGGATTCTTCGTACGATTTTCATTGTATGAATCGTTATCAACCATAGCCAAAAATAGTAAATTCGGTATTTAACTGATCACTACGTTAACCAGAGATAGTGTAAATGTGTTATCAGGAAGCGTGTATGTCTTCACCTCTACTCGTTTGTACGGATACATGGCATTTGCACGCTGAAGTACATTCTCGTGTGCCAAAAGTGTTCCTGGATTGACGATTCATGCACTGTACATTGTTTAAATAAAGAGTGCATCAAATTGTTAACTACGCCGAACGGGTCACCTGTAGTATCTTTATCAGTGAAGCTTTCCTCCTTACCATCCTTAAATTTAACGAGTTGAACTTTTAGGCGCAAGTAGATGCTGGATAAATCACGATATGTATCGCCGTAACCGAGAGAAACAAACTCTAGTACGGAGGAGTTTTCTAGTGATGCTATAGGCTTGTAAGCCACTTCTTCAGTTTTTTAAATATTACTCTGAACTGGTAGTGTTGTGAAAAGATCCAATTCGGAATTCATACATTCTTTAAGTGAGGCCATCATAATTATCTATCAAATATATCCAGCACACGTTTTTTCAAATTACGACGCTTTTTCACAGTTTTCTTTTTTCTGATTGGAAGCGTGGATTTCCTCACCTTAGTACGTCTCTTGCGTTTAACCGAGCTTCTTGCCTGCATGATTGTGTACGGATTAGCTCTTTTTATAGACATTCGATTCCCTCTGCCGTCCATAGCATCAAACATTTTATTTATACTTTTTTGAGCTAGCTCATGTAGTGCAGTTTTTCCCTGCTCCTTCAAAATATGCTTGATAGGCTTACTCCCGACTTCTTGAAAGATTGAATTTCCTGTGTTAATAACCGGTTTTCCTACAGCCTTTACTCCTGATGAAAATATTGGGTGTAAATAACGTATTAGGCCGCTAAAAAAACTCCCAATCCCTCTCCCACGCTGGTACACAAGAGGTGAGCGATACAGTTCCCCTATATCAGAGAATTTACCCCCACTCTGTATAAGATAATATCGTGTGTAGTGCGCATTCATCTCATTAGATAAGCATGTCACATGAAATGTGTGTTAGCACTAAGCGGATATCTGTAGTATATGTATATTTATAGCTTTCTTATCTCCTTATGAAGTGGAGCAATATATAGGTGGGCGTAAAAGACGATTCAAAGTTAACTAATTCGCCTTGCTGATCTGTGATTTTAATAGAAATGCTTTCGATAAAGGTCTTCTCCAGAGAACAGTACTCTATGTGATCAAATCTTAAAACACTGCCACATTCTTTAAGAGGGATCACTCGAAGATTCCGCACCAATTTGTTTCCTAAAATTCTAGGTCTAATAATATCCGTGTAAACATGAATTAAAGTGACTTCGTTACAATCGGCTGTAGCTCTGTATGATCTTTCCAGCAGAGAGGTTTCCTCTGTCTCGCGATCAGGTGTTTTCGGAGGGGGTACTTTTTCTGCTCCAGGACTAGACCCCTCCATTTCCTTGATAATAGCAGTAATTGCTTCTGATTTCTTTATTGCCTCGTCAATCAATTCTGGGTCGCGTTTATCAAGTGGAGTTTTCAAAAATGCACCTACGAAAAAGTCACCAATTTCATCGGATGTATTCAGATCAACTTTTACCGATGTAGCGCCCGTAGTTCCGTCTGCTTCTCTATATGGCATGTTTAGAGCCATTCCTTCTAGCGAAACCATAACTTCAGGTGATATATCTGTACCTGCTTTTCTCGCTGCAATCATTATCGAGTTTCGAAGTGACATCAACACTTCGTTAAAAATCTCCCTTTTTGCCACATTTTCAGGTATGCCTAAAGAGAGCGTCCTTTTTTCTAGGACATCACTTGTTGTGTCGTCGTTGCGAACCGACTGGGTTCTTGTGCCAACGTTGCGAACCGACTGGGTTCTTGTGTCGCGCTGTCAGGTGGTAAAAGGTCTATGTGGAGCTGTTGCGATTGCAACCCAACCCTGCGTGAATGGTATTCGCATCAGCTTGACTGCGACCAACTTCACGGGAAGGAGATCGGGTTTGAGTGGTGTGCGTGTGAGTGTGAGTGTAGAGTCTTTTTTGGCGGGAAAAAGCGCGTCGTCCGGAGTGAGAGAAAAGATCGACAAGGAGAACGGAAAAGATGTCGTGTTGACAGCGAGTGATGTGAAAGTGTTGACCGGTTGGTTGTTTAGCGGCCTCTCGAAAACGAATCGAAAATATTAAAAAAATCCGTGTCTCGCGACGCTCGAAAGTATTAAAATTCGGTCGCGTGAAATGCTCAGAACGGTCTGCACGCATGAAAAGTGTGAAAAGACGTCGGCATTTAACACATTTTCGGGGTAACGCTCTGCAAATGTATTTGACAATCGTTTTGCGAATTTTGTTCCAACAATCTCCGAAGATCTTTACACAAAAGCGTGGACTGGGGATTGATTTTAGGCAGAGAAATAATTCGTCTCTGAATTTCTTCACGAAATTTCAGCTAAATTGAAAGTTTTCGTGATAATTTTCGAAATAAGTAGTTGTCCGAGTTCTGTGTGCTCCATCTAAACAAAGTGCATGGCCGTGCGCATATACTAGACTTGCAGTTGCCGGCCCATCAGCATCAGCTATTAGCACGATATCTGAATTTCCGCGAAACAATTTAATCGCTGCCACAACAAGTTCGGCTATAACTCCAGCTTCGCTATATCGACAGACACAAGGTGGATTGAGCACAACTAGTCCCTGTACTACGAGCGGTCTCATTTTGCCACCAACAAATCCGGCAGCTTACGATCAAGTTTTTTCGCCATTATTTCATCACAACATACCGAAATCGGCACACACTACAATCAAGAGTGAAAACGATCAACCGACGTACGCATCATTCTACAATCAAAATTATAACCTCAAAAAACTCCAAATGTACAAAAAAAAAAAAGTATTCTGGTGTCGCATTTTGTACTTTGTAAATTATTTTACACGCGAAATATCTTCCCCGCCTTCAACTCAATGCATATCCCACGAAAACGTCCAATCTATTGTTAATTCGTGCGCAGATGCTAAACTGAATGAATTGAAATTTCAAAATATATAAAAAAATTAATGAATTGAATTTTAAAAATATATAAAAAAAAAAATTTTAAAAAATATAAAAAAAAAAATTGAATTGAAACAGGACGGGACGAAGTTTAATTAAAAAAAAAAAATAATAAATGCACCTTAACAATAATTAACCCAACAAAAAAAGGAGAAATAATGAAAGAAATTGATCGCTGAAAAAGAAAAGAAAACTAAATGGGGTGAGTGCAAAATTTTTTTTATTAAAATTTTCTGAGTATATTTTTTTTGCCTATATTCTTTTGTGTTTTGGTGTATGTTGTTTTTCAGAGTATAATTCATTTATTCTTAATATCGTTAGTACTATGCATTTATGCTTAATGTTGATCGGCTAGAAGAGCCAACATAATGAACCCGAGCGTCTAGCTCCTTCGCCCCAAACCTCAATAAGGGGCCACGACGCTAAAATGTTTTGAGGACAGTCGTGGCTGAGGTAGGGTGGGCAGAACAGGGCGCTACTTACACCTAAGCGCCCTGACAAATCGTGAAGTCGCGCAACTCCACCGCTTCTTGGTCTTTCACTACCTATTGGGAAGATATTCCAATTTTAAATACCCTGGAGTAAGCCGACACGAAATTTTTGTTGTATAGGTCTAGGGTTTATGGTCTGAGGTAGAACAAGAACCACCCCACACTGCCGTAGCTAGTCCCGGCCTCCAGCAAGCGTGTCGCTTCCGTTCTACTTCAGCCACCAGTTCAGACGTTGGAGGAACTGGCCCATTCTGTCCCGAACCTTTACCCATCCTTCGACTATTTTGACTTTCTCAAGTCAAAATAGTTTTTCCAAGGCCTCAATCACAACAAATGGCGCCCAACGTGAGGCTAGCCTCAGCTACGCTACGTGCACAGAGCGTAGCCCATCAACACGCGCGAGCTCTGAAAAATTCCGTGCAAAAAGTTGATGGGCAAAAAGGTCTTAAATTTCGTCGTTCTGCGACAGTATTTTCGCCTGAACCGCTACAAAAGCCTAAGTGTACAAGCTTTTCTGAGTTTTAACAGAAAACCATCGTATTGATCTTGGATGGAGGCAATGTGGAACGATCTTATTGACGAACTGTTTTGGCAACCTTTAGGTGCCAACTCGGTTCCATAGGAAAGGGAAACATTGTCTGTATGCAAGACTGATTTGATGTAAGTTGGGTCAAACTATATTTTGTTGAACCATTCCACTTTTGGTTCGTCACCATACTTGCAAAAAAATTGGTGAGTTTGGTGATAGAAGGTATCGTCGAAAATTTGTTAAGTACCTTCATCCTTATCCATCCTTTTAGAGTTCCCTTTTAACGTAGAATGGTTTTTTTTTTTGAAATAACGTAGAGTTTTTTTTTGTAATTAAATTCTTCGTCTTACGTCTTTTGACGTAAAATTTTAACTAAAAAAATTTTTTTTTGCTGCTTTACTTTGATTTCTTTTGTTTGCTAAATTTTTCCCCAATTTTTTTTTAGTTGCAATTTTATCGCGTTTCGGATTTTCCCGATGGAGCGAGGAAGATCAAGATTGGCTTCGCGATTTGTTCTACATATGAGGGGAGGGGAAAAGTGCGAAACGTGAGGGTTCATTTTTGTTAATTTTTTTTTGAAGCCATCATATTATACATATTGTCACTCATTCGTTTTTGTGGTAATTCGAGCTTTCACGCAACAATTCAATCTTACCTTTACTTATCCACATTTGCGCATTTATTCATCACTCAATCATTTATTCATGCGCTGGAAATTTATTCATTCAATCGTTCATTAATTCGTTCATTCGTTTTTTTTTACCACGATTCATTCTATATACACACATTTTTTTATTCACTCGAATCATTCATTTTTATATTTTTTTTCTCGACATACATCCATCTCTCACTCGTTCAATTGTTCGTTTATTCAGTTGGCAGTCAATCATACACTCAATTATTCATACATACAGTCAAGCATTTTCTGTGGAATATTAGTCGCTCAATTGTATAGTTTCATTCATTCATAATTTTTTTTATACATACAAACTATCATACCGGCATTCGAACTTTCACGCTGCAATTTTATTATACATTTGTTTATTCACATTTGCGCAAATATTTCGCAATTCATTCATTCATACTGTCGATCACCCACGCATTTGTACAACTATACAGTAATACGGTAACAATCACACAGTCCAAACCGTCATCCGTACAACACTCATTTATTTTTTTTTATTCTGATACCACTCGATCTAGTTGTACAATCAATCGTACATTCATTCCTCCGTCACACGATCATTAATCTTATATACAAGAAGTCATTCATTGAGTTGCACGGTCATTCTACTGAACACCTTCATCCAAGTAATTTGTTTCATTACTCAGTCGTACAATAGTTCACTTTTTGGAATACATACAAAAGTTATTCATTCGTTCGATTGATTGTTTAATTCATTCGAAAATTTTTTCCCATCCAACCAATCGTTTCTCTTGATTGGCACACTCGTTCATCACTTTTAATCATCACTCTTTCATCATATTGTTCGTTTCTCATACCTCATAACATCAGTCATCCATTCGTATCTATTCTTCAACATGCCCCTAGAACATTCACCTACTAGGGAGGCGGAGGTGATCTGTACGCCGTGCATCAGCAAGGTAGATCCGGACCAGGGTATGACCACCAAGTGCGGTCACCAGTTCCACAGAGACTGTTTAGAGCGGTGGATTGTAGACAATCACAACTGTCCGAACTGTCGTGGTCATTTGAGTCCGGGGGATTATTGGCCCACTCGGGGTGTGGAGGGTGCGACCGCTATATCCGGCGTGAGAACCAGAAGACAGACTCGCGAGGATGTCGCAAGGTCTCTAAGCGATGTAGTTTCTCCTGGTCGGTTAAATTTGGATTCTGCACTAGAGACTGCGGGTGGACGCACTCTATACACTCCGGATGGGACAGTCATCCAGGAACGAGGCACACAAGACCTAGGTAGTAGGCCATCGGATGTTCTGAAAACCGATCAGCAGCACAGAGTTAGGTGGGCGGAGATCCATGACGTTCAGACACCCGTCGATACACCAGCAGCTTCCGGGGGGGGGGGGGGGGTCTTAGCAGTTTAGGACTGAGTGACCTGATTCAAGTGATTCGTTCGGTTATACGAGAAGAACGAGAGCAAGGGCCAATTGTGTCGAACACTTCTCAACCACCGCCTGTTATTCATCCCGCACAACCGCCACAATTCTTATCTAGACCGAGCGTATCGACTGCGTACCAATTTCCGCCACCACTGTATCCGCCTATTCGACAACCACAACGTGAGCAAGTTCGGGACCAACGGACCCATGCGAACGCCCAAATGCCCATTCGCGATAACAACGGCTCGAATTATATTCACCATAACGCAGGCGGCCTTATTCGCCATTGGCGAGTACGATTTAACGGTGATGGCCAGTCGCTACGCGCCGAAAAGCTAATTTTCCGAGCGGAATCATTGGCGTTGTCTGATTTGGGCGGGCGCATGGATTTGTTGGTCACGAACTTCCATATGCTGTTGGATGGCCTGCCAAACCAGTGGTACTGGTTATGGAGGAGAACCAACCCTGATTCGAGTTGGTACTCGCTTAAAACCACCTTCCTGCAATACTGGGACGACCGTAGCACCGACTTCGAGGTGCGGAAAAAGATGATAGCCAGACGGCAAGCTCCTGGTGAACCGTATTTGGTATTCGAGCAAGAGATGACCAGGTTTCGTACGCAATTGTGAGTCCCAATGACAGACGCAGAATTCTTTGAGCTGGTCAACGGAAATCTACTAGGCAGTATTCAATAGCTAATCTGCTTCCATGAGATACGAGACCTCGCACATCTTCGCGCTCTAGTGTCTCGCTACGAAGAAGTTAAAAAGGCAAATCGTGTAGCAAACTGGCAACAGCCTCGGGTTCATGAGCTGGAACCGCCGTTGGTTGCTACCGAAGAAGTCGAAGATAATGTAGATGTGGCCGGCTTATCCACTCCTCTTAAATGTTGGAATTGCCGAAAAGAGGGTCACGGTTATCGAGACTGCGAAGAGACGCCAAGAAACATCTACTGTTACGGTTGCGGGAAGGCCGACGTGATCAAGCCGAAGTGTACTCGGTGTAATTTAAAAAACGGACCGAAGGACGAAAGGTTACCAAGGCCTTCTCGCCCAGTGACGGACAATTCACCGGCCCGAACATCTTAGAACGTTCGAAACCGGATGTCAGCGATTCCCAATCCCCCTTTCATTTTGTTACTCCCAATAAAAACATTTTACCCCTTGTTAATACCCCCTTAATAACCCCTCCAAATTTTACAACACCTTCATCATCCCTTTCTGAACCAAACTCCCATCCTTTTAGCGTAAAATCATCCTCCCCTAATTTTCCAACCACAAACATACCGCATGTCACGATATTGGTGAGAGAAAACGCTACTACAGAGCCGGCTGTTTCCAGATCTGAAGAAGACCCTATAATGAATGAAAATTCAAGACGACATTCCCGCCATCCTCTCAAGCCATACCATCTTCGGCTAAAATAATATATGAGGGCTCGAGAGAGAATTTTTTCATCTACTCCAGTCACAAGTGTTGATCAAGTATCAGCACTAACGAGTGGATCCGGTCGCAGAAAGTCAATATTGCGCCTTCGTATATTCTGGAGGATGGTGCGTGAAAAAAAGAAAGCGATCCTCTCTACCATCATTACCAATCCGTTGGACATACGTCCGTATGCCATGGTATCCTTGTACGGAGTGGACGTTGAAGGACTCCTTGATAGTGGGGCGAGCATCAGTTGCCTGGGGGCAAACTCCCTACAACGTCTCCATGATGCACTGGTGAATTATCGACCGGTCTGTCAAGAGGTAAAGACCGCTGATGGTGCAGCACAAAAGGTATTGGGCACAGTAACTACCGATATTACCTTTCGTGGTACTACCAAACCCATAACATTATACATAGTGCCGAGCCTATCGCAGAAATTGTACCTGGGGGTAGATTTCTGGCGAGCATTTCAACTAGCTCCTAGCATCATCAGCGCGGTCGATACTCCTGATACTGCATCGCAACTGATAGCTCCGGATGTCCACCATTTAATGCCCACAGATGTAAAGAGGTTGGAAATGGTAAAGTCCAAATTTCTATCATATACGGACTCGGTGTGACCAACGTCGGACAACACAGTATAGACGTTGGTGATGCAAGTCCCATCAAACAGCGACATTATCCTGTGTCTCCTGCGATCCAAAAACTCTTGAATGACGAGATCGATCGCATGAGAGCACTTGGCGTTATAGAGACCAGCCAGAGTGCATGGAGCTCGCCTGTGGTTCTCGTGAGGAAGCCAGGCAAGGTCAGGCTATGTTTGCACTCGCGCAAAGTCAATAGTGTGACGAAGAAGGATGCATATCCATTACCACACATTGATGGTATCTTAAGTCGTTTGCCGCGAGCCAATTTTATTACTAGCCTGGACCTCAAAGACGCCTTTTAGCAGATTCCTCTCGAGAACAAATCCAGGGAGTATACAGCTTTTACCATTCCTGGCCGGCCGCTATACCACTACACTCGCATGCCGTTTGGGTTATGCAACGCGCCGCAAAGGATGTGTCGTTTGATGGACAAAGTCATCCTACCCGAGCTGAAGGAGCAGGTATTCGTATATTTGGACGATCTGCTGTTAATTTCTGAAGATTTCGATTCACATCTGGTTTTATTGGCTGAAGTCGCAGAATGTTTGCGAAAGGCTGGCTTGACTATTAACGTCAACAAGAGTAAGTTTTGTCTGAGAGAGGTGAAATATCTCGGATTCATTGTTGGAGAAGGAGGCTTGAAAACTGATCCCAACAAAGTTTCAGCCATCGTCGATTACCCTCCGCCTAAGTCCGCAAGTCAAGTACGACGCTTCCTTGGTATGGCAGGCTGGTATTGACGATTCGTTCCCAACTTTGCTGCGACTGTTTCACCAATTTCAGACACTCTAAAGAAGTCCAACCCGTTTGCTTGGACTACAGAGGCACAAACTTCCTTCCTGTTAGTGAAAGACTTGTTGACGAAAGCCCCCTTATTAATCAATCCTGATTTTAAGAGGCCTTTCGTAATTCAATGCGACGCCAGTAAATCAGGGGGTGGGTAGCGTTCTCTTCCAGGAAAACGACGACGGATCGGAATCTCCAGTGGCGTATATGTCACAGAAGCTCACCTTCGCTCAACGCAACTACAGCGTAACCGAACTCGAGTGCTATGCAGCTGTGTTGAGCGTGAAAAAATTTCGAGCCTATGTAGAAGGGACTGCGTTCAAAATCATTACGGATCACGCAAGTCTCAAATGGCTCATGTCGCAGAAAGACCTACAAGGACGGTTGGCAAGATGGAGTTTAAAACTCCAAGGTTACGACTTCACAATCGAGCACCGACGAGGGAGCCTGAACATTGTACCCGACGCTCTCTCTCGTGTATACGAAGAAGGATTAAATGCGCTGATCGACGTGGCACCGATGGTGGACATGGATTCTCCAGAATTCTCTGGCAAAGAATATAAAGAGTTAGTGTCCACTGTCGATGCGAACGCCGATCGGCTTCCTGACGTATGTGTGAGGGATGGTTTCGTGTATAAGCGCACAGAGCCTCACAACGGTGACCCGATTGCCGAAGACAGGGCCTGGAAATTATGGATTCCATCGAGCCTTACGTCAGCTGCGATCGCTCAGGCGCACGAGGCAGACACCACGGTCCATGGTGGTTATGCCAAAATGCTAGAGCGAGTCAGGCGATTTTTGTACTGGCCCGGAATGGCTACACAAGTACGCACCTACGATCTGGCGTGCGACACTTGTAAAGAAACAAAGTCCCCGAACAGACCTCTACGAGCGCCAATGGGTGAACCTTTCCAGACTGATCAGCCATTCCAACATGTGTATCCGCGTACCAAACGGGGTAAGATCGCTATCTTGATCGTCTTGGATCATTTCACCAAATTTCCCCTGTTACATCCTTTGGGGCGGATCACTGCTGAAGAGATCACCAACTACTTGGAGGGGCAGGTCTTCCATACGTTTGGAACACCTGAGACGATCCTCTCCGATAACGGCTCTCAATTTAGGTCGAATGTGTTTAACTCCATGCTGAACAAATACGGAGTTAAACACCTGTACACCCCGAGCTACTCACCGCAAGCGAATGCTTCGGAGCGTGTCAATCAGTCCATCCTGGCAGGAATTCGAGCATTCATCACTGATGACCAAACACGATGGGATGAGAGTCTAAGCTAAATTGGGTGTGCTCTTCGTAGCTCATTCCACTAAGCCACTGGATTTTCTCCTTATCAGGTTTTGTTTGGGAATCACATGATGTTGCACGGGAAGGACTACGAACTGCTGAAGCATTTGCGAGCGTTGGGAGAGTCAAATATATAGCTTCGACCTCGTGAGGGAATTTCTATCGTGAGGCAACTGGCGCAGACGAAAATAAGGGTCGCACATGAGGACAGTAGTAGGCGTTATAATCTGCGTGCTGCTAAAACACAATTTTGTGTAGGTCAAGAAGTATTCCGAAGAAATTTTTCCTTGTCCACAGCCGCGCAGAACTATAACGCCAATCTGGCAAAGAAGTTCCTCAAGTGCAGGATTCGTCGTGTGCTGGGAAACTCACGATATGAATTGGAGGATCTAGGAGGCAAACGTCTGGGAACTTACCACTCCAAGGATCTGAGGCAGTGATCCGAGGGGTCACAACTACTTTTGCCCGGCACTCAGTCGTGCGCACGAGACTCTGGAACACGACGACCTTCTTTAGTTTGTTTGGCGCTGGGAAACCAACGGCGAACCGACTAATGGTGTTGTGTCGTCGTAGCGAACCGACTGGGTTCTTGTGTCGCGCTGTCAGGAGGTAAATGGTCTATGTGGAGCTGTTGCGATTGCAACCCAACCCTGCGTCAATGGTATTCGCATCAGCTTGACTGCGACCAACTTCACGGGAAGGAGATCGGGTTTGAGTGGTGTGCGTGTGAGTGTAGAGTTTTTTTTGGCGGGAAAAAGCGCGTCGTCCGGAGAGAGAGAAAAGATCGACAAGGAGAACGGAAAAGATGTCGTGTTGACAGCGAGTGAGGTGAAAGTGTTGACCGGTTGGTTGTTTAGCGGCCTCTCGAAAACGAATCGAAAATATTAAAAAGATCCGTGTCTCGCGACGCTCGAAAGTATTAAAATTCGGTCGCGTGAAATGCTCAGAACGTTCTGCACGCATGAAAAGTGTGAAAAGACGTCGGCATTTAACACATTTTCGGGGTAACGCTCTGCAAATGTTTTGCGAATCTTGTTCCAACAATCTCCGAAGATCTTTACACAAAAACGTGGACTGGGGATTGATTTTAGGCAGAGAAATAATTCGTCTCTGAATTTCTTCACGAAATTTCAGCTAAATTGAAAGTTTTCGTGATAATTTTCGAAATAAGTAGTTGTCCGAGTTCTGTGTGCTCCATCTAAACAAAGTGCATGGCCGTGCGCATATACTAGACTTGCAGTTGCCGGCCCATCAGCATCAGCTATTAGCACGATATCTGAATTTCCGCGAAACAATTTAATCGCTGCCACAACAAGTTCGGCTATAACTCCAGCTTCGCTATATCGACAGACACAAGGTGGATTGAGCACAGCTAGTCCCTGTACTACGAGCGATCTCATTTTGCCACCAACAAATCCGGCAGCTTACGATCAAGTTTTTTCGCCATTATTTTATCACAACATACCGAAATCGGCACACACTACAATCAAGAGTGAAAACGATCAACCGACGTACGAATTTTGTGTTTCGTATCGAGCGATTGTAAAAAAACAAAATTCATTTATTTAATTGTGAGTTTTAATGAAAGTAAATCTTTATTTAATTAATATTATTCGTTGTAAGTTCGTAAACATTCTATTTGACAATTTATGCTTAGCTTAGTACTGGTGACGGCTAATCGAACATAATGCCTGTTTAGATGATATCTTAATGACTGCCACTTGAGTATCAAGTGCTGTTATTTATACTACTCTTTTATCCGAATGACCGAACGCTGTGGTTAAGGGTCAATGTGATAAGGTTTGTCTCTTTTATCAGAATGACCGAACGCTGTGGTTAAGGGTCAATGTGATAAGGTTTGCTTAACTTTATGAATTCATGGGAATCAAAGTGATTAAATGTTCTTTGTTCTCATGACTTAGTTCTATATTTGTCTTATTTGGTAATGTACTTGGATCGTATGACTGAATTAGCGAATATGTTATCTGTATTAGTGTTAGTGTGTGAGTTATTATTGTAGAGGCTTGGGCTGATACATAACACCTCCCTTCTTAGAAAAAGAACTGTCCTCAGTTCGGACGTTACTAATTTTAATTTTAGTCTGACGATTTTTCGCTTTAAAATACAGGTTTACAATGATTATTATAATTATTATTATTACTATTGAAGTAATACCTATTCCTGTATGCAAATGTTTAGTGAATTGAATTTCTTTTAATTCTTTAATGTTTTTAATTTGTAATTCTTGTAATTCGTCTATTGTTTTAATTAATTTAATTCTTGGAATGATTATTGGTACTGAATATTGTCCAACATATAATTTCTTTGTATTCTCAAATTCTACGTTATTTATTTTTATTATGCAATTTTCAAATTTAATCAAATAATTTCCTTTTATTTTCCATTTTCTTTCATCACAAGTACTTTTGATTTTAACATCTAATTGATTTATTAATACCATTCCTGGTATGATTTCTTTAACACTTGGTATTGTTTTCATTGCTTTACATGTTTCATTAATATCTATACAGTTTGATCTCAATATCAAATCTTCTACATATTTCTCATTTCGTATTTCATATACTGTATTATCGATTTTTATTATATTTTGATTTGTTGCTATTAATTGGTATCCTTTAGTGTTTCCTAATGGATATGTTCTATAAACTGTGTAATTTTTTTGTTTTAATGGTATTTTGAATGCAAATATTAAGTTTTTATTATTTGATAACAAGTATGATTCAATTAATTCCATTGATTGAATGTTGATATTATTTTCTTTTATTTCTTTATATGATAACATATTTCTACTCATTAAATTGTATTTTGATGCTAAAATATTATCTTGAATTTTTTCTACATGATCCTTTAATAATTGAATATTTAAGTTTATTTTCAAATATGTTATATCTTCTCCTAATACTTTATTTTCTTTGTTTAGTTCTTTTACTTGTTTTATAATATGATTTATTTTATCTTGAAATCCCATATTTAATTCAATTTGTTTATTCATATTAAAAATTACTTTGTTAGTACCTGTTCGTAACTCTTCTAATTTATCATTTATTAATTCCCTATCTGAGTCTGCCATTATTCCAAATATTGTATTATAAATCTCTCCCACTGGATTTAATAATCCTCTTTTCTTTCTAATATTTTCACTAATTTGTAATGTTTTTATTTGAGCTTTTAATTCAAAAATTTCATGGTTCAATCCTGTTTTCTGATCCTTTGTTATTTCTTCTTTTTCTATTAATCTTTCGAATTCTTTTATTACTGCCATTATTTGGTCTATATCTACTTGATGTAATATTATTTTAAATTTGTCTGCTAACTTGATTTCTTTGATCGGTATTTCTATATAACCTCCTTCATTATTTATTGGTTCCACTGTCAGTGTTGCTCCTATTATCGTTACTGTTAACATCATCATTAGTGTTATCGTTGTGTTGTCCATTGCCTGTAATTTTTATTGTCTTTTTACTACGTTTTATTAATTCTTTTGAGTGTTTATTTGGGTCGTATTTAATTTTCTTAAATCTTGTTTCTAATTTATATCTCCCTGCTTTCTTGTTTCTGTAATATACTTCGTCCCTTTTTTCGTCAATGTCTATTCTTTGTTTATTTAATTTTTCCATTGTCTGTTCTTTCTTTATTTTTAACTTTTCATATATCTTTTTGTTGTCCGTTTTCCCTTGTTCTATTTCAAAAGGTATTTCTTCTGTTGTTGAGTGTCTAATTCTATTATAAACTCCACATGATTCTGTTATTAATTCTGTTAATAATAACTTTTTAGTTAGTCTTAATATTCTTAACTTTTCTAATAATGTACTGTGTAACCTTTCTATATCTGAATTACCTCTATGCGTATTAGGTTTTGTTAAATGTATCTCGATATTCTCTTCTTTAAAGTATTTTTTCAATATTATCATATCAAACTCTTGGTCCATAATTAATTTCTTTGGTTTTCCTACTAAAGAAAAAATTTGTCTGAAACTTTTCCTAATGTCTATTGCATTACTTGATTCTAACATTGCTATTGTTGCAAATTTTGAGAATTTATCTATCATTGTTAGTACTTTCGTTGTTTTATTTATAAAAAATATGTCTGCATGACATAACTCTCTGATATTTTCTGGTGTTTCTGTAATTCTTAATTTTTCTTTCGTCGGTTTCCTATCAATTTTACTCTCATTGCATATTTCACATAAATTTATATACCTGTGTATAAAATTTTTTAATCTTGGATAGTAATATTCTTTCTTTATAACCATATAATTCTCTAAGATCCCTGAATGTTGTGATTTTTCATTATGTTGTTCTTTTATAATATTTTCTAACTCTGTTTCATTCTTTGGTTCCTTCAATAGTTGACTTACCATATACGTTGGAATTTGTCTTAAATCGAATAACTCTATATATAATTCTTGAAATTTCACATATTCCCTGTTACTTATTTCTGAATATATTCCCGTTGTTTTGCTACTCATAAACTTTTTTAACCTCAACTTTAAATCTTCATTATTAAATTCATTTGGTTTTATCCATAATCTTCTATTTAAATTTGTCTTAACTTCCTCTCTTTCTGATAATATGATTTGTTGTTTGTATTTGTTACTACATTCATCTTTTAATGGTATCAGATGTGAACTATCTTCTTCTGCTGTGTGTCTAGTTGATACTAAATCCTCACTTTCTGCTAGGTTACATTCTTCTTCATTAATCATTCTGCTCAAATAATCTGCTGGTATGTTTGTTGTTCCTTTTATGTATTTAACATTAATTTTATATTCTCCTAAACTTAAAATCCATCTCTGTATTCGTTGATTAATATCTCTCCCTTTATACTTCTTATATAACCACTCTATTGGTCTGTGATCTGTATATAAATTAAATTCTCTCCCATACACATACGGTCTAAAATATTTTACTGCGTATACTATCGCCAATAACTCCTTTTCTGTCGTACTGTATTTTCTCTCATGTTCATTTAATGTTCTTGAAATATAAGCTACCGGATGTTGGTTTTGCGATAAGACTGCCCCTAACGCATAATCACTTGCATCTGTAGTTATATTAAATTGTTCATTAAAATCTGGATGTTTTAAAACTGGTTCTGTTACTAGAATTTCTTTTAATTTATTAAATGCTTCGTTATATTTCTCGTCTTTTAGATCTATCTTAGTTTCTTTCTTTAAATATCTCGTCATTGGATATGCTATCTTACTATAATCTTTTATAAATTTTCTATAATATCCTGTCATCCCTATAAATGATTTAATTTCTTTCTTACTCTGCGGTATTTTTGCTTTTGATATCTTTTCTATTTTTTCTTTGTTTGGTAATATTCCCTCTGGTGTAATTACATGACCTAAAAATGCTGTCTCTTTCTTTAGGAATTCGCACTTGTCTAACTGTAGTTTTAATTTATGTTTTTGTAATATTCTTAAAATTGTTCTGATGTTTAATAAGTGTTCCTCTAATGAACTTCCGAATATGAGTATATCATCCATATATACTACACATATTTTATTTATTACATTTGCTAAAATATCATTCACGATTCTCTGAAATGTTGAAGGTGCGTTTTTCAGTCCGAAGGGCATTCTGATATATTCATAATGTCCTTTATTCGTACTAAAAGCCGTTTTCTCTATATCCCTTTTACTCATTTTAACTTGGTGAAACCCTTTAGCTAAGTCTAAAGTGGTAAAATACACTGATCGTCCTAACTTCTCTAATATTGTCTCTATATTAGGTATTGGATATTTGTAATCTATTGTCACTGAATTTAACTTTCTATAATCTATTACCATTCTATACTTGGTTTTATTACTTCCATCTAGCTTTTTGTTCACTATTATCACCGGTGCGTTGTATGGTGATTTACTAGCTCTGATTATACCATCTGCTAATAATTGATTAATCTGTTTTTTGATTTCTTCCTCATGTATTTGAGGGTTTCTATACATTCTACTGTAAACTGGTTCTTCAGTTGTTGTCTTTATTTCATGTTCCATATCTAATTCTGCTTGGAGTTTATCTCCTTCTTTATAAAATGAATCTCTAAATTCCTTCATCATAATTCTTAATTTTCTGTTCTCTTCATCATTCAAATGATCTGTTCTAATTATCGGGTCTGTTGGTTCTAATGCATGAACTTCATCATACCTAATTTCTAACGTATTTATTTCATTATCATCTTCATATCCCATAAACTTGATGCGTTTATTATTTATTATAATCTCTTTATTATTGAAATCTATATATGCTCCTAGTGTATCTAAGATATCCGTTCCTATAATAGCACTCTGTAAGCGATTTCCAAAATCTACAATTTTCCACATAATATTCTTTTCGATCCCAAATTCTATTGGTGATGCTGTTTCTACCTCATATTTTATTAAACTAAAACCCGTCATGGTTTTTATTTCTGTTTCTGCTTTTCTCCATTTTAATGTTTTTACTATTTCCTTACTAATCAGTGTTATAGTTGACCCCGTATCTACTAAAGCCTTAACTTTCGTTCCCCAAATTGTCACTTCTATAATTGGTAATCTGAATTTTGCTAAATTTGATTTATTCTCGAGGCTCTTACTCGAAAATTTACATTATTATTTTCTGGTTGCACTATCTGTCCTCTATTCACGATATTATCCACTTCCATTGGTTGTATTCTATTCTGATTATTATTTAATCTATAATTGTTTGAATTATTTTGTCTAAATGGATTCTGTCTAAAATTGTTAGTATTCCTGAGATTGTTACTGGAATTTCTATAATTGTTTTGAACTTGATTTTTATTAACTTGATTGTAGTTATTGTTATTCATATGATTGTATTTAGGTTTATTATTGATATTTTGCCTAACATTTACATTGTTATTTGAAGTTTTTCTAGCATTATCTTTTAAGTAACCATTTCTACCTGAACTTGCAATATTCTGCATTGCTAATCTTAAAATTGAGAAATTCTTTATTTCTATCCATAAGGATGTATTGTCATCGACTTTACTTTTAAATACGTCTAACATTAATTTCTCGTTGTCTTCTCTACTTCGTCCTGTTGCATCTGTTTCCCCCAGATCCACTTTTGCATTTAATTTATTTAGGATGTTCTGTAGTTGTTCGTACACTTCCTGGATGTTATATCCCTTAACTCCATAAGCGTCATAAACTAACTTGTCGTAATTTGCTATTACTCCAAAATTCTGTTTTAATACTTCTTTTATGGCTTCCCATGTCGGAATTGTTGTGAATTTTAACATAACATTTAACGCTGATCCCTTAAATTTAGTAAGCAATATTGTGCTTATTATAACCAATTGATTCGGTGTTCCTAACGCTAAAGTACTCTCTACCGAAGAACAAAATGATGCTAGGCTGTAGTCATCGTCTCCAGAGAATACGGGAACTGCCTTAAATAACGTCAATAGTACTGATGTCGTCACTCTCTCTTCTGGTTGATGAGCCATTATTGAATATAAGATATTTACCAATCGAAAAATAGTTGAATTGTGTTGAGTTGATATTCGTTCGCCTCCAATTCTTGAAGTAAGTGTTGTAGTTGCTGATTAATAGCCTGTCCTTCGCCTTCACTATTTTGTATTAGATTGTTTCCACGTTTTTCGCTTATTTGTAGCGTAACTGATTTTTAGTTAAATGGATCACGATTTATATTAATATGATTTTAAAACTTTCACGATTCGATCACTTTCGGATTGCTACAATATTATACTTTTGCAATCCTACCGACTGCGCCAATTTTGTGTTTCGTATCGAGCGATTGTAAAAAAACAAAATTCATTTATTTAATTGTGAGTTTTAATGAAAGTAAATCTTTATTTAATTAATATTATTCGTTGTAAGTTCGTAAACATTCTATTTGACAATTTATGCTTAGCTTAGTACTGGTGACGGCTAATCGAACATAATGCCTGTTTAGATGATATCTTAATAATGACTGCCACTTGAGTATCAAGTGCTGTTATTTATACTACTCTTTTATCCGAATGACCGAACGCTGTGGTTAAGGGTCAATGTGATAAGGTTTGTCTCTTTTATTAGAATGACCGAACGCTGTGGTTAAGGGTCAATGTGATAAGGTTTGCTTAACTTTATGAATTCATGGGAATCAAAGTGATTAAATGTTCTTTGTTCCCATGACTTAGTTCTATATTTGTCTTATTTGGTAATGTACTTGGATCGTATGACTGAATTAGCGAATATGTTATCTGTATTAGTGTTAGTGTGTGAGTTATTATGTAGAGGCTTGGGCTGATACATAACATACGCATCATTCTACAATCAAAATTATAACCTAAAAAAACTCCGAATGTACAAAAAAAAAAGTATGCTGGTGTCGCATTTTGTACTTTGTAAATTATTTTACACGCGAAATATATTCCCCGCCATCAACTCAATGCATATCCCACGAAAACGTCCAATTTATTGTTAATTCGTGCGCAGATGCTAAACTGAATGAATTGAAATTTCAAAAAATATAAAAAAAAAGAATGAATTGAAATTTAAAAATATATAAAAAAAAAAATTTTAAAAAATATAAAAAAAAAAATTGAATTGAAACAGGACGGGACGAAGTTTAATTAAAAAAAAAAAAATAATAATAAATGCACCTTAACAATAATTAACCCAACAAAAAAAGGAGAAATAATGAAAGAAATTGATCGCTGAAAAAGAAAAGAAAACTAAATGGGGTGAGTGCTACATTTTTTTTATTAAAATTTTCTGAGTATATTTTTTTTGCCTATATTCTTTTGTGTTTTGGTGTATGTTGTTTTTCAGAGTATAATTCATTTATTCTTAATATCGTTGCTTAATGTTGATCGGCTAGAAGAGCCAACATAATGAGCCCGAGCGTCTAGCTCCTTCGCCCCGAACCTCAATAAGGGGCCACGACGCTAAAATGTTTTGAGGACAGTCGTGGTACAGGTAGGGTGGGCAGAACAGGGCGCTACTTACACCTAAGCGCCCTGACAAATCGTGAAGTCGCGCAACTCCACCGCTTCTTGGTCTTTCACTACCTATTGGGAAGATATTCCAATTTTAAATACCCTGGAGTAAGCCGACACGAAATTTTTGTTGTATAGGTCTAGGGTTTATGGTCTGAGGTAGAACAAGAACCACCCCACACTGCCGTAGCTAGTCCCGGCCGCCAGCAAGCGTGTCGCTTCCGTACTTCAGCCACCAGTTGGAGGAACTGGCCCATTCTGTCCCGAACCTTTACCCATCCTTCGACTATTTTGACTTTCTCAAGTCAAAATAGTTTCTCCAAGGCCTCAATCACAACACACTAACGAGTAGATTAGAGTAGCAGGTTACACAATTTTTATTAAATATATTTGTCCTAGATCTCAATATATCATTTATATCTTGGGTCAGGTCTACCATTAAATAGCTATGAGGCCGTTGCGTAATTCCTTTATATATTCTCATAAGCTCGGAACTGTCTTCAGGATATATTTGTTTAGCCAGGTGGTGAAATTGGCTTTTGTCGCGGGGATTTTTGAAACACACCATGTATTTACAATTTAGCGATATAACACGGCAAAATTTTTCTTAATGAAATACGCTCTGTATTACTAAAATAACAGAAAGATTGCGATGATGGGAACCCTTTGTAAACAGTTTGCATACTTGTCTTGAAAATGCACTTAGCATCATATCATCCAGCACTTTTAATGTCGGTTCATTAGAATCTATTGGGAATTCTTCAGGAATTGAAGATAAGTACTCTATATTCCTTAATGATTTTAATGATGGTATAGCATGTTGTTCTGAGTTACACCATATGATTTTCTTCACCTGTGGCAGAATCATTTCCCCCCTCGTAACAAGATTTTCTATAAAGGCCGTTTTACCACACCCTGACGGGCCAGCAATCATCATTGTGAACGGATGTCTAAAATGTATCATGTCGCCAAGTTAATATCGATGTTCTACGTATATATAATACCGTGAGGAATATTTATAACTTTAGTAAAATGAGCAGACGACAAGTTGTTAATGAGATACTTAGACCTGTTCGTAGACGATTCACTCGTTGGCGGGCTACCATCAGAGGCATAGATGACTTATGGCAAGCGGATCTGGTTGATATCAGTGCATTCTCATCTAAAAATCAAGGTTTTAAGTTTCTTTTAACTGTGATCGACACTTTTTCTAAATATGCATGGGCTTTTCCTATTAAAAATAAAAGTGCAGATGTTGTGGCAAAGACTATGGAAAAGATTTTCAAACAACGACGTGTACCTTGAAATTTACAGACTGACGATGGTACGAAGTTTTTTAATAAAGTATTTCGTCAGATGATGAAACTTTATGAGATATATCATTACTCCACATTCAGCGCATTGAAAGCCTTAATCGTTGAGAGGTTTAATCAGACATTGAAAAACATCATGTGGAAAGAATTCAGCATGAAAGGAAATTATCGTTGGATTGACATACTGCCTAAACTACTTATTAAGTACAACAATACAAAACATCGTACTATTAAAATGCGACCTATAGATGTCAATACGTCAAACGAGTTGCATTTATTGTCTTCATTCTATAGGAAAGTTAAGGTTATTTCACAACCAAAAAATAGAATCGGTAATCATGTTCGAATAAGCAAGTACAAACATGTCTTTGAAAAAGGTTACACTCCAAACTGGTCTACAGAGATATTCAAGATAAAACAAGTGAGAAAAACGCAGCCCCAGACATATTTAATTGAGGATTATCAAGGTAATGTTATCCAGGGAGGTTTTTATGAGACAGAATTGACAAAGGTCAAGCACCCCGATGTATATCTCGTAGAGAAGGTCTTAAATCGAAAAAAAGATCGCGTGATGAAAAGATGGCTTGGTTTTCCATCATCTCATAGTTCATGGATTGGTATAAAAGATGTTCTGTAACATTCAGATTTTCAGTCACCATGATGAACTTAAGACATGAATACGATCGTCTAGAAACATTCAAGAACTTGGATCTAGAGGAAAGGAAAGTTCTTAAGCTTGTGAAAAGTGGCTTCTTTTACACCAACTTGAAGGATCACGTCAAGTTCTTCTTCTGTTCGCTAATAATGAGTGCATCTTCTTCACCAACTGATGTGGAAGCTGAACATTTACGCTTATATCCAGACTGTGTGTTTGTTAGCGGTAAGGACGTTTGCGGACCATATGACAAGCCGATTAAAAAATCATACAAATCCTGTATACCATCACTTTCTACTGTAATGCGAGTGTTCACCCTGTTAATTCTGATATTTCTACTGGTGATTGAATTCATCAATATTTACGATGTCATCTACGGACGATAAACATGTACGTTTCTGTGATAAGGTCTCTGTTAGTTACATGTTTGCCTGGGAAGTTGCATATAGATCTAGTAGAAAAAGTACTTGGCAAACCTGTGTATTAGATCGAATCAGGTTCCAGCGCAGGATTTTAAAGATGGAGGAATTACTAAAACCTATTTTACTTAAGAAAATCAATTATGTAATCAGAAGAAAGTTTTCTGCATAAACTTTATAAATAAAGACTGACAACTTGTTTTATTTCATTCCTTAGATATAACATTAATCTCGACTCATGGCGCATAAAAGAAATCCACTATAATCACTCTTGACTTGAACTTGGCGCGTTATCAAATTTACATAATACGCTACCGAGTAAAAACCTGACCTTCTCAATATACATACATAAAAAACCGAAACATCTGCTGTGCATTATATCAGCCTCTAAGAACTCGAAAAGACCAAAGAAAGCAAAACTTGTTTTAATTCCCACATTGTCTTAAATTTTCCCAGGCAATCATATATCGTGCAATATCCACGATGACCCACTCATAAGAGAAACCTGTAATAATTCCACTTGACTTGAACTTGACTCGAGATCAAATTAACATAATCACAACCGAGTAAAAACCCGACCTTCTCAATGTACATACATAAAAACCGAAACATCTGCTGTGCATTATATCAACCTCTAAATCCTCAAAAAGAGCAAAGACTGTAAAACTTGTCTTAATTCCCACATTATCCGAAATTTTCCCAGGGTACCAGATATCATTCAATATCCACGAAGACCCGCGCATAAGAGAAACCTGTAATAATTCCACTTGACTTGAACTTGACTCGAGATAAAATTTACATAGACCCAGCCGAGTAAACCGAGTAAGAACCTGACATAGAATACCTATCCAAGCCAATCAGCACCGCAGAAAATCCAAAAACCTGAACTAAAATACCCATCCAAACCAATCAGCACCCAGAAATGCCAAAACATGGCCGTCCACAGCCAACCCCCCCCCCCCCAAAAAATAACCATGGCCACCACAGCCAGCCCACCGTTCACAACCCCGACACTTATTCCGGTTTTTATATGCATTTTTGCCCAGACACTTTCAGCTGTTCAGACCCCCTACACTTTCAGATAGCCTGTCCCTATTGCACCTGCCAAGAAAAGATCCAAAAGTGTAGTACTTACTACTAGGCGAAATCTCTTCTAACACTAAAAAACCTCCCACTTGGCGTACGCCCCCGACCATGCTTTCAAAACGATACTTTCAGCGACTTTCCTACACTTTCAGCGTTTTAGTCCTACACTTTCACCCTCAAGTTCATAACTTTCCCCCTCAGCCTACAGCCTAAACACCTCCGGCCTTAAAGCTTATAACCTTCCCCATAGCTTTCCCCCATAGCTTACCCCCTTCAGCCTTAAAACTCATAGCCTTCCCCCCATAGCTTTCCCCCCTTAGCATCCCCCAAAAAGCCTTTCAGACCCCCTACACTTTCAGATATCCTGGCCCTATCGCACCTGCCAAGAAAAGATCCAAAAGTGTCGTACTTACTACTACCCTCCCTCTGCCACTACAGCACAAAAGGCACACGTCGGGGGAAAGCGGCATTGCAGAAAGTGACACGCTGAAAAGACCGCGAGCGCGCGCAGGTCCTTCTGAGGACAGACTTACCGGGGCAGAACAGGCAAACAGGTCGCCCCGAAAACTAGAACCTGAAAGATCTTAAACGACCAGAAGAGAGCAGGCATTCCAGCCCAGCACCGACAGCCAGATCCTATCAGGAAAAAATATCACGGTTCCGCAACCCGAAACCTACGCGGAAGCAGTGAAGGGAGAGCTAGTGGGAATACTTCCCGAAGACTTTCCGCAAAGTTCTCTCACTACAGCACAAATGACTCTAGTCCAGAACGCCATACTAGATGCCATTCTCAGTGAGAAGAACAGAGAGGTAAAGCCCAAGTTCAAGGGCATAAGATTTAAGACTTGCTTCCTTATCATCACCTGCGAGGACACAGAAAACACCGCATGGCTAAAGGCTACTATTAGCAAAATTCGGCCATGGCAAAATGCCAAACTTATAGCCGTGACCGATGATGACATTCCCCGCCCCACACTGTCACTGCCTTCTTCCCTTGGAGCGAAGGAATGGGTCCGGATAAGATCCTAGAGTACCTAGAGAGGCAAAACACCGCCCTCCGTACCAAGGACTGGAAGATCCAGAGAGTGACCCCCGAAGGTTATGGTCTCCTGCTCAACATCGGCATAGACTCTTTGTCGATGGGAGCAATAAAGGAGGCAAAGTACAGCCTGAGCTTCTGATTTGGGCGAATTGACATCCGCTCGAAAGACAGTCCGCGAAGAGAGGAACAGACTCTCTCGGCAGAAAAGCGTCACGTACCGGAGCAAACCAGCTCCGAACACATTATAGTCGAGCGAGTACGGACCGAGACGTATGATGCCGCAGTAATGGAGGTGGATGAAGGGGACCCAACGCTCGACGAAAGCCCCCACGCAGCATAACTAAGCTGAACCACCGAACGTACACCGCCCAAACTTCCACCCTCTGCCAATGTCTAGCAACATTGGCATCATACTGGTGAATCTCCATCATGCAAAAGCGGCCTCGGACATCCTTTGCAAGAGATTCATCCACGAACAGTTGGGCATAGCACTGCTTGAAGAACCGTGGATACACAACGGTGCTATCAAGGGGCTCACAGCAGGAAATTGTAAGGTAGTATATAACACGCAATCCAACAATCCGAGAGCGTGTATATTAGTACGGCAAAATATTAATTTTCTTTCTCTTACAGAGTTCACGATGAAGGACCTGGTGGCAATAGCCATCCCAATTCCAACAGACGGGGGTCACCAGGAGGCAGTGATAGCCTCCGCAAACTTCCCAGGAGACAGTGACGAGACCCTGACAGCGGAAACGCAAACGTTAGTGGTATATTGCAGGGAGAAAGGAAAACAGCTCATAATAGGCTGTGACGCGAATGCGCACCACTTAGCATGGTCAAGTACCGATACCAACTTAAGAGGTGAGTATCTACTAGAGTTTCTTTGTCAGGAAAACTTGTCATAAATACGGGGAACAGCCCTAGTTTTGTGACTAGGGTAAGAAGGGAGGTTCTAGACTTAACAACTAGCAGCCAATTAATTTGCGAACAAATCATAAATTGGCATGTGTCAAACGAACCTTCCATGTCGGATCATAGACATATAAGATTCGGCATCAGAACTTATCACACGAATCCAGAGGTGTACAGAATCCCGAAGCTAACAGACTGGGGCAGTTTTAGGACCAATCTAAGTGAACGGCTGGCATCTGTGGATAAAGTGGTCCGTGGAGTCAGCAGTCTGGAAAACACAACTGCAGAAGTAACAAATGCAATCATCGCTTCATACGAAGAAAGTTGCCCACTCAAAACCCGACGTAACAGCAGAAGCGTGCTTTGGTGGAACGGGGAACTGGAAAGGCTGAGAGCAAGAGTACGGAAGTTCTTCAACAAGGCGAAACGCACTGGGGACTGGGCAACATACAAGTCCACCCTAACAGAGTACAACAAAGAGATAAGAGCCTCTAAACAGAGAACATGGAGAGACTTTTGCAATGGAGTCGAGGAAGTATTACAGGCAGCAAGGCTGCACAAGAGCCTTTCCAAAAAGAAATCCGGTGATATGGGAACACTGAAAAAGCCCAACGGAGATTTCACCGTGGGGGAGCAAGAAACAGCAAAGGTGCTACTAGATACGCACTTCCCAGGATGACGTATAATCAACACAGAAAAGAGGTATCACCGGTAATCCCTGGAGCATTCTGCCCCAATACTACAGACTGGCACCAGGCCTCTAATCTGTTCACCTATTTCAAAATCCAATGAGCCATACATTCCTTTCATCCCTTCAAATCACCTGGAACTGACGGAATACTTCCCGCTCTGCTTCAAAAGGAAATGGGAGAACTGCTCCCCTACCTATCGGAAATCTTCAGAGGGAGCTTTGCTCTGGGTTATATCCAAAGTACGTGGAGACAGGCAAAGGTGGTCTTCATACCAACGATAGGCAAAAGATCGCGCTCTGATCCAACATCACTCAGACCCATCTGCCTAACATCTTTCCTACTAAGAACCATGAATAAGATAATAGACCACTGCCTGAGACACGAAGCGCTAAGCAAGAAACCACTACACAGTAATCAATTTGCGTATCAATCCGGCAAATTGACAGAATCAGCGCTTCTTCAAATCACAACCGAAATGGAGAGGGCAATTTCCGATAAAGAAATTGCACTATGCGCATTTCTGGACATAGAAGGAGCATTCGACAACACATCCTACGGCTGTATTAACAAAGCAATAGTCGACAGAGGAGTAGACTCTACCACTTCAAGGTGGATCGACCAAATGCTAAGCGCACGGGAGATTCACACCTCTCTGGGAACGGATACCACAAGGGTCAAAGCAGGCAAAGGATGCCCGCAGGGAGGAGTACTATCGCCCCTTCTTTGATGCCTTGTGGTAGACGACCTACTGAGCTTGCTCAGTCATAGCGGCCTTACAGTCCAAGGATATGCTGACGACTTAGTAATCATGATTAAGGGCAAGTTTGAGGAAACCCTCAGCGACCTTATGCAGCAAGCACTAAGTAAAACACAAACATGGTGCCATGAGAATGGCCTACAGGTCAATCCGGGCAAAACCATGATTGTTCCTTTCATACGAAAGAGAGACGTGAGCAAAATAAAATCACTCATGATGTACGAGACAGAAATCAAACTCTCGACAGAAGTAAAATATCTAGGAATAACTCTGGATCAGAAACTCCTATGGAACAAGCACCTAGAAAAAGTATCAGAGAAAGCCACTAATGCTCTATTACTGTGTAGACAAGTCGTAGGCAAAACCTGGGCCTTAAACCCAAAATAGCCTTATGGACCTACACAGCTATTATAAGACCTGTGATAGCATACGGAGCATCAGTATGGTGGCAAAGAACAAAACTAGTAAGCGCCAGGAACAAACTGGATAAGCTTCAACGGTTGGCATGTATCAACACGACTTTTAGATCTGACTCCGCTTCAGGCAAGAACCTCGGAACACATTTTGTGCTGCTGTGAGGCAGTCGCAGCTCAGCGTCACAAGTGTTTCGGAGAACACTTTGTGGACCATAGTACCATTGCAGAAATAGACCTACACCAACTATATAAATTCCTTAGAGAAATAAAGCTGAGTGAGGACCTCTAGGCTGAAACTGAAGAAAGATCAATGAGGTATAGCACAATAGATCAATGGTCGCGGTGCTTGGAGGAATGCCTCCACCTCCGATGAAATCTAAATCTAAATCTAAATGTAATCCTAAATTTTCCAACTTAAATATTTAATTAAATTTTCGTTCTAACATCGTGCATAAGGTACGATGATTTCTTACTTTTTTGCATTAGTGAAAAAATAAACTTTCCTTTCCTTTTACTGACATTAAAAAATATTTAACCCACATTCGAAAATATCATATTGAGTTGTATAGGAATGATTTTAAATGTCTTAATTTTAATGGTAAGTTTCACAAAGAGCTCCATTAGACAGACTAGACAGACTAGACAGACATTAAAAAAATGATATGATTCTCAGAAAAGTTCTTCTATTCAAAAGTCTATCCCACTTCAATCCTTCTTTTCCACTCACATCTAATCTTGATGCATGAAAAAATTTGCGGCGATATAAGTTTCATCAGATGAAACCTAAATCCATTGATATAATTTTATTTTTATTTTTATAAATACTTGACGATTTTGCAACAATGTATACAACTGTGACTTGCAAATTATTTTAATGTTAGGATATACATATTTAAAAGCGCAATACAGCGCAATTGACAAATAAAGTGTTTGCTGTTATTTTTCTGGAAGGGGCCAGAGTTATTTCTCTGGGAGAGTCCAAGCAGAGATCAGGGGGGTCCGGTCCCCCCCTGGTCCCCCTCACGGTGCGCCTATGAGTATTCCAATGATGAATATAGATACATTTATCTATGAAGAGTGCCAGGGAAAATAACTTGCGGCGCGATCGCTATATCATCAGAGATACATATCCGAATCAACAAACACATCACGGGAGAGTATTTCAAGACGTTTACTGAAGGATTCGGGAAACTGGCTGCTTGTACTGAGCAGAGTAAATGCCAACCCTATGCCAATAATCGCTGTTCAGCCCGATAAATGAATATTGTATGGAGTTCAAAATGATCCATCCATCAGTATCCGACGCTTGGCATTGCAGTTGAACATTTCTAAGTGGAAAGTTTGGAGCTGTTTAAAAGCAGAACACTTGCATTCCTACCATCACACACCAGTTCAGGAGCTGCTACCCATTGATTTGCACAAAAAATGGAGTTTTGTAATTGGCTCCTTGAACGACAAATTGTTGACGAGAATTTTATGAACAACGGTATCAGAAATTTCCACAACCTACATATGTACGTGGGCTGAGAGCAATATACACACAATAGAAGAGTGGCAGTATTTCAACACAGATTTAGTGTCAATTTATAGGCAGGTGTGATTCGCAAATATTTTATTATATATTTACTTATGTATGTGTACCTATTAGACTTCCGCCTTCTTTAAATAGTTTTAATTACTTACATTTTTTAACAAAAACGATCTACAGGACTTTCAGGATTATATTCTACTGATAATATTGGCTCCATGTTTTACCAACACGATGTGGCTCCAGCTCATTACAGCCGACAAACCACAGATTGGTGGTAAAAATCCAATTATAGTAATCACTGAATCGGTAGAAATGGCATGCGAAATCTCCTAATATTACTATTATGGATTTATTTATATGGGGGGATGAGGAATCTTGATAGCAGTAGTAGCATTGAAAAATCAAAGTACCAGGATCAATGCGTCAGTAGCAGAACTAATGCAGGAGTTCAGGAGTACGAGAATACTAGAAAAACGAAAAAATTTAGCGTGCACTCAAAATAAAGGTGGTAATTTTAAACATTTATTGTAAACAACAAATTTTGAAATAGAGCATACATACTACTATTAAATTCTTTCAGTTTAAACAACAAGTACATCCATTACTATCAAAAGTGCAATATTTTTGAAATCATAATTTTACTTTATTATTTATAATACAGTAATGTTATTGATTTAAAAAAAAAAAAAATTGCTGCCCTCAAAATTTTTTTGTGTACATTTCATGACTAGTAGACACGAAAAAAGCAATAAAAATTGTCACTCCGTCTGTCCGCCGTACGTCGACCGCCAAAATCCTTTGAAGGCTCGTAGCTCTCAAGCCAGTGGAGCTGTTAAATTAAAAAAAAAATCTGCCAACAGTCTGGGCGCAACTTAATTATTTTTCCGGCAGAAGTTCAGAACGCGTTCAATTCGGGGATGCGGTGTATGTTACTGTTGAGAACGCACTCCAACTTCACCACGACACGACGTTTCGCTAATATCACCCTTCACCACGGCGTGTCGATACAAGAAGAACGCTGGACAGACACAAGCGTCATGGCGGACACGAAGGATCCGACGACGAAGTATTGTGACGCTAATAGTACTGTTTGAATTAATAAATACACATAGTTACAACGTACAACGTACTCCCCCGCCCCCTTCAAAGATTTTACTTTGAGCAATCTTTATTTATCAAGCTTTATATCCAAACCGAATTTTGTTTTTCTGGTGCTATTGGTTTGGGAGGTATTGTAATGTTAAGTATTTCACCCCCCACCCCCGTACGCCACTACCCCACCCAAAAATTTTGTTTCAATATACTCTCCTAGAATAAATACAGATATTTGTTAAGTTTTAATTGCTTGCCATTAACGGTTTAGGAGATATGGATTTTAGAATGTGTTGATATCGTTTCGGACGCATTGCTTTCACCTCTACTCCCACACCTTTTCACCCATATCATCAATTTTTTTGCAAATGGGTCCACTATCAAAGCTTTCTAAAAATTCCAAGTTTCAGTCTCCTAACATAAGCGGTTGCTGACATCTAGAAACCAAACTTTTTCGTCTAAGACGCTTCCCCCACCTTCCCCCTCACACCCCCACCCCTGAAAATAATGTCAATTTAAGGGGTCTACCCAGTCAATTCCTAGAAAAAATTTGAATTTAATAGATTCTCTGGTTTGAGAGCTACGAGCCTTCAAAGGATTTTTGGGCGGTCGACGTACGGCGTACGGCGGACAGACGGAGTGAAAATTTTTATTGCTTTTTTCGTGTCTACTAGTCATGAAATGTACACAAAAAAATTTTGAGGACAGCAAATTTTTTTTTTTTTTTTAAATCAATAACAATACTGTAGAGGAGAAGGTAGGTATGGCCCCTGCTGATATATTGGCCCCCCCTTTGTATTTCCCACATCGCTACCCTATCTGTTGTTTTCTTTAGCAAGTTCAGTAGAGCATAGATCAACTACAATTAAACTGCACTAGATGTCTCCACTTGACAATTCATCTGCCATTGCTGGCGATTCAATGGAAATGTGTAACTTCAAAACTTTTAGACGGTCTGAGATTTTCATGACATTTGTTAAAAAAACAGTTTTAGGTATTTTTTTGAGTGTTCAAATAAGTAAAAATTAAATCGTATTTTCAATATTTGAAAGGTAAATCCGCGATATTCCGGGTTTTCTATTTGTTTTGATATGTTCTGTAAACAACCCGTATTTTTCAATGTGGCCCCCTCTTACTGCATGTATTATGGCCTAGGGGCCATATTGGATATATAAGACCTGAAACGAATATTTTTATTTTATTTGTTTTTCACTTAGTACATTGTTTTGCAGATGGCCCGCTGAAATATAACCTAACCTTGTGAATAAAGACAAACATTGAATCCAGAGCAAATGAAAAGAGTAATTGAGTCGGTCAGAAGCAAAATAGTAGGCTGGAAGAAAGCTGTAAAAATGTATTCCATCCCAAGCAAAAAACTTCTCATTTTGATCCTGAGGCTATAACTTCGATAAGACTTCGGTAAGACTGTGCAGGTTGTGAACTGAAATTGTGTTACTTCGATAAGGGCGGAGATTGCACTTTCAGAAGCAATAGCTCCAGTAATAACCTCTATAAGGCCTTATGGAAGTAAATACCAATAGTCTTACGGAGGTTTGTGGATTTTTAACTTAAAGCTTACGTAAGACTTGCGAGCGATGGTTTGCAAGCGAGCTTCGCTCGACATGTCTAAAGGCTCGTGTACACTAGCAAGTAACTTGCGACATTTATTGCTGGAGTAATTTGGTGCGATGCTTACACTATCTGTCAAATTGCAGCAATTTTACTCTAGCAAGTAGCTCTACAATAATCTTGCAAGTCAAATTTGCTCTTCCGCGTACACCTCTTCATCATCAAAGTTTCGCACCTTAACTATAGAACTATGACACTTAAAACTGAATTTAACCTCACTTCCAATGCTATTCTACTGATTTGCTGAAAAATTTCGGAGCCGATCGGAACTGTCTTGCGAGATTTCAATTCTCGCAAGTTAGCTTTTACATCCACAACTTGGAAGAAAACAAAAAACAGTTTCTATAAAGCCTTATACCAACTGTTGGTGCTTGACTGTTGCTGTTGAAACATGTGGAAATGTGCGCCAGATTAGTTCGGTAAGACCTTATTGAAGCTTTATCAAGGTATGAAAATAGTTTCGATAAGGCCTTATGGAAAATAGTTTGTTAGTTGGAATACCTACTTTAGACGTTTTGGTTAAAAAAATGAGGTAGGAAGCCTATAGTGCCAATATCTATTGTTGATGGTAGCCAAATATAATAGTTTACCGCGAATAGACGTTAGACGAATGTTTTATCACATACCCCGTAAAAAAATAACATTTCTAGCCATTTTATAAATAAAATAGTGGACTGAGTTTAGCTTGATGGTTTTCTTAACAGGCATAAGGACAAACTGTCATTAAGAAAACCGATGGGAACATGATACATACCATATAGCAAAGCAGTTTAAAAAAATGTTGACATCATACTTTTATTATGGCCCCCAGGGAACCATATACCCAACACATTACCTTAAATTGTTACATTGGTGTTTTGAAAAAAAATATAATTTTTCACCAAGTTTTTTGCCATTTAATTTAATTCAGATTATAGAAATTGAAACCAATGAAATGAAGAATCTTTTGATGTATTCTAACCGCTTCCAAGGTGAATGCATTTCTTTTTATTGTGAAAAATAAAACTGGGGGCCACATTACCACCTTCTCCTCTATAATAAATAATAAAGTAACAATAGAATACCAAATAATAGTAATTCAATGGCTTTATACAAGTTTTGATAAGTTAACGGATATTAATATTTTAAAAATCAATTGAAAATTGATATGTTACTTGCTGTCTGTTTACATATAGCCCCCTATTCAGGACCGAGTCACAAGTCACAATTTTGTATGAATTTTGAATTAATTGAGAATTTTTTGATATGAGACTATGTTCCTGAATAGGGGGCATAGTACGAGCCCGTTCTGATTGCATTAAAACAATTTGAATGTCATTAAGATTTGTGACCATAAATTGAAGCTACGGAGGTATAAAAATTTGGTGCAATTCTCCCTAATTCTACCGATTCTGACCAGATCAATATTATAATTTTTTTAATTAAATAATAGAAAATAAAAAACAAGCACTTTACTAAAACACACATTAGACTACACGCTATGTATATGCTCATCTAAAAAGGTTCACGATCGATAATTTGTCCTTAAACAAAAATATATCGCGTATAATAAAAAATTCTGCCAACAGTCTGGGCTCAACTTTATTATTTTTCCGGCAGAAGTTCAGAACGCATTCAATTCGGGTATGCGGTGTATGTTACTATGTGGCTGAAAACCTAACAAAAAGTTCGGGAAGCGGTTAGAAAAGGGTGTAACATATGAATTAAATAATTGGGTCATATTCCGGGATGCGGTCTAGAGGTTGAAAAAAACAAAACTTAAAAATAGGTGATTATTAAACAAGCCTGGGGAAGTGAAAAGATATTCGATATCTGATCAGACCTGAGAAACATGGTGAAGTTCATGAAAAAGTATACAACCAGTTTACACCCTCTTAGGGGTCGAATTTCAAAAAATCTTGAAAACGCATTCTAGGTATTCATATGAAAAATCCGTAGAATAAAAATGAATTCAATATTTCGAAAGACCTAGTAGATATGACGAAAATCGTGAAAATATATGCATTTTATTAACCGATATTTTGTTTTGCCCCCCCCCTTCTAAACGCCAATGAATATTTGAATTTTTTTTTATCAGAATTACTTTTCTAGTTAATTTCCATATACGTACCGAGTTTCAACTTCCTAGCATACGCCGTTCTGAAGTTAGGGAAAACACCCCCCACCACCGTACCATACTATCCCTAAAAAATGTATTTTTCCACCATGCCACTACTACATCTTTATCTAAATACCAAGTTTCAGCTTCCTATCATTATAGATTCTTAAGATATAAGCATCGGAACTTGTTCTTTCTCACCCTTCCTCACCCTCACCCTCTACACCCACACCCCCAAACTTTTTTTCCCTACTAGGGTTCTATTAGGCCTACTTCTGGTAAAAATTTGAAACATCCATCTTACACTGTTATTGAGATATGAATCGTGTTATTTTTGAAAAATTCTAACCCCTTCCGTGCTCCTCCACCCCTTTCAAATATTTTACTTTGAGCAATCTTTATTTATCAATCTTTATAATAAAACCGAATTTTGTTTTTCTGGTCCAATTAGTTTGTGAGATATCGTAATCTAAAGTTTTTCACCCCCCACCCCCGTTCGCCTCTACCCCCACCCAAAAATTTTGTTTCAATCTACTCTCCTAGTATAACTACAGATATTTGGACATATGGATTTTAGAATTTGTCGATCTCGGCATTTTTGCGTTGCGGACGCATTATTTCCCCCTCCACTCCCACACCCCTTCACCCCTATCAGTTTTTTTTTGCAAATGGGTCCATTATCAAAGCTCTATAGAAATTCTAAGTTTCAGCCTCCTAACACAAGCGGTTCCTGAGATCTAGAAACCTAAATTTTTCGTCTAAAACGCTTACCCCGCCTTCCCCCTTACACCTCCTCCCCTGAAAATAATGTCAATTCAATGGGTCCACCAAGTCTATTCTTAGAAAAAATTTTAATTTAATAGCTCCACTGGTTTGAGAGCTACGAGCCTTCAAAGATTTTGGGGCGATCGACGTACGGCGTACGGGGTACGGCGTACGGGGTACGGCGTACAGACGGAATGAAAATTTTTATTGCTTTTTTCGCGCCTACTAGTCATGAAACGTGGACAAAAAAATTTTGAGGGCAGCAAATTTTTTTTTTTTTTAAAATCAATAACAATACTGTATTATAAATAATGAAGTAATTAGTTTCCATTGCGTTTTTATCTCCAAATAACTGTTCGGCTTTACTCGGTATTTTTCAACGATTCCTGAACGAGATCGTATGGATAGGAAAAAGAAAGAGAATACTACCTTTGCTTTGTAGATTTTTCTTACGGGCGAGCACCAATGACGAGTGGTGCATTTCTACCTATGATGCAGGGCTACCCATTCTACCCTATACCACATTTGATTTTCCAAATTTTACAAGAGGTAGGAACAGTAAGTTGCTTTAGAGGCATCAAAGAAAAATAAAGTCATATGGATTGCAGCGTACGGTTATCACGGTACGATTTGTATTTCTCAGATACATGATACGTTAAAAAGTTGTATGTATGTGTAAGTGTACTACGGAAATAAGTAGGCGAGAAAAAAGATGCAGCTTTTTTATAGCCTACAAAAGTTTAGTAAAAGCATACTGCAGTCACGATCGGCTGCAAGCCAATCGTATTACGGATGAATACTGAATTCCGATTTATATTGTAGTTGGGGATAAGGTATAACATTTTTAGTTTGAGCAAGATTTATTCATCAACCTTTATACTCAAACCGAATTTTATTTTCTAGAGCAAATGGTTTGTGAGAAATCGTAATCTAAAGGGTTTTACCCCCCATCACCGTACGCCACTGCCACCTCTCAAAAGTTTGTTTAAATCTTTTCTCCTAGTATAGCTACATATATTTGTCAAGTTGGAATTTCGTGTCATTATTGGTATGGAATGATATGGATTTTATAATGTGTCGATCTCACCTTTTTTGAGTTTCGGACGCATTATTCTCCCCCACTTCTTCACCCCTTCACCCCTATCAACAATTTTTTTGCGCATGGGTCTTCTATTGAAGCTCTATATAAATTCCAAGTTTCAGCTTCCAAGCATAAGCCGTTGCGGAGATCTAGAAACCAAAATTTTCAGTATATCAAATTAAAAAGCAAAACTCTTTTTTAATCTCCTCTATCTGTTAAGACAACTACAAAGCTTCAGCTGTCTGACATCAATTGTTCAGGAGATATAGATTTTAAAATGTTTCAATCTCAGCTTTCAAGCGTTTTCAACGCATTATTTTCTCCTACACTCCCACACCCTCAACCCCTAGCAACCATTTTACAGCAAAAGAGTACCCAATTATAGTAGGCACTACATAAGTTCCACCTTTCAGCCTCCTAGCATAAGCGGCTCCTGAGATCTAGACACCAAAAATGTTTTCATCTAAAATGCTCCCCCCTCTTCACCCCTCACACCAATACCTCTCCAAAATGTACCACTCGTAAGGGTTCACCCATTCTACCATATAAACTTTAGCTTTCAAGGTGGTTTGAGGGTTACGCTCCTCTTTGTTCCCAACAACATGCGTATCAGAGCGGAAAGTCTTGTGATTCAGCGCTCCACTCTCTGGTATCCAGAATAGAAGAGGCGCTGGACCGGAAAAAGTACGCGCTGGGCCTTTTTGTGGACATTGAGGGTGCTTTTGATAGTGCGCCCATTGAATCACTGTGTGATGCTGCCAATAGACATGGGGTGGATGACACTTTAGTTAAATGGATTCACTCCATGCTCACACAGAGAATGCTATTCGCGGAGACTGGGGATGGGCAGTATGCTACGACAGGAGTCAGTAAGGGCTGTGCTCAGGGCGGGGTTCTTTCGCCACTGTTGTGGAGTATGCTCATCGACTCACTGCTCCTCGAACTGCAGGATCTGAATATTCACGTACAAGCTTACGCTGATGACGTGGCAGCACTAGCTGTCGGGCTATCGCTTAGGGAGGTTTGTAGTAAAATGCAAAGAGTCCTGGGGGTTATCGATGGCTGGTGCGAACGATATGGGCTTTCTGTTAGTCCTAGCAAAACAGCTCTAGTTTTGTTAACTAGGAAAAGAAAAACTGAAGGTTTAGTGTTACCAATGCTGAAGGGTGAAACCATTCAGCTTTCGGAGAAAGTGAAATATCTGGAAGTAATCTTGGATAGCAAGCTTCTCTGGAGGGAACATGTAGATACAAAGGTGAACCGTGCGCTAGTAACTTTCTGGCAGTGCAGGAGAGCTTTTGGACGAACATGGGGTCTTAGGCCTTCAATGGTATATTGGCTATATACAGCTGTTATAAGACCCATCCTAATCTATGCATCAGTGCTTTGGTGGACCAAGTCCGAATGTGCATACATCCGAGCTGGTTTCGCTAAACTACAGAGGACCGTCTGCATCGGTGTTACAGGTGCTCTACGTACCACACCGGGAGTGGCACTCGATGCGCTGCTCAATCTGCCACCGCTTGATATTGTTGTTCAGGCAGAAGCAATGAGAGCTACCCACAGACTAATTAGACTGGGCCTGTGGAGAAAAAGGCATTGCAATGGTCATGGAGAAATGGCCCGAAGGTTGTCTGAGAACTCTATCTTCGATATGCCTTCGGATGCTATGACATCAATGTATATGCTCAAAAGGAGATATCAGGTAGAGATCCCGAGCAGGGAGGAGTGGGTAAACCAGTCCGGTCTGCCTAGCGGATTCTGAAGAAAATAAACTTAACTTAACCTAACTTGAACTTAACGAAAGTACTTGCGACGAACTTCACTCTGTAGCAGCTCGATTACTTCCGATTCGACCGCCTCTCAAGTGCTACGTCCTTTTCGCATGTCGAACATTTCTACGAATAAAAGTACAAGAAAATACACAAACTGCGTTTCAATTGTTGTTTCATTATTAATTTTACATTTTTGGTGCCGAAACCCGGGAAAGTGAAACGGTGGTTTAATTTAATAAAAGCGAAACATTGTAAAGGAAAAAATAAAAACGTGGTTAACGGTTCGGTCATGTTAAATTCGTATCGGGCGGTATACCGCGGTCAAATTACTAAGATAAGTAAAAGCGCGGATGAATATTTATCCTCATCGATCTCACAACCCGTTGAAGAAAATCGAAATAACTTCGACGCGGTTGAGGAGGAGTTATCGGTTCTTCTTCAAAGACTCTCGGCAGCCCAAGATAACCTCAAAAGAGTAAATGCAGAAGTGGAGGCAACCGTGAAATCCGAGGATTTGATGAAGGAATGTGAAGCGATAGTTGAGTATGAGGACAAGGCCGTTTCATCAATCGCAAGAATTAACCAACGCCTTATGAAAATCCGATCATTCCAACGGGTAACTAACGATTTCGAAACGCCGGCAATGTCGGGGTTAAATAAAACAACGTCAATTAAGTTGCCGAAGCTCCAATTGAAAACGTTTTCCGGTAATTTTTGCGAGTGGCAGTCGTTCTGGGAGCAGTTTAAAACTGCGATCCATGAGAACGGTAGCCTGAGCGGCGCCGACAAATTCAATTATCTGCAGTCAGTCCTCACAGGAAAAGCAGCGGAATCTATTCAAGGGTTTACTCCTACGGAGTCGTGCTATGATGGTGCAATTGCGCTACTTCGGGAGGAATATGGAGATACGGAGAAGATTGTGGACAAGCTGATGAACCAGTTGATGTCTTTGCAGGCTGTGTCTTCGCGTTGTGACGTAGCAGGTTTGCGTCAAATGTACAACACAGTTGTTACCTGCACAAGGTCATTGACAGCACTGAACGTACCAGCTGAGCATTGTCAATGCCATGCGAACTACGTGTGGATTTTCATCGGTTAGGTTCAGCGCAATCAGAAACCGCAAATCAAGATGCGAATGCAAGCGGAGGCAGTGCTAGCATAAGTACATTACAGGAGTCAGTAACGGATCGACTCATCCAATTTATTAAAACGGAGGTAGACTCCCTCGAAAAATCTACGTCTACCTCAAAACCAACGGCCAGACCTCCAAAACCGGCAACAGCGGCAGGTCTGATGGCATCAACGGGTCTGAACAGCTGTATATTTTGCAGATCATCCGACCATGAAACGTCAAAATGTACTGCAAAAATATCGATCGAGCAAAAAAAGGAAATTTTAAAGGTAAGCGGACGATGTTTTAAGTGCTCGATAAAGGGACATTCAGCGAAATTCTGCCGAAAGTCAATAAAGTGTGAAAAATGTGAAGGAAAGCACTTGACGTCATTGTTTGATCCAAGGTACAAGGCGTTGCAAGAGAAAGTCAACGGCCAAACGGGCGAACCAAATTCGGAGAATGCAATCAATCTGTGTGCAGCTCATAAATCTGCCAGTGAAGTTTATTTACAGACCGCGAATGTGTTTGCATCGCCACCGAATTCAACTTCATCGATCTACTTGCGAGTTGTTTTAGATGGAGGGAGTCAAGTGTCCTTTATCAGACAAGATGTTTCGAGAAAACTAGGACTTCCAATAATAGGACAACAACAACTCAGTGTGATACCATTCGGGAGTACAAGACTAACTCCACCAACTAAGTGTAATCGGGTTCGTTTGTGCCTTAGAAGTCAACATATCGATAAATTTGTCATTTTAGAAGCGGTAGAAGTACCCAGTATTTGCTTAGACGTTCTCGCTGTGCCTAAATCACATGATCCTGCTTTCGACAAATTCGTATTAGCAGATATTCGAAGACCAGACATACAACTTGAGGATGGTATTAGTTTACTTATTGGAGCGGATTCCTACTGGAATGTTGTGACCGGCGAGTACGAGCGGATCACGGCAAACTTAACGGCTATTAATACTCTATTTGGCTGGACTCTTCAAGGACCTGCTCATTTGAGTTCTGGAACAAACACAGCTGAAATCACATCACTGAGCGTCACCTTAGCAGATAACGATGAACTGCGTAAGTTTTGGGATTTGGAAACCATAGGCATAACGTCAAATGAACCATCGGTTTTAGAGAAATTTGAAGATTTTGGTAAGTCCCATATTAACTATAGAGGAAGTTATTATGAAGTTTCACTACCTTGGAAAGAAAGTAGTGTCGCCTTAAATGACAATAAAATGAACGCATTAATGCGCTTAAAATCGTTAACGAGAGTATTGTCAAGAGATCAAGTAAAACTAAAAGAATACGACGAAATAATTCGTAATTATATTCGTGAAGGATTTGCAGAGGTTGCGCCTAAAGAATACGAAAATGGACGTGTCTACTACATGCCACACAGAGCAGTCTACAGAGATGACAAGGTCATCACTAAGGTACGCGTGGTGTTCGATGCATCCTCACGCGAGAAGGGATACTCATCCCTTAACGATCAGTTATGGATAGGGGATAAGTTTAATACCGATCTTCTACCAATTTTACTGCGATTTAGATTGGGTAAATTTGCCATGACGGCAGACGTGGAGAAGGCCTTCCTTCAAATTCACCTAAGCAAACGAGATAGAGATTGCCATCGGTTCCTGTGGTACAAGCATCCCGCTTTAATTGGCCAGGAAACTTCATCTGTAATAGAGTACAGGATGACTCGAATGACTTTCGGTGTGTCTAGTAGTCCCTTTCTTCTAGCAACGGTAATCCGACAGCATTTAACGAAGTTTCAAGAAAATTTTTACGAGAATTGCAAATTGTTGGAGAAATCTTTTTACGTCGATGATCTGGTTGTAAGTGTTGACGACTTATTATCTGCGGAGAAATTATTCAGAGAAGCTACCAACATTATGTCATCCGCTGGAATGAACCTGAGGAAATGGAACACCAACGATGCAACTTTGCGAGACGTTTTTGAGCCTGGAAGTAAAATCGAAGATTCTACATACACACAGTCATTACTTGGATTACGCTGGTATACAAATTCGGATGAGATTGCAGTCAAGCTTGACTCTGCGATCAATTTTTCGAAGCAGAATTCAAAGGGAACGAAAAGAGAAGTCCTGCAATTGTTGTCAAGAATATACGATCCGCTTGGATTCTTGGGACCATTTACAGTTAGATTGAAGCTTAACTTAGACTGGGATGAAGTACTACCGAAGAGTCTGTTAAAGGCTTATTTCGCTTGGTGTCTTGAATTGATGCAGCTGGAGTCGTTTGTGTTACCAAGACAAATTCTAAACAAAGTTTCCAATGACGATGGAAATTGTGAACTACATGTCTTTGCGGATGCTAGCAAAAGGGCTTACGGCACGGTTGCATACATCCGAAGTATAAACAACGGAACGGTTAATACCAACATGATTTGCTCTAAGAATCGTGTAGCTCCTTTTAAGGGAAATGGCAAAGAAGAATTGACAGTTCCAAGATTGGCATTGACAGCAGCATTATTAGCAGTGAGATTAAAAACTTATTTGGTTCAACATCTCAGCTTAAAGTTCAAAAACATTTACTTGTGGTCTGATTCGAGAATAGCATTACACTGGATAGCTGGAGATTTCAACAGATGGGAGCCGTACGTAAAAAATCGCGTTCAAGAAATTCGGGAATTGACAGGAGAATCATTATGGATGCATTGTTCCGGTAATTCTAATCCGGCCGATTTGTTAATGCGTGAATTGAGGGCAGATAAAATTCTGCAGGCAGCTTTGTGGCTAAATGGTCCTGATTGGTTGAAGGATCCAGATGCAACGTTGTCATCAGAGATTTCTGCTAATTATACTTTATTGCTCACAACAACAGATAACATACGAACGGGTCCAGCAGAGGGAAATTTACCAATATCAACGCAACTTTTGCCCTCTGAAAATTATAGCAGCTTGCATAAGCTACTGCGAGTTACAGCATATGTGCTGCGGTTTATACAAAACGTACGGATAAACGAACGAATCCATGGCTCCTTAACAACGAGGGAAATCGAATATGCTGAATTATACTGGATCAAATACACTCAGAGGTTGGAATATGAAAAAGAAATTATGATTCTATCCAAAGGAGAGGTTTTACTGAAGTCGCATATTTTAACATTATCACCGTTCATCGATGCTGACGGTGTATTGAGGATTGGAGGACGTTTGCAAATGGCAGATCTACACCCGAATACCATTCATCCAGCAATTATGCCAAAAAATTCGTCAGTGACACGGCATATAGTTAACGACGCTCATTTAAAGACACTTCACGGGAACGTTAACGCTGTACTTGCGTACGTACGGCAGAAATTTTGGGTAATAAAGGGCCGCCAATTGATTAAAAGCATCATCTCGAGTTGTGTTATTTGTAAGAGACTTCGTGGTAAAGCCATGTCGCAGCCCTTCGCACCGTTACCAAAAGAAAGAATTATTAAGGCCAGGCCATTCGAAATTACCGGAGTAGACTTCGCAGGACCGCTATACATAAAAAAATCAAACGCGTATGACGAACGGCAGAAAGTATATATCATGCTTTTAACTTGTGGAGTGATACGTGCTGTTCATTTGGAGATTGTGCCAAATCTCACCACCGAGTCTTGCATAAATGCGCTTCGAAGATTCGTTGCTCGTAGAGGTGTCCCGAAAACATTCTACTCCGACAATGCTAAAACTTTCAAAAGAGCTGCAGTGGAGCTAAACGAATTAGCGAAACTAGTTGGCAGTACCACCTTGCACGATTTCGTTGTCCAACAAGGTGCTGATTGGCATTTTATAGTTGAGCGCGCTGCCTGGTGGGGAGGATGGTGGGAACGGCTCATCAGAACAGTGAAGGATGCTTTAAAGGCGACTCTGGGCCGATCTGTACTCAACATCGATCAACTACAAACTTTACTGACGGAGGTAGAGTTTACAATCAATTCAAGACCGTTGACCTATATAAGTAACGATGTTAAAGATCTTGAACCGCTGACCCCATCTCATCTATTGATGGGAAATGCTCCAAATACTTTGCCGTCATTGGATGCAAAGGACTCGAAAATTTCCATGGATGTCAATATAAGGAACCAATGGAAGCATCGTCAAGCGCTTGCAAAGAAATTCTGGGTCCGATGGACTACAGAATATCTACAACAGTTAAGAACAGCCCATTATTCACCGACAACGCATTCCTCATCAATGAACGTTGGAGATGTTATCATTTTATTCGAAAAGGGATCACCGCGGATTCTGTGGAAACTAGCCATAATTGAAACAGTTTTCCCCGGACGAGATGGCAAAATTCGGGCGTGTGAAATACGGTTGCCTAATGGGACGAAATTACGAAGACCTGTACAACATCTGTACCCTCTGGAGATCAACTCCCATTCCGGGCCGGAGGACGAAGAAAATAAACTTAACTTAACCTAACTTGAACTTAACGAAAGTACTTGCGACGAACTTCACTCTGTAGCAGCTCGATTACTTCCGATTCGACCGCCTCTCAAGTGCTACGTCCTTTTCGCATGTCGAACATTTCTACAAATAAAAGTACAAGAAAATACACAAACTGCGTTTCAATTGTTGTTTAATTATTAATTTTACAGATTCACTGATATATTCTATACGGACGGCTCAATGACTAAAGAAGGGTCTGGAGCTGGAATGTACCTGCAGACCGAGGATCTCAGGTACTCTTTCGCCTTTGGAAAACATTCCTCAGTATTTCAGGCTGAGGTATATGCGATCCTTAAGGCGGTTGAATGGATTATAGAAAGGAAATTGAGGGGCAGGATGATCTGCATTTGCAGCGACAGTCAGGCCACTCTACAATCTTTAGATAACCCAATCGTTTATTCGAAGAATGTACGTGAGTGTAAAGATCGGTTGAACTCTGTTGGAAGATTCAACGACTTAATGCTCATATGGGTTCCGGGTCACCAAGGGATAAATGGCAATGAAATAGCGGATGCTTTGGCAAAAACTGGATCGAAATCAGCCATGGTTGGACCAGAGCCAGCTTTTGGTGTGCCAGTTGCCTCTGTTAGGTCTGCCGTTGCTGAGTGGGTGAGTAAATCACACATTGAGAGATGGCGGCTTTTTCCGGGAATGTGGCAGACCAGAAACCTTGTTGAGGGACCAAGTGGACGAACCGCTGCTTTTCTTCTCAAACTGAGCAGAAAGGAATGTAGTAGTATGGTTGGTGTCCTCACAGGGCATAACTCATGTGGCCTACACATGGTCAGACTGAGAATCATTGACGACCCCATGTGCACTGCTTGCGACGACAGCGACGACACGACGGAACATTTTCTTCTCGAGTGTCCAGCTTACTCTTTTGCAAGAATGCATGTATACGGCGTCGATGTTATGAGGATGGAGGAACTCCGTTCTCGCTCCCTACCTGAGCTTTTGAAATTCGTGAGGAGGACGAAAAAGTTCGGGTAGAGGTTGGGGATTCGAGTATAATGGGCCATTGTGGCCTGAATGCTCAAGACTCGCCTTTCGGTGAGTCTTCCCCACCCCAAACAACAACAACAACAACATACGCTCCTTCAAACAGTTTGCGTATGGTGGACAGACGGACATTTTTTTCGCTTTTTGGGGTATAGATACTAGTCCTAAAACACGAAAATGCATAATTTCGGGGTTATTTTTTTATATTTTTCAGGTCGAATACAACGTTTTAGTTTAGTTTTAACGGATAGTATTTCCTTGATTTAATAAGTTTGCAGTAATTTCTGGAAATTGATTTAATTTTTTTCCGCACTTGCTGGACTGATTTTAATAAAGGACTTTTTAGGGAGTAGTCTGATGGTCACAACTTAATGAACGTAATGAACACAATGTAATCAGTATGGCTGATTCACCAAAAATAATAAAGTTTCTTTAATTTTCTATGAGATTTAGTAGCTCTATCTATTAAAAAAGTGAAAATTTCGCTCGAGTTATAAAATAAGCTGCTCTTACGTTCCTTCAAGATATGATAATTCCTTTTAAGCAAACACAAATTGACTTGGTTATGCTTGGAATCCCAACTATGCAAAATTGATTTGCAAGGAATCCCTTCGTTCATGGGCATCATTTCTCTGATATTTGATTTCTCCATCACAGTGCCTCAAGTGCTCAATACCATTAGATCGGATCACCCGCAATTGAGTTCAATTTGATTTTTGCCGTCAAGCTACAACCGACGAGTCGAAACTTTAACATAGTAGAAAATTCAATTAGAATTTTGTTTATTTTTCGTATGCCGCGAATTATTTCTCTTCACGTTGGTTTTTAATTAAATTTTACCGAAAATTTTATGAAGCCAGGATCCTTGAATCTTAATTTCTATTTATTTCAAATAATTGGAAAACGAGTGTTTTGCTAGTAGTTCGTTTGTATTCCTACATTCGTTTCTCTGATATTCTCTTCCGTTTGGAAGTCAGTGCTCAGTGGTACAATATACTTGACCGTCCTGACCATAGAGATATAAATACTGAAGACGTCAAGGCGCCGTTTTTGTATGAAGCATTTTAATGCAAAATTTTGTAGCGTTTCATGCCAGGTGTCAGTGTAACGACTTATTTTCCAGGGTATACTCGTCGGAGCCAGGGTTCGTTACAAACATTTATATTTTTAATTGACTTCACTTTATTTAATGTTCAATAATTCCAAATTTCATTTACTTCATTCTTAACTTCGGTTTGTTCGTAAATATTTCTCACCGCTTCGTAACGTTTGTCGTCCTCTACCTTAGCCATCGTCGTAACTCGGCTCGTTGTTCTCCTTATGGAACGGCTGCTCGTTGCCTCTCGCATCGCCTCTCGTCTCTGTTCGTCGTACCTTGTCGTGCTGCTGCTCGTTGCCTCTCGCCTCTGCTCGTCGTGCTGCCGCTCTTCGCCGTCGCGCTGCTACTTGCTGCCTCTGGCCTCTCCTCGTCGTGCTGCTACTCGTTGCCTCTTGCCTCTGCTCGTCGTGCTGCTACTCGTTGCCTCTCGCGTCTGCTCGTCGTGCTATTGCTCGTTGCCTCTCGCGTCGCTTCTCTCTATCGCTCTCCGTAGGTTTCGGCTCCTGTATCTAATCACGTGTAACTGTCTGGCCTCTCTAAATTCGGCGGACTTTCAAAGCCCAGACCCTCATCTCGATTGGCATGAACAGGGGTTGCCTATACCTAGCAGTCGCTCGTTTTCCTCGAAAATATGGTTCGGATGGACTTTCAAAGCCACAGCCGAAGAGCATACCTCGGTTCGATCGATTCCAACTCTCAGTGTTTGCTTTGGGGAATTTCAAATCCACCCTCAACTACTAGCTGCTAGTTGTCGACTGACTGACCTCTGGTATTTCGCTAGTGGTTATATATCGGAGAGAACATCGCTTGTCTGCGAATTATATAATTGCGAAATTTCCGGTTCTTCGCTATGTTATTCTATGTATGTGTAATTCATGTTTATTCTGATGTTCTATGTATGTTGCTTCATTTGTAAGCCACTGGTGTGTGTGTTTTATGTAAAGAAAATTCTATTCTTGGTTTTATGCTTGGATTTTTAAATTTATTTATTGCTATTTGTACAAGTTTTTAACCTCCGTGGCCTGGTCTTCTGTTTTAACAGTTCGGTGTGGTCGGAAATTTGGACGTTGGAATTTCCGTCCTTACACTTCCCTCCTACTTGGGAAAGAAGCTTTGTTCTATTCTTTCGTGGCATGGTATGCTTTTAGTTTGCTAACATGCGCGGTCCGCGTGCTAGCATCATCTTCCTTCTTGACCTGAATTATCACGGGCGAAATGTAATTCACCACCTTGTTTGGTCCATCGAACTTCGGGGCCAGTTTCGCAGCAAAACCGTCGATAGCTTTGGAGAGATGGTGTTGTTTCACTAAAACCTGCTGGCCTATCGCAGGAGTCCACTGACGTCTTCTCAAGTTGTAGTGTCGTCCTTGGGCCTGAGCTGCTCGTTCTAGATTTTGGCGTACGATTTGGAACGCTTCCTGTAATCTCGTGGCTTTTTCGACGGGCGTTTGTGGAGGGTTACCGGATCCGAAAGTCTGCTCGTCGTACACGGTCCTGGGTAGGCGGAGTTCTCGGCCTTGCGTCAGCAATGCAGGGTTGTAACCGGTTGTTTCGGAAATGGCCGAGTTTATGGCCAGGGAGATTTCCGGCAGTAGGCTGTCCCAATCCCGTTGGTTGTTGTCCGACAATTGTGCGATCATTGTTTTGATCGTTCTATTTGCTCGTTCGTTAGGATTCTCTTGTGGCGTATACGGTGCGGTAAATTGCTGCTTTATTCCTAATTCCAGCAGGAATTTCTGGAAAGCTTTGCTGGTGAATTGAGATCCGTTGTCGGTAACTAATATTTTCGAGATTCCAACTCTGGCCATGATTCGTTCTCGGAATGCTTTCCATAATCCGTCGCTGGTTGCTTTGCGAAGTGGGATTATCTCGGTCCACTTGGAGAATTTGTCGAAGAACACTAACAGGATAGTATTCCCATGCTTGGACCGCGGTAGCGGTCCCACGAAGTCAGCACATAGAATACTCCAAGGTTCTTCTGCAATTTGAGAGACCATCTTCCCTGCTGATTTTTGTTGGTCTGGTTTGTACCTCTGGCAAGACTCACATTGTCCTGCTAATTTTTCGGAACATCCCGGGACAGTAGTATCGGTTGGCGATTCTTCCGATGGTCTTCCGGATGCCGAGGTGTCCTGCACTGGGTTCGTCATGATTCTCTTTAAGGACCCGTTTTCGGAGCGGTGTTGGAACGCAATCTTCGTCATTAGATTGATGTGGGATGTGTCGGTATAGTTGGTGGTTCTCGAAGAAATAGTCTGGAAACTTTGCTGGGTTTTTCTTTATTTCGACCTTTCTTTTCTCTAGCCATTTACAGCCTGAGTCGCTGGTGTCTTCGGTGTTGGCCATGCATAGTGTTTCTGTCGGTTGTCGGGACAGCGCATCGGCGACTACGTTTAGCTTGCCCCGTCTATACTGGACCTCGAACGTATACTGCTGTAATTCGAGGGCCCATCTTGCGATTCGTCCTGACGGGCTGTCGATCGTATTCAACCATTTCAGTGCTAGATGATCCGTAATGACAGTAAAGTGGTAGCCTTCTAAGTAAGGTCTCATTTTGCGTATGCCCCAGATAATGGCCAGGCACTCCTTTTCTGTGGGGGAATAGTTCCGTTCTGCTTGGTTTAGATGCCTGCTTGTGTAGGCTATTACTTGCTCTGAGTTTTCTATTTCTTGTGTTAGTACGGCTCCTAACCCGTAGTCACTGGCATCCGTCTGGAGCGTGAACTTCTGGCTGAAATCTGGGCACGAAAGCACTGGTACCTCCCAGAGCTTCCTTTTTATGGTGTCGAATGCCGCCTGTTGTTCTCCTTGCCACCTCCAGTGTCTTCCCTTTTCAATAGTGTGGTTAGAGGGTGGACGACAGTTGCGAACTCCGGAACGAACCGTCGATACCAGGATGCGATTCCAAGGAACCGCCGTACTTCGCGTATGATTGTGGGTGGTTGTAGAGCGTCTATCGCGGCTACTTTGTCTGGGTCTGTGTGTATTCCTTTCTCGCTGATAACATGTCCTAGATATTTCGTTTCCTTCTTGAAAAATTGACACTTGTCTACGTTAAGTTTTCAGTTTGCTGCTCGCAGTCGGTGGAAAACTACGCCTAGGTTGCGCATGTGTTCCTTGAAGGTTGTACCGGTGACGATTAAGTCACTTTGGAAGGTAGCTGGTGCTGAGTGAAGTCCGAATGGCATATCTCGCCATTGGAATAACCCACGTCCGGGTACGGTGAAGGCCGTATACTGCTTGCTTGACTCGTCCATGGGTATCTGCCAATACCCGTTCTTCAGGTCTAGACTGCTGATAAATTTAGCATTGCGTAGTTGGTCCAGGATGTATTGAATTCGTGGGATGGGATATGCGTCGGGTATTGATCTGGCATTGAGCTGACGGAAATCGAGACACAGCCTCCAACTGTCATTCTTTTTCTTCACTAGAATCACCGAGGAACTGTATGGACTGTGTGATGGTTCTATGCATCCCTTCTTGATCAGTTCATCTACCTCGGCATTGATATTTGCTTGCGTTATGGGGTTGCTAGTGCCGTAACGATGTTTGAATGGTCGATCATCCCGCATTATGATTTTGTGTTTCGTGATGTTCGAGACGCCGTGGGTTTCATCAAAAGCGCGTAGTTCTCTGTCCAGAAAATCGTTCATCTGCCCTAGCTGGTCGGTCATCGCGTCCTGTAGTACAGTGCATGTATTGATCTCCGCTGGTAGTGGGATGTCATCGTTATTCCGCAGGGTGGTGGTTTGTCCACCACAAGTGATCGACGCGCCGATGTTTTGGAGGAAATCCATTCCCAAGATTAAATCCTCGATGAGTCCGGGAAGAATTAACAGAGGTAACCCGCACTGTTGGTTGCCCAGCCGGACTTGGGAGAAAAAAGCCTTCGCCACGTTTCGCCTCGTACCGTCCGCTATCTTGACTGTCACCTCTTGCTTGATAATACGTCCTACGTCGTGTAATTTTTTTGCCAGTGTCTCGCTAATGAAACTCCTAGTTGCTCCCGTATCAATTGTAGCTTGGATCGCACCTCCGCCGAGAGCAAAGGTAGCGTAGAGGTGACTATTTTCCTGATACAAGTGGTTTATTGAAGTGGAGGATCGTTTCCCGGGGGCACCGACACTCATCGCGTTTGGCGGGCTCCGGGTTCGTTTCCCGATTGTCGTCTACAACAATCGATGGCTCTCGTGTTGCGGCGTCTACAATCCCAGCAGAAATACACCCTGGGGTTCTGGCAAGTTTGGGCCCTAGGTCCGTCTTGACTGCAATTGCGACACGCTGTTCTCGTGTTGATCCGGGTCTCCATGGTCTGAGCGATTGCACAACGTCGTTCTTCTAGGGCTGAGCGATTGGGATTAGATCCTCCTTTGATGCTCTCGAAATCATCCGCTAGGGCGATTAGCTCGGGCAGTGTCGAAAACACGGACGTCATTTGAGGGGTGGGGGGGCAGGCGGGGCATTTGCCCCCCCCCCCTGAATTTGGTATTTTCATATATTATATATAACATATGGAGATTTATATATAAAAATACATACATTCATAACATCTTGCCCCCCCTGGAAAAGACTGAAATGACGACCCTGGTCGAAAAGTCTTTCCGTCGTATGTAGAGTTGATACTTCGCCTGGCAATTTTGGAAGATTCTCTTGAGTTTCGTCTCAGCCGTGTAGTTCATCGGCCGCATAAGATTCTGTAAACCGAGTACGTAGTCCTTGAAGGATTCTCCCGGTTGTTGTATTCGTTGTCGTATCTTGTCGTCTAGATCCTCCAAATGTCGGGCGGGGAGGAAAAATTTAAGAAAGTCGTCTCTGAATTCGTTCCAGTGCTGCCAGGCCTGATTGTTATTCCGATACCATGTTCTGGCCAACAATTTCCTATGGATCCCATATACGTCGGCAAGTTCCTCCACTCGTTCAATGAAATCAAGGGGGTCCTTCCCGCCTTCATATTTGACGGACCACTTACGAATTTGGTCGGCCACGGCCGAAAATGTGATCCCAACGTTAACGTTTGATTCGTCGATGGGATTATGAGGCGGGACCTCCGTGTTTGTTGCCTTTTCCTCGGTTTTCTCTGGTAGTTTTGGCGTTCCGATTTTGTCGAGCTGGGTCTCGAGTTCGCTGAGTCTCTCCTCATGCTCACTGCCTCCTTCGTCCTTGATCCACGTGGCGAAGAGCTTCCGTAGTTCATCTACGGTTCCGGTACCGTCCAGTCCGAACTCCTCCATACATTTGACAAGCTCCTCTCTTCGTAGGCCGTAGATCCAATTTACTTTCACCATTTTGGCACTTTCACAAATGTCACCGCACTGCTGATTAATTCACTAGTCTTCGGTTTTATTCACTGCCTGTTTTCACTGTCGTTTATTGTCTTCAGGCACACCAATTGTTATTTCACTGTTTCTCGGTTGTGTTCACGGCCTTTTCACTGTCGCACTCGCCTCGTACCAATTGTTAATTCACTGTTCTTCGGTTATGTTCACTGCCTGTTTTCACTGACACTCTTTATTTTGTGAAGTCCCTGCTCGGGCGCCATTGTAACGACTTATTTTCCAGGGTATACTCGTCGGAGCCAGGGTTCGTTACAAACATTTATATTTTTAATTGACTTCACTTTATTTAATGTTCAATAATTCCAAATTTCATTTAGTTCATTTTTAACTTCGGTTTGTTCGTAGATATTTCTCGCCGCTTCGTAACGTTTGTCGTCCTCTACCTTAGCCTTCGTCGTAACTCGGCTCGTTGTTCTCCTTATGGAACGGCTGCTCGTTGCCTCTCGCATCGCCTCTCGTCTCTGTTCGTCGTACCTTGTCGTGCTGCTGCTCGTTGCCTCTCGCCTCTGCTCGTCGTGCTGCCGCTCGTCGCCGTCGCGCTGCTACTTGCTGCCTCTGGCCTCTCCTCGTCGTGCTGCTACTCGTTGCCTCTTGCCTCTGCTCGTCGTGCTGCTACTCGTTGCCTCTCGCGTCTGCTCGTCGTGCTATTGCTCGTTGCCTCTCGCGTCGCTTCTCTCTATCGCTCTCCGTAGGTTTCGGCTCCGTGCATCTAATCACGTGTAACTGTCTGGCCTCTCTAAATTCGGCGGACTTTCAAAGCCCAGACCCTCATCTCGATTGGCATGAACAGGGGTTGCCTATACCTAGCAGTCGCTCGTTTTCCTCGAAAATATGGTTCGGATGGACTTTCAAAGCCACAGCCGAAGAGCATACCTCAGTTCGATCGATTCCAACTCTCAGTGTTTGCTTTGGGGAATTTCAAATCCACCCTCAACTACTAGCTGCTAGTTGTCGACTGACTGACCTCTGGTATTTCGCTAGTGGTTATATATCGGAGAGAACATCGCTTGTCTGCGAATTATATAATTGCGAAATTTCCGGTTCTTCGCTATGTTATTCTATGTATGGTTAATTCATGTTTATTCTGATGTTCTATGTATGTTGCTTCATTTGTAAGCCACTGGTGTGAGTGTTTTATGTAAAGAAAATTCTATTCTTGGTTTTATGCTTGGAATTTTAAATTTATTTATTGCTATTTGTACAAGTATTTAACCTCCGTGGCCTGGTCTTCTGTTTTAACAGTTCGGTGTGGTCGGAAATTTGGACGTTGGAATTTCCGTCCTTACAAATGCAAATAGTAGCCTTATATTCAAATGCTTGACGTTTTTTCTGTTCAAGACCGAAGTGTAACATAAATGTGAGTAAGATACTAATAATACAATAGTGTTTATTGCCGGTCCTTTGTGAGGAATCGTCCGGCTTTAAGGGGTCTTCTCACCATGACCGCTCGAAAAGTGCGTTTTTTTTTAAAAAAAGTTCATAAATTCGAAAGTATAAAATAAATTTTTTTTAATTTTTGACTCAAGGTATATTACAATTTGAGGAATGTTTGACATAGTTTTTAATAAGAAAAAAAAAGAAATGGCGGCGCTGTGCACATTTCCCCGGAGGCACAAGAGAGGGGGATATGATGTCATCGTAATCTCCATTAATATGCATCAGAAAAGAAAAAAGAAAAATATAAGCTTATTCGTTGGTAGTGTAGTTATAATGTTACGCAGCGATTTTTTTTTAATTATGGTGAGCCGAAGAAACAAAATTGCATTTTTTACCTAAAAAACGTCAATAAAAAAAATTTAGCAATGTTAAAAATCCTACGCTATTCTTTCCATAATATAATATACATATAATATATATAATAGCGGCCATTGTGTTCAAACTTCAGAGCCATAGGCTAGTTTACGAGATATCGAGTTACGAGTTCCGAAAAGTGTAGTTTGGAGATAAACGCAAAAAAAAGGAAGTTTGTTCGCTGTAGCGCAACGGTTCTCGTCGGTTGTCGTGCAGAAAACGTAGCTGTAACTTCGGCAATTATGGAATGAATGCGATTTTCAATACCGCCAATGGCTTATAATGTGCGTAACATTTCAAAGTTTATTTTATAAAAATAAAGAAATTCATGGTGGGAAGACGCCTTAAAACAGTCGCTGCTGGGCATCTCCAGTACATATACAAGTATCTCTATGGTCTTGACTGATGACCTTTTTTATTAGCTCATCACATTCTACCAGATGCTCTGCAAATTTTTTTGGTCATCACATCGTACCCGGCGATCTTTTTCTTGCTCGCCACATTCTACCATAATTATGACTTAAGTACAAAACAGAACACGAACCTCGACTGCGACTACGATTTGCCTATCTTTAGGTTTGAGGTTCGAATGCATAGTTGGTGTTGAAAGAACACCGACTATTCAATTCTATGCAAACAAGAAGAAAAACGCGTGTCAAAAGTCACTTCGTGTTTGATTAATATTTTTGAAAATGTACGTGTTTCTGGTAGCGCTTGTAACTCTAATACTGTTTTTAATCACTGTCGATTGTTTGTGTTTATTAATAATGAGGAACTGAATAGGAATCGGCACGAATTTGAAGGGTAGAAACCCAGCAGGCAGAGCGTACTTCGCAAAATATCATCAACATTCTACATGTCAATATGTAAGATAAAGACAACATGTGCAAAGCTGTCGCGGTCTCCTTTTAAATGTTAATAAAATTTAATTCATTTTTAAGAGGTTATGTAAATATTGTATATGTATCTAGTGCTCGTTCAAACTATAATAGTAAATATATACAATATCCGGCGATATCCTTCCTAAAAAGTCTAATAAGTTGTAATAGAAGGCCCAGAACATAACTACGATTTGCCTACTGGCACTACTTTTGATATCGACTGTCACTACACTAACACCAGATCACAACCGATATTCACCACAGAATCGAATATCGAGTGGTGAAGAATCGATTTGTGAGAAGTGACAAGGAAGCAGAAAGAATCGGGGAGTCCATTTTTGATCACCGACCAAGCAGGTCAAAGTCGTGATTGTGCCTTCAGACCGAGCTAGTCATTTAATTTGTTTTGGTCGTGCAGTACAAAAAAAAAAAAGGCTCGCTGCCAGAGGAGTCTGCTGAAATTGGTTTCAAAAGGTTCACTGGGAGGATCAGGATGAGTTTGAGGACATCTCCCGCCAACCGTTGTCGATGTTTACATCGGAATAATTTTGGTATGTTTTTCTTTCTTACGTATTTGAATTTAAAATAAAGGCCTGTTAGCCGATTAGCCAACTGAAGCAAATTTAAATCAAATGGTTTTTTTTTGTGTGTCTCGTACTACGTGTTTTTTCCGTGAGTGTTAGTCCTGCGAGTATATTGCATTTTGGCAATCACTTTTTTTTTAATTTTAAGCTATGAAAGCTCAGAAGTATGTCCTACGAGTACCGTGCTACGTCCATGGAGCCCCGAAGGCCCCTTTTTGAAGTGATATGTCGTTTTTTTTCACTTGTCGAGTGACAAAAGATCGGTGGCGTCCGATGGCTCCCTTCTTGTCGCTGGAGGGCAAAGCCCGAATTTGTATAGGCATGAATCGCCGGAGTTGATTTCATGCACTTCCCTTTTCGTGAGTGGTCCGTTTTAACAATTTTTCCGCGAGTACTTTGGTGTGCCCCAAGTGAATTTTGGTCGGATAAAATGCGTTCCTTTTTCGCATGCGAAGCATGTATGACTTATTGTCGTATTGTATCCGAGTGAAAGTGAAATCTAGTGGCTAGGTTGATTATAGAAAGTCCCCTTTTCGGTGAGACTACGAATTTGTGTGCTAAAATGTTCGACATTTAAAGGCATTTTGAAATGGGCAATTCTAAGAACACGCGGTATTGCAAAGTGTTCATACCGTTACATTATCGGTATTCGGTATGAAAAGAAACGGGTTCTTACCCACAGGTACCGTTTGATTTTTTCACGAGGCGTGGGTGACACGTAACCGCGTGAGTACAATTTCTCCGACCATTTGCCCCTTTCATATTTTATTTTGTCTGTGCAAATTTTTCAGCGGTCGTTAAAATTGGAAGAATCAGCCCAACGAGAGCAGCAATTTTTAGGAATACCAAAAGCGCATGAATACTTTGGAAGATGACTGGAAGCGAAAATGTTGGATCCCAAATTTACACACCGGAGCCGACTTAAAGTTGATATCCTGTTAGTTTCTTTTGTTCCTTGGATAGGATATATCAGAATAGCAGATCCTGGAAGTAACGGTGGATACCGAAGGGGTGGAAGAAATTCGCCTACGCCGCTGATTGTCCTAAAATAAACGCTTGTGCCACGAGGCGAAGCCAAAATAAAAATACATTAATATTCGGGTTCGAGAAAATTCGAGGTAAAGAAGTTTACTCTTCTTTTGGTTCGATTGGATGCCCCAACACACGCGGCATGCCATTTTCTTTGCATGGAAAATATATTCGGAGCTCGGTTCAGACAAATAGGGAGTCCTATAAGAGGGGCGTCCTATCTCCTGATATCTTTGAATCTGAAACCATCTTTTTATTGTCCTCCGGAAGCTTCAAACTTGATATCGCGTGATTTAAACGAGTTTGAGAGTTTTTGAGTTTTATTTTATTTCATTTATGGGGTCGAACTTCGTCTTCGAGAAAGTATAGTTCCTTTTTGTGTTACTCGCGTGGCTATGGGGCCTATTACCATCCTTCGTCGATGAAATATTACCCACCGCCCCCCTTCATACATTGCATGTTCAGTATGCTGATATGCATAATAAGTGGAGATCGCACTTCGCCTGTCTTTCTACCACGAAAGAATATGAAGTCATGTTCATATCTATATATATATATATGTATAGTTATATATGTATATACATATATATATATATATATACATATATACATATGTACTACTATATACAGCAAAATAACATCTATATGGTTACTGCCTCGGCCTTCCCGCCGAAAGTCTCCATCTTTGTACTATCCTCCTTCATTTCCTTTACAATCTTTACCAATCCTTTTCCTAGTCTGACTTCCGACTTTCCTTCTTCCTATACTTACCCAGCCCGCTGAGGATAGAGTACGGACTTCTCAAACCGTACTTCTCAGCCCATTTCGTGCAAAATATATACGATGTCTATGAAAAATAAAAAAAATATTTCATAAGTCCTTCATGTAGTCGCCTTATAAAAATTCTGTATAATGTCCTAATTTATGGAACTCACTATAAATCAAAAAATCTGCCAACAGTCTGGGCGCAACTGTATTATTTTTCCGGCAGAAGTTCAGAACGCGTTCAATTCGGGGATGCGGTGTATGTTACTATGTGACTGAAAACCTAACAAAAAGTTCGGGAAGCGGTTAGAAAAGGGTGTAACATATGAATTAAATAATTGGGTCATATTCCGGGATGCGGTCTAGAGGTTGAAAAAAACAAAGCTTTAAAATAGGTGATTATTAAACAAGCCTGGGGAAGTGAAAAGATATTCGATATCTGATCAGACCTGAGAAACATGGTGGAATTCATGAAAAAGTATACAACCAGTTTACACCCTCTTAGGGGTCGAATTTCAAAAAATCTTGAAAACACTTTCTAGGTATTGACATGAAGAATCGGTGGAAAAAAAATGAACTCAATATTTCGAAAGACCTAGTAGATATGACGAAAATCGTGAAAATATATGCATTTTATATTAACCGATATTTTTTTTTGCCCCCCCCCCCTTCTGAACGCCAATGAATATTCAAATTTTTTTTTATCAGAATTACTTTTCTAGTTAATTTACATATACGTACCGAGTTTCAACTTAACAGCATAAGCCGTTCTAAAGTTAGGAAAAACACCCCCCACCACCGTACCATACTACCCCTAAAAAAAATTCTATTTTTCCAGCATGCCACTACTATAGCTCTATCTAAATACCAAATTTCAGCTTCCTATCATTAAAGATTCTTATGATATAAGCATCGAAACTTTTTCTTTCTCACCCTTCCCCACCCTCACCCTCTACACCCACACCCCCAAACTTTTTTTCCCTACTAGGGTTCTATTAGGCCTACTTCTGGTAAAAATTTGAAGCAACCATCTTACACTGTTATTGAGATATGAAACGTGTTATTTTTGAAAAATTCTTATCCCCTCCACTTACGTACTCCCCCGCCCCCTTCAAAGATTTTACTTTGAGCAATCTTTATTTATCAAGCTTTGTATCCAAACCGAATTTTGTTTTTCTGGTGCCACTGGTTTGGGAGATATTGTAATGTTAAGTATTTCAACCCCCACCCAAAAATTTTGTTTCAATCTACTCTCCTAGTATAACTACAGATATTTGTTAAGTTTTAATTGCTTGCTATTAACGGTTTAGGAGATATAGATTTTAGAATGTGTAGATCTCCACTTTTTTGCGTTTCGGACGCATTGCTTCCCCCTCCACTCCCACACCCCTTTACCCATATCATCAATTTTTTTGGAAATTGGTCCACTATCAAAGCCTTATAGAAATTCCAAGTTTCAGTCTCCTAACATAAGCGGTTGCTGAGATCTAGAAACCAAAATTTTTCGTCTAAAACGCTTCCCCCACCTTCCCCCTCACACCCCTACCCCTGAAAATAATGTCAATTCAAGGGGTCTACCCAGTCTATTCCTAGAAAAAATTTAAATTTAATAGATTCTCTGGTTTGAGAGCTACGAGCCTTCAAAGGATTTTGGCGGTCGACGAACGGCGTACGGCGTACGGCGGACAGACGGAGTGAAAATTTTTATTGCTTTTTTCGTGTCTACTAGTCATGAAATGTACACAAAAAAATTTTGAGGGCAGCAATTTTTTTTTTTTTGAAAATCAATAACAATACTGTATTATTACTAATAAAGTAAAAATCGAGTAGCCACTATACACTAGTTTCTACCTGTAAGTAAGAAGTCATGTAATAAATGTTTGTGCACTCCTCATTCTTTTGATATATTTTCAACTAAAATATAAATAGGAGTTCAGTATTTCATCTAGACTATCACACGATTGGCTTGGAGCCGATCGTGATTGCGCTATGTTTTTTTGTTAAATAATAAAACCTATGAAATATTAACAAAAAAGAAAAAACCTATCCCATGTACGAAAAGCAGAACTGCACATCACAGGCTTATTAATAATGCCAGAGTTGCCAATATTGGCTAATGTTTCGAGTCCAGTATGTAACCCAGACCAAATTAGGTCTGTTCCATTTGCATGCACTTTCTACACTTTTTTGCACTAACTATTCTTAACAACATTTGACGTCAAAGCAATGACACAAACTCATACTCAAAGGTAAGATTGTCCCCCCCCCCCCTCCCCATTCACCTCTTACACTTTTCTGCACTCGCTTGAGAGCTTGTGTTAGAAGGTGTAAAAAGTGCATGCAAAAAGAACAGATCTATTATTGCTAAGCCAATGTCGATTTCATCACACTGGACCTACTCTTGGTGAAACTCTGAATTGATACTGACTGACAGTTGTGGGGCGTTAGTAAAAAAGAGAAACAGTCTAGGCGCACCTTTATTATTTTTCCGGCAGAAGTTCCGAACGCGTTCAATTCTGAGATGTGGCGTAGGTTACTATGAACTGGACTGAAAACCTAGCAAAAAGTTCGGGAGGCGGTTAGAATAGGGCGTAAGATATGAATTACATAATTGGGTCACATTCCGGGATGCAGTCTAGGGGTTGAAAAAGGAGAAAAACTTGTAAATAGGTGTTTATTAAACAAGCCCGTGGAAGTTAAAAGATATTCGATATCTGATCAGACTTGAGAGATATGAAAGAGTTCATGAAAAAGTACCTATATGAAAACTTTACACCCTCTTAGCTGTCGAATTTCAAAAAAATTTGAAAGCACTTTCTAGGTAGTCATATGAAGAATCCGTAGAATAAAAATGAATTCAATATTTTGGAAGACCTAGTAGATATGACGAAAATCATGGAAAAATATGCATTCTATTTTCTCTGATCATTATTTTTGCCCCTCTTCTTCTTTTCTTCCAACCACGAATTTATTTTCCTATTATTTTTTTTTTTTTTTAAATGAGAATTGATTTTAGTTACAAACCTTGTACAAGCTCGGATTCGAACCATGGTCCCGTCACACATTAGTCCGCTACGCTGCTCACTAGGCCAATTTGAAACATTCTCGTAATAGGGTTGAAGCGGACTCAATTAATATGTTGAGAAAAAAATATTTCTACCAAGGTGTGACTAATCAATACAAGGCCGACCATCGAGCCAATGCCGAAAGATCTTACACACCAATAATAATCCAATTCTTGGCCCGACACTGGTCTGGTAGTTTGCCAGTATCAAAACAATACCGATCGACAAGTCTTGGCGAACAATGCAATGCCAATTTTGGCAGTGTACGCAACTCTGGTTGAACTCCGGCATTTCGGACATGGGATTTTGAGATATTCAAGGATAAAATCGTTATTATTGAAAAAAAATTCAAGAATGATTTCTATCCGTTTCTTTTACTTTATTATTTTAATAATTAAGTATTGTGATTGATTTTTTAAAAAAAAAAATTTGCTACCCTCAAAATTTTTATTTTCACGTTTCATAACTAGTAAACGCGAAAAAAGCAATAAAAATTTTCAGTCCGTCTGTCCGCCGTACGCCGTACGCCGTACGCCGTACGCAAGATCGTTTGGAGGCTCGTAGCTGCCAAACGCTTTGAGATATTATATTGAAATTTTTTTAACGAATAGTTGGGGTAGGCGCCTTGAAGTGATCAAATTTTTGGGGGTGGGGGTGTGAGGGGGAAGGAGGGGGAAGTGTTTTAGACCGAAAATTTTGGTTTCCAGATCTCAGTAACCCCTTATGTTAGGAAGCTGAAACTTGGAATTTCTATAGAGCTCTGATAGTAGACCCATTTGCAGAAAAATTGTCAATATTGATCAAGGGGTGTGGGAGTGGGGGGAAATGTAATGCGTCCGAAACCCAAAAAAGGTGAGATAGACACATTCTAAAATCCATATCTCCTAAACCGGTAATGGCACACTATTCAAACTTAACAAATATTTGTAGTTATACTAGGAGAACAGAATGAAGAGAAATTTTGGGTGGGGGAAGTGGTGTATGGGGGTGGGGGGTGAAAAACTTAAGATTACGATATCTCATGAACCAATTGCTCTAGAAAAATAAAATTTGGTTTGGGTGTAAAGGTTGACAAAAAAAGATTGATCAAAGTAAAATTTTTTAAGTGGGAGGTGGAGCATAGAAGTGGAGGGGATGAGAATTTTTCAAATCAAACACATTTCATATCTCAAGAACAGTTTAAGATAGATGCTTAGAATTTTTACCAGAAGTAGCGCTAATTAAACCGTAGTAGGGAAAAAAGTTTTGGGGTTGTGGGTGAAGAGGGGGAGGGTGGGGGAGGGTGAGAAGGAAAAAGTTCCGATGCTTATATCTTGAGAACCTGTAAGGATATAAGCCTTAAACTTGGTATTTAGATAGAGCTATAGTAGCGGAATGTTGGAAAAATAAAATTTTTTTTAGGGGTAGTATGCTACGGGGGTAGGGGATGTTTTTCCTAACTTTTAAACGGTTTATGCTAGAAAGTTGAAACTCGGTGTGTATATGTAAATCAACTAGAAAAGTAATTGTGATAAAAAAAATTTGAATATTCATTGGCGTTTAGAAAGGGGGGCAAAAAAAATTATTTGTAAATATAATAGATATAAAATTCATATATTTTCACGATTTTCGTCATATCTACTAGGTCTTTCCAAATATTGAATTCATTTTTATTCTACGGATTCTTCGTATGAATATCTAAAAAGTGTTTTCAAGGTTTTTTGAAATTCGACCCCTAAGGGTAGTGTGGTACAAGTCGGGGTGTTTTTCCTATGTATGGAACGGCTTAAGCTACAATGTTGAAACTCGGTGTGTATATATAAATCAACTAGAAAAGTAATAGTGATAAACAAAAATTTGAATATTCATTGGCGTTCAGAAGGGGGGGGCAAAAAAAAATATTTGGAAATATAATAAATATAAAATGCATATATTTTCACGATTTTCGTCATATCTACTAGGTCTTTCCAAATATTGAATTCATTTTTATTCTACGGACTCTTCGTATGAATACCTAGAAAGCGTTTTCAAGGTTTTTTGAAATTCGACCCCTAAGGGTAGTGTGGTACAAGTGGTAGGTGTTTTTCCTATATATAGAACGGCTTAAGCTACAATGTTGAAACTCGGTGTGTATATCTAAATCAACTAAAAAAATAATTTTGAATAAAAAAAACGAATATCTATTGGAGTTCAGAAGGGGGGCAAAAAAAATTATCTGTGAAAATAGAATGCATATTTTCCCACGATTTTCGACATATCTACTACCTCGTCCCAAATAATGAATATAATTTTATTCTATGTATTCTCCATATGAATACCAAGACAGTGTTTTCAAGATTTTCTGAAAATTGACCCCTAAGGGGGTGTAAAGTGATTGTGTACTTTTTCATAAACTATTCCATATCTCTCAGATCCAATCAGATTTTCACTTCCATGATCTTGTTCTTTTTGATAGGTTTTCACTCACGTAGTAGCCTACACCGCATTTCAGAATTGAACGCGTTCCTTACTTCTGCCGGAAAAATAATAAAGTTACGCCCAGATTGTTGGCAGATTTTTTTATATTACGACAACCTCCCCCTATTAAGCCCTATTTTATTTTTCTAGGGTAATTACCGGAGACATGAGTTTTCATAGATGACTCGGATACCATTTTTGCGAAAACTTTAACATACTATACCTACCTACCTAACAAAAAATATGATACAAAAAGAAAAAAATTGAAATTATATTTATTTTTTTCATTAGTTCTTCGAGTACAAAAATTTTGGAAAGAATCGGCGATGGTAAGGTCACAAGTTTGGCTGTCCTTGATGGTATGACCCTATTTCAGATTTTAACTGGCGCATAGAGGTGGATATAATTAGTGAAAATAGAGTGCATAGCTTTTCCCGGATTTTGTCAAATCACTTAGATCTAATGAAATATGGAGTTAGTTTTACTGCTAGGCTCTTCATATACATAAATGGATTGCAAAGAATTCTAACACTCTATTTCGAATGGGGTGTAATATACATTTGTATACGTGTTCACAAATATCGCCATATCGCTTAATATTGATGAGAAAGCAAATGGACTTTTAATATATAATTGCCAAAGAACTAAAAACAGGAATTTTCCATTTACAGTTCCTACGTGGAGTATAGGCCATTCAGCGCCATTTTTATGAATTTCGCATATCTCTTAGGTTGGATGAAAAATAGAATTAACTTTCACTTTTCTCGGGTTTTTGTACGGCAGTCCGCGGACTGATGGACCTTTTTTTATTTGGGATGATAACTAGTTTTACACGTAAAAACATTTGTTCATAATTTAAGATGACTACTGAATACTTTAAGTTCGAGATATGGTATACGTATAAGTTGAAAGATAGATAGATAAAGAACAATATATTTCTTGTTTAAATAAGTACAAAGATGCGCTTCCAGTTTCATAACAGTTAAGAGCTTAGATTAAATTATCTTCATACTTTAATTAATTATTTATCGGTTTTCGTTCTTACCTGGTGATTCGCTGGTTTTGTAATCACTGATTAAAGTTACCGAGGGAAAAATTTAACCAGTGGAAAAGACAGATTTTGTATTATTCACGATTGAATGGAAAAAACTCATACGTGGAATAATTGGAGTGATTCCGAGGAAGAAGAGGACTGACTAGAGCTTCGCCAATTCAACATTGCACAAGGAATCGACATAGATATTTCGGACAAGAAAGACTGTTGCTGCTGTTTTCAATTTAGAAAGCCAATTGAATTGCTTCATTTTCAACGTTCTCCACCCACACCCCTACAATTTTCAGCTAGGTGTTTATCGGACCAAACTCTCGCATCAATTGTAAGATCCCTCTTATACACAAAGACTATCTACAACAAGACTGGACACTACGCAGTATCTTTCGGAAAAATTTGACCTTGGTTTTTTTATTTAACTAGCTGAGGGAAGTAGATAGCAACAGATGTTGCATGATAAAACAGAGACAAAACATGACGAGGAACGGACATTCACCAATTCATTGACATCAAGTCAGAACGCATATAAAAAAAAAACCTCATTAAATCGTGTGCAGTCACAGCTCAGCTGTGCTTGTGTGATTGCATTTCTCATGTTGTTCCTATAGATAACTATGCAGGAACAAATGGGGAACAGAACAGCGTTCTGAGACGTGCTTTTAGCAAAAAGATGCACACAGATGCGAATGTGTAATCATTCATTTTTGCATCTTTGCGTACTCTTTCCTTCGGATGTGAATTTCATAGGAATAATGGAATTGAAACTGTTTTATCGGATTTCTCTGTTCAGCCTATGCAATGATTTTTTGTTTTTTTTTACACAAAAAATGCATATGTAGTAAGTGTCCAGTCTTCTTCTGGATAGTCTTTGCTTATACAGTTCTTGAAATATAACCTTTAATTTTTTAAAAAAAAATGCTTATCCATCACCTTCCTGAAAAATACTTTCAGCCAACTCCTATTGTCCTTATTTAAACATAAGCTATATTTTCTATTTCTGGCTTAATTGATTTGTGAAACATCACAATACAAAGTATTTTACCACCCACCCACGCTACTAACCACTCCCAAAAATTATTTCCGATCTATTCGCCTAGTTTCTAGTCTAGCAAGAATCAAATTTCAACTTTGTAACATTAACAGAGATATGGATTTAAGATTGTCTCGACTTTCAAGCATTTCGGACACATTGTTTTTTTCAGAACTCCCAAACCCTTTCACTCTTAAAAGAATTAAGCAAGAAAGTGGGTACAATATCATAGATCTATGTAAATTTCGAATTTCAGCTTCATAGCATAAGTGGTTTCTGAAATATAAAAACCAAAGCTTTTCGTCTAATATTTCACCCACATCCCCTCACCACTCCACTAGAAACTTATCTCTTGAAGGGGTACACTCAATCAACCCTACCAATAAACTTAAATTCAGTAGCTCCAAGGGCTTGGGAGATGCAAGCCTTCAATCGACTGTCTGTGATTAAATTAAATGTCCAGGATAAATAAACAGCTGGATAAGGCTAAAATAACCCAAGGTGAATAATATGGCCCTTATAGTGATTTCTTTTCTGGAAAAAAATGTGACCCGTTTCTGCCCTCAATTTTTTTCTAGCAGTTCCCATGTTCTATTGTGGAAAATTTTTTGACCTGCTAGAAAAAGGGGTTTGAGTCCGTGGCTAAAATTGCCCTGAAAACTCGCATTTCTTGCCCCGAAAATTTCGGCGGTGCAACTCCTTTAACCTCAAATGTGCGACAACATATGAAAAAAATATCCCATGACAACAGCGGCAACCGATTTAAAAGTATAAATTAATCTGTCAAACGGTTCATACAGTAATTAAAAATCATACGGAGTGTAGTGATAATATATTTAAATTTTCATAATAGCTTTTTGACCTGAAAGCGTTCTATTGTCAATTGACCTGTCGGACGGAACTGTCAAAAAAGAGGGCAGAACTGCAATAATTTTGCATCTAAACTATGAAGATTGATTTAACAACAGGTTTAATTGTTAAATCTAATTCTATCACTAACACTTAGAACTAGCTTCAACTTCAATTGAATTTAGTAACAGCGGATACCTTACAGCTTAGTAATAAAATATGTAGAGTTTTGCTGTTAGCGCATTTACTTAGCGAATTGACTACTATATAACATGAGTTGTGAGACAGCTTCGATTCCTTGTTTATAAATGGATGTATACATTGGATTCTTATGCTTTGGAGGGTTTTAGCACTGTTGCCATTTATACCGATTTGTCGGATTTCTACTGATATTTTTGGGATAAAATAGGGGTATTCCGATTTACGACTTTTCGCTCGAAATGATCAATTTCTACCGACTTTTGGTCAATCCCAATTTTACCCAATTTGTATTGTGATAATAAATTATTTTACTTATTTAGGAAGCGAATAATATTTTGCTCACAAAGAAATTGAGCAATACAGTTTAACAAGCGCAACGCTCTCTATTTAAATTCCAAAGCATTCATATTTTAACAGTAGGTTTGCAGTGAGATTCTTATCAAATGCATATGTCACAGTGGAGCTTTAGCGTCAAATGTAGCAGTTAAAACAATGCCAACATACTTAGAAGAATTCTTGAGTTCACAACCGGCAGCCCTAAAAGATGTGCAGAACTTGCAGAGATGCAAGAATCTTGCAACATGCGTGTGAAAAGGTTGTTAAAATTTTGCGTAGCGCATTGGCTAGCTATACAACACTGCATTTGTCGAGTACTAGATTTGTGGGACGTATTATATAAATATTTTTTGTACCTTAGTTTTGAAGCAAAGCTGCTAACTACTCAGAACATTGTAGATCATCTTGGAACATTTAAAGTAAAAGCACATTTTTTATTTTTTAAGTACAGTTTCGATATATTTAATAGTTTGAACGGACTATTCCAATCAAAAAAGTTACTTATACATACGTAAATTACAGGCGGAATCGGAAAAAAATATTTTTACGTTTTGCGAATAATTTTATTATTCCATCGAAAGTAGATATGAATGTAGGCATATTTGATGAAGAAAATTATGTTGGTATTGATAGCGTTTTTTGGGAAGTGAGTGTGAACATTATATAACTTCGATAGAATTAACGCAAGAAGATATGTGTACATGAAATCAAGAGCAACGCGCTTAAATTTTACGTTACAGCTTGCAACGAAATTCAACTCAGATTTCCAATCGATAACGATCTTTTTAAACAATTTCAGTTCATTGAACCTCTAAATGTAATATCTCACAACAGACCAAATCATCTAATATCATTATCCACAATAGCAAACTATTTAAAAAAATACATAAATGTATTTGAAATTCAAAATGAGTGGATAAATATTTCTATAGAATTTAATGATGAGGACAAAGATGCATTAGCTAGTATGGAAATAGGTCAGTTTTGGTCAAAGATTCATGAATTGAAATCCTATGACGACGTTGAAAAATATCCCAATTTAATATGTTTAGTTAAGATGGTGCTAGCGCTTCCCCATTCAAATGCAGAATGTGAACTCATTTTTAGCATTGTCACTGATGTAAAAACCAAAAAACGGAACAAGCTCGAAAACAAAACTTTAAATGCTATAACTACTATAAGGTCTCATTTGATTGATCTTAATATAAGTTGTGTTGAACTGAAGCCAGATCAAAAATAAGTCGAGAAAATGAAAACTATTTATGCGGAGGGATAGGAGAGACCGAAAAATCACACTGAAAAAAATAAATGGTATTAAGATCCGGAAAATATTTATATTATTCGTATTCTATTTTTTTTTACAAGAAAGTAATGATACTTTTGTATATGTATGGTATAAAACGACTGAAAATAAAAATAAAATGTTAATACATATTCAAGTTTAAAGTTAATCAATTTTTAAACACCTTTCCTACAATCCAACGATTGTTCCAAGAAAATTGTGTATAAATCGAAATCTACTGATTTCTACCGATTTTTTCATCTCAATTTGCCGATTTTTTGATTCAAATTTCTGGCAACACTGGGTTTTAGCGGTACTTTGCTCTAGTTGGTATTGAAAAGTCATATTAGTGTAGAAATGTAGTCCCAAGTATTTGATCGTGTTTGGTCAACTTATTGGCTCACCTAATATGTTTATAGTTTGGGTGGTAAAAAAACAAAGTTGCTCAATGTTTTGAGAAACACATTGCCTGAAAAAAAATTTAATTAAGTTTTAAATTTTGGTAAAATAAATTTAAGGTTTTAAGCTGTTCTTGCAGTTTTTTGATAATGATTTGTGATTCCAAAGCTTTAGGTAATATTGCTATGTCATCAGCTAATAGTGCAAAGTCGCAGTTGATAGTCTTTGGCACATCAGCAGTGAATGTATTAATGTCGGCTCACTAGATTTCTTTTCCGTATTAAATCTAAGATTTGCCTATTTGTTAAAATCGATTAATGCGATGAAGGGTGTTGCTATGTTGGCAGTACCAATAATAAGATTCATTAAATAAGAGACTATGACATCAATTTCCGTGGTACCAATTGGTTGTGATAGATTCAGACATGACATTTTAAAGCCCTTAAAGAAAGACAGATGTGGGACGAAATAGTCAATGGCTCAGTAAATGAAAAGCAAACTTTAATGTAAAAAAATTATAAATTTATTTTCCTATAACCATAACAAAATAAATAAAAATAATTTGGAACATTTTATATGCCGCCCCTAAGATTTTCATGAAAATTTCAGAGACTTATCTTGTCTTAATGCCAGGTTGGATATTGTGTTTTTCTTATGTAATATATAGGTAATATTAAACTTAATATAGATCATTGGAACTTAATTTGACCTAAGCTTAAAAATAATTAACAGTTTCTAGACCATAATACGATACTCGAATATTAAAAATAACAACAATTTCAGAAATATTTACAACAGAAGTAATAATTAAACTCTACTTGCAGTAATAATGTCAAATGAGTACAAAAATTAATCTATCATGCTCATATCACTTGTTTCGCTACCTTAAATTAGCAGGTAATAAAGCTAAGGAAGTTTATCAATTTTAATAGCAGTTGCCTAGCGAAGGCCAGAAAATATTCATTTCTATGAGAATCTGGAGGACGATGAGTACGCCGTACACCGAGAACAGTATCGCTCCAACCCTCCGTCTGAGTCGGAAGCCAGAAAGCGCCAGTATCACAAATAGCGCTATCGTGGATAATAACAAAATACCAAGAGTGTATTCGATTCCGTATGATGTAATGTGGATCACATTTTGCCCTTCCACGTTGTAGTTTATAACATTATGGATGAACCATGGAACACCCAACGACAAGAGAATAGCCAATGAGTTTGCCCCTAAAGCGTTGGAAACGCCGATACCACTCTCACCTGAAATGGTTTCATACTTATTTATTTTATGTTCTTTAAAATTCACTTTGTAGTCTGCAGTATACTACCTACCTTTTCGTACTGACATGACACTAGACAATGCTTCTGGCATAGCCGAACCCGCTGATAAAAATGTAAGACCCATAACTACTTCTGGAATTCTGAATGTTGTTCCTGTAGAAATAGATTTAGATACACAAATCATATTATTGTTTGTGATGAACAGTTACCAAAAACAGTCAACATCCAAACGATCATAAACGAATTAGCGCCAATGAATGCTATACACATAATAAACGTTACTGGGTATAATTTTCGGTATCTCTTGGGATTTGGGACGAGACATGTCAGAAGTAGTTTAATTGGCCACGTGTAAAGCCACCAGATCTTCCTAAATATTCCCCCTTCAGGGCATCGGAAGAGACTTTTGGGTGCCTTCTTGCTTTCTTCGATGTCCATGTCGATTTCTGTGGGAATAAAGGGATTTAGTATATATAGTTGAGTTGAACTGAATGGGCTTTATGGAATTACTTTTTTCTTTTAAGGTTGGAAGGGTGCTAGGGAATTCCGTTGGAGTTACAACAAAAACGCCATGTTGTTTGTGATCATTGTGTGCCTTTTCTAATGGTAGCTTTCCTCGCGCGCTATCTTCGACAGGAAGCGTGAGATCTATATTTGGAAAATTAGATACGTTTAAGTTCGAGCAGTTTCAAAATAGAAAGATTTTATTACTACCATAGCGCGTTGATCCACACCAGTTCAAGTGGTCCTCGACAAAAACTCGTAGTCTACCCTTTAACTTGTAGTTCGTCAACATTATTGTGAAATAGTAAAGGATACATAGTAAAACCAAAATTAGGGTTTCAGCGAACGTAACTTGACCACCCCAACCAATGATAATCAAAACTATGGTGTGGAACGCATAAATGGCACAATCGCGGCATACTGGCCACCAATCTAATTGAATCGACTAAGGTGAAAACTTGTTACTTGACTGAGGATTATAAGGATATTTAAAAAAAAATGTCACCTGTGTTATTGCCAATCCGGAGAGCGCCGCTACCCCTAATGTATTGAACATGAGCGAACCAATTATATTACCCAATCCCATTTCAGAGTGAAGAATTAAAGTACTGATTGTATTGGTGAAAAACTCAGGCATTGTTGTTGCAGTCGACATGAAAGTTGCAGCCGCAACGTCTTTGGGTATGTTAAGATCCTTACAAATGCATTCAACTGCTGGTAAGAAGTAGTCATTACAAACCACTGCGAGAAGAGTGAAGCAGTAGACCGCTCCAAGCAAATGCAGAAGAAAGGCTCCATGTCGAAGTTGCTCATCTGAAATTAATAATAGAAACTATAATTAATATAATAAGTTAATTAAATTAAAATAGAAATTAAGAATTTTCCAAAAGAATGTGATATACTTAAATATTGCACCTTTACGTTTTAATGGTACTAGACTAAATATAATAATATAATAAAAATATGCCGTGTCCCAGAGTACAACCTCTTTGGAGTCCCTTAACCAAAGAATCTCTGGAGGAATTCTCCAAATTGACAAAAGTTTACCTCATGATCACTCCAACACTGTTTCGTTTTTATGTACTATAATTCTTTTTATTAATATTATATGTATATTATTTGGGACTAGTAAGATTGAGATGGAGAGGGAGAGGGTCTAGTAAATACAATGGAAAATCCGTTCTTTGCAAAAGTTTTGAAGTCTCGCGCCTTCTAAACTTTCTTAACTATAAAACTAAAATTCATTGATTGCCATCCCCTCCTTGAAGTGGTATTTCTTGGAAGGTGGGCAGAGAGTTTTAGTCGAAAACTATTGATTTCCATGTGTCAATAACTGCCAACTCTTCGTAGTTGAAACTTGGTATATCTACAGTGCCAACATAAATACATATAGTGCAAATGGTAACTATGGGTGTAGAGGTCTGAAAGTGTGGGAAAAAATATTTAGGTGAGCTTTAAGGCAGGGATTGAAACATTGAAACTTCATATTTCATCAACAGTTCATGTTATAGGGTTGAAATTTGGTTTGAAAGTACATAACCTTGCTTTTTTAAGACGAGCAGTGACGTACATATGAGTTTTATTGCCGGCATTCAGATTGTATACTGCCATAAAACAAGAATACAAATAAATGCAAATATCACAAAAATTCACAACTACCAAAACTTTTCTTTTGACTGAAAAGTTTTAAAAATACAGTTTTTGATATAGTTGTTCTTACCTATTTCTACGTTTTGGTGAATTTCGCTATTCATATTTCTTAGACCTAAAGAGATATCGCATATCTTTCTAGTTCTATAGGGTTTTCTGGTTTTTACATACACAGTAAAAAAAATCCATTGACTTTTACATCTTTTGGATAGTAGGCAAATATGCCTAACTTTTTTAAGTAAAATTACATTGAAAAGTAACAGTCAATTTTCTGGGTAGTAAATTTCAATTTGAAATCAAAAAATTTTAATTTGTAATCAGCAAATTACAATTTTGAAAGCAGCAAATTCACATATATATTATCTGAAAAATAGTATTATAAGCACTCTATATTCGCTAAAAAACAAAATAAACAAATTTATTAGCAACTCTTTATATTAAGATACATACTTCTAATATTATTTCTTACTTACTTACTTCCCACTCTGAAATAAAACACTTGGATGTAGATAGGAATCGAACCCGGACCCACGATCAAGTCTGGTATTGAAGCGAAGGTTTGGCGCGCGTAACCACTGCGCCACCGAACTCATCGCATTTTCATCTCAGTAGACAACCGAATCGATTAAAGCGACCAATCCGTGGTTTACTTGAAAAAGAATGTAATTTTGCTTGACTTTTCAAGTAAATTGTATGGTTCAGTTGAAAAGTACATGAATAATTTACTAATACAAGTAATTTCAAGTAAAAGTGCTTTAAATGAGTGCACTTACTTGTAATTTTGTGTAAATGTGCTTAAAATGAGTATACTTTTACTTGAAAAAATGAAATAAACTGGAAATTTCAAGTAAAAATTAGACTGAAAAGTCAATTTTTTTAAAACAGTGTACCAGAAGAGTATTTGGAACGTTATTTACAACGCATCTCAGCGTTAAACGTGTTTTGGACTTCTACCATTGAAATTATAAAGTTGCGCCCAGACTATTGACAAATTTTTTGAAAGTGAGCTGTTTAAAATCCTACGTCGCACCAACGAAATACTAAAGTTACTCTCAAACTGTCGCAGTACGTACTAGTGATGTGCAAAGCGATTACTTTAGAGTAACGAATAATTACTAAATACTGTAAGGGCGGAAATCTTACGGTAAAATTCCGCTTACAACAACGACAGTGCTATAGAACCAAAATACCGAAAGAGAGCTATAATATAAAAACATCATGTATTTTTATATAACCAATATAATTCGCAGCCAGTGCATGTTCTGGCCAGTATATAGTCAAAAACGATCGAACACAAATGGAGCAGTCAGCGGCGTCAGTGAGTAGCCGCGGGTCGAGGTAAAACTCCTCCCAAAGCGAAAGCTGACGCCAATTTTGAACGAACTGACCTATGTTTGAGTCTGTGGCTTATAGAAGTCCGTCAAATACATAGGCTGAAAGTACTTCAGAGGAGCTACGACGCAACGGTTACTCCTGGCTATGCTGAAGAACTCTAAGGTCGGTGGCTTATAGAAGTCCGCTTGGAACAGCCAACCAGTCCCCGTGAACATAACCGCGGAACCGTGCTCCACCAGGACCAAGACGCCGGGAGAGACGCAAGACGAGGAAGCGGCGCGACCGAGGATCCCAGGCGGAACGCAAACGGCCACCCGAGGACGATGACCTAGGAACCCGAGCAACATAGAAGACACCAGCGGTGACACCGAGCAACGCACGGAGAAATAGGATGCACTAAGCAACGCAACGCAGCGCCATGCCACGAAGCAACGCAACGCAGCGCCACGCGACGCACAGAGCAACGCAACGCACGAAGCAACGCAGCGCCACGCGACAAAGCAACGCAACGCAGCGCCACGCGACGCACAGAGCTACGCCACGCACGAGCAACGCAACGCACGGAGATACGCAACAACGCCCAGCACGAAGCTACGCAACGCACCGAGCACCGCAACGCAGAGCCACGCAGCACACAGGGCAACGCCACGCACGAAGCGACGCAACGCACGAAGAAGTAGAGCGCACGAGACAACGCAACGCGCCGAGCCATACAACGCACCGAGCAATGCAATGCACAGAGCAACGCAACGTACCCAGCAACGTAACGCGACGGGCAACGCAACCGAACACAGTAGACGCGAGCAGTACAAAAGTGATAATAATAAGTTAAATAATATTATAACCTCTAATTTAAGTGAATCAAGTGAATTAACTAGAACTAAGTTAAACGATAGAATAATACGCAATCTAACCTAAGTGAATCGAACTAGAACTAAGTCAAGCAACAGAATAACATAGCCCCTAACTAATATGAAATCGGAGATGTAATAATATAGATAGTAATAATTATAAATATTAAGAAAACCTCAATAAATAAGTTAAAGTCAAACTAAATAAATTTTTGTAACGAACCCTTGGCGCCCGATGAGCCTACTCCGGAAATCGAGTCGTTACAATACTTTCAATTTAGTATTCGTTACTTTATTTCTTTTTTTAATAATAATAATTTATTAAATTCATAAATTCATAAATAGTTACAAGCTTGCTCCCAGACAGCTAACAGCTGGTATAAGGGAAACAAAAATAGGAAATTAAGTAAAACGTAATTCAAAATAATTTAAAAAAAAGGAAAGGAAAAAAAAAATAATTATAATAATAATAATAATATATATATAGAAAAAACATAATACAAAAATAAGAAATTATAGCTTAAAGCAATATTAAAAAGAAAGGAAAGAGAATAGTAAAAAAAAAAAATTTAAACAGAAGAATATAATTAAAAAAAAAAAAATTAAATAGAAGAGTATAATTTAAAAAAGAAGAGTAAAAGTAGAATAAGAATGTAATTAAAAAAAAAAGTAGATTAAAAATAAGACTATAATCTTAAAGACCGGAGAGATAGATTGACAATCCTTAATTATATCATATCCGAGGCGCCAGAGCTGATGGATGTCCATGCATCTGTAGTTGTAGTAGTTGCTGTTGAATTTGGGGAAGAATTTAAGGAGCTCGTTCAAGTTCACACAACTATGCTGCGTGTCGAACTGAGTCCGCTGCAATTCTCTACCAGATTATTAGAAATTAAGAGCATCCACTTATGTCTCGTTGGATAAATTTCTTCGCTAATTTTTTTAGTTCCATTATATTTTTTGCGTGTCGAATTTCGGTTGGTAGTGAGTTAAATTCAATTATTGATTCATAGATCAGATCATTTCTTAGACGATCAGTCCTTGGTAGATGTTTTTGTCGTATGGCCGAAGCATTCCGTGTGTTAAAGCGATGAATGTCGTTGTTGTGTATAAGAGTGACTGAAGATTTTGTAAGGTGGTGTTTGATTTTATATATAATTTTTATTCGCTCCAGTCTTATAAGTTGTCCAATATTTTATTTTCCATAAGTTAAATAGAGTTCCGGGGAAGGTGTCAAATGTGGTAGGTTGTAAACTGCCTTGATACTCTTATTCATTATTCTCGAGATTTTGTCAATGTTATACTCAGTCGTTTGGCTCCAAATTAAAAGTCCATAAGTTATAATTGGGAGAATAAAAGAATTGTATATAGTGTCCTTAATATGTGTCTGTAGAAAATTACTTCGACGTAAGACTCCTATGATCGGCGCAATTTTATTCCGTATATTGGTGACATGTGGTGTCCAAGTTAGTTTTTCATCAATAGTTAGACCCAGATATTTTGTTTGAATGGTTCTGGCAACCGGTATTCCGTCTATGTATATCTGCATGTTAATGTCTGCCTTGTTTGTTTGTTTGAATAACATATACGTTGTTTTTGGTATGTTCAGAGTGAGTACTTCTACCAAAGAGTGAGAAGCTAAAAAAAAAAGTTCATCCGCTCAGACGAGGGAATTTTTGGGATTTGAGTACCAAACAGACTGTGAGAAGGTAAAAAAAAAAAATCATCCGCTTAGAACCGGGGATTGTTTTTAGTCGGGTTACTAACGAATACTTTTGTAAAGTAGAATTCGGTACTCGGTACTCGTTTCAAGTAACGAATACTTAATAACGAATAATTACTTTTTGCACACCACTAGTACGTAGGGGAAAGTAGGGCAGATTCGCACGATTTTTCCTTTTTTGCTGAAAAGTAAAAAACTAGCAGCTCTTTCAAACTAACTAGTATGCAGTTCAATAGACACAATATTAGGCTTCTAAAATAATGTAGGTTAAAGTTGATACGATGTACCATATTTGTGTAATGGCAGATTTTGTAGAGGTACTGAAAATGTACGAATGTACCCCATATGGAGGGTACATTCGTACATAGTGTGGGTCACATACATATAATATAGAACCTCCGTACATGAGCAAAATAAAGAACAAATTTACTGACAATTATCATTTATTATAATTATTTTATAATTTATTATTATAATTTGAAGAGTTAAATTTTGAACACTTCCTTCTTTTTGGTTTTGCTGCTGGTCCCCTTTCGCTTGTAATTTCATACCATAGTTCTGAAATAATATAATTATTCAAAATAAATGTTAATTAGAATGCATGTGTCTACAGAGATTTCAAAAAAAATAACAAAAACCCCTAATGACTGCTTTGGGGTCCCTTTCGCACTGTACGAATGTACCCGACAACTGTATGTACGAATGTTCCCAAAGCGACCAAGAACAGTTTTTGTTATTTTTATTGAAATCTGTTAACAACATCGCATAACTAGTACACACACAGTAAAATAACACATCACCTTATGAAAAAACGGAACTACTATAAACTTTCAGCAAAAATTCAATACCGTTAACCGAAGTTGAAGTCACATGAAAAAAATACTTCTGTACTGAAAAAACACACAACGGCTTGTCCAAGCAAAGTTAATAATCGCACTGCTGCCTCAATTCACGTGCTAACTGCGTGCAAAAGCACGAGTCTTCCATGCAAGCGCGAACATGTCAACGTGTATAGTTTCCTTATTACAGCCACAGTACGAATGTGCCCCATGTACGAATGTACCCCACCTTCCCCTAAAGTTATCGGTAAGCGCTATTTGTTAATTTTTTAATAGCTGTTAGATACGATCATAGAGCTATATGTATAATAGAAATGGCGTGCAGTGACTCTTTTGAAGCCGGAGGTTTTCTCGCAAAGGGCCGGCGATATTCACTATGCTACTATCAGCATCTTACTCACATATATGTTACACCCCGGTATTGAAAAGAAAAAAAGCCCAACCTTTAAATACTAGGCTAATATTTGCATTTCACTGCCACCGGGCATGAAATGCTCCATACAAAAACAGTCGCTTAAACTTAAAAATGCTCCACAGTGCTTTATACAGAAACGGAGTGCTGCCATCTCCGTTATATATAGCTCCATAGATACGACTAGCTGCTAATCCCACAAAAGAGCTTTTACATACGTACAGTTGAGTGCAACGGGTACTGATAAGTCGGTACATTTTCGAACAGCAATTTACGTTGGACATGGATTAAATAATAAATTTGCCAAACAATTAATTGTTTCAGTACTAATGCAATGTTCTGCTTTTTTACAACACGCCCACCTATTATGGAGGTGCCAACGAACAAATCATTTAGTTCCTAATGATAACGTGGCCTCTCTTCTACCATACAGAGCCAGTGCAAATCTCATAATATGTAAATCGGCAGTTTATGCGCTTATCACCGAAGAATACGAAATGCAGCGAATTTTCCTGTTGATTTTATTTCAATTTGGAAATGTTTCAGCGACTAACTGATTCCGCTGGGAAAAACACGAACCAACGGTGATAACAACTTGTGTATGTACTTTTAAGTCTTGAACAAAGACAAGCCGGCCTTGGTAAGCAAACAATTGCAGCTTTGGCTGCCTCTTCCAGAGGATTTTCATGTTGACTCTGCTTTATACGAGTGTCTTTTTATTTTTGAACTATTTTCGTGTCACACAATCAATTTTAGTGACAGTTATAAATGTAATTCTTACCTGTGAAAAGATCATCAGGGAAATCATCCAAAGAAGAGTCATTTGAACAAGTTATGTTCACAGCAGCTTCACGTCCAATGAATACCTTTATGGGGTTTGTTGGTTCTTCCTGCTGCGAGGTTTCCAACTGTCGATCTGTAAGAGAGAGGTAAAATATTAATCAAAAAATTATATAATAGTATCGTATGCATTCGAATTCGAATATTTATTAAATATGTGTATAATTTATTAAATATGAATATAATTTATTAAATATGTATATAATTTATTTATATTATATACATATTTATAATTTATTAAATATGTATATAAGATAGATATGACTGCTAGAGTGTAAGTCTAACTTGCATCTCACTCATAGCATGGTCCCACTCAGGCCCGTGCGCACGGGGGGGGGGGGGGGTTGCCTGTTCAAACCCCCCCCCCCCCCCCCCATTGGCCTATTTGGAGGACCTTTTTTTTTTTTTTTTAGGTCATCACATTTAGTATGGGAGAGCATGATACCCCCCCCCCCCATCATACATTCCTGCGCACGGGCCTGGTCCCACTCATTATAATGTACCTACTCGCTTTTCAAGTACATTCATATTACTTTCAACATTATCCATTCTAAAAGAAATCTTATTCCATTATCGTTTTATTATATATCCACTCGTTTCTCAAATATGTAAATACCTTAATTGCATTAAGTGGGTCATCCCGTGTGCAAGCTCTTTTTTTACGCCATTTTTGGGAATTTGTTCTGGCGAACTTAATAATGATAGAACTGTGGAATTTTTAACATATATTTATGCACATGTTTAGCACACATAAGAATTAAATTTTCAGCCCCAAATTGTCGGTCATTGCTGAGGTATATGGCAACTTAGCCACCCATTTTCAAAAAACCTTGTTTTCAGTACACATGATTGCGGGCGTTCTTCTTATCTCAAAAAAAAAAACAAAAACCAAACGGCATTTTATTCTGTGAAGTTTGAACTAGTCTTGAAATTATGATTATCAAAAAATGTCGACAGTTAATTTTTGGCATTTTCTTGAACTTTTTGTCGTCAATTTTGGTGTATTTTTAAGACTTCGTCGACAAAAAAACGGCTTGATGAATCAAAATTATCCTAGTTTGGAGACTGTATACATTAGTACTGAATAAGTTTAGTACTAAACTTTAAACTTCATTCACTAAACTAGAATTCGTTGGATAGATTTTGAGATATCGTGTCTACCAATTTGAAAAACAAAGTTTTGAGAAAAGCGCGACTAAACTTTTCAGTATATTCAAAACAACATAGGAATTTAGAGTATATAACGGCCTGTAACTTCCGGACGGCTTCGAATATCGGAATATCACTCCGCCCACATATTCTACACTATGCTTGGATATAATGTATGCGTTTACCAGAATAAAATTTATATTAGGTGGGTTTTTTGAGCATTTGTTCAGATCAGAGTAGGATAAAAAAGTGACATTGAAAACAGCGAAAACAATTTATTTTTGCAAATTTTATGACTTTTTTTCAATAGATAGAAGGTCAGAATATAGATTTGGGACAGATTAGCTGCTCCAGTAAGTTCACTTTGGTAGGTGTTTCCGATAAATTCCTTAATCTAGCTTACTATCTGCGCTAAAGTAATAAAAAATCACTAAAACAGCAATGTAGTTGTTGTGTTCAATGTAAATTTTCGGTTCTACTCTGATATGGATAAATGCGCATGAAAAATACGCCTACTGAATAACAACAATACTGTTTCTTATAAGTTTTTTAATGACTTTTATTCGTAGATAGTGGACAAGATTAGATAATTTATCTGGAACAGCAACCCCAGTGAATTTACTGGCCTGCTTAGTTAACAACTATTTCTGTTCTTACTATCTAGAAAAGAAAATTAAGCCCTTTGCTGACAAAATAATTGGTGAATACTAGGGCGGATTTAGAGCTGGGTGATCGACCACGGACCGAATATCCTCAGGTTGGCAGGTGCTTGAAAAGTGGGAGTGGAAGTTAAACATTGGTGTGCACGAGGTATTTGCGGACTTGAAAGATGCATAACACAGTATTGACAGTCGCATACTCTATAAAATAATAATGGATTTTGGATTTCACCGAAACTGGTTCAGCTTACAAGAATGACCATGACCGATTCTCTATCACAAGTCAGAGTAGAAAATGATCTGACTTCAAACTTTAGAAGTGACAACGGGCTTAAACAAGTTTATGGCTTGCCACCAATGCCTGAAACTTCCCGTTGACACCAAGGGAACACTATGCTTCAAATCCACACAACTATTAGCATATGCCGACGACATATGTAAACATTATGGTGGGCCGAAAAAACAAAAATTTCAATTTTCGTGTCGCTATACTGCGGAAAATATGAGGTTCGTAGATACAGAAAACGTCGCGAAATCCCAGCGAAGTCAAACAATTTCTTCCGGTCGCGCAAAGGGGCCAAAGTTTAAAAAAATTTGAAAAAAATCATTATTTTTCATAATTTCTCTCTTTAATATACATTGTCACGGGATGATATTTCCAATATAAAATTTAAAAAAAAGCAAATATTTTGGAAAATCAGCCTTTTTTACATTTTACCAATATTGTAAGGAATGATTGCTATACCTCTACTCTGCAAGTATACAATTCAATGTAAAATTTAAAAAAAAAAAATTAAGAAAAATAATGATTTTTTTCAAATTTTTTCAAACTTTGGACCCTTTGCGCAACCGGAAGAAATTGTTTGATTTCGCTGGAATTTCGCGACGTTTTTTGTATCTACCCCTGTAGAAAAAGTTGTAAGGCCTGATTTAAATAATAGCAAAATTAGGCCTGATTTCGGCTCACTGATAGGCGAAAACGCAAGGTATGACGCTCGCTCGAAGTATATGATATGAATCATAGCACCCCTGTATGAAAAGTCGTAAGGCCTGATTAAATAATAGCAAAATCAGGCCTGATTTCGGCCCACCGATAGGCGAAAACGCAAGGTATGATTATTCACCATATGCATATGATATGAATCATATCATTATGTAGGAAATGTTTTAAAATTTGATTTTTTTCACAAGTGAAAATGAAAGGGGTTCTGTGGCGCAGTAGTTACGCGCATCAATCCAAAAACATTCAACACCGGGTTCGATTCCTACAAACAGCCATGAGTTTTATTAAGTCAGTAAGTGAGAAATAATATTTGAATTAGAAAAATATTGTCTTAGAAGAGTTCTCCACCTCCTCCTAGGTAACAAAAAAGAATTCATGGTAGAATTTAACTAACAAAAATAACTCAATATTTTGCATATTACTAGTATGGTATGAGTCAGACCTAAATGTGAGGCCTGATTTTTCATACTGGTTGGGGGTGCATATCGTGAATAAAATCATGGAACGGTCAGGTATAAATCATAGCTGTGATGGCATTACAAATAATACCTGAATCAGATCTGAATCATGCCTTTTTTTCCTACAGGGACGAACCCCATATTTTCCACAGTATAGCGACACGAAAATCTAAAATTTTGTTTTTTTGGCCCACCCTAGTAAACATGTTTACAAGATCCCTGAAGAGTGCTAAAAAATTATTATTTGTTAGCCTTGCTGAGCATGTTTGTGCAAACGGCGAACAATGCCATTCACGAGCGAATTGGCTTGCACAAACCCATGTTTGCGCCAACATGCTCGCCTGTATATAGGCATGCACATACACTATCATTTTTGCATGTCATGCATGCATGAATATTTGAATTTTTCTTGAAAATCCGTCGTTTATGGGGCTACATGATGGCATTTCATGCGGCATGATGAAAATCAAAAAATTTTAATTTTTGTGGGCGGAGCCAACGGTCATGACATCATGCATGATGGTCTATGGCGATCGTCATTCTAATTTTACATTTTTCGAATGCGGATGACGGCTCATTGAAGGCGATTTGATTGTTGTTCCGTATCCTGACGTTAAAGGAATAACTTATTACCAGTTGCGTTGAATGAATTTTCATAGGGCTAGCGGACTGATATGATCGCTAAATTACGCACAATTTTTAGAATTGTTCCTGGCAATTAAGCAATCGAAATTTTAGTTTTGAATGAAACCTACATATGTAGGTACGTTTTTATGGTTACAGAATTCTTTGATTTTCATGATCGTATTTTTGCACTAACGCTACGAAGGTTTACTTGTCATAAAACCTCGCCATGTCGGTACCTAGTCAGGTACGGGTAGATTGAGTCAGACAAGAAATCCTTTGATGTCCGACTTATAGTATTTGTTGTGACCTTACTTTTTATTACCCAAATTCGTTTTATTACCTATATCCTTGTATTATTCAAATGAAATATTAAATATAATATTTAAACTTTAATCCGATTTTGAACAAATCTCTTTATCAGCAGGCTAGAAAGATATAAGGACAGTCGTAAAACTCGGCTCATTGAAGGCAGAAAAAGATGTTCTTTGATTTTTGTTCCGTATCCTAACGGAACACAAATATCTTATTGCCATGTGCGTTGCGTGAATCTTCATAGGGCTAAATTACTCACAATTTCTGGTTTTCTTCTAGGAATTTAGTAATCAAATTTTATTATTGAAGGTTCGCGCCTTGCTTATAACTTGCCATAAAACCCCGCCATGTCGGCACCTAGTCAGGCACGGGTGGATCGACGCAGACAAAAAATCGGCCAACCGTTTGGGCGCAACTTTATTAGAATGAAGTGTTTTGAAGCGATGTTGGTTACTATGCAACTGACAACCTAAAAAATACCGTTCATTATAGCTTCCTAGTTTAGAAATATATAGGAATTCGTGAATATGTCCACAACCGCATTATAATTAGAGATGGGAAAAACGGGTTACTGATGTGACCCGGTCTAACTGACCCGGGTCACCAAATTGACCCGTTCATAAAGACCCGTTCAAATTGAACGATGTCTCTTTTTTACTACAATACTTGGATCTTGATCAAACCAGCCATGAAAATATGTAATTGGTTGATATTTCAAAGGATGACAAGGAAATAAATATTTCGTTGTTTCTCTCTCTCTCTTTCTTGGTCTGGGCGCAACTTTATTATTTTTCCAACAGAAGTTCGGAACGCGTTCAATTCTAATGCCTCAAGTACACACGCGCCTTCACTCGCATTGACCGATGCGCGTTAGCGCGAGGCGCATGTGTACAGGTCCCATTCGTGTTAGCTCGCGCATTAAATTCTCTCAATTTTCTCAATTTTACTCTCAATTGAGATAATTTCATGCGCGAGCTAACGCGAATGGGCCCTGTACACACGCGCTTCGCGCTAACGCGTATCGGTCAATGCGAGTGAAGGCGCGTGTGTACTTGAGGCATAAGATTCGGTTACTATGTGACTGAAAAACTAACAAAAAGTTCGGAAGCGGTTAGAGTAGGGCGTAATATATGAACACTATGATTGGGTCATACTCCGGGATGCGGTCTAGGGGTTGAAAAAAAAAAACTTAAAAATAAGTGATATTCGATATCTGATCAGACCTGAGAGATATGGATGAATTTATGAAAAAGTATACAATAACTTTACACCCCCTTAGGGGTCAATTTTTAAAAAAATCTTGAAAACACTTTCTAGGTATTCATATGAAAAATCCGGAGAATAAGAGTGAATTCAATATGTCAGAAGACCTAATAGGTATGACGAAAGTCGTGAAAATTTATGCATTCTATTTTGACTGAACATTTTTTTTGCCCACACTTCCGAACGCCAATAGATATTCGAATTTTTTTTAATCCAAATTACTTTTCTAGTTGATATACATATACACACACCGAGTTTCAGCTTTCAAGCATAAGACGCGTTCGTTCCATAGTTAAGAAAAACACCCCCCCCCCCCCCGTACCATACTACCCCTATAAAAAATTATATTTTTCCAACATGCCACTACTAAAGCTCTATCTAAATACCAAGTTTCAGCTTTTTATCATTATAGGTTCTTAAGATATAAACATCGGAACCTTTTCCTTTTCACCCTCCCCCACTCTCACCCTTTACACCCACATCCCCGAAAAAAATTTCTCTGCTAGGGTTCTATTGGACCTACGTCTGGCAAAAATTTGTGCATCTATCTTATACTGTTCTTGAGATACTAAACGTGATTTTTTTGAAAATTTCTTATCCCCCCCCCACTTCCATGTTCCACTGTTCCCTTAAAAAATTTTACTTTGATCAACCTTGACTTGTCGACCTTTCTACTCACACCGAATTTCATTTTTATAGACCAATTGGTTCGTGAGATACCGTAATCTAAAGTTTTCCACCCCCACCCCCGTACGCCACAACCCCCACTCAAAAATTGCTTTTCAATCCTTTCTCCTAGGATAGGTACAGATATATATTAAGTTTGAATTTCGTGCCATCAACGGTTTAGGAGATATGGATCTAGAATGTGTCGATCGCTGCATTTTTACGTTTCGGACGAATTATTTTTCCCCCACTCCCACACCCCTTATCAAAATTTTTTTTTGTAAATCTGTTCACTATCGAAGTTTTAAATAAATTCCAAGTTTCAGCCTCCTAGCGACGATGGAGGATGGACAATGGATGATGGACGATGGATGATGGACGCTGGAGGATAGAGGATGAATGATGGATGATGTTTGATGGAGGATGGAGGAAGGAGGATGGGCGATGGAGGATAAGGGATGGAGGATGGATGATGGAGGATGGTGGATAGAGGATAGAGAATATAAAAAAGTTAAAAAAATTTCAAAAATTCTAAAAAATTCTAAAAAAATTCTAACAAATACCAAAAAATTCTAAAAAATTCTAAAAAAAATTCTAAAAAATTCCAAAAAATTCTAAGAAATTCTAAAAAAATTCTAAGAAATTCTAAAAAACTAGAAAAAAAAAACGAAAAAGTTGAAGTCGAAGTCGAAGTCGGACTTCAAAGTCAGACCTCCAAAATTTCTTTTTGAAAATAAGCTCTTGTAGTCACAACCAACGCCGAAGTCGAAGTCAATGTCGAAGTCAATGTCGAAGTCGAAGTCGAAGTCGAAGTCGAAGTCGAAGTCGAAGTCGGAGTTGCTCTGAAAGCTGAATGATAAAATATGATAAAAATGATAGAAAATGGTAAAAAATGAAAAAAAAATCTTTGAAAAGAGCGAAATCCGGTGTGAACGAGAGTTATATTTCAAGGATTGTACCAGATATGAGCTAAGAATTCTTCAGTTAGGCCTAGTAGACATGTAGCAGGAAATAAAATTTTGGGGGTGCTAGTAATAGAGTGCAGGTGAAAGCGGGTGGAACATAAAGGTTCAGATTTTTATTTCTGGAAAACCGCGAAGCATAGAAAGCTAAAATCGACAATATAAGACTATAGAGACATCCAAGAAAAATAAAGTTGCGACTGATAACTTAAAGGATAACTAGGAGGCATAGTAACCTACACTACACCGCAAACCTGCGTCACATTCAAGCTTGGAATTTAGTATTTACTCAGATGTTTTGCGTTTTGTTGACGTTCTGACATTTGACGTTTCGTTATCGCAGGTCGTGTCGTATTCTTGGCTCGTACGTTCAAATTTTAAGATTGAACGATCGTTCGGTAAAATTGAGATCCGGGTCAATCCGTTCAGTTTAGTGACCCGTTCATTTTGAACGGGTCTTGACTGATATCGAAAAATTTAGAAGAATATTTTCAGGCGCATTTATGTAGAACCCGTAAAAGTAAAATAGCTCGATATATTTATCTAAAAGTTTTAAAGAAGTTCGTGAAAATACATATATTTTTCTTACTCAATCTCTGAACATAAACAAAATCTAAACTTTTTTTGGTTTAATTACTCTCGCATTAGCCGCTTCTGAGATATGAAAAACCACCCCTCACCGCCGTATCATGCTACCCCTATTGAACTCTATAATAATCCTAAATTGTTAGCCTTCTATTCATTACGGTTTTCGAGAAATAAAAATCAGAATATTTTCCTTTCTACCCCCTTTCACCATCACCCCCAAAAATGCCTCCTCACCTCAACTCCTGTAAAGTTTTCAAGATCATATCTAATACGGAGTCAGTGATATAAAAAAAAACTTTTTTTTTTTTAAAATTGCTGTCTCAAACACTATCGCGCTCACCCTCTCGTCCCCTCAAAAATTGTACTTTCAGTAGACTCGTCTTGTGATCCTATATACAGAAACTAAATTTTCTCTTCCTGGTTTAATTGGTTCGGAAGATATTGTAATCTAAAGTATTGCACCCCCCACAACCTCACACTCCCCCACCAACCTTAAAAATGTTAGCCTAGTCTAATCTTGAAGTATACCTGACGAAAAGAACAGAGTTTCAAACTTTTGACATAAATTGTTCAAGAGATATGGATTTTAGAATGTTTGAATCCCGGCTTTAATGCGTTTTAGACTCATTGTTTTCCCCCCATTTATACACCCCTCAACCCTTATTAACCATTTAATTTTTGCAAATGAGTCCACTATCATAGTACCTACTACATGAGTTCCAAGTTTCAACCTGATAGCGTAAGTGGTTCTTAAGATCTAGAAGCCAAAATATTTCATCTTATACCCTTCCCTCTCCTCCCTTCTCATACTTCCACACCTCCCAAAGGTACCAGTTGTTGGGGTTCATCCAATCTACCAACCATAAAAATTTCATGTCAATATCTCAAGGGGTTTGAAAACTACGCGCATTCAAAGGATTTTGCGTACGGCGTATGGGTAATCGTCCAAAATTCTGTCGATTAGGAGAGCACATGCCACTATTACGTCGACCATTTCACTTTGAGTTTTGAAGCGAGACTGGTTGGTATGAACGTGTATGGCAAATCAAAATTCATGCATGACATGCATGCATGACATGCAAGAATGGTAGTGTATGGTGGCCTTTAAGGAAGTTGGACTACGCATTTACGAAAACAAAACAAAAATCATGACACAAATTAGGAAAATACGCAAATCAGACAAAACATTACATAAGACTTAAACCTAGAAAACGTAGACAACTTTGTATATCTCGGGATGGAAGGGATGGAAGCGAACCCATCGAAATTAAAAGAAGAGTAATGATGGCAAATAAAACGTATTATTCGGTACTCCCATAGAGCTATAACTAACGGAGATCGCAAAGCGCTGTTTCTGTATAAAGCACTTTGAAGCATTTTGATGCAAAATTGAACATTTTTGTATGGAGCGTTTCATGCCCGGTGGCAGTGAAATGCAAATATTAGCGAAGTATTTAAAGGTTGGGCTTTTTTTCTTTTCAATACCGGAGTATAACATACATGTGAGTAAGATCCTGATACTGGCATAGTAAATATCGCCGGTCCTTTGCGAGAAAACCTCCGGCTTCAAAAAAGTCGCTGCACGCTATCTCCATTATACATATAGCTCTATGGGTACTCCCAACAATTAAAAACAAAAATGTACTGGAAAGCAAAGCTTAATTTATATAAAACAATAACAAGAAATGAGTATGCTATGGCAGCGAAACTCAGAAGTCCGAAAAATTAGTTAACGTTTTTGAGAGAAAAGTCCTCAGAAGAGCCCTCTGACCTGTGAGGTAAGACTCGATCTGTAGAATTAGATACAATAGAGAATTGTATGCCATATTTTATAATCCGGAAGAATACATTCTCATGTGGAGCGGATGGATGGAGGAACAATCACCAAACGCACACTAAAGGGAAAAGTTTATGGCAAATACCAGTTGCAAAACCACGAAAGTAAATAACTGTAAGATTCACAAACTGGGGAACGCGAAGCGAGGCGGCACATACTGGAGGCCAAGTTCCGATTTGGACTGTAGTGCCATCGCAAGAGTATCTACGGGAAAATGTGAAAAATATCTATAAATTTTATATCCTACTCTGCTCTAGATAAATGCGCATAATAATATTGTGAGGAGACTGGTTTGTCGAATCGCTTGTACCGAATGTCCATAGTGACATACTCTCTGTGGCACATAGCTATGTCCTGTGGGAACCTTATGTCATCGGTATCCATATCATCATCCTTTGGCCATAATATGTTGTTTATCATCGATCGTTTAACATTTATGGCAATAACAGTTTCGTTTTGGTAGAAGTATGTACCGATGATTTCGTCAGACCAGTATTTGCATCAAACAGAGATTTTAACGGGAAGCATTTGGTGCTCGGCGTGCAAATCGGAGTAATAATCACGGATGAGTGTGTGCCTGACCACTTCACCTCCTAGTGTTCCGTTCGTCTTGTAATGAAGTAACTCTAGTATTACTTCAAGGCCTAGGCCCGATTTGGGCGGTTGCGCCAGTGATTCTTATTATTATTTGGTGCTGGTGTATCTCACGTGGATTAGTATCGTCCCAAATTCGACAATTTTGGTTGTTCACACCACCATTCATCAAGAAATGGATCTCGTCGTTAAAAATCACGCATGTGCGGACCGTTTTTCAAACAGAGCTACCCAACAAGTTTTGAACATTCCTAATGCAACAACCAAATATTGACCACGTACTCGACTATGACCCAAAAACAAAATCGATCTTGCACGGCTGGCAGTGGTCTAAAATCTTCTGTTGCACCCCGATGCTAACCGCTTCTCAGACTTTGACTAGAATAATAATAAGGTTTCTCACATACTGTTGACACTTTTCTTTACGAGGAATTACTTACGTTATTGAGCGGAAACGTCAATAGTATAGTAATACTTTACCAATTAAATCGAACTACTTACAAAACACAATCTTCAGGATTATTTTTCACGCTATATCACTCGATTAGTGTGGTACAGGCTCACATACTCGTATCAACTCGTTTGCTAAGTTACCAGTACCATGGTGATTTGAAATTCGCATACTCGATATCTCGATGAATAAAATTTAAACGTAAACAGATAATTTGCTTGTACCTAGAGCAAATAAACGACACAATTATTCTGAAAATAATTTGCAGTACAATGGTCGTTTCCCAATTCCCTTGCTTCGTCTACGTCTAGTTATAGATAACAGTTATGACGTCAGACGTAGCAAAGCTGTGTCTAAATTCATTTCGGTTCGTTTCGTGTTCTGTCAATCTAAGCAAACGTAAAAAAATTCAAATTTTTTTATAGATTTTAATTAATTTTTGATTTTTGAAGTGTCAAATAAGCATCAGCTGATCCATTTTGACAGTTTAGCCCAGCCTTTTCTAAACTGTTATAATAGAAATGCCATGCTGTGACGTCAACAAAGATGTAGACGTAGACGAAGCAAGGTATTGGGAAACGACCAATGTACCCAAAAACTCTGGATCGTAGAATCGCAACTGAAAGTTAACAAACTGCAATCGACATTTACATCGAGTATGCCGTTTTTGTCATTTTAGCCTGCTTAGCTAACAGAATTGTATCGAGCATGTACCCCTATATTCCGTACATGGGCGACAAAATAATGGACCTGAACTGGACCTTCATCGAGGAGCTAATCCACAACTAACACCGAAAAGTGCACGGCAGCAAGGATCCGACTTCAGTGAATTATCCGAACCGATTTGATGCCAGAAAGGATGCAGATGGTCGTGAACCACGAAGCGAAAATCCCGATAAACACCACCTTCATATGCATTGGACATGTGCGATGAAAGCGAATGTCTAGGCAATAGTGGAAACAGTACATTCGTATTCAATGAGAATCCCTTTGATGTGCGTCCAAATACCGCTAACGACGCAAATCTACCCGATTCTCCACTTGAGACGAGTTCTAACGCGCGAATGTGCCGTTTCCTCATACACATACACGCTAGCTAGCGACATCCAATGCATATAAGGGCAATAGTAGAAACGCGGCATTAGCATTCGAGCATTGTCCTTCCCCCACATTCTTCAAACAATATCAAGAATATCTTGCAAAGGATCAGTTGTGGTCATACGGGGGGCCATGGCCCCCTCTAACAGGTTCGTCACCCATGATTACCTAATCACGTCTGCTTTAAAGAAAACTATATGAGACTATTAAATTAATAGATACACTTAATAAAGTATAATGCCATTAAGGCCCGTTCCTACGATCGTCAGTAACGTTCTAACTGAAACTTTAACTGACAGATGCTCATACGAAACTTACAGTCAAAGTTCTGGTTAAATTTTAACTGAAGGTCGTAATAACGGCCCTTAATCTCTCTTATGCATTTCTTAAATCTTCTTTTGTCTTTTGTCTCCTAATTGAAAAGAAGACTGTGATAATTAAAAATATTTCAATCGGAAATTAATAAAATTTTGAATATAAATATATAATCAATATGGGTTATGTTAAGGATTTAGTTTTTAGGTACTGCTTGAAACTAATTTTGTAAAATTTGGATTTGGATTACGCTTGGACAATTTTCATTATGAGTTCTAATAATTTTCCTATATTTGGATGAATTTGAAACCTACTCAGGTGAAAAGGGTAGTTCAAATCCTAATTAAAGCTAAACACTCAATTTAAAAATTCTTAATTTTTCCATAACACCCATCGTAATGGCTCGAACTAGTGTATAAAAACACGATTTCAGTTTCATCTCGATAATATAAATATGGGTAATACGTGCCTCAAGAACCTTAAAGAAACCAAAATTATATAAGTGTAAGATTTCGTAAGCTCCCAAGATATCGACATAGAGCCTATATACATATGTAGTCTCATTCTGTGGATGACATAACTCTAAATATATAGGTGTTTAGTGTTCTATCGAAACTTAAATTCAGAAATTAAAGTTTTTCTAAAAAAATGAATTTTTGAGCATAACTTTGTAACGGTAAACGATACGAAGCTAGTGACATCAGTAGATGCTCAGTGTTATGAGAAAAAGAAAAAAGTTCTTCAGCAAGGTCGAAAATGATGATTTTAAACATTTAATCACTAATCCATAATATGTCGTTATGTTGTACTTAGAGAAGGATTTTCTGAACCGTTTTCTGATATTGAGCATTACAAAACATATATTTTTGTCCACGATACTAGCTTCGTATTATTAACCATTGTCAAAATACAGTCGAAACCGATGGAATATGAAAAACTCCACTTTCTCAATACGACCATTAGATGGTATTTCCAATGGTATACTCGTATAACCCATATACGAGTATTTTAAATTACAATCATCCCCAGACTAATATTATTTGGCCGTTTTGTCAATACATCAGGACTTATTTCTCGGAATTTCAAATTTTTATTTTTATTTTTATTTTTTCTGAGGGAGTATATATATTTTTTATACTAACTAGAACCATAATAAGAGGTACTGCGAAAAGAATGTCTTGACAAAAATTTTTTCAATACAAATAATAGTCACTAAACAGCTCTAAAACTATCACAACTAGGTATACCTGTATAAAATATTACAAAATTTCAAATTGCATGATAATGCAAGCTTTCGACTCTTGTTCATTCCATTTAAATTTCCTCCTTTTCAAAATTTAACTCTTACAAAATAAATTAGAAACTTTACCATCATAGTCGTTGTAAAACAAATGTTTTTAGAGCGAGGTAAACGCTTTTCGAGATTTCAAAATCTACTTGATAAAATTGTGCGTTTAATATAAGATACTGCTTATGAAGTCATATAATTGAAAATGGTTTTAGAGAATTTCCGACTTTTTAAAATTTTTAAATTACTGCACCAATTTTCCATACAGTAGCTAATGAACTTCAATGCCCTCCCCCATTCGAAGAGCAATATGACCGCACCTGCTTCTGGCAATTTGGAAATGACATTTATACAAAGACCAAAAATAACCAAAATGATCAAACAGAAAAAACCAAATGGTAAAACAGAAATAATCAGATTGATAGTAAAACCAAATTTATAACGAAGAAGTTAAAAAAAAACAAATTAGAAAAAAATAGCCAAAATGGTAAAAATAAAAAACAAAATTAGGTCAAACAGAAAAAACCAGATTCAAAATGGATTTCTATTTTATTCTGAACTTGTATTCTATTCTAAATTTGTATTCTATTCAAAATTTGAATTCTATTCTAAAACCAAATTAGAAAAAAATAACTAAAATGATAAAACAGAAATAACCAAATTGAAAAATTAACCAAAATGGTAAAAAACCAAATTAGAAAAATATAACCAAAATGGTAAAACATATCCAGTCTATGAACAACACGAAAACGAATTTGAAAAATAAATCTGAAATTTAAAATAAAACTTGAAATATTTGAGTTTCAAGCATGGATGTATTAGTAAAACTGGATCGGCTGTATTGTGTAAAGTTTCTATATGGGGACTAAAGCGTTAAGAGAAAAACAAAACATCAATGTACTGACATTTGTGCTCTTATGTCAAATTAATTTTTGACTTATGAAAATCACAATAATAAAAAAGATATTTTCTGCATTTAAACGGTAAGTAAATAATCAGTTTTTGATTAAAATTAACGTGGAGTGAACAGAAAAACTTTTTTCAGTCACATTTTTATTGAGAACCATTCAGAAAAAAGAAGAAAAACTGAAATGAAGTGCGAAGTGAACGTGAGAGTCGTTTTTCAAGTAAGTACACTACATAAACTACAATTTAGTGAGTTTCGGAATATATTAATAGCCTAATATCTTGAATTAGTGCTGATTTAAGCGAAAGTTTAATAGTTTTATTTAAAATTTTTTCTTATGCTTTAATGACAATCATTTCTGACAGTTGTTTTCACCACAGCGCCTGAGCATTAAAAAAAACTCAAAACAAAACTTGACAACTGAATCATCGAACGAGGACAATAGCTCGGAATTTTCCAAGCTAGTGAAAATACAACAACTATTATTGATAGTGAAAATACAACAACTATAGGGCGAGCAATACCAGCAATCTGTGAAAACATGGCCAAATTGACAAAATATTGCCGCAACTAGCATGATATTGCCCGGTTGTCCTCCATTAATTGCTCCACTAGTTTTGGCAATAATCGCCGGGCAAATTAACTGCTTGAAAAATTGCTCGTGTACAAGCTCCTTTAAAAACTTACAATCATACAATAGGTTCAAATTTTTAATATCATGCAATCAGCTGATAAATTGAACGATTTTAAAGAAATGCCTTCAGAGCTATGTTAATGCTCTTAAATATTCTGAAATTCGGTGGCCGAAATCTTAAGATTTAGATTCGAAAATGAAAAGTTGATATTTTTAAGCAGTACCAACCAAAGCGACCATAGCATTTGCACATTTTCCATCCACGCTGCATTAATGGCTCCTGCACCTCCTGCACCTATACAGTAACTACTAAGCTTCAATGGCCACTGCAAAGGATAGTGCAGACAAAAAGAACACACCTAATGTTTCCAAAAAAACACGATACGAAAAACATACAGTTACTTCAATCACATATGCGAATTTCAATTTGAAAGGTAACATAAATATACGCTGGGTCTAATATACTGCCTTCCCTCATGAAACCGATAAATTTTCATGTTTCGAAAATGAAGGGAAATATTCGGAATTTTCGCAATTCGTATGATACTTCCTTCAGGTGTCCCCCGAATCTAGCTGTACTCAAAATAGGAATTACATATAGGTATTAGTATAAGATAAATTTTCTAAATCAATAGGCATGGCTTTTAATCCCTAATTAAGTACCACTTGATCATTGATTTTGATTAGGACTTAAAATTTTTTTATCCGATAACAAAACATGTACACCTACGTACAAATCATTTGAAATCAAGTACTCACTATAAACTATGTAGGTAAATATTAAGCTTTAAGCACAGTGTTGTTTGCCTTTTATCCAATTCACGTGAATAGTAAATACATAATGAACAAATTGCTAACTTTTACTGAACATATCACGTTATATTCTGTTTGAAATAAAATAAGTCCTGCAAGAAGTAGTTATGTGAAATTGTTTATATGTACGTAAATCAAGTGAAACAAAGATAAGCGTTCCGACAATAGGTTAATTGTTGGTTAATTGAGCATTTTTTTCTCGATAAAATATGTTTATATATTTGCCGTCTACTTTGCATTGTTTATTTATAGTGTTTTTATATAGTACACACCTGTCATTAGCCAATGCCACTTAAATTCGCTTAATTAATCCAATGAGATGTAAAAAAATGCTCGCGTGCGTAAATACCTCTTATAAAGCTGATTTCATTGTACTCCTTCGGACACTATTTGATTTAAATGATTTGTGATTTATGACCATCATATCAAAGTTTCCTCTGATATTCTATCCGACAAAGTGGTTTGTTATCAGAGAATTTTATTTATACCATTTGATGCTTAAATATATATGTTCTAATTTAATTGATAAGCCGTTTAATGAGTTGTAGGCGCAAAGTTGGCTAATAATAGGATTTCTAATATTTAGTATGGTAAGATTTGCGTGTACGTGATATCTTCAAACAAGAACAATAAGAATGTGCCAGCATTCTTAAAAGTTGTGCACTTGAATAACCGAATGTATATATACTATACACCGCTCTTTAAAGTTCATAGACATGGTGGAAGTATGGTGAGTTATCACTACAATCAAATTGGGTACATGACATAAAAAAATGGTGTAATTGCTTAATACTAAAGGTATTTTAAGTATTACCTGGTTTATGGGCGAAACAAATTTACAACGAATTGTGGGTAATCCCATTTAATTTTGTAACAACCAATGTAATCCACCTTTCACATTCCGAATTTAATTTGTAATAGGGAGAAACAGTGTGATAATCCAAAATCTCGTTGGTTAGGTTTCTCCAATATATTACATTGGTATGCGATAATCAGCTTCACTGGCATTGTTAATTTTTTGAAACAACATATCGGTATACATACATAGGTATACATATAACATAACTGGTAGTGGGACACTAAGAAGAGTAGGGAAAATTGGTATTACTAAACAGTGTAGAAACATGTTTCGAGTGGGACTCAAACTTGTTTTATGGGATGATTGCCTGTACTTAATGAACTCCGTTTGCTTTTTCGTCACACGCTTCTGAAAAGTATTATAATGTTCAGTAGCACACCAATGACCCGAAATGATCAAGATATGGAAGAAGCGGAAGAATTATGCTTCCCTGGAAGTATTATTTACATAAGTATAAAGGAAGGCCTCCTACAACGCGGTACTTTTCCAACGCGGTTTCGCTACAACGCGGTTCAGGTAATGCGTAAATTTTTCTACAACGCGGTACTTCTATAGCGCGGTTTCACTACAATGCGGTTAAGATAATTTGCAAGTCTTCCTTCAACGCTTTTTTGTGACTCTTGAAAATCTGCCAACCGCGCCTGTTCAGCTACCCTATCAGGGATAGCTGATGTTGCTAGACATTTAAATCTTAATAAATCGCCAATACAAACTATTAAGCAAGCTGAAGACAACATTAGAGGTTCCGTCTTATCTGCATCGTCTCAACTTGCCAAAATTACTGAGAATGATTCTTTTACGGAGAGAGCTAACATTTTAAAAGCAATCTTTAACAATGCTTATATTAATAAAAAAAATTAATGCCGCATTTCCACATGCGCCTTCATGTCTATTGGACGAAGCACATTAGAGCGCATGCGCATGTGGAAAGGGCACATTCGTATCAGTGCGCGCATGAAATCGAGATGCGAGTACATTTGTCTCGATGACACTGTTTGAACGCGTTTCTTACAGCACAAATGTGCCGTTTCCACGTGCGCCTTCATGTGCATTAGATGAAGACACTACCCAGCGCGAAAAGACTTCTAAAGAATGCATTTCGAAAACATTCCTATTTAATGGATGGAAGAATTACCATACTTTTCATACTAAGTTTTTTCTGTAAAGTTGAAGGGATGATTCTCTAAACATTTTTCAGAATGCGAAAAAGACATATTGCAACAATCTTACATATACTACAATATTACATACATCACATTATGCATTACTTATATTGCCGCTGGGACTGAGCTGAACACTTGGTAGCCCCCAGCACTGCCAAAAACATTTGCATTGAACATTTGCTTCGATATCGGTTTTTGACGCGTATCAAAGGGATGTGCGTACCATTTCCACATGCGCCTAGACATTCGCGCTCAAGGCACATGAAGGCCCATGTGGAAATGCGGCATAGTATGGAAACAAAAAAAGAAATTCATCTTTATGAACCGAACTTCGGTTTTTATACATATTTTCATATCTCCTACAATTTGATTTCCTAAAACGCCGCATTTTCTAGGAACGCATCCTAATGGATGTGGACGCTCGCACCAACAAAGCTCGCCTTCGGTATTTTCCCACATCATTGGAGAATCTATTGTATCATTCTTCACACAAAACTTGGAAAAGTGCAAGCAAATCTTGCGTCAAATCGGTGTTACAAAATGGAGACTGACCGAGGAACTTAGGTAAAAAAAAATTGGAAACTTTTCCTTCGACGTATTTCGAGGACATTCTGACCTGACTATATCTCCAACGACGATCTTTAAGAAAACTGTCAAACCAAGGTAGGGAAAGCAGTGATGTATCAGAACTTTCAATAGAAAGTGATTGTCGGGTTCACCCCCAAGCACTTGCTTATGTTCTTTTACTGGGCACAACTCACATGGACACGGCGTCTTTATCTGTGTTGCTGTGTACATGAGAGCTTCCCATACGATTTTTAGTGTGTTCAGATGTGTACATATGCGTGAAAAGCTCGGATGAGTTTTTCAAGTCAGTCAGAGTTTGAGAATCGCAGAATGAAAAAGGGTACATTTCCAAATATTCCCGCCAGAGACACTGTGGTACTTGCTGGATCAGCTGACTCGAATGTCAGTATGTCATAACTCGAACAGTTCGCAACTAGTCTTAAGTTACAAAGTGATCGTTTCTTAGTGAATTGTTTCTGTTTTGTATGCGTTTTATCGTTGATTGGCGGCCACGAAAGTCTCGCGTGAAGAAGGGAAAAAAACGGAGTAAGGCGAGAGCGAAGAAAAGTACAGCGGCCGGCTTCTGTCAAACGAACACGTCCGAATTGAAATTGAAAGTTGAGGTGGAGGTTGATATGGAAGGCGCTCCGCTACTATCACATCACGGCTCGCCAACGCCTCCGCCTTTGGCATGGGAACTCAATTGATATGTGCCACGGCGGGTATATTTTGAATGGAGCAGACGTCGAAAAATGATGTCGATTTTGCACAGTTGCATGCCGTACAGCGGTATTTTCGATCGGATTTATATATATTATATATATATTTATACCCGCCGTGGCACATATCAAAACAAAAAAAAAAACAAATCAAAATCCGATCGAAAATACAAATAATCATAATTTAATATCATTTTATTCCGATTTTATGTGAAAAAAACCGTTTTCTGCAGAGACATATCCTCAGATTTTCACGTGACGCATGTGAGACTACCATCCACTCAGTAAAATTAACAGAATCGAAATTCCGTTAAAATTGACTGGGCACGGCATGCAGACGTGAAAAATCCGACTCATTTTTCGACGTCTGCTCCATACAAAATATACCCGCCGTGGCACATATCAAAACGAGAGAGCATTAAAGTGCTTGTGGATGGGCGGGTGCTTATTGAAAAAAACATTCGAATCCGGGCCAACATCCGAATCCGGTCCTCCATCCAAGTACTGCGCTGCTTTCTTAGCTGCTTCACTTAGCTCTTTGATAATCAGCCGGAAAACGCGCCGTTCACTACTTTTCCACAGTACGTTCACATCGAGCGATAGCTGCCAAGCGCTGAAAACGCAAAAGATGTCTCAAATCGTCTATCAGTCGGAGAAAAATTTCTGGATGGTCATGGCAAGCTTGGGAAAGGGTGTCCTTTCGTTTTAATTCTCCTTTTTGATCGTCCGCAGACGCTGAATGTGCTCTGCGAAACTAAAGTGCGCGAAGGAACCGAACAATTGGAGTATCATGGCAGTGATATCCACGGCACAATTTACAGAGATTTACACTCAATTTACGAGTATCTGACCGGTAAGCTGTTTCAATTTCAAAAGGCCAAAGAAACTGAACTGCAGAGTGGTTCCATGACGCGAAGCTATTCCATGGACGGTGGTCCGCTTTACGGCGGTTTCATTACTGGCCCGGAGTCACATGAAAATTCAACCAAGGCTCCGAAGGTTTTCATATACAACGGAATGGAGATGCGGTCTTATGTTATGGTAGTTTATAGGGCGTTGACTGCATCCATCTGCTTACGGTAAGTTCATTGACATTTTGTATCCTACTGGACTTGATTTCGATTCCACTGTAGGTGAGAGCCAGTCGACAGAGGACTTTTATGGCGAACTGCACTCCTTCATGGGTCCGCAATTATGGAGTATCGCCTCGAAAATTGGCGAATCTTTTACGGAATCGCTGACGACGAAAAATGGTGCTTTTACACGAGCGAATAAAATTGCTCAATTTGCAGCAATTCCAGAAAATTTTGAAGTCACGAAAACATACAACAACATTCAGCAATTGAAGATATGGAGCAATTCGTTGTTAACTTTTGACCAACTGTGACTAGCGATATGGAGCAATACTACGCAATTTGGCAATGACACACACGGACAACTCAGTATATTATACAACAAAAAGAAGTGATATAGATGATAGCGGAAATTGGGCAACAAGGGTCGACGCAACGGTCTAATACGGATGCATCGCGGGACGCGCGTATGGTGCAGGCAGGAGGGAGGAGGAACGACGAGGAAACAGGGACTTCTTGTTCGGCGTTACACGTGAACGGACGCACATTATATTTGAACCTGTGTAATAAATAAACCTTAAGAACGATTTGAATATCTTTTTCTCTATCATCAGAAGTGGTTTTTTACCTATACGCCCGCGTGTGAGCCTATGTGAAGAAAAAAAAGAATTTTTTTTTCCAAAACATTCGAAAAGGTGTAAAACAGAAATTGTGTAGCAAAAATAAACTGTGACTGATAGTGACTATTTTGTATAATTCGGAATATTTGGGAGAAAAACTGTGACTGATAGTGACTATTTTGTATAATTCTGAATATTTGTGAGAAAAACTGTGACTGATAGTGACCATTTTGTCTACCGTGTGCCTGCCTCCAATCAAAAAATGTCACAAGATCGAGCCAGTGGTACCCCACCCTTAACTGACCTGCAAAACATCATAAGGATATTCAACGCATTTAAGGAAACCGAAAAGGATCATCGTGTTGACCTGGCAAATTTCGTACCGTTCGACCCAGAGCATTCTATGATGTCCGTAACAGAATGGTGTGATAATGTAGATAAGTACAAGAAAATCCTTAAATTGTCGGATTTTGAAATTTTATCGAAAGTAGGCTCTTCGTTATTAGGTAAGGCTCAGGTATGGTACCAGAAATATGGCTATCAATTGCACACTTGGGAAAACTTACAGCACCGATTAAAAATAACATTTTCAAGTGAAAATGATATTGTTGTGTTGCTTCGACGAGTTGTCAATGTCGAGAGTAACGAATCGGTTTCCTACCAAGATTTTCTTATTGAAAAGCTAGCACAAATCAATAGGTTGCCTTTTAAACTATCGGATGATCTTATAATTAAAATTGTTATTGGATGCGTTTCGGATAGAAGCTTAAGAAATTCCCTCACCTTTGCAATGCCCTCTTCAATACAATCCCTGTTCGAAAATTTTTCTTCGATAAGAGATGCGCCACGCCGGCGTCATGACGCTAAGCGAACATATTCAAGAAATTTCCACGAAAAACTTGATTTTGAACGTGAACAGGAAAACGATAAGCACCAACACAATAACCCGTTCTCATCACCAAAGCGACTTAGCACGCGATCCGAAAAAAAATGTTTTCAATGTGGTGATGTAGGACATATACGCAACCAATGCAAAGCAGGTAGCAGCAGCCATGTAATGAGAAAAGAAAACTCAGGACTAAGCAGCGCCGCATCAAAAAAGATTAAACTTATACCTGAGAGTAAGTCCGATTAAAAATTTTGTAAATTTTGTGGAAAATTAGGACACGTTGAACAGAATTGTTGGGCTAAGCAAAGGTCGGAGCGCAAACAAATAAATTATTGCCAGAGTGCACCCCCTAGCAGCACAACTGTAGCAGTTATTCAAGGCAAATTGGTGCATTGCTTGCTCGATTCCGGAGCTGATTGTTCGTTGATTCGAAACGATATAGGTGCATCATTTTCAAAACCAATTATACCATTTTTCACAGTTCTTCAGGGTATTGGTGGAGATTCAGTCTTTGCAAACGGTAAGATTGAACTTGTAGTACAATTCGAAGAAATTGCATTAGAATTCACCCCACGAGTTATTGACTCAGAATATATGAATTGTGAGATCATTGTAGGGCGGGATATTTTGAATGACCCTAGCTTACAAATTATTGTCGATAGGAATGGAGCAAAAATTTGTCGTCAAGTTTTGAAATCGGAAAGTTTTGTCGCTGTAAGACAAATTGAAATACCGACAGTGGCGGAAATTTCAAAAACAGACAATAAAAAATTAATGGATATTTTAGGAAAATATAAATCGTTTATTACTACAGGTTACATTGTCAGTAACGTATCCACAGGAAAATTAAATATTCGTCTATCGAAAGATGAAATCATTAACTATCGCCCATACCGACTATCAGCTTCCGAAAGAGAAATAACATCGAAAATTATAAATGATCTTAAGTCTAACAACATTATTCGTGATATTCAGTCACTTTTTGCGAGTCCTATGATTTTGGTACACAAAAAAAATGGACAACATCGGCTTTGTGTTGATTATCGAGCCCTTAACCGAATAACTATTAAAGATCGATTTCCTCTTCCAAGAATTGACGATCAGTTAGACAGACTGGCCAACAAACGATACTTTACTTCCCTGGATATGACTTCTGGATTCTATCAAATCCCTGTTAGTGAAAATTCTATTGAAAAAACAGCATTTATAACTCCAGATGGACATTTCGAGTTTCTTAAAATGCCATTTGGATTAGCTAACGCACCAGCAATTTTTCAACAAGCCATAAATAAAGCGCTGGGGTCGCTCAAAGATAATATTGCATTAGTTTATTTAGACGATGTTTTAATTCCATCTTCGAGTATAGAGGAAGGGCTCCAAAGATTGGATACGGTTTTGAAGTCTCTAACAACATCAGGTTTCTCTATCAATATAGATAAGTGTCGTTTCTTGCAAAAAAAGATAGAATATTTAGGACGCGAGATATCGACTGAAGGAATAAAACCAGGGACCACCAAAATTGATGCTCTAGTGAAATCATCAACACCAACTTCTGTCAAACAAGTCCGTCAGTTCCTGGGGCTGTCAAATTATTTCAGGAAATTCATTCCACAATTTGCTGCGAAAACGGTCTGTATTGCAAAACTTACCAAAAACGAAGTACAATGGAATTGGAGTGCGGAATGCGAAAATGCACGACAATATATTATCGAACTACTAACAAGTAGACCATTGTTATCAATTTTTCAACCCAATCTTCCAACCAAACTACATACCGATGCTAGTTCAATAGGATACGGAGCAATTCTGTTTCAAAAGCACGACAGTGGTGCAAAAGTAGTCGCATACTATAGTAAAGCTACACGACCAGAGGAGAAAAATTACCACAGTTACGAGTTAGAGACACTAGCAGTAGTAAATGCAGTAAAACATTTCCGAACGTATCTGCTAGGAATCCTCTTCAAAATAATTACTGATTGCAACGCGCTAAAATCAACTAAACAAAAGAGAGACTTATTGCCACGAGTAGCGAGATGGTGGATGTACCTACAGGACTTTGATTTCGATATTGAATATCGAAAAGGAAAATTTGTGCAACATGTAGACTACTTCAGTAGAAATCCCCATGAAAAAATTTATCGCGTTACATGTCTTACAGATAATTGGCTTAGAATAGAACAACAGCGTGACCTAGAAACTACTGACATTATTAAATGTATTCATCAGGATGCCGAAGTGGGTAACAATAAACAACACGATTATGTTTACAAAAACGGATTACTATTCAAAAATGTACAAGGCAAACTAAAACTGTTTATTCACAAGCAGTGTCGCCTTTCACTGATGAGACGTGTTCACGAAGATCACTGCCATGTAGGTTGGGAAAAATCGCTGGAAAAATTAAGAGAACATTTTTGAATGCCCTCAATGTCACGTAATATGAGAAAATTTGTTGAACACTGCATAATTTGCCTAGTAGCTAAAAGACCGTCTGGCAAAAAACAAAGTGAATTACACCCTATAAAAAAAAAACCAATACCCTTTCATACAATACACGTAGACTGTATGGGACCATTTACCAGAAAAGAAAGTACAGAACGCAAGTACGTCCTAGTTATAGTAGACGCGTTCACAAAATTTTGTATTTTGAAACCACTGAAAACCATTCAAATCTTAGAAACAATTAGTGCATTAACGGACGTTATAACACTTTTTGGGGCCCCAACGAGAATCGTTAGTGATCAAGGTGTTATCTGGTTTTTTGTATCCAATCAGGAGTCTATAGTTCAGTTTCCTTTTTCAGAATCGAACGTGAGACGAACGGAGGGAATGGCAAGAGATATACCGAGGAGGCGATGACTGAGAGCAGCCGAAGTCGCACACGAACAATCGAACGTGAGACGAACGGAGGGAATGGCAAGAGATATACCGAGGAGGCGATGACTGAGAGCAGCTGAAGTCGCACACGAACGTAGGCGTAGATAGATCCTGCAGATCTTTGCTCGTTTCTTACATATCGCCTGGAATATGAAGTTATTTTGTTAATAATAGTCACATATATTCATTCTTTACCTGACTCCGAAGGGTCTCAGCTCCGGTAGATTTTGGAAAGGAGATCCTCTACTTCCTCGAGCCTATTAGGGCTGTCGCGTTAGTGGCCGGAGCCTGGGGGGGGGTGAAGGAAATATGTTCAGGGTCTAGCTTGCGCGTTCGTTTGGGTGATTTCAGGCCTATCTATCCGACTCCGCTGTTCCTCTTCAACTTCAAGCGTGAATAAGACGAGTAGCACCAAGGACAGGACGACGAACACCAGCATTCCCAGCCGAAGGACCAACTTATTGCCTCATTTACTCTCAAGCGCCGTAGGTGAATTCCGGTGGCTGTGGAGGGACAGTAATCGTCGTAAGTACGGGAAGGAGTTATTTCGTGGCGCACTGGCAGGAGATGGAGTTAGCAGTCACGAATTTGAATTTGCCGCCCTTGGAAAATCCCACGGTGGGTTGTTCCTTCGAAGATCGGCCGATGATAGCCGGTCAAGTTCGAAAATACCGATAGGATATTTCCCGCGCGTTTTCTTTGCCTGTAATTTCGGCACGAACTGTGGCAGTTAGATGTTTAAAATACTTGGAAAACGCCCGCGACGGCCTTAATTATCCTAAGAAACCCGCTTTGATGGACTGTCATCGACAGAAAACTTGACAGTTCACGTTTTCATGCCAAGAATAGAAACGCGCGGAAATGAAACACGAAGCTTGCCGAGCGAGTGGTTGGAGACTATATAAGAACCGAACGCCGGCCCGAAGGGAGAGTTGGTTTGGAAATTTTGTGGAGGTACGACGGTTGGTGGAGTGGAACGTTGTAGGAACAGTGGTCGAAGGAAAGTAAAAACTGTAACTCGCGTTCCAGCGAACCGGTGGAAGAAAACCAAAAGCCGCTACCAGAAGCCGTTAAAGTGGAGGAGAAGCGCTGTGGACTGCAGAATACGGCGGAGTCGACCGCGCGAATCAGAAGAGGAAAATAAAAGCTAAGTAACCTGGTTATTGTCCTTCTCCCTTCTAGGTGGGCCCTACATTCGCTTCCCCGTCGTAGAGGGTTTCTCGGTGGTGACCCTTCGGACTAGGGTCATTCCAGTGCAGGGGCGAATGTTAAACCCTGTATTAGTAGCTAAATTAATTTTCGGCCAGTTCGTGTGCGTTTTCAAGGTCCTCGACGAATTTTGTTGAATATACATGTGTACTTTATAATGTGTACCGGGTGTTTTTCTTTCTTTCTGGTGTGTAAGGTTTCCCAATTGTCCTTGTGTTAAACGATTGGGTGGCGCCCAAAATAAAAAAAAAAATATCTTCTACAAGCTAACTGTGGTAGAAGTAGTCTGCGAAATCCTCCCGTCTTCGACTGAGCAAGCGTAGGCGTGCATTGGAAAAGTGAAGAAGGGCAAGAAGTGTATATCGAGTGGGTAGCGGAGTGGCTAGCATTTCGGGCTTACAACCTGAGCGGCGCGAGTTCGATCCACAGAGAGCGATTTTTATTTTTTTCTCTTCCTTTTTCATTTCCCAATTGTAGTTGTAACAATTGGCGCCCAACGTGCGTTTCAGACTACTTCGAAACTTTGGAGAAGTTAGCTCAGGTGAAAAGAAATTTAAAAGTGAACAGTGGAATTGGATAAATAAGTTCGAGTGTCCGATAGAGTGCGTTGCATTATAAGTGTTGCGGGGTGTGTATTTATTTAGTTCCGTTGCATGTTCGAAAAGGGTGATGTTTCGTCGGTACAAAGCTTGGGAAAAAAAAATATATATGGTTCAATCAATCGGTTCAGTGGTCGAGGCGGTCTTTCTCGACAGTTTGAAACGCGAGCGTTAGCTGTGTAATCGGTGGAGAAACGTCGCAAAATTCCGTTTGGATCAGTGAACGAATCAAAAAAGAAAAAAAAAAACGGTCTGCCTCGACAGTCGGGAAAAGTATTTGGTAGCGGTTTCATCGGTTTGGACAGTGGGTAACCGGTTCAAAATACCGGTTGGTATCGGAACGACGAAAAAGCGGTTTTAAAGACAGTGGATTGAAGCGGTCATTAGCCTACTGGATCGATTGCGGACTTCATACCGTTGAGTTCGGAGATCGAATCTGGTAAAGTAACGTTGTGAATTTTCCTGGTGGTATTTTTTTTTTTTTTTTCTCTTCCCCGCTAGTAACACTGAATAATGACCGCTGTATTACACAGATCTTGCGAAAGCTATTAGAGTGCAATAAATTACATTCGCAGTGGATTAGGCGCTTTTCGAGGCGCAATACCGTTTAATTGGCTAACAGAGGCTTTTATTGTTTCCTGAGAAGCGATTAAGGAGTCCGTCTGAATCGACATTAAAACTATCTTCGTCGATATTTGATCGGAGGAATTAGCAGCATAGTGGATTTATTACCAACTTAATCATTACCGTCGGCTTGGAGTTGAAGCTTAAAAATTTGTTTTGTTCCATGTCGATTACATGATGTCTTTGGAAGTTTGGTTTTCTTGGAGTATTGCGTTTTTATTCAAACTATTTGCGGTTGAAGAGCGCGGCAATAAATTATAATTGATAGCATTTTTCGAGTTTTATTTTGGTGATACTATACTTGTACTATACTAGGGTTCTTTCAACTTTTTTTTTTGTTCTTATAAATTTTTTTTTTTCCTCTCCGCGCTATTACTATTATATTTTTTTGTTTTGTGTGTTGCTCCTTCCTGACCCCGTAGCCATGGACATAAATAGATTGGCGGGGGATGAACTCAAGTACGAGCTGGCGATACTTGGGTTGAAAGGTCAGAACGTGTATGATATGAGGAAAAGTTTACGGGCTACATTGAAACGGGGATCTAGCTTCTTAAAACCGGAGTACCCTTTCCCTTTTATCGAGGATAAGATTGCAGTAGATAGCAAGCTAGAGGAAATTTCGAGGCTTATAGGGAAGTTTGCTGGGGTCGAAGGCTGCGGAGAATACAAGAAGATTGATGCCAAGGCAAGGTGGGCGCTGAGAAGGCTAAGCCATATAAAATTGGATGGGACAGAAGAACAAGAATATGTCGCAGAGACACGCCAGAGAATAGCGGATTTATTCGTTCTACTGGATGATAGGCTGGTGTCAGTGGACCGCAGCGAGGAGGATGATGCGAGTCTCAGTCTCAGTCTGGGTTTCGGGGTAGAAGTGAGGGATCAGGAAGCAGGGAAAGGGGTCGTTCGCCCGGGAACCTCGCATCCAAGGTCGAGGTTAGCTCCAAAACGTGCTTCGTCTACGCAAGTCGGGAAAAGTTCAGCGAATATGGAGCCGCATTCGTTCACTTCTGGAATCACAGCAGTGCCGGTTTATAAATGGGGTGTAAAATTTTCTGGTTCAGCCGGAGAATCATTGAGTGGGTTTCTCGAAAGAGTCGAGGAGTTAAGGGAAGCGCGAGGTTGTTCGAGAAAATGAGAGGCTGCGCGTTTTAATGTGGAAAGCTATATACCACCTCCATCACGTAAACAGACAAATTTATTGGAGCCGGATTTGGCCTATGTCTCGGTTTCAGAACTATCAATGCCATTACCTTTCGAGACTCATCCTGCAGTACAGACAGTGGCCCATTCAAATCTTTCGACAAGTGCGAATCCTTTTAGAACCAATAACTCGGACAGTGGTGGTCAGTTGGTGAAAAGGAAAATACGTTGTTTCAACTGCAACGAGGAAGGGCACATCTCTAGCGGTTGCCAGCAACCTAGCCGGTGCTTTGGTTTTGGGACGGGAGGGCGTGCTGCGGAAATATTGCACTACATGCTCGGGAAACAAACCGCAAACTCCTGGCACGGCAGGTCAGTGAATTCGAAGGCCAGCACACCTGCCGTCAGAGGGGGAAAGGGTGGGGGTTCCATTAAGGGAAATGTAGATATGGGCAAAGTGGTAAGTTTAGATTATGTACTAGATAAGTGGGAAGGGGATAATCGGCCCTATTTGGTAGTTAGTGTTTATGGGGTGAACCTGTGTGGCCTGCTGGATTCAGGTGCCTCACGTACAGTTGTTGGAGGAAGAGGGTGGGACATTTTAAGAGATCTGGGGTTTGTGGTGGATAAGTCGTCGGTCGCAGCGGTATCGTTGGCGGATGGTTCTAACGTCGCGGTGTCGGGTACGGTAACGATTCCATTTGGCGTTAAGGGCAGAATTGGGCTAATTGAGTCGTTGGTTATTCCAAATTTACCGCAGACACTTATACTGGGAGCCGATTTTTGGGCAAAATTTGGAATTGTACCGGACCTTAGTAGTAGTGCCTGGGAGTTCTCAAGGCCCGAGCTAGCATCCATCGGGGACTCCGCATACACGTCCAGTTTGACACCGTCACAGTCACGAAGTTTGGAGGAACTGACTTCAAAATTTTTTCTAGCTGACAAACCTAGTCTGGGCTGTACACATCTAGTGAAACACAAGATCCGTACCGATGCTGAGCCTATACGCCAAAAACACTATCCAGCGAATCCTTTTGTTCAACGGCAGATCGATGCTGAGTTGGACGATATGTTAAAAGAAGACGTGGTAGAGCCGTCCAAAAGCCCGTAGGCATCTCCGATCGTGCTGATTAAAAAAAAAACGGTAAATATCGTTTCTGCGTAGACTACAGGAGGCTAAATCAAGTCACTGACCGAGACGCTTACCCCCTACCGTTGGTCTCCGCGACATTAGATAAGCTAAGAAATGCCCATTTCCTTTTTTCGCTTGATATTAAATCCGCGTACTGGCAAATACCGATGGAGCAGGAGTCAAAAGCCTTGACCGCGTTTATTGTACCCAATAGGGGATTATTTCAATTTAAGCGTATGCCGTTCGGGTTACATAATGCTCCTGCGACGTGGCAGCGACTGATCGACCAAGTACTCGGGGCCGACCTGGAGCCGCACGTGTTTGTCTTTCTCGACGACATAATAATCGTCACAGACTCGTTTCAAAAACACATCGAGGTGTTGCAAGAAGTGTTCAGGCGTCTGACGAGTGCGGGACTCCAGGTGAGTAAGGATAAATGTCAGTTCGGTCGGTCTCAGTTGAAGTATCTGGGCTACGTAGTGGACGCTCATGGCTTGCATGTAGACCCAGACAAAGTGGAGAGCATTGTGCGCATTCCAACTCCAACCCGGGTGAAGCAGGTACGTAGTTTCATAGGCACGGTGTCTTGGTACCGTCGATTCATCCCGGACTTCGCAACGCTGGCAAAACCGTTGACCGAATTATTAAAGAAAAATAAAAAATTCATTTGGACAGAAGAATGTGAGAATGCGTTTAAGGAAGCTAAGGAATGTCTTATTACAGCCCCTATTTTGGCATGCCCGGATTTCGACATTCCTTTTGTGGTGCAAACGGATTCTTCGGATTATGGAATCGGAGCAGTGCTATCCCAGGAGCGCAAGGGGGGTGAGAAGGTGGTAGCGTATTTAAGTCACTCCCTAACGAAGCCAGAACGGAATTACTCGACCACAGAAAAGGAGTGCTTAGCAGTGGTATGGGCAATGGAGAAATTGCGACCCTACCTGGAAGGTATGCAATTCAAGGTAATCACTGATCACCATTCTTTGGTGTGGCTCGCAAATCTAAAGGATCCGTCTGGTAAGCTAGCTAGGTGGGCTGTCCGAATGCAGCAGTACGACATGGAGATTGTGCATCGGAAGGGTAAGGAACACGTAGTACCCGACATGCTTTCGCGCTCGGTGCCTGCACTAGCATCTATATCTCCGGCGGTGCCAGACCCCTGGTGCAGAAAAGGATGTTGCGAGTCTCCGAAAATCCGCTGTCATTTCCGGACTGGCGAATTGAAGATGGGAAACTGTATAAACATGTGAAGCTTCGGTATTCCGGATTGGAGGAGAACGACAGCAAGTGGAAGTGGGTGGTTCCGAAGAGTTCGCGTAAGGAAGTGCTACATCAATACCACGATAATCCCCTGGCAGGTCATATGGGAGTCCATAAAACTTACGCACGGCTAAAAGATAAGGTGTACTGGCCAAAGATGAAGGCGGACACGGCCAATTATGTGCGCGGTTGTCAGGTATGTCAGAAAGTTAAACCAGAGCAGAAAAGGGCGGCAGGGTTGATGATTCCAAGGAGCGGTACGACGCGTCCGTGGGAGATGATTTGTGTGGACCTAATTGGGCCTCTACCGCGCTCCAAGAAGGGGTTCAACTACATATTGACAGTGGTGGACTACTTCACCAAATTTCCGATGGTGTTTCCACTCCGAACGGCTACGACTCCCGGTATCTGCCGAGAACTCGATCAAAACGTGTTGATGCTATTTGGAGTTCCCAAATTCGTAGTGTGCGATAATGGACCCCAATTCCAAAGTAAAGCTTTCAAGGATCTATTTGAGTCCCATGGCACGACAATCTCGTACACGGCGCACTATCACCCTCAAGCAAATCCGGCCGAGCGAATGAACCGAATAATTAAATCCACTTTGAAAGCCTACGTTTCAGAAAACCATCAGACATGGGACGCCCAGCTCGCCAAGGTGGCTTGCGCAATTCGCACTGCTCAGCATGAAGTCCTGGGGGTATCGCCATATATGCTCAATTTTGGGAGGGAAATGGTAACTGACGGTGGTAGTAACACGTTCTCCAATAGGGGATCCGCTGAAATCGCGTCAACGGACATTAACTCGCACCTCGACAGATTAAAAGTGCTGACCAAGTTGCGGGAAGATATTCAGCGTAAATTAAAAGACGCTTCGCTGAAGGCTAAGGAGGGTTACGACAAACAGCATCGTGATGTGAAGTTCTTGCCCAATGAATTGGTGTGGAAAAGGAATTTCGCTTTGTCCAACGCGGCGAATTTTTATGCTGCTAAACTAGGCCCAAAATTTGTGGGACCGTTCAAGATATCAAAGTGCACCTCCTCGTGTACATACACACTAGCGGATGAAAAGGGGGCGGAAAAGGTTCATGGCACGTGAAGGACCTGAAACCTTACCACGGTGAAAGGGATCCCTAAGCAAAAGCCAACCAGCGGCGCTATTCTAGAGCAGTGACAGGTGTACGGGAGGTGAGTACACCGAGGGGTGGGTATAACTTCGGTGCTAGCAGAAGCTCCGACATAGTTCACGACAGATACTGGCCTCATCACGATTATGGTTTTCGATCGGCGAGAGTGGTTGCGTATTATTGTTTATGGTGGTGGGTAATATAGAGATCACTTCGAGTTAATTAAATTATGGTGGTGGGTTTGATCAGTTGGATAATTTCGTAAGAAATTCTCCAGGAGGTGACGGTGGAATTGTTATGTGGTTTTTTGTATCCAATCAGGAGTCTATAGTTCAGTTTCCTTTTTCAGAATCGAACGTGAGACGAACAGAGGGAATGGCAAGAGATATACCGAGGAGGCGATGACTGAGAGCAGCCGAAGTCGCACACGAACAATCGAACGTGAGACGAACGGAGGGAATGGCAAGAGATATACCGAGGAGGCGATGACTGAGAGCAGCTGAAGTCGCACACGAACGTAGGCGTAGATAGATCCTGCAGATCTTTGCTCGTTTCTTACATATCGCCTGGAATATGAAGTTATTTTGTTAATAATAGTCACATATATTCATTCTTTACCTGACTCCGAAGGGTCTCAGCTCCGGTAGATTTTGGAAAGGAGATCCTCTACTTCCTCGAGCCTATTAGGGCTGTCGCGTTAGTGGCCGGAGCCTGGGGGGGGGTGAAGGAAATATGTTCAGGGTCTAGCTTGCGCGTTCGTTTGGGTGATTTCAGGCCTATCTATCCGACTCCGCTGTTCCTCTTCAACTTCAAGCGTGAATAAGACGAGTAGCACCAAGGACAGGACGACGAACACCAGCATTCCCAGCCGAAGGACCAACTTATTGCCTCATTTACTCTCAAGCGCCGTAGGTGAATTCCGGTGGCTGTGGAGGGACAGTAATCGTCGTAAGTACGGGAAGGAGTTATTTCGTGGCGCACTGGCAGGAGATGGAGTTAGCAGTCACGAATTTGAATTTGCCGCCCTTGGAAAATCCCACGGTGGGTTGTTCCTTCGAAGATCGGCCGATGATAGCCGGTCAAGTTCGAAAATACCGATAGGATATTTCCCGCGCGTTTTCTTTGCCTGTAATTTCGGCACGAACTGTGGCAGTTAGATGTTTAAAATACTTGGAAAACGCCCGCGACGGCCTTAATTATCCTAAGAAACCCGCTTTGATGGACTGTCATCGACAGAAAACTTGACAGTTCACGTTTTCATGCCAAGAATAGAAACGCGCGGAAATGAAACACGAAGCTTGCCGAGCGTGTGGTTGGAGACTATATAAGAACCGAACGCCGGCCCGAAGGGAGAGTTGGTTTGGAAATTTTGTGGAGGTACGACGGTTGGTGGAGTGGAACGTTGTAGGAACAGTGGTCGAAGGAAAGTAAAAACTGTAACTCGGTTAAGTGCGTTCCGGTGAACCGATTGCTAAAACCGCAAAGGCGATTGAACGAGGTGCGTTCCAGCGAACCGGTGGAAGAAAACCAAAAGCCGCTACCGGAAGCCGTTAAAGTGGAGGAGAAGCGCTGTGGACTGCAGAATACGGCGGAGTCGACCGCGCGAATCAGAAGAGGAAAATAAAAGCTAAGTAACCTGGTTATTGTCCTTCTCCCTTCTAGGTGGGCCCTACATTCGCTTCCCCGTCGTAGAGGGTTTCTCGGTGGTGACCCTTCGGACTAGGGTCATTCCAGTGCAGGGGCGAATGTTAAACCCTGTATTAGTAGCTAAATTAATTTTCGGCCAGTTCGTGTGCGTTTTCAAGGTCCTCGACGAATTTTGTTGAATATACATGTGTACTTTATAATGTGTACCGGGTGTTTTTCTTTCTTTCTGGTGTGTAAGGTTTCCCAATTGTCCTTGTGTTAAACGATTGGGTGGCGCCCAAAATAAAAAAAAATTATCTTCTACAAGCTAACTGTGGTAGAAGCAGTCTGCGAAATCCTCCCGTCTTCGACTGAGCAAGCGTAGGCGTGCATTGGAAAAGTGAAGAAGGGCAAGAAGTGTATATCGAGTGGGTAGCGGAGTGGCTAGCATTTCGGGCTTATAACCTGAGCGGCGCGAGTTCGATCCACAGAGAGCGATTTTTATTTTTTTCTCTTCCTTTTTCATTTCCCAATCGTAGGTGTAACAAAGCGGCAAACTTTACTGGAAACGCGTTTAAAAATGTATGCGTAACTCACGGAATAGATCACCACATCATAGCACCAGGAACAAGTAGGGCAAATGGACAAGCAAAAAAGTATGTCGATGTAGTAGCAAATCTGTTAAGAACTAACATCGATAAACATTTTGAATGGACCACTTATTTAAGTAAAATTCAACTAGCCTTAAATACCACACAAAACAAAACCACGAGACTGTCGCCGTTAAAAATACTAACAGGAATAGATGGAAGGATACCACAACTTGGAGCACTTTTAGCCGATTTAAATATTGAACCGGTGTATGAAGACTTATATCACATTCGTAATTTGGCAAACGAACGAATTCTTGCCAGCAGCAAACTTCAGAAGAGCAGATTTGACAGGAATAAAGCAAAGTTAACGCGGTTGAAAATCGGAACCAAAGTCGTATACAAAAATAGCCAAATATGAAAGTCTAAGCTTGATGTACATTATGAAGGAGTTTTTGAAATTGTAGGTATTCTTCCGAATGACCGGTACAAACTTAAAAGAGAACATTCGAAGGTAGTTGCCAAAGCAGGAAGAGAGCTAATTAAAGTGATACCAAATCTGGATACTAATGATGATTCTTTAAAACAGGACCATGATAGCGTAAGTAACTTATAATTTTTGATTGATATTGTTGAATTTTTAATGAATTGGCCAGTTTAACATGTCTTGCAATGACCTCTGAGTAAACTGTTCCGGCTGAGATCTGACAAGTCGTTGACCTCTGAGCAAATCTTCTGTTGCACGATTTTCCATGGTATGACCCTCTGAGTAAATCGTTGCATGTTATTATGAAATACTTCGACATGTCCTGTATGACCTCTGAGCGAAGGTATTTTATATTGGAACAAGCATTTAGACAAGTCGTTGACCTCTGAGCAAATCTTGTGTTGCACGATTTTCCATGGTATGACCCTCTGAGTAAATCGTTGCATGTTATTATGAAATACTTCGACATGTCATGTATGACCTCTGAGCGAAGGTATTTTATAAATATTGGAATAAGCATTTAGACAAGTCGACCTCTGAGCTAATTGTGGCTTATTGTAAAATATAAAATTCGACAAGTCTCTTGAGACCTGTCAACGAAGTAAATTTTAATAATGATTATTTTGTTATAGAAACCAGTTCGAGAGCGATCTGTAGGTCAGACTGGCCGTGATAGCGGAAATTTGGCAACAAGGGTCGACGCAACGGTCTAATACGGATGCATCGCGGGACGCGTGTATGGTGCAGGCAGGAGGGAGGAGGAACGACGAGCAAAAAGGGGACTTCTTGTTCGGCGTTACACGTGAACGGACGCACATTATATTTGAACCTGTGTAATAAATAAACCTTAAGAACGATTTGAATATCTTTTTCTCTATCATATATATAAAAAAAACATTTTAAAAAATGTAAAAAAAGGTGTCGGGTTCAACAAAAAGGTATGATATTCACAGAGTCGGCTTTCTTACGATCGAATATTTCTACTTACGCTATACAAATTTGTGATATTTTCGTTTTTCAAAGAAACTCGACAATCGCTCGGAGAAATATCACCCCCCCCTCCTCAAATTTTCCGCATTAAAAGCAACCAAAAGGTAAACTTTGCAAATCATCTTTTTCGCCACGACAACATCGGATCATTTCGTCCTAAGTAGTAGGAAGAATCTGTCGATCTCAACTGACTATAAAAGATAACCGACGTCTAAGGTTACCACTCAGTTTCCGTTGCTTAGTGTTTCTCTCCAATAGCTTCAATCATCAGTTAAAGTGTGTGCTGCAAAGACTCACCAGGATGACCTTAAACGAGAAGAACGCTGTGATTACAGGCGGTGCTAGTGGCATTGGCTACGAAGTTTGTAAGCGTTTGCTGGAAAACGATATTAAGGTAAAGTCCAGTGATCGGTGATCCTATCAAAAGTCTTTAATTTTCCTGTGTCTATCTCCACCAATGTTTAGAATCTTGCTATTATTGGTATTCAAGAAAATGTCGATTTTCTTGCGACATTGAGAGCTGATCATCTGATCATCCCGGGATCGGATAAATATCACCCCAGCTACCAAAAAGTAAGCTTTGCACATCATCTTTTTGCCACGTCGAGCGATTGTCGAGTTTCTTTGAAAAATGAAAATATCACAAATTTGTATAGCGTAAGTGGAAATATTCGATTGTAAGAGAGCCGACTCTGTGAATATCATACCTTTTTGTTGAACCCGACACCTTTTTTTAAATTTTTACTTTATTAGTAATAATACAGTATTGTTATTGATTTTCAAAAAAAAAAAATTTGCTACCCTCAACATTTTTTTGTGTACATTTCATGACTAGTAGACACGAAAAAGGCAATAAAAATTTTCACTCCGTCTGTCCGCCCTACGCCGTACGCCGTACGCCGTACGCCGTACGTCGACCGCCAAAATCCCTTGAAGGCTCGTAGCTCTCAAACCAGTGGAACGTCGAACGATAGCTATTGAATTAAAATTTTTTCTAGGAATAGACTGGGTAGACCCCTTGAATTGACATTATTTTCAGGGGTCGGGCTGTGAGGGGGAAGGTGGGGGAAGCGTTTTAGACGAAACGTTTTGGTTTCTAGATCTCAGAAACCGCTAATGTTAGGAGACTGAAACTTGAAATTTCTATAAAGCTTTGATAGTGGACCCATTTGCAAAAAAATTGATGATATGGGTGAAGGGGTGTGGGAGTGGAGGGGGAAGCAATGCGTCCGAAACGCAAAAAAGTGGAGATCGACACATTTTAAGATCTATATCTCCTAAACCGTTAATAGCAAGCAATTAAAACTTAACAAATATCTGTAGTTATACTAGGAGAGTAGATTGAAACAAAATTTTGGTACGTACGGGGGTGGGGGTTGAAATACTTAACATTACGATATCTCCCAAACCAGTGGCACCAGAAAAACAAAATTCGGTTTGGATATAAAGCTTGATAAATAAAGGTTGCTCAAAGTAAAATCTTTGAATAAAATTTCGAGTTCGTGACTGAACGATTTCTTGAGTTATCGTATAGTATCGTTATACAGTGCAACCCGCTTATAAAGTGCACTTTAATAATGTACCTTCGGTTATAGCAAGCCTTTTTTCAATCCCCATTCACATATATGAAAGGTTCTTATGTTGGTTACAACGTGCTATCAGTTCTGCTTTTGTGGTCCCCTCAAGGTACGTTATAACCGGGTTGCACTGTAATTATAGTATATAAATTGAGTGACGAAATTTTTACAAGCTTTTTGTATAGGAGCTACTGCACGAAGGACAAATGAAAATCACACAAAAAATCACACAAAAAATCTGCCAACAATCTGGGCGTAACTTTATTATTTTTCCGGCAGAAGTTAGGAACGCGTTCAATTCTGAAATGCGGTGTAGGCTACTATGTGACTGAAAACCTTATCAGAAAGAACAAGATCATGGAAGTGAAAATCTGATTGGATCTGAGAGATATGGAATAGTTTATGAAAAAGTACACAATCACTTTACACACTTAAGGGTCAATTTTCAGAAAATCTTGAAAACGCTTACTTGGTATTCATATGGAGAATACATAGAATAAAATTAAATTCATTATTAGGGACGAGGTAGTAGATATGTCGAAAATCGTGGGAAAATATGCATTCTATTTTCACAAATAATTTTTTTTGCCCTCCTTCTGAACGCCAATAAATATTCGTTTTTTTTATTCAAAATTATTTTTCTAGTTGATTTAGATATACACACCGAGTTTCAACATTGTAGCTTAAGCCGTTCTATATATAGGAAAAACACCTCCCACTTGTACCACACTACCCTTGGGGGTCGAATTTCAAAAAACCTTGAAAACACTTTCTGGGTATTCATACGAAAAATCCGTAGAATAAAAATGAATTCAATTTTTGGAAAGACCTAGTAGATATGACGAAAATCGTGAAAATATATGCATTTTATATATACTATATTTACAAATATTTTTTTTTGCCCCCCCCCCCCCCCCTTCTGAACGCCAATGAATATTCAAATTTTTTTTTATCACAATTACTTTTCTAGTTGATTTACATATACACACCGAGTTTCAACATTGTAGCTTAAGCCGTTCCATATATAGGAAAAACAGCCCCACTTGTACCACACTACCCTTAGGGGTCGAATTTCAAAAAACCTTGAAAACGCATTCTAGGTATTCTTACGAAGAATCCGTAGAATAAATATGAATTCAAAATTTGGAAAGACCTAGTAGATATGACGAAAATCGTGAAAATATATGCATTTTATATTTATTATATTTACAAATAATTTTTTTTGCCCCCCTTTCTAAACGCCAATGAATATTCAAATTTTTTTTCATCACAATTACTTTTCTAGTTGATTTACATATACACACCGAGTTTCAACTTTCTAGCATGAACCGTTTAATAGTTAGGAAAAAAACCCCCCACCCCCGCAGCATACTACCACTAAAAAAAAATATATTTTTCCAACATTCCGCTACTATAGCTCTATCTAAATACCAAGTTTAAGGCTTATATCATTACAGGTTCCCAAGATATAAGCATCGGAACTTTTTCCTTTTCACCCTCCCCCACCCTCCCCCTCTACACCCTCAACCACAAAACTTTTTTCCCTACAAGGGTTTTTTAGCGCTACTTCTGATAAAAATTGTAAGCATCTATCTTAAACTGTTCTTGAGATATGAAATGTGTTTGATTTGAAAAATTCTCATCCCCTCCACTTCTATGCACCTCCTCCCACTTAAAAAATTTATTTTTGATCAATCTTTATTTGTCAACCTTTATACCCAAACCAAATTTTATTTTTCTAGAGCAATTGGTTCATGAGATATCGTAATCTTAAGTTTTTCACCCCCCACCCCCATACACAACTTCCCTCACCCAAAATTTTTCTTCATTCTGTTTTCCTAGTATAACTACAAATATTTCTTAAGTTTGAATAGTGTGCCATTAACGGTTTAGGAGATATGGATTTTAGAATGTGTCTATCTCGCGTTTTTTGGTTTTCGGACGCATTATATTTCCCCCCACTCCCACACCCCTTGATCAATATTGACAATTTTTCTGCAAATGGGTCTACTATCAGAGCTCTATAGAAATTCCAAGTTTCAGCTTCCTAACATTAGGGGTTACTGAGATCTGGAAAGCAAAATTTTCGGTCTAAAACACTTCCCCCTCCTTCCCCCTCCTTCCCCCTCCTTCCCCCTCCTTCCCCCTCACACCCCCACCCCTAAAAATTTGGTCACTTCAAGGCGCCTAACCCGTCTATTCGTTAAAAAAATTTCAATTTAATATCTCAAAGCGTTTGGCAGCTACGAGCCTCCAAACGATCTTGTGTACGGCGTACGGCATACGGCGTACGGCGTACGGCGGACAGACGGACTGAAAATTTTTATTGCTTTTTTCGCGTCTACTAGTTATGAAACGTGAAAATAAAAATTTTGAGGGTAGCAAATTTTTTTTTTTAAAAAATCAATCACAATACTTAATTATTAAAATAATAAAGTAAAAGAACAAGCCCGTGGAAGTGAAAAACTGATCGAATCTGAGAGATATGGAATAATTTATGAAAAAGTACATAATCACTTTACACCCCCTTAGGGGTCAATTTTCAAAAAATCTTGAAAACACTTTCTAGGTATTCATATGAAGAATCCGTAGAATAAAAGTGAATTCAATTGTTTGGGGGGGGGGGGGGGGGGGGGGGGGTATGTTTGATTTAAATAGTGTCCTTACAAATTATATATGTACAGTAGAATCCGGATATAACGACCCTCAAGGGACCGGCGATATTTTCTCGTACTAACCGGACGACGCATTAAACGACTTGATAATTTTAGCTTGTTTTTTATTATGAATATATATTACTATAATTCTCTTTAAATAATATACATAGTGTAGATTAATTTCTATGAAAATAAAACAAATACACATTAAAATTAGCAAAATGATAATTAAACACTTTACATAATTAATTAATTAATTAGTTGTCCACCACTGTATATGTATTACATATCAGAGAAACAATAATCCCTGCAAGAAATCGCAACAGAAAGTACAAACACGTTCAGAAGATACATATTTTACATTCCATACAGTGACGCCAGAATTTTTCTTGTGTTAGAAATTTTCTCTAGGGGATGTAACTCTTCTTTATATACTAGTGCAACTGTCAAAGCACGCTTGAAATGATAAACGACTGCGACCTGCGCCATTTGCTGTAAACAAAACAATGCGCGTTGTTCTAACCAGACGGTTTATCGTAAAATTAGGTCGCTAAAAGCGGTTGGTCGCTTAAACCGGAGTCGTACTATACGGATATGCTTTCATAGTACGCCTGTATGAAACCAAACTTCAACTTGCATTTACGTCGCTAAAAACGGTTGGTCGTTATAAACGAAGTCGTAATAAGCGAGTTCTACTGTATTTTCAAAATATAATAACTACACTTTTAAATTTCTGTTTAGTTTCCTAAGTGGAAATTACAATTAATATTTATGATAATAATAGTATAAATATTACCTTTTAGTAAAATTCAGCCTGCAATCGTCCACGAGGTCTTGACGTTTTTTCTTCTTCTTCTTCTTTCTTAATTCAATGTTAGTTGTTGACCCTTTTTTGGAGACTCGTGGACGATTGGAGGCTGAATTCTACTTCACAAACTTGATACATACTTCATACCTGCTGGGTATTATTTTCAACACTCCCTCCCGGTATGTCGATCAGGCCATCTGGTCGGCCTACCTTGTTCTCTACCTTTCTGACATCCAGTACGGCCAATTTGGTAGCCGGCCTAGCAAGGATACCGGTTGCTGTCTGCACTACGGCCTTACGTACTTGTCCTGATCTTCCAGGCGTTGTTTCAAGTACTATGGCCTTTTTCCAATTGTTTCTGGGGAGGTTCTCGTCGATTACTATAATAACGCCACCAACCTTAATGGGTTCTACTCGTTGAAACCATTTTGTTCGTCTTGTTAAATCAGGTAAATTCTGTGCGATCTTTCAATTCTTTCGCAGTATGATTGGATCATCGCTAAATATTCCGGGTGGCTTCTGACCACTGGAGCAGCCAAGCAAAAAAAGGTTCGGCGTCAGGGCTTCTTCGTTAGGATCCTCGATAGGTATATACGTAAGTGGTCTTGAATTTACGATGTTTTCGATTTCCATCAATAAGGTCCTTAAAAGTTCATCTGTAGGATTTCATGGAGGCATTGTGTATTTTAGAGATTTTTTAACCGAGCGAATTAGGCGCTCCCAGCTCCCAGCTATGTGGCACCGCGGGTGGATTAAATTTCCACTTCAGTGTGGCACACGGAAATGTGCGTTCTTGGACTTGTGCCCCGTCTATCTTTTACATTTCCTTGCGTAGTTCCTCATCGGCTCCGCGAAAATTGGTACCGTTATCGCTATAAATTTCTTTTGGCATGCCTCTGCGTGATACAAAGCTCCTTAGAGCCATGATGCATGAATCAGTGGTCAAGGTGTGCGCTATTTCGATGTTGATGGCTCTAACAGTAAGGTACGTAAAAAGAACACCCCATCTTTTTTTCCGTTCTTCTTCCCATGGTTACATACATTGGTCCAAAATAATCCACTCCGACAAAGGTGAACGCGGCTGTAAATGGAGTTAAGCGCGCGCTTGGCAGCTCAGACATTTCCGGAGCCACGGGCTTGGCACGTTGATTTTTGCAATACTGGCAATCTCTACTTATTTTCCTTACGAGTGCTCGTAGATGAGGAATGTCAAATTTCTGGCGGATTTCATTCACGATTGTCTCGTTATTTTGATGATGGTATTTTCGATGGTAGTAGTGAATTATTAGAGTGGTGACCCGATGCTCTTTGGGGAATATGATGGGACGTTTAATATCATAAGTTGCTAGAGCAGCGGCGTCTATACAGCCTCTTACTCGTAGGACATCGTTATCATCAAGATAAGATGAACGATTATGTAATCTGCTATCTTTTCTATTTGTTCCCGCTCGTTGGCCTCACGATTCCGATTACTGTGTAGCGTACGTATTTCCTGCGCATAGTATTCCAGCTGGGCCTGGCCATAGAGTTTGTTTTTTGCCATGCTAAGTTCTTCAGGTGCTAAAGGTCCCAATACCAGGGACGCGCTTCGAATTTTAGCCTTAAGGGTTCTTGTAAAGCGGATTACGTATGCCATGGAACGAAGTAGACGGTTCCAGTTAGAGAAACGGTTAGCATCGATCAGAGTTTGTTTCATCTCCGTCGCAACAAAATGATGTGGCCGAATCTCATCCTCTACCTCAATCAGTGTGCTAAATATATTGGGTGGCCATTGTCTCTCGTCTGCCAGAAGGAATTCGGGGCCGTTGAACCAGCGACTTGAATCGTGGAATTTAGGAATGCTAGACCATTTTGTAGCCTTGTCTGCGACATTCTTTGTTGTTGGAATCCATCGCCATTCCCGCACGTCAGTTGAGTTTAGTATCTCCGCTACTCGGAAGGAGACATATTGGCGAAATCTTTTGGGGTCCGCTTTAAGCCAACAGAGGACGGTTTTGGAGTCTGACCAGAAGAAGCATTGGTCGATTTTTAGAGTAAGACCCTGACTAATGAATGCAGCAAGTCTTGTACCCAAAACGGCAGCTTGTAGTTCAAGCCTTGGGATAGTTAGCGGCCGTTGTGGAGCAACCTTCGTCTTCGCTCCAACTAGGGTGCAATTAATTTGGTCGCAGCTCTCTATCCTTATATAAGCGGCTGCTGCATAGGCATCTTCACTGGCATCGACAAATACATGAAGTTGAATCGACTTATGGTTTGCTGATGATGAAGTTGAGTAACATCTCGGTATTTGAAGTTTTTCGATATGTGATAGTATTCGAATCCACTTTAACCATTTATCGTGAAGGACCTCGGTAAGTTGATCATCCCAATCAAGAGCCGATCTCCAGATCTCCTGGAGCAGTACCTTTACGTACACCAGAAATGAAGCAAGCAATCCGAGCGGGTCGAATATAGACATTAAAGTTCGCAGAACTTCACGCTTCGTAAGGCTACGTTTTCCCTGCAATATATCTTTACAGTTGATATTGATAGTCAGTTTGTACGTAAATGTATCTGCAGATGCGTCCCACCACATGCCCAATATTTTCGTGGGTTTTGCTTCCGGCTGCATTTCTAAGTTTTTTGATCCTTGGTTTACCAGTTTTTCATCCATTGCTGCAAGTACCTCATTCGAATTTGAAGCCCAATTTCTGATGTAAAACCCGGCCTGTTGGTGTATGAATTTCACTTCGCTGGCTAGCTTAATGGCCTCCTCCGCTGTGTCGACGCTGTCGAGCATATCATCATCGTAGTGATTCTGTAGTATTGATTGTACAGCTCTCGGATGTGCTGTCAAGAATCGTTTCGCGTTCAGATTTTTAATATACTGTGCTAGGCTCGGTGAACAGGTAGCACCAAAGGTCATAACCTGCATGACGTAAATGTCCGGCAACTCTTGATTAGGATCGTCGCGCCACAGAAATCGTTGGGCATGTTGGTCGGACCTTCGGATTAGGACTTGGTGGAACATCTCTTGGATGTCGCCTGCTATGGCGATCTTCCGCTCTCGAAACTTGTACAGTACGTGTGGAAGCGAGGTGAGTTCGTTTGGGCCTTTGAGGAGAACCGAGTTCAGTGATACTGCGTTTACAGTAGCTGCTGCATCCCATACAATTCGAAGCTTTCCTGGCTTATTAGGATTAGTCACAGCGATAATTGGTAGATACCAGGTACGGTGTTGGGTCTCTTTTAGCTCATGAGCGGATAATTTTCGAGCGTATCCCTTGATGTTTCATTTTTCTAGAGCAATTGGTTCGTGAGATATCGTAATCTAAAGTTTTTCACCCCCCATCCCCGTACGCCACTACCCCACTCAAAATTTTTTTTTCAACCCTTCGTTCTAGTATAAGTACAGATACATATTTGTTAAGTTGAATTTGAATTTCGTGTCATCAACGGTTTAGGAGATATGGATTTTAGAATGTGTCGATCTCGGCATTTTTGCTTTTTGGACGAATTATTTCCCCCCCCCCCCCACTCCCACACTCCTTCACCCATTTCAAAAAATTTTTTTTGCAAATGGGTTCACTATCGAAGTTCTATAGAAATTCCAAGTTTCAGCTTCTTAGCGTAAGCGGTTGCTGAGATCTAAAAACCAAAATTTTTCGTCTAAAACCCTTCTTTCTCCTCCCCTCTTATCCACACCCTTCTAAAAGATACCAGTCGTAGAGGTTCACCCAACATACCCACCATAAAAATTTTATGATAATACCTCAACGGGTTTGGGAGCTACGCGCCTTCAAACTATTTTTGCGGCGTACGGCGTACAGACGGACATATTTTTTTTATTGCTTTTTTGGGGTCCACTAGTCCTAAAACGTGAAAATACAAAATTTCAGGGTAGCAAATTTTTTTGAAATTTCAGGTCGATCACTTTATTATTAAATAATAATAAAGTAAAATTAAAAAAATTTGAAAGTCGTAGTTAAAACCGTTCTGAAGCTTTTCAATGATCTTACCAACTTTTTTATGCGATGTAAGTAAATAACAATAACAAATTTTATAAAAAAAAAATTTTTCATTAATTTTTCAAACATTTGACGCAAAACACATATCTAAATGTGTATCACATGCATCGCGGAATCACTCACAATATTTGTTTTTGGCTCATTTTGAAATCTGTTTAACTGACCCCATAAAAAAATAATTGCAGTAATAATTTCTGATGGTATTTCCGAAATGTTCTGACTCACTTACAATATAATAAAATTCCTTAATCCACTTTTCCCCTTATAGCACAGAATAAAATGATTAAGAAAAGTCAACACGGTGTCCATTTCACTAGGAGCTAAGTAAATAATCGCCATCTTCAGATAATGAGCATCACAAATTTTTTTCCAAGCTTTAAACTTTTAGCCTTTGGGCTCTTGACTTTCTGTTTGTATTGCGATAATTGACATTTAATGGTTGAATTAAATTAGGTGGCGTTTACAAACTCATTTTTTCAGTTCATGTTTTCTTTCACTTTGCAACTTGTTTACTTTTCTCGTACAAAAGGATTATCAAGAACCACGTTATGGCGTAGGTATACCTATATATTTCATTATTATTGCATATTTTGCTCGACTCTCTATTTTTATTATGATGCGAATATACCTTCATAATTGAGTCACAAGGAAACGCTTAGTAGCGACTTACTTCAGTTTAATTAATGATTCAAAAACAACATAAAATTTAACAGACAGCAGCAGCACAGTCATTATGATAATTCTTGGTCATATCGGTTTTAGCATTATGTACTTATAATCTAGTAAGTAATCTTTAGAGTCCTCGAACATTTTAGTGAAAAAATATTTACTGCATTGAAATGTCTACCTAAAAACAATGACGTAGCGTGTGTAATTAGTTCCAAGGTAAGTTTTGAGCCTCCAACTTGGAAACGTGGATACTACAAGAAAAGATTATCTAGAAGAAGATTGGTCACTTAATACAAATGCATCTATTATGCTTAAAAAACTAAAAACCCAAACAAGAAATCCAATGAAGAATTTCCATTCAATATTTTTATGCGATTGCACGTTCAGATCTGTATTCATCGATTTTTCACAGAGAACTTGTGCGCCTCTGTTTTATCCTGAAGTGTTTCAGAAAACAAATTTATAGGAACAATCTCAGTTGGACTTCAAGACAGTACTTCTCCATGTCACTGATATTTTCTTTGAAGTTCAAATGGAGTAAGGACTTACCAAAGTAATTGGTAGCTATGTAACTGGTACGCGCTTATATAAAATTTTTGCAATTACATATAAAAAAAAAAAAATCTGCCAACAATCTGGGCGTAACTTTTTTATTTTTCCGGCAGAAGTTAGGAACGCGTTCAATTCTGAAATGCGGTGTAGGCTACTATGTGACTGAAAACCTATCAAAAAGAACAAGATCATGGAAGTGAAAATCTGATTGGATCTGAGAGATATGGAATAGTTTATGAAAAAGTACACAATCACTTTACACCCCCTTAGGGATCAATTTTCAGAAAATCTTGAAAACACTTTCTTGGTATTCATATGGAGAATACATAGAATAAAATCAAATTCATTATTTGGGACGAGGTAGTAGATATGTTGAAAATCGTGGGAAAAAAGCATTCTATTTTCACAGATAATTTTTTTTGCCCCCTTCTGAACGCCAATAGATATTCGTTTTTTTTATTCAAAATTATTTTTCTAGTTGATTTAGATATACACACCGAGTTTCAACATTGTAGCTTAAGCCGTTCTATATATAGGAAAAACACCCCCACTTGTAACACACTACCCTTAGGGGTCGAATTTCAAGAAACCTTGAAAACGCTTTCTAGGTATTCATACGAAGAATCCGTAGAATAAAAATGAATTCAATATTTTGAAAGACCTAGTAGATATGACGAAAATCGTGAAAATATATGCATTTTATATATATTATATACACAAATATTTTTTTTTGCCCCCCTCCCCCCTTCTGAACGCCAATGAATATTCAAATTTTTTTTTATCACAATTACTTTTCCAGTTGATTTACATATACACACCGAGTTTCAACATTGTAGCTTAAGCCGTTCCATATATAGGAAAAACACCCCCACTTGTACCACACTACCCTTAGGGGTCGAATTTCAAAAAACCTTGAAAACGCATTCTAGGTATTCATACGAAGAATCCGTAGAATAAAAATGAATTCAAAATTTGGAAAGACCTAGTAGATATGACGAAAATCGTGAAAATATATGCATTTTATATTTATTATATTTACAAATAATTTTTTTTGCCCCCCTTTCTAAACGCCAATGAATATTCTAATTTTTTTTTATCACAATTACTTTTCTAGTTAATTTACATATACACACCGAGTTTCAACTTTCTAGCATGAACCGTTTAATAGTTAGGAAAAACACCCCCTACCCCCGCAGCATACTACCCCTAAAAAAAAATATATTTTTCCAACATTCCGCTACTATAGCTCTATCTAAATACTAAGTTTAAGGCTTATATCATTACAGGTTCTCAAGATATAAGCATCGGAACTTTTTCCCTTTCAACCTCCCCCACCCTCCCCCTCTTCACCCTCAACCCCAAAACTTTTTTCCCTACTAGAGTTTAATTAGCGCTACTTCTGATAAAAATTGTAAGCATCTATCTTAAACTGTTCTTGAGATATGAAATGTGTTTGATTTGAAAAATTCTCATCCCCTCCACTTCTATGCTCCTCCTCCCACACCTTTTACCTGCCATTGTTCGTTTTTACGAACAACATTTTACATGCATATTTACAAATGATAAAATATATTTTGTTGTCCCGATTGAATTTTTACAATAAGTATATGTTATAAACATTGTCTATATTAATTTTCAGCTTTTAATTATAATTGGTTGTATTAGAAAAAAATATTTGAAAATACCCTTTTTCTAGGTTTTGTACCTGAAAAATTGAAATAAATCTATTATACTAATATTTTATCTATATTGCTTTGATTGTTGTTTGGCCATGCACAGAAGGAAGGTGTGCTCATTGCAAAAAAAAATACATCTCTTGAGTGTAATGAATGCCAAAAACGCTTACATCTGAAGTGTTTCCCGGCATATCATGGTCTTGAGTAAATCAAATTTTATATTTAAAAATATTTTTCTATAGTGTTTATTAAATTTTTTTTATAAATAAACTTAAAAAAAAAACTGTATAATTTTATTGATGTTTTTATAGGCTAAACCCGCTTTACATTCATGTATGATTGGAACCCTCAACCTGCCAATGTTCGAATTATCGAACATGCTGGAAAACCCATAGGGAAAAGTAAAATTCATAATTTTTCTTTAAAAATTTCTTAATTAGACATAACTAAAGAAGAATTTTTATTAAAACAAATAAATATGTTGGACTTTTTGGGTTCGGCGGGTAAAAGGTTAAAAAATTTATTTTTGATCAATCTTTATTTGTCAACCTTTATACCCAAACCAAATTTTATTTTTCTAGAGCAATTGGTTCATGAGATATCGTAATTTTAAGTTTTTCACCCCCCACCCCCATACACAACTTCCCCCATCCAAAATTTCTCTTCATTCTGTTTTCCTAGTATAACTACAAATATTTCTTAAGTTTGAATAGTGTGCCATTAACGGTTTAGGAGATATGGATTTTAGAATGTGTCTATCTCGCCTTTTTTGGGTTTCGGACGCATTACATTTCCCCCCACTCCCACACCCCTTGATCAATATTGACAATTTTTCTGCAAATGGGTCTACTATCAGAGCTCTATAGAAATTCCAAGTTTCAGCTTCCTAACATTAGGGGTTACTGAGATCTGGAAAGCAAAATTTTCGGTCTAAAACACTTCCCCCTCCTTCCCCCTCACACCCCCACCCCTAAAAGTTTGGTCAAGGCGCCTACCCCATCTATTCACTAAACAAATTTCAATTTAATATCTCAAAGCGTTTGGCAGCTACGAGCCTCCAAACGATCTTGCGTACGGCGGACGCCTAACGGCGTACGGCGTACGGCGTACGGCGTACGGCGGACAGACGGACTGAAAATTTGTATTGCTTTTTTCGCGTCTACTAGTTATGAAACGTGAAAATAAAAATTTTGAGGGTAGCAAATTTTTTTTTTTAAAAAATCAATCACAATACTTAATTATTAAAATAATAAAGTAAAACAATATTGAACTCGTTTCGTAATTTGAGACGCAGGAAATTTTGCGAATTGCTTCAGTTCTAGAAATGTGGTCAATGACAAAATAAGTGATTTATTGTGAAATATTTACTGAATTTGGAGTTTACAAGATTAAATAAATTATAGATTAAATGAATTTTATTCAAAAAGATTTCATACTAGTAATAAAAGATACTCATGGATTAAAAAAAATCAGGAGTTGTGTTATTTATTTGAGTGATGCACGTGTTAATGAAAGATGTTATTTAAGATGAGACATTTGGGGTGGTATAACTTGTCTTATATGAAGAGTCTCTGATAAAGGTACGCGTCCACTAGGCGGGCCGCATCGCATAAATCCGCCTGCCATACATTTTAATGGAAGCGCATCCTTTGAACGAGACTCGCAACGGAAAAAAAAAGATTCCCGCACAAAGCGAAAAAAAGGAATTATTGAAGTGACAACTTTGTAATGACTTCGGTTAGGGCTCACACATAACACATGTCTTCTTACCTCACAGATCCGAAGTAAAGCATTACATGTTATGTATGTAATAGAATGCCTTACTTTCGCGGAGACTTGCATGAAAAGATGATGAGCAGTGTAATCGAATTGGTAAGGCCTGGGTCATTTCATTTCGTTCATTACAACATCGATCCGGTAATCAATGCTGGTCCTACTGAGATAATATGAGAAATGAAAACACATCAACAACACACAACGGACCTGCTCACAAAGTAATGCTACTATTAGACGGTCACTCAAAACCGTCAATGCATTGACACTCTGACGTCAAAATTACGTAGAATGTGGTCACAAAGATGTCAATTCAAATGTCAATCCATGTAATTGTCATTTTTGTGATATGTCAATGCATTGATAGTAGAATTGACTACCGAATTGACACAAGTTTTTGTGTCAATGCATTGACAATTTTGAATGACCGTGTGATCACCCTGTCAATACGTTTGGACTAATTGTCAAATATTTTGGATGGGTCATCAATGGTCGCGTTTACGTGCAGACCGGACCAGTCTAAAAAGACTGGTTTGGTCTTTTTCGGTCTTGCATTTATGTGTGCTTTTCAACATAACCAATTTGAAGCTGTCATTTTATATATCATTTTCAATCATGGATGCAAATTTGTAACTGCACATCGCTAAGTTTGTGCAAAGTGGACACTTCGTCAAATGTCCACCGTTTAGTCATTTTTATTTTCACAGATGTATGCTTTGACATTTTAATTTTGTTTGGCCAGCACTATTGCAGGTTATGTTTTGGTCTAAGGCCGTTTATGTGCCAGTACTAAACTGGTTCGGTTTCGTTTGGTTCGTACCAAAATCAGAACCAAAATAAGTCCAAATGGACTGGTCCCGTTTACATTTATGCGTGCGACCGAACTGGTTTTTTTGGTCTTTTTAGACTGGTCTGGTCTGCACATAAACGCGACCAATGCATCATGACATCATGAAGTCCGGTTCGTCAGCACGAAATTCGAGCAGCAACTAAGCACAAAAGCTATCCTTTTCGCGAATCTTTCCTCTAAACGCTGCGCTTTCGTGACACTGTCTCGTCCGGAAGGTCTTCATCATCGCTCTTCAGCAAAAACGACTCTAAAATTGTCATCTCTAAATGAGTACATGAATACGTTTTGTCATTTTCTAAAAGCAACCATTTATCTTTTTTGCCACGACCGGATCAGATCATTTCGTGCTAAGTAGTAGGAAGAATCTATCGATCTAGCTAGACAATAAAATCACTTAGTAGGTGTATCGATCAACCGACTATTAAGCTAAGTGTCCACGATAGAGAAAAAACAATAGAGTTAGAGAAAATTCTCGCAAAATACGTGTACACATCACATAGTGAGAAATAAATTTCCTCTATACGAAATTTCTCTACTAAAATTTCTCTGTCGTGTAGACGGAACTTTCTAATTTAATCGAGCGGTCTACATCGACTCTAAAATCTATTCAACGCGTTGAATAATCAGATGCTCGCCACATTATTCCTGTTGTATTTGATGAGTAAAATATTCAGCTCCTTCTTTTGAGGGGATGTGGTATGATGATGGAGGTAAAAGGAGTGTATTAGACGAACAATTTTGATTTATAGATCTCAGCAACCGCTTATGGTAGGAGGCTGGAACTTGGAATTTCTGTACAACTATGTTACAAAATATTGAAAAAACATTGAATTGCAATATCTTTCGAACTAATTGAAATAGTGAACTGCGATTGCTATTATAGTTGGGGATAAAGTCATAGAGTGTGCATGTAGATTTTCCTTTATTATTTTCGGTAAAAGTTTAAGAGGAGACTAAAATCCAAAATTAAAAATTTATATTTTTTCTTAATGGTATATGCACTTTTAAGCCACTTTTATTTTACAAAACTCTCCGCTTGACCAGAAATTTAAAGATACAGCAGTTTAAAAATGTAGAATTTGCTCACCATTTCGATGTCAGCTGTACTTCAAAATAGCATTTCTTATGGCACCAGCATAGCCATATTCAAACTTTGTATGCTCTTTCCTCTATCTCTATCAACCATCCTCTACCTGCTATAATCCATCTTCCATCCGCCGTAATCCATCCTCCATAATCCATCATCCACCCTTCATCCTCCATAATCCATCATCCATCCTCTATCCTCTATCCTCCATCATCCATCCGCCATCCTCCGTAATCCATAACCCACCTTTTATCCTACATAATCCATCCTCTATCCACTATCTTGTATCCACCATCCATAGCTAATACACCGAAAACTAACAAACTATATGAAATACACTCAATGTTGAAATAACTCTCGTACCACCAACTGTTAACGCAAAAACCTTCGCGGGCGTGCCCTCAACAAATCACCAAAGTTTCATCGCAATTACATAATTAATTAATTTAAATCACCTGATCTTAGCAAACTAATTTCAAATGCCAAATCGTGCTCTATTCTCAATATCTCGGCGAGTTAAAAGAGTGTAGTGCGTGGACACGCCATGTAGAGACCTACGAAATGCACTACTCAAATTTTCATTACGGGCACCCTATGATGAGAGAAATTATTGTAGAGACGTGGCCTCGTGTACACACTTTTCGTAGATAAGATTTTTTTTCAGTACAGCTCTAACGTTGTTTCTCTATCGTGGACACTTAGCTTAAAAGATAACCGACGTCTAAGGGTACCAGTCAGTTTCCGTTGCTTAGGCCCGTTCCTACGATCATCAGAAACGTTCTGACTGAAACTTTACCTGACATATGCTCATACGAAACTTACATACAGTCAAAGTTCTGGTTAATTGTTATTAGATTTTTCGTGGTAAGCTACCAAAGAAGCTATTATGATTAAGAGTTAGTTATTCTTTCCGGTGTCAGTGGAGTGAAACTCCAACACGGAGTCCCCGACTGTGGACTAACCGCCATCCCTGAGGATATGACAAATTTGGAAAGAAACTTCACTGGAGAAGCCAGTTCATTATAAGATTGTGTTGGACTAGGTCCGAAGGAGCTGTTTCGTCATCGGAGGGCATAGACTCTTCAGAAGGTGTATTCTTGCCTACTAACCGAAACACCTTGACAGCTGGTGGGATTGCTGAGGTAAATTCTATATAGCCACATCCCATTCCAAATTTATTACCGAGAAGAATTTAATGGTCAAGAAAGGCGTCCTCTACCTTAGACTAAAGGCGTGTACTTTGAGAAGCTTTACTCTTGATTTCGGCTATTCTCTGGTTGTAACCCTGGATATGGTCAGCGTTTTTATGGCTGTGAAATTTACAAATGGTTGTAACCTTGGATCTGATCTACGAAGAACAAATCCCGTCCGCCGCAACTTATTTTTTCAACCAATATTTGTTGTTATTAGATTTTTCGTGGTAAGCTACCAAAGAAGCTATTATGATTAAGAGTTAGTTATTCTTTCCGGTGTCAGTGGAGTGAAACTCCAACACGGAGTCCCCGACTGTGGACTAACCGCCATCCCTGAGGATATGACAAATTTGGAAAGAAACTTCACTGGAGAAGCCAGTTCATTATAAGATTGTGTTGGACTAGGTCCGAAGGAGCTGTTTCGTCATCGGAGGGCATAGACTCTTCAGAAGGTGTATTCTTGCCTACTAACCGAAACACCTTGACAGCTGGTGGGATTGCTGAGGTAAATTCTATATAGCCACATCCCATTCCAAATTTATTACCGAGAAGAATTTAATGGTCAAGAAAGGCGTCCTCTACCTTAGACTAAAGGCGTGTACTTTGAGAAGCTTTACTCTTGATTTCGGCTATTCTCTGGTTGTAACCCTGGATATGGTCAGCGTTTTTATGGCTGTGAAATTTACAAATGGTTGTAACCTTGGATCTGATCTACGAAGAACAAATCCCGTCCGCCGCAACTTATTTTTTCAACTAATATTTGTTGTTATTAGATTTTTCGTGGTAATTTTTAATTGGAAGTCGTAATAACGGCCCTTAGTGTTTCTCTTCAATAGCTTCAATCATTAGTTAAAGTGTGTCCTATTGACCTATTTATTATTTTTGGTGGATTGTATATCGGAAAGTGCTGTAAAGACTCACCAGGATGAACGCTAAAAATGGTAAGAACCAAATTCGTGCAGTTCACCAAAAGCTCTTTAAGCCGGTTCAAAAGATCCAGATGGACTTTTCTTTTTTCATTTTCCATTTTCCATTTTTCATATATCAATTTTCATTTTTCATTTTTCAGTTTTCCTCTTTCATCTTTCATCTTCATCCTCAACCAATAGCGATGTCTGACTTGAATTTGGCCTTAAAATTTTAAAAATTCGCATACACATTTGAAAAATGTATGGCGAGTTCTAATGTACACAGCAGACAGATAAAGCCGCCGTCTCCATGTCAGTTGTCTCCAGTAATAGAACATGGCAGGTGCTTGTTCGGTAGAACCCGACACGAACCTTCTACTAAACGTTCTGATTATAAAGTAACTATCAAAAATATTAGCAGACAATTTTTCGAGTCTATACAACTATGCTATATATTTTTTCGTAAACATTATACTATTTAAACTTGTTTAATATTACCTATTTCGTTGTTTGAGGCAAATTTAAACAACGTTTTTGTTTGATTTTACCAAGGATTTCCTTTCCGTGTATGTATTGGCTAAGCTTTCATATTTAATTTTTCGTATACATATTCCAAATTGTGCAAATCAAGGGAATACAATTTCTTAAAAAAAAAGTTTAGGATGTCAGAAATAAAATTTTACAGTTTGAAAAAAATTCGTCAATGCATAGTTCCCATTTTTATTAATAGCAAATGATGTCAAACGGATGTAATTCTTCGTTAAGCGCGAAGGGACTGGAATGTCAAAATGCTTTACCCACAAATGGAGCTGATTTTGCATATTAATAATCTTTTCTCTTTTTCTCTTGGTACGATGAAGGCGAATCGTCAATGACTTGAAAAATACTGATAACAAAGAAAAAAAACTTAACAAATTGTAATATTTATTTATGAAATTCGTCGGTGCTATGCAGCGAATAATTCGATTGTCTCCTCAGGATAATGTATCTTAAAAGTGTACTACTGCTAGTCATCACCATAGCCAATGGTAAAATGGAAATGGGCTACAAGGTTCCAGAAATACTAGGCATAATTCCCAAAATTGCTGTTTACCACTACATGCACTCTTCACAAAAATTTCCAATTACTTTATTATTTTAGTAATAAAGTATTGTTATCGATTTTTAAAAAAAAAAAGATTTGCTAGCATGAAATTTTTTTTTTACACGTTTTATGACTAATAATAACCAAAAAAACAAAAAAAAATTTCACACCGTCTGTGCGCCGTCCGCCGTACGCAAACTCGTTTGAGGAACTATAGCTGCCAAACCCTATGAGCTATTTAATCGATTTTTTTTTTCTGAATAGACATGGTGGACTCCTTGAAGTGAGATTTTTTTGAGGGGTGAGGGTGTGAGAGGGAAGGTGGGGGAAGCGTTTTAAACAAAAAAATTTGATTTTTAGATCTCAGCAACCACTAACGGTAGGCTGAAACTTAGAATATCTATAGAACTTTGATAGTGGACCCATCTGCAAAAAATTGAATTGACTGAGTGGAGGGAAAAGTAATGCGTCCGAAACGCAAAAATGCAGAGATCGACACATTCTAAAATCCATATCTCTTAAACCGTTAATGGCAAGCAATTAAAACTTAACAAATATCTGTAGTTATACTAGGAGAGTAGATTGAAACATTGATTGAACATTTTTAGGTGGGGGTGGTGGTGTACGGGGGTAGGGGTTGAAATACTTAAGATTACGATATCTCACAAACCAATTGCACCAGAAAAACAAAATTCGGTTTGGGTATAAAGCTTGATAAATAAAGGTTGCTCAAAGTAAAATCTTGGAAGGGGGCAGGGGAGCAAAAAAGTGGGGGGGATAAGAATTTCTCAAAAATATAACTTTTCATATCTCAATAGCAGTGTAAGATAGATGCCTCAAAATTTTACCAAAAGTAGGCCCAATATAACCCTAGTAGAGAAAAAAAATTTGGAGGTGTTGTGTAGATTGTGAGAGTGGGAAGGGTGACAAGGAAAAAGTTCCAATGTTTATATCTTCAGAACCTGTAATGATATAAAGCTGAAAGTTGGTATTTGGATAAGGCTATAGTGGTGGCATGGTGGAAAAATAATTTTTTTTTAGGGATAGCATGGTACGAGGGTGGGGGTGCTTTTCCTAACCTAAGAACGGCTTATGCTAGAAAGTTGAAACTCGGTACGTATATGTAAATCAACTAGAAAAGTAATTTTGATAAACAAAAATTTGAATATTTATTGGCGTTCAGAAAGGGGGGCAAAAAAATACACGAACCGACGGACGACGCACGGACGAACATTCAACCAAATAGGCCACGTTTTAATAAGAAAAGAACGGCCTCCAGCATTTTCGACGTACGTACTTTTCGAAATACACTTAACCCTTTGAGAGGCATTTCGCGACAATGCTAAACAACATAATCATAAGCATGAAATGTGGCAAAACATCAAAGATTGCATAACATCCGTCGCAGAGGAGGTGATAGGACAACAACCCCGGCGCAAAAGAAATGAGTGGTTCGACAACGAATGCAAATGTGCATTAAAGAGAAAAGGCGAAGCTAACAATACAATAATGAAATGGCCGACACGAGCCAAACAGGAACTTGGACGATTTGCAAACCAAATCTGCAGACAGAAAAAACGGAAGTACAATAATGACAAAATTAAAAACATGGACGAACAATTTAAATTACAATTAAAAGGATGAAAGAGGGATACCAACCGAAGACGATCCTCTGCAAGGATGCAGAGATAAAACTAAGATGGGCACAATATTTTGAACACCTTCTCAACCCGAGCTCATCATCCGCACTAACAGCAGCATACATAACAACAGCCAAGGTACCAGCCAAGGTAACTGCCGAAGTAACAGCTGAGGAAGGATCCTCTTCGAGTCCTCCCACACTCGAAGAAGTAAAAACCGCCCTGAGGAACCACCCAAACAACAAAGCTCCGGGCACTGATCAAATTCCAGCTGAACTTATGAAAACAGGCGACACCTGCATACCACATTTACACAGATTGACCTCGGACATATGGTATATGGATGCAAGAAACACTTCCTGAAGAGTGGCGCAGGAGTATCATATACCCAATTTATAAAAAAGGTGACAAAATCTGCTGTGAAAACTACCGAGGAATATCCCTGTTGTGTACGTCTTATAAGATCTTGACGTAAATTCTAGAAAAGAGAATTAAGCCTTTTGCTGACAAGGTAATTGGTGAATACCAGGGCGGATTTAGAGCTGGGCGATCGACCACGGACCAAATATTCTCAGTTAGACAGGTGCTTGAAAAGTGCTGGGAATTCAACATTGATGTGCACCAGATGTTTGTGGATTTCAAGCAGGCATACGACAGTATCAACAGGCGCGTACTGTATACGATAATGATTGATTTTGGAGTTGATGAGATGACCGATTCTCTTTCCCAAGTCAGAGTGGAAAATGATCTGACTTCCAGCTTTAGAACTGACAACGGGCTTAAACAAGGTGATGGCCTGGCACCAATGCTTTTCAATTTAACACGTGAATATGTTGTTTGGAAACTTCCCGTTGACACCAACGGAACACTATGCTTCAAATCCACAGAACTAGTACCATATGCCGACGACATAAATATACTTGCAAGATCCCTGGAGAGTGCCAAAAAAATATTTGTAAACCTTGATTCGGTAGTAAGGGAAGTTGGACTACGTAGCAAACTCATCGAAATTAAAAGAAGAATAATGATGGCAAATAAGACGTATTATTCGGTTCTTCCAATAATTAAAAACAAAAATGTGCACAGAAAAACAAAGCTTAAACTGTACAAAACAATAATAAAACCTGTGCTATGCTGTGGACATTGACTCAGGCGTCCGAAAAAATTAGATAACGCCTTTGAAAGAAAAGTCTTCAGAAGAATCCTCGGACCTGTGAGGGAAGACTCGATCTGGATAATACGATACAATAGAGAATTGTATGCCATCTTCGACAAGATGAAGATCGATCATAAAGTTTAAAAAGCTACAATGAGCTGGTCATGTGGAGCAGATGGATGACGGAAGAATCCCCAAACGCACACTAAAGGGAAAAGTCTATGGACAAAAACCAGTTGGAAAACCACGAAAGCGCTGGGAGGACTCTATTGACGCAGACAGCAAATCACTTCTAAGATGCAGAAACTGAAGGACGCGGTCACTGAACCGAGAAGGCATGAGGCGGCACATTCAGGAGGCCGAGGTCCGATTTGGACTGTAGCGCCATCGTAAAGCTAAAGTAAAAAGCTGTGGGAATTGTCTGATGTTTAGTAATCACATAACTTGCCATGTGTTATAAGCTGATTTATTTAGTTCAAAAGGCTAAAAATTTATAACTTCAAGAATTAAGACTTGTAAAAGGTGCTCTCGTATTAAGCTATGTCCCCATATCCTACAATCCTTCCCTCACCCGCTGACAGACTAAATGGGACTTCACAAACCCATTCGTCAGCCCAAACGAGCATAAATATCGTATTCACGGGCCGAATCGGCAAGCTCAACCCGTTCGACGAGCTAGGACGTGCTTTTATGCTAGATGGTCAGTCGTATTAATGACTGTCCGTAAGACATATGTATGTAAGTCAGCGATAACATATGAAAGTTATCCTTCGTGTTGGTGAAGAAACTACGATTTCTTCCGAGGATGACTTTCAGTCCGCCAGGCGACATTTAAAATTTCGTCAATGACGATTGCCAACTGAACGTTCAAAGATCGTTACAAAGATGGACAACATTGATTGAAGAGTTAAAACTCTGATTGTGGGTGGCGCAAGCTATCTTTCAATCGATATTTTGTATATCTAGTACATCAAACATACATAGGTACTCGTAAAACACATCATTCTCACCTAATCCGAAATCACTAAAATGAAATTTGATTTCTATTATTCGCGATTATGTGCTAATCTAATCGCTGAGTTTTTTTCGTTTAACCTTTTAAAAGTTAAATCCTCGGATCAAATTAGTAGATGTATGGTATACCCTAATCTTTTCAACAAAAAAATCTTTCTAGCTGTCGCTAGGCCTACTAATTTTCAAGTGTTTCTTTTTATACAAGTTATCAAAATTGATTTTACCTGGCATAAACTCATTATTAACACAACATATATTTAAGTTAACATATTTTTATTTGAACGGCTATTTTCGTTGATTATTTTGTCTGTAAATAATCTTATCGAAACATCTTTAAAATACTTTAACATTAAGTTCGAATGTTAAATTATAAATAATTAATCTTATATTTAGTATTAGCTCTAATCTGTATTTACAGATGGTTTCAGATTATAAAAAAGTCTGACGTATAAAACATTCAAAATGTAGATTATAGTTTATTAGATTTGATTAAACTATAGTTTCTTTTTGAGATTGATCCTTCACTAAATACTAAACTTGTTATATACATATATACAAATAGTATTTTAGGGACCTCGATAGCACAATGGCTTATAGAGTAGGACGTGGGTATATTAATCATTGCTAAGCACCATAGAAACTTTCATTTCTAACTGAAGTGCGTCAGCACCATTCCTGCTGGGCGATTGCAGCTGTGATCAGAACTCAATTTCTCCATGAATTGTGATCGCAGCTGTAATTGCACTGTTGAATTGCCGCAGGCTGGTAACACCCATCTCATAGCAATTTTTGTGGATCCGCTCGATTTTCGAAATGTCATTTCGGGGATCGGGTGGATCCACAGAAAGTGCTGCCAACCCCAACACCAACTTGCCGCACACAAAAACTTAACGAGGGGTACGGTTATTCGGTCAATGCCGGAAGCAAAGAGAAAAAACGGAGTCGACGGTCGGTTCAAGTCCAACGTGAATTCCATCAGCAGGGCTGAAAAATTCTACCCAAAACCAAAAAACGATTCCATTTAAATTGCAATTGCGTGCCAGTGTAAATAGTGGTATTGTTCGAAAACATTGCGCGCAATTTTCGGCCGATTGTGTGTGACGTGTTGCTAAGGTGCGCTCTGGAAGTTCGCGGCGCTACACCAGCTCGTGGGAAAGAAAGGAAAATCGCCGTACACGGGAGATAGCAGGTAAGAGTTCGTCGGTGCGAGGAACGTCGTCAATGGCGGGTTGAAAGTTCGATTTTTTCATTCGCAGAACAGGTCCATCAGCACGATTCGATATAAAAAAAAATTTACGAGACGGGAAAACTCGACATTTTGGAGCAGCTTCTGCTCCCGGTTCAGTCCCAGAAATCCGAGTAAATTGTGTCGACTTTCAAGAGAACATGCCGCTGGACGAAATAATGTTCGGTATGGTGTAGAAGGGAAAAATAGTGGAAAAAAAGAAAATACTTTTGCTTCGCACAACGAGAAAGAGGTTTTGTGCAATCGGATGTTCTAATCGTTTTTTCGGGAGTCGTGCTGTTGAATGCGATCTCTTTCGAGACAGCCAGAAAATTTGACGTTCATCGAAGACTCGGGTCTGTTTTTGTCGACGTTCAAGACGTCAGCGGAGCTGCGGGGTCTGCTCAGGGACCGGGCCAGCCACCACGGCCCATTAAAGTCGTCATTTAAAGCGCGGATTAAAGGAAACTAGTACAACCAGAACAGCAGAACCAGAGGAGTGTCTCCCCTCTATTCTAAATCCGATTTGCTGTGTGGTTACTGCCCACGACCGATCGTCACGGGGAAAAACTGAAGGAAACATTAAGCACTGTACCCAGGCAACCCCCCCCCCCCCCCACCAGCACTGGTCGAACGATCTCGGGTCCTAGCCAGCACACAGCATCTTCAGGAAAACTTTCCTGTTAGTATCTACATATTGTATTGCGGCATCAATTTAGAAAATGAGATTGGAGCTTTGGAAGTAATGTTTTTCCAAATTTTGGCCGGCGGAAACTTCCCAATCGCATGATGGAGAGTTTTTTTTTGTGCTCGACCGCGCACCAATAAATTTGAATACGGTAGATCGCACATCAATAAACGCGAGCAAAAACGTATAAAAACCCGTTTTCGGTGGCCTTCTAGGCCAGGGCGTGTGACAGCTGAGAGTCTCCATTCATTCTTCAGTTCGTCGGGTCTCGTACAATAGAAGTTGAAGATTTTGAGAAGTTGTGGCTTCAAATCGATATCGGTCTAACTTGGGCGAACATGCGTGCGTTTACGAATTTACGTATTAAAATAGTGAAAACAATTTAATTCTTCACAATTTAAAAACGGTTTACTTCAAGGGCGTTGAGGTCAATGCGAATTGGGAATATACTGAAGGTTATGTGCTAATGACAATTCTATGCTAGATACAGTGCAGCAGTGACTGCCTAAGTGCCATCATTTCCGGTGATAACGATCACAAATTCATATGTACATCGGCTGAACAAACCAAAAATCGATCACAGCCTTCACGAAGATCGTTATACACAGTTTTGAAGCTAATTTTCCGGACCTTTTCATTTTGTTTTCAACCACGGTTAGACTTGTTTCTGTCGGTCGTACGAAAGTATGCACGTCATTGTCATATGTTTCGAGTGGCCTATGGTACGTGCTGCAATGGCAGAACTCACTACTCGGGTACGCACGACAAACTCCACACGAGCCAAATTCAGTCAAGAAATCCTAACCATGTTGAATATGCGTGCCATGGTTCTGTAATGGAGCATCCTGGAAGCAGCGAATTTAAAAAAAAAAAAAAAAAAAAAAAAACAAAGTTATAATTAAACTAATAAAATTATAAAAAAAAAACAAAAAAAGAAAAGAACGAATGAAATGCAAACCAAATAAATTAAATAAATGAACTACCTAAAGCTAAATTTGAACTATATAAAAATTAAAACAAAATTAAAAAGACAAGACAGACATGGACAGGACGAAATTTAAATAAATAAAAACGAAATAAAATTAAAAATAAAAATTCAATTCTAAATAAATAAAAACGAGATAAAATTAAAAATAAAAATAAAATTCTAGATAAATAAAAACGAAATAAAATAAAAATAAAATTCTAAATTAACTGCGGCAGAATTAAACAACGAAAAAAATATAAATGGGGTGAGTTTAATTTTTTTTATTCTTTTAATTCCTATATTTCACTATATATTTTCTTTTATATGTATATTTTGCTCGTTTTTTGTCTATGACCTTTTTCATCAGCATTTTTTTTTTTTGGTTTTTTTTTTGAGATTATGATGCAAGGCTAAAGGCCTAAGGAAATGAACCCGAGCGTTTAAGCTCTTGTCCCTGAACCTCAAAAAGGGGCCATATCGGATATTATTTTTTGGACTGATATGGCTGAGGTAGGGTGGGCAGAACAGGGCGCTACTTACACCTAAGCGCCCTGACAAATCGCGAAGCCGCGCCAATCCAACCGCTTCTTGGTCTTTCACGACCTATTGGGAAAATGATCCCAATTTTTACCTTCCCTTGGATAAGTCGGCGCTTACAATTTTTGTTGTACAGGCCTAGGGTTTAATGGCCTGAGTTTTAGCAAGTACCCCCCCCCACACTGCCGTAGCTAGTCCCGGCCTCCAGCAAGAGCGTCGCACCAGCTAAACTCAGCCACCAATTCGGACGTAGGCGGAATTGGCCCATTCTGTCCCGAACCTTCTTTCTCCTTTCAATTATTTTGACTTTTTCAAGTCAAAATAATTCTTCCAAGGCCTTAAACACAACACATTTAAGAAACCTGCGAACTTTGGAGTTCGCAGGGTTCAAGAGTACTAAAAAGGTACCAAAAGCGGTCATTGTCCGTACTCAAGATAGTGGATGTTTGTGTTAGTTCTTATACAGTGACTCTAGTATGAACTAGCTTTTCGCATAAGATTTGGTGTAAGCAAATCAAGACGTGAGCATTAACTATCTCGTGATATCACGCATCCATATCTTTAGAAATTAAATTTTTCAGTTGAACGTGATAGCACGTTTTACTGATAGTGTTAATTGAAAATGTTAGATATAATATATACCTATATGGTACGTATACTATACACTATACGTGGAGAATTCAAAGATTGAAAGTTCGAAAGATCAAAATTTGAATCGCTACGTAGTATATGATAACACCAGATTGAATTAAGAGAACATGGCATAATCTGAAATCTGGGTAAATTGCCTCTCAATCACAAAATTTGACACACGCACTTCGAGAACACCGCCGTGTAAATAACTTCTTTCTCTAGGTTATGTTTTCCGATAAAACAACTCTTCATCAACAGAAAACGTCAAACAGCGCTACAGCGTCTTTGGATCCGCATTTACATGAGAAATTTCGATCCCATTTCAATTCAATCCAGGTCGGAAAGCTGGATCAGATCGAATCGATTTTATTTCTATCCGATCACATGTTATTTTAAAGGATTGTATCTGGGCTAAAAAGTAAAACTACTAAAATAAAAATAAACTGCATTGTCAACAAGGCTAGCTTCATCTGGAGTTTTGTAAAATGGCGGAAAAATTTTAACGATTCTTTCATTACAAACTATTAAATTTTCTATTACCGTTTTTATCGCTAACGGTAAGCTGGTGTTAATATTAATTAATAATCTCAAAATTTACATAAATTATATATATTATTATTATTATTATATTTTAATAAAAGGCATATAAAGATACACAGTTATTTTTAAGCACTAGTTACAAAGACCATCATCATTATATTTTCTCGAGGTTCTAAATAGTTACAGAATTGGACATGAGACAAACTATCCTTTTTTCTTTGAGAAGGCACGATAGAATCACAATTAAAAAACCTTCCGCAATTATGATAGCTTCTGAACTCTGATATTATATTGAGCATAAAGCAGAACAAAGTGTGTTTTTGAGAACTACGATTTTCCATTATATAATTGGAACTTTTAGTAAAAATTAATACGTTTCTTTTAAAATTCTTTTAAATCAATCTTGCAGAAAAGGTTGATTCGATTTTTTTTATATTATTTTCAAGTTAATTAATTTTTAAATGCTACCAGGCAATCAAAAATTTATTTTTACAAGACTTCAAACTCCTCGCTATAAACATGGGCTTATACAACTTTCATGTGTGATCTACACGCAGTAGAGCAGTGGTTTTGGTAAATTTCAATACAACACTAGTATTCGTTAAATTTCGAATTCCTGGCTCAAAAATTTCAGTGAAGAAACGAAGGGCTGATGTGGATCTTTCATATGCATACCTTTATCTGTTGTGCTAAAAGGATTCTGAAGTTATTCAAGTCGTAAATATCTGTTTTAAAGATTTTTGAAAAACATCTACCCGAAGGATCATGATTGTGACTGTTAAGGAAGCCTTACAAATTCGACCAAACATTCTGATTCCATTCTTGTGTATAAACAAACAGACTGCCGGACTATCAGATAGATTGACACGTGGACAGTCAAATAGATGGTAGTCTAGCGATTTGTTCATAACTAAACAGAAGCGGTTATGTCAAACTATAGGAAATACAAATCAGAGTCAAGTATTTGATATAAACCATTAGCTTCTAGATTTAAGATTGTAAAATTTGATTAGGAATGAAAGCGATGTGTTTTAATTTCCAATCCTATATGTTTTCCATTTTACTGTTGATTATTTATATTTTCTATGAAAAATATTTATTTAATTCTATGTTCACTGTCACACGTAGAGATTTGTAGTGACGTCATTATTGCTTGATACCAAACGCGCTGGAAAAGGTACACAATATCTTTTAATAGAGATAGTATTTAGCAATTATGTAAACAAAACAATTATTCAGTGTTCTAAGATTGTTTAAGTATTGAATAAACTAATTATCAGAATTACTTAAATGGTAAAGTTTTGTTGTACGGTGTAGAAAATGCAAGCGAAAATTCATGTCGATTGACTTTTAATTTTGTTTTATATTCCACGAATATATGTATGGATTTTAAAGATATATTTACAGACTCAGCTCTTCGGTGAGCCCTGGGTAAGAAATCTAGTTTTGAACTACATCGTTAATAAAATATTAAAACTAATCAAATCAAAACGCATTACTGGCAGTGCTTCTTTAATTAAACAATAGGTAATGTTCTTTGATATCGCTTATCAAATTGTGTCTTATTTAAAGTAAAGTAGATTACAATATAGGTAGCTATTTTAAATCTAGTAGGTATAAGCAGAAGGCATGTATATATCGACATGTAGATATGTATATCGTCTAAAAAAAAAGTTGAGTTCAGAAAAGTTTTGATTAAAGGGAAACCACACACTGAAGTTTGTAAAATTTATCTGATCGTCGTACGACAACTTACCTAATATTTTTTATTGAAATACCGAAAAAGGGTATTTTTAACTTCGACATAATGTATTTAAAATAATTTATGTAACACCCAAGATGAATTGAAAACGAAATAGTTTAAGAGCATGCAGGAGTCATAGAATATGCCGAAGTTCAATGTGTTTATTTTCTTGATAAAGTAAATAAGTAGGCCCTCCGTTTTGTGCAAGTTGTTTATTTGAGTTAAATGTGTCTGCTACATAAAAATATTTCTGATAAATTTATTGATACCGAATTTACAAAACAGAAACTGTAAGCTCAAGAAACATAATTTGATTCAATTATTTCCTACAATAGATAGAACGTCCCTAACCTAATTTCGATAACTTTCTTCTGAGCAGAAACTATTAGTAGAAGGAAACCATAAAATTGTTTGAGTAATCGAAAGAAGAAATCTAAGTTTAGGCTTTATAATTATTTCTATAATAAGTAATTGTCCCTTTTAAAATGTTCTCATGAGGATTTCGCCGTTCTCCATACCATCTTAAATTGGCTAAATTATAAAGTTAACTAAATCTAGGTACCTACCTAATGAACTCCGTTTTGGTTTTGGTATAAAACTAATTCCTGTAAAATTTTAAATTCCTGCTTTAACCCGTTCTGGAGTTATAGTGGATTCAGTAACAAGCATACATTTTTGAAGGACTTTTCTAGGCTGCTACACGAAGGACTCATTCGATTTGTTTTATGTTCGGAACTTTCGATACAAACATTGTAGACCTTAAGTATGCAAAATTTCAAGTTCCTAACTTGAAGCATTCGAGCAATAATTGTGAAAACATGTTTTAAGGACTCTTGTATGGGAGGTACCCGAAGGAGTGGAAGGATATCGCCCATTAACGAACTTAGCCTTACTTTTTCTATTTTACAAGTTGTGACAAAATTTCAACTTCCTAGGTCAACGCGTTCTTGAGTTATCTTGCTGACGGACGGACGGACGGACGGACGGACAGCAAACGGATTTGGGGGTTTTGGCCAAAAATAAACACAAAATAATATAAAACTTTTTTTCGTCCGAGGCTCGGTTCTATGCGTTACAAACTTTTCGGGCTGGATTAAACTTATAATACTCTATATGTTCATCTAGAGTATAAAATACTAATGCAGCAATCTTAAAGATCCTACGCCACATTCTAGCTACACTACCCACGAACAAGCACATTTGTTCTTTTTTCTTTTCTGGTGCATATGAACAGAGCAATCGATGACGGCACATCCCCCCCTTTCGTGCGGAGGGCCTTCGGGGAAATATATACAGCGCCGCCATTTTTTTAATATTTTCGAATTAAATAAATGTCAGAGATTCCTTAAAGTCTAAATTGTGCAAAAAAAAATAAATAAAAATCATTTAAACTTCAGAGTTTATGAATTTAGAAAAAAAAAACCATTTTCCAAGCAGCCAAGGTGGCCAGACCCCTTAACGATTGTTTAGTTTTGCTTTGCAAATGCTTATATATGTATGCTACTGCCTGATACCTAGGCATTGTTAAAGATAGGCATTGTTGAAGATTACTTTCAAAAATATTGGCTCCCTCCGTTTAAAGATTATTCTGAATAAAGGATCATTCCAACTATTTCACTATATCTATACTTCACATATAATTTGATCATCGAAGATGCACCCTATTGGCAGGTTTTCTAGTGTGATAGCGTTGAAGGCAAATTCACAAATTGTCTGAACCGCGTTGTAGTGACATCGCGGTATAGAAGGACCGTGTTGTTGAAAAAATTACGCATTTCCTGGACTGCGTGTATCATGTCTTACGAGATTAATGTGTTATGGGACAATTTCCTATAAGGACGTCCTAACTAAAAGTACGCAGTCATACAGAAAACTCAATACTTTCGCAAAAAAATTATTTCAGTTTTGAAATTTTATATTCATATCTCTGGGTCTGGGTCACGGTGGGTTAGTGGCTAGAGCACTTGCCTTTGGTGCACCTGGGTAGCTTCAAATCTGCTTGCCGATAAGTAATTTTCGAGAATGGGATTGGGTGCCGCACTACCAGTTCACTCAGCTGTAAATGAGTACCTGAGTTAAAAACGGGGTTATAATCACGGACGAGCGTGAAGCTGACCACTTTCCCTCCTAGTGTTCCATGGGTCTCGTAATGAAGTAACTCTAGCATTACTTCAAGGCTGATACCCAATTTGGGCTGATGCGCCATTGATTATTATTACTATACTCATATCATTTTTATTGACGTTACTGTAAGCTCGTGATAGCCGTCACGAAATGTTTCCCACACTCATTCGTAGGTGGACAAGTACCTGTACGTGTCCAACGGGTCTCACGGGTGTAAATTCAAGCGCTCCGCCAAGATTTGTGCGTTTTTTCAATCAATTTGAGCCTTTACGAAATCTCTCGGATGGAGTAAATAAATTTATTTTTAAGTGAACCCAAATATTATATAAAGGTAAGAAGTAAAAAGGGTACTGTATTATTATTTTTTTTAGTGTTTGTAATTCTTCTGAACTGTAAAAGGCCAGCGTTTGCGATCTTCATATCATAGCCTTCAAGCTCGAAGGATTCAATAATTATGCTAGACGCGATTAATGATCAATAATTTCATTAAAGATGGGAAATAGCGAGTTACAAACTTTATTACCATTCACTGGTAGCATTTTAGTTAACTGGCCTTACTACCATAAGTAAGTTACTGTAAAGGACTGGGTTAAGTTAAGTTAGCTATCGAGTGAATAGAGGTAAAGCATTACACGTATGTACATTGTTACGAAGTATATAAGTGGATTCCCCTCCAGTTTTAAATTCAAGATTAACGGTTGCAACGGCAGCTACCACGAAGATAACTGATCAATTTCTTACTGTGTTATACTTGTGTTTCTGTAACAATTATTTATCCTATGTCATACTAAATGCACAATTATATATGCATATACCGTACTAGAAGAACAATAAACAATTAATATAATCGATCATCACGATTCGTTATACAATATTTTGCTAGTACCTATGTACATATAATCGAATTTATTATTGGGAATTCTATTAATAAAGAAAAATACATATGCTGATTGTGTATTTGAGTGAAAGCTGTTGAAAGGAAACGTGACACTCCTATTTGACCTCTCTAAAAAAGACGATTTATTTTTGGTTTCCAACGCAACTGTTCAGTTATCATATTACCAATTAATTATTTAATTAACTTTCCTTCACAAAGTTTAGTTTCCCAGCATGAGACAAAATCATTTGTTTAATTTTAATACTTATTAGAATCCTGGTGGCTAAATGAATCTAAGAGCATAGAAAAAGTTCGTAGTACATATATGGATGAACAAAATGTAAGAGAACGTACAAATAGCTTGTTGGTTTGTAAATACTGACCAACCTGCCACACAGTTAACTTTTAAGAGGTATACAGTATTAATCGAAGAATGAAATCGTCAGAATTATGTGTTTTTTAGGAGTCAAATAATAATTTTCTTTCCTGTAGTATTATGTCGACTTTAAAGCTAAGTGGCCACGATAGAGAAAAAAATTTGCCAGCAGTCTGGGCGCAACTTTATTTTTTTTTCCGGCAGAACTTTTGAACGTGTTCAATTCGGGGATGCGGTGTATGTTACTATGTGACTGAAACCCTAACAAAAAGTTCGGGAAGCGGTTAGAATATGGTGTAACATATGAATTATAAAATTTTGTCATATTCCAGGATGCGGTCTAGAGGTTAAAAAAGACAAAACTTAAAAATAGGTGATTGTTTAATAAACCTGCGGAAGTGAAAAGATATTCGATATCTGATCAGACCTGAGAGATATGGTGGAATTTATGAAAAAGTATACAACCACCTTACATCCTCTTAGGGGTCGAATTTCAAAAAATCTTGAAAACACATTCTAGGTATTCATACGAAGAATCCATAGAACAAAAATGAATTCAATATTTGAAAAGACCTAGTAGATATGGCGAAAATCGTGAAAATATATGCATTTTATATTAACTGATAATTTTGTTTGCCCCCCCTTCTGAACGCCAATGAATATTCGATTTTTTTTTATCAGAATTACTTTTCTAGTTGATTTACATATACGTACCGAGTTTCACTTTTCTAGCATAAGCCGTTCGCAAGTTAGGTAAAACACCCCCAACCCTCGTACTATGCTACCCCTAAAAAAATTTTATTTTTTCACTATGCCACTATTATAGTTCTATCTAAATACGAAGTTCAAGGCTTATATCATTACAGGTTCTTAAGATATAGGCATCTGGACTTTTTCCTTCTCATCCTTCCCCACCCTCACCCTCTACACCACCATCTTCAAATTTTTTTCCCTACTATATTGGGCCTACTTTTGGTAAAAGTTTGAAGCATCTATCTTACACTGTTATTGAGATATGAAAAGTGATATTTTTGAATAATTCTTATCCCCCCCACTTCTTTGCTCCCTTGGCCTCTTCAAAGATTTTACTTTGAGCAATCTTTATTTATCAAGCTTAATACAAATACCGAATTTTGTTTTTCTGGTGCCATTGATTTGTGAGATATCGTAATCTTAAGTATTTCAACTCCCACTCCCGTACGCCACTACCCCTACCCAAAAATTTTGTTTCAATCTACTCTCCTAGTATAACTACAGATATTTGTAAAGTTTTAATTGCTTGCCACTAACGGTTTAGGAGATATGGATTTTAGAATGTGTCGATATCGGCATTTTTGTGTTTCGGACGCATTATTTCCCCCTCCACTCTCACACCCCTTCACCCATATCAGAAATTTTTTTGCAGATGGGTCCACTATCAAAGTTCTATAGAAATTCCAAGTTTCAGTTTCCTACCATAAGTGGTTGCTGAGATCAAGAAACCAAAATTTTTCGTCTAAGACGCTTCCCCCACCTTCCTACTCACACCCTCACCCCTCAAAAAAATCTCACTTCTAGTGGTCCACCATGTCTATTCAGAAAAAAAAATTCAATTTAATAGCTTATAGGGTTGGCAACTATAATTCCTCAAATGAGTTTGCGTACGGCGGACGGCGCACAGACGGAGTGAAATTTTTTATTGCCTTTTTGGCGTTTATTAGTCATAAAACGTGTAAAAAAACATTTTCAGGTTAGGAAATTTTTTTTTTAAAAAATCGATAACAATACTTTATTATTAAAATAATAAAGTAAAACAATAGAGTTAGAGAAAATTCTCGCAAAATACGTGTACACACCACATAGTGAGAAATAAATTTTTTCTATGCGAAATTTTCCTACCAAAATTTCTCTGTTGTGTAGACGGAACGTTTTAATTTACTGTAACGATCTACATCGAACCTAAAAAAAATCTAAAATCTATTCAACGCGTTGAATAATCAAATGCTCTACACATTATTCCTGTTGTTTTTGATGAGTAAAATATGAAGCTCACTCTTTTGAGAGGTGGTGGTATGATGATGGAGGTAAAAGGAGTGTATTAGACGAACAATTTTGATTTCTAGATCTCAGGAACCGCTTATGGTAGGAGGCTGGAACTTGGAAATTCTGTATAACTATGATACAAAACATTGAAAAAACATTGAATTACAATATCTTTCGAACTAATTGTACCAGAAAAATAAAATTTGGTTTGTGTACATATATAAAATTATTAGTGGATTCTTTTGATTGAGCAATTTTTGAGTGCGCATGTAGATTTTCCTTTATTACTTTAGGTAAAAGTTTGAGAGGAGACTAAAATCCAAAATTAGAAATTTTTATTTTTCCTTAATGGTATGTCCACTTTTAAGCCACTTTTATTTTACTTAACTCTCCGCTCGACCTGAAATTTAAAGATATAGCAGTTTAAAAATGTAGACTTTCCAACTTTCGGTAAAAATTTTGTGAGAAGACAAAAATCCAAGATTAAAAATTAGTATTTTTCCTTAATGGTATATCCACTTTAAAGCCACTTTCATTTTACAAAACTCCCCGCTTGACCAGAAATTTAAAGATACAGCAGTTTAAAAGTGTAGAATTTGCTCACCATTTCGATGTCAGCTGTACTTCAAAATGGCACCAGCATAGCCATATTCAAACTTTGTATGCTCTTTCCTCTATCTCTATCTCCCATCCTCTACCTGCTATCATCCATCCTCCATCCGCCGTAATCCATCCTCCATCCTCCATAATCCATCATCCACCCTTCATCCTCCATAATCCATCATCCACCATTCATCCTCCATAATCCATAATCCATCCTCTATCCTCTATCCTCTATCCTCTATCCTCTATCCTTTATCCTCTATCCTCTATCCTCCATCATCCATCTGCCATCCTCCATAATCCATAATCCATCATCCACCCTTTATCCTACATAATCCATCCTCTATCCACTATCTTTTATCCATCATCCATAACTAATACACCGAAAACGAACAAACTATATGAAATACACTCAAATGTTGAAATAGCTCTTGTACCACCAATTGTTAAAGCAAATTTCAAATGCCAAATCGTGCTCTATTCTTAATATCTCGGCGAGTCAAAAGAGTGTAGCGCGTGGACACGCCATGTAGTGACCTACGAAATGCACTACTCAAATTTTCACTACGGGCACCCTATGACTAGAGAAATTATTGTAGAGACGTTGCCTCGTGTACACACTTTTCGTAGATAAGATTTTTTTTTCAGTACAGCTCTAACGTTATTTCTCTATCGTGGACACTTAGCTTAAATAGGTATACATTTATTTTGCTTTTGCTATATTCGTCAAAGTTATTTTCATAACTAGAAAATTACCGAATATTACAAAAGTAATTTCAGTTATTTTTTAGTTATTTAATTTATCAATGATTTTTTCACATTTAAGTTAACAATAAACGATAGCACTAGTTATTATAATGTTAAAGTTATCTTGTCATAATTGGGAAGAACAAAAAACTAGTCACAGAAGATCATATAACGTTCAGAATTTAAAATTATTAAAAGATTGTAAAAAACGAAAGGATTGGCCGATTAATTTTACTTTTTTGAAATGGAACTTAGAATTATTGTATACTACGGCATTAATTAGTATTCGATTTCTTAATTTCATTTATCAAACAATATAAAATATTCAAATCATCAATTTTTTTTCTCGATTTATAAACTGTAATTTTGAAGCCAAAAATCGAGGGTAAAAAAAATTATTTTTCTTATGTGTTGTTACTTATTTACTGGGGTCAGTTTTCTGATTTTTTATCATTTTAATTTTTTATGACAGAATTAATGTTACATCTTGCTGCCAGACAATGTGGTTTACCATATGGCGGCTATTGTGGCATACCTTTTCTTATGCTTTCGCCATACATAAATTTAAACTATGAAATTGATGTCATGAATTTGGTTCTACTTTGCCTAGCATCTACGTATACTCTTGCTAAGAAGACATATTTTCTTATTTTTTTAAATTTTTATTGAAATTATTACTTCTATAAAATTGGTTTTTCATATTTATTATTTTTGTATGCAAAAATCCACATTAATTCATTTTGTTTAATAAAAATAGAAATAAACATAATAATAGATACTGTTATACTGTAGATTTATTAATAATTTAAAATAAAATTAAGGCAATATATATTATTTGAAATAGATTTCGGTTAATATGCTACAGTATACCACATTACCCATCCAATGTATACCACATTACCCGCCAAGTTTTCGAAATCCAATTATAGGCATAGTGACATATTTTTCAAAATAAATACTTAGGGCCGGTTTCACAGTATGAACTTAACCTTTGGCTCAGTTGAACCCGAGCCAGTAACTTAAGCTTTAGCTCAAGGCAATACTGTTTCACACTGCTTAATGAATTGTGTGGGACACTGTTTTGAAGAGTTATGTCAAAACGCTATTAAATATAAATATTAATAAATTAAATATGTATTTAAAATTGAATAAAAATTCCAACAGGAAAATTACACTTGCCATTTGACACTTCGCCTGCTTAAAATCCGAACTCAAACTTAAGCTCTCGTATCCACTGGCTTAAGTTGAGTTTCGAGTTGAACTCTACTCAAGCCTTAAAACATTGTGAAACAGTGATTCCATTTGAGCAAAGGCTTAAGTTGAAACTTAAGCTCGCACTGTGAAACCGGCCCTTAATGATTTTGAACAATAGTCTAAATTAAATGGAAAATTACAACCAACTAATTAATAAGTATTTGTGGCTAATAATATTTTATTTTTTTATGAAACTTTACGAGTAATAGATGAAAAGTAAAGGGTATACCATATTACCCGAAGTTACTCTAAATTTTAAAATATGAAATAAAATTGTTGCGCAGTTCACATGCAATAAAAATTATATTTTTTTCAAGTTTTATAAACTATTGTTTTGTGATATAAACATTAATTAATATCAGTTTTCCTTCATTACTGCGAATATATGATGATAAACTAGTAAACCAAATTAAAATCACGACTCGTTATGGGTTTGCATCAAAAATGCCGTTTACAAATTTCAAATTGTTTATAAATTCTTGCAGTCTAACAAGTTCCTCTTCCATATCAGTCTAAATCTGATTAGTATCCTTCCACACAGAACGGTAGCCCCATAACAACGTATGTTAATTGTTAGTTTGTTTTCTACTCGAACCTCAATTGTTAGCAAAATTTCATCACTCAGAATTTATTTATTTCATATTAGATGTGTTTTAATCATTATATTTTAATCGCTTTGTTGACTGACGACAAATTATTTATTGCTTTAATTGAAAAAGCAATGTACAACCGATATTGTGTGGTGTCGGTTTTTTACCAGCCGACGTTTTACCACAATTTATTCCTGGATTTTAAATAATATATGTACATATGTACTTAGATAATACGCTTTACTTTTAAGCTATTTACCGTTATTAGCTGCTCCATTTATAACTCCAACGTTCAGAATAACCGTACATATTATTCCCAGGTAGCTAATTGAAATTAACGAAGAAGTCCTTGCCATTATAATCGCGAGTAATTTTTATATCCGAACTCACTTTTATGTAGTAGATTGATTCACCAGTTACACTTATGACGAACAAATTCAATTGGAATGTAATATACGAATGGTTATAACTATGTTTGGTCACTTCGAACCGATTAACAAGTCACAATTTTTTTATAAGGACATACCTCAAAAATTTCAACAATTTTGAAGAATCTGTATTCTTAGAACGATGGTGTCAACGAATTCACCGCTCAATTCAGACTAAGAAGAATAAACAAGGTCTAGCGTCTATATAACTGCCTCTACTTGTTCGGCAGTATCTCTATCAGACGTTACAGAATAATCGCCTAAGTCAGTATTATAACCCTCCTCAACTGATAAGCTTTGACACCTGATAGAAAGCACTGCTCCAAATTAAAAAGAACAAATCAGATTAGTAATATGCGGAAAATCTAACAACAACTTCTCTGATAGTTGAGCGCTCACGATTTTATCGATAATTTCAGGCTGCAATCGCATCTCAATTCCAAAAGCTGTCCACACGCATGGACTTATGATATTTTGCTTAATACGTTCATCGCAATGCAGTGAGTGTTCTTGGATTTGAGAATCAGATAACTATTCTTTAGTAATACTAAAAATGGGAAGACAGTTTCAAGTTTAATCCAAAATAATGTCGACAGCGAACCTATACCTACATAAATACCTACATATAAACATTAACATTAATTTTTTTTTTTTGTGTTTAGCATCGACATCACGGTATAATAAACTGATTAGATCAAAGTCAATGGACTTGTAATGTAAAAGATACTATGTCGGAAAAGTTAGGACGGGTACAGGAAACTTTCACGTGCAACTTATCGGCTGGGCACCTATTTTATATCTATGTACATACTATATGTAGCAACTTTTTCAGAAAATGAGAAAATTAACGGCTTAAATAAGTTATTTCGATTTCATAAAGTTCGTACCTAGTATCGTAATTATATTTTATCGCCTGACACAGAATATAAAATAATATATATTTATACGCAATTGAAAATCCACAAGGTTAGGTTTGGTTACAATCGCTTCTAACAATTATATTATTGTTCTTAAGAATTAATTATCTGTTTTCTAAAATTAGTTGTTCAGTGTACTATATGTATGAATTAGTTAATTTAATTTCTTTAGTAGATACGTTTCCAATCATTTTTTTCATTATCTCATAAAGCCTAGTATTAACTAGAAACGAAAACGAAATTTTCTATCAAATCACATACAAAATCCACTAATAGTTTTCGCTCAAACGAAAAATTTGTATGGGAAATTTCGTTTCGCCTCTTCTTAGTACTAAGTCTAAGTTCAAATTGAATAACGTTTTAATGAAGATACTCTTACTTTAAGATTAATTATTTTTAAATTTCTTAAAGTCTTTAACTCTGATTTATTTAAAAATACGCCAATAAATAAAAATGTGACTTATTGGCAATTTGACCAACTCTTAGTCAGGACCATAAAGATTTGGATAACGGAGACGGCAAGACGCCGTTTCTGTATAAAGCACTCTGAAGCATTTTGATGCAAAATCGAAAACTTTTATATGGGGCGTTTCATGCCAGGTGGGAGTGAAATGCAAATATTAACCTAGTATTCAAAGGTTCGGATTTTTTTCTTTTCAAGTCCGGAGTATAACAAACATGTGAGTAAGATACTGATAGTAGCATAGTGAATATCGCCGGTCCTTTACGAGAAATCGTCCGGTTTCAAAACAGTCGCTGCTGGCCATCTCCACTACATATAGCTCTATCGTCAGGACCCTTTAATTTTAATCGACAACATTATGAATACCTCCCGTTTTTAATACAAATGCTGTAAAAACTCACTCCTATTTTAGCATATTTATCCTCGCCTGGAACCAAAAGTTAATGTATCGGATTTAAATTACTTGTTTGTAGTGTTTTGCTGCTATCGAAGAATATCCGAGTACACGTGTTGCATGCATTCTTGAAATACATGTAAAATTTAAACATACTCTATGATTTCTCAAAATATTTTAAATTCCGAATATTTATCAAGGAACTCTGTTTGACAGCTACATTTTACATTCTTCTCAGTGTAGCTTCACCCCTCCATATATATTAATTTTCCTATTTACATACATATGTATAATATATTGTTCCAATTAAGTAAGTAATTTTTACAAGATTTCAGTTCAATCGGATAACTGCGAGTTAATCCTCATCTATCTATATACGAGTATATAAAAGAGGATGTATGTTTGTATGTATGTATGTATGTTTTCTATAAACTGCTAAACAGCTGAGCGGATTTTGATGAGGGAATGTGTAGAATAGTCCCGCGATGGTTCCTGTGAAGTTTGGTCCCGATCGAATGAAAAACAATTGTGTGCGCTTTCCTATACTATTCATCCGATTACGATGAAACTTCGCTGATATGTTGAGCACACGCCTGCGAAGGTTTCTGCGTTTATTAAATTATTTTATAGTAAGTGGTACGAGAGTTATTTCAACATTTGAGAGTATTTCAAATGATTTAGCGGCAGTTCATTCGTTTTCGGTATAAAAGTTATGCGTTCTTATGACTAAATGGTAATGGAGGATGGAGGATGGAGGGTGGAGGGTGGAGGATGGAGGATGAAGGATGGAGGATGGAGGATGGAGGATGAAGGATGGAGGATGGAGGATGGAGGATGGAGGATGGAGGATGGAGGACGGAGGATGGAGGATACAGATTTTTTGTATGTTAGATACCCGCTGGAGACCAGCAGCCGAACCACCACAACGGTCCCTAAACGGCTTCTCACAGATTGCCCCTGGACGCCTGCTAGAGAAACCAGCATACGGACCACACAAGAGTCCCTCAACTGCTCCTCACTGGTTGCCCCGGCGAAAAAAGCCGCTCCTCGCTTATTGCATCCGGTCGGCGACGACGGTTTTCAATTTGCATTACATTGTCTAATTTTCCTGGACTATTAGTACACGTGCAATTAAAAAGCTTGAATTTATCCAGAAATGCATATATGTACATACCTACCTACCTATCATCTTTGAAAATATTAATCTACGGGTGCATTACCTTTAGTGAGTAACATCAACTTTGTTTTTGAACCGAGTTAATAATTATTTTGCCTTATCTAATCAGAACCAAGTTAGGAAGTAGGAATGTTCTTAGTTTGAAAACATCAAATATGCCTCACCTATTTATCTACCTGACCGTGAAGCTTTTTATTTGTTATTTCCTCCTGGAGCATAATTTCGCAGAAGTTGTTATTTGTGTGGAAGTCAATAAATTTCTTGAAATAAAAACAGAATTTACGATTACGGGTTAATGGTAAACTAATAAACATAAAAATTACGACACAAAATGTTAATAATGTTCCTATGTATATTAAGATCTTACAAATGATTTCTTTTCTTAATGGAAACATTAATTGGTAATTTTTCTATTAGTAGATTTAGAACGACACGAACGACAATTTCAAGTCATATTTGAGTAAATATTTTGCGTCTCAGGCATCCTACATTATGATTTTTCTTGATCACTTACATACATATATGATAAATTGTTATTTTTTAAATGATATTAGAATGTAGTAAAAATTATCGAAATGTTCAGTTTTTAATTAGTTCAGACCTCATATGCAAAGGACCGTACACTCCACTGAAGGATAATAAATTTGGTCTGAACTTTTTCATCGTTTCAGTAATAGGATTTCAGCACGCTCAGTGCTGTATTGAATATTACTTGCACGTTTTACTTTATTAGTAATAATACAGTATTGTTATTGATTTTAAAAAAAAAAAATTTGCTACCCTCAAAATTTTTTTGTGTACATTTCATGACTAGTAAACACGAAAAAAGCAATAAAAATTTTCACTCCGTCTGTCCGCCGTACGCCATACGCCGTACGCCGTCCGCCGTACGCCATACGTCGACCGCCAAAATCCTTTGAAGGCTCGTAGCTCTCAAACCAGTGGAGCTATTGAATTAAAATTTTTTCTAGGAATAGACTGGGTAGACCCCTTGAATTGACATTATTTTCAGGGGTGGGGGTGTGAGGGGGAAGGTGGGGGAAGCGTTTTAGACGAAAAATTTTGGTTTCTAGATCTCAGCAACCGCTTATGTTAGGAGACTGGAACTGAAATGAAATTTCTATAGAGCTTTGATAGTGGACCCATTTGCAAAAAAAATTGATGATATGGGTGAAGGGGTGTGGGAGTGGAGGGGGAAGCAATGCGTCCGAAACGCAAGAAAGTGGAGATTGACATATTTTAAAATCTATGTCTCCTGAACCGTTAATAGCAAGCAATTTAAACTTAACAAATATCTGTAGTTATACTAGGAGAGTAGATTGAAACAAAATTTTTGGGTGGGGGTAGTGGCGTACGGGGGAGGGGGTTGAAATACTTAACATTACGATATCTCCCAAACCAGTGGCACCAGAAAAACAAAATTCGGTTTGGATATAAAGCTTGATAAATAAAGGTTGCTCAAAGTAAAATCTTTGAAGGGGGCGGGGGAGTACGTAAGTGGAGGGGATAAGAATTTTTCAAATATAACACGTTTCATATCTCAATAACAGTGTAAGATGGATGCTTCAAATTTTTACCAGAAGTAGGCCTAATGAAACCCTAGTAGTGAAAAAAAATTTGGGGGTGTGGGTGTAGAGGGTGAGGGTGGGGAAGGGTGAGAAAGAAAAAGTTCCGATGCTTAGGTATATCTTAAGAATCTTTAATGATAGGAAGCTGAAACTTGGTATTTAGATAGAGCTATAGTAGTGGCATGGTGGAAAAATAAAAATTTTTTAAGGGTAGTATGGTACGGTGGTGGGGGGTGTTTTTCCTAACTTGAGAACGGCTTATGCTAGGAAGTTGAAACTCGTAACGTATATGTAAATTAACTAGAAAAGTAATTCTAAAAAAAAAAAATTCGAATATTCATTGGCGTTCAGAAAGGGGGTGGGCGAAAAAAATGATCAGTATATATAAAATGCATATATTTTCACGATTTTCGTCATATCTACTAGGTCTTTTGAAATATTGAATTCATTTTTATTCTACGGATTCTTCATATGAATACCTAGAATATGTTTTCAAGATTTTTTGAAATTCGACCCCTAAGAGGGTGTAAACTGGTTGTATACTGTTCATGAATTCCACCATGTTTCTCAGGTCTGATCAGATATCGAATATCTGTTCACTTCCCCAGGCTTGTTTAATAATCACCTATTTTTAAGTTTTTTATTTTTCAACCTCTAGACCGCATCCCGGAATATGACCCAATTATTTAATTCATATGTTACACTCTTTTCTAACCGCTTCCCGAACTTTTTGTTAGGTTTTCAGTCACATAGTAACATACACCGCATCCCCGAATTGAACGCGTTCTGAACTTTTGCCGGAAAAATAATAAAGTTGCGCCCAGACTGTTGGCAGATTTTTAATTTACCATGCTTCAAGTGTTTATATAATGAGATGGTTCCGTAGGTGAAATCATCTCTGGATAAAAAACCCAGCAAGTCCTGATTGGGACAGGCTTTCTGGTATTACTTTTATATTAGTTAATAACATGGTGATTTTTCTCAATGCTTATGGTTTTGATAAAATGATATGAGTTATTGGTAATATATATTGAATGTTTTACATGTGATTCATGTGAAGCAAAAAGCCAAAGGTAACTAACTGTTGAGGAAACTTGCAAAGCAATATGGGACATGCTTCAACCTAGAGAAATGGCACCTTCTACAGTGCAGCAATGGAGAGGTATATCAACCCAATTTCTACATAATACAAACTTTTCGAATTGTGTTGGATTGATTGATGGAAAGCACATTCGACTGAGAAGTCCAATTAACAGTGGATCGAATTATTTTTACTTCAAGCACTTCAAGCACTTCAATTCGATTGTGCTACTAGCTGTTGCCGAAAGTGAATATATATTCACAGCAATTGACGTGGGATCTTATGGCAAAGAAGGAGACAGAACATACCTGAAAGAGAGAAATTACCCAACGCTGCAGAAAATAAGATAAACACGTAATTTTCATTCAGTAATAAAATTTCGATTGCTAAATTCAAAGAAGTAATCAAAAAATTCTGCGAAATTCAGCGATCGTATCGTTGCGCCAGTCCTACGAAGATTCACGCTATGCGCCTGTAAATATATCTTCATAGCATCTTATCATATAGTTTTACTTTATTATTTAAATAATTAAGTATTGTGATTGATTTTTTAAAAAAAAAAATTTGCTACCCTCAAAATTTTTATTTTCACGTTTCATAACTAGTAGACGCGAAAAAAGCAATAAAAATTTTCAGTCCGTCTGTCCGCCGTACGCCGTACGCCGTACGCCGTACACAAGATCGTTTGGAGGCTCGTAAAAATTTTGGGTGGGGGAAGTTGTGTTTGGGGGTGGGGGGTGAAAAACTTAAGATTACGATAACTCATGAACCAATTGCTCTAGAAAAATAAAATTTGGTTTGGGTATAAAGGTTGACAAAGAAAGATTGATCAAAGTAAAATTTTTTAAGTGGGAGGTGGAGCATAGAAGTGGAGGGGATGAGAATTTTTCAAATCAAACACATTTCATATCTCAAGAACAGTTTAAGATAGATGCTTAGAATTTTTACCAGAAGTAGCGCTAATTAAACCCTAGTAGGAAAAAAAGTTTTGGGGTTGAGGGTGAAGAGGGGGAGGGTAGGGGAGGGTGAAAAGGAAAAAGTTCCGATTCTTATATCTTGAGAACCTGTAATGATATAAGCCTTAAACTTGGTATTTAGATAGAGCTATAGTAGCGGAATGTTGGAAAAATGTTTTTTTTTTAGGGGTAGTATGCTACGGGGGTAGGGGGTGTTTTTCCTAACTATTAAACGGTTCATGCTAGAAAGTTGAAACTCGGTGTGTATATGCAAATCAACTAGAAAAGTAATTGTGATAAAAAAAAATTTGAATATTCATTGGCGTTTAGAAGGGGAGGGGCAAAAAAAAATATTTGTAAATATAATATATATATAATGCAAATATTTTCACGATTTTCGTCATATCTACTAGGTCTTTCCAAATATTGAATTCATTTTTATTCTACGGTTTCTTCGTATGAATACCTAGAAAGTGTTTTCAAGGTTTTTTGAAATGCGACCCCTAAGGGTAGTGTGGTACAAGTGGGGGTGTTTTTCTTATATACGGAACGACTTAAGCTACAATGCTGAAACTCGGTGTGTATATGTAAATCAACTAAAAAAGTAATTGTGATAAGAAAAAATTTGAATATTCATTGGCGTTCAGAAGGGGGGGGGCAAAAAAAAATATTTGGAAATATAATGAATATAAAATGCATATATTTTCACGATTTTCGTCATATCTACTAGGTCTTTCCAAATATTGAATTCATTTTTATTCTACGGATTCTTCGTATGAATAAATAGAAAAAGTTTTCAAGGTTTTTTGAAATTCGACCCCTGAGGGTAGTGTGGTACAAGTGGGGGTGTTTTTCCTATATATGGAACGGCTTAAGCTACAATGTTGAAACTCGGTGTGTATATGTAAATCAACTAGAAAAGTAATAGTGATAAAAAAAAATTTGAATATTCATTGGCGTTCAGAAGGGGGGGGGGCAAAAAAAAATATTTGGATATATAATAAATATAAAATGCATATATTTTCACGATTTTCGTCATATCTACTAGGTCTTTCCAAATATTGAATTCATTATTATTCTACGGATTCTTCGTATGAATACCTAGAAAGTGTTTTCAAGGTTTTTTGAAATTCGACCCCTAAGGGTAGTGTGGTACGAGTGGTAGGTGTTTTTCCTATATATAGAACGGCCTAAGCTACAATGTTGAAACTCGGTGTGTATATCTAAATCAACTAAAAAAATAATTTTGATTAAAAAAAACGAATATCTATTGGCGTTCAGAAGGGGGGCAAAAAAAATTATCTGTGAAAATAGAATGCATATTTTCCCACGATTTTCGACATATCTACTACCTCGTCCCAAATAATGAATTTAATTTTATTCTATGTATTCTCCATATGAATACCAAGACAGTGTTTTCAAGATTTTCTGAAAATTTACCCCTAAGGGGGTGTAAAGTGATTGTGTACTTTTTCATAAACTATTCCATATCTCTCAGATCCAATCAGATTTTCACTTCCATGATCTTGTTCTTTTTGATAGGTTTTCAGTCACATAGTAGCCTACACCGCATTTCAGCCGGAAAAATAATAAAGTTACGCCCAGATTGTTGGCAGATTTTTTAGTTTGTTCTTAAACCGTCTTCTCTAACATTAAAACATCCTAATAAGTCCGAAAACTGAATTGGTTATTATGAAATAAATTTATGAATACATACGTCTCTCTGTTTTTTTTTCATTACCCAAAATCTCCCAATCTGTGCACAAATCCTCACAGACACTATCCCATGAGACATCCTTTCCTTTCCATCCTTTTTGTTGTGTTATTCCTCTATACCACAATTCCCAATGCTTGTAAATTTTTCGATTATTATAATTAGTTGCTCCGAGTCAACCATCTCGGTCAAGCACAACTTCTCGAGTGGAAAAGTTACACCGGAAAAAATTGCAGACAAGTGCTTGTAGTCGAGCTCATACAACTCTGTATGTTCTTGAAATTTAATTCCGGATATGCCGAAAAATTCCTGATCAACCGTCCGGAGAAACCTGTGCATGCTCAGGTTTTTTTCCGGACGTGTGGTTTTATGGAGTCATGTAGTCGACGAGCCAAAATCTCATACTTTTCTATGGGACATGGTTTTCATTCTTTCCGGAAGGCGGAGCCTATTTTCTCCGGATCGGAAAAAAAACGGACCATGTAGTCCGGGCCTTAAGGACTTTTGTATGGCGGTTATACGAAGAATACAGCATATTTCGCCAAAAAGCAAAACCGATCATACTTTTAGTTGAAACCAATTTCAATAAAATAGATTGCCCGCGTTTTTCGAAATTTGAATGCATATATTTTTCAAGAAACATAATTTCTAGCTTGAACCGTTCTGAGGTTATTGGCCAATATTAACATATATTTTAAGTACTTTATATATGTTTAGCTACAAGAAGGAGTGAATAGATTTCTTTGGCTAATAAATACTCGTAAACTATAACTTTATTTTCACTTAATATTAATTTGTAGAAAATTTAGACTTCTTGGCTAAACGATTTCTTGAGTTATAGTGGGTCGGAATAATACTGGTGGTCTAAAAGTGTTGCTTAGTGGATGTAATGGGTTTTTATAAGTAATGGGTTTGTATGAGTTTTAAAAATTTGTCATATTTCTAAAGTATGATAATGTAGCAAATTTGTTATTACTTCTATGGGCCTTTAGGCCCGTTCCCACGATCGTCAGTTAAATTTTAATCAGAACTTTAACTGTAAGTTTTGTATGAAAATCTGTCAGTTAAAGTTCCAGTTAGAATGTTTCTGACGATTGTAGGAACGGGCCTTAGTGTGCATAATAAGTATACTGAAATTCAAATAGTCTACACGGTCATTTTAATTGTTTGTTTTATTTTATGGTATGATGGTAAGAACAATTTATTATGTTTTCAAGAATCAAAATTTTCTGATAAAAATTATTTTAAGATTGTTAAAAAATTATTTGTAACCAGTTAAAAATCATATAGAATTATTTACTGTGAGTGCTTCAAAACTTGAATCTAACATTTGCCTTTTGTCGACCGTTTCAAGTTCCTCGTGATTTTGTAGTGGAAATTGATATACCTAGTCCAGGGACCTGGTAATAGAATGGACTACTCATGTGAAATTTTCCCATACAATTTCCGAGACAACGATGGGCCAAAAAACATTTCCCTCTCTTTCCCGCTCAATTACACGGTGTTGTTGTTGTGCGGATTTTGAATTTTCGACAAGTTTCGAAACTTCAAAGTGACAAGAGAAAATTCATAGTGGAGAACTGTCACAACAAATCAACGGACCGATGGTAAATATTTTTCTTCTCGTGCTATTAAATTAAAATTTAACTAAACTTTAATTTAGAAGACGTAGTCAAGCGACAGGACCGGAGATGACCGCCGGCTGAATGTACTTCTGAAGACTTTCATTAAATGGTGTGACACAAATCGCAGGAAAATAAGTTAGTCAAAACGAAATTGTGTTTTAAAACGTTTGTTTATTGAATCCTTTCGTTTCAGGTAAATATTGTACGACTGATTGTTGGCGCAACTGGCACAATGCGAGTTTGCCGTAACCAAATCGGACTTTGCCACCAAAATGATATCCGGAAGAATTGAGTCAAGCATCGAGAATGAAGCGAGCAATTCGGAATTCAACGAAATTGACAGCCACGAAAATGGTCACTGCTGACGAAAAGATTGAACCAAGTGAATGGAAAGACGCCAAAGATACTCCAGATCCAAAAAAGACTCCCGTCGAAGATTCGCAAAACGTGTCCCGGTAGGTAGCGAAATCCAGCCGTTGCTTATGGTGGAAGTTGAAAATCAACTCAACTCAAAAATTACACGCAAACTGAAGAAGTTAAGGCTCTAACGGAGGAAGTGATCAAAACAATTCGCGATATAATCACCACCAATCCGTTGTATAGGTAGAATCAGTTTTGTGTTCTTTGTAGAATTTATGTAACAATATTCTTTTTTTCAGACAGAGAAAGTTTGCAGCAGATGCTCCATCAGAATCAAAGAGTGGTCGACAATCCCATTTATTATGCGATTTAGGAGCATCGCTGTCAGCAGCCGATCTAGAAGAACTTCAAGGTATCATGGAAGATATAAATGTAATTTACACACATCCGAAATTATGATTAACCAATGACGGTTCGAAATTCCACGATAGATTCCAAAGCGTTTGATGCTTGCGTTGTCTCTGCTCAAAAAGGAACTGGAGATTTCGAAATCGCAGCAGAAAATTGGCCGAGAAGACGAGGAGAAGGTGAAACAGCAACATCGAAAATATCTAATACCGCAAGCAATGAACGATTGTGGCTTAGAAGATAAACACATCACGATTAAGGACGTATCGTTAACCATGCTAATTAAGAATTACTGCCGTGAGTCTGGTGTAAGGAATTTACAGAAACATATCGAAAAGGTTTGTCGTCGAAATAGTTCTGATCTTTTGATCGACACTAACCAAACTCCAATTTCAGATAATTCGAAAAACAGCATTCAAAATTGTGAAAAAAGAACCCGAACACCTTGAAATAACCGAACAAAACTTAAACTCATTCCTAGGCAAAGCGATATTCACGCAAGATTGAATTTATCAAGAAACACCGCCCGGGATGACCGTGGAGACGGTTCCCTGCATATAACCGGTCATTTAGGCGATGTTATGAAAGAGTCGGCACAAATTGCATTGACAGTGGCTCATATTTTCATCAAAAATGTTGCAAATGAAAATACTTTTTTGCAAGCCAGGTAAGAGCTTTTAATTGCGCAAATTTTTGAACGATAAACCACAGAACTTTGATTGTTTATAGTCATATTCATCTACATGTCCCGGAAGGTGCGACACCAAAAGATGGATCGATAATTCTGGCATTGATCCTGGAAGGACGCCGTTCGCAAGATCGACACAAATCTCGAGGAAGCGATCACATTGTCAACGACCAGCGACCGAACTTCGCAAATCATTTACTAAAGTCGAAAATGCCGCCGATTTAGCGATTTTCGGGCTGCCGGATAGCGAAGAATGATCGCTGATGTTACTCCAGGTCTAAAAGTAAGTAATTATTTTAATATTGGGAAAAAGTGGCAGTGCATTAGTTAGATACTACGGTTGTGTGTGGATTCGCGGCTAAATTCAATTTAGTGCACTAATTTAAAAAGTTTTTAGCTTAGGAAACCTTCAAACGCTTATACTAAATTCGTTCGTTCCCAATTTAGTCATTTACAGAATAAGATTTAGTTTGCCGAAGGGAATTTAATGCACTTAATTAAATTTAATCAGGAATCCACACCCTTAAAATCTTCACGAACAAAACTTATTCGTACATCCGCATCAATTGTAGAAATTCACATATTTCTCAATTGACACATATGTATGTATTTAGAATTGACGCGATTTTATCGTTAGTATCATTAAGCCTCCCAACCACGTCAAGGTTGCACTGTTTGGGAGGATCTGAAAATGAAATTAATATTATATAAAAAAAAAAAACAATAATTAAATCACCGCTTTTAATTGATTCCAGATTCCTTTCGAATTTGAACCAAACCTAAAACATCTTGGGACCGCCAGTAGCTCCTTTCATCCTTGACGCGAGTATCTCCAACAACCGTTCACGCATTTGGCGAATGTGATATGGACAGAAAAATGCGACAACGGGTAAGGTCTTTTCTCTACTAATTGATATATTGTCTACTAATCTCATTTCTTTATTTAGATAAATGGAAGTTTTGAAATAGTGTGAGGAAGAAATTTTAAAAACTATAATTTTTTTATTTTCGTTTAACTAACTAACTATCTATTAGTCGTCTCTGCCTTACATTGATTTTTAAAACTATAATTTGTTATTTTTATTTTTAACTATACATAGTAACTATTTTACTTCTCAGTTATCTCTGCCTTACATAGATTTTGATTTTTAATTTTTAAATTTGATAAAATGATAAAATGACTAATACCGCGAAATAGTTTTTCTTTTTGAGAATTTGTACAGTTAGGGGTTGCCGTAAATTTAGAGTACCTATAGTTTTTTTTAAAATGGGTAAATTGAAAAATTTTTAATTTTTATATTAGTTTTATATATTCGTAGCTTATTATCCATGTGCGCTTTCTTAGATTCCGTTATTGGAAGTACCGAATAATATGTTTTATTCGATAGCATGATCCGTTGATTGATTTCGTCCGTTTCATTGGCGTCTTTTACTAGATATACATATATATATATATATCTTTCTTGTTTGCGTCATTACTTTGTTTGCTTTATCCGACTTTGTTGCCGCTGAATCAAGTCTGACAAATACGTCCTTAGCATTAGGGAAAGATCTTGCGAAGATCTTTATATCGTCAGCGTATACTGACATATGATACTTTGTCACCAATCCTACGAGCCACTGTTGGATATTTTGTCCTCTGTCCAAATTTTACCGTGACACCGTTTTTCAAAAGTTTAAATGGAAGTCATATAGGGCTGCTTCGATTTAGGCTAATGTGGGATGTTGTGGTTGTTCTTTGTCAGTTGAAATCTCAATTGAGATGCCGCTCCTTTTAATGTCCTGTGTGTCGCTGATGATCTTGCGTTCCGTGTCTTTGCTGAGACTTTTTTGGGTTTAATATATATCCTTTTTTGTAAATAAGGTCTTCATATTTTATTCGTAATGTTCAATTAGCTAGTGATTTTTCATCTGAAGCAATTGTGCAGTTGGATCTCGATGATATATGGCGATTAAATTTCAGTGATTCTGAAAAATTATGGTCCGAGATAATCGAGATCGCAGCAGTTTATTATTTTGAAAGTTTCGTTGTCTAACGATGTACCCTATTTTTATTTTTAAATAGGCATTTATAATGGACTTTGTCAGTTTATATAAATGGTTAGTATCTACTTCCATTTCCTTAATGTGAGTGATAAGGCTAGGGAAAATCTTATCAAAATTAATTACGCGCAGTGTCAATATAGCTAATTTTTCCATTACGTTCTTATGGGTTAAAATCAAATTTATTTCAGATGAATTTGCGCGAATTACTTTCTCGGTTTTACTGCATATATATGTAACGTCCGCTGATGGCAAAATAAGTCCTCCTCGTGTCTTTTGAAATATCAAATTGTTCATTCCCGGTGCAGCTCCAGCATGTTCTGCCAATAAAGCAAGATTACATTCCGTGCATTTGATTACCCTATTGACCATTTTAACTACATAACCACTAATGTAGCCTACTGCAGATTCTTGAAACTCTGATAATTCCGTTATACGAAATAGTGTCATAATTTCATCTAAATCTAATTCTTCGGATGGTGGATTCAAATTATCCGTTGAGTCCAAGAGCATATTCTGTCCATTTTTGGTGACGCTTATTGTGCTGGTAGATACCTGAAGCAGATTGCATGTCTCCAATTCTTGGACGTTGCCTCCAGCACTTGTTATTTGAGCATGCGTCAACAAAGATTTCATTGCTGTAACGAATTGTCTTGCAGTAGGGTTGTTGTTCCATCCCGATTTGCTTCTGATTGTGCAAAAGAATAATTCAATATGGTCCTGACTTAATTTATATGATAAGACATATTTTAATAAGCACTTTTTTACACAGAGTTCCTCGTAAATTTCCTTCACAACTTGCAGACCAACTGCTATACCAGTGAATCCCGTGCCTATCTTAGACTTGTATACTGGTTTTCCATCAGTTGTTCTTAGAGAGACAATATACTCTTGTATTTTTCTTATCTCTTCGCAACGTTGGGTGTAATTAGATGCTCTTAACGGCCCTTTTGTTCCCTTCGAAAACTGATTTCTACTATTTAAGATATCGAAAGCAAGATCGATTTTTCTTATAAATTCGACTGTTGCTTCGGAGCCTTCGAATTCTTCTAAGTGCAGTCCCTTATTACAAAATTCAATCGCATCTGCAACACTAGCACTCAGAGTTTGGGTAGCATATTTCACCTTCATCTTATTGCTTTGCCATTCAAGATGAAGTTTTGAGAGCTTGTTTCCCAACTTTATGCATTCACTCTCTTGCATTTCATATAAGATTTTAATGTATCTCCAGTCAATATTTCCAGCTGCAGCTTTTAATTCGGTTGCAGCAAAGTGATTTCTAATTAGTTTAACGCAATGGCAAGCGTCCAGCATTGTAAAAATCCTGTCATCTGGATTTTCTTTTGTTACGAAAAATGGTCGTGCATTTGGTAGGTCTATGTTACTACCTAAAGCTCTTATCATGGACTTATTGTAAGACGGACCATCGCATGTTACACAAGCAATTTTAACTCCAATTGCTTGTAATCTTCCAATAGCTGTTAAAACTAGATTAGCACGTTCATTTGCGCTCAGCGAGTGAATAAAAAAATATGCTATAGGCAATTTCCAGTGACCATTCATTGATACTGCCATAAAAACATAGGCTTGAGTGGCTTCATCAGTTTCCTGAGCATTTTCTATTCCTAGGTCTACAAATCCTCTTATTCTTTTACCGAGTAACTCAATTTTTTTCATAATACTCATCTCATCTATTATGAGAGAGCATATGCACTCGTTGTTTTTCATGCGCATGGATGAAACTTTCGCTCGAAGCGTATTGAAAGCTTCTTCTAGAAATCCGGGTTCACAATTTATACTGGAGTACCATCGCTGTATAGTTGAGACGCTAGGCAAAGTTTTTTTGAAAACATTCCGGACGTAGTTATATGCCTTTGGTGAGTAAAAATGAAGGGTGCAGGCAAATCTACTTAATTCTTCCGGATATGTTTTGATACGTTTGCCTTCTAGTAGATTCTTAAGAATTGCATAGGGAATTTCATTCCCAACCCTTTCCAAATGGCAACTTATTTCAGAAGAAATAAGCTGCTTATTTTGCAATTCTTTTAAGATACTATTTAAAGATTTGATTTTTGACTCGCGGCGATTTATTAATCGAATAGAATTTTTTTTAATTTTATTTTTTGCTTTTAATGCATCTTCATATTTTTTTCTTAAAACTAAATTTTTCTTTTGTTTTCTCTTTAAAACAGGGGCAATTTCAGATATAGAGGAACAAGGGTATTTTAGAATTTGATCCTCTGGAGATTTCGAAACAACTAATTCCTCAAACCTAACTACTTCGTCGTTTATCCTGTCCATATCGACATAATCGCTTCGAATTGCAAGTGGTTGTTCTTCTACCTTCGTATTATATATAATATGAAAAAAAAATTTGTATATATAAATAATGTGAAAATATATAAAAGAAAATAAAAAAAGGAAACAGTAAAATTTTTTTTTTTTTTAATAAAAAGCAACAATTTAAGTACTTACTTCCGATAGATATTCGACCTCCATCGGAATTGCGTACTTTCGAAGGCTTGTTTTAAATGCTGAGTGCGTCATGTCCTTCACGTCGAAATGAAGGCTACACAGCATTGGCGTTGCCTGTTCCAATATAGCTGCAGGTTCTATTCGTAGGACCTCGCACCAGCTATAAAAAGAAGGTGACGTGGTCTGAGGAAATCTGAAAATTTCATGTTCATTATTACAGTAGGATATATTTGAAAGATATTTTTATTAAGGGGGTCATTTCGTGTGCAGACTCTTTTTTTTACGCCATTTTTGGGGATTTCTTTTGGCGAACTTAATAATGATACAACTGTGAAATTTTTACCACATGTTGAGCACACTTAAGAAATTTTTCAGCCCCAAATTGTCGGTCATTGCTCAGGTATACGCCAACTTACCCACCCATTTTCAAAAAACCTTGTTTTCAGTAGACACGATTGCGGGTGTTCTGCTTATCTCAAATAAAAAAAATCAAACTGCATTTTAATCTGTGAAGTTTGAACTAGTCTTGGAAGTAGGAGAAGTAGGATTATCAAAAAATATTGAACAGTTAATTCTTAGCAGCTTGTTGAACTTTTTATCGTTAATTTTGGTGTGTTTTTACGACTTCTTCAGGTCGCCAAAAAAAACGGGTTGATGAATCACAATTATCCTAGTTTGGAGACTGTATATATTAGTACTGAATAAGTTTACCAAATTTCAAAGAAATCCATTCGATAGATTTCAAGATATCGTGTCTACCGATTTCAAAACTACAGGTTTGAGAAAAACGCGACTAAACTTTTCATTATATTCGAAGCAACCAAGGAGCTTGGAGAATATAACGGCCTGTAACTTCCGAACGGCTTCGAATACCGGAATATTACTCCGCCCACATACTCTACACTATATTTGGATGTAATTTATGAAAAAACAAAAAAAATCGGTTTTTGGAAACCGTCACACGGGATGACTGCCTTTAGTGTCTCTCAGACAGGGACCTGGTTTTTGACGCCAGTAGTCAAAATTTCTCAAAATTTAATATACCGATAGGCTTCAAATTTTGCACACCTCTTTGAGACATGATGAACTTGTGCTTGAACGAAGGATTAATTTTAACTTTAATTACAACTCATTTTATAAGCCAAATATGCCCAAATTTATGGAAAAAATTACATTTTTCGTAAAAAATGCTACCAAAAATTGAAATTTAAATTTTTAAAAAAAATCCTTCGTTCAAGCACAACCCATATTCACATAGGTTCTAACAGGAAAATTTCGGGTTTTTGATTTTTGATCAAAATTACTCGATTTACGATAAGTGCACTTTATTTTGACATGGTAAACTTCACGAGACTCAATGCCGAATTTGTCGATATTTTCCTTTGAAATTTCCACTGAATGTTGTTTAACTATACGTAGTTCTTTTAAATACAATAAATTAAAATTTTATTATACTTTTTGGCCTTCTAGACCCGCATAAGACATTAAACCACTTTTTAAAATTTAAAAAATACCGCTATGGTAACTTACCTGAAAAACTTAATATTATTTGAACTGTTGTAGCAATGCAGCTGCGCATTGCTCAAGCAGTTCTCTAAACTACACTTCCACTTATTCGCGGACATTGTTTAATAGTTAATTATTTCACTTTTCGCTAAATCGCACTTTCATATTTGACAATACACAATGCAAATAGTCGGAAACAAAGAGGTTTCTCAGAGTTTATTCTGGCAGTACTTTGTGTGTAAGCAAATTTGGCGCGAGAACTATGTAGCACGGTTTAACCGTTTTCAATTCTTAATTGATTTGAATAATTACAATAACATAATATACAACATCTCTCAATACCCTTTTTGAGAATTCGTATATGTTTTTTACAGAACTGTCTTACAAAAAAAAAATACTTATACAAAAATTTTTTATTTAAATTTATCAACAGCAACTTATTTATTTAATATAGCAAGACAGAATTCTACCATCTGCCAATTTCAATTATAAAATATAACATTATTTTATTTAATATTACAAATATTTTTAACGGTTTTCATTTTCGAAATGCAACGGTCAAATCACAGCTGACACCAAAATTTCACTTTCCATGTTCGAAAACAGTACACTCCATCTTCTTCTAATTCCCACGATCTGAATGCTTTTATCTCTGTCCCGTTCAATAAGGGAAATTAATTTCCCAAATTGTGTCCCTCAGCTTTCGAAGTTCCATAAACGAGCTAAAATCAAGTAAAAAATGGTATTTCTGAATGAAACTACAATAAAAATTACTATCAGAAATTATTTAATGTTCATTTACAATTTTAGAACGATATCTTGCTTACATATATTACAAAAAAGTTCAAAAAGTGCAAAACTCGACTAAGCACGTACAATTTTTTCGAAACGTCAAATCCAAAAACTTGTCCCATGTGAGACAGAAAAACAGGTAGTCCATTCTATTACCAGGTCCCTGACCTAGTCATACAGTCTCGAGTTGGCTTTTGACCATCACGGTATTAACTTTAACTTGAATAGTGAAATTTAACCGAGTGCAATTCTGTATAATTTGGAAAAAATTGGTGAATTAACAAGGTCTCGAGATGAAATTATGCTAATTAGAGACAACATTAAATTAGAGCGAAATGTGCAAGTTTCAACCCAGTATATTCACCGACATAAATCATCATACCATCACTGCTAATTGCTATGATGAACTTCCTAGACATCAAATCTCCCAACTACGACATTCAGGAAGCATACAGATCTTGGAAGACATTACCCTATCAGAAAAAACTAGAAACTAATGCGTGGAAAAAAGGGTAAATGTTTTCACTTATCAGCCCGTCGACAAAAGGCCTATGCAAAAGGTACTAACTGGTCTCACCAAAATGGATATTGACGCGCTTCGTAAACACGAAGTTGAAATTGAGCCAATTGATATTAAAAGTTTCAACCTCAATAAGACTAAATGGGTCGATGAAGCAGTATACCTGTTATATTTCGATCGCCATCGCCATCGCCCTATGAAACTGGATGACCTGCGTAAGCATAAATCGATAACAAATATAATATGTAGTCAAATAAGAACAAAAAAATCTGGAACAACGCAATGCAGAAACTGCCAACGGTACGGTACGGTCACGGGTCACCGCAATGTCACTGATCTGCGGAAATGACAACAGGCACACCGAATGTCCTCTCAGAGACACGGACAACATAAAATGTGCAAACTGCGGCGACCAACACTTAGCCAATGACTGCCGGAAACGAGCCGACTACATTGCTTTGCAGCAAAAACGAAACATCAGAAGCAGCGTTGCCAACCGTACAGGAAAACCTGTACAAGTACAGGATTTAGGTGCTGCGTACAGGCGTACAGGTATTTGGAAAATAAAAACAGGTTTTACACCGTATCCATATCCATACTCATTGGTCTCTTCTTTTTGACGGTTTTAGTGTACACCGAGCACACTTTTTCCACTGGCTCTCGAGCTAGTGCAGAAAAGTGCAGAAATTTCATGCAAAAAGAAGAGACTACATGTCATCATCATACTCAAAGGCTGCCTGCCTGCTTTTGAATATGATAGGCCGAGGCATTTCACGGCATCCGGCAAGTGGCAATGGCAATACTAAAATAACGTTTTCTTCGATCGCGTTTCACTTGTTTTCGCAATTCATCTTTCCCTTAAGCCGGCATCGGACAAAAAAAACACGTTGAGCGAGCGCGATGCGCGATACGAAAATCGCCAATCGCTATCGTTAGATTTTTCGCAGACTTGTATATTATAAATAACTATTTGAAATCAAAAACAGTTGAAAACATAGACTACAGAAATCCTTCTTTTTATAAACCCATAATTTACTTACCAACTGCCGTGCAGAACTTAATAAATAAATTACCAGAAAGTAATGCGTTGAAAATGAAAGAAATCTTTTTAAAGTTTTATGTTGAGTTAACGCATCATATATATAAAAGATTTGCTTTTAAGGACAAATTATTAAAAAAAATTTCAATCATTAATCCTAAAAGCGTAGTATCTTTCAAACATGAATCAATTGTTCCACTTATGGAAGAGTTTCCAAATCTTGTACTACATTCAGAACAGCAGGATATAGACGATGAATGGCGTGCACTGAGGACAATAAATTTTACTGAAATTGATTTAACCACCTATACTGATGAGCAATTTTGGAGTTATGTTTGTACAATTAAAAAAAGTGATGGTTCTATTGCCTTACCGAAATTCATCTGCTAACGTAGAAAGGATATTTTCTACTATAAATATAAATAAGAATGAAGTACGAAATCGACTTTCGATTGATTCATTGTCTGGTATACTTTATACCAAAGATTATCTAAAATTAAATGATTACTGCTGCTTTAATGTAATAGGAAACAATGATATGTATTCAATGTTTAATCAACACATGTATGATTTCAAATATGTACCTTCTGAAGAAAAACTGTAGATAACTTGTCTATACGTTTGCAAGTTTAAGGCCCGTTCCTACGATCGTCAGTTAAATTGTAACCGGAAGAAAACTGACAGATTTTCATACAAAGCGTCCAGTTATAGTTCCGGTTAGAATTTAACTGATGATCATACGAACGGGCCTAAGTTACGTAGCGTAAATCAAATTATATTATTATTTTTTAAGGAGAATTTTTATGTTTGTTAATTTTTTTTTTATTGTTGAATTATTTATAATAAAAACATTATTTACTCAGTATCTTTTTCATTTATCACATTTATTTTCTTACTAAATTTTGGGTCCAGTTAAAATGTACAGGTTTTTAAAGTTTAAGTACAGGTTTCATGTCAGAAAAGGTTGGCAACGCTGATCAGAAGTAAGTCTAGTACCTCGTTCACGTGGTATCGTAGTATAGTGTAGCGTATTATGAAATCCGGTTGATATATGTATGAGTGTTCACGTGAAGTGAATTGACGTTTCGCACTTTTATTTTTTGATCGCAACTTTCACAAGAGGTATTTATTTTATTAGAAAAAACTGTTACATTCGTCGTTTTATGTTAAAAATATAATTTTTTTCTTTAATTATTCAGAGAAATGGAATAATTAAGGGGGCTACAAGTAATATCGTAGGGAAAATCCATTCTAGTTCTTTGAAATTTCACAAGAAAAGTGCTACGGAGCTCAACGACAAGTGTTTTCGTGGGAGGATTACCTAATCGACTACACTACACTATGCAGTTTTGCAACGTTGTAGAAAAACCACTCCGTTACTAAATTTCGTGTGTTCACCTGGTACAACGAAGTGCTCCGTAGTAATACGTCGTTGACCACGTGAATGAGGTATAAATCACCTAAGTCTAAAGTAAATCCAAAATTTAATAACTTTTTCGTTTTTATATTTTTTTTTTTTTTCAGATAATATAAATAACACCTGGAGAATAAATAATAGAGAGATTCACAACTGAACAAAAAACCGGAATAGTAGAATTTTATTATTTAAATCAGCAATCAATTTAAAACCCATGATAATTTTTTAGCCCCATGGCAACTTTTGGCCCACCCTGTATATTCTGAGCATGAATGCTCACAACTGGCACAAAATTTCAAATCAAATCGAACTACACCTACTAATGTTACCTACCTACCTAACGCCAATGAACTATTTACTCCAGAGGAAATTATAAAACTCTCAACGGAACTTTTTCACAATCTTGCCTACAGGGACGTCATTTCAGGAAGGGCAGGGGGGCATTTGCCCTCCCTCCCCTGAATTTGAAACCTCTGAAATTTTAAGGGTATAAATCTGAGAGAGCTATTAATCCTATCGACTCGGATCACCCTGTATAAAACTATAACGACAACCAAGTAAATGAATTCGACTAGAGATGAAAGATTCTTTATAATTTCGCGGCTCTGTTGATGGCGTTCTTCGATCGGAAGAGGAATCATAAAGAATTTTGCTGGTATTTCGCGGCTGTGTTGGTGGTCTTGTTCGTTCGCTTGATTGTAGGTTTTGCAAAACTGCGAAAAGCAAAATAAAAAAAAAGCGGAATCATAAAGAAGAACACAAACTCGTGTAAGGTGTACTTAGCTCAAACGCATGTTCTGATCAAAGATCTGAGATTTGGTTTTCATCAGTTTTTAATTTAATAAAAAAGTGTTTTAATTTTTCTCGCTTCCTACACTGAGAGAAGAGAGCAATTTTATTATAAAATTTTTGCAATTTTAATAGAACATTTTTGAGACATTTTTAATATTAAATAATAATTGATCATTTTAGTTCTAACATAAATTATTTACTTACAAATAGTTTCAGATTTTTGTTTTTAAGTAACCAATTTTGTTTAAAAAGGTTTAAAAATTTTGAGACACAAGTGTTTACCTTTTCATTTCAAAAGGTTATCTAGATTAATCTGAAATTATAAACATTTATTTTAAAATGTTTAAAATTTTAAGATTCGAAAGAAAATTCGAGCATCTTGGTTTAAAATGTTCGATGGCACAAAATAGTTGTAGTGAAATGCTAATATTTTATAAGTATAATATTTTCATTGGAAATTTAAAACAAAAGACTGCGTGCGGGACCATTTCATTCTTTGCGCATTAGTTATACGCGCAGCTTCTATTTGATTAAGTGATAGTTTTTCTTTCGCAATACTGGAAAATGAGCTAAATTTAGGTGAAGTGTTTCAGTTTGTTGTAAATCAAGAATGAATAGTGATTAAAAGCAACGAATGTTCAGATGAGTTATTGTTTATGGACCTTATGAAATCCTGGAAATTAAATCAAGAAACAATTTATTATTTTTTTCGATTGCCAGGTGAACGCAGAAGTGATAAAAAAAATTGAAATACGTGATATTGACGTGTTGTTCGAAGATATCCGACGATTCGGGCAAAATTTTTTATTTAAATCTGGCTTTAAAACATGGCGTCTTAGTTTGGTAAGTTTTGTTTTTTATTTTTGTATAGTGTGTGATAGTGATTATTTTTTGATTCCATCCTTCAGGGAATTCCTTTGATTGACAAGCAGACACTTTGTCTATGAATACCAGAATAGAGGAATGGATTAAAAATACCCAAACTAGTAACGGTGGCACGAAAACGCCAACGCTTTCCTCTGATTCCAAAGACTGTGGTATTTATTTTAATATAAATTTGCGCCAATTGTTGGAGAAGAGCGTTAAGGGACAATTGATCCTTGAATATTTTGAAAAGAACAACTGCTAAAATAATCACGCCTAAGCTGATTTGGTGCACTGTGTTGTTGACTATATTTTGCTAAAAGTGAAATCTCCAACGCCGTCATATTTTATAGCAGTCGCTAAAAATATAGAAGAAGTTTTTCCATCCGAAAAAGGGGTAAGAATATGTTCAATTAAGATAAAGTTCAAACCATTATCCTTATCGCTATTTACTAATAGGAAACATACTACATACCTAGACAGTATAAAAAAATCCCAGAGGTAAACTGTATGATCGTTACTGCAATTTAAAGTTTCAAAAATAAGGACCAAAAAAAGTTTAGAAACTGTTAGCACTACATCAATTAAAAGTGTTCATAAAGAGCTTAAAAGTCTAGAGCCCAGACACTTATCAGGTATTTTAACATGAAATATTTAATAATATTTTAATGAAAATATTGTGTTTTTAATTGTAGTTAATATTATTTATTTTTAGAAGATACTGTAACGAAGAAAGTTTGGCTTTCAAATAATTGTGAACCGTGGAGTAAAGCCTGCGAATTGTGGAGAGAAACTGCTGAAGATCGATTAGATAGTTTTAAGCAGTCTCAGAGCTCTAACATTTCCAATTTTATAAAAGATTGGCCACGATACAATTGGTATGTTTAAATAATATTTTAGTACAGACGTACATAAAAATTACTTTTGATCACTCTAATTGTATAACATTTTTAGATTGATATAGACTTTTCTTGTATGTACCCCGGAAAGGAAAACTTATTACTTACGCAGTACGAATCATTTTTAAAAGCAATAAAGTCAACACTTCAAAAAATTAAGGACGAACACAACATACAACTCTATGAGTTATAAAGGGTTATCCAATAAGGACTTGACAGCTTTTTTTCAAAATAATATAATTTAATTTGCAGACGTTGTTCCTTCGTGTACTTTACCATGATAAAAATGTTAAGTTTACTGAATAAATTGACAGTGACAGTTTGATGATTAGTGAAAGGGTGCGTTCACAAATTGAATTCAAAGTTGTCAAGTCCTTATTGGAAAACCCTTTATAAAAGCGAAACAATTGGTAAAGGTACTAAATAATAGTTGCTCGAAACATTTTTAATTTAAGCTTATATCTTTTTACTTTTTAGATTCTAAGGATTGTATTGCTGCTCTGTGTATTGCTACACAGCATTCTTCAACCTCTCAGAGTAAGTAGGACATACAAGCCGATGATCGCCAACTCACAGAACGACTTTTTACTTCATGTAAATACAAACAATGAACGATCTAGTACCCAGCACAAATCGCTTGTAAGAAGAATGTCGCAAAAAGAATGAATGATTGCAGCCAAAGATAATAGTGGTAGGTCCTTCTTTAAATAAACTTGAATATTTTTATGTTTTTACTTTATTATTTTAATAATTAAGTATTGTGATTGATTTTTTAAAAAAAAAAATTTGCTACCCTCAAAATTTTTATTTTCACGTTTCATAACTAGTAGACGCGAAAAAAGCAATAAAAATTTTCAGTCCGTCTGTCCGCCGTACGCCGTACGCCGTACGGCGTCCGCCGTACGCAAGATCGTTTGGAGGCTCGTAGCTGCCAAACGCTTTGAGATATTAAATTGAAATTTTTTTAACGAATAGACGGGGTAGGCGCCTTGAAGTGACCAAATTTTTAGGGGTGGGGTGTGAGGGGGAAGGAGGGGGAAGTGTTTTAGACCGAAAATTTTGCTTTCCAGATCTCAGTAACCCCTTATGTTAGGAAGCTGAAACTTGGAATTTCTATAGAGCTCTAATAGTAGACCCATTTGCAGAAAAATTGTCAATATTGATCAAGGGGTGTGGGAGTGGGGGGAAATGTAATGCGTCCGAAACCCAAAAAAGGTGAGATAGACACATTCTAAAATCCATATCTCCTAAACCGTTAATGCCACACCATTCAAACTTAAAACATATTTGTAGTTATACTAGGAGAACAGAATGAAGAAAAATTTTGGGTGGGGGAAGTTGTGTATGGGGGTGGGGGGTGAAAAACTTAAGATTACGATATCTCATGAACCAATTGCTCTAGAAAAATAAAATTTGGTTTGGGTGTAAAGGTTGACAAAAAAAGATTGATCAAAGTAAAATTTTTTAAGTGGGAGGTGGAGCATAGAAGTGGAGGGGATGAGAATTTTTCAAATCAAACACATTTCATATCTCAAGAACAGTTTAAAATAGATGCTTAGAATTTTTACCAGAAGTAGCGCTTATTAAACCCTAGTAGGGAAAAAAGTTTTGGGGTTGAGGGTGAAGAGGGGGAGGGTGGGGGAGGTTGAAAAGGAAAAAGTTCCGATGCTTATATCTTGAGAACCTGTAATGATACAAGCCTTAAACTTGGTATTTAGATAGAGCTATAGTAGCGGAATGTTGAAAAAATAAATTTTTTTTTAGGGGTAGTATGCTACGGGGGTAGGGGGTGTTTTTCCTAACTATTAAACGGCTCATGCTAGAAAATTGAAACTCGGTGTGTATATGTAAATCAATTAGAAAAGTAATTGTGATAAAAAAAAATTTGAATATTCATTGGCGTTTAGAAAGGGGGGCAAAAAAAACTATTTGTAAATATAATAAATATAAAATGCAAATATTTTCACGATTTTCGTCATATCTACTAGGTCTTTCCAAATATTGAATTCATTTTTATTCTACGGATTCTACGTATGAATACCTAGAAAGTGTTTTCAAGGTTTTTTGAAATTCGACCCCTAAGGGTAGTGTGGTACAAGTGGGGGTGTTTTTCTTATATATGGAACGGCTTAAGCTACAATGTTGAAACTCGGTGTGTATATGTAAATCAACTAGAAAAGTAATTGTGATAAAAAAAAATTTGAATATTCATTGGCGTTCAGAAGGGGGGGGGGCAAAAAAAAATATTTTTAAAAATAATAAATATAAAATGCATATATTTTCACGATTTTCGTCATATCTACTAGGTCTTTCCAAATATTGAATTCATTTTTATTCTACGGATTCTTCGTATGAATACCTAGAATGCATTTTCAAGGTTTTTTAAAATTCGACCCCTAAGGGTAGTATGGTACAAGTGGGGGTGTTTTTCCTATATATGGAACGGCTTAAGCTACAATGTTGAAACTCGGTGTGTATATGTAAATCAACTAGAAAAATAATAGTGATAAAAAAAAATTTGAATTTTCATTGGCGTTCAGAAGGGGGGTGGCAAAAAAAAATATTTGGAAATATAATAAATATAAAATGCATATATTTTCACGATTTTCGTCATATCTACTAGGTCTTTCCAAATATTGAATTCATTTTTATTCTACGGATTCTTCGTATGAATACCTAGAAAGTGTTTTCAAGGTTTTTTGAAATTCGACCCCTAAGGGTAGTGTGGTACAAGTGGTAGGTGTTTTTCCTATATATAGAACGGCTTAAGCTACAATGTTGAAACTCGGTGTGTATACCTAAATCAACTAAAAAAATTATTTTGAATAAAAAAAACGAATATCTATTGGCATTCAGAAGGGGGGCAAAAAAAATTATCTGTGAAAATAGAATGCGTATTTTCCCACGATTTTCGACATATCTACTACCTCGTCCCAAATAATGAATTTAATTTTATTCTATGTATTCTCCATATGAATACCAAGACAGTGTTTTCAAGATTTTCTGAAAATTGACCCCTAAGGGGGTGTAAAGTGATTGTGTACCTTTTCATAAACTATTCCATATCTCTCAGATCCAATCAGATTTTCACTTCCATGATCTTGTTCTTTTTGATAGGTTTTCAGTCACATAGTAGCCTACACCGCATTTCAGAATTGAACGCGTTCCTAACTTCTGCCGGAAAAATAATAAAGTTACGCCCAGATTGTTGGCAGATTTTTGTGATGGTATCAAATATAATCCACCATCATTCCTCAAATGTTTAGATATAACAATAAAATTGATTTTCGGCTTCAATTTAAATTATTCAAAGATCAGTAAATTAGTATGGCTTTTTTTCAAACAATATTATTTTGAAATCAAGTCAGATAATAATTATCCACGAACTAATAATTTTATTAATCAATTAATTTTAACTATTCAGCCAAGAAGTATTAGTAATTAAGCTTTTATAATGATAAGTTGCTGCTTATGTAATTTAGATTTTGAAGACTGGATATGGAGTACCAGCAATTTTTAAGTTCTAATGTAAGCATTGTAATCAACCTTTCCAAAATATTTATAGATTTAAGTTGCATTTACTGAATTGCATTGCATTTATGAATTGTGAATTGTGTTTTAATTTCGCCAGAATATATAAGAACATTCAAGAAAATTGCCCTGTGTTTTAAATTCAAACGTACTATTTACGAAACAACTACACGAACTGCCCGGCTAAGGTTAAATGATATATTGGCCAATGCTTACCAAAACGGAATTAATGTATGACAGGTGATAAAATTTCAATGGTAGATAAAGCAAAAATATTCTCATTACTTTGCATATTTTACTAAGGATAACATCCAAAATCGTAGTGCTTTAAAAGTTTTTCAATAATTTAAATCAAAATTGATATATTTGAATCAAGTAATATGTTCATATTGATTCAAAATGCAAACGAGCTAATTCCAAGAGTTTGATATTTTGAAGTAAATTCTCTTGTCACTTAGAATTAACATATAAAAAAAGTTTTGTGAAAAGAAATTTAAATTTTAAAATTAAAACTCAAGTATTTCATATCAAATACCACACATTTAAAAACAATTGATACTACTATTTAAACCAAAGTTTTAAAAACAAAATATTTCACCATTTAGGATAGAAATGTTGCCGCTTTTGCGTAAAATCTATATACGTTTTTACTTGATTTTACATATAAAGATTTTAAGACTAAAAGTTTTTTTTCTGAGTGTATAATATTATAAGCAGTAGGCAATTTTGTCATACATACATTATACCTAAGTGCTGTTCGTTATTCTTTGCTTCAAGGTAAGAAATATTTTCACATTCCCTATCTAACCCTTCAGAGCTCGCGCATGTTCTTACAAATATTCTCGTGTGTCTCAGTTAAACTCTCCCTACATCTATTACTAATAGAAGTTTTAATATTCAACCACCCATTTTCTAAAAACCTTGTTTTCGGTAGACACGATTGCGGGCGTTCTGTTTGTCTCAAATAAAAAAATCAAACGGCATTTTAATCTGTGAAGTTTGAACTAGTCTTGGAACTAGGATTATCAAAAAACATTGAACAGTTAATTTTTGGCAGCTTATTGAACTTTTTGTCGTCAATTTTAGTGTACTTTTACGACTTCTTCAGGTCGACAAAAAAAACCGCTTGATGAATTACAATTATCCTAGTTTGGAGACTATATATTCGTACTTTCCTAAATTTCAAAGATATTCGTTCGATAGATTTTGAGATATCGTGTCTACCGATTTGAAAAACATGGTATTGAGAAAAACGCGACTAAACTTTTCATTATATTCGAAACAACATAGGAGGTTAGTGAATATAACGCCCTGTAACTTCCGAACGGCTTCGAATATCAGAATGGTAAACTGAACAGAACTGAGTGGTAACCTTAGATGTCGGTTATCTTTTATAGTCGGTTGAGATCGACAGATTCTTCCTACTACTTAGGACGAAATGATCCGATCCCGTCGTGGCGAAAAAGATGATTTGCAAAGTTTACTTTTTAATGTGGAAAATTTGAGGGGGATATTTCTCCAAACGACTGTCGAGTTTCTTTGAAAAATGAAAATATCACAAATTTGTATAGCGTAAGTGGAAATATTCAATCGTAAGAAAGCCGACTCTGTGAATATCATACCTTTTTGTTGAACCCGACACCTTTTTTTTTTACATTTTTTAAAATGTTTTTTTATATATATTGAAATTACTTTAAGTACGAACAGTATCAAAATGACATTTCAAATTACAGTTTTAAACAGTTATCGAAGTACTTTTATGAAATTAGCATTATTCTGTAAAACAGTTGATCACGACACGACACAATTGCTTTAGTTTTATGTTTTTGTTCAATCGCTTAGCAAAGTGTCTGCGAAAGTGAGTTTAATTGAGAGTTTGATTATTAATAAGCATGGATTCAAACAACTATAATATATTGTCCCAGAAAGTTACAAAATCTAAAAATTCAAGAAAATATTGAAGGAAATCTTCCCCCAGCCTAAGAAGGAATGAGCTGTGATAGTAAAAGTGCCGAGGATAATTGACCTACTGACCTACTGCAGACCTTTGTTGGCTTAGTGCAAATGTATGATCGATGCTAAGTAAGTACCTGTATGGAATTGATGTAATTCGTTACTATATATAATCATTTATAATCGGAATATTAGCCGCCGGGATAACGTTTAGAAGCTTACCGTATTTTTCGAAGGAAGACATTTCAAGACATATATCACATATGTGATTACAAGAAACTGCAACAGCTATTAGAAACGTGGGACCACATTGAAACATTTATTGTCTATGAGATTTGAAGCAGCACATAAATCTCTAAAGCATATCTCAAAAATACTACATCCAGGATAACTCCACCTTTTGCAGTAGCCATGAAATGTGGACTGCAATTTTCAAAAACATTAAAAAAGTACAAATACGGATTTATAAATACGACCTTTCTTATAAAGAATGCAGTGAAGAGGACGTCCAATAATTATTGACTATACAAAATGTAAGCTTTTATAATTGCACAAAATAATGATTTGTTTGTTATTTGTAAGGTAATGGAAGTTATTTCTTTCAATGAACATTTATTTTCTTATCAAATAGGACAGTTTCTTGATATTTATTATATCGAACACATTACCGAATTCACAACTTTTCCCCTGACTTTATTTCCCATTAATAATGGAATATTGCATACCAGGAAAAAACACTGTAAGTATTTGTATGTGGTATTTATCGAAATTTGTATGATTTATTTTGAATATTTTTTTGTTAACCATTTACTCATATGTTTTAATAAATGTTTTTGTTATTGAGTATATACAACTGTGCGTGTTGTTATTATTTTATGTAGGTAAATACCTACGACGAAGTGATTTTGAGGCAAGTGGAGTTTTGAAATAAGGATGATAAATAATATAAGAATCGTGTAGTACTTATTTTAAGTACAAAAAAGCTATTTTTTAAAATATAGATATGGTTTAAAATAAGGACGTGTATGATAATTTTAAGAATGAAACAAGTTGATTTAAATCTTGGTTTTCCTAATCCAAACGGGGTTAAAGGAATCACGAGATACTTATTTTAAGCCACACGAAATGTTAATTTAATACAGTCACTCTTCAATTCAGGATATTCACTGTAACGTCAAAATCATATTGAAAAAAGTTAATTAAAGGTTGTTTTAGATTGATTCTACTTCTTTTTTCTCTCAGTGTAAAGTTGGACGATGGATCGTTGATAGGGATAGAGCGAGGATGGAAGATGGAGGATGCTGGATAGAGGATGGAGGATGGATGATGGAGGTTGGTGAATGGTAGATGGAGGATGGAGATTGGAAGATGGGGGATGGAGGATGGAGATTGGAAGATGGGGGATGGAGGATGGAGATTGGAAGATGGGGGATGGAGGATGGAGATTGGAAGATGGGGGATGGAGGATGGAGGATGGGTGATGGTGGATGGGGGACGGGGGATGGAAGATGGAGGATGGAGGATGGTGGATAGTGGATGGGAGATGGGAAGCGGTTAGAATAGGGCGTAACATATGAATTAAATAATTGGGTCATATTCCGTGGTGAAGTCTAGGGGTTGACATAGGCGAAACACTTGTAAATAGGTGTTTATTTAACAAGCCGGTGGAAGTGAAAAGATATTCCATATCTGATTTGTGAGATATGAAAAAATTCATGAAAAAGTTACAAAAAATCTTGAAAACACTTTCTAGGTAGTCATATGGAGAATCCGTAGAATAAAAATGAATTCAATATTTTGGAAGACCTAGTAGATATGACGAAAATCATGGAAAAATATGCATTCTATTTTCTCTGATCATAACTTTTGCTCCCCCCTTCAAAATGCCAATGGATATTCTAATTTTTTTTCATCGAAGCTGCTTTTCTAGTTGATTTACATATACACACCAAGTTTCAACTTTGTAGCATAAGCCGTTCTATAGTTTGGCTCTAAACACCCTCCACCCCCGTACCTTACTACGGCATTTTATGTCATAATTGTCTTAACCAGTTAGGGAGTTTCAGGAAGGTTTTTTTTTATCTGAATTTACTATAAAAGCCGTGGGCTCAACTCAAAGTAGCCATTCATAAAAGATCAGTTCCAACGGAAAAATCTATATTAAAAACTAACTATGTTCATATAAATTTTTCGTGATTCTAAAGGAAAATTAAAAAATTTTGAAAAATGGATATTGAAGTAGCAGGTATGTACTAGATTCTTACCATATATGGTTTTTCTAGGATATATAGTTTTTGAACTAGATAGTTTTGAATTTTGGTATAATTTGAGATCTATTTTTTGGAAAAGTTTCATTTTCAAAATTGAAAAAAATATACGACTCCGTCAAAATTTATATGACAATATGAAGGTCAAATATTCATTCTTAAGTAATCACAAAAATTTTCTGCCTATATCTGCCCAGCGAGATTTTATAACAGTTTATGTTGATAACGGAAATTCGAATTATTTGTAATTTGAATATTCCTTTAGCAAGGATAAAGGACTCAATCCTTGGTAAAGGCCATGCACAAATGTCACTTGAGTCCGAAACGTTACAAAAAAAATATATCAAATGCTATCATACCCGGAAAACTATTGTATAATAGTATTTTCAGTTAAAAATATGATGTGAAAACATTCACCAAAAAAATTATATATTCATTTTTCACAAAATTTTTTTTTTCGAGAAAATATGTTCCAATATTATTATTACTTTATAGTAACTAAATAAAACCTTCTTTTAAGACGAATTGATAATATAAATAATTTTGGCCAGCTAGATCGTGCACACGCCCCACTGTGAGCCGTACGGCGCACAGACGGACTGAAATTTTCTATTGCTTTTATTTTTTATATGAAACGTCTTAAGAAAATTTTTCAGGGTAGCAAATTTTTGTTTTTAAAAATCGATCACAATACTGTGTTATTAAAATAATAAAGTAAAATTTAGGTCGATTTTCCCACTAATTTCTTATCTTTCCCGAATTTTTTAAAAATATTGAAAATGATATTTCTAATTTTTATTGGTTCATACCATAGAGCTATATGTATAATGGAGATGGCGTGCAGCGACTCTTTTGAAGCCGGAGGTTTTCTCGCAAAGGACCGGCGATATTCACTATGCTTCTATCAGCATCTTACTCACATCTATGTTAAGCCCCGGTATTAAAAAGAAAAACATCCCAACCTTTAAATAAAAGGCCAATATTTGCATTTCACTGTCCCCGGGCATGAAACGCTCCATACAAAAACAGTCGCTTAAACTTCAAAATGCTTCACAGTGCTTTATACAGAAACGGAGTGTTGCCATCTCCGTTGTATATAGCTCCATGGTTCATACCAAAGAGCTAATGGAGATGGCATGCAGCGAGTTTTTTGAAGCCAGAGGTTTTCTCGCAAAGGACCGGTGATATTCACTATGCTACTATTAGCATCTTACTCACATATATGTTAATTCCCGATATTGAAAAGAAAAAAAGCCCAACCTTTAAATACTAGGCTAATATTTGCATTTCACTGCTACCGGGCATGAAACGCTCCATACAAAAACAGTCGCTTAAACTTCAAAATGCTTCACAGTGCTTTATACAGAAACGGAGTGTTGCCATCTCCGTTGTATATAGCTCCATGGTTCATACCAAAGAGCTAATGGAGATGGCATGCAGAGAATTTTTTTAAGCCGGAGGTTTTCTCGCAAAGGACCGGCGATATTCACTATGCTACTATTAGCATCTTACTCACATATATGTTAACTCCCGATATTGAAAAGAAAAAAAGCCCAACCTTTAAATACTAGGCTAATATTTGCATTTCACTGCTACCGGGCATGACACGCTCCATACAAAAACATTCGCTTAAACTTAAAAATGCTTCACAGTGCTTTATACAGAAACGGAGTGCTGCCATCTCCGTTACCTCTGTGGTTCATACGAAAGAGGAATATAAAAAATAATAATGCCAAATTTCAAGTAAATCGTTGATTAGAACTTGAGATATTATGTCAACTGCATCGAAAAAAGTAGTTTCGAGAAAAAAGCATTTAAAGTTTTACATTAAGTTTCAGGTAGTGTAACTGATAGATGCGTACATATAACAGTAGTAAGGAAGGCACCTACCGTACAAAAATTACCAGGTGCGATAGTGACAGGTAGCAAAGAGAGTGTCCAAATTGCCTACCAAAAGGGCCGGTCCTTGTTGTTGTTCTGGAGGTAAATGACGTCTGCTGGTGCCTTCTTTTGGGCGTGAACAATTGTGATGACGTCACCTGGTGCCTTCTTTTGGGCGTGAACAATTGGGTGCAAGGGAGTGAGGTAGTTAGCATACTTGAGAGAGCAATATGTTTGATGAGAGTTATTTCCCTCACCATGTGACGGTTGAGCGGATTTTATATCCCACCAGCAGATTCCAGCACCCAGCAGGTGAGATGCAGTTAGCATTCTCGGTGTTTGAGTGAGGAGGTAGACAGGTGATGGTTGGTAAACAAAAAAGCAGTTCCTCTACGTTATAAGCAAAAAAGAATCATTTCCTCTCCATTGTAAACGAAGAAGAATTAGTTCCTCTCCATTATAAACAAAATAACCAGTACCTGTACCTTTTGTGCAAAACCACTTGCGGGAATGTAATTTCGGTAATCTCGTATTCCGTTTTAGACTCTGGCCTTCTTTTTAAATCTCGACTAATGTACCATACATATGTATATCCAATATGCGTAATGTGTTTAAGTTTGAGGTGATACTCTTGAGATGACTTTTTATTTGGGTGAATTACCTACCGTGGGAATATTAAAAACAAGTTTCCAGCTTGTTTCTTTGAAATATATAGCGTCGATCGTTTTGTTTTTTCTGATAAATCATATATGTAAATAATAACATGGGTGACGTGTTGGGTTGAATTGATGGGAATTAAAGTACAAATTTTTCGTTTTATGTTTTATTCAAAGCTGTATAGAACTTTTACAAAGTGAGTAATTTGATACAATTATGCTACAAGAGCTTAACTTTATTTTGATTACAGAATAGATTGTTTCTTAAGTAAAATAGGTGTTAGTAATTCTTCCATTTTTAAAATCCTGCGTTGAAATCTTAATCGATCTAATGCATCGGTTTGCCAAGTACCCTTTCTACTGGATCTATATGCGTACTCCCATGCAATTATGTATTTAACCGAAACCTGATCACAAAATCGAACATGTTTATAATCTAGAGATGACATTGAATAGATTGAGTAGCTCGACGATCAAGAAAAATATTGCAATTATCAGCAGAAGTAATTTCAACACTGTAGGCAATGATGGCGGCCAATGTGATTTTTTAACCGGCTTGTTATACGGTCCACAAACGTCTTTGCCGTTAGCGAACACACAATCAGGAGACAAGCGTCGATGCGCAGCTTCCACATCAGAAGACGTAGAAAATGCACTCATTATCAGTGAGCAGAAGAAACACCTGACGTTGTCCTTCAAGTTGGTGTAAAAGAAACCGCTTTTTACAAGCTTAAGAACTTTCCTCTCCTCTAGATCCAAATTTTTAAATGTCTTTAAACGGTCGTATTCATGTCTTAAGTTTAGCATATTGACTAAAGTCCGAATGTTATAGCACGTCTTTTATAGCAATCCAAGAATTATGAGCTGATGGAAAACCAAGCCATTTTACGTAAACTTGACTCCCCCTCCTTTTTAGAATCTCTTCTACAAGGTAAACATCAGGATGTTTGACTTTTATTAACTCTAGTTCATAGAACCCTCCTTGTATTATATTTCCCTGATAGTCTTTGAGTATGTATGTACGTAGTTCTGTTCTCTTTACTTCGGTTATCTGAAATATTTCGGTGGACCAGTTAGGGGTATAACCCTTCTCGAATACATGCTTGTACTTGCTTACACGTACATGATCTCCTTTCTTGAATTTAGGTCTTGACGTAACCTTCAGCTTACGGTAGACATCTCTAAGAAGCTGAATTTCATTTGATGGCCCAACATCTATAGGACGCATTTTTATGGTACGATGTTTTGTCCTATTGTATTTATTTATTAACTCTTTTAGTAACCCAGTCCAGTTATAGCTCCCGTTCATACTAAACTCTCTCCACATCATATTTTTCAAAGTTCTGTTAAATCGTTCTACAGTTGAGGCCTTTAACGAACTGTACGTGGAGTAGTGATTGATTTCAAATTTCTTCATCAAGTCCTGAAATGCTTTATTGAAAAACTCTTTCCCATCATCTGTTTGCAAATTTTTTGGAAAGCGTTGTCCATTAAAAATGGATTGCATAGCCTTGATAATCTCCCCAGCACTTTTGTTTTTAAGTGGTAAGGCCCATGCATATTTGGAGAATGTGTCAATTACTGTTAGAAGAAAGTGAAAGCCCTTATTCTTAGTTGAATAAGAGCTCATATCCACTAAATCCGCTTGCCATAAGTCATCTATTCCACGAATGGTCACACGACGGCGCCTAAAATTTCTGCGGGCTGTCTTATGTAGTTCGTTAATAACCTGTCTTCTGCTCATTTCATCATGTGTATAAATAGAGGACATGTTTGTACATGTTTTATATAGAATCCAGTATAGGAAATGATACGTTTTGATCATCCTTTCACCATGATGGTAGCGGGTCCGTCAGGAAGCGGTAAGACGACGTTTATTGAAACGTTACTGGAAAACACATCACTCATTAACACTCCGATAAAAAAGATTATGTGGTGTAATACCGAGCGAGGCGCCATTCCTTCACAATTACCATTTCAAAATATTGAGTATTTAAATTCTATACCGGAGGATTTTATAAACGAAACCAATGAGCCAACATTAATCGTACTAGACGATATGATGCTAAATGCATTTTCAAAGCAGGTTTGTGAACTTTTTACAAAAGGGTCACACCATAGGAATTTTTCAGTAATACTTGTAACACAGAATGTCTTCCATCAAGGCAAGTTTTGTCGAGATATTTCGCTTAACTGCAAATATATGGTCGTTTTCAAAAACCCCCGCGATAAAAGCCAGTTCCTTCATTTGGCCAGACAGATTTACCCTGAAAATAGTGCAGAGCTAGTGAGAATATATAAAGAAATTACTCAAGCTCCCCACGGGTATTTGCTTATTGATCTGACTCAGTCTACCAACGATTTACTTAGATTCAGAGCGGATATTTTTAATAAAAGATTTGTAACGTGTTATTGTTCAGGGACTGATTTAAACAGTAAAAATGGTGTCACGAATGAAACGCTTGAAGGACAACAAACATATGCTATATGTTCTCAAAAATGCTAGTCCATGTTTAAGAAAGGCTATCATGAAAAAGGCAGATCCTGAAGTGATCAAGACTATTTGTGAAATTGCATTAAACACGCTGAAGGGGAATCATGTGCCATGTCGTAAAATATTTAACAGTCTATGCAAGTATAAAAAGAGCATGCGAAGGTTAGTTGATGCTAGACGATCTGTTCCTAGACAGCGTAAAATCTTAGTACAGCAAGGAGGCTTTTTACCAATCCTGATAGGGAGTGTACTTTCAAGTGTTATTGGCTCGTTGATTGAAAAATATGCATAGAAAGAGCGTTCTCAATAAGATGTTTCTTCTTTCACCAGAAGTGTATGAACAGTTAAGGGGGCAGATAGATGATGGAGTTGGCCTGTCCATCTTCGATAAGACTATACATGGCATATTGAGAAATAAAAAAATGTCTGACGAGGACAAATGGTATAATTATAGGAACACGCTGATAAAGTTTCTTAATGCAAAGCGCAAAGGAAGACAGATTCGCGAAGAAAAACCTCTCGCGTTTGCGCCAGAAGTAAAGTTAGGAAATCATAAAAACTTACGAGATAATGCGACACAGACAAGGTTTGCTTTCAAAGAGGAAATGTCAACACAAACTTCTCCGATTAAGAATCCCGATCCGTTTTACAGTATGGCTGAAGATATCTTTGAGGCTGGTGACATGACTTCACCAAAGTATAATAGCTCTAGTGCGGAAGAGATAACCCCGCCAAGGCGATCACTATCGCCTCGGTTCAAAAGACGATTATCTGTAAGCGGTATAGCTAAAAGTTTAAAACCGGCTTCAAAGTTTCGTAAGACTACTCCTGAAGTCAAGAGCGTGGATAAAGAATATAGAGTTATAACAGGTGATGACGGTATAACGCAGTATACTATACCGAGTGAAATGGAGGTTGATGAAGCTGCCCGACTTATAGACGAACTAGAGCAGAAAGAAGGAGCAGAAAAGCCAGAACAGAGAACGCCTGCCAAACAGCTTATATTAAGGCCTTCACGACTAGAAAATGCTTCATTAAGTACAGACGAACAGTACCCTATAGCTGGGCGTTTAAGAAGAAGAACTGAACGAATCGGAAGTGCACCAAATATTTTCTGGGAAAGACTTTAAAAATGCCTGTAAGCATAAGAGAAAACGAATTTTACATAGGCCTTCTAAGTAATAATTCTATGGGCATATACAATGAAAATACTTTGTCGGCCTTCACAAATTTACTTCCTAATGCTTGTAAGCTGGACGGTGGATGGACTGTTGGAATTACAGAAATTGCATTAGCTAATCGTAAATCGAGAACTGCTGAGAAGAAAGATGGAAAACGCGTCATAGATGATGGAATAGCGAAAAGTACTACTAAAAAAGCGAAAAGAGCTGCTACAGATGCACTAAAGATTAATGCTTTTGTAAAAACGGTGCATGGTTTGCCTATTTATCTTAAATGGAGCTACCAACAGTTATTAAATTTATGTTACAATAAACAAGATATGAACTTTTCTACTTTCTTATCTTCGTTTAACGACGCAGTTGAACCCTATTGGGCTGCTGATACCTTTGCAGGTTTTAAAGAGGGTTTGTATGACAGCTTGGTAGGTGATATAACTATCGGAGATATCCCTGATACCAGCAAAGATGCGCGACATCCGAGACCAGAAGATTTCTCTTTGCACATTTATCAGGATAGTGAAGTTGCCGATATTGTAACTTTAGGAGCTTCCGAATATAAGTCTATATATCATCTTTTCAATAGTATAATTGGACAGATTCCTAGAGAGAAGCGAAAATATAAAGCACTATTACACATGATAGACTATTACATACCTCCAGTGTACAGTATAAGTGAAAAGGCCGGGGAAAGTGTTCCGAAGAAGCTTGACTCTTTGGATTTAGAGATAAAAGAATTGAAACTTAAAATAAAGATAAAGTATCCGCTACCAACGCCCATTAACGTTAATGATTTAGTCGGGCTTTTTGTCGCGAATATACAGTATGATGACGAAACTATAGGTGTTCTACCTCGGAGGAGAAAATCAGATCAAATTAGGAAAAAAATTATTCAAACTCTAACTGACCTGGGGAAAGAGGCATCTACCTTTGAGATACCGCACAAGCGCACAATTACGGATAAAAGTATAATATTAAAAGTTCCTTATAAAAAACTACCCGATGGTACCTTGTTAACGACAGGTGTGCCTATAGATTTGAAGAAGAAAGACTTATCAGGATTCATTACCGATATATTCTTTCAAACGCCTGTGAAGGAGCGTGATGCTAGTGTCCTTGCCGAGGAGGTAGGCAAGTCGTTTGAAAAAATCTCAGTAGAAGAGGAGAAGAAGAAGGGTACTTTAGACAGAATCGCCGTATTAGAAGATTCCATTATCGAAATAAAGAGCAGATTTCCCCGAGAACTAGCAACTGTAGCTGGAGTAGAATGCAAGGATGTAGGAATAATACACGTTTTCACTGATATCATTCGCCCCCAAATAGTAGGAAACAAATTAGTGAGAAATCTGCGTATGATTCCATTGAAAGAATGTGATAATATCTTCAGGTTTGAGCATGTAGAATACTACCCTCTGGAAAAGACCTACATTGAAAGTATCTCCATAAAGATAACCGATGATCAAGGTGAATTAATTGACTTCATCCCCGGCTATACCCCGACATATGTGATGCTTCACTTCAAAAGACAATAAAGTATAAATATTCAGACGCGCATAAGGGATCTTCATAACTAGTGCACTTTCAAATCAGAATGAATTAATCTTATACAAGGTATTATTTAATTCAAAGCGGCGCTGGTTTGTCGGATATAGGTGATGTTTATCGATCTCCACTAATATTCCAGCGTGGAAGAGGTATCGGTAGCTTCTTTAGCGGATTACTACGTTATTTACGACCTTTAGTTTCCTCAGGTGTAAAAACTATAAAGGAGCAAGCTGTTAAGACTGGAAAAACAATATTATCAGAAGTGGGAAGTAAGCCTCTCAAGAACATTTTGAAAGAACAAGGACAAGCCGCTACTCAAGAACTGATGCAAAAAGGTGTGAAAAAACTCTTTGACAGTATGGGTGGAGAGGGAATGAAAAGGCGTACGACTATAAAAAGGGCTAATCCGTTTTCGATAGCACAGTTAAATACAGCTCTTAAACGTAGAAAACCTACCAAGTCCAAGAGAAAATCAATTAAGAAAAGACCGGCAACCAGTAAAAATAAAAAAGTTAAAAATAGAAAACGTAAGCGCGTATTGGATATATTCGATAAATAAGGAGAATGACCTCGTACAGAGAATGTATGAAATCTGAATTAGATTTATTCAAGGCGCCACCGATACAAGCTAATATTTTAAAAACCGAAGAAGTTTCATACAAGCCAATAGCATCTCTTGATAACTCCTCAGTTCTGGAATTCGTCTCGCTTGGACATGGGGATACGAACCGTGATTTATCCAGTATCTACCTTCGCTTAAAAGTTCAGCTTATTAAGACAAAAGGCGGGAAAGAAGAATTGTACACTGGAAAAGAAAAAACAAAAGTTAAGGATTCAAAGGGTGCTGAGCATGAAGAGTCAAGTGACCCAATCGGTGTAGTTAACAACCTAATGCATTCGCTTTTTAGGCAATGCACAATACAATTAAATGGTAGACCTATTGCGCAAACTGACAACAATTACCATTACAGAGCATACATCGAGAACTTATTGAATTACGGTAGAGATGCATCAACAACACATTTAGAATCTGTAGGATGGTACCTCGATCAAGATGGTATGGAAATGATTGAAGATGGAAGCAAAAGTGGTGCTCCTAGTGTATTTAATGAAGGATATCTCAAACGATCTGATTTGTTTTCGAAAAGTAATGCGGTGGAGCTTATGGGAAAGATTCACGGCGATTTACTCAATCAAGATAAGTTACTTTTGAATGGGGTGGATTTCAGACTTTCACTTTCTATGGAAAAACCCGAATTTTACCTCTACTCAAAAGATGACGGACACTCTACGCAAATTAAAATTATTGATGCCACAATGTATATGAACCATGTAACTGTCAACCCCAATATTTTAATGGCACATGAAACTATTCTTCAACGCTCAAACGTGATATACCCGTATAAGCGCGTCGAGGTGAAGAGTTATACGCTACCAGCTAACACTTCAACACTATCTTTAGATAATGTTATAATCGGACAGCTACCGAACTTGTTAATTTTCGGTATGATAGATAATGATGCCTACAGCGGTAAACAGACGAAGAATCCATTCAACTTTAAACACAATGATATCACACGATTTAATTTAGCCGTCAATGGAGTCCAAGTTCCAAACCAGGCTTTAGAGTTTGATTACTCTCAGGATAAACCTATAAGTACACGAGGGTACCTTTCACTATTTAAGGGTACAGGTATTCATTATTTCGACAAAGGTAACCAAATCTCAAAGAAATTCTTCGATAATGGATGCTTTCTAATGGCGTTCGATTTAACTGCAGACAATTCATACGGGTCATCTTGTGGCAACTTATTAAATCAAGGAACTGTGAGGATCGAAGGAAGGTTTAAGAAAGCGTTGACAAAAAGTGTAACTTGTATAGTGTATGCCGAGTATGATGGAAGTCTTGAAATAGACAAACTTCGTGGAATACATACTGATTTTTGAAAAGTATAAATATAACCTTTTAATCTCACAATTCTTCATATTATTCAGCTGACGGGTAAGAATAACAGAGATGGCCTATTGTATTGTAAATGTAGAATATTTTAATGAAGGTAATCTAACCTTCTTTAAAAAGGTTTCGTTTGCCGGTTTCTCATCACAAAATAAATTATTCTCGAAGGAAATAACGTATAAATATCCCACATCATCGGCTAGCACAACAGATCAGGCTGGTGCATTTGGAAATTTGGAGCTTAAGCGTCTGGATGAAAATCTTATTATGACATTAGCGAAATTCGCAACCGTTTTTGTTTATAGCGCAACGACAAAGGAATTCTTAGAAAGTTACACCACCAGTCACATTAAGATCATTGACATTGATGCTATCGCTTCAAAAGAGCAGATATGAACACGATTGAACTTGTTAATGCATTAAGGAAAAATAAAAACACAAGAAGATTATTCAAAGGTGTATTTCCTTGCGATCGCTTACCTTATAAAATTAAAAAACCAGCATGTGTTATTGCAAATACCGACCCCGCAGACAAGAAAGGTATTCATTGGATAGCATTTTATTTTCCGAGGAAAGGTCCTGCTGAATTTTTTGACTCCTTTGGCAGATACCCCAACAATAAATATTTTAAAAGATTTTTACATACCAACTCCAAGGTTTTTATAAATAACAAAAAACGATTACAAAGTGTATACTCTTCGACTTGCGGAAATTACTGCTGTGTATTTATATATTCTCGTTGCAAGGGGAAAAGTCTAAATTATTTTCTCAAGCAGTTTTCATCAAAAGATTTTACGGATAATGACGCCAAGGTAGTTAACTTATACCACCATATATTTTCATCGGGTGCTACACAGAACGGTGGGATTTTTCGTAACCAGTATTGTAAATCGGAGGTTGAGAGTATAAAAGCATCAGTTTAAACCACCCGACTTTCAGTTTTTCTCTAAAATTCTTCCGGACAATATGGCTTCACCTATTACAAAAAATGAGGTGTGTGTCATGAAACAGCGACAATCTAACAAAAGAAAAAAATCAGCCCCTTCGGGTTAATCAACTGTTAAGAAACCATGCAAGCAGAAAAGGTCTGAGGTTCCTGGTGAAGGTGCTCTACTGAACTACACCTACTATCTGGACGGTTGCCAAAACCGAAAGGTTGTATTAGGCTTTGACCCGTTCACATTTGAGGCGAAAATAATCTTCAGTTACCCTGGACGTTTCCCTATGTCAACAAACTACTCCGGATGGACTTCGCTGTACAATTATCTGATCAAGCTAAAACATGAAAATGACGAAGCTACTCAAGCGGTTCAAGCTGGTTTAAAAAAGGAATTCGTCATACCGGTCGATGAAGGTAGTATTCGACTATCATCCCGGAACCTTTTAAATTTGTTTGAAAGGATGGATTTCTTCAATATCGTCATGTTTCATAACAACAACGCTTCTGAAAGTGTGAGGGATTATTTCAATCAATACACAACTAAATGCAAGGAAAAAGATGTATTACAGCTATCGAGTGAAGACTTTTTTATACCATCACGCACTTCATATGTACATATTAATTATTCTCGACTTTTTTATGAAATTCCGTGGTTTTGTTGTGCAAGAATTATTTTTAATATAACGATTTGTTAATAAAAAATTTGTCTAAACTAAATATTTGTGTTTTCTTTTATAAATAAGCTTTATTCATCAGCATATATAGATATATATTTACACAGTTCTGCACGGCGCAACGAGTAGCTCGAGCTTGGTTATGATTTTTACATAGTGATTGAAAATTTTGAAGCTCTGATAATTTAGGTATTTCAAGCTGAATTATCTCAGCGTCTGGTAAGTACCTTCTGATGAAACTCTCCTTCACAAGTCCTTTCACATATATAGTAAAGCTGGTAAATTCCTTCAAAATATCGGGTAAATTGTTATAACATGTCTCGCCATCATTCCAGTGCAAACCATTAATGTTTTCTCGTTCAAACTTCTGCTGTCGATCCGCTTTTATGTTCAGCTCCTGATAAGGGTGAGGGGGTAGAAAGAAATAAAACGTTGGGTATATCGACCCAAAAGGCAGAATAGCAAGCTCTTTAGCAAAATACTGAACGAAATTTCCAGTGACGAACTGGATATCAATAATAATTTTATCCATATTTTCGTGAAGGCGTAATACCGTAAAGTGAGAAACATTTTTTGTTTTTCAGACATTTATATATATTTCAAGAAAATTTTTTATATTTTTTCAATTTGAATTACATTAATTTATTTCAAATATTCGGTAATCTTTTAATTCTTAATCTTAACAAAAGTTATACAAAATATCAAAAGAGTGCTTATGTATGTAATTTACATTATTTTTTATCTTCTATCTTCATTTTCTTGTGGCCGTACGGAAAAGAGAAATATCCATCCTTGACGATTCTTTTATCGAATGTAAACTGAAAGTTCTTTTTTTCGGGTGAAGAAATAACAACACCGGGGCGTTTGCGTTTTATTTTTCTATCATTTTTGATATATACGGGCTCATCATCATCATTTCCGATCACCATCGACTTGAACCGATCAAAATTAATAACCTGGGCATTTTCAAAATTTAAAGTTATACCTTTACATTTTGTGATATATTTGGATCCCTCTTCTGTTACAACTTTCAAGCTGTAGCTTTTTGGGCCTGTACTTACGAATTCCGAAATAAAGGCTTCAGGTCCGAAGCATTGAATTTCATCTGTTAAATCGCCTAAAAAGTCTGATATTAAGAATGATGAAGGAGTCTTTTTGCTATCCACGAAAATTAAACTATCAGTGTCGCAATAAAGCAAATCAATACCAGCCTTTTCTAACACCTCATGAAGCTTTAGTCTAGCAAACGCTGTAGTATAGGCCGCAACAGGGATATTGACGTGTGGAAGCATATTCATATTTTCTTCGATATACTTCCATGTGATCCACATTGTCTCCTCATTAGCTGGGAGTAAAGAGCATATTTCTATACCTGGTGAGTCAATAAACTCACAAAATTCTTTATACTTGTTGACAACTTTTGTATACGTTCTATCTTCTCTTTGCGCGAATTTTCCCCAAAAAGAGTTAAGACAAATCTTAGCAGTATTCCGTCTACCAGGATTTTTTTCGATATTTTTCTTCTCCAAGACAATATCTTCTTTCAACCGGTAAGCTTTTAAAAATTCATCTTTCTCAACTTCCGAGGAAAGCTTACTGTTCCATCCGCTAGCTTCTTGCTTAATTTTTAAAAAAGTATTAACATATTCTGTAAATAACCCCCCTGTTTTTAAAAATGGGTCATACTGAACATGGTCGTATTTCCAGACTTCAAATACTGTCTTTATTTTATAACCCTTTTTAACAGCTAAAGATACTTCAGGGATAACCCACGTACCAGTGAAGGCTCTATCTTCTTCTATGTGATCGCAATTAAATAAGTTATTTATTTCAGCACACTTTCTGCATAGAGCAAAATATAATTTCTTATTATTTTTGAAAGGGAGAACCGGAATATACAAAGTCGGTGGTGGGATAACAGTGCATTTGATAATTCCATGCATTAAAAGTATATCTGGTAATAAGGGTATATTTTCATTACGAAAAATTGTAGGATGTCCGATTGGATATGGAGAATACTTATTAATGTATGGGTATAGACTCGTGAAATCTAAATATCGTATTACTTCATCTTCTTTTGCTTTATGATATAATTTGAATACTTCAGTACGACCTCCGAAAATGGCATCTCTCGGGTTAATTGGCAGAGTAATGTTCATTATACTTTTATCTAACCTCTTATCTTTTTCTTTGTTTTCTCTTAAGAATTCCTTAAACTCACACTCCCAAATATATTCGAGATTGTAACCGCAGTGTTTAATTGTTTCGAGGCGTCTTTCCGTACTTTCGTTTCTTTGCTTTAAAGTGTCTAAATTATGATTTGATTTATCAGAGACTTCTTCTAGCTTAAAACATTGTTTACAACCGTGATAAAAGCAACCTAGGAACTCAAATACTGTATTAGTTCTTGTATTAAAACCATCTACTCGAAAGCCGCTTTTTTCCAGTTTAACTTCCCCTTTGTTTATAGCAGAAATAATTTCGTCATCTAACTCCCAACTCTTAGAAGTAAGCCACTTTAATGAAAGTCTGGAATAATTTTTAGTATTATAGTAGCTACTTTTCGGCATTATCCCCAATGTATTTCTTTTAAGGAAATTTTTTCGGAAGACAAGCATACAAGCTGAAGCTATAGTCACACTTGATGTGAAAGGATTAATTCCGGTTATAGTAAGAAATTCTTGCATGAATCGAATACAACCTATTCGTAGTATATCGACATCATTAATACAATATTTTAACATTTCCATTTTATTATTGAAGACTCCTGAAGATACATTGTTGTACCATTTTAAAAATTCCTCTCTTTCGCCCGATTTCATGGCGGAAATCCTCCAACATAATCAATATTTTCCACAGTGTTAAAGAAATAAGGATAATACCCCTTCACATGATCGTTAATAGCAAATACTTGGGGGAATTTAGAAAGAGGGAATGCTAGAAAATTTAATGAGTCTATAAAGGCTATTTTCCCACATTTCAATTTCATAATTCTAGTACCATTCATAATAGGTTCAATTTTTAATTTCCTATTTAAGATCTCTGAAATTAAAAAGTGCCCATCGTACCCCTGTAAATTATGTGCAATACAGAACACATTGTTTATAAAGGGACGATCTTTTAAACAATAATCTAAAAATCTACTAACAACCGTTGTTTTATTATCAAACTCAAAAACATGCTCTCTGACACCGCAGACGCCACATTTTTCTTTTATATCCGGGTTGTCATAACATTTATAACATACTTGATGTGCTACTATTAAATTCACGACATGTAAAAAGGATGTTGCACTTGACTCATATGAAGTATTCTGTGTGCTTTCACAGTCGAAAAAAATAATTAGGAATCTAGCATTATCCTTACCATTATATGGCTTGATATAGCATAAGTGGTCTTCAGGAACAATTTTTGAGCAAATTTGACAATAATACTCATTACAGGTATGACTTTTTTCTCGCTTCTTGTCATGAATTATAAATTTTTGACACAATTTACATATCTTGAAGGTTTCGCACATGTTTTTACCCTCAATTTTGTTTTGTAAATGATTGAGGTAACAAACTTCACCTCTAAAAGTACGGTTACAGTCTTCACACATTTTCACCTGCCTAACAAATTGACATGATGGGAAAGCATTACAGTAAGAGCATTTCATTACACACTTATGCCTACTCTTTTGTGAAATTTTATCGCAAAAAGGACAGATGTAATCTTTATCAAAAAGTCCTGTTACTGACTTGATCACGTAAAAGTGTTTTAAATTCTTTGAATAGTACAGATAAATTTTGTTTTCAAAACTTCTTTGCATTTGAAGATTGAAAATAATTGAGTTTGAATCTCCCAAGTTATCGAAAACGATTATCTGATAATCTTTTAAAAATTTTTGGAACTTATAAAGATCCTGTAAAATGCACCCATCCTTTCCAACCTGAACGTGTGCATTTTTGCACAGAATCTCGGCCTTTTCACCCAAAGTTTGAAGAACTTTTACACTTTGACGTTTACTGACATTTTTTGCAGCCAATTCTATTGCAAAACAAATGCTTCGTGGTAGACAATTTACATCATCATCCTTTCCCACATCTATTATACTCCTTTTCTTACTAAGTATTTCACTCTCTCCCATAGAACCGGCTTTAAGTCTAGCTCCTGCATTTGGAAAATTAACTATATCTGCCTTCAATTCCATAATATTGTCTGAAAGGAAACTGTTATTGGACTGATTCACATTCGAAATCAGCCCAATAATATATTTCCCGCTTAATTCATTAATAGGTCTTAAACTTGCCCATATTGGTTTTACGTCCGGTGAGTTTGGTAGCGTAATTGTAAATCCCACTTTACTATCTTTGCTTGAATTCGTAAGAATCTCTTTAATCACTTCATCAAACACTTTTTCTAAAGCCTTAAAAGGATCTTCCGAAATATCACCAAGATCCTTTATCTTAAAACTTATTTTCACGCCTTCCACATGAAATTTTTTATAAAATTTTGCATGCTTGGATAGCAGTTCATACCCTGTTTTTGAACCATGCCCAATCTGTATGTCTTCGTTGCGACCAGCGCAATTCTTTCCAAAAAACATTTGCTTAGTGCTTCCTGTCTCTGGAATATCTTCCATCTTCCGAAGATAATCTGCGGCTTCCTTCACCACACTGTTTGAAAACGAGACATTGAAGACCGTCGAGAATTTTGTCAATATTTCCAAGAATGTATATTTCTCTTGGACTGAAAATGAGGTTTTTTGTTTTTTTATCTCCTTAATTACATTACTTAAACTAGATATAAAGAAATCATGGCCTAGTACTAAAGCACAATCTAAGAAATTAAAAAATTTTTGGGTGTCCATAACTATGGTAATTCCCTTTACTAAACTATTTTTATTAAAAACTCTTATTTATTTTAACTTAAATTAACTTAACACTATTCCACTATATTATTAATATTATTTTGTTTTTTTAAATTATTTTTCCTCCGTAATTCCTCAGTATTTCTGAGCCAAGAGGAGGTATGCCAGACGGGGTCAATGGGGTGAATCCTCACTTTTCGTCTTCTTTCCTGATTTCCTGAAACTTTTTTTCTTTCAACTTGTGTTGAGCTTTCCTTTCCGGATTTGATTATTACTTTTCCTTCTTCATCTAACGCCTCCAAACGTCTATTAATTTTTTCTATTTGTTTGCTAAGGAGCTTAATTTTCTCTCTTAGAACAATGTTTTTTACAACTAATGTAGAATTTTTTGAATCGGACATAAGGTCTGTTCTTTCTACATACAATTTCTACACTAGATTACACTAGATAAACTCATATAGTATTATCCTTCAGTTTTTTGGTGTGGTCCGTACTAAAGATGTCCAGTTTCACTCATATAGTCATCAACTTCAACAAATGGTGAAGAAGAAAAACCTACACCTGCTCCCAAACCAGTGTAAAAAGTGTTATTAGAGTACACTACACTCGACTAAAAGAATATATCTTTTAGGAGACGTCGAACTTTGTGGTTTTGGATTTTTCCTTCTTCTCCTTTTCAGTGCACCTACAAGCGCTATTATTCTTCAGTTTTTGGTGTGGTCCGTCCTAAAGATGTCCAGATTCTAGCTTTTTGGGGTAAAAATATACACAATTAAAAAGTTTTTAATATTGACAATGAAGCATACTTACATCTTCAGCTCCTTAGTTATCGTGAAATGTAACTTCCGTTGGTTACTTTTGGCTTTTTATACTGAAATCCATGAATATTTTACACAATGAGAAAGGTGGGGGGCTATCCACCACTCTAAACTTAAATAAATTGTGTAATATGGTAAAGTACCTTATTCTTTGATCCGTATGAACTTGACTGAACAATTTTTTCCTCAATATTAAACCAATAATTAAATATGACCTTTTGAGACATATTGGAATATTTTACCTCAGACATAGTAAAATCAGAACTGTGAGATATATATAAATGTTTTTAATCGAAAACATGTTCGATTAATGCTTCTACACTTTACTGGTAAACATAACTTATACGGAAAATTAAACTAATAATTAAATATGACCTTTATAGAACATATTGGGAAAATTTTTCCTCTGGCATGGCTTAATTACACCTGTGAGATTAAAAAATCGAAAAAGGGTTTAAATCGAAGACATTTCCAATTAAAGCTTCTCTTTATTTCAGGTATACAAAAATGACTACTGGAAAAATTAATTCAGTTTTAATATAAAATTAAATCAGTTTTTAATTTACCGATTTTAATGGACCTACGATTTTTATGACATTGTAGTAAACGACTATGTGTATTATCTTTTTACTCTTGATTTAAACATCTTATATGTGTAATTAGTACCGTGAATTGTATATAAATACAGAAAATTCTGTGCCCATCATCACATTCAATCAAACCTATTACAGGAGTAATAATGGTAAGAGTTTTTTGCTCAATTTAAAATTTTTACATTTTAAATCTAATTTATTTTGTTTTTTTTTTATTTCAGAGCACCTTTGAGCTTTTGTGCGATACGGCGGAGAATGGGTATGATACCCTTATTCCGATAACATCGTTGGAAATTGGAGTACAACACCCTATAAAGTGTTTCGGCTTGGTGAAGACCAAATATGGTCTACGCCTAACCGTTCATTTTAAAAGAGGGGAATATATTTATTTACCGCCACGGTTTGCGGATAAGATAAAAAATCAGAAGCAGATTGATGAATTGAACCAAATTCCTCAATCTTTAGTATTTGAAGGTAAAGGATGAAGCTAAAGGTGGCTTCATCATGATGAAATTTGTCAAAAACTAATTTAAAAATTAAATAAATGAACAAATTTGTTATTTTAAAAATAATTGTTTTATTCATTTTTCTTTTATCCCCTTTCCCATTTTTCCTTCTTCTGCTCACTGATAATGAGTGCATTTTCTACGTCTTCTGATGTGGAAGCTGCGCATCGACGCTTGTCTCCTGATTGTGTGTTCGCTAACGGCAAAGACGTTTGTGGACCGTATAACAAGCCGGTTAAAAAATCACATTGGCCGCCATCATTGCCTACAGTGTTGAAATTACTTCTGCTGATAATTGCAATATTTTTCTTGATCGTCGAGCTACTCAATCTATTCAATGTCATCTCTAGATTATAAACATGTTCGATTTTGTGATCAGGTTTCGGTTAAATACATAATTGCATGGGAGTACGCATATAGATCCAGTAGAAAGGGTACTTGGCAAACCGATGCATTAGATCGATTAAGATTTCAACGCAGGATTTTAAAAATGGAAGAATTACTAACACCTATTTTACTTAAGAAACAATCTATTCTGTAATCAAAATAAAGTTAAGCTCTTGTAGCATAATTGTATCAAATTACTCACTTTGTAAAAGTTCTATACAGCTTTGAATAAAACATAAAACGAAAAATTTGTACTTTAATTCCCATCAATTCAACCCAACACGTCACCCATGTTATTATTTACATATATAATTTATCAGAAAAAACAAAACGATCGACGCTATAACGTTTTCAAAGAAACAAGCTGGAAACTTGTTTTTAATATTCCCACGGTAGGTAATTCACCCAAATAAAAAGTCATCTCAAGAGTATCACCTCAAACTTAAACACATTACGCATATTGGATATACATATGTATGGTACATTAGTCCAGATTTAAAAAGAAGGCCAGAGTCTAAAACGGAATACGAGATTACCGAAATTACATTCCCGCAAGTGGTTTTGCACAAAAGGTACAGGTACTGGTTATTTTGTTTATAATGGAGAGGAACTAATTCTTCTTCGTTTACAATGGAGAGGAAATGATTCTTTTTTGCTTATAACGTAGAGGAACTGCTTTTTTGTTTACCAACCATCACCTGTCTACCTCCTCACTCAAACACCGAGAATGCTAACTGCATCTCACCTGCTGGGTGCTGGAATCTGCTGGTGGGATATAAAATCCGCTCAACCGTCACATGGTGAGGGAAATAACTCTCATCAAACATATTGCTCTCTCAAGTATGCTAACTACCTCACTCCCTTGCACCCAATTGTTCACGCCCAAAAGAAGGCACCAGGTGACGTCATCACAATTGTTCACGCCCAAAAGAAGGCACCAGCAGACGTCATTTACCTTCAGAACAACAACAAAGACCGGCCTTTTTGGTAGGCACTTTGGACACTCTCTTTGCTACCTGTCACTATCGCACCTGGTAATTTTTGTACGGTAGGTGCCTTCCTTACTACTTATAACTTACATTTTCTTAATCAGCCATCCCAGCCCGTACAACCAGGCGCAAAGTAGCTTAATCCATCGATATAGACAAATCCAGACCGTTATAGTTAGTCAACGATTTAGTAATTCGTCGATATCATTGTTTTGATAAATAAATTTCGTTGCATAGCTTTATGAATCTGTATCGAATAGTATCGGCGGGCAAAGCATCATAACGAAACATAAAGTATTCTAGCGCTATTTTCGGTAAAGATGTTTATCGAATGCTGCGAAAAACCTTTATAAAGAAACGTCTCGCCACTTTAAGTTTAAGAACTATGCGTTACCGGTTTATATCAGTATTCATCATCACTTAACGCCAAATATCGACAATTCACGTACATACATATCTCGCCTTTCTTGTACAGTTTCATACAGTTGCATAAAGGACGGTTACGATACATAACTTAAAAGATTCTTTCGAAAGGAAGTTGAATTCCATTACTATTATTTATTAATAATATATATTTACTGTCAAGTAGGTATTGAGAATAAAAGCTACCGCATACAGGTAATCACAGATATATTATTAAGAAATAATAATAATGAAATTCAACTGTACGCAACTGAAACTATGTACAAGAAAGGCGTGAAACGTAAATTGTCGTTATTTAGAGTTAAGTGACGATGGAGACTGGGGCCGTATGCTGTATTCCGTCGCTCGTCGTTCATTGCCAACGACGAGCGACGTTGTCAGTATTTTGGTATGATGTAAGCCGACGCGTTGTCGTTTTGGACATTTCGTTACGGATTGCCAAACTGAACGACGCGACGTTCGTCGACGCCCGTCGGTGCAAACGTCGCGACGTTAGTTACAGCATAGGGCCCCTGATTTGAATCAGTTATGCATAATTCTTGACCTTAAAGTGGCGAAACGTTTTTAAAAGGTTGCGCCTGGTTGTACGGCTATGCGTTCAGAAAAACTTGTATTGCAATCAAAATATAATACAAGAATGATATATTTTTACATATGTACTATTTCTGTAAAAATGTACTTCCTCCAGCATCTGTCAAAACTTCACTGCAGATAGATAAAGCTATTAAAAGAATCGTGAAGATATCTGAAGCCAGTTAACGACATTTATAGATTAGTGAAGATATTATGTGAAAAAGAAATGTAGCCAAAAGAGATCTTTAAAGATAGTTGAAGACATTTTAAGGACCGTGAAGATCTGGCAATGTAAAGATAACGAGCATAAAGAACTCTTTATCCAGAAGCAGACGTGGAGTAGAGACTAAGACGTTGGACTTCAAATCATGATGACCGGAGTTCAAGCCCAAAGAAAGATGACATTTATTTCCCTAAATAAAAATTTCTAACATGTTTACAATGTAAATTATTATATAAAAAATATGTTATGTGTACAAAGAAGTAATTAAAAACCTTAAGAACAACAGAGTAATAAATATTTTTTTTTTAAATACTCGCCTAGTTTTATATAAAGATCTCTAGCTGTATCGGTAAAGCTCTCTTGAAACGCACCGTCAAGTATCGTTAAAGATTCTTCTAACTGCAGCTTGATTACGAAAGTCTGGAAACGACATCGTTCTGTAACACCACCTACATTATTTTCTATATAGATCTCACGTGAACTTTATGAATCTTTACAGATCTCTGTAAAGATTCATATAGCTTGGTTGTACGGGAGCTCCATACATCGGACCTTCTTCTAATTTATATTGCTGATTTTCAGCGTTTCTCTCCGCAAGACGAGCAGTTCTTCCTTCTTTTGAAGCATTTGAAGATCGAACTTCACTTGAAAACTCAAACTAAACGCACATAGAATAGAATGGGTGCTACCTCACTAAAATAACTATAACTTTAAAAATAATTCAAATTTTGAAAAATCGTTTTAGGGAGATATTCTTGAATGTCTAAACTATCGAAATATGAAAAAAAAAATTTAGATTTTTTCAAATTTCTAGACTAGAATACGGCCTAAATGGATCATAATTATATTGTGTGAATATAAATGAATTTAATTATGTTATTTTTTTTCTTTAAATAAAGTTTTTCTAATGTATATATATGGATATGTTTGGTTACTTTGCTGTTCCTCTATACATATGTCAGACTTAACAGAATTTTTATAATTATAGTATAATTGAATTTTTGAATTGTCAAAATTGTGAGTTGATTGATAGTGAGTGATACTGGAAGATGTGGGGACGATAGTTCATTCACAGCAAAGAGCTAATGGAGATGGCATGCAGCGACTTTTTTGAAGCCGGAGGTTTTCTCGCAAAGGACCGGCGATATTCACTATGCTACTATCAGCATCTTACTCACATGTATGTTATACTCCGATATTGAAAAGAAAAAAAGCCCAACCTTTAAATACTAGGCTAATATTTGCATTTCACTGCCACCGGGCATGAAACGCTCCATACAAAAATGTTCAATTTTGCATCAAAATGCTTCAAAGTGCTTTATACATTAACGGCCCTTTGCGATCTCCGTTAGTTATAGCTCCATTTTTCTGTGGGTGTGTGTATAACGAAAAAGTTTGAACACATTTCATTGAATATTTTACCCGCTTTGTTGCATGCAGTTCCAGACCTGTACGTTGTGCTAAAATTGCCGCATAGCATGTATCTTCCACGCATTGAAGTTAAAGTTTTGATGTCTGCTTGAAAATACTTCAACTTTTGGTCATTCAACTTTGTTCCTGGGAAATAGGCAGCAACTACCGTTGTTTCTACTATATTTCCTCAATTTTGATGGCAACAGTTTCAATAATTAACGAGCAACAATCGGATAAAGTAAAATGATTAATTGTTTTTTTTTTTAATGAGAATAGCTACACCGCCTCCAGTTACCTCTTTCTTTTCTATAGACTTTAAATAAAGGGTGGTTTACTTTGTCATGCTCTTTAAGCCAAGTTTCAGTTATTATATACCATATACATATATCAATATCTATTTTTTACTGTATTATTTATAATACATTACTGTATTATTTATAATATTACTGTATTATTTATAATACAGTATTGTTATCGATTTTAAAAAAAAAAAAAATTGCTGCCCTCAAAATTTTTTTTTCCACGTTTCATGACTAGTAGACTCGAAAAAAGCAATAAAAATGTTCACTCCGTCTGTATGCCGTACGCCGTACGCCGTACGTCGACCGCCCCACGCCCCACGCCCCAAGCAAAATCCTTTGAAGGCTCGTAGCTCTCAAGTCAGCGGACCTATTAAATTAAAATTTTTTCTAAGAATAGACTTGGTGGACCCCTTGAATTGACATTATTTTCAGGGAAGGAGGTGTAAAGATGAAGGCGAGGTAAGCGTTTTAGACGAAAAATTTAGGTTTCTAGATCTCAGGAACCGCTTGTGTTAGGAGGCTGAAACTTAGAATTTCTATAGAGCTTTGATAATGGACCCATTTACAAAAAAAAAAAACAGATATGGGTGAAGGGGTGTGGGAGTGGAGGGGGAAACAATGCGTCCGAAACGCAAAAATGCCGAGATCAACAAATTCTAAAATCCATATCTCCTAAACCGTTAATAGCAAGCAATTAAAACTTAACAAATATCTGTAGTTATACTGGGAGAGTAGATTGAAACAAAATTTTTGGATGGGGGTAGTGGCGTACGGGGGTGGGGGGTGAAATACTTTAGATTACGATATCTCACAAAATAATTGGACCAGAAAAACAAAATTCGGTTTTATTATAAAGATTAATAAATAAAGATTGCTCAAAGTAAAATATTTGAAGGGGGTGGAGGAGCACGGAAGTGGGAGGGATTAGAATTTTTCATAAATAACACGATTCATATCTCAATAACACTGTAAGATGGATGTTTCAAATTTTTACCAGAAGTAGGCCTAATAGAACCTAAGTAGGGAAAAAAAGGTTGGGGGTGTGGGTGTAGAGGGTGAGGGTGGGGAAGGGTGAGAAAGAAAAAGTTCCGATGCTTATATCTTAAGAATCTATAATGATAGGAAGCTGAAACTTGGTATTTAGATAAAGCTATAGTAGTGGCGTGGTGGAAAAATACTTTTTTTTTAGGGGTAGTATGGTACGGTGGTGGGGGGTGTTTTCCCTAACTTCAGAACGGCTTATGCTAAGAAGTTGAAACACGGTACGTATATGTAAATTAACTAGAAAAGTAATTCTGATAAAAAAAATTTGAATATTCATTGGTGTTCAGAAGGGGGGGCAAAAAAAAATATCGGTTAATATAAAATGCATATATTTTTACGATTTTCGTCATATCTACTAAGTCTTTCGAAATATTGAGTTCATTTTTATTCTACGGATTCTTCAAGTGAATACCTAGAATGTGTTTTCAAGATTTTTTGAAATTCGACCCCTAAGAGGGTGTAAACTGGTTGTATACTTTTTCATGAATTCCACCATGTTTCTCAGGTCTGATCAGATATCGAATATCTTTTCACTTCCCCAGGTTTGTTTAATAATCAACTATTTTTAAGTTTTGTTTTTTTCAACCTCTAGACCGCATCCCGGAATATGACCCAATTATTTAATTCATATGTTACACCCTTTTCTAACCGCTTCCCGAACTTTTTGTTAGGTTTTCGTCCACATAGTAACATACACCGCATCCCCGAATTGAACGCGTTCTGAGCTTCTGCCCGAAAAATAATACAGTTGCGCCCAGACTGTTGGCAGATTTTTTATTTATACAATCAAAGAAATCAATATATTTATTTCAAATGATTTGCCACATAAGTTCATTTTTAGGGGCCATATACAAATTTTACAGCGATATTTATTAGGACGGTCCACTTTATTTTTACAGTGGGCAAGCAGGGACGTCATTTCAGTTTTTTTCAGGGGGGGGGGGGCAAGATGAATGTATATATTTTTACATGTAAATATACATATGTTATATATAATATATGAAAATACAAAATTCAGGGGAGGGGGGAAACCGGCGCTTCGATGTCTGGGGCAAAGAGCTAATGGAGATGCCGGAGCCGGAGGTTTTCTCACAAAGGACCGGCGATATTCACTATCAGCATCTTACTCACATATATGTTAAAGTAGGCGAGTACAAATAAATCTCACTGTGAGATTTATTGTATTCGCCTACTTCGCATTGCATATTACTGCAATTTGACAGCTTTAAGCTTGTACTACACTGTATGACCAAGTGGTCAAATTGCAGTAATATGCAATGCGAAGTAGGCGAATACAAATAAATCTCACTGTGAGATAGATTTGTATTCGCCTACTTCGCATTGCATATTACTGCAATTTGACATCGTGGTCATACAGTGTAATACAAGCTTAAGTGTTTCTCTCCAATAGCTTCAATCATCAGTTAAAGTGTGTTAAAGACTCACCAGGATGACCTTAAACGCGAAGAACGCTGTGATTACAGGCGGTGCTAGTGGCATTGGCTACGAAGTTTGTAAGCGTTTGCTTGAAAACGATATTATGGTAAAGTCCAGTGATCGGTGATCCTATCAAAAGTCTTTAATTTTCCTGTGTCTATCTCCACCAATGTTTAGAATCTTGCTATTATTGGTATTCAAGAAAATGTCGATTTTCTTGCGACATTGAGAGCTGATCATCTGATCATCCCGGGATCGGATAAATATCACCCCAGCTACCAAAAAGTAAACTTTGCACATCATCTTTTTGCCACGACGAGCGATTGTCGATTTTCTTTGAAAATTGAAAATATCACAAATTTGTATAGCGTAAGTGGAAATATTCGATCGTAAGAAAGCCGACTCTGTGAATATCATACTTTTTTGTTGAACCCGACACCTTTTTTTACATTTCTTAAAATGTTTTTTTTAAGGTATATATCACTTCTTTTTGTTGTATAATATACTGAGTTGTCCGTGTGTGTCATTGCCCAATTGCGTAGTGTTGCTCCATATCGCTAGTCACAGTTGATCAACGAGTTAACAACGAATTGCTCCATATCTTCAATTGCTGAATGTTGTTGTATGTTTTCGTGACGTCAAAATTTTCTGGTATTGCTGCAAATTGAGCAATTTTAATCGCTCGTGTAAAAGCACCATTGTTCGTCGTCACCGATTCCGTACAATATTCGCCAATTTTCGAGGCGATACTCGATAATTGCGGACCCATGAAGGAGTGCAGTTCGCCATAAAAGTCCTCTGTCGACTGGCTCCCACCTACAGTGGAATCGAAATCAAGTCCAGTAGGATACAAAATTTCAATGAACTTACCGTAAGCAGATGGATGCAGTCAACGCGCTATAAACTACCATAACATAAGACCGCATCTCCATTCCATTGTATATGAAAACCTTCGGAGCCTTGGTTGAATTTTCATGTGGTTCCGGGCCAGTAATGAAACGCCGTAAAGCGGACCACCGTCCATGGAATAGCTTCGCGTCATGGAACCGCCCTGCAGTTCAGTTTCTTTGCCTTTTGAAACAGCTTACCGGTCAGATACTTGTAAATTGAGTGTAAATCTCTGTAAATTGTGCCGTGCGTGGATATCACCGCCATGATACTCCAATTGTTCGGTTCCTTCGCGCACTTTAGTTTCGCAGAGCACATCCAGCGTCTGCGGACGATCAAAAAGGAGAATTAGAACGAAAGGACACCCTTTCCCAAGCTTGCCATGACCATCCAGAAATCTTTCTGATAGAAGATTTGAGACGTCTTTTGCGTTTTCAGCGCTTGGCAGCTATCGCTCGATGTGAACGTATTGTGGAAAAGTAGTGAACGGCGCGTTTTCCGGCTGATTATCAAAGAGCTAAGTGAAGCAGCTAAGAAAGCAGCGCAGTACTTGGATGGAGGACCGGACTCGGATGTTGGCCCGGATTCGAATGTTTTTTTTCAATGAGCGCTACGTGATTGGTTGGATTAGGGGTGGAGATAAGCACCCACCCATCCACAAGCACTTTAATGCACTCTCGTTTTGATATGTGCCACGGCGGGTATATTTTGTATGGAGCAGACGTCGAAAAATGAGTCAGATTTTTCACGTTTTCATGCCGTGCCCAGTCAATTTTAACGGAATCTCGATTCTGTTAATTTTTCTGAGTAGATGGTAGTCTCACATGCGACACGTGAAAATCTGAGGATATGTCTCTGCAGGAAACGGTTTTTTTCACATAAAATCGGAATAAAATGTGAAAAATGATGCCGATTTTGCACAGTTGCATGCCGTACAGCGGTATTTTCGATCGGATTTTGATTTGGTTTTTTTCTTTTGATATGTGCCACGGCGGGTATAAATATATACATATAATATATATAAATCCGAAAATACCGCTGTACGGCATGCAACTGTGCAAAATCGACATCATTTTTCGACGTCTGCTCCATTCAAAATATACCCACCGTGGCACATATCAATTGAGTTCCCATGCCAAAGGCGGCGGCGTTGGCGAGCCGTGATGTGATGGTAGCGGAGCGCCTTCCATATCAACCTCCACGTTTTCGGTCAAACCTTAAACACACAAAAACGAGCGGAGAACTTTCAATTTCAATTCGGACGCGTTCGTTTGACAGAAGCCGGCCGCTGTTCTTTTCTTCGCTCTCGCTATTACTCTTTTTTTTCCCTTCTTCACGGGAGACTTTCGTGACCGCCAATCAACGATAAAACGTACACAAAACAGAAACAATTCACTAAGAAACGATCACTTTGTAACTTAAGACTTGTTGCGAACGGTTCGAGTTATGACATACTGACATTTGAGTCAGCTGATCCAGCTAGTACCGCAGTGCCTCTGGCGGGAATATTTGGAAATGTACCCTTTTTCATTCTGCGATTCTCAAACTCTGACTGACTTGAAAAACTCATCCGAGCTTTTCACGCATATGTACACATCTGAACACACTAAAAATCGTATGGGAAGCTCTCATGTACACAGCAACACAGATAAAGACGCCGTGTCCATGTGAGTTGTGCCCAGTAAAAGAACATAAGCAAGTGCTTGGGGGTGAACCCGATAATCACTTTCTATTGAAAGTTCTGATGCTGCTAAAATATAATAATACTAGATATCAATCTTGAGAACGAACAGATTAGATATAAAAATTTGTGTATATTGTTTACAAAGAATTTGAATTGCATTTCGATCTCGAACAAACCTGTTCAAAGCTATGACAGGAAATATTATTTTAACACTGTTCGTACTTAAATCAAGAAATTATCGTTCTTGTTTACCCCAATATTTTGATAATATCCATCCCCGCGGTGAATTTAAGTATGATCAGAGTAAATTGAAGAGTATGTCAGGTTATTCCGTCAATTTCTTAATTCAATCTTAAAAATATTAAATTTGAGAATGCAATTTTTGTCTCAGTGTGCCATTTAGTAATAGTAATGCATAGCTAATGCACCAAAAACGAACGAACTGCGGTAAATCACATGAAAAACACTCAAATGTTGAAATAACTCGCGATCCACCAACCGTTAAATAAGAGAGGCAAAAAAAAAAAATCTGCCAACAGTCTGGGCGCAACTTTATTATTTTTCCGGCAGAAGTTCGGAACGTGGTTTATTCGGGGATGCGACATATGTTACTATGTGACTGAAAACCTAACAAAAAGCGGTTAGAAAAGGGTGTAACATATGAATTAAATATAAATAATTGGGTCATATTCCGGAATGCGGTCTAGAGGTTGAAAAATAAATTTTAAAAATAGGTGATTATTAAACAAGCCTGGGGAAGTGAAAAGATATTCGATATCTGATCTGACCTGAGAAACATGGTGGAATTCATGAAAAAGTATACAACCAGTTTACACCCTCTTAGGGGTCGAATTTCAAAAAATCTTGAAAACACATTCTAGGTATTCATATGAAAAATCCGTAGAATAAAAATGAATTCAATATTTTGAAAGACCTAGTAGATATGACGAAAATCGTGAAAATATATGCATTTTATATATACTGATACTTTTTTTTGCCCCCGCCCTTCTGAACGCCAATGAATATTCGAATCTTTTTTTATTAGAATTACTTTTCTGGTTAATTTACAAATACATACTGAGTTTCAACTTCCTAGCATAAGCCGTTCTAAAGCTAGGAAAAACACCCCCCACTTCCGTACCATACTACCCCTAAAAAAAAAAATATTTTTTCACCATGCCACTACCATAGCTCTATCTAAATACCAAGTTTCAGCTTCCTATCATTAAAGATTCTTAAGATATAAGCATCGGAACTTTTTCTTTCTCACCCTTCCCCACCCTCACACTTTACACCCACACCCCCAATTTTTTTTCCCTACTAGGGTTCTATTAGGCCTACTTCTGGTAAAAATTTGAAGCATCCATCTTACACTGTTATTGAGATATGAAACGTGTTATTTTTGAAAAATTCTTATCCCCTCCACTTACGTACTCCCCCGCCCCCTTCAAAGATTTTACTTTGAGCAATCTTTATTTATCAAGCTTTATATCCAAACCGAATTTAGTTTTTCTGGTGCCTCTGGTTTGGGAGATATCGTAATGTTAAGTATTTCCCCCCCCCCCCCCACCCCCATACGCCACTACCCTCACACACAATTTTTTTTTCAATCTACTCTCCTAGTATACCTACAGATATTTGTAAAGTTTTAATTGCTTGCTATTAACAGTTTAGGAGATATAGATTTTAGAATGTGTAGATCTCCACTTTTTTGCGTTTCGGACGCATTGCTTCCCCCTCCACTCCCACACCCCTTCACCCATATCATCAATTTTTTTGCAAATGGGTCCACTATCAAAGCTTTATAGAAATTTCAAGTTTCAGTCTCCTAACATTAGCGGTTTCTGAGATCTAGAAACCAAAACGTTTCGTCTAAAACGCTTCCCCCACCTTCCCCCTCACAGCCCGACCCCTGAAAATAATGTCAATTCAAGGGGTCTACCCAGTCTATTCCTAGAAAAAATTTTAATTCAATAGCTCCACTGGTTTGAGAGCTACGAGCCTTCAAGGGATTTTGGCGGTCGACGTACGGCGTACGGCGGACGGCGTACGGCGTTCGGCGGACAGACGGAGTGAAAATTTTTATTGCCTTTTTCGTGTCTACTAGTCATGAAATGTACACAAAAAAATGTTGAGGGTAGCAAATTTTTTTTTTTTGAAAATCAATAACAATACTGTATTATTACTAATAAAGTAATTTACTATTTTGGGTTGTCGGATAGTGTTGAATGCTTTTTCTACGACTGTAGACCTAATTTGTACATTTGTTCGTAATATACATACATCTATCAACTCAACGCCCAGAACTGTATAAACAGAGTGTTACTTTATAGATAACCATGTTCACATTATAGAGGCATATTACCATCCTGCACATTACAAGAGACATTTACAAAATAAACTCGTTCACATTACTGGAACACTGGAATATTATCCAAGGTTCACATTATCGAGATTATACTGTTACGTATACATATGTATACATATACCCAGAACAAGAAGCCACGAAATGTCGTAAGGTCGGAAAATTCGGAAAGATTTTTCTGACCGAAATCGTTTAATCGGTGGGAAATTTATGACAGAAATTTTGCAACAATTTCGGACAGAATTCGAGAAGACATATCTTCTTTTTGATGGTTTCAGGTTGCAATGTGATTACATGTGATTAAAACCTGTGTATATAATTATTTGTAATATATTTTAACAATAAATACAGTTTTGTTGTGAATTACAGTTCTTAGAGTTAAGTTTAATGTTTTTATAGCCGTATTTTTATTTGTTCCTAATATTATAATATAATTTTGTGACAGACTTTATAGATAGACTTTATTGATGGAATCGTTAAGATATCGTTAAGATATTTCTATCAGAATTTGATACGAAATATCTTTAAGATATCGTTACGATTTTTCTATCAGAATTCGTTACGATTTTTCTATCAGAATTCGTTACGATTTTTCTATCAGAATTCGTTACGATTTTTTTTCCCGATTCGTGTCAGCCGTTCCAAAAATATTTTGCCACGACATTGGTACGAAGTCGTGTCTGATGTCGGCGCGTTTTACCGACATATCGTACAGAATTCGTAACGATGTCTGACTTTTTTGTTTGCTGGGTATCAACCAGGGGTGCTGTTGTCATGGTCGGCGTAAAGAATGTCCGTCGCTTGCACGGTCTGCGGTTTCAAAGATTACATGCAGTCGGTTGATTTAAAACACAAATTTCAAAAACATTTTGAAAATGTTAAGTATAATAATGTATGGTTTTTTGAAAAAAAATTTCATGAAATGGCGGCCGGTTGAACTTTATTTTTAGTTTTTGACCTTAATTATTAACCTTTCTGGATTGATAAGAAAAGTAAAAAATCTGCCAACAATCTGGGCGTAACTTTATTATTTTTCCGGCAGAAGTTAGGAACGCGTTCAATTCTGAAATGCGGTGTAGGCTACTATGTGACTGAAAACCTATCAAAAAGAACAAGATCATGGAAGTGAAAATCTGATTGGATCTGAGAGATATGGAATAGTTTATGAAAAAGTACACAATCACTTTTCAACCCCCTTAGGGGTCAATTTTCAGAAAATCTTGAAAACACTTTGTTGGTATTCATATGGAAAATACATAGAATAAAATTAAATTCATTATTTGGGACGAGGTAGTAGATATGTCGAAAATCTTGGTAAAATATGCATTCTATTTGCACAGACAATATTTTTCGCCCCCTTCTGAACGCCAACAGATATTCGGTTTTTTTATTCAAAATTATTTTTCTAGTTGATTTAGATATACACACCGAGTTTCAACATTGTAGCTTAAGCCGTTCTATATATAGGAAAAACACCTCCTACTTGTACCACACTACCCTTAGTGGTCGAATTTCAAAAAACCTTGAAAATACTTTCTAGGTATTCATACGAAAAATCCGTAGAATAAAAATGAATTCAATATTTGAAAAAACCTAGTAGATATGACGAAAATCGTGAAAATGTATGCATTTTATATTTATTATATTTACAAATATTTTTTTGCCCTCCCTTCTGAACGCCAATGAATATTCAAATTTTTTTTTATCACAATTACTTTTCTAGTTGAGTTACATATACACACTGAGTTTCAACATTGTAGCTTAAGCCGTTCCATATATAGGAAAAACACCCCCACTTGTACCACACTACCCTTAGGGGTCGAATTTCAAAAAATCTTGAAAACATATTCTAGGTATTGATACGAAGAATTCGTAGAATAAAAATGAATTCAATATTTGGAAAGACCTAGTAGATATGACGAAAATCGTGAAAATATATGCATTTTATATCTAGTATATTTACAAATAAATTTTTTTGCCTCCCTTTCTAAACGCCAATGAATAATTAAATTTTTTTTTATCACAATTACTCTTCTAGTTGATTTACATATACACACCGAGTTTTAACTTTCTAGCATGAACCGTTTAATAATTAGGAAAAACACCCCCTATTCTCGTAGCATACTACCCCAAAAAAAATTATATTTTTCCAACATTCCGCTACTATAGCTCTATCTAAAAACCAAGTTTAAGGCTTATATCATTACAGGTTCTCAAGATATAAGAATCGGAACTTTTTCCTTTTCACCCTTCCCCACCCTCCCCCTCTACACCCTCAACCCCAAAACTTTTTTCCCTACTCGATTTTAATTAGCGCTACTTTCGGTTTCGGACGCATTACATTTCCCCCCACTCCCACACCCCTTGATCAATATTGACAATTTTTCTGCAAATGGGTCTACTATAAGAGCTCTATAGAAATTCCAAGTTTGAGCTTCCTAGCATTAGGGGTTACTGAGATCTGGAAACCAAAATTTTCGGTCTAAAACACTCCCCACTCTTTCCCCCTCACACCTTCACCTCTAAAAATTTGGTGACTTCAAGGCGCCTACCCCGTCTGTTCGTAAAAAAATTTTCAAATTAATATCTCAAAGCGTTTGGCAGCTACGAGCCTCCAAGCGATCTTGCGTACGGCGGACGCCGTACAGCGTACGGCGTACGGCGTACGGCGGACAGACGGACTGAAAATTTTTATTGCTTTTTTCGCGTCTACTAGTTATGAAACGTGAAAATAAAAATTTTGAGGGTAGCAAATTTTTTTTTTTAAAAAATCAATCACAATACTTAAAAATCTGCCAACAATCTGGGCGTAACTTTATTATTTTTCCGGCAGAAGTAAGGAACGCGTTCAATTCTGAAATGCGGTGTAGGCTACTATGTGACTGAAAACCTATCAAAAAGAACAAGATCATGGAAGTGAAAATCTGATTGGATCTGAGAGATATGGAATAGTTTATGAAAAAGTACACAATCACTTTACACCCCCTTAGGGGTAAATTTTCAGAAAATCTTGAAAACACTGTCTTGGTATTCATATGGAGAATACATAGAATAAAATTAAATTCATTATTTGGGACGAGGTAGTAGATATGTCGAAAATCGTGGGAAAATATGCATTCTATTTTCACAGATAATTTTTTTTTGCCCCCCTTCTGAACGCCAATAGATATTCGTTTTTTTTATTCAAAATTATTTTTTTAGTTGATTTAGATATACACACCGAGTTTCAACATTGTAGCTTAAGCCGTTCTATATATAGGAAAAACACCTACCACTTGTACCACACTACCCTTAGGGGTCGAATTTCAAAAAACCTTGAAAACTTTTTCTAGGTATTCATACGAAGAATCCGTAGAATAAAAATGAATTCAATATTTGGAAAGACCTAGTAGATATGACAAAAATCGTGAAAATATATGCATTTTATATATATTATATTTCCAAATATTTTTTTTTGCCCCCCCCCCTTCTGAACGCAAATGAATATTCAAATTTTTTTTATCACTCTTACTTTTCTAGTTGATTTACATATACACACCGAGTTTCAACATTGTAGCTTAAGCCGTTCCATACATAGGAAAAACACACCCACTTGTACCACACTACCCTTAGGGGTCGAATTTCAAAAAACCTTGAAAACGCTTTCTAGGTATTCATACGAAGAATCCGTAGAATAAAAATGAATTCAATATTTGGAAAGACCTAGTAGATATGACGAAAATCGTGAAAATATATGCATTTTATATTTATTATTTTTACAAAGTTTTTTTGCCCCCCCCCCCCCCCCCCCCCCTTCTGAACGCAAATGAATATTCCAATTTTCACAAAAAGTTCCGATGCTTATATCTTGAGAACCTGTAATGATATAAGCCTTAAACTTGGTATTTAGATAGAGCTATAGTAGCGGAATGTTGGAAAAATAAAATTTTTTTTAGGGGTAGTATGCTACGGGGGTAGGGGGTGTTTTTCCTAATTATTAAACGGTTTTTGCTAGAAAGTTGAAACTCGGTGTGTAAATGTAAATCAACTAGAAAAGTAATTGTGATAAAAAAAAATTTGAATATTCATTGGCGTTTAGAAAGGGGGGCAAAAAAAATTATTTGTAAATATAATAGATATAAAATTCATATATTTTCACGATTTTCGTCATATCTACTAGGTCTTTCCAAATATTGAATTCTTTTTTATTCTACGGATTCTTCGTATGAATACCTAGAAAGTGTTTTCAAGGTTTTTTGAAATTCGACCCCTAAGGGTAGTGTGGTACAAGTGGGGGTGTTTTTCCTATATATGGAACGGCTTAAGCTACAATGTTGAAACTCGGTGTGTATATGTAAATCAACTAGAAAGGTAATTGTGATAAAAAAAATTTGAATATTCATTGGCGTTTAGAAGGGGGGGGGGCAAAAAAAATATTTGTACATATAATAAATATAAAATGCAAATATTTTCACGGTTTTTGTCATATCTACTAGGTCTTTCCAAATATTGAATTCATTTTTATTCTACGGACTCTTCGTATGAATACCTAGAAAGCTTTTTCAAGGTTTTTTGAAATTCGACCCCTAAGGGTAGTGTGGTACAAGTGGGGGTGTTTTTCCTATATATGGAACGGCTTAAGCTACAATGTTGAAACTCGGTGTGTATATGTAAATCAACTAGAAAAGTAATAGTTATAAAAAAAAATTTTAATATTCATTGGCGTTCAGAAGGGGGGGGGGGGCAAAAAAAATATTTGGAAATAAAATAAATATAAAATGCATATATTTTCACGATTTTCGTCATATCTACTAGGTCTTTCCAAATATTGAATTCATTTTTATTCTACGGATTTTTCGTATGAATACCTAGAAAGTTTTTTCAAGGTTTTTTGAAATTCGACCCCTAAGGGTAGTGTGGTACAAGTGGTAGGTGTTTTTTCTATATATAGAACGGCTTAAGCTACAATGTTGAAACTCGGTGTGTATATCTAAATCAACTAAAAAAATAATTTTGAATAAAAAAACCAATATCTATTGGCGTTCAGAAGGGGGGCAAAAAAAATTATCTGTGAAAATAGAATGCATATTTTCCCACGATTTTCGACATATCTACTACCTCGTCCCAAATAATGAATTTAATTTTATTCTATGTATTCTCCATATGAGTACCAAGAAAGTGTTTTCAAGATTTTCTGAAAATTTACCCCTAAGGGGGTGTAAAGTGATTGTGTACTTTTTCAGAAACTATTCCATATCTCTCAGATCCAATCAGATTTTCACTTCCATGATCTTGTTCTTTTTGATAAGTTTTCAGTCACATAGTAGCCTACACCGCATTTCAGAACTGATCGCGTTCCTTACTTCTGCCGGAAAAATAATAAAGTTACGCCCAGATTGTTGGCAGATTTTTTATATTTTAATACAACATCTGAACTATAATAAAAAAAAGTTCATTTCAAAATATTTTTAAATAAGCCATTGGCATCAAATCTCCGCAGGCGCCTCGAAAAAAAGTTGTTATGCGGTGTGTGCTACAACTCGTAACTGGATCATCCGAAACCAGGCCCGTGCGCAGGAAAGTATGATGGGGGGGGTTTTATCAAGTTCCCCCATACTAAATGTGATGACCTAAAAAAAAAAAAAAAACATGTTCCTCACTTCCCTATGAAAATATTCCAAAGGGGGGGGGGGGGGGGGGTTGAACCCCCAAACCCCCCCCCCCCCCCCCCCCGTGCGCACGGGCCTGTCCGAAACAAATAAATCAAAATGCGTTTATTAGTTGAGATGATTCTCGAGGTATTTTTGGTAGTATTTTGAAGTCAAAAACCCGATATTCGTTAAAAAATTCGTCAAATTTTTTATTGTGCGATAAAAAATAATTATAAAACAAAAAAAAAAACTGACAGCGTTACCTGGTGATTTGTGTGTAGAAATAATGTAAAAAAAATTCAAAACAATCGGTGCATTAGATTTTGAGTAATAGCGCACACCGACTTCAAAAATGACTAGTTTCAGAAAAACGCTTTAAGGCTCCATGTGCACGTTAAATGCGATTTTGATGATTTATGACTGTTTTCTTGTCAATATTTCACGTTAATGGCAACAAAAAAAACGGAATAAAATTACACCACTTTATTAGCTGGTATGTAAACTAGGACTTGTATAAAGAAAAAATTCAAAACTGTAGTTGGAAAAAGTGCTATTAGAACAAAAACCCTTGAACATTTTTTAAAATGCGTAAATTCGAATTTTTTGAACTGATATTTCCTATTTCTTGAATTAATAACATGTCATTTTTTTTAATATAATGCTAGAAAAAACCTTAAAGAAGGACTTGTATAAAAAAAATTTTAAGATATTTTAATTTTTGTTAATAATATATGAAGTCAAACTGAAGCAATTTTTCACGATTTTCATGGCAAGAATTACATAAGAAGGCCGCATTTCATTGAAAAGTATTATAGATAGTATAATTAAATGGTATTTCTAGAAGATTAATCAATGAATATATTATTGATTTTTAATAGTTATGCCTTTGAAATAATTTGAAAACCTATGACACTATTTTTTCTGTAAATTTAAAGTTAGTTCGCTGCTAGACAGCGAACGATGCAGACGTGTTGTCCACGCCAAATTTTTATTCCTTATTTTTCTTTTGGCTTATTCGTACTTCCCCTGACTAGGAAACCAGAGCAGGATTTGCGCTATTGAGTGTTGCACGACGGTAAAGACGAAGCAACAAAGCATAAAGCCAAACCGATAATACTTCCCCCACTCATGCTGTTGTAGTTTCCACGCCGATTCTGTCTTCGTCATATTCCCGCATGTAAAGACGATGAACACATGAGCCATTCGATTCATGACTGAAACGGCGAACAACGAAAATAAACGAACGAAAAACGATTTAAATTGACTTTTCCCCTCTCAAGAACGAAAAATCAAAAAAGAATACAGAATTTTCACACCGAGATCATGGAGCCTTAAGGTTTTGCACCCTAGGCAGCACGTACGATTGCGTACACCTCTAAAGTACTTATAACTTCTTTAATTTTGCTCCGATCGACTTGAAATTTTGACACAACATTCTTGCAGTGTTATACATTCATTCAAAAATTTTAAAAAAATGTGCCAAGAAAAGTTTAAAAACCGTACCCCTCCCTTAAGGAATCACAAGAATTTTTTGCAAGTATCTGCATATTCGGATTTTATAACAGGTTAAAATTTTAAATATTCTTCAGAGGACTTAGTCCATGGTAAAGTCATAGATAAGTACTCGAGTCCGAAACGTCACATATAAATTAAAACAAATGGTATCTTACCCGAAAAACTCGTACTTCCAGTTAAAAATGAGATGTGAAAACTTTCACTTAGAGAAAGACCTTGGTAGCATTGACAAAAATGCAGATTAATGCGACAAAAACATATATTCTTCGACAAAAACACACTGTCTAGACAAAACTTTTTGTTGAGTTGAGAAAAAAAAATCTGCCAACAGTCTGGGCTCAACTTTATTATTTTTCCGGCAGAAGTTCGGAACGTGTTTAATTCGGGGATGCGGTGTATGTTACTATGTGACTGAAAACCTAACAAAAAGTTCGGGAAACGGTTAGAATAAAGTTTAATATATGAATTATATAATTGGGTCATATTCCGGGATGCGGTCTAGAGGTTGGAAAAGAAAAAAAACTTAAAAATAGGTGATTATTAAACAAGCCCGTGGAAGTGAAAAGATATTCGATATCTGATCAGACCTGAGAGATATGGTGGAATTTATGAAAAAGTATACAACCACCTTACATCCTCTTAGGGGTCGAATTTCAAAAAATCTTGAAAACACATTCTAGGTATTCATATGAAGAATCCGTAGAATAAAAATGAATTCAATATTTCAAAAGACCTAGTAGATATGACGAAAATCGTGAAAATATATGCATTTTATATATACTGAAATTTTTTTCCGCCCCCCTCCCTCCTTCTGAACCCCAATGAATATTCGAATTTTTTTTTATCAGAATTACTTTTCTAGTTAATTTACATATAAGTACCGACTTTCAACTTTGTAGCAAAAGCCGTTCAAAAGTTAGGAAAAACACCCCCCAGGGGCACCATGCTACCCCTAACAAAAAATTTATTTTTCCACTATGCCACTAATATAGTTCTATCTAAATAAGAAGTTTAAGGTTTATATCAATACAAGTTCTTAAGATATAAGCATCGGAACTTTTTCCTTCTCATCCTTTCCCACCCTCACCCTCTCCACCCACACCTTTAAATTTATTTTTCCCTACCAGGGTTTTACTGGGCCTAGTTCTTGTTCAAATTTGAATCATCTATCTTACACTGTTATTGAGATATGAAAAGTGATATATTTGAAAAATTCTTATCCCCCCACTTCTATGCTTCCCCGCCCTCTTCAATGATTTTACTTTGAGAAATCTTTATTTATCAAGCTTTATACCCAAACCGAATTTTGTTTTTCTGGTGCAATTGGTTTGTGAGATATCGTACTCTTTACTATTTCAACCCCCACCCCCGCACGCTACCACCCCACCAAAAAATTTTGTTTCAATCTCCTCTCCTAGTATAATTACAAATATTTGTTAAGCTTTAATTGCTTGCCGATAACGGTTTAAGAGATATGGATTTTAGAATGTGTCGATATCGGCAATTTTGCGTTTCGGACGCATTATTTCCCCCTCCACTCCTACACCCCTTCACCCATATCAGCAATTTTTTTTGCAAATGGGTCCACTATCAAAGCTCTATAGAAATTCTATGTTTTAGCCTCCCACCATAAGCGGTTGCTGAGATCTAGAAACCAAAATTTTTCGTCAAAAACGCTTCCCTCACCTTCCCCCTCGCACCCTCACCCCTGAAAAAATTCTCACTTCAAGAGGTCCACCATGTCTATTCAAAAAAATCAATTTAATAGCTCATAGGGCTTGGGAACTATAATTCCTCAAACGAGTTTGCGTACGGCGTACGGAGCACAGACGGACTGAAAATTTTTATTGCTTTTTTGGCGTTTATTAGTCATAAAACGTATAAAAAAAATTTTTATGGGTAGCAAATTTTTTTTTTTTAAAAGTCGATAGCAATACTTTATTATTAAAATAATAAAGTAATTGTTCCGTAAAATTTTTATATTTTTTGTGGTTATGAGAATTTTTTTATCAATTCAACAAAAAATTTTTGTTGTCTCGACAGTGTGATTTTGTCGAGGAATATATGAAATTTGTCAATACGACAAAGTATTTTGTTGGACGTATATTGACAAAATTATTGTTGAATTGACCTGCATTTTTGTCAATGCTACCAAGGTTTTTCTCTGAGTGTTTTTTGTAGAATTGAACTGCGTTTTTGTCGATGCTAAGGTTTTGTGTAGGTACAATATTACAATATTATTAATTTAATAAAATATAATTTTATATAACATATTTAGAGAACTTTCACGAAAAGTCACTATTACTTTTGAACAGTCAATCACGAATGATTGCATCACTAGAATTCTGCGCACTGCGATTCCCACTCTAATATGCGGTATGGGAAAGTGTTCGTCTTTCTTACAAAATTTTTTGTTGATTTGATAGATAGTTTTGTGAATATAACAAAATGTTGCAGTTTACTTTTGGCCAATCTGACAAAATTTTTGTCAGAAGCCGTTTCTTCCAATGCAACAAAAAATTTGTTGATTTGATAGAAATATTTATCAATATGAAAGAAAATTTTGTCATTTCGATAAAACATGTTTTGTTAAAAGAACGAACTGGAATTTCGCCGAATTTTTGTCAATTCGACAAAAATTTATCAAACTGAACAAATTATTTATCATTACGACAAAAGTGCACTGTTGAAGTTCAACAAAAACCTTTCGTCAATGTTACCACGGATTTTTTTTTCAGTGTTCACCATATATATTCATTAGGCAGCACCATTTTTTCATAACATATATACATGATGTTATTATTACTAAATAACAGCTTAATGATACCTTATTTTAAAATGAATGGACAATATGAATAATTTTGGCCCGCTATATCGTGCAAATATCCTACTGTTCGGAGTAAAGATGGACTGAAATTTTTCAGTGTTTATAGTTTTTAAATCGGTAACAACAATTTATTATAAAAAATCTGCCAACAGTCTGGGCGCAACTTTATTATTTTTCCGACAGAAGTTCGGAACGCGTTCAATTCGGGGATGCGGTGTATGTTACAATGTGACTGAAAACCTAACAAAAATTTCGGCAAGCCGTTAGAATAGAGTGTAACATATGAATTATATAATTGGGTCATATTCCGGGATGCGGTCTAGAGGTTGAAAAAAAAAACTTAAGAATAGGTGATTATTAAACAAGCCCGTGTAAAGGAAAAGATATTCGATATTTGATCAGACCTGAGAGATATGGTGGAATTTATGAAAAAGTATACAACCACTTTACATCCTCTTAGGGGTCGAATTTCAAAAAACGTTGAAAACACTTTCTAGGTATTCATATAAAGAATCCGTAGAATAAAAATGAATTCTATATTTGGAAAGACCTAGTAGATATGACGAAAATCGTGAAAATATGTCCATTTTTTATTTACTGATAATTTTTTTTGCCCCCCCTTCTGAACGCTAATGAATATTCGATTTTTTTGCTTATCAGAACTACTTTTCTAGTTGATTTACATATACGTACCGAGTTTCAACTTCCTAGCACAAGCCGTTCTAAAGTTAAGAAAAACACCTCCCACCCCCGTACCATACTACCATTAAGAAAAAATTATTTTTGCAACATGCCACTACAATAGGTCTATCTAATTTCCAAGTTTCAGCCAACCAAAACCAAAATTTTTCGTCTAAAACGCTTCCCCCACCTTCCCCCTCACACCTCCTCCCCTGAAAATATTGTCAATTCAAGGGGTCTACCAAGTCTATTCTTAGAAAAAAATTTAGTTTAATAGCTCCACTGGTTTGAGAGCTACGAGAATTCAAGGGATTTTGCGTGGTGCGGTCGACCTACGGCGTACGGCGGACAGACGGAGTGAAAATTTTTATTGCTTTTTTCGTGTCTACTAGTCATGAAACGTGGAAAAAAAAGTTTTGAGGGTAGCAAATTTTTTTTTTGAAAATGAATAACAATACTGTATTATGAATAATTAAGTAAAACAGTAAGAAAAAGTGTAACAATCGAAATAAATAACGCACCATATGGATTGGTACATTTTCAAACTCAAACAATATTTATTTATAGTAATTCAATGTGCGTTAACAGAGCAAACATGTTTTAGAGACTAGTCTTTTCATATTAACAAATAAATTGCAACAATAAAAGCACTATCCTCCTAAAGAAAAAAAATCTGCCAACAATCTGGGCGTAACTTTATTATTTTTCCGGCAGAAGTAAGGAACGCGTTCAATTCTGAAATGCGGTGTAGGCTACTATGTGACTGAAAACCTATCAAAAAGAACAAGATCATGGAAGTGAAAATCTGATTGGATCTGAGAGATATGGAATAGTTTATGAAAAAGTACACAATCACTTTACACCCCCTTAGGGGTCAATTTTCAGAAAATCTTGAAAACACTTTCTTGGTATTCATATGGAGAATACATAGAATAAAATTAAATTCATTATTTGGGACGAGGTAGTAGATATGTCGAAAATCGTGGGAAAATAAGCATTCTATTTTCACAGATAATTTTTTTTGCCCCCCTTCTGAACGCCAATAGATATTCGTTTTTTTTATTCAAAATTATTTTTTTTATTTGATTTAGATATACACACCGAGTTTCAACATTGTAGCTTAAGCCGTTCTATATATAGAAAAAACACCTACCACTTGTACCACACTACCCTTAGGGGTCGAATTTCAAAAAACCTTGAAAAAACTTTCTAGGTATTCATACGAAAAATCCGTAGAATAAAAATGAATTCAATATTTGGAAAGACCTAGTAGATATGACGAAAATCGTGAAAATATATGCATTTTATATTTATTATATGTACAAATATTTTTTTTTGCCCCCCCCCCTTCTAAACGCCAATGAATATTCAAATTTTTTTTTATCACAATTACCTTTCTAGTTGATTTACATATACACACCGAGTTTCAACTTTCTAGCATAAACCGTTTAATAGTTAGGAAAAACACCCCCTACCCCCGTAGCATACTACCCCTAAAAAAAAAACATTTTTCCAACATTCCGCTACTATAGCTCTATCTAAATACCAAGTTTAAGGCTTATATCATTACAGGTTCTCAAGATATAAGCATCGGAACTTTTTCCTTTTCACCCTCCCCCACCCTCCCCCTCTTCACCCACAACCCCAAAACTTTTTTCCCTACTAGGGTTTAATTAGCGCTACTTCTGGTAAAAATTCTAAGCATCTATCTTAAACTGTTCTTGAGATATGAAATGTATTTGATTTGAAAAATTCTCATCCTCTCCACTTCTATGCTCCACCTCCCACTTAAAAAATTTTACTTTGATCAATCTTTTTTTGTCAACCTTTATACCCAAACCAAATTTTATTTTTCTAGAGCAATTGGTTCATGAGATATCGTAATCTTAAGTTTTTCACCCCCCACCCCCATACACAACTTTCCCCACCCAAAATTTTTCTTCATTCTGTTCTCCTAGTATAACTACAAATATTTGTTAAGTTTGAATGGTGTGCCATTAACGGTTTAGGAGAAATGGATTTTAGAATGTGTCTATCTCACCTTTTTTGGGTTTCGGACGCATTACATTTCCCCCCACTCCCACACCCCTTGATCAATATTGACAATTTTTCTGCAAATGGGTCTACTATCAGAGCTCTATAGAAATTCCAAGTTTCAGCTTCCTAACATAAGGGGTTACTGAGATCTGGAAACCAAAATTTTCGGTCTAAAACACTTCCCCCTCCTTCCCCCTCACACCCCCACCCCTAAAAATTTGGTCACATCAAGGCGCCTACCCCATCTATTCGTTAAAAAAATTTAAATTTAATATCTCAAAGCGTTTGGCAGCTACGAGCCTCCAAACGATCTTGCGTACGGCGGACGCCGTACGGCGTACGGCGGACAGACGGACTGAAAATTTTTATTGCTTTTTTCGCGTCTTCTAGTTATGAAACGTGAAAATAAAAATTTTGAGGGTAGCAATTTTTTTTTTTAAAAAAATCAATCACAATACTTAATTATTAAAATAATAAAGTAACAGTAGAAAATATATAAAAATTTTCCAAGGAAAAGTAAATCATTACATTTTACTTTACATCAAGAAAAAAAACAGCGTGTGCAGCACCGTGCACATGATAGAAATGAAACTTCTTGAAAAATAAAGATAAAGAATAAGAGAGATTTAATGTGAGAGACAGAGAGAGAGCATTTCAAAATAAATACCATAATACGAAATTTGCATTTACTGATTTTTTCAATGCTATGTAGGAGGGGGTAGAGAGGAGGGTGGGGGGTAAAGGGATAGAGAAAGTAGATGAGAGGGAACAATATCTATGGTGAGAGTAAAATAATAATGGTACACAGAGGAGGTATACAATGGAGGGGTGAAGGGTTGAAGTTAGGAGGAAGAGGGCAAAGAGAAAAGTAAGGGGTGAGAGAGGGGTGAGGGAAATCAGTTGTTTAAAAAGGGATAGGTGAAGAGGGGAAGAGATAGGAGTAGTACTTCAAATTCTATGGGTGTAGTCAGAAGGGAATACCACCCTCTCGCAGTGTCGCCTTTTCGTACCATCGTTTCATCGAGTTTCGTTTCATCGTTTTTTCTCTACATAATATCTTTCTTCTCTAGCGTGTAACGAAATGTGCTTAAACGTGACGCGACCTTGAAAATTCACTCGCCGCTTAAGAAGTTTCACTTCAAAAATTATCACAACCCAAGCTGACATAAGCCCATCAATCATTCGATAAAATCGATTCTCCATACGCGACAAATTCCAAAAATTACTTAATACTATTAATGACGTCATTTTTGGGATTTTCCAAGGTACGCTATACAATTCTGTGTCTACTTATGTTAAGATAGCTGTTAACTCCAAGATAGCTAACTAATATTTTAAGATCACATTGTCAATGCACAAAACAATTGTTTTAACAAGTGTCAAAATGTGATTAATATTTGAAAAATCGATAACTATGTTGGACAAATTATAAATTTAATGCACAACTCACGATCTTAAGTGCATGATAAAAAAGGGGAAAATATGCTGTTACTTAAGCCTAACAAGTAAATTAAATTATTTTAGGAGTGCGTTTAGTAGAAGCGTTTTGAGTTCATTTCTCAGAAATGAAAATCGTTATAAATTTATGATTAAGAATTTTATTATTTTTAGCTTTAATCTTGACATTCTGCAACAAAAATTTACAATGAAACAGTACAGCGGTTTTTTTTTTATTAAGAAAATAATAACACATTGAAAAAAATTTTAAAGTTTTACTTGTACCTACACGGTATGCAGGGATAATGTATTATATGTAATTCACAAATTATTGGAAATATGAAATGGAAGGTTTTCTAAACTGCAAACTAAATTTTTTCCAAAGCCGTATAATTATATTTCATTCTTAAGTTAATTTTATAGATTAAGGGGAGAAATACCTTTAGAAATTTCAAAAAATTAATTTTTTTTTTTTTGCATATTTCGAAACTATGATATCTTAAGAATAAACTGTCCAAAGGATAACTCGAAATATTAAATATTTTCGAAATTATCGCATATAGTTTAGAGCGCGGCGACAGCATGTGGTACTAGAAACGATAAAATGTTGAAACTTTAAGCGCGATTATCTCGAAACTACTTTTTCAAAAACTGCTCGTGCTGTAGCTCAAAAAGTTATCGACCGATTTGGATGAAATTTGGAGAGGTTGCTCTCAGTAGTATTACCAGAAGGATAAAATTTGGAAGGTAGCGTGTAAATAAATAATTTTTTGGGAGTCAAATATGTTGAAAAAATGGTCGAAAATTTGACCTTCCAAGTAAAATGGCTTCCAAATTTTCAAATTTGCACTTTTTCATCATTTTTTAGGTATATCTTTCCCCTTAATATGTCAGTAAACGAAAGAAACTTATTTCATCCTTCTTAAATCAAAAGAAAAAAAATAGCAGCTGCAGCACTTTTTGATGTCGCGAGAAACAGGCGTCCGAAGACTCTCCATACCGCCCCCATTTTATTGGACATCCGAAATTTTTTTTTTTTTTTGTTTAGTTCAAAGTTATAATAAACTCATATCCAAATTTCACAATGATCCGATTATCTTATCCCTTTTAAGAAAAATCCCGAAAAATGCCTATTTTTCACGATCCTAAAGGTATTTCTCCCCTTAATTGCTTTGTTTGTTTTTAGTCTAGATAGAATCCTAGAGTACTATAAAACTAATTCAGCCCAAAAAACTAAAGAAATAACTGTAACGACACCACTGATGGGGTGTGCCACACTAGTGCGTCGCGACTGTAAGTGTCACGGTGGGCGTCGGCGTCCAGGGGCGAGCGACGAGCAAACCAATCGCACTGAAATTGCCCGTGTCCAGGGATGAGCGTTGTGGTACGTCACGACACTTAATCGCCTGCGTACAGGGGCGAGTGTTGGCAACGGCAACGGTCTTAAGATCGCCTGTGTCCAAGCTGAGAGTGGAGGCAAGGTTCCTAAATTCGCCTACGTCCGGGGGGAGTGTCGGCAACGGCGACGGTCTTAAGATCGCCTGCGTCCGAGGGCAAAGTTCCTAAGGTCGCCTGCGTCCGGGGGCGGGAGTTCGCGGCGGCTCTGATAAGAGCCGTTGTGTTTTTACTCTTTATAATATGCGGTTTCAGTTCTGAAAATTTTACAATTTCGAGTTTGACCTAACGTTCGGCATTCAATGCTAAGTACACTTTTGTGTGGCATATTAAATTGGGCACAGTGTCGTCCATACAAAAGGGCCCACAATAACTTACATAGTACTTTCGGTTCACTTGTGTCCCCAAGCCCCAACAAGATTCCTTCCTTTCAATTCGTTCGTACTAAAACTCAAGAACGTTTTGATCTTCGAACTTGAAATATCATTGTCATCGCTAGCTATGTTCCTTAAGGGGCTTGTACACGAGCTAGGATTTTGGCGGTCGACGTACGGCGTACGACGGACAGACGGAGTGAAAATTTTTATTGCTTTTTTCGTGTCTACTAGTCATGAAACGTGGACAAAAAAATTTTGAGGGCAGCAAATTTTTTTTTTTTGAAAATCAATAACAATACTGTATTAATATCAATAAAGTAAAATTTCACGATGGAGGGGTAGAGGGTGAGAAGGAAAAAGTTCCGATGCTTATATCTTAAGAACCTGTAATGATATAAACTTCAAACTTCGTATTTAGATAGAACTATAGTAGTGGCATGGTAAAAAAAATTTTTTTTTTTTAGGGGTAGCATGGTACGAGGGTGGGGGTGTTTTCTCTAACTTTAGAACGGCTTATGCTAGAAAGTTGAAACTCAGTACGTATATGTAAATCAACCAGAAAAGCAATTCTGATAAAAAAAAATTCGAATATTCATTGACGTTCTGAAGGGGGGGGGGGGGCAAAAAATATTTTCAGTAAATATAAAATACATATATTTCACGATTTTCGTCATATCTACTAGGTCTTTCCCAATATTGAACTACGGATTCTTCATATGAAAACCTAGAAAGTGTTTTCAAGATTTTTTGAAATTCGACCCCTAAGAGGGTGTAAAGTGGTTGTATACTTTTTCATAAATTCCACCATATCTCTCAGGTCTGATCAGATATCAAATATCTTTTCACTTCCCCAAGCTTGTTAAATAATCACATATTTTTAAGTTTTATCTTTTTCAACCTCTAGACCGCATCCCGGAATATGACCCAATTATATAATTCACATGTTAAACCATATTCTAACGGCTTGCCGAACTTTTTGTTAGGTTTTTAGTCACATAGTAACATACACCGCATCATCGAATTGAACACGATCCAAACTTCTGCCGGAAAAATAACAAAGTTGCGCCCAGACTGTTTGCAGATTTTACCTTATTAGTAATAATACAGTATTGTTATTGATTTTAAAAAAAAAAAATTTGCTGCCCTCAAAATTTTTTTGTCCACGTTTCATGACTAGTAGACACGAAAGAAGCAATAAAAATTTTCACTCCGTCTGTCCGCCGTACGCCGTACGCCGTACATCGACCGTCAAAATCCTTTGAAGGCTCGTAGCTCTCAAACCAGTGGAGCTATTAAATTAAAAATTTTCCTAAGAATAGACTGGGTAGACCCCTTGAATTGACATTATTTTCAGGGATGGGGGTGTGAGGGGGAAGGTGGGGGAAGCGTTTTAGACGAAAAATGTTGGTTTCTAGAACTCAGCAACCGCTTACGTTAGGAGACTGAAACTTGGAATTCTTATAAAGCTTTGATAGTGGACCCATTTGCAATAAAAATTGATGATATAGGTAAAGGGGTGTGGGAGTGGAGGGGGAAGCAATGAGTCCGAAACGCAAAAAAGTCGAGATCGACACATTCTAAGATCCATATCTCCTAAACCGTTAATAGCAAGCAATTAAAACTTAACAAATATCTGTAGTTATACTAGGAGAGTAGATTGAAACAAAATTTTTGGGTGGGGGTAGTGGCGTACGGGAGTGGGATTTGAAATACTTAACATTACGATATCTCCCAAACCAGTGACACCAGAAAAGCAAAATTCGGTTTGGATATAAAGCTTGATAAATAAAGATTGCTTAAAGTAAAATCTTTGAAGGGGGCGGGGGAGTACGTAAGTGGAGGGGATAAGAATTTTTCAAAAATAACACGTTTCATATCTCAATAACAGTGTAAGATGGATGCTTCACATTTTTACCAGGAGTAGGCCTAATAGAACCCTAGTAGGGAAAAAAAGTTTGGGGGTGTGGGTGTAGAGGGTGAGGGTGGGGAAGGGTGAGAAAGAAAAAGTTCCGATGCTTATATCTTAAGAATCTATAATGATAGGAAGCTGAAACTTGGTTTTTAGATAGAACTATAGTAGTGGCATGGTGGAAAAATTGTATTTTTTTTTAGGGGTAGTATGGTACGGGGGTGGGGGGTGTTTTTCCTAACTTTAGAACGGCTTATGCTAGGAAGTTGAAACTCGCTACGTATATGTAAATTAACTCGAAAAGTAATTCTGATAAAAAAAAATTTGAATATTCATTGGCGTTCAGAAGAGGGGGCAAAAAAAAATATCAGTTAATATAAAATGCATATATTTTCACGATTTTCGTCACATCTACTAGGTCTTTCGAAATATTGAATTCATTTTTATTCTACGGATTCTTCATATGAATACCTAGAATGTGTTTTCAAGTTTCTTTGAAATTCAGCCCCTAAGAGGGTGTAAACTGGTTGTATACTTTTTCATGAATTCCACAATGTTTCTCAGGACTGATCAAATATCGAATATCTTTTCACTTCCCCAGGCTTGTTTAATAATTACCTATTTTTAAGTTTTGTTTTTTTCAACCTCTAGACCGCATCCCGGAATATGACCCAATTATATAATTCATATGTTACACCCTTTCCTAAACGCTTCCCGAATTTTTTGTTAGGTTCTCAGTCACATAATAACATACACTGCATCCCCGAATTGAACACGTTCCAAACTTCTGTCGGAAAAATAATAAAGTTGCGCCCAGAGTGTTGGCAGATTTTTTTTCTTGCTATAAATGAATGCATGTGCGTCGATATTAAGGCCGCGGTCCGAATTACGTTCATGCTACTTACATTATTGACATTACTTACGATCGGTTCGAATTAGTGGTACGCTTTTGTCGCATTCAATTCGATCATTAGCACACTGTTTTCTCACAATACCTATTCTCGAAACCGTAAGCAGTGTAAACGCCATAAAACTACTCATCCATGCAAATTGTTGTGAGCGCCATTCGAACCGAATGTAAGAGCGCTAAAAGTGCAGAAAGAGTCATTTGGACTGCGGCCAAAGATATGTAGTGTATGCATGCGGGCAATTCTCGAATTCATCCCCCTCCCCCTCCCCCTCCCCCTCCCCAAATGACGTTCCTAAATTCGACATCTGTTATTGATTTTATGAAGGATTTACGAAGGAATTAAAAAATCTTCAAAATTATTGTTAGAATTAAGGACCTCAATAGGCTGGCTGGTGATTTTATACTGGTAAAGTTTGTTCATCAATTAACAACGCAATTTCATGGTTTATCATTTCCACGGTAGAAGTGGAAGCTTTAGATAAGGATATGTCGCACGAATGCATCAAATTCTTTTGCGTTGAAATTCCAGTATCTCTTAGTGATTTCTTAATTACGCTTGATAACTTAGCATTTTGACATTTTGGCATTTTGATTTGTTGACCCAGTTCAGTATATGAACACTGAATATTGTCTCTTAGGTTTGAGTAGCAATCAAATGGGAGTCCTTTATAAAGAACATACAACATGTACACACTCAATTCTACTTTATCCCATCCTACAATAGCAAATTGGAGTTCTGTATTTCATCTAGAGTATCATACGATTGGCTTGAAGCTGATCGTAACTGCTGTATGTTTAATTTAAAGTTCCAGTTAGAACGCAACTGAATATCGTAGGAATGTGTAAGAAACTATGAGTTTTATTGAAAACAAAAATTTTAATGACAGAAATTATTTACATTTATATTTATTTTTAAAAAGTAATCCATTTTTATTATTTTACGCGTTAATCATTTAGAGTTTTGATATTTTTAAATTGCTCCTGAAAAACTGATGGGATGTAGGAGGGTAAAATCATCATGTTTATGTTTTTCTTCCGTTACTGGTCTTTTAGTGGTATATAATGGAAGTAAGTTAATATTTTCATATATTTTTGCTCTTCCCCTTTTAGGTGAAAGATCCCACCCGTGGAATTCAGAATCATCTTAACCCCGATAACCCGGACTACATTTTTTTAGATTCTTATTAAAAAATCTGCCAACAGTCTGGGCGCAACTTTATTATTTTTCCGGCAGAAGTTCGAAACGTGTTTAATTCGGGGATGCGGTGTATGTTACTATGTGACTGAAAACCTAACAAAAAGTTCGGGAAACGGTTAGAATAGAGTGTAACATATGAATTATATAATTGGGTCAAATTCCGGGATGCGGTCTAGAGGTTGGACAAAAAAAAATTTAAAAATAGGTGATTTCAAATCGAATCGAATCGAATTTCAAAAAATCTTGAAAACATATGAAGAATCCGTTGAATAAAAATGAATTCAATATTTAGAAAGACCTAGTAGATATGACGAAAATCGTGAAAATATATGCATTTTATTTAAACTGAAATTTTTTTTCTGCCCCCCCCCCTTCTGAACCCCAATGAATATTTAAATTTTTTTTATCGGAATTACTTTTCTAGTTGATTTACATATATGTACCGAGTTTCAACTTTCTAGCATAATCCGTTCAAAAGTTAGGAAAAACACCCCCCACCCTCGCACCATGCTACCCTTAAAAAAAATTTTATTTTTCCACTATGCCACTAATATAGTTCTATTTACATACGAAGTTTAAGGTTTATATCATTACAAGTTCTTAAGATATAAGCATCTGAACTTTTTCCTTCTCAACCTTCCCCACCCTCACCCTCTACACCCACACCTTTAAATTTATTTTTTTCTACTAGGGTTCTATTGGGCCTAGTTCTAGTTCAAATTTGAACCATCTATCTTACACTGTTATTGAGATATGAAAAGTGATATATTTGAAAAATTCTTATCCCCCCCACTTCTATGCTCTTCCGCCTCGTTCAAAGATTTTACTTTGAGCAATCTTAATATATCAAGCTTTATACCCAAACCAAATTTTGTTTTTCTGGTGCAATTGGTTTGTGAGATATCGTAATCTTTACTATTTCAACCCCCACCCCCGCACGCCACTACCCCTACCCAAAAATTTTGTTTCAATCTACTCTCCTAGTATAACTACAGATATTTGTTAAGTTTTAATTGCGTGCCGTTAACGGTTTAAGAGATATGGATTTTAGAATGTGTCGATATCGGCATTTTTGCGTTTCGGACGCATTATTTCCCCCTCCACTCCCACACCCCATATCAGCAATATTTTTTGCAAATGGGTCCACTATCTAAGTTTCAGCCTCCTACAATAAGCGGTTGCTGAGATCCAGAAACCAAAATTTTTCGTCTAAAACGCTTCCCCCACCTTCCCCCTCGCACCCTCACCCCTGCAAAAATTCTCACTTCAAGAGGTCCACCATGTCTATTCAAAAAAATCAATTTAATAGCTCATAGGGCTTGGGAACTATAATTCCTCAAACGAGTTTGCGTACGGCGTACGGAGCACAGACGGACTGAAAATTTTTATTGCTTTTTTGGCGTTTATTAGTCATAAAACGTATAAAAAAAAATTTTCAGGGTACCAAATTTTTTTTTTTAAAAAGTCGATAACAAAACCTTATTATTAAAATAATAAAGTAAAATTTGTGATAAACTACTTTTTTATGTCCAAAATGTTACAAAAAAATCTGCCAACAATCTGGGCGTAACTTTATTATTTTTCCGGCAGAAGTAAGGAACGCGATCAATTCTGAAATGCGGTGTAGGCTACTATGTGACTGAAAACTTATCAAAAAGAACAAGATCATGGAAGTGAAAATCTGATTGGATCTGAGAGATATGAAATAGTTTCTGAAAAAGTACACAATCACTTTACACCCCCTTAGGGGTAAATTTTCAGAAAATCTTGAAAACACTTTCTTGGTACTCATATGGAGAATACATAGAATAAAATTAAATTCATTATTTGGGACGAGGTAGTAGATATGTCGAAAATCGTGGGAAAATATGCATTCTATTTTCACAGATAATTTTTTTTGCCCCCCTTCTGAACGCCAATAGATGTTCGTTTTTCTTATTCAAAATTACTTTTTTAGTTGATTTAGATATACACACCGAGTTTCAACATTGTAGCTTAAGCCGTTCCATATATAGGAAAAACACCCCCACTTGTACCACACTACCCTTAGGGGTCGAATTTCAAAAAACCTTGAAAACCCTTTCTAGGTATTCATACGAAGAATCCGTAGAATAAAAATGAATTCAATATTTGGAAAGACCTAGTAGATATGACAAAAACCGTGAAAATATTTGCATTTTATATTTATTATATTTACAAATATTTTTTTTTGCCCCCCCCCTTCTAAACGCCAATGAATATTCAAATTTTTTTTTATCACAATTACCTTTCTAGTTGATTTACATATACACACCGAGTTTCAACATTGTAGCTTAAGCCGTTCCATATATAGGAAAAACACCCCCACTTGTACCACACTACCCTTAGGGGTCGAATTTCAAAAAACCTTGAAAACACATTCTAGGTATTCATACGAAGAATCCGTAGAATAAAAATGAATTCAATATTTGGAAAGACCTAGTAGATATGACGAAAATCGTGAAAATATATGAATTTTATATCTATTATATTTACAAATAATTTTTTTTGCCCCCCTTTCTAAACGCCAATGAATATTCAATTTTTTTTTTATCACAATTACTTTTCTAGTTGATTTACATATACACACCGAGTTTCAACTTTCTAGCATAAGCCGTTTAATAATTAGGAAAAACACCCCCTACCCCCGTAGCATACTACCCCTAAAAAAATTTTTATTTTTCCAACATTCCGCTACTATAGCTCTATCTAAATACCAAGTTTAAGGCTTATATCATTACAGGTTCTCAAGATTTAAGCATCGGAACTTTTTCCTTTTCACCCTCCCCCACCCTCCCCCTCTTCACCCTCAACCCCAAAACTTTTTTTCCTACTAGGGTTTAATTAGCGCTACTTCTGGTAAAAATTCTAAGCATCTATCTTAAACTGTTCTTGAGATATGAAATGTGTTTGATTTGAAAAATTCTCATCCCCTCCACTTCTATGCTCCACCTCCCACTTAAAAAATTTTACTTTGATCAATCTTTTTTTGTCAACCTTTACACTCAAACCAAATTTTATTTTTCTAGAGCAATTGGTTCATGAAGTGACCAATTAATTAAGTATTGTGATTGATTTTTTAAAAAAAAAAATTTGCTACCCTCAAAATTTTTATTTTCACGTTTCATAACTAGTATACGCGAAAAAAGCAATAAAAATTTTCAGTCCGTCTGTCCGCCGTACGCCGTACGCCGTACGCAAGATCGTTTGGAGGCTCGTAGCTGCCAAACGCTTTGAGATATTAAATTGAAATTTTTTTAACGAATAGACGGGGTAGGTGCCTTGAAGTGACCAAATTTTTAGGGGTGGGGTGTGAGGGGAAGGAGGGGGAAGGAGGGGGAAGTGTCTTAGACCGAAAATTTTGGTTTCCAGATCTCAGTAACCCCTTAGGTTAGGAAGCTGAAACTTGGAATTTCTATAAAGCTCTGATAGTAGACCCATTTGCAGAAAAATTGTCAATATTGATCAAGGGGTGTGGGAGTGGGGGGAAATGTAATGCGTCCGAAACCCAAAAAAGGCGAGATAGACACATTCTAAAATCCATATCTCCTAAACCGTTAATGGCACACCATTCAAACTTAAAACATATTTGTAGTTATACTAGGAGAATAGAATGAAGAAAAAGTTTGGGTGGGGGAAGTTGTGTATGGGGGTGGGGGGTGAAAAACTTAAGATTACGATATCTCATGAACCAATTGCTCTAGAAAAATAAAATTTGGTTTGGGTGTAAAGGTTGACAAAAAAAGATTGATCAAAGTAAAATTTTTTAAGTGGGAGGTGGAGCATAGAAGTGGAGGGGATGAGAATTTTTCAAATCAAACACATTTCATATCTCAAGAACAGTTTAAGATAGATGCTTCGAATTTTTACCAAAAGTAGCACTAATTAAACCCTAGTAGGGAAAAAAGTTTTGGGGTTGTGGGTGAAGAGGGGGAGGGTGGGGGAGGGTGAAAAGGAAAAAGTTCCGATGCTTAAATCTTGAGAACCTAAAATGATATAAGCCTTAAACTTGGTATTTAGATAGAGCTATAGTAGCGGAATGTTGGAAAAATAAAATTTTTTTTAGGGGTAGTATACTACGGGGGTAGGGGGTGTTTTTCCTAACTATTAAACGGTTCATGCTAGAAAGTTGAAACTCGGTGTGTATATGTAAATCAACTAGAAAAGTAATTCTGATAAAAAAAAATTTGAATATTCATTGGCGTTCAGAAAGCGGGGCAAAAAAAATTATTTGTAATTATAATAAATATAAAATGCATATATTTTCACGGTTTTCGTCATATCTACTAGGTCTTTCCAAATATTGAATTCATTTTTATTCTACGGATTCTTCGTATGAATACCTAGAATGTGATTTCAAGGTTTTTTGAAATTCGACCCCTAAGGGTAGTGTGGTACAAGTGGGGGTGTATTTCCTATATATGGAACGGCTTAAGGTACAATGTTGAAACTCGGTGTGTATATGTAAATCAACTAGAAAAGTAATTGTGATAAAAAAAATTTGAATATTCATTGGCGTTTAGAAAGGGGGGCAAAAAAAATTATTTGTAAATATAATAGATATAAAATTCATATATTTTCACGATTTTCGTCATATCTACTAGGTCTTTCCAAATATTGAATTCATTTTTATTCTACGGATTCTTCGTATGAATACCTAGAATGTGATTTCACGGTTTTTTGAAATTCGACCCCTAAGGGTAGTGTGGTACAAGTGAAGGTGTTTTTCCTATATATGGAACGGCTTAAGCTACAATGTTGAAACTCGGTGTGTATATGTAAATCAACTAGAAAGGTAATTGTGATAAAAAAAAATTTGAATATTCATTGGGGTTTAGAAGGGGGGGGCAAAAAAAAATATTTGTAAATATAATAAATATAAAATGGTAATATTTTTACGATTTTCGTCATATCTACTAGGTCTTTCCAAATATTGAATTCATTTTTATTCTACGGATTCTTCGTATGAATACCTAGAATGTGTTTTCAAGGTTTTTTGAAATTCGACCCCTAAGGGTAGTGTGGTACAACTGGGGGTATTTTTCCTATATATGGAACGGCTTAAGCTACAATGTTGAAACTCGGTGTGTATATGTAAATCAACTAGAAAAGTAATAGAGTTAAAAAAAAATTTGAATATTGATTGGCGTTCAGAAGGGCGGGGGGGGGGGGGCCAAAAAAAAAAATATTTGGAAATATAATATATATAAAATGCATATATTTTCACGATTTTCGTCATATCTACTAGGTCTTTCTAAATATTGAATTCATTTTTTTTCTACGGATTCTTCGTATGAATACCTAGAAAGGGTTTTCAAGGTTTTTTGAAATTCGATCCCTAAGGGTAGTGTGGTACAAGTGGTAGGTGTTTTTCCTATATATAGAACGGCTTAATACAATGTTGAAACTCGGTGTGTATATCTAAATCAACTAAAAAAATAATTTTGAATAAAAAAAACGAATATCTATTGGCGTTCAGAAGGGGGGCAAAAAAAATTATCTGTGAAAATAGAATGCATATTTTCCCACGATTTTCGACATATCTACTACCTCGTCCCATATAATAAATTTAATTTTATTTTATGTATTCTCCATATGAATACCAAGACAGTGTTTTCAAGATTTTCTGAAAATTTACCCCTAAGGGGGTGTAAAGTGATTGTGTACTTTTTCATAAACTATTCCATATCTCTCAGATCCAATCAGATTTTCACTTCCATGATCTTGTTCTTTTTGATAGGTTTTCAGTCACATAGTAGCCTACACCGCATTTCAGAATTGAACGCGTTCCTTACTTCTGCCGGAAAAATAATAAAGTTACGCCCAGATTGTTGGCAGATTTTTTGTTTTGATATGGTAAGAAACAATCAACATGTAATGTGGAGCCGCATTTCATACATTTCGTAGTAGCTTTTACTTTATTATTTTAATAATTAAGTATTGTGATTGATTTTTTAAAAAAAAAAATTTGCTACCCTCAAAATTTTTATTTTCACGTTTCATAACTAGTAGACGCGAAAAAAGCAATAAAAATTTTCAGTCCGTCTGTCCGCCGTACGCAAGATCGTTTGGAGGCTCGTAGCTGCCAAACGCTTTGAGATATTAAATTGAAATTTTTTTAACGAATAGATGGGGTAGGCGCCTTGAAGTGACCAAATTTTTAGGGGTGGGGGTGTGAGGGGGAAGGAGGGGGAAGTGTTTTAGACCGAAAATTTTGGTTTCCAGATCTCAGTAACCCCTTATGCTAGGAATCTGAAACTTGGAATTTCTATAGAGCTCTGATAGTAGACCCATTTGCAGAAAAATTGTCAATATTGATCAAGGGGTGTGGGAGTGGGGGGAAATGTAATGCGTCCGAAGCCCAAAAAAGGTGAGATAGACACATTCTAAAATCCATATCTCCTAAACCGTTAATGGCACACCATTCAAATTTAAAACATATTTGTAGTTATACTAGGAGAACAGAATGAAGAAAAATTTTGGGTGGGGGAAGTTGTGTATGGGGGTGGGGGGTGAAAAACTTAAGATTACGATATCTCATGAACCAATTGCTCTAGAAAAATAAAATTTGGTTTAGGTGTAAAGGTTGACAAAAAAAGATTGATCAAAGTAAAATTTTTTAAGTGGGAGGTGGAGCATAGAAGTGGAGGGGATGAGAATTTTTCAAATCAAACACATTTCATATCTCAAGAACAGTTTAAGATAGATGCTTAGAATTTTTACCAGAAGTAGCGCTAATTAAACTCTAGTAGGGAAAAAAGTTTTGGGGTTGAGGGTGAAGAGGGGGAGGGTGGGGGAGGTTGAAAGGGAAAAAGTTCCGATGCTTATATCTTGAGAACCTGTAATGATATAAGCCTTAAACTTGGTATTTAGATAGAGCTATAGTAGCGGAATGTTGGACAAATTTTTTTTTTTTTTAGGGGTAGTATGCTACGGGGGTAGGGGGTGTTTTTCCTAACTATTAAACGGTTCATGCTAGAAAGTTGAAACTCGGTGTGTATATGTAAATCAACTAGAAAAGTAATTGTGATAAAAAAAAATTTGAATATTCATTGGCGTTTAGAAAGGGGGGCAAAAAAAATTATTTGTAAATATATTATATATAAAATGCAAATATTTTCACGGTTTTCGTCATATCTACTAGGTCTTTCCAAATATTGAATTCATTTTTATTCTACGGATTCTTCGTATGAATACCTAGAAAGTGTTTTCAAGGTTTTTTGAAATTCGACCCCTAAGGGTTGTGTGGTACAAGTGGGGGTGTTTTTCTTATATATGGAACGGCTTAAGCTACAATGTTGAAACTCGGTGTGTATATGTAAATCAACTAGAAAAGTAATTGTGATAAAAAAAAATTTGAATATTCATTGGCGTTCAGAAAGGGGGGGGGCAAAAAAAAATATTTTTAAAAATAATAAATATAAAATGCATATATTTTCACGATTTTCGTCATATCTACTAGGTCTTTCCAAATATTGAATTCATTTTTATTCTACGGATTCTTCGTATGAATACCTAGAATGTATTTTCAAGGTTTTTTAAAATTCGACCCCTAAGGGTAGTATGGTACAAGTGGGGGTGTTTTTCCTATATATGGAACGGCTTAAGCTACAATGTTGAAACTCGGTGTGTATATGTAAATCAACTAGAAAAGTAATAGTGATAAAAAAAAATTTGAATATTCATTGGCGTTCAGAAGGGGGGGGGCAAAAAAAAATATTTGGAAATTTAATAAATATAAAATGCATATATTTTCACGATTTTCGTCATATCTACTAGGTCTTTCCAAATATTGAATTCATTTTTATTCTACGGATTCTTCGTATGAATACCTAGAAAGTGTTTTCAAGGTTTTTTGAAATTCGACCCCTAAGGGTAGTGTGGTACAAGTGGTAGGTGTTTTTCCTATATATAGAACGGCTTAAGCTACAATGTTGAAACTCGGTGTGTATATCTAAATCAACTAAAAAAATAATTTTGAATAAAAAAAACGAATATCTATTGGCATTCAGAAGGGGGGCAAAAAAAATTATCTGTGAAAATAGAATGCATATTTTCCCACGATTTTCGACATATCTACTACCTCGTCCCAAATAATGAATTTAATTTTATTCTATGTATTCTCCATATGAATACCAAGACAGTGTTTTCAAGATTTTCTGAAAATTGACCCCTAAGGGGGTGTAAAGTGATTGTGTACCTTTTCATAAACTATTCCATATCTCTCAGATCCAATCAGATTTTCACTTCCATGATCTTGTTCTTTTTGATAGGTTTTCAGTCACATAGTAGCCTACGCCGCATTTCAGAATTGAACGCGTTCCTAACTTCTGCCGGAAAAATAATAAAGTTACGCCCAGATTGTTGGCAGATTTTTTTATTACATAGTTTACATACTAGTAGCTGTTTCTTACCAGATTCTAATTTAGGGAGGCTGCAAATGAGATGGTCTACACCGTCGAACCGTGTTTCGACATCATGCTTTTTGCCGTGTCTTCCAGAACGCTGTACAACTCGTTGATTATTTTGTAAAATAGCAAGGACCACGTGACGTGGAAACGTTAGATGATCCATTGAAGTTTCATAACATTGGTGAAGCTGCCAAGCGTTATTTTCACAGACGTTGATTAGGTGAGCAATTATCGGAAAGTACCACTTTTTGCCCCTAATGTTGATGCGATACGGAGAATTGTTTTGATCAGCTCGGTCTATTCCACCCATTTTCAAGTTTTAGGTGTTGTTTGAAGTTGGCTGTAGAGTTGGATCTAGAACTGTTTCGTTATGTCCAGAATAGTTCACAATTACTTCCTAGTGGAGTTGGCCTTTGGTAGCAGTATCAAGAATAGGATTATCTTCAGGTCCCGAATCTTCATCAGTTACACCGTCATTTGCATTCGCAGGTGGGAGGAGCGCCACATCTAGACCTTGGAGCGGTATTTCATCTGTTTCATCTTCGAGAATTTCCAATAAATCGAATAGAATAATTTTTTTTCTAAAGAAAATGAAAAAATTATATGTTGTCTTATAACCCTACAATACTTCTGGCAAGATTTCAAACTTTGAAGCTCTGGAGACTTAAAAATATTGTTCAAAAATCAAATATCCAAGTATATTACACACGAACAATATATTCACAACTTCTTTCATCGCAAAAGTGAACATTACAGTAAATATATCCATAAATACTCTCACCGATCTAATATGATATCCGTCAGCACTGCTATGTTTTATACGCACTTCACTATAAATCACTACCAAGAAATCACTACGCGCATTTAGTACGAACTAACTTGCATTTCTGTTAGGATAGCCGTCTTATTGAAAGGTAATCAACAGTTACCTGCCAAAAATAATTGAAACTATTTTTAAAGAAATAAATTGCGGTGCTAAGTCATAAAACCTTCCAGAAGGATTGTAGTGTTATCTGGGTTAAAAAGTTTTATAGAACATCTTAAGGTGCATTTTTCAAGAATCGCATCCACTAAATTTTCAGCCAAGTAACAGAATTACCCGATTCTTCTACACTCTTCTACCAATTCATATTAATGATCAGGATTGTATAAATATTTTGCTTTATTGATTTTCATTTCTATCAACCCAAAATCACAGTCGTTTGGTAGAAAGGAATAAACAAAGGCCAAAAATTTGTGGTTCATTTTACTTTATTATTTTAATAATAAAGTACAGTTATCGTTTAAAAAAAAAATGTGCTACCCTGAAAACTTTTTTTACACGTTTTATGAAAAAAGTCCATCTGTGCACCACCCGTCTGTTCGCCATCCGCCGTACCCAAAATCGTTTGAGGACTTATACACGGTTGAAAATTTTGGAATAAATTTAAATTTTTTTTTGGATTGTACACCAGAAATGTATTGAAATGTAATACTTCGCAATTACTGAAATGACAATCAATATAAAATATGTATTGAATTTCAATGTAATTATATTATGCCAATTCATTTTAAAAAGAATTAATTGTATTCCCGTCAATCATGAAATGAAATCTCAATAATATTAAAATTTTAATAAGAAATAATAAATAATTGAATTTAAAAATAATAATTTTTATTCAATATTCTATATTGAATTCAATTATTGAAATATTAAAAGTTATTCTTGAAACTGGGATTAAAGCTAGTATTACGCTATTAGGCCATCCGGTCAAATTGGAGTAATAAGCAATCCGAAATAGCGAATTCCAATTACTTAAATAAAATATACTTATATGGTATTGAAAAAAATTCTTGTATTTACGAGATTAAAATTATACAAAAACATTACCAAATACTTGAGGTTAAAAAACTTATTTGTAAAATGCATCAATAGATAGCACGATGATCTGCATAATAATTTAATAAATAAGACAAATAGAGCAACAATATGTATATGATAATATATAAATGTATTTAACAGCAGTACATCTTTATACAGTCAAAATCAGGTTTTCAAAAATGTAGGATACAATGAATGTTTTTCCTTTATAAAATATGATTCACTTTATAGTTAAATTATTAAATTCTAGAATATTGATAGGATCTATTTCAGAGACAATATAGTTTTGTAAGATTTCATCAAAATGTAATGTTTCAAAATATTTTGTTTTAAAATTTAAAATGCTGAGGGCCGTTATTACGACCTTCAGTAAAAATTTAACCAGAACTTTGACTGTAAGTTTCGTACGAGCATCTGTCAGTTAAAGCTTCAGTTAGAACGTTACTGACGATCGTAGGAACGGACCTTATAGTCCAAGAGCAAAATATCACAACAGTTTTGAGAAAGCTAATGTTTTGGTATTTGGTTACATTTAGGGTGTATGTGAATATACTAGAGTCAGCAGGTCTGACGTCGGGACACCTGGCTTTGGTGAACTGTCAAAGATGTCAAAAAAATAGAAACAGTTTTAACAGTTTTGAGAAAGCTGAAAATTTGCCAAAACTTGGTTTTTACAATGAAAAACTGAAAAACAATGGTCAGACACCCCAACATTGGGACCCACCCAGTCGCAAAGGTGTTAAATCGAGTACGTGCGATTTTTTTTACTATGCGCGCAATAACCATGCAAGAGTTTTGAGAAAGCTGAAAATTTGCCAAAACTTAGTTTTTACAATGAAAAACTAAAAACCAATGGTTATACACCCCAACAGTGGGACCCACCCAGTCAGCCCCCCCGCAAAGGTGTTAAATCGAGTACGTGCGATTTCTTTTACTATGCGCGTTATAACCATGCAAGAGTTTTGAGAAAGCTGAAAATTTGCCAAAACTTAGTTTTTGTTTAGTTATGCGATTGTAGAAAAAACGTATATTCAGTATGACGGCTCGATAAGAAGTGAACGAGCATTTATTCAAGGATAACTAGAATAACAATATTCACAATAATACATCTAAGTAATCCACAATATTAATATGTTGTGTTCGAGGCCTTGGAAGAATTATTTTGTCTTGAAAAAGTCAAAATAATTGAAAGGAGAATGAAGGTTCGGGACAGAAGGGCCAATTCCACCTAAGTCCGAATTGGTGGCTGAGTTCAGCTGGTGCGACGCTCTTGCTGGCGGCCGGGACTAGCTACGGCAGTGTGGGGGGGGGGGGGTACTTGCTTAAACTCAGGCCATTAAACCCTAGGCCTGTACAACAAAAATTGTAAGCGCCGACTTATCCAAGGGTAGGTAAAAATTGGGATTATTTTCCCAATTGGTCGTGAAAGACCAAGAAGCGGTTGGATGGCGCGGCTCCGCGATTTGTCAGGGCGCTCTGGTGTTAATAGCGCCCTGCTCTGCCCACCCTACCTCAGCCACGACTGTCCTGTAAGCATTTTGTGTCGTGGCCCCTTTTTGAGGTTCGGGGCTAAGGAGCTAAACGCTCGGGTTCATTTTATATGGCCAATTAGCCGTTAATCATTTTTAGAAGAACAAAAAAAAACCAACTGAAAGACCAAAAAAACTGGAAAAAAATATATGGAACTAAAAAAAATGAAAAAAAAATATATAAAGAAATAATAATGAATAAACTCACCCCATTTATACTTTTCTTTCTTTTGTGGTATACAGCCGCAGTTAATTTTTAATTTTTATTGTTAATTTTTTTTTTTTTTATTTTATTTCGTTTTTATTTATTTAAATTCCGTCCTGTCCATGTCTGTCTGGTCTTTTTATTCAATTTAATTCATTTAGTTTAATTTAATTTATTTATACTTTTTATGTTTTCCCTTCAATTCATTTGTTTAATTTCTTTGCTGCGGCGACTCAACACCACTCCGATAATGATGAGATTTCGCTGGCCACGCGGCAACTGATTCCAGTACCGTCGACAACTTTTCCGTGTCCCGGACGACGACGACGATTGAATGCAATCGGCAATTCTTTGAGTTATCAATTCGTTGAAATTTTACACAATATTCGACGAGCTAGGCGCGATGAAGCGAAACGCAACAAGGGCGGCGATTTCGCTACGTTTTATTTTAATTAAAGCGGAATAAAAGTCCACATAACTAATGGATGAATTAATATACGAGTGTACCGTCATTAAACCGACTACGGCAACATTCGTTTCGTGTTAGAGCAATAGCGTTGGTTGAGCTTCTTCCAGTGACTCAAGCTGAAGCCAATAAAATTTAAACGCTATAGGGCAGCCCACAGGTGAAAATCGCCAAAGAGCCGAGTTGTTGTTCGACGAAGACAGAATAACGTTGCGTCAGGTAATCGCAAAGGCTTTATTGGGCTTTGGTGTGGCTTCAGATCGCGATGAATGATTCGAAGAGAATGAAGAAAGTCTACGCCAGTTAGAAGTTCTTTCGAAAAACGCTGTATTGTGGTTCGCGGTGGTCCGGTGTCTGATATGTGCTTAATAAAATCAGATAAGTCTTGTTCTAGATGTTCGAAAACTTTAGTTTCTTCGTTGCGTACGGCGTTCTTCTTTTGTGCAGTTTTTGGATCTATCAAGTTTCGGCTACAGCACGTGATTTAATGACATGATTAAAATGCGGTAGATTTGAATTTGAATGAAAACCCGAACTGCGCGAAGAAAATGAAAACAAACAACCGGCGAGATGGTTCAATCGAATTTAACCGTCACGGCGGAAATATCACACACTCGGCAAAAGGTAACAGCCCTCACCATGTTTTTCTGTTACGTGACTCAACAAGCAATTTTCTGGTTTTAGACTTGGAGATAAATTCAGATTTTACTAGCACAATTAACACTGGTCGAACATTTTTTTGGAACTAAATCATCCTAAGGTGTATTACCCCTGCATTTTTGAAGTAGACTCACAGCTAATTCCGACTGTCAACCAACGCGGAAACTTTACGAACCGATAGACACTCATGCACTCGACTCGTTCCACCTGCACACAATTCAAAAGAATTCTCAACGTTTCGCGATGCGTTTTATGTGTACTTTTTTAATTTTCTTCTCGTCCGACGCGCGCTTCAAAAAAAAACTACCTCGTCGCGCACTCCAGCCGGCATCCATCTCCTAGCGGTGCTTTTCCCGTCGCCAAGCCGGTTTCGTTTTGTTCGTTCCAGTGCTTACAAGTGCGCTCGGTACTTTATTAAGTATCGAAAGCACCTGTAAGCACCGGAAACGAAATTCCGGCGGCACTCAACAACATAGGCGATTCGCCGATGATTTTCATCGCCGAAACGACTACAGAAAGTGGCCGCGTAGAAAGTCTCGTGCGCACGACTGAGTGCCGGGCAATCGGTGTTGTACCCCTCGGATCACTGCCTCAGATCCTTGGAGTGGTAAGTCCCCAGACGTTTGCCTCCTAGATCCTCCAATTCGTATCGTGAGTTGCCTAGCACACGACGAATCCTGCACTTGAGGAACTTCTTCGCCAGCTTGGCATTATAATTCTGCGCGGCTGTGGACAAGGAAAAGTTTCTACGGAATACCTCCTGTCCTACACAAAATTGTGTTTTAGCAGCACGCAGATTATAACGCCTGCTGCTGTCCTCATGTGCGACCCTTATTTTCGTCTGCGCCAGTTGTCTCACGATAGGAATTCCCTCTCGAGGTCGAAGCTGTACATTTGACTCTCCCAACGCTCGCAAATGCTTCAGCAGTTCGTAGTCCTTCCCGTGCAACATCATGTGATTCCCAAACAAAACCTGATAAGGAGAAAATCCAGTGGCTTGGTGGAGTGAGCTACGAAGAGCACATCCAATTTTGCTTAGACTCTCATCCCATCGTGTTTGGTCATCAGTGATGAATGCTCGAATTCCTGCCAGGATGGACTGATTGACACGCTCCGAAGCATTCGCTTGCGGTGAGTAGCTCGGGGTGTACAGGTGTTTAACTCCGTATTTGTTCAGCATGGTGTTAAACACATTCGACCTAAATTGAGAGCCGTTATCGGAGAGGATTGTCTCAGGTGTTCCAAACGTATGGAAGACCTGCCCCTCCAAGTAGTTTGTGATCTCTTCAGCAGTGATCCGCCCCAAAGGATGTAGAAGTGGGAACTTGGTGAAGTGATCCAAGACGATCAAGATAGCGATCTTACCCCGTTTGGTACGCGGATATGGTCCAAGCACGTCGATGTAAAGGTGCTGGAATGGCTGATCTGTCTGGAAAGGTTCTCCCATTGGCGCTCGTAGAGGTCTGTTCGGGGACTTTGTCTCTTTACAAGTGTCGCACGCCAGAACGTAGGTGCGTACTTGTGTAGCCATTCCGGGCCAGTACAAAAATCGCCTGACTCGCTCTAGCGTTTTGGCATAACCACCATGGACCGTGGTGTCTGCCTCGTGCGCCTGAGCGATCGCAGCTGACGTAAGACTTGATGGAATCCATAATTTCCAGGCTCTGTCTTCAGCAATCGGGTCACCGTTGTGAGGCTCTGTGCGCTTATACACGAAGCCGTCTCTCACGCATACGTCAGGAAGCCGATCGGCGTTCGCATCGACAGTGGACACTAATTCTTTGTATTCCTTGCCAGAGAATTCTGGGGAATCCATGTCCACCATCGGTGCCACGTCGATCAGCGCATTTAATCCCTCTTCGTATACACGAGAGAGAGCGTCGGGTACAACGTTCAGGCTCCCTCGTCGGTGCTCGATTGTGAAGTCATAACCTTGGAGTTTTAAACTCCATCTTGCCAACCGTCCTTGTAGGTCTTTCTGCGACATGAGCCATTTGAGACTTGCGTGATCCGTAATGATTTTGAACGCAGTCCCTTCTACATAGGCTCGAAATTTTTTCACGCTCAGCACAGCTGCATAACACTCGAGTTCGGTTACGCTGTAGTTGCGTTGAGCGGAAGTGAGCTTCTGTGACATATACGCCACTGGAGATTCCGATCCGTCGTCGTTTTCCTGAAAGAGAACGCTACCCACCCCTGATTTACTGGCGTCGCACTGGATTACGAAAGACCTCTTAAAATCAGGATTGATTAATAAGGGGGCTTTCGTCAACAAGTCTTTCACTAATAGGAAGGAAGTTTGTGCCTCTGTAGTCCAAGCAAACTGGTTGGACTTCTTTAGAGTGTCTGAAATTGGTGAAACAGTCGCAGCAAAGTTGGGAACGAATCGTCGATACCAGCCTGCCATACCAAGAAAGCGTCGAACTTGACGTGCGGACTTAGGCGAAGGGTTATCGACGATGGCTGAAACTTTGTTGGGATCAGTTTTCAGGCCTCCTTCTCCAACGATGTATCCGAGATATTTCACCTCTTTCAGACAAAACTTGCTCTTGTTGACGTTAATGGTCAAGCCAGCCTTTCGCAAACATTCTGCGACTTCTGCCAATAAAACCAGATGTGAATCGAAATCCTCAGAAATTAACAGCAGATCGTCCAAATATACGAATACCTGCTCCTTCAGCTCGGGTAGGATGACTTTGTCCATCAAACGACACATCCTTTGCGGCGCGTTGCATAACCCAAAAGGCATGCGCGTGTAGTGATATAGAGGCCGGCCAGGAATGGTAAACGCTGTATACTCCCTGGATTTGTTCTCGAGAGGAATCTGCCAAAAAGCGTCTTTGAGGTCCAGGCTAGTAATAAAATTGGCTCGCGGCAAACGACTTAAGATACCATCAATGTGTGGTAATGGATATGCATCCTTCTTCGTCACACTATTGACCTTGCGCGAGTCCAAACATAACCTGACCTTGCCTGGCTTCCTCACGAGAACCACAGGCGAGCTCCATGCACTCTGGCTGGTCTCTATAACGCCAAGTGCCCTGATGCGATCGATCTCGTCATATAAGAGTTTTTGGATCGCAGGAGACACAGGATAATGTCGCTGTTTGATGGGACTTGCATCACCAACGTCTATACTGTGTTGTTCGACGTTGGTCACACCGAGTCCGTATACTTCGTATGATGGAAATTTGGACTTTACCATTTCCAACCTCTTTACATCTGTGGGCGTTAAATGGTGGGCATCCGGAGCTATCAGTTGCGACGCCGTATCGGGAGTATCGACCGCGCTGATAATGCTAGGAGCTAGTTGGAATGATCGCCAGAAATCTACCCCTAGGTACAATTTCTGCGACAGGCTCGGCACGATGTATAGTGTAATGGGTTCGGTAATACTACGAAAAGTAATATCGGTAGTTACTGTGCCCAATACCTTTTGCGCTGCACCATCAGCGGTCTTCACCTCCTGACAGACCGGTCGATAATTCACCTGTGCATCTCGGAGACGTTGTAAAGCGTTTGCCCCCAGGCAACTGATGCTCGCCCCACTATCAAGGAGTCCTTCAACGTCCACTCCGTACAATGATACCATGGCGTACGGACGTATGTCCAACGGATTGGTAATGATGGTAGAGAGGATCGCTTTCTTTTTTTCACGCACCATCCTCCAGAATGTACGAAGGCGCAAGATTGATTTTCTGCGACCGGATCCACTCGTTAGTGTTGATGCTTGATCAACACTTGCGACTGAAGTAGGCGCAAAAATTCGCTCTCGAGCCTCCATATATTCCTTTAGCCGAAGGTGGTATGGCTTGAGAGGATGGTGGGAATGTCGTCTTGGATGTTCTTTTGCGATAAGGGCATCTTCAGGCCGGGAAACAGCCGGCTCCGTTTTATCGCTTGGTCTCGTTAATAATTTGCCGTGCGGAGTATTTAATGCAGAGGAATTGGGTAGGGATGATTTTACGCTAAAAGGATGGGAATTGGGTTCAGAAAATGTTGTAGGTAGGGTATTAAAATTTGGAGGGGTATTTGTAGGGGTTGAAAAATTGGGTAAAGTTTTTTTATTTGGGAGTTCTGAATGAAATTGGGAATTGGAATTAGGGTGTCGAACTATATTTCGTGTTGCAGTACTCGGACGAGAGGAACCTGTTGTTCTTCCGTCCCTTCGGCCGTTTCCCGCCTTGCAATGGACGCAGTTGGGCTTTAGAACGTCAGCCCGCCCACATCCAAAGCAGGAGATGCTCTTTATGGCCTCCCAACAGTCACGATATCCGTGCCCTTCCCGCTTACAATTCCAGCAAGTCCAGGGGTTCGTTAGTCCGGCCAAGTCGACTGAAGAAGTCGTAACCGTATGTTCTTCTTCGGTTGGCTCCTCGTGAATTCTGGCCTGGTTCCAAGGGGATGGTCTGGTAGCCTTGCGCGTGTCTTCCACTTGAAGGACAAGCCGACGTAATTCGTCCATTGCTAGGACTGAGTGGAAGCACATCTGTTGCTGTGTGCTGGCTACTAGATTTCCACGCACCAGATCCACGAAATCGGACTCCATCATGGGAGTGCGCAGCAATGTGCGAAGCTCCATCATGTCCTGTACAAAAGACAAGAAGGGTTCATTTGGAGATTGTCGTCTGTCAAGCATCTGCTTGCGCACCTCCCAATCCGTTCTTCGCTCATCCCAGACCTGCACGAATGCCTCCTTCAGAGTACCCCATGTCGCATTGGTGGTGAATCGACGCCACAACCAGTACCATTCGTTGGGCCGATCATCCAGCAGCAGATGAAAGCCTTGCGTCAGCAGATCTAAGTCGCCGCCCAAGTCGCTCATCGCGAGAGCCTCGGCCCTAAAAACCATTTCTTCTGCGCGTAGGGATTGACTATCTCCATTAAAACGAAGACGCCAATGCCTTAATGGGCTGCAGGAATTTCTTTGTCGATAGATAGGGCTTTGCCAAACACGATCGCTAGCCCCAGCGGCTGCTTCGATCCGCTGAACTACCCTCCCGGCACGCGAGCCTCCATCCGCTGCCGAATAATGGGCCCCCACTGGTTCTTGTGACGTCCGCTCCTCCCTCAAAACCGTCCTGACCAATTCCACTAATTGGTCCACTCCAAGTTCGGCTCGTCCCACAGGTGGATTTGTGCGCACTGGCGCTGGTATTCCTTCGTAATTCATAACAAACGAACGAGAGAGTTATGAACGAGTGAGTTATGAACGAGAGAGTTGTGAACGAGAGAGTTGTGAACGAGAAAGTTGTGAACGTATGAAGTATTGAACGAGAGAGCTATGAACACATGAATGCTTGAATGACCATATAATTGAGCGAGAGAAAAAAAAATTAACGAGTGAATAATTTACTGCATGAATGGATGATCAAATAATACGACTGCGTGCTTGAGTGAGTGATTGAATGAATGCTATTGTACGAGTTAGTGATGAATTAAAATTTAATCGAATGAATGTGCAACTCGATGAATACATGATTGAACAATTGAACGAGTAATTGCATCAAAAGGGAAATGAACGAATGATTGAATGTATGTATACGTAATATAAATTTCCGGAAGAATGATTGAACGTGTGAATGAAAGTATGAAAAGAATAATTGCTGAATGAAAGATTGAATAATAGAGTGAACTGTGGATGAACAGCTGTATGTCTGTAATATCGACTAAATAATAGAGTAATTGAATGTGGTTGATTGAGTGATTGACTGCGGTTGACTGAGTGATTGAATGAATGTTTGTACAAAAAAAAACCGAATGAATGGATATATATGAAAAAAATGTATGCTGTACGCAAAAAAAAAAGAAAAGAAAAACACCGACGAATGAATGATAAAAAAAATTAAAAAAAACGATTGAATAAATGAGTAACTACATTATTATTCTAATAACGACAAAAAAACAATGAACCCTTACGTCGTCGCAACCTTTCCCCTCCCCTCATATGCAGATCAAATCGCGAAGCCGATCTTGATCTTCCTCGCTCCATCGGGAAAATCCGGAACGCGATAAAATTTCAACAAAAAAAAAATGTTGAAAATTAGCAAAACAAGATATATCAAAATTCAGCAAAACAAAATCTACGTTAAATGTTCGTCTAAAGACTTAGAAAAATTTTAAATACAAAAAAAAACTCTACGTTATTTCTACAAAAAAAATAATCTACGTTATAAAGGTACTCTAAAAGGATGGATAAAGAAATAAGGTACTTAACAAATTTTTCGACGATACCTTTTATAACCAAACTCACCAATTTTTCGCAAGTATGGTTCCCAACTGTCTGACGACACGCCCGCTAAGTCAGGGCATGCCCAGCTCTCAGTTGGGTACTCACGAACCAAAAGTGGAATGCTCAAAAAAAAATAAAGTCTGACCCAACTTACATCGAATCAGTCTTGCATACAGACAATGTTTCCCTTTCCTATGGAACCGAGTTGGCGCCTAAAGGTTGCCAAAACGGTTCGTCAATGGGATTGTTCCACATTGCCTCCATCCAAGATCAATAAGATGGTTTGCTGTTAAAACTCAGAAAAGCTTGTACACTTAGGCTTTTTGTAGCCGTTCAGGCGAAAATACTGTCGCAGAACGACGAAATTTAAGACCTTTTTGCCCATCAACTTTTTGCACGGAGTTTTTCAAAGCTCGCGCGTGTTGACGGGCTACGCTCTGTGCACGTAGCGTAGCTTAGGCTAGCCCCACGTTGGGCGCCATTTGTTGTGTTCGAGGCCTTGGAAGAATTATTTTGACTTGAAAAAGTCACAATAATTGAAAGGAGAATGTAGGTTCGGGACAGAAGGGCCAATTCCACCTAAGTCCGAATTGGTGGCTGAGTTCAGCTGGTGCGACGCTCTTGCTGGCGGCCGGGACTAGCTACGGCAGTGTGGGGGGGGGGGGGGTACTTGCTTAAACTCAGGCCATTAAACCCTAGGCCTGTACAACAAAAATTGTAAGCGCCGACTTATCCAAGGGTAGGTAAAAATTGGGATTATTTTCCCAATTGGTCGTGAAAGGCCAAGAAGCGGTTGGATGGCGCGGCTCCGCGATTTGTTAGGGCGCTCTGGTGTTAATAGCGCCCTGCTCTGCCCACCCTATCTCAGCCACGACTGTCCTGAAAACATTTTTCGCGTCGTGGCCCCTTTTTGAGGATCGGGGCGAAGGAGCTAAACGCTCGGGTTCATTTACAGTGGCCTTCTTAGCCTTGCATTATATCTTCCAAAAAAAAGGAAAAAAAAACCAACTGAAAGAATAAAAAGAACTGGCAAAAATATATGGAACAAAAAAAATTAAAAAAAAAAATTATATAAAGAAATAATTAAACAAAAACTCACCCCATTTATATCCTTTTTTCTTTATGTTGATTAACCGCCGCAGTTGATTTATAATTTTTGTGTTTTTTTTTTTTTTTTGTTTTTTTAATTTTATATTTTGGTCCGCGCCGGAATAAAATGTTTGGCGCAGTGTGTTTTGGATGCGGTTCCGTATACTAACTATTCTAAACCTACTGTTAACTACTAACTACTAACCATTCTTGATTCCTAATGTTAGCTACTAACTACTAACCATTCTTGATTCCTAATGTTAACTACTAACTACTAACCATTCTTGATTCCTAATGTTAACTACTAACTCAAATTACCCTATCGTTACATTCGTAATCCTAATTCCTTCATCTTTCCGCCTCTTCTCCGTATGTTTACCAAGTTTGCCTCATTATATATTCATGAGTAATGATTGTGTACAACTGTCTTTTCACTCAATTTTATACTTATTATTTTTTTAATACCGTTTTTCTTTCTTTTTCCTTTTTTGTATTTTTAAATTCACTTATTATTATTCGTTTCTTTTTTTATATATTCAATAAATTGTGTTCGTCTCTTATTTAATTTTCTAATTGAGACCGACATTTTCTTTCCGACGACTTAAATTCATCCTACCTTCGTTCATAGATTTTGTACTAATTTACCGACCGCTATAGTACTTTTAATCGCGCGACAACTACAGCTCTTCCAATTGCTGACGTTACGTTACGTCTTAAACCCCGTTTTTTTTTATTTTTCTTTATCTAGTTGGCCGCAATCAGTTCAACCGCTGCGCTTAAATTAGGCGGCATTCACTTTTCAACATCCACGAAATTTCCTCAAAACTCGGTTATAAATACGCGACAAACTAGGAGCGCACCGAATAAGACATGAAATCAACTTGCAGGTCGCCATTTTTCTTTTCTTTAAATATTTTACACGCATTCACTGCTCATTTATACGCACTTCGGGGGAATTTCTAACAAAATTCCGATTTTCCGGGTCCTGCTTTAAAAACTTCCACGAAAACTCTTCAGGCTAGTGCAAAAAGGAAACGATGCCTTGAAAAAAAGTCCACTGTCGCCACCAACAAAAGAAATACGTTCGCTTTCAAATACACCCGAAAAAAACTCCAAACTTTGGACAAATTCGAGCTTCATGGCTCCGACCCGCGGAAATCCGACGAACAAAATCCTTCCTTTCACTCTTTCCCCCCCCCGCCACTCGGTTTCAAGAAAACGATCACACCACTCTACAGAAGCGAACCGAAAATTGAATCGATCGATCGATCGGAAATTAATTCGCAACGATAATTCACGTCCGGTCCAGTCATCGAATTTTTTATTCTCATCAAGTGAGAGTGAACAATTCCGCAAAAGACTTTTGTATTTCCCGCGATTATATTTTCTAAGACGCCGCGGTAAGCACACCAGAGCGTATCGCCCGTCAAACACCAACTCGCCGACCCGTTTTTCGTCCATTCCCCCACGCAAACCGAATCCCCTCAAAAAAATTCCGCTCATTTCGAAACAAGAATTTTTGTTCCTACTCGAAAAAATGCGATCCAACCACACAGCACGAACCAACGATACCCCCGCAAAATCCAATTTTTTCCGTCTCGCTCTTCAACACCCAGCGGTTTTGCATTGCCAAACATGGTATTGAAATTTTTAAACCAAAAAAATTCTTTTGTTTCGTTGGGTCGGTGCAGTTACAGCTGTGATCACAATTCCTGGAGAAATTGAATTCTGATCACAGCTGTAATCGCCCAGCAGGAATCGTGCTGCGGCTTTTGGGCGACACTCAACAAATATCAGTACAATTCAAATTCAAATTACAACAGTTTTTAAAATGAAAAACTGTAAAACAATGGTCAGACACCCCAACAGTGGGACCCACCCAGTCAGCCCACCAGCAAAGGTGTTAAATCGGGTACGTTCTGTTACTATGCGCGCAATAATCATGCAAGAGCTTTAAGAAAGCTGAAAATTTACCAAGACGTAGTTTTTACAATGAACAGCTGAAAAACAATAGTCAAGCCCTATAGTAGGATCCACCCAGTCAGCACACCCTCAAAGGTGTCGCAAAAAACGATTACGCGTGAACAACAATTTGCATGGATGGGTATAAAATACTCGTATGTAGGTACATTTTCTCTATGTTTCAATGCGCTGGTTCATTGAAGTTTTACTTACATATTTATATGAAAATATAATTCTGTATGGAAAATGTACAATACCTTAAAGTAATACTAGGTACTTTGTTATATTATGACATAAACGGATCTTTTATAGGTACTACGTGCATGTAACCGATATTTTCATAAATTATATAATCGACTTGTACCAAATTTCAGCTTTCTTAAAACTCTTACGCGCACTCCCCTAAACGAGGGTGCTGACTAGCTGGGTCCTACTGTTGGGGTGTCTGACAATTGTGTTTTTGTTTGTGGTTGTACAAACTACCCCGTGGTGAATTTTCAGCTTTCTTAGAACTCTTTCAGGACACTAGTTTTGATTGTTGCGCGCATAGTAACAGAAATTGCGCGTACTCGACTTTACACCTTTGTGGAGGTGCTGACTGGGTGGGTCCCACTGTTGGGGTGTCTGACCACTGTTTTTCAGTTTTTCATTGTAAAAACCAAGTTTTTGCAAATTTTCAGCTTTCTCAAAAATCTTGCATGGTTATTGCGCGCATAGTATACTCGATTTAACACCTTTGCGGGTGGCTTACTGGGTGGGTCCCACTCTTGGGGTGTCTGACCATTGTTTTTCAGTTTTTCATTGTAAAAACTAAGTTTTGGCAAATTTTCAGGTTTCTCAAAACTCTTGATTATTGCGCGCATAGTAAGAGAAATCGCACGTTCTCGATTTAACACCTTTGCGGGGGGCTGACTGGGTGGGTCCCACTGTTGGGGTGTCTGACCAATCGTTTTCAGTTTTTCATTGTAAAAACTAAGTTTTGGCAAATTTTCAGTTTTCTCAAAACTGTTAAATTTTTCGATTTTTTGACATCTTTGCGGGGGGGGGGGCTGACTGGGTGGGTCCCACTGTTGGGGTGTCTGACCATTGATTTTCAGTTATTCATTGTAAAAACTACGTGTTGGGAAATTTTCAGCTTTCTCAAAACTGTTAAGTTTTTCGATTTTTTTGACATCTTTGACAGGTCACCAAAGCCCGACGTCAGACCTGCTGACTCTAGTATATTCACATACACCCTAAATGTAACCAAATACCAAAATATTAGCTTTCTCAAAACTGCTCTCCGACTATTTGAAAGTAAAGTAAAATCTTTTAAGGGGCAGGGGAGCATAGAAGTGGAAGGGATAAAAATTTTTCAAAAATATCATATTTCATATCTCAATAACAGTGTAATATATACATATGCTTATAATTTTTAGCAGAAGTAGGCCCAACAGAACTGTAGTAGGGGAAAAAAATCTGGGGTATGGGTGTATAGGGTAACGGTGAAAAGGGAAAAAGTTACAATGTTTATATCTCAAGAACCTGTAATGATATAGAACTGAAACTTGGTATTTAGATAATATAAGGCTATAGTAGTGGCATGTCGGAAAAATATAATTTTTTGGGGGTAGTATGGTACGTGAGAGGGCGGTGTTTTCCCTAACATAGAACGGCTTATGCTAGAAAGTTGTGTATATGCAAATCAACTAGAAAATTAATTATTCGGAATGGGGCAAAAAAATTATCAATGAAAATAGAATGCATATATTTTTGCTATTTTCGTCATATCTACTAGGTCTTCCGAAATATTGAATTCGTTTTCATTCTACGGATTCTTCATATGAATACCCAGAAAAAAATTTCAAAATTTTTGGAAATTCGACCTTTACGGGGATGTAAAGTGGTTGTATACTTTTTCGTGAATTCTGCCATATCTCTCAGGTCTGATCAGATATGGAATATTTTTTAACTTTCACGGGCTTGATTAATTATTATTATTATTACTATTTATTAATTAGGTAGGTTTGCTGATATGCCTAATATCTTATGTACAAATTATATATAATGCAATATAAGTAATATCATTCAGTGTAATTTTAGCAAGTTGTCAGTAATTCCACTGAAGAATTTGAAAATTAAATTTAGTAAAAGAAAAAAGAAACTAGTAAAAGCGCTGAAGGAATACAGAAATAAGTAAAACAAATCTCTTTTTTTTTTTTTTAAAATAAGCAATAGGTAATTATAGCAATTTAAGCATTAGTCAGATAGGTGTCCAGTCTATTCTTAAATGCATTTACGGACGTGGCGTTAATGATTTCACTTGGTAAGCTGTTCCAAATGTCCTCTATCCTGGTTGGTAGAAAGTTTCTCAGTGGATTAGTACTAGAACCTAGAGTTGATTTGGCAAGTTTATCCTTATGTCCACGTAGAGTAGTATTTCTGCTCCTTAAAAACATTTGAGATGCAACCGGACAGCTGCAGAATCCATTTAAAATCTTGAACGTCTCGATTAAGTTAGAGTCACTGTATAAGAACTAACACAAACATCCATTATCATGAGTACGGACAATCACCACTTTGATACATATTTAGTAGTCTAAAAACCCGCGAATTTAAAAAATCGCGGGTTTCTTAAATGGCATATTTTTAGTGTGTATACGTGTAGCAGATGGATTTTGATTGACGTTTCACGGAATCGAGATATGTCTCATGAAATGTCAATTAAATACAGCGTTTATCCACTTTAGTGGAGATCCTTAAAATGAAAAATCGAGACAACTGCAAAAAAATTTCAAATGTACTGGTTTTAAATGAAACACACATTGTCCGTACTCAAGATAATGGATGTTTGTGTTAGTTCGTATGAAGAGACTCTAGATTAAGTCACCTCGAGTGCGTCGCTGTTCCAAAGTGGTTAGACCAAGCGCCTGCTGTCTCTCTGAATATGTTAAGCTTCGTAGGCAATGAGGAAGTTCATCTATTTATGAGTTTTTTCCTTTTTCAACCCATAGACCGGGTCCCCGAATATGTCCCAATTATGTAATTCATATGTTACACCCTATTCTAGCCGCTTCCCGAACTTTTTGATAGGTTTTCAGTTACATAGTAACCAACACCGCATCTCAGAATTGAACGGGTTCCGCACTTCTACCGGAAAAAATAATAAAGTTGCGTTCAGACTGTTGGCAGATTTTTTTCAATATTATTATTTGAAGTGTGAGCAATTTCCATGCAATTTGCATTCCTTTAATCGTTGTCCTTAAAAAAAATGTCAAGGATTGTTTTAATCGAATTTTTTTATATTGCGAATAAGCTCTTTTATATTAACCTAGGATAAAAATTACCAATTTTCTCAATTCTCAAAGTGGACTGGGACACAATTTTTTCTTTGGGTGTATTAGTACGCATATGATCCCGACATTTCATAATACAATACGAATATCATGCAAGAACGCCTTACCACATTTTTGGCAATGAATCTCTTAGGGCCGTATTATTCACTTCGGATTATTTATAACTGCTGGGTAATTCCGTTTTTTTCTGAGGAAAAACCGGTTTTTAGTCAGAAGTTATAAATAATCCGAGGTGAATAATACCCCCAAAACCACCCCCTGCGTTCGCGCCTGGCTTGTATTACACTGTTTGACCAAGAGGTCAAGTAGGCGAATACAAATAAATCTCACAGTATTCATTCGGTCAAATTCACTATTTTGCATTACTTACTACTGCAATTTGACAGCGTGGTCATACAGTGTAAGACTAGCTTTCTCTATTCTCTATATTTCTCTATATGAACCAAGGGGCTCTATATGAACCATATGTTTATGTAGATACATATGGTATGCCCCTTGGTTCACTCATCGGATAGCAGTACAGTGCATAATCAGATGCGCTTATTTTTACCAAAATTAAGCCTGTATACAATAGTTTTTTTTTTGTCGTCTTTATTTAAATTTCAACTCAACAAAGGTGTTAACGTTATAAATAACAACATTCTTAAAACTACTAATGTCAAATGAGTATAAATTATTACAAAAATCTGATTCGTCCATCGTGTCGTCAGCATCCGTCCTCCGATGGGAAAAAAATATGCATTTCAATCATAACTTGTATGGATATGTAGAGAAGGTACATTATCAATAAAACAAATCCAACAACCCTCCTTAAGCGAAATCCGGAAACAGCCAAAATCACAAATAATGTCAATGTCGACAGCATAAGAACCCCAATAATGTATTCTATTCCATCTGAGCTTATGTGAATTACATTTTCGGTGCCACTCGAGTTCATAGCATTTTTCAAGAACCATGGTACTCCCAGAGATAGCAAAATGGAAAGTGAATTTGCACCCAACGCATTCGAAACACCAATGCCGCTTTCACCTGAAATTTTAATTTAATTTTGTTATTCAATTACATATTAAGCAATATGGAATTTTTATTGAACTGCTGAAAATCTTAAGCAAATAAATAAAATGAAGTAAATTATTTTTAAATTCATATACCTATTACCTAACAGACATTTTCCACAGTTCCAATTACTATTTGCAATATAAAACATTTATATTTTCTTCTAATTACGTTAAGATTGATTAGCATTAACGTTGAAAAAATTTGTCAACAGTGGAGTGGAGTGGCAAACTTCTCAATTTGAATCCAAAAAAGACGCCTTTTGCTACGACTCAATACAGATCATAACCGACGTTAGAGTTTGGATTGAACATTTATAGTCAATAGAGAACTTTGCGAAGTTTATCCCACGACCGATAAGATATGTATAATACGTAGTAAGAAATATCAGCAGTTTACCTGTTAGACGTAATTTTTAAGTTTATTCATACATCCTTAATAAGACCTAAAATATTGCATACTATTATATAAAGTAGTATTTGTTGTTTTCCAGCGTCAGTGGAGTTTCTGGGTAAAATCCCAACACGAAATCCCCGACTGTTGATTGATCGCTATCCCTGAGGACATGTCAATTGGAAAACCTTCACTGGTTAGGCCAATTTTCATAAGACTGGATCCGAAGGAGCTGTTTCGTCATCGGATGGCATAGACTCGCCAAAGGGTGTATCATGCCTTGCTGAGGATTATTCTATATAGCGATATCGAAATCTTTTATATTATCTGAGAATTATAATCGACCAAAATTCTTGCCATCCCAAGAAGCTCTAAAAAAAAATTTCTATGATTTGAAATTCATTTGTCCAACCTAAACGATAAATGAATCAAATGAGTTTATCATATTTTAAAGTATAATTGAACGTTTCCACAAATCAAATCATGCCAAATCATGCCTTCAATAAATTCCAGTTAGTAAAGCGCTGTCGAGAAGTGATAAAGGTACCTTGCAGCCAGAACAGAGTAGTGATTTGGTAGTTGATAGTGCATAAGAATATGCTAGGGTAAGAAAGAGCGAACGAGGTTGCGAGATCAGGATCGGCATCGAATGATGGGGTTGAGGAGGATGTTCGTCCACCGACATGCGGCGTCAAAGCGCAAGTATATGTGCGTATTAATAAGGCGGCCAACTCAAGGTGGGCAGGCTGGCAAGCTGTAGGATTTCTAAAGCCTGTGGTCCGAGTCCGAGCTGGATAGTCAAAAAACTAGGAATAAAATAATTTGCAATAGAGGAATGCTGCGCCTGCCGCAAAAGTTGAAGTTGAGTCAAGTCTCGAAGATTGCCTCGGTGCGACACAAAGCTAGTTTCTGATGTATGTAGAATGTAGTCGGCGACGCAAAACGGCGGAGATGTAAACAGATCCTAGCTCACATCTTCTGTGAATGCCCAGGGATCACTAGAAGGTGCCTAAAATTTTTTTTTTTACGGCCGTCGTTATAACTTAGGGGGTCACCCTTTAATGCGATTATACAGCTATAACGACATAGGGTGAGGATAAAATGGTGTGGTAGGGGATTTAGGTCAGTGAAACAGGAGGAAAGCGTCTAAAGTGTCGGTGGACGTTGTTTTTGAACTGGTTTTACTTATCAGGGAATAGATTGGCTGGCAATGCGTTCCACATTACTGACGTTCGGGGGATAAAGGACTGTCTAAATTTTACTGTTCTTCAAGAATGGGGCTGAACGGTATACTCGTGGGCGCGTGAAGCTCGGAGAGTGTTACGGGGGGCGACTAAGAGTGGAAGAATAAGTTCTTTTAGTTTCTTACTACATCTACCATGAAAATATCGGTAGTAAATACTGAGTACTCCGATATTACGGCGATGCTTAAGGGAGTCTATAGAAGCTGAAACGGCTCGTCTCGGAACGGATGTTTTTGAACACGATTGAGCAAGGCTAAATAGGATTTAGGGGCCCCAGCCCAGATATGCGAATTGTACTCAAGACGTGGTCTGATATATTCCTTGTAGATTGTATAGCTAATCGAACGCTGAAAAGTATTTTTTACACTTCCGTAGAATTCCAAGGCTCTTAGAAGCATCAATTGCGACATCAAAGATGTGCTGGCTCCAGTTTAGGTGGTTTTTGATTTTTACACATAGTAATTTGAAGTTATCAGATGAAGAAATTTGAAATATACTTGAGACCGGCTTCGGAATATCTCGTTCAAGCGATAGATGACAGGACTGTCTTTTGGAAGCATTGAACTCTACTATATTTTTCTTGCCCCAGTCCAAGATGAGATTGAGGTCTGAGTTCAATGAGCCGAATAACTCAGTGCCTTGCAAGGCCACCGAAGTCGGACATGCCTCTGCAGCCGAGTTGAAATTAAAGACATTGTCCAATGTACTATCATCTGCAAAACTATGGATTGGATTGAGAGTTGACGACAAAAGGTCGTTAATAAAGATCAGAAATAGGATGGGAGATAGAACTGAGCCCTGGGTACACCGGAATGAATTGGAAAGGAGGATGAAGTTATTCCGTCTAATACGACTCGTATTGAACGTTCGCAGAGAAAACTCTCAATCCATTTAAGAAAGGTTGGCGAAGGCTTAAAGCTTTACGAAGAGACATTGGTGCCAAACTCTGTCAAACGTTTTAGCAATGTCAAGGTCACTTGACCTTCATCAAATTTGTGAATGCACGAGTTCCAGTGTTCCGTTAGATAAACTAAAAGGTCACCTGTAGAACGATATTGGCGATCGTGGATCAAATCTCTGTCCATCAGGTATTTCATTATTTTGCGATTGACAGCAGTTTCTATTACTTTTGCGAGCACGGATGTTATGGCTATTGGGCGGTTTGGTAGTCTTTTCATCGAAAACATTGAGGACTTAAGGTCGTTAGGGCTTGACGAACTGGTCAGATTCTGCAGGGAATTAGAGTGTTTTTATGAAAGAATGGAATAGTCCACGAAAATCTAAAGGAATAGTAAAGAGCCCATATGACTCCAAGTGAGCGAGGAAATTCTAGCACTGCGCACTTTCCAAATAGATAACAATACTGTGTTATTGATTTAATGAAGTAAAAATGTAAAATGTTCGGGGTGCATCCGCCTAAAACTCGAGACCCGCTGCTCCGTTTGACATCATACATAGACCATATGTTAGTTTGGTCTACAGGAAGGTTTATTTTCATTTTACTTCCGGTAGATGGCACTGCAGGTGATATATTTGGATTTCTTGTAGTGGTGGTATGATTCGGCTCAAATTTACAAAATGTATTACATATTATAACAAACATAATCAACAACGACGTCACTGTACCTACATCAAACACCGACGCCACTGTACTGGCCATCATTCACCCGAACAACACATCCAACCTTCCAGTCAGGGGATGATCATCATTTCACCATACCGCACATATCCACCACACTACATGTTCCACAATAAATACAGACTATAAATAGCCGGACGCAACGGGTGGAAAAGCGTCTTCTTTCCGAGAAAGGCTAATGGTGCACTCTAGGGTCTCCTACCAAAATAAATAGTTTTTTACAAAACTGAGTATCTTTTTATTATAATTTATAGCAACCAGCGTTATAATATGTAAATAAAAATAAATTTCTTAAGAAAATTTGAACCTGTGGCTGTGGAGTAGGGATATTTACGAAAAACTATCTACATATATAAAATAGGATGTGTGTATGTATGTTCGCTATAGACTTCTAAACCGCTCAACCGATTTTATTCAAATTACTCGAATCAACTACAATTGTTTTTTCGACATTTTTCCAATTTTTGGAGATTGTAGTACCCTAATTGTTGCTTTGTTTGTCTCATATGCCATCTTAAACCATTCATCCAATTGCGATGAAACTTTGTTTGTACTAGTACCCTAGGTAGCGAGCGACACAAAAAAATAAGTGTGTTTCATAAATTTAGCGACAGTTTATGTGTTTTCGGTGTGCACGTCTGACGAAATTGAGCTACGGGAGCATAAGATGAAATGGATGTAACGGGAGTATTGGAAGCTACAGGGGTAACGTGCAAAACCGCGGTACGCGGCTAGTAATATAATATAATTCCAATCAATCAATACTTGAGCCTAATTTTAGCCATTTCTATTGTCCCAACAGCAATGGCTAAAATTGTTAGTAAAGAATAAACTGTCATGAATTCTTAGCTATTTGTGGAATTAAAGACGGTGGCTCGGAATAGGCGCGGTGCTCGAAACTGGGTACTTTACCCTATATGGGCAAAAAAACAAACCGAATAATTCCAATTTATTTTTTTAGCCAGCACTATAAACACTACTGGATAATAAACTTACATTATCTAATTCATACCACAAAATACAGATAATATGTCTATGTCGTGCTTACCAATATTTTTGAATTTATTGAAGTGCAAATTTTTCAATATTTCGAAATAATAAAAAATGGACTTGCCCCACTTTACAAATAAACGGCTCATTTATTAGTTTTACTTTATTAGTAATAATACAGTATTGTTATTGATTTAAAAAAAAAAAAATTTGCTGCCCTCAAAATTTTTTTGTGTACATTTCATGACTAGTAGACACGAAAAAAGCAATAAAAATATTCACTCCGTCTGTCCGCCGTACGTCGACCGCCAAAATCATTTGAAGGCTCGTAGCTCTCAAACCAGTAGAGCTATTAAATTTAAATTTTTTCTAGGAATAGACTGGGTAAACCCCTTGAATTGACATTAGTTCAGGGGTGGGGGTTTTAGGGGGAAGGTGGGGGAAGCGTTTTAGACGAAAAATTTTGGTTTCTAGATCTCAGCAGCCGCTTATGTTAGGAGACTGAAACTTGAAATTTCTATAAAACTGTTATAGTGGACCCATTTGCAAAAAAATTTAATGATGATATGGGTGAAGGGGTGAAAAAAGTGGAGATCTACACATTCTAAAATCTATATCTCCTAAACCGTTAATAGCAAGCAATTAAAACTTAACAAATATCTGTAGTTATACTAGGAGAGTAGATTGAATCAAAATTTTTGGGTGGGGGTAGTGGCGTACGGGGGTGGGGGTGAAATACTTAACATTATGATATCTCCCAAACCAGAGGCACCAGAAAAACCAAATTCGGTTGGGATATAAAGTTTAATAAATAAAGATTGCTCAAAATAAAATCTTTGAGGGGGGGGGCGGGGAGTACGTAAGTGGAGGGGATAAGAATTTTTCAAAAATAACACGTTTCATATCTCAATAACAGTGTTAGATGGATGCTTCAAATTTTTACCAGAAGTAGGCCTAATAGAACCTTAGTAGGGAAAAAAAAATTTGGGGGTGTGGGTGTAGAGGGTGAGGGTGGGGAAGGGTGAGAAAGAAAAAGTTCCGATGCTTATATCTTAAGAATCTATAGTGATAGGAAGCTGAAACTTGGTATTTAGATAGAACTATAGTAGTGGCATGGTGGAAAAATAAATTTTTTTTGGGGTAGTATGGTACGGTGGTGGGGGGTGTTTTTCCTAACTTTAGAACGGCTTATGCTAAGAAGTTGAAACTCGGTACGTATTTGTAAATTAACCAGAAAAGTAATTGTGATAAAAAAAAATTCGAATATTCATTGGCGTTCAGAAGGGGGGGCAAAAAAAATTATCAGTATATATAAAATGCATATATTTTCACGATTTTCGTCATATCTACTAGGTCTTTCAAAATATTGAATTCATTTTTATTTTACGGATTTTTCATATGAATACCTAGAATGTGTTTTCAAGTTTTTTTGAAATTCGACCCCTAAGAGGGTGTAAACTGGTTGTATACTTTTTCATGAATTCCACCATGTTTCTCAGGTCAGATCAGATATCGAATATCTTTTCACTTCCCCAGGCTCGTTTAATAATCACCTATTTTTAAGTTTTTTATTTTTCAACCTCTAGACCGCATTCCGGAATATGACCCAATTATTTAATTCACATTTTACACTCTTTTCTTACCGCTTTTTGTTAGGTTTTCAGTCACATAGTAACATATGCCGCATCCCCGAATAAACGACGTTCTGAACTTCTGCCGGAAAAATAATAAAGTTGCGCCCAGACTGTTGGCAGATTTTTTTTCTTCTTATGCCTACTACATTACAATTTATAATGTAGAGAGCAGACAAATTAATTGGCTTGTCTCAAATAACAACTCATCGGCATCCGTGCATGGAAGTGTTTTACCAAGTTTGTAAGGCAGTTAACTTTTTGGTTGCATTTAATCTGGAAAATTTGGAGGGTGATATTTCTCCGAGCGATTGTCGGGTTTCTTGAAAAAATTAATATCACAAATTTGTATACAAACTTAAGTAGAAATATTTAATAGAAAGAAAGCCGACTCTGTGAATATCATAACTTTTTGTTGGACCCAACACCTTTTTTTACATATAAAATGTTTTTTTTTATGTCATTTCTTTTTGTTGCCCTCTTAACTACTGCGATTAAAAAGTTCAAATATATATATTTACTTGGCAGAAGCACATCCTACGAATTGCGCAGCGGGATATGTTAATGCAGTCATATTTGCCGGTCTAAGTGTACAAATTTTAATGAAAACTTGCAAAAGTACTTTTGAAATTGTCCAAATGTGCTGAATTTGTTAATTTCAAAAAACCATAATCTCATAATCGATATAACAACCGATTCAATGGAAACTTTGGACTGAAGGAATAAGTCATTGCGACTGTAATTGTTTTATTGTCTGCATTGAAAAGAAACCGCTTTGAAATGAATTAACTAAAACCAAATTTAAATTAATTTCCATGAAAATTTACATTTGTCCTTGGCAATCGAACAATGTCTTAGGGCCGGTTTCACAGTCGAAGTTTAAACCAAAAGTTTTCTCTAAGCTTAGGACCAAACGAATAATGCGTTTCACAGAGGATGTTAAACTCAATTTTTATTCAATATTAGGATTAAGCTAAACGGTGGAAGTTCTTCGGTTTATAGCTCGGATTAAGGTTTTTGACAGTTAGACACTTCTTCTCAAATTTAAAGTACCGTGATGTCAATATTCATCGGAAATAGCTAGTTTTAAATAAAACGTTTGAGTTTTGTTATGAAATTAGATAAAATTAGAGCTACAACCAACTTGTTATTTTCTCGTTTTCCAATTTAAATATTACATTGAAATAAAATGGCAAAAAAAGCAGATTTTACCAATGTTAAAAAGCTTAACTTTAGCAAAATTAGTTCACAATGATCAGATTAGATAATCATAGGATATTTATTTACTGTGAAATCGGGTTAAGTTTATAGTGCAGTTTATTCTTAAGTTTAAGTTTAACTAAACTTCAGATCAAATTTCAACTGTGAAACTGGCCCTTAGATACCCTCGTGCCATATGATCTAAGTCCCTATCCCAGTGCTGAATTTAAGGAAAAACCAAAAACAGGAATTATTTTCAAAACACTACTCCACAAATACCAAGAGTAACATATTTGCAATCTTGTAACGAACAGCAATCTTGTTTCGAATTCCGTTGTGACCATTAATCAGCATCGATTTTCTTCGATTATTCATTCTCATGCGCGTGTACTTGAGACAATTTTTCGTTCTTGGATTTAGCTATCAAGGAAATAGTTTTTCAAAACCAAATAACATCAAATACTGCATAGAGAAACAAACATTTCAACATACATAGTAACAAATCAAATGTACACTACCATCCTCGCACGTATTACTTAAGCAAGGATCACTTAGTTCTTTCCGAATTAAAACAAATTGATATCCTTCGAGAATTCGAATAACACTTAACAATAGTACATATTGCTACTTTAAAATTTATGGACATTTTTAAATATTTTATGAATAGCTTTTCAATTGACTTTTGAAAATTGACGTTGACGTATGTTTTGCATAAGTCTCGGCTACTGTGATTTTGAGGTAAGCTTAACGCTTAATAGTCGGAAGAACTGAATTTACATAAAAATCATCAAGCTTTTTCCCAGTTTTTTGATGTGTTTTCGTGAAAATGTATGGCGAGCTTTTAGAAAACTCTCATATTCACAGCATACAGATAAAGCCTCCGTGTTCGTGTGTGATCCGTACAGTAAAGGTACGTAGTCGATGCTGGGGGTTTTGAACCCGACAAGCACTTTCGACCGAACGTCCTGACACAGTTCGCTACAAGATGTCAGTGAAATAAAAGCGCTCGAAATTTAAAAAAATAAAATATTGTCCAGAAATTACAATTCCGGCACACAACTTAACAAAATATAACTCACACAAAATTTCCGGAGGACAAACTAACTGAATTGACAGCGAACTATTAAAAATTTTGAATTGTCAAATATTTCGCTCGCATTACAATGGTACAATACCCTTGGAAACGAAATTGTCACGAAATCGAGCGCCATCTAGTAGTGACTACGACAAATGTCCATACTGTCCCTGAATACAATATCTAATGAAAAACTAACGAAATATTTCGTCACGAAAAATGAACGAAATTTTCATTGTTTTCATTTGTACTTTGACAGTTCATTTCGCTTTGCTTAGAACACAGTACTAGGCTTAAATTGTTGAAAATATTGTGATATATTCGAATTTATCGAGCTGACGAATACTTACTAACGTTAGAGGTGTTCGAGTATTTCCGGATGTACATTTTTCAAGCCCCCCAACTCCAAGCACTTTTACTACCTTGAACAAATTTATTATCGAATGCTCAATTATCGTATTTCTATATTATATACAAATCTTCAAATTTTTTTCTGGCTTCCTATCGTCTGACGCTCATATTCACAAATGGATCAGCACCGAAATGCAACCAACCATTCAACCCACTATAGAAACTATAAGCTCAGGAGTTCCTGAGCTATTTTTTCAATTGTAAATTCACCTGCATATAATAGCGATTAATTTCTTTTAAAGGTTACGATCATAGAGGTATATGTATAATGGAGATGGCGTGCAGCGACTTTTTTGAAGCCGGAGGTTTTCTCGTAAAGCACCGGCAATATACATATTGCTACAATCAGCATCTTACTCACATATATGTTAATCCCCGGTATTAAAAAGAAAAAAAGCCCAACCTTTAAATACTAGGCTAATATTTGCATTTCACTGCCACCGGGCATGAAATGCTCCATACAAAAACAGTCGCTTAAACTTCAAAAAATACAGAAACGGAGCTTTGCGATCTCCGTTAGTTATAGCTCAATGGTTACGATGTAGTGTTTTTATTTTTTTCTTCGTTTTGGTGATAGTATTGAAATTTAAATTACCTTTTCGAACAGAAACAATACTTGAAAGCGCTTCTGGCATAGCTGATCCAGCGGATAGTAGTGTTAAACCCATCACAACTTCGGGTATTCGAAATGTTGAACCTAGAGCAGAAAGACTTGCAATCAATTAAATTACTATAGTAGCAATATTTATGTTATTTACCGAAAACTGTTAACATCCATACTATAATGAACGAATTGCAGCCAATGAACGCAATACACATCAAAAACGTTACCGGGTAGAGTCTTCGTATAGTCTTTGGATTAGGGCAAATACAGGTAAGAATGAACCTTATAGGCCAGGAATAAACCCACCATATCTTTTGGAGCCAGCTTCCTCTCGGTAATTTAAAGGGACTAGATTGTTCCTCTTCTTCCTTCTCATCCAAATGAATATCTTAAATATTTTTCTGTTTTCAATACTGAAAAAAGTTGTGTAGGTACAGGCGATATACCTTTTACGGGATATTCTGGAGATGGTAAACTAAACTCAGTTGGAGTCACTACAAATATACCATGTTGTCTGTGATCATTGTGCTTCTTATGCAATGGCAGTTTTCCCTTAGCACTGTATTCCACTGGTAGAGTGAGGTCTGAAAAAAACTGAGGTAAGTATCCTGATTTTAAATATAATTGTCTTACCATAACGAGTTGAAACGCAGCAATTCAAGTGATCTTCAACAAATATGCGAAGTCTATTCTTTAGTTTGTAATTTGTTATAATTATCGTAAAGTAGTACAAAACGCAGAGCAGCACCATAACTATAGACTCTGCCAGGGTTATCTCTCCACCCCAAGCGACAATCATGAGTACTACCGTATGAAATCCGTAGATGACGCAATCTCTGCATACAGGCCACCAGTCTAATTGAAGTGGCTGAAATAGAATGGTGGATAATTATGTTGTGCAGTAAAAATTATACAAACTTCAATTGAATTACCTTCTGAATAGCTAATGCGGAGACTGCTGCCACTCCCAGCGTGTTGAACATTAGAGATCCTATAATATTACCGACACCCATGTCGGAATTTGTGATCAGTGTACTGATTGAATTCGTAAAGAATTCAGGCATGGCTGTAGCGGTCGACATGAACGTGGCGGCCGCGACATCCTTCGGGATACTCAAATCCTCGCAAATACATTCTACTGCTGGCAAAAAGTAATAATTGCATACAACTGCCAGGAATGTAAAACAGTAAACTGCTGCTAGAAGATGAAGCAAGAATGCACCTTTCGAACGCTGCTCTTCTGCAAAATAAAATATGTGCAGTTTCAAGTTACTAAAACAGGATGTTATAATGGGAACTAGAGGCTACCCTAAAACCATACTGAATTTCCGGTGTAATGGAAAATATAGAAAAAAAACAGCGTGTGCAGCACCGTGCACATGATAGAAGGGAAACTTCTTGAAAAATAAAGAAAAAGAATAAGAGAGATTTAATGTGAGAGACAAAGAGATAAAGCATTTCAAAATAAATACCATAATACAAAATTTGCATTTTCTGAGTTTTTCAATGTGTTTTAGGAGGGGATAGGGGGTAGAGAGGAGGGCGGGGGATAGAGAAAGTAGATGAGGGGGAAAAATATGTAGGGTGAGGGGTAGAATGATAAAGGTACACAGAGGGGTGGTATACAGCGGGAGGGTGAAGGGTTGAAGTAAGGAGAAAGGGGTGTAAGAAGAAAAGTAAGGGGTGAGAGAGGGGTGAGGGAAATCTGTTGTTTAAAAAGGGATAGGTGAAGAGGGGGAAGAGATAAAAGTCGTATTCCAAATAAACTTTCTGAGTTTTTCATTGTTTTGTAGGAGGGGGTAGGGTGGGGGATAGACAAAGTAGATCAGAAGGGAACAATATGTAGGGTGAAAGGTAGAATGATAAGGGTACACAGAGGGGGTATACAGTGGGAGGGTGAAGGGTTGAAGTTAGGAAAAAGGGGTGTAAGAAGACAAGTAAGGAGTGAGAGAAAGGTGAGGGAAATCAGTTGTTTAAAAAGGGATAGGTGAAGAGGGGGAAGAGATAGGAGTAGTATTTCAAATTCAATGAGTGTAGTCAGAAGGGAGTACCACTCTCTCGCAGTGCAGCTTTTTCGTCTCATCGTTTCATCGAGTTTCGTTTCATCGTTTTGTCTCTACATAATATCTTTCTTCTCTATCGTGTAACGAAATGTGCTTAAACGTGACGCGTCCTTGAAATTTCACTCGCCGCTTAAGAAGTTTCACTTCAAAAAATTCTAAAAATTCATTTGGACATAATTTTCTTAATATCTAAGGTTTCATACCTGTAAATAGATCATCAGGAAAATGCTCCAGTGAAGATTCATTTGAACAAACAGTTTCCGGAACATTCTGTCGTCCTATGAACTTCTTAATCACGTCATAAGATTTTTCAAAAGTTACATCTTCATTCGGAGCTGAAAAAACGCGATTTGATTGATGTTATTTTTTTAACGATTGAATTTTTTCATGTTAGAACTGTAAGACATAAAATGTGACCGACTCTGCAGCGAGAAGTAAGTCTACGAGTAGAAGCTGCGTGATAAACACATACATATGTAGATTTGGAATCGAGTTTTAGTTCGTTCAACTAGGTACAACCCAATGTAAAGATAGCTAAGGTCTATTCAATAGGGACACGATAATTTTGTACTTGAATAAATCACAAAATAATTGACAACATTTTCAGACAGTGCTTGTTCGTGAACTTCACCATGAGAAAAATGTAACTGACGTTTTAAAATTCATTGAACAGCAAACAAATTTAAGGTGCATTTGTATTAGTGAATATATTGTGATATATTCGAATTTATAGAACTGAAGAATACTTACTAATATTAGAGGTATTCGAGTATTTCCGGATGTACATTTTTCAAGCCCCCCTACTCCAAACACTTATACTACCTTGAACAAATTTATTATCGAATGCTCAATTAGCGTATTTCTATATTATATACAAACCTTCGAATTTTTTTCGAATTTTTTGAATAACCCTTCATTATTTTCCTTATTCCCAACGTTCAAACCCCACTACTTTCTTCAACAAATCTTTTTGGATACAAAATATTGTAACGTATGTATGTATCTACAAAGATCCTAAAGATTCCAGAATATGTTGAGAATTATGAAAAAGCATGCAGCTTTGAAGTACAAAAACTCCCTAAAACACGTGCTCAAGGGTATTCAGAAGGGCTTACGCTACGACTTTCAAATTTTTTAAGTATTGTTTTTCCAATAGTTGAAGCTAAGTGTATGATTACAAAGAATATCCTATTTGTCGTTCGTGTAGCTGCCAAAAAATATCCTCTCAAAATGTCTTCACTTAATTTACGGAAATCACTTTAACTCGTAATCGTTCAGAACGACTTCGAAATTTCAGAAATCGTTTTTACTAGTTGGTGAATTCCTTTAACTTCTTCTTCTGTAGCTTCCAATTAAAAAAAATTTAAGACACGTGTTCAACTATGTATATTATCCTATAACTTTGGAACGCTTAAAGAGTTTGAAACTTTGTATACTTTAATTTTTGTATAGTTCCAAGGAAAAGGAGAAATCAGAAATCGGATGAGTCCTTCCTGCACCTCCCATGTGAAAGACCTTGAAAAAGAAAAAAAAATTGTTTGGTGACTCACTCAGTTCAAAATGTGAAATTAAAGACTGACAATCTTGTCGTAACTGCAGTATGATTTAAATCGACAAATACTTTATAATGCAAAAGTAAGATAATAAAGTACTACGCATTGATATTTTCAACTGAATTGAAGCCCAGTAGACCAGTTCTCAGTAGCAAATGTAACAAAGGTGTACGGAGTATTTGAAGCGATAGTACAAATATCACAGTGCAAAAACAGTGGCCGAGGACAAACTTTAAAACTATTAAAAGATTAGATTAACAAGCGCAAATCATATCCAACGGTTTGAGTGTATTTCCCAATCTAACTTTTTATTAAATCGAAGCGTTGTTTATTAAAAAAAAATTAAGATAACACAAAAAAGTTCACAGATATAAAACCGAAAATTAAGCATTTTTGTATCATTGTAACTTTTGCAGGAAAACAGGATTTTATTATTTAAAATTGTAATCCACCCCATTATCGCGTACAGCTCTCCTGTTTGGGATCATTGTGCTAAACTGCATTTAAAAAAACTTCAAGTCTCACAAATAAGTGCCTTAAAATGGTAATGATGAAGCCATTTTTCTTCTCCACTAGAAGTCTGTATGCAGAAGCAAAAGCGCAAACTGTCCACGAATTAGTTGCAACCAGACATTTATCCTTCCTTACAAGGCTGGAACTAGTTGACAATCCACTATTGTTAGCACTCCTATAATATCCTTCTACTGGGCATGTTTTGGAGTCAAATATTATTATTAAGTTTTAATTTACTATTTTACTATTTTCTTTTAATTTTTCTTTAATTTAAGCTAGTTAGTATAGTAAGTTAGGTTTTTTGTCCCTTAAATTTATGTAACTAAAATTGTCATAAAAGTTTTCCTTTGCTGTGCTAACTAGGTTTAATTTAGCTGTTAAGATATTGAATTATCCGTTTTCTAAGTCATAAATTATAAGATGTAAGACATAAGTGGATAAACTAATAAATATTGATTGATTAATTGTACTCGTATATTTGGAATGGCTCACATCTGCTAGATAGTCAATATTAGGGTCACTAGATACACACAACCCCTACCTAAAGTTTGGAAGATACGTCTAATTCGGTGGTTTCGTACTAGAAACTGTAATTTAACCTCACAAAAATCGCATGTTTATATACTAGTTCGGCTGTATTTGTCTTACTGAGCATATTGCTTGAATTTCGTTTTTGAAATGTGTTAGTGCGAATATGTGCTAGAGCACTTGCCTTCGGTGCATCTGGTATCAGGTTCGAATCTGCTTGGCGACAAGTAATTTTCGAGAATGGGATTGGGCCCGATTTTGGGCTTTTGCGCCATTGATTATTATTATTATTAAGTATGTGAAGTGTCGGAAAGAAAACTATCAGTTCCCTTCCACAATTCTGGTACTTTTACTTTATTATTTTAATAATAATGCATTGTTATCGATTTAAAAAAAAAAAATTGCTACCCTGAAAATTTTTTTTACACGTTTTATGACTAATAAACATCAAAAAAGCAATAAACATTCTTAGTCCGTCAGTGCGCCGTACGCCGTACGCCGCACAGTGGGTTGTTTGCCCGATCTAGCTGGCCAAAATTCGGTTTTTCAAACATGCAAATGTTAACCAGCATTTTATGTCCTAATTGTCTTAACCAATTAGGGAGTTTCAATAAGAATTTTTTTTTACCTGTATTTACTATAAAAGCCGTGGGCTCAGTTCAAAGTAGCTATTTGTAAAAGATCATTTGTAACGGAAAAATCTATCTTAAAAACTAACTGTGATCACATAACTTTTTCGGAAAATTAAGACATTTTGAAAAATGGATATTGAAGTAGCAGGTATGTATAGGGTTATCCAATAAGAGGTGTTATTTTGAATATTTCGGTAGATGTCACTTTTGAAGCTGTAATTTTTTGACATTTGACAAGTAGAAACTACGCCATTAATAAAAATGGAACGATACACGCTTCAACAACGCATTGAAATTATTAAAATTCACTATAAAAAAAAATTCTATAAAAAAATTCACTATAAATTGAAAAATCATCTTGACTGATGAGGCCCATTTCCACCTCGGTGGCTACGTCAACAAGCAAAACTGTCGCATCTGGGGCTCGGAAGACCCAAGAGTTATTGTTGAAAAGCCTCTCCATCCCCAACGTGTGACTGTTTGGTGCGGTTTATGGTCCGGCGGGGTCATTGGACCTTACTTTTTCGTAAATGAGGCTGGAGCAACAGTTACGGGGAATGGATTGCGCTATCGAGAGATGATTAATGATTTTTTATGGCCGGACGGCCCTACGTGCCACACAAGCACCGAAACCATTGATCTTTTACGGGAAAAGTTCCCGGACCGCGTTATCTCTCGAAGAGGTGATCACAATTGGCCACAAGATCTTGGATTTAACACCTTGCGACTTCTTCCTTTGGGGCTACGTGAAAGATAAGGTCTACGCCAACAGCCCAGCGTCGATTCAAGACCTCAAAGATGGAATTCGTGAAACTATCGAGGAAATAGGGCAGCCACTTTGCGATTTGGTTATGAAAAATTTCATGTCCTGTAAGCGTGGTCGTGGTGGCCATTTGGCTGATGTTGTTTTCCATTATTAACGGCATACCTTCCTCTTTACCATGAAATAAACATCCGATCATTTATCTCAAAAAATGCCATTTTTCTTTGAATATCAAAATAACACTTCTTATTGTATAACCCTTTATTTTAGTACAAACACACCATTAATTTTTTTCGTTTCCCTGTCAATATCAAACGTATGTCAATATATACATTTTTCTTCTTTAAATACAAAATTGTTATGTCCCTATTGAATAACCAAGATGAATGGATAATATAAATAATTTTGGCCAGCTAGATCGTGCAAACGCCCCACTGTGCGCCGTACGCAAAACGTTTGAAAGCTTATAGCTCTCAAACTCTTTGAGAATTGAAATTATTTTTTTTTTAATAGACATGGTAGACCCCTTGAAGTGAAATTTTGATTGGTGATGGTGAGAGGGGGAAAGTAGGGAGAAAGTGAAGGAAGCGTTTTAGACGAAAAATTTTGGTTGCTAGATCTCAGCAACTGCATATGTTAATGTGCAATCTGGCTGGTACTGCCGACCGTCGCGGTGTGCAAGTGGTGGGGGGGGGGGGGGAAATATTGCGTCCGAAACGCAAAAAAGTCGAGATCGACACATTCTAAAATCCATATCTCCTAAACCGTTGATAGCAAGCAATTAAAACTTAACATATATCTGTAGTTATACTAGGAGAAATAAAATTTTTGAGTGGGGGTAGTGGCGTATGGGGGTTGGGGGTTAAAAACTTTACATTACGATATCTCACAAACCAATTGCACCAGAAAAACCAAAATTCGGTTTGAGTATAAAGCTTGACAAATAAAGATTGCTCTAAGTTAAATTTTTGAAGGGGGTAGAGGAGCATAGAAGTGTATGGGATAAGAACTTTTAAAAAATAACAAGGTTCATATCTCAATAACAGTGTAAGATAGATGCTTCCAATTTTTACCAGAAGTGGGCCCAATAGAACCCTAGTAGGGAAAAAAATTTGGAGGTGCGGGTGTAGAGGGTGAGGGTGGTGTTCATATCTTAACATCCTTTAATGATATAAAGCTGAAACTTGGTATTTAGATAGAGCTATAGTGGCATAGTGGACAAATTTAATTTTTTTAGGGGTAGCATGGTACGGGGTGGGTAGTGTTTTTCATAACTTTAGAACGGCTTATGCTAGAAAGTTGAAACTCGGTAATTGTTTGTAAATCAACTAGAAAAGTAATTCTGATAAGAAAAAATCGAATATCCATTGGCGTTACGAAAGGGGGGGGGGGGGGAATTATTAGTAAAAATAATATGAACATATATTCACAATTTTCGTCATATTTACTAGGTCTTTCCATATATTGAATTCTTTTCTTTAACAGATTTTACATATGAATACCCAGAAAGTGTTTTCAAGATTTTTTCAAATTCGACCACTAAGAAGGTGTAAAATGGTTGTATACTTTTTCATAAATTCCACCATATCTCTCAGGTCTGATCAGATATCGAATATCTTTTTACATCCACGGGCTTGTTTAAAAAACACATATTTTTAATTTTTCAACCGCTAGACAGCATCCCGGAATATGACCCAATTATTTAATTCATATGTTACACCCTATTCTAACCGCTTCCCGAAATTTTTGTTAGGTTTCCAGTCACATAGTAACATACACCACATTCCCGAACTTCTGCCGGAAAAATAATAAAGTAGCACCCAGACTGATGGCAGATTTTTCATTTCTTGTATGGAAATTTAAAATATTGCACCGAAACGTCAATCATTTTGAATGGTTCTAAAAATAAATCCCGTAGCATGATGCTGGGTTCCCATATGCGACAATTTTCTGCGACAGAAACTTGTCACACTCTTCAGTCTAGAGTTTTCATTTGTGACATTACTTGTGTCACACCTTGGCGTAAATTGGTTGTCAAAAAATGTGAAATGGCTGGAAAAATAACCAAACAGGAAAAAAATACTAAAAAAAATTGTTAAAATTGCTTCTATCAGTAAAAATAAGAGAAAATTCGAAGCGACAGTGCTGGGTACCCAAGGAACACAAAATAGTCGCTATTACCACATTTATCAGTTGGCGTGACCTGAAGTTATGACTTCTGACTGTCAAAATTACCCAATATGTGGGACTCACGACGTGCGGACGACTCTTTAGTGACCTCGTGGGGAAAAATTTGGAAGTTATCACGACCTCATATCTGGTTGCATACTCGTTTTTATAACCCATAAACGACGTCCTGGCGACGATGCACATAAGTGATTGCTACCACTGATTGCGACTTTCAGTACGTCTTTTTGTCATTGGTGTAGTGTGTTTGAAATTTTCGTTACTTTTGTATTAGAATTTTTTAATATGCGTGTATACATATTCAATATTATTATAATTGTATGGATTCACATTTGCTTTAATAGTTGAGAATTTCAAGTTGCGAAAATGATGGAACGACAAATATAGCAAACGAAATATATAATACGAAATTAAAAAATCATCTTTGTTTCATGCGATTGGTCAATTTTTCAAACAAATTGATCTTTATCGTGAACATAATACTTTTACCTCTCAAAAAAATGAGCGCCTTAAAAAAATGAACCCGAAAAAAAATTGTTTTCTTTTTTTATATATGAAATTATATTAAATTAAAAGATTTAAAACAAAGTATTCTTCTAATAGTATAAGGTAAAACTGTTTCATATATTCTCTACTTGTAATGATATATTCAATCATTAAACAATGTTTTTTTTCTTAAGTTTAATATTACAAAAACAAATATTTAATATTAAATATGGTGTCTCTACACCGTACGACCTTACGGTAGTTGCTACTAATATGCAACTTATAACCGTCGGCTGAGTAAAATTAACTTGACATTAACTGATATGCGTGTAATACACGACTTATGACTTCTAACTCCCATATTAGTCGTATATCAGTAATAAAGACATTTACTTAAACCGTTGTAAGTCTAACTCTATTACCGAGTGTAAATGTATAGGTGGTTTGTTTACATTTTGTTTCTCATTGTTATCTCATGGCCGCGTCGATTAAGTCACTTTTCTTTAAAAAAGCAAATTTAATGGAAATTCTGTTTCGGATCGTGTCGAGTGTCTTGTGAAAAGTGAACACCAACTTATCGACATTGTTTTATTCATATTGAATCATGTTTTGCGTGGTAAAAACCGTGGAGGATGAGAAAATTTTTATAAATGCAGTTCCTGAGAATTGGGTGAAAAATGGCCATCACAGTGCAACAAATTCGCGATCGAAAAGTTACGAAGAGATCGCAACTGTTCACCGGGCGTTAATTGGAGTACAATTCCCTGTACAATTCTTCTATGTATGTTCTCAAAAGTCCGACATGTTTGACACTTCAAGCATAGTTATTGCGACTATAAAGTATTAAACTGAGTTTTTACGACTTTATTGCAACTTTAAATACCGTCAATGACTTTAAAGTCATATATCCCAGTAATCATGTAGTCACTGTTACTCGATATAGGCCGAGAAAGTTAGGAGTCGCTAATACGTCGTATATTGGTCAGTATAAGTAACATTCAAAATAAGGTCGGTAAAGAGTTGTAAAACAAGTTTTTAAAATTTCAAAAAGTTGCTTGTTATAACTAAATACCAACTAATCGCTATTACGTCGATACTCCGCATTTACTACTGCTCGAAGTATGTTGACTTCATAGTTGTAGAACGGACGTCGTCATGACTACGTCAATACTTTACTGAGACTTTGTGCTTCTTGGGTATCGAAGATATTTCGCACTAATGACAGAAGGTTAAAGACATTGAACTGACATTTTCGAGAAACCTTTGCCCTGAAAATTTTGGCACAAGAAAAGTCGGAGTTTCTCCAACTAGCGACATGCGACAAAATTTGTCACAGATTTGTAATCTTATTGGATAACCGATCTGTCACACATCTTGTCACAGAAAATTGTCGCATATGGAAACCCAGCATGAAACAAATTAGAGGCTGGCTTAGAGGCTATTTCGAAGTGAGTAAGTGCTAATACAGTAAAGTCCATAATCCAATCAAAGTGCCAAAGAAATATTTGTAAACCTTGACACGGTAGCAAGGGAAGTTGGACTACGTGTTAACGAAAACAAAACCAAAATCATGACACAAACTAGGAAAAACACGCAAATCAGACAAAACATTACAGTAGGAGACTTCAACCTAGAAAAGGTAGGCAACTTAAGGGTTTTCCAATAAGGACTTGACAATTTTTTTTCAAAATAATATAATATAATTTGCAGACGTTGTTCCTTCGTGTACTTTACCATGATAAAAATGTTAAGTTTACTGAATAAATTGACAGTGACAGTTTGATGATTAGTGAAAGGGTGCGTTCACAAATTGAATTCAAAGTTGTGAAGTCCCTATTGGAAATATAAGTATTTGACTGTACTGGACTTCAAAAAATTCAGCTCAGAAAACTTTTTGTAGTTTCTAACATTATGTACGATCCTATAATTTTATTGTACGGAAATTACTTATTTTCTTTTTTTTGATAATAGTTTTATGGCGAAAATATTCACAATAGCTGTGTTTTTTATTCCCGGTTAACCATTAAGCTCGACAAAATTGCACGGCAAAACAACAACAATGCGGCTTCGGTAACCGCACTGTTGTCATATCCTCAGGGATAGCGGTTAGTCCACAGTCGGGGACTTCGTGTTGGAGTTTCACTCCACTAACACCGGAAAGAATAACTAACTCCAAATCATAATAGCTTCTTTGGTAGCTTACCACGAAAAATCTAATAACAAAAATATTCTTGTTCACATTACTGGGAAAACCACTTTATCGAAGGTTCACATTACCGAGATCATACTGTTTCATTTTACTTAAATGCTCCGGTAATAGGCCTACAACAAAATCTATTTGATTCCTTGGAAGAAATGAAATTATTTTTTCCGAAACTTTACAACATGGCAAGGAAATATTTCCCTTTGTGTGTGTGATATGTTTGGTGTGGGGAAGACACGCTGAAAAGTAGCGAATCTTGAGCATTCATATACGCGAATCCCCAGCCTCTACCCGAATTTTATTCGTGTTAATTCTCCAATATTTGGAGCTAAATGTATTATTATGATGAAAACCCTATTAGTCCTTCGAAGGGCTGCCATACAAATATCCTGTTAAAATATCTCCATTCAATTCACGAAACTCACTATAACTTAAGTAATCGTTTAGCTTTGAATTCAGAATTTTGTATAAATTAGTTTTGAGTGAAAACAAAGTTCGAGTTTACTAGTCAGCGAGATCCTTTTACTCCTTCTGGTACCTTGCATACAAAAAATCCTAAGACACGTGTTCAACAATACTTTCCGATGACTTTTGAACGCTACAAAGTAGCTACAAATTTGAAATTTTGTACACAATAATTTTTGAATGGTTCCAAGGAATGGGATGAATATGTAAGTAATCGGGTGTGTCCTTGTCTCCCATATGAAAGTCCTTCAAAAAGGATATTTTTTTCCAGTTCAAGATATGAAATTAAACACTAAATATTGTCTTTTAGTTTTGAGTAGCAATCTAATGGGACTCCTTAATGAAGGACTTACAACATGATCACACTTCATCCCCAACTATATAATATAAATCAGAGTTCTGTATCATCTAGAGTATTAGGTGTGTTTTAATGCTCTCCAGAATAGAGCACCTAATCGGCAGGCAAAAAAAAAAACGATCCAGTTAAGGTTTGGCAGCCCTGCGCTGTCAAGTTTGAAATTAAGTGACATTTCCGTTTCGGTGTATTACATTCAATTTGAAAAACATTTTTGAAAGTACGACGAGATCTGTTAAAAATAGTCAAAATGTTACATTTGGTTTAAGTTCCTTCTCATGTAAAGTTGCATTTCTGTTGTGTAAACAAAAATGCTGCCAACCATTAAAATCGAATCGAGTAAAGCGAATTAAAGCGAATTCATCCTAGGCTCACACCATTAATTCTCTCCGGAGTAGGATATATAACCTAGTAAAATTAGTGGGTTAACTATCCTGGATGTGGTTGTTGTTTCAAGTATACTTATGATGTACTATCCTACTCTGGAGAGCATTAAAACACGCCTATTATACTACAGTATAATCTCGATAATGTGAACCTAATTGAAACCGACTGATTGCACATTTTGAGGTGTTCACTTTATTGGAGACGAAAAATACATGCTGTAGATGACTTTATAAATGTACCTATGTATTTTATTAAAAAAAATGAAATTTACACCAAAATCCATTTATATTTTTCGAAAACCGAAGCTATTTTTAATAATTCTGAAAATGATGAAGAAAAATACTATTCTATTCTTGAGAGTTAGGTTTGAAAAAATTTGTTATTTTGGATTGTCGGATAGTGTTGAATGGTTTTCCGACGACTGTAGTCCTAATTTGTACATTTGCTGCTACCAAATAAACAGAGTGTTACTTTATAGATAGCCATGTTCACATTAGAGTCACTGTATAAGAACTAACACAAACATCCACTATCTTAAGTACGGACAATGACCGCTTTTGGTACCTTTTTATTACTCTTGAACCCTGCGAACTCCAAAGTTCGCAGGTTTCTTAAATGGCATAGTTTTAGTGTGTATACGTGTAGCAGATGGATTTTGATTACCGTTTCACGGAATCGAGTTACATATGTCTCATGAAATGTCAACTAAATACAGCGTTTATCCACTTTAGTGGAGATAAAAATGAAAAATCAGACAACTGCAAAAAAATTTCAAATATACTGGTTTCAAATGAAACACACATTGTCCGTACTCAAGATAATGGATGTTTGTGTTAGTTCTTATACAGTGACTCTAGTTCACATTAGGTTTGTTTCTTTTGCCCGGTGTAAGTTACACTTTAGTGTACCTTGCACCTTAATTGCACGTCAAAATACACTCAAAGTGTAGAGTGCAGGTCGCGCAAAAAGAACGGGTTAGTGTATGAAAGTGACAGCTAAAATTCAGAACTTTTTTATTTGCTTTATTTTTTCACTCTTATCAATGAAAATTTATTGCCATTCAATATTCTTGCATGTTTTCAGTCAAAACAGCGATTTCTTAAATTCAAAAAGTCAATGTTATCTGCATACAGCTTTCAAATTTGACAGATTGCAAAGAAGAAGAACTTACACCAGCTCCCAACCGAGTGCAGCAAAGTGTACACTTTTGCACTACACTCGGCAAAAAGAACAGCCACCGGTGACGTTACACCGGCAAAAAGAACGGAAAAGGTGGAAAAGGTGTAGATAGTGCAGGCAAATAGAACAAACCTATTATAGAGGCGTTAAAATTACCACTGTGCACATTACAAGAGACATTTAAAAAAAATATTGTATGTTCACATTACTGGAAAAACCACATTATCTTAGGTTCACATTATCGAGATTATACTGTATTGGCTTGCAGCCGATCGTGACTGCAGTATGTTTTTTTGATCTATTCAGACTAGTCTGGTCCGCTTGTAAACGCGACTATAGTCCATTGTCTGCGGACTATAGTACTGTCACCATACTGTACTGTGGAACCGAGTAGAGATTGAGCGTCAAATAAATTTTAGAACTTATGTACTTGAACTAAAATGATGTTCTACGTTTCACTGTAAATCCGGTCCTAAGTTACTTATAGGTACCATGGCGGCAGTTATCGAAGGTTCCGATTATCTAAATTTGAGCATTATAATACTGTACTGTAATAAAATGTACATATTATGTATGTCTAATCTAAAGCACGTGGGGATCTATAATACGTTATTTACATATTAAATAATTGTTATGTCTCGGCACAAATTACTTGATCATTCGCTAGACTGATAAATTACAGAATGAAATGTTCATGACATTTTTGTAATGTTTACATAATCGAGTACTTCAGATATCAATGAAATACTGTTTATATAACAGATACGAGTATGTATATTAGTTGCAATAAAGTTATGATATCAATGCTACGAGTTTACTGAAGAGTTTACTGAAGTAGTAAGCTATAGAAGTTGTAAAAGGACAAAACTTATGAACTTTTTTTGTATGTATAGTATAGTGTGTTACCGTGTAGGTTATATCCATATGAAAGCTCTGCAACTGAACTGAATACGATCACTAGGCCAATAATAATTGAATTCACTTTAGTAGTTCTAGTCATGACTTTTGAGTAGATACTTCACAATCTCCGACACAGTTCTATGACAGACTACTTCAAAACCACATCACTTTTTACACTTTTCAATATGGTTGGAGTTGACTTTTTCCCTTAGACTTTGAAATAGCGACTCATCTCTAACTGATTACAAAAGGCTTTGAGACACTCTGCAGAGATAATACCAATCAATCCAAAATCAAATCAAGACTGAAAAAATAAAATCATAGCCACTGCCTATTTTACGGTATCCTTATCATATAATTGTTCTATTTATATCGTAAATCGAATTAACTGATATGTGTGACTACCACTTTTTGTAAAAAAATCTTTAAGCACACCTGTAACCTATTATGTATATTATAAACAAAATTGTCGTCATGGTAGGATAGAAGCCAGTCGTGAGATATTCCAGCTGAAATACCGACATTTTAGTTAGCGATAATAAAATAGAGGTGTCCCTCTAAAAGGGACTTCAAGGAACACTCAGTCGTTTGCCATAGAGATCTCCTCGGGACAAATTCATTTTAATCCAACCCTATCAGAGGCATTATTCCCGTTTCCATCATTAATATGTTGTTAATGTAGATCAAGAGTGAAAATCCCTTACTCTGGAATCCAAAAAAGGAGAGGTAGTTTATATCTTAATATTATGAATATTTATTTATTAAACTATTTACCAGTAGATTATTTGAAGTTATATTTTTTTAGGCTTTCACAGTAATTAGCTTCTAAACAAAAATGAAGTTACACCGAATGTTGTCAATTTTATACATATATTCAGGTAGCTAGTACCTATAAGTACTAGTACTTATGTTTCGCCGCTAGAAAAAGTTAATTCAGTGACATAAAATTCGCGATTGTAGCTTTCACCGCTCAACTCACCTACCACCCCCGGTCGAATATATTTGAAAAGTATAATACAGGTACGCATGAAAATAATCTTCCAAGGGTAAAACTTGGGAGTGAAAAGATTGTATGGGTTCCAAAATTCAGTGCCTAGTGCCCGAAATACTGCCTTTTACAACTATGTATGTGTGAGAGATTTGACTAAGAGGAGGAACCGCAGGTGGTTTCCCATAGCGAACTCTATTGACTGTATCGATATTTCTCTGACTTATCTGAGACTCAGATAAACTCAATGAGCTAGTGAATTAAGCCCATTCCACAATCTATACCTCATCATTTGGTTCACCATCCGATTGTTTCGTTTAAATCCAAATTACTGCAGTTGATAACATAAGAAATGCCTCAAGCTTTGTGCCAAATTTGACAGCTTTCTGATAGTTTTAATTTTTTTTAAATATGCTTTATTTACGCCAATATCTTTAATCTAACAGTTTTTTTCTTAATTTCTAAAGCTAAAATTAATTAATATCTATTCTGCTATTTGTTCTTAATGGCCTCAAGTGGGCACTCTAAGTTATAAATTATATCGGGGAATATTTTGTGGAGATCAAAGTATCTTTATTTAAATAACAATTTTAATGTATACTTATTACTAAAATACCCACGAGATCCGTACGGAGTCCAACCAACTATGTTGGATGTTTGCGCGGAAATCGTGAGTATTTGCACTAATTAGGAAAAAAATCTGGCGAGAAAAAACCCAATCTTACATATTTATCCTACTTACCCTACTTACTGCCATATACAATTACATACTTACATACTAACTTAAAACTAGGTTTTGAGCCGAGGTCTCCGCGCGCCGCCGAGGCCAGCAGCATCATGCTCCACTATTCGGGAATAGCAAAACAGAAGCCACCGTTCCCGCCTGCGGACAGCCCAGCCCAGTATACATATTTTGCATTTGGTAATGCTTTGATATGGATTTATATAGGAGGGATAGAGTCGCTTTATTCGTCATACACAATAATTGCTTAATTATAAGATTTTTCGTATGTACATTTTTAACTTAAGGGGCTATACGCAGTCACAACATTCTAATAAAAAAAAATTTTTTTTTCTCCATTTTCGTAATTTACATTTATTTAAGTATATTTACAGAAACTTTCATGTTAATCCGACAACTATTCTCGAAGTTGCACTCACATTTGTAAAGACGTCTAGGATTGTTTGAAAGAGTTTTTGAAACTTTTAACGGAAACAAAGTCGGTGATCCAAATTTCACGGAAACGGCAAAACGGATCGGTCTCAAATTCTTACACAATCTTTATAATTTTTTATAGATTAATCGAAGGTTTTTTCTCTCTGATAAATATTTTCCATTTTATAAGTAATTTAAGCCCAAAATTTTCCTCGAAAATCGAAATTTTTGTTTTAAAAGCCGCAATTTTGTTAAACATTTATATTTTGCGTAGTCCTTTGATTAATTTATAGATAATTCATTATACTATTGAAATCTTTTTGGTTTTTTTTTTGGATGCTCCTATCTAGAGATATCGAGATCACCGCAGAACACTTCTTTTTAAAGGAGTTCTCGATAATCAGCTATAACCGTTTTGAACATTATAATTTTTTTTTAAAAAAAATACCAAAATAAAGTTAAAAGTTATCATTATATATACAAGTTTTTACGTTAATAAATTGAAATGGCTTTACAGGAAAAAAACTTGAAAAACATTTTTTTTTCAGCCTTGTGACTGCGTATAACCCCTTAATAGTATTCTTATGTATTCTAATAGTATTCTTATTCTAATAGTATTCTTATGACTAGGCCGAGCCGTTTGTCACTTAGACCGATAGCTGAAGGGAAGTTCCTGTAGCGAATGACTGGGTCCAGCATGTCTTATCCTACGGAAGCTGCTAACAAGGTTAGTACTTAATCTAGTTTCGTTTCTTTTTTTGGTTTTAGCTGAACTTATTCTATCGGAAGAATTAAAAACTTAGGCCGCTATTCACAGTCGTCATAAAGTTGGCTTTAAGTTAAAGCTGACTTTAGTGTCGTTCGTTTCTTTTTTTTGGTTTTAGCTGAACTTATTCTTTTGGAAGAATTAAAAACTTAGGCCGCTATTCACAGTCGTCATAAAGTTGGCTTTAAGTTAAAGTTGACTTTAGTGTCATATTAATAATACGACACTAAAGTCAGCTTTAACTTAAAGCCAACTTTATGACGACTGTGAATAGCGGCCTTACTGTATATATGTATGCTTGTTGATTAAGCCACAAGTATTTCGTAGCCTCACGCTCACTTCTGTGATCGTCAATGTAGTTCGCCGTGGAGTATCGCCATAAGGGCAGAGGGTCGCTAGTTTTGAGATTTGGGTCGTATCCTATTTTCTTATCTGTTGCGCGCCTATACGCATGGTATATAATTGGCACGCAGTCAGAGTCTATATCCCTTTTCATCTAAGTAGATATACGAAAGCTTCGAGTGGCATAGCTGTGAGAACTCCAGCACACCATAACCGAAAGTTGTTCACACGTCTATGTACTATAGACCAGGCCCTCCAGGTTGGGGGTTGCGCGCGTTGGGCTAATAACCCATCCCGGCAAAATAAACCTATTGTTCTGAAAGCAGGGCTACAGCCTCGGAAAAGATTGGATAAACGACAACGACTCTGGCAACGCATTAAGGACTATTACGCAGATTGCAAATCGCTTCTTAGATGCACAAATTGTAGGACGCGGGCGCTGAACCGAGATGACTTCAGACAATGTATCCTGCAGACTTTGGCCCGATTTGGGCTGTCGCGCCATTGATGATGATGATGAAATCATAAGAGACGATGTTAAATGCAATCGAATCGAATACATAGTTAATAATGATAACTCATGCTTAATTCCAATATCAAATCAGAATTAAGCTTTTAATATGAAATTATCATAGAATTAAGTAAAATAAGGAAAATCAACAAAAACATAGACAATTAAAAAAATTAAAAAAATATAACGCAGTGACGATCGGTTCCAAGCCAATCGTATGATACTCAAGATGAAATACTGAACTCCAATTTATATTTTCAAAAGAATGAAGAATGCACAAACAATTATTACATGACCCTTTACTTACAGGTAGAAACTACTGTATAGTGGCTACTCGATTTCTTGATTTGTACATATAGTGAATTCCATAAATTAATTTAGGACATTTCACAGAATTTTTGTATGACAACTACTTACGGGGTATTTTTCACGTATTACAGCAGTATATAGCCACAAGACCATCCTTGGTTTGAGCCCCCACTTCTTGCCGAATGTTCTTTTGGAGGCGTAGAAAGCCAGACGGGCTTTCTCCACTCGGTTTTATATGTTGAGTTTCCAGCTCAGCTTTGAATCAAGGATGGCACCAAGATACTTTGCGCTGGTGGAGAGCTGGAGCGGTTGGCCGTTGAGGCGGGGAAGATTAAAGACTGGTATCTTGGTTTTCCTGGTGAATAGCACCAACTCAGTTTTATCCGGGTTTACACCTAGGCCACACCCGGTAGCCCAGGCGCTTACCTCACCCAGAGCTCCGTCCATGATCTCACTGATTACAGAAGGAAATGGTCCTGAGACCAATATCATCAGATCGTCCGCATATGCGATCACTTTAATCCCCTCCCTGTCTAGTCTTACTAGGATCTTATTCATGACTAGTAGCCAGAGTAGAGGCGAGATAACACCAGCCTGTGGTGTTCCCCTACGCACATGCTTAGTCAGATTGCTCTTTCCTAGGTTTGAGTGGATAATTCTGGTCCGTAGCATGGATATTATCCACTTGCTGAAGCTTCCGGTAGCACCCAGTTCAGTGAGAGATTCTTGGATAGCTTCGGTATGGACGTTGTTGAAAGCACCTTCTATATCTGGAAAGGCTGCCAGAGTGTATTGTTTGTAGTTTATCGAATGCTCAATCGTGCGCACCACTTCGTGGAGAGCCGTCTCCGTGGATCTCCCCCTGAGGTAGGCAAGCTGAGATTCTGATAGCGGTTAACTTTCCAGGGTCTGCCTCACATGTATATCTATAATGCGCTCCAGTGTTTTCAGCACGAATAATGTTAGGCTGATGGGTCTAAAGTCCTTCGCGAGTTCGTGACCTCTCTCTCCGAAGGTCTTGTAGTTTTTGCAGCATAATTGGAAGTATGCCGTCCATGCCAGGGGATTTGTATGGAGAGAAACTGGTAATAGACCAGGAAATTCTTTCTGCATTGATAAAGGAATTGATGTGTTTTTCTGGTATACACTGTACACTCTGAATTCTTGTCATCTCCATCTCGCTGTTTTAACATCCAGAAAAGTGAGTGTTCATCAAGAGTTCCAGAGTCTCGGCGGAGGAATCAGTTCAGGTCCCGTCCGACTTTTTCACAAACGACGGATTCGTGTGTTGCTTGGATAGAATCTTACTGAGCCTTGCCGAGTCTCAAACACTCTCAATGGATTGACAGTGGTCAGCCTAAGCCTGCCTTTTGGCCTTTCTAGTGTGTTTCTTGTAGATCTTGAGACATTCCTTGTAGAGTTGCCAAGACTTTTGCCTGTAGCAGACGTTAAAAATCTCTCTAGTAATTTTTCTTAGCTTAGACAGGTCTTTACTCCACCATGGGGGGAGCGTTTTCTTACTATATTTCAAAGGACATGAGGCATTGAATGCGATCTTCATGGCACGTTCGAGTTTCCCCACCTTGTCGTCCAGATCTTCTATAGTTTTGATGTTAGTATTGGTTGTTTTGGTTAGTTTTGATTATGTAACCTGACCGAATTTCTTCCAGTCAATTCTTTTAGGATTCCTAAAAGGCTTCTGAGTCTCCGGCATGAGACTCACGCTAAAGAAGATCAACCTGTGATCATAAAAGGATTGCAAGTTGGATACTCTTCAGTTATCCACTCTATACATGTTATTTTCTGTTAGTAAAGTAATATCCAAAACTTCATCCCAACCTTGATAATTGTCCGAGCTTGGAAAAACGAAGGGTGGGGTGTCAACACTGTTATATATAAAGAAGTTAGTGTTAATAATGAAATCAAATAAGGACTCACCGCGTTCGTTGGTCTCCGAGCTGCCCCAAAGCGTATGCCGTGCATTAGCGTCGCATCCCACTAGAAGATTGCCCCTCTTGGATGAAATACTGGCGGTAAGTTGATGAAGTTCCTCGGGTGGCGCTGGTTGGTCGTGTGCCGTATAAACCGAGGAGATGTAGAGGTCACCCCCATTTGCAACCTCAAGTTTAACAACTGTTAAATCGTCAGAGCTATAGTTTGGACACATAAAGGCGTTTATCTGTTTATTAACTGAGATGCATGTCCTGGGCTTATCTTGCTTGTGATTGTTAAAAAGGTTGTAATGAGTGTTTTGGAGCCCCTTTACGGTAAAGTCGTTTACCCAAGGCTCCTGTATCAGGCCGATGTCGATGTCCTCTTCCCCAAGGAGGACCAATAAGTTATCCGAGGCGCACTTCGAGTGCCTCAGGTTAACCTGTACGACTTTCAACATTTTGGATGGTTATTTCCTTCCCGACTTCATTGCTATCCGTGGCTGTCACTTTCCCTGCGATACTCATTTCCACTAACAACTCGTTAGCTTTGTCGACAAAGTCTATGTCGTCATCTGGTCCTGAGGAGGGAAAGACTTTTACTTTGGCATGCCTGACGCCGAACCGCAGTTTAAAATCTGCTTCCTCAAGTGCCTTCAGGCACTCCTCGTTTATTAGCAGGAGGTATGTGAGGCTGTTTCGTTGCGGTTCCTCTCATGGGAATCGACGGATTCTGTAGGCGTAGACCGCAAAGGAGCTTCTCGTTGTCCATTTTCATGACCGGTATCCAGATGCGGGCTCTCGGTCTCCTAGGGATATCCTGAACTGGGATGAGCTTAAGTCTTATGCCGTCCCATGCGTCTCTAATCTTAGCGATGCATTTGCCGAGGAAAGCTTTTGAGTAGCTGTCCGCGCACCTGATAACACGATAACCCCTCACAACTTCCCCGGAGTCAAACTCAAGCACAGGTCCTCCGTGCTTTATCTGGTGGGCCAGTATTGCTTCCGAAAGCTCTCCCTCCACGTTGCGCCACGTCTCAGCAGTAAGTTTACCGGCAGATAACTTTTGGGGGTCCGGTCGGTGCCGTAATTGCCTTTTAAATAAAAGAGGTCCGACTCGGTCGGTGTTCAAATTTAGACTTAATTTATTTTCTGCTTAAAACTAGGTACATACCTTAATTCTACTTATATACTAGAGTGCATTTTTCGGGTCAGGTACATAATACGAAACGCCGTACGACCAAACGTTCTATTCCTTTCTTGTTCGTGTTATTTGGAACTGTCCACTACACATTCCCCTTCCAGCGTAGCGTTTATGATTTCAGGAAAAATTACGAAGAGTGAAAATGATAATAACCAAAAAAAAAAAAAAATGTATAAAGATTGTATGAAATTTTTAATGTTAATTTCGATTAAGTTAAATTCATGGGATTTTTTTCAAACAGCGGCACAGGTGGTGTGTCAAGTTCGTATCCCAATCCGGGCCAATACAATCCCCGATCGTTCGGTGGCGAGCCGACAATTACCGCGATCGATGTCCGCCGTCAGAAGGATGCCGAGCTTGCGCAAAACGACCTGTACTGGCGCCGACGAATGCAACAGCTCGAACTGACGCTGAGCAAGACGAACGCGATCATGAAAAAGGAATATTTGGCCGCGGTCGAAGATGTCCGGACCCGGTTCCAAAATGCGCCGCCCACTCATCAGTTGCCGCCGTGTCAGGACCTCAAGGCACAGCTGATTGCGTGCTATCGAACGAATCCGGGCGAGCCGTTACGCTGTGCGGACGAAGTGGCCACCTTTACCAATTGCGTCGGACAAAATCGAATCCGGAAATTAGATCAAAAGGCCGCGGCGGTTGAAGCGGCAACAGCAGCACCCCCGAAAGCTGCTTGATGTGCTTGTCGTGCCACCCTTAATTGAATCCTAGTTGAAAACGATGTGTAAAAAGAAAATATAAAGAAATGATAATACGAAAAAAAAAAAAAATGTATTAAGAATGTATGAAATTTATAATGTTAATTTCGATTAGGTTAAATTCATGGGTTTTTACTTTATTAGTAATAATACAGTATTGTTATTGATTTAAAAAAAAAAAATTTGCTGCCCTCAAAATTTTTTTGTCCACGTTTCATGACTAGTAGACACGAAAAAAGCAATAAAAATTTTCACTCCGTCTGTCCGCCGTACGCCGTACGCCGTACGTCGACCGTCAAAATCCTTTGAAGGCTCGTAGCTCTCAAACCAGTGGGAGCTATTAAACTAAATTTTTTTCTAGGAATAGACTGGGTAGACCCCTTTTATTGACATTATTTTCAGGGGTGGGGGTGTGAGGGGGAAGGTGGGGGAAGCGTTTTAGACGAAAAATTTTGGTTTCTAGATCTCAGCAACCGCTTATGTAAGGAGACTGAAACTTGGAATTTCTATAAAGCTTTGATAGTGGACCCATTTGCAAAAAAATGATATCGGTGAAGGGGTGTGGGAGTGGAGGGGAAGCAATGCGTCCGAAACGCAAGAAAGTGGAGATCGACACATTTTAAAATCTATATCTCCTAAACCGTTAATAGCAAGCAATTAAAACTTAACAAATATCTGTATTTATACTAGGAGAGTAGATTGAAACAAAATTTTTGGGTGGGGGTAGTGGAGTACGGGGGTGGGGGTTGAAATACTTAACGTAACGATATCTCCTAAGTCAGTAGCACCAGAAAAATAAAATTCGGTTTGAGTATAAAGCTTGATAAATAAAGATTGCTTAAAGTAAAATCTTTGAAGGGGGCGGGGAAGTACATAAGTGGAGGGGATAAGAATTTTTCAAAAATAACACGTTTCATATCTCAATAACAGTGTAAGATGGATGCTTCAAATTTTTACCAGAAGTAGGCCTAATAGAACCCTAGTAGGAAAAAAAAGTTTGAGGGTGTGGGTGTAGAGGGTGAGGGTGGGGAAGGGTGAGAAAGAAAAAGTTCCGAGGCTTATATCTTAAAAATCTATAAAGATAGGAAGCTGAAACTTGGTATTTAGATAGATCTATAGTAGTGGCATGATGGAAAAATAAATTTTTTTTTGTGGTAGTATGGCACGGTGGTGGGGGGTGTTTTCCCTAACTTCAGAACGGCTTATGCTAGAAAGTTGAAACTCGGTACGTATATGTCAAATTACTAGAAAAGTAATTCTGATAAAAAAAAATTCGAATATTCATTGGCGTTCAGAAGGGGGGCAAAAAAAATATCAGTTAATATAAAATGCATATATTTTCATGATTTTCGACATATCTAATAGGTCTTTCGAAATATTGAATTCATTTTTTTCTACGGATTCTTCATATGAATACCTAGAACGCGTTTGCAAGATTTTTTGAAATTCGACCCCTAAGAGGTTGTAAACTGGTTGTATACTTTTTCATAAATTCCACCATGTTTCTCAGGTCTGATCAGATATCGAATATCTGTTCACTTCCCCAGGCTTGTTTAATAATCACCTATTTTTAAGTTTTGTTTTTTTCAACCTCTAGACCGCATCCCGGAATATGACCCAATTATTTAATTCATATGGTACACCCCTTTCTAACCGCTTCCCGAACTTTTTGTTAGGTTTTCAGTCACATAGTAACATACACCGCATCCCCGAATTGAACGCGTTCTGAACTTTTTCCGGAAAAATAATAAAGTTGCGCCCAGACTGTTGGCAGATTTTACTTTATTATTTTAATAATTAAGTATTGTGATTGATTTTTTAAAAAAAAAAAATTTGCTACCCTCAAAATTTTTATTTTCACGTTTCATAACTAGTAGACGCGAAAAAAGCAATAAAAATTTTCAGTCCGTCTGTCCGCCGTACGCCGTACGCCGTGCGGCGTCCGCCGTACGCAAGATCGTTTGGAGGCTCGTAGCTGCCAAACGCTTTGAGATATTAAATTGAAAATTTTTTAACGAATAGACGGGGTAGGCGTTTTGAAGTGACCAATTTTTTAGGGGTGGGGGTGTGATGGGGAAGGGGGGGAAGTGTTTTAGACCGAAAATTTTGGTTTCCAGATCTCAGTAACCCCTAATGTTGGGAAGCTGAAACTTGGAATTTCTATAGAGCTCTGATAGTAGACCCATTTGCAGAAAAATTGTCAATATTGATCAAGGGGTGTGGGAGTGGGGGGAAATGTAATGCGTCCGAAACCCAAAAAAGGCGAGATAGACACATTCTAAAATCCATATCTCCTAAGCCGTTAATGGCACAGTATTCAAACTTGAAAAATATTTGTAGTTATACTAGGAGAACAGAATGAAGAAAAATTTTAGGCGGGGGAAGTTGTGTATGGGGGTGGGGGGTGAAAAACTTAATATTACGATATCTCATGAACCAATTGCTCTAGAAAAATAAAATTTGGTTTGGGTATAAAGGTTGACAAATAAAGATTGATCAAAGTAAAATTTTTTAAGTGGGAGGTGGAGCATAGAAGTGGAGGGGATGAGAATTTTTCAAATCAAACACATTTCATATCTCAAGAACAGTTTAAGATAGATACTTAGAATTTTTACCAGAAGTAGCGCTAATTAAACCCTAGTAGGGAAAAAGTTTTGGGGTTGTGGGTGTAGAGGGGCAGGGTTGGGGAGGGTGAAAAGAAAAAAATTCTGATGCTTATATCTTGAGAACCTCTATTGATATAAGCCTCAAACTTGGTATTTAGATAGAGCTATAGTAGCGGAATGTTGGAAAAATATAATTTTTTTTTGGGGTAGTATGCTACGGGTGTAGGGGGTGTTTTTCCTAACTATTAAACAGTTCATGCTAGAAAGTTGAAACTCGGTGTGTATATGTAAATCAACTAGAAAAGTAATTGTGATAAAAAAAAATTTAAATATTCATTGGCGTTTAGAAAGGGGGGCAAAAAAAATTATTTGTAAATATAATAAATATAAAATGCATATATTTTCACGATTTTCGTCATATCTACTAGGTCTTTCCAAATACTGAATTCATTTTTATTCTACGGATTCTTCGTATGAATACCTAGAAAATGTTTTCAAGGTTTTTTGAAATTCGACCCCCAAGGGTAGTGTGGTACAAGTGGGAGGTGTTTTTCCTATATATAGAACGGCTTAAGCTACAATGTTGAAACTCGGTGTGTATATCTAAATCAACTAGAAAAATAATTTTTAATAAAAAAAACGAATATCTATTGGCGTTCAGAAGGGGGCAAAAAAAATTATCTGTGAAAATAGAATGCATATTTTCCCACGATTTTCGACATATCTACTACCTCGTCCCAAATAATGAATTTAGTTTTATTCTATGTATTCTCCATATGAATACCAAGAAAGTGTTTTCAAGATTTTCTGAAAATTGACCCCTAAGGGGGTGTAAAGTGATTGTGTACTTTTTCATAAACTATTCCATATCTCTCAGATCCAATCAGATTTTCACTTCCATGATCTTGTTCTTTTTGATAGGTTTCCAGTCCCATAGTAGCCTACACCGCATTTCAGAATTGAACGCGTTCCTAACTTCTGCCGGAAAAATAATAAAGTTACGCCCAGATTGTTGGCAGATTTTTTTTTAATATGTAGGGATTGTCTTGTTTTTTTTTTATTTATAAATGTGCGCGGGTTTTAGACGGTCAATGGATACCGTTGTATTTTTGTCCTTAATGTTGATAACAAATAGTTTCCTCATTTTTCTTATCACCTTGTATGGGTCTTCGTAGGGTGGTTTTAGTCCTGTACGTACTTTGTCCACTCTGACAAACAAAATCGCAGTCTGAGAGTAAATTTGGAATGTGAACTGTTTTTGAGTTGGTTTTACGAGTGTCTACAGGTTTTATGTTTTTCATGTTTTCTCGGAGCCTTGTGATAAAATCTGAACATCCTGTATCTACTGGGGTAGGTGTTTCTATGAAAAATTCGCCAGGTACCTTCAAACTTTCTCCATAAACGAGTTCGGCGGGAGAGCATTTCAAATCTTCTCTGATAGCGGTTCTGATACCAAGTAGAATTAATGGTAATTTATTACTCCAATCGATTTGATTTTCTCTGGCCATGATCGCAGATTTTAAATGACGGTGAAAGCGTTCCACCATCCCATTTGATTGAGGGTGGTATGCAGTGGTACGAATTCTGTGTGTTCCCAGTAGGTTTGTAAGTTCATGAAATAACTTGGACTGGAACTGGGTACCTTGATCTGTAGTTATTGTAAGTGGTACTCCAAATCGCGTAATGTATTGTGGGACGAAAGTCCTGGCTATTGTTATGGCTGACATATCGCGTAGTGCGTATGCTTCTGGCCAGCGGGTGTATCTATCCATTATAGTAAGGGTGTATTGATTTTCTTGAGAAGGGGGTAAAGGTCCAACTATGTCCGTATGGATATGCTCGAAACGTTTTGCCGGTAATTCAAAACGTCCGCATTCACTCGTCGTGTGACGATGAACTTTTGCCTTTTGACATCCGATACATGCTTTTGACCATGTGTTTGAATCGGCGTTCATAGATGGCCAGAAATATTTCTGCGAGATTTTCTTTCTGGTGTTTTTGATTCCTGGATGTGATAGGTTGTGAAGAGTTTGAAAAATAACCTTACGAAACTGTATAGGGACATAGGGACGGTTTTTTCCTGTACTGGTTTCGCACCAGATTTTTTCTTGAGTGACAGGGATAGTTATGATTTCTAATTTTACTTTCGATTTTGGGTTGTTTGAATCCTTGAGAAGTTGTTCGAGTTCAGAATCATTTCTCTGTGAATCGATCAGGTCTTTTAAACTCAGAGTTACTTCGTGAATCTCTGTGTCATCTACTCGAGATAAAGCGTCTGCGACACAATTATCTTTACCGTGAATATGTCTTAAATCAGACGTAAACTGTGATATGTAATCCAGATGTCTTGTTTGTCGTGGATTTCGTTCAGTTTTTGACCCTATGGCATTCGTGAGTGGTTTATGGTCGGTGTAAATTATGAACATCCGCCCTTCGACGAAATGCCTGAAATGTTTAACGGCTAAAAATATTCCGAGTAGCTCCCTGTCGAATGCGGAGTACTTTATTTCTGCTTTTGTTAATTTCTTGGAGAAAAATGCTAAGGGTTGCCATATCCCTTGGTCCAATTGTTGCAAAACTGCACCGACCGCAGTGTTGGAGGCATCAGTTGTGATACTGATTTTAGCGCTTTCCATAGGGTGTACTAACAGTGTTGCGTTCGCAAGGGCTACTTTGGTTTGAAGGAATGCTTCGTTGCAGGCGTCAGGCCAAGCAAATGACTTTGTCTTTTTGAGTTTAATCATATTGGCTAGGTGCTCGTGAATTGGTGCGAGCAATTTGGCGAGATTAGGTATGAAACGATTGTAGAAGTTCACCATACCTACGAAACGTTGTAATTGACGAATTGTGTTTGGGGTCTTGTATTTTTCAATGGCTTCGATTCTCTCTTTACATGGAGAAATTCCCTCTTGTAAAATAGTGTGTCCCAAAAATTTTAGGGTTGGAACGCCGAATATGCATTTGGACGTTTTTATAATAATCCCGTAGTCAGTAAGGCACTTGAATAAAGTCTGTAAATGCTGTTTATGTTCTTCGGCGTCCTTACTGGCGATTAGGATGTCGTCGATATACGTAAAAACGAAATCTAGACCTCTAGTGACTTCGTTGATGAATCGCTGGAAAGTTTGACCAGCGTTTCTAAGACCGAATGGCATTCTTTGAAATTCGAATAACCCGAAAGGGGTAGCTATTGCAGTTTTCTTGATGTCTTCCGGGGCTACCGGTATCTGGTGATATGCCCGGAATAAATCAATTTTTGAAAAAATCTTGGGGCCATGTAATTGTATGGAGAAATTGTGGATATGAGGTATTGGATATCTGTCGGGTACAGTGATTTGGCTTAACTGTCTGTAATCCCCGCAGGGTCTCCAGTCCTCGCTGATTTTCTTATTCGCCAGATGCAGTGGTGAAGCTGCTGGTGATGACGAAGGAGAACAGATTCCTAAATCGATCATGTGTTTAAATTCTGTACGAGCGGCCTTGTATTTACTTGGGTCGAGCCTTCGTGGTCGGCTAAAAGGCAGTTGGCCATTGGTCAGTATATGGTGTTGTACCGTGTGTTGAATGGGTAGTTTAAAGTTGGGAGGTTGAGTGAGACTTGGGAATTCTTTAAGAATGCCGCTGAATTCATTGTCGAGGGCAAAATTTAAAGGAGTTGGTGTATCAGCTCTAATTGAGAAGATTTTACTTTTTAATTGCGTTTCACCATCAATGAGGCGTTTATTTTTGAGGTCGACTAGGATATTGAATTTCGTGAGGAAATCTGCTCCGATAATGGGCCTGTTTACAGATGCCATTAGGAGTTCATGATTAAATGGTCTTCTTAACCCTAAATCGATTTTTAGTAGCTTGCTACCGTAAGTTTCAATGGTAGAGCCGTTGGCGGCAGATAAAGTTATGTGGATGTCTTTTTTTAGATGACTGTTAGGGAGGTAAGGAATTACAGATACATCTGCTCCCGTATCTATTAGAAAATTTAATTTATTTTGTTGATCTTAAATGAAAAGGCGGCGGCGACTTAATGTAGTCCCAGTGACTGCCGCTTCGTCGACTGGACTGACTAGTTTTTTGTTTCTTTTGAAGTAGTCGCATAATCCTTTTTAAAGGCGCATGGTTGCTCACATTTAGCAGCCTCTTTCCAGAATTTTCTGTGGTACCAACAGAATTTTGAGTTTTTGTTTTTGACACTCTTATCGCGTGATTTACTCCTGTTGGTTGATTTTTGTCTCTCTCGAGAACGGTGGCGGGAAGTGGATTTTGATGTTTCGCTAACCGAAAAACTTCTTATTATCGACTTGAGTTCGTCGATTTCCGCTCTGAGTTGGTTGATATCAGTGTTATTTATGGAAGAAATTTGAGAGGAGGTCGACGCTTCCCAGATTTTGTCCGCTAAACTTGTTAACTCGCAGTCGGGTTTGTCTTTAAGGGGTATCAGGGCAATACCTATCGTTTGAGGTAACCTTCTGAGCCATAATTTTCTCACTAGGCCTTCGCTGATGGTACTGGATGGACCTGCTAAGAGTTGCAACTTGCGTAGAAAATCGGAAGGTTTTCGATCGCCTTGTTCTTCGCTTGAAATGAGTTTTTCTATTCGACGCTCGTCACTAAGGGAGTGTCGTTCAATTAATTTGTTCTTGATGTGTAGATAAATGTTTTGCGTTGGGGTGATTGAATTATATCTAACACAGACTCTAAAGCGTCTTGGGGTAGAGCTGTTAGAACGTAATTATATTTTTTTATGTCCGATTTTATTTTTGCTACGTCGAATTGAGCTTCGGCTTGTATAAACCAAATAATTGGAGCGTTCATCCAGAAAGTGGGTAATTTAATATGGGTTGTTACCTTGTCGATGGATGGGTCTTCTGATATTGTGGGTTTTTGGTTCCCATTTGTATTTGATTGTCCTGCATCATCATTCTCGTTTTCCGACATGGTGAGAATGCAGGTTAAATAGGGTTTAGTTCGATTGTATGAGCGAACAGAAGAATATTAAGAATGGGAAGATGTTAAAAGATTGAAATATTAAAATGTAGGTAGAAACTCTTAATTGTTATCCGCCACTTTATTTTTATACGTTTATAGATTTGTAAATTGGTCTCTGTGTGTGTTTGTAAATTCAGGATTTTTTACATCTTTGATACTATGTGTGCAAGTTTGTATTGAAAAGGTAGGTATTTTGAAAGCAACAGAAAAACGGAGGAAGAATTTTTTTAAAACGACAAGATTTTTCAGATTTGTGATATTTACTTGTTAGTAAAATGAAAACCAGACAATTCTTACGCATGAACAAAAAATTAAAAATTTTTATTTATTTTTTTTCTACGACCGACAATAACTTTTGTGGGTTTGTGCTTCTGTGTAACCTTTTCTGGACCACGCGTTTGGTCTACCGGTTACCATTTAGGAACCGTACGGAATACTTTTCTTACTGCACCACGCGTTTTGTCTAACGGTTACAACTTAAGAACTGTACGGAACACTTTTTACTGCGCGAATTTTTATGATTTTGCAATGATAATTATTGAAAACTAAATATTTGTATTAATTAAAACTAAATTTTTTGTACCTTGATTACAAATCGATGTGTGTGCGCCTTGCTTTGCGCCTTGCTGTGCGCCTTCGAAAATTGCTGCTAATAGATTTTTGAAAAATGACTCCAAGATTGCTGCAGATCGGTTTTTTTTGAAAAATGATTTCAAAACTTAATGCGGATCGGTTTTTTTTTTGGCAAAATGGCTTTGAAAATTGATGCGGAAACCCGACCAAAACGTGACGGTGATGTTGGCGGTTGACAAATTGTTTCCCTTGATGAAGATGCCGGCGGATTAAAAATATACCTTTTCTTGATGTGGATGTCGGCGAATTGAAGATTATTTGGTGTAGGTGTTGGCGGATTATGCTGATGTTGTTGGATTAGAAAAAAATGTCTGCCCTTGGAGCCTCTCCGTGCTTTCTTCGTCTGAAATTTTGTTGTCAAATGTTGATTTTCAACTTTTGTGGCAAATGCCGTGTCGAAAATTAGACGTTAGACGAATTAGTTGTGGAATGGTTAAATGACAGTTTTATGGCTAGTATTTTATAGTTTAGACAAAACTTTTTTGAAGAAAAAAAACGTACTGGGTCACCACTTTGGGGGTCCGGTCGGTACCGTAATTGCCTTTTAAATAAAAGAGGTCCGACTCGGTCGGTGTTCAAATTAAGACTTAATTTATTTTCTGCTTTAAACTAGGTACATACTTTAATTCTACTTATATACTAGAGTGCATTTTTCGGGTCAGGTACATAATACGAAACGCCGTACGACCAAACGTTCTATTCTTTTCTTGTTCGTGTTATTTGGAACTGTCTACTACACACTCATCTACCAGTGCAACCAGAAGGTGGCTTCTTGCAGTTTCGCTGAAGGTTTTCTTCGCTTGAACAACGCTGGCTGATGTTGGAAGTGTGTTTCCACCTCGTGCGCTATGGAGTGTGCTGGGCTTGGGAATCTTGCTTCTCCTAGTAGCATGGTCCAACTCGTCATGGGATCTGTTACGCTTCGCAGATTCTCTTTCTTTTGGTGGTTCCTCTCCTAGGCTCTTGTTGTGCTCCTCTACAATCTTCTGGTAGAACGCTTCCTCATTTTTAGCGATCTTGTTTAAAATGAAAAGAGCCTTCAAGTACCGGCATTTCCTTGCGACCCCGGCGGACTTTCGTTTTGCTATCTGCTTCCAAATGCCGTGGCTGGCATTTTCCTTCTGATGTTGCAGACAGGATGTTGGTGGTTGAGGCTGCACAGGTGTACTCTGACTTGTACATGCTGCGTTGCCTGATGGTTGAGATGGTTGAGACTGCACAGGTGTACTCTGACTTGCACATGCTGCGTTGCCTGATCTGATTATAGTTGTCTCCTGACTGGAGGCAAGAAGTTCGTCCTCAGACGAAGTACCGAGGTCGGATTGAGCATCAGTTATGGTTTTTGTATTTTTTTTGTTTTTTTTTTATTAAGATTCATTTTTTGGTCCCACGAGTAAGCTCGGAAGGGGTTGGTCCATCTTAACAGAGCCGGCATGTCAAGATAAGGCAAGGGTACTGCGGGGAGTGCCCAATTTTACCCCGCAGGCCACCGTTAGCGATTGTAAGAAGATTCACGGGTCCCAACCAACTAGTCCCTAGGCACGGTACAGCGCTGACACCCCTGGATTTAACCCTGGACAGGACACATAGGTATTAGGAGGACGGCACAGGAGAAACACTCGGTTGGGTACCTCAATCTTAATGACCACAGCGCACGATTAAATACATGCGTGTGGGTCTTAGCTGCTAAAGTCGGAAGACTTGCGACTAAAAGCATTTCCAGCAGGCACCCACGTGGAGGACTAAAGACGAGGATTTCTTGCCTACCAAACTTACTTTACTTTTTCTATTTTACAAGCTGTGACAAAATTTCAACTTCCTAGGTCATTGTTTGCAGTCGTCAGTAAAGGGGAGAAAAACGATTGTGAAAACAGTTTTTATTTTTTGTAAATCAAAGTTAACTGTATTTGTTAGCTCAAAAAATTTAAATTGGATTTGTCTTCAGTTGAAATAGAATATCTACTTAATAAAATAAAACGTTAAATCAAAAAATCAATTATTAAGCATCTCTTTTAAATAAAAATATTATCAGTTTTAAACATTTACGTAATAGAAATAATTTTTTGTTATGAACTTCTTAATTAAAGGTATTATGTCAATAATTTGTGAATAAGAGAAAACGAATCATTAATAATCGGAACGAGGATTTCATTTCTCTACATTTATTATATCAAAGAAGACTTCTATATTATATCAACGAAGGACTTCTACATTACCAACGCTGAAGGGTGAAACCATTTAGCTCTCGGAGAAAGTTAAATATCTTGAAGTAATCTTGGATTGCAAGCTTCTCTGGATGCAAAGGTGAACCGCACGCTAGTAACTTTCTGGCAGTACCGAAAAGCGGACGGAAAAGTTCGGGTAGAGGCTGGGGATTCGCGTATAATAGGCCATAGTGGCCTGAATGCTCAAGATTCGCCACTAGTCCAGTAAATCTAGGAATTCTTAAAGAAAAAAATGGAAGGCGAAATGTTTTGACGTGGTTAGGTTCCAATGATGGAGTAGAATAGGGAATCACAGTCTTACACCAAAATTTGATATGGCGTGTTCCCGAAATTTTGACTTTTCTGTTTTGTCGATTTGTAGCCGTATCTTGCAATTCTCGCATGAAATGGTTAAAACCAAATTTAAAGAGAATTAAATTCTATATCTTTTTTATCTGCACAACTTTTTTGAAAAATCATTATTTATTGCTAATAATAAGCGAAAAGTGTAAGAAATTGTAAGAGATTGTCCCAGTTTTTTAAATTTTTCGACCATTTTTATTAAAAATAGGTGACATATTCACATGGCAAAGTTGTAGAGGACTGAATTCCCTACAAGTTTTGGATACACTAGTTTTTCGTACAACGAACGGATCACGAGCGGAAGCACGGTAAATAGTTCGATAAGCAGTGACAAAATTTCAGTAAATATCGGAAATGGAAGGCAAAATGTTTTGATGTAGTTAGATTCCAATGATGGAGTAGAACCGAAAAGCGGACGGAAAAGTTCGGGTAGAGGCTGGGGATTCGCGTATAATAGGCCATAGTGGCCTGAATGCTCAAGATTCGCCACTAGTCCAGTAAATCTAGGAATTCTTAAAGAAAAAAATGGAAGGCGAAATGTTTTGACGTGGTTAGGTTCCAATGATGGAGTAGAATAGGGAATCACAGTTTTACACCAAAATTTGATATGGCGTGTGCCCGAAATATTGACTTTCATTTTTTTCCGTTATTTACTGAAATTTTGTCTCTGATTACTGGACTATACTTTTCAGCGTGTCTTCCCCACACCAAACATAACACACACACAAAGGGAAGTATTTCCGTGCCATGTTGTGAAGTTTCGGAAAAACTAATTTCATTTCTTCCAAGGAATCAAATAGATTTTGTTGTAGGCCTATTTCTGGAGCATTTAAGGGTGAGTAGAAAGCTGAAATATTAGGTGAATTTTAGAAATTATTATCTCAAGAACGATTTGATCGATTTTATTCAGATTAGTTTTATTCGAATGTATATATGGTGAGGTATGCTAATAATTTTTTTTTAGAAATATACATCAACCAGGGGCACTGCTATCAGGGTCGGCACAAACAATGTCCGTCGCTCGCACGCTCTGCGGTTCCCACGATTACATGCAGGCGGTTGATCCAAAATAAAAATTTCAAAATGATACTGAAAATTAAAAGTATGATGCCCTTCGCAACGTAGGGGTTTTTGAGAAAAAAAATTTCACAAAATAGCGGCCGATTGAACTTTATTTTCAGTTTTTAACCTCAATTATCGACCTTTCTTGCTTGATAAAAATAAAGTAAATAAGATAAAAAAAAGTCCTACGTAGCGAAGAAGAGTACTTACTCAAGAATAATGTGTGAAGTTTTGGAAGTAATCGGTTTAGCCGTTTTCCAAAGATTTTGGGAACCGCCATTGAAAAGTATGTTTCGAGATAATCGCGTTTGAATGACGTGCTACATGGAGAATTCACGAAGGGCCTATCCCGGTTAATTGCCCATAACTTCCATAATTATTGGAATTTCAATATGAAATTTACAGACAACATTCTTAAGACTATAAACTTTAAGATGAGCGAAATTTTTTTTTCGAAAATACAAATATTTTCTACTCATATGAGCCCCCTTAACCCTTGAGTACACGCGCAGCGAAATGTTACGCCAGTACACGCGCGCGGCACTCAGTGCCGCAACTTTATTTCTACTATAAATCGACTGATTTCCGGGGCCTGGACCTTCAGTTGGTTATTATACTGATTACTAATATGTTAATTAATTAAGTCTTTAATTAATTAATAAATTAATTAATTACTGAAATTTTTGTTGGATAATTTAATTATCAAACAAGAATTTCAACACTTTTATGGAAAATATATAAGACCAGTTCAGTTTGATTTCCTGATGTAGACTGATAAGATGTTAGATAAATCTGAAATCTTTTGTGGTGGTTCCTAGACATGTCCTTGAAAGATCCTAGAGCGCTCAGTCATTGATTATTAATAACAGGTAAGAAAATTCATGTTTAGTAAATTTGCGGCACGGAGTGCCGCTGCGCGGGCACTCAAGGGTTAAGTAAAATGATAGTTCATCTTCAGGCAGGTTCGATGTTAAATCGATGGTCTTCCTCCTTTTACTTTATTACTTTATTAGTAATAATACAGTATTGTTATTGATTTTTAAAAAAAAAAAATTTGCTACCCTCAAAATTTTTTTGTGTACATTTCATGACTAGTAGACACGAAAAAAGCAATAAAAATTTTCACTCCGTCTGTCCGCCGTACGCCATACGCCGTACGCCGTACGCCGTCCGCCGTACGCCGTACGTCGACCGCCAAAATCCTTTGAAGGCTCGTAGCTCTCAAACCAGTGGAGCTATTAAATTAAAATTTTTTCTAGGAATAGACTGGGTAGACCCCTTGAATTGACATTATTTTCAGGGGTGGGGGTGTGAGGGGAAGTTGGGGGAAGCGTTTTAGACGAAAAATTTTGGTTTCTAGATCTCAGCAACCGCTTATGTTAGGAGACTGAAACTTGAAATTTCTATAGAGCTTTGATAGTGGACCCATTTGCAAAAAAATTGATGATATGGGTGAAGGGGTGTGGGAGTGGAGGGGGAAGCTATGCGTCCGAAACGCAAGAAAGTGGAGATTGACACATTTTAAAATCTATATCTCCTAAACCGTTAATAGCAAGCAATTTAAACTTAACAAATATCTGTAGTTATACTAGGAGAGTAGATTGAAACAAAATTTTTGGGTTGGTGGTAGTGGCGTACGGGGGTGGGGGTTGAAATACTTAACATTACAATATCTCCCAAACCAGTGGCACCAGAAAAACAAAATGCGGTTTGGATATAAAGCTTGATAAATAAAGGTTGCTCAAAGTAAAATCTTTGAAGGGGGCGGGGGAGTACGTAAGTGGAGGGGATAAGAATTTTTCATATATAACACGTTTCATATCTCAATAACAGTGTAAGATGGATGCTTCAAATTTTTACCAGAAGTAGGCCTAATAAAACCCTAGTAGGGGAAAAAAATTGGGGGTGTGGGTGTAGAGGGTGAGGGTTGGGAAGGGTGAGAAAGAAAAAGTTCCGATGCTTATATCTTAAGAATCTTTAATGATAGGAAGCTGAAACTTGGTATTTAGATAGAGCTATAGTAGTGGCATGGTGGAAAAATAAATTTTTTTTAAGGGTAGTATGGTACGGTGGTGGGGGGTGTTTTCCCTAACTTTAGAACGGCTTATGCTAGGAAGTTGAAACTCGTAACGTATATGTAAATTAACTAGAAAAGTAATTCTAATAAAAAAAATTCGAATATTCATTGGCGTTCAGAAGGGGGGGGGGCGAAAAAAATGATCAGTATATATAAAATGCATATATTTTCACGATTTTCGTCATATCTACTAGGTCTTTTGAAATATTGAATTCATTTTTATTCTACGGATTCTTCATATGAATACCTAGAATATGTTTTCAAAATTTTTTGAAATTCGACCCCTAAGAGGGTGTAAACTGGTTGTATACTTTTCATGAATTCCACCATATTTCTCAGGTCTGATCAGATATCTAATATCTTTTCACTTCCCCAGGCTTGCTTAATAATCACCTATTTTTAAGTTTTTTATTTTTCAACCTCTAGACCGCATCCCGGAATATGAACCAATTATTTAATTCATATGTTACACCCTTTTCTAACCGCTTCCCGAACTTTTTGTTAGGTTTTCAGTCACATAGTAACATACACCGCATCCCCGAATTGAACGCATTCTGAACTTCTGCCGGAAAAATAATAAAGTTGCGCCCAGACTGTTGGCAGATTTTTATTTATAGTACGGTATTACTTTATTATTTATAATACAGTATTGTTATTGATTTAAAAAAAAAAAAACTTTGCTACCCTCAAAATTTTTTTGTCCACGTTTCATGACTAGTAGACACGAAAAAAGCAATAAAAATTTTCACTCCGTCTGTCCGCCGTACGCCGTACGTCAACCGTCCACACAAAATCCTTTGAAGGCTCGTAGCTCTCAAACCAGTGGAGCTATTAAATTTAAAATTTGTCTAAGAATAGACTTGGTAGACCCCTTGAATTGACATTATTTTCAGGAGAGGAGGTGTGAGGGGGAAGGTGAAGGAAGCGTTTTAGACGAAAAATTTTGGTTTCTAGATCTCAGCAACCACTTACGTTAGGAGGCTGAAACTTGGAATTTCTATAGAGCTATGATAGTGGACCCATTTGCAAAAAAGTTGATGATATGGGTGAAGGGGTGTGGGAGTGGAGGGGGAAATAATGCGTTCGAAACGCAAAAATGCCGAGATCGACACATTCTAAAATCCATATCTCCTAAACCATTAATGGCAAGCAATCAAAACTTGAAAAATGTCTGTAGTTATACTAGGAGAGTAGATTGAAGCAAAATTTGTGGGTAAGGATAGTGGCGTACGTGGGTGGGGGTCGAAAAACTTTAGATTACGATATCTCACAAACCAATTGGTCAAAAAAAACAACATTCGGTTTGAGTATAAAGATTGATAAATAAAGATTGCTCAAAGTTAAATCTTTGAAGGGGGTGGAGGAGCACGGAAGTGGAGGGGATTAGAATTTTTCAAAAGTAACACGTTTCATATCTCAATAACAGTGTAAGGTAGATGCTTCAAATTCTTACCAGAAGTAAACCTAATAGAACCCTAGTCGGGAAAAAAATTTTGAGGGTTAGGGTTTGGGTGTAGAGGGTGAGGGTGGGGAAGGGTGAGAAGGAAAAAGTTTCGATGATTATATCTAAAGAACCTATAATGATAGAGAGCTCAAACTTGGAAATTAGATAGACCTATCGTAGTGGCATGTTGGAAAAATAAATTTTTTTTTAGGGGCAGTATGGTACGGGGGTGGGAGGTGTTTTTCTTAACTTTAGAGCGGCTTGTGCTAGGAAATTGAAACTCGGTACGTATATGTAAATCAACTAGAAAAGTAGTTCTGATAAAAAAAATTTGAATATTCATTGGCGTTCAGAAGGGGGGGGGGCCAAAAAAAAATTATCAGTAAATAAAAAATGCATATATTTTCACGATTTTCGTCATATCTACTAGGTCTTTCCAAATATAGAATTCATTTTTATTCTACGGATTCTTCATATGAATACCTAGAAAGTGTTTTCAACGTTTTTTGAAATTCGACCCCCAAGATGGTGTAAAGTGGTTGTATACTTTTCATGAATTCCACCATATCTCTCAGGTCTGATCAGATATCGAATATCTTTTCCTTTACACGGGCTTGTTTAATAATCACCTATTTTTAAGTTTTTTTTTTCAACCTCTAGACCGCATCCCGGAATATGACCCAATTATATATTTCATATGTAACACTCTATTCTAACGGCTTCCCGAACTTTTTGTTAGGTTTTCAGTCACATAGTAACATACACCGCATCCCCGAATTGAACGCGTTCCGAACTTCTGCCGGAAAAATAATAAAGTTGCGCCCAGACTGTTGGTAGATTTTTTTTTATGTAACAATGCCTTGTGAGCAGCCCACAGGTCAAATTCGTCACCTTAAGCCAAGGTAGGGTAAAGAACCCAGTTGCGAGCCCTACGCCAATTCCGAACCACCATCGCTAATTCCACAAATAGCTATGAATTCATGACATATTTTCCATCACTATCATATTTAGCAATTACTTTCAACTTTTTTTAGTGGTTCAGCCGTAGGCGCTGTGTGAAATATTTTCAATTGTTGTCAGAATTCGTAAAGACTATACATGCTCCACAAAATGGCAAGTTCCTTATAGGTTTCGTAAAGAAAGTTCAGTCACAACATAGTGCTTAAAACATTAGTTTTATATAATTGATGTAAGTTTTGTGACAATATGGAAAGCGTATTTTACAAATATTATTATGTGATTTATTAAACACTGAAAATTTTATTTTTAATTAGAATAATAAGGAGGCTCGGGACAGGGGCTGTATTTCTGATAATTTTCATTACCGAGCCTGGTGGCTCGCAACTGGCATTGTATGTTTTTCTTCGACCCAATTGCGAGCCCCGAGTTTTGAGTCTCCTTTCAATTTTAAGACAATTTACCTTAAAATGCAATTTTAATTAAAAACATACTGCAGTCACGATCGGCTGCAAGCCAATCGTATAATACTCTAGATGATACTGAACTCCGATTTATATTGTAGTTGGGGATGAAGTAGTATTACGTGTGTGCATGTTGTATGTCCTTCATTAAAGAGTCCCATAAGATTGCTACTCAAAACTAAAAGACAATATTTAGTGATTATTTTCATATCTTGAACTGGAAAAAAATATCCTTTTTGAAGGTTTTTCATATGGGAGGCGGAGTGAGGACACAATCGATTACTTCCATATTCATCCCTTTCCTTGGAACCATTCAAAAATTAATGTGTACAAAATTTCAAATTCGTTCAAAAGTTATTGGAAAATATTGTTGAACACTTAAATTAAAGTCTAAAGTCTAAAGTCTTAAAGATTTTTTGTATGGAAGGTACCAGAAGGAGTAAAACGGTTTCGCTGACTAGTAAACTCGAACCTTGTTTTCACTCAAAACTAATTTGTACAAAATTCTGAATTCATAGCTAAACGATTATCTAAGTTATAGTGAGTTTCGTGAATTAAATGAAGATCTATTAACAGGATATTTGTATGGCAGCCCTTCGAAGTACTAATAAGATTTTTTTCATAATCATACATTTAGTTCCAAATATTGGAAAATTAACACATACAAAATTTCCAAGTCGTAGGTTAAACCCTTATGAAGTAATCGACCAATATTCTTGAACACGTGTTTTAAGGACACTTTGTATGGCAACTAACTGTAGGAGTAGGACGATTTTACCCGTTAACGAAGTAAGCCTTACAAATTCAACTAAACACTCAGATTCAAAATTTGATAATACACTACCTATATTTATACTCTAGATGAAGTCATACATATATGCCCGATTTCACAGTGGTAGCTTAAGCTAAGGCTTAGTAAAGCTAGAATAGGTAGCTTAAGCTATGGATTTGTTTTGACTGATTTCACAGTTTTTTGTATTGTGCGGCTTAGCTGAACCAAGCACAATGCGTAGTAGCTTTTCATTTGGCAGCCTACTGTAAGATTTTGTAATGAATTTGCGTACATTCAAAATTTCTTATGTAGTGGAGTAGCTACGCGGCAATATTTTTTTAATCACACAGTCTTGAATACAGAAAAAATTACAAGTTTGACAGTTCGTAGGCTTATTTTATTACGGAGCTTAAGCTCGTAAAATTGATTACTTAAGCTAAGCTAGCGCTTGTCTTTGCTTAAGACTTAAGCCATTACTGTGAAATCGAAGATGTTCCTAAGCCCAAGCTTAAGCTCCACACAGAGCTTAACCCTTGAGTGCCCGCGCAGCAGCACGCCGTGCCGCAAATTTACTATATGAATTTTGTTATCTGTTATTAATAATCAATGACTGAGCGCTCTAGTATCTTTCAAGGACATGTCTAGAAACCACCACAAAAGATTTCAGATTTATCTAACATCTTATCAGTCAACATCAGGGAGTCAAACTGAACTGGTCTTATATTTTTTCCATAAAAGTGTTGAAATTCTTGTTGGATAATTAAATTATCCAGCAAGAATTTCAGCAATTAATTAATTAATTAATTAAGCCAAGAACCAAGCCTCAGACGAAAAAAAGTTATTTATTATATCTTGTTCATTTCTGGCCAAAAACCTCAAATCCGCTTGACGTCCGTCCGCCCGTTTGTCGGTCCGATAGCACGATAACTCAAGGACGCCTTGACCTAGGATGTTAAAATTTTGAATCTGAGTGTTTAGTTGAATTTGTGAAGCTAACTTCGTTAACGGGCAAAATCGTCCTACTCCTTCGGGTAGCTGCCATACAAAGTGTCCTTAAAACACGTGTTCAAGAATATTGGTCGATAGCTTCAAAAGGGCTTAACCTAGGTCTTTGAAATTTCACATGTGCTTTTTTTCAAACAGTTGGAGCTAACTGTATGATTATGAAGAAAATCCTAATAGTCCTTCGAGGGGCTCACTATAACTCAAGTAATCGTTTAGCTATGTATTCAGAATTTTGTACAAATTAGTTTTGAGTGAAAGCAAGTTCTACTTTACTAGGCAGATAAACCCTTTTGCTTCTTCTGGTACCTGCCATATAAAATGTTCTTAAAACATGTGTCAAGAATATTGGCAAAAATATTGGCAATTCAGAACCATTTTCGAAGATGAAATCCTCCACCTTTCAAAAGAGCCTTCAATTCTGCTTGGATTCTCAGGGTTTCATGTAGATCATTACTGGAAATCAGCTGGAAATGCTGGTTTTGGTGATCCACCCAAATTTGCCGGTACATTTTTTCAACGTCCGCCGTAAATACATATTTATGTAGCCAAAAACGTATGAGAATACTGAATAGATCATCTTGTATTACTGCTCCTTTATATAGAGCCTCATTCAGCGATATGTTTGACGATGTTCGACAGGATGCATCGAAGACGACACGTAGTTTCGTCGTCGTGCTGGACGGCTTCAAAATGCAGTGGTGAGGTGTGAAGTAATGCACTGGTCTTATATCGTCTTCGTCTATTTTTTCCATGTGGTTGAGCTGGATGTATTCCTTCATGAACGCTTGGTAGTCCTCCTGCAACTGTTTGTTTCTGCTAAGTTTGCGCTCCAAACTGATGAATCGTCTGACTGCAATGTCTTTGGATTTTTCGAGGGTCTCTGGCTGCCTGCAAAATGGTAGTCGAACCACGAACCGTCCTGATTCATTCCCCGCAATGCTTCTCTGCTCGAGTTTTTGGTTTCGCCAGAGGGTCGATTTCTTCCATTTCAGACAGCCGTTGAATGTTCGTCTCGATATCTTCTATCGCAGATATTCCGCAGATCGATTTAGCTGGACTGTTTCCACCGGTTTTGCCCATCACTATCCAACCAAGTAGTGGATTTTGTAGTGTCGGCAATGACTGGCCGAGTCTAATTTGTCCTTTAGACATTAAAGCAGCATAGTGTTCAGCGCCAATAAGCATGTCGGTTTTCTGAGGCTTATTGAACTCGGGATCAGCAAGTTTTATGTTCTTGGGTAATTGCCAATGCTCCACGTCTACAAGATATTGGGTTGGACTCCAACAGAAAATCCAGTGGTTCTGGATTGAACCATTGCGTGTAGTCGCTGCTTTGCCCTATGTTCCACATTTCCAGCGCCTTGAATGGTTGTTTCACAGGGCGTGGGTTCCAAGTAGAGCCGTTGTGCCAGTTCACTTGTTACGAAATTGCTCTGCGATCCAGAGTCCAGTACTGCTCGACACTCAACAGGATTGTTAAATTGATCCAACACGTGAATGATAGCTGTTGTCAGGAATACGTACTTCTGCTGCCGTCCTTCTGATAGCCCTGCTGTCAGTGTAGCAGTCAGCTTCTTCAGTGGAAGAACTTCTGACTTCGGTGTCTCTGGATTGTTCTGCTGAATATTCTTCTGCGGACTATGCTTCTTAACTGCTGGTTCCATGTGCAGCAGAGTGTTGTGTCTCTTATGATATAGTTCGGAGAATGATGTCCACTCCAAATAGCTGCCACTGAATGTTGGTACATTGATTTTTAGCAACTTCCAATTCGAAGCACTGTAGTCAGGTTTACTGCTTGGAGTGACATTTGTTAATGAAGCCGCTGTTGCCATCAATTCGGTGAGCTTGATAACTGCATCTTGTGTCCAGCGCTCCAATTTGAAGAAGGAGTCCATCTCTGGATGATCACACTCGGACCATAAGTCCCGATTCGTTGCAGCAATCTCCTCCCAGTATCGATTGATTGCAGCGATCTTGACTCGATAAAAGGCTGCTTTCTGTGTCGTCTTCGCTCGAGCCAGGGCGACATTGACTAGCCGTGTCAATGCATCGATTAATGTATGCTGCTTCCTGAAGAGCGGAGCGTAGAGATTGGCCTCATCGTTGTTGCACTGCTGCTGGCGCCGCTCGTCGGTGTTAGTTTTGTCGACCTCCTTGACTTCACTTGGGTCGCCCCCGTCCAATGGGTCAATGTAGTCGCTGTTGAACTGCTGAAGTCGATCTTCCATGTTGGCCTTCACCTTCCGGACACATTCTCTAACCTTGTCGAAGTATCCTGTTGTGAAGTACTCCGACTCTGCTGCGCCGCCATCGAGAAGACTCTGGTGATTTCTGCTGAAATTGCTCCATGCCGTCTCCAATTTCGCGAGCTTGGTGGTTAGATACTGCTCCGTCTTCCCAGTAGATGAGTCCTTACCAGGCCCGTGCGCAGGGGGGGTGGGGGAGGGTTTGGGGGTTTTGGGGGTTCAAGCCCCCCCCCCCATTGGCCTATTTTCATAGGGAAGTGAGGACCTTTTTTTTTTTTAGGTCATCACATTTAGTATGGAGGAACATGATAAAACCCCCCCATCATACATTCCTGCGCACGGGCCTGGTCGTTACTACAGTTAACTATAAGGCCATCAATTTCCCTTCCTAAGGTAGACTGCTCCTGGATAAGCTGATCCATCTTGACTGAAAAAGAGAAAAAGTATTAATGTATGCGAAGGACGTGATCTCCTGATCACGTCGGGGTCACCAAATGTTGAGAGCAAGGGCCTTTCCTTGCTCGTTGCGTATTGAAGAAAAACCAATTTCAAAGTGATGATATTTTTTATTTCCAACAAACTTAAGAACTAGGCTTGTGTAGTTCACGAACGAACTAGTTCAGAAGAGCGTTCCCAGAAGTGAAATGAACGAACTAGTTCGCGGTGTGTCACGCTCCTAGTTCGTTTCTTTTTTTAAAAAAAAAATCTGTTTTTTTCTTTTTTGTTTTCTTAACAAATAAATATATTTATTAATATATATATATGAGCCGTTGTGATTGAAAGTGGAATAAGTCCATTTTGAAAAAAATATTTTTTGTGACATTGTAACATTATTCTATACAACACGAAGCAACTTTCTGAGAATCTATTGATGCAATTGTTTCATCACATTTTTAACAAATACAAGTAAATTTTTCTGAATGATGGATAAATTGTTTTAAACATGTTAAAACGTAAACAGTTAAACATGTCGATTTAAAAACGAAATGGACTTATTCCACTTTCAAAAACAACGGCTTATATATAAATTAATTATAACAAACTTTTATTGTCCCAACCGCAGTACGAAACTTTTAGGGAATTTAGTCCTGTACAACTTTGCCATTTAAATATGTCACCTATTTTAAATGAAAAAGGTGCATAAAAAAGATAGAGAATTTAATACTCCATAAATTTGGTTCCTAGCATTCTTAACCAGAAATGCGAAATACGGCTACAAATTGATGTAACAGAAATATCAAAATTTCGGGCCTTTCTTAAATTTATCTTCTATCACCTATTTTCAATTTTTAACCTTTAATCTTTAATCTTTAATCTTTAATCTTTAATCTTTAATCTTTAATCTTTAATCTTTAATCTTTAATCTTTAAACTTTAATCTTTAATCTTTAATCTTTAATCTTTAATCTTTAATCTTTAATCTTTAATCTTTAATCTTTAATCTTTAATCTTTAATCTTTAATCTTTAATCTTTAATCTTTAATCTTTAATCTTTAATCTTTAATCTTTAATCTTTAATCTTTAATCTTTAATCTTTAATATATAATCTTATATGATTTCTTGTTATTTTGTATCATTTTTTATCATTTTTTTCACGACTTTTTATCATTTGTTATCATGTTTTATCACACTTTAATAATTTTTTAACTTTTTTTATTATTTTTTATCATTTTGCATCATTTCATATTATTTTTTTTATCATTTTCTATCACTTTTTTATCATTTCTTAATCATTTGTTATCATTTTTTAAAACTTTTTATCATTTCTTATCATTTGTTATCACTTTTTATCATTTTTTATCATTTCTTATAATTTTTCTAATTTTTTTTTAATTTTTTCTATTCTTTTAGCATTTTCTATTTTTTCTCTTTTGTCTTTAATCTGCAATCTTCAATCTAAATTTTCCAAATCCTCAATCCTCCATTCTCAAACCTCCATCCACCATCCTCCATCATCCATCCTCCATCATCCATCCTCCATCCTACATCCTCCATCCTCCATCCTCCATCCTCCATCATCCATCCACATCCTCCATCCTCCATCAACCATCTTCCATCCTCCCACCACCATCGTCCATCCTCAATCCTCAATCCTCAATCCTCAATCCTCAATCCTCAATCCTCAATCCTCAATCCTCCATCCTCCATCCTCCATCTACCATCCTCCATCCCTCATTATCCATCCACAATTCTCCACCGTCCAGCTATAGTTCCTCACAGTTCGCGAACTATGAGGAACTCCTCTATCCGTCAATCCTCAATCCTCAATTCCCAATCCTCAATCCTCAATCCCTAATCCCCAATCCACCATGCTCCATCAATCGTCCTCTATCATCCATTCTCCATTCTCAGTATTCCATTCTTCATTCTCCAATATCCATCTCCGTCCTCAATCTCTTATTTTTCATCCTCAGTCCTATATGCCTCTGTACATCAGCCTCCATCCTTCACCCTCCATCCACTATCCACCATCCTAAAAGGAACTATATTTCCTTATATAGTTCTTTTAGTTCGTTTTAGTTCGTTTTAGTTCGAAGGAACTATATAGTTCCTTTTAGTTCGTTTTAGTTCGCGAACTATGAGGAACTAAAACGAACTAAACGTAACTATATAGTTCCTTCGAACTAAAACGAACTAAAAGAACTATGACGAACTATATAGTTCCTCATTGTTCGCGAACTAAAACGAACTAAAAGGAACTATATAGTTCCTTCAAACTAAAACGAACTAAAACGAACTAAAAGAACTATGAGGGAATATAGTTCCTTTTAGTTGGTTTTAGTTCGCGAACTATGAGGAACTGTACTGGAAGCTGGAGGCTTGAGGCTGGAGGCTGGGACTGTAAGAAACTATAGCTGGACGGTGGAGAATGGTGGATGGATAAAGGATCATGGAGGATGAAGGATGGAGGATGGTGGATGGAGGATGGAGGATGAAGGATGGAGGATGGTGGATGGAGGATGGAGGATGAAGGATGGCGGATGGAGGATGGTGGATGGAGGATGGAGGATGAAGGATGGAGGATGGAGGATGGAGGATAGAGGATAGAGGATGGAGGATGGAGAATGGAGGATGGAGGATGGAGGATGGAGGATGGAGGATGGAGGATGGAGGATGGAGGATGGAGGATGGAGGATGGAGGATGGAGGATGGAGGATGGAGGATGGAGGATGGAGGATGGAGGATGGAGGATGGTGGATGGAGGATGGAGGATGGTGAATAGAGGTTGGAGGATGTGAAAAATTTAGATTGAAGATTGCATATTAAAAAAAGTTAAAAAATGATAAAAATTTATAAAAAATGGTAAAAAGTTATAAAATATGATAAAGAATGATATAAAATGATTTAAAATGATATAAAATGATAAAAAATAATAAAAATGATAAAAAATAATAAAATATGATAAAAAATGGTAAAAAAATGATAAAAAATGGTAAAAAATGATAAAAAAATTAAAAAAAAGATTAAAAATGATAAAAAATGATAAAAAATGGTAAAAAATGATAAAAAATTGTAAAAAATAATTATAAATGATAAAAAATGATGATGCGGTATTTCTTTTATAAAGGTCGATTGGTAGGAGGTAGAGTAGCACGTTTAGAGCATCGTTCGGGCATGACCGCATAGCACCTGTGATGCCTAATGCTGCGCTTTGCTGAACTCGACTGAGTTTAATTATGTTATAGTCCCGAAAGTGATATTAAACTCTTTCAATATCAAACCACACATTTCGGAATATTACTTTTAATAATTTGATGCAAATGTCCTGCAAGGGCGCTTTAATTGATGAACTTATCAATGTAATAGGTGCAAGCACACAATATACAATATGATAAAAAATCATAGAAAATTAAAAAATATGATAAAAAATGATAAAAGATGATAAGAACTGATAAAAAAAGATAAAAACCGCGAACGAAAATAATAAATAATGGTAATAAGAATGATAACAAATAAAGAATTAAAGATTATAAATTGAAAAAAGGAGATAGATTTAAGAAAGGACCGAAATTCTGAATATTTTGTTTTGTCGATTTGTAGCCGTATTTTGCATTTCAATAATAAACGTTTCAGTTTTTTTATATTAAAAATAGGTGACATATCGTGTTTTTTTTTGGTCATCACATACCGCTCCTTAAAAAAGAACGAACTAGTGAACTAAGTGAACGAACTAGTGAACTAAGTGAACGAACTAGTTCGCAACGGTTGAAGATCTAGTTCGTTCCCGGTCACTATGGTGAACTAAAATGCGCAAGCCTATTAAGAACTAATTTATTGCTAATTTGACAAAATCGCTTAATGCTAGATAATGAAAATTATAATACAAAATTCTACAGCTCAAGTTGTCTTAAGCTCCTATTACGGCAAAAAAGCGTGCCGGAAATTTGGTGCACTTGAAAACAATTGAAATATGCTGATACAATTTAGCACGAGCTATATTTTGTATGTGAAAAAGAATGTGCAGAAAGTGCACATTCGTGTGGTGAGAAAAAAATGTGAAAAATGTTGAAAGAATGTAGTGCTACGAAAGGTGCATTACATGAAAGTGCATTTTATGACGAAAATGAATATTGAGATTCAACAAGGTTTATAAATGAGTTTAAGCCGTACAAGGCTCATAAGGTTGGTTGCGATGAGTATCATGATGAGCTCATTGATGATGTTCTACCAGGGCTTGTTTCTCCTGTCTTTTTAAAGTTGGAAATTGATTGTCTTACTACAAGGCGTCCTGTTCGTTGTCTTTTCCATGGTTAAGCTTGGAATTTTTGAAAGGGTTGTTTTTCTTTCTCTTTTATGAGATTTTCTCGGATTCTATCTTCGGTTTTGATACTTGTACTTGTGTGCAATGTGGTGCAGCGCACTTTCTTGTTATTGCAAGTCTATGCATTAGCCCTGACCAGAATAGACTTAAGGCACCTTAAGGCAGCTTAAGTTTTTCTATGACTGTATAGAAATGCACGTAGACAGCCAGAATGGACTTAAGGCATCTTTCGTTGACTTTTCCAAACTTTCGTTAAAACTTAAGTGTACGGTTCTGAGCGTAGAAACTTAAGCAAACTTATGCGTTTGACATTTATTCACAGATTTTCCGAAATTTTTGTACTTTTTGACTTCAGACTTGTGATTTATAATTAACTCCACTTTAAAAAAGAAAAATTTATTTTAACCCTCTAACCGGCAAGCGTTCCTGTAGGAACGCATCACAAAAGTCAAATTTTCTTGCTGCCTGCAAACATTTACCTACGAACCTGAATTAAAGTCATATGGTAGTATTGTAATGAGCACATTGTCAAAGTACGAACTCGATCTGATGTTTCGTTAGACATTTATGAGTAGCTTTGTGTTAGAATTCGTGGTAAGAGCACGCAAAATTTTTTTTTTCGGTACACAATTTTTCAATTAAAAAAAAACCGGATTACAGCAGTTTAAATTCATTCGGATTTTTTTTCCGCGTTATTTAAACCTTTTTGAAGTAAAAAGTGTTATTATCTAGTGACTTGGTAGATTACAACGCAGTGTAGGTGAGTAATTGTGATGCGGTCCTACAGGAACGCTTGCCGTTTCACGCTACATTTTTTTCTTCTTTGCTTTTTTTTCATTTGCTCTATTTTTCCTCACCTTATGCATAGAAATGAGTAACAGAAGGCAAAAGTCATTCAAATTGAGTGAATTAACCTCTTGAATTCGGTCGAAACTGATGACAGACTTTTTGTCGTATATGAATCACTTTCAGGACATTCAATATACATTACCAATGACTCAAATCATCTTACCAAAAACATCAGTTTGTAGAAAGAATCAACGTGTCAATAACCAATATAAAGGAATACCAGGAAGCCTGTCCCTACCAGGCATTGCTGGGTTTTTGATCCAGAGATCATTACACCTACGGAACCATCTCGTTATATAAAGAATATCTTGAAGCATGGTAAACTAAGAATTCAGGCGAGTAATATTCAATCCAGCACTGAGCGTACTTATATCCTATTACTGAAATGATACATGTTCAGTCCTCATATGCAAAGGACTATACTCTCCACTGAGGGATAGTTAGTTCGAAAATTGGATAAAGACTGGAGAGATGTTTAAGCTTCATATTCAACATCCAGCATAAGAACAAGGGCTGTCTATCTTTCACCTCCTTACTGGTGCCTTCCCTCTTCAATACTTTCAAAGTGATCACTTGTGGGGAGCTGTTTTGCGGCCAAACACTCAGCCCGAAAACACTCCTCAAAAATTGGATCACAGATCCAAGGACGCTGGTTGTCATTTCGATTCCTATATAAGGACGAGAAATCGAAGAGGCGGCCAGTCGTTCTCCAACCGGCGGGCGACCTGCAACACACTGCAAATTGATGACGCCGATAGTTTTCACTGCAGTAACACACACACAGCTGCGCTAAAACAGCGGTAGCAACCAGCCGTACACAGCGGTTGCACCTTCCGCTGCAGCTGGCATCATAGGTGCGAAAGACGTCAATCTTGGCACGAGCCAGCGATGGTGATGGCGCGGCTCGACGGTAGCGACTAATGCCGTCGCCGCAAAGACGATGGCTGCGACTTCAGCCATCGCAGCAAAGACGTCGGCAGTGACATTACACAATTTTTCAACGACGCCGCGACCTTTACACCCCCAGACACGCAACGGCACTGAATACTGCCGACGCGTCGACATCAGCCACGGGGTCATCTCCAGTACTCTTTGAAATCACTAGTTGGGTGAGGAATCTGTGCGTATGCATATAGAGAATGCATATGTAAGGGCCAATTTATAAAAACTAACAGAGTTTATCAGGCTATTAACACACTAATTTTAAATTAAAAAAGATAGAAAAATGAAAAATTTATGTCTACCACTTCAATCTAACTGATTTCTACTACTAAATACCGAATACTCCATGCATTTGTAACATTAAATTAACGCGAAAAAAAAACTAATTAAAGAGACTTTTTGTCCTACATGAATCACATGCAGAACATCTACTAGTTGTTCGAATAATCTTTTTCACTTTCTTTCCCCTTTTATGTATCTTTTTTCTTTGTAAGTTTTGTTATTCAGCATAAAATATCATGCTCATACCTTTTTGAATTTTTTACACTTAACCCGGCAAGCGTTCCTATAGGAACGCATTCGTTTTTTCTACCCGGCGACTGACTGCGCAGGTATTTTTGTTTGAAAATTGAAAGATATGTTTTTTAGACTCAGATTTATGATTAAAAAAATTCCCAATGAAAAATATTCACCCGTTCAATTCCGCCGGTTAGAGGGTTAATTTACACTCTCTTGATGAGTATTTGACGGCCGATATTTGACTTTTTTAGCTGTCAAACTTCTCTTACCTTAAGGCTATTGCGGATGGGTATAAGATTCATTAAGTTTTGCCACAAACTTTACGTGCCTTAAGGCGTTTGACGAAAAGTTGTTAAGATTCCTTAAGTCTATTCTGGTCAGGGCTATTGGAGTGAGGTGCAACGATGTTGCCGGATTGAGCAATTACTTGTGCGACTTTAGTATTCGTTAATCGTTAGTATCGTGAACCTTGCGACGACGCCGCCGGTGTTTATACTCTAGATGATATCATATAGAGTATTATAAGTTTGATCCAGCCGAAAAATATCTAACGCATAGAACCAAGCCTCGGACGAAAAAAAGTTTTATACTATTTTATGTTTATTTGTGACCAAAAACCTCAAATCCGCTTGACGTCCGTCCGTCCGTCCGTCCATCCGTCCATCTGTCTGTCTGTCCGTGAACACGATAACTCAAGAATGCCTTCACCTGGGATCTTGAAATTTTAAATCTGAGTGTTTGGTTGAATTTGTAAGGCTAAGTTCGTTAACGGCTAAGTTCGTTAACGGTTCGGTTCGTTAGTTTCTGTAAGTACTTGAATTTGGGCAATACTTAAGCTGTCCACAGGTAAAACCGTCCATATAGGTACACGGGTTGCCCCTACCCTAATCCTTTAACGTGTTGATCTCTACCGACAATAAAAATCGGAAGAACTCTTCAAAACAAATATGAAACTGAAACCCTACGAGCGAAGGTCAAAAGGTTCTGGTGTTCGGGCTGAAGGAAGCTACGATATTTAATCAAATCGCAAACTTCACTACTCCGTCGTGCAGACACCTTTTTTCTGGTCCTTTTTTAAGTTTAACTTCATAATTTTTAAGAAGTAATGTTGTCGAACTGAAGTTTAAAAAAAAAATTTGCTACCCTGAAATTTTGTATTTTCACGGTTTTAGAGCTAATAGACTCCAAAAAAGCATAAAAAAAAGAAGTCCGTCTGCCCGCCGTCCACAAAACCGTTTGAACTTGAACTTAACGTTAAGTCATCCCACTCCTTCTGGTAGCTGCAATACAAAATGTCCTTAAAACACGTGTTTAAGAATATTGGCCGATCACTTCATAAGGGTTTAAGCTACGACTTGGAAATTTTGTTTGTTTTAATTTTTTAATATTTAAAGCTAAATGTATGATTATGAAGAAAATCTTATTAGTCCTTCCACTGGCTGCCATACAAAAATCCTGTTAAGATATCTTCATTCAACTCACGAAAGTCACTATAACTCAAGTAGTCGTTTAGCTATGAATTCAGAATTTTGTACAAATTAGTTTTGAGTGAAAACAAAGTTCTAGTTTACTAGGCAGATAAATCCTCTTGCTCCTTCTGGTACCTGCCATATAAAATGTCCTTGAAACATGTGTTCAAGAATATTGGCAGAATATTGGCATTTCAGAACCCGAATTCAACGAAGCAACTTCAAGTAGGCTGTAGGATGTGTGTGTTTTTTTTGTATTAACCTGTTCGGACTCTTATGTCCGAACCCTTCTTTCCTGTTGGTTTGGGAAAGGAATTAAAAAATAAAAATGCCGGTTCTTAGTTTGTGAGTGTTTTCTATTTAATCTTTTTTCTTTGGTTTGAGGGTTGTTCGATTTAGTAATTTTGTGAGTTTGTGACTTTCGTGGCTTTAGCAGGCTCCTTGAATTCAGAACCCGAATTCAACGGAGCAACCTTAAGTAGGCTGTCGGTTATGTGTGTGTTTTTTTTGTATTCAAAAATTGAGATCATTAATTAGCGCCATCTGTCGACTCCTTTGGGTAGCTGTCATACAAAAGTCCTTAAAACACGTGTTCACCAATATTGTACGATAACTTTAGAACGCTTTACGTTATGATTTTGAAATTTTGTATACGTTTACTGTCGGAGCTGAAACTATATTAATACGAAACATATCTCATAAGCCCGTCGTGTAGTTGCTATACGAAAACTACACAATAGTTTCTCCCTGTAAGTAGAAGGTCATAATAATTGTTTATGTATTCCTCATTCTTTTGATATATATATTCTTAACTAAAATATAAATCGGAGTTTTAATTTCAATCATACGTACTTAAACATACAAATCATTTTTCTATTTATCCTGAAGAATTTTTTTGTTAAAATGAGATATATTATTATTTTTATTTAAAATTGTTGCGCAGTTTAATTAAAAGCAAATAAAAGGAAAACACGGCTTGTTACGATAAGAAATATAGTTTTATTATACTACGTCTATAACAAAAGCGCGTGCTTCGCGATCGGATACTGACAACCGACGTTCAACTTCAGTATGTGTGTATGTGTGTGTAAGTATGCGAACTTGAGGCGCGTAAATTTGAAAGTTGGACAATTCCCCAACACTCACACTCGCTGAACAGTTCGCTAATTTAGTCCTAAGTTGAGTCGGTTTTCCAGGAATTTATCTTTCGTTAGAGCCTTAGTGAGAATATCTGCAAGCTGCTTCATGCTTTCGATATGTTTAACCTCAATCACGCCGTTTTGAACTTGTTCCCTAGTGTAGTGGAACTTGACGTCAATATGCTTTTTTCGACGATGGAAGACCGGATTTTCGATCAATTTCTCCGCTGCTGCATTGTCACAGAACAATGTAGTTGGTCCTAACTGACACCATCCAATTTGATTTAGGAGTCGTCGTGTCCATACTACCTCCTTTGCTGCATCATGAGCTGCTATGTACTCCGCGTCTGTGGTTGATGTCGTCACCACTCCCTGCTGTCGGGATGACCATAGGATGGGGCCACCATTTAGTAGAAGAATTACTCCGCAGACACTCTTCCGATTTTCGATGCACATTGCCCAATCAGCGTCAGAATACGCCAACAATGTTTTTTCACATCCGTAAGTTATGCCGATTTCTGTAGTCCCGGCGAGATATCTCAAAACTCTCTTGCCAGCATTCCAGTGTTTTTGCGTAGATAGTTTCGAAACTGCAAATGCCAAATCAAGTCGTGTACCGACTTTCAAGTACACCCAGCTACCGACCAATTGACGATACGGTATATCAACCACATCATCATCTATCGCCACATTAAGTTTATCAGTCACTTCTGCTGGAGTTGATATTGGATTGCAATTTTCCATCGCAAATTTGCGAAGAACTGCCTTTACATATGCTGTTTGTACCAAACGAATCGTTCTTTCCTTCCGATTACGAACGACTTCAATGCCTAAATAGCATGATACTTCGTAGCTTGTTATTTCAAATTGTTGTCGCATTGCCTCTAGTAGCTTGTTAATCTTTTGTTTTGATTTTCCGATTACCAAGCCATCATCAACGTAGAGTGCGACCATCAACTCACCACCGTTGATTGTGTATACGCACGGATTAGCATCAGTAGGTTTCATATCGAGTAACTTCATAAAAGTGTCAAACTTTGAATGCCTCTGCCGCGGGGCCTGCTTTAAACCATAAAGGCTCCTTTTGAGTCGGCATACACGTCCACTGCCATCGTTGAAACCGTCAGGATGCTCCATGAAAATAGTCTCGTTTCGTTGAGATCACCTTACAAAAACGCCGTCTTTACGTCCAGCTGATAAATCTCAAAGTCTTTAGCTGCTGCTACTGCTAGTAGCGTACGCACTGAATCAAATCTTGCAACTGGCGAGAACGTTTCAGTATAGTCCACGCCGAACTTCTGTGAACATCCTTTTATGACCAACCGCGCTTTGGAGCGGTTAATGGATCCATCAGAGTTAGTTCTTAACCGGAAAATCCACTTGTTCTTAATTGGTTTTCGGTCTACCGGTTTATCCACAAGCGTCCAGGTTTCGTTTTGGTTTAACAAGTTCAATTCATCGTCCATAGCCGCTTCACAATGCTTAGCATCCTTTGATGATTTAGCTCCTTCAAGGGTTGTCGGTAAGTTTGCATTTGCGATAAATGCACACGCATTTAGAATATGTAGATTAGTAGTTGACTGCGACCTTGGACTATTTGGAATGTTCTCGTTTTTCTTCAAATTGTTTCGAGTTCTTTTTGCAATACTGTCACACTCGCTATCAGTCGAAGCATCGATATAAGTTTCGTCTTTGCTCGAAACTGCTTCAACATCTTGATTCAACTTTGAAATTTGCTCATCTTCGTCATCAGGTATAACGATTCTAGCCATAAGCTTCGGTGATTGTTCTTGAATGATAACATCACGACTAACAATAACTTTGCAGTTACCAGGTTGCCATAAACGATCAGCCTTTCGTTCGTAGCCAACCAACCGCATTTCAATTGACTTCCTGTCAAACTTTGATCTCTTTTTGTCATTAATAAGCACATACGCCTTACTTCCATAAATTCGCAGATTTCCTATATCTGTTTTGGAGCCCGGAAGAGCCTCTTGTGGTGTCTTGCCACCCAATCGCTTCAATGGAATGACATTCCGTAATTTCGCAGCTGTTACCACTGCTTCAGCTCGCAGACCTTTGGGCAAATTCACACCTGTCAACATTGCGGGAGCCATCTCTTGAACTGTACGATTTTGCCGTTCAATACGATGAAGTGTTTCCGCATTAATTTGCGCATATCGGCGCTCGGAAATTCCAACGCATTATCCGACCTCATACGTCGAACTTCATGTCCTGCTGCCTTCATCTCGGCTATAACATCTTGAACCGCTTCAATGTTTTGCGACTTGAACTTGAGTGGTTTAACGAATAACATGCCGGAATAGTCGTCGACAAAGACTGCCATCACTTTCGCACCACTATACGATTCGACTGACATCGGGCCGCAGATATCGAAATGCATCAGCTCCCCTGAATGCGTAGCTCGAGAATCGCTTTCGTAGAAAGGTTTTCGACATTGCTTTGCATAAACGCATGCTTCGCAGAAACAATCATCACTCCCACTGATAGTAGACTTAATCAGCTTCATTCCTGTTGAGGGAGTCTTCGATATCAAATTCTTTATCTCTTTAAAATTAATGAGGAGTCTTCGATATCAAATTCTTGCTTTCTTTATTATTTTTAATGAAGAGTCTTCGATAACAGATTCTTGATTTCTTTATTTATTTTAGTTCAATTTAATTTATTAACAATTAAGAGATTATTGAAGAAATAATATTTTATCACTTAGTTAAATTATATTTAAAAAAAATTACATATACTAGTAATTAGATATTTTATAACTACAATAAAATTGGTATTAGTATTTTTAATTTATATAGTTGTTATTGCTTTTGATATTTTTTTAAAAATCATTCTTTTTTAAAATTCCCGAAAACTCGGATACAAACAATTCTCTGTTGTATTGACAGTAATTTTATGTAAATAATTTATTATATTAATAATTTTTTTTTAAAGTGGAAACTTCCCTCCACACTGTTACACAGGATCTGTTGGCTAGCTCTCGAACCAATTTATAATTGACATGACACAGCCGTTCGTGCCAAGTTTGCAGCGTTACATCCTTCGAGATCACATTTGCCAAGCCGTCAACTTCTTGTGAACCGTCAACTTGAATGAAATCTATTTTATACAAATTATTCGGCAACTTATTACTTGCCGCCATTCGCCGTCCTTCCTTAAACATTTCGATTTTGTCCATACCGAACGTTATGTTCACCTTTTTAGTTGTTGCTGCTCCAAGTGACAGCAAATTTCTGCCGAGTCTTGGAACGTAAAGAACATCTGCCAAAGTGATATCTCCACCTGATGCAGACTTCATGTGAATCGAGCCACGGCATTGAGTATATATCACCGCATTGTTGCCAACTGTAATCGGTGTTGTCCCGTCCTCAATTTCTTCGAACGTTCGAAAACTATCTCTTTGGTACGTCATGTGATGCGACGCGCCACTGTCACCGATCTACGAGTCGTCACCGCTGATCGTTGAATACCATATACTGCTTGGCTCACAAATAATGTAGATAAGCTGTGAGTTTGATTGGTTTCAGCTTTAGGTTGTTTTTTCCCTTGATCACGTTTGAACTTGTGACAATCACGTTTAAAGTGGCCAGGCTTATCACAATAATAGCATTTTCGATCCTTTTTTGACTTGTCGTTGACTCCGACACTTGACTTTTTTACGTGTAGAGCTTCTTCCGTATCACCGACATCACCGCGAGTTGACTCAATGAGCACCAGCTGTTTTCTGAGTCCATCGAACGTTAGAAATGTGCCTGAAGCTGCTTGAATATAGTACGTCTCACGAAATGAATTGTATTTAGACGGTACATCATTGATCAACTTGGCAACTTGTGCAGCTTCACTGATTTCCTCACCTGTTGTTTTCAGCTGATGGACAATGACCGACATTTCAGCACAATAACTGGCGACGGATTGTGTGTTTGTCATTTTCATTGAATGCCACTGTTGATTTAGCAAATACTTGTTCGCCTCTGTTTTTGCTTCGTAAAGGGACTTTATTTTTGTCCACATAGCATTCGATGTTTCTCAATCTCTAATCGCTGCGTGACTATCTTCACATAGTCCTACGGATAATATTCGCATCGCTTTTGCGTCTGGTTTACTCCATATTTTCACCTTCTCCGCCCTATCAGCAGCTGGATGGGCTTCGGTTCCATTGACAATTTCATGGCATCCGACACTCTTGAGACATGCTATGACCTCAAATTTCCACCTTTGGTAGTTAGCTTTCGTCAAAACGGGTACGCGTAGATCTTCATTGCTTCTATGCATTTTCCAAGTAAAATTAACGGGTTTGAAAATAATTCAACATACAAAAGAATCGCGAACCGGCAAAGTTCCCTTTTTTTTAGGTTAGGTAGCACATACGATGCACGAGGTTTTGAAAGAAAATATGTATTAATGTCTTAACAGAATTAGTATTTTAGACACTGAGCCCATAACCTGTTGCGCAGTTTAATTAAACAAATTTAATTCTTTAAGTGGTGTTAGGTACTATTTGCTATGAGAGCATGTGAGGCTCGGAACTGACATTCGATGGCTCGGAAAAGGGATCAGAGCAGCTCGGAACTGGAACAAAGGCAATTTTAAACTTGTTATTGATTTTCTTTAAACTACATTTACAATTTTTTGTCGAGTAGGTGTTATAAAAAATAAGAATAAAATATTAAATTAGAATAGTAATATATCAGATTGGTAACTGAATATTCTGATTTTTAACGGTAACTCAAAATCAACATTTGTCTTAAGGTGGCTCGGAAATGGGTTCTTTACCCTAAATGTTTTGCCCGAAGTGTCCATATTTTTTGCCATATTGACATATTGCATTCTTAGACCTCAGCCATCATTTGAATTCTTAGACCTCAGCCATCATTTGAATTCTTAGACCTCAGCCATCATTTGAATTCCTAGACCTCAGCCATTATTTGAATTCTTAGACCTCAGCCATCATTTGAATTCTTAGACCTCAGCCATCATTTGAATTCTTAGACCTCAGCTATCATTTGAATTCTTAGACCTCAGCCTAGTATAATTTGGAGAGTATAGATAATTTCATATATAGTATTTTGAGACTAATCTAGAAAAAAATGGCTACGAAACGGACAAAATCAATCGACGATGATTCATCTATAGCAAATAAAACGTATTATACTCGGTTGAGGAAGATAGCAAAGCTATCTTAAAACTTAGCTACTGGAGGACGAGGTCTTTAAATCGAGACGGTTTGAGGTGAAGAATTTAGGAGACCAGGATTTAGGATCTCAAGGGGATCGGGGTCAACAAAATTTAATATTATTATTAAGAACTACACTAGTCTTGATTGAGAATCACAGATTTTCTTAAATTTTTTTTACCGTGATCCCCTAGTTTAGATTGAGATATTCAAGGGAAAGACAAAGTCATTATCCTTAAAAAAACTTGCAAGGATAAGTCTTATTCGTATTATTTTTATATTGCGACAACCTTGAACTTTAAAATAAGTCCTACTTCATTATTCTACGATACAGACTAAGTACCAGAGATGAGCATTTTCGAAGAGGACTCGGACACCATTTTTGTGAAATCTTTAACATACTATAACTAACAAAAAAATGTGATAGAAAAAAAATTGAAATCATATTTTTTTCTTCACTAATTCTTCGAGTACATAAATTTTCAAAAGAATCGGCGATGGTAAGTCACATATTTTGTCATTTTTGGCGATGCTTAATGAAATAACCCAAACGTTTGAACGATTTATCGCAAAGGACCGGCAATAAACAATATGCTACTATCAGGTTCCTACTCACATGTATGGTATGTTATATTCTGGTCTTGAGAACAAAAATAGCCAAACCTTTGAATATGTACTAGGCAACTATTTGCATTTCACTGCCACCTGGAATGAAACGCTTCATACAAAAACGTACAATTTTGATTCAATTCAATTGAAGCATTATTATTGTTCGTAGAGAGATTCAACATTTTTTATCGATCACCGGTCCATAATTGATAGTGATCAGTAGATAATATCTGTTTTTTTGAAGTCATATTCACAAAATCACTAAACATCACATACCTATACACTGTAGTACAGATGTATATTGGAGACTAACAATAATCAAGCAGTATTAAAATGGCTTCACAAACATTCGCTCTACGATACTACATTCTAGCTTTTTCGTGCTGATGATTAAAAAAAAAATATAACTTACTAGGTGAGCTAATTATTTGGGGGGGGGGGACAACCCCCCCCCCCCCCCCCGTTCCTACGCCAGTGACCCAAACCGAATCTTATTTTTCTGGTGCAATTCGTTTGTGAGATATCTTAATCTTTACTATTTCAACCCCTACCCCCGCACGCCACCACCCCCACCAAAAAATTTTGTTTCAATCTACTCTCCTATAGTCCGGGAGGTAGCGTATCATTAGAGTAAGTCATTTCATACCGACTGAAAATCAAATCAATAATAGTTTTATCCTAATAGATAACAGATCTGATCGTCAGCTATTCCAGTAGTGGTGGAGCTAAGGGGTGAAAGCATGTGAAAGTGGTAAAAAATTTAAAATTTTAAAGTCATTTCATACCGCTCCAAAATTTAGGGGATGATGCTTAGATCATTTTCAACCTAAAAATAATCGTCAGCTGCATGGAAGAACGGGGGGATATACGTCAGTCGCCTACATGAACATGGTAAAAATTTTGAATTTTAAAGTCATTTCATACCGCTCCAAAATTTTGGGGATGATTGTTTAGATCATTTTTAACCTAAAAGTAATCGTCAGCTGCATGGAAGACGGTGGAATATACGTCAGTCGCCTACATGAACATGTTAAAAATTTTGAATTGTAAAGTCATTTCATACTTAATGAACTTTATGCAGATGAATTTTCATACTTTCCAAAGAATAAAGAAAACCGTCAGCTGTTATAGCATGTTGTAGCGGGGGTAATACCGTCAGTCAGGGTCATAAACATGGTACGTGCTCAGTGCATATGAGCATTGTATAGTCGTTTTCACGAATTAAATGACGATCATTACACCCGCAATCATCCTGCTGACGTCGATTGTTATTTTTCTTAACAATTTACTGTACATTTCAATTTTAATAAGAATTATATTAATTTAATATAAGTTATACCACTTTATGCTGTAAATAATGAGTTTTCAATAGATTTTTCATGCTAATGAAGGTCAAACTATATAGAAGAATATGAATTCATAAAAAACGATGATTAAAACCGTTGGAATGATAACTATTTTCGTTTTCATTTTATTAATAAATTTAAATAATGTAGAAGAAGGCTTATCTCTACCAACACAAAAATTATTGAACGATTTCTTTTTCAAACTCTTCTGTAGTATCTGATTCGTAGTCATCAGTTTCCTCGGAACTATCCTCGGAGCTATCTATGATGACATTTCGTTCAAATTTCTCTGCATCATCTTCTTCATTATCACTTTCAACGTTTTCTGTAAAAAAAACAAACATAAGTTTTGCAAGGTAGTATCAATAAAATTATATAAGTTTAAAAGTACCTTCAGGACTTTTATCGATGATCGTCACGCCAGTGATTGTCGGTGGGACTTGATCACCGTCAAACCACTTGAAAGTGTATTTATTAATGTCCTCCCTCCATCCATAGTCTAAGGGTGATAATTCCGATGGAACTGACTGATGAGCATGATCCCAAAGGTGTGCTATATATGATGAGCGTAGTATATGTTGATATAACTCCGATTGACATGGAGGAAATATTGCTCCGTCAATTGTACTTCTCAGCATAAACGTGTCCTTTTACTGTATTATTAATAATACAGTATTGTTAACGATTTTAAAAAAAAAAAAATTTGATGCCCTCAAAATTTTTTTTTCCACGTTTCATGACTAGTAGACGCGAAAAAAGCAGTAAAAATTTTCACTCCGTCTGTACGCCGTACGCCGTACGTCGACCGCCCCAAAATCTTTCAAGGCTCGTAGCTCTCAAACCAGTGGAGCTATTAAATTAAAATTTTTTCTAAGAATAGACTTGGTGGACCCCTTGAATTGACATTATTTTCAGGGGATAAGATAGATAGATGTTTCAAATTTTTACCAGAAGTAGGCCTAATAGAACCCTATTAGGGAAAAAAAAGTTTGGGGTGTGGGTGTAGAGGGTGAGGGTGGGGAAGGGTGAGAAAGAAAAAGTTCCGATGCTTATATCTTAAGAATCTATAATGATAGGAAGCTGAAACTTGGTTTTTAGATAAAGCTATAGTAGTGGCATGGTGGAAAAATACATTTTTTTTAGGGGTAGTATGGTACGGTGGTAGGGGGTGTTTTCCCTAACTTCAGAACGGCTTATGCTAGGAAGTTGAAACTCGGTACGTATATGTAAAATAACTAGGAAAGTAATTCTGATAAAAAAAAATTCAAATATTCATTGGCGTTCAGAAGGGGGGGGGGGCAAAAAAAAATATCGGTTAATATAAAATACATATATTTTCACGATTTTCGTTATATCTACTAGGTCTTTCGAAATATTGAATTCATTTTTATTCTACGGATTCTTCATATGAATACCTAGAACGTGTTTTCAAGATTTTTTGAAATTCGACCCCTAAGAGGGTGTAAACTGGTTGTATACTTTTTCATGAATTCCACCATGCTCCTCAGGTCTGATCAGATATCGAATATCTTTTCACTTCCCCAGGTTTGCTTAATAATCACCTATTTTTAAGTTTTGTTTTTTTCAACCTCTAGACCGCATCTCGGAATATGACCCAATTATTTAATTCATATGTTACACCCTTTTCTAACCGCTTCCCGAGCTTTTTGTTAGGTTTTCAGTCACATAGTAACATACACCGCATCCGCGAATTGAACGCGTTCTGAACTTCTGCCGGAAAAATAATACAGTGGCGCCCAGACTGTTGGCAGATTTTTTTCATTCATTTTATAATTTTTGGTAAATGTTGCTACCCGTGCTGTATTGACGTTGTCGATTGACTTAAAACTGTACATTCTGCAAACAAATTCTTCAATCTTTCTTTGAAGTTCAATAAAATTACAGTCATTTATATTTGATGAGTTTTTAAATGCTTCAATGTATGATTCCGATTTCTTTAAAATATCGAACGGTTTTTTCTTTCCTCTTCTATAGAAAGTGGGATTGAAGTCGCATTCTGTAAATGCATGGAATCCTGGCAATGATGCACATAACGTAGCTCCAAGTGCGTGATATAATTGAGTGACATTGATGTAACGTTGAGCATTACCACTTCCAAGTAGCATATGAATTTTACTTTATTATTTCATAATAAAGTATTGTGATCGACCTGAAATTTCAAAAAAATTTGCTACCCTGAAATTTTGTATTTTCACGTTTTAGGACTAGTAGACCCCGAAAAAGCAATAAAAAAAATAATGTCCGTCTGTACGCCGTACGCCGTACGCAAAAATAGTTTGAAGGCGCGTAGCTCCCAAACCCGTTGAGGTATTATCGTGAAACTTTTATGGTGGGTAGGTTGGGTGAACCTCTACGACTGGTATCTTTTAGGGCGGTGCGGGTGTGAGAGGGGTGGAGAGGGGAGGGGTTTAGACGAAAAATTTTAGTTTCTAGATCTCAGCAACCGCTTACGCTAGGAGGCTGAAAAGGAAAAGATTCCGATGTTTATATCTTGAGAACCTAAAATGATAAAAAGCTCAAACTTGGTATTTAGATAGAGCTATAGTAGTGGCATGCTGGAAAAATATAATTTTTTATGGGGGTAGTATGGTACGGGGGTGGGGGGGTGTTTTTCCTAACTATGGAATGGCTTATGCTAGAAAGTTGAAACTCGGTGCGTATATGTAAATCAACTAGAAATGTAATTTGGATGAAAAAAAATTTCGAATATCTATTGGCGTTTCGAAGTGGGGCAAAAAAAATGTTCAGTGAAAAAAGAATGCATATATTTTCACGATTTTCGTCATATCTACTAGGTCTTCCAAAAAATTGAATTCACTTTTATTCTACGGATTCTTCATATGAATACCTAGAAAGCGTTTTCAAGATTTTTTGAAAATTTACCCCTAAGGGGGTGTAAACTGATTGTGTACTTTTTCATAAATTATTCCATATCTCTCAGATCCGATCAGATTTTCACTTCCACGGGCTTGTACTTTTTGATAGGTTTTCAGTCACATAGTAACCTACACCGCATTTCAGAATTGAACGCGTTCCTAGCTTCTGCCTTAAAAATAATAAAGTTACGCCCAGATTGTTGGCAGATTTTAAAGTTGCTCCGAATATGGTTCATATTTTCTAACAGTATTATTAAAATATCTGTATCTGAACATCTTATCGTTACGTTAGCATCACTATCTATTTGACAAACGTGAAATATAAATATTGTATCGGCTTCTTTATGAGCTGCACAATTAAAATTCTGTTCTACGCTTTTAACAATTTTTTCATTATGTTTTCGATATTCGTATCATACGTCATGATTAATATATATTGTTATTTCTCCTATGAATGGAGCCATGTAAGTATTTTCCCAATCATTACAAATAAATTCAATTAAGGCCTCCTCAAAATGTATATTTTTCAATTCGTTCGCAAAGTTGGTCGGTCATAATTGATGAGAACTATGTATACAATAATTTTGACCCTCTCTTCTGCCTCTCAAGAAGTGTTCATGATCTTTTATTGAAGGAGTAAAATACCGGTTAAATGCGATGATAGCTGTGCGTGCATTTGAGGAAGTAACGATCGAAGTTAATTTTTTTAAAATATAATAATATTTTCAACAATCCTGAGTGATCCGTCATAGAAAACTTTCCATCCAGGTGACACATCGCTAATGGTACTGGTGTCAATGGGTAAGTCAGTACTGCGTTAATGTTTAATGTTTTTTTTTAAAGACAACAATAGTAATTGAACGAATAAATCACGTTGCATTCGTACTTCAACAAATTTACCAGAATTAGCCAATTTCTTCTTACAGCATTTGCAAAGTCAAGACGTTTCCTCCGGTAATTGTTTTTTCAAATATTTGAGGATAGTTGCGAGGAAACTGATGAATACGAAACAGATACTACAGAAGAGTTGAACAAAGAAATCGTTCAATAATTTCTGTGTTAGTAGAGATAAGCCTTCTTCTACATTATTAGAATTTATTAATAAAATAAAAACGAAAATATTTAGCATTCCAACGGTTTTAATTATCGTTTTTTATGAAAACGTATTCTTCTATATAATTCAAAACGGACACGACCTTCATTAGCGTGAAAAATCTATTGAAAACTCATTATTTACAGCATAAAGTGGTATAACTTATATTAAATTAATATAATTCTTATTAAAATTGAAATGTACAGTACTTTAATTGTTAAGAAAAATAACAATCGACGTCAGCAGGATGATTGCGGGTGTAAAGATCGTCATTTAATTCGTGAAAACGACTATACAATGCTCATATGCACTGAGCACGTACCATGTTTATGACCCTGACTGACGGTATTACCCCCGCTACAACATGCTACAACAGCTGACGGTTTTCTTTATTCTTTGGAAAGTATGAAAATTCATCTGCATAAAGTTCATTAAGTATGAAATGACTTTAAAATTCAAAATTTTTAACATGTTCATGTAGGCGACTGACGTATATTCCCCCGTCTTCCATGCAGCTGACGATTACTTTTAGGTTAAAAATGATCTAAACAATCATCCCCAAAATTTTGGAGCGGTATGAAATGACTTTAAAATTCAAAATTTTTAACATGTTCATGTAGGCGACTGACGTATATTCCCCCGTCTTCCATGTAGCTGACGATTATTTTTAGGTTGAAAATGATCTAAACAATCATCCCCTAAATTTTGAAGCGGTATGAAATGACTTTAAAATTCAAAATTTTGTACCACTTTCACATGCTGTCACCTTAGATTCCACCACGGGTGCGGCGACTGACGCTCATTTTGCTGATTATTGAATATTATTCAACTGTTATAAATGAAATTTATTCGGTATAAAATTTCTTGAAAAAAATCTGCCAACTTTATTATTTTTCCGGCAAAAGTTCAGAACGCGTTCAATTCGGGGCTGTGGTGTATGTTACTATGTGACTGAAAACCTAACAAAAAGTTCGGGAAGCGGTTAGAAAATGGTGTAACATATGAATTAAATAATTGGGTCATATTCCGGGATGCGGTCTAGAGGTTGAAAAATAAAAAACTTAAAAATAGGTGATTATTAAACAAGCCTGGGGAAGTGAACAGATATTCGATATCTGATCAGACCTGAGAAACATGGTGGAATTCATGAAAAGTATACAACCAGTTTACACCCTCTTAGGGGTCGAATTTCAAAAAATCTTGTAAACACACTCTAGGTATTCATATGAAGAATCCGTAGAATAAAAATGAACTCAATATTTCGAAAGACTTAGTAGATATGACGAAAATCGTGAAAATATATGCATTTTATATATACTGATCATTTCCCCCCCCCCCTTCTGAGCGCCAATGAATATTCGAATTTTTTTTTATTAGAATTACTTTTCTAGTTAATTTACATATACGTAACGAGTTTAAACTTCCTAGCATAAGCCGTTCTGAAGTTAGGAAAAACACCCCCCACCACCGTACCATACTACCCCTAAAAAAATTTTATTTTTCCACCATGCCACTACTATAGCTCTATCTAAATACCAAGTTTCAGCTTCCTATGATTAAAGATTCTTAAGATATAAGCGTCGGAACTTTTTCTTTCTCACCCTTCCCCACCCTCACCCTCTACACCCACACCCCCAAATTTTTTATCCCTATAGGGTTTTATTAGGCCTACTTCTGGTAAAAATTTGAAGCATCCATCTTACACTGTTATTGAGATATGAAACGTGTTATATTTGAAAAATTCTTATCCCCTCCACTTACGTACTCCCCCGCCCCCTTCAAAGATTTTACTTTGAGCAACCTTTATTTATCAAGCTTTATATCCAAACCGAAATTTGTTTTTCTGGTGCCACTGGTTTGGGAGATATCGTAATGTTAAGTATTTCAACCCCCACCCCCGTACGCCACTACCCCCACCCAAAAATTTTGTTTCAATCTACTCTCCTAGTATAACTACAGATATTTGTTAAGTTTAAATTGCTTGCTATTAACGGTTTAGGAGATATAGATCTTAAAATGTGTCGATCTCCACTTTCTTGCGTTTCGGACGCACTGCTTCCCCCTCCACTCCCACACGGCGTACGGCGTACGGCGGACAGATGGAGTGAAAATTTTTATTGCTTTTTTCGTGTCTACTAGTCATGAAATGTACACAAAAAAATTTTGAGGTTAGCAAATTTTTTTTTTTTGAAAATCAATAACAGTACTGTATTATTACTAATAAAGTAAAATGATACGCTGCCTCCCGTACTACTAGTATAACTACAGATATTTGTTAAGTGTTAATTGCTTACCGTTAACGGTTTAAGAGATATGGATTTTAGAATGTGTTGATATCGGCATTTTTGCGTTTCGGACGCATTATTTCCCCCTCCACTCCCACACCCCTTCACCCATATCAGCAATTTTTATTGCAAATGGGTCCACTATCAAAGCTCTATAGAAATTCAAATTCAAATTTAGTTTTAAGCCTCCTACCATTAGCGGTTGCTGAGATCTAGAAACCAAGTTTTTCGTCTAAAACACTTCCCTCACCTTCCCCCTAGCACCCTCACCCCTGAAAAAATTCTCACTTCAAGAGGTCTACCATGTCCATTCAGAAAAAAAAAATCAATTTAATAGCTCATGGGGTTTGGGAACTATAATTCCTCAAACGAGTTTGCGTACGGCGTACGGAGCACAGACGAACTGAAAATTTTTATTGCTTTTTTGGCGTTTATTAGTCATAAAACGTATAAAAAAAAATTTTCAGGGTAGCAAATTTTTTTTCTTTAAAAGTCGATAACAATACTTTATTATTAAAATAATAAAAGAAAAAGAATTGAAATTCAATTTTTTGTTTCTATCTAATTTTTTTGTTAGTTTTTGCGGAAATGGTATCCGAGTTCTCTTTAAAAATTCAGATCTCTGGTATTTTCTATCCTGGAATAATAAAATAGGTGAGGTTGTCGCAAAAATATCCTTGACATTGTTTTTTTCAAAGATAACGATTTGGTCATTTATCCTTAAATACCTATCTCACAATACTTTTTTTTTTAATTTTTTTATATATGATGGGTTATACTGTTTTTCAAAACATATCAAAAAATTAACTTGGAATCTCAATGGTTAAAAAAATCGAAGAGAATTCTCAATTAATTTTAAAAAAAAAAATCTGCCAACAGTCTCGGCGCAACTTTATTATTTTTCCGGCAGAAGTTCGGAACGTGGTTTATTCGGGGATGCGGCATAAGTTACTATGTGACTGAAAACCTAACAAAAAGCGGTTAGAAAAGGGTGTAACATATGAATTAAATAATTGGGTCATATTCCGGAATGCGGTCTAGAGGTTGAAAAATAAAAAACTTAAAAATAGGTGATTATTAAACAAGCCTGGGGAAGTGAAAAGATATTCGATATCTGATCAGACCTGAGAAACATGGTGGAATTCATGAAAAAGTATACAACCAGTTTACACCCTCTCAGGGGTCGAATTTCAAAAAATCTTGAAAACACAATCTAGGTATTCATATGAAGAATCCGTAGAATAAAAATGAACTCAATATTTGGAAAGACCTAGTAGATATGACGAAAATCGTGAAAATATATGCATTTTATATATACTGATAATTTTTTTTGCCCCCCCTTCTGAACGCCAATGAATATTTGAATTTTTTTTTATCAGAATTACTTTTCTAGTTAATTTACAAATACGTACCGAGTTTCAACTTCCTAGCATAAGCCGTTCTAAAGTTAGGAAAAACACCCCCCACCACCGTACCATACTACCCCTAAAAAAAATGTATTTTTCCACCATGCCACTACTATAGCTCTATCTAAATACCAAGTTTCAGCTTCCTTTCATTATAAATAGATTCTTAAGATATAAGCATCGGAACTTTTTCTTTCTCACCCTTCCCCACCCTCACCCTCTACACCCACACCCCCAATTTTTTTTCTCCTACTAGGGTTCTATTAGGCCTACTTCGGGTAAAAATTTGAAGCATCTATCTTACACTGTTATTGAGATATGAAACGTGCTATTTTTGAAAAATTCTTATCCCCTCCACTTACGTACTCCCCCGCCCCCTTCAAAGATTTTACTTTGAGCAATCTTTACTTATCAAGCTTTATATCCAAACCGAATTTGGTTTTTCTGGTGCCTCTGGTTTGGGAGATATCGTTATATTAAGTATTTCACCCCCACCCCCGTACGCCACTACCCCCACCCAAAAATTTTGTTTCAATCTACTCTCCTAGTATAACTACAGATATTTGTTAAGTTTTAATTGCTTGCTATTAACGGTTTAGGAGATATAGATTTTAGAATGTGTAGATCTCCACTTTTTTGCGTTTCGGACGCATTGCTTCCCCTTCCACTCCCACACCCCTTCACACATATCATCAATTTTTTTGCAAATGGGTCCACTATCAAAGCTTTATAGAAATTCAAAGTTTCAGTCTCCTAACATAAGCGGTTGCTGAGATCCAGAGACCAAAATTTTTCGTCTAAAACGCTTCCCCCACCTTTCCCCTCACACCCTTACCCCTGAAAATAATGTCAAGTCAAGGGGTCTACCCAGTCTATTCCTAGAAAAAATTTAAATTTAATAGCTCCACTGGTTTGAGAGTACGGCGGACAGACGGAGTGAAAATTTTTATTGCTTTTTTCGTGTCTACTAGTCATGAAATGTACACAAAAACATAACGCAGTCACGATCGGCTGCAAGCCAATCGTATGATACTCTAGATGAAATACTGAACTCCGATTTATATTTTAGTTGGAAATATGTCAAAAGAATGAGGAGTGCACAAGCAATTATTACATGACCTTTTACTTACAGGTAGTAACTTTTGTGTAGTGGTCGATTTTTTGATTTATAGTGAGTTCCATAAAGTTAGTTAGGACATTTTACAGAATTTTTGTATGGCAACTACATGAAGGACTTATGGGATATTTTTCATATTAATAGTTTCAGCTGCGACTATTATAAAATAAATGTTTGTAAAATTTCAAAGTCGTTAATGAAAGCTTTCTAAACTTATCGTGCAATATTGGTGAATATGTTTATTAAGGACTTTTGTATGACAGCTACCCGAAGGAGTCAACCGATGGCGCTAATAATTGAACTCCGTCTTGGTTTTGGTATAAAACTAATTCCTGTAAAATTTTAAATTCCTGCTCTAACTCGTTCTGGAGTTATAGTGAATTCAGTAAAAAGCATACGTTTTTGAAGGACTTTTCTAGGCTGCTACACGAAGGACTCATTCAATTTGCATCATATTCGGAACATTCAATTCAAACATTTTAAACCATCCGTATGCAAAATTTCAAGTTCCTAACTTGAAGCATTCGAGCAATAACTGGGAAAACGTGTTTCAAGGACTCTTGTATGGGAGGTACCCGAAGGAGTGGAAGGATATCGCCCATTAACGAACTTGTCCTTACTTTTTCCATTTTACAAGTTGTGACAAAATTTCAACTTCCTAGGTGAACGCGTTCTTGAGTTATCGTGCTAACGGACGGACGGACGGACGGACGGACGGACGGACGGACGGACGGACGGACGGACAGCAAACGGATTTGGGGGTTTTGGCCAAAAATAAACACAAAATAATAAATAACTTTTTTTCGTCCGAGGCTCGGTTCTATGCGTTACAAACTTTTCGGGCTGGATTAAACTTATAATACTCTATATGTTCATCTAGAGTATAAAAATTTTGAGGGCAGCAAATTTTTTTTTTTGAAAATCAATAACAGTACTTTATTATTACTAATAAAGTAAAATTAAAGAATTAAAAAAAATTAAAGAATTAAAGATAGAGCAGTTTCTATGGAACAAAGTCGAAACTGTCCACGGGTATACTGGTTGCCCCTACACCTATTTCGTACAAGCTCTCGATTTACATATTACAATAATTAATCTTAAATCCGGTGTATACCTAGGTATGTATTCTACAAATTTCATCTAAATTGAAAAGATTAAAAATGCTTACGATTTTCTAATTATAAGTTTAGATTTAGTGCTATCGACGGGATAATAAACTGCTAAGAGTAATGAGATGCCTGATCAAATGTTTTTTAATATTAGGATTGTTAAGATATCGAAATTGTAACATAGTGCTTATCAACGGAGTAATAAACAGCTGACGTGCAAGCTTGGTAATAGTAATGAGATGCCTGTTCAGATGTTTTTTGAGCCTTTATTAGGGTTGTTAAGATTATGTCTATAGATAACAATCAGCATTTTCGATAAGCCACGCACTTTGCGTGCGATCGTTTTATTTTTAATTGTCCTCTACGCATACCTAGTAACATTTTATTAGATGCGAGTCGATGACAACCTCTGCTCGACTTTCGAGATGATGATTATGGTGTCTCGTATCACAAAGTCATCGTACATATTTTGATGATATGCCCTAATCGCACCTAGTATAAGCTCTACCTGTCTACCTTTACTCGCGTTATTTATATGAATATCGATTATATAAATACTCGTATCTACCCTCGCCGGAAGGCAGTTTTAATATGAATGCAAAATTTGCTATCCGTCCCATGTGCAATATTGTACAAAAATATATATTATAAAATTTGTTAGTTTCGTAAATTTAAGTAATATATTTTCCAGCAGAGATGTTTTGTATTGAATAGAGCATTGCATGTCTCTATAACACAAAAGAAGATTTTACAAGTCAAACATAAAATATTTTCATTTCTCACAAACCTTCATAGCTTAGAATTGTCTTTTTAAAGACTTTATTGATAAAAGAAAACCATAATTTAATTTATCTATCTTGAAATTTGTTTTTTCAAATAAAATGTTTAATCTCTTTCCTCTTCGATCCCTGTGCTTTCAATGAAGTTTCGTATTTTTCTTAGGAATATGCAGGAATTTCGATAGTTCTGTGCAGCTTTGACCGAAGTGACGAAGCCTGTTATGAACAAGTCCCTCATATTCGCAGAGGATGTGCTCTGCTGTTTCGTTATCGTCATCACGAATTCTGCATATTTTGACCAATCATATGGAGATGTTTTCTTTTCAGAACTCGCCCTAGGATTCGAGTCTCTGATGTCTGTCGAATTTCAGATAATCAGACGTTTGTTTCTCCGAATATTTTGGCATATACATACATATGTCTTTGGTTGGTTGGTTTACGTGGTGGCCTATCAGCCGAAGTGTGTAGCGCGGAAAATGTTCATAATATTTATGGTAGGTGTAGTAATTATAACGTTAAGTTCGTATAGAAATGTTAAAGTATTTTTTATTGTTGCTCTCCCTCCCCACACATTACTATTGTCCCCATGGTTACTATACTTCCCGATTTCATAACACACCATACAATATATAGATCGTATTTACCCTTGAGTAGACGCGCAGCGGCATGTTACGCCAGTACACGCGCGCCGCAACAATATTTCTACTATAAATCGACTGATTTCCGGGTCCTGGACCTTCACTTGGTTATTATACTGATTACTAAAATGTTAATTAATTAAATAAATTGCCATCTCTAGCCATGCCTGCATCCGGTTATGCTGTTATGACACTGGTTATTTCACGCCTTAAAGCGGATAGAAAAACCAAATGGATGGAAATAGAAAACTTTCCTTACAATTGAGACATTGGTGTGAGAGTGACAGTCCGAATAGCTATAAAGTGAGTAACTGTAAAAAAAAAAAATCTGCCAACAATCTGGGCGTAACTTTATTATTTTTCCGGCAGAAGTTAGGAACGCGTGCAATTCTGAAATGCGGCGTAGGCTACTATGTGACTGAAAACCTATCAAAAAGAACAAGATCATGGAAGTGAAAATCTGATTGGATCTGAGAGATATGGAATAGTTTATGAAAAGGTACACAATCACTTTACACCCCCTTAGGGGTCAATTTTCAGAAAATCTTGAAAACACTGTCTTGGTATTCATATGGAGAATAGATAGAATAAAATTAAATTCATTATTTGGGACGAGGTAGTAGATATGTCGAAAATCGTGGGAAAATATGCATTCTATTTTCACAGATAATTTTTTTTGCCCCCCTTCTGAATGAAAATAGATATTCGTTTTTTTTATTCAAAATTATTTTTTTAGTTGATTTAGATATACACACCGAGTTTCAACATTGTAGCTTAAGCCATTCTATATATAGGAAAAACACCTACCACTTGTACCACACTACCCTTAGGGGTCGAATTTCAAAAAACCTTGAAAACACTTTCTAGGTATTCATACGAAGAATCCGTAGAATAAAAATTAATTCAATATTTGGAAAGACCTAGTAGATATGACGAAAATCGTGAAAATATATGCATTTTATATTTATTAAATTTCCAAATATTTTTTTTTGCCCCCCCCCCCTTCTGAACGCCAATGAATATTCAAATTTTTTTTTAATCACAATTACTTTTCTAGTTGATTTACATATACACACCGAGTTTCAACATTGTAGCTTAAGCCGTTCCATATATAGGAAAAACACCCCCACTTGTACCATACTACCCTTAGGGGTCGAATTTTAAAAAACCTTGAAAATGCATTCTAGGTATTCATACGAAGAATCCGTAGAATAAAAATGAATTCAATATTTGGAAAGACCTAGTAGATATGACGAAAATCGTGAAAATATATGCATTTTATATTTATTATTTTTAAAAATATTTTTTTTTGCCCCCCCCCCCCCTTTCTGAACGCCAATGAATATTCAAATTTTTTTTTATCACAATTACTTTTCTAGTTGATTTACATATACACACCGAGTTTCAACATTGTAGCTTAAGTCGTTCCATATATAAGAAAAACACCCCCGCTTGTACCACACAACCCTTAGGGGTCGAATTTCAAAAAACCTTGAAAACACTTTCTAGGTATTCATACGAAGAATCCGTAGAATAAAAATGAATTCAATATTTGGAAAGACCTAGTAGATATGACGAAAACCGTGAAAATATTTGCATTTTATATATAATATATTTACAAATAATTTTTTTTGCCCCCTTTTCTAAACGCCAATGAATATTCAAATTTTTTTTTATCGCAATTACTTTTCTAGTTGATTTACATATACACACCGAGTTTCAACTTTCTAGCATGAACCGTTTAATAGTTAGGAAAAACACCCCCTACCCCCGTAGCATACTACCCCTAAAAAAAAACATTTTTCCAACATTCCGCTACTATAGCTCTATCTAAATACCAAGTTTAAGGCTTATATCATTACAGGTTCTCAAGATATAAGCATCGGAACTTTTTCCTTTTCAACCTCCCCCTCTTCACCCCCAACCACAAAACTTTTTTCCCTACTAGAGTTTAATTAGCGCTACTTCTGGTAAAAATTCTAAGCATCTATCTTAAACTGTTCTTGAGATATGAAATGTGTTTGATTTGAAAAATTCTCATCCCCTCCACTTCTATGCTCCACCTCCCACTTAAAAAATTTTACTTTGGTCAATCTTTTTTTGTCAACCTTTACACCTAAACCAAATTTTATTTTTCTAGAGCAATTGGTTCATGAGATATCGTAATCTTAAGTTTTTCACCCCCCACCCCCATACACAACTTCCCCCACCCAAAATTTCTCTTCATTCTGTTCTCCTAGTATAACTACAAATATGTTTTAAGTTTGAATGGTGTGCCATTAACGGTTTAGGAGATATGGATTTTAGAATGTGTCTATCTCACCTTTTTTGGGCTTCGGACGCATTACATTTCCCCCAACTCCCACACCCCTTGATCAATATTGACAATTTTTCTGCAAATGGGTCTACTATTAGAGCTCTATAGAAATTCCAAGTTTCAGCTTCCTAGCATAAGGGGTTACTGAGATCTGGAAACCAAAATTTTCGGTCTAAAACACTTCCCCCTCCTTCCCCCTCACACCCCCACCCCTAAAAATTTGGTCACTTCAAGGCGCCTACCCCATCTATTCGTTTAAAAAATTTCAATTTAATATCTCAAAGCGTTTGGCAGCTACGAGCCTCCAAACGATCTTGCGTACGGCGGACGCCGTACGGCGTACGGCGTACGGCGGACAGACGGACTGAAAATTTTTATTGCTTTTTTCGCGTCTACTAGTTATGAAACGTGAAAATAAAAATTTTGAGGGTAGCAAATTTTTTTTTTTAAAAAATCAATCACAATACTTAATTATTAAAATAATAAAGTAAAAGATTTTAATTTTAGTTTCCAACCCAAATAAAGAAGAATCACTTTTGTTCTTTTCAGAGGAATTTCTAATATTAGATTTGTTTTTAAAAGTATCTATTATAATATTAGGTTGCTGCAAATGAAATGTCGTTTTTGGTAGTGCAATTTCAAACAAGTTACAACTTAATTTTACTAATTAAAATAGGCACCAGCAGATGCAATCTACTTCTCCCACGAGATACAAGTATGCATTTATGCCAGTTTCGTAGAAGTTCGATTTTCTAGAGCGAAGAGAGTCCTGGGAGGCACTTTTGATGGCTGCTTCATTATCGAATAGTCGTCAAAAAATGATCCAAATGTTTAAAAATGTGGGAGTCGGTTGGCGAAAGGTCTGGTGCGTATGGTGGATGAGGAAGCGTCTCATACTGCAATTCGTTTAATTTTCGGACTGTTGTTCTTTAAACATGGGACCGTGCGTTGTCACGAAGCAGTATAACTCCATCTCTGTTGACCAGTCCCGGGGGGGAGGGAGGATTCATAAAAAAGTATATCAAGGTTTTATAACAATTTATTATGTACATATGTTATGCCCGAAGTCCACACGCGCCTTCACTCGCATTGACCGATGCGAGTTAGCGCGAGGCGCGTGTGGAAAGGGCCCTTTCGCGTTACCTCTCGCATGAAATTGAGATGTGCGTACATTTGTCTCTCTGGCACTGTTTGGACGCGTTTCAAAGGGATTCGCTTACAGCACGAATGTGCCATTTCCACACGCGCCTTCACTCGCATTGCATGAAGGCACTACCCAGCGGGAAAAAGGCCTCTGAAGTATGCATTTCGTAAACATTTTTATTCAATGGATGGAAGAATTACCATACTTTTCATACTAATTTTTTTCTGTTGAGTTGAAGGAATGATTCTCTATACATTTTTCAGAATGTGAAGACATATTGCAATAATCTTTCATAGAACTCCAATATTAAATACAGTACGTAATGCATTGCTCATATTCCCGCTGGGACCAAACTGAACACTTGGTAGCCCCCACCACCGCCAAAAACACTCGCATTGAACATTCGCTTCGATGGGACTCGCTTGTAGCACTTGCGCGAACCATTTCCACACGCGCCTAGACATTCGCGCTAACTCGCATCGGTCAATGCGAGTAAAGGCACGTGTGGACTTGCGGCATTAGGTACGTTACATGCGACTACAAAATTGTTTATTTTTTGATTTCCTTATCATTCTTAAAAGTTTACAAACTGATTGTTTGAAATCTATTCCGTATAAAATGTTAGAAAAAGCTATTAAAATGAAGCAATATCCCCACCCCTGTACGCACGAGCCTATGCTGTTTACCAATCTGTCCAAAATTCTGCACATCATGAACACGCAATTTCTAATGCATTTCATCGACTTGGGTACTTCTCTGCATTAATGGTTTCACCACCAAACATCCATCATTATCTTCTTGGGATGAAGGCCTGGTTTCGGCATGTGTTTCGGGGTTTCATCAGCATTCAGCCATTGTCCTGATCGGTGGCGATTGCCGTACAGGATCCACTTTTTATCACATGTGACTATTAAAAAAACGAATCGTTTCTATTCCATGAGAGCAGGGAACTGCAAATTTCTTATTGTTCGTATATATGTATATGAGTTATAAGTGAAGAGTTAAAATATGTAAGTCTTTCACGTATTTAGTAAATGTATGTATTTATTTCAATTATTTTTCGTACAGTGGTTTACAACGTTAGGGCTAAAAATCAGGACTGACATTCAATGTTGTTTTGAGTCGGAAGTAAACTCGGTTTTCTGTTACATTTTCGTTGGGGATTGTTTATATGCTGCAGATGTCGTTTCTATTTTTAGTACTCGAATAGGAAATTGAAACAATTCCATTGTTAATGCCATATGGGCTTATCTTCTATTGGCATCTGTGTGCAGCTTGATGTGCCGGAAGGGCTTAATGTGGTTGCAGGCGTAACTTATGTATATGCATACCAAACTTGTCTCCATATTAAAAATAAATTTATTTACATTTTTTAATTAATAGGTAATTATTTTATATTTTATAAAACAATGAGGTTCCTGTTAATTCTTGAGTTAACTATGTTCTAATACAGTAAAACCTCCGAAAGCCGGAACCTGTATAAGGCGAAAACCTTCCAAAAGCAAAAATGTTCCCGGCAGAACCATTTTTCAGCTTATTAAATACTCTGTGAAAGACGAAAACCTGCGAAACGTGGACGGAAGAAAAAAAATGTCAATGTCAACTCAAATGCGCGGAAATCAAATGCGCGGAAATGCAGATGCGAGAGCCGGAATATATTCCAAGAATCATACGCTTATAGTACGTACATACATACATATATGTACCATACATGGATAATCCAAAGATTGAAAGATCGAAATTTAAATCGCGTATATGACAGCATTGGATTGAAACATTAAAAGAAGAGGGAAATGATGAACGACATTATCAGTTTCGCTTTTATCCACGTCAGAAGTTGGAACGGATTAAATCGATCGCATTCCAATCCGATCTGCACTACGTCTACATGAGATCTTAATGGATGGATTCTGGATTCAATCCGGATTCAATTCTCCATGTATACGTAGTAATGGTCGCAGTTATCTAAATTTTCTGGATCTTCTGTTTTTTTTATGCTCTAAGTAGGTACTCAAGTTCGAGGAAAGCAAAAGTAAAGTCCTGACAGTATTTCTTAAATCGGATTTCCAACAAGTCGGTAGTGGTTTTTCTCATATTGAGATTACAATTTTTGTAACTGAACTTATAAAAAAGATTAAAAGTAATGTAAATCATACTACTTTTTTTAATCTAATCATAAGGAATCTTTTTGGGTGATATCATTAGTGAATTTTATATTCGGTTCTTTGTAAGGCGGAAAACTTGCGAAAGCCAGAAAAAAATAGTCCCCTAAGGTTCCGTCTTTCGGAGGCTTTACTGTACATAATGTAAGTTGACTATCACAGTTCACATGCATTTATTCAAACTATTTTTATTAATATTGTGAGGGAGCAAGCTTATCGAATTTTCAATGGGGTAGAAAGCTACCACTGTAAAAATGACATTCACAAAAATATCGTTAATATTTTTTGCTGGATTTAATATCTGTTCGTTCCACTCCTGATCAGTTTCTCATTAGAGATTTTTCTTCTCCCTCACAATCTTAGTGAAAATTGTTTGGAGTTACCATGTAAACCGGCGCCTTTACAGTGCAGAGTTTGTTAGTCATTTCCTGTAAAAAAAAACTTCTTCTAACAGACTAACTTCGACTTAAATAATATAATAAGTCCATTACGAAGATGACAAAAATTACCACCACACCCTGCACCATTTGAATGGATTTCGTAAACAATGATCAAAAAAAATACCGTACCGAACTTAATCCGTGCCAAGTTCACGATTAAAGTTTTTTTAATTATGACGCTACCGATTATAGAATCGTGATTTCTGAACGTATTTATACGGATTGGTCGATATTAGTGATTTAATTGCAATGTCAAACTTCCATTATCAATTTCTGTATCCCGATAAGATAAAACTTTCAGAGAATTATACAGCAACGTAGTACAGTATTGGTATATAACTTTTTAATGAGCTGTCTTAAATCATAAATGAAGTATTTACACATATTATCTATATATATATAGTGCTCAAAAGCGTACATTGCGTTAATGTATTTACTAGTCAGTGTACAGAGTGACAGTTCTGCTAATACGGGGCTAAGATTCAATCACGTGATCTAAAGTTATCGTTCAATATTGGTGAACACGTATTTTAAGGACTTTTGTATGACAGCTACCCAAAGGAGTCTAGGAATGGTGCTAATTAATGAACTAAATCTTGCTTTTGATATAGAACTAACTACTAAGTAACTACTTGAAGCATTCGAGCAATAATTGTGAATACGTGTTTTAATGTCTCTTGTATAGGTAACCGAAGGAGAGGAAGGATATCGCCCATTAACGAACTAAGCCTTCCCTTTTCCATTTTACGGTTGGTGACAAAATTTGAACTCCCTAGGCTAACGCGTTCTTAAACTATCATACAATGGAACGGACAGCAAACGGATTTGGCGTTTTTGGCTACAACTGATCACAAAATAATAAATATAACTTCTTCTCGTACGAGGCCCGGTTCTATACGTTACAAACTTTTCGGGCTGGATTTAACACTTATAAAAAAAATCATAAAGCTGCGCCCAGACTGATGCCAATTTTTTTTTTTTATAATTTTGAAATTCGACTACAAACAACTTTTTGGATTTTCTGATTTTACTTTATTATTTTAATAATAAAGCAACCGTTAATGTTAGGAAGCTGAAACTTGGAATTTCCAGAGAAATTCGATAGTGAACCCATTTGCAAAAAAAATTGCTGATATAGGTGATGAGGTGTGTTAGTGGTGTAGGAGTGCTGAGATCGACATATTCTGAAATCCTTATCTCTTAAACCGTTAATGGCACAAAATTAAAACCTAACAAATATCTGTAGCTATATTAGGAGAAAAGACTAAGAATACATTTTTGGGGGTGGGTAGTGGCTTACGAGGGTGGGGGGTGAAAAACTTTAGATTACGATATCTCATGAACCAATTAATCTAGAAAAATAAAATTCGGTTTGAGTATAAAAGTCGATAAATAAAGGTTGCTTAAATTAAAATATCTTAAGGGGGCAGTGAGGCATAGAAGTGGAGGGCTTAAGAATTTTTCAAAAAAATTACGTTTCATATCTTAAGAACAGTGTAAGATAGACGTTCAAATTTTTTACCACAAGTAGGCCCAATAGAACCCTAGCAGGGAAAAAAATTTGTACGTGTGGGTGTAGAGGGTAAGTAAGAGGCTGAAAAAGAAAAAGTTTTAATGTGTATGGTATTCCTTTAGAACCTATACTAATATAAGGCTGAAACTTGATATTTTGATAAAACTAATAGTAGTGGCATGTTGGAAAAATATAATTTTTCTTAGGGGTAGTACTTGTTTTTCCTAACGGCTTATGCTAGAAAGTTGAAACTAGGTGTGTATATGTAAGTAAACTAGAAAAGTAATTTTGATATAAAAAAAATTTAAAAAATCCATTGGCGTTCGAAAAAGGGGAAAAAAATTATCAGTGGAAATAGAATGCACATATTCTTATGATTTTCGTCATATCTACTAGGTCTTCCCCAATATCGAACTCATTTTCATTGTACGGATTCTTCATATAAATACCTAGAAAGTGTTTTCAAGATTTTTTGAAATTCGACGCCTAAGAGGGTGTAAAGTGGTTATTCACTTTTTCATGAATTTTGCCATATCTATCAGATCTGACTAGATATCGAATAGTGTTTTCACTTCCACGGGCTTGTTTAATAATCACTTATTTGTAAGTGTTTTACTTCTGCAACCCCTAGCCCGCAAATGACCCAATTATGTAATGGAATATGACCCAATTATGTAATGCATATGTTATTCTAACCGCTTCCCAAACTTTTTGTTAGGTTTTCAGTTACATAGTAACTTACACCGCAACTCAGAGTTGGACGTATTCCAAACTTCTGCCGGAAAAATAATAAAGTTGCTCCCAGATTGTTGGCAGATTTTTATATGGAGAACCACTATTGAACTTTGAATGTTGTTTCTAATAAAGAGCTATTATATTTTAGTGACAGGAATGACCATGAGCGAGACGTCAATACTTATGTTCCACTTTTACTTTAAGAGCACGCCGGACTTTGTCCCGAAAATTATAGAGTTACAGTCTGGTGGCAGATTTTTTATATTAGGCATATCATACACATTATGCTGTAAGTACTTACATATGTGTGAAGCATTTTATACCTTAATTAATTGAGAATAAGTAAAAAGATTGAATTGTGTACTTGACATGTATTTAAAAATTAACTTAAATCTAATGATCACATACCGGCAAATTGACGGCGAAAAAAAAGTTTAACTCTATCATTGTTGCTATAATCAAAAATCCCACATACATGACTGTACAAGCAACACCAATTTTCCAATCCAATCGAAATTTATTCGCTACGAATGCTATATACAGACCGAAAAGTGTTGCCAACAACGAAATTGATGAGTATGTCAGACCACTCGAATTCAAGGCCACCCATTGTTCTCCAGGTACAGCAGGTAAAAAGTATCCCTTGACAAACCATGGTAGACCTAAGCACAGTAAAATGTCGAACGTATTCGACCCAATCGAATTACTGATTCCCATAGCTCCATGTCCTTGATTTGTGACAATTACACTGGAAACAGCTTCCGGAACGCTCATGCCAGCAGCTAAAATTGTCAGCCCCATCACGGAATCAGGTATGTTCAGTGTATCACCTAGATATCAAAAAGCATTTGCAGTAGAAAATTCAAAACTGAAATCAAGAAACTTACCTACGATCGTGATAAAAAAAGCTACCATATACGAAGTGAGACCAATCCATACGATCGATAATATGAATGTCAAAATCCGCAAATGAGGACGTTTTCTACAGTCCGGAATGGTGGCCCAGAGGAAGAATGTAATTGGCCATCGGAAGATAAAAACAAAAAGACTGCTCTCTCGACGACTCCAAGGATCTTCTGAAAGCTCTACACAATAGGAACATGCAAATTAAATGCGTTACTAAATTTTCACTGCTCAAATTAAAGCAACTAACCGCTAGTCTCACTTTCATTGCTGATTGCATCCAAACTCATTGTTGCTGTTGCTTTATCATATTTTCCAATGCAACTACTCGCGTGGCCATTTCCATTTTCAATCTTCATTGTGTTGCATTCCAACAAAGGTGAAATTTCTGTAACCTCTCTAAAAGGGCGGACCTTAGATCGATGACGGCATTTAGAAATCAGCTTCCGGGCTTTTCTGGCCATTGCATCATTGCAGTACATGGCTATGAATAAAAAGAGAGTAATACATACGTTATATGAGCTATAAAAACACTATGATTTCACTGCAAACTTTTACGAGTATAAATTTCTTATAGGTTGTTGGGTGGTTTTTTGACATCAGAGTAGCCCTACTAGACAAAACTCACCAGTTCACATATACTATTAAATCGAAAGACGCAAACATCCACATCGAAAACCCTCCCTACTAGACAAAACGCATCAGTTCACATATACTAATAAATCGAGAGACGCATACTACCACATCAAAAATCCCCATGCTTCAATATAAATAATATACTACTATTTGGAAAATCTTTTCTATCGATGAGTCCGTCGATGATTCTATGATGAGTTTTCTGGTTATACTTGCAATGAGTGCTCATCTATTGCTTTTGTTCTGGACCTAGACTATGTAAAATTTCCTTTGCTTGGATTCATTTGTTAGGACTTTTATCTTCTTTATCTTTATCTTTATTGCCTTGAATTCTATTTTGACTTAACGCTAATATATTATATTTAAGAGATCAGTCTTTTCAATTGACTATACAGCTTTTGACAATTATTTCAGTTTGAGAAGTTTAAGTATTAAATTGAAAAGTAGGAAGAGGAAAAATGGCGAAAAAAAAACTCTATGAATTTAAATTTTTCTTATAACTAAAACTTAACCTAGTGTTTGTGAACAAGTAAAATTACTAATATAAATATGTTTAAATGTTATTAATTAAATTATGAATTAAATTGTTCTCAGCAAGTTCAATTTTAATGATAAATTTTTGGTATATAGATTCTACTTTAACTTTAATATGTTCTACCTTAGCTAAAGAATGTAATTGATCGGTTGAAAAATATCGTGGCAATTTGTGAATCATTTTAAGAATTTTGTTTTGAGCAGTTTGTAACTTATTTATGTGGGTTTGGGCGCAATCCTTCCAAACGACAGCACCATATAGAAGAATAGGTTGAAATATCATTGAGTATAAGAGGAGCTTGTTTTCTAAGCTTAAATCTGACTTCCTATTAATAAATGGATACATTACTTTAACGAGTTTATTCACTTTACTAACTGTATCAATGATATGGTCCTTATAAGTCAGTTTCTTATCGAAGATAAATCCTAAGTATTTAATATTGTTACTCCAGGTAGTTTTGGCTCCGTTAACTGTTATATAATTATTTGCGGGTATGTAGGGAATAACTCTTCGTCTAGTGAAGTATATTGCTTGGGTTTTGGTGGAGTTCATTTTTATTTTCCATTTGCACATGTACTTTGTAGCTGTCTCAAGTGCACCTTCTAAAGATTGGCAAATATTTGATGCTAACGTTCCAGAGCAGTAGATAGCAGTATCGTCAGCGAAGAACGCAGTTTCACAGTTGGCGAGGTGCGGAAAATCAGCAGTGTAGATTAAATACAAAATTGGTCCTAATACTGAACCTTGAGGTACTCCTGCTAGTATTTCCTTTCTGCTTGAAAGATGGGACTTTTAATTTTAGAGCGTAGCCTAAGATAAGGAAAGTGACGTTCCTCTAACCTTCTTTACAATTTCACTCCCACTTTCTTTTTTTATTATAGTAAGATCAGTCTAATTCCCCGTTATATGTTTTATTTTTTATATTTTATATTTTTTTTACTGAAATGTCACGCAAGGCGATTTATAGTGGAATGGCCAGGGAGTTAAAAGCATATCGAAGGGATGTTGACAGGAGTAGAAATTACAGTATTTATGAAATTTTAGGGTGAAAATTTCATGAAACACTGAAACGTTTATCATGAAAATCATTAAAAAGCTCATCACCATCTCATCATTAAAATCACTGAAAATCTCATCATGAGCTCATCATGAAAATCATTGAAAAACTCATCGAAACACTCATCACCAACTCATCGTTAAAATCATTGAAAACTCATCATGAGCTCATCATGAAAATCATCGAGACACTCATCGAAACACTCACTAGGAGGGGAAGAATTTTTTAAAGGTATATAAATGAGTTTAAGCCTCATTAGGTTGGTTGCAATGAGTATCATGATGAGCTCATCGATGAGCTCATTGATGATGTTCTACCAGGGCCCGGGTTTATTATAAATAATATACCACATAGAAAAAACTGTTCTATCGATGAGTCCGTCGATGAGTATATGATGAGTTTTCTGGTTACACTTGCAATGATCATCTCCCCTACTTTTTTTCTGGACTATGTAAAATTTCGTTTGTTTCCAACATGAACCAGTTATTTCTCTTAGATTTTACATATCAGCGCGTTAGTTATAATTGAGTGTCTTCTTTTAAAATACAGATACATATATGTATATGTATATTCAGTTCGTTGTTTTCAAATAAAACAGATAATATGATTTCTGCTTATTTGTTTACTTCGTAAAATGATATTTTTGTAGTTTTTTCGAAACACTCATTATTAAAATCATCGAAAAACTCATCATGAAAATCATGAAAACACTTATCACAAACTCATCATTAAAGTCATTGAAAAGCTCATCATGAGCTCATCATGAAAATCATTGAAATACTCATCGAAACACTCATCACCAGCTCATCATTAAAACCACTGGAAACTCATCATGAGCTCATCATGAAAATCCTCGAGACACTCATCGAAAAACTCATTAGGAGGGGAAGGATTTTTCAAAGGTATATAAATGAGTTTAAGCCTCACGCTCGTACAAGGCTCATTAGGTTGGTTGCGATGAGTATCATGATGAGCTCATCGATGAGCTCATTGATGATGTTCTACAAGGGAGGCTTTTATGACAAACACGAAACAAATTGAAAACACAAGGTTTTCCGGTAAATACTGTTAAATTTATTTTGTGTGACGTTTCGGACTCTACTGAGTCCTTTATCAAACTCAGTCGAGTCCGAAACGTCACACAAAATAAATTTAACAGTATTTACCGGAAAACCTTGTATTTTCAATTCAAAATGTACTGTGAAAACATTCATCAAAAATTACGAAACAAATTCTTTGACTGTTTCCTATATAAGAAATAAGTCGATGAACACCTCCAAGCTATAAGAGTTTTTCGAAATTGATGAGGCAATGCAACCTCATAATAAAATGGCCTCTTCCGAACTCGTCCAATGCAGTTTTGTGAACTAGCCTTTCTAATATATGTAGGTTTTACACTGTCAAGCACTCAATAATATTAGATAAGTCAAAGTGTCGCCAATTCAGAGATTTGCTGTATTGGAGTAGGTATTGGATTTTAAAATATGTACATACTTCTCTCATGACAAAAAACTTAACATTTACGTTCTATGATATTATTATTAAAACTGTTTATGGGATCAACTCGTTGCTTGGGTAAATTTGTTTTTTCTTGTTGTGAATTTAATTATTAGCTAAACTATCTACGAGGTCAGAAAGTGTAAAATTGGCAGCGCCGACTAAAATCAAAAACAGTAAAAACAAATCATTAAATAGCCTGACAAAAATATAAACAAAATAAGGTTTCACAAAACCAATGCCTTCTTTTCTTTCTTCAATGCCAACTTTTGTACTGAAAAACTACTTCAATTGATATGCGAATTGATATCACTAGGAGGTAAAGTAGTCATCTACACGCTCGTCCGGGATTTTTAACTCAGGTATTCATTTACAGCTGAGTGAACTGGTAGTTTGGCACCCAATTACTTGTCGCCAAGCAGATTCGAACTGGGTACCAGGTGCACCGAAGTACTCTAGCCACAAAGCCACCCAGACTAAAAACAAGGATTACCTTATACAGTGCAACCCGGCTATAACGTACCTTGAGGGGACCACAAAAGTAAAACGTTATAACTGATAGTACGTTATAACCAACATAAAAACCTTTCACATTTGTGAATGTGGACTGAAAAAAGTTCTTTGTAACCGAAAGTTCGTTATAATAGTGCACTTTATAAGCGGGTTGCATTGTAGTATACTTTAACACAGCAAAAAATTGGTTGTCCGTGTGTCCGCTATAAGCCTTTTAGACGAAAAATGTTGTTCCTATACCTCAGGAGTCGCTTACGCTAGAAGCCTAGATAGTGTTGTCATGAATTCATCCCGAAAGATGTGTAAAGGTGTTGCATATAGGTATGTATTTTCATAAATTCCACAATATACGTTAGGACTGAGATAAGTTATCTAATTGTTAGTTCGGCTTTCTATACAACAACCTAAAAATTGCTTTTTTAGGATTTTTGGATATCTAGCTGTATGAGGGTCACACACGTTTGTACAATTTTTGCCAAATCAAGGTACCAAGGTATAGATTGGTAAGCTGGGTGGCTTAGTGGCTCCCAGTACACCAGGTACCAGGTTCGAATCTGCTTAGCGACATGTAATTTTGGAGAATGTGATTGGGTGCCGGACTACCAGTTCACTTAGCTGTAAATGAGTACCTGAGGTAAATCCGGGTAATAATCACGGACGAGCGTGTAGCTAACCACTTCACCTACTAGTGTTCTGTTGTTATTGAAATGAAGTAACTCTAGAATAGCAAGTATTTGCCTAGTTTAGAAGTCGTAGGTTATAAATTGGATTCCGATATTGCTATATAGAAATTTCCTCAGCAATTCTACCAGCTATCAGAGTGTTTCGGATAGTAGGCAAGAACACCCTCTGAATAGTCTATGCCTTCCGATGACGAAACAGCTCCTTCGGACATAGTCCAACACGATCCTGTAAAAGCTGGCCTCTCTAGTGAAGTTTTTCCAAATTGTCATGTCCTCAAGGACAGCGATTAATTAACAGTCGGGGATTTCGTGCTGGAGTTTTACTCCACTGACACCGGAATCCAACTAACATTTAATCATAATAGCTTCTATGGTAGCTTACCATGAAAACCAAGTAATAAAAAATAAAATATATATATAATAAGTCAAAGTTTAAATTCCCAATTTTTACTTTAAGGACACTTTAAGAACAAGAATGGAGCAACAAAATCCGGTCCAGCATACTTCTTTACATTGAGCTGCAGCAGATCCTTGAAATTAGCCTAGTTTGAAAGCGACTTCTGGTGGCAGCATGAAACTAGAAATTAGATGTTTGGGCTGATTCTGGCTCAAAGGTGAAAGTATGAAATGTTTGCCGTCCGCAAAAAGTTACAATTCATTCCCACTCTCCCTGCGTTTGTTTTCTAACGTGCTAACTTTGAGAATCCATACAAATATGGTATGTCTAGTATGTAATATGCTTCACAATTTTACTCTAATAAACAATGAAAAGAATACGTTCAAGGTGTAAAAGTTAAGGTTGGATATGATTTTACGGTTGGACCAGCCTTAGGTTTGCCTTTTTGCTCTAGCTGATAGCAAGTGATAAGAGTTCCCGACGTTGAAATTTGTTCTTTTGAAAGTTTTTTATCTGTATGTTTTATCGATAACATTTCTCACGCGGTTAGCTATCCATACAATAAATGGGAAAACACTCTGTTTTAATTTGTTTAATGCCATTCACAAGTTCAACGCAGCATCAACCTTGTTTAGATGTTAATAGACAGTTAGTCTCTTGTGAATCAAGTGCAAATAAACTAATAATATTAACAGAATACTTAGTGTATATGACCTTTCTTCCTACATTAAAATATACAAATACTGAATCATAGGCGACGCTCTTAAGAAGTCATTTAATTATGTATAAAACATTATACTCAAAAATTGTGCGTTGTACCAAAATAGTGAAAACAATGATAAGAAAACGCATAAACATTAAGTACATATCATTTTATGATAAATTGCGTATTATTTATGGCGTAATTGTTGGCACTTGAGAGTGACGCGCATATGATACGAGTATAAAGTCTTTAAATCAAGTCTTTAAGTCATAATACAGGCTATTAGTCAGAAACTAGAGACACCTAGGTACAAAGAACTCTAACAATTCCTAGACGTTATCTATTTATTTTGTTGTATTTACTTTTAACAACAAATTGTGTTAGTATGGTAAAATAATAATTGTTTTGTCTTATTCCAAGAAGATAAATATATTTTTAAGTTTTCATGAAAGGATAACCATAAAATTACGTCCAATATCTTATTTGTGTATGTCATACGTTGTGACGGTGACCGTTATTCGTTGAACTTTCTCTACTTTGGAATGGAAAGTTTTTAATTCTAAACATTCACATACAACTTTAGTATTTTAAATATAATAGGAAGTTGTAAATTTTATATGTAGGTACGAGTATATATGTATACTATAATAGTATGTACCTTCAGCAAACAATAACAATATTTTCTGAAGTCAAGATTTTATCGTTCTGTTAAGTTAATTTAGAAGTGGAAATGGGTCCGTAGAAATAAATAAAGCAGTAAACTAAAATTAGATATTTTCTTCCGAAAATATAGTATATAACTTAGATTTGAAGTCCGAACCTTAAAAATATTATCACTGTTAAAAATCAAGATAACTAGAAATTAGCCTTCAACAGACACCAGAGAGTTTAGAGAATTCTTCAAACTGGATATCATTCTAAGGACTGGATCTCATGCTTAGCGTGATGTTACTGATTTTTCCATTTAAGAATTTAACACGTTAGTTGATATATTTTATCCATTTAATATGGAATGAAAATTAGAAATCATATTATTTTTTTTTTTTGAAATAATAAAATGTTTAAGGTGGTTTCCATAGTCTTCTCAACTATGCGTCAAAGCATCAGACGCACACTTCTCTGTCAGACTTAAGCGTTTTGAGTTATCATTTGTGACGCAATTTCTGCAATGCGTAGTAAGGTTTTTCTATAGGACGCGGTCACTGAACCGAGAAGGCTGGAGGCCAAGGTTCGATTTGGACTGTAGCACCATCGTAAGATAAAATAGTTAAGTTTTTCCACGACCAGTTAATATCTCAATGCCAACGTCGATTTGTTCACACTGGTCCTACTCTTGGTGAAACTCTGGCTCGGGCGATACTAAAATTTTTTCTTACATAATTTTGTTTGTGTGCTTTACTATCGTTACTGTCGTTACTATCGTTACTGTCGTTACTATCGCTACTTCCGTTGCTTCCATTTCTCGCGTTGATTCCGTTGCTCAGTTGCTCCCGTTGATTCCGTTGCTTCCATTTCTCTCGTTGCTATAGTTGCTCCGGTTACTCCCGTTACTGCCGTTCCTTCCATTTTTCCCACAACTTACGTTGCTCCATTGCTCCCGTTGCTCCCGTTGATTCCGTTGCTTCCATTTCTGCCATTTCTCCCGTTGCTTCCAATTCTCCGGTTACTTCCATTTCTCCCGTTGCTTCCATTTCTCCCATTGCTTCCATTTCACCCGTTACTTCCGTTGATCCGTTGCTCCCGTTCCTCTATTCTCCATCCTCTATTCACCATCCTTCATCCTCCATCTTCTATCCATCATCCACCATCCACCATCCCCCATCCAATATCCTCCATTTCCATCCACTGTCCTCCATCTAATATCCAACATCCATCGTCCAACTTTACCATTTAGTAATAGGAATGAATAACTACTATACCGAAAACGAACGAACTGCCGCTAAATCATATGAAATACACTCAAATATTAAAATAACTCTCGAACCACCAATTGAAAAATAATTTTGTTAACGCAGAAACCTTTGCGGGCGTGTGCTTAATATATCAGCGAAGCTTCATCATAATCGGATGACTAGAATAGGAAAGCACAAACAACCAATTAGAACACCTGGGAGCTAAGAAAGCCAAGAAAAAAAAATTTAAAATATAAAAAAATATCTGCCAACAGTCTGGGCGCAACTTTATTATTTTTCCGGCAGAAATTCAGAACGCGTTCAATTCGGGGATGTGGTGTATGTTACTATGTGACTGAAAACCTAACAAAAATTCGGGAAGCGGTTAGAAAAGGGTGTAACATATGAATTATATAATTGGGTCATATTCCGGAATACGGTCTAGAGGTTGAAAAAAACAAAACTTAAAAATAGGTGATTATTAAGCAAGCCTGGGGAAGTGAAAAGATATTCGATATCTGATCAGACCTGAGAAACATGGTGGAATTCATGAAAAAGTATACAACCAGTTTACACCCTCTTACGGGTCGAATTTCAAAAAATCTTGAAAACACACTCTAGGTATTCACATGAAGAATCCGTAGAATAAAAATGATTTCAATATTTCGAAAGACCTTGTAGATATGACGAAAATCGTGAAAATATATGCATTTTATATTAACCGATATTTCCCCCCCCCCCCTTAATTCCACCATATCTCTCAGGTCTGATCAGATATCGAATATCTTTTTACTTCCCCAGGTTTGTTTAATAATCACCTATTTTTAAGTTTTGTTTTTTCAACCTCTAGACCGCATCCCGGAATATGGCCCAATTATTTAATTCATATGTTACACCCTTTTCTAACCGCTACTTGAACTTTTTGTTAGGTTTTCAGTCACATAGTAACATACACCGCATCCGCGAATTGAACGCGTTCTGAACTTCTGCCGGAAAAATAATACAGTTGCGCCCAGACTGTGGCAGATTTTTTTTTAGAGGAAATGAAGTGAATATGGGGCGGGGAAAACATTGCACACCGAAAAAAATGAGCAATTATCAAACAGATGATATCAGAAGGCAAAACGTACGCCGAACTCAGAAAAACCCTGATTTTTTCATATAAAATGATTAGAAATGCAAAATTATTTGAGCAATAAACCAAAGCGCGTGGTCCAAAGAGGGTAATTTGTGGGCCCAACGACTTATACGATTAAGCAAAAAGGAACCATTCATAGCAGCCACACAACTTAAAAACAGCTAGTGTAGAAAAAGTTCGTCAACGGTTAAGGGCGCGAGAGTTGCAAGCCAAAATCGAAAATTTCACCTAGTTTGCTTTGATTTTTCTTCGAGAGCGTAAGAAATTATTCGTGAGCATTGGAAGTTTAAATCTGAACGATCATGCACGATGTACAACGATTCAACCGTCTCAAGGCCCAAGCGAAATGAGTGTGTTCGGAGCTATTTATGTGTGTGTGAGATGAATATTGTTGAGAAAAGGAATGTAGAAAAATAGCGAAAGTATGAATGAAAAGGAGCAAGGTGTACAATTATTGAAATTCATTCACGGGACATCTCGGGTTTTTTTAATTTTCTGTGGACTACGGATTTTTTGACATTCACCTTATATAGTACTATGTAATTTCCTGTAGGCACGAGACATGTCTCCATACATGTTTTTATAGGTAATTGTGAACCAAAAGAAAATTACCGGAAAACCTTGTATTTTCAAAAGAAAATTAATTTGGATTTATTAAGTCATATATACAATCGTCAAGAATTGCCAAAAATTACGAAATTTGTGGCCTGTGAAGATTCTTTTGATAAATTTTGTAGGTACATGAAGAATTAATTAAAAAAAAAAAATTTAAATTCAATTTTTTGTTTCTACCTCACTTTTTTTGTTAATTATAGTATGTTAAAAATTTCGCAAAAATAGTGTCTGAGTCCTCTTTGAATATTCATATCTCATGTAGTTTTTATCCTAGAATAATAAAATAGATATTATTTTAAAAGGTGAGGTTATCATAATATAAGAAAAATCAACAGTCTGGGCGCAACTTTATTATTTTTCCGGCAAAACTTTGGAACGTGCTCAATTCGGGGATGCGGAGTATGTTACTATGTGACTGAAACCCTAACAAAAAGTTCGGGAAGCGCTCAGAAAAGGGTGTAACATATGAATTATATAATTTTGTCATATTCCAGGATGCGGTCTAGAGGTTGAAAAATACAAAACTTAAGAATTGGTGATTGTTAAACAAACCTGGGGAAGTGAAAACATATACGATATCTGATCAGACCTGAGAGATATGGTGGAATTCATGAAAAAGAATACATCCACTTTACACCCCCTTAGGGGTCGAATTTCAAAAAATCTTGAAAACACGTTCTAGGGATTCATATGAAGAATCCGTAGAATAAAAATAAATTCAATATTTGGAAAGACCTAGTAGATATGACGAAAATCGTGAAAATATATGCATACTGACAATTGTTTTCCCCCCCCCCTCCCCCTCTGAACGCCAATGAATACTCAAAATTTTTTTTATCAGAATTACTTTTCTAGTTGATTTACATACACGTACCGAGTTTCACCTTTCTAGCATAAGCCGTTCGCAAATTAGGAAAAACACCTTCCACCCTCGTACCATGCTACCCATAAAAAAAATGTATTTTTTCACCATGGCACTATGATAGTTCTATCTAAAGACGAAGTTTAAGGTTAATATCATTACAGGTTCTTAAGATATAAGCATCTGAACTTTTTCCTTCTCACCCTTCCCCACCCTCACCCTCTACACCACCATCTTCAAATTTTTTTTCCCTACTAGAACTCAATATATTGGGCCTACTTTTGGTAAAAATTTGAAGCATCTATCTCACACCGGTATTGAGATATGGAAAGTGATATTTTTGAAAAATTCTTATCCCCCCACTACTTTGCTCCCCTGCCCCCTTCAAAGATTTTACTTTGAGCAATCTTTATTTATCAAGCTTTATACCCAAACCGAATTTTTTTTTTCTGGTGCCTTTCGTTTGTGAGATATCGTAATGGTAAGTATTTCAACCCCCACCCCCGTACGCCACTACCCCCACCCAAAAATTTTATTTCAATCTACTCTCCTAGTATAACTACAGATATTTATTAAGTTTTAATTGCTTGCCATTAACGGTTTAGGAGATATGGATTTAAGAATGTGTCGATCTCGGCATTTTTGCGTTTCGGGTGTATTATTTCCCCCTCCACTCCCACACCTCTTCACCCTTTTTTTTAAAAAAATCGATATCAATACTTTATTATTAAAATAATAAAGTAAAATACGAATAAAAATTATCCTTGAATTTTATTTCAAGGACAACGATTTTGTTTATTACCCTTGAATAAATAATAGAGTAAAATCAACTTGGGATTGGGCTAGATACACATATGGGCAACTCTTGAAATCATATATGTATTTATTTATCCATATGGAGTTTTGAGCAGTTTTCTCCATAGTCAAACAAATTTTTTTTACTCGTTTCTTGCGAATATTAGCAAATTTCACATATTTTTTCCACTACGTCGTCGAGTAGACAAAAAATGGGGAATAGTGAAGTCAGAAATTTCATAATTTTTAGCTATTTTTGGTGACCCAAACTGAGATACATACATATGTTTGTACATAGGTACTTACAAACATATACCTATAATACATTTATCAAGAATTGTTTTAAAAAAAATGTATCAATACATTATTTCGTTCTAATAACATAGAGTTTCTTTCTTCGATTTTCCTATTTCTGTTCCTATGTACCATAAATTAAATTATGATGTAGGAATTATAATAATAATCTATGGCGCAACAGTCCAAATCGGGCCTACGCCTTGTAGTAATAATAGAGTTACTTCATTCAATGGAATGGCCAATGGAACACTAGGGGATGAAGTGGTCAGTTACACGCTCGTACGTGATTATTACCCCGATTTTAACTCAGGTACTCATTTACAGCTGAGTGGTAGCTGAGTGCCGGTAGTCCGGGACCCAATCCTATCCTCGAAAATTACTTGCCGACAAGCAGATTCGAATCTGCTACGAGGTGCACCGAAGGCAAGTGCTCTAGCCACTAAGCCAACCAGACTACATATAGCAATTATACCTTTTTACAATTTAAAATTATGAACATATACCTTCCCAAAAAATTGTTATCATATTTTTCTTTTCGATTTATTCGTTGTCCTATTTGTCATTGCGGAAGATAAATCTATCAAATACCTCAAATAGTACACGAAACACGATAGGACGGGGCTCGATCGCAATTCAAAAAATCTGCCAACAGTCTGGGCGAAACTTTACTATTTTTCAGGCAGAAGTTCGAAACGCGCTCAATTCTGAGATGCGGCGTAGGTTACTATGTGACTGAAAACCTAACAAAAAGTTCGAGAAGCGGTTAGAGTAGGGCGTAACATATGAATTACATAATTGGGTCAATATGACCGGGATGCAGTCTAGGGGTTGAAAAAGGAAAAAAACTCATAACTAGGTGTTTATTAAACAAGCCCGTGGAAGTTGAAAGATATTCGATATCTGATCAGACCTGAGAGATATGAAAGAATTCATGCAAAAGTATATAACAACATTACAACCCCTTAGGGGTCGAGTTTCAAAAAATCTTGAAAACACTTTCTAGGTAGTCATATGGAGAATCCGTAGAAAAAAATGAATTCAATATTTTAAAAGACCTAGTAGATATGAGGACAATCATGGAAAAAAATGCTTTCTATTTTCTCTGATCATAATTTTTGCCCTCCTTCTGAACGCCAATAGATTTTCGAGTTTTTTTTTCATCAAAGCTGCTTTTCTAGTTGATTTACATATACACACAAAGTTTCAACTTTCTAGCATAAGCCGTTCAATAGTTAGGAAAAACACCCCCACCCCCGTACCTTACTACCCTTAAAAAAAATATATTTTTCCAACATGCCGCTACTATAGCTCTATCTAAAGACAAAGTTTAAGGTTTCTATCATTACAAGTTCTTAAGATATAAGCATCGGAACATTTTCCTTCATACCCTTCCCCACCTTCACCCTCTACACCCACATCTCCATTTTTTTCTTATTAGAGTTCAATTAGCGCTACTCCTGGTAAAAATTCTAAGCATCTATCTTACACTGTTCTTCAGATATGAAATGTGTTTTTTTTTTGTAAATTCTTATCCCCTCCACTTCTATGCTCCACCGCCCACTTAAAAAATGTTACTTTGGTCAATATTCATTTGTCGACCTTTACACCCAAACCAAATTTTATTTTTCTAGAGCAATTGGTTCATGAGTTCATCGTAATCTAAAGTTTTTCACCCCCATCCCCGTACGCCACTCCCCCCACTCAAAAATTTGTTCAATAATTTCTCCTAGTATACCTGCAAATATTTCTTAAGTTTGAATAGTGTGCCATTAACGGTTTAGGAGATATGGATTTTATAATGTGTCTATCTTGGCTTTTTCTCGTTTCGAACGCATTATTTTTCCCCCCACTCCCACACTCCTTGATCAATATTGACACTTTTTACGCAAATGGGTCTACTATCAGAGCTCTTTAGCGGTTGCCGAGATCTAGAACCAAAATTTTCCGTTTACAACACTTCCTCCTCCTACCCCTCACACACCCCACCTCTAAAAATTTGGTCACTTCAAGGAGCCTACCCCATCTATTCGTTAAAAAAAAAACCATTTTAATATCTCAAAGCATTTGGGAGCTACGAGCCTTCAAACGATTTTGCGTACGGTGGACGCCGCGCCATACGACGGACAGACGGACTGAGTTATGAAACATCTAAAAAAAATGTTTACTTAATTAAGTCATATTGTGGGAGTCGGTCTAAGGATTGAAAAAAGAAAAAACTTGAAAATAGGTGACTGTTAAACAAGCCCGTGGAAGTGAAAAGATATTCGATATCTGATCAGACCTGAGAGATATGGTAGAATTCATTAAAATGTATAGAATCAGTTTACACCCCCTTAGGGGTCGAGTTTAAAAAAATCTCGAAAACACTTTCTATTTCATATGAAAAATCCGTAGAATCAAAATGAGTTCAATATTTTGTAGTAGACCTAGTAGATATGATGAAAATCGTGAAAATATATGCATTAAATTTTCACTGACCATTTTTCGGAAGGGGTCAACTTCCGAACGCCAATGGATATTCGAATTTTTTTTATCAGAATTCTCTAGTTAATTTGCATATACAAGACGAGTTTCAACCTTCTAGCATAAGCCATTCTATACCCAGGAAAAACACTCTCGTATAATACCTACTCCTGTACAAACTTATATTTTTACAACATGCCACTACTATAGCTCTATCCAAAAACCAAGTCTCAGCTTTATGTCGTTGTAATAGACGTGAATTTTTAGAAACATTCTTATCCCCTCCACTTTCATGCTTCACCACCCCCTTAAAAAAATTTTCCTTTCAGCAGACTCCTTTATTAGAAACCAAATTTTATTTTTCTATTGCAATTGGTTCGTGAGATATCGTAACGAAAAAGTTTTCACCCCACCCCCGTACGTTACTGCCCCACTTAAAAATTTCATTCCAATCTATTCCTCTAGTGTACCTACACATACTCAGTAAGTTTCAATTTTGTAGCATTAACTGTTTAGGAGATATGGATTTTAGAATGTATCGATCTCGGCTTTTTTGTGTTTCGGACGCATCGGCGTACGAAATGTTTCGTATCTACTAGTCATGAAACATGTTTAAAAAATTTTTAGGGTTTTTTTTTAAATCGATAACACTACTGTGTGTGTAGGCAAATCAACTAGAGAAGAAATTCTGATGAAAAAAAAAATTCGAATATCAATTGGTGTTCGGAAGGGGCGGCATTAAAAATGGAGCGCATATATTTTCACGATTTTCTTCATATCTGCTTGGTCTTCCCAAATTTTGAATTCGTTTTTATTGATTCTTCATACTAATACCTAGAAAGTGTTTCCAAGATTTTTAGAAATTCAACCTCTACGTGATTGCATACTTTTTCATGAATTTTACCAATCTCAAAGATCTGATCAGATATCTTTTCACTTCCACAGACTTGTTTAATAATCACCTATTTTCAAATCTTAACCCTTTTCAACCCCCTAGACTGCATCCCAGAATATGACCCAATTTTGTAATCCAATTTTTATTTGTGGCAGCGGCGTAAGTATTCTTGCGGGACCTTATTCTAACCGCATGCCGAACTTTTTGTTCGGTTTTCAGTCACATAGTCGCCTACACCGTATCTCAGAATTGAAAGCATTCCGAGCTTCTACCGAAAAATAACAAAGTTACGCCCAGACTGTTGGCAGATTTTTCGTATCAATTAGTCATGAAACATGTAAAAAAAAATTTCAGGGTAGCTAATTTTTTAAGAAAAAATTCAATAACAATATGTATGTACTGTTTTTTTAAAATAATAAAGTGAAAATCACACGCACACACACACACACATTGCCATACTTGCCTTCGAATCGTGTCTCGTCCTCGTGTGCTGTAGCGGTGTAGCGCTGTAGGATTCGAAATGGAGTGGGGAACGCCGTAATCTCTTTTCTCTCAGCGAATGTAACATGAAAACAAACACGCCAAAAAAAAATTCGACACAGCTACACGTCCGTACAGCTCGACCTCTGCAAGTGGTCTGAACGGAAAATTTGACTGAAGAATGTAGTTTGAAAAATCGTTGCAAAAATATTGTTGTACTAACTTTTTTTAAGCTTTTTTAATGTAAGTTGCTTTAGAACACTTTGATAAAGTAATATAAGGAAAAACTAAATAAAAAAAAATCGTTTTTCATAGAAAATTTTAGTAATGAAAAAAATGTTTTCTTTTTAAAAAAACAGAGTTTTCAAATTGCCTTATTTCCTATCATAAGCCAAAATGAAAAATTCTAATTACACCAAGAAGTAGATTGATCTCTCTTAATTGAATGCAAACAAAAATAATGCAACTTACTTCAGAAATGTTTGCAAAATCGCGTTAACCAAATATGTGTTTTCAATAGTTTCGAAAACTTGCTTGACGTAATCGCTTATAATTTTTCTTATAACCAAAATTTCAAAAAACTCAAGTGGGTAATAAGTTAAAAACATATCGTTAGTTATATATGTCCAATCAGAAAAGACTTATCTTTTGCTGCTTTAGAGATTACGATAAGCCCGTTTACATTATTTTCAACAAAAATGCTGTTTTGGTATACACGGGCCCTTAAGATAAAAAAGTCTTAAAGCTTGTAGTCCAAGAAAAGTTCCTCTCATAAATGCTAAGAACATTTTACGGCGCAAATTGTTTATGGAATACACCGTCTAAATTACTGCGTTTACATGGAGGATTGAATCCAGATTTAATCCCCTAAAATCGCATGTAAGCGCAGATCGGATCGAAACGAGATCGACTCGATCCAAACCAACTTTTCGACCTGGATCGAATCGAAACCGGTTATGTCGTTCTTTTTAATGCCATATCATTCGATCCGGTGTTGCCGCGAACGCGATCCAAATTCCGATCTTTGGATTCTCCATGTAAACGTATATGGCGTGTAGTACTAAAGAGGACTGGCTTATCGATAAATTAGATAAAAGAATCCTCTTCTTAAACTTAGATGAATATAACAGTTAGATTTGTAGCGGCATATACATATCACCATTAAGAACTATAGTTTTTTAGAATAGCAAAAATATAGAATTTAAAATTATTTGGAAACAATAAAGTAATAAAACTTAAAATCGAAAATAATTTTTTAAATATTATCACGGATGAAATATTATAAATTAGAAGTATCTTTAAACTTATATCTACTTCTTCATATAGGTTTTTCAACATCCCTAAAAGTCATACATCAAAGGACTTTTGAGCGTATTTTTAATTCTAAAACAGAAAAATAGGTGGTTGGAATTCCAACGGTTTAATTTCTGGCTTGTCTTACGAACCCTGCTATGCCTTTATTTTAAAACAAACATTAGGTTATATAATATGTTTCAGAAGCTTTTAAAGGCTCATATATCGCTGCTCGCGCTGTAAACCGAGTAAATTCTAAAAATTATTATGAAGGCCATATAGTGAAAAAAGTGTAATTGTTGAATTCACATATCTTGATTAGGAGTTAGTTATTCTTTCCGGTGTCAGTGGAGTGAAACTCCAACACGGAGTCCCCGACTGTGGACTAACCGCTATCCCTGAGGATATGACAAATTTGGAAAGAAACTTCACTGGAGAAGCCAGTTCATCATAAGATTGTGTTGGACTAGGTCCGAAGGAGCTGTTTCGTCATCGGAGGGTATAGACTCTTCAGAAGGTGTATTCTTGCCTACTAACCGAAACACCTTGACAGCTGGTGGGATCGCTGAGGTAAATTCTATATAGCCACATCCCATTCCAAGTTTCTTTCCAAATTTGTCATATCCTCAGGGATAGCGGTTAGTCCACAGTCGGGGACTCCGTGTTGGAGTTTCACTCCACTGACACCGGAAAGAATAACTAACTCCTAATCATAATAGCTTCTTTGGTAGCTTAGCACGAAAAATCTAATAACAACAAATATTGGTTAAAAAAATAAGTTGCGGCGGACGGGATTTGTTTCTTCGTAGATCAGATCCAAGGTTACAACCATTTGTAAATTTCACAGCCATGAAGCGCTGACCATATCCAGGGTTACAACCAGAGAATAGCCGAAATCAAGAGAAAAAAGCTTCTCAAAATACACGCCTTTAGCCCAAGGTAGAGGACGCCTTTCTTGACCATTAAATTCTTCTCGGTAATAAATTTGGAACGGGATGTGGCTATATAGAATTTACCTCAGCGATCCCACCAGCTGTCAAGGTGTTTCGGTTAGTAGGCAAGAATACACCTTCTGAAGAGTCTATGCCCTCCGATGACGAAACAGCTCCTTCGGACCTAGTCCAACACAATCTTATGATGAACTGGCTTCTCCAGTGAAGTTTCTTTCCAAATTTGTCATATCCTCAGGGATAGCGGTTAGTCCACAGTCGGGGACTCCGTGTTGGAGTTTCACTCCACTGACACCGGAAAGAATAACTAACTCCTAATCATAATAGCTTCTTTGGTAGCTTACCACGAAAAATCTAATAACTTCACATATCTTATTTACTATTCACTATAGAAAAAAAAAAAAAAATTTTATTCTAACAATGTTTTTTACGGGTATAATTAGTCTACTGATGAAAACGATGGCGCCTACTTGTCGGCATCATAACTTCACCAATAATAATTCAATTTACAAAAATTAAAAAGAATCTTGTAAAAAAAATTAGTCAAAGGGTGACGGGGAGATTTTTTCTTTTTTTTCAAAAATAAAGAAATTGCAGTATTTCAAACTTTTGAAATCATTTTTTTTTTTTAAATTTTCGTAATTTATAAAAAATTGTCAAACCCAAAAATTAAAAAAATCTTCCAGTCTCCCCATAGAGAATTTAGTTACCAAAATTGAAAGAAGAAAAAGTTGAAAAAATATTGAAAATTGACTGAGTTATAGTGCCGACACTGGCTGAAAGCAAAGTTTCGAGAAAAACCCGCTTAAAGTTTGTGGTAGGTAGAACGTGAACTTACGGCTAGTCTCCCATTCCAGCTTCTGTACTGTACTCTACTGTACACTTTCTTCCTCTTTTATCTTCGTGTTTTTCATAGATTATCCTACGAATGACCTTGTTTTTTATGACACTCGGCTTTTGCGAAAAAAATATATGCTAAACGCCAGGCGCGAACGCAGGGGGAGTTGGGAGGGGGGGGGGGGTTAACCCTCGGCTTTTGCGAAAAAAATATATGCTAAGCGCCAGGCGCGAACGCAGGGGGGGGGGGGTTGGAGGGTTAAAAAGAAGATTTTTAACAAACTTATAGAAAAAAACGCCACTTCCCGTTTTGCGCTCCAAACGGATGAAAATGGGATTACTAAGAACAATTTTGAGTTTCACGTTCACTGTCTATCAGTGAACTAATTTTGACTTTACAGAAAAAATAGTGTTATAGGTTTTCAAATTATTTAAAATGCATAACTAATAAAAATCAATAATTTTGTCATAGATTTATCTTCTAAGGTCGTTTCTTAATTCCTTGCTTTGTCTACGTCTACGTCTATGTTGACGTCACAGCATAGCATTGCTATTAACAGTTTAGAAACAATATTACTTCAAAAATCAAAAATTTATTAAATTCCATAGAAAAATTTGAATTTTTTTACGCTTGCTTAGATTGACTGATAGAACCGAAAATTAATCTAGACACAGCTTTGCTACGTCTAACGTCATTAACTGTTATAACTAGATGTAGACGTATTCAAAGCAAGGAATTGAGAAACTACCTAAATATACCAATTTATCAGTACGTTCGGTCGAATGTGCGTCGGGTTCAACCCCCAGCACCGACTACGTACTTTACTGTAAGGATTTCACACGGACACGGGCTCCTTATCTGCATTTTTGTGTACATGAGAGCTTTCTATAAGCTCGCCATACATTTCATTAAAATACATGGAAAGAACTTGGAAGAAGAAGAAGAAGAAATTGGAAAAGCTAAATGAGTTTTATGAAAATTAGTTCTTCCGATTCTTACGACTTTTAAGCTTTTTTCAAAATCACAGTAGTCGAGACTTATATGCCAACGCCAATTCAAAAGCTATTCACAAAATATTTAAAAATGTCGACAATTTTTAAAGCAACAATATTATTGCTAAGTGTCATTCGAAATCCCAATGGATATTAATTTGTTTTAATTCGGAAAGAATTAAACAATGTTTGCTTAAATAATACGTGCGAGGATGGTGGTCTACATTTGATGGTGGTCTACATTTGATTTGTTACTATGTAAGATGAAATGTTTGTTTCTCTATGCAGTATTTGATGTAATTTGGTTTTGAAAAACTATTTCCTCGATAGCTAAATCCAGGGAATGAATAATCGATGCTGATCAATGATCACAATGGAATTCGAAACCAGTTTGCTGTTCTTTACAAAACTGTAAAAATGTTACTCTTGTAAATATGTTACTCTTGGTATTTGTGGAATAGTGTTTTGAAAATAATTCCTGTCTTAGGTTTGGTTTTCCTCAAATTCAGCACTGGGATAGGGATTTGGAGCATATGGCACGAGGGTGTCTAAGACATTGTCCGATTGCCAAGGACAAATGTAATTTTATATGTAAATTACTTTAATTTTGGTTTTAGTTAATTTATTTCAAAGCGGTTTCCTTTCGATGCAGACGATGAAACAATTACAGTCGCAATGACTTATTCCTTCAGTCCAAAGGATCCATTGAATCGGTTTGTTATATCGATTGGCTTTTAGAAATTAACGAAATCAGCACATTTGGGCAATTCCAAAAGTTTAAGTAATTTTGTTTAATTTTGAAATTTTTCTAAATTTCATATATGCAAGTTTTCACTAAAATTTGTATATTTAGACCGGCAAATATGACTGTATTAAAATATCCCACTGTGTAGTTCGTAGGATGTGCTTCTGCCAAGTTAATATGTATACTCATTTGAACTTTTTAATCGCAGAAGTTAAGAGGGCAACAAACAGAAATGATATCAAAAAAAAAAAAACATTTTAAAAAATGTAAAAAGAGGTGTCGGGTCCAACAAAAAGTGATGATATTCACAGAGTCGGCTTTCTTTCTATTAAATATTTCCACTTACGTTTGTATACAAATTTGTGATATTCATTTTCTCAAGAAACCCGACAATCGCTCGAAGAAATATCACCCTCCAAATTTTCCAGATTAAAAGCAACCAAAAAGTAAACTTCGCACATCATCATTTTGCTATACGACGAGCGATTGTCGCGTTTCTAGGGAAAATGAATATCACAAATTTGTATACAAACGTAAGTGGAAATATTTAATAGAAAGAAAGCCGACTCTGTGAATATCATCACTTTTTGTTGGACCCGACACCTCTTTTTACATTTCTTAAAATGTTTTTTTTTATTATATCTACTATCTGTGATACTTTTCAATGAAATGCGGTCTTCTTATGTAATTTCTGCCATGAAAAGCGTGAAAAATTGCTTCAAGTTGACTTCATATATTATTAACAAAAACACATTTTTTTAAAAATTTGATCTATGGAGGACATTCTTTAAGTTTTGTTCTAGCATTATATTAATGAAAATGACATGTTATATGCATTTAAAAAACTCGAATTTACGCATTTTAAAAAATGTTCAAGGGTTGTTGTTCTAATAGAAATTTTTCCAAATGCAGTTTTGAATTTTTTCTCTATGAACGACCTAGTTTACATACCAGCTAATAAAGTGGTGTAATTTTATGTTGTTTTTTTGTTGCCATTAACGTGAAAAATTAGCATGAAAACAGTCATAAATCAACAAAATCGCATTTAACATGCACATGGGGCCTTAAGGAAGTCTATAGTCTTTTGCACCCTGTGCAACAGAGTGCTTCCTGGAAGTTAAAATAAAATATTTTTAAATTAATATTTTCACTATATACATAGTTAGTTTCGGAAATATTCTGAAATTGGTTTGCGAGGTTTTTCGAGTTTAGCGAGCCCTAAACTCCACGGAAAAAGTTTGTTTGGTCGAATTTGTAAGGCTAAATCGTCTTACTATTTCGGGTAGCTGCCATACAAAAAACCGTTGCGTGTTCAAGAATATTGGCCAATAAGAATATTGGGCCAATAAGAATATTGGCAACTATGAAACTTTGGGAACTATGAATTCTTAATTTTGTATACATTGGATTTTCAAACGTTGTATTTAAATGAATGAATACCAATATCCTGTAAAAATGTCTTCACTCAAATTACGGAACTCGCTATATCTCAAGAAATCGTTCAGTCAAAATTTCGGAATTTTGTACAAATTAGTTTTGAGTGAAATTTCACTAGTCAGTGAAATCATTCTACTCCTTTGGGTAGCAAAAAGTCCTTAAAACACGTGTTCAAGATTATTTTGAAGTTTGAACTAGGAATTTGAAATTTTGTACAAATTAATTAAATGGTTGCAGGTAAAAGGACAAGTATACTAGAGATCGAGTGAGTCCTTCCTGCACATTACATGTGAAAATCCATCAAAATTAAAATAGATATGAAATTGAACACTGATGATACTGTCTTTTAGTTCCTAGTTGCAACCAAATGAATTTCCTTAATAAAGGACAATGCACTTCTGATTCTACTTTATCCCAGTATCAGTTCAGTATTTCATAGAGTATTGACTTGCAACCATCGTGACTGCAGTATGATTTTTAAATAATTCCACTGCACTTAGATTTAAGATCAGATTGCACCGAAAAAAGGGAGGAGAAAAGAAGAGAAAGGCGAGGTGATCTAGCCTTTCGAAAGAACAACAGTTTTTAAGAGCTCACGTACCCCTGTCCGCGCTGAAAACCGACCAAATTTGATAAATTTTTATAAAGGTTATATGGTAAAAAAACATTTTTTTTCTTAAAAGTACATAACAAATGAAAATCTGTAGGAAACAATTTTTTTTTAAATTTTAGGTGTATTTGAGCCCTTAAATGAGTCGTCGTGAGTTACAGGGAAGATCAGATTTCAATGGACACGCTCCTGGAAAAAGGGAAGTCAAATGGACGAGAAAACGAGTTTTTCGCATTTCCCTGAAGAGTATTTCACGGTTAACCAAGGGACTTTTTATAGTTGGGCGAATACTCCAAAATAAGTCCCATGAGAGAACTCTTGTTAAGCTCTAGCCTAGAAGTACTAGAATACTCGTTCGCGCCTGCTAAACGCTGCTGTTAAGAGTGGTGCGGGAAATAGCCAGAGGAACCCGCTCCAAACCGATGTATGGTCACATTTATTGCTATAACTTTGTTATAGAGTGGAATTTTATAAATTCTAAGTTTTATTATAATTCTTAAAAGTATACGAAATAAAAAGTTGTAATAAAAAAAAAACGATTTCCAAGACGATATGAGGCCTTATTTTGAAAGAAACATTTAACAGGCTGAAAAAACTTCATATTTTTGTCAAGTGTGAAGAAAAATTTGTTTGTACAAACCAACATAAGCCTTTAAACCGGTTTATTTCTGGAAACAACATGAAGAAATTGATATCGATTTGTCCTCTAAAATTTGTGGTAATACTATATGTGTAAACTGTTCAACAGAGCCATCGTCACCTAACATGTATGTAATTCATTAGTATTATTGACTTAGATCTTGAAAAAGATTCAGGAGTATTTATTACCTGTTCCATAAAAATTAAGAAATATCAAAACATGCTGTACTTCTGACACAAGCCGTTGTTAAAAGAACACTTTTAGCTTTGAAAATACTTTTGGTGGACTCCGTGCAAATCTGTCGGATGAAGATTTGCAACACATTTTCAATCCCAATAAAATAAAACCTGCAAACAACCTGGACGGAACGTTATTATTTTTCAAGACAAAGCCCTGTACGCGATCAACATCGAGATGAGCCAGAACTGTCGACGCCACTGATATCCTTGAAACTCAAAACACAATTTTGAGTCATAGTCCGAAACGCAGTCAAAAGATAGCACTAGTTTTTTTGAGACACTAAGTTTATCTGGAAAATGTATTTTGTCAATAGAAGGGTAGCTACAGGGCCGGCCCTACCATATGTGCAAATGGCGCATTGAATCCGGGCGCCAAATTAAGGAAGGCGCTAGTTCATATTATCTCTCCAAATATTTTGCTATAAATTTAAAACATACTTAGAAATTAATAGAAAGGATTTCTTGAATACATTTGCCACACTTTTTCCGATGCATATTCTAGATTTTGCAGGGTTTTTCCATTTTTCCATTTTTTCATTTTCTAAAAACACTCTTTCAATTCTCGTTCAAGAACCAAAACATTGAATCTTTTCTCTTAAAGATATTCTCACTCTACGATACCGACTAGTACAGCATTTCGTTTGTGCGATCATCTGCTATTCCAATTTTGCATTCATACGTTCATCAGCTAGTACGATTTTGCGTTCGTACGGATTCATTTGGAGCCACCGCTCCGTGGCGCCGCAGCGCTGGTGCTGATTTGATTGTGTGCTGAAAGAGCTTAGAACATGATTTCTATACAATAGAAAAAGATAGATATGGAGCGAATGCGCCTCGGTGAATTATGTGGGGAAATAGGAAACACGTCATTTTTGCTAGAGGGGAATGAATGTTTTGGATGAATGATAAAGAGAAGTAATGGTATAAACACAATTGAGATGAACTTCGCTAGCGGCGGTGAAGTTTCCTGTAAGAATTTTAAAATTGTACCGCAACACACGGATGGACACAGAATTACGACGGCGAGCGGTTGGGCAAACTTTTCGGTGTGTTTCGGTACAATTTTAAAATTTTGACACCGACCTTCCGCCGCTACCGAACTTCGTCTGAATTTTATTTATACCATTAATTGGTTTAAATTAAACGAGCAAATGGCATAATCTGATAAAAAATAGAGGAAAGTTTTGAAAACAGAACCAATGCCATCTGTGAGATTTGTATTAACAATATGTATATATAAAAAAATTCAATTTGGAGAGATTTTTGTTTGCTCCTTTTCTCGAAACTGATAAGAGACATCAAGATGACTTTTTTTGGTTAAAGATAGAATAGTATTGGTATTTATACTGAATGAAGCAATTTTTAAAAAGTTGATTCTAAATACTTTTTTTAGGTTTGAAATACATCAAAAATGTTTAAATTTTCAAACATTATATGTCAAGTTTTTAATATTTTTGAAATTAATTCATTCATTAGCATTAGATTTACTAGCATAACAAGTGTACAAAGTTTGATTCAAAGCTGTTGAGCGGGTCCTGAGAAACAGTTACATGAATTTGTATGAAAAATCGACAAGTGAATATTTTTGTTTTTTTTTAGTGAAAAATTTGTTATGTAAATTGATTAGGGCGACGAAGTGTGTACTGCACCGGGCGCCGAAAAGTCTAGGGCCGGGCCTGGGTAGCTACTAGAACAGAACTTTGAATTAATTAATTCATAAAATATATTAAAATAACAAAAAATCTGCCAACAGTCTGGGCGCAACTTAATTATTTTTCAGCAGAAGTTCAGAACGCGTTCAATTACGGGGATGCGGTGTATGTTACTATGTGACTGAAAACCTAACAAAAAGTTCGGGAAGGGGTTAGAAAAGGGTGTAACATATGATTTATATAATTGGGACATATTCCGGGATGCGGTCTAGAGGTTGAAAAAAACAAAAATTAAAAATAGGTGATTATTAAACAAGCCTGGGGAAGTGAAAAGATATTTGATATCTGATCAGACCTGAGAAACATGGTGGAATTCATAAAAAAGTATACAACCACTTTACACCCTCTTAGGGGTGGAATTTCAAAAAATCTTGAAAACACGTTCTAGGGATTCATATGAAGAATCCGTAGAATAAAAATAAATTCAATATTTGGAAAGACCTAGTAGATATGACGAAAATCGTGAAAATATATGCATTTTATATTAACTGATATTTTTTTTGCCCCCCCCTTCTGAACGCCAATGAATATTCGAATTTTTTTTATCAGAATTACTTTTCTAATTAATTTACATATACGTACCGAGTTTCAACTTCTTAGCATAAGCCGTTCTAAAGTTAGGAAAAACACCCCCCACCACCGTACCATACTACCCCTAAAAAAAAATCAGTTTTTTCACCATGCCACTACTATAGCTCTATCTAAATACCAAGTTTCAGCTTCCTATCGCTATAGATTCTTAAGATATAAGCATCGGAACTTGTTCTTTCTCACCCTTCCTCACCCTCACCCTCTACACTTACACCCCCCAAACTTTTTTTTTCTACTAGGGTTCTATTAGGCCTTCTTCTGGTAAAAATTTGAAGCATCCATCTTACACTGTTATTGAGATATGAAACGTGCTATTTTTGAAAAATTCTTATCCTTTCCACTTACGTACTCCCCCGCCCAATTCAAAGATTTTACTTTGAGCAATCTTTATTTATCAATCTTTATATCCAACCCGAATTTTGTTTTTCTGGTGACACTTGTTTGGGAGATATCCTTATGTTAAGTATTTCACCCCCCACCCCCGTACGCCACTTCCCCTACCCAAAAATTATGTTTCAATCTACTCTCCTAGTATAACTACAGATATTTGTGAAGTTTTAATTGCTTGCTATTAACGGTTTAGGAGATATGGATTTTAGAATTTGTCGATCTCGGCATTTTTGCGTTTCGGACGCATTATTTTCCCCTCTACTCCCACACCCCTTCACCCATATCACCAATTTTTTTGCAAATGGGTCCACTATCAAAGCTGTATAGAAATTCTAAGTTTCAGTTTCCTAACAAAAGCGGTTGCTGAGATCTAGAAACCAAATTTTTTCGTCTGAAACGCTTCCCCCACCTTCCCCCTCACACCACCACCCCTGAAAATAATGTCAACTCAAGGGGTCTACCCAGTCTATTCCTAGAAAAAATTTTAATTTAATAGCTCCACTCGTTTGAGAGCTACGAGCCTTCAAAGGATTTTGGCGGTCGACGTACGGCGGACAGACGGAGTGAAAATTTTTATTGCTTTTTTCGTGTCTACTAGTCATGAAATGTACACAAAAAAATTTTGAGGGCAGCAAATTTTTTTTTTTAAAATCAATAACAATACTGTATTATTACTAATAAAGTAATTGGTTTGTAGACGATTATATGGAAAGTTCGTGGAGATAAAATTAAATTTCATATCTGATCAATCTTAAGAGTTATGGAGAGAATTGTGAAACGCACGTAATTCCCTTACGCCCCTTGACGTCTTAGCCCAGGCAATGAATTCTCAAAAAAGGGTGTAGAGGGAAATTTTAGGGACAGAAAATTTAACTTCGGAACTTTGTTTGGAACTTTGTTTGGACTGGTCTGGAGATGAACATATCAAAAGTCCCCACTCCTAGGAGGTGAGCGGGGGGGAGGGGGGCACTCGAAAGGTCCCTTTTTTGGGTTTTTCGCTTATATCTCGGAAACTATGCGTCGTAGCGGCTTGATCACTATATTCAAATTTGAAGCTGACAAAATTTGCTATAAGAATCACTACTTACATTTGTCGATATGTTGTTCTGTTCTCGAGTTATCCGCCCTTGAAAATCGTAAATTTCGGAAAAAAAAAATTTTTATCACGTTTTTTGCTCTATTTGTTAAGATATGTCTTCAAATATTGTTCCCACGAAAAAGTCGTGAGAGAAAAAGTTGTAGACCATTAAATTTTCTTCAAAAGTATATATTACTTTGATTTTTTAATCAAACCGTTCAAAATTTATAGCTATTTTAGTATATTTCCGAAATCATATATGTATAGTGTACATTATGCATATACCATATAAATGACAAAAATATGTTAAATATTTTTGTCTTAGTTCGGTTCTTGTCTTTCTAGGCTTCAGGTAGGAAGGGTGCTTTGAGAGGGTCACCTGTCCTTGAAACACCATTGTGTTCCCCCTCCGCCACCCACCACCCCCGAGGCCCGCACAAGGTACCCTACCATCGCAACAATAGAAGAGCCGCTCGGCGCTTAGTTCATTCTCAACTTATGTTGATTATTTGTTATTTCCAACGCCGTGAAGTTTTTCATTTCGTGAGTTTTCTTCCGTCACAATGAGTAGTAAGTGTTTCGTGTGTGATGTGGAGATTAGTGAGTCAAGTAGTGATGTGTCCACAGTGAGTAAAAAAGGTATAAGTTCCCTTAGAAAAGCCAGTAAAGAGAGGGGTGACGAGAAATTCAGCCAGCTAGCTGGTTTGACATCACTTCTTGTTCACACATCGTGCAGAAGAATTTACACAAGGTCAAGTACGATTGGGGCTTTGAAAAAACAATTGCCGTCGACGTCTGCACAATCGCAATCGGCAATTGTGAGATCTTCTATCCCCAAGTTTGATTTTAAGAAGAATTGTTTCTTTTGTGGGTATTTGATCTTAAATGAAGATAAGAAGCCACTGCATAAAAGGAGGGAGGTGCACTCGGTCTGCACCCTTGAATTTCAAGAGTTATGTATGAGAATAGCCGCAGCAAGAGAAGATAGTTGGGCAGAGGACGTATCGCGTCGCCTTGCCTCAGTTAACGATCTTGTTGCTGCAGAGGGTGTGTACCACAATGATTGTCGTTTGAATTTTATTAGGCCCTACTATGCTCAACAGAAACAAGAAACTTCATCTCGCCAATATGTGACGATTGCGATTGAAGAAATTTCTGCCTTTATTGAAAATAGTGCAGACTGCCAATTTTCACAGACTGAAATCCTTGATGCTATTACTGGTGACAAACCTACGTGGAAAACAGTAAAAGCACAACTAATTGCCAAGTATGGCACTCGTCTCGTAATTACTGAAGGTTCGAACAGATTCAGTGTTCCAGTACTATGTTTTCTGGATGCTGGAAAACAACTGATCCGTGATGCTTGGTATGAACAAAAGGCTAGCAATGCAAATGACGAACGACTCAGAATAGTCCAAAAAGCAGCTGAAATCATCAGGCAGGATATTCAGAGTCAAGCCTTCTCCTATGACCAGTATCCTCCAGCTGATGACTTTCTAAAAGATGCTGAAGCTGTTCCTCAGAGTTTACTAATTTTCCTGGAGGATGTGATGATGAAAAAAACTAAATGAATAAAAGAAACAAAGACAAAGTGCATTGCTATGGCACATGCTATCACCTCAACCGTTAGACCCCGTACTTTTACTTCTCCAGTAATGAGCAGCCTTTCCCTTTTCCTCCACAGGCAATATGCTTCTAGGCGTCTAATTGAAGTACTAGCAAATCTGGGGTTTTGTTCGTCATACCGCGAAGCTCAAATATTGGAAATGTCTGCTCTTCTGCATTCCCAACCAAGTTTCAAGACAAATTCATTCAGTCAGTTTGTCTTTGACAATGCTGATTTCAATGCATGTACTATTGACGGGCTAAATTCTTTTCATGCCATGCCAATTTTGAACGGTTTGATTAAAAAATCAAAGTAATATATACTTTTGAAGAAAATTTAATGGTCTACAACTTTTTCTCTCACGACTTTTTCGTGGGAACAATATTTGAAGACATATCTTAACAAATAGAGCAAAAAACGTGATTAAAAATTTTTTTTTTCCGAAATTTACGATTTTCAAGGGCGGATAACTCGAGAACAGAACAACATATCGACAAATGTAAGTAGTGATTCTTATAGCAAATTTTGTCAGCTTCAAATTTGACTACAGTGATCAAGCCGCTACGACGCATAGTTTCCGAGATATAAGCGAAAAACCCAAAAAAGGGACCTTTCGAGTGCCCCCCTCCCCCCCGCTCACCTCCTAGGAGTGGGGACTTTTGATATGTTCATCTCCAGACCAGTCCAAACAAAGTTCCGAAGTCAAGTTTCTGTCCCTAAAATTTCCCTCTATAATCATTCGTTGCCTGGACTATCTGGATGTTGAACAAACTGGAAATTGGATTTTTGGCGATTTTATACAATGTGTATCTATGGAACTAAAATAAAAGGGTTCAATATCCAAAAATACTGAAAAAGGCTTATATGCAATTGTACAAAAGTCCGTGGAAGTAAGAAGTGATATCTAATCAGAGCTATCATATTTTAGCCCATCTTCATATGCCAATGGTTATTATAGTACCTAAACTAATTTTCTTCACGTAAATCTACATATACGCACTAAGTTTGAAGTTTCTATCATAACCCGTTCCAAAGATAGGAAACATACTACACACACTTACATATTTAAAACGTGTAACCGCTGTAGCTCTTCTTATATTCTAAAATTCAGAGAAAAAATGTTATATTTTTAGGCCATCAATACATACGAACCAAATGTCAACTTTCTGGTATACAGGGTAACACCGCTTATAAACGTACTTTCGGTTATAACGTACCCTTTTTCTATCCCCATTCACAAATTTGAAAGTTTCTTATGTTGTTTATAACGTACTATCGGTTATAACGTTATACTTTGGTGATCCCCTCAAAGTACGTTATAACCGGGTTGCACTGTAATTAGTTCGTGAGATCTCATGATCTCAAGTTTCTAACTCTATCTACACCGAGAAAAATTATATTTTCTGTCTTACTGAGGTCTAAAACGCTCCACCATTACCTCTCACTACCTATTCCCACCCATACCCCAAGAAAGTTACCACCTGAAGAGATCCACACAACTAGCCCAATAAACGCATGTGCGTACTTCGTGTATAAAACACTAAAGAAAAATTAATGCTGTCAGCACCTAGTGATAACGTGCAAGTCATGCATAGAGCAGGTTACAATAAATTTAATTTTTTTTATTTTATCTTATCTAGGCTATCAAAATTATTCTGAAAAGTGTAGACATTAGACATTCTGTACATTAATATAAGTTTAGTCCAACTCAAATTTTATGTAACGCTCGGAATGGAGTCTTAGACGAGTTATAGTTGTACATACATATATTATTTTACGTTTAATTATGGCAAAAATCTCCAAATATGATTGCTTCCCGTCTGTCTAGCTGTTGGACTTCTTGCATATCTGTCTGTCTGTTTGAAGGAACGATAACTCAAGAACGCATTGATCCAGAAAGCTAAAATTTGATATCAATACATAGAAAATAATTATTCTACATTTTCGGGTAGCTCCCATACAAAACTATTCGCCGAGGAGTTGAAACCATTTCAAGCTATACATTTTTTCCCAATATAATATTTGGCTGAATGAATGAATGACTTAATATTTAAATGGTTGAGTTAATCCTTAGATACGAAAAAATTATCGAATTTTTTTATATATTATTATTTTTCTGCATTCAATTCTACTTAAAATAAAACAAATTGCAGATTTTTCCGATCGGTAAAAGTGCTCAAAAAGTTAGTTCAAAGTGGGAAAGTTCGGTAATATTTTGGTATTATGTATGCATTTTCATATGTATAGTATTTGTTATTATATTTCAAATGAAGAACAACAGATATTCTGATAAAAAACAGAGGCAGATTTGAAAACAGAACCATCTGTGTAACTTGTATTAACAATATAAACACAATAAATTTTCAATTTGGAGAGAAAACCATTGCAGAAAGATAAAATCTAAACGATTTTAGTTTTTTCTTTTTCCTGAACAATTTTTTTCACATTTTTTTCCATAAATGTTCCTTTTTCTCGAAACTGATACCAGCTATCAAAATGATTTTTTATATATAGAAACATGGTATTTATACTGAATTAAGGAATTTTTAAAAAGTTGATTCTAAATAATTTTAGCTTAAAAAATATGAAAAAGTCTTAAACTTTCAAAGCTTATAAGTCAATTCCGGTCAAAACCGGATATAACGACATTGAAGAAACCGTCGCTATATCCTATAGTCGTTATAAGCAATATGCAATTTAGATACATTCTTTTGTATAGAGATTCGACCGGGACCATGCCATTAGTCGTAATAACCGGTTCCGCCGTTAAAAGCGATGTCGTTATATCCGGTATTGACTGTAATTTTTAATTTTTTTTAAAATTCCTTCATTCAGTAACGTTAGATTTACTAACATAATAAGTCCAAAATATTCATTAAAATCGGTCTAGCGGTTCCCGAGAAAAAGGTACATGAATTTGTATGAAAACTCGACAAGTCACTAACCCCCTTAATGTGGTAACACACTTCTCTTGCTTTTCTTGTTTTTCACACTTCGTGATTTTCCCTGATTCCACACGTGAAACTCGCGAGAACATGATTAAAAGTTGTATACACAATTTCGAGGTTTTTCGTCACTATGATGCAAAACCTCTTAATGTCGTGAAAAAACCACTATCAGCAGAAAAGACTCATGAATCGCAAATCGCAAATCGCACATAGAGAAACTCTCGAGAAACCTAACACTATTCACAAGAAATACGCTAAATAGATGAAAAGCGATTAGTCTGTAGCCGGCTTTGGAGCTGCTGCCATACAAACTTCTTTGAAAAATATGTGGATTTTTCAAAACCTACTATAACTCAAAAAATTATTTAGTTTAACAATTTTACAGGAATTAGTTTTGAGTTAATTAAAAATTAAAATGAGAAAATCCAGTTCGCCATTGAACGAAATTCCCTGACTACTTCGAGTAGCTCCTATACAAAAGTCCTTAAATGAAGAGTATTGGCATCAAAATACTTCAATGTAGCAATTAGAAATTTGTTACATTCTAATTTTTCACCGGAATTGAAAAAGTCTTCGATCGTCTTCTTCGAGAGGCAACCAAACGAAACTACATGCGTGCGTCATATTCTGTTTTATCCCCAACTACAATTTAAATCGGAGTTCAGTATCACTACGTTATGACTTAAATCGATTTTTGTACTCACCAAACATATAAAAGAAATATCCGATGACAAGTATTAAAGCTTCATACCACATAACTACACCGTCATGTAGAGTTGCAATTAGTCCCAAGACAGCAACGCAATACATAATACAATCTCTGCTTACAGGCCACCAGTCCAGATCTACAACCTGGAAAATATACACTTAGAACCGAAATTTCGGAGACTAAGGATCTTACATGTCCGGCAAAAAGGCCGCAACAAGCTGGCACTGCAAGAATATTGAAAACTGCCGACCCAACAATAGTACCAACTCCAATGTCTCCTTTAGTAATGAATGTTCCAATGCAATTAATGAACAGCTCAGGACTCGATGTAGCGGCAGCCATAAATGTTGCGCCTACAACGTCCTCCTTCATTTGTAATGCTGCACAACGTCAGATCAATTAGCAGTGCATAATGCAAAAGACACATACGGCTACTTACTGAAACACATGACCTCGATAGCCGGAACAAAATAATCATCACAAATAACAGCCAAGAGCCAGAAGCAGTAACAAGCTAGCAATATATGAATCGCTACAGCGCCATGCTTCCTTTGCGTTCTTGTGAATCCATCCTGCGGAAATTGGTTGATAGCTGGAAGGGTGCAATTTATCTGGATTGCAGCACTCTCGTTAGATGATAGCGTAACGTTTGCTGCCTCAGTTAAAACAATAATAGTGTCATTTAGCTCCACAAGGGAATCGAACTGGTTCACACTCAGCAACTTTCTTCCATATTTTTGCTCTGTATTTGGAACAGATGAAAACCCTGTAAACTACAATAAAACAATACCAGTAGCACCTGACTTACCATCAATATTGCGGTGGGATTCCGAAACCGGGTAAAGGATGTAAAATAAGGCAACTCCTAGAAACAGAACCAATCGAATTTTTAACGCAATTCCACTTTTACGTTTCTGCAGACTAGTTCTGCCGACCAATGGAACTCCATTCATTATTTGTTAACTACACTTGTAATTTTATAAGTAGATACTTAGAGGTGAACTCCTTTTATTTAAACTGCTCGTGTAATAAATTCACTCCACACTTTACCCTATATTGACTATTAGAGCACTGAGACGATATCATAAAACGATTTCCTTAATTAAGCACGTAGATATCGGCAATGGGCGAAAAAATTGCACCTTCAATTCGCGACAACAATAATTTAAGCGAGCGGTTGTTACTTAGTTTTAGCAGTTTTATCGGCGGAATCATGGACAATGGAAATCGTACCATGGCTTAATTCCCATTTTATATGAAACACAGATATGGAAAAAATTGAGATGAAAATGAATGAGTAACTAAGCAGGCACACATCAAGAGTGTTATGATGATGTCTGTTTGGAGGATTTCGTATAATCAAACAAGACGAGTCCATAATTTATGTAATGCAATATTTGCTCTTTGATAAGTTGCATCGTTTTTGTTATCACCTTCACTGCATAAATCTCGAGTTTGGATAACTTTTTTAATAGAACACTCTCTCACGTCACGACATTGCACTTGGAAAACGAAAAATATTTTAAATTTATCCAAATATTGTTGCAGTTGGCATACATATATATGCAACTGCAACAATTATAAGAAATAATGCATGACTTTCACTTGTTTATTATTATCATTTTATACGAATAATAATCTCGAATCAAGCTCAGACTAATCTTCAACGTATAGACAAAATTACAATCTGCAACATTGTATCGACTGACATTTTATTGAAATATTTAAAGATTCGTTTCGTTATAATTTTTACAGTAGATCAAAATAGAGCATAATAACATATGATATTATTATGGTATTACGATGGCGCTACAGTCCAAATCGGACCTTGGCCTTCTGAATGTGCCGCCCCCAGCCTTCTCGGTTCAGTGACCGCGTCCTCCAGTTTCTGCATCTTAGAAGTGATTTGCTGTCTGCGTCAATAGAGTCCTCTCAGCGCTTTCGTGGTTTTCCAACTGGTCTTTGTCCATAGACTTTTCCCTTTAGTGTGCGTTTGGGGATTTTTTCATCATCCTTTCGCTCCACATGACCAGCCCATTGTAGCTTTTTAAATTTTATGAAGATCGATACTTCTGAATCGTCGAAGATGGCATACAATTCTCTATTGTATCGTATTCTCCAGATCGAGTCTTCCCTCACAGGTCCGAGGATTCTTCTGAGGACTTTTCTTTCAAAAGCGTTAACTAATTTTTCAGACGCCTGAGTCAATGTCCACGTTTCGCTGCCATAGCATAGCACAGGTCTCATTATTGTTTTGTACAGTTTAAGCATATACCATACATATACAGTAAACAAAATTTATGAAAATTTCTGTCACAGAAAATTGTCGCATATGGAAACTTACCATAATTCCTAAAAACACATTCACATTTAATTCGTAAATTCACTGACTGAGTAGTAATATTGCATCACTACATGGAATTTTCCACATTTAATGTGTAAAATTGAACATTATGTATAATTGCATGTAGATAGATAGATATATATTTCTTAAATTTAGGTACAGTTCGATATTTCAGTTGAATTTCCATTTAGAGTTTAGACGTAATGTCTTTACAGCTTTGGTGAAAACAGTAAGCACTAAGCAAATCATAATCATATGTACACATAACAATTAAATAAATAAATAATACAATAGTTTTCAGGGAAAAGAAAGAAAAAACCCTTTTGATAAATTAAAAAACAATTGCATGTAATTTTGATACTTAAAGCATTGTAATTCGTTTTTATGATACGTATTAATTGACCGCTTCGTTGTTAAATTCACTTGCTTCGTGGTTTTCTGTAAGGCGTGATTTAAAATATAAAAAGAAAATAGTATTTTTAAAGTGTGCAGTTTGTGGCTGTGAAACAAATAAATTAAATTTATATAATACACATGCACTCCATGAAAAATTTACTAATTTAAAAGTAGTAAATGGGTTTGCTATAATAGAAAGTACATACATATATAGTAATATCCAACTGCAGTCTGATATAAATGTTCACGCTAAAAAGTATGTAATCGCTAAAAATCGTTGAAAAAACACATTAGTTATTAGAATTTAGAATCTCGGTTCAGCGCCCGCGTCCTCCAATTTGTGCATCTAAGAAGCGATTTACAATCTGCGTCAACTGAATCCTCGTATCTTTTTGTAAGAATCGATGCGGCTGGGTCGTCATAAATGTTATACAACTCGTTGTTGTACCGGATACGCCATTCAGTGCAGTTTCTCTCAAAGAGAAATTCCCAAAGATTTCAAAGTACCTCCTTAGAATCACGCTTTTTTTTGTTAATTGTATTGACAAACACCCAATAAATAATAATAATATGAAGACTAATTATGCATCATTCATTCTCCATGTACATTTAATACATGTCCTACGATTGCGATTGAAATCGGCCAAGTTGGGAATGTGGGTCAAGAGTGAATTAATTCTTCATTTTCTGTTTTTGTTATTGTGAAAAAAGTCAAAATTTTTGTATTAAACTGCTAAACTAGCATAGTAATAAAAATACCGGTATGTAAATATGTACTTATTTGTTGTGGAGTTTGCTAGTTGTAGGGATCCATAGATAAAAAAGCGTGTTATGAACTTACATGGTTATTTAATTTATTGTAACATGTACGCTTAGTGTGCGTATACTGGGTACTATTCAGAGTGTCCGGTACATGGAAATATTTTAAGGAGTGATTTCTTGTTGTATTTTGTGAAAAAACATGTTCTACAAAATGGGTCAGTTTTCAATATCCGCGGAGATAAGGACGGTAAAGAAGAGTCTTTCGGACATGTGTGCTCCTCATAAAAACTATTATATCTTGAAAACTAGTAATTACAATTTGTCATGTTATAGCTTCTCTATGAAATCGAATTTTGTGGGGAAAAAAACGTTCGAAACGCTCGAAAGTAGTGCTTAAACATTCTTCAATGTCAATCCATATCCCCACAGTTAATGTCATGAAATTGAAACTTAAAGACTGACTGTAGATATACTAGGAGACTAGAAATAAAGTATTGAGTGGGAAGAGCAGCAACCAGGGGTGGGTGGTGAAAAACTTTAAGCTACGATACCTCACAAACCAGTTAGAAAAATAATATATGCTATGTGTACAAGTCATTAAATGGAGTTTGATAAAAGTAAAATTTTTATAGGGGATTCTTTTTCTTTCAGAATTTTTAGATATTTAGTGGGTGTATGGAGGTTGCACATGTTTTCACAAATTCCTAGATATTACTTAGATTTAATGGGATATCGACTTAATTTTTACTTCCTAAAGGTGATAATTCTTTTTATTTTAAAGAAATTTTTCACACATTGCTGGTATTGTTCGCCCTATAGTTGCAGTATTTCCACTGAGTTGGAAAATTCCAAGCAATTGTACTTGATCGGTCATTCAATTGTCAAATTTTGTTTTGAGTTTGGCATTTATTTGTCAAGTATCGTTGTAAAGTTTTAGATTTGTTTGTCAAGTTTGCTTTCGTTTCGTGTATAGACTGAATTGCTCGTCTAACCCCTATTGCTGAATTACTAGATATTGGTCAATAACACTCATCACAATTCAAGAACGAGTCGATGAAAAGTTTATCAACATCGCCTATTGCTGTTGTTGCTAGTGCTGCGACATCGACATCGATGTTTCTAAAACATCGATGTTTGGCAAAAACATCGATGTTTTGCAAAAACATCGGGTACTTTTAACATCGATGTTTTTACTTTGATGTTTTTCAAACATCGATGTTTTTCAAACATCGATGTTTTATAAAAACATCGTCATCGATGTTTCAGGCACATAGAGGTTTTTTTTTTTGCTCCTCACACCAATCTCTTAGCAAAAATTCTACCGAGGTTTTATAAAAGCATCGAACTTTTTTAGAAAAAGGTAAAACATTTTTGTTTTTACTCATTCAGTGTGCGTCCAATTGAAACAGCAAAAATGTTTTTGATTAATACTGTTTTTGCTCTTTCTGTGTGCGTCCAACCTAAGGTAAACGGCCCAGTAATGAATAATGTCCCAATAATGAATAATATGTCACTTGTATAATTTAAGGTCTTCTCTTAAAACTCTATTCAAAACAAACTTTCGATTTAACTGGAGTTTATTAAAATATTTCCAACATCTTACATACTAAAATTATGCTTACGTCTATGGGAAGAAAGAGAAAGGTATACATTTATTATAGTGGCTGCATATAGTACAGGCTAGCCACGTGATATGATGTGCTTGGGATATTGGATATTTGGGTGTCTGGGACTGTATGGAAAGATATGCACATGATACATATTTGGATTTAAAGTAATTGTGGGAAAAACAATTAGTGTGCAAAAAATATTATTATTATCGTGGGAAGAAATGCGGTGTGTTGTAATAAGATAGAATTAAAATGCCGTGCGAAGATTGAACATCACTTTATTTTGAATTTTAAGCAAATAGTTCAATTCTTATTACAACCATTAATTAAAAATCAAACTGACGATAGTTTTATAAGTAATCGCTATTTTTCTGATTTACCGTATTAACATTATTGCTCGGAAAATGATTAAGCTTAACGGAAGTGCAAAACATTTAGCAATATCAGTTGTTGACTGCCCATTGTGTTAAGAGGAAGTGGAATCGAAATCTTTGAGCATTGTATTAAAACTGTGGCTTCAGAAACAAAATACTGTTGCGACTGATAATTTAACTATCAAGGAACTAGTAAGTTAATGTTAATATATACTTTTTCATATTTTATAGCTTAATTTGTCATTATTAATTTTATAAATATATACATTTTAAGAGTATATTTCCAACATGTTCCATCATCAGCAAGGGTATAGAATTACCCAATATATTATTTGTAGATTGTCACATCAGCCACATGACATTTGAATTGAGTAAGTTTTGTGCAGAGAAAATTATTCTTCTCATTGCGCTTCTTTCAAAAGCAACCCATATTCTACAATGGACGTGGCAGTTTTCCATCCACTAAAACGCATGTGGGAGAAGCCATTCACAAATGGAGAGTAGAAAATGTACAGATGCGTCTTACAAAAGTTGATTTTCTAAAGATACTTGATTCTGTATTAAGATCTGTCAAAGTACAGACTCTCCAAAATGGATTTCGTGCTTGTATCCTGTATCCGTTAAACGCAAATGGTATTAATTACAGAAAAATTATAAAAGGAGTTAAAGCTTCCGAAACTGTAACTACGGATCATAGTCGTGAACTCCATGATAAATTTAGCTTCGTGGCAGAAATTCCACAGAAACTCGATGATTTCAAGAAACCAGGCACAGTTTGGGGAGGAAGCGTAGCAGATGAATCCTTATTTTATCTTTGGAAGAAAATATCTGACAAAAAATCACAAAATTTTAATGTAACTTCAACTCCTCGGCATATACAGATCGACAATGTCGACACTGGTCAACTTATTTCGCCACAACTATGCTCAACGCCAACTTTAGAGCCATCAGCCTTACCATCTGGAATATCATTGGTTTTTGGAAAAGAATACGAGCTTTTTCTTAGTAATTCTACGTGGAATTAGAACTTGCAAAAAATAATGAAGTCACATTGACAGAATTATAAAATCATGAAGAAACAAATATGGATTTGGTAATGAAGATTACAGGCTTATTCAGGATCAGAGTCTCATATCAAAAAAATCTCAATTAATTCAAAATTCATACAAAATTGAGACTCTCGACCTACTTTGTGACTTGTGACTTGATCCTGAATAGGCCTGTATATCTCAAAAATTTTCGACAATAATCCAGCCTCTTCCATTCCAAATATGTGTACCTGAACAAGGCGCTTCGAAAATAAGTCCAATTGATATTAGCTGTACATCACCTAAATCATAATCATCATTACCCAAAGATAAAAACATACTACCAGGCATCTTAACACCGTTCAAAACAACTTTATTTTGGCCGAAGAAAATGTTCAAGTTTTTAGAAATAGACAAAGTCCCTGCAGTGGTTAGATCAGATTAGATTTCATCGAAGGCGGAGGGATTCCTCCAAGCACCGCGACTATTGATCTATTGTGCTATACCTCATAGATCTTTCTCCAGTTTCAACCTAGAGGTCCTCACTGAACCTTATTTCTCTCAAAAAATTATCTAGTTGGTGAAGGTCTATTTGCGGTGGTTACTTCAATCCCTTCAATTATCAATGAAATTTATTTTCACTACCAGCGAAATGAAAATGATTATTTTTTGATAGTTTTGTAAGTTCATCATTAGAGTTAGAATTTTTTTTTTTATTTATATATCTATGTATATAAAATGTGATATGCTTTATAAGAATTTATTTGTTTTTATTTTAACACAATAAAAATGTATCCTTCAATCAATCGAGCTTATTTTTAAATTCGTAACTGGTACAGCAATATATTCATAACTATGTAGAGCAATGGATGTTTTAGCTATTACTGGGATATTTGAAAGACTTTATACAAATGGTAAAATAAGCTCCGTTTTTTGCAAAAAGTGAAATCTAATTTAAATTTTTACTAACAACAATTTATTCTACCATATAATTGCTGTAAAATCAATTTCAGGGAGTTCCAACGCAATATAACTCAAGTTAATCTCCAGAAAAAGTTACATAATTCATAACTGGGACATTTACCTTGTTGTTAATGTTGTTGTTGTTTGGGGTGGGGAAGACACACTGAAAGGCGAGTCTTGAGCATTCAGGCCACAATGGCCCATTATACTCGAATCCCCAACCTCTACCCGAACTTTTTCGTCCTCCTCACGAATTTCAAAAGCTCAGGTAGGGAGCGAGAACGGAGTTCCTCCATCCTCATAACATCGACGCCGTATACATGCATTCTTGCAAAAGAGTAAGCTGGACACTCGAGAAGAAAATGTTCCGTCGTGTCGTCGCTGTCGTCGCAAGCAGTGCACATGGGGTCGTCAATGATTCTCAGTCTGACCATGTGTAGGCCACATGAGTAATGCCCTGTGAGGACACCAACCATACTACTACATTCCTTTCTGCTCAGTTTGAGAAGAAAAGCAGCGGTTCGTCCACTTGGTCCCTCAACAAGGTTTCTGGTCTGCCACATTTCCGGAAAAAGCCGCCATCTCTCAATGTGTGATTTACTCACCCACTCAGCAACGGCAGACCTAACAGAGGCAACTGGCACACCAAAAGCTGGCTCTGGTCCAACCATGGCTGATTTCGATCCAGTTTTTGCCAAAGCATCCGCTATTTCATTGCCATTTATCCCTTGGTGACCCGGAACCCATATGAGCATTAAGTCGTTGAATCTTCCAACAGAGTTCAACCGATCTTTACACTCACGTACATTCTTCGAATAGACGATTGGGTTATCTAAAGATTGTAGAGCGGCCTGACTGTCGCTGCAAATGCAGATCATCCTGCCCCTCAATTTTCTTTCTATAATCCATTCAACCGCCTTAAGGATCGCATATACCTCAGCCTGAAATACTGAGGAATGTTTTCCTAAGGCGAAAGAGTACCTGAGATCCTTGGTCTGCAGGTACATTCCAGCTCCAGACCCTTCTTCAGTCATTGAGCCGTCCGTATAGAATATATCGGTGAATCCGCTAGGCAGAGCGGACTGGTTTACCCACTCCTCCCTGCTCGGAATCTCAACCTGATATCTCCTTTTGAGCATATACATCGATGTCATAGCATCCGAAGGCATATCGAAGATAGAGTTCTCAGACAACCTTCGGGCCATTTCTCCATGACCATTGCAATGCCCTTTTCTCCACAGGCCCAGTCTAATTAGTCTGTGGGTAGCTCTCATTGCTTCTGCCTGAACAACAATATCAAGCGGTGGCAGATTGAGCAGCGCATCGAGTGCCACTCCCGGTGTGTTACGAAGAGCACCTGTTACACCGATGCAGACGGTCCTCTGTAGCTTAGCGAGACTAGCTCGGATGTATGCACATTCGGACTTGGTCCACCAAACCACTGATGCATAGATTAGGATGGGTCTTATAACAGCTGTATATAGCCAATATACCATTGAAGGCCTAAGACCTCATGTTCGTCCAAAAGCTCTCCTGCACTGCCAGAAAGTTACTAGCGCACGGTTCACCTTTGTATCTACATGTTCCCTCCAGAGAAGCTTGCTATCCAAGATTACTCCCAGATATTTCACTTTCTCCGAAAGCTGAATGGTTTCACCCTTCAGCATTGGTAACACTAAACCTTCAGTTTTTCTTTTCCTAGTAAACAAAACTAGAGCTGTTTTGCTAGGACTAACAGAAAGCCCATGTCGTTCGCACCAGTCATCGATAACCCCCAGGACTCTTTGCATTTTACTACAAACCTCCCTAAGCGATAGCCCGACAGCTAGTGCTGCCACGTCGTCAGCGTAAGCTTGTACGTGAATATTCAGATCCTGCAGTTCGAGGAGCAGTGAGTCGATGAGCATACTCCACAACAGTGGCGAAAGAACCCCGCCCTGAGCACAGCCCTTACTGACCCCTGTCGTAGCATACTGCCCATCCCCAGTCTCCGCAAATAGCATTCTCTGTGTGAGCATGGAGTAAATCCATTTAACTAAAGTGCCATCCACCCCATGTCTATTGGCAGCATCACACAGTGATTCAAAGGGCGCACTATCAAAAGCACCCTCAATGTCCACAAAAAGGCCCAGCGCGTACTTTTTCCGGTCCAGCGCCTCTTCTATTCTGGATACCAGAAAGTGGAGCGCTGAATCACAAGACTTTCCGCTTTGATACGCATGTTGTTGGGAACAAAGAGGATGCGCTCTGAGAGACACTTCTCTGATGTGTTTTTCTACCAGTCGTTCCAGACTCTTCAGAACAAACGATGTTATGCTGATTGGTCTGAAACTTTTGGGCAAAGAATAGTCGTCTCTACCAGGTTTCGGGATGAACGCTACTCTGACCGGTTGCCAAGAAGATGGGACGTATCCATGCGCCAAGCATGCAGAAAATATCTTTCTGAGGATAGGCACTAGAACATCTGCCCCCTCTTTTAGCATTATTGGATATACACCGTCCACTCCTGGTGACTTGAAGCTATCAAATGATGAAATAGCAAATTTCACCGTTTCAACTGTCACAACAGCAGACGCCATATACCAACTGCGCCTGGGCACTCTGTCTTTGGTCGGACAGAGTGTCTTAACCAAGCATTGATCGCTTTCGATCACCTGATTTCCAGGAAAATGGGCCTCAAAGAGGCTTCTTAGTGACTCAATTCTCGAAGTAGTATATGTACCATCAGGTTTTAGCAGGGAATCCAGCCTAGCCGTGTTGTCTTTCTGAAAGACTTTGTGCAGCCTAGCCGTTTCCCTGGTCCCTTCCAAACTCTCACAGTAGTTCCTAAAAGAGGCTAGGTTAGATGTCTTAACCAGCTTCTTGTATTCCCTCTGCACTGTTCGGTAGTGATCCCAGTCGGCCGCTGCGCCACTCTTAAGTGCGCGATTCAGAAGCCTTCTGGAGCTTTTTCTGAGCGTCTGCAGGTCCGCAGGCCACCAAGGAACTGTGGTGCCACATCGGCTCTTGCTGACAGGACACGATTCCGCAAAACACTGACCTAAGGTTAGACTTAGACGAGAAGTCACTTCCTCAATCATATCTGGCGTCCTCATTTTTTTTTGGTATTTGAGACCTCTCCTGTAAGAGAGATCTGAATAAATTCCAGTCAGCCTTCCTTGGATTCCGTATAGCCGGTATGACAGGATTGTCAGCCGCCAGTCGGAATTCCAGATATCTATGATCCGACAGAGTCTCCTCTTCCAGGACGCGCCAGTTTGTTATTGATTCTGCGATCCTAGAAGAGGACATCGTCATGTCTATCACTTCCGTCCGCCTGGTTGTAACAAACGTTGGCTTATTGCCTCTATTGTTTACCACGAGGCACGACGACATAATGAACTCCAATAACCGCTCACCCCTAGGATTGCATTTGCTGCTGCCCCAAACAGTGTGTTGAGCATTAGCATCACATCCAATGACAAGCTGTAAGTTGTTGGTGTCCGCGAATCTAACGAGCTCGGTCAGCTCCCTGGATGGGGGAGGTAATAACGAGTCATACGGAAGGTAAGCCGACACTGCTATTATGTCTTGTCTTCTACCCCCCAATACGTTAGACATTTTGACCGCTACGACATCTTGACAGGTGAACTGCCTCAACATCGTCGCATCTATCATATTTGATATGAAAAGACAGGCACGCGGTCTTTCAGATCCTTCATCATAAAAGATCCGGCCTCCCAGAATCGAATCCAATCCACACACTCGCCTATTGCGAATCCATGGTTCTTGTATTATTGATACATATGGGGATGTGTGCAGTATGTTAAGTCTCCTACTTAGTAATGCGGTAGCAGCCTTAGCATGTTGCAAGTTGATCTAGGTAAATATGATGCCGCAGTTAGCCATTTCAAGATAATCACCCACACATTACATCCACATGCTACTACTACCTGGGAAGATTAAATTTAATCCTCCCAAGGAACAGATATGGACGCATGTCATATCTAGTTCGCAGAACCTCTACACTACCGCTATCTATGCCCAGTACAAGAGTACAGCTCTCAGTGCCGTCGGGACTGCTGCTCTTAATCTGTTCATAAACGCGCCATTTGACAGTGTCAACTCCTGCGTTCTGGATACGAAGCCGGGCAAGTATTTCCTGGGGTTTCCTAGGTTTACCAGGAATCCAGCATACTGCCCGAATCAGCTTCAGAAAGGTGCCCCCTTTGCAACCACGAAATTGACACGATTCTCCGCCGAAACCTTCCCCACGGCATCCGTCAGCCACTCGAATGCCAATGAATCTCCACAACGAACTTGCATAAGCCCGTCATAGACATTCATGCCCTCGAATCTAGGTGAGGCCTTTGCTTCACCCAGGAGCTTCCATAGGCCGTTCTCCAGAGCAGCAATATGACTCTTGGCCAGCTGTTTGCCCTGTGGACCAATGCCGATTACCGCCAGCAAGGCGGAGGCCGCCACCTCAGAGAAGGTTTTGCCCTTTTTGAGGTGGCAGTCTCCGCGCGAGCAGTATTCGCGCCTGAGGATCCAGCGTCAGCTAGGTCAGCTACACTAATCTCCCCGCGCATTCGCTCTGCCGGTACAGAACCAGTCTCTCCTAAGGTGGAGCAGTCCGGTTTGCCAGCTGCAGCGGCTCTCGAAGTAGACGGTGGAACATCCGCTTTAATGGCTTCCGTCCTCCTCATCCTCTTCGTCCTACCAGAAGTAGAAGTCCGGAAATCGCTATCAACCGCAAGATCTGTTTCAGGTGATTCCTCCACAGACCGATTGCGCTTAACAACGTTTTCACAGGCAGGCTTCTCCACGACATTACCACTGACCGCTACGACACCTGTCGCAACAGCCCCAGCTCTTGCCTTGGCTTTTGCCCACCTTCTTCTTTTCTTCTGGCCTTTGCTCAACTTATCGTCAAGAGGATATGAGCTTGCCGGTTTCGGATAAACCTCACTCGAAGCACCGGTGATTTCCGTAGTCGACGATGTCGGATTAACAGTGCCAAAAGCACTTGTACTGTCCTCAACCATCGATGTCGGATCTCCCACGCCACGAGCACAGGTACTCTCCGCAACCATCGATTTCGGATTAACCACGCCAGAGGCACTGGTACTTTCCTCGATCATGGGCCGATTCAGATTGACCGAAGACACAATCCCGGTACTTTCCTCCTCAGACTTTGGAGTCAAAATGACCGCCTCCGAAATGGTCGCAGCACATTTATTCTCCATGAGCCGTAGTGGATTAACAGTTTTTGTGTTGTCAGTACTATCCTCATCGGCAAGCAGTAAGTCCTCCATGGAGTTACTGATATCCAGTAGTGTGATCCCACTACAACCTGGATCACCCATTGCAGTCATACATGATGGTGGGACCTCCAAATTCCGAGCCCCGGCCGCCGTAGCGGGTGGATTCCCAGACATGGTCTGGTTACCACTTGGAGAGTCTATTTCCATAGGCTTACTCATCATGTTTTTGTCTTTCCTTTAGTCGACACAAGTGTCTGAAGCCCCCTTACCACGACAAGGTAGAAAGACGGAAGGAGATGTGTGTAGAAAATCTATTTAATTTTTCTTACATTTATGCGGAGTCTTTTGAGTACCTATACTGAAAAACATTCTATTTTGTGGCCGTTTATTATTTTCTCACACCAATTTCTTAGCTGAAAATATTTTTTTTTTCTTCTTTAATGTCTTACCTAAAATTCTAAAAACATCGATGTTTAGAAACATCGATGTTTTTTACCGATGTTTTTTCGACATCGATGTCGGTTATTTCAAACATCGATGTTATAAAACATCGACGTTATAAAACATCGATGTTATAAAACATCGATGTTTTGAGGTCGATGTCGCAGCACTAGTTTTTGCTGTGTGTTGCTTCATAAAATATTGCTGCAGACCCCCAAGCGTTTGCATTTTTTTTCAAAATTTTCTCATCCATTAGTTCTAATGATTCATAAAATTTCACAAATTTTCGATTTGCTTACGTTTTCACAAAACAAAAATTTGATTTCACTATTTTGTTTAATCAAGTTCTGTGTGAATTTAGCTACATAGACTACACTTAGAAGAAAAGGGGTCATCTGATGACGGGATCATATTGTTTTCATCTTATTATAAGTCCTTTTTTGGGAAATCTTTAACATATCTATTATGACTAACAAAAAAAAATTAGTTAGAAACAAAAAACCGGAATCAATCAAAACTGCGACCTTTCATCGGCGATTGTTTCAAAAAAAAATTCCATGATAATTTTTATTGCGATAACCCTCTCGCCATATTTTATTAGTCTAGGATAAAAATAAACAGAAACATGTAGGTATTTTCAAATAGAACTCGAACACAATTTTTGCGAAAACTTTAACATACTAGGGTAAGGAACCCAGTTCCGAGCCCCCTTAAGAGAAATGTTGACTTTGAGAAATCGTTAAAAATCAGAATATATCTACAGTTACCAATCTGATATTTTACTATTCTGATTTAATATTTTATTCTTGTTTGTTATAATACCTACTCAACAAAAAATTGTTATTGTAGTTTAAAAAAAATCAATATAAAGTGTAAAATGGCCTTTGTCCCAGTTCCGAGCCTCCCTGTTCCCAATTCCGAGCCATCTAATGCCAGTTCCGAGCCCCCATGCTCTTAGGGTCATTCCATCAAAAACCGCAAAAGTTGTGACCTTACCATCGCCGATTCTTTTGAAAATTTTTTTGGTTGAAGAACTAGTAAAAAATAATTAAATTTCAATTTTTTTTTTCCATCTCATTTTTTACTGTATTATTTATAATACAGTATTGTTATCGATTTTTAAAAAAAAAAAATTTGCTGCCCTCAAAATTTTTTTGTCCACGTTTCATGACTAGTAGACGCGAAAAAAGCAATAAAAATTTTCACTCCGTCTGTACGCCGTACCCCGTACGCCGTACGCCGTACGCCGTACCCCGTACGCCGTACGCCGTACGCCGTACCCCGTACGCCGTACGTCGTCCGCCCCAAAATCTTTGAAGGCTTGTAGCTCTCAAACCAGTGGAGCTATTAAATTAAAATTTTTTCTAAGAATAGACTTGGTGGACCCCTTGAATTGACATTATTTTCAGGGGAGGAGGTGTAAGGGGGAAGGCGGGGTAAGCGTTTTAGACGAAAAATTTAGGTTTCTAGATCTCAGGAACCACTTGTGTTAGGAGACTGAAACTTGGAATTTCTATAGAGCTTTGATAATGGACCCATTTGCAAAAAAGAAAACAGATATGGGTGAAGGGGTGTGGGAGTGGAGGGGGAAGCAATGCGTCCGAAACGCAAAAAAGTCGAGATCGACACATTCTAAAATCCATATCTCCTAAACCGTTAATAGCAAGCAATTAAAACTTAACAAATATCTGTAGTTATACTAGGAGAATAGATTGAAACAAAATTTTTGGGTGGGGATAGTGACGTACGGGGGTGGGGGTTGAAATACTTAACATTACAATATCTCCCAAACCAGTGGCACCAGAAAAACAAAATTCGGTTTGGATACAAAGCTTGATAAATAAAGATTGCTTACAGTAAAATCTTTGAAGGGGGCGGGGGAGTACGTAAGTGGAGGGGATAAGATTTTTTCAAAAACAAAACGTTTCATATCTCAATAACAGTGTAAGATGGTTGCTTCAAATTTTTACCAGAAGTAGGCCTAATAGAACGCTAGTTGGGAAAAAAAGTTTGGGGGTGTGGGTGTAGAGGGTGAGGATGGGGAAGGGTGAGAAAGAAAAAGTTCCGATGCTTATATCTTAAGAATCTATAATGATTGGAAGCTAAAACTTGGTATTTAGATAGAGCTATAGTAGTGGAATGGTGGAAAAATAAAATTTTTTTTAGGGGTAGTATGGTACGGTGGTGGGGGGTGTTTTTCCTAACTTTAGAACGGCTTATGCTGTTAAGTTGAAACTCGGTACGTATATGTAAATTAACTAGATAAGTAATTTTGATAAAAAAAAATTTGAATATTCATTGGCGTTCAGAAGGGGGGGCAAAAAAAATATCGGTTAGTATAAAATGCATATATTTTCACGATTTTCGTCATATCTACTAGGTCTTTCGAAATATTGAGTTCATTTTTTTTCTACGGATTCTTCATGTAAATACCTAGAATGCGTTTTCAAGATTTTTTGAAATTCGACCCCTAAGAGGGTGTAAACTGGTTGTATACTTTTTCATGAATTCCACCATGTTTCTCAGGTCTGATCAGATATCGAATATCTTTTCACTTCCCCAGGCTTGTTTAATAATCACCTGTTTTTAAGTTTTGTTTTTTCAACCTCTAGACCACATCCCGGAATATGACCCAATTATTTAATTCATATGTTACCCCCTTTTCTAACCGCTTTCCGAACTTTTTGTTAGGTTTTCAGTCACATAGTAACATACACCGCATCCCCGAATTGAACGCGTTCTGAACTTCGGCCGGAAAAATAATAAAGTTGCGCCCAGACTGTTGGCAGTTTTTTTTTATATGTTTTGAGAAACAGTTTAATACACAAAGATAAAAAAAATAAGAAATAAACAAAATTGTCATTTTGAGATATTCAAGGATAATGGACAAAATCGATATTCTTAAAAAAAAAAATAAGGATAAGTTTATTTGTATTTTTCTTATTTTGCGACAACCATGCCCTTTAAAATAAGTCCTATTTTATTATTCTATGATAAAAACTTACAGAGATATGAATTTTCAAAGAGGACTTGGACACCATTTTTGCCAAATCTTCAAAATACTATTACGAGTTTTAACTCGTAATTTGTATTTTTCCTAAAAAGACAAAAGAGAACAATCGTTAATTTCAGGATTGATAGAAATCAAATCGTAGAAAGAATTACCTTTTATGCACAGTGAGTTCCTTCGATGCGCTGGCGGCGTCCCTCCGCTAATACTAACTTGCCTAAAAGTAAACGTGAAATAATGCCTTAGTAAGTATCACTGGATTAGAAGAAAAGCTGAAAATGCGATAATATGTAGCATTGATTAGTATTATTTCTATGTACTACGATAGTTAGTTTATGTTAGTTATAATGTAGGGTTAGTAGTAGAATTATCGTTATCCTCTGAATTATGGATTAGGTTAGGTTAATATATAAGTTAGGGTTAGTTGTTAGCTTCAAATAATAAAAGTTGTTGTCATCGGAAATGATAGGCAATATACTTAAGTAAGCATTGCCACGCCGTGGGAACAGCGCGAGAAAATCGTACTCACCGTCATCAATGACTATACCACGTCCGGTTATTCCGTCCTGCCAGACGGGCTACTACATCCTGCGGTCGTTTGAGTGATGCGAGAAGTTGAACTGAAGATAAAGAAACGTATTATTCACTAGTCACTGTGCTCCTATAATACATATAACACCACCAACCGTCCTGAAAACGTAACCGAAGGGAAGTTTTGCGAGCAGAAACACCACGGAGCGCGCACTCGGAATCACGACACCAAAACAAACATGTACACGAAAACCAAAAGTAAACAAACCAACTGTCATCTGGCGATATGGCTTTAATCGACCGAATGAAATACGACGGCGAAGTCGTGCGGCGTAATGGAAGGTGGTAATGGAGTGAACCTTGGCTAGATACCCGAATGGAATGTTGGAAGTCCGTACGAGAATATCATGCGAGAAGGAAAAGAATGTCATGGGAGCGGAAGACCGTTGTACTCAAAAGTTTAAAAAAGCTAACCATGGATAAAAAGAACCGCTAAGAGTTTTCGTCGAAGCAACTGAAAAGTAAAACGGTCTCTTCTGTTTGGGCGGTGATTGGAGATAGTCGGAGGTTTTTCGGGACTGCGTTTTGAGTGTAACGTATTGAAAGTGTCACAAGTGGGTGACTTTGCTTGTAACAAAAATAAACTAACGATCGAGTCGTCGAGCGAAGAAGAAGAATTTAACCAAGAAGGAACGTCGAGGCGGTGAGCAGCGAAGGAGTACGAATCCAGCGATCGTCGTGCACCAGAGGCGCCCTAGTCTTAAGATTGAAGTTGTTAGCGTAGGGCATAAGATTTTGAATTACCTTCGTTACTTTTATATTAAATCAAATTTCAAATCTAAACATCTCTTTTAAATGTCAAACTTTCTGTGCCATATTTAAGCTTTTCCTCCAAGGGTGGCGGAAGTCTGAATGTAGTGTCGCGTAGTTTGGTTCATCGTTAAATTAATCCTTTCTGGACCAGTGATCCAGTCTAGGGAGGAAGAGCAGACCTTTCAAAAAAGGGATCACTGGTGCCCACGGCCCATCTCTGGGTCTAGCCGGACAAAGGTCTGGTCGCCTTCCATTATTGATACGGGGGTTTCATTTGCGGTATTCTAGTCAGTTAGTTGCGGTACGGAGACCGTCATCGCGAATTAATAAACCGTAATAATACTATAACTAACAAAAACAAATAGATAGAAAAAAAAAATTGAAATTATATTTTTTTTTTCACTAGTTCTTCAAGCAAAAAACTTTTTAAAAGAATCGGCGATGGTATGGTCACAAAAAGGTAAGGTCAAAAAATAAGTGGAGGGTCACTGATTGGTTTATTCTTTCGATTATGCAAACGGTTTTGAATTGCACCACGTGGAATCCCATATTTCATAGCTACAGAACGAATTGTTGAACCTCTCCTTATTTCCTCTAAACCAACCTGATATTGCTCCTGTGTATAATTCGGCATATTCAATTACCTTATTTTCTAAAACAAGTGAGTATTTTTTAACTTAAGTATAGTAAACACATACTTCATAAAGAAAAAAATCTGCCAACAGTCTGGGCGCAACTTTATTATTTTTCCGGCAGAAGTTCAGAACGCGTTCAATTCGGGGATGCGGTGTATGTTACTATGTGACTGAAAACCTAACAAAAAGTTCGGAAAGCGGTTAGAAAAGGGTGTAACATATGAATTAAATAATTGGGTCATATTCCGGGATGCGGTCTAGAGGTTGAAAAAAACAAAAATTAAAAATAGATGATTATTAAACAAGCCTGGGGAAGTGAAAAGATATTCGATATCTGAACAGACCTGAGAAACATGGTGGAATTCATGAAAAAGTATACAACCAGTTTACACCCTCTTAGGGGTCGAATTTCGAAAAATCTTGAAAACTCATTCTAGGTATTCATATGAAGAATCCGTAGAATAAAAATGAATTCAATATTTTGAAAGACCAAGTAGATATGACAAAAATCGTGAATATATATGCATTTTATATTAACTGATCATTTTTTTCCCCCCCCCCCCCCTCCCTTCTGAACGCCAATGAATATTTGAATTTTTTTTTGTCAGAACTACTTTCCTGGTTAATTTACATATACGTACCGAGTTTCAACTTCTTAGCATAAGCCGTTCGAAAGTTAGGAAAAAAACCCCCCGTACCATACTACCCCTAAAAAAAAATTTTTTTTTTGCACCATGCCACTACTATAGCTCTATCTAAGTACCAAGTTTCAGCTTCCTATCACTATAGATTCTTAAGATATAAGCATCGGAACTTTTTCTTTCTCACCCTTCCCCACCCTCACCCTCTACACCCACACCCCCAAACTTTTTTTCCCTACTAGGGTTCTATTAGGCCTACTTCTGGTAAAAATTTGAAGCATCCATCTTACACTGTTATTGAGATATGAAACGTGTTATTATTGAAAAATTCTTATCCCCTCCACTTACGTACTCCCCCGCCCCTTCAAAGATTTTACTTTGAGCAATCTTTATTTATCAAGCTTTATATCCAAACCGAATTTTGTTTTTCTGGTGCCACTGGTTTGGGAGATATCGTAATGTTAAGTATTTCAACCCCCCCCCCCCCGTACGTCACTACCCATACCCAAAAATTTTGTTTCAATCTACTCTCCTAGTATAACTACAGATGTTTGTTAAGTTTTAATTGCTTGCTATGAACGGTTTAGGAGATTTTAGAATGTGTCGATCTCGACTTTTTTGCGTTTCGGACGCATTGCTTCCCCCTCCACTCCCACACCCCTTCACCGATATCATCAATTTTTTTTGCAAATGGGTCCACTATCAAAGCTTTATAGAAATTCGAAGTTTCAGTCTCCTAACACGAGTGGTTGCTGATATCTAGAAACCAAAATTTTTCGTGTAAAACGCTTCCCCCACCTTCCCCCTCACACCCCTACCCCTGAAAATAATGTCAATTCAAGGGGTCTACCCAGTCTATTCCTAGAAAAAAAATTTATTTAATAGCTCCACTGGATTGAGACCTACGAGCCTTCAAAGGATTTCGGCGGTCGACGTACGGCGTACGGCGTACGGCGGACAGACGGAGTGAAAATTTTTATTGCTTTTTTCGTGTCTACTAGTCATGAAACGTGAACAAAAACATGTTGAGGGCAGAAAATTTTTTTTTTGAAAATCAATAACAATATTGTAGTATTACTAATAAAGTAAAAATATAGAATAATGCATTCTAACAATATTATATTAAAATATTTTCGTTATAATTAAATTTTTAATTAAAATTGCATTGTGAAGTAAATTGTCTTATAATTCGAAAGAGACTCAAAACTTGGGGCTCGTAACTGGGTCGATGAAAAACATACATAAATGCCAGTTGCGAGCCCCCCGGCTCGGAAATGGAAATTATCAGATATACAGCGCCAGTTCCGAGCCCCCTAATTATTCTAGTTAAATATAAAATTTTCAGTGTTTAATAAATTACTACATAATAATCTTTGTGAAATACGCTTTCCATATATTCACAATACTTACATCAATTATATAAAACTAATGTTTTAAGCACTATTTTGTGACTGAACTTTCTTAACGAAAACTGTAAGGAACTTGCCGTTTTGTGGAACACGTCTGTTCTTTACGAATTCTGACCACAATTAAAAATATTTCACACGATGCCTACGGCTGATCCACTAAAACCAGTTGAAAGTAATTGCTAAAAATTTTAGTGAAGGATAAAATGTATATAAATAATGTAATAATATAACCAAGGGGGGCTCGAAACTGGCGTAGGGCTCGTAACTGAGTACCTTACACTATAACTAACAAAACAAATGAGATAGAACCTAAAAATTGAATTTCAGTTATATTTCACTAGTTCTTAAAGAACAGAAATTTTCAAAAGAATCGGAGATGGTATGGTTTCATTTTCATTATTATATGAAATAAGTACATACATATTACCTAAGCCTCTCAAACGCGTAAGAGTTTGTATCCTATATATCAAGTGCCTTCTCTTACTGGTCCCAAAATTATTCGAAGAATTCGTCGTTCAAAAGCGTCTATTGATTTTTCAGACGCTTGGGTGAGAGTTCACGTTTCACTTGCATATTATAACAAAGGTCTTATTTTGGTTTTGTATATGCGAAGTTTGCTCAGCCTGTGCACTTTTTTCAATTTTAAGATCGGCAGAACTGTGAAATATGCCTTATTTGCTAGTGTGATCCGTTGGTTTACTTCGTGCCGTTCGTTGCCGTCTCTTACAAGGTGTGATCCCATGTATGAGAAATGATCCACATTCTCGAGGTTGTAGTCCTCCACGGTCATATTTTGTCTAGTTAGCGCGTTTCTTCTTGTTTGGGTCATGAATTTGGTCTTACTCTCATTGACCCTTAGCCCGACATTCTTTGCTGCTGAGTCTAGACAGTGGAAGACTTCTTTCGCGTCTGGATCAGATCTGGCCATAATGTTTACGTCATCTACGTACACCACTAGTTGAGTGGACTTGATTAGTACCGTACTTCTGGTGTCAACCTTTCTGATGACATATTCCAGGGCGAGGTTGAAGAGCATGGGAGCGAGTCCATCTCCCGGCTTCAGGCCGGATTCTGTTCGGAAGCTCTGGCTAAGCTCGTTTTGTATCCTTACTGGGAATTCAGTGTCAGTAATGGTCGTTTTTGTTAATCGGACGAGTTTTTAAGGGATTCCAAAGTCCAGCAATCTATATATATAATAATGGAAAAATGTTTGTTTGTCTGTTTGTCTGTTTGTCTGTTTGTATGTTTGTCTGTTTGTCAGGTATAGCCTCCTAAACCAGTCATATGATTGCGATGAAATTTTGGTGGTTTGTTGAGTGTACGCCCGCGATGGATTGTGCGTTAGAAAAATCATTAGCAAAATGAAAAGTGAAAAATTAAAAATTAAAAATTAAAAGTTGAAAATTGAAAATACAAGCAGTAAATGGTCGGGTTCGATGGAAATCTACACCACTCATACGATTGTGATGAAATTTTGGTAATTTGTTAGGGCTACGCCAGCGATGGTATCTGTGCTAGCAAACTCTTTTAACAGTTGGTGGTTCGCGAATTATTTCAACATATCAGTGTTCTTCATATGATTTAGCGGCAGTTTGTTCTTTTCGGTGTATTAGTTACGCGTTCCCATTACTAAGTGGTAAAGTTGAACTATGGAAGGTGGATAGAAGATAGTGGATGAAGTATGGAGGATGGTGGATAGAGAATGAAGGATAGGGGATGGAGATTGTAGATGGAGGATGTTAGATGACGGGGGATGGAAGATGGCGGATAGTAGATAGAATAATGGAATAATTGGTGGATAGAGGGTGGTGGATAAGGAATGGAGGATGGTGAATTTAGGATGAAGAATGGGGGATGGGTTCTGTAGATGGAGAGTGTTAGGATGGAGGATGGAAGATGGAGGATGGTGGGTGTAGGTTTGAGGATGGAGGATTGTAGATGGAGGATGTTAGATGATGGATAGATTATAGGGGATGCTGGATAGAGGATAGGGGATGCTGGATAAAGGATGGAGAATAGGGGATGGTGGATATAGGATGGAAGATGGAGGATGGGGGATAGAGAATGGAGAAACAGGACTAATGGATCAACAGTAGAGACGGGAGTAACAGGGGCGATAGAACACTGTGAGCGTAGTCGCGGTACGCGGCTAGTATTTTATATAGTACATTACGATCTATACTATCGTATGCCTGTTTGAAGTCCACGAAGATCTGGTGCACGTCAATGTTATACTCCCAGCATTTTTCTGGCACTTGTTTGACTCAGAATATCTGGTCCAGTTCTGAAAACACCTTGGTATTCGCCGATAATACTAGGACGTTAACAACAATGACATGTTTCTGTAATTTTCACTTCGCAGTTTATGTCCTTTCTTGTAGATTGGGCAAATAATGCTATGGCGCCAGTCGTCGGGTATTTTTTTTTTCAATCCAAATTTCTGTCACAATTTTGTGTTGGAGGTTGGCGAGGTAAGGACCGCCTCCCTTTAGGAGCTCTACTGGTAATGCATCAACTCCGGGTGATTTATGTATTTTTTGGTCGCGCAGGGCTGCTTCCACTTCTCCGACAGTGGGCATCGTAGTTGATGACTGCTCATCCGATGGTGCACTTTATGTTATAATTGGAGTGGTCGTCCCTCTGTTAGGGTTCAGCATCTTTTTAAAGTATTCAACCCATCTTTGTTTAATTTGTTCTGTGACACAAAGGATATTTCCTTCCTCGTCTTTAAAGAGGTTTGTTCGTGGCTTATAGCCTTGTCTTATTTGTTTGACAGCAGTATATGCGGATCGTAGATTATGTTAGTTCATGTCAGTATTTAGGCTTATATTTATGTCATTGTTGTGTTTTCGTTTCTTTCGTCTGCAATTTTGTTTTATAAAGGCCTAAGCTCATCGTATCCTTCCTTTTTGGCTCTCGTCGATTTTTCAATGTACGCCTTGGAAGCTTCACTCTTTTTCGTTATTGCGTCACTACACTCATTATCGAACCATTCATTATGTTTCTGCTGAGATTTTAACCCATTGATCTCTCATATTGAAGCGACATTTTTTTGAGAGATGAGAAAGTGAGAAAGAAGCGTTTCAAAAATTTTGGAGGCTGAAACTTGGAACTTCTATAGAGCTTTGATAGCGGACCCATTTGCAAAAAAATGGATGATATGGGTGAAGGGGTGTGGGAGTGGAGTGCTACACATTCTTAAATCCATATCTCCTAAACCGTTAATGGCAAGCAATTAAAACTTAACAAATATCTGTAGGTATACTAGGAGAGTAGACTGAAATAAAATTTTTGGGAGAAGGTAGTGGCGTACGGGGTGGGGAATTAAAAACTTAAGATTACGATATCTCACAAACCAATTGCACCAGATATACAAAATTTGGTTTGAGTATAAGGCTTGATAAACAAAGATTGCCCAAAAAAAATTTTGGAAAGGGGTGGGGTAAAAATACACGTTTCATATCTCAATAATAGTGTAAGGTAGATGCTTCAAATTTTTACCAGAAGTAGGCCCAATAAAACCCTAGTAGGTAAATTAGGTGGTAAGGGTGTAGAGTGTGAGGGTGGGGAAGGGTGAGAAGGAAAAAGTTCCGATGTTTATATCTTAAGAACCTGTAATGATATATGGTAAATCTAAAACTTGGTATGCTAGAAAGTTGAAACTCGGTGCGTATATGTAAACCAACTAGAAAAGTAGTTCTGATGAAAAAAAATCCAATATCCATTAGCGATACGAAGGCGGGGAAAAAAATTATTAGTAAACATAACGCAGTCACGATCGGCTGCAAGCCAATCGTGTGATACTCTAGATGAAATACTGAACTCCGATTTATATTTTAGTTGGAAATATATCAAAAGAATGAGGAGTGCACAAGCAATTGTAACATGACCTTTTACTTACAGATAGAAACTATTGTATAGTGGCTAATCGATTTTTTGATTTATTGTGAGTTCCATAAAGTAAGTTAGGACATTTTACAGAATTTTTGTATGGCAGCTACATGAAGGACTTATGGGATATTTTTCATATTAATAGTTTCAGCTGCGACTATTATAAAATTAAGGTGTACAAAATTTCAAAGTCGTAACTTAAAGCGTTCTAAAGTTATTGTTCAATTTTGGTGAACACGTGTTTTAAGGACTTTTGTATGACAGCTACCCGAAGGTGTCGACGGATGGCACTAATTATTGAAATCCGCCTTGTTTTTGGTATAAAACTAATTCGTGTGAAATTTTAAATTCTTTAATTCTTTACAGTGAATTCAGTACCAAGCTTACATTTTTGAAGGACTTTTCGAGGCTGCTACACGAAGGACTCATTCGATTTGACCCATATTCGAAAATTTCACTTCAAACATTGTAAACTTTAAGTGTGCAAGATTTCAAGTTCCTAACTTGAAGCATTCGAGCAATAATTGTGAAAACGTGTTTTAAGGACTCTTGTATGGGAGGTACCCGAAGGAGTGAAAGGATATCGCCCATTAACGAACTTAGCCTTAATTTTTCCATTTTACAGGTTGTGACAAAATTTCAACTTCCTAGGTCAACGCATTCTTGAGTTATCGTGCTAACGGACGGACGGACAGCAGACGGATTTGGGCGTTTTGGCCAAAAATAAACACAAAATACTTTAAAACTTTTTTTCGTTCGAGGCTCGGTTCTATGCGTTACAAACTTTTCGGGCTGGATTAAACTTATAATACTCTATATGTTCATCTAGAGTATAAAAATAAAATGCACATATTGTCACGATTTTGGTCAAATTTACTAAGTCTTTCCAAATATTTAATTCATTTTTATTCTCCAGATTCTTCATATGAATACATAGAAAATGTTTTCAAGATTTTTTGAAATTCGACCCCTAAGAGGGTGTAAAGTGTTTGTATACTTTTTCATAAATTCCACCATATCTCTCAGATCAGATCAGATATCGAATATCTTTTCACTTCCACGGGCTTTTTTATGTATCACATATTTTTAAGTTTTTTATTTTTCAACCTCTAGACCACATCCCGGAATATGACCCAATTATGTAGTTCATATGTTACACCCTATTCGAACCGCTTCCCGAACTTTTTGTTAGGTTTTCAGTCTCATAGTAGCATCCCCGAATTGAACACGTTCCGAACTTCTGCCGGAAAAATAATGAAGTTGCGCCCAGACTGTTGGCAGATTTCTTTTACGGATACCGAACTGGGCTTAAGAGGTTAACCTTTAATACGCTGTAATGTACAGTCTAGTCAGCTTAGCGATGAGAGGTCAGAAGTCGGACCGGGTATGGCAGTGTACTAGAAGGTTAATAGTTATAACTTTTCAGTACTATTGACAAATAACATGATCTACTAGAACATCAATGTTGCCTATAACAAATCAGCTCTGATAGTGTTTGTGAATCTGATAAGAATGTAAACAGAACTCATCTGCTCAGTGTTAAATCCTTTAGTAGTGACTCTATTAAACATTCCGCACTGTTCACTATTTATATTAATATTTCGAGGTCAACAGCAACCGAAAAATTCCTATAAATAATTTATGCGTTAAGTGGGAATTGAACCCTCGACATAACACAAGCAATGTTTGCAGGCTTAGTACACGACTACTGGACTACACCCGGCTTTAACCAGATGTAAATAAAGGCAGTGAGGCGGATATCCATAATTTCTGTATCATGATTTTGGCGCGAATGATGGCCGGAGCCACCCACCCCAAGGGATCGAAGAGCTTAGCAATTTGATATAGGATGGATCTTTTAGTCCATTTCGCTGTCTTATCCGATGTGCTCATGGACAATGTAAAATGATCGTGCTCTGGATTTCACAAGATTCCTAAGGGTTCATATAGTCCTTTTCTCCGAAACGTACTGGAATACTTAACTCACGATCTCGTATTGGAATATTTTCTAGTAACTTAGGCTCCTTACTCGTCCAATTTCTTAAATGGAATCCCCCTTCTTTGAGGAGATCTATAATTTCTGCCTGCAACTTCTTCGCTTCTGTGATGCCGTCGCTACCTGATAACATATCGCCAACGTAGAAACTCCGCAATGCTGACTTAGCACCTAGTGGGAATCTTAGTTGTTCATTTGTTAGTAATACAAAATTCTTAGATGGGTTCATCTGTATTATTTCGCCAAAGTATTCGTTGATATTGTTGACTTTTCTGGTCGACCTTTACCATACGATACATTTTCTCAATGTCGGCTGTCATTGCGTATCGATGAAGCTTCCATTTCATCAAGTTTGAGAATAGTTTTGGTTGTAAGTTCAGACCGGTGAGCATTTGCTCGTTTAGATTCTTGCCGTTCGTCGTTTTTGCGGAAGCGTCGAATACGACGCCCAACTTAGTTGTTGTACATTTCTTGATGACTGCTTGATGCGGCAGATAATAATGATTTGTGTTTGCTACATCGGTGGTAAAATCTACCACATCTTGAGCAGGTATCATATGGTTGAGTTCTATGCACTCGGTGATACATTTTGAATAAAGTTTTTTCACTTCGGAGTTTTTTGCTAATCTGCGTTCGAGACATAGCAGTCTTTTCTTTGCCATGTATTTTGATTTCCCTAGTAATGGAGGATCTGGCTTGAATGGTATACTCACTTGGTATGAACCATCTGAAAGTCGTTGGTGTGATAAGTCGTATTGACTTTCACACAGCTTCTCATCGGAAGTAAGTTGACGAGGTGATACTATGTCTTCGATTTCCCAGAATTTTCTTAATTCTTCGTTTAGAAATTTGTTAGACTCAGTTATGCAACCCGCAAATTAGTTGAATTTTTCATGTGGGCTGGTCTGCACTTGGCCGAATAATATTCATCCCAATGATGTATTTTGTGCTACAGGAACTCCCTGTGGGCCTTGTCTAAGCTCTGGACGCAAAATTTGGGCATACACCTTCACTCCGAGAATCAAATCAATCGACCCTGGCTCCATGAACTTCGGATCTGCCAAGGTGATTCCCTTCAGGTGCGGACATTCGTTTGCTGATATTTAAAACGCGGAGCAAGCCGTTTTTATATTTTTTAAAATGTTTTTTTTATATATATATCACTTCTTTTTGTTGCGTGTTGATAACATTATCAACAACAAAGCTAAACGGTTTATATTTAATAATACTGCCGTTGATAATATTCAATAAAGTTTATATCCGTTTACATAAATTACACTTTCCTGCACTAGCTCGATAGCCAGTGCAAAAAGTGTAGAAGGTGTACACTACACCCGTCAAATAGAACAGACCTTATGTTTAGGACAATATCTCACCGGGATGTCGTAGCCTGGCATCCCAGTGAGATATTGCCCTAAACATAATTTTTTTTGAATGATAATATTTTGAAGTATTTTGTGTTATGTTTCTTTTTATTATCTTTTATTAAATGAAAATGTTTGCTTGTATAAAATTTTTCACATTCTTGCCTGTCCTCAATACTAGGATATGCTCGGACGCATATTTCATTAGCATTAAAGAATTTCATCGAGCGAATAACTCGTTGATGTTCTTCTTCAGCAGATTGAACCCTTGTATCAATGAGAAATTTTTATGATGTGGAAATATAAGACTAGAGTCGCGCAAACAATCATTCTCGTCAAGTAAATTGTTCCATTCATGTTGTTTGCTCGGATTTTGTTAGTCACAATCCTCCAGGTATTGTCCAACTCGTTCCAAGTTGAATTTTCGTTTTTCGATGCTTCCGTCCTCTATTATTTAAATAGCCTATCAATTATTTTGTTTATTAGAAAATTCTTACAAATCCGAACCTTTCTCGAATATACAGTCATCAAAATTGTTTAAAAATTCGGCCAAGTACGTTATGTCCTGTTGTGTTACTGACGAAACTTCGTCCGGCACAGTTTCGTCCATAAGTCGTATTATCGCCATATAAAGCCAGCACCAAAATGTCTTATAGTCAGTCACAGATTGAGCGATTGTCTGTTGTAATTCGAAAATTTTTATCAAGAACGCTCCGGCACTCGATAGGGCGGTTTCGGAAGCTTTCGGCACAATTAAAGCCTGCAATTGTAACAGATTCAATTTAAGTGTGACCGAGAAGTTTTGAACAGGCTTACACTGTAGGAAAACGTATTTCTACTTAGTCCCTTCAGTTTGTTCAAGTAGTAAAACAAGTTAATAGCAGCGTTATCACCAATTTCTGGATAGTTGAATAGCTCAGCTCAATTGAATTGCCCAGTTTTTTCAATCCTTTCTCAGTCAAATCTCTTCAAAAATATTTTGATAGACGATGAATTACGACGATTTGATTTACTCACTGTACAAGAAACTGCTCCAAGGCTTCCGACGGATATCCGAACATGAGCAATTCGAGGAAATCGGCTGAAATCGATCCTTCCAGCTGTGAATTGGAGTATTTTGTTAGTTTGTTATCCATCTCAAGTAGAACTGTTTCCCACGCCTCGAGAATTCGGTACTGACATACTGACATATGGAGTCAGCTGATTGAGCTATCCAGCTATTCCAGCTAACGCACTGCCTCTGGCGGAAACGTTTGGCTTCGCTTAATTTTAGCATCCTGCGATTCTCAAACTGTGACTGACTTGACAAATTCATTGGACTTTCACGCATACACATTTGATACACAACTGAAAATCGTATGGGAAGCTCTCATATACACACGCAGACAAATAAAAGCGCCGTATCCATGTGAGTTGTGCCCAGTAAAAGAACTTAAGCAAGTGCTTGGGGGTGAACCCGACAATCACTTTCTACTGAAAGTTCTGATTGGGTGAGAATTTTATTTGCATCACTTAAAATGCTGCCTTTGAGGTAAAATAATTTTTGCACTGAAAAGATTTGGTCGTTAGCGTGAATCAGGGACTTAAATAAATCGTGAAATGTTTGCAACTTTGCATAATCTCCGTCGAATTTGGGGATGTCGAGTCTTGGAAGATTGATCATGGTGCGGACTGTACTTTTAAATGTTAAATAGTAATCTCTCAGCTCGTCTATGTAACGAAATACGGCTTCATCGGCTATTGCACAGAGTTCCATGCACATCCTTTGGCTCGCTTTCGCTTATATTGATCAAAATGGTTTCGTGTTTTGACTTGCAACGCGACCATGTACTGGCGTAAGAACGGGGGGGGGGGGGGTTTTTGGGGACAACCGCTTTCATGCCAGGTGGCAGTGAAATGCAAATAGTTGCCTAGTACATATTCAAAGGTTTGGTTATTTTTGTTTTCAAGACCAGAATATAACATACCATACATGTGAGTAAGAAGCTGATAGTAGCATATTTAGTCCAGTAAATCTAGGAATTCTTAAAGAAAAAAATAAAAGTCGAAATGTTTTGACGTAGTTAGGTTCCAATGGTGGAGTAGAGTAGGGAATCATAGTTTTACACCAAAATTTGATATGGCGTGTGCCCGAAATTTTGAGTTTTCTGTTTTGTCGATTTGTAGCCGTATTTTTCATTTCTCGCTAAGAATGGCTAGAACCAAGTTTATAGAGAATAAAATTTTCTATCTTTTTTATCTGAACACCTTTTTTGTAAAATCATTATTTATTGCGTTATTAAGCGTAAAGTGCAAAAAGTTAGGAGATTGTCCCAGTTTTTCAAACTTTTGGACAATTTTTATTAAAAATAGGTGACATATTTACATAAAAAAAGTTGTAGAGGATTAAATTTTCTACAAGTTTTGCGTACACCAGTTTTTCGTAAGATCAACGGATCACGAGCTGGAGCATGGTAAGCATACAAATATGTAGCGTAAATACGTGCACAAATACCCCGAACAATCAACTCGACGATCTGACCCAGTCAGATGAAATGTGCACCGAAGAAAACGAGGAGCACCGTTATACAACAATAAAAGAAAGAGAAATTTGTAAGTAATGGAGCTCTCTTTGGAGCTCTAATGAAGCGATTCTCGAGATATCAAACTCGGAAGCCCTACATATTTTTCCCGTATAAATTCTATCTAACTATCATTTTATCTAGAGCAATTCGGAGGTATTGTTTTTTCTCACTGAGTGAGAAGAGTGTCTTCACCAATATCGAAAACTTTTTGCGAACTAGTCAAGTTTTATATTGTATTAAATTCAAGTTTCAGCTTTCTAGTATAAACGATTGAGAATATCTAAAATCTCCGCTTACAATTGACCACAGTCACTTAAAGAAAATCCACCTGGTTTACACACAGAAAAAATTTCAGCTTACAAGGAATACAGAACGATTCCACAACCAGTTTTCGAACTGAGTGTGACTTAAGGGGGATCATCTGAGTAGAAATCAGAAAAAATAGGTGAATTTTAGAAATTATTATCTCAAAAACTATAAAACCTATCCAAAAACAATGTGTGCAATTTTTGAAGAAATCGGTTCAGCCGTTTTCCGAAGATTTTCGGAACGGTCTTTGAAAAGTATGTTTCGAGATAATCGCGTTTGAATGACGATGAATTCACGAAGGGCCCATCCCGGTTAATTGCCCATAGCTTCCATAATTATTGAAATTTTAACATGAAATTTACAGACAACATTCCTAAGACTATAAACTTTGAGATGAACAAAAAAAAATTTCTACTCCGATAATCCCCCTTAAAGTAGGGAGATGGTCTAGCACCCATGCTTTTCAACTTGGCACTAGAGAATGTCATCCGAAAAACCCTGGTCGACACTAATGGGACACTACTATTCAAGTCCACTCAATAGCTAGAACACCTCCTGTGCAACTACCCAGCTCTCGCTGAAAGCTTTGGGTGACCTTCGCAAACCTTAAAGAAGTCTCTTTTAACAGCATGCAGAGTCTAATCAACTTTGCTATGGTTACAGGGACCTTTGAATTAAACGAGGAACTCTAAACACAGATCGAAACGCAAGCGGACCTACCATAAGTACATTGGGTCTCCTATTCTTTATGTGATATCACTATGGACCCTCGTGGGTCTATATGAGGCCTTTAGCCGCCACTGAAACCTACACCTAAACCTAACCATTCAATAGCATAGGCTAAGTGCTGAGGAGGTATTTGTCAATCTTGACTCTCTCATATACCAATTTTGGAGTATAATTTGGAGAGTATAGATAATTTCATATATCTTGATACTAATCTAAAAAAAAATGGCTACGAAACGGACAAAATCAATCGACGATGATTCATCAATAGCAAATGAAACGCATTATACTCGGTTGAGGAAGATAGCAAAGCTATCTTAAAACTTAGCTGGAGGACGAGGTCTTTAAATCGAGACGGTTTGAGGTGAAGAATTTAGGAGACCAGGATTTAGGATCTCAAGGGGATCGAGGTCAAAAAAATTTAATATTATTATTAAGAACTACACTAACCTTAATTGAGAATCACAGATTTTCTTAAATTTTTTTTACCACGATCCCCTAGTTGAGATTGAGATATTCAAGAGAAAGACAAAGTCGTTATCCTTAAAAAAAACTTGCAAGGGTAAGTTTTATTTGTATTATTTTTATATTGCGACAACCTTGAACTTTAAAATAAGTCCTACTTCATTATTCTACGATAAAGACTAAGTACCAGAGATATGCATTTTCGAAGAGGACTCTGACACCATTTTTGTGAAATCTTTAACATACTATAACTAACAAAAAAATTAGATAGAAATTCTTCACTAATTCTTCGAGTACATAAATTTTCAAAAGAATCGGCGATGGTAAGTCACAAATCTTGTCATTTTTGGTGATTCTTGATGGAATAACCCAAACGTTTGAATTCATAAACTTTAATAGTTAAAACCATAGAGATATTCATATGTAGGTAGTGGAGATGATGGGCAGCGACTGTTTTGAAGCTGGACGATTTATCGCAAAGGACCGGCAATAAACAATATGCTACTATCAGCTTCTTACTCACATGTATGGTATGTTATATTCTGGTCTTGAAAACAAAAATAGCCAAACCTTAGAATATGTACTAGGCAGCTAATTGCATTTCACTGTCACCTGGCATGAAACGCTTCATACAAAAACGTACAATTTTGATTCAATTCATTTGTTTCGAATTGAAGCATTATTATTGTTCGTAGAGAGATTCACGTTTTTTTATTGATCACCGGTCCATAATTGATGGTGATCAGTAGATAATATCTGTTATTTTCAAGTCATATTCATATTCATATTCATATTCATATTCAAAATCACTATACATCACATACTATATACACTGTAGTACATACATATATTGGAGACTAACAATAATCAAGCAGTATTAAAATGGCTTCACAAACATTCGCTCTACGCTACTACATTCTAGTTTTTTCGTGCTGATGATTAAAAAAAAAACTGCCAACAGTCTGGGCGCAACTTTATTATTTTTTCGGCAGAGCTTTGGAACGTGTTCAATTCGGGGATGCGGAGTATGTTACTATGTGATTGAAACCCTAACAAAAAGTTCGGGAAGGGGTTAGAATATGGTGTAACATATGAATTATATAATTTTGTCATATTCCAGGATACGGTCTAGAGGTTGAAAAAGACAAAACTTAAAAATAGGTGATTGTTAAACAAACCTGGAGAAGTGAAAAGATATTCGATATCTGATCAGACCTGAGAGATATGGTGGAATTCATGAAAAAGAATACATCTACTTTACACCCCCTTAGGGGTCGAATTTCAAAAAATCTTGAAAACGCATTCTAGGTATTCATATGAAGAATCCGTAGAATATAAATGAATTCAATATTTCGAAAGACATAGTAGATATGACAAAAATCGTGAAAATATATGCATTTTATATTTACTGATCATTTTTTTTGCCCCCCCCCCCCCCTTCTGAGCGCCAATGAATATTGGAATTTTTTTTATCAGAATTACTTTTCCAGTTGATTTACATATACGTACCGAGTTTCAGCTTTCTAGCATAAGCCGTTCGCAAGTAAGGAAAAACCCCCTCCACCATCGTACCTTACTACCTCGAAAAAAAAAATTATTTTTCCACTATGCCACTATTATAGTTCTATTTAAATACGAAGTTTAAGGTTTGTATTATTACAGGTTCTTAAGATATAAGCGTCTCAACTTTTTCCTTTTCACCCTTTCCCACCCTCACCCTCTACACCCACACCTCCAAATTTTTTTCCCTACTAGAACTATATTAGGCCTACTTTTGGTAAAAATTTGAAGCATCTATCTTACACTGTTATTGAGATATGAAAAGTGATATTTTTGAAAAATTCTTATTCTCCCCACTTCTTTGCTCTTTTGCTCCCTTCAAAGATTTTACTTTGAGCAATCTTTATTTATCAAGCTTTATACCCAAACCGAATTTTTTCTAAAGAAATTATTTAGAAAATTAACTGGAAAAGTAGTTCTGATAAAAAAAATTTGAATATTCATTGGCGTTCAGAAGGGGGGGCAAAAAAAAAATATCAGTTAATATAAAATGCATATATTTTCACGATTTTCGTCATATCTACTAGGTCTTTCGAAATATTGAATTCATTTTTATTCTACGGATTCTTCATATGAATACCTAGAATGCGTTTTCAAGATTTTTTGAAATTCGACCCCTAAGAGGGTGTAAACTGGTTGTATACTTTTTCATGAATTTCACCATGTTTCTCAGGTCTGATCAGATATCGAATATCTTTTCACTTCCCCAGGCTTGTTTAATAATCACCAATTTTTAAGTTTTGTGTTTTTGCAATCTCTAGACCGCATCCCGGAATATGACCCAATTATATAATTCATATGTTACACCCTTTTCTAACCGCTTCCCGAACTTTTTCAGTAACATAGTAACATACACCGCATCCTCGAATTGAACGCGTTCTGAACTTCTGCCGGAAAAATAATAAAGTTGCGCCCAGACTGTTTGAAGATTTTTTTTATTGGAGTGGTACGATTTTTTAGGTTTGCAAATCTGGTATCACTGATTAGTTTATATAGTTTTTATATGCTGGTAGCTGTTCACGAATATTTTAATTCCATAAGCCTCACACACGTAAGGGTTTGTATCGCTTATAAAGATTCCTAGATATCTCCGTTTTTCATTTAAAAAATCTAAGGGGGATAATGGTTTTTTTCACGGACCCCCGAATTTTTTTTCTGGCTACGGCCTTGGGCGCTAGTCACCACAATACATGCCAAGCGCTGTACTTTTGTCACCTTGCTTAGATACGTGGACTTTCTAGTCGCCTCCCACCACACTATCGCGCCATAGCTTGAGATTGGTTTTATTATGGCTGTGTACATCCAATGTACTAATTTTGCTTAGAGACCCCACCTGTTTCCGAAAATCTTTCTGCAAGCGTGAAATGCGTTATACGCTTTTTAACGCATTCTTCCAGATTCAGTTTCGAGCTGAGTTTCTTGTCTAGAACAAGCCAGAGATATTTAGCGCTGTCGGAGAGATGAAGCTCGTCGCTTCCCATCTTTGGTAATGCAAAAACTGGGATTTCGTACTTTTTTTGTGAAGAGCACCACGACAGTATTAGCGGTTTAATCCTTAAACCGCCCATTATAGTAGTTTGTTGAATCAAACTACCTACTAATTGTCGGTAAATGTTTCCTCGCAACCAGGATGACTACGTCGTCAGCGTATGCATATGCATTGATTCCGACTCTATCAAGTTTCACAAGGATTTTGTTGACTGCAAGGAGCCAAAGCCAGGGTGAGATTTCATCTCCTTACGGGGTGGCTCCGGAGACTGACTTTGTGATAAAACACTCTCCTAGTTCGGATTCAATAATCCTGTTGTATAGCAATTGATCAAGCCAATTGCAAATCTCGGGTTCCACTTCCATCGATAGCAGAGCGCTTTTAATAGTCGTAAGGAGAGCATTATTAAAAGCACCTTTTATATCAAGGAATGCGGTGTACTATGTCATGTAAGGCTGTATCCACAGACATGCCTTTTGTATAGGAATGTTGTGACTGAGGCGGAATTTTGTTGCGAACGTGGTTATCCAGAATCCTTTCACAGGTTTTAAGGATAAAGGACGTGAAACTCAGGGCCGTCTTAAGATATTCGGCGCCCGTGGGTTACAAGAAATAATGCGCCCCTCGTCATAAGAATATATAATTTTGATGGCTGGTTAAAGCGGAAAATACAAAATATTGCAGTTTCAGAACTTGACAATTTTATACCTTCGGATTTGTAAAGGTTGAATGATTCTGTATTTCGTTTCGACTGTACAAATTTTTCTAAAGAAGCGTATAATCAAATAATGCTTTCAATTGTAGTACCTATCAACTTTTGATGTGATATATTAGTTGTATTTATGATTTTACTTTATTATTTTAATAATTAAGTACCTACTGTGATTGATTTTTTACAAACAAAAATTTGCTACCCTCAAAATTTTTATTTTCACGTTTCATAACTAGTAGACGCGAAAAAAAGCAATAAGAATTTTCAGTCCGTCTGTCCGCCGTACGCAAGATCGTTTGGAGGCTCGTAGCTGCCAAACGCTTTGAGATATTAAATTGAAATTTTTTTAACGAATAGACGGGTTAGGCGCCTTGAAGTGACCAAATTTTTAGGGGTGGGGTGTGAGGGGGAAGGACGGGGAAGTGTTTTAGACCGAAAATTTTGGTTTCCAGATCTCAGTAACCCCTAATGCTAGGAAGCTGAAACTTGAAAATTTCTATAGAGCTCTGATAGTAGACCCATCTGCAGAAAAATTGTCAATATTGATCAAGGGGTGTGGGAGTGGGGGGAAATGTAATGCGTCCGAAACCCAAAAAAGGCGAGATAGACACATTCTAAAATCCATATCTCCTAAACCGTTTATGGCACACTATTCAAACTTGACAAATATTTGTAGTTATACTAGGAGAATAGAATGAAGAAAAATTTTGGGTGGGGGAAGTTTTGTATGGGGGTAGGGGGTGAAAAACTTAAGATTACGATATCTCATGAACCAATTGCTCTAGAAAAATAAGATTTTGTTTGGGTCTAAAGGTTCACAAACAAAGATTGATCAAAGTAAAAATTTTTAAGTGGGAGGTGGAGCATAGAAGTGGAGAGGATGAGAATTTTTCAAATCAAACACATTTCATATCTCAAGAACAGTTTAAGATAAATGCTTAGAATTTTTGCCAGAAGTAGCGCTAATTAAACCCTTGTAGGGAAAAAAGTTTTGGGGTTGAGAATATAAAGGAGGAGGGTGGGGGAGGGTGGGGGAGGGTGGGGGAGGGTGAAAAGGAAAAAGTTCCGATGCTTATATCTTGAGAACCTGTAATGATATAAGCCTTAAACTTGGTATTTAGATAGAGCTATAGTAGCGGAATGTTGGAAAAATGTTTTTTTTTTAGGGGTAGTATGCTACGGGGGTAGGGGGTGTTTTTCCTAACTATTAAACGGTTCATGCTACAAAGTTGAAACTCGGTGTGTATGTAAATCAACTAGTAAAGTAAATGTGATAAAAAAAAAATTGAATATTCATTGGCGTTTAGAAAGGGGGGCAAAAAAAATTATTTGTAAATATAATAAATATAAAGTGCATATATTTTCACGATTTTCGTCATATCTACTAGGTCTTTCCAAATATTGAATTCATTTTTATTCTACGAATTCTTCGTATGAATACCTAGAATATTTTTTCAAGATTTTTTGAAATTCGACCCCTAAGGGTAGTGTGGTACAAGTGGGGGTGTTTTTCCTATATATGGAACGGCTTAAGCTACAATGTTGAAACTCGGTGTGTACATGTAAATCAACTAGAAAAGTAATTATGATAAAAAAAAAATTGAATATTCATTGGCGTTCAAAAGGGGGGGGGGCAAAAAAAAATATTTGTAAATATGATTTATATAAAATCCATATATATTCACGATTTTCGTCATATCTACTAGGTCTTTCCAAATATTGAATTCATTTTTATTCTACGGATTCTTCGTACGAATACCTAGAAAATGTTTTCAAGGTTTTCTTAAATTCGACCCCTAAGGGTAGTGTGGTACAAGTGGGGGTGTTTTTCCTATATATAGAACGGCTTAAGCTACAATGTTCAAACTCGGTGTGTATATCTAAATCAACTAGAAAAATAATTTTGAATAAAAAAAACGAATATCTATTGGCGTTCAGAAGGGTGGCAAAAAAAATTATCTGTGAAAATAGAATGCATATTTTCCCACCGTTTTCGACATATCGACATACTACCTCGTCCCAAATAATGAATTTAATTTTATTCTATGTATTCTCCATATGAATACCAAGAAAGTGTTTCAAGATTTTCTGAAAATTGATCCCTAAGGGGGTGTAAAGTGATTGTGTACTTTTTCATAAACTATTCCATATCTCTCAGATCCAATCAGATTTTCACTTCCATGATCTTGTTCTTTTTGATAGGTTTTCAGTCACATAGTAGCCTACACCGCATTTCAGAATTGAACGCGTTCCTAACTTCTGCCGGAAAAGTAATAAAGTTACGCCCAGATTGTTGGCAGATTTTTTTTTATTATACTTCAAATGAAAAACAAGACATAATCAGATAAAGAATAGAGGAAGGTTTGAAAACAGAACCAATGCCATCTGTGTGATTTGTATTAACAATATATACATAAAAAATCAATTTGAAAAAAAAAAAGTTTAAAAGTAAACGATTCCAGTTTTTTCGCTCTCCAGAACAATTTTTATACTCTAGATGAACATATAGAGTATTATAAGTTTAATCCAGCCCGAAAAGTTTGTAGCGCATAGAACCGAGCCTCGGACGAAAAAAATAATATAGTATTTTGTGTTTATTTTTGGCCAAAACCACCAAATCCGTTTGCTGTCCGTCCGTCCGTCCATTAGCACGATAACTCAAGAATGCGTTGACCTAGGAAGTTGAAATTTAGTCACAACTTGTAAAATGGAAAAAGTAATATATCGCCCATTAACGAAAATATGCATTCTATTTTCACAGATATTTTTTTTGCCCCCCTTCTGAACGCCAATAGATATTCGTTTCGTTCAAATTTCAAAAAACATTGAAAACACTTTCTAGGTATTCATACGAAGAATCCGTAGAATAAAAATGAATTCAATATTTGGAAAGACCTAGTAGATATGACGAAAATCGTGAAAATATATGAATTTTATACCTATTATATTTACAAATAATTTTTTTTGCCCCCCTTTCTAAACGCCAATGAATATTCAAATTTTTTTTTATCAGAATTACTTTTCTAGTTGATTTACATATACACACCGAGTTTCAACTTTCTAGCATGAACCGTTTAATAGTTAGGAAAAACACCCCCTACCCCCGTAGCATACTACCCCTAAAAAAAAAAACATTTTTCCAACATTCCGCTACTATAGCTCTATCTAAATACCAAGTTTAAGGCTTATATCATTACAGGTTCTCAAGATATAAGCATCGGAACTTTTTCCTTTTCACCCTCCCCCGCCCTCCTCCTCTACACCCACAACCCCAAAACTTTTTTCCCTACTAGAGTTTAATTAGCGCTACTTCTGGTAAAAACTCTAAGCATCTATCTTACACTGTTCTTGAGATATGAAATGTGTTTGATTTGAAAAATTCTCATCCTCTCCACTTCTATGCTCCACCTCCCACTTTAAAAAATTTCACTTTGATCAATCTTCATTTGTCGACCTTTATACCCGAACCGAATTTTATATTTCTATAGCAATTGGTTCATGAGATATCGTAATCTAAAGTTTTCACCCCCCCCCCCCCACCCCCATACACAACTTCCCCCACCCAAAATTTTTCTTGATTCTGTTCTCCTAGTATAACTACAAATATTTGTCAAGTTTGAATGGTGTGCCATAAACGGTTTAGGAGATATGGATTTTAGAATGTGTCTATCTCGCCTTTTTTGGGTTTCGGACGCATTACATTTCCTTTCACTCCCACACCCCTTGATCAATATTGACAATTTTTCTGCAAATGGGTCTACTATCAGAGCTCTATAGAAATTCCAAGTTTCAGCTTCCTATCATTAGGGGTTACTGAGATCAAGAATTCAAAATTTTCGGTCTAAAACACTTCCCCGTCCTTCCCCCTCACACCCCCACCCCTAAAAATTTGGTCACTTCAAGGAGCCTACCCCGTCTATTCGTTAAAAAAATTTCAATTTAAAATCTCAAATCGTTTGGCAGCTACGAGCCTCCAAACGATCTTGCGTACGGCGGACAGACGGACTGAAAATTTTTATTGCTTTTTTCGCGTATACTAGTTATGAAACGTGAAAATAAAAATTTTGAGGGTAGCAAATTTTTTTTTTTTAAAAATCAATCACAATACTTAATTATTAAAATAATAAAGTAAAATTCTGTAAAATGTCCTAACTTACTTTATGGAACTCACTATAAATCAAAAAATCGAGTAGCCACTGTACAATAGTTTCTACCTGTAAGTAAAAGGTCATGTAATAATTGCTTGTACACTCCTTATTCTTTTGATATCTTTCCAACTAAAATATAAATCGGAGTTCAGTATTTCATCTAGACTATCATACGATTGGCTTGCAGCCAATCGTGACTGCGTTATGTTTTTTTTTTCATTTTTTTCCATTAATGTTGTGAAATCAAGATGATTTTTTGGTTAAAGATAGGCCCGGCAGTAGACTTTTCGGCGCCCGGTGCAGTATACACTTCGTCGCCCTAATCAATTTATATAACAAATTTTTCACTAAAACAAAACAAAAATATTATACTTATTCACTTGACGATTTTTCATACAAATCTATGTAACTTTTTCTCAGGACCCGCTCAACCGATTTGAATCAAACTTATTATTTTAGTAAATCGAATGCTAATGAATGGTGCTAATGAAAGTCATCTTGATGTCTTTTATCAGTTTCGAGAAAAGGAGCATTTATGGAAAAAAAATGAATAAAAAAAATTGTTCTGGAGAGCGAAAAAACTAAAATCTCTCCAAATTGATTTTTTTTATATATACATACATATTGTTAATACAAATCTAACAGATGTCATTGGTTCTGTTTTCAAAACTTTTCTCTATTTTTTATCAGATTAGGCCATTTGCTCGTTTGATTTAAACCAATTAATGGTAAAATAAAATTGAGACGAAGTTCGCTAGCAGCGGAAGGTCGGTGTCAAAATTTTAAAATTGTACCGGAAAATACCGAAAAGTTAGCCCAACCGCTCGCCGTCGTAATTCTGTGTCCATCCGTGTGTTGCGGTACAATTTAAAATTTTTTACAGCGAACTTCACCGCCGCTAGCGAAGTTCGTCTCAATTGTGTTTATACCATTACTTCTCTTTATCATTCATCCAAAACATTCATTCCCCTCTAGCATAAATGTCGTGTTTCCCATTTCCCCACATAATTCACCGAGCCGCATTCGCTCCATATCTATCTTTCTCTATTGTATGGAAATCATGTTCTGAGCTCTTTCAGCACTCAATCAAGCGCTGCGGCGCCGTTGAGCGCTTGCTCCAAATGAATCGTACGAACGCAAAATTGGACTAGCTGATGAACGTATGAATGCAAAATAGGAATAGCAGATGATCGCACTAACGAAACGCTGTACTAGTCGGTATCGAAGAGTGAGAATATCTTTAAGGGAAAAGATTCAATGTTTTGGTTCTTGAACGAGAATTGAAAGAGTGTTTTTAGAAAATGGAAAAATGGAAAAACCCTGCAAAATCTTGAATATGCATCGGAAAAAGTGTGGCAAATGTATTCAAGAAATCCTTTATATTAATTTCTAAGTATGTTTTAAATCTATAGCATAATATTTGGAGAGATAATATGAACTAGCGCCTTCCTTAATTTGGCGCCCGGATTCAATGCGCCATTTGCACATATGGTAGGACCGGCCCTGGAAGCACATTGCCACAGTCCATCACGAGAGATCACTGCGGATCCATTGTGGTCCCCTCATATAAAAACCGCGCTATAGGCTACTGGTTCCAAATATAGCTCTTCCTTATGAAGAGAGCAGTTCTCCATAAAGGAATTATTGCAAGTTCAGATAGGTTGGTCAAGGAGAATTTCCCCAAGTACCGATACCTGGTGCATGCCAGACACTCGCATTCACACCAGATGCTCCAATGTCGGTTCAACATTCTCATCACCACAGCGACACAAGTCAGTCATTGGTATTCCTAGTCTTTCCCCAAGTGACCCAAAGGGACAGTGTCCCGTTAGAACCCCTATGAGTTGTCTACAAATGCTCCTGCTCAGAGAAAGAAGAAAGCTAGAGCTTCTTTTATCGAGTTTCGGCCAGCAGATTCTTGCTTGCCGGCATCCCGAGAGATTCACCCAGGCGTCCTCCGATTCGTCGGCGAGCTCTATGCTCATCTCCGACCCCCTTCTAGCGAGCTCGTCAGCCTTTTCATTTCCAGGGAAGTCACTGTGACCAGGAATCCAGGAGATCCTCAGGTTGATGAAAAATGTTTAAATTGTCAAACCTTATTAGTCAAGTTTTTAATATTTTTGACATTCCTTTATTCAGTAGCATTCGATTTACTAACATAATAAATATACAAAGTTTGATTAAAATCGGTTGAGCGGTTCCTGAGATAAAGGTACATGAATTTGAATGAAAAATCGTCAAGTGAGTACGTTAAGTATAATATTTTTGGTTTTATTTTAGTGAACAATTTGTTATATAAATTGATTAGGGTGGCGTTGAAGCACCGAAGCCCGGTCTGCACCGGGCGCCGAAAAGTCTAGGGCCGGCCCGGTCCATAGCGATCCCTTCGGAGCCTCGTAGGTCACTAAACATCCCCTAAACAACCCAGATTTCTAAAGAACTTGACTTGTTTATCATAATGCCCTACAGACCTAAGGTCATTGTGGATACAGAGGGGGAGGGGGCGTAAGAAAAATTCCGAATTTTCTAAACATAACTTCAACCGTCCTCAAATTTTACTTTATTATTAATAATACAGTATTGTTGTTGATTTAAAAAAAAAAAAAATATGCTGCCCTCAAAATTTTTTTGTCCACGTTTCATGACTAGTAGACACGAAAAAAGCAATAAAAATTTTCACTCCGTCTGTCTGCCGTACGTCGACCGCCCAAAATCCTTTGAAGGCTCGTAGCTCTCAAACCAGTGGAGCTATTAAATTCAAATTTTTTCTAAGAATAGACTTGGTAGACATCTTGAATTGACAGTATTTTTAGGGGAGGAGGTGTGAGGGGGAAGGTAGGGGAAGCGGTTTAGACGAAAAATTTTGGTTTCTAGATCTCAGCAACCGCTTATGTTAGAAAACTGAAACTTGGAAATTCTATAGAGCTTTGATAGTGGACCCATTTGGAAAAAAAATTACAGATATGTGTGAAGGGGTGTGGGAGTGGAGAGGGAAATTATGCGTCCAAAACGCAAAAATGCCGAGATCGACACAATCTAAAATCCATATCTCCTCAAACCGTTAATGGCAAGCAATTAAAACTTAACAAATATCTGTAGTTATACTAGGAGAGTAGATTTGAATAAAATTTTTGGGTGGGGGTAGTGGCGTACGGGAGTGGGGGGGTGAAAAACTTTAAATTACGATATCTCACAAACCAATTGGACCAGAAAAACAAAATTTAGTTTGAGTATAAAGCTTGATAAATAAAGATTGCTCAAAGTAAAATCTTTGAAGGAGGTGAAGGAGCACGGAAGTGGAGGGGATTAGAATTTTTCAAAAATAACACGTTTCATATCTCAATAACAGTGTAAGGTAGATGCTACAAATTTTTACCAGAAGTAGACCTAATTGAACCCTAGTAGGGGGTGTGGGTGCATAGGGTGAGGGTAGGGAAGGGTGAGAAGGAAAAAGTTCCGATGTTTGTATCTAAAGAACCTATAATGATAGAGAACTGAAACTTGGGAATAGTAGAAGTAGTGGCATGTTTGGAAAAATAAATTTTTTTTTAGGGGTAGTATGGTACGGCGGTGGGAGGTGTTTTTCTTAACTTTAGAACGGCTTGTGCTAGGAAGCTGAAACTCGATACGTATATGTAAATCAACTAGAAAAGTAACTTTGATTAAAACAATTGAATATTTATTGGTGTTCAGAAAGGGGGGGGGGGGCAAAAAAAATTACAATGTTGAATCTCGGTATATGTAAAAACTAGAAAAGCAATTTTGATTAAAAAAAATTTCAAATATGTATTGGCGTTCAGAAGGGTGGCAAGAAAAATTATCTGTGAAAATAGAATGCATATTTTTCACGATTTTCGTCATATCTACTAGCTGGTCCCAAATATTGAATTTAATTTTATTCTATGGATTCTTCGTATGAATACCTAGAAAGTGTTTTCAAGATTTTTTTAAATTCGACCCCTAAGGGTAGTGTGGTACGGGTGTGGGGGTGTTTATACTCTAGATGAACATGTATAGAGTATTATAAGTTTAATCCAGCCCGAAAAGTTTGTAACGCATAGAACCGAGCCTCAGACGAAAAAAAGTTATACGGTATTTTGTGTTTATTTTTGGAAAAAACGCCCAAATCCGTTTGCTGTCCGTCCGTCCGTCCGTCTGTCCGTCTGTCCGTCTGTCCGTCTGTCCGTCCGTCCGTTCGCACGATAACTCAAGTACGCGTTGACCTATGAAGTTGAAATTTTGTCACAACTTGTAAAATAGAAAAACTAAGGCTAAGTTCGCTAATGGGCGATATCCTTCCACTCCTTCAGGTACCTCCCATACAAGAGTCCTTAAAACACGTTTTCACAAATATTGCTCAAATGCTTCAAGTTCGGAACTAGAAATTTTGCATACTTAAGGCTTATAATGTTTGAGTTGAAAGTTCCGAATATGATGCAAATCGAATGAGTCCTTCGTGTAGCAGCCTAGAAAAGTCCTTAAAAAATGAATGCTTGTTGCTGAATCCACTATAACTCCAGAACGAGTTAAAGCAGGAATTTCAAATTTTACAGGAATTAGTTTTATACCAAAACCAAGACGGAGTTCATTAATTAGCGCCATCCGTCGACTCCTTCGGGTGGCTGTCATACAAAAGTCCTCAAAACACGTGTTTACTAATATTGAACGATAACTTTAGAACGCTTTACGTTACGACTTTGAAATTTTGTATACGTTGATTTTATAATAGTCGCAACTGAAACTATTAATATGAAAAATTTCCTATAAGTCCTTCATGTAGTTGCCAAACAAAAATTCTGTAAAATGTTCAAACTTTCTTTATGGAACTCACTATAAATCTAAAAATCTAGTAGCCACTATACAATAGTTTCAACCTGTAAGTTAAAGGTCATGTAATAATTGCTTGTGCACTCCTCATTCTTTTGATATATTTCCAAATAAAATATAAATCGGAGTTCAGTATTTCATCTAGAGTATCATACGATCGTGAATGCGTTATGTTTTTCCTTTATATATAGAACTGCTTAAGCTGCAATGTTGAAACTTGGTGTGTATATGTAAAATAACTAGAAAAGAAATTTGGATAAGAAAAATTTAAATATGTATTGGCATTCAGAACTGGGGCAAAAAAAATTATCTGTGAAAATAGAATGCATATTTTTCCACGATTTTCTTCATAAATACTAGCTCGTCACAAATATTGAATTTAATTTTATTATGCGGATTCTTCGTATGAATACCTAAAACTTGTGCCGGAAAAATAATAAAGTTACGCCCAGATTGTTGGCAGATTTTTTAATATTTCGCTCCATAATGCTACCATAATAGCAGTGAGTTTAACTTTTTTTAATTTGCTATTTGATATTAGATATATTATTTATTTTTTGATTTGGCTATAAGTGTTGTAAACTTGATCAAGTTTACTGTACTAAGCAAAAAAGAGTCATCTTAAGGTGGGATCAAATATCATGAAGAATCGCTAAAGTAAACTTACCATCTCCGAATCTTTTGAAAATTTTTGTACTTGAAGAATTAGTGAAAAAAAATAAATTGTTTCTATCTCAAACAAACACAACAGCAATCTTTTTATTCAAGGATAAAAATTACCAGAGATATGAACTTTGAAAGAGGACTTGGACGTCTTTTGTGGGAAAATTTTAACATACATACTATAATTAACAAAAAAAATGAGATAGAAACAAAAAATTAAAATAATATTTTTTCACTTAACGAAAAAAATGAGATAGAAACAAAAAATTGAATTTCAATTATTTCTTTCACTAGTTCTTAAAGTACAAAAATTTTCGAAGGAATCAGAGATGGTAAGGTCACAAATTTTTGGCGATTCTTGATGGAATGACCCTACTACCTACGCAATAAGTTGTCTTGTAGTCTTTTATCACGGTTCTGTTCTGTGCTTGCATAGCAGAACTATAGTAACTGCTAATTGCAGTCCACATTGCAGTAGAGTAAAAAAATCGGAGAACAGTTGAAGTATGTACCAGGTGTGCAACCTTAAAACGGCCGTTTTCTAATAGATGGCAGTACGCGCGCATGAGACGTCAGCCAACCTTGCCCGCCATTTTTTCTCATTGCTTTGATCTTTGTTATTAGTAAACAAAATACCAAGTCAGCAGTTTTGAACAATAACGTGTCCTTTGATCTCGATAAACATGTCGAATTTGGTGCCAGATAAAGTGCATTTGGGGCACTGCTATTCCTCTTCAATTGGAAGAAATCTGCCGCCGAAGCGCATTAAATTCTTGTGAAAATCTATGGCGACAATGCTTTGAAAACCCTAAGCGCAAAAAATCGTGGGTGAGCCCGGGCGAACCCTCAACAAATGCTGTGTGTTTGGTGTGACCAGAAGGGGGTGGTTTACTACGAACTGGTGAAACGATCAATACTCAACGCTACCAACAACAAATCATCGAATTGGATCGTGAATTGCGCAAAAAAAGACCGGAATACGCGGATCGGCATGAGGGTATCATTTTCTAGCATGACAACGCACCATCACACACAGCAAGATTGGTCCGGGATACGTTGGATGGACTTGGCTGGGAGTTGCTACCCCACCCGCTCTACTCTCCAGATCTGACTACCATTTGTTTGAGTCGATGGGACACGCGCTTGCTGAGCAGCACTTCAATTCTTATGAAGATGTTAAAAAATGGCTCGATGGATGGTTCTTATCCAAATGGAGTAAATTCTTTTGAAGTGGAGTCCACAATCTTCCCCAAAGATGGGAAAAATGTATAGCCAACGAGTGCAATTACTTACAAATGAAATATTCTTCACTTTTCTGAGTTAATTATTGTGTTTTGCTAAATAAAAAACAGCTGTTTTAAGGTTGCACACCTGGTATGTATGTTAAGAAAATTCGGATTTCCTCTTACCCCCTTTCCTCTTACCACTGTATCCCGAATGACATGAGGTCTGTAGGGCATATTGATAAGCCAGTTAAGTTCTTTAGAAATCTGGGTTGTTTAGGGGATGTTTAGTAACCTGCGAGGCTCCGAAGGGATCGCTATGGGCTCTTTTTGGAGCCTAGTGTTCGTGGTGGCTCAGTGCGTCGCCCCTTCTTAAAACTAAATAATTCAGTTTCTTGTTCGCAGCATTCCGCCCCAACTCTCCAATTAAATTTAAAGAATGTGCTGCACAGTGTACAAATGCCAAGATTGTTTAGATTTAAGGCGCGCTTGGAGGCCGCTATACTCGTATATAGAAGCATTATCATAAGACAGTCCTCTACAATGTTCCAAATTAATATCTAAATCAGAAAATAGCTTAAAATACAATATTCCACTTCTGCGTTTTTGTGGCCAGTATTTTCTAAAAATGTTAAAACATAACATCAATAAAAATTTGCCGCCCCCAAAAGGCTTGCGCCCTAGGGGCCATTTTAGGATAAGGTGACCCTGGGTGAGACTTATCGCTTTAAAGTCTTTCGCAGTAGTGTGACTAGGTTTACCCACCTTAGGTTGTTATTAACACAGCTCTAGAGCAAAAAAAATTACAGGATAGAACCACATTATCATTGTCTCTCTTTCGTACACGATGTTTGGTCCTTCTCTTAACGAATTTCATACAGGAACTTTACACACTACGGTCGATCCAGTTATAGTTATATCCATGATGTAGACTCAAACTACGAGTAGAGTAGACTAGCTAGAGTAGAAGCATAGACGAGATGGATAAAAAACCCAATAAGTTCTGATAGGGACAGGCTTCTGGTATTTACCTATATTGGTTAATAACATGGTGAGTCTTCTCAAACTTATATTTGGTAAGATGATCTGAGTTATTGGTAATATATATTGAATGTCTTACATGTGATTCATGTGAAGCAAGAAAAATAAAAAAACACGTCTTTTAAAATAGTTTTTATACTTTTTGGTTCGTTAAAAAAAGTGGTGTTTAAATAATTATTTTCTCCTGTTCAGTCTTGATTGGGTAAAATTTTTTTTTTTTAAAGTGTGCATTATAATATAATAGTTCTTATACATAAACTCCAAATTTCAACCTCCTAGCGTAAGCGGTTCCTGAGATATAGGAACTATAATTTTTCGTATATGATGCTAACCCAACTTCCCCTTCACACACCCTCGTCCCAAAAGTCGAGTTAATACAAAAACCTGCCATGCTGATAGATTCAACAGCAAAGATATTTGACGACCAATTTTGTTAAAAGTCAGTGCAAGCAGTCAGTGGTATCTGTGTATTACATGTTCGATGAAAATTACAACCTCAGACTATCTCAATAATCTCCTCTTCCTGCCTCCAATAGACCTGGTCTCAAGGAACCAAGAACGTGGCGTCCAAGATATGCGATCAATATATTTGAGGTAAAACAACTGCTGACCAAACCAATAACGTTTAAATCAGATATGAAAGAATACTGCAATATGGCAAATCAAACCAATATACTATCTGTTCCGCTTGTCGTTAATATTTCTTTATCTGATATCGTTTGACAGAACCGATATTTTCACAATAGTACCTACGTTAATCATTTTAAAATTCATAATAAAGATTTTTTTCATCATTAATGGGTTTCCCCTTTAAATCTTCGTGCGGCATCAATGAGAGGGAAGGAGACGTAACAATTAATTATTGAATTAATGAATTTAGTCGATAGTTCTGTTTCGGGTAAGTCATAAATGGCGCTTGGTGGGTGAGTCGACGAATCCGAATATATGGCCATTCAAACCAAATCTGTTTTAATAACTTCAACTTTATAAACATATGTATCTCAATCTCACCATCTAATTATGACAAAAAATATAATTTTAAGGTGAATGTTAATAATAAAGTATTTTATGTTGAGGTTGATAGGACAAAGTTTGAAGTTCGGTAGGTATATTTGAATTTAGGCGGATAATGTAGAGCGATGTGAACTTTTCTATTAATGAATAGAGCTAGACTATTTATACTCTAGATGAACATATAGAGTATTATAAGTTTAATCCAGCCCGAAAAGTTTGTAACGCATAGAACCGAGCCTCGGACGAAAAAGAATTATATAATTTTGTGTTTATTTTTGGCCAAATCCCCCAAATCCGTTTGCTGTCCGTCCGTCCGTCCGTTAGCACGATAGCTCAAGAACGCGTTGACCTAGGAAGTTGAAATTTTGTCATAACATGTAAGATGGAAAAAGTAAGGCTAAGTTCATTAATGGGCGATATCCTTCCACTCCTTCGGGTACCTCCCATACAAGAATCCTTAAAACACGTTTTCACAATTATTGCTCGAATATTCAAGTTAGGAACTTGAAATTTTGCATACTTAAGGTTTACAATGTTTGAATCGAAAGTTCTGAATATGATGCAAATCGAATGAGTCCTTCGTGTAGCAGTCTAGAAAAGTCCTTCAAAAATGTATGCATGTTACTGAATCCACTATAACTCCAGAACGAATTAAAGCAGGAATTTAAAATTTTACACGAATTAGTTTTATACCAAAACCAAGACGGAGTTCATTAATTAGCGCCATCCGTTGACTCCTTCGGGTAGCTGTCATACAAAAGTCCTTAATAAACATGTTCACCAATATTGAACGATAGCTTTAGAACGCTTTAAGTTACGACTTTGAAATTTTATTTACATTTATTTTATAATAGTCGCAGCTGAAACTATTAATAAGAAAAATATCCCATAAGTCCCATACAAAAATTCTGTAAAATGTCCTAACTTATTTTATTGAACTTACTATAAATCAAGAAATCGAGTAGCCACTATACACTAGTTTCTACCTGTAAGTAAAAGGTCATGTAATAAATGCTTGTGCACTCCTCATTCTTTTGATATATTTCCAACTAAAATATAAATCGGAGTTCAGTATTTCATCTAGAGTATCATACGATTGGATTGCAGACGATCGTGACTGCGTTATGTTTTTAACAAAGTTCTCCTGGTTTTACCCAGGCGGATGTAATACTGTATAAGTAGGGTAGAATGGGTAGCCCTGCACCATAGGTAGAAATGCACCACTCGCCATTGGCGCTCGCCCGTAAGTAAAATCTACAAAGCAGAAGTAGTATTCTCTTTCTCTTTCCTATCCATACGATTGTGTTCAGGAATCGTTAAAATACCGAGTAATACCGAACAGTTATTCGGAGTAAAAGAAAAACGCTAAGGAAAGTAACTTTTCGTATATATGCAACATTTTTGTTCAAAGACAAATTATTGATCGTGAACCTTTCTAGGTAGGCATAAATATAGCTTGTAGTCTAAGGTGTGTTTTAGTAAAGTGCTAGTTTTTTATTTGCTAATATTTATTTAAAAAAAATAAAAATGTTCATCTGGTCAGAATCGGTAGAATTGCACCACGAGCTTATAGGGAGAAATGCACCAGATTCTTATACCTAAGTAGCATGAATTTATGGTCACAAATCATAAAGAAACTCAAATTATTTTGCTGGAATCAGAACGAGCTCGTGCTGCAAGCATACAGCAAACATATCAAATTTGAAATCGATTTTTAAAATTTTAATATCCGTTAACTTATAAAAACTTATATAAAACCATTAAATTACTATTATTTGGTATTTTCTATTATTTTTTATTAGTATAAAACTCGAAAAATATTTAATAGATTTACTGTTTAGTTCGTTATTGTTTGTTACTTTTGTAAATATATTTAATTTTTTTGTTTCAACTAATTTGGTTGGAATTTGCTACATATTTAAAATGTGGTGCATTTATACCTTGCAAGTGGTTCATTTCTCCCGTACGATGGGAGAAATGCACCATTTGGACCTGCCTGTGCTCTTCTTCATTATGCTCTCGATCTGATTATATTTTGCTCTTTATTACGAATACAATATTTGCGCAAGGTATTTGATCAAACAGAGAAAAAAAAATTAATCAAGTTCCACAATTTTCTACGGAGATATGGAGTAATTATTGAAAAATGGTGCATTTCTACCCAGTCTACCCTACACATAAAATTTATGAAGTTACACCTATTCCACACAGAAGAAACCAAATTTCTCGAGAGAGCAGAACCTGTCTAACCGGTTTCCCCTGTATTCTGAGCTCCCGTTTTGACGTAGCAACTACCGAAAAACACGCACACATTGAAATTTTTCGTTATTTATCCCACTATAATATGTTAATAGAGTAAAATTCGTGTCGAGCGAAATAATTTGTGAAAAAGTCAATGAAAAAGTGCTTAAAAAGTTTCGGAAAGTTACGTGTGAGTGCAAAAGCGCATATATTTTAGAAAAACAGCAAGTTTCTGTTGGTGTTATTAAGAAATACGGACAAAAACAATTAAAATGAAGTGCATTGTGTGCGGCCCAAAAAGCCAAGGAAAACAGAAATCTGCGGGAGTTTCTTTTTTCCGGTAAGTGTAATAAAAAACATTTTAAAAAATGTAAAAAGAGGTGTCGGGTCCAACAAAAAGTGATGATATTCACAGAGTCGGCTTTCTTTCTATTAAATATATCCACTTACGTTTGTATACAAATTTGTGATATTCATTTTCCCTAGAAACGCGACAATCGCTCGTCGTAAAGCAAAATGATGATGTGCAAAGTTTACTTTTTGGTTGCTTTTAATCTGGAAAATTTGGAGGGTGATATTTCTTCGAGCGATTGTCGGGTTTCTTGAGAAAATGAATATCACAAATTTGTATACAAACGTAAGTGAAAATATTTAATAGAAAGAAAGCCGACTCTGTGAATATCATCACTTTTTGTTGGACCCGACACCTCTTTTTACATTTTTTAATATGTTTTTTTTTTGGTATCATTTCTTTTTGTTGCCCTCTTAACTACTGCAATTAAAAAGTTTAAGGGCCGTATTATTCACCTTGGATTATTTTCGCCTTATCTAGCTGATAACTTATCTGGGGTATTAAATTTAATCACTGATTAATTTCTCTGGTTGAAAAATTGTATTATTCACCTCTAGTTAGCAATTTAGTAGGCCGGTTAATTTTATCGGCTGGTTTTCCATTTTTCCATTATTTTTCCAATCAAACGTCAAAAATTGTATTAATTATTTACAGAATGTGACAAATTTCTTTTTTTTAATATAAAAATTTGTGTATTTCAGGAAAAATATCAATTATTGCCTGCAATTTTTTCGTGGTTGCGGACCTGGGAGCAGTACAAACGTTCTGTGTGGTGCACGATTTACACGTTCAACGAGAACCATCCCATTTGATCCTGATAGTTTTCTGATTGTGTGCTACCGAGTGATTGGATTTCGGCAGTGCGAGCAGTCGATTGAAGGCTTGCATCTCCCAAATCCTTAGAGCTATTGCATTTAAGTTTATTGGTATGGTAGATTAAGTGGATCCCTTCAACTGATAAGTTTCTAATGAAGGGGTGAAGGGGGTGGGTGGAATGTTAGAAAAAAGACTTTGGTTTTAATATTTCAGGAACCACTTATGCTGGGTACCTGAAATTCGGAACTTACATAGATCTATGATAATGTATCCACTTGCTCGCTTAAATTTTATACAAGTGAAATGATTTGGAAGTTCTGAGAAAAACAATGTGTTCGAAACGCTTGAAAGCTTAGGTCGAAAAATTCTAAAATCCATATCTCCTGAACGGGTAATATCACAAAGTCGAAACTTGAAACATGCTAGACTAGGAACTAGGCTAAAAGATTGAAAATAATTTTGTTATAACGGTCAGTGGCGTGGGCGGTAGAAAACTTTGCATTGCAATGTCTCACAAACCAATTGAACCAGAAACGGGAAATGTGTCTTATGTTTAAAGATGGACAATAGGACTTGACTGAAAGTATTTTTCAGCAAGACGATGGATAACTATTTTTCTCCTAAAAATCATATCTCATATCTCAAGAACTGTATAACATAGGATCTTACAATTAATACATGAGTTTGACCTAGCTGAAAATTGTAGGGAGTGTGTGTAAGGGGTGAGGGTGTAAAACGGTGTAAAGGAAACAATTCAATTGGCTTTTTAAGTTGGAAACAGCAGCAACTGTATTTGTCGTCTCATATGTCGCTGTCGATTCGTTGTTCCATTTTCTATTTTGTCGTCATCTTCCTCAGAATCACTCCAATTTTCCCACAAATGAGTTTTTGTCATAACTTCAATCGTGAATAATACAAAATTTGTCAAATCGTCGTTTAAATCCCTGGATATTGTAGAAAACTGGAAGTTGTTGACAAGTTAAATTTTTCACTGGGTAACTCTGATCACTTGATTATAAACTCAGCGAAAAACTATAACCCGACGTGAATAATACCAAATCTCGGGGAAAACTGGAATTAACCAGACTTCAAAAATAACCCGACGTGAATAATACGGCCCTAAATGTGTATACATATTAACTTGACAGAAGCACATCCTACGAATTACACAGTGGGATATTTTAATACAGTCATATTTGCCTGTCTAAATATACAAATTTTAGTGAAAACTTGCATATATGAAATTTAGAAAATTTCAAAATTATACAAAATTACTTAAATTTTTGGAATTGCCCAAATGTGCTGATTTCGTTAATTTCTAAAAGCCAATCGATATAACAAACCGATTCAATGGATCCTTTGGACTGAAGGAATAAGTCATTGCGACTGTAATTGTTTCATCGTCTGCATCGAAAGGAAACCGCTTTGAAATGAATTAACTAAAACCAAAATTAAAGTAATTTACATATAAAATTACATTTGTCCTTGGCAATCGGACAATGTCTTAGACACCCTCGTGCCATATGCTCCAAATCCCTATCCCAGTGCTGAATTTGAGGAAAAACCAAAAACAGGAATTATTTTCAAAACACTATTCAACAAATACCAAGAGTAACATATATACAGTTTTGTCAAGAACAGCAAACTGGTTACGAATTCCATTGTGACCATTGATCAGCATCGATTATTCATTCCCTGGATTTAGCTATCGAGGAAATAGTTTTTCAAAACCAAATTACATCAAATGCTGCATAGAGAAACAAACATTTCAACTTACATAGTAACAAATCAAATGTAGACCACCATCAAATGTAGACCACCATCCTCGCACGTATTATTTAAGCAAACATTGTTTAATTCTTTCCGAATTAAAACAAATTAATATCCATTCAGATTTCGAATGACACTTAACAATAATATTGTTGCTTTAAAAATTGTGGACATTTTTAAATATTTTGTGAATAGCTTTTGAATTGGCGTTGACATATAAGTCTCGACTACTGTGATTTTGAAAAAAAGCTTAAAAGTCGGAAGAATCGGATGAACTAATTTTCATAAAACTCGTTTAGCTTTTCCAATTTCTTCTTCTTCTTCTTCCAAGTTCTTTCCATGTATTTTAATGAAATGTGTGGCGAGCTTATAGAAAGCTCTCATGTACACAAAAATACAGATAAGGAGCCCGTGTCCGTACGAAATCCTTACAGTAAAGTACGTAGTCGGTGCTGGGGGTTGAACCCGACGCACATTCGACCGAACGTACTGATAATAAGGTTGAGTAATCCTGGCAAATGCAATGCTCGTTTCATTCAGAAAAGGTGAAAAATTACCGAAATTCGAATTCGGTAACAAATAAAACCCAAGTTGACAAACATCGGCCATGATTCCTTGTGCTTTGCAAAAGGCGTACTACTTAGTTTCAAAGATCGGGGGCTTTTAAGATGAGTGAATTATCACGAAAGTTGGCATGTATATCTTTAAACATGATAAAACGCAAACCCATGTCGATTTAGAAACGAAAGTGACTTATTTTTCAAGTGGAATTTCAGTTTGCCTAGTAGTGAACGCTTAAGATTGAAAAAGTCTAAAGCTATGGTTTTAGTGCAAGTCATCCGGGCATGGATGCATCGAAAAAGTGTCTTCTTTTCATTGTAATGATATAAATAATAACAATGATTGTAACTATATAAAAATTAAAATTTTGCTCGACGGTTCACATCACGTTCACTGCTTTTATAGAGAACGGGTTTCGCCAGAAAATTGAAGTTTGGTGGTAACACCTAGGTACGCATATCCGTACTTTAAGTATTGTAAGGTGATGCGCAGATTTCTTAGAAAAACTTTTTCAGGAATTATTCAAGTGAATAAAATGGAAAGAAAATTAAAAAAAAAGTTTTTATTTGAGCAAGTTTTCAAACTCGACTGTGACCTTTATCAATATACCAAGAAAAACCATTATACCTAAAACCAATAGGAGTCTGTGAAATATCGGGATACACAATTTTTGTTTATTTATTTTTAATCAAAAAACCACAAATTTTGTTACTCTATGGCATAGAGATGTATATACTGGAGATGACAAGCAGCGATTGAGTGGAAACCCAGATATTATCTAATTCACTTACACGTTTTTCCTCACTCAAATTTATGTTATGTTCCGCTCTTGAAACACGCTAAGCAACAACAATTTTATATAACCACCCTGTTTTGTCGCACTTCTCTGTCTTCAAAGAGATTTAAACAAAACTGGTGGCTTGTCGTCTCCAGTAGCTCTATGGTTTATGGTAATAAGAAGAACCCTATTTTATATTAATATAATTATAAATTTTAGAGCGAATATTTTTACATTCATCGGATAGCATTTCTTAATTTGAAACGATTCTATTCTTTTGTACCTTTATTTACCCCTTTCCATATGTGCGATACTTAACACGAGACTCCTTACAATTATAATAAGTATGCTGTAATTAAAATTCACACCGTTTTGATTTACATTATAAAATGTTTATATTCTAATAGAACCCCCCCTCCCTTCGTAAAAGAATTTATTGTTGACTACGCAGAATTTATTGTTGACACTACACAATAACCAACACTATTATACGTTACAATAGTGTGCGTACGGTATTTCCATTTCTCTCGAGTATTTTCATTTTCTTATATCATTCTTCGTAGGTTTTACCCAAGTACTTGAAATGTTATTAGTCACGACCGTAGAAATTTCTAAGTGTTTGGCTACTAGTCAAGTTACTTTGTCAGCCACGTTCTCGTAGTAGCTGACTCTCTGTCTTGCTTATAATTTATTGGCCAATCTGTCTCATTCTTCAATAAACAATAAACAATGCTTACACAAAACATAGTGTAGTCAGATCGGGTGTAAGCCAATGGCATGATACTCTGCATGAACTCTAATTTATATTGTACTATACCATATTATAGTTGGGGGAAATTAAAATATGTATTGCGCATGTAGTTTGTCCTATATTAATGAGTCTCTTTGGATTGCTGCTCGAAAGAAAGAGACTTTTAGTGTTCGATTTCATATTTGAAACAAGGTAATGCACCGAAACTAAAATTTTTCTATTTCAAAGACTTTCACATAAAGGTGCAGAACGAACTCACTCGATTTCTACCATATTTATCATTGAAGCGTTCAAAAGCTATCGAAAAAATTTCTTGAAAACGTGTCTTAAGAACTTTTTGTATGGGAGCTACCGGAAGGAGTAGAAGAATTTTGATGTATAGCCAACTCGAACTAAGCTTTCACTAAAAACTAATTTTTATAGAAAGATCCGTAAATTGAGTGGAAATATTTTTACAGGCTATATGTGTATATGTCAGCTACACGAAGTACTAACATCCTTGGTTCCAACATGTGAAAAATCAACATATTCAAAATTTCAATGTCGTAGATTAAACTATTCTGAAGTTATCGTCCAATATTATTGAACATGTGTTTCCAAAACCGATGACCTTATCAAAATTATTGGAAATAATTTTTTTTTGCTGAACACATTCGAACAAATTAAAAACAAAATTAAAAAAATTCTTTCTTCGACGATTTTCATTTATCATAGTTAGTAATAAATTAAGGGTTTTAGGCGCAATTTTTACATCGACTCGAGCGGATATCCTTCAAGGTCGTAGAATCAGTTACTTTTCACGCTTTCCATATTACTTTGCAAAAAATTTCTACGATATCATTTTTTATCAGCTGGCATCGCTGCGTACTGCAAAACTTTACTATCTACTCTACGAATCATATGGTACAATGCTAACTTTCACGACGGTATCGTGACAACTATTATGTACGACTTTCATTATATAAAACAAATTTTCACTGAGTACATTAAATAAGTACATTAACTGTTTCCTAACCATATACCATAGTTCATTTCGCATTAAACTCATCACGTGCAGATTGTTCCATTTGCAAAAATGAGCTAAATAAAAATAAAGCAAATATTTATGTATATTGTCATATGGAAATTCTGCGATAAGATTATTCTTAACATGGGTGATTATATATTTGTAGATCCAAATCGAAGATACAGATATATTGGAAAAAAATGTGCATATAACGATCTAAATAAATTTTATAAAGAACAGAAATGGAGGAATTCCCGCTACTAAAGATAATTTTATTTAATTCTATTGTACGCTATGGCTACTGTAGATTAGATTTTATCAACCAATGTACAATCAACTAAAAAGCGATCGAGTTGACGTATTATCTCTAAGCAACTATGTATCTTGTAAGTCAACGACTGACCACGCTCGCAACAGCTTAGAATTTTAGTCAAAACTTATTACCGTTTTTCAGGTGCACCAGTGCTTAACTATAAGAAGCGCGGCCTATTAATTAACTCAACTTAAAACGTATGAGTAAATAACATTGTAAAAAGTGGAAGTCTGCATAGCATCAATTACGTAATTAAATTTCGTACTTAAGAGAAATGCACTAAATTCGTTATAATGAATATGAATATGAAATAGAAGAAAAAAATCTGCCAACAGTCTGGGCGCAACTTTATTATTTTTCCGGCAGAAGTTCGGAACGTATTTAATTAGGGGATGCGATGTATGCTACTATGTTACTGAAAACCTAACAAAAAGTTCGGGAAACGGTTAGAATAGAGTGTAACATATGAATTATATAATTGGGTCATATTCCGGGATGCGGTCTAGAGGTTGAGGTTGATCAGATCTGAGAGATATGGTGGAATTTATGAAAAAGTATACAACCACTTTACACCCCCTTAGGGCTCGAATTTCAAAAAATCTTGAAAACACTTTCTGGGTATTCATATGAAGAATCCGTAGAATAAAAATGAATTCAATATATCGAAAAACCTAGTAAATATGACGAAAATCGTGTAAATATATGCATTACTGATACTGATAATTTTGTTTGCCCCCCCTTCCGAACGCCAATGAATATTCGAATTTTTTTTTACCATAATTACTTTTCTAGTTGATTTATGCATAAGTACCGAGTTTCAATTTTCTAGCATAAGCCGTTCAAAAGTTAGGAAAAACACCCCCCACCGCCGTACCATACTACCCCTAAAAAAAATTTATTTTTCCACCATGCCACTACTATAGCTCTATCTAATTAACAAGTTTCAGCTTTCTATTATAATAGGTTCTTAAGATATAAACATCGAAACTTTTTCTTTCTCACCCTTCCCCACCCTCACCCACTACACCCCCTTCTCCAATTTTTTTTCCCTACTAGGTTTCTATTGGGCCTACTTCTGGTAAAAATTTCAAGTATCTATCTTACACTGTTATTGAGATTTGAAACGTGTTATTTTTGAAAAATTCTTATCCCCTCCACTTCTATGCTCCCCTAGCCCCTTCAAAAATTTTACTTTGGACAATCTTTTTTTATTAAGTTTTATACTCAAACCGAATTTTGTTTTTCTGGTCCAATTGGTTTGTGAGATATCGTAATCTAAAGTTTTTCACCCGCCATCCCCGTACTCCACTACCCCCACCCAAAAATTTTATTTCAATCTACTCTCCTAGTATAACTACAGATATTTGTTTAGTATTAATTACTTACCATTAACGGCTTAGGAGATATGGGTTTTAGAAAGTGTCGATCTCCACTTTTTTGCGTTTCGGACGCTTTATTTCCCCCTCCACTCCCACATCCCTTCACCCATATCAACAATATTTCTTGCAAATGGGTCCACTATCAAAAAATTCCAAGTTTCAGCCTCCTAAGCGGTTGCTGAGATCTAAAAACCAAAATTTTTCGCCTAAAACGCTCCGCCCCACCTTCCCCCTCACCCTTCAAAAAAATCTGACTTCAAGGGGTCTACCATGTCTATTCATAAAAAAAAATCAATTTAATAGTTCGTAGGGTTTGTTAACTATAATTCCTCAAATGAGTTTGCGGACGGCGGACGGCGCACAGTGGGGCGTTTGCCCGATCTAGCTTTCCAAAATTATTTTCATTGTCGATTCAACTGAAGATAAGGTATTATAATGTTATTATAAAGTAATAACATTATTGAAACCTATTTATTGAAAAAAAATTGTTTTGAATACTAAATAGTTGTAAAATTTATTTTGGTGTATCATTTCAGAGCACATTTATAACGGAAAATACTAGTTTTCCGAGCAAAATACTGTTTATTTTCATAATAAATATAGTTTATTGTACATAATTGATTAATTTTTTTTATATCAAAACAATAAAACCACGCCTCAGCTGCTTCTTCCGACAATTGCCCGATTGGTAACAAAGCATTTTCGATCACTGTCGGCCCATGTACTAAAATCTTATGCATGGTGGGAGTCATGGGATACTATGGGTATAGGTTCACATATAACTTTGCAGTGTCCATAGCATAGGTTGCGAATTTCGAGGTATTCACCTTGTGTCCAGAAGATATGACTTCGAGGATTATTTTAAATCTTTGTATCAAATTAACATCGACTCCAGTTATTTCAGCCGATAGCTCCGGATCCGCAAAAAACCTTCGGCTGGTATTTCCATCATTGGTATTGCCAAACCCTTGCTTGGGAATATCAACAAGGAGGCCTAATCTTTCTCGAAATTTTTTTTGTATGCTGTGTTTTCGCATATGCACAGCAGTTTTGTCATCTTCAGACTTTATTATCCACTTCTTTATATCTAATTTATATGACAAGTGCAAAAAGGTTTCGAATAAGCGTATTCTGGCATGTAATATCGAAAAACCAAATTTCAGTGCTGATGGAGTAACTTCTTTTTGTAGAGACAGGTGATTAAAATCTTTCGAAGTCGCACCGCAAATGTAACATCTCATCGAAGATGTTGTATTGGTAGCAGCATTACATACTTTACCGTCTACCATAGTGAATGTTAGTACGTGCTTTACTGTGAGCATTCTGTTTCCTTCAATTATCGACTTTTCCAAATTGTCAATTTGATCTTGTATGTATTTAATTTCCTTATTAATAATTTCCGTAGATTCTTTTGTAAAAACTATTCTAATCGGACGACAGTATCGAGGAGAAGACGGTGTAGGATTTTGCCAAAGAATTTTAATCCCGTTACTTATTTTTCAGTTCAATTGTAGCGGCACAATGGAACTTTGGAAAACGTTACTATCAATGTCCGAATTATTTTCGAATCTTTGTTTATATACTGTCTGTTGTGATCCATCGTATCCCCACTTTGGTATCAGCTGCATTGATTGAGCTTCTTCTTCGTTTAAGGAACTTACTACTTCACTGCGGTATTCAATTAATCTTGCACTTGTATGATCCAATAGATCTTGCAGATTAATTTCTGCAGAAGTAGCTGATGATTCTGGCCTAGGGTAACAATCTTTCTTGAGCTTTTGTAAAATTTTGTAGCAGGGGTAAGCCTTTGGAGCAGCACTTCTAATTATTTCATACTGGTTTCTGCTCAAATCTGCTTCAACGAATATTGCAAGGCCATGTACCGGGTGCAGTGGTTTGTCCTTTTTTTCCATGCTGGTGCGGTAGGCTTTCTTGTACTTAGTTGCTCGAGTTGGACTCGACGTAATATCCTGTAAGACTTTTGACGCATCCCTCTTTGCGGAAGATAGTAGTTTCATCCGGGCAGCAAACGTCAATTCATCCGTGCTCATCTTTTCAGGCACTTTTTTTGTTTTCCTTCGTTTTATTCGATCGCTTGATTCCTTGAAGATTTTAGCCAGTCGTCCTGCATGAAAAGTGCTCTTGGGTATTTCGAAGGTTCCTTTCAGCCAATCTTGTTGTTGTTGTTGTTGTTTTTCCTGAACGTACTATCCGTCCTGTTTGCAGCTACCCATTTACTCTTGAACTTCGTCTTTAAGTTGTGCACTTTTTTTTTAAATGCATCCAGAAAATTCTCCGCTAAGCTCGCATGTTCAAATAGGTAGTTTTCCAAAAATTCCAACTTTTTGTTAAAATCGCGGTATCCGCTTCCTTCCATCACATCGTATAAATAATTCATTGTCAGTAGTGTAACTCCAGATGATCCTACAAGAAACGAAAAAAAAATGTATCAGGACTAAAATTTAAAGTACGAATATTTCGAATTTCCGCTATCAACATAAACTGTTATAAAATCTCGCTGGGCAGATAAAGGCAAAAAAAAATTTTTACTACTTAAAAATGAATATTTGACCTTCATATTTCCACATAAATTTTGACGAAGTTGTGCGAAGTTATATAACTTTTTCAATTTTGACAATGTTACTTTTCCAAGAAATAGATCTCAAATTATACTAAAATTTAAAACTATCTATTTCAAAAACTATATATCCTTGAAAAACCATAAATGGTAAAAATGAAATACATACCTGCTATTTCAATATCCATTTTTCAAAATTTCTTAATTTTACTTTAAACTCACGAAAAAGTTATGTGATCACAGTTAGTTTTTAACATAGGTTTTTCCATTAGAAATTATCTTTTACAAATGGCAACTTTGAGCTAAGCCCACGTCTTTTATAGTAAATACAGGTAAAAAAAAAACCCTTCTTGAAAGTCCCTAATTGGTTAAGACAATAAGGATCTAAAATACTGGTTAACATTTGCATGTTTAAAAAACCGAATTTTGGCCAGCTAGATCGGGCAAACGCCCCACTGTGCGGCGTACGGCGGACGGCGTACGACGCACAGATGGACTGAAATTTTTTTTTGCTTTTTTGGTGTTTATTAGTAATAAAACGTATAAAAAAAAATTTCAGGGTGGCAAATTTTTTTTTTTTTTAAAATCGAAAACAATACTCTATTATTAAAATAATAAAGTAAAAACGAAAGCTTATATAGAAATTATAATACGAAAATTAAAATGAATTATACAATATAGAATTATATAGAATCCTATTCCCTATGGTTTTTGACTATATGGTAGTATTATTCTTTAGACTTATGCTTTCAACGACGTGTTATGAAGCGTTTTGTTTATTAAATTTTTTAATAAAAACAAGCGTTGTTGAAGATTTCTTTTAAAAATGTTGACTCTCTCCGTGAAAGGATTCTCAACTACTTCGCTATATCTAAGCCTCTTTCAATACCTTTTAGTGTAAAATGTTTGTTGTGCCAAATAACCCTTCATGGATTATTTTCGCAAGCTTTGATGGATATTCATTTGCTGCTGCAGCATCCTTGTAACAACCATTGCTGGTTTCATCAGTTGAACACTGACCCATTTAAATATTTTAAGTGCCTAAAGGTAACCGTTTTGTGGTCATATCCCACACTGCAACTGCAAGCGCTTCTTCCATTTTTACTTTATTAGTAATAATACAGTATTGTTATTGATTTTAAAAAAAAAAAAATTGCTGCCCTCAAAATTTTTTTGTATACATTTCATGACTAGTAGACACGAAAAAAGCAATAAAAATTTTCATTCCGTCTGTCCGCCGTACGCCGTACGCCGTAAGTCGACCGCCAAAATCCTTTGAAGGCTCGTAGCTCTCAAGCCAGTGGAGCTATTAAATTTAAATTTTTTCTAGGAATAGACTCAGTAGACCCCTTGAATTGACATTATTTTCAGGGGTGGAGGAAGGTGGGGGAAGCGTTTTAAACGAAAAATTTTGGTTTCTAGATCTCAGCAACCGCTTATGTTAGGAGACTGAAACTTGGAATTTCTATAAAGCTTTGATAGTGGACCCATTTGCAAGAAAATTGATGATATTGGTGAAGAGTGGGAGTGGAGGGGGAAGTAATGCGTTCGAAACGCAAAAAAGTGGAGATCTACACATTCAAAAATCTATATCTCCTAAACGGTTAATATCAAGCAATTAAAACTTTACAAATATCTGTAGTTATACAAGGAGAGTAGATTGAAACAAATTTTTGGGTGGGGGTGGAGGCGTACGGGGGTGGGAGGTGAAATACTTAACATTACGATATCTCCCAAACCAGAGGCACCAGAAAAACAAAATTCGGGTTGGATATATAGCTTGATAAATAAAGATTGCTCAAAGTAAAATCTTTGAAAGGGGCGGGGGAGTACGTAAGTGGAGGGGATAAGAATTTTTCAAAAATAACACGTTTCATATCTCAATAACAGTGTAAGATGGATGCTTCAAATTTTTACCAGAAGTAGGCCTAATAGAACCCTAGTAGGGAAAAAAAGTTTGGGGGTGTGGGTGTAGAGGGTGAGGGTGGGGAAGGGTGAGAAAGAAAAAGTTCCGATGCTTATATCTTATGAATCTATAATGATAGGAAGCTGAAACTTGGTATTTAGATAGAGCTATAGTAGTGACATCGTGGAAAAATAAATTTTTTTTTAGGTGTAGTATGGTACGGTGGTGGGGGTGTTTTTCCTAACTTTAGAACGGCTTATGCTAGGAAGTTGAAACTCGGTACGTATATGTAAATTAACCAGAAAAGTAATTCTGATAAAAAAAAATTCGAATATTCATTGGCGCTCAGAAAGGGGGGCAAAAAAAATTTTCAGTATATATAAAATGCATATATTTTCACGATTTTCGTCATATCTACTAGGTCTTTCCAAATATTGAGTTAATTTTTATTCTACGGATTCTTCATATGAATACCTAGAATGCGTTTTCAAGATTTTTTGAAATTCGACTCCTAACAGGGTGTAAACTGGTTGTATACTTTTTCATGAATTCCACCATGTTTCTCAGGTCTGATCAGATATCGAATATCTTTTCACTTCCCCAGGCTTGTTTAATAATCACCTATTTTTAAGTTTTTTATTTTTCAACCTCTAGACCGCATTCCGGAATATGACCCAATAATTTAATTCATATGTTACACCCTTTTCTAACCGATTTTTGTTAGGTTTTCAGTCACATAGTAACATATGCCGCATCCCCGAATAAACCACGTTCCGAACTTCTGCCGGAAAAATAATAAAGTTGCGCCCAGACTGTTGGCAGATTTTTTCCATTGTGTTAGCTCTTGGACGAACAGTAATTTTGGCAAGTACAGACGCTGCGGATACAACGAAACGTGTAATGTAGTCTTTATCTAGCTTAATAGTTTGTATTGACGATACTTTACCTTTTTGTTGAACCCGACACCTTTTTTTTACATTTTTTAAAATGTTTTTTTTTTATTATTTCATTACTGTGTTGAGTGTCGCTAAAAGCCGCAGCACCATTCCTGCTGGGCGATTGCAGCTGCGATCAGAACTCAATTTCTCCATGAATTGTGATCGCAGCTGTAATTGCACTGTTGAATTGCCGCAGGCTGGTAACACCCATTTCATTGAAATTTTTGTGGATCCGCTCGATTTTCGAAATGTCATTTCGAGGATCGGGTGGATCCACAGAAAGTGCTGCCTACACCAACACCAACTCGCGCACACAAAAAAACTTAACGAGGGGTACGGTTATTCGGTGAAGGCCGGAAGAAAAGAGAAGAGGAACGGAGTCGACGGTCGGTTGAAGTCCAACGTGAACTCCGTCAGCAGGGCTGAAAAAAATTCTACCCAAAACCGAAAAACGATTTGGTCGGAAAAAGTGCAGATCACTATCGAGCGAAAAGGGCAATTTCATAAACTAAAAGTAACGAGTTCATTAAATCGTGTACCGTGTGATAGAAATTCGTCATTTCGAGACATTAAAGTCGTGTAATGCGCGAGTGAGAGTGCAAACAAATTAAAAAGCAACGAACGAGAAAAGAAAAGGTGACGTGAGTTACGTTCTGAATGGAATTTTAACGCGCCACATCTGCCTTCGCATAAATTTTTTTCATTTCGACGCTTTTGTCTGTCCGCCATTACTGCCGCACGGACCATAAGCATAACATAACGCCATAAGCATAACAGCCTCCACGGCCATAAAAAAACGTCGTCAATTGAAGCGCGGATTAACGAGTAATCCACCCGGACCAGCAGTACCGGAGGAGCTTCCCAAATTGCAAATGAAGGCTCGAGTGACCTAAAAATTCTTGCGAATTTTTTTTGTGGTAACCTGAAAACGTCCTCCAGACAGAACTGTCACTACAATTACGCATCGCATTTTTTTTTGGTATGGCCAGTCATCGACGATAGACTTGCATCTTATCCTTCAACTTCAACTATTCGGATTTGATTAGCCGCAATTTAACACCGTTCAGTTTTTTTTACTCTGTTGCTGTGAGCGCGCGTCATGGCTTACTCAAAATTTTAGTCGCCCCGCAATTCATGCTGTTGATCAGTCGGTAGCTGAAACAGCTTAAGGCGCATGTAACCTTGAAATGACTAATGATTTCGTGACAATTTAATTACGTTCCGAATTTCTAAGAAGTGTCAAATCGACACCTGAAGATTTAAAACGACAATGAGTAGTTAGAAGGAATTTTTGTTATTTTTGCGCACGATGGCATACCAAACCCTTTAGAATCGAATGGCTTCTTTGCATTCTAATTACCGTCTTGATTAAAAAAATAAAATATATAAATGAAATAAATAAAGTAGCATAAAGCTAATCAAGTACAAACATTGAACGATCAAACGACCAAAGATGATTAAATAAATAACTTAATACAATAAAAATATACACTACGAAAATTAAAATGAATTATACAAACTTAATACAATAAAAATATACACTACGAAAATTAAAATGAATTATTCAAACTTAATAAAATAAAATATACACTACGAAAAATTAAAATGAATTATACAAACTTAATACAATAAAAATATACACTACGAAAAATTAAAATGAATTATACAAACTTAGTAAAATAAAAATATACACTACGAAAATTAAAATGAATTATACAAACTTAATACAATAAAAAAATACACAACGAAAAATTAAAATGAATTATACAAACCCAAAATAAATAAAAATAAATAAAACTAAATTCAAATTAAAAAGGGAATAAAATCAACAACAGTAAAATTATAAAATTAATATTAAATGACAAGACGATGACTAGGACGGGACGAATTAAATATAAATAAATAAATTAAACAAAGAAAACATCAATTTAAAAAAAAAAAAACAAAAAAAAAAAAAAGGGAATAATGAATAAGAAAGAAATAATAAATCAAAGAAAAGCCAGCGGCAGAAAACAAATGGGGTGAGTCCTTTCTTTTTTTATTTTTTTATTGAATTTGGTTTTGTGGCACTATATTTCTTTTTGTGGTTCTTTTTTTTGTATTTGCTTTTCAGATTATGTAATTTTTTTTTTGCCTTAAGTTGAATTTTGTTTTTGTTGCAAAGAGGATGCAAGGCTAAAGGCCATATAAAATGAACCCGAGCGGCTAGGCTCGTTTCCCTGAACCTCAATAAGGGGCCACGACGCGAAATATTTAAAGGACAGTCGTGGCTGAGGTAGGGTGGGCAGAGCAGGGCGCTATTAACACCAGAGCGCCCTGACAAATCGCGGAGCCGCGCCATCCAACCGCTTCTTGGTCTTTCACGACCTCTTGGGAAAATTATCCCAATTTTGTGACAATTCCCTTGGATAAGTCGCGCTGACAATTTTTGTTGTACAGGCCAAGGGTTTATGGTCTGAGTTAAAGCAAGTACCCCCCCCCCCCCACACTGCCGCAGCTAGTCCCGGCCGCCAGCAAGAGCGTCGCACCAGCTGAACTCAGCCACCAATTCGGACTTAGGTGGAATTGGCCCTTCTGTCCCGAACCTTCTTTCTCTCTTCAATTATTTTGACTTTCTCAAGTCAAAATAATTTCTTCCAAGGCCTAAAACACAACAACTGTAGACTACAAAAATGCGATAAAAAAAAGAATTACACTCCGACAGTGCGCTATCCGCTGTGTGCAAAAAAGTTCAGTTCATCTGGGTACCGTCCGTTTTACGTAAAATCGTTTGAAAGTAGCCATCTTTGCGGTAAAAGTATGAGGGAGAAGGTTTTAGACGAAAATTTTTGGATTTTAGATGCCAGAAAACGCTTAGGCTACGAGGCTAAAACTTGGAATTTATAAAGAACTTGGATAATGAAGCCATTGGCGAAAAAAAATCAAAATTGATGGAGCGTTGGGGGATTAGGGGGAAACAATGCGTCCGAAACACTCGAATCCTGACATCGAGCTGTACTAAAATCCATACCTCCTAACTTGTTCATATCTCAAAGTTGGAACATAGTCATTGTTTGTAGATAAACTAATAAAAACGATTGTAAAATCTTGTAGGGGTGGTCAGTGCCGGCGTAATTGGTGGTAAAAAAAGCTTTAAATTATAAAATAGCATGAACCAATATAGAGTGCATACAGTACAATCTCTATAATTCGTATCCCGTTAATTCAAAAATCCAATTAATTTGGAAAAATATCGATTGTTCGAAAAACAATGCAGTTTGATACCCTCAGTAAATCGTAATTATTTTTCTACTCGAGACCCAATTAAACGTCTTATAATTCGTAATTCGCCTGAATAATACCGTTCATTCGCAAAAAAATTTCCTCTTCACACTCTTCAATTCTCTAAATCGTGTTTGTTTGCGTCATTTTATGATGACAAATGGTATAAGTGACGATGTTTTCTTTATTTTTTGACACTGGACAATGCAATTAATCGAGCGTGTCAACATTCCCTCCATCAGAAAAAATAACCGATTTCTCTTCCATGCAATGGTTTTTTTTTGCAAAGATAACAAAGTACATTTATATGTACATATTTTACTTTATGTTTTTTAAAACATATGTACATATTTTACTTGATGTTTTTTTATTAAACGTGTGTATTTTGAATTTAAATGAAAACTGATAACTTCCGTTAATCTGAATTTTTTTCTTCTTTAATAATCAATAATTCGCAATTCCGCTATTAGGCCCCTTGACATTACGAATTATTGGGATTGTACTGTAAGTATTTTCATGATTTTCATCATATTCACGTAAAAACGGCTTGAATAGCTCAGGAGGCGTAGCCTAGCCATTTTCACGTGGATTTCATATTTTCAGAACTTTCATGACTTTTTTAAATTCGCCATCAGTGATTTAGGTCGTCTATGTTGACGTCACAGCAAAGCATTGCTGTAATAACAGTTTTGAAAAACTTAGCCAAATTTTGCGCAGCTGCTTATTTGACACTTCACAAATCAAAAATTCAATTCAATTCAATTCAATAGAAAAATTTGAATTTGTTTATGTTTGCTAATGCTGGTTTCCCACCAAACGGACAAAACAGAAACGTGTCAAAAAAAATATCTCTTTAATAAAAACGCAAAGAATTGTTTTTCTCGTCACGAGTTTTTGTTTTGTCCGTTTGGTGGAAAACCGGAATAAGATTGACGTGATAATTGATGTAATAGACGTCAACGAACGGAACGAAGTAAAACAACGGATCATACTAGCAAAAAAGGCGTATTTCACGGCTCTCCCGGCCGCATCCTAGAATATGTCCGAATTATGGAATTCATGGGTTATTTGTGGCAGTGGCGTAAGTGTTTTTGCGCGACTCTATTCTAACCGCTTCCTGAACGTTTTGTTAGGTTTTCAGTCACATAGTAACCTATACTTAATGCTCATATGGGTTCCGGGTCACCAAGGTATAAATGGCAATGAAATAGTGGATGCATTAGCAAAAGCTGAATGGGAGTCAGCCTTGGTTGGACCAGAGCCAGTTTTCGGTGTGCCTGTTGCCTCCGTTAGGGCTGCCGTTGATGAGTGGGTGAGTAAATCACACATTGAGAGATGGCGGCTTTTTCCGGGAATGCGGCAGACCAGAAACCTTGTTGAGGGACCAAGTGGACGAACCTCTGCTTTTCTTCTCAAATTGAGCAGAAAGGAATGTAGTAGTATGGTTGGTGTTCTCACAGGGCATAACTCGTGTAGCCTACACATGGTCAGATTGAGAATCATTGACGACCCCATGTGCACTGCTTGTGATGAGAGCGGCGACACGACGGAACATTTTCTTCTCGAGTGTCCAGCTTACTCTTTTGCAAGAATGCATGTATACGGCGTCGATGTTATGAGGATGGAGGAACTCCGTTCTCGCTCGCTACCTGAGCTTTTGAAATTCGTGAGGAGGACGAAAAAGTTCGAGTAGAGAGTGGGGATTCGAGTATAATAGGCCAGGTGGCCTGAATGCTCAAGACTCGCCTTTTAGTGTGTCTTCCCCACACCAAACAACAACAACAACAACCTATACCACATCTCAGAATTGAGCGCGTTCCGAACTTCTGCCGGAAAAATAATAAAGTTGCGCTCAGACTGTTGGCAGATTTTTTACAATTAAAATAAGCATATCATCTTTCTATTCCTGAAGAGAAAACTCTGGATTTTAAATAAAACATTATGTTTTTTTTAACAAAAATATATGTACATAAATTCTCTCTTTATTCTTTCGTATAATAATTGTGCTGTAAATAATAAATTTTTCTTAAAATTTAAGTACATAATGAAAAATATAATAAGTCGATAATAAATAATTAATAAACTTGGGTAGTATTCAAGTTTTAACCCGAAAAAAAGTACATTCTTCATTATCTTATGTATTAGATATAAATACCTCATTATAATACTGCAAAAATAAAAAAAAAAATATTTTATAAATTGATGACAAAATAAATGTAAAGTCATGCATATCAAACAATATTCGAGTTTTTCCCAACCTCATAACTTCGATAATGTTCACTAAACTTAATCAAATTAATTTCATTGCGTACGACCTAAGACTCATTTTTTTCACTCAACTATTTTGAATAAACACAATTTTCCATGTCAGTCCATATCAGTTGTCAGATACAAATTTTTATAGTATTCTAACCCTTTGTACAACACGTTTTCTGATATATTTATAAACAAAGGAATAATTTAAACCTTCTGTTAGAGGTTAGAGATACATGCAGCATATTGTAAATGTCCTTTTTTCGACCTTCTTCACTTCACTTACACTGATCAAATGACTTGAACACATTTTTTGTGAATCAATTATAATTGTTTATTTGTTCATTTCACTGTATTTTTGGTTGAATCAAATATTTATGGGTTTGATAAATAGCATCGAAGTTCTTAGGTGTCGCAATTGCTGTCATCTTAAATAATGCGATCGATAAAATGAACGAAAATGCTTAACTTCTTAGCCGCTATTTCATATTTCATATCAACTACATTTTAAAAGTCTAATTGACCTAACCATTCTTACATTCGAGTGAACAACTATTTGTTGGTTAGACAATAATGTTTCATATTTTCCAAAAATCACTTTTTTCCTGTGTTCGTGCAACCGCTGCATTAGATGCACAACTTGGAGGACGCGAGCGCGGAACCGAGATGACTTCAGACAATGTATCCTGCAGGCCATTGATAATGATGAAGATTGACTGATAGCTCAGCTATCGTAAATGTAGTCAAGATATGAACCAAAAAGGAATTGAGACACAGCTTTGCTATGTCTAAAGGCGTAAACTGTTGTAACTAGAAGTAGATGTACATAGACGAAGCAAAGTATTCGAATACGACCTAAATATGAGTTTTGATTAGATATTAGCTTTTATCGTCTAAGGGTTTTTTATATATCGTCCAAGAGTCGTTATAAGAATTATTCTTTTTTTCAACTCTTTGAAATATAAAAGGGTTCTAGGGTCTATATTCACGAATTCCGTCATATCTCTTAGAAGTTGTTTTTACTTTTTTAGACTTTCTTAATAATCATAATCGACCCCATGAGGCAGTAATGAAGTTGTTCACAGTTCTTAACATATTCACATGAAATTAGTTATAGCTTCTACGAGCATTTGATTTTCATGACTATAATTGTAATTGTGTAATTCAACCCTAGAGGTGATGTAGTGGGTATAATACGTTTTCACAAATTTTGTTACAACTTTATTTTTTTTATAGATACTTGTAATTTCAGAATTTTTTGATTTTCAACCCCGAATGAAGTGTAAAGTGTATTTCATACATATGGCGTAGCTAGACATGGTTTTCGGGGTGCAGCCAAATTTCAATATTGACCAATTTAAGCTAAAAATTGACCAGTTAAATGATATGGCAGCACTGGTGCCGTGAAATGTCATAAGTGAAGTCCAGGTGATACAAAAATAGCACGAAAAGGTACGTAAATTTGAACTTTTCAAATGGCCATAAGTTTTGATTAATGGTAGATCGCGGATTGAAACCTTCTGCGATCGCCTTTAAATAACAACAACAAAAATAGAAAAATATTTTTTTTTCATTTCTAGCTATCGTGCATGGTCCGTAAACGTTCCATAACTGTCACGTCAACGTCAAATGCCGCAGTTGTGTGGATGCAAATGTAAGGGAAACTGTTATTCACCTTCTTTGCGAGCTAGCTAGAGCCTGACTTCGCGCACTATGCAAACCTTTCTTTAATAGCCTTGATGAGATCTCGTAAAACGAGATTGGAGAACTTTTGTACACTTTTTCACTCTTTTTTTCGGCTTAAAAACTCAAATAAAAAAAAGTTGAATAAAAAAAAAAGTCGACGTTCGGACACCAAATTTAGTTTACTTTTTTTCAGCATTTATTCATTAATTGTTTTGAGAAAACGGGTTTAAAGTTTGAAGTTATAAAAATATCCTTTTGTCCACGAATTATCAATATATTAGGAATGAAGATTTAAAAAAAAAATCTATTTTTTTCGCCGCTTTAAGGGGGGATTCCTATTTAGAAGGGTCAAAAAATCAATTTTTTTTTTTTTGCTTAAATTGATTCCTAATGTATCTAAGAATATGTGTTCAAAGTTATATAGGCTGATTCGCAATATTTTCAAAGATACAGCACTAAACGCAGTGGGATGTAGAGCAAGTATACGAGCGCTCGGGCAGCTGCCGTTTACTTTAAAGCGAGTTTTCTCGAGTTTTCGTTTTTCGATTTTTCCAAATCGGTGGGCAGGATTGCAAGAAAACGAGACGACCAATCAACACGATTCAAAGCTTGTTAGCTTCAGTCTTGTATCCTCTATTAGATAAACTTAAAAAATTAATGAAAAAACTTGTAAACAATTTTTTTTGTAATCAATTTTTTTAGCGAGTTACAGTGATTATTGTGGGAAAACCTGCGATAAATTTACAATTTCACAATTTTTTGGGTTTTTCTTGGTTCATCTAATAGAAAAATATATACTAATTGAAATGCTGTTTGGTTTTTGGGTTTCAGAGGAAAATTACGAGCTCCATCGTGTCCACCGACCGGAAACTGCAATTGCACAAATGTGCATATAAAACTACTGTTAGTCAATATTTGTAGCTAAGTTCGCAAGTTTAAATATGTAATAAAACAGTGTAAAAAATTCGCTAGACTTGCTTTTTTTTCGGTCCTAAAAAAAATCCCCCAAAAACGTTTTTTTTAGGCTTCCTAAATAGGAATCCCCCCTTAAGGCTTGCATTTTCTTTTAAAGCATCAACAATCGTCGATATATTACGCTTCAAGCCAATATACATCATTTTTGATATGTTCTTTAGAGCTCTTATGTAATTTTGTGCTTCGTGCAAAATTTTTCAAGTCCCTGTAACCATTACCGGTTGACCAAGTATTTCTTGCTGTATGTACAAAGAAGCACGCACAGTACATCCACAGAGCCACGTATAGGACTCGTACCAAGTCAATTGAAATGTCCTGCAAATTTGTACACCATCTTTTTTTCTTTCAGGGTAAAAAACCTTAGCCTCAATGCTACCCATGTCGAAACGTATGCTGCTATCAGCATTTGATTCGGAATTGAAAAGGTTTGTGTACCTACTTCAGATGAGGCTGTAGAAAGTAGTGCTGCGACATCGACCTCAAGACATCGATGTTTTATAACATCGATGTTTGAAATAAACGACATCGATGTCGATAAAACATCGGTGAAAAACATCGATGTTTTTAGAATTTTATGTGAGACATTAGAGAAGAAGCAAGAAAAATGTTTTTAGCTAAGAGATTGGTGTGAGAAAAAAGAACCTCGATGTTCCTCAAACATTGATGTTTTATCACGGTAGGTAAAAGACACGATTGTTAAAACAAAAAAATCTTATTAATTAAAAACAATCTTATTACATATTTTATTATTATTTTATATTTCATTTCATTATTATATTTCTAAAAATAGGAACAGGATCCTTTCAAACCCCCCCATTGGCCTATTGTCATATGGAAGTGAGGACCTTTTTTCTTTTTTCAGGTCATCACATTCAGTATGGTGGGAACTTCATAAAACCTCCCGCTTCATACAATCCTGCGCACGGGCCTTGGTGTAGGTTACTATGTGACTGAAAAACCTAACAAGAAGCGGTTAGAATAACATATGCATTACATAATTGGGTCATATTCCATTACATAATTGGGTAATTTGCGGTCTAGGGGTTGCAGAAGGAAAACACTTACAAATAGGTGATTATTAAACAAGCCCGTGGAAGTGAAAATCTGATCAGATCTGAGAGATATGGTAAATTCATGGAAAAGTATACAACAACTTTACAAATTTAAAAAAAAATTGAAAACACATTCTAGATATTCATATGAAGAATCCGTAGAATAAAAATGAGTTTTATATTTGGGAAGACCTAGTAGATATGACGAAAATTGTGAAAATATATGCATTCTATTTTCACTGATAATTTTTTTTTGCCCCTTTTCCGAACGCCAATAGATATTCGAATTTTTTTTATTCAAAATAACTTTTCTAGTTGATATAGTTAGGAAAGTCACCCCCCAGCCCCGTACCGTACTACCGCTAAGAACAGTATATTTTTCCAACATGCCACTACTATAGCTCCATCTAAATACCAAGTTTCAGCTTTTTATCATTATAGGTTCTTAAGATATAAGCATCTGAACCTTTTCTTTTTCACCCCCCCCCCCCACCCTCACCCTCTACAGCCACATCCCAAATTTTTTTTTCTCTGTTAGGTTTCTATTGGGATTACTTCTGGTAAAAAATTTGATCATCTATCTTATACTGTTCTTGACATATGAAACGTAGTTGGTTTGAAAATTTCCCCCCGCACTTCCATGTTTCACCACCCTCTTAAAAAAATTTACTTTCAGCAATCTTTATTTGTCAACCTTAATACTCAAATCCAATTTCATCTTTCTAAAGCAATTGGTTCTTGAGAAATCGTAATCTAAAGTTTTTTACCCTCCACCTCCGTACGCTACTATCCTAGTATAGGTACAGATATTGATTAGTTAGAATTTCGTGCCATCAAGGCTTTCGGAGATATCGATTTTAGAATGTGTCGATCTCGGCATTGTTGCGTTTCGAATGCATTCCCCCCCCCCTCCTCCCACATCCCAGCGGTTGCTGAAATCTAGACACCGAAATTGTTCATCCCCTCTCCTCCCTCCCCATACCCACACCCCTCTAAAAGATACCAGAGAGCTTCTTCTGGTGGAAGCAATGTTCGCTGTAGCAGAGAACACTCTTTCAGAGGGTACTGAAGTAGCCATAGTAGACTAGTACTTCATGGGCCGTATCCATGTCTTACCTATACGACCTTCAAAACCCCTTTCCGCCAATGGGGCGAATGACGACGAGCCGGCTAACCCGTAGAGACGCGGTGGGCGCCACACGACTTAAATTTTCGTCGTCGTTCTCTCTCACCCGAACCAGCCGTGAAATTCGGATGGAAGATATAACAAAGAAAGTAAACCTTCCTAGGGTAATTTTTACGTGGACACGGACTCTGACACGGCACTGAAAAGGAAGAATCTATTTCCGAACTTAAATTACATGAAGTGAGAACCAGAAATTTACTTTTCAAAAGCACTTTTATTTGATTAGATCAGATTAGTATTTTAAAGTTTAGAAAATAACGGTTTGTGCCTTCTTTGCGTCTAAAACTAACAAAATCGGTTTTACTTATGACTAGGGTACCGCTGGTGTGCTGGTGTCCCTCGAAGGTCGCCGCTTGAACCGCTCGCTCACCTCACGTTCAAAATTTTCCAATCACCTGCGATGTAATCGAATTCTTTTCACGCATGGATACTTTCGCGAGCCGAATCGTGTGACACTTTTCTTTCCGATATCGACGTGTGATTTTCGTAGTACTGTTTTTATTTGCTTGCCACTTGATTCCCGGTGCTGCACTCCGTTTCCACTGCTCTAGACTCACGAACCAAATTCCCCGGAACTGTACTCTTATATCACCGTTCATATTTCTCGAACACTGACTTGTCGTTCTGTTATTCCGCGCACCGATTTTAACTTTTAGGATTCCGCGCGCGCTAATTTATTCTTCGAACTTCCTCACAAGAATTCCTGGTAATGTTCTTTCAATCCTCCTTCCTCGTACACTGTCTTGAGTCGGACCCTTAGAATCCCGCGCGTGTACCTTTCCTCACAACCGCCAACCACCAAAAAGCCGCGATCCCCCGTTTTTCGCCTCCTCAAAAAAAAAACCCAACGGTCACCCCCCGTCTAGTTCGAAAGTTGATCACACGAACACCACCTTAATTATTTCAGCCTTAATAATTTCGAAAGAAAAGGCTGTTCGGCTAAACATGGCGGCGCCCATTGTTATTGTTTATGTTCACTGTCAAGTGTCAAATTCACGATAATTGTTAAGAGACATGGTAAGGGTTTTTCCGGCACACTCGGGTAAGTTTATTTCTTTAATTTATTCTGTGGGCTAAACAGTTCGGCACTCGCGTGTGTCAGACATATCCGATCTTCGATACGATTCGATTTGTTTTGACCGCGTAGATCGTTCTTGGCGGTAACTCGCGTACTTTATGTTTCGGGCCGCGCGTATGCTCCCGACTTTTCGTTTATACTTTGGTATGATTTCAGTGTTTGTGATTGTTTTGCTCTTCATGTTCGCCTTAATCCTAAAACCAGCCTATCCTATCTCTATCCTAATTCATTTTTCTATAATTCATATTAATATCAATTTTTAACTCTAATTCTTTTTTTCCTTTTAATTCTGAGGTAGTTCTTCCGTTTCCGTGTTATTATTAACGTTTGGTTTACCGAATTCTTATTCGAAATTCTGTGCTTATTTTAGGTAGGCAGTGCCTAGATGTGGAGGCGAAACGCTAGGCTACTAATAATTGATTTTCACGGTAAGTCTCTAGACTTTGAGATTTCATGTCCTATATTCTAATTCTAACCTTCTGCATACTTTCCACAGATTCTGGATATGAGGGCGGTCAGCGTTCGGCTAACATCGGATGGGAGAAGAAAAGGTATTCCATAGGTATCAAATATTTTTTATAGTAACGTTTTTTTTGTTCCCCCCAGACGTAATATTTACCACCTTACCACCTTAGGATTTCCCTGAAATGCTCTCATCCCTTTCCCGTTTCACGCGTTAAAAAGTTTTAAATCCTTCACGTGCCAGATCTCTGCGTCTTTGCCATCATTATTTACGAGGTGGTACGTCCAAGGTGACACCTTCTTCTGTATCGTGTAGGGTCCTAAAAAGGCTGGGGCTAATTTTGCCGAAAAATAACGCGCCGCGTCGGATTGGGCAAAGTTTCTCCTCCACACAAGATCGTGTATCGAGTAAGTCACATCGCGCCTGAGTAGATTATAGCGCGACTTGCTTTTTTCCGCCGCCTTCTTCATCTTTGTGCAAATTTCCTCCCGTAGCACCTCAAACGCCTCTGATCGTTCTCGCAGGCCGTCCGCATTGACTGGAGTAACCTCGGTAGGGTAGTCGTTCGGACCTACGTTGCCCACATTCATTTCCCTACCAAAATTCGCATAGTAAGGAGTGACCCCCAATACTTCATGCGTGGAAGTTCGCAAAGCGCACCCTATCGCCGGGAGGTATGTGTCCCACAAACGATGGTTATCAGATGCATAAGCTCGAAGCATGGTTTTAATGTTTTGATTCGTGCGCTCTGCCGGGTTGGCCTGTGGGTGTTAAAATGCAGTGTATTTGATATTCGTGGCATAGCCCTAGCACATACGTTTGAAATCCCGACTGGTGAACTGCACCCCATTATCGCATACAACCCACCGTGGAACGCCGAACAACAAAGACACCTGCTCCTCAACGATTCGTCCCACAGCAGCACCCGTCACCGTTCTTAACGGGAAAACAAGTGGACATTTGGTGAAATAATCCACCACAGTTAATATGTAACAATTCCCTCTGAGGGAACGTGGAAGAGGGCTAACGAGATCGACGCATACCATCTCCCATGGCTTGCTCACCTCAGTCCTTGAAGCCATTAGCCCAGCTGGCAATTTCCTTTCCGGCTTGATTGCCTGGCAAACCTTACACCTAGCCACATATCGCTGAATGTCGGACCGCATTTTTGGCCAGTAATAGGATCGCGCCACTCGGGTGTATGTCCGAAACCCTCCCGAATGCCCCGCAGTCGGCTCATCGTGACATTGCTCCATTACGATCGCTCTTTTTTCCTTAGGTGGGACTAGTTTCCAAACTTCCTCCTCAGAAAGTGTCGGGTGCGATGCTTCGGTATATTTATACAGTTGTCCACCATCAATTCGCCACGAAGAGAATTGGTCCGGATCCTTTGTCACGCGATCTACCATCTTCCCATACCATCTATCCTGTATTTCGTCTCGTGTTGACACTACACAAACTGGAACTGACCGCGACAGTGCGTCAGGGACCAGATTCTCCTTTCCCTTGCGGTGTACAGTTTCGAAATCGAACTGCTGCAACTTTACAGCCCACCGCGCTAATCTTCCACACGGGTCCTTCAACTCCTTTAACCGCACCAACGAATAGTGGTCTGTTACAACCACGAATTTTGTCCCTTCCACATATGGTCTAAGCTTCTCAACCGCCCACAAAACTGCCAAACATTCACGCTCCGTGGTAGAAAATTTCCGCTCTGACGCGGTAAGCGATCTGCTCAGGTAGCAGATTACTTTCTCTCCCTCCTCGTGTGTTTGTGTGAGTACCGCCCCCAGTTCGTAACCTGATACTTCGGTTTGTATACTTAACGGCAAACTATAATCGGTGCAAGTGAGAATCGGTGCAGTCGAAAGCTTGACTTTTGCAGTCGCGGAGGCCTTGTCGCATTCCTCATTCCATGCGAATTTGTGGTTTTTCTTGAGCAGTGTCGTCAGAGGGGCCATCAGAGTTGCAAAATCTGGAATGAACCGCCGGTACCATGATGCCATCCCTAGAAATTGGCGGGCCTGTTTTACGTTCGTTGGCCTCGGAATTTTCAACAGGCATTCCACCTTTTCTGGGTCCACGTGCAATCCATGTTCATCCACCACATAACCCAGGTAATGCAACTCCGACCGGCAGAATTGACATTTTTCCCTCGAGACCTTTAAACCTGCATTCCTCAATCTCCGAAAAATCTCCTTCAAAACTTCGAGGTGCTTTTCCAACGTCTGTGTCACGATCACGATACCGTCCAGATATATAAAGACGTGAGGCTCTAAATCCCCTCCCAGGACACGGTCAATTAATCGTTGCCATGTAGCCGGGGCGTTGTGCAGACCAAAAGGCATTCGGCAAAACTAGAAAAGGTCCCGATTCGGCACTGTAAAGGCGGTATATGTTCGTGAAGCTTCAGCCACCGGAACCTGCCAATATGCCGACTTAATGTCTAGTGAGGACAGATACTTAGCATCCCTCAATTTATCCAGCGTAGCGGAAACATAAGGCAAAGGGTACGCGTCACGCTCTGAAACCTAATTCAGTATCCGGTAATTTACACAAAAACGAAACGAACCGTCCTTTTTCTGGACCCGTAAAATCGGAGATGACCATGGACTACACGATGGTTCAACTACTCCCGCCTTGAGCATTTCATCTAACTCCTTATCAATATCCTTTTGAACTGCGGGAGATACTGGATTGTATCTCTGTTTGATGGGGTCGGACTTGGTTTTAATTACATGTTCCACCATATTGGTGCAACTAATTCCGTCACCCATTAAACTCAATTCCGCGTCAATTGCTTCCGCCAGCCGTTCACTCTCCTCCTCTGTCAACTTCGATTTTGACTGAAGAAATTCCACACCCGTCACTTCCGGGTTTTCGCGAAATTCCCAGCAACTTTCACGCAGATCCGCTACAATTCCTGCTGCCGCCCAATAATCCGCACCAAGTATCAACCTGAGTGGAATTCCGGCACAACCAACACTTCCATCCACTTCCTCTTTCCAACCAACTCGATCGGAACCCAAATGGTCCCCATCACCCCGCACTTCATACCATTCGCCGTGACCACTGATTGCGAACCTTGAGTTTGCACTGAAACTCCAATTCCCCGAAGGAGGTCCCAACCCATTCCACCCAGAATTGTCCTTGAAGCACCGGAATCTAGCAGCCCCAAAATTTCGCAGTCGAACATTTTTACTTTCAGGTAGGGACGTGTATCTCCCACTATTTTGGTAAAAATGTAGTCAACTTCCGGACTACACTGCTCCACTACCTGATTTTCTACTTCCTTACTGGCGGCTATAACATTCACTTCACCCATTACGCCACTCACCACCCCCGTTCTCCCGCACCCGTAGCAAGCTCGTGGCTTCTGGCATTCGCGAGAATTCTGTCCCATCTCCCGACAATTCCAGCACACGATTGCACGATTCTCATCCAACACCGTACAAGCCCCTGGGGCCTCAACGTACGCCAGATTTGGTTCGAGCATGTTTCACGACCGTCGAGATATTGGAGGGGTATATGCTTCCACCGACACACGGGTCGCTTCCAATTCACGCCCAAGTCGTACTAAATCTGGTACCGATCTGACTTTCCGTAGGCCCAGATGCATTTGATAAAAGGGCGTGATATTTCGTCGCAACAGTTTCAATTGCACCGCTTCAGACCACGGTGTTGACAACCGACAGAAAAGGCCCTGCATTAGTGCCACATGCATTCCTATAGACTAATCTGCGCCTTGAGTTCTTCGCCGGATCTCTTCCTCCAATCACTCTTCGTAGTCTGAAGGTAGAAACTCATGCCTAAGCTCCACTACCTGTTCGTCCCACGTTTTTAGTGCAGGTCTCACCGCCCGCAACTATATTGTTGTGTTTGTGGACACTTTGGTTAGTCCCAACTGCTATCTGGGACCCGGTGAATTGTTCTCCGGCACTTCATTCCTGAGTGCCAACGGTGGAGATTGTTGGGTAATAAGACTTTTGGTTTTAATTAGTACATTTATTGTCGGTTGCTTCAAAAAGACTTAAAAGAAAACTGAGGGCTTATTACTAATTACAACTAAACTTATATATTAAAAAAGTGCCGACTGACACGGAATTAAGTATTGTGTTCCACTTTGGGAAAATACTCAATTCTATGTCACCCGGCCAATATTGACGAAATCCGGATGTAGGTCTTGGCCTCGGCCACACATTGCATATCGAGGCATGAAATTCCAAACAATCGTATTATGTTTAAAACTTCGACCTCGACCAAGCAATATGAACCGGCGCTTAAGTCCAAATCCGCAAGCCAGCAATATTTCTCATAATGTACTTAATACTACTGGCATTCCCAGTAGGTCAGTTAACAAACCGAGCTATTTACGTTCGAATATTAATGCTTTATAAAATTACAAAACTGACCTACCGGCCATAAAGATGTGAGAGAAAACCCAAGCATCCGGATTAGATAACGGAATAGGGATGCTGGGCATGTGCTAGGCACAACATCCCTCCCAATCCTATGAGCTTGGATCTCCTCTCCCATGCCCACCGGGTCTTAGATACTAGTTACTATTTTCTATTATATTAATTTAGTTCCTATAGTGAAATGAATATACATATACATTATTTTGTCTTCTTTTTTCTTGATTTTTTCGGCACACAAAACCCTTCACTATGAGGAACCGGGACCACCCGCCCATTGGGAGTTTTTGTCGATATGTTGGGTGTACTTATACACAGGCTGATGTTATGTTATTGATGGTGCGTATGCAGTACGAATGATTAGCGTAGTTTGGTTATTGGATCCCGGGTTTGACTTCGGGTCGTTGTAGCTGGTTGTTTTATCGAACGCGTACTGGTCGTGTCGAAAGGTGGACTTTGATGCAGGGCGATGTTAAAATTGGTGCAGTCTCTTTTTGATCGTCTACCAAGTGACGAAGTAACTAACGGTCTATTTTTAGAGCTCTAGCTTTATAGAATGAGATCGGTATGTTTCCTGTGTTATTCAAACAATGTACGAACTAGAGTTGAATATTCGAAGTCATTAGATCACCGAAAATTTGTGCAATGCGTTCTAGAAGTCGACGTTGCATTATGAACTATTGCAAATATCGTAGTTGACTTGTGAGAATGCTGTATGTACTGTCGTTTCGGAAGTTGGTTAACTTGTAGTACCTGCGTGATCTTCAGCAACGAGAAGATATTCCGTGGATCTGAGACAACGATTCTTTTGTAGGCACTACACAATTTCGTCGGGTGTTTCTTCGGGACTAATGATATGTTCAGCTTGCGCACCCTATGATTATTGGCCATTTTGATCGAAACTGAAGTTGTTTTGCCTGTAGTCTGAATAGACTGGTCTAGTAAGTTGCGAATAAGACGACCGGTGTTTGCTTGACTGTTCAGTTGTATTCGAATAAAACATATGTACTTGTATCGTCGTTGTATCGTTGTAGAACACTTCCTTCTATCTTTGCGCTGAAAGTTCTCTGTACGGCGTATAACGAAAACTCGGGACTTCTCTCCCTCCCTCCGTTAAATATTTTTCTCGATCTCGATCTCGAAAAAGTAAGTCGCATTGATCATTTAGGTGTGGTTAATAGCATAGCATACACACATGTCCCGTTAATAACATAACCCATACGAATGCCATATGAAGTATTTTTTTTTTTAAAACTTGTCTACGTACAAATTATTTAATGTTTAGGTATTGTACATTATTTCAAAAATATTCTACTACACATAATTTTTTTTTAAAAATCTCTGACTTTCTTATTTTTTTTATCTTTTTATTTGCATAAGTTGTTAACAACCGTTTTTATATCTTGTCCTTAACATCTATTTATCTATACACATTCTTTTCTAATATCCTATTTTTTCGGAATTCTTATTTTTCGTTATGTGAATGTTTTTTGAACAAAAATTTTCAATATGAACTTTTTTTTTATCAAAAATTTAGTCTTTATATTTTTTTTTCGTAATGATTTTTTCAAGTATTTTTATTATTTAGTCAACGGAACTTAATTAGTCTTCAGTTTTTTTTTATGTGTGTGAGTACTGATATGATGTGATATGAGTGGTTTTCTTATGTAATATCTTGTGTAAAAATAAAAAAAATAAAAATTAGTAAATGTTAGCTCGGAAATAACTATAACCAGTTTTAAGCTTTATCTACCAGTTTTTTGAGATCGTGGTGATAATTGCTGGCTTAGTTGATGTGGATAGGGAAATAGGCGGCAATGACTGGCTCGGAATATTTACGATTCTGGTCAGTGGACACGCGCACCTTATGGTGTCCTCGTAATAATTGACGTGAACTTACCATTCCCTTTTCCATCGGCACCTGCTCTCCTGGGCGCTGCCAAGAGTGGAGAATTCCAAGGTGGCATACCTTTTTGTAAAATACCTTCCGACTGAGTATTGGTATGTTTGTTTTTCCCGGCTTTATGCTCTCGGCACTGTTTGGGACTTATGTTGCCCGCCGAAGTATTAGTTTTTTTGTGATTGCGGAAGACTGTAACAAGATTAGCATATAGTGGATAATCGTCAGGAGTGTAGTTTAAAGTGGGTATCCTTAATCTATGTGATTTTACTTTTGCGAAAGTGTGTCCCATGTTAATAACCCAACTTTTTTCCTGCGATTTCTCTAATAAATCTCTCTTTGAGACATGTACGCATGGCTGCGTAAATTTCTGTGTACGAGCCCGAATGCACAAGACTCTGCCTTGGTTATTCAATTGCGCCAATGTCTTTAGCGGAAATTTTTCTGCTACTTCGTGTCCATCGTTGAGGAGTGTTAAAGTCTTGGTAGTTGTATCTATTACCGATCGGTTTCCTAAAATATCCCGACCTAAAATTCCGTCTGCAGGAATTTCATTTAGATCATCTACCAAGTGCCACTTTGCCCTAAAACCTAGTTTAGGGTGCAGTTCTATTAGAACGGAACCTAAAGTCTTACTAAAGCCACCAAACACTCCACCCGACTGTCTTCTCTCACGCTGATCCATGCTTCGAAGGTTCTTCATCGCCGATTGTCGTAAAAGGCTTGTATCGGCCTCTGTTTCTACTTGCACTGTAATCTTGCCAAATTTTGCTAGAGAACAGGGGAACTCAATGAATACATCGTCGTTGATGTCCTTCGCTAACGTGTGTAGGGTGGAATTTTTGGTGCAATCCACGCCTCTTCGTTTACCGGACGCGTTTTTCAAATTCCTGCGCACAGGACAAACTCTTGTTTTCACCTTACATCCGAGTAAATTCGATCGAATAAATAAGTAGGTGAAGAAGTGTAGGAAGCGGGTACCCAGACTTGAGTTTGTGCTGTTCTGGGGATTTATTTGCTCCTTTTTGCTAACACTTTTTGATTTGCGGGTCCTACGCTTAGTGTTTTTCTTCTTAAATGAATTAATTGTATTAATACTTACATATTTACTATTTTTATTAGTGTCGTTACTAATGTCTTGGGGATTTAAGGTATGGGTCCTATTTATTAGTGGGCAGCGTTTATTGTTGAGCTGGCTCTCTAAACGTTTACGATGTTTTTCTAAAAAACGTCGCTTATTAAAACAAGTATCCTCAATATGTCCTAACCTGGCACACCATTCACATTTTAGTTTAATTATGTGACTTTGCCTGGCAGTAGGGAACGTTTGTAATTTTGAACGATTTCTAGTTTTCTCCGAATGCCCTGAAAAACCGATAATATCTTTCGGCTTTGCCTGATGCGCCATCTTGATCTCGTCTAATACGCTATCGAGAGTTTGAGTTTCTAGGCAAGCACACTCAAGGTCCTAAAAGGAGTTCCTTGAATCAAATCAAAAACGTCGCCAGTTAACCTCATGGAGAGCAGTGTGATGAAAATGGCTTCATTCGTTTCATTAATGCATTTTAAAGCTGATTTATATACATTAAGGAACTCGTGTATCCTCCCCGTTTTATCTTGAAGTTGAATTCCGTTGAAAATGGGAACAATTCGAGACACTGTCTCACTAATTTCTTCGTAAGAGGGTATTTTTTAACTGGATATTTTAACTGGTGAGTGTATTTTTCTCAGAACTTTCCTAATTTTGAAAACAATTTGATTTATGCTTTTAACGAATTTGAGAATTTATTAGTGAAAACTACTGAAAATGCACTTGTGATTGGAAACTAAATGTATTTAATTTTCTCAGAAAGAGAAATCTATCTTATTTGAAAACGTGAGAAGAAAAATCGGAAATTTGTTAATACTGATGTCCTTTGGTGATGGGAGTAAACGAATTAATTACTGTGTATTGAGTAAGATATAATTTAAGAGGACGAAGGAGAAATTTAATAAAAAAGAAACAATCACTGTCCAAGTTAAATGAATACCTATACTTTCGGCCCAATGCCGACAAGCAACCACTCGAGCTCGGACTACAACCATTTTTGCTGTGGGTTTTTAATTTCGAACTATTCACTACCGGCCTTATGCCGAAGATAAATAATACGGTTACTTAACTAATCATGAGTCTCACTTGGCTTTAAAAATTAACGTCTTGAAGTCAACAACAAAACGAAAACAGAATAACTGAATCCGCATTATTGTGACTAAGAGGGGAAAAAAAAAAATTTGCAGTATTGGCTTTATCCCAAAAGGCATTACGATTAATGTATAAATAAAAATGGATGGAATAAAATATGAACCTAATGTACATTTTAAATATACTGTCTTTATGGTGACTGGACTGTATGAAAAAAAAAGTAACTATGACATGTAATTTGAATCCAAACATGCACTATTTGATATAATGGATGTGTGCTGTAAAGAATTCATCAGACAAAAAGGTAGTTGATGTAATACAGTCTTTATGGTTGAAGAAAGTTATCTACATGTACATATGTAGGCCGAAAATAATTCCGTTTCAATAAACGACAAATTAGCAGATACTGCTAATAGTAAAAACAAGAAACAGCTGATAATTTTAACTGAAAATAGTTCTTATAATTGCGAGTCTTCTTAAAACTTCTTCGCAATTAAAAACCATTTCCATTGCAGAATAGATTCGACTTGTTAGTATAAATACTAACAAGTTGAAGACCGGCTGCGCCAATGTTGTGTTTGTTGACACTTCCCAACTGCTATCTGGGACCCGGTGAATTGTTCTCCGGCACTTCATTCCTGAGTGCCAACGGTGGAGATTGTTGGGACGTGGCTTCTCATTACGATGAGCCGACTAGTCCGTTTTACTTATCTGAAAAGTAGAGAAGGTTAAGTAATCTCACCTGTAATTTTAATGAATAAGACTTTTGGTTTTAATTAGTACATTTATTGTCGGTTGCTTCAAAAAGACTTAAAAGAAAACTGAGGGCTTATTACTAATTACAACTAAACTTATATATTAAAAAAGTGCCGACTGACACGGAATTAAGTATTGTGTTCCACTTTGGGAAAATACTCAATTCTATGTCACCCGGCCAATATTGACGAAATCCGGATGTAGGTCTTGGCCTCGGCCACACATTGCATATCGAGGCATGAAATTCCAAACAATCGTATTATGTTTAAAACTTCGACCTCGACCAAGCAATATGAACCGGCGCTTAAGTCCAAATCCGCAAGCCAGCAATATTTCTCATAATGTACTTAATACTACTGGCATTCCCAGTAGGTCAGTTAACAAACCGAGCTATTTACGTTCGAATATTAATGCTTTATAAAATTACAAAACTGACCTACCGGCCATAAAGATGTGAGAGAAAATCCAAGCATCCGGATTAGATAACGGGATAGGGATGCTGGGCATGTGCTAGGCACAACAATATCAAAGCTTTTCCCTCGAACAGATCCACGGCCGAACGGAAAAGTTGTGACTTCGATACCCCTCGAGCCTCCCGCAACTCCTCCACTCTTTTCAAAAAAGCGCTAATGGACTGATTTCCATCTCCCACGAATTTGAGGTTCCATTTTGCCACCATGAGAGATGACCTCGAAATGGTTATGCCTGTCGTCAAGGGAGTTGTGCGATCGGCTAAATCCTCTTCATCGCTCGTTTGGTCCAGTCCGGTGGTGACGAGGTCTACTCTTTCACTAAATGTCCTTGTTTTCGGCGCTGGAATCGCCCCATTCAACCGCCTGTCGTCTTTCTTGGCCTCAGCAGCGGATTTCGTCCCTGTCGACTCATGAGTCGGTCCGGTCTCGTCATCCGAACTAGAACCATCCTCCCCCGCAGCTTTTTCCAATAAATCACTCATTAGATAAACGAACTGACCTCGCGTTGTCGATACCGTCGACTTTTCCTCGGCTGTAGTTGCCGTAACCCGCTCTGTTCGACGCATACCCCAGTCTATTTTTGCTAGTATCTTATGGTACTCCGAACACCGAGCATTTCCAGAGAACCAAGAAACTAGACCTTCCACTTCTACTAGTTTGGCCCCCAAAGCCGCCATATCCTCCTCCATGCTAAATGGGTACTCTTCTATCACTAAACTATGTCCCGAAACTTCACGCTTTAGAGCTACCCTCAACGCTTTTCTCATAGCATCCACCGTATCAACCGGTATGCCTCAAATTGACATTTCGTAGCTTAATTCCTCCTGACTTAGCCGGTCCACGGCAAAGGGTGGAGTAAAACGATTAGCCATTTTACCCCCTGACAATTTTCCCGCGATCTTACACAGAACCCACAAGTATGCAAAAAGAGACACACGTCTAAGATAATTGTTCTCGCTTTATTTTCAAGAAACCGATCCGATTCAAATTTACGTCAATTAGCCAGTTGGATTTCCGTATTACTCGTTTTCGCCACCTTCTTTCGCTTGCACTTACACCTAAAATAACATAATATCCGATAATGACAATAAGTGTCCCACGTTTGGCGCCAATTTTACCTATACGACCTTCAAAACCCCTTTCCGCCACGACGACGAGCCGGCTAACCCGTGGAGACGCGGTGGGCTCCACACGACTTAAATTTTCGTCGTCGTTCTCTCTCACCCGAACCAGCCGTGAAATTTGGATGGAAGATATAACAAAGAAAGTAAACCTTCCTAGGGTAATTTTTACGCGGACACGGACTCTGACACGGCACTGAAAAGGAAGAATCTATTTCCGAACTTAAATTACATTAAGTGAGAACCAGAAATTTACTTTTCAAAAGCACTTTTATTTGATTAGATCAGATTAGTATTTTAAAGTTTAGAAAATAACGGTTTGTGCCTTCTTTGCGTCTAAAACTAACAAAATCGGTTTTACTAATGACTAGGGTACCGCTGGTGTGCTGGTGTCCCTCGAAGGTCGCCGCTTGAACCGCTCGCTCACCTCACGTTCAAAATTTTCCAATCACCTGCGATGTAATCGAATTCTTTTCACGCATGGATACTTTCGCGAGCCGAATCGTGTGACACTTTTCTTTCCGATATCGACGTGTGATTTTCGTAGTACTGTTTTTATTTGCTTGCCACTTGATTCCCGGTGCTGCACTCCGTTTCCACTGCTCTAGACTCACGAACCAAATTCCCCGGAACTGTACTCTTATATCACCATTCATATTTCTCGAACACTGACTTGTCGTTCTGTTATTCCGCGCACCGATTTTAACTTTTAGGATTCCGCGCGCGCTAATTTATTCTTCAAACTTCCTCACAAGAATTCCCGGTTATGTTCTTTCAATCCTCCTTCCTCGTACACTGTCTTGAGTCGGACCCTTAGAATCCCGCGCGTGTACCTTTCCTTACAACCGCCAACCACCAAAAAGCCGCGATCCCCCGTTTTTCGCCTCCTCAAAAAAAAACCCAACGGTCACCCCCCGTCTAGTTCGAAAGTTGATCACACGAACACCACCTTAATTATTTCAGCCTTAATAATTTCGAAAGAAAAGGCTGTTCGGCTAAACATGGCGGCGCCCATTGTTATTGTTTATGTTCACTATCAAGTGTCAAATTCACGATAATTGTTAAGAGACATGGTAAGGGTTTTTCCGGCACACTCGGGTAAGTTTATTTCTTTAATTTATTCTGTGGGCTAAACAGTTCGGCACTCGCGTGTGTCAGACATATCCGATCTTCGATACGATTCGATTTGTTTTGACCGCGTAGATCGTTCTTGGCGGTAACTCGCGTACTTTATGTTTCGGGCCGCGCGTATGCTCCCGACTTTTCGTTTATACTTTGGTATGATTTCAGTGTTTGTGATTGTTTTGCTCTTCATGTTCGCCTTAATCCTAAAACCAGCCTATCCTATCTCTATTCTAATTCATTTTTCTATAATTCATATTAATATCAATTTTTAACTCTAATTCTTTTTTTCCTTTTAATTCTAAGGTAGTTCTTCCATTTCCGTGTTATTATTAACGTTTGGTTTACCGAATTCTTATTCGAAATTCTGTGCTTATTTTAGGTAGGCAGTGCGGAGGCGAGACGCTAGGCTACTAATAATTGATTTTCGCGGTAAGTCTCTAGACTTTAAGATTTCATGTCCTATATTCTAGTTCTAACCTTCTGCATACTTTCCACAGATTCTGGATATGAGAGCGGTCAGCGTTCTTCACATCGGATGGGAGAAGAAAAGGTATTCCATAGGTATCATATATTTTTTATAGTAACGTTTTTTTTCCCCCAGGCGTAATACCTGTTCCCATCCCTCTAGTTTCGTTTCAATTGGTCCCATCGATGCTTTACCTCCTTTTTTTACCTTTTCCTAACAAAGTTCGATGCTTTTATAAAACCTCGGTACAATTTTTGCTAAGAGATTGGTGTGAGGAGAAAAAAAAAATATCGGTTTTGTCGAAACATCGATGTCGATGTTTTTATAAAACATCGAAGTAAAAACATCGATGTAAAAAGTACCCGATGTTTTTGCAAAACATCGATGTTTAGAAACAATTTGGGATGTGGCTGTAGAGGGTGAGGGTGGGGGGGGGGGGGGGAAGGAAAAGGTTCCGATGCTTATATCTTAAGAACCTTTAATGATAAAAAGCTGAAACTTGGTATTTAGATAGAGCTATAGTAGTGGTATGTTCGAAAAATATACTGTTCTTAGGGGTAGTACGGTACGGGGCTGGGGGGTGACTTTCCTAACTATATCAACTAGAAAAGTAATTTTGAATAAAAAAAAAATCGAATATCTATTGGCGTTCGGAAAAGGGGCAAAAAAAAAATTATCAGTGAAAATAGAATGCATATATTTTCACGATTTTCGTCATATCTAGGTCTTCCCAAATATAAAACTCATTTTTATTCTACGGATTCTTCATATGAATATCTAGAATGTGTTTTCAATTTTTTTTGAAATTTGTAAAGTGGTTGTATACTTTTTCATGAATTTGCCATATCTCTCAGATCTGATCAGATTTTCACTTCCACGGGCTTGTTTAATAATCACCTATTTTTAAGTGTTTTCCTTCTGCAACCCTTAGACCGCAAATTACCCAATTATGTAATGGAATATGACCCAATTATGTAATGCATATGTTATTCTAACCGCTTCTTGTTAGGTTTTTCAGTCACATAGTAACCTACACCGAGGCCCGTGCGCAGGATTGTATGAAGCGGGAGGTTTTATGAAGTTCCCACCATACTGAATGTGATGACCTAAAAAAAGAAAAAAGGTCCTCACTTCCATATGACAATAGGCCAATGGGGGGGTTTGAAAGGATCCTGTTCCTATTCTTAGAAATATAATAATGAAATGAAATATAAAATAATAATAAAATATGTAATAAGATTGTTATACTCTAGATGAACATATAGAGTATTATAAGTTTAATCCAGCCCGAAAAGTTTGTAAGGCATAGAACCGAGCCTCGGACGAAAAAAAGTTATATAATATTTTGTGTTTATTTTTGGTCAAAACCTCCAAATACGTTTGCTGTCCGTCCGTCCGTCCGTTAGCACGATAACTCAAGAACGCGTTGACCTAGGAAGTTGAAATTTTGTCACAACTTGTAAAATAGAAAAAGCAAGGCTAAGTTCGTTAATGGGCGATATCCTTCCACTCCTTCGGGTACCTCCCATACAAGAGTCCTTGAAACACGTTTTCACAATTATTGCTCGAATGCTTCAAGTTAGGAACTTGAAATTTTGCATACTTAAGGTTTACAATGTTTGAATCGAAAGTTCCGAATATAAAGCAAATCGAATGAGTCCTTCGTGTAGCAGCCTAGAAAAGTCCTTCAAAAATGTATGCATGTTACTGAATCAACTATAACTCCGAATCGTTTTCAAATTCACTATAATAACCGGCGCAAAACCCAAAAAAAAACTCCGGCTCAATCGGACCTTGTTCAATAGTCCAGCTGGTTCGCAAAATGGACTGTATTACTTATTTGAAATGGTTAACAAATTGAGTTTCAACAAACAAAAGAATTTCACTTGCAATTTCAACTTACCGTTTAGCTTGATCTGTCTCGCTTGGATGCTTCTCTCGAACTGCCTCGCTAGGTTTTTTACAACTCGCTCGCTCCCGTCCTACTCCCCCTCCACCTCTCCGTTTCTTACTGGCTCTCCGCCTCCGTGCCGTCTTCAACAGGAGGCTTTCAACGCACTGAATGTAGAGTAATGGTTTATCTCATAATGTTTCATCATCTGACGAAATACTTTGTTAAAAAACTCTGTACCGTCATCGGTTTGTAAGTTTCTAGGCACACGTCTTTGTTTGAAAATTTTTTCCATAGCCTTTGCTACAACATCTGCACTCTTATTTTTAATGGGGAAAGCCCATGCATATTTAGAAAAGGTATCGATCACTGTCAAAAGAAACTTTAAACCTTGATTTTGAGATGAGAATACACTCATGTCAACCAGATCCGCTTGCCATAAATCATCTATGCCCCTGATGGTAACCCGTCGACGAGTGAATCGTCTACGTGCGGGTCTGTGCAGCTCATTAACAACTTGTCGTCTACTCATCTTGCTAAAGTTATAAATATTCCTCACGGCATTATATAGAATATCGATATCAAGTCAGAGACATGATACAATTTAGGCACCCGTTCACAGTGATGATTGCAGGCCCTTACGAGCGGTGCAATGATTCATCCGCAGGTGAAAAAAATCATGTGGTGTAATGCGGAGCAGCATGCTATACCTGCATTGAAGTCACTAAAAAATATAGAGTACTTAAGCTCAATTCCTGAAGAATTCCCAAACGATTCTAATGAGCCGATATTAATCGTGCTGGATGATATGATGCTAAATGCGTTTTCAAGACAAGTATGCGAACTGTTTACAAAGGGTTCCCATCATCGCAATCTTTCTGTTATTTTAGTAACACAGAATGTATTTCATCAAGGGAAATGTTTTCGTGATATATCGCTAAATTGTAAATACATGGTGTGTTTCAAAAATCCCCGCGACAAAAACCAATTTCATCATCTGGCTAAACAAATATATCCTGAAGACAGTTCCGAGCTTATGCGAATATATAAAGGAATTACGCAACGGCCACATAGTTATTTAATGGTCGACTTAACACAAGATATAAATGATATATTGAGATTTAGGACGGACATATTTAATAAAATTTTTTTAACGTGTTACTGTTCGACTGATAGTCTAAGAGAAGAGAATGGTGTGTCGAATGAAAAGATTGAAGGACAACAGGCATATGTTGTACGTGCTTAAAAACGCCAGTCCTTGTCTGAGGAAAGCTATATTAAAGTCAGCCGATCCGGAGGTGATTAAAACTCTTTGTGAGGTCACTCTGAATACATTAAACGGGAATCATTCGCCTCACCGGAAAATATATTCTCAGCTTTGTAAATATAAAAAGAGCATGCGCAAGTTGGTAGATGCTAAACAGTCTGTGCCACGACAGCGTAAAGTATTAATTCAAAACGGAGGATTTCTGCCAATACTCTTAGGAAGTGTTCTATCAGGAGTTATAGGATCGCTAATTGAAAAATATGCGTAGAGCCAATCATCTAAATAAAATGCTTCTGCTCCCCCCAGAAGTGTATGAAAATCTAAAAGATACCATTGAAGATACAAAGAGTCAAAGTTTGTTTGATGAAGCTATTAACAAGATATTGAGAAGTAAGAATACTGACGATAAAAACAAATGGTATCAATACCGGAACGAGCTTATAAAATTTTTTAATACACGACGCAGGAATGACATCTTTCTAGATATAAAGTCAAAAACTAATCAACTCTTTGATCAGTCAAACCGACGGCGTTATAGAAATATGCGTGACAATACTACTCAGACGAAAATTAAATTTAGCGATGAAAAATCAACACAATCTTCACCTATGCGGGGAGAGGAGATATTTGAATCAATGATAGATTTAACCCCACCAAAAGAAGAAATGACATCCAGATTCAAGAGACGACTATCGGCAAGTGGTATTGCAAAAACTCTTAAGCCATCACCAAAATTCTTGAAAAGAGTGAATGTAGAAGATCATGCGCCGGAAAAAGATTATAAGGTGATAACTGGTGATGACGGAATAACTCAATATACAGTTCCGTTTGACATGGGTGTTGACAAGCTGGATGAGGTTTTCAATAAATATGATAGGGAGAGCGGTAATACTGGAGCCGATGTGCTTGTTGAAGATACAGCCCATGGTGAAGAAAGTCCACAGGCTGAAGAAATCTTAAAGATGGAAACACAGCCTATATTAGGACGTGCGGCGATTAACCTTCCCATTAGACGAGTTACTAGACAGAGTGAAAGGCTTAGGAATAAGTCAGAGAGTAGTACGAACAGGCCTAAACCGAATTGGGATAGACTTTAAAATGCCTATGACAATAACAGATAAAGAGTTCTACATATGCCTGCTAAGCAACAGTTCTCTAGATACTGATCCGGAAAATACCCTATCCTCATTTGAGAATATACTACCCAGTACATGCAAGTTTGGCAGCGATTGGAGTGTTGGAATAACTGAAATCGCATTACCAAGACGAAAAATAGGGAAGAGTGTATCGGTTAGTCGGCCTAAACGTTCCACCCGATATAAAGATGAAGAAGGTGGACAGAGAAATAAGCGTTTTCGTCGCTCAGACAAATCGGAAAAGAAATCAGATCCTCATTCCAGAGAAATAAGGGTTTCATTATGGGGGCCTGATAACACGAAATTAATTTGGTCTGATATCGATTTACAAAAGTTGTGCTATGCGGGCAACGATATTAATTTCTCGACGTTCTTAACATCATTTTTAACGGCGTTCCAGCCTAAATACAAAAAACCATACATGACATATATTAAACAGGATATTTACAGACGTATTAAAAATGATAAGGACCGTGGGGATATCCCTGATAATAGTGAAAAAAAAATAGCCGGAGAGTTTTGTTTACATATTTACCAATGGGAGAAAGTTGCGGTAAAGGTTTATTTGGAGATGGGTGCACATTTCAAATCATGGGTAACCTTTTTTAATTACATAATCGGACAGATTCCGAGATCGCGCAGAAAACACGATGCATTACTAAAAATGATTGATGATTTTATATTGCCTGAGGTACCAGGAGATCGTCATAAAGTTCCACCCCCAACATCTCATACATTTCATCTAAAAGATCACGGTGTGGTGCTTAAACTGAAACTACCGATTACATATCCGATTAACGTTTCAGACTTCATTGCTTTATTATTGAGTGGTATAGAATACGATAAGGATATCCTTACGGAAAAGGCTAAATCTTTACACATACCCGAAGATATGGCAAAAAAGCAGATATTTAACGATGTGCTGGCGTCAATTCGACAATCAATAAAAGATGCCGCGAAAGAAGTAGCCGCAGATATATTACCTGACACTTGGGTTACGTTAGAAGGAACAGCTCTAAAAATACCTTATAGAGAAGCTGACGGCACTACAGACACAACATCGGTAACAGTTGATCTGAGTACAACCGACAAAATTGGTGACTTCTTCGTAGAGACATTTTTAAAAACACCAGTTGATAAACGTGATCCAGAATTGATTGACGAGACAATAAAGGAATCAAAAGCAATTACGACTATTATCAAGGAAAAGGGAACACCTAGTCCTGAAGCAGAAAAGGCAACCCCCCCTATAACATCTGATTCTGAGACACGAAAGCTAATTCCTCCGAAAACATCTGATCGCGAGGCAGATGAGGCACCCTTGCCGAAAAGATCTTACAGAGCTACAGACGAATGTAACGAATTCAACTTAATTCATGTTTACACGGATATTATTAGACCTAGAATTATAGGATGAAAATTGGTGCGGAATCTTCGAGTGATCCCTCTTGAAGAGTGTGACAGTGTTTTCAGATTTGATCACGTAGAGTACTGTCCACTGGAGAAGACCTTTATCGAAAGCATCTCTATAAAAATTACAGACCAGCAAGGTAAATTAGTTAACTTTGAATCGTCTTTTACGCCTACCCATATAATGCTCCACTTCAGACGGATATAAGAAAGCTATAAATATTCACATACTACAGATAGCTGCATAGTGCTAATACACATTTTATGTGGCATGCTTGTTTAATGAGATGAATGCGCACTACACACGGTATTACCTTATACAGAGTGGGGGTAAATTATCCGATATAGGAGAACTGTATCGATCGCCTCTTGTGTATCGGAAGTTTTTTTTAGCGGCCTGATACGCTATTTACAACCGATATTTTCATCAGGAGCAAAGGCTGTAGGAAAACAGGTTATTAACACAGGAAATTCAATCTTTCAAGAAGTCGGGAGTAAGCCTATCAAGCAGATTTTGAAGGAGCAGGGAAAAACTGCACTACATGAGCTAGCTCAAAAAGGTATAAATAAAATGTTTGATGCTATGGACGGCAGAGGGAATCGAATGCCTATAAAAAGAGTTAATCCGTACACAAGCATGCAGACAAGAAGTTCAGCTAAACGCAAAAGACGTACTAAAGTAAGGAAATCGACGTCTTCGATCAGAAAAAAGAAAACTGTGAAAAAGCGTCGTAATTTGAAAAAACGTGTGTTGGATATATTTGATAGATAATTCGATGGCGATGCTTAAAGAATGTATGAATTCTGAATTGGACCTTTTTGCCTCACTACCAGTTCAGAGTAATATTTTAAAAACTGAAGAAGTTGCTTACAAACCTATAGCATCCCTAGATAATTCTTCCGTACTAGAGTTTGTTTCTCTCGGCCACGGCGACACATATCGTGATTTATCCAGCATCTACTTACGGTTAAAAGTACAACTCATTAAATTTAAAGATGGCAAGGAAGAAACCTTCACTGAGAAAGATACTGGAGGTGATCCATTCGGCGTAGTTAACAATTTGATGCACTCCTTATTCAAACAATGTACAGTGCAGTTAAATGGCAAGAATATAGCTCAAACTGACAGTAACTACCATTATAGGTCCTATATTGAAAATTTGCTAAATTAAGGAAAGGATGCCGCATCCACTCACCTAGAATCAGTGTGCTGGTTTCTGGATGAAGGTGAAATGGAGATGATTGCAGGAGGAAGGGGTGGAATAAGTAAAGCCAATGAAGGTTATCTTAAGAGAGTCTCGATGTTTGAAAAAGGCGCCATAGTGGAACTGATGGGAACGATCCATAGTGATCTGCTTAATCAGGATAAACTATTAATAAATGGCGTTGATTTGCGCTTAATACTTTCATTGGAGAAGCCCGAATTCTATCTTTATTCTAAGGTAGATGATCTTGTAAGGATGGAAATCTTGTAGCAAATTTCCACCTACAACAACGACAACGCTACGGACCAAAATACCAGAAAGAGAGCGGTAATATGGAAACTTCATATATTTTATATATCCGACATAATTCGCAGACAGGGCATGTTATGGCCAATATATAGCCCAAAACGATCGACCAAAAATCGAGCAGTCGGCAACGAGCAGCCGGTAGTGGAGGGGAACTCTAAACTCCCTGAAGCGAAAGCTACTCAAGACGCTCGTTCGACTCGACCTATGCATTCGGGTCTGCGGCTTTGTAAGTCCGCCGAATCATAGTCTCGAGGAAAACGCACCGACTAGGTACGGCTCTACTGATGATGCCTTTCTTTCTTAAGGTCTGCGGCTTTGTAAGTCCGTTTAAGAAAAGGGCCAATCAGCTCACGTGGATATACTCACGGTGCCAAACCTAAAAAGCGACTGGAAGAGGCTTCCTCTAATGATGCCACTTACGTTAAGGTCTGAGGCTTTGTAAGTCCGCTTAAAGTAAGAGGCTAATTAGTGTACGTGTCTAAAACGCACGGTGCCGAACCCAGAAGAGTCTGAGAGAGACGACGGAGGCAGGACGAAGGTGCATCGAGCAGTGCAACCACGACGCAGCAGCAAGGCAAGGCTACAACGCAGCCACGACGGACCGAAGCAGCGCAGCTCCGACACAGAGATGCAGCACGAGAGCGAAGCACAAGCAACATGGCGACAGCGGAACCCGAACCTGCCCGCAACGAAGAACCGAGATAGGACAACAACGAGATAACGCAAACGAAGCCGAGGTCAAAACGCCGACAACAAGAACGACCCGCGACGAAGGAGACCCGGCGTGGTAACATAGGGAGCGACGACGTCCAACGCAAGAGAGATGTAGCACCAGGACAGGGCCAAGGAGGCAGAGGCGGGGTGCCATAGATCGAGCTACGACAGCCGATAAGCACAACGGACGACGCCAGGAACTGACCGCTGAGCTGCGAAGACCACCGCGAAGCGACACGTGCAGGCAAGTGAAAGCAACAGGTACAAATCGCCCAGAGGGGTGAACACAGGCAGCGCCAGGCGACACGACGAGACGCCGACAAGGGATGTCGAGGCCATACAGCGAGACGTACGAGCAAGAGCAGAGCGGAGGAGGTCAAGCACGCACGCACATCAGAGTATGACGATCGGACGACAGCACCCACCAGCACGGACACACAACGAGACGGAACGGCAGCCAAGAACCTAACCAAAGGGAAGTTACCGGAACCGGAATCGACCCATGCGAACACACAGGATACCGCCCGAACATGAACGGAACAAGTATACCACAAGAAGCGCATAAAGACAGATCAACCGAGTTAAAATCTCTAATAAAATATAACCAACCTAATAGAATCTAAGTCTAGTAATAATAATACCAAGAATTAAAACCCACGTTGAATTAAATATGGATTACTAAAGAAATGAAGTGCATGAAACCTTATATTTTTTACGAATAAATTGAAGTCTAAACAAAGAAATTGCTTGTAACGAACCCTTGGCGCCCGATGAGGAAATCGAGTCGTTACAATCTTAATCCACGTATTAAAATACTAGAAGCAACAATGTTTATGAATCATGTAACCGTCAACCCAGGAATACTATTAGCACATGAGAATGTACTTCAGCGCTCAAATACCATGTATCCGTACAAACGAGTCGAGGTGAAAACATACACACTTCCTGCTAACACTTTTACGCTATCTCTGGATAACGTAGTGATCGGCCAAATACCGAATTTGCTGGTTTTTGCCATGGTTGATAACGACTCATACAATGGAAATCGTACGAAGAATCCGTATAACTTCAAACATAACAACATAACTGTTTAATCTACCCAGTAAATACTCAATTTACCTTAAAGGTAGAAATTGTTTACGGGCTAGACAAAACATAAACGCGACCGGACATGCTTGGCGTTATGTTACGCATTTAACTTAATTTAACTTTTCTGTAGCATAAGCACCTTCCGTGCGAATAAATTCCTATAACTTGAACAATTTTCGTGTGAATAATTTTATGTAGAATAAGCATTTTTTGGGTATATATTTTAAGAAACATTGAAAATAAAGTTAATCAATTATCATCATCAAGACTGTTATTATTATCACGCAAGTGAACATTGGTCCGTCGAGTCGAAGTAAGAAAGAAATCAACGATATAAAATATCAACTATAGAGGCCTTGAACGAGCTCACAGATCTCCAGCAGACGATATACGAAGATATCAAGAGGATTTACACCAACTTCAAGAAGGATCCCGAGATCAGTAAGACACGCAGCTACACCGAGGAAAGGTTGGAGAAGTTAAGAGGACTTTGGAGCACCTTTTCAATCAGGCACGAGGTGATTACAGGTTATAAGGAAACCTATCCGAATCACCCATACTTCGAAAAACAATTCTTCGAGAAATCGACAGAATTTTATGCGGTGTTAAAATCAACATTCGAATCACTATATGCTTCGGATGGTGAGAAACCGACAGAAGACGACATAACACCGAGTAAGAGGGGCAGCGCCACTACCAGCAACAAAGACAGCGACACCAGCACCAAGAATGGAACTGAGGACGTAGATGATCAACAACTCTACCGGTACAAAAGGCAGTCGTTAAAAATGAACACACTGAGTTCAAAAATAGAAGCAGCTAGAATGGATCTTGCAGAGACGCATTCAGAGATATACTTCAACCAAAAGTTAGAATGTATTTCAAGATACTGGGAAGAAGTTCTCAAGACCCACGACGACATCATCATGTACAGCAGAAGTGCAGATGAGAACGAATATTTGTCAAGTGACGAATTTTATAAATTGGAAGAGCGGTATGAGGAGATCACGGTACTCATCAGAGAAAGATGTCAAGGTATGCACCCCGCTGGCCAGACAACAGCAACGCACAGTCGCGGCCAAAATTTGAAACTACCGGCTCTTAGTATCCCTCACTTCAGCGGATGCTTTAAGACTTGGAAGACGTTTCACGATATATTCGTAAGTGCGATACACAACGATGAAGGACTTAGTTCTGCAAGGAAGATGCAGTACCTCAAGTCTTACGTTGTTGGAGAAGCAAGCAGCACCATACGCCATCTTCAAATAAGTGATGAAAATTATTTGACAGCATGGGAAATACTGCTCCAAAGATATGACAATGAACGTATCATTGTATCAGCACAACTAGAAGCACTGTATTCATGACACAACCATAGAGTGTTTGCATGCAGTCGATAACTTAGGCATCGAAACGAAAAGCTGGGATCCGATTATTATACACCTACTGATGCAGAAGTTGGATAAGGAAACACGAAAACTTTATGAACAAGCATTGAGTTCGCCGCGGAAGGTTCAGAAGCTAACGGACTTTCTATCGTTTCTGAATTTAAGGCACAATGCACTAGCAGCAACCGAAGAGCCGAAAGGCAAAAAAGTAAGCAAAGAGGAAAAGGGCACAGTGAAGTCCTTTTCAACATCGACGAGCTTGAAATGCATCTTATGCAACTCGGAGCATAGTCTTCACAAATGCCAGAAATTCATCCAGATGCCGATTCAAGGTCGACGACAGCTGGTCCAGAAGGACCAATTCTGCTATAATTGTCTACGGAGCGGTCACATGGCACACAAATGTTCAAGCAAAATGCTGTGCAGAACGTGCAACAAAAAACACCATTCGCTCTTGCACGAGGTAGAACAAGAGACATCAACTAAAAAGTATAGTCCGGAGGGGGCACAAACGCAGCCGTTGATGGCACATAGTCATCTTGGCACCAAACTAGATAGCGTCCTACTAGCGACGGTATTAATTGATGTTGAAGCTGCTAATGGATCATTCATAACACTGAGAGCACTATTAGATCAAGGATCGCAGTGCACCTTTATAACGGAGAAGGCAGTACAACTATTGAAGTTACAAAAGATCAGGACTGAAGTAACCATCAATGGAATCGGCATTACGAGCGAGACATGTAGAGGTTTCACGAATGTTACCTTCAGGCCCATATTCGTGTCAAGGGTAGAATTCAAGACAAAGGCATTAATTCTTCCGAAACTGACAAAGCAACTTCCGATGCAACGATGGGATATCACCGAATGGGAACATTTAAACGCAATCACTCTAGCAGATCCCAAATGTCATGTCCCAGGAAAGATTGACTTGATTCTTGGAGCAGACGTCTATTCGGACATTATTCAAGAAGGCGTCATCAAGGGACAACCAGGATGCCCAGTCGCCCAGCAGACGCAATTAGGATGGGTGATCTGTGGCAGAATTAATAAAACCGAGTGTGAAGTAGGCGTACTAACTTCTTTAATATCACAAATGGACATACAAAAATCATTGACAAGATTTTGGGAAGTTGAGGAAATTCAAGGCGAAATCGAACAACAAAATAGAGATGATTATTGTGAAACACTCTTCAAACAAACGCATCAACGAAAAGAAGACGGGCGATATATCGTACGATTGCCATTCAAATCCAACAGTAAGGAGCTTGGATTCTCGAGAGGAGCAGCCATGGCTCGATTCCTGCAAATTGAAAACAAATTTAAAAGCGACAAGAATTTTGAGAAGGAGTATAAGACCTTCATGAGTGAGTACCTGGATCTGAAACATATGATCCCGGTAACCACAAAGTCACCGAATGGCTACTACATGCCTCATCATGCGGTCTACAAGGACGATAACAACTCAAGAACGATTCGAGTGGTTTTTGATGCCTCTGCAAAAACGACTACAGGACTAAGCTTAAACGAGAAAATGCATGCCGGCCCAAAACTCCAAGAAGATTTGCTGTCAATTCTACTGAGGTGGCGTAAGCACAAGTATGCCTTCGCTGCCGATATTGAAAAGATGTACCGGCAGATTCAAATCCACGAAGATGACCAAGAATTTCAACGCATTCTGTGGAGATGGAACGTTCAGGACCCAATCAAGGAATACAAACTGACCACAGTCACGTATGGGACAACAGCAGCGCCGTACCTAGCAGTTAGAACGATTCAACAGCTTGCTCTAGACGAAAGAGAAGCTTATCCCCTAGCATCAAACGTCATACTAAACGACTTCTATGTGGATGATATGCTATCGGGAACTGACGACCTTGAAGACGCCATAAAAACTCAGCAGCAATTACTGAAGGTATTCAAATGCGCAGGCTTCAACTTGCGCAAATGGTCCGCAAATCATCCTCAATTAGTGAAGACGGTTCAATGTGATCCAGCACAAGGTCAATCGATTGAACTGAAAGCAGACAAATGTGTAAAGACACTTGGCATCTACTGGGATCCGTATGCTGATGAATTTCGGTTGAAAATCATGCTACCACAAGATCAACCGAAACTGACGAAGAGAGTGTTCTTATCAGAAGCATCCAAAATCTACGATCCCTTAGGATGGGTGTCACCAGTAACCATTACGATTAAAAACATGTTCCAAGAGCTTTGGCTTAAGGAATTGACATGGGACGCAGAACTCCCAGTGGAAATTCAATTAGAATGGAAGAAGCTAAAGGAAGAACTACAAAAACTAGAAGGAGTACGAATACCACGGTGGCTGCACACATCAAAGTTAACTAAAAGCGAATTACATGGGTTTTGCGACGCATGCATGAAGGGATACTCTGCCGTAGTATACATTAAAACGATATCAGAGATTGGTGAATTGACAGTGTCACTCGTTGCTGCAAAGACGAGGGTAACGCCAATCCGGCAACAACAGATAACCTTACCCCGTCTGGAACTATGTGGGGCACTACTTCTATCGAGACTCATTGATACTATAAGACGATCTTTACGAGAGAGTTACATGAATACCTTCGCTTATACAGATTCAATGATAACACTAGCATGGATCCAAGGTGATGCGTCAAAATGGAAAGCATTTGTATCAAATCGAGTTACGGAAATACAAACGAAAATTTCAAGGGAAAAGTGGTATCATGTAAAATCAAATGAAAATCCAGCCGATTGTGCCTCCCGAGGGGTGACTCCATCCCAGTTGCTCAATCACTCTCTTTGGTGGAAAGGACCACCTTGGCTCCATCATACGGGAATCCGGAGAGCTCCAACATTAATATCCACAACGGACCTCGAAAGAAGCGGCATAGTCTCCTTACCAGCAGTAGATTCCGGATTATACTTTCAACAAGAGTTGCTACTTAGATTCTCTACACTAAAAAAGTTGACCCGGGTCGTGGCATACTGTCTAAGATGGACAAGGAAGACGAATACCAGGTGCGAACCACTACATGCCTACGAATTGAGTTACGCTAAGAAAGCATTAATTAAAATTGTTCAAAATGTGACATTCTCTGAAGAAATACGTGCATTACAGCAAGAGAAACCCCTTTCGCGGGAAAGTACACTTCTCTCCTTAAACCCTTTTATCGATGAAGACAGAATCGTTCGGGTCGGTGGAAGACTAGAAAATTCCTCTCTGAGATTTGAGGAAAAACACCCAATTATCCTACCACACAACAACCCACTGGCAGGCCTGATCGTAGATGCAGCTCACAAAACAACACTGCACGGAGGAGTATTGTTGACTTTAGCACACATAAGGCGAGAATACTGGATAATAAAAGCAAAAACGTTAGTTTCACGCCACATCCACAATTGTGTGAAATGTTATCGCTATACAGCAAAACCTGGAGAACAACTAATGGGAAACTTACCTGCTGTTAGGATTCAACCCAGCCGAGCCTTTTTGAATTCTGGAGTAGATTATGCCGGGCCAGTGAACATAAAAGCATGTAAAGGCAGGTGCAGTAAAACATTTAAGGGTTATATCGCCGTATTCGTTTGTATGGTAAGCAAGGCGATACACTTAGAACTGGTGTCTGATCTGACTGCTAAGGCCTTCATTGCGTCTTATAAACGATTTACATCCAGAAGAGGACTATGCAGAAACCTATACAGCGATTGCGGCACCAACTTTATAGCAGCAAACAAACTGCTCTTAACAGAGGTCAAGTTGAGTCAAAAGGAATGGAACAAAGAATTGGGCGACGAACTAGCGAGTCAGGGCACTCAGTGGCATTTCATCCCTCCAGGGTCACCACATTTCGGAGGACTATGGGAGGCTGGCGTTAAGTCCGTTAAATTCCACTTGAAGCGAGTAACATCTGATGCACTACTTACGTTTGAGGAATTGACGACATTGCTTAGCCAAATAGAAGCATGTTTAAATTCACGACCACTGTGCCCATTACAATCCAATACTGACGAATTGGGAATCCTGACACCGGGACACTTTTTAATTGGAGAAGCGATATTAGCACCGCCGGAATCGTCACTTCTCAACCAAAACATAGCACACCTCGATAGATGGCACTACCTCCAAAGATTAAAACAGGACTTCTGGAGTAAATGGAATCAGCAATATCTGTCTCAGTTACAACAACGACCCAAATGGAAGAACCCAACAAAAAAATGTCAACGTGAATGATATAGTCTTAATAAAAGACGAACAGCTGCCACCCCTGAAGTGGGCGTTGGGGAAAATAATCGAAACACATCCGGGTAAGGATGGTCTTATCCGTGTAGTCACATTGAAGACAAGGAATACAACATTGAAGCGACCAATAAGTAAAATTTGCCCTCTTCCCGTTAACAAGGATTTGGAGAAATTGAAGGAGGAACTTCAGAAGGCACCAATAAGTGACAGTGGCCTTACAAAGATCCCGAACAAAAGGAGCAAACGAAAAATCAGAGCATCATCAACAGAGAAAGACGACTCCGCGAAGAAGGAAAAGAAAGGGAAAATGAGAATCAGACCAGCAACCTACATATCGATGGTCATGTTCGCAACTCTCTTCATCCCACTAATACTCTGCGAGGAAATCGTTAAAACAACTCCATTGTCAGATCACCCCGGCATATACTTTGAAGAAATCGATCAAGTTAGGATGAGCAACAGCGAATGGGACATCATTAGCTATTTCGACTTGGAAAACTATTGGAAAAGTAATGAGAACATAGTTAAAATCATCGACAATCTTCACAACATATGCGAGCTTGCAGTGAAGAGGAGACTTGAGACAACGTGCAGAACCACAGTACAACAGTTCAAAAACAGACTTGCAACAATAGATCAAAACAACAAACTACTAAATAGTGACAGTAGAAGAGTTCGAAGATCTCCGTTTGACATAGTTGGTAGCTTAGGAAGATCGCTGTTTGGAATACTGGACGCAGAATTTGCGCGGCAATATGAAAAAGATATTCAAACAGTAAAAACGAATGAAAATCATCTGATCGAACTATTGAAGAACCAAACATCAATAGCGGATTCAACTATAAACGTAATAAAAAAAACTCAAGAGGAAATCAATGGCCAGTTCGCAGCAGTCAGCGATCAGCTGTCCAGTCTCTCCGCCATTTCCCTGAATTTAACCGAAACGCAGAATTTCCTAACTCATTTTTGTCGATATCCTTCCAAGCACTGCTTATCATGACAGAGTTTCAAGAAACACAGGAGGCGATCATTGAATCGATTATGGATGTCCAGCACGCTCGGTTCAATTCTCTCATCATAACTCCGGCACAACTAAGATCGCTATTAAGAAAAATTAGAGAAAGAATACCCCACAACTTAGGTATACCAGAAGAAGGAAGCACCGACTTCACCATGCTCCTATACAGATTGATGGAAGTAACGACGAGGACAGTAGAATCGGCAGTTATCTTTAAAATAAGAATCCCACTGATAGCAACAGAAAACTTTCAGCTGTTCAGAATGGTTCCTCTGCCCACAAGGCACAAGGGATCCTTCATCTATATCCAACCATCAAGCGAGTATATAATCGTTAACTTGCACAGGGATCATTATTACCCTGTTACGAAGATAGAGTTAAATGCTTGCAAGGCTCTACCGGGAAGGTATCAAATCTGTCGGCAGCACCATCCCATCTATACCAGATACTCGAACATAAGTAGCTGCGAAATAAATATGCTCACTCACCAGGATAAAGTATCACCAGACTGCGATGTCCGTACGAGAAGCCCCGGGAAATACTGGATACAGCTACATGAGGAAAACACTTGGCTATACTCATTTGAAAAGGAGGAAACGTTGGACATCGTATGCGGCGAAAGAGTATATAGCCAAACAATCAAGGAAGAAGGCATTTTAAGGTTGCAGTCAGGATGCAGTATAAAACAAGAGGCAACCATCATCACGGCATATCGAACGCACGTCAACCGAATCCACAATACATTTTCGCCCGCGCTTAACTTAAGCACTCAAATCTTCAAGGCATCAGACCGTAACATCTCATCGGTTCGCATCAATTTTGAACCATCAACAAGGCGAGACCTCGAGGACATTAAGGAAGCGATCAACAATCACAAAAAATCCCTCAGTCTTCCTTCGGCCACAATATCTCAACATGATGTTCACCAATACGTCATCAGTTATTCAACGACGATCATCATAATTGCCATCGTTTACAACAAGACCTGCGCAACTAAGGCTACGAAGATACAGATCAGCAAAAACAATAAATTCGAAGTAGAATTGAATTTGGGGCCCGAGATTGTTTAATCTACCCAGTAAATACTCAATTTACCTTAAACGTAGAAATTGTTTACGGGCTAGACAAAACATAAACGCGACCGGACATGCTTGGCGTTATGTTACGCATTTAACTTAATTTAACTTTTCTGTAGCATAAGCACCTTCCGTGCGAATAAATTCCTATAACTTGAACAATTTTCGTGTGAATAATTTTATGTAGAATAAGCATTTTTTGGGTATATATTTTAAAAAACATTGAAAATAAAGTTAGTCAATTATTATCATCAAGACTGTTATTATTATCACGCAAGTGAACAATAACAAACTTCAACTTGTCAGTAAATGGTGTTCAAGTTCCAAATCAGCCTCTGGAATTTGATTATTCAAAAGCTAATCCTTTAAGTACTAGAGGATATCTCACCCTCTTCAAAGGCACCGGAATAAATTACTTCGATAAAGGTCATCAGATATCGAAAAAATTCTTCGACGATGGGTGCTTCATGTTAGCCTTTGATTTAACAGCGAATAACTCATACAACTCAGGTTGTGGCAACCTGTTAAACCAAGGAGTGGTGCGAATTGAAGGTCGATTCAAGGAGTCTCTAAAGAACAGTGTCAGCTGCATGGTATACACAGAATATGACAGTAATATCGAGATAGATAAGAACCGAAATGTATACACAAGTTTCTAAAAAAGTATATATACAGCTTGATAAGGGGTGTATTAGCATAGTATCCAACTAGGTACAAAAAGGAAAACATGACAAATTGCCTGGTAAATGTTGAGTATCTATCAGAAGGCCATATAACCTTCTTTAAGAAAATATCACTTACAGGTTTCGGGGCACAGAATAAGCTCTACTCAAAAGAAATTATATATAAATATCCAACGTCTTTGGCAACTTCTACAGATCAGACAGGAGTAAGTGGAAACTTAGAGCTCAAACGCCTAGATGAAGAACTTATCAGAACACTGGCAAAATTTTCAACAGTTTTTGCTAATGGTGAATCATCAAAAGAATTCTTACAAAGTCACGTGACTTCTCATACACAGATCATAAACCTTGAAAACTTAATTTCAAAAGCCCAGGAATGAACACGATTGAACTTGCCCAGATTCTGAAAACAAATAGCGTCACTAGAAACTTGTTCAAGGGCGTCTTCCCATGTGATCATCTGCCCAGTAAAATAAAAAGACCCGCATACGTTATAGCGAACACTGACCCTTCTCATAAAAGTGGCACGCATTGGATTGCTTTCTATCTACCCAGGAACGGACCTGTAGAATACTTCGACTCTTTTGGAAGATATCCGACAAATAAATACTTTAAAAAATTTTTACATGGCCACTCAGAAATGTTTATAAATAGTAAAAAGAGAATACAGGGTCTGTTTTCATCGACCTGTGGTAAATACTGTTGTGTATACGTATATTCCCGCTGCAAGGGGAAGAGTCTAAAGTTTTTTCTTAAACAGTTCTCATCAAAAGAATTTTCAAATAATGACGCTAAGATTGTTAATTTATACCATCATATATTTTCATCGGATACTACACAGAACGGAGGGATTTGTCACAACCAGTATTGTAAATCAGAGGCTGAGAGTATAAAAGCATCAGGTTGAAACAGTCGTGTTTCAGTTTTTATTGTGAAATCTTCAGTTCAATATGTCTACGATTCCTACAAAAAAAGTGCGTTCCGCGGATCTTACAAAAAAAGTGCGTGCCGCGGATCTTGGGATCCCTTTCAAAGGAAAAAAATCAGCACCCTCCGACAAAAAAGTTAATGAGAAGATTAGCAAAAAGAAAAGATCAGAGGTTCCGGGTGAAAACGCTCTACTAAACTACACCTACTATCTGGATGGCTGCCAGAACCGGAAAATTGTGCTCGGATTCGATCCATTCACGTTTGAGGCAAAAATAATCTTCAGTCACCATGGGCGTTTCCCTGTGTCAACAAACTACTTCGGATGGCTATCAGTATACAACCATCTCGCCCAGTTGAAGAATAAGGTTGAGATGCAGCCGGGTAATCAGCTTGGATTACTAGAAGAGTACAGAATACCTGTAGGAGAAGGCAGCATTAAATTGAAACATCTCGAACTGTGCTGTTTGTTTGAAATGATGGATTTCTTTAATATCGTTATGTTTCATAACAACAGCGCTCATGAAAGTGTGAGGGAGTATTTCAACCAATACACGACTAGATGCAAGGCGAAGGATGTGCTAAAATTATCCAATGACGACTTTTTTATACCATCATGAAGTTCATATGGACATTTAAACTATTCTAGAGTTTTTTTTTAAATCCCCTGGCTTTGTAGTGCCAATATTCTGTTCAATATAACAATCGGTTAATAAAAATTTTTTAAGAAAAAAAGCTTCTTGTTTTTTATTTTTATATGTAGACTTTGATCATTAGCATAAAAATATAAATGTTTACACAATTTTGTACCGCACAGCGTCTAGGTTGGACTTCATTATGACTTTTACAGATGGTCTGGAAGTGCTGAAGATCAGTTAATTTCGGAATGGCAAGCTGTATTATTTCGGCATCTGGCAAGTATCTTCTGATGAAGTTCTCTTTCACAATGCCCTTTACGTATATAATGGAGTCCGTAAAGTCTTTCAGGATATCAGGTAGAGTGTTATAATATGCCTCGCCATCATTCCAGTGTAGACCGTTGATATTCTCTCGTTCATACTTCTGTTGCTGATCTGCTTTTACGCTCAATTCCTGATAGGGATGCGGAGGTAAGAAGTGATAGACCGCTGGGCATAACGTACCAAAAGGTAGTATGGCAAGCTCTTTTGCAAAATACTGACCATCTTATATCTAAATATATATTTCAAATTTTATACTAGTGTGTATTCTTAAAGTAAAATCTTAATATTTAGCTTGCTAGCTTAATTTTTTTAAAACCATAAGGGTATGAACAATGATCTTCAACGACAACCCTTTTATTAAAAGTGAATTGCAGGTGTTTCTTTTCCACGGTGCTAATAACAGTCCCAGGATGCTTACGCTTGATCTTTCGCTCATTCGTTACACAAACTGCGTCGCCCCCATTGGTACCCAAAACCATAGATTTCAGACATTTGAAATTCACCTTTTTGGAATTTATATAATTGAGCGTTATCCCTTTACACTTTGTAACATACTCGACCTAATCCCCTATTTCGATTTTTAGACTGTAAGTTTTAGGACCGGTACTTACATATTCTGAAATAATTGCATCAGGACCAAAGCTTTCAATTTCGTTTGTTAAATCCCCCAGAAAGTTTGAAATTGTAAAGGGGATAGAAGATGTCTTATCATCTACAAAAACCATACTATCAGTATCACAATGAAGTATCTTTGTACCGACCTTTTTTAATGCCTCGTAGAGCTTAAGTCTGGCGAACGCTGTCGTATAGGCTGCTATTGGTGTGTTTACATGTGGCAACATATTTAAATTCTCTTCGATATTTCTCCATGTATTCCACAGGATGTCTTGAGATATTGGTAAGAACGAGCAGATTTCTATACCCGGAGCGTGTAAAAAATCGTTAAAGTCTTTGAAATTGTCTACCACTTTTGTGTTGGTACGGTTTTCCCTCTGAGCGAATTTACCCCAAAAAGAATTTAGACAGATTTTTGCGGTGTTACGCCTACCCGAATTCGTCTGGATTTCATATTTGTCCAAGACAATGTCCTCCTTTATCTGATATGACTTTATAAAATCATCTTTTTCCGCATCTGTCGTACATTCGCTCCCCTAACCGCTAGCCTCCTGTTTAATCTTTAGAAATGTGTTTACGTATTCCGTAAATAAACCTCCTGTCTTTGTAACGGGGTCGTATACAGTATGATTATATTTCCAAACCTCATGCACGATTTTAATCTCATAACCTTTCTTTACAGCTAAGGCTACTTCGGGTATAACCCATCTACCAGTAATTTCCCGGTCACCATCATTATGTTGACATCTTGTTACTCTATTTTTAGATGCGCAAGTTCTACAAAGTGCAAAATACAGTTTAAGGTTATTTTTGAAAGGTAATACAGGCAGGAATAAATCATTTGGCGGCAATATGGTTGTAAGGACGGAAATCTTACGGTAAATTTCCGCTTACAACAACGACAGTGCTGTAGAACCAAAATACCGAAAGAGAGCTATAATATAAAAACATCATGTATTTTTATATAACCGATATAATTCGCAGCCAGTGCATGTTCTGGCCAATATATAGTCCAAAACGATCGAACACAAATGGTCTAGTTGGCGGCGTAGTTAGTAGCCGCGGGTCGAGCCTAAAAACTCCTCCCAAAGTGAAAACTAACGCCATGCCCGAGAAATCGACCTATGGCTTGGGTCTGTGGCTTTTGTGAGTTCGCCAAACATAGTCTCGAAAGTCTCGACGGTAGAGTACGGCTTGCCCCGGCCATGCCAATCTATTTAGGGTCTGTGGCTCTTGTGAGTTCGCCTAAAATATAGAACGGCCAACCGGTTACCGTGAATATTCACACACGGAGCCAAACTCAGCCAGCGCAAGCGACGGAGGTCCAGGCAAAGCAGCGATACCATGGGCACCAGACGAGCGGCACCGAGGACAACGCAGACGACGCAGCGGGACCCTGTCGACGCAACAACGAGGCAGCGACGAAGAAGGCCCGCGTAACCGAGGTCCGGAGGAAGCACCGCTACGCAACGCATGGAGCACGACGACGCACGGACAACGAAGGAAGCTAAGCACGTATAGAGGAACAAAACACGTAGGGCAACCGAGCAACGCAACGCGCAGACCAACGACACGCAGAACAACGCAACACAACACAAGTTGGACCGGAAAGGACGTAACGTAAAAGGACACAAGCATGAGATGACGCACAGGGACCGAAGGAAGGCAAGCAGAGGCGTGCCAAGAGCCGAGCTACAATCAGCCACGGACAGTACGACGAACAACGCCAGAACTACGGGAAACAATCGCAAGAAGAAGGCAAGCACCGCAATGCACCAGGAGCGACGTAGACAGGGGATGTCGAAGACATTGAACACAGGAAGCGCCAGGCGACACCAAGGGACGTAGACAGGAGGGGTCGAGGCAACACAGAGGAACAAGAAGCAAAGCGGGAGGATGCCGAGTCAAGCGAGCAACATCGAACTTGTGAGAACCATAGACAAAACGGAACGACGCCAGTCAGCGCAATGCGGCGTAGCAAATGCCACAAGAAACGCACAAAACAACGCAAAGCACCCGAGAAGTACCGAGCCGAGCAGCAACGAGAGGATAACGAAGTCAGAGACGTTATAGGACCGAGGAAAACCGAAGCGTATTAGACCAATAATACCAAATACTTATTGAGCTTACCGAATTATATAATGAATTATAACCTTTAATATAATAAAATAGTTGAAGTCAAAACAAGAAATGTTTGTAACGAACCCCTGGCGCCCGATGAGCCTACCCCAGCAATTCGAGTCGTTACATGGTACAGGTAATAAAACCGTGCATTGATAGTATTTCTGATTTTGTAGGCAGGTTCTCGTTCCTGTATATTTCCGGATGACCAATGGGGTATGGTGCATATTTATTAATGTACGGATACAGACTTGTAAAGTCCAAATATCTAATTAATTCATTCTCTCTAGTTTTATGATATAGTCTAAACACCTCAGTACGACCTCCAAAAATAGCATCACGAGGGTTCAGGAGTGCCTTGATATTTATAGTAAGTTGTTCTAAATTCTTTTTCTCTTCGGGATTTGCCTTTAAAAAATTGTTGAACACACATTCCCAGATATGTATTAACTTACACCCACTACGTCTAATCATTTCCATTCTTCTAAGTGTAGCCTCATTCCTTTGCGCTAAATTTTCGCGGCCACCTGTATTAGTATATACATCCTGCACTCTGTAACAGGTTGTACAACCATGGTGAAAGCATCCAAAGAATTCGTAAACAGTGTTTGTCTTTGGATTGAAGCCATCTACATACATGCCGCCTTTCTCTAACTTCACCTCGCCCTTATTGTTAGCCGATAAAATCTCGTCCTGTATTTTGCACGACTCCCAAGCAAGCCATTTAGAGGCGATTAGCGACTGATTTTGAGATTTATAGTATCCATTTTTAGGCATTATGCCTATAGTATTCGCCTTCAGATAGTTTTTTCGAAAAACAAGCATACATGCTGAGGCTATAGTTAAGGCTTCTGTAAAAGGATTTACATTAGTAATGCTTAAAAATTCTCTCATGAATCGAAGGCATCCCAACCGCAAGATATTGACATCACTCACACAGTATCTCAGTAACTCCTTTCTGTTATCAAAGGTCCCTGTAGCATTTGTGTTATACCACTTAAAGAACTTGTCTTTTTCTCCCCCCCCCCGCATAGTATAGCCATATAATGCAGGTGTTGGGTATGCACCTACATAGTCAATATTTTCCATTGTATTAAAGAAAAACGGATAATAACCCTTTACATGGTCTTTAATTTCAAAAACCTTAGGAAAATGTGATAGCGGGAATGCCAAATAATTAAATGAGTCTATAAAAGATACCCTTCCGCAGGTTAGCTTCATTATCTTAGTGCCATTCATTATAGGTTCGATTTTCATCTTTCTGCTCATTAACTTAGAAATTATAAAATGACAATCATAGCCTTGCGAATTGTGAGCTATACAATAAACGTTTGAAATAGAAACTCGAGTTCTGAAACAGTAATTTAAAAACTCTGCTACGACGCTCTTATTCTCGTGATATTCAAAAATATGCTCCCTCACACCACAAACACTGCATTCCTCCCTTATGTCAGGATTTTCATAGCAGTTATAGCAGACCTGCTGTGCAACAATCAAGTTGACAATATGGAGGAAGGAGTTATCATCGTAGGAAGTATCCTGAGTACTTTCACAATCAAAGAATATTATCATAAATCTATTATCAATCCCTTTCTTCGGAGGTTTAATATAACAGAGATGATCTGACGGCACAATTTTCCAGCAAATTTGGCATAGGAATTCGTTGCATGTGTGACTACCATCTCGTCTTCTATCGATAACTATGAACTTGCCGCACTGATCGCATATTCTGAGACTTTCACACACGTTCTTTTTCTCATACTTATTTCTTAAATGATTCTCAAAACAATTGTCGCCTCTGAACACACGATTACATTCTTTGCATTCCCTAACTTCTTCTACAAACAGACATGGCGGAGAGGATAGACAGTATGTACATTTTTCAGCACATTTATGTTGCTTCACGTACAATGTCCTATCGCAAAGAGTGCATGCATACGGTCTGTTGAAAAAACCGGTAAGTGACTTTATCACATAAAAGTGCTCCAACTCTTTCGAATAGTAGAAGTATAATTTTTTTAGGGAGTTGTGCTCGTACGAGGGCCTAAACATAAAAGATTCTGGCTTTTTCATATCATTAAAAACGACAATTTGATACTCCCTCAAAATTTTTTGAAATTTGTAAAGATCTGCCTGAATACACCCTTTCTTACCCACCACAACCTTTGCTTCTTTACATAACTTCTTCGTCAATCTATCTAGAGTTTTAACAATCGAGACTTGACTTTTTCCCTTGATTCTTCCCGAGATCATCTCAATAGCATAACATAAGCTTCGTGGGAGACAATTAAAATCACCGTCCTTACCAACATCCACCACACTATACTTCCTAGCCAGAATCTCCCTTTCTGTGGAATTCACGGCATCCATCCTCCCCCCGATGAAGGGGAAATTTATAATATCCGCTTTTATTTGCATAGCCCCATCTGAGAGAAAAGTGCTGTTGGACTGATTGACATTAGAAATAAGTTGAATAATGGTAGCGCCACTCACCTCACTTACAGGTCTTAAACTACACCAAATGGGCTTGACGTCAGGATAATCTTGAGGTTCAATCGATAAACTAATTTTACTTCCTTGTACTGAACCGGCGACTAACTCTTTTACCACCCTATCAAACATCTTCTCCAGCTCTTTGACAGGGTCTTCAACGTTCTCTCTGAAATCCTTTAGTCTGAAGACCATCTTAACACCCTCGAGATTAAACTTTTTAAAAAAGGTCTTTTGTTTAGATAAAATCTCTATTTCACTATCTGACCCTCCGCCAGTTTGGTTTAAACCATTTTCCTGATTCTCTTCGTGCATATTTTCAAAAAATGCGCCTGATCTGTTGGCAATCGATCTCTCGCAAACAAGGCTATTTTGATCTATCTGTTCCAAAGGTGTGCTATTAGCACCCCCCGCATTTTTGAGAGAAGAAACAACTTCTTTTAAACCCCTATCCGTAAAGGGAACACCATGTTCCGAAGGTGTGTTATTAGCTCCCCCCGCATTTTTGATAAAAGAAACATCTTCTTTCAATCCTCCATCCGTAAAGGGAACACCATGTTCCGAAGGCGTGTTATTAGCTCCCCCCGCATTTTTGAGAAAAGAAAGAGCTTCTTTCATTCCTCCATCCGTAAAGGGAACACCATGCAATTCTGAGAAGCTGGTTAACAGCTCTAAGAACCGGTATTTTTCCGGCAGTTCGAAATATATTTTTTTTTCTTTAAGATCCTTAACTAAGATACTTAAACTAGACAGAAATATGTTATATCCTAGACTTAAGGAGCTACTTAAATATTTTATCGCACTTACACTATCCATCTTATTTTATTATCTATTAGTGTACTAAGAATAGTATATAGGCGGGTTCTGGATACAAGGGACTTGGACTCAACTGAAAAGGATTATTAATGAAGTTGTATGGCACTGATAAGGAATTGATAAGATGTAAGTCCAGACTGTATATTTTTGTAGGATAACAAGATCGCTTTATTCATTTCTTAAAATTATTATCTTAATAATGTACTAATGTAAATATATATCTTTAACTTTTTTCCCCAATTAAAGCTCCAGGATGACCTAATTCGGCCCGAATTAAAATACTTAAGGAAGTTCCAACTATTCCTGCTCAAGCCCCAAAAATAAAATATAAAGTTCCAATATCTTTATGATTTGTAGAAAATAATCACTGTCGCGATTATAAACGTGATTAAATGGTTGAAATGTTAGGCAAATGTTACAAATTTTGCATGGTGCAGCATGCCAACTTAAACTAATTGGAGCGATCCTCAATCCTCTCCTCCTCCTCGACGCCTTGCTTGCAGGCCTGATGGCAGACGGTCCCGGCTTCAAATTATCCCGAACTGCATCAGAAGCGAAATGCGCTTTCCTCAACACCGTGCTTGCAGGCCTGATGGCAGACGGTCCCGGCTTCAAATTATCCCGAACTGCATCAGAAGCGAAATGCGCTTTCCTCAACACCGTGCTTGCAGGCCTGATGGCTGACGGTCCCGGCTTCAAATTATCTCGAACTGCATCAGAAGCGAAATGCGCCTGTTTTTTTCCCTCAAGCACCTCCGATATTCTTCTGATATCGTTGCATATTCTTAGAAGGGCCGTATGCACTTCTATTTCTCCCTGCAAACTGAAAATTTTTCTATTAAGATTTAAAGGTTGAGATTAATTTTATTTCAAAAACAAGCCTTACCTGACCATAAAATTGGTTATCACTTTGAGCTGCTCTTAATACCTCAGGGTACAAGTCCGGATGCTAATGTTCTCTAGCCTCCTGAAACTCCGACTTTTATACCGATTCTCAAGGCTATTTCGCATATTATCCAGTGCAATCTTTCTAACAGGTCATTATACCTCACACATTAATTATTCAAGATAGTATGCTATACTTGCCAAGAAAAGGATTATTTTCTACAGAAGTACATTATCCGCCATGCGCATGTAGCCTACGCATGTCTCAAGCTAATAAATTTTCTATTTATAACACCACTCGCCCGTTTAGAATGAAAAGTGCATACTTAACTAGGCCTTTACCTATTTTGTTGCAGACGTTAGACTCACTGATTTATATGGCAAGAATGACAAACTGATCATTATTCGTTTTGGTTATTATACCATTATACCATCCAACCATCTAACTAGATAATACCGAACTCAGGAAAACGCATATTTAGCACGGTCTTTTAGCAACTTTGTTGCAAATGTTAGACTCTCTGATTTATAGGGAAAGAATGATAGTCTGATTATTTCTTTTCCTCTTACCATCAGTTCAAAGATTTATGGGTCTCGACTTTTCAGTTCATTACCTCGTATTGTGTAATCCCAATTCTTGACTATTTTACCTATCTTCCGCCGGGTATATAAGTCGGAGCTCCTCGTGAGGAAAATCATAATCTCCTTACAGGTCTGATAGTCAAATATGGTAAGTTTCATATTATCCGTTTTACTTTTTTGCCAATAACTTTATTTTTGTAATTTTTTTCAGAATACTTTCGAATTATTAGCTTCCGCTGTTGGGGGTGATGGGGACTCTATGATTCCCACTAGCTCCCTCGAGATCGGGAAGGAATATCTCATTAAATTGTTTCGGCTGGTGAAGACGAAATACGGAGTAAGGCTGGCACTCCATTTCGACGAAGGCATCTTCTGCTTCTTACCACCCCGATTTTCGGAAAGGGTGAAGACACAACGCCAGATAGATGAACTGAACCAATCTTCAGATCAGTACTTCGTCTTCGATGGTATAGATGAAACACGCGGTGGGTTTCTAAAAGTACGATTTTTGAAAAAATAAACTCATGCATATAAATAAAGAATGAAATGACATCTATTATCATGTGTTTTCTTTGTTAAAAACCCTCAAACTCTTCACATCGATCACGTCATCTCATACCAAATCCAGCTCCCAGCCAATCGGCTCAGTTCCACAACCCAGGCCCATGATTCCATGCCCAAGCAGCCAGCCCACAAGCCACACACTTTCAGCTTCTCAAACGCCAAACGCACTACACTTTCAGCCTTTTTCCCCATACAGAAGCCGGCCGCCGGAGTCACACACTTTGGACCTCGTAGCAAAAACTCACACCCTTTGGCCCCCACAATAGTGTATGTCTTACTACTTAGGGACTAGCACACTTTGCACCTGCTCAAAGTGTAGTAGCACACTTTGGCCCCACAAAAGTGTATGTCTTACTACTTAGGGACTAGCACACTTTGCACCTGCTCAAAGTGTAGTAGCACACTTTGGCCCCCACAAAAGTGTATGTCTTACTACTTAGGGACTAGCACACTTTGCACCTGCTCAAAGTGTAGTAGCACACTTTGGCCCCCACAAAAGTGTATGTCTTACTACTTACATTGTCTGAAGGCATTTCGGTTCAGCGCCCGCGTCCTCCGAATTTGTGCATTTAAGAAGCGATTTGCAATCTGCGTCCTCGTATCTTTTTCGCGGTTTTCCCACCGGTCACTTGCCATGAGCTCTATCTTTCATTGTGCGTCATCCATTCGCTCCACATGACCTGCCCATTGTAGCTTACGGAATTTTATAAGAATCGATGCGGCTGGGTCGTCATAGATGTTATACAACTCGTTGTTGTAACGGATACGCCATTCAGTGCCTTCTCTTACTGGTCCCAAAATTCTTCGAAGAATTCGTCGTTCAAAAGCGTCTTTTGATTTTTCAGACGCTTGGGTGAGAGTCCACATTTCACTTGCATATAGTACCACAGGTCTTTTTATGGTTTTGTATATACGAAGTTTGCGCAAGGAAAACAGAAATCTGCGGGAGTTTTTTTTTCCGGTAAGTGTAATATAATAAGGTTGAGTAATCCTGGCAAATGCAATGCTCATTTCATTCAGAAAAGGTGAAAAATTACCGAAATTTGAGTTCGGTAACAAATAAAGCCCAAGTTGACAAACATCGGCCATGATTACTTGTGCTTTGCGAGAGGCGTACTTAATTTCAAAGATCGGCGGTTCATAATATGAGCCGTTGATTTTGAAAGTGGAATAGTTTCCTTTTTAAAAAATAAATTGTTGTGACATTGTAACGATGTTTTATACAACACAAATCAACTTTCGGAAAATCTATTGATGCCATTGTTTCATCACACTTTTAACAAATACCAGTAAATTATGAATTATTTCACTTTCAGTTTGCCTAGTAGGGAACGCTTAAGATTGAAAAAGTGTAAAGCTATGGTTAGGTTTTCCAATTGTCATGTCTTCTAGGAGAGCGTATTATCAACAGTCGGGGACTTCGTTTTGGGGTTTTACTCCACTGACACCTGAAAGCTGCCAATCATATTGGGTTCTATAGTAGTGTGGCGGCGTTGATACGTTTATCATTTTTCTCTTTAGCTGAGTATGTTTTTCGCTACTGTAGAAATTATAAATATTGCTAACTTCGATTATTAACTTAATACAACGAAGTTGACACGCTTTTCTGTTTTTTTTTTAAAATGAATTTTCACTAAATAAATAGCTAATTTTTAAGTAAAAGCATCTCTCTAAAATGAAAAACCTTATCAATAAAAATGTTTACCTTAACCCTTGAGTGCCCGCGCAGCGGTACTCCTTGCCGCAAATTTACTAAACATGAATTTTCTTATCTGTTATTAATAATCAATAACTGAGCGCTCTAGTATCTTTCAAGGACATGTCTAGGAACCACCACAAAAGATTTTAGATTTATCTAACATCTTATCAGTCTACATCAGGGAGTCAAACTGAACTAGTCTTATATATTTTCCATAAAAGTGTTGAAATTCTTGTTGGATAATTCAATTATCCAGCAAGAATTTCAGTAATTAATTAATTAATAAATTAATTAACGTATTAATAATCAGTATAATAACCAACTGAAGGTCCAGGACCCGGAAATTAGTCGATTTATGATAGAAATATAGTTGCTGCACTCAGTGCCGCGCGCGTGTACTGGCGTAACATTCCGTTGCGCGTGTACTCAAGGGTTAATAGAAATAACTGCATGTTTAAAACTTTGTAATTATTTTTTGTAAATAATTTATCTTAAGAATTTAACGAATTATTAATAAACCAAATAAAAACTTCATAATTATGTCATAAGGAAACTTTACCTTTTACTTTTACTTCTTATTACATTTTTTTTTTTTTTTTTTAATTCAATTAATTCAATTAAATTCAATTCAATTCAATTCAAATATTAAAGGTTAATTGAAGTTACTTTCATTTTAATATCATTAATAACAATAGACTTAAATAATATTACTAAATTCTACTGTAGTATAATTGTTTAATATATTTTTTAAAGTGTATTACATTCTCGCTTCTTTTTATATGAACTGGAAGTTCGTTAAATAACTTGCGACCGTGGTAATAATAGTGTCTTTGACCAGCTGATGTTTGTCTAAGATCTATTTTGATGAAATTAAATATACTGCTAATTAGGCCAAGCATATTAGACTTTTGCCTGGAAATAATTGATGAAGTTCTGGAAACTTTTTTAATCATTTATTTAGACCTTTAATATGAGTAGTTTGAGTTTTGCCCCAATTTCCCAGTGGAGCGTATGTCATGACGTTCGAAAAACCTCGAAATTTTCGGACTATTTTAGGTTTTTCTCGAATAGCTTCTAAACTAAGCGTTTTATCAAAAACTGTGTTATGTTCAAAAGTGTTCAGCATTAAATTCTAATTTAAAAAGTACTATGACATTATATTTTGAAAAAGCACTTTCATAGAAACGATACGTCGAAATATGGCAAATTTTTACACTTATAGAAAAAACACATTTCTTACTATAAAACGTAAAATATCTATGAAACTACGAACTTTAGAACGAAATGTCATGGAATAAAAGTTGTAGACCATCAAATTGTCATAAAAACGTGTTATATTTTTTAAGACGTTTGGAGGAAGTTGGTAGTGTTCTGTTGCTAATTCTTCCATCTCTTCCATATTTAAATCATCATTAAGGTGGATTTCCATTGTCGTCGCATTTATGCGTCTGACAGAAAAGTCATAGCAATTTAATTTTGCGGCACAGAAAAAATCTGAAGAATGTTCGACGAGTGACGCAAGACCCAGAATTGCGACGACAATGGAAATCCCCCTTTAAGGTCTTCTCTACTTCCTTCCTGCAGGTAGTCATCATAATCTAGGTCGAAGTCGTCAGTACCAAGAATCTGGTTTTCTGTTTCGGCATTTGTGCACGACTGGCCTTTGCATAATTTACAAATGGTGGTGCACTTCTACCCAAGAGCAAGTTGTAGACTAGAAACAAACGATCTCGGTCTTACAGCCGCAATGGTGCAATGGGCAATAAAGCTGACTTTCCTTTTCAGTTTGGAATTGTCTTTATTTTTTTTTGGACAAATTATCTTAGCTAGAAATAAATTTAATGTTTCTGGAATGTCATCTCCAACTTCATCCAGGAACTTATCAGAAGGGGGATATGTCTCTAATGCATAGATTTTTGATCTGATATCCTCTAGGACGAGATCGGCTGCAGTTTCGTTCTTCCTATGGATCCTTTTTTCTGTTCATTTCTTTTTGATTTTGGTTTTTTTTATATCTTTTGTTATATATTCAATAGATGCGTCTTCCCCACAAATTAAACAATTCATTTTAAAGTTAAATGGTTCACTTAACGATCGAGAAGTACGTGGAGGATCTCCTCCCACTTCAATTCTCTGAGTACAGTTCTCTTTTGAATAGGCTTTTCTACACTTATCATGAACAAGTATGCTAGAAACATTCGCCAAACCAACATGGCTACCACCCTTTCTCATCTTGCTCTTCTGTATAAATGTTTGGATACCTTTTTGCTGATACACTTTCATCACAAATTAAACACTCCGACATCGCGGATAAAAACTTAGAAACAACCAAGGAACGTTCACTTCACGACAGATGAATTTGGACTAATTTGGAGTGGAGATGCAACTTATGTGGCACTGAAGGGGTGGTAATAATGGGAGGGGGTAGTGACCCCTCTTATGGCGGCCTCCGAAGCCAAATTCTGTAATCCGCGACCGCTGGTAGAAAAAAGTAATTAAAAAAAAAAACAGGCAATATTTAAAAAAGTGGAAAATGAGCTACTGTGCGATTTTACATTATGGTGGGGAGGGGGGGGAGTTACGTTTTTATGACAATTTGATGGTCTACAACTTTTATTCTATGACATTTTGTTCTAAAGTTCGTAGTTTCATAGATATTTTACGTTTTATAGTAAAAAATGTGTTTTTGTGTGTAAAAATTTGCCATATTTCGACGTATCGTTTCTATGAAAGTACTTGTTCAAAATATAATGTCATAGTACTTTTTAAATTAGAATTTAATGCTGAACACTTTTGAACATAACACAGTTTTTGATAAAACGCTTAGTTTAGGAGCTCTTCGAGAAAAAACCTAAAATAGTCCGAAAATTTCGAGGTTTTTCGAACGTCATGACATACGCTCCACTGGGAAATTGGGGCAAGACTCAAACTACTCATATTAAAGGTCTAAATAAATGATTAAAAAAAATTCTAGACCTCCACCAATTATTTCCAGGCACACCATTTTTTCGAGCTAATTTGCTTGGCCTAAATGCGAAATACATCTAAGATGGGATAAAGCCCAGAAGTTGGGAAAGTGCGTTCTTTTCTCAAAAGATTTTCGAGCAGTGTTTTTTGTATGATTTGTAGGGGTTTCAAAATTGCGTCTGTTGCACATCCCCAGGAAATGATTCCGTATTGTGGAATTGAGTGGACTAATGCGAAGTAGAACATGCGCTTAGTTTCCTTATTCATAAAAGACCTGACAACGAAGCAAGTGGGAATAAGTTTTTTCAGTCTGTTAGTCATATTCCAAATTTGAATGTCCCACTTCACCAGGTGATCAAAAGTGATTCCTAGATATTTTGTATTTGATACTCTTTGAAGATGGTCACAACAGCAAACCCGGGTGCACCGTCGAAGTATAGCACTGTATCGTCTGCGTATGATATCATCTTTCCCAAGATAGGTTGGTTACAAATGTCATTGATATATATTAAGAATATAATTGGACCCAAGACAGTCCCTTGAGGTACTCCGTGACAGAAAGTTCCACGGTTTGTACTGATAGTGTCATTGATTTTAACATACTGAGATCTGTCTTTAAGGTAACTTGAGATCCAGTTAACCCAAATTTTATTTATACCAGTCTCGGTAAATTTTTTTATTAATTTGTCGTGTGGCATTGCGTCAAATGCCTTTGCCAAGTCTAGAAAAACTGCACATCCTTTTCTCCCTTTGTCCAGGGAGGAACTTATTAAGCTAGTTATAATTAAAGAAGATTTCGTTTTAATATATCTAGAAGACTTTTTCAGTAGCTTACCATGAAAACATCAATTAATGAAATGTATATTCTCTAATAGAACCCGCCCTGGGAAAAGAATTTATTTTTGACTACGCCACTGCTCAAAAACAAACACTATTATACGTTACAATGGTATGCGTGCGGTATTTCCATTTCCGCTTCATTTCATTCGAGTAACTTCATTTCCTTTTATTTTTCTACGTAGTGTTAACTTCATTCAACGTGTGGTTTTTGGCTGATTTGATTTTTATTCCTTCTTTCTTTCTTTCTTTCTTTTTCGACTATCTCTATATCTCCAACCACTCCAGGCATGTACCCCAGCAAGAGCTAGTGGCTTGGTATTTTAACCAAGGAAAAAATACCTGACGCCCAAATCAGGAATCTCGTTCCGGTAACCGCCTTCCCGTCCACCCGCGCCCACTCCAACAGCAGCTGGCCGGCCGCCTGAAAATAGACGTAACAAGTCTCATTTTTAGAGCGTGTAGTTGCTATCATCAAAAATGACGCGACAGACCGAATCGGACCAGGGCCTGCAGGATACATTGTCTGAAGTCATCTCGATTCATCTTAGATTTGTCGGTGCTATAGCTCTACCTAAATACTAAGATTCAACTATACATCATTAGTGTTTCTCCACTACAATTATTCCGTATAGATTTTAAGCTTACATATATCTTAAATAGTTCTACAGATATTAGGCGTGAAAAAGTTTCCTACTTCCTTTACGAGATGGACTTTAGAACATCTCGATCTCAGCGTTCGAGCGTTTCGCAGGTAATTTTTTTCCCATACCAATTTCGAAAATTTTTTGTGAACTATCCAAGATTTATATAAATTTCAGTTTCAGCTTTCTAGAATAAACAGCAGTAAAATATTGTGCTCAAAGCCAGGGGACTTATTACTGAATACGATACGATCAAAAATATTTATGATTTAAATTTACGAAGTAGGTAAGGCGGTACTTTTGACAGACAGCCAGACAGTCTGGTCCCAGGTGCCGCCACGGGTTAATGACCTTATGTTGTAGATCAAGGTCATAAGGCCGGGGGGATAATGGCCATATGTTAGTAGTGGGGGGTTAACGACCTTAGCCAATAGGCCAAGGGCGCAGCCTTCAGTGTAGATAGATGACCTTAGGTGGTAACCAAGGTCACCCTCATTAGTGTAGGTAGATGACTTTATACAGTAGGCTAAAGTCACAACCATTAGCGTAGGTAGATGGTCATAGACAATAGGACAAGGGCATAAGACGGGGATTAATGGCCTTACGCAATGGGGCAAGAACTTTGAGACTTTTTATGCAGTCTTTTGATTGCAAGTTGATCCATGTAGTATGATGATGATAATGAGTTGAAGTAAACTTAATGCTTTTTTTTCCGGTTCGTGTGATAACATCAGGTTGGCGGTATTTTTGCTGTACTGTTAAGATTGGTATTGGGTCAAGTTCGATACAAGGTATATCTGAGAGAATTATTATCAATTTTGCTTATGCGTCAATTTTCGTGCTTTTATTATTGTTTTAATTGATGTGACGCATCAGTACACCCAACCAAAAATAACTGCCCAGATAGTTTAAACAGCTACTTTTAGAATATATAATGAATTGCATTGCGTTTTGAAATGCATTTTCCGGTTCGTGTGACAACATCAGATTTGCGGTATTTTTGGTATACTATTAAGATTGGCATTGGGTCAAGCTCGTTACAAGTGTATATCTGTGATTTTGCTTATGCGTCAATTTTTGCTGTTTTATTATTGCTTTAATTGATGTGATGCATCAGTACACCCTACATTATTGCTTAATATTATGAAATTGTGTGTGAAAACTTACTTCAAAAGTATTAAATGAAACCGGTTTTTTCGCATTTTTCCGGTTCATGCCAATTTTCGGGCGTTTTATTATTTTTTGAGGGAAACGATGCAACACTTTAATTGATATTATTGCCTAATGTTGTGAAATTGTACCTGAAAACTTCAAAAAGTATTGAATGAAACAGGTTTTTTTCGTTTTTAAATACGTATATTGACATGTGAGCATAAATAATACAATTGTTATAATATAATACAAGTTGCTATACTATAATATTATACAATGTTATAATAGAATACAATTCTTATATATAAATTTCTAATACTAATTCATTCGGTAAATACATACTAACACTATAAAAACTTCTTCTTCTTGTAGCCGTAGGGAACAGAGCTGTTGTCTTCTCGAAATCGTCGCTTTTCTGTTAAGGGTCTGTACTTTTTACTGTATTATTAATAATACAGTATTGTTATCGATTTTTTAAAAAAAAAAATTTGCTGCCCTCAAAATTTTTTTGTCCACGTTTCATGACTAGTAGACGCGAAAAAAGCAATAAAAATTTTCACTCCGTCTGTACGCCGTACCCCGTACGCCGTACCCCGTACGCCGTACGCCGTACGCCGTACCCCGTACGCCGTACGTCGACCGCCCCAAAATCTTTGAAGGCTCGTAGCTCTCAAACCAGTGGAGCTATTAAATTAAAATTTTTTCTAAGAATAGACTTGGTGGACCCCTTGAATTGACATTATTTTCAGGGGAGGAGGTGTAAGGGGAAAGGCGGGGTAAGCGTTTTAGACGAAAAATTTAGGTTTCTAGATCTCAGGAACCGCTTGTGTTAGGAGGCTGAAACTTAGAATTTCTATAGAGCTTTGATAATGGACCCATTTGCAAAAAAAAAAACAGATATGGGTGAAGGGGTGTGGGAGTGGTGGGGGAAGCAATGCGTCCGAAACGCAAAAAAATCGAGATCGACACATTCTAAAATCCATATCTCCTAAACCGTTAATAGCAAGCAATTAAAACTTAACAAATATCTGTAGTTATACTAGGAGAAAAGATTGAAATAAAATTTTTGGGTGGGGGTAGTGACGTGCGGGGGTGGGGGTTGAAATACTTAACATTACAATATCTCCCAAACCAGTGGCACCAGAAAAACAAAATTCGGTTTGGATACAAAGCTTGATAAATAAAGATTGCTCAAAGTAAAATCTTTGAAGGGGGCGGGGGAGTACGTAAGTGGAGGGGATAAGAATTTTTCAAAAATAACACGTTTCATATCTCAATAACAGTGTAAGATGGTTGCTTCAAATTTTTACCAGAAGTAGGCCTAATAGAACCCTAGTAGGGAAAAAAAGTTTGGGGGTGTGGGTGTAGAGGGTGAGGGTGGAGAAGGGTGAGAAAGAAAAAGTTTCGATGCTTATATCTTAAGAATCTTTAATGATAGGAAGCTGAAATTTGGTATTTAGACAGAGCTATATTAGTGGCATGGTGGAAAAATAGAATTTTTTTTAGGTGTAGTATGGTACGGTGGTGGGGGGTGTTTTTCCTAACTTTAGAACGGCTTATGCTGTTAAGTTGAAACTCGGTACGTATATGTAAATTAACTAGAAAAGTAATTGTGATAAAAAAAAATTTGAATATTCATTGGCGTTCAGAAGGGGGGGGGGGCAAAAAAAAATATCGGTTAATATAAAATGCATATATTTTCACGATTTTCGTCATATCTACTAGGTCTTTCGAAATATTGAGTTCATTTTTTTTCTACCGATTCTTCATGTGAATACCTAGAAAGTGTTTTCAAGATTTTTTGAAATTCGACCCCTGAGAGGGTGTAAACTGGTTGTATACTTTTTCATGAATTCCACCATGTTTCTCAGGTCTGATCAGATATCGAATATCTTTTCACTTCCTCAGGCTTGTTTAATAATCACCTATTTTAAAGCTTTGTTTTTTTCAACCTCTAGACCGCATCCCGGAATATGACCCAATTATTTAATTCATATGTTACACCCTTTTCTAACCGCTTCCCGAACTTTTTGTTAGGTTTTCAGTCACATAGTAACATACACCGCATCCCCGAATTGAACGCGTTCTGAACTTCTGCCGGAAAAATAATACAGTTGCGCCCAGACTGTTGGCAGATTTTTTATTTCTGATTTTGTAATAACTGAGTGGTCCTTTGTACGTCGAAAGTTTTGCGTGGGCAGTAAAATATATTGGTTTTCCTCTGTATCTAAAACCATGTTCTTTATTGTATCAAAATTTATCAGTTTTGAGGCCTCGTAGCGTTAAGCAAATGCCCTTAACCTTGCAAACTATCTTTTCAGTGTTTTCTCTAGTGCTAAAAAGTTTATATGCATTGTTCTTTGGCCCGCCACTCACAAACTCAGTTATATAACTACCAGTGCCATAAGATTCTAATTCATCTACCATATCGCCAATAAACGCTCCAGTTGGTGGTTCCAGTTCCCCCTCTCTGTCTATGTAAACTACGGAATCTGTATCATATTATAAAACGCGGTCTCCTAGCTGATCTAAATAATGGTACAGTTTCAGACGGGCTTGCGCCGTTGTCTATGCTACTATACCGTCATTAACCGTAGGTAAACACTCGGCTACTTCTTCCTTATATTCCCAGTTGACAACTAGGGTTTCCTCGTTAATGGGGAGTATATGGCAAACCTCAATAGAAGGATTGGTAAGCAGTTCATATAATTTAGAGGACTGATTTATTATACTGGTTTTTGGCAGATTTTCCCTCTGTCCAAATTTTCCCTAGAACAAATTTAATATCAGTTTGGCTAGAGATCTTAAACCGGGGCTACCAACAATTTGAACGAACTCTAGTTTGACGTCCTCAATTGACAGAAAATCCTCAATATACTTTTCTTTTGTCTCCTGAGAAGAGCATTTACTCGGCCAGCCTGATGCTTCTTGTTTCATCTTAATAAACTTGATTAGGAGTTAGTTATTCTTTCCGGTGTCAGTGGAGTGAAACTCCAACACGGAGTCCCCGACTGTGGACTAACCGCTATCCCTGAGGATATGACAAATTTGGAAAGAAACTTCACTGGAGAAGCCAGTTCATCATAAGATTGTGTTGGACTAGGTCCGAAGGAGCTGTTTCATCATCGGAGGGCATAGACTCTTCAGAAGGTGTATTCTTGCCTACTAACCGAAACACCTTGACAGCTGGTGGGATCGCTGAGGTAACTTCTATATAGCCACATCCCATTCCAAATTTATTACCGAGAAGAATTTAATGGTCAAGAAAGGCGTCCTCTACCTTAGGCTAAAGGCGTGTATTTTGAGAAGCTTGTTTCTCTTGATTTCGGCTATTCTCTGGTTGTAACCCCGGATATGGTCAGCGCTTCATGGCTGTGAAATTTACAATGGTTGTAACCTTGGATCTGATCTACGAAGAAACAAATCCCGTCCGCCGCAACTTATTTTTTTAACCAATATTTGTTGTTATTAGATTTTTCGTGGTAAGCTACCACAGAAGCTATTATGATTAGGAGTTAGTTATTCTTTCCGGTGTCAGTGGAGTGAAACTCCAACACGGAGTTCCCGACTGTGGACTAACCGCTATCCCTGAGGATATGACAAATTTGGAAAGAAACTTCACTGCAGAAGCCAGTTCATCATAAGATTGTGTTGGACTAGGTCCGAAGGAGCTGTTTCATCATCGGAGGGCATAGACTCTTCAGAAGGTGTATTCTTGCCTACTAACCGAAACACCTTGACAGCTGGTGGGATCGCTGAGGTAAATTCTATATAGCCACATCCCATTCCAAATTTATTACCGAGAAGAATTTAAAGGTCAAGAAAGGCGTCCTCTACCTTAGGCTAAAGGCGTGTATTTTGAGAAGCTTTTTTCTCTTGATTTCGGCTATTCTCTGGTTGTAACCCCGGATATGGTCAGCGCTTCATGGCTGTGAAATTTACAATGGTTGTAACTGTTCAGATCTGAACACTGCTCATGATCTGAACATGGCCCATGACCTGAACATGGCCCATGACCTGAACATGGCCGCAGTTAAGGCCGCCGGAAAAAGGCATTCAAAAAGCTCAAGGCGGCTATAAAAGTCGTGGCGGGCCACGGCTCAAAAGTTAGTACATACGAGTCAGCTTTCTGCTCAAATACACACCGGCTTTAATTTCAAAAACGTAAGTATCACACAAACTCGACAGACTGTTTTTCGCTGCAAGGATCGGCCCAAAGTTTCAAGGGACGACCCTCTGCAAAGAACAACAAGTCAACCGCGAAATATACAAATTTATACCCTGTTTTTCTGTTGTCGGCCCTCTCAACGTTTCGGCGAGAGGACATACAATCGAACAACAGGCTGCGCCAAAGGTTCTAGCTCAGCCGAAAACAAAAAAAAAACCAACCCGACTCCAAACGCATTAAGAAAGGTCGAATAAAGAAAAGGGAGTTCTCACAAAACCGGCATTTTCATTTTTTCATTCCTTTCCCAAATTTCAGGAAAGAAAGGATCGGACGTGAGAGTCCGATCATTTGATCCGTCGAGCCGGATATATGAGCCATTTTTCTTTATTCCCTCAACACGAAAGCATTACAACAAAAATGCTGTGTTGGGTACTCACACTAAATATCTGAACGTCACGACGCGAAGCACAACAACAGTGCCGTGTTGGTTCACCAATACCTTGAGCAATTCGCGCATCGAATCGCACCAAGAAACGCAGTCACAAAATGGCGTAAAAATCGCCAAATTTAAAAAAAAATAGAAATAATAAAAATTTCAAAGGAATTTTGTTGAAACTTCAACATTTCGCCATCGCAAACGTTATAAAATATCGACACACCACATGTAGCCTTGCCCGTCGAATTCACGGATCATTTAGGCAATATTGTTTTGAAAGACGCAATCATTTCGAGCGCAATCAAAGCAATATAAATGCCAACATAATCTTTTAAGGGCGGCAAGAACCAAAAAAAAAAAAACCAAACAACTCGATTTAACCCGGTAAATCGAGTTAAAACCAAACCCACGAACCGAGAAAATTAAAGTCAAACTTCACAAAATCCACGAACCGAGAAAATTAAGGTCAAACTTCACAAAAAACCTTAAAATTGAAATTTCGGATCGGTTCGATCCACAAAAACCTACCGGCGGCGTTGTCGCAAGGTTCACGACACTAACAATACTGAATTCGCACAGTACGTGCTCAATCCGGCAACATCGTTGTACCTCACTCCAACGCATAGACTTGCATTAGAGAGAAGGTGCGTTGCATTTCATTGCACACAAGTGCAAATAATAAAAACGAAATTAGAATCCCACTCCAACGCATAAACTTCTAACAAGAGAGAAAGTGTGTTGCATTTCATTGCACACAAGTGCAAAACGCAAAAAACTATAGAATCCTAGCAAAATCCAGTAGGTAGGAAAACCCAGTAAAGAAAAAACCCAGTAGGTAGGAAAACCCAGTAAAAAAAACTCCAAGCTCAACTATGGAAGGGTTTATGAGAGAGCAGGACGTCTTGTTCAAGCTGGTGAGACAAGCAGTCACCAACTTTAAAAAGACAGGGGAAACAAGGCGTACTGCTCCGCTCGTCTGGATTCTATAGAAAGAACCTGGTCTGAATGCACCACACTCCATAAAAATATTATGATGACTTCAGGCGAGACTGAGTCAGACGATGAATTTGAAAAATACGTAGAACTTTATTCAGCCACTGAAGAAGTCGCATTCTCATATATTGGCGAACTTCGAGACCGAGCCATCAACTTAAAACAAGTGTGCAATCCCGAAACCAAAACCCAAACTTCCGATGTGCAAACCCCGAACCGTCAAATTACACAGGCGCAGCCGATGATCAATCTACCTAGGATTGACATTCCGAAGTTCGATGGCAATTACGAGAAATGGCGCGTATTCCACGACTTGTTCAAATCGCTCATTCACAAGAACGATCAGATTCCCCAAGTGCAAAAATTGCACTACCTAAAAAGCAGCGTTTCAGGCAAAGCTAATCGTATCCTTGGTCAATTCGATATAGCAGAAGCCAATTACACTGCTGCGTGGGAGTTATTGGTCAAACGTTATGATAACAAACGCGTATTAGTGAACACGCACATAACAAGATTGATGGAATTACCCGAAATTCGGTCAGAAATTGATCGAGAACTAAAAAATCTCATAGACACGGTCAATGAAACTCTTCACAAGTTAAAAACGTTAGGCGTAAATACCAAGGATTGGGACCCAATAATCTTGCACATGTTAACAAAAAAGCTACCGTATTTAACTCATAGTCTGTGGGAACAACAAGTCTCCAATTCTGACGCATTACCTACCTACGATGAGTTTCAAACTTTCATCGAAGCCAGGCATAGAACTCTAGAAGTCTTGTCCGAATCTCGAGTAAAACCAAATTCTGCGGGAAAGGCCAAGAACTTCGCGAGTTCACCAAAGCCCAAACCGTCTAATTGCCCACATTGCAAATCCGACCACCCTTTATTCAAATGCCAGAAATTCCATGGCCTTAACGTAGCCGAAAAATGGAAATTCGTACGAGCCCAAAATATTTGCTCAAATTGTTTAGGCACGCATTCGACCAGCACCTGCACCAACACGCACAGATGTTCCAAATGCAACGGGCGGCACCACTCTACGTTGCATGAAGATCGCAAACCCCAACAACAAGCATGTAATAACGCATTAGCAACGGAAACAACAAAAGAGACAGCCAAGCTGCAATTTTAATCGCTTGAACCAACAAGCCCTTTTGGCGACAGCCATAGTTGAAGTGAAGACAGCAGATGGAGACACATTAACTTTGAGAGCTCTGATTGACTCAGGTTCAGAAAGTACGTTCGTGTCGCAATCCGCGTATCAACAGACGCGACTGAAGGCAAAGGCCACGTCGCTAACCATCACAGGTCTTAACGCAACCAACGTGAGCACCGCTACTAAGACGTTGAACCTAAAAATCCTCACCAAATTCGGAAAACAAAAAGAAATTCATGCTCAAGCGTACGTCATCCCAAACATCACCAAAGAGTGTTCCGCAAACACACTATCAGCCACTGAATGGCCACCTCAAGGGAATCACCTTGGCAGATCCAAAATTTATGGAACCAGGGTCGATCGATGTACTCCTTGGAGTGAAGGTGTACGCGCAGATTCTGCGTCCGGGATTCAAGCACGGCCCTCAAGGCGTTCCGGTGGCTCAAAACACCTCACTGGGGTGGATACTATTCGGCCAAGTGTCACATAACCCACCAAACTCGAACAACAAATTCACCGGTTGCACTCTAAGTGCATACTCTAACTCGTCCATTAGCCAAGAATTAAGAAAATTCTGGGAATTGGAAGAGGTCTCCACAGCACGACAACTCACAACTGACGAAAGGCTTTGTGAAGTCATCATATAAACGGCGTCCGGATGGATCATACCAAGTGAGCATCCCGTTCAATCCAAATCCTCCAATACTAGGAAGTTCTAAGCATATGGCTAGAAAGAGGTTCCTAGGCCGCGAACGGAGGTTCGCCAAGAACCCTGAATTAAAAGAATTATACGCCAAATGCATCTCCGAGTACATCGAATCAAATCAAATGGTACCAGCACAGAGTGCCAATGAGAAGATCCATGCGACTCGAACAAATTACTATTTCCTACCACACCACGCTGTCATGAAGGAAAGTTCAACGACAAAACTACGAGTCGTATTTGACGCATCCGCTAAGACTTCAAATGGGAAAAATCTGAACGAACAAATGCTTATCGGCCCTACGCTACAACCGAAGTTATTCTCGACTATAATGAGTTGGAGGATTCATAAATATGCTATTACCGCGGACATTGAGAAAATGTACCGCATGATAAAGGTTGATCCACTAAGTCAACAATATCAGAAAATATTGTGGCGCGAAAATCCGAAAGACCCAATGATGGAATACGACATCACCACCGTAACCTTTGGAACTGCCGCCGCCCCCTACATGGCCATCAAAACACTACAACAATTGGCAATTGATGATCAACACAAGTTCCCATTAGGGTCTCAAGTCGCGTTAAAAAACCTTTACGTGGATTACATGCTTGCGGGAAGCAATGATTTAACAGAGACCAAGACTCTGCAGCAAGAAATCATAAATCTTCTAAAGGGAGGCGGCTTTCACCTGCGAAAATGGACCAGCAACGATCCAGCCTTGCTCAAAGACATACCACTGCAGGATCGAGAATTAAGCATCCCAGTAAGATTCGGAGAAAAGGACGCCATAAAGGCATTTGGGATTCTGTGGAATCCGGAACAAGATTTCTTCACATTCTCCATGAGCGCCCAGAAAACACAACATCACGTTGGACAAAAAGAACGATATTATCACACATCGCAAAGCTTTTTGACCCCTTAGGGTGGATGTCTCCTGCAGTCATATGCGCAAAGATCATGATGCAAAGGTTGTGGATCTCCGGCTCCGAATGGGACGATACCCCGTCTCCGGAACTACTCCGAGAATGGACAACGTATCATCTTGAAATTCATCACCTATCAGAAATCCGAGTACCCAGATGGATGCGCAACAACGCGAAAGACACAAGCAACGTTCAACTCCACGGCTTCTGTGATGCGTCAACGCGAGCGTACGCGGCGGTGTTATATCTTCGGGTCAAAGATGAAGACAACCACGTCCACACGACATTAGTCACGGCCAAAACAAAGGTGTCACCCATTAAACAAATCACACTTCCTCGTCTGGAGTTGTGTGCTGCAGACTTGCTAGCAAAAATGATGAAAACGGCCAGGGTAGATCTACAATTAACAGAAGTCCGAGGTTTCGCATGGACTGATTCACTAATCACCTTAGCCTGGATAAATGGTCATCCAACGAAATGGACTACTTTCGTAGCAAAGAAAGTAGTAAGTATCCAGGAGAATGGCCACGGAAATCAATGGACACATGTCCCCTCGAACGATAATCCAGCTGACGTCGCGTCACGAGGAATATCGCCCAGCGAATTGCGTAATCACTCCATATGGTGGGATGGACCAAAATGGTTAAAACAAAGCCCAGATCACTGGCCAAAGATAAAAAACCAACTAAATCCAATAACAAATTTAGAATCAAGGCCAACTAAAGCATTAAATGCACAACTCGCATCCGAACCATCAATACTGACACGTTTTTCGTCCTTGTCAAAGCTGATAAGGGTTGCTGCGTACTGCTTCAGATTCTGCCGCAGGGATAAAGGTTTGCGTAATACGGGGATCCTGTCCGTGCACGAATATCAAGCGGCAAGGACAGCTTTAGTCAAAAAGGTGCAAGGTGAAGCATTTGCAGAAGAGCTAAAGATCCTGCAAGCCAACAAACAATTGCCCAGTCGAAACCATGTCAGCAGTCTCAACCCGTTCATCGACGATCACGGAGTCATACGAGTCGGAGGAAGATTGCGGCATTCAGCGCTCCCGTACCGCACGAAACACCCTATCTTATTACCGAAAAAACACCATTACAGTGATCTAGTAATTCAACATTACCACGAAAAAACATTACACGGAGGGTCCACACTAATGATTAACGCCATACGGTGCAGTACTCGCACCTCATGAACATAAGAAACGCCGTTCAACACAAGGTGCGCCAATGCATCCAGTGCATCCGGTTTCGCGCTAAAGCCGCGGAACAACAAATGGGTGACCTACCTGCAGCTCGAGTTCAAATGGCTAGGCCATTTCAAATTTACGGCATAGATTTTGCTGGACCACTGACAATCAAAGAGTCAAATCTCAGAAAGACACGGGTCACAAAGGGATACTTCTGCATCTTCGTCTGCTTCGCGACTAAGGCGATTCACATCGAAGCCTTGTCCGACCTGACTTCAGAAGACTTCTTGGCTGCATTCCGACGATTCGTCGGGCGACGCGGACTTTGTTCCGATGTTTACTCAGATTGCGGCACCAACTTCGTCGGCGCTGACCGCATTCTGAAAGATCAGTTGGCCAAAAGCATAAAGGAGAGTGCCACACAAACCTTCATCGATGAAGCCATAAACTGGCATTTCAACCCTCCTACAGCACCACATTTTGAAGGCTTGTGGGAGTCTGGGGTGAAGTCCATGAAGCACCATTTGAAACGCACCTTGGGTGGCGCAACATTAACATTTGAGGAGCTGACAACGGTGCTGGTGCAGATCGAAGGGTGCCTGAACTCACGACCACTATGCGCCTTAAGCGCTGATCCCGATTCTCTGTGCCTAACCCCGGGACACTTTCTGATATGGTCTCCCCTGCTCACAATACCGGAACCGTCTCTTATAAATTTCACAGACCACACCCTCAAAAGATGGAAGTATTGCCAGAAACTGCACCAAACATTCTGGCGACAATGGTCACAAGGTTATCTACACCAACTGCAGCAGCGATATAAATGGAAGTCTCGCAAGGATAACATTAAGGTGGACGACGTTGTCATTGTGATGGAGAACAACACACCGCCATCGAAATGGCATCTTGGTAGAATCACAGAGGTGCATCTCGGTAGAGATGGGCTCGCTCGGGTGCTTTCCATCGAGACGCAATCCAAACTCATCCAACGACCTCTGTCCAAAGTTTGCATGCTACCTACGACAAGCTAACCCTCAGCATGAATGTCGTTGTCCACAATTCAATGTTCGGTGTAGTATCGTTTGCCTTTATATTTACCACAAGTTTTATTACACTTTGATTCTTTCTAGATGGACAACTTACTCGATTACTTGGAACTAATCAATGATGACGATCTGGAAAGGTTTACTTCAAACCACTTATTCTCTGAGGAAGAACTCCTGCAATTCGCAAATCACGATGCGGTAGAAGATCTCTTCCCCACCAAACTATTCTCAGAAGAAGAATTGCTAGAAGAAGGACAATATGAACCAACCTCCGATTTGCCACCGACTCCAGGACGTGACGTAGGTCTGGACTTGCCGCCGACTCCACGACGTAATATCTGTCTGGACCTGCCACCAACTCCAGGACGTGATCTGCGTCTAGATCTACCGCCGTCTCCAGGTCATAGCAACATTAACGACCTACCATCAACATCGGACAAGGTCGATGCTTCAACACGGCCATGACTGGCATCGCCGGATCACGGAGCCTCCAATCCGAGCATCAGCGAGCTGCCGATAACCCCAGGGCGAAATATTGGCACAAGGGTGACTCGGGAAGACACCGACAAACTACAACTAACTGTCCAGCGTTTCCCGGAACCAGTCAACCGGAAGGTGTATACGGTGATAACAAGGCAAGGAGAGATGTTGGACCTGACTTACGAACAACTGTTTTCGATTCCGTGGAGGGACATGAAAAACAAGTCTCGAAAAACGTACACTCTGTTCCTCCCGGGCGGAGGAAAGGTACGGGTGAAGTTTCACAAAAACCGCCCAACATGGTCTAATCTGAAGCGTCCTCGTAACACCACATCACATTAATTAAGCCAATGAATAATTAGTACAGTAAGAACAATAAATTGAACTATCCTTACATCGTTATATTTTAGATTTACTTAATTTAAAACATGAATTACACTACATTAACAACATTATATATTAAATCCTTATATCCTTATATCGTTATACTTACTTAATTTAAGACATGAATTACACTACATTAACAACATTATTAATTAAAAAAAAAAAAATAAGAAAAAAAAAAAAAAAATACTGATATCCATATATAAAATAAACTTATTAACGCCACATCAACATTTCGCGCGCGGGAGAATGTTCAGATCTGAACACTGCTCATGATCTGAACATGGCCCATGACCTGAACATGGCCCATGACCTGAACATGGCCGCAGTTAAGGCCGCCGGAAAAAGGCATTCAAAAAGCTCAAGGCGGCTATAAAAGTCGTGGCGGGCCACGGCTCAAAAGTTAGTACATACGAGTCAGCTTTCTGCTCAAATACACACCGGCTTTAATTTCAAAAACGTAAGTATCACACAAACTCGACAGACTGTTTTTCGCTGCAAGGATCGGCCCAAAGTTTCAAGGGACGACCCTCTGCAAAGAACAACAAGTCAACCGCGAAATATACAAATTTATACCCTGTTTTTCTGTTGTCGGCCCTCTCAACGTTTCGGCGAGAGGACATACAATCGAACAACAGGCTGCGCCAAAGGTTCTCATCCGAAAACAAAAAAAAGCCAACCCGACTCCAAACGCATTAAGAAAGGTCGAATAAAGAAAAGGGAGTTCTCAAAAAACCGGCTTTTCATTTTTTCATTCCTTTCCCAAATTTCAGGAAAGAAAGGATCGGACGTGAGAGTCCGATCAGTAACCTTGGATCTGATCCACGAAGAAACAAATCCCGTCCACCGCAACTTATTTTTTAACCAATATTTGTTGTTATTAGATTTTTAGTTGTAAGCTACCACAGAAGCTATTATGATTAGGAGTTAGTTATTCTTTCCGGTGTCAGTGGAGTGAAACTCCAACACGGAGTCCCCGACTGTGGACTTAATAAACTTGTTCATCATAGCTGTGAACAATCCATCAGTAGCCATGCTAATTTATTGTACTGTTTCACCTCATAGCTCCATATCTCATATACTTCGAGCAACTTGTACCCCTTTTCTAAAGCTTTCTTCACCTCATCTATTACCCAGGTCCCTATCAATGCTCTTTCTTCATTAGCGTGAGGGCAAAACTCGTCCTGATTCTTATCTTCACTACATTTCCGGCAAAGTGAAAACATCAACTTGTTGTTTTGTTTAAGAGGCAGCACGGGGTGTAGTAACTCTTCTGGGGCCAGTATTTTGCACTTAATTATTCCCTCTATCTTCTTTAAGTCGACCTTAGAACAGTTATCGTCTCCAACATATAGAGTTGGGTGGCCAATAGGAAATTTACCATTTTTGCACACCCATGGATAAAGGGAACACACGTCTAAATATTTAATTTTTTCACCGGGCTTACACTTATAGTAGCTATAGGTGTTTCCAGTTCGTCCACCATAAAAGGCATCTCTTGGTTTTAAGAGAGAACTATTCAGCTGCGGGTGATAACTCACCATGTTTTTATTGATACTAATTTCTCTATCGAAATCACAAGCCCACATTTCAAATACTTCATATGCAAGAGCACGTAAACGATCAATTTTTGAAACAGTTCTTTCATATCGTTGACTGAGCGTAACGGATGAATCATCATGCAAAGGCTCGTCACGATTATATCGTAGGCAAGAGATATGGCCGTGATAATAACATCCGTGAAATTCGAAGATTTGCTGAGTTTCGTAGCAGTATCCATCCACTTTAACGCCGCTTACTACAGCCTCACGACCATTTCCTGCATGTTGAATATTAATTTTACGCTGATCCGCCTCCCATAATAGCCACTGTATAACCTTCGTCGATTGATTATCAGCATAGCGGTACCCGCTTTTAGGGATTACCCCGATTGTGTTGGGTCTCAGAAAATTACGTCTGAACACAAGGTTACATGCTGAGGCTATGGTTGTAGCTTCTACGAACGGGTCAACGCTGCATTCGGTTATCATTAAATTTCGAAATTTCAACGAAATTTCAAGTTCCAAATTACCAAGTCTCGCTGCATGTTGAATTCTTCATTCCTATGCTGTTCATACCATTTCAGGAAGTTTTTACGATCTTCTGGTTTCATTGAGTTCGGGCTATAATATCTAGCTAGTGGCAATGGACCAGTGTATCTTTCGTTTTCTATTGTATTAAATAGATGCGGAAAATAGCCTTTTTTTAAAGTCGATGGTAAATTGAAAGCCTTCGGTAGCTGCGATAGTGCCATGGGAAAATAATTTAAAGAATCAAGAAATTTAACGTAAATAAATAATAATAAAATAATTTTTGTTCCTCTCATTATTAATTCTGCTTTTATGTCTGTCTGATAAAGTATAGAAGAAACTGATGATCGAACGCTTGCTCATTATGAGCAATTACAATAACTTTCTTGAATATCTTTCTTTGATTCAACAAATACTCCAAAAAAATTCTACTGGTTTGACTCTTAATACTTGTTCTGTTAAACCACATCTTGTACACCACATCTTGTTAACTTCTTATCAATGCACTGATCACATCTTTGCTGAAACACACATAAATTGGGCTCATGTAATTTTATTTCTCCAATTGAGACTTGGTCTTCTATTGTTTTTTCGTCACCAGTTTTTTCCTGGCGTGTTTCGAGATCATAGAAAACAAAAAGAATGTTGTTGGTCTGTTGTGCGTGCCCGGCCGGTTGAATGAAGCAGGCATGTTTTACAAATCTTACAAAAAATTTCTCCACATATATGTGCTTTACGTGCGTTAAAAGTTTTAAGACACTCAAGACACCTTTTTACTTGCTCACAGACGCTTCCCCTATCCAACGATCCATCAGCTAGGTGCTTTTCGTAGCACTCTTGCCCCCTAAACTCTCGGTTACATTCTTTGCAGAATTTATTTTTTAAATTACCTGAACATACAGGAGCCTGTTCACAACAAGGGCATGATTTTTCGCAACGGTGCTTGTTTTTGTGATCGTAAGGTTGACTGCATTAAATACAAAAATAACTGCAACAAAATGCCGCTGTAAGTGAAGCTATTACGTTGAAATGTCCCTTATGGTGTACCAGATTCAGGTTTTTACCATTCGTATGGCCCTCAAAAATAACATTTCGCCCCTTGCTTCCGTTTTGATAGACCACAATTTTATACGAATCCTGATGAGCCACCTGAAGTATTCTTAATTCGGGAATACCAGCACCCTCATTCGGTATACTAACTTTTGATTTTGTCAGCAGCTCCATAGCAAGTCGAGTCTGAACTTTTCCTACATCCCTTCTAATCTTACTGTAATCAGAATCTTTTTCAACAGCAGCAATCGCTACAACTAGGGCTCGAAGTAGGCATAGATTGTCTTTGTTATTTATAGCGACAATACCCTTTCTAGAGACACACTCCTCGTCAAAAGAATTGTATTTTCTTGCACGACCAGTACCAGATGGTAAACGTACTGCTGTTATTCCTAAGCAAAATGTATCCGTACTTAGTTCAGCAGAATTGCTTTGGAAAATCTTTGAAAGCAATTCCCAAATATCGGTCATTTTGATAGAAGCAGCTTCCCTATAATTCATCCATGCAGGCCCCCGCTCCTTGAAGTCTTCTCCACAAAAAGTAGTTCCGACCTGATCTGTAGGCTGAAGGTCCTGAGCAGCGTATTCTACAATATCTTGGAAAGACTTCTTAGCCCAGCTAGTAGGCTCAACGTTATCCGGCACGGATTTGATTTTAAATTCCAATTTCCTACCTCGCACATTAAACCGTTTGACCTGTGTAGTGCAATCTTTTATAATTATAAACCGAGACATTTTTGCGGTTATAAAAGAACGTCTGGTCACAAGTGCCGCTTGACAAGAAATGACTAGAGGGCTTCTGCTGGTACTATATAAAGGTTATCCTTATCACAGAGGTTCCTTCTAATCTCCAATATTCGTAGATATGCTGCCAAAGCTATTCTCTAATCATATGTACCGTGTGATCTTCCGTAGTTCCAAGGATCCTTGTGCTCCTCAAGGGTTTTGATATGGTGGTAACCTGACTATATATGTTTAATAAACCCTGATGAATTTTCGTCTTTTCGATAAAAGTCTAAAAATAAAGTTAATTAGTAAGTCATAAAATATAAAAAAGGAAATTATCACTTCATAGAAATATCTCTGTAGTTATTTTTCCACTCCTAGACAGATATATCAGGAAGTGATGTCAAATTTTCTGAATTAACGCTGTAATCTGAAATCTTTTATTTATTAGAAGGTTGGCTATCAAAAAAGTCTTACCCCATTAAAAACGAATTTTCTCCAGTGCGGTTAGAAATCAGTGCGATTATACTCTACGGTATCTTTAGTCGACACTTTTATACATACAATTTCACAGTGCCTCTCCCACACAATCTAGAAAGCAGTCTGTATAAACAAGCAGTCAACCATTTAACTCTAGCACATTAATTATGGAAAATTTTGCAGCAGCCTACAATGTTGTATGAGCCTTTACATACCTACACTCAAAGAAAAAATAAGTAAATAACTACAATAAGAATAGTTCTCTGACATTTATTGGGAAGTAAAATACGTCAACCTCCCCCTCCCCCTCTAAACCAAACCCTCCCTTTCCTAAAATCCTTCCCCCCCTCCATTCATCTCCTAACATCCTTTCATCCACCCTCACGGGCCGGATCAAGGTGTCACACGACCCGTGCCGATGATCAACCAGGCTGGGGGCCCCTATAGCCCAGTCGCGAACGGAGTATCCGGATACTTGGTGACCTCCGGATTAATCAGCCTTATCTGTACAAGCGGATCTCTGTGCAGACGGACTTGTGTTCTCCGTTACTCGTGGGAACACTATGCATTCAAAAAACAAAAAAACAAACAAAAAACTAGAGTCCGGATCTCTCAAAAAACCGGCCGGAGAGGTGGACGGAAGTCCCCTCTCCTCCACACCAATGGGGTTACCCGCAAGGACTCCGGCAACCAAACCTGGTCCAAGCGACTCACCTGCGAGGACTGTGGTCACAGAACCTGGTCTGAGCAACTCACCCGCAAGGACTCCGGCAACCAAACCTGGTCCAAGCGACTCAGCACCACCCGCGAAGACTCCGGCAACCAAACCTGGTCCATGCAGCTCAACATCCACGAAGACTTCGGCCCCCAAACCTGGTCCAAGTGGATGCTCCACGCGCCACATCGCTCCGTCTAAACATCTCTATAAAGAGAAGAAAACGGCCTTGGGAGTCCTGAAGCGCCTCAGTAGCATACCTGAGGAACAGCGGACGGACAAACAACGGGCCTCCTTCGTCTGGGCTCTAAAGCTAACCACCGAGGGTGTGGCACCATCCGGTAAGGATCAAACGTCCAAGAGACAAAGATCGCTGGACGAGTCCCCCGAGGCGGCAAAAAGGGCCAAGACGGTCAAAACAAGCACCGCGGCACCTTTAAAGCCAGAAGGGGACGAGAGGGTCGCGATAATCGTGATAAACAAGGAGTCCCTGGCCCCCCTAGCTAGCCTGAAGGGTGTGGTGAGGTTCGGTTTCGGCCAAATCACACTCAGGGTATACAAAGCGGATGCTGGGAACCCCAGAACGAGTGCGACGAATATCGAAGCCTCGGAAAGGGAAACCAATTCCGCCTCTCATGTCGACCGCAGTGACGACTCAAAACTCGCCGAATCCGTATTGGCGATGGATCTGGACCCGACACCAAACGACTCCAATTCAGCACAGGCGTATCGGGATCACCCGTTCTTAACGGACGAAAGTGATCTCGGCTCGGAGGCTGGAACGGAAGAATGTTCGACGGGTCCTCCCGAGTGCAGTGAGGAAGATCTGCTGGCATCTGACCCGGAAGACTCGGCAGATGCGAACCGGACTGTGATCGAGGTTAATGCTGAGAATACTGCAGATTAACCTCCATCACTCGAAAACGGCATCAGCCTCCCTTCTTCTCCGTCTAGGTAGGGATGGAGAAGACCTTGTCTTGATGAACCATGGATTGTGAATGACGTGGTTACTGGCCTCAAGACCCCAAACTATACTCTGTTCTATGCAAGGAATTACGGCAAGCCAAGAGCATGCATTCTTGCGAAAAACAGTTTAAATATATTTCTGCTACACAGCTTCAGTGACTCTGATATCGTCGCAGTAAGCCTTGAACTGAACAATAAGATTCACTGGCTGATCTCGGCCTATCTCGCCCACGACCATCAGGGCCCGCTACCACCGAGTATCATGAGCGATCTTATCGCTGAAGCTAGTAAGCTCAATACCGGTGTCATCCTGGGATGTGATGCAAATGCGCATCATACAGTCTGGGGTAGCACCGACACAAAAGACAGAGGGGAATCGGTTTTTTACTACTTTTTAAGCACTAACCTCCTTCTATGTAACACAGGGCAAGAGCCCACCTTTATAACCAGGAATAGACAAGAAGTTCTTGACATCACGCTGGTTTCCGATAACATTTCACATATGGTTAGCAACTGGAAGGTCTCTGAAGAAAACTCCTTCTCGGATCATTGCTACCTCCAATTTAATCTGAAAGATTACAAACCTATCCCATCGGCCTTTAGAAACTACAGGAGGACCGACTGGGTCAAATACAGGGAAACTCTTAGCGGCTTACTCCCACACACACCGCCACTCGAACCGAGTAGCTCAACTGATCTCGACGGTCTGGTTACCACCTTAACGCGCGCCCTAAACGAGGCAATGTCGCACTCTTGTCCTGAGAGCAGGCCAAGAGGGAGACATAAGCCGCCATGGTGGAACGCAGAACTCGGGGCTCTTAGGAAGTGCTGTAGGCAATGGTTCAACAAAGCCAAGAGCACCAAAGACGTTTGCGACTGGGACTCCTACAAAGGATCACTTCTCAAATACAAATACGAAATGAGAAAGGCGCAACGTAATTCCTGGAGAGTCTTCTGTAGTGAGATAGAAGGTTCCTCCGAGGCATCGAGGCTCCGTAAAATTCTCTCCAAAAATCCAACCACACCATGCTACCTGAAGAGACCGGACGGATCTTGGACTACCTCAAGCAGGGAAACCACTGATCTTCTTCTAGACACCCACTTCCCTGGTAGCTCGCACGTTGAACCGGAGCGGGTAGGCATTACAAGAAACCATGCACCGTTCAACTCGGATGCTCTTATAACAGAGACCAAGCTCCTCTGGGCGATAGAGGGCTTCAAACCATTCAAGTCTGCGGGACCGGATGGAATTATTCCCGCTGAAATACAGCAGACCTCGGATATAATTCTGCCTTGGCTGAAGGTTATACTGAAAGGCTGTCTGGATCTAACCTACATCCCTACAACATGGATGGAAGTTAGGGTGGTTTTCATACCTAAAGCGGGAAAAAGCTCTCATGTATGTCCTAAGGATCTCCGACCTATCAGTCTATCATCCTTTCTTCTAAAAACATTGGAAAGACTAATGGATGTATACATCCGCGACAACCTGGACAAGCGATTGCTATCAACATCACAACACGCGTACTGGAAGGGGAGGTCTGTCGAAACGGCCTTACACTCGCTCGTGCGCTCCATTGAGAAATCTCTCAGCATTAAAGAATACACCATGGTTGCTTTTCTTGATATCGAGGGGGCTTTCAACAACGTCAGACGCACTTTCTACCCTGAAAGTGAAGTCCTCGCTTGGCGCGCTGATCAATCTGATGTTAACATCCATGATTGTGAACACAAAGCTGTGCGAGTCCTCCTCTCGAAGGTTTGTCAGCAGAGGTACACCACAAGGTGGCGTACTCTCCCCTCTTCTGTGGAATTTAGTGGTTAACAAACTACTATTGAGAGTGGAAGGGGCGGGCTGCAAAGTGATTGCTTATGCCGACGATGTTACAATTGCCGTCTCGGGGAAGCACCCAAACACACTGAGTGAGATATTGCAGAATGCTCTCTCTATTCTTTCCAATTGGGCTTCTGAATGCGGACTGGGCGTGAACCCATGCAAAACAGAATTAGTCCTCTTCACCAGGAAATACAAAATTCCTCACGTAGACCCTCCTTCTCTGAATGGTACCAGTCTAGTTTTCACCGATAGTGCAAAATACTTGGGTCTTATTTTGGACAGAAAGCTTCACTGGAAACCCAACATTCAGGAACGAGTAAGGAAAGCAACAGTTGCGCTCTACTCATGCAAAAAGGCCATTGGCATTAAATGGGGTATGCAACCCCGGATAGTTCATTGGCTCTACGTGTCCGTCATCAGACCGATACTCATGTACGGTGTTGTTGCCTGGTGGACGGCCTTAGATAAAGCGGCTAACCGCACCACACTGGGAAAGGTACAAAGAACAGCATGCATATGCATCAGCGGAGCTCTGAGAACAACTCCCTCTGCAGCACTGGACATGCTGTTCAGTCTGCCACCCTTAGACATCTTTGGCAAGCAAATGGCAGCCAGTGCAGCCATTCGGCTAAAGGCCTCCACATTGTGGACTGACATATGTGCAGGCCACTCAACAATTTTGAGTCACTTCAACATTCCTGAAAACACCGACTACACCCCTCCCAGTTATGACTTCGATAAAAACTTCTCGACAGCCATCCCAACCCGCCTAGAGTGGGAAAGGGACTTGGTACGAACGAAGAAGGAGTCCGCCCACATATATACGGACGGCTCCAAAACTGAAGACGGGGTAGGTGGAGGTGTTTTCTCTGAAATGCTTAATATTAGCAGCTCTTTCCGCCTTCCGGACCACTGTAGTGTCTATCAGGCGGAGCTTATGGCGATCAAGGAGGCCCTGTCCTGGCTGAGGTGTAATGTAATATCTACTAAGGATATTAGCATTTTCACAGACATCCAAGCGGCGATAAAATCCCTGGAATCGACCTCGACAACATCAAAGGTCGCCGTAGAATGTAGATCATCTCTTAAGGAGATGGCCGAACAGTTCAATACTCTTCTGTGCTGGGTGCCAGGACACATGGATATTCCAGGGAACTGTATGGCTGACGAACTCGCTCGGCGCGGCACTACCCTTCATACTTCGTCGGTATATCAGAACCTGGGTGTGCCTCTCTCCACATGTAAACTGCTACTGAGACTGGACTCAATTGAGAAAACCAACTCAAGATGGGCGGAGGGTACAACATGTCACACTGCGAGACAGATCTGGCCAAAGCTGGATCTTAATCGTTCTAAAAAGCTGACTCTGCTCAAAAGGGCGGACATCAGCAAAACAGTCGGTGTCCTAACCGGACACTGTCTTATAGGTCGGCATGCAGAAAGGCTTGGACTTTTCTCAAACGACTTCTGTAGAAGCTGCCAGGACGAGGAGGAGGAGGAGACAGTCCTTCACCTTCTCTGCACTTGTCCAGCCCTGTCCGTCAGAAGGAAAGCTCATCTTGGAGCGTACTTCTTCAACTGTCTTGGTGAACTTGCCACAATGGAGGTCGCGAGAATCCAACGCTTTATTATAAGCTCTAAATGGTTCGACGAGTAGGACCGGAGTCGAAGATCCTGTGGTACCACAACGGACCTTTTAGGTCTAAGTGTGTCCGTGTTCTCACGGACAGCCACGTGTACCTACCTAAAATACGTCATCTAAAGTAAGAAGAGTGAAATTCATTTTTCTTGGAGGGATTTGCATTTCGATTGGGAACTCACTCTATAAATTGAGGTAAAACTCAATTTACTCACTTTTTTATGATATTATACTTCATTTATAACGTTCTAAATATCCGTCATTTTATAGAGTGATATTCATACGGAATAAGAGTAGCTCTCTAACGAAAAAACAAGTGCAATTTTAGTGAGAATTCACTGCATAAGTTGAGCAAAGAGTCAATTTCCTCTATTTTCTGTGTTATTATACTTCATTATAGAGGTATTGGTATTATCCGTCAGTTTATAGAGTGATATCCGTACAAAATACGAGTAAAGTTCACACTACGGAAATCGCAAACATAAAGAACTGCAGTTTGTTGGCGTTCTTTGTGCGACAAAGATCGGTGATCGGTGTAGAAAAGTTTTCCACGCGTTTATTATATATGTATATCTGTAGGTATACTTATTTTATATTTTCAATGATGATCAAATGTTCTATTTGTCGTGCAAAATTTTTATCCGAGTTGAAATATAATAAGCATTTGTATATTCATAAAGCAAAAAAGAACGTTTCATTTGCGTGTGTAGTGGCTGGTTGTTCAAAAAAATCTAAATCGCGAATAAAATGTTTTTTTAATAAATCCAAAAACCAAGATATTCAAATGATATGCAATAATTCCGACATCAATATCTTCAAGTACTTTATTCAATATTTCTAGGAGGACTCAAACTTTCTGTTTAAAATATTCGAGGTAAATACAAAATTGTAAAGTTAATGCAGGCAATTTTAATTATTTTCTTTTTTGTACAGTTTGGTACTAGTTTACAAAATATCGAGACCGAAATTCCTACCACTGCACCTTGGATAGCCCTGTACGGTAGGTATAAAATATTCTTGTGGTATTTTACAATATTCTAAATATGTAAATATCTCTAAATTAGATCGCGGAAATGATGATTCACAACAAAAAAATTTTGGAACATATATTTTCATAGAGAAACATATGGTGTCTCATTACCTGCAAATGAACTTCATAGAAGTTATTCATGGAATGTACATGCTATTATTACATTTTGAACCTTCTGTATCCTCCCCAAATATCGTTATCAATGGAATTTTTCGTTCGTTTTTTTTTGAAGCATTACCCCGATAACATTCGAGGTAATAAAAAAACATAAATAATTTTAGCAAAATAAATTCGTTAATCGTAAAACTTAAATAATCGCAAAACTATAATATAAATATAATATAAGAAAGTTGCTGTATAAAAACGTTTATTAATAATTCAATTACAAATCTAAGGTACATAAGAAATTTGTTCTTTTCATTTTATAATATAGTAAACATATCTCTATGTTATTACTTTTATACATGTAAACTATTTATAAGAATTTATTTCTGACAAGAGTCAGTCCATTATTTATTTGTTAAAGATGTAGCGGAGTGCTGGTAAAAAAGTTTATATTGAATTAAAGAGAGAATTATTTTTGATTATTTTCTTATTTTCTATTTATTTTCTTCTGAATTTTGAATTTTTGGTACGGTCATCACACATCCGCACGGAAGTAACTCTTTTTACGAAGTGAAACAGAAGCTCTTATTCAGGTTTTCCACCAAACGGACAAAACAAAAACTCGTGTCGAAAAAAATATCTCTTCAATGAAAACGCAAAGAAATGGTTTTTTCGACACGAGTTTTTGTTTTGTCCGTTTGGTGGAAAACCGGCATTAGAATGAAAAATACTTTCCTTTTGTTGTTATATTACTTCCTTTCGAAAGTGAAAATTACTCTTCTTTTGGTGTGAAATCGCTTTTTAATTGGGGTGATTCTACTATTTCTTGAAAAAAATTCTCTTTATTGAAAGTGATTTACCTTCATCTTCTGATCAAATTTACAATATTTATAGAGTACGGTTTAACTCACTTTAGTACTTTAGTAAAATTACTCTTCTGTTGGTGTGAAATCGCTTTTTAATTGGGGTGATTCTACTATTTCTTGAAAAAATTCTCTTTATTGAAAGCGATTTACCTTTATCTTCTGATCAAATTTACAATATTTATAGAGTACGGTTGAAACTTTAGGAAGTGAAAATTGTTAACTACTCTGCAGTGTAAATTCACTACTATGTTAATAGGTAACCTATTGCCAACTATAATAGTAGTACATTTTTCTTAGAGTGTACCTCTGGTACACATTATCCACTATGCGTGTGCGTCAAATACTTGTAATAATCTAAATATGATACTTTTTGAAGTTTTCAGACACAATTTCATAATATTAAGCAATAATGTTGAGTGTACTGATCCATCACATCTCAAACTCAAACTCAAACAATATTTATTTATAATAACTCAATATGCGTTAACAGAGCAAACATATTTTAGAGATTAGACTCATAGTATCGTCTTAACAGCTAAGTTGTAATAATTGAAGCACTAGGCAATGAAGAAGAAAAAACAATAGAAAATATATGTATAATAATTTGCCAAGGAAAAGTACAATGAAAAACCTTGCCTGTTTAAACTTAAGCTACTTAAAAACTAACTTAAAACTAGAGGATTAGATAGTAATTCACATGACTATGAGATAAGAATTATGTATGCAGAATTATGGAAGCAGAGAAAAGAAGGTGAAAAGAAATATTAGTCAAACTATAGGAACGATGCAACCAGCTTAGTATAAGGTAGATGTCCGGCAAGTTCCCGATTACATTATTCGTGGAAAGGAATTTGGAATACGATGTTGCTATATAGAATTTGCCTCAGCAATTCCACCAGCTGTCAGGGTGTTTCGGAAGTTGGCTAGAATACACCCTCTGAAGAGTCTTCTGCATTCCGATGACGAAACAGCTCCTTCGGACCTAGTCCAACACAAAATCTTATGATAAACTGGCCTCTCCAGTGAAAGTTCTTTCCAAAATTTGTCAAATACTACGATCAATCAACAGTCGGGGATTTCGTATTGGAGCTTCACTCCACTGACACCGGAAAGAACAACAAACTCTTAACATTTAAAAGCTTCAATGGTAGCATGACCATGAAAAACTAGTAACATAAGAACATAGTCATTCTCACAGATAGTCAGGCAGCGATAAAAGCCTTGACTGCGCACACGGTAAACTCAAAACTGGTGTGGGAGTGCCAAGAAAAACTGTGCGTCCTCAGTACCAACAACAGAGTCCTCTTGCACTGGGTGCCCGGTCACGAGGGCATTGAGGGTAACGAAATAGCAGATCAGTTGGCAAGAGACGGAACAGCGGTCCGTCCAACTGGACCAGAGCCGTTCTGTGGAATCTCAACCTGTTCCATTAAAAGGAGCATAAGGGTATGGGAGGAACACAAGAAATGCCAACACTGGGCCGCATTGCCAAGACTGAGACAAGCCAAAAAATTCATTCCGAACCACTCAACTAAAAGAAGCAAACAGCTTCTACAGTTTGACAGAAACAAAGTACGGGTAATAACCGGAATACTCACGGGTCATTCGCGCTTGAAAGATCACCTTAAAAGAATAGGAATCATAACTGATAACCTATGCAGGTTCTGCCAACAGCAGGCTGAAACCTCGGAACACATTTTGTGTTGCTGTGAGGCAGTCGCAGCTCAGCGCCACAAGTGTTTCGGAGAACACTTTGTGGACCATAGTACCATTGCAAAAACAGACCTACACCAACTAGATAAATTCCTTAGAGAAACAAAGCTGAGTGAGGACCTCTAGGCTGGAACTGGAGAAAGATCAATGAGGTATAGCACAATAGACCAATGGTCGCGGTGCTTGGAGGAATCCCTCCGCCTCCGATGAAATCAATCAATCAGGCATGAACCTTGGGGTACACCAGCAGGAATTGAATATTTAGTGGATAATTGTGATTTAAGTTTGACAATAAATGACCTGTTGCTCAAGAATGATTGGGTAATTTTAGTTATAAATAGTGGGAAAGATAGCTTAATTAGTTTTGCTAGGAGGCCGTCATGCCAGACAGAATCGAATGCTTTTTCGATATCAAGGACTATCATCCCTACTGATTGCTTTGAGTTTAGCGTAGCTTTAATGTCGCTAGTTACCCTGTAGAGTTGATGAGTGGTCGAGTGTCCTGTCCTGAAGCCGAACTGAAAATTGGGTAGGATATCGTTGTGATCGAGGAACTCATTTATACGGTGTAAAATATTTCGCTCGAAGATTTTACTTAGGGTAGGTAAAAGACTTATGGGACGATAGTTTTTTGGACAGCTTGCATCCTTACCGGCCTTAGGAATGGGGAATACATGAGCAAGTTTCCAAGCAATTGGGAAGTTGCCTAGTTTGAGGCAGCTATTGTATATGAAATTAAGTAGGATTAGCGGTTTTTTGGGAAGTCGTTTAAGCAATGAATTAGGGAGACCATCGGCCCCTGGAGCTTTGTTGTTCGAGAGCGTTTTCAAGATTTTCAATATTTCACGCTGCTTGCAGAGACAGCTGGGAGGTAATTCGATAGATTCGGGGATGGTTAAGACAGCATTCCTCACAGAAATGTTGTTGATGGGGCTGCCCAAGTGTTCGGTGAGGCGATGGGCTGCTTGAAAATTCTTAGCTATCAGCTCTGCCTTGTCTTTGTCGTTCAATATTGCCGTACCGTTTATATCTATTAGTGGTGGTATGTGCTTATCACGTCTTTTAAAGACCCTGTTGAAATGCCATATTTTTTTGGAGCTTTTGTCGAGAGATGAGAGCATGTTATTCCAGTTCTTGTTTCTGGTTTCGAATAGACTACCCTGAATATTTTTATTTAGACGGTTTACTAGGTTCTTAACACGCGGATCTCTTGTTCTCTGCCATTGCCTTCGTAATGTGTTTCGTTCCCTGATCATGGCTTTAGTATTCTCGTCAATGCGGATGTTATGCAGATTAGCTTTTGTTGATTTGGGTGTACATAGATCGACAGTATTCCAGATATTGGAGGTAAAGTGTTCAAGAAGCTTATCGATTTGATCGCTTTTTGTGACTGTCCTCAGATCAAGCGAACTAATGTTAGTTCTGCTGTTTAGTACTCAATGGAATTTTTTCCAATTAGTTTTATTAAAGCAATAGACAGATTGGCTACATTCTATGATCGGGGTATCGATTGCAATACGAAATGATACCGGAAGATGGGGAGTGGATAGTTCATGCGTGGTAATTGGTTGAGAGATTGGAACGAGGCCATTACTGATGACGAGATCAAGAGTTGAGTCCATTCCCTTTGGTGGATGGAAGGTTGGTTCGGAAGGGATATGGATAAGAAGGTTGTATTTGCAAATTAGATCAAAGAGGATCTTACCAGCTTTGTTCGCTTTGCTACAATTCCAATGGCGATGCCTGGAATTGAAGTCACCACAGAGTAAATACCTTTGATTATAATTTGACAAAAGTTTAATATCATCTTCGAAATGCTTTAGTTTCATTGCATCAAGTTTTGTCCCAGGAAAGTAAGCTGCAACAATGACTGTGTTAGAGTGTTCGATTTTGATTGCGATAGTCTCGATAATTTTAGTTTGGACACTGGGTACGATAGAATGTTTGATGCCTTTATTAATAATAATAGCAACACCTCCGCCAGTTGCATCGATCCTATCGTTCCTGTGGACTACATAATTGGAATGCGAAAGTTTGTCGTGTGGTTTGAACCAAGTTTCAGTTAGTATGACAATAGCTGTGTTTTTTATTCCCGGTTAACCATAAAGCTCGACAAAATTGCACGGCAAAACAACAACAATGCGGCTACGGTAACCGCACTGTTGTGGTTTTGCCGTACAATTTTGTCGAGCTTTATGGTTAACCGGGAATAAAAAACACAGCTAATATCAACATTTGATTCAACAATGTAGTCGAATGTCTCGATAGCTTTATTTCGGATGCTTTGGGCATTCCAAAGAAGTGTATTTAAATTCTTAAAATTATCCATTATAAACAAACTTAATAGCTAAATTAGTGAGAACTAGAAATTGGTCATGCTTTGTTTTGCATTTGGCAAGGTTGTTGATAAGTTCTGTAGACATCTGAATCAGCTGCTGCGGTGATAACAGGGGCTCTGTTCAAGATTTCTGCTATAGCTGCTTCGAAAGCACAGCAGAGCAAGACTGTAGCAGCTGTCAAATTCAGCCATAGCATGAAATAGCTTCTTCGGTTTTTGAACAGCCAGAAGCAGCTTGTATAGCTTACAACAGCTGTTCGACACATACATACGCAAGTAGCGTTCTATATGACATAAATATTAATGAAAAAAAAGTGAAAATGAGCACTACCAGTAGTGTCCTTCAATTTTTCACTTTTTCTATTGTTAATAAAACATTATTTTCCATTATAAACATTCAAAATGTCGTTGAGACGAAACTGACAGCTGCACACACATATGCAAATTGCAATAGCCGCTTTCTAGCTACGGTCCGGAGTACGAGCAAGAAAAAGCAGCTATAGAAGCAGCTTTTTAAAAATCTTGAACAGATCTAGTGTCAAATAGCAAGCACGAGAAAGCAGCTTTTTGGTTGCATTGAACACACAAGAGCATAAAAAAGCAGCTAATAGCAGCTATAGCAGAAATCTTGAACACACCCAGGGGCTCTGTTCAAGATTTCTGCTATAGCTGCTTCGAAAGCACAGCAGAGCAAGACTGTAGCAGCTGTCAAATTCAGCCATAGCATGAAATAGCTTCTTCGGTTTTTGAACAGCCAGAAGCAGCTTGTATAGCTTACAACAGCTGTTCGACACATACATACGCAAGTAGCGTTCTATATGACATAAATATTAATGAAAAAAAAGTGAAAATGAGCACTACCAGTAGATCTGATGCATCACATCAATAAAAGCAGTAATAAAACAGCAAAAATTTACGCATAAGTAAAATTACAGATATACACTTGTAACGAGCTTGACCCAATGCTAATCTTAATAATATACCAAAAATACCGCAAATTTGATGTTGTCGCACGAACCGGAAAAATGCATGTAAAAACGCAATGCAATTAATTATATATACTAAGAGTAGCTGTTTAAACTGTCTGGGCAGTTATTTTTGGTTGGGTGTACTGATGCATCACATCAATTAAAACAATAATAAAAGCACGAAAATTGACGCATAAGCAAAATTGATAATAACCCTCTCAGATATAACTTGTATCGAACTTGACCCAATGCCAATCTTTGTTGTATGAGCCTTTACATACCTACCTCTGATACACATTATCCACTATGCGTGTGCGGAAAATACATATGATAATCTAGTTATGATACTTTTTGAAGTTTTCAGAAACAATTTCATAATATTAAGCAATAATGTTGGGTGTACTGATGCATCACATCAATTAAAACAATAATAAACACGCCAAAAATGTCACATGAACCGGAAAAGATACACGTAAAAAACGCATAAAGCTACTGCAACTCATTATATTATCTAAAAACGGAAAAAATCTGTTTCAGTAAATACCGTTTGAAGTTTTCAGGCACGATTTCTTAATATTAAGCAATTTATTTAATATCAGTTTAAGTGTTACATCGTCTCCCTCAAAAAATAATAAAACACGCAAAAATTGACACATCAACCGGAAAAATGCGAAAAACCTGTTTAATTTAATATTTTTTGAAGTTTTCAGGCGCAGTTTTTTTTTTAAGCAATTTATTTAATATCAGTTAAAGTGTTACATCGTCTCCCTCAAAAATACTTATAAAGCACGCGAAAATCGACACATCAACCGGAAAAATTCGAAAAACCTGTTTCATTTAATACTTTTTGAAGTTTTCAGGCGCAGTTTTATAATATTAAGCAATAATATCAGTTAAAGTGTTGCATCGTCCCTCTCAAAAAATAATAAAACTCGCGAAAATTGACGCATGAACCGGAAAAATGCGAAAAAATCCTGTTGTAAAAACGCATAAAGCTGCTGCAACTTATTATATATTTTAAAATCGGAAAAATCCGTTTCATTCAATACCTTTTGAAGTTTTCAGGTACAATTTTACAACATTAGGCAATAATATCAGTTAAAGTGTTGCATCGTTTCCCTCAAAAAATAATAAAACGGCCGAAAATTGACGCATGAACCGAAAAAATGCGAAAAAACCTGTTTCATTTAATACTTTTGAAGTAAGTTTTCACACACAATTTCATAATATTAAGCAATAATGTAGGGTGTACTGATGCATCACATCAATTAAAGCAATAATAAAACAGCAAAAATTGACGCATAAGCAAAATCACAGATATACACTTGTAACGAGCTTGACCCAATGCCAATCTTAATATTATACCAAAAATACCGCAAATCTGATGTTGTCACACGAACCGGAAAAATGCATTTAAAAACGCAATGCAATTCATTATATATTCTAAAAGTAGCTGTTTAAACTATCTGGGCAGTTATTTTTGGTTGGGTGTACTGATGCGTCACATCAATTAAAACAATAATAAAAGCACGAAAATTGACGCATAAGCAAAATTGATAATAACCCTCTCAGATATAACTTGTATCGAACTTGACCCAATACCAATCTTAACAGAATAGCAAAAATACCGCCAACCTGATGTTATCACACGAACCGAAAAAAAAGCATTAAGTTTACTTCAACTCATCATCATACTACATGGATCAACTTGCATAAAATAAAAAACTTACAAGCAACATTTGCCGTATCACAAGTTCAAAAGACTGCATAAAAAGTCTCAAAGTTCTTGCCCCATTGCGTAAGGCCATTAACCCCCGTCTTATGCCCTTGTCCTATTGTCTATGACCATCTACCTACGCTAATGGTTGTGACTTTAGCCTACTGTATAAAGTCATCTACCTACACTAATGGCGGTGACCTTGGTTACCACCTAAGGTCATCTATCTACACTAAAGGCTGCGCCCTTGGCCTATTGGCTAAGGTCGTTAACCCCCCACTACTAACATATGGCCATTATCCCCCCGGCCTTATGACCTTGATCTACAACATAAGGTCGTAACTGTTATCGACGTAGACATTTTTAATTTGGCGGTGTATTTAGCGAATGTAGTATGTAGCGACGAGGATTTCGATGTTGAAACTCGATCAAAAATATTAAAACGGATTCGTGACGCTGCGAACCCATTAGAAGTTTCTGATTCAAGGTAAAATTTCTCTTGTTCTTTATTTTTAATTAGATAATTTATTGTAAAAAATTACGTAGTTTCAACCAATTATTCCGATTATACAAACCAGCATTTTTGCAAGTATTGAATGGAATAAAGGACGAATTGAAAGAACGTAGCCGCTCCTCATCAGTGTCACCAATCTTGAAATTAGCATCTGCGTTGGACAGAGCTACGACATTGGTATGTCTCAACCGAAGGTTTCTGTTGTATGTACTTACAGAGCTCCTTGACGTGATGGAAAGGAAATTATGTTCGTAGTGAGTAAAAGTATGGAACTCGGAGGAAAAAGATGCCGCGAAACTTTTCTTTTATGAGAAATACAGATTTCTTGGTGTAATCGGTTGTGTTGATGGGACACATAGTAAGACGTAGTCAATAGCCATAGCAAGCACTTGTTCTTCAATAGAAAAGGACGACACAGCATTAATACAAATATTTACTTATCCTTTGTTAATTCAAATGCCGGCGCGTAGTACATTCATTTTTAAGTTTTTGTTTTCAACTTCTAGTTCAACTTTCTTTTTTATTTCTAAGGTTAACATACGGTATCTTTTCTTTTCTGTATAGGTATCGTATCGTATTCAGTACAGAAAACAACTTTTTATTCCATCGCAGAACTTTAATTGCTGCAATAACGTTGTGCCAACCATCACAATGGATAAAAATGTCACGATAACCAAAAGGTTAAAACTAAGAGTTGCTCCAACGTCACAGAAGGCAAAATAGCCAAATATCTGTATGACTTAATTTTCCATTTTTACAGAGTTTTAGTTGCGGTTATTTTGATCAAAATGGAAGGAATTCGCATTTAACAGCGCCTTTATGGCCGCCAGGCTGTCAATGTAGAGTGAAATATTCTGATCGCATATCTCCCCCATTAACAGGATGTTTGCTGCCTGTAACACGGCCAAAATTTCCGCCTGGAAGACGCTGCATACATCTGGCAACCTAAACGACTTCTCTACACTCAGCTGCTCCGAGAAGACGCCAGCGCCTGTGCCACATTCCATTTTTGATCCATCCGTATAAACGGAGATCTCCCCTTCACGTATTACTCTATTGTTCTCCCAGTCCACTCTAGTAGGATAAGCAATTTCGTATGGCTTCCCAAAATCCAACCCCGGAATTGAGTGGTCCGTACTAATATCTGCAGCATGGCTTCCCATGAAGCTAAGAATGGAACTGTGCCCCTTAGAGCTTCTCCTAAAAAGGGCACAGCTCGATAGCCTAACTGCCGTATTTGCCGCTACCTGTTTTACAAAGATGTCCAATGGCAATAGATGCAAAAACACCTCCAACGCGGCAGTAGGGGTTGTGCGAAGGGCTCCCGTGATCATAACACAGGCAGTCCACTGCACTCCTTCCAATTCCCTGTGATTGTACTTTTTATCCATGGCTTTCCACCACACCACTGCCCCATAAGTCAGAATAGGTCTCACAACCGCCGTGTACAGCCAGTGCACTATGTTTGGTTTAAGCCCCCAGCTTTTCCCCACAGTCTGCTTACACGCAAAAAGCGCATTATTTGCCTTCCTAACGCGCTCCTGAATATTTAATTTCCAGCTGAGCTTCCTATCCAGAATTAGTCCCAGATATTTAGCTTGTTCCGATGGTCTAAGCTCCACGCCTTCGAGCTTCGGCAGCCTAAATGCCGGAATTCTATGCTTCCTTGTGAATAGCACCAATTCAGTTTTAGAAGCATTCACTCCCAGGCCGCTTCTTCTAGCCCACTGGCTGAGTGTGCGAAGTGCTGATTCCACAATGCTCGTCAGCGTATCCAAAAACTTGCCCCTAGCGATCACTACAATGTCGTCTGCATATGCCACGACCTTTATTCCTTGTTTTTCAATTTCCGTGAGAACCTCGTTCACAACAAGGAGCCAAAGAAGGGGAGATATCACCCCTCCCTGAGGCGTTCCCCTCGAGGCCTGTCTTCTAACCATGCCTTGTCCCATATTCGCAATCACGATTCTGGTATTCAGAAGAGCTGTTAGCCAACTTGCCAATGCCTCCTCTAGTCCTATGCTAAACAGTGCTACCCTAATTGCTTCCACTGTCACGTTGTTAAAAGCCCCCTCTATGTCCAGGAAAGCTGCTAAGGCAAATTCCTTATACTCCAGGCTAGATTCTATAGACCCCACTACCTCGTGCAGGGCTGTGTATTCGTTACTTTATTGAGTAATTCGTGTGAGCAATTTTTGGGATTTGAGTACCAAACACAATGTGAGAAGCTAAAAAAAAAAACAAAAAAAGGTCATCCGCTCAGAAGCGGGAATTTTTGAAGTGGGGTTAGTAACGAATACTTTTGTAAAGTAGTATTCGGTACTCGGTACTCCTTTCAAGTAACGAATACTTAATAACGAATAATTACTTTTTGCACACCACTACTACCTATCAGTTTCTTTAGAAATGCATCTATGATTTACATACTTATTCTAGATACTAGCGGTAGAATAGAAATTTACAAACTAAATGAGATTGATATAAAAAATTTTCCCTATAAACGGTAGTCAGTAGATTAAGTAATTATAGGTAGCAATTACGTTGATCCGTATTTGAATTTTATAGTTTAGGAGAATGTATAATATTTTACTCTATTATTCGAATAATAAAGTTGTTGCGAATTGCGTCCTATACGTCAATAGACATAAAACCTTAAAAGCTATGAAAACAATATGAATAACGATATCTTCTCGTTTAGTTTTTTCTCGTTCTCTTCTTTAACTCTACAGTCTCGGAAATTCAGATATTTTTAATTTTTATTAATTATGTTGATTATCATTGACTTGTATTTGTTTTCACAAGAAAAGAGTATTATAATATGAAAAAAAAAACTCAAGACCTTAGCAAAGACCCGGGCTCAACCGTCGCGCCGTACAGCGTCGAGATACAGAAATGCGCCAAGTTATGTTCCCGCGTAATTAACCAAAAGAAAACCCGTTTTTTTTCTCGAGAAAAAAAAGGAAAAGATGACGGGCCGGAAAATCGAGGATTGGTGTTCGAGAGTTAGATGAAGCAGGTTGTGCGCGGTGCAATGAATTAACTAAAGAAAAATAGTAAAAAGTGCATTAAACTACGTTAAAAGACATTAAAAAAAACCTAAAGAACGTTAAGTGCACACAAAATTAAAACTACGGTTGTGTCGGAATTAATCAAAACAGTGAAAAGAATAACCCAAGAAAGTACAAAAAGTGCGCCTATAATAAAAAAAACAAAAAAAAAGTTACTAAAAATATCATCGAATAAAACTAATAAAAGTTATGGAACCGAAGTCGCAACATATGCAGCCAGCGAAGCACCAGAGAGTTTAGCAGAAACGACAACATCCCGCTTAAATTTGATTTTGGCGCCACATCGAGCTCCAACATACAAACACATATAAAAATTCTTTGTTTTATAATTTTTCCTATCGATTTTCTATCATTTATATAAGAATTCACTCATTTAGAATTTAACTTAAATGTTTTATTTCTCTCTTAGCACAATTCTTAGTCGTTATATTGTTAAAGTTTTTTTAGGATTACCAGGACTGTAGATGTCGACGAGTTTTTTTTTTTCTTCCTTTTTCTTAATTTTTTTTGCTAAGATTTTGGTGATGGAGTAGTGTCGCTCCGAAAGCATGCCAGGGGCTTCCGCGACATGTAGCCGCCTTCGTTAACCGTCTGGTCACCTTCCAACTCAGGGCCTTCTTTATTGTTTTTTAATTTTTTTCAGCACTTACAAGGAGGAGTGCTCTTCAGGTCAAAATTTACCCCCCCTCCCACGCTTCTGATTAGCCGGCAAAATGTGCTGTATCGATCCAGAGAGCCTCCTTAGAAATCTGGAGCCCTACCGAGACTGCTTAGTGGCCGAAAAGGTAGTTTCGCTACAAAGTGTTATGTATCAAGTGTTTGCTACTTTCACATGATGGAGCTACATGTATTAGGCTTGTGTAGTTCGTGAACGAACTAGTTTGGAAGATCGCTCCCAGAAGTGAAATGAAGGAACTAGTTCGCAGTGACTTCCGGTCTTAGTTCGTTTGTTTGAAAGTAGTTGGTTTTTGTAGGTGATCCGAACTTGAAAGGAACTAGTAGGGCTGGGGACGGACCTTACATTCAATCCGAACTTTAAAGGAAGTAGTTCCTTCCGGGCTGGGGACCTTTTTTTTTTTTTGTTAGGTCCTCACATTCAATCCCAACATGAAAGGAACTAGTTCCTTCCGGCCTGGTGACCTTTTTTTTGTAGGTCCTCACATGCAATCCCAACTTGAAAGGAACTAGTTCCTTCTGGCCTGGCGACCTTTTTTGTTTTTAGGTCCTGACATTCAATCTCAACTTGAAACGAACTAGTTCCTTCCCGGCTGGGGACCTTTTTTTTTTTTTTTTGTAGGTCCTGACATTCAATCCCAGCTTCAAACGAACTAGTTCCTTTTTTTTTGGTGAACGATGAACTACAACAACGAACTAGTTCGCGAAGACTAAGGAACTAGTTCGTTCGCGGTCACTAAGGTGAACTACAATGCACATGCCTAACGTGCATGTATTTCCGCTGAAAGCAATAAAAGTTGTATTGTTCGTTCGCCCCGAACGACGCGTTTTTGATATATACACATAACTTATTATGATACTACAACATACTTGTACTTCCAAATAATTAAATTATATAATTTTCTCAGTTATTAAACTAACTACTCGTCTATCAATGGTATAATTTCTATGGTGTAGGGGTCGTCAACCTTTTGAGACGGAAGAGCCAAAAGTTACAATTTACAAAATTTCCCAGTTTTTAAAGAGCCACTAACATTTTTGTTTCAATATTATGGAGACCAAACCTCTTGATTTGGTGTATCTGTAATATAGTGTTGTATTATATTGTATTACATGTCAGATTTAGATGTAGGGCATCAATGGATGACCTACTAACTTGAATAGTGTTAAGACAAGAATTCAGACAAAAATTAATGGTTAGTCCTCAGACTAGTTTAATATACAAAAGGAGGTGGTTTTAGTGGGGGTGGATCCTATACTACTAAGATGATTCGCGCGGGTATCTTAGTGTCTTTCAAAATTGCCACCTTCCTGCGCCAAAAAAAAAAAAAACAGTGCAGTCATTAGGACTGTCGACAGAAGTGAAAACTTGAAACTATGAAATTAAAGTGTTTTTGTTTTTGGATTTTCAAATAAATTGTATTATCAAAAATAAGTCTGGTTTTCGCATCTATAGGTACTCCGAACAACAATTATATACAATGTTATATATAGTTTATTTATTGATCAAAACATATGATGGGTTGCGCGATCCAAATACAAAATATAACCCGAAATTAATAATAATAATTTTTGATTTTCGATTTTAGACTTTCCTTTTTCGATTTCCGATTTTCGATTTTCCTTTTTCGATTTTCGATTTTCGATTTTCAATTTTCGATTTTCGATTTTCGATTTTCCATTTTCCATTTTCCATTTTCCATTTTCCATTTTCAATTTTCAATTTTCGATTTTCGATTTTCGATTTTCGATTTTTGATTTTCGATTTTCGATTTTCCATTTTCAATTTCCGATTTTCGATTTTCGATTTTCCATTTTCGATTTTCCATTTTCCATTTTCGATTTTCCATTTCCGATTTCCATTTTCCATTTTCCATTTTCCATTTTTCATCTTCCATTTTCCATTTTCCATTTTCCATTTTCCATTTTCCATTTTCCATTTTCGATTTTCGATTTTCGATTTTCGATTTTTGATTTTCGATTTTTGATTTTCCATTTTCCATTTTCCGAATTTTATTTTTCTAGAGCAATTGTTTCGTGAGATATCGTAATCTAAAGTTTTTCACACCCCCCACACCTGTACGCCACTACCACCCCATCAAAAATTTCTTACAATCCCTTCACTGTTTCCTGACGCTTTTTCGTTTCATCCCTCGGTTTCATCTCTCGGTTTCATTCAAGTGGGTGACGGTGACGCGAATTTATGAAATTTACCCCATACAAAAATCGCTCAACGATAATATAAAGAAGTTTTCACATCAAAAAAAATTATGGTATATGATTAGGATTAGGTACATAAATTTGATTTTTAATTTAAAAGAAATAGCTTTAAATATGAAATAATATTTATTCATATAAAAACATACAAATGTTATTGTGCTTATAGTTCGTCAACATACTTGCATCGACTATCATGATTTCTATAAAGTAATTTGTAATCAAATAATATAACCGTAATTATTGAATAATAGATAGTTACAATAGTCACATCATTGGGAGCATTGGCCTAAGATGCCTTTTAAAGGTTTGGCTAAATCTGGTTCATAACTTCTTATTTTTAGTTTCAAGCACACCTTTGGATTTTTATTTCTTAGTTGGCCCAATAGTGTGCATATAGTACGTCAGCAAGCTGATACTAACGTAATATCCAACTTGTTTCCTTGTATAAAAATTCGATAATTTTAGCTGATATAGCCTTCTTTTAACTGCCATCAGCGCCATCAGTTGCGAAAATCAATTGAAATTTCTCTTCGGTCAGTTAAAATTTTTTGAGCGTGTTTACTATTACAAGATACAGAATAGGTCTGTTCTTTTTGCCTGCACTTTTTACACTTTTTTGCACTAACTTTTCTAAACAACATTTGACGTCACAGCAATGACACAAACTCATACTAAAACTGTATTTTTGCCCCCCCCCCCCCCTCCGTTCGTTCACCTCTTACACTTTTCGGCACTCGCTCGAGAGCTAGTGTAAAACAGTGTAAAAAGTGCAGGCAAAAAGAACGGACCTAATGTTAGCCGGAACGTCATAGGCACGAAGAGCTAGCAGTCGAAGGTACGATCGATAGACACTTGAAATTTCGTCTTTGATAACTTTTGTGGTTTTCTGGTTGGAAAACTGTATCAAGTGGTTTTCACAGGCTTCTTTTGAAAAGCTGTTTTCCTCCATTTAGTGAGTTCTGCAGAGATCGGAACAAGTTATAATCTGAGGGTGCTATGTGTGGACTAAAACGGTGGATGCATTAAAACTTCGCAACCAAGCTCTTGCCATTTTTGACAGGTCATCAAAGAAGTGTGTGGTCGAGCGTTGTCATGATGAAAGACAGAACCTTTCCTATTATTCAATTCGGATTGTTTTCTTTCAATTGCCTGGCGTAATCTTTCTAGCTGATCACAGTAGACTAGTGAATCAATTGTCTGACCAGTTGGAAGTAGTTCATGGTGAACGATTCCCTTCCAGTTCCACCATACACAGCATCACCTTATTCGGCGTTAACGCTGGCTTTGCAAACGCTTGTACCGGTTCATCATCCCTTATCCACGTTTTTTTGACGCTTCCGATTGTCGTACGTGATCCATTTTATCAGTTTATCAGTTACATTCGCTGTACATTTGGTTATTACACGTTTCAGAAATGGCTCGATTTCATGGCGTTTCAACAGCACATCGCAGATGTTAATTCGGTCAACTCATGAGGAACCCATACGTGGAGCTTATTTTTGTAACCAGCCTTGTTTAAATGGTTCAAAACTGTTTCGTTGAGTTTTTTTTATAAGTTTTGAAAATAAAATAATATAATTATTAATATTTGCGCATGGAACTGGAGAGCCGCAGGTTGCCGACCCCTGGTCTAGGCTGTGTGAGAAAGGATGAGGTTGGGGTTTTAGACGAAATCCATATCGTAGGATCCGCTGCAGCTAGTGAACTATTCGCAGGAAGCCTAGTTGAAATTGTGGTACATATAACAGTGTAAATAAGGACAGGAACATTTTTTTGCGAAAAAATAAAAAAATAAATAGGTTTATATGTTCCAAAAAAACCATGTGGTAAGATCAAAGAAGATGTGTTTCACAATTTAAAAAAAAAAACTTAATTATTTTTCCGGCAGACGATGCGGAATTTAAAAATAATTTCAAAATGCCTGAGTACTTCAACGAAGAATATCGATCGCGCGGCTCGTGCATTTTCGTGACACTCTCCATAAATGAACACAAAATACTTCAGTACTACCTACAATTTAAACACGTTTTTAAACGAGGTCCACTGTATGATACTGATTTTTTAAATATTTAATGTATGTATAGGTATTTTCACCTATTACTTCCAAAATGTTAATCGCAGATGTGATATATAATCTATAATAATAATAATAATAATAGTAATTTATTTAATATAATCCATGAGCTAAGCTCGTGCGGATCATAATTATTATATGTATACATATACATACATCTTTATACAATATTAAGACTCCAGGCGATACAGTTTTTAGGGTTTAGGGTTGACGTAGCAAACATTTGTGTTTCCGAGTAAATATCTCAAGATTAGGTACAGTTATAATTTAGACTGTTACCTCAAATGAAAGGTAATTCGATTCCCTAAGAAACGAAAAAAACGACTTTGCCTTGTGATTATTCGTTTTCAAGATATAACGTTTTAAGTGAGTGAGGGTACCGGTCAAAAACACTTTTCTTAACCACCCTGTATCTCCACTGATATTGAAAATTAACCCACCCTGCAGAAAAAAAATTTTCAACAAATATATCAAGGAATAACCCCTTACAAGGTGGCCAACGGAGTACCAAGCACCCTGTATATACAATTTTTTTTTTTTTTTGAGAAGTGCGAAACTCGACTTATCACGTACAATTTTTTGCAAACTTCAAATCAGAAAACTTGTCCCAGATCAGATAGCGAATAGCGAATAGCGAAATAGGTAGTCAGGTAGAAATAGGTAATTCACATCACGTTTACCGAACGTACACCGGATTATTTCGAAAAGCTATTTTTTTGATTTACTAATTGTAAAACAAAAAAATTGCTGGATCGTTTTTATTATAAATATCTTAATACTAAAAAATAGCTCAGTAAAATCAGATTAAAGAAATAATTCGTCATTCAAATACTATACTCGTAATTCAAAGACAAACACGTAATCTTATAATCCACTTGGCACAACAATAAAATACCCAAAATTTGGTAGACGTAATACCCCAAAAGAAAATCACTAGCAAAGTATATTTTAATTACATACTGGCCTATTTTCCAGCAATTAAACTTTCCACTGCATCCTACTTATTTAGCGGGAAATTTCTGTTGAGATAAGTATCATATGTTTAACTCGTCTCTGCTCAGATTAAAGAAGACACTAAGGGCCGTATTATTCACCTCGGATTATTTATAACTTCAGATTAAAAACCGGTTTTTCCTTAGAAAAAATCGGAATTACCCAGCAGTTATAAATAATCCGAAGTGAATAATACGGCCCTAAGTGTTGTGAGTAGTATGGATATAGGCATTCTGGGCCAAGGGAGGAGGGAGTCAAGCTTTTGTATGGATGATGTCATTAATTTCTGTGGAATTTACTCCCTGGGAGGAGCTTTTGTATGATGACGGCATAGACTTGTATGAAGCTGTTAAGGAATTCACTCCCCCGAGTCAGGGAGGCGATTTTTTGAGGGAGGAGTTTTTTATGGTTACGTCATAGACTTGTATGAAGCTGATAAGGAATTCACTCCCCCAGAGCTTTAGGTTTTTTTTTTTTTCTTTTTCCGTAGCATAAAATTGGGCGTTTTTCTTTTTTTGCATAAAATTGGGTGTTTTTTTTCGGGGCTTTTTTCGCGGTTGTTACCAATGTCTTAGGCTATCCGATACTTAGGCTATCTGTAACTTAGGCCAGCGGGGGGCTTAGGCTAAACGAAAACTTAGGCTAGCGGGAGGCTTAGGCTAAACGAAAACTTAGGCTAGCGGGGGGCTTAGGCTAAACGAAAATTTAGGCTAGCGGGGGGCTTAGGCTAATGTTTATGAAAAAGCATAGTGGGTGATGAGACAGCATATTTCTTTTGTTTTATGAAAAAGCATAGTCATATTTCTTGATAAGTCAACATATTTCTGGAAAAAGCATATCGAATTTCATGCATTTCTCGGATGATTCATGTTAACAATGATGGACGATATTTCTGTAAAAAGTGAAGAATTTCAAGAACGTGATAGTGGATGGACAATAGTTGAAATAAGCCATCTTGAAATTAATGTTAACAAATATAATCAATCAATATAATATGAGGGTAAAGTATTATATATTCTTTCTTAAAAATAATATTTTAATTTTATGTTTCTTTTACAGATTGATCAAAAGACAGCTTATAGTAAGAAACAGAGATAATGGAAAATATGTTTGAAAATAATAATAATAAATAAATAAAAAAAGCATAGTGGGTGGTCAGCGTATGCAGGTGATTGTGAAATAAAAAAACTTGTAACTTTTTTACATAAAATTATTAAATAATTAAATTTATTTTCAAAGTATTTCATTTACATTTATCCAGGAATTGTGTTTTGATGAAAATCCTAACCACTTAACAAATACCTTGTCTCCATTCTTTCTAACAATTTTTTCCACTAGATACAACGATGGGTTTTTAGCTTTCAGTAATTCAGCTTCATAGAATCCACCTTCAATTGGATTTCCTTCATAGTCTTCTAGCAAATATGTTACAGGATTGGTGTTTTGAACTTTTCGAATCTTAAAGATTTCTGTTGTCCAGTTTGGTGTGTAACCTTTTTCAAATATATGTTTATATTTACTAATTCGAACATGATCACCGACTTCATATTTTGCCGCACCAAGCACTTTAATATTGTTGTATACGGTAGAAAGAAGTCTTTTTTCATTTAAGCTATTCACTGCTGAAGGCTTCATTTTAATTGTTCGATGCTTTGTGTTATTATATGTATTGATGAGTACATTAACTAAGTCAATCCATTGATAATTTCCATTCATACTAAACTCTTTCCACATCATATTTTTCAGTGTACGATTAAATCGCTCTACAATTGATGCTTTAAGAGTGCTGTACGTAGAATAATGATTAATTTGATGTTTTTCCATTACGTTTTTAAAGTTTTTATTGAAAAGATCTTTTCCATCATCCGTTTGCAAGTTCTTGGGAATCCGACCCTGCTTGAAAATTGATTCAATTGCTTTAGTGACTACTATGCCTGTCTTCGATTTAATAGGGACAACCCAAGCATATTTTGAAAACGTGTCAATTATTGTGAGTAGAAATCGAAATCCTGTATTTTCGGACCTTTTATAATAACCCGTCGTCGCTTAAAGTTTCTTCGAGCAGATGTATGTAATTCATTCACAACTTCTCGCTTACTCATGATTAAAAAGACTAATTTTTGTTTATAACAACTTAGCTATTTATTGAATTTTTTATAACAAAGTTTCTTAATAGATATGCATTTTGTAGAGAACAACAACCAGTATGAAAAGAACATCTTTGTGTATCAGGATTTTCCTTTTTCAGTGTCTTGAGATTGGGTGAATCAAAACTATCCAGGTCGAATACCTGAACAACAATACTATTTAATAAGTTTTCAAGCCAGATTTTCTTTTCCAATCCCTTGACGTATATTATAGTATTTTCCATGTCGAGTAGTAAATATTGTTTCAGGTCATAGAATGAAGTTTCACCACCATCCCATTTGAATCCGTGATGATTTTCATATAACCATTGTGCTTGATGTTTCAAATTATCTGGAAGCGTTTCAAAATTGTACGGTGGTTTCATTAAAAAATGTTGATGAATGTTTTCATCGAGGTGTACGATAGTCAATTCTTTAACAATAAATTTATTTTGTGGTCCTCTAAAGCCTTGCATATCGATAACAACATCCGTCGTGGTTGACAATCTATCTCAAACTGAATAGTGTTCCTTTTTTACACAAGTTTTTGAACTGCGCTAGTTAGAGGATTATAATCGATTATGCGGTCGTGAAGCAATAGGCAATAGGCTGTTGTTAATGTTGGTATATCTGCTGATGTTTTAATTTCTACCCGAATATCAACTGAACCCGCTTTTAAAGTTTCATTTTGACGTGAACAGTCAATTACTATAATTGGAGCATCTTCCTTGTATTCCGTTCGCGAAAGTAATGGCTGTGCTTGAACATCATAATAAGATTGTTGAAAATTGCTATACATATCATATAATATAGCATATCGATCACGTTGAAATTTAATATTTAAATCATCATATGGATACGACTCCGAGTTTAAGTGTACTTTAACATTTGTGAGTTCGCAATGATCAAATTTGCTTGCATCCTTATCCTTTTGATTTTTTCGATTTGTCTGCAAAGCTATAATAATATATCGTGGTTTTTCCAGTTGACCTGTGGTTTTAACGCTCCATACATGATCGGTTGTTATTGGTAAAACTGGATATTCATATAAATCCCAATTTCGAAAACACATTTGAACTGCTTGGCCAGACTCAATATTTTTCAGCATTTTTAATTTTTCAGAACCATCTAAGGTTACGTGAGGCACTTTCCATTGTAGTTTTAAAATTTTGAATTGTACATCATCAGTGGGTGATAGAAATGCGTTTTCGTCGGTTCTTGTGCGAACTAAAATTAGTTCATGTTTGGCGTTTACAATAATCTTTTTATAATCCTCGGCAAATCCCAAGAGTTTTCGTAATGGTAAACTAAAGTTGAAGTAGCCATTAGAGGGTGTTATTAACTCGTTCGGTGACCAGCCTCCATTATACAACATTTTACTCTCGTTCTCATTCAACGATATGTAGTTCTTCATTGTTGAAGTTATTCCTACATTTTTATTTCGATCGATTTCTACTCCATTTAGTTCATATCTAATCTCGTCGAATAGAAAGGCTATGGTATTATTGGATAGTTTTGCAGTTGTTGATGCAGTTCCATCTGCTTTAGTTAAAACACCTTCAATATAAATAAAACTCTGACTTGGTAAAACACACAAGTCCTGCTGCTGTAGAGATATTCTGATTTCGTCGCTAGAGTTGTATGATGTTAAAAATGGAGAGTAGCTGTGATACTCAATTTTAGAAATACTATTATCATAGCTAGGTTTACTTGTGATATTCAAAATTTCACTCATTTTTTAGTTTGAATCCTAATAATTTTAAATATTGTTTATTGCACAGTGACAATATTGGTCTTGCTCGTTCAGTTTTCTTGATTGAACTGATTGGACTAACACTAGGCTGACTATTATATACCAACATTCTGGGGCATTAAATGAAGTCTAATGGTTATGGTTTCTCCTTTAAAGTTTATTAGATCTCCGTCTTGATCAACAAGTTTAAGAGTTAACGTACTTATTCGCTTGACGTTTATCGGCAAATAGATTACATTCTTAGGAACCTCGACTATTTTATAGCCTGGCCCCACTTCAGGTGAGAATTCATGAATTGTATGTGATGATATATTATTGATGTACGAGTTTCCAACTATACTGCACCCGATTCGAATTACATTAACTTTAGTTATGTTTACAGGTAAATCTGAGTAATTTTTCACATTGATAGCTAATTCTCGTTTATCGAATCCTAGCAATTGTCCAATAGTTCTCTCTCTATTAAAGAAAATAGGAGCACTTGTCTTAATTTCACTCTTTAGAGTATTATTATTTGCCTGTATTATGATATTTATTCCACTGTTAATCTTTGCTATTTCCTTATACAAATAGTTGGCAATATCATCGATTTCATACGATCCGATAGGAAACTCTATAACATGTTTTCCTATATGAAATAAATTATTTCTTTCATCAACATTCGGTATAGAATTATACGTTTGGAAATCAACTAGTCCACAAACATAGTCGCCGTGCAAGTCTATTGGTGGAAAATACTCTGTTGTTAGTATGGATGTATTTCCGCTCAACGTTAATGTGTAAGCCATGATAGCAAATAATACAATGAAAGAACTTTTAAAAAATATTTATTTATATACTAAATTTACAAAAGTTTATATAAAAATTTTTAACATAAATGTCCACAGTTATACGATTCATAGTTTTGATATGTATTATAGTTGTATCTTATGTTATCTCCTAAATAGTATATTAATTCGACAGGAGGTGGTAGATTTCCAAAACTATCAAAGTACTCGATATGATTTTTTTTCTTATCATACGCTACCCAATATGTGCCGGGTCCTTCCATTGAATCCAAATTAACAATACCACTTTCATTTTTCTTAGGTTTCCTCGGTAGGGTATTCCGCATAAAAACACCTCTGAAATCAGGCAGGAACTTTCCAAATTTACGTAAATCATTTTCATTCAATGGTCTCTTGGGTAGCGTTCTTAAAAGTTTTTTGGCTGAGGATTTAAGTATAGTCCTAATCCTTTCCTATACGGTTTCAAGTAGAGTCCACGACCTACAGCTATCTGCTCCATTTTCTGATTGTGTCGTTTCTGCTCCTCTAACGTTTTCTTTGCATCTTTAGCATCGTTAACAGCTTTAGCTATTCCTGCAGCTCCACCTGCTAATGCTCCTATAGCTGACAAGCCCGCAAAAAGTGGAACCAAGAATGGTAGAACTCCACCAACTTTTGGAATGGGAATAATTCTAGGAGTTTTAACGTCTTTATTGTTTTTAATTATACTCTTTGCAGTACTCAATGCTAATTTAATAGCAGCTTTTATGCTTTCAGGTTTCTTTTTTTTGAGAACATTTCGAGCTGAACGAACAGCTGTTCTAAATTTTGGTTTACCCATTCCGAATTTAACTTTAGCTTTCATTATATTTGTTACAAGTAATGCGTGCGTGCGCTCTGCTAAGTTTGCGTCTTTGGATTTAACTCGCTGCCAGGCCTTTTCAGATAATATCTTATCAAGTATGTGCCGATCACTGCTTTCTTTATATTTAGAATATCCAATATCGTGCTCTTTACACGCTTGATCCAATGGATTTATTCCAGAATCACCTCTAGCAAGTCGTTCGCTTAATTTCGTACCAGGGCCACAATGCTGATAGCCCGGTAAATGTAGTTCAATAGGCAATTTATTGATTAGCGAATTAACTAAACCTCTTCCATCAACAACTTTCCGTAGACTGTGGCTTTTGAGTTTGTAATAAATCATTTTATCTCTTTTACTACCTTTAGTAGACTACTTCATTTTATACGATGTTCAACCATTTTATATGATTTTGGTATAAAACATTGATATTTTACGATTTCTTCTTAGTCAGTCTCAGAATGCGGTTTATTAAACAACGTCAAACACTGTCAGTACAAAATGCTGATATTACAAATTGTGCTGATAAAATAAAACATAGTCATTTACTACATAATAATATTCGAAGTCTAATTGTTGGTCCGTCAAATTGTGGTAAAACTAAATATCAATATTTAAAGCGAGCTGTAAGTCCTATTTCTGGACTAGGTTTTCATACATTTTCAAATAATAGTGAAGTGATTGCACCTGAAGAAGCTGAATCTAATTCTGTGTTTATTTTCGATGATATTGCAAGTGAAAAGCAAGATAATGTTCGATCATATTTCTGTATGGGGCGTCATCATAATATTGATAGTTTTTATCTCTGTCAGACCTATACGAGAATACCAAAGCATTTAATTCGAGATAATGCCAATTTTATAATAATATTCAAACAAGATGATATGAATTTGAAGCACATTTATAATGATCATGTAAATTCCGATATGACATTCGACCAATTCAAAAATATTTGTGCAAAGTGTTGGAAAGATAAATATGGTTTCCTCGTAATTGATAAAGAGAGTCCTCTGGAAAAAGGAAGATATAGGAAAGGATTCGATATATTTATATTAGCATGATAGAAACAGCAGTTAATATTCGAGCAGAGAACAGGTCGAGCAGTTAATATCAGAACAGATCAGGTAAAAAAGCTGTTAATATCAGAACAGGTCAGGTCTAAAAGAGAACAGGTCAGATCGAAAAGCAGTTAATATCAGATCAGATCAGGTCGAAAAAAGAACAGGTCAGGTCAAAAAGCTGTTAATATCAGATCAGGTCAGGTCAAAAAGCAGTTAATATCAGAACAGGTCAGGTCAAAAGTTGTTAATATCAGAACAGGTCAGGTCTAAAAGAGAACAGGTCAGGTCGAAAAGCAGTTAATATCAGATCAGGTCAGGTTAAAAAGCTGTTAATACCTGATCAGAGCTGTTCAAAAAGCTGTTAATATCAGAACAGGTCAGGTCAAAAAGCTGTTAATATCAGAACAGGTCAGGTCAAAAAGCTGTTACTATCAGAACAGGTCTAGCAGTTAATATAAGAACAGGTCAGGTCAAAAAGCGGTTAATATCTGTTCAGAGCTGTAGTTGATCAGACCATCAGTTTAATTCAATTTGATAACAACTCAATTCAGTTGGAGAGCAGTTCAAAACAGTATAAAAGGAGTTCAGCACAGTATAAAAAATCATTTAGAAGATTTCAACATAGTAAACAACACTTTAAAATTAATACTTGAAGCTTTAATTTACTGTTGTTGTAAACAATATGAGAGGAACAATAAACAATATGAGAGGAACAATAAACAATAAACAATTACTCAGTCAAATTGTAAAGACAACTAATTCGATAAGAAAAAAATATAATCAATTAAAACTAGCTAAAGCTAATGCAGGCATTCAATTAGAACAAACTTTTAAACCAATCACAAGTCCTCTCAATGAACTAGTTAAAAGAACTAAGCTTGCTCCGAATATAAAAGAAGAATTTCCAGTTAAAGATGACGAAGAAGAAGAAGTTGATAGTGATGAGAACTTTGCTTCAGTTAAAGCTGATGATGAAGAAGAAGCAGTTGATAGTGATGAGAACTTTGAAACACCTAAACGAAAACTCAACCTGTCATCTACGACAAAAGTTGTACGTAAATATGCTATAACTCCACAGGGACGAGAAGAACTGGATGAATATATGAAAGAAAATAAATTTACAGAGATTCCAACAGAATATTTAAATACATTTATTAATAACCCATCTGTAATTGACAGTTTGTATGGAGTCTATAAAGATGCTGCCAATTGGAAAATCGGTAATTCAAGTTTTATAATCGACGATAATCAAGTACTTATAAAGGATAAATCCTACGAGGGGACTCGTGGCTTATATGAACTTTTGTTTATGAAATATCCTAAAAAGACACTATATAGCAAAGAAGACTTGGAAAACTATAAAAATATTCTTCTTGATACTAATGCCCATAAACGTTCTCACAAAAGTGAAAGTCAAATAAAAGGAAATCGTAGTTATAAATATACGAATATAATTTGTAAGCTTTTCACTCGCAAAGGTAGTGGTTTAATGCAAACATCGAACAAAGAGAAAGATTATATTTATTGGGATGATCCGAACGAATTAGTAGATCGGTTACGCATACTGATTGCATCGCATGAAGCTGGTCATAATAATCACACCAATGAAATTGTTTCAATCATTGAAGAATTAAAAGAAGCACAAATAATACAATAAAAAGTGTTGCGAGCATACTACATTTATTATTCATAAAATGGGTGTTGACAAGTTTGGTCGATTTTCGAAGGGATTAAGCCGTGAACCGCAAGGACCATCTGGAATCGGATTTAAATTAACATCTGGAGGAGACTATGACTTAAATATGAAATGTATTAAAAATCTGAGTAACCCGCTAAATAATGAGGATGCAGCAACAAAAGCTTATGTGGATACAGAAATTGATAAAATGCTGAAACTAATGAATATCGAAGTTGACAATAGAATAAGGGAAATAGAAAAAAACATTCAGTTTGCAATGAAAACATTTGAAAGAGATATTATAATACTTTTAAGTAAACGAATAGATGATAAGATTGTTTCTAAAAAATAAATAAAAAGAACTTATGTAACAATATTACTTTTTTTTTATTTGGTTCAACATATGTAACATTATTACTTTTTTTTATTTAGTTCAACATATTAGAAAATTGAATATTAAAAGACTGTCCAATTCTCCCTTTATACAATAAAGCTAATTCGGTGATTATTGTGTCCGACAGAATTTTAGAACAATAGACAAATCCAACACCAACAACTGTAGAAGATTTCAATCAAGAACAATCATAAAAACGTTTACAACTATATGTAATAGCGGGTTGGGGTGTAGCCTAGGGGTTGTGTACTAGGTCTTGAAAACATTGCTATCGGGGTTCAATTCCGAATCAGTATCCATATAATTTAAACACAAAACTTAGACTTCATATAATCATTTCCGAGTACCGTAAAGCCTATGGACATATGTTGGTTTACTGTATAAACTGAATCTAGCTCTAGATAGTCTTCAAGGGAACTTTTCCCAAACGTTTAGAGCATGATTGTAATCCTCTTCGGAACAGTGTGTATCGGTTAATCGACTATAAAAGTTTTCGCGAGATGGAAGCTGAGACTCATTCAATCGTTCAAACGAATTTAAATACTCATAAGGAAATACGCCCTTCCTAGTAATTAACTTGAACTCTTCATCATTTGTAAATATTGAGCTTACAATTTTAAAATCGTCTGTAGATAAGTTCTTAGCTAATGATTCTAAGCTAGACGACATAAACCGGAACGAATCTAAAAATCTCAATTCAATTGAATCAGTCTCAGTTACAAAAATTCTTTTTGACATAAAGTTCTTTGTTAAGAGAATATCACCAGGAAAGTTCTTTCATAAGCAAATGATCCAGAAAACAATTTCACAACAATATGCAATAGACAAATCCATAATCCACCACCAAAACGGAAGATTTGTTTGTTTTTATCGACTCCGCCTGATTGTTTGTTTATTCATTTAAATGACTATCCGTTTTTTTTTTTTTTTTTTTTTTTTTTTTTTTTTTTTAATAACAACAACAGTCATTAGTTTTTTTTATAAATATATTTTATAGGTTTTTATTTATATATTATTATTTTCAAACATATTTTCCATTATCTCTGTTTCTTACTATAAGCTGTCTTTTGATCAATCTGTAAAAGAAACATAAAATTAAAATATTATTTTTAAGAAAGAATATATAATACTTTACCCTCATATTATATTGATTGATTATATTTGTTAACATTAATTTCAAGATGGCTTATTTCAACTATTGTCCATCCACTATCACGTTCTTGAAATTCTTCACTTTTTACAGAAATATCGTCCATCATTGTTTTGTAGATAGGAGCTATTTCATTTTCTCTCAGCACAGTACACATTTTTGTTTGAAAAGATTTTATATCGTACACTACGTCAATATTATCGCCATTATTGTTTTTAGTATATTTTATATATACATCAAAAAGTTCCATATTAAATTTGTAGCCTCCAAGCTTCACTAAATATTCTTTTAAAAGTTCAATCACTGGCTTTTCATATATTTCAAAAAATTTTAGTGGCTCTATAACTTCTCGATTTTTATTTTCTAATAATAATGTTACAATTCTTCCTGCAAACGAACTTCTCAAAACTTTAAAATGTTTACTAATCGAGTCGGCAGAGTTTTTCTTATGGGAATTTGTTCGAATATGGTAGTTCCAGTTTTTATTTAACACTTCTAGATCACAAGCGTTACATTTCTTTGATGGTTCCATTATTGCTGTAGTCGGTTGCACTGGATTAAGTTTTACTCTGCACTTTTCAAGATGTTCTAATAATTTATCTTTTCGTAAATATATTTTCGCATAGAATTCACATTTAGAACTATCCTTTAGAGGCACACTTCGTATATGTCTATTTAAATTCTTGTTGTATGAACAGCTTATACCACAATATTCACAAATAAATGAATTCATGTTACTTTTTCACTTTACTCGATTTTTTCAATTTCACTATTTTTTCTCAGGCTTCACTGGATTATTTTTTTTGATGTTGCACGACAGACTTCACTTGTTTTTTTAGCTTTCAGAAACATCGCCCATCGTTTATATACGAATACACATACAAGGAGATATATAGATATACAGATATATAGATACACATACACAGAAAGAAAGAGAGATATACATAGAGAGAAAGAGAGAGACAGATATACATATATACACAGAAAGAGAGGGACAGAGATAGAGACATACATACACAGATTGAGAGAGATAGATACATAGAGAGAAAGAGAGAGACATATATACAGATAGATACATATGGTATAGGCACAGAAAGAGACATACACAGATAGATATATACATGTATAGAGAGGAAGAGAGAGAGAGAGATAGATAGAGAGACATACCTGTTGAATTTCACAACTTTATGCAATAACGCTAACTAAAACATGACTCATCCGAGAAATGCATGAAATTCGATATGCTTTTTCCAGAAATATGTTGACTTATCAAGAAATATGACTATGCTTTTTCAAAAAACAAAAGAAATATGCTGTCTCATCCCCCACTATGCTTTTTCATAAACATTAGCCTAAGCCCCCCGCTAGCCTAAATTTTCGCTTAGCCTAAGCCCCCCGCTAGCCTAAGTTTTCGTTTAGCCTAAGCCTCCCGCTAGCCTAAGTTTTCGTTTAGCCTAAGCCCCCCGCTGGCCTAAGTTACAGATAGCCTAAGTATCGGATAGCCTAAGACATTGGTAACAACCGCGAAAAAAGCCCCGAAAAAAACACCCAATTTTATGCAAAAAAAGAAAAACGCCCAATTTTATGCTACGGAAAAAGAAAAAAGAAAACCTAAAGCTCTGGGGGAGTGAATTCCTTATCAGCCTCATACAAGTCTATGACGTAACCATAAAAAACTCCTCCCTCAAAAAATCGCCTCCCTGACTCGGGGGAGTGAATTCCTTAACAGCTTCATACAAGTCTATGCCGTCATCATACAAAAGCTCCTCCCAGGGAGTAAATTCCACAGAAATTAATGACATCATCCATACAAAAGCTTGACTCCCTCCTCCATTGGCCCAGAATGCCTATATCCATACTAATGTTGTGTGTGATTAACAGAAAACTAAGGCCATAGAAATTGCCGTGAAAGGGTTATTACATATGAAAAATGGTTGGGCGTAACTTTTTTATTTTCTTGGTTTGAGATATGATTAAAGTCTGCGTGCTGCAGATTTGTTAAACTGTTTTCATCTCCATTTAACTTCACTATTTTTTATTTAAAAAAATAAAAATTTTCTGAAATTTTATGTTTACACCCCAAAAATACAAAAACAAATCGGACAATAGTGTGGGCACAACTTTATTATTTTAAAGATGTTCGAAACGTATTTAATGCTGAGATGCGGTGTAAGGGATTCTGGAGAACCTAAGAACTAGGTTGTTCATAGTCACCTGCATTGCATCTCAGCATTAAACACATTTCGAACTTCTACCCATAAAATAATAAAGTTGCGTCCATACTCTTTGTTTTCACTGGTAATTCTATGTACAGAAAACAAATTTTAACTTCCTGGCGCAATAGAGTTGGGAGATATTGTAATTCAAAGTAATAACTCCCCACCCTCATACCGCACCACCACCCTTAAAATTTTTTTTGTTATCTCCTAGTATCTCTCAAGACAACTACAAAGTTGCAGCCAAAGTTGCAGTCATCTGACGTTCAGGAGGTTCATATCAGTTAATGGTATAAACACAATTGAGACCAAATTCGCCAGCGGCGACGAAGTTCGCTGTCAAATTTTTAAAACTGTACCACAACACACGTACTGACGCAGAATTACGACGGCGAGCGGCTGGCGAACTTTACGTGTGTTGCGGTACAACTCAGTGAACTTCGTCGCCGCTGGCGAATTTCGTCTCAATTGTGTTTATACCATCAATTTATTGCCAAATATAAGTTTACAGTTTATTTAGTATAATTCTGATTCAATCTTATTCTGAGTATAATTACGTAGGTATACACCTATACCCTAGGTAGACGACGCAATCGAATGATTATTCCCAGTCGAATGAACATTCCGCATCACGTCTGTCACAATGAAATTGTCAAATTGGTCATTCATTCCATCATTCGACGAATTTCAACTCCGAAATGGTAAATCCGAAAAATTGGTAATTCATGCAAACGCTCGCAACGCCATGCAGTGGTGTGCCCATAAGACTAGTGGAACAAGTGGAAAATCAGGTAGTCCACCGTTCAAATTTTTGTATATATTTCATATGTGCATTAATTACGATCAATCTTTTCACTGGCGTAGTAACGTTATACATAAAATGCACTATAAAAAGATCCGAACTCTATTATACCTCTTTAATTTCAATTTTAAGATATTAAAATATCTGAAAAAATAGCACAGTCCCAAATGAGCTAGCACGCATGTTTAATGAGGTTTCAAAACTTTGATTTGGCTGCCTGGAAAATCATGAAATTTGGACACATCAACTTTTGCTAAAACGGTACAGATTTAAAAGCCCAGGACATGAATAAATTAAACAAACTTTACTAAAAGTCGAGATATTTAAAAAAAGGGAATAAATAAAATTGCTTACTGTTTTTCTTCTTTCATATTTGAAAAATAATTTTTCATGATATATTTTAATTTGCTCATGTTTAAAGCTAGTCAATATTACGTCGAAAAAATGAAAAAAAAATCAAGACACTACGGTATGTGGTTACTGAGAAACGTGTACCGAAAATTGAAAAAGCACTAGTTTTCAGGAGAACCAAAAAAGAAAAAAATATCTTGAAGTGACATATACGACATATATACTGCCGTCCTAAGAAAAAAGGACACAAGCGCCAAATGTCAAAAATTGAGATAGAGGCATATTTGGAACCGTGAATTAGTTTATAATTTTTGTGCTAAGCTAAAAAGGTCGATTTCCAACTGGAAAGGACTGAAAAACAGGAAGCAAATTGGTCACATCTACCATGTCTAGTGTGTTTATTAAGATAAAAAGCCGCATATACGACTAGAGGACCGATGTACCTACAGTCGATTTTCGTATGCCCGACGTCTAGTTTATTTGTAGTTTTATAAGTTTTAGTTTTATTGTCAGTAAGCGGAATTATTAACAAAAAACGTAATACCTAAATATCTCAAAACTACTAAAATGGAGATGCGCCCGTTCTTCTTAGGACGGCAGTATACTTCTCCATATTCTATAAGGACCAGCGTCATTGTTTTACTACATATATTTACTACATTACTATTTCAAGTCATGAGTAGTCAGGATGGCTTAGTGGCTAGAGCACTTGCCTTCGGTGCCACTGGTACCTGGTTTGAATCTGCTTAGCGACAAGTAATTTTCGAGAATGGGATTGGGTGCCGGACTACCAGTTCACTCAGCTATTATTGAGTTAAAATCGGAGTAATAATCACGGATTAGCGTGTAGCTGACCACTTCACCTCCTAGTGTTCCGTTGTTCTCGTAATGAAGTAACTCTAGAATTACTTCAAGGCCTGTTGCACCATTGATTATTATTTATTATTATTATTAGATATTATTTCAAGTCATGAAACAATACATTTTTGCGATAGTTCTCGAAATTCAAATATGAAACAGTACAAGGATGTAATCCATTATTATTTTGCATTACTATGTATTTATTGATAAGCTTAATGCATTATTATTCCACTACCTCTTTTTTGAAAAAGATTGCAGATTTTGCTACCCGAAAAAATCGCCTCACGGGGTAGCACTGATAAGGACCATGCCCGTACGCAGGATTTTATAAAGGGCGGGGAGGTCATAAAACATTATCAAGGCTTAATAGCAATTATTATTTATGTATTATGTATACCTATATGGTAGATACGTTACAACCGACTAAAAAATTCTTCTCTTTAAAGTTTGACGTTACGAAAAACTTGTATTGAATATCGGCCGACTGTTCCACAAATCGATCTGTAACTCGTGAAATACATTCGATATCGAAATATCCATTTGTCTACGTATTCTCAATATGTTAAGAATGAAATTTACAAAAAAAATTAATTTGTTTCCCCGAGAACTGATACCTTATCTTAAGAAATATATTGGAATACCTGAATATATACACAACAACTTTACACCCTAAGGCCGGTTTCACAGTTGAAATTTGATCTGAAGTTTAGTTAAACTTAAACTTAAGAATAAACTGCACTATAAACTTAACCCGATTTCACAGTAAATAAATATCCTAAGATTATCTAATCTGATCATTGTGAACTAATTTTGCTGATGTTACGCTTTTTAACATTGGTAGACTCTGCTTCTTCTGTCATTTCATTTCAATGTAATATTTAAAATTGGAAAATGGGGGAAAATAACAAGTTTGTTGAAGCTCTAATTTTATCTAATTTCATAACAAAACTCAAACGTTTTATTTAAAACTAGCTATTTCCGATAGTTCCGATGAATATTGACATCACGGTACTTTGAATTTGAGAAGAAGTGTCTAACTGTCAAAAACTTTAATCCGAGCTATAAACCGAAGAACTTCTACCGTTTAGCTTAATCCTAATATTGAATAAAAATTGAGTTTAACATCCTCTGTGAAACGCATTTTTCGTTTGATCCTAAGTTTAGAGAAAACGTTTGGTTTAAACTTCGACTGTGAAACCGGCCCTTAGAGGTAAGATATCAAAAAATTAGAAAAACGTTTCTAGGCGCACAAATCAAATGTTTGCAGAAGTAAAATTGTCTTGATAGCTCGACATGTTTCAAAGATTTAGCGAAATTCGTAAATATGTAGAAGAACCCCTAACACGGATATTTTTTTACTCCACCTTTGTACGTTCATGAAAATATCAACTATTTTTGCTTTAATTATTCTAGTTAACAGATCTACATATAGGAAGATGTGAAGTGGCTTTATACATCTTTATTTCCTTTGAGGTTTTCGAAAAATAAAAATCGAAACCAATCACCACCTGCAACTACACTATCATTTTCTGTTAGAGGTCTCTTAACTCCTGTAAAATAAAAAAAAAGCATTTTGAGATATTTTAATTCAAAGTATATAATTCACAATTTGCAGCTGATACATATGGAAATGCTAATGAGTCGCATCGATGCGGTTACACAATTTATATCATATCTAAAACGCCCTAAAACGTGAAAATACAAAATTTTAGGGTAACAAATCTTTTGGAAATTTCAGGTCCATTACAATACTTTACTATTAAAAAATAATAAAGTAAAATTAATCCTAAATGTATGCAAATTACGTGTATGCGACAAAATTTCCGACTTTGCAAAAACAACATTTCGACCCCAGCATTAGTATACCCGGCCCAAACAGCCAGTAAACTAAGATGACTCGAAAAAGTCACTAGCTCGGGAGTTTGATCTGGAACTCTTTTTCGCTAGCAAGTATCGTTTAAATATTAGGTCTGTTCTTCTTGCATGCACTTTTTACCCTTTCTTACACTTTTTTACACTAGCTCTCGAGCGAGTGCAGAAAAGTGTTAAGGGTGAATGGGGGGGGGGGATCCTACTGTTTGCGTATGAGTTTGTGTCATTGCTGTGATGTAAAATGCTGCTAAGAATAGTTAGTGCAAAAAAGTGTAGAAAAGAGAGTGCAAAAAGAAAAAGCCTATTATCTAAAATAACTTCTTCGCTTACATACACGCATCGCGAGTGTGGTGTTGGTCCTCTTCATGATGATCCAAAATACCAGAGTTCAGAGAAGTGTAGATGGATCATTTTATCCTACGGGGTTTTAGGCCGCGGTCCGAGCTACGCTCATGGTACGCCAACAGTGCTTACAGTCGGTCCGAATTGTATGCACGCTTACGACGGCATTTCATTCGGACCGCACACAGTGCACTCACTGCGTTTATCCTCGAAACCGTGAGCCTGGTGATACCACTGCTCAAACACAACTAGCTACTATTTAAACTGCTGGGGTGTGTTCAAGATTTCTGCTATAGCTGCTATTAGCTGCTTTTTTATGCTTTTGTGGGTTCAATGCAACCAAAAAGCTGCTTTTTCGTGCTTGCTATTTGACACTAGATCTGTTCAAAATTTTTAAAAAGCTGCTTCCATAGCTGCTTTTTCTTGCTCGTACTCCGGACTGTAGCTAGAAAGCGGCTATTGCAATATGCATATGTGTGTGCCGCTGTCAGTTTCGTCTCAACGACATTTTGAATGTTTAAAATAGAAAATAATGTTTTATTAACAATAGAAAAAGTGAAAAATTTAAGGACACTACTGGTAGTGCTCATTTTCACTTTTTTTTTATTAATATAGGTATATGTCATATGGAACGTTAGTTGCGTATGTATGTGTCGAACAGCTGTTGTAAGCTATACAAGCTGCTTTTGGCTGTTCAAAAACCGAAGAAGCTATTTCATGCTATGGCTGAATTTGACAGCTGCTACAGTCTTGCTATGCTATGCTTTCGAAGCAGCTATAGCAGAAATCTTGAACAGAGCCCTGAATCGTTCATCCCAAAGCATCAAGTGGAAGTTATATATCTGCTCAAAAAAATAAAGCTTCCGTTAACAATAAAATTTCATGAGAGATGGAAACCGTCATTTGTCTTCACCATTTTCTACTTTTCGCTATGTTATCAATTTTAAAAGAATTTGTGTTTTGTATGCTTTTCATGTTTTTTATGTAACAAAAAAGTACCCACTACGTCAAAAGAGTTGCGTACTCAATGTCATGTCGGCTTCAATTCCTTCGATCGATTATTCTCATATCTTTCTTCGTAGGTGGCAATTAACTTGAAGAGTGTCATTGATCCAATCGGTATTTTATTTAAAATTCAGGGTGTCTTAGAATTACTTATAAATACAATCCCGTTACAAAATAATTTTTTTTTACCATTACATTAATGTAAATGAAAATAAATGTGATATATAAACTAGAAGGAAAGGAAAGTCAAGCTTTTAAATTAAGCATTATTGACTTACAAATAACTAACTTTTTATATCATTAATGGAATCTAACAATAAATGAATTTTTAATTTATTGTGACATTACAGTCTGAATTTAAAAGCCACATCGAGTCTTACTGGTATGTTACAAACTAAAATAAGAAATTGCATCATTACACTACTTTTTGTATACGCGTACATAATAAAAAATTTAAATATTTACAAAACAAAATATTTGTAATGGAAAATATAACCGTTTTGACATAATTAGACCACAATCAAAAAAGAAATAAGACAATTCTGATATTTCAATTCAAATAAAAAAAACTCGTCAAATAACTATTTATTATTATTAAATTTTGTTAAAAAAAAACATTCAAATAAAACTTATTTAAAAGTTTAAATCTCACCGACCACATGTCGGCAAGTTAACTCGGAAGAATACATTCAGTTCAATTAAGCTGGCCAAGATTAAAAAGACGGCATACATTATTAGACAGGCATGTCCCACGCGTCGGTCCAATTTAAATTTGTTCAGCGAAAACGTTACGTAAAGCATCAGTAACGTCGACAGCAGCGATATAGCGGAATATTCGAGTCCAGCTGAATTGATACCTACCCAATGATGACCGGGTTCTATAGGTAGGAAGGCGGCTTTGATCAGCCAAGGCAGGCCCAGACACAGCAAGATGTCAAATGTATTGGAACCAATGGAATTACTTATTCCCATTGATCCATGTCCTAAAAAAAAATTTAAAAATGTTTGAACCATTAGAAATTTAAAAAGTGTATATCTAATAAATAATGACGCTGTCTACGATCCAAAGTCCAGAGGATTATTTATAACTCCATCCCTCAACCTCAACAAGACTGAAAATAAATCTAGTGACTACGACTTTCAAGCGGGTGAAATCATGCACCCTTTTCGAAACTACTGAAAAACATTTCAAGTCAATTATCGACAGGGGACGTTTTAGCAACGTACATATGTAAGTGATTTTGCGTTTCCATCTCCACCGTTTAGAGTTGCCGAAACGGGTGTCGCGCCACACTTTTGATATCGTCGTTCCCATCTACGCCGTTCCCATCTACGGTGTCCATTTTTGACCTTTAAATGACTTTATTATTTTTTAATAACCATAGGAACATTAGTTTGTATCCAAACCAACCTCAATCAAAGGCACATTAGTGATAATTTTAGCTCTCGCCGAAAAAGTTGAAGTTGAGTCAACTCTCGACGATTGCCTCGGCGCGTCACAAAGCTAAAGCCCTGACCAGAATAGACTTAAGAAATCTTAACAACTTTTCGTCAAACGCCTTAAGGCACGTAAAGTTTGTGGCAAAACTTAATGAATCTTATACCCAACCACAATAGCCTTAAAGTAAGAGAAGTTTGACAGCTAAAAAAGTCAAATATCGGCCGTCAAATACTCATCAAGAGAGTGTAAATTAAAATAAATTTTTCTTTTTTAAAGTGGAGTTAACTATAAATCACAAGTCTGAAGTCACAAAGTACAAAAATTTCGGAAAATCTGTGAATAAATGTCAAACGCATAAGTTTGCTTAAGTTTCTACGCTCAGAACCGTACACTTAAGTTTTAACGAAAGTTTGGAAAAGTCAACGAAAGATGCCTTAAGTCCATTCTGGCTGTCTACTAGTGCTGCGACATCGACCTCATAACATCGATGTTTTATAGCATCGATGTTTGAAATGAACGACATCGATGTCGATAAAACATCGGTTTCTAAACATCGATGTTTCTAAACATCGATGTTTCTAAACATCGATGTTTTTAGAATTTTAGGTGAGACATTAGAGAAGAAGCAAAAAAAAATGTTTTGAGCTAAGAGATTGGTGTGAGAAAAAAAAATCTGCCAACAGTCTGGGCGCACCTTTATTATTTTTCCGGCAGAAGTTCGGAACGCGCTCAATTCTGCGTAGGTTACTATGTGACTGAAAACCTAACAAAAAATTCGGGAAGCGGTTAGACTAGGGCGTAACATATGAATAACATAATTGTGTCATATTCCGGGATGCAGTCTAATGGTTGAGAAAGGAGAAAAACTTGTAAATAGGTGTTTGTTAAACAAGCCCGTGGAAGTAAAAAGATATTCGATATCTGAGCAGACCTGAGAGACATAAAAGAATTCCTAAAAAAAATTATATTTTTCCAACATGCCACTACTATCTATACAGCCAAGTGCAAAAGTATTACGCACCCAAAAATTTTGTATATTCGTGGTCATAATTCAACCAAAACCAAAGCCTAATTCAATAAAATTTTCAGGATTAAATAAAAAATGTGTTTTGTACACAGTAGTTAATATCGAATTGATCCTACGTTGTTCTTCGATTCTTGAAGGCATGCTGGTCACGAGAGTCTGGCACACCTCTGGGCTAATATTGCCCCACTCCTCGATTGCCGCTGTCTCTACTTCACGGAGTGACTTGCAGTGCCCCCCCATGATCTTCAGCTTCAAATGAGACCAAAGGTGCTCAATGGGATTGAGGTCCGGGCTCTGGGCGGCCACTGAAGTACTCTCACTCTATTGTTCTGGAACCAGGTCCGGCAGCGGGCAGCGGTGTGGCAAGGGGCGTTGTCTTGTTGGAAAATGACTCCCTCGGCCCCTTCACCGAACAATGTAGTTATCGCCGGTAAATAAGTAATGATAAAAGAACAGAAAAAGAGCCTCGCAATCAACGTTTGCGCGAATTTTTTTATTCTGTTAGGGGTGCCTAATACTTTTGCACTTGGCTGTAGCTCTATCTAAATACCAAGTTTAAGATTTATATCCTTACAGATGTAATTATCGGAACTTTTCCCTTTTCACCCTGCATTATATTTCTCCCCACTCCCACACCCCTTGATCAATATTGACAATTTTTATGCAAATGGCATTTTTTATGCTATCAGAGCTCTATAGAAATTCCAAGTTTCAGCTTCCTTTCATAAGCGGTTGCTGAGATCTAGAAACCAAAATTTTCCGTCTTAAACGTCTGAAACATCGATGTCGATGTTTTTATAAAACATCGATGTTTGAAAAACATCGAAGTAAAAACATCGATGTTAAAAGTACCCGATGTTTTTGCAAAACATCGATGTTGCAGAAACATCGATGTCGATGTCGCAGCACTACTGTCTACGTGCATTTCTATACAGTCGTAGAAAAACTTAAGCTGCCTTAAGGTGCCTTAAGTCTATTCTGGTCAGTGCTAACTACTGTATTATTTATTATACAGTATTGTTATCGATTTTTAAAAAAAAAAAATTTGCTGCCCTCAAAATTTTTTTTTCCACGTTTCATGACTAGTAGACGCGAAAAAAGCAATAAAAATTTTCACTCCGTCTGTACGCCGTACCCCGTACGCCGTACCCCGTACGCCGTACGCCTTACCCCGTACGTCGACCACCACAAAATCTTTGAAGGCTCGTAGCTCTCAAACCAGTAGAGCTAATAAATTAAAATTTTTTCTAAGAATAGACTTGGTGGACCCCTTGAATTGACATTATTTTCAGGGAAGAAGGTGTAAGAGGGAAGGCGGGGTAAGCGTTTTAGACGAAAAATTTAGGTTTCTAGATCTCAGGAACCGCTTGTGTTAGGAGGCTGAAACTTAGAATTTCTATAGAGCTTTGATAATGGACCCATTTGCAAGAAAATTGATGAAATGTGTGAAGGGGTGTGGGAGTGGAGGGGGAAGCAATGCATCCGAAACGCAAAAATGCCGAGATCGACAAGTTCTAAAATCCATATCTCCTAAACCATTAATAGCAAGCAATTAAAACTTAACAAATATCTGTAGTTATACTAGGAGAGTAGATTGAAACAAAATTTTTGGGTGGGGGTAGTGGCGTACGGGGGTGGGGGTGAAAAACTTTAGATTGCGATATCTCCCAAACTAATTGGACCAGAAAAACAAAATTCGGTTTTATTATAAAGATTGATAAATAAAGATTGCTCAAAGTAAAATATTTGAAGGGGGTGGAGGAGCACGGAAGTGGGAGGGATTAGAATTTTTCAAAAATAACACGATTCATATCTCAATAACAGTGTAAGATAGATGTTTCAAATTTTTACCAGAAGTAGGCCTAATAGAACCCTACTAGGAAAAAAAAGTTTGGGGGTGTGGGTGTAGAGGGTGAGGGTGGGGAAGGGTGAGAAAGAAAAAGTTCCGATGCTTATATCTTAAGAATCTATAATGATAGGAAGCTGAAACTTGGTATTTAGATAAGGCTATAGTAGTGGCATGGTGGAAAAATACATTTTTTTAGGGGTAGTATGGTACGGTGGTGAGGGGTGTTTTCCCTAACTTTAGAAGGGCTTATGCTAGGAAGTTGAAACTCGGTACGTATATGTAAATTAACTAGAAAAGTAATTCTGATGAAAAAAAATTCAAATATTCATTGGCGTTCAGAAGGGTGGGGGGCAAAAAAAATATCGGTTAATATAAAATGCATATATTTTCACGATTTTCGTCATATCTACTAGGTCTTTCGAAATATTGAATTTCATGTGAATACCTAAAATGTGTTTTCAAGATTTTTTGGAATTCGACCCCTAAGAGGGTGTAAACTGGTTGTACACTTTTTCATGAATTCCACCATGTTTCTCAGGTCTGATCAGATATCGAATATCTTTTCACTTCCCCAGGCTTGTTTAATAATCACCTATTTTGAAGTTTTGTTTTTTTCAACCTCTAGACCGCATTCCGGAATATGACCCAATTATTTAATTCATATGTTACACCCTTTTCTAACCGCTTCCCGAACTTTTTGTTAGGTTTTCAGTCACATAGTAACATACACCGATCCCCGAATTGAACGCGTTCTGAACTTCTGCCGGAAAAATAATACAGTTGCGCCCAGACTGTTGGCAGATTTTTTTGTATGTACATACATATGTAGAATGTAGTCGGCGACGCAAAACTGCGGAGATGGAAACGCACCCTAGATACTCTAGCTGAAATATTGAACTCCATTTTATATATTGCAGTTGTGTATAAAGCAGAATAAGGTGTGCACATATAGTAGGGTAAAAAACCCAGTTGCGAGCCCTACGCTAGTTCCGAGCCCCCCTTGGTTATTCCACTAATAGCTAAGGATTCATACATTTTTTCCTCCACTATAATTTTTAGAAATTACTTTCAACTGTTTTTAGTGGTTCAGCTATAGGCATCGTGTGAAATATTTTCAATTGTTGTCAGAATTCGCAAAGAACATACATGTTCCACAAAACGGCAAGTTCCTTATTGATTTCGTTAAGAAAGCTCAGTCACAACATAGTGTTTAAGACATTAGTTTTATATAATTGATAGTAGTATTGTGATAATATGGTAAGCGTATTTCACAAATGTTATTATGTAATTTATTAAACACTGAAAATTTTATATTTAATTATAATAATAAGAAGGCTCGGGACTGGCGCTGAATTTCTGATAATTTCCAGTTCCGAGCCTGGGGGCTCGCAACTGGCACATTTGTATGTTTTTCATCGAACTAATTGCGAGCCCCAAGTTCTGAGTCTCCTTTGAATTTTAAGACAATAAAAAATTACAATACAGTACTGAAGTTTTTTGATTTTTTTTGACCCCGATCCCATTGAGATCCCAAGTTGATTTTTTGATATGTTTTGAAAAACAGTATAATACACAAAACATAAAACAATAAAAGAAAAAAATGTGTGGTTCTTTAAGATATTCAAGGAAAAACGACAAAATCCTTATTCTTGAAAAAAACTTTCAAAGATAATTTTTAATCGTACTATTTTTATATTACAGCAATTTTTATTATGAATTTTTAAAGAAGACTTGGCCATCTTCTATGCGAAATCTTTAACATACCATAACTATTAAAAAAATGAGATAGACGCAAAAAATTTAAATTATTTTTGTTTTCACTAATTCTTCGAGCACATAAATTTTCAAAAGAATCGGCGATGGTAAGGTTACACTTTTGACGATTCGTGATGAAATGACCCTTTTCTATAAAGTAAATTGAAAAGCACTGATGTTCTTCGATTTTTTTATCCCGAGATCCCATTGAGGTCCCAAGTTGATTTTCTAATATGTTTTGCAAAACAGTATAATACATAAAGTATAAAAAAATGAAAGGAAAAACTAATTGGCATTTTGAGATATTCAAGAATAAAAGACAAAATCGTTATCCTTGGAAAAAAAATTTAAGGATAAATTTGATTTGTATTTTTCTTATTTTGCGAAAACCTTCCCCTTTAAAATAAGTCCTATTTCATTATTCTATGATATGAACTAACAGAGATATGAATTTTCAAAAAGGACTTGCACACCATTTTTGCAAAAACTTTAACGCTATTTGCTATGAGAGCATGGCTCGGAACTGGCACTGGATGGCTCGGAATAGGGAACAGTGAGGCTCGGAACTGGGACAAAGGCCATTTTAAACTTTATATTGATTTTCTTTAAACTATAGTATAATAACAATTTTTTGATAAGTAGGTGTTATAAAAAACAAGAATAAAATATTAAATCAGAATAGTAAAATATCAGATTGATAACTGTATATTCTGATTTTTAAATATATCTCAAAGTCAACATTTGTCTTAAGGGGGCTCGGAACTGGGTTCCTTACCCTATGTCCTTTATTAAAGACCTCCATCTGGTTGCTACTCAAAACTTAAATACAATATCGTCAGTGTTTAATTTCATACTTTCAACTATGGGTGAGTTACCGAAAAAAGGCTTACATATTAATCCTTTTCATTGGAACCATTTTAAAATTAACGTGTATAAAATTTCGAATTCCTAGCTTGTCGCGTTCAAAAGTTATAGGAAAATATTGTTGAAGATTACTTGAGTTATAATGGGTTTCATAAATTAAGTGAAAACATTATAATACGATATTTGTATGGCAGCTACACGAAGGACTAATAGAATTTTCTTCATAATCAAACATTTAGCTGCAACTATTAGAAACAAAGATGTGAACATGTGTTTTAAGGATATTATGCATGGCAGCTATTTTTGACGCTTCTTGATTCGGATTTGTTTCAAACATTTTTAAATAACGCAGGGCTAGTCCCGGGCTACAGGATGGGTGATGCATCAGTTTAATGTTGGTCTCAGCCAAGAATTCACACTACTGCAATCTGGTGTTTTCTTCTGTGACTGTGATGCGCACGGAAAACCTTATATCAAGTCTCTCCTCGATTAAATTTCACAAACTAGCTGTACACTCTTGCAGTCGATAGAATTACGTCTCTGAAATCCGCATGAAAGCCACTCGATGCTTCCATTGGCTTCAAACTACTCGTAAGTCAAAAAAATCATTGTTATCAAGTTAGCTCGCTGATTGAACATACAAACAAATACAAGACAGATTTCAATTGCACACGTATACATACTGACCAGTAAGATATAACGATATTTAACTGCTGGTGATTTTTACCTAAGATTTGTTAATAAAAACCAAATATTACTTTGTTATATTAATCTCTTACATGACTCTACAAAAATTCTTTGTGATCCTCATATCTGTAGCGATAAAAAGAATTGTCTTTTGATTTTGACCTATGGTAGAATGAAGCAACGTACCTAAGCTAAATATATTCCAAATTTTACTAACAAACAATAAAGTTCCACCCCGACAATTACCATATTACTTTATAACTTATAATACAGTATTATTATTGATTTTCAAAAAAAAAAATTTGCTGCCCTCAAAATTTTTTTGTCTACGTTTCATGACTAGTAGACACGAAAAAAGCGATAAAAATTTTCACTCCGTCTGTCCGCCGTACGCCGTACGTCGACCGCCCAAAATTCTTTAGAGGCTCGTAGCTCTCAAACCAATGGAGCTATTAAATTTTTTTCTAGGAATAGACTGGGTAGACCCCTTGAATTAACATTATTTTCAGGGGTGGGGGTGTGAGGGGGAAGCGTTTTAGACGAAAAATTTTGGTTTCTAGATCTCAGCAACCGCTTATGTTAGGAGGCTGAAACTTCGAATTTCTATAAAGCTTTGATAGTGGACCAGTTTGGAAACATGATATGATATGGGTGTGGAAGTGGAGGGGGAAATAATGCGTCCGAAACGCAAAAATGCCGAGATCGACACATTCTAAGATCCATATCTCCAAAACCGTTAATGGCAAGCAATTAAAACTTAACAAATATCTGTAGTTATACTAGGAGAGTAGATTGAAATAAATCTTTTGGGTGGGAGTAGTGGCATACGGGAATGGGGGGGTGAAAAACTTTAGATTACGATATCTCACAAACCAATTGGACCAGAAAAACAAAATTTGGTTTGAGTATAAAGCTTGATAAATAAAGATTGCTCAAAGTAAAATCTTTGAAGGGGGTGGAGGAGCACGGAAGTGGAGGGGATTAGAATTTTTCAAAAATAACACGTTTCATATCTCAATAACAGTGTGAGGTAGATGCTTCAAATTTGTACCGGATATAGATTTAATAGAACCCTAGTAGAGAATGGGGGTGTGGGTGTAGAGGGTGAGGGTGGGGAAGGGTGAGAAAGAAAAAGTTCCGATGCTTATATCTAAAGAACCTATAATGATAGAGAGCTGAAACATGGAAATTAGATAGACCTATAGTAGTGGCATGTTGAAAAAATAAATTTTTCTTAGGGGTAGTATGGTACGGGGGTGGGAGGTGTTTTTCTTAACTTTAGAACGGCTTATGCTAGGAAGTTGAAACTCGGTACGTATATGTAAATCAACTTGAAAAGTAATTCTGATAAAAAAAAATTTAAATATTCATTGGCGTTCAGAAAGGGGAGCAAAAAAAATGATCAGTATATATAAAATGCATATATTTTCACGATTTTCGTCATATCTACTAGGTCTTTTCAAATATAGAATTCATTTTTAATTCTACGGATTCTTCATATGAATACCTAGGAAGTGTTTTTTGAAATTCGACCCCTAAGAAGGTGTAAAGTGGTTGTATACTTTTCATGAATTCCAACATATCTCTCAGGTCTGATCAGAGATGGAATATCTTTTCACTTACACGGGCTTGCTTAATAATCACCTATTTTTAAGTTTTGTCTTTTTCAACCTCTAGACCGCATCCCGGAATATGACCCAACTATATAATTCATATGTTACACTCTATTCTAACCGCTTCCCGAAATGAACGCGTTCCGAACTTCTACCGGAAAAATAATAAAGTTGCGCCCAGACTGTTGGCAGATTTTTTTTCTTCACAACATTGCCTCAAAAAAAAAATGAACAAACATTCTACTCAATAATGAATGAAATAAGTAGAAATATACCTACTGTATAAAAAGAACAACTTACCTTGTTTTGCTACTATTACGCTGGAAACAGCCTCTGGAACGCTTGTGCCTGCTGCCAAAAATGTTATGCCCATAACAGAATCCGGTATTTTTAAAGTATCACCTATTGATAAAAAAATTTATTTTCAATAGTCACTGATTAATTAACATTCATGATCATTACCAATTATTGTAATCATCCAAGCGACCAGGTATGATAACGATCCTATCCAAATAATACACATCAAAAATGTGACAGGAAATAGTTTCTTGAGACGGGGTCGTTCACAGTCCGGTATTGTGAAGAAAAACAGCAAATGTATTGGCCATATTACGACCCACATGACCTGTCTTATGAAACTCTTTCCTTTCGGAAATTTAATTAAGGAATAGCTTTCCTCGGGATCCTTCTCGGTTGATTCTTTCTGCAGCTCAGTATTCACTTCTACTTTGACATCATTTAGCTGTATATCACTCTGATCCGAGCTCTCTCGACCTTTGGGATTATTTTTCTGAGATTCTCCAGACGATAGCTCATTGTTACTTGAGTCGATGTGTGTGATGTTCTTAATATTACCGTTTTGCTGAAAATGATCTATCATAAGGGGAAAGTGTGCTTCTAAGGCAGCTGAATAAAGAAATATAATTTTTTAGAAAAGTGTTAGGTCTGAAAAATTAATTGAGTGCCACCTTGTTCCGCACTAGCTTTTGACTGAAAACTGCTATCGTGTGATCTACGTGCTCGTGCATGATTTATACCACCTAATGGAAAAATTATAATAATAATAATAATAATAATAATAAAATAGGAATACTTAAAATATGAAGTTTTTATCAGTAATTTTACATGTTTCGTGGTAGTATTTACAAAATCACTCCCTATTCGTTCCTTGCGTAATACATGTTATTTGTTACTTATGCCACTCAACATGCTACATGCTAGCTTTTCAAACGTGTAATACTCGCACACAAAAAGGATCAATTGCTGTATTTAATTAGTAAAGTGCATAAGGACACAGTCAAAATTGTGTGAACCCAGCAAAAATATCAGAATTCCTGAAGATAAAAATTTTGGAAGTAGAAAATTACGGAGCTGAAAATTTCGGCATTTATTGCCGAAAAGTCGTAAGTCTGCTAAAAAGTTGGATGATATATCGGATATTCTGAATGATATAAGACTTCATCGAAAAAAGGCTCATCGTTAAACATATTCAACTTATTAAACGTAACTCCTCCACGTATCTTCATCGATTTTATACTATACATCATAATAACAACTTTAAACGAACAATTAATGAAAGTACTGTTGCCGATTGTGTTTTAGTACGAAATCGAAAAAAATCACATTTTTTTACAAAGATGTCTTGTTGTATAGCAATTGTACTCAATGATTACCGAAATAGCAATCTGTGTGCATACATATATATATATATATATATATATATATACATATAGATATGTATCACATCTATGCAATCACATTTGAAAAAGTTAATGGATAAGATGAAGTTATTTCAAGCAGAGAACGCTGACTCTTTAAAGTTAATCGAAGATTTATATTTGTTGCTCGAAAATTACTTGGACATACACTAAGCTCCAAGTGATTGCACAAAGATTATAAATAATGAACATGCATGCGATTTCGAAGAATTTGTTATGGATACAAATCTTCCCAGTAAATTCAAGTAAGGATTCTATAAATATCGCCGTTATTAGAATTGACAACCTTAGAATTCAATTCAACTTTTCAATTTTCTGTAAGATTTTCAAGATCATATCTAATACGGCTATTAATACATATATAAAAATTTAATTTTTTTAAAATTACTGTCACTTATTTCCGCGCTTCACCTCCCCCTCAAAAATTTTAGTAGACTTCACTGGTTCTATGTACAGAAACAAAATGTTATCTTCTTAGCATAGTTGAGTCGGAAGATATTGTAATTCAAAATTTTTCAACCCCAAATCAAATTAAATTTTTACTAATCTCCTAGTATCTCCTAAGACAACTACCAAAGGCCGTCTGACACCAATTGTTCCGGAGATTTGGATTCTAAAATGTTTCAATGCTACGTTTTAAGCACTTTGGAAGCATTGTTCCCCCTTATTCAGGGCCGTCTTAAGATATTCCCCATGGGCTACTAAAAATATTGTGCCCCTCATCATAAGAAAATACAATTTTGATGGGTAGTTGAAGTGGAAAATACAAAATATTACAATTTCAGAACTTGACAATTTTATACCTTCGGATTCTTAAAGGTTGAATGATTCTGTATTTCGTTTCGACTTTAAAAAAATTTCTAAAGAAGCGAAAAATGCAATTCAATTTCAATTCTAGTACGTATCAACTTTTTGATGTGATATATTAGTTTTATTTATGATTTTTAATATTTCGCTCCATAATACTACCATAATAGCAGTTTCCATTGAGTTGAACTTTTTCTAATTGGCTCTTTTACATTATACTAGCCGCGTACCGCGGCTACGCTCGCTATGCTCACGTTGTTCCATCGCCCCCTGCTACCTCCGTCTCTCCCGTTGAGCGATGGCACTACTCACGCAAATGCTAATGTTATGGCCAATCAAAAAACACGTCACGTGTTCGCAGCCGGTAGTACAATCGAAACAAAAAAATAAAAAAATAAAAAATCACACATGTTCGCGGTCGGCAGGATTCAAACCTATCATCATCTGATTTCTAGTCAGACGCTTACAAGCTCGGCTACGACTGCCTGTTGTAAATTTTTAATTCTAAGTCAAGTTCATCTAATTCAACTTATTAAAAAACTCAAATGTTGAAATTACTCGCGAACCACCAATCTCGGGAATATATAGTTATGTTCACGACCTGTCCGGTAGTCTCGACAATGTCCATGCAAAATTTGGGAGGAAACGGTTCACAGGTGTACATTTCCATAGCGATTTACAAAAAAACTGACTTTTTTTATATTAGATTATTTATTTTTTGATTTGGCTATAAGTGCAGTAAACTTGATCAACTTTACTGCACTTAGCGAAAACGGGTCATCTTATGACGGGATTAAAAATCATCAAGAATCGCTAAAGTTGTGAATCGCCAAAAATTATGAAATTTGTGACCTTACCATCTCCAATTCATTTTTTTGTTTCTATCTCTAACAAAAACAACTACAATCTTTAAAATAAGCCTTACTTTATTATTCAAGGATAAAAATTACCAGAGATATGAACTTTCAAATAGGACTCGGACATCTTTTGTGTAAAATCTGTAATATACTATAATTAACAAAAAAATGAGATAGAAGCAAAAAATTTATATAACTTTTTTTTTCAGTAATTCTTTGAGTATACAAATTTTCAAAAGAATCGGCGAACACTTGTGGCGACTCTTGATTAAATAACACTTTTCTATAAAATAATTGAGAACTACTATGTATACTACTATGTATACGTAAGGTTAAATTTTTTAACCCAGAACCCATTAAGATTTATTTTAGAATTGGTTTTTATTTCCTTTATGTTTATTTGAGTTCGTGGAACATTAAATCGATATCGCGATGATAAATTAATATATTTAGCTTGAAAAAGATTTTTGCCTTTATCATTAAATTATATTATATATATACATATATATAACATATTTTTATTATTTTTAATTATATGAATAAAAATTAGTAAAAATTATTTAGTTCTATCTTATGTTTTCAAAACATACGCTTAATATCAATCTCATTAACTAATTTAGGGCAAGTTAATTATTTGCTATGTTTTGAAAAACAGTATAACCTACAAAATATAAAAAAACCGTTTTTAAATATTCAAGAATAAAGGTCAAAATCATTATCCTTGAAAAACAAATTTCGAGGATAATTTTTTTTGCAAAAACTTTCCTCCTTAAAATAAACCATATTTTATTATACTATGTACATAGGATAAAAATTACCAGAGAAATGTATTTTCAAAGAGAACTCGAGCACCATTCTTGCGAAAACTTTAACATACTATTACTAAAGAAAAAAAATCTGCCAACAGCCTGGGCGCAACTTTATTATTTTTCCGGCAGAAGTTCAGAACGCGTTCAATTCGGGGATGCGATGTATGTTACTATGTGACTGAAAACCTAACAAAAAGTTCGGGAAGCGGTTAGAAAAGGGTGTAACATATGAATTAAATAATTGGGTCATATTCCGGGATGCGGTCTAGAGGTTGAAAAAAACAAAACTTAAAAATAGGTGATTATTAAACAAGCCCATGGAAGTAAAAAGATATTCGATATCTGATCAGACCAGAGAAACATGGTGGAATTCATGAAAAAGTATACAGCCACTTTACACCTTCTTAGGGGTCGAATTTCAAAAAATTTTGAAAACACATTCTAGGTATTCATATGAAGAATCCGTAGAATAAAAATGAATTCAATATTTCATATTTCATAAAGACCTAGTAGATATGACGAAAATCGTGAAAATAAATGCATTTTATATAAACTCTTAAAGCCAATGAATATTCGAGTTTTTTTTTTCGAAATTACTTTTCTAGTTAATTTACATATACGTACCGAAATTCAACTTTGTAGCATAAGCCGTTCTAAAGTCAGGAAAAATACCCCCCACCACCGTACCATACTACCCCTAAAAAAAATTTATTTTTTCACCATGCCACTACTATAGCTCTATCTAAATACCAAGTTTCAGCTTCCTATCATAATAGATTCTTAAGATATAAGCATCGGAACATTTTCTTTCTCACCCTTCCCCACCCTCACCCTCTACACCCACACCCCCAAACTTTTTCTCCCTACTAGGGTTCTATAAGGTTAAAATTACCTACTTCTGGTAAAAGTTTGAAGCATCCATCTTACACTGTTATTGAGATATGAAACGTGTTATTATTGAAAACTTCTTATCCCCTCCACTTACGTACTCCCCCGCCCCCTTCAAAGATTTAACTTTAAACAATCTTTAATTATCAAGCTTTATACCCAAACCGAATTTTGTTTTTCTGGTGCCACTGGTTTGGGATATATCGTAATGTTAAGTATTTCAACCTCCAGCCCCGTACGCCACTACCCTCAACCAAAAATTTTAATTCAATATACTCTCCTAGTATAACTACAGATATTTGTTAAGTTTTAATTGCTTGCCATTAACGGTTTAGGAGATATGGATTTTAGAATATGTCGATCTCAACTTTTTTGCGTTTCGGACGCATTTCTTTCCTCTCTACTCCCACACCCCTTCACCCATATCATCAATTTTTTTGCAAATGGGTCCACTATCAAAGCTTTATAGAAATTCCAAGTTTCAGTCTCCTTACATAACCGGTTACTGAGATCTAGAAACCAAAATTTTTCGTCTAAAACGCTTCCCACACCTTCCCCCTCACACCCCCACCCCTGAAAATAATGTCAATTCAAGGGGTCTACCCAGTCTATTCCTAGAAAAATTTTTAATTTAATAGCTCCACTGGCTTGAGTGCTACGAGCCTTCAAAGGACTTTGGCGGTCGACGTACGGCGTACGGCGGACAGACGGAGTGAAATTTTTTATTGCTTTTTTCGTGTCTACTAGTCATGAAATGTACACAAAAAAATTTTGAGGGCAGCAAATTTTTTTTTATTTTAAAATCAATAACAATACTGTATTATAAATAATAAAGTAAAATGAGATAGAAACAAAAAATTGAATTTGAATTAATTTTTTCACTCATAATTTTTGGCGATTTTTGATGGAATGACCCCATGACCTACGCAATATGTTGTCTTGTAGTCTTTTATCCCAGTTCAGTTCTGTGCTTGCACAGCAGAACTACAGTAACTGCTAATTACAGTCCACATTGCAGTAGAGTAAAAAAAATTGGAGAACGGTTGAAGTTATGTTTAGAAAATTCGGAATTCCTCTTACGCCCCCTCCTTCTCTGTATCCTCTGACCTTAGGTCTGTAGGGCATTATAATAAACAAGTCAAGTTCTTTAGAAATCTGGGTTGTTTAGGAAATGTTTAATGACCTACGAGGCTCCGAAGGAATCGCTAGGGGCCCTTTTTGGAGCCTAGTGTTCGTTGTGGCTCAGTGCGTCGCCCTTTCTTAAAACTTAAACTTTTAGAAATAGAAATAATATAGTTTCTTAAACGCAGCATTCCGCCCCGACTCTTCAATTAAATTTAAAGAATGTGCTGCACAGGGTACGTAAATGGCTAGATAGTTTAGATCTAAGGCGCGCATGGAGGCCGCTGTACCCGTATATAGAATTATAGAGGCATTATCATAAGACAATCCTCTACAATCTTCCAAATTAATATCTAAATCAGAAAATAACTTAAAATACAATATTCCATTTCTGCGTTCTTGTGGCCAGTATTTTCTAAAAAATTTAAAACATAACATCAATAAAAATTGTCGCCCCCAAAAGACTTGCGCCCTAGGGCTTAGCCCATTTTGCCCTGAGGATAAGGTGGCCCTGCCCCTATTATTAAAAAATAATAAAGTAATGAGAAATATAACGAAAAGTAACTTAAGTCAAACACACAGAGCACGCGTATATCAAAAAGTTTATGATGGCTGTAAAGTTCAGTCTTTTGTTTGAGTGCTGTCAAAATTTTAGCCATTTTAGATGCTTAGTTTTGTTTTGGTGGTGGATTAAATACGACGTGTTTAGTGTTTTTTAAAAATGGGAAAAAAAGAATTTCGTTCAGTGATAAAAAATTTTTATTTGGCGGGGAAGAAAGCGACCGAAATTCAGCAGATTTTGCAAGAAGTTCATGGCACATCTACTCCTTCGTTACCAACTATCAGTTTCTGGGTAAACGAATTTAAACGTGGCCGTATGATGAACCCCGCCCTGGACGTCCAAAAACGGCCACAAACCAAGAAATGATGAATAAGGTAATGATATCGTATTAGCCGATCGACGAGTCAAGTGGGCGAGATAGCCGAGGCTGTGGGCATCTCAGCTAACAGCGTCTGGACGATTCTACATGAGCATTTGGGTATGTCAAAACTATCGGCGAGATGGGTGCCGCATTTGCTGACTCCGGAACAACGCGAAATCGTGCCGTTACTTCAAAAATTAATTGAATTACGCTACGAGTTGCTTCCACACCCACTCTCCAGACCTCATCAATGGCGCGACAGCCCAAATCGGGCCAGGGCCTGCAGGATACATTGTCTGAAGTCATCTCGGTTCAGCGCCCGCGTCCTCCAGTTTGTGCATCTAAGAAGCGATTTGCAATCTGCGTCAACTGAATCCTCGTATCTTTTTCGCGGTTTTCCCACCGGTCGCTTGCCATGGGCTCTACCTTTCAATGTGCGCTTAGGAATTCTTCCGTCCTCCATTCGCTCCACATGCAGCTTACGGAATTTTATAAGAGTCGATGCGGCTGGGTCGTCATAGATGTTATACAACTCGTTGTTGTACCGAATACGCCATTCAGTGCCTTCTCTTACTGGTCCCAAAATTATTCGAAGAATTCGTCGTTCAAAAGCGTCTATTGATTTTTCAGACGCTTGGGTGAGAGTCCACGTTTCGCTTGCATATAGTAGCACAGGTCTTATTATGGTCTTGTATATGCGAAGTTTGCTCAGCCTGTGCACTTTTTTCGATTTTAAGATCGGGAGAACCGTCAAATATGCCTTATTTGCTAGTGTGATCCGTTGATTTACTTCGTCCCGTTCGTTGCCGTCTCTTACAAGGTGTGATCCCAAGTATGAGAAATGATCCACATTCTCCAGGTTGTAGTCCCCCAAGGTCATATTTTGTCTAGTTGGCGCGTTTCTTCTTGTTTGGGTCATGAACTTGGTCTTACTCTCATTGACCCTAAGCCCGACCTCCTTTGCTGCTGAGTCTAGACAGTGGAAGATTTCCTTTGCGTCTGGAACTCTCCAGACCTGGCCCCCTGCAACTTTTTCTTGTTTCCCAATTTAAAAAAATCATTGACAGGAAAAAGATATGGGTCATCGCTGCCACAGAGGCCCATTTTGAGAAGTTGTCAAAAACGTATTATACGGAAGGGTTAAAGAAGCTGGAGCATCGTTAGGAAAAGTGTATTAAGTTACAATGAGACTATGTTGAAAAATATATAAAAACTTTTCCAAAAAGCAAGTGTTTTCTTGCCGACTTAAGTTACTTTTCGAACGCCACTCGTACTGTCTAGTTTTCTTCAATATACGTAGCTGTGCTTATCGAACAATTATTACATGTACATATGTAATTCAATTCCGAAGTTTGGTTTATATAAGAATAAATATGAAAACGGCAAAACACGTAAATATCAATATACAGTGCAACCGGCTTATAAAGTGTTTTGGTTATAACGTCCTTTTTTCAATCCACATTCACTGATGTGAAAGGTTCTAATGTTCGTTATACATAGGCGCGCCGTGGTCTGAAATCTGGCAGGGGCCAGGGCCCGAATGACTCAGAATATACGACTTCTTTTGAAAGGCACACATGTTTTTCGTACAAGTCCGTCCTTTTTGTGCTTACAGATTAGGTGTTCGTATAACGAATGATTAGTCTAAAGCTTGTATTACACTGTATGACCACTCTGTCAAATTGCAGTTATATGCAATGCGAAGTGGGCGAATACAAATAAATCTCACAGTGAGAATTATTTGTATTCGCCTACTTCGCATTGCATATTACTGCAATTTGACAGCGTGGTCATACAGTGTAATACAAGCTTTAAGCTTTAGCTTAAAGCTTGTATTACACTGTATGACCACGCTGTCAAATTGCAGTAGTAAGCAATGCAAATTGGTGTATTCGACCGAATGAATATTGTGAGATTTATTTGTTTTCGCCTACTTCACATTGCATATTACTGCAACTTGACCACTTGGTCAAACAGTGTAATGCAAGCTTTAGTCTACGACTTTCAAATGTGTTATACATTGTTTTTCAAATAGCAACAGGTGGAGGAAATAATTTGGAAAAGTTCCTATGAGTCGTCCTTCTTCGAGTAGCTACCATACAAAAATCCTGTCTTCACGCAATTTAGGGAACTCATTGTCTTTTACTTTCGAGTAGCAACCAAAAGAGAGTCCTTAAAATTGGATTCAATGTTCATGATTGAGAGATTCGAGAGTATATCTTCAGTATTAGCAGTAATGCTAAATTTAAAGATTTTTCTTCAAATGGTAGAATTTTAGCGTTACCAAGATTTGAAGACTTTGATGGCTATGTAGAAGAGTTTTTTGTATTCATTAGACATTTTTTTCAATTTCGATAAAAAATAAATTTAATTTATAAAATCCCAGCATCTTTTCTATGTATTATTTCCGCAATTCTCACTTAACAGCTTCGTATTCGTTTATATTATCTCATCCATATTCATGTTTAAAGTCAGTTATGTTACCGAAAATAATGTTTTCTTCGATTGCGTTTCATTTGTTTTAACCATTTGGTTGAAAATTTTATGGTGTGACTGTACTTGGTTGAAACCTTTGGATAACCCGCTAAGGCTATGAAAATTTTCAACCAAATGGTTAAAACATTACAAATGTTAAAAGCTTCTCATTACCACCACCGGGCTTCAGTATAAGATGTCACGGCGCTTACTTAGCGAGTACATTATTCGCAGTAATGAAATTTGGATGTGATATCGCTATATAGAAATTTCCTCAGCAATTCCACCAGCTGTCAGGGTGTTTCGGAAAGTTGGCCAGAATACACCCTCTGAAGAGTCTTCTGCCTTCCGATGACGAAACAGCTCCTTCGGACCTAGTCCAACACAAATCTTATGATAAACTGGCCTCTCCAGTGAAAGTTCTTTCCAAATTTGTCATTGTCCTCAGGTACTACGATTAATCAACAGTCGGGGATTTCGTTTTGGAGCTTCACTCCACTGACACCGGAAAAAACAACTAACTCTTAACATTTAATAGCTTCAATGGTAGCTTGACCATGAAAAACTAGTAACATAAAAGAACTTATATGTTATCAAGCCTTCAGCACAGACCCTGTTAAACATTCCACACATCACACAAGCAAACATACATACTTGTTACTAGTAGGTAGTAAAGGTAGTAAAGAACCCAGTTCCGAGCCCCCTTAAGACAAATGTAGACTTTGAGTTATCGTTAAAAATCAGAGTATACAGTTACCAATCTGATATTTTACTATTTTGAGTTAATATTTTATTCTTATCAAGTGCCAGTTCCGAGCCTCCCAATAGCAAATAGTACCTAACATTACTTCAAGAACCCAAATTTTAAATAAAAGTTAATATATTTCTTATTTTAACAACAAAATCCTTCAGGATAAATAGAAAAAAAAATTGTATGTTTACCATAAGTACGTATGATTCAAATTAATACTGAAACATAGCGCAGTCACGATCGGCTGCAAGCCAATCTAGATGAAATAGTGAACTCCAATTTATATTTCAGTTGGGAATATATCAAAAGAATGAGGAATCCACGGACGAGTACAATTATTTAGTTACAGGTAGAAACTATTGCATAGTTCTAGTGAGTTCCATAAATTAAGTTAGGATATTTTACAGAATTTTTGTATAGGGTCATTCCATCAAAAATTGCAAAAAAGGCCGATTTTGTGACCTTAACATCGCCGATTCTTTTAAAAAAATTTTTGCTTGAAGAACTAGCGAAAAACAAATATAATTTCAATTTTTTTTCTATCTCATTTTTTTTGTTAGTTATAGTATGTTAAAGTTTTCTCAAAAATGGTGTCCAAGTCTTCTTTGAAAATTCATATCTCTGTTAGTTTTATCATAGAATAACAAAATAGGACTTATTTTATCCTTAATTTTTTTAAAAGATTTGCGGTATAATCATATTTTAATTAAAATTGCATTTTAAAGTAAATTGTTTTAAAATTTAAAGGAGACTCAGAACTTGGGGCTCGCAATTGGGTCGATAGAATACATACATAAATGCCAGTTGCGACCCCCAGGCTCGGAAATGGAAATTATCTGAAATACAGCCCCAGTCCTGAGCCTCCTTATTATTATAATTAAATATAAAATTTTCAGTGCTTAATAAATTACATAATAATATTTGTGAAATACGCTTTCCATATTGTCACTACTAACATCAATTATATAAAACTAATGTTTTAAACACTATGTTGTGACTGAACTTTCTTAACGAAATCTATAAGAAACTTGCCGTTTTGTGGAACATGTCTGTTCTTTGCGAATTCTGACAACAATTGAAAATATATAACACGATGCCTATAGCTGAACCACTAAAAATCGTTGAAAGTGATTTCTAAAAATTATAGCGAACGAAAATATTTCATGAATCCTTAGCTATTAGTGGTATAACCAAAACTGGCGTAGGACTCGCAACTGGGTTCTTTACTCTATGTATTATAATATTGTGTAAATTGACTCTTTTCTGGTTTGTTTTTTTTTGGATTTAAGAGTGATTTTAACCGAACTATGTGTCATTGCCTCAGCCCTCAATGAACCTCTTGTAAATTTGCAACCACATTGTTAATGATAGGTTAGTGATGTTAAGTCTTGCAATATTTTTGTGAAACGTATAAATATCCTGTAAATAGTGTAGTACATAGTCCCAAATTAACTCATTCGTTTACAAAATACTATATCACGAACAAATTTGCAAATCTATTTCCATATGATAATGTGCCAGCATCGCTTCACCAACGATTTACCTATTAAACGAATCACTTAAGCTACCGACGAGAATACTACATGCACTTACTCGTATGTGCTAGGGTTGCAAGTCCCATATTAGTACTTACCTCTAGCACACTTTTGGAACGATTTGTCGTAGTACATCACGGCAATATAAACGATGTAGAGCAGCACCAGAGTCAATGCCTCGTACCATTCTACTCGCTCGTCATGAATTATGCAAATCAAAATCGTAACTGTGATACCATAGGCTAGACAATCTCTAGTTAACGGCCACCAATCCAACGGAACTACCTAGGTGAAATAAGAAATTTGGAGACTAATAATACTATGAACCAGGGAATATGTACATAGGTACATCAAAATTAAATTACCATTCCTGCTCCAATGCCACAACAAGCCGCTACTGCCAGTATATTAAAAACTGCCGATCCCACTATTGTGCCGACACCGATGTCACCTTCCGTGATAAACGTTCCTATCACGTTGACGAACAGCTCCGGCGCTGAGGTCGCAGCGGCCATGAATGTTGCTCCCGCCACGTCATTTGACATATTTAATGCTGTCAATGAAAGTCACGTGCATAAAATAATACTACAATAGTTTTAAGTTCCGAACTTACCATGGCAGATCTTTTCAACTGCAGGTACAAAATATTTATCACATACAACAGCTAGCGCTCCAAATAAATATAAACTTGCAACGACATGAAGTACTATAGCACCCGCCTGTCTTTCATCTTCTGTGAAGTGGTCTCTAGGAAAGTCATCTATTGCTGGTGGGGTACAATTTAAACCTAGTAAAAAAAAAATTCTTATAAATCGTAGAAACATTACATCAGACCATTCACTTTCTTGAAGATACGCGAAACCTTAAAAGGACCGCATTTACATATGGACATCAAACAGTAAGGCCCGTTCCTACGATCGTCAGTAACGTTCTAACTGGAACTTTAACTGACAGATGTTCATACGAAACTTACAGTCAAAGTTCTGGTTAAATTTTAACTGACGGTCGTAATAACGGCCCTAAGAGAAATGTTCATTTGGTATTTTGGTACTTTCAGTAAAATGTTCTTACTCGCAATCACAATTGATTACTTTATCGTAATTTATATTTTGTTAAGACAGTGGTTGTACTGAATAACGGAAAATATTCATTAATCGAAATAAAAACTTCATTGTTTCAACCGACATATTTAAGTAGGTACTGCAAGCTTTTAAAAAATGTCTCTCACGTTTTATAAGTATTTGATATGATATTTGAACATCCCACCCAAAAAGTAATAAAGTTGCGGCCATTTATTTAAGTTTTTTTCAATAGAAGATTCATTAGAATTAAAAGCGAATTCGATCCCATTAAACCAAAAAGACTTTCGACAGTCGTGAAAACTTGAACAATACCTTAGAACCCCAAGGATTTAATATTGAAAAATACTTAAATCCGTTTTTCTCGGTTTTATTTAAAGCCTTTACAAGTGAAATTGATTTCGATATATCGTCTAATGAGACATAAGAAATATATCGGAATTCGTGAAAATGTTCACAACCACTTGACACCCTCTTACGAGTTGAATAAGTAAAATTAATTTGAAACCTTGATATGTATAAAAGGTGAAATGAAAGCCATGAAAATGGGATAAAAATCCTTTTCACTGAATATTTTTTACTCCACCTCTACGCCAAATAAAATCTTGAACTCTTTTTTCTGATTTTTTCAGATTTCTAAGATATGAGAGACCGCCCAACCCAGTACCTTCCTACACCTACCAATTAAATTTAAGTTTACAAATTTCTATATTTTGTCGTTTTCGAGAAATAAAAATCAAAATTCTTTTCGTCCCCTCCTACGGTCACTTCTTTCAACATCACTTCAAAACTTTTTTTCCTACTATAGAAGTCGACTAGGCCTCCTGTAAAATTTCGAAGATGATATCCGGTACGGTTCATGAGTTTAAAAAAATACTTTTTTTGAAAAAATTCTCCCCTTTATTCGTCATCGATCTCCTCTCACCAACATTTTACATTTAGTGGACTTGTCTATATACAAAAATCAAATTTAAATCTTCCTTCCATTTGGCTCGAAAGATATTGTAATCCAAAGTTTTTTACCTCTTCCTTAGCTAAAGCGAATTTTAAATTCCATCATACCGAAGACATATTGCGAAAATTGTGAAATAAACTAACTTTTCAGAAAAAAAATTTATAGATGCTTGCATCCTATCTATGGGAAGAACGCTCCAGCCGCCTACCACTATAACAATTATATTTTTCCAACATGACACTACCAGGCTATTTTCATTGGGAAGTGAGGACCTTTTTTTTTTGGCCATCACATTCTGTTTGAAGGGAACTTGATAAAACCCCCCCCCCCCCCCTTCATACAATCCTGCGCACGGCCTGGCCACTACTATAGTTCTATCTAAATATCATCTACTGAAGAAATTGCAGTATTTCAAACTTTTGCAAAAAATTTAAAAACTCTCTAGTCACCCCATAGAGAAAATAGTTACTAAAATTAAGAAGAAAAAATCTGCCAACAGTCTGGGCGCAACTGTATTATTTTTCCGGCAGAAGTTCAGAACGCGTTCAATTCGGGGATGCGGTGTATGTTACTATGTGACTGAAAACCTAACAAAAAGTTCGGGAAGCGGTTAGAAAAGGGTGTAACATATGAATTGAATAATTGGGTCATATTCCGGGATGTGGTCTAGAGGTTGAAAAAAACAAAACTTTAAAAATAGGTGATTATTAAACTAGCCTGGGGAAGTGAAAAGATATTCGATATCTGATCAGACCTGAGAAACATGGTGGAAATTATGAAAAAGTATACAACCAGTTTACACCCTCTTAGGGGTCGAATTTCAAAAAATCTTGAAAACACTTTCTAGGTATTTACATGAAGAATCCGTAGAAAAAAAATGAATTCAATATTTCGAAAGACCTAGTAGATATGACGAAAATCGTGAAAATATATGCATTTTATACAAACCGATATTTCCCCCCCCCCCTTCTGAACGCCAAGGAAAATTGGATTTTTTTTTTATCAGAATTACTTTTCTAGTTAATTTACATATACGTACCGAGTTTCAACTTCTTAGCATAAGCCGTTCTAAAGTTAGGAAAAACACCCCCCACCACCGTACCATACTACCCCTAAAAAAAATTTTATTTTTCCACCATGCCACTACTATAGCTCTATCTAAATACCAAGTTTCAGCTTCCTATCGGTATAGATTCTTAAGATATAAGCATCGGAACTTATTCTTTCTCACCCTTCCCTACCCTCACCCTCTACACCCACACCCCCAAACTTTTTTCCCCTACTTCTGGTAAAAAAAGAATTTTATTTTTCTGGTGCCACTGGTTTGGGAGATATTGTAATGTTAAGTATTTCAACCCCCACCCCCGTACGTCACTACCCCACCCAAAAATTTTGTTTCAATCTACTCTCCTAGTATAACTACAGATATTTGTTAAGTTTTAATTGCTTGCTATTAACGATTTAGGAGATATGGGTTTTAGAATGTGTCGATCTCGACTTTTTTGCGTTTCGGACGCATTGCTTCCCCCTCCACTCCCACACCCCTTCACCCATATATGTTTTTTTTTGCAAATGGGTCCATTATCAAAGCTCTATAGAAATTCTAAGTTTCAGCCTCTTAAAACAAGCGGTTCCTGAGATCTAGAAACCTAAATTTTTCGTCTAAAACGCTTACCCCGCCTTCCCCCTTACACCCCCTTCCCTGAAAATAATGTCAATTCAAGGGGTCCACCAAGTCTATTCTTGGAAAAAAATTTAATTTAATAGCTCCACTGGTTTGAGAGCTACGAGCCTTCAAAGATTTTGAGGCGGTCGACGTACGGCGTACAGACGGAGTGAAAATTTTTATTGCTTTTTTCGCGTTTACTAGTCATGAAACGTGGACAAAAAAATTTTGAGGGCAGCAAATTTTTTTTTTTAAAAAATCGATAACAATATAAAATATACAGTAATATTATAAATAATACAGTACAAAAGTTGAAAAATATTGAAAATTGCCTGAGTTATCGTGCCGACACTAGCTGAAAACATAGTTGCGAGAAAAACGCGTTTGAAGTTTGTGGTACATATTGTAACGACTTGTTTTCCGGGTAAACTCAGCGGGTGCCAGTTTCGTTACAAAACATTTCTTTATAATAGACTTCACTTTTATTGTTCCAATTCTTAATCTCTATATTATCACATTTCCGATATTAGTATTGATGAAAGGTTATACTATTCTATGGCTTGGCTTAGTTCTCGTTTAATTCACTTCGATTCACTTAAATTAGATGCTTTATCTGTGTTCATAAGGTTCGCTATGATGCTTTCCCGATCTAGTTGTGTTCCTTGTTAGTTCTAGCTCGGTTCCGGTAGCTTCCTTGGTTTAGGGTCCTGGCCGCCGTTCCATATCGCTGCTATGTCCTAGTTAGTTTGCGTTTTCGTCCGACTTACATACTTCGATGTGTGTGCTCGCTTCGATATCTTCCGCGCTGCCTCTGTCTCGTTGAATTGCCTCGACATCCCTTGTCTACTTCCCGTTGTGTCGCCTGGCGTCTCCTGTGTTCGTCTCTGTGTGTAACCTGGTACCCTCCTCTCTGCGTGTATGGCATTACGGTGATCTTCTCAGCTCAGCGGTTGGTTGTCAGGTTCCAGGCGTCGCCGTTGTGCTTATCGTTGCTGGTTGTAGCTTGATCTATGGCGCAATCGTCTCTGCCTCCTTGGTCCTGCCCTGGTGCAACATCTTCTGGATGCTTCCGGCGTGCCTGTGCTCGTTGCTGTTTGGCTAGGCGTCGCTCGTCTTCGGCTCCGTATACTCGCTCTTCTTCCTCCGTTGCTACCGTGTTGTCTGTGTTGCTCCGCCGTCTGCATCGTTAAAGTCCTGCGGTGGCTTCGTCTGTGTTGCTTGACTGCGCAGCATGACGTCCTGCTACGGTTCTGCTGTACTTCGTTGACTGCATGGCTTCGTCTTTGTCGTCGGGGCTTCTGCTGCTTGCTGGGCGTCTTGGTGTAGTCTCGCCTTTGCTGCGTCGCCTGCGATGCTTCGTCTTCATTGCTCATCTTGGCTCAGTTCTTCGTTCCGTGATTATTGGTGGAGGTACAACCCCACAAGACCAATAACACGAACCGCTCTCGTCCTCCGCACAGTACTTCGTTCGCTTTAGACTTGCTTGTTTGGTGGAAGTACAACCCCACAAGACCAACATCGCAAGTTGAATTGAGGGGGCTCGGTTTCCAAGACTGTTAGAAGAAAGGAAGTACAACCCCACTATCTTCGTTCCAGTATGGAACCGCCGACTGGCTCCCTCCTCCTCGTCCTCGATTCCCCGATTCGTTTTGTCTTACATAGGTAAACATTTCACAGGCATGAATTATTTTCGTCTCCATGTGATTTTTGGGTTTTATATAATTCGTGGACGGTGTATGTTCTCTCATGTATATAGGGCAAACTGAGACCTAATATACTTGTCGGCGGGTTATTCTGCCACATACGTCACCTGGGGCGTTGTTGTGGTCCCGTCGACCCTTTTCCAGGGTATTCTGAATTCTTGTGCCGTATTTCAGCTTCTGTGTTCTGTGTTCTCTGTTTTGTGTTTTATGCTTTATGTTTTATGTTTCGTGTCATGGTATTAATCCTTGTTCTCTGTTTTGACCTGTGTTGTATTCAAATAAGACTAGAGTTCCTTCGTGTTTGTGATTAGTATAGTTTTTATCGTTCGCTAAATGTCACAAAAAATAGGCATTTGGTGTGGCGAGAAATTTCGCGGTTATTTCCGTCCTCATAATATGTATGTAGGTAGAACGTGAAGTTACAACTAGTCTCCCATTCCAGCTTCGTACTGTACACTTTCTTCCTTTTTTTCCTTCGTGTTTTCACAGATGATCATATGAATGACCTTGTTTTCTATGATACTCGGCTTTAGCGAAAAAATATATGCTAAACGCTGCTGTTGAGAGTGGCGCGGCAAATAGCTAGGAAGCCGCTCCAAACCGATGTATGGTCACATTTATTGCTATAAGTTTGTAATGGAGTGGAATTTTATAAATTCTAAATTTTTTTATAATTCTAAACTAAAGAAAAACTTGTAATGAAAAAAAAAATCGATTTTCAGGGTGATATGAGCCCGTAAGGCTGGTTTACATGACGAATACAATTACTGTTATTGTGATCTGGTCCAAACAAGATCTGAAACGCTCTAAAAGGCTATCATCACCTCGGTCGGTCTTAAGGGTGTCCACTAGGGCGGACGGGCCGGTCCGGGTCACATCGCAAAAATTCGCCTGCCATATTTCGTGTGGACGGTTGATCGTAGGTTCCGTGAAACTCGGAAAAGCAAAACCAAAAAAGCGGAGTCGTAAAGAATTTCGCGGCTGTGTTGGTAGTCTTGTTCGTTCGGTTGATTGCAGGTTCTGCAAAACTCAAAAAAGCAAAACAAAAAAAAACCGAATCATAGTGAAGAACGCAAACTCGTGTAAGGTGTACATACATAGCTCTAACGCATGTTCTGATCAAAGATCTGACATTTGGTTTTCATCAGTTTTTAATTAAATAAAAAAGTGTTTTAATTTTTCTCGCTTCTTATATTATTATAAGCAGAAGCTGGCAATTTTGTCATACATTATACCTAAGTGTTGTTCGTTATTCTTTGCTTCAAGGTAAGAAATATTTTCACGTTCTCTATCTAAGCCTTCAGAGCTCGCGAATGTTCTTACAAAAGTTCTCGTGTATCTCATTTAAACTCTCCCTACATCTATTACCAATAGAAATTTTAATATTCAATATTGCTTAAGCTATCAAAATTTATTAAAAACAAGCCACGTACCACGACTACACTCGCTACGCTCACGGTGTTCTATCGCCCCTGTTACTCCCGTCTCTACTGTTCACAAGTTCCAAGACTAGTCCTGTTTCTCCATCCTCTATCCTCCATCTTCCATCCTATATCCACTATCCCCCATCTTCCATTTTCCATCTTCTATCCACCATCCCCCATCCTGAATCTTCCATTTTCCAACCTCTACCCACCATCCCCCATTCTTCATTCCCTATCCATCATCTAACATCCTCCATCTACAATCCTCCATCCTCAACCCTACATCCACCATTCTCCATTCTTTATCCACCAACCTCCATCTTCTATCCTATATCCACCATCCCCTATCCCCCATCCTCCATCTTCCATCCTATATCCACCATCCCCTATCCCCCATCTTCCATTTTCCATCTTCTATCCACCATCCCCCACCATCCCCCACCATCCCCCACCATCCTCTATCCACCATCCACTATCCTCCATCTTTCATCCTCCATCATAAAACCCTCTATCTACAATCCCCATCCCCCATTCTCCATCCTACATCCACCATCCTCCATTCTTTATCCACACTCCTCTATCCACCACGCTGTATCTACCATCCACCATCTTCAATAAACCGTCATCTAACATCCTCGATCTACAATCTTCATCCTCCATCCACCATCCACCATCCACCATTCTCTATCCACCATCCTCCATACTTCAGCCACTACCTTCAATCTACCTTCCATAGTTCAACTTTACCATTTAGTAATAGGAACGCGTAACTAATACACCGAAAACGAACAATCTGCCGCTAAATCATATGAAAAACACTGAAATGTTGAAATGATTCGCGAACCACCAACTGTTAAATGAGTTTGCTAACGCAGATACCATCACTGGCGTACCCTTACAAATTACCGAAATTTCATTACAATCGTTTGAGTGGTGTAGATTTCCATCGAACCCGACCATTTACTGCTTGTATTTTTCATTTTTCACTTTTAATTTTTCATTTTTCATTTTTCACTTTTCATTTTTCATTTTTTTCTATCCCCAATCCTCCATCCTCCATTCTCTATCCACCATTCTCCATACTTCATCCACTATCCCCTATCCACAATCCATAGTAACCAATACACCGAAAGCAAACATTTTTCATTTTTCTCCATCCCCCATCCAGCATCCTCCATCCTTCATCCAACATCCTCCATTCTCTATCCACCATCCTCCATACTTCATCCACCGTCCTCTATCCACCCTCCTTCATCTACCATCAACCAACCTCCATCATCCATCCTCTATCCAGCATCCTTCATCTTCCACCTACTATCCTCTTTCCACCATCCATAGTCCAACTTTACCATTTAGTATAGGAACGCGTAACTAATACACCGAGAATGAACAATCTGCCGCTAAATCATATGGTAAGGACTGAAATTTTGAAATAACTCACGAACCACCAACAGTTAAATGACTTTTCTAACGCATAAGCCATCCTCCATACTTCTTCCACCATAATCTATCCACCATCCTTCAACTACCATCAACCAACCTCCATCATCCATCCCCTATCCAGCATCTTTCATCTTATACCTACTATCCTCTATCCACCATCCATAGTCCAACTTTACCATTTAGTATAGGAACGCGTAACTAATACACCGAAAACGAACAATCTGGCGCTAAATCATACGGAAAAGACTGAAATTTTGAAATAACTCGTGAACCACCAACTGTTAAATAATTTTTCTAACGCACAAACCATCCTCCATTCTATATCCACCATCCTCCATACTTCATCCAATATTATCCATTCACCATCCATAGTACCTAATACACCGAAAACGAACAAACTGCCGCTAAATCATATGAAGAAGACTCAAATGTAGAAATAAATCGTGAACCACCAACTGTTAAATGATTTTTCTAACGCACGAACCATCGAAGGCGTACCCTCAACAAACCACCAAAATTTTATCGCAATCATATGAATGGTTTAGGAGGCTATGCCGGACAAACAAACAAACAGACAAACACCCATTTTTATAAATATACTAGTCGCGTACCGCGACTACGCTCGCTACGCTCACGGTTTTCTATCGCCCCTGTTAATCCCGTCTCTTCTGTTGATCCATTAGTCCTGTTTCTCCATCCTTTATCCCCCATCCTCCATCTTCCATCCTATATCCACCATCCCCTATCCCCCATCCTCCATCTTCCATCCTATATCCACCATCCCCTATCCCCCATCTTCTATTTTCCATCTTCTATCCACCATCCCCCATCCTGAATCTTCCATTTTCCATCCTCTATCCACCATCCCCCATCCTTCATCCTCTATCCATCATCTAACATCCTCCATGTACAATCCTCCATCCTCAACCCTACATCCACCATTCTCCATTCTCCACCATCTTCAATAAACCGTCATCTAACATCCTCGATCTACAATCTTCATCCCCCATCCACCATCCTCCATCCACCATTCTCTATCCACCATCCTACATACTTCAGCCACTATCTTCAATCTACCTTCCATAGTTCAACTTTACCATTTAGTAATAGGAACGCGTAACTAATACACCGAAAACGAACAATCTGCCGCTAAATCATATGAAAAACACTGAAATGTTGAAATAATTCGCGAACCACCAACTGTTAAATGAGTTTGCTAACGCAGATACCATCACTGGCGTACCCTAAACAAATTACCAAAATTTCATTACAATCGTTTGAGTGGTATAGATTTCCATCGAACCCGACCATCTACTACTTGCATTTATCATTTTTCACTTTTAGTTTTTAATTTTTCATTTTTCACTTTTCATTTTTCATTTTTCTTCATCCCTCATCCTCTATCCTCCATTCTCTATCCACCATCCTCCATACTTCATCCACTATCCCCTATCCACCATCCATTGTAACCAATATACTGAAAACCAACCTTTTTCATTTTTCTCCATCCCCCATCCAGCATCCTCCATCCACCATCTTTCATCCACCATCCTCCATTCTTTTTCCACCATCCTCCATACTTCATCCACCATAATCTATCCACCATCCTTCATCTACCATCAACCAACCTCCATCATCCATCCTCTATCCAGCATCCTTCATCTTCCACCTACTATCCTCTTTCCACCATCCATAGTCCAACTTTACCATTTAGTATAGGAACGCGTAACTAATACACCGAAAACGAACAATCTGGCGCTAAATCATACGGAAAAGACTGAAATTTTGAAATAACTCGCGAACCACCAACTGTTAAATGATTTTTCTAACGCACGAACCATCCTTCATTTTATATCCACCATCCTCCATACTTCATCCAATAAGGTTTTTAGACTCTAGATGAAATCTGAGGGTTTAAGTTTAAGTTTAATTCTACCCAAAAGTTAGAAACGCATAGATCGGAGCTTCAAACAAGATAAAGTTATGTATTGTTTCCTCCAGACATGAGAAATTAAAAAAAAATTTAATATAAAGAAATGAGATATTTTTGTGTTTATATTACGAAGAAATTAAAAATAAAATAAAAAAAGATTTCGGGTATTTACTTTTGTCTATTTCAGACTGATAATGTCAAAAAATCAATACAGTTGTCGCTGTATAACTTTTTCAGAAGAAAGAGTGTACCAAACCCAGATGAAACAAATAAAAAACAAACTCTTGATTCCGAGCAAACCATTGATGGTAGTTAAAAGCTAGACTCCCACCAATCTGCGCAATCAGTTGATGCAATATACTATCTTCAAGTAAAAATGTAAAAGACAAAGTTCATTCAGAAGCATTACCAGAAGCATTACCAGAAGCATTACGTTTGTTGACAAGCAGGGACGTCATTGGTGGGGGAGCAGGGAGTGCATTTGCCCCCCCCCTAAATTTTGTATTTTCATATACGTATTATGTATAATACATGCATATTTACATATAAAAATATATACATTCTAAACATCTTGCCTCACCCTGGGAAAAACTGAAATGACGTCCCTGCTAAAAACTCAAGTAAAACTGAAATCAGCGGGAGTTTCTTTTTTCCGGTAAGTGTAGTATAATACGGTAGAGAAATCCTGGCAAATGCAATGATTGTTTCATTCACAAAAAGATGAAAAATTACCGAAACTCGACTTCGGTAACAAATAAAGCCCACGTTGACAAGCATCGGCCATGATTACTTGTGCTTTGCGAAAGGCGTACTTAATTTCAAAAATCGGGGGTTCATAATACGAGCCTTTGATTTTGAAAGTGGAAAAGTCGATTTAAAAAAAAAAAAATTTTGTGACATTGTAACGATGTTTTATAAAGCAAATTTCTGAAAATCTATTGATGTCATTGTTTCATCACACTTTTAACAACTACCAGTAAATTATCCCGAATGTTGGTATGCATAATTTTATGCATGTTTACACGCAAACCTTTAAGCATGTTGATTTAAAAAATCTGCCAACGGTCTGGGCGCCACTTTATTATTTTTCCGGCAGAAGTTCAGAACGCGTTCAATTCGGGGATGCGGTGTATGTTACTATGTGACTGAAAACCTAACAAAAAGTTCGGGATTCATTCTAGGTATTCATATGAAGAATCCGTAGAATAAAATGAATTCAATATTTCGAAAGACCTAGTAGATATGACGAAAATCGTGAAAATATATGCATTTTATATATACTGATCATTTCCCCCCCCCCCCTTCTGAACGCCAATGAATATTCGAATTTTTTTTATCAGAATTACTTTTCTAGTTAATTTACATATACGTACTGAGTTTCAATTTCCTAGCATAAGCCGTTCTGAAGTTAGAAAAAACACCCCCCCCCCCCCAACCGTACCATATTACCCTTAAAAAAAAATTTATTTTTCCACCATGCCACTACTATAGTTCTATCTAAATACCAAGTTTCAGCTTCCTATCACTTTAGATTCTTAATATATAAGCATCGGAACTCTTTCTTTCTCACCCTTCCCCACCCTCACCCTCTACACCCACACTCCCAATTTTTTTTCCCTACTAGGGTTCTATTAGGCCTACTTCTGGTAAAAATTTGAAGCATCCATCTTACGCTGTTATTGATATATGAAACGTGTTATTTTTGAAAAATTCTTATCCCCTCCACTTACGTACTCCCCCGCCCCCTTCAAAAATTTTACTTTGAGCAATCTTTATTCATCAAGCTTTATATCCAAACCGAATTTTGTTTTTCTGGTGCCACTAGTTTGGGAGATATCGTAATGTTAAGTATTTCAACCCCCACCCCCGTACGCCACTACCCCCACCCAAAAATTTTGTTTCAATCTACTCTCCTAGTATAACTACAGATATTGGTTAAGTTTAAATTGCTTGCTATTAACGGTTTAGGAGATATAGATTTAGAATGTGTAGATCTCCACTTTTTTGAGTTTCGGACGCATTGCTTCCCCCTCCACTCCCACACCCCTTCACCCATATCATCAATTTTTTTTCCAAATGGGTCCACTATGAAAGCTTTATAGAAATTCCAAGTTTCAGTCTCCTAACATAAGCGGTTGCTGAGATCTAGAAACCAAAATTTTTCGTCTAAAACGCTTCCCCCACCTTCCCCCTCACACCAACGCCCCTGAAAATAATGTCAATTCAAGGGGTCTATCCAGTCTATTCCTAGAAAAAATTTTAATTTAATAGCTCCACTGGTTTGAGAGCTACGAGCCTTCAAAGGATTTTGGCGGTCGACGTACGGCGTACGGCGGACAGACGGAGTGAAAATTTTTATTGCTTTTTTCGTGTCTACTAGTCATGAAATGTACACAAAAAAAATTTGAGGGCGGCAAATTTTTTTTTTTTGAAAATCAATAACAATACTGTATTATTACTAATAAAGTAAAATGAAAGTGAGTATTTCCACTTTCAGTTTACCTAGTAGTGAACGCTTAAGATTGAAATAGTGTAAAGCTATGGTTTTAGTGCGAGTCGTCCTGGGTATGGATGCTTCGAAAGAGTGTGTTCTTTTCATTGTAATGATATAAATAATAACAATGACTGTAACTATGTATATCAAAATTAAAATTTTGCTCGACGGTTCACATCGCGTTCACTGTTTTTAAAGGGAACGGGTTTCGCCAGAAAATTGGAGTTTGGTAGTTACACCGAGATACGCATATCCGTATTTTAAGTATTGTAATGTGATGCGCAGATGTCTTAGAAAAATTTTCCAGGAATTACTAAAGTGAACAAAATGGAAAGAAAGAAAATTAAAAAAAGAAGTTTTGCGGTTTTTTTATTTGAGTAAATTTTTAAACTCGACTGTAGCCCTTATCAATGCACTATGAAAAACCATAATTCTTAAGACCAATAGGAGTCTGTGAAAAATAGGGATGCATAATTTTTGATTACATATTTCTAATTAAAATACCACAAATTTTGTTACTCTTTGGCATAGAGATGTATATCTCCAGTATATCTATGGCATAGAGATGTATATACTGGAGATATGCTCTTGAAACACGATAAACAACAACAATTTTATATAACGACCCTGTTTTATCGCACTTCTCGAATATGTATTTTTACATTCATCGGATAGAATTTCTTAATTTGAAATGCTTCTATTCTCTTACCGGCATTTACCCCTTTCCTTATGTGCGATACTTAATACGTGACGCATTACAATTATATAATTACGCTGTACTTAAAAATCATACCGTTTTGATTTGCATAACAAAATGTATATTCTCTAATTGAAACCTCCCCCCCCCCCCCCTGGAAAAAGAATTTATTTTTGACTACGCCACTGCACAAAAACAAACACTATTATACGTTACAATAGTATGCGTGCGGTATTTCCATTTCCGCTTCATTTCTCTCGAGTAACTTCATTCCCTTATTTTTTTCTTCGTAGATCCCTCTCCATTTGGATTTACTATCCGCTTAAAAGCCGCGTGAAAGCCGCAAAAATAGCCAGTGTCATAACAGTATTAATCCTTAAATCCTGCTACCAGTGGATTTTTGAGCTGCTACAGACTTGTTTTTGACAGTTCGGTACGTATAAATGGTGAAAAGTGACATGTTATGTTATGAAACGCGCTAGAACCGGTACTTTTCTTAACAATGCAGTTGTTAGTTTCGTTTTACTAGATGCCGCTAGTGTCGGAAAGTGCGGTATCTCTTTCTTTTAATGTTGTTCGCCTTGTCGCTCGATTGGCTATTATTGTACTCTTTCAAGGCGCAAAAATAGCCAGTGTCTTAACAGCATTACACACACTGCCTCTTTAGGATACAAGTATCTATAGGTATACTTATGTAATAAAGTATTGTTAAATTCCGAAGAAGTGTTTTTGATAAAAAGCTTCCAACCCAGTTGTCGACAAGCTACTAGCCAACAAGCATGTGACTACACCATAAACTTACATCTGTAGCGACATGAATTAAACATCGCAACGAAATACCAACCAATTATCTCAGTGAAATATAATTCTATTATCTTTACAAACACCCTGCGATTCATTTAAAACCAAAATTTATCGCAGTATGTTTAATAATTAAAATAAATAACAAGCAATTGCCACCGTTAGGGTCCCACTTACCGCGCCGCGAAAGTATGCCTTTTTCCGACTAATCCGCACCGTTAGGGTCCACCGGTAAGCGCGAGTTATTTAAAATACCCTTTGTATTATACGTTCGAGGTATTGTAATTTTACTGTATTATTTATAATACAGTATTGTTATCGATTTTTAAAAAAAAAAATTTGCTGCCCTCAAAATTTTTTTTTCCACGTTTCATGACTAGTAGACGCGAAAAAAGCAATAAAAATGTTCACTCCGTCTGTACGCCGTACGCCGTACGTCGACCGCCCCACGCCCCAAGCAAAATCCTTTGAAGGCTCGTAGCTCTCAAACCAGTGGACCTATTAAATTAAAATTTTTTCTAAGAATAGACTTGGTGGACCCCTTGAATTGACATTATTTTCAGGGAAGGAGGTGTAAGGGGGAAGGCGAGGTAAGCGTTTTAGACGAAAAATTTAGGTTTCTAGATCTCAGGAACCGCTTGTGCTAGGAGGACCATTTGCAAAAAAAAACAGATATGGGTGAAGGGGTGTGGGAGTGGAGGGGGAAATAATGCGTCCGAAACGCAAAAATGCCGAGATCGACAAATTCTAAAATCCATATCTCCTAAACCATTAATAGCAAGCAATTAAAACTTAACAAATATCTGTAGTTATACTAGGAGAGTAGATTGAAACAAAATTTTTGGGTGGGGGTAGTGGCGTACGGGGGTGGTGGGTGAAAAACTTTAGATTACGATATCTCACAAAGGAATTGGACCAGGAAAACAAAATTCGGTTTTATTATAAAGATTAATAAATAAAGATTGCTCAAAGTAAAATATTTGAAGGGGGTGGAGGAGCACGGAAGTGGGAGGGACTAGAATTTTTCAAAAATAACACGATTCATATCTCAATAACAGTGTAAGATAGATGTTTCAAATTTTTACCAGAAGTAGGCCTAATAGAACCTAAGTAGGGAAAAAAAGGTTGGGGGTGTGGGTGTAGAGGGTGAGGGTGGGGAAGGGTGAGAAAGAAAATGTTCCGATGCTTATATCTTAAGAATCTAGAGTGATAGGAAGCTGAAACTTGGTATTTAGATAAAGCTATAGTAGTGGCATGGTGGAAAAATACATTTTTTTAGGGGTAGTATGGTACGGTGGTGGGGGGTGTTTTCCCTAACTTCAGAACGGCTTATGCTACGAAGTTGAAACTCGGTACGTATATGTAAATTAACTAGAAAAGTAATTCTGATAAAAAAAAATTTGAATATTCATTGGCGTTCAGAAGGGGGGGGGGGGAAAAATATCGGTGAATAAAAAATGCATATTTTTTCACGATTTTCGTCATATCTACTAGGTCTTTCGAAATATTGAATTCATTTTTATTCTACGGATTCTTCAAGTGAATACCTAGAATGTGTTTTCAAGATTTTTTGAAATTCGACCCCTAAGAGGGTGTTAACTGGTTGTATACTTTTTCATGAATTCCACCATGTTTCTCAGGTCTGATCAGATATCGAATATCTTTTCACTTCCCCAGGTTTGTTTAATAATCACCTATTTTTAAGTTTTGTTTTTTTCAACCTCCAGACCGCATCCCGGAATATAACCCAATTATTTAATTCATATTTTACACCCTTTTCTAACCGCTTCCCGAACTTTTTGTTAGGTGTTCAGTCACATAGTAACATACACCGCATCCCCGAATTGAACGCGTTCTGAACTTCTGCCAGAAAAATAATACAGTTGCGCCCAGACTGTTGACAGATTTTTTTTTGGTACTTTGCTTTAATTATATTAGTTCTAAGTAAATGTGTTATTTTAAGTAAAACCGAAAAATAAATTCAGTTGAGTGGTAGAAGCCCAGTAGCTGGGACGTGTTTTATTGAAGCTCAGATACCACGGCCTAGTTTGGGCAATTTATTAGCAGCCTCAACACATCCCAATAAGATACAAGATTCAACTTTTTAGCACGAGTTGCTCTTAAGAATCAGAAATCACAAGTAAACGTTGCAGAAATCTCAAAAAACCATATTGATAGCGATTTTATAGATAGGATCGGAAACGATGGCATTTAATTTGAAATATGTATATTCATACATCTATCCATTTGTAATAACGTTGTATGGGTCAATACATCAATCTATGTACAATTGGATATTTCCGATTTTATCATTCATCCTGTATCGGACAAATTTATTTTAACTAGCTTTGAGCATTGAATTCTGTACTAAGCCTCTCATTAGTACAGAATTCAATGATAAATTCACGAACTTATTTATACGTTTAGTAATAGCCATCGATATGCGATATGCAGATAAGAGTTCTTGATTGAATCTTGAAATGTTAATTGAATCGCTTAGCTACTTGTTTTCCGTTGCCAATTTATGATGTTGTGTGCAGATAACAATCCACTTACTGAAAAGAAACAATACGTGGAAGGTGTGAAGAGAGACATCGCATTTTTTATTAATAAATTTAGAGAGTTTATGGTGCCTAATTAGATAATAAATCTTTAATTATGATGATAGATGATTATATCAATATATCGCAACATGCAATTAGATAATCTATTTATTAATTATCCATTAAATAAATTTACGTAAATATTAAATAAACGAACACTAATGATAATATTATATAAAGAGAAATTCAATAGGAACGTAACAATTTTGTTTTTAAATAAAACACAAAATAATTGAGATATCGGAAATTTTTCCCAGATATAGTATACATGTTAAATTTGTGTATGGAGTCTCGTTCATATGATCACCGCGAGCACATTTGCAACGATCGATTCTTTGGAGCCAATTTTGCACCACTCTTCCACATATACCGGCCGGAACGTTGGCAATTCCGCGTTTGATATTGTTCCTCAGCTCGTCTAACGTTGTTGGCCTAATTGCATTACCCAAAGACTTAACGTGAGCATTTTATGTAGAAAGAAATCCAACGGCGTAAATCGCATGAGAGAGAGAGCATGCCATTCGACCGGATTATTTCTCGAGATTACATGGTTAATGAACTTCCTTCTTCAATCGGACGCAACTTTACTATTTTTTGGGTATAAGTCCGGAGCGCGTTTATTGCTGCGATGCATTGGTTAAAGCACGGAATACTCTATACAATGGTTGTACCAACTGTTGGCCCAATTTGGCCGATGGTTGCTTCGTGTATGCGCTTATAAACAACGGTTGGGCCAATATCGCATGGTTGTACACAGTAAATTTTTTTCAACTAGATTCTAGTTAAACACCACTAGAATTTAGCTCCTAGATATTCTAGTAAAGATCTAGTGAATAGATATCCACTAGAAAATCAGGGAATACTTTTACTGGATTTCTATCCGAATCCTCTCAATAATCTAGTTAAATTTACTAGGTTTACAGGAAATATTTTTGCTGAATTTCTTCCAGAATTTATCGATAATCTAGTTCTTTTTACTAGTACTTCAGTTGTTTTGATAGAAAGGCAAAACACTGGTAATCTAGTAAACGAAACTGAGTAGATAGTAGATATAGAAAGGCTTAATCGCTGCTGCAATGGAGAAAGGGCGTAACAAAAATGTAAACAAAATTTTTTAAAAAAAGCCAAAATTATGTATTGTTCATATTAGACCTAAATATATAACGTTGAAGCGATATCGTAACATTAGATATGAGGCGGTGCGCAGCAAAACTAGCTCCTTCCATTTTCCATCCAAAAAACATGAGTTATGATTTTCACTCGATAGTATTTTGCTTGCTCTATTCGGAAATGATCTTATGCTCCGAACCGAAAACCGACGGTCGCATGCAAGAGGTTGTACATATGTATATTGTATAGTGTATTATCATGAATGCAACTGTTGTAGCGATTTCATTGGTAAATCTCGTTGGAAGAACATTGTAAGCAAATCGGATCATGTGTGCCGTGCATACAACCGTTGGACAGATATCGCAACAACACACGTCGGTACAACCGTAGTATAGTGTATTCCCTGCTTAATATACGAGTGACATCCTAAAAAATAACGTTCCAACGCTCCCAGTTATACCTTCGGTTGTCACTTGCTTAGTACCCTATAACGCATCTCGGCATTAAACGCGTTCCAGACGTATACCCAAAAAATAATAAAATTGCGCCCAGACTGTTGTCCATAAAACCATAGTATATAACAAAGGCCCCAAAGGTGCATCATCATCAATAGAGCGACAGCCCAATTCGGGACCTGGCCTCCTGATCCTCCAATCCAATCCTCCAATCGTTTCTATACAAAGATCGATGGGGCTTTGCTGATGGCTTCATCAATTGCGTCTTCCCATCGCTTGCGTGGTTTCCCTTTTACCAGTCATTTTGCCTTTAAGAGCACGTTTGGAGATTCTTCGGTATCCCATTCGCTCTACATGGGCAGCCCACTGCTTGTTTACGTACTTTTCCGTTCGTTCCTTTACTGGTCCTTCCTTTCGAATGCGTTAACTTCTTTTTCGGAAACTCGCGTTAATGTCCATGTCTCGCAGCCATATCTAAGTACAGGCCGTATATTATATTATTATCTCCCGGGTTGATACGAAGATCATTAGATTAATTAGAAACTATATTGAAAGATGTTAACTCCTGGATTTACCAACATTTTTTCCTAACCCACAATATTTCCAAAAAATAATGACAACTGGTTTTATTCCACCTGAAGCCTTCGCGTACCTCGATGAAAACGGATACTAATTGGACTCTGACACTGTTAGCAGCTTTCCTAGTGTAAGGCTTGCTGAACCGAGACATTCGCTATGATAGCCTTCAGTTATCAGCATGTTCGCCCACAGGTAGGGGCAAGAGGGTGCACTTGCCCTACTCCCCTGAACTTGACCATCGCTAAAAGTTGAGAAAAAACATTTTATGTACTGTGGCGTAGTTACACAATACACAACACACACACACAATTTCAAAAATACATTTCACTTTACATAAAAACACTTTATAATAAAACATAAGGGGCCGTACACATACTACGTCACGCAAATTTTGACTTTTTTGGACCCCCCTCCCTTGTTGTCACACTTTGTCGCAAAATGTCATCCTCCTCCCTCCTATGTGACGTCACTAGGTTTAGTATGTTTCAAAAATAAACACACGAAGTAGAGCTAATATTCATCAGTTTTATCTAAAATAAATGAAAAAAAATATTTATCAATAATAGGTGAGTTTTTTTGCGTACCTAGATCAGAGCAGTTTAGAAAGTTTACATACAAAATAACAACGTAACTTTTTTCCATAGATAGTAGACTAGATTAGATAATTTAACGCAAATAGCTACTTCAGGGTTTAGTTAACCGCAAAAGGATACAACAAACGAATATTGGTTTGTCATGATTGAGATTTTGTTACATATACATACATACATATATGGTATATTGCAGGCTTGCCAGTAAATTATTATGATATTAATTTGTAAGAAAAGTTCCGTTCCGATTTTGTGTACGTCACATCTTTCAGATGCCCCCCTCCCCCTATGTAGCACTTTGTCACATTTTTGCAACCACCCCCCTACCCCCCTTTCGTGTGACGTAGTATGTGTACGGTCCCTAAACAAAGTAAACACAAAAATCTGCCACCAATCTGGGCGTAACTTTATTATTTTTCCGGCAGAAGTTAGGAACGCATTCAATTCTGGTGTAGGCTACTATGTGACTGAAAACCTATCAAAAAGAACAAGATCATGGAAGTGAAAATCTGATTGGATCTGAGAGATATGGAATAGTTTATGAAAAAGTACACAATCACTTTACACCCCCTTAGGGGTCAATTTTCAGAAAATCTTGAAAACACTTTCTTGGTATTCATATGGAGAATACATAGAATAAAATTTAATTCATTATTTGGGACGAGGTAGTAAATATGTCGAAAATCGTGGGAAAATATGCATTCTATTTTCAGAGAAAATTTTTTTTGCCACCCTTTTGAACGCCAATAGATATTCGTTTTTTTTATTCAAATTATTTTTCTAGTTGATTTAGATATACACACCGAGTTTGAACATTGTAGCTTAAGCCGTTCTATATATAGGAAAAACACCTCCCACTTGTACCACACTACCCTTAGAGGTCGAATTTCAAAAAACCTTGAAAACACTTTCTAGGTATTCATACGAAGAATCCGTAGAATAAAAATGAATTCAATATTTGGAAAGACCTAGAAGATATGACGAAAATCGTGAAAATATATGCATTTTATATCTATTATATTTACAAATATTTTTTTTTGCCCCCCTTTCTAAACGCCAATGAATACTCAAATTGTTTTTTATCACAATTACTTTTCTAGTTGATTTACATATACACACCGAGTTTCAACTTTCTAGCATGAACCGTTTAATAGTTAGGAAAAACACCTCCTACCCACCTAGCATACTATCCCAAAAAAAATTATATTTTTCCAACATTTCGCTAGTATAGTTCTATCTAAATACCAAGTTTAAGGCTTATATCATTACAGGTTCTCAAGATATAAGCATCGGAACTTTTTCCTTTTCACCCTCCTCCACCCTTCCCCTCTACACCCTCAACCCCAAAACTTTTTTCCCTACTAGGGTTTAATTAGCGCTACTTTTGATAAAAATTCTAAGCATCTATCTTAAACCGTTCTTGAGATATGAAATGTGTTTGATTTGAAAAATTCTCATCCTCTCCACTTCTATGCTCCACCTTCCACTTAAAAAATTTTACTTTGATCAATCTTTATTTGTCAACCTTTATACCCAAACCAAATTTTATTTTTCTAGAGCAATTGGCTCATGAGATATCGTAATCTTAAGGTTTTCACCCCCCACCCTCATACACAACTTCCCCCACCCAAAAGTTTTCTTGATTCTGTTCTCCAAGTATAACTACAAATATTTTTAAAGTTTGAATAGTGTGCCATTAACGGTTTAAGAGATATGGATTTTAGAATGTGTCTATCTCGCCTTTTTTGGGTTTCGGACGCATTACATTTCCCCCCACTCCCACACCCCTTGATCAATATTGACAAAATTTTCTGCAAATGGGTCTACTATTAGAGCTCTATAGAAATTCCAAGTTTCAGCTTCCTAACATTAGGTGTTACTGAGATCTGGAAACCAAAATTTTCGGTCTAAAACACTTCCCCCTCCTTCCCCCTCACACCCCCACCCTTAAAAATTTGGTCACTTCAAGGCGCCTACCCCGTCTATTCGTTAAAAAAATTTCAATTTAATATCTCAAAGCGTTTGAAAGCTACGAGCCTCCAAACGATCTTGCGTACGGCGGACAGACGGACTGAAAATTTTTATTGCTTTTTTCGCGTCTACTAGTTATGAAACGTGAAAATAAAAATTTTGAGGGTAGCAAATTTTTTTTTTTAAAAAATCAATCACAATACTTAATTATTAAAATAATAAAGTAAAATGTAAATTAAATAAAATAAAATTTGTAAAGTCAGTTATAGAAAATATTCTCACTTATCAACAACCTAATCATTAATAAATATTTACGATTTGTAATTTCATTAAAAATAAAATTAATAATAATATGTTATTCTAAATATAATTCTTTTTATTAAAAAGTTTAGTGAAGTTAATTAAAAATATAATTTTACAATTAGTTAACTTTACAATTGGTGACCTCCGACCAGCGGTAACACACCGCCAACATTGAACAAAAACGAATTTTTAAACAACATTGAAAGCACAACAGCAAAAAATTCACAACCTGGACTACGATCATCTTAAAAATTACGAAGAAAAATTGAAAGAGAAGAAAGAAAAACATAGCAAATCTGTGAAAGTTTATCATCCGGAAAATAAGCTCAGTTAGAACAAGTCACAGAAACCAGAATTTCAACAACAACAAGCAATATTAAAAGAATCAATCAAGAGGATCAGGTTTTCTTAAAAAATATTTTTAACTGAAAATTGTACAAATTAATACATTTCACAATTAACATATCAACACTTTTCAAATATAAACATATATAAATATAAATTAGATATTTTAAATTAAATAATATTACCGGTCGCATATATTTTCTTTTCGAGTTGAAATGAATTATTTGTGAATTAAGTGAATTTTTCGAAAGTGAATTATTTGAAGGTGTTGTTTTCAACGAAAAGTGTTGCAACGAAAACCTACCATTTCCTCGAACTTCATTTTCTCATTCCTTGAATCTCAATTCCTCATTTCTCGAATCTTAATTTCTCATCTTCTCATTTTTCTCATGCCTATTTTAAATTCTCCAAGTATGCCGTTAACAAGATCTCAAACAGCAAATATAAGAAATATTAACGAAATTGAAGAAAACGACATGGACATTGAACAAAACAATGTTAATGTCAATATTTTGAATAATACAAATCGTAACAACGTTTCGGGATCTCAAATAAATAGTGTTTCTGTCGAGAAATTTTCTCTACTTAAAGATCAATTGTCTGCACTTACTGCCACATGTACATTACTATGTGAGCACATTAATGTAATCGGGACACACCACCAATATCGGATACATCAACTTGCATCAAATCCATCAAATTACCTAAGTTCTATTCTGATAAACCAGATCTGTGGTTTATCCAAATAGAGCCACAATTCAGGAACTCAAAGATATTGTCGGATGAAATAAGAATCGATAATGTCGTTGCTTCCCTGGACACAAAGTATCTCGATATTGTGGCCAATTTAATACGCGATCCACCTTCTATTAATAAATATGAGTCCATTAAAATCGCACTTATTAGAGAGTTTCAACAATCTGATGAAAAACAATTATTGTTAAATATTGATTTAGGTGACCAAAAATCATATCTCTTACGAAAAATGAGAGATACAGCAAAAGGTCTTGTCTCCGAACAAATCGTAGACACTATGGTTATCAAAACTACCCGAAAATATTAGTACGGTAGTCATCGGAACGAGTTTTCCATTAAATGGTAAAGTAGAAATCGCTGACAAAATTTCCAACAGAATTAATTTCAATTCTACAACCTCCGCGATTTCCGATCAAAATTTTCCTAACAATGATTTATGTACTCAAATCGCGTCTTTAACAAAACAAGTTGAACAATTACAACAATCTCGCTCTCGTCCTCGCAGCCGTTCCCGCAATAATTTACAAGTCAGAAATTTCACTAACAATTCACCTCCTGAATCTGATCAATGCTGGTACCATTTCAATTTTCAAGACAAAGCTCGTAAATGTATCGAACCTTGCAAATTTTTTGCTACCTTTCAATCGAACAAAAAAAAACTAGTTCTGCCAGTTTCTTCCGCGGCAGAAACTGCAGCAACCATTAATAGCTGTAGATTATTCATTACAGATAAGTCATCCAACCTTCGATTTTTAATCGACACAGGATCTGATTTATCAGTTATACCACATAATTCAAAAGACAAATTACTTACTATTTCCCCTTTGAATATTCTATACGCAGCTAATGGTTCACAGATTAAAACTTATGGGCAAAAAACGTTATCAGTTTCCCTAGGTCTACGTCGTGATTTTCAATTTCTTTTCACGATCGCTGACGTTACTAGACCTATAATTGAAGATGATTTTTTGGAACATTTTAATCTAATAGTCGACCTCAAACAATGCATATTAATAGATTCAACTACCAATATTAAAACAACCGGTTCAGTTGAATCAATAACTTCTGACGAAATTAATATTACTACTTTGGCTTCAGATAACTCAATATTTTTCAATAATGATTACGAAAAATTATTGCAGCAATTTCACGACTTAACTTTGCCAACAAACTATAATAATAAAAATAATAAAAATTTAACAGTGGTTTATCATTATGTTGATACGACAGGTCCTCCAGTTTTCGCAAAAGGCTGCCGTTTACCACCTCATAAGTACGAATCTGTAAAGAAACAATTCGAACACATGATGGAAATTGACATTTGCAGACCATCAAAATCACCCTGGTCAAGCGCATTACACATGGCAAGCAAGGAGAACGGAACAGATTGACCTTGTGGTGACTATAGACGCTTAAATTCAGTAACTGTCCCCGATCGATATAATACTCCAAATATTCAAGATTTCTCCATAAATCTTCACGGTTGTAAGATTTTTTCTAAAATAGACCTTACCAGAGCTTATCACCAAATTCCCGTACATGAATCAGATATTCCAAAAACAGCTATTGTAACATGTTTTGGTTTATTTGAATTCGTACGAATGCCTTTTGGTTTACGTAATGCTGGTCAAACATTTCAACGTTTCATTGACCAAGTTTTAATCGGTTTCCCTTTTGTTTTCAAATATTTGGATGATGCTCAAATTTCTTCTAAAACTCATGCCGAACACATTCAACATTTACAAATTGTTTTCGAACGTTTTCGCGAATACGGACTCAGGATAACCGTATCCAAATGTGAATTCGGGAAAAATGAAATAAACTTCTTCGGATACACAATCAACGAAACCGGCATACGACCAATTTCTACAAAAGTCGATACAATCATGAAAATTGATTTACCTCAAACCGCTAAAGATTTGAAACAATTTATCGCATCAACGAATTATTATCGACGTTGCATACCAAATGCCTGTGTAAACCAAGGAATTTTACAGAAGCTAATTATCGGCAATATTAAAAACGATAAATCTCCAATTACTTGGAATGAAGATGCAATTAAAGCATTCCAAGATTGCAAACCCGAAATTAAAGCAGCAACTTTGAAGGTATTAACACATCCATGCCCCACTGCTAAACTCAATATTTTCGTTGATGCATCTAATTTCCGAGTTGGCGCTACATTACATTAGAGTCACTTCATACGAACTAAAACAAAAACCCATTATCTTGAGTACAGAATATGTGTGTTTCATTTGAAACCAGAACATTCGAAATTTTTTTTGCAGTTGTGTCGATTTTTCATTTTAAGGATCTCCACTAAAGTGGATAAACGCTGTATTTAGTTGACATTTCATGAGCCATATCTCGATTCCGTGAAACGTCAATCAAAATCCATCTGCTACACGTATACACACTAAAACTATGCCATTTAAGAAACCTACGATTTTTTAAATTCGCAGGTTTTTAGACTACTAAATATGTACCAAAAGTGGTCATTGTCCGTACTCATGATAATGGATGTTTGTGTTAGTTCTTATACAGTGACTCTACATTACATCAAGTAATTGATGATGTCCAAGAGCCACTCGGATTTTTTTCCAAACGCATGACTGAGACGCAAAAGAAATATAGCACTTATGATCGAAAATTACTTGGAATTTTTCAAGCAGTTAAACACTTCGACGTGAATTTACTATATTTACCGATCATAAGCCACTCATTTCTATGTTCAACAAAAAACTAGAAAAATGCTCGCCTCGTCAACTTACTCACATTGATTTCATCGGACAATTTTCAACCGATATTCGTTACATTTCCGGTTTATCGCTGATATGCTTTCCCGAATTCAAAACCCTGAAGTTTCCGATATTCACTCCATCGATTTCAAACAACTAGAAATCGAGCAAAATATGGACAACGAGTTAAAGACTGGGTAGACTGCTTAGTGCTTACCGACAATACTTTTAGGTCATCGTTCGACCATTAAAGAAGATTTAAACGCAACTCCTTCTGAGTTAGTTTACGTTGCCACCTTACGGTTACCGGGAGAATTTTTTGACGAATCCACTAAAGAGGTTCCTCAAACCGATTATGTCAAAAACCTCAAATCTATTTTTACTGATTTAAAGCCGGTAAACACTTCGAATCATAGTTCTGGTAGGAAAAATTTTGTTCAAAAAGATCTTGAAACGTGTTCTTATGTTTTTCTTCGTAACGATGCGGTTTCCCCACCTTTAACACCACCTTATAGCGGTCCTTATATTGTTTTAAAGAGGAAACCCTCAACGTTTGTCATTGAAATTTGAGGAACAGGTCAGGAAGATGCGATTGATCGCATTAAGGCAGCTTTCGTTGAACACAACAGTTTCACTTCACAGATAGATTCGCATAATTTTTTGAATAATAACTTAAGCTTAACGTTTTCCAACAATGATAATTTACTAGTTAAAACTAAATTGAATAATAATAAAAAGACAGTTAATTTCGAACTACAGCCCCAGATTAAAATTCTTACGTGACCTCATCACTGGAGGGGGAGTAAATGTGGCGTAGTTACACAATACACAATATACACACACAATTTCACAAATACGCTTCACTTTACATAAAAACACTTTATAATAAAACATAAACAAAGTAAACACAAAAATGTAAATTAAATAAAATAAAATTTGTAAAGTCAGTTTTAGAAAATATTCTCACTTATCAACAACCTAATCATTAATAAATATTTACGATTTGTAATTTCATTAAAAATAAAATTAATAATAATATGTTATTCTAAATATAATTCTTTTTATTAAAAAGTTTAGTGAAGTTAATTAAAAATATAATTTTACAATTAGTTAACTTTACAGTACCATGTATGTTGCATCTATTTTTTCCATTCACTGTACAATTATTGTACACATCTTTCATGTCTCGACTTTAATTCTTAGTAATGACACTAAAAGGAATATCAAATCAAGCTATAGAATTAGATAATTAGCCCTTTTGGGGAATTAACCAAGACCGCGTACTGAAGAAAAATCAGATCAGGCACAACACAGCAGACCGCGGTGTATTTCCAAATCGAACGAACAAATCGTTACATTTTTGTAACGTTTTTGCACTTAAAGATCTAGTGAAAAAAAGAATTGAAATTCAATTTTTTGTTTCTATCTCATTCTAACTTTATTTTTTTAATAATACTGTATTGTGATCGATTTTTTTAAAAAAAAAATTTGCTACGCTGAAAACGTCCGCCGTACGCCGTACGCCGCCGTCCGCCTTACGCAAAATCGTTTGGAGGCTCGTAGCTCTCAAGCGCTTTGAGATATTAAATCGAATTTTTTTTAACGAATAGACGGGGTAGAGTCGTTGAAGTGACAAAATTTTTAGGGGTGGGGTGTGAGGGGTAAGCATTTTAGACGGAAAATTTTGGTTTCTAGATTTCAGTAACCGCTTATGATAGGAAGCTTAAACTTGGAATTTCTATAGAGCTCTGATAGAAAACCCATTTGCATAAAAATTGCCAATATTGATCAAGGGGTGTGGGAGTGGGGGGAAATATAATGCGTCCGAAACCCAAAAAAAAACCACACATTCTAAAATCCATATCTCCTAAACCGTTAATGGCACACTATTCAAATTTAAGAAATATTTGTAGTTATACTAAGAGAACAGACTGAAAAATTTTTGGGTGGGGGCAGTTGCGTATGGGGGTGGGGGTGGAAAACTTAAGATTACGATATCTCATGAACCAATTGCTCTAGACAAATAAAATTCGGTTTTGGTATAAAGATTGACAAATAAAAACTGATCAAAGTAAAAAATTTTAAGTGGGAGGTGGAGCAGATAAGAATTTTTCAAAAAAAGCACATTTCATATCTCAAGAACAGTGTAAGATAGATGCTTAAAATTTTTACCTGAAGTAGCCCTAATTGAACCCTGATAGGGAAAAAAAATTGAGGATGAGGGTGTAGAGTAGGGATGTTCGATTTCGATTCTATTAATCGATTAATCGGTTAATTTTTTCAAAAAAATCTATTTTATCAATCGATATGGGTGATGTTGATTAATTGACATAATCGATTAGTAAACGTTAATTAATCGAACAAATTTTAACAGTAAAAAGAATCAATGTTCGACCACTTTGGCAACATTTTACGGTAACGAAATTTGCTGCAACGGAAAAAACATATACAGTCAAGAAGAGATAAGTAGATCGAGCAACACACGTTTCGTATTAAAAACCCAGGTAGCAACATTTTGTTGAGAAAATCGCTTCCTTAGTTAAAATTTTGGAATTATTTTACTCCTGCTGTTATTTCGGTCTCAAATTCGGAACTGAATCGCCAACTCTAGCTAAAAGTAAGTACATCTACTTACTTTTATGCTTATCTTCTTACCTATACTTATTAGACAGTAGACACCTCTTTACTTGTTTTATAACAAAATTCTAAATTGTGACAATTACCAGTCAATTATCATTTATATCCACTGTACATAGGTACCAAAATGGGGCAACAGTCTGGGCGCAACTTTACTATTTTTTGGGTAGAAGTCCGAAACGTGTTAAATGCTGAGATGCGGTGTAGGTTACTATGCAACAGACAACCTAAAGAATAACCATGAGCCTATTGAAAAGATATTGTTTAGATTGTCAGTTGCATTGTAACCTACATCGCTTCTATGTATTTAATGCCTTTCGGACTTTATTGCTCTAGTAGCGCATCTACATACACATAACATATATTATACGTTTCAACTTGTAAGCATAAGCCGTTCTAGGATATGAAAAACCACCCTATGGCACTGTATCTTGCTACCCCTATCAAAAATCCCTAAACAAAATCTTCTAAGTTCCCTATAGTGGTTCTATGTAGGCGGAAATTTTTATTTTTAGCTTTCTATTCATTACGGTTTTCGAGAAATAAAAATTTAAATGTTTTCCTTTTTAACTGCTTTCACTATCACTCTCAGCACCCACACTTTTCACAATTATTTTTCTCCACTAAGGTCTACTTACTTAAACTACTGTAAAATTCTCAAGATCATATCTGGTACGGTTTTTGAGATATAAAAATAATTTTTTTTTTTAAAAAAAAAACCACCACTTAAAAAGTTTACTTTCAGTAGACTCCACTTGTGATCCCATATACAGAAACCGAAATTTCTGGTTCGGAAGATATTCTAATCTAAGGTTTTTCACCCCAGCCGCAGACTTCACCACCCATCATAAAAACTTTAACTCTAGTCTAAACTTGAAGCATAGAGAAAGACCTAATAGGGAAACAAACCCATAGCCGTTCTCTACTGATTCGTTTTTCATACATTCGATTTGAAAGTTCTGTCCTGGAAAGCTACTTTCGTATAAAAAAGTTTTCCAAAAAGCTTGAGTTTTGCTAAAAAGGGGCAAAAAAAAAAAATAATATGACGATAAATTCATGTATCGCTTCAACGACAAAAAGTAGGAAAGAGATATTGAAGTTAATTTTTTTAAATTTTTACATTACGTGGTACAGTAATTGAAGTAAATATTAACTGATTTACGTTTCACAGACTTTTATATAATTTCGTAATTCTTTTTTATTTCTTTACATTTTGTTGTATCCGTGGTTGTGGATTAGTAATCTTAATATGGCACATTTCACGTTACGTACACACAAAAATACATATAAGAATAATAAGTTCTTTCGCCTGACACTAGAAGAAATATTAATATCCGGAATATATTAATATGGAACATTAAGCAGTGAATATATTTGTATTTAACGACCTGTTTTCTGTTACGAGCAGCGAAACGTAGACATTAACGCGATTCCGAAAAAACAGTTAACGCATTCGAAGGAAGGGTTCCCGAAGAATGTTAAGGAACTGTGAAGGAAGGAATGGACTGGGCGAATAAGATACAACCATAGACAAATTATACATAGATGTCCATTCCTTTACAAAAAATTCTTCCTATGGAAAGTGGTCTCGAGAAATTCTTTCAAATGAACCTAAACTACCTAACATGTGTGTGTGAGTCCATGTCTCTCTGCAGAGTTGCGGCCGATGATCGTAAAAGCACGAAGCCTCTCTCTTCAACACGATGTTGTCTGAATTCTACAATAACAATTTTGCTTTACCGAAATTTAAGAAATGTTTTATTGCCCTGAAACTATGTGTTCGAAGGAAGTATGCGGAAAATAACATTTTAGAACGTGTTTTCGTAGCAGAAAAGTGCAGGTGATACAGATTGTTTTTAGAAAAACATCACATATCCCAAGAACTATTTTAAAAAGGATCTTAGAATTTAGACAAGAAGTAGACTCAATATCTGCAGACATATTTTTAGTGTAGAAAGCAAAACATGCTGATTTGAATATCTGCAGATTCATTCAAGTATTAAAAATAAGTATACTGGAAAGTTTAAACCGTACATGTAATATGGTACTTATAGTAGAAAACTAATATCAATGAAAATAAATGTAGATTTCCGTTGAAGTACAGAGGTGGGATAACAAATTATGTGGTTAAATAGGAGTTGAATACATCTATGGTTAATCGTGGGTTAATACAAAGTTTTATTTCTTATAAATATACAATAATAGAATCAAAGGAAATTCAATTAAAATATACAAATAAATATAATAATAGAAATTAGAAGACACACATATACATACAAATTCTAAATTTTAGTTATTGCCTTAGTATTTTTAGTTTTCTATTTGAACTAAAATAAGTTTGTTGTTGGGAGATAGTTTTATCAATCTTCCATTTGTTGTGAACGGAGGCCTTGGAGTGATTATTTTGACTTGAAAAAGTCAAAATAATCGAAGGGAAGGTTGAGGATCGGGAAAGAGGGGTCCAACTCCACCTACGTCCGAATTGGTGGCTGAAACGCTAACTGGAGCGACGTGCTTGCTGGCTTCCGGGCTAGCTGCGGCTGTGGGGGGGTACGTTGTTCACGTTTCAGGCCATAAAACCCTTGGCCTGTACAACAAAAATTTCACGTCGACTTACCCGGGTAATAAAATGGGATAAGATTCCCAATCGGTCATGAGAGACCGAGAAAACTCCTATCAACTCGACAGGCGCGGTTGTTGTGCGCCGTCTAGCCCACCCTACCATAGCCATACTTGTCCTCAAAAGAATTTAGTATGTATGGCCCCTAGAGAGAGGTATGAGTGGGGCGGAAGGTCTTCAAACGAGAAGATCCATCCTACAGGCTCTCTATTCAGCCATGTTTAGCAAAATTCAATAAACAAAGAAAACGAACAATAAGCAACAAAAAGAAAAAAAAAACAATATAAGAAAATTATAATAATGGAATGATTTACCTTATTTCTGCGCCTACACCATTTTCCGGATTCTTTTTTTTTTTTATTGTAATATAATTTATTTATTTTTTTAAATTCAGTCCTGGTCAGTTTCTGTCCTTTTGATGTCGGTCATATTTTACTATCTTTATTTATTTTACGTTAATTATTTTTAAATCTGCTTTTATTTTACTTTAAATAAGGTATTTAATTTATTTGTTTAAACACTTTTCCTTTGTTTACTGTGACCGAAAACTTCTTGGAGCCACTGTAGCTGACTATTCTTATTCTTTTTTTTGTGGCCGAAAACTTATGCGTGTCAGTGTATTTGACTTTGAACCGAACAAGTTACTGCTTATTATCCGATTCAGGTTTTGTGTAACCTCGTTATACAGTTACAGTTTCGATGCGATTAGCGATTCTCTCCAATTTTCGAGATCATAATAAAAAAAAACTATTTTACTGCCAATTCATTTAATTTTACGTTGGTAATGGTACTATCCAGCAATTAAACTCTTGCTCCCGGTGACGACACTCCGATACGTCTCGCCGCCAATCACCTAAACCACCGGCTATATTTACTGTGCGCCCTAATCACTACCACTTATAAAGGCTTAAAATTTTAACTTTATTTCTATCCTAATTTAATATTATTTTTTTCCGCCCGTGCACTACGATTCAGACCTCCATTTTTTTTCCTCACTGTCAGATCGCCTCTCTCCAAACCACCACTGAACCTCAATTTTTTTTTTTTTTTTTTGTGGATCACGTGTGGATTCACAATAATGCAATATTTATGCAATCCACACAAAATTAACCACAGATGACACTTCAACATAGACTGATCGCCGTTGTCCACAACGCCGAACAGACTATAAAAGGCAGCTGTGAGCTCCGTCTGCGTCTCATGCTCACGACTGCAGCGACCGGGCACTATCCGAGTTTGTCACTCGCTCCAGTCACTGACAAAGGTCTTTGGAGTGGTAGACTCCCACACGTTTGCCTCCGAGATCTTCTAGCTCATATCGCGAGTTGCCTAGCACACGACGAATCCTGCACTTCAGGAACTTTTTGGCAAGTTTGGCGTTATAATTGTGTGCTGCTGTGGACAGGGTAAAGTTTCTTCTGTACACTTCCTGTCCTTCTCTAAATTGAGTTTGAGCAGTACGCATATTATAACGCCTACTGCTGTTCTCGTGTGCGAACTGAATATTCGCCTGTGCCAGTTGCCTCACGATAGGAGTACCTTCTCTGGGACTCAACTGCAAGTCTGCATCACCTAGCGCTTTCAAACGATGCAACAGAGCGTAGTCGTCCCCATGCGACATCCTGTGGGATCCAAACAAAACCTGATAGGGCGAAAACTTAGTGGCTTGGTGAATCGAATTCCGAAGAGAAAATCCTATTTTGCTTAAGTTTTCGTCCCATCGAGTCTGGTCCTCCACGATGAACGCACGGAGTCCAGCTAAAACAGAACGGTTGACTCGCTCTGAAGCATTCGCTTGAGGCGAGTATTTTGGGGTATATAGGTGTTCAACACCATACTTAGAAAGCATGGAGTTAAATGTCGCTGACTTGAACTGAGACCCATTGTCGGAGAGAATTGTCTCGGGTGTACCAAACATATGGAAGACATCCCTCTCCAAAAGCGTCGTAATCTCACCCACCGTAATTCTTCTTAGGGGATGAAGGATAGAAAATTTTGACAGATGGTCAAGGATAACAAGGATAGCAATTTTCCCACTTTTGGTCCTAGGGTATGGTTCTAATACATCAATGTATAGATGTTGAAAGGGCTTCTGTGTTCTGAAGGCATCTCCCATTGCAGCTCTAAGCGGACGATTCGGAGACTTCGTTTCTTTATAAGTCTGGCACGAAAGAACGAAACCGCGGACTTGTGTTGTCATACCGGGCCAATACAAGTATCGTCTAATGCGCTCTAGCGTTTTAGCGAACCCACCGTGAACCATGGTATCCGCTTCATGGGCCTGAGCAATCGCAGTAGGCGCCAAGCTCGATGGAGTCCAAAGTTTCCAGGCACGATCCTCTGTGATCGGGTCACCATTATAGGCCTCTGTACGCTTGTAAACGAAGCCATCTCTAATGCATACGTCAGGAAGCCGAGGGGCGTTTTCCTCCACAGTTGACTTCAGATCCTGATATTCTTGATTCTGAAACTCTGAAGAGTTTAAGTCAACCATGGGTGCAACGTCGATCAGCGCATTTAATCCGTCCTCGTATACGCGAGAGAGAGCGTCGGGTACAATATTCAGGCTCCCATGACGATGTTCAATCACGAAGTCGAATCCTTGCAACTTCAAACTCCAGCGAGCCAAACGTCCACTGAGATCTTTTTGAGACATCAGCCATTTGAGACTCGCATGATCCGTTATAATCTTAAACGCTGTCCCTTCCACGTACGCTCTGAATTTTTTCACACTCAACACAGCGGCGTAGCATTCAAGCTCGGTAACACTGTAGTTGCGTTGAGCGGAATTGTGCTTCTGGGACATAAAAGCAATAGGAGATTCCGATCCATCATCATTCTCCTGGAAAATAACACTCCCCACCCCAGATTTGCTAGCATCACATTGTATCACGAAAGGTCGAGTGAAGTCTGGATTTACCAATACAGGGGCCGCGGTTAATTTGGACTTCACAGACTGAAATGCAGTTTCTGCTTCAGAAGTCCAAGTAAATCGGTCGGCCTTTTTCAGTGTGTCTGAGATCGGTGACACAACAGCTGCAAAGTTGAGTATGAAGCGTCGATACCAACCAGCCATACCAAGAAAGCATCGAACCTGACGTACGGATTTTGGTGAAGGGTAATCGACTATAGCCGAGACTTTTTCTGGGTCTGTCTTCAGGCCTCCATCTCCAACAATGTATCCAAGATACTTCACTTCCTCAGACAAAACTTACTTTTTCCCACATTGATTGTAAGTCCAGCCTTAACCAGACATTCGGCAACTTCCGCCAACAAAACCAAATGGGAATTGAAATCTTCCGAGATCAATAATAAATCGTCCAAGTAAACAAAAACTTGGTCCTTCAGTTCGGGTAAAATAATACGATCCATCAAACGGCACATGCGTTGGGGTGCATTGCACAATCCAAATGGCATCCGGGTAAAATGATAGAGGGGTCGTCCGGGAATGGTAAACGCCGTCATTTCACGGGACTTAGTTTCGAGAGGAATTTGCCAAAAGGCGTCCTTCAGGTCAATACTGGCTATGAAATTGGCTCGTGGTAATCGACTAAGAGTTCCGTCGATGTGTGGAAGTGGATATGCATCCTTTTTCGTCACAGTATTTACCTTTCGAGAATCCAAACATAACCGGACTTTCCCTGGTTTCCTCACGAGTACTACCGGCGAACTCCACGCACTCAAACTCGTCTCTATCACTCCCATTGCCAGCATACGATCGACCTCGCCATACATGAGGTTTTGAATCGCAGGCGATACTGGGTAGTGTCGTTGTTTGATAGGGCGCGCTTCTCCTACGTCGATTTCGTGTTCGAGAACGTTTGTCGTTCCCAAACCATGAAGTTCGAAAGAAGAAAACTTGGACCTAACGTTCTCTAGACGTTCAACATCTTTACTCGTTAAAGAGTGCATCGCAGTAGCATTATGTTGCGAAGAGGTTGGTTGTGTGTTGACACAACTGATGATGGATGGAGCAAGATTAAAAGCTCGCCAGAAATCTACCCCAAGATATAACTCTTGAGACAAACTTGGCACGATGTAAAGGGTAATAGGTTGTGTAACTCCACGAAATTTAATTTCGGTCGTCACACTTCCCACCACCCTCTGTGAAGCACCATCAGCTGTCTTCACCTCATGGAAAATCGGCTTCCAATGTACTTGCGCACGCTCAAGGCGTTCTAATGCATTGGCTCCTAGGCAACTAATGCTCGCACCACTGTCTAAAAGACCTTTAACGTTTACACTGAAAAGGGAGACCATAGCATAGGGACGTACGTCAAAAGGTTCAGAGATAATAGTCGACATTACTGCCTTCTTTTTCCCACGAACTTTACGCCAAAATGCGCGTAAACGTAAAATTGCTTTTTTAGGAGTTGGAACAGGGGAAGGTTGAAATGTGGAACAAGAAGAAATGTTTACTAAAGAAGATTTGGAATCATTAAAAATTCTGTCGCGTGCCTCCATGTACTCCTTCAGTCTTACATGGTAAGGCTTCCGAGGTACAGGTGCTTTGCGAACAGAAGGTAAGGGATTGGAAAGAATTACGACTGAATGAGACCCAGTCGTGGCAGTTGTCAAATCCGACGTTTTTGTCAGGTCTGGTGTATTTGACCTGACTGGTGATGTGTTGTCATCACCACAAGTTGCGGAGATCGCAGAGTCTCCTACGTTTTGGGTGGCTGCTGTGGGTTGCTCCGAAAAGGACGGGAATGTTCCGTTCCGGAGTTTTCCCGATTGCAACGAACACAATGCGGTCGCAAAACGTCTTTTTTTCCGCAGCCATAGCAGAAAATACCCCTGGGAGCTTCTGGACATAATCTGTAAGTGTGCCCTACACGCTCACAGTTCCAGCATTTTAGTGGAGCCCCAGATGTAGTCCCCGCCATGGCTTCGGAACCATCGCGCGCGTCACAAACCTCTGTAGAAGGCTCCACGACCTCAGCAACTCGGGTATGACTCGAGAAGCCGTATCGGGTAGATCGTCTAATGTCTTCAACTCTACTCACGATCTGTCGAAGATGGTCCAGAGACCAAATCTGTTGCAGGCAAATTTGCTGCTGCGTGTTTGGCAACAAATTTCCCCGCACCAGCTCCACGAACTCTCCGTCGTGCATCGGATTCGACAGCAGATTCCGGAGCTCTCACAAGTCCTGCTCGAACATCTGATAGGACTCGCTTGGGACCTGAGCGTAGAAGACTCGACCTCCGCCCAGCTCTTGTGGAGGATCAACATTTAACTCCCTAAGGAGAGAAACCCCATCTTTTTGAAGCTGTGGGACCGTCAACTGAGCCCTGCTTCTTGTCAACGGTCCAGGGGCGGCTGTCGCTCCCTCCACTCCATGGACAGACCAGTAGTCAGACTTCCTCAAATTATTTCTGCAAGTGGGACAAGTCTGGTTTTCACTTAGCCACTTCTCTAGACATAGCTCATGGAAACGGTGTTCACATTTAGTGATCACCTCATCAAGTGGTCTCACCCAATCTTGACATATGAGGCACAAAATATCTTCCCTCAAGTCTGGCGTTCGTGGTAGCATGGTGCAAAAAGAAAAAAACCAAAACGAAAGCAAGAAAATAAATCTAATATATAACCTACACTACTGACCTAAATATTGCAAATAAATACGAATAGAAAACTAGTAAAATAAAATAATCAAACTTCAAAATATAAATATATGTATAATAATACCAAACGTTCTAACATAAATTAGATACAACAAAAAAATAATACTACAAAAAAATCTAATACTACCTAAACCTACTAAATTTAATCTAACAAAATAACAACTATATATAACAAAAATAAATTCAACACCTAAATCTAAAAAAAAATTAAACTAAGAAAATTATTATAAACTTAACAGGAAAATTACTATACAAAACGTAAAATGATTCTCAAATTTTCAAATTACTAATTTTGATAAATATAGATAATAAATAGCTGATATAATCCTACAAAACCATGCAAAAGAAAAAACTAATAAAATATAATACTATATAAAGAAGTCCTAACTAATAATACCAAAAAAAAGGAATAATTAGCTAAGAGAACAGAAAAAATTTAACCTAACATGCAAAATAGAAAAACGCCTATAATAAATAAAAATCTACATAGGATAATGACTAAGGATACACAAACTAGCTAAAATAAAGCTAATCAAGCAAAAGAAAAGAAAAGAACAAAATGATAGGTGCGAGTGTATCGAAACAATCGAATTCGACTCTACACGCGATTATTAAATCAAAATTTGATGCAAAGGAAGAAAATATACGATTATTGCAATCAAAATAAAAGAAAAAAAAAATGCAGCTCGAGATTCGTCTCTTCGAAATTATGAAAAAAATACCACAAAAAAAAAATCGTAAAGCAAAAAAAAAAACAAAGCAAAACAAATGCAACTAATAAATGCAAAAACCAAAATCAAAGCATCAAATGCAAAAAGATTCCATTTCAAAAACAATAAAAATCAAAACGTAGTGGATCTTCTCGCTATCCACCTTCCAAACCTCATCCTCTCTCCTGCTAGGTCAAGTTGAAAGGCAAATATCAGCCTCTTCAACTTCAAGGGAAAATTGGAAGTGAGAAAAATATAAAAAAAATGGGATAAAACAAAAGCAAAAAAAAAATGAAATGTTAAGATAAAAAAATTGAAAAATTGTCCTAAGACTTAAAAATTTAAAGAAAAATATACTACATAATTTAATTTAATTTTACGTTATAGGACCTCTAAAAGGATGGAATAAGGAAATAAGGAACTCTTTTGAAGACTTCAGTATTGACTTCTCCTCACCAATCCAAAGCATATATTGCAGGTAGTCTGCCCAATCGTCTGATGACTTGCCCGCTAAGTCAAGGCAAGCCCAGCTTTCAAAAGGGTACCTACAATACATCAGTTAGATGGGTCTTGAAGACCCTACTTAACCTACAACTAGTACAACTCGAACCCACAGAAAGAGAAGGCTTCCCCTTCATATGGAATTCTGATGGCGCCTGAAGGTTGCCAACAGAAAACTGTCAATTTGAAGGTTTCACAATTTCCAGCTGTAAATTCGAACTACACTAGAAATAGGTGAAGTAACAAAAGAGCTTGTTTACTGTACTTGTAGGTGCCGTGCAAGCGTTATTTTGTGTCGCTATCAGACAAAGTTTAAGTCCATTCGATGTGACAATTTTTATGCGGCATTTTTCCTACTCTCGCATATTGTTTCATCACGCGTTGTGAACTACGCGCCGGTTTGGCTGGTCCCACGTTGGGCGCCATTTTGTTGTGAACGGAGGCCTTGGAGTGATTATTTTGACTTGAAAAAGTCAAAATAATCGAAGGGAAGGTTGAGGATCGGGAAAGAGGGGTCCAACTCCACCTACGTCCGAATTAGTGGCTGAAGCGCAAACTGGAGCGACGTGCTTGCTGGCTTCCGGGCTAGCTGCGGCTGTGGGGGGGTACGTTGTTCACGTTTCAGGCCATAAAACCCTTGGCCTGTACAACAAAAATTTCACGTCGACTTACCCGGGTGATAAAATGGGATAAGATTCCCAATCGGTCATGAGAGACCGAGAAAACTCCTATCAACTCGACAGGCGCGGTTGTTGTGCGCCGTCTAGCCCACCCTACCATAGCCATACTTGTCCTCAAAAGAATTTAGTATGTATGGCCCCTAGAGAGAGGTATGAGTGGGGCGGAAGGTCTTCAAACGAGAAGATCCATCCTACAGGCTCTCTATTCAGCCATGTTTAGCAAAATTCAATAAACAAAGAAAACGAACAATAAGCAACAAAAAGAAAAAAAAAACAATATAAGAAAATTATAATAATGGAATGATTTACCTTATTTCTGCGCCTACACCATTTTCCGGATTCTTTTTTTTTTTTTATTGTAATATAATTTATTTATTTTTTTAAATTCAGTCCTGGTCAGTTTCTGTCCTTTTGATGTCGGTCATATTTTATTATCTTTATTTATTTTACGTTAATTATTTTTAAATCTGCTTTTATTTTACTTTAAATAAGGTATTTAATTTATTTGTTTAAACACTTTTCCTTTGTTTACTGTGACCGAAAACTTCTTGGAGCCACTGTAGCTGACTATTCTTATTCTTTTTTTTGTGGCCGAAAACTTATGCGTGTCAGTGTATTTGACTTTGAACCGAACAAGTTACTGCTTATTATCCGATTCAGGTTTTGTGTAACCTCGTTATACAGTAACAGTTTCGATGCGATTAGCGATTCTCTCCAATTTTCGAGATTATAATAAAAAAAAACTATTTTACTGCCAATTCATTTAATTTGACATGACGTTGGTAATGGTACTATCCAGCAATTAAACTCTTGCTCCCGGTGACGACACTCCGATACGTCTCGCCGCCAATCACCTAAGCCACCGGCTATATTTACTGTGCGCCCTAATCACTACCACTTATAAAGGCTTAAAATTTTCACTTTATTTCTATCCTAATTTAATATTATTTTTTTCCGCCCGTGCACTACGATTCAGACCTCCATTTTTTTTCCTCGCTGTCAGATCGTCTCGTCCAAACCACCACTGAACCTCAATTTTTTTTTTTTTTTGTGGATCACGTGTGGATTCACAATAATGCAATATTTATGCGATCCACACAAAATTAACCACAGATGACACTACACATTTACAGTTTTTCCGTACTAAAACTTGAATAAAATATTGAAGAATTTTTTGTCTATGCAAATACCAATCATTCTCTGTATTGTACCACACAGGAAAACGTTTACATAATTTGCATATTTCATTAATTAAATTAGTTTCTGAACTTTTTTCAGAAAAAAAATCATCAAAAATTTTAAGTTGTTCTTTGCATAAATCAAAAAATATTATTGTATGTGCTTTTAGATTGCCAAAATCAGAATTTTCATTATAATTTTTGAAGTGCAAAAGCCACTCTGATGATGATGTTAATAAATCGTGAATAATTGTTTCTTTTTCAAAAACTTCACAGTTCTTGCAGATACCACGTTTTAGGCTTTGATTTATAACAAATCCACAATAATCGGCATTATCGGAGAGAGTGTGCGATGCTTCTTGCAGTATATTGTCAATAACAGTATCATTTACAGTTAATAAATATTGCAAAGAATTTCAATCATTTGAATCACTAGTATTAGCCGAAATATTACTTTCGTTATGAAATGTTGAAGAATCATCGAGAATAGCGTCCCAATCCATATCAAGCATTTGATCAGTATCTTCCTCACAATTTGCGAAAATAGAAGAATTGATAAATTTCACTGATACTACTCGTCCTAACAGGTCGTTAAATTCTGATAATGTGGGAGCAGCTTTTTTGTATCTGATTTTACTAAATAGATTTTCAACGGGATCTGTGCTTACCTTACTTGGGCAAAAATATTCCCAATTATTGAAATGGCTAAATACATCTTCCGCCAACTTCAAAATGCCTTGAATAGTCTGCATAAAAGTGTTAATGCAATTAATTTTGATTCCTTTTTTTGGAGCAATGAAACTACATTTTGATAAATAAGTGCTTCGAATAATATATTTCGCGGTAGATTATTGACGGTCAGTGCACAATTGTAGGGGTTTTTTACATAGTGCATTTTACTATTGCAGCTGTCAAATGAATTCTATCAATTGGACGGTTGGATTTATATTTTCCATAACTTCTTTACTAAACATTCCTAACTGATTGATGGTTCTCATACCCGCAACTGTACTGCCACTAAATATTTGTACTGCGTACTTGACCTTCATTTTATTGAACGTATTGGGGAGTTTTGGACATACTCTTGTTGATGATTTTTGGTCAAAGTTATAAAGTTCCTGTACCCATTTGGCTATTCCCTTATTCTCAATTTGTAAATCATACTTCATGAGGTTGTTTCTGAATGTGTTTTTTTTAAAAAGTATGGCTTGCCTGACGAAACACCTAAATTTTTATAAAGCTTTTGATTTGTAGTTGCTTGATCACAAGAGAGAGCTTTAATAATTAATCCTAAGTCTTCACATATAATTATATTTTCATCAACAAGAGTATGTAAAATGTCTACAGGTACACCCTTTTCTAAAGCTGAATATGATATAACTTGTGTCTAAGAGTCGCAAAGACTCCTTGCCATAAACACCATTACTATACATAGTTTGCGAGTTTGGGTAGCCTTTCTACTTTTCCAAATCCGAAGTCAACCTAACCGTCAATCTTATCGTGATGAATATTATATTTCAAACCTTTTTAAATTTTGATTTCATCAAATATTATACAAACGTATCTCGACTTTTCAGTTAATTTGTCAACTGATATTTTAATAAAATTTAAAAGCTTATCATTTTTGCCGGGTGTGAAATTTTTTATCAGTAACCATTTATATAGAGAGCTTAAAGAAGGAATATGGAAATTAAATGTGTCCCTTAAAAATTGATAAACTGAACTCCCATAACTTTTGTGCTCCACCTTACCCCTCCTCCGACCTCACAACTCACTACCCAAGAAGATACCACTCGTAGGAGTATCATCCAATCTACCCATTAACAAAATTTGTACTGAATATCTCTACGGGTTTGTGAGCTATGCGCATACAATCGTACCCTTAAGAAAAAATCTTTCAATGGTCTGGCAGCAACTTTATTATTTTTCCGACAGAAGCTCGGAACGCTTTCAATTCTAAGATGCGGTGTAGGTTACTATGTGACTGAAAAACTTAATATGATTATACTCCAGGATGCGGTCTAGGGGTTGAAAAAGGGAAAAACCTAAAAATAGGTGATTATGTAACAAGTTCGTGGAAGTGAAAGGATATTCGATATCTGATCAGACCTGAGAGATATGAAAGAATTTATGAAAAAATAAATACCAAGTTTCAACTTTTTATCATTATAGGTTCTTAAGATATAAACATCAGAACTTTTTCCTTTTCACCCTCCCCCACCCTCACCCTATACACCCACAACCCCGAAAAAAAATTTCTCTGCTAGGGTTCTATTGGGCCTACGCTTGTTAAAAATTTGAGAATCTATCTTATACTGTTCTTGAGATATGAAAAGTGATTTTTTTGAAAATTTCTTATCCCCCCCATTCCGGGGTTTGTGACACAACCCCTTAAAAAATTTTACTTTAAGCAATCTTTATTTGTCGACCTTTCTACTCGAACCGAATTTCATGTTTCTAGTGCAATTGGTTCGTGAGATATCGTAATCTTAAGTTTTTACCCCCCACCCCCGTACGCCGCTATCACACCAAACATTTCTTTTCAACCCTTTCTCCTGGTACAGGAACAGATATTTGGTAAGTTTTAATTTCGTGCCATCAACGGCTTAGGAGATATGGATTTTAGAATGTGTCGATCTCGCATTTTTGCGTTTCGGACGAATTAATTTCCCCCCACTCCCACACCCCCTCACCCATATCAACAATTTTTTTGCACGTGGGTTCACTATCAAAGTTCTATAGAAATTCCAAGTTTCAGCTTCCTAGCATAAGCGGTTGCTGAGATCTAGAAACCAATATTTTTCGTCAAAAACCCTCTCCACTCCTCCTCCCTCATACCCACACCCTTCTTAAAGATACCAGTCGTAGAGGTTCACCCAACCTACCCACCATAAAAATTTCATGATAATACCTCAACGGGTTTGGGAGCTACGCGCCTTCAAACTATTTGGCGTACGGCGTACAGACGAAAATTTTTTTTTATTGTTTTTTATTGGGGTCTACTAGTCCAAAAACGTAAAAATACAAAATGTCAGGGTAGCAAATTTTTTTTAAATTTCAGGTCGATCACAATACCTTATTATTAAAAAATAATAAAGTAAAAAAACCCACATTTCGTGTGATCGCAGCCAACATTCATAATCGAATGAGCTAGTACTCTTCAGGACTTCAGCGCACAATGCATAATAACCCTGAAGCTTCAAAAACAGTTGCGATTCACATCACGATCGCATTCGTTTTCTCATAGCGAACTGCATCGAGAGAGAGAGTTGGTATACGTGAACAAATGTCGATAACTTTCTTAGTGTTGGTGAGATAAGGCAGGCATTAGGTGTTAGGACCGAAAAAAAATGTACCCGAATTCTTAGCGTGGAGTGGACATCTAATGTGTAATTTGTCTATGATACAACCATGAGCTGTATCAAGTCTTAAGACCCAAACAGAACAAGGACTTCGACTTCGACCGCGCAGTACCTGTCTTTTAGAATACACAGGATTATATGGTGATGCCCACAATACCGACTTCACCTTCGACTGCGGCAAGGAAGGGAAATGGCCTACGACTGCCGCAAGGTAGGCAAATCGAAGTCGAAGTCCGGGTTCTATTTAGTATTTTAAGTCTGCTACAGACTTAGCGCGTTTCGCCTATTTCGCTTAATTCTTTCTCTTTCGTCTTGAATGAAAAGCCTCTATGTACGAGAAAGATGCGAATGACGTAAAATAGGCGAAACCCGCTTAAGTACTAAACAGAACACGAACTTCGACTTCGACTTGGATTTTCCTAAATTTGCTACCTTGCGGCAGTCGCAGGCGAAGTCGGTGTTGTGGGCATCACCATATAACCCTGTGTATTCTAAAAGATAGGTACTGCGCGGTCGAAGACGAAGTCCGTGTTCTGTTTGGACGTTTAGTTTGCCGGCTTTAAGGAGTTAAAAGCATCAACGTTTTTCAAATTAAAAGCAAAGCGGGTGGTAACAAGATAGTAGGCAAACCACAAAAGCGGTGGGAAGACTCGGTTGGTGAAGAGAACAAAATTATCGCAAAAAATCGGTCAATGGGTAGAAGTGCGTCCGAAACGAGAGAAAGCCTAGGTCGACTTATTCTAAAATCCATATCTCCTAAACCGTTAATGGCACTAAATTAAAACTTAACAAATATCTGAAGTTATACTAGAAGAATAGATTGAATTCAAATTGTTGAGTGGGGGCAGTGGCGTACAGTGACGAGGGGTGAAAAGCTTTAGATTACGATATTTCACAAACCAATTACTCTAGAAACAAAAAAATTTGGCTTGACTATAAAGGTTAACAAATAAATATTGCGCAAAGTAAATTTTTTTAATGCAGTGGATCCTAGAAGTGGAGAGGATAAGAATTTTTAAAAAAAAATGTTTCGTATCTCAGGAGCAGTGTAAGAATTTTCACCAAAAGTAGGGCCAATAGAACTCTAGTATAGAAAAAAAATCTGCCAATAGTCTGGGCGCAACTTTATTATTTTTCCGGCAGAAGTTCGGAACGTGGTTTATTCGGGGAAGCGGCATATGTTACTATGTGACTGAAAACCTAACAAAAAGCAGTTAGAAAAGGGTGTAACATATGAATTAAATAATTGGGTCATATTCCGGAATGCGGTCTAGAGGTTGAAAAATAAAAAACTTAAAAATAGGTGATTATTAAACAAGCCTGGGGAAGTGAAAAGATATTCGATATCTGATCAGACCTGAGAAACATGGTGGAATTCATGAAAAAGTATACAACCAGTTTACACCCTCTTAGGGGTCGAATTTCAAAAAATCTTGAAAACACATTCTAGGTATTCATATGAAGAATCCGTAGAATAAAAATGAATTCAATATTTCAAAAGACCTAGTCGATATGACGAAAGTCGTGAAAATATATGCATTTTATATATACTGAAAATTTTTTTTGCTCCCCTTTCTGAACGCCAATGAATATTGGAATTTTTTTTATATCAGAATTACTTTTCTGGTTAATTTACATATACGTACCGAGTTTCAACTTTGTAGCATAAGCCGTTCTAAAGTTAGGAAAAACACCCCACACCCCCGTACCATACTACCCCTAAAAAAAAATTATTTTTCCACCATGCCACTACTATAGCTCTATCTAAATACCAAGTTTCAGCTTCCTATCAATATAGATTCTTAAGATATAAGCATCGGAACTTTTTCTTTCTCACCGTTCCCCACCCTCACCCTCTACACCCACACCCCCAATTTTTTTTCCCCTACTAGGGTTCTGTTAGGCCTACTTCTGGTAAAAATTTGAAGCATCCATCTTACACTGTTATTGAGATATGAAACGTGTTATTTTTGAAAAATTCTTATCCCCTCCACTTACGTACTCCCCCGCCCCCTTCAAAGATTTTACTTTGAGCAATCTTTATTTATCAGGCTTTATATTCAAACCGAATTTTGTTTTTCTGGTGCCTCTGGTTTGGGAGATATCGTAATGTTAAGTATTTCAACCCCCATCTCCGTACACCACTATCCCCACCCAAAAATTTTGTTTCAATATACTCTCCTAGTATAACTACAGATATTTGTTAAGTTTTAATTGCTTGCTATTAACGGTTTAGTAGATATAGATTTTAGAATGTGTAGATTTTTTGCGTTTCGGACACATTGCTTCCCCCTCCACTCCCACACCCCTTCACCCATATCATCAATTTTTTTGCAAATGGGTCCACTATCAAAGCTTTATAGAAATTCCAAGTTTCAGTCTCCTAACATTAGCGGTTGCTGAGATCTAGAAACCAAAATTTTTCGTCTAAAACGCTTCCCCCACCTTCCCCCTCACACCCCACCCCTGAAAATAATGTCAAATCAAGGGGTCTACCCAGTCTATTCCTAGAAAAAATTTAAATTTAATAGCTTCACTGGTTTGAGAGCTACGAGCCTTCAAAGGATTTTGGCGGTCGACGTACGGCGTACGGCGGACGGCGTACGTCGGACGGCGGACGGCGTACGGCGGACGGCGTACGGCGGACGGCGTACGGCGGACAGACGGAGTGAAAATTTTGAGGGCGGCAATTTTTTTTTTTTTGAAAATCAATAACAATACTGTATTATTACTAATAAAGTAAAATTGGGAGTGTGAGTGTAGAGGAGGTGAAAAGGAAAAAGTCACGATGTTTATATCTTAAGAACCAATAATGATATAAGGCTGAAACTCGGTGTTTATATAGAGCTATACTAGTGGCATGTTGGGATATATAATTTTTTATAGGAGTAGTATGGTACAGGGATTGGGGGAGTTTTTCCGAACTATAGAACGCTTATGCTAGAAACTTGCAACTCGGTGTGTAAATGAAGATCAACTAGAAAAGTAATTTTGATTAAAAAAAACTCGAATATCCATTGGTGTTCGGTAGGGGGGCAAAAAAAATGATCAGTGAAAATAGAATGCATATATTTTCACGATTTTCGTCATATCTTCTAGGCCTTTCCCAATATTGAAATCATTTTTTGTTATGCATTTTCCATATGAATACGTAGAAAAGGTTTTCAAGATTTTTTGCAATTAGACCCCTAACTGGGTATAATGTGTAATGAGTTTTGTAATGTGTTTATTCTTTTTCATGAATTCTGCCATTCTCTCAGGCCTGATATCGAATATCTTTTCACTTCCACGGACTTGTTTAATAATCACCTAGTTCCTAGTTTTTTTCCTTTTTCAACCCTAGACCGCTTCCCGGAATATGACCCAATTATGTAAGTCATATGTTATTTGTGGGAGCGGCGTAAGTATTCTAGCGCGACCCTATTCGAACCGCTTCCTGAACCTTTTTTTATTATTGTATTATTTAAGATATTATAATACGTTACATCAGTACGTTATACATCAGTACGTTATAAGTACTCTGGAATGAGAGGTAACTGAAGGAGTGTAATGTTATCGCTTAGGGAACTTAGCCACACAACTGTTATTTGAATGTGAAAAAGTTTCCACGTCACGCGCTCCTGAGTTATAATGCCATCGAACGAACGAAATAGTGTTTTGTAGTTTTTAGTCATATCTGAACAAAAAATAATAAAAAGCCTTTTTTATCTGTGGCTCCATTGTGTGCGTTATATACTTTCCGGGCCTGAACAATTTCTTTTTATATAATTTTTTGCAAATGGATCCACAATCAAATATCAATATAACTTCAATTTCGGTTTGTAAGTGGTTGTTGATGATCCCTCCGCCTTTCCTCCATCTTACTAGTAGCCTCCAAAAAGTCATCATTCTAACCTGTCGACCCACTTGAAAAATTTCAATTCAATAGCTCAATCGGTTTGTGAGAAACTCGCATCCAAACACGTATGGCGAGAAATTTTGAGGTCTAGTAGTCCTTGAACGAAAATATAAATTATTATCGTAGGTTGAAGGGGAATCGCTCGTATTGAAAAAAGCTTTCTAGTACGAAACAGTACCTCACACTTCCCCCAAAGTCGCTTCCATTGCCCATAAGTAGCGGATCATACAATGTTACAATACATACAAAAAGACATTCATCCGCAAATGTCGAAAAAGATTTTTCATAACCTTATAAAAACCAAAACCAGCAACTTAATTGGATATTTAACGGACATTTAGCTCCAAATGTAAGATCGTGGGAGGAAGATTCTTCAATCAGCTTATAAAGTTTTCAATTCTGGGACTTAAGAATTACCCGATTAATCGATTAATTGAATAAAAGGCATCAATTAATCGATTGATCTTAATCGTACATTTTAAAATAATGGATGTTGCAACAATCGATTGTTGAGCAATCGATTCCCATCCCTAGTGAAGAGGGTGAGGGTGGGGGAGAGTGAAAAGGAAAAAGTTCCGAAGTTAATATCTTAAGAACCTAAAATGATATAAGCCTTAAACTTGGTATTTAGGTAGAGCTATATTATATTTTTCTAACATGCCGCTAGTTGGAAAAATAAATTATTTTTTTGGGTGCGGTGGTGGTGGGGGTGTTTTTCCTAACTATAGAACGGCTTATGCTAGAAAGTTGAAACTTGGTGTGTATATGTAAATCAACTAGAAAAGCAAATTTGATGAAAAAAAATTCAAATATCCATTGGCGTTCAGAAAGAGGGCAAAAATTATGATCAGTGAAAATAGAATGCATATTTTTCCATGATTTTCGTCATATCTACTAGGTCTTCCAACATATTCAATTTATTTTTATTCTATGGATTCTCCATATGCATATCTAGAAATTGTTTTCAAGATTTTTTGGATTTCGCCCCTAAGGGGGTGTAAAGTTGCTGCATACTTTTTCATTAATTCTGCCATATCTCTCAGGTCTGATCAGATATCGAATATCTTTTAACTTCCACGGGCTTGTTTAATAAACACCTATTTACAAGTTTTTCTCCCTTTTCAGCCCCTAGACTGCATCCCGGAATATGACACAATTATGTTGTTCATATGTTACGCCCTAGTCTAACCACTTCCTAAACTTTTTGTTTGGTTTTCAGTCACATAGTAACCTACGCCGCATCTCAGAACTGAGCGCGTTCCGAACTTCTGCCGGAAAAATAATAAAGTTGCACCCAGACTGTTGGCACATTTTTTTTCTTAGTTTTCGCGAAAATTGTGTTTGAGTTCTCTTTGAAAACTCATATCTCTGGTAACTTTTATCCTGGAATAATAAAATTAAAATTAATTGTTGTGCGGCCAGCCTTAATCGCTCCATTAGTTTTGGCAATAGTCGTCGGACAATTAATTGTTTGAAAACCTGCTCATGTGCACTTTTACGACTGGGGTTTAAGCGATTTAAGCGTTCTAAAGTTATCGGCTAGTATTCTTGAACGCAATTTTTAAGGTCTTTGTCCATACCCCGAAAGAGTAGAACGATTGTTCCCGTTAACGAAATTACGTTTAACGTTTACGTTACCATAAGTTCAGATTCTAAATATGGAGCGGGGGGAGGGTTATTTTATAAACCTTTTGCATTGAAGAAGTTCTATGGGCGCCCTTGGTTATCAGTCCAAGCGACGAATGGCTCGGCCTGGACTAGTTATAAGAAAATTATTAATGTGCGAAAAACTTTTATACTTAAGGAATTCTGTACTAAATAAAGCGACTCAGATCATACCTATATAATATTTTCTTCATGCATTATTAAATGCAAATATTGTATGCTGAACTGGGCTGTCTGCGGCCGGAAGCGGTGGCTTCTGCTTTGAATGGCGGAGTAGGATGCGGCTGGTCCCGACGGCGGAGAGTTCGGCTCAAAAACCTAGTTTTAACTTAGTATGTAAGTAATTGTAAATAGCTGTAAGTAGAGTAGAAAGTATTAAGCAATACTGGTTTTTTTTGACATTTTTTCCCAATAATGGAAATACCCACGACGTCTGATCGGACATCCAACGTAGTTGGATGAACTCCGCCAGACTTCGTGGGTATTTTATTCGATAGTATACATTATGACTGTAAGCAAATAAACGTTACTCTCATCCTACCCAAATCATCCCCAACTAAAATTTATATCTTAGAGTGTCCATCGAGGCCATTAATAACGTTATCACAATAGAGATTAATTTAATTTGAGCTTTAGAATTAAGAAGAAACATTTTTAGGCACTTTTAAGCACTTTTAAAACTAAAAAACTAAGCCGTATATTAGTTGTGTACATAGGTATATTCGCAGCTTATTGTTCCTGTGCACTTTCTTGAAGTTCATTATAGGAAGTACCGAATACAGTATAACCTCGATAATGTGGTTTTTCCAGTAAAGTGAACAACAATTTGTTTCATAAATGTCTCTTGTAATGTGTACGATGGTAATTTTAGCGATTCTTGTAATGTGTACGATGGTAATTTTAGCGACTCTATAATGTGAACATGGTTATCTATAAGGTAACACTCTGTTTATAAAGTTATGGGTAATTGATATATATTACGAACAAATGTACAAATTAGGTCTATAGTCGTCGAAAAGCATTCAATACTATCCTATCCGACAATCCGAAATAAATTTTTTTTTTTGATATGTATTACGAACAAATGTACAAATTAGGTCTATAGTCGTCGAAAAAGCATTCAAAACTATCCGACAATCCAAAATAAAAAAAAACATAGCGCAGTCACGATCGGCTGCAAGCCAATCGTATGATACTCTAGATGAAATACTGAACTCCGATTTATATTTTAGTTGGAAATATATCAAAAGAATGAGGAGTGCACAAGCAATTATTACGTGACCTTTCACTTACAGGTTGAAACTTTTGTATAGTGGTCGATTTTTACTGTATTATTTATAATACAGTATTGTTATCGATTTTTAAAAAAAAAAAATTTGGTGCCCTCAAAATTTTTTTTTCCACGTTTCATGACTAGTAGACGCGAAAAAAGCAATAAAAATTTTCACTCCGTCTGTACGCCGTACCCCGTACGTCGACCGCCCCAAAATCTTTGAAGGCTCGTAGCTCTCAAACCAGTGGAGCTATTACATTAAATTTTTTCTAAGAATAGACTTGGTAGACCCCTTGAATTGACATTATTTTCAGGGGAGGAGGTGTAAGGGGGAGGGCGGGGTAAGCGTTTTAGGCAAAAAATTTAGGTTTCTAGATCTCAGGAACCGCTTGTGTTAGGAGGCTGAAACTTAGAATTTCTATAGAGCTTTGATAATGGACCCATTTGCAAAAAAAAAACAGATATGGGTGAAGGGGTGTGGGAGTGGAGGGGGAAATAATGTGTCCGAAACGCAAAAATGCCGAGATCGACACATTCTAAAATCCATATCTCCTAAACCATTAATAGCAAGCAATTAAAACTTAACAAATATCTGTAGTTATACTAGGAGAGTAGATTGAAACAAAATTTTTGGGTGGGGGTAGTGGCGTACGGGGGTGGGGGGTGAAAAACCTTAGATTATGATATCTCACAAACTAATTGGACCAGAAAAACCAAATTCGTTTTTATTATAAAGATTGATTAATAAAGATTGCTTAAAGTAAAATATTTGAAGGGGGTGGAGGAGCACGGAAGTGGGAGGGATTAGAATTTTTCAAAAATAATACGTTTTATATCTCAATAACAGTGTAAGATGGATGCTTCAAATTTTTACCAGAAGTAGGCCTAATAGAACTCTAGTAGGGAAAAAAAGCTTGGGGGTGAGCGTGTAGAGGGTGAGGGTGGGGAAGGGTGAGAAAGAAAAAGTTCCGATGCTTATATCTTAAGAACCTATAATGATAGGAAGCTGAAACTGGGTATTTAGATAGAGCTATAGTAGTGGCATGGTGGAAAAATACGTTTTTTTGTAGGGGTAGAATGGTACGGTGGTGGGGGGTGTTTTCCCTAACTTCAGAACGGCTTATGCTAGGAAGTTGAAACTCGGTACTTATGTGTAAATCAACTAGAAAAGTAATTCTGATAAAAAAAAAATTCAAATATTCATTGGCGTTCAGAAGGGGGCGCAAAAAAAAATATTGGTTAATATAAAATGCATGTATTTTCACGATTTTCGTCATATCTACTAGAATTCATTTTTATTCTACGGATTCTTCATGTGAATACCTAGAATGTGTTTTCAAGATTTTTTGAAATTCGACCCCTAAGAGGGTGTAAACTGGTTGTATACTTTTTCATTAATTCCACCATGTTTCTCAGGTCTGATCAGATATCGAATATCGTTTCACTTCCCCAGGTTTGTTTAATAATCACCTATTTTTAAGTTTTGTTTTTTTTTAACCTCCAGACCGCATCCCGGAATATGACCCAATTATTTAATTCATATGTTACACCCTTTTCTAACCGCTTCCCGAACTTTTTGTTAGGTTTTCAGTCACATAGTAACATGCACCGCATCCCCGAATTGAACGCGTTCTGAACTTCTGCCGGAAAAATAATACAGTTGCGCCCAGACTGTTGGCAGATTTTTGATTTATAGTGAGTTCCATAAAGTAAGTTAGGACATTTTACAGAATTTAATTTTAATTTAAATATTTTAATTTAAATTAATGTGTATAAAATTTCAAAGTCGTAAATTAAAGCGTTCTAAACTTATCGTGCAATATTGGTGAATATGTTTATTAAGGACTTTTGTATGACAGCTACCCGAAGGAGTCAACGGATGGCGCTAATTAATGAACTCCGTCTTGGTTTTGGTATAAAACTAATTCCTGTAAAATTTTAAATTCCTGCTTTGACTCGTTCTGGAGTTATAGTGAATTCAGTAAAAAGCATACATTTTTTAAGGCCTTTTCTAGGCTGCTACACGAAGGACTCATTCGATTTGCATCATATTGGGAACATTCGATTCAAACATTTTAAGCCTTATGTATGCAAAATTTCGAGTTCCTAACATGAAGCATTCGAGCAATAGCTGGGAAAACGTGTTTCAAGGACTCTTGTATGGGATGTACCCGAAGGACTGGAAGGATATCGCCCATTAACGAACTTAGCCTTACTTTTTCCATTTTACAAGTTGTGACAAAATTTCAACTTCCTAGGTCAACGCGTTCTTGAGTTATCGTGCTAACGGACAGACGGACGGACGGACGGACGGACGGACGGGTTTTGGCCAAAAATAAACCCAAAATATTATACAACTTTTTTTCGTCCGAGGCTCGGTTCTATGCGTTACAAACTTTTCGGGCTGGATTAAACTTATAATACTCTATATGTTCATCTAGAGTATACAAATTTTGTTTACTCTAGTGCCAGGTTGAAAGGAATGGGGCTAAACCATATCTCTGCTTTAAAAAACATTCCGTTCGAAATCTGGTTGAGGAGTCGATTTGTATGTATTCTTACTTGGGGTTCAGAGTTCGACATTGTGAGTCTCAATATCCTTTGTAAACATGTACTTTTGTATGAGAGCTACCCAGAGCAACATAACTACTTCGCACGGTCTTACCAAATTTATTTAATGAATAGAATTCGGTGTGACTTATCGTTTCTTTGGCCACACAAATTCTTTGGCAAGTTTAAGCTTATAATACATACTCTATGTTTTCATATCGTGTAATCAAGATTACACGTTACGCAGCAAAAACGAATTGGACTTACAAGACACAAGGCGCCCCGAGGCCAAATTCAAAGTATGTATGTTTAAGCCATAAAGGTCACTTTGGATTTTTAGAGCAATATCTTCATTATCTATTGGTATGTGCATAAAGAAAAGGTTGTTGTGTACTAAACTTTAACAATAAAGTGATGTAGTGCAATCATTAATGAAATATTTACTTTATTATTTATAATACAGTACTGTTATCGATTTTAAAAAAAAAAAAAATATTTCAAAATTTTTTTTAAGCAATAAAAATTTTCCGTACGTCGAACTCCCCACGCAAATTCGTTTGAAGGCTCGTAGCTATCATGAATAGACTGGGTAGACCCATTGAATTGACATTATTTGCAGAGGTGGGGGTGTGAGGGGGAGGTGGAGGAAGCGTTTTAGACGAAAAAATTTTATATCTCGAGAAGTTATAATGACATAAAGTTGAGACTTGGTATTTAGATAGAGCTATAGTAGTGGCATGTTCGAAAAATATAATTTTGCCAGGGGGTAGTATGGTAAGGGGGGGAGGGGGTTTTTCCTAACTATAGAACGGCTTATGCTAGAAAGTTTAAACTCTGTGTGTATATCAACTAGAAAAGTAATTTTGATTAAAAAGAAAATTCAATTTCCGAAGGCGTGCGAAAGGGGGGCAAAAAATATGATCTGTGAAAATGGAATGCATATATTTTCACGATTTTCGTCATATCTTCGAGGTCTTCCCAAATATTGAATTCATTTCTTATTATGGATTCTTCATAAGAATACCTAGAAAGTGTTTTCAAGATTTTTGGAAATTCGTCCCCTAAGGGGTTGTAAAGTGGTTGTATACTTTTTCGTGAATTCTGCCATATCGCTCAGGTCTGATCAGATATCGAATATCTTTTCACTTGTTTGGGCGTTTTTAAAAGTCATCTATTTTAAAGTTTTTTTCCTCTTTCAAACCCTAAACTGCATCCCGTAATATGACCCAATTATGTAATTCATATGTTACACCCAATTCTAACCGCTTCCCGAATTTTTTGATAGGTTTTCAGTCACATAGTAACCTACACCGCATCTCAGAATTGAAAGCGTTCCGAACTTCTACCGGAAAAATAATAAAGATGCGCCCAGACTTGGAAGATTTTTTCAATACATTTATAATTTTGCTGCCTTTGCTGTATACCACCTACTTCTCGGCCTTACATTACATGTTCAATAATTACATGTTTTTTTATGGTGCGTACCCACGTCTCGTATCTATGACATACATATCCATTGCGGCGTACCGCAATAAACAAAGCCGGAGCCCTAATCAACCGGACAAGAAATTGATCAACATAATTAAATTATTTACCATAGTCGTTCAGCCGTAACGATTTTTTTGTACATTTCATCAGAAAACGATCTTCCTCCTCTATTGAAATTGTTTAGAACGCACATTTCAATTGATTCCTCAGTATACGTTGAAGCGTTATTGAGTTTTCAATTAAGCTCGTTACACTGGAAGAGTGACAAGTATTCAATACAAAGCAATGCTAATGTTGGTAGGTTATTGCCTAAGTACAATTATAACTTTATTGTGAAAAGGGAATGCTTTACTATTTCCATAATTCCATTATATGATCGTACTGAAATGTACCATATAGGAGCTACTGGAAGAAGTTATTAAATACAAAACTCATTCCTGCTTTTTGACTTAAAACTAATAATGAATTAATATTTCCTATGCTTTAACTTGCATACATTTTTGAAGAGCTTTCAGAAGACGAAGGACCGAATCTATTTATATTATTAACGGAATACTAGCTTCAAACATTAGAAATTTTATGTATGCTGTAACGACTCATTTTCAGGGTATACTCGTCGGGTGCCAGGGTTCGTTACAAAATATTTATTTTCTTAATCGACTTCACTTTATTAGTACAATATATTTGGTTTCATTTAATTCAGCCAATAATAATTCATATTTAATTAATCTGTTGTTCTCGTCTTGCGTGTTGCTGCTTGTTACTCTGGTCCTGTACGATATTGTGCACCTTGCTGCTCACATCTTATACGCTCTACTCGCGTCTGGGCTTCGATTCTCTCGTCTCGCTTGCATTCGTCTCAACTTGTATTTGGTCTGGGCTTGCCTTTGTCTCGACTCGTCCTGGTTTCGCCTCCGCGTTTTTGATTTTCTCGCCGTAACTTCCTCCTGTCCGCCGCCTCAGCTCAACGTGGTTCGACCTGTGCTTCTGTGGGTATGACTCCGCTCGTCTCTCCTTGACCCTCTTTGCTCTGACCTTGGCTATCGCTGTCTTCGTCCTTCCCTGTCTTCGTCTCTCTGCATGTCCATGGCCTTCCCTTTCTGCTCGCACTCGGTCTGACCCTATCGCTGACCATCATCTCGTCTTGCTTCGCTTTGCTGGGCTCGTATCTGTTTCGCGGCTTGTCTCGGCTCCACTGCTTTCGTCTTGGCTACTTTCATCTTGTACGTTGCTGCCTTAGCTTCACTGCTTGTCACTGCTATAGCCTCTGCTGCTTGCTGTCGCCTTGGCCTTTGCTGCTTGCGTCTGGGGCGTCGCTGCTATCGTCTTGGCCTTTGCTACGTGCATCGCTGCTTCGTTGTCCGGGTTGTCGCTACCTGGCACAACGTCGTTAGGTTTTTCGCTGCTTGGCTTACTTCACTGCTTGGCTCGTTGATGCTCGGTCTTCTGTGTCGCTGCTTCGTCTTGGCATCTGCTCTGCTGGGTTTCTCTGCTGCTTGCTTCGTTGTTTGTCTTGTCTCTCTGACTCTTTTGGACTCGGCACCGTGCGTCTATCTGCTCGTTGACTGCTTGGCCTCTCTGAATTAAGCGTACTTTCAAAGCCACAGACCTTAATTTTGATTGGCATGAACAGTAGTAGACTGTACCTAGTCGCTCGTTCCCTTCGAATCTATGATTCGGCGGACTTTCAAAGCCACAGACGGCCAAAGAACATACTTTGATTTGGTCGATTACAACCATAGTATAAATACTTACATAGTAGGCAAACTCCCTATGTTCACTATAGTCCACAAAATTTTTCGCATAAAAAAATTGTACCTCTCAAATGGACGATTTTGATTGGTTGTACCTTTCAAAATTTTAAACAGGGTGTAGTCCAGTAAGGCCGGGTGTAGTCCAGTGGTAGCGTACTGGGCTTGTAAACGCGATGTCGTGGGTTCAATTTCCACTCTACGCATAAATTATTTATAAAAATTTTTCAGCTGCTATTGGTTTTGAAATTATTAATATAAATTGTGAACAGTGCGGAATGTTTAAAAGGATCACTACTAAAGGATTTAACACTGAGCAGATGAGTTCTGTTTACATTCTTATCAGATTCACTAATACCATCAGAAATACCAGACAGTAGTTGATTTGTTATACATAGGCAACATCGCTGTTCTGGTAGATCACATCATAGCCAAAACAGCACTCAAAAATTATTAACACCAACTAGTACACTGCCATACCCGGCCCGATTTCTGACCTCCCATCCCTAAGCTGACTGGATTGTACACTACAGTGTATTAAAGGCTAACCACCTAAATCCAGTTCAGTAACCTTAAAAAAAAAACAGCTGATGACTGAGACAAATCTTTCGTCTCTTTCAATTACGTACGTGCAATGTAGCTGTACCACTTTTTTGTCTGTTTTTATGCTTATTTCGTGTATTGCCTCATATCCCTCAACCTCACGTCATTTTCCCTAATTACTATTCCATACATACCAAATTGTGCAAAAGAAACAGAAATGTGTGTCAGAGTAACCACCCATGACTGAAAGAGAAGCAGCTTCTGAATACGTGTAGATTGTACGCATATTGGTGTGTTTACATCGAAAATTCAAACTACTACTATGTAACGTATTTATACTATGATTACAACTTTCAGTTTTCGCTTTGGGCAATTTCAAATCCACCCTCCACTACTGGCTGATCGCTGCCGCCTGCCTGACTTCTGGTATTTCACTAGGGGCTATATACTTCAGAGAACATCGTTCGTCTGCGAATTATATAATTACAAAAATTCCAGTTCTTTGCAATGTTATTCTTATGCTCTATGTATGTGTAATTCATGTTAATTCTTATGTTCTATGTATTTAATATTTAATAGTAATATTTATTCATTGAGATTAAAAGCTTATGATATAAATAGCCAGAGATCAGACAATAGTCAATGTTCTATGTATTTGATCCATTTGTAATCCAGTGTTTGATACAAAATTTCCGTCCTTACAATGCAAAATTTCAAGTTCTTAAGTACAACCAATAATACTAAATACGTTTTTTAAACACTCTTAAATGGTAGGTAGCCGAAGGTATGTAAAGATTATCGCCTACTAACAAACATAGCCCTACTTTTCTATTACTTTATTATTTTAATAATAAAGTATTGTGATCGACCTGAAATTTCAAAAAAATTTGCTACCCTGAAATTTTGCATTTTCACGTTTTAGGACTAGTAGAAAATAGTTTAAAGGCGCGTAGCTCCCAAACCCGTTGAGGTATTATCATGAAATTTTTATGGTGGGTAGATTGGGTGAAACTCTACGACTGGTATTATTTAGAGGGGTGTGGGTATGAGGGGGAGGAGTGGGGAGGGTTTTAGACGAACAATTTTGGTTTCTAGATCTCAGCAACCGCTTACGCTAGGAGGCTGAAACTTGAAATTTCTATAGAACTTCGATAGTGAACCCATTTGTTGATATCCGTAAAGGGGTGTGGGAGTGGGGGGTGGGTGAAAATAATTCGTCCGAAAGGCAAAAATGCCGAGATCGACACATACTAAAATCCATATCTCCTTAACCGTTGATGGCACGAAATTCAAACTTGACATATATCTGTACCTGTACTAGGAGAAAGGATTGAAAGGAAAAATGAAATTCGGTTTGAGTAGAAAGGTCGATAAATAAAGATTGCTCAAAGTAAAATTTTTTAAGGGGGTGATGGAACATTTAAGTTGGGGGGATAAAAATTTTTCAAAAAAATCTCGTTTCATATCTCAAGAACAGTATAAGATAGATGCTTAAATTTTTTACCAGACGTAGGCCCAATAGAAACCTAGCAGAGAAAAAAATTTCGTGGATGTGGGTGTAGAGGGTGAGGGTGGGGGAGGGTGAAAAGAAAAAAGTTCCGATGTTTATATCTTAAGAACCTATAACAATAAAAGCTGAAACGTGGTATTTAGATAGAGCTATAGTAGTGGCATGTTGGAAAAATATAATTTTTTATAGAGGTAGCATGGTACGGGGGGGGGGGGGAGGGTGTTTTTCCTAACTATGGAACGGCTTATGCTAGAAAGTTGAAACTCAGTGTGTTTATGTAAATCAACTAGTAAAGTAATTTGGATTAAAAAAAAATCAAATATCTATTGGCGTTCGGAAGTGGGGGCAAAAAAAATGTTCAGTCAAAATAGAATGCATACCTATATTGTCACGAATTTCGTCATATCTACTAGGTCTTCCAAAATATTGAAATCACTTTTATTCGACGGATTCTTCATATGAATACCTAGAAAAAGCTATCAAGATTTTTTGAAAATTGACCCCTAACGGGGTGTAGAGCGATTGTATACTTTTTCATAAATTCTTCCATACCTCTCAGGTCTGATCAGATATTGAATATCATTTCACTTCCTATTTGTATTTTTTTTTCCTTTTTGAACCCCTAGACCGCAAGACCGCATGCCAGAGTTGTACAATCATGGTATTCATATATTACACCTTACTCTAACCGCTTCCGAGCTTTTTGTTAGTTTTTCAGTCACATAGTAACCTACACTGCATCTTAGAATTGAACGCGTTCCGAACTTCTGCGGAAAAATAATAAAGTTGCGCCATTGGCATATTTTTTTACAGGTGGTGACAAAGTTTCACTTTATCGAATGGATAGCAACGGTATTAGATATTTTTGGCAACAACTAAAATAGTATATAACTTATTTTCGTCCGAGGCTCGATTACATATGTACCTACATACCATATATGCGTTGAAAACTTTTCAGGTTGTATGTAACTGATAACACTCTATGATTACATCTGGAGTTAAAAAGAGAGTTAAAAAAACAGCACTTTGAAGTAAGAACCAATTCGATATTTGGTCAAACTTATGAGATATGGTTAAATTTGTGAAAACGGATACAATCCACCTATGTATCTACTTATTTAATCTTTTGAGGGTTTTAAGACATGCAAAACAAGTTTACCCTCCCTCGTTTAAAGAATGTATTATTTGAAGGCAGAAAGAATTTGCGAAGCATATTCTAATCCTATCTGTGAACTCTATGTATTCTAGGATTAGTATCACTGAGAAGTGGGTCTATCGGGAATTTACCTCTTCGAAATCCAACCTAGTAATCCCCAATTGTTCTTCTCTCATAGGGTTCGAACCTATTCTTTAGAATTTTTGTCAGGATTCTTTAAGACGTACATAATAGGGATATCGCTCAATAGTTGTTACATGAGAGTTTGTTACCTTTTTTATAAGTGCTTTTACACCTATTTTCAGGCATGGATTCTTGATGTAAACTAATATTTCGTGAAATATTGCTGCCAGTAGTGTTTGCCCCGTTTCCAAGAGTATTCCATCTATCTAGTGGTATCCGAAAGGAGTTTTTACAACCAATTCGATAATACATCGAATCATCAATTCGTGAAAACGAGTTCAACCCACTTATATAAATGAAAGCGAGTTTTAGTCGATTATAAAGGTTCCCACACACTGACGCGATTTATTCGCTGACGCTACGATTATATGCGATTATTTTGCAGCGGTGCGGTCATTCTCATTAGTTACCATGTAAATAATTGAAGGCGAATGTACCGCTGCAAAATAATCGCAGCGTCAGCGAATAAATCGCGTCAGTGTGTGGGAACCTTAAATCAAGCCTGTGGAAGTGAAAAATTTTCAATATAATACGAGTAATTCGGTCGATTTCTAAAAATGCAGAAAAATCTTTCTAGGTATTGATGTGAAGAATTCGTGGAAAGAAAATCAATTCATAATTTTAGAAGACCTAAGAGATATTCCGAAATTTTTGAAAATATATCCATTTCATTTTCACTGATCATCAGCTCCCTTCCGTATATCAAACAATTTTTAAAATAATAAAGCAAAACGGCTAAGGAACGTTTTACTGCACATATTTTTGTCTGTTAGTACCCACAGACTCGGTGAACTCAACTATCACCAACTAATAACCACGAATAACATCACAGCAATATGTGCGCGCACATCTCTTATTATTGTTGATTAGGAAATCAGGGTGCCACTTAAAGTTTCTTTTTGTTATGAAGTTAAGGCGAATAAGACGTACCATCTCATCACCACAGGCTTTACAATATCTCACATCCACGGGCAACATATCTTCGAATCAAATCCGTACATTATTGTGTACTTAGTCGCTGCTTAATAATAACACTAAACATTATCATGGCTGCTAGTAATAAGAATAGTACATATATTTAAACGGATTTAATTAAGAAGGTTCATCTCCGGTGATTCCGGAACTTGAGTTAACTCGACTCATCTGTATGTAATTATGAATTAACTACCAAAATAATGTAAATACTTGTTATTATGGGCAAGACTTCTTTAAAATACTTTCAATTACCGACTTTAGGCGAAAACATCGGCTAGTTCGAGCTCCAGAATACCGATCAAGAATTTAGCTAAACTTATGACTACACTAGAGTGACAAGTGATACTAATAGCTCATAAAATATCGTGCTCCATTATATACTAAAAGAGATCGCACGTGAATTATAAAAATAAATAAATTTAAGAGTTGCCAATACATACATATAATGTCCACAAAAAATCTCTAAGAGGGTTTACCACAGACACTGCAGTTATATTCATAGTCCCATCTAGCTTCTTGCTAAGTACACATTGGCTTAAAAATAATTTACACTAAGTAAAAAAAATTGTTTTACCTTTTTCATTTCTTTTTTCAGTCATTTAAGTTTTTATTATATGTATATACCTATATAATGCCCACAAAATTATATTTTGAATCCATTCATACTGAAACTTTAGTTGGAAAACCCATTAACTTATATTTTCATCTTATCAAGAGACGTGAAAGACACTAAAGTACTTAGTTAGTATTTAATATATGATACATCTACATTTTTAGAACGAAAAACGCACTAAGTCCAGCTTAGTAGACGTCGAAGCTACTTTAAGTAGACTTAGTGTGTTTGTAAAACAACGAAACTGTATTACATTTTTGAACGTAAAATTTTCAATATTATTCAACAGTTAAAATTTGATTTTGATGTAGATAATTTTAGGCTCTTATACTAATCTCTTCATTTTAATTTTTGAACGAATTTGATCGAATTTAATCTTAAGATCGCTTTAACATTTTTTAAATTTCAGCCACACTCAAGATTTGCATCGTTCATTGAAAACTCCGATCTACCGTTTTTCATCATATCCGTCCAGATCTAAATTGTGTGTGTACAACGTGAAATTAAATTTACTTCCAATAATTGGAAAAAAAAACTTTACACCGATAAGTGAAGCAAAAAGACCACAAAATTTGAACGTTATAACCGATAGAACGTTATAACCAACATAAGAACCTTCAAAATTTATGAAATTGAAAAAATGTACATTATTAAAGTGCACTTTATAAGCGGGTTGCACTATATATATATATATATATATATATATATATATATATATCTTTATATATACATGCATATATGTATAGCTCTGTTAGTACTACATACTAATTGATCGAAGCACTTCAAAAAAATCGCTTCACTTTTATCATAACAGCTGTTCAAAACTATGCCAACAGTTTGGGGGTAACTTTATTATTTTTTCGGTAGAAGTTCGGAATGCGTTCAATTCTGAGATGTGATGTACGTTACTATGTGACTGAAAACCTAAAAAAAAGTTCTGGAAGCAGTTAGAATACCGTCGTGCTATAACACTTAAGCCGAAAAAGAAGGAAAAAACTAGAAAATAGGTTATTACTAAACAAGCCCGTGTATATGAAAAGATATTCGATATCTGATCACATCTAAGAGATATGGTAGAATACATGAAAAAGTATATAACCACTTTACACCCCCCTAAGGGGTCAAATTTCAAAAAATCTTGAAAAAACTTTTTAAGAAGAATCCGTAGAATAAAAATGAATTCAAATACATATTTGGCAAGACCTAGTAGATATGACGAAAATCGTGAAAACAGATGCATTATATTTTCAATGATAATTTTTTTTGCCCCTTCTGAACTCCAATCGATATTTGCAATTTTTTTTATCAAAATTACTTTTCTAGTTGATTTACATAACCGCATTTCAACTTTTTAGCATAAGCTGTTCTATAATTAGAAAAAACACCCCCACAGCTTAATATCATTATAGGTTCTCAAGATATTAACATCGGAATTTTTTCCTTTTCACCCTCCTCCACTCTCTATCTTACACTCTTCTTGAGAAATGAAACGTATTTTTTTTTTAATTCTTATCCCCTCCATTTCTGTGCTTCACATCCCCCCCCCCCCACCCCCTTAAAGAATTTTACGTTGAGATATCTTAATGTATCAACATTTATCCCAATTTTATTTTTCTGGAGCAATTGGTTTGTGAAATATCATAATCTAAAGTTTTTCATTACCCCCACCCCCGTACGCTACTGCCTCACTCAAAAATTTGTTTTCAATCTCTTCTCCTAGCATAACTACATACCATATATGTATTCGTAAAGTGTTAATTTCGTGCCATTAACGGTTTAGGAGATATGGATTTTAGAATGTGTCGATCTCGGCTTTCTCGCGTTTCGGATTCAATATTTACTTTATTATTGATTCTACTTTATTATTTTAATAGTAAAGTATTTTAATTAGGTGTAAAACATGTTGCATGAATTTATGTAACTATGAACGATATTTATAATTTTACTGCATTTTTTTTAAATAATTAAGAATTATTGTGGTTGACATACTCGTTTCAAATAAGTGTCATATACATATCTAAATATGTATAATATATTTCTCCCATTACTTCTGTTTCTCCCGTTGCTTCGTTGATCCAGCTGCTCCCATTTCTTCCGTTGTTCCCGTTGCTTCCATTTCTTCCGTTACTTCCGTTGCTCCATCCTCTAGTATCAATCCTCTATCCACCATTCTCCACCCTCAATCCATCATCCTCCATCTTCCATCCACTATCCTCTATCCAACTTCCATCGTCCAACCTTACCTTTATTAATAGGAACGCAAAACTGCTACACCGAAAACGAACGAACTGCCGCTAAATCATATGAAATACACTCAAATGTTGAAATAACTTTCGTATCACCAATTGCAAAATGTTTTTGTTAACGCAGAAACCTTCTCGGGCGTGCGCTCAACATACCAGCAAACTTTCATTGTAATCATTGTTTCGTGCAAACAAACAATTAGAGCGAGCACCATAGGGTAGGTACTAAAATCGCGAAAAATTGATAAATGTAAAAAAAAACACTTTTATTCGATGGAGAAAACCAATTCAAGCTGCGTAGTTATCAAATCTGTGGCAGCAGGGAATAAGTAGATAAGTCTAAAAACAAAACTATTCAGGGCAGCACTTTTTTGCCATCTTTACTATTGAACATTCCTGTAAATCCAGTTTTTATATACAACAATTGGTGTATTTTTCAACTGGATCAGATCTCAATTGAAAAAAACGATATAGATCAACCCAAAAGATAGTTTAGCAGGGTTAACAATCCTGTTGGTAAATTCCTTGGATAGGTTTGTCTTTATTGCACGTAGCGATGAAAATGCGCAAAAATACAAAGGCTTTTTCAATAATTTTGGACATGCTATCCACATATTAGTAGTCTGGGTGACTTAATAGCTAGAGCACATACCTATCTGGTACCTGGTTTGAATCTGATTGGCGACAAGTAATTTCCGATTGGATTGGGTGCCGGACTACCAGTAAATGAGAACCTGAGTTAAAATAATGCAAATTTAGATGAATTGAGAAGCAGCTTTTATAGCGAAAAACTGATCCAACTTTGATCCCGTTATGATTTTTGATAATCTCTTTGTGTTTTTTTTTTTAATCTAATGCGATTGATTTTGATTTTGATCCAGTTGAAAAACACACCTAATCGACCGTATTGTGATTGTCACGTCGCGTCACTTCGATGCCGATTCGATATCGACGCATGAAAAGGCGATTGTGAGTGTCGATTGTCATCGAGCGTTGTCACTTTGATCGTCATTTTTCGTCGATGACATTCCGAGTCCGTGACGCCTGAAGAAAATTAACGTTCATACAAAAATGCAAGTATAGATTTGACAAAAAGATGTTTCTTTCCTTATTTTGATGGATTCGCAACAAGTAATCGTCATTAAAAGCGGTGTAGATCGACACACATTAAAGAAATATGGCTCCAATTTTCGGCACTGTAAAATTCTTTGGGACTACCGTCACGAGATGCAAGCAGAAGTGAGAGCCACAAATGGGCCGAACAAGATGTATAGCTTTTCTACTTTAGAAAAAAGCATTATCCGCATCCTAAATTTGAATGTAGCATTTGATATTGCAGAAAAATAACGTCATAGTTGTAAACGAAGGCATACAAGACCTTAAACTCGCAATTTACAGCTGATACACACATATCAATATGGCAATGCCATTGAGTCACGTCGATGGAGTTACACAATCGCTTTTTTCGATCGACGTGACACTTCGCATCGGCATCGAAGTGACGTGACCGCGACATTCACAATACGGGTGAATATCTTCCTTCTTTACAGTAAGTGAAAGTCTTGAGAGATGACCACAGTACACTTATAACATTTTACTATTTTTCGACTCACTAAGCAATTCCCTGTGACCACAGAAATGTCATATTGCAAGACATACAAATATGTGATACAAACATTATCTAAAATGCTCTAATTGATTGATTTCATTCAAATGGGCACCACAGCCACAGGTCGTATCCCGATCAGATATTGCATTTTTGGCTGGCATGCTGAAAGACTCTGACTCTTTTATAATGGCTTCCGTAGAAGCTAAGGATGAAGAGGAGAAGAAGAGACGGCCCTCCATCTTTTTTGTACCTATGTATATGGTAGGATGAGAGCTCATTTAGGAATCTACTTCTTCAAAAGTGTCTGTGTCAGACTAGAAACCTTGTTGAAGGACCAATCCGATGAACCTCTGCTTCTCTTCTCAAACAAAGCAGAAGAGAATACGATAATCTGAGCCGCGATTCTGGTGACAAGCGAATTGCGAAAATTTCGCATTTTCTGTGATGTTTTATGTGATACATACTAGCAGCCTAGACAAGGACTGAAATTTTGAAGGAGGGGAATGTGGGGAGGAGCAAAAAACTTTGGATTACAATATCTTTCGAACCAATTATAAATACAAGGAAGATAAAATTTGATTTTTAAGTCAAGTAAAATTTTCAGGGGGGATAGCCATTTTTTAAACAAATTTATTTTTATTTCTCGCTCACTACCTGAGCTCTTGCAATTCGTAGGAAGATCGAAAAAGTTCGAGTAGAGACTGGGGGAATCGACTGCAATGACCTACATACAGTTGCTCACAAAATTATTTGGTCACCCGAGAATCCGAGCTAAATTCGTCATTTTAAGACACTGAAATGCAATATATGAAAAAAGTGAAAACTAGGATTTGATGTCGGGATATTGTTAATAAACAGACAACATGTTTTATAATTTTAAGTATTTGAAATAAATTTATTAAGTTAAAAAGAAAATAAAAGGTCGAAAATTCATCTCACAAAATTATTTGGTCACCAGTTTATATTACTTTTAATACATTTAATTCTTCATAACTAAACCTATTTAATACTTGGTGGGGTATCCTTTGGAATTAATAAACACTTTTAGTCTATTCTGCATATTTTTACTAAATTAGCAGTGGTTGAAACAGCTATTTCGTCCCACTCCTTTTTTAAAATAGTTTTCAGCTGATTTTTACTTGTTATGTTATGATCCTGAACCTTTTTTTTCAAAACTGCCCACAGGTGCTCACTAGGATTTAGGTCCGGAGACTGGTGGCGTTTTGAGTTGTTGAGATACGTTGTACAGCAGCCAACTTTTGACTACAAAAGCCATATGCCTTGGGTCATTATCTTGCTGAAAGTTCCAGACACGTGTCATCCCCAATTTAATAGCACTATTTTTAATATTTTTTTTAAATATGTCTAAATACACCCATTTATTCATTATTCCATCAATAAAGTGCAGGTGTCCCACGCCGTTTGGCGCCATACAGCCCCATACCATGACCGAACCTCTACCATGTTTCTTTGTTGGGAATAAGTTTTCTTTATTCAGAGAAGTATTTTGTTTTCTCCACACTTTTTGATTTCCATCTGCGCCGAAAATATTGAATTGGGATTCGTCTTAATATAAACTGGTGACCAAATAATTTTGTGAGATGAATTTTCGACCTTTTATTTTCTTTTTAACTTTATAAATTTAGTTCAACTACTTAGAATTATAAAACATATTGTCTGTTTATTAACGAGATCCCGACATCAAATCCTAGTTTTCATTTTTTTCATATATTGCATTTTAATGTCTTAAAATGACGAATTTAGCTCGGATTCCCGGGTGACCAAATAATTTTGTGAGCAACGGTATGTATGTTTGGACTAATTGTTCAAGATGTGCTGCATTGCTGCGTGCCTTCCTTCACACCATAAACAACCAAAACAACCTACACTACATCTCAGCATTAAGCACTTTCCAGACTGTTGGTAAATTCTTTAGAAGTGAAATCGGAGCTACGGAGTTGGGAGAAGATGGTGGTTGTATGCATCGGATGCAAAAAAGTGGATTGTCAGGGTAAAAATAAAAAAAAATTCTACATCAGCCGTCTACATATTAGGCGTGTTTTTTACAACTTCATCCAGAGCAAGGTAGAAGCTTTGAGCATTAAATTACTGTATTATTTATAATACAGTATTGTTATCGACTTTTAAAAAAAAAAATTTGATGCCCTCAAAATTTTTTTTTCCACGTTTCATGACTAGCAGACGCGAAAAAAGCAATAAAAATTTTCACTCCGTCTGTACGCCGTACGTCGACCGCCCCAAAATCTTTGAAGGCTCGTAGCTCTCAAACCAAATTTTTTTCTAAGAATAGACTTGGTAGACCCAGGGCCGGCCCTACCATATGTGCAAATGGCGCATTGAATCCGGGCGCCAAATTAAGGAAGGCGCTAGTTCATATTATCTCTCCAAATATTTTGCTATAAATTTAAAACATACTTAGAAATTAATAGAAAGGATTTCTTGAATACATTTCCCACACTTTTTCCGATGCATATTCTAGATTTTGCAGGGTTTTTCCATTTTTCCATTTTCTAAAAACACTCTTTCAATTCTTGTTCAAGAACCAAAACATTGAATCTTTTCTCTTAAAGATATTCTCACTCTACGATACCGACTAGTACAGCTTTTCGTTTGTGCGATCATCTGCTGTTCCAATTTTGCATTCATACGTTCATCAGCTAGTACGATTTTGCGTTCATACGGATTCATTTGGAGCCACCGCTCCATCGCGCCTTAGCGCTGGTGCTGATTTGATTGTGTGCTGAAAGAGCTCAGAACATGATTTCTATACAATAGAAAAAGATAGATATGGAGCGAATGCGCCTCGGTGAATTATGTGGGGAAATAAAAAACACGTCATTTTTGCTAGAGGGGAATGAATGATTTGGATGAATGATAAAGAGAAGTAATGGTATAAACACAATTGAGACGAACTTCGCTAGCGGCGGTGAAGTTCCCTGTAAAAATTTTAAAATTGTACCGCAACACACCGATGGACACAGAATTACGACGGCGAGCGGTTGGGCAAACTTTTCGGTGTGTTTCGGTACAATTTTAAAATTTTGACACCGACCTTCCGCCGCTACCGAACTTCGTCTGAATTTTATTTATACCATTAGTTGGTTTAAATCAAACGAGCAAATGGCATAATCTGATAAAAAATAGAGGAAAGTTTTGAAAACAGAACCAATGCCATCTGTGAGATTTGTATTAACAATGTGTATATATAAAAAAATTCAATTTGGAGAGATTTTAGTTTGCTCCTTTTCTCGAAACTGATAAAAGACATCAAGATGACTTTTTTTGGTTAAAGATAGAATAGTATTGGTATTTATACTGAATGAAGCAATTTTTAAAAAGTTGATTCTAAATACTTTTTTTAGGTTTGAAAAACATCAAAAATGTTTAAATTTTCAAACATTATATGTCAAGTTTTTAATATTTTTGAAATTAATTCATTCATTAGCATTGGATTTACTAAAATAATAAGTGTACAAAGTTTGATTCAAAGCTGTTGAGCGGGTCCTGAGAAAAAGTTACATGAATTTGTATGAAAAATCGACAAGTGAATAAGTAAAATATTTTTGTTTTTTTTTTTAGTGAAAAATTCGTAAATTGTGTAAATTGATTAGGGCGACGAAGTGTATACTGCACCGGGCGCCGAAAAGTCTAGGGCCGGGCCTGGGTAGACCCCTTGAATTGACATTATTTTCAGGGGAGGAGGTGTAAGGGGGAAGGCGGGGTAAGCGTTTTAGACGAAAAATTTAGGTTTCTAGATCTCAGGAACCTCTTGTGCTAGGAGGCTGAAACTTAGAATTTTTATAGAGCTTGGATAATGGACCCATTTGCAAAAAAAAACAAATATGGGTGAAGGGGTGTGGGAGTGGTCCGAAGCGCAAAAATGCCGAGATCGACAAATTCTAAGATCCATATCTCCTAAACCATTAATAGCAAGCAATTAAAACTTAACAAATATCTGTAGTTATACTAGAGGAGAAGATTGAAACAAAATTTTTGGGTGGGGGTAGTGGCGTACGGGGGTGGGGGGTGAAAAACTTTAGATTACGATATCTCAATTTGGTTTGAGTATAAAGCTTGATAAATAAAGATTGCTCAAAGTAAAATAGTTGAAGGGGGTGGAGGAGCACGGAAGTGGGAGGGATTAGAATTTTTCAAAAATAACACGATTCATATCTCAATAACAGTGTAAGATGGATGTTTCAAATTCTTACCAGAAGTATGCCTAATAAAACCCTAGTAGGGAAAAAATTTTTGGGGGTGTGGGTGTCGAGGGTGAGGGTGGGGAAGGTTGAGAAAGAAAAAGTTCCGATGCTTATATCTTAAGAATCTATAATGATAGGAAGCTGAAACTTGGTATTTAGATAAAGCTATAGTAGTAGTATGGTGGAAAAATACATTTTTTTTAGGGGTAGTATGGTACGGTGGTGGGGGGTATTTTCCCTAACTTCAGAACGACTTATGCTAGGAAGTTGAAACTCGGTGTGTATATGTAAATTAACTAGAAAAGTAATTCTGATAAAAAAAAATTCAAATATTCATTGGCGTTCAGAAGGGGGGGCAAAAAAAAATATCGGTTAATAAAAAATGCATATATTTTCACGATTTTCGTCATATCTACTAGGTCTTTCGAAATATTGAATTCATTTTTATTCTACGGATTCTTCATGTGAATACCTAGGATGTGTTTTCAAGATTTTTTGAAATTCGACCCCTAAGAGGGTGTAAACTGGTTGTATACTTTTTCATGAATTCCACTATGTTTCTCAGGTCTGATCAGATATCGAATATCTTTTTACTTCCATGGGCTTGTTTAATAATCACCTATTTTTAAGTTTTGTTTTTTTCAACCTCTAGACCGCATCCCGGAATATGACCCAATTATTTAATTCATATGTTACACCCTTTTCTAACCGCTTCCCGAACTTTTTGTTAGGTTTTCAGTCACATAGTAACATACACCGCATCCCCGAATTGAACGCGTTCTGAACTTCTGCTGGAAAAATAATACAGTTGCGCCCAGACTGTTGGCAGATTTTTTTTCATGAGTCAGAAATCAGAATAGCTGCATTGTCTGCAGAGGTGTGGCTACTGGCTACTCTTCTCGCTTTGTGGTTTGATTGTAGTTTGTGTATTTCGGTAACCTGCTCTATACTGGATAAGGAGAAGATAAACCAGCGTACGCACATGTGTTTAAAGCATAAAACTGAAGAACCTGTGAATTTATCGCCTATATTCGTAGGTGTGTGAGACGGACTGTGAGGGAGAGATCAAATAAGAAATTTCAAATTTTTGTATCTGTAGTAACATTTGGGATACAGAGTTCCAAACAAATTTAATTTACATTTTTGTTTCAAAAACGGCTAATGTTCCAAGTTTGAAATTTGGTACGAAAATGTTAGCTTTATACTTAATTATACTAATTAATGACCCCATATTAGTACACAACATTGCTTTAAGGGAGGGGTATGGTTTTAAAATTTTTTTTAACTGCCGCTAAATCATATGAAATACAGTCAAATGTTGAGACAACTTGAGAACCACCAACTTTCTAGCCGCCGTACCTTGTTACCACTGTCAAAAATTTAAATGTAGAGAATGCCAATGCAGTGGGTCTATATATTCGTACATTTTTGTCTGTCTACAGTTCACGGATTTTGAGAAATAATATTCAGAATTTTTTCATTGCCCCTCTGATACCACACACTCACCACTAGTTCATAACTGAGATAGTTCTTAAAGTGTGGACTTATTTTTTAAAAAAAAATTCTGTAGCCCACCTTACCCGTCATAAATTTTACATTCAATAAACTTCACTTATAATCCTGTATACACAAAATCAAATTTTATCTTCTTGATACAATCGATTTGGAAGATATTGCAATCCAAAGTCTCTTACCCACCACTCTCACCACCTTCCATCTTAAGAATTTTAGTTCTTGTTTAGGCTGCTAGTATCTCTTAAGACAACCAACCACAAAGTTTTCACCTTTCGACTTCAACCGTTTAGGAGATTAGAATACATACTTCAATTTCAGCTATCGAGCGTTTCGGACGCATACTGCATACTCCTACACTCCTCTGCAACATAGTTCTATACAAGCTTCATGTTTCAGCCTTCTAGAGTAAGACGCTCTTCCCTCACAACTCACACACCAAAAGATACAACTCGTAGGGGCTTACCCAAATTACAAAAAAAAAGTGAACTTAATATCTCAACACGTTTAATAGCTAAGCATATTCAAACGCTTTTCCTTACGGCGGATGGAAAAATTTGTTTTTGCTTTTTGGGAATAACCATTCCCAAAATATGAAAATACTAAAATTCAGTGTAGCAAATTATTTATAAATTTCCAGTTGATCACAAAACTTTATTATTAAAAAATAATAAAGTAAAAATAAATACAAGAGAAGTCCCACAATTAAATCATTTTCGTTCGAACTAGTTGCCAATGTGTCAATTTGTAGAGAAAGGACACGGCAGAATTTTGTGTCGTGTCAATCCATGGGACAGAGTCAGTGCATTGACGACCCATCCAAAATATTTGTCAATTAGTCCAAACGCATTGACAGGGTGATCACACGGTCATTCAAAATTGTCAATGTATTGACACAAAAATGTGTGTCAATTCGGTAGTCAATTCTACAATCAATGCATTGAAAGTCACAAAAATGACGATCACATGGATTGACACTGAATTGACAACTTTGTGACCACATTCTACGTAATTTTGACGTAAGAGTGTCAATGCATTGACGGTTTTGAGTGACCGTCTATTACTAGCTTTACGTTTGTCTTGAAAAAAAATTCTTGAAAATATGCCTTTTTTTGACCGAACTAACCATACCCCTCTCTTAAAACACTAATTTCACCATAACGTCATTAATGCCGTTAGACGTTAGGTGATAGCGTCTCGCGTCTGCGAGAAATCTCGCAGATTTCTCGAAGTCATATCGGTTTGTCTCCGAGATTTCTGCAAGACGTCTTATGGGAAAAATACACGGTATCGAGACAAATGCACCCCGAAATCTCGAAGACATGTCTCGCAAATGTCTCGGTAGCAAATTTTTGTTTACCGCAGCGCCATCTGTTTTATGATGTCGTGTTGTGATAAAAGCTCGTACTCGTATGAATATTTCGCGGAGATTGCCATCGGCTTGTAAAGAGAAAGGGGGTTATAAAATGAAACGTGCAGGCAGTGATGCGGCTATTTTTTGCCTTACAAATAGATCATGGTGGGAGCACATGTTTCTATTGCTATTTCTCTTAAGAGACATAATCTCGATGGTTTGAGCCTAGGAATCATTTTGCTTATCTTTCTTCATCACTAGATAGAAAGAAATAGCAATAGAAACATGTGCTCCCACCACGATCTATTTCTAATGCAAAATACAGCCGCATCATTCCGAGTGCAGCAAATGTCATCCGCGCCTTACACGATAAAAATTAAATACGCAAAAAGTTACAGTTCAAGTGCGGTTACAATAAAACGACACAAGTGCGATGTGAAGTGATTGGAAATGTGTCACTACGTTATTAGTTTTTTATATTTATTATATTGCAGTAAGGTAACTTCGCCCCTGCCTGCACGTTTCATTTCATAACCCCCTTTCTTATTTCCAGCCGATGGCAATCTCCGCGAAATATTCATACGAGTACGAGCTTTTATCACAAAACGCTATCATCAAACAGATGGCGCTATTGCCGAAGCCATTGTCGGTTGTCCACTTACAAATAAAAACACTTCGGAATATGAACTAGTTCTTTATTTACTTTACTTTTCTTCTTGTGAAGTTCGAACTAATGGCGTGGCTTTTTCTCTGACAGGTCGGAGTCACTTAAATGAACCTGACCAGGAAAGTGGAAAGTGTCGACAATAGACTCCGGTGTCACCACACTACTCCCCCCGAGTGACCATGGTTCTGTGTCATGAATCTGACAGTTTTTTTTCGCGGCTGGATAAGTTCGGAGCTGTTTTTCTTCAGTCATCTTGAATGGATCTGCTTGTTGATTGATTTTTTCGGATGTTTCTTCGATTAACATGTATGCTGGCTTCAGACGTTCTGTCGATACGTTGATTTGTTTATCCTTAATCAAGATGGTGAAAAGTTGTTCCGAGATCCGTGTAATCACCTTGAATGGGCCTAAGTATGGGGGCTCGAGTGGTTTACGCAAAGCGTCCTGTCGCAGGAAAACGTGGGTGCATGTATATAAATCTTTATGTAAGAACATGCTTTTCTTAATATGATGTGCGGTGGGTGTTGCACGCAATTTACGCATGTTTTCACGTTGCTTCTCAACGAAAATTTGAGGGTCTAACTGCATGTCTTCGCTGTCAAAAAATTCGCCCGGGACTCGTAGTGGTGTACCGTACACCAGCTCAGCCACCGAACACTTCAAATCTTCTTTATAACAAGTACGTAATCCTAAAAGAACGATGGGCAACAAATCAATCCATGGCGTAGATCCGTGGCATGTGATTGCAGTTTTGAATGACCTGTGCCACCGTTCCATTATGCCATTTGCGGCCGGATGATACGGCGAAGATCTGGTGCGCTCGGCCGCGACTAGTCTCACCAGTGCCTCGAACAACGTCGCCTCGAATTGGCTTCCCTGGTTTGTGGTTATCGTTCTAGGCGATCCGAATCGCGCTATCCAATGAGTGTAGAAAGCCGTCGCTACCGTATCAGCTGTCATGTCTTTTAGGGGAATTGCCTCGGGCCAGCGAGAAAATCTGTCTATCATCGTAAGACAGTATTTGTAACCTCTCTCGACTGGCAGAGGTCCCACCAAATCTAAGTGCACACGCTCAAAGCGTTCCTCGGTAGCTCAAACGTACTCGGGACGTTTTTGGTGTGCTTTTGAATTTTTGCTGCCTGACACGGGCGACAAGTCCGCGCCCAGTGTATTACGTCCTTCTTCAAATTTGGCCAGACATAATTTTTACGAATGAGACGATATGTCAAACGGCCACCTGGGTGTGATAGTCCGTGTATGCCGTCGAAAACTCGCTTTCGTAATTTTTTGGAAGCAAATGGTTGCGCTACACCGGTTGAGACGTCACAGTAAAGTGAGTTTTGTCCGTTGATCATAATTTTCTGCAGTCTCAGCGACGAAGTATTGTAGCACAGCAACTCTTTCAACTCGTTGTCGTTCTCTTGCTCTGCTTCCAACTCTTGAATTGCAATGGTAGAAGGCATACTAATTGCGTCAAGTCGGGAAAAAGCGTCTGCCACGATGTTCTCGTCACCTGAGACGTATAGAATTTCTGTCGAGAATTGGCCGATAAAATCGAGATGTCTCAGTTGTCGCGGACTAGCTTTGTCTGGTTTCTGCTGGAACGCATAAACTAACGGTTTATGGTCGGTCCTAATTGTAAAATGGCTGGCTTCGAGTAAGTGCCGGAAGAATTTAATCGCACTATATATTCTGAGTAGTTCTCGGTCGTAAGCGCTGTAACCTCGCTCCGCCGAACTCAGTTTGCGGGAGAAGAACTCTAAAGGTCTCCAAACTCCATCCTGTCGTTGTTCTAGAGCTGCGCCGATTGCAAAATCCGACGCGTCGGTCACAATGGAGAGGGGTGCGTCCTCGCTTGGATGCGCCAGAAGAGCTGCCTTGGCTAGACTATGCTTACAGTCACTGAAAGCTTGCTCTGCTTCGTCAGTCCATTTAATTGGTCTCTTGTCGTTTTTTTTGCGTCCCGCAAATATTCATTTAACGGAACTTGCATTCGGGCTGCGTTTTTCATAAAACATCGATAAAAGTTAATAACGCCCATGAATCTTCGTAATTCGTTGACCGTTTCAGGCTTTTTGTAATCAAGAATCGCTTTAACCTTGTTTGCTAGTGGCTTCGTTCCGTCCTTGGAGATTAAGTAGCCCAAATATTCTATCTCTGCTACTCCTAAAACGCATTTCGAAAGATTGATCGTTAAACCGTACTGCTGAAGTCGCCGCAATACTTCCCGCAGGTGTCTGCGGTGTTCCGTTAAATCTTTGGATGCGACCATAATGTCGTCTAAATAGCAATAGACAAAGTCCAGTCCATGAAAAACCATGTTGATGAAACGTTGGAACGTTTGTGCGGCATTTCGCAGCCCGAATGGCATCCGTAGAAATTCAAAAGATCCGAAGGGGGTTGTAACTGCTATTTTAGGCACGTCGGCTTTAGTACTGGGATCTGGTAGTATGCACGCAAAAGATCCAACGTCGAAAATATAGTGTTGCCGTGAAGCTCATGGCTATTGGATATCGGTCGGGTATAGTAGCCGCATTTAGCTGCCTATAGTCCCCGCAAGGTCTCCAATCGCCTGATTTTTTTTTGGGTGCCATGTGGAGTGGACTTGACCATGGACTGTTTGCTGGCCGACATATTCCTTGTTCGATCATATACTGGAATTCTGCTTCAGCAACTCTTTGTTTTTGTATTCTTAAATGGCGTGGACGTGCCATGACCGGAGTACCTTTAGTCTCGATGTGGTGTTCCACTGAATGTGAAATTATTTTTTAAATTCGTGCGGTCTTTGTGACGTCGCTGAATTCTTCAAATCAGTCTGAAAAACCGGAGTTTTTGTTCAGCATAGATATTCCATCATAGCCTGCCGTCTGTATTACTTCTCCGCGAGTCCCGTTACATGTTCAATTAATCGATTATTTTTTAGATCTATTAATAATCCGAAATTTGCTAGGAAATCAGCTTCTAAGATTGCAGTTGCGACATCCGCGACTAAAAACTCCCATTTAAAAGAGCGGCATAAATTTAGATCTATACTGATTAACGCCTTTCCGTAAGTATTAATTGGTGTGTTGTTGGTCGCGAAAAGCTTCAGCTGTGTTAGTCCTATCGTATCCTGTTTCAGTCTGCGTGGTAGAACTGAGACGTCTGATCCCGAGTCCACCAAATATCGTGTACCGTTCTTCCTGTCCATTATGTGTAGACGGTTCTTAAAGGGTACACCGTCGCTGACCGTATTTATTGACGGCGGTGGAATTAGTTTTCCGGCTTTGAACCCGGAACAGGTTGAAATCCACACGGGGATTGGCATCTGTTCGCGTTACGTCCGAATCTGCGGTAAAAGAAACAAATTTCGACATCCCTTGTAGCTGAACGGCCACGCGATCTCGATTTACGCTGTTGATTTTTTGCGTTACTGTCGGCTCTGGTTAAAAGGTTATTCTTTATTAGAATCTCTATAACCTACGGCTTCCACTTCCGGTCGGTCAACCTTTGCTGCCATTACTTGTTGTGGGTGTGTGGTTGTCTCCATAATTTTATCCGCGAAATCAGCTAATTTCGTTAAATCTACGCCATCGCTGGCGGATAGCACGCAACGGACGTTAACGGGCATTCTCTTCATCCATAACGCGTGGAGGACGTCAGAAGAAATACTGGATCCGGCAAGCATTCTCATCTCGCGTAGTAATTGCGACGGTTTTTTCTCTTTGAGTTGTAAATCGGTCAACAACCGATGGAGTTGAGTTTCCTTAGAATCGGTAAAACGCTCGATGAGTCTAGCTTTCAATCCCGTATATTTTTCGCAGCTAGGAGGTGCACGAACCACATCCGAAACTTGCTTCAACACGGTGGCATCCAACGCGGCAACAACTGTGTAATATTTCGTAGAGTCAGTCTTAATATTCATTGAATAAAACTGCGCCTCCACTTGTGCAAACCACAATTCCGGGTCCGTTTGCCAAAATGGCGGAAGTTTTACGCTTCTAACCTCCGCCACTTTTTGTTCGTGGCCGTCGCGTGCATTTTCGGGATGTTCATTATTGCCCGCGTTCCACTCACTATCCCGCGTTAAATCCGGCAACTCGCCAGGTGCTGGGTTGTCTTCTTGCGTAGTCTCGGACATTTTTATTCGCGTTTCACTTATTTTTTCTTTTTTTATGAACCTTTCCTTGTTTTTTTTTAAATTCTTAACTGTTTATTGTAATCGAGGTCACCAATTGTGGGTTGTCCACTTACAAATAAAAACACTTCGGAATATGAACTAGTTCTTTATTTACTTTACTTTTCTTCTTGTGAAGTTCAAACTAATGGCGTGGCTTTTTCTCTGACAGGTCGGAGTCACTTAAACGAACCTACCGCCTCTGTTGGAAAGTGTCGATAATAGACTCCGGTGTCGCCACACCATTTTTCTATCGAGACATTTGCAGACATGTCTTCGAGATTCGGGGAGCATCTCGATACCTTGTATTTTTCTCATAAGACGTCTCGAAGAATCTCGTAGACAGGCCGCCATAGTCTTCGAGATATCTGCGAGATTCTCGCAGACGCGACCAACTGGGATGCATGACTGGCAGTGGCGACTCCAGACTTTACTGTTTGAGGGGGGGGGGGGATTTGTTTCATTTGGATTTTTTGTTTGATCAAGTTTTGTGTGAATCTAGCTTCATAGACAGCACTTAGCAAAAAAAGCGTACACCTGATAGCGGGATCATATAGGTTTCAAGTTATTATGGATCATTCCATCAAGAATCGCCTATAAGTTGTGACCATTGAGCTATATGTAGTGGAGATAGCGTGCAGCGACTGTTTTGGAGCCGGAGGTTTTCTCGCAAATAACCGGCGATATTCACTATGCTACTATCAGCATCTTACTCACATATGGTATATAGGTGCGTTTTTTTTACTGGATCAGATCAAATTGAAAAAAACGCAGTGGATCATCCCAAAAGCTACTTTAGCAGGGTTAACAATGCTGTTTGTAAATGCCTCGGATAAACTGTCAGCTGCCCTGGCGGAAAAGTTTCGCATACTATACGACGAAACGGCACTGTACAAGGGTGATACAAACAAAAACTTTTTCAATAATTTTCTACATTCTTTCTCTATCTTACACATGGACTTGCATTTCTGTACAAGATGTATTGAGTTACAACGACTTTTCGATTAGCATTCTGCCTGTTGGGTTCAAATACCTGCTACAAATTGAATTTAGTGCTAAATAGCATGGCGCCATCTGTGACATTGCTAAAATAGTTACCATTTAAATAAGCTTTAAAAGCACAAAATTGATCCATCAATGATCCTATTTTGATTTTGGATCATCTCTTTGTTGTTGTTTTCAATGTAAAACAAATGATCTTGATCTTGATCCAGTTGAAAAAAACGCACCTAAAGTTAAAATCCGGTATTAAAAAGAAAAAAAGCACAACCTTTAAATACTAGGCTAATATTTGCATTTCACAGCCACCGGGCATGAAACGCTCCATACAAAAACCCAGTTGGTCGCTTGTCTCTTAAGAGACATAATCTCGATGGTTTGAGCCTAGGAATCATATTGCTTATCTTTCTTCATCACTATATAGAAAGAAATAGCAATAAAAACATGTGCTCCCACCACGGGCTCTGTCCCTGCCATAACTTCACCAATGATGGTTTTCAATTTTTCGAGAGTTGGAGGATTATTTGCATAAACACGTTCTTTCGCTGATCACCAAAGAAACAAATCAAGAGGCGTAAATCACACGATCTCGGGGCCACTTTACATCACAACAAAGTGAAATTTAACGGTTTGGAAATTTCTGACACAAGAGTTTAATGGTTGGACGTATTCTGTGGGCCGTTGCACCATCTTGTTGAAACCACATGTCTTCCAAATTAAAATCTTTTATTTAATCCCAGAACCAATCACGCAATCAAAGCATGATAGCGCTCACTCACTTATACCTATTTGCGTTCTTCCTTGAACGTCTACCGCGTTTACATGGAGGATTGAATCCGGATTGAATCGCATGTAAACGCAGATCGGATGAAAACGAAATCCAATTAAAACCGGTTATGTCGTTCATTTTAGTGCCATTTCATGTTTCGATCTTGCGATGTTCGAATTCTCCATGTAAACGCGGTATTTGAGGAAGAAAGGACCAATGACTCCTCCTGCTCACAATGCACAACAAACAACCACTTTTTGTGAATGCAAAAGCTTTTCCTAAATCAAATGTGGATTTTCCTCTCCCCAGATGGACCAATTTAGTTGGTTTCCATAGCCAGAAATGTAAAAATGCGCTTCATCACTGTCAGCAAAATCAGCATCCAATTGCCAATCTGCGCTCGATGGTGCGTTGAGTAGTCGTAAATCGGTCCATATTCGTAAATGGTTATGGCCGGGTGTAGTCCAGTGGTAGCGTACTAGGCTTGTAAACGCGATGTCGTGGGTTCAATTTCCACTCTATGCATAAGTTATTTATAAGAGTTTTTTCAGTTGTTATTGGCTTTGAAATTATTAATATAAATAGTGAACTGTGCGGAATGTTTAATAGAATCACTACTAAAGGATTTAACACTGAGCAGATGAGTTCTGTTTACATTCCTATCAGACTCACTAACACCATCAGAGATACCAGACAGTAGTTGATTTGTTATAGGCAACATTGCTGTTCTGGTAGATCACATCAAAGCCAAAACAGCACTCAAAATTATTAACACCAACTAGTACACTGCCATACCCAGCCCGATTTCTGACCTCCCATCCCTAAGCTGACTGGATTGTACACTAGAGTGTATTAAAGGCTAACCACCTAAATCTAGATCCTAAAAAAAAAAAAAAAAAAAAAAAAAAAAAAAAAAAAAAAAAAAAACTCTTAACGAATTATCTGTTATTATAGATATTCATAAAATTGTCCCGGATGGAAGTTGCAGGGCCGTGTGAATTTCAATTCGCCAAGAATCGAGACAATGACGATTGACACTGAAACGACGCATTTATCAATGCATTATGCCGCATTTGAACATGCGCCTTCACTCGCATTGACCGATGAGAGTTAGCGCGAATGTCTATGCGGATCTGGAAATGGTACGCGAATCCTACAAGCGAGTCCCATCGAAGCGAATGTTCAATGCTACCAAGGTTTCAGTTCGGTCCCAGCGGGAATATGAGCAATGTATTATTTACTGTATGTAATATTGTATTTCTATGCAAGATTATTGCAATATGAATGTTTACGAAATGCATACTTCAGAGGCCTTTTTTCCCGCTTGAGTAGTGTCTTCATGTAATGCGAATGAAGGCGCATGTGGAAATGGCACATTCGTGGTCTAAGCAAAACCCTTTGAAACGCGTCCAAACAGTGCCAGAGACAAATGTACGTGAATCTCAAACTAACGCGAATGTGCCCTTTCCACATGCGCATTCGCACTAACTCGCATCGGTCAATGCGAGTGAAGGCGCATGTGGAAATGCAGCATTAGGCTTTTTTTTTGCCAGGGAAACTTCACGCTTCAGTGTAACACTTTACAGTGTAATATAATACACTTTACACTGAAAGTGTAGGGTGCAGATCGCGCTAAAAGAATGGGTTAATGTATTAAAGTGACAACAAAAGTTCCAACCTTTTTTATTTGATTAATTCTTTCACTTATATCAATTTTTTATGTTTTAATTTATTGGCATTCAATATTCATGCATGTATTTATTCAAAACAGTAGCTTCTTAAATCCAAAAAGTCAATTTTATCTGCATACAGCCTTCAATTTTGACAGATGGTAAAGAAGACCCAGCTGGTCGCGTCTGCGAGAATCTCACAAATATCTCAAAGACATGGCGGCCTGTCTGCGAGATTCTTCGAGACGTCTTATGGGAAAAATACACGGTATCGAGACAAATGCTCCCCGAATCTCGAAGACATGTCTGCGAATGTCTCGATAGAAAAATGGCTTTGGCAATAGCGCCATCTGTTTGATGATAGCGTTTTGTGATAAAAGCTCGTACTCGTATGAATATTTCGCGGAGATTGCCATCGGCTGGAAATAAGAAAGGGGGTTATGAAATGAAACGTGCAGGCAGGGGCGAAGTTACCTTACTGCAATATAATCAATATAAAAAACTAATAACGTAGTGACCCATTTCCAATCACTTCAAATCGCACTTGTCTCGTTTTATTGTAACCGCACTTGAACTGTAACTTTTCGCGTATTTAATTTTCGTCGTTTAAGTCGCGTATGACATTTGCTACGCTCGGCGTGATGCGGCTGTTTTTTGCCTTACAAATAGATCGTGGTGGAAGCACATGTTTATATTGCTATTTCTTCTATCTAGTGATGAAGAAAGATAAACAATATGATTCCTAGGCTGAAACCATCGAGATTATGTCTCTTAAGAGACAAGCGACCAACTGGGGAAGAACTTAAACCTGATCCCGACCCAGTGTACAAAAGAGTACACTGAGTACACTACACGCGACAAAAGCCAACTCTGACGTCACACCGGCAAAAAGAACAAAAAAGTGTAAAAATTGTGAAAAGTGTAGAAAGTGCAGGCAAAAAGAACAAACCTATTGACGGTGCAGTAAATAATTTATTACCAAAAAATAATAAAGTAAAAATCGGCCAACAGTCTGGCCAGTCTTTGAAGTTCGAAACGTGTTAAATGCTAAGATGCGGTGTCGGTTGCTGTACGACTGACGACCTTAAAAATAACGTTTCAAACAGCCTCCTAGTTATTTCTCAAAATAATAATTTTTACGGAAAAAATTGCATCGAAAACTCCAAATAGCAAATGGATTTCTTCGAACAGGGGATCATTTTTACGATTCTGCGGATCATTTCATTTATTTGTTATTCACTGAAACTATATTTCAGTTTTCATTTTGAATTAGTGCAGTTCCTTTATTAAAAATCGGCCAACAGTCTGGGCACAACTTTATTATTTTATGGGTAGAAGTCAGAAAGTGTAGGTTACTATGCGACTGACAACCTCAAGAAATAGACTCCTGATTTTTCCTTAGGTTGTCTGTCAGTCCCATAGTAACCTACACTGCATCTCAGTATTAAACACTGATTTTTCCTTAGGTTGTCTGTCAGTCCTATAGTAACCTACACTGCATCTCACTATTAAACACTTTTACCCATAAAATAATAAAGTTGCATCATACTGTTGGCCGACTTTTCTTAGTTTTAATTACATAGTTTTTCATCCACCACCCGCATACTTCACCATCCCCTTTACAAATTTTAACCCGTTTCCAAGCTCCTAGTATCTCTTAAGACAACTTCAAAGTTTCAGCGATGTGACATCAATCGCATAACTATTTTGCAAATGGGTCTCAAGGGGCTTGTGAGCTACGCACCTTTAAATGGGTTTTGCATATGGCGTACGGTGTGGTGCGGACGGACGGCGGTGTCTACGGCGGACATTTTTTTTTTCTTCTTATTCAAGGGCGAGAGTTGCTTCAACTAATTTGCATATGATGGCCGCATAAAAAATTTGGCGATATGTAAATGTAGAAATTCAAAAGAATTTAAGCCCAAGTGATAAACGTGGAGAAGGAAACGCAAGGACTTTGGGAGGGATGGCACAGACAGTGAAGGGAAAGTTAACCGGCACCAGTGCATGAACATATAGCGAGCTAACCTGAGACCGTCAGTTAAGCACTTCAGGCTCGTAGCGATCTAGATCTTTCAATAAAATAACGACCAAAGCACACTGCTGGACGTGAAGCAATGGATTATCTGCAACAGTAACATTTACTAGCACAATCGACAAACCAATAAGGATATGTTAAAATATATTTTGTTGAAGGCTTGCAATGAAATTAGTCCAGATATAGCCGAAAAACTCGTCCTTTCGCTGCCTAGGAGATTGCAAAAAGTTGTAGTGACTTAAGGCTCGTGTACACTAGCAAGCAAAACTTGTTAGAGTTGCTCTATGACATTTATTACTGCATGTGTACACGGTTCCGAGAGAGCATTTGCTCAAGTTTTTGCAGCAAATGCTTGCTTTTTCAAGCAAGCTGTGAATGTACACGCTAACTTGCGAGAGTTGAAATCTCTCAAGCTAGTTCCGATCGGTTCCGAAATTTTTCAGCAAGTCAGTACAGTCACATTGGAAGTTAGGTTAAGTTCAGTTTTAGGTGTCATAGTTCTATAGTTGTCATGCGAAATATGAATGGAACATCCAAGTAGAATTCCGAGGATACATTTTTGTTCATTACCAATGTGAAACTTTATCCAGAGTTGTGGTATTATTATTTTTCGTTTTGACAGTTCAACGAAACTTTGATAATGAAGAGTACACGGAAGAGCAAGTTTTACTTGAGAGATTTTTGTAGAGACAGATAGTGTACACATCGCACCAAATTACTCTAGCAAGAAATGTCGCAAGTCACTTGCTAGTGTACACGAGCCTTTAAGCCAGAAATACATGTGCATATACTTAGCTGCATGTAGCGCGGCAAAACTGATTTAGAATGCTTGAGTTTAAATGCGACGAAACACACACTTATTTTGCATGCAGCGGAGCAAGTTGACTCTGCATCTACTTTTTCGGTGCAGCGGCAGTATTATTTCAACTCGAGGTTTAAATTTACCAACGCAAAAAAATAAAAAAGTGGTTTGACAGTTAATGTTTTAGTTCTAATTTTGTACCTGTGGAGTGGAGTATTAATGGAGGATCGTTTCATCGAACTTAGAAAAAATAACAAATTTTTATTCGAAAAAACCAGTCGAAATTACAAAATGCAAATGATTTTTTGTCAATTAAAATAAATTCATACTCAAACTCACAACCAGCTATCGGGAAATGCGGTGATTTAGGACAAATCCAACCAAGAGATCTGTCAAAAATCCTGCACGTCTGTTTCACATGCAGAGATGCCTGCATTGTAGTTGCGTGCATATATTCTGCACATGTATTTCAGGCTTAAAGAGATGTACAGAATGAAGGCAATCACAGTCGGATTGGAGTGTCAGTATAACGGAGGGGTAAAAACGAGTTTCAAATGCATGTAATTGTATGTAGCTAAACAGAATGAACGATATGGGTCGGAGAGAGTCGCAAGTAAGTTCGTAATATTCAAAATGATCATAAGTGAATGCATCAAAATGTCAAATATGACTATTAAAACCTAAAACACACTGTATTATGTAAAGAGCAATATAATAAAATGCAAAATGAAAGGGCTTTCGATGGGCATTAAAAATAATTCACTGATATTCGTGACCATATCAAATTCGCTTTGATTATTGACACTAGGTGTGTTTTTTTCAACTGGATCAAGACCATTCGTTTTACATTGAAAACAACAACAAAGAGATGATCCAAAATCGAAATGGGATTAATGTGGGATCAGATTTCCCCTCAAAGCTAATTTAAATTGTCACTATTTCAGCATTTTCAGAGATAGCCCCCTGCAACTCAGCATCATTTGTAGCAGATATTTGCACCCAGCAGGTAGAACAGGTTCGTTCGATGGGGTAGCAGGGGTGGGGTATAGGGGTGGGGTATAGGGGTGGGGTATAGGGGTGGGGTATAGGGGTGGGGTTATTTTTCATATCTCGTAGCCAAAAGCTATACATGGGTATTATAGGACCTTTATACAGTTCCGTTTCTTCGTATAGTATACGAAACTTTTTCTGCTGACAATTTATCTGAGGCATTACCAATAGGATTGTTAACCCTTGAGTGCCCGCGCAGCGGTACTCCGTGCCGCAAATTTACTAAACATGAATTTTCTAATCTGTTATTAATAATCAATGACTGAGCGCTCTAGTATCTTTCAAGGACATGTCTAGGAACCACCACAAAAGATTTCAGATTTATCAACATCTTATCAGTCTACATCAGGGAGTCAAACTGAACTGGTCTTATATATTTTCCGTAAAAGTGTTGAAATTCTTGTTGGATAATTAAATTATCCAACAAGAATTTCAGTAATTAATTTATTAATTAATTAATGAATTAATTATTTAACATATTAATAATCAGTATAATAACCAACTGAAGGTCCAGGATCCGGAAATCAGTCGATTTATAGTAGAAATATAGTTGCGGCACTGAGTGCCGCGCGCGTGTACTGGCGTAACATTCCGCCGCGCGTGTACTCAAGGGTTAACCCTGCTTCCGAAGTTCAGAGTGAATGTGCACGTCATCATTCTTCAACCGCGTTGGACGTGTTCTTCTTCAACCGCTTAAAATTTTTTCAAATTGCTACTACCTAGTGACTCTGTCGTCCGTTTATAGTAATTCGGGCTGACTGTTGACTTTCATTAATTATTCTTGCGCTCGTTCGTGAATCTTTTTACTTATTAACTTCATACGTTATTGCTTCAATCATTATGGCGGATTGTGCCGCGTCATTGTGTGTGGATAAACCTAATGGATCGCCATTTGTGCTGTGTGCCGGCTTATGCGGGAAACCGTTCCATAGCAAATGTGTTGGCCTTAAAGGCTCCTTAGGTGATGTGATCGCTAAATCCGGTAATGGTCTGTACTGGTTCTGCCCCATATGCAGATCTTCTTCAATGGCGAGCTATGTGACTAGGTTAAAACTTATACGTGCTGCCGTTTCTTCCGCAAGTGATGTCTTAACCACCTGCAATAAAAACTTCAAGGACGCCCTCCTAGAAGTGGATAGACTTCTAACCGTCAATACTGGTGGTGATAAGGTAATTCCTCCACATTTACTGATGCCGTCTGCTGCCAAGACTTCGCATTCAATCATCGCACCGGGCAAAGAGCCGCTACATGTACATATTCCTGATATTCGGGTACTTCGATCTACTAGTGCCAAAACGAACAGTACTGGCTCAGGTCATTCACCGTGTGCACTGGCTGTCGCAAAGATTTCGTCAAACGGTAGTTCACCGTCGGTCGCCTGTTCTACTATGCGAACTGACGATCGGTTAACTTCATCAGCTGATCCATTTTTGCCATCATCGAAAGTAAATAACATTGATCGGCTGATTGCTTTGTCTACTGAAAAAAGCGCAACAATCCCACCGCCGCCACCATCGTCGAATGTAAACAACATCGATCAGCTGATTGCCCTGTCTACTGGATTAAGCGCAAAAATCCGCCCTGTTACACAGAACAAGCGGATGGGACCATCTGTAGCTGATGCGTCAACTAGAGTACCTTCAGCCATACCATCGGCCACTACGAACACTTCTACGTCATTCATCCTTCATGCTAATGGTGAAAAAACACCTGGACTCATTGCGGCGAAGATGCCTCGATGGATTTAAATTTCTCGCTGTGATGTTTCTACTCAGCCCGAAGCTGTAGTACGATACATTAAAAGTAAACTCGAAGCAACTACTACCGAGCTTCCTTGCTATCGTCTTACGAAGGCTGGTGAGGATGTTGATAATTTAACGTATGTGTCCTTTAAAGTTCGTGTACCTCATGACATGATTTCCAAGATCTTGAAGCCTACGTTTTGGCCGAAGGGTCTCATTATTAAGGAATTCAACTCAAGTTCAAAGAGTAACGTCAACAAGAATTTTCGTTCTGCGGTCACCAAGGAGCAGCTAACTTAACATCAGCATTTGTTTTATCGACTTCCTCTGTTAAAAAAGACATTAGTATTTTTTATCAAAATGTAAGAGGTCTGAAAACTAAGGCAACAACATTTAGAAACTCAATTTTATCAAATTCTTTTGATGTTATATGCATTACGGAAACTTGGCTAAACAAGTCAATTTTCGATTCTGAGCTGATCCCTGGGTCTTATAATGTATATCGTCGTGATCGCGATCTTCTGTCCTCCAGTAAAGGTGATGATGGTGGTGTCATGATAGCTGTTGGTAATAGGTTGTTTTCCGAATTATGTACTGAATTTCATTGCAACTTCGAATGCATTGCTATTAAGATTAAATGTGGTAGAACTTCGTTATTTGTGTTCACCTGTTACATACCGTGTAGCTAATCCGCAACAAACGTCTCTGAACTCTTTGAAGCGCTTTCACTTTTTATAACTCAGTGTGGTCCTCGTTCAAAATTCCTGATATGTGGAGATTTCAATATGCCCTATGTAACGTGGAGTAGTGATGCATCCTCATGTTTGCCCACCTTCGCCCAACATCACTTTTATTTGCAATCTTTTATGGAGTTCTGTGACCTTTGCCAATTTAATCTTATGCCGAACAAAAACAACAGAATACTTGACCTGATCTTTTCTAATACTAATACCAATGAGATAACTATTATTCCCTCTCCCCTTGGACTAGTCCCAATTGACTCACATCACCCTGCTATTGAACTTTCGCTTAACTTATACCCTCTCACCTCCTTGCTGCCTATTAATCGTCCGAAACGTAATTTTTATAAATGCAATTATGAGGAACTTTCTGTTATATTAGGAAGCATTAACTGGCAAACAACTCTGAGTACAGTATCTACTAATATTGCTGTTGAAGAATTCTATAGAATCTTAAACGCAATCATTGCCGAAAACATTCCATTGTCCTCTAAGAAAGTAAACTGCTATCCTCAATGGTTTAATGCCAAAATTATTCACCTACTATTCGAAACAAATCGTGCTAGGCGTCGTTATCTAAGAGAACGCAATCATAACAATGCATCGAATTATGCTAACCTCAGGAAGCAGCTTAAGAAGGAAATAAAGATAAGTTTTCGTCTTTATGTGGACAACCGTAATTCTTCGCTTCTCATGGGTAATGATAAACCCTTCTGGAAATATATCAATGACTCTCGTGCTACTCGGACAACTCCTCTAAGCATAACATATTCAGGAGCAACTGCATCCACTCCTGGTGATATTGTGGAGCTATTCTCTCAATTCTTTGAATCTGTTTATACGTCTTCGTTAACTTCTTGTCTTCCTAACACAATAGTAGATCAGAACAATGTGATTCCAGTATTTAGCGCGCAGGATGTTATCATTGCCATCAATTCTTTAGACAGTAACGGCAGCGCTGGTCCGGATAATGTTCCCAATATCTTTGTTAAGAAATTGGGCCATGTTCTTGCCGAGCCATTGTCACAGCTTTACACGTCTTCTATTTGTGAGGGAATTTTTTCCCAGTGTTTGGAAGAATTCGCATGTCATTCCAATTTTTAAAAAAGGAGAGAAACATAAAGCAGAAAACTATCGACCAATATGTACTCTTAACTGTTTTTCTAAAGTTTTTGAAAAACTTATTCACGAACATGTTTTTTCTCAAGTTCGTGACTGTGTATCGATTAATCAGCATGGATTTTTTAGAGGCCGTTCTACAGAAACAAATTTGGTGTCTTTCACCAACTCTGTAGCTCATTCCCTGGAAAACCATTACGACGTTCACACAATTTACACGGATTTCTCTAAGGCATTTGATACTGTTGATCACTCCATTCTTCTACGGAAACTGAATTCTTTTGGCCTAAGTATTGGGCTTCTTATCTGGTTCCAATCATATTTAAATGATCGTAAGCAAGTGGTCATCTTCAGTGAATCTATTTCAACACCCTACCTGGCTCCATCTGGTGTTCCTCAGGGTTCTACTTTGGGCCCACTTTTGTTTATACTATTTGTTAATGATCTTCTTTCTGAATTCCAGTCAAAGCATTTAATGTATGCTGATGACTTAAAGGTTTTTCGGGAAATAAAAGCACAATCCGTTTGCCTCCTCCTACAGAATGACCTCGAGAAGCTGTTGTCCTGGTGTACTACGAATAAATTGTCATTTAATACGCAGAAATGCTTTATGATGATCTACACCAATAAAATCTCGCACATTCAGTTTGACTATTACATCGACAATTCTCTTCTATTGGAAGTCTCCAGCATCAAGGATTTAGGAGTAATTTTCGATGCTAAATTAAAATTTGATCTGCATATAACTGAAGTTTGTAAACGGGCATACAGGCTATGTGGATTTATATTACGTTCTGCACACCCTTTTTGTAGCGCAACTCTATATCTAAATCTCTTCAATAGTCTGGTCCGATGTCATTTAGAATATTGTTCAGTAGTATGGAATCCCTATCTTACATATCTTGTGACAGCCTTGGAATCAGTTCAACGTCGTTTCACCAAATCACTTTTTCGTAAACTCGGCTTTCATGATATATCTTATGAAACCCGTTTCGAAGTACTTGGCATATATTGCATGAAGGACAGAAGATTATACTTGGATATGGTATTCTTGTATAAAGTTGTTTTTGTTTTCAGTTCGAATCTCAAAGATACGCTCAGACTGCGAAATATTGACTACAATACTAGATGTCACGACATTTTTACAATGCCTCAAGCCAATATTAATTGCTTCTATTACTCTCCTCTAATTCGTTTACCTCGCTACTTTAATTTGTATTGCCTTAGTTTTCATAGTCCTACCTTAAACTCATTCAAAGTGTACTTAAAGGTCACTCTTTTTCGTTCTTCTGATACATAATTCATTATTTAATTTTTTATAATACTTTTTATTTCTATTTTTATTTACATATAAAATATTTTTGTTTTGTAATTCGCGGCAATTGTATAATTGGAAATAACTTTCTGTTCAATTGTTATTGTTATAAAATAAAAAAAATTAAATAAAAAATAAATTAGCTTTTGGGATGATCCACACCGTTTTTTTCAATTGTGGTCTGATCCAGTTGAAAAAAAACACACCTACTGATAGAACTGCGTACTCAATCCGGTCATTGTGTACATGCAGCGTTTACTTGCAGTTTTCAGCCTTTCATTGCATTTCATTGTGACATTTTGACATTCCAATCAGACTGCGATGCGTTAACTCTGTACGGCTCTTAACAACTTACTCGATATTAAATTCAATTCTTGCCGTTAACAAATTATACTTTTGATCATTCTTTTTTACTAACTATACATACAATGTAGACTTTTGTGGTAAATATTTTAAATTTTTCTCTTCAAATTACTCTTCTTTGACTTACCAAATTTTATAATGTTCTTTCGCTATATAAAATAAACTAAATTAGAATCAATAATTTTCTTTAGTTATATGGTAAATAATATCAGAACGGTTAATAGAAGGTTCGTGTCGGGTTCCACCCAACAAGCACCTGCTATGTTCTTTTACTGGAGATTAACGTCTTTACAAGTGTATCAGCTTATAACGTTTTCCGGACTTCTACCCAAAAACTAATAAAGCTGCGCCCAGACAGATTTCTATATATTAACTTTTTTATTTTAAGGGACATAGAGGATAAAATATCAACCGAACCCATTAGTGGTTCAATATGAAAACAATTCTGATAGCGATTGTTATGCGAATATATAAAAAGCCCATTATACCCATAAGCAATTCGATATCTCATTAGACCTAAGTGATATGTCGGAATTCGTAATAACGTACAGAATCATTTAACACCCTCATAGAGGTTTAATATCGCAAAACTCTGAAATTAATTATTGGATCATTATCTATATTAGATATTAGATATACAATATAAAGCTCATAGAAGTAAAAATGAATCCGATCTCATCATATCTAAAAGATTTGTCGGCATTTGTGAAAACTATGACAATTAAATTAAACTAAATCCGTTTTTTACCGAATTAAAGCCTTTTGAAGCAAACGCGCATGCGATCTTGAACTAAGAAAAATATCGGAGGTTGTGAAACTGCAGACAACCCCACTCCAAGAATAATTTTTTTTTCAATGTTAGATCGTTCAGAATTCTTTATTATGTATTTAGAAATAATAAAGTAAAGTCTGCCAATATCAGGCTGCACATTTATTATTTTCATGAGAAAGTTATCAACGAACAAAAAATAACTTTCCAAAAAGACTCCTGGCATATTTTGCTTTGGCCGACCTGTATATAGTAGACTGCCGTTTCTCGACATTAACCGCATTTCGAATTTTTAACTAAACAATAATAAAGTTGCTACCAGAAGAAAGGATGATTTTGTTTTATATTTTCAAACTGAAGAGTATTCTCTGATCTTTTCCTTTTACTTCTCAATTCAGCTGTGCTCTACATATAAGTAAATTTTATATAAACAGATTTAAATCATCCTTGAATTGATTAAGAAAACTAATAATATAATACATACTTCATAGGTTGTGTGAATATGAACATATTTCTTTTATAAGAAGATACCGCTGAGAGATCTAACTAAGCTCTTATAATTGCCAATTGTTAAAGCGAGTATATGTCACGCAATTAATTAATTAAACCACCTCCAGATAAAAACACGAACTTCAAATAAAGATACTCTTCGTAGTGTTTCTATCCGCGGTAGCTTTAATTTAAAAATTGAACTGCTGTCACAGACATTCCTCTTAATTCAATTGAAGACTTGAATCCGACAATTTAATCGTTAGTCATTGGATTCATTCACGTATGTTTAAAAATTATAGTAAGACTTAAATTGTAATTTTATAACGAAATTTCTTAGCTGTAATTTTTTGACTCTCCATATCACGATAACACAGAAGATCAATTAAAATATTTTATCTTGAAATGAAATATTGCTGTAGTTGTTGTCTTTGTCGGTTCCCATAATTAAATATGGACTCAAATCAAGACCACTATGTAAGACAAATTCAACAAATTTCCTTTGTGCACATAAATCGACTTAAATCACATATGCACCCGCGTATGCCAAGCCAGTGATGAAATAGGTAGTTCAAACCAAATGGACGTTAGTATATCAATCACTATAATTTAGTTCACTTAATTTAATAATCAAAAACGCCTTTTACGTTTCATCGTGTCATTCTTTTGCTTCACTAGAATCTTTTTAGTTTTACTTCTTTCTCTTCGTCTTCTTCTCTTCACTGTATACGAGGACTAGTTAAATGTCGGATTAATACCCCGATATAAAAAAAATAATTATTATTGTATATTTTTCCTATAAGCACAATTATTTAAGATTATTTTCCACCGAAGTTCACAATTTCTTTCTTTCGCGTCACGAGTCACGCACATTGCACAAACGAATTCATACTTCCGGTTTTAGCTTGAGAGCGAAAGGAATTAATTTTACAAATTCTTAATGAAAAAAGTTTAACGAAATATATAACTGAAAATATCAACTGCAAAAATAATAAGTTGAAGACAATTTATTTTATTTTTCAAGTACCATTTGTTCTTTCGAGACCCCAATAGTCTTCCATGTTTGTAAAATGGTGGCCACTAGTGAACTGTTCTAAAGTTTGTTAAGTATTTTTATCAACTCGTATTGAAGTACACCATGTAACAATTTAGATGGCATGTTACTGACCAGTGGCGGTGGGATCAAGCTGTTGACCTAAGTGACCCAAAAGGTAGAAGTTTGTGGCGTACAGTGCACAATTCTGTATTCTAAAGCTAACCCCCCGTACTCGAAGTAGAAAAATAGATTCTGGACCTCTCGCGTATAAGTCATGCATTTTTTCTTATTTTACTAGAAGCTTTACTTTTTATACGCTCAATTAAATCTAGTACATATGTATCTATATTTAAAACTTAATCCAACCACGAAATCTATGAACGCGAAATACATAAATGAGCCGTTGATTTTGAAAGTGGAATAAGTCCATTTCGTTTTTAAATCGACATGCTTAACGGTTTACGTTTTAACATGTATAAAAATATTTATGCCATCTTTCAGGAAAATTTACTTGTATTTGGTAAAAGTGTGATGAAATAATTGCATCAATAGATTCTCAGAAAGTTGCTTCGTGTTGTATAGAATAATGTTACAATGTCACAAAAAATATTTTTTTCAAAATGGACTTATTCCACTTTCAAATACAACGGCTCAAATATTTCTTTTATTCCCATCGAGTCTAATTTCAAATTATTATTGATCCAATTTTTTATCTCTTATATTTCTTGATTAAAAGTTAAAATAGCTAAAATTTTAAAATCCAGATAAAAGTAGTTCATTTACGTCATATACATGACGTTACGCTGCTCAACTTTTGAAGAACCATGGAACAAGAAAAAAAAAATCTGCCAACAGTCTGGGCGCAACTTTATTATTTTTCCGGCAGAAGTTCGGAACGTGGTTTATTCGGGGATGCGGCATATGTTACTATGTGACTGAAAACCTAACAAAAAGCGGTTAGAAAAGAATGCAACATATGAATTAAATAATTGGGTCATATTCCGGAATGCGGTCTAGAGGTTGAAAAATAAAAAACTTAAAAAAAGGTGATTATTAATCAAGCCTCGGGAAGTGAAAAGATATTCGATATCTGATCAGACCTGAGAAACATGGTGGAATTCATGAAAAAGTATACAGCCAGTTTACACCCTCTTAGGGGTTGAATTTCAAAAAATCTTGAAAACACATTCTAGGTATTCATATGAAGAATCCGTAGAATAAAAATGAATTCAATATTTGGAAAGACCTAGTAGATATGACGAAAATCGTGAAAATATATGCATTTTATATATACTGATAATTTTTTTTTGCCCCCCCCCTTCTGAACGCCAATGAATATTCGAATTTTTTTTTATCAGAATTACTTTTCTAGTTAATTTACATATACACACCGAGTTTCAACTTCCTAGCATAAGCCGTTCTAAAGTTAGGAAAAACACCCCCCACTACCGTACCATACTACCCCTAAAAAAAATTTATTTTTCCACCATGCCACTACTATAGTTCTATCTCAATACCAAGTTTCAGCTTCCCATCATTATAGATTCTTAAGATATAAGCATTGGAACTTTTTCTTTCTCACCCTTCCCCACCCTCACCCTCTACACCCACACCCCTACTAGGGTTCTATTAGGCCTACTTCTGGTAAAAATTTGAAGCATCCATCTTACACTGTTATTGAGATATGAAACGTGTTATTTTTGAAAAATTCTTATCCCCTCCACTTACGTACTCCCCCGCCCCCTTCAAAGATTTTACTTTAAGTAATCTTTATTTATCAAGCTTTATATCCAAACCGAATTTTGTTTTTCTGGTGCCTCTGGTTTGGGAGATATCGTAATGTTAAGTATTTCACCTTCAACCCCCATACGCCACCACCCACACCCAAAAATTTTGTTTCAATCTACTCTCCTAGTATAACAACAGATATTTGTTAAGTTTTAATTGCTTGCTATTAACGGTTTAGGAGATATAGATTTTAGAATGTGTAGATCACCACTTTTTTGCGTTTCGGACGCATTGCTTCCCCCTCCACTCCCACACCCCTTCACCGATATCATCAATTTTTTTGCAAATGGGTCCACTATCAAAGCTTTATAGAAATTCCAAGTTTCAGTCTCCTAACATGAGTGGTTGCTGAGATCTAGAAACCAAAATGTTGCGTCTAAAACGCTTCCCCCACCTTCCCCCTCACACCCATACCCCTGAAAATAATGTCAATTCAAGGAGTCTACCCAGTCTATTCCTAGAAATAAATTTAATAGCTCCACTGGTTTGAGAGCTACGAGCCTTCAAAGGATTTTGGCGGTCGACGTACGGCGTACGGCGGACAGACGGAGTGAAATTTTTTATTGCTTTTTTCGTGTCTACTAGTCATGAAACGTGGACAAAAAAATTTTGAGGGCAGCAAACTTTTTTTTTTGAAAATCAATAACAATACTGTATTATTACTAATAAAGTAATATACTCGTTTGTCTCATTTCAAAGTCTAGTAAGTGCAGTTTTTACAAAATTTAGGATCTAAATCTATTTAGTCGAAGGTTCTGGCCTCTAGCGCTTTGAACAATTTGTGTATATTTGTAAATATATATTTAATTATTGTAATAAATAAATAAAAAAAAATAAATAAATAGGTACTTATTTTATAATAATAAAGTATTGTGATCGACCCGAAACTTAAAAAAATTTAAATTTTGTATTTTCATGTTTTATGACTAGTAAACACCAAAAACGTAGGATCCGTATGACGTTCGGTTGGGGTGTGTGAGAAGGAGAGGAAAAACAATGCGTCCGAAAGACTCAATGGCTAAATTCAAAGAATTTTAAAATTTATTTCTCCTTAAAGGTTTATTTTCGAGCTTGGATTGTGATTGGCTTAAGGTATACTAGGATCTTTAGCAGGACTAACGTTTGGAAGAGGTGTGGTGGGGTGTACAAACCAAATGAACCAAGAAGTTAAACTTTTTACGTTTTTTGTGATATACAGCGGTTATCTTAAATATTAACAGAGCGCTAACGAATAGTTTAAAATTTTTTAAGTAGAACTTCTTTACATTATTGCATTGCATATAAAATAGTCTTGATCTTAAATTCTTAGTTGTCGAAATTATTAAATTCATCGATTAGGTATATCTCATCAAAAATTTGTTAATGCTCCGAGCTAGTCATTTCAATATTTGATTACGTTAACTTTCAAAGAGTTTCTCGTAAAAGTAATGATAATAATATAAAGAAAATATTATTGTGAGTTCTTTATATATTCACCATACAAAAGGCATTCAAAAATATGTACATTCAAATGTCAAAACGTACAATATCTCAAAAAGACGTTAAGGTAAAGTAATACAAAGATTTCTGCATTTTTCTTCAATTTGATATCCGTACATTTTTACAAATTGTCCATGCCAAGGTTATAAATTTATTGGCAGAAAGTCCTTTGAATCTATTAAAATAGTAATTCTTGTGGCGAATCAGATTCTTCTGGAGATGAATTAAATTCATCTTGATCCTCTTGTTAGATTGACATCATTTGACACCATTTCATTAATTAATTTAATGATTTGTTAAAGGTTGATATAAAATTATTAAGTTTTGCGTTTTAAACAGATATAAAAATGGTCTTAAATGCACAAAATAAAAACCGATTAATTAAATTATTATCAGAAGACGAACATGTTCATCAATTGATAAAAATGATTTCATCATATAAATGCTCGCGTTCATTGGATCAAAATTGACGAAAGTTTTCATTGTTTTAGTGGAAAAATGCATTAATGTAACGTATCAATTTAGTTCAGTTAATCGTGCTGAAATATTGAATCAATCTTACTTTAAGAGAATCATCAGATAAACGCATAGAAACTGCTTTACGGATTTTTATAATTCAACCCACAAATTTCATAATAATTCTTAAATATGATAAGATAACAAATAAATTTTTCCGTCCACGAGCTTTTCATAAAATTAATTTCAGGATTTTTTAATATTGAACTATCAAGAAGTGTAAAGCAATTTCAACAATTTTCGCCATTTTTCTTGATTCCAATGAGGTAATAATTTAGTTTTTTCATTCTATCGGTTCTTATGTAATTGCCTAAAAATTAATTTCAGAATTTTTAAATTTAAAACACCTAACGGAGTTGCACGAATCTTTTCTTTTACATTTAATAAGAGATCGAATTGGTTTTTTCTTTTAGATACTTGCTATATGTATAATCGTCTAAAAATAGTTTCAAGATTTTTGTACATATGTATGTTCTACAATACTTCAAGCGGGCTTAAAGCAGTTGCATATACGAGTATTACCACAATTTTTGCAACCTCTAATATTAGATGAGATATAAAATTAGTTTTTATTTCTACAAGCAATCGCCTATAAAGTGAATTTGACAATTTTTCAAAATAAATATCCAAGTCGTCTTTACAGCCCCTTTGAGAGTTAAATATCAAAAAATTTTGAAATGAGTTCACTATTATGTATATAAAAAGTTCGTGAAAGTCAAAATCAAATTGGTTTGTAAGCGATTATATAAAAACTGCAGAAGATAAAGCCAATTTAATATCACATTCAAATTCACAAATTCAAAAAAATCAATGGCGCTAGTATCCTTGGACATCGAAAAGGCGTTTGATCGTGTTTGGCACAAAGCACTCATTTACAAGTTGATCGAATTCAACTTTCCCAATTACCTCGTGAAGTTAATTAGTAGTTTTCTGGCCAACCGATCTTTTGAGGTATCAATACTCAACCATCTTTCAAGCAGAAAGGAAATACTAGCAGGAGTACCTCAAGGTTCAGTATTAGGACCAATTTTGTATTTAATCTACACTGCTGATTTTCCGCACCTCGCCAACTGTGAAACTGCTTTCTTCGCTGACGATACTGCTATCTACTGCTCTGGAACGTTAGCATCAAATATTTGCCAATCTTTAGAAGGCGCACTTGAGACAGCTACAAAGTACATGTGCAAATGGAAAATAAAAATGAACTCCACCAAAACCCAAGCAATATACTTCACTAGACGAAGAGTTATTCCCTACATACCCGCAAATAATTATATAACAGTTAACGGAGCCAAAACTACCTGGAGTAACAATATTAAATACTTAGGATTTATCTTCGATAAGAAACTGACTTATAAGGACCATATCATTGATACAGTTAGTAAAGTGAATAAACTCGTTAAAGTAATGTATCCATTTATTAATAGGAAGTCAGATTTAAGCTTAGAAAACAAGCTCCTCTTATACTCAATGATATTTCAACCTATTCTTCTATATGGTGCTGTCGTTTGGAAGGATTGCGCCCAAACCCACATAAATAAGTTACAAACTGCTCAAAACAAAATTCTTAAAATGATTCACAAATTGCCACGATATTTTTCAACCGATCAATTACATTCTTTAGCTAAGGTAGAACATATTAAAGTTAAAGTAGAATCTATATACCAAAAATTTATCATTAAAATTGAACTTGCTGAGAACAATTTAATTCATAATTTAATTAATAACATTTAATCATATTTATATTAGTAATTTTACTTGTTCACAAACACTAGGTTAAGTTTTAGTTATAAGAAAAATTTAAATTCATAGAGTTTTTTTTCGCCATTTTTCCTCTTCCAACTTTTCAATTTAATACTTAAACTTCTCAAACTGAAATAATTGTCAAAAGCTGTATAGTCAATTGAAAAGACTGATCTCTTAAATATAATATATTAGCGTTAAGTCAAAATAGAATTCAAGGCAATAAAGATAAAGATAAAGATATCACATCAGACCCAAGCAAAAAGTGTGAAATGAATGCAGCCCCGAATCGTGTACAAACCTTTCATACTAGTAATATGCAAAAAGTAATTATTCGATACTAAGTATTCGTTACTTGAAACGAGTACCGAATACTACTTATGAATAGTATTCGATACTGACCCCAATAAAAAAATTCCCGCGTCTAAGCTGATGAACTTGTTTTTTTTTTAGCTACTCACATTGCATCCGACGACATTATTCTGCCGGATGATTTTATTTTTTTTTGGCAACAAATTTTGCCGGATAACCTTTTTCTCCGTGATTGTAGTGAGCAAAAAAAACCTGTTTTAACGTGGAAACCTTACCATCATGGAGTAAATCCCAGTATTACACCAAAAAAAATAGTACAGCGTGTGCCCTACATTTTTAATTTTCTGTTTTGTTTTGTTTTGACTTCTATTTTATCGATTTGTAGCCGTACTTTGCATTTATCGCAAAAAATGGTACAACCCAAATTTATGGAGAGTTTAATTCTCCAAATGTATTTGGAATTAAATTTTTTAAAATAAGTTTATTTGCGATTATATTTAAAGTCCGAAAGTGCCGTTTACACGACAGAGAAAATTTGGTAGAGAAATTTCGTATAGAGAAAATTTAGTGCTCTCCAGCAGAGCACTATGTTTTGGAATTGTCTCTACCTCTATTGTTTTTTTTTTTTTTGTCACCACGGAGTACTCAATAAAGTAACGAATTCCAAGTAACGAATACTAAATTGAAGTATTCAGTAATTATTCGTTACTCAAAAGTAGTTGCATTGCACATCACTATTTCATACCCTCTCCGGGGTTGAGCATTTTTGAAAACGAGTCATAGCGATCATAAAGTTTACATTACCAGACTTAAGAGTTATGACGAATTGTCAAAACGCATTCAAATCCATTACATCCACTTGTGAGTTGAATATCACAACTTAATAGCTCAATGGGTTTGGGAGGTACGAGCCCTTAAACGATTTTGCGTTTATTATAAGAATAATAAAGTAAAACTTTATTTTCACAACATAACATTACTAGATATAGTTCTACTTTAATACCAAGCATATTTATATATGTACTGGATATGACAAGCAGCGATTGAGTTGAAGGCAAACATCGTCGCATTCACCTATACGTAAAACAATAATAATTGACATAAGGAACCTGTGTTTTCTCACTCAAATTTATACATGTTATATCCCGCTTTTGAAACACGCTAAACAACAACAATTTAATATAACGAACCTGTTTTGTCTCGCTTCTTACCGTGTTTTTGGCTTCAGAGCGCTGTATGCAAAACCGTTGGCTTGTCTATTAGGTCTATCATACCAAGTTTCAGCTACCCATCACTTTTTATTTTGTGTCATCCCTTCCCTCCGACCCCGCATACACACATATACTACCCTAAAAGTTTTTAGTACATATTTTAAGTTTTCTTCAAATATAAGACATTGTTTTTAGGAAAAACTACTACTCGTACTAGAATGCTCCACCGCTCCCTTCAAAATTTTTATTTTTATCAAACTTTATTTTGCAAATGAGTTCTAGCCCATGTTGCACCAAATTATAAGTCTAAAATAAATAAATTTATAAATCATCCCCCTCCCATCCCATCCCTACTTATGTTGGGATCTCTTATGCAGTCATGACACTGGCTATTTTCGCGGCTTTAAAGCGGCTAGTAAATCCAAATGGAGAGGGATGAAAAATGGAACATACAATTTAGACTTTGGTGTGAGAGAGACAGTCCGTATAGCTATGAAGTGAGCACTGTCAAAAACTAGCCGCTACATAGCGCATTCCAGCAGTGGTTCCCAACATTCTAGCACTTAATCCAAGAAAAATCCTGCAACCAGTGAATTTTTGAGCTGCTACAGACTTGTTTTTAACAGTTCTGTACGTATAAATTGTGAAAAGTGCCATGTTATGTTATGAAACGCGCTAAAATCTGTATTTTTCTTAACAATGCAGTTGTTAATGTTGTTTACTAGATGCCGATAGCGTCGGAAAGATTGGTATCTCTTTCTTTTAATGTTGTTCGCCTTGTCGCACGATGGGGCATTTGTTGCACTTTTATTGCACTTAAGAAATAGCCACTAAATAGCCAGTGTCAAAACAGCATTAGTAAACAAGCCACTATTTCGTTATTAGGTGCGTTTTTTTCAACTGGATCTAGATCATAATTGAAAAAAACGCTGTGGGATGATCCAAAAAAATCAATTTAAACGGTTTGTATTCCTGCTAGAATACATGTGCCAGCTGTTGTCTGTCAAATATTTATTGATATATTATTGGCAGATACTAGTGAAAATAATGAATATAAACGAAATAGAAGCAGTAAGTACTTAAAATTACTATGTATTGAACCAATACTGTGCAGATATTTGCGAATATTGTTTAATAAATACGGAAAATATTTATTGACGTTTGACAAATGACAATTAGTTTCATTATAAAAGACATGATAAAGATTGATGGCGATCGGTTTGGTTGATAATAAGGTGCTCATTTCCGGTTCTACATTTCGAAAATCATGGGCTCAATCCAGCACAACGAAGTCAGAAAATGAACAATTTTTCCATATGAATGGGAGGTATAAGCTTCGAATTAACTTCTCAAATGTTTAATATTCCAGGAAAAAGATATATGAAATAATTATTAAATTATTTGAAAAGAACGTAGACCGTTTTTTCAATACTTTTTTCTTTTATTTTAGTACTTTAAATTGATTTCTTAAAAAATTTTGTTTTTAATATGTTATGATACATATGTCCCTCTTATTCAATTATAACAATAATTTAAGTTCACTTGAAGTAATATTTTGTAGTTGGACCCTCTTATTTGACCTCAATCTCAATTTTTTCTGAAAATAACATGCAACTGCCACTTTCTGTCTACCATATATAGTTCCGAAATTCGCCACCAGAGCACATGGTATATTTGTCAATTGAGAGATGGAATCGTGTGCTCTGGCGGCAAAAATTGAAAGTGGTAGACCGATATTTAATCCGAAATGTACAGTACCTGGCCAATGAAATATACTCAAACCAACCATTAGCATATCAGCCTTAAAATTTTTCAGTTAACAATAATACAAAAGTATGCTGTATTACTTTTGTTATTTTTCAATTTTTATTGAATATTCAATAATTCAATTAATGTAGAAAGTAAAGAAAAGGACATTCAAATACAAATTATATATACAACATATACAAATTACACTAAACACTGTTAAAAAATTATTACTTTTAAGTTTTTACCGAAATATCTGTTAAAATCTTATTCGTACACTGTATTCACTCACAAGAACCATTTAAATGTTAAAAGGACCTTTTAATACTGATACAGATTGAAAATTTTAAAATGTCCACCAAAAAAGAGTACCTGTAAATTCCCATCGAATAACAGGAATTAAGACAATAAAAACAATGTAATAAATGCATAGCACAACAGCCAGGGTATTCACTGCTCTTAAAATATGGAAATACCCACAAGGGACTTTTACCTGTGGTCATTATTGTTACATTTCGAAGAAAAATGCTTTGAGTATAATTCATTGGCCAGATACTGTATGGTACAAGCTTACCACACTTAATAATTCACTGTATTTTGCACGATATATACGTTCTCAACTAACACACTCGGTTACTACTAGTAAAAGTTCTCTATTATTTTGTTATAGTAGTCTGTAGTAGTAGTAGTTATTATTAACACTTACAGTTTTATAAAACGGTGATAGAAACATTTTCATTACCTGTCTATAAAACTGTGATTAGTGATAACCTGGTGGTAAATAACAAAGTTATATAGGGGTTTCCGTTACGAAGTGAGAGAACTGATTAGTTCTTGCATTTTATAGGGGTATCAATAGATACCACTATAAATCTAGTAATAACGAAAGCCTTTTATACAATTTCAAAACTTTTAGTAATAGTTTATTACTGCTATAGAACTTAAGTGATTTAATGTTAACAATAACTCTACCATAAAACTATTTAGATGATTTTACTACTTTTACATAACGTTTATACAACCATTTTCTAAATGTCAGATCTGTAGGTACTGATCTGTAAAGTACAGTAGTTCTTTTCACCGAAAACTTTAAATTCAGGACAAATATTAGAAGATCATAATATTCATAATAATGTGACCGAAGAAATCGACACAGATGATTGTTCTTGGTCGGAAGAATCCGAAGAGAGTGAACAAACGTCTCCGTTGCAGGATATGCAATTGGAAAGTGTACAAAATGAAAAGTTTCGTGGTGACTTAAGACTGGTCAATTAAGTTCAATATAAGACCATAGACAAATTATACATAGATGTCCATTCCATGCTAAGAATTCGGGTACCTTTTTTTTCCGGGCCTGAACCTAATCCCGGCCTAAGCTTACCAACACGAAGGAAATTATCGACATTTGTTCACGTATACGAACTCTCTCTCTCTCTCTCGATGCAGTTCGCTATGAGAAAACGAATGCGATCGTGATGTGAATTGAAGCTGTTTTTGAAGCTTTGGGTTATTATGCATTGTGTACTAGCTCATTCGATTATGAATGTTGGCTGCGATCACACGGAATGTGGGTTTTTTTACTTTTTTATTTTTTAATAATAAAGTATTGTGATCGACCTGAAATTTAAAAAAAATTTGCTACCCTGAAATTTTGTATTTTCACGTTATAGGACTAGTAGACCCCAAAAAAGCAAAAAAAAAATGTCCGTCTGTACGCCGAGCCGTACGCCGAGCCGTACGCCAAATAGTTTGAAGGCGTGTACATAGCTCCCAAACCCGTTGAGGTATTATCATGAAATTTTTATGGTGGGTAGGTTGGGTGAACTTCTACGACTGGTATCTTTTAGAGGGTTGTGGGTATGAGGGGGGAGGAGTTGGGAGGGTTTTAGACGAAAAATGTTGGTTTCTAGATCTCAGCAATAAATTCAATAGGTGTGGGAGTGGTGGGGAAAATAATTTGTCCGAAACGCAAAAATGCGAGATCGACACATTCTAAAATCCATATCTCCTAAACCGTTGATGGCACGAAATTAAAACTTAACAAATATCTGTACCTGTACTAGAAAAAAAGGTTGAAAAGAAATTTTTGAGTGGGTATACGGGGTGGGGGTGAATTTTTTTTTCGGGGATGTGGGTGTAGAGAGTGAGGGTGGGGGAGGGTGAAAGGAAAAAGTTCCGATGTTTATATATTAGGAACCTATAATGATAAAAAGCTGAAACTTGGTATTTATTTTCTCATAAATTCTTCCATATCTTTCAGGTCTGATCATATATCGAATATCATTTCACTTCCACGGACTTGTAATCACCTATTTTTAAGTTTTTTCCTTTTTCTACCTCTAGACCGCATCCCGGAGTATGACCCAATTATGGTACATATTCATATATTACACCCTATTCTAACCGCTTCCGAACTTTTTGCTAGTTTTTCAGTCACATAGTAAACTACACCGCATCTTAGAATTAAATGCGTTCCGAGCTTCTGTCTGAAAAATAATAAAGTTGCGCCCAGAATATTGGAAGATTTTTCTTTAAGGGTACGATTGTATGCGCGTAGCTCACAAACCCGTAGAGATATTTAGTAAAAATTTTGTTAATGGTTAGATTGGATGATACCCCTACGAGTGGTATCTTTTTGGGTAGTGAGTTGTGAGGTCGGTGGAGGGGTAAGGTGGAGCACAAAAGTTAGGGGATAGCTATTTGTTAAACAATTAAATTATAACATATCAAGAACCGTACCAGATATGATCTTCAAATTGTTACAGGAGTTATAACCCAATGGACTTCTAGCAGAGAAAATTTTTAGAGGTGTCACTGATATTTCTCGAAAACATCAAAGGATAGAAAGCAAAAAATTGAAGAATATATAGAGCCGTGTTAGCAGATTTTTGGTACTGTTTGTTGTATATAATGTGTTGAGTGCCGCCAGAATTTCGTTCCGGTGCTTACAGGTGCTTTCGATATTTAACAAAATATCGAACGCATTTGTGAGCACTGGAACGAACAAGCGAAACCGGCTGGCTGGGAAGAGTACCGCTACTCGGTAGATGCCGGCTAGAGAACGACGAACGGCTTGGTACTCGAGAGAAGCGCGCGTCTATTGAGTGTTGGTCATTGATTATAGTTTTGCCAATTGTTTTATTTTCTTGCGGAAATTTCGACAGTTTCGCGAAAAATTTACGCCGAAAATCGAGTGTTGTGTGGCGCGTGCCGAGTTCAGTCGAGTACGCGGTTTTAAACAAGTTTCGCAAGTGAAAAGTTCAAATGAAAATGCGGGTTCCGGTTTAGACGTCCGTTTTCCTTTTCTTGCTGCTGCTGCGGCTCCGCACCGAATTGGTGATCTGAGCTGTTGACCTTGCGACGCCGAGCGGCTTCTTCTTGGCCTTGTAGGGGATAGAACGAAATGAAAAAATAATAAGGAATGAATTCGGGGGCGAAAAGCCGCGGCTAGAGCTCCGCCAAACTTTTCTCGCACATAGTATTGTGTTGCTTTTCTTGGGCTACTGGAGATCGACGTACGGCGGCGACAACGACGACAATATTTCGCAACCAAAAGTGGAAATTTGAGGGCAGTGTTCCGTATTTAAAATTCATTCGCTACCTGGAACAATTAAATTAAATAGCGAACGAATGAACGAAATAAAAATTTAAAACTAAATTTAGTAAGAAAAAAAAATGTTAAATGAATAAAACGATAAACTAAAATACAAGAAATTGAATTTAAAATAAAAACAAAATCGGAATATATATGAATTAAGAAAAAAAAAAATTAATATAAAAATAAATAAGACATGACGACAGGACAGACGTACAGAAATAAAACTAAATAAAACTAATTAACAATAAATTAAAATTAAGAAGCTGAACAACCGAAATTATGGGGTGAGTCTCTCTTTTGCTATATTTTTTTTGTTGTTGTTATCTTTATATTGGTTTCTTCAGGTTTCCAGTTTTATTTTGGTCGTATACGGATATTTTGTTTTGTTTTTGAAACGATGCTAGGCTAGTAGAGCCAATTTAAAGTGAACCCGAGCGTTTAGCTCCTTCGCCCCGAACCTCTAAAAGGGGCCATATCGGAATTTGTTTTAGGACAGATATAGCTGAGGTATAAACCCTAGAACAAGAACCACCCCACACTGCCGTAGCTAGTCCCGGCCGCCAGCAAGCGTGTCGCTTCCGTTCTACTTCAGCCACCAATTCAGACGTAGGAGGAATTGGCCCATTCTGTCCCGAACCTTTACCCATCCTTCGACTATTTTGACTTTTTCAAGTCGAAATAGTCCTTCCAAGGCCTCAAACACAACAAATGGCGCCCAAAGTGGGGCTAGCCTCAGCTACGCTACGTGCACAAAGCGTAGCCCATCAACACGAGCGAGCTTTGAAAAATTCCGTGCAAAAAGTTGGTGGGCAAAAAGGTCTTAAATTTCGTCGTTCTGCGACAGTATTTTTACCTGAACGGCTACAAAAGCCTAAAGCCTAAATGTACAAGCTTTTCTGTGTTTTAACAGCAAACCATCTGGTCGATCTTGGATGGAGGCAATGTGGAACGATCCTATTGACGAACCGTTTTGGCAACCTTTAGGCACCAACTTGGTTCCATAGGAAAGGGAAACATTGTCTGTATGCAAGATTGATTTGATGCAAGTTGGGTCAGACTGTATTTTCTTGAGCCATTCCACTTTTGGTTCGTGAGTACCCAACTCGGAGCTGGGCATGCCCTGAGATAGCGGGCGTGTCGTCAGACAGTTGGGAACCATACTTGCGAAAAATTGGTGAGTTTGGTGATAGAAGGTATCGTCGAAAATTTGTTAAGTACCTTATTTCCTTATCCTTCCTTTTAGAGTACCCTTTTAACGTAGAATATTTTTTTTTTTTAAATAACGTAGAGTTTTTTTTGAATACTTAAATTTTTTTAAGTTTTTTGACGATAAATTTTAACTTAGATTTTTTTTTTGCGCTTTATTTTGATTTTCTTTTGATTGCTATTTTTCCCCATTTTTTTTTTATTGTTGAAATTTAATCGCGTTCCGGATTTTCCCAATGAGTCGGGAAAGAGCAGGATCGGCTTCGCGATTTGATCTGCATATGAGGGGAGGGGAAAGGTTGCGACGACGTGAGGGTTCATTTTTTTTAGTTGATTTCAAATACCGCAGACATATATATCTTAATATCGTGCAATTTTTTTTGCACATTTATTGGAACATTTCTACAATCGTATTCTTATATTCAGAACTCGTTCTATCGTTCACCAATTTCTTTTATACATTCTTCGAACATTCACACAATCGGTTGTAATTACACTTAAAATTCATTCAATCATTCATTCGTATTTGTAATACCTACATTCGTTGGCGACATTCATACAATCCGTTATCCAGTCAATCAAAGACTCATTCATCCATACATTCTAGTATTCATTCATTTCATTGCACACTACTTGCTCATTTCGTCAGACAATCAATCGTTTGCGTACATCATAGGTAATCATGACTCAATCGTACAAACATTCAAATTTTTTTTTTCAATTCCACATACCTACTTATGTTTACATTATTAGTCAACATTCATACGTTCGCTTACTTGTCATTCGTATCAGCAGTAAATTGCTGTAATTCATCCTTAAACACAGTAAAATCAGTGATATACCTATATTGTTTTTTTTATCAATCGTACTTCATTCAAACATTCACACAATCCTTCATTCATTTTAGCAATACACAGCGTCACGGTTCACTAACAACTACGCACTCAGTTAAATAGGTCATTTTGCAATCACTCAATCAATCACGTTAAGTCAGTCTATCCGATTCTCTCAATACGCACTCACAGTTCATTCAATCACTCGTGCACTCATCGGTTAGGATATGCCACTGCCACGATCGCCGTTGGGGCGAAATGAAGAAATGTGTACGATGTGCCAACATATCGTGGGGGGCGAAGACGAAGCGCGATCGAAATGTGGGCACACTTTTCACTTGCATTGTGTCGAAGAGTGGGTGCTGCGCCACAAAACGTGTCCCAATTGTCGCCAAGCACCCACACCGCAGGACTATTGGTCAGTAAGGGGCGCGGAGGGCGCCACAGCTATAACCGGAGTCGTGACACGCAGCAGAGCTAAGTCAGCGGCCGGCGGACTTTCTCCAAGGCGACTAAACTTAGACTTTCCGCTGGAAACAGTCGGCGGTGGTGTCTTTTACGCCCCTGACGGTTCAATTAGTCAAGAGCAGGGGGTGAACCAGCTCGCGAATCCAATCCCACAATCACCAGAAAGGGTAGTAGGCGAACGACCACGTTGGTCCGATATACACGACGCAGGTATCCCGGCTACGGCGAATCCAGCGCCAGGGCGTACACGTTCACCAGTGGTACGAACTGAACTGGGAGTGGAACAACTAATAGAGTTGATGAGATGGGTTTTTCGGGAAGAGCAGGCATCATAGAGACCGGTGGGGGCCCATTATTCGGCAGCAGAGGGAAGCTCGCGTGCTGGGAGGGCAGATCAGCGGACCGGAGCGTCCGCGTTGGTCAGCGATCGCGTTAGCTACGGCCCTAATCATCGAGCAAGAAATTCCTACAGCCCATTAAGGCATTGGCGTCTGCGTTTTAACGGGAATAGCCAACTCCTACGCGCAGAGGAGCTGATTTTTCGGGCCGAGACTCTCGCGATGAGCGACTTGCGCGGCAATTTAGATCTGCTGACGCAGGGCTTCCATCTGCTGCTGGATGGTAGGCCCAACAAGTGGTATTGGTTGTGGCGTCGGTCCAATAACAACTCGTCTTGGGATACTCTGAAGGTAGCATTCTTGCAGGTCTGGGGGAGCGCAGCACGGATTGGGAGTTGCGGAAGCAGATGCTTGGTAGACGACAAGCGCCACACGAGCCCTTCATGTCCTTCGAACAAGACATGACGGAGCTTCGTTCACTGCTGAGCGCTCCCATGATTGAGTCCGAATTTGTGGCTCTGGTGCGCGGAAATCTGGTGGGCAGCACACAGCAACAATTGTGTTTCTACTCAGTACTTACTATGGACGAATTACGTCGACTTGTAGTGCAAGTGGAAGACACGCGAAAAGCCACCAGACCATCCCCTTGGAACCAGACCAAATTCCACGAAATACAGGAGCCAGTCGTGAAAGAACATCCGGATACGACTTCTTCCGTCGACTTGGCCGGACTATCGAACCCCTGGATCTGCTGGAATTGCAAGAAGGAAGGACATGGGTATCGTGAGTGCGCGGAACCTGCGAAAGGCATCTTCTGCTGGATGTGGGCGGGCTGACGTTCTAAAGCCCAACTGCAACCATTGCAAGGCGGGAAACGGCCGAAGGGACGGAAGGACAGCGGGTCCCTCCCGTCCGAACACTGCATCCCGACAGCAGTAGCAAAATTTGTTCACCACCCCAATTCCACGTCCCAATTTCATCTAGACCTCCCAAATAAAACAACTTTACCCAATTTTTCAACCCCTACATATACCCCTCCAAATTTCAATACCCTACCAACAACATTTTCAAAACCCAATTCCCATCCTTTTAACGTTAAATCATCCAAACCCATTTCCCCGACGATCAACACTCCGCACGTCAAAATTTTAACAAGACCAAGCGATAAGACGGAACCGGCTGTTTCCAGGCTTGAAGATGAACTTATCGCAGATCAAAATCCAAGAAGACATTCCCACCATCCTCTCAAGCCACACCATCTTCGGCTAAAGGGCTATATGGAGGCGCGGGAGCGAATTTTCGGACCTACTCCAGTCGCAAGTGTTGATCAGGTATCAGCACTAACGAGTGGATCCGGTCGCAGAAAATCAATCGCGCGCCTTTGTATATTCTGGAGGATGGTGCGTGAAAAAAAGAGAGCGATCTTATCGACTATCATCACCGAGCCGTTTGATATACGTCCATACGCAAAGGTATCCTTGTTCGGAGTGGGCGTTAAAGGACTCCTCGATAGTGGGCGAGCATCAGCTGCCTGGGGGCAAACTGCCTACAACGCCTCCAAGATGCACAGGTGAAATATCGACCGGTCTGTCAAGAGGTGAAGACCGCTGATGGTGCAGCACAAAAAATTTTGGGCACAGTAGATGCCAATATTACTTTTTGCGGTGTTTGGTAATACTTACTTACATTACCCTATATATAGTGCCGAGCTTATCGCAGAAATTGTACCTGGGGGTAGATTTCTAGCGATCCTTTCAGCTAGCTCCTAGCATCATCAGCGCGGTCCATACTCCCGATACTGCATCGCAACTGATAGCTCCGGATGCCCACCATTTAACGCCCACAGATGTGAAGAGGTTGGAAATGGTAAAGTCCAAATTTCCATCATACGAAGTATACGGACTCGGTGTGACCAACGTCGAACAACACAGTATAGACGTTGGTGATGCAAGTCCCATCAAACAGCGACATTATCCTGTGTCTCCTGCGATCCAAAAACTCTTATATGACGAGATCGATCGCATGAGAGCACTTGGCGTTATAGAGACCAGCCAGAGTGCATGGAGCTCGCCTGTGGTTCTCGTGAGGAAGCCAGGCAAGGTCAGGCTATGTTTGGACTCGCGCAAAGTCAATAGTGTGACGAAGAAGGATGCATATCCATTACCACACATTGATGGTATCTTAAGTCGTTTGCCGTAAGCCAATTTTATTACCAGCCTAGACCTCAAAGACGCCTTTTGGCAGATCCCTCTAGAGAACAAATCCAGGGAGTATACAGCTTTCACTATTCCTGGCCGGCCTCTATATCACTACACTCGCATGCCTTTTGGGTTATGCAACGCGCCGCAAAGGATGTGTCGTTTGATGGACAAAGTCATCCTACCCGAGCTGAAGGAGCAGGTATTCGTATATTTGGACGATCTGCTGTTAATTTCTGAAGATTTCGATTCACATCTGGTTTTATTGGCTGAAGTCGCAGAATGTTTGCGAAAGGCTGGCTTGACTATAAACGTCAACAAGAGTAAGTTTTGCCTGAGAGAGGTGAAATATCTCGGATACATTGTTGGAGAAGGAGGCTTGAAAACAGATCCCAACAAAGTTTCAGCCATCGTCGATTACCCTTCGCCTAAGTCCGCACGTCAAGTTCGACGCTTCCTTGGTATGGCAGGCTGGTATCGACGTTTCGTTCCCAACTTTGCCGCTACTGTTTCACCAATTTCAGACACTCTAAAGAAGTCCAACCAGTTTGCTTGGACTACAGAAGCACAAACTTCCTTCCTGTTAGTGAAAGACTTGTTGACGAAAGCCCCCTTACTAATCAATCCTGATTTTAAGAGGCCTTTCGTAATTCAATGCGACGCCAGTAAATCAGGGGTGGGTAGCGTTCTCTTCCAAGAAAACGACGACGGATCGGAATCTCCAGTGGCATATATGTCGCAGAAGCTCACTTCCGCTCAACGGAACTACAGCGTAACCGAACTCGAGTGTTATGCAGCTGTGTTGAGCGTGAAAAAATTTCGAGCCTATGAAGACGGAACTGCGTTCAAAGTCATTACGGATCACGCAAGTCTCAAGTGGCTCATGTCGCTGAAAGACCTACAAGGACGGTTGGCAAGATGGAGTTTGAAACTTCAGGGTTACGACTTCACAATCGAGCACCGACGAGGGAGCCTGAACGTTGTACCCGACGCTCTCTCTCGTGTATACGAAGAGGGATTAAATGCGCTGATCGACGTGGCATCGATGGTGGACATGGACTCTCCAGAATTCTCTGGCAAAGAATATATAGAGTTAGTGTCCACTGTCGATGCGAATGCCGATCGGCTTCCTGACGTATGCGTGAGAGAGGGTTTCGTGTACAAGCGCACAGAGCCTCACAACGGTGACCCGATTGCTGAAGACAGGGCCTGGAAGTTATGGATTCCATCGAGTCTTACGTCAGCTGCGATTGCTCAGGCGCACGAGGCAGACACCACGGTCCATGGTGGTTATGCCAAAACGCTAGAGCGAGTCAGGCGATTTTTGTACTGGCCCGGAATGGCTACACAAGTACGCACCTACGTTCTGGCGTGCGACACTTGTAAGGAGACAAAGTCCCCGAACAGACCTCTATGAGCGCCTATCGGGGAACCGTTCCAGACTGATCAGCCATTCCAACACCTTTACATCGACGTACTTGGACCATATCCGCGTACCAAACGGAGTAAGATCGCTATCTTGATCGTCTTGTATCACTTCACAAAATTTCCCCTGTTACATCCTTTGGGGTGGATCACTGCTGAAGAGATCACCAACTATTTGGAGGGGCATGTCTTCCATACGTTTGGAACACCCGAGACGAACCTGTCCGACAACGGCTCTCAATTTAGGTCGAATGTGTTTAACACCATGCTGAACAAATACGGAGTTAAACACCTGTACACCCCGAGCTACTCACCGCAAGCGAATGCTTTGGAGCGTGTCAATCAGTACATCCTGGCCGGAATTCGAGCATTCATCACTGATGACCAAATACGATGGGATGAGAGTCTAAGCAAAATTGGATGTGCCCTTCGGAGCTCACTCCACCAAGCCACTGGATTTTCTCCTTATCAGGTTTTGTTTGGGCATCATATGATGTTGCACGGGAAGGACTACGAACTGCTGAGTCATTTACGAGCGTTGGGAGAGTCAAATGTACAGTTTCGACCTCGCGAGGGAGTTCCTATCGTGAGACAACTGGCGCAGACGAAAATAAGGGTCGCACATGAGGACAGTAGCAGGCGTTATAATCTGCGTGCTGCTAAAACACAATTTTGTGTAGGTCAAGAAGTATTCCGAAGAAATGTTTCCTTGTCCACAGCCGCGCAGAATTATAACGCCAAGCTGGCAAAGAAGTTCCTCAAGTGCAGGATTCGTCGTGTGCTAGGCAACTCACGGTACGAATTGGAGGATCTAGGAGGCAAGCGTGTGGGAGTCTACCACTCCATGGATCTGAGGCAGTGATCCAAAAGGGGTATAACACCGATTGCCCGGCACTCAGTCGTGCGCACGAGACTCTTCTACGCGGCCACTTTTCGTAGTCGTTTTGGCGATGGAAATCATCGGTGAATCGCCTATGTTGTTGATTGCCGCCAGAATTTCGTTTCCGGTGCTTACAGGTGCTTTCGATATTTAACAAAATATCGAACGCATTTGTGAGCACTGGAACGAACAAGCGAAAGCGGCTAGCTGGGAAGAGTACCGCTACTCGGTAGATGCCGGCTAGAGAACGACGAACGGCTTGGTACTCGAGAGAAGCGCGCGTCTATTGAGTGTTGGTCATTGATTATAGTTTTGCCAATTGTTTTGAAATTTCGACAGTTTTGCGAAAAATTTACGTCGAAAATCGAGTGTTGTGTGGCGCGTGCCGAGTTCAGTCGAGTACGCGGTTTTAAACAAGTTTCGCAAGTGAAAAGTTCAAATGAAAATGCGGGTTCCGGTTTAGACGTCCGTTTTCCTTTTCTTGCTACTGCTGCGGCTCCGCATCGAATTGGTGATCTGAGCTGTTGACCTTGCGACGCCGAGCGGCTTCTTCTTGGCCTTGTAGGGGATAGAACGAAATGAAAAAATAATAAGGAATGAATTCGGGGGCGAAAAGCTGCGGCCAGAGCTCCGCCAAACTTTTCTCGCACATAGTATTGTGTTGCTTTTCTTGGGCTACTGGAGATCGACGTACGGCAGCGACAACGACGACAATATTTCGCAACCAAAAGTGGAAATTTGAGGGCAGTGTTCCGTATTTAAAATTCATTCGCTACCTGGAACAATTAAATTAAATAGCGAACGAATGAACGAAATAAAAATTTAAAACTAAATTTAGTAAGAAAAAAAAATGTTAAATGAATAAAACGATAAACTAAAATACAAGAAATTGAATTTAAAATAAAAACAAAATCGGAATATATATGAATTAAGAAAAAAAAAAAAAAAATTAATATAAAAATAAATAAGACATGACGACAGGACAGACGTACAGAAATAAAACTAAATAAAACTAATTAACAATAAATTAAAATTAAGAAGCTGAACAACCGAAATTATGGGGTGAGTCTCTCTTTTGCTATATTTTTTTTGTTGTTGTTATCTTTATATTGGTTTCTTCAGGATTTCAGTTTTATTTTGGTCGTATACGGATATTTTGTTTTTTTTTTTTTAAACGATGCTAGGCTAGTAGAGCCAATTTAAAGTGAACCCGAGCGTTTAGCTCCTTCGCCCCGAACATCTAAAAGGGGCCATATCGGAATTTGTTTTAGGACAGATATGGCTGAGGTAGGGTGGGCAGAGCAGGGCGCCAATAACACCAGAGCGCCCTGACAAATCGCGAAGTCGCGCAACTCCACCGCTTCTTGGTCTTTCACGACCTATTGGGAAGATAGCCCCACTTTAAATACCCTGGAGTAAGCCGACACGAAATTTTGTTGTCTAGGTCTAGGGTTTATGGTCTGAGGTAGAACAAGAACCACCCCACACTGCCGTAGCTAGTCCCGGCCGCCAGCAAGCGTGTCGCTTCCGTTCTACTTCAGTCACCAATTCAGACGTAGGAGGAATTGGCCCATTCTGTCCCGAACCTTTACCCATCCTTCGACTATTTTGACTTTTTCAAGTCGAAATAGTCCTTCCAAGGCCTCAAACACAACAAATGTTTTTCGCGAATAAAAAAAAACAAAATGAATTTAATGAGAATTTTTATTTATAACAAATTGTTGTGATAACGAGAAATGATAAGTTAATGTAATGATAAAGAACACTAAAAAACAAGAAACACTAGTTTAGTTTACGAGAATGTATGTTAAATTAATAGCAAGTACAGTGGCGAGAAGTGAAATGTTTCAACCCAAAAAATTATCTATAAGTGCGAAATTATTATAAAAAATTTGATCGGTTGATAAAATACGTTCTTTACAATATTAAACAATAATATTAACTATATAAAATATATAGTTTGAGTTTTGTTTATGGAAGTATTGGGCAGATATATGAATTGTTCACTTTCTACTAAAATTTTATCGAAATCGTGTAACATGAAATACTGGCAATAACTTCTCAATATTTAATTTTTCTGAATATCTTTTTAATTTTTCATAGTATATGTAGTATAATAATGTAAAAAAAGTCGATTTCAATATTTTGTGGTGCTTCCTTTACTTTTGATGAACGCCTTTATCCTTCTAGGCATAGAGTTCACCAGATCCTGGAGTGTTTCAACGGTTATCTCCTCATACCAAACTTTTTCGAGCAATTTCAAGAGCTCTTTCCTTGAAGTCGGTTTTGGTTTTGATAGTCTGACCATCATAATGGACCATAGATTCTCGGTGGGGTTGAGATCGGGGCTATTACCGGGCCAGTCGAGCGTTAAAAATGCAGTTTCGGAAAAAAAATCCATAATCTACGAAGGAAGGAGATAAAAAAATTATACCTTTTCGTATGAAACCAATTCAGAACATTGCCAGTATTAGTAAAAAATATAAACTTGCCAATTTGGCGCGATGGCATGGTGCAGAATCATCTTGAAATATGCACTCATTGGGGAACGATAAATGATTTTCAATCGAAGGATGTAAACTGTTGGTCAAAATATTTTTATAGGCTACAGCGTTCACTGTATCTTGAAGAAAGGCCAGCTCTCCCACTCCGTAAAAGGATTAGCATCCCCACACCATATTTCCAGCCAGATGTTTCACTGTTGGTCTAATGCACTCATCGCTATATCGCTCTCTAGATCTTCGTCTTACTTACTGGAATCCGTCTGATCCGAACAATTTGAATTTGCTCTAGTCAGAGAAAATAACACTTCTCCAATTCATTTCTGTCCAGTTTTCGTATTTTTTGGCCCATTGCAGTCTATTTTTTCGCACTTTCGGTGTTAAAAATTAATTTTTTGGGGACTTAGCCGCCTTCAAATCAGCCTCCCTCAGGCGATTTCGGACAGTATGGACACCGATGACAGTTCCTCCGGCTCTCACGTGTTCCCCTCGAATATCCACAGCAGTTTTAAAACGATCACGAAGACTGGCGCGTTTTATAGCCCTATCTTGTGCGGCACTCGTAATTTTTTTCCTTCCACTACCTTTCTTACGCTCTAAACAACCAGTTTTCTTCAAACTCAACAGAAATCTACCTACAGCGGCGTGACTGAACCCTACCTTAGCTGCTATCTCACGAGTGCTTAAATTATCCTCGGAGGATGCGATTATTCGGGATTTCACTAATTCATCCATTTTGCATTTTTTCACCATTTTTCTGTTTTCTAATTATTGTCGACCGATAGATTTAACGTACAAATTTTAACTGACCTAATTTTAGGGATGAGATTTGCCTCTAAGAAAAAAAAAATACTTATTTACCACTTTTCGCAAAATTTCCTAGAAAGAAGCACTAGCAAACGATTTTTTTTACCTGGAAACATTTCATTTCTCGCCACTGTAGTTACTAGGTACAAGTGATCGAGATAAAGGTTTATTTTGTAACGATTCAAATTTCCAGGGATAAACTCGTCGGGTTCCAGGGTCCGTTACAAAACATTTATTTCTTGATTAGACCTCACTTTATTCATGATTCAGTTTAATAAAATAGTAGTAGATTGATAATTGGTATAATTCAATTAGTATGAAGCGTTTGCTGTTTCGCTTTGTGTCAACTTCTTACGTGTTGGGGCTGCTACGCTTGTCCTGTACGTTGTTTGCTTGCCTCATTGCTCTCGTCTGGGTTGTCTTCGTTGTTCACGTCTTGGTACTTTATTCGTGCATCTTCGCTAGTCCTTGACCGTCGCCCTTGTTCCTCATGTTCGATGTAGTTCGCTCGCCTAGACTTTCTCTGCTCTGCCCTTTCTCTGTCTTCGTCTCTCTATGTGGCCTCTACGCTTTGGCCCTCTCCGCTCGGTTTATTTCTTGTCTTCGTCTCTCTGTGATGCCCCTACGTTTTGGCAATCCTTGTCTCTCTGTGTGGGTGGCAATTACTTCGAATGTCCTGGCTCTGCGGTCTGTCCTCGTAGTCCTGGCGTTGTCGTCGTACTTATCGTGGCTGGTAGCCGCTCGACTCGTGGCACGACTCCGTGTGCCTTCCTCGACTCGGTCCCTGTTTGTCATCTCATGGTTGGCTCCGTCCTTGAACTTGCTCGTCGCTCGGCTCAACGTTATGGATGTCCGCTGTTTCGCTTGCTCGCTACTCGGTTGGCTCCGTTACTTCGTTTGCTTCGTTGTCCGGAATGTCGCTACCTGGCACAACGTCGCAAGGTTTTTCGCTGCGTGGCTTGCTTCACTACTTGGCTCGTTGCTGCTCGATCTTCTGCGTCGCTGCTTCGTCTTGGCTTTTGGCTTCGTCTTGGTTTTTCGCTGCGTGGCTTACTTCGCTGCTTGGCTCGTTGCTGCTCGATCTTCTGCGTCGCTGCTTCGTCTTGGCTTTTGCTTCGTCTTGGCTTTTGCTTCGTCTTGGTTTTTCGCTGCGTGGCTTATTTCACTGTTTGGCTCGTTGCTGCTCGATCTTCTGCGTCGCTGCGTCGTCTTGGCCTTTTGCTTCGTCTTGGTTTTTCGCTGCTTGGCTCGTCGCTGCTCGATCTTCTGCGTCGCTGCTTCGTTTTGGTTCTTACTGCATGCGTTACTGCAACGTCGTTGTTCGTCTTGACCTTCCTGTATGTGTTTCTGCGTCGTTGCTTCGCTTTGGTCTCTGCTGCAGGTGTTCTTCTGTGACGCTGCTTCGTCTTGAGTTTCGGCTTGGACTAGACCTAGTTCATCTCATGTAGACTTTCTAAGAGGGAGTATAACCCCACTGGCCTTATACGGTCTGAGAATCACTGAGATCGACTGTCCGAACAGTTCCCAATGTTGCTAGAAGAGGGAGTATAACCCCACTGACCTTCATCGCAGTCTTGGTACCTGTCCACCTAGCTCCCCTTCTGCTCGATTATTTTTGCTTATATATCGTGATAAACATTCAGCATCCATGAATTATATTATGGTAACATTTTCTGAATTTGTGTATTTTGTCTTTTTATAATTCGTGTCTAGTGCATATCATGCCGTGTATATAGTCACTTTTTGTATTTCATATTTTTGTCGGCGGGTTTATCTGTCGCAATACGTCGCCTGGGACGTATTTGTGATCCCGTCGATCTTTTCCAGGTTTATTCGCAATTCCTCCCGTTTCAGCCTCTGTTGTGCTTGTTTTCTACGTTCTATGTTCTATGTTCTGAGCTGTGTTGTCTTATTTCATGTGACGTATCTCTTTGTCTTAGCTCTAAGTTTGTGTTGTCTTCTAATTAATAAGATTTACTTCGTGTTGTGTTCGTAATTCAATGTTTTTTTAATACATAAGTTTATGTTGTATTAGTAATACAATGTATTTAGTGTTAATTGTTTTACCATTTTCAGGCAAATTGGTGTGGATGGAAATTTGCAGAATTTCAATCCTTACAATTTAGAACAGAGCGAGTACCGAAAATCAAAAAGAAAAATGTAATGCTACTTGCTAGGTACAATTGGTATCGGGAAGCAAAACTAGTTATTACTGTTAGCATTATAAATTTGAATTTGATTGCGCAGTGGCGCAGTAACATAATTTTAAAACTTTGCGCAGTAACACTACATTTATTTTCATTTATATTAGTTTGCTATTATAAGTATATACTTATTTTTAATATTTGTAATTCAGTTGCATTCAGTTTTCTATTAAATGAAGAGTGAATCTGCAGATATCAGCATGTTTTGCTTTCTACACTAAAAATATGTCTGCAGATATTGAGTCAACCTCCTGTCTAAATTCTAAGATCCATTTTAAAATAGTTCTTGGGATATGTGATGTTATTCTAAAAAACAATCTGTATCACCTGCATTTTTCTGCTACGAAAACACGTTCTAAAATGTTATTTTCCGCATACTTCCTTCGAACACATAATTTCAGGGCAATAAGACATTTCCTAAATTTCGGTAAAGCAAAATTGTTATTGTAGAATTCAGATAATATCGTGTTGAAGGGAGAGGCTTCGTGCTTTTACGATCATCGATCGCAACTCAGAAGAGAGACAAGAACTCATACACACATGTTAGGTAGTTTAGGTTTATTTGAAAGAATTTCTCGATACCACTTTCCATAGGAAGAATTTTTTGTAAAGGAATGGACATCTATGTATAATTTGTCTATGATAAGACATTACGCATTGCGACAATTATTTGTTATATGTAATAATGGCTTAGAAAATATATTACCACAAGATCCAAGGACATTATTGGCCGTAATATAACTGTAACAATAAGATGCTTTATTTGCGATTCTCCAGCTCGCGCATTTATTAAAGGTAAGACTCTATAGTATTTTCTTTCTATTAGAATGGACTTAATAGATTTACCATTTTAATAGGTGCTGCAAATTTTAATAGGCATGTCTCAAATGTACCGCCGTTGGAGAGTACTCCTATATTACACATTGTAACATTTTTCCAAGAACCGGCTGCACACAACGAACTGATTAGGGTTTTCTTTCAAGAATGTATGGATCTCATCACAAATGGCTTAAGCACTGGAATATCTACCAATTAATATGATTCATGTTTTCCCGATCGATTTAGGAATAATGAAACGATGCTTACTAGGTTGGAGAGATGGCTCTTTTCGTAATTTTTGAATGAAGTAGTCTGCAAAAGACAGTAATAATAATTCTTTTTTTTTTTCTAAACTGTAACTCTTGTACGCCATCGGAATTACATCGTGCAATTAGAGGCATTGATTGCCTTTTACACAGGAAAGGATTACAATATCGTAGTTTTTTATACTACATAGGCGTTGTTACGTCAGTTCAAGTTTTATAGTGTGGCTGAATTCGTGATGAGCGTTACTTCAAGTTTTAAGTTGACTGATAGTAATCTGTGGTCTCAAAAGATTTCGAAATTACCAAACGTCTTTAAGACCACTACTTTTAGTTATATAAGACTTCTTTAGTTTATATACCGTTACTATTCGTTATATAGAATTTCCCATGTAGTTATAAAGAACTAAAAGTTGAATTACATAACTTGTAGTGTTTTGGCATTCGTCGTCATGAATCAGCCATATTTTTATTTATATGTACATTAATTACACAATTAAAATTAAGTTACTGAACTGTAGTTTTTTTTGTGAAATTTGTTTTCCAGTTTCAAGTAGTACTAAACTGAAAACATTTCCTTATGTAGTTGATAAAAAATATGTATGCTGTATAAAAAAGTTTTTTTTTTAATTGAAATTTACTATTGCATATACAGTGAATTTTTGAAGCCCGCTCAGTTTTTGAAGCTACATTAGCTATATTTACAATAGAAAATACCAAATTTTTCGAGTTAAATTAATTCATAATATGACTAAAATCGAAAACAAAATGAATTCGATTTTGAAGATGTAGAATACAATTGAGTATGAGTAGCATATGAGAGAGAAAGAAATAGTCCTAGGAACGTTACCACAGCCACTACAAACATAATGTTTTTATAACGGTAACCAACCTCAAGTGTCATTACCATTAAGAACTTATAAGGTTATATAAAAACTTATATAAGGGTGTTAATAATATTTCGGTTATCATCTTTATAAAACCTGAAGTTCTTTAACGTTACTATAAAATAGTCACGGTAACCCTTATATGATTCTCCATTTAAGCTCTTTAAAGCTTATTTAAGAGTAACTGTACTGTTTTCGTTTCTATATTATATAACCTAATGTTTTATAAGCTAGCACTGGAACCATGCGCTTACTCTTATACAACGCAAATGGTTAGTTGGGTTATTTCACTTCAAAACCCGACGTAAATATTTCCGTTATGAAAATAAGCAGCGATAAAAAACTGAACTGTCAGATTTCATATCAGTCCAACACTTGTAATTTTTCCGCGAGGGGGCACTTATCCAACTTTACCATTTCGCAATATCTTCCGACTCAATTCTACCAGGAAAATGAAAATTGGGTTGTGTATATAGAATTATAACTCGAATCTACTGAATGTAAAATTCTTGAGTGGGTAGGTGAAGAGCGAAAGTGCAGAAAGGTCCATTTTTCAAAAAAATTTAATTTATATATCTCAAGAACCGTATCAGATATAATCTTGAAAATTCTACAGGAGTTAATACTAGTGAACATCTACCGGGGCAAAAAAGGTGTGGTTGTAGGGAGCCGGGTTGTCATGTTAAAAGGACTTCAGTCCATGACAACCCGGCTCCCACGTTGCTTTCAACTAACAAGGAGTGGGCGGATGACTTCCTTATGACATGATAAGATGCGCCAGATCTCCAAGACTACAAAACTAGTGAAATCGCAATTTCGATAAAAATTGGACTGAGGCTCTTTAAGAATGAACCCATTCAATTATAATTGCACCTGAAAGGTTTATCATTAGCCTCAAAAAAGTTCCATCTGGTATTATAATGGTATCATCATATTTATTTGGGTTATAATTGCCATAATGTCACAGTTTTTCATACGACTTCCTTTCAGAAACTCTTCAGTTTTTCAAGGGTGCATTATCTTCCACAGCTACTTAAAGGTTTCACACGGTGTTGAGTTGACAAGACGCCGTTTTTGTATAAAGCATTTTGAAACCAAAATGAACGTTTTTGTAGGAAGAGTTTGATGCTAGGTGGCAGTGAAATGCAAATAGTAGCCTAGTATTCAAATGTTTGGTGTTTTTCCTGTTCAAGGCCGTGGTATAATATAAATGTGAGTAAGATGTTAATGGTAAAGTCTTAATTGGCGGTCCTTTGCGAGAAATCGTCCGGCTTCAAAACAGTTGCTGCTAGTTATCTCCAGTACATATATCTTGAACCATCTACAATCTTTTGCCATCTTGTCAAGCGTTCGTTTGACGTAAGGAAGAGATATTCTTACCATTTGGGACGCGGTCCGAATCACGCTCACGACGCTTACCATTTTACCATAGAGCCGTTTCTGTATAAAGCACTTTGAAGCATTGAGATGAAAAATTGAACATTTTTGTATGAAGCGTTTCATGCCCGGTGGCAGTGAAATGCAAATAGAAGCGAAGTATTTAACGGTTGGACTTTTTTTCTTTTCAATACCGGAGTATAACATACACGTAATAAAAATGCTGATAGTAGCATAGTGAATATCGCCGGTCCTTTGCGAGAAAACCTCCGGCTTCAAAAAAGTCGCTGCTCGCTATCTCCATTATACAAATAGCTCTATGCATTTTACCAACAGTGCTTTCAGTCGGTCCGAATCGTAAGTATACGCTTACGACGCATATAATTCGGAACGATCGTGTGCACACAGTATACTCACAGTGCATATCCTCGAACCCGTGAGCAGTGTAAGCGCCAGACAATACCCTGCAGCGAAAAAAGACATTACCCAATCGATGATGTAACCACTTCACGGTAATGACAAGTAGTTACCTCATAGATTACACTCCATGTTAAAAAGTCATTACATTAACATGAGGATGTCATAGGAGGTAAGCAAAAGACTCTATTCTGCAATACCTGCAAGTAGTTCCAGAACGAATTTCTATAAAGTTATCTGAGAATGCATTGCTGGAGCAGTCGTGATAAAAGTAGTTTCAACGAACCCATTACAGAGCACACTACAGATAACTCAATACAACATCAGTTACATGAAAACTGCTCTAGAAATACTTACTGCGAATTTCATCCCGTATGTATTATTTAAATTTCTACATAATTTCATAATCAAAAATATGAATCTTCCCGTATGTATTATTTAAATTTCTACATAATTTCATAAACAAAAATCTGAAAGGAATTGAATTTAAATGGTTTATCTAAATACGCAATAGGTAAAAATCAAATTAATTTATTTTCGTTATATAATAGAAACATGAAATTTTCTTGGGAAAAAAAACGAATAGAAAATTACTTTTGTAAACATACATTATTGAAGAACCGATTTTTCATTAGTTCGCAGGACTTCTTTATGTCTGTCCGGAAATCGACGAGAGAATATCCTTCATGTTGAAAATATTCTGAAAGTAAATAAGCTAAGTACTATTTGAAACAAATTACATTAGACGTGAAGTACTCACTAATCAAAATATCATTAATTTGTGTTAATGACGCGCCAAATGCCGTGTGCCCACTATATTTTACTTTATTAGTAATAATACAGTATTGTTATTGATTTCCAAAAAAAAAAAATTTGCTGCCCTCAAAATTTTTTTGTCCACGTTTCATGACTAGTAGACACAAAAAAAGCAATAAAAATTTTCACTCCGTCTGTCCGCCGTACGCCGTACGTCGACCGCCAAAATCCTTTGAAGGCTCGTAGCTCTCAAACCAGTGGAGCTATTAAATTAAATTTTCCTAAGAATAGACTGGGTAGACCCCTTGAATTGACATTATTTTCAGTGTGAGGGGGAAGGTGGGGGAAGCGTTTTAGACGAAAAATTTTGGTTTCTAGAACTCAGCAACCGCTTATGTTAGGAGACTGAAACTTGGAATTCTTATAAAGCTTTGATAGTGGACCCATTTGCAATAAAAGTTGATGATATGGGTGAAGGGGTGTGGGAGTGGAGGAGGAAGCAATGCGTCCGAAACGCAAAAAAGTCGAGATCGACACATTCTAAAATCCATATCTTCTAAACCGTTAATAGCAAGCAATTAAAACTTAACAAATATCTGTAGTTATACTAGGAGAGTAGATTGAAATAAAATTTTTGGGTGGGGGTAGTGGCGTACGGGAGCGGGGGTTGAAATACTTAACATTACGATATCTCCCAAACCAGTGAAACCAGAAAAACAAAATTCGGTTTGGATATAAAGCTTGATAAATAAAGATTGCTCAAAGTAAAATCTTTAAAGGGGCGGGGGAGTACGTAAGTGGAGGGGATAAGAATTTTTCAAAAATAACACTTTTCATATCTCAATAACAGTGTAAGATGGATGCTTCAAATTTTTACCAGAAGTAGGCCTAATAGAACCCTAGTAGGGAAAAAAAGTTTGGGGGTGTGGGTGTAGAGGGTGAGGGTGGGGAAGGGTGAAAAAGAAAAAGTTCCGATGCTTATATCTTAAGAATCTATAATGATAGAAAGCTGAAACTTGGTATTTAGATAGAATTATAGTAGTGGCATGGTGGAAAAATATATTTTTTTTTAGGCGTGGTATGGTACGGGGGTGGGGGGTATTTTTCCTAAGTTTAGAACGGCTTATGCTAGGAAGTTGAAACTCGATACGTATATGTAAATTAACTAGAAAAGTAATTCTGATAAAAAAAAATTTGAATATTCATTGGCGTTCAGAAGAGGGGGCAAAAAAAAATATCAGTTAATATAAAATGCATATATTTTCACGATTTTCGTCATATCTACTAGGTCTTTCGAAATATTGAATTCATTTTTATTCTAAGGATTCTTCATATGAATACCTAGAATGTGTTTTCAAGTTTTTTTGAAATTCAACCCCTAAGAGGGTGTAAACTGGTTGTATACTTTTTTATGAATTCCACAATGTTTCTCAGGTCTGATCAGATATCGAATATCTTTTCACTTCCCCAGGCTTGTTTAATAATCACCTATTTTTAAGTTTTGTTTTTTTCAACCTCTAGACCGCATCCCGGAATATGACCCAATTATTTAATTCATATGTTACAAACTTTTCTAAACGCTTCCCGAATTTTTTGTTAGGTTTTCAGTCACATAGTAACATACACTGCATCCCCGAATTGAACACGTTCCAAACTCCTGCCGGAAAAATAATAAAGTTGCGCCCAGACTGTTGGCAGATTTTTTTTTCCTATTGTCCATTGCGTCTTTATGAAAAACCAGAGAAACCAATAATTTAGCCCTCCACATTGATAATGAAATAACATCAATTTAAAAAAATTATTATTGATAAATGTTGTACTTACCAATTTTTGCAAACAAAAAGAAGAACACAATTTAACTTTTCACTGAATTTAATTGTTTACATAATTCACGTACACACGCGACGAAATCCAATTTTGCACTAAAAAACAACGCATTTAAACAAATGAAACTCTATTTCACAAGAAAGGGCAATTATAACACTGTTTTTTTTCCATCAAACTCATTACCGTTACATTTTTACATAATGGAAGTAATAAGTAGTAATTGATAACAACGTTGAAGTAATGAGTTCTGGAACTACTTGTATGTATTGCAACAAAAAGTTTTTCACTTACTGCCTAGAATTTCTACAAGAAAAAAAGGGACACGATTACATAGGAATTAGTTCAATAAGGAGTTCTACGGTAATACCTTTGGATTTCGCTGCTCCATGCATATTTTATGTATCGTGAGCGCAATTCGGACCGCGGCCGTGGGTTGTTTAAACAGCAACCATCTCAAACCCAGTTTTGGCCAAAGATAGATCATACCTACTGTCTTTTTATATCATTATGGTACGCCTTTGAAATATCAATCTCGTCTATATAGATCACTTATATGCTATCGTAAGCTTTTGCATTGTCCAGTTAAATTAACTATAGGTCCCGCATTTTTCTTATTTTGTTCGTGCGGCTACTTCTACATACTCGTACAATCATCAGACATTACCAATGATATTTTAGTTTGTATGCAGTTTAAGACTAGATGTAGCCGATTTCATTGAAATCCAGCCGAAGAAATTTAAGTTTAGCCGGCAGCCGAATACACTCTGTTGCAAAATTATAAATCCACCCAGAAATTTGAAGTTGTTCCTATTTTTGAATGGAAATTTGAAAAGTTTTCTTCTACGAAAGATTATCGCCAACGAACAAAGTACTTATGTCTTGGCAAAACTGCATCAACGGTAAAGATTTTCATGTTTTCTGAAAATTACGAAATTTCTGCTGTTGCAAAATTATAAATCCATCACAGCGTGCGATTGTTTTGATGCGTTAGCACAGGTTTTGTTAGTGATAAAGTCAGTCATCAACTTAAATTTTTGGTAAAATATTATTTTTCAACAATGCCTAGAGGAAAAATGTTAAGTGAATTTGAGGGAGGACAAATTGTTGGTATGCAATCTAAGAATCTTAGTCTTATGCCATGTTTTCACTGCCTCGTAATCTCGCGAGCTAAAATGAACCTGGTTCCACGATTGCTTCGGCGTCACAAAGACGCCAGGATTAAATTCGCAGAAGACAGCGTGGGCATCGATTGGACCTCGGTAGGAAATTTTCAAAAAATTATTACGTCAATATTTTGTAATGGAAATTTGTGTTCAGCTTATTTTTTTTAGATGAAAAGAAATTCAATCTTGATGGTCTAGATGGGTTTAATGGATACTGACGCGATCTCAGGAAGGAACCACGATATTTTTCTCGTCGTAATTTTGGGGGTGGAAGTTTAATGGTTTGGGGAGCGATTTCCGCCGATAAGCCCCTTGAGATTCAATTCACTTCTACTCGTATGAATAGTGGGGACTACCTCACGAAGCAACTTAATTAATTTTCTTGAGGAAAATCGACAAGAACGCTGGGTGTTCCAGCAAGACAATGCCGCTATTCATACAAGTAAACAGTCAATGACATTCGATAATTCGATAGAACTTTTAGGTTGGCCAGCATGTTCTCCGGACCTAAACCCCATGGAGAATATTTGGGGAATTTTAGTTCCACGAGTTTACGCTGACCAACGTCAATTCAACACAGTTGAAGAACTCAAACTTGCCATCGTTGAAGAATGGGGAAAATTTGCTAAACAAACTAGTTTTAAGTATGAATAAAAGAATTTTAGAAGTAGTGAAGGCTAAAGGAAGCCAAAATTAATTATTAATAATTAAAATAAGTGGGTTTTTCATGTGATTTTACTAGTGGATTTATAATTTTGCAACAGCAGAAATTTCTTAATTTTACTGTATTATTTAGAATACAGTATTGTTATCGATTTTTAAAAAAAAAAAATGTGCTGCCTTAAAAATTTTTTTGTTCACGTTTCATGACTAGTAGACGCGAAAAAAGCAATAAAATTTTCACTCCGTCTGTACGCCGTACCCCGTACGCCGTACGCCGTACGTCGACCGCCCCAAAATCTTTGAAGGCTCGTTGCTCTCAAACCAGTGGAGCTATTAAATTAAATTTTTTTCTAAGAAAAGACTTGGTGGACCCCTTGAATTGACATTATTTTCAGGGGAGGGGGTGTAAGAGGGAAGGCGGGGTAAGCGTTTTAGACGAAAAATTTAGGCTTCTAGATCTTAGGAACCGCTTGTTTTAGAAGGCTGAAACTTAGAATTTCTATAGAGCTTTGATAATGGACCCATTTGCAAAAAAAAACATATATGGGTGAAGGGGTGTGGGAGTGGAGGGGGAAGCAATGTGTGCGAAACGCAAAAAAGTCGAGATCGACACATTCTAAAATCCATATCTCCTAAACCGTTAATAGCAAGCAATTAAAACTTAACAAATATCTGTAGTTATACTAGGAGAGTAGATTGAAACAAAATTTTTGGGTGGGGTAGTGACGTACGGGGGTGGGGGTTGAAATACTTAACATTACAATATCTCCCAAACCAGTGAAACCAGAAAAATAAAATTCGGTTTGGATACAAAGCTTGATAAATAAAGATTGCTCAAAGTAAAATCTTTGAAGGGGGCGGGGGAGTACGTAAGTGGAGGGGATAAGAATTTTTCAAATATAACACGTTTCATATCTCAATAACAGTGTGAGATGGTTGCTTCAAATTTTTACCAGAAGTAGGCCTAATAGAACCCTAGTAGGGAAAAAAAGTTTGGGGGTGTGGGTGTAGAGGGTGAGGGTGGGGAAGGGTGAGAAAGAAAAAGTTCCGATGCTTATATCTTAAGAATCTATACCGATAGGAAGCTGAAACTTGGTATTTAAATTGAGCTATAGTAGTGGCATGGTGGAAAAATAAAATTTTTTTTAGGGGTAGTATGGTACGGTGGTGGGGGGTGTTTTTCCTCACTTTAGAACGGCTTATGCTAAGAAGTTGAAACTCGGTACGTATATGTAAATTAACTAGAAAAGTAATTCTGATAAAAAAAAAATTTGAATATTCATTGGCGTTCAGAAGGGGGGGAAAAAAAAATATCGGTTAGTCTAAAATGCATATATTTTCACGATTTTCGTCATATCTACTAGGTCTTTCGAAATATTGAATTCATTTTTTTTCTACGGATTCTTCATGTGAATACCTAGAATGTGTTTTCATGATTTTTTGAAATTCGACCCCTAAGAGGGTGTAAACTGGTTGTATACTTTTTTATTAATTCCACCATGTTTCTCAGGTCTGATCAGATATCGAATATCTTTTCACTTCCCCAGGCTAGTTTAATAATCACCTATTTTTAAGTTTTGTTTTTTTCAACCTCTAGACCGCATCCCGGAATATGACCCAATTATTCAATTCATATCTTACACCCTTTTCTAACCGCTTCCCGAACTTTTTGTTAGGTTTTCAGTCACATAGTAACATACACCGCATCCCCGAATTGAACGCGTTCTGAACTTCTGCCGGAAAAACAATACAGTTGCGCCCAGACTGTTGGCAGATTTTTTTAGAAAACATGAAAATCTTTACCGTTAATGCATATAATAATATAATCTTATCTATAATAATAATCTTTCGTTAAAGAAAGTTTTTCAAATTTCCATTCAAAAATAGAAAAAACTTCAAATTTCTGGGTGGATTTATAATTTTGCAACAGAGTGTATATAGCCGATTCGTGTAAGAGGTGACGAAAAAGCTATCATCTGAAAATCTTATTGATCGACCACATTAAGTTTTCGCATAAACAAACTTAATGTTTAGAGATTTCAGTTCAATACATGTGTTCCACATTAACATGCTTTGCTGAATAGTAATTTAGCTGTCCAACCCTCAAGACACATTTTTCTACTGTGAGGCTAGCGGACAAATGCTACACAGCTGAAATGTTTAAAAGCATTTGAACCATACGATGCATATCATGGGTAGAGTCACTGTATAAAAACATCCATTATCATGAGTACGGTATATGCGTGTTTCATTTGAAACCAGTGCATTTAAAAAAATTTTGCAGTTGTCTCGATTTTTCATTTTAAGGATCTCCACTAAAGTAGATAAACGCTCTATTTACTAGAAAATTATTAATTTTTTGAACAAAAATCGAAATATTATACAAAATTGTGATTAAAAATCGAAATTTAATCACACATACCATTACATTTTAGTACTTCAGTTAATGACATTTCAAGACGTCAAGTTGAAACTCGTAAGTTGTAGTTTCGGGCGGCTGTTTCATTCGGTTTGTTTTAAAGTAATTTCCCGACACAATACCGTAAAAATAATGAAATTGTGTATTTGTACATATTTTGTGCTATGTTATGTGTAGTTTAGTGTTTATGTTTAGTTGAGTGGGCGATAAAGTACTGTCCGCGCAGTCGCTTTTGCATGTGCGTCGACGACGACTTGTACATATCCGCCAAGAATGTGCGATTTGTTCGTAATCCGAGCAAATATCCCGAACATCTCGAGGAAGCAGACGAAACGTTGCGTAAATTTGATCGCAAGCTCAACCAGTCCGACTTTCGAAACAACACGGCCAACGTACAATTCCTGCGCGATGCTCAACAGATCGTTGTCGCGGGCGTTAATTCGGTTGACGGTAAAAAACATTTTCATCGAATAGAAGATTTTGTGGAGAAACACGGTCGCACGTTGACGTCGCGACCTGGTCCTCCAGGTTGGGGGTTGGGCGATAGGCTAACAACCCATCCCATCCTGTTTCGTTTTTGTATCGGCACCGCATCGTCATCGGTCGAGCAAATGGCACGTAACGTCCGAGTATCCGTATCACTTGTGGCCGCCGTATGTTACTGCCGGAAAGTTTGTACTGTCACGCGAAGCGCTCGTTAAGATGTTCTACACGAGGTCCAGATCGAACCGCTCCACCCAATACTCCATACACAGAACCAAAATCAGTATAAATATCATATAATCACTGGTAGGTAATTGTACATTAGATAATTTTCATACCTTTTTAACCATTTCATTTAATTATGTATATGAATTTTCCACAACTCAATTGTATTCAACATCTAATTCTAAGTAGATTTTACAACTCCAATTAGTTAGAAAAACTATCTACTTAAGTATATGAAACATCAACAAAAGTAATTAACATCAGCACAGAATTTAGATCGGTACCGAACGCCTAACTACGGTTAATCCAAATCATTTGAAAAACTTCGCGCATGTTGTTTGGTTCGGTTTTCTAACTTTGTGAAAAATGGAAAATTGTGTTTATCAAGGTGGTGAAGTGGAGTGCGAAACAAAAGTAATTTCTATTACTGTGCCAACTACTGAGACCCTATTCAATTTCAAGGAAGTAGTTCGATTACTAACTGAGTGGAATTTGGGAGATCTTATTGTTGATTTCATTAGTAAGTAAACATTTTCTTAAGAAATTTTATATAGTGTGTTTCGAAACATTTTCGGTATACCGGTTCAATCACAAAATTAATTTTCCTATCAATATAAATGACTTGGGTAATCATCTGCTTTAAAACATATCTTTTACCTATTGTATCATAAAATGATTCCTATATTTCAGATGAGAGTGGCATCGAGAGCCAAATATGGCTCCAAAATAACTCGGAACCAGAACTGTTGGTATGGAGAAGTGGAAATCCACATATAATTTGAGGCGGAAACACATTTTTTATGAGAACAAGAATGTCTTCCAGGAATGGCCAATACTAAGGCAACGCGTTGGAGTCGCATTGATGAGTTTATGACTTTAAACAGTAATAAGACATACAAATAACTTATAATACTTTGTTCAATTCCAGATTGAAATTGATTTCGATACCTTGTATCCGGCAAAAGGCGTTTTGCTTTTTTCGAAGTGGTTAACATTTCGAGAAAGAACTTACAACATTTTTGAGAAGGAAATAAAAGATTAAAAAGTGTAAGACTCTCCTCTCCGAAATAAATAAAACTACGAATGAAGGTATATAAAAAGATATATTATATATTCTAGATAGTGCTTCAATGACATTAAAATATTTTCCCAAAATTGTTTCCTACAGATTATAAAAACTATTTATTTATCATACTCCTCCCGAGTATTCTCGTGCCCACCATAATAAAATGAAAGGAAAAGGTCATCTGGAGACCTACTATAACGGATTCCCAAAACTCATTAGTTTGTTTCGCGAATTTCATCACATAATGAAATAGAAATCATCAAAATTGACAACTCAGTGAGTTATGTATATATTTCTCATTCTTTTCTGTTTATAAGCAAGATCCGACATTCCAACGGTCATCGATGATTTTAAAAAAAATGCATGCATCGAAATCCAAAATTTCAGCCATTAATAGTAGTTGTGGGAGATGATACGGAAAAGCTGCTCAGAGAGTTCTACGTTTTTTATAATGACGTAATGTACACAGCTAATAACTTTTTAAAATCAATTTCAATGGCATTTCAACTTCAACTTTGATTGAACAGTTTTTCTATGAGCTACCTATATCTGGCTGAAAAACAGCGATTTTAGATACAATTTTGCAGCAGTTACTGGCTTAATATTTAAACCGTTTGAATTTAGCATTTGCATCTGATTTAATAATCTCCAAATTTTTATACACAATGTGCCACTGCTTTTAATATGAAAAATATGACTCCAAATATTTTAAGAGATCTCGATAAACTTAATGTTGATGTTGTGTGTGAGTATATGGATCTATGTAACACCATTTACAAAGAAAAAAATGTTATAATTGTTAAAGAAAGTAATGAATTTAATTTCTATAAAATTGATTATATTTTTAAAACCTATGACTCTAAATATTTTATCGGATGTAAGGAAATAAAAGTTAAAAATTATAATAATCATTTTTGTTCATATGTTTTTGAAAAGAAGTCATCTGACGTAAATAATATTCTTTCAAGTTCAACAAATACTTTTCTTCCAACACATTGAATTACTCCTAATATTGGAAGCACATATACATCGGTGAAACCACCAATGAAATAATTTTGTAAACATTGAATTTAATAAATTTTAAATTTTAATAAATAAAAAGTTTTTTTTGCATTCCTATGTCTATACAAAATACCGCCATCAGAGCCATATAATTAGATAGATATTACATTTAAGTTGATTAAAGCCTGAAATACATGTGCAGAATATATGCATGCAGCAATGCAGGCATCCCTGCATGTGAAACAGATGTGCAGAGTTTTTTGGCAGATCTTTTAGTTGTATTTGTCCCAAATATACTTTTTCCTAGTTCCATGAAACGCTCCTTCATTAATACTCCTCTCAACAGGTACAAAATTACTACTAAACATTACCTGTCGAACCATTTTTTCATGTTTCTGTGTTGGTAAATTTCAACCTCAAGTTGTGATAATACTGCCGCTGCATCGCAAAAGTAGAAGTAGAGACAACTTGCAGCGCTCCGCTGCATGCAGTGTGACCGTGTATTTCGTCGCACTTAAACTCATGCGTTCTAAATCAGTTTTGCCGCGCTGCATGCAGATATATGCACATGTATTTCTGGCTTAAATGGTTTAACGAATGCACATTATTTCTCATATCTACTTTCCTTGATTGAATTATCTACTGAAAATAACCAATTTATTTAATGTCAACATTTGGTTCATTTATTTTTAGTAGATAATTCATTTAAATTCGTTATATAATTTGAATAACTTGAACAGTATTTGATTCTTCTACTCTGGATTCACGTCAAATTTAACACTCTTATTTGTAATGATTGAAGAGAAGGTGTTGACCCACGGTTGACTTTGGAGTTTATGTGTTTTTGAAACCCAAAGGGAGTTTGTAGAATTTTAGTCACATAGACCCGGCAATATGTTCATCTTTCCAAACATTTATTCTTGATATAATTATCCTTGTTTTGGTCTCATTCCGAGTTAGATCGACTGAATTTTGTAGGTTCCCCTTGTTGTTCATCATATCACCAATTATTTCTGCAATGTAATCATAATTATATAATTTCACACCACTCAGAATTTTGTATATCCACTATTGCTACCATTATTATTCTTATAATGCATAATTAAATTAAATATTATTATTCTTAAGTACTTACAAAAGATCACACAGAAAAACTTACACTGAATTTTCACTGGAATGTCGTATACGACATCCGAACAACGAACGCAAAAGACCACTCTTAGTTTACGTTCGACAATTCTCGAACGTGAGACGCCGGTGAGATGCCGGTGAGATTTCAAGAATACCACCCGACCCGTTTCGTTCGACAATCTGAGAAATCATGGAACATCTCGAATGAAACCTATCTCGAACGAGAATTGAGCCCATGATCAAGGTTCGAATCCAAAAGTGTGCAAGGTGTAAGAAAACCAGTTCGCATTTAAAAAAAAAAATAATAAATATTTACAGGGAAATAAAATCTTAGTTAAGAAGAAAAAAAAACACTTTGTTAAAAAAAAATTATTTTAGTATTGGGCCAGAGTTTCACCAAGAGTAGGATCGGTGTGATCAAATCGACATTGACTCGGCAGTGATTTGGTCCAAGGGCACATACTGGACCCGAAACATTTGCCAGTAGTGGCAACTCTGGCACCAGTACTAAGCCTGTGCTGTGCTGTTCTGCTTTTCGTACATGGGGAGGGTCATGGAAATGCACAAGCCAAAGCGCCTTCGGCGTTTTCGGTACGTTGGCGCCTTAGAGTATAATAGAGATGGCATACGGGTAACCAAAAGTGAAACCCAAAAATAGTTGTTTAAACATGTGTTAGTGTATGATAGTAATGGCGTACTAGTGTTGCAATTTCGAAAAGTTGGGGGCAAACAAATTATGATACGAAAATTGTTCAGTTATTTGACTCCATAATATGAACATATGTGTTGTAGTTCTTTTAGAGGTTCGTTAACAAGAGATTTATTAATTGTTATAAGTTATAAAAGTTATACAAGCTATACTAGTTATACAAGTTATACTAGTTATACAAGTTATACTAGGGTTAACCAAAGTGATTACAGTGACTTACTCTATTTGTATACAACATCTCCTTTCTTACTTTAAGTTATCCAATTTAAATATCCAATTTCAATCTATATTTACATATACATATATCCTGATTTATAATTCAATTTTTTTTAAAAATTACATACATATTTATATACAATAAATGCCAGCTTTAATTCAATTTACAGTTTCATTTAAATAGTTAATAGTGTTAATTCAATTTACAGTTTCATTTAAATAGTTAATAGTGTCTCTAGAGTCTCTTGGGAGGCTTAAGGGGTTACATACAGTTAGAAGGCTTTAAAAAGACGGATTTTCAAGAATTTTTTTCGCGCAGACTATTCAATTTATTAATTTGAAAATTGGTGTACATATTATAATAACCTTATAATATATTAACATATTTTTTATTTGTAAAAATAATCATCGCGAATGTTGCTATCGCCGATCTCCTAGAGCTCCGCAAAAAAAACCAATTTTGCGGTGATCACGATATCTCTGGACCGGATTATCTGAAATGAAAAAACTAAATAAATTTCGTTAATATAATACTTTATCTAGTATTTAATCGAAGGAATTAGCGAAAAAATAATTTTTGACAAAATGGCGACTTCTCAAAATAAAAGACTCGATTTTGAACGAAAATTTAAGCCTTAAATTGTTTATAAAATGGAAAATATTTATCGGAGAAAAAAAATCTTCGATTAATTACTAAAAAATCTAGTTAAAAAGGTTGTGTTAAAATTTGAGACTGATCGGTTCAGCCGTTTTCGAGAAATCTTGATCACCGATTTTGAAAACATAGTTTTGAGAAAAACGCGTTTAAAGTTTCAAAAGCGTTTTACATGTGGTAAATTTTGTTTTTTTTTCAACTTACATGGAGTCATCTATTCCAGGGCCATATAATAATCCGTTCGCATCGTTGGCAGCTTCTAATAATTCGATTTGATGCTGTCTGCGAGCCATTCTTCCCTCTCTGGTGCTCTCGTGTGATCTCAGGTCGGAGATCTTGATGCGCTGCGCATCTTTTTTATCTGTATATGAATGCGCATTGGACCCAAGTGAGATGCCCATTGCATTCATATAATATAAAAGGGCAGCTGTCCCTTCATTGAAGATGCCAGCAGCTATATATGCAGCCATTTCCACCGTTTTTGACACGGTAAGCTTTGCAGATTTTTCGTCACCTTGGTGTTCAGCAGTCAAGTCTTTTTCTTCATGGCAAGCATGCTGAAAAAGTTTGTCGGTTGCTGTTTTCACACAGGAATGTATATTCTTCACAATTAAATCGTAGGTGTGCTGTGTTAGGAAAGCGGGCATGTCCATTAATCCACAAAATTTTGCAGCACCTTCTAACCCAAATCCAAGAACTCTCATGACAAACAAAAAACGCCGATTTATCCCATTTATCCGTTTCAGCTGTTTTCGGATTGAAAACATTCTTTCGTTTCTTCGCTCTTGACTTGTACACTTTCGTTGATTTTCTAAGTTCTCTGCTAGTCTTCATTTTCACGATATTATCGAAGGCACAAGTACACTGACACGACTTTACTGTTAGGCTTCTCTGCTGAGACTGACGACTACTTTTCAAATTTTGGCAACTGAGAAACATACAATAGAAAATGACAAAGGAAAGAGAGTAGGATAGACAAGGAAAGAAGGGACAGCGCCTCAGGTAGACAGCTGGCGCGCCGGTCCCCGACTGTGAGACGCGCCTCCCTAACGCGCCTTCATAAATGTGTCTATAACTTCGAAAATATTCGTCTGATTGACATAAAATTTTGAGTGTGTATGCTCAAATATATGTATATTCAGAAAATACAAAAAAAAAAAAAAACATTTTTTGAAAATTACAAGTGTATGTAACCCCTTAACCATTCTTCCATAGCGTGTTGTATATGCTTCATTGTCTTTACTGGAAGTGGTTTCGACATTCAGATTATTAGTTTGAGTGGGTAACGTATGGTTCAATTCATTGCAAAGGTTATTGTTACCCTGACTTGTCGATTCCTTGAGTTTTTCAAAGTAAGAATCTAAATATTCTTTATACTGATCCTTAACCTGCCTCTCATTGTGCGATTTTCGTAATTGGGAACTATTCCTTCTTAAGACACGCCCATTCTCATCCTCTACCATATAAGACCTTGGCGTTGTGTGCTTTCCTACAATCTTTCCTTTCTTCCAGATTTCCCCTCTTTTATGACAATATTATCGTTTATATTATATTCTATTTTTCGTTTTATTGCGTTCCTATCGTACCATTTTTTAACCCTGCTTTGTCTATCTTTAATTTTATTCGAAATATCAGGTAATATTGTAGTTTTGTTGTGTTCGAGGCCTTGGAAGAATTATTTTGACTAATTAAAAGGAGAATGATGGTTCGGGACAGAAGGGCCAATTCCACCTAAGTCCGAATTGGTGGCTGAGTTTTAGCTGGTGCGACGCTCTTGCTGGCGGCCGGGACTAGCTACGGCAGTGTGGGGGGTACTTGCTTTAACTCAGACCATAAACCCTTGGCCTGTACAACAAAAATTGTCAGCGCCGACTTATCCAAGGGAATTGAAAAAAAATTGGGATAATTTTCCCAAGAGGTCGTGAAAGACCAAGAAGCGGTTGGATTGGCGCGGCTGCGCGATTTGTCAGGGCGCTCTGGTGTTATTAGCGCCCTGTTCTGCCCACCCTACCTCAGCCACGACTGTCCTCAAAACATTTCAGCGTCGTGGCCCCTTGTTGAGGTTCGGGGCTAAAGAAGCTAAACGCTCGGGTTCATTTCATTCGGCTCTTTCTAGCCTTCTACCATTTCGGTCTCAAAAAAAAAACGCAAAAGAGAACGTGTCCAAGCTTGATCCAACAGAGTCCTACAACAACCGACTATACGGTAAAACAAATTAAATACCAAACAAAGAAAAAATGAAAATAAAAGCAAAATAAAAAACTTACCCCAATTTATTTGTGTTGTCTCATCCTTCCATGTTTCATTTCGACTTTGTACATATATTTTAAATTTCTAACTCATATCTAATATATTTATTTTTAGCCTACTCCTAGTATATTTCTAATTCTTTATTCCTATATATAGTATATTTATTTCTAGCCTACTCCTAGTATATTTCAAATTCTTTATTCCTATATATAGTATATTTATTTCTAGCCTACTCCTAGCATATTTCAAATTCTTTATTCATATACTACGCTGGGATCGCTGGCTCGAAACATCGCGTCCTGACCGCAACTGGTAGTCGGCGATTGGATGGCCGTCGATTGTTGTAGAATTTGATGGCGCCGATTGCGTTGATTCAATTAATTTTTGTTGCCGTCGTTTTAATTAATCCAAATTTTCATCACAAAATTTCTCTTCATTTTCTTCATATTTTGACATTTAAACCCACGCGCGGAACACTCGACACTTGTCAATATTTCCCTTTCTTTTCGGACTTTTCCCTCATAGCCCCCTTCATCGATCACTCTCTCTCTCTCTTTCTTCCCTTCTTCACTTCTTTTCTATCTCAAGGACAACTCGTTTCCTCGAAATTAATTTTTTCTTTTATCCTTTCTTTTTTTGCTATCATTTAAATCTTTTGTCAGCTGCGATTGAGTAGACACTTTTGCGACTGAATTCGGAAATCCTTTCGTCCCGCAGCACTTTACACAAGACATTCAGGAAAACAGAGCACAAAAAAAATTATAATAAGCTTGCGATACGGGGAAAATCTTTGCAAAAAACTGTGTACACGCACACTGCTGCGCCACTGATGAATTTTCCACAATTTCCATACGCACTTTTTTGCGTATTGAGATACCCCGACACGGTACGGACGCACATTACACTTTACACACCCCGTCAACAATTTGCACTCCAGGATTTTGTTTTGCGTATAAAAACTGCCATGAAATAAAAAGCTAATGTGGCGCTGCCAAAACCGACCGACTCTACGTTTCCTCCCGCCGCGACAGTAGTTTCTTTTAGTCTCGAACGACGGACGATCGGATCGAATCTTCTTTTCTTTTTTTTTTTTGAATTCGTCGTGATCTTGCCCCTGCAACTTTTTCCTTCGACCTCTATAGCGAACGACGCCACTCCGTGTACTCTACACACCACTACACAGCCCGGACCACAGCTCGCTGACGCATTACCATTTATGGTCTCTAAAATGTTTTCCTCTCTTCCCCGGCATCTATCGAGTAGCGGTACTTCTTTTCAGCCAAGCCGGTTTCGATTCTCGTTCCAGTGCTCGCCAGTGCTCTCAAATGCTTCGATATTTTATTTCCTCTCGAAGCATTTGCAAGCACCTAAACGGAATTTCTGGCGGCACTCAACAGTTTTCAATTTATGCCGCGAAAGGGGTAGTTTTGTTTTCGTTACTCTACCGAACAAGAGTTCATTTGGACAATATTCTAAACCTGCGACTGGAGTGTTTCTATATTCCATCAGGGCTGTTTCAATGTCTATTTTCGTCTCCTCACATTTCTTAAGCATCTGTTTGCATATACATATACACTGCTTTTTCTGCAAGTCCATTAGACTTAGGATAATGTGGAGAAGATGTCACTATTTTAAAATTGTAATTCCTACTGAATGAGTGAAAGGCTGCTGAATTGTAAGGCATTTTATCCGCAATTAGTGTATTCGGAATGCCATGAGTTGCAAAAATTTCTTTCAATATCTGAATTAGTACCTCAGCATTCTTTCCGCCCAGTTTCTTTAACTCAATATATTTGGAGTAGTAGTCAACTACAACTAAGTATGGTTTTCCGCCATATTCTAAAATGTCAGAACCTATTTTATTAAAAGGTAAGTTCGGTATTTCATGATTTATCAGTTCTTCCTTTGTATTTGCTGGTCTAAATTTTTCACAAATTTGACATCGTGCAATCAAATTTTCAATTTGTTGGTCCATATTGGGCCAATAGAATAGCATTTTTGCCCTTAACTTTGACTTTGATATGCCAAAGTGTGACTCATGAAGTGTATTGAGTAAGGTTTGGCGTAGTTGCATTGGAACAATCAATCTCTCATTGAAATATAACAAGCCGTCATCTATGTTGATATCATTTTGTTTACCCCAGTAAAATTTTACTTCATCCGGTACCTTGTTTTTTGACTTAGGCCAACCCTCCTGACAGTACCATTTCAATTTCCTAAGAACTGAATCCTCGTCAGTAGCTCTTTTTAGTTCTATTTCTTGATCTTCATTTAACATTAACTCGTGAACTGTTTCTTCTAATGTTTCTTCGATTGAAGAGTTATTTGTTTTTGTGGATGGGATAGACGCTCTAGATAATGCATCTGCTATATGCATTTCACTGCCTTTCAAATAATGTACAGCTACATCGAATTCCAGTAGTTTTAGCCTAATTCTCTTCAACCTAGACGAGCCTATTTTATTTATATCCTTTTTCATTATATGTACTAGTGGTTTATGGTCAGTAAATACCTTAAACTTTCGACCATGTACATAGTGTTTAAACTTTTTACGCGCAAGTAATATGCTCAAAAATTCCCTCTCAATACATGCATAATTACTTTCAGTTTCCGTTAAACTTTTGGAAGCATAACATATTGGTTTTCCATTTTGCAACAAAACACAACCTACACCTTGCTGAGATGCATCCGTTTGAATTGTTGTTTCTACTGTATGATCGAAATTTGCTAAGACCGGTTGTTTTGTTATTATATCGTTTATGTGTTGCATGGCTTGTAAATGCTTTTTAGACCACATCCATTCAACGTCTTTTTTCAGCAGTTCCCTTAACGGGGCTGTGATTTCTGCTATATTTGGAATATAATCCCTTAAAAAATTAACCATTCCTAAATAGCGTTGTACATCTGCTTTGTTTTCCGGTAATTTGTATAACGTTATTCCCTCAATATGCTCTTTATCGGGGCGCATACCTTCCTGTGAGAAGACATGTCCCAGATATTTGACCTTTTCCACTTTAAACTGCACTTTATTAGGGTTGAATTTCACATTTATTTCTTTAGCTTTATTTAGCACTTTTTGAAGATTAAAATCATGTTCTTCTTCCCGTTATCATTATAATTTATATATGTAATCCACCAAAATGTTTCATATTTTGTTTTTGAAACTCTTCAGCCGCTATGTTTATGCCAAATGGCAAGCGTCTGAACTTGAAACATCCTAGAGGAGTGCTGAAGGTGCACAGAGCAGACGATTTTTCGTCGAGCTCCAACTGCCAGAAACCTTTCTAGAGATCTAGTATAGTAAAAAAAATTTTTCCTATTAGCTTGGCTCTTAGATCATCTAACGTGGGAATCTCAAAATATTTTTTTATGATATTTTCATTCAAATCTTGTGGATTGAGACATATTCTAATATCGCGATTCTTCTTCTGAATCACAACCATTTTGCTTACCCATTGCCCTGGCTCTTCCACTTTTTCTATTATACCTGCTGCTACCATTTCTTTTAATTTCTTCTCAACCTGTTCTTTTAATTTTATTGGTAGTCTGTTCGGTGGCTTCGACACCGGAATGGCGTTTTCCATCACTGAAATTTTGGTTTGGCCTGGAAATTTACCCGTTCCCGTAAATTGCTCGGAATTACGTTGAATTAGATCTTCAACGTGTTGTACTTTTTAACCTGAGCACAAGAGTCTACTCTTTTAATTAACCCTAATTTTTCACAAGTACCTACTCCTAAGATCGGGGATGTGTTCAAATCTACCACCACAAAATCAATTTCATTTTCACTTTTCTTTAGTCTGACTGTTAATTTTATTATTCCTAATACTTTAACCTTAAAACCGCCGTTCGCTTCTATTCGTAGGTTTCTGCTTTCTATTTCCCTCGTTTTGTTTATTTCTTTAATAAAACTTAAGGGCAAAACATTAACTCTGCACCGCTATCGAGTTTCATTTGAATCGTTTTACCATGAATTATTACCGTCTCATACCAACATCCATCTATCGTGAATATTTTTTTATTTGATTTTACGGTTGATAATGATTCCACAAAAATATTTGACCATTGTTTAATTTCAGTAACTGCTTTTGACCGACACGCTTTAGAAAAATGATTTGGCTTACCACATTTGTAACAATTTTTTCCTGTAGCTGGACATTTTACCGTTTTATTATGACTACCGTTGCACTTACTGCATTTTACAAAAACTGGATTTTTTACATTTTCATTATACTTTTTTTTTGGATTAAATGTTTTTTTTATTTCACTAATGTTCTTAGAATGTCCCGCTTTTTCTTGTACCTGTTTTATTTGCACCTTTCTTATTTCTGCCACTCTGCAGTGTTCGATCACCTTCTGCAATTCTAATTCTTGGTCTTTTGCACGTAACAGTCTCTCCTGTAGCTGTGCATCACTTACTCCTAAAATAAATATATCTCGAAGAATGGAGTTGGTTTGTTCGCCAAACTCGCACGACTTGATAAGTTTTTGCGCGTCCGCTAAAAAACTGTCAAAATTTTCACCGTTTGCTTGCTTCCGCGTGTAGAACAGAAAGCGTTGATATACGAGATTTTTCCTAGGATTACAATAATCCTCAAATGACTTTATGATTAAGTCGTAACTTCGCCGTTGGTCATTTTCCAATTGAAAAGTATTAAATATTTCGATACCTTCATCTCCTATCAGGTTGAGTAGGACTGCCGCCTTTAACTTGGTATCTTCCTTCGATTTCTTGGTGGCTTCCATAAATATCTGCAACCTCTGCTCAAATCGCCGCCAGTTTTCTGCCAGGTTCCCGCTGAACTTAATCACCTCAGGCGGGTGGAATTCCATTTTTGGGATTTTTCTTTTTTGATTTAATAATACTTTAATTTCTAGAACAAACTTTTTTTTTGACTTGTTACGGCTGCGCCATGTTGTAGTTCTTTTAGAGGTTCGTTAACAAGAGATTTATTAATTGTTATAAGTTATAAAAGTTATACAAGTTATACAAGTTATACAAGTTATACTAGTTATACAAGTTATACTAGGGTTAACCAAAGTGATTACAGTGACTTACACTATTTGTATACAACAATATGTACTTATTAATATATTGTAGCGGCACATTCAAATTTTATATTCCAAATTTTGAAATCGCAATTCTAAAAATAGAAATAGAAACCTTTTTAAATAAAAGAAATGGTCAAATACCGAAATAATCCGCACCGTTTTCAATAACGGAAAAATACTTGAATTTTAAAACAATGAAATGAAATGGTGATAAGTTACAAAATAAAACGCCCTGTTTTTTTTTAAAAAAAAAAAGAAGCCAAAAGTATTATTTAAAAAAATTGTTAAACATTTTTACCTACAACACTAACAACAAGCAACACACAAAACACTTACAACCAGCCACACACGAAGCACCAACAACAGGCAGCACACAAAACACTAACAACAAGCAGCACACAAAACACTAGCAACAAGCAACACACAAAATACCAACAACGATAAACTCATCGTCAATAGCACATCACGGCCGATAAAAATAAACGGAAAAACAAGTAACATATATTAAATTAGGTAATTCATGCGAATTTATATTCAAATCTTAACAAATTTGAACTACGCGCGCTCAATTTTCCTTTTTCGAAGTTCATTTCGCATAGAACTTTCGATAACCCAAAAATCGCTCGCGCACGACTCTGGCAGTTTCGAACATTTTTACCGACAAGATCCGACTTCAATCAACGAAACGCGAATCTTTTAAATGAAAAGTTACGTTAATCTTGACACGTAACTCAGAACGAAAGCTAAACATAACACCGTCTAAGAAATTAATTAGCTTTTGTGTGAATTCACTCTTAAGGAGATGGTCCACCAAAAACTAATTTCACTTTGTAGCTCACTGCAATGAACTTTGCATTTTTATAAATTAAAATCACTGATTTCCAGATATTCTTATGTACTGAATAATTCAATAATATCCAAATAGGTTTGAAAAATTCAATGTCAAAGGATTGTAATTAACTAACGAAATCTAAAGAAATTAAAGAAACACTTCGGAACTGTCAAGTCCAGATTTCGAAACTCAGTGCTGCCATGTGTACCTTAGTATGGTTTTTCTTCCCCAAAGGAAATCTTAGGGAAATATTTACACATCTGAAGGTTTTCAAATTTTGTTTGAAAATCCCATAGTTTCGAATAACTGAGATAATAAGACTGTATGTATAATAAGACTGTGTTTAGTAAAAAATTCTTTTTATTGAAAAAAAGATTTGCTGAAGCGGCAATGGTTATAAATGAAAGAAAGGAAATTTTAAAGGGAATAAACTCTCATTTTCTCTTTTTGAGTTGGCAGTACCGACTAGTTTAATGGCCGCTAACATGAAAGGGTGACACAAATTTTTATACCAAAAGGTGAATTTCTTTTTGAGTAAGTTCATGAAAACTATTACTTGGTGAGATTTTTTTTTCTGCCAAATAGGTACTTTTGTGGAATTAAAGGATTAGCGAGTATAAAAATTTTTCCGAATCCAATTGTTTACCAGAGTTTTCAGTTTTGTAGAAATGTCTTATTAATCAGCCTGTACATTTTTCGAAGGTGCATTGAAAAAAAGAAGAAAATTTTAATGTTACGTCAGAAATGTACGTGTACGTACGAGAGTTTTGTTGATGGTGTAGTGGGCTTCAAAAATTGAATATTTTTGATATGAGAGTGCCATATCTATTATACTCTATACTCTTTGGCACGTTGGCGCCCTGGTGCGCCACACCACTTGCACCACCGCTAGAAAAGGCTCTGTAATATGTACATAGGTACTATTAGCTAAATGAAACGATCTATAAGTTATGAGTTTTGCATACATTAGTTTTCTAATTGGTAAAGATACAAATTTAAATATGAAGAAATTTTGGTGAGTCCTTCATGTATACTCATACAAATATCCGTGAAAAATGTATACTTGCATCTGCAACTCAAGATGTCCTTTAGACAGAAATTCCAAATTTGATATGGTTTCACTTCCTTTGTAGCACGGCTTTTTGCTGTATAGTTCGTGTATCACGTGTAGCCATTGCTGCCAACTATTTTTTTGAAAATCGGCCAGTTGACAGCTTAAAATCGGCTAGATATTCTTTTTTGTTCTAATTACGTGATCATAACAGAATGTTTATTTGATTAAAATGTATTGAAAACAGGAGTAACACTCTTTTACTAATAAAGTAATAAAATAATATTTTTCTTATTCTAAATAACAAAAATATACTTCAAAGCCATTAAATACATAATACATAATATACAAAATAAACATTTCCTTATACCTACATAATTCTTCTACACGTCTTTAAATTATCGCTTTTACAACAAAAATATATTACTCAAAATTTCAGAGCCTTCTTTTTCTTCCAGAATCCATCTGGTTCACTGTAAATGTCGCAGTTGTAACAATATTTGTTTAATCTTTTTAATACTGATCTAACTGGGATTATAGCTTTTAACATATTGGTTAGAAGTCGGTTTCATGACTTGGTTTTTACTAAGTTCATTTTGCTAAACACTTATTCAACCTCAGCGTTAGCTAGAGGAAGCAGCAATAGTATCCAAGCAAAACAAGCGAGATCTTCGTATGGACTATCACCGCTGTCCTACGATCGTCAGTTAAATTCTAACTGAAACTTTAACTGCAAGTTTTGTATGAAAATATGTCAGTTAAACTTCCAGTTAGAACTGACGATCATAGGATCGTACTTAAGCTCAGAAAGCTAAACTATTTGTTTTATTTACCCATGATTAGAGTCACGGTATAGGAACATCCATTATCTTGAGTACGGACTATGACCGCTTTTGGTACATTTTTAGTACTCTTAAAACCTGCGAACTCCAAAATTCGTAAGTTTCCACAATTTAGTAGTGTTAAGCTTGTATTACACTGTATGACCAAGTGGTCAAATTACAGTAATATGCAATGCGAAGTAGGCGAATATAAATAAATCTCACTGTGAGATAGTTTTGTATTCGCCTACTTCGCATTCCATATTACTGCAATTTGACAGCGTGGTCATACAGTGTAATACAAGCTTTAAGCTTGTAATACAAGCAATACAATACAGTGCTTAAAGCTTGTATTACACTGTATGACCACGCTGTCAAATTGCAGTAATATGCAATGCGAAGTAGGCGAATACAAATAAATCTCACTGTGAGATGTATTTGTATTCGCCTACTTCGCATTGCATTTTACTGCAATTTGACCAATTGTATTACACTGTATGTATGGTTCATTTATTTTAAGTAGATAATTCATTTAAATTCGTTATATAATATGAATAACTTGAACAGTATTTGATTCTTCTATTCTGGATTATTTGTTTTAATTAATCGTGTTAATTGGTTAAAAAACAAAGACTTTTTGTAGATGAATCATATAAAATTTTAGATAGTTCAATTAAAAATTATTTTCTGTGTAGCTACCGTTATGTAATCCCATCGCACGGAATTCGGGTATGTGTACCGGCAGAGGGAAACGGAAAAAAACCTTCTCTATGGAGTTGAGACCTACGAGCATCCCTTGAAGCAATTGACTGTCACGGTAATTACTTAGGAAACTATTTAAAACTATCTCCCAAAGCAGATGATTGACAATAAAGGTACGAGGAAGCCTGGGAGCCTGAGCAACACCAACAGTCGAACTTCATCCATTACGCGAGCGAAGACTGTCGCAGTAAGTAGTAGACGTGAATTGAAATGTAGCATGGCTAATTATTTAATTTCATTGCAGCAAAAAGTTCTGTCTGATAGTTCACAATCCGACACCGCTTGTCAGTGCGCGAGTGGTAATCACTTTTGGACAGGACCGTATGAATTCTATTGGTATTTTCCGTTGAAACTAAATTCCCATAAGTCGAGACAAATTAAATGAATAAATATTTGCCAGAATGTCGGAAGTAGATAAAGAGCTTTACAATGAGCTAGCTAAATCGCAACTAGTTATATTCAAGGGAGATTTGAATTACCGAAAGTTGATCGGCGATTTCAACAGGAACAAAACCGAGACATTTTAGACGTGCCGGAAGCGTAAGTATTATTTATGATTTGTCAGGCCTTACATATTTTATCGTAAATACCTGCAGATTTTCGGCCGACGAATCTTTGCACACTGTCATATTACTCTTCCAAGGGGGGGCCATTGAAGTTCAGTAGCTACTGTATTGAAAATCGGTGCAGTAATTTAAAAATTTTAAAAAGTCGGAAATTCTCTATAACTAGGTATTTTTAATTATTATAACTTCATAAGCAGTATCACATGCCTGATTAAATCGCATAATTTTGGCAATAGTCCAGTAAATCTAGAAATTCTTAAAGAAAAAAATAGAACACTAAAGTTTTGACGTAGTTAGGATCCAATGATGGGGTAGAATAGGGAATCACAGTTTTAGACCAAAATTTGATATGGCGCCTGAAAAATTGAATTTTCTGTTTTGTCGATTTGTAGCCGTATTTTGCATGTCTTCCTAAGAACGGTTAGAATCAAATATACAGAGAATTAAATTCTCTATCTCTTTTATCTGGACAACTTTTTTTTAAAATCATTATTTATTGCTAATAATAAGCGTAAAGTGTAAAAATTTGGAGATTGTCACAGTTTTCTAAACTTTTCGACTATATTTATTAAAAATAGGTGACATAGTTAAACTGCAAAGTTGTAGAGGACTAAATTTCCTACAAGTTTCGTTAACACCAGTTTTCGTACAACGAACGGATCACGAGCGGGAGCACGGTAAACACACTGGCATGGCGAAATATGTAGCGTAGAATGCCTCTCGTTTTCTTCGGTGCACATATTTCATCTGATTGGATCAGATCGTCGAGTTGATTGTTCGGGGCATTTATGCACGTATTATTAACTGTCCTACATATCCTAACTCAATGTCCTTCTACTCTTTCCTTCTTTAAACACGATGTCCCTCCATTGACAGAACTTCTTGATCCTTCTCAAAACTCTAACTCTCCCCTATTCCAACTCCTAAACAACCTTAACCTTCTTAAACAAATATAAAACTTACCTCCCTTCTACATCATGTTCCAAATTTATTATTGTATAAACTCATTAATTCTCGATTTATTGTTAAAATGTAAAATGTAAAATGTTTGAACGCCATATGGGCTTCTAAGTCTCGAGTGCGACTACCATAGGCTCTCCCAAATTCATTTGGCAGTAGTCCGACATAATAAATAATAAATAAATAAATAAATAAAATTAGCAACAAACAATGATTTTACAAAAAAATTGTTCAGATAAAAGAGATAGAGAATTTAATTTTCTATAAATTTGGTTCCCACCATTTTTAGCGAGAAATGCAAAATACGACTACAAATGGACAAAACAGAAAATTCAATATTTCGGGCACACGCCTTATCAAATTTTAGTCTAAAACTGTGATTCCCTATTCTACCCCATCATTGAAACCTAACTACGTCAAAACATTTCGTGTTCTTTTTTTCCGATATTTACTGAAATTTTGTCTCTGATTACTGGACTACAAGTAGATTTTGAAATCTAGAAAAGCGTTTACAACGCTCTGATAACACTTGTTTTACAACGATTATGATGATGAAGTTACTAATTTATTTTGTAAGAGTTAACTTTTGGAAAGGAGAAAATTTAAATTGAATGAACAAAAGACGAAAGCTTGCATTATCATGCAATTCGAAATTTTAAAATATTATATACAAGTAGTTCTGGTGACAGATAATTTTAGAGCTGTTTAGTGACTATTATTTGTATTGAAAAATTTTTTGTCAAGAGATTTTTTCCGCAGTACTTCTTATTATGGTTCTAATAAGTGTAAAAAATATATGTTTTAAGTTTCACCCTGATCAGAAAAAAAAAAAAAATCTTTGAGATTCCGAAAAATAAGTCCCGATGTATTGGCAAAACGGCCAAATAATATTAATCTGGTATGATTGTAATTTTAAATACTCGTATATGGGCTATCTACCATTGGAAATACCATCTAATGGTCGTAATGAGAAAGTAGAGTTTTTCATATTCAATCGGTTTCGACTGTATTTTGATATGGTTAAAAATACGAAGCTGGTATCGTGGACAAAAATATCTGTTTTCTAATGTATTCAGTATTATGTTATAGAAAGAGAAAACGCTTCAGAAAGTCCTTCACTAAGTATGACATAAAAGCTATTATGGATTAGTGATTAAATGTTAAAAATCATCATGTTCGACCTTACTGAAGGACTTTTTTCTTTTTCTCATAACATTGAGCATCTACTGATGTCACAAGCTTCGTATCGTTTACCGTTACAAAGTTACGCACAAAAATTTACTTTTCAAGAAAAACTTCAATTTCTGAATTTAAGCATAGATAGCATCTTCGATAGTATCTATACCTATATATTTAGAGTTATTTCATCCACAGAATGATACTACATAGACCCTATGTCGATATCTTGGGTATTTACGGAATCTTACCCATATACAATTTTGGTTTCTTTGAGGTTCTTGAGGCACGTATTACTCATATATTTTCGAGATGATACTTAAAACATGTTTGTGAAAAAATTAAAAATTTTTAAATTGAGTGATTAGCTTTAATTAGGATTTGAACTACCCTTTTTACCTGAGTAGATTTCAAATTCATCCAAATATAGGAAAATTATTAGAACATATAATGAAAATTGTCCAAGCATAATCCAAATCCAAACTTTTGAAAATTAGTTTCGAGCAGTACCTAAAAACTAAATCCAAATATTGATTATATATTTATATTAGAAATTTTATAACTTCTTCTTTTCAATTAGGAGACAAAAGACAAAAGACGATTTAAGAAAGGCATAAGAAAAAATCAGATTTAATTGTATTATACTTTATTAAGCGCATTATACTTTATTAAGTGTATCTATTAATCTAATAGTCTCATATAATTTTTATTTAAAGCAGACGTGATAAAGAAATCACGGGTGACGAATCTGTTAGGGGGGGGGGGGCATGGCCCCCATGGCCCCCTCGTATGACCGCCACTGCACTGCGCACAGTAAAAGCTGATCTTATATGCGGTTCAAATGACGGCGTTGCTGAAAAATTAAACAAAACTGATCCGACTTGGATGGTAACAGGAGAGTACATTGTCATACAATTCGCTTCCAAACACTAAGTAGCCTTATTTACTTTAATTATACGATTAATCATAATATTGTTTTTATGTTAAGCGGACGGAGCTTTATTTTAGTTTTTTTTTTGTTAGGTTTCATGGTTATCAAATAAAAAATATCCAAAACTCGAGAATGTATTTGCAATTTTTTATTTATTGTTTGTGTTTTAGCAAATTGTACATTGTGTAATAAAACTTGCGCGACCTATTCAACCGTGCCGTATCACCGTCTTGTATCGAAAAGTAGTCCAAATTTTTCGATAGGTTTTCGAGCGGAACAACCAGTGTTGGATGTTGGGTGTCCTTATAGCTTAGTTTTGGCACGTCGAGCGAAATTTCAAACCGTTTAATAATCAAACCCTGTAACCCTTTCTTTTGAAATTTTGACCAGTTAGTTTATTTAGGAATTTTTACCAAAGTTGAGATTTTCTTTTTCGAATCGGTTGAGAAGTCGGCCGGCGACCCGTACTCTAGACAAACAAAATTTAATGCTCTATTAAATCAGCAAAATTTTCGATTTTATCGTATACAAATTTTTTATAGTTTCTGCAAGTTTTGAAAAATTCGCTTCGTGCTACTGGATCGTTTCCGGTTCGCTGCCAATAACTTGCATACTTTTTCCAAATATCGTACTCGGCACCCCGTCGTTCTTTACTTGTAATTTATGCTTTATTTAATTTCTGAAATGTTCGAAATGACGATGATGACAGTGGCGGATCCAGACTTTGCTGTTGGGGGGGAATGATTTGATTTGGCTATTTTGTTTGATCAAGTTCTGTGGCTATACCTATACATCTAGTGTGAAAAACTAGTGAAAAATAATTCTTAAAGGCCTTTTATTAAAACCTTTGTTGTGATGACTCTACAAAAAAATTGTTTCATCTTTGTACCGCAACTTTGGATATTGCTTGTGTTAAACAAATAATTTAGTTGGTAATTTAGATGAGAAAACAAATTCAATACGATATTGATCATCATCGCCGGAATATTAAAATGTTTAACGGTGAAGCTGTATGGAATAACATTGTTTTAAATGTGCGTAGGAAATGAAATTGAGAGTCAATATTTACTGAAATAAAAGAAAATTTTTTCGTTAATCGCTTTATTTACATTGTATGTATTTTCCTTTATTAAAAATGAATACAAAAAATTAAAAAGTGAAAAAACAAAAAAAATTAATATTCTTTAGAAATGTTAAATCACATTATACATATTTCTAAATATGGTATGCATTAATATTGCATTGCATATTGCATTAATGTTGGTACCTATCATAAAATATTTTTCGGTTTTGGTTTTTAGTATTCTATGGTACCTATTATCCATAGCGAAATAAAAAAGGTATATAAGTAAAAAAAATAATAAATATTCTGTTTTTTTTTAATAAAATAAAATTATAGAAGCATACGTTATATATGACTATAATCACAAATTATCACAAATTAAATACACTGTTCTTCTTTTTATCAAACCGTTCTATGGTGTTATAAATATGTATCTAAGTTAATACTTATTTCAAAGGTTTAATAATTTAATAAAAAGTTTCAAAAATTAAAATAAATAAAAATTCTTTGGTTTCTTAAGTAAATTGAAATATAAAACCGTGCGTTAATGATTGATATCAAAAATTCATCTCTCTTTGATGTTATCTATAGGTAGGTATGTATATTCAACTTCAAACTTGTATAAAACGATTAAATAAAACAAAATTAAAATAAATAAATATTTTTTTAAATTAAATATTGTGCTGATTATATGACGAATTCAATTTTTCGGTTTTTTTTGTTTTGCAAACCGTTCAATTATATTACCAACATCCAAATTAATACTTGGATGTGTATTTAACAGGGCAAGACCAGTAAGCCTTTCCTCTGTAATCCGCGTTCGCAGCCACGATTTTAGTCGCCGAAGGGCTGAAAACGTTCTCTCTGGCGTGGATACGCTGACCGGCATTGTAGCTAGTATTTGTATAAGTCGTCGAATATTGGGATAAATATCTTCATTACAATTTTCCAACACCTCCACTGCAGTTTTCGGTATCGTTACTTCTTTAGTTTGGTTTCTTTTCCAATACTCTTTCCATACTCTGAACTCTCCTACGAGATTTGATTCACCATGCTTTAAGAATGATTTATAACGAACAGCCAGAGCTTCAATACGGCCTAGTTGGTCAGCATCACATGAGGGGCTTGCTTCTAATATTACTGAAGGCATAAGCAAGTTTAAGTCAAAAACTTGTATTGTTTCTGCTGGTAATCTGACTTCAAGATCATTCGATATGTTATCTAACAAAGGAATAAAAACAGCTTTGCGATAATAGTCTTCAGCATTGTTTGCAGTAAAGTTCGAGCGATGGATTTGTCGAATAGTTATTCGAGGAAGTTCTATTTCGGTTCCCAGTTCTTTTGCAATACCTTTTGCTTTGACAAATAATTTCGCAAAATGAGAATCTGCATCTCTCCGATACGATCTCAAAATCTTCATCGTATCTTGCAATGCATAAGAGGCACTCTTTAAATCCATTGACGGAGCTTGTAAAGCTAGGCTCAAGGGACGTGTTACGGAGAAAATATCACAAAGGCAAACCAATGAAATAATGAAATCTGCATCACTCAATGCTTTAATTAAGGAATATGCCTCCGACGATGTTTTTGTATCTAGCCACATGGATATTTCTTGAAGAGCGTTACATATTTTTTGGCAAGAATTCTGGAACTGCAAAACACCATCATGCTTTTCTATCCATCGTGTTTCGCAAAGCCCACGAAAATTATGCTCTAAGTAGTTCTTAAATACTGCTGTTCTTTTAGAAGAAGCATTCGAAAAATTATTACTTTTTTCATAGTGGAAATGGCATTCCAAGTTGAGACCACTTTTGCAGTTTTGCTTAGAGAACGAATGGTTAAAACAAGGACATCTCCTGGCATTAGGGCAACTTTTAATTATCTCCTGCACGGCTCCTTTAATAGCAGATGCCATTACAGAGCAATTATCTGTCCCAATCCCAACACAATTTCAGCTCAAACTTTTTTATTAAATCGATCACGCAGTGGCCCAACGCAGCACCAGTGAGCCGTTGTTCTCCGCCCTCTATATCCTCTTCCCGAATGGAAGCATATACATCTGCGAATGTTAGAAAATCTTCCCTTACAATCCCTTCGTGTATGTATCGTATACTTAAGCTCAGTTATTCAGTATGTGCTGCATCAGTTGTCTCATCGAACATTATAGAGTAAAAACCAGCCTTCTTTACTCCATTCAATATCTGCTTCTGAATTTCTTCTTTAGAGCACTCAATTATCGAATTCTGCATTGTATTGCTGATGTATGTCGCTTTGCAAGACGCCGTCTTTAAATGCTGTTCCAAAATTTTGTCCCCACCTTCAACCCGATATCTAAGTAGAGCTCGAAAATTTCCTTCATTGGTCAACGGAAGTTCGGCTTCCAATTTACCGTCATCTCTATGCCCTCGTAAAGCCATATTTTGATGACCGCATAGAATAATCGTTTCAATAATAGGACGCAGTCGGCTTCGATTTTTCAAAACCTGCACTTTTCGCTTCGAACTTATTTGATTCGATATTTCTAATGAGGGATTATGATAGCTACGAAGAAAGTCCTGACCAGCAAGTACTGCATTTTGGTGATATTTCCTTTTAGCATGTAAAGCAAGAGCCCCGTCCTTGCCTGCTAATTTTGCAAAAGACTTCAGTGGCGTATTAACTAATGTATTCAGAATAATATTTTTTTGGTATCCTTGGGTTTTAGTAGCAAACAGAACACAATACTTACAGTACAAACCTTTATGCTTTTCGGACAGAACAAGCCAGTGATGGCCATTGAAATGGCTTGTTTTAACATGTCTGCGCTCCGGTTTGGTGGTGTCCAAGGCTCTTCTAACAGCATACGTTTGGTGTAGTCATCCACACCATCAATTTTTTCGATATAATTTCCAATATCAGCTTTGTATATTACTGCATCAACTAAAGCTGCACTAGTAGACGCTATTGGTGATAGTACCACTGATGGTCTTGATGCTGATGACGATGCTGTACAGCCTTTAGATGATTCAAGCTCGGGACTAGTATCTGGAAGACTGTTTGGTAAGGACTTGTCTGTTTTCGTGGTCTTCGAGAAAAATGAATCAATAGTCCTCGACGCTGACCGCTTTACACCTCTGGTTGGTTTAGTCTTTTCCTATAAAAGTATAACGACACAGATGTTGGAAGGGCAAAACCTAATTCAAAGTCAACCACTACTTACCATATTCTTAATTTGAATTTAATGTATAAGATATGTCTCGAACTCTTTAGTTTGCCAGATCAATTTATAACTGATCGCTCTCCGTATTAAGATAATTATTCACTATATTCACTGTGTTTTTATGAACTCATTGTTGTTAAATGTTTGGTACAATTTAACATGAATTAAGGGAAATCGTCTCTTAAAGCCACAATCACCAACACGATCTTGTCTCTATTTTAACACTCACGCAATAGTTTTGTAATTTTTCAGATTAATTTAGAGTTATCAATTCCCAACTAATTGTATTTTAACACATTTCGGATTAAAATTATATAAAAAAACAAATTACTAACATTTTTCTTCAAAACACTTTCGCTACCATACTTTGATTGCACAATTCCTTTGCTACACACTCGATCATCGACAATACTGAAAACAAAAGAATGATGAAACGAGAATGCTAAATAGGATAAATTCCTGGTCTATTTGTCTTTTGATGTTCTGTTAGATAACACACTACATGTGCACATTTTCCTATATTTATTTACATACAATATCATCTGAGTACCCTTTTTTAAAATATTTCTAAGGGAAATACGTTACTTTCTATGAAAAAGGCTACATTTTGAGTTAAGAATATTGGAAATGTTTATCGTTTGTTAAATTTAGGGTTGAAGCATCATCTGTGTGTGATTCCTCTAGCAATGAAACGAAATCATGATCAGTCAACATTCACACATAGAACTGAGACTGCACTTAGTAAAAAAGGTCATCAGATGACGGGCTCATATTGTTTTCATATTATTACCTGCGCATTGCGCAATATGTTGTCTTGTAGGCTTTGTATCATACAATTATACAATCATACAATTTACCTAATCTGAAATACAACTCACTATTCTGAAATACAATTTACCTAATCTGAAATACAACTCACTATCTGAAATACAATTTATATAATCTGAAATACAACTCACTATTCTGAAATAAAATTTACCTAATCTGAAATACAACTCACTATTCTCAAATACAATTTACCTAATCTGAAATACAACTCACTATTCTGAAATACAATTTACCTAATCTGAAATACAACTCACTATTCTGAAATACAATTTACCTAATCTGAAATACAACTCACTATTCTGAAATACAATTTACACTGAAGGTCCCTTTTTTTGGTTTTTCGCTTATATCTCGAAAACTATGCGTCGTAGCGGCTTGATCGCTGTGTACAAAATTGAAGCTGACAAAATTGCTATAATTGCTATAAGAATCACTACTTACATTTGTCGATATGTTGTTCTGTTCTCTAGTAATCCGCCCTTAAAATTCGTAAATTTTGGAAAAAAAAAATTTCATCACATTTTTTGCTCTATTTGTTAAGATATGTCTTCAAATATTGTTCCCACGAAAAAGTCATGAGAAAAAAAGTTGTAGACCATTAAATTTTCTTCAAAAATATATATTATTTTATTTTTTAATCAAACCGTTCAAAATTTATAGCTATTTTAGTATATTTCCGAAATCCGAGGTTATTGAGAAAACTCAACTTTGGTTTTTTTAAATTTTTCTTTATTCCAACTTTACAGCTAAGTTTAAAATTTTGAATTTAAAACAAATGTTTAAAAACTAACCTATAATCAAGTTATAAAAATATTTATTTTATTTCCTCCTTCCGCCAGGACCCTCCTGCTAAAGAGAGCCCTTTGGGCAGGAGGGCCCTGGCTCTTCGAGGGAACAGGGTTCAATTCTATCTGGATCAGTTTCATCCTCATCGAGAAAAACCGGGAGTGGATCTGTGTCCTCTTCTTGTTCAACCGTGTCAAAGGCAACAGTTCCTCCATTGAAACAGTTCCCCTGTTAGTTTTGGCAGGCAAGAGAACACTTCAGAAATGATTTCTTGCAACCACATTTTGTGGTTGCACAATTTTTTGTGCACCTACAAGACATCATTTCTAAAATTTCTTCAGGTGCAGCCGGTAACTCGCTGTGCACTGGGGATAGGACACTGTTTTGACGCTTCCATCCATACATGTGAGAGGACAGGTCATTTCCCAGCCACAATTGAACTCGGTGGAAGGTTCTGAGGGAATGTTGTTTGGCAGCCCCCTCAGAAGGTGGAAGGCAAGAAATGTCCGGTCAAATGTTAGCAACTGATTTGACGAATGATTGGTACCGGTAAGCGTTAAGAGATTCTTCTTTGGGTGAGACCCCATACCATTTCAAAAGGCACTTGTTCCCAGATTTGTCTATGTCTTCTTTTGTTGCTGAAGCATTTGTGAAGACTGCAGCGGCCTGTTGGACATCGGAGAACTTCAGGTAAAGATTCGCAAATGCAACCTTGCTCTTACGGAATGCAGACGAGGTCGTATCGCACCCTGTGAAGGCATGCACGAACAAAATATCTCGCAGGCCCTGCGTCTAAAGCACCTGGTAGAAGAATATGATGTCCTGATATGGAGGTGTTTTTCCATCAAAAGTTCTATTAGGTCGACGTCCTCACCAATAACACCTACAGTGGTTGTTTCAAATAATTCCACAGCCGTGTCTACAATGAGAACGTCTGAATCGTCCTGGGCTTGAAGCACTGTGATTCCCTTTGCCTGTAACTTCAATTTCAGCATGTCGATGAGTCGGCTTTTGTTAAAGACGTTTGAAAGAAAATCTTCCTGTTTCACATTTATCTCTGTATCATCACCGAAGTTAATGTTGGTTGATTTGCTGAGGCGGTACCTCCTTTGCTGTTCAGCGACCTTGGTACTTGACGATGAAGTAGTGTTTCCATTAAAGACTACAGTGCAATTGCATCCATGGTAGTGGTTGTAGATAAAATTGATAGCCATTACAAATGTCAGATATTTTGGAACCTCTTTGCCAAATAACTTTGTGGAGTAGAAGTCCTCCATCCATAACAAGGTCCAATTGTCCCACATGTATATCTTTGGTAGTGGGATTAAGAAGTTTGTAGAGAACTGACTTAGTCGATTTCCTCATTCCACTTTCATTGAAAAAGGTTAAAGGGAAAGCACCCTTCCTACCTGAAGCCGCGAGAGATAAAAACCGAACTAAGACAATTTCTACAAAAGTATGTACAATTCATTCGTGAAAAAAAATATAATATACGTGTCTATTTAACATATTTTTGTCATTTACGAGTATATATGCATAATGTAGACTATATATGATTTCGAAAATATACTAAAATAGCTATAAATTTTGAACGGTTTGATTAAAAAATCTAAATAATGTAATTTTTTGAAGGAAATTTAATGGTCTACAACTTTTTCTCTCACGACTTTTTTGTGCAAATAGAGCAAAAAACGTGATGAAATTTTTTTTTTTTTCCAAAACTTATGAATTTTAAGGGCGGTTAACTCGAAAACAGAACAACATATCGACAAATGTAAGTAGTGATTCTTATAGCAAATTTTGTCAGCTTCAATTTTGTACATAGCGATCAAGCCGCTACGACGCAAAGTTTCCGAGATATAAGCGAAAAACCAAAAAAAGGAACCTTTAAAGTGCCCCCCTGCCCCCCGCTCATCCCCTAGGAGTGGGGACTTTTGATATGTTCATCTCCAGACTAGTCCAAACAAACTTCCGAAGTCAAATTTTCTGTCCCTAAAACTTCCCTCTATACTCGTTTTTGAGCATTCATTACCTGGGCTAAGTGGTTGCTTTCAACTCCATTGAAAATGCGATAAGCTAGCTCCCTCACAATCTCAATAAAAAATGTTTGCATTCGTCATGTAAACCGGCCTTGAAGCGCATGGAGAACTTACTCTGTCTCGAACCAAAAAACACAAACTGAACAAAACACAACTGCAGTGTTTCCACGAAGTGTACTCAGCTAAAAAACACTCCGAAACCTTTGAATCTACCCAACGGGAAATAAAGCGCATGCAAATGCATTAACGAGCGCTTTTTTGCAGCAGGGAGCAAAGACGCTCTTCGTTCATATAAATTTACCATTTCAGAATGCTTTCAAATCACTTTGCATTCATATGAAAGAGTAATACAACTTGCTACTTCTTTTTTCCAGTAGCAAAATAAAAAACGGGAATATATAAATCAATCTTGCATCTCTCCAACATCTCTTAGAGCGCTTCTAAAGCGCCTTGCATTTATATCAAGGAGGAGTCAATACTTCTTACATTTTTTATAGTAATTTTAAAGTATTTTATCTTAATATGTCATAAAGGACTCCCAAACTACTTCGATATGTAGTGCTTCATTTTTGTTTCATTAAAGTTCTCCTTAAGCGCTTTACAGCGAAGCGCTTGAAATCGTTCCCGCAGGGTACCGCTTCTCGCCGGGACACGAAAAACAATTGACGAATCTGCGATGAATTCAATTACTGACCGTTTCAATGCACTGAAGAAGCACAACGAATTATTTTTATTTTTATATAATTTCAAAAGCTACGAAGCAAACAGAATTAACGGAAGTTTGCTGGAATCCATTTGACACGATTGGGAAGCTGTTCTTCAACATAGAGGAAATTCAGATATTGGTTTCCACTTTAGTCAAAAATGATAAAATTGTTCATTCGATCGATATATAGTACATACTAAATGCCATTAAAACGCGAGGCATGGAGAATTTAGTGCCCAACGCAATGATTGCTTTTCGTATTTTGTTAACAATTCCAGTTTCGGTGGCATCGGGAGAACGCTCATTTTCAAAGCTGAAGCTGATCAAATCATATCTTCGAAATGCAATGCATCAAAATAGACTCAGCGAATTATCCATCATCTCAATCGAAAAAGAAATCGCAAATTCAATTGATTATGGTGATATAGTAAATGAATTTTCAACTTCTAAAGTACGACAGAAGATAATAGCCCTGACCGGAATTGACTTAGAGAGCCTTAAGGCACCTTAAGTCCTTCTACGACTGTATAGAAATGCACGGTGACAGCCAGAATAGACTTAATGCATCTTTCGTTGACTTTTCCAAACTTTCGTTAAAACTTATGTGTACGGTTCTGAGCGTAGAAACTTATGGTGATTTCTTTTCTCAAAAAAAATGTGACCTGTAAATATGCAAAATTATTGCAGTTCTGCCCTCTTTTTTGACAGTTCCGTCCGACAGGTCAATTTACAATAGAACGCTTTCAGGTCAAAAAGCTATTATGAAAATTTAAATATATTTACACTACACTCCGTATGATTTCTAATTACCGTATGACCCGTTGGACAGTTTAATTTATGCTTTTAAATCGTTTGCCGCTGTTGTCGTAGGATATTTTTTTCTTATTTTCATCGTTTCTTACGCACATTTGAGGTTAAAGGAGTTGCACCGCCAAAATTTTCGGGGCAAGAAATGCGAGTTTTCAGGTTAATTTTAGCCACGGACTCAAACCCCTTTTTGTAGCAGGTCAAAAAAATTTCAGAATAGAACAGCGGAACTGCTAGAACAAAAATTGAGGGCAGAAACGGGTCACATTTTTTTGCAGAAAAGAAATCACCATTATAGTGATTTCTTTTCTGAAAAAAAATGTGACCCGTTTCTGCCCTCAATTTTTTTCTAGCAGTTCCGCCCGTTCTATTGTGGAAAAAATTTTGACCTGCTAGAAAAAGGGGTTTAAGTCCGTGGTTAAAAATGCCCTGAAAACTCGCATTTCTTGCCCCGAAAATTTCGGCGGTGCAACTCCTTTAACCTCAAATGTGCGACAACATAAGAAAAAAATATCCTATGACAACAGCGGCAACCGATTTAAAAGCATAAATTAAACTGTCAAACGGCTCATACAGTAATTAGAAAACATTTTAAAAAATGTAAAAAGAGGTGTCAGGTCCAACAAAAAGTGATGATATTCACAGAGTCGGCTTTCTTTCTATTAAATATTTCCACTTACGTTTGCATACAAATTTGTGATATTCATTTTCCCTAGAAACGCGAGAATCGCTCGTCGTATAGCAAAATGATGATGTGCAAAGTTTACTTTTTGGTTGCTTTTAATCTGGAAAATTTGGAGGGTGATATTTCTTCGACCGATTGTCGGGTTTCTTGAGAAAATGAATATCACAAATTTGTATACAAACGTAAGTAGAAATATTTAATAGAAAGAAAGCCGACTCTGTGAATATCATCACTTTTTGTTGGACCCGACACCTCTTTTTACATTTTTTAAAATGTTTTTTTTAATATCATTTCTTTTTGTTGCCCTCTTAACTACTGCGATTAAAAAGTTCAAATGTGTATACATATTAACTTGGCAGAAGCACATCCTACGAATTACACAGTGGGATATTTTAATACAGTCATATTTGCCGGTCTAAATATACAAATTTTAGTGAAAACTTGCATATATGAAATTTGGAAAAATTTCAAAATTAAACAAAATTACTTAAACTTTTGGAATTGCCCAAATGTGCTGATTTCGTTAATTTCTAAAAGCCATGATCTCTTAATCGATATAACAAACCGATTCAATGGATCCTTTGGACTGAAGGAATAAGTCATTGCGACTGTAATTGTTTCATCGTCTGCATCGAAAGGAAACCGTTTTGAAATGAATTAAGGGCTCATATAACTTTGAAAATCGATTTGTTTTTTCTTACAAATTTTTATATCTTATACTTTCAAGAATTATAAAAAAAATGGAATTTAGAAAATTCCACTCTATTACAAAGTTATAGCACTAAATGTGACCATACATCGGTTTAAAGCGGCTTCCTGGCTATTTGCCGCTCCACTCTTAACAGCAGCGTTTAAAATATATTTTTTCGCAAAAGCCAAGTATCATAGAAAACGAGATCATTCATAGGACCATCTGTGAAAAACACGAAGATAAAAGAGCAAGAAAGCGTACAACACGAAGCTAGAATGGGAGACTAGCCGTAAGTTAACATTTTACCTATCAAAAACTTTAAACGCATTTTTCTCGAAACTATGTTTTTTGACCTCAGTTTTCAAAATTTTTCAACTTTTTTTTTTAAAATTTTGATAACTGTTTTCTCTATAGTCTATCGAGAGCTTTTTTCAATTTACTAATTTGCTTGGAAATTTTTTTATGAATTATTGAATTTTTCTTAAAAAAAACTGATTACTAAAGTTTGAAATACTGTAACTTATTTATTTTTGAAAAAATTAAAAATTCCGTCCGAGAGACTATAACTACTACAATCTTTTACAAGATTCTTTTTCATTTTTGCAAATTGAATTATTTTTAGTGAAGTTATGATGCCGACCAGCAGGCGCCATCGTTTTCATAAGTAATCAATTTATACCAGTAAAAAACAATGTTAATATTAAAGAATCTGCCAACAATCTGGGCGTAACTTTATTATTTTTCCGGCAGAAGTTAGGAACGCGTTCAATTCTGAAATGCGGTATAGGCTACTATGTGACTGAAAACCTATCAAAAAGAACAAGATCATGGAAGTGAAAATCTGATTGGATCTGAGAGATATGGAATAGTTTATGAAAAAGTACACAATAACTTTACACCCCCTTAGGGGTCAATTTTCAGAAAATCTTGAAAACACTTTCTTGGTATTCATATGGAGAATACATTGAATAAAATTTAATTCATTATTTGGGACGAGGTAGTATGTCGATATGTCGAAAATCGTGGGAAAATATGCATTCTATTTTCACAGATAATTTTTTTTGCCCCCCTTCTGAACGTAAATAGATATTCGTTTTTTTATTCAAAATTATTTTTCTAGATGATTTAGATATACACACCGAGTTTCAACATTGTAGCTTAAGCCGTTCTATATATTGGAAAAACACCTCCCACTTGTACCACACTACCCTTAGGGGTCGAATTTCAAAAAACCTTGAAAACACTTTCTAGGTATTCATACGAAGAATCCGTAGAATGGAAAGACCTAGTAGATATGACGAAAATCGTGAAAATATATGCATTTTATATTTATTATATTTGCAAATATTTTTTTTTTTGCCCCCCCCCCTTCTGAACGTCAATGAATATTCAAATTTTTTTTTATCACAATTACTTTTCTAGTTGATTAACATATACACACCGAGTTTCAACATTGTAGCTTAAGCCGTTCCATATATAGGAAAAACACCCCCACTTGTACCACACTACCCTTAAGGGTCGAATTTCAAAAAACCTTGAAAACACATTCTAGGTATTCACACGAAGAATCCGTAGAATACAAATTAATTCAATATTTGGAAAGACCTAGTAGATATGACGAAAATCGTGAAAATATATGCATTTTATATTTATTATATTTACAAACAATTTTTTTTGCCCCCCTTTCTAAACGCCAATGAATATTCAAATTTTTTTTTATCACAATTACTTTTCTAGTTGATTTACATATACACACCGAGTTTCAACTTTCTAGCATAAACCGTTTAATAGTAAGGAAAAACACCCCCTACCCCCGTAGCATACTACCCCTAAAAAAAATATATTTTTCCAACATTCCGCTACTATAGCTCTATCTAAATACCAAGTTTAAGGCTTATATCATTACAGGTTCTCAAGATATAAGCATCGGAACTTTTTCCTTTTCACCCTCCCCCACCCTCCCCCTCTACACCCACAACCCCAAAACTTTTTTCCTTACAAGGGTTTAATTAGCGCTACTTCTGGTAAAAATTCTAAGCATCTGTCTTAAACTGTTCTTGAGATATGAAATGTGTTTGATTTGAAAAATTCTCATCCCCTCCACTTCTATGCTCCACCTCCCACTTAAAAAATTTAACTTTGACAATCTTTATTTGTCAACCTTTATACCCAAACCAAATTTTATTTTTCTAGAGCAATTGGTTCATGAGATACCGTAATCTTAAGTTTTTCACCCCCCACCCCCATACACAACTTCCCCCACCCAAAATTTTTCTTCATTCTGTTCTCCTAGTATAACTACAAATATTTCTTAAGTTTGAATAGTGTGCCATTAAGGGTTTAGGAGATATGGATTTTAGAATGTGTCTATCTCGCTTTTTTTGGGTTTCGGACGCATTACATTTCCCCCCACTCCCACACCCCTTGATCAATATTGACAATTTTTCTGCAAATGGGTCTACTATCAGAGCTCTATAGAAATTATAAGTTTCAGCTTCCTAACATTAGGGGTTACTGAGATCTGGAAACCAAAATTTTCGGTCTAAAACACTTAGTGTAGCAAATTTTTTTTTTTAAAAAATCAATCACAATACTTAATTATTAAAATAATAAAGTAAAAACAAAAATTATTTTTTTTCTTTCTATAGTTGAATATATAATAAGAAATGTGAACCCAACAATAAATTTTTTTTTTCACCATATAACCTTCATAATAATTTTTCAAATTTACTCGATTTTCAGTTATATAAGCCCTTAACTAAAACCAAAATTAAAGTAATTTACATATAAAATTACATTTGTCCTTGGAAACCGAATAATGTCTTAGACACCCTCGTGCCATATGCTCTAAATCCCTATCCCAGTGCTGAATTTGAGGAAAAACCAAAAACAGGAATTATTTTTAAAACACTATTCCACAAATACCACATATTTACCCCCCTTTCCGTCTTTCTGCCTTGTCGTGGTGAGGGGGCTTAAGACGCTTGTGTCGACTAAAGGAAAGACAACACCATGATGAGTAAGCCTATGGACATAGACTCTCCAAGTGGTAACCAGACCATGTCTGGGAATCCACCCGCTGCGGCGGCCGGGGCTCGGATTTTGGAGGCCCCACCATTATGTATGACTGCAATGGGTGATCCAGGTTGTAGAGGGAGCACACTACTGGATCTCAGTAACTCCATGGGGGACTTACTGCTTGCCGATGAGGATAGTACTGACTACACAAAAACGGTTAATCCACTACGGCCCATGGAGAATGAATGTGCTGCAACCATTTCGGAGGCGGACATTTTGACTCCAAGGTCTGAGGAGGAAAGTACCGGGATTGTGTCTTCGGTTAATCTGAATCGGCCCATGGACAAGGAAAGTACCAGTACCTCTGGTGTGGTTAATCCGAGTTCAATGGTTGCGGAGAGTACCTATGCTAGTGGCGTGGGTGATCCGACATCGATGGTTGAGGACAGTGTATGTGCTTCAGGCACTGTTAATCTGAAACCGTTGATTGCGGAAATCACCGGTGCTACTAGTGAGGTTAATCCGAAACCGGCATGCTCCTGTCCTCTTGAGGATAAGCTGAGCAAAGGCCAGAAGAAAAGAAGAAGGTGGGCCAGAGCCAAGGCAAGAGCTGGGGCTGCTACGACAGGTGTCATAGCGGTCAGTGGTAATGTCGTGGAGAAGCCTGCCAGTGAAAACGTTATTAAGCGCAATCGATCTGTGGAGGAATCTCCCGAAGCAAATCTTGCGGTTGATGACGAATTCCATGCTTCTACTTCTGACAGGACGAGGAAGATGAGGAGAACGGAAGCCATTCAAGCCGATGTCCGACCGTCTACTTCGGGAGCCGCTGCAGCTGGCAAACCGGACTGCTCCACCTTAGGAGTGACTGGTTCTGTATCGGCAGAGCGAATGCGCGGGGAGATTAGTGTAGCTAACCTAGCTGGCGCTGGACCCTTAGGCGCGAAGATCAATCCGAAAACTGCGTGCGCGGAGACTGCCACCTCAAAGAGGAACAAAACCTTCTCTGAGGTGGCGGCCTCCGCCCTGCTGGCGGTAATCGGCATTGGTCCTCAGGGCAAACAGCTGACCAAGAGTCACATTGCTGCCCTGGAGAACGGACTATGGAAGCTCCTGGGTGAAGCAAAGGCCTCACCTAGATTCGAGGGCATGGATGTCTGTGACGGACTTATGCAAGTTCGTTGCGGGGATTCATTAGCTTTCGAGTGGCTGACGGATGCCGTTGGGAAGATTTCGGTGGAGAGCCGTGTCAATTTCATGGTTGCGAAAGGGGACACGTTTCTGGAGCTGATTCGGGCAGTATGCTGGATTCCGGGTAAGCCTAGGAAACCCCAGGAAATACTTGCCCGGCTTTGTATCCAGATCGCAGGAGTTGACACTACCAAGTGGCGAGTCTATGAACAGCGTAAGAGCAGCAGTCTCGACGGCACTGAGAGCTGTACTCTTGTACTTGGCATAGATGGCGGTAGTGTAGAGGTTCTGCGAACTAGATATGACATGCGTCCATATCTGTTCCTTGGGAGGCTTAAATTTAATCTTCCTAAGTATGTGGATGCAATGTGAGGGTGATTATCTTGTAATGGCGAACTGCGGCATCATATTTACCCAGATCAACTTGCAACATGCTAAGGCTGCTACCGCATTACTAAGTAGGAGACTTAACATACTGCACACATTCCCATATGTATCAATAATACAGGAACCATGGATTCGCAACAGGCGAGTGTGTGGACTGGATTCGATTCAGGGAGGCCGGATCTTTTATGATGAAGGATCTGAAAGACCGCGTGCCTGTCTATTCATATCAAATATGATAGAGGCGACGATGTAGAGGCAGTTCACTTGTCAAGATGTTGTAGCGGTCAAAATGTCTAACGTTTTGGAGGGTAGAAGACAAGACATAATAGTAGTGTCGGCTTACCTTCCGTATGACTCGTTATTACCTCCCCCATCCAGGGAGCTGACCGGGCTCGTTAGATTCGCGGACACCAATAATTTACAGCTTGTCATTGGATGTGATGCTAATGCTCAACACACTGTTTGGGGCAGCAGTAAATGCAATCCTAGAGGTGAGCGATTATTGGAGTTCATTATGTCGTCGTACCTCGTAGTAAACAACAGAGGCAACAAGCCGACGTTTGTTACGAGCAGGCGGACGGAAGTGATAGACATGACGATATCTTCATCTAGGATTGCAGAATCAATAAGAAATTGGCGCGTCCTGGAAGAGGAAACTCTGTCGGATCACAGATATCTGGAATTCCGACTGGCGGCTGACAAACCTGTCATACCGGCTATACGGAATCCAAGGAATGCTGACTGGAATTTGTTCAGATCTCTCTTGCAGGAGAGATCTCAAATACCACGAAAAATGAGGACGCCAGACATGATTGAGGAAGTGGCTTCTCGTCTAAGTCTAACCTTAGGTCAGTGTTTTGCGGAATCGTGTCCAGTCAGCAAGAGCCGATGTGGCACCACAGTTCCTTGGTGGACTGCGGACCTGCAGAAGCTCAGAAAAAGCTCCAGGAGGCTTCTAAATCGCGCACTTAAGAGTGGCTCAGAGGTCGACTGGGATCACTACCGAACAGCGCAGAGGGAATACAAGAAGCTGGTTAAGACATCTAAACTAGCCTCTTTTAGGAACTACTGTGAGAGTTTGGAAGGAACCAGGGAGACGGCTAGGCTACACAAAGTCTTTCAGAAAGACAACACGGCTAGGCTTGATTCCCTGCTAAAACCTGATGGTACATATAACACTTCGAGAATGGAGTCACTAAGAACCCTCTTTGAGGCCCATTTTCCTGGAAATCAGGTGATCGAAAGCGATCAATGCTTGGTTAAGACACTCTGCCCGACTAAAGACAGAGTGCCCAGGCGTAGCTGGTATATGGCGTCTGCTGTTGTGACAGTTGAGGCGGTGAAATTTGCTATTTCATCATTTGACAGCTATAAGTCACCAGGAGTGGACGGTGTATATCCGATAATGCTAAAAGAGGGGGTAGATGTTCTAGTGCCTATCCTCAGAAAGATATTTTCTGCATGCTTGGCGCATGGATACGTCCCATCTTCGTGGCAACCAGTCAGAGTAACGTTCATCCCGAAGCCAGGGAGAGACGACTATACTTTGCACAAAAGTTTTAGGCCAATCAGCATAACATCGTTTGTTCTGAAAAGTCTGGAACGACTGGTAGAGAAACACATTAGGGAAGTGGCTCTCAAGGAGCATCCTCTTTGTTCACAACAACATGCGTATCAGAGCGGAAAGTCTTGTGATTCACCGCTTCATTCTCTGGTATCCAGAATAGAAGAGGCGCTGGACCGGAAAAAGTACGCGCTGGGCCTTTTTGTGGACATTGAGGGTGCGTTTGATAGTGCGCCCTTTGATTCACTGTGTGATGCTGCCAATAGACATGGTGTGGATGTAACTTTAGTCAAGTGGATTCACTCCATGCTCACACAGAGAATGCTATTCGCGGAGACAGGGGATGGGCAGTATGCTACGACTGGGGTCAGTAAGGGCTGTGCTCAGGGCGGGGTTCTTTCGCCACTGTTGTGGAGTATGCTAATTGACTCACTGCTCCTCGAACTGCAGGATCTGAATATTCACGTACAAGCTTACGCTGATGACGTGGCTGCACTAGCTGTCGGGCTATCACTAAGGGACGTTTGCAATAAAATCCAGAGAGTCCTTTGGGTAATGGATGGCTGGTGCCAACGGCACGGACTTTCTGTTAGTCCTAGCAAAACCGCTCTAGTTTTGTTTACTAGGAAAAGAAGAACTGAAGGTCTAGTGTTACCAATGCTGAAGGGAGAAACCATTCAGCTCTTGGAGAAAGTTAAATATCTTGGAGTAATCCTAGATAGCAAGCTTCTCTGGAGGGAACATGTTGATACAAAGGTGAACCATGCGCTAGTAACTTTCTGGCAGTGCCGAAGAGCTTTTGGGCGAACATGGGGTCTTAGGCCTTCAATGGTATATTGGCTATATACAGCCATTATAAGACCCATCCTAATCTATGCATTAGTGGTTTGGTGGACTAAGTCCGAATGTGCATACATCCGAGCTAGTCTCGCTAAACTACAGAGGACCGTCTGCATCGGTGTTACAGGAGCCTTGCGTACCACACCGGGTGCGGCACTCGATGCGCTGCTCAATTTGCCACCGCTTGATATTATTGTTCAGGCAGAAGCAATGAGAGCTACCCACAGACTGGTGAGACTGGGCCTGTGGAGAAAAGGGTATTGCAAGAGTCATGGAGAAATGGCCCGAAGGTTGTCTGAGAACCCCATCTTCGATATGCCTTCGGATGCTATGACTTCGACATGTATGCTCAAAAGGAGATATCAGGTAGAGATCCCGAGCAGGGAGGAGTGGGTAAACCAGTCCGCTCTGCCTAGTGGATTCACTGATATATTCTATACGGACGGCTCAATGACTGAAAAAGGGTCTGGAGCTGGAATGTACCTGCAGACTGAAGATCTCAGGTACTCTTTCGCCCTAGGAAAACATTCTTCGGTATTTCAGGCTGAAGTATATGCGATCCTTAAGGCAGTAGAAGGGATTATAGAGAGAAGATGGAGAGGCAGGATGATCTGCATTTGCAGCGACAGTCAGGCCGCTCTACAATCTTTAGATAATCCAATCGTCTTTTCGAAGATGGTACGTGAGTGTAAAGAGCGGTTGAACTCTGTTGGCAGATTCAATGACTTAATGCTCATATGGGTTCCGGGTCACCAAGGTATAAATGGCAATGAAATAGCGGATGCATTAGCAAAAGCTGGATCGGAGTCAGCCTTGGTTGGACCAGAGCCAGTTTTCGGTGTGCCTGTTGCCTTTGTTAGGGCTGCCGTTGATGAGTGGGTGAGTAAATCACACATTGAGAGATGGCGGCTTTTCCCGGGAATGCGGCAGACCAGAAACCTTGTTGAGGGACCAAGTGGACGAACCTCTGCTTTTCTTCTCAAATTGAGCAGAAAAGAATGTAGTAGTATGGTTGGTGTTCTCACAGGGCATAACTCGTGTGGCCTACACATGGTCAGATTGAGAATCATTGACGACACCATGTGCACTGCTTGTGACGAGAGCGACGACACGACGGAACATTTTCTTCTCAAGTGTCCAGCTTACTCTTTTGCAAGAATGCATGTATATGGCGTCGATGTTATGAGGATGGAGGAACTCCGTTCTCGCTCGCTACCTGAGCTTTTGAAATTCGTGAGGAGGACGAAAAAGTTCGAGTAGAGACTGGGGATTCAAGTATAATGGGCCAGGTGGCCTGAATGCTCAAGACTCGCCTTTTAGTGTGTCTTCCCCACACCAAACAACAACGCAACAACAACAACATATTTACAGTTTTGTAAAGAACAGCAAACTTGTTTCGAATTCCATTGTGACCATTGATCAGCATCGATTATTCATTCCCTGGATTTAGCTATCGAGGAAATAGTTTTTCAATACCAAATAACATCAAATGCTGCATAGAGAAACAAACATTTCAACTTACATAGTAACAAATCAAATGTAGATCACCATCAAATGTAGACCACCATCCTCGCAAGTATTATTTAAGCCATCATCGCTTAATTCTTTCCGAATTAAAACAAATTAATATCCATTGAGATTTCGAATGACACTTAACAATAATATGGTTGCTTTAAAAATTGTGGACATTTTTAAATATTTTGTGAATAGCTTTTGAATTGGCGTTGACATCTAAGTCTCGACTACTGTGATTTTGAAAAAAGCTTAAAAGTTAGAAGAATCGGAAGAACTAATTTCCATAAAACTCATTTAGCTTTTCCAATTTCTTCTTCTTCTTCTTCCAAGTTCTTTCCATGTATTTTAATGAAATGTATGGCGAGCTTATAGAAAGCTCTCATGTATACAAAAATACAGATAAGGAGCCCGTGTCCGTGTGAAATCCTTACAGTAAAGTACGTAGTCGGTGCTGGGGGTTGAACCCGACGCACATTCGACCGAACGTACTGATCATACGGAGTGTAGTGTAAATATATTTCAATTTTAATAATAGCTTTTTGACCTGAAAGCGTTCTATTGTCAATTGACCTGTCGGAGAACTGCCAAAAAAGAGGGCAGAACTGCAATAATTTTGCATCTAAATAGGTCACATTTTTTTCAGAAAAGAAATCACCATTATGCAAACTTATGCGTTTGACATTTATTCACAGATTTTCCGAAATTTGTGTACTTTGTGACTTCAGATTTGTGAGTTATAGTTAACTCCACTTTAAAGAAAAAATTATTTTAATTTACACTCTCTTGATGAGTATTTGACGGCCGATATTTGTCTTTTTTAGCTGTCGAACTTCTCTTACCTTAAGGCTATTGTAGTTGGGTATAAGATTCATTAAGTTTTGCCACAAACTTTACGTACCTTAAGGCATTTGACGAAAAGTTGTTAAGATGCCGTAAGTCAATTCTGGTTAGGGCTAATTGCTTAATACACATACATATCTCATCTCCATATGGTTATTTTTTACCTTTGAAATAAATTTCGATACATAACAGCATTTAAAAATCAGTATGTTTTATTTTACAATTCTTTACAAATTTAAGGGGTGCCACTAAAAATCTGCACCAGGGCGCCAAACGCGAACGGAAAAGCACTGTACATATACATATATGACACATGTTTAAAAATTCACAGTTGGTCGCTTGTCTCTTAAGAGACATAATCTCGATGATTTGAGCCTAGGAATCACATTGCTTATCTTTCTCCATCACTAGATAGAAAGAAATAGCAAAAAAACATGTGCTCCCGCCACGATCTCTTTGTAATGCAAAAAACAGCCGCATCACTCCGAGCGCTGGAAATGTCATCCGTGAGTCCGCGACTTAAACGATGAAAATTAAATACGCGAAAAGTTACAGTTCAAGTGCGGTTTCAATAAAACGACATACACAGAGGGACAAAAGTATTCGCCACTGTACGTATACCGACTTTTAACGTTCCTAGAATTTTCCTGATACAAGCCCATAAGAACATTTTTACGGGAAATCGATGTTTTTATTTTTAGTTTAACGTTCCATATAAAATCATTTAATTTATTGCTTCCATTTCAAGAAAAATACTAATAATATAGCATGATATGAAAATCGCTTGGACAAAAGTATTCGCCACTTGCATTTTTCGTTAAAATACCGGGAATTTAGAGACGGTTTAATTCTCAAAACTGCACGAGTACCAAAAGAGTATGAACATTTTTCAGTCTACGATACTTTTCCACAGTTTGGTTACTGTGCATACGCTCGTAAGGTATTTTTCGGCTTTTAAGAGTAAAAATGGGTCGAAAAGACAAAGAAACTAGCATGGAAGAAAAATTTTTTTTTTTTAATTTATCTAGTTGTAACAAATCATTGAGGACATTTATGAATTAGTTAAACGTAGTAGAACTACAGTTCGCTATATAATAAAACGGTTTACAGGCCGTGGTGGTTTTCGAAGTAGAAACAGATCTGGGAGACCTGGAAAACTTAATGGTAGAGAGAAGCGAAAAATTTTCAAATTTGTTAAAAAAAAACGAAATCCACTTCATCAGCAATTGCTGCAGCATTGCGGGAAGATACAGGGATCGATGTGCATCCTCGTACTATACGCAGGGTTGTACAAAGCGATGGATACAAGTCACGATCTTGCAGAAAAAACCTTTCATCAGTAAAGTTAATAAAATAAAGAGGTCGAATTTCGCCAAAGACTACATTAACAAACCAAAAAACTTCTAGGATAAGGTTATATTGTCAGATGAAAGTAAATTTTGTTTGTATCGTTCAGATGGACGAATCCGCGTATGGAGATGAGCAGGAACTGAATTCGACGAAAAGATTATTCAAGCAACTGTAAAGCATGGTGGCAATTCAGTGATGGTATGGGGGTGTATGGCGGTTTCTGGGGTGGGAGGACTTGCGTATGTAAACGGTATTATGAGAAAAAAAGACTATTTAAATGTTTTAAAGGAAAATTTAAAAAAAAAGTGCCGAAAAATTGAACATTGTAGACGATTATTACTTCCAGCAGCATACTGCTGCAATAGTGCGCTTGTGAATTCTATATAATACACCACACACCCTGAAAACTCCTCCCCAGTCACCAGACCTAAGCCCCATAGAACATTTATGGAATGCCCTGGATAAGTCAATAAGAAAACACCATATTTCTTCAAAGAGCCAGCTGAAATCTGTAATAAAGGACGAATGGGAAAAAATCACTGCAGCAACAACCAGGAAGTTTGTAAAATCGTTTACGGGAAGTAATTAAGCAAAGTGGAAAGGCAACTAAGTATTAAAACTCTCAAAATGTGAATTAGTGTTAAGATTTTTAATGTCTATTAGTAGGTGGCGAATACTTTTGTCCAGGTGATATTTGAATTTCTACAAGCTATTATTATTTTTTTCATATCTGTGAATGTAATTTGAGTTTTTTTTGCAAAAATTGTTTTCGAGAATATACGATGTTTCTTTTTCAATAATAATTTTGTTAGTACTAGTGTCTTAGAACCTTTTATAAGCATATAATTCTAGCAGACAGCTAATGGCGAATACTTTTGTACCTCTGTGTAAGTGTGATGTGAAGTGATGTGTCACTACGTTATTAGTGTTTTATATTTATTATATTGCAGAAATGTAACTTCGCCCCTGACTGCACGTTTCATTTTATAACCCCCTTTCTTATTTCCAGCCGATGTCAATCTCCGAGTACGAGCTTTTATCACAACACGCTATCATCAAACAGATGGTGCTGCGATAAACAAAATTTCGCTATCGAGACATTTGCAGACATGTCTTCGAGATGTCGGGGAGCATTTGTCTCGATACCGTGTATTTTGTCCATAAGCCGTCTCAAAGAATTTTGCAGACAAGTCGAAATGTCTAAAAGAAATTTGCGACATTCTCGCAGACGCAACCAACTGGGACATGTCTTCCAGATGTCGGGAGCATTTGTCTCGATACCGTGTATTTTGTCCATAAGCCGTCTCGAATAATCTCGCAGACAAGTCGAAATGTCTCCGAGAAATCTGCGAGATTCTCGCAGACGCGACCAACTGGGATGACAATAAATTTTTTTAAATTAATTTAGGTCTGATAGCATCGTTTCCATTGATGCGTTCAAAGCTCTTTGGGTGCTTTTATCACAGCATTCTTCCTCCTGGTATGTCGTCAGTTCAAGTTTGCGCGTTTACTCGTCGTACTTGTCTCATTCTTCCATCGGTAGTTTCAAGCACAATTCTTTTTCTCCAACAATTTTGGGGTTGAGATTATTCAAATATAATAACCACATCACTTCCTTTGATAGGATCCACTTTTTTTTACCACTTTGTTCGTCGAGTTAAGTCGGGAAGATAGTCTCTTACCCATCGTCGCCGGAAGAGATCCACCAATTGTTGACCGACTATCCAGTTTCGCTTTAAATAACGTCACAAATGTTTAATATTCCGGGAAAAAAGAAATATGAAATAATTATTATATTAGCCCTTGAGTACACGCGCAGCGGAATGTTACTCCAGTACACACGCGCGGCACTCAGTGCCGCAACTATATTTCTACTATAAATCGACTGATTACCGGGTCCTGGACCTTCAGTTGGTTATTATACTGATTATTAATATGTTAAATTATTAATTCATTAATTAATTAATTATTCAAATTCAAATTTATTGTCGTGAACCATATGATTACATGTACATTAGTAGAATAGTTTGTGATCAGGCTTGTGCCTCTACAACAACGGTTGGAAACTTAAAGCTAACAATGGCTGTATTAAAATAAAATTAATTAGATTACATAGATTAAAGGAAAAATGGTTAAAAAAAACCTTCGCAAAACTGAACACGGAATCAACAGTACAAAATAAAATAATAAAAATAATTAAACTAAACTAAAAATAAATGATGATAATACATGATAAGTAAGAGTAAATAAATATATAGGTTAGATAGAGTTAATTAGTGGGTTATTTATAAATTGAAGTTTGTAAATAAAATTCCTATATAAGTTTTCGAAAAAATTAGTAGCTAAAGGTACATTCAATAATTCATGCAGTAAACTAGTGAAGTGCCATGGTTTGTTCATAATGATTTTTAAGCATTTACTTTGGACTATTTGAAGCTTACGTATATGAGTTTTCGCGCAGCTATACCAGATAGGCACACCATATGAAAATATGGGACGCATGACGGGCTTCTATATAAGCAGCTTATTTTCCGGGCTGAGTTTAGACTTCTTAATAAAAGGGTATAGGATACGAATGGACTTCAAAGTTTTGGAGGCAACTTGATCGGTGTGCTCATGAAAGGTAAGTTTTTTATCCAGATAGATCCCTAGGTATTTAATCTCCTTTGACCTATGGTCACTCCATGTACACAAGACACTCGCTAACATGGTCTGGCCGTTGATTACATTCGGCGTTTTTGCAATTCGAAATCGAATTCGAAATTAGTAGCCGATAAGTATGAGGGTGTGCAAATATGTGAACCTAGTATGTGGACATGAACAGCTGTTATATGACAGTTTATTTACAAATTGTCAATGACAGTTTGTTTATTTATTTACGAACTCATAGTGAGCCTGCATTCCCACTTTGGTCACGATAATTTCAAAAGTAAGCGGCAAAGGGACGCAGTGAGGAAAAGGAAATTGGAACGTAAGATCTAGCAGTTTCTTTCTTATCAAAAATTTATTAAACTGTACTTTCAACCACCAGGAAAAAACGATGTTTACATTACAATGCCGACTGGTGCCGGAAAGTCACTATGCTTCCAATTACCCGGTGTACTTCAAGAAAACCAAGTAACACTCGTCTTCTCGCTGCTCCTCGCTTTAATCAAGTATCAAATCGATCACTTGGCCAAACTGAAGATTGCTGCGAATTCGATCAATTCAAAAATCGGTAAGCGTGAACGAGATCGAATTCTGAACGATTTGAAAAGTATTCGACCGACTATAAAGTTTCTATACATTACACCGGAACAAGCCAACACGGAATCGTGTAAAGCCTTGATATGTTTACTTGTAAAGCAAAAGAAATTGTCGTATATAGTTGTGGATGAAGCGCATTGTGCGAGTCAGTGAGGTCACGACTTTCGTCCTGATTTCTTAACGCTCGGTACTTTGCGTACACTTTGTCCGTATTGGACGATACACACGACCAATTAAAGCTGAAGAGGCCAATATCACAGTTCAAGACACCGTCCTTTCGAGAAAACCTCTTCTACGATGTTGTTTTTAAGAATACTATTCAGGACGACTTTATGCATTTACAGTTGTACGTTGCTTGGGCCAAATCGATCCGAGTCTGAAAGGTAGCGACAAACCGTGCGGCATTGTGTACTGTCGGAAAAGGGAAAGTGTCGGAAGTTTGGCTTACGGCTTGACCAAATTAGGAATACCGGCTGTTGCCTATCATGCAGGTCTGAGTACATCAGATCGGACACAAGTTCAGGAAGATTGGATGTCCGGGAAGAGTCCGGTTATTTGTGCTACAGTCAGTTTTGGAATAGGTGTCGATAAAGCGCCGGTACGGTTTGTCGTTCATTGGAATGTTCCTCAAATATGGCTAACTATTATCAGGTGCGATTTGAATTTGAATTTTTGTCATTATTCACTTTAATTGTTGTCTGTTGCAGGAGTCGGGAAGAGCTGAACGCTATAGATTGTTTTCATACTGTCAAATATATTATTGTCGTGACGATGTAAAGTTTAAAAGTTTTCTACTACAAGCTGATATTAACAAGAACAGCAAGCAAACACGCATTGAACAAGCGAAGTTAGCACAAAAGAACTTTGATACGGTCATTGATTATTGCGAGGGTTTTCGATGTCGCCATAAACTCTTTTCCGACTTCTTTGGTGATCCGCCTCCGCTCTGCCGGGATAGATGCGATATTTGTAAAACTCCGAAAATCGTTTCGAAAGCTATCGATATGTTCCACAAGTTATCTATGAAGGGAGTCTATAAGTGCGACATAGCTATGGACGACTGTTCCGATTTATATGAAGGTAAGCTTTCTTTGGTAAACTATTTCCTTTGCTAATGAAAAACGAAAAACAAATGAAGGAGCACCTATGTTGGAATAATAATTAAATACTATTCAATTACGATTTTTTCTAACAAAATATAATTTTTTAAAGTAAGTTTTTATCTTCAACTAATGCGTACTACATTTTATTTTTATTAGGCGGAAGAGCTGCAGTCCGAAAGAGTGAATTGGAAGACTATAACGAGGACGACGATAATAGCCAAGAAGAAGATCAAGCAAGATTAAAGAAAGAATCAAAATTTTTCATACAGAAACAGTTTGCGTTGCGTAAATCAATTCACGCAGAAAAGGAGTTAGAAATGCAGCCCTCAGCTCATATATCCAAAGCGAAATGTGCATTGTCTACCACTGCCTTTGTTGTAATATAATTTAATAAAGCTGGAAAAATTGCATTTTATTGTTTTACTTGAAAGTAGCAGCAGACGATAATAAAAAAAAAATATAATTTTAATATAATAAAAATACAATTTAACGTCTACAAGAAGGCTAAATTGATGGTGAAGACGTTCTGGAAAACGACGGGAACCAACCATTACTTGGATTTAAAAACTGCAAGACGCGGTCGTTCGATCGACATACAAATATAGAACAGTCTTTTACGTCAGGCCGATGTTTGAGCTGTGCAATATGGAATCGGAGACAAGAGCGAAAGCTCATCAATTTTGTCTTGAAGTACATCCTCTGGATCTTATTCGTTGTGATTTGATTCGTGTACTGAGACTATGCCATATGAAATCCTGACATTCAGGAAATGTACTAAATTTAATGTTGAGGACCGGTCCATGAGTGGATCTGTTTTATTGAAGAATTAATTAAGTTAGTACTATCAAAACAATTTCATTGCAACTTACTTGTGTATTATGTCTGCTGAATGCAACACTGGGTTGGTTCGGACAAGAATTATTAGGGTAGGCTCTGATTGGTTGTTAGCCCAGTGTTGTAACTGTTGCATTCCTAGTCAATTGTTAACAGCTGGAGAGCATTCTCCATTACCACAATAATGGTCGATTTCACTGGCTGCAGAAATCCAGTTGCAAGCACATAAAACTTCCAAAATCGACGTATTCATCAAAGAACCTGGGCATCTCCGGACGGCCATACATTCAACCAGATAGACCACGTCCTTATCCAAAGGAGATGGGCGTCATTAATATTTAGATGTACCCTTAAATCGGGGCGCTAATTGTGACTTCGATCACTATCTCGTAAAAGCAACCTATCGATGCTGCATATCCGCAGTTTATCATCATAAATCTGCAAATTCGACATCGATAAACTGCAAGATCTCTTCACTCTAGCTCTTGAATACGCCGTAAGAAATATATCGTTTGAAGCAACAGGGATGCTCACTACTTATTAAACCCACCTGAATTGTACTTAATGCCGATGATATCAACATCATGGCGCGATATTTTCTCTTGGCAAAAGAGACACTGGTGAGTTTCGAGGAAGCTTTAAGCGAAATTGGACTGCGTATTAACGAAGAAAATACAAAAACTATGACCCAAACAAGGAAAAGGACGCTAAACGGACAAAATATCACGGACAAAATATCACGGACAAAATATCACGGACAAAATATCACAACATCGGTTTACTCGTCTACCGTAATACTTGGCGGAGCGGAATGCAAAAATGCAGATTAATTAAGGAACTCTACAGGAAGGGAATGAAGAAAGATGAATGCGTTAAATTTGTAAAGGTAAGAAAATTTATTAATCTTGTTTTACAGTTATATGAGAATTTTATATCCGATTTCAGCTGTTCAACGACGGCAGTTCCGAAGGAGTTTGTCGTATCTGAACGGTATGTCTTATCGGAAGATGCTAGCGCTGCAGTTCAAGCTGGATCTCAAGTTGTGCAACAAAATATTTATTTTTTTTAACGTACCCGAGTTGTAATATAACCTTCCGGACGTGTAGATGAATATGACTATAAACAATCAAAGTTCTGTGGTTTATCGTTCAAAAATTTTGCGCAATTAAAAGCTCTTACCTTGCTTCCAGAAATGTATTTTCGTCTGCAACATTTTTGATGAAATTACGAGCCACTGTTAATGCAATTTGTGCCGAATCTTTCATAACATCGCCTAAATGACCGGTTATATGCAGGGAACCGTCTCCACGGTCATCCTTTTTTGTCGCGATCAGTTTCCGTTTTGCTGTTTCTATGAATAGAGTTTAACCGCCCATTGCCTGCATCCATGCTAAGCCCATTACAACACCGGGCGGTGTTTCTTGATAAATTAGATCTTGCGTGAATATCGCTTTGCCTAGGAATCAGTTTAAGTATTTTTCGGTTATTTCAAGGTGTTCGGCTTCTTTTTCACAATTTTGAATGCTGTTTTTCGAATTATCTGAAATTGGAGTTTGGTTAGTGTCGGTCAAAAGATCAAAACTATTTCGACGACAAACCTTTTCGATGTTTCTGTAAATTCCTTACACCAGACTCACGGCAGTAATTCTTAATTAGCATGGTCAACGATTCGTCCTTAATCGTGATGTGTTTATCTTCCAAGCCACAATCGTTCATTGCTTGCGGTATTAGATATTGCTTGGCAATTGCAATTTTCTCTTCAGCCACGTAGCCTTCAAAAGAAATCGGTAAATTTAACTTAAGTAAACTAAAGAAACTAATAGAACATATTACTTGACATTTCAATCATTTCCATTCGATCTCTCAACGGCTCCGGTATACCATCAATTACATTGGCCGTGCAGATAAACAAAACATGTGAAAGATCAACAGCGACGTCCAGGTAATGATCAAGAAAATTGGCATTTTGTTCTGGGTGTAAAAGCTCTAACAGCGCCGAACTGGGGTCATCTAGGTATCCTCTAGAATAGCAAATATTATTTGTAACAACGAATTTAATTTTGTCTTTAATTTCGCTCGTACTTTCTGATTTTGTCAACTTCGTCGATTAAAACAAGCGGATTTTCAGTTTTCGTTTTCTTCAAACACTGAATTAGTTTGCCCGGCATGGCTCCGACATAGGTACGTCGATGTCCCTTAATTTCCGCCACATCCGTCATACCGCCCACACTGAACCGAAAATATTCTGGATTTAAGGCACGCGCAATCGATCTTGCTATACCAGTTTTACCGACTCCCGGTGGACCATGGAAGCAAAGAATTTTTCCCTGTGTTTTTCCCTTCAATTGACTAACAGCGATAAATTCGAAAATTCGTTTCTTAATGTCTTCCATGCCATAATGGTCTTTTTCTAATATCGTAACAGCTTCGTCGATGCTGAGATTTTCTTTGCTCATAACACCCCACGGCAATGATGTCAGCCAGTCCAAATTGTTCTGAGTAGCACTTTAATTAAAAAACAACCCCAAATATAGCCTTAACTCGATCACCAATTACAGGAACTCACTTGAACTCCGAACTGCTGACAGCGATGCTCCTAAATCGCATAATAAATGGGATTGTCGACCACTCTTTGATTCTGATGGAGCATCTGCTGCAGACTTTCTCTGTCCGAAAAAAAGAATATTGTTACAAAAATTCTACAAAGAACGCAAAACTGATTCTAGCTATACAACGGATTCATGGTGATTATATCGCGAATTGTTTTGATCACTTCCTGCGTTAGACGTACCAGGTCCCTGGTTTACTTGTCAATTTGACATTGTAAAGTGTCAATTCTCAATTTCGAAAGCAAGAAGAAGAAGAAGTTCGAAAGTTTTCTTTCAATGTGTATGTGAACTTTTTATTAGATTTCTTTTTAAGATTTCTAATATTCATTTGAAATATTGTACTTAAAATAAATTTTTTTCGTAGCTTTCCAGTACCTATAAATCTATTAAAAGCATTGGTTTTTTATTATAGTGTTTCTGAAAAAACGTCGGCGGTTTTTCAAATTTAACGTTTTTTGACGGTCTCGCGGAGGCCGGACCATATTAGTAGTGTGTCTTGTGTACATGGAGTGACCATACTTTGACCAAGTGATGGGTACGCCGAAAATAGTTAAGCTGGAGTTCGCTAAGAACCTTCGAGCTCTTCTCTTGGTGAAAAATATTTCATTGGTTTTGCTTGTATTGATCTTTATTTTCCAATCGCGAAAGAATTCGTCTAGAGCCAGAAGTTGGACTTGCAGGTCATTAATTATAGTGGATGGATCGGAGGATGCTGCATAGATAGCAGTGTCATCGGCAAATGCTGCAATTTTGCAGTCTGAGGATTGGGGTATGTCAGATGTATAGATATTGTAGAGACATGGGCTCAGACAAGAGCCCTGAGGGACGCCTGCTGGTAATGACTTACTGGAAGATAGGCAGTCTTTGATTTTGACATGAAAGGTACGACTCGAGAGGAAGGATTGAATGAGTTTAGTAAGATAGACGGGACAGTTTAGTTTCCCGAGCTTGAAAATTAAGCCATTATGCCAAACAGAGTTGAAAGCTTTCTCGAAATCAAGAACAACCATACCCACTGATTTTTTGTTGCGAGAGCTATTTTTAATATCGTTAGTGACTCTGTGAAGTTGATGTATTGTTGAATGTTTCTGGAGGAATCCAAACTGAAAATTAGGTAATACTTTTTTCAATTCCATGAACTCATGGAGCCGTCTCAATATAACTTTTTCCGGTATTTTGCCAAGGCTAGGTAATAGACTTATAGGCCTATAGCTGGTTGGATCAGAGCTATTTTTTCAGGTTTCAGCAATGGAATGATGGTTGCTACTTTCCATTTGGTAGGGAAATAACAATTAAACAAACAGCTATTTATAATGGCATTTAGAAGTACTAGGGTTTTTTAAGTAAGCAGTTTGGGCTGCTATTCATGCCCGAAGACTTACTATTTTTAAGTGTTTTTAGGATGGACCTTATTTCAGAAGGCGTACACAAGTTTTTCGCTTCAGTTTCTGCGGAGATAGAAGAGAAGGAATTAATGGAATCATTCACAATTGTTTCCATGTTAGACGAAAAGTTTGTGGTTAAATTATGAGATGAATAAAAGTTATCTGCAAGAGCATCAGATTTCTCTTTATCTGAATAAAGATGTTTGTTATTGTATGTTAAGTGAGGAATGTATTGTCCCTTTCTCCTTAAGATTTTGTTCAATTTCCATAACTTAGACGAATTCTTATCAAAACTTTGAAGAAGATTGTTCCAGGAGTGATTTTTCGAGAGCCACATTTCATGATTAATGAGTTGCTGCAGTCTGTTCACTTCAGATTTAATGTCGGCTCTTTTAGTTCGTTGCCAGATTCGCCGTAGTCGATTTTGTTCTGAGATCATTGATTTAACGGAATCCGATAGTTTACGAGAAAATACATTGGATTTTATTTTTGGAGATGATTTTCTGGCAGCCAACAAGATTTTACTTGATTGGGACTCAATCATTATATCAATGACCTCAGTGCTAGTATTTGAGACATTCAATCTGTCGAGATGAATGGAATTGGCTAGGGACGTTCTATATTTACTCCAATTGGTCTTGGAGAGGTTTATGTCAATGGGCTCAACACTGCTTCTAGGGACTTTGTCTAAAAGGAAGAATTCTACAGGTAAGTGAGGAGAAGAAAGCTCATTAACTGTGACAGGCTGTGAGACCAAATCAAGAGTAGAAGCATGCCCATGGCTCGGGTAAAATGTGGGTTCAGTAGGCAGGTGTAGAACTAGGTTGTGATGAAGGGTTATATCGAATAGAATTTTAGCGGCCGTGTTTGCTCGGACACAGTTCCAATACCGGTGTCGCGCATTAATTAATTACTGAAATTCTTGTTGGATAATTTAATTATCCAACAAGAATTTCAACACTTTTATGGAAAATATATAAGACCAGTTCAGTTTGACTCCCTGATGTAGACTGATCAGATGTTAGATAGATCTGAAATCTTTTGTGGTGGTTCCTAGACATGTCCTTAAAAGATACTAGAGCGCTCAGTCATTTATTATTAATAACAGATAAGAAAATTCATGTTTAGTAAATTTGCGGCACGGAAAGCCGCTGCGCGGGCAATCAAGGGTTAATTAAAAAGAATGTCGTGGCCCAAAGTTCTGATGGAGATTTCCGCATAAATGTAGTTCACTTCACGCCCGAAACTTAATCGAACTGTGTCGAACACTCACCTCTATTGTATTCCTTCACAAATAAAAGCCACGAACTTTAGTAATCCCCTACGTATATTTCTTAATTTCCTATTTAATCCAGTGTTACACTTTGCACTTCGCCTTACATGTTACAAAAATGACACACAAACAAACATAGATAAAAACTCTATTTGACTTTTTAGACACTCTTTAACCGCAGAGGCTACTTTATTTTCGAAGAATCAACGCGAGACTGCCCGTTTCCCGGACAGGAAACCGAGTTAAGTTTTTCACCTCTTATCGGAAATTGTGACATAGTTCGAATTTTGAACCCAATCACCGATACGAGGTGCGCGTAGGGAGAGTCGGGGCCAAACCGGACCACGACATTCCTCCCCCCTTGAAAAAACCGATGCTCAATGGTGTTAAAGTTTCCCAGTCCGGGACACGTTGCTCGGCCGCCCATGCTATTTTTTTATATATGTATGTATTATTTTTAAGAAAAATTTATTTATTTTTCGTTTGTGTAAAAAGTGTAGTTTACTTATATATATAACTTTTTATGTGTTTTTTTTATATACCATTATTTATTTTTATTATTATATTTAAAGTTATGTTATGATATATAGAAATTTTTTTTTATATACATATATATATATATTAAGTTTTTCTCTTTTTCTTTTCTTACAAGCGATCTTTGTGGGTGGGGATAAGCGTGAGTATGGTCACTGCGTCCAAAAACGATGATTGGTTTCCCGACTGTTTACAGATTTCTGCGCTATGGTCAATGCGAGGTAAAATGTTGCTTGTTAATGATAGAGGTATCTCAAGCTCGGTGCTGCTGTCCTTCGTTTTATCTTCGATGGTAGTTTTAGATGATTCCTGAAGTCTGCTGTCTTTCGGGTTGTCTTCGATGGTAGTCTTAGGTGATCCCTGAAGTCTGCTCCGTTCTCGCCGTCGATTATACTGCTTGATAACGAAGTACACTGCGAATAGTACCAGAAGTATTACTGCACCGCCTGTTGTGGTTATCAGTTTAAAATGAAGTTCACTGGTCTGGTTGTTCTGGCGCCGCTGCTCCTCTTTTCTGGTATCTTCTACCAAATCTTCCAGTATTTTACTTTCGGATTTCCATGCGGAGTCTAGATGTTGTGCTATCATAACTTTTAGGGCACTTCGTCCGTAGGTCACCTGGTTGGCTCTCTGCTGTGTTATGGCGTCATGAAGCTCGGCAATTGGTCCTAACGTGATATTGGGCCGTTTTTCTGGTTGCCACAAATTAATGGTGCGGTGCGTGTCGTCAATGGAGTAGATTACTGTGTCGTCACGTACATTACTGTGTCGTCACGTATCGTACACATGTGGCTTCTGGCAAAGTTGGGAGACTACCTCGGTGCAGTTAGCGATGAATTCTAAGTCCTCTTTAAAATCTGGTATGTGAACTTTGGATAAGATGGTCCAATGTTTGCTGTACCAGAACGTAGCTCCCATTTCCTCGACCATAGCACCTGTCGGCGTCACCTCCGTTAGCGTATATCCCTGTCCAGTAACAGCTTCTACTATTGTCGTCACCATCATAACCAACGCTATCCCTTTTATCTGATACCCGTACATTTTAATTTCGTTCGTATTCTCTTTACGACAAAAAAAAATGTCTATATACATATTACAAAGCTATCTATATATTTACTTTGCTTTCTTATTACTATTTTTGTTTTTATATTTCTCAATAATGACGAATTTCTTTACTTTTAAATTTTTTTTTTTAAACTTTTTTTTTCTTTACTTACTTTACTGCTGTCTCAATTATATTTATAAGTATATCTCCAAATATTCTAATTTCTATATATTTACTTTACTTGCTTATTATTATTTTTATATTTCTCACTAATGACGAATTTCTTTACTTTTATTATTATATTTAAATTTTCCTTTACTTACTTTACTTCTGTCTCAATTATTTTAATAAATATTTCTCTAAATCCTCGATATTTACTTTGCCAACTTACTCCTTGTAGTCCCTGTTTTCTTCCTCTTCTGTTCAAGCTGCTGGCTACCGGGCGTCTTATTAGATGGTCACTCCGTACTGCTATGTCTGGCGTGGTGTCCTAATATCTATTTAAGTATAAAGTGAAGTAAGTTAATAAAACAAGAATTAAATATTGGGGTTATAAATTGGGGTCTTCTCTACGCCTGTCACTCTATCTGAATTCTCTCTTTAACTGGACCACGATTTCTTACACAAAAATCGCCTTATTCTCCTCTTTCCGGCCGGAGTTAACCCTTTATCGGTGGAAAAGCTTTATCCGATTAACATGGATACGTTTCAGTTTCCGGTCTATTAGGGCTGATACGTTCTCGGGCGAATGCACGTATATTACCCGGTACGGAACCCTATATATTTTACTAAGCTTCGCTGGCCTAGCCATATCCTTTAATAAGACGTCATCTCCTATATGGAATTCGGAGATTTTCGTGGTTTTATCATAATGCGTTTTTGCCTTCACCTTGGCTTCTCCTAAATTTTTCTTTGCCAATTTGAACGCATTTTGTAATTGGTAGCGTAAGGTATGGTGGTATTTCTCTGCATTATAGACTGGTTCAGGCGTTCGTTGAAGGTTGCTAGGAAATTCTGACACAAATCCGAAGAGAGTTTCCATTGGAGTCAACTTCGTTCTCTCATGCCGGGTATTGTTTGTCTGCATGTGCCGCCGGAAGAAGGAACGCATCCCATGTTGCGGGGTCGTCATCCACAAAGCTTCTCAAATAGTTCCCGACCCATGAATGCTGTCTTTCCACGGCGTTAGACTGAGGATGATATGCTGTTGTCTGAAGTTTCTTAATCTTTAGCAGCTTACACAGAGACTTAAAAGTGTCACTCATAAAGTTTGGACCCTGATCTGTTACTATTTGCTTTGGTATTGTGTAACGGCTAAGAATTTGTTTGTACAGGATTCGAGCTACTGTGTCAGCTTCTTGGTTAGGCATAGCTGCAAAATCGACATATCGCGTCAGGTCATCCATCATGGACAATATGTACTTATTTCCGCCATACGTCGTTGGTAATGGACCAACTATGTCGATATATATTTTGTCGAAGGGCTTGTCAGAAATTGACGTGACCACCAACGGCATTTTACTCGCCCTTGACCGCTTACACAATTGACAGGTTGGGCATTTTCTGATAAAATGTTCCACAACTCTTCTCATGTTCCTCCATTTAAAACGGCGTTTAATTCGGTCTAGTGTCTTCTGTCGTCGGAAGTGCCCTCCAAAGGTAGAGTCATGGTAATCCTTTAGTATTTCCTCGTTTCCTCCCCTGTCAATGACCTCCTCAGGTTGGGGCTGTTCTAGGTCTGCTCTGGTCTTTGTTAGTGATTTCCGACCTTTCTTCCGGTGCCATTTATGGTAGAGCAGTATTCTGGCTGAATTCCGTCCCCGATGTTGATATGACTTGTACAGTGTTTTCGATATCGGTTTCCTCTTATTCCCGTTCCGTACTGGTGAATTTTGTTTGTCGATTTCGCCTCCCTGAGGTCCTTGTTCGACAGAATTCGAGGAATCTATTCTTTTCTTGTGCCTATGCTCCTCAGTTTCGCGTGTTTGAGCTCGAGTAGTAACCAAGCAGCAACTATTTCTTACCTGATCAGATTCGTGGGGTATTCTGCTGAGTGCGTCTGCATGGGCGATGTTCTTTCCAGGTCTATACACTACTTCGAAATCGAATTCCGACAGCATCTGGTGAAACCGCAGCATCCTGGACGTGGTATCTTTAACCTTCAACATTCCCCTTAGTGGTTTGTGCTCGGTAATTACTTTAAAGTGTCTGTTTTTAGTAGCCCATATTATGGCCAGTAATTCTCTTTCGGAGGTGGAGTAATTCCTTTCTGCAGCATGTTGAGTGTCACTGAGTGCAAACATAATTTCGCGGGGTAGTGTGGCCCATTCGATTTTTTTTCGGATGATGATTCGAAGGTCAAATGCACTTGCGCTTACGCTCACAACTACTAGCAAAAAAGGTTCCGCTGCTCGAGAACGTAAACGGGACGACGGCTTGGGACAGGAGTCGTGAAGCACGATTTTGATGATCAAAGAATGATCTGGAACTTGCTGAACGTTCCGCAAGTCATAAAAGGCAACCGTGCGTACACGAAGTGCGTTGATACAATTTATCGCGAAAACCAATAAAGTGAAACTTTCCACATTAAATTGAAATTGTTTTGGATCAAACATTTTGATCGTTTCTCGATACTAAAACATCAGCCATTAGACTGATGTTGTTGAAATTTTAAGTGAGAGTCGGTTTGTGAGTTTCTTGAGTACAGGCGATGGACGAATACAAGGCAACCGTGCGTACGCGAAGTGCGTTGATACAATTTATCGCGAAAACCAATAAAGTGAACCTTTCCACATCAAATTGAAATTGTTTTGGATCAAACATTTTGATCGTTTCTCGATACTAGAACATCAGCCATTAGGCTGATGTTGTTGAAATTTTAAGTGAGTGTCGGTTTGTGAGTTTCTTGAGTACAGGCGATGGACGAATAAAAGGCATGCGTTGATACAATTTATCGCGAAAACCAATAAAGTGAAACTTTCCACATCAAATTGAAATTGTTTTGGATCAAACATTTTGATCGTTTCTCGATACTAGAACTGTTGGTGAAATTTTAAGTGAGAGTCGGTTTTGTCTGGCTTTTGTGATTTCTTTCGATCACAAAAGCCAGACAAAACCGAAAACGAAAAAAGAAAAGAAAATTTAACAAGAGCCTCGGGAGTAATTTTTTTGGTTGCTGGTTTTTTTTCCCTTCGGACAAGTCGATTTATTTCTTTTTACTTTTTTTTACCTCCATTATTTTTGTTTGGTTTGTGTTGTTTTCTGCAGATTTATTTATTTTTTTGACCCTTTATTGGTTTTTTTTTGATGATGATTAAAGGCTAGAAAGAGCCCTTTTAAATGAACCCGAGCGTTTAGCTCTTTCGCCCCGAACCTCAACAAGGGGCCACGACGAAAAATGTTTGAAGGACAGTCGTGGCTGAGGTAGGGTGGGCAGAACAGGGCGCTACTTACACCTAAGCGCCCTGACAAATTGCGAAGCCGCACCAATCCAACCGCTTCTTGGTCTTTCACGACCTGTTGGGAAAATAATCCCAATTTTGACAATTCCCTTGGATAAGTCGGTGCTGATAATTCTTTTGTTGTACAGGCCAAGGGTTTAATGGTCTGAGTTGAGGCAAGTACCCCCCCACACTGCCGTAGCTAGTCCCGGCCGCCAGCAAGAGCGTCGCACCAGCTAAAACTCAGCCACCAATTCAGACGTAGGTGGAATCGGCCCTTCTGTCCCGAACCTTCCTTTTCCTTTCGACTATTTTGACTTTTTCAAGTCGAAATAGTCCTTCCAAGGCCTCAAACACAACAAATGGTGCCCAACGTCGTGCTAGCCTAAGCTACGCTTCGAGCACAAAGCGTAGCCCATCAACACGCGCGAGTACAGAAAAATTCCGTACAAAAAAAGTTGGTGGGCAAAAGGACTTAATTTCGTCGTTCTGTGACATCAACTTTCGCCTGAACGGCAACAGTCCAAGTGTTCAAGCTTTTCGAATTTTCAACAGCAAACCATCTTGAAAATTTTGTATGTGGTCAATGTGGAACGATCCTATTGACGAACCGTTTTGGCAACCTTCAGGCGCCAACTCGGTTCCATAGGAAAGGGAAACATTGTCTGCATGCAGGATTGATGGATTTAAGTTGTGATAAAACTTAATTTTCCTGATTCATTCCACTTTTGTTTTGCAAGTACCCTTTTGAGTGGGCATGCCCTGCCTTGGCGGGCGTGTCGTCAGACAATCGGGACTAATACTTGTAAAATATTGGTGAGTTTGATGATAGGAACTTTCGTCGAAATTTGTTAAGTACCTTAAATCCTTGTCCATCCTTGTAGAGTACCTTTTAACGTAGATTAATTTTTTTGAACTAACGTAGTATATTTTTTTGGTAATTAGAGTTTTTTTGATAAGTCTTTTGACTAAATTTTAACGTAGATTTTGTTTTTTGCTAATTTTTGATTTATTTTGTTTGCTAAATTTTCCCCAATTTTTTTTATTTGCAAATCTTATCGCGGTCCCGATTTTCCCGATGGGCGGAAGAGAACAAGATCGGCTTCGCGATTTGTTCTGCATATGAGGGGAGGGGAAAGGTTGCGACGACGTGAGGGTTCATTTTGTTTCTTTTGAACTTTAATAATACATATACATATATACTCAATCATTCATTGGTAATTTTTTTTCATTCATTCGTGTTATATACACAACATACCTACATACGTTCATTCACACATTCATTCATCGAATCGCGCAGCGTTTTTTTTTTTTTTTTTGCACCGCTCGATACATCATTTTTTTTTGTATTCAACCAATCGTGCATTCATTCGAACAGTCACACAATCGTATGCTTACTCTTAAAAATTCATTCACCCATTCATTCGTATTTTGAAATACATACCTTCGTGTGAAACATTCACACAATTAGTCAGTTATTCATCCATTCATTCGTTGTTTTGTTTACACTACATTTACTCGGTCGGTCGTTCAAACGTTCAATTTTTTTATTCATTAACACACATACACATTCACTCAATTTTGGATTCAATAACAATCACTCTTTTGATTTGATTTTTTTTTGAAATGGGATTGATAACTCAAACATTTATTCAACGCAATTATTCGTACAACCACTCATTTCAATTTTTTTTCCAGTCAAATTTAAATATTTGTTCAAACATTTTTTTTTAATTCCAACTTCTCTTGCGCAGTACATACATTCAGTCTCACACGCACACATATTCGTTCACTCATTCACTTGATCACTTGTCATTCATACGTCCATAGCACCCACTCTATCGAATATGCCTTTAACACACTCACCAACGAGGGAGTCTGATGGGATCTGCACACCGTGTCGTGAGACCATCGATCCTGAGCAGGGTAGGACTACCAAGTGTGGTCACCAGTTCCATAAAGACTGTTTGAAGAGATGGATTGTGGACAACCACAATTGTCCAAACTGTCGTGGTCATCTGGGACCGGAGGATTATTGGCCCATCCGGAGTGTGGAGGGGTGGACACTAGATCCGGCGTGAGAACCCGAAGCTCAAGCGGATGAAGCAAGGTCTCAAAACGTTGTAGCTTCTCCTTCTAGGCTAAATTTAGATACTGCACTCGAGACAGCCGGTGGACACGCCCTCTACACTTCGGATGGGACAATGATCCAAGAGCGAGGCACTCAAGTGCTGAGTAGTAGGGCTTCGGATGTATTGGGAACCGACCAGAGAAACAGAGCTAGGTGGTCGGAAATCCATGACGTCCAAACACCCGTTGATACTCTTGCAGCTTCCGGTGGGGTGCTTAGCAGTTTAGGGGTGGACGATCTTGTAAAGATGATTCGATCAGTTCTGCGAGAAGAACTGGAGAACAGGCCAACCGTGCCGAACACTCACCAACCACCACCTGTATATAATCCAGTTCCTCCTCAACGATTTACGTCGAGACCGAACATAGAAAGTTCTTACCAATTCCCACCACCATTGTATCCGCCAGTTAGACACCAACAACGTGAGCAAATTCGGGACCGGCCGATCCATGTGAACGCTCAAATGCCCATTCGCGATAGCAACGGCTCAAACTTTGTTCACAATAACGCTGGCGGCCTTATTCGCCATTGGCGATTACGATTTACCGGTGATATTCAGTCGTTGCGAGCCGAAGAGCTGATTTTCCGAGCAGAATCATTGGCGTTGATGGATTTGGGCGGGCGCATGGATCTGTTGGTCGCGAGTTTCCACCTGTTGCTTGATGGCAGGCCAAATCAGTGGTATTGGCTATGGAAGCGGTCCAACCCGAATTCGACCTGGGAGTCTCTCAAAACAACATTCCTGCAATACTGGGGCGACCGAAGTATGGACTTCGAGGTAAAAAAGCAGATGATTTCAAGACGTCAGGCTGCTAATGGACCCTACTTAGTATACGAGCAGGAAATGACCAGGCTTCGTACACAGTTGCGCACTCCTATATCGGACTCGGAATTCTTTAAGCTGGTCAGTGGAAATCTGCTAGGTAGCACCCAACAACTCACCTGCTTTCACGAAATCAGAGATTTGGCCCATCTTCGCTCATTAGTGTCGCGCTTCGAGGAAGTTAAGAAAGCGAATCGAGTAGCAACCTGGCAACAGCCTCGCGTGCACGAGCTGGAACCGCCGTTGGTTGCCAACACCGAAGTATTCGAAGATACCGAAGAGGTGGCTGGCATATCCACTCAAATTATATGTTGGAATTGCCGAAAGGAGGGTCACGGTTATCGAGACTGCGAAGATACCAATAAGAAAATCTTTTGCTATGGTTGCGGAAAGGCCGACGTGATCAAGCCAAAATGTACTCGGTGTTCCTCAAAAAACGGACCGAAGGACGAAAGGTTTCCGGGGCCTTCTCGCCCAATGACGGACAATCCGCAAGCCCGACCAGTTTAAATGGTTCGACGCAGACTGTCAGCGATTCCCAATCCCAATTTCATTTAGATACTCCCAACAAAAACATTTTACCCTTTGTTACTACCACCTTAAAAACCCCTCCCAATTTTACAACATTTTCATCTCCACCCCTTTCCGACCCTAACACCCATCCTTTTAGCGTAAAATCATCCTATCCTATTCTCCGACCCAAAATACATCGCATGTCACGATTTTGACGAGAGGAAGCACTAATATAGAGCCGGCTGCTTCTCAGCCCGAAGATGAGCCTTCATCTCAGGAAAATCCAAGACGACATTCCCACCATCCTCTCAAGCCATACCATTTGCGGCTTAAAGAATATATGGAGGCTCGAGAGCGAATTTTTTCACCTACTCCAGTCGCAAGTGTTGATCAAGTGTCAGCACTAACGAGTGGATCCGGTCGCAGAAAATCAATCGCGCGCCTTCGTATATTCTGGAGGATGGTGCGTGAAAAAAAGAGAGCGATCTTATCGACTATCATCACCGAGCCGTTTGATATACGTCCATACGCAAAGGTATCCTTGTACGGAGTGGGCGTTAAAGGACTCCTCGATAGTGGGGCGAGCATCAGCTGCCTGGGGGCAAACTTCCTACAACGCCTCCAAGATGCACAGGTGAAATATCGACCGGTCTGTCTTGAGGTGAAGACCGCTGATGGTGCAGCACAAAAAATTTTGGGCACAGTAGATGCCAATATTACTTTTTGTGGTATTACCAAACCCATTACCCTATATATAGTGCCGAGCTTATCGCAGAAATTGTACCTGGGGGTAGATTTCTGGCGATCCTTCCAACTAGCTCCTAGCATCATCAGCGCGGTCCATACTCCCGATACTGCATCGCAACTGATAGCTCCGGATGCCCACCATTTAACGCCCACAGATGTAAAGAGGTTGGAAATGGTAAAGTCCAAATTTCCATCATACGAAGTATACGGACTCGGTGTGACCAACGTCGAGCAACATAGTATAGACGTTGGTGATGCAAGTCCCATCAAACAGCGCTACTATCCTGTGTCTCCTGCGATCCAAAAACTCCTGTATGACGAGATCGATCGCATGAGAGCACTTGGCGTTATAGAGACCAGCCAGAGTGCATGTAGCTCGCCTGTGGTTCTCGTGAGGAAGCCAGGCAAGGTCAGGTTATGTTTATACTCGCGCAAAGTCAATAGTGTGACGAAGAAGGATGCCTATCCATTACCACATATTGATGGTATCTTAAGTCGTTTGCCGCGAGCCAATTTTATTACTAGCTTGGACCTCAAAGACGCCTTTTGGCAGATTCCTCTCGAGAACAAATCCAGGGAGTATACAGCGTTTACCCTTCCTGGCCGGCCTCTATACCACTACACTCGCATGCCTTTTGGGTTATGCAATGCGCCGCAAAGGATGTGTCGTTTGATGGACAAAGTCATCCTACCCGAGCTGAAGGAGCAGGTGTTCGTATATTTGGACGATCTGCTGTTGATTTACGAACATTTCGACTCACATTTGATGTTATTGGCAGAAGTCGCAGATTGTTTGCGAAAAACTGGCCTAACAATTAACGTCAACAAGAGCAAGTTTTGTCTGAGAGAGGTGAAATATCTCGGATACATTGTTGGAGAAGGAGGCTTGAAAACAGATGCCAACAAAGTTTCAGCCATCGTCGATTACCCTTCGCCTAAGTCCGCACGTCAAGTTCGACGCTTCCTTGGTATGGCAGGCTGGTATCGACGATTCGTTCCCAACTTTGCCGCTACTGTTTCACCAATTTCAGACACTCTAAAGAAGTCCAACCAGATTGCTTGGACTACAGAAGCACAAACTTCCTTCCTGTTAGTGAAAGACTTGTTGACGAAAGCCCCCTTACTAATCAATCCTGATTTTAAGAGGCCTTTCGTAATTCAATGCGACGCCAGTAAATCAGGGGTGGGTAGCGTTCTCTTCCAAGAAAACGACGACGGATCGGAATCTCCAGTGGCATATATGTCGCAGAAGCTCACTTCCGCTCAACGCAACTACAGCGTAACCGAACTCGAGTGTTATGCAGCTGTGTTGAGCGTGAAAAATTTCGAGCCTATGTAGAAGGAACTGGGTTCAAAGTCATTACGGATCACGCAAGTCTCAAATGGCTCATGTCGCAGAAAGACCTACAAGGACGGTTGGCAAGATGGAGTTTGAAACTTCAGGGTTACGACTTCACAATCGAGCACCGACGAGGGAGCCTGAACGTTGTACCCGACGCTTTCTCTCGTGTATACGAAGAGGGATTAAATGCGCTGATCGACGTGGCACCGATGGTGTACATGGACTCTCCAGAATTCTCTGGCAAAGAATATAAAGAGTTAGTGTCCACTGTCGATGCGAATGCCGATCGGCTTCCTGACGTATGCGTGAGAGAGGGTTTCGTGTACAAGCGCACAGAGCCTCACAACGGTGACCCGATTGCTGAAGACAGGGCCTGGAAGTTATGGATTCCATCGAGTCTTACGTCAGCTGCGATTGCTCAGGCGCACGAGGCAGACACCACGGTCCATGGTGGTTATGCCAAAATGCTAAAGCGAGTCAGGCGATTTTTGTACTGGCCCGGAATGGCTACACAAGTACGCACCTACGTTCTGGCGTGCGACACTTGTAAGGAGACAAAGTCCCCGAACAGACCTCTACGAGCGCCGATGGGAGAACCGTTCCAGACTGATCAGCCATTCCAACATCTGTACATCGACGTACTTGGACCATATCCGCGTACCAAACGGAGTAAGATCGCTATCTTGATCGTCTTGGATCACTTCACGAAATTTCCCCTGTTACATCCTTTGGGGCGGATCACTGCTGAAGAGATCACCAACTATTTGGAGGGGCAGGTCTTCCATACGTTTGGAACACCCGAGACGATCCTCTCCGATAACGGCTCTAAATTTAGGTCGAATGTGTTTAACACCATGCTGAACAAATACGGAGTTAAACACCTGTACACCCCGAGCTACTCACCGCAAGCGAATGCTTCGGAACGTGTCAACCAGTCTATCTTGGCCGGAATTCGAGCATTCATCACTGATGACTAAACACGATGGGATGAGAGTTTAAGCAAAATTGGATGTGCCCTTCGGAGCTCACTCCACCAAGCCACTGGATTTTCTCCTTATCAGGTTTTGTTTGGAAATCACATGGTGTTGCACGGGAAGGACTACGAACTGCTGAAGTATTTGTGAGCGTTGGGAGAGTCAAATGTACAGCTTCGACCTCGCGAGGGAGTTCCTATCGTGAGGCAACTGGCGCAGACGAAAATGAGGGTCGCACATGAGGACAGTAGCAGGCGTTATAATCTGCGTGGTGCTCAAACACAATTTTGTGTAGGACAAGAGGTATTCCGAAGAAATTTTTCCTTGTCCACAGCCGCGCAGAACTATAACGCCAAGCTGGAAAAGAAGTTCCTCAAGTGCAGGATTCGTCGTGTGCTAGGTGACTCACGGTACGAATTGGAGGATCTAGGAGACAAACGTTTGGGGATCTACCACTCCAAGGATCTTAGGCAGTGATCCGAGGGAGTACAACACCTATTGCCCGGCACTCAGTCGTGCGCATGAGACTCTTGAGAGCGACCACTTTCTTTAGTCGGTTCAGCGCTGGAAATCAACGGCGACCAGTGTGAGTTCCGAGTCGAACGGCCTATGTTGTTGAGTGTCACTGAGTGCAAACATAATTTCGCGGGGTAGTGTAGCCCATTCGATTTTTTTTCGGATGATGATTCGAAGGTCAAATGCGCTTGCGCTTACGCTCACAACTACTAGCAAAAAAGGTTCCGCTGCTCGAGAACGTTAACGGGACGACGGCTTGGGACAGGAGTCGTAAAGCACGATTTTGATGATCAAAGAATGATCTGGAAATTGCTGAACGTTCCGCAAGTCATAAAAGGCAACCGTGCGTACGCGAAGTGCGTTGATACAATTTATCGCGAAAACCAATAAAGCGAAACTTTCCACATTAAATTGAAATTGTTTTGAATCAAACATTTAGATCGTTTCTCGATACTAGAACATCAGTCATTAGGCTGATGCTGTTGAAATTTTTAGTGAGAGTCGGTTTGTGAGTTTCTTGAGTACAGGCGATGGACGAATAAAAGGCAACCGTGCGTACGCGAAGTGCGTTGATACAATTTATCGCGAAAACCAATAAAGTGAAACTTTCCACATTAAATTGAAATTGTTTTGGATCAAACATTTTGATCGTTTCTCGATACTAGAACATCAGCCATTAGGCTGATGTTGTTGAAATTTTAAGTGAGAGTCGGTTTTGTCTGGCTTTTGTGATTTCTTTCGATCACAAAAGCCAGACAAAACCGAAAAAGAAAAAAGAAAAGAAAATTTAACAAGAGCCTCGGGAGTAATTTTTTGGTTGCTGGTTTTTTTTTCCCTTCGGTTGTGTATCACGCGTGAAACAGAACGAAATAAGAATCGAATAAATAACTATAAAATAAATTTATTAAAAATAATAATATATTAAAAAGCTAAATTAAAATGGATTAAAGTTACAAATAATATAAATATAAAATGACTGACAGGACCAACGAGGACTGAATAATTTAAAACAAGTAATAAATAATAAGAAGCAGAATTCAATGGGGTAAGTCGATTTATTTCTTTTTACTTTTTTTTACCTCCATTATTTTTGTTTGGTTTGTGTTGTTTTCTGCAGATTTATTTATTTTTTTTGACCCTTTATTGGTTTTTTTTTGATGATGATTAAAGGCTAGAAAGAGCCCTTTTAAATGAACCCGAGCGTTTAGCTCTTTCGCCCCGAACCTCAACAAGGGGCCACGACGAAAAATGTTTGAAGGACAGTCGTGGCTGAGGTAGGGTGGGCAGAACAGGGCGCTACTTACACCTAAGCGCCCTGACAAATTGCGAAGCCGCGCCAATCCAACCGCTTCTTGGTCTTTCACGACCTGTTGGGAAAATAATCCCAATTTTGACAATTCCCTTGGATAAGTCGGCGCTGATAATTCTTTTGTTGTACAGGCCAAGGGTTTAATGGTCTGAGTAGAAGCAAGCACCTCCCCCCAACCACACTGCCGTAGCTAGTCCCGGCCACCAGCAAGAGCGTCGCACCAGCTAAAACTCAGTCACCAATTCGGACGTAGGTGGAATCGGCCCTTCTGTCCCGAACCTTCCTTTTCCTTTCGACTATTTTGACTTTTTCAAGTCGAAATAGTCCTTCCAAGGCCTCAAACACAACAAGCATTCAACGTGCGGCTAGCGTAGGCTACGGGTCTATCTTCCTGTTCCAGGACTGCTCCAAGTGATTTGCCGCTGGCGTCAGTGACCAGTGTGAGTTCCGCGTCGAACTCTGGGTACTTGAGCAGCGGTCTCGAGGTCAGTATCTCCTTTATGTGTGCGAGGGCGACATCGCACTCCTCGTTCCAAACGAACTTTATATCCTTGCGAAGTAACTTAGTTATTGGAAGCATGAGTTTTGAAAATTGTGGTACAAATTTGCGGTAGTAGTTTGCCAACCCCAGGAACGACTGCACCTCCCGTACCTTCCTCGGCTTCGGAAACGTGCGGACCACATCCGTTAATCTGGGATCGGGCTTAATTCCTTCCTCGGAGCAGACATGTCCTAAATATGTCACCTCTTTCGCAAGAAATTGGCATTTGGCAGGTTGTAGTTTCAGGTTACTTGCTCTAAATCGACTAAACACTTCCCTTAATTTTTGGTTATGTTCGTCAAAGTTTCTAGCAAAAATTACCACGTCGTCTAAGTAAACAAAACATTTCAACCCTTGTAGACCCGTCAATATCTGATTCAACAGCGATTGAAAGAATGCGGGTGCGATTTTAAGCCCAAATGGTAATCTTTTGTACTGGTAGTGATGGTAATTGCCACTAAAAGCTGTTTTCTCTCTATCTTTGGGGTCTATAAGTATCTGGTGGTACCCACTTGCCAAGTCGAGCGTCGAAAAGTACCGAGAATGACCTAATCGATCCAGTATATCTTCTATCCAGGGTAGAGGGTATGCAAATGCGCAACGTATCGTTTATTGAGCTCGCGAAAATCAACACAAAGTCGGAACTTTTTTTTTCGCCTTCTTTCGTGGTTTCCTTTGGCACCAAAATGACTGGGAAGTTGAAAGGACTATCACTGTCTTCAATAATGTCTTCTTCCAGCATATTTTCAATTTGCTGTTTACATTCCAGCCTGTGCGCCTCAGGCATGCGATATTATTTTTTATATATAGGTTGTGTCTCATCCTGTAACGGTAATTGGAAGGTTCGTCGGTTCGTGTAACTGAGCCTGTCACCGGGTAGGTGAAAAATGTCGCTGAACTCGTAGCAGATTTGCATCAGTGAATCCTTCTCCAGATCATTTAGTGTGTCCGTTAAATTGAGATTGTTTTTCATCAGCTGTATGCGTTAAGTCGATGGTGGTTCTTCTATACTTCTTTTTATCAATTCCTCCTCCCAAGCTTCTACGTTCTTTCTTATTTCCTCTCTTTTCCATGGCTGTTTCTCTCCACTTTCTGTTGACTGGTTTCCATTCTTTTCCACCTCACATTTTTTTCCCAGTGGTCGTCAAGAGTCACTATATCGCTGGTATTGGAGTTCACAAACCCTACTCGTTCCCTCGGGGCCTCTTGTTGTTGGTCTGCGTTCCCGAAACTGGCGATATCCATGTCTTCATCATTTCTAGTTTGTTTCAGACTATTTTATCTAATTTCCCCCTTCTAATCGAACTTTTCCCTATACTCTTTGCTACTATCTTCATCTGACTATGTACGCAATCGATGATGGTCTGTCCCTCCAAGAAGTCTTTACCGAGTATTCCATCCCCCGGCAACGCCCCCATCTCTTCCACAATAATAAAATCACACCTTTTGGTACTGTATTTTCAGACAGACCTCATCGTGCCCATGGACGAACTCTATTCGTTTCCCTGCTGTCGGTTTACTTCTGCCAGGTATTTTCGCAAACAATTTGATGAGCAGTGGTCATTTTTTTGGCAGTAGTCGCAGTACACTCCTTCTTTCATTTCCTGCTGATCGCCTGGTTACCCCTTTTCTATCTCACTCCTCCGCCTCCTCAAGTTGCGTTCTTAGACTGTTCGCTGTTTGGCGGTAGTAGTTCCTTTCCTTCCCGATCTCCTCTACCTCTTCTTCCAATTTCCGGTTTTTGTTTCTTATAGATGTTAAGAACTCGCCGAGCAAAACATCTACTACTTCCCCACACCTTTGCGTGGGTTGCGTGGGTTGCGTAGCCTTGCTTAATACCGCCTCGATGTCTGTCAACTGCCCCGCTGTACTTTCTGCTTGAATAGTTCCGCCAAATACCGCCAATCCTTCTCGTGCTGCTCAATTTCCCGCTCGCACCTATTCACTGCTTCTTTGAGCTCTTCACGTTCGACAATTAGTGCTCGAACATTTTCCAGCTCCTCTCTAGTGAGAATATTTGATTTCGGAGTGGACATCAATTACGGTATACAACAAGGAACTCCCAACCACGAGCATATTCACAACTTAGCCCAGTTCTGCAACTCACTCATGTTTGACACTTTTTTCCCACAAACTGAAATTTAGCTAAAATTATCTGAACGTTAAGTCCCCGACTCGATATCATTTACGACGATTTTATTTATTTTCAATACCTCATAAAAAATGAAATCCACATATGCACTAGGTAATGTGAGTCGTATATTTCTATTTATATCACGGTAATTCACTGTAAGAATGATCAACGTTGAACATATTTTTTTTTTTAATAATAATAATTTATTAAATTCATAAATTCATAAATAGTTACAAGCTTGCTCCCAGACAGCTGACAGCTGGTATAAGGGAAACAAAAATAGGAAATTAAGTAAAACGTAATTCAAAGTAATTTAAAAAAAAAAGAAAAAAAAATAATAATAATAATATACATATAAAAAAACATAATAGAAAAATAAGAAATTATAGCTTAAAGCAATATTAAAAAGAAAGGAAAGAGAATAGTAAAAAAAAAAAAAAATTAAATAGAAGAATATAATTAAAAAAAAAAAAAAATTAAATAGAAGAATATAATTTAAAAAAGAAGAGTAAAAATAAAATAAGAATGTAATTCAAAAAAAAAAAAAAGTAGATTAAAAATAAGACTATAATCTTAAAGACCGGAGAGATAGATTGACAATCCTTAATTATATCATATCCGAGGCGCCAGAGCTGATGGATGTCCATGCATCTGTAGTTGTAGTAGTTGCTGTTGAATTTGGGGAAGAATTTAAGGAGCTCGTTCAAGTTCACACAGCTATGCTGCGTGTCGAACTGAGTCCGCTGCAATTCTCTACCAGATTATTAGAAATTAAGAGCATCCACTTATGTCTCGTCTTGTTGGATAAATTTCTTCGCTAATTTTTTTAGTTCCAATATATTTTTTGCATGTCGAATTTCGGTTGGTAGTGAGTTAAATTCAATTATTGATTCATAGATCGGATCATTTCTTAGACGATCAGTCCTCGGTAGATGTTTTTGTCGTATGACCGAAGCATTCCGTGTGTTAAAGCGATGAATGTCGTTGTTGTGTATAAGAGTGACTGAAGATTTTGTAAGGTGGTGTTTGATTTTATATATAATTTTTATTCGCTCCAGTCTTATAAGTTGTCCAATATTTTGTTTTCCATAAGTTAAACAGAGTTCCGTGGAAGGTGTCAAATGTGGTAGGTTGTAAACTGCCTTGATACTCTTATTCATTATTCTCGAAATTTTGTCAATGTTATACTCAGTCGTTTGGCTCCAAATTAAAAGTCCATAAGTTATAATTGGGAGAATAAAAGAATTGTATATAGTGTCCTTAATATGTGTCTGTAGAAAATTACTTCGTCGTAAGACTCCTATGATCGGCGCAATTTTATTCCGTATATTGGTGACATGTGGTGTCCAAGTTAGTTTTTCATCAATAGTTAGACCCAGATATTTTGTTTGAATGGCTCTGGCAACCGGTATCCCGTCTATGTATATTTGCATGTTAATGTCTGCCTTGTTTGTTTGTTTGAATAACATATACGTTGTTTTTGGTATGTTCAGAGTGAGCATATTGCCTAAAAGCCAGTCTTAGAAGAGTACGAGGTCCAAGTTAATTGCTGACTATAGTTGTTCCTGCTCTTTTCCTTTATATAAGAGAAGAGTGTCATCTGCGTAAATGATATATTTTGCCTTAAGTCCAATGCACTGCAGATTGTGTATGTATAGCAGGTACAACGTAGGGCCAAGAATTGAGCCTTGCGGAATCCCTATGTTGACTGTTTTCGATTCACTACGTTCGTCTAAGTTTTTTGATATATATTGCCGTCCTAGAAGATAATCCCGAATGACCTCATTACACTTCCCTCGAATACCAATCTCCTCTAGTCCTTGTAGCAATATTGAATGATCTACCGTGTCAAATGCTTTTTTTAAGTCTATGAAGATCGATGCGACATAAAATCCTTTATCAAGGCCTTCATTAACGAATTGCATGGCATCGACCAATGCTGCAGTAGTATTGCTCTGTTCTTGGAAACCATATTGCTGTTTATCAAATTCACAGTATTTATCCAAGAAATTTAGAATTCGATTGTTCATAACTTTTTCGAAAATCTTACTAATAGAGCTAACTAGTGCAATTGGTCGGTAATTATTGGGATCCCTGTTTGAGCCCGATTTTAAAATTGGCTTGATTAGAGAAGTCTTTAAACAGTGTGGAAATGAGCCGTCAGTCAGGTGAACATTTATTGCATCAGAAAGAGGTCCCGATATAATTGTTTTAATGATTTTTAAGTCATTCGTCGTTATTCCATCAATACCTGGAGCTATATTGTTTTTCAAACCCGAAATAATTGATTCAATTTCCGTTTTATTAGTCGGGAATAGGAACAACGACTCTGTCACGACCGGACATGTTTGCCTACAAAAGTTATGCGACTTGGCATTGTTTTTTAAGTCATCGGCCAAAATTGTCCCAATAGTTGTAAAATGTTCGTTCAGTGTGTTTGCGATTAAGGCATGATCAGTAATTGGCCCAGTATCTGTATCCAGCACATGTATTCCGTTTGACTGCTTCGATTCATTTTCCCCCAAAGAATCCTTAATAATATTCCAAAATTTTCGTTGGTTCCCTTCAGAAGTTGCAAATCGGTGGTTGTAGTATTTTTCCTTAGCTAATCTTATCATTGTTGTCGTCATATTCTTAATTTGTTTATATTCATATTTTAAGTTCGCATTATGTGGGTCTTTTATAATTTTTTTGTATATCTTCTTTTTTTTAGTTATTTGGTTCAAAATAACATTTGTGATCCAAGTATTGTTTCTTTTTCGTCTAGTTTTTGTTCTTGTCGAAATGTTTTTGGCAGAATTTATTGCTGTTATTATTGCCTCAATTGAGTTTTCAGTTATGCTTCGAATATTTTGCTCCGTTGCCTTTATGAAGTTATCATTATTCATAATTTGGACCGAGGTTTTGACCATTTTTGTCTTTTTAACTAGTGCGCTACTAATTGTTAAGGTAATCACCTTATGATCCAGGTCAGGCCAGTCATTCAAATTCATATGGGTCGATTTTTTAAGTGGATAGTTGTTGGTACAAACATGGTCTATAAGAGTTGCAGAGTGAGATGAGCATCTTGTTGGAATATTTTTATTCAGAATTTCAAAATTATTTGTCATAAGCATTTCACAGTAGTTTTGCGTCGTCAGACTGTCTTGCAGTATATCAATATTTGTGTCAGCTATTGATAAAAGTCTATTATATTTTGCGTAAATTGAGTCCAAATGTTCAATAAAGATGCCGTCTGGTTCACCAGGAGATTTATAGAATGTTGCAATTTTGGAGAGAACATTGTTAATCTCTATCTCAATTATAGTAGTATTATAGGCCTTGTCAACGAGAATTGTTGTCCCTTATATAAATTGCTGTACCTCCTCCACGCCCTGAATCTCTGCAGTTATGTATGGCGCTAAAACCAGTGATATTAAAAAACCGTACCTCATTATCATAAAGCCCAGTTTCAACCAAGATAACAATCTGAATGTCAGCATTTTGTAGTAGGTGTGCTTCTAGGGTTGTCATCTTATTTCGTAGACTTCTTATATTAGCATAAACAATTTTGAATTTGTCCATTATTTGTATAAATTTAATTGAAATGCAAGATTTATTAGGTAAACTACTTTACTAAATCACGAAGCATGTCTAAATCCTTTATTATTATTGTTTGTTCATGCTCATCTCTCCTAGTGTAGACCTGGTTGTCTTTGGTCCATATGTACTTGAAGTGTTTTGATCGTAATAATGTTTTTGCTTCTTTCAAAAGCATAGCTGTATATGGCGTAAGCTGTTCGGATATAAATATTCTCTCATCTCTATTTATTTTTTTAGAAATTATTCCCGGTCCGCTGTGCTGTCGATAAACAGTTTCTTTGTATACCTGCATAAAATTGTTTCGAGTTGCCCGTCGTGTGAATTTCGCTATGATGGTGTTAGAAGGTTTTGTTCCGTTGCGTTGCCTGTAAACATTTTGCAAATCGAGTTCGGTGACCGCAGTACCAATTTCGTTTGCAATGTCCTGAACTATACCGTAGACATTCTCGTTCGCTCTTTCTGGTAAGCCGTTGATCACAATGTTGTCGCGTCGCAATTCACGCTGGAAGTTGTTTACATGTGACGTTAGCTGTGTTACCTCTTGTTTTAATGCTATATTTTCGGCTTTTATTTGTTTCATGTCGGTAATAGTAGTAGTAGTAGTATTATTCGACATTGAAATCGAATACCAGGTACGGTTCACATCCGTAATTACCGTTGAGGTAGGTCAAAGTTTCGTAGTTAAGACTTCGTAATTCGTACATATATTTCCCCCACGATCTTAAGTTACACTTTTTTTTTGCATTTTTATAATTTTTCGAGTTATAATGCAGGGGATGGATTTTTAAAACGCTTTGGGTTGACCTGCATAGGGTATGCTACTTTAAATGGGTGATAGCATTACACTATCTTCTCAAAACTCAATTAACTTTTTTTTTTTTAGATTTTCACACTGTTTGCGTTCGCACAATTAATTCCGGCTGTTTGAATAGAACGTGTTTGAATAGAACGTCATTTCACTCGAAAGGGGTATGGACATCAAATACAAAAAATTTCAAATGTAAAAAAAAATATAAATACTTCTATGTACTTACATGTGTCGTTTTTCCGGCTGCGCCAAAATGTCGTGGCCCAAAGTTCTGATTGAGATTTTCGCATAAATGTAGTTCACTTCACGCCCGAAACTTAATCGAACTGTGTCGTACACTCACCTCTATTGTATTCCTTCACAAATAAAAGCCACGAAGTTTAGTAATCCCCTACGTATATTTCTTACTTTCCTATTTAATCCAGTGTTACACTTTGCACTTCGCCTTACATGTTACAAAAATGACACACAAACAAACATAGATAAAAACTCTATTTGACTTTTTAGACACTCTTTAACCGCGGAGGCTACTTTATTTTCGAAGAATCAACGCGAGACTGCCCGTTTCCCGGAAAAATCGATCAGCAATTATCGCTTAGTCAATTATTTTACCTCGGCCCGATAATCGCTGATCTACATCGATCATCGATCAATTCTCGGCAGTTGACCCGAGTTGGACATAGTTGATCGATAATCGATGTTTGCAGATTTCCTGCTGACCATTGAGCAAAGGTATTCGACCCGATTTAAGTTTATCCCCTCGTATCGGAAATTGTGACATAGTTCGAATACTGAACCCTTAGAGCTACAGTGGCTCACAGCTTATTTGATACAGTGACTATTTATAAATGCAAATCACTGTAACTTTGAAATAAGGAGCCTTGTCCAAAAAATTTAAACGTAGGTGACAAGATGCATGTCCAATGAATACAATGCAAACAAAAATTTTTCCAGAAATATTCCTCTTCGTTACGCAAAAGAGAAATACCACTGCCGCAGTAGAATCGCAGCTCACAGCTTATTTGATACAGACACTTCAATGCGAATAAACTTCTCTTTGTCGCGCCGTTAACCTGTGTTTTTATATTTCTTGAATTTTTGATTGTGCTTAGACATTGGTTTAGGTAATTTTTAGCAAGATCTTGCAAGCTGAAGTGCCAAAATTCAGTAGTTATTGTAAAATGGGTCGTCGCACCACAATTGAACAGCGTGAATTTGTATTAAACCACTTTAAAAAAGGACGCAGTGTTTGGAAAATTGTTGAAAGTGTAAATTTGAGTGCCTCTAAAGTGCAGCAATTAATTGAACGCCTCCTACACGAAAATCGGGTAGAAAATAAGGGTAGAAATTCGCCAAACAAAATTTTTGCCGTATCGGACGAACTATATATTGTAAGAAAAGTGAAAGCAATCCCGAAGATTTCCGCTCCAAAATTGGCTACTGAGGTTTATTGTGAGTTAGGGAAGGCATGTAGTGCTGAAACCGTCCGACGAGTCTTTCGGGACCATGATTTCAACTGGCGAGCAGCTCGTAAGAAGCCATTCACTTCCAAAAAAAATTCAATAAGCTGATTTACCTTTGCCAAATAGCGTGTGGGAAAGCCATCCGCGTTCTGAAATACGGTTATTTTTGCGGACGAGTCCAAGTTTAACATTTTTGGCTCCGGCGGAATGTCATATGTCTGGTGCAAGGCAAACACTGACCTAAACAAGGTGAACCTCAAAGCTACTGTGAAGCATGGTGGTAGCAATGTGATGGTTTGGGCCTGCATGTCCGCAGCCGGAGTCGGAAATTTAGAGTTTATTAAGGAATCAATGAACAAAACAAAGTATCTCAATATACTCAAAAACTATTTGCTGCAAAGTGCTGAAAAACTGGGTGTTCGCAACCAATTTCGGTTCTACCAAGACAACGAACCAAAGAACAAGTCGGGAATTATGTAGCCCTGGCTAATTTGGAATTGCCTCATTCGATGTCTTCGCCGGCATATAGTCACCAGATATGACCGTCATTGAGAATCTATGGGCTTTGTTGGATAACAACACTAGAAAACACAAGATTTCTATTAAACAAGACCTGAAGAAAGCACTGCAAGAGGTATGGCAAAAAATTACTCCTAACATCACACAAAAACTCATTGACTCAATGCCATATAGGCTCCAGGCTCTGCTTAAGGCTAAGAGCTATCATACGACGTATTGAAATCAACTGGAAACTTTATAATTCTCAACAATTTTAATGTTTAATCAAACTGTATCAAATAAGCTGTGACATGAAATTTGTTATTACTTTCGGTTTTTTTGTTTTTTAAGATGTAAAACATCAATTTCGTAACACAAATAAACTTGTTTAATAAACAACAAACATTGTTCTTCAAAATGGCATTAATATTTTTTTGATATTGTTATTACGTTCTGAGTTATTGCAACTGAAATTTTTAAAGAAGCACTGTATCAAATAAGCTGTGAGCCACTGTATATGTATAATGGAGATAGCGTGCAGCGACTTTTTTGAAGCCGGAGGTTTTCTCGTAAAGGACCGGCGATATTCACTATGCTACTATCAGCATCTGACTCACATGTATGTTATACTCCGGTATTGAAAAGAAAAAAAGCCCAACCTTTAAATACTACGCTACTATTTGCATTTCACTGCCACCGTGCATGAAACGCTCCATACAAAAATGTTCAATTTTGCATCAAAATGCTTCAAAGTGCTTTATACAGAAACGGCGCTTTGCGATCTCCGTTAGTTATAGCTCTATGATTGAACCCAATCACCGATACGAGGTGCGCGTAGGGAGAGTCGGGGCCAAACCGGACCACGACAAGAACAAAGACCGTTTTTTGTTTCTTTTTTCTTTCATTTTGAAATAAGTTTCTTAAAAAAAAAATTCTTGTTTCGGATATGTTATGATATATTTGTCCTTCTTATTTAATTATAACAATAATTCAAGTTCACTTCAAGCGATATTTTGTAGTAGGACCCTTTTATTCGAGCTTAATCTAATTTTTTTATGAGAATAACATGCCACTGCAACTTTCTGTAGATTCTATTGACAAATATACCATGTGCTCTGGTGGCAAATTTCGGAACTATATATGGTAGACAGATAGTGGCAGTTGCATGTTATTTTCAGAAAAAATTGAGATTGAGCTCAAATAAGAAGGTGTTACGGTTTTTTCCCAGTGGAAAAACCGTTAGAAACCCCAGCACCAAGGGGGCGAACGGGCCTTGTCCGGCCAACCCAGAGAAGGGTCGTGGGCGCCAGTGATTCCTTTTTCCAAGGCTTCCGTTCTATACTTTTCCCCGTCCGAATCACAATTCGGGGAAAAGGTTTCGCGTAAGTAATGATTTAAATTAAACGCACAGAAATCGAGCTGCAACACGTCACATAAAAGAAATTACACGTACCAATCGAAAAACAAATCAGTCTTCGTTTGCAACAATTAATTTTATTAAAGAAAAATCCTACCTCGCAAACCTCCTCTTACACTACTCTACCTGACTCTGTCTACGTAGATCTTAAAAATTAGGGCGCCTCGGGTGCGTCGTCCCTCGAAGATTTTCTCCAGGATTCTTTTCTTTGCTGAAGACGCTCCTTTCTTATCTCGTTCCGCGATGTCGAATTTCCCGTCGCGATGCTGCACACGTCTCACCACAGGAACCACTCATTACTACTTTTTTCGTTCCGTCACCGACTTGTGATCCCCGTTCTCCTCGTTACAAAGCAAAGAACAAACGCCAGAAAATAATCGGAATTAATCTCAAATTTCAAACACCGTCGTTGTCACTCCACACACCGGTTCTCAAAAAAAGACCCCGTTTTCCGCTGCTGTACTTCCCTCGAAGCCTCGGGCCAGCTTTTTATCCGGTTAATCTCCGTTCTGTAGGTCAATGTTCGATCGCTCGAGGTCATTTCTCCCGCTTGAATGATAAATTATTTTACTAATTCCCTCCTTTGTGCTGATGACGTTTTAGGTGTGGCTGAAAGCCTATACGTGTGCAGCAGTGACTCCACAAGGAACCGGTGATGAAGCAGTAGGTAAGTTGTATATTTAAAAAACGCGATATATTTAATTCAAATTTAATTCAACTAACAATTCTCTTCTCTTCTTTTCAGGACCACAAATCGGCCGGTAACAAGGGTCCTACGACAAAATATTACTTCAAGTGAACTTAAATTATTGTTATAATTGAATAAGAAGGACATATGTGTCATAACATATCAAAAACAAATTTTTTTTTTAAAAAATCAATTTAAAGTACTAAAATATAAGAAAAAAGTATTGAAAAAACGGTCTACGTTCTTTTCAAATAATTTAATAATTATTTCATATTTCTTTTTCCTGGAATATTAAACATTCGAGAAGTTATTTCGAAGATTTTACCTCCCATTCGTATGGAAAAATTGTCCATATTCTGACTTCGTTGTGCGGGATTGAGTATATGATTTTCGAAATGTAGAACCGGAAATGAGCACCTTATTATTAACCAAACTGATCGCCATCAACTTTTATCATGGCTTTCATAATGAAATTAAGAGAGAATCGAAAATTCACCGAGCTCCGAATTTTAAAAACACACACGAACCGCCCTACAACAGTCAGCTGACGAAAATGTGTCATATATCTGGTATTTTTTTTTCCCACCAGGTGGAGATTTCCAACTTTACCATTCGTCAATAACCCCCAGTTGGTCGCGTTTGCGAGAATCTCGCAGATATCTCGAAGACTGTGGCGACCTGTCTGCGAGATTCTTCGAGACGTCTTATGGGAAAAATACACGGTATCGAGACAAATGCTCCCCGAATCTCGAAGACATGTCTGCGAATATCTCGATAGAAAAATGGCTTTGGCAATAGCGCCAACTGGGCTCAGTTGGTCGCTTGTCTCTTAAGAGACATAATCTCGATGGTTTGAGCCTAGGAATCATATTGCTTATCTTTCTTCATCACTGGAGGTCTATTCAAGATTTCTGCTATAGCTGCTATTTAGCTGCTTTTGTGTCTCGACTAACAATCATTCCGATACATAGCCGAGACACAAAAGCAGCTAATAGCAGCTATAGCAGAAATCTTGAACAGACCTTAGATAGAAAGAAATAGCAATATAAACATGTGCTCCCACCACGATCTATTTGTAAGGCAAAAAACAGCCGCATCACTCCGAGCGCAGAAAATGTCATCCGCGACTTACACGATAAAAATTAAATACGCGAAAAGTTACAGTTCAAGTGCGGTTACAATAAAACGACACAAGAGCGATGTGAAGTGATTGGAAATGTGTTACTACGTTATTAGTTTTTTATATTGATTATATTGCAGTAAGGTAACTTCACCCCTGCCTGCACGTTTCATTTTATAACCCCCTTTTTTATTTCCAGCCGATGGCAATCTCCGCGAAATATTCATACGAGTACGAGCTTTTATCACAACACGCTATCATCGAACAGATGGCGCTACGCTAAACAAAAAATTTGCTATCGAGTCATTTGCACATGTCTTTGAGATTTCGGGGTGTCTGCGAGATTCTTCGAGACATGTCTGCGAATGTCTCCATAGAAATATGGTGTGGCAGCGGACTTAGCAGCGATCATCCGACAACACTGAAAAAGTGGAGAACAAGTAGAAACGTATCATCAAGAAGAAGAAGTTCTTGTAGACTTGAGTTTACTAGAAAGCAACGCCGGCACGTTTACATAAAAAGAATTCTGTAACAAGTTTTATTTTGAAGTTAGATACTATGAATAAATTCTTATGTTAATTAATCAAATGCGTATAATTCATTCATACAGTGACATATCTACATTGGTGACCTCGCGTTAACAACACAACTTTAAATAAATCCTGGTCGAAACCTTCTACAGTGCTAACGAAAAAGTTTCAAAATGTCGGACAATGACGAATTTCACGAATCGATCGGTCCAGAGGAATTTTAAAAAACGTCTGTTGGCAGAGGCGACGAACACAACGAATGCATTGAGTCGAATTAAGCTTCCACCTTTTTGGTTACGAAGACTCCGTTTATGGTTTGCGCAGGTTGAGGCGCAATTCGTAGCGAACAGAATAACTGCGGACCAAAAATAAATTCAACACAGTGATAGCATCCATAGACGTAGAAATATTCGAACAGGTGGCAGACATCGTAGAATCGCCCCCCGAGTCAAACAGGTACGAAACCCTTAAGAATCAGATTATTTCACGCTTCACAGAATCGGCGGATAGCCAACTCCGAAAAGCACTATACGAAATAGAATTAGGTGACAGGAAGCCATCACAGCTATGGCGGGAGATGCTGTCACTGACAACGAACCGTCTGGCGAAGGAAGTACTTAAATCACTGTGGCTACAGCGATTACCGGTACGCGCTCAAGCGATCTTAGCGTCGGTTGAACAGCCTGACATAGAACAATTCTTAGAAATAGCTGATCGAGTAGTAGCTGAAGGCAGGAACACCGAACAAATTATTCCAGTCAGTCAGATTCCAGAAAACGACACAGTTACATCACTGTCTCAAGAAATAGCGAAACTGACCAGAACGGTGGAAAGATTAAGCAATCACAACGGTAAAGGCTCACCAGAACTTTGCTATTTTCATCGGAAATTTGGAGCAAAAGCGCGTAAGTGCCGGGAACCGTGCCAATTTAATAAACAAAAAAACTAGCTTCGCCCACGTCGTGTGCGGCGTACGACGGGGGAGACCTAAACAATCGCCTTTTCATCACAGACAAAAACGATGGAACGAACTACTTGGTTGACACGGGAGCGGACGTGTCAGTGCTTCCTCATAACGCCACCCCAAAATTTTTACGTACATCTAGAGTGAAGTTAGTAGCGGCAAACGGTACAACTATAAAAGTATCAGGAAATTTCACGAAACAAGTGGATTTAGGATTTAAGCATAAATTTAAATGGACCTTTGTTGTCGCAGATATCAAGACAGCTATAATCGGCGCCGATATGGCGTAATTACGCCATTTGGTTTATTCGAATTTTGCGTAATGACTTTCGGATTAAGGAATGCCGCGCAGTCCTTCCAACGTTTTTGGATACAGTACTAAGAGGTCTCGATTTCGTGTACGCCTACCTAGATGACATATTGATAGCTTCAAGGAACCAGACTGAACACAAGATACACGTACAACTAGTATTACGCAGATTAGCCGATTACGGTCTTCAGATTAATAAAGCAAAGTGCGTCTGGAATGCAAAAAATCTGCCAACAGTCTGGGCGCAACTGTATTATTTTTCCGGCAGAAGTTCAGAACGCGTTCAATTCGGGGATGCGGTATTTGTTACTATGTGACTGAAAACCTAACAAAAAGTTCGGGAAGCGGTTAGAAAAGGGTGTAACATATGAATTAAATAATTGGGTCATATTCCGGGATGCAGCCTAGAGGTTGAAAAAAACAAAACTTAAAAATAGGTGACTATTAAACAAACCTGGAGAAGTGAAAAGATATTCGATATCTGATCAGACCTGAGAAACATGATGGAATTCATGAAAAAGTATACAACCAGTTTACACCCTCTTAGGGGTCGAATTTCGAAAAATCTTGAAAACATATTCTAGGTATTCACATGAAGAATCCGTAGAATAAAAATGAATTCAATATTTCGAAAGACCTAGTAGATATGACGAAAATCGTGAAAATATATGTATTTTATATTAACCGATATTTTTTTTTGCCCCCCCCCCCCTTCTGAACGCCAATGAATATTTGAATTTTTTTTTATCAGAATTACTTTTCTAGTTAATTTACATATACGTACCGAGTTTCAACTTCCTAACATAAGCCGATCTGAAGTTAGGGAAAACACCCCCCACCACCGTACCATACTACCCCTAAAAAAAAATGTATTTTTCCACCATGCCACTACTATAGCTTTATCTAAATACCAAGTTTCAGCTTCCTATCATTATAGATTCTTAAGATATAAGCATCGGAACTTTTTCTTTCTCACCCTTCCCCACCCTCACCCTCTACACGCACACCCCCAAGCTTTTTTTCCCTACTAGAGTTCTATTAGGCCTACTTCTGGTAAAAATTTGAAATATCCATCTTACACTGTTATTGAGATATGAATCGTGTTATTTTTGAAAAATTCTAATCCCTCCCACTTCCGTGCTCCCCCGCCCCCTTCAAAGATTTTACTTTGAGCAATCTTTATTTATCAAGCTTTGTATCCAAACCGAATTTTGTTTTTTTGGTGCCACTGGTTTGGGAGATATTGTAATGTTAAGTATTTCAACCCCCACCCCCGTACGTCACTACCCCACCCAACAATTTTGTTTCAATCTATTCTCCTAGTATGAATACAGATATTTGTTAAGTTTTAATTGCTTGCTATTAACGGTTTAGGAGATATGTATTTTATAATGTGTCGATCTCGACTTTTTTGCGTTTCGGACGCATTGCTTCCCCCTCCACTCTCACACCCCTTCACCCATATCTGTTTTTTTTTTTGCAAATGGGTCCATTATCAAAGCTCTATAGAAATTCTAAGTTTCAGCCTCCTAACACAAGCGGTTCCTGAGATCTAGAAACCTAAATTTTTCGTCTAAAACGCCGCCTTCCCCCTTATACCTTCTTCCCTGAAAATAATGTCAATTCAAGGGGTCCACCAAGTCTATTCTTAGAAAAAATTTTAATTTAATAGCTCCACTGGTTTGAGAGCTACGAGCCTTCAAAGATTTTGGGGTGGTCGACGTACGGCGTACGGCGTACGGGGTACGACGTACAGACGGAGTGAAAATTTTTATTGCTTTTTTCGCGTCTACTAGTCATGAAACGTGGACAAAAAAATTTTGAGGGCAACAAATTTTTTTTTTTTAAAAATCGATAACAATACTGTATTATAAATAATACAGTAAAAGCGTCGAATATCTCGGCTATCGTATATCAAGTAACGGCACCACTCCACTGGAGAACAGAGTAAAAGCTATACAAAATCTGGATAAACCAACCAACATTATGGAACTAAGACGTTACTTAGGGATGTGGAATTTTTACCGACGATTTATGAAGGGAGCAGCAACGGTGTTAGCACCACTAAACGCTTATCTCAAGGACTCAAGGAAGAATGATAAAAGACCGATAGTATGGACCAGCGAAGCAGAAACGGCATTCACCATCAGTAAGAGCATGCTTGCAGAGACTGCACGTTTGGCACATCCCAAGACATCTGCGCCAATGGCGCTTTCTACAGATGCGTCGGAACTCGCAATTGGCGCTACCCTGGAACAATTTCAAGACGGACAGTGGAAGCCGCTTGGATTTTTCTCTAAGCGACTCAGCAATGCACAACAAAAATACAGTGCATACGATAGGGAGCTACTAGCCATATATGAAGGTACGAAATACTTCAGGTATATGCTGGAAGCCAGAGAATTTTGCATCAGAACCGATCACAAACCACTGATATATGCGTTTAGTCAGAAATCAGATAGCATGTCACCGCGACGAAGTAGGCAGCTCGAATATATCTCGCAATTTACTACGCAAATCAGCCACGTTGAAGGAAATAAAAACATCGTAGCAGATACTTTATCCAGACCTGCAGAAACAAGTGCCATCAGTTTTCCTGAGATCATCACTAGCAAGGAGCTAGCAGAAGAGCAACAGGAAGATACGGAAATCGAGCAACTCTTGCAAGCGGAAACATCGCTCCAGTTGAGGAAATTCCAATTGGACGGTAATACATTATATTGTGACATCTCTACCGGGAATTTGCGCCCATACGTCGCAAAAACGCTACGAAAGAAGGTGTTCGACTTAATTCATGGAATGTCACACCCCAGCGGAAGGAGCACGAGCAAACAATTACGGAAAAGTTATGTGTGGCCCAACATGTGTAAAGACATTAATACCTGGGCGAGAGCATGTTTAAATTGCCAAAGAGCGAAAATTAACAGACACGTAATCAATATTCCATTGAAGTTCAATATCCCGGATAAAAGATTCGAAAATATCCATATTGACATAGTGGGGCCGCTACAGCCATCGGGGGGGGTTTAGATACCTCCTTACGATTATCGATCGGTTTTCGAGATGGCCAGAAGCAATACCAATCGCCGACACGTCAGCTGACACCGTGGTCAATGCGCTATATACGCAATGGATATCACGATTTGGAGCTCCAAAGATTATTACGTCCGATAGGGGAGCACAGTTCGAGTCCACACTCTTCCGAGCTTTGATGCAGTTGGTAGGCTGCCAACGAATTCGGACCACGGCGTATCACCCAGCTTCCAATGGAATGGTGGAGCGTTGGCACAGGTCGTTGAAGGCCGCGCTAATGTGCCAGGAAAAACATCGCTGGACGGAGAAACTGGCGACCGTACTGCTGGGACTACGTACAGCGTTTAAAGAGGATCTAAATTGTTCAGCTGCAGAAATGGTCTACGGAACTACGCTAAGGATTCCGGGAGAGTTTTTCGTAGTCGATGGGCAAACAAGTGATCCACAGATCTTCGTTGAAAAATTTAGAAGAGATATGCAACAACTTAGAGCAGTTCCAGTACTTCACCACAGACAATCTCACACGTTCGTGTTCAAGGATTTGGGCACATGCACACACGTATTTCTGCGACAAGATCAGGTACGGAAACCTCTACAACAGCCATATACTGGACCACACAAAGTCGTGGAAAGAATTAACGACCGTGTATATAAGATAGAAGTGGACGGCAAAGTACAGACAGTTTCTACGGAGAGGCTAAAACCCGCTTTCGCAGCAAATGCGGACGCAGATACGAGCCCACAACCACATTAAGTTCAACTTAGAACGTATTCGAGACCGAACGAGTCGACCCAGCATAACCTCAACACGACTACGTTTCTGGACGGGAGTGATGTGGCAGCGGACTTAGCAGCGATCATCCGACAACACTGAAAAAGTGGAGAACAAGTAGAAACGTATCATCAAGAAGAAGAAGTTCTTGTAGACTTGAGTTTACTAGAAAGCAACGCCGGCACGTTTACATAAAAAGAATTCTGTAACAAGTTTTATTTTGAAGTTAGATACAATGAATAAATTCTTATGTTAATTAATCAAATGCGTATAATTCATTCATACAGTGACATATCTACAATGGCATTGGCAGTAGCGCCATCTGTTTGATGATAGTGTGTTGTGATAAAAGCTCGTACTCGTATGAATATTTCGCGGAGATTGCCATCGGCTGGAAATAAGAAAGGGGGTTATGAAATGAAACGTGAAGGCAGGGGCGAAGTTACCTTACTGCAATATAATAAATATAAAAAACTAATAACGTAGTGACACATTTCCAATCACTTCACATCGCACTTGTGTCGTTTTATTGTAACCGCACTTGAACTGTAACTTTTCGCGTATTTAAGAGCACATGTTTATATTGCTACCCAGTTGGTCGCGTCTGCGAGTAGTCTCGCAGATTTCTCGAAGACATATCGGTTTGTCTCCGAGATTTCTGCGAGACGTCTTATGGGAAAAATACGGTATCGAGACAAATGCACCCCGAAATCTCTCTCTGCGAATGTCTCGATAGCAAATTTTTGTTTAGCGTAGCGCCATCTGTTCGATGATAGCGTGTTGTGATAAAAGCTCGTACTCGTATGAATATTTCGCGGAGATTGCCATCGGCTGGAAATAAGAAAGGGGGTTATAAAATGAAACGTGCAGGCAGGGGCGAAGTTACCTTACTGCAAAATAATGAATATAAAAAACTAATAAGTAACACATTTCCAATCACTTCACATCGCACTTGTGTCGTTTTATTGTAACCGCACTTGAACTGTAGTTTCTCGCGTATTTTATTTTTATCGTGTAAGACGCGGATGACATTTGCTGCGCTCGGAGTGATGCGGCTGTTTTTTGCATTACAAATAGATCGTGGTGGGAGCACATGTTTATATTGCTATTTCTTTCTATCTAGTGTTGAAGAAAGATAAGCAATATGATTCCTAGGCTCAAACCATCGAGATTATGTCTCTTAAGAGACAAGCGACCAACTGGGCTTGTCTCGATACCGTGTATATTTCCCATAAGACGTCTCGCAGAAATCTCGGTGACAAACCGATGTCTTCGAGAAATCTGCGAGATTTCTCGCAGACGCGACCAACTGGGAAGGTTCCGAAATATGTCACAAGAGCACCTGGTATCTTCGTGAGTATGACTCAGGGGCTCAGCGCATATAGCCGGACTTACCCGGTAATTTTCTTTGCAGGGAATATAGATACTTAATAGTGATTTCTTTTCTACAAAAAAATGTGACCCGTTTCTGCCCTCAATTTTTTTCTACCAGTTCCGACGTGTTATTTCTGCTAGAAAAAAATTGAGGGCAGAAACGGGTCACATTTTTTTGCAGAAAAGAAATCACTATTAAGTATCTATATTCCCTGCAAAGAAAATTACCGGGTAAGTCCGGCGGAGCACCGCCGTAGCATTACCCGGTAATCTTTCAGTTAAAAAGTATAGGCCTCGGGACAAAATTAACTTATATACTTCGTATCGGTGTACGTACGTGTGATTTGCGACCTCTATCTCCATCTCTTTCACTCCTAGTTAACGGTAAATTAGCCCAATGCCATGCAGTAAACGTCAAGGCGAGGCCAGTACGATTTAACCGGTAAATGACAGGGTAATGGTACCCTATAATTCTTGCGACGGCGAAAAACAAGTAAAATTTTTGGGAAGTCTGATGGCGCGTGCTACTAATGTTTATTGTATTTGTAATAAACACCAGCAGCACGCGTCATTCCTGCAAGAAAGCGCTACACGAGTTAAAGGTCGGCCTGATATGATGATCGCATAACTTAAAAAAAACTAAATGTGACGAAGCATCTCCCAGGTTTGAAGGTTCAAATTCGAATGGCTCAGGTCGCAGTCGTTCATCATTTCAAACGTATATAAAGAAAAGTTACATCCCCTAGAAGAAATTTTTTACACAAGAAAAATTCTGGTGTCACTGTATGGAATCTTCTGAATGTGTTTGTACTTTCGGTAGCGATTTCTTGCAGGGTTGCTAGCAGTCATATTTTCTCGTACAAAATCAATAAGCACGGGTTGAAATGGAAATTCAACAGCTGATTCTGATTTTTCTCTCAAAAATGTAAAAAACCAAGAGAGAGCAGTACAAAATTTTTATCACAAATGAAGTTTTTATGAAATTTGAACATCGTAAATATAAGTATTTAATTAGGAAAAGTATGTTTTATAAGAAATTGTACAGTTCATGATTTCAAAAACATTATAATAATAAATTAAGATCCAGTAACGTTTAAACTACCACTATATTGAATTGGAAAATTCAGAATCAGCTGTTAACGACGAGATCTTACTCTGACAAGTGCCGCTGGCAATTTATATATACTAATTGACGAATGGTAAGGTTGGAAATCTCCACCTGGTGGGGAAAAAACTACCAGATATGATAGACACATTTTCGTCAGCTGACTGTTATATGGTGGTTCGTGTGTATTCTTACGATTCCGAGCTCGGTGAATTTTCGATTCTCTCTTAATTTCATTATGAAAGACATGATAAAGATTGATGGCGATCGGTTTGGTTGATAATAAAGTGCTCATTTCCGGTTCTACATTTCGAAAATCATGGGCTCAATCCAGCACAACGAAGTCAGAAAATGACCAATTTTTCCATATGAACGGGAGGTATAAACTTCGAAATAACTCCTCAAATGTTTAATATTCCAGAAAAAAAAAATATGAAAGAACTATTAAATTGTTTGAAAAGAACGTAGACCGTTTTTTCAATACTTTTTTCTCTTATTTTAGTTCTTTAAATCAATTTCTTAAAAAAAAAATGTTGTTTTACTTTATTATTTTAATAATTAAGTATTGTGATTGATTTTTTAAAAAAAAAAATTTGCTACAATCAAAATTTTTATTTTCACGTTTCATAACTAGTAGACGCGAAAAAAGCAATAAAAATTTTCAGTCCGTCTGTCCGCCGTACGCTGTACGCCGTACGGCGTCCGCCGTACGCAAGATCGTTTGGAGGCTCGTAGCTGCCAAACGCTTTGAGATATTAAATTGAAATTTTTTTAAAGAATAGACGGAGTAAGCACCTTGAAGTGACCAAATTTTTAGGGGTGGGGGTGTGAGGGGGAAGGAGGGGGAAGTGTCTTAGACCGAAAATTTTGGTTTCCAGATCTCAGTAACCCCTAATGTTAGGAAGCTGAAACTTGGAATTTCTATAGAACTCTGATAGTAGACCCATTTGCAGAAAAATTGTCAATATTGATCAAGGGGTGTGGGAGTGGGGGGAAATGTAATGCGTCCGAAACCCAAAAAAGGCGAGATAGACACATTCTAAAATCCATATCTCCTAAACCGTTAATGGCACACTATTCAAACTTAACAAATATTTGTAGTTATACTAGGAGAACAGAAACAAGAAAAATTTTAGGTTGGGGAAGTTGTGTATGGGGGTGGGGGGGGGGGGGGGTGAAAAACTTAAGATTACGATATCTCATAAACCAATTGCTCTAGAAAAATAAAATTTGGTTTGGGTATAAAGGTTGACAAATAAGGATTGATCAAAGTTAAATTTTTTAAGTGGGAGGTGGAACATAGAAGTGGAGGGGATTGTTGAGTCACCGCAGAAAGCGAAAAAATAAGAAGTCCCTGTGGAGCTGTTGCGATCATAACTCAACCCTGTGATGAGTTGTGATCGCATCAGCACCACCGCGAACAACTTCACAGCATACCAATACAGAAAAAGTGTAGACTGATCGCTTAAAAGTGCAACGGAAACGATCGAAATTCGGTAGCCCGACCCAGTTCGATGTGTTTCTCATAGCGATTCTGTAGAGAAAAAAAAAAAAACAGCATCGCTACAAAAAAAAAAGGTTTCTCTGTTCGCGTCTGAAAAGTCCGAAAACACGGCATATTTCCAAGAGACACAAAACCTAATCGAATCGTAAGTTAACCCGTCGGTTGTTTACAATTGAAATCGCGTTCGGATTGAAACACCTTTTGTATGGTCGTGCGATTTTTCAGTGTTCATCTCTCCACGACACCGACGGTCGCCATTTTGTCTGGCCGGCTGATTCCTTGCCGACCGAAATTTGTCAAAAATTCGCATAAAATAATCCGGCCGTAGCGATTTAAGTGCGTTTTGGTAAACGTCGTGCGACTAGTTTTGCCAATTTGAAAAGCAACATTCGCGAATAAACAATCGGTGGGGCTTCTAAAAGCACGGACTGACGGGATTCGGGAATATCTGCGGCAAACAATTTTCGAGTTGTCAGAATTCATTGAAGAAGAAAAAAAGGTTTGCGGTCCGAGGCAAACGCCCCGAATTTTGATATTTTGGCAGGTATGGTCGCGCAAAGAAACCACCAGCAGCGACAAGGAAAATCGAAGGAAAACCTCGAAACCTTTCATAAATCCAAAGACGGAGAAAATTACCACGCTTCCGGATCGTATTAAGGACAGACGGCATTTTCGTTCGAGAGGAACAAAATTGGCGCGCTGGTGTTAGTGTGCGTTTTCTCGCTGGTGAACAGGTTGGTTGGTATCGGGTGCCGGGGGGACAACGTTCCGCACGATCCGTGACAGTTTCGCAATCGGAAAAGGAGTTGGGACTAGGAAAAGGAGCGTTCAAGTTGCTTTATTGCACGGATTTTCGAATTGCACTGTAAATTAAAACGCGCCTAGTCTCGTCGCCAATGAAAATTTGTTCGAGTTTTGTTCCCTTTACTTAAATTTCATATCGTTGGGTGTTCCGTTGATTCGCGGTAGCGTGTAGCAAAGCAACAACCTAAGTTCACCGTGCGCGAAATTATCGCAAATCGCTGTAAACGAAACTGTGGGTACACACTAGCGTACTGTTGGAGTGTTGATGTAACAGTGTGTGCGTAAAATTCACAACTTTGTATCAGCCGCCTGCGGCGAAGACAGGACTGTCATCAGGCATGTAAGAGCGAACTATTTAGCAATTTTTTGTTCGTCGTTTTTTGATGGAAAATGGAACCTGTTGCGGAACGGATGGAACGAAAAAAGCGCGCGTGTCTGAGATCTAGGGATTGCAATCGAGTGTGGGTTGAATTAAGAAATTTTTGCACTGTATCGCACGAGTTTTGTCAAAAGTGATTGAGTTTTGATCCATAATTATCATGTGCATTTGTCGCGATTATATTCGGGAAGTAGTTTCTTTCTATTAAGTTTTCGCGGCTCTTTTCCGAACGGGGATCGTGTGTGGATTCTTTTTGGTCTTGACGATTCCATGGGTTCGTGGCCATCATGGAGGCTCTGACGGCGATCGTAAAAGACGACATGAATTTAAAATAAGAAAAATTAAATAAGGAGAGGAAAAAAAAAAAAATATCAACATAAATAAAATGAATTCTTAAAACTAAAATAAAAACATAACGCAGTCACGATCGGCTGCAAGCCAATCGTATGATACTCTAGATGAAATACTGAACTCCGATTTATATTTTTTAGTTGGAAATATATCAAAAGAATGAGGAGTGCACAAGCAATTATTACATGACCTTTTACTTACAGGTAGTAACTTTTGTGTAGTGGTCGATTTTTTGATTTATAGTGAGTTCCATAAAGTAAGTTAGGACATTTTACAGAATTTTTGTATGGCAACTACATGAAGGACTTATGGGATATTTTTCATATTAATAGTTTCAGCTGCGACCATTATAAAATTAATGTTTGTAAAATTTCAAAGTCGTAAATGAAAGCTTTCTAAACTTATCGTGCAATATTGGTGAATATGTTTATTAAGGACTTTTGTATGACAGCTACCCGAAGGAGTCAACCGATGGCGCTAATAATTGAACTCCGTCTTGGTTTTGGTATAAAACTAATTCCTGTAAAATTTTAAATTCCTGCTTTAACTCGTTCTGGAGTTATAGTGAATTCAGTAAAAAGCATACGTTTTTGAAGGACTTTTCTAGGCTGCTACACGAAGGACTCATTCGATTTGCATCATATTCGGAACATTCAATTCAAACATTTTAAACCATCCGTATGCAAAATTTCAAGTTCCTAACTTGAAGCATTCGAGCAATAACTGGGAAAACGTGTTTCAAGGACTCTTGTATGGGAGGTACCCGAAGGAGTGGAAGGATATCGCCCATTAACGAACTTAGCCTTACTTTTTCCATTTTACAAGTTGTGACAAAATTTCAACTTCCTAGGTCAACGCGTTCTTGAGTTATCGTGCTAACGGACGGACGGACGGACGGACGGACGGACGGACGGACGGACGGACGGACGGACGGACGGACGGACGGACGGACGGACGGACGGACAGCAAACGGATTTGGGGGTTTTGGCCAAAAATAAACACAAAATAATATAGAACTTTTTTTCGTCCGAGGCTCGGTTCTATGCGTTACAAACTTTTCGGGCTGGATTAAACTTATAATACTCTATATGTTCATCTAGAGTATAAACACATTGAAATTAAAAATCGCCGAATTAAGAAAAATTAAATAAGGAGAGGAAAAAAAAAATATATCAACATAAATAAAATGAATTTTTAAAACTAAAATAAAAAACACATTGAAATTAAAATCGCCGAATTAAGAAAAATTAAATAAGGAGAGAGAAAAAAATATATCAACATAAATAAAATGAATTCTTAAAACTAAAATAAAAACAAATTGAAATTAAAATCGCCGAATTAAGAATAAAGTAAATTAAAAATAATGATTTAAAATTTATTATTAATTATAAAAATGACAAGACGAAGACAGAACGGGACGAAATAAAAATTTGAAAAATAATACATCATAATAAATTAAAGTAAACTGTAATAGCAGCAGAAAGATTTTTTTCTTCAATGGGGTGAGTTCAAATTTTTTTATTTTTTTTCTACATTACCTTATATAATTTCTTTATGTGTTTTGCTCGTTTTTTTTCTGTTCCTTGGTCCTTTTAGCCATTTTGTTTTCAGCGTGTTTCTTTTCGGGTTTTTATTTTCTTTCGATAAAGATGATTGAAGGCTAAAAGAGCATTTAAGATGAACCCGAGCGTTTAGCTCCTTCGCCCCGAACCTCAACAAGGGGCCACGACGCGAAATATTTAAAGGACAGTCGTGGCTGAGGTAGGGTGGGCAGAGCAGGGCGCTATTAACACCAGAGCGCCCTGACAAATCGCGGAGCCGCGCCATCCAACCGCTTCTTGGTCTTTCACGACCTTTTGGGAAAATTATCCCAATTTTATGACAATTCCCTTGGATAAGTCGGCGCTGACAATTTTTGTTGTACAGGCCAAGGGTTTATGGTCTGAGTTAAAGCAAGTACCCCCCCCCCCCACACTGCCGTAGCTAGTCCCGGCCGCCAGCAAGAGCGTCGCACCAGCTAAAACTCAGCCACCAATTCGGACTTAGGTGGAATTGGCCCTTCTGTCCCGAACCTTCTTTCTCCTTTTAATTATTTTGACTTTCTCAAGTCAAAATAATTCTACCAAGGCCTAAATCACAACAAATGGCGCCCTACGTGGGGCTAGCCTAAGCTACGCTTCGTTCACAAAGCGTAGCCCATCAACACGCGCGACTTCGGAAAAATTCCGTGCAAAAAGTTGATGGGCAAAAGGACTTAATTTCGTCGTTCTGCGACAGCAAGTTTTTCGCCTGAACGGCAACAGTCCAAGTGGTACAAGCTTTGTCGATTTTTCAACAGCCAATCATCTGGTCGATCGTATATGGAGGCAATGTGGAACGGACCTATTGACGAACCGTCTTGGCAACCTTTAGGCGCCAATTCGGTTCCATAGGAAAGGAAAACATTGTCTGTATGTGAAATGGATTAGATGTGAGTTGTGACAGACCTTGTTTTCTAAGTTTATTCCACTTTTGTCTTGCAAGTACCCTTTTGAGTGCTGGGCATGCCCTGTCTAGGCGGGCGTGTCGTCAGACAATCGGGAACAATACTTGTCGGATATTGGTGAGTTTGAAGGAGGGAAATATCGTCGAAATTTCGGTAAAGTACCTTATATCCTTATCCATCCTTTTAGAGTTCCCCTTTTAACGTAGAAATTTTTTTTTTAAATAACGTAGAGTTTTTTTTTGTAATTAAATTTGTTTTTCTAAGTCTTTTGACGTTAAATTTTAACTTAATTCTTTTCTTGCTGTTTTATTTTGATTCTTTTGTTTGCTAAATTTTTCCCCAAATTTTTTTAAATAGTTGACATTTTATCGCGTTCCGAATTTTCTCAATGAGGCGAGAAAGATCAAGATCGGCTTCACGGTTTGATCTGCATATGAGGGGAGGGGAAAGGTTGCGAAAACGTGAGGGTTCATTTTGTTTTGAAGTTATACAAATATATACAAATAATTAATTTTTTTTCATTCGTTGAAGCATTCACACACTCATTCATACGGTAGTTGTTTGGCGTTCACACATAGTCTGAATTCAGTCATCTAGCGTCTACTCAAGCACTCGTTTATCAACTCACTTGATCTTTCTTCATTTCAACGACCATCGCACTCACTATTCCTTCAGTATGCCGTTGGAACATTCACCTACTAGGGAGGGGGGGGGGGGGGTGATCTGCACGCCGTGCATCAGCAAGGTGGATCCGGACCAGGGTATGACCACCAAGTGTGGTCACCAGTTCCACAGAGACTGTCTGGAGCGGTGGATTGTGGACAACCACAATTGCCCTAACTGTCGTGGTCATTTAGTTCCGGAAGATTATTGGCCCACTCGGAGCGTGGAGGGTGCGACCGCTAGATCCGGCGTGAGAACCAGAAGACAGACTCGCGAGGACGGCGCAAGGTCTCTAAGTGATGTAGTTTCTCCTGGTAGGTTAAATTTGGATTCTGCACTAGAGACTGCGGGTGGACGCACTCTCTACGCTCCGGATGGGACAGTCATCCAGGAACGAGGCACACAAGTACTAGGTAGTAGGCCATCGGATGTTTTGCAAACCGATCAGTCGCACAGAGTTAGGTGGGCGGAGATCCATGACGTTCAGACACCCGTCGATACACCAGCAGTTTCTGGGGGGGGGGGGGTCTTAGCAGTTTAGGACTGAGTGACCTAATTAGAGTGATTCGTTCGGTTATAAGAGAGGAACGAGAGCAAGGGCCAATTGTGTCAAACACTCCTCAACCACCGCCTGTCGCTCATCCAGCACAACCGCCACAATTCTTGTCTAGACCAAGTGTATCGACTGCGTACCAATTTCCGCCACCACTGTATCCGCCTATTCGACAACCACAACGTGAGCAAGTTCAAGACCGACAGACCCATGCGAACGCCCAAATGCCCATTCGCGATAACAACGGCTCGAATTATATTCACCACAACGCTGGCAGTTCGATTCGCCATTGGCGACTACGATTTAATGGAGATGGCCAGTCGTTGCGCGCCGAAGAGCTTATTTTCCGAGCGGAGGCGTTGGGTGTGTCTGATTTGGGCGGGCGCATGGATTTGTTGGTCGCGAGCTTCCATTTGTTGCTGGATAATTTGCCAAACCAGTGGTACTGGTTATGGAGGCGAACCAACCCAGATTCGACCTGGGAGTCGCTTAAAACAACGTTTCTGCAATACTGGGGCGACCGTAGCACAGATTTCGAGGTGCGGAAGAAAATGATGACTCGACGGCAAGCTCCTCATGAACCGTACCTGGTCTTCGAGCAGGAGATGACCCGATGTCGTAGCCAGCTGCGCGTACCGATGTCTGACAACGAATTTTTCGAGCTGGTCAGCGGCAATCTCTTGGGCAGTGTCCAACAAATAATCTGTTTCCATGACATACGAGACCTCGCTCATCATCGCACCTTAGTATCTCGGTACGAGGAGGTGAAGAAGGCAAATCGAGTAGCATCCTGGCAACAGCCTCGGGTGCACGAGCTGGAACCGCCGTTGGTTGCTACCGATGAAGTCGAGGATACCGCCGACTTAGCTGGCATAACCACACCTCTTAAATGTTGGGACTGCAGACGGGAGGGCCATGGTTACAGAGACTGCGAAGAGACGCCCAGGAACATCTTTTGCTACGGTTGCGGGAAGGCAGACGTGATAAAGCCGAAGTGTACCAGGTGCCAAACAAAAAACGGACCGAGGGACGAAAGGTTTCCGGGGCCTTCTCGCCCAGTGACGGACAATCAGCAAGCCCGACCAGTTTAAATGGTTCGACGCAGACTGTCAGCGATTCCCAATCCCAATTTCATCTAGATACTCCCAACAAAAATATTTTACCTTTTGTTACTACCCCCTTAAAAACACCTCCCAATTTTACGACATTTTCATCTTCACCCCTTTCCGACCCTAACTCCCATCCTTTTAGCGTAAAATCATCCTCTCCTATTCTCCCGACCCAAAATACATCGCAGGTCACGATTTTGACGAGAGCAAACACTGGTACAGAGCCGGCTGCTTCTCAGCCGGAAGGAGACCCTATTTCTCAAGAAAGTCCAAGACGACATTCCCACCATCCTCTCAAGCCATACCATCTTCGGCTAAAGGAATATATGGAGGCTCGAGAGCGAATTTTCTCACCTACTCCAGTCGCAAGTGGTGATCAGGTGTCAGCACTAACGAGTGGATCCGGTCGTAGAAGGTCAATCGCGCGCCTTCGTATATTCTGGAGGATGGTGCGTGAAAAAAAGAAAGCGATATTATCGACGATAATAACAGAGCCGTTTGATGTACGTCCATACGCAAAGGTATCCTTGTACGGAGTGGACGTTAAAGGACTACTCGATAGTGGGGCGAGCATCAGTTGCTTGGGGGCAAACTCCCTACAACGCCTCCAAGATGCACAGGTGAAGTATCGACCGGTCTGTCAAGAGGTGAAGACCGCTGATGGTGCTGCACAGAAAGTTTTGGGCACGGTAAACACCGATATTACTTTTCGTGGTATTACCAAACCCATTACCTTGTATATAGTGCCGAGCCTGTCGCAGAAATTGTACCTGGGGGTAGATTTCTGGCGATCATTCCAGCTAGCTCCTAGCATCATCAGCGCGGTCGATACTCCCGATACTGCATCGCAACTGATAGCTCCGGACGCCCACCATTTAACGCCCACAGATGTGAAGAGGTTGGAAATGGCAAAGTCCAACAAATTTCCATCATACGAAGTATACGGACTCGGGGTGACCAACGTCGAGCAACATAGTATAGACGTTGGTGATGCAAGTCCCATCAAACAACGACATTATCCTGTGTCTCCTGCGATTCAAAAACTCTTATATGACGAGATCGATCGCATGAGAGCACTTGGCGTGATAGAGACCAGTCAGAGTGCATGGAGCTCGCCTGTGGTTCTCGCGAGGAAGCCAGGCCAGGTCCGGTTGTGTTTGGACTCGAGCAAAGTCAATAGTGTGACGAAGAAGGATGCATATCCATTACCACACATTGACGGCATCTTAAGCCGTTTGCCGCGAGCCAATTTTATTACCAGCCTGGACCTTAAAGACGCCTTTTGGCAGATTACTCTCGAGAACAAATCGAGAGAGTACACAGCGTTCACCATTCCTGGTCGGCCTCTATTCCTGTTCGGCCTCTATACCATTACACGCATGCCTTTTGGGTTATGCAACGCGCCGCAAAGGATGTGTCGTTTGATGGACAAAGTCATCCTACCCGAGCTGAAGGAGCAGGTATTCGTATATTTGGACGATCTGCTGTTAATTTCTGAGGATTTCGATTCACATCTGGTGTTATTGGCAGAAGTCGCAGAATGTTTGCGAAAGGCTGGCTTGACCATTAACGTCAACAAGAGCAAGTTTTGTCTGAGAGAGGTGAAATATCTCGGATACATCGTTGGAGAAGGAGGCTTGAAAACTGATCCCAACAAAGTTTCAGCCATCGTCGATTACCCTTCGCCTAAGTCCGCACGTCAAGTTCGACGCTTCCTTGGTATGGCAGGCTGGTATCGACGATTCGTTCCCAACTTTGCTGCTACTGTTTCACCAATTTCAGACACTCTAAAGAAGTCCAACCAGTTTGCTTGGACTACAGAGGCACAAACTTCCTTCCTGTTAGTGAAAGACTTGTTGACGAAAGCCCCCTTATTAATCAACCCAGATTTTAAGAGGCCTTTCGTAATCCAATGCGATGCCAGTAAGTCAGGTGTGGGTAGCGTTCTCTTTCAGGAAAACGATGACGGATCGGAATCTCCAGTGGCATATATGTCGCAGAAGCTCACTTCCGCTCAACGCAACTACAGCGTAACCGAACTCGAGTGTTATGCAGCTGTGTTGAGCGTGAAAAAATTTCGAGCCTATGTAGAAGGGACTGCGTTCAAAGTCATCACGGACCACGCAAGTCTCAAATGGCTCATGTCGCAGAAAGACCTGCAAGGACGGTTGGCAAGATGGAGTTTAAAACTCCAAGGTTACGACTTCACAATCGAGCACCGACGAGGGAGCCTGAACGTTGTACCCGACGCTCTCTCTCGTGTATACGAAGAGGGATTAAACGCGCTGATCGACGTGGCACCGATGGTGGATATGGACTCTCCAGAATTCTCTGGCAAAGAGTATAAAGATTTGATGTCCACTGTCGATGCAAACGCCGATCGGCTTCCTGACGTATGCGTGAGAGACGGCTTCGTGTATAAGCGCACAGAGCCTCACAACGGTGACCCGATTGCTGAAGACAGGGCCTGGAAATTATGGATTCCATCGAGTCTTACGTCAGCTGCGATTGCTCAGGCGCACGAGGCAGACACCACGGTCCATGGTGGTTATGCCAAAACGCTAGAGCGAGTCAGGCGATTTTTGTACTGGCCCGGGATGGCTACACAAGTACGCACCTACGTTCTGGCGTGCGACACTTGTAAAGAGACAAAGTCCCCGAACAGACCTCTACGAGCGCCGATGGGAGAACCGTTCCAGACTGATCAGCCATTCCAGCACCTTTACATCGACGTGCTAGGACCTTATCCGCGTACCAAACGGGGTAAAATCGCTATCTTGATCGTCTTGGATCATTTCACGAAATTCCCATTACTACATCCTTTGGGGCGGATCACTGCCGAAGAGATCACCAACTACTTGGAGGGGCAGGTCTTCCATACGTTTGGAACACCTGAGAAGATCCTCTCCGATAACGGCTCTCAATTTAGGTCGAATGTGTTTAACTCCATGCTGAACAAATACGGAGTTAAACACCTGTACACCCCGAGCTACTCACCGCAAGCGAATGCTTCGGAACGTGTCAATCAGTCCATCCTGGCCGGAATTCGAGCGTTCATCACTGATGACCAAACACGATGGGATGAGAGTCTAAGCAAAATTGGATGTGCTCTTCGTAGCTCACTCCACCAAGCCACTGGATTTTCTCCTTATCAGGTTCTGTTTGGAAATCATATGGTGTTGCACGGGAAGGACTACGAACTGCTGAAGCATTTGCGAGCGTTGGGAGAGTCAAATGTACAGCTTCGACCTCGCGAGGGAATTCCAATCGTGAGACAACTGGCGCAGACGAAAATAAGGGTCGCACATGAGGACAGTAGCAGGCGTTATAATCTGCGTGCTGCTAAAACACAATTTTGTGTAGGACAAGAAGTATTCAGAAGAAATTTTTCCTTGTCCACAGCTGCGCAGAATTATAACGCCAAGCTGGCGAAGAAGTTCCTCAAGTGCAGGATTCGTCGTGTGCTAGGCAACTCACGGTACGAATTGGAGGATTTAGGAGGCAAACGTCTGGGGATTTACCACTCCAAGGATCTTAGGCAGTGATCCGAGGGGTACAACACCTAATGCCCGGCACTCAGTCGTGCGCACGAGACTCAGCGTGGCGACTTTCTTTAGTCGGTTCGGCGCTGGGAAACCAACGGCGAGCCGCCTATGTTGTTGAGTCGCCGCAGAAAGCGAAAAAATAAGAAGTCCCTGTGGAGCTGTTGCGATCATAACTCAACCCTGTGATGAGTTGTGATCGCATCAGCACCACCGCGAACAACTTCACAGCATACCAATACTGAAAAAGTGTAGACTGATCGCTTAAAAGTGCAACGGAAACGATCGAAATTCGGTAGCCCGACCCAGTTCGATGTGTTTCTCATAGCGATTCTGTAGAGAAAAAAAAAACAGCATCGCTACAAAAAAAAAAAGGTTTCTCTGTTCGCGTCTGAAAAGTCCGAAAACACGGCATATTTCCAAGAGACACAAAACCTAATCGAATCGTAAGTTAACCCGTCGGTTGTTTACAATTGAAATCGCGTTCGGATTGAAACACCTTTTGTATGGTCGTGCGATTTTTCAGTGTTCATCTCTCCACGACACCGACGGTCGCCATTTTGTCTGGCCGGCTGATTCCTTGCCGACCGAAATTTGTCAAAAATTCGCATAAAATAATCCGGCCGTAGCGATTTAAGTGCGTTTTGGTGAACGTCGTGCGACTAGTTTTGCCAATTTGAAAAGCAACATTCGCGAATAAACAATCGGTGGGGCTTCTAAAAGCACGGACTGACGGGATTCGGGAATATCTGCGGCAAACAATTTTCGAGTTGTCAGAATTCATTGAAGAAGAAAAAAAGGTTTGCGGTCCGAGGCAAACGCCCCGAATTTTGATATTTTGGCAGGTATGGTCGCGCAAAGAAACCACCAGCAGCGACAAGGAAAATCGAAGGAAAACCTCGAAACCTTTCATAAATCCAAAGACGGAGAAAATTTCCACGCTTCCGGATCGTATTAAGGACAGACGGCATTTTCGTTCGAGAGGAACAAAATTGGCGCACTGGTGTTAGTGTGCGTTTTCTCGCTGGTGAACAGGTTGGTTGGTATCGGGTGCCGGGGGGACAACGTTCCGCACGATCCGTGACAGTTTCGCAATCGGAAAAGGAGTTGGGACTAGGAAAAGGAGCGTTCAAGTTGCTTTATTGCACGGATTTTCGAATTGCACTGTAAATTAAAACGCGCCTAGTCTCGTCGCCAATGAAAATTTGTTCGAGTTTTGTTCCCTTTACTTAAATTTCATATCGTTGGGTGTTCCGTTGATTCGCGGTAGTGTGTAGCAAAGCAACAACCTAAGTTCACCGTGCGCGAAATTATCACAAATCGCTGTAAACGAAACTGTGGGTACACACTAGCGTACTGTTGGAGTGTTGATGTAACAGTGTGTGCGTAAAATTCACAACTTTGTATCAGCCGCCTGCGGCGAAGACAGGACTGTCATCAGGCATGTAAGAGCGAACTATTTAGCAATTTTTTGTTCGTCGTTTTTTGATGGAAAATGGAACCTGTTGCGGAACGGATGGAACGAAAAAAGCGCGCGTGTCTGAGATCTAGGGATTGCAATCGAGTGTGGGTTGAATTAAGAAATTTTTGCACTGTATCGAACGAGTTTTGTCAAAAGTGATTGAGTTTTGATCCATAATTATCATGTGCATTTGTCGCGATTATATTCGGGAAGTAGTTTCTTTCTATTAAGTTTTCGCGGCTCTTTTCCGAACGGGGATCGTGTGTGGATTCTTTTTGGTCATGACGATTCCATGGGTTCGTGGCCATCATGGAGGCTCTGACGGCGATCGTAAAAGACGACATGAATTAAAAATAAGAAAAATTAAATAAGGAGAAAAAAAAAAATATATCAACATAAATAAAATGAATTCTTAAAACTAAAATAAAAACACATTGAAATTAAAAATCGCCGAATTAAGAAAAATTAAATAAGGAGAGGAAAAAAAAAAATATATCAACATAAATAAAATGAATTCTTAAAACTAAAATAAAAAATCTGCCAACAATCTGGGCGTAACTTTATTATTTTTCCGGCAGAAGTTAGGAACGCGTTCAATTCTGAAATGCGGTGTAGGCTACTATGTGACTGAAAACCTATCAAAAAGAACAAGATCATGGAAGTGAAAATATGATTGGATCTGAGAGATATGGAATAGTTTATGAAAAGGTACACAATCACTTTACACCCCCTTAGGGGTCAATTTTCAGAAAATCTTGAAAACACTGTCTTGGTATTCATATGGAGAATACATAGAATAAAATTAAATTCATTATTTGGGATGAGGTAGTAGATATGTCGAAAATCGTGGGAAAATATGCATTCTATTTTCACAGATAATTTTTTTTGCCCCCCTTCTGAATGCCAATAGATATTCGTTTTTTTTATTCAAAATAATTTTTTTAGTTGATTTAGATATACACACCGAGTTTCAACATTGTAGCTTAAGCCGTTCTATATATAGGAAAAACACCTACCACTTGTACCACACTACCCTTAGGGGTCGAATTTCAAAAAACCTTGAAAACACTTTCTAGGTATTCATACGAAGAATCCGTAGAATAAAAATGAATTCAATATTTGGAAAGACCTAGTAGATATGACGAAAATCGTGAAAATATATGCATTTTATATTTATTATATTTCCAAATATTTTTTTTTGCCCCCCCCCCCTTCTGAACGCCAATGAATATTCAAATTTTTTTTTTATCACTATTACTTTTCTAGTTGATTTACATATACACACCGAGTTTTAACATTGTAGCTTAAGCCGTTCCATATATAGGAAAAACACCCCCACTTGTACCATACTACCCTTAGGGGTCGAATTTTAAAAAACCTTGAAAACGCATTCTAGGTATTCATACGAAGAATCCGTGGAATAAAAATGAATTCAATATTTGGAAAGACCTAACTTTTTCCTTTTCAACCTCCCCCACCCTCCCCCTCTTCACCCTCAACCCCAAAACTTTTTTCCCTACTAGAGTTTAATTAGCGCTACTTTTGGTAAAAATTCTAAGCATCTATCTTAAACTGTTCTTGAGATATGAAATGTGTTTGATTTGAAAAATTCTCATCCCCTCCACTTCTATGCTCCACCTCCCACTTAAAAAATTTTACTTTGATCAATCTTTTTTTGTCAACCTTTACACCCAAACCAAATTTTATTTTTCTAGAGCAATTGGTTCATGAGATATCGTAATCTTAAGTTTTTCACCCCCCCCACCCCCATACACAACTTCCCCTACCCAAAATTTTTCTTCATTCTGTTCTCCTAGTATAACTACAAATATGTTTTAAGTTTGAATGGTGTGCCATTAACGGTTTAGGAGATATGGATTTTAGAATGTGTCTATCTCACCTTTTTTGGGTTTCGGACGCATTACATTTCCCCCCACTCCCACACCCCTTGATCAATATTGACAATTTTTCTGCAAATGGGTCTACTATCAGAGCTCTATAGAAATTCCAAGTTTCAGCTTCCTAGCATAAGGGGTTACTGAGATCTGGAAACCAAAATTTTCGGTCTAAAACACTTCCCCCTCCTTCCCCCTCACACCCCCACCCCTAAAAATTTGGTCACTTCAAGGCGCCTATCCCATCTATTCGTTAAAAAAATTTCAATTTAATATCTCAAAGCGTTTGGCAGCTACGAGCCTCCAAACGATCTTGCAGACGGACTGAAAATTTTTATTGCTTTTTTCGCGTCTACTAGTTATGAAACGTGAAAATAAAAATTTTGAGGGTAGCAAATTTTTTTTTTTAAAAAATCAATCACAATACTTAATTATTAAAATAATAAAGTAAAACATAACGCAGTCACGATCGGCTGCAAGCCAATCGTATGATACTCTAGATGAAATACTGAACTCCGATTTGTATTTTAGTTGGAAATATATCAAAAGAATGAGGAGTGCACAAGCAATTATTACATGACCTTTTACTTACAGGTAGTAACTTTTGTGTAGTGGTCGATTTTTTGATTTATAGTGAGTTCCATAAAGTAAGTTAGGACATTTTACAGAATTTTTGTATGGCAACTACATGAAGGACTTATGGGATATTTTTCATATTAATAGTTTCAGCTGCGACTATTATAAAATTAATGTTTGTAAAATTTCAAAGTCGTAAATGAAAGCCTTCTAAACTTATCGTGCAATATTGGTGAATATGTTTATTAAGAACTTTTGTATGACAGCTACCCGAAGGAGTCAACCGATGGCGCTAATAATTGAACTCCGTCTTGGTTTTGGTATAAAACTAATTCCTGTAAAATTTTAAATTCCTGCTCTAACTCGTTCTGGAGTTATAGTGAATTCAGTAAAAAGCATACGTTTTTGAAGGACTTTTCTAGGCTGCTACACGAAGGACTCATTCGATTTGCATCTTATTCGGAACATTCAATTCAAACATTTTAAACCATCCGTATGCAAAATTTCAAGTTCCTAACTTGAAGCATTCGAGCAATAACTGGGAAAACGTGTTTCAAGGACTCTTGTATGGGAGGTACCCGAAGGAGTGGAAGGATATCGCCCATTAACGAACTTAGCCTTACTTTTTCCATTTTACAAGTTGTGACAAAATTTCAACTTCCTAGGTCAACGCGTTCTTGAGTTATCGTGCTAACGGACGGACGGACGGACGGACAGCAAACGGATTTGGGGGTTTTGGCCAAAAATAAACACAAAATAATATAGAACTTTTTTTCGTCCGAGGCTCGGTTCTATGCGTTACAAACTTTTCGGGCTGGATTAAACTTATAATACTCTATATGTTCATCTAGAGTATAAACACATTGAAATTAAAAATCGCCGAATTAAGAAAAATTAAATAAGGAGAGGAAAAAAAAAAATATATCAACATAAATAAAATGAATTCTTAAAACTAAAATAAAAAACACATTGAAATTAAAATCGCCGAATTAAGAAAAATTAAATAAGGAGAGAGAAAAAAATATATCAACATAAATAAAATGAATTCTTAAAACTAAAATAAAAACAAATTGAAATTAAAATCGCCGAATTAAGAATAAAGTAAATTAAAAATAATGAATTAAAATTTATTATTAATTATAAAAATGACAAGACGAAGACAGAACGGGACGAAATAAAAATTTGAAAAATAATACATCATAATAAATTAAAGTAAACTGTAATAGCAGCAGAAAGATTTTTTTCTTCAATGGGGTGAGTTCAAATTTTTTTATTTTTTTTCTACATTACCTTATATAATTTCTTTATGTGTTTTGCTCGTTTTTTTTTTCTGTTCCTTGGTCCTTTTAGCCATTTTGTTTTCAGCGTGTTTCTTTTCGGGTTTTTATTTTCTTTCGATAAAGATGATTGAAGGCTAAAAGAGCATTTAAGATGAACCCGAGCGTTTAGCTCCTTCGCCCCGAACCTCAACAAGGGGCCACGACGCGAAATATTTAAAGGACAGTCGTGGCTGAGGTAGGGTGGGCAGAGCAGGGCGCTATTAAAACCAGAGCGCCCTGACAAATCGCGGAGCCGCGCCATCCAACCGCTTCTTGGACTTTCACGACCTCTTGGGAAAATTATCCCAATTTTGTGACAATTCCCTTGGATAAGTCGGCGCTGACAATTTTTGTTGTACACGCCAAGGGTTTATGGTCTGAGTTAAAGCAAGTACCCCCCCCCACACTGCCGTAGCTAGTCCCGGCCGCCAGCAAGAGCGTCGCACCAGCTAAAACTCAGCCACCAATTCGGACTTAGGTGGAATTGGCCCTTCTGTCCCGAACCTTCTTTCTCCTTTTAATTATTTTGACTTTCTCAAGTCAAAATAATTCTACCAAGGCCTAAATCACAACAGGATGAGAATTTTTCAAATCAAACACATTTCATATCTCAATAACAGTTTAAGATAGATGCTTAGAATTTTTACCAGAAGTAGCGCTAATTAAACCCTAATAGGGAAAAAAGTTTTGTGGTTGAGGGTTTAGGGGGGAGGGTGGGGGAGGGTGAAAAGGAAAAAGTTCTGATGCTTATATCTTAAGAACCTGTAATGATATAAGCCTTAAACTTGGTATTTAGATAGAGCTATAGAAATTTTTTTTAGGGGTAGTATGCTACGGGGGTAGGGGGTGTTTTTCCTAACTATTAAACGGTTCATGCTAGAAAGTTGAAACTCGGTGTGTATATGTAAATCAACTAGAAAAGTAATTGTGATAAAAAAAAATTTGAATATTCATTGGCGTTTAGAAAGGGGGGCAAAAAAAATTATTTGTAAATATAATATATATAAAATGCATATATTTTCACGATTTTCTTCATATCTACTAGGTCTTTCCAAATATTGAATTAATTTTTATTCTACGGATTCTTCGTATAAATACCTAGAATGTGTTTTCAAGGTTTTTTGAAATTCGACCCCTAAGGGTAGTGTGGTACAAGTGGGGGTGTTTTTCCTATATATGGAACGGCTTAAGCTACAATGTTGAAACTCGGTGCGTATATGTAAATCAACTAGAAAAGTAATTGTGATAAAAAAAAATTTGAATATTCATTGGCGTTCAGAAGGGGGGGGGGGGCAAAAAAAAATATTTGTAAATATAATAAATATAAAATGCATATATTTTCACGATTTTCGTCATATCTACTAGGTCTTTCCAAATATTGAATTCATTTTTATTGTACGGATTCTTCGTATGAATACCTAGAAAGTGTTTTCAAGGTTTTTTGAAATTCAACCCCTAAGGGTAGTGTGGTACAAGTGGGGGTGTTTTTCCTTTATATAGAACGGCTTAAGCTACAATGTTGAAACTCGGTGTGTATATCTAAATCAACTAGAAAAATAATTTTGAATAAAAAAAAACCAATATCTATTGGCGTTCAGAAGGGGGGCAAAAAAAATTATCTGTGAAAATAGAATGCATATTTTTCCACGATTTTCGACATATCTACTACCTCGTCCCAAATAATGAATTTAATTTTATTCTATATATTCTCCATATGAATACCAAGAAAGTGTTTTCAAGATTTTCTGAAAATTGACTCCTAAGGGGGTGTAAAGTGATTGTGTACTTTTTCATAAACTATTTCATATCTCTCAGATCCAATCAGATTTTCACTTCCATGATCTTGTTCTTTTTGATAGGCTTTCAGTCACATAGTAGCCTACACCGCATTTCAGAATTGAACGCGTTCCTATCTTCTGCCGGAAAAATAATAAAGTTACGCCCAGATTGTTGGCAGATTTTTGATATGTTATGATACATATGTTCTTCTTATTCAATTATAACAATAATTTAAGTTCACTTGAAGTAATATTTTGGAGTAGGTCCCTCTTATTTGAGCTCAATCTCAATTTTGTCTGAAAATAACATGCACCTGCCACTTTCTGTCTACCATATATAGTTCCGAAATTTGCCACCAGAGCATTTGGTATATTTGTCCCCCAGTTGGTCGCTTGTCTCTTAAGCCTCAGTTACAATGGTTCCGATCCGATCCGATCCGGAAAACGGAGAGTGTTGAGTTTCTCCATCCGACACACATTTAAAGGGAAATTCGGAAAGCCTAGTCACAATCATTCCGGTAATTAGCCGAGACACAAAACGGATAGGTAAAGTTGACCAACTTTCAACTTTTATCCGTCCCGACGGCAAGAGGTGAATTATTCAATTTCACCACCTCCTTCGCCATACTAAAAATCACAATTACACCTCGATAATGTCACTTTAATGGATGTCGGAACGGAATCATTGTGACTAGAAAATTTTCTCATCCGAAGTTGCCGGATCGGATCGGATCCATTGTAACTGAGGCTTTAAGAGACATACCCAGTTGGTTTCGAGTCTCTTTCACGACTTTTCTTTATGGTTTGAGCCTAAGGTGTCGTATGATTTCTGCTCCAACATCAACTTTTTTTAAAATGTAGAATATGATCACCAGGTGTCCAGACAAATAACGACACCATCTGACGGATTCTTAATGGTGCTGACAGTTAACAGAAAAAATAAAATGTGACTTTTAAAACTAAAAAATAATTATTTCGTGTTAATTGTTGTGTGCAAAGTGAGTGATATCACAATACGCCCACTGAAGCCGCTTAGGATCGACATTTTTACTGCATCATCCGCCGTCTACAAAGTCAGTGATATACATAAGTTTATTTGCTATGAAATAATTGCAATAAAATGTCATCTCAGGATCTCTTCGATTTTTTTGCAGAAGTTTGTTTTGGAAGGAAAGAAAAAAGATTAGGATTTTGTGTCGTTGACGCTGATGACTTATTTCTTCCAAGAAGCAGTAATTTTTGTTAGGAACCTTTCCAGGTCAAGTTGAGCTGTCTGATATCAAATTACATCAACTGCGGAAATCGGAGTAGGGAGATCGGCAGTAAAGAAATTATTCAGAATTGGCCCGGAAACTGATTCCTATGGAACTCCTAAAGGAAGAGTTCCAATTAATTTAATTTAAATTTTGTTATTTTTAATAATATTGTATTATGTTCAATATTATATTATAGTTAATAATTTTAATAAATAATTATTGAAATTTGTATCAAATGTCGTTTTTATTTATTACCCATATATCTTGCTAGTGGAGCATATTTAGTTGGTAAAATCTGCGAGAATCTCGGAGATTTCTCGGAGACATGTCGCTCTGTCTGCGAGAATCTCCGAGACGTTGTATGAAAAAAATACACGTATCGAGACAAATGCGCACCGATTCTCGGAGACATGTCGGCGAATGTCGTGATAGCTAAAACTCTATTACAACAGATGGCGTTGAAGAATATAATTTTTACCTATCGCGACATTCGCCGACATGTCTCCGAGAATCGGTGCGCATTTGTCTCGATACGTGTATTTTTTTCATACAACGTCTCGGAGATTCTCGCAGACAGAGCGACATGTCTCCGAGAAATCTGCGAGTTTCTCGCAGATTTTACCAACTGGGTAATCTCGATGGTTTGAGCCTATGAATCATATTGCTTAAGCCTCAGTTACAATGGTTCCGATCCGATCCGGCAACGTCGGATGGGAAAAATTTCCAGTCACAATGATTCCGTTCCTACATGCATCAAAATGACACTATCGAGGTGTAATTTTGATTTTTAGTGTGGCGAAGCAGGTGGTGAAATTCAATAATACACCTCTTAGCGTCGGAACGGATAGAAGTTGAAAGTTGGTCAACTTTACCCATCCGTTATGTGTCTCGGCTAAGTACCGGAATGATTGTGACTAGGCTTTCCGAATTTCCCTTTAAATGTGTGTCGGATGGGGAAACTCAACACTCTCCATTTTCCGGATCGGATCGGATCGGAACCATTGTAACTGAGGCTTTATCTTTCTTCATCACTAGATCCCAGTAGAGTCACTGTATAAGAACTAACACAAACATCCACTATCTTGAGTACGGACAATGACCGCTTTTGGTACCTTTTTAGTACTCTTGAACCCTGCGAACTCCAAAGTTCGCAGGTTTCTTAAATGGCATAGTTTTAGTGTGCATACGTGTAGCAGATGGATTTTGATTGACGTTTCACGGAATCGAGATACATATGTCTCATGAAATGTCAACTAAATACAGCGTTTATCCACTTCAGTGGAGGTAAAAATGAAAAATCGGACAACTGCAAAAAAATTTCAAATGTACTGGTTTCAAATGAAACACACATTGTCCGTACTCAAGATAATGGATGTTTGTGTTAGTTCTTATACAGTGACTCTAGATCACAGTTGGTCGCTTGTCTCTTAAGAGACATAATCTCGATGGTTTCAGCCTAGGAATCATATTGCTTATCTTTCTTCATCCCTAGATAGAAAGAAATAGCAATATAAACATATGCTCCCACCACGATATATTTGGAAGGCAAAAACAAACCGCATCACTCCGAGCGCAGCAAATGTCATCCGCGACTTACACGATAAAAATTAAATACGCGAAAAGTTACAGTTCAAGTGCGGTTACAATAAAACGACACAAGTGCGATGTGAAGTGCTTGGAAATGTGTCACTACGTTATCATTTTTTTATATTTATTATATTGCAGTAAGGTAACTTCGCCCCTGCCTGCACGTATCATATCATAAACCCCTTTCTTATTTCCAGCCGATGGCAATCTCCGCGAAATATTCATACGAGTACGAGCTTTTATCACAACACGCTATCATCAAACAGATGGCGCTATTGCCAATGCCATTTTTCTATCGAGACATTCGCAGACATGTCTTCGAGATTCGGGGAGCATTTGTCTCGATACCGTGTATTTTTCCCATAAGACGTCTCGAAGAATCTCGCAGACAGGCCGCCATAGTCTTCGAGATATCTGCGAGATTCTCGCAGACGCGACCAACTGGGATAGAAAGAAATAGAGTCGCTGTATAAGAACTAACACAAACATCCACTATCATGAGTACGGACAATCACCACTTTTGGTACATATTTAGTACCAAAAACCTGCGAATTTAAAAAATCGCAGGTTTCTTAAATGGCATAGTTTTAATGTGTATACGTGTAGCAGATCATTGCCCTCTGGATAAAAGCCGCGCAACTGAATTTTCGAAGAGCGAATATGCCTCGATTTCCACTCGATGAGTGACGATTTTGTATGGAGATCGAGCCATGACGTCACCAATCGAGGCAAAATCGAGGCATTTCTCATGACGAACTGTCATATGTGCGAGGCCTGAGTTTAAGTTGGCAATGGAGCAGATCACCGCCAACTTAAACTCAGGCCGCGCACATATGACAGTTCGTCATGAGAAATGCCTCGATTTTGCCTCGATTGGTGACGTCATGGTTCGATCTCCATACAAAATCGTCACTCATCGAGGGGAAATCGAGGCATTTTCGCTCTTCGAAAATTCAGTTGCGCGGCTTTTATCCAGAGGGCAATGATCTGCTCATTACCCTCTGGATAAAAGCCGCGCAACTGAATTTTCGAAGAGCGAAAATGCCTCGATTTCCCCTCGATGAGTGACGATTTTGTATGGAGATCGAACCATGACGTCACCAATCGAGGCAAAATCGAGGCATTTCTCATGACGAACTGTCATATGTGCGCGGCCTGAGTTTAAGTTGGCGGTGAGCAGATGGATTTTGATGGACGTTTCACGGAATCGAAATATGTCTCATGAAATGTCAACTAAATACAGCGTTTATTCACTTTAGAGGAGATCCTTAAAATGAAAAATTGAGACAACTGCAAAAAAAATTTCAAATGTCCTGGTTTCAAATGAAACACACATTTTCCGTACTCAAGATAATGCATGTTTGTGTTAGTTCGTATGAAGTGACTCTAGAAAGAAATAGCAATATAAACATATGCTCCCACCACGATCTATTTGTAATGCAAAAAACAGCCGCATCATTCCGAACGCAGCAAATGCACTGAGATGTATACATGGAGACCTCGATCTGCTATCTCATATAGCCGACGTTTTAGAAATGTCATTATTTCGAAAAAGTTGTCCATGATAAGCCGAGCTTCTGCATTATTGAACAAAATTCTGATGAATTTAAACATTCATTAGATTTAAAATTGGTAATGCAGATAAAATAATTTTAGATCGAAACATTTCTTTTAGTTTCTTTCAGAAATTCAATTAATTTTAAGTTTGAAGTAACTTCGAAAGTTATCCAGGGCACAAATTGGAAAATCCGATTTCGAAACCGGAAATGGAAAGAAGGAAAGAGTTAGTAGCATGGTTGCGCATATATTTAAAGCGAGAAGAAAAACAATGACAATGTCAATGACAGAATTACAGACAACAGACAGCAAAATTACAGATAACATGAAAAAAAAATTCGAACTTTTAGGTGTAATTTCGAATTGGGCGCAAATAATTTGAATTTGATAAATACTTTTTTGGATAAACAGTGCAAGGCATTGAAAGAAAATGAGTTCATAAAATTGCAACTAAGTTGTGTAAATTTTACAGGCAATATTGGCTACTGCAGTACGAATATAATACCATCTACCTATCGTTATGGCGCTATATTAAAAAATAACGTATTACATGTTCAACCGTTATAAATTTTCCCAAGGAACTGTTATTATTATAGATCATTTTTTTTGCGGAGAAAGTTTGGTTGTTGGTAACGTAAAAACGTTAGGGCTTATATCCATATGTTGTATTCCTGAGTATTGGCCCAAACAGAACACGGACTTCGGCTTCGATTTTGCCATTTGCCTACTGTACCGAAGTCGAAGTCGATGTTGTGGGCATCACCATATAATCCTGTGTGTTCTAAAAAGACAGGGACTTCGAAGCCGAAGTCCGTGTTCTGTTTGGGCCATAATTCAGGCCTGATTAAAAAAGCTTGACATCACGAAAATTAAGTAAATAAAAACGTAAATTATAATAAACCAAAATATATTCGCTTTCCATTATACGGTACAATCTGAAATCAAATGTTTGTTGTTTGAATCTAATAAAAAAAAGAACATTAATGATAAAAAGAAAAAGAAAACTCCTAGTTTCTTGTAATTCATATCATAAACAGCATAAATCTGTGCGCCGCGCTGCAATCAGCTCGGACTCTTGCGCCTCTCGTAAAATCATCGGTTCTTAGTATGTCGTTCATGTTGTCGTCGACGACGTTGTACTTTGATTATCGCTTGTCGTCGAAGACATTGTGACATCGTCGTCATCCTGAGCGCTTACCGGTTTAACATCACCGTCGATTTTCATACGTTTACTGGCCGACTCATTTGTCGACGATGATTCGCTATCGGGTGCTGCAGCTGCTGTACCGTCGTCGGTGACAACACGAGCTGGTGATGCGGCACGTTTTCTTGATAGGGCAATCGGAACTGCTTCCGATTCCATGAAAATTTTCGTCGGTAGATGGAGAATTGCTGGTTTCTGACTGCCGTCATGTTATCACAGCCGGTTCCGTCGCCCATTGTATTCGGTGCTAGGCAATTGTTGAAGAGCTAGAGAATGAGGTGGTGATTAGATTTTTGGACATTTTTTCCAAGGTTTTCCTTTTTTCTTTTACCTGTTCGCAAATTTGTGATAGTTTTTCGCATCCTTCGTCGATTCTTTTCTTAATGAATTCAACCACTTCGTCACTGGACATGAAGTTCCAGATGCCGTCGCATGCTAGAATCATAAACTCATTGTTTGGTGAGATTATTAGCTTCGTAACATCCGGCAGAGCTGAGATCATTTGTTTTTCGTCGGGCAAATCTTGATTCTATAAAAAAACAAAAAAAAAATAACCGATATGCCAATTACTTTCCGAAAAATATCAACTTACCATTTTATAGGCGTGATCTCCAATCGCGCGGCATTAACGCGGCCAAAAGTAACTTTGCCGCCCGCTTTGTATATTCGTTCGCTCTCCTCATCGTCTTCGGGTTTGTGATCGAAGCTCGTTTCAATTGCCTTTCCGTTTCGACATACAACGCAACGCGAATCACCGGCATTTACTACGTATAAATCGCAACCGTTAATCAATGAGAAGGCGGCCGACAACAGTTGAACAGTTTTAGAACTGTCAATTCGGATTGTCAAACTGACAATTCAAATTGTCAGAACTTCCCCTTGTTGCCCCTGTTTTTTCGAAATTCGTCACAAATTCGAAGTTCAAAGAAGGAGCGAGAGGGTACGATTTCATCGGCTATTTCAACCTGTCAAATCGTATAGGGAAATGAGCCGATGAGGTATCCATATGTATATATCAGTGAGCAAATGTCATCCGCGCCTTACACGATAAAAATTAAATACGCGAAAAGTTACAGTTCAAGTGCGGTTACAATAAAACGACACAAGTGCGATGTGAAGTGATGAAATGTGTCACTACGTTATTAGTTTTGTATATTTATTATATAGCAGTTCGCCCCTGCCTGCACGTTTCATTTTATAACCCCCTTTCTCTTTTCAAGCCGATGGCAATCTCCGCGAAATATTCATACGAGTACGAGCTTTTATCACAACACGCTATAATCAAAAATTTGCTATCGGGACATTTGCGAGATTTCGGGCATATATGTATTAGTATCTATATTGCCAGCGGCACTTGTCAAAGTAAGTCTCGTCGTTATCAGCTGATTCTGAATTTTCCAATTCAATATAGTGGTAGTTTAAACGAAACTGGATTTTAATTTAATATTATAATGTTTTAGAAATCATGAACAGTACAATTTCTTATAAAACATGTCTTTCATAATTAAATACTTATATGTACGATGTTCAAATTTCATAAAAATTTGATTTGTGATAAAAATTTTATACTGCCCTCTCTTAGTTTTTTACATTTTTGAGACAAAAATCAGAATCAGCTGTTGAATTTCCATTTCAACCCGTGCTTATTGATTTTGTATGAGAAAATATGACTGCTAGCAATATAGATACTAAACATATATGATTTCGGGGTGCATTTGGCTCGATACCGTGTATTTTTCCCATAAGACGTCTCGCAGAAATCTTGGAGACAAACCGATATGTCTTCGAGAAATCTGCGAGATTTCTTGCAGACGCGACCAACTGGGTTAATACATATATGGCTCAGCGTAGAATGCGAAAATTTGAACAGACCCCTATCAAAACCAGTGGCAACTGTCACGAGATTTGACGTTAAATTTTAGTTTGTCAATAAATTGGTGATTGACTTAAGTTTTTTGTTTCCGTGCTGTAGGAAAAAAAATAATGGGCACGAGCCTAGAAATGCCTGAGGATATCGAGTTTGATAAAATGTGCAGATGTTGTATGAGCAAAAAAGGCGAAATGCGCGCTCTCTACGGCTCCTGTCTAGATGACATGCTTCGCATTGTCGCCCAAGTCGAAGTAAGTCATTAAAACAGAGCCTATTTTAACTTATTTCTTATTTAGATCTAAATGTATAGGTGGAAGCAGCAGACGGACTTCCCGAGTTAATGTGCTTTCAATGCGTCTTGCAAGTGAGTCGAGCATTTCGTTTTAAACAGCAGTGCGAACGTACGGACAAAATCTTTCGGTCATACATCTCAAACAAACAATCTGACCACTCGGAAAACACGATTAAAACCATCACATTTACATCTGATAACAAACAGGATAACGGCGTTGAAATACTAACTCGACCGAAGACCCCTGTTGCACAGGCTGCAATCGAGCACGTCGCTTCATCTAATTTTAAAAATACGTTTGAAATCCAAATAGTGGAAGACTTCAATTTCGGAATGAAAGCGGACGAATTTAATGATATCACTTTAAGTTCTTGCCTTGGTAAAGTATCCTAAAGCATTTCGGCAGAAACCTAAAATTCAGTTGATTGGTTTGTAGAAACTCTCCAAGATTCCAACGAGGACGAAGAAGCATCAACTCCAAGCTCCCTAAACGAATCTATGAAAGTGGATGTTGGTATTTCCGAACATATCGACACACATTTTCCGCCGCTGCCAGATGCTCAAAAGCCAAAACCTGACCTCTTCGAATGTAACCATTGTAAGAAAACATTCGCAAAAAAACAAATACTTAGCCGTCATTTGAAGATTCACAATCCGATTAAGCCACACGTCTGCAATGATTGCGGAATGGCTTTCACGGAAAGTTCAAATCTAACAAAGCATCAGAAAAAGCACACAGGTGAACTGCGTAATGTCGTTGGTAAGCCAAATGTGTGCAAAGTTTGCGGTAAGCAAAAATAAATCAGAAGTGCTACGCAAGAAGAGGCCAACTCAGAAATTATTTTATTGATTGCAGGTAAAGGCTTCAAATGGGCCAGTTCGCTTTCAAAACACAGAAATCATCACACAAAACGGAAGATATTAAATTGTCCACATTGTCCAAAGTATTACTTGGAAAGTCAAACCTTGAAACTGCATATGCGTACGCATACTGGTGAGCGACCGTTCATCTGCAACATATGTGACAAGTCGTTCACGCAAATGTGCAACTTGGAAAAGCATTTACGTATTCATACCGGCGAGAAACCTTATGAATGTCCAATATGTAGGAAATCCTTCACACAAAGCGGTTATATTGCAATCCACATGCGGTCGCACACTGGAGAAAAGCCTTATATGTGTAATGTATGTGGCAAATGTTTTGCAGGTTAGTAGTTATGCTTGTATTACACTGTATGACCACGCTGTCAAATTGCAGTAATATGCAATGCGAAGTGGGCGAATACAAATAAATCTCACAGTGAGATTTATTTGTATTCATAAACTTATTTTAATTTAGATTATTTCCATGTATCCGCAACATTTTCCCTCCAGAATACATTATTTATTTCATTTAAAACAATGATTACTTAAAAGATTAAAAATCACAAGTTATTTATCGCGTAAAGCTGACTTTAACTGCATGCTAGATAAATTATAGTCAATTCGGTAGTAATTATTGTTGAAAATACGCGAAAGAGATGCCATTGGTTCCTTTTGACCGTAGTTGGTGCGATGATGAGAAATGTGGAGTGGCACATAGTTTCTCAAGGATCGACGCGGAATACTGAAAGTTATGGCTTCAAGCAAATAAGGGGAATCAATTTCACCTAAAATTAATTTAAATACAAAACCAGCCCTAAGGATAATCCGTCTATTCTCAAGCGACTCTAGAGAAAGGAGTTTTAGACGCTGTTCGTAAGGAGGAAGATGCAACGTATCAGACTACGGAAGGTCCCTTAGAGCGAACCTTAAGAACCTTCGCTGTACTGACTCAATCCTACTCTTATGTTCCTCGTAATACGGAGCCCACACCTGACAAGCATACTCAAGAATAGAGCGTACAAAAGTACAGTATAAAGTCTTAGTTATATAAGGATCATTAAAGTCCTTGCACCATCTTTTAACGAAACCCCAAATAGAGTTAGCCTTGCTAATTATGTAGTCAATATGATCAACAAACGTAAATGCGGAAATAAAATACACACCGAGATCTAGTACCTTGTCTGTCTTTTGTAGTGTACTACCGTCTAGGACATAATCGAAATGTATGGGAGATTTGGTCCTAAAGAATGAAACGTTTACACATTTACTAATCTTCAAAGGCATACAGTTTAATGTACACCAGTCAAAAATACGTTGCTAATCACTTTGAAGTAGTGCGCAATCATTCTGATTCGCGAAACAATTTCGCGTCGTCAGCATAGAGCAAAATTTTCGAGTGGGTAATAACCGAACTCACGTCGTTAATAAATAAAATAAATAACAGTGGTCCAAGATGGCTTCCCTGTGGCACACCAGATGTGTTGGATATTGCAGAGGAATGAACTCCTCGAAAAATCACTTTTTGGGTACGATTAGATAGGTAAGATCTGATCCAGTCTATGAAAGTAATAGGAAATCCAAGTGCGCATAGCTTGTAAGCAAGAATAGTATAGTAAACTTTATCAAAAGCTTTGGTAAAATCGGTATATATGCAGTCAACCTGCTTACCGCCTTCAATCACTGGAATAGTGAAATTGGAAAATTCCATTAGATTTGTTGTGGTCGACCTGCTTTTGGTAAACCCATGTTGGGCTGGACTAATGATTGATTTACAATGAAAATTCATTATATCACAAACAACAGCCTCGAACAACTTAGGAATGCAAGAAAGATTAGCAATAGGACGATAATTACACACATCACTTGTAAGGACGGAAATCTTACGGTAAATTTCCGCTTACAACAACGACAGTGCTGTAGAACCAAAATACCGAAAGAGCTATAATATAAAAACATCATGTATTTTTATATAACCGATATAATTCGCAGCCAGTGCATGTTCTGGCCAGTATATAGTCCAAAACGATCGAACACAAATTGAGCAGTCAGCGGCGTCAGTGAGTAGCCGCTGGTCGAGGTAAAACTCCTCCCGAAGCGAAAGCTGACGCCAATTTTGAACGAACTGACCTATGTTTGAGTCTGTGGCTTATAGAAGTCCGTCAAATACATAGGCTCAAAGTACTTCAGAGGAGCTACGACGCTACGGTTACTCCTGGCCATGCTGAAGAAATCTAAGGTCTGTGGCTTATAGAAGTCCGCTTAGATCAGCCAACCAGTTCCCGTGAACATAACCACGGAATCGTGCTCCACCAGGACCAAGACGCCGGGAGAGACGCAAGACGAGGAAGCGGCGCGACCGAGGATCCCAGGCGGAACGCAAACGGCCACCCGAGGACGATGACATAGGAACCCGAGCACCTTAGAGCAGCGGTTCTCAACCGGTGGGTCGCGACCCACCAGTGGGTCGCGAAAGGTTTTGAGTAGGGTCGCATGCAAAGTGGTCATCATATATTAATTTATTATCTAATAAAGAAAACTACTAAGTAAATTGTTAAAAATCTCAAATCGTATTTTCGATTTTTAGAATAGAGACATTTGAGTGTCCTGAGAATGAAATGTCCACTTGCCCGACCTATTTCGCATCCTGCTTTGAACATGTGTTTCCGATTTCAAGCCGTATTGTGTTAACAAACTGCCTCGCTCGGCATTCTTTGTTGGGCGAGTCAGACCACCCCCCATGGCCAGGCCAGCCACTTGACCCAGCACATGTGCTGTATTTTTTATATATGGGATGCATGTTGCGCTTTGGTTAATTCTTGGAACCCGACAGCATCTTAGTTAGCCCAAATTGCCGACAGTGCCACAAAATCTCCACTGCCCTTCTCGTTTGACAAAACTAAACAATCATGCAATGCAAGCTCAGTCAGTCGCTTTTGAACTTTTACACGGAGAACATATCACGACAGGGATCTTTGAGTGCTTTCGGTTTTAGTGCATCTTCAAAAAAACGTTTAGAGCCCGTTGAGGATCAGCATAGCATTGGCATTATCAAAAAGAGGAAGGTGCTATCAACCTCAACCAAACGGAAATACGATCCGTCCTACATTCAGTTCGGGTTTACATATACTTTGCAAAATGACATTCAAATACCGTTATGTGTGATTTGCTCAAAAACGCTTAGCAATGAATCACTAAAGCCAAATAAATTGAAGAGGCATTTAGAGACCGAGCATTGCCAGTTTAAAGACAAGCCAGTGGAATTTTTTGAAAGGAAAAAAAGTGACGTTAAAGGGCAACAAAAGTGTATCAAAGAGGCGGCAAACGTGACCTCAGCCGCGCTAAAGGCATCGTTTTTGCTTTCGTATCGCATTGCGAAATCCAAAAAGCCATTTACCATCGGCGAAGAGCTCATAAAGCCCTGCATCATCGAGGCATGCACTGAAATTTTGGGTGAAGCTGCAAGTGCAAAATTTCATCAAATTCCACTTTCAAATGACACTGTTCACAGGAGAATTGAAAAAATTTCCGAAAATATCAAGGAGCAATTAATCGTAAGAATTAAGAATTCTCCTTGGTTCGCAATTCAACTTGATGAATCGACCGATGTGGCCAACAGGGCGATCCTCCTCGTCTACGCTCGCTATGTTTTCGATTCTAAAATGCACGAAGACTTGCTCCTTGTTTGTTCACTGCCAAACCGCACCACCAGCAGCGAAATATTCCGCGTTTTGAATGACTATTTTAAATGCAAAGGTTTACAATGGAAGTCCGTCATTGGTGTTTGTACAGACGGAGCAGCGGCAATGACAGGAAAACATTCAGGCGTTCAAACTCTTGTAAAAGATGTAGCATCGGAAGACCTTCAAATGACACACTGTTTCATCCATCGCGAGATGTTAGCCAGCAAAAAAATGAACCCCGAATTACACCAGGTGTTAAACGAGTGCGTGAAAATTGTAAATTTTGTGAAAGCTAGTGCGCTTAATTCGAGACTATTTTCAATCTTGTGTGAAGAGATGGGTGCCGCACATTCGACACTTCTCCTGCACGCTGAAGTTCGCTGGCTGTCACGCGGAAAGTGCTCACTCGCTTATTTGAATTGCGAGACGAAGTTCGAGCTTTTTTAATAGAGAAAAACAATCCGCTCTCAGAACTTCTTTCGGACACCGAGTGGTTAGGGAAACTGGCGTATTTGGCCGATATATTTGGACTATTAAATGACCTCAACTTAAGTTTACAAGGACCGATGGCCAATCAATTTAAAATGGCAAACAAAATTGAGGCATTTAAGAGGAAACTCAAAGTTTGGGAAATGCGCACCAATGACGGAAATTTCGACATGTTCCCTTCACTTGACAGCTTCATCGCCGACCAGAATGCTGATAATGTCGAATTTTGCGCTGAGGACGTAAACAAGTCGGTGTTGCTTCACATTGAAAAACTCGGACTACAATTCGAAAAATATTTCCCAGCCGCAGACGATCCGCGAAAGGGAAATATGTGGATAGTGAATCCGTTTTCAACAGAGGCCGCCGCCGATAACAAACTATCGCCAGCTGATTCGGACAAGCTGATCGAATTAAGCTGCGATGAAGCTTTGAAATTAGATTTTAAGTCCTCAGACATTTCTACATTCTGGATTAATGTGTCGTCGGAATATCCGAAATTGAGTGCGCAGGCAGTGCGAAAATTGTTGCCATTTCCGTCATCGTATCTGTGTGAAAGTGCGTTCTCTGCGATGACATCCATTAAAACTAAATTACGCAACCGACTGGACATCAGTGCATCTCTCCGTATTGCGGTGACTAAAATAGTGCCAAATTGGGACAAGCTTACGGGAGATTGCCATGCGCAAGGTTCGCACTAGGATTACAAAGCTATGGATGTGGTGAGTAAGACAACATTAGGTCAATATAATGCCTAGATATGTTTTTAACGCATCTGCATAAAATCTATTGAAAATTGAACCTCTTAATATTTTCAAAAAATGGGTCGCGTTATTACCTCAATACGTTTAGTGGGTCGTGATGGGGAAAAGGTTGAGAACCACTGCCTTAGAGGACACCGAGCAACGCACGAGAAATAGGACGCACGAAACAATGCAACGCAGAGCCACGCAACGCACAGGGCTACGCCACGCAACGCAGCGCCACGCGACGCACCGAGCTACGCCACGCACGAAGCAACGCAACGCAGCGCCACGCGATGCACAGAGCTACGCCACGCACGAGCGACGCAACCCACAGAGATACGCAACAACGCCCAGCACGAAGCTTCGCAACGCACCGAGCACCGCAACGCAGAGAGCAACGCAACGTACCCAGCAACGTAACGCGACGGGCAACGCAACCGAACAACCCAACGTACAGGGCAACACAGTAGCCACGAACAGTACAATAGTGATAATACTAAGTTAAATAATATTATAACCTCTAATATAAGTGAAACAAGTGAATTAAACTAGAACTAAGTTAAACGATAGAATAATAACGCAATCTAACCTAAGTGAACCGGAAGTGAATCGGACTAGGACTAAGTCAAGCAACCGAATATCATAACCTCTAACTAATATGAAATCGGAAATGTATTAATAATTATAAATAGTAAGAAACACATGAATAAATAAGATGAAGTCTAACCAAATAAATTTTTGTAATGAACCCTTGGCGCCCGATGAGCCTACCCCGGAAATCGAGTCGTCACAATGGCGCCCGAACAGGGACTTCACAAATAAAAAAAAACCAAGGAAAACTGGCAGTGGACCAACAGTAGGATGGACAAGAATTTCATCAAACAACTAGCAGTACAGTGACCCGTAGATTCACAGTGAACTAACTATTAAAGACCAAGCAAACAGACAGTGCCTAATCAGTGGAAAAACAGTGAAAACAATCAAAGACAAGAAACAATCAGTGAACGAACAGTGAAAAGGGCAAGTGAACTAATTGACCAATAGTGTAGTAACGGAAAATCAACAGTGGAATAACTAACCAGATGATGACAAACAATGAACTAACAGGCGACGCGCAGCTATGGTTAACATAGTCGTGCCCAGGACTCAAACTAACATTAGTTTCGAGAAGGCACGGCGAGGACACTAACCTACGACCAGCAAACGCAGTGGAACCACGACTAATAGAGCGGACGCCAAACACAGAGACGAATCAGCCACAAGGGACGACACACAGGGACCAAAGGAAGGCCAGCTGAGGCGTACCAAGAGCCGGGCTGCAACCAACCACGGCCAGTACGACGAACAACGCCAGAACTAAGGAACCCATCGTCGAACGTAGGCAACGAGAGCAAAGACGAAGTGTAAGGACGGAAATCTTACGGTAAATTTCCGCTTACAACAACGACAGTGCTGTAGAACCAAAATACCGAAAGAGAGCTATAATATAAAAACATCATGTATTTTTATATAACCGATATAATTCGCAGCCAGTGCATGTTCTGGCCAGTATATAGTCCAAAACGATCGAACACAAATTGAGCAGTCAGCGGCGTCAGTGAGTAGCCGCGGGTCGAGGTAAAACTCCTCCCAAAGCGAAAGCTGACACCAATTTTGAACGAACTGACCTATGTTTGAGTCTGTGGCTTATAGAAGTCCGTCAAATACATAGGCTCAAAGTACTTCAGAGGAGCTACGACGCTACGGTTACTCCTGGCCATGCTGAAGAAATCTAAGGTCTGTGGCTTATAGAAGTCCGCTTAGATCAGCCAACCAGTTCCCGTGAACATAACCACGGAACCGTGCTCCACCAGGACCAAGACGCCGGGAGAGACGCAAGACGAGGAAGCGGCGCGACCGAGGATCCCAGGCGGACCGCAAACGGCCACCCGAGGACGATGACATAGGAACCCGAGCACCTTAGAGGACACCGAGCAACGCACGAGAAATAGGACGCACGAAACAATGCAACGCAGAGCCACGCAATGCACAGGGCTACGCCACGCAACGCAGCGCCACGCGACGCACCGAGCTACGCCACGCACGAAGCAACGCAACGCAGCGCCACGCGATGCACAGAGCTACGCCACGCACGAGCGACGCAACCCACAGAGATACGCAACAACGCCCAGCACGAAGCTTCGCAACGCACCGAGCACCGCAACGCAACGTACCCAGCAACGTAACGCGACGGGCAACGCAACCGAACAACCCAACGTACAGGGCAACACAGTAGCCACCAACAGTACAATAGTGATAATACTAAGTTAAATAATATTATAACCTCTAATATAAGTGAAACAAGTGAATTAAACTAGAACTAAGTTAAACGATAGAATAATAACGCAATCTAACCTAAGTGAATCGGACTAGGACTAAGTCAAGCAACCGAATATCATAACCTCTAACTAATATGAAATCGGAAATGTATTAATAATTATAAATAGTAAGAAACACATGAATAAATAAGATGAAGTCCAACCAAATAAATTTTTGTAACGAACCCTTGGCGCCCGATGAGCCTACCCCGGAAATCGAGTCGTTACACACTTCTACTACCCTTCTTAAACAATGGCCTGATAGTGGAGTACTTCCACAAACTAGGAAATATCCCCGATCTGAGAGAAGCGTTAAATATATGGTATAAAGTCAGAACCAGAGAGGTACTACAACGTTTTAATACGGCGGCAGGGATGCCGTCAGGACCTCTAGAAAAACTATCCGTAATGCTAGAAATAAACTTGAAAATGGTCGCTTCATCAATATGAAGATCTTTCGTCTCTAATGAGGAAGATGGAAATTTTGAGATGTAATGGAAATCCTCAGGATTAATAATTCGATTTGAGGTAGTGAAAGCAGTATGGAAATGGTCAGCAAAAAAGTTGCTTATTACTAAGGGGTCATCACTGACTACACCGACGGTTATCCCGCTTCTATGTCCAGAAGCGGGATAACCGTCGGTGCGTCTTTTGGAATTCACAAAATTCCAGAATTGCTTAGGATTATCCTTGATTGCTCGCTCCATTCTACTGACGTAATTATTATACGCCACAGTAGATTGACTAACGAAAAAATCGCGTAGCTCAGAGTAAAAAACGTAGTCCGCATCGGTTCTCGAGAGACAGTATGTCTTCCATGCTTTAATTTTTAAATTCTTCAAATGAATCAAATCGTCATCGAACCAAGGAAATCGTTTTACCTGCTGCACGTGGGTGACCGGTACACATCGTGTGAAGCAAGTAAAAAGCGTGTTGTAAAAATTTGAAGTAGCTATTTCGGCATCCTGTTCTTTAAGAACACGCGACCAATCGCATGATATTATATCCTGGTTCAAAACAGTAAAATCAGCTTTATTAAAATTAAATTGATATGATACCTCAGTAGCAATTCTAATTTTCGCACTTAAATCCAAATGAAAAATTGCGTGAAGCGCAGGATGAAGTGCGGATTCTGGCAGTAGTGGAGCAATACAATGGTTAATAGTTATGCTGCTTGAACTCGAAGAAAAAATTAGGTCTAAGTACCTTCCAAAACGGTTGGCTATATGATTGGACTGAACTAATCCTGTCGATAGCATGCAGTCCAAAAAATGTTGGTCATGCCGAGAAGCCATTCCAGTGAAAGATGGCATCAGGCAATCGTCATCTTCGGAGCGACACCAAGTCACATAAGGAAGATTAAAATCTCCGAAAATAAGCAGCTCATCGGTAGGACGCATAAGATCGCAGATTCTCTCAGTGGCATTATAGACGGACTCGTAAACGCTAGAATCGCTTGATGTTGAGATGTAGGTAGTGATGATGTAAAGCTTTCTATCTCCAAATGTAATAGCCACGCAGATAAATTCGATTCCACTGGATTCAGGAACCTCGACGGTCGTAGCGGAGAATTTCCGATTAACAGCACAGAGTACACCGCCACCAACTGGTGCGTCAAGGAGATCGAGGTGACGATCGCGACGAAAAACTTGATAGTCGAAGTCAAAAAGTTCAGCATCCTTCACATTGGCACAAAGCCATGATTCAGTTATACATATGACGTCAAAACAGGATGCAGCAGCTGCGACGTGTCTCGTTTTAGAACGCATGCCGCTTACGTTGTTGTAATAAAACGAGATGTTATCAAGTTTTTTGACCCAGAAGCGCGATGAGCTTTGCGACGAAGCGGCAGGAATTCACGTACGATTGCAGACGGTGGCCAACAGTTTGAGCCAACAACAGCGTCAAAACACGGCAACGGTAAAACAATCCTGAACGAAGCAACGTGAGAACTGGCCTGACCGATTTTTTTGCATGATCAGATCCAAATGGGGCAGTAACATGACTATGTTCAAGGATAGTCATAATATTATTTGAAACCTCTGCTTCCGTGGTGTTCGGGTCCAAGCGTGAAACAAATAGCACCTTTGGCATTTCCACAGCCTACTTCGCATTCATATTACTGCAATTTGACAGCGTGGTATACAGTGTAATACAAGCTTTAGTTTAACACGGGACACCGTGCTAAATTATTAAGGTTGAGACTAGAAAACTGTTTTTCGATCACGCAAAGTCTATTTCTGTCGAAACAAAGGGATACAAGACACGTATTTTCTCTAGGTGGAGCACATTGATCTATCCGCGAAGTACCTTGTTGCTAGATAGAATTAGAGAGTATTATAAGTTTAATCCAGCCCAAATGTTTGTAACGCATAGAACCGAGCCTCCAACAAAAAACGTTTTATAATATTTTTTTTTTACTTGTTGCCAAAAGTCCAAATCCGCCTTACGTCCGAACATTTTTCTGCCCGTTACCACTGTCCTAAAATCTTGAAACTTTGAATCTGGATGTTTGCCCGAATTTGCGACCCGAAGTTCATTAACGGGCAAAATCGTCATACTGCTTCGAGTAGCTGCCATACAAAACGTTCTTCAAAAAGGTTCTCAGGAGTGCTGCCCGATAACTACTGAAGGGTTTAACATACGATTTTAAAATTTTGTATGTGTTGATTTGCCAATAGTTGGAGGAAAATGTATAATTATAAAAAAAATCGCATTAGTCCTTTGCGTAGCTGCCATATAAATATCGGATCGAAATATTTTCACTTAATTTACGGAACTCACTATAACTCAAATAATCGCTTAGCTACAAATTCTGAATTTTATAGAAATTAGTTTTGAGTGAAAACAGTGGCGAATCCAGACCATGTTGTTGTTGGGGCGGAATTTTTTTTGATGTGGCCATTTTGTTTTCTCAAGTTCTGTGTGAATTTAGCTTCATAAAATAGGGTCATCTGATGACAGAATCATATTATTTTCATCTTATTATGGGTCATTCCATCAAGAATCGCCAAAGTTGTGATCTTACCATCTCTGATTCTTTTGAACATTTTTGTACTTGAGGAACTAGTAAAAAAATTATTTTAATTCAAGTTTTTGTTTCTATCTTGTTTTTTAACCAATAATCTTTAAAATAAACCCTACATACTTACGCTACAGTCCAAATCAGACCTTAGCCTCTTGTTTTTTGGTTTTTTTTGTGCGATCTAAAATAAACCCTACTGAATAATAATTAAGGATATTACCAGAGAATTTTCAAAGAGGACTCGGACATCTTTTTTTGGAAATCTTTAACATACCATAACAATCAAAAAATCTGCCAACAGTCTGGGCGCAAGTTTATTATTTTTCCGGCAGAAGTTCGGAACGTGTTTAATTTGGGGATGCGGTGTATGTTACCATGTGACTGAAAACCTAACAAAAAGTTCGGAAAGCGGTTAGAATAGAGTGTAACATATAAATTATATAATTGGGTAATATTCCGGGATGTGGTCTAGAAAAAGAAAAAAACTTAAAAATAGGTGATTATTAAACAAGCCCGTTGATATGAAAAGATATTCGATATCTGATCAAACCGGAGAGATATGGTGGTATTTATGAAAAATTATGCAACCACTTTACACCCTCTTAGGGGTCGAATTTCAAAAAATCTTGAAAACACTTTCTAGGTATTCATATGAAGAATCCGTACAATAAAAATGAATTCAATATTTGGAAAGATCTAGTAAATATGACGAAAATCGTGAAAATATGGTGCATTTTATTTTAACTGATAATGAATATTCGATTTTTTTTTATCAGAATTACTTTTCTAGTTGATTTACATATACGTACCTAGTTTCAACTTTCTAGCATAAGCCGTTTTAAAGTTAGGAAAAACACCCCCTACCCCCGTACCATGCTATCCCTAAAAAAAATTATATTTTTCCACCATGCAACAACTATAGCTCTATCTATATACCAAGTGTCAGCTTTATATCATTATAGGTTCTTAAGATATAAACAACGGAACTTTTTCCTTCTCACCCCTCCCCATCCTCACCCTCTATACCCACCCCTCCAAATTTTTTTTCCCTACTAACGTGCTTTTGGGCCTACTATTGTTAAAAATTTGAATCATCTATCTGACACTGTTATTGAGATATGAAACGTGTTATTTTTGAAAAATTCTTATTCCCTCCACTTGTATGGTCCCCTACCCAAAAAAAATAAAAAATTTTACTTTGAGCAATCCTTATTTATCAAGCTTTATACTCATACCAAATTTTATTTTTCTGGTGCAATTGGTTTGTGAGATATCGTAATCTGAAGTTTTTAACCCCCCACCCCCGTACGCCCCTACCCCCACCCAAAAATTTTATTTCAGTCTACTCTCCTAGTTTAACTTCAGATATTTGTTAAGTTTTAATTACTTGCCATTAACGGTTTAGGATATATGGATTTTAGAATGTGTCGATCTCCACTTTTTTGCGTTTCGGACTCATTATTTCCCCCTCCACTCCCACACCCATATCATCAATAATTTTTTCAAATGGGTCCACTATCAAAGCTCTATAGAAATTTCAGTTTCAGCCTCCTAACATAAGCGGTTGCTGAGATCTAGAAACCAAAATGTTTTGTCTAAAACGCTTCTCCCACCCTCCCCCTCACACCCTCACCCCCAAAAAACTTACTTCAAGGGGTCTACCACGTCTATTCATAAAAAAAAAATTATTTAATAGTTCCACTGGTTTGAGAGCTACGAGCCTTCAAGCGATTTGGGGCGGTCGGCGGACAGACGGACTGAAAATTTTTATTGCCTTTTTCGTGTCTACTAGTCATGAAACGTGGAAAAAAAATTTTGAGGGTAGTAAATTTTTTTTTTTTAAAAATCGATAACAATACTGTATTATAAATAATAAAATAAAATGAGAAACAAAAAAGTTTAATTAAATTTTTTTCACAATTTTTGTGAGTACCTACACATATTTTCAAAAGAATCTGTGATGATATGGTTACACTTTTGCCGATTCTTGATTAAATGTCCCTTTTTTTCTATAAAATAATTAAGAACCGATCACAATGTTTTGAAAAACAGTATAACCTACAAAATATAAAAAAAAACCTTTTGAGATGTTCAAGGATAAAGAACAATATTATTCTTCTTGAAAAAAAATTTCAAAAATTATTTTTATTGCGGCAACCTTTTCCTTTAAAAAGACACATTTTATTATTCTAGGATACAAATTACCGGATATATGCATTTTCAAATAGGATTCGTAAACCATTTTTCTGAAAACATTATTATTATTAATTGGTAGAGCCTATAGAGCCTCACTGCTTTTCGAACCCGACCTAAGAGGTCTTTTGTTCCTGGCTATTAACCACTCCCTATGCTATATTCCCATGAGAAAGGAGATGGTTTTCTCAGGTCTTTATAGGAAACGTTAATATATTTATAATATAACTGACAAAAACAATGAAATAAAAAGAATTTAAATTATTTTTCACTAGTACTTAACTTTAACTCTGATTCTTTTGACTGATTTGATTCTTTTGTACTTACAAAACAATCAAATCAGTCAAAAGAATCAGAGATGGGTCACAAATTTCGTCATCTTTGGCGATTCTTGGTGGAATTTGGAATATTTCCTACGCAATATGTTGTCTTGTAGTCTTTTTATCACAGTTCTGTTCTGTGCTTCGCATTGCACCGCAGAACTACAGTAAATGCTAATTACAGTCATTGCAATGGAGTAAAACAAATCGGAAAACCGTTGAAGTATGTGTGTTTAGAAAATTCGGAATTGCTCTTGGGGGGATGCCGACTCCTCCGCCTCCTCCCCTGTATGTAATGTATGTAATTTACTAGTCAGCGAAATCCTCTTCTTCTTCTGGTACCTTCCATAAAAAAAATCCTTAAGACACGTGTTCAACAATAACTTAACTTTTAACCGCTTCAAGCTTTGAAATTTGCAATTTGAAATTTTATGCACATTAATTTTTGAATGGTTCCAAGGAAAAGGAAAAGCTACGAATTTTGAATGGTTTCAGGGAAAAGGATAAATACAATATATATGAAATCGAAAGAGTTCTTCCAGCATCTCCCATCTGAAAGTCCTTAAAAACGGAAATTTTGTTCGGTGAATCACCTAGTTCAAGATATGAAATTAAACACGCATGATATTGTCTTTCGAGTGACCGAATGGGAGTCCTTAATAAAGGACATACTATGGTACATGCACACACCTATTTCTAGCTTAGCTGCAACTACAATATAAATCGGAGTTAAGTATTTCATCTAAAGTATCATACGATTGGATTGCAGCCGACGTGACTGCAGTATGTTTTTATTTTATCACGTCAGAAGTGTGTTTTGCCATGTTTTTTGTTGTGATAATTGATTGAAATGAAGATCAATTTTAAAAATTTTGAAATATGTATCATTTATTTATTGGGCTTGGGTTTTTTAAAAGCCGCTCACCGCCGTAATCTTTATTGAGGAGAGGATATCGTTTTTGGGGTAAACAATTTTTTTTTATTTCTTTTTTTAGACTCAATTCTGGGTAAAACTGTTTGTAACGACTCGAATTGCTGGGGTAGGCTCATCGGGCGCCAGGGGTTCGTTACAAACATTTCTTGTTTTGACTTCAACTATTTTATTATATAAAGGTTATAATTCATTATATAATTCGGTAAATTTAATAAGTATTTGGTATTATTTGTCTCATACGCTTCGGTTTTCCTCGGTCCTATAACGTCTCTGACTTCGTTATCCTCTCGTTGCTGCTCGGCTCGGTACTTCTCGGGTGCTTTGCGTTGTTTTGTGCGTTTCTTGCGGCATTTGCTACGCCGCATTGCGCTGACTGGCGTCGTTCCGTTTGTCTATGGTCCTCACAAGTTCGATGTTGCTCGCTTGACTCGGCATCCTCCCGCTTTGCTTCTTGTTCCTCTGTGTTGCCTCGACCCCTCCTGTCTACGTCCCTTGGTGTCGCCTGGCGCTTCTTGTTCCTCTGTGTTGCCTCGACCCCTCCTGTCTACGTCCCTTGGTGTCGCCTGGCGCTTCTTGTGCTCAATGTCTTCGACATCCCCTGTCTACGTCGCTCCTGGTGCATTGCGGTGCTTGCCTTCTTCTTGCGATTGTTTCCCGTAGTTCTGGCGTTGTTCGTCGTACTGTCCGTGGCTGATTGTAGCTCGGCTCTTGGCACGCCTCTGCTTGCCTTCCTTCGGTCTCTGTGCGCCATCTCATGCTTGTGTCCTTTTACGTTACGTCCTTTCCGGTCCAACTTGTGTTGTGTTGCGTTGTTCTGCGTGTCGTTGTTCTGCGCGTTGCGTTGCTCTGTTGCCCTACGTGTTTTGTTACTCTATACGTGCGTAGCTTCCTTCGTTGTCTTGATCTGTGCGTACCGTCACTCTGTGCGTTGCTGCGTTGCGTTGCTCTGCGTGCTATGTTACTCTGTACGTGCGTAGCTTCGCTCGTTGCCCTGCTCTGTGCGTACCGTTGCTCTGGAGGTTGCGCGACTCTGTGCGCGCTCTGCTCTGTGTGTTGCTTCTGTTGTGTCGTTCTGCGTTGTTCTGCGTGTAGTCGCTCCGTGCGTGTCGTTGCTCTCTGTGTCGTTGCTCGGAGTGTCGCGTTGTGTTGCGTTGCTCTGTGCGTTGCTTTGCTCTGTGCGTTGCCGCGTTGCTCTGTGTGTCGAAGTTCTGCGCGTTGCATTACTCTGTGCGTCGTCGTTGCTCTGTGCGTTATTTGCTCTGAGTGTCGTTGCTGCGTTGCTTTGCGCGTTTCGTGTGCCGTCGTTGCGTTGCTCTGTGCGTGGCGTTGCGTTGTCCTGTGCGCGGCGCTGCTCATGGTGCAGCGTTACTCTGCTGACCTGCGCTTCGTTGTGCGTCGTCGTGGCGTTGCGCTGCCCTTTGTCCTGAGCGCTGTGCTGCGTTGTGCGTCGTCGTGCCGTTGCGTTGCTCCATGCGTTGCGTAGCGGTGCTTCCTCCGGACCTCGGTTACGCGGGCCTTCTTCGTCGCTGCCTCGTTGTTGCGTCGTCAGGGTCCCGCTGCGTTGTCCTCGGTGCCGCTCGTCTGGTGCTCACTGTGTCGCTGCTTTGCCTGGACCTCCGTCGCTTGCGCTGGCTGAGTTTGGCTCCGTGTGTGTATATTCACGGTAACCGGTTGGCCGTTCTATATTTTAGGCGAACTCACAAGAGCTACAGACCCTAAATAGATTGGCATGGCCGGGGCAAGCCGTACTCTACCGTCGAGACTATGTTTGGCGAACTCACAAGAGCCACAGACCCAAGCCATAGGTCGATTTCTCGGGCATGGCGTTAGTTTTCACTTTGGGAGGAGTTTTTAGGCTCGACCCGCGGCTACTAACTACGCCGCCAACTAGCCAATTTGTGTTCGATCGTTTTGGACTATATACGGACCAGAACATGCACTGGCTGCGAATTATATCGCATATGTAAAAAAATACATGAAGTTCATATTATACCATGCTTTTCGGTATTTTCGTTTCTTAACATGGTCGTTGTTGTAAGCGGAAATTTACCCTAAGATTTCCGTCCTTACATGTTTAAACCTTAAAACTCCACGAGATCTCCTAAAAAGTATTTTTTTTACGTTTGATTCATTTGGATAAACGGGAGTAACAGGGGCGATGATACGCGTTATTTAATAATATAATATGAAACCGACTTGACGCTTTCTTCTTGTCTAAATTAGATGTGCAATATATTATTATTATTATTATTTATTAATTAGGTAGGCAGCATCTTGGCTGATATGCCTAATATCTTATGTACAAATTATATATAATGCAATTGCAAAGTTGTCAATTGGAATTACTGAAGAAAAAAAGAAACTAGTAAAAGCGCTGAAGGAATACAGAAATAAGTAAATCAAATCTCTTTTTTTTTTTAAAAAAAAAATAAGCAATAAGTAATTATGGCAATTTAAGCATTAGTCAGATAGGTGTCCAGTCTATTCTTCAATGCATTTACGGACGTGGCGTTTATGATTTCACTTGGTAAGCTGTTCCAAATGTCCACTATCCTGTTCGGTAGAAAGTTTCTCAGTGGATTAGTACTAGAACCTAGAGTTGATTTGGTAAGTTTGTCCTTATGTCCACGAAGAGTAGTATTTCTGCTCCTTAAAAACATTTGAGATGCAACCGGACAGCTGCAGAATCCATTTAAAATCTTGAACGTCTCGATTAAGTCACCTCGAGTGCGCCGCTGTTCCAAAGTGGTTAGACCAAGCGCCTGCAGTCTCTCTGAATATGTTAAGCTTCGTAGGCAATGAGGAAGTTTTGTGGCACGTCTTTGAACTTTCTCAATGAGCTCAATATCCTTTTTAAAGTAGGGATTCCAGATTAGGAAACAATACTCCAAAATTGGTCGAACGTATGTCTTGTAAATCTTTAAGAATAAGGCAGGTGTAATTTAGTTAAAAGCTTTTCGAATTAGGTAGATTAGTGAATTTGCTTTTTTAGTAATAGCAAAGATGTGCGTATTCCATTTTAAATATATACAATCTTTGCAAAAATATTGGCTCTTTTTCCAGTACGGAATAATTGTAAGAAAAAGGGTCATGAAACTTACACTGAAAAACTTTTGCGGTAAAGGCAAAGGTAAATTTGATGCGTGAAGGGAGGTAAGAATTTATTTTTCATTGGAAAAAATATTCGATATATCGATATTTTCCTTCGATATACCATCAGCCGATACCGGTTTTTTTTCAATATCTATATTTCGATATCACCATCCCTACCCTATGCTAGAGGTCTGCTGTGCCCATAGAGATATAAATATTGGAGACGACAAGGTACCTCTTTTCTATGAAACATTTTGAAGCCAAATTCAACATTTTTTTTATAGAGCTTGTGATACCAGGTGGGAAATGCAAATAGTAAGCTAGTATTCAAATGGTTGGTATTTCTTGTGTTCAAAACCGAAGTATAATATAAATGTGAGTAAGATGCTAATAGTAGCATACTGGCAATTGCCGGTCCTTTGCGAGGAATCGTCCAACTTCAAAACAGCCGCCGCTTATCATCTTCAATACATATATCTATATGACTGTGCCTAACTCCTGTAAAATTTTCACGATCATGGTACCACTCCTGGAGTCTGTCCAATGTTCAGCTATAGCTGCTATTTAGCTGCTTTTGTGTCTCGGCTAAGTACCGGAATGACAGTTAGCCGAGACACAAAAGCAGCTAAATAGCAGCTATAGCTGAACATTGGACAGACTCCAGATATTACCGTGCTAATACGTAGGTTGCCTTTTATATTTCGGGATTAGAGAAGAAAAACAAATATTAATCATCGAAAACCACTTTATTGTTTTTCAAAATATTCCCCATGAAAATCTATACACTTTTGCATGCGTTTGAACCAATTGTCGAAGCACTTTTGCCACTCTGATTGAGGTATCTCCAAAACATGCATTCTGAATGCGGCAACCGCTTCTTCAGGTGTCGAAAAACGTTGACCTCTCAGTTTGTTTTTTACGTACGGGAATAAAAAGAAGTCATTCGGTGCCAAGTCAGGACTATACGGTGGATGACTCATCAAATCGATGTTTTTGAGCATTTCTTTGGACCAATTGACACGAGCATCTTTTTGAGCTTTTGTCAAATTATGCGGGATCCAACGCGAACAAATTTTTTTGACAATCAAATGATCATGCAATATTGAATGTATGCTGGTCCCACTAATGCCTAAGGTTGTCTCAACTCACGATAGGTCAAATGACGATCTTCCAATATCAGTTTGCGCACAGCATTAATGGTTTCCGGAACAACAACTGATTTTGGACGACCTTCACGAAATTCGTCTTGAAGTGAACTTTGACCACGATTGAATTCACCATTTCATCGATAAACACTGGTCCTTGATGGAGCTTCATCGCCCAAAATTGAATTAAGTTCATCTATACACTGTTGCTGAGTTAATCCACGTCGAAAGTTGTAAAAAATAATCGCACGAAAATGTTCACGATTTAATTCCATTTTTGAGCTGAGATAAATCTTTTAACTTACTGCAAACAACACAAATAGCGCTCGTATGTCAAAACGTTCTGAGTACGTATAACCTCAAAAATGTCCAACTTTACGATAGAGCTGTCAGTTACCAGATTGCACCACCAGGGTTGCCAAATCCCGAAACATAAAAGGCAGCCTACGTAAGCTATAGCTGCTATTAGGTGCTTCTGTGTCTCGGCTAAGTACCGGAATGATTGTTAGCCGGGACACAAAAGCAGCTATAGCTTGCTCATTGGACAGTCCTCGGGTCAAAGTTAAATATCGATGTCGAGTGGCATTAAGTCATGGAGCTATATATGACGGAGATGGCAACACTCCGTTTCTGTATAAAGCACTTTGAAGCATTTTGAAGTTTAAGCGAACGTTTTTGTATGGAGCGTTTCATGCCCGGTGGCAGTGAAATGCAAATAGTACCGCAGTATTTAAAGGTTGGGCTTTTTTTCTTTTCAATACCGGAGTTTAACATATATGTGAGTAAGATGCTGTTGCGAATTGTGTCCTACGTCAATAAACATAAAACCTTAAAGCTATGAAAACAATATGAATTCCGATATTTTCTCGGTTAGTTTTTTTCCTCGTTCTCTTCTTTAACTCTACAGTCTCGGAAATTCAGATGTTTGTTAATTTTCTTAATTATATTGATGGACTTGTATTTGTTTTCACAAGAATAGAGTAGCATAATATAAAAAAAATTATAACAACGCAAGACCTTAGCAAAGACCCGAGCTCAACCGTCGCGCCGTACAACGTCGAGAAGTAGAACTGCGCCAAGGTTGGTTTCCCGCGTAAATCACCGAGGAAAAGACCGTTTTTTTTCGCGAGGACGGAAAAATGGAGAAAAGACTCGGGGAGTCGAGATTTTGGTGTTCGAGGGTGAGGTGCAGGAGGTCGTGCGCGGCGTGATTAAGCAATCAAGGAAAAAAATTAAAAAAAAAAACTTCCTTAAAACTACGTGAACCGACATTAAAACACTAAAGAACGTGAAGTGATAAAAAAGAAAAACAAATTAAATCTCGGGTGCGTCGGAGCTAACCAGACAGTGAACCAAGAAACAATTAGCCCCCCAAAAGTGCGCTTATAATAAAAAAAATATAAAAATAAAAATAACATCGAGTGAAATTAATACTACGCGAACTTAAACCTAAGCCGCCACATCCACAGCCAGCGAAGCACCAGAAACGAAGCAGCCAAACAGCCAGCGAAGCATCAGAAACGAAAACAGCCCACTTGAATTGGATTTTGGGCACCGCATCGAGCTCCAACATAAAGCATACAAATTTTTTCTCTTTTATTTTTTTCTTAATTTTTGTATCAATTTCTTTTTTTCTCTTTCGATAATTTTAATAATAATGCCCACATTTAAAATTTAACTTAAATGTTTTATTTCCTTCGTAACATGTTTCTTATATGTTACATTATTTCAGTTTTTTCAGGAATACCCGGATTGTAGAGGTCGGTTTCTTTTTTTCTTTTTTTCCTTTTATTAATTTTTTTTTTTAGCTAAGGTTCTTTTTGAGATGGAGTAGTTTCGCTCCGGAAGCATGCCTGGGGCTTCCGCAACATGAATCGCCTTCTTTAGTCTTATCATCCAACTCAGGGGTTTTTTTTTGTTTTACATATCTAATTTTTTCAGCACTTACAAGGAGGAGTGCTCTTCAGGTCAAAATTTACCCCCCCCCCACGCTCCTGACTAGCCGGCAGAATGTGCTGTATCGACCTGGAGAGCCTCCTTAGAAATCTGGAGCCCTACCGAGGTTATTTAGTGGCCGAAAAGGTAGTTACGCTACAGTTGGCGCCCAATCTTCACGGAATTTTCAAATTTTTTCGTTAACCGTTTTTTTATATAATTTTGCATAGTTCACATAAATGTTTCTTCGTTCGATCGGTCAATCAACCTTTACGGTTGATAGGCAAATTTCGCGTACGGTTCAGTCGGTAGTGCGGTATTTAGGTATACTATAGTGTGTGTGAAGTGACGCGTTAGTTGGTGAATTGGATTAAACATTTATTAAAATTTTCGTTGCATATTTTTTTTTAATTTTCGAATGCTAATCCATTAATGCAGTGGCCAATTGGTTTTGCAATTGCGTTCCTTGTTCCTAAAATAGAAATAATTCCAGTCATATGGAAAATTTTATATGGTTTTGACCTAGTGAATATTAAAATGTGTTTCTACGAATTATGTAAAAGTATGCAAATTTTGTTATCGTGCTAAGCTTTGGTTCGCGACCATGGAAACTTTCATCTTAGACACAAAACATTTGTAAGGTTTTGTACGCTTTCACATTTTACGATGCACTTACAATCAAAAGTTTAAATTACATAAATTTTTCTTTTTTTTTTTTTTCTTTTTTTGTTTTTTTAAAATCTTCGATGCACTTACAATCAAAAGTTTAAATTACATAAATTTTTATTTTTTTTTTTCTTCTTTTTTTGTTTTTTTAAAATCTTCCATAATCTTAATTTAAAATTATACGCCGTGATACCGGGAGACTGGAACGATTTAGTGGCGAACAAGGTCGTGCGAAACAATATGTGGACTATGCTAATTGTTTTTTTGTTAACTTCATTTACCCGCCGATCATTTTCATTTGTGTCGCGTCGTAAATTTGTTGTTGGAGGTCCAGTGCATCTTCTATGCAAAGCCATTTCGGTTTTTTTTCGCTGGTTATAATTTACAATGCCTCTCTGTAGTTCTATTAAGAGTGACATTCGCATCGAGTAGCCGCGACACGCGTCGATGTTTTCATCTCAAAATTTCCGATGTTTGTGATGTCGCTTTTAATACCGCGGTTAAGTCCATGATTTGGTCTCTCGCGAAATTTAATCCGGACCGGGTCCGTCGACAATAAATTTTTATTTTGTCTTGCGAGAAATTTCGTTAGTAACAGGGATCAAATCAAAGTGATGTTCGTTATAATTTCTTTTAAAGTTGATACATGAATTAAAATGATCCATCTACATCCCATCCCACTATTTCCTGTTCCGCCCTCCTATTTTTTTTTTTTTTTAGAGTAGATTGTTTTCGTATGATATATTACACGATTGAGTTGGAGGAAAGGATTGAGGTTGCTGTTGTTGGTGGCTTCAGGCATGCTGTTTTCATCAAAGGTACATAGTATTAATTATTAAACCACTTATATTATTATAGTTGTTTTTTTTCTTCGTTGGATTTATTATTTTGTTATTTTATTATTTTATATATTTTTTTTTTATTACCTAGTTTTTTATTTCTATTTTTTTTTTTTTTTTTTTCATTTGCCTCTTTCTAATTCTACGTCATCGAATTTATTTTTGAATTTTTGAATTATTATGTCGATGAAAATAGAACTTTTAGAACCTGATGAGTTTCAGGTAGAATGCACGATTCGCGGCATTTGTGGGAGACCAGCAAGGCAACACGAAGAGTTGCTGGAATCTTTTAAATTGGAGAAAAAAAAACCCTTTTTACGCCCTGCGCGAATCCCCAGCAAAGACAGTCGGGGTGAGTTGGAATTGTGCCGAGCACGGGTCGAAACTTTGGGTCAATCCTTGAAGGAGTTAACAGTGCAGGGTGATACGAACCTTTTACTGAAATATACGTCTCAAATCGTTCATTACAGCGGGCGTATTGAACGTCTGGCGAACTATACGTGCGAGTTTAAAGAACAGTGCGAGGCCTTGCTTTGTGCCACTCGAGCGTTATTAAGAATATGTGATAATTTGTCACTAACCGACAATATTTTAGATATTGGCTTATTGGAAGACCTTTTTGTCGAGATCACGTCCTGGACTGATCGCTCTGCTTTCGGGATTACGCGATTAGCAGATCAAACTACTCCAGTAATCAAACAAAATTATACTTCGCGTCAATCTCAAGGTGATGAAATAAATCCGTTGCCCACTCGACCTTCTTTGACTAGCACAGTGTTAATACCAAATATTTCGTCTATACCTGCCAGCGGTCACGCTTCAACGAATATGTGGAAATGGGGACTGGTATTTGATGGTTCAGTGTCGGGTTTAAACATCGATCGGTTCCTCTTCCGAGTCCAGCGTCTTGCGGATACAAATCGGGTTTCAAACCAAACGTTGATAAATAATTTACATCTTCTTCTCAAGGGAAATGCTGCCGAATGGTATTGGGCATTCATCGAAAAGAGCGTGAATCCGACTTGGGATACTTGCTGTGTTGCCTTACGTGAGCGATTCGCTACTCAATCTACTGATTTGGATGTCCGAAGACTTATTGATGCTCGTTATCAAAAGGCCAAGGAACCATTCAGCGACTTCGTAGATGCTATCGAGCAATTAACTCTACAACTTAGCGTCCCAGCTACTGATGACTATGTGCAGCAAGTTCTGTTGCGAAATATGCGTACGGGGCTGCAGGCTCACTTGGCTGGATTGGAATTCACCTCAGCTCAGATGTTGCGTCGAAAGTGTGTAGCAATCGAAGCAACTTGGAAAAGAGTCGGTTACGATGGCGATTTAAATTGCTCTGGTAGACGTCAAATACAGGAAATTGATTTTTCAGTGGAAACGAATCCTGATATGAAAGGAGAAATTTTTGCAGTCCATGCACCTCAGCGAATGTTACCTAGGTCGTCGCAAAACCGTACAAATAACATGGAAATATGTTGGAATTGCAGTGATATCGGTCATCGTTTCACTGATTGTTCCAAGCCTATTTTACATGTTTTCTGTTTTGGATGTGGAGTGAAAAACACAGTAAAACCTAGATGTGGTCGATGTACTCCACAAACTTCGGGAAACCCTCCGAGGAGTGTGATGCAATCGGGAACGAGTCACACTCCAGCGTGGCAAAGTTCCAACCAAGCTACAACCGAAACAGCATCCAATACAGATCCGGAGTTAGCCAGACGGAGACTGTATATACTCAATCTGCTTCCGTTCATACCCTCCTTAATCTAAGTGAACAATCCACGCAAACTACCCCTGAACACCAACATAATTTTCATCGAATTCGACGATTAGAACGATCAAGACGCTACTGGCGACTCAGACGCCATCTAAAACAAATTTGTCTCGAGTCAATTATCCATTTACCGGGAGATAATCGACCATATGCCGACATCAGCATTAACGGACAAGTCATGCGTGGTTTGTTAGACAGTGGGGCGAGTTCTAGCGTCTTGGGGGCAGGTTCAATAGAACTTATAAAACAACTTTCTCTTCCCTTACACTCTCTTCGAACCCAAGTTACCTCTGCTAATGGAGAAAAGAGCAATGTAATTGGTTATGTTCGAACGTTGGTTACGTATGGGGATAGAACTCGCATGATCCGATTTTTAGTGGTACCCTCCCTGAAGAACCCGCTGTACCTTGGCATCGACTTTTGGGATACATTTAACTTGATTCCATTTCAAGTGAATGAACTTCAAACCCTTTCATCTCTTCCCGACAGTAAATTTCATACGTTGTCTTTAACTGAACAAGAACATTTACACCGGATTCTGAACTCATTTCCCTCGTTCAATAAAATAGGTTTAGGAAAAACTACGCTATTAGCTCACCACATAGACACCGGAACAGCCAAACCAATCAAGCAGCGACATTACTCTGTATCTCCTGTCGTACAGAAACTTCTGGACGCAGAGTTAGATCGCATGTTGTCCATGGGCGTTATTGAGGAGTCAAACAGTTCGTGGAGCTCCCCTGTTTCACTCGCTCAGAAACCTGGTAAAGTTCGGTTGTGTCTAGATGCTAGACGCTTAAATGAGGTAACTGTGAAGGATGCCTACCCTCTTCCTCTTATTGACGGTCTTCTGGCACGTTTACAATCTACGCGGTATATTTCTGGCCTTGATCTCAAGGATGCGTTTTGGCAAATTCCTTTGGATTCAGATTCCCGAGATAAGACGGCATTCTCAGTTCCTGGCAGGCCGTTGTATCAGTTTACCGTCATGCCGTTTGGTCTGTGCAACGCTCCTCAGACGATGTGTCGCTTGATGCACAAAGTTATTCCGCACCAGCTTCATGATCGGATATTTGTTTACCTGGATGATCTGCTGATAACGTCCAGCACTCTGGAAGAGCATTTGGACCTTCTTCGTGAAGTTTCTCGGCTTCTTTCCGTAGCTAATCTAACGATTAATGTGGAGAAGAGCAAGTTCCTCTTGAGGGAGATAAAATATCTGGGTTATGTGGTTGGTGACGGGATTCTTAAGACAGATCCTGAAAAAGTTTCTGGCATTACAACATATCCAATTCCTAAATCAGCACGAGAAGTTCGCAGATTTCTGGGCATGGCAGGGTGGTACAGGCGTTTTATTCCCAAATTCGCGTCGGCTGCCTCGTCACTAACGGACTTACTGAAAGGAAATCAACGTTTTATATGGAATGACGCAGCTAATACTGCATTTGAACATATAAAAACGCTATTAACTTCAGCTCCAGTGTTAATAAACCCCGATTTCTCCAAACCGTTTTTCATTCAGTGCGATGCTAGTGCAACTGGTATTGGGAGTGTTCTTTTCCAGAAATCAGAGGCAGGCGAAGAGCATCCTATAGCGTTCCTGTCGGCTAAATTAAACTCTGCCCAACGAAACTACAGTGTGACTGAATTAGAATGTCTTGCTGCTGTGCAAAGTGTTAAGAAGTTTCGTGCTTATGTTGAAGGTTTAGAGTTTACAATCATCACAGACCATGCCAGCCTGAAATGGTTGATGAGTCAAAAGGATTTATCTGGTCGACTAGCTAGATGGAGTCTTAAACTCCAAGCGTTCAACTTCAACATAGAGCACCGAAAGGGAAGTCAAAACATTGTTCCTGATGCTTTGTCACGAGTGTTTTGTGATACGATAGAAGCTATCGATGATGCGTTACCTCACTTGGACTTAAATGCGGATGCATTTAAAGACAAAGAGTACGTTGATTTTATAACTAACGTGGCAGATCATCCTGATTTGTTTCCAAACTTGACCATAAAAGATGACAAACTTTATGTACATAAGCCTAACGCCTCTCCCAATTTATCGGACATTCCTGAATGGAAACTATGGGTTCCGGCTTCAATCACTGACTCGTTGGTTGCTGACACACATAATAGTCCCTTATCTTCGCACTGTGGAATAGCAAAAACTGTCGAACTTTTGCAAAGATTTTATCATTGGCCAGGTTTAAGACAGCAAGTGACCCAGTATATAAATTCCTGCGAAGTCTGTAAAGCAAGTAAGCCTCCCAATTATAATACGCGACCTCCAATGGGCAAACAAATCCAAATTATCAGGCCCATTCAGCGATTATATATTGATTTTTTGGGACCATACCCAAGGTCATGTGCGGGAAATAGATTTATTCTCATCGTTCTGGACCAATATACAAAGTTTGTATGGTTGAAATCGTTGTCCAGCGCCACCACTGAAAGGGTAACCAAATTCTTAGAGGATGAACTGTTCCTGACATACGGAGTGCCCGAATTCATTCATTCCGACAACGGCGTGCAATTCACCTCAAAGACATTTAAAAAATTACTCGATCACTATGGAATCAAACACATCTTGTCACCCTTTTACTCACCGCAGGCTAATGCCTCGGAGAGAGTAAATCGCTCCATTTTGGCAGCCGTTCGGGCCTATATCGGGGATGATCACCGAAAATGGGATGATAGGTTGGGTGAAATATGTTCCGCACTAAGAAATGTGGTTCACGGATCTACCGGATTTTCACCACATTTTTTGATGTTCGGTTACCATGCAGTTCGCCACGGCACGGATTACGAGCTACTTAAAGCACTAAATTCTCTGGGAGAAGGAGATATTCTTATAAATCCCCACATTGAACGTCTTCGACTACTGCAAGGTGTAGTCGTAAAGAATCTCGAGGAGGCATACGCGAGATGCGCACATAACTACAATTTACGCACTCGACCTCAAAGTTATGTGCCAGGGCAAATAGTCTACGTACGCAATTATGTACAAAGCAAGGCTTCTGAAAGTTTCGCTGCGAAATTAGCGCCTAAGTTCGTTAAGGCAAAAATAAGGACGAAAATCGGGACGGTGTCGTATCAACTGGAAGATGAAAATGGTGACTTACTTGGCACATTTCATGGCAAGGACATTAAGGTTTAGAACGTTTTCGGCATATATTCGAAAAAAAAAAACAACGCGGATTTACAATTTAAATGATTCCAAAAAACTTCATGCCCGGCTTATGAGACTTGTCTCCTGGGTTGGGTCGTCCCCACGATTGTTGCGAATTGTGTCCTACGTCAATAAACATAAAACCTTAAAGCTATGAAAACAATATGAATTCCGATATTTTCTCGGTTAGTTTGTTTCCTCGTTCTCTTCTTTAACTCTACAGTCTCGGAAATTCAGATGTTTGTTAATTTTCTTAATTATATTGATGGACTTGTATTTGTTTTCACAAGAATAGAGTAGCATAATATAAAAAAAATTATAACAACGCAAGACCTTAGCAAAGACCCGAGCTCAACCGTCGCGCCGTACAACGTCGAGAAGTAGAACTGCGCCAAGGTTGGTTTCCCGCGTAAATCACCGAGGAAAAGACCGTTTTTTTTCGCGAGGACGGAAAAATGGAGAAAAGACTCGGGGAGTCGAGATTTTGGTGTTCGAGGGTGAGGTGCAGGAGGTCGTGCGCGGCGTGATTAAGCAATCAAGGAAAAAAATTAAAAAAAAAAACTTCCTTAAAACTACGTGAACCGACATTAAAACACTAAAGAACGTGAAGTGATAAAAAAGAAAAACAAATTAAATCTCGGGTGCGTCGAAGCTAACCAGACAGTGAACCAAGAAACAATTAGCCCCCCAAAAGTGCGCTTATAATAAAAAAAATATAAAAATAAAAATAGCATCGAGTGAAATTAATACTACGCGAACTTAAACCTAAGCCGCCACATCCACAGCCAGCGAAGCACCAGAAACGAAGCAGCCAAACAGCCAGCGAAGCATCAGAAACGAAAACAGCCCACTTGAATTGGATTTTGGGCACCGCATCGAGCTCCAACATAAAGCATACACATTTTTTCTCTTTTATTTTTTTCTTAATTTTCGTATCAATTTCTTTTTTTCTCTTTCGATAATTTTAATAATAATGCCCACATTTAAAATTTAACTTAAATGTTTTATTTCCTTCGTAACATGTTTCTTATATGTTACATTATTTCAGTTTTTTCAGGAATACCCGGATTGTAGAGGTCGGTTTCTTTTTTTTTTCCTTTTATTAATTTTTTTTTTTAGCTAAGGTTCTTTTTGAGATGGAGTAGTTTCGCTCCGGAAGCATGCCTGGGGCTTCCGCAACATGAATCGCCTTCTTTAGTCTTATCATCCAACTCAGGGGTTTTTTTTTGTTTTACATATCTAATTTTTTCAGCACTTACAAGGAGGAGTGCTCTTCAGGTCAAAATTTACCCCCCCACGCTCCTGACTAGCCGGCAGAATGTGCTGTATCGACCTGGAGAGCCTCCTTAGAAATCTGGAGCCCTACCGAGGTTATTTAGTGGCCGAAAAGGTAGTTACGCTACAATGCTGATAGTAGCATAGTGAATATCGCCGGTCCTTTGCGAAAAAACCTCCGGCTTCAAAACAGTCGCTGCACGCCATCTCTACTACATACATATAGCTCTATGCTCTATGGGCAGGTCACCCAAATTTGATGTAGAAAAACTAAAGGATGAGACTTTCGCGTCAGCTTATAGGTCAACGCTGCAAACACGCTTTGAAGCGTTACTAACTGACGAAGGGCCAACTATCGATCAAGAGTGGACACAGTTAAGAGATGGTATCAGATCGAAAACAGAAGAGATCATAGAACTCAGATCCCTACAGAAACATAATAATCGATAATGATTGTAGTGACACAATAGGTGCGTTTTTTCAACTGGATCAAGATCATTCGTTTTACATTGAAAACAACAACAAAGAGATGATCCAAAATCAAAATGGGATCATTGATGGATCAATTTTGTGCTTTTAAAGCTATTGAGTGCCGCCAGAATTTCGTTTCCAGTGCTTGCAAGTGCTTTCGATAATTAACAAAATATCGAACGCATTTGTGAGCACTGGAACGAACAAGCGAAACCGGCTTGGCTGGAAAGAGGGTTCCGCTACTCGATAGTAGCCGGGTTGAAACGGGACAGAGAAAAAACGAGGTGACCGTGTGACTGTGCTAAGTGATGCGAGAAACGAAATCCGATTAATTCGACGACAAATCGCTCAAACGTTTTTTTTTACCGATTCGAAATAAAGTCACGGTAGTGTTGATTGCGTTCGTCGTGAAATTAAACGAAATACAGCAAAAAGAGTGCCTTTCCACGTTCAGTGTCGGCCTTTTCCACTTCTCCGTTTCTCGTAGCACGAGCGTGCATTATTTGCACGGAAAATATTCGTCGGCGTTCGAGTTTTGTGTGTGCGCGAAAATAAGGAAAATGGAGAAACCCCGACGAGATGACATACGGGTCGCGGGTGTGCGTCTTGTGTCGTTTTGTTTTGTATACGAAAAAAAAAAACCCCGACGTTCGCGATTTTTATCTTGTAATTCGTTCCAGAAGGGATTAAGGGTACAAGAAAATTTCGTTGTGGTGTGCCGCCACCGCTGTGGTAACCCCGCCGCGCTAATCGGTCCCCATTGAAAGTGCAACTTGGTACGCTCGCTTTTCTCGCCCCGATCGACGGTGTATCGGTGACATCGTAGTGCGTTCGAGTTCCGCGAAAAGAAAAGTTCAAGGTTATAACCTGCACAGAATTTTTGGAATTTTCGCTATTTGGAATTTTCCGTTCAATAAGCTTTGTCTTCGGAGAATACGAAACGCGAGACACATTCATGGAAAATACACCATCGTGTCCTGCAACAGTGAATTAGAAAAAAAATGAAAATATAAAGCAAGTGTGGTAGAAGGCATATTAATTGCGTCAAGTCGGGAAAAAGCGTCTGCCACAATGTTCTCGTCACCTGAGACGTATAGAATTTCTGTCGATAATTGGCCGATAAAATCGAGATGTCTCAGTTGTCGCGGACTAGCTTTGTCAGGTTTTTGCTGGAACGCATAAACTAACGGTTTATGGTCAGTCCTAATTGTAAAATGTAAGTAAGTGCCGGAAGAATTTAATCGCACTAACCATATATTCCGAGAAGTTCTCGGTCGTAAGCGCTGTAACCTCGTTCCGCCGAACTCAGTTTGCGGGAGAAGAACCCTAAAGGTCTCCAAACTCCATCCTGTCGCTATTCTATAGCTGCGCCGATTGCAAAATCCGACGCATCGGTCAAAATGGAGAGAGCTGCGTCCATTTAATTGGGCGCTTGTCGTTTTTTTTGCGTCCCGTAAATATTCATTCAACGGAACTTGCATTCGTGCTGCGTTTTTTATAAAACGTCGATAAAAGTTAATTACGCCCATGAATCTTCGTAATTCGTTGACCGTTTCAGGTTTCTTGTAATCAAGAATCGCTTTAACCTTGTCTGCTAGTGGCTTTGTTCCGTCCTTGGAGATTATATAGCCCAAATATTCTATCTCTGCTACTCCTAAAACACATTTCGACGGATTGATTGTTAAACCGTACTGCTGAAGTCGCCGCAATACTTCCCGAAGGTGTCTGCGGTGTTCCGTTAAATCTTTGGATGCGACCAAAATGTCGTCTAAATAGCAATAGACGAAGTCCTTGGAAAACCATGTTAATGAAACGTTGGAACGTTTTTGCAGCATTTCGCAGCCCGAATGGCATCCGTAGAAATTCAAAAGATCCGAAGGGGGTTGTAACTGCTGTTTTAGGCACGTCTGATTTAGCTACTGGGATCTGGTAGTATGCACGCAAAAGATCCAACGTCGAAAATATAGTGTTGCCATGAAGCTGGTTTGCAAAATCCTGCACATGTGCGATTGGATATCGGTCGGGTATAGTAGCCGCATTTAACTGCCTATAATCCCCACATGGTCTCCAATCGCCTGATTTTTTTTTAGGTGCCATGTGGAGTGGACTTGACCATAGACTGTTCGCTGGCCGACATACTCCTTGTTCGATCATATACTGGAATTCTGCTTCAGCAACTCTCTGTTTTTGTATTCTTAAACGGCGTGGACGTGCAATGACCGGAGTACCTTTAGTCTCGATGTGGTGTTTCACTAAATGTGAAATTATTTTTGGAATTCGTGCAGTCTTTGTGACGTCGCTGAATTCTTTAAATAAGTCTGAAAAACCGGAGTTTTTGTTCAGCATAGATATTCCATAGCCTGCCGTCTGTAGGACTTCTCCGTGAGTCGTGAGTCCCGTTACATGATCAATTAATCGATTATTTTTTAAATCTATTAATAACCCGAAATTTGCTAGGAAATCAGCTCCCAAGATTGCGGTTGCGACATCCGCGACTACAAACTCCAATTTAAAAGAGCGGCGTAAATTTAGATCTATACTGATTAACGTCTTACTGTAAGTATTAATTGGTGTGTTGTTGGCAGCGAAAAGCTTCAGCTGTGTTTGTCCTATCGTATCCTGTTTGAGTCTGCGTGGTAGAACTGAGGCGTCTGATCCCGAGTCCACCAAATATCGTGTACCGTTCTTCCTGTCCGTTATATGTAGACGGTTCTTAAAGGGTAAACCGTCGCTGACCGTACTTATTGACGGCGGTGTAATTAGTTTTCCGGTTTTGAACCCAGAACAGTTTGGAATCCACATGGGGATTGACATCTGTTCGCGTTACGTCCGAATCTGCGGTGAAAGAAACAAATTTCGACATCCCTTGTAGCCGAACGACCTCGCGATCTCGATTTACGCTGTTGATTTTTTGCGTTACTGTCGGCTCTGGCTAAAAGGTTATTCTTTATCAGCGATGACAATTCCGAGAGCTGTTTCTCCATGCTAATCACCCGCTCTTCTAAATCGCGAGATCTATAACCTACGGCTTCGACTTCTGGTCGGTCAACCTTTGCTGCCATTACTTGTTGTGGGTGGGCGGTTGTCTCCATAATTTTATCCGCGAAATTAGCTAATTTTGTTAAATCGACGCCTTCGCTGGCGAAAAGCACGCAACGGACGTTAACGGGCATTCTTTTCATCCATAACGCGTGGGGAACGTCTGAAGAAATGCTGGATCCGGCAAGCATTTTCATCTCGCGTAGTAATTGCGACGGTTTTTTCTCTCCATGTTGTAAATCGGTCAACAATCGATGGAGTTAAGTTTCCTTCGAATCGGTAAAACGCTCGATGAGTTTAGCTTTCAATCCCATATATTTTTCGCAGCTAGGAGGTGCACGAACCACATCCGAAACTTGTTTCAGTACGGTGGCTTCCAACGCGGCAACGACCGTGTAATATTTCGTAGAGTCAGCCTTAATATTCATTGAATAAAACTGCGCCTCCACTTGTGCAAACCACAATTCCGGGTCCGCTTGCCAAAATGGCGGAAGTTTTACGCTTCTAACCTCCGCCACTTTTTGTTCGTGGCCGTCGCGTGCGTTTTCGGGATGTTCATTACTGCCCGCGTTCCACTCGCTATCCCGTGGTAAATCCGGCAACTCGCCAGATGCTAGGTTATCTCCTTGCGTAGGCTCGGACATTTTTTGATACGCGTTTCACTTATTTTTTTGTATTTTTTGAATAACTGTTTTTTGTAATCTAGGTCACCAATTGTGGGTTGTCCACTTAACAAATAAAACACTTCGGATACTTCGAACTATTTCTTTATTTAGACTTTTCTTTACTTTTAACGAAGTCCAAATAATGGCGTCGTCTTCTCTGTCCGGTCGGAATCAACAAAAACAAACTACCGCCTCTGTTGGGAAAGTGTCGAAATAGAATCCGGTGTCGCCACAGCACTAAATTCAATTTGTAGCAGGTATTTACACCCAACAGGCAGAATATGCTAATCGAAAAGTCGCTGTAACTCAATACATTTTGTACGGAAATGCAAGTCCATGTGTAAGATAGAGAAAGAATGTAATGTAGCTTTTGGGATGATCCATTGCGTTTTTATACTCTAGATGAACATATAGAGTATTATAAGTTTAATCCAGCCCGGAAAGTTTGTAACGCATAGAACCGAGCCTCGGACGAAAAAAAGCTATATAATATTTATACTCTAGATGAACATATAGAGTATTATAAGTTTAATCCAGCCCGAAAAGTTTGTAACGCATAGAACCGAGCCTCGGACGAAAAAAAGTTGTATATTATTTTGTGTTTATTTTTGGCCAAAACCCCCAAATCCGTTTGCTGTCCGTCCGTCCGTCCGTTAGCACGATAACTCAAGAACGCGTTGACCTAGGAAGTTGAAATTTTGTCACAACTTGTAAAATGGAAAAAGTAAGGCTAAGTTCGTTAATGGGCGATATTCTTCCAATCCTTCGGGTACCTCCCATACAAGAGTCCTTGAAACACGTTTTCCCAGTTATTGCTCGAATGCTTCAAGTTAGGAACTTGAAATTTTGCATACGTATGGTTTAAAATGTTTGAATTGAATGTTCCGAATATGATGCAAATCGAATTAGTCCTTTGTGTAGCAGCCTAGAGAAGTCCTTCAAAAATGTATTCTTTTTACTGAACTCAATATAACTCCAGAACGAGTTAGAGCAGGAATTTTAAATTTTACAGGAATTAGTTGTATACCAAAAACAAGACGGAGTTCATTAATTAGCGCCATCCGTTGACTCCTTCGGGTAGCTGTCATACAAAAGTCCTTAATAAACATATTCACCAATATTGCACGATAAGTTTAGAAAGCTTTAATTTACGACTTTGAAAATTTACAAGCATTAATTTTATAATAGTCGCAGCTTAAACTATCAATATGAGAAATATCCCATGAGTCCTTCATGTAGTTGCCATACAAAAAGTCTGTAAAATCGACCACTATACAAAAGTTTCTACCTGTAAGTAAAAGGTCATGTAATAATTGCTTGTGCTCTCCTCATTCTTTTGATATATTTCCAACTAAAATATAAATCGGAGTTCAGTATTTCATCTAGAGTATCATACGATTGGCTTGCAGCCGATCGTGACTGCGTTATGTTTTCTGTTTATTTTTGGCCAAAACTCCCAAATCCGTTTGCTGTCCGTCCGTCCGTTAGCACGATAACTCAAGAACGCGTTGACCTAGGAAGTTGAAATTTTGTCACAACTTGTAAAATGGAAAAAGTAAGGCTAAGTTCGTTAATGGGCGATATCCTTCCACTCCTTCGGGTACCTCCCATACAAGAGTCCTTAAAACACGTTTTCACAATTATTGCTCGAATGCTTCAAGTTAGGAACTTGAAATTTTGCATACTTAAGGCTTACAATGTTTGAATCGAAAGTTCCGAATATAAAGCAAATCGAATGAGTCCTTCGTGTAGCAGCCTAGAAAAGTCCTTCAAAAATGTATGCATGTTACTGAATCCACTATAACTCCAGAACGGGTTACAGCAGGAGTTTAAAATTTTACAGGAATTAGTTTTATACCAAAACCAAAACGGAGTTCATTAATTAGCGCCATCCGTTGACTCCTTCGGGTAGCTGTCATACAAAAGTCCTTAATAAACATGTTCACCAATATTGAACGATAACTTTAGAACACTTTAAGTTACGACTTTGAAATTTTATACACATTAATTTTATAATTGTCGCAGCTGAAACTATTAATATGAAAAATATCCCATAAGTCTTTCATGTAGTTGCCATACAAAAATTCTGTAAAATGTCCTTTTACTTACTTTATGGAACTCACTATTAATCAAAAAATCGAGTAGCCACTATACAATAATTTCTACCTGTAAATAAAAGGTCATGTTATAATTGCTTGTGCTCTCCTCATTCTTTTGATATATTTCCAACTAAAATATAAATCGGAGTTCAGTATTTCATCTAGAGTATCATACGATTGGCTTGCAGCCGATCGTGGCTGCGTTATGTTTTATACTCTAGATGAAATCATATAGAGTATTATAAGTTTGATCCAGCCGAAAATTATGTAACGCATAGAACCAAGCCTCGGACGAAAAAAAGTTATATATTATTTTTTGTTTATTTGTGGCCAAAAAGCTCAAATCCGCTTGACGTCCGTCCGTCCGTCTGTCTGTCCGTGAACACGATAACTCAAGAACCTAGGATCATGAAATTTTAGATCTGAGTGTTTGGTTGAATTTGTAAGGCTAAGTTCGTTAACGGGCAAAATTGTCCCACTCCTTCTGGTATCTGCCACACAAAATGTCCTTAAAACACGTGTTCAAGAATATTGGCCGATAGCTTCATAAGGGTGTAAGCTACGACTTGGAAATTTTGTATGTGTTAATTTTCAAATATTTGGAGCTAAATGTATGATTATGAAGAAAATCCTTTTAGTCCTTCCAGTGGCTGCTATACAAAAATCCTGTTAAAATATCTTCATTCAATTCACGAAACTCACTATAACTCAAGTAATCGTTAAGCTTTGAATTCAGAATTTTGTACAAATTAGTTTTGGATGAATACAAAGTTCGAATTTACTAATCAGCAAAATCATTTTACTCCTTCTGGTACCTTCCATATAAAATGTCCTCAAAACATGAGTTCAAGAAGTCTGCGTTCAAGAGATTGGCCAATAACTTCGGAATGCCTAAAGCTACGACTTTGAAATCTTGTATACGTTGGTTTTTCAATAGTTGGAGCTAAGTCTATGATTATGAAAAAAGTCCTTTTAGCCTTTCAACAAATATCCTACCAAAATGTCTTCACATAATTTACGAAACTCACTATAACTCTAGTTATCTTTTAGATACGAATTCAAAATTGTGCACAAATTAGTTTTGAGTGAAAATAAAGTTTGAGTTTACTAGGCAGATAAATCCTTTTGCTATTTCTGGTACCTGCCATATAAAATGTCCTTAAAACATGTGTTCAAAAATATTGACCGAAAACTTCAGACAGGTTTAAGCTATGGTTTTAAAATTTTGTATGTGCTAATTTTGCAATAGTTGGAGCTAAACGTATGATTATGAAGAAAATCCTATTAGTCCTTCGATTGGCTGCCATGCAAATATCTTGTTAAAATATCTTCATTTTATTCACGAAACTCACTTTAACTCAAGAAATCATTTAGCCACGAAGTTTAAATTTTGTACAAATAAGATTTAAGCAAAAAGGAAGTTAGACTGCGTTTGTCAGTGAAATTTCTTGACTCCTTCGAGTAGCTTCCATACAAAAAAATCCTTGAAAAGACGTTCCATAAAATTTGTCGATGGCTTGTTTAAAATTTTGTATACGTTTGTTTTCCAATAGTTAAAGTTAAATGTATATCTTTGAAAAAAAATCCTATTAGTCCTTCACGTAACAGCCATACAAATATTCTTTCAAAATTTCTTCACTTAATTTATGGAACTCACTATAACTCAAGTAATCGTTTAGCTGTAAATTTAGTATTTTGTATAAATTAGTTTTGAGTGAAAACGAATTTCGAAACCCTTACACTCCTTGTGGTACCTTCCATACAAAAAATCCTTAAGATACGTATTCAACAATATTTTCCCATAACTTTTGAACGCGTCAAACTACGAATTTGAAATTTTGTACACATTAATTTGTGGATGGTTCCAAGGAAAAGTATAAATATATAAGAAATCGAGTGAGTCCTTCCTGCACCTCACATGTTAAAGTCCTTCAAAAATGATATTTTATTCCCGATGGCACACCCAGTTCAAGAAATGATTTTAAACATTGATGATATTGGCCGCTATTCACAGTCGTCATAAAGTTGGCTTTAACTTAAAGCTGACTTTTGTGTCATACTAATAATACGACACTAAAGTCAGCTTTAACTCAAAGCCAACTTTATGACGACTGTGAATAGTGGCCATTGTTTTTAAGTTTCAAGTAGCAACTGAATGGAGGTCCTTAATAAAGGACATACAACATGCACATACGTAAGTCTACTTTAGCCTCAACTACAGTATAAATCGGAGTTCAGTATCATCTAGAGTATTATACGATTGGCTTGCAGCCGATCGTGACTGCAGTATGTTTTCAATTCGATCTGATCCAGTTGAAAAAAACGCACCTAATAACGAAGAAGAATGAAGCTTACAAGGAATACATTGGCCCCGTATACACCGGTATTAACTTAATCCGTAGCCGTATTAAGAAGCGGTGTAAACGTGCGGTGTTAAGTTAGTCCGCATGTGGACTAGAACTAGACTAAATTAAACCGAGCACAGTTGAAATGGGGTTATGATAATACCAAGCTTACATGTTCACAGATGGCGCCCTTCAATTTGTAGCAGGTATTTGCACCCAATAGTCAGAGAAATCAATATATTTTGTACGGAAATTTAAGTCTATAGGTGTGTTTTTTTTAACTGGATCAGATCACGATTGAAAAAAACCATGTGGATCATCCCAAAAGCTAATTTAGCAGGGTTCACAATCCTGTTGGTAATGCCTCAGATAAAGGAAAAGTTTCGTATACTATACGGCGAAACGGAACTGTATAAAGGTACACCCATGTATAGTTTTTTGCTACGAGATATGAAAAACTATCCCACCCCTGTACGTTGCTACACCACCAAACGAACCTGTTCTATCTGCTGGGTGCAAATATCTGCTATAAATATTGAAATAGTGATAATTTAAATAAGCTTTGGAGGAAAAATCTGATCCATTTGATCCCATTTTGATTTTGGATCATCTCTTTGTTGTTGTTTTCAATGTAAAACGAATGATCTTGATCTTGATCCAATTGAAAAAAACACCTTATGTGTAATATACATCATGTTAAAAATCATTGAAACAGCCTTGGTATTTCTGTGCATTTTCCATAGTTTCATCGCTACATGCAATGAAGGGAAACTACGCGTATCCGAGACATTTACCTGCATGCCAACTTCACATATGACGTTTAAAGTAAGTGGATTAACTTAGTACGCTTAGGCGGTATAAACGGCAATCGTACTAACTTAATACCGCGAACAGTTTAAACCGCATTAACGGTATATACGAGGCCATTGACGTGCACCAGATTTTCGTGAACTTCCAACAGGCATATGAAAGTGTAGATCGTAATATACTATATAAAATAATGCTTGACTTCGGAATTCCATCAAAACTCGTCCGATTAACCAACATGACCATGACCATGACTGACACTGGATTCCACGTAAGGATATAAAACGAGCTTACACAAATCTTCCGAACAGAATCCGGTCTAAAGCTGGGAAATGGGCTCGCTCCTACGCTCTTCACCCTTGCCTGAGCTCGAAATAATAGCTAGAGAAATAAAAGCGTGTTCTAAACCATTTATTTTTAGGTTCTTAATTAGATTTTAAATAGTATGGAATTGATTATACATAACAGCTTATCTTATTTTAGGATCCAACACATTGGCAATGCACAAAAGGATTCATACCGGAGAAAAGCCTTATTCATGCAACGTTTGTGGCAAGGCATTTGCTAGGCTAGAGACTGCAACCGTACACCAACGGACACACACTGGAGAAAAGCCCCATTATTGTACAATTTGCAATAGGGCGTTCATAAGTTCAAGTCATTTATCAAATCACAAGAGAACTCATACCGGTGTTAAACCATACAATTGTGAACAATGCAAAAAAAATTTCTCGAGTAGCAGCAGCTATAAAGTATGTAGTGTTTTGGATGGATGTTCGTTCTATTAGACTATACTTTTTTTAATTTCTAGATTCACCTGAAATCGCATTACAAAGCAGCAACTAGTCGCGAATGCAAGACATGCAGTAAAACATTTACCGATTCTACAGAATTAGTTGAGCATGAGCTGATGCATAGTGCTAATATTGTATTTGGTGGAGACAAACCGTGAACGAAATTAAGAATACGTTGTAAATATTAAGGAAAGATATATTGATATATAATATAAGAAGAACGAATAACATCTTCAAAACTAAAAACAATTCTTTAATGCAATACGTTAGATCTAGAACACCTACCATATACACAGCTTTAAATGAATGCAGAAAACGGTTGATCCATTATATCGCATTATTTAAATGTAATCTGCACATTATACAATTTAATTCTGGTACTCATTTACAGTTGAGTCAACTGGTAGTCCGGCACCCAATTCCATTCTCAAAAATTACTTGTCGCAAAGCAGGTTAGAACTTGGTATCAGGTGTACCGGAGCCACTAAGCCACCCAGACTACTAAGTTGCAACCAAATGAGATTCCTTAATAAAGAACAATACACTCCTGATTCTACATTATCCCCAACCACAATAAAAAACGGAGTTCAGTATTTCATCTGGAACATCTTACAATTGGCTTGCAACCGATCGTGATTATATGTTTTCGAATAATTTCACTGCACTTAGGTTGCAGATCACATTGTAACAAAAATGTGGTGGTACAAAGAAAAGCAAAGCCGAGGTGTTCTAGCATCTCTAAAGAAGTGCGAGAGACCTCGTTTTACGCAACCTTACAACAGTTTTTAAATCACCTTGAGAATTATAATGGAGATCTGATTTCGGAGGACTTGCAAAAAGGATGTCAAATGGAGGAGAAAACGACTTCTTCAAACCTACCTGAAGAGTACTCCAAGATTAATCACGGTACATTTACTAGTTGAGCGTGTACGCCAGAATTACTCCTAGGAGAGACCAAGAAGTACTAGAGTACTCTTGCAAAAAGGAGGTCAAGTAGAAAATCATTTTTAAAGTAAGTATTCTACTACTTCTTCTATTCTTCTACGCCTGCAATACAGTTTGGTAATTTTCAACAGCATGCTACACACGACGAATTGTCATAATAACGACTATCGGAATTGCGGACATATGTATTCCCCGCTGACAAAGATTTTGATGTTAACACCAAAAGAATTGGCATCGAAGCACCTATGTAGTACGTATCTGGAAACTGCCGTGTTAACTTAAAACTTTAAATGACACAACTTGATAGTACTACCAGTGTTTGTCGCAAACTGATTCCACTGTGAAGCCTAGTACGGACCTCGATGAAAATTTTCATTCCCTTACTAAATGCATGTAAAAAAAAACGGATGAAAATTTTCATCGCAAATTTTTGCGTTGGGTTTTTATTTGCGGTACGGAGTTCGAATGAAAATTTTCATTCGTTCTGACAGTTCACGTATTCACCACCAGACGGCGCAGAAAGCATAGAGACCATATTTTTCCGTCCAATTAAATGTGCCGCTATTTAATTTTTCATTGCCGGGATGAAAATTTTAACATCTTATGTCATTCGTTCGAATTTATTTGTCAGTTTCTTTTTTCAAACCGACTAAAGAGTGCGTTTTGTCGGAAGTGGATATTTTTGAAGTCGGAAGTGGATATTTTGAGTTATGCTTTTATTTTAAAATGTGTCTTGTGATTTCAATCTAATTTTTATGTTGAAAAAGGGCCCATATATATATATATCGGTTATAAAAAAGAAACTGACAAATAAATTCGAACGAATGACATAAGATTTCAAAATTTTCATCCCGGCAATAAAAAATTAAATAGCGGCACATTTAATTGGACGGAAAAATATGGTCTCCATGCTTTCAGCGCCATCTGGTGGTGAATATGTGAACTGTCAGAACGAATGAAAATTTTCATTCGAACTTGGTACCGCACACAGAAACCCAACGCAAAAATTTACGATGAAAATTTTCATCCGTTTTTTTTACATGCATTTGGTATGGGAATGAAAATTTTCATCGAGGTCCGTACTAGACTTTATGGGCATTGCGTGCCGGAAGTTTCGCAATCCAGGGGTGGAATCACGAATCTCGAAACGAGACTCTCGTTTCGAGTCTAGTTAAACTCGTTTCGAGTTCATTTTGGTAGCACCAATCTCGGTGCGAGTTTGAAAGTCGTATGGCCAAGATTATTAAACAGAAAAGTACTAGAATGTTTCTGTAGGATGACATCTGACAAAATGTTGACTGTTTACTACTAGTTATTTAAAAATTGAATTAAAAAATTAATAACACAGAAATTGTTAATGTTTAAAATTTATTGATATAGTTCTTAAAGTTAAAAGCTAAAATGTGTGCGCCGTGTTGCATACCATGTTCTATGCACAGCGAAGGTAACGATCCTTGTGTTCCGCTCGATTGTTGTCCGCATTGCGATCTCTTCAATCCATGCGTTGATCCTTGCGGTTCTTGTATATCAAATTGTCCGGGTACTTCAGTAATGGTAAAACGATGCCGAAGCTGTGAAATTCGGTTTGGAATCCTTTACCTTAGATGCGATTGCATTAAACGAAATGGACTTCAACATAATTGTCCTCGACGATTGTGTCAAGGAAAAAGTTGCTGCCTAGTGAAACCGGAACCAATGTGCTGTCCTGCGGAACATGCTCGACGTCTTACGTCGTTTCCTGCGAGGAAAGCGAATGTCATGTTACCGGGCAGTAGTAACAACGTGCTGTGTGAACAGTCTTCCATTCCATGTTCTATGACACCTCCCAGCTTCCAAACATATGGACCTTGTATACCAGCCGATACATGTTCTCCTTACGCAACCATGTGTAGTCTATTTTACTTAGGATGGTACAATCAAAAGCTGTTGCTAAGGCTATTTCCACTCTGGAGACAGACTTGTGCAAACATTTGATAAAGCTAGAAGCAGCAGTATATTTTGCAAAATTCAATATAAAAATTGAATAATAAATAAAAATCACATTCCAGTGGTCATGTTTTATTTCTTTTCACCACATTACAAACCGTTAAAATAGTAACCCCCAAGTCACAACAGGAACGCAATCAGAGGCAGACAAGCTGTCAAAAAGTTGAGCGCGGTGTATTTTCTTTGTGGTAGACACAACGAAAGTAGCCAAAGGCAGCCTTACGCAGTCATCCAGAAAAGTTCGCCAGCTTTGAACTTTTTCGTTGCCCTTAATTAACCTCAAAATCGAGAAGTGACTTTTTTATCTTTACCACATCGTATGGTTACTTGATCTAACCGGAGTGAATTAAAATTTGTTTAAAAAACTTTTTTAGTTGTTCGCTGCGTCGTATCCACGAATACGAACGATTTTTGGAAAATTTGAAATTTATTTAAAACTCAAACTAACGCAGAGAGTGAATAGTTATGTGACTTCATGTTTTACTGAGTGCGTAAGGCTGCGCCGTGCTGCCTGATTCTACTTTCTATGTAACTCAAGCATAAAGTAAAAACAAGAAAAAAAAATTAAATTCAAGAATTTCTTTTCCATTTAAGTCTTTTCTCGTGAATTTAAGTCTTACATCATCTTCTCATGTCCAACTCTATTTGCTTCAATCGATTCTCTTCAATTTTAGCCTCAATTAAAAAGAATTTGTGTAACTCGAATGCTATACACTTGACGACTAAAATTTAACTGTTTCAAGTTTTGCAACGAACCAAATTCGAGATTGGTAGTACCGAATTCAACTCGAAACTGGTACGATTTTTTTTACTTCGAGCACATTACAGGTCGAAACGAGATTGATAGTACCAAATCAGCTCGAAACTCGAAAACAAGGCTCGTTTCGAGATTCATGATTCCACCCGTTTCAGAATCCAACTTTTACCGCGGTAATAGGCCTCAATGTCCATTTTCCAGATAAGTTTTCTATCAACAAATAAAAATGCGCTATAATTGATGAAACTAAACTAACAACTGATTCACGTTTTTTGTTTATAAAGTGCATACCGATTTTCTGAATTGAAACCCTGGATCGGTTCAATTTCATATAAAATTCCACATTTGAAATTAAATGAAATATGTTTACGATTTTTTTAAAAACTAATTATGTTTCTTCATAAAACAAATAATTGACAGACTGAGCTTAATTCCCTCCATTCAGAATTGTAGTGAGATTAATTATTCCAAAGCTAATTTTTGTGATAGAGTGAATGTTTGTGTAATAACTATATTATATTTATAACTTGTCGGGTCACCGACAAAATGTAAAGAGTGTTAATGGCCTTTCGAAAAGCGTTTATTTATCTTCGATTTGCTTTGAATTAATACATAAATATATTAGACTCATTGGTTAGAAACGCCTAGAGGAGAGGTTTGAACTCTATTCACTAAACTTCGAACAAATTCCGTGGTTTTCTGCATCAATGCACATTATCATATTATTCGACCGTATTGTGATTGTCACGTCGCGTCACTTCGATGCCGATTCGATATCGACGCATGAAAAGGCGATTGTGAGTGTCGATTGTCATCGAGCGTTGTCACTTTGATCGTCATTTTTCGTCGATGACATTCCGAGTCCGTGACGCCTGAAGAAAATTAACGTTGATGCAAAAATGCAAGTATAGATTTGACAAAAAGATGTTTCTTTCCTTATTTTGATGGATTCGCAACAAGTAATCGTCATTAAAAGCGGTGTAGATCGACACACATCGAAGAAATATGGCTCCAATTTTCGGCACTGTAAAACTCTTTGGGACTACCGTCACGAGATGCAAGCAGAAGTGAGAGCCAAAAATGGGCCGAACAAGATGTATAGCTTTTCCACTTTAGAAAAAAGCATTATCCGCATCTTAAATTTGAATGTAGCATTTGATATTGCAGAAAAATAATGTCATAGTTGTAAACAAAGGCATACAAGAACTTAAATTCACAATTTACAGCTGATACATACATATCAATATGGCAATGCCATTGAGTCACGTCGATGGAGTTACACAATCGCTTTTTTCGATCGACGTGACACTTCGCATCGGCATCGAAGTGACGTGATCGCGACATTCGCAATACGGGTGATTATTTTATTCTAAGATCGATTCTACTGAGGTCTTCATATTGCTTAGCAATGAAATAAACACATTATGAAACATTTCATATTCTAAAATCTAAAATAACATATTTAACAAAAAATTTCAAAATTATTTACAATAAAAATTAATGGCGGATGGGCGCGAGGAGTGGTAATCAATAATCGGAATTAATTAACACATTCTTCTTTAATCTAACGTTTGAAAAAAAAACCTTGCTTCTATTGTTTTATTGGGGCAAAAGACCTTGCTGAAATCCTAATGTCGGTTGCTGCTTTTTTACATCCTCCTGCATATCTAACGCAATTTTCTTAAATTTCTCTGCCTTTTCTTCGTTTTTTTCAGTTCCGTCTCCTCGAGCATACATTTGACTGAGATTCGCACAAGCGTACATATTTTTCAATTCACATGCCTTATACGCAAAATCAAATGCTTTCTTCATGTCTTTATTAATAATATACTCAGAATTTATACTGTCTGACGATGGGATATGAGTTTCTGATTGCTTTTGCACGCCCGATATGTGCATACCAGATAAGTAGAAGCAGGCAGTTGCGTTGTTCATCTCGCAGCTCTTTGTCAGAAAATCAACTCCCTGAAATAAAAGAAAAATTTTTAATGTAAAACTGATTAGGTATTTGCCCAACGAAGAGCGCTTAATTATGCAAAACCAAACGAAACTATCATCTGTCAGATTTTCAAATACATTTTTATCATTCAATATCTTTATATGAAGATTTGGTTGTATTTCGTCTAGAATTTTTGAATCTTACACAGTTTGAGAATAGATTGTTTTCATGAAGAAGCTACCATAGCTACTAATTATAGGAAAACTTTGTTGTTTCTCGGCATCAGCGGAGTTTCTGTTGCGAAATACAAAACATAGTTTACTAGAGCTATCAGTGTACTGATGTGGCGCAGTGGCCAATCGTAAGTTTACAACCACTGAGATCGAACCTAGTCATTGGCTCTTATATCATGTCATAAATAAAAACAATGACTCAGAAGAGTACGGTTTCAGTAGTCATGAGTTTGATAAACTATTTTAAAAACAAACGATTTCAACTGAAAGAAAAAATGGAATAAAAAAATAGCTTATGCTATGTTCAGACTACGAGATTGACGCGTTTAAGTCAAGTTAAATACACTGAAAACACTTCCCGAAGGCGTTTACGAAAACAGCTGGCTACGACGCGTTTAACCAAAAACATGCACTGCGACTCTCGCGGATATCGAAGTAAACTTTCGAAGAAACTTTGTAATGCTGTAGAAACTCAATTTTGTGCTTGTGCAACGACTGCATTAGCTAATAAATTCACTTTTTATTACTGCTATGCAAACATATTTGTCTTAAACAATTTAGAAACCATAAATTTGGTAATGAAAAACAGCTGAATATCTACTTGTCAGAAAAAATTACGTCAAGCTGTCAGGTATCTAAATAAAACGAGTTGCCTAGTGTGAACACTACTTTCTTAAAGCCTAGTACGGACCTCGATGAAAATTTTCATTCCCATTGACAAATATACCATGTGCTCTGGTGGAAAATTTCGGAACTATATATGGTAGACAGAAAATGGCAGTTGCATGTTATTTTCAGACAAAATTGAGATTGAGCTCAAATAAGAGGGTCCTACTACAAAATATTACTTCAAGTGAACTTAAATTATTGTTATAATTAAATAAGAAGGACATATGTATCATAACATATAAAAAACAATTTTTTTTTTTTAAGATATCAATTTAAAGTACTAAAATAAAAGAAAAAAGTATTGAAAAAACGGTCTACGTTCTTTTCAAATAATTTAATAATTATTTCTTATTTCTTTTTCCTGGAATATTAAACATTTGAGAAGTTATTTCGAAGTGTATACCTCCCATTCATATGGAAAAATTGTTCATTTCCTGACTGCGTTGTGCAGGATTGAGCCCATGATTTTCGAAATGTAGAACCGGAAATAAGCACCTTATTATCAACCAAACCGATCGCCATCAATCTTAATCACGTCTTTCATAATGAAATTAAGAGAGAATCGAAAATTCACCGAGCTCCGAATCGTAAAAACACACACGAACCGCCATATAACAGTCAGCTGACGAAAATATGTCTATCATATCTGGTAGTTTTTCCCACCAGGTGGAGATTTCCAACTTTACCATTCGTCAATAGCTGCTATTTAGCTGCTTATGTGTCTCAGCTAACTGTCATTCCGGTACTTCCGGTGTGTCTCGGCTAAGCTGCTATTTAGCTGCTTTTGTGTCTCGGCTAACTGTCATTCCGGTACTTCCGGTGTGTCTCGGCTAAGTACCGGAATGACAGTTAGCCGAGACACAAAAGCAGCTAAATAGCAGCTATAGCTGAACATTGGACAGACTCCAGACGGCACTGAAATCATGGAGACCATATTTTTCCGTCCAATTAAATGTGCCGCTATTTAATTTTGGATATTTTGAGTTGTGCTTTTATTTTAAAATTTCTCTTGTGATTTCAATTTAATTTTTATGTTAAAAAAGGGCCCATATATTAATGTCCATGATACATTTTCAAAAAACCGTCACTTTGACAATTGTAAAAGTCAAACAGAAGATCAGCTGTTTACTTCTCCATATTATTCTACACAACGATTTTTTCATTGCGGAGATGGGAGAGATATATAGTAAATTTGCGAATGAAAATTTTCATCGAGGTCCGTACTAGGCTTAAGACGTTAATTTTGCCTACTTAAGCATAGTACTGTGTTCAGCGAAACGAACACGAACGAAAAAGTCACCTTCGAAGTGGAGTGAAATATTCTACACAGTTCGCTACTAGATATCATTGATAAAAAAGCGCCCGAAATTTGAAAATATTAAAACATTGTCAAGTAATTACTATTCCGGCACATAACACAACAAAATATTGCTCACACAAAATTTCCCGAGCACAAACTAACTGAATTGACAGCGAACTATTGAAAATTTTGAGTTGTCAAATATTTCGCTTGTCAAAAAGCCTTCCGTACCATTAAAAACGAAACGAAATTACCACGAGCGCCATCTATTAGTGACTACAGTAAATGTACAGTACTGCAAAACGAACGAAATATTCCCAGTTGGTCGCTTGTCTCTTAAGAGACATAATCTCGATGGCTTGAGCCTAGGAATCATATTGCTTATCTTTCTTCATCACTAGACAGAAAGAAATAGCAATAGAAACATGTGCTCCCACCATGATCTATTTGTAAGGCAAAAAATAGCCGCATCACTCCGAGCGCAGCAAATGCCATCCGCGACTTACACGATAAAAATTATATACGCGAAAAGTTACAATTCAAGTGCTGTTACAATAAAACGACACAAGTGCGATGTGAAGTGATTGGAAATGTGTCACTACGTTATTAGTTTTTTATATTTATTATATTGCAGTAAGGTAGCTTCGCCCCTGCCTGCACGTTTCATTTCATAAACCCCTTTCTTATTTCCAGCCGATGGCAATCTCCGCGAAATATTCATACGAGTACGAGCTTTTATCACAAAACGCTATCATCAAACAGATGGCGCTATTGCCAAAGCCATTTTTCTATCGGACCGCTCGGAGTGATGCGGCTGTTTTTTGCCTTACAAATAGATCGTGGTGGGAGCACATGTTTATATTGCTATTTCTTTCTATCTAGTGATGAAGAAAGATAAGCAATATGATTCCTAGGCTCAAACCATCGAGATTTTGTCTCTTAAGAGACAAGCGACCAACTGGGATAGTCTTCGAGATATCTGCAAGATTCTCGCAGACGCGACCAACTGGGTTTCGTCGGTGAAATGTCAACGAAAATTTCATTTTTTTTATTTGAACTTTGTCAGTTCATTTCGTTTCGCTCGGAGCACAGTACTAGGCTAAAGCTCAGTACGGACCTCGATGAAAATTTTCATTCGCAAATTTACTATATATCTTTCCCATCTCCACAATGAAAAAATTGTTGTGTAGAATAATGTGGAGAAGTAAACAGCTGATCTTCTGTTTGACTTTAACAATTGTCAAAGTGACGGTTTTTTGAAAATGTAGTAACATAGACGTTAATATATGGGCCCTTTTTCAACATAAGAATTAAATTGAAATCACAAAACAAAACACACTCTTTAGTCGGTTTGAAAAAAGAAACTGACAAATAAATTCGAACGAATGACATAAGATGTTAAAATTTCCATCCCGGCAATGAAAAATTAAATAGCGGCACATTTAGGCCGCGGTCCGAATTAAGCTTACGGTGCTTACATTACTAACAGTGCTTACAGTCGGTCCGATTATATGCGCGCTTGCAACGCATATAATTCGGACCGATCGTATGCACACAAATGTCAATTGATTATTTGAAATGTCAGTTATTTGAAAATGACACTTGACTACCGACCGACGTGAACAGCTTCGGTTGGAAAAGTCTCAAGTTTTGCAGCTTTTCGGGATCTTGTGATAGCGTGGCCGAAAAAAGCATTTTATGCGGCTGAAGTAGCGATTCGTTTTCGAGGACGTTTAAACAGCGGTGCCGATCGGCCCGACATGAACATATCCGACGTTGCTTTAACGTGTGCGTCCAAATGATACAACCAGTTGTGGTGGAGTTGTTCCATGATTCGATCGGCCTCATCGATACCGAGGAATCGCAAAGATTTCAAACAGAAACCCTTGGTCGCGTGCAAATGTTCAACGAGTCGGCCGGGTGTCGTGATAACGATACTAAGAACAGACAAACTGTTAGGCTCTAATTTTGCACCAACTGCTTAAAAATCTTGTAGACTTGCAGAGCTAATTCCGTCACGGGTAAAATTACCAGTGCTCGGATTTTCCTCTCAACTCGTTTCGAGAAAAGCTGAACAATTGGGACAGCGAAAGCTAAAGTCTTGCCGCTTCCAGTTGGTGCCGAAACGCGTCGATAAATTTTTTAGCCGTCAATGTGAATTTGATAATTTTAAAATTTTTAACCGTCAATGTGACAGATTGCAAAGACGTACACACAGTGCATATGCTCGAAACCGTGAGTAGTGTAAGCGCCAGAAAATTTCCCCTCCATGCAAATTGTGTGCATTGTGAGCGTAATTCGGACCGAGTGTAAGCGCAGAAAGCGTAATTCGGACCGCGGCCTTAATTGGACGGAAAAATATGGTCTCCATGCTTTCTGCGCCGTCTGGTGGTGAATACGTGAACTGTCAGAACGAATGAAAATTTTCATTCGAACTCCGTACCGCAAATAAAAACCCAACGCAAAAATTTGCGATGAAAATTTTCATCCGTTTTTTTTACATGCATTTAGTATGGGAATGAAAATTTTTATCGAGGTCCGTACTAGGCTTTAAATGTGTTTAAAACGCATAGTCTGAACATAGCATTAACTTCGATATGATAAAAACTGATCAAAATGAAGACCTTAAGACGAGAATATTTTTGTATAGATCATTTGCTGTCAGCACCCTCTCCGTTGAATGTTGACTTTTTAATGATGTCGTTGCATTGCTCGTATAAAATATGATCATACTTGACTGATTAAAATCTTGTAACAATTTCCAATCACCCGCGTTATGCTCTTATGACACTGGCTATTTAGTAGCTATTTCTTAAGTGCAATAACATTGCAACAAAGGCCCCATCGTGCGACAAGGCGAACAACATCAAAAGAAAGAGATACCACTCTTTCCGACGCTAGCGGCATCTAGTAAACAACATTAACAACTGCACTGTTAAGAAAAATACCGATTTTAGCGCATTTCATAACATAACATGGCACTTTTCACAATTTATACGTACCGAACTGTTAAAAACAAGTCTATAGCAGCTCAAAAATCCACTCGTGGCAGGATTTTTCTTGGATTAAGTGCTAGAATGTTTAGAACCACTGCTGGAATGCGCTATGTAGCGGCTATTTAGCGGCTAGTTTTTGACAGAACTCACTTTATAGCTATACGGACTGTCTCTCTCACACCAAAGTCTGAAATGTATGTTACATTTTCCATCCCTCTCCATTTGGATTTACTATAGCCGCAAAAATAGTCAGTGTCATAACAGCATAAGTTGGGGTGACATTTTCTTCGTACCTGTTTTATAGTCTGCAATGTGAATAACGTACGTAGCTAGCAAGCATGTCACCCCAGTTCAGATTTTAGCCATTTAGCCATTTTAGCAATTGCGGTGGAATGGACCCATTGCTTCCCTTCCTAACCTTTCCTCCGGTTATTTTGAAATAACCTATCCAAGGCTTTCGTCCACAACAGAAGTAATACACAACTTCAATACACGAAATAAAATATAAATATTGAACCAGAACAGCCCGAATAGGGAGTGAGCTGATTTTTTAAGGTATTATAGCATGGATGTAATAGTATAACTGGATCGGCAGTAAGCGACATTTTGTCTAATAGGTTCTGGTTGTGTGAGTTGTCTATTTGCGTTAGTGTAAGTGTATTGGGGGGGGGGGGGGGGCTACAAAATAAAAAATACGTACTGTACCCCGGAATTTTTTTTGGTCCGACGCTGTGGTGAAAACAATTGTCAGAAATGATTGTCATTAACCCGTACAAAATTTTTTTGAAAGATGGAAACAACTGTCAGCAATGAATTAGTCTCACATATAGGAATTTTATGCAACACAGCCGATCCAGTTATACTAATACATCCATGTATTATAGAGTTCAATGCGTTGCCTATCCATGAATCAAAGAAAACTAGATTGCGACAGTTAACGAAAAAAATAGTAAAAGTTCTGCGCATTACGACATCAAGAGCGTTCAGTTTTATTGCACATTAGATGTTTAGCTGACAAAGTGGGCAATCTATTTAAAAGGCCGCTAGCTTTTTTTAGCAAAAAATTATAAAGAGTAACAAAAATAAAGGAAATAAAACGTTGAATTTACCGAAACGTTAAATACATATATATTTATTACAATTATGTGACAGTTTTCCTCTTCGAACGCTCTTAGTGACGTCACAAAAGGTCTATTTTTCTTTGATTCATGTTGCCTATCAATATATTCAGTTGGTGATAATAAGTCTGGCTTGCTTGGTCGAATCTTCAGAACTAATAGCTAAACTCTGACAGGGTTTGTTGTGACATTTTCCTTTGTTTGTTTTTTCATTTTTATTTTATTTCTTTTTATAACTTTTATCGAATAATTTCTGTTTTGATTTATTTGATTGTTTTAAATTCCATTTGTTGAGATAGTTTTGTCATTTAGTGCAGCCTCTAATACCAGTTCACTGTCCTGACTGAGAAGCACTTATGTCGCATCCAGTTGAGCCTAATTTTTAAGAAAAAGGATGTGTTTGTTCGGTTGGTGTGTTAAACATGTATAGGGCATAGTGCAATCACAGATTTTCTTCATAAGACACGATTCTTGAGCGAATGCTTTTCTTTAAATGTCGCCACGATTTATATTTGCAGATCTGTTTAAACGAGTAGCTGAATCTCAATGGAGAAATCAAAAGAAAAACTAAAGAATCTAAATTGATATTGATTAATTTAAACAATGCACTAAAATTAAATTCTGCGCTGCGTTTCAAAGCGCAACTTAGAGACTGTAAGAACAAATTTCTGTCATACGTTATGCCGATGGAAACGGCACATTCGTGTTACTTTCTAACTTAGGTCGATAATCGCGTTCACTTGGTTCATGGCGGTGTTTGGGCGTACATCAAAGAATTTCGCACTGACCACGTATGTAGCGTATCCACTATCGCCTATGGAAAGGCACTACACCAGCAGGAAAATGAATACTGAAGAATGCATTTCGTAAATATTCCGATTCAATTGACGGAAGCGTTACCACCAATTCATATTTAATTTTTTCTGGAATGTTGAAGGATTGATTCTATATACATTTTTTAGAATACGAAAAACACACATTGTAATAATCTTGCATAAACTATAACACCACCTACAGTACATTACTCGTATTCACGCTGGGACTGAACTAAACACTTGCTAGTCCCCAGCAGTGCCATAAACATTCGCGTTCATCGCACATGAAGGCGATAGTAGATAAGCGGTATTACAAACTGCATGTTATACACATATTTATTACACGCATATTTAAATGTGAATAAGATGCGTAGAAATTTACTCTGTACAGTCAAAAAATTAGAGCAATGAATTTAAAAAGCGTATTCCAAACAACTAACATTATTTGTTTATTGTACATGAGCCTGTAGTAAAACGAATCATTCTTCGTGCTGTGCTACATACTAAGTTTGAAATGCAGTATAAATGTTGGTATTGGATCGAGTAACAAGCCCATGACTTTCACGATATGAACAACGGGAAATGGACAAATGGGGAATACATACTATTTACTATAATTCAGTTAGAGTTTCATATTTGATATATGTACAGTAGAACTTGCAGAAGTGACCACCTTCATATGTTGACCACTTGCCTAAAGTAGCCATTCTTTTCTAGTCCCGATGTAAATTACCGGGCCTATTCTGAAACTCGCTCGACCAAAAAACGAACATTCTGCGACTATGAAACTCGCCGACGGCCTACTTTTCGAGTTTTCAATCGACTTTTAGTCGAGAAAAAGCGTGAGTAAAGAGAACTACGTATTATGAGAATCGATCCAGTGAGTATTTACTTGTAAGAAATGTCAAACTCACTCACCTACTGGAAATGAAGTCACTTTCCAATTGTCGAGTTCCATCATACCAACTTTTGCTCGAGTCGAGTTCAAATGTGTGTGAGTTAATCACTCGACTCGAGTTTCGTAATAGGCCCCTACGATTTTCCATACACTTTTCGTTTTGTATTGTGACCATTGACCACTTTTAGCCAATATTTACGTATCACATACGTGTGGAGTACATCCTATAATGTAACCAAAAAATTTTACGTCATTTACAAATTAATACACAAATGTTGCAAGATGCAAAATGAGGCTGAAATAAATGAAGTACGGAGCTTACTATCGAGATTGTGTTCTGGATAAATGCGTAAAAAGATACACCTTTTATATTGGTAATGTTGATTTAAATTACATACATTATACTGTCCTAGAGATGGGTCGTTCAGTCAAGATCCGTTCAAAATGGACGGGTCACTAAACTGAACGGATCAACCCGGGTCTCAATTTTACCGAACGATCGTTCAATCTTAAAATTGGAATGTACGAGCAAAGAATACGACACGACCTGCGATAACGAAACTTCAAACGTCAGAACGTTAACAAAACGCAAAACATCTGAGTAAATACTAAAGTCCAAGCTTCAATGAGACGCATGTTTGCAGGTTTATAGTGTAGGTTACTATGCCTCCTTGCCTCCTAGTTATCCTTGAAGCTATCAGTCGCAATTTTATTTTTCTGGGATGTCTCTATAGTTTTATATTGTCCATCTTAGCTTTCTATGCTTCGCGGTTTTCCAGAAATAAAAATCAGAACCTTTATGTTCCGTTATGTTACGTGCACCCTATCACTAGCACCCCCAAAATTTCATTTCCTGCTACATGTCTACTAAGCCTAACTGTAAGAATTCTTAGCTCACATCTGGTACAATTCTTGAAATATAAGAATTCATTTTTTGTACAAATTGCTATCCACCTCAACTCTCGTGCTTCCATCTCCTCCTCAAAAATTGTATCTACATGCAATGAGCACTATTTGTAATCCTATACACCCGAACCAAATATTATCTTCCTGGTACAATCGGTTCGGAAGATATTGTAATCCAAGGTTTTTTACCCCCACCCTTACATACACTTCCCGTCTTAAAATCTTAAGCCATTGTCTAATGTCATAATCTCTTAAAACAACTACAAATTTTCAACTTCCTCCACTTCGGACACATTGTTTTCCTCCCACTCCCACGCTCTCAAACCCTTTCGCCAATTTTTTGCAACTTGGTCCACTATTATAGTTCTACATAAATTTTCAGTTTCAGCCTCCTAACATAAGCGCTTCCTGAGATCTAGAAACCAAAATTTTTCGTCAAAAATGTACCATCCACCTCCTCCACCGAAATATTCGAAATTGGTCTACACCTACGCTAAATGTAGTATGTACATACTTACACGAAAATTTTATTGTACATTACACCTGGCAAAAAGAACAAACCAATAATAACCTGTATTAACGACGCATCGTTTCATCATACCCTGTCAATTAATTCATGTTCGTTCGGTCATAGATATCCATTTCCATACAACCCATTCATCGAAATCTCGATCGGTGAAATTGTAATTCGAGTTGATTTGCTTTTAAGGGCTTATGCGGGTCTAGAAGACCAAAAAGAAGCATGTTTTCTTGATTTTTTTTAAAAGATACTACAAGAATTGTACAATTTTAATTTATTGTATATAAAAGTACTATAGTTAAATAACATTCTGTGAAAATTTCAAACGAAAATATCAACAAATCTGCCATTGAGAGTCTCGTGAAGTTGACCATGCCAAAAAAAGTGCCCTCACCAGAAATCAAAAAACCAAAATTTTTCTGTTAGTATGTGAATATGGCTTGTGCTTGAACGAAGGAATTTTTTAAAATTTGAAAATTGAATTTTTGGTAGCGTTTTTTACGAAAAATGTCATTTTTTCCATAAATTTTGGCCATATTTGGCTTATAAAATGAGTTGAAGGTAAAAAAAATCCTTCGTTCAAGCACAAGCCAATCATGTTTAAAAGCAGTGTGCAGAATTTCAAGCCGATCGGTATATTAGATTCTGAGAAATTTTGACTACCGGCTTCAAAAAAAGTGGTTTTGAGAAAAACGCGTTTAAAGTTTTAAAGAGAAATAAAACAGAGCAAATGGAGTACATGGAATCATCGGTTCCAAGCCCTTAAAGTGAAAGTTCTGCTGCCGCTGCAATTCATCCTTTTGTTCCTGTCTGAGTCAAATTCTGGAATCTCGGGTCTGAGCTTCCGCTTTTTTGTAGGCATACCTGAGATGCTCTGTGGCCGGGTTCGGGTGTCCGGTAAAGACATGTTTAATAGGTACAAGGCGCTTTAAATCTCTCTCACTTCTACAGTTTTGCTCCGATCGACTTGAAATTTTAAGATAATATTCCGGACATGATGTACTATTCTACACATTTTTTTCAAAAAAATTATCTTTTTGAACTGTCAAGACCCGCATAAGCCCTTAATGCGATAAAGAAGTCATTTACCATCCAGCAAAACCACATTCGTCCGTACGCACTCCCTTCGCAGGTCCCGCATCTCTATCGTATTCCTTCGTTCTATCATGCAGACCGAAGACCGAACGATCGGGAATCGTTCATGGAGACCGAACGATCAAGCATCGTTCTTTGAGACCGAACGATCAAGCAATCGTTCTTTGAGACCGAATGATCATGCATCGTTCGATCGTTCTTTGAGACCGAACGATCTGGCATCGTTCGTGGACATCTGTGAACGATAGAAACATGCGAACGATGTGAAATTGGAAACATGCAAACGATGGAATCGGTGTTACCGTAAGGCGAGTAGCAAAATCTGCTACCTTTTTCGAAAAAGAAGTAGTAAAAATCGATTTGACTTTCAAGAATTATTGCAAAATGTATTGTTTCATGACTTGAAATAGTAGTAAATCTGCTACTTATGCGGTAAGACTGTAACGCCGGATGGAATCAACCCGGGTTACAATTTCACTGATCGAAATTCTGAAGAATGGGTTGTATGGATATGGATTGGTTTTGCTTTGTATGTTAATAAAGGATTCAACTCGGATTATAATTGTATAGATTCGATCATTCGATGCGTCGTAACTCGTAAGAAATAATTTTAGTTGGATGAGTTTGCGCTTGCAAACATCGCGTTACGTCGCCGTGATGCCTATCTATTTTTAACGGATTTGGTATGTTTATAAACAATGCTCGTAGGAACATGTGAAAATATCTCGAGCGAAATAAATTTAGATTAATTTACAAGTGCTGTATTCTGTCTTTTGTTGGAAGTAAAGATTTGTCATGTAAAATACAGTTCAAGTTCTATAAGTCCAACTGCGCCCAACTTAAACACTATGCTGGAGTTATACTGTATGTATGTGTTCAAACAAAAATTAAAGAGTATTTGAAATATTCCAATACATATACAATACAGGCAGGGACGTCATTTCAGTTTTTTCTAGGGGGGGGGGGGCAAGATGTTATGAATGTATATAGGTATTTTAATAAATGTTGTATATAATAACAAAATTCAGGGAGGCCAATGCCCCCCTGCCACCCACAAATGACGTCCCTGAATACAGGGAACATCGGAATAAATTACGAGACCTGGGTTTGAATTCGATTCAATTTCGGGATGCATAACCAGGTAGAAAAATGTAATCATCCTTTTACGCCAGCCACTTGGCAAAACAAGTAACCGCGGTACGATACAGGGACATCGGAATAAATTACATGAATTCGCTTGAAATTTCGGGATGTGTCAATAGGTCGAAAAATGTGATCCTTTTACGGTAGCCACATAGGTAAGGAAGCTATAGCGGTGGTTGGGTTTGGGTTTGGTTTGGTCAATTACGGGTGCAAGAAACAAAGAAATATTTATTTCCTTGCCCTCCTTTCAAACATCAATCAATTACATTTTTTTATGGGTGGTTTGATCAAGATCTAAGTATTGTAGTTAAAAAGAGACATCGTTCAATTTAAACGGGTCTTAATGAACGGGTCAAATTAGTGACCCGGGTCAGTTAGACCGGGTCACATCAGTGACCCGTTTTTCCCATCTCTATACTGTACTAAATTATTTTTATAATCTGACCACTCGTTTAAAGTATTGTTCAGATTAATGAATTACCTTGATGAAAACTATTGCCGTTTTCCTCGACCTGGAAAAGGCGTTCGATACGGTGAATCACGAAATTCTACTGGAAAAGCTTTTTAACCTGGGAATAAAAGACAAAGCCTTGTCTGTTTTCCACTCGTATTTGAGCCAGAGAACCCAAACAGTGAAAGTGGGCGAGGTGGTAAGCCCACCTATTTTTAAGGGATTCTACAGGGAACAGTCTTGGGACCCCTACTTCTCCTTGTTTATGTCAACCAGTTATGTGGCCTTGAGCGAAGTTTATTTAAAGGAAATTTAGTTGCATTCGCTGATGACACTGTTCTGATGTTCAAAGATAAAAACCTTCACTCAGCCCTGGAAAAAGTGAAGCAGGGGCTACCTATAGTTTATAAATGGATTACGAAGCATAAATTAGCTTTAAATTTGAATAAAACTAAGTTTATTGTATTTGGCAACAAAACAAATTGTGAAAGACTAGCTTTGACTTTAAATTTCTATGAATCTTCAATCCAATGCGTCTCGCAAATTAAATATCTGGGTGTTGAAATCGATGATAAACTTCAATGGGATAAGCATATAAATTTAGTCTGCAAAAAATTGAGAAAAACGAAATATAAATTGTTGATGCTACGGAAAATATTAGATTTGCCACAAGTGAGAATGATATATTTCTCTTTAGTTCAATCTATTGTGCAGTATGGAATCTAAGTCTGGGGTTTCGCTTACAATAATGCTTTGCAACCGTTGCAGAGTTTGCATAATAAAATAATTAAAATATGTATTTCTAAATCCGAATTTTTGTCAACAACAGAATCTTTTTCAAATTTCAATGTAATGACGATTCGACAAATATATGTATTTGTTTTATTAAAATTTACCTATGTAAATCTTAGTAACTTTGAGCAACATACTACAGGCTACAGCACCAGGCGTCAGTTGTCGCAACCACTAGCCACTACTACATACAGTAAGAGTTTGACCACACGGCATGCCAGCAAGACTATACCTATAGTGAGCTACCTCTAGTTTTAAAGCAAAGTCTATATGATATAAATTATAAAAGTAGAATTAAAAATTTTATTTACACGAGCTTTCGGGACCTAGCTAAGTATTTATCTTAGACGGAACACTAATGATAATAGAAGAGTGAAACAGAGAAAAGAGGAAAAGAAACTTGCATGTGTTACTGTTCCAATCATTTTCATTGCTTACGCTTCTCGTTTTATGCTTCTTAATTTGTTTCTTCTTTTGGTATCTACATATATGGTGATCCTTTTTTTATATACATTTATTTTCTAAACCTGATCGCAATATTTTATAAACCGTGATCTATTTATTCTACTTTTTTCTAAATCGGTTTTTATGAATTATGAATTATGAATTTATAAATTTTTGCTATATATAATAAGCATCAAGCTAGTTCTTAAGAGAAGACAGAAATCGTTTATTTATATGTACTAGGGAGGGACTTCTTGGAAGGACGGGCTGAATTCAACTGTAAGAATAACCACATAGAAATGTCGGCAAAAAACGACGGTAAAGCTAAGGAATTAAGGGCTCATATAACTTTGAAAGTCGATTTATTTTTTCTTACAAATTTTTATATCTTATACTTTCAAGAATTATAAAAAAAATGGAATTTAGAAAATTCCACTTGTGGAGACATAGTGGCAAAACCCTGGCAACACCGGGAGATGACGAGAAAGAAGAGGCGAGTCGCGTGAAGACGAGGAGAAGAAGAACTTCGAGTCCGTCGACAGTTCCGAAATATTTAGTAGTGTATTATAGTTTAAGTGAATAAATATAGTTAATATAGATTATAACACGTCTATCACTACAGTGGTGACCCCGCGTTGCAAAATAATTATTAAATGCAGAACACAAACGCCGAAGAATCAAAAGACGCATCCAGCCACATGGCAGAAGCTGCCGACGACGCAGCTGCCAGTAACGGTATGATTCGCGCGCTAACGAGGCTTCCAGCATTCTGGAAAAACAACCCGAAATTATGGTTTGCCCAACTAGAATCGTCGTTCATCGTATCCGGAATAAAATCCGACACGAAAAAATTCCACACTGTCGTAGGGGCTATTGAAAGCGACATTCTCGCACAGGTAAGCGATCTGGTTTTAGATCCACCTGCGACGGACTTATATCCAACGTTAAAAAAACGCTTGCTTGACGTGTTTGCGGACTCCGAAGAAAAACGCCTAAAAAAGTTATTACGCGATATCCAATTAGGTGACATGAAGCCGTCACAGCTACTTCGTGAAATAAGGGAACTAGCGGACAACAAAATCGGTGACGAAATTGTGAAATCTCTGTGACTTCAAAGGCTACCGGCAGGAGTTCAGACGGCCTTAGCTATTTGCGATGACGATATTGGCAAGTTAGCCATTCTAGCGGACAAGATTTGCGAAATCTCGGAAAACAACATTGACATCGCTACAACTACCGGAAAGTGCAACTGTAAACTCGAAAGTCTAAAATTGCAAATCAAAATGATGACTCGCGAAATCAGTGAACTACGTGGCAACAATCGATCGGTATCGCGCGGCAGGAAAAAATTCAGAAGAAACAGTTCGCGATCACGGAATCAAACTCCCGTTTCAGACAAAAACGATGTGTGTTGGTACCACGAGACCTACAAAGAAAACGCGCGTAAGTGTAAACAGCCAAATTCAGCAAATTCGCGAAGCCGTTAAACGGCGGGGGCAATCACTAGAAGCGACGAGTGATCCAGCCCGCTACAATAGTCGCTTGTTTGTTTTCGACCGCGATTCCGGCGCAAAATTTTTAGTCGACACCGGTGCCGATGTCTCCGTTATTCCATCAAAAGTGCGCAAAACAAAAACAAGTGACTCCCATATAACTCTCTTCGCGGCTAACGGGTCAAAAATTCGAACTTATGGGGAAAAATGTATCAGTGTCAACTTAGGACTTCGTCGAAGTTTTGTGTGGAAGTTCGTGATAGCTGATACCAACAACGCAATTATCGGTGCAGACTTCTTGAGGCATTTTGACATTTTAGTTGATCTGAGAAATCGTCGACTAATCGACCAAAAAACGAAACTCGCTACGACCGGTCAAGTGACTAATACTACATGCAGTACTGTAAAGACAGTCAACATATCCAATCCATATCATAATTTGCTGTCAAAATTTCCTACTATAACTCATTTTTCCGCAGGTAACAACCCTGCTACTCATAATACGACACACCATATTTCCACTACAGGACCTCCAGTTCATTCAAAAGTTAGGAGGCTTGCTCCTGATAAACTTCGAGCCGCTAAAAAAGAATTCGAATATATGTTGGCACAGGGAATTTGTCGTCCGTCCAAAAGTGCGTGGGCCAGTCCGTTTCAAATGGTCAAAAAATCAAACGGAGACTGGCGGATTTGTGGCGATTATAGAATGCTGAACGCAAAGACAGTACCAGACCGCTATCCAATTCCACTTTTACAAGATTTCGCCGCTAACATACAAAACAAAACTAAATTCTCCAAAATCGATCTGATCCGTGCATTCCATCAAATCCCAATGGAACCCAGCGATATTGAAAAGACAGCCATCATCACGCCTTTTGGGCTGTTTGAGTTCCCACGGATGACAGTTGGACTTCGTAACGCAGCCCAGACCTGCCAACGTTTCGTCAATGAGGTAGTGAAAGGACTGGATTTTTGCTTTCCGTACATAGACGACTTCCTTATAGCTTCGGAAAATGATCAGCAACACGAACAACACTTAATAACATTATTTCAACGGTTGAAGAAATACGGCATCGTCATAAACGTCGACAAGTGTGAGTTTGGAAAGCATGAGATTGAGTTCTTAGGTCATCAAATCAACTGCCATGGAACGAAACCATTGCAACGAAAAGTGGAAGCGATTCAAAAATTCAAAGAGCCCACTAGTGTAAAGGAATTGCAAAGATTCCTTGGCATGATGAATTTTTATAGGCGCTTCATTCCGAAGGCAGCAGAGCTTCAAATACCTCTTTTAGTGTACTTAAAAGGACAAAACACCAAGAGAAAGGCCATAGAGCTTTCCATCGACGCCAAGCAAGCCTTCCAACAATGTAAGGACTCTCTGAAAGATGCTGCGCTCCTAGCGCATCCCTCAGCAAATGCAGATCTATCAATCATGGTTGACGCGTCCGATATTGCAGTAGGTGCAGTTATCCAACAACGGGAAACCGACTCATGGTATCCTCTGGGCTTCTTTTCTCAAAAGCTAAGTCCCGCTCAACAGAAATACAGCGCGTATGATCGTGAACTATTGGCAATTTACTGCGCCATTAAATATTTTCGTTACATGCTAGAAGGCAGAAATTTTTCTATATTTACAGATCATAACCCGCTTATATATGCATTTCGTCAAAAATTGGAAAAAGCTTCGCCACGTCAGGCGCGCCAGTTAGAGTACATCAGCCAATTTTCAACGGACATTCGGCATGTGCAAGGCGACAACAATACGGTAGCTGATACACTATCGCGTATCAATGCCATCTCTCTTCCCAGCAAAATCGACTACAAACTTTTATCTCAACACCAGGACACCGACGACAAGTTAAAGCAGTTGCTATCTGGGAGCACTAATTTTATTCTCCAAAAACTATACTTCGCAGAATACAATGTCAGCATTGTTTGCGATATCTCTACAAAAAAGGTGCGACCGTACGTACCACAGCCGCTACGTCGAGATGTGTTTAACTACATTCACGGGATGTCACACCCGGGCATTCGGGCAACGAGTAAAGCTGTGAGCGGAAAATTTGTATGGCCATCTTTACGCAAGGACATCACAATCTGGACACGTGAATGTATCCCGTGCCAAAGGTCAAAAGTACAACGGCACACCCGAACTCCAACTGGGTTCTTCGCTGTTCCTAATGATCTCTTCGATCATATCCACATCGATATTGTCGGACCATTACCACCATCAAATGGATTTCGCTACTGTCTAACATTCATCGATCGTTTCACACGTTGGCCCGAGGCGACACCTATCCAGAACATCGAAGCTGAAACAGTCGCCAAGACACTGTTCAGTACATGGATTGCGCGATTCGGAACTCCAAGTAGGATAACAACGGACCAAGGCCGTCAATTCGAGAGTACTTTGTTCAGAGAACTGTCTAAACTCTTGGGCATTCAACACATTCGTACGACCGCCTATCATCCTGCATCAAACGGTTTGGTGAAGCGTTTCCACCGCACCTTAAAGGCAGCAATTGAATGTCATGCAACCGAAAGATGGACCGAAGTACTTCCGACTGTACTTCTCGGTTTTCGCTCGTCTATCCGCGAGGATTTAAAATCCTCAGTAGCTGATGATAGTGTATGGAACATCAATTCGACTCCCAGGAGATATTTTAGAAAACAGCCAAGCATTCGACAGTCATGAATTCCTTCGTCAATTACAAGAAACCATGAGGAAACTACGACCTGTTTCAACGTCAAGACACGGTAAGCAACATATTTTCATTCACGATGAGTTGAAATGTTGCAGTCACGTGTTCATCCGGCACGATGCTGTGCGTAAATCACTTCAACCACCTTACGATGGACCATTTCGCGTGATCTCTAGGAGCTCCAAGGTCTACAAAGTACAAGTGAACGGAAAGGATAAGGCGATCTCATTAGATCGCTTAAAGCCAGCATTTATACCAACAGCGCCAACTCCCGACAGTCCAGAAGTACCTGCAACTACAACTCCAGCATCAGCGACAACACAACCATACACAACAAGATCAGGACGCCAAGTAAAGATTAAAATATAATCGTTTCACTGGAAGGGGAGTAATGTGGAGACATAGTGGCAAAACCCTGGCAACACCGGGAGATGACGAGAAAGAAGAGGCGAGTCGCGTGAAGACGAGGAGAAGAAGAACTTCGAGTCCGTCGACAGTTCCGAAATATTTAGTAGTGTATTATAGTTTAAGTGAATGAATATAGTTAATATAGATTATAACACGTCTATCACTACACACTCTATTACAAAGTTATAGCACTAAATGTGACCATACATCGGTTTAAAGCGGCTTCCTGGCTATTTGCCGCTCCACTCTTAACAGCAGCGTTTAAAATATATTTTTTCGCAAAAGCCGAGTATCATAGAAAACGAGATCATTCATAAGACCATCTGTGAAAAACACGAAGATAAAAGAGCAAGAAAGCGTACAGTACGAAGCTAGAATGGGAGACTAGCCGTAAGTTAACATTTTATCTATCAAAAACTTTAAACGCATTTTTCTCGAAACTATGTTTTTTGACCTGGTCGGCACGATAACTCAGTCAGTTTTCTAAATTTTTCAACTTTTTTTTTTTTAAATTTTGATAACTGTTTTCTCTATAGTCTATCGAGACCTTTTTTTAAATTTTTTGCTTGGAAATTTTTTTATGAATTATTGAACGCAAATTTTTCTTAAAAAAACTGATTACTAAAGTTTGAAATACTGTAACTTATTTATTTTTGAAAAAATTAAAAATTCCCTCCGAGAGACTATAACTACTACAATCTTTTACAGGGTTCTTTTTCATTTTTGCAAATTGAATTATTTTTAGTTAAGTTATGATGCCGACCAGCAGGCGCCATCGTTTTCATAAGTAGTCAATTTATACCAGTAAAAAACAATGTTAATATTAAAAAACAAAAAAAAATTTTTTTTTTTCTATAGTTGAATATATAATAAGAAATGTGAACCCAACAATAAATTTTTTTTTTCACCATATAACCTTCATAATAATTTTTCAAATTTACTCGATTTTCAGTGCTTTCAGAGTTATATAAGCCCTTAAGGGAAGAAACTATAATGAAAAGTTCGATGAGAGGGGGGAAATTAGATAAAATAGATTCGGGCATTAGTCTGAAACAAACCAGAAATGAGGAAGACATAGATGTTGCCAGTTACGGAAACGCAGACCAACAACAAGAGGCCCCGAGGGAACGAGTTGGGTGTGAACTCCAATACCAGCGAAGTGGAGAGAAACAGCAATGGGAAAGAGAGGAAATAAGAAAGAACGTAGAAACTTGGGATGAGGAATTGATGAAAAGTAGAGAAGGTACGGATAGGGTGGAGGAAATAAAAATGAGAATTAGCAAGGAGTATCCGCAAAGTGCCAGTTACAGGATCACATACCACAAACGAGAGGCCCCGAGGAAACGGGTTGGGTTTGTAAGATCCAATAACGGCGATATTGCGAAAAAATGTGAGGTTGAAGAGAATAGAAACCAGTCAACAGAAAGTGGAGAAAAACAGCAATGGGAAAGAGAGGAAATAAGAAAGAACGTAGAAGCTTGGGATGAGGAGTTGATGAAAAGAAGTAGAGAAGGTACGGATAGGGTGGAGGAAATAAAAATGAGAATGAGCAAGGAGTATCCGCATCCATGCCAGTTACAGGATTCCATGCCACAAACGAGAGGCCCCGAGGGAACGAGTTGGGTTCGCGCTTTCAACAGTTGTAGATCGGTTCAGTCTAAATTGTTAGTTGTAAATAAGAAATAAAAACTATTAAGTAAACCATATCAAGTGTTGTATTTGTGGAAGTGAAGTGTTTAGAGTGAGCCCCTTGGAAGGAGATACGGCCGAGGATTGTTGGCCACGACAAATTGGCGCAGCCGGAAAAGAAACCTTAAAAAGGATATTTGTTAAAGGTTAGTTACCCTAGATATTTCATAGCACTATGTCAGAGGTTGTAAGATTGTTACTGGTCAAATCATAATGGAAGTAAAATAAAAAAAAAATACATTAGTTTGTCGCGTACATCAGTAATTTATGCATTGGCCAGTAACATTCGTAATATGATACTCGTGTTTAATGTAGGTTAATTGAGGCCGTTCGCTACAACTGAAAAGTGATCAGCTAGCTTACTGCTACGTTATTTTGTTTTGTTTTGCACAGGGCAAGTCATTTCGCGCATAAAAAATTCACTAAAATTTTTATTTTTATATTTTTTTTTTCTCAATTGAACAATTTATGTATTATTATAGTTTAATATATCACTCACACACAAGCTTCTGCTTTTGTGATTGCTCTGTTTTGAAATAAATAAAAAAAAAGTGACCACTTTACATAGTCCCTTGGGTGGTCACTATATAGAGGTTCTACGATATATATACAGTGGTGGAGTGATAGCTTGACAGACGTGTACTAGTTTTGCTTGAATAGAAGTGAAGGTAGAAAAAAGTAGAATTGCAAGAAATCGTATTTCATTCGATGTGAAAAGAAATTATTTATTTTGAGGAAGGTCAAATCAATGCAATGCTCAAATCAATTAATTACTCAAAGTGAATAAATAAAAGTGTACGCTGCCAACAAATACATAAGTGAAAAAAATTTTGTACACAAAAGAGAGCACAGGAACCCACCCGAGACGAGCAAAAGCAGCACAAAAAAATCCCGTCGTCACCGGTACAAATTGTCAACCGAAAAACCCGACAGCCGCAACTGGCGCCGCAAAGAAGTCACTTACTGTCGTTCTACGAGTAATTTTTTATTATTATTGGATAATGGAGGAAAAAATTGATCTGATTCTGCGAAAATTAAGCGATTTAAACACGAAGCTTGATCAAAACAATAAGGAGTTACAGGCTGTGAAGGAGAGCCTCGAACGTCGATGTAACGACATGGAAGAAAAATTAAAAAATCAAGATCGTATTATTAGTACACTTTATAAAAAGGTAAACAAAGATAACCTTATTATATATGGTCTTGATACGTCAAATTGTATCGATGGACCGTCCCAAAAACAACACTTTGTGTCGTTTGTACGAAATCACCTAAAGGTAAACGTTAAAGTGAGTGATTTGTATAAATTGGAAAAACAGCAAGGAACCCGATTGCCACCAATTAAAGTAAACTTTAATAACACCGCTGCAAAGACTGCCGTCTGGTCGAATAAAACTAAACTCAAGGGGGCTCAAATATTTGTTAATGAGGACCTCACCAAATCTGACCGGCTACAAAAAAAGGAAAGGCGAATTATTAACGAAAACAAACGTCTTCGGGACCAATCATCCGGAGAGTATGGAGCAGAGTCAACGCCGCATGTCCCCAACTCAAAAAGAAGCAAGGAAATTAATAATACTGCACATCGGCCACGTAAATCATCTAACATAGGTAATAGTTCAAAAAACTAATTGATAAGGTACATAGTATAAATAGCATAAGTATAGTTCTCTGGAATTGTCAGGGCTATTCGAATTTTAAAAGTTTGTCTCTTGTAGACTGTCAAGCAGTCCGACATTGTGCGTTTATGTGAAACGTGGCTAGTTAACCAAGTAAATCTTAGCAAGGACTTAGAAGGTCAATATAATATATTTTAAAGCTTTGCTGTTAAGGATAAATCTAGAGGTCGTGCCAGTGGAGGTTTAATTATGTTAATAAGAAAAGAATATAGTGCTGAACTAATTGAAAACAGTAATTTTTGGTTGTTAGTGAAAATAGCTGCGGGTACATGCCTTAAGTGATACTCGTGCTGTTCTTGATCCCTTTGTCAATGCTAGAGGTAAGAAGACTGTGTCATTCATGGAAGATCATGGCATGTTTTTAATGAATGGCCGAACACCAAGCGACACCCCTGCACAATACACTTTTCTCAGTAAAGTGGGTAAATCAATAATAGACCTCTGTTGGATAAGCATTCCATTGCTTCTTGATATTGTAGATTCACATGTAATAGAGATGCCCCTTCTTTCAGACCATTTACCTTATAAAATCTGCATAAAAACAACCTCTGTAAATAATCGTCGGAATATATCCAGTAATACCCCTAACACATTAAACCAGCTCAAATGGAATGGAGAACGGTCTATTGAATACCATCTATCCATTTCGGAAAAATTAGCTCTTTTTGTTGATGATGGAACCGCAAACTCAAATATATATTTATTAGAATCCATAAGGCAATCGGCTCCAGAGCTTTCTATGTGTAAACAGAAATATATCTCTCCTACAACTTTCACACGTAATAAGCCATGGTTTTACCAGCGCTGCAGGATTGCAAAAAGAGAAGCAAAGCATTGCCTTAGAGCCGGGACGGGATTCCTTTAGCGATACAACCGTAGTCGCGTACCTCAATGCCAAAACAGAATACAAAAAAGCTATTAAACAGTGTAAAAGAGAGTATTACGCTGAGATTCACGATATATTAGTTAACATCAAAAACTCGAAGCAATTTTGGACCACGATTAGGAAAATGTATTACAAACAAAATCATATAAATCCGATCGAGATGGATATATGGCAAGAATACCTCAAAAATCTATTCATTTCAGACAGCCTTCTCACTTCTCCAGTGATACACGATTATGCGCACCCAATTTTAGACGCAAACATTAATTTAGACGAGTTAGATATTATACTACTCAACCTAAAAAATGGTAAAGCTGCGGGGCCTGATAATGTAACAAATGAATTCTTCAAGAATCTTCCAGTTCAAGGTAAGCAGTTTCTATTGCAAATATTCAATAACACTCTCCGCTCAGAAAATATTCCTATTAACTAGTCTAAAGTGAGACTTTGTCTGCTTCACAAAAAGGGGGATGCGAACTTGCCACAGAATTATAGAGGTATATCACTTATAAACTGTACAACAAAAATTTTTACACACATACTCTGCGATAGAATCACTGCCTGGGCGGAGCACAACAAGAAACTTCCCGAAGGACAATCAGGATTTCGCAAAGGTCGGTCATGTGTAGATAATATACCTAGTCATATCATAAATACTGACACAACTGTCAACTCAACGGTATTTCTTAAATACCGTAACGCACCAAAATATTAATATGTCATTTTTGACAGTTGGTATGTGTGTTGTTTATATGCCAAAAGAATTTAGTTTTGGTTCGTGATTCATCATGGAGTGGACGGATAAAGAAAATCGTATCGTTATCGTAGTGCTATACAAGTGTGAAATGAAAAAAGTTGACATTTTCCGAACACTCCGAACGCTTAATCTTTCACGAAGTTTTGTGTATCGTGCCAGCAAATTGTCCATAGAGACCGGTAACGTAAATGACCGCCAGCGATCCGGCCGTTCTCGCACCGATCGTACGCTGCAGGCCGTCAAAGCAGTGCATGAACGATTTCGACGAAACCCTCTGCGCAAACAAAAAATCTTGGCTCAAGAGATGAACATCAAACCGATATCTATGAGTCTCATCACAAAAAAGGACTTGAGGCTCGGGGCTTAAAAACGGCGAACCGGACAATTGCTCAATCTGAAGTTGAAAGGAAATAGGAAGACAAAATCAAAAGTGCTACTCGCCCAGCACGCAGGTGGGAATTTCAAAAAAAATTCTGTTTACCGACGAGAAAATTTTTACCCCGCAGGAAAAGTTCAATAAACAGAATGATAGGGTGTATGATCGCTCTTCCCAGGAAGCGTCCGAGGTAGTTTCACGAGTTCAAAAAGGGCACCACCCGGCCTCAGTGATGGTTTGGTGGGGGATGTCCTATGATGGCGTCACCAAGCTTAATTTTTGCGAAAAAGGTGTAAAAACTGCGGCCAGAAACTGCCAATCAGAAATTTTAGAACGTGTTGTAAAGCCTCTCAACGAGTCCTTATTTAAAAACCAGCATTGGGTGTTCCAGCAGGACTTTGCACCCGTTCATAAGGCCAAAACCACCCAGGCCTGGTTGAAAAACAATTTACCCAAGTTTATTAGCACTGAAGAATGGCCATCCGCCAGACTGGCCAAGGCGAATTCGTGTGTGTGTGAAGGCCAATGGCGGCAATTTTGAATAAATGTATTTTTTTATTTTTTTATTTGTTACCGTTATTTGAATAAACTGACAAAAAATTATGAAAATATCTCAAGCCGTTATTTTTGAATTTCCAAAAAACCGTGTGTCAGTATTTATGATATGACTAGGTATTTATAATAAACTCAATTGTTGCGTGTAACCTTCGTCTAAGCAAAAGAAAGGTATTTTGTGCCTTTATAGACTTTAAAAGTGCCTTCGACACGATCGATCATTCACTACTCTGGGAAAAGCTATTTAATATAGGATTAAGTACCAAAATAATCCGAATTCTTAGCCAATTTTATAAACATGCTAGCTGTACGATTCACCTTAATGGTTTGTGCTCAGACGATATTCCTATTCAAAAGGGGGTCCTACAAGGAGACACCCTCAGTCCATTATTATTCTCCATATTCTTAGCTGATTTTGACGATTTCCTGAAAAATATGGACATTGAGGGAATCAATATCGATAGCTTTCATAATATATCCTCGCTTTTTTATGCGGATGATTTGGTGCTCATGGCATTTTCTCCCATTAAACTCCAAAAAGCTTTATCCGCGTTAGAACTATATTTCCAAAACAGAAAAATCTAAAATTCTAATTTTTAAACGCGCTGGTAGACTACCAAACAATATGGAGTTTACATATAAGGGACTCAGCCTGGTAATCGTGAATCAGTTTGAATACTTAGGTGTCACCTTCAGCAGCTCTGGTCTTTTCCGCAATTGTAGCGAACATATGGTTGCGAAAGCTAACTCCGCAACGGCCAATATCAAGATAGTAATGATAAAGTCGCAAATGCAGTCACATCATTTACGGATGCATTTATATCAATCAGTTATTCTTAACACATTATTATACTCGTCGGAAGTCTGGTCATTAAATTACCCTGACATTATAGAGAAAACCCAGGTTAAATTCATCAAATCTTTATATTATTTTGTTGAGTGTCGCCCAAAAAAAAACCGCAGCACGATTCCTGCTGGGCAGTTACAGCTGTGATCAGAATTCAATTTCTCCAGGAATTGTGATCACAGCTGTAACTGCACCGACCCAACGAAACAAAAGAATTTTTTTTTGGTTTAAAAATTCCAATACCATGTTTGGCAATGCAAAACCGCTGGGTGTTGAAGAGCGAGACGAAAAATTGGATTTTGCGGGGGTATCGTTGGTTCGTGCTGTGTGGTTGGATCGCATTTTTTCGAGCAGGAACAAAAAAATTCTTGTTTCGAAATGAGCGGAATTTTTTTGAGGGGATTCGGTTTGCATGGGGGAATGGACGAAAAACGGATCGGCGGGTTGGTGTTTGACGGGCGATACGCTCTGGTGTGCTTACCGCGGCGTCTTAGTAAATATAATCGCGGGAAATACAAAAGTCTTTTGGGAATTGTTCACTCTCACTAGATGAGAATAAAAGAATTCGATGACTGGACCGGGCGTGAATTATCGTTGCAAATTAATTTCCGATCGATCGATCGATTGAATTTTCGGTTCGCTTCTGTAGAGTGGTGTAATAGTTTTTTCTTGAAACCGAGTGTCGGGGGGGGGGGGGGGGGGGGAAAGAGTGAAAGGAAGGATTTTGTTCGTCGGATTTCCGCGGGTTGGAGCCATGAAGCTCGAATTTGTCCAAAGTTGGGAGTTTTTTTCGGGTGTATTTGAAAGGAACGTATTTCTTTTGTTGGTGGCGACAGTGGCTTTTTTTTCAAGGCATCGTTTCCTTTTTGCACTAGCCTGAAGAGTTTTCGTGGAAGTTTTAAAGCAGGACCCGGAAAATCGGAATTTTGTTTGTTTGTTTTGTCCACCGAAGCGCGTATAAACGAGCAGTGAATGCGTGTAAAATATTTAAAGAAAAGAAAAATGGCGACCTGCAAGTGATTTCATGTCTTATTCGGTGCGCTCCTAGTTTGTCACGTATTTTTAACCGAGTTTTGAGGAAATTTCGTGGATGTTGAAAAGTGAATGCCGCCTAATTTAAGCGCAGCAGTTGAACTGATTGAGGCCAACTAGATAAACCAAAATTGATTAAGGTGTCGAATTAACGTATCAAAAATCTAATTGTTTAAAAAAGTACATAAAGTGCTTTATATACATGTACAGTTATTATAAAAAAAAAAAAAAAGTGCAATCAACGAATGAATAAACCCGCAAAGGACCAACTACGTTTTATATAGCAAAGCGAGAACTTTGGAGAACGATCAACGGTTGATTTCTAGTACTAAATAACATAACATGGTCGTTTACTGGTCATCTGAGTTAAAGGCCACATAAAAAAAAAAAAAAAGAATAAGATATAATGAAGAAAAAGAGTGAGTTTAGGAAATAATATGAAATATTGAGGAATTTGAAATATTAGTGAATATGCAATACTAGGTAATATGAAATATTGAGGAATTTGAAATATTAGTGAATATGCAATACTAGGTAATATGAAATATTGAGGAATTTGAAATATTAGTGAATATGCAATACTAGGTAATATGCAATATTGAGGAATTTGAAATATTAGTGAACAGGAATTATTAGGATAGGGAAAAAAAAAATAAATTAGGAGCTCAGGTACTAGGAGATAGAAAAGGGCCAAGTAAAACAAAAAGGCGGCCGCATCAAAAGGATAATGGGGTGAGTCCAACTTTTTTTCTTATTCATTTTTTTTTTATTTTTTTTCAGTATTTGATTTTTTTCTGACATGTTACAGGAAAAAAATTTTTTTTTTCTTCTTTCTCGCCTTATCTGAAGGGCTAGTTTCCATAATGTTTAAAGGCTAAAGGCCAAATTTTAAAAGTGAACCCGAGCGTTTAGCTCCTTAACCCCGAACCTCAAGAAGGGGCCACGACGCGAAAAATGTTATAAGGACAGTCGTGGCTGAGGTAGGGTGGGCAGAGCAGGGTGCTATTAACACCAGAGCGCCCTGACAAATCGCGGAGCCGCGCCATCCAACCGCTTCTTGGTCTTTCACGACCAATTGGGAAAATAATCCCAATTTTTACCTACCCTTGGATAAGTCGGCGCTTACAATTTTTGTTGTCCAGGCCTAGGGTTTAATGGCCTGAGTTTAAGCAAGTACCCCCCCACACTGCCGTAGCTAGTCCCGGCCGCCAGCAAGAGCGTCGCACCAGCTGAACTCAGCCACCAATTCGGACTTAGGTGGAATTGGCCCTTCTGTCCCGAACCTTCTTTTTCCTTTCGACTATTTTGACTTTTTCAAGTCGAAATAGTCCTTCCAAGGCCTTAAACACAACAATTTGAACAACTTAACACCTGAACACGTGATCCGGCGTGAGTTTAACTTAAGCAGAGTTATAGTCTCTTCCGTTAAAAGAGCACTGAAGTGGCTTTGTAAACTGTTGGACATGGATAATGATAGGCTACCTCGAATTTGTTTCAACAGACTTTTAAAACTAAGTAGCTCCGATAATAACATAGCAAAATACAATTGTCTCGCAATTAAAGGTTTTTTTTCTTATAATAAATAGAGAAAACCTATGGAGAAATCTAAATACACGCGAAATTAGACAAAATTTATTCAGTTTTATAAATGACCTTCAACAGCACTATTACACTATGGATTCTGAATCAATATCCAAATTCTCTTATACAACAATATTTAACCGTTTAATTCATGGTACGTTGCTTGATCTCTATGTGCCTATAAGAAAAATTAGAGTTGTTGCTCAGTTACGTACAGCCAATGATCGCATTATCACAGTATATACCAACGGCAATGCGCACAAAATAGACCCAAACGAAGTATGTACTACCATATATGTAATTTAATGAAAAACGAATCATTATTCCACATTCTTATCGAATGCCCAATTTATGAATGTATCAGAGAGCGTTATCTATATAAGTATCTGGTCACTTCAAAGCCTCTTAAACCGAAAATTACTGAGAATTTTTGTTGAATATTGCCAATTTGTGCTATTTAAATGATTCTTTCTTACCGAGGGTATACTACGTATCAGAGCATTTATCGTTAATGAGTAACATCCGCTGGCAATTAAGATTTACTTTGATATAATAAAATAAATCAACTTTTTTTATGTATTTATTTATTTATTTATTTATTATAAGTTCCCAGAGAATAAATTCAGCTGGGAACCAAAAAAAAAAACATCCAAACTACAGAGGTTATTGGATGCTGTCGTGATACGATGAATTGGAGTCAATCCATATAAATATACTTTAGGTTTTAGTCCAAACGTTATGAGCGTCGAAGGCTGTCTTAATACGACTTAAGATATGCCTATCATCGGGGGCGAGTAAGTCTTGGGGACGGGTAGAAGAGTCGTTCGCGGGGGTTTGGAAGATCCTTGAAAGCGGGCATTCAATGAGTACATGTCGGATAGTTAACTGGGTTCGACAGTTGGCGCATGTCTAAAAAACTATCACATATACGAGGGGCGTTCGAAAATTAACTTAAGTCAAACACACAGAGCACGCGTATATCAAAAAGTTTATGATGGCTGTAAAGTTCAGTCTTTTGTATGAGTGCTGTCAAAATTTTAGCCATTTTGGATGCTTATGGTGATTTCTTTTCTGAAAAAAATGTGACCCATTTAGATGCAAAATTATTGCAGTTCTGCCCTCTTTTTTGACAGTTCCGTCCGACAGGTCAATTGACAATAGAACGCTTTCAGGTCAAAAAGCTATTATTAAAATTTAAATATATTTACACTACACTCCGTATGATTTCTAATTACTGTATGACCCGTTTGAAATCGGTTGCCGAACGGGCGGAACGGCTAGAAAAAAATTGAGGGCAGAAACGGGTCACATTTTTTTCCAGAAAAGAAATCACTATTAGTTTTGTTTTGGTGGTGGATTATATACGACGTGTTTAGTGTTTTTTAAAAATGGAAAAAAAAATTTCGTTCAGTGATAAAACATTTTTATTTGGTGGGGAAGAAAGCGACCGAAATTCAGCAGATTTTGCAAGAAGTTCATGGCACATCTACTCCTTCGTTACCAACTATCAGTTTCTGGGTAAACGAATTTAAACGTGGCCGTACTAGCTTTGATGATGAACCCCACCCTGGACGTCCAAAAACGGCCACAAACCAAGAAATCATCAATAAGGTACATGATATCGTATTAGCCGATTGTCGAGTGAAGGGGTTCGAGATAGCAAAGGCTGTGGGCATCTCAGCTAACAGCGTCTGGACAATCCTACATGAGCATTTGGGTATGTCAAAATTATCGGCGAGATGGGTGCCGCGTTTGCTGACTCCGGAACAACGCGAAATCGTGCCGTTACTTCAAAATAAATTAATTGAATTACGACACGAGTTGCTTCCACACCCACCTTAATCTCTAGACCTGGCCCCCTGCGACTTTTTCTTGTTTCCCAATTTAAAAAAATCATTGACAGGAAAAAGATATGGGTCATCGCTGCCAGAGGCCTATTTTGAGGAGTTGTCAAAAACGTATTATACGGAAGGGTTAAAGAAGCTGGAGCATCGTTGGAAAAAGTGTATTGAGTTACAATGGTCGCGTTTATGTGCAGACCAGACCAGTCTAAAAAGACCGAAAAAACCAGTTCGGTTGCACGCATAAATGTAAACTTCTGATTTTGGTACGAACCAAACGAAACCGAACCAGTCTAGTACTGGCACATAAACGGTCTTAGACCAAAACATAACCTGCAATAGTGCTGACCAAACAAAATTAAAACGTCAAAGCATACATCTGTGAAAATAAAAATGACTGAACGGTGGACATTTGACGAAGTGTCCACTTTGCGCAAACTTAGCGATGTGCAGTTACAAATTTGCATCCATGATTGAAAATGATATTTAAAATGACAGCTTCAAATTGGTTATGCTGAAAAGCACACATAAATGCAAGACCGAAAAAGACCAAACCGGTCTTTTTAGACTGGTCCGGTCTGCACGTAAACGCGACCATTGAGACTATGTAATCATTGACAGGAAAAAGATATGGGTCATCGCTGCCACAGAGGCCTATTTTGAGGAGTTGTCAAAAACGTATTATACGGAAGGGTTAAAGAAGCTGGAGCATCGTTGGAAAAAGTGTATTGAGTTACAATGAGACTATGTTAAAAAATAAATAAAAACTTTTCCAAAAATCAAGTGTTTTCTTGCCGACTTAAGTTACTTTTCGAACGCCCCTCGTATATCTTGAATTATCTAAATTTATATTTCTACACAAACTAGATTATGACAAGAAAACAGACGTATTTTAAGAATTAAAAAAAAAGAAAAAAAAGCTGTCATTCATTGTAATAAGCCTCCCCGCTTTAGATACAAGAAATTTATTATTATTATTATTATATTATATACAGTGGTGGCCATGAATTTAGCACAGTTGGTGTTTGTAACTTTTAAAGGCAAATAATATTTATTGTTTTATGCTTTTCACTCCACCTTTGTTTCTTGAGTGCTGCCTATGATGCGTTGATCATGTCTCCTTAATTTAGTTTAGTTCCTTAGTTCCCTTTCTTGTCTATTCTCATTTAATTGCAAATAGTACGTGATCTGTGCTGGCCACGAGTTTAGCACAACTTTGAAATCGAATTTATTGGTGAGATTTGTGTTTTTTTTATGTTTTATGTAGTGAACGGTAAAGGGTGTACAGAACCTCATCGTCAGGTGGTTCAGCAAATGGAGAGCAGTACAAGCACTGTTACGCCAATGGCTGGTGCTTTAAGGTGTTCCAGAAAGATGGTGTACAACGCAATAAGCCATATGCAACAACATGGGAGCTTCAAAAATGGTAAATAGCAAATAAATAGCAATTTTTTTGGAAAAATCTGCTTTGGAGTGAAGAATCAAAGTTTGGTTGGTATGGATCTGACGGTAAGCGGTATGTATGGCATTTACCAAACATGCTGCACAATCCAAAGTTCATTTATAAGACTGCTAAGCACGGTGGTGGGAGTGTGATGGTATGGGCTGCGTTCTCTTAGTACGGCGTTGGCCCCACACAAAATTGACACAAGAATATATCAGCACATTAAAAAACTTAATTGTAAATACAATGATGCCATTTGCTGGTGATAACATGCCCCTTAGATGGCGTTTCATGCATGACAACGATCCAAAACACGCTTCGCGCACTGTGAAGAGTTGCTTGGAAGGGAACCGAACTGATGTTCTAAGGTGGCCAGTCTAATCACCGGATCGCAATCCCATTAAGAATTTGTGGAATGATGTCGAGGAGCATATTAATTTAGTCAAACCAAAAAATATGGCAGATTTTTAAACCGAAATTAAAAAGCTTGGTAAGCAATTCCGAGGAAACGTTGTATGACCCTGGTAGAGCCTACCGGGGAGATGCGCTGCTGTAATTCAAAGTAAAGGATATCCGACAAAATACTAAGTTCATGTTGGTTGTTTGTTAGTTTGTTTTCGCTTAAAATAACCAGTTTTTCATTTTGTGCTAAACTCGTGTCCAGCTTGTTTTCATCTTATTCACAATTAAACTGAAATAGAAAAGAATGGGAAGAAAATAATTAAAGGAAAAAAAAGTGACATAATCCTAGCATCGTAGGCAAAACTCAAGAAGAAAAATTGGATTGAAAAACATAAAACAGTAGAAAATATTTGCACCTGAAAGTTACAGATACCGAGTGTGCTAAATTCGAGGCCACCAATATATAGGCCTTTTTTCTTCTTGTAGAATGTCGTTACTGAAGCGGGGTGGGCCAACAGACATCAAAAACAGCTTGATAAGTCGAGTAAAATCATCGCTTCTCCCAAATTTGTTTTCCCATGGTACGTCGTCGCGAATAATTTTTATTTTTCAGGCCTAGGTTTTATGTCGTGTTGTTCGGACGGTACTCCGACCCCAGCCACCGCCAGCACGTCTTGCTACAGCTCAATTTCTAGCTACCAGTTCGTTACCTTTCATGTCCTTTTCAAGTCGAAATAATCACTCCAAGAGCTCTGTTCACAACAGTACAAGTAACAATACGATAGCGATTTTACAAAAACTTCGAAACTGCTAACTGCGGTGACTTTTATCATATCGCACAAACCCGTCTATTTGGACAAACAAACAAGCAAGGAAATTTCTAGAGTCAACCAGACTAAGTACCTAGGATTAATTATTGACGAAAACCTAAGCTGGATAACTCATATATCAGAAATACGCAAAAAATAGCACCCATTATTGGATTATTAAGACGCAGCCATCATATTGAATATCAGGTGAAGGATCTCATATTCAATGCCTTCGTCCTTTCCAACATTAGCTATGGATTACTCTCTTGGAGCCAAACAGCTTTGTATAATCTGGAAAAAATTGCAAGATTGATGAACAAAGGAATCAAGGCGGTATACAATCTCCCTCGACTGACGCCTTCGTTGACTCTCTACTCTGACTACAAGAAGCTAACAATATATGAACTCATAGCGCTTGAGAGAGTAAAATTCATTTACAAATCTCTGAATAAAAAAACTAAAACCCCGCTTACCATACGCCCCATTAAAGACTTGCATCAATTTAACACACGTAATGTGAACAATATTGTAAATCTATGTAGACCAAGAACGAATCGTCTGAGAAGAGACCCACTATATGAAGCAATCATTGAGTACAATTCCTTACCCAGCTCCATAAAAAATGCAACCAGGGCTCTGTTCAAGATTTCTGCTATAGCTGCTTCGAAAGCATAGCATAGCAAGACTGTAGCAGCTGTCAATTTCAGCCATAGCATGAAATAGCTTCTTCGGGTCTTGAACAGCCAAAAGCAGCTTGTATAGCTAATAACAGCTGTTCGACAAGCACATACGCAAGTTGGCGTGGCATATAAGACATTTGTTTGAATGACTTTGAATACTTACCGCATTAACTGCTTCTAATGTTTCCTTAAATTTTTCGTTAATTTCTAATGCTAATGATAGAGTTTCTTCCAGTTTTAAAGACTGAAAATAACGTTTCGACGAAAATGACAGCTACACACACATATAAATATTGCAATAGCCGCTTTCTAGCTACACTCGGGAGTGCGAGCAAGAAAAAGCAGCTATGGAAGCAGCTTTTTAAAAATCTTGAACAGATCTAGTGTCAAATAGCAAGCACGAGAAAGCAGCTTTTTGGTTGCATTGAACACAAAAAAGCAGCTAATAGCAGCTAAAAGCAGCTATAGCAGAAATCTTGAACACACCCCTGGTATTGCCGACTTCAAAGCCCAAGTGAAGGGATATTTCCTAGAGAAGCGGTCCTGAAAGACGCTTGAAGAAACGGTTATGGTTTTGTGTTGTTGTAGCGCATGTATACGTACTTTATCTTACTACTATTTTTTTTTTTTAAATTATTTTTTCTTAAATAAAAACTCTCTTTAATTTGCATTTATTTCTTAATATTTTAATCTTTTGAATTTTCCTTATTAATCACTTTATTACTTTAATTACTAATATTTACTATAAAACTTTACTTTTTTATTAAATTTATTTTTGTACTACCTCTTATACCAGTGCGTTGCACTGCCTGAGGAGTACTAGGGGTTAAGGTATATTATTAGGTATTGAGTCTAATGTCATCATACACGCATGTGTATGTTGATATGAGTGAAATTTTTCTAGCTCATTGAGCTGATTGGCATTAATGTCTCCAGCTCCTTGAATTTAAAAAATAGCAGGTTTCTTAAATGGCATAGTTTTATGGTGATTTCTTTTCTGAAAAAAAATGTGACCCATTTAAATGCAAAATTATTGCAGTTCTGCCCTCTTTTTTTACAGTTCCGTCCGACAGGTCAATTGACAATAGAACGCTTTCAGGTCAAAAAGCTATTATGAAAATTTAAATATATTTACACTACACTCCGTATGATTTCTAATTACTGTATGACCCGTTTGACAGTTTAATTTATGCTTTTAAATCGGTTACCGCTGTTGTCATAGGATATTTTTTTCTTATGTTGTCGCACATTTGAGGTTAAAGGAGTTGCACCGCCGAAATTTTCGGGGCAAGAAATGCGAGTTTTCAGGGCAATTTTAGCCACGGACTCAAACCCCTTTTTCTAGCAGGTCAAAATTTTTTCCACAATAGAACGCCGGAACTGCTAGAAAAAAATTGAGGGCAGAAACGAGTCACTTTTTTTCCAGAAAAGAAATCACTATTATGGTGATTTCTTTTCTGCAAAAAAATGTGACCCGTTTCTGCCCTCAATTTTTGTTCTAGCAGTTCCGCTGTTCTATTCTAAAATTTTTTTTGACCTGCTAGAAAAAGGGGTTTGAGTCCGTGGCTAAAATTGCCCTGAAAACTCGCATTTCTTGCCCCGAAAATTTCGGCGGTGCAACTCCTTTAACCTCAAATGTGCGTAAGAAACGATGAAAATAAGAAAAAAATATCCTACGACAACAGCGACAAACGATTTAAAAGCATAAATTAAACTGTCCAACGGGTCATACGGTAATTAGAAATCATACGGAGTGTAGTGTAAATATATTTAAATTTTCATAATAGCTTTTTGACCTGAAAGCGTTCTATTGTAAATTGACCTGTCGGACGGAACTGTCAAAAAAGAGGGCAGAACTGCAATAATTTTGCATCTTTACAGGTCACATTTTTTTTGAGAAAAGAAATCACCATAGTGTGTATACGTGTAGCAGATGGATTTTGATTGACGTTTCACGGAATCGAGATATGTCTCATGAAATGTCAACTAAATACAGCGTTTATCCACTTTAGTGGAGATCCTTAAAATGAAAAATCGAGACAACTGCAAAAAAAATTTCAAATGTACTGGCTTCAAATGAAACACACATATTCCGTACTCAAGATAATGGATGTTTGTGTTAGTTCGTATGAAGTGACTCTAGACTGCACTGGTCCGTACGTAAACGCCACCAATGTGGCAATAACCCATAAAAAATTACACATTTTTCTGAGATAGCGAATTTATGATGGATTTTGATTCTTGAATTTATCAAAGATCTATGAAGACTTTATTGTACTTTAAATACTCGGAAGAAAAATACTATAAGAGCCGACCTGAAACACTCTACCAGACAAAAACCTCTTTTAAGACTTGTTTCAATTGGGAAAGTCAGACATCAACTATTATTTAATTTATGTATAATACTCTACACAAAACAAAAATCGAACTTCAAATTTACTTACCTTGGGAACGTTTCTTTGAATTTGCTTCGGCATCGCGCGCGAAACGAGTAGCAAACCAGAATGCAAACAGGACTCCGGGTCGTTCAATTGGCAACCCTTTTCGTAGTAGTTATATGCTTGTTGCGGGTCTCCTTTACTGCCGCTTTTACCTTTTCCCAAAAAGCTGTAATTGCCGAACTTATAGCAAGACTTTGCATACCCATAATCATCGCAATTTGACTTGTACACTTTGGACGCTTTTTCGAAATCTTTCTTGATTCCTTCTAAATAATCTCCCAGCAAATGACATACTGAAAATTAAGAAGAAAAAACCTGCGAACTTTAAAAAAAACTGACAAGCAGGTACCTCGTTAGATAAGCCGGTCGGACCTAGTGATGTCGCAACTAGTTATGAGGTTATGGTTTCCATATCACCGCCGACCTAACGTACCTTCGGGTTTCTTTTCCGAGTAGCAGCCAAACCGATACTCGATGCCCAACTTCTCCAAGTACTCTTTCACATCGGACTCCTTTTGTAAATCGTACGCCATTATCAATAATTTACTTGTGGCAGTAAATTTACAAGAAATTCTCCAAACGTCAGTTTAGTCTGTCACTTGTCATAGTACAATTTTTTTAACTGTCAGATCTGGAGATTCCATGGTATGCTATCGCCGCTGATTCAGAATTTGACTAAGAGATGGTACACACTACGTTTTTGTGCTATCTGTCCAACGGTTGTATGTCTTCCAATATGAGGTCCCAGTCCCAAATCCCAATATGCTAGCGATTACAGGTTTTCGGAAACCGTACGATATCGGTCATATCGGTGCGATATTGGACAACCGTCATTCATAAGCCCATGCATAATTCAGTCGTCGCATATACCGCCAAATAGGGCCAATAATTAGTGCAACTGTTGTATCGTGTATTGGCCGCTGCCTCGAAGGTAAATTGCACATCTGATACAAACAAGTTTCATACAAATCGCAACATTTTTGTATGGAATTGCATGACTCGGATGCTAAAAACCAAGTTTTCTATTGAAGTGCAAGATTTTATTAGGCAAAGCCAAGTTTTATTATCGGGATATTTCCTGTGAATCAAAAACAATATTATTTTCGATCTTTTTTTCAATTTTTCGCGATTTTAGTACCCTGGTGATCATTTTGTATGTTTGTTTGTTCCGTATGCCTTCCTACACCATTCATCCGATTGCCATGAAACTTCGTTAATTTGTTGAGCGCATCTCCGCGAAGGTTTCTATATTAGTAATATTATTCTATAATAAATGGCGACAATTCGTGTGTTTTCAGTGTATCTGACAAAATTGAACAAGGGAGTAACGATCGCAACGAAGCAGTGGAAGAAACGGGGCAACTGAAACAACTAGAGAAACAGGAGTAATGGGAGCATCGGGAGAAACAGGAGCAACGTAAAACAAGACTGGAAACTCTTGGCTTTGCAGTTTCGATGGTATATCACCCATAGAGCTACTGGAGACGACAAGCCACCGGCTTTGTATAAAGCGCTTTGAAACCCAAAGCACGGTGAGAATTGAGACAAAACAGGTTCTTTATGTCAACTGTTGTTGTTTTGAGCGCAAGTGAATGCGACGACGTCCGCCTTCAATCGATGGTTGTCGTCTCCAGTATATGTATATATCTGTGATATCACCATACAAATTTAAGCGTAGCCGCAGGACACTCCCAGATGCATATAACTAAGATTCTGAATATTTATTATTCAGTATCGACTCTAGTAGGTTCGTAAATTTTTTTTTATTTCGGATACCGAACTAGACTTAGGAGGTTTGCCTTTAATACACTATGGTGTACACTCCAGTCAGCTTAGGGATGGAAGATCTGAAATCGGGCCGGGTATGGCAGTATACTAGCAGGTGTTAATACATAGTTATAATTTTTCAGTACCATCGACTGTAACATGATCTATCAGAACAGCAAAGTTGCCTTTAGCAAATCAACTACTGTCTGGTAGTTCTGATGGTGTTTGTGAATCTGATAAGAATGTTAACAGAACTCATCTATGAAGATCGTAACGCGAAGGCTCCGGTACACAGTGATAGCGGTCGAATTCGGGGAATGGAGATGATTACGGGAAAAGCAAGTTGGCGCATATTTCCTCGATGATCTTGGTGATATCAATAAAGTGAAGCTATATAACATAAATAAAAATAAAATAATAAAATTTTAAAATTAAATAAATAAAATAAAATTTTAAAATAAAATAATAAAATTTTATAAAATGGTTTTAAGTTCCATGTGTAATTATACTTTTACGTTCTGCTCCCTGCAACGGACGAATACTATGTGAAGGAGCCCAGAAAACAAGAAGCCATGCAATATCGTAAGGTCGGAAAATTCGGAAAGACTTGTCTTCCCGAAATCGTTTAGATGTCGGTGGAAAATTTATGACAGAAATTTCGCAACGATTGCGTACAGAATTCGAAAAGACATGTCTTCTTTATGATGGTTTCCGGATGCAATGCATAAATAGTCACTATCCCGCAGTCACGATCGGCTCCAAGCCAATCGTATGATACTCTAGATGAAATACTGAACTCCTTTTTATATTTTAGTTGAAAATATATCAAAAGAATGAGGAGTGCACAAACATTTATTACATGACTTTTTACTTACAGGTAGAAACCAGTGTATAGTGGCTACTCGATTTCTTGATTTATTTCCATAAATTAAGTTAGGACATTTCACAGAATTTTTGTATACCGACTACATGAAGGACTTATGGGATATTTTTCATATTGATAGTTTTACCTGCGACTATTATAAAATCAACGTATACAAAATTTCAAAGTCGTAACGTAGAGCGTTTTAAGGTTATAGTTCAATATTGGTGAACACGTGTCTTAAGGACTTTTGTATGGCAGCTACCCGAAGGAGTCGACGGATGGCGCCAACTAATGAACTCAGTCTTGCTTTTGATATAAAACTAATTCCTGTAAAATTTTGAATCCCGGCTTTAACTCGTACTGGAGCTATAGTGGAGTCTATAGCTTGCATACATTTTTGAAGGACTTTTCTAGGCTGCTACACGAAGGACTCATTCGATTTGTATCATATTCTGAAGTTTCGCTTCAAACATTGTAAACTTTAAGTATGCAAAATTGCAGGTTCCTAACTTGAAGCATTCGAGCAATAATTGTGAAAACGTGTTTCAAGGACTCATGTATGGAAGGTACCCGAAGGAGTGAAAGGATATCGCCCATTAACGAACTTAGCTTTATTTTTTCTATTTTACAAGTTGTGACAATATTTCAACTTCCTTGGTCAACGCGTTCGTGAGTTATCGTGCAAACGGACGGACGGACGGATAGCAAACGGATTTGGAGGTTTGGCCCAAAATAAACATAAAATAATATATAACTTTTCTTCGTCCGAGGCTCGGTTCTATGCGTTACAAACTTTTCGGGCTGGATTAATCTTATAATACTCTATTGACAAATATACCATGTGCTCTGGTGGCGAATATCGGAACTATATATGGTAGATAGAAAGTGGCAGTTGCATGTTATTTTCAGACAAAATTGAGATTGAGCTCAAATAAGAGGGTCCTACTACAAAATATTACTTCAAGTGAACTTAAATTATGGTACAATCATAAAGATTGATGGCGATCGGTTTGGTTGATAATAAGGTGCTCATTTCCGGTTCTACATTTCGAAAATCATGGGCTCAATCCCGCACAACGAAGTCAGAAAATGAACAATTTTTCCATATGAATGGGAGGTATAAACTTCGAAATAATTTCTCAAATGTTTAATATTCCAGGAAAAAGAAATATGAAATAATTATTAATATATTTGAAAAGAACGTAGACCGTTTTTTCAATACTTTTTTCTTTTATTTTAGTACTCTAAATTGATTTCTTAAAAAAAAATATTGGTTTTGATCTTAACATGATACATATGTCCATCTTATTCAATTATAACAATAATTTAAGTTCACTTGAAGTAATATTTTGTAGTAGGACCCTCTTATTTGAGCTCAATCTTAATTTAGTCTGAAAATAACATGCAACTGCCACTTTCTGTCTACCATATATTGTTCCGAAATTCGCCACCTGAGCACATGGTATATTTGTCAATATGATTTCATCTAGGGTATAAAAATGTAAACGGAAACACGACGAATATAGCTTACTATCTCAAGCTTAGTACTGTGTTCCGAGGTCTGTTCAAGATTTCTGCTATAGCAGCTATTTAGCTGCTTTTGTGTCTCGGCTAACAATCATTCCGATACTTAGCCGTGACACAAAAGCAGCTACCCAGAGGTTGATTGTTGGTCGCTTGTCTCTTAAGAGACATAATCTCGATGGTTTGAGCCTAGGAATCATATTGCTTATCTTTCTTCATCACTAGATAGAAAGAAATAGCAATATAAACATGTGCTCCCACCATGATCTATTTGTAATGCAAAAAACAGCCGCATCATTCCAATCGCAGCAAATGTCATCCACGCCTTACACGATAAAAATTAAATACGCGAAAAGTTACAGTTCAAGTGCGGTTACAATAAAACGACACAAGTGCGATGTGAAGTGATGAAATGTGTCGCTACGTTATTAGCTTTGTATGTTTATTATATAGCAGTTCGCCCCTGCCTGCACGTTTCACTTTTTAACCCCCTTTCTCTTTTCCAGCCGATGGCAATCTCCGCGAAATATTCATACGAGTTCGAGCTTTTATCACAACACGCTATCATAAAACAGATGGCGCTGCGGTAAACAAAAATTTGCTATCGAGACATTTGCGAGACATGTCTTCGAGATTTCGGGGTGCATTTATCTCGATACCGTTTATTTTTCTCATAAGACGTCTCGAAGAAATCTCGGAGACAAACCGATATGTCTTCGAGAAATCTGCGAGATTTCTCGCAGACGCGACCAACTGGGTAAAAGCAGCTATAGCAGAAATGTTGAACAGCCCTCCGAGCGAAACGGAATGAGCTGTCAAAGTTCATATACAAAATATGAAAATTTTGTTCATTTTTCGCGACGAAATATTTCGTTAATTTTTCAGTAATGTGATCATGGACGGAATGGAAATATCATTGCCCTCTGGATAAAAGCCGCGCAACTGAATTTTCGAAGAGCGAAAATGCCTCGATTTCCCCTCGATGAGTGACGATTTTGTATGGAGATCGAGCCATGACGTCACCAATCGAGGCAAAATCGAGGCATTTCTTATGACGAACTGTCATATGTGCGCGGCCTGAGTTTAAGTTGGCGCTGTCTCATGACGAACTGTCATATGTGCGCGGCCTGAGTTTAAGTTGGCGGTGACATATGCCATAGTGACTAGATGCATTGCCCTCTGGATAAAAGCCGCGCAACTAAATTTTCGAAGAGCGAAAATGCCTCGATTTTTCCTCGATGAGTGACGATTTTGTATGGAGATCGAGCCATGACGTCACCAATCGAGGCAAAATCGAGGCATTTCTCATGACGAACTGTCATATGTGCGCGGCCTGAGTTTAAGTTGGCGGTGCTAGATGGCGCTCGGCTCAGTTATTTTTTTTCCAAGGGTACGGGACCATAGCTCTATGTACGGGACCATTAGAATGCGAGTGAAATCCCAGTTGGTCGCGTCTGCGAGAATCTCGCAGATTTCTCGGAGACATTTCGACTTGTATGCGAGATTCTTCGAGACGGCTTATGGACAAAATACACGGTATCGAGACAAATGCTCCCGACATCTCAAAGACATGTCTGCAAATGTCTCGATTGCAAATTTTTGTTTAGCGTAGCGCCAGTTGTTTGATAATAGCGTGTTGTGATAAAAGCTCGTACTCGGAGATTGACATCGGCTGAAAATAAGAAAGGGCGTTATACTTGTATAAACTTTTTTTTCCACAATAGAACGGCGGAACTGCTAGAAAAAAATTGAGGGCAGAAACGGGTCACATTTTTTTTCCAGAAAAGAAATGACTATTAGTTTTTGCTCGGGAAATTTTGTGTTAGTTGTATTTTGTTGTGTGTGTGCCGGAATAGTAATTTCTTGACAATATTTTAATTTTGTCATATTTCTCGCGCTTTTATTTCAATAACATCTAGTAGCGAACTGCATAGAAATATATCACTCTACTTCGAAGGTGTCTTTTTCGTTCGTATTCGTTTCGCTGAACACAGGACTATACTATACTTCGAAACGAAATGTCTTTGAGCTACGATTTTCTATCAGAGTTCGATACGATATATATCTTGCTAGTCGTTAATATTTTTCTTTCTCTTATTTTGAAGTATGTGTGAGCACAATAGGCTTGCGCATTGTAGTTCACCTTAGTGACCGCGAACGAACTAGTTCCTTAGTCTTCGCGAACTAGTTCGTTGTTGTAGTTCATCGTTCACCAAAAAAAAGGAACTAGTTCGTTTGAAGTTGGGATTGAATGTGAGGACCTAAAAAAAAACAAAAAGGTCGCCAGGCCGGAAGGAACTAGTTCGTGTCAAGTTGGGATTGAATGTGAGGACCTAAAAAAAAAAAAGGTCCCGGAAGGAACTAGTTCCTTTCAAGTTGGGATTGAATGTGAGGACCTACAAAAAAAATCTCCAGCCCGGAAGGAACTACTTCGTTTCAAAATGGGATTGAATCTAAGGTCCGTCCGAACTAGGACCGGAAGTCACTGCGAACTAGTTCCTTCATTTCACTACTGGGAGCGATCTTCCGACCTAGTTCGTTCACGAACTACACAAGCCTAGAGCACAAAGCTAAAATGTACATCACATATGTGGGACCATCTGCGTTTAAATATAAACGAAGCGCTATTGACGTTATAAATTGTATAATATAATTGTAGAAAATAATCTAATATATAAAATAAAGTCGTATAAATGGTCGGGCGGGATTAAAATCTCGACCTGTAAACCGTTCCCTCCCAAATTTCGCATGGACATTCTCGAGACTACCGGTCACCTTGAGAACATAATTATATATTCCCGAAATTAGTGGTTCGCGAGTTATTTCAATTATTTTATTTTAGTTATTTGAGTTTTTTAATAAGTTGAACCAGATGAACCTGACTTAGAATTAAAAATTTACAACAGGCAGTCGTAGCCGAGCGGGTAAGGCGTCTGACTAGAAATCAGATTATTCCCTCTGGGACTGGGACCGTAGGTTCGAATCCTGCCGACCGCGAACATTTGTGTTTTTTTTTAATGTATTTGTTACGATTTTACTACCGGCTGCGAACACGTGACGGGAGTAACAGAGCCGATGTAACATAACTATCGTGTATTTGTTACAAATAAAATAAATTTAAATTTAATCAGTTGAACCTGACTTAGAATTAAAAATTTACAACAGGCAGTAGTAGCCGAGCGGGTGAGGCGTCTGACTAGAAATCAGATGATTCACTCTGGAAGCGTAGGTTCGAATCCTGCCGACCGCAAACATATTATATTTTTTTTTAATTTATTTGTTACGATTTTACTACCGGCTGCGAACACGTGACGGGAGTAACAGGGGTGATGAAGCATATTTATATACTCTCGAAATTGGTGGTTCGCGAGTTATTTCAACATTTGAGTGGATGAAGTATCTCCGTCGGAGGATGGTGGATTGAGAATGGAGGATGGGGGATGGAGCAAAATTAAAAATTAAAAATTAAAAATGGAATTAATGTCTTCAGTTCCTTGAGCTGAGAAAGTGTACCCGAAAAGGGAGTAGTGTATCAACGGGAGAAACAGGACCAACGGATAAAATTAAAAATTTACAACAGGCAGTAGAAGCCGAGCGAGTTAAGGAACAGTCTGGCTGGTACTGCCGACCGGCGCGGTTAGCAGAATCTGCTGGCAGTAGACTACTGCTTCAGGCAAAAACAAGCTATCATGTCTGTTTGCGAGACTGCTCGGCAGTTGACAGTTGTGAGTACAAAGTTTGACAGTTACTACTGACCGCGACGGTCGGCAGTTCCAGCCGGATCGTACGTTAAGGCGTCTGACTAGAAATCAGATGATTCACTGTGAACATGTGATTTTTTTTTTAATTTATTTGTTATGATTTTACTACCGGCTGCGAACACGTGACGGGAGTAACAGGGGTGATGAAACATAATTATATATTCCTGAAATTGGTGGTTTGCGAGTTATTTTAACATTTGAGTGGATGAAGTATGGAGAGAGGATGGTGGATAGAGAATGGAGGATGGAGGATGAATGGTGGATGCAGGATGGGGGATGGAGAAAAATTAAAAATTAAAAAATAAAAAATAAAAATTAAAAATTAAATATTAAAAATGGCATTAATGTCTCTAGTTCCTTGAGCCTGCAGTTAGTGAAGAGCTGAAGGAGAAGCGTATCCGAAGTCTAAATACTCTAATGACGTCATTAAAAAAACTTATTTCAACGACAATGACGGAATTAGCTGCTTCCCACTCCAAGGCCTTTTATGAACAAAAGATTTCGTTCATCAATCAATATTGGGCCGATATTTGCAGCATACATGGTGCTGTTATTGCAGAGGATAAGTTTCCTGTGGAACGGTTTTCACAATTAGAAGGACAGCTCCTGGAAGTCATCATCAAATTACATGAAAATCGGGATCGTGATTTTCCAGCTGATATTGCGCCACAAGCAATAGCCAGTGTTCACACAGCAGTCAACCTTCCGAAAATTTCAATTCCTAGCTTTGATGGTAACTATATGATGTGGCCACAATTTCAGGACCTCTTCACAGAGCTTATCCATAGTCAATCATTAGGTAAGGCTCAAAAGATGATGTATCTGAAGTCAACTGTTACTGGAGAGGCCAGTAAGTTAATACATCATCTTTCTATCTCGGAGAATAATTATGATGCAGCTTGGAAAATGCTCGAGGACAGATACAACAACACGCGGTTAATTGTATCAGTTTTTTTGGACAAGTTGATATCACAGCCGTCAGCTCAGACCGACTCATCAGTTTTCATCAAATCAATACATGACGTTACCAAGGAATGTCTATCTGGATTGACAAACTTAAGCGTAAACATCAAAGAATGGGATCCGTTTCTTCACCACATTTTGGTGAAAAAATTGGATTCCTCAACGCATACACTCTACGAACAGTCCTTGACTTCCCGCGAGAACTACAAGGACTATCTAGCTTATTGCAGTTTCTAGAGCGTCGTTTCCAATCATTGGAAAAGTTTGGAAATCATAAGCGCCAACCACCAGCAGCTCAAACTAAAGCCAGAACGTCGGCTTTAGTTTCAACAAGAGGATCTCAATGCAAGATCTGTAACAAAACTCATCCAATTCACTTCTGCGATCAATTTTTGCAGTTGCAACCAACCGCTCGAGTGAACAAGGTAAAGGCTTTCAAATTATGCTTAAATTGCCTGAAGGAAGGCCACAAGGCATCAGCGTGCCAATCTCGACATTGTTCAAAATGTCCGGACAAGCATAATACTCTTCTTCATCAGGACATCGTCAAACCACAAACCGAATCGAAGAAAGAGCCTTCAAGTATGGCAGCAACTCACGATATATCTCCAAGTACAAATCACGTGTTCCTAGCTACAGCAAACATTCAAATCATGGACAATCAAGGAAGACCAGTCGAATGCCGTGCAGTACTTCATTCAGGCTCCTTGAACTTCATCTCAGAAAGGCTCTTCAAAAAATTGGGACTCTCATCGCATCAAGAAGAATTAAATATAGCAGGGATTGGCAGCATCAGTCTTAAATCACATAAAAGAGCCAATATTAAAATTCATTCTCTAATTTCAGACTTCTCTTCAAGAATTGAAGCATTTGTTCTTCCAGCAATAGCATCAGATCAACCGAATAAATATATACCGGTGAAAGACTGGCCAATCCCTAAGAATATTCAATTAGCAGATAAAACGTTCAACATTCCACGAAAAATAGATGTTTTAATTGGAGCAGAACTCATCGGAACACTATTGTCAATCGGACAAATTAAGCTCGGAAACAATTTACCTACTCTACAAAACACAACATTTGGATGGGTTGTTCTGGGTAAAACATTAAATACGACATCATCTGCTTTCTGCGGCATCAACACCGTCAATATTGAAAACCAGCTATTAAAATTTTGGGAGGTGGAAGAACCTGAGATACCTGTCAAAACGATGACTTCACACGAACAAAAATGTGAAGTATTTTTTATGAATACTACGAAACGCGATAGCTCTGGACGATACATAGTCAATCTTCCGTTCCAACAGTCGTTATCATCATTGGGTCAATCGTAGGATATCGCTATAAAACGTTTCCTCAGCCTCGGCATCTAAACTAGATTAGTAGTAAGGACCATGCTTACCTATCATTTTAGCATTACGCCAGTACAGAACAGCAATACTGTAGTGTGGTCAAAATAAATGGACAAATTGTTGTTGTTCCACGGCAGTTTGGACCAGCTGGTATGGTCTTTTTAAAGTAGGTCAGTAATCTGTTTGTTTCTGATTGGTTCTTTCGGAATGGGGCTATTTGCTTGTTTTTTAGAGGGATGGGAGTGTAAGTGGGATAGCTATGGGTTGGGGTTAGTTGAAGTGAATATGCATCTCGCTTCAGAACGATCTGGTAATCATGGCGGGTAGTTTGCTTACCACAGCCGGGATGGGAGTGTAAGTGGGATAGCTATGGGTTGGGGTTAGTTGAAGTGAATATACATCTCGCTTCAGAACGATCTGGTCATCATGGCGGATAGTTTGTTTACTACGGGTCGTTAGGTCTTTTTCTTTGCGATGATTACATGTGCTTGTACACTTGCTTTGGCGCGTTGTACCTCGGTCATAACCATGTGATCATGTTTACAAGTGCTTCGAACTTGTTCTCTTTGCGATGATCTGATATGTTTCGTGGCGGGAAGACGATCGCTTGGGCATATGTGCTTGTACTTGCTTTGGCGGGAAGTTTGTTATTACCATGTGATCAAGTACTTTGAATGGAGCGGCCGCTTAGACTTTTTTCTTTGCGATGATCTTCGTATTTGTTTTGGCGAGAAGTTTGTTATTGTGCACAATTTGGTTCAATTATTCTACACTGTTCGTTGTACCACGACACTTGTTCTGGCGGGAAGTTTGTTATTACCATGTGATCAATGAAGTGAATGGATTTCATTGAAATGGTCGTTTGGGTCTATGTGCCTGCTTTGGCGGGAAGTATGTTATTACCATGAGATCAAGTGTTTTGAACTTACGATGATCTCATATGCTTCGTACTTGTTCTTGTTGTAGTTAACCGTTGATGGATATTTTCTGCACTATGACAAGAAAAAGTATGCTGTAAAAGAAAACCAGGAATATTTTAGCTCGATATGATGTATATCGGATTATAATGATGTGTAGGCTTTAGGCAGGGATCTCGTGAATGTGTTTTATGATGATTCTTATATGGGTGAATTACCGTGGGAATATTAAAGACAAGTTCCCAGCTTGCTGTCGATCGTTCTGCTTTGTGATTATTATTGTGAATATGGGTAAGGTGTTGGGTGGTAATAATGCGAATGAAAGTACAAGTTTTTATTTTGTATATTTTATTCTAAGCGATATAGAACTTTAACAATGTGCACAATTTGGTCCAATTATTCTACAAGAGCTTAACATTATTATGGTCACTAAATTGATTATATTTCTTAAGTAAAATAGGTTTTAGTATTTCCTCCATTTGAAGACACCGACGTTGAAACCTTAATCGATCTAATGCGTTGATGTGCCAATTACCCTTTCTACTGGATCTATATGCATACCCCATACATGGGGGGGGGGCATACATTACTGTCTATGTATTTGATCGAAACATGATCTGAAAAGCGAACATGCTTATAATCTGCAGATGACATCGTAGATGTTGAGGAATTCAATCACCAGAAAAAATATAAGAAATATCAAAATAACAAACTTCAGCACGGTAGATAATGATGGTAGGTAATATCTGTATGATTTTCTAAGTGGCTTTTCATATGGCCCGCAAACGTCCCTGCCGCTGGCAAACACACAGTCTGGAGATAAACGTAAATGTTGGGCTTCCACATCAGATGGTGCAGACAATGCACTCATAGTCAGGGGACAGAAGAAGCACTTGACGAAATCCTTTAAGTTTGTGTAAAAGAATCCGCTTTTGACCAGCTTAAGAACCTTCCTGTCCTCCAGATCCAAATTTTTGAATGTCTTTAGACGGTCGTATTCGTGTCTAAAGTTCAACATATTGACTAAAATTCGAATGTTATAACACGTCTTTTATACTAATCCAGGAATTATGAGCTGATGGAAAACCGAGCCTTTCACATAAACCTGACTCTCCCTCCTTTTTAAAATCTTTTCCACTAGGTATACATCAGGTTGTTTTACCCTTATTAACTCTAGTTCGTAGAACCCTCCTTGTATTATGTTCCCCTGATAGTCTTCGAGCATGTAAGTACGTGGTTCTGTATTCTTTACTTCGTTTATCTGAAATATTTCGGTGGACCAGTTTGGGGTATATCCTTTCTCGAATACATGCTTGTACTTACTTATACGTACATGATCTCCTTTTCTGTATTTTGGAGGGGACGAGACCTTTACCTTACGGTAGATATCTCCAAGAATTTGAGTCTCATTCGATGGACCAACATCTATAGCGCGCATTTTTATGGTGCGATGCTTTGTCCTATTGTATTTGTTTATTAGCCCTTTTAGTAAACCGGTCCACTTATAGTTGCCGTTCATGCTAAACTCTTTCCACATCATGTTTTTTAGAGTTCGATTGAATCGTTCTCTAATTGAGGCTTTTAATTGACTAAAGGTGGAGTAGTGATTGATTTCATGTTTTTTCATCAAATTGTGAAGTGCCTTATTGAAAAACTCTTTTCCATCATCTGTTTGTAAATTTCTTGGGAAACGACGCTCATTAAAAATTGTCTGTATTACTTTGATAATCTTCCCAGCACTTTTATTTTTAAGTGGTAAGGCCCACGCATATTTGGAGACTGTATCTATTACTGTTAGAAGAAAATTAAAGCCCTTATTCTTAGCTGAATAAGAGCTCATATCCACTAAATCCGCCTGCCATAAGTCATCTATCCCGCGAATAGTCACCGGGCGACGTCTAAAATTTCTACGAGCTGTCTTATGTAGCTCGTTAATAACCTGTCTTCTGCTCATTTCATCATGTGTATAAATAGAGGACTTGATTGCTCATGTTTTATATAGAATCCAGTATAGGAAATGATACGTTTTGATCATCCTTTTACCATGATGGTGGCGGGTCCGTCAGGAAGCGGTAAGACGACGTTTATTGAAACGTTACTGGAAAACACATCACTCATTAGCACTCCGATAAAGAAGATTATGTGGTGTAATACCGAGCGAGGCGCCATTCCTTCACAATTATCATTTCAAAATATTGAGTATTTAGATTCTATACCGGAAGATTTTATAAACGAGACCAATGAGTCGACATTAATCGTACTAGATGATATGATGCTAAATGCATTTTCAAAGCAGGTTTGTGAACTCTTTACAAAAGGGTAGCACCATAGGAATTTTTCAGTAATAAAGGGTTTTCCAATAAGGACTTGACAACTTTTTTTCAAAATAAAATGCAAACCATTTGAGATATTTCAAAAACTTTATTATCGGGTTGAAGTACAATCAAAACATTTATGAATGGAACTCGACTTCGTTCATATGGCCACCGCGGGCACGTTTGCAGCGGTCGATTCGTTGGACCCAATTTTCGATGACTCGGCCACACATTTCGGCCGAAACGGCTGCTATTTCGTGTTCAATGTTGGCTCTGAGCTCTTCCAACGTCGTCGGCTTGTTGGCATAGACCAACGACTTGACGTGGCCCCAAAGAAAAAAGTTCAGAGGCATTAAATCGCACGAACGAGGCGGCCAATCGACTGGTCCATTTCTTGAGATAACACGCTCATCAAACTTACTCTTCAATAAATCGATTGTAACGTGTGCTGTGTGGCTTGTGGCACCGTCCTGTTGAAACCACATGTTGTCCAAGTCCATATCTTCCAATTCGGGCCAAAAATAATCGGTAATCATGGCGCGATAACGATTACCATTCACAGTAACGTGACGATCATTATCGTCGACGAGAAAATATGGCCCTATGACGCCGCCGGCATGCAAACCGCACCAAACAGTTATTTTTTGTGGATGAAGCGGTCTTTCATGAAGCACATGTGGATTTTCACCAGACCAATAACGCATATTTTGCTTATTGACGAACCCACTGAGCCAAAAATGAGCTTCGTCACTGAAGATGATTTTGCGATGAAATTGATCATCTTGGCGCATCTTTTCCAGAGCCCAATCGGAGAACGTACGTTGCTTCAAATGGTCCATCGGCTTCAATTCTTGAGTCAGCTTGATCTTGTATGGGTGTAAACCAAGATCTTACGCAAAATTCGCCATAACGTGGTCTGGGCGATGCCCAACTCTTGAGAACGCCGTGGAATTGGCTGATTTGGATCATTTGCTACGGACGTTTCAACGGCAGCGATATTTTCGACACTTCGACCAACCCGTTGTCTCACTGGCACGGCAACATCACACAACGATTATGTAGACTCAAATTTTTGCACTAAACTTGTTACTGCCTGTCTACTAGGGCGAGAATTACGACCGAAAATCGGAGTTAACGCTCTTAAAGTAGCGGTCACCGACTCCGAATTTCTGTAGTAAATTTTTATAATTTGCAGACGTTGTTCCTTCGTGTACTTTACCATGATAAAAATGTTAAATTTACTGAATAAATTGACAGTGACAGTTCGATGATTAATGAAAGGGTGCGTTCACAAATTGAATTCAAAGTTGTCAAGTCCCTATTGGAAAACCCTTTACTTGTAACACAGAATGTCTTCCATCAGGGCAAGTTTTGTCGAGATATTTCACTTAACTGTAAATCATGGATGTAGTAGTATAACTGGATCGGCAGTAAGCGAGATTTTGCCTAATAGGTTCTGGTTGTGTGAGTTGTCTATTTGCGTTAGTGTAAGTGTATTGGGGGGGGGGGGGGCTACAAAATAGAAAATACGTACTGAACCCGGGAAATTTTTTTGGTCCGACGCTGTGGTGAAAACAATTGTCAGAAATGATTGTCATAACCCGTACAAATTTTTTTTGAAAGATGGGAACAACTGTCAGAAAACGAATTAGTCTCACATATAGGAACTTTAAGCAATACAGCCGATCCAGTTATACTAATACATCCATGCTGTAAATATATGGTCGTTTTCAAAAACCCCCGCGATAAAAGTCAAAATAGTGCAGACCTAGTGAGAATATATAAAGAAATTACTCAGGCTCCACACGGGTATTTGCTAATTGATCTGACTCAGTCTACCAACGATTTATTTAGATTCAGAACGGATATCTTTAATAAAAGATTTGTAACGTGTTATTGTTCAGGGACTGATTTAAACAGTAAAAATGATGTCGCGAATGAAACGCTTGAAGGTCAACAAACATATGCTATATGTTCTCAAAAATGCTAGTCCATGTTTAAGGAAGGCTATCATGAAAAAGGCAGATCCTGAAGTGATCAAGACTATTTGTGAAATTGCACTAAACACCTTGAAGGGGAATCATGTGCCATGTCGTAAAATATTTAACAGTCTATGCAAGTATAAAAAGACCATGCGAAGGTTAGTTGATGCTTGACGATCTGTACCCAGACAGCGTAAAATCTTAGTACAACAAGGAGGCTTTCTACCAATCCTGATAGGGAGTGTACTTTCAAGTGTTATTGGATCGTTGATTGAGAAATATGCATAGAAAGAGCGTTCTTAATAGGATGTTTCTTCTTTCGCCAGAAGTGTATGAACAGTTAAGGGGACAGATAGAAGATGGAGTCGGCCTGTCCATCTTCGATAACACGGCATATTGAGAAATAAAAAACTGTCTGACGAGGCTAAATGGTATAATTATAGGAACACGCTGATAAAGTTTCTTAATGCAAAGCGTAAAGGAAGACAGATTCGCGAAGAAAAATCTCTCGCGTTTGCGCCAGAAGTAAAGTTAGGAAATCATAAAAATTTACGAGATAATGCGACACAGACAAGGTTTGCTTTCAAAGAGGAAATGTCAACACAAACTTCTCCGATTAAGAATACCGATCCGTTTTACAGTATGGCTGAAGATATCTTTGAGGCTGGTGACATGACTTCACCAAAGTATAATAGCTCTAGTGCGGAAGAGATAACCCCGCCAAGGCGATCACTATCGCCTCGGTTCAAAAGACGATTATCTGTAAGCGGTATAGCTAAAAGTTTAAAACCGGCTTCAAAGTTTCGTAAAACTACTCCTGAAGTCAAGAGCGTGGATAAAGAGTATAGAGTTATAACAGCTGATGACGATATAACGCAGTGTACTATACCGAGTGAAATGGAGGTTGATGAAGCTGCACGACTTATAACCGAACTAGAACAGAAAGAAGGAGCAGAAAAGCCAGAACAGAGAACGCCTGCCAAACAGCTTATATTAAGGCCTTCACGACTAGAAAATGCTTCATTAAGTACAGACGAACAGTACCCTATAGCTGTGCGTTTAAGAAGAAGAACTAAACGAATCGGAAGTGCACCAAATATTTTCTGGGAAAGACTTTAAAAATGCCTGTAAGCATAAGAGAAAACGAATTTTACATAGGCCTTCTAAGTAATAATTCTATGGGCATATACAATGAAAATACTTTGTCGGCCTTCACAAATTTACTTCCTAATGCTTGTAAGCTGGACGGTGGATGGACTGTTGGAATTACAGAAATTGCATTAGCTAATCGTAAATCGAGAACTGCTGAGAAGAAAGATGGAAAACGCGTCATAGATGATGGAATAGCGAAAAGTACTACTAAAAAAGCGGAAAGAGCTGCTACAGATGTACTAAAGCTTAATGCTTTTGTAAAGGAAGTGCATGGTTTGCCTATTTATCTTAAATGGAGCTACCAACAGTTATTAAATTTATGTTATAATAAACAAGATATGAACTTTTCTACTTTCTTATCTTCGTTTAACGACGCAGTTGAACCCTATTGGGCTGCGGATACCTTTGCAGATTTTAAAGAGGTTTTGTACGGCAGCTTGGTAACTGATTCAACTATTCGAAGTATCCCTGATACTCGCAAAGATGAACGACCTTATAGAGCGGAAAATTTTTCTTTCCACATTTATCAGGATAGTGAAGTTGCGGATATTGTTACTGTAGGAGCTTTCGAATATAAGTCTATATATATTCTTTTCAATTATATAATTGGACAGATTCCTAGAGAAAAGCGCAATCATAAAGCCCTATTACACATGATAGACTATTACATACCTCCAGTGTACAGTATAAGTGAAAAGGCCGGGGAAAGTGTTCCGAAGAAGCTTGACTCTTTAGATTTAGAGATAAAAGAATTGAGACTTAAAATAAAGATAAAGTAAAAAAATGATTTAGTCGGACTTTTTGTCGCGAATATACAGTATGATGACGAAACTATAGCTATTGCACCTCGGAGGAGAAAATCAGATCAAATTAGGAAAAAAATTCTTCAAACTCTAAATGATCTGGGGGAAGAGGCATCTTCCTTTGAGATACCACACAGGCGCATAATTACAGAAAAAAGTAAAATATTGAAAGTTCCCTATAAAAAACTACCCGATGGTACCCTGTTAACTAAAGATGTGCCTATAGATTTGAAAAAGAAAGACTTAGCGGGATTCATTATCGATATATTCTTTCAAACGCCTGTGAAGGAGCGTAATGCTAAACTCCTTAAAGAGGAGGTGGACAAGTCGTTTGAAAAAGCCTCAGTAGAAGAGGAGAAGAAGAAGGGTACTTTAGACAGAATCGCCGTATTAGAAGATACCATTATCGAAATAAAGAGCAGATTTCCCGGAGAACTAGCAACTGTAGCTGGAGTAGAATGCAAGGATGTAGGAATAATACACGTTTACACTGATATCATTCGCCCCCAAATAGTAGGAAACAAATTAGTGAGAAATCTGCGTATGATTCCATTGAAAGAATGTGATAATATCTCCAGTTTTGAGCATGTAGAATGCTACCCTCTGGAAAAGACCTACATTGAAAGTATCTCCATAAAGATAACCGATGATCAAGGTGAATTAATCGACTTCATCCCCGGCTATACCCCGACATATGTGATGCTTCACTTCAAAAGACAATAAAGTATAAATATTCAGACGCGCATAAGGGATCTTCATAACTAGTGCACATTCAAATCAGAATGAATTCGTCTTATACAAGGTATTATTTAATTCAAAGCGGCGCTGGTTTGTCGGATATAGGTGATGTTTATCGATCTCCACTGATATTCCAGCGTGGAAGAGGTATCGGTAGCTTCTTCAGCGGATTACTACGTTATTTACGACCTTTAGTTTCCTCAGGTGTAAAAACTATAAAGGAGCAAGCTGTTAAGACTGGAAAAACAATATTATCAGAAGTGGGAAGTAAGCCTCTCAAGAACATTTTGAAAGAACAAGGACAAGCCGCTACTCAAGAACTGATGCAAAAGGGTGTGAAAAAACTCTTTGACAGTATGGGTGGAGAGGGAATGAAAAGGCGTACGGCTATAAAAAGGGCTAATCCGTTTTCGATAGCACAGTTAAATACAGCTCTTAAACGTAGAAAACCTACCAAGTCCAAGAGAAAATCAATTAAGAAAAGACCGGCAACCAGTAAAAATAAAAAAGTTAAAAATAGAAAAAGTAAGCGCGTATTGGATATATTCGATAAATAAGGAGAATGACCTCGTACAGAGTATGTATGAAATCTGAATTAGATTTATTCAAGGCGCCACCGATACAAGCTAATATTTTAAAAACCGAAGAAGTTTCATACAAGCCAATAGCATCTCTTGATAACTCCTCAGTTCTGGAATTCGTCTCGCTAGGACATGGGGATACGTACCGTGATTTATCCAGTATCTACCTTCGCTTAAAAGTTCAGCTTATTAAGACAAAAGGCGGGAAAGAAGAATTGTACACTGGAAAAGAAAAAACAAAAGTTAAGGATTCAAAGGGTGCTGAGCATGAAGAGTCAAGTGACCCAATCGGTGTAGTTAACAACCTAATGCATTCGCTTTTTAGGCAATGCACAATACAATTAAATGGTAGACCTATTGCGCAAACTGACAACAATTACCATTACAGAGCATACATCGAGAACTTATTGAATTATGGTAGAGATGCATCAACAACACATTTAGAATCTGTAGGATGGTACCTCGATCAAGATGGTATGGAAATGATTGAAGATGGAAGCAAAAGCGGCGCTCCTAGTGAATTTAATGAAGGATATCTCAAACGATCTGATTTGCTTTCGAAAAGTAATGCGGTGGAGCTTATGGGAAAGATTCACGGCGATTTACTCAATCAAGATAAGTTACTTTTGAATGGGGTGGATTTCAGACTTTCACTTTCTATGGAAAAACCCGAATTTTACCTCTACTCAAAAGATGACGGACACTCTCCGCAAATTAAAATTATTGATGCCACAATGTATATGAACCATGTAACTGTCAACCCCAATATTTTAATGGCGCATGAAACTATTCTTCAACGCTCAAACGTGATATACCCGTATAAGCGCGTCGAGGTGAAGAGTTATACGCTACCAGCTAACAGTTCAACACTATCTTTAGATAATGTTATAATCGGACAGCTACCGAACTTAATTTTCGGTATGATAGATAATGATGCCTACAGCGGTAAACAGACGAAGAGCCCATTCAACTTTAAACACAATAATATCACACGATTCAATTTATCCGTCAATGGAGCCCAAGTTCCGAACCAGGCTTTAGAGTTTGATTATTCTCAGGAGAAACCTATAAGTACACGAGGGTACCTCTCGCTATTTAAGGGTACAGGTATTCATTATTTCGACAAAGGTAATCAAATCTCGAAGAAATTCTTCGATAACGGGTGCTTTCTAATGGCGTTCGATTTAACTGCAGACAATTCATACGGGTCATCTTGTGGCGGCTTATTAAATCAAGGAACAGTGAGGATCGAGGGAAAGTTTAAGAAAGCGTTGGAGAAAAGTGTAACTTGTATAGTTTATGCTGAGTATGACGGAAGTCTTGAAATAGACAAACTTCGCGGGATTCATACCTATTTTATAACCTCTTAATCTCGTGCTCTTCATTTTACTCGGCAGACGGAGGAGAATAACAGAGATGGCCTATTGTGTTGTAAATGTCGAATATTTTAATGAAGGTAATCTAACCTTCTTTAAAAAGGTTTCGTTTGCCGGTTTCTCATCGCAAAATAAATTATTCTCGAAGGAAATAACGTATAAATATCGGCTAGCACAGCAGATCAGACAGGTGTATCTGGAAATTTGGAACTTAAACGTCTGGATGAAAATCTTATTATGACATTAGCGAAATTTGCAACCGTTTTTGTCTATAGTGCAACAACAAAGGAATTCTTAGAAAGTTACGCCACCAGTCACACTAAGATCATTGACATTGAAGCTGTCGTATCCAAAGAGCAAGTATGAACACGATCGAACTTGTTAATGCCTTAAGGAAAAACGCAACCACAAGAAGACTATTCAAAGGTGTATTCCCCTGCGATCGTCTACCTTATAAAATTAAAAAGCCAGCATGTGTTATTGCAAATACCGATCCCGCAGACAAAAAAGGTACTCATTGGGTAGCTTTTTATTTTCCGAGGACAGGTCCTGTTGAATTTTTTGACTCTTTCGGCAGATACCCCAACAATAAAAATTTTAAAAGGTTTCTGCATACCAACTCCAAGATTTTTATAAATAACAAAAAACGATTACAAAGTGTATACTCCTCGACTTGCGGAAATTACTGCTGTGTATATATATATTCGCGTTGCAGGGGAAAGGAGCTAAAGTTTTTCCTGAAGCAGTTTTCATCAAAAGATTTTACAGACAATGACATCAAGGTGGTTAACTTATACCATCATATATTTTCATCGGGTGCCAATCAGAATGGTGGGGTTTCTCGTAACCAGTATTGCAAATCAGAGACTGAGAGTATAAAAGCATCAGCTTAAGCCACTCGACTTTCAGTTTTTCAGACATTATGGATTCACCTATTACAAAAGTGGAGAATGACAAGAAGAGACGTGTCGCTAACAAAAGAAAAAAGTTAGTCCCAATCAGCTGTTAAGAAACCATGCAAGCAGAGAAGGTCCGAGGTTCCTGGTGAAGGTGCTCTACTGAACTACACCTATTATTTGGACGACTGTCAGAACCGAAAGGTTGATTTGACCCATTCACATTTGAGGCGAAAATATTCTTCAGCTACCCTGGACGCTTTCCTGTGTCAACGAATTACTCCGGATGGGCGGCGCTGTACAATCATCCGATCATGCTGAAACATGAAAATAACGAAGCTACTCAAGCGGCGCTAAAAAAGGAATTCGTTATACCGGTCGAGAAAGGCAGTATCAGACTATCATCACAGAACCTTTTAAATTTGTTCGAAAAGATGGATTTCTTCAATATCGTCATGTTTCACAACAACAACGCTGCTGAAAGTGTTGGGGATTATTTCAACCAATACGCAACTAAATGCAAGGAAAAGGATGTGATACAATTATCAAGTGAAGAATTTTTTATACCATCACGCACTTCATATGTGCATATTAACTATTCTCTCTTTTTTACGAAATACCGTGGCTTTATAGCGCAAGAATTATTTTTAATATAACGATTTGCTAATAAAAAATATTTTACTCAAGTATTTGTTTTCCTTTATAAATAAACTTTATTCATTAGCATATATAAATACATGTTTACACAGTTTTGTACAGCACAGCGACTAGGCGACGTTTGACTGTGGCTTTTACAGAATATCTGGAAGTTTTGAAGATCAGCTAATTTAGGCATTTCAAGTTGTATTATTTCGGCTTCAGGTAAATATCTTCTGATGAAGTTCTCTTTCGCAAGTCCTTTTACATGTATACTGCAGTTGGTAAATTCATCCAGAATATCAGGTAGACTGCTGTAACTGGTATCGCCATCATGCCAATTCAAACCATTGATTTTTTCACGCTCGTACTTATGCTGACGATCAGCTTTTATGTTTAGCTCCTGATAGGGATAAGGAGGTAGCAACAAATAAAACATTGGACATATTGACCCGAAAGGTAGTATAGCAATCTCCTTAGCAAAATACTGCCCATAATTTCCTGTAACGAACTGGACATCAATTATAACTTTACTCATGCTTTCGGTAGGGTGTAGTTTAATAATGTGAAAAAACGATTTAGTTCTGCGTATTTATATATTTTCAAACATGTTTTAGTAAATACTTAAAGATTTTAAAGAAAGAAGCTTACATAGCTTTACTTAACAAGTAAATACCTAATAGGTTATCATCTAATAATCAATTCTAGGTTTTTTGTATCCATATGGAAATGAAAAATTTTCTTCCGCCATTACCCTTTTATCAAAAGTGAATTGTAGACGTTTCTTCTCAAGTGTTGAAATAACGGTTCCTGGTCGTTTACGTTTAATTTTTCGATCATTTGTTACATAGACGGGATCTCCCCCATCTTCATCTATCACTAAGGACTTCAGTCTATCGAAATTAACAGTTTTCGAGGTTTCAAAATTAAGAGTAATACCTTTACATTTAATTATGTGCTCAACGCCACTCTTAGTTTCCACTTTAAGGCCGTAGGTTTTCGGACCTGTACTTACAAATTCCGAAATAAATGCCTCAGGACCAAAACTTTCAATTGCATTCGTTAAATCCCCTAAAAAGTTAGATATTGGCAGTGAAATGGGATTATTTTTATTATCGATGAAAATCAAACTATCCGTGTCACAATAGAGAATTGCCTTTCCGACCTTTTGTAAAACTGTGTAAAGTTTAATTTTGGCAAAGGCTGTTGTGTAGGCCGCGATAGGTATGTTAACATGCGGTAACAAATTGTCATCTCCCTCTAGATATTTCCATGTTACCCATATAGCAGTGGCGGCTCGCCGCGAAAAGCTAGTGAGGCTGTGCTTTAAGCTTGTGTTACACTGTTCGCTTTTCCCCAGTTTTTTGCATAGATTTTCGTGAAATGTATGGCGAGCTTGTAGAAAGCTCTCATTGATCATACAGTGTAACGCAAGCTTAAAGCGCAGCCTCACTAGCTTTTCGCGGCAAGCCGCCGCTGCCATATAGTATCATAATTGATGGGGTATAAGGAACAAATTTCTATGCCAGGGGACTGTATAAAGTCATAAAATTCCTTGGGATTGTCTATGATCTTGGTTTGAGTTCTATCCTCCCTTTGTGCAAATTTTCCCTAGAAGGAATTAAGACAAATTTTAGCGGTATTTCGTCTACCGGGATTCTTCTGGATCTGGGTTTTATCTAGAAGGATGTCTTCTCTCATCTTGAAACTCTTTAGGAAGGCATCTTTGTCCTCCTCGGTTCTGTATTCACCCCCCCCCCCCATCCACTAGCTTCCTGTTTGATTTTCAAGAATGTGTTTACATATTCGGTGAATAGTCCACCCTTTTTGGTTTCCGGATCGTATTTGGTGTGATTATATTTCCAAACCTCGAAAACTTTTATTATCCTATACTCATTCTGCAATGCTAAAGCTACTTCAGGTATAACCCATGTACCAATAATCATTCTTTCATCCTCTGTATGAATACATGTGGAAACTCTATTCAACTCCGCACATTTACGACACAGTGTAAAGTACAACTTCGAATTATTTCTGAAAGGTAAAACAGGCGTGAATAAGCTAGTAGGCGCAACAATTGAGCAAGTGATAAAACCATGCATTGAAAGTATCTCTGGTAGAGAAGGTATATGCTCACTGCGAAAAATTTCAGGATGGCCGATAGGGTATGGTGAATATTTGTTAATATACGGGTACAGACTAGTAAAGTCTAGATATCGTATAACTTCATTCTCACCGATTTTATGATGTAATTTAAACACTTCAGTACGCCCTCCATAGACGGCATCACGAGGGTTAAGTGGTGGTATAATATCTGAAAATTTTTCATCTAAATCCTTGCTAACATCAGGATTGTTTTTCAAGAATTCTCTGAACTCACACTCCCACGAATATACCAGATTATAACCACTACGTCTAATAACCTCGATTCTTCTAATAGTACTTTCGTATCTATGTGATAAAGTTTCATGTGTTTTGTTAATGATTTGGTTTGAATCTTTTACTTTAAAGCTCTACAGCCATGGTAAAAGCATCCGAAAAATTCATATACTGTATTTGTTTTGGAATTAAATCCATCTACTCTAAATGCGCTTTTTTCCAACTTCACCTCCCCTTCATTATTTGAAGAAACTATATTTTCATTTATTTGGGAGCTTTGCCACATAAGCCACTTGCTGGCAATAAGTGACTGGTTTCGTCCTTTATAGTATCCATGTTTAGGCATTATGCTCAAAGTATTCTTCTGCAGAAAATTCCTTCGGAAAGCGAGCATACATGCTGATGCAATTGTTATAGATTCTACTAAAGGGTTAACTTTAGCTATATCGAGGAATTCCCGCATAAATTGTATGCACCCTAATCGTAATATATCCACATCATTTTTGCAATACTTAATCATTTCGCTTCTATTATGAAAAACTCTAAAAGAGACTGAATTATACCACTTTAAAAACTCATCACGTTCTCTTATTTTCATAGTATTATATCCATACATGATGGATATTTTCCAACATAATTGATATTCTCTAGTGTGTTAAAGAAGTAAGGATAGAACCCTTTCGTATGATCTTTTATACCGAATACGGTTGGGAATTTGGAGAGCGGAAATGCTAGAAAATTTAAAGAGTCTATGAAAGTCACATGCTCGCATCTTAATTTCATTATTTTAGTCCCATTCATTATAGGTTCAAGCTTTAGTTTCCTCGTGAATAATTCAGAAATTATAAACTGACCGTCGTATCCCTGAAAGTTATGTGCTATGCAGTATACGTTCGAAGTATAAGAACGAGTCTTTAAACAATTATCCACAAAACCTCCCACAACGCTCGTCATATTGTCACATTCAAAGACATACTCCCTTTCTCCACAGACATCACAATTATTTTTGATATCGGAATCCTTGTAACAGTTATTACACACCTGATGTGCAACAATTAAGTTGACAATATGTTTGTAAGATGTGCTATTCGCTAAAAGAGTATTCTGGGTGCTCTCACAATCAAAGAAGATTAATAAAAATTTCTTTTCAATGAAACACTTTTGCGGTTTGATGAAGCAAAGGTGATCCACTGGAGCGATTTTCGAGCATATCTGACAGTGATATTCATCACATTTATGCGAATCTGATGATCTATTTGTGAAATTCAAAAATTTTGCACAGTATGTACATATCTTAAAAGTTTCACACATAGTCTTCTTACCAATTTTATTTGAAAAATGACTTGTAAATCAACTTTCCCCTCTAAATGAGCGGTTACATTTTTCACAGCTTACCATTTCCGTAACGAAATGACATGGGGGAGAAGAATTGCAATAGGTACACTTCCTTTCACATTTATGAGATTTACTGTGATACACTTTATCACAAAGGATACATGCAAAACTCTTATTAAAAAAACCTTTCAACGACTTAATCACGTAGAAATGTTTGAAATCCTTGGAGTAATAGAGGTATATTTTATTCGGCCAATCATTCCTGTTAGGTAATTTGAAAAGGATTGAATTAGAATCCTTCGTATCATCAAACACAATTATTTGATAATCATTTAATACTTTCTGAAACTTGTAAGGATCCGTCAATACACATCCGTCAGCATTAATAGTCACCCTTGCATTTTTACACATCCTTTTCACCATACGATCTAAAGACCGGATAGTTGAAGAATGATATCGCATACTAAAATTTTTCGAGGTCATCTCCATAGCATAACATATAGATCGTGGGAGACAGCTAGTATCACCATTTTTCCCGACGTCTATAACACTTCTTTTCCGTTGTAAGAAAACGCTTTCTTCGACACCTTGGATATTGAACCGCGCACCACCCGTTGGAAAATTCACAACCTCAGCATTTAGCTGCATGATTTCATCAGAGAGGAAAGCAGTGTTGGATTGATTCACATTCTAAATTAAACCAAGAATATAACGTCCATTTACGTCTTCAATAGATCTTAGACTGGACCAAATTGCTTTTATATGAGGTGTATTCGGTAGTGTAATGGTGTAGCTGATTTTACTCCCTTTCCCCGAATTCGACCCAGCTTCTTTGATCACATCACCAAAGATATTCTCTAAAATTAGTAGTGGATCTTCATCTACTGTATCTAGAGAATTTATCCTGAATGTAATTTTTTTACCCTCTACGTTAAATTTTTTAAAAAACCTCGCCTGTCTGGATAACACTTCGAACCTACCACGTAACCCGCTTCCACTTTGAATCAACTCACCCTGTGTAAAAATATCATTACCGCCATGAACAAACTCATTGTTTACAAAAGTCTGTCGTAGCAGACTATTAGGTTGGGTTTTATCAGACACTCTACGACTGTCAAGGACATCTTTATGTTTTTCTTCACTTAGAAAATCATCTCCATCACTGTAGATTAAAAATTTTAGAGCTTCTTTCATAACATCAGTTGAATTACACTGAATTGAAAGCTTTGCAAATTTTTCCAGAAGAAAGTTTTTCTCCTTACAAGAAAACTTAACTTTTTTTTCTTCCACTATTCTAACTAAATTACTTAAACTAGAAATAAACATCTTATAATCTAGACTTAACGCAGTTTCTAAATTTAAAATAATATTTTTCACGTCCATCTTTACAAAACTTTAGCAAATCTAATAAATTTAGCACTATTTTATCTCGAACTCTTCTTTTTTAAATTTTTCAGCATTTATTTTCCGCTTCAGCTCGATAGCATCTAATGTCCGCTTAAATTTTACAGCATCTATTTTCCGCTTCAGCTCGACAGCATCTAATTTCCGCTTCAGCTCGATGTTAGACGTGTTGAACCACGTTTCTCCAATCGGAAGAATTTTCACCTTTTTCCTTTTAATTGTTGTCCTCACAGAAAGTAGTGGCTGGCTCTTACTCCCGGTAGCAGTACTATCCTTTTCATATTTCTCGGCTCTGTTACTGTTGTTGAGGGTACCTAGCACAGCACTGTGGTTTTAACTACCACGAACACTGCTTCCGCTCCTTTTAAATATGACCCTCGCTGGAAGTACTAGTTGACTGTTGCACCCGGTAACAGCACTATCCTTCGTATATAATTCAACTCTGCTACTATTGCTGGGAGTACCTAGCACAGCACTGTGGTTTTCACTACCACCAACGCTGCTTCCGCTGCTGATCGCTTTTGGCACACCTTCTTCTGTCTCTCTGGCACCACTGCAATTTCTAAAGGCGTCAGGATTTAGCAGGTTATCCACGAGTTCAAGGAGTAACCCTGCTAGTTCAATTTTCTTTGTGAAGTTCATGCGAATTCTGAAAAAGTGATTATTTATATTTGAAATTAAACATTTATTTCAACAAGTTATACTGACATCTTGGAACGTCCTCAATAGTTTGATCTTATCTTAATTTACAGTCCCTCTTTTATACTAGTTGAAATCGGTGTTCTTTTCCTTTTACATATCATATACACGTATTTCATACATCATAATTGTGACAATCAATATCGCTAATGAATTTATTTTAAATCTCAACGACGACTTATGTCTGCTTTAATATACATTGTAGCAAATATGTAGACGAGACAAATCTTATAATATCACTTGCAGGTCGTTAATCTATCATATTAATTACTCTCAATTGATCCAGACTTTGAGACATACAATGTAGTAAATAAAATTCTCTACATCTCAAAGAAGACTTGTACTTAACTTGTCCATGCATGATAGGAGATGACTATCATCTACATCTAGACGATGTGACTTATAATATTAATTCATTTTGATTAATCTAACACATATATGAATTACTTCTGCTGTGGCGAATTGCATCTTTTACATATCGCATTGCATTGTATAGAGGAAAATTTCTATAGAAAAAGAGCAAGAAACTAGAGATTGTATATAAATCGGTCGAAGGCACGGATAGAATCATATCAATCTCAACTTTCACACCGTCGGGAAATCCTAAGCAATGGTAAGTCAGATTTTTGTTCAAATTATAATTATACTCTAGACAGTATTTCATCTAGAGTATCATACGGTTGGCTTGGAGCCGATCGTGACTGCGATATGTTTTTTAATTCCAATTTTAACTTTGAATCTTCCAACAGAATTCCAGCACTTTGAACGCGATTGCCCAGGGGAACACCGGAACCCTTACATCATCGGGTTCATTGGTTGAAGGTGCGGAGTACAAAATCTCCACCTTCAAGCTAATGAAGACGAAATATGGAACCCGTTTGGCAGTCTTTCTTGAAGATGGAAAGTTTTGCTTCCTGCCACCGCGATTTACAGAAAAAATAAAAACGCAGCGTCATGTAGAGGACCTTAACCAGACCCCGAATCATTACCTCATATATGATGGTAAAGATGATTCCCGTGGTGGGTTCATTAAACTAAGATTTTTCCAAAGAAATAACGACTCTCAGTAGAGCTTAATTTTTCAATAAAAGATTTTTTAGTCTGAAAGAAATTGATTTATTTCCAACCTCATTCACGACTTCCCAACATACTTCCCGCCAAAGCAGGCACATAGACCCAAACGACCATGGCAATGAAATCCATTCACTTCATTGATCACATGGTAATAACAAACTTCCCGCCAGAACAAGTGTCGTGGTACAACGAACAGTGTAGAATAATTGAACCAAATTGTGCACAATAACAAACTTCTCGCCAAAACAAATACGAAGATCATCGCAAAGAAAAAAGTCTAAGCGGCCGCTCCATTCAAAGTACTTGATCATCTACACATGGTAATAACAAACTTCCCGCCAAAGCAAGTACAAGCACATATGCCCAAACGATCGTCTTCCCGCCACGAAACATATCAGATCATCGCAAAGAGAACAAGTTTGAAGCACTTGTAAACATGATCACATGGTTACGACCGAGGTACAACGCGCCAAAGCAAGTGTACAAGCACATGTAATCATCGCAAAGAAAAAGACCTAACGACCCGTAGTAAACAAACTATCCGCCATGATGACCAGATCGTTCTGAAGCGAGATGTATATTCACTTCAACTAACCCCAACCCATAGCTATCCCACTTACACTCCCATCCCGGCTGTGGTAAACAAACTACCCGCCATGATTACCAGATCGTTCTGAAGCGAGATGCATATTCACTTCAACTAACCCCAACCCATAGCTATCCCACTTACACTCCCATCCCTCTAAAAAACAAGCAAATAGCCCCATACCGAAAGAACCAATCAGAAACAAACAGATTACTGACCTACTTTAAGAAGACCATACCAGCTGGTCCAAACTGCCGTGGAACAACAACAATTTTTCCATTTATTTTGACCACACTACAGTATTGCTGTTCTGTACTGGCGTAATGCTAAAATGATAGGTAAGCATGGTCCTTACTACTTAGATTCAAATGCTGAGCTTAAAGAACAATATGTAGCATTCATTCAGGAGTATGTGCATCTAAACCATATGGAAGAGGTAAAATTTGTAGACTATAACGAACCACATTATTATTTACCACATCATTGCGTGGTAAAACCGGACAGCGTTACAACCAAGTTGAGAGTAGTATTAGACGCTTCAGCAAAGACTTTGAAAAATACCTCTTTGAACGACTTAATGTTCACAGGACCTACCATTCAGGATATTTTTTCCATTTTCGAGCATATCTGACAGTGATATTCATCACATTTATGCGAATCTGATGATCTATTTGTGAAATTCAAAAATTTTGCACAGTATGTACATATCTTAAAAGTTTCACACATAGTCTTCTTACCAATTTTATTTGAAAAATGACTTGTAAATCAACTTTCCCCTCTAAATGAGCGGTTACATTTTTCACAGCTTACCATTTCCGTAACGAAATGACATGGGGGAGAAGAATTGCAATAGGTACACTTCCTTTCACATTTATGAGATTTACTGTGATACACTTTATCACAAAGGATACATGCAAAACTCTTATTAAAAAAACCTTTCAACGACTTAATCACGTAGAAATGTTTGAAATCCTTGGAGTAATAGAGGTATATTTTATTCGGCCAATCATTCCTGTTAGGTAATTTGAAAAGGATTGAATTAGAATCCTTCGTATCATCAAACACAATTATTTGATAATCATTTAATAGTTTCTGAAACTTGTAAAGATCCGTCAATACACATCCGTCAGAATTAATAGTCACCCTTGCATTTTTACACACCCTTTTCACCATACGAACTAAAGACCGGATAGTTGAAGAATGATATCGCATACTAAAATTTTTCGAGGTCATCTCCATAGCATAACATATAGATCGTGGGAGACAGCTAGTATCACCATTTTTCCCGACGTCTATAACACTTCTTTTCCGTTGTAAGAAAACGCTTTCTTCGACACCTTGGATATTGAACCGCGCACCACCCGTTGGAAAATTCACAACCTCAGCATTTAGCTGCATGATTTCATCAGAGAGGAAAGCAGTGTTGGATTGATTCACATTCTAAATTAAACCAAGAATATAACGTCCATTTACGTCTTCAATAGATCTTAGACTGGACCAAATTGCTTTTATATGAGGTGAATTCGGTAGTGTAATGGTGTAGCTGATTTTACTCCCTTTCCCCGAATTCGACCCAGCTTCTTTGATCACATCATCAAAGATATTCTCTAAAATTAGTAGTGGATCTTCATCTACTGTATCTAGAGAATTTATCCTGAATGTAATTTTTTTACCCTCTACGTTAAATTTTTTAAAAAACCTCGCCTGTCTGGATAACACTTCGAACCTACCACGTAACCCGCTTCCACTTTGAATCAACTCACCCTGTGTAAAAATATCATTACCGCCATGAACAAACTCATTGTTTACAAAAGTCTGTCGTAGCAGACTATTAGGTTGGGTTTTATCAGGCACTCTACGACTGTCAAGGACATCTTTATGTTTTTCTTCACTTAGAAAATCATCTCCATCACTGTAGATTAAAAATTTTAGAGCTTCTTTCATAACATCAGTTGAATTACACTGAATTGAAAGCTTTGCAAATTTTTCCAGAAGAAAGTTTTTCTCCTTACAAGAAAACTTAACTTTTTTTTCTTCCACTATTCTAACTAAATTACTTAAACTAGAAATAAACATCTTATAATCTAGACTTAACGCAGTTTCTAAATTTAAAATAATATTTTTCACGTCCATCTTTACAAAACTTTAGCAAATCTAATAAATTTAGCACTATTTTATCTCGAACTCTTCTTTTTTAAATTTTTCAGCATTTATTTTCCGCTTCAGCTCGATAGCATCTAATGTCCGCTTAAATTTTACAGCATCTATTTTCCGCTTCAGCTCGACAGCATCTAATTTCCGCTTCAGCTCGATGTTAGATGTGTTGAACCACGTTTCTCCAATCGGAAGAATTTTCACCTTTTTCCTTTTAATTGTTGTCCTCACAGAAAGTAGTGGCTGGCTCTTACTCCCGGTAGCAGTACTATCCTTTACATATTTCTCGGCTCTGTTACTATTGTTGAGGGTACCTAGCACAGCACTGTGGTTTTTACTACCACGAACACTGCTTCCGCTCCTTTTAAATATGACCCTCGCTGGAAGTACTAGTTGACTGTTGCACCCGGTAACAGCACTATCCTTCGTATATAATTCAACTCTGCTACTATTGCTGGGAGTACCTAGCACAGCACTGTGGTTTTCACTACCACCAACGCTGCTTCCGCTGCTGATCGCTTTTGGCACACCTTCTTCTGTCTCTCTGGCACCACTGCAATTTCTAAAGGCGTCAGGATTTAGCAGGTTATCCACGAGTTCAAGGAGTAACCCTGCTAGTTCAATTTTCTTTGTGAAGTTCATGCGAATTCTGAAAAAGTGATTATTTATATTTGAAATTAAACATTTATTTCAACAAGTTATACTGACATCTTGGAACGTCCTCAATAGTTTGATCTCATCCAAATTTACAGTCCCTCTTTTATACTAGTTGAAATCGGTGTTCTTTTCCTTTTACATATCATATACACGTATTTCATACATCATAATTGTGACAATCAATATCGCTAATGAATTTATTTTAAATCTCAACGACGACTTATGTCTGCTTTAATATACATTGTAGCAAGACAAATCTTATAATATCACTTGCAGGTCGTTAATCTATCATATTAATTACTCTCAATCAATGAGATGTATACATGGAGACCTCGATCTGCTATCTCATATAGCCGACGTTTTAGAAATGTCATTATTTCGAAAAAGTTGTCCATGATAAGCCAAGCTTTTGCATTATTGAACAAAATTCTGATGAATTTAAACATTCATTAGATTTAAAATTGGTAATGCAGATAAAATAATTTTTGATCGAAACATTTCTTTTAGTTTCTTTCAGAAATTCAATTAATTTTAAGTTTGAAGTAACTTCGAAAGCTATCCAGGGCACAAATTGGAAAATCCGATTTCGAAACCGGAAATGGAAAGAAGGAAAGAGTTAGTAGTATGGTTGCGCATATATTTAAAGCGAGAAGAAAAACAATGACAATGTCAATGACAGAATTACAGACAACAGACAGCAAAATTACAGACAACAGAGAGCAAAATTACAGACAACATGAAAAAAAAATTCGAACTTTTAGGTGTAATTTCGAATTGGGCGCAAATAATTTGAATTTGATAAATACTCTTTTGGATAAACAGTGCAAGGCATTGAAAGAAAATGAGTTCATAAAATTGCAACTAAGTTGTGTAAATTTTACAGGCAATATTGGCTACTGCAGTACGAATATAATACCATTTACCTATCGTTATGGCGCTATATTAAAAAATAACGTATTACATGCTCAACCGTTATAAATTTTCCCAAGGAACTGTTATTATTATAGATCATTTTTTTTGCGGAGAAAGTTTGGTTGTTGGTAACGTAAAAACGTTAGGGCTGATATCCATTTGTTGTATTCCTGAGTATTGGCCAAACAGAACACGGACTTCGATTTTGCCATTTGCCTACTGTACCGAAGTCGAAGTCGGTGTTGTGGGCATCACCATATAATCCTGTGTGTTCTTAAAAGACAGGGACTTCGAAGTCGAAGACCGTGTTCTGTTTGGGCCATAATTCAGGCCTGATTAAAAAAGCTTGACATCACGAAAATTAAGGAAATAAAAACGTAAATTATAATAAACCAATATATATTTGCTTTCCATTATACGATACAATCTGAGATAAATCAAATCCGACGTTCGTTCCTCGATCAATTTGTTTGTTGTTTGAATTTAATAAAAAAAAAGAACATTAATGATAAAAAGAAAAAGAAAACTCCTAGTTTCTTGTAATTGATATCATAAACAGCATAAATCTGTGCGCCGCGCTGCAATCAGTTCGGACTCTTGCGCCTCTCGTAAAATCATCGGTTCTTAGTATGTCGTTCATGTTGTCGTCGACGACGTTGTACTTTGATTATCGCTTGTCGTCGAAGACATTGTGACATCGTCGTCATCCTGAGCGCTTACCGGTTTAACATCATCGTCGATTTTCATACGTTTACTGGCCGACTCATTTGTCGACGATGATTCGCTATCGGGTGCTGCAGCTGCTGTACCGTCGTCGGTGACAACACGAGCTGGTGATGCGGCACGTTTTCTTGATGGGGCAATCGGAACTGCTTCCGATTTCATGAAAATTTTCGTCGTTACATCGAGAATTGCTGGTTTCTGACTGCCGTCATGTTATCACAGCCGGTTCCGTCGCCCATTGTATTCGATGCTAGGCAATTGTTGAAGAGCTAGAGAATGAGGTGGTGATTAGATTTTTGGACATTTTTTTTCCAATGTTTTCCTTTTTTCTTTTACCTGTTCGCAAATTTGTGATAGTTTTTCGCATCCTTCGTCGATTCTTTTCTTAATGAATTCAACCACTTCGTCACTGGACATGAAGTTCCAGATGACGTCGCATGCTAGAATCATAAACTCATTGTTTGGTGAGATTATTAGCTTCTTAACATCCGGCAGAGCTGAGATCATTTGTTTTTCGTCGGGCAAATCTTGATTCTATAAAAAAAACAAAAAAATCACCGACATCCCAATTACTCTCCGAAAAATATCAACTTACCATTTTATAGGCGTGATCTCCAATCGCGCGGCATTAACGCGGCCAAAAGTAACTTTGCCGCCCGCTTTGTATATTCGTTCGCTCTCCTCATCGTCTTCGGGTTTGTGATCGAAGCTCGTTTCAATTGCCTTTCCGTTTCGACATACAACGCAACGCGAATCACCGGCATTTACTACGTATAAATCGCAACCGTTAAGCAATGAGAAGGCGGCCGACAACAGTTGAACAGTTTTAGAACTGTCAATTTGGATTGTCAAACTGACAATTCAAATTGTCAGAACTTCCCCTTGTTGCCCCTGTTTTTTCGAAATTCGTCACAAATTCGAAGTTCAAAGAAGGAGCGAGAGGGTACGATTTCATCGGCTATTTCAACCTGTCAAATCGTATAGGGAAATGAGCCGATGAGGTATCCATATGTATATATCAGTGCTCTCAATTGATCCAGACTTTGAGACATACAATGTAGTAAATAAAATTCTCTACATCTCAAAGAAGACTTGTACTTAACTTGTCCATGCATGATAGGAGATGACTATCATCTACATCTAGACGATGTGACTTATAATATTAATTCATTTTGATTAATCTAACACATATATGAATTACTTCTGCTGTGGCGAATTGCATCTTTTACATATCGCATTGCATTGTATAGAGGAAAATTTCTATAGAAAAAGAGCAAGAAACTAGAGATTGTATATAAATCGGTCGAAGGCACGGATAGAATCATATCAATCTCAACTTTCACACCGTCGGGAAATCCTAAGCAATGGTAAGTCAGATTTTTGTTCAAATTATAATTATACTCTAGACAGTATTTCATCTAGAGTATCATACGGTTGGCTTGGAGCCGATCGTGACTGCGATATGTTTTTTAATTCCAATTTTAACTTTGAATCTTCCAACAGAATTCCAGCACTTTGAACGCGATTGCCCAGGGGAACACCGGAACCCTTACATCATCGGGTTCATTGGTTGAAGGTGCGGAGTACAAAATCTCCACCTTCAAGCTAATGAAGACGAAATATGGAACCCGTTTGGCAGTCTTTCTTGAAGATGGAAAGTTTTGCTTCCTGCCACCGCGATTTACAGAAAAAATAAAAACGCAGCGTCATGTAGAGGACCTTAACCAGACCCCGAATCATTACCTCATATATGATGGTAAAGATGATTCCCGTGGTGGGTTCATTAAACTAAGATTTTTCCAAAGAAATAACGACTCTCAGTAGAGCTTAATTTTTCAATAAAAGATTTTTTAGTCTGAAAGAAATTGATTTATTTCCAACCTCATTCACGACTTCCCAACATACTTCCCGCCAAAGCAGGCACATAGACCCAAACGACCATGGCAATGAAATCCATTCACTTCATTGATCACATGGTAATAACAAACTTCCCGCCAGAACAAGTGTCGTGGTACAACGAACAGTGTAGAATAATTGAACCAAATTGTGCACAATAACAAACTTCTCGCCAAAACAAATACGAAGATCATTGCAAAGAAAAAAGTCGGCCGCTCCATTCAAAGTACTTGATCATCTACACATGGTAATAACAAACTTCCCGCCAAAGCAAGTACAAGCACATATGCCCAAACGATCGTCTTCCCGCCACGAAACATATCAGATCATCGCAAAGAGAACAAGTTCGAAGCACTTGTAAACATGATCACATGGTTACGACCGAGGTACAACGCGCCAAAGCAAGTGTACAAGCACATGTAATCATCGCAAAGAAAAAGACCTAACGACCCGTAGTAAACAAACTATCCGCCATATTTGAATTCTTAGACCTCAGCCATCATTTGAATTCTTAGACCTCAGCCATCATTTGAATTCTTAGACCTCAGCTATCATTTGAGTTCTTAGACCTCAGCCTAGTATAATTTGGAGAGCATAGATAATTTCATATATAGTATTTTGAGACTAATCTAGAAAAAAATGGCTACGAAACGGACAAAATCAATCGACGATGATTCATCGATAGCAAATAAAACGTATTATACTCGGTTGAGGAAGATAGCAAAGCTATCTTAAAACTTAGCTACTGGAGGACGAGGTCTTTAAATCGAGACGGTTTGAGGTGAAGAATTTAGGAGACCAGGATTTAGGATCTCAAGGGGATCGGGGTCAACAAAATTTAATATTATTATTAAGAACTACACTAATCTTAATTGAGAATCACAGATTTTCTTAAATTTTTTTTACCGTGATCCCCTAGTTTAGATTGAGATATTCAAGGGAAAGACAAAGTCATTATCCTTAAAAAAAACTTGCAAGGATAAGTCTTATTCGTATTATTTTTATATTGCGACAACCTTGAACTTTAAAATAAGTCCTACTTCATTATTCTACGATAAAGACTAAGTACCAGAGATAAGCATTTTCGAAGAGGACTCGGACACCATTTTTGTGAAATCTTTAACATACTATAACTAACAAAACAATAAGATAGAAAAAAAATTGAAATCATATTTTTTTCTTCACTAATTCTTCGAGTACATAAATTTTCAAAAGAATCGGCGATGGTAAGTCACAAATTTTGTCATTTTTGGCGATTCTTAATGGAATAACCCAAACGTTTGCTGAACGATTTATCGCAAAGGACCGGCAATAAACAATATGCTACTATCAGGTTCTTACTCACATGTATGGTATGTTATATACTGGTCTTGAGAACAAAAATAGCCAAACCTTTGAATATGTACTAGGCAACTATTTGCATTTCACTGCCACCTGGCATGAAACGCTTCATACAAAAACGTACAATTTTGATTCAATTCAATTGAAGCATTATTATTGTTCGTAGAGAGATTCAACGTTTTTTATCGATCACCGGTCCATAATTGATTGTGATCAGTAGATAATATCTGTTTTTTTGAAGTCATATTCTCAAAATCACTATACATCACATATACACTGTAGTACAGATGTATATTGGAGACTAACAATAATCAAGCAGTATTAAAATGGCTTCACAAACATTCGCTCTACGCTACTACATTCTAGATTTTCGTGCTGATGATTAAAAAAAAAAATATAACTTACTAGGTGAGCTAATCATTTCGGGGGGGGGGGGGGGGGAATGTGTGTGTCCCCAAACCCCCCCCCCCCTCCCCCCGTTCCTACGCCAGTGCTTTACAGGAGACATAGAAAAAATTTATAGGCAAATCATCGTTGTTAAGGCAGATCAAAACTTGCAGTTAATCGCATGGAGAGACAACCCACTCGATAGAATACGGACATACAAGCTGAAAACCGTGACATATGGGACAAGAGCCGCGCCTTACTTAGCCATCAAATGCCTACAAACACTTTCGAAAGATGAAGCCGAAAACTACCCATTGGCATCAACAGTAGCACTAAGGGATTTCAACGTCGACGACGTAACGACTGGTAGTGACAATCTAGAAGAGGCCCGGGAGATCCAGAGGCAACTAATTGATATGCTTAAAGCTGGCGGATTTAATCTGCACAAATGGTGCGCGAACCATCCAGCTTCATTACAAGATGACCTGCGAAACCAACTTAACCTAACACCATAACCATAACAAGCATAAGAACATTGGGAGTTATATGGGATCCGAAATCCGATCTATTTGGGATTAAATCGACAATAATACAGCACAAAAGAATAACAAAACGCACAATACTAGCAGATATCGCACACCTATTCGATCCATTAGGTTTCGTCAGCCCAGTAATTGTATTGACGAAAATGGTGATGCAGGAGTTGTGGAAATTCCAATTGGACTGGGACGCAGCCGTACCGCAAGAATTGCATACAAAATGGAGTATCTTTAGAGAGACGCTTGTCAAACTAAACGATATAAAAATTCCTCGACACCTAATTGTCAATAATTCCGTTAATATTGAAATTCATGCATTTTCAGACGCATCAGAAAAGGCTTACGGAACGGTGATTTACTTGCGATCAAGGGACTCAATAGGAAATGTCATGGTATGGTTTATGTGCTCAAAGTCAAAGGTAGCACCTATCAAAACGATCTCATTACCAAGACTAGAGCTATGCGCCGCCAAACTCATGACTCAATTAGTACATTAAGTGCAAAGAAGCATCCACATTCACGTAGACAACACAGTCCTCTGGACTGACTCTCAGATTGTGCTTTCATGGATCCAGGCGACTTCAGCTAATTTAACGAAATTCGTAGCTCATCGAGTAGCTTACATTCAAGAACGAACAAAAAATAATCATTGGAGGTACGTAAAATCAAAGTCTAATCCTGCTGACATAGTTTCTAGAGGGATGCTACCAGAGGAATTGTGCAGATCCAGCCTTTGGTTTAACGGCCCTGACTTTTTACAAGATCCAGATCTGAACATATCAAGTTACACACTTCTATCAACAATCAACTTACCCGAAGAAATGAAAAAACCAAAGGTTTCCTTGTATTGTTCTAAACAAAAATCACATTTTGTTCATCGAATTAACCAAAAAACTCCTTCCACCACCTACAAAATGTGGTAGCACATATCCTACTGGCCACGCAAAAGATGAAGAAATATACCCAGGGCGCAGCAGCAACAGGTATAAACACGCTAATTCGACAAGATGCTTTACATTTAAGTATCCAGGAAATGCAAAGAGAGGACTTTACTACAGAATTAATCGAACTGAAAGCAACCGGTCAACTAAGTAAAAAAAATCGGTTCTGTAGTTTAAGTCCATTCTTGGATGAAAAAGGCATAATTCGAGTCGGCGGAAGGCTTGAGAGAACGAGTCTTTCATATAACGCGAAACATCCAATACTGCTATTATCCTCAAACGTATATACCAAGCTACTGATCACACAATTACATGAGCAGAACTTACACGCTGGACCGCAAGCACTCCTGTCCATCACCAGACAAAGATTTTGGCCAATACGTGGAAAACCACTCGCACAGACTATCGTTCATAATTGCATCACGTGCTGTAAGGCGCAGCCAAAGGTCCTTTCTCAAATGATAGGAAATCTTCCAACAGAAAGAATTTAGCAATCTCGTCCGTTCCTAAACGTTGGGGTAGATTTTCTTGGCCCTATAGAAATTCATTACAAACTTCGAGGAAAACGACCCACCAAGGCATACATTGCGGCATTTCTGTGTTTCGCTACCAGAGCAATACATCTTGAGGTAGTATCGAATTTGACTACTGAAGCATTCATTGGAGCATTAAAAAGATTCATCGGCAGAAGAGGCTTTCCAGCAAAGATCTTTTCGGACAATGCTACAAATTTCATGGGAGCACGGTCAGATCTCAAAGAGTTACACGAAGCTCTAAAAAGTGAAACAGCCCAGAAGGAAATATTCAAGCACTGCTTAGAGAAAGGAATTCAGTGGAGCCCAATTCCGCCTCGCTCACCGCACTTTGGAGGTCTTTGGGAAGCAGCAGTTAAATCCGCAAAGTTCCATTTAAAACGAGTGATGAAAGGTGCTTCATTAACTTATGAGGAAATTTGTACAGTTGTAGTACAAATTGAAGCAGTACTAAACTCAAAACCATCACCATTATCCGCGGACCCTAACGATTTGCAGGTCTTAACACCAGGACATTTTTTGGTCGGAGAACCTCTTGTCACCATACCAGACTCCACTGGAAAAATTCAAAATTTAACTATGGTGGCCAGATGGAATTTAGTTTGATCAATACATTCAGAGTTTTGGCGAAGATGGTCAACAGAGTATCTTCACGAACTACAAAATCGGTATAAATGGAAGCATCCATGCAAGAACGTGGAAACAGGAACTCTGGTTATATTAAAGGAAGACAACGTACCTCCATTGCAATGGCGAATGGGTAGAATCATACGAGCCATTAAAGGTGAAGACAATCTAACACGCGTTGTTGACGTCAAGACCGCATCAGGAGAACTACGCAGAGCAATTCATAAGATATGTCCTCTGCTCTGCCAGTTGAACTAGCAGAATTACCAGATAAGCCAGACGAAGAGGAAGACTTGTGTGCAAGCAAAATCAGTACTACAGAAGCAACAAAACTACCTCGCAAGGGAAGGGGTACACGATTCCTACCAATAAATCTACTGTGGCTTCAGACTAACAAACAAGAAGATAAACCGTTTTCGCCACCTAAAAGAGCAAAACATACCAGTCTAATAACAATTGCACTGCTCACACTATTTGTTCTTCCTATTCAGTGTAATGTCATTAAATCAACAGAAACCAAGCCATTCGAAAATCATCCAGGAATTTACTTCGAAGATTTAGGAGAAGTAAAACTGATAAGTAGTCAATGGAATCTCATCGTATATTACAATTTAAAAACATATTGGCAAGAATTAATCGGAATCAAACAGAGCATAGAGGAGATATGAAAATTTTGCATTACTACAATTACAAAAGGGAAATTTTTCCAACAGATACTTCTCCAGTTTGAACACCAACTTGCACACATCGAAGAAGCAAACGACATTCTCGGGCACACCGATCAACAGCGAACGAAACGAGAGGCCTTTGACATCATCGGCAACATAGGCAATAAACTTTTCGGACTTCTGGATTCGGACTATGCCAACTTTATAGAAGGGGAAATCAAGAAAACTCGGGCAAACGAGCATTATTTGCAAACACTAATCAACAACCAACCATCTATCATCGAAACAACAATAAACATCTTTAAAAAGGAAGAATCACACGTCCAGGGACAGTTCAACACTATAAACGGCTACCTAAAGACATTAACCGATATCGGTAACGAGGAACAACTTTTTACGTCTCTATGTCTGTTTGCCAAGATAACTATACAGAACCACAAACACACTCAAGATGCACTCTGGAACATTTTGACGGATGTACAGCACCAGAACCACCTATATAAGAAAGCCGTCGCATAGAAATATTTACTACCGCATGCATAGGGCAAAGACGGCCCAGGGCAGAACCACCTATAAGAAAGCCGTCGCATAGAAATATTTACTACCATATGCATAGGGCAAAGACGGCCCAGGGTCGTATGGCATGTATGCCGATCGAAGAAGTAAATACCTTAACTGTTTGCTGAAATGCATAAAATTTTGGTCTTGAATCATATTTCCGGTATTATTATTGTTTATAATTACTGTTAATGAGTGAAAATAAATGAGCTTTGTAAAGTAATGGGAGGTAGAGTGAATATGGCAGAAAATTTAGAGCGGTTCACTCCGTTTTTATAAGTCCAAAGAACAATTTTGAAATATAGATTTATGGGACTTATTAGACTAGAGATTTCTTACTTTGTTAAACATTTTTAGAGTTTCTGGTCGAAGTAATTAAATTCGAAAAGAAAATGAACATCTGTAAATCATCTTTTGGCTAAGGTAGTCGAAATCGAACTGGAGGAAATGATTTTTATGTTTAAAATCTCGGAATCGGCGTATGAAATCGCTCTTTTAATAAAAATAATAGATTTTTTGTCTTATATGGATATGTTTTAATCATTACGGCATTTTATTAAAAAAATAATTTTGTTTATGATTTGCTTCATATTAAATAAAAAAGTCTTATTTGATGTTATATAATATGTTTTAAAAATATATTTAATTTCATTTAATAATACGAATAAAGTTTATAACGAAAAATTATGTTTGATAAAAATAATATCACATAGTTCAGTTGCATATATGTATAAATAAAAAGTTGAATTAATCCATGTGTAAATAAAATATTCTATAATAAATAATTTTGTTATTATTTTATTAAAAATTCATTAATAATTGTTATTTATTTAAAAGAAAAAAATTGCAGAAGTCAATGCTACTAAATAAAATAAAATTATGTTAACAAATAAATATATAAATAGTTATATTATTTGTTTAAAACAAAAAAATTGCGTAATTCAGTGGTAATAAGTAAATAAATAAATTCTTCAAGAAATACAATATATCGTAACTTAATAATAGGTATATCGGAACACAGATAGAAAAATAATCACAGACATTTAAAGGTTATTTAAAATTTAAAATTTTTCGTGTTAAAGATGTAGACTTTTCATTTATATTGTTATTAACTGATTTGACGTTATTATTTAGTAATATATTGGCAAGTGGCTTAAAAATTTGTTTGTAAAGAGAAATACTAGGATAACCACAAAGACAATGCTAATTTAAATCTATTATAAATAAATCCGAAGCCAAACTCTGTATAGTAAGATGGCATAAAATAAAATGTTGATTGGAGGTTCGGAAAAAATTAGTTTTAATGACAATTCTACGTAAAATTTCTTGAAATATTGCAGACATGTGGAAAAATATAATTTTAACGTTGTTAGTGGGTACTGACAAGCCTCCTCTTTGCATATACTCCAAGTATTCATCACCAATATCGGAGGGCTTTACAAAGAGAGCAACTAATTTTTTTTGATACAGAGTGAGAAGCGTATCCAGCAGCGTATAAATTCGCTGACAAGTCCACGTCGACTTGAGCTAAATAATCAGATGAAAAAATTATTGAATATTCTGAAAAATCTATTTCTTGCGAAACATTAGTTTAAAAATTTTTTAAGTCTTTGAAGTCTTCATAGTGATGGTTGAAAACATTATGGACTCTAATTTTTTTCTCACATTCTAATAGTTGTGAATACGAGATCCGATAACTGCAACCCGCTAAAGAACGATAAGCCCTGACCAGAATAGACTTAAGGCACCTTAAGGCAGCTTAAGTTTTTCTACGACTATATAGAAATGCACGTAGACAGCCAGAATGGACTGGCATCTTTCGTTGACTTTTCTAAACTTTCGTTAAAACTTAAGTGTACGGTTCTGAGCGTAGAAACTTAAGCAAACTTATGCGTTTGACATTTATTCACAGATTTTCAGAAATTTTTGTATTTTGTGACTTCAGACTTGTGATTTATAGTTAACTCCACTTTAAAAAAGAAAAATTTATTTTAATTTACACTCTCTTGATGAGTATTTGACGGCCGATATTTGACTTTTTTAGCTGTCAAACTTCTCTTACCTTAAGGCTATTGTGGTTGGGTATAAGATTCATTAAGTTTTGCCACAAACTTTACGTGCCTTAAGGCGTTTGACGAAAAGTTGTTAAGATTCCTTAAGTCTATTCTGGTCAGGGCTAAAGAGTCTGAATCGATGCTCTAAGTCATCAGTTTGAAGTTTACCTGTCAGAACATAGCTTATTTTTAAAATTGAAAGGGAATATTCTATAAATTGTGTCAATGAAGATGTGCTGAAAAATATGGCATTGTAGGTGTCTCTAGTCAATGTTCCGTTATTGTTCGGTGACGAATTCCATATGTTTAGCCATTCCAAAAATTTGCGCAGAAAAATGAAACGCTCATCAGAAATATCTGAAAAAGTATGGCATTGATCATCTCGTTTATGGAGTCCTTTGAAAGGTGTTTTTATGTTAACAATCTTCCACCATCTTCGAATAATTTCGAGAAATTGTGCAGTTTGAATAGTGTTAGAAGATTGTTTCAAAGCTGATATGGTTGATTCGTGAAAAATGTTATCCGATAGTAAAACGTTTTGGCGTTCTAGGTTGTTCGGATTTATGGTTTTATAATTTAATTTATAAGCTTGCTTCACTAACAAATTGGATTCAAATTGATACTGAGCAGTAATATGATTAAAAGAGGCTTGCTTCATCTCAAAAGTTTCAAAATCGGGATAGACAAAAGTTCGATTTAAGTTTTTTAGGCCTAACCAATTGTTACGTATGTTTTTTAATATGTGGACAAAATCAAATAATAAGAAAATTTTATGACTTGCATAAAGAGGATTTGAAAAAAATTGATCGTTCTTGGGTGAAAAAATTTTAAACATGTTTTGGTTTACGCGATTATTATCTGTGATTATTGCTAAGACTTGAAAATCAAGACTTTGCACAAGATTAATTACATCTTTGGTTAATGAATGCAAGTCTTCTCCTGTAGATCGAAGTACAGGTATAAGATGAACAATTTCTTTGAAAGGCCCAAAACACGACTTTATCATGAAACACTGACCTGTTCTTGCTGCTTCAGATGAATTGTTGTCAGCAAAACCAACAACTTTCTTTGATTTATATTCCAACATTTTATTAATATAAATCTCATCTATTAATATTGCAACAAACTTCTGATGGTCTGTTAAAGATTTCGAAGCTTGTGCCAAATAATGTTCGTCATTTTCTTTCTTTAAAGGAGATATATTTAAGGAAGAACTTATTTGACGAAGATAATTTTTGTGTGGCAATATTAAAAATCGTTTAAGCTCTTCATATGTGGAAGCAGAATGAGAATAGATGATAAAAGCCACAATTATTGTTTGAACATTAAATCGATGTCTATTTGAAGTTATGAGCTTCAATTGATTAATAATTATTTGGATTTCATTGTCATGGGTAAACTCTTCATCCTCTTTACAAATCTGTTCCAAACATGAAATGGATTTCGCAATATAATATTGAGCATCGAAAGTGCTAGTCGCGCGCTCGTTTTTATATCGACTTAGAAGATTCTCAAGTTGAGACCATAAAGTTAATTTTGAATCCGCGGGCAAAATCCATTTCAAATCTTTACTATTAATCTCATTATTGAACACGAAAATTTTTAATTTCATATTTTGAGAAACAATAATGCGAACTGAAAATTCAATTGCGTAGTCCTCATTACTGTTTTCAATCAAATAAAAAATTAATTTTGTTGCGGACTTCAAAAATTTCCAGTCTAGCAAAATTAATTTTTTATCAAAGCCGCTCAAAAGATCTTCAAAGTTTAAAATACGGTCGGATGAAAGTGCATCGGAGTTTTGATGTTCCAATCTCGCAAAATAGGCCTCACGTCTTTCCTGGGGAGGTTTTCTTTTGGGCACTTCCACCGTCGACAAGTAGGATGGCAGATTCGGAAAAATTCTCGGAACAGCGCCCTCGTGCAGTCTGAAAAATTTCAACGGGAGACCGAGGTCTCGACCGTTGACATGACGCGTTTTAATTATATCCGAATCTGCAAAATGCAAAATGCATACGTACGTGAATTTGGTCGGACTCCAATTCTCACGTGGGATCGATCTGATCCATGCATCCTTTTCAGCACCATTGCTGGGAAAAGAAAATGTTACTACATTTGTTTCGCCAGCCGCCAAAGTGTTCCTGTAGTTGGACGTGCAGCCCGGGACACAGCACTTTCTTGGCATGATTAGTTTCCTTAACAAATAAACGATGTTTTAATTCTTTGATCAAAACACATTTTAAAAAATAAATAAAATTACTTACTTCTTTGAAGATTTTCGTAGGTTGGAATTTCGGGATTGCCGTTGAAGATGTAGGTCAGAGACCGCGCTCCTTTCTATAAATTATCACAAGTTACTATTATTTTTTTATAAATTTAATTCAACGCCGTTTTGCGAATTTTTAAATTATTTTAATTAATATGGTAGTTATTTCCGTAATCAATTATCAAATTAATAGATTTAAAAAAAAGACAACGAGAAGGCAACGAGTATAAAATAACTATAAACAATTTTACTTAAATTCTGCTTTATTGGTTTACAATAAAGTAATCAGTTTACACAAAACTACCGTTGTTATAAACTAATAAGATGATTTGTAAAAAAAAATTGGAGGATAATTAAATTTATTATTAAGCGTAAATTTAAAATTATTTCTCCGGACCGTTGTATTTTTTTTTTTCATTACAAAAATGAATAGATTTTTCGTAAAATCTAAATTCACAACTAAAACAAGTTTAAAATACATAATGAAAAAATATTTGTACACAAAATAAATATTCGGAATGATCCATAACCAAACTTCTAGGCTTTGAATTTTTTCCGCTTTGATTTACACCAAATTATTTGCGCAATTGCAAATATTTTGGTTCTAAACCGAAGCGAACATTCCAAATATTGATTATGCACTAAATATTTGTAAAAAAATAACACAAATTATCAAGATTTTTAACTAAATAACTCACACGAAACTTTTACGCGCTCGATTCCCGGCAAAAAACACACGAAACTGACAGGCGGCAACAGTAAACACACACAGATCATCGTCGTACGTAGGCCGTCCACGAATACTTGCTCAACACTTATGCGACGGCTTTCATATATAGGTGGTTCTGACAGCACGGATCAAACAATGCTCTTCTTCTCACACCTAAACAACTACACGAGCAATTGAACCTAATTCAACAAAGTCTTCCTCCAACATTAACCATACCCATTAGCAAAATAACGGGTGAGATCGGCATCTATAAAGTGATGAGTATTAGCGCACGGATAATGCGCACAAGTGTAATTTTTAACCTAAAAATTCCAATCACTCGCTCCGAAAACTTCCAACTCTTCCACGTAACTCCGATTCCTTTTCCACAAGAAAAACAATTCCTTTTTATTCAACCATCCACAAAATATCTTCTGACTACGTTGGACAGAAGTCAACACTATCCATTGTCTCAGTCTGAACTAGACAAATGCAACCAATTTGAACACGCAGAATGGGACACAATTCTTCACCAAGCTGCCCGATTGAAACTGCAAACACTTCGTTCAGACGGTTTAACTGTTCATCATACCCAAAGAGCTATATGTATAATGGAGATAGCGTGCGGCGACTTTTTTGAAGCCGGAGGTTTTCTCGCAAAGGACCGCCGATATTCACTATGCTACTATCAGCATCTTACTCACATGTATGTTATACTCCGGTATTGAAAAGAAAAAAAGTCCAACCTTTAAATACTTCGCTACTATTTGCATTTCACTGCCACCGGGCATGAAACGCTCCATACAAAAATGTTCAATTTTGCATCAAAATGCTTCAAAGTGCTTCATACAGAAACGGCGCTTTGCGATCTCTGTTAGTTATAGCTCTATGAGCATACTCATCACTATATTCTGGGATACCTCTCACTAGGGATACATTGGTCGCGTTTACGTGCAGACCGGACCAGTCTAAAAAGACCGGTTTGATCTTTTACGGTCTTGCATTTATGTGTGCTTTTCAACATAACCAATTTGAAGCTGTCATTTTAAATATCATTTTCAATCATGGATGCAAGTTTGTAACTGCACATCGCTAAGTTTGCGCAAAGTGGAAACTTCGTCAAATGTCCACCGCTCAGTCATTTTTATTTTCACAGATGTATGCTTTGACGTTTTAATTTTGTTTGACCAGCACTATTGTAGGTTATGTTTTGGTCTAAGACCGTTTATGTGTCAGTACTACACCTTTTCAACATGTATTTCAGATTATATAATATTAATTTCAGATTAGGTAAATTGTATTTCAGAATAGTGAGTTGTATTTCAGATTAGGTAAATTGTATTTCAGAATAGTGAGTTGTATTTCAGATTATGTAAATTGTATTTCAGAATAGTGAGTTGTATTTCAGATTAGGTAAATTGTATTTCAGAATAGCGAGTTGTATTTCAGACTAGGTAAATTGTATTTCAGAATAGTGAGTTGTATTTCAGATTAGGTAAATTGTATTTCAGAATAGTGAGTTGTATTTCAGATAAGGTAAATTGTATTTCAGAATAGTGATTTGTATTTCAGAGTACGTAAGTTTGAATTCAGAAAACGTAAATTGTATTTCAGAATACGTAAGTTTAAATTCAGAAAACGTAAATTGTATATCAGATAGGTACCCTTGCATTCTTTATCAGAATGTTGACATTTAACGTAATTATTGTATTGAGATAGCATTAAGTATACATAATAGAACCTCTGTGAACTTAGCACCCCACTTTAACCAAATTGAATAAAAAAATTGTTTTCGGGTGGAGTTTTGTTTGCACTTGATTGTACCGAAAAAATTTTTGTTTGTACCCCCAAGGGAACGGAGAAAAAATTGGTCCGTGTGAACTTAGCACCCGACTTGCACCAAATTAACTGAAATTTTTTATTCAGATAGTACCCCGTCTGTAAATGATTGCACCGAAAATGATTTTCTTTTTCAATAATAAAAAAAAAAAAATAATTAAAAAATTTGTGACTGTGCTCGGGCGGCGCAGCATACTACCACTTTCCATGCCAAAGCTTTGGCATTGGATGATATGCAAGTGTGAAATTAAGTCTTATTATTTCGATGTGTTCTGAATTTCAATTGATATACCCTGAAATACAATTTACGTTTTCTGAATTCAAACTTACGTATTCTGAAATACAATTTACGTTTTCTGAATTCAAACTTACGTACTCTGAAATACAACTCACTATTCTGAAATACAATTTATATAATCTGAAATACAACTCACTATTCTGAAATACAATTTACGTACTCTGAAATACAACTCACTATTCTGAAATACAATTTACATAATCTGAAATACAACTCACTATTCTGAAATACAATTTACGTAATCTGAAATACAACTCACTATTCTGAAATACAATTTACCTAATCTGAAATACAACTCACTATTCTGAAATACAATTTACATAATCTGAAATACATGTTGAAAAGGTGTAGACTGGTTTGGTTTCGTTTGGTTCGTACCAAAATCAGAACCAAAGTAAGTCCAAATGGACTGGTCCGGTTTACATTTATGCGTGCGACCGAACTGGTTTTTTTTGGTCTTTTTAGACTGGTCTGGTCTGCACGTAAACGCGACCATTGATGCTGGTAATATGGCTCATCACTCGGCATTTCAAAACTATATTCACTCCAGCTTCTACAACACCCCAACCACGACCTCGTACAACAAGACCATCAGATGACTTCATGCTTCATTACAGCACGGCCCGGCAGAATGTCTAGAAATATTTACAAAGGTCCAGTCGGACACCCAACATAGTTGGATGAACTCCGACGGATCTCGTAAATACTCTAAAACATGCAAAATACGCATATCATTATTTACTGCTGCACAACGACACCATTGCAGGTCAACTGGTCAACGTACGATGCAGTCAACATGATATTTTTACTACTTTTTCTTTGTCAGCACTATTATTACAATCAATTACAATCAGGTCAATATGCGACACCTGTACAAAATTAGCATAACGTAATTCAATTTTAGTTTAGATTTATTTTGACTATGTATGCAATTTTATTAATATAAATAACACCACTGAATGTATGTATTATGATCATTCTTTGGTGAACACTTTGGGACTTGAGAAAGAACACACTGTTTTATTTTTTGACCCTTTTTGGATACCTCAAAATTCTGATTATTATTGTGTACGGTTTAAGCGTACTGCTCGAACAGTGATAAGTAATAATTTATTAAAGTGTTTAAACAAAGGAGTTTAATGCTGTTATGATACTGGCTATTTAGCGGCTATTTCTTAAGTGCAATGAAAGTACAATAACTTCCCCATCGTGCGACAAGGCGAACAACATTAAAAGAAAGAGATACCACTCTTTCCGACGCTAGCGGCATCTAGTAATCAACATTAACAACTGCGTTGGTAATAAAAATACCGATTTTAGCGCGTTTTAGTTATACAACATAATGTTAATAACATGGCAGTTTACACAATTTATACGTACCGAACCGCCAAAAACAAGTCTGTAGCAGTTCAAAAATCCACTGGAAGCAGAATTTTCTTGTATTAAGTGCTAGAATGTTGCGAACAACTGCTTGAATGCGCTATGCAGCGGCTATTTAGCGTCTAGTTTTTGACAGTACTCACTTTATAGCTATACGGACTGTCTCTCTCACACCTAAGTCTAAATTGTATGTTACATCTTCTATCCCTCTCCATTTGGATTTACTAGTCGCTTTAAAGCCGCAAAAATAGCCAGTGTCATAACTGCATAACGGTAAACAAAACAGCCCCAAATGTAACGTTATATTGCTACGCCATTGGATCCAAGATCCAAGCCGTTCAGGTTACCATAGCAACCAATAAAAATAAACAAAATATTCCTACATAATTATTTTACGTGTTTTTGACACGTAAGATCCATTGGCGTCCTTGGATACCTAGTACTGACAAAATAATTTTGGTCTCTATTTTTTTCGGGCTTTTACACCGCGATGTCCTATCCTTAGCTACCTGATCAAAAATTTCAATCATATTATATATAACTGAATTTGTTGATTGTTGCACTCGGTATGATAAAAAATAAACAGTATATTAAAACCTGTCTTCGGGAAATCTGCGAGATTCTCGCAGACGTGACTAACTGGGCGACATTCGAAAAACGTTTTTGGGCATCCTTTGTTGTCCTGATACCGTCACCCTTTTTCTGGAACCCGGTACAGTGAACTACGATTCACTCAATTTTAAACTGTTGAAAACGCATGAACGATTCACTTTCTCAAAAAAATTTTAGTTCAAATTACAATATTGGCCATTTTTCTGCCTTAAAATATGGTTTCAAATACCCGGAAAAGACGTTTCTAGTTTATGTTAATAGAGCAGTGTACGAACGTTGTCACTAATCGCATGGGCCGCGAATGGAAATCAAATATGATCCTTATAGTCGGCGGCAATACACAATTCGTCGTTTTCCAGAATAAGCGTGATTTATTGCAATAAAACAAAAGCGATCACGAAAAAGATTTTTTATTGTAAAACATCTAAGTAAATCATTTAACGTTTCGTCATAAAAAACTACTGAACCATGGTATTTCGTGTTGCTCAATTTTAAACCATAATAGATGGACCTACATACGATATATAACTATTTAAATATTGTACCGTGATATTAATTAATTGAAGGATGTTAATAGAAATTTCAAAGCGTGAAATAAATAAAAGCATACTCGTAAGTTAGATTTCACTTAGTTTTGCTTTCTAGTTGACAGAAAAGCGGACTGATTTGTTAAACTTATATATATTAAATAAAACCTAAACCTATGGTATCGAAATCAGAGAAATATTATCATCCTGAGACCACTACTCGCTGATACAACACAAAAATATGGTTATTATAAAATTAAAGTTTTGCAATATTTTTTTCTCGAATAAAAATTAATAAAAAAAGAATAACAATAACTGCTTAGAAATTGAATATTTCTTTTTTATTCAGCTCATTCAAATAATACACTCTAAGGAGCACATTCGTTTTTCAGTTAATAGTCCTAGATATTTCTTTTGCATAAAGTGTATGATGCAGGTTATGTTTACTTTAGACAAAATTTGGATCTGACGCTATGTATAATATCTTTATTTTACATTTTGAAAATTGCTACTTTTATAATAAATTAAAATAAAATTAAGTAAAAATTATTAAAGCTTCGATGTTCCGTTGGATATAATTGAAACATTTTTTCATTATGTATTCGGTCTTTTTCCTGAATATTCGCAATATAAGTGGTAACATATTAAATGAATCCATTTAAAATAATAATTTATTTGTTGTTTGTTTGTTTCTGTTTTTGCTAAATTTATTTATATTTTTTTAATTTTTTTTTCTTGTTTTAGTCGATTTAATATTAATTGAAGAAAATTCGCATCAGCTCATTTACTTCTTAACAGCCTTCATCAGTGCATCAGTTGAAAGTGATTTCGGTCTTTCGATTGGTAAACCTAGAGCACGATCCCAGATTGTTGCTGCCAACACACCCAGAGCACGAGATACGCCGAAAAGTACGGTGTAATAATTCATCTCCTTCAGTCCGTAGTATTGTAACAAAACGCCGGAGTGAGCATCTACATTGGGCCAGGGGTTCTTTACCTTGCCGGTCTCAGTTAGAATTGGTGGAACTACTTTATAGACTGTAGAAACCAATTTGAAGAGTGGATCGTCAGGAAGATGTTTAAGGGCAAACTCTCGTTGACATGTGTAGCGAGGATCAGTTTTCCGTAAGACTGCGTGACCATATCCGGGAACAACCTGCAAATTAATGAATAATTAGGTATATAATTCGCACATGTTTGAAGATTCATTTGTAATCAATACGCACTTGTCCCGATTTCAATGTCTTCCAGATAAAATCTTTGAGTTCCTGTTCAGATGGATTCTTGCCAACCTGTTCGCGCAATTTCATTAACCAAACAAGAACTTCTTGGTTTGCCAAACCATGGAGTGGACCTGCCAAACCATTCATACCAGCAGCGAATGATAGGTAGGGATCACTAAGGGCCGAAGCAACCAAATGCACAGTATGTGCTGATACATTACCTCCTTCATGATCGCTAAAGAAAATTTTTTGATTATTAATTAACGTAATAATCACCAAATTCTGCTAAATCCTACCTGTGGATAGTCAGGTACAACCTCATTAATTCAATGAATTCTTTGTTGTCGAAACCAAGCATTTTAGAGAAATTTGCGGACCAATCCAATTTAGGGTCAATTGTGACACTACCCTTTCCACCCTTATAAGTATTACGATAGATAGTGGCGGCAACAACAGGCAGCTTGGCAATCAAATCCATGCTGTCTTCATAGGTGTACTCCCAGTATTTGCTTTTATGTACGCCCTAAAATTAATAAAACTTATTGTACCACTCCTAGCATAATAATCGAATAATCAGCTTACATCAGCGTAGGCCTTAGCAAATTTACTATCATGATTCAGAGCTGTTACAGCACAGGCGAACTGTGACATTGGATGCAAGGTGCTTGGCATATTGTTAAGCATGGTAACTACATGCTGTGGGAGTGCAGCACGTTCAGCCCACTCCTTGGACAAACCTTTGGCTTGTGCGTTGGTTGGCACGTCGCCGGTTACAAGAAGCCAGAATAAACTTTCCGGCAACGGTTCATCGCCACCATCTGCCTTTGGTAGAACCTGTTGACATTCTGGAATTGAGAGTCCACGGAAGCGAATACCTTCTTCTGGATCGAGAACAGATGTTTCGCATACTAAGCCTTTGATTCCACGCATTCCACCATACATCTGAAATTAAAATATTTTTTCACTTATAAGTAACAAGCACTTTCAGATATTATTAAAATATTGTTGGAATTATAGGAAACTATTTTTATATTAGGAATACACTTAAAAGCATTATGCAGTAGTGGTGTGCAAAAAGTAATTGTTCGTTATTCGTTACTTGAAACGAGTACCGAGTACCGAATACTACTTTACAAAAGTATTCGTTACTAACCCCACTAAAAAAAAAATTCCCGCTTTCGAGCGGATGACCTTTTTTTTTTTTTTTTAGCTTCTCACATTGTGTTTGGTACTGAAATCCCAAAAATTTCCCCGTCTGACCGGATGACCTTTTCTTTTTTTAGCTCACACGAATCACTCAATAAAGTAACGAATACTAGTAACGAATACTAAATTGAAAGTATTCAGTAATTATTCGTTACTCAGAAGTAATCGCTTTGCACATCATATTATGCACCATTAATTCGTCATAGTAAAGATGGGATTAAAGGTCAGATTCAAAACGTAAAACAGTTGTGAATGATGCCTTTAAACTCTTGTAGGTCCATCAGGACAGATAACTCCTGGTAATGTTCGAAACGAATTAAAATTCATCAGAAAGGGGTCTGTACAGTACAGTATAGCCGTGTTCGAGTGTTGATTGAAAGATAATGTTCTTGGACAAATTTAAATATGAAGAAAACTATTAAGTTCTGCATCGGCGTAAAAAAAAAGTCAACGAGTCAAACTTGGCCAAAACCATAGTAAGCACGGACTCACTTTTTGTCGAACTTAGGAATACAGTTCAAGTGTTATTTTAAAATAAATCAGGAGACACATATAAAACGGTGAGTAGCTAAGTAAATTTATTTTTGTATTCATAAACGAAGATCGTGCGGATAGTATTATATATAATATTTACATGGTTGAAGTATATATACATTCATACATGAATTTATTGTAAAAAGAAAACTTCGTTAGAAACGAAAAAGATGAAAGAAAATTAAAAGTCAAAGTGGAATTCGAACAGTCATTGTACAGGACAGGCTCAACAACACTCCCTTGAGGAACACCACTGCATACTTGAGAGAGCTGATCATGTTGTTAATAGTAGCTTCGGTATACTTCTATATACTACTCGGGTATGTTAGCTCTCAAGCTAGTCATTCCTTGAATACCGACCGCGGATAGTTTCCTTAATAGGATATCGGGAATTACCAGATCGAAAGCTTTTGGTAGGTCAATAAACAACACGTCCGCCCAGCTGGCCCCCCCACTTCCTCCAAACTTAATGAAAAAATTATAGAATTATGCGCTATTTATGCGCTCTGCAAAACACCAAGAAAAAAATTTTGCGCTCCTTTCGTTTAGTAAGGATAAATCATTTAAAGGTGGGGGGGGGGGGCTGAGTGGGCGGCAAGCTAGCCCCCCCACCCCTAAAATATGTAAAAATTTAAAAAAAAAAATACACAGGAATTATGCGCTATTTATGCGCTCTCGGAATTCATTACAATTGATTTTTGCGCTATGTCCTTTCAAGGACCTCCCATACAAATCGCAGGTCGAGATTCTACAAAAGCAAAAATTTCACCAAATAACTATACCAGCTAAATCTATGATTTATGCGCTCTTAGAATCCGCTATTCGCGATTTTCGCACTGCGTCCTTTCAAGGACCTCCTATACAAGTCGTCAATTCAGCAGCAGTAAAACAGAAATGCCTACTCGATTAATGCGAAATCGTACTAAGTAATCATGCATGACCGATACATGATTTATGCGCTCCCGGAATTTGGTAAATTTGATTTTCGCGCTATGTCCTTTCAAGGACCTCCCATACAAATCGCAGGTCGAGATTCTACAAAAGCAAAAATTTCACCAAATAACTATACCAGCTAAATCTATGATTTATGCGCTCTTAGAATCCGCTATTCGCGATTTTCGCACTGCGTCCTTTCAAGGACCTCCTATACAAGTCGTCAATTCAGCAGCAGTAAAACAGAAATGCCTACTCGATTAATGCGAAATCGTACTAAGTAATCATGCATGATCGATACATGATTTATGCGCTCCCGGAATTTGGTAAATTTGATTTTCGCGCTATGTCCTTTCAAGGACCTCCCATACAAATCGCAGGTCGAGATTCTACAAAAGCAAAAATTTCACCAAATAACTATACCAGCTTAATTTATGCGGTCTTAGAATCCGCTATTCGCGATTTTCGCACTGCGTCCTTTCAAGGACCTCCCATACAAGTCGTCAATTCAGCAGCAGTAAAACAGAAATGCCTACTCGATTAATGCGAAATCGTACTAAGTAATCATGCACGATCGATACATGATTTATGCGCTCCCGGAATTTGGTAAATTTGATTTTCGCGCTATGTCCTTTCAAGGACCTCCCATACAAATCGCAGGTCGAGATTCTACAAAAGCAAAAATTTCACCAAATAACTATACCAGCTAAATCTATGATTTATGCGCTCTTAGAATCCGCTATTCGCGATTTTCGCACTGCGTCCTTTCAAGGACCTCCCATACAAGTCGTCAATTCAGCAGCAGTAAAACAGAAATGCCTACTCGATTAATGCGAAATCGTACTAAGTAATCATGCACGATCGATACATGATTTATGCGCTCCCGGAATTTGGTAAATTTGGTTTTCGCACTATGTCCTTTCAAGGACCTCCCATACAAATCGCAGGTCGAGATTCTACAAAAGCAAAAATTTCACCAAATAACTATACCAGCTAAATCTATGATTTATGCGCTCTTAGAATCCGCTATTCGCGATTTTCGCACTGCGTCCTTTCAAGGACCTCCCATACAAGTCGTCAATTCAGCAGCAGTAAAACAGAAATGCCTACTCGATTAATGCGAAATCGTACTAAGTAATCATGCACGATCGATACATGATTTATGCGCTCTCGGAATTTGGTAAATTTGATTTTCGCGCTATGTCCTTTCAAGGACCTCCCATACAAATCGCAGGTCGAGATTCTACAAAAGCAAAAATTTCACCAAATAACTATACCAGCTAAATCTATGATTTATGCGCTCTTAGAATCCGCTATTCGCGATTTTCGCACTGCGTCCTTTCAAGGACCTCCCATACAAGTCGTCAATTCAGCAGCAGTAAAACAGAAATGCCTACTCGATTAATGCGAAATCGTACTAAGTAATCATGCACGATCGATACATGATTTATGCGCTCCCGGAATTTGGTAAATTTGGTTTTCGCACTATGTCCTTTCAAGGACCTCCCATACAAATCGCAGGTCGAGATTCTACAAAAGCAAAAATTTCACCAAATAACTATACCAGCTTAATCTATGATTTATGCGCTCTTAGAATCCGCTATTCGCGATTTTCGCACTGCGTCCTTTCAAGGACCTCCCATACAAGTCGTCAATTCAGCAGCAGTAAAACAGAAATGCCTACTCGATTAATGCGAAATCGTACTAAGTAATCATGCACGATCGATACATGATTTATGCGCTCCCGGAATTTGGTAAATTTGATTTTAACGCTATGTCCTTTCAAGGACCTCCCATACAAATCGCAGGTCGAGATTCTACAAAAGCAAAAATTTCACCAAATAACTATACCAGCTAAATCTATGATTTATGCGCTCTTAGAATCCGCTATTCGCGATTTTCGCACTGCGTCCTTTCAAGGACCTCCTATACAAGTCGTCAATTCAGCAGCAGTAAAACAGAAATGCCTACTCGATTAATGCGAAATCGTACTAAGTAATCATGCATGATCGATACATGATTTATGCGCTCCCGGAATTTGGTAAATTTGATTTTCGCGCTATGTCCTTTCAAGGACCTCCCATACAAATCGCAGGTCGAGATTCTACAAAAGCAAAAATTTCACCAAATAACTATACCAGCTTAATCTATGATTTATGCGCTCTTAGAATCCACTATTCGCGATTTTCGCACTGCGTCCTTTCAAGGACCTCCCATACAAGTCGTCAATTCAGCAGCAGTAAAACAGAAATGCCTACTCGATTAATGCGAAATCGTACTAAGTAATCATGCACGATCGATACATGATTTATGCGCTCCCGGAATTTGGTAAATTTGATTTTCGCGCTATGTCCTTTCAAGGACCTCCCATACAAATCGCAGGTCGAGATTCTACAAAAGCAAAAATTTCACCAAATAACTATACCAGCTTAATCTATGATTTATGCGCTCTTAGAATCCGCTATTCGCGATTTTCGCACTGCGTCCTTTCAAGGACCTCCCATACAAGTCGTCAATTCAGCAGCAGTAAAACAGAAATGCCTACTCGATTAATGCGAAATCGTACTAAGTAGTCATGCATGATCGATACATGATTTATGCGCTCCCGGAATTTGGTAAATTTGATTTTCGCGCTATGTCCTTTCAAGGACCACCCATACAAATCGCAGGTCGAGATTCTACAAAAGCAAAAATTTCACCAAATAACTATACCAGCTTAATCTATGATTTATGCGCTCTTAGAATCCGCTATTCGCGATTTTCGCACTGCGTCCTTTCAAGGACCTCCCATACAAGTCGTCAATTCAGCAGCAGTAAAACAGAAATGCCTACTCGATTAATGCGAAATCGTACTAAGTAATCATGCACGATCGATACATGATTTATGCGCTCCCGGAATTTGGTAAATTTGATTTTCGCGCTATGTCCTTTCAAGGACCTCCCATACAAATCGCAGGTCGAGATTCTACAAAAGCAAAAATTTCACCAAATAACTATACCAGCTTAATCTATGATTTATGCGCTCTTAGAATCCGCTATTCGCGATTTTCGCACTGCGTCCTTTCAAGGACCTCCCATACAAGTCGTCAATTCAGCAGCAGTAAAACAGAAATGCCTACTCGATTAATGCGAAATCGTACTAAGTAATCATGCATGATCGATACATGATTTATGCGCTCCCGGAATTTGGTAAATTTGATTTTCGCGCTATGTCCTTTCAAGGACCTCCCATACAAATCGCAGGTCGAGATTCTACAAAAGCAAAAATTTCACCAAATAACTATACCAGCTGAATCTATGATTTATGCGCTCTTAGAATTTGCAATTCGCGATTGCAATAGTTAAGAAAAACACCCCCCACCCCCGTACCATACTACCCTTAAAAAAAATTATATTTTTCCCTCATGCCGCTACTATAGTTCTATCTAAACACCAAGTTTAAGGCTTATATCATTACAGGTTCTTAAGATATAAGCATCGAAACTTTTTCCTTTTCACCCTCTCCCCCCCTTACCCTTTACACTCGCATCTTCAAAATTTCCTCATTAGGGTTCAATTAGCGCTACTTCTGGTAAAAACTTTGAGCATCTATCTTACACTATTCTTGAGATATGATATGTGCTTTTTTTGAAAAATTCTTATCCCCTCCACTTCTATGCTCCACCGTCCACTTTAAACATTTTACTTTGATCATTATTCATTTGTCGGCCTTTACACCGATACCGAATTTTATTTTTCTAGAGCAGTTGGTACAGGAAATATCGTAATCTAAATCTAAATCCCCCACCCCCATACGTCACTGCACCTACTCAAAAATTTGTTTTCAATCTTTTCTCCTAGTATAACTACAAATATTTCTTAAGTTTGAATAGTGTGCCATCAACGGTTTAGGAGATATGTATTTTAGAATGTGTCTAACTCGGCTTTTTTGCGTTTCGGACGCAATATTTTTCCCCTCACACCCACACCCATACCCCTTGATCAATATTGACAATTTTTATGCAAATGGGTCTACTATCAGAACTCTATACAAATTCTAAGTTTCAGCTTCCTATCAAAAGTGTTTGCTGAGATCTAGAAACCAAAATTTTAAGTCTAAAACGCTTTCCCCTTCTTCCCCTCACACCCCACCCTTAAAAATGTCACTTCAAGGAGCCTACCCCGTCTATTTGTAAAAAAAATTTCAACTTAATATCTCTAAGCGCTTGGGAGCTACAAGCCTTCAAACGATTTTGCGTACCGCGGACAGATGGACTGAAAGTTTTTATTGCTTTTTTCGTGTCTACTAGTTATGAAACGTCTAAAAAAAAATAGTTCAGTGTAGCAAGTTTTTTTTTTAAAAAAATCTATCACAATACTGTATTATTAAAATAATAAAGTGAAACGTTCTTAAATCGTCAGTTTAATTCACAAATGTTGAGCTCGTCAAACAATGAACATATATATTATTCATTTGTTGTTTTTTATTGTATTTTGAAATGGCGTCCCTGAAAAATTGAAACAGATAAGATCAGATAAATATTACCATCATATTCAGCTTCGTCTCACCGATCCTTTATACAATCGATCGACCCGATGATGTCCCATCGAGCCACGCACTACTCTACATATGTACATATAAAAATGACTATACGAACGTAAAAACGCGCGAAAATTTACGCATAAGTAAAATCGATAATAACTTCTTACTTCTTCTTCGCTATAACTTCTTTTTCTTAACAGTTAGCGTAAATGTTCATAAGGTGTAATCGATAGAATTCTTTGGAGGGCAAACGGAACTCTAACCAGAACTACCCCAACCCTTACAGGGAAAAAGTTTTATTTCAATCGCTCGAACAATTTTAATTTCAATGCGCTTTAACTTCTTTTCATCAAGAGTTAGCGTAAATGTTGATAACGTGTTATCATCTCTTTGGGGGGCAAATGGAACTCTATCTTAAAACACCCCAACCCTAACTAGTAACTTTTTTCTCACAGACTGAAAAATTTTCTAAGTAGTGCACATGATATTTTTTCTCAGAAATCCAGTCGATATTTTCAGAGTTCTGGGTAGTCAGTTCCTCACAAATTCTGAAAATTCCTTTATACAGGGTGTTTGGTACCCCGTGTACCACACAGGTCAATTTTCAATAAGAAAACTGGTTAAGAAAAGTATTTTTGACCGGTACCCTCACTCAGCTGAAACGTTTGATCTTGAAAACAAATAATCACAAGGCAAAGTGTTCCAGCTCGTTTTTAAGGGGATCGAATTACCTTTCATTTAACAGTCTAAATTGTAACAGCACCCAATCTTGAGGTATTTACTCGAAAACATAGATTTTTGTCACGTCAACTCTAAAAATTCAGTGATCAACGTAGTTTTTCTCAGAAAACCTCATTATGAGATTGTCATTTTTTATTTTTTTTTATTTTTAAGGAATCATACTAATACCTACAAAAGCTGCATACATATTACGAATACATTTTGGAAGTAATAGGTAAAAATGCATATCCCCCATAAAAATTAAATATTTAAAAAGTCAGTGCCATAAAGTGAACCTCGTTTAAGAACCTGTTTAAATTATTGGTAGTACTGAAGTATTTTTATTGACCATTTGTTACTATTTGCAGTATGGAGAAAATCAATGAAATGTAAATGACTTTCAACATTTTTAATGGGGTAATTTACAAAATGAAAAACCTATAAAAGCAAAACTACCTTTATATTTTTATCAGTTTTAGTTACGTTGCTTAAAGTAGGTGTCAGTAGAATTTAAAAAATTATTTCAAAATGCCTGAGTGCTCTAATGAAGAATATGGGGACATTATATTCATTTGTAGAGAGTTTCACGGAGATGCATGATCCGCGCGAGTGTTTTACTATCAGGTGTCCTCATCGACGGACACGTAGCAGGAGAGAGTTAGGCAAACTGGCAATGTTATAACAAGCAGAGTAAATGCAAATCCTGCACCGATAATCGCTGTTCAGATCGATGAAAGAATACTGCAAGCAGTTAAAAATGATCCATCAATCAGTATTCGACGCTTGGCACTGCAGTTTAACATCTCTACTTGAAAAGTTTGGAGTATTTTAAAAGTAGAATGCTTCCATGCCTACCATTGCACACCAGTACAGGAGCTGCTACCCATTGATTTCCCCAAAAAGATGGAGCTGTGCAATTAGCTCCTTGAACAACAATGACGAAAATTTTTTCAATAACATTCTGTGGACGGATGAGTTCCAATTTACCAGTGACGGTATCACAAACTTCCATAAACTACATACGTGGGCTGAGATCAATCCACAAACAAGAAGAGCGGAATCATTTCAGCACATATTCAGCGTTAATTTATGGACAGGTGTGATTGGTGACGATTTCCTTGGACCTATTAGGCTTCCGTCTACTCTAAATAGCTATAATTACTTACGTTTTTTAACAAATGATCTTCAGGACTTGTTGGATCATATTCCACTGGTACCATTGGCTTCCAACACGATGGTGCTCTAGCTCATTATGGGCGACAAATCACAAATTGGTTAAATTCCAATTATAACAATCGCTGGATCGGTAGAAATGGACCGATACATTGGCCTGCTAGATCGCCTGATCTTACTGTTATTGATTTCTTTGTATGGGGACGGATGAAGGACCTTATCTATGCAACAGCAGTAGAACACTGGAAGATCTAAATGCCAGGATCGAAGCGGCAGCAAGCAATAGAAGTAAGGCAGCAGTTGAGGAATATGAATACCAAGAGAACACTCGCAAAACGAGCTTTAGCGTACATTAAAAGTGAAAATGGCCATTTTGAACATTTATTATAATAAAAAAATTTAAGTAAAACATAAAAACCATTATTAAATTGTTTCAATTCAAGCAAGGAGTGTAATTCAACATGTCCTTCTTTTTGTATAAAAGTATGTATTGTTGTATTGTATTTTTACCTATTACTTCCAAAATGATAATGGTAACTCATAGATATGTATGTATGCAGCTTTTGTAGGTTATAATACGGTTCATAAAAAAAATAAAATTAAGGTGACATCTTTATAATGGGGTTTTCTGGGAAAAAACTATACTGATCACTGAATTTCTACGGTTGACGTTTTGTTGACGTTTGTGTTTTCGAGTAAATACCTCAAGATTGGGTGCTGTTACAATTTAGACTGTCAAATGAAAGGTAATTCGATTCCCTTAAAAACGAGCTGGAACACTTTGCCTTGTGATTATTTGTTTTCAAGATCAAACGTTTCAGCTGAGTGAGGGTACCGGTCAAAAATACTTTTCTTAACCAGTTTTCTTATTGAAAATTGACCTGTGTGGTACACGGGGTACCAAACACCCTGTATAAAGGAATTTTCAGAATTTGTGAGGAACTGACTACCCAGAACTCTGAAAATATCGACTGGATTTCTGAGAAAAAATATCATGTGCACTACTTAGAAAATTTTTCAGTCTGTGAGAAAAAAGTTACTAGTTAGGGTTGGGGTGTTTTAAGATAGAGTTCCATTTGCCCCCCAAAGAGATGATAACACGTTATCAACATTTACGCTAACTCTTGATGAAAAGAAGTTAAAGCGCATTGAAATTAAAATTGTTCGAGCGATTGAAATAAAACTTTTTCCCTGTAAGGGTTGGGGTAGTTCTGGTTAGAGTTCCGTTTGCCCTCCAAAGAATTCTATCGATTACACCTTATGAACATTTACGCTAACTGTTAAGAAAAAGAAGTTATAGCGAAGAAGAAGTAAGAAGTTATTATCGATTTTACTTATGCGTAAATTTTCGCGCGTTTTTACGTTCGTATAGCCATTTTTATATGTACATATGTAGAGTAGTGCGTGGCTCGATGGGACATCATCGGGTCGATCGATTGAATAAAGGATCGGTGAGACGAAGCTGAATATGATGGTAATATTTATCTGATCTTATCTGTTTCAATTTTTCAGGGACGCCATTTCAAAATACAATAAAGAACAACAAATAAATAATATATATGTTCATTGTTTGACGAGCTCAACATTTGTAAATTAAACTGACGATTTAAGAACGTTTCACTTTATTATTTTAATAATACAGATAGATTTTTTTAAAAAAAAAACTTGCTACACTGAACTATTTTTTTTTAGACGTTTCATAACTAGTAGACACGAAAAAAGCAATAAAAACTTTCAGTCCATCTGTCCGCGGTACGCAAAATCGTTTGAAGGCTTGTAGCTCCCAAGCGCTTAAGAGATATTAAGTTGAATTTTTTTTTACAAATAGACGGGGTAGGCTCCTTGAAGTGACATTTTTAAGGGTGGGGTGTGAGGGGAAGAAGGGGAAAGCGTTTTAGACTTAAAATTTTGGTTTCTAGATCTCAGCAAACACTTTTGATAGGAAGCTGAAACTTAGAATTTGTATAGAGTTCTGATAGTAGACCCATTTGCATAAAAATTGTCAATATTGATCAAGGGGTATGGGTGTGGGTGTGAGGGGAAAAATATTGCGTCCGAAACGCAAAAAAGCCGAGTTAGACACATTCTAAAATACATATCTCCTAAACCGTTGATGGCACACTATTCAAACTTAAGAAATATTTGTAGTTATACTAGGAGAAAAGATTGAAAACAAATTTTTGAGTAGGTGCAGTGACGTATGGGGGTGGGGGATTTAGATTTAGATTACGATATTTCCTGTACCAACTGCTCTAGAAAAATAAAATTCGGTATCGGTGTAAAGGTCGACAAATGAATAATGATCAAAGTAAAATGTTTAAAGTGGACGGTGGAGCATAGAAGTGGAGGGGATAAGAATTTTTCAAAAAAAGCACATATCATATCTCAAGAATAGTGTAAGATAGATGCTCAAAGTTTTTACCAGAAGTAGCGCTAATTGAACCCTAATGAGGAAATTTTGAAGATGCGAGTGTAAAGGGTAAGGGGGGGGAGAGAGTGAAAAGGAAAAAGTTTCGATGCTTATATCTTAAGAACCTGTAATGATATAAGCCTTAAACTTGGTGTTTAGATAGAACTATAGTAGCGGCATGAGGGAAAAATATAATTTTTTTTAAGGGTAGTATGGTACGGGGGTGGGGGTGTTTTTCTTAACTATTGCAATCGCGAATTGCAAATTCTAAGAGCGCATAAATCATAGATTCAGCTGGTATAGTTATTTGGTGAAATTTTTGCTTTTGTAGAATCTCGACCTGCGATTTGTATGGGAGGTCCTTGAAAGGACATAGCGCGAAAATCAAATTTACCAAATTCCGGGAGCGCATAAATCATGTATCGATCGTGCATGATTACTTAGTACGATTTCGCATTAATCGAGTAGGCATTTCTGTTTTACTGCTGCTGAATTGACGACTTGTATGGGAGGTCCTTGAAAGGACGCAGTGCGAAAATCGCGAATAGCGGATTCTAAGAGCGCATAAATCATAGATTTAGCTGGTATAGTTATTTGGTGAAATTTTTGCTTTTGTAGAATCTCGACCTGCGATTTGTATGGGAGGTCCTTGAAAGGACATAGCGCGAAAATCAAATTTACCAAATTCCAAGAGCGCATAAATCATGTATCGATCGTGCATGATTACTCAGTACGATTTCGCATTAATCGAGTAGGCATTTCTGTTTTACTGCTGCTGAATTGACGACTTGTATGGGAGGTCCTTGAAAGGACGCAGTGCGAAAATCGCGAATAGCGGATTCTAAGAGCGCATAAATCATAGATTTAGCTGGTATAGTTATTTGGTTAAATTTTTGCTTTTGTAGAATCTCGACCTGCGATTTGTATGGGAGGTCCTTGAAAGGACATAGCGCGAAAATCAAATTTACCAAATTCCGAGAGCGCATAAATCATGTATCGATCGTGCATGATTACTTAGTACGATTTCGCATTAATCGAGTAGGCATTTCTGTTTTACTGCTGCTGAATTGACGACTTGTATGGGAGGTCCTTGAAAGGACGCAGTGCGAAAATCGCGAATAGCGGATTCTAAGAGCGCATAAATCATAGATTTAGCTGGTATAGTTATTTGGTGAAATTTTTGCTTTTGTAGAATCTCGACCTGCGATTTGTATGGGAGGTCCTTGAAAGGACATAGTGCGAAAACCAAATTTACCAAATTCCGGGAGCGCATAAATCATGTATCGATCGTGCATGATTACTTAGTACGATTTCGCATTAATCGAGTAGGCATTTCTGTTTTACTGCTGCTGAATTGACGACTTGTATGGGAGGTCCTTGAAAGGACGCAGTGCGAAAATCGCGAATAGCGGATTCTAAGAGCGCATAAATCATAGATTTAGCTGGTATAGTTATTTGGTGAAATTTTTGCTTTTGTAGAATCTCGACCTGCGATTTGTATGGGAGGTCCTTGAAAGGACATAGCGCGAAAACCAAATTTACCAAATTCCGGGAGCGCATAAATCATGTATCGATCGTCGCATTAATCGAGTAGGCATTTCTGTTTTACTGCTGCTGAATTGACGACTTGTATGGGAGGTCCTTGAAAGGACGCAGTGCGAAAATCGCGAATAGCGGATTCTAAGAGCGCATAAATCATAGATTTAGCTGGTATAGTTATTTGGTGAAATTTTTGCTTTTGTAGAATCTCGACCTGCGATTTGTATGGGAGGTCCTTGAAAGGACATAGCGCGAAAACCAAATTTACCAAATTCCGGGAGCGCATAAATCATGTATCGATCGTGCATGATTACTTAGTACGATTTCGCATTAATCGAGTAGGCATTTCTGTTTTACTGCTGCTGAATTGACGACTTGTATGGGAGGTCCTTGAAAGGACGCAGTGCGAAAATCGCGAATAGCGGATTCTAAGAGCGCATAAATCATAGATTAAGCTGGTATAGTTATTTGGGGAAATTTTTGCTTTTGTAGAATCTCGACCTGCGATTTGTATGGGAGGTCCTTGAAAGGACATAGCGCGAAAATCAAATTTACCAAATTCCGAGAGCGCATAAATCATGTATCGATCGTGCATGATTACTCAGTACGATTTCGCATTAATCGAGTAGGCATTTCTGTTTTACTGCTGCTGAATTGACGGCTTGTATGGGAGGTCCTTGAAAGGACGCAGTGCGAAAATCGCGAATAGCGGATTCTAAGAGCGCATAAATCATAGATTTAGCTGGTATAGTTATTTGGTGAAATTTTTGCTTTTGTAGAATCTCGACCTGCGATTTGTATGGGAGGTCCTTGAAAGGACATAGCGCGAAAATCAAATTTACCAAATTCCGGGAGCGCATAAATCATGTATCGATCGTGCATGATTACTTAGTACGATTTCGCATTAATCGAGTAGGCATTTCTGTTTTACTGCTGCTGAATTGACGACTTGTATGGGAGGTCCTTGAAAGGACGCAGTGCGAAAATCGCGAATAGCGGATTCTAAGAGCGCATAAATCATAGATTAAGCTGGTATAGTTATTTGGTGAAATTTTTGCTTTTGTAGAATCTCGACCTGCGATTTGTATGGGAGGTCCTTGAAAGGACATAGCGCAAAAATCAGTTGTAATGAATTCTGAGAGCGCATAAATAGCGCATAATTCCTATATATATTTTTTTTTTTAATTTTTACATATTTTAGGGGTGGGGGGGCTAGCTTGCCGCCCAATCAGCCCCCCACCTTTAAATTATTTATCCTTACTAAACGAAAGGAGCGCAAAAATTTTTTCTTGGTGTTTTGCAGAGCGCATAAATAGCGCATAATTCTGTAATTTTTTCATTAAGTTTGGAGGAAGTGGGGGGACCAGCTGGGCGGACGTATAAACAACAGTAACAGTAAAGAGTTTTCTACAACATGAATATTGAAGTTTAGATCGATCAAAAAGAGCTACATTGGTGTCTGACTTGGACCTGACCTACTGCGTTTATGATATTACTCCATGCATAGTTATGTGGTCTTTTAACTGCCTCTTGACAACTACTACATCGGGCGGTAACTAAAACTTTCATATCTAGAACCAACTTAAGGTACTGTCTGACTGGAACTGCCGACCGTCGCGATCAGCAGTAACTGCCGGCAGTAGACCACTGCTTCAGGCAAAAACTAGCTGTCATGTCTGGTTGCGACTGCTCGGCAGTTGACGGTCATGACGTCATCTACAGGGCCGCGCGACTGCTGATACTTGACTGCTCCGTGACCAGTGCAGCAGGGCAGCAGTCGCGTTTATTACAAGTAAAAACATTGGATTACAATATCTTCCGAACCAATTGTACCAGGAAGATAAAGTTTGGTTTCTGTATAATAGGATTACAAGTAGAGTTTACTGAAAGTAATATTTCTGAGGGTGGTGAGTGGAGCACGGAAGCATGGAGATAGCCATTTTTCACAAAATTGAAATTTTATATCACAAGAACTGTATCAGATATAATCGTAGAAATTTTACAGGAGTTGGGTCTAGAAGACCAATTTTGGGGTCATGATGAAGTGGGTGACCGTGAGAGCGGGTGGAACGAAAAGATTTCTGAAAATATGTATAAAAAAAAGTTTTGAATTTTGCTTGCAGTGTAGGTGTTCGAGTTTGGAATATACTAATTTACTAATACGCTCATATCTTTTTAGCAACATCCACAATTTCCTCCTTCTCTTCAAACAAAAAAGCTAAAATGGTGTCGTTATCTATTCTCCGACCTTGCAAGAACATGTTAATTCAAGGCTAAACATCTGATCCGTTGCGGTGAGCAGTTTCAGCGAGAATGCAAGTCAATCGCGGTTGGCAGGTACGATTGGCCATTGCTGCTGACCGCGACTGTCGGCAGTTCCAGGAGACAGTACCTTTAGAACACCGAGATGATCTTCCTGCTCTTCCAACCGTCCCCTACAACTCCATTAATTAGAGAAGAATTGATGATTGCGGGAATTGGCTTCAATAGGAAATCCTTGCAGAAGAAGAATTGATGATTACGGAAGTTGGTTTCAATAGAAAAAAATCTGCCAACAATCTGGGCGCAACTTTATTATTTTTCCGGCAGAAGTTAGGAACGCGTTCAATTCTGAGATGCGGTGTAGGTTACTATGTGACTGAAAACCTATACAAAAGAACAAGCCCGTGGAAGTGAAAATCTGATCGAATCTGAGAGATATGGAATAATTTATGAAAAAGAACACAATCACTTTACACCCCCTTAGGGGTCAATTTTCAAAAAATCTTGAAAACACTTTCTAGGTATTCATATGAAGAATCCGTAGAATAAAAGTGAATTCAATATTTTGGAAGACCTAGTAGATATGACGAAAATCGTGAAAATATATGCATTCCATTTTGACTGAACATTTTTTTGCCCCAGTTCCGAACTCCAATGGACATTCGTGTTTTTTTTTTTACTTTTCTAGTTGATTTACATATACACACAGAGTTTCAAAAACAGGAAAAACACCCCCCACCTCCGTACTGTACTACCCCTATAAAAAATTATATTTTTCCAATATGCCACTACTATAGATCTATCTAAATACCAAGTTTCAGCTTTTTATCATATCATATATATCATATCTATAAAAAATTATATTTTTCCAATATGCCACTACTATAGTTCTATCTAAATACCAAGTTTCAGCTTTTTATCATATAGGTTCTTAAGATATAACCATCGGAACCTTTTCCTTTTCACCCTCCCCCACCCTTATTCTCTACACCCACACCCCGAAAAACTTTTTCTCTCCTAGGGTTCTATTGGGCCTACGTCTGGTAAAAAATTTGTGCATCTATCTTATACTGTTCCTGAGATATGAAACGTGATTTTTTTGAATATTTCTTATCCCCCCAATTCCATGTTCCACCACACCCTTAAAAAATTTTACTTTAAGCAATCTTTATTTGTTGACCTTTCTACTCAAAACGAATTTCATTTTTCTAGAGCAATTGGTTCGTGAGATATCGTAATCTAAAGTTTTTCAACCCCCACCCCACTCAAAACTTATTTTTCAATCCTTTGTCCTAGTATAGGTACAGATATTTGTTAAGTTTGAATTTCTTGTCATCAACGGTTTAGGAGATATGTATTTTAGAATGTGTCGATCTCGGCATTTTTGCGTTTCGGACGAATTATTTTCCCCCCACTCCCACACCCCTTCACCCATTTCAATAATTTTTTTTTGCAAATGGGTCCACTATCGAAGTTCTATAGAAATTCCAAGTTTCAGCTTCTTAGCGTAAGCGGTTGCTGAGATCGAGAAACCAAAATTTTTCATCGAAAACCCTTCCCACTCCTCCCCCTTCTTACCCACACCCCTCTAAAAGATGCCAGTCGTAGAGGTTCACCCAACCTACCCACCATAAAAATTTCATGATAATACCTCAACGGGTTTGGGAGCTACGCGCCTTCAAACTATTTTTGCGTACGGCGTACAGACGGAAATTTTTTTTTATTTTTGTTTTTTTGGGGGTCTACTAGTCCTAAAACGTGAAAATACAAAATTTCAGGGTAGCAAATTTTTTTTAAATTTCAAGTCGATCACAATACTTTATTATTAAATAATAATAAAGTAATTCTTGCAGTCCTTCAGTAATGTGGTGTATATATATCGGTGTGTTTTTAAATTACCGTTTTTTTGCACCTGGCAACACTAATGTCATTCTAACTTTGACAGAAATTCAGTATCATATCTCCGCTGAACGAAATGAGTCGATTTAGGCTTGAACAAAGCTGGGAAATATTGAAAATTTATTTCCAAAACGAAGTCAATTGGACCGAAATTGCAAGAGAATGTCGTACGAAATTCGGTCGAGAAAGTGCACCCTTAGTCAATTGGTCGCCAAGGAGCTGCGATTTGACATCTTTGGAGTTTTATTTGTGGGGAGCCGTGAAGGACAAGTGTTATGCGGACAATCCACAAACAATTAACCATTTGAAGTCCAATATTGAAGCAGCCATTGTCGATAGAGCCGCAAACAATCCAAAATGTGCTTCGAAATTAGACCGACAGAATGGCCATGTAAGGCCAGCCGCGGCAGCCATTTGAATGAAATAATTTTCCATAATTAACCGGAAGGATTGTACGAGGGGCGTTCGAAAAGTAACTTAAGTCAAACACACACAGCACGCGTATATCAAAAAATCTGCCAACAATCTGGGCGTAACTTTATTATTTTTCCGGCAGAAGTTAGGAATGCGTTCAATTCTGAAATGCGGTGTAGGCTACTATGTGACTGAAAACCTATCAAAAAGAACAAGATCATGGAAGTTAAAATCTGATTGGATCTGAGAGATATGGAATAGTTTATGAAAAAGTACACAATCACTTTACACCCCCTTAGGGGTCAATTTTCAGAAAATCTTGAAAACGCTTTCTTGGTATTCATATGGAGAATACATAGAATAAAATTAAATTCATTATTTGGGACGAGGTAGTAGATATGTCGAAAATCGTGGGAAAATATGCATTCTATTTTCACAGATAATTTTTTTCGTCCCCCTTCTGAACGCTAATAGATATTCGTTTTTTTTATTCAAAATTACTTTTCTAGTTGATTTAGATATACACACCGAGTTTAAACATTGTAGCTTAAGCCGTTCTATATATAGGAAAAACACCTCCCAATTGTACCACACTACCCTTAGGGGTCGAATTTCAAAAAACCTTGAAAACTCTTTCTAGGTATTTATACGAAGAATCCGTAGAATAAAAATGAATTCAATATTTGGAAAGACCTAGTAGATATGACGAAAATCGTGAAAATATATGCATTTTATATTTATTATATTTACAAATAATTTTTTTTGCCCCCCTTTCTAAACGCCGATGAATATTCAAATTTTTTTTTACCACAATTACTATTCTAGTTGATTTACATTTACAAACCGAGTTTCAACTTTCTAGCATGAACCGTTTAATAGTTAGGAAAAACACCCCCTACCCCCGTAGCAGACTACCCCTAAAAAAAATTTTATTTTTCCAACATTTCGCTACTATAGCTCTATCTAAATACCAAGTTTAAGGCTTATATCATTACAGGTTCTCAAGATATAAGCATCAGAACTTTTTCCTTTTCACCCTCCCCCTCTACACCCTCAACCCCAAAACTTTTTTCTCTACTAGGGTTTAATTAGCGCTACTTCTGGTAAAAATTCTAAGCATCTATCTTAAACTGTTCTTGAGATATGAAATGTGTTTGATTTGAAAAATTCTCATCCCCTCCACTTCTATGCTCCACCACCCACTTAAAAAATTTAACTTTGATCAATCTTTATTTGTCAACCTTTATACCCAAACCAAATTTTATTTTTCTAGAGCAATTGGTACATGAGATATCGTAATCTAAAGTTTTTCACCCCCCACCCCCATACACAACTTCCCCCACCCAAAATGTTTCTTGATTCTGTTCTCCTAGTATAACTACAAATATTTTTTAAGTTTGAATAGTGTGCCATTAACGGTTTAGGAGATATGGATTTTAGAATGTGTCTATCTCGCCTTTTTTGGGTTTCGGACGCATTACATTTCCCCCCACTCCCACACCCCTTGATCAATATTGACAATTTTTCTGCAAATCGGTCTACTATCAGAGCTCTATAGAAATTCCAAGTTTCAGCTTCCTAACAGTAGGGGTTACTGAGATCTGGAAACCAAAATTTTCGGTCTAAAACACTTCCCTCTCCTTCCCCCTCACTCCCCCCCCCCCTAAAAATTTGGTCAATTCAAGGCGCCTACCACGTCTATTCGTTAAAAAAATTTCAATTTAATATCTCAAAGCGTTTGGCAGCTACGAGCCTCCAAACGATCTTGCGTACGGCGGACGCCGTACGGCGTACGGCGGACAGACGGACTGAAAATTTGTATTGCTTTTTTTGCGTCTACTAGTTATGAAACGTGAAAATAAAAATTTTGAGGGTAGCAAATTTTTTTTTTAAAAAATCAATCACAATACTTAATTATTAAAATAATAAAGTAAAAAGGATGATGACTGTAAAGTTGAGTCTTTTGTAAGAGTGCTGTCAAAATTTTAGCCATTTTGGATGCTTAGTTTTGTTTCGGTGGTTGATTGAATACGACGTGTTTAGTGTTTTTTAAAAATGGGAAAAAAAAGAATTTCGTTCAGTGATAAAACATTTTTATATGGCAGGGAAGAAAGCGACCGAAATTCATCAGATTTTGCAAGAAGTTCATGGCACATCTACTCCTTCGTTACCAACTATCAGTTTCAGGGTAAACGAATTTAAACGTGACCGTATTAGCGTCGATGACGAACCCCGCCCTGGACGTCCGAAAACGGCCACAAACCAAAAATGATCAATAAGGTACATGATATCGTATTAGCCGTATTAGTCGAGATAGCAGAGGCTGTGGGCATCTCAGCCAACAGCGTCTGGACAATCCTACATGAGCATTTGGGTATGTCAAAGCTATCGGCGAGATGGGTGCCGCGTTTGCTGACTCCGGACCAAACGCGAAATCGTGCCGTTACTTCAAAACTTATTGACCTACACTACGAGTTGCTTCCGCATCCACCTTATTCTCCAGACCTGGCCCCCTGCGACTTTCTCTAGTTTTCGAATTTGAAAAAATCATTGGCAGGAAAAAGATATGGGTCATCGCTGCCACAGAGGCCCATTTTGAGGAGTTATTAAAAACGTATTATACGGAAGGGTTAAAGAAGCTGGAGCATCGTTGGGAAAAGTGTATTGAGTTACAATGAGACTATGCACTATAATGACCACTTTTTCTGTTGTTGTTGTTGTTTTTTAATTGGAAATGCTTCAAAACAAGGACGCCTGATTTTTGTTTGTGCAAAACAGAAAGCACCGTTACACATCTGTGCGCCAAAGTCAATCGAACCAATTTTTTCCACAAATGAGCCTGCGAGTTCAGTAATTTTTGGTCAACTTTAGGCGAGTGTTCCCCGAATTGTGTTAGAAATAATTAGTTTGTGTTAATTGGAAAATAAAAAGACAAGTGAATTTATATGTGTTTCATTAAAACTGCTTCATATTTATGTCGCTATACTTGAAAATAACTCATTATCATTAGCCTAAATAACCTTTAAACGATACGATTTATCTAAAACTTTGACTTTCTGTAAGCCATCAAAAATTTTGACCCCATTTGACCTCTTCAAAATTGAATATATAAATTAAATAATAAATAATGAGTTATTGGCAATTTATTTCAAAATGCGATTTTTTGCGCTTTACGAGTAAAGCCTCTTTTCTTTAGGTAACCTTTGTATAAAAAAAACCGATCTCTTTGAAATATGGCGAAAAGAATGCAGAAAAAAAGAAAAATTCGATGCCGTTTTCAAACATGTAGTTGAGAAAATTGAAGGTAATAAAATTTCGGATGAACAACATTTTTCTTACGTAAAATTAGCACAAAAGTGGGAAAAAATGTCACAGAAAGGTAAATATCTTTAAGGACCAAAATAATGCATAGCTTAATTCTGAATTAAATTTTGTGGTAAATGTCATTTCTCAAAAAGATACTCCTGGACGTTGTTGGACGTCTACGTGTGCCATTCAGCGCAAAATCAGAATTTGGAAGAGAAGAGTTATTCTTACTTATGAAATTCTTACAGGTTTTGGTTTGAATACCATGATTTTGTAGTTGTTATTAATTTTGCACAGCAAAAGTGGTCATTTGACCTACAAGTGCTATGTTGAAAAATAAATAAAAACTTTTCCAAAAATCAAGTGTTTTCTTGCCAACTTAAGTTACTTTTCGAACGCCCCTCGTACTTTCAAGTAAAAAAAAAAATTTGGAAAAATATTAAACGGTTTTTTTTTTATTTAATTTTTAAATCGATACTTTTAGTTGGGTCACGCTTTATGTATGTACGTAGGCTGCCTTTTATGTTTCGGGATTTGGCAACCCTGGTGGTGCAATCTCTATCGTAAAGTTGGACATTTTTGAGGTTATACGTACTCAGAACGTTTTGACATACGAGCGCTATTTGTGTTGTTTGCAGTAAGTTAAAAGATTTATCTCAGCTCAAAAATGGAATTAAATCGTGAACATTTTCGTGCGATTATTTTTTACAACTTTCGACGTGGATTAACTCAGCAACAGTGTATAGATGAACTTAATTCAATTTTGGGCGATGAAGCTCCATCAAGGACCAGTGTTTATCGATGAAATGGTGAATTCAATCGTGGTCGTAGTTCACTTCAAGACGAATTTCGTGAAGGTCGTCCAAAATCAGTTGTTGTTCCGGAAACCATTGATGCTGTGCGCAAACTGATATTGGAAGATCGTCATTTGACTTTTCGTGAGTTGAGACAACCTTAGGCATTAGTGGGACCAGCATACATTCAATATTGCATGATCATTTGATTGTCAAAAAAAATTGTTCGCGTTGGATCCCGCATAATTTGACAAAAGCTCAAAAAGATGCTCGTGTCAATTGGTCCAAAGAAATGCTCAAAAACATCGATTTGATGAGTCATCCACCGTATAGTCCTGACTTGGCACCGAATGACTTCTTTTTATTCCCGTACGTAAAAAACAAACTGAGAGGTCAACGTTTTTCGACACCTGAAGAAGCGGTTGCCGCATTCAGAATGCATGTTTTGGAGATACCTCAATCAGAGTGGCAAAAGTGCTTCGACAAATGGTTCAAACGCATGCAAAAGTGTATAGATTTTCATGGGGAATATTTTGAAAAACAATAAAGTGGTTTTCGATGATTAATATTTTTTTTTCTTCTCTAATCCCGAAATATAAAAGGCAACCTACGTATTACCGTGACTAGTCGATTGGCAATTTTATGGTTTGGATCGAGTCACTATGATGTTTTCACTTGTCGGCGTAAATTCGAAAGAGACGTTTCTGTGCGATGTACTTGAAATGAAACAGATCCCGACGCAAAAATACGGTCAATTGATGAGATAAAATAATGGTTACTGTCGTTGATTGATTTCAATTTGGACTCTTCATCGCTCACACTTTTCAAAAGATCAGATTTCTTTCGAGGTGCCATTGTAAATACAGTCCTTTATAACATACCAGGTACCAATCGGATGGTTAATATTATCAGAGAAAGTTTTTGCGATGTAATTTGTTCGTTTACTCCTCTTCAAGCTAGTGGCTTTCTTTCTCCAATAGTGAAATTCTCTACGTATGTGAGATTGTCTGGGTCAAGGAATGTGTATTGATTTTGGCTGTTGGCAGAATATATTAATATGTATCAAGAAAATTGCGCCATGTATGTATATTGGCCCTTAAGGGGTTAGGTGGGTTTGAAAATTTCTAAAAATGGATTTTTTGTTTTTGTCTTATTAAATAATACAACATGTCTAGAATATTCTAACAAAATTTTAAATCGATCCGAGTAAAATTCTAAGAGATGGAGCCTTCGGAAGTTCCGCCCAAAACTTTAATCGCGTTTTTCTCGAAAGTCTATTTTTGAAGTCAGTGGACACGATTTCTCGAAAAGCTATAAACCGACCTTGTTCAAATTTTGCACACTTTTTCAAAATAACATTATCTAGTGCAGTGATCTTCAACCCGCGGCCCGCTTGCGACCCATCGCGTATATATCCGTGGCCCGCCAAACGATTTAGTTTCAATAATTCATATGTGATGCTATTTCGATAGTCACAACAGTGCTATGTCTATGATAAAAAGAACAAAGAGTTCAGAAGATTATATCATTTTCTTGATTTTTAAATGTTATCATATGGACTTCACTTACAAACAACGGTATAAAAAGGTGTTCAGTTGGCCACTAAACGTAGGCCGTAACAAGTAGGCTGAAAAGTTCGTAGGCTAACATAGTTAAAAAAAATTTTTGATAAAATCCGATTTTATTATTTAAAATAGTTAGTTTCCTTCGAGGGTAATACAACGATTGTAGCGGTCATGCAATTTTGCGATACCATGTTTGTAGTATGATTTCTCATTAGTTTCAAAATAGGAATCAGTTTCAGCGATTACTTTCTTCATAAGTCCTGAATTTCTTTCCATCGAGCATTCTTTTAAGGTCTGCAAACAGGAAAAGGTCGCTGGGGCCACATCTGGAGAATACGGCGGATGGGGAAGCAATTCGTACTCTAATTCATGAAATTTTGCCATCGTTTTCATTGACTTGTGACACGGTGCATTGTCTTGCTGCAACAGCACTTTTTTCTTCTTCAAATGGGGCCGTTTTTTCGTGATTTCGCCCTTCAAACGCACCAACAACGCTATGTAATAGTCGCTGTTGATGATCTGGCCCTTTGCAAGGTAATCAATGAATATTATACCTTGCGCATCCCAGAATACTGATGCCATAACCTTGCCAGCCGACTGTTGCGTCATTGCACGCTTCGGATTCGGATCATCGCTTGCAGTCCACTCGGCTGACTTTCGATGACTCTGGAGTGTAGTAATGAAGCCAGTTTTCATCTATTGTCACATATCGACGTTTTTATTTCAGCTTTCGCGATTTAAGGCAGTATTCTAGTCTAGAAATTTGAAAAAATCGAAATTTTTTTTTTCCATATTTCGATAGTTTAGATATTCAAAAATATCTCCCTAAAAGGATTTTTCAAAATTCGAATTATTTTTAAAGTTATATTCATTTTAGTGACGTAGCACCCATTCTATTCTATGTGCGTTTAGTTTGAGTTTTCAGTTCTTCAAATGCTTCAAAAGAAGGAAGAACTGCTCGTCTTGCGTAATCAGCAATATGAAATAGAAGAAGGCCCGATGTATGGAGCTGGGATGGCTGATTAAGAAAATGTAAGTTATATGTACGCATCTATCAGTTACACTGCCTGAAACTAACGTAAAACTTTAAACGCGTTTTTCTCGAAACTACTTTTTTCGATGCGGCCGCCATAATATCTCAAGTTCTAATCGACCGATTTACTTGAAATTTGGCATGAATATTCCTAATATATGCCTCTATCATATGAACCAATAAAAACTGGAAATTTCATTTTTAATATTTTTAAAAAATTCGGGAAAGTTAAAAAATTAGTGGGAAAATCGACATCAATTTTTTAACAAGCCACCATTTTGCGAAAAAAAATGTTTTTTTTTTTCATTTTTACTGGTTCATACGATAGTGGCATTTATACTGATCAAAAGTTATCCATAATTTTTTTTCCAGTGACCAGGAGGGTAGATATCATGGCGGCCAGGACTCGACTTTTTTTTCCCTCTCTACTTCAACGACGCATAACTTGCTGAAATTTTAATATTTTTTTTTTTCTAATTTTTTATGTACTCTTGAAATATGAATAAATAAGCCATAACAAAAAAAATAGTGAAAATATCAATCGCTTTTTTTTTATGACTCCTCAAAAAACGCTCGAAATTCGGGCTTCTAGACTAGAATACCCCCTTAAAGGAGAAATTTAAAAATTATGGACTATTGGAGTTTTACTCATTGTATGTTTAAAAAGATCAATTTCCAGCAATCATATCTCATGCTCTGTTGACAACATCACTTTTTGGCAGCACTTACATTTTTTGTGAGCAGCTATTTTCCAAAATGAAGAATGTGAAGTCAAAACTGAGGAATCGTTTTTCTGACTCATTTAGAGAACTGTCTTCGAATTGCTTCATCCATCATAACAGCCACCACCGACTTAGACTCAAGCCGAACACACATGACTGTTCGTCATAAGAAATGCTTCGATTTTGCCTCGATGAGTGACGTCACGGATCGGAACGAGAAAATATAAATATATATAATATAAATATATAAATATAGTTCAATGGAGTCTTTTTTGGAACGGATTCGTAACAATATTTTATCATCCCGGAGCGCGATGTTTTGATATAAAACTTTAGAATTGACGAAAATTAGACTTTCACTTTCGATTGCCGACCATTTTTTCAAAAATGAATATTTTATCAAATCCTTCGATTAAAGACTAGATAATACGATAAAGAAACTTACTTTATTTGGTTTTTTTATTCCACATCATTTGTGTGGAAGTCACCGCAGAAGGCTTTTTTTGAACAGCGGTCCGGGAAATATATTATATCTGCTAGATTTGTAAGTTTTTTTTTCCAACAAAAAAATTATGAAACATAGTCAAAGATATACCCTTCACTACGAAAAAAAAAACAGTACGAAACACCCCTTTTTCGGCCGCGAACTAGATGTAACCCCTTAACACCGACTGCAGTTTCTACATATTACTAAAAGGGTTCGTCTTGCTTCCTTTCTTGGGAATCAATTAACTATTGACAACATGTGTGCGAAGCGGATTAAGACACAATGCAAATGCATCTGGTTCTGCACATTTGTGTGTTATCCTATTATTATATTTCTTCACATAATACACATAAAAAATATTATTATATTTCTTAACATAATAGAACTTTTTTTCAGTAGACTGAATGACTTAGTGGCTAGAGCACTTGCCTTCGGTGCACTTGGTACCAGTAGCTCAGTTCTGTAATTTTTAGTGAGAAGTGAATCGGCTATGACGTAGTCCGAAATTCTCGCACGTACTTCTCACCTGGAAATGAAAACCGTTCCTGTAATCGCACCTGAGAACGATTATGATAGTTCTCATTGTTCCAATCTACCGTGGAAAATTTCCAATGGAATTTAAATGGCAGTTTGCATAGAATTTAAATTTAAGGCCCGTATTGTTACCTCAGGTTATTTTCGCCTGAACCAGCTATTAGCTTATCTGGGATATTAACTTTGATCATTAGTTAATTTCTCTGGGTATAAATGTGTATTATTCCCCTCATAGGTCGGATTATCTTAGCGGCTAGTTTTCCATTTTTCCATTATTTTTCCATTCAAATGTCAAAAATTTATTAATTATTTACAGAATGTGACATTTTTCTTTTCTGTGAAAATTTAAATTTGTATTTCAGGAAAGGTTATCATTATTGCCAGCGATTTTAATATGGTTGCCAAGCTAGGAGCAGTACAAACTATGTGTATGATGCGCAGGTTACACGTTCAACAAAAATCACACAGAGTGTGTGATTTTACAATGTGTCCGCATTACTTAATCCGACACATTCTAAAATCCATATCTACTGAATGGTTAATGTCACAAAATTGTAACTTGATATTTGCTTATGGACTAGGAACTAGGCGAATAGATCGAAAATAATTTTTTTAAATTTGATAGTGGCGTGGGCAAGTGGTAAGAAACATGCATTGCGATGTTTCACGAACCAGTTAAATCAGAAAAAATTAAAAACTGATATTATACTACGGCTTGGGGAGCACAATGGACGAACAATAACGTCTAAGTAAAGGAGGATGACAGCATCACCATCCCTTATACCATGCCTTATACCATACCATACCATAGACCTCGTCCCGGAGTATGACATGATCCAATTTTGTAATTCATAAATGTTATATGTGGCAGCGACGCAAGTATTCTAGCGCGACACCATTTAAACCTTTTTCCGGATTTTTTTTAGGTTTTCAGTCACACAATAACTTACACCTCGTCGCAGAGTTCTGGGCTTCTACACAAAAAAAAAATTGCACCCAGATTGTTGGGAGATTTTTCAGCTATTGTTATTTTCACTAGCTACAAAGAGCGCGAAAATCGGCTCACTATATGTGAGAACCAACTCGCAATCACTTGCTTACAGAAACATTGTTCTCACGTGTTTCCAACATTATTCCAGTGTATGACGTCAATTACGGTGATTTCTCATTAGGTGAGGATACAGACACAAAATTGCATGAGTTCGTTCTCACTATGACGTTTTGGTGGGAAATTTCTCACTCATGTGTTACAGAACTGGGCTACAGGTTCAAGTCTGCTTGACGACAAATAATTTTCGAGAATGGGATTGGTTTTTAGGTTTTAAATGTGCTTTATTTGCCTTATACCCATAGAGCTATATGTATAATGGAGATAGCGTGCATCGAATTTTTTGAAGCCGGAGATTTTCTCGCAAAGGACCGGCGATATTCACTATGCTACTATCAGCATCTTACTCACATGTATGTTATACTCCGGTATTGAAAAGAAAAAAAGGCCAACCTTTAAATACTTCGTTACTATTTGCATTTCACTGCCAACGGGCATGAAACGCTCCATACAAAAATGTTCAATTTTGCATCAAAATGCTTCAAAGTGCTTTATACAGAAACGACGCTTTGCGATCTCCGTTAGTTATAGCTCTATGCTTATACCATATACTTAATACTAACAGCTTTCTATCTTAAGACCCCATGAGTCCGGTGCGACATTTTCTTATCCCATTTTGATTTGTCTTTCTTGACAGGATTTTAATCGATTGAAATAGTTTTTCGTTCGTGTAATTTGGCGTGGACAATACGTCCGCAGTCTATCAGCGAACTAATTTGAATTTATAGGTAAAAATAGTGTTATAGGTTTTCAAATTATTTGAAACGCATAACTATTAAAAATCAATAATTTTTTCATTGATTTATCTTCTAGATATACCAATTAATTATACTATAATTCCTGCCATGAAAACCGTGAAAAATTGCTTCACTTTGACTTCATATATTATTAAAATTTGATCTATGGAGGACATTCTTTAAGATTTTTTCTAGCATTAAATTAATGAAAATGACATGTTAATTATTCAAGAAATAGGTAATATGCGTTTAATAAACTAGAATTTACGCATTTTAAAAAATGTTGAAGGGTTGTTGTGCTAATAGCAGTTTTTTCAAATACAGTTTTGAATTTTTTCTCTATGGACGACCTAGTCTACATACCAGCTAATAAAGTGGTGTAAAATTAAATTAAAATTAATCTATATCTAGGCTGCTATCGTTCTTATTGGCCTCAATGGGCACTCTAAGATATAAATGTTATTGGAGGATGTTTTGGGAAATCAAAGTCTCTTTATTTGATTACAATCTTAATGTATAATTATCGTTTAAATACCCACGAAGTCCGCAGGAGTTCATCCAATGTTGGATGTCCAACAGTATTTTGTGTGTATTGAAAATGGGATTGGGTGTCGGACTACCAATTCGCTCAGCTACAAATGAGTACCTGAGTAGAAATCGGAGTAATAATTACGGACAAACGTGTGGCTGACCACTTCTCCTCCTAGTGTTCCAAGTGACGTTAGCATTACTTCAAGGCCTAGATCCATTGATTATTAATTAATAGAACTTTTTTAAGATAGATATGATTGACTCATGATACGGGATGATTTATTTCTCTTTACCTATACTTTTCGGGATTGCCAATGCCAATTGGCTTAAGCTTCCGCTAGCTTATGTTATATTTAATTTTTATTAATTATAAACGAAACAAGTATCTAAGAAACGATTATAAAAAATTAATTTCACTGTTTCGCTGTTATCGACAACTGAACGTTCGACTTCGCTAAAAACGATAACTACAATTTGACCACGTGTACCGAATGCGTACAATTCCTCAAATGATTTGCTCACGTGGAATCGATAACTCCATAAGAGTGGTGCCGCACTAGTCTTCTAATAAGCTACCTGTTCTTATTCTTATCTCAAGATACCAATAATACAGACTGATAAAAGGCCTTAAAAGTTTCATTCAACGGCATCAAATTTATAACTTTGTACTATCTGTTAAAATTGAATTATCGCAAAAATTTATATGTTCAATGATATCTACATCTGTCGTATGTCATGAATAACGCATTTTGCAACCAAATTTGATAATAAAGGAAATAAGTTTCAAAAATCGCCTGGATCGTATTATCTAATTGTCCGTTTACAAAGTAGCAGATGGACATTTGAAAAGTATATATAGTTTTGATACATGCGAAATTCCAATTCACAATGCGAATTAAAATTGCAAGTGAAAGAAGCCAATGACTTTTAGCGGTATGCATACGACGTAAGAATAGATCGGCGTACTGCAAATTCATTTCAATTCAATTACTTAATGTTTGGCGACTGGCCATATGCAGATATTGCTGCAAGACAGATCGAATGTTAAGTACCATAAATAGAATTACATGTTCGGATTGATGTGATAAGTGTCAAGTAATTTAATTGATGAACCAGATCAATTGTACGCCCAGTGATAGTAACACAGTGTTTGCCGTATATATTGATCAGCGTAGCACAGTCAATTAAATTTTTTACATTGATAGAAAAGTTGCGCGATTGATGTTCGATTTAAAGTTGATAAATTAAATGCTGAATCCATGCAATGTATAATTTTGCAACTAGCAACAAACTTATAGCTGAAAAAATAATCTGAAGACGGCATACAATGTTAGTAAATATACAAACGTGTTACATTATGAAAAAAAAATCTGCCAACAATCTGGGCGTAACTTTATTATTTTTCCGGCACAAGTTCTAGGTATTCATACGAAGAATCCGCAGAATAAAACTAAATTCAATATTTGGAACGAGCTAGTATATACAGTATCGGCCAAAACAAATGCAACTCAAATCACACTCACGATATTAACCAGCCAAAGTCAAAAATTTTAATGGAAAGTAAATTATTTTTATTTCATTATTGCTTTACAAACCTTTTAAAAGAAAATCAATCACAATCTTCAAGCGATCTTTCATGTTTATGTACAAAATTCAATTAAATTTACGAAAACTAATGTTTTTGATGGGACAAAACAAATGCAACTTCGTGGCTTGAACATTTTTTGTTTTAATTATTAATAAACTACTTAATATTTTGTGGCAAATTCATTATTTTTAATGACAGCTCGGCACCTGCGAGAGATAGAGTCAATTAACTAATCAATTATTGTTTGTGGAATCTCATTCCATACTCTTTTAATTTCTTTAAACAATTCACTTTTGTTACTAATATTTTCACGCTGTATTTTCTTTTTAGCAATTTCCCATAAATTTTCTATAGGGTTCAGATCGGGCGATTGGGGTGGCCATTGTATTACCTGAATTCCACTCTCGTTAAGCCATTTTTCACAGTTCTCGACGTGTGCTTCGGGTCGTTGTCATGTTCGAATGTCCATTTCAAGGGCATATTCCACTCCGCATACGGTAACATCACCTCCTGCAGTATGGATTTGTATTGAAAACGGTCCATTATACCATCTATTTTGTGATCTGGGCCTACACCCTGCCCTGACATGGACCCCCAGACCATTACACACCCTCCGCCGTGTTCAATGGTAGCTTTGCAAAATTTTGGATCCAAGCGCTTTCCTTTAAGAGGCCTTACACGACAAATTTCGTCCGATCCTTGCAAATTAAACTTGCATTCATCGCTAGAAAGAATGGTCCTCTATTTTTGAACAGAATTTTTGGACGCAATTGTCGTGTAAGGCCTCTTAAAGGAAAGCGCTTGGATCCAAAATTTTGCAAAGCCACCATTGAACTCGGCGGAGGGTGTGTAATGGTCTGGGGGTCCATGTCAGGGCAGGGTGTAGGCCCAGATCACAAAATAGATGGTATAATGGACCGTTTTCAATACAAATCCATACTGCAGGAGGTGATGTTACCGTATGCGGAGTGGAATATGCCCTTGAAATGGACATTCGAACATGACAACGACCCGAAGCACACGTCGAGAACTGTGAAAAATGGCTTAACGAGAGTGGAATTCAGGTAATACAATGGCCACCCCAATCGCCCGATCTGAACCCTATAGAAAATCTATGGGAAATTGCTAAAAAGAAAATACAGCGTGAAAATATTAGTAACAAAAGTGAATTGTTTAAAGAAATTAAAAGAGTATGGAATGAGATTCCACAAACAATAATTGATTAGTTAATTGACTCTATCTCTCGCAGGTGCCGAGCTGTCATTAAAAATAATGAATTTGCCACAAAATATTAAGTAGTTTATTAATAATTAAAACAAAAAATGTTCAAGCCACGAAGTTGCATTTGTTTTGTCCCATCAAAAACATTAGTTTTCGTAAATTTAATTGAATTTTGTACATAAACATGAAAGATCGCTTGAAGATTGTGATTGATTTTCTTTTAAAAGGTTTGTAAAGCAATAATGAAATAAAAATAATTTACTTTCTATTAAAATTTTTGACTTTGGCTGGTTAATATCGTGAGTGTGATTTGAGTTGCATTTGTTTTGGCCGATACTGTATGTCGAAAATCGTGGAAAAATATGCATTCTATTTTCACAGATAATTTTTTTTTACCCCCTTCTGAACGCCAATACATATTTGAATTTTTTTTTAATCAAAATTGCTTTTCTAGTTGATTTACATATACACACCGAGTTTCAACATTGTAGCTTAAGCCGTTCTATATATAGGAAAAACACCCCCACCCGTACCCGTACCGCACTACCCTTAGGGGTCAAATTTCAAAAAACCTTGAAAACACTTTCTAGGTATTCATACGAAGAATCCGTAGAATAAAATTAAATTCAATATTTGGGACGAGCTAGTAGATATGACGAAAACCGTGGAAATATGCATTCTATTTTCACAGATAATTTTTTTTGCCACCCTTCTGAACGCCAATACATATTTGAATTTTTTTTAAACAAAATTGCTTTTCTAGTTGATTTACATATACACACCAACTTTCAACTTTCTAGGATGAACCGTTTAACAGTTAGGAAAAACACCCCTTACCCCCGTACCATAACACCCCTAACAAAATTATATCTTTCCAACATGGCGCTACTATAGCTCTATCTAAATACCAAGTTTAAGGTTTATATAATTACAGGTTCTTAAAATATAAGCATCGGAACTTTTTCCTTATCACCTTCCCCCACCCTCACCCTCTACTCCCTAAACCTCAAAAATTTTTTCCCTACTAGGGTTCAATTAGCGCTACTTCTGGTAAAAATTCTGAGCATCTATCTAACACTGTTCATGAGATATGAAATGTGTTTTATTTGAAAAATTCTTATCCCTCCACTTCTATGCTCCACCTCCCATTTCAAAAATTTTACTTTGATCAATCTTTATTTGTCGACCCTTATACCCAAACCGAATTTTAATTTTCTAGAGCAATTGGTTCATGAGATATCGTAATCTAAAGTTTTTCACCCCCCCCCCCCCCCCATACGCAACTGCCTTCACCCAAAAATTTATCAATTTTCAAACTGTTCTCCTAGTATAACTACAAACATTTCTTAAGTTTGAACAGTGTGTCGTTAACGGTTTAGGAGATATGGATTTTAGAATGTGTCTATCTCGGCTTTTTTGGGTTTCGGACGCATTATATTTCCCCCCACTCACACACCCCTAGATCAATATTGACAATTTTTATGCAAATAGGTCCACTATCAGAGCTCTATAGAAATTCCAAGTTTCAGCTTCCTATCATAAGCGGTTACTGAGATCTAGAAACCAAAATTTTCCGTCTAAAACGCTTCCCCCTCACCCCTAAAAATTTGGTCAATTCAAGGAGTCTACCCCGTCTATTCGTAAAAAAAATTTCAATTTAATATCTCAAAGCGTTTGAGAGCTACGAGCCTCCAAACGATTTTGCGTACGGCGGACAGACGGACTGAAAATTTTTATTGCTTTTTTTGCGTCTACTAGTTATGAAACGTGAAAGTAAAAATTTTGTGGGTAGCAAATTTTTTTTTTTTTTTTTTAAATCGATCACAATACTGTATTATTAAAATAATAATAAAGTAAAACATTCATTATGTACACTTTACATGTACAAATATTGGCCCTTATTCTGAAACCCGCCGGCAGGAGAGTGAACTGCGATTTACCCAATTTTAAATTACTGAAAACAGGTGAACGATACACTTTTTCGAAAATTTGACAGTTGAAAGCCGCAATGAGTCGCGTTTATAATTTTTTTAGAAAGCTATTGGCAATAGATAAAGCGAAATTTGAGATGGTAAATTTTTGCCATCTACAGCAACTTTGGAAATTTTTCTACCTTAAAATTTAAATTATAACGATAAGGCAGTTTCCAAACGTTTTCAATAATCGCATGTGCAGTGAATGGGAATCGAATGTGAGCCGCATAGTCGGCGGGAATTAAAAACACCGTCGTTTTTCAGTATAAAGGCTGGTTTACATGACATATGCAAACATTTTTTATTGAAATTGTGGGAGAGCTAGCATATCGAATTTTCAATGGAGTGGAAAGAAACCACTGCAAAAAACAAAATTCACAAAAATATTGTCAACATTTTTTGCTGAACATGATATCTGTTCGTTTCACTCCTGATCAGTTTCTCATAAGAGATTTTCCTTAAGGCTGGTTTACACGACGAATGCAAATATTTTTACTGAGATTGTGAGGGACCTAGCTTATCGAATTTTCAATGGAGCAGAAAGCAACAACTACAAAAAACAAAGTTGACAGAAATATCGTCAATATTTTTTGCTGAACATAATATCTGTTCGTTTCACTCTTGACCAGTTTGTCGTTAGAAATTTTCCTTCTCCCTCACAATCTCAATAACAAATGTTTGCATTCGTCATGTAAATCAGCCTTTAAGCGTGATTATATCCGAAAAATCTGAGTGAAGCTTGCTACCTATTCTTTTTTTTTCTTTTATTAAAGTATGTACTCGAAGCTACCGCGTACGAAATTGTTGCCATTGATATATAAATAGAAGGTTTTTGAGTCGACTTACCATATCAACGGTGACCTCACCGACTTTGGTGTTTCCGTGCTCTTTCCTAAAGTTTTTAACTCGTTCTTGTTCTTTTGGAACTTTGGCAGAAAGGACATCGCGAAGATTTGTCGAATCGGCAGAAATATATCGGGCACATGATATAAGTAGTGCATTCGCTTTCTGAAAAGAACAAAAAAGGACTTATTAACAACAAAAAATTAAAAAAAGAATAAATTTCAATATCCATTTAGATAAAACACAATTTCTAAGAAGGTTGTAAATTTTGAAAAGTGGAAAAACTGTAATATATATACAGCTGCAGTCAGCGCAACAAAAACGACTTGATTAGGAACATGGCAAAGAGAAAATATTGTTCGGTTAAATTTGTTTTGAAGAATTTTTTAATATTCGAAATCCGATGATTACCAACCCATCGTGACATCAAATATTTGTATTACAATTTATTTTTTATCGGTAAGTCTAACTATAATATATAATTTGGTTCATTAATACACTTACTAGTCCACATCCTTTTTCATACTGAGCTTTCCTTAAATGACGGGGTTCAAAGTATTTTTCGGAAGCGTTTGCGGATCTGTTTACTTTTTCACCAATCGTGCCATCCGCGTGCTTGCATCAGTACGTTCGGTCGAATGTGCGTCGGGTTCAACCCCCAGCACCGACTACGTACTTTACTGTAAGGATTTCACACGGACACGGGCTCCTTATCTGTATTTTTGTGTACATGAGAGCTTTCTATAAGCTTGCCATACATTTCATTAAAATACATGGAAAGAACTTGGAAGAAGAAGAAATTGGAAAAGCTAAATGAGTTTTATGAAAATTGGTTCTTCCGATTCTTCCGACTTTTAAGCTTTTTTTTCAAAATCACAGTAGTCGAGACTTATATGTCAACGCCAATTCAAAAGCTATTCACAAAATATTTAAAAATGTCCACAATTTTTAAAGCAACAATATTATTGTTAAGTGTCATTCGAAATCTCAATGGATATTAATTTGTTTTAATTCGGAAAGAATTAAGCGATGTTTGCTTAAATAATACGTGCGAGGATGGTGGTCTACATTTGATTTGTTACTATGTAAGTTGAAATGTTTGTTTCTCTATGCAGCATTTGATGTAATTTGGTTTTGAAAAACTATTTCCTCGATAGCTAAATCCAGGGAATGAATAATCGATGCTGATCAATGGTCACAATGGAATTCGAAACAAGTTTGCTGTTCTTTACAAAACTGTAAATGTTACTCTTGGTATTTGTGGAATAGTGTTTTGAAAATAATTCCTGTTTTTGGTTTTTCCTCAAATTCAGCACTGGGATAGGGATTTAGAGCATATGGCACGAGGGTGTCTAAAGCTTGTATTACACTGTATGACCACGCTGTCAAACTGCAGTAATATGCAATGCGAAGTAGGCGAATACAATAAATTTCACAGTGAGATTTATTTGTATTCGCCTACTTCGCATTGCATATTACTGCAATTTGACAGCGTGGTCATACAGTGTAATACAAGCTTAAGACATTGTTCGATTGCCAAGGACAAATGTAATTTTATATGTAAATTACTTTAATTTTGGTTTTAATTAATTCATTTCAAAGCGGTTTCCTTTCGATGCAGACGATGAAACAATTACAGTCGCAATGACTTATTCCTTCAGTCCAAAGGATCCATTGAATCGGTTTGTTATATCGATTAAGTGATCATGGCTTTTAGAAATTAACGAAATCAGCACATTTGGGCAATTCCAAAAGTTTAAGTAATTTTGTTTAATTTTGAAATTTTTCTAAATTTCATATATGCAAGTTTTCACTAAAATTTGTATATTTAGACCGGCAAATATGACTGTATTAAAATATCCCACTGTGTAATTCGTAGGATGTGCTTCTGCCAAGTTAATATGTATACACATTTGAACTTTTTAATCGCAGTAGTTAAGAGGGCAACAAAAAGAAATGATATCAAAAAAAAAACATTTTAAAAAATGTAAAAAGAGGTGTCGGGTCCAACAAAAAGTGATGATATTCACAGAGTCGGCTTTCTTTCTATTAAATATTTCCACTTACGTTTGTATACAAATTTGTGATATTCATTTTCTCAAGAAACTCGACAATCGCTCGAAGAAATATCACCCTCCAAATTTTCCAGATTAAAAGCAACCAAAAAGTAAACTTTGCACATCATCATTTTGCTATACGACGAGCGATTGTCGCGTTTCTAGGGAAAATGAATATCAAAAATTTGTATACAAACGTAAATGGAAATATTTAATAGAAAGAAAGCCGACTCTTTGAATTTCATCACTTTTTGTTGGACCCGACACCTCTTTTTACATTTTTTAAAATGTTTGTAGTTACGGACATTTTAATCAGTCAATTTACTCTGTCTTTAGCTTTTTTTCTACAATACGACGATAAATTCGATTCAAAAACGCTGCTTGGAAGACTCTGGAAGCTCCTCAACATTATTTTTTTTTTTTTTCGAGAATACGTGGTTCTTGGATATTTGAGACTGTTTATTGCGGATAAAGCTTAACTTGTTGCAATTCTGCGTATCGATCACCATTCCGGATCACTCACTGGACGGTTTAGAGACTACACGATTTTTCTTCCATCAAGCAGAAAAAATTGTAGTATGTATAGTTTAAAAAGTAATTCTGCTCGATATGTGCCCAATATGGGAATTGCTTCTCAACTGACTGTTTGAAACTAAATTCAATTTCGCAATGCATTGCAATGCTGGCAGTATGTACTTCATTTTTGCAATAATTGTATAAAAATGTCTTTTGTGCAAGATATATTCTTATTATAATTAAATTCGGGAAGGCAAATCAATGAACTCTTTTGGACAACAATCTACCAATTTTTTGTACGTGGAGCCATTTCAATACTCGTAAGTGACATGTGGAAGCCAGATCTTCTGGAGGCAAATGCCACTTTTTACCACCTTTTAGGGTCGCGAGAAAACGTGTAGAAAGTACAGTAGAACCTCAAAAGCCACCTTCCTATCTTGACCATTTGCCTGAAGTTGCCAGTTTTTTACGGTCCGAAGATAAATCACAGATTTTTCATCCACATTTTGTTTTGTATTGTCTTCATTTCCATATTGTGACTATTGATTGACCACTTTTAGCCAATATTTACGTACCACATACATGCCGAGTACATCCTATAATGTGACCAGAAAATATACATAGAGTATAAGATTTACATTGAAAACAAAATTTTACTTTATTATGTTTTAATAATAAAGTTTTTCTTTCTATTATTTATTACTTTTCCTTGTAGATAGTAGACTAGAATTTAGATTTTACCGCGAGTATCAGAACCAGTTAGAGCCGTTCCTTCGATGTTCTGTTACGTTCTTACTGAAACTTTAACTGATTTTCATATAAAACTACCGGTTAAAGTTCCAGTTAGAATTAACTGAAGATCGTAACAATGACCCAAGTTCACTAGGTCAGATATTTGCGATAAATTACTATCTATTCTACCCTACTATCTATAGAAGAAAGTTATAAGAAATCATAAAAACAGCAATGATTTTATTTTCTACATAAATTTTCTACTCTACTCTGTTCCGGATAAATGGGCAAAAACACAACTTTTATTGGTAATATTGAATTGAATTCACACATATTGGATACATTGTTTTGTAGGTAATCTTATGTAGGTAATGAGTCTTGCAGTCTCCGTTATTCATATCTCTATGGTCGCTATATAGAGGTACTACTGTACTCGTATAACATTAGGCTGTCACCGGGTGGGGGAAATAAAACCAACCCTCCAAGATAGACAAATTTGGGTGGGTATGCGACTACTGACAACCTAAAAAATATCGTTCCAAATAGCCTCCTGGTAAGTCCTTAGGTTGTTAACCCCATAGCCACCCACACCGCATCTCAGCATTAAACACGTTTTGGACTTCAACCCATAAAATAATAAAATTGCTCCTAGACTGTTGGTCGATTTTATAATACTTTATTTTTTTTAGTTTAAATTATTCTAGTAGCACATCTACACATAAATACTAAATTTTAGCTTTCTAGCATAAGCATTTTCTGAGATATGAAAAACCACTCCCAGCCCCTTGCTACCCCTATGAACAATTACCATCGCTTAAATATTTGAATTAAATTCAGTAATTCTATATAAAGGAACTAAATTTTATCTTCCTGGCGTAATTTTATCGGAATATATTTTAATTTACAGTTTTTCAACCTAGCATAAGCGGTTCCTGAAATCTAGAAACCAACATTTTTCATCTAAGAAGCTCCCTCCTCCTTCCCTCTCACATCCACACTCCTACAAAATATACCAGTCGTAGGGACTTACCCGTTTTACTTATCATAAAAACATCAACAATAGTAATATCTCAAGGAGCTTGTAAGCTACGCACTTTCAAACGGTTTTGCGTACGGCGTCTACGGTGGACAGACGGACATATTATTATTTTGCGTCACAACTTCAGGGTAGCAAATTTTTTTGAAATTTCGGCTCGACAAAAATATTTTGTTATTAAAAATACTAAACTAAAATTGATGACAGTCGGTACTCTTGATAATGCCGTATTTATTTTCGATTTTACATTCCGAAAATGTTAGGCTCCAACGTACACAGCTAAATCAGAAAATGAAGAACTTTTCTTAACAAATGTTTACTATTCCGTGAAGACGAACATAAACCGTTTTCCATTTTTTCGTTACATTATTCTTTCATTTTGGAGCTTAAAATTGGTGTCTTAAAAAATAGATTTTCTTTATGAAATCTTATACGATACGTTTGTCATTTTCGGCATTTCGCTATAACGGCCCTTTACAATTATGGCACTTTTTCGTTTTTCGGCCCAACATTTTCGTTATACTGCCTGATTTTGGATAATGGTCTAAGAAATTTTGTTGATTTATTACCTCAAATGATTGATTCGTTATACGGCCAACTTTCTCGAAACGTATCTAGGCCGTATATCGAGGTATGAGTGTATTTCTTTCTTGGGAGGTTCCGAAAGATGCCACCAGAGCACACGGTATATGTATTTGTAAATTCTAGAAAGTTAGCAAGTAAAAAATAATTCAAGTTCACATGGGGCAGCATTGATTAGCTGTTTTAAATTGCAAATACATTTACATTTCTTACGAAAAAAAAATCAAATTGATAACAATGCGTAAATTATGACTTCAGCAAAGCTTTAGTTGTTATCATGCGGTGATTTCTTTTTTTTCCATTGAGATTACACTAATAACATTTAATGAAATCGTGCAGATATTATATATTTTACGGTGAGAAATCTTCCTATCTTATCTTATCAATTGTGAGGAAATTAGCATGTAGTAACGCCCGTTTTTATGACTTATAATAACTTTGACGATGTTTTAAAAATTGATGGTTTTTTAGCGACAAAAACATCAGATTTAATATCATTGTATTCGATTTAGCAATGCCAAAACAATGTGCCGTGATTAGACACGATTAAATATGCGATGCAAATAATGTAATAATTTATTGAGATCGCACTACGTTGTTGTAATTATCTTTATCTTTTTTGTAACACGTGGTACAATGACGTACGCAGGATTTGGTTAAAGGTAGCACCAATTCTAATGTGAGATACCTTTGGTAAGAAAACTGATAAATTAGGTTTGCCATATACGAGTATATTGTAATATTTGGCCATTCCTGAGCATATTGGTGCCTTGCTAGAAGGTTAGGTTGAGAAGGGTGGACTGAAACACATTGCCACAGTCCATCACGAGAGATCATTGCGGATCCATTGTGGTCCCCTCGTATAAAAACCTTGCCAGCCTACGAAATCTACGGAAAATTTTAAACTAATTTAAATAATTTACTATAGAAAATTTAGCTAAATTAAAATTCCTAAATATAAATTCGGTTAAGTGTCACATAGCAAAAACTCGGCAGAACATGACCACTTTTACTCCAGAAGCGGCATAATAGTTTCACCTTCAGACAAAAACATTGATTGTCTGCTTATATTTTAAGAAAATATATTATTGCGCACTCAATAATTCACAATACAATTATTGACAAAATAATTAGAAGGCTTTAGTATCCACATACATTTTATTTAGTCAACTACGTTTACGTTACCAATATTAGAATTGTCACAATTTTCTGGGCAGATGACTGACTATTTATTTCATGCGCATTAAATTTATATTTTAATATAAAAAAAATTATATACATTATTATGCCGGAAAGATAAAATTTAGTTTGTCTATATACAGTCACTCACAGCTTAAATGATGAACTTACAAAAATACTTAATTTTGATGAAATGCTAGCTCATTTAACGAAATATCGAAATTTTCAAAAAAATTTAGAATATTTAATGAATTTAATATTTTCTTTGATTTCTAATATTTTGTCTTTATGATCTAATACTGTCTGAAGCCGTTTTGGCATAGGTTCTACTAATGTCCTCGTATAGCTTGGGGATATTTCACCCCACTCTTCCAACAGAGCGTTTCTTAAACAGTTTTTATTAATTATTTTATTAGTTTTATTAGTTTGTAATTTCTAGTTTTAGTTTTGCCCTTATATAGATTGTGGTGCCGTTTCAATGATATGAAGGCAGTTGTATAGCATTCATTCCCTAACAAGAAAATCTGCCAACAATCTGGGCGTAACTTTATTATTTTTCCGGCAGAAGTTAGGAACGCGTTCAATTCTGAGATGCGGTGTAGGTTACTATGTGACTGAAAACCTATCAAAAAGAACACCCCCTTAGGGGTCAATTTTTAAAAAAATCTTGGTATTCATATGAAGAATCCGTAGAATAAAAGTGAATTCAATATTTTGGAAGACCTAGTAGATATGACGAAAATCGTGAAAATATCAACTTTCTAGCATAAGCCGTTACATAGTTAGGAAAAACAGTTTTTATTTTATTTTTCTAGAGCAATTGGTTCGTGAGATATCGTAATCTAAAGTTTTTAACCCCCCACCCCCGTACACCACTACCCCTAACCAAAATTTTTTTTTCAATCCTTTGTCCTAGCATAGGTACAGATATTTATTAAGTTTTAATTTCGTGCCATCAACGGTTTAGGAGATATGGATTTTAGAATGTGTCGATCTCGGCATTTTTGCGTCTCGGACGAATTATTTTCCCCCCACTCCCACACCCCTTCACCCATTTCAAAAATTTTTTTTCCAAATGGGTCCACTATCGAAGTTCTACAGAAATTCCAAGTTTCAGCTTCCTAGCGTAAGCGGTTGCTGAAATCTAGAAACCAAAATTTTTCGTCGAAAACCCTCCCCACTCCTCCCCCCCCTCTTACCCACACCCTCTAAAAGATACCAGTCGTAGAGGTTTACCCAACCTACCCACCATAACAATTTCATGATAATACCTCAACGGGTTTGGGAGCTACGCGCCTTCAAACTATTTTTGCGTACGGCATACGGCGTACACGTACAGACGGACATTTTTTATACTCTAGATGAACATATAGAGTATTATAAGTTTAATCCAGCCCGAAAAGTTTGTAACGCATAGAACCGAGCCTCGAACGAAAAAAAGTTTTATATTATGTTGTGTTTATTTTTGGCCAAAACCCCCAAATCCGTTTGCTGTCCGTCCGTCCGTTTGCACGATAACTTAAGAACGGGTTGACCTAGGAAGTTGAAATTTTGTCACAACTTGTAAAATAGAAAAAGTAAGGCTAAGTTCGTTAATGAACGGTATCCCTCCACTCCATCGGGTACCTCCCATACAAGAGTCCTTAAAACACGTTTTCACAATTATTGCTCGAATGCTTCAAGTTAGAAACTTGAAATTTTGCATACTTAAGGTTTACAATGTTTGAATCAAAAGTTCCGAATATGATGCAAATCGAATGAGTCCTTCGTGTAGCAGCCTAGAGAAATCCTTCAAAAATGTATGCTTGTTACTGAATCCACTATAACTCCAGACCGAGTTAAAGCAGGAATTAAAAATTTTACAGGAATTAGTTTTATACTAAAACCAAGACGGAGTCCATTAATTAGCGCCATCCGTTGACTCCTTCGGGTAGCTGTCATACAAAAGTCCTTAATAAACATGTTCACACTTTACGTTACGACTTTGAAATTTTATACACATTAATTTTATAATAGTCGCAGCTGAAACTATTAATATGAAAAATATCCCATAAGTCCTTCATATAGTATATAGTACAAAAAATCTGTAAAAATAAAATTCTCCTAACTTACTTCATGGAACTCACTATAAATCAAAAAATCGAGTAGCCACTATACAATAGTTTCTACCTGTAAGTAAAAGGTCATGTAATAATTGCTTGTGCACTCCTCATTCTTTTGATATATTTCCAACTAAAATATAAATCGGAGTTCAGTATTTCATCTAGAGTATAATACGATTGGCTTGCAGCCGATCGTGACAGCGTTATTTTTTTTTTATTGCTTTTTTGGGGTCTACTAGTCCTAAAACGTGAAAATAAGAAATTTCAGGGTAGCAAATTTTTTTAAAATTATAGGTCGATCACAATACTTTATTATTAAATAATATTAAAGTAATAGGATGAATGCTTTAGGTATCATTGAAGAAGCTAAAATTGTCCTTTATTCCCATATTTTCGGCACTTGTTTTAAAATTGTGCTTAAGGATGTCCATGTACATCTGTTTGTCCATATTTCCTTCTATAAAGTGGAGTTTTCCGACGCCTGCAGAGGACATGCAGCCCAAACCATAACATGATCTCCACTATCACCCATACAATAGAGCTGTGATATCACACAATTCGTAGCCCATCGTATTTCTGTCTCGTTTTTCTCAAAACCACTTTTTTGAAGCCGGTAGTCAAAATTTCTCAGAATCTAATATACCGATCGGCTTGAAATTTTGCACACTGCTTTTAGACATGATTGGCTTGTGCTTGAACGAAGGATTTTTTTTACCTTCAATGACAACTCATTTTATACACCAAATATGGCCAAAATTTATGGGAAAAAATTACATTTTTCGTAAAAAAACGTTACCAAAACTTCAATTTTCAATTTTTAAAAAAATCCTTCGTTCAAGCACAAGCCATACTCACATACTAACAGGAAAATTTTGGTTTTTTGATTTCTGACAAAAATTACTTGATCTACGGTGACTACCGTGAGGGCACTTTTTTTAGCATGGTCAACTTCACGAGACTCTCAATGGCAGATTTGTTGATATTTTCGTTTGAAATTTTCACAGAATGTTGTTTAACTATAATACTTTTATATACAATAAATTAAAATTGTACAACTCTTGTAGTATCTTTTAAAAAAATTCAAGAAAATACTTTTTGGCCTTCTAGACCCGCATAAGCCCTTAAGCTTTAGTTCCTTATTTGACTTTCTCCAAACAGAGACCTTCCCATCTGATGCAAAAATATTGAATTTACTCTCATCTGCAAAAATTACCGTTTTCCAAAAGTCCTGTGAGCTGTTTCGATATGTACGGACAAACTCCATTCGAAGACGCACGTTCTTAGAACTAATCAGGGACTTGTTTCTTGCTACTCGTCCATGTAAATTTTCTTTACGCAATATTCGTCGCACTGTTTCAGGATGACACTTATTTTCCAATCATTTCTCCACTTCAGACGTGATACTTTTTGGCCTTCTAGACCCGCATAAGCCCTTAAGCTTTAGTTCCTTATTTGACTTTCTCCAAACAGAGACCTTCCCATCTGATGCAAAAATATTGAATTTACTCTCATCTGCAAAAATTACCGTTTTCCAAAAGTCCTGTGAGCTGTTTCGATATGTACGGACAAACTCCATTCGAAGACGCACGTTCTTAGAACTAATCAGGGACTTGTTTCTTGCTAGTCGTCCATGTAAATTTTCTTTACGCAATATTCGTCGCACTGTTTCAGGATGACACTTATTTTCCAATCATTTCTCCACTTCAGACGTGAGCTTTTTAGCACTGAGCAGCGGTTCTTTCCGGGATTCCCTGGTAATTCATCGTTCATCGTGATCTGTGAAAATTTTGTTCGGGGCTTTCCTCCCTTTATTTTCAATTCGATTTTCGCGTAAATATTGTTCAATAATATGTTGTACAGTAGATGCACTTTTATTAATAATTTCTGCGATGCACCTTTGATTTTTTCCCGAAATAAAATGGTGTATTATTAATTCGCGTTCATCAATGGTTGTACGATGACCCATTTTCGATAAGTGATACGATCAGGAGGAAACTAAACTAATGAACTTCACTTTGCGACTAGAAATCCCTATTGTAATAGTAAACTATCATCGTCTGTGAACATGGAGTGGAGACTAGTTATATTTTCGGAAATTTTCTGCCTGCATCATTTAAGATGTGACGCTACTTTAAGGACAACTGCAAAATTGTTTTCATATCAGTGGAATTAAAAGGAAATCATGCAGCAATGTGACTATTTGAAGACGTTAATCGAAAATTAATTCCTATCCTTTTTTTTGTAGGAAACTTATAAAAATTCTTGACTGCATCATTTAATCTGTAAGTGACTGTAGGTGGACACTCGCCTTGAATAAATATTTTTTCAAGGATACACAACAATTTTATAAAAAATCACGCCTCCTCGAATTTATACGGAAAGGTCTGAATAGCAGAGTAAACAATTGGGGATGAGAAGTTAAAAGTAAAAAAATAGATTTTTATACATATGTATATCAAAAACCGCGAAAAATCGAAAGCTGGAATTTAAGTAGAGCTATAGTAGTGACACATTCCAAAAATCTTTATATTATTTAATTTTAGTCGAGGTAATATGATATAGCGGTTGAGAGTTTTTTCCCTATCTCTGGGACGACTTATGCTAGAAACTTGAAGGGTCTATGTAGATGCACTAGAAATTAAATTTAGGTAGTTTTTGTTGGGAAAACAAACGAAGCTTGGAGAGTGACAGTTTGTAGCCATACCTAGAGTCACTGTATAAGAACTAACACAAACATCCACTATCATGAGTACGGACAATCACCACTTTTGGTACATATTTAGTACTAAAAACCTTCGAATTTAAAAAATCGCAGGTTTCTTAAATGGCATAGTTTTAGTGTGTATACGTGTAGCAGATGGATTTTGATGGACGTTTCACGGAATCGAAATATGTCTCATGAAATGTCAACTAAATACAGCGTTTATCCACTTTAGTGGAGATCCTTAAAATGAAAAATCGAGGCAACTGCAAAAAAATTTCAAATGTCCTGGTTTCAAATGAAACACACATTGTCCGTACTCAAGATAATGGATGTTTGTGTTAGTTCGTATGAAGTGACTCTAGCCATACCTAGTGAGCATGATTAATTTTTTTCACGACCACACCATGGAGTTACCACCGTGAAGAAGAGTGAGCACATTTCGACAGATTTTTCTTTTGGACAATATGGCATAAAAATTTTAAGAAGGATACTGCATCAAATTTTACTTAAAGCTTAAGGATTCTCAAGTGGAAACAATCTTTCAATTTTACCAAGAATTTGAGGATGAAACAATGGACATCACACAGACATAGAAGTTGTACAACCGCTTCAATAATGGGCGTTCAACAATGGAGAAAAGCTGTAAGACCACAACATTCGAAAATGAAGTTGTCTTTGATCAACTGGTAATGCAGAAACATGCAGAAAAACCCTGGTAATGCATAAACAGCGCTTGCAGACGAGCTGAGCATTGGTGATGGATCCATTTATTCCATTTTAACTGACAATTTGGCACTTTGGAGATTGCACCGGACATGCTGAAGACTATGAACGAACAGTGAACTCAACGTTCTATTATTATTATTACTATATTTGAATAAAAGGTATATAAGTACACACAATTATTCTTAAGCACTAGTTACAAAGACCATCAGCTTATAACGTTCTACATACAGTGATCAATGGTGATGAGTCTCGGGCTTATGAGTAATAGAGTCACTGTATAAGAACTAACACAAACATCCATTATCATGAGTACGGACAATGACCACTTTTGGTACATATTTAGTAGTCTAAAAACCTGCGAATTTAAAAAATCGCAGGTTTCTTAAATGGCATAGTTTTAGTGTGTATACATGTAGCAGATGGATTTTGAGTGACGTTTCACGGAATCGAGATATGTCTCATGAAATGTCAACTAAATACAGCGTTTATCCACTTTAGTGGAGATCCTTAAAATGAAAAATCGAGACAACTGCAAAAAAAATTTCAAATACTGGTTTCAAATGAAACACACATATTCCGTACTCAAGATAATGGATGTTTGTGTTAGTTCGTATGAAGTGACTCTAATGAGTACAACCCAGCAACCATATTCCAGTAATTACAATGGAAGCATGTAACATCCCCGAGGGTAAAAAAAAACAGTCAGGTCGGCAGCAATATGAAAGTCATGCTGACCGTCTTTCTTTGACTTGGTTCATCATCATGCTTCATACTGCTTCTAAGAAGTACTACAGAGAGGTCATGCTTCATCTTCGTGATGCAGTGAGATACAAACGGCTACTTTATCACGATAACGCATCCGTTCATTCTTCACACATGGTTCAGGCTTTCAAAAACAACACAATTGCTGTTCGCAAATCTCTATACTCAAGGTAGTCTCGGTGGCTTAGTGGCTAGAGCACTTGCCTTCGGTGCACCTGGTACCAGGTTCGAATCTGCTTGGCGACAAGTAATTTTCGAAAATGGGATTGGGTGCCGAACTACCAGTTCACTCAGCTGTAAATGAGTACCTGAGTTAAAACTCGGGGTAATAATCACGGACGAGCGTGTAGCTGACCACTTCACCTCCTAATGTTCCGTTGGTCTCGCAATGAAGTAACTCTAGCATTACTTCAAGGCCTAGGCCCGATTTGGGCTGTTGCGCCATTGACTATTATTATTATTTTATTATTATTTTAAATCTCTATACTATCTTTTTTCTACTGGTTCTTCAGATAAATGCCTAGAAGGTGTTCTTAAAATTTTTTTTTAAAGAATTGCAAATATTTTCATGAATTCAGCCATTTCCCTTAGGTCTGATCGGATATTGAATAATTTTTACTTATCTTTTTATACTCTAGATGAAATCATATAGAGTATTATAAGTTTGATCCAGTCGAAAATTATGTAACGCATAGAACCAAGCCTCGGACGAAAAAAAGATTTATATTATTTTTTGTTTATTTGTGGCTTGACGTCCGTCCGTCCATCTGTCTGTCCGTGAACACGATAACTCAAGAACGCTTTCACCTAGGATCTTGAAATTTTGAATCCGAGTGTTTGGTTGAATTTGTAAGGCTAAGTTCGTTAACGGGCAAAATCGTCCCACTCCTTCGTGTAGCTGCCATACGAAATGTCCTTAAAACACGTGTTCAAGAATATTGGCCGATAATTTCATTAGGGTTTAAGCTACGACTTGGAAAATTTGTATATGATTTTCCAATATTTGGAGCTAAATGTATGATTATGAAGAAAATCCTATTAGTCCTTCGAGTGGCTGCTATACAAAAATTCTGTTAAAATATCTTCATTCGATTCACGAAACTCACTATAACTCAAGTAATCGTTTAGCTATAAATTCAGAATTTTGTACAAATTAGTTTTGAGTGAATACAAAGTTCGAGTTTACTAATCAGCGAAATCATTTTACTCCTTCTGGTACCTTTCATATAAAATGTCCTCAAAACATGTGTTTAAGAATATTGATCAATAACTTCGGAATGCCTAAAGCTACGACTTTGAAATCTTGTATACGTTGGTTTTTCAATAGTTGGAGCTAATTCTATGAGTATGAAAAAAGTCCTTTTAGCCTTTCATGTAGCCGCCATACAAATATCCTACCAAAATGTCTTCACATAATTTACGAAACTCACTATAACTCTAGTTATCTTTTAGATACGAATTCGAAATTGTGCACAAATTAGTTTTGAGTAAAAGCAAAGTTTGAGTTTACTAGGCAGATAAATCCTTTTGCTCTTTCTGGTACCTGCCATATAAAATGTCCTTAAAACATGTGTTTAAGAATATTGGCCGATAACTTCAGACAGGCTTAAGCTATGGTTTTAAAATTTTGTGTGTGCTAATTTTGCAATAGTTGGAGCTAAATGTATGATTATGAAGAAAATCCTATTAGTCCTTCGAGTGGCTGCCATGCAAATATTTTGTTAAAATATCTTCATTTTATTCACGAAACTCACTTTAACTCAAGAAATCGTTTAGCCACGAAGTTTAAATTTTGTACAAATAAGATTTAAGCAAAAAGGAAGTTAGACTGCGTTTGTCAGTGAAATTTCTTGACTCCTTCGAGTAGCTTCCATACAAAAAAAAAACTTGAAAAGACAGTGTTCTAGAAAATTTGTCGATGGGTTTACAACCATTTTAGCCGTTTGTTTAAAATTTTGTATACGTTTGTTTTCCAATAGTTGAAGTTAAATGTATATCTTTAAAAAAAATCCTATTAGTCCTTCGCGTAACAGCCATACAAATATCCATTCAAAATGTCTTCACTTAATTTATGGAACTCACTATAACTCAAGTAATCGTTTAGCTGTAAATTTAGAATTTTGTACAAATTAGTTTTGAGTGAAAATGGGTTAGCGAAACCCTTTCACTCCTTCTGGTACCTTCCATACAAAAAATCCTTAAGATACGTATTCAACAATATTTTCCCATAACTTTTGAACGCGTCAAACTACGAATTTGAAATTTTGTACACATTAATTTGTGGATGGTTCCAAGGAAAGGGATAAATATATAAAAAATCGAGTGAGTCCTTCCTGCACCTCACATGTGAATGTCCTTCAAAAATGCCATTTTATTCCCGATAGCACACCCAGTTCAAGAAATGATTTTAAACATTGATGATATTGTTTTTAAGTTTCAAGTAGCAACTGAATGGAGGCCCTTAATATAGGACATACAACATGTACATACGTAATTCTACTTTAGCCCCAACTACAATATAAATCGGAGTTCAGTATCATCTAGAGTATTATACGATTGGCTTGCAGCCGATCGTGACTGCAGTATGTTTATATGATATAATTGCCTAAAACTATTTTCAGGATTTTTCAATTTTGAACTTGTTGTACACGTTTTCACTCGCTAAACCATTTAGAGCTTATAATCCGTTGGGGCAAGTTCACTACGCATGTTGAAAAAGTAAGCTCCTATATGAACTTTCCTCCTAGCGGATAAATCAGGCCAGATACAGAGAAGATTAAGAACTGTGTCATCTAGGCAGCTTCTGCAGAATTCGTTTAAAAAGAGGTCGATCCTTTAAACATGCCGATCTATAAGAGTGTTGGCCTTTTTGAGCGAAATCAGCCTTTTAGAGTCTTCAGATTTTGCTTTGGCCAGATCTGTTTCGCAGTGTGATATCTGCCCATCTCGAGTTGGTTTTCTCAACAGAATCTAATCCCATTTTCAGCTTATATATAGAAAGTGCTGAGTTGGCCTCTGCCGATATAACAATATGAAGGGTAGTACCACGCCAAGAACAAAAACTGTTCTATATTTCTTCACTGATATTTCACTCGGATTTTTTCAATCAACGTCACCTTAAGAGATGGTCGACACTGCACGAAGAACTTTGATGTTGTGTAGGTCAATTCCAAGGCTTTTATTACCGCTTGGCTGTCTGTAAAAATGGTAATACCCCTAGTAGATATAACATTACACGTAAGCCAGGACTGTAAGTAAAGTGCAACTGTTGTTGGATATTAAGTTTCCTTCTTGGCCAAAATAAGACACAAGTATTTTGCACTATCGGTGAAAACAAAACATCCAGTGAAGGGGACTTATTCTGTTTTGCATGGGTTCACGACCAACCCGCATTCAGCTGCCCATTTAGAGAGAACATTCTGCAATATCTCATTTAGCGTGTTAAGTTCTTTTCCAATTGCTACATCGTTTGCATAAAGAATTACTCTCTAGAGCCTGCCCCTTCCAGGTTCAGTAGTAGTTTGTTGATCACTTAATTTAAACGAAGAGGGAAGAGTTTGCCACCTTTTCTTGTATCACTGGTCGCGTTTATGTGCAGACCAGACCAGTCTAAAAAGACCAAAAAAACCAGTTCGGTCGCACGCATAAATGTACACCGGACCAGTCCATTTGGACTTATTTCGGTTCTGATTTTGGTACGAACCAAACGCAACCAAACCAGTCTAGTACTGGCACATAAACGGTCTTAGACCAAAACATAACCTACAATAGTGCTGGCCAAACAAAATTAAAACGTCAAAGCATACATCTGTGAAAAAAAAATGACTGAACGGTGGACATTTGACGAAGTGTCCACTTTGCGCAAACTTAGCGATGTGCAGTTACAAATTTGCATCCATGATTGAAAATGATATTTAAAATGACAGCTTCAAATTGGTTATGTTGAAAAGCACACATAAATGAAAGACCGAAAAAGACCAAACCGGTCTTTTTAGACTGGTCCGGTCTGCACGTAAACGCGACCACTGACAAACCTTCGGATAGAGGCCAGCTTTGGGTTGCCAATCCTGAATATGAGCATCAGATTGATCAGCGCGCAAAGCTTGGACTCTACCACCTTCAAGTTAGAGAGTACGTCAGTGATTGTCTCTGGTCTGACGTTGCTGAAATCTCACTCTATATCGAGAAAGGCAAATATGATTAATAATAATCTTTAATACTAGGAGATTTTTCAATGGTGCGCACGAGCGAGTGTAAAGCCGTTTCGACCGACTTCACCTTCTAGTCTACGTGTTGGAATGTTAACAACAGATGGTTATCAATATTGTCGGGGATATTAACATTCATTAGATTTTCCAGTGTTTTCAGAAGAACGGATGATAGACTGATAGGTCTGAGATCCTTAGGACAGACATGACCAATTTCTTTAGTTTTGTTAGATTTCGAATTGGTTTTACTTTCACAGCCATTTTATTCAATCGCCTACAAACTTCTTTCAAAATTTTTTGATGTTTAGCCCCCAAAGGTGGAGAAAAACAAGGCTGCATAAGTTTACACAAATTTCAACATGCCTCCTTGATTTGGTGAGATATAAAATGTATTTTGTATTCTACGGGGATTTTCTGTAACCTTCTAAAAATCGGTGGGTGATTTTTCGAAATTCAACCCTCAAAAGGACGTAATAAGCTAACATATATGTTACCAGTTTTTCATGGTCAAGCTACCATTGAAGCTATTAAATGTTAAGAGTTTGTTGTTCTTTCCGGTGTCAGTGGAGTGAAGCTCCAATACGAAATCCCCGACTGTTGATTAATCGTAGTCCCTGAGGACAATGACGATTCCAAATTTGTCATTGTCCTCAGGGACTACGATTAATCAACAGTCGGGGATTTCGTATTGGAGCTTCACTCCACTGACACCGGAAAGAACAACAAACTCTTAACAAAGCTAACATGTTTTCACAAATTGTGTAATATCTCTAATGTCTTATGAAATATCAAATTGATTTTATCGTTTCCACTCTTTTTTCGTAATCACCATCCCTGTAGGAAAAGTTGTAAGGCCTGATTTAAATAATAGCAAAATCAGGCCTGATTTCGGCCCACCAATAGGCGAAAACGCAAGGTATGACGTTCGCTCGAAGTATATGATATGAATCATAGCACCCCTGTATGAAAAGTCGTAAGGCCTGATTAAATAATAGCAAAATCAGGCCTGATTTCGGCCCACCGATAGCCGAAAACGCAAGGTATGACGTTCGCTCGAAGTATATGATATGAATCATAGCACCCCTGTATGAAAAGTCGTAAGGCCTGATTATATAATAGCAAAATCAGGCCTGATTTCGGCCTACCGATAGGCGAAAACGCAAGGTATGATTATTCACCATATGAATATGATATGAATCATATCATTATGTAGGAAATGTTTTAAGATCTGATTTCTTTCTCAAGTTGCCTATAGCGAAATGAAAATGAAAGGGGTTCTGTGGCGCAGTGGTTACGCGCGTCAATCCAAAAACATTCAACACCGGGTTCGATTCCTACAAACAGCCATGGGTTTTATTAAGTCAGTAAGTGAGAAATAATATTTGAATTAGAAAAATATTGTCTTAGAAGAGTCTTCTACCTCCTCCTAGGTAACAAAAAAGAATTCATGGTAGGATTTAACTAACAAAAATAACTCAATATTTTGGATATTACTAGTATGGTATGAGTCAGACCTAAATGTGAGGCCTGATTTTTCATACTGCTTGGGGGTGCATATCGTGAATAAAATCATGGAACGGTCAGGTACAAATCAGCTGTGATTTATACAGTAATCGTAAGATATGACACAGGTATTACTTCTAATACCTGATTGTGATTTTATGTGTCAGACCTGAAATTTGACCGTATCAATAAGGTGTGATTCATGAAGGACTCGCAAGCTATGACGTAGGCATGATTAGTATGGTATGAGTCAGACCTAAATGTGAGGCCTGATTTTTCATACTGGTTGGGGGTGCATATCGTGAATCAAATCATGGAACGATCAGGTATAAATCATAGCTGTGATGGCATTACAAATAATACCTAAATCAGATCTGAATCATGCCTATTTTTCCTACAGGGATAGAACTGCATTCAGAATTTGTTTGATATACGAGCAATGTATAATAGGTTTCAATGGAATTCAAGGGTTTATCGATATGCATCTTTACTTATATGGGTAGTTTATTTATTTCATTGTTTGTAAAAAAAATAGTGAGTCGCACCTTTAACTTCTACCCAAAAAATTATAAAGTTGTTGAATGCTGATTTTTTTTGCTAGGCTGCAAGTGTCAAAAGCATGATTAGATGTTACTCGAACAAAACCCACGACCTCGACTTTATGTTAGTAGACTAACGTGCTTAGCCTCTGGGCTGCCGACACTAGTAAAAAACACATTGTTGTTATAAAATACTGTTCTATATTCCATCTCAGCAACATGTTTTATTTTAGTCAATAATCTGTGAAACAAATACGACTCGTTTTTTCACTCGTGTCATAAACTTTAAACAGAACAGAAGTCTTTTCTATTTTCTCGATCACAACAGGTTATGGGCCCAGATTCCCAGAATTTCAGAATTTTAGATTGAAATATTGAACTTATAGAAGTATTGAAAATACTGAAATATTGAAAATAGTCTTGACTTTAAAAAAAAAGAAGGTATTTTTGATTTTTTGGAAATTACACCGGCGGATTTTGTGAAAAGAAAAATCACCGACCAGAAGTGCATCGATACACGTGCGGAAATACAAATTTTTAAAGAAAAAAAAATTGTAGTAATTGTGAATGCAGAATGGCCGAAAAGGGCGAAGACAAAATACAGAAATTGACCGGAGCGTCGAGTTATTCGACTTGGGCTCGGGAAATAAAAGTTCTGTTGGAATGGCACGATTTGGATGGTGCCATCACGACTCCAGTTGGGACAACGGATGCGCTGAAGATCAAGAAGGCGCGAGCTAAAATTCTAATCAACGTCGATCGTACACTTTACGACGATATTGGCAAATTGGAAACGGCACGCGAAGTTTGGGATAAGTGTCGAGAATTATACGATGATGTGAGCTGGATCAGACTGGCTCGTACAATCGGTGAATTGGTAACGACACGATTGGAGACGTCGTCTTCGATGGATGATTATTTGCAGAAAATCACGACTGCATCGCGTGTTGGCTGACTTGGGTCTCAAGATGCAGGATGAGAGGTGATTTGTGGAATCACTCTTTTCGGACTCACGTCTGAATATGAAGCATTTGTCACCGGATTGCATGGTGGGATGCTCATCAACAAAGAGAAAATGATGACCAGTTTATCTTCAAACACCTTGAAGCGAAGACTGATTGATACGGAACGCGCTAAGCGGGCGATCAACAGTGAAGGTGGAACTGGTAATTCTGGTAATGTGTAAAGAGCATCGGTAAATCACAAAGGAGTCAAATCAGGGAATTCATCTAGAAAGGTGGTGCGAAAAATAGTGAACTCCAGTTTAAGTGTTTTTGGTGTCACAAAACCGGTCATATGCGCGAGATTGTCCAGAGCGACTGGAAGGTTCAGATGCAAAATGCGCGGAGTCAAATCTCAAACCAAAGGCGTTTCTGGCAGTGACATCAAACAGTAAAGCGGCAAAATACTGTGATTTAACCGAAAAATTGGAGCCGGTGGCACTTCATGCAATGGCGGCCTGTGATGTGGATCATTCGGATGGGATATGGTATGTCGACAGTGGTGCAAGTCAACACATGACTGGAAATCGAAATTTGTTGAAAAATTTTGTGGAAAATGCAGCATACACTGATATTTTGACGGCTGATAACACGCATTTGAATTTACTCGGTACTGGATCAGTTGATCTGCGTGTTGAAGACCGAACAATAAGTGCAAAGAATGTTCTGCTTGTATCCGGCTTATCAACAAATTTACTGTCAGTGCATAGAATGGTGAAATGCGGCAAAAGGGTTGAGTTTGATGAAAACGGTTGTGTTGTGCATGATCGAAGTGACGGCGGTTTGGTTGGATGTTTGAAACCAAGCAACGGTACCTGTAAGTTGCAAAGCGATCCTGTCGCGTTGAAGGCAACCACACACACCGGCGTGAATTTGATGACATGGCATCGTCGACTAGGCCATGTGGCATACGGAGACTTGATTAAGCTGAAGAACATTGTGGATGGATTCAACATCGATGGAGAGCAAAGTGATTTGTCAAAATGTGTGTCATGCTTGAAGGGAAAGCAGAGTCGTGAACCGTTTTACCGCTCGGACACAGTGATCAAATCGAAGCGTGTGTTGGAGTTAGTGCACACAGATGTTTGCGGTCCGATGGAGAATATGTCAGTCGGTGGCGCATTGTATTTTTGACATTTGTTGATAATTTCTCGAGAAAAGTTTTTGTTTACTTTGCTAAGAGGAAGAGTGACATTCAGCAGTTGTTTGCAGAATGGAAGGCGATGGTCGAGACGCAGAACGAATTGAAACTGAAGGTGATGCGTTCGGACAACGGTAAGGAGTATTTCGGTCAGTTTGACCGTATTTGCCGGGAAAGCGGATTGATTCATCAAACAAGCTGCACGTACACGCCACAGCAGAACAGCGTTGCAGAAAGGATGTATCGGACATTAGTTGAACGGGCAAAATACATGTTGTACGATGCTAATTTGGAAGTTCTAATGTAGGCCGAAGCGATCAATTGGGCTGCGTACGTGACGAATCGAACGATAAATCGGACATTGGGCAAACGAGTGCCAGAAGAGGTCTGGACTGGACGGAAAGTCAACATTTCCGATAGGCGTATATTCGGAACCGAAGTGATGGTGCACATACCGAAAGAAAAACGTCGTAAATGGGACGCGAAGTCGGAATCGATGTTGTTCGTTGGAATCGCAGCGAATCAAAAGGGCTGGCGATGTTTCAACAAGGAAACGAACAATGTCTGCATTAGTCTTGATGTCAAATTCATGGATCCGCCTGTAGTGAAGGTAATTCAGTCTATTCCATCAACTAATACCTCGAATGATATCGTTCTAGTGAAGGAAGTTAAAACTGAACCTTGCACAGGAAACGGTGGAAGAACAACAGGGTTGACAAGCGATTTGAACAGTTCGGTTCAATTGGAGAATTCGATTCAGTTGGGGAGTACATCAGATGATTCGAATGATGCAACAATGGTTCAATTGGAGAATTCGATTCAGTTGGGGAATATATCAGATGATTCGAATGATACAATGATTTCAGAAGGAAGTGAGGTTTTTCAGGACGCAGACTTGTCGTGTGTCGACGATCCTTACGACGAGGATTTTGTTCCAACCACACTTTATTCTTCACCGATTATTCAACGTCAGAAATCGGAACGGATTGCCAAGAAGACTGTTGAGACATTGCTGGCATCAGCATATATCGTTGAACGGTTGAACCCGAAACCGTTGACGAGGCAATGGAATCCGGTAGCAAGCAGCATTGGATTGCTGCGATGAACGAGGAGATGGAGGCTCATGCTGAAAATGGAACTTGGAGCATGGTCAAGCTGCCACCTGGTCGCAAGGCACTCAAGACGAAGTGGGTGTTTAAAGTCAAAGTCAAAGTCGGAGCTGATGGGCGTGTGGCTCGTTATAAGGCCAGACTTGTAGCGAAGGGTTGCTCCCAGAAGTTCGGGATCGACTACGTGGAGACTTTCTCGCCGGTGGTGAGATATCAATCAATCCGAATTTTGATTGCATTTGCTACCAGACATCGAGTGGAAATTCATCAAATGGATGCGGTAACCGCATTCCTGCAAGGTAACCTGGACGAGGAGATCTACACGGAACAACCGGAGCGATACGATGATGGCACTGGGCTTGTATGTAAGTTGGAGCGGGCCATGTATGGTCTTAAGCAAGCCGGAAGACAGTGGAATCGTAAGCTAGATCGGGCCCTGATAGGATTCGGGTTGACCAAGTCAAAACTCGATCCGTGCGTTTACGTCTCATCCAAGGAGAAGGTAATTGTGGCTATTTATGTTGAGTATGTCTTGATTTTTTGGAGGGATCAACATACCTTGGAGAAGATCAAATCTCAACTGTGTGCAACATTCAAAATGAAGGATCTTGGACGAGCGGAGCAATGCATTGGGCTGAAGATTGAATATGACGATGAAGGCATAGCCATTCACCAAATTGGCTATATTGAGAAAGTGCTTGAGCGATTCGGGATGTCAAGTTGCAAGGCTGCACCAACGCCTAGCGACCCGAGTCAAAAGGTGTTAATTACGATGGTAAATTCCAGTGAAAGGATGTCGGGTATTCCGTACCAAGAAGCTGTGGGCAGTTTGCTTTATTTGGTCCAGGGGAGTAGATTCAACGCGAATTATGGTGAAGCTCACTGGACTGCGGTGAAAAGAATTTTGCGATATCTGCGTGGAACAACCGAGTTTCGCATTCTGTATCGCTATAGAGGTGGTCAATTGCGAGGTTTTTCGGACTCGGATTGGGCGTCGGACATCGACCAAAGACGTTCATGTACCGGGTATGTGTTCATGATAGGCGATGGTGCTGTGTCATGGAGCAGTTTGCGTCAACTCACAATTGCTTTATCATCTACCGAAGCAGAGTACATGGCGCTTTCGGAGGCAACCAAAGAGGCAATCTGGTTGCGTCAATTCGTTGACTCGCTCAAAAATATAAATGGGTCAGTTGAGATCAAGTGCGATAACCAGGGTGCCATTTCATTGGCGATGGAGGATATGTTTCGCAAGAGGACGAAACACATTGATATCCGCCATCATCATGTTCGAGACAGGATCGGCGACGGAACGATCAACATCAACTTCGTTGCATCAGAAGCCAACGCAGCGGACGCGTTGACAAAAGCTGTATCTCGCATCATCATCCAGCGTGGACTGGACATTATGGGCATTGGTTCAAAGTGATAGTTTAAATTGATCACTTGACCCAATGAGTTGGGGTGTTGTTATAAAATACTGTTCTATATTCCATCTCAGCAACATGTTTTATTTTAGTCAATAATTTGTGAAATAAATACGACTCGTTTTTTCACTCGTGTCATAAACTTTAAACAGAACAGAAGTCTTTTCTATTTTCTCGATCACCCAATGAGTTGGGGTGTTGTTATAAAATACTGTATTGCACATAAGTAATCCATCATCTGTAAAAAAATATACTACCTTGCTAAAATTAGATTTAATACATGTGAATCGCTTCCAAAAGAACCAATTTAAAAAAATAAGATATTGAACTTCAAACTTTCACTACTTACTAGTCCGTAATGAATTCATTAAATTATCATATTATTTAGCACCTAATGAAAGAGTACCTACGTATACTTTATTTATTTCCGAATATTGAAAATGTGCTGGTGTTTGTAAGTGTATATACCCCAAAAAAAATTACTAATCGGGTTAATTTAATCCAATTATTTGCATTATGTAGATTATGCTCGTAGGCTACTGCTACAGGTTCATTCGTAATAGTGATAATTCATCTCAATTATTAAATTGTACATTGTCTCTGCTGATTACAAATTGTAATCTAAACACAGGCCATTTTTTTCAATTAAGTGAAGCGCAATTAAGAGCATTTCAAAATTGAGATCAAAGCATTGAAATCTTACCTTATGGTTATGTTCCAAGCGCTTCATCAGTCTTAGCATACGAACAAATTTTACATTTGTTTATTGTGGAAATTTTTTCTTCTTCTTAGGTCGTTTCCGAATACCTTGCTTCGTCTACGTCTATGTCTATGTTGACGTCACAGCATAGCATTGCTATTATAACAGTTTAGAAAAAGGTTAGCTAAACGGTCAAAATGGCTCAACTGATGCTTATTTGACAATCAAAAATTAAATTAAGTTCTATATCTGATCCACTCCAAATATTTATAAGATAATCAACGACCTTAATATGCCAATCCTTAATGCAACCAATCCAACACAATCAACGTGCATAGTCCAATATACACAGTGCGACAAATAAGTTCCGAGACCCGAACCATATCTGAGAAACGGTCAAAGTCGTCCTACTCCATCCGGTAGCTACCATGCAAAAGTCCTTAGAATACGTGCTCAAGAATATTTGAGTTAAACTACGACTTTAAGATTTCTTATACGTTTTTATAGTTGACTGTATGTGTTGGAGATGTAATTCCATAAAATAAAATAGATACCTAATTGTGTTTCACTTAGAATATTAACATTTATTTAATTCACACGATTTAGTTAACACGTCCGACTCCTGCCGTGGTTAAGACCAAAGAGAAAGAATGACAACTTCATTTGCAGTTGGCTGAGCTGGGTCTCGAATAAAGTGCAGTGGCCTATTTACAAAAATTTTTGACAAATTAAGACTTGAGAAATTAAGATTTGACAAATTAAGATTTGACAAATTAAGACTCTGCATACAGTCGAATAAGTATATACGGTCACAATTTTTACTCCAGAGGTACCTTGTGAAGCTAAACCAAAAAAAAAATTTTTAAAATGCTTTTAACTTCAATTAGATTTTTTGGACATTTTAGTCCAAAAAAATTCAAAGTACCGAAATAATACTTATCCCCGCTTTTCCGCGGTTAATTTTTTTATGAATTACTACTGAAAGCTTCAAACCATCGATTTTATTAGGAATTATAGCAGGATCTAACTTGGAAGTATAAGAAATTCATTAATAAACAAAAGTAATAGCTAAACAATTCTCCACAATACCTGTGCCTTTCAAAACAATAATCTAAACTGTATAACGCTAAAAATAATGTTAATCCTAATATAGTTAGTGAGTTATTACCTGCTGTATCAGTATCCATCACTTTTACTTCCGAAATGAAGGTAGAATAATAAATATTCACTGTTCAAATTTGTTTTCACATGAACGCCGAGAACAAACCCATACACCAAGTGGGTTGATCGAATTTCAACTAAACGTAAACACGCGACGCGCGCACAGAGGAAAGGCTGGAGGGGCTGAGTATTGTTCTTAGATTAGTCTACTAGCCCAAGTAGTATTTTGTTTTTAACCGTTTCACATTTTGGTAAGTTGACTTTTGGCCGCGTAGATTGTTCAAATACCCCACTGTGCGTCGGGTAGCTGACATACAAAAAGTACGTAAAACACCCGTTAATGAATAGTGGTCAATAGCCGCAGAACGGTTTTAGCTACGACTTTAGAATGATGTATGTTTTCATAGACGTACGGAGAGCAAGCAATATTGGTGTTTTATGCCACAAATTAATAAGAAATAATATACAGTGCTGGAAAAAATATTTCCTACCGAAGTCATGAACAAACTTTTTTGTTCAAAACTTTCTTTATTTTGAATTGAACTTAACAATTTTTTAACAGAATAATTTCCCGTAATATACTAAACAAAAAACTATAACAAATTATAATTTCCTACTGCCAGAAAAATAAAAAAAAAAATAAAAATGTCAATTGAGTCACACTTTTAGTTGGAAAAAACATTTGCAACTTTTATTCCAAAGGTTTTATTTTTTTAATATTTACTTGGATGGCCATGATTTTTGATGACTTGTGCACATCTTTTGGGCATGGATGAAATCAAGTTATCGATGATGCAGATTGGAGTTCTTTCTCACTCTTCTTTAACGGCTGTGTATAGGTCCAATTTCTTAAAGAAATTTTGTTTACGAAGATTATATTTTACAATCTCCCAAAGATTCTCAATTGGATTGAGATCTGGGGATTGTGCTGGCCAATCCAAAAGCCTGATTCCATTATTCCTAATCCAACTCTTCACTAATTTTGAAGTGTATTTAGGATCGTTGACATGTTGAAACGACCACAATAAAGGCATATGCTCATCAGCATACGTTAAAAGTGGAAAGGTAGAGACAATTCACTAAGGAGGGCAACCTAGAAAAACTACCGAAAGAGATGATTTAAATATTAAAATAAAAATAAAAAAGGATCCTGAAATATCATCCAAACAGTTAAAGATCGAACTGAATTTAAATGTAACCACTAGAACCATTCGAAACAGAGCTGTTGAATTGGGGCTTAAGAGCTACCGACCAGCGAAGAAGCCCATGATTTCTAGGAAAAATCTGAAGTCCAGACTAGAATTTGCCAGAAATCATATCCATTGGAATTTACAAAAATGGAAGACCGTACTTTTTTCGGACGAAACTAAATTTAACTTAAGAGGTACTGATGGGTTACGCCATGTAAGAAGACCTAAAGGCGAAAGACTGAATCCTCGGTACGCAAATAAAACAGTGAAATTTGGTGGAGGCAATTTAATGTTCTGGGGGTGTTTTTCTGGCCATGGTCTTGGACCTCTTTTTAAAATTGATGGTATAATGGATTCCATTAAATATAAAGAAATTTTAGAGGAAACGATGCTACCGTATGCTGATGAGCATATGCTTTTATTGTGGTCGTTCCAACACTTCAAAATTGGTGAAGAGTTGGATTAGGAATAATGGAATCAGGCTTTTGGATTGGCCAGCACAATCCCCAGATCTCAATCCAATTGAGAATCTTTGGGAGATTGTAAAATATAATCTTCGTAAACAAAATTTCTTTAAGAAATTGGACCTATACACAGCCGTTAAAGAAGAGTGAGAAAGAACTCCAATCTGCATCATCGATAACTTGATTTCATCCATGCCCAGAAGATGTGCACAAGTCATCAAAAATCAGGGCCATCCAAGTAAATATTAAAAAAATAAAATATTTAAAATAAAAGTTGCAAATGTTTTTTCCAGCTAAAAGTGTGACTCAATTGACACTTTTATTTTTTTTTATTTTTCTGACAGTTGAAAATTATTACTTGTTATAGTTTTTTGTTTAGTATATTACGGGAAATTATTCTGTTAAAAAATAGTTAAGTTCAATTCAAAATAAAGAAAGTTTTGAACAAAAAAGTTTGTTCCTGACTTCGGTTGCAAATGTTTTTACCAGCACTGTATGTCTATCTTTTTGCGTCCGAGGCTCGGTTCTATGAATTACAAACTTTTGGACAGCATTGAACTTATAACACTCTCAGATTTTATCTAGAGTATAAAAATGGGATTATTTCCCGTATTCAATAGCGGGATAGTTGTCTTCCGATTTCAAAGCTTTCAAGAAGAATATTTTTGTACACAGCCAACTATTTCAAAAATGGGATCGTTAACTAAAAGTTTTTGTTGATAAAGCCTTTTTATCCCCTTTCATATCAGGAAAGCTTCATATTTGTCAAATTTAAAATTAAATATCGTGGATCTCAAACAAATCAATTCTGACTTCGATCATTTTTTTCCTCAAGTTTTCATGTCTATTAGGTATTTCATGAGTTTTAATTTACCGCTATATGTCTATGTGCAGCTGCTGTAGAAATACTTACAAAAATAAAGAATTCAAAGATCTCTTTATTTATAAAATAAGGAAACATACTTATATGTAAATATATGTATATCACATGAAAAAAATTTAGGAATATAACGGTATTTATATTTGATTTGGAGCCGCCTGCGTATTTTAATTTGAGAATAAATTTAAACAGAAATATTTTCCATTTCATTTTAAAATATACACAATATTGTTGCCAATATGAAAACTTTCGTCGATTCCACGGTAAACAAAATTGTTTAAAAATAGATAGGCTGGATCCATGATGAAAAAGCTCTTTGTATTTATGTAATACTTAACTAATAAAAGGTAAAAGAAAATATGTACTGTACATAGTTTGTTGGACTAGACAATGATTCGCTTTTAGATTTAACAAGCAGGGATTATGTAATTTCAACATATAACATAATTTGTTTACAAATAATGGATATTTGTGCAAGCGCAAAATCGCATACAACTACAAGCCCAAGGTCGTGTATACGTATGCAAAGAGGTACGCAAATAAAACAGTGAAATTTGGTGGAGGCAATTTAATGTTCTGGGGGTGTTTTTCTGGCCATGGTCTTGGACCTCTTTTTAAAATTGATGGTATAATGGATTCCATTAAATATAAAGAAATTTTAGAGGAAACGATGCTACCGTATGCTGATGAGCATATGCTTTTATTGTGGTCGTTCCAACACTTCAAAATTGGTGAAGAGTTGGATTAGGAATAATGGAATCAGGCTTTTGGATTGGCCAGCACAATCCCCAGATCTCAATCCAATTGAGAATCTTTGGGAGATTGTAAAATATAATCTTCGTAAACAAAATTTCTTTAAGAAATTGGACCTATACACAGCCGTTAAAGAAGAGTGAGAAAGAACTCCAATCTGCATCATCGATAACTTGATTTCATCCATGCCCAGAAGATGTGCACAAGTCATCAAAAATCAGGGCCATCCAAGTAAATATTAAAAAAATAAAATATTTAAAATAAAAGTTGCAAATGTTTTTTCCAGCTAAAAGTGTGACTCAATTGACACTTTTATTTTTTTTTATTTTTCTGACAGTTGAAAATTATTACTTGTTATAGTTTTTTGTTTAGTATATTACGGGAAATTATTCTGTTAAAAAATAGTTAAGTTCAATTCAAAATAAAGAAAGTTTTGAACAAAAAAGTTTGTTCCTGACTTCGGTTGCAAATGTTTTTACCAGCACTGTATGTCTATCTTTTTGCGTCCGAGGCTCGGTTCTATGAATTACAAACTTTTGGACAGCATTGAACTTATAACACTCTCAGATTTTATCTAGAGTATAAAAATGGGATTATTTCCCGTATTCAATAGCGGGATAGTTGTCTTCCGATTTCAAAGCTTTCAAGAAGAATATTTTTGTACACAGCCAACTATTTCAAAAATGGGATCGTTAACTAAAAGTTTTTGTTGATAAAGCCTTTTTATCCCCTTTCATATCAGGAAAGCTTCATATTTGTCAAATTTAAAATTAAATATCGTGGATCTCAAACAAATCAATTCTGACTTCGATCATTTTTTTCCTCAAGTTTTCATGTCTATTAGGTATTTCATGAGTTTTAATTTACCGCTATATGTCTATGTACAGCTGCTGTAGAAATACTTACAAAAATAAAGAATTCAAAGATCTCTTTATTTATAAAATAAGGAAACATACTTATATGTAAATATATGTATATCACATGAAAAAAATTTAGGAATATAACGGTATTTATATTTGATTTGGAGCCGCCTGCGTATTTTAATTTGAGAATAAATTTAAACAGAAATATTTTCCATTTCATTTTAAAATATACACAATATTGTTGCCAATATGAAAACTTTCGTCGATTCCACGGTAAACAAAATTGTTTAAAAATAGATAGGCTGGATCCATGATGAAAAAGCTCTTTGTATTTATGTAATACTTAACTAATAAAAGGTAAAAGAAAATATGTACTGTACATAGTTTGTTGGACTAGACAATGATTCGCTTTTAGATTTAACAAGCAGGGATTATGTAATTTCAACATATAACATAATTTGTTTACAAATAATGGATATTTGTGCAAGCGCAAAATCGCATACAACTACAAGCCCAAGGTCGTGTATACGTATGCAAAGAGGGCCATCTGTTGTAATTTTAAACGACGAAGTTGGTATTAGAAACCAGAACTGTAGCCAACACCATAAATCAGTCACCAGGGGTGTGTTCAAGATTTCTGCTATAGCTGCTTTTAGCTGCTATTAGCTGCTTTTTTGTGTTCAATGCAACCAAAAAGCTGCTTTCTCGTGCTTGCTATTTGACACTAGATCTGTTCAAGATTTTTAAAAAGCTGCTTCCATAGCTGCTTTTTCTTGCTCGCACTCCCGAGTGTAGCTAGAAAGCGGCTATTGCAATATTTATATGTGTGTGTAGCTGTCACTTTCGTCGAAACGTTATTTTCAGTCTTTAAAACTGGAAGAAACTCTATCATTAGCATTAGAAATTAACGAAAAATTTAAGGAAACATTAGAAGCAGTTAATGCGGTAAGTATTCAAAGTCATTCAAACAAATGTCTTATATGCCACGCCAACTTGCGTATTGGCTTGTCGAACAGCTGTTATTAGCTATACAAGCTGCTTTTGGCTGTTCAAGACCCGAAGAAGCTATTTCATGCTATGGCTGAAATTGACAGCTGCTACAGTCTTGCTATGCTATGCTTTCAAAGCAGCTATAGCAGAAATCTTGAACAGAGCCCAGAATACCGGTAACAACACATGGCGCTTGCAAACGTCACTCCTAGGAAGCCTATAAACGAGAAAAATATTTGTAACAGAATAAATTTCTGAACCACTTTGATCGCCGAGTGCATCGCAACTTATAGTCCAAGAGGAACGAAGCAAAGGGGGATTCTTTCTATAGAACCGAACCAACAGAACTCCGGGATAACGCAGATACCAAAACAACAGATAAAGATTATACTACCCATTGACATAAGTTCATATGTAAGTTCACATAATCGAGGTAAGCAAACAGTTACCGTCGAAAAATTATACCAATCTATAGAAAATATCCAAGACATAATTTTAAATATCCAGCAGGCGTTTCGCTATTTTTCATGCATTGCAATGCAGCAAAGTTAAGAATTCAGAGGTCAAAATATGTACTATAAGCAGTGTGAACAGTTTGACCTGGGAATTCGTTCGACCTAAATTCCATTGAAAATCTATGGGCACGATTAAAAGAGGCAGTATGGAAGAACCAAGACCAACCAAACGAGACGAAGGCTATTCGCACACAAAATATTAATATTTTTAATTAATATACCTATATTTAAAAAAAATTTTCCCACCTACTTTGTATTTTCTAATGCTCTCTTTAACAAATAAGTACTTACTTTTGGTCCATCCTGTGTAATGTGTAATGCCGCAAGTACACACGCGCCTTCACTCGCATTGACCGATGCGAGTTAGCGCGAGGCGCGTGTGTAAAGGGCCCATTCGCGTTAGCTTGCGCATGAAATTGAGATGCGCGTACATTTGTCTCTCTGGCACTGTTTGGACGCGTTTCAAAGGGATTCGCTTACAGCACTCGTGTGCCCTTTCCACACGCGCCTTCACTCGCATTGCATGAAGACACTACCCAGCGGGAAAAAAGGCCTCTGAAGTTTGCATTTCGTAAACATTCCTATTCAATGAATGGAAGAATTACCATACTTTTCATACTAATTTTTTTCTGTAAAGTTGAAGGAATGATTCTCTATACATTTTTCAGAATGCGAAGACATATTGCAATAATCTTGCATAGAAATACAGTATTACATACAGTACATAATGCTTTGCTCATATTCCCGCTGGGACCGAACTGAACACTTGGTAGCCCCCACCACTGCCAAAACACTCGCATTGAGCATTCGCTTCGATGGGACTCGCTTGTGACACTCGCACGTACCCTTTCCACACGCGCCTAGACGTTCGCGCTAACTCGCATTGGGCAATGCGAGTGAAGGCGCGTGTGTACTTGCGGCATTAAATGTTGACACAAGCTACGGCAAATACAAGAAAGGCAGGTAATACTACACCATGCTGCATACGTATTTCTTTCAATAGACGAAAGGTTTTCTTGGTTAGGCTAAAAACTCATGAAAACTACTAAACAAAAATGGTTCATTCTTCACATTTGACACAATTAAATGTTCTCCAGTTATATCTTGACATACTTACTTCAGTTTACAACAATAAAAGCATGTCCCGATTACTAGAAAACTAACAGACTTATCTCATTCGTTGAATAAAAATTATTTGAAACAAGTATGTATATTGGATGAAAATTGTGTACGAGAACTGTTGCTGCCCTATATCCCCATTTAGAAGACTATAAAGTGTAATTCGTATTGTCTCCTTTTTTCGTAAAATTAAGTTTACAGATTTTATTTTTATTCTTCTTTAAATGGTTGCCATCGTTGCGCTTTACTCATGCAAAAAGGCCATTGGCAATAAATGGGGTATGCAACCCCGGATAGTTCATTGGCTCTACGTGTCCGTCATCAGACCGATACTCATGTACGGTGTTGTTGTCTGGTGGACGGCCTTAGACAAAGCGGCTAACCGCACCACACTGGGAAAGGTACAAAGAACAGCATGCATATGCATCAGCGGAGCTCTGAGAACAACTCCCTCTGCAGCACTGGACATGCTATTCAGTCTGCCACCCTTATACATCTTTGGCAAACAAATGGCAGCCAGTGCAGCCGTTCGACTTAAGGCCTCCACACTGTGGACTGACATATGTGCAGGCCACTCAACAATTTTGAATCACTTCAACATTCCTGAAAACACCGACTACACCCCTCCCAGTTATGACTTCGAAAAAAATTTCTCGACAGCCATCCCAACCCGCCTACAGTGGAGAAGGGACTTGGTACGAACGGAGGAGGAGTCCGCCCACATATATACGGACGGCTCCAAAACTGAAGACGGGGTAGGTGGAGGTGTTTTCTCTGAAATGCTTAATATTAGCAGCTCTTTCCGCCTTCCGGAACACTGTAGTGTCTATCAGGCGAAGCTTATGGCGATCAAGGAGGCCCTGTCCTGGCTGAGGTGTAATGTAATATCTACTAGGGATATATGCATTTTCACAGACAGCCAAGCGGAGATAAAATCCTTAGAATCGACCTTGACAACATCAAAGGTCGCCGTAGAATGTAGATCATCTCTTAAGGGGTTAGGCCAGTCTAGGATTTTCAAAAAATCGAGATTTTGTTTTTTGGCTTAAAGTACACTTTAGGGTCCTAAAAACATTATTCACTTGGTAGAATAGTAGAAAAAATTTTCCCTGTCCAATCCACTGTAGTGTCGAAGCGACGAACGCATTTTCTACCTATGCCGCGGAGCGCTTCCCTTTGTCCCCCTTTTACGACTCATACCCTCTGTACCAATGTACCAACGGGTCCTGATGGCTGTAATGGTTCCCCAAAAGGCCGTTAGGAGGTCCTAGTTCATCAATATGCTGTATGTGTGGGTCAATCAGCTGAAGGTACCTATAACAAAATTTTCAGCACGTAAAACCTTAAACGCGTTTTTCTCGAAACTGCATTTTTCAAGTCGGGCGACGATGGTACTCGGAGACTATCGCTCGTATCCACTTGAAATTTTAACTGTAGCTTCACAGTAACATTATCTAGTAAACTACGTACGATTTTTTTGTTATCGTTGCAACTTTTTTTTTTATAAGCAATTTACTGCTCATTTTTTCGGTCAAAAATTGGAGTTTTTCTTTACAAGTCCGCCATTTTGCGAAAAATTGATGTAAAGCTAAAAACGTACGTACTTTACTAGCAAATCTTATGAAGATTAAGATTCCGTTTTTTATTTTGTTTTAGATAGCACGAGTTCCTAGACTTACCGTCGCCCGTAAAGACCCTCTTGAAAAAGGTGATTCTTAAGATTGGCCCAGTAGCCGCCATTTTGTATCAAAATGTTAATATAATTTTTTTTTAATACACTCAAATACATGTTTAATAAAGCCTGAAAGAGAGAAATTCAATTCCTTTTTCCTTACTCCCAGAATAAGTTGTCAAAGTTAGGCCTTTTTTTAGGGCTCTAGACTGGCCTAACCCCTTAAGGAGATGGCCGAACAGTTCAATATTCTTCTGTGCAGGGTGCCAGGACACAGGGATATTCCAGGGAACTGTATGGCTGACGAACTCACTCGGCGCAGTACCACCCTTCAGACTTTGCCCGTACATCAGAATCTGGGTGTGCCTCTCTCCACATGTAAACTGCTACTGAGACTGGACTCAATTGAAAAAAACCAACTCAAGATGGGCAGACGGGACTACATGTCACACTGCGAGACAGATCTGGCCCAAGACAATAATAATCAATGGCGCAACAGCCCAAATCGGGCCTAGGCCTTAAAGTAATGCTAGAGTTACTTCATTACGAGACCAACGGAACACTAGGAGGTGAAGTGGTCAACTACACGCCCGTCCGTGATTATTACCCCGATTTAAACTCAGGTACTCATTTACAGCTGAGTGAACTGGCAGTCCGGCACCCAATCCCATTTTCGAAAATTACTTGTCGCCAAGCAGATTCGAACCTGGTACCAGGTGCACCGAAGACAAGTGCTCTAGCCACTAAGCCACCCAGACTACGATCTGGCCCAAGCTGGATCTAAATCGCTCTAAAAGGCTGACTCTGCTCCAAAGGGCGGACATCAGCAAAACAGTCGGTGTCCTAACCGGACACTGTCTTATAGGTCGACATGCAGAGGGGCTCGGATTTTTCTCAAACGACTTCTGTAGAAGCTGCCAGGACGCGGAGTAGGAGGAGACAGTCCTTCACTTTCTCTGTACTTGTCCAGCTCTGTCCGCCAGAAGGAAAGCTCATCTCGGAGCGTACTTCTTCAACTGCCTTGGTGATCTTGCCACAATGGAGGTCGCGAGAGTCCAACGCTTCATTACAAGCTCTAAATGGTTCGACGAGTCGGACCGGATTCGATGATCCTGTGGTATCACAACGGACCTTCCACGATTCATTTCATAACAAGAAAGTAAGTATACAATGCAAATAACCATATTGTTCTCCGGGAATTTATGAAAAAATCAGACAATGAACAGAAACACTGTATTTGTGCGATATATTTACCCAGTGGCAACTGTCGTGATAATAAAATCCACATTTTGAGGTATTATTAATAATAAAGTAAATCACGATGAAAATCTCCAATTGAACCGATTTATAGGTATCTCTAGATTATCTAGAACATTGCTATAATTAATGATAAAGTTATCTATCTTTTAAGTTAACCGAACAAAGCTCAGAAATATTGGTTGACCTGATAGTATAGTAATTCACAAAAAAATTATTCGGTAGCCTAGTTTATGGGTACTAGTCTATCAAGCAAAACACATAGATCGTGAATGTGAATCACACTAACGACATGGTCCCACGCTTTTACACTGCTAAATCATCCTTTAAATCCACCCTCACTGATGGTTATGTGATGGGCCAATGGCTTATTCCCGAAAAAAAACTGTATGTTTAAGAGCTCTAGAGAATTCTCAATTCGGACAAAAAGATGATCGTAATATTTCGCATTCCAAGATTAATTTAGTAATATTGTACATAAATTTATGATTAGATTAGTTGATAAAAGATCAAATTAACCATGAAATATTTTTGTATAATCATCAAAATCCGAAAATAACGCTAAACTAATCCTTATCTTTCAGTAGTGAATGTGTAGCAACTCTACAGTCTACTCTACACCCGATAACGCAGAGATTAGCACATACTACACGCAAACAGACATTTCTCAGTCAGAAAAAACGTTGTATCAGAATATTGTCATGTCTTAGAAGTGGAACGGCGTATAGATATTATATAAGGATGTCACAATACAGTCCCTGTTCAACGAATTAGGACCACTCACATTTTTCCCCATTCTTTAAAAGAATATGACATACCCTAAATGGAAAGTCCCACCCTTCTACCCGTCTTAAAGGAGAGTGCTCTTTACCTGCCCCTCCCTTTACGTATTCCAGGCGATAGACCTGTATCTATATAAAATAGTGAAACTATCCCGAATTTCTCATTCTTCTTCAAATATTTGGTATGAATTTGTCAAGTGGTGAACAAAATATTGTATTTAAGCTATTTTTAGAAATTTAGTGGTTTAAGTTTACTTCGTTTTGGACATTTAAAATTTCGTGCACCTTTCTGAGACATTTTGGTCAAAACAATAAAAATGGGAAAGCGGAAGAACATTAGCTTGGACAAAAAGTCAGCAATAATATCTTTATTGAAGACCAAAAAATTTTCCTTGAGAGAAATTGCAAGAAAAGAGGATGTTTCTCATCAAACTGTGATGAGAATCAATAATTCAGCGCAGGAAAATCAAGACCTAGGCAGCAACAAACGGCGGAATTGTCGCGGAATAAGGAAGACTACGCCTCGAACGGATCGTAGGATTGTTCAAAAGGCCTGCGAAAACCGTTTCCAATCCACGAGAAGCCTGCGTCAAGATCTGCTGGGCGAAGGGATAGAGATATCCGCTATGACTTTAAGAAGCGTTTCTATGAAGCCAACCTTAAGTCGAGGCGACCAGCAAAAAAGCCTAAGCTAACAGCTAAAATCCGAAAAGCCAGGCTGGAGTTTGCTAGAGCTCATCAACATCTAACCGTAGCTGATTGGAAAAATATAAGGAATATTTTATGTCAATGCATAATGATTTTATTGCATGTACTTTTTGCTTGGGAATCCAACATTGAAAAATGTTTTTTTTTTTTTTAGGTGGTGTTTAGTGATGAATGCAGACTAGAGTCTGTGACGGAGAGACACCAATACGTTAGGAGGAGGCCATCAGAGAAGTATGACGAAGCTTGCATCGTGAAAACTATAAAATATCCACCAGCCACAAGGATATGGTCCTGCATCTCAGGCGAGGGACCTGTACCGATCATTTTCTTCGAAGGAACCATGGACAGTACCCAGTACTACGACGTGATAGAAACCATTTTAATTCCTTATTTCAACTCCTTGAAGAGTTGTGAAAAAGAATGTCTGGAGTCTCCTGAAATTTGAAGTTTACTCCTCTCCTAATCCTACCGTTACTATCTTAAAAGAAAATATTTGGAAATATCTGGCAAAACAGCGAAGGAATCAAAAATATTATACAGCGGTGCATTGAAAGCATGCCAGAAAGAATAAAGGCTGCAATTAGTGCTAAGGGTGGCCCTACCAAATATTAACACCAAATTAAATTTTTAATACATAAAATATCATAAAACGAATAAAGAATTTTGAAAACAAAAAATGTATTTTTTATTTCCTTTCTGCAAAAAGTTATAGCATAGAGAAAAAGAAAATTTTAAAAAAAGCCTTAGTGGTCCTAATTCGTTGAACAGGGACTGTATAATCGTTACTTTCAAGCAATACTTATTTCTAGTTGATTTTCGACGTCAGATAGGTTTCTTGTATGACACACCAACACGAGAATGTTGACTGGGATCGATCAGGTCTCTGACTACTGCCACTGAAGACATTCCAATTGAAAAACCTTCACCGGAGAACCCAGTTTAAAACTATGTTGGAGTAGGTCCGAAAGAGCTGTTTGTTAACGGGTTGCATTGGCGGCTCATCAGATAGTGCATCATGAAAACTACCCGACACACCCTCACTGCTGGTATTGTTAAGGTTTTCACTATATGTGCGATATATACCTAGAGATGGCAACGATTAATTTGTTTTGATTATTGCCAATTTGGTAAGCAGAAACATGTAGGTACCTTCTTTTGCGCATACACTAAATCTTGTATGTGAAAAATCATTGGAAATTCCAGAGGTGAAGGAGCTCATCGGGAAATGCAGATATATTGTTATTGGGATGAAATGTCACGTTAATGCTAATGACGAGCTTAGTAAAATGCAATAGAACGCAGGAGTACAGGAGGGAAAAATAGTGAAGCATCTCTTGGACGTGAAGACTAGATAGAACTCCTGTTTTTGTATGTTGGAGCGTTTGATAAAACTGATATGTACCAAATGTAAATGACATCATGCTGAACCATGTAGATGCGCCTTCCATGATAACTCTAAAAGAAAAAGAAGACACAACGGAAATACTTTCCATTTTGCGACCATTGGAAGACATGGCGAATCAAATCAGTAGTGAGAAGTATGATACGTTGAGCCAGATAATAATTATAATCAATGGCGCAACAGCCCTAATCGGGCCTAGGCCTTGAAGTAATGCTACAGTTACTTCATTACTAGACCAACGGAACAATAGGAGCTGAATTGATCAGCTAGACGCTCGTCCGTGATTATTACCGCGATTCCCCGTTGAGCCAGATAATTCCGGTTATTTACTAAAGGCGCTAACAGTTGGGAAAAATAATTTATCACTACGCAACTGCTAGGAAATTCAAAGATAAGGTTATACTATATATTTATATATTATATATATTTATATATTATATATATTTATATATTATATATATTTATATATTATATATATTTATATATTATATATATTTATATATTATATATATTTATATATTATATATATTTATATTTCTGCTAGCAGCATCTACTTTATTGGATCCAAGGTTTAAAAAAATTTATTTTAACAACCATGTTGCCTTCGGCTTAAAATCTACAATGTCAATATGGCAGAAAGAATCGACACTTCCGGCAAAACATCTACTAGTACTTCGGCTTCAGGTGATGAATTTGACCTGTGGGCTGCTCACAAGGCATTGGTACATAACAAAAGGGGGAAGACCAGCGGTTCAACATCAAACCTGCCTGAAGATGATCTATTATTGTACGTAAATGCTCCAGTAATAGGCCTACAAAAAAATCCATTTGATGCTTAGGAAGAAATGAAATTAGTTTACCCGAAACTCTACAACGTGACAAGGAAATATTCCCCTTTACTTGGAACATCTTTTCTACCAAAAGATTGTCTAAGATGTTATTTTTGAGCTCATGGCTTATGAGTACTAACAAGAAGATATGAATTTCCACTTTTCTGTGCAATTATAACTTAATTGAATTACTTTTATATTTCTGTGAAATCAATCCTATTTATTATTATCTTTATTACCGTTTTCAAAATATATATTATACATATTTATGGATCAAGATTTAGTTTTCTTCAATTTCTTCAAGTATTACATGCGGTACCTTCGTAATGAAATATAATTTGGTAATATATTGTTAGCTATAAAGGCGAAATTAACCGATTAATCGATTATTTTCTACAGATTTAATCGTAAATCGATTATAACATTCCGATTAATCAAATGATTGTTTAATCGATTAGTTTATTTTAATTGCCATCTCTATATATAACCAATATTTATTATCGCGAATTATAATTTAGTAAAATTTGCCATAGTACTTTATGATTATTAAGTTCACCTCATATTTCAACCAATTTCGTAATTTGGTTGTTCGCTAGGGTATATTAATTATAATGGAAGGTTGCACCCACCAATTAGCGAAACAGTTCAAACTCTAATACTAAGTGCACGATATCAAATCCAGTCAAAAGCAATTTTATATTTCCAAATAATAACGAGAATAGGATTTTTTCATGGTACAGCTACCATAGAAGATAATTTTAGCTGATCTCGTGCAATTAGTTTTAGTTTTAAAGTTTGAAGTGTTCGCTAATTGGTTGGTGCTACAATATACATGTATTAGTGAATTATATTGCCAGCGGCACTTGTCCATTTATGTATTAGAACTATATTGCCAGCTGTCATATTTTTCCATACAAAATCAGTAAGTACGGATTGAAATGGAAATTCAGAATCAGCTGTTGATTTTTGTCTCAAAAATGTAAGGACCGAGAGGGAAGTAAAAAAATTTTATCACAAAATTTGAACATAGTAAATATTAGTATTTAATTACGAAAAATATGTTTTATAAGAAATTGAACCGTTCATGATTTCAAATTAGCAGCACCTACAAAATTTTCACAAAATGAGATATGTACCATCTATTTGATATATGTACTACTGTGACCAAAAAGTAAGGTGACTCAGCATTTATTTTGAAAAATCTTTATTTATTCTCCCAAATCAATTTCATCGCCTTCAAAGTATTCCCCCCCCCCCCCCCCCCCCAGATACAATGCACTTGTGCCAACGGATTTTCCAATCTTCGAAACAGTTGTTAAAGTCGATTTCCGGGATGGCCTTCAGCTCTCTCTTCGATGCGGCTTGTATCTCCTCTATTGACTCAAAACGATGTCCCCGGAGCGGTCTTTTGAGTTTGTTGAATAACCAGAAGTCAAACGGTGCCAAATCAGGTAAATACGGCGGTTGTGGAACGATATGGGTCGAGTTTTTGGCAAAATGGTCACGAAGAATCAATGCAGTGTGAGGCGGTGCATTATCGTGGTGCATTATCATTATCATCTGAGGCCCAAACGTCCTTCAAAATGGTATGGGCTGATCCTTTTGAAATGCCAACATGATCAGCAACATCTCTAATTGTTAATCGACGATTTTCAAGCACCAAATCTTTGATTTGTTGGACGTGAGCTTCGTCGGTCGAGGTTGATGGTCGACCGGGACGCTTTTCGTCTTCCACACTTTCTCGACCTTTTTGGAACTCTTTATACCACTTGTAAACATTTTTTTCGACATAGCCTCATCACCAAAGGCTTTTTGAACCATCCTCAACGAATCAGCAGCAGAAACTTCATTCCGCAAACAAAATTTAATGCAAATTCTTTGCTCAACAAATGCAGACATTATAAAAATCGAAAAATTCACTTCTAGCAGCTTACAAAACGAAGCCTATCTCCAATCTAACGAAGCCTATCTGAACATACCGATACTGTGAACAGCAAATATTTTCTATTGACTAATCTACAACGTGAACAGAAATGTTACGTCAAACGTGAACAAAATCAATCAAGTGTAAAAAAGAATCTCTGGAAAGAAAATGCAAACCTCAATCACGTCATTTTTTCCAAAAATGTAATGCAATGTTATGTATGAAAAGTATAAATTAAAACTTACACTAGAAATTCAATCTTAAGTCTTTTTCTGTCTCAAATTGCGTTTGATTTTATAGATCCTCTAACGTGAACACTCCCGCTAGTGTGAACGCGTCCGGTTTTATTCTGTTCACATTACCGGGAGACTACTGAATTAAATTAAAATCCTGTAACGTTTAATCTACCACTATATTGAATTGGAAAATTCAGAATAAGCTGTTACCAACGATACTGACTTTGCCAAATGCCGCTGTCAATATAGTTACTAAAGCATAGAGTCACTGTATAAGAACTAACACAAACATCCATTATCTTGAGTACAGACAATGTGTGTTTCATTTGAAACCAGTACATTTGAAATTTTTTTGCAGTTGTCCGATTTTTCATTTTTATCTCCACTAAAGTGGATAAACGCTGTATTTAGTTGACATTTCATGAGACGTATGTATCTCGATTCCGTGAAACGTTAATCAAAATCCATCTGCTACACGTATACACACTAAAACTATGCCATTTAAGAAACCTGCGAACTTTGGAGTTCGCAGGGTTTAAGAGTACTAAAAAGGTACCAAAAGCGGTCATTGTCCGTACTCAAGATAGTGGATGTTTGTGTTAGTTCTTATACAGTGACTCTACTAAAGCATATATGCACTTGTCAGAGTCAGTATTGTTGTTAACAGCTGATTCTGAATTTGCCAATTCAATATAGTCGTAATTTTTACTCGATTTTAATTTAATATTATAACAAATTATTATTTCACAGTGGTTTATTGTCCGTATTTTTATGTTTTATGTACTTTTCAAATATTTATTTTGTAATATTCAAATTTCATAAAAATTTGATTTGTATTAAAAATTTTGTACTCGCCTCCCGTGATTCTTTACATTTTTGAGAAAAAAAACCAATAGCTGATTCTGAATTTTCATTTCAACTCGTACTTATTGATTTTGTATGGAAAAATATAACAGCTATAATACATATGAATATTAGATCAGGTAACTAAGGATAGGACACCTCGGTGTAAATGCGCGAAAAAATAGAGAGTAGAAATTATTTTGACAGCACCATGGGATCCAAGGATGTTAAGGGATCTTGCGAGTCAAAAACACACGGGAAATAATTATGATGGAATATTTTGTTGTTTATTTTTATTGTCTTGGTAACCTGAAAGGCTTGGATCCTGGATCCAATGGCGTAGCAAAATAACGTTATATTTGGGGCCATTTCGAACATGCAACTGTAGTTAGTTTCCGGTGACTAGCCTCCCTTGAATTCACAACAATATAGCCTTCTCATTAAATTAGTAATGATTACATTATTGTTAAAAATAAGTCTGCCGTAATATCGAAATTTGGTTTTTATCAAAAAACTACGAATTTGAAATCTGAGAGGATTATAAGTTTAATCCGGAACAAAAGTTTGTATTGCTTAGAACGAAGCCTCACCAACAAAATTTATATATTATTTTGTGCATTTTTGGAGACGAAACATCTAACTCCGCTTGACGTCCGTCCGTCTATCTGTCTGTTAGCATGATAACACAAGAACGCCCTATGATATTGACCTATGATCTTGAATCTGGACTACTAACTAATGTGGCAAATGTACCGGTTTTTTTGGAACTATCCTGATTTTTCGCGGCTTATTCCACTTATTTGACAGAAACTTAAGAACGGCTAATTGTTCTGAATTTATTATATACCGGAAAGCAACGAATATTTAATCATAATTGCTTCTATGGTAGCTTACCATGAAAAAATTCATCAATAAAAATTGGAAAAAAATTGCTGTTGACGAGTCTCGAACTTACGCTCTTGGCGTGGAGCTTTACATATCCTGGCGTACAACCATAAAAAAATTCCACCAAAATTGCTTGAAATATTATGTGATCTTCAGTGCCACCTACCTTTAGTATAAGGTTGTGATATTGATCAAAGTTTAAAAATCACAGATTGTAAATTTGATTTCGATATCGCTATATACAAAAGAGTAAGACCAAGTTCATGACCCAAACAAGAAGAAACGCGCCAACTAGACAAAATATGACCATGGGTGACTACAACCTGGCGAATGTGGATCATTTTTCATACATGGGATCACACCTTGGAAAAGACGGCAACGAACGGGACGAAGTAAATCAACGGATCACACTAGCAAATAAAGCATATTTCACGGTTCTCCTGATCTTAAAGTCGAAAAAGTGCACAGGCTGAGCAAACTTCGCATATACAAAACCATAGTAAGACCTGTGCTACTATATGGAAGTGAAACGTGGACTCTCACTCAAGCGTCAGAAAAATCAATAGACGCTTTTGAACGACGAATTCTTCGAAGAATTTTGGGACCAGTAAGAGAAGGCACTGAATGGCGTATTCGGTTATACAACGAGTTGTATAACATCTATGACGACCCAGCCGCATCGACTCAGGTCATGTGGAGCGAATGGATGACGGAAGAATTCCCAAGCGCAGAATGAAAGGTAGAGCTCATGGTAAGCGACCGGTGGAAACCGCGAAAAAGATACGAGGACTCAGTTGACGCAGATTTCAAATCGCTTCTTAGATGCACAAATTGGAGGACGCGGGCGCTGAACCGAGATGAATTCAGACAATGTATCCTGCAGGCCCTGGCCCGATTTGGGCTGTCGCGCCATTGATGATGATATACAATTATCCTCAACAATTCCACCAGCTGTCAGGGTGTTTCGGATAGTAGGCATGATACACCCTCTGAAGAGTCTATACCATCCGATGACGAAACAGCTCCTTCGGACCTAGTCCAACACAGTCTTATAAAACTGGCCTCTCCAGTGAATGTTTTCCAATTGTCATGTCCTCAAGAACAGCGAAATATCAACAGTCGAGGATTTCGTGTTAGGTTTTCACTCCACTGACACCGGAAAGCAACTAATATTTAATTATTATATAAAATTAAAGAAAAACTAAGCAGTGTGAATCAGTTCAAATTTTTCAGAATTTCATTTAAACAAAGTTGATTTCAATGATTTACTAAAATGAAAACCAACTCTATAATAATAAATTTCACCTGAAGATGAATATTTTCTTACGATAGTGTAATGACAGATAATGAGGTTTAAAATAATATTAACTGTTTTCTTGTTAATATTTTTAATCAAAAATTTAACTTTTTTCAATTTTAAATTCTTGGTAACGCTCACGTTGTTCCATCGCCCCTGTTACTCCCGTTTATCCATTGGTCCTGTTTCTCTCGTTGATACATTACTCCCTGTTCGGATACACTTTCTCAGCTCAAGGAACTGGAGACATTAATGCCATTTTTAATTTTTCACTTTTCATTTTTCCTTTTTCATTTTTAACTTTTTTCTTTTTCATTTTTTATTTTTTCTCCATCCCCCATCCACTCAAATGTTGAAATAACTCTCGAACCACCAATTTCGGGAATATATAATTATGTTTCATCGGCCCTGTTACTCACGTCACGTGTTCGCAGCGGGTAGTAAAATCGAAACAAATAATTTAAAAAAAAAATTACACAGAGAGAATCATCTGATTTCTAGTCAGACGCCTTACCCACTCGGTTACGACTGCCTGTTGTAAATTTTTAATTCTAGGTCAGGTTCATCTGATTCAACTTATTAAAAAACTCAAATGTTGAAATAACTCGCGAACCACTAATTTCGGAAATATATAATTATGTTCTCGACCTGTCCGGTAGTCTCGAGAATGTCCATGCAAAATTTGGGAGGGAACGGTTCATTACTTCATTTTTATATATTAGATGTATATATGCACTTTCAAAATTTATAGAGAAAGTGGGACAACTTCATTTAATAACTTTTGTGTGGCAGCTTGAGAAAACCGAAGGTAAAGTCCCCTTACTCCTTTTTTTCAAACCAAAACATATAGATTCCAAATAAATTATCTTAACTGTTATGTTATCGAACTGAAGGAATAAACAAATACTCGTATAAACTTTTTTCATCACACGCTTCGAACCATCCTTTACTATCTTTTGGGACGGAACTAGTTTATAGGCTACAGACTTTATTTAGAGTATACCTATAAGAAGAGTGTGTAATTAATTAAGAATTCCATATCTTTAATTGAATAATTCTATATTCTTATTATTTTAATTTTTTGTATTATGTTTGTGGCTTACAGGCAATCGGATAGTTAAACAATTTAAATGTGTACTTCCAATAGTATCTCCCGAGATTATTTTGTACCGAGTCGTATCTTGTCGCAAATATTAGTTTACATTGACCATTGGACCATAGGAATATTGACATGAGATTGACGGTCATGCACAACTTACATGGCAACCGATTACATTGACTTGCTTAGCATTTTACATTTTGATGACATTTTATTTTATGCGATACGGGGCAGAGGGCATTATGAAACTGTGAAATGTAAGATTGATAGGTAAACTTCAGCTTTGTTATGCTACGGTTAGACGGTCACTCAAAACCGTCAATGCATTGACACTCTGACGTCAAAATTACGTAGAATGTGGTCACACCATGGATGTATTAGTATAACTGGATCGACTGTATTGCATAAAATTCCTATATGTGAGACTAATTCGTTTCAGACAGTTGTTCCCATCTTTCAAAAAAATTTTGTACCGGTTATGACATGGATGTATTAGTATAACTGGATCGGCTGTATTGCATAAAATTCCTATATGTGAGACTAATTCATTGCTGACAGTTGTTTCCATCTTTCAAAAAAATTTTGTACGGGTTAATGACAATCATTTCTGACAATTGTTTTCACCACAGCGTCGGACCATAAAAAATTCCGGGGTACAGTACGTATTTTTTATTTTGTAACCCCCCCCCCCCCCCCCAATACACTTACACTAACGCAAATAGACAAATCACACAACCAGAACCTATTAGGCAAAATTTCGCTTACTGCCGATCCAGTTTATACTATTACATCCATGGTCACACAGTTGTCGATTTAGGCCGCGGTTCGAATTATACTCACGGTGCTTACATTACCAACAGTGCTTACAGTCGGTCCGAATTGTATGCACGCTTACGACGCATATAATTCGGACCGGTCGTGTGCACACAGTGTACTCACAGTGCCTATGCTCGAATTCGTCAGTAGTGTAAGCGCCAGAAAATTACCCCTCCGTGCAAATTGTATGCATCGTGAGCGCAATTCGGACCGGTTGTATGCGTCTAAAAGCGCAGAAAGCGTAATTCGGACCGCGGCCTCAGTGTCAATCCGTATGATCGTCATTTTTATGACACACCAATGCATTCATTGTAGAATTGACTACCCAATTGACACAAATTTTTGTGTCAATGCATTGACAATTTTGAATGACCGTGTGATCACCGTGTCAATGCGTTTGGACTAATTTACAAATATTTTGGATGGGTCATCAATGCATTGACACTGTCGCATTGATTGATACGACACAAAACTCGGCCGTGTCCTTTCTCTACTGGGAATTTATAAATAATTTGATACACTGAAGTTTAGTATTTTAATATTTTAAGCCTTGTTTCCATCTACCCTTAATGACGTACTTTTGAAAACAGCCCACGATTTCTCATACAAATTTGTAATTACAAAATGACAAGTTTTAGTTTCAATTACGATACTAAACAGGAAAACTAGTCAGAGTATGCCCTGAAAATTTCAGTGAAATGAATATCAACAAAAGCACCAGCTGATCAAAAAATGCATTAACGAGCGCTCTTTTTATTAACGAGCGCTCCAAAGACGCTCCTCGTTCATATCTTACATTTTCTGAACCAACTTTAAAGTATTTTATCTTTATATGTGATAAAGGCTCCTAAACTGCCTTGATATGTAGTCCTTCATTTTAAGTCCTCCTTAAGTGCTTGTAATCGAAGCGCTTGGAATTTTTCCGCTGCGACATTCAAAACACGAAATGAAACTCAAATGTAGATGGAAACAGATCGTGCTTTTGAAAACAAAACACGTAGATGGAAACAAGGCTTTAGGAATGGTTATTCCCAAAAAGCAAAAACAAATTTGTCTATCCGCCGTAAGGAAAAGCGTTTGAATATGCTTTGGTCCTAAGTTCACTTTTTTTTTGTAAATTGGGTAAGCCCCAATCTATCCCTTGTATCTTTTGGTGTGTGACGTGTGAGCTAAAAGCGTTTTACTCTAGAAGGCTGAAACTTGCAGCTTATATAGAACTATATGATGCAGAGGAGTGTAGGGGTATGCAGTATGCGTCCAAAACGCTCGATAGCTGAAATTGAACTATTCTAATCTCCTAAACGGTTGACGCGGAAAGATGGAAACTTTGTGGTTGGTTGTCTTAAGGGATACTAGCAACCTAAACAAGAACTAAAATTCTTACGATGGAAGATGGTGAGAGTGGTGGGTAAGAAACTTTGGATTGCAATATCTTCCGAACCCATTGTATCAAGAAGATACAATTTGATTTTGTGTATACAGGAAAAGGTACTGCAGCGTCCCCAGCGGCCAAGTATCGCAACGTTATTATTAGCCGATCTTACTCGATCTCATATTTGTGTTGCTTTTCTCTATGTGCGGCTTGACTAAAGCATGCAAATAATCGAACTGTTCGGCAGATATACGAACAAAGTTCCGGTACAAGCCCGGTTCATCAGCACGCAATTCGATCAGCAATTTAGCACAAAAGCCTTCCATCTCGCGAAGCCTTAGCCAATCCTTCATCCAAACGCTACGCTTTCGGGCTACTGTCTCGTCGGAAAGGTCTTCATCGTCGCTATCCAGCATATTCGCCGCTAAAATCTCTTTTATTATGAATTGTGCAATTTCTGTTCAGGATCTCTAGGTAAGACCGATACGCTATTAAATTGCTTTTTCGATATGCATTTCTGTGACGGCTTCCCAGAGAATTTTAATCCGATATCTGCTTGGCAAGTTTTTCAATTTTGAAGTTTACACTTTTCTAGTGAATTTACTTACTTAACTTTATTGAATTTTAAAATATTTTACGAGATACTCGCAGATTTAACCAACAGGGTAACTTGGTGAATATAAGAACACAGTTTTTGATAGACAGTGACTGTTGGCAGTGCTGTCATGACATCGGTTATTTTTCAGCGGAAAAAAGTGCGGGAAAACGCGACCAATATTGCGGGAAAGAGGTTACCTATATAAAATCGTACTTTTCATATTATATATAACGCACAGTTAAAAACACGTCCGTTGCGTCAAATCTGTGCTTTTTAAAGGCCGACTAAACAGTCCAAAGTAGGGCATTCACATAAATCAGATAAAATTAACAGTGGACCGGTCATACACTGACTAAATTAGAGCAAATCATTGCCAAACAATTTCTACGATGGAACCTCTTGTTTTTCATGCCAATAGCAATTCAGGCAAAGCTTATAATGTTTAATCTCAATTCATATTTTTCTTTTTGTCATATACCGTCTGACCAAAAAAAATTTTCAAGACCCTCTGAAGAAATTCAAATAAATAAACTTATAATATATCTCGCGAACGTCCAAAATATTCAAAAATTCAGTCGTCCGACAGAAAACGTCTATTATCATTAGAAATATGCAAAGCACCGAAATTATTCTCTTCCTAATTCGTTCGTTCATCGAGAAAATTATTAAAACACCGCTCTTCAGGAACTGAAATGTACTATTTTTATAACGTCAGTACAGTTAAAATAGAAACATACAGAAGTGCATATATACCTATATAAAATATTGGTATATTTAAACTGCAGTGTTAATACTACTTATAGTTATAGCAAATAATGTAGTTAATATGAATCTTATTATTTGAGCAAAAGCAACAAAATTTTCAATTCGAATGATTAAGCGAAAAAATACTGCACGACGACCGATAGTTTCGCGTTCGAAGTATTCAGCGTATTGCTTACCATTTTTACGATTTTTTTTAATAAGTGCACAAAGCTATCAAATAGGGTGAAATTGTCATACAAAACCTGCATTGCTTTACACTAAGCCTTTGAATTACACCTGCCAAGGTAAACCATCATTGCTACTTTTATTCCTAGTTTCGTTCGAAGCATGACTATGTAGTTTTGCACAGAATTTTTGCTCGCTATTATGTACATATTTTATGTAACCACCTTGAACGATTGTTGGATAGTGGCTGGCATTAGTAATATTGTTACTTATATTTAGTTATATAAATAACGAGTTCTTTTCCAATAAGTGAGTTCTTATCAACTTTATAAAACAGAATCTGCAATTGAGTGTATTGAAAAGGTTGAAAAAATTGTTCATTCATCACATTGGACAGAAGAAAATGAGTATGGATTTCGTATCCATTTCGGTAATTTGTATAATTTCAAACCAGTAACTAAATAATTACACAAATGTACACACAGTACGATTAGGGAGTGAAAGATTAGAGTAAAGTGGGGCAAAGTATGCCCCAAAAGGCGGGTACCGAGATTATGTAAAGTGGGTACTAGTCATAAACTCCCTTTCTTTCAAAATCGATAACATAGGACGATAGCTCGGTCCTATATTAGTAAAGTTAAATTGTTGCAAATGATAAAAGAGATATAGTATGTAGGTATACTCCTTTCTATAAATACTTCAAAGTGCCCACTTGGCCACACCACGTGGGAATGAAACCCAAAATCTCAGTGTTAGTGGTCTTAGATTTCTTTTCCGGTCCGGAAAAACTATGCTACATAGTTTTCATTCGTCCCGGAAAACGGGACCGATTTTTTTTGAATCGAATAACTCTAAGATACCAAGAACCGTTCATAGATTTGTTTATCCTGTCTGCGGATATACAATTTCTTGGTAACCAAAACAGCAAATGTCATAATTTATTCGGTACGGACGGGCATCTTAGAGTCAGCAGAGTACCTATCCGAAATCGAGATTTTGAATCACAGCATAAATCTCGTAGAACTACACAGACAACTCCAGTGCTCAAGAGGATTAGCTGCAGTTACATATAAGATGTAAGTACAATGATTTAAATTTTTAATTTTTCTGCAAGTTTCATTATTTTATGAGTACGAGGCTATTGCAAATAAAAACGAACTTTACTCTTAGAGAAGTGGGATTCTTTATCATTTTTATAAAGAAAAACATTAAAATAAATAAAAAAAAAAATGAAACACTTTTAATGAAGACGAATAAAATATATATAGCCCAAATATCCCGAAACCTACCACAAAAATAATCCGCAAAATTCTAATAAATGGTTATTCAATCCGCAAGAAATGGACAAATCAGGTAAGTAACTATCGAAAGAAAAGATGAAACCCTCTTCTTAATTGTTCACGCCCAAGTTGAAATTTTCGTTTTCTAAAGATTTACATAATACAAAAGGCATAACAAAATCAAATTATCCAAGCGCATTAATTGCGGGTTAAATATATTGCAAATGGTCAAATATGATCTGATCGGATTAAGAAGAATTCAGGGTTGTTAAGGGAGGCAAAAAAAAAGAGAAAAAATAATTTGAAATCGATAGGATTGTCAGTTTTGTAAAATGGGCGCCGAACCCGCGCGACAACATCCTCTCGGACTCCTCTACCTAAATACATTCTATCCTATTGCAGTTAGTATTATATTATTTTTGGATTTTTTTTTTGTCCGACACTCCTTTCGTAAATTAAAATTAAATAAATTTAAGATCTCATCTCGAGTATAAAAAAATCGTGTGCCATTAAGCGAAATTGTTGTAACAGTAAGTGGCTTTTGCTTGGTCCGCTCTTTGATGGAGATGCCAGAAACCGGTACAAATCCAAAATGCATCGCAGTAAATGAGGCTCAATTTCAATAACAAAATTATTGGCCTTTTGTGAATGCGTTTCTCAACGAACGTCCAACACAGGTAAATTAACGTTTGTAGTCGAATGGCATACTTTTCATAGAAATCTTGTTTTGAAAAAAAAAAAAACATCGATAGGTGTAATCGTAAAATTACGTGAGATAAAAAAGCGGGGCTGTCCGTGAAATTTGTTTGTACGAGAGAGATGAATCGCCTGCTAATTATTTTTTTTTTTTTTTCAATTATTAACTCAATCGTAGAAAGATCACCTTCAGCTGCTGTTGGAAACATCGCCTATCACCAATTTTTCATCAATTAGTCACCCGACCAGCCATGTCTTTATCTACACACGACACACGAGACAGTCATGTGTTTAGGCAAGTGCGTTCCACAAATAGATTTAAGATTTTAACGACCGTCCTGAAAAATCCTTTACAATAGTAAACTTCTTTTGAATGTGAACGTTGTGAACTTTTGTGGCTAGTTACGGCGCAAATGATTCTGAAAATACTTCCTAGCTTGCAGTCCGTGTCTGTTACATAACGGAAACGGTTCGCCGTTGTCATCTGCGGTATTAGATCAGACAGTCGTTTTACTAACGTGCAAGTGCAACGCAGTTTTAATCAGGATAACAAGTTAAAGACAAGGTCAACTGGACTTTGTTTTGTTAGTGGAAGGTTACATGCAATTTAGCAAAGGTCTTCGAACTTCTCTTTCAAAAATTTTTCTTTTAGGCACCTTACACTCCCCACTGCGTTACGTAACGCCTGAAAAATCGATGAAACTAGAACAAGAAGTCGCGAGCCAAAATTCAATCATTTCGAAAGGCTCAGGGAAACCCCCCGGTTTCCGTACAGTGCGAAATAACACAAATGATGAGGTAACAAGAAAACTGACCGGTCACTCCACGAAAATAATTTAGCCCGGTCTGGACTGAAATAGTTGCTTGCTAACGGCAGAACGAGTCTGTGGATCGCTCGTTTGTACAGCCAGCAGCAGCAGAAACCACAACCCAGGAAAATTCCATGAATGGAGAAGATCGACCTGACGCACCTCCCTACTATGAACGCAGGCATTGAGTTTCAAGATTCACGTGGCCAGGTAGCGACCTCGATAGTTTTTTTTTTCCGCAAAGTCGATTTATGTAATCGCCGATAACTCAAAGTTGCGTTATGCAATTCACCACTTCGCGGTTTTCAGGGATAAGATACGACACTGACGAGCGATCACCTCCACACGACCCAGAACGTTACAACCTTTCAATTACTACGTTTTCAGAACTATAAATTTTTCACATAAAAGACCCCTAAACCAACGAACGACACGGCAAAGAAATATCCAAAGGGTCTGTAAAAATTAATATCGAATTGGCGGCACTAACCTGCAACTCCGGTAATTTACAAATCAACGCCATTCCTAGTGATAACTTCCTTTTCAAAACCTGGTCGAAGTGAAAAAATCCAACGAATTTTCACGCAAAAGAAAAACTCAAAACTTCCTTCACTTCACACCGAAGACCAAAGACGTGCTGGCACTGCCTGAACCTCAACGTTTGACAGATTACACTCCGCGCCGAAACTAAGAACCGCTCGCAGTCACGCCAATTTTTACTTTGTGTGCTTTTCGGTTCTCGCTACGCTGCTGCCTTTTCACACAATAGTTTCTCTTTTGACTTTCTCTTCGTACGAAAGAGCCCGCGAAAAAATTCGATTCTCATTTAACGTAAGGGACGCGTTTGCGCGCCCAATTTGACAACACTTGACACTTCCGAGAATTAAGGTGACGCTATCACACTGTACAAATGAATATAGCGCTCGCTACTCCTGAAAACAATACGACTGGAGGTTGTCATTACAGCACTTTTTCCCTCGTTAATTCGCGAGTCAGCAATGTGAAAAGGTGTGGGAAAATGTGATTGTGACAGGGTCGCTTCAGGGCGCGTTGCACATGACAATACCCCAGTTGGTCGCGTCTGCAAGAATCTCGCAGCTTTCTCGGAGACAGTTCGACTTGTCTGCGAGATTCTTCGAGACGGCTTATGGACAAAATACACGGTATCAAGACAAATGCTTCCCGACATCTCGAAGACATGTCTGCAAATGTCTCGATAGCAAAATTTTGTTTATCGTAGCGCCATCTGTTTGATGATAGCATATTGTGATAAAAGCTCGTACTCGGAGATTGAGATCGGCTGGATATAAAAAAGGGGGTTATAAAATGAAACGTGCAGGCAGGGGCGAAGTTACCTTACTGCAATATAATAAATATAAAACACTAATAACGTAGTGACACATCATACTTGTGTCGTTTTATTGTAACCGCACTTGAACTGTAACTTTTCGCGTATTTAATTTTCATCGTTTAAGTCGCGGACTCGCGGATGACATTTCCAGCGCTCGGAGTGATGCGGCTGTTTTTTGCAATACAAAGAGATAATAATAATCGATTTAATCCCTTCATGCAAAATGGGAAACTCTTTCCAACTCAAAGAATTGGGGAAGAATTCCCCATTTGGGCACACTTTCACAGCTCAAAGAACTGGAAACAACCCTGTCACACAGCTCAATGAACTTGAAAAAATTCGCCGTGTCAACATACTCATGCAATGTATGCATGGGTGGGAGTACATGTTTTTATTGCTATTTCTTTCTATCTAGTGATGAAGAAAGATAAGCAACATGATTCCTAGGCTCAAACTATCGAGATTATGTCTCTTAAAGGCTAGTTTTCATTACGATGACATGGTTTTCATTACTCCGACATTACAGATCTGTAGCAGAAAACTGAAAAGAGACAGCGAATCGGTCTTAAGGAGGAAGAAAGGGACAACATATTTGACTTGTATAGCAAAATTATGGCAATAGTTTTTGACAGATAGAAATTTCTAACCTAAGATTTCTTGTGTTTTTGTGCAAGAGTAAGAAATAAAAATGAGTTTCAGTGCAAGTGAAATCAAAGCACAAAAAAATAAAATCGAACCACTCTCAAATTTGTCAAGTGCCGGCTCGACAAATGTCAATGTCATAATTGCCATAATTTGGTGCCGTAGTGTGCGTGTGATGTCTATTGGATAGGTTTGTCGGAAGCAAATTGTAGGAAAAAAATTTGCATGCAAGTCTTTTGCTATAATGTTCGTCCTAACTTTATGGTTACAGATCACAGATCTGAAGTTGCAGACGAGATACTTTTTTTACAGATCTGTTGCGGATGATATTTTCTCTCTTTCGCACGCATGTACAGTTTATATTTTCATCTTGTTCTGGCAGACATCTGCAGAATGTCGTCGTAATGAAAACCAGCCTTAAGAGACAAGCGACCAACTGGCCCAGTTGGTCGCGTCTGCGAGAATCTCGCAGATATCTCGAAGACTATGGCGGCCTGTCTGCGAGATTCTTCGAGACGTCTTATGGGAAAAATACACGGTATCGAGACAAATGCTCCCCGAATCTCGAAAACATGTCTGCGAATGTCTCGATAGAAAAATGGCATTGGCAATAGCGCCATCTGTTTGATGATAGCGTGTTGTGATAAAAGCTTGTAGTCGTATGAATATTTCGCGGAGATTGCCATCGGCTGGAAATAAGAAAGGGGGTTATGAAATGAAACGTGCAGGCAGGGGTGAAGTTACCTTACTGCAATATAATAAATATAAAAAACTAATAACGTAGTGACACATTTCCAATCACTTCACATCGCACTTGTGTCGTTTTATTGTAACCGCACTTGAACTGTAACTTTTCGCGTATATAATTTTTATCGTGTAAGTCGCGGATGACATTTGCTGCACTCGGAGTGATGCGGCGGTTTTTTTGCATTGCAAATAGATCGTGGTGGGAGCACATGTTTATATTGCTATTTCTTTCTATCTAATGATGAAGAGAGATAAGCAATATGATTCCTATGCTCAAGCCATCGAGGTTATGTCTATTAAGAGACAAGCGACCAACTGGGGATTCCTAGGCTCAAGCCATCGAGATTATGTCTCGAAAGAGACAAGCGACCAGCTGGGTATGTTCGCGGTGAAACATTCTACGCTAGATGGCGTTAAGATAATAATAACTCCAGTATTGACAAATATACCATGTGCTCTGGTTTCAAATTTCAGAACTATATATGGTAGACAGAAAGTGGCAGTTGCATGTTATTTTCAGACAAAATTGAGATTGAGCTCAAATAAGAGGGTCCTACTACAAAATATTACTTCAAGGGAACTTAAATTATTGTTATAATTGAATAGGAAGGACATATGTATCATAACATATCAAAAACAAAATTTTTTTTTAAGAAATCAATTTAAAGTACTAAAATAAAAAAAAAAGTATTGAAAAAACGGTCTACGTTCTTTTCAAATAATTTAATAATTATTTCATATTTCCTTTTCCTGGAATATTAAACATTTGAGAAGTTATTTCGAAGCTTATACTTTCCATTCATATGGAAAAATTGTTCATTTTCTGACTTCGTTGTGCTGGATTGAACCCATGATTTTCGAAATGTAGAACCGGAAATGAGCACCTTATTATTAACCAAACCGATCGCCATCAATCTTTATCATGTCCTTCATAATGAAATTAAGATAGAATCGAAAATTCACCGAGCTCCGAATCGTAAAAATACACACGAACCGCCATATAACAGTCAGCTGGCGAAAATGTGTCTATCATATCTGGTAGTTTTTTTCCCACCAGGTGGTGATTTCCAACTTTACCATTCGTCAATAGAATGGCTTCACACCGTCTTCCAATAAAGTATCGGTAATTGTATCGGCTAAGAAATGCTTTGGTGTATTCGGTAGAAAAGTTCGAATAAGAAATTTAAATGGAAGCACCAGCAGGCAGACCATAGCAATCGAATAGTCATGAAATTTTTAAACATTTTCAAGGGACTTTTATTAAAGATTTTTTCGTATAAATGTATAACATCCGCACATGATAAAGATTGATGGTGATCGGTTTGGTTGATAATAAGGTGCTCATTTCCGGTTCTACAATCATGGGCTCAATCCCGCACAATGAAGTCAGAAAATGAACAATTTTTTCATATGAATGGGAGGTATAAGCTTCGAAATAACTTCTCAAATGCTTAATATTCCAGGAAAAAGATATATGAAATAATTAAAAAAATTATTTGAAAAGAACGTAGACGGTTTTTTCAATACTTTTTTCTTTTATTTTAGTACTTTAAATTGATTTCTTTAAAAAAAAAAGTTTTTTTTGATATGTTATGATACATATGTCCTTCTTATTCAATTATAACAATAATTTAAGTTCACTTGAAGTAATATTTTGTAGTAGGACCCTCTTATTTGAACTCAATCTCAATTTTGTCTGAAAATAACATGCAACTGCCACTTTCTGTCTACCATATATAGTTCCGAAAAATTGCCACCAGAGCACATGGTACATTTGTCAATCGTGATCTGATCCAGTTGAAAAAAACATACCTTATGTGACAAGCGACCAACTGGGCTAAAGCCTGAGATTGTCCGCGAGAATAGCTCGCGTGCTCTGCTCGTGATTGCCGTATCAACCAAAAATTGTATTCAACATTCAGCTTGACGAGCTGAATGTGATGTTCCCCTACTACAATTATAGTAGATCTGCTACTTTTTCCACGTAAAAAATGTTTGCTACGAAAAGATGCAACTCTAATACATTTTCTTGATCTGTACCAACTCTCAAAATAATAATAGGTGTGTTTTTGCGATTTATCCAGATCGAGTAGTGATTCAAATTCGTATTGAAAACACCAAGAATACTGTTGTTTTCTTTTTTATTGCTTTTTCCTGTAGATAGTAGGCTATATTAGAGAGTTTATCCCGACTAGGGCTGCTGCATAGACTAATGGTGTTGTGTTTAAGGCCTTGGAAGAATTATTTTGACTTGAAAAAGTCAAAATAATTGAAAAGAGAAAGAAGGTTCGGGACAGAAGGGCCAATTCCACCTAAGTCCGAATTGGTGGCTGAGTTCAGCTGGTGCGACGCTCTTGCTGGCGGCCGGGACTAGCTACGGCAGTGTGGGGGGGGGTACTTGCTTAAACTCAGGCCATTAAACTCTAGGCCTGTACAACAAAAATTGTAAGCGCCGACTTATCCAAGGGTAGGTAAAAATTGGGATTATTTTCCCAATTGGTCGTGAAAGACCAAGAAGCGGTTGGATGGCGCGGCTCCGCGATTTGTCAGGGCGCTCTGGTGTTAACAGCGCCCTGCTCTGCCCACCCTACCTCAGCCACGACTGTCCTTAAAACATTTTTCGCGTCGTGGCCCCTTGTTGAGGTTCGGGGTGAAGGAGCTAAACGCTCGGGTTCATTTCACTTGGCTTTACTAGCCGCTCAACATTTTACCAAAAAAAGGAAACCAAAAAAAAAATCCATCAAGAAAAGAAAAACTGAAAAAACATCACAAAACAATGTAAGCAAAAATAAAAAAAATTATAAAAATATGACTCACCCCATTTTCCTTTAATTCGCTTCAAGTTGTATCTCGTTTTATTTAAAATTTATATTTTTATTTATTTTTAATTATTAAATCCGTTCCTCGTCGGTCCTGTCATTTGTCATTTTATTTTCCCTATCTAATTCATTATTTTATAGATTTTTTTATTTGGTTGTTGTAAATTTAATTCGTTATTCTATAGATTTTTTTTATTTGGTTGTTGTAAATTTAATTCGTTATTCTATAGATTTTTTTATTTGGTTGTTGTAAATTTAATTCGTTATTCTATAGATTTTTTTAAGGTTGTTGTAAATTTAATTCGTTATTCTATAGATTTTTTTAAGGTTGTTGTAAATTTAATTCGTTATTTTTTTCTGGCAGATTGCGTAAGCAATTAAAGACATTGCATCGCCAAAACTTTGGTTTCGGTTGCTGGGTACAAAACATAAGGCAGCTCACTTCCAGGCACAATTCTAATGAGGTGGGCAATTGGGGTTTGTTGGTTTTACGATTCCCCAGATAGCCTTATCAAATATTCCGACGGAGCAAAAAGGTAGTTCAACAGGTACAGTACGAAAACACACCGCGTTTCCTTAACGATTTCTAGTAGACTGAATTAGAGAATAGTTTTCGATAATTGAACAATTTTAGGTTATGTGTCAAATACACACAGAAACCAAAAAAAAAACTCCACCGACTGACAGGTGATTTCGAATGATCCGGTTCCGATTTTCTCACTTTGGAGTTACGCGATTGATTTTCGATTATTCTAACCTAAATCTTTGCTCACAATGTCTAAACTGTTTTCGTACGACGAGCAAGACGTATCATTCGGTTAATCACTATTATTATCAATATGTTTGTTGAGCAATAATCACTCGCGTACATATGTTTGCTGACACCTTCCGTGATGAAATCGCGTTGCGTTTATTCCGATGATCACCTGCATCGAAATAACCAGTCGTTGACTTTAATGAACACTGCGACGGATAATGGATTATTGCATTCGATATTAAATTCTTACCAAGTTCCAGCGCGTAGTTTTGTAGTACTTGCGAACGAAGCAATGTAGTTTGTGGTGAATCATGCAACTCGGGCGGAGGATCGATTGGGGCAAGCGGGCCTTTCTTCACCGTCCTAAGCTCTCGCCACTCATTCCGCCATCTGAACAATTGACAACGAGTCGAATTGAGACACTTCTCCGTCGCTTTCCACCAACTTAAAATTTTCCTTTTTCCCTCACGAAACCGATTTCTTTATAATAAGAAGAACTAGAACTAGTCGAACGTGTTTTTTTAATTGTTTCGTTGAAACATTTTCGGTAGCAAATTCCTTAGAAAATTTACGGAAAAACGAACTACGAAAAAGGTCTCGCGGCCACGCTTTGTTTTTTCTTTTTTTCTCTCCCTCTTCCGGTATTGCCCGAATCACTGTTCCTTTCGGCCGTCAACTTTTCGACCTGAAGTTGGCGGCAGTAACTCATGTGATCCGCCACAGCGGTAGCTGAGTAGAACCAGTGGCGGACGCAAAATTTTTTTTTGTTGCGCTCGAAGACAACCCAACACCATTAGTCGGTTCGCCGTTGGTTTCCCAGCGCCGAACAGACTAAAAAAAGGTTGTCGCTCCAGAGTCTCGTGCGCACGACTGAGTGCCGGGCAATCGGTGTACTTCCTCGGATCACTGCCTAAGATCCTTGGAGTGGTAAATCCCCAGACGTTTGCCGCCTAGATCCTCCAATTCGTATCGTGAGTTGCCTAGCACACGACGAATCCTGCACTTGAGGAACTTCTTCGCCAGCTTGGCATTATAATTCTGCGCGGCTGTGGACAAGGAAAAGTTTCTACGGAATACCTCCTGTCCTACACAAAATTGTGTTTTAGCAGCACGCAGATTATAACGCCTGCTGCTGTCCTCATGTGCGACCCTTATTTTCGTCTGCGCCAGTTGTCTCACGATAGGAATTCCCTCTCGAGGTCGAAGCTGTACATTTGACTCTCCCAACGCTCGCAAATGCTTCAGCAGTTCGTAGTCCTTCCCGTGCAACATCATGTGATTCCCAAACAAAACCTGATAAGGAGAAAATCCAGTGGCTTGGTGGAGTGAGCTACGAAGAGCACATCCAATTTTGCTTAGACTCTCATCCCATCGTGTTTGGTCATCAGTGATGAATGCTCGAATTCCGGCCAGGATGGACTGATTGACACGCTCCGAAGCATTCGCTTGCGGTGAGTAGCTCGGGGTGTACAGGTGTTTAACTCCGTATTTGTTCAGCATGGTGTTAAACACATTCGACCTAAATTGAGAGCCGTTATCGGAGAGGATTGTCTCAGGTGTTCCAAACGTATGGAAGACCTGCCCCTCCAAGTAGTTTGTGATCTCTTCAGCAGTGATCCGCCCCAAAGGATGTAACAGGGGAAATTTGGTAAAATGATCCAAGACGATCAAGATAGGGATCTTACCCCGTTTGGTACGCGGATATGGTCCAAGCACGTCGATGTAAAGGTGCTGGAATGGCTGATCTGTCTGGAAAGGTTCTCCCATTGGCGCTCGTAGAGGTCTGTTCGGGGACTTTGTCTCTTTACAAGTGTCGCACGCCAGAACGTAGGTGCGTACTTGTGTAGCCATTCCGGGCCAGTACAAAAATCGCCTGACTCGCTCTAGCGTTTTGGCATAACCACCATGGACCGTGGTGTCTGCCTCGTGCGCCTGAGCGATCGCAGCTGACGTAAGACTTGATGGAATCCATAATTTCCAAGCTCTGTCTTCAGCAATCGGGTCACCGTTGTGAGGCTCTGTGCGCTTATACACGACGCCGTCTCTCACGCATACGTCAGGAAGCCGATCGGCGTTCGCATCGACAGTGGACACTAATTCTTTGTATTCTTTGCCAGAGAATTCTGGAGAATCCATGTCCACCATCGGTGCCACGTCGATCAGCGCATTTAATCCCTCTTCGTATACACGAGAGAGAGCGTCGGGTACAACGTTCAGGCTCCCTCTTCGGTGCTCGATTGTGAAGTCGTAACCTTGGAGTTTTAAACTCCATCTTGCCAACCGTCCTTGTAGGTCTTTCTGCGACATGAGCCATTTGAGACTTGCGTGATCCGTAATGATTTTGAACGCAGTCCCTTCTACATAGGCTCGAAATTTTTTCACGCTCAACACAGCCGCATAACACTCGAGTTCGGTTACGCTGTAGTTGCGTTGAGCGGAAGTGAGCTTCTGTGACATATACGCCACTGGAGATTCCGATCCGTCGTCGTTTTCCTGAAAGAGAACGCTACCTACCCCTGATTTACTGGCGTCGCAATGGATTACGAAAGGCCTCTTAAAATCAGGATTGATTAATAAGGGGGCTTTCGTCAACAAGTCTTTCACTAATAGGAAGGAAGTTTGTGCCTCTGTAGTCCAAGCAAACTGGTTGGACTTCTTTAGAGTGTCTGAAATTGGTGAAACAGTCGCAGCAAAGTTGGGAACGAATCGTCGATACCAGCCTGCCATACCAAGAAAGCGTCGAACTTGACGTGCGGACTTAGGCGAAGGGTAATCGACGATGGCTGAAACTTTGTTGGGATCAGTTTTCAAGCCTCCTTCTCCAACGATGTATCCGAGATATTTCACCTCTTTCAGACAAAACTTGCTCTTGTTGACGTTAATGGTCAAGCCAGCCTTTCGCAAACATTCTGCGACTTCTGCCAATAAAACCAGATGTGAATCGAAATCCTCAGAAATTAACAGCAGATCGTCCAAATATACGAATACCTGCTCCTTCAGCTCGGGTAGGATGACTTTGTCCATCAAACGACACATCCTTTGCGGCGCGTTGCATAACCCAAAAGGCATGCGCGTGTAGTGATATAGAGGCCGGCCAGGAATGGTAAACGCTGTATACTCCCTGGATTTGTTCTCGAGAGGAATCTGCCAAAAGGCGTCTTTGAGGTCCAGGCTAGTAATAAAATTGGCTCGCGGCAAACGACTTAAGATACCATCAATGTGTGGTAGTGGATATGCATCCTTCTTCGTCACACTATTGACTTTGCGCGAGTCCAAACATAACCTGACCTTGCCTGGCTTCCTCACGAGAACCACAGGCGAGCTCCATGCACTCTGGCTGGTCTCTATAACGCCAAGTGCTCTCATGAGATCGATCTCGTCATATAAGAGTTTTTGGATCGCAGGAGACACAGGATAATGTCGCTGTTTGGTGGGACTTGCATCACCAACGTCTATACTGTGTTGTTCGACGTTGGTCACACCGAGTCCGTATACTTCGTATGATGGAAATTTGGACTTTACCATTTCCAACCTCTTTACATCTGTGGGCGTTAAATGGTGGGCATCCGGAGCTATCAGTTGCGACGCAGTATCGGGAGTATCGACCGCGCTGATAATGCTAGGAGCTAGTTGGAATGATCGCCAGAAATCTACCCCTAGGTACAATTTCTGCGACAGGCTCGGCACGATGTATAGTGTAATGGGTTTGGTAATACCACGAAAAGTAATATCGGTAGTTACTGTGCCCAATACCTTTTGCGCTGCACCATCAGCGGTCTTCACCTCCTGACAGACCGGTCGATAATTCACCTGTGCATCATGGAGACGTTGTAAAGCGTTTGCCCCCAGGCAACTGATGCTCGCCCCACTATCGAGGAGTCCTTCAACGTCCACTCCGTACAAGGATACCATGGCGTACGGACGTATGTCCAACGGATTGGTAATGATGGTAGAGAGAATCGCTTTCTTTTTTTCACGCACCATCCTCCAGAACATACGAAGGCGCAAGATAGACTTCCTGCGACCGGATCCACTCGTTAGTGCTGATACCTGATCAACACTTGCGATTGGAGTAGGCGCAAAAATTCGCGCTCGAGCCTCCATATATTCCTTTAGCCGAAGATGGTATGGCTTGAGAGGGTGGTGGGAATGTCGTCTTGGATTTTGATCTGCGATAAGTTCATCCTCAAGTCGGGAAACATCCGGCTCCGTTTTATCGCTTGGTCTCGTTAATAATTTGACGTGCGGAGTGTTGATCGTCGATGAAATGGGTTTGGATGATTTTACGTTAACAGGATGAGAATTGGGTTCTGAAAATGTTGTAGGTAGGGTATTAAAATTTGGAAGGGTATTGTTAGGGTTTGAAAATTTGGGTAAAGTTGTTTTATTTGGGAGGTCTAAATGAAATTGGGACGTGGAATTGGAGTGGTGAACAAATTTTCCTACTGCTGTCGGGATGCAGTGTTCGGACGGGAGGGACCCGCTGTCCTTCCGTCCCTTCGGCCGTTTCCCGCCTTGCAATGGCTGCAGTTGGGCTTTAGAACGTCAGCCCGCCCACATCCGAAGCAGAAGATGCCCTTCACAGGTTCCGCGCACTCCCGATACCCATGTCCTTCCTTCTTACAATTCCAGCAGATCCAGGGGTTCGATAGTCCGGCCAAGTCGACGGAAGAAGTCGTATCCGGATGTTCTTCCACGACTGGCTCCTGTATTTCGTGGACTCTGGCCTGGTTCCAAGGGGACGGTCTGGTGGCTTTTCGCGTGTCTTCCACTTGCACTACAAGTCGACGTAGTTCGTCCATCGTAAGTACTGAGTAGAAGCACAATTGTTGCTGTGTGCTACCCACCAGATTTCCGCGCACCAGAGCCACAAATTCGGACTCAATCATGGGAGCGCTCAGCAGTGAACGAAGCTCCGTCATGACTTGTTCGAAGGACATGAAGGGCTCGTGTGGCGCTTGTCGTCTACCAAGCATCTGCTTTCGTAACTCCCAATCCGTGCTGCGCGCTCCCCAGACCTGCAAGAATGCTACCTTCAGAGTATCCCATGACGAGTTGTTATTGGACCGACGCCACAACCAATACCACTTGTTGGGCCTACCATCCAGCAGCAGATGGAAGCCCTGCGTCAGCAGATCTAAATTGCCGCGCAAGTCGCTCATCGCGAGAGTCTCGGCCCGAAAAATCAGCTCCTCTGCACGTAGGAGTTGGCTATCCCCGTTAAAACGCAAACGCCAATGCCTTAGTGGGCTGTAGGAATTTCTTACACGATGATTAGGGCCGTGGCTAACGCGATCGCTGACCAACGCGGCCGCTCCGGTCCGCTGATCTGCCCTCCCAGCACGCGAGTCTCCCTCTGCTGCCGAATAATGGGCCCCCACCGGTCTCTGAGACGCCTGCTCTTCCCGAAAAACCCTTCTCATCAACTCTATTAGTTGATCTACTCCCAGCTCAGTTCGTACCACTGGCGAACGTGTACGCCCTGGCGCTGGATTCGTCGTAGCTGGGATACCTGTGTCACGTATATCGGACCAACGTGGTCGTTCGCCTACTACCCTTTCCGGTGATTGTGGGATTGGATTTACGAGCTGGTTCACCCCCTGCTCTTGGCCAATTGAACCGTCAGGGGCGTAAAAGACCCCACCGCCGACCGTTTCCAGCGGAAAATCAAGATTTAACCGCCTTGGTGAAAGTCCGCCGGCCGCTGACTTTGCTCTGCTGCGTGTCACGGCTCCGGTTCTCGCTGTGCCTGGCGACAATTGGGACACGTTTGTGGCTCAGCACCCACTCCTCCACACAATGCAGGTGGAAAGTGTGCCCACATTTCGTCCGCGCTTCGTCCTCGCCCCCCACGATATGTTGGCACATCGTACATATTTCGTCAGTTCGCCCCAACGGCGACCGTGGCAGTGGCATGACTAAGAAGGTGAAAGAACGAGTGGCTGATTACGGAACGTGTGATCAAAACAACAGTATGTATGGATGTGTCAAAAAAATAAGTGAGTTAATGAATGAATGAAGTTGTGAAGGAATATTATAGTTGTGTAAGCTGTATGGTTCGAACGAATGTATGATTGACTGAGGGAAAAAAAAATTACTGACTGAATAATACAATGACTGCGTGCTTGAGTGAGCGATCGAATGAACGTGCAATTGTGGATGAATATTTGAAATGCGTATTGTTAAAACGATTGAATAATTACTTGAATATTTTAAACGATTGTACGTTGGAAAAAAAAATAGTATGACTCCTTGAATGAGAATGTGAAATGAACTATGACCAATTGTTTGAACGAATTTAATTTTGACCAAAAAAAAAATTCTGAAAATGCGTGATTGACTGAAAGTGTACTACAATCCAAACCTATATGACTATCGTGCGACTGGTTGTATGACTGAATAAAACAAACCGAATTTTAAGAAAAGGATTGAATGTGTGTATGCTTCAAAATTAATGCACCAAATGAATGATCTGTTTTGTATAAATTCAAAAAAATGAACCCTCACGTTGTCGCAACCTTTCCCCTCCCCTCATATGCAGAACAAATCGCGAAGCCGATCTTGTTCTTTCCCGACTCACTGGGAAAATCTGGATCGCGAAAAAATTTGTAATTAGAAAAAAAAATTGGGGAAAAATTAGCAACACAAAAATAAATCAAAAATCAGCAAAATAAAAATATGTTAAAATCTATCAACAAAAGACTTAGAAAAATTTGAAATACAAAAAAAAACTCTACGTTATTTCTACAAAAAAAAATACTCTACGTTAATAAGGTACTCTAAAAGGATGGATAAGGAAATAAGGTACTTAACAAATTTTCGACGATACCTTTTACAACCAAACTCACCAATTTTTCGCAAGTATGATTCCCAACTGTCTGACGACACGCCCGCTAAGTCAGGGCATGCCCAGCACTCAGTTGGGTACTCACGAACCAAAAGTGGAATGGCAAAAAAAAATAAAGTCTGACCCAACTTACATCAAATCAGTCTTGCATACAGACAATGTTTCCCTTTCCTATGGAACCGAGTTGGCGCCTAAAGGTTGCCAAAACGGTTCGTCGATAGGATCGTTCCACATTGTCTCCATCCAAGATCAATAAGATGGTTTGCTGATAAAACTCAGAAAAGTTTGTACACTTAGGCTTTTGTAGCCGTTCAGGCGAAAATACTGTCGCAGAACGACGAAATTTAAGACCTTTTTGCCCATCAACTTTTTGCACGGAATTTTTCAGAGCTCGCGCGTGTTGATGGGCTACGCTCTGTGCACGTAGCGTAGCTTAGGCTAGCCCCACGTTGGGCGCCATTTGTTGTGTTTAAGGCCTTGGAAGAATTATTTTGACTTGAAAAAGTCAAAATAATTGAAAGGAGAAAGAAGGTTCGGGACAGAAGGGCCAATTCCACCTAAGTCCGAATTGGTGGCTGAGTTCAGCTGGTGCGACGCTCTTGCTGGCGGCCGGGACTAGCTACGGCAGTGTGGGGGGGGGGGGGGGGGGTACTTGCTTAAACTCAGGCCATTAAACCCTAGGCCTGTACAACAAAAATTGTAAGCGCCGACTTATCCAAGGGTAGGTAAAAATTGGGATTATTTTCCCAATTGGTCGTGAAAGACCAAGAAGCGGTTGGATGGCGCGGCTCCGCGATTTGTCAGGGCGCTCTGGTGTTAACAGCGCCCTGCTCTGCCCACCCTACCTCAGCCACGACTGTCCTTAAAACATTTTTCGCGTCGTGGCCCCTTGTTGAGGTTCGGGGTGAAGGAGCTAAACGCTCGGGTTCATTTCACTTGGCTTTACTAGCCGCTCAACATTTTACCAAAAAAAGGAAACCAAAAAAAAAATCCATCAAGAAAAGAAAAACTGAAAAAACATCACAAAAACAATGTAAGCAAAAATAAAAAAAATTATAAAAATATGACTCACCCCATTTTCCTTTAATTCGCTTCAAGTTGTATCTCGTTTTATTTAAAATTTATATTTTTATTTATTTTTAATTATTAAATCCGTTCCTCGTCGGTCCTGTCATTTGTCATTTTATTTTCCCTATCTAATTCATTATTTTATAGATTTTTTTATTTGGTTGTTGTAAATTTAATTCGTTATTCTATAGATTTTTTTTATTTGGTTGTTGTAAATTTAATTCGTTATTCTATAGATTTTTTTATTTGGTTGTTGTAAATTTAATTCGTTATTCTATAGATTTTTTTAAGGTTGTTGTAAATTTAATTCGTTATTCTATAGATTTTTTTAAGGTTGTTGTAAATTTAATTCGTTATTTTTTTCTGGCAGATTGCGTAAGCAATTAAAGACATTGCATCGCCAAAACTTTGGTTTCGGTTGCTGGGTACAAAACATAAGGCAGCTCACTTCCAGGCACAATTCTAATGAGGTGGGCAATTGGGGTTTGTTGGTTTTACGATTCCCCAGATAGCCTTATCAAATATTCCGACGGAGCAAAAAGGTAGTTCAACAGGTACAGTACGAAAACACACCGCGTTTCCTTAACGATTTCTAGTAGACTGAATTAGAGAATAGTTTTCGATAATTGAACAATTTTAGGTTATGTGTCAAATACACATAGAAACCAAAAAAAAACTCCACCGACTGACAGGTGATTTCGAATGATCCGGTTCCGATTTTCTCACTTTGGAGTTACGCGATTGATTTTCGATTATTCTAACCTAAATCTTTGCTCACAATGTCTAAACTGTTTTCGTACGACGAGCAAGACGTATCATTCGGTTAATCACTATTATTATCAATATGTTTGTTGAGCAATAATCACTCGCGTACATATGTTTGCTGACACCTTCCGTGATGAAATCGCGTTGCGTTTATTCCGATGATCACCTGCATCGAAATAACCAGTCGTTGACTTTAATGAACACTGCGACGGATAATGGATTATTGCATTCGATATTAAATTCTTACCAAGTTCCAGCGCGTAGTTTTGTAGTACTTGCGAACGAAGCAATGTAGTTTGTGGTGAATCATGCAACTCGGGCGGAGGATCGATTGGGGCAAGCGGGCCTTTCTTCACCGTCCTAAACTCTCGCCACTCATTCCGCCATCTGAACAATTGACAACGAGTCGAATTGAGACACTTCTCCGTCGCTTTCCACCAACTTAAAATTTTCCTTTTTCCCTCACGAAACCGATTTCTTTATAATAAGAAGAACTAGAACTAGTCGAACGTGTTTTTTTAATTGTTTCGTTGAAACATTTTCGGTAGCAAATTCCTTAGAAAATTTACGGAAAAACGAACTACGAAAAAGGTCTCGCGGCCACGCTTTGTTTTTTCTTTTTTTCTCTCCCTCTTCCGGTATTGCCCGAATCACTGTTCCTTTCGGCCGTCAACTTTTCGACCTGAAGTTGGCGGCAGTAACTCATGTGATCCGCCACAGCGGTAGCTGAGTAGAACCAGTGGCGGACGCAAAATTTTTTTTTTTTGTTGCGCTCGAAGACAACCCAACAATGGTGATTTCTTTTCTGCAAAAAAAATGTGACCCGTTTCTGCCCTCAATTTTTGTTCTAGCAGTTCCGCTGTTCTATTCTCAAATTTTTTTTGACCTGCTAGAAAAAGGGGTTTGAGTCCGTGGCTAAAATTGACCTGAAAACTCGCATTTCTTGCCCCGAAAATTTCGGCGGTGCAACTCCTTTAACCTCAAATGTGCGTAAGAAATGATGAAAATAAGAAAAAAATATCCTACGACACAGCGGCAAACGATTTAAAAGCATAAATTAAACTGTCCAACGGGTCATACGGTAATTAGAAATCATACGGAGTGTAGTGTAAATATATTTAAATTTTCATAATAGCTTTTTGACCTGAAAGCGTTCTATTGTAAATTGACCTGTCGGACGGAACTGTCAAAAAAGAGGGCAGAACTGCAATAATTTTGCATCTTTACAGGTCACATTTTTTTTGAGGAAAGAAATCACCATAAGCCTCTAAAAGGGGTTTGGCAGATGCGTACCAAGGTGAAAAACCAGTAAATTTCAAAAATTTTCATTTTTATGGGATTTTGCTCAATATACATTTGAAATGACTGACTTTTCTCTTTAAAATAATAATTTTCCATAAAAGAAATGAGAGAAATGGTTAAATTTGCCTCACTGAGATATACATATACATGGAGACCTCGATTTGCTATCTCATATAGCCGACGTTTTAGAAATGTCATTATTTCGAAAAAGTTGTCCATGATAAGCCGAGCTTCTGCATTATTGAACAAAATTCTGATGAATTTAAACATTCAGATTTAAAATTGGTAATGCAGATAAAATAATTTTTGATCGAAACATTTCTTTTAGTTTCTTTCAGAAATTCAATTAATTTTAAGTTTGAAGTAACTTCGAAAGTTATCCAGGGCACAAATATGAAAATCCGATTTCGAAACCGGAAATGGAAAGAAGGAAAGAGTTAGTAGCATGGTTGCGCATATATTTAAAGCGAGAAGAAAAACAATGACAATGTCAATGACAGAATTACAGACAACAGACAGCAAAATTACAGACAACAGAGAGCAAAATTACAGACAACATGAAAAAAAAATTCGAACTTTTAGGTGTAATTTCGAATTGGGCGCAAATAATTTGAATTTGATAAATACTCTTTTGGATAAACAGTGCAACGCATTGAAAGAAAATGAGTTCATAAAATTGCAACTAAGTTGTGTAAATTTTACAGGCAATATTGGCTACTGCAGTACGAATATAATACCATTTACCTATCGTTATGGCGCTATATTAAAAAATAACGTATTACATGCTCAACCGTTATAAATTTTCCCAAGGAACTGTTATTATTATAGATCATTTTTTTTGCGGAGACAGTTTGGTTGTTGGTAAGGTAAAAACGTTAGGGCTGATATCCATTTGTTGTATTCCTGAGTATTTTCCGAAACAGAACACGGACTTCGACTTCGATTTTGCCATTTGCCTACTGTACCGAAGTCGAAGTCGGTGTTGTGGGCATCACCATATAATCCTGTGTGTTCTAAAAAGACAGGGACTTCGAAGTCGAAGTCCGTGTTCTGTTTGGGCAATAATTCAGGCCTGATTAAAAAAGCTTGACATCACGAAAATTACGTAAATTAAAACGTAAATTAAAACGTAAATTATAATAAACCAAAATATATTCGCTTTCCATTATACGATACAATCTGAGACAAATCAAATCCGACGTTCGTTCCTCGATCAATTTGTTTGTTGTTTGAATTTAATAAAAAAAAAGAACATTAATGATAAAAAGAAAAAGAAAACTCCTAGTTTCTTGTAATTGATATCATAAACAGCATAAATCTGTGCGCCGCGCTGCAATCAGTTCGGACTCTTGCGCCTCTCGTAAAATCATCGGTTCTTAGTATGTCGTTCATGTTGTCGTCGACGACGTACTTTGAATATCGCTTGTCGTCGAAGACATTGTGACATCGTCGTCATCCTGAGCGCTTACCGGTTTAACATCATCGTCGATTTTCATACGTTTTTTGGCCGACTCATTTGTCGACGATGATTCGCTATCGGAGGCTGCAGCTGCTGTACCGTCGTCGGTGACAACACGAGCTGGTGATGCGGCACGTTTTCTTGATGGAGCAATCGGAACTGCTTCCGATTCCATGAAAATTTTCGTCGGTAGATCGAGAATTGCTGGTTTCTGACTGCCGTCATGTTATCACAGCCGGTTCCGTCGCCCATTGTATTCGGTGCTAGGCAATTGTTGAAGAGCTAGAGAATGAGTGGTGATTAGATTTTTGGACATTTTTCCCAATGTTTTCCTTTTTTATTTTACCTGTTCGCAAATTTGTGATAGTTTTTCGCATCCTTCGTCGATTCTTTTCTTAATGAATTCAACCACTTCGTCACTGGACATGAAGTTCCAGATGCCGTCGCATGCAAGAATCATAAACTCATTGTTTGGTGAGATTGTTAGCTTCTTAACATCCGGCAGAGCTGAGATCATTTGTTTTTCGTCGGGCAAATCTTGATTCTATAAAAAAAAAACAAAAAAATCACCGACATGCCAATTACTCTCCGAAAAATATCAACTTACCATTTTATAGGCGTGATCTCCAATCGCGCGGCATTAACGCGGCCAAAAGTAACTTTGCCGCCCGCTTTGTATATTCGTTCGCTCTTCTCATCGTCTTCGGGTTTGTGATCGAAGCTCGTTTCAATTGCCTTTCCGTTTCGACATACAACGCAATGCGAATCACCGGCATTTACTACGTATAAATCGCAAACCGTTAAGCAATGAGAAGGCGGCCGACAACAGTTGAACAGTTTCAGCGCCAACTTAAACTCAGGCCGCGCACATGTGACAGTTCGTCATGAGAAATGCCTCGATTTTGCCTCGATTGGTGACGTCATGGCTCGATCTCCATACAAAATCGTCACCCATCGAGGAGAAATCGAGGCATTTTCGCTCTTCGAAAATTCACGACCTTGGAAGCGGGTGCTTTAGTACTTGCCGGTCAGGGCGTTTGTTTGATGAGTTCGAAAAGGTAATTTTATCCGTATGGATTTCCGCTTCCAATACTAACTTTATCAATTCCCGAACAGATGAATAATCAGGATCGAACGTCTATCCACGAAGCCATGGAGCAACAATCGATTTCAATCTCAAAAGCTGGTATTGTGTCATCACTGCAAGCCAGGTGTACGGTTATTGCTGCCGCTAATCCGATAGGTAGACGTTACGATCCCAGTATGACTTTCTCGGAGAATGTGAATCTGTCCGAACCGATTTTATGGCGTTTCAATGTTCTTTGTGTCGTTAAGGACGAATTTTATCCGATGTCAGATCAACTTTTGGCGAAATTCGTCGTCCAGTCACATATTAAACATCATCCGTTGAGCGAAGAAGTTATTGAAGAATCGCAGCAACATGGCGCGATGGACATAAACAAGAGCTGCTAAAGAAGTACATCTTTGCGATAGTGAATCGAAATGGAGCTGATCTTCGGAAATCCCGAATCTTCGTTTCACTTTTTCCGTGCAATGAATGTGCGATATTGATCATACAATCCGGAATATCGGAAGTGATTTATGCATCCAATAAGTATGCCACTGCAAATAATGCAGTGTCATCCAAACGGATGTAGAAATCAACCGAGGTTATTTGTACGCAGTTTATTACAGATATGAATCGTATTGAAATTAATTTAAGAGACTGAACTAGTCGGGATCGCAAGAAGTCCACAAGAATAAACTGTTGTAAAATTATGTTAATTGTTTTTATTTATTTATTAAACCCTGCATTTTCCCAAAGATCTTAGAGTTTCTAGAATTTAAAGATACAGAAATCACCAATACAGTACTTAAAAATACTTAACGATATTTTCAAAGCTTATCGGAATAAAACACAGAACTTATTGCATGAAATCAAAAGTAGTACCTAGTAACTATACCATATGTGATAAACAATAAGTTCAGAGGATAAGGCTAATCATCATAAACATTTATTCCATGGTTTTTCTTAGACGACTCAATCAATGGCCGCTATTCACAGTCGTCATAAAGTTGGCTTTAAGTTAAAGCTGACTTTAGTGTCGTACTATTAATATGACACTAAAGTCAGCTTTAACTTAAAGCCAACTTTATGACGACTGTGAATAGCGGCCAATGTCTTCTTTGTGAATACATTTTAGAAGTCTACTTGGTGGTGGTTTGGTCTGGCTTTCACAAGGCATAAGATTGGTATCAAACACAATGGCTCAACGGTTTCGAGGATAGGTACTGTGAGTACACTGTATACACACGAGTGGTCCGAATTATGAGCGTCGTAAGCGTACCGATAATTCGGACCGGCTAAAAGCACTGTCAGCAATGTGAGCACCGTGAGAATAATTCGGACAGCGGCCTTAGTCTCAATCACAACGCGCCACGGCTAATCGCACAAATTTCCTAAAATCGCGGCTATTCGATAAATAAAACATCACAAATCATCTGACGGAAAAAATTCACGCATTCGATAATTATGAGCTGCTTTTTTGTCCGGGAAAAGTAGGTTGCGGCAAGTACAGCAGCTACGGCCTCTTCGGACAAAGTTAAATGGTTTAATTCTCGGTTAATTTCAGGGCGTAGACAACATGATTCCATAAAAAAATTGTGATAGCTTTCGAGTCAAAGACGCGGTACACTTTGCATACAACCGAATGCATTTTTTGGTATGATTCTTAAAAATGTTACAATTAAATGTTCTATGTTATGTTATGTTTATGAAATAAAAAGCAGTTTACGCAGTTTATTACAGATGAGATTTTATTTTAATTATTTACATATGTGGTTTTATGATTGGAGTACGACTAAAAATATTCGTATCGACAGACCCATTGCAATTCAGTTTTCGCTTTAGTTGCATCGCCTTGCAACAAATCAACTTCGGTTGGACGAAAATATTTCGTATTGACCTTAGCGCGAACAATTTCTTCCGTACCGTTCATTTCGATACCGACTTCATTCACTCCTTCACCGCGCCATTCAATAGTTCGACCAATAAACTTAAAAGCAGCCTCAACGAATTTCCGAACACTATGTGTTTCTCCGGTAGCAATTACAAAATCTTCCGGCTTGTCCTGCTGTAGCATTAGCCACATTCCTTCGGTGTAGTCCTTGGCATGACCCCAATCACGTTTCGAGTCCAGATTACCAAGTTCGAATGATTGTAGCTGACCCAATTGAATTTTCGCTACCGATCGTGTAATTTTTCGTACATCGAAATTTTCACCGCGTCGCGGAGATTCGTGATTGAAAAGGATCCCGTTACAGGCAAACATATTGTAGGCTTCACGGTAGTTGATCACGATCCAATATCCGTACATTTTTGCACAAGCTGTTGATGAAATTATAAACAATTGCGAGTATGTAAACGACCAGTACTTACCATACGGTGATCGTGGATAAAACGGCGTTCATTCATTCTGTGGAGTTTCAAGAGTTTCATTCTGTGGAGTTTCAACTTTCAACTTTTTCATATAGTTCGGAAGTTGCAGCCTGATAAAGCCAGACCTGCTTCTCTAGGCCACAAGTCTGGATCGCATCGAGAAGAAGAAGAGTTCCGACTGCATCGACTTCATAAAGCTGTTGATGAAATTATAAACAATTGCGAGTATGTACAAACGATAAGTACTTACCATACGGTGATCGAGGATAAAACGGCGTTCCTTCATTCTGTGGAGTTTCAAGAGTTTCATTCTGTGGAGTTTCAACTTTCAACTTTTTCATATAGTTCGGAAGTTGCAGCCTGATAAAACCAGACCTGCTTCTCTAGGCCACAAGTCTGGATCGCATCGAGAAGACGAAGAGTTCCGACTGTATCGACTTCATAAAGCTGTTGATGAAATTATAAACAATTGCGAGTATGTACAAACGACAAGTACTTACCATACGGTGATCGTGGATAAAACGGCGTTCCTTCATTCTGTGGAGTGTTGTGTTCGAGGCCTTGGAAGAATTATTTTGTCTTGAGAAAGTCAAAATAGTCGAAGGATTGGAAAGGTTCGGGACAGAATGGGCCAATTCCGCCTACGTCCGAATTGGTGGCTGAAGTAGAACGGAAGCGACACGCTTGCTGGCGGCCGGGACTAGCTACGGCAGTGTGGGGTGGTTCTTGTTCTGACTTCAGACCATAAACCCTAGGCCTAGACAACAAAATTTCGTGTCGGCTTACTCCAGGGTATTTAAAATGGGACTATTTTCCCAATAGGTCATGAAAGACCAAGAAGCGGTGGAGTTGCGCGACTTCGCGATTTGTCAGGGCGCTTAGGTGTAAGTAGCGCCCTGCTCTGCCCACCCTACCTCAGCCACGACTGTCCTTTGAAACATTTCGCGTCGTGGCCCCTTGTAGAGGTTCGGGGTCAAAGGAGCTAAGCGCTCGGGTTCATTTTATATGGCCAATTAGCCGTTAATCATTTTTAGATAGAAGCTATATCGAAAGAAATGTCAACGCGAAAACAAAAAAAAACCTAGATAAATAAGTATGAAAAAAAAACCAAAGAAAAAAATCAAAATATATATAAAAGTAGTAAGAAAATAAACTCACCCCATTTCTTTTCTTTTTTTCTGGTTTGTTGTGAAGTTTAAATTTATTTTTTTTGGTTAAAGTTAATGGCTATTTTATTTTTAAATTATTCCGTCCCGCCTGTTCCGTCTTCGTCTGTCATTTTTTTAGGTTTTTTTTTTTTTAATTTTAATTCATATTTTTTTTTTATTTTTAAAATTTAATTAATTTTTGTTTCGTTCTTTAAATTCATTTTCCTGGATTTTTTTAAATTTTTATTTCGTTCATTCTATTCTTTGTTTTGATTCTATTTTTTTGTTTTTAGAATATATTTTTAGGTCTATAGCATTTTTATTCATTCGTGAAATTAGTTATTCCCAATTGGTTTTCATTATCGGCGTTCTTCTTTTGTGCAGTTTTTGGATCTATCAAGTTTCGGCTACAGCACGTGATTTAATGGCATGATTAAAATGCGGTAGATTTGAATTTGAATGAAAACCCGAACTGCACGAAGAAAATGAAAACAAACAACCGGCGAGATGATTCAATCGAATTTAACCGTCACGGCGGAAATATCACACACTCGGCAACAGGTAAAAGCCCTCACCATGTTTTTCTGTTACGTGACTCAACAAGCAATTTTCTGTTTTTAGACTTGGAGATAAATTCAGATTTTACTAGCACAGTTAACACTGGTCGAACATTTTTTTTTTGGGAACTCAATCATCCTAAGGTGTATTACCCCTGCATTTTTGAAGTAGACTCACAGCTAATTCCGACTGTCAACCAACGCGGAAACTTTACGAACCGATAGACACTCATGCACTCGACTCGTTCCACCTGCACACAATTCAAAAGAATTCTCAACGTTTCGCGATGCGTTTTATGTGTACTTTTTAATTTTCTTCTCGTCCGACGCGCGCTTAAAAAAAAAACTACCTCGTCGCGCACTCCAGCCGGCATCTCTCTCCTAGCGGTGCTTTTCCCGTCGCCAAGCCGGTTTCGTTTTGTTCGTTCCAGTGCTTACAAGTGCGCTCGGTACTTTATTAAGTATCGAAAGCACCTGTAAGCACCGGAATGATCACGGAATGAGCACTCAACAACATAGGCGATTCGCCGATGATTTTCATCGCCGAAACGACTACAGAAAGTGGCCGCGTAGAAGAGTCTCGTGCGCACGACTGAGTGCCGGGCAATCGGTGTTGTACCCCTCGGATCACTGCCTCAGATCCTTGGAGTGGTAAGTCCCCAGACGTTTGCCTCCTAGATCCTCCAATTCGTATCGTGAGTTGCCTAGCACACGACGAATCCTGCACTTGAGGAACTTCTTCGCCAGCTTGGCATTATAATTCTGCGCGGCTGTGGACAAGGAAAAGTTTCTACGGAATACCTCCTGTCCTACACAAAATTGTGTTTTAGCAGCACGCAGATTATAACGCCTGGTGCTGTCCTCATGTGCGACCCTTATTTTCGTCTGCGCCAGTTGTCTCACGATAGGAATTCCCTCTCGAGGTCGAAGCTGTACATTTGACTCTCCCAACGCTCGCAAATGCTTCAGCAGTTCGTAGTCCTTCCCGTGCAACATCATGTGATTCCCAAACAAAACCTGATAAGGAGAAAATCCAGTGGCTTGGTGGAGTGAGCTACGAAGAGCACATCCAATTTTGCTTAGACTCTCATCCCATCGTGTTTGGTCATCAGTGATGAATGCTCGAATTCCGGCCAGGATGGACTGATTGACACGCTCCGAAGCATTCGCTTGCGGTGAGTAGCTCGGGGTGTACAGGTGTTTAACTCCGTATTTGTTCAGCATGGTGTTAAACACATTCGACCTAAATTGAGAGCCGTTATCGGAGAGGATTGTCTCAGGTGTTTCAAACGTATGGAAGACCTGCCCCTCCAAGTAGTTTGTGATCTCTTCAGCAGTGATCCGCCCCAAAGGATGTAGAAGTGGGAACTTGGTGAAGTGATCCAAGACGATCAAGATAGCGATCTTACCCCGTTTGGTACGCGGATATGGTCCAAGCACGTCGATGTAAAGGTGCTGGAATGGCATATCTGTCTGGAAAGGTTCTCCCATTGGCGCTCGTAGAGGTCTGTTCGGGGACTTTGTCTCTTTACAAGTGTCGCACGCCAGAACGTAGGTGCGTACTTGTGTAGCCATTCCGGGCCAGTACAAAAATCGCCTGACTCGCTCTAGCGTTTTGGCATAACCACCATGGACCGTGGTGTCTGCCTCGTGCGCCTGAGCGATCGCAGCTGACGTAAGACTTGATGGAATCCATAATTTCCAAGCTCTGTCTTCAGCAATCGGGTCACCGTTGTGAGGCTCTGTGCGCTTATACACGACGCCGTCTCTCACGCATACGTCAGGAAGCCGATCGGCGTTCGCATCGACAGTGGACACTAATTCTTTGTATTCTTTGCCAGAGAATTCTGGAGAATCCATGTCCACCATCGGTGCCACGTCGATCAGCGCATTTAATCCCTCTTCGTATACACGAGAGAGAGCGTCGGGTACAACGTTCAGGCTCCCTCTTCGGTGCTCGATTGTGAAGTCGTAACCTTGGAGTTTTAAACTCCATCTTGCCAACCGTCCTTGTAGGTCTTTCTGCGACATGAGCCATTTGAGACTTGCGTGATCCGTAATGATTTTGAACGCAGTCCCTTCTACATAGGCTCGAAATTTTTTCACGCTCAACACAGCCGCATAACACTCGAGTTCGGTTACGCTGTAGTTGCGTTGAGCGGAAGTGAGCTTCTGTGACATATACGCCACTGGAGATTCCGATCCGTCGTCGTTTTCCTGAAAGAGAACGCTACCCACCCCTGATTTACTGGCGTCGCAATGGATTACGAAAGGCCTCTTAAAATCAGGATTGATTAATAAGGGGGCTTTCGTCAACAAGTCTTTCACTAATAGGAAGGAAGTTTGTGCCTCTGTAGTCCAAGCAAACTGGTTGGACTTCTTTAGAGTGTCTGAAATTGGTGAAACAGTCGCAGCAAAGTTGGGAACGAATCGTCGATACCAGCCTGCCATACCAAGAAAGCGTCGAACTTGACGTGCGGACTTAGGCGAAGGGTAATCGACGATGGCTGAAACTTTGTTGGGATCAGTTTTCAAGCCTCCTTCTCCAACGATGTATCCGAGATATTTCACCTCTTTCAGACAAAACTTGCTCTTGTTGACGTTAATGGTCAAGCCAGCCTTTCGCAAACATTCTGCGACTTCTGCCAATAAAACCAGATGTGAATCGAAATCCTCAGAAATTAACAGCAGATCGTCCAAATATACGAATACCTGCTCCTTCAGCTCGGGTAGGATGACTTTGTCCATCAAACGACACATCCTTTGCGGCGCGTTGCATAACCCAAAAGGCATGCGCGTGTAGTGATATAGAGGCCGGCCAGGAATGGTAAACGCTGTATACTCCCTGGATTTGTTCTCGAGAGGAATCTGCCAAAAGGCGTCTTTGAGGTCCAGGCTAGTAATAAAATTGGCTCGCGGCAAACGACTTAAGATACCATCAATGTGTGGTAGTGGATATGCATCCTTCTTCGTCACACTATTGACTTTGCGCGAGTCCAAACATAACCTGACCTTGCCTGGCTTCCTCACGAGAACCACAGGCGAGCTCCATGCACTCTGGCTGGTCTCTATAACGCCAAGTGCTCTCATGAGATCGATCTCGTCATATAAGAGTTTTTGGATCGCAGGAGACACAGGATAATGTCGCTGTTTGGTGGGACTTGCATCACCAACGTCTATACTGTGTTGTTCGACGTTGGTCACACCGAGTCCGTATACTTCGTATGATGGAAATTTGGACTTTACCATTTCCAACCTCTTTACATCTGTGGGCGTTAAATGGTGGGCATCCGGAGCTATCAGTTGCGACGCAGTATCGGGAGTATCGACCGCGCTGATAATGCTAGGAGCTAGTTGGAATGATCGCCAGAAATCTACCCCTAGGTACAATTTCTGCGACAGGCTCGGCACGATGTATAGTGTAATGGGTTTGGTAATACCACGAAAAGTAATATCGGTAGTTACTGTGCCCAATACCTTTTGCGCTGCACCATCAGCGGTCTTCACCTCCTGACAGACCGGTCGATAATTCACCTGTGCATCATGGAGACGTTGTAAAGCGTTTGCCCCCAGGCAACTGATGCTCGCCCCACTATCGAGGAGTCCTTCAACGTCCACTCCGTACAAGGATACCATGGCGTACGGACGTATGTCCAACGGATTGGTAATGATGGTAGAGAGAATCGCTTTCTTTTTTTCACGCACCATCCTCCAGAACATACGAAGGCGCAAGATAGACTTCCTGCGACCGGATCCACTCGTTAGTGCTGATACCTGATCAACACTTGCGATTGGAGTAGGCGCAAAAATTCGCGCTCGAGCCTCCATATATTCCTTTAGCCGAAGATGGTATGGCTTGAGAGGGTGGTGGGAATGTCGTCTTGGATTTTGATCTGCGATAAGTTCATCCTCAAGTCGGGAAACATCCGGCTCCGTTTTATCGCTTGGTCTCGTTAATAATTTGACGTGCGGAGTGTTGATCGTCGATGAAATGGGTTTGGATGATTTTACGTTAACAGGATGAGAATTGGGTTCTGAAAATGTTGTAGGTAGGGTATTAAAATTTGGAAGGGTATTGTTAGGGTTTGAAAATTTGGGTAAAGTTGTTTTATTTGGGAGGTCTAAATGAAATTGGGACGTGGAATTGGAGTGGTGAACAAATTTTCCTACTGCTGTCGGGATGCAGTGTTCGGACGGGAGGGACCCGCTGTCCTTCCGTCCCTTCGGCCGTTTCCCGCCTTGCAATGGCTGCAGTTGGGCTTTAGAACGTCAGCCCGCCCACATCCGAAGCAGAAGATGCCCTTCACAGGTTCCGCGCACTCCCGATACCCATGTCCTTCCTTCTTACAATTCCAGCAGATCCAGGGGTTCGATAGTCCGGCCAAGTCGACGGAAGAAGTCGTATCCGGATGTTCTTCCACGACTGGCTCCTGTATTTCGTGGACTCTGGCCTGGTTCCAAGGGGACGGTCTGGTGGCTTTTCGCGTGTCTTCCACTTGCACTACAAGTCGACGTAGTTCGTCCATCGTAAGTACTGAGTAGAAGCACAATTGTTGCTGTGTGCTACCCACCAGATTTCCGCGCACCAGAGCCACAAATTCGGACTCAATCATGGGAGCGCTCAGCAGTGAACGAAGCTCCGTCATGACTTGTTCGAAGGACATGAAGGGCTCGTGTGGCGCTTGTCGTCTACCAAGCATCTGCTTTCGTAACTCCCAATCCGTGCTGCGCTCTCCCCAGACCTGCAAGAATGCTACCTTCAGAGTATCCCAAGACGAGTTGTTATTGGACCGACGCCACAACCAATACCACTTGTTGGGCCTACCATCCAGCAGCAGATGGAAGCCCTGCGTCAGCAGATCTAAATTGCCGCGCAAGTCGCTCATCGCGAGAGTCTCGGCCCGAAAAATCAGCTCCTCTGCACGTAGGAGTTGGCTATCCCCGTTAAAACGCAAACGCCAATGCCTTAATGGGCTGTAGGAATTTCTTACACGATGATTAGGGCCGTGGCTAACGCGATCGCTGACCAACGCGGCCGCTCCGGTCCGCTGATCTGCCCTCCCAGCACGCGAGTCTCCCTCTGCTGCCGAATAATGGGCCCCCACCGGTCTCTGAGACGCCTGCTCTTCCCGAAAAACCCTTCTCATCAACTCTATTAGTTGATCCACTCCCAGCTCAGTTCGTACCACTGGCGAACGTGTACGCCCTGGCGCTGGATTCGCCGTAGCTGGGATACCTGTGTCGCGTATATCGGACCAACGTGGTCGTTCGCCTACTACCCTTTCCGGTGATTGTGGGATTGGATTTGCGAGCTGGTTCACCCCCTGCTCTTGACCAATTGAACCGTCAGGGACGTAAAAGACCCCACCGCCGACCGTTTCCAGCGGAAAATCAAGATTTAACCGCCTTGGTGAAAGTCCGCCGGCCGCTGACTTCGCTCTGCTGCATGTCACGGCTCCGGTTCTCGCTGTGGCGCCCTCCACGCCCCTAACGGTTCAATAGTCCTGCGGTTCCAGTGCCTGGCGACAATTGGGACACGTTTTGTGGCGCAGCACCCACTCCTCCACACAATGCAGGTGGAAAGTGTGCCCACATTTCGTCCGCGCTTCGTCCTCGCCCCCCACGATATGTTGGCACATCGTGCATATTTCTTCATCATTCCGCCTCAAAGGCGACCTTGGCAGTGGCATGATTGATGGGATCTGGTAATGGGTGCTTGAATGAACTGAGAGTGTGTAGGATCGACTGTCAACTGAATGAACCAAAAGAATTATATATGTATGAAGCGATTGTGCAAATGCCCGAACGAATGTGTCAAAAAAAACGAATGAGTGATAATTAAGTTGTGAACTGTGTGTAGGAGAAGAAAAAAAAATACAATCTATTGAATGAAAAAACGAATGAGTTTTTGTGAGAATAAGTGATTGTGAACGCTCGAAGAATGTGTGCAAAACCAAAACGAATGAATGGATTATATTTATGATTGACTATATGTGTAGAATGAATGTTTGAGTGATTATTTAATTTTGACAATCAAAACAAAATAGAACGAGTGGTTGTTATTAAATTCAAAATTTGAACGAGTGTATGATTGGTTGTATATAAAAAGATTATGTATCAAATGATTGAATGCGGTAAAAAAAACTGTGCGATTCGATGAGTGAATGTGTGAATGAACGTATGTTGCGGATAGAAAGATGAATGGATGAAAAACTGTATGCGTAGTTTGCATTTTTGAATGGGTGTTTTAACGAAATAAATCGTATTCAACACGACGAACGAATGAATGTAAAAAAAAACGAACGAACGAATGAACGAACTTGTGTTATAATTGTTATATAATTGCGTTATTTAATTCGAAGAGAAAAAAAAAATGAATGAACCCTCACGTCTTCGCAACCTTTCCCCTCCCCTCATATGCAGGTCAAATCGCGAAGCCGATCTTGATCTTCCTCGCTCCATCGGGAAAATCCGGAACGCGATTAAATTTCAACAGAAAAAAATGGGGAAAAATAGCAATCAAAAGAAAATCAAAATAACAAAAATCTACGTTAAAATGTAGTCAAAAGACTTAACAAAACAACTCTAATTACGAAGAAAAAAAATACTACGTTAGTTCAAAAAAAATTATTCTACGTTAAAAGGTACTCTAAAAGGAAGGATAAGGAAATAAGGTACTTAGCAAATTTTCCGACGAAATTTCCTATCATCAAACTCACCAATATTTTACAAGTATTTATCCCAATTGTCTGACGACACGCCCGCCAAGACAGGGCATGCCCAGCACTCAAAAGGGTACTTGCAAAACAAAAGTGGAAAGAATCAGAAAGAATACGTTTATCCAACTTGCATCACATCAATCTCGTATACAGACAATATTTCCCTTTCCTATGGAACCGAATTGGCGCCTAAAGGTTGCCAAAACGGTTCGTCAATAGGATCGTTCCATATTGCCTCCATACAGGTTCGATGAAATGTTCTGCTGTTGAAAATCTGAAAAGCTTGTACACTTGGACTTTGATTGCCGTTCAGGCGAAAATTCTGTCGCAGAACGACTAAGTTTTTAGTCCTTTTGCCCACCAACTTTTTGTACGGAATTTTTCGGACTCGCACGTGTTGAAGAGCTACGCTTTGTGCACTAAGCGTAGCGGTGGCTAGCCCCACGTTGGGCGCCATCTGTTGTGTTCGAGGCCTTGGAAGAATTATTTTGTCTTGAGAAAGTCAAAATAGTCGAAGGATTGGAAAGGTTCGGGACAGAATGGGCCAATTCCGCCTACGTCCGAATTGGTGGCTGAAGTAGAACGGAAGCGACACGCTTGCTGGCGGCCGGGACTAGCTACGGCAGTGTGGGGTGGTTCTTGTTCTGACTTCAGACCATAAACCCTAGGCCTAGACAACAAAATTTCGTGTCGGCTTACTCCAGGGTATTTAAAATGGGACTATTTTCCCAATAGGTCATGAAAGACCAAGAAGCGGTGGAGTTGCGCGACTTCGCGATTTGTCGGGGCGCTTAGGTGTAAGTAGCACCCTGCTCTGTCCACCCTACCTCAGCCACGACTGTCCTTTGAAACATTTCGCGTCGTGGCCCCTTGTAGAGGTTCGGGGTCAAAGGAGCTAAGCGCTCGGGTTCATTTTATATGGCCAATTAGCCGTTAATCATTTTTAGGTAGAAGCTATATCGAAAGAAATGTCAACGCGAAAACAAAAAAAAACCTAGATAAATAAGTATGAAAAAAAAAACCAAAGAAAAAAATCAAAATATATATAAAAGTAGTAAGAAAATAAACTCACCCCATTTCTTTCCTTTTTTTCTGGTTTGTTGTGAAGTTTAAATTTATTTTTTTTGGTTAAAGTTAATGGCTATTTTATTTTTAAATTATTCCGTCCCGCCTGTTCCGTCTTCGTCTGTCATTTTTTAGAATTTTATTTTATAATTTTAATTCATATTTTATTTTTATTTTTAAAATTTAATTAATTTTTGTTTCGTTCTTTAAATTCATTTTCCTGGATTTTTTTAAATTTTTACTTCGTTCATTCTATTCTTTGTTTTGATTCTATTTTTTTGTTTTTAGAATATATTTTTAGGTCTATAGCATTTTTATTCATTCGTGAAATTAGTTATTCCCAATTGGTTTTCATTATCGGCGTTCTTCTTTTGTGCAGTTTTTGGATCTATCAAGTTTCGGCTACAGCACGTGATTTAATGGCATGATTAAAATGCGGTAGATTTGAATTTGAATGAAAACCCGAACTGCGCGAAGAAAATGAAAACAAACAACCGGCGAGATGATTCAATCGAATTTAACCGTCACGGCGGAAATATCACACACTCGGCAACAGGTAAAAGCCCTCACCATGTTTTTCTGTTACGTGACTCAACAAGCAATTTTCTGTTTTTAGACTTGGAGATAAATTCAGATTTTACTAGCACAATTAACACTGGTCGAACATTTTTTTTTTGGGAACTCAATCATCCTAAGGTGTATTACCCCTGCATTTTTGAAGTAGACTCACAGCTAATTCCGACTGTCAACCAACGCGGAAACTTTACGAACCGATAGACACTCATGCACTCGACTCGTTCCACCTGCACACAATTCAAAAGAATTCTCAACGTTTCGCGATGCGTTTTATGTGTACTTTTTAATTTTCTTCTCGTCCGACGCGCGCTTAAAAAAAAACTACCTCGTCGCGCACTCCAGCCGGCATCTCTCTCCTAGCGGTGCTTTTCCCGTCGCCAAGCCGGTTTCGTTTTGTTCGTTCCAGTGCTTACAAGTGCGCTCGGTACTTTATTAAGTATCGAAAGCACCTGTAAGCACCGGAAACGAAATTCCGGCGGCACTCAACAGGAGTTTCAACTATCAACTTTTCGATATAGTTAGGAAGTTGCAGCCTGATAAAACCGGACCTGCTTCTCTAGGCCACAAGTCTGGATCGCATCGAGAAGACGAAGAGTTCCGACTGCATCGACTTCGGCTGTATACTCGATAAGATCGAACGTGACTTTGGGCTGCTAAATTGTAGATCTCAGTCATGTAAGTATATGGAATGGCTGATAACTTGACCTTTCGTAATGAAATCTGGTTGTGTTAGTGACCACCCGTTCTTGTATTAGTGACAGCAGTGCAGGCCCACATAAAAGTTGTATTTTCAGAGGGGCAACTAAAAAGATTGTCAGTTAATTTCCAAAACTCATAAATACTAAATATGTATGTTATAAGATTTTTCGTGGTAAGCTACCAAAGAAGCTATTATGATTAAGAGTTAGTTGTTCTTTCCGGTGTCAGTAGAGTAAAACTCCAACACGGAGTCCCCGACTGTGGACTATCCGCCATCCCTGAGGATATGACAAATTTGGAAAGAACCTTCACTGAATGATGAACTGACTTCTCCAGTGAAGGTTCTTTCCAAATTTGTTATATCCTCAGGGATGGCGGATAGTCCACAGTCGGGGACTTCGTGTTGGAGTTTCACTCTACTGACACCGGAAAGAACAACTAACTCTTAATCAATAAATATGTAGTTTAGTGATTAACGTCCCAACGAACCGAGTGCATTACCAATACGTTTTAATTGAAGAAATAATTAATTACTGATTGTATTTCCTTTATGTATTATATGAAGTTGAAAAGCATTTTCTTCAAAAAAGAAAAATTTTACACGCCGTCAATGCTTTCATATTCCAAGAAATGTTAAGAAGTAAACAAAGTTTGTATGCAAGGAATCTTTGATCAAAATGTACATTTTATAACTTTAATTGAAATGTATTCTTCATTAATATTAACTACAGTAGAACTACAGATAATTAGAATCGGTTTACTTGCCTGAAGAACGATTTATTTTGCCGGAACTCTCTTCGGTTTCGGCAACCATCGAAAGAACACTTCATGTTTCTTTTTAAATAGTTTATCGCATGAATCACTGGCAGCAACAAACTTTACACAATCTAAATTTTATAATAGTTAATTTTTTTTACTAAAATCTTTACTGAAACTGACTAAAACACACAATTCGGTAAACTTTCCTTGAAACACTTGTAACACGGTTGTAAACAAACTTGACAGTTGGGCCCCAAACACCAAACTTGCGTCATGCTTGCCATCTCACTTCCACTTGAAACTGTTATTTATCCATTATTTTTCCGTCTCCTTGTTTTGACACCGCAGCACCGAAAAACCTCTAGTATCTCACTTGCTCTGCAAAACACTTTTCGGTTTTCTCTTTCTCTAAAAAAATTACGTTCACGTACACGACTTTTACACGTATCACCACCGCTTGATCTCAGTAGGCCGAACAAGAGGTTTGTTCTATTTGCCTGCACTATCTACACCTTTTACACGTTTTGCACTTTTTCCGTTCTTTTTGCCGGTGTAGCGTCACCGGTGGATGTTCTTTTTTCCGAGTGTAGTGCAAAAGTGTACACTTTGCTGCACTCAGTCGGGAGCTGGTGCAAGTTCTTCTTCTTTACAATCTGTCAAATTTGAAAATTGTATGCAGATAACATTGACTTTTTGAATTTAAGAAATCGCTGCTTTGACTGAAAACATGCAAGAATATTGAATGGCAATAAATTTTCATTGACAAAAGTAAAAAAAATAAAGCAAATAAAAAAGTTCTGAATTTTAGCTGTCACTTTCATACACAAACCTGTTCTTTTTGCGCGGCCTGCACTCAACCCTTTGAGTGTATTTTGACGTGCAATTAAGGTGCAAGGTACACTAAAGTGTAACTTCCACCGGCAAAAGAAACAAACCTAATGGTGATTTCTTTTCTCAAAAAAAATGTGATCCGTTTCTGCCCTAAATTTTTGTTCTAGCAGTTCCGCTGTTCTATTCTCAATTTTTTTTTGACCTGCTAGAAAAAGGGGTTTAAAATTGACCTGAAAAGTTGCATTTCTTGCCCCGAAAATTTCGGCGGTGCAACTCCTTTAACCTCAAATGTGCGTAAGAAACGATGAAAATAAGAAAAAAATATCCTTCGACACAGCGGCAAACGATTTAAAAGCATAAATTAAACTGTCCAACGGGTCATACGGTAATTAGAAATCATACGGAGTGTAGTGAAAATTTATTTCAATTTTGATAATAGCTTTTTGACCTGAAAGCGTTCTATTGTAAATTAACCTGTCGGACGGAGCTGTCAAAAAAGAGGGCAGAACTGCAATAATTTTGCATCTTTACAGGTCACATTTTTTTTGAGAAAAGAAATCACCATTAGGTTTATCTCCATTGACATTTCGTCAAGAAATATCAGAATGCCGACTCCACACATATTCGCACTAACCCACTTCAAAAATGAAATTTTAGCTAGTACAAAAACAGGCGAACTATTACATAAACAGGCGATTTTATTGAGGTTAAATCGCAATTTCTAGTACATTAACGACCGAATTCGACACATCTGCCAAACCCAAGGTAGAGGGCTTAGTCTATCCAGGAACCCTAATCCCGACAAGCTGCTCCAGTAAGCTTACTGGCTAAAATCAATATTCTAGCCTACTATCTACAGAAAAAAGCAATAAAAAAATAACGCAGTCACGATCGGCTCCAAGCCAATCGTATGATACTCTAGATGAAATACTGAACTCTTATTTATATTTTAGTTGAAAATATATCAAAAGAATGAGGAGTGCACAAACACTTATTACATGACTTTTTACTTACAGGTAGAAACAAGTATATAGTGGCTATTCGATTTCTTGATTTATAGTGGGTTCCATAAATAAAGTCAGCACACTTTACAGAATTTTTATAAGGCGACTACATCAAGGACTTATGGGATATTTTTCATATTAATAGTTTTAGCTGCGACTATTATAAAATCAACGTATACAAAATTTCAAAGTCGTAACGTAAAGCGTTTTAAAGTTATCGTTCAATATTGGTGAACACGTGTCTTAAGGACTTTTGTATGACAGCTACTCGAAGGAGTCGACGGATGGCACCAACTAATGAGCTCAGTCTTGCTTTTGATATAAAACTAATTCCTGTAAAATTTTGAATCCCTGCTTTAACTCGTACTGGAGCTATAGTGGATTCTATAACTTGCATACATTTTTGAAGGACTTTTTTAGGCTGCTACACGAAGGACTCATTCGATTTGTATCATATTCGGAACTTTCGTTTCAAACACTGTAAAATTTAAGTATGCAAAATTGCAAATTCCTAACATGAAGCATTCGAGCAATAATTGTGAAAACGTGTTTCAAGGACTTTTGTATGAGAGATACCCGAAGGAGTGGAAGGATATCGCCCATTAACGAACTTAGCCTTACTTTTTTCATTTTACAGGCTGTGACAAAATTTCAACTTCTAGGTCAACGCATTCTTGAGTTATCGTGCAAACGGACGGACGGACAGACGGACGGACAGACGGACGGACAGACGGACGGACGGACAGCAAACGGATTTGGGGGTTTTGGCTCCAAATAAACATAAAATAATATAACTTTTTTTCGTCCGATGCTCGGTTCTATGCGTTACAAACTTTTCGGGCTGGATTAAACTTATAATACTCTATATGATTTCATCTAGAGTATAAACAGTTTTCTTGGTGTTTTCAATACGAATTTGAATCACTACTCTCGATCTGGATAAATCGCAAAAAAAACACCTAATACAGAACACATTCAACCTTTTGTAACACCTCTGTATATAAATAGTCTGGATGAAGCCTTACAATCTGTTGGGTCAAAGTCGGTTGTAAGTTTTTGAGGTTTTTTGAGAACTTGATTTTTTGACCAGAATAGCTCCTTAAGAGAAAAAACTTTCAACATTCATCAGTGGTTCTTTATACCTACATTGAAATAAATAAACTGCAAGAAAAATATTGAAAACTACTGACGACATGTTGAATTTCGTCATACATATCTTCGAGAAAATGTATGTAACCCTAAGGTGGAGATTACATAAAAAGCTCGTAGAAGTAAAAACCAATTTGCTACCAAGACCTTAGAAATATCGCAAAATTTGTGAAAACACACGCAACATCTTCAAATCACCTCGGTGGTTGGATTTTAGAAATCTTAAATTAAGTTCTTTGGCGATTATACAAAAATTAATTATACATTTAATCAAACCTATAGGATACCGAAAATTGTAAAATCGTATGTAACCGCAATTACAATACTCTTTGTCGTTGAGCCAAAAATCGTGAAATTAGTTTCTAGGCATCTTATCTAATAGATAGAACGGAATTCGTGTGAATACCTTCTTTGGTCTTGATCTGTCTTCTGCTCCCGCATGTATGAGCATTAGTGCACTGAATGTCTACTGCATACTAGGGATGGGAATCGATTGCTCAACAATCGATTGTTGCATGATCGATTATTTTAAAATGTTCGATTAAGATCAATCGATTAATTGATGGGATTTAAGCAATTAATCGATTAATCGCGTAATTCTTAAGTCCCAGAGTTATTGTATAAGTATACGTAGACTTAATAGGTAGATTTGAATTTAAATGTCTAGGTTCATTATACGTTTAACATAGTGATTGTCCATACATAAAATTTTAACTATTTAACTATGTATGAATGGATGAATGTGGCTATGTTCCCTATGAACTCCTAAACCGCTCAGGGATCGTGTAGAATAGTTCCGGGATAGTTGCTGTGAAGTTTGGTACCGATCAAATAAAAACAAATTGTTTTTTTTACACTTTTCAACTTTTTTTACGATTTTAGTACCCTGGTGCTCTAATTATTTGTTTGTTTGTTTCGTATGCTTTCCTATATCATTCATCCGATTACGATGAAACTTCGTTTCTGCATTAACAAAATCACTTTACAATTGGTGGTGCGATAGTTATTTCAACATTTGATATGATTTAGCGGCAGTTCGTTCGTTTTTGGTGTAGTAGTTATGCATTCCCATTACTAAATGGTAAAGACGGATGATGAATGTTGGATAGTGGATGCAGGCCGGAGGATTGAAGGTGGAGGATGCTGGATGGAGGGTAGAATATGTATGTAAAGATTTTTTCTATTTTCCTCTCACTTGTGACGCTAAATGTCAGTTAAAAATATGTGTGAATATGAGTTTTAAACGTACATACATATATGTATGTTCTTTTTAATGGTTAAATAAATAACATCCCATGCTAAAAATGAGAAGAAAATAAATACAGGTAAGCCTACTACAACGTGGTACTTTTCCAACGCGGTTCAGGTAATGCGGAAATTTTCCTACAACGCGGTACTTCTATAGCGCGGTTTCACTACAACGCGGTACAGATAATTTGCACGTTTTCTTCAAAGCTTTTTTGTTCAGCTAACCTATCAAGGATAGCTGATGTTGCTAGACATTTTAATCTTAATGAATCGTCAATACAAACTATTAAGCTAGCTGAAGACTACATATCCGCATCGTCTCTACTTGCCAAAATTACTGTTTGTCCAAGACCTAACACAATGGCAAAAATGGAAGAAGCGCTTGCAATTGCAGTGTGGGATATGACCACAAAACTGTTACCTTTAGGGCCGGTTTCACAGTCGAAGTTTAAACTAAAAGTTTGGTTTAAACTTAGGATCTTACGAACAAATTCCTAAGTTTAAACCAAGGCACTTAAAATAACTACTAATGAAACCAGTCATCAATTCCTTGACAGCAATGGTTGTTACAAGGATGATGCAGCAGCGAATGAATATCCATCAAAGCTTGCGAAAATAATCCATGAAGGGTTATTTGGCACAACAAAAATTTTACCCTAAGAGGTATTGAAAGAGGCTTAAAGGCTTGAGAATCCTTTTACGGAGAGAGTCAACATTTTTAAAAGAAATCTTCAACAACACCTGTTTTTATTAAAAAAATTGAATAAACAAAAAAATGAAATTCATCTTTTAGAACCGAACTCCGGTTCTTATATTTTCATAACTCCTACAACGCGGCATTTTCTTGGAACGTATCTACCGCGTTGTAGGAGGCCTACCTGTAAATTAAAATAATAAACATAAAACAATGGAAATAAAATTCGTAGATATTATTTCTTCGTAAATATCTTTTTTTTATAAAATAAATTTTTTTCATAGAAACTAAAAAAAGTTAATTAAATTCTCTTGAAACTGAAAAAAAAACCATTTACATAATTTCAAAATTAATTGTTTGTACTGCTACTTCCTTCACAACCAAAAAATTTCGTCTATTGACGACAGAAAAATTAGCATTGATAAATTTAAACCTGTCAACCTGTTCCTCATATCGGTAGCAATTAATCCAGCCTCTGAGAGCAATCTTTCTGCAGGTACCGAAGATGCAATTACTGATAAGTATTTAATTGCAAGGGTATGCGTCCGTAGAAATTGAAACTTGAGTGTTTCCCAAATTTCATAAGGACTTTTTGTTCTATTCACTACAGGTTGACATAAAAACTGACTGAGCTCTTCAGAAATTCCATTAAGATCTTCATCTGCATGAGCTTGAGAAGCGCTCTGACACGCAAGTGAATCATGGATCGCCCAAAGATCAGCTGCATTACCTTGATGATGAAGGTTCGGATTCCATCGAAAAAAGAGGACACGTAGAACTCCAACTGTTTCGTCATTTAATATAGTGTTCGCCTCGCGAATTGCAACCGGATTATACTAAATGGTACGAATACGATACTCGAAGGTATCGTAATACTTAACACATTTGCAGTTAACTTGACATTCAGATCAGTGCTATCAGCTAATTTTTTGTTAACTAATGTAGGAAAATCTATCGTGCATCGAATCTTTTAACTGTTGAAATTCGTTCGATTAATTAGCGTTAACTAATCGATTATGTCGATTAATCGACAACACTCATATCGATTAATCGACAACACTCATATGGATTGCTAAAATCTATTTTTTTTAAAAAATTAATCGATTAGTCGATTAATCGAATCGAAATCGAACATCCCTACTGCATACCAGAATGTCCGTGGTATGCGTACCAAACTTATTGACTTCATGAGGAACATCCTTCACATTACCTATGATGTAATAGTCCAATCAAATTATCATGTGTTCAGGATGAACCGTTCCGTATCTACAAGTAGTTGTAATATCGCCGTTAAAAATACACTCCGATCAAGCCAAATTGAAATGCGTAATTGTGAAGTAGAAGAACTTTTAGTAATCATTAATGGTCGCGTTTACGTGCAGACCGGACCAGTCTAAAAAGACCGGTTTGGTCTTTTTCGGTCTTGCATTTATGTGTGCTTTTCAACATAACCAATTTGAAGCTGTCTTTTTAAATATCATTTTCAATCATGGATGTAAATTTGTAACTGCACATCGCTAAGTTTGCGCAAAGTGGACACTTCGTCAAATGTCCACCGTTTAGTCATTTTTATTTTCACAGATGTATACTTTGACGATTTAATTTTGTTTGGCCAGCACTATTGTAGGTTATGTTTTGGTCTAAGACCGTTTATGTGCCAGTACTAGACTGGTTCGGTTTCGTTTGGTTCGTACCAAAATCAGAACCAAAATAAGCCCAAATGGACTGGTCCGGTTTACATTTATGCGTGCGACCGAACTGGTTTTTTTGGTCTTTTTAGACTGCTCCGGTCTGCACATAAACGCGACCAATGATAAATTGATCATTGGCGCTGTGTACCTCCTTCATTTTGTTTGAAGGATTATAAATCGTATTGCAATAATAACTGCAATAATAAGAATTATTGCTGATGCGTATCCAGTTGCTGACGTCGTTATTGCTGGTGATTTTAACTTGCCTCAAATTTCTTTCGGTGATAATTGTTCGAGGACGCAATAGTTTTTACGCCCAGAGTCAAAATTTAAAATGAAAAGATAAGACATATCACCCTTTTGTTGTAATTCAAAATTTTATTTGCCGGGCGGCGTCTGCTCGCTACTACTACCAGTACCAGAAGAAAGAATACAAATCAAGTTTTAGTATCAAGACCGTAAGGGTACTTGTCACGCCATAAGTTTACAAGTTGACTTGTACATTTCGAGTTGAAAGTAAGGTTACAAGTTGACTTGTGCAGTGCGAGTTGAAAGTATACAATAGAACATAAAATGCAAAATGAGAGCGCAACAAAAATATAAAACTAGAGCGCAACAAAAACACAAAATTAGAGCGCTGCTCTAACATACCGGCCGCCTTGAAGGTGTGATCGAAGCTTCAAGATTCCAAAGGTAATGGAGCTATCTTGACTATCTTGAGTCCTTGTTTGGTTTTGATGTCAACGACTCTCACCTTTCCGTCGCGTCCGGAAATGGTATCGACGATTCGACCTAACCGCCACTGATTTGGTGGCAGGTTATCAGCTACCAAAACAAGCATTCCGACTTCTACGTTTTTAGAGGAGCTTGTCCATTTGTACTTCTGCTGCAGTTGTGGAATGTATTCCTTGGAACGCCGAGACCAGAAATGTTGTTGAATAGCACACAATCGTTGCCAGCGGCTTACCGAGCTCAATTTGAGAGGTGTGAGGTCAGGTTCTGGAATTGTAGTAAGTGGTCCCTGGATCCAGTGGCAGCTCGCCGCATAAAGCTAGTGAGGCTCAGCTTTAAGCTTGTGTTACACTGTATGACCACGCTGTCAAATTGCAGTAATATGTAATGCGAAGTAGGCGAATACAAATAAAACTCACAACAGTGTAACACAAGCTTAAAGCTCAGCCTCACTAGCTTTATGCGGCGAGCCGCTACTGCCTGGATCAGAAAATTACCGGGAGTCAGAGCTTCTTCATCGTTCGGGTCCGACGACATTGCCCAGATCGGGCGAGAATTCAAAATGGATTCAATTTGAGTCGCAATCGTAGTCAGCTCTTCAAACGTAACAGCAAAGGACTGCAAGGTGCGGACCAGGTGATACTTGGCAGACTTGACCGCAGCCTCCCAAAGTCCGTGGTGGAATAAAGCTGAAGTTAACTCCGTGTTCGATGCATGTGTCAACTATCTTCGTCTTCGTAGCTTGAGCGAAAAACCTTTTCCGGAACTCAGCCAATTTATTCCGTGCTCCGACGAAATTAGTTGCGTTGTCACAAAAGATTGTGTGACACACCCCTCGACGACCAATAAACCTCTTAAAGGATGCCAGGAACGCATCCACCGTCAGATCAGACACTACTTCCAAGTGGCATGCACGCGTGGCAAAGCAGACGAACACAGCGAGCTATGATTTGCTAAGTGCCTTCCCTCGAACGAGTCCAGTTGTTTTAAAGGGCCCGCAGAAGTTCACGCCAGTGTGCCAGAATGGGCGAATTGCCTGAAGTCGGTGTCGAGGAATACTTAACCATTATCTGGTTTAAAATTTGTTGAGTGTCGCCGGAATATTGTTTCCAGTGCTTACAGGTACGTTCGATGTTTAATAAAGTACCGAACACATTTTGTGAGCACTGGAACGAACGACCGAAACCGGCTTGGCTGGGAAGAGTACCGCTACCTGATAGAGGCCGCGCGGTAAAAAAAGGGGAGGTAGAGAAAAAGATTTTGAACAGCGGCTCCTCGGACTCGAAAAAACTCGTCGTTAGATCGTTGTAAACGTGTGAATTTTAAGAATTTTCTTGTGTCGCGCGGTGTGGAATCGCGAATTTCAATGGTTGTTTAGGGTAGTTTGTGCATTTTCGAGTTTCAGACAAGTTTTCATGTGATGATAGCTGCAGTTTTGAATATCGCTGATGGCAGAGTAAAATTTTCATGAACGGGGAGAAGTTTTCGAAAAATCGACGAGAAATGATCTATACAGTAGATGGTGATGGGAAAGATGTTAATAGTTCACGCCTTCGGCATTTTGCAGAATAATTTACGGGGGAAGAAAGTAGGGATGGGAATCGATTGCTCAACAATCGATTGTTGCATGATCGATTATTTTAAAATGTTCGATTATGATCAATCGATTAATTGATGGTATTTAAGCAATTAATCGATTAATCGCGTAATTTTTAACTCCCAGGGTTATCGTATAAGTATACGTAGACTTAATAGGTAGATTTGAATTGAAATGTCTAGGTTCAAATCAACTGGGTGGATTCCTTTCGTACATATAGGCTATAGCAGGAAATGTACATAAAAAAGGTATTTAATTACGCATACTAATCTATGTATATATATAAAGGAGGATGTATGTCTGGATGTATGAATTTGCGTGGCTATGTTCCCTATTAACTCCAAAACTGCCCAGGGAACGTGTAGAATAGTTCCGAAATGGTTCCTGTGAAGTTTGGTACCGATCGAATAAAAACAAATTGTTTTTTTTTGACATTTTTAAATTTTTTTTTGTGATTTTAGTATCCTGGTGCTCTAATTCTTTGTTTGTTTGTTTCGTACGCTTTCCTATATCATTAATCAGATTACGATGAAGGAGAATGCTGGATGGGGGATATAATATGTATGTGAAGATTTTGTCTATCTTCCTGTCACTAACTTACTTGTGACGCTAAATGTCCGTTAAAAATGTGTGTGAATATGAGTTTTAAACATACATATATTCATATATGTTCTTTTTAATAGTTAAGCTATAATTATATACATATGCTAAACATGAAAAGAAAATAAATAAATTAAAATAATAAATAAATCAAATTCGTATTAATTCTTCGTAAATATCTTTTTTTATAAAATAAAAATATTTCATAGAAACTAAAAAAAATAAATGAAATTGAAAATGAAAAAAACAAAAAAACAAAAATAAACCATTTACATTACTTAAAAATTAAATGTTTGTACTGCTACTTCCTTCACAACCAAAGCGTTTCGTCTATTGACGACAGAAAAACTAGCATTGATAAATTTGAACCTGTCTACCTGGTCTTCATTCCAGCCTCTGAGAACAATCTTTCTGCAGGTACCGAAGATGCAATTACTGATAAGTATTTAATTCCAAGGGTATGCGTCCGCGGAAATTGAAACTTGAGTGGCTTAGAAAAAATAAAAAAAACAGCAGATAAACTCAAACACAGCACAAATTATTTTATTTTCACTAAATGAATTTATTACTTTACTTATAATAAAGTAAAGTAATCGTTGCACGACGTTTATTCAATCACAATTTCGTTTAAAAAAAAGAAGAAATGCACATTTCAAATCCAAGAACGACTGATTCCAAACACATTTGCAGTTAACTTGACATTCAGATCAGTGCTGCCAGCTAATTTTTAGATAACTAATGTTGGAAAATCTATCGAGCATCGAAACTTTTATCTGTTGAAATTCGTTCGATTAATTAATGTTAACTAATCGATTATGTCGATTAATCGACAACACTAATATCGATTTCTAAAATCGAACTTTTCTTAAAAATTAATCGATTAGTCGATTAATCGAATCGAAATCGAACATCCCTAGAAGAAAGTGAATAGAGTTGATTGAAAAAGTGGTTAAGAATTTTTTGGAAAGAGTCGGGACGTCACGCGGATGGGAATTTCGTGATTTTTACGGAGTTAAAAAGTTCCTTTTTCTTGTCGATTTTGATGGTCATTGTTGTGCGGCTCGGGCATTTGTGAATGATTGTGATTCGGAAAAAAATTTCAAATGGCCAGAGTTTAGAATAGTTTAAAATCAAAAAAAAATTTAAAAATGGCCAGAGTTTAAAATAGTTCAGCATGGATGAATAAAAAAATTGAAGAAGCAAAAAAATTAAAAAATGGCCAGAGTTTAAAATAGTTTGAAATAAAAAAAAAATTTAAGAATGGCCAGAGTTTAAAATAGTTCAAAAATGGGTGAATAAAAAAATTGAATGGTGAATTTTTGAAAAATGAATTTTTAAAAATTTTGGAATGAAAAATTAAAACACGCGCGTTAAAAATTAAATGGTGAAATTGAGTTTTGGAAGATGGCCGAAAAGGTGGAACGAATTGGCTAAATAAATGGCGAAATTAAACCCATTACATAAATAAATATACATGAAATAAAAAAATGAAGTGAATTAATATATTTAAATAAGAAAGACGCACACAACGAAAGAGGAAAAATGAATTCTAGATATCAAAATTAGGAAATTAAATATAAATATACAAAAAAAAAGGAAATTGATTTAGAATCGATACAAATTTAGGAAGAAATATACAAGGAAAGAGGAAAAATGAATTATAGATATCAAAATTAGGAAATTAAATATACATAAACAGAAAAAAAAATGGATTTAGAATCGATCGATTAGGAAATAGATTTGCACAGGAAGGAAAGGTCTAAAAAAAATTAGGAAAGGCTATATATAGAAATAAAAATAAATAAAATTAATTAACCATAAATAAAAATTAAGAAGCTGAACAACCGAATTATGGGGTGAGTTTGGATTTCTTTTTTTCTTATACTATATTTTGCGAATATTTTTTCTTTCAGATTATGGCTAAGTAGAGCCATAATAAAATAAATCCGAGCGACTAGCTCCTTCACCCCGAACCTCAAAAAGGGGTCACGACGTATATTAATTTTTTTTTGGAATATCGTGACTGAGGTAGGGTGGGCAGAACAGAGCGTCCTGACAAATCGCGGAGCCGCGCCATCCAACCTCTTCTTGGTCTTTCACGACCTGTTGGGAAAATTATCCCCATTTTTTTCGATTCCCTTGGATAAGTCGGCGCTGATAATTTTTGTTGTACAGGCCAAGGGTCTAATGGTCTGAGTTTTAGCAAGTACCCCCCGCACTGCCGTAGCTAGTCCCGGCCGCCAGCAAGAGCGTCGCACCCTTCTATCCCGAACCTTTACCCATCCTTCGACTATTTTGACTTTTTCAAGTCGAAATAGTCTTTCCAAGGCCTCAAACACAACAAATTCTCGGGCGATAATGGAGGCAATGAATGCAACGGCGAATCACTTTGTTTGCTACCGTCTTAGCATTGACCACCCAAAATCGTTGCCGTACGATGGCAACCAGCGCTTGACTACCGGCATGAAGTGATGATCTGTGCACATGGTTCATGTAAGAAAAAATGAAACAATGATTATTGGGGAGGAGTATAGGATGGGTGGCTTCATAAAGTAAGTCTGCGTTATGCAGACGCCCACCCACTCTTAGCAGTGGAGGTTTGCATCGAGGAATGGAGATAGTGATTTGATGGAACTCTTCGTGCTGATCAGGGATTTGCCTTCAAGATCTGTGATTTCTTGTGCGAAAGTCTTACGCTGAATTGCATAAATCATGCACTGTAGTGCTTCATCCAACTCTACGGTTGATAATGGTGTCGATGCGAGATCCCTTCTCTTCAGCCGCAGCGACATGATTTTTATGAACCGTAGGACATAGGCAAAGATTCTACGCATTTCTTTAAAGTCGTTCGCAAAGGTATGATTTGCAATTATATCCTCTTCAACATAACTGGTTGTTAACGCGGCCTTCCGAGGCTGGTGCTCGGGTATCTCGTTCACCGGGACAATCTTATTTATCGGTCAGACCGGAACAAGTAGTTGTATTTGAGCAACCCGATTGGCGACGAATGACGCCCAGTTTGAAGCTTGCCCCTGAATCCAATGTAGTATAATTTTTGAGTCAGTCCAAAGCACTGTTCGATGCGGAAGCGGAAAGATTTCTTTGATTCGAGCAAGAAATTCGGCCATCAATAAGAATCCACATAACTCTAGTCGTGGTAACGATTGGGTTTTCAGTGGAGTGACTCTGGATTTGGCGCAAATAAGGCTTGTAGAAATATGTACCGAACTTTCCACGCAGCGTAAATAAAAACAACATCCGTAAGCCCGTATTGATGCATCAGAAAAACCATGAATTTCTCATCGCACCGGATTTGGTGACGAGAAATGCGAATAAGGTTAACTTCTTCCAATTGTTTCCTAAAATGCTCCCACTGCGTGTGCTCTTTCAACGGTAAGGACTCATCCCAGGAGACCTTCACCATCCATAACTGCTGCAGATAGATTTTCGCCTTTACAATCAGTGGATTAAGCAATCCTAAAGGGTCAAATAGGCTTGCCAATTCTGAGACAACAGTCCGCTTAGTTATCCGACGCTTTGTTCACGACCATCGAAAATGAAGTTCTTAGGTTCCCAGATGATTCTATCACATCGTGCTGGCTAAAAGATGTAAAACTCCCTATGGAGAAAATATTGTATTGGAGCTTGAGAACTATCAAGTCATTTTACCTGTTAGATTCAACGATTTAACAGAAAAATCATTTAAAAAGTTGAATTCAGGAAATTATTCAATAATAAATGAAGGACCATTAGGTGCTAGTTTTAAGCTAACGTTTGTAAGAAATTAAATATAATAAAATCAATAAAAATTCAACTAAATCTTTAATTTCAATCTCTTAAAAATATCAAAAATTGTCTTATTATTTGGCCCACTTTTCTTGTTTCCGCTTATCAGTTACTTTGTGTTGACCTTATAGAATTTCAATCAATTAATAATTATGGTTATTCACTTCAAATAGCTTATCAGTTTATGAGATTTTAGAAAAATCTCTTCAAAACTCTTAAACAAATGGCTCTTACTGCAAATTGATGAGACTTTAAAAAATGTTCAGCCTTATTTGCTAAAATAGGCCACGCCCCTAATCAGTTTTCAGCTAATTTAGAAGATTTGTATTCAAGGTGACTTTATATAATTTCACAACTTTAATAGCCAATTAATAATGAAAGGTCATTCACCTCAAATGTCTATTTTCGTTTATGAGATATTCTATGAGAACTATATACAAAGTTTAACAGAATTTCATATACATCTTATTCTAAAACGTCCTTATCACCTTCTAAACTATTCTAGAACATCCTTTTGATCTCTCCCATCAGTCCCACCGAACCTCAAATCTCTATTTTCAACTCTTGATTCTCGACCTTGATCCTCTGATTCTTAAGACCCTCACCTTGATCCTCACCTTCATTCTTAAGACCCTCGCCTTGATCCTTAAGACCCTCATCATTGATCCTTTAGAGCCTCATCCTTGATCCTTAAGACCTTCATCCTTAAGATCCTCATCCTTGATCCTTAAGACCACCCTGATCCTTACTACCCTCACCTTGATCCTTAAGACCCTCCCTCATCCTTGAGACCTCCATCTTGAGACCTCCATCTTGAAACCTCCGTCTTGATCCCCCATCTTCATCCCCCATCTACATCCTTACTATGATGTTCAGTTGACCTTTGACCATTTTATATCATCATCGTTTAGTCAGGTGTTGTCCTCGTGATTTTCAATCATAATATTTTATAACTAAATATAGCACATTTTTTTCCCATTCCTTATCTATCGGAATTTCGAGTACTAAATATAGCACATTTTTTTCCTAGAATTTCGAATACTATCAGGTATTAACTTGTGCGACTAATATAGCACATTTTTTCCTTATTAATCAGAATTTCGTTCGACGCGAACAATATAAACAAAACTCGCCATCCTTATCAGCTTCAACATTCTCGAATATTCTAGAAGCTTCTAAAACATCCTTATCAGTACTTTCGATCGGTACCATCGGTACCCCTGCGCCAGAACCGGTGTATCTATAGTACTTATTGCCGCATGAATGCGATGTATGTATATACTCTTAACTCTGGACCTCGAGCCAATCTGCGTTCTAGCGACAGAAATCTTCGCCGAGCGATCTCCAACGAATTTCCTTATAGTTCTGGATTTCCCTTAAATGGCAAACGTAGTACAAATCTTCCATTTCCTGTCCGTTGTATATTCTTGGTAAAGTGATCTTCACATTTGCTTTGTTCTGAAGTCCAAGTTGAAGGCTTACCTTCCAGTTGTTCTATGGCCCAGAATTTCTCTAATTGTTTGTGAAGAGTTTCGTCAGATTCGGAGCCGTGGGCTGCATCACGAACGAGGTGGCAAAATTCCTTGTTTGAAGAAGATGATATATAACGCCCCGAAACAATCCATCCAAATACCGTTTTCTGTTGTGTGGGTCGGTCAATGCCCAAGCTTAATTGTCCAACAGAGAGCATCTCGAAGAAACAATCTGCTTCGAGTAGAAGATTAATTTTGTGAGGAGAAAAGAAATTTGGATCCGCTAAACTAATGTTCTTTGGAAGATTCCAATTGCTAATGATGATGGCCCTTTCTGGCTGACACGTGGTAATGCGAGGTAAAATCCACGCCTCAGCATTTGCTTGATAGTTTCCTAGCCTCGATTTAATGACTATCTGCGTAAAGTATTGTACGCGAGTGCTAACTTCTCCAATGCCAGACATTTGACCCTAAATTTTATGACGATTTACTATAAGGCTTGAGCCGAAGGTGAGGTGACAAAATTTAACTGGGATGCAAAGTCCAGTAGTGCACGAGCAGGAACAAAATTTCCCGAGATATCCTTGATGTGGATTAATGCCGTAGCCAAGATTGTTTGGTGTGCCTTCAAAGGAGGCACCGAAATGTATAGTGTTGCTTGTGACGATACCGATTGATCGTTGACAGCCTCTTCCAAAGCCGGAGTAATGATTGATCCGCTATTTGGAATCGACGAGGATGTAGTCGAGGGAGCGAATCGATGAAGTAGTGTATGATGCGATTGGCTGCAGACTCTGCAGCGTGACGACGAACAATTTTTAATTGTGTGTCCCTTCACTAAACAGTTTATGCACAAGTTCAATTTTTTGACAGAGTCACACCTTTTCGAATGGACAGGTTTAAGAAACTGGGACACTTACAGATGTTGTGGTCAACCGATTGACAAACAACGCAACTAGATTTTGAAGCAGTCAGGACCGTCTTATTCCGTGACGAAAACTGACTCGAATTAGAAGATTTTCTCAAAGACGAGGACGACGACGAAGTATTTTTAGCACCAGAGCTGTTGAGAAATGTTGACAGCTCGTTCCATGTAGGAAGACTATCGTAGGTACGGGACTCTTCCCATTTGTTGTGGGTTTCCCCGTCAAGCCTGATGGCGACGATATGCACTAGCAGTGCATTCACAATGTCCACACTAGACCCTAACGATTTTAGGGCTTGGAAATGTACATTCACCGAATCTATAAATACTAACGTCCGTAAGGCCGTCGCGGTACCGTGTGAGATTCGAGACAAATCGAAAAGTTTGGAAGCATATGTGCTTCAAACCGTAGACACTCATTCCCGTAACGCAATTTTACTAGCTTTAACGCTTCACAATAATTCTTCTCCGCTATTTCAAGGGCATCAATTGTCTCAAGCGCTTCGCCCGATAAGCACGATCTCAAATAGTGTAGTTTTTCCGTATCACCAAGGTCGCTTACCGAGTCGATGAGTACCGTGAAACTGTTCAGAAATGAGGTAAATTCGGTGTAACCTCCCGAGAATGACGGCAGTGGAATTTTCGGAAGGAAGGTACGAGGTAGGGCTGAAATTAAGAATGAGTTCTTAGCTTGACTCGGGCTTGCAATACTTTCCTTCCTATGTTGGTTAATATGCACCAACAACCGCGACTTCACCAGGCACTAGTGGTCCTCCACTCTTAAATTCGGTGTGTTTTCTATGTATGTTTTAATGCGAGTCATAAGACCCTTAAATGCCGCACGCTGGCTTTTTTAAAAACTCGACAATCGCAATTTTTCGATAACCGCACTTTTTCACAATAATAATTTGCACAATATCGCAATGTTTAAAACGCACTCAAACTTTTTATGCAAAGGGTTCGAAATCTCGCCGGGGCCTCCAAATGTTCGAAGACGCAATAGTTTTTACGCCCTGAGTCGAAATTTAAAATGAAAAGACAAGACAAATTAACCTCTGTGAACTTAGCACCCCACTTTAACCAAATTGAATAAAAAAATTGTTTTCGGGTGGAGCTTTGTTTGTACTTGATTGTACCGAAAAAAAATTTGTTTGTACCTCCAAGGGAACGGAGAAAAAATTAGTCCGTGTGAACTTAGCACCCGACTTGCACCAAATTAACTAAAATTTTTTATTCAGATAGTACCCCGTCTGTAAATGATTGTTCCGAAAATGATTTTTTTTAATTCAATAAAAAAATATATTATTAAAAATTTTTTTAAAAAAAAAAAAAAACCGCAAACTATTGTAAATTGTTTCTTTTTGATTCTACCTTCAATCCTTTTTAAGATACTTTAAAATTTTCATCCAAGACTAGCTATCTAAACCAACCAATCCTTCACACAAAGAGTAAAATAATTAGAACGACAACACTTTATAAATCGATGGCCGGAGTATGATTGATTTTCAAAATTCGAAAAACCAAAGAAGATTGTACCTCCAAGAAATTTTAGGAAATATTAATTTTTCCATCAAAGCATAACAATATAAATCAGCCAATAATTCACCCTCAGAGAAAAATAATTCGAAAGACGATCCTTCGACAACACATTATAAATCGGATAGCGGAGTACAGACACTTTAAAAATTCCAAAAACCAAAGATGCAAATATATTCTACAGGAACCGAAATTGATTGTACCTCCAAGAAATTTTAAGGAAATATTAAATTTTCCAACAAAACATAATCATATAAATCAGCCAATAATTCACCCTCAGAGAAAAATAATAGTTCGAAAGACGATCCTTCGACAACACATTATAAATCGATAAGCGGGGTAGTGGCGATTTCAAAATTCGAAAAACTAAAGATGCAAATATATTCTATAGGAACCGAAATTGATTGTGCCTCCAAGAAATTTTAGGAAATATTAATTTTTCCATCAAAACATAACAATCTAAATCAGCTAATAACTCACCCTCAGAGAAAAATAATTCGAAATCCGACCTTTCGACAACACATTATTAATCGATAAGCGGAGTACAGACGCTTTCAAAATTCGAAAAACCAAAGATGCAAATATATTCTATAGGAACCGAAATTGATTGTACTTCCAAGAAATTTTAGGAAATATTAATTTTTCCATCAAAAAATAACAATCTAATTCAGCCAATAATTCACCCTCAGTGGAAAATAATTTGAAAGCCGATCCTTCGACAACACATTATTAATCGATAAGCTTAGTAAAAATTCAAAATTCGAAAAACCAAACATGCAAATATATTCTATAGGAACCGAAATTGATTGTACTTCCAAGAAATTTTAGGCAATATCAATTTTTCCATCAAAACATAACAATCTTATTCAGCCAATAATTCACCCTCAGTGAAAAATAATTTGAAAGCCGATCCTTCGACAACACATTATTAATCGATAAGCGGAGTACATGCACTTTCAAAATTCGAAAAACCAAAGATGCAAATATATTCTATAGGAACCGAAATTGATTGTACCTCCAAGAAATTTTAGGAAATATTAATTTTTCCATCAAAAAATAACAATCTTATTCAGCCAATAATTCACCCTCAGAGAGAAATAATTCGAAAGCCAATCCTTCGACAACACATTATTAATCGATAAGCGGAGTACATGCGCTTTCAAAATTCGAAAAACCAAAGATGCAAATATATTCTATAGGAACCGAAATTGATTGTACCTCCAAAAATTTTCAGATGCAAATATATTCTATAGGAACCGAAATTAATTGTACCTCCAAGAAATTTTAGGAAATATTAATTTTTCCATCAAAAAATAACAATCTTATTCAGCCAATAATTCACCCTCAGTGAAAAATAATTTGAAAGCCGATCCTTCGACAACACATTATTAATCGATAAGCGGAGTACATGCACTTTCAAAATTCGAAAAACCAAAGATGCAAATATATTCTATAGGAACCGAAATTGATTGTACCTCCAAGAAATTTTAGGAAATATTAATTTTTCCATCAAAAAATAACAATCTTATTCAGCCAATAATTCACCCTCAGAGAGAAATAATTCGAAAGCCAATCCTTCGACAACACATTATTAATCGATAAGCGGAGTACATGCACTTTCAAAATTCGAAAAACCAAAGATGCAAATATATTCTATAGGAACCGAAATTGATTGTACCTCCAAGAAATTTCAGGAAATATTAATTTGTGCATCAAAAAATAACAATCTAATTCAGCCAATAATTCACCCTCAGAGAGAAATAATTCGAAAGCCAATCCTTCGACAACACATTATTAATCGATAAGCGGAGTACATGCGCTTTCAAAATTCGAAAAACCAAAGATGCAAATATATTCTATAGGAACCGAAATTGATTGTACCTCCAAAAATTTTCAGATGCAAATATATTCTATAGGAACCGAAATTAATTGTACCTCCAAGAAATTTTAGGAAATATTAATTTTTCCATCAAAAAATAACAATCTTATTCAGCCAATAATTCACCCTCAGTGAAAAATAATTTGAAAGCCGATCCTTCGACAACACATTATTAATCAATAAGCGGAGTACATGCACTTTCAAAATTCGAAAAACCAAAGATGCAAATATATTCTATAGGAACCGAAATTGATTGTACCTCCAAGAAATTTTAGGAAATATTAATTTTTCCATCAAAAAATAACAATCTTATTCAGCCAATAATTCACCCTCAGAGAGAAATAATTCGAAAGCCAATCCTTCGACAACACATTATTAATCGATAAGCGGAGTACATGCGCTTTCAAAATTCGAAAAACCAAAGATGCAAATATATTCTATAGGAACCGAAATTGATTGTACCTCCAAAAATTTTCAGATGCAAATATATTCTATAGGAACCGAAATTAATTGTACCTCCAAGAAATTTTAGGAAATATTAATTTTTCCATCAAAAAATAACAATCTTATTCAGCCAATAATTCACCCTCAGTGAAAAATAATTTGAAAGCCGATCCTTCGACAACACATTATTAATCGATAAGCGGAGTACATGCACTTTCAAAATTCGAAAAACCAAAGATGCAAATATATTCTATAGGAACCGAAATTGATTGTACCTCCAAGAAATTTCAGGAAATATTAATTTGTGCATCAAAAAATAACAATCTAATTCAGCCAATAATTCACCCTCAGAGAGAAATAATTCGAAAGCCAATCCTTCGACAACACATTATTAATCGATAAGCGGAGTACATGCGCTTTCAAAATTCGAAAAACCAAAGATGCAAATATATTCTATAGGAACCGAAATTGATTGTACCTCCAAAAATTTTCAGATGCAAATATATTCTATAGGAACCGAAATTAATTGTACCTCCAAGAAATTTTAGGAAATATTAATTTTTCCATCAAAAAATAACAATCTTATTCAGCCAATAATTCACCCTCAGTGAAAAATAATTTGAAACCCGATCCTTCGACAACACATTATTAATCGATAAGCGGAGTACATGCACTTTCAAAATTCGAAAAACCAAAGATGCAAATATATTCTATAGGAACCGAAATTGATTGTACCTCCAAGAAATTTCAGGAAATATTAATTTGTGCATCAAAAAATAACAATCTAATTCCGCCAATAATTCACCCTCAGAGAGAAATAATTCGAAAGCCAATCCTTGGACAACACATTATTAATCGATAAGCGGAGTATATGCGCTTTCAAAATTCGAAAAACCAAAGATGCAAATATATTCTATAGGAACCGAAATTGATTGTTTCTCCAAAAATTTTCAGATGCAAATATATTCTATAGGAACCGAAATTAATTGTACCTCCAAGAAATTTTAGGAAATATTAATTTTTCCATCAAAAAATAACAATCTTATTCAGCCAATAATTCACCCTCAGTGAAAAATAATTTGAAAGCCGATCCTTCGACAACACATTATTAATCGATAAGCGGAGTACATGTACTTTCAAAATTCGAAAAACCAAAGATGCAAATATATTCTATAGGAACCGAAATTGATTGTACCTCCAAGAAATTTTCAGGAAATATTAATTTTTCCATCAAAAAATAACAATCTAATTCAGCCAATAATTCACCCTCAGAGAGAAATAATTCGAAAGCCAATCCTTCGACAACACATTATTAATCGATAAGCGGAGTACATGCGCTTTCAAAATTCGAAAAACCAAAGATGCAAATATATTCTATAGGAACCGAAATTGATTGTACCTCCAAAAATTTTCAGATGCAAATATATTCTATAGGAACCGAAATTAATTGTACCTCCAAGAAATTTTAGGAAATATTAATTTTTCCATCAAAAAATAACAATCTTATTCAGCCAATAATTCACCCTCAGTGAAAAATAATTTGAAAGCCGATCCTTCGACAACACATTATTAATCGATAAGCGGAGTACATGCACTTTCAAAATTCGAAAAACCAAAGATGCAAATATATTCTATAGGAACCGAAATTGATTGTACCTCCAAGAAATTTTAGGAAATATTAATTTTTCCATCAAAAAATAACAATCTTATTCAGCCAATAATTCACCCTCAGAGAGAAATAATTCGAAAGCCAATCCTTCGACAACACATTATTAATCGATAAGCGGAGTACATGCACTTTCAAAATTCGAAAAACCAAAGATGCAAATATATTCTATAGGAACCGAAATTGATTGTACTTCCAAGAAATTTCAGGAAATATTAATTTGTGCATCAAAAAATAACAATCTAATTCAGCCAATAATTCACCCTCAGAGAGAAATAATTCGAAAGCCAATCCTTCGACAACACATTATTAATCGATAAGCGGAGTACATGAGCTTTCAAAATTCGAAAAACCAAAGATGCAAATATATTCTATAGGAACCGAAATTGATTGTACCTCCAAAAATTTTCAGATGCAAATATATTCTATAGGAACCGAAATTAATTGTACCTCCAAGAAATTTTAGGAAATATTAATTTTTCCATCAAAAAATAACAATCTTATTCAGCCAATAATTCACCCTCAGTGAAAAATAATTTGAAAGCCGATCCTTCGACAACACATTATTAATCGATAAGCGGAGTACATGCACTTTCAAAATTCGAAAAACCAAAGATGCAAATATATATTATAGGAACCGAAATTGATTGTACCTCCAAGAAATTTCAGGAAATATTAATTTGTGCATCAAAAAATAACAATCTAATTCAGCCAATAATTCACCCTCAGAGAGAAATAATTCGAAAGCCAATCCTTCGACAACACATTATTAATCGATAAGCGGAGTACATGCGCTTTCAAAATTCGAAAAACCAAAGATGCAAATATATTCTATAGGAACCGAAATTGATTGTACCTCCAAAAATTTTCAGGAAATATTAATTTTTCCATCAAAACACAACAATCTAAATCAGCCAATAATTCACCATCAGAGAAAAATAATTCGAGAGATGGTCCTGAGACAACACTTTGTAAATCGATGAGGGATATCATTATTTAAAAATTATAACATTTTCAGAATAATAAGTACTGTTGGTTAATTGAGAAGAAGAGATACCCATTCCACAAAAATTGATGAGATCAGTAGGAATAGCAATAAACCATAAAATCATAATCTACTTTCTTGGGCTTTCAGTTATGCTAACCAGGCGGAAGTACTTATGCCATATTTGATGGAAATTGGAAACGTCCAGTTTGAAGCGTGCCCCTGAATCCAATGTAGTATAATTTTTGAGTCAGTCCAAAGCACTGTTCGATGCGGAAGCGGAAAGATTTCTTTGATTCGAGCGAGAATTTCGGCCATCAATAAGAATCCACATAACTCTAGTCGTGGTAACGATTGGGGTTTCAGTGGAGCGACTCTGGATTTGGCGCAAATAAGGCTTGTAGAAATATGTCCCGAACTTTCCACGCAGCGTAAATAAAAACAACATCCGTAAGCCCGTATTGATGCATCAGAAAAACCATGAATTTCTCATCGCACCGGATTTGGTGACGAAGAATGCGAATAACTCGCATCGGCCAATGCGAGTGAAGGCGCGTGTGTACTTGCGGCATGAGAGTTCGTCGTGAGAAATGCCCCGATTTGGCCTCTATGAGTGACGTCATGGATCGGAACCAATACAAAATCGTTGCGAATCGTAGCTGTCATGTTTGTTTGAGCTGTCATTTTTGCTATGACTCTGATTTCTTATGTTCAATTCAGTTGCTCGGCTATTGTTCAGAGGGCTGTGGCGGTATCCAATGCGAACAAATGTTTTTGACCCCCAAATGTTCATGTAATTTTGAATGTATGCTATTGGAACTAATACCCAGGAATGCCTCAATCTCACGGAATATCACGACGATCTTCCAATATCAGTTCACGCACAGCATCGATGTTTTCTGGCACAAATGCCGATTTTGGACGACCTTCACGAAAATCGTCCCGTAGCAAAGTGCGGACACGATTGAATTCAGAAAACCTGTGAAATACGGTGGCTCGAGATTCTGCTTCATCACCAAAAGTCAAAGCGAGTTGATCGGAACACTGCTGTTGGTTTAATCCACGTCGAAAGCAATAGAAAATCATCACAAGAAAATGTTCACGATTTAATTCCATTTTTCGAAAATGAATATTTCAAGTATCTGTAAACGACATAAATACCACTCGTTCTGAGTATGCTTACCACTAAAAATGCCGAACTTTACGACGACAATGTCGGATTTGACTCACATCAGTGCTGCCATATCTCAAGACTTAAGTATCAACCTACGTATTACTAATCATAACTGCATTAGTACTGGCTATTTTTGCGGCTTTAAAGCGGCTAGTAAATCCAAATAGAGAGGGATAGAAGATGTAACATACAATTTAGACTTTGGTGTGAGAGAGACAGTCCGAGTAGTATAAATCCAGTACTGTCAAAAACTAGCCGCAACATAGCGAATTCGAGCATTGTTTCACAACATTCGAGCAGTGTTTCGCAACATTCTAGCACTTAATCCTAGGAAAATCTTTCTACCAGTGGATTTTTGACCTGCTACAGACTTGTTTTTAATAGTTCGGTACGTATAAATTGTGGAAAGTGCCAAGTTATGTTATAAAACGCGCTAAGACCAGTATTTTTCTTAACAATACAGTTGTTAATTTCGTTTACTAGATGCCGCTAGCGTCGGAAAGAGTGGTATCTCATTCTTTTAATGTTGTTCGCCTTGTCGCACGATGTGGTATCACAACGGACCTTTTAGGTCTAAGTGTGTCCGTGTTCTCACGGACAGCCACGTGTACCTACCTACCTACCTGTCGCACGATGTGGCAGTTATTGCACTTTTATTGTACTTAAGAAATAGCCGCTAAATAGCCAGTGTCATAACAGCATAATGCAGTTATGATGCAGTTATGACACTGGCTATTTTTGTGGCTTTAAAGCGGCTAGTAAATCCAAATGGAGAGGGATAGAAGATGTAACATACAATTTTGGCTTTGGTGTGAGAGAGACAGTCCAAGTAGTTTAAGGCCAGTACTGTCAGAAATTAGCCGCAACATAGCCGGCAACATAGCCGCAAAATAGCGTATTCGAACAGAGTTTCGCAACATTCTAGCTACTTAATCGAAGAGTGGGCAACATTTTCTAGCAGCTACTGGATTGTTTTTGACCGTTTGTGATATTGTGACATTTCTCAGCTGTCAAGTCCACTTGTATAAAAGTTGTCGGTATGAAGTTTCGGATGTTTTTTCGGAAGTTCCCTGCCAACACAGAGCACAGGTCGTGTAATAGTTTTATATCTTCGCAGCTTACTGTTCCGGTACACATTCATGGATTTCATTATTGGAAGTGCCGAACAATACGTTTTCGTTGCCAGCATGATCGTCGGTTGATTTCGTTCATTTCGTTATCGTTTTTTGCTAGAGTAGCCCCAAGATACTTGAAGTTGTTCACACTCTCCAAAATATACACCGCAATTGTAATATGCTTTCTGATTGGAACTCTGTTTCTTGTTTTCGACATTACTTTCGTTTATGCGTAGCATGACTTTTTTCCAGTGGAGTTAAGAATGACAAGCACCTCCTTATGCCGTTATGACACTGGCTATTTTTGCGGCTTTAAAGCGGCTAGTAAATCCAAATGGAGAGGGATAGAAGATGTAACATACAATTTAGACTTTGGTGTGAGAGAGCCAGTCCGAGTAGTATAAATCCAGTACTGTCAAAAACTAGCCGCAACATAGCCGGCAACATAGCCGCAAAATAGCGCATTCGAGCAGTGTTTCGCAACATTCGAGCAGTGTTTTGCAACGTTCTAGCATTTAATCCTAGGAAAATCTTTCTACCAGTGGATATTTGACCTGCTTCAGACTTGTTTTTAATAGTTCGGCACGTATAAATTGTGAAAAGTGCCAAGTTATGTTATAAAACGCGCTAAAACCGGTATTTTTCTTAACAATTCAGTTGTTAATTTCGTTTACTAGATGCCGCTAGCGTCGGAAAGAGTGGTATCTCATTCTTTTAATGTTGTTCGTCTTGTCGCACGATCGAGCAGTTATTGTACTTTTATTGCACTTAAGAATCGCCAAAAAATAGCCAGTGTCATAACAGCATTAGCACTAGGGAAGGATCTGGCGAGTAGGTTTATATCGTCAGCGTATGCTACTAATTGTGTAGACTGTGGTGTCCCATTGGTATCGACTGCGGATTTTCGGGTGGCATACTCTAGCGCCAGATTGAAAAGAATGGGAGCCCTGCTTTAAACCACGTTCTGCCCAAAAGCTGCTTGTGGGATCAGGGTTATCAGGTTTTCAAGAGAGGGAGTAGCCAATTCTCAAACGCCGAGCAGCCCAAAATCGCCAATTTAAAATAAAGTAAAAAACATCTATCATGAACATCGATAAAATTATGGTATAAAACAGAATAAAAATAGGGTCTTTCAGAAAGGACGCCTAAACGGCGCTTGTCCGTGAGTAAGATCCGCTTACATTTTTAGTGAATGAGTGAACCGTGGCTCGCGCTGACTGACTTCATGTAGTGGAACGAAGCTGTTGTGTTTGAGGCCTTGGAAGAACTATTTTGACTTGAAAAAGTCAAAATAGTCGAAGGATGGGTAAAGGTTCGGTACAGAAGGGCCAATTCCACCTACGTCCGAATTGGTGGCTGGAGTAGAACGGCGGCCGGGACTAGCTACGGCAGTGTGGGGTGGTTCTTGTTCCACCTCAGACCATAAACCTTGGTTCTTTTAATTCTATTCGTTCATTCACTTTTATTTGAAATTTTAATTTTTATAAAATTCGCTTGCTTATTTATGTATTTATTTTTTAAATTCCGCAGTTTATTGTTTGTAAAAATTCATTTTATTTTCCGCTAATCTTCCTCGAGATTTCCGCACGCAATATATTGCACATTTGCTAATAAATCGTCTTTTATGATCGGCTTCAGAGCCTCCATGATGCCCACGGACCCATGGAATCGTCAAGACCAAAAAGTTACCACACACGCTCCCTGTTCAAAAAAAAAATGCCGCAAAAACTTAATAGAAACGAACTACTTTCCGACTATAATCGCGACAAATGCACATGATAGTTAGGGACCAGAAATCAATCACTTTTGACAAAATTCGTTCGATAAAGTGCGAAAACTTCTTAATTTAACCAACACTCGATTGCAATCTCGAGATCTCAGGCACGGCGTCATTTTTTTCTAGAGATGCGATACTACTGTCGAAATGATCGCGACTAGCAACAGAGCGTCAAGACGATCCGATTACGAAAGATAGCCGGGGGCAGCTTCATAACTCTTTGAATTCGTTCGCACGTAAATTGACACATGCCTCATACTGTTCCGCTAACTTTGTTGTGAAAACGACATCGTATTGTTCGCGGGGTGCATTTTTTTTATTTCCAGTCTTACCAATGATTTTACATGCGACACCCGCAAAATCCTTGCAATTAAATCACTGCCCGAAACAAAAGGCTACGCCACAATCTGCGACGAGAGTGAAACTTCTTTTCCTATTTGCACTGAATGCAGCTTGCACTTTGCACCCGGCTCAACTTCCTGCGACCGCGCTTATATCGAGAAAGAAAACGAAACAACCAAACTCAAACTTTCCACTGTCACTACAGGATTTGGATTAAAATTTTATCGAAAGTTTTCGAATACACGACACCATCCGTTTGAGGTTAAGTAGGAAAATTCTATAATTTTTTTGTCCAATTCGGGCGACGAGTCAATTGATCGCAACGCTTCCAGCATCCATTCAGCATGGCCAACCCTGTCAAGTTCAAGTTCAAGTTCAATTTATTGTCATTTCAAGTACCTAATACAATTCAACTAGATTTACATTAGTAAAAAATTTAGTTTTTCTTGACACTAGGGTGTCTTTTTTGAAAACAATTGAAATTCAAATACAACAGCTTAAAGCTGGACATTATGATTCTTTTGATAATAATTGACTGTTTTTTTTAATTTTTTGCAGTATACCTGGACAATAAGGAGGAATACTTAACATCTTGTGCTCGAATTAAAATAAATAAAATTATAAATACTTATATACTAAGAATTAAAAGTAACGTAAGAAAAGAATAAGTAAAAAAAGAAATAAGAAAAGAGTAAAAAAAAACAAAAGAGAAAAAGGAAAATAAAAAAAAATAAAAGTAAAGAAGTAAAAAAAAAAGGCGTAACTAAAATAATAAATACAATGATCTCGCATTAATAACATATATATATAATATCAATAATAAAGATGAAAATAACCAAAAGGTAGGAGTTTCTTTTGACCAATGGATATGACTATACACTGCCAAAAGCCACTGAGCCGAGTGACAATTATTAATTTGCTTTCTGCTTTCTTTCTAGTTAACGTTTTTGATTTTACGTGTGAAGTGTTCAGGAGCGGTATGGGAGTTTCCGAAAGATGTGAGAAACCTCTGACTCGCAACAGTTATTAACTTGTGTGGTGGGTGGAGACCCAAGTTTCGATCAGTTTCTTCATATCACTTATAGCCGAGATTGATGGGTCATTAATGAAGTTACAAGGAGAGAGATAATGGTGATCGCCTATTCTGTCCAGATGATTATTCCTGTAGATATTTCTTAAGAGGGTATTATCCTGTGATTCTAGTTTCACGATTCTTTTATTCCATAAGTCGGCCATGTACGTTATGATGGGTAACATTTTCGCCTCTTTGTATATGGTTCTATTACAAAAATACTTGTCGTCGGTGTTGAATTTCATGGCCAGACAGTCCCTAAGCATTTTCCTTTCGAAAAGTTCTAGCTTTCTGGCGTAGGATGTGGAGATTGAAAACCAGCATGGAAACCCGTAGGTAAGTATAGGTTTGACCAGTTGTTTGTACAACAGAAGTTTAGTTTTTTTGTGCAGCTTACTTTTGTAATGGAACAATTTCGCATATCTCAGGCGGACATTGTTTGCTTTAGTCAGCTGCACCAAAACGTGCGGGTTAAACTTGAAAAGGTTGTTAAAATTAACTCCTAAGTATTTGATGGTATTCTTTAGAGGAATATTTATGCCATCTAAGGATAATTTAAGGTTTTTGGACTTTTTTGCCGTACCACTTGTACCCTTCCCACTAGCGTTCCTGATACAGATGAACTCAGATTTGCTTGGATTGATTTCCAGGCCCCATTTCTTGTAGTAACCATTTACCCTATTTAGGTGGCTTCTCGTGGATCTTAGGGCTATTTCGGGATCCTTGTCCTTGGCGTATATTACCGTGTCATCTGCGTATAACAAGGCAGTGGAGTTTATTTGCAGAAGGAAGTCTACTTCGTAGTGCGGGAAATCGTGGAGGTTGATGTTGTAAAGTTTTGGGCCAAGGATAGAGCCCTGTGGGATCCCTCTGTTCACCTCTACTGGTAAGGATATGATACCATCTATATCGACAAAAAGTTTTCTGTCCTGAAGAAAGCTGTGGAGTAATTTCCTCAGTTCTCTTGGTATATTCAGGGCATCTAATTTGAAAAGAAGTCCTTTGATCTACAGGGAGTCGAAGGCTTTTTTTATGTCCAGTTTTACCAAGACCGTTGCTTTCTTGTTTCTTAACTCACAGGTGATATCATTGTGGATTTTTAAAAGGGCGTGTTCTGTGGAAATTCCTGCCTGAAACCGAATTGTTCGTCCAGGATCAATCTCTTCTCCATACAAAAATCATCCAACCTTTCTACTATAACTTTTTCGAAGAGCTTCCCAACATTGGAAAGGAGCGATATTGGTCTGAAGTTATCCATACTATTAGGCAGATTTTAGCAGAGGGATTAGTTTCGCTATTTTCCACTGTTTAGGAAAGTATCCGTTGGCTAGGCAGTTGTTAAAGATTAGCTGGAGGAGCAAAACTGCTGAAGGAGAAAGTTTTTTTAGGAGGAAATTAGAGAAACCGTCTCGACCCGCCGATTTTTTTCCATTAAGCGAATTTAGTAAACTGATCAGCGTTTCTAAAGTGATACAAGGGAAGGTGCAGTCCACTCCGTTTGCTTTGTTATCGTTATGGAACGAAAACCAACCCGATCTGTCAGAGTACAAGTCCTTCCCCGGCGTTCTTCATCTTGCGCATAAATCAATCAATTGTTTTACTTTATTATTTTAATAATTAAGTATTGTGATTGATTTTTTAAAAAAAAAAATTTGCTACCCTCAAAATTTTTATTTTCACGTTTCATAACTAGTAGACGCGAAAAAAGCAATAAAAATTTTCAGTCCGTCTGTCCGCCGTACGCCGTACGCCGTACGCCGTACGCCGTACGCAAGATCGTTTGGAGGCTCGTAGCTGCCAAACGCTTTGAGATATTAAATTGAAATTTTTTTAACGAATAGATGGGGTAGGCGCCTTGAAGTAACCAAATTGTTAGGGGTGGTGGTGTGAGGGGGAAGGAGGGAGAAGTGTTTTAGACCGAAAATTTTGGTTTCCAGATCTCAGTAACCCCTTATGCTAGGAAGCTGAAACTTGGAATTTCTGTAGAGCTCTGATAGTAGACCCATTTGCAGAAAAATTGTCAATATTGATCAAGGGGTGTGGGAGTGGGGGAAATGTAATGCGTCCGAAGCCCAAAAAAGGTGAGATAGACACATTCTAAAATCCATATCTCCTAAACCGTTAATGGCACACCATTCAAATTTAAAACATATTTGTAGTTATACTAGGAGAACAGAATGAAGAAAAATTTTGGGTGGGGGAAGTTGTGTATGGGGGTGGGGGGTGAAAAACTTAAGATTACGATATCTCATGAACCAATTGCTCTAGAAAAATAAAATTTGGTTTAGCTGTAAAGGTTGACAAAAAAAGATTGATCAAAGTAAAATTTTTTAAGTGGGAGGTGGAGCATAGAAGTGGAGGGGATGAGAATTTTTCAAATCAAACACATTTCATATCTCAAGAACAGTTTAAGATAGATGCTTAGAATTTTTACCAGAAGTAGCGCTAATTAAACTCTAGTAGGGAAAAAAGTTTTGGGGTTGGGGGTGAAGAGGGGGAGGGTGGGGGAGGTTGAAAAGGAAAAAGTTCCGATGCTTATATCTTGAGAACCTGTAATGATATAAGCCTTAAACTTGGTATTTAGATAGAGCTATAAAAGCGGAATGTTGGAAAAATAAATTTTTTTTTAGGGGTAGTATGCTACGGGGGTAGGGGGTGTTTTTCCTAACTATTAAACGGTTCATGCTAGAAAGTTGAAACTCGGTGTGTATATGTAAATCAACTAGAAAAGTAATTGTGATAAAAAAAAATTTGAATATTCATTGGCGTTTAGAAAGGGGGGCAAAAAAAATTATTTGTAAATATATTATATATAAAATGCAAATATTTTCATGGTTTTCGTCATATCTACTAGGTCTTTCCAAATATTGAATTCATTTTTCTTCTACGGATTCTTCGTATGAATACCTAGAAAGTGTTTTCAAGGTTTTTTGAAATTCGACCCCTGAGGGTTGTGTGGTACAAGTGGGGGTGTTTTTCTTATATATGGAACGGCTTAAGCTACAATGTTGAAACTCGGTGTGTATATGTAAATCAACTAGAAAAGTAATAGTGATAAAAAAAAATTTGAATATTCATTGGCGTTCAGAAGGGGGGGGGGGCAAAAAAAAATATTTGGAAATATAATAAATATAAAATGCATATATTTTCACGATTTTCGTCATATCTACTAGGTCTTTCCAAATATTGAATTCATTTTTATTCTACGGATTCTTCGTATGAATACCTAGAAAGTGTTTTCAAGGTTTTTTGAAATTCGACCCCTAAGGGTAGTGTGGTACAAGTGGTAGGTGTTTTTCCTATATATAGAACGGCTTAAGCTACAATGTTGAAACTCGGTGTGTATATCTAAATCAACTAAAAAAATAATTTTGAATAAAAAAAACGAATATCTATTTTCATTCAGAAGGGGGGCAAAAAAAATTATCTGTGAAAATAGAATGCAAATTTTCCCACGATTTTCGACATATCTACTACCTCGTCCCAAATAATGAATTTAATTTTATTCTATGTATTCTCCATATGAATACCAAGACAGTGTTTTCAAGATTTTCTGAAAATTGACCCCTAAGGGGGTGTAAAGTGATTGTGTACCTTTTCATAAACTATTCCATATCTCTCAGATCCAATCAGATTTTCACTTCCATGATCTTGTTCTTTTTGATAGGTTTTCAGTCACATAGTAGCCTACGCCGCATTTCAGAATTGAACGCGTTCCTAACTTCTGCCGGAAAAATAATAAAGTTACGCCCAGATTGTTGGCAGATTTTTTTTTTGTTATTTGATTTAGCTAATTTGAAATAATTACCCCGATTAAACACGATACATGCGACTAGGCAAATTAAGACTTTCCTTCTGATTCTCTTGTTGTTGTTTTCGTCCCTTAGCGTCTTCTTTTGTGCAGTCTTTGGATCTAACAAGACTCGCTACATGATTTAATGGCGTGATAAAAATGCGGTAGATTGGAATTTGAATGAAAAACCGACTTGCGCGGGGAAATGAAAACAAACACCCGACAAAATGATTCAATCAAAATTGACCGTCACGGCAAAATAACGCACATTCGGCAACAGGTAAAAGCCTTCACCGTGTTTTCTGATATCGACTCCGCCAGCAATTTTCTGTCGTTCCCAACCGCACAAGTGGTATTCGCGCAGCTAGATGCCAGAAACCGATATGAAAAAAAACTGGTCAACGTTGTACGGGACGCCCCATACACTCCGATCGATACAAAACTCGAAAAGACAACGCGTTGTAGTCACAAATATCGCAATAGACATCTGTCAATTTCGACGTTTCCTTCTAGCTTAACGTTTACAATTCGCTTTCGACGCACTTATGGCATGTTTGCCATTTTTCTTTTATTCCCAAAATTCGACCGTGAACTTAGACGGCAGCCGGCGCGTTCTTTACGCAATTACATACGAGAAGCGGACGCGAGTACTCGACTTTCGACAATGGTTTTTTTTTCTTTGTATTTAATTAGTCGATAAATTTTCCGATTGATTTACACGGGAAAACTCTAGAGAAACTTTTCTCGATCTTGTGACTCGCCGAGGTCTCCTCGTGCCACTCTGCTTCCGGCCTTGTTCGAATAACGGTCAAAACAAAACTCGTTCCACTTTGTGTGGCTGGGTTGGCGGCACTTTCAGTGGATCCACAGAAATGTCGGCGAGATTGGTGCTACCAGCCAGCGGCGACTCAACAAAGCTTTCTTTAGGTCTATCCTATGTTTGCTCTTGGAGTAGATCTTCCCAACCACGTCCTCTCTTATTCATATTAGACAGATACTACGCTATCTGTCGAGGCATCACCACAGATCTGCCATGGTTTCCCTGTGGGCCGAGAATAAAAATCGATGCAATTTTAAAGTCGTCCATAGACGCATTTCGCCCCCTCTTAATTTTTCCCTGCTAGCTTAGGATAAATGTCGATGGATTTTATATAATCCACCATGGCCACAATTAAATTCACCCTGTTAATGTATTGGGCTTCACCTAATCATTAATTATCATTGGTAAAGTTATTCGTTACCACACAATTCCGAAAAACATTTAAAATCAATTGAGATATAGCGCCACATATTTTATGGGATTAATGAAACCCCCAAATAATTCGTGCATAATAGGTGCGTTTTTTTCAACTGGATCAAGATCATAAATGAAAAAAACGCTGTGGGTGATCCAAAAAAATCAATTTAAACGGTTGGCATTCCTGCTATGAAATGTGGTGTATTTGTGTCAGCTGTAGACTGCCATGGTTAGCTGTGGTCTGTCAAATATTTATTAATATTTTCTAGGCAGATACAATAGTGAATATAATAGATATTAACGAAATAGAAGCAGTAAGTACTTAAAATTACTATGTATTGAAATATGTATATTTGCGAATATTTTTTAATAAATACGGAAAATATTTATTGACGTTTGACAAATGTCAATTATAAGCTGCCATTTGCGAAATACGAAATGCGAAATTTTTGCTGAATTCAGAAGCAGCTTTAATGATCCAACTATGGTCCCAATTTGATTTTGGATCATCTCAATTGTTGTTGTTTTCAATGTAAAACGAATGATCTTGATCGTGATCCAGTTGAAAAAAACACACCTAATCACCCGTATTGCGAATGTCGCGCTCACGTCACTTCGATGCCGATACGAAGTGTCACGTCGATCGGAAAAAAGCGGTTGTGTAACTCCATCGACGTGACTCAATGGCATTGCCATATTGATAAGTATGTATCAGCTGTAAATTGCGAATTTAAGGTTTTGTATGTCTTCGTTTACAACTATGACGTTATTTTTATGCAATATCAAATCCTACATTCAAATTTAAGATGCGGATAATGCTTTTTTCTAAAGTGGAAAAGCTATACATCTTGTTCGGCCCATTTTTGGCTCTCACTTCTGCTTGCATCTCGTGACGGTAGTCCCAAAGAATTTTACAGTGCCGAAAATTAGAGCCGTATTTCTTTAATGTGTGTCGATCTACACCACTTTTAATGACGATTACTTGTTGCGAATCCATCAAAATAAGGAAAGAAACATCTTTTTGTCAAATCTATACTTGCATTTTTGCATCAACGTTAATTTTCTTCAGGCGTCACGAACTCGGAATGTCATCGACGAAAAATGACGATCAAAGTGACAACGCTCGATGACAATCGACACTCACAATCCCCTTTTCATGCGTCGATATCGAATCGTCATCGAAGTGACGCGACGTGACAATCACAATACGGTCGATTGTCTATTGTGACATGCGCTGTGAGGCATGTAGCGCCGTCCTGTTGGAACCGCATACCGTCGGTATCTAGATGTATCATCCAGTTTAGGACACGAGAAGTTGCTTATCATCAACTATTTGACGGTCATGGCAATGCCAGTTTCGTTATGGAAGAAGCTCGGAACGATGATTTTACCACACCAAAATCCGCACCAAACAATGACTTTCCTGGGACGTATTTGGTGCTGGTGTATCGCGTGTGGATTGGTATCGTTCCGAATCCGACAATTTTGGCTGTTCACGCATCCATTCATCAATAACTCGCAATATAAAATACAAGCCAAAAATACAACCCAAAATTTGCGAATTCAAGATAGCCCAAAATTCGCCGATTCAAATAAAAAATAACCCAAGTTAGATAAATCAAAACCTTGATTTTTTGTAGCGACAACAAGATCTGTGTAGCCGAATTGGCGATAAATAGCCTGACCTGGCAACCCTGTGTGGGATTAGCTTGTATTCTTACTCGGGATTCAGTGTTCGTCATAGTGAGTTTCGTTAAGCCTCAGTTACAATGGTTCCGATTCGATCCGATCCGGAAAACGGAGAGTGTTGAGTTTCTCCATCCGACACACATTTAAAGGGAAATTCGGAAAGCCTAGTCACAATCATTCCGGTAATTAGTCGAGACACAAAACGGATAGGTAAAGTTCACCAACTTTCAACTTTTATCCGTTCCGACGGCAAGAGGTGAATTATTCAATTTCACCACCTCCTTCGCCATACTAAAAATCACAATTACACCTCGATAATGTCACTTTGATGGATGTCGGAACGGAATCATTGTGACTAGAAAATTTTCTCATCCGAAGTTGCCGGATCGGATCGGATCCATTGTAACTGAGGCTTAGTCGGACTAATTTTGGTCGAAGCCAAAAAAAAAACATGATACAGTACCCTCCTTCGCTAGTCGTATTCGCGGTGAACGTGCCTAAAACAAATCTTAATTTTTCTTTTAATGAAAACAAAAACGGTCCTTTTCAAGACCACCAAATTTTTCACCCAAAGAGTAAAGAACAAATGCATTGCAAATTTTTTCCAAATAAAGGCACATGAATATCCATACCTTTACAGAACTGGAAGTTGAGTGAGCTTCGCATAATTCTTCGGAAGGATGATCGCGAATTAAAATTTGACAAAAAAACAATTCGGATTGGGGCAACTACGTATTTATAAGGAAAACATCTTCCGGGTCTATTACGGAACTCACTCGACCAAAAAATGCACATACTGCGACTATGAAACTCGCCAACGGCCTACTTGTCGAGTTTCACTCGACTTTTAGTCGAGAAAAAAGCGTGAGTAAAGAGAACTGCGTATTATGAGAGCCGATCGAGTGAGTATTTACTTATTTGAAATATCAAACTCACTCGACTACTGGAAATGAGGTGGCTTTCCAATTGTCGAGTTTCGTCATACCAACTTTTGCTTGAGTCGAATTCAAATGTGAGTGAGTTACTCACTCAACTCGAGTTTCGTAATAGGCCCGTTCTTCTCAATATAGTGACAAATATTATAGATATTGCTTAAATGAATAGTCGTTGAATCCAATAAAGTACAACGATTCGATACCTTCGGTTTGTTCGCAGTTCGTTCCTGTACGATGTTCAGCTTAATGTAGTAATGTTAAGAAACCGCACCACGATTAGTATCTGAGTAAGAGGAAAGCTGTGTTACACCTGCAAGTCAAAGACGAAACGTACCGAGACAGATTCAGAAAATTTTTATTGAGTCTCTTTTTTAAAGTTTATAAAATATAAATATAATAGAATAGATAAATAAATTAACGTATGAATTTTGGCTTTTTTTTGCCATTTGCTCGTACGGCTTATTGCCTTAATTCTGAACCTACTATATACATATACTTAACCTAAACTATCTAAAATTAAACTAAGTTAGGCCCAAATGGATCTAAGTCTTGTCTTGTTGACTGTCTTTAATATGGCGAATGGAAAGTGAAAAATTAAAGCAATGAAAGAAATAAAAGCTGGCTTATAATTCACAAGAAGCCTTTTCCCTATAGATTCCTGGGAAATAACCCAGAACGTACCGAGACAAGACCTAATATTTTTGACGAAGGTCCAGCTCCTCGATTTCGATAACGTTGTGTCAGCTATTTGCCGGAAATCCTCTTGTGATCATGACCCGTGACACCTTCGACGATTGCCAACATATCGATGATTTCGCCGAGTGTAGAGTGCCGCTCAATTTCCTTTTTAAATGCTCGGCCCGTTCCATGTACCCGGTGATTTTCTTTCGCAGATGCTCGCGAAATTCTCGGTCCGAGCTATCTAGAAATTATTAACAACTCACGGATGTTTGCCGACGTTTAATTTGTAAAATTCTTACTTTTGCTTATTTGCAGCAACTCCAAAATACACTTTTCGTAGTTTCACTTGCAGTTTTCGGCCACTGGTGTCGTAGTCCACGGCCCTCACCCACTCATGTTTCGCACCATAGAGATATATACTTTCGCACAGCTTTTAAATAATTAAATTTTATTTTAATTAACAGATTACAAACGCGAACCGTATTTTAAATTGCGTGGAACAAATTATATTCACATCACGAACAAAAATTTGACATTTATTTTCCTGTCAGGCTGACTGACAGATGAAACGATCCCTAGGGTGCAGTGAAGTGTGAACGAAAATAAAATGGGTAAGCAGTTGTTCAGATTACTAAAAAACCAAATTTACGGTTGATATTTTATTTGTCGAGGCTGTATACTCGACGGTGTCTTGCTTGCGCAACCAATTGCTAGTAACGACCCTGTCGATAATAACGAGAAGCTGTACCAGTTTACGTTTCAAAAAAGGTGTGTACCCCAATACGATATACGACCGTGCTTGTCAAGGGCCTTGACACAAGTAAAACTGGGGTGAGATCAGCGTTGCCAACCTTTTCTGACATGAAACCTGTACTTAAACTTTAAAAACCTGTACATTTTAACTGGACCCAAAATTTAGTAAGAAAATAAATGTGATAAATGAAAAAGATACTGAGTAAATAATGTTTTTATTATAAATAATTCAACAATAAAAAAAAATAACAAACATAAAAATTCTCCTTAAAAAATAATAATATAATTTGATTTACGCTACGTAACTTAGGCCCGTTCGTATGATCGTCAGTTAAATTCTAACCGGAACTATAACTGGACGCTTTGTATGAAAATCTGTCAGTTTTCTTCCGGTTACAATTTAACTGACGATCGTAGGAACGGGCCTTAAACTTGCAAACGTATAGACAAGTTATCTACAGTTTTTCTTCAGAAGGTACATTTTTGAAATCATACATGTGTTGATTAAACATTGAATACATATCATTGTTTCCTATTACATTAAAACAGCAGTAATCATTTAATTTTAGATAATCTTTGGTATAAAGTATACCAGACAATGAATCAATCGAAAGTCGATTTCGTACTTCATTCTTATTTATATTTATAGTAGAAAATATCCTTTCTATGTTAGCAGATGAATGGGGCAAGCTTAATATTTGAAATACAAATGAAGTTAATTTCGGGAAGGCAATAGAACCATCACTTTTTTTAATTGTACAAACATAACGCCAAAATTGCTCATCAGTATATGTGGTTAAATCAATTTCAGTAAAATTTATTGTCCTCAGTGCACGCCATTCATCGTCTATATCCTGCTGTTCTGAATGTAGTACAAGATTTGGAAACTCTTCCATAAGTGGAACAATTGATTCATGTTTCGAAGATACTACGCTTTTAGGATTAATGATTGAAATGTTTTTTAATAATTTGTCCTTAAAATCAAATCTTTTATATATTTGATGCGTTAACTCAACATAAAACTTTAAAAAGATTTCTTTCATTTACAACGCATTACTTTCTGGTAATTTATTTATTAAGTTCTGCACGGCAGTTGGTAAGTAAATTATGGGTTTATAAAAGGAAGAATTTTTGTAGTCTATGTTTTCAACTGTTTTTGATTTCAAATAGTTATTTCTAATATACAAGTCTGCGAAAAATCTAACGATAGCGATTGGCGATTTTCGTATCGCGCATCGCGCTCGCTCAACGTGTTTTTTTTTGTCCGATGCCGGCTTAAGGGAAAGATGAATTGCGAAAACAAGTGAAACGTGATCGAAGAAAACGTTATTTTAGTATTGCCATTGCCACTTGCCGGATGCCGTGAAATGCCTCGGCCTGTCATATTCAAAAGCAGGCAGGCTGCCTTTGAGTATGACGATGACATGTGGTCTCTTCTTTTTGCATGAAATTTCTGCACTAGCTCGAGAGCCAGTGGAAAAAGTGTGCTCGGTGTACACTAAAACCGTCAAAAGAAGAGACCAATGAGTATGGATATGGATACGGTGTAAAACCTGTTTTTATTTTCCAAATACCTGTACGCCTGTACGCAGCACCTAAATCCTGTACTTGTACAGGTTTTCCTGTACGGTTGGCAACGCTGGGTGAGATTACGTAACTTGGTTCGAGTTGTTTGGTTTGACCTCTTTTGAACTTGATACGACTTCGTTTAAGCATTACCTACTTTATAGCCTGTTCAGACCGGACACTTTATCTCACTTTCGATGTACTTTCGATGTATTTGCACTGAAATCCAGTCGAAAGTAAGTCGATTCTTCATACAAAATGTGTCATCGAAAGTCTGTACTTTCGGCGAAAGTACGACTTTTTCGGTGGAAAAACATGGCAGTACTGCCGTCATATCGATATTTAATCGATATATTTTTCGATACTCAGAAACTATCAGCTGATGTGCATGTCAGCTTCACTTTATGTGTGGTTATGTTATCATAAAAAGAACTTTATTTTTGTAATTTTGTTCGCTATCCGCCTGAATCTTCCTTTCAAGTGTGCGAACGCATTCTCAGTGACCCTCATGCATTTGGAATAGCAAAAAACAAAATCAAAATCGTTTTATGCTCCTGTATTTGACATAAAGACGTCAGTCAAAAGTCAACGAAAGTGACTTGCGTTGGTGTGAGTCACCTGGCTTTCGATAAGAATTTCGCCAAAGTGAGCCACTTTCAAACGGCGGTCTGAACAGGCTATTAAACGACTTCGAAAAATGGTGATACCTCATTATGCATGTACAGGAATCCGCCAATTCGGTAATAATTTGAAATGTCAAGTGTTGATGTTTGATTAAAAATATTAGAAATGTTTATGTTTTTTATTGAAAGCGATGAAGAAAATGTTCGCGAATTAGTGGTCCAAAGGAGAACATTAAGAGCCGCGAGTAATCCATTAGATTTGGGACAAAACGAGTTAGTATTAGTTTTTGGAGGTTTTTTATTATATTTTATTTTAGATTTCGCGGACATTTAAGGGTGACTCGAGAAATTTTCACTACACTGCTAGAGGAGCTGATAATTCCCAGATGAAGTCGATGCACCGCAATACCGCCAATGTTGAAAATTGTTTCAAATTAGAAATTTTTATTAAAAAAAATAAGTGCGTAGGAAATTGTAGTGTTATATTTACTTGTAACTTGAAAATTTTAGATAATAAATGCAATTTTTGTATCAGCTTTTTCCATAGCGTTAAATAAATCCAGTTCCAAAATCTACCTTTAAGCCCAGTGCTAACCAGAAGAATTCACTAACAATATACGCTCGAACGAAAAATTTGTATGGAAAAATTCGTTTCGCTTCTAGTTAGTACTAGGCTTAACTTTGAAAATATGATGTTGGGAACGTTTATAAGTCATCCGACCTTCGGCTAATGCGCGGCATACAAATTAAACACTTTGTACGTATCCTCTCTCGCTTCATATTCATAGTGTAACAAAAAATTTACTTCTTATTGCCTAATATTCGAACCACACACATTTCATTTCAAAATTTAGTATTTCAGAAGGTTTCATTTTAAAACACCAAATTTTAAGAGTTTTTAATTTTTTTGTTGATATATTCGACTGTAGCTATCGAATATCTAGTAGTATGGTTAATCTGGAAATATGATGAATAGTTAATAAAACCGCCTAAGTTTCAACTTTATGATTTCAAATTTTAAGCATAAACTTAAGTTTTATATTCCTTCAATACTACCTTTTCCCATTCATGCACTTTTTTCACAGGCAGTCGTTAAGGGCTCATATAACTTTGAAAATCGATTTATTTTTTCTTACAAATTTTTATATCTTATACTTTCAAGAATTATAAAAAAAATGGAATTTAGAAAATTCCACTCTATTACAAAGTTATAGCACTAAATGTGACCATACATCGGTTTAAAGCGGCTTCCTGGCTATTTGCCGCTTCACTCTTAACAGCAGCGTTTAAAATAAATTTTTTCGCAAAAGCCGAGTATCATAGAAAACGAGATCATTCATAGGACCATCTGTGAAAAACACGAAGATAAAAGAGCAAGAAAGCGTACAGTACGAAGCTAGAATGGGAGACTAGCCGTAAGTTAACATTTTACCTATCAAAAACTTTAAACGCATTTTTCTCGAAACTATGTTTTTTGACCTGGTCGGCACGATAACTCAGTCAATTTTCAAAATGTTTCAACTTTTTTTTTTAAATTTTGATAACTGTTTTCTCTTCAATTTTTTGCTTGAAAATTTTTTTATGAATTATTGAACGCAAATTTTTCTTAAAAAAACTGATTACTAAAGTTTGAAATACTGTAACTTATTTATTTTTGAAAAAATTAAAAATTCCCTCCGAGAGACTATAACTACTACAATCTTTTACAAGATTCTTTTTCATTTTTGCAAATTGAATTATTTTTAGTGAACTTATGATGCCGACCAGCAGGCGCCATCGTTTTCATAAGTAGTCAATTTATACCAGTAAAAAACAATGTTAATATTAAAAAACAAACAATTTTTTTTTTTTTCTATAGTTGAATATATAATAAGAAATGTGAACCCAACAATAAATTTTTTTTTCACCATATAACCTTCATAATAATTTTTCAAATTTACCCGATTTTCAGTGCTTTCAGAGTTATATAAGCCCTTAAGGGAAGTTTTCAACGTCTCCCATAACTTCTTTGAAATTTACGTACCGTGCACATATTTCAAAATTCCTTTTGCTAGGTCTTCGTGATTTTTCATCAAGCACACGCATTGCTGCTTGTTTATTACCTGACCAATTTTATTGTCTCCTGCATCCCTACGATTTCCATAAATATGTATACGTTTATAAATATACGAAAACTTACATCGTTGAAGACATATTTTAAGCTTGCACTCGACAGCCAAGTAGATACCGACCAAAATTCGCTCGTATCAGTCTCATAAGACAGGTCGAAGCAAAACCTTGAACCAAAGTTACCTAGGTCGAAACAGAGTTCGGTAATGCCATTTTTATTTCAAACTCGAAACAAACACTCGAACCAAGTTACGTAATCTAACCCTGTGTAGTTTCCGCACTGCATTCGTTCAGTTTATGGTCTAGGCACAACAATTGGAATGACAAGAATTAATATCACTGGAGCGTCGTGTCCAGTGGGAAAAACGATTCAAGTTGCCAGCGAAAATACGCGTGATATATTTTATGATGATTAATTCCTAAAACGTAGATACACCTTCTTTTTTCGGAGTAAAAAATAAAATCAGTAATGAAGGAATACGATATGTTCAAAAAAAAAACTTCAAATTTATTTCAGAGAACTAAATTAAATTTGGACATTTTTGAATACAGTAGTAATATTATTATGTATGTATAATTTTAGTTTTTACCGTTTACTTACTATTTTAAACTTTTTTGCTCATTTTCATTTTATGCAATTTGTATTTTCAATTTTTCTTCAAATAAAACTGTGACACAAATTATGAATTAAATATTTTAAAAAAGTTTCGTATTTATTTATTTTTAATTTTGACTCAATTTTTTATCCCAAAAACATATCGATGAGACAAAAAATTACTTTAAAGTAAAGGATCCCATAAATATTCGAAATAGTGTTTTCCAAAACAATTTGTGTGAAATTATATATATATTTTATTTTCATTATTATAAAATGTTTCTCTTTTATCTCAAAATGCTAGGTGTGTATAATAATTGTGTAATTTTTTTGTTTTCCTCCAAAATAAATGGTTTTCATATTATAATAATTTTCTCGATTTTTTTATATATTTTTATGTAGTTTTTGTTTGTATTTTACCCATACATATATACTAATTGCTATTTTATTTATATATAGAAATATTTGAGGTAGTTTCCACTTCTTTTAATGTTATTTTCTTGATTTTATAATTTTAAATTATTTTAAATATTTTTTGTATTTCTTTTTGTTTTTGTTTATATATAATATGTTGTATTACAAATATTTGTTATTAGTATAGTGCAGTGATTTATCGAAAATAGTAGAAAATAATTAGTGAACTTTATTTCTTGTTTGTATTGTTTCCTAACACATGGATACTAAGGGATCGAACAACAAGCGTCGATGTTATTTCTGTTCTTGTTGTACATAACGTGATTGGCTATTGAATGGTTTATAGTACCGTTTTTTTGTAATTGTCAATAAAATAACATTAAATTTTTGTTTTTCTCTATAACGCACTGCAAAATAAAAATGAAAAATTCTTTTCTTCTCTGAAATTAAATATACACCATAACATATTTAACATTTCTACTATTCGTTTTGTATAGATTTAATTTCTTTATTTACTAGTTAATAAACTTATAATAAAAAAGAAGAGAAAACTGCAAAACGAAAAAGACAAGAGTTGCATTTATTTGTTTTCTTCTCATTTGTTTTTATTGTAAAATATTATTTATTATTGTTTAAAAGTAGAAACGATTGTAAATTTAATAAACAAAGTAAAATAAAAACTTAATGACTTTGATCGGGAAACATGTCACACTAGATTTTTACAGATTAAATAATATAATAATAAAATCGAAAAAATATACGGCACGGAAAATCAACTATTATCACACAGGCAGGCCGTTTAATGTGACATGCTAGCTTATCAAAATCCTATAACTCGATCATTTCTTGTTGTTTTTTTTTTCTTTGAAAGGACTATTCTGCTGTTTTTGTGATTAGAAAATAAATTGTTTATTTATGTCATTCTGACATGAAAAACTGGTGAAATTACCTTTCAATTACCTTTCAATTATTATTTTTTTAATTAACTAGACTATTACAATTTTACACGGTTTCTTTAAATAACGCATAATTAGTTAAAATAAACAAAGTAGTGATAACTAGAAATGAATTTGCAATTTCTGTTTTATTTTACATTTAATTGTTATTTTTAATGTTTTAAATCCATTTATATCCTTTCATTTTATTACAATTATTATCTCTATAGAAAATATATGTAAGCCTTTGTGTTTATATAATATATAAAAAAGTTAGGGATTGAATGGGCAAAAAATATATATTATAAAATATTATATAAGTTTTAAAAAGAATGAAAAGAAAGAAAATCGCGACTATTAACAGTTGTAATTCAGTCTCCTTGGTAGTCGCGATTCAATGTTTAATTTAATTAATATAAATGTAATAAGTATTTTTTTTCTTTATATAAATTGTAAAATATAAAACTATATAATAATAAAGCAATATTAAAAGTATTATCCTTAGTTTCCTTCTATGTATGTTGAATTCATTATGTGCTTATTTCTTGTTTTTGTTTTATACATATGTAAAAAAAATGTATTGTTTTCGTTTCATTTAAATCTTAACTTGTTTTGTTATTTATATTCTATATTTTGCGTTTCTTTTATTCTATTTTGATTGTATAGATCGAATTAATGTACTTATGAGCTTTCAAACCAAAAATATAAATGACGATATCTACATACGGATCTAGTTTAACTATTGTAAGTTTTCTTTTTTAAGGGGAGCAGGACAATGCTTTCACATTAATATAGCACAGATTCAAGTAGATAATTCCACATTCACTTTTACGATATTAATTTAAAACAAATTTTAAAATGAGAAATAAAATGGCCCAAATTAAACGACAGGCTTTTGAATGACTCCAAAAAATAGATAAATAAATTTTTGATCCTAACTTTAGTGTCAAAAATAACTCGAATTACACTGCCAATTAGTGAAGGATATTTTCATAAGTTAAGTTTCAGTTGATAATCTAAATACTTGGATTTAAATTGGAAAAAATTTTATTTGAAAAAATTGCAGGGAACGTAAGTATAATATACAACATACGTTAACGTCTTTCTGTATTTTCTCACGAAATGCAAGTTTTGCAAGTGTTTTCATTGGTCGCGTTAACGTGTGGAACAGACCAGTCTAAATAGACCGGGTTAGTATTTCGGTTTTACATCAATGTGCGTACCAAATCAAGACCAAAATAAGTAAGTAAAAATAAGGACTTGACCAGACTAGTATAAATAGACAAAAAAAACAGTTTGGTTGTACATAAATCTAAACCGAAGCAGTCCGTTTGAACTTGTTTTAGTCTTGATTTTAGTACGAAAAAAATGAAACCTAACTACACCTTTTCAACATGTATTTCAGATTATATAATATTAATTTTAAATTATGTAAAATTTATTTCAGAATAGTGAATTGTATTTGAGATTACGTAAATTGTATTTCAGAATAGTGAGTTGTATTTCAGATTATGTAAATTGTATTTCAGAATAGAGAATTGTACTTCAGATTACGTAAATTGTATTTCAGAATAGTGAGTTGTATTTCAGAATAGTGAGTTGTATTTCAGAATACGTAAAATGTATTTCAGAATAGTTAATTGTATTGCAGATTTGGTAAAATGTATTTCAGAATAGTGAATTGAATTTCAGAATACGTAAGTTTGAATTCAGAAAACGTGAATTGTATTTCGGAATACGTAAGTTTGAATTCAGAAAACGTAAATTGTATTTCAGATAGATACCCTTGCGTTATTGTATTGATATTGGATTAAGTAATATGGAATTGACTATTTGCTGCCTTAGCATGTTGGAAGGCAGTCAAGAGATTGCAGCCTTGTGGCCATCTTCATGGTAATTGTCTATTGGCATTGATGACTGAAGACAGCGTGATGTGTCCGATTTGCCAATTGGGCATAGTTAGCAGTGAGCAAGTCATTCGACGAAAATACCGAAAGCATAACCAACAGGATAGAGAGAGAATTGTGAGCATTGCTAACAAAAGAGAAGATTAGTCGTCTTTGACAGTTTCTCTCGGAGTAAACTACAAAACGGCATTCCATTGGGTCACGTTAGGAACGCCAAGTCCATTACCCCGTGGAGGTAAGAAACCCAAAATTTTGAGTAATGACGAAATCCGAATTGTCCTTAAATTCTTCCTGCCTCAAGAGGACTAAATGTACACCTAATTGCAGCAATCTCCGGGGCAGGTGTAGTATCAATGGAGAGAAGAAGGGGTTAATTTACTTGGCAGCTGGCAGGAATGGGGAATCAATTGCAAGATTTGATTATTGTTTGCGACAATGCCCCATGTCATGCGAGACTGGAGGTGGCCATCAGAGAGGTGAATGAACATGGTACTGCAAACTTGCTACGTCTTTCGCCATATTCTCCAATGCTTAATCCTGTTGAACATATTTGGTCGAAAATAAAGACCGAAGTGAAAGGACACTTGCAACTACCAAATGTAACTGGCCCAGGCATTGGTGAACAACGTTTGATTTACCTTGAACAGATCATCGATCAAGCACAAGAAACAGTAGCTGGTGGTGACTGTGCTCGGGCGGCGCCGCATACTGCCACTTTCCATGCCAAAGCTTTGTCATTGGATGATATGCAAGTGGGAAATAAATTTTAACATTTCGATTATCAATTCAAGTTTTATATTATATGTCTTCTGAAATTCAATTCATACGTTTTTTGAATTCAAACTTACGTATTCTGAAGTATAATTCACGTTTTCTGAATTCAAACTTACGTATTCTGAAATACAATTCACTATTCTGAAATACATTTTACTAAATCTGAAATACAATTCTCTATTCTGAAATACAATTTACGTAATCTGAAATACAACTCACTATTCTGAAATACAATTTACATAATCTAAAATACAACTCACTATTCTGAAATACAATTTACGTAATCTGAAATACAACTCACTATTCTGAAATACAATTTACGTAATCTGAAGTACAATTCTCTATTCTGAAATACAATTTACGTATTCTGAAATACAACTCACTATTCTGAAATACAATTTACGTAATCTGAAGTACATGTTGAAAAGGTGTAGTCTAGTACTGTGAAAAGCGTATATAGATGCAAGGCCGAAAAATACCAAACCGGTCAATTTAGACTGGTCTGGTCCGCACGTAAGCGCGACCTCTGTTATTCTTGGCAAATCCGATATATTTTCAGCTTAGATCTTAATTGTCAATGCAGTAATGCAACTTAACAAAAAATTAATATGTTGTGTATTGATTAATTATAAAGAAATTTTAGTTTTAAATTACGCACTCTGCGCCACAAAGTATCGGACAAATGATCAATTTTCGAAACGGAATCAGACGATACGAGTAGTCTTGTAGAAATTAACAAAGTACGCACCATAAAGAAAATTATCTGAATTTTTCCTATTGAAATTAAACAGGTTCGCTTAACTTGAATGCGTTAAACAGTCTACTACTACAGTGCAACCCAAATATAACGTACCTTGAGGGGATCACAAAAGTAGAACGTTATAACCCATTTGTGAATGGGGATTGAAAAAAGGTACGTTATAGCCGAAAGTACGTTATAAAAGTGCACTTTATAAGCGGGTTACACTGTATAGTGATTTGAATTTATTGGAGAAGTGTAAATATACGAATACATAAATTTTTGTTTCGATTATTCGATGATTTATGGAATTGACAAATTGCAATGTAATTCGGTCGTGAATTGTGGATATATGCCTATTTATTTGATTTTTTAAATATTGACTTAGCGTGTAGTTTAAAATAAATAACAAATGTAAATGCATTTGGTATAGAAGTCAAAAAATGTTTTTTTGTAAAGTTTTAATTACGGTTACATTATATTACATTCATTTAAAGTATGTGTTATTTTTTTGTATGTTTCTCTTTTCGTATTGCCAATTTGTTATTTTATTTTCCTATGAAATGTTTTCTCAATAAATTTTTGCGTCTATAATCTAATACTTATCAGAGTTTTATTTTTATTATTTAATTTATAGTAACTTTTATTTTATTAGGATTTATATTGAGTTGAGAAACATGGACATTTATAGTTTTAATTTAATAGAACTTTAATAGTTTTTTTCTTCAATTTGTGTATGTACTTTTATAGTTGAATCATATTGAATTTGATATACAGAGTATATGCAATTTTGTCACGTTTTATTTGATTTTTCTTAGAAGTCATAATGTATGTTTTTTTCGTCTTTGATTTTGATTCGCTGTATTATAAACATTGCAATCAAAACCAATAAAACTAATTCCTTCATTTTTATTTAATTATTTTAGAGAAAATATTATGTTTTTATCCGGTGTATTATAAATTATGTCTTACCATAATTTTCTTTGAGATTTTAATCATCTTAATTTGATTCCCAATTTATATTCATTCTCATGTGTATTATTTATTTTGACGATAAGAGCGGGGGTTTGTCCTTTCTTTTAGATATTTATTATGATATTAACTAATACTTTCTGTTTCTCGGGTCATATTGAAAATTATTTTTATGTAGTCGACACTGCTTTCATGAACCATAAAAATAAATAAATTCATTTTATTTGGATGCAATCCTGATTAATTTCATTTAATAGCTATGTGCTGAGAACTTTTACCCAAAAACAAAGCTTTCTGTTCTTTTTCTTTAACAAGATTAATATGGTGATAGGTTATCAATCTTCTTTTCTATGTAACTCTTTGTACTGATATTTGTACGAAATGTTTACTTTATTTCAATATTCAATTTTTTTCAATTCAAACAAAAAGTGTAAAGAAATTTATTGTATGATTGCTATCGTTAAAACTTAATTTTGAGTTTTGAAAAGAATATCATTATTAGCCGAATGATAAAAGAGATTGAAGTATTCAATATGTAAAATATTTTCATGTTAAAAAATTACCAAAATAAATAAAATGAATTTGGGATAAAAACGTTTTTAATTTAATACTTGTAGTAGTAGATGTGCTTTTCCTGTATGTTGTTATTTTCCAGCCATAAAAAAGATTGTTGTGTATTATTCTATTTTATCGAAATGCGTGTGTGTACTTAAAAGATTCCTTTTTTGGCAAGCTCTTCTATTGATATCAGTTTCAAAATTATTTCTTTTTTTTATTCCACATTATATGAAATTTATACGCTAACCTTTGGTGTTTTTACTCCTTAGAATATAAAAATTTAATGCCAAAAATTTATTCTTTTTTTCATTCTTACATTGTTTTAAAATTTATCACACTAACAATTTCAGTACTTGGCACCATTAAATAACGTTTTTTTCTTTATATTTAAATATATAATATTTCTCATTCATTTTATGAATAAAGAAATATAAAATTTTAAATAAAATAAATTTAGAAAACAATAAAATTATAAAAAAATGATATTCTTAAGAAATTAATATTTTCTTTGTTATATTACTTATTTAAAAATATTTAACGATATATAGCCTCTATATATAACCCTTTGACGTTCCAAATTACATAATGCGCAAACTGATTTGTACCTTATGTTAAAGTTGAATGCAAATAGTTAAATTTATTTATTATAAATCTCATTTTAAAAATAATCTTCTAAAAAAGACAATAAGCTTAATATCATTTCTTTTTTTTTCATTTCATATAAAAAATATTTTTTATTTTTTTTTTAAGAAAATTTCGATATTCTTGGAAATTTTCCTTCATTTGTACAATTATACTGAGATATTAAGTGAGTAAAAATGTGGACGATGAGAGGAAATTTCAATTTGGAGTACGCGAGAAACTTTCGAAAAACTGTTTCAGAAACAGAAAACACTGTTGAGAAGTGAATACGAATCGAAGTCAATTTATAGTCAACGAAATTGTGTGGACATATGATGTGTTCGCCCTCAAATTTTACTCTTATAATAATCTCACTAAGATTTTTTTTATAATTTTATATTAGTATAAAATCTAACAAAAATCATTTATCGTTTAGTTCTTTAAATATTCTTTCGACCCCCGAAAAATATAAATTTAAAAATTCTCAATTGTTTTTATCTTCCACTTATCAAAAAATACACATTACTTCTTCAGTTACTAAACTCTCATTAGAAAACTAGTCTTTAAACAAGTAGTTATTCAATAAATAGTTACATACTTTCTTTTGTTCAATATTTTCCGTGTGTAATTGTTCTTATCGTTTTTCTCAAACATTTGTAGCCTAACGTATTAAGATTTTATTATAATTTACAATATTGATTGGGTTTATTAAAATTTTTCTTATTCATTCACTCGGTTAACAACTTTTTGCACTCTTCGATTTTTTTTCTTTTATGACAAGTTTTGTGAATAGAGTATGTTCAATGAATGAATCCGATGCGTCAGTCCGGTAAGTATTTTTTTTTTATAATTCAAATGTATTTATATTTTAATCCAGTTAATATTTTTACACTGATTTTCTTCTGTACATATTTGCTCATCATATTATTTTTTGATATTCATATATTAATTTATTTTCATTGCCCCTTTTTCTTTGGGGTTATGTATTAATTTCCAGTTTCCAAAGTTCATTATTTTTTTTTTTTTCAGTTTTTACCTAAAGAATAGTTTGTGTCCGATGAAGAAATATTTTGCGTTACATTTTGATTATTGATATACATTAAGATTATTATTTTATTAGTTCTAATTCATTTTATTTTGGAAACAACAAAGTACGTAAAATACACTTTCAGAAAAGTATTCATACTGTTGTTGTACTTTTATTTTTATTGGACAGCGATGCTTATGTTCTAAAATTTGTTGAATTATAAAACAATTTTTCAAGCAATTCATTGCCCCACGACTATTGCCAAAACTAGTGGAGCGATTAATGGAGCAATATAGGGCAATATCATGTTAGTTGCGGCAATATTTTGGCATTCTTTTACAGATTGCTGGTGTTGTTCGCTCTATAGTTGATGTATTTCTATTGACTTGGAAAATTCCGAGCAATTGTCATCGTTAGGTGTTCAATTGTCAAGTTTTGCTTTGAATTTCGTATTTTTGTCAATTTTCGTGGTATAGTGGCTTGGAATTTAAATATTTCCATGTTTTATTTTAAATTTTAGATTTGTTTGTCAAGTTTACTTTTGTTTTGTTCATTGACGGGATTGCTCGTGAAGTCCTTATTGCTCAATCGCTAGATATTGGTCAATATCAATCAATTTAGGAACGCGTTAATGAAAAATTTATCCACATCGCTTGTTGCAATTGTTGCTTCGTGACGTCAAAATTGACGAATATTGCTGCAAATTGAGCAATTTTAATCGCTCGTGTAAGAGCTACTTAATGAAAACTTCGAATGGACTAACACCAAAACAAGGAGACCACGAATGAAACCTTCTCGTGAGCTAAAGCCCATGTCGACATAATCGATTACAGAAGAGCCGTGGAAAATAAAGTCAAAACGTTTATGTACATGTTTATGATTGAAATGAAAAAAAAAAATAAAGATTATAACCTGACCGCCAACGCACCTTAATATTATATATAAGTATGTATTTAACAAGTAAACTCATTGTATTGTTGTTGACATTTTTTTTTTTAAAATTCAATAAATATTTAGATCATTAGCATAGCAACCAAAAATATTCAATTTAAAAATGATATGTAAGGAAATTTCTGAAAGAGTATTAATTAGCAATATTACAATAACATTTAAATTGAAAATTAACAACAGCTCATTTGTTTTATCTAAGCAAACATAAATTCCATTCGTTGATTCGCAAACATGTAGTCACTACCGATTTCAATGATTCGTTAAAACACTATTGTAAACTGTATAAAGCAAAAAATGTATATTCTATTTAAATAGTTCTTTTTTTGTTTTCTTTTATTCCCATTATCGTAGTAGGTAATTATAAATAATTAAAGTTCTATTGTATTAGCTATTTTGATTTGTCAAGGTACCAGTGTTTCATTTATTTCAAAACAAAATTAACTCGATTAATTAATTATAAATGTTTAACTGTAGAGAGAGAAAGAGAAATAGATAAGAGGTTTGTCCGGTATTTGAACAAAAACAATATTTAATGCACGTATTTGGTATTGTAAAACAGGGAAAGGTAATCAATTTTATTCGCGTTTCTCTTTTGTTTTTAATACGAACTAACTTATTACTCTATTGGTATCTGAACATTTATTATTTGGTTTTATTTATTTTAGACTGCGCATGTAAAGTAAAAAGTTATTTAAAAGCTCAAATGGATTTTATCCGTACTTTGTTAAGATAAATAACTTTTTCGTTGTCCATACGCATATTCGTCGCTATTTCAATAAAATACATTTTATTAGAAAAATCTCGCTTCGATTATTTATTATTTTCGTGTTTTCTTTTTTTGTGCTTTTAATATCATTTATTCCGATATTTATGTTTTTAAATATATTCCATAGATGTATATGTGTATATAATATAATGCACTTGCTATGAGGTATTTATTTTTCTCTCGAACCTTAGAATATTTTCTTATTACTTTCTTCTAATATTATTGTATTTTTGTTTTGTTTCGGTGTTAAAAGCCTAATGTTTAGTTTTGCGTTTTATTTATTTTTATGCGTAATGTAATAGAATTTACAACTTGGAATGTTTCATTTCGAAACGTGGGCCGAAAATGTTGACGAAATTTTAAGCAAATCACTAAATATGTATATTGCTCTTGCTGTTTTGTGTAGATAATTTTTAAAATTTAAATCGATAATCCGAACAAAACTATGTTCAAATATACTTCAATCACAAAATTAACTGCGATACACACTTGACGATTTTCATCTTTAAGCTTGATACTGTAAATACAATCTCAATTTTAAATGTTAACTACTTTCATTGTAAAGAAATTCATTTCAACATTGACTTGAATTACAATTTTATCGTACATTATTTTGACAATATCGCTCTGACGGGATATGCTTCTTTAGTGGCGATGAATTAAATAAAACGTTTACGGCATTAAAAAATGAATTTGACGTACAAATTGTAGATGATTTATTACTATGCACCATTTTTTTATTCTATTGTATATATTGAGAGAAAATATATTGCAGTTTTATATGCAGAACGAGAACAGGTGGTAGGCTGTAGATATAATATGCTTAAAAAAACAGGCACATGAATAATATTTGAAAAGTGAGTTTAACAGTTCTATTTAAATGATTATATTTATTAAAGATTAAATAAATGTACTCGATACCAAATCCATTACCAATTTAATGAACTTGTGGAACTTTAGTTGATGGACATTGCAATCAATATTCGCAAGGCTTTTAACTTTTTGATTAGAAATATTGATACTAAATACATGAATTTTACGAGTGCTTATAAGAAATATACTGCAGTTGCACATCTTAGATTATCATAGAACTATTACTTCTTACTAACACAATAGGAGACTATCAGAAACAAAATGGTTTATTGTGCAACCATAACTGAAACTTGAATTGAACATTTAACATTATATTAGAAATAGATATGACGAATTAACAAGGACAACTAACCTGCCTACTACCAGTTTCGTTACATACACGTATTGATATTTTGTTACTAATTATTGACTATTAATTACTATGTATTGTATTTTAATATGAAAAATTTAATAAACATCATCAATTCGTACATCAAAATCAACAGTCACAATTAAAACAGATTTAAAGTGAAAGTGTGGTACATACATATTTGTTATTTTTAAATAAATCATTTAAACTTATTTTAAATACATTTCAGCACCGTTCCAAGGCAGTAAATGAGAAAAAAATCAGGTCTCACTTCTTAATATGTATACATGAAAAATATGATCCTATTCTTTCTTTAAGTTGCATGAAGTGTGCTATTATAGGCGAACTTGAAAATATTAACATTATATTCAGATCGATCAAAACTTGAACTACCACTCCTCTGCCCTTGCTGTTTAAAAAAAAAATTTAATATATAATTTTTTACAAAAAAAAATTGAATTACGTTAAATGATTTTAGTATTTTACCGGTGAAAAGATAACAGTATTTGACTTTTATTTTTCATCAGACGTTTGAGAACTTGTTGGTTTAATTCAAAATAGAAGCTTACATATAAACAGAAACAACTAAATATGACAAAGTCAATTCATCCGCCAATGTTTTGAATGCTTCGTATTTGCGCCATCAAAAATAAGTCAATTCGCTAACTAACCTGTTCACTTCTTCATCTTTTATAAGGCCCGTGCGATTTCTCACATTTTTCACCCGATTTATAATCAACTGTATATACACTGTTCACATTAATTTAATATCTTTTAACTAATAATTATCAATAACAATATTAAAAAATAAAACAATAAAATTATTAAAAATTAGCTTCACGTTAATAAACTATTATTTTATATACATGGGAATGTTGTTATATTCATTTTATACTTATCTTGAAATACATGTTATAATAAGTTATTTAATTAAATAAAATAAAAAAAAACGTTCAAGTCTGATACAACAGCAATAGGATTTGTGTAGAGTGTAGGCATACATTTTTTATCAACCTTGGCTCTTGTTTAAATACGAACTATAAAACATGCTTCATCCTTTTTTTTTGAAGAATGACACTTTCAAATTTTCGTTTCGTTTTTTATTTAAATTTTTTCTTTGCTTTTACAAGACATTTTTTAACTTAACAATTACCTTTCGATAAACAAAAATTAAACTTGAAATTGTGTTTGTTGTAGGCGGTGGAAGAATATATGGAAATTTAGCATAATTTTAACTAACTGGAAATTTATATGTACAGATAATATAATTATGCTAATTAATAACATAAAAGTCAGTTAAAAATATAAATAGAAACGAATCACAACTAAATTTAGTGTCTTCCTCTTTACCTATTACATATAAAGATTCTGTATATTCTGTGGTTATTTCATCCCGTATTTGAATTTTTAAATTAATCAAAAGGTACATAGGATTTGTTGCAGTTGTTGTTGTTGTTGTTTTTAATTTTAAATTTTATTTTTGAGTATAATTTACTTACAGACTTTGGAATTGTATTTACTTTTAATGTTATAATTGTTTATGTTTCTTTAAACTAAAGGTAGTGACATGATCTCTCAGATAGTATGTAGCGTTCTGCATGATGTAGGGCGCATTTAGCAAGTGTACTTAGAATTTATGAGAGAACTATTTTTTTTATAAATTTTATTATGGTTTTTAAAAAATTTGTATTTGAAGTCGAAGAGATTTTTTTTAATTCTTAGTTTTTTATTAGTTTTTTTTTTATTTTGCTGCTTATTGACTCGTACTCGATGATTGTTGTTGTTGTAGAGTCTGTTGCTGGGTTTGCGTTGAACCAGAACTAGATGATGTTTGTTCTTTGGCAGCTTTTTGTTTTTTGGTTACCGGAGGTGGATTTGTTGACATCATCATCGCGCGAATTCGTCGCTGAGCGGACTATACAAGAAAATTTAATTAGTTTAGCACGTCATAAGTATCGCTAAGATAAATTATACACATGAATAATGAGTACAATTCATGTGTAGGCTGGAAAACTATTGGTTGTAAATTTTATTCATATGAGAATAAACACACAAATGGATAATACACAGTGCGACAAGAAAATTTCGAGATTGGTCATGGAAAACATCTTTAAAAGAAAAATCTGGATATTTAAAATTTTTTTTATTAACAATATTCTCCTCTAGTTTCAATACACTTGTTACAGCGATTCAAATTCGTGTTCTAGCTCATTTTGTGGAATCGCCTCTAGTGCTCGTGTTGTAGCTGTTTTGATGGTCGAAATGTCGTTAAAAATCATTCTTTCAACTTCAATTTAAATTTTGGGAAAAGAGAGAAATCGAATGGAGACCAATCAGGTGAATAGGGCGGATGGTTCAACACATAGACTTGATTCCGAACCATCATTTAACGAACAATGAATGACTCGGTGCATTATCGTGCAAAAACAACAGTTCTCTGGATCACGATATTCGGGTCGAATACAACTGATTCTGGCCATCGCACGCTTCAAAACTCCGAGATAAAATTTAGTCAGTTAGAATGAATTCCCTGCGCACAAATCCTTTTCTATCGAAGAACGTAATGAGCATTGTTTTAATTTTTGATGGAACTTTTTAACATCGACAAACAAATTGTTTTCGGAGAGCTTTTATAACTTTGCTATCTATCAGCCGATTTAAATAAAATTGGTATTACCGGGAAGAAGGGTTGCATAGCTTTCAAACGCCCTGTGCACATAAATAGTCCTGCCAGTTACTCAGATATGGTTCGAGTCTTGTTGTACTGTGTACATAGTCGACAATACAAAAAATGTGTCTCATGGGGTACAAGAGGTGTGCAAAACCTCTCCACTGAGGTACTGAGATGAACGTGTTGCAGAGTTCTATACAACTGGTAACCAGTAAGCTTTCCGCGAATGCGCTCAAGCAAGGTAGGTAGGAAGGTAGGTAGGAAGGTAGGTAGGAAGGTAGGTAGGAAGGTAGGTAGGAAGGTAGGTAGGAAGGTAGGTAGGAAGGTAGGTAGGAAGGTAGGTAGGAAGGTAGGTAGGAAGGTAGGTAGGAAGGTAGGTAGGAAGGTAGGTAGGAAGGTAGGTAGGAAGGTAGGTAGGAAGGTAGGTAGGAAGGTAGGTAGGAAGGTAGGTAGGAAGGTAGGTAGGAAGGTAGGTAGGAAGGTAGGTAGGAAGGTAGGTAGGAAGGTAGGTAGGAAGGTAGGTAGGAAGGTAGGTAGGAAGGTAGGTAGGAAGGTAGGTAGGAAGGTAGGTAGGAAGGTAGGTAGGAAGGTAGGTAGGAAGGTAGGTAGGAAGGTAGGTAGGAAGGTAGGTAGGAAGGTAGGTAGGAAGGTAGGTAGGAAGGTAGGTAGGAAGGTAGGTAGGAAGGTAGGTAGGAAGGTAGGTAGGAAGGTAGGTAGGAAGGTAGGTAGGAAGGTAGGTAGGAAGGTAGGTAGGAAGGTAGGTAGGAAGGTAGGTAGGAAGGTAGGTAGGAAGGTAGGTAGGAAGGTAGGTAGGAAGGTAGGTAGGAAGGTAGGTAGGAAGGTAGGTAGGAAGGTAGGTAGGAAGGTAGGTAGGAAGGTAGGTAGGAAGGTAGGTAGGAAGGTAGGTAGGAAGGTAGGTAGGAAGGTAGGTAGGAAGGTAGGTAGGAAGGTAGGTAGGAAGGTAGGTAGGAAGGTAGGTAGGAAGGTAGGTAGGAAGGTAGGTAGGTACGCGTGGCTGTCCGTGAGAACACGGACACACTTAGACCTAAAAGGTCCGTTGTGATACCACAGGATCATCGAATCCGGTCCTACTCGTCGAACCATTTAGAGCTTGTAATGAAGCGTTGAATTCTCGCGACCTCCATTGTGGCAAGATCACCAAGACAGTTGAAGAAGTACGCTCCGAGATGAGCCTTCTGGCGGACAGAGCTGGACAAGTACAGAGAAAATTAAGGACTGTCTCCTCCTCCTCCTCGCCCTGGCAGCTTCTACAGAAGTTGTTTGAAAAAAGTCCGAGCCTTTCTGCATGTCGACCTATAGGACAGTGTCCGGTTAGGACACCGACTGTTTTACTGATGTCCACCTTTTTGAGCAGAGTCAGCCTTTTAGAGCGATTTAGATCCAGCTTTGGCCAGATCTGTATTGCAGTGTGACATGTAGTACCGTCTGCCCATCTTGAGTTGGTTTTCTCAATTGAGTCCAGTCTCAGTAGCGGTTTACATGTGGAGAGAGGCACACCCAGATTCTGATGTACCGGCAGAGTCTGAAGGGTGGTACTGCGCCGAGCGAGTTCGTCAGCCATGCAGTTCCCTGGAATATCCCTGTGTCCTGGCACCCTGCACAGAAGAATATTGAACTGTTCGGCCATCTCCTTAGGAGATGATCTACATTCTACGGCGACCTTTGATGTTGTCGAGGTCGATTCCAAGGATTTTATCGCCGCTTGGCTGTCTGTGAAAATGCTAATATCCCTAGTAGATATTACATTACACCTCAGCCAGGACAGGGCCTCCTTGATCGCCATAAGCTCCGCCTGACAGACACTACCGTGGTCCGGAAGGCGGAAAGAGCTGCTTATATTAAGCATTGCAGAGAAAACACCTCCACCTACCCCATCTTCAGTTTTGGAACCGTCCGTATATATGTATGTGGGCGGACTCCTCCTCCGTTCGTACCTAGTCCCTTCCCCACTCTAGGCGGGTTGGGATGCCTGTCGAGAAGTTTTTATCGAAGTCATAACTGGGAGGGGTGTAGTCGGTGTTTTCAGGAATGTTGAATTGATTCAAAATTGTTGAGTGGCCTGCACATATGTCAGTCCACAGTGTGGAGGCCGCTCAAGCAAAGACAACAGAAACTATAAGATGTCAATATGACAATATTTAGAATTTTTGATGTAACCCACTGTATGTTGGAGAAAGCTCGCCAACTAACACAAAAAATAATCAATCAAAGGCAGGTTTTTTTATTCGGATTGTCAAAGGGATATCATTTTTAGCTACATACATAAATACATATGTGAATATAAGGCGAATGACGGTAATATACATATGCTCCGTTTCCACTATCGACTTCATGTGCATTGGATGATGCGATGTGCGATGAGCACGAATGTGGTCTTTACACTATTGCCAAGACATTCACTTTCATCACACATGTCCAATGCGATAGGAGTTCAACATAATAATCGTTAAGTTTCGCGATATTTTTTGTTCATTTCTTGGAATGTTCTAAAAATTCTACGTCCAAATGAAAGCAGTGATTCTATGAATATTTAATCTCAATATATAAAAATGAAAGTTTGTTTGTCCCGTCACGTATAGGCTCCTAAGCCACTCATCCAGGGTACGCCCGCGATGGTTTCTGCGTTAGCAAGAATGGGGATGGGATGGTAGATGGTGGTTGGAAAATGGAGGATAAAGGATGGGGGATGTTGGATGGAGGATTATGGATAGAGGATTGAGTAACAGAAGCAACGAGAGAAATGGGAGCAACGGGAGTGACAGGAGCATCGGGAGAAACAGGAGCGAGGGGAAAACAGGATCAATCGGAGAAACGGGATCAACGGGAGCAACAGGGGCGATGAAACAACGTAAGCTTAGCAGCGGTATGCGTCTATTTCATTCGATAAATTTCAAGAATGAATTGTTCTGCTCGGCATATGAACATTTTGTGTTTTTAGTACTTTTGTTCCATTGATGCCAAAAACCCTAAATCTTCTTTAACGAACGCATGAATTTAGAATCTGAATATTTGCTAGAATTTGCAAGGCCAGAATTAACAAACAAAAAGATCTCGTCCTCGAAGCGGAATGATACGGAATCAAAACAATAAAATCACGGAAATAAATGAACTCAATTAACGGAATAGAACAATTCAAGAAATATAGCTAATATTACTGAGATATGTTACATAGATAACAATGACAAGTCAATCCGGTTAGTTTATTCCAATTTACCAATTTCGGAATCGGTGACGTTGACTTTTTAAACAGAGCTTTCAGGTTGATGTTTACAGTGGACTACAAACTTTAGCATACAAAGCTCGAATAGCCACCGGAGATTGGTTGCCAATCGTAGAGCTTTACTATATTTTTTTAATATGATTGGGACATCTTATATAAAAGTGCGTGTAGCTGACCACTTCACCTCCTAGTGTTTCGTTGGTCTCGCAATGAAGTAATTCTAGCATTACTTCAATGCCTAGGCCCGATTTGGGCTGTTGCGCCATATATTATTATCTTATATAAAGGGATTCTAATATCTTTAGCTCAAGTGATTAATTCAAAATTTTTAGGAATGCACACAAATCCGATTGTTTTAATTTAAACCGGCAACCACGTACATAATTTATATAATATACTAGCCGCGTGGTTCCATCGCCCGTGTTACTTCCGTATTTCCCGTTGATCACGTTGATCCATTAGTCCTGATTCTCCCATTGTCCCTGTTTCTCCCGATGCTCCCGTTGCTTCCTTTACTCCATCCTCCATCCTCTATCCTTAATCTCCCATCCTCCATCCACCATTCCCCATCTTCCATCCTCTATCCACCATCTTCCATCCTCCATCATTTATCCACCATCCTCCATCTTCCAGTCTCTATTCTCTATCCACCATCCTTCATCCACCATTCTCCATCTACTATCCTCCATCCCTATCCACCATCCCCCCATACTCCATCCATTATCGTCTATCCATCATCTACCCTCATATATCTACCATCCACCATCCTCTACCCATCATCCTCTATCAACCATCCATCATTCATCATTCTCCATACTCCATTCACCATCCTCTATCCAGCATCCTCCATCTATCAATCTCTATGCATCGTCTACCATCCTATTTCTACCATCCCGTATTCTCTTTCCACCATCCACCATCAAATCTTCTGTCCTCCATCCCCTATCTACCATCATCCTTTATCCACCACCCTATATCCACTATCCACCATCTACCCTCCACCAACCTCCATCAACCATCCTCTATCCAGCATCCTCCATCTAATTTCCTCTATCCACTATCCTCTATCCACCATCCATCATCCTACTTTACCATTTAGTAATAGGAATGGATAATTAATGCAAATACACTCAAATGTTGAAACAACTCGCGAACCACCAACTGTTAAATGATTTTTTTAACGCTCAAACCATCGCGAGCGTACCCTCAACAAATCATCAAATTTTCGTCGTAATCGGATGAATAGTCTAGGAGCCTATACCGGACAAACAAACAAACAAACATTCATTTTTAAATATAGAGATTGTGTGTTTTTTGAGCTCTTATATCCAAAATAACAATCAACATTGCTGTTTTTAGTACTTTTTGTAACTTTTTTCCAGAGATAGTAGTAGGCTAGATTAGAGAATTTTTCGCGAATAGCTGCATCCGTGAGCTCGCTCAGGTACCACAATATGCTACAAAAAACCCTTGTAACAAACAGTAGCTCAGCTGAAGCTGCTCACTTTAAGGGAGTGTGATTACAATTTGCCGCTATACGATCTTCTCACAAAAGGAAGCTTAGAAAATATCAAAAAACTTTAACGTCTTTCTATATGATATGACAGACCGTTCTCATCAGAAGATCTGCAGACTCTGGTGAAAGATTTTCCAAAAAAGCTTCAGGCACTGCGACATAAACTCATCATACGAGCTATCAACAAAAGAGTCGAGGCTTTACTACACTTTAGATTCAATACAAACGAACTATTTGATAAAGACTATGTATGATACACAAAAATTTAAGGGTCCAAACCATAGAGATATATGTAGTGGAGATGGCGAGCAGTGACTGTTTTGAAGCAGGACGATTTCTCGCAAATGACCGGCGATATTCACTATGCTACTATCAGCATCTTACTCACACGTATGTTAAACTCCGGTATTGAAAAGAAAAAAAGCCCAACCTATAAATACTACGCTACTATTTGCATTTCTCTGCCACCGGGCAAGAAACGCTCCATACAAAAACGTTCGATTAAACTTCAAAATGCTTTATACAGAAACGGCGTGTTGCCATCTGTCATTTATATCTCCATACTTGACTATTTATACGGAGTAAGATGCTGAATACGGAGAAAAAAATTGAAAGATGTATTCAGATATACAAGCCTATTCAGGATCAAAGTCTCAATTAATTCAAAATTCATACTAAATTGAGACTCTCGACCTACTTTGTGACTTGTGACTCGGTCCTGAATAAACAACAGTCAAATTATAAACAACACTCAATCTAAAGAAAAACTGCCCAAGGAGACCACCTATTAGGATCAGAGAACTCGGAGAATTTCATTGGAAAATTCAAATGATGTCAAATGGCTGCCATCTTATCTGAAATCAAAAATTTAAATTGACCCTTAATAGTCGGAGAGCTCGCGACAAAAAATCGCAGCAGTTTTGAGAAAGCTAATATTTTGGTATTTGGTTACATTTAGGGTGTATGTTAATATACTAGAGTCAGCTAGAGTCACTGTATAAGAACTAACACAAACATCCATTATCATGAGTACGGACAATGACCACTTTTGGTACATATTTAGTAGCCTAAAAACCTGCGAATTTAAAAAATCGCAGGTTTCTTAAATGGCATAGTTTTAGTGTGTATACGTGTAGCAGATGGATTTTGATTGACGTTTCACGGAATCGAGATATGTCTCATGAAATGTCAACTAAATACAGCGTTTATCCACTTTAGTGGAGATCCTTAAAATGAAAAATCGAGACAACTGCAAAAAAAATTTCAAATACTGGTTTCAAATGAAACACACATATGCAGTACTCAAGATAATGGATGTTTGTGTTAGTTCGTATGAAGTGACTCTAGAGTCAGCAGGTCTGACGTCGGGACACCTGGCTTTTGTGACCTGTCAAAGATGTCAAAAAAATCGAAAAATTTAACAGTTTTGAGAGCGCTGAAAATTCGCCAACACGTAGTTTTTACAATGAAAAACTGAAAATCAATGGTCAGACACCCCAACAGTGGGACCCACCCTGTCAGCCTCCCCGCAAAGATGTCAAAAAAATCGAAAAATTTAACAGTTTTGAGAAAGCTGAACGTAGTTTTTACAATGAAAAACTGAAAACCAATGGTCAGACAACCCAACAGTGGGACCCACCCAGTCAGCCCCCCCCGCAAAGGTGTTAAATCGAGTACGTGCGATTTCTCTTACTATGCGCGTTATAGCCATGCAAGAGTTTTGAGAAAGCTGAAAATTTGCCAAAACTTAGTTTTTACAATGAAAAACTGAAAAACAATGGTCAGACACCCCAACAGTGGGACCCACCCAGTCCGCCCCCCGCAAAGGTGTTAAATCGAGTATACGTGCGATTTATCTAACTATGCGCGCAATAACCATGCAAGAGTTTTGAGAAAGCTGAAAATTTGCCAAGATTTAGTTTTTACAATGAAAAACTGAAAAACAATGGTCAGACACCCCAACAGTGGGACCCACCCAGTCCGCCCCCCGCAAAGGTGTTAAATCGAGTATACGTGCGATTTATCTAACTATGCGCGCAATAACCATGCAAGAGTTTTGAGAAAGCTGAAAATTTGCCAAGATTTAGTTTTTACAATGAAAAACTGAAAAACAATGGTCAGACACCCCAACAGTGGGACCCACCTAGTCAGCCCCCCCGCAAAAGTGTTAAATCGAGTACGTGCGATTTCTCTTACCATGCGCGTTATAACCACGCAAGAGTTTTGAGAAAGCTGAAAATTTGCCAAAACTTAGTTTTACAATGAAAAACTGAAAACCAATAGTCAGACACCCCAACAGTGGGACCCACCCAGTCAGCCCCCCCCCCCGCAAAGGTGTTAAATCAGGTACGTTCTGTTACTATGCGCGCAATAATCATGCAAGAGCTTTAAGAAAGCTGAAAATTTACCAAGACGTAGTTTTTACAATGAACAACTGAAAAACAATAGTCACATCCCTATAGTAGTCAGCACCCCCGCAAAGATGTCGCAAAAAACGATTACGCGTGAACAACAATTTGCATGGATGGGTATAAAATACTCGTATGTAGGTACATTTTCTCTATGTTTCAATGCGCTGGTTCATTGAAGTTTTACTTACATACATATTTATATGAAAAAATAATTCCGCATGGAAAATGTACAATACTTTAAAGTAATACTAGGTACTTTATTATATTATGACATAAACGGATCTTTTATAGGTATTACGTGCATGTAACTTATATTTTCATAAACTATATTTAATCGATTTGTACCAAATTTCAGCTTCCTTTAAACTCTTACGCGCACTCCCCTTTACGGGGGTGCTGACTAGCTGGGTCCTACTGTTGGGGTGTCTGACAATTGTGTTTTTGTTTGTCATTGTACACACTACCCCGTGGTGAATTTTCAGCTTTCTTAGAACTCTTTCATGACACTAGTTTTGATTGTTGCGCGCATAGTAAGAGAAATTGCGCGTACCCGACTTTACACCTTTGCTGAGGTGCTGACTGAGTGGATCCCACTGTTGGGGTGTCTGACCATTGTTTTTCAGTTTTTCATTGTAAAAACTAAGTTTTGGCAAATTTTCAACTTTCTCAAAACTCTTGCATGGTTATAACGCGCATAGTAAGAGAAATCGCACGTACTCGATTTAACACCTTTGCGGGGGGGCTGACTGGGTGGGTTCCACTGTTGGGGTGTCTGACCATTGGTTTTCAGTTTTTCATTGTAAAAACTACGTGTTGACAAATTTTCAGCTTTCTCAAAACTGTTAAATTTTTCGATTTTTTTGACATCTTTGACAGGTCACAAAAGCCAGGTGTCCCGACTTCAGACCTGCTGACTCTAGTATATTCAAATACACCCTAAATGTAACCAAATACCAAAATATTAGCTTTCTCAAAACTGTTGCGATTTTTTGTCGCGAGCTCTTGGACTATAATGGTGATTTCTTTGCTGCAAAAAAATGTGACCCGTTTCTGCCCTCAATTTTTGTTCTAGCAGTTCCGCTGTTCTATTCTCAAATTTTTTTTTGACCTGCTAGAAAAAGGGGTTTGAGTCCGTGGCTAAAATTGACCTGAAAACTCGCATTTCTTGCCCCGAAAATTTCGGCGGTGCAACTCCTTTAACCTCAAATGTGCGTAAGAAACGATGAAAATAAGAAAAAAATATCCTACGACAACAGCGGCAAACGATTTAAAAGCATAAATTAAACTGTCCAACGGGCAGTGGCGGTCATATTACTCTTCCAAGGGGGGGGGGGGCCATTGAAGTTCAGTAGCTACTGTATTGAAAATTAGTGCAGTAATCTAAAAATTTTAAAAAGTCGGAAATTCTTTATAACTATTTTCAATTATTATAACTTCACAAGCAGTATCACATGCCTGATTATATCGCATAATTTTGGCAATAGTCCAGTAAATCTAGGAACTCTTAAAGAAAAAAATAGAACACGAAAGTTTTGACGTAGTTAGGTTCCAATGTTGGGGTAGAATAGGGAATCACAGTTTTAGACCAAAATTTGATATGGCGTGTGTCCGAATTATTGAATTTTCTGTTTTGTCAATTTGTAGCCATGTTTTGCATTTCTCGCTAAAAATGGTTAGAACCAAATTTATAGAGAATTAAATTCTCTATCTCTTTTATCTAAACAATTTTTTTGTAAAATCATTATTTATTGCGTTATTAAGCGTAAAGTTTAAAAAATTAGGAGATTGTCCCAGTTTTTTAAACTTTTCGACCATTTCTATTAAAAATAGATAACATATTTACATGGCAAAGTTGTAGACAACTAAATTCCCTACAAGTTTTGAGTACTCCAGTTTTTCGTACAACGAACGGATCACGAGCCGGAGCACGGTAAACACACTGGAATGGCGAAATATATAGCGTAAATACGTACACAAATGCCCCTCGTTTTCTTCGGTGCACATATTTCATCTGACTGGATCAGATCGTCGAGTTGATTGTTCGGGCATTTGTGCACGTATTTACGCTACATATTTCGTCATGCCAGTGTGTTTACCGTGCTCCCGCTCGTGATCCGTTCATTTTACGAAAAACTGGTGTTTACGAAACTTGTAGGGAATTTAGTCCTCTATAACTTTGCAATGTAGATATGTCACCTATTTTTAATAAATATAGTCGAAAAGTGTAAAAAACTGGGACAATCTCCAAATTTTTACACTTCTTATTAGCAATAAATAATGATTTTACAAAAAAGTTGTCCAGATAAAAGAGATAGAGAAATTAATTCTCTGTAAATTTGATTCTAACCATTCTTAGCGAGAAATGCAAAATACGGCTACAAATCGACAAAACAGAAAATTCAATATTTCGGGCACACACCATTCAAATTTTGGTCTAAAACTGTGATTCCCTATTACTCCATCATTGAAACCTAACTACGTCAAAACATTTAGTGTCCTTTTTTCCGATATTTACTGAAATTTTGTCTTTGATTACTGAACTACAAGTAAATTTTGAAATCTAGAAAAGCGTTTACAACGCTCTGAAAACATTTGTTTTACAACGATTATGATGATGAAGTTACTAATTTATTTTGTAAGAGTTAACTTTTGGAAAGGAGAAAATTTAAATTGAATGAACAAAAGTCGATAGCTTGCATTATCATCCAATTTGAAATTTTATAATATTTTATACAAGTTGTTCTGGTGAAAGATAAATTTAGAGCTGTTTAGTGACTATTATTTGTATTGAAAAATTTTTTGTCAAGAGATTTTTTTCGCAGTACCTATAGTACTTATTATTATGGTCCGAATTAGTGTAAAAAATATATGTTTTAAATTTCACCCTGATCAGAAAAAAAAAAATTTGAGATTCCGAAAAATGATATGTATTGACAAAACGGCCAAATAATATTAATCTGGGGATGATTGTAATTTTAAATACTCGTATATGGGTTATGTACCATTGGAAATACCATCTAATGGTCGTAATGAGAAAGTGGAGTTTTTCATATTCAATCGGTTTCGACTGTATTTTGATAATGGTTAATAATACAAAGCTGGTATCGTGGACAAAAATATCTGTTTTCTAATGCTCAATATTTTGTTATAGAAAGAGAAAACGGTTCAGAAAGTCCTTCACTAAGTATGACATAAAAGCTATTATGAATTAGTGATTAAATGTTAAAAATCATCATTTTCGACCTTACTGAAGGACTTTTTTCTTTTTCTCATAACATTGATCATCTACTGATGTCACAATCTTCGTATCGTTTGCCGTTACAAAATTACGCACAAAAATTTACTTTTCAAGAAAAACTTCAATTTCTGAATTTAAGCATAGATGGCATCTTCGATAGTACACCAACCACCTATATATTTAGACCCTATGTCGATACTTTGGGTGTTTACGGAATCTTACACATAGGTATACAATTTTGGTTTCTTTGAAGTTCTTGAGGCACGTATTACTCATATATTTTCGAGATAAAACTTAAAACACTTGTTCGAGCCATTGCGATGGGTGTTGTGAAAAAATTAAAAATTTTTAAATTGAGTGATTAGCTTTTTACCTGAGTAGATTTCAAATTCATCCAAATATAGGAAAATTATTAGAACACATAATGAAAATTGTCCAAGCATAATCCAAATCCAAATCCAAATTTTTCAAAATTAGTTTCGAACAGTACCTAAAAACTAAGCCCAAATATTGATTACATATTAATATTAGAAATTTTATTACTTTCCGATTAAAATATTTTTAATTAGTACAGTCTTCTTTTCAATTAGGAGACAAAGGACAGAAGAAGATTTAAGAAAGGCATAAGAAAAAATCAGATTTAATTGTATTATACTTTATTAAGCGCATTATACTTTATTAAGTGTATCTAATAATCTAATAGTCTCATATAATTTCTATTTAAAGCAGACGTGAGAAAGTAATCACGGGTGACGAATCTGTTAGAGGGGGGGGGGGGCCATGGCCCCCCGTATGACCGCCACTGCCAACGGGTCATACGAACGGGTCATACGAAGAAATCACCATTAGTTTCCGACCTTGGCCGAGCTTGCTGTTATGCGTTTTCATGACAGTAGTTGTCAATTGCTCATTTGACATTTGACATTTGACATGTATAGATACTTAACCTAAATAAATTTTTACCTAACTAACTTAAAACTAGATAAAACTAAATGGTGCGGCTTGGCCCTCTTGTATGTTTTGTGTATTCGTGGACTTAATAGGTACTAAAGTAAAGTAGTACTTAAGGTGGAATATTTCACATGATAATTCCTCTCTTTTTTTTCAGGCTTAAGTATCTTGCTGGGATACATAGCAGAAATTTAATTCATTAATTTATTATAGAGATTTTATAGTTTACAAAGTAGTCTAAATTCACTTCAATGATTTATATTTACAGGTGATGCTCGTAAGCAGAACTATCACCAATCGTGAACGCGTTTTGATAAGAGTCAACAGTTACTAGTATCGTTCCGATATGTGGACATTTTATATTCAATGTGACTATAGGAAGTGTAACGAACATATTCCAAATAAACCTGAGATAATGGATTTACATAATTGGTTATATTTTTAGAAAGCAGCTTATGCGCTACATATTTACAGTTTAGTTTCCGCTTTATATTTACAAAATAATTCATTTTGGATACATATATGTACATATTTACAAGGCTTCTTAGAACTATGGATAATGGATATTGAGATGTAGCGTATGTACTTATTTACAGGCTACTTAATTCTAGAGTTTAGCGGATATTGAATGAAACGTATATACATATTTACATGAATTAGCCACTAAAGTTTTCCTTTGGCTTGGTTTATTTTACAGATTTTATTAGTCGCAGCCCGAGGCAATAACCAAAAGTAATTTAATGCCTAAATGATAGATACCTTTTCTAATTTGGCACTGTGAGTTTATGTTATATGAATGGCAAAGCGTTTACACCGTGGGGTCACTTCCAGCATTGAGCTCAATATTATGCGAAACGAAATATTCGGTGGAATCTAAATCAACCTCTGTAGCAGTTGGGGGGTGGATTTGAGTAGAAGTGTGGCATGGGGTGCGGGGCCACCACGTCATTGGGTGGCATATATTCCCCAAGGATGGAAATTGGCGAAAGATAATAGGGGTAGTCCCCAGGCCACGGCGGTTCGAGGAAGAGAGCTCTCACTCTTAAAAGTGGGTGACATTGATCAACGAATTTATATTCAAATTTAGACAATTTTTATACTGAACATGACTGGCGAGCTAAGGATGAGAAAAGGAAGGTAAAGAGAGCTTGCGGGCGATCCGCATCCTTAAGTTGTTCGAATTTCATCCTGAATGAGTGAATTCTGTCACATATTTCCCACTGCCGACCCGAGGCACTGGGTGGTTATGTTATCAAGCCAATTAAGCTCGGTGAGTGACGGGGGAGAAATGACACTGCTATTTGCATTGTTAACAGATGAGTGACCGCGCGTGACGTCTGCATAGGAGACGCTCCGTTCCGGCTGTATGAACCGCGGGTGAGGTGTGGATGTTTTGGGTGGCATGGGCTCTCCTATGTTGTTCATCCTCATTCTGGATTTGTTTTTGGCCGCAAGTGCGCGTTTGCGATTCTGTATCCTCACCGGGCAATTCGAATAATTAGCTGGGTAGTCAGTTGCGCCACAGGAAACACATTGGGGAGAAGGGAGAGTCGCGCGATCCGCGACCAGTCTGCGTGGGCAGGCGGGCGAGGCATGATCCTCAAGGCACGCCACGCATCTAGGCGCATATCCACAATTCGCCGATACCTCTGGCAATTGAAGCATTGAGTTATGTCGTTCTTCCTTGGCCTTTCCCAAGTTGCCTTTTGATTTAAGACATAGCGGAGCTTCACTATTTTTTTTTGATCCTCTACTGAGGAGAGTGAGAGGCGAAATAGGTCAAGCGAACGACCATTGTTGCGTGACCACGGAGTGGATATTTGACTGATTTGGATATCGCCTAGGCTATCACATTGTTTTTTTATGCTTCCCCAGATTTCTGCAGGAGTAAACTCCGCACTAATACCCCTCAGGACAACAGAGGGTCTCCGGAGGGAGGAAGGAGTGGCCCTCGACCTCGGGTTTAGCCTGAGCCCTAAGGGCACCCATGAACTCTCTATGAGTTTGTAGGGAGTTTACCTTTAGCGAAATGTCTCCTAGTCTAGCCGAAATAATTTTCAACTGCGTGGTCGGCCACTTTTCCGTCAGATACGTAGATACCCCACGGGCGGTAATGTTTTTAAGCCTGATGATGGGGCTCCAGGTTGGTTTTGCTTGTCCTGCAGGAGGATTCTGCCTAGGGGGCGGGGGTTCATTTATGTTAAGAGGAGCAGGCTCTCCGGGGTTCGCTTCTGGAGTGTCTAGAAGACCATACGGATTAGGCGACGAAAAGGACGTTGTGGGTTCGACTACTACAGAGGTCGATTTAGACACCATGCGCCCTTGCGCTAGTTTAAATGAGGTGAAAAATTTATTGAGCTTATCCGCCAGAACGGTGCTCCCCGGGTCTGTGTTGACAGTACTCACATTACTCTTAGAACTACCTTGGTTATGGCGGCTTCTACGTTTTTGCTACGTGGCACGAGGTCGTTAGAGGTGTCCATTGCGGACTGATCTGCAAGCTCATCGTCAAATTCGGAGAGTGGTAACTCATCCTGGTCGTTGTTGACCTTCCCGATGTCCTTAGGTTGCCCAGGAGTAGCTCCGGGTGAGGGACGCATGGCTTCGCAAGTGGGCAGGGCAACGTTCTTAAGGGGAGTGTCGCCCAGAGGCTTCTGGGCTGCTAAGTCCAGCAAGGCCTTAGCGGTGATGAGATCACGTCCGGGGATCTCGTTCTTTTTAGGTTTTTTTTTCTTTATTTGTACGCTGGACTGGTCCACCAGTTCCAGGGCATCTTTTTGAACAGTTGTACATTGGCGATTGAATGCCAGACTTACAAGTCGTTCGCACGATGGTTCTTCTTCAAATGTCCTTTTCACCGTATGGAATCGGTAGTCTATTGGTTAGCACGTGGAAGGCACCAGGCAGCTACACGCTCGGCTTGTAGCCGAGGGGCCACCTGTGCACAATCAAATTTCTTAAAAGCCCGCAGCCACTTTTAATTTATGTAAATAGTTGTCAGTACGGGGAGGGACGCTAGTTCCCTGCCCCAATTTAATGTCTAACGAAGCGGATTACTCGATATGGCCGTAATAAAAATCGATGAAAGCCTCAAGGGCTCGCTTGGCGTCACCACGTTCTTGCACAAATATTTATTAGTATTAGTGTGCTGCACTACTGTAGCAAAGACAGCCGCTTGCTTTCGTAGTCACAATCGAACTCCCCAGTACACTGAGCGTACATTGGCAGATGCGATAAAATAGGCGCACTCCACCATTTAATCATCGAGGAAAGAGATTGAACAGGAATATTCCAACTTAGAAGGACAGCTTTATGGTCTTGAAGTTGCAGATTAATGATGAAAAATTTTAAAAGTAAAATTATTTATTTGTTCATGTCTGTAACACATTTCACAACTTTGAACGCGATTTTCTAGAAACACGATTTTCGAAATCGGCACGCAGCATAACTCGAACAATTTTCATTCGATTTTTTTTTCCCATATCTACAAAATATTATTCCGAAGAGAAACACGTACGGGATTTTCGATACGTTGATTTAAAAAATAGTTATTAGCAATTAACTGTCCTGTTTTGGTCGAAAATTGAATAAAATTATTGAAATACTCGCCAATCACTTGTTTCATTGGCCGCTATTCACCGTCGTCATAAAGTAGACTTTAAGTTAAAGCTGACTTTAGTGTCTTATTAATAATACGACACTAAAGTTAGCTGTAACTTAAAGCCAACTTTATGACGACTGTGGTGTTGCCCCTGAATTTATAGGCCTGTGGCTATAACTGGTACCAGAATTAAGTTTAAGTTTTGAAAATTAAAAAACCGGTCTGTGAAATTTGTTTTGTTTTTTTTTTTTTTTTTTTTTCAAATATTTGGGTTTTTTTATGAATTTAGCTTCAGAAGAGAAAAAAAACTGTGACAGATATCGATAAGATTTTGGTACCATTTGTATCTAGAGATCCGCTGAACATGTTATTAAAATTTCAGAGCAATCGGTACAGCAGTTTTTCTGAATCCGTGGTAGCCAATTTGAAAAATGCTGTTTTGAGAAAGACGCAATTAAAGACCGGTGGTGGCTCGGGCGAGCTTAGAAGCTGCTCCATTATACGGCTATTACTTTATAACGACTTCGAACTCGGAAAAATTCTTTTAAATACATTAAATATTCTAGGAATAATTTGGAAGTAAGTAAGAACTGAAAAATACGAAACGAGACTGCAGGAGAAAGTTCTGCAGACAACACGAGAAAACGTCAGACGCCTCAAGACTCAAGAAACAGACAATCCTACTCCGTCCATTCTACTGAGGATCCCAAGGAAACACTTGAAGTGTTTTTATGCATTCATTTTCCGAACATATGGTATAAAAACAAATGAGACGAATTTCGCCAGCGGCAGCGAAGTTCGCTGTCAAAATTTTAAAACTGTACCGCAACACACTACTGACGCAGAATTATGACGGCGATCGGTTGGCGAACCTTACGTGTGTCGCGGTACAATTCAGCGAACTTCGCCGCCGCTGACGAGGTTCGTCTCAACTGTGTTTATACCAATAGGATGCAGCACTACTGCTGCAACACACTAATGTCTTCAAGTGTCAAGAACTGTTCACAACCTTCAGCTTGACGTGTACTTGCAGGTGCTTCGACACATAAAAGTCGCCCGGCAGTGTTACTAGAAAAAAATTAGGATTCTGCTAAATTTAGCAGACTTATGCTCTTATGACACTGGCTATTTAGCGGCTATTTCTTAAGTGCAATAAAAATACAATAACTGCCACATCGTGCGACAAGGCGAACAACATTAAAAGAATGAGATACCACTCTTTCCGACGCTAGCGGCATCTAGTAACCGAAATTAACAACTGCATTGTTAAGAAAAAAACCGATTTTAGCGCGTTTCATAACATAACATGGCACTTTCCACAATTTATACGTACCGAACTATTAAAAACAAGTCTGTAGCAGGTCAAAAATCCACTGGTAGAAAGATTTTCCTAGGATTAAGTGCTAGAATGTTGCGAAACACTGCTCGAATGTTGAGAAACAATGCTCGAATGCGCTATGTTGCGGCTATTTTGCGACTATGTTGCGGCTAGTATTTGACAGTACTGGATTTATACTACTCGGACTGTTTCTCTCACACCAAAGTCAAAATTGCATGTTACATCTTCTATCCCTCTCCATTTGGATTTACTAGCCGCTTTAAAGCCGCAAAAATAGCCAGTGTCATAACTGCATTAGCAGAATATTGTTCATCCAATTTTTGCTAAAAAAAACTGCTAACAATAATTTACAAATATTATTCTGCTAAAAATTCCGCTAACTATAGGTATTTAGCAAAATGTTTGTATTAAGTACTTAATTTTCATAAAGTCGTTGTAAAAATGGTGTATGACGCACAAGCAAAGAAGTAATGTAAGAAATTTTCCCTATTTTTAAATTACTTTATGAACTATACTTTTATTACTTATATTACTTTTAAAGGCTGGTTTACATGACAACTGCAAATATTTTTTACTAAAATTGTGAGGGAGCTAGCTTATCGAATTTTCAATGAAGTAGAAAGCAATCATAAAAAATGACATTCACACAAATATCGTCAATATTTTTTTGGATATAATATCTGTTCGTTTCACGCCTGATCAATGTCTCATTAGAAATTTTCCTTCTCCCTCACAATCTCAGTGGAAATTGTTCGCAATCACCATATAAACCGCCCTTAAGTATGTGGTCAACCAAAATATTTCAAATAAATATGGAAAATTTCTTACATCACAGCATTTTTTCCCCAATTTTTATTTATTTATCTAAGACATGAAAATAACTATTATATCCTCTATTTCATAACAAAAAAAAAAGTTAATATGGAATTTTTGATGGTTGTTTTTTGGCGTCAGAGGAGTTTCTGTCCGAGTAGGATTCTGACTCAATCCCATCTGATGACGAAACAGCTCCTTCGAACCTAGTCCTAACAGCTCCTTCGAACATAGTCCACAGCCGTTTTAGACTGGCATCTTCAATGAAGGGTTTTCAATTCTCGAGAGTAGTCAGTAATCACGACAGCGATCGATCCCATTCGGGCTTTCGTTTTGGTGTTTCGAACAAAAAACTCCTCTGGCGGCGAAAAACAGCCAAAAAATTCTTAATAAAAACGACTATATAGCAGAATCGTCAGAATGGTTTTCCTTTCAATTCTGCTAAAAGTTCTGCTAAATTTTTGACGAAAAATTTCACTGCTAGATTTAGCAGAATTTCTGCTAAAATGGCAACACTGTCGCCCGGACTAAAAGGAACAATGGCAGATATTCTACAAAATGTAGAGCCAATCACAAGCAATTACCGAAAGGTATCTCAAGCTTAATTACGTACATGAAGAATTTGAGAGACGCGCCATTGGCATTCATACTGAACTCGGTAGTCTAAAAATACTGAGGTCGTGTGTTATCAAATCTCATCTAACCCATGGCCTTATTATCGTATAACGAAGTGAAAAATTATATTGGAAACTAAGAAGTGCCTCAGAAGAGCGCTGTTGCTGTACTATGTTCGAGAAACATCGATAATTCTTAAAATAGAAACAATCATCATCATATTGGCGTTACAGGCCGTATCGAGCCTTCGCCACCTTAGAAAGGATACTAGATGTCTCAATCGATTAACTATCGCTGTAGTACAGAGTATTATCAGCACTTTTATGGATACGCTCTTTTGCGACTATTCTTGTCTGACTCAAAACTGACAATAGAAATCATTTACACGTCCCATAAAATGGGTGATAAAATATACATTTATACGAATAGTAAAGTAACCATGGTATCACAGCCCTGCATTATCAAATCTAAGATAATAATTAACTGTCGACACGCATTTAAGAAATTGTGCGCAATCAGCAGAATGGAATTCTGCTGAGCTCCAGGTCATTTTAGATAACGGTGCAAATCTAGAATAACAAACCGCTGCATACACATCCCCGCCTTGTAACACTGTTCATAGCTCTGTAGAAAACAATGGCAACCAGGTGACAAGCCACATCAACCTCCAAAACCACGAATATGGGCAATACTTTTGTATCACTACCAAGAACGCACCGACTAAAGTTGCACATTTAGTCGGAAATATTACCGCGTACACACTGGGTTTGGTTTCTAACGATCTTCGCAACTCAACTACACAGCTGTAACTATGAAACAGTTGAACTCCCTTATCCCGTAGAAGTTTTTAATGATCTCAATAGTCTTACATAACCGCGGCTTCGCTCAACTTTGCTTTATCAACAGAGACTTTTCAATTTACCTAAGATCTCGTTAACACAGATCGGAATGCGAGCGCAACCATCATGAGCACATTAGGGTCATTATTACGATGTTTAGTTAAACTTTAACTGGAAGTTTTGTTCAAAAATCTGTCAGTATAAGTTTATTTATTTATTTAAGACTCGATGAACAGAAAGTGTAAATATTCCAATTATACATAAAGTCAATGATAAAAAATAAAATAAAGTAAAAATAATAATAAATGAATTGCAATATTAAAATAGAAAAATGTAAATAAAGAAAATTTAAAATTAAATAGAATTCAATATATGTATAAAGTTATTTAAAAGAGAACATGAATTTTAAATACAACTTGTAAGATTGTAGACTAATATAATAATACGTTCAGCCGCGCATATGGTACAACGGAAAGAGTTTGCGATCTAGCATTACTTACATATATTAGTACGCAATTGAAGTTCATCTTGAAGATTAGTGTTAAAAACGAAATTTACTTTAAATAAAAATACCATGTCCAAATGTAGTCCTTTAAACATGTTAGGCCATGTAACTCTAATCGACTCTCATAGCAAGTGTCAGACAAATTCAGCTTTCAGAAAACAGATTTAGTAAAACGTCGTTGTACTGATTCCAATGCAGTCACAAGATATTGGTAGTGAGGAATCCACACAATAGAACAATACTCTAGACAAGACCGAACCAGACTATTAAACAAATTCGTATAAACATGTATATTATGGAATGGATGAGCAGTTCTTAATATAAAACTACATAATCTAAATGCGTGTTTGCAGACTTCGACTATGTGCTGATCAAACTTTAATCTATTGTCAAACATTACTCCTAAATCCTTTATGCGTGTGACTTCAACGAGGAGAGCATTGTCAACATGGTAGTCAAAGTTAAGGCTACTATCCTTGTTTCTATATGTATATCATTTTAAAACATTTCTGAGTGTTCAAACGGAGGATTTTCAGCTTACACCAATCGTTTAATTTATTAATGTCATCTTGTAGAATTTTACAGTCAGAAATAGACTTCACGACTCTAAATAGTTTGAGATCATCGGCATACATTAAATGATCAGATTGAAAACCGGTAAGGTCATTCACAAACAAAACGTAACTAAACAATTCCGTTGATCAGTTACCTTTACTTTTTTTTGTTTTTTCTACGACCTGGTTTTGACAACTATTATTGCAATCTATAATTATGTTGATTACATACAGTACTCTTAATGATTATATTTTTAATCGCGTCACTGCTGCTTTCATTGTCAGGTTATTTTTTTACCTTAGGAGTAACGATCAAAACCACCACTACTACAGACGCTGGTCGACCGATCACCATTCTGAATCCACTGCACAATTTTTGTTTTACCCTATCTATGTAAAACATCTGTTGCAAATAAATGATATTTCTGCGATCGGATTTGGGACATTGCCATCGCTCCTTGGTTCGTTTAAATTTTATTCTCAATTTGGATTTTTTTTCGATGTAACCTAAGCAGAAGAAGCTTCATTTAGTTCTTTTTATGATGACTGGTAAACCAATAAAGATATTGAGAGAAAAGTAGCAACGTGTCGTTCATGCCTCACGAAATCCAGATCAAAACATCTCCAAGAAAGTTCTGGACTAAAATCCACAAGGAAAACGTGATCCTGATCGGGTAAGAAACACATGGAGAAAAACAGTTGATGTTCGAGGAATGAATAAGAACTAGTGAGAGAGAATCATAACTTATGGAAGCACTGTTGTTGCTGCTTCATTATCCACACAAAGTGGAGCTAGTAAATACAGTGGATAGAAATTTTTGACGTTCAAATATGCACTGTAACATAATTAAGTCATGAACTTACCTGCACACTGAAAAATGGTCCTATAATATGAACTGTAGTTTCTTCATCACCTGGTGGGGCTGATCCATGTTCTGGGAGTTTGATAATACTTCCCGTAACTCTTTGCAGTTCCCTAACATTTTGACCCCCTTTGCCAATAATTCGTCCAACCTATTATGGTTATTTAAAAAAATACCAATCTAAAAGTTATTAAAAAAATGCATTAAGTAGCAAACTGAAAATATTTTAACCTGTGAACTTGCGACCATAATTTCAACTGTAAGTCGAACATCATCTGTCCCGCATATAAAACCTTCTTCCCTCATCTTTTCGAAAATCATATACTGTGCTTTCCATTGACCCTCTGGTGTACCGACTATTGTTACTTTGCGTTCCATTTGCTGTTCAACAGGCTTGTCAGCTTCTAACGGTGCTATCTTAACTGACGCACCAGAAAATCGCATTATATTACGTATATGTGATCCTTTGGTTCCAATAATAGCACCAACTGCATTATTCGGTATGTATAGATAAGTTGTCTCTTGTATATCGTTTGGGAAGGCAGGTGGTATGACAGCTGGGGATTTAGCCATTGGATAACCCGAACAAGCATAAGACATTCCAGGAGAGAATACCATACCGTTACCAGGCGTTGACATCATAGCCATAGGATGTAGACCAGGAAACATAAGACTCTGCGGTGCCATCGCTTGTAAATCATTTTCATAACTCTGACGTAACTTCGAACTAATTTGACTCTCAGCTTTCGACATATTTTCGATTGATCCTTTAACCGTTATGATACGCTCCAAATTAAAACTGTTTATGTCATTTATGGAACTGACAGTAATTTTTGTATCGGTCTCCTGCATAATACGTTTTATCGTGTTTCCATTCTTACCAATAATACGCCCTATTAAATTATTGTGAGCGAGAATTTTTAAACAAATTTCACTGCAAAAAGAATTCAATTCTATAATTTACTGAAGTCTCGATATTTCATTTTTCAAAAATTACCCCTTATTTGTGTTATTTGCTTCCTGTTGCATCACCTCTAAAATCCGTTTACAGGCATTTGTACAATTTTCGGGATTGCCATAAATCGTAATTGCTTTCTCGAGTGAACCAACATTATCTTTTCGATGTACATCGACTCGTGCTCTACTTTGCTGAGTTATTGAGCGTATAGTGCTGCCCTGTCGGCCAATTATGGCTCCAACCATTTCACTTTGCACTAATAGGCGTAGGGGGAAATCAGCTTGTCGTCCTGGACCTGGCATACCAGCGTATTGGCTTCGATTACGATTGCTACGACGCTGCTTGTCAAGCTGTTCTACGTGTAGTTTACTTCCTTCAAATTCTACACCGTTTAATCCCCCAGCAGCTCTGAAAAATAGGAAAGAAGGGTCATATTATAGGTAGTGCAAATTTTTATAAGAAGCGTTTTTATTAGTTTATGATTAAATAATCGTTTAAAATTGACTATTCTATTTTTTCACTTAAGGCGATAAAAAAAAATCTTTTTCTTTTTCTTTTTAAATCATATTGAGATTACGTAGACAAAAGGATATTTCGATATCAAATGTATTTCACGAGTTACAGACCAATTTCTTGAACGGTCGGCCGATATTCAATACGAATTTTTTATAACGTCAAACTTTAAACGTGTTTCTCTCGAAACCGGCACGCGTACCGTTCTACAGCTTCAACGAATGAACCGATTCTAATGAATAAAAGCTTACGTCGAGTATTTTTTATTTTCTTATTCCACTTTTTTTTATTTTAGTTTTTAAGCCAAAAAAGGTGAAAAAAATGTGTTTTTTTCCCAAATAGCTGCTATTTTTGTCTCAGGGCGTTTTTTTCAAAATCGGAAGTTTTTGGGGCCCCTCAAATTTAATCTAGATTCATAAACTTTTTGAATTTTTGGTTTTAGATCACTTAGCAAGGCTGTGGAAGGTACAGCGTGCATCAACTCACGCCGGTCGCGGCCTTACGTCATAGGAGCTGGAGCCGCCATTTTGCAACATTTTTTTTTTTTAAATTCACAATTATTCTTCACTTGGACCTCTATAAAACCCGCTAATAATTTTTTTTCATAATTTTCATTTTATATCAAAAAAAAAATCTGAAATTAAGACATTTTTTCGGGCCTTTTAACTGATACCTGGCCTTAAGGTACCATGAGTCCGGTACGACCAATTTTGATGATTTATGACTGTTTTCTTACTAATATTTCACGTTAATGGCAACAAAAAAACAGAATAAAATTACACCACTTTATTAGCTGGTATGTAAACTAGGACTTGGATAAAAAAAAATAGTCAAAACTGTATTTGGAAAAAGTGCTATTAGAACAACCCTTGAACATTTTTGAAAATGCGTAAATTCGAAAATTCGATCGCATTTTACCTATTTCTCTAATAATTAACATGTCATTTTCATTAATATAATGCTAGAAAAAATCTTAAAGAAGGTCCTGGATTAAGAAAATTTTAAAAATTTCCATTTTTGTTAATAATATATGAAGTCAAACTGAAGCAATTTTTCACGATTTTCATGGCAAGAATTACATAAGAAGACCACATTTCATTGAAAAGTATCATAGGTAGTAAAATTAATTGGTATTTCTAGAAGATAAATCAATGAAAAAATTATTGATTTTTAATAGTTATGCGTTTCAAATAACTTGAAAACCTATAACACTATTTTTTCTGTAAAATCCAAATTAGTTCGCTGGCTTAGGAGCCATGAGTCCGGTACGACCATTTTTTGTCCCTGTTTGATTTTTCTTTCTTGAGAGGATTTTATTCGATTGAAATCGTTTTTTGTTCGTGTAATTTGGCGTGGACAAAACGTCTGAATCGTTCGCTGTCTATCAAAATTGCATTTTACGTGCACATGGAGATTTAAGAGAACCGTATACCTTGTACAGGTCTTTTTTCATGTATTTTTTATAGTAAAATGTAATGAAATATTTCGAAGTTTCTGACATAAGGAGTACATACCGTGGTGGCCAAATAAAAGTTAACACTCTAAAAAAAAAAGGGAAATATGCTATAAAACCCTATTAAAATGGGTCTTATAGTTAAAATCCCTGGCGGGGTTAGTTACCTGTCGGTTTGTTGTTAACTACCAGTCGGTTTGTTGTTAACTACCTGTCGGTTTCTTGGCAAGGTCGGCTGCTGCCAAGCGTTTATTGTAGTTGAGCCGTTAATGAGTAAACATGACACCACAGTTGAATAGTGAAAAAAAGGGAGTATTATCGCGCTAAGCAACGAAGGGCTTTCCACTAGGGCTATAGCCAGAAGAATTGGTTGTAGCCATGTGACAGTGTCAAAAATTTTGATAAAAAACGCGACAGGACCTCTCCAGCGGAAACCAAGAACAGGACTTGGGAACGAAAAGACGACCGAGAGAGATGACCGACATCTTAAGAGCTTAAGCCTAAGCGACCGAAAAAGAACCGCTGGGGAAGTTAACATGCACTTTCAGGAAGTGACTGGAACAGTTATTAGCGACAGAACTGTTCGAAGAAGGCTACAGTTAGGTGGACTTTTAGCTCGGCGACCCCGAAAAAACCATCTTTAACGGCTAAAATGAGGACAGCGAGGCTGAACTTCACCCGATCTCATCGAAATTGGTCGGAAAATGACTGGAAGAGAGTACTCTTCACAGACGAATCAAAATGTAACCTGAACCAATCGGACGGATTGCAGTATGTACGTCGCAGAATCGGAGAGGAACTTCACGAAGACTGTGTAGTGACTCGAAACAAATTCCCTCTGAGTTACATGGTTTGGGGTTGCATTTCCTATTTTGGCACCGGGGATTTGGCTTTTATAGAACGATCAATGAATGCGATCAGTTACATCAGCATAATTGACAACCATTTGATCCCGTCGATGGATAGGCTCTTCCCAGTCATTTACGACCCAATTTTTCAAGATGACTCTGCGCTATGTCATCGCGCTCGTAGGGTAAGTTGTGGTTTTTTTTACAAACAACAGTTCAATACAAACATAAAAAAAATTAAAAGCCTAAAATAATTGTTCCGTTTTTAAACAGGTTAAAGAATTCGTAGCAGAAAGGGGAATTTCCACACTTGAGTGGCCAGGAAACAGCCCCGATTTGAACCCAATCGAGAATTGTTGGGCCGAACTCAAACGAAAAGTGGCAAGTCGGAGACCAAGGACTAAGGAGGAGTTCAAAAACGCCATCAAAGACGCTTGGAAGGACGACATAAGCATCGATTACTGTCAAACTTTGATAAAATCTATGCCTCGAAGGATTGACGCTGTCATCAAGGCTCGCGGAGGATACACAAAATATTAGTTTTAGCTATTCATTCAAGAATATTGTTCCTACCTACCTACTAGTAACTTTCCATACAAATTCCCTGTTAAGAATCCAAAATAGTTAGTAATTTTCAATTTAAAAACTTTTATTGCGAAAATGCTCATTTTGCTGATAAAACATAAAAGTGGCTGTACCTTCAAGATAACATAAAAGTGGCTGTACCTTCAAGATAAATAAATGTTTTGTTTTTAAGTTTTACAAATTTTAAGTATAACACTAAAATTAAATAAATTAAGACCAGATCGTTTTATTTATAATCAGATATCGTTATGTAGAGGCAATATCACCACATATTTATAGGTGTTAACTTTTATTTGGCCACCACGGTATGTATATAAAAAATTTTTAAATCTTTTCCCATATGTACGGCAACAAAATGGCAACTGCACGGTTGCCTGAAAAAAAACCGGTTGACCTAAAATCCCCCGTTAGAAATGACTGAAACAAAAAATCTAAACGGGATATTAAAATATAAGTAAGTGGCTAAAGCCGATAGAAGAATGAAATATTTTGGACAAACATTAAGAAAATGGCAAGACTTTCAATTTTTTTTCCCTTTTGCAACTAAATTGTTTAAAAAAGAGGGTTAAAAATAATTTGAAATTTATGGTTATACTGGAGGCTGAAAGTACAGATTATGTTATGAGCAATCCCTGAAAACTTCAGCCCAATCGGTTAAATATTAGGTCTGCAAATAAGTTGCCGGCGTTCTCGTATAGATGGCACTAACACGAAATACTGGGATAAATGACGGATCAAGCTCGTAATATGTAATACAAGATCGGGTGAGATTACGTAACTTGGTTCGAGTTGTTTGTTTCGACCTCTCTTGAACTCGATACAACTTCGTTTAGGCATTCCCTATTTCAAACGACTTCGAAAAATGGTGATACCTCATTATGCATATACAAGAATCTGCCAATTCGGTAATAATTTGAAATGTCAAATGTTGATATTTTATTAAAAATAGTGAAAATGTTTATGTTATTAAGTGAAAACAAGTCTCGCCTCGGCCTTTACGCTGATGAATGAGAATAACTTCATTGAAATTGTGTCAAATTTAAGATTATTATTTAAAACATACTGCAGTCACGATCGGCTGCAAGCCAATCGTATAATACTCTAGATGATACTGAGCTAAGATTTATATTGTAGTTGGGGCTAAAGTAGAATTACGTATGTACATGTTGTATGTCCTTTATTAAGGACCTCCATTCAGTTGCTACTTGAAACTTAAAAACAATATCATCAATGTTTAAAATCATTTCTTGAACTGGGTGTGCCATCGGGAATAAAGTGTCATTTTTGAAGGACATTCACATGTGAGGTGCAGGAAGGACTAACTTGATTTCTTATATATTTATCCCTTTCCTTGGAACCATCACCAAATTAATGCGAACAAAATTTCAAATTCGTAGTTTGACGCGTTCAAAAGTAATGGGAAAATATTGTTGAATACGTGTCTTAAGGATTTTTTGTATGGAAGGTACCAGAAGGAGTGAAAGGGTTTCGCTGACTAGTAAACTCGAAACTCGTTTTCACTCAAAACTAATTTGTACAAAATTCTAAATTTACAGCTAAACGATTACTTGAGTTATAGTGAGTTCCATAAATTAAGTGAAGACATTTTGAAAGAATATTTGTATGGCTGTTTCGCGAAGGACTAGTAGGATTTTTTTCAAAGATATGCATTTAACTTCAACTATTGGAAAATTTTAAACAAACAGCTAAAATTGTTGTGAAGCCATCGACAAATTTTCTAGAACATTGTCTTTTCAAGGATTTTTTTGTTTGGAAGCCACTCGAAGGAGTCAAGAAATTTCACTGACAAATGCAGTCTAACTTCCTTTTTGCTTAAATCTTATTTGTACAAAATTTAAACTTCGTCGCTAACGATTTCTTGAGTTAAAGTGAGTTTCGTGAATTAAATGAAGATATTTTAACAAGATATTTGCATGGCAGCCACTCGAAGGACTAATAGGATTTTCTTCATAATCATACATTTAGCTCCAACTTTTACAAAATTAGCATATCCAAAATTTTAAAAGCATAGCTTAAACCTGTCTGAAGTTATCGGCCAATATTCTTGAACATTTTACATTTTATATGGCAGGTACTAGAAGGAGCAAAAGGATTTATCTGCATAGTAAACTGAAACTTTGTTTTCACTCAAAACTAATTTGTGCACAATTTCGAATTCGTATCTAAAAGATAACTAGAGTTATAGTGAGTTTCGTAAATTATGTGAAGACATTTTGGTAGGATATTTGTATGGCGGTTACACGAAAGGCTAAAAGGACTTTTTTCGTAAACATTGACTTAGCTCCAACTATTGAAAAACCAACGTATACAAGATTTCAAAGTCGTAGCTTTAGGCATTCCGAAGTTATTGATCAATATTCTTAAACACATGTTTTGAGGACATTTTATTTGAAAGGTACCAGAAGGAGTAAAATGATTCCGCTGATTAGTAAACTCGAACTTTGTATTCACTCAAAACTAATTTGTACAAAATTCTGAATTTATAGCTAAACGATTACTTGAGTTATAGTGAGTTTCGTGAATCGAATGAAGATATTTTAACAGAATTTTTGTATGGCAGCCACTCGAAGGACTAACAGGATTTTCTTCATAATCATACATTTAGCTCCAACTTTTACAAAATTAGCAAATCCAAAATTTTAAAAGCATAGCTTAAACCTGTCTGAAGTTATCGGCCAATATTCTTGAACACATGTTCAACACATGTAAGGACATTTTATATGGCAGGTACTAGAAGGAGCAAAAGGATTTATCTGCATAGTAAACTGAAACTTTGTTTTCACTCAAAACTAATTTGTGCACAATTTCGAATTCGTATCTAAAAGATAACTAGAGTTATAGTGAGTTTCGTAAATTATGTGAAGACATTTTGGTAGGATATTTGTATGGCGGCTACACGAAAGGCTAAAAGGACTTTTTTCGTAAACATAGACTTAGCTCCAACTATTGAAAAACCAACGTATACAAGATTTTAAAGGTCGTAGTTTTTGGCATTCCGAAGTATTGGTCAATATTCTTGAACACATCTTTTGAGGACATTTTATATGGAAGGTACCAGAAGGAGTAAAATGATTTCGCTGATTAGTAAACTCGAACTTTGTATTTACTCAAAACTAATTTGTACAAAATTCTGAATTCATAGCTAAACGATTACTTGAGTTATGGTGAGTTTCGTGAATTGAATGAAGATATTTTAATAGGATTTTTGTATGGCAGCCACTCGAAAGACTAATAGAGTTTTCTTCGTAATCATACTTTTAGCTCCAAATATTGGAAAATTAACACATATAAGATTTCCAAGTCGTAGCTTAAACCCTTATGAAGTTATCGGCCAATATTCTTGAACACGTGTTTTAAGGACATTTTGTATGGCAGCTACCCGAAGGAGTGGGACGATTTTGCCCGTTAACGAACTTAGCCTTACAAATTCAACCAAACACTAAGATTCAAAATTTCAAGATCCTAGGTCAAGGCGTTCTTGAGTTATCGTGTTCACGGGCAGACAGACACTTTTTTTGTCCGAGGCTTGGTTCTATGCGTTACATAATTTTCGGCTGGATCAAACTTATAATACTCTATATGATTTCATCTAGAGTATAAAAAGTACGTGGGTGGGAAATTGTAGTGTTATATTTACTTGTAACTTTAAAATTGTAGATAATAAATGCAATTTTTGTATCAGCTTTCTCTTTCTCTAAATAAATCTAGATTCAAAACCTACCTTAAAGCCTAGTACTAATTAGAAGAACCCACTAACAATTTTCGCTCGAACGAAAAATTTGTATGGAAAATTTCGTTTCGCTTCTAGTTAGTACTAGGTTTAACTTTTTTAAATATGATGTTGGGAACGTATTAAAGTCCTCCGACCTTTGGCAAATGCACGGCATACCAATTAAACACTTTGTACGTATCCTCTCACGCTACATATTTACTATGTAACAAAAAATTTACTACTTATTGCCTTAGATCCGAACCACACAGATTTCATTTTAAAATTTGGTATTTCAGACGGTTTCATTTTGAAACACCAAATTTTAAGAGTTTTACTTTATTATTTATAACACAGTATTGTATTGTTATTGATTTTCAAAAAAAAAAAACAAATTTGCTGCCCTCAAAATTTTTTTGTGTACATTTCATGACTAGTAGACACGAAAAAAGCAATAAAAATTTTCACTCCGTCTGTCCGCCGTACGCCGTACGTCGACCGCATAAAATCTTTTGAAGGCTCGTAGCTCTCAAACCAGTGGAGCTATTAAATTGAAATTTTTTCTAGGAATAGACTGGGTAGACCCCTTGAATTGACATTATTTTCAGGGGAGGAGGTGTGAGGGGGAAGGTGGGGGAAGCGTTTTAGACGAAAAATTTTGGTTTTTAGATCTCAGCAACCGCTTATGTTAGGAGGCTGAAACTTGGAATTTCTATAGAGCCTTGATAGTGGACCTATTTGCAAAAAAATTGATGATATGGGTGAAGGGGTGTGGGAGTGGAGGGGGAAGCAATGCGTCCGAAACGCAAAAAAGTCGAGATCGACACATTCTAAGATCCATATCTCCTAAACCGTTAATGGCAAGCAATTAAAACTTAACAAATATCTGTAGTTATACTAGGAGAGTAGATTGAAATAAAATTTTTTGGCGTACGGAGGTGGGGGTTGAAAAACTTAACATTACGATATCTCCCAATTCAATGGCACCAGAAAAACAAAATTCGGTTTGGATATAAAGCTTGATAAATAAAACTTGCTCAAAGTAAAATCTTTGAAGGGGGCGGGGGAGTACATAAGTGGAGGGGATAAGAATTTTTCAAAAATAACACGTTTCATATCTCAATAACAGTGTAAGATGGATGCTTCAAATTTTTAACGGAAGTAGGCCTAATAGAACCCTAGTAGGGAAAAAAGGTTTGGGGGTGTGGGTGTAGAGGGAGAGGGTGGGGAAGGGTGAGAAAGAAAAAGTTCCGATGCTTATATCTTAAGAATCTATAATGATAGGAAGCTGAAACTTGGTATTTAGATAGAGCTATAGTAGTGGCATGGTGGAAAAATAAATTTTTTTTAGGGGTAGTATGGTACGAGGGTGGGGGTGTTTTTCTTAACTTTAGAAAGGCTTATGCTAGGAAGTTGAAACTCGATACGTATATGTAAATTAACTAGAAAAGTAATTCTGATAAGAAAAAATTCAAATATTCATTGGCGTTCAGAAGGGGGTGGGGGCAAAAAAAAATATCAGTTGATATAAAATGCATATATTTTCACGATTTTCGTCATATCTACTAGGTCTTCCAAAATTTGAATTCATTTTTATTCTACGGATTCTTCATATGAATACCTAGAATGTGTTTTCAAGATTTTTTGAAATTCGACCCCTAAGAGGGTGTAAACTGGTTGTATACTTTTTCATGAATTCCACCATGTTTCTCAGGTCTGATCAGATATCAAATATCTTTTCACTTCCCCAGGCTTGTTTAATAATCACCTATTTTTAAGTTTTGTTTTTTTCAACCTCTAGACCGCATCCCGGAATATGACCCAATTATATAATTCATGTGTTACACCCTTTTCTAACCGCTTCCCGAACTTTTTGTTAGGTTTTCAGTCACATAGTAACATACACCGCATCCCCGAATTGAACGCATTCTGAACTTCTGCCGGAAAAATAATAAAGTTGCGCCCAGACTGTTGGCAAATTTTTTAATATTGTTGTTGATATATTCGACTGTAGCTATCGAACAACTAATAGCATTGTCAATTTGAAAATCTGTAAATATGATGAACAGTTCATAAAACCCGCCTAAGTTTCAACTTAAGTTTTGTATTCCTTCAATACTATTATTTTCCCATTCATGCACTTTTTTCACAGGCAGTCCCCGTTCGTTAAGGGAAGTTTTCAACGTCTCCCATAACTCCTTTGAAGTTTACCTACCGTGGACATATTTCAAAATTCCTTTGGCTTGGTCTTCGTGATTTTTTATGAAGCACAATCATTACTTCGCATGTTTATTGCCTGACCGTCTCCTGCATCCTTACTATTTCAATTTCAAGTATTAGAACAATAAATACAAAGAAATATACGAAAACTTACATCGTTGAAGATATTTTAAGCTTGAACTCGACAGCCAAGTAGTTACCGACCAAAATTCACTCGTATCAATCTCACAGGACAGGACGAAACAAAGTACAGAATATAATGCCAACTATTTCTTCGAACTCGAAGCAAAACCTTGAACCAAAGTTTCTTAGGTCGAAACAGAGTTCGGTAATGTCATTTTTATTTCAAACTCGAAACAAACACTCGAACCAAGTTACGTTATCTCACCCCAGACATATTGCAACATTTCCCCATCAACACATTTGTAAAATTGTATCGGCGTCAGTTACTTCTGAATCCTTAAACATTTCGGAGTTCCCGCGCCATTTGCGGGATGATTTGCTTTTTTGTTTTGGGTGAAATGGTGCCGTTCGAAGACGCGGTATTCGAAGCATTACTGGCCGAAGATGCGGATTCATTGGACGTGACTCAACAAGTCATTGTCATCTGAAAGCCCTGGGAACGGTGGAAACAAGGAAATTAGGTGCCGTACGAATTAAAGCCAAGATACGTCGAACGGGGTTTTTCCACGTGCGAACAGCTACTTCAGCGGCAAAACAAGAATAGTTCTTGCATCGTATTGCGACTGGCGATGAAAATGGATACACTATGACAACTCGAAGCGTCAAAAATCGTGGGTATATCCTGGCCATGCATCAACATGGACGGCAAACCCAAATATCAATGATTCCAAGCTCATGCTATGTTTTTGGTGGGACCGTGGTGTATTTTAAGCTGCTGCAACCGAGTGAAACCATCACAGGACCTCTTTATCGAAGACAAGTAATACGTTTGAGCCGAATATTGAAAGATAAACGGCCACAATATGAGTAGGGGCACGACAAAGTGATTTTGCTGCACGACAAAGTGGTTTTGCTGGACGACAACGCTCGGCCAAATGTTGCTCAGTTGTGAAAACCCACCTGCAAACAGTGGAATGGTCCTACCAAACCCGCCGTATTCCTAAGAGATCGCTCCTTCCGACTACCACCTCTTTCGATCGAAGGAGCATGGCTTGGCTGAGCAGCGCTACAATTTTGAAGATGTCAAAAATTGGGTCGACTCGTGGACGTGAAGTTTTTTCAACGCGGAATTCGTATGCTGGCAAAAAGATGGGAAAAGGTTGTGGCTAGCGATGGTTAATATTTTTTAAAAAATAATGCAACCAATTTCCCACAATGAAGGCTCAGGAACTTACTTGCACACTTAATAGTTTTCCGAAATCGTGTCAACCAGGTTGAAAATCGTTGTTTCGAGAAAAACCCCTTTTTTCGGTAAAAAATTTGTTATTATATACGCACTCATAAGCACTACACTACCTGATAATCGACTCTAGGACTTATCCTCGGTCGGTAATCGATTTAAAAGTGTTTGTTTTTGTAATTAATTCTACATTATATTGTGCACGGAAATCATGTTCTAAAAAAATAGATGTTTTCAAAAATATATACCTGTACGATTCCCTTAAAAAAAGGGCTAGGTATAAGAACTTTTTTATATGAAAGATACCAGACTGATCGAAAAATCGGAAAATTTTACTTTATTATTTTTTAATAATAAAGTATTGTGATCGACCTGAAATTACAAACAAATTTTCTACCCTGAAAATGTATTTTCACGTTTTAGGACTAGTAAACCCCAAAAACGCAAAATAGTTTGAAGGCGCGTATCTCCTAAACCCATTGAAATTGTTATGGTGGGTAGATTGGGTGAACCTCTACAAGTAGGCCTAGCAAATTTAGAGGTGTGAGTGTAGAGGGTGAAAGGTGGGGGAGGGTGAAAAGGAAAAAGTTTTAATGTTTATATCCTAAAACCTATTATGATATAAAGCTGAAACTTGAATAGAGCTATAATAGTGGCATGTTGGAAAAATATATTTTTTTAGGGGTAGTACGGGGGTGGGGGGGGGGGGGGGGTGTTTTTCCTAACTATAGAACGGCTTATGCTAGAAAGTTGAAACTCGGTGTGTACCTATATGTAAATAAACTAGGAAAGTAATTTTGATTAAAAAAAATTCGAATATCCATTGGCGTTCGGAAGGGGGCAACAAAAAATTATCAGTGAAAAAAGAATGCATATTTTGACGATTTTCGTCATATCTACTAGGCCTTCCCAAATATCGAACTCATTTTTATTCTACGGATTCTTCATATGTATATCTAGAATCTATTTTCAAGATTTTTTGAAATTCGACCCCTGAATTTTGCCAGATCTCTCAGTTCTGTAACTTTGATTTTTTTTAACTTTTTGATTTTTTGATGAGAAATTTCTCATTCATAAGTTACAGAACTGAGCTACTGATCAGATATCGAAGAGTGTTTTCACTTCCACGGGCTTGTTTAATATTCACCTATTTGTAAGTGTTTTCCTTCTGCAACTTCTAGACCACATCCCGGAATATAATCCAATTATGTAAAGTATACTATGTTATTCTAACGGCTTCCCGAATTTTTGTTAGGTTTTCAGTCACATATCGTAGTACCTATTCCACATCTCAGAATTAAATGCATTCCGAACTTCTGCCGGAAAAATAATAAAGTTGTGCCCAGATTATTGGCAGATTTTTGAAGTTAAATTCAACAAGTATAGTAAGTCAAAAAAAATCCCATCCTCATGAACATCGTACTTTTATCCATTCGCACCAATAGTCATTTTATAATGTAAAATAACTTGAAGTCTTGCGCTAGAACATTAAGAACTTCTTCATTCTTCCAAATAAAATGCTATCAGCATTGAAGAAAAAATTAAAACAATTTATGCTTTTAAGCTTGATTTAATACGTCAAACTTCGCAACTTCATTTGCTCTAACTTTATCGAAGATAATAATTGTGTCAACTTCGCGTCAGGGATTGGTGCCAATCTTGGAACGTTGGCTTATTAAGGGGTTAGGTGGGTTTGAAAATTTCTAAAAATGGATTTTTTGTTTTTTGTCTTATTAAATAATACAACATGTCTAGAATATTCTCCCAAAATTTTAAATCGATCCGAGTAAAATTATAAGAGATGGAGCCTTCGGAAGTTCCGCCCACCGGGCCACGTTAGCCTCAACTTAAAACTTTAATCGCGTTGTTCTCGAAACTCTATTTTGGAAGTCAGTGGACACGATTTCTCGAAAGTTATGAACCGACCTTGTTCAAATTTTGCATACTTTTTCAAAATAACATTATCTAGTGCTTGAACGAAGGATTTTTTTTAATCTTTATTACAACTTATTTTACGAGGCAATACATGGTGAAAATTTTACCAATAAATGGGATTTTTTGTTCACAGCTCCGCCAAAAATTCAAATTTCAAAATTGTTTTTTTTCCTTCGTTCAAGCACGAGCTCTATGCATGTACTAACGAAAAATTGTTGGTTTTTTAATTTTGGATGAACCAGTCATGAGTTACCCTGTCCACGCCGGGAGCACTTTTTTTTGAGAGGTCAAGGGAAATGAGGTCACAAAGGGTGAATTTCTAAAATTTTTAAACAAAAATTTTACGAAATATGTATATTTGATGTACTAAATTTTTTAAATAAAATATTTCATTAGATATATTAAAAACAAATTAGGGAAAATACCATTTTTTTAGGGCTCTAAAACCCACCTAACCCCTTAACTCATCATTCTCTGATAATCATACGGAAACTTCCAGAATAATGGTAAATTTATTAAAACAAAAGGCTCGTTATATGACTGTATTGATCTAATCTTAAGTGCATTACAAATTTTTTACTATTTTGGAATATAATTATGTGGCTATGGTTTTTTTTCGGCTATGAGAGATATGATTAATTAATGCCGAAAATGATTAGCTCGTTTGAGAAAATGTTCAGTGAGTAAATAACTTCATAAGTGAAATCGATCAAAAGTTTCAAATTCAAATGCTTAGCATGTGATTTCCATTAGTATATTTTAGGTGCATTAAAAATTAGTACGACATCGACTTAACCTGGGAATACCCGCAGTTCAGTTCAGCTTAAAATTGAGGTTTTATGCATATTATCACTCATGACCTCAAGACTTAAATATTTCATACTTATCGACTTATCGAATCGAATAGATCTATAATAGGTAAGAGATGCCCTATTGACGACAAACAATGATTGATTCACTCAGAGTTGCCCGATCGGAATTGCATTTCTTTCTTCGAATTTAATGCAATTCCGATCGGGCAACTCTGAGTGAATCAATCATTTGTCGTTGTTTTATAGTTTGTTTTTATTATATTATTTAATATTTTATATATTTTTAATTTTTTTTTATGAGTCTAAATTTAATTTAAGAATATCGGGTGGATCAGCTACTATTAGAAGACCATCTGAACAACGCTATAGTCCCAGGTATACAAGAAAGACTGTAAAATACGGTATAGGTAATGTAATGGTAAAGTACGGAGGGGGTAATTTAATGGTATGGGAATGCTTTTCAGCAGAGCGAGCGGTTCCCTTTTTGACAGGATTAGTGGAATTATGAAAGCTCAAATGTACAAAGATATTCACGAAAGTACTATGTTGTCTTATGCCGAAGAAGAAATGCTTTAGCTATGGGTCTTCCAGCTTTGCAATAACCCTAAGCACACTTCACGGCTAGTGTAAGGTTGACTAGAGAGTAGAGGATAAGAATATCATTTTAATGTAATGACCAGCACAATCTCCAGTTCTTAACCCCATTGAGAATCTCAGGCATATTGTTAAGCAACAGCTTCTATTAAATATTTATCGTAAGAAGAAGGGAGTTATACCAAGCCAATAAAAGGAGGTGGAAAAGGATACCAACAAAAACAATAGAAAGATTAATTGAATAGATGCCTAGAAGATGTGCATAAGTTACTGAAAATAAGGGGTACAGTACGAAGTACTAACCAAAACTCAACTAAACCAACCATAAGTTCAATGTAAGCTTGGAGTTGCAAATGTTTTGTTTCCACAGAATTAGGGTATCATCATAAATTTGTCTCAGTTTTTTGTTTGTAATTGAGCAAATGCCATTTTTTTTAATCTTTGCACTAAATACACTTTGGACAATAAAATGAATTAAATTCAAGACTTTTGAATTATTATTTCGAAGGCAAATTGAACATTAAATAATTACTAGTATCAGTTGCAAATGTTTTGTTCGCAGCTGTATACATATGTACATACATATTTATTCCCATACCATATATAAAGAGAAAGAGAATGTTACATTGTTGTTATATAGAATCTACCCATATGACTTATATAGAATCTACCGATTTACTCGTGAAAATTACAAGATTTTTGGTTTTTGCAGTGTTATACACAGTACGCCAATAAGTTTCAAGACTGGTTATGGAAGACCCCATTAAAAGAAAAAATCTGAATATTTCACATTTTTTTTTTTTTTTTTTTTCAAAATATTCCCCTCCAGTTTCAAAACACTTGTTACAGTGATTCAAATGCGTGTTCTAGCTCATCGTGTGGAATTGCCTGTAGTGCTCGTGTTGAAGCTGTTTTGATGGTCGAAATGTCATTAAGGGGTTACACCAGTTCAATCATGGCTAGAGATTGAACTAAGCGTTCTGGAAAGTACTAATTTTTACCAAAATGGCGGGAGGAAAAAAAATAGTACTTTATTCCTGAATTAAACAAACAGTTTTCATTAAGAAACACAAAATTTCAAGAAGATCGGTTAAATAGTTGTTGACTTATCGCATTCACCGACTTTGTAAAAGTTTAAGGTTTCGGGGCAGGAATACGGCCGCGAGTACAGTCACACAATAGCCTAGCCTGTAACTCTGGAAATATTTCACGGATTCTTATGAAATTTTCACACAATATTCTAAGTACATACAATGTAGTTTTAAAAAACATCATTTTTGAAAAATCATTTTTTTTAAATTGTAAATGTATACAATCCCTTAATTTGTTTATTATGGTACATTTTTCGGTTGCTTAGTGGCTTCAAATTAATATTAATAATAATACAAGATACAGAGTGTTAAATACGGATGAGTTCTAGTAACATTCTCACCGAGTTTTCTATGACTATTATCATACATACAGTACAGTACATACAGTAAATATATTGTGCAATTCATTTTACGTATCCCTTCCGATTCTTTACCTACCCCGTCTAACAATTAATTTCCTGAAAATTCCTTAAATTGACTAGATCAGTCTTTCGTTCTGGGTCAATTCCAGCTACATTTTCATTGGATCAGGCTGCACACACACTTTTCTGTACGACCAAACTATATTTAGTCAGAGTTCACGCGCACACCATTCTAGTTGTTCGCTGTATGATACTTATCTGCCACGAATTGTTGGTATAATGCAATCAACCTTATTTTTGTACTGAAACTGTCTACGCTGTAATCTGTAATACAACAGGTTACTTACTTACGATGGCGCTACAGTCCAAATCGTACCTTGGCCTCCTGAATACAACAGGTCGATCTACTTAAACGGGACACGCAGGATGCAGCGACAAAATAGTTTTGTCACGGAGCATAAGTTTCATTCATAGATAGAGAGCTCGTGCCAATATTTGATGAAAAGGCAGTCTTCCTGCACATACTTGATTTAGTCCAACCTATATCGTATCAGTAGTGTGCCCTTTCATATGGCCGCATAGCTGCTTAATGAAACTTTCGGCCGACTCAAAATTGCTAGTCTGTGAATACTTCTTAAAAAAAGCTGGTACCTAAATCCAGCTCAATATTTTTAAATAAATGAATTTAAAGATGAATAATTATACCATCGAGCAAATTCGAATGTTGTGCTTTGCTGACCTTGGAACTCTTCCATGTCGTCAGGTGTTACTACGTTTTTTATTCTAGACCAGTATAAATTTTGCCATCACCCCAAAAATGAAATAAATACAAATAAAACCTATTGTAAGTTAATCACAATCTTTGCAATGCATCCCATGTTATAATACTGATACCTAATAGTAATTTCTTATTGAATATGCGAACATACGAGTAGCACTGTCCCAAGATTATTATGTCAAATAAACGAAATGTTTACTATTGATTTTTTTTAAATAATGAAATTGTGATAGATGAAAAATAAATTGGCTTAATAGGTCTACACCAAGCCAGTACGTATAAGAGTTTACCTGAAAATCGATTTTTTTTTTTAAATATTTCACATATGTTAATAATTAAAAATACGCTGTAATAGCTATAATAAGATACTTTTTAAGTAATACCTTTGTGCCTGGTCAGGATTTTCAAAAGTTATGTGTACAGTCTGAGTGTTTGGGTCCTTACTTGTAACAGCGTCACACTGTTCCACCTTGCCGTATGGCTTTAACAGTGGTTCGATGTCATCGAAATGTGCATGCAGCGGTATACCGCTAATCACTATTTTTGACGATGGGCTGTAAACAAAATATAGCAAAATATATATAAAAAAATAATTTGCCAATTGAAATGAATCTAAAGCATGATTTTGTGTTTGAGTTTGTGTGTGTATATGCGGGTTGATGACGTGGGAAGTATTTAAATACTCTTCGAATGTTGAAGTTAAAAAGCCATGTTCTTTCTATCTACAAATGCAAGGATGGGAATTAAAAATGCAAGGAATGTAAGCATATACAAAATAAAAATTAATTAAAAAGCGCAAACGAACAAATTGTGATCCGATAGGTGTTTTATGAGAATGCGTTCAGTATACCTAACTGCACAGCGTCCTAAATATACATAAAGAGAAGAAGCTACCGCGTACTCAGAAGAAATATGTGTTATTTTAACTCCAATGAATTTGTTATAGCAATCTCTAAGACTACTACTCTTTGAATCAGGTAAGGTTATGGTGACAGCCATCCAAACTATAGGTCGATTCACTTAAACCATTCGGTTTGGTCCTTTGTGATACCACATCCGCTCTCTTATTCTTCCTCGCTTCTGCAGAAATCATAATATAAAACGCCTAGGCCTGTTCTTCTAGGATGTATAATAGGTCATAGATGCATTGAGGTTTCACACTTCGTTAGGTTCATTATTAACACTTGGGTTGCATGAACACCAGTCCCATTTACTGGTATCCCTTTTCTCCCGGAAACAAGCATAAGAAAATGAAATTTAGTGTATTTACTGCACTGCATACGAAAAAAAACAGCTTGAAAAATACTGCAGTAGTCCGGCAATCGTAAGGATTCCCGAATAATCATATCGGCTGCAAGAATGCATGCCCCTTTTCCAGTATACGGTAAATACAGATGCCTATCACTTTCGTATTATTATTATTAATATATTCCTATGCCCGTAATCCAACACCCACTAGACTTTTTTAGTCTCTAAGCGCTCTTGGAAGCAGTATTTTTGATTTGAAGGTCACAGCAGAAGCAGCGTAATCTCCATTACAACTGTAGGCGTTGATTGCAAAGCACCTGCGATGACTAGACAAGTCACCCTCTGCATTCTTGCTTCTTCTTATCTACTTTGTTGTCCAGAAATGTTCATATTAGACCACCATAAAGAATAATGAGCCTTATCGATAGAACCATTGCGGGATTTACTCCCTATTTCTTGCCAAAGGCCTCCTTGCATGAAAATTTTCCTTCCAGTTAAGCTGTGTCAAGAATAATTCCTAGGTACTTACATAGCTTCAGTTTCAAGCGAGAGTACTATTACGTATTTTTGGATGCCCAACTCTCTTTCGAATAAAAAGAACCAGCTCGGTTTTTGCGGAATTCACTTTACTTCACAGCTTACTGGCCATTTATGTAATTTCTGTAGTACCCCGTGCATTTATTCATCATCATTCATAACCATTTTGATCCTGTCCCTCCCGAGTTGGGATAAAATAGGATTTATACTAGTGTCCAAAGTAGAAGTGATAGGACACTCTGCTGGATACTTCAGGCCATAAGTATAGATATGTTACTCTCACCAATAAATGCATTTATCACTTTACTCTGGATCATACCGTCGAAGCAGTTGGTAATGCTCAGTTCAGCCCCTACATTTATCATGGATTCACGAATGGCATCCCTTCCAATGTTGTTAAAGGCTCCATCCACAGCTAGAAAAACTTCCATTGTGTATTACTTTATTATTTTAATAATTAAGTATTGTGATTGATTTTTTAAAAAAAAAAATTTGCTACCCTCAAAATTTTTATTTTCACGTTTCATAACTAGTAGACGCGAAAAAAGCAATAAAAATTTTCAGTCCGTCTGTCCGCCGTACGCCGTACGCAAGATCGTTTGGAGGCTCGTAGCTGCCAAACGCTTTGAGATATTAAATTGAAATTTTCTTAACGAATAGATGGGGTAGGCGCCTTAAAGTGACCAAATTTGTAGGGGTGGGGGTGTGAGGGGGAAGGAGGGGGAAGTGTTTTAGACCGAAAATTTTGGTTTCCAGATCTCAGTAACCCCTTATGTTAGGAAGCTGAAACTTGGAATTTCTATAGAGCTCTGATAGTAGACCCATTTGCAGAAAAATTGTCAATATTGATCAAGGGGTGTGGGAGTGGGGGGAAATGTAATGCGTCCGAAACCCAAAAAAGGCGAGATAGACACATTCTAAAATCCATATCTCCTAAACCGTTAATGGCACACTATTCAAACTTAAAACATATTTGACGTTATACTAGGAGAACAGAAAGATGAAGAAAAATTTTGGGTGGGGGAAGTAGTGTATGGGGGTGGGGGGGGGGGGGGGGTGAAAAACTTAAGATTACGATATCTCATGAACCAATTGCTCTAGAAAAATAAAATTTGGTTTGGGTGTAAAGGTTGACAAATAAAGATTGATCAAAGTAAAATTTTTTAAGTGGGAGGTGGAGCATAGAAGTGGAGGGGATGAGAATTTTTCAAATCAAACACATTTCATATCTCAAGAACAGTTTAAGATAGATGCTTAGGATTTTTACCAGAAGTAGCGCTAATTAAACCCTAGTAGGGAAAAAAAAAGTTTTGTGGTTGAGGGTGAAGAGGGGGAGGGTGAAAAGGAAAAAGTTCCAATGCTTATATCTTGAGAACCTGTAATGATATAAGCCTTAAACTTGGTATTTAGATAGAGCTATAGTAGCGGAATGTTGGAAAAATATAATTTTTTTTAGGGGTATAATGCTACGGGGGTAGGGGCTGTTTTTCCTAACTATTAAACGGTTCATGCTAGAAAGTTGAAACTCGGTGTGTATATGTAAATCAACTAGAAAAGTAATTGTGATAAAAAAAAATTTGAATATTCATTGGCGTTTCGAAAGGGGGGCAAAAAAAATTATTTGTAAATATAATAGATATAAAATTCATATATTTTCACGATTTTCGTCATATCTACTAGGTCTTTCCAAATATTGAATTCATTTTTATTCTACGGATTCTTCGTATGAATACCTAGAAAGTGTTTTCAAGGTTTTTTGAAATTCGACCCCTAAGGGTAGTGTGGTACAAGTGGGGGTGTTTTTCTTATATATGGAACGGCTTAAGCTACAATGTTGAAACTCGGTGTGTATATGTAAATCAACTAGAAAAGTAATTGTGATAAAAAAAAATTTGAATATTCATTGGCGTTCAGAAGGGGGGGGGGGGGGGGCAAAAAAAAATATTTGTAAATATAATAAATATAAAATGCATATATTTTAACGATTTTCGTCATATCTACTAGGTCTTTCCAAACATTGAAATCATTTTTATTCTACGGATTCTTCGTATGAATACCTAGAAAGTGTTTTCAAGGTTTTTTGAAATTCGACCCCTAAGGGTAGTGTGGTACAAGTGGGGGTGTTTTTCCTATATATGGAACGGCTTAAGCTACAATGTTGAAACTCGGTGTGTATATGTAAATCAACTAGAAAAGTAATAGTGATAAAAAAAAATTTGAATATTCATTGGCGTTCAGAAGGGGGGGGGGGTGCAAAAAAAAATATTTGTAAATATAATAAATATAAAATGCATATATTTTCACGATTTTCGTCATATCTACTAGGTCTTTCCAAATATTGAATTCAATTTTATTCTACGGATTCTTCGTATGAATACCTAGAAAGTGTTTTCAAGGTTTTTTAAAATTCGACCTTTAAGGGTAGTTTGGTACAAGTGGGAGGTGTTTTTCCTATATATAGAACGGCTTAAGCTATAATGTTGAAACTCGGTGTGTATATCTAAATCAACTAGAAAAATAATTTTGAATAAAAAAAACGAATATCCTATTGGCGTTCAGAAGGGGGGCAAAAAAAATTATCTGTGAAAATAGAATGCATATTTTTTCACGATTTTCGACATATCTACTACCTCGTCCCAAATAATGAATTTAATTTTATTCTATGTATTCTCTTAAAACATATTTGACGTTATACTAGGAGAACAGAAAGATGAAGAAAAATTTTGGGTGGGGGAAGTAGTGTATGGGGGTGGGGGGGGGGGGGTGAAAAACTTAAGATTACGATATCTCATGAACCAATTGCTCTAGAAAAATAAAATTTGGTTTGGGTGTAAAGGTTGACAAATAAAGATTGATCAAAGTAAAATTTTTTAAGTGGGAGGTGGAGCATAGAAGTGGAGGGGATGAGAATTTTTCAAATCAAACACATTTCATATCTCAAGAACAGTTTAAGATAGATGCTTAGGATTTTTACCAGAAGTAGCGCTAATTAAACCCTAGTAGGGAAAAAAAAAGTTTTGTGGTTGATGGTGAAGAGGGGGAGGGTGAAAAGGAAAAAGTTCCAATGCTTATATCTTGAGAACCTGTAATGATATAAGCCTTAAACTTGGTATTTAGATAGAGCTATAGTAGCGGAATGTTGGAAAAATATAATTTTTTTTAGGGGTATAATGCTACGGGGGTAGGGGCTGTTTTTCCTAACTATTAAACGGTTCATGCTAGAAAGTTGAAACTCGGTGTGTATATGTAAATCAACTAGAAAAGTAATTGTGATAAAAAAAAATTTGAATATTCATTGGCGTTTCGAAAGGGGGGCAAAAAAAATTATTTGTAAATATAATAGATATAAAATTCATATATTTTCACGATTTTCGTCATATCTACTAGGTCTTTCCAAATATTGAATTCATTTTTATTCTACGGATTCTTCGTATGAATACCTAGAAAGTGTTTTCAAGGTTTTTTGAAATTCGACCCCTAAGGGTAGTGTGGTACAAGTGGGGGTGTTTTTCTTATATATGGAACGGCTTAAGCTACAATGTTGAAACTCGGTGTGTATATGTAAATCAACTAGAAAAGTAATTGTGATAAAAAAAAATTTGAATATTCATTGGCGTTCAGAAGGGGGGGGGGGGGGGGGGGCAAAAAAAAATATTTGTAAATATAATAAATATAAAATGCATATATTTTAACGATTTTCGTCATATCTACTAGGTCTTTCCAAACATTGAAATCATTTTTATTCTACGGATTCTTCGTATGAATACCTAGAAAGCGTTTTCAAGGTTTTTTGAAATTCGACCCCTAAGGGTAGTGTGGTACAAGTGGGGGTGTTTTTCCTATATATGGAACGGCTTAAGCTACAATGTTGAAACTCGGTGTGTATATGTAAATCAACTAGAAAAGTAATAGTGATAAAAAAAAATTTGAATATTCATTGGCGTTCAGAAGGGGGGGGGGGGCAAAAAAAAATATTTGTAAATATAATAAATATAAAATGCATATATTTTCACGATTTTCGTCATATCTACTAGGTCTTTCCAAATATTGAATTCAATTTTATTCTACGGATTCTTCGTATGAATACCTAGAAAGTGTTTTCAAGGTTTTTTAAAATTCGACCTTTAAGGGTAGTTTGGTACAAGTGGGAGGTGTTTTTCCTATATATAGAACGGCTTAAGCTATAATGTTGAAACTCGGTGTGTATATCTAAATCAACTAGAAAAATAATTTTGAATAAAAAAAACGAATATCCTATTGGCGTTCAGAAGGGGGGCAAAAAAAATTATCTGTGAAAATAGAATGCATATTTTTTCACGATTTTCGACATATCTACTACCTCGTCCCAAATAATGAATTTAATTTTATTCTATGTATTCTCCATATGAATACCAAGACAGTGTTTTCAAGATTTTCTGAAAATTGACCCCTAAGGGGGTGTAAAGTGATTGTGTACTTTTTCATAAACTATTCCATATCTCTCAGATCCAATCAGATTTTCACTTCCATGATCTTGTTCTTTTTGATAGGTTTTCAGTCACATACCTACACCGCATTTCAGAATTGAACGCGTTCCTTACTTCTGCCGGAAAAATAATAAAGTTACGCCCAGATTGTTGGCAGATTTTTTTTTATTGTGCATCGTAGTATCTATGGTTCTTATAGTCCAAGAGTTCGCGACAAAAAATCGCAACAGTTTTGAGAAAGCTAATATTTTGGTATTTGGTTACATTTAGGGTGTATGTGAATATACTAGAGTCAGCAGGTCTGACGTCGAGACACCTGGCTTTGGTGACCTGTCAAAGATGTCAAAAAAATCGAAAAATTTAACAGTTTTGAGAAAGCTGAAAATTTGCCAACAAGTAGTTTTTACAATGAAAAACTGAAAATCAATGGTCAGACACCCCAACAGCCCCCCCAGTCAGCCCCCCTCCCCACAAAGCTGTAAAAAAATCGAAAAATTTAACAGTTTTGAAAAAGCTGAAAATTTTCCAAAACTTAGTTTTTACAATGAAAAACTGAAAACCAATGGTCAGACACCCCAACAGTGGGACCCACCCAGTCAGCCCCCCCGCAAAGGTGTTAAATCATGTACGTGCGATTTCTCTTACTATGCGCGTTATAACCATGCAAGAGTTTTGAGAAAGTTGAAAATTTGCCATAACTTGGTTTTTACAATGAAAAACTGAAAAACAATGGTAAAATCTAAGTTTTGGCAAATTTTCAGCTTTCTCAAAACTCTTGCATGGTTATTGCGCGCATAGTAAGATAAATCGCACGTATACTCGATTTAACACCTTTGTGGGCGGGCTGACTGGGTGGGTTCCACTGTTGGGGTGTCTGACCATTGTTTTTCAGTTTTTCATTGTAAAAACCAAGTTTTGGCCAATTTTCAGCTTTCTTAAAACTCTTGCATGGTTATTGCGCGCATAGTAAGATAAATCGCACGTATACTCGATTTAACACATTTGCGGGGGAGCTGACTGGGTGGCTCCCACTGTTGGGGTGTCTGACCATTGTTTTTCAGTTTTTCATTGTAAAAACTAAGTTTTGACAAATTTTCAGCTTTCTCAAAACTCTTGCATGGTTATAACGCGCATAGTAAGAGAAATCGCACGTATACTCGATTTAACACTTTTGCGGGAGGGCTGACTGGGTGGGTTCCACTGTTGGGGTGTCTGACCATTGTTTTTCAGTTTTTCATTGTAAAAACCAAGTTTTGGCCAATTTTCAGCTTTCTTAAAACTCTTGCATGGTTATTGCGCGCATAGTAAGATAAATCGCACGTATACTCGATTTAACACATTTGCGGGGGAGCTGACTGGGTGGCTCCCACTGTTGGGGTGTCTGACCATTGATTTTCAGTTTTTCATTGTAAAAACTACGTGTTGGCAAATTTTCAGCTTTCTCAAAACTGTTAAATTATTCGATTTTTTGACATCTTTGACAGGTCACCAAAGTCCCGACGTCAGACCTGCTGACTCTAGTATATTCACATACACGCTAAATGTAACCAAATACCAAAATAGTAGCTTTCTCAAAACTATTGCGATTTTTTGTCACGAGCTCTCCGACTATTACTACGTTTGTGTACGCGTGTTGTGATGTAGAGAGTATGTTCGCTTCCATAAGATATGAAGATTAAACAATCTTTTAAGGAAGATTAGAAAAATGCTTGAATGGGAATACAGTCCCTAGCCATAGTGTGGCCCCGTTTACCTGCCTTAGATATACAAATGTCTTTACAATCTCTCTCTCTCTCTCTCTCGTCTGTATACAATCGGACGATTACCCCAATTCAAAACCTAGCAATTGCTTTTTAGAACATTTCATAGTGGAGTCCCAATATGTTGGGACTTCCCTAGCTTATCTGGGAGGACTTATTAAAATTATTTTTGAAAGCTGAGAAAAATAAATTTGTAGACTCCTTTTTAAAATTTTCTAAAAAGTACTACGTATAAGAAGCTTAGCTTTTATAAATTACTAATAGCCAAGGGATGATTGCTTCAATAGATTCCTGAAGCATTGATTTACAACCCGCGAAGGGTTGAAAAGCCCATGACGGAGAAGAAAGTATTAGAAACTATTTACGATTTGGTAACAAGTATTCGAAAACGAGAAAGAAGTAGCTGAGTGGTTTAGTGGCTAGAGCACTTGCCTTCGGTGCACCTGGTACCAGGATCGAATCTGCTTGGTGACAAGTAATTTTCGAGAATGAGATAGGATGCCGGACTACCAGTTTACCAGTTCAGAGTACCTGAGCTAAAATCGGGCTAAAAATCACGGACGAGCGTGTAGCTGACCACTTCATCCCCTAGTTTTCCGTTGGTCTCGTAATGAAGTAACTCTAGCATAGCATTACTTCAAGGCCTAGGCCCGATTTGGGCTGTTCTGCCATTGCTGCGCCGTAGGTTATTATTATTATTCGGAAACTGCATTCACGTCGTTAATATATGTATGAATATCAAAGAATCCATCATTAGCGTTTTTTATAGCATCGAATTGAATTTTGCGGTAAACCTTTTATACTGTTATGTACAGTCCAGTCAGTATCATCAGACTCATCTTTTCACAGCATTGATCGCACATGGGAGTACTTGTGATTTTCATGCTTAATAGAAGATCGTGAATCGCAGTTCACTGTCCCGACGGGTTCCAGAATAAGTGTGAACATCTCATTGATTGGAGTGGATGGAGTGAATTTCATGTACAGTCAAAGTTAAACCCTTATAATTTTGAAATTATTGGTTTTCATGCTTTTATCCAAAATCAGAAGAGCGTCGGTTCATTGAGAAAAACAAGCAGTTCTGCATAAGTAATCGTTTATGGGCAGCTCATTTCTCAATTGGGCTATAATGCTCAATTCGACTATAGTAACAGCGAACATAATAATTATGATCGCTAAATCTAAGTAATACAACATTTTTCAAATCAATAGTTCTTTAGATAGTATCGCAAGAAAACAGACGTGACCTAAGCTCTTATCTCTATAATCTGTAAGATTCCACTGACAACCTTAAATTTACATTAATCCTCCTGGTACTCCACTAGAAAGCCCTAATATTTTGAAAATAGTATACATTACTTTATTATTTTTATAATAAATTATTTATTATTGTCTTCGCCAGATTTATTATCAGAACCAAGCAAAATTACTATTCCTCCAGTTTCGTTTACTTCAACTCCGAAAAACTAAGCATCACTTTAACAATCTAATAAGCACTGTACCAAAATAATATGGCTTAATTTTAATATAATTTAATTTCTTTCAAATCTAAAGGCCTTATTGCTGAACGATCTAAAATATTCGTCCACTGGAACTCCTATATAGGGGGTTCAGTAGAAATTTGTTAGGTTACAGCGGCCATATTGTTAAAGCAACATCCGTCGAATTTGTTGTGAGTTGTTCAGTAGTGTATGTGTGTATGGAAAATCACTATGGAAGGTTATAGCGTTGAACAACGTGTGCAAATCGTCAAATTTAATTTTAAAAATCAGAGCTCCGATTGAAAAACGTTCCGCGAATTGCGTTATTTTTAACGACGAAGCCCATTTCATGATGAATGGATGATGTGTGAACAACCAAAATTGTTCGATTTGGGTCGACATCAATCCACACGAGATATACCAGCACCAAATGCAGCCCGAGAAAGTCACTGTTGAAGATTTTGACCTGGCAAAATCATCGGTCCGTACTCCTTCCAAATCGAAACTGGGATTGCCATATCCGTCAAACGACGATAAGCAACTTCTTGTGGATGATAGAGGTACTGACTAGGCTTGCGCACATAGTTCACTACAGTGACCGATAATTTTCGGTTCCCGACCCATCCTGAACTAGTTCGTTCTTTTACTTCACAGAAACGAACTAGGGGAGCGACACACTGCGAACTAGTTCCTTTCCAAACTAGTTACAATGGGATGACCTAAAAAAAAATTCCACGGTACGCAAAGCATGCTCACTACGAACTAATTCGTTCATTTGAGTTATGTGAACGCTCTTCCGAACTAGTTCGTTCGCGAACTACTGAAGCCTAGTACCTACGAAGTACAGAGTCGTCGAAAATTAAAACTAACGAATACGTGTCACCAATAAAGCCAAGGCGGACATTATATTCTACACTTACCATATAGGCCAATCAATGAAGACATTGAACTTACCACGAACTCCAAACATTTTGAAATTTTGGGAAATGATTAAGCTCGTTGTTAAAGTAATATATCTCAGTTTGCACCCCCCTCCGAGGTCCGCAACGTGTTCAAAATGGTTAAAAAAGTAGTTTCGTTATGCAGACTACAAAAAAATTACAAACGTTATGCAAACTAAGAATAATGAACAAGGCATTTTCGATATTGTATTAGATTTGCAAACCATTTTGAGGGCCGGAACATATATTATATATTTAACAAAAAATGCCCGAAAGAAATTGCAATAGTTATGCAAATTATATTATACCTTTTACTGGCATTAGGAACATATGTGTAGATTTGCACCTCTTGTTTTTGCACGCAACATACTTTTAACAGAATTAAAAGTAAAACATAACGCAGTCACGATCGGCTGCAAGCCAATCGTATGATACTCTAGATGAAATACTGAACTCTTATTTATATTTTAGTTGGAAATATATCAAAAGAATGAGGAGAGCACAAGAAATTATTACATGACCTTTTACTTACAGGTAGAAATTATTGTATATTGGCTACTTGATTTTTTGCTTTATAGTGAGTTCCATAAAGTAAGTTAGGACATTTTACAGAATTTTTGTATGGCAACTGCATGAAAGACTTGTGGGATATTTTTCATATTAAGAGTTTCAGCTCCGACTATTATAAAATTAATGTGTATAAAATTTAAAAGTCGTAACTTAAAGTGTTCTAAAGTTATCGTTCAATATTGGTAAACATGTTTATTTAGGACTTTTGTATGACAGCTACCCGAAGGAGTCAACAGATGGCGCTAATTAATGGACTCCGTTTTGGTTTTGGTATAAAACTAATTCCTGTAAAATTTTAAATTTCTGCTATAATTTGTTCTGGAGTTATAGTGGATTCAGTAACAAGCATACATTTTTGAAGGACTTTTCTAGGCTGCTACACGAAGAACTCATTCGATTTGCATAATATTCAAAACTTTCGATTCAAACATTGTAAATCTTAAGTATGCAAAATTTCAAGTTCCTAACTTCAAGCATTCGAGCAATAATTGTGAAAACGTGTTTTAAGGACTCTTGTATGGGAGGTACCCGAAGGAGTGGAAGGATATCGCCCATTAACGAACTTAGCCTTACTTTTTCCATTTTACAAGTTGTGACAAAATTTCAACTTCCTAGGTCAACGCGTTCTTGAGTTATCGTGCTAACGGACGGACGGACGGACAGCAAACGGATTTGGGAGTTTTGGCCAAAAATAATATATAAATATTTTTCGTCCGAGGCTCGGTTCTATGCGTTACAAACTTTTCGGGCTGGATTAAACTTATAACACTCTATATGTTCATCTAGAGTATAAAAAAAAGGATTTATTGAAAGAAAGGCCATCAAAAGAATTACATAGTACAGTTTTTAAAATGGGTTGCGAATGTTCCAATTTGTATACTGAAACTCGTGTTTAGTTTTCACCCTCGTAGGCGACATGCATCGTGACAAATTTAGTAAAAATAGTAATTTCGTGTTTTTTGGACCCCCGAAATATTTAAATAATAAACTAAAATAAATATGTAAATTAATGAAATTTAAACTTCTTCGTAAAGTATCTTTTTTCAATATAACCGGGTTGCACTGTATATGTTAAAATAAGGTACGAAAAAAAGATGATCGTATTTCACTTTTATTATAGTTAATGGTTGGTCTCCTTAGTTTAGTTGTTTAAGACAAAAAAGGTTTTCAGCATCTCAACCTTTACACGATCTTAATTCGTCATATTTTCTTCTTAAGGCGCCTCCTCTCACAATTGTGAAAAAAAACTGAAAAATGGCGATTTTCCTACACTCATAGAACTGACGCTATATTTCAGAATACTTTAGTTTTGAGTAAATTGAAATGAAAGAATGATCCTTTTGTAACCAATCCTAGGTAACGGTTTTTCGATTTTATTAAATTTGGTAAAGTTGTAAGTATTTGAAGGGAAGATGTTTTAAAATTTTGCTAAATTGGTTCACTTTTCACACATTCATACAGCGTTTCTATTGGATAAAAATGAGCTGAAAAATACGGTAATCTGAAAAGTAGAATGTTCTTAACCAATCCTCGGCAGTGGATTTTTAATATTTTGCTATTTTAATTAAAAAATGAGTGTTGACAATATATAAAAAAACACTGTTTTTCAATGTCTTTTTTTTCTACTTTGCTCTTATTATTACAAGTATTTTTTCGGAATATAACTTTAATTAGACTGTTTTCAAACATATTGTAGAAAAAAATAACGTCCCCCCAAACAAATAAATGAAATGGGGATGCATTTTAAAAAACAATTTTCTCCATACAAAATGTTAAAATAGTTTGACTATTCGTCGGTAAGTAGCACCCAAACTGAGCTTGAAAGTTTTGAAGAAACGCTCTGAAAGTTTCAAGGAAGCTTTTCATTTTGTCCTTTTTATGTTTTGAATAAATAAATATAACATTCATATAAGCCGTGATTCGAATTATGCTTTCTGCATTTTTAGAGCGCTCACAATCGGCCCGAATTGCCTTCACACGCCTACAATTTGCATGACGTTATGAAAATAACATTTTCTGGCGCTTCTGCTCAGAGTTTAGAGGATATACACAGTAAGCACGACTGTCAAATTGGACGGTAGTTCTGAATTCAACTATAATGGAAAATTGAGTAAAAGTGTATGTGTGCGATCGGTCCGAAATGATATTAGAGGTACCTTTTTAATCGCATTAAGATTGTAAGAGATTGTAATTACAAGTAGTTTTATGACGTTGTTGTGTGTGTTGAACCCAAACACACCATAAACACATCAAATATGGATATTAACCTTTTTATTATATGAAAATGGTAATATAAAATTAAGGAGTAAATTTTTATTTCTTAACTTGATCAGAAGTTTTTTGAAGATAAGGAAACAAATCTGCCAACAGTCTGGGCGCAACTTTATTATTTTTCCGGCAGAAGTTTGGAACGTTTTCAATTCGGGGATGCGGTGTATGTTACTATGTGACTGAAAACCTACCAAAAAGTTTGGGAAGCGGTTAGAATATGGTGTAACATATGCATTATATAATTGAGTCATATTCCAGTATACGGTATAGAGGTTGAAAGAGACAAAACTTAAAAATAGATGATTATTAAACAAGCCTGGTGAAAAGGTATTCGATATCTGATCAGACCTGAGAGATATGGTAGAATTCATGAAAAAGTATACAACCACTTTACACCTCCTTAGGGGTCGAATTTCAAAAAAAACATTTTCTAGTATTCATATGAAGAATCCGTAGAATAAAAATGAATTCAATATTTTGGAAGACCTAGTAGATATGACGAAAATCGTGAAAATATATGCATTTTATATTTACTGATAATTTTTTTTGCTCCCCCTTCTGAACGCCAATGAATATTCGAATTTTTTCTTATCAGAATTATTTCTCTAGTTGATTTACACTTATCAAGTTTCAACTTTCTATCATAAGCCGTTCTGAAGTTAGAAAAAATTCCCCCCACCCTCGTACCATGCTACCCCTATACACGTACCATGCTACCCCTATTTTTCCACCATGCCACTACTATAGCTCTCTCTAAATACGAAGTTTAAGGTTTATATCATTACAGGTTATTAAGATATAAGCATCGGAACTTTTTCCTTCTCACCCTCCCCACCCTCACCCTCAACACCCCCACCTTAAATTTTTTTTCTCTACTAGGGTTCTATTGGGCCACTGTCTTTGAGATATGAAAAGGGATACTTTTGAAAAATGCTTATCCCCCTACTTCTATGCTCCTACGCCCCCTTCAAAGATTTTACTTTGAGCAATTTTTATTTATCAAGCATTATACCCAAACCGAATTTTGTTTTTCTGGTGCAATTGGTTCCTGAGATATCGTAATCTTAAGTATTTCAACCCCCACTCCCGTACGCCACTACCCCCACCTAAAATTTTTACTTCATTCTGCTCTCCTAGTATAACTACAGATATTTGTTAAGTTTTAATTACTTGCCATTAACGGCTTAGGAGATATGGATTTTAGAATGTGTCGATCTCCACTTTTTTGCGTTTCGGACGCATTATTTCCCCCTCCACTCCCACACCCCTTCTGCCATATCATCATTTTTTTTGCAAATGGGTCCACTATTTAAGCTTTATAGAAATTCCAAGTTTCAGCCTCCTAACTTAAGCGGTTGCTGAGATCTAGAAACCCAAATTTTTCGTCTAAAACGCTTCCCCTCACGCCTCAAAAAAATCTGACTTCAAGGGGTCTACCATGTCTATTCATAAAAAAAAATCAATTTAATAGCTCATAGGGTTTGGGAACTATAATTCTTCAAACAAGTTTGCGTACGGCGGACGGCGCACAGACGAACTGATTTTTTTTTTGCTTTTTTGTTGTTTATTAGTAATAAAACGTGTAAAAAAAAAATTTCAGGGAAAATTTTTTTTTTAAAAAAATCGATAACAATACTAAAAATCTGCCAACAATCTGGGCGTAACTTTATTATTTTTCCGGCAGAAGTAAGGAACGCGTTCAATTCTGAAATGCGGTGTAGGCTACTATGTGACTGAAAACCTATCAAAAAGAACAAGATCATGGAAGTGAAAATCTGATTGGATCTGAGAGATATGGAATAGTTTATGAAAAAGTACACAATCACTTTACACCCCCTTAGGGGTCAATTTTCAGAAAATCTTGAAAACACTGTCTTGGTATTCATATGGAGAATACATAGAATAAAATTAAATTCATTATTTGGGACGAGGTAGTAGATATGTCGAAAATCGTGGGAAAATATGCATTCTATTTTCACAGATAATTTTTTTTGCCCCCCTTCTGAACGCCAATAGATATTCGTTTTTTTTATTCAAAATTATTTTTTTAGTTGATTTAGATATACACACCGAGTTTCAACATTGTATTAAGCCGTTCTATATATATAGGAAAAACACCTACCATTTGTACCACAACACCCTTAGGGGTCGAATTTCAAAAAACCTTGAAAACACTTTCTAGGTATTCATACGAAGAATCCGTAGAATAAAAATGAATTCAATATTTGGAAAGACCTAGTAGATATGACGAAAATCGTGAAAATATATGCATTTTATATATATTATATTTCCAAATATTTTTTTTTGCCCCCCCCGCCCTTCTGAACGCCAATCAATATTCAAATTTTTTTTTATCACTATTACTTTTCTAGTTGATTTACATATACACACCGAGTTTCAACATTGTAGCTTAAGCCGTTCCATATATAGGAAAAACACCCCCAGTTGTACCACACTACCCTTAGGGGTCGAATTTCAAAAAACCTTGAAAACACTTTCTAGGTATTCATATGAAGAATCCGTAGAATAAAAATGAGTTCAATATTTGGAAAGACCTAGTAGATATGACGAAAATCGTGAAAATATTTGCATTTTATATTTATTATGTTTACAAATATTTTTTTTTGCCCCCCCCCTTCTAAACGCCAACGAATATTCAATTTTTTTTTTATCACAATTACCTTTCTAGTTGATTTACATATACACACCGAGTTTCAACATTGTAGCTTAAGCCGTTCCATATATGGGAAAAACACCTTCACTTGTACCACACTACCCTTAGGGGTCGAATTTCAAAAAACCGTGAAATCACATTCTAGGTATTCATACGAAGAATCCGTAGAATAAAAATGAATTCAATATTTGGAAAGACCTAGTAGATATGACGAAAATCGTGAAAATATATGAATTTTATATCTATTATATTTACAAATAATTTTTTTTGCCCCCCTTTCTAAACGCCAATGAATATTCAAATTTTTTTTATCACAATTACTTTTCTAGTTGATTTACATATACACACCGAGTTTCAACATTGTACCTTAAGCCGTTCCATATATAGGAAAGACACCTCCACTTGTACCACACTACCCTTAGGGGTCGAATTTCAAAAAACCTTGAAATCACATTCTAGGTATTCATACGAAGAATCCGTAGAATAAAAATGAATTCAATATTTGGAAAGACCTAGTAGATATGACGAAAATCGTGAAAATATATGCATTTTATATTTATTATATTTACAAATAATTTTTTTTGCCCCGCTTTCTGAACGCCAATGAATATTCAAATTTTTTTTTATCAGAATTACTTTTCTAGTTGATTTACATATACACACCGAGTTTCAACTTTCTAGCATGAACCGTTTAATAGTTAGGAAAAACACCCCCTACCCCCGTAGCATACTACCCCTAAAAAAATTTTTATTTTTCCAACATTCCGCTACTATAGCTCTATCTAAATACCAAGTTTAAGGCTTATATCATTACAGGTTCTCAAGATATAAGCATCGGAAGTTTTTCCTTTTCACCCTCCCCCACCCTCCCCCTCTTCACCCCCAACCCCAAAACTTTTTTCCCTACTAGGGTTGAATTAGCGCTACTTTTGGTAAAAATTCTAAGCATCTATCTTAAACTGTTCTTGAGATATGAAATGTATTTGATTTGAAAAATTCTCATCCCCTCCACTTCTATGCTCCACCTCCCACTTAAAAAATTTTACTTTGATCAATCTTTCTTTGTCAACCTTTACACCCAAACCAAATTTTATTTTTCTAGAGCAATTGGTTCACGAGATATCGTAATCTTAAGTTTTTCACCCCCCACCCCCATACACAACTTCCCCCACCCAAAATTTTTCTTCATTCTGTTCTCCAAGTATATTTACAAATATGTTTCAAGTTTGAATGGGGTGTCATTAACGGTTTAGGAGATATGGATTTTAGAATGTGTCTATTTCACCTTTTTTGGGTTTCGGACGCATTACAGTTCCCCCCACTCCCATACCCCTTGATCAATATTGACAATTTTTCTGCAAATGGGTCTACTATCAGAGCTTTATAGAAATTCCAAGTTTCAGCTTCCTAACATAAGGGGTTACTGAGATCTGGAAACCAAAATTTTCGGTCTAAAACACTTCCCCCTCCTTCCCCCTCACACCCCCACCCCTAAAAATTTGGTCACTTCAAGGCGCCTACCCCGTCTATTCGTTAAAAAAATTTCAATTTAATATCTCAAAGCGTTTGGCAGCTACGAGCCTCTAAACGATCTTGCGTACGGCGGACGCCGTACGGCGTACGGCGGACAGACGGACTGAAAATTTTTATTGCTTTTTTCGCGTATACTAGTTATGAAACGTGAAAATAAAAATTTTGAGGGTAGCAAATTTTTTTTTTAAAAAAATCAATCACAATACTTAATTATTAAAATAATAAAGTAATTAATAAATTAAAATAATAAAGTTAGTGAATCAAACATTTTAAGACTCGCAGGTACATTCTTTTATGCTAGGACCTCACATGCGTAGCGCGCTAATATGTTTCGATCAAAATTCCACGCTAAGCAAGGCTATCGCCTAAGTCTAGCGCGATAAAGTCATTTCTAATTTCGCGCCTTTCTTATGCAACTGTAGAAGCGAAAATAGCGGTTTTGTATTATAATATTTAATGGCTTGTAATTTTTTTGTAGAACAATAGAAGATTAGCGGCGAAAGTCTACATTAGCTGTGTTTTTTATTCCCGGTTGAAAAGCTCAAATAAAAAACGCTCGCGGTTACCAGTTTACGATATTCAAGCTTCATACCATTTTCGCTTGTCAATGTGTAAAAAGCTAGTACCCAGTTGGTAAAATCTGCGAGAATCTCGCAGATTTCTCGGAGACATGTCGCTCTGTCTGCAAGAATCTCCGAGACGTTGTATGAAAAAAATACACATATCCGATACGATCGGTGCGCATTTGTCTCGATACGGTGCGCATTTGTCTCGATACGACGTATGGAGACAAATGCGCACCGATTCTCGGAGACATTTCGGCGAAATTCGCGATAGCTAAAAATTTTATTGATCCGCGCCATCTGTTGTAGAGCACCAAGTGCACCAAGCGGCGAAGCTTTAAGTATCGTAAATATCGTAACTATAATTTATAATTATTATAATTTATAATTTCTTACCCGAAGCTCCGGCCGAATGAACCGCGCTTGAACTGTTGGTAACCGCACTGTTGTTGTTTTGCCGTGCAATTTTTTCGAGCTTTATGGTTAACCGGGAATAAAAAACACAGCTATTAGCGTTGCGTCCCGTAATATGACAATTTGCGTCCAGATAGGCGCAGGTAAGGGCATAAAACATATACTAATAAATTCAGTTACAAGCAGTAGTACAGGAATCAGGTACCTACATATTGATGAAAATCATGCTACCATAAAAAAAAATATTTCGGACGAAAATGGGAATGAAGGTATGGATGGTAATAGTATTTTTGGGAATATACGAATTAGGTGTAAATAGCAAAATCAAACATTTCGTGAAACTTCACTATTCATAATTTAAGAAAATCAATTAAAACGGGTGCTAAAGACGATAAACAGAGAAAAAGAAAAAGTGGAAAGTGGATGTTGGCAAATGTAAAGTAATCGTAATAATCGTCCTTTACTCGTAATAATAAAATAAGTAAAATTTTGTTGAGCTGCATTGTCTTAGGTATCTACCAGTAATTCCTTGTGCCGATATTTCTTGGTAACAATCTCGTTGAAATTATGTAGAATCTTTTATTACGAAAATTTTCATAATGATCGAAATAATACCCCGAAATCAGTATACAAAAATTTAGTAATGGTTGTACTATTGCACAATGTACTGGCATTATAGTACCGATAGATAAAAAGGACCTTTATCTAAAAATTGCTTTGTTGGTCTTCATTTGCATAAATGAAAAACAAGGAATTTTTAACCATTGTTTCCTGCATTCAAATGTTGAAAATAGTCAATAAACGAAAAAATCAAAATCATCGAATCAAACCGCCGATTTTCATAACATAATATGAATTATTTTTATTTCATAGGAATGGCATATTTGCAAATCTTTCTCATTTCATATAAAAGGTTTCAGACTTGTGTTGTACCACAGACAATATCAGATGACGAATCGACATAGGAAATCTTGTGATATGCCCAAATTTGTCGTCCCTCTACATTGAAGATGACGAAGTAAGCATTTGCAATAGAATTTATCTAATGCACGAACCCTGGAAGCTTCAAACTATAAGCTCGATAATCGAATTATGTACTGACATACATTTGGTACAGGCTCGTCCCTTAAAATACTCGCGCTACTCTACGAAAAATCCGGTTACGTGCCTGCGAACATGTATACATACCTCTTAACATCGTCAATGTGTGTGTTTCAGATCGAGTGTCGTACGATTGGTATGCAGTGTTGCCGAAATCTTGTTGCAAAAGTAACATTTTTGCTACGAAAGTAGAAATGTGGCAACGCTGTTGGTATATTTTATTTGTAGGTTAGCTGCCTTAGTTTTTGGATTCGGTTAGTATCCGGTTGCCAGATATGGATTTTAGAATGTGTCGATCTCGGCATTTTTGCGTTTCGGACGCATTATTGCCCCCTCCACTCCCACACCCCTTCACCCATATCAGCAATTTTTTTGCAAATGGGTCCACTATCAAAGCTCTATAGAAATTCTAAGTTTCAGCCTCCTATCATAAGCGGTTGCTGAGATCTAGAAACCCAAATTTTTCGTCTAAAACGCTTCCCCCACCTTCCCTTTCGCACCCTCACCCCTGAAAAAATTCTCACTTCAAGAGGTCTACCATGTCTATTCAGAAAAAAAAATCAATTTAATAGCTCATAGGGTTTGGGAACTATAATTCCTCAAACGAGTTTGTGTACGGCGTACGGCGTACAGACGGACAAAAAAATTATTATTGTTATATATATATAGTTTTTCTCAAGCAATAATTTTTCTAAAAAAAAATCAGGTTTTGAGTTCTTAGATCGGTGTTGGGCCGGGCGAGCTCCGAACAATTGCTCCATTATACGGTTATTACTTTACAACGACTTCGAATTCGGAAAAATCCTTTTACATACATAATCCTAGGATTAATTTAAAAGTAATTTAGTTAAACAACCATTTTTATTTCTGACCCGGCACATAGGACTTATTTCACCTCTTCGTGTAGAATCATTAAAACCTGATTTCATTTGAAAATATCTCAGTACAAGCAGGTACATTGCATACATAATGTCATTATGTTTGTATTTATACCGTATATGAACATACCATATATGTATATGTGCGTTGCTTATTGATCTTTTTTTTGTTTCCTCGGTGAGCTTTCGTAAGCGTTTTCTATATCATTCATATAGGTATACAGGGAAGGAACTTTTACTCTAGATTCAAACCAAGCATTTTAGCTGGCGCTTGAACGACAGCTATTTTTTGAAAATAGTCACATATTTCTAACATGGCATTCGTCATCTGGTTATAATAATAGAAATTTTGTCGAGCTTTATGGTTAACCGGGAATAAAAAACACAGCTATTGTCTGTGGTTGTACTTTACACCTTAAAAATACCCATAATTCATTAGTCGTTCAGTAATGGCTCGATCGATTGTGTTTCCGATGTCAACAAACATGATGAGAAATGCAATACACGACCTGACCTGAAGTAGGTACTGTAACGTCATTTTACACTTCCACTTTTGATGATAAGAAAAAAACACCGAACCATCCCTGGGTAGTAATCATACCGCGGCAACCATAGGTAAGCAGCCAGATAGACACTTTCCCATCGGCACACACATCTGCCAGGAGGAAGAGGAGTGCTCACCAACTCTGCTACCTGCCATTAGAAAAGGGTTTTGAAGATTGTTTCGTAGGATAAGAATTTTTAGCTTAGACACAAGCTGTGTCTATGCTAAAAATTTTATGATGTTAGTTTTCACTAGTTTACAGCAGAGCGGTGATACGATTAACACATGAGCTTTTTTTATGTGAGGAGCCGCCTTAATAAAATTGAACTACGTGTGCATACCGATGGATCAAAGAGCATTATTTTTACCCACTAGAGTCATCGGTATGCATACGTAGACAATTTTATTAAGAAGAGAATAGCTGTGTTTTTTATTCCCGGTTAACCATAAAGCTCGAAAAAATTGCACGGCAAAACAACAACAGTGCGGTTACCAACAGTTCAAGCGCGGTTCATTCGACCGGAGCTTCGGGTAAGAAAAATTATAGTTACGATATTTACGATATTTAAAGCTTCGCCACTTGGTGCACTTGGTGCTCTACAACAGATGGCGCGGATCAATAAAATTTTTAGCTATCGCGAATTTTGCCGAAATGTCTCCGAGAATCGGTGCGCATTTGTCTCCATACGGCGTATCGAGACAAATGCGCACCGTATCGAGACAAATGCGCACCGATCGTATCGGATATGTGTATTTTTTTCATACAACGTCTCGGAGATTCTTGCAGACAGAGCGACATGTCTCCGAGAAATTTGCGAGAATCTCGCAGATTTTACCAACTGGGTACTAGCTTTTTACACATTAGCTGTGTTTTTTATTCCCGGTTAACCATAAAGCTCGACAAAATTGCACGGCAAAACAACAACAGTGCGGTTACCGTAACCGCACTGTTGTTGTTTTGATGTGCAATTTTGTAGAGCTTTATGGTTAACCGGGAATAAAAAACACAGCTATTGACAAGCGAAAATGGTATGAAGCTTGAATATCGTAAACTGGTAACCGCGAGCGTTTTTTATATGAGCTTTTCAACCGGGAATAAAAAACATAGCTAATATGGACGAATTAAGATCGTGTAAAAGTTCATTTAAAATTTAAAAAGAAAATAAAAATTTGCTACATATAATATAATTAATTATTCATTCCTCATAATAGTTCTGTAGTTGATGTTTTAAAAACAAACGAGGATATGTAAAGAAAGTAGCAAGCAAAACGAAAAGAATTTTTTAAATGCCAAAAATAAACCAAAAAAGCGCACTTAATCAAGTGTCTATGACAAAAATAGATTGAAGCAACGAATCGAGTACACAGTGCAGCCACAAGAATAAATAAATAGAAAAAGATCAATATATAGATGTAAAGTTGAGACAGAACTGGTGTGACCACTACATAATAAGTGATTGTAGAAAGACCTTTCGCTACAGACTTAATAAATGCACTGCGCCTTCGAGTGTTTGTCTGCCAGACGGCAAAAATAGCTAAAACTAAGGCGATGACATTCACAATGACCAAGAATCAACCATAATCAGTCGGATAGACATTTAATATAGGAAAACGATTGAAAATCACACAGTTCAGTAACCGCGCATAGGCTCTTAGTTTAGAGCTAGCGACTAATCGCGCGGTCAGACTATAGCGTAGACACAATAACTTGGTGGTGCTACTTTCAAAACTATAAAAATAAATCATTAACAAAACGGAGTAGTATGAATTTGTTTGATGGTGCTGACATACAACTGAGACAAATATAATTGTCGATGTCTCGTCTTCGTAAGGGTTGATAGACCAAGCATTGACTACGGAAAACACAGATATGTATGCGCGAGAGCTCTACGGTAAAAATGGAAGGCTTTCCGAATCATATGCAGAACAATACAACATTTTCAGGATAAAATAAATTCTGTTATTTATAAAAAATAAGTCTGCGGTTAAATTATTTCAACGACAATAAATTTTTTTCGCATAGAAGCTAGTTTGAGCATTTCGTTTCTAAGCTTTCGAAATCGAAACAGTAATGCCGGACTGGAGGATACTGTAGTTGGCTGAAAAACTAACCTAAGCTATTCCGAATTTAACGTAGTTAAAAAAATTATTTACGTAACTTTCCACTTTTCATATTAACTGTCATTGGGGAGAGGTTTCGTCCTCTATTTGAATCATGAATGGTCGAATCTTTCACATTTTTATCGCGGGATCTACAGTAAAGTTCATTAGATTCCCCGTTTCTCGGGATCCCACCATATTCTTACAGTCAGTAGTGATGCATAATTTGTTGCAGGGCTATTGTAGGAAGTAGGATTCGTTTTCTTACAATTTTCAATTCGGCATCTAGAAAGTTTGAGAAATTAACGTATGCAAAATCTATTCACAGCTTAACAGTTTGTTTAGTTAATGTTGTTTCATTGATCCGAAATGTCATATCATTGAGCCCTTAAAATGCTTCGATTTGAAAAAGAGAAACTAAAGATTAAACGCCAAGGATACCTTGGCCCAACAAATCCCATGGATGTGTTAAAAAGTTGTACCACTGTATCACCCATATCAGTTGATGTGATAATCTCATGGAAATTCCTCAACTCCCAAGGGTATGTATTATGTAGCCCACGGAGCTTTCACAAAACCATGGGAGTTCGTATTCGTTCGATCCGGAAAGGTAGGACACCTTTGCGATAAACCACAAGTTTTGGTTCGGTTGAATATATTGAAAAAGGAAAAGAATTAACGGCGAATATTAGCCGAACTTATTGCAAATCAAGCAAAAACAGAGGATTTGGTGAAGAAGTATGTTTTGATCCAACAAGACAATGCACCAGTTCACGCATCCGTAAAATTAAAAGAACTGCTTGAAGGTCAAAGATTTGGTAACAGAGAAAAGAGTTTGCGATTGACAGTTCTTCTATTGAAGCTATTCAACATCGGTGGGAAAAGTGAATCTTCCTGAAAGGAGGAAAAATATATGTTGACAAATAAGGATTTTTTTCTAAACCTTTCTGTATTTTCTTGGTTACGCTCCGTACTTTATTCTGGTACTATCCTCGTAACTGCAGTAGTTTCCAAGCGGAAGTACCAGTAATGCGATAGGTTGATGAACGCAATGCGAGTAGAACATTACACATCTATACGGCTAGTAGGGGTAGTCTAATAGCATTACATAAAGTCCTGCACCATCAAATCCAGGGCAGTGCTTGACTGTCAACAACCCCAACACAGCCCTAAAAAGGCGCAGGACTGGACAAGAAAACGAAATATTGTGGAATACAGCGGAAAAAGACAAAACTATTGTTAGCACTACGCAGGGCGAAATGCGCAACTTTAGTCGGAGGTTTTAAACGCCATCGTTTTATTGGAGCTCACACACACATTCTGCGCCTGGTTACTAACGATCTATGGAGAAACTGCAAACTATTTGGAGAATGGGACATACAGCATCTTTTACAGCTACCCAGCTCTCACTGGGAGACGCTTGAAGGATTTTGAAGTACCTACCTTCTCAGATCTAGAGTTCTTGATCGATGAGCAGATAGAGTTCGAAATTATAGTCTATGTTATAGCAAAACAGCAAAATTAATCGATATAATAAATGTCTTCGTGTTAAAGGAGAATATATTGAAGAAGAAAATTAATATTATACATTTTTTTAATCTCCTTAAGCCTGAATCAGATAATTCATTGACCTCTTCTCGCATAGTTCGATCCAAAAGGCAAGGTGATTGCATTTTTGTTTACTACAATCCTCCCTGTAAGTTACCACTTTAAATTGGTCGATCCAAAGCATGTGGAAAATCAGCTCAACCCAAAACAAAAATGAATACTTCAAATATGAGTACGATTCTTAAACGAATCTTGTAATAGAAGATAATAAAGTAGAACAGCGATAAATAAATAATAAAACTGATTCAACGCAATTCTGTACAAAACGCCTTCATAGTCTGCTACGACTATCTAGCGAAAACTCGGGCAAATATAGCAGTGCAACAAAACATGAACGGATAAATGCTACTAAACTTGGCGGCTATATCAGAATTCACTACTATTATAAAACTCCAATACCCAAATATGCATTCGACCCAACTATATATATTATTTTACAGTACATACTTCACTATGACGAGCTCCAAACGTTTTGGAGCTGGGAGCTATAGATAAGATCGAAGTAGTAGTATTACGCCAAGTCACCTACTCAATGAACGCGGAGCGGGCAGTTGTGTTGTTTGGATCGACAAAGTTTCGCGTAAACAACTGACGTAACTATATCTCTCAACAAATATAGATCGCGTCATCGTCGCGCACTACTGAAGTATATCTACATAAATTTTGTTCTTTGCTTTTCCTAACCATAAGCACAACTTCAACAGATAAAGGTGAAAATTGTATTTTCGCTTTAGCCACACTACGAGAATGTTTTGAATGGTATAGCTGATCTAAAGAATCTTTTACTCGAGATGAGATGGAACATTAAAGTCGTTTCAAACGGTTTAGAGACTGTTGAATCGCGTAAATTGAAACTTGTTTTATAGGTAACGAAGCAGGCGGTGGCAAGCAACAGTTACGAAGGCATTCCTAGAATTTTACACTGTGTGTGGTATCAAAGTCAGTGCTGTGAGCGCTAATAACCCGGAATATGCAGGTAATTAAGCACTTTGTTTTGGCGGCTGCAACAATACAAAGTGCATGAAATGCATCTAGACGAGCATGAGCTTAACAGCTGATTGACTACAATGTGGCCTAAGTTTGGTCAAAAATTCTAAGAAATTGTTGAAATGCGAGGAAAATTTTCTCTTTTTAAAACTTGCAGTCATTCCTTTGCAACATACGTACATGGGTGGCTTCAAAAGTATTCGATTTATTCGCGTAAAATTCGTTGATATTATGTAATTAGAATTCTATAGCCTGTGCAAGGGCAATTATTATTCATCGGAATTTCGGGGAAAAATATTGCCTTATCAAATTGATATGAGTAATCGCGCTTTTGAAAATAACATCGTTCATTATAGTCGGTCAAAATTTGCTATCGAGTGTGTGTTCTGCGAAAAATTTCCTTCTTCTTTGTTACGGAAATGCCATCTGGAGCGTAAATACTGAAACGAAAGATATTTTTAGATCTTCTGAAGAATTCAGCGTTTTGGAGTGTTACTGAGATTTCTAATGGATTCCGATTTATGTACATACATGTGTAATTGCCACTTAACAACGAATAGAATTTTACTAGAACGGTTCTTTTAGTATAAGTGTGGTATTGAAGGTTTTTAGTTTTCAATTCTTATTATCAATAAAGCTTTATTCTGTCGCAATTATTTTGAACGTTTTCTATGCATACAACAAACCCCCATTAATAGCTCCAATCTCTATAATATGATTTGAACTAAATAAACTGAGTGTTGCAGAAATGCCAAGCTGGCAACTCCATTCGATCATACCATCAAGTGACGTGCATTATTGCTTATTATTTCGGTCATATTAACCGGCTCTGGTTCGAGTGGAATGGAATGAATTTAAGTGTCATGGTACGTTATATCACACTATTATAATGCTGTGGTGTACAACTGTGTTCGAAAAATTCATTCATAAACTTTCTGCCGAAACTACACAGCCAACGATCGGGAGTTAGAGTAATGCATTTGTGGCTACGACCATGGGCCAACACCAGCATATTTCTGATCAATCTCTAGATTTTGCTCCGCACATCTTTCAAACTCCACGGTACCATGTCTTGTTATTTTGCTTTTTGACTAGGGTCTACTTTTCACATCTTCAAAATATGGCTTGGGCCTTCGATCCCGACATCGTTTGTTGTTTTTTTCATACTTTTTAAGTTGTTTTTCGATTTATTGTTAAACCGAGATCAGCATGTATGCATTCCTTTCCATTCAATCCCGTCTCTCCTTCAGCTTGGCTTGGCTTGTTATATTTGTTTCTATTCGTCTTTTTTAGTTTCTCATGGTTAAATATTTCTCTTTGGAGTCACCGACTTCGAAGCCACGACTATATTCCCGCACATTCCAACTCCATGTATTTATGGTAATTCTTTTTTCTTTCTTTTTCGAATCTTATGCTTGTGGTGTGCGAGATCGTAAGATCCCGTGCAACGGTAATCTCGTGAATATTGTAGTTATTGTTCGATCATTATGAAATTTTATTCAGACAAATTGGCAGTAAGTACACTTATGATGGCGGCACAATTTTCGAAAGTAAACTTCAATCGAATTCCCGAAATTTAGTTGAGCTCTCCTATCGAAGCAAAATAACCCATATCCAATTCGATACTGTGTTTAGCATCTCCTAAACAAAAGTAGCTGTGTTCTTAGCGATGTATAGAACTCGTATCAATACCGCGAACGTGTGTGTCTCTGAGCTATGTTTATTCCAATCTTAAAGAATTCGACAAATCCACCAGACGATCAAATGCATATTTCTTCGACCTAGAAATGGACGATACACTCTAATGAATCAAGATTAACTACATATTTATTATTATTAACGGACTTACCTCCGAATCTTCAATCGATTATTTTAAATTCAAAATTATCGATTGGAAATGATGGTAAACAAAATTCTTAATTTCTGACAAAATAGTCCAAATTTTAAAATATGGTTAACGCAATTTCTTTACACTGCCTTATTCTAGAGCTTACCGGAGGGAAAATCAACTGAAAAATTTTTTATTCAAAACGCGTGAGCGGTTCACTTTCAAGATAATTTTACATCTAAGATATGCAATGAAAAATTTATTGGCACTAAAAATAAAGGAAAATTTGCGACCCTTCTCTTGCAATTGAAATATTAGACATTAGTCTACACCGAAATTTAGTTTCAAAAAGTAGGGAAGAACGGGTTTGAAGAGATCGATAAAGCTCTTTCTGTATGTTTTCAATGATCTCAAGAATTGAATGTCAGCCGTATATTATTGATGGTCACTAGCCTAACCTAACACAAGTACTGACGAAGACACGTAGGTCTACGACTCACCTCGAGAGTCAAATGCAATTAAGCTCGCCGTTTACATTCGCCATCAAAATTTCCATCTTTCCCGAATTACATACGTCCTACGTCTACTATACATACATATGAATCTTCTTCAATATAAATCTGTTCAATCAAAAAGGAAGGATGCAGAATGTGCTGCGAGGCGTGAAAGTCGTTTTGAACTTATATTTTGTGAATTGGAGTATACAGCAGCACTCTACACAAGACGCAATCCAGGTCTTCGGTGCTCGTGGTCGTCACACGACACGTCTTACCCCTTCCTTATATGTACATTTCAGAGAGTAGAGAGCCCATTTGCAAAGATGTTGCTTTGGCTTTCTCAAGGAATGACCAAATCAATGTATGCCTTGGATTATCCACATCCATTATCCATTATTGCTAATTTGACGCAAGACTCAAAGTATTATGCGAATGATTATATCCGATTTTGATTTATAATGCTCCCCCGATTTTGAAAAATTCTTACGCCTTTCAACATATCCATATCCATTATGATTATCGAAGTGATACTGTCCGGACCCAAGGTATATACAGGATCTTTGAACATTCGTCGAAGGATAGGGAGTTGGGCCAAAAGATGCATATGAAAATCAAAATCCAGAATATGTACGATCTCTTAGGTCTGAAATAACAATGTTTGCCCCAATACTACAATAGTACCACATTGAAAAATATGCTCACATAACCATTATGTTCAACGTGTGCGGAACAATTTCTGCAATTAGAATTTTCCTAGAAATATATTTACGTATGTAAATATTGTCAAGCGTAATTTGTTGTCATGGATGTTTCTAAAGCGTTTGATAATGCCTTACTCAAGCATTTGGTCAATGCGCATCCTTACTATAGTCCCCTGGTTTGAGTTCACTGTGAAATCATCAATTGCAGGCGGTGATATATCGTATTTCAAATAAATGCAGTTCCGTAACATAATGTTATCTAGCTTTGTCGCTGACACAACCCTACACTCTGAAGCTCACCTGAACGCTACTTCTCTAAAAAGACAGGTGAAGATAGATTAATTGAATTCATAAGCACTAACCGAGGTACCAAAACTTTGGTCGAATTGAATGCACTATCTTCCAACGCAAAACTGTATTTTAGTACTAAAAAATACGAAACCCGGTATTGTATATGGTATTGAGAGTGGCATCACGACTACCTTTACTTATACCAAAGAGATACTGAAGATCACAAGCAGCGGTTGAGTTGAAGGCGGACGTCGTCATATTCACTTACACGCAAAACAATAACAAATTGACATAACGTACCTGTTCCGTCCCACTCACTCACACGCTAAGCCAACAACAATTTCATGCAACGACTATGTTTTGTCTCAATTCTCATCGTGTTTTTGGCTTCAAAGCGCTTTATACAAAACCGGTGGCTTGTCGTCTCCATTAGCTCTTTGACTTATACCCTAGGCAGACGACGCATTGCTCATTCACATTGAATGATCAATTAGATTTAACCTTGACACAAGTCTATTGAAATTAAATTCAATCTGTCAAAATATTATTGTTGTGTGAATGCCGAATAAAAGTTGGCATTTTTGCATTGGCACACGGCTACGAATTATATTTTAAAATAGAGTAATAGAAAAGTGCTAATATGTCAGCAATTGTGAATGAAACCTTGAAAATGTTGATCGTTATTAATGCACACATGAAATAAATAAAAAAATTTGGACGGTGGAACACCTGATTTTCCACTTGTTCCGTTGGTCTCATGGACTCACCGCTAGATGGTGTAGCGAGCGTTTGGATTAATTACTAATTTTTCGGAATTACCATTTCGGAATCGTAATTCGTCGAATGATGGACTGAATGACCAATTCGACAATTTCATTGTGACAGACGTGATGCGGAATGATCATTCGACTAGGAATGATCATTCGACTAGCAATGATCATTCGCTGGACGCTGGACGCACACCGAAAGAGCAAAAACAAAAACATTTTTGGAGCTTAGGCTGGAGCCCGCTCGAGTGAGTTCATCGGTCTGTCCATTACCCTGGATTCCACAGTGGCCTGACATTGCCAAACTAGTTTTGATCGTGTTATGTTCGAGCTAAGGGCCTTAAGACGTTGTACACATTCCATAAGAGCGAACGAATTTTCCGATTCGGATTTTTGTTTTCGGCTTATTGTCAAATCTTCAGTTATTAGAAAATTGGTTGAAATCGGTAATTATAACATTTCCAAGAATATCATAAGAGAAAATTTCTAGGAATTTGAATTTTGATTGATAATATAAAAAAGGCAGTTCATTCATTTTGCAAAGATTTTCGCTTGAAACGCACTGGCATGGTCCGGTAGCCCGAAGGACTCGTAAATATCTAGATCCTGTGAGAATACCCTCGGTTAATACCATTGTGGTTCTGTTCTGTTTTGGTTGTGTTCTACATTCCAGTCGTCCCTGTGTGGGGTTTTAACAGAAAATTCCCTACTAATATCTCACTCTGGCATGATGTAGTCCGTTTGACTGTTCCTATCACACTCCAGGAAGTCATTGAGTATGGTACTTTTACCAGCAGGTCTAGTTCTACAGTAACCTTAAGCTCTGAGTGGAGCCTAAGCTTGGGTTTAGGAACATATTTGATTTCACAGTAATGGCCTAAGTCTTAAACTGATTCAAGCACTAGCTTAGCTTAAACCATTAATTTTGAGAGCTTAAGCTCCGTTTATAGAATAAGCTTACGAACTGTCAAACTGTGATTTTTTCTGTATTCAAGACTGTGTATTTAAGAAAATATAGCCGCGTAGCTACTCCACTACATATACAATATCGAATGTACGCAAATCCGTTACAAAAGCTTACAGTAGGTTGCAAAATGAAACGCTACTATGCTTTATGCTTAGTTTAGCTAAGCTGCACGATAAAAAAACTGTGAAATCAGTCGAAACGAATCCATAGCTTAAGCTACCTATTCAAGCTTAACTAAACCTAAGCTTAAGCTACTGTGTTGAAGTTGTAGAAAATAACTTTCAGAACTTACTGTTACTTTTCAGCTCTCATTTGAAAACCTATTTGAAAACCCGATTCCTATCGCTTTTCCATTGTCTGATAAATATGTCAATTATGCACGCATTGACATATTTATATTTATTGAAGATTATAATTAAAATCAAACTGGAACGAAATATTCGAAGTAAAAAATAAACATCTTTAGATCTCAAATCGAAGGTATTACCTATGGTGTCACCAAACGAAAAATAAACTTTTCGAGAATTTCACGCAAAAAGTGTTTCTATTCTAAAACCTAACATTAGTTTCAAATTTAGGTCGTATTCAAATACCTTGCTTCATCTACGTCTATGTTGACCTAACAGCAAAGCACGGATATTATAACAGTCTAGAAAAAGCGTAGGTAAAACGTCAAAATGGCTTATTGGGCACTTTATAAATCTAAAAATTAAATTAAGTTCAGTACATAGAAAAAATTCAATTTTTGTACGTTTGTTAAGATTTTTTTTTAAGGATACTGAACTGGACTTAGGTGGTTAGCCTTTAATACACTGAAGTGTACAATCCAGTCAGCTTAGGGATAGGAGGTCAGATTGACAAGATTGACTGATAGCTCAGCTGTCGTAAAAGTAGTCAAGACATGAATCAAAAAGGAATTGAGACACAGCTTTGAAATTTAGCAAACACAAAATTTTAAGAGTCTATCAATCGTAGCTTCGACTGATAGCGTGCCTATGATGTTCCTGCGAAAAGCACTTTCATTGCTAATAAAGAAATGTACAAAGTGGACCATCACATCACACACAACACGCTCAACAAATTTTAACTGACGGAAGAATATAAAAATCAGGAAATGTCATTCATTAAAATTTCAGTTGATTTCAGTAATAGATGGCGGTGATGACAGTTAAAAGAAGGCTATATCAGCTAAAATCATCGAATTTAACTATGTACAAGGAAACAGGTTGGATATTACGTTGATATCAGCTCGTTGATGTACTATATGCACATTATTGGGTGATACACTGGTGATGTTGACGATATTATGATTTGTATAAGAGCTGTCCGAATCATTCTCAAGTATGTTTATTGATTTTTGATAATCTTAGAGTTGTGCAAAGTTTTCTATTTTTTTGTCTAGCACCGTGGACGAATGGCGCAGCATTCAAAAATATGCGTAATTTATGCGAAAGTGCAGTTTTAAACATACGCTGTCGTAACTGTAAGAGAAACGTAGAACACAGTATAAGTGTATTACGTACTACATACTAATTAGTTGCTAAAGAAGTCAGACATATGGTACATACATATATCTAAGACTTGCAATTCTTACAATAAGCATATTTATTGAAAAGGATGCATATTATGATGCTGTAAAGTTTAAAAGGTGCTGCTTGTAGCTTCACTTTCAAAATGGTAATTCCAAAACCAAGAAAATGCTATTGACAAATATACCATGTGCTCTGGTGGCAAATTTCGGAACTATATATGCTACACAGAAAGTGGCAGTTGCATGTTATTTTCAGACAAAATTAATAAGAGGGTCCTACTACAAAATATTACTTCAAGTGAACTTAAATTATTGTTATAATTGAATAAGAAGGACATATGTATCATACCATATCAAAAACAAAAAAGGAATCAATTTAAAGTGCTAAAATAAAAGAAAAAAGTATATTTCTTTTTCCTAGAATATTAAACATTTGAGAAGTTATTTCGAAGTTTAAATCTCCCATTCATATGGAAAAATTGTTTATTTTCGACTTCGTTGTGCGAGAATGAGCCCATGATTTTCGAAATGTAGAACCGGAAATGAGCACCTTATTATCAACCAAACCGATCGCCATCAATCTTTATCATGTCTTTCATAATGAAATTAAGAGAGAATCAAAAATTCATTGAGATCCGAAACGTAGTCAGCTGACGAAAATGTGTATAGCATATCTGGTAGTTTTTTTTCCCACCAGGTGGAGATTTCCAACTTTACCATTCGTCAATTAAGCCAAACAGTTATTTAGGAAAAGCTTACAAGGTTGCTTCAATCTGATGGCGCAGAGGAGAATTTCGATGGAAGTCGAGGGTGGTTCGATAGTTTTAGAAACTAGGAAAATTTTCACGTAATGGAAGGGGAAGCGACTAGTGGTGACGCTGTTTGCTGCTGAGCAACATACAACGCGCTCTCGGAACCGTGTAATAATGCAGCAATAAATGTCTTAGAGCAAAGAATTTAAACCAATTTTGGTTTCCCATTCGCAAAATCCTAGAGCCACTAAGAAATTACTAAGGAATAAATTAGTTGATAAAAAGGCTTGGATAACGAATGTCTTTTTCGAAGATAGGTGTTCCTGAACTAAAGGACCACTGCTCAAAAGAGAATTGGGATTTCAAAAGCGTAGTTTGAATAGAATATGGTCCAGAACATTCGGTTTATGGTAACGAAAGTTCTACAAATCTTAAATTAGTTTCTTTTTCGTCAAACACAACAACCGTTATTCAGCACATGGACCAGGAGTCATATCCACTTTCAAAAGTAATTATTTAAGGCGAATAATTTTTGACAAACTACTCAATACTTCGACTGACACTAACAATATTACTATGAGAGATTTTTGGAAAAATCACAACATTGTGAGAGCCACTGAGAATATCCTTAAACATGGGATGAAGTATAATCTTTTATTATGAATGGAGTTTGGCGAAAACTTCGGGCCGATTGTGTAGTAACAAACATGGATATATGTATGTATGTGTGGAGATGTCGAGCAGCGGCGACAGTTTTGAAGCCAGGCGATTTCTCGCAAAGGACGGGCGCTATTCACTATGCTACTATCAGTACCTTAAGCAGGGAATACACTATACAACGGTTGTACCAACTGTTGGCCCAATTTGGCATTGTATGCGACGATTGTATCGTGTATGCCGTTATAAGCAACGGTTGGGCCAATATCGAAAGAAACGGCGTCTATATCTCTATATCTCTCTATCGTAATAATAATCAAGAAATTGTAATAATAATTGACTTAATCCCTTCATGCTACATGGGCAAGTAATTCCGATCTCAAGAGTACGAGACAATACAGCCTCTTTGCTAAAGCCAAACAGGACAGTACCGCCTCACAATTCAATGAAATGAACAAGATTGCCCCGTTTCATGTACACTTGCTCAGCTCAAGGAGCTGGAGACATTAATGCCACTCAGCTCAATGAGCTAGAAAAATTTTCACCATATCAACATACACATGCATGTATGATGACATTGGGCTCAATACCTAATAATATACCTTAACCCCTAGTACTCCTCAGACAGTGCAACGCACTGGTAAGTAGTTGATGATTACCCACCGGTTGTCATTATTTAAAATTTACAAGGAATCGAAAGCTGGTCGAGTGCTGAACCATAGAACTACACACGAACCGCCATTATAACAGTTAGCTGTCGAAAATTTATCTAATATAGAGGGTTCCAAGGTTGCCAGAAATCAAAGAAGCGATTCTCGTACAACCCTGTGAAAATTCGCGCACCGCACACAAAATTCTCGTACGTTTAAAGTTTCGATTTTCTCTAATACCCTGCATAGCAGAAATTCAGTTTCTACAGCATTAAAAAGTTTTTTCCTAAGCTTACTTCGATTTCCGCGAGAGTCGCAGTGCATGTTTTCGGTTAAACGCGTCGTAGCTTACGTGTTTTCGTAAACGCCATCGGGAAATGTTTTCCGCATTTAACTCGATTTAAACGCGCCAATCTCGTAGTCTGAACATAGTATTATCAAGCAGTTTAGTAGGTATGTCTGGTATGATGCAGTTATCTAAAAGATTGTAGTGTTACGAAATTGTATGATTTTATGATTTTAAGGAATAAAATAAAAAAAAATATATCAGGCAGTATTTTGTGATGTTATACCATTTTCATTTATACCATGCTTGTGTGAAAGAATATACTTTGCAATACAAATGTTCTTAATTAACTTCGACAGATAAATTTAAATGTCAAACGACATTTAGAAGAATTTTTCAACAAGCATTTTGGTCACTGGAATCATTTATTCATTCATATATACCTATTTATATGTAATAATATTGTGGGAGGCGGTTACCAGCTGGAGGAAAATCAATGCTATTTACCATATCTTTTGTTAGCTTGAAACCATAGCAGCATTCCGTTTGAACTCTATTCTGAATTCCGACCATCAATTGAAGTAAGATTTACTATAACTAAGAATATTTGATGAATAACAAAATTCTCGTAATTTTGCGTACGAGAATAGATTTTATCTCGTACATCGTACCGAAGGCGAAATTCGCGTACGTGTACGAGAACTCGCGAACGTTTGGCAGCCGTGGTGGGTTCTTTTATTTCCACCAGGTGACGATTTCCAGCTTTTAAGATTTGGCAATTAAATCATAAAAAAGAGCTAATCAGGCGACTGTTAGTCGTCTTCTTATCCAGTGTGGACAGCGATATCGCAAAACAACAGCGAAGATTTGACTGAACATGCACAAAAAATGGCGACCAAGCACTTCGAAAACTAAGGCCCGGACTACATGGTCCGTTTTTTTTTTCACTCCGGAAAAAAATCGATTCCGGACAGCTTTGACTACACGACTCTGAACAGGCCATGTCGATTGATCACAGCTACTCGAGTGACTAGACCACACTGGAAAAATTCCGGACACCCACTTGTAGTCGAGCTCATACAACTCTATATGTTCTTGATATTTAATTCCGGATCGGCCGAAAAATTCCTGATCAACCGTCCGGAGAAACCTGTGCATGGTCAAGTTTTTTCCGCACGCGCGGTTTTCCGGAGTCATGTAGTCGACGAGCTAAAATCTCATACATTTCATACATGGTTTTTATTCTTTCCGGAAGGCGGAGCCTATTTTCTCCGGAGTCGAAAAAACGGACCATGTAGTCTGGGCCTAACTCGGACATACATACATACTTTCATGGACTTCAATTTGGCAATACTGAATTGACAAAACAAGATTGATATAAATAAACACACTTCAGGATTATGTACATACAGAAATTCCGGAAATTTATGATTTCTCATTGATAACGAATATGCGACCATTTCTACTACAACTGCAAACCAAATAACTGATGGTGCTTCAAATATAAACGTACTCGGTAGTCGCTAGCGTTTCTTTCATTTTACATCGAAAAACAAAATTTCTTATTATTACTGAGATATAGCGTAACCGTATAGGTATTTGAAAAGTTGATACTTCAGTAATTTTATTTTTATCGCTTTTCAAACTTCCTCAAAACAGCGAACTTACGGCTTGTACAGTTTTAAATCAGTATCAGCACTCAACAGTGGATAAGAGGCAACGCGAGACGGGCAAGTTACTACGGGAAGTGCTCGCATTCATTATCAATACGTGTGAATGATTTAATGCGCGAAACAACAAAAAAATAAGGCAAATAAACATGTTTTCTGTGTAATATATAGGTTTTTCTCTAAATCGAAAAAAGGAACAACTCACCGATGAAATCTTGCCATTTTATCCGTAGTTTCAGAGTAACGGTGAGAAGAGTATGTTGGTTTCTGGTGCAGGACAGGCAACAACAAATAAATGATACGCTTCGGGTCTTAAAATGCCAAAAAATCCTGAAAGTAGGCACATAAAAAATCCTACAACCGACAATCGCTCATCAACAAATTAACATCGTTAATTCACAAAAATAAGAATAAGAATGCGATAGGTAGCCAGTGGCGTGCACAGATTTCAAATTTCGATTGGGATTGTAGGAAAACAACACATCCACCTTATCGCCAACGTCTGCAACATGTGTGGCTGTGTGACGTCGCCTCCACTTATATCTTTTCTTGTTTTTATTATTGGTTCTATTCATTCCTTTCCATTCCGCGATGTGTCGTTTCTTGTGTCACTGCAAATTGTGCATAAATGAAAAAGCTGGGCACTTTCGCCTGGGTGTAGATATTGCGAAGCCACTCGCCTTCATAAGCCACACACCGTCTTCGTGACCGCTAGCAAATGTTTCTCTAATGCGGCCACAGATTGTCTGGCTTTTCTTTAAAAAAAAAAAAAAAATCGCGTTGCGAACGAGTGCAGTAGTGCCAGGTCGACTTTTACCCACTATTTACCGATAGCCCGAACACAATTTAACAAATTAAAGATGAAAAAAAACGATTGCGTTTTCTGTTTTGTTTATGTGCTGAAAGTGAAAAAAAAAATACTTTTTGAGGGAGGTAAATTCAGAACAAACGAAATAGAAGACTAACCGCACGGGCTAACAAAAACCGACTGAGAGAAAAGTTTTATACACTTTAGTTTTGGCTGGCTGGTGCTCACCGTTCATTGTGAATGCGCGAATCGTCTCCGTCATACAATTTTCTGGGAAATATGCAGTTGGTTTGGTTTAGTGATGTGCGACCCGACTCTGCTGTCGACGTCGAGAGCGCGCAAATATGCGAATGTGAAACGGCATTACACCAATACAAGATACGATACGATACCGATTCCGCCGTCGCCGTGCCGTGTCCCGCGTGTATTCTGTATTTCCGCACACACTGCTCGCCTCTTCGTTGCAAGTCGCATTTCCACATATTCGCGGAGGAAAACAACCTGACAACAATCCCCATTTTTCCGCTTACCTGCTGGACCTGTACCTGGAGCAAGAAAACTCCCAATCCACTCATTAAAATGTTTACCGCGTTTTTCTTTTGCGCAATGATTAATGCCGTCATTTGTTGCCCACCCGAGATGTAGGGCGTAGGGGCATCGGGCAGCGAACGCTCTTATCACCGAAACAGCGTGAAATTCGATACCGCATAGACGGAGCTCTCTCTATTGTGACTTTAGCTAAAAACACATTTCTTCATGCAGAAAAAACATCTAACTACCGAACAGAATTAACAACTAATGAACGGTCCCCGGTTCCGGATAGCATCGCAAACTAATACAACCACAGCGATGGTAAATATTTTCGGGACAACTATAAAAAAAATAAAGAGACTCGTTAAAAACTGCACTATGCAGTCAGCAGGTCGCACATTCTTTGCCACGGCAGCAATAATTTGATCCAAGTCCGTTACAGCGCTTTAGAGTGCCGAACTTAGGACATAGGGCAAGATGTTTGAAATTGATAAAACAGTTTAAAAATTCGGTAATGATGTTTGACTATAAACCTCGATTTCTTCCCGCCTTGTGGTGTTGCGACTTGTGTCGAACAAAAAGAAATGACACGCCAAACGTTAGCTAGCGGGAAGATACCGAACGAAGTCGGTCGATTAGTGGGTATGCATAGTCGTAACGGTAACCCAAGTTTTGAACTACTGTGTTGCTCTTTACTATGATTCTAGAGGTAGATAAAGTGGATTTTGGAGCAGTCGCCAGCAGTTGAGGATATTTAAATTGCAATAGAGAATCTTCAAGGTGGTTCCGACCGAAAGGATCCAGGCAGGCAAAAAGCGTCATGTGGGTGCGACAAGCCCATCACTAACCGTGTTTTCGTCCTAAAAGTCGAGCACTTTTAGACTTTTTCCCCACCTGATGGGTTGATTTGTATAGTGGTGGAGCTAAAGTCGCGCCTTAACGTGTTCGATGTAAATGAAGGAACATCAATGCAGGAACAGATCGGTGAGGATTCGGAAAAATTGACAGTACCTTACCTACTGCGAAACAATGTCACGCGACGATGAAAAACACGCCTAAAGAAAGAATAAGCAACAAAAATTTATAATATTGACCAATTTGAACTTTAAATTGACCAGTAAGGTTTGATATTAACTATTTCAAGTATTTATTAGTAGTAGTAGTAGTAGATATTATATACTACAATAAAAGAAAGAAAAATTTGTAAGTAATGGAGCTCTCTTTTGAGCTCTAATGAAGCGATTCTCGAGATATGAAACTCGGAAGCCCTACATATTTTTCCCGTATAAATTCTATGCTTCTATCTTAAACAGTTCTTGAGATATGAGACGTGATTCTTTAGAAAAATTTTCCAACTTCCTTGCTTCACTTCCTATTCACATTAACCGTTTACGAGAAAGGCTCTAGAATATCTCGATCTCAGCGTTCGAGTAATTTGGAGGTATTGTTTTTTCTCAATCACTCTCTTCACCAATATCGAAAACTTTTTGCGAACTATTCAAGTTTTATATTGTATTAATTTCAAGTTTCACCTTTCTAGTATAAACGGTTGAGAATATCTAAAATCTCCGCTTACAATTGACCACAGTCACTTAAAGAGAATCCACCTGGTTTACACACTGAAAAAATTTCAGCTTACAAGGAATACAAAACGATTCCACAACCAGTTTTCGAACTGAATGTGACTTAAAGCAGGGAGATTGTCTAGCACCCATGCTTTTCAACTTGGCACTAGAGAATGTCATCTGAAAAACCCTGGTCGACACTAATGGGACACTACCATTAAACATCCTCGCAAGATCCTTCCCTAGTGCTGAGGAGGTATTTGTCAATCTTCACTCTGCCATATACCAATTTTGGAGAGTATAGATAATTTCATATATCTTGAGACTTATCTAGAAAATAATGGCTACGAAACGGACAAAACCAATCGACGATGATTCATCAATAGAAGTACCAGAGATATGCATTTTCGAAGAGGACTCGGACACCATTTTTGCGAAATCTTTAACATACTATAACTAACAAAAAATGAGATAGAAAAAAATTTTAAATGATATTTTTCTTCTTCACTAATTCATAAATTTTCAAAAGAATCGGCGACGGTTGGCATTCCTGCTATTAAATGTCATGTATTATGTGTCAGCTATAGACTTCCATGGTCAGCTGCCTATTAAATTTTTATTGATATTTTCTTGGCAGATACAATTTCGTCGGTTGTTTTGGAAAAAAGATACGATAAAGATAAGATAAGAAAAACTAAACAAATTATCAACATACATAAATACTCACTTAAGATCATTCATCATGCCGACACAAAATTCCCAACATTTTTGACCTACTGAATTGTCGTTTGACAAATGTCAATTATCAGCTGTCATTGCATTTCAGTTGCAGGGCGACAACTATGAAAATGCAAAATTTTTGATGAATTGAGAAGCAGCTTTAATGCGTAAAATTGAACTGACGATGATCCCATTTTGATTTTGGATCATCTCAATTGCTGTTGTTTTCAATGTAAAACGAATGATCTTGATCTTGATCCAGTTGAAAAAAACACACCTATGGAGAATCCAAAGATCGAAATTTGGATCGCATTCGCGTTAACACTTGATCGAAAGATCGAAAGATCGAAACATGAGATGGCATTAAAACGAACGACATAAGGTGGAGTAGTTGGTTTGGTTCGGGTCGATCTCGTTTCCATCGGATCTGCGTTTACATGCGATTTTAGAGGATTGAATCCGGATTCAATCCTCCATGTAAACGCAGTATAGCTAAGATATGAATTACGTCAGGCTAAGGCATGAACTTCGTTAAAGCTCAGTACGGAATTCGATGAAAATTTTCATTCGAAAATTTACTATGTATCTCTCCCATCTCCACAATGAAAAAATTGTTGTGTAGAATAATGTGGAGAAGTAAACAGCTGATCTTCTGTTTGACTTTAACAATTGTCAAAGTGACGGTTTTTTGAAAATGTAGTAACATAGACGTTAATATATGGGCCCTTTTCAACATAAAAATTAAATTGAAATCACAAGACACATTTTAAAATAAAAGCACAACTCAAAATAACCACTTCCGACTTCAAAAATATCCACTTCCGACAAAACAGTTAGTCGGTTTGAAAAGAGAAACTGACAAATAAATTCGAACGAATGACATAGATGTCAAAATTTTCATCCCGGCAATGAAAAATTAAATAGCGGCACATTTAATCGGACGGAAAAATATGGTCTCCATGCTTTCTGCGCCGTCTGGTGGTGAATACGTGAACTGTCAGAACGAATGAAAATTTTCATTCGAACTCCGTACCGCAAATAAAAACCCAACGCAAAAATTTGCGATGAAAATTTTCATCTGTTTTTTTTTACATGCATTTAGTATGGGAATGAAAATTTTCATCGAGGTCCGTACTAGGCTTAAGCTATGGTATGAACAAAAATAAACGTCCACCGCCACGTCAGACACTTCCCTGCCGTTCCGACCTACTACACCATTTAATCCACAACCTATGTCGTTCTGACTGTGGAATCGCATTAAAGGGTTACTCCTTAAGTTATTTCGACGAATGTAAGAAAAATATCAGGATAACAATTTTTTTAATTTCATTTATCTCAAACGACTTCTAATACTATGTTCAGACTACGAGATTAACAGGTTTAAATCGAGTTAAACGCTTTGAACTCACTTTCCAAACGAATTAAGGAAAACACGTTGCTACAACTCGTTTAACATGTACATACATCGGAAATCGAAGTAAACTTTGGAAGAAACTCAATTTTTACTTGTGTAACGATTGCATTAGCTAATAAATTCACTTTTCATTACTGCTATGAAAATACATTTGTTTCAAACAATTTAGAAAGGATTAAATTGCTAATGAAACACAGCTGACTATCTACTTGTCAAAACAAATCACGTTATGCCATGTTTCCACTGCCCATAAATTTCGCAATTAAGAGAACTAGATTAAGAACTGTTTCCATTGCATTCCTAGATTAAGTTTGGCAGTTAAAATGAAACGAAAATGGATATACAATACCTTTGTTAAGTGCTTTGAAACGGCAATGCCATAATCATGTCACAATTTTGTTGATGTTGTAAAAAAGAAGTGCTACATGTCTAGGCGAAATTGTCAGCTGGGTTGACACTAAGAACTTACGAGATTAGAAATAAAATTATTTCGTAATCTCGCGGTTTGGTAATCTCTATCTCGTATGGATAATCTACTAGATTTGCGTGTAGATTTGCTTAATCGCGAGATTACGAGACAGTGGAAACATGGCATTAAGCTGTCATGTATTAATATAAAACGAATTGCCTAGTCTGAACACTTTTTTTAACAAGTTCAATTTACCTACTTAAACACGTTTAAAACGCATAGTCCGCGCAGGGTATTAGACGAGAATGGAGGTTTATCAAGGTACCATAGAAGCTCAATTTTATGAATCTTTTTGCTTATACTCTAGATGAAATCATATAGAGTATTATAAGTTTAATCCAGCCCGAAAAGTTTGTTACGCATAGAACCGAGCCCCGGACGAAAAAAAGTTATATATTATTTAATGTTTATTTGGGACCAAAACCCCCAAATCCGTTTGCTGTCCGTCCGTCCGTCCGTTTGCACGTTAACTCAAGAACGCGTTGACCTAGGAAGTTGAAATTTTGTCACAACTTGTAAAATGGAAAAAGTAAGGCTAAATTCGTTAATGGGCGATATCCTTCCACTCCTTCGGGTACCTCTCATACAAAAGTCCTTGAAACACGTTTTCACAATTATTGCTCGAATGATTCAAGTTGGGAACTTGCAATTTTGCATACTTAAATTTTACCATGTTTGAAGCGAAAGTTCCGAATATGATACAAATCGAATGAGTCCTTCGTGTAGCAGCCTAAAAAAGTCCTTCAAAAATGTATGGAAGTTATAGGATCCACTATAGCTCCAGTACGAGTTAAAGCAGGGATTCAAAATTTTACAGGAATTAGTTTTATATCAAAAGCAATACTCAGTTCATTAGTTGGCGCCATCCGTCGAATCCTTCGGGTACCTGTCATACAAAAGTCCTTAAAACAAGTGTTCACCAATATTCAACGATAACTTTAAAACGCTTTACGTTACGACTTTGAAATTTTGTATACGTTGAATTTATAATAGTCGCAGCTAAAACTATTAATATGAAAAATATCCCATAAGTCCTTCATGTAGTCGCCATACAAAATTCTGTAAAGTATCCTAACTTAATTTATGGAACTCACTATAAATCAAGAAATCGAGTAGCCACTATACACTTGTTTCTACTTGTAAGTAAAAAGTCATGTAATAAATGTTTGTGCACTCTTCATTCTTTTGATATATTTTCAACTAATATATAAATAAGAGTTCAGTATTTCATCTAGAGTATCATACGATTGGCTTGGAGCCGATAGTAACTGCGTTATGTTTTTTTTTTACGTTTCTTTGACATGTGACACTTAACCTGAATGGTAACCTCACAGATGACGTCTAAAGAAAAGTCATTTAGTTTAGTACCCTCAGTCGATATAAACGGCAATCGTAGTGGCATAATAGCGAAAACAACGTATTATCCACTGGCGTAGGAACGGGGGGGGGGGGGGGGGGGTTTCATGCCAGGTGGCAGTGAAATGCAAATAGTTGCCTAGTACATATTCAAAGGTGTGGCTATTTTTGTTTTCAAGACCAGAATATAACATACCATACATGTGAGTAAGAAGCTGATAGTCGCATATTGTTTATTGCCGGTCCTTTGCGATAAATCTTCCAGCTTCAAAACAGTCGCTGCTCGTCATCTCCACTATCTACATTTGTATATCTTTATGGTTTTAACTATCAAAGTTTATGAATTCAAACGTTTGGGTTATTCCATCAAGAATCGCCAAAAATGACAAAATTTGTGACTTACCATCGCCGAATCTTTTCAAAATTTATGTACTCGAAGAATTAGTGAAGAAAAAAATATGATTTCAATTTTTTTTCTATCTCATTTTTTTGTTAGTTATAGTATATAAAAGATTTCACAAAAATGGTGTCTGAGTCCTCTTCGAAAATGCATATCTCTGGTACTTAGTCTTTATCGTAGAATAATGAAGTAGGACTTGTTTTAAAGTTCAAGATTATCACAATATAAAAATAATACGAATACAACTTATCCTTGCAAGTTTTTTTTAAGGATAACGACTTTGTCTTTCCCTTGAATATCTCAATCTCCACTTGGGGATCGTGGTAAAAAAAATTTAAGAAAATCTGTGATTCTCAATTGAGGTTAGTGTAGTTCTTAATAAAAATATTAATTTTTTTTGACCCCGATCCCCTCAAGATCCTAAATCCTGGTCTCCTAAATTCTTCACCTCAAACCGTCTCGATTTAAAGACCTCGTCCTCCAGTAGCTAAGTTTTAAGATAGCTTTGCTATCTTCCTCAACCGAGTATAATACGTTTTATTTGCTATCGATGAATCATCGTCGATTGATTTTGTCCGTTTCGTAGCCATTTTTTCTAGATTAGTCTCAAGATATATGAAATTATATATACTCTCCAAATTATAATCCAAAATTGGTATATGGCAGAGTCAAGATTGACAAATACCTCCTCAGCACTAGGGAAGGATCTTGCGAGGATGTTTACATACATACATATATCGTTAGCCTATGCTATTGGATGGTTAGGTTTAGGTTAAGGTTTCAGTGGCGGCCAAAGGCCTTACATAGACCCACGAGGGTCCATAGTGATACCACATAAAAAATCTGCCAACAAGTCTGGGCCCAATTTTATTATTTTTCAGGCAGAAGTTCGGAACGCGTTCGATTCGGGGATGCGGTGTATGTTATCATGTGACTGAAAACCTAACAAAAAGTTCGGGAAGCGGAGTGTAACATATGAATTATATAATTGGGTCATATTCCGGGATGCGGTATCGAGGTTGAAATATAAAAAACTTAAAAATAAGTGATTATTAAACAAGCCCGTGTAAGTGAAAAGATATTCGATCTCTGATCAGAACTGAGAGATATGGTGGAATTCATGAAAAGTATACAACCACCTTACACCCTCTTAGGGGTCGAATTTCAAAAGATCTTGAAAACACTTTCTAGGTATTCATATGAAGAATCCGTAGAATAAAACTTAATTCTATATTTGAAAAGACCTAGTAGATATGACGAAAATCGTGAAAATATATGCATTTTATATTTACTAATAATTTTTTTGCCCCTTCTTCTGAACGCCAATTAATATTTGATTTTTTTTCAGAATTACTTTTCTAGTTGATTTACATATACGTACCGAGTTTCAACTTTCGAGCATAAGCCGTTTTAAAGTTAAGAAAAACACCTCCCACCCCGTACCATACTACCCCTAAACAAAATTTTATTTTTCCAACATGCCACTACTATAGGTCTATCTAATTTCCAAGTTTCAGCTCTCTATCATTATAGGTTCTTTAGATATAAGCATCGGAACTTTTTCCTTCTCACCCTTCCCCACCCTCACCCTCTACACCCACACCCCCAAACTTCACTTCTAGGGTTCTAGTGGGTCTACTTCTGGTAAAAATTTGAAGCATCTACCTTACACTGTCATTGAGATATGAAACGTGTTATTTTTGAAAAATTCTAGTCCCCTCCACTTCCGTGCTCCTCCACCCCCTTCAAAGATTTTACTTTGAGCAATCTTTATTTATCATTCTTTATAATCAAACCGAATTTTGTTTTTCTGGTCCAATTGGTTTGTGAGATATCGTAATCTAAAGTTTTTCACCCCCCACCCCCGTACGCCACTACCTCCACCCAAAAATTTTGTTTCAATCTACTCTCCTAGTATAGCTACAGATATTTGTTAAGTTTTAATTGCTTCGTCGATCTCGGCATTTTTGCGTTTCGGACGCATTATTTCCCCCTCCACTCCCACACCCCTTCACCCATATCAGTAATTTTTTTGAAAATGGGTCCACTATCAAAGCTTTATAGAAATTCCAAGTTTCAGCCTCCTAACATAAGCGGTTGCTGAGATCTAGAAACCAAAATTTTTCGTCTAAAACGCTTCCCCCACCTTCCCCCTCACACCTCCTCCCCTGAAAATAATGTCAATTCAAGGGGTTTACCAAGTCTATTCTTAGAAAAAATTTTAATTTAATAGCTCCACTGGTTTGAGAGCTACGAGCCTTCAAAGGATTTTGGGGCGGTCGGCGTACGGCGGACAGACGGAGTGAAAATTGTTATTGCTTTTTTCGTGTCCACTAGTCATGAAACGTGGACAAAAAAATTTTGAGGGCAGCAAATTTTTTTTTTTTTAAAATCAATAACAATACTGTATTATAAATAATAAAGTAAAATAGGAGACCCAATGTACTAATTATGGTAGGTGCGCTTGCGTTTCGATCTGTGTTGAGAGTTCTTCGTTTAATTCAAAGGTCTCTGTAACCATAGCAAAGTTGATTAGACTCTGCATGCTGTTAAAAGAGACTTCTTTAAGGTTTGCGAAGGTCGAAGCATCCAGAGCTTTCAGCCGTCTTCTAGCGAGAGCTGGGCAGTTGCACAGGAGGTGTTTTTTTTTGTTGTCTGTAAATTTCATGTTAAAATTTCAATAATAGTGGAAGCTATGGGCAATTAACCGGGATGGGCCCTTCGTGAATTCTTCGTCATTCAAACACGATTATCTCGAAACATACTTTTCAAAGACCGTTCCCAAAATCTTCGGAAAACGGCTGAACCGATTTCTTCAAAAATTTCACACATTATTTTTGGATAGGTTTTATAGTTTGAGATAATAATTTCTAAAATTCACCTATTTTCTCTGCTTTCTACTCAGATGATCCCCCTTAAGTCACACTCAGTTCGAAAACTGGTTGTGAAATCGTTTTGTATTCCTTGTAAGCTGAAATTTTTTCAGTGTGTAAACCAGGTGGATTTTCTTTAAGTGACTGTGGTCAATTGTAAGCGGAGATTTTAGATATTCTCAATCGTTTACACTAGAAAGCAGAAACTTGAATTTAATACAATATAAGACTTGAATAGTTCGCAAAAAGTTTTCGATATTGGTGAAGAGTGTGGGAGTGAGAAAAAACAATACCTCCAAATTGCTCGAGATATAATGATAGATAGATAGAATTTAACGGGAAAAAAAGGAAGGGCTTCCGAGTTTGATATCTCGAGAATCGCTTCATTAGAGCTCCATTACTTACAAATTTCTCTTTCTTTTATTGTAGTATATAATATCTACTACTACTACTACTAATAACTACTTGTAGATAATATTGAACCTGACTGGTCAATTTAAAGTTCAAATTGATCAATATTAAAAAAAATTTTGCTAACCCCCCGAAAATCATGTCTAGCTACGCCACTGGGATTACCGAATGCGATATAAACAAGGCCAATGATTTGGATTGTCTGGAGTTTCCGGAATCTATAAGCTCGATTCTTAGTTAGGCGTCACCATAGAGCTATAACACTTTGAAGCATTTTGATGCAAAATTGAACATTTTTGTATGGAGCGTTTCATGCCCGGTGGCAGTGAAATGCAAATAGTAGCGTAGTATTTAAAGGTTGGGCTTTTTTTTCAATACCGGAGTATAACATACATGTGAGTAAGATGCTGATAGTAGCATAGTGAATATCGCCGGCCCTTTGCGAGAAAACGTCCGGCTTCAAAAAAGTCGCTGCACGCTATCTCCATTATACATATAGCTCTATGGGCGTCACGTTCAACTGACATATTTTATGTTGCTCATAATAGAACTAGCTATGCAGCCCAGACGTTCAATTAATGAGAACTGATATTAAGCACTCTACTCTCTCTAATGGCCGGTTTCACAGTCGAAGTTTAAACCTAAAAATTGGTTTAAACTTAGGAATTTGTTCGTAAGATCCTAAGTTTAAACCAAATTTTTGGTTTAAACTTCGACTGTGAAACCGGCCCTTAGGAGCTTAGAATTTTATAATTTTTTTATATTTTCAATTATTAATCAATTTTTATTTTTCCTAATTTTCAATATTTTTACTTTATTTTCAATTTTTTGTATAATAGAATAATTTTGGACCTTTTCAATCCTTTGGCTCGGGTTAACAGGGGTAATGAAAACCGGAATACCCGTGTCCTGCCACCCAGCACAGAAGAATATTGAACTGTTCGGCCATCTCATTAAGATATGATCTAAATTCTGCGGCGACTTTTGATGATGTCGAGGCCGATTCCAAGGATTTTATCGCCGCTTGGCTGTCTGAAAATGCTAATATCCCTAGTAGATATTACATTCTACACCTCAGCCAGGATATGGCCTCCTTGATCGCCATAAGCTCCGCCTGATAGATACCACAGACTACAGTGGTCTGGAAGTCGGAAGGAGCTGCTAATACTAAGCATGTCAGAGAAAACACCCCCAACCTACCCCGCTTTGAGTTTTGGAGCCGTCCGTATGTACGACTCCTCCGTCTGTACCGAATCCCTTCCCCATTCTAGACGGATTGGGATGGTTGTTAGGAATTTTTTTTCAAAATCGTAACTGGGAGGAGTGTAGTCGGTGATCATGGTATAAGAATGAAAGGTATGCTGGTATGCTTCCCGCCGATATTGTTTGCCGTAGTGACGTCTGCAAATGTTCGCAATTATTCTTTTCTCGCTTGTTATGTCTTAATTTTAATTTAACTGTCTTGGTACACTCAGAAAAATTTTAGAGTAAAATCAAAAAAAACATCTTTGATTCAAATGGAATCAAATATGATTTTGCTTCGGCACTGTTTCTTTTTAAATCAAAGCGAATCCTATAATTTTATGATATATTTTCTTATTTTGATTCAAAGCCACTTTATATTTGATTTTATGATGCGTCCCTTTAAATCAATAATACGAATTGGCAATAAAAAAAGATGGTCTAGTTGAATTTAACAATATCTTCTCATTTAATTTAAATAGATCTTTATTTGTTTCAAACTTGCCTCGTATTGAATCAATACGAGCTTGCAATTTATTTAAATCGAGTTTCGCCTCGAAATATAATTCGAAATTCCTTTTGAATCAAAAAGACTCATGTTTATTTCTAATAAGTCCGTATATATAAGTATATAAGTAATAAGTCCGTATATATTTTTGAATTTAAAACCAATTTTATTTCATTATAATATAGTACAAATTATACATTAGATATTCATTAAACATTATATGTACATTACATTATCTATTTAACCCGGCGAGAATGTGGCAGGGTATGACATACCCTGTGTATTGCATTTATGCGTATATTTTTTTATTCAGCTACTCAAATGGTTTCTAGCTTTTAGTAGCTGGAGTTAGAGAGTCATGGATCACGATAATGGCGTGATCGCAGTATTCCAGTCGCCTGCCCCCGAGTTACACGCTTGGTAGCAACGCTTGGGTACGTAATACCCTGCCACATAGCTGGCGTTATAAATACATTTCCATATAAATTTTATATATAAAAAAAATGATTTTAAGTTTTTTCTCGTTTATTTTATTCTAAATATTATACTCTAAAGGATCTTGAAGCTTTTTTTCATGAAGACTGTTTTTTTTAATTAATTTGTAACTTTTTTGTAAGATTAAATATTTTTGTTTAAAAAGTTCAATTATTTTGTATATTCAATTATAATAAAAGAAATGTGTTCAACTGCCACAGGGGTTTCATTTAAATTAAACTATAACATTTCATTTTACAATAAAAACACATTTAATTTATTGTAATCTGTTATTTAAGCTTTAGAGTAAGCGTTTATACACGCGGGTATGTCATACCCTGCCACATAGTCCATGTAACTTTTTCTCACCACATTCTCGCCGGGTTAAATTAATTTTTATAATAAGTAATACGAGTACCATGTTTCCACTACATGTTTCGCGATTAAGAGAACTAGATTAAGCACGCAGGGATGTCATTTGTGGGGTGGGGGCGATAGGGAGGGAATTTGCCACATTTGTTATACGAGGGCCGTTCGAAAAGTAACTTAAGTCACACACACAGAGCCCGCGTACATCAAAAAGTGTATGATGGCTGTTAAGTTTAGTCTTTTGTATGAGTGCTGTCAAAATTTCAGCCATTTTGGATGCTTAGTTTTGTTTTGGTGGTTGATTGAATACGGCGTGCTTAGTGTTTTTTAAAAATGGGAGAACAAAAATTTCGTTCAGTGATAAAACATTTTAATTTGGCAGGGAAGAAAGCGACCGAAATTCATCAGATTTTGCAAGAAGTTCATGGCACATCTACTCCTTTGTTACCAACATCAGTTTCAGGGTAAACAAATTTAAACGTGACCGTACTAGCATCGATGACGAACCCCGCCCTGGACGCCTAAAAACGGCCACAAACCAAAAATGATCAATAAGGTACATGATATCGTATTAGCCGATTGACGACTGAAGGTTATCGAGATAGCAGAGCCTGTGGGCATCTCAGCCAACAGCGTCTGGACAATCCTACATGAGCATTTGGGTATGTCAAAGCTATCGGCGAGATGGGTGCCGCGTTTGCTGACTCCGGACCAAAAGCGAAATCGTTTGACCGTTACTTCAAAAATTATTGAATTACGCTACGAGTTGCTTCCGCAACCTTCTTATTCTCCAGACCTGGTTCCCCTGCGACTTTCTCTAGTTTTCGAATTTGAAAAAATCATTGGCAGGAAAAAGATATGGGTCATCGCTGCCACAGAGGCCCGTTTTGAGGAGTTATCAAAAACGTATTATACGGAAGGGTTAAAGAAGCTGGAGAATCGTTGGGAAAAGTGTATTGAGTTACAATGAGACTATGTTGAAAAATAAATAAAAACTTTTCCAAAAATCAAGTGTTTTCTTGCCGACTTAAGTTACTTTTCGAACGCCCCTCGTATATAAAATATGAAAATACCAAATTCCCCCCCCCCCCCCCCACAAATGACGTCCCTGAGTGCTTAATATAGTTCTTTTAATCGCGAGATTAAAGTGTAGTGAAAACATGGTATAACATTGAACTTATGGATTATAAATATTTATTTCTCATGTAAACCTTTCCATTATATGATGTGTATATGTGAAGGGGAGTACTCGTGAAATATTCTATTTCATTCATATTTAATTCAGCAGATGAAAGTTTTAATTTCCGCAAATTTCAATAAAAATAAAAAAAACTCATGCGTTAACACATCACTTACATTTGAGCACATTAAACAACGGAAGTAGATCAAATTCGATTAATAACCCCTCTTATTGATTGCCCTCATCTTGCTCGTCATTCACAAGAAACACAACTTCAGAATTTTCCATTTCGCAACCGTGTCACTTACTGTACTGAACAAAGGAACTGATCAAATGACAACAACATTTTTGTGCACGATCTAGCAAGATTATGGAAATTGAACGGAAATAAATTCGTTTTACGAGATGTCTATTTAATTCAATTAGAAATCTGTTAAAATTAACAAAATAAAGGGTTTCGCTATTAATTCAATAAGATAGTCGATTTAAATCAAAACAATATCGCATTAAATCAATGGTATAGGACCAGGCGGGTGCAATACCGTATACGTACACATAACGTTGGTGAAGGAATTTCACACGGATTCCACACAGAAGAAACCGAATTTTTCGAGAGAGCAGAACCCGTCTAACCGGTTTCCCCTGTCTTCTTTGCTCCCGCTTTGCCGTAGCAACTACCGAACAAACTCGCACACACTCGCACCCATTGAAATCTTAGATACCTTAATGTCAAACAAGACCGGTTTTGACTCTGTACATCTCACCGACCCCCCATTTCCGAAGATCGCCGAAGAAAACAAAATACGTGTCGCGCGAAATAATTTGTGAAAAAGTGAATGAAAAAGTGCTTGAAAAGTTTCGGAAAGTTACGTGTGAGGTGCAGAAGTGCATATATTTTAGAAAACCAGCGAGTTTCCGTTGCTGTTTTTCAGAAATACGGATAAAAACAGTGAAAATGAAGTGCATTCTGTGCGGCCAAAAAACTCAAGTAAAAGTGAAATGTGCGGGAGTTTCTTTTTTCCGGTAAGTGTAACATAATAAGGCAGAGTAATCCTGGCAAATGCAATGATTATTTCATTCAGAAAAGGCGAAAAATTACCGAAAATCGACTTCGGTAACGAATAGATACCAATCTGTCAAGCATCGGCCATGATTACTTGTGCTTTGCGAAAGGCGTACTTAATTTCAAAGATCGGGAGTTCATAATATGAGCCGTTGATTTTGAAAGTGGAACTCCATGGATACAAAGGATTTATCCTGATCACAAAATAATTTACGTATAAGCGCAACCATATTGTTATTACTAAGGAAATAAAAAAAGAATTTGAATTTGAATTTCTTAATTTAAAATGATTATATTATTTTGTACCGGAATTTACCCCTTTCCTCATATGCGATACTTAATACGAGACGCATGATAATTATATAATTAAGCTGTAATTGAAATTCAAACCGTTTTGATTTGCATTACAAAATGTATATTCTCTAATGGAACCCCCCCCCCCTTTTTCGAAATTGATTCTAAAATACGTGAAGGAAGCTGGGGATGTTGTTTCATGAAAGATGCATACCACTTCTTTCCTGGTCTATCGTCTTTGAAAGAATTTTTTCGTTTATCTTCTTTCATATTTTGTGCGGTGTTTTGAAGCTCTTCGGGCTTTAATGGAAATGCACATTTAGCAAAGGAAATGCACCAATAGACGATTTCAATTTGACCCATTTTTTTGCATACTTCCGGGACTTTTCCTAGCAGATGATCCTGGAGCGTTGATCTAGGTACCCCAAATTTAACCGCAGCCTTCCAAACACTTAAAATTTCACTTCGATGTGCAGAAATAGCAATTCTCATGCTATTTGCATCGTATTGCTGGATTGGACGTTTTATAGGGTTTGACATTATTTGTTTCGAAATTCGCTAAAACAAATAGTTTAAAAATCTGCCAATGGTCTGGGCGCAACTTTATTATTTTTCCGGCAGAAGTTCGGATCGCGTTCAATTCTAAGATGCGGTGTAGGTTACTATGTGACTGAAAAACTAACAACAAGCTCGGAAGCGGTTAGAGTAGAGTACCATGATTGGGTCATACTCCAGGATGCGGTCTAGGGGTTGAAAAAGGAAAAAACTTAAAAATAGGTGATTATTAAACCAGTCCGTGGAAATGAAATGATATTCGATATCTGATCAGACCTGAGAGAAATGGAAGAATTTATGAAAAAGTTTTTAAATCACTGTACACCCCCTTAGGGCTCAATTTTCAAAAAATCTTGAAAACACTTTCTAGGTATTCATATGAAGAATGCGTAAAATAAAAGTGAATTCAATATTTTGGAAGATCTAGTAGATATGACGAAAATCGTGAAAATATACATGCATTCTATTTTGACTGAAAATTTGTTTGCTTCCACATCCGAACACCAATGGATATTCGATTTTTTTTAATCCAAATACCTATTTTAGTTGATTTACATATACACACCGAGTTTCAACTTTCTAGCATAAACCGTTCTATAGTTAGAAAAAACATCCCCCACCCCCGTACCATACTACCCCTATAAACAAATATATTTTTCCAATATGCCACTATTATTGCTCTATCTAAATACCAAGTCTTAGCTTTTTATCATTATAGGTTCTTAAGATATAAAAATCGGAACCTTTTCCTTTTCCTTTTCACCCTCCCCCACTCCCAGATGTCGACACACTAAAAAATGACGATATTGCAAATGGCGCTTTTACAACACGGAAAACCCGAATTCACACCTTGGGCAATAAATATTACTGAAAAGGCATATTGGCGACACACGGATCAACATGCGTTTTATTAAAGTCGGGAACTGCTGGCCGACTTTAGGAACTTAGTAGAATTGTGATTCCTAAAGTCGGCCATGTCCAAAAGTATACTAATATTAACGTTTTTTAATAATTTTATGATTAAGTATGGAAATTTAAACACTTTTGAATCACAAGCACCGCACAGCCTAGCCATAATTCTTAAAACTATGGAGTATTAGTAATAAAAAAAAATCCTTCCATCTTATAAATTATTCTAAAAAAACTCAGTTTTACGGACCTTGTCACAATGAACCTATTATAACTTTACAACCATATCACTGAATGGCTTTATGTTACGCATTTCGAGTTAAAAAAAACACAGATCGAAGAAAAAAAAAAAAAAAATTTTCTGGAAATTGTCTTCTCATCATTTAATAATTTTAAATTTCTGAAGAAATGGCCGACTATTGGAGCATCTACTCTATTTATCGAGAGATAATGTGACATTGTGTCGTTGGTTGGCACGCAAGAGCCTGAACAACTTCTGCAGATATGTATTAGAAGGAAGCAGGAAGGAGTCCGAAATCATGTGACTCAATACGAATAGGTTCCCCTCTTTCAGATAATGTCCTTATCGAAACTTGTTAATGCTTCCTATCATTAACATCATGCACTTTAATATGATTCGCACCCCAATCGAGCGCAACACCAATATATATATCAACATTCGCGACTTATGTTCGGCATTATTCAGTGGTGTTCCAGTCACCCTGCAAGCCGAACTTAATTAGCATTGATGCAAACATAATTCAAATGCTGTACTGCAGAATTGCATTACAACAGAAGTGCATCGACCTTTTAAATTTCGTTATTCTTGCAATCCGCGCCCAGCCGTGTCGTGTGCCTTTCGTATACCTTTTGGCTTTGCCAGTGCAGTGTCGAACCTTGCACTTCCTCACCTGACATTTCATTCCCCCCACCCCCCTCACAACAAAAAACACAGTCCACATGTGTCTACAATGTTTATAGTTTTTATTTCAGGGTTTTTTGTCCCTTTCTCTTGCGCCGAAATGATACACTCGAAGCAACACAAAACAAAATAAGACTACTGCTTTTAATGACCAGCTCATCGCAGATAAACAGAATAATGTGCAACTGCTTTACCACCGGTACCGGCAGTCGGCAACGGGTATGCGTTATATCCAAGAAGGAAAGGCAATGGTTAAAGGCCCAAAAACTCGAGAACTTCTTTCAATGGTGGGCTCCGAATTTTAGGCCGCAAGCCTGCTCGCTGGTGCCCAATGCATTTACCTCTATCACCTGAAAGTGTGTACCTTTCTGTTCCTTTTTCTTTCGTTCTTTTTTAATATTGCTGCGGCTCAAAGATATAAATTTTTTCGGGTGCATCAGCCAACCGCCCTAAAAAAAGGAACACTCCCGGACAATTCCAGGAAGTGTTGTATTTGAGTTAGGGCTATACACACCTGTACCTCTCTACTATAGACCTTGCTCTTGAAATGTGTTTTAAAGGCAAAATACGTTCAGTGATTCCAGGAAAAACATGCCAAATGGCTTACTGCAAGGAGAAGCCTTTCTTTCGGCTTTTCAAATGAAATAACATAAAAAAACCTTTTCTTGTCTACTAATATCAAACTACAGAGACTAATATATTTTTATGTATTAGCTGGATCAATTATTTACTACCTATGAAACAAAAGATAATTATAGCCAGTAATATGTGAATCATTTAATACACAACTTACTAACCTAAAGAGAATACGCAAATAGCAGTTATAGAGATCTGACATTCCTTTCCCTTTTTAGGATCATAGATATACAAATTAAATTTTTTGGAAAATAGCTGCGCCCACCTTCCGAGCTTCACCTCACACTTGAAATATTTTACATTCAGTAGACTCCACTTGTAATTCTTAATACGTACAGAAACTAAATTTTATCTTCCTGGCACAATTGAGTCGGAAGATATTGTAATTCAAAGTTTTTCACCCCACACCTCACCAGCCCCATTAAAATTTTTAGCCCGTTTCTAGTCTCCTAGAATCCCTTAAGACAGCTACAAAGTTTCCGCCATCTGGCAGGAACCCTGCAGGAGCTATGAATTTTAGAATGTTTCAATCCCAGCTTTCAAGCGCTTTGGCCGCACTGTCCCCTCCAACATTCGCACACTCCTCAACCCCTATCGACCATTGTTTTGCAAATGGGTCCTCTATCATAGTAATACTACATAAGTTCTAACATTCAGGCTCCTAGCATAAGCGGTTAGATATAAAAACCAAAATTGTTCAAACGCTCTCCTCTCTTCCCCCGACACGTCCCCACCCTCTAAAAGATACCACTCGTAGGGTTTCACCCATTCTACCTATCATAAAAATTTCATCTCAATATATCTCAAGGGGTTTGTGAACTATGAACCTTCAAACGATTTTGCGTACGGCGGAGAGACGGACTCTATTAGACCCAAAAAGTGAAAACACAAAATGTACTACCTAACTCTAGTTAGTGTTACCTAGTGCTATCGGAACTCCGAAACATAAACAGTTTCCGCGAGAGAGCACTAAAGAGCATAACAACCTTGTTTAATCAATTCGTTTGCCCGCTCGTTTCCCTCTATATTACTGTGACCCAGAAGCCAGAGTTACTTTGAGCCTACGAAGAAGAATATAAGGAACTCTGCTTACTAGAGAAATGAAGTGGAAATGGAAATAGCACACGCATACTATTGTAACGTATAATAGTGTGTGTTTTTGTGCAGTGGCGTAGTCAAAAGCAAATTCTTTTCTAAGGGGGGGGGGGGGGGGGGGTTCCATTAGAGAATATACATTTTGTAATGCAAATCAAAACTGTTTGAATTTCAATTACAGCGTAATTATATAATTATCACGCGTCTCGTATTAAGTATCGCACATGAGGAAAGGGGTAAATTCCGGTACAAAATAATATAATCATTTTAAATTAAGAAATTCAAATTCAAATTCTTTTTTTATTTCCTTAGTAATAACAATATGGTTGCGCTTATACATAAATTATTTTGTGATCAGGATAAATCCTTTGTATCCATTGAGTTCCACTTTCAAAATCAACGGCTCATATTATGAACCCCCGATCTTTGAAATTAAGTACGCCTTTCGCAAAGCACAAGTAATCATGGCCGATGCTTGACAGATTGGTATCTATTCGTTACCGAAGTCGATTTTCGGTAATTTTTCGCCTTTTCTGAATGAAACAATCATTGCATTTGCCAGGATTACTCTGCCTTATTATATTACACTTACCAGAAAAAAGAAACTCCCGCACATTTCACTTTTACTTGAGTTTTTTGGCCGCACAGAATGCACTTCATTTTCACTGTTTTTATCCGTATTTCTGAAAAACAGCAACGGAAACTCGCTGGTTTTCTAAAATATATGCACTTCTGCACCTCACACGTAACTTTCCGAAACTTTTCAAGCACTTTTTCATTCACTTTTTCACAAATTATTTCGCGCGACACGTATTTTGTTTTCTTCGGCGATCTTCGGAAATGGGGGGTCGGTGAGATGTACAGAGTCAAAACCGGTCTTGTTTGACATTAAGGTATCTAAGATTTCAATGGGTGCGAGTGTGTGCGAGTTTGTTCGGTAGTTGCTACGGCAAAGCGGGAGCAAAGAAGACAGGGGAAACCGGTTAGACGGGTTCTGCTCTCTCTCGAAAAATTCGGTTTCTTCTGTGTGGAACCCGTGTGAAATTTCTTCACCAACTTTATGTGTACGTATACGGTATTGCACCCGCCTGCTTTGAGCAGACTTACGAAATAGGTTAGCTCCTCCCGGCACTGTTTGACGAGATTAGAGGTGGTAGTCGAATATCGAATCTTTATAGGCCTACTAGGAGTACATACTATATTTCGTTTTTAAGACGAGGATTTTCAATTCTAGTATAATAAAAGATTAATGCTGTTATGACACTGGCTATTTTTGCGGCCTTAAAGCGGCTAGTAAATCCAAATGGAGAGGGATAGAAAATGTAACATAACAATTTACACTTTAGACTAGTGTGAGAGAGACAGTCCGAATAGCTATAAAGTGAGTACTGTCTAAAAAAAAAAAAACACAGCATAGCACAATCTGTTCAAAAAATATCTGCAACATGACACATTCAAGCAGTGTTTTGCAACATTCTAGCACTTAATCCTAGAAAAATCCTGCTAGGTACCAGTGGATTTTTAAGCTGCTACAGACATGTTTTTAACAGTTCGGTACGTATAAATAGTGGAAAGTGCCATGTTATGTAATTAAACGCGCTAGAACCGATATTTTTCTTAACAATGCAGTTGTTAATTTCGATTACTAGATGCCGCTAGCATCGGAGAGAATGGTAACTCTTTCTTATAATGTTGTTCGCCTTGCGGATGGGGCTTTTATTGCACTTTTATAGCACTTAAGAAAAAGACAGTGTCATAACAGCATAAAGCTTGTAGCAAACTATTACGACACAACACGGCACAGCACGACACGGAACTGGCCAGCATCGTACGGCGCTTGATGGTGTCACCGCACATTATACCAACGGCCATCAGCACCATACCTGTTAGTAACGTACCGGCAATTCTATCAGTACATACTTAAATTAAAACAAAAATGAAAAAATGGAGCTATTGAACAGTTCTGACTCGGACGAAGACATTATTGGAAAGAAAATGATTATTAATATATTGAATCTTCCAGAAGACAAATGTTTACCAGGCGCGAGTTCTGTTCTTCCGTACGTCTTTGTCGGGGATGAGGCTTTCCCATTACATAAACATTTAATGCGTCCATATCCTGGAAGCCAGACATGTAAAAACGAGCAACTTAAAATATTTAACTGCAGTCTAAGCAGAGCTAGACATGTTTCCGAAAATGCACTCGGAATTTTAGTTAAAATATTTTGAATTTGCCAGAAACGGTTACAAATTAGTCCCAAAAATTTGGATAAGGAGGTGCTAGCCAATTGCACACATAACACATATTTTATCTAATATATAAAAATAAGTCAGTTTTTTGGTCGAGCGCGATTAAAATCTACACCTGTGAACCGTTCCCTCCCAAATTTTGCATGGACATTTTCGAGACTACCGGACAGGTTGAGAACATAATTATATATTCCCGAAATTGGTGGTTCACGAGTTATTTCAACATTTCTGTTTTTTAATAAGTTGAATCAGATGAACCTGAATTAAAAATTTACAACAGGCAGTCGTATCCGAGCGGGTAAGGCGTCTGACTAGAAATCAGATGATTCCCTCTGGGACCGTAGGTTCGAATGCTGCCAACCGCGAACATGTGTGATTTTTTTTTTTTTTAATTTATTTGTTTCAATTTCAGTACCGGCTGCGAACACGTGACGGGAGTAACAGGGGCGATGAAACATAAATATATATACCCGAAATTGCTGGTTCGCGAGTTATTTCAACATTTGAGTGGATGAAGTATGGAGGATGGTGGATAGAGAATGGAGGATAAATGAAGGATGGTGGATGGCGGATGGAGAAACATGAAAAATAAAAAATAAAAAATTAACAATGAAAAATGGCATTAACGTAAAAAGTGTACCCGTAACGGGAGAAACAGGACCAATGAACAGGGGCGATGGAACAACGTGAGCGTAGCGGCTAGTTATTATTAAAAATTGAATAATTTTTTTTTAATATGGTATATGTTTTTTTACCTGTCTTGCCAATTTTCTTGGTAATTTCCTTGCATACATTTTCCTTCCCTTTCGTATTGTGATCATTATTATCACCTTACCAAAATAGATAATTTTCTTCATCAATTGCAAACGAGGGACGATTTTTTCTATGCTGAAATATGGATTCTCGCACACTAGTCCGACACGATACCGCACTGCACAGAACGACACAGTGTGGCATTCATCGGATAGAACCCAGTTGGTCGCTTGTCTCTTAAGAGACATAATCTCGATGGTTTGAACCTAGGAATCATATTGCTTATCTTTCTTCATCACTAGATAGAAAGAAATAGCAATAAAAACATACTGCAATCACGATCGTCTGCAAGCCAATCGTATAATACTCTAGATGATACTGAACTCCGATTTATATTGTAGTTGGGGCTAAAGCAGAATTACGTATGTGCATGTTGTATGTCCTTTATTGAGGACCTCCATTTGGTTGCTACTTGAAACTTAAAGACAATATCATCAATGGTTAATATCATTTCTTGAACTGGGTGTGCCATCAAGAAAAAAAAATTTAATTTTTGAAGGACTTCACACGGGAGGTGCAGGAAGGACTCACTAGATTTCTTATAAATTTATCCTTTTCCTTGGAACCATCCACAAATTAATGTATACAAAATTTCAAATTCGTAGCTTGACGCGTTCAAAAGCTATGGGAAAATATTTTGAATACGTGTCTTAAGAATTTTTTGTATGGAAGGTACCAGAAGGAGTAAAAAGATTTCGCTGACTAGTGAACTCGAACTTTGTTTTCACTCAAAACTAATTTGAACAAAATTCTAAATTTACAGCTAAACGATTACTTGAGTTATAGTGAGTTCCGTAAATTAAGTGAAGTCATTTTGAAAGGATATTTGTATGGCTATTACGCGAAGGACTAATAGGATTTTTTTCATAGATATACATTTAACTTCAACTATTGGAAAAAAACCCATACAAAATTTTAAACAAACAGCTAAAATGGTTGTGAAGCCATCGAAAAATTTTCTAGAACACGTCTTTTCAAGGATTTTTTTTGTATGGAAGCTACTCGAAAGAGTCAAGAAATTTCACTGACAGACGCAATCTAACTTTCTTTTTGCTTAAATCTTTGTTGTACAAAATTTAAACTTCGTGGCTAAGCGATTTCTTGAGTATAGTGAGTTTCGTGAATTGAATGAAGATATTTTAACAAGATATTTGCATGGCAGCTACTCGAAGGACTAATAGGATTTTCTTCATAATTATACATTTAGCTCAAACTATTGCCAAATTAGCACATACAAAATTTTAAAATCATAGCTTAAACCTCTCTGAAGCTATCGACTAATATTCTGGAACACATGTTTTAAGGACATTTTATATGGCAGGTACCAGAAGGAGCAGAAGGATTTATGAACCTAGTAAACTAGAACTTTGTTTTCACCCAAAACTAATTTGTACAAGATTCTGAATTCATAGCTAAACGATTACTTGAGTTATAGTGACTTTCGTGAATTGAATGAAGATATTTTAACAGGATTTTTGTATGGCAGCCACTGAAAGGACTAATAGGATTTTCTTCATAATCAAACACTTAGCTCCAAATATTAAAAAATTAACGCATACAAAATTTCCAAGTCGTAGCTTAAACCCTTATGAAGCTATCGGCCAATATTCTTGAACACGTGTTTTAAGAACATTTCGTATGGCAGCTACCCGAAGGAGTGGGACGATTTTGCCCGTTAACGAACTTAGCCTTACAAATTCAACCAAACACTCAGACTCAAATTTTCAAGATCCTAGGCCAAGGCGTTCTTGAGTTATCGTGTTCACGGACAGACAGACGGACGGACGTCAAGCGGATTTGAGGTTTTTGGCCACAAATAAACAAAAAATAATATATAACTTTTTTCTTTTTTTGATTTCATCTAGAGTATAAGCATGTGCTCCCACCACGATCTGTTTGTAATGCAAAAAACAGCCGCATCATTCCGAGCGCTGCAAATGTCATCCGCGACTTACCCGATGAAAATTAAATACGTGAAAAGTTATAGTTCAAGTGCGGTTACAATAAAACGACACAAGTGTGATGTGAAGTGATTGGAAATCATGGAATGTGTCACTACGTTATTAGTGTTTTATATTTATTATATTGCAATAAGGTTCGCCCCTGCCTGCACGTTTCATTTTATAACCCCCTTTCTTATTTCCAGCCGATGTCAATCTCCGTGTACGAGGTTTTATCACAACACGCTATCATCAAACAGATGGCGCTACGATAAACTAAAATTTGCTAACGAGACATTTGCAGACATGTCTTCGAGATGTCGGGAGCATTTGTCTCGATACCGTGTCCCAGTTGGTCGCTTGTCTCTTAAGAGACATAATCTCGATGGTTGAGCCTAGGAATCATGTTGCTTATCTTTCTTTATCACTAGATAGAAAGAAATAGCAATAAAAACATGTACTCCCACCACGATCTCTTTGTAATGCAAAAAACAGCCGCATCACTCCGAGCGCTGTAAATGTCATCCGCGACTTACCCGATGAAAATTAAATACGTGAAAAGTTATAGTTCAAGTGCGGTTACAATAAAACGACACAAGTGTGATGTGAAGTGATTGGAAATCATGGAATGTTTCACTACGTTATTAGTGTTTTATATTTATTATATTGCAATAAGGTTCGCCCCTGCCTGAACGTTTCATTTTATAACTTCCTTTCTTATTTCCAGCCGATGTCAATCTCCGTGTACGAGCTTTTATCACAACACGCTATCATCAAACAGATGGCACTACGATAAACAAAATTTTGTTATCGAGACATTTGCAGATATGTCTTCGAGATGTCGGGGAGCATTCGTCTCGATACCGTGTATTTTGTCCATAAGCCGTCTCGAAGAATCTCGCAGACAAGTCGAAATGTCTCCGAGAAATCTGCGAGATTCTCGCAGACGCGACCAACTGGGGTATTTTGTCCATAAGTCGAAATGTCTCCGAGAAATCTGCGAGATTCTCGCAGACGCGACAAACTGGGGATTATTGCGCGAAAACCCCGAACGACAATTGCCGGACAGCGCCGTGTCGTGTAGTGCCGTACTGTATAAATGTGCGGACTTCATTGCAAATGCATGCATTTGATTCTCACCGAATTTTGTCGGTCCGTGTCATGCTGTGCTGTGACGTGTCGCGTCGTAATAGTGTGCTACAAGCTTAATGGTATAAACACAATTGAGACGAAATTCGCCGGCGGCGACGAAGTTCGCTGTCAAATTTTTTAAACTGTACCGCAACACACGTACTGACGCAGAATTACGACGGCGAGCGGTTCGCGAACTTTACGTGTGTTGCGGTACAATTCAGCGAACTTCGTCGCCGAAGTTCGTCTCAATTGTGTTTATAGCATAAGTCTGACAGAGCCTCTAAAACGATTTTTTAATTAGTGTATAATATATGTACCAACATACCAGGCGCGTAGCATGAATTTTCGTAGGGCTAGCGCAACAATACGATTCGCTGGATTTCGCAAAATTTGTTGATTACTTCTTGGAATTTAGCAAACGAAATTTTATTTCTGAATGAAAATCCTGTGTTTATGGTTATAGAATTCATAGAATTTGATTATCGTGTTATTGCGCTACCCCAACGAAGTTTCCCGCTACGCGCCTGCTACATACATAGCTTCATTATAATGTAATTCGAATAAATTGTAGAGAAAAGCAGTAAAATACACATGTATCCATGAAAAATAAAAAATAACGATGTTGCGACTCAAAGTGCACAAAAGTGAGCAAAATACAAAAAAAACTAATACTATCATCTGTTCAATAATAGAAGGATATAATTTCCGGGATCTCTGCAACGAAATTCTATACGTATAGTACCCCAATTACTGCTTTACTTGGATGAATCTTTTCTGCCATATTGCACACAAAACTATTTCTTAGAATCATCTCAAGGTGTATGTAGAATGCCATAAACTGCCGATGTATAGCTCGGGAAGTTTCAGCTCTATACACTTTATTTTCTTCCCTTCTTCCTTTCGATCTCCTCATCTTCTACCTTGAAAATATTTTCTAACAAAAGTAATAGAGGTTGCGTGCATACAGAAAAAGAGTCCTATATGAAACCTCATACCTCATCCGCATCCAATTCGCATACATAAATTTTTTGAATAGAAACCCAAGCTTGCTGTGTAGCCTGCTGCTCATGATCAACCTTTTAGGAAAATTTTCTTTTAACATAGTGCGCATACTCAATCTTTAGTCCTGTATTTGAACAAAAAAAAATATTTAGAGAAACCAGAACTTTAGCAATAGTTCGGATATTGATGTAGGGAGTGTTTTTTCTTCCTACGTTGCAAAGGAGTAAATGTGCCTCAAAAATAAGTCCGAAATGCGAACAGGATTAAGTATTAGATAACCGGAGTCGAACAATTGAGAGCCATCTATTTCTTATCATTGGCCTTAAACGATTGCACAATTAAAAATAAATTATATCGGTATTAAGGCTCCATGTGCACGTTAAATGCAATTTTGATGATTTATTACTGTTTACTGTTTTACATAAGAAGACCACATTTCAGTGAAAAGTATCATAGATAGTAATAATTAATTGGTATTTCTAGAAGATAAATCAATGAAAAAATTATTGATTTTTAATAGTTATGCGTTTCAAATAATTTGAAAACCTATAACACTATTTTTTTCTGTAAAATCAAAATTAGCTTGCTGACAGCGAACGATGCAGACGTATTGTCCACGCCAAATTAACGAACGAAAAACGATTTCAATCGATTAAAATCCTCTCAAGAAAGAAAAATCAAACTGGGATACAAAATTGTCGTACCGGACTTATGGGCCTTAAGTAGTACTATAAGCACAATTGGGGATAAAAGAAAAGATGGATTAATATAACTGGTTATAATGAATATTGAATCTTGCGCTGAAGTTACATCATATGTATTCAGAATTAAATTCAAAACTGGGTCAAATCAATCTCTGAAAGAAAATCAAAATGCAACGTTGGAATTCGCGTATCATTTCTTAATTGCATGTAATAACACTAATGAGTAAGTGGTACCATTGAATAAAATCATTAAGTTAGCTTAAATACGTATATTTTTCAGCGCGTATTTACTAGATGATTCCCAAAAGGCCACAAGACACGCGATCCTGGGCAATAGATAGCTCTTTTCCCCTCTCACAATATATATGCCAGACTATCAAATGTCCCTGACGTCTTTCAAAGACACAATACACAAGCTGAGTCCTAGCTTGGTTTTCAAGACAACATCAAACATGAGAGAATTTGTTCAGATTTCAAAGTTTTGAAAAAGATACTGAAATTGACTTTGGCCCATTCCTACGATAGTCAGTAACGTTCTAACTGAAACTTTAACTGACAGATGCTCATACGAAACTTACAGTCAAAGTTCTGGTTAAATTTTAACTGAAGGTCGTAATAACGGCCCTTAGAAGTCACAGAAGATCACTCGTGAATTACCGAAACAATTTGTCCGTTCTAATATATGTACATAGTGTTCTCGCGACAGTGATTTCCTTGAAACTGCCAATGCACTTAGAGCATGTTTTACTAGGTGTCTGTAGGAGACGACATGAATGTGACACTGCTGTGTATTACGTAATCACTTCAAAACAAGAGCTTTTTTCGATTGCATGTAAATTTTATGCAGTTAAGCTACATTAGCTGTGTTTTTTATTCCCGGTTAACCATAAAGCTCGACAAAATTGCACGGCAAAACAACAACAGTGCGGTTACCGTAGCCGCATAACATTAAATAACATTAAAGTTTGATTAACCAGTGAAAACAGTTCTGTATTGATCATCCCTCCATATTGCATATTCATATTTTTCATCTTAAGTACCAGAAAGGTCGACGAATTGTGGAACTTTCTGATTGAGATGAAAAAGGAAACTGAATCTGTATAAACCCAAAGCTTTTGAATACGACTACTACTCCATAATTAAACTCGGAATGAAAAAAACGCATCGGTGTGTCGCCTTTATTTTCGCGAATAAGGTCTTGTTTCTGTTTAGAAATTTAGGACTCTATCCTACACTTAATTGTATTTGTGTATGTAAAATGCCAGAAAATTGCAAATTGGGTAGAATCAGTTACACCACGATACACCGAAGATATTTTTTTAATACGTACATTGTGCAGAGGTCCTCTTTAAGCACTTACGAATATATTTCAGCTATTCAAAGCAAGAATTCAAATTGAGCAAAGGAAATATGGAAGACACTTAGGGTTCACACGATTCTGCATACGAATGGTTCTTTAAATTGTACAAATACATCCTCTTGGCTGATCTATATGTTTGGACACGAGCTAAATTGAAAGGTAATAAATACGAAAGGGGCATACTGAACGAGCTATTGTCGAAATTTGTTACATGTCATCTTTTTGATTTTCACCAAACTGAATGCTCCTTGGTCGCATTGTTGAAGTGTGTTTGTGTTATAAATTCCTCAACGATGTTTATTTCTTTTTAATTTAACAGGGGAAAGCAAACGTGTTTCCTTCATGATAATCTTTACTGATAGTACATTGAATTTATTGTGAATATTAAGTAGGGAAAAATGGTAATGAAGCAGATAATATAATTGCCATCAGCAAACCACGGACAATATAAACGTATGTAGAGCTTTTTTAAAGTCGTCAATAAATGTCAACAGTACCGAATGAGTACTGAATTAGGTTAGCCAGAAATACCTGCAATTGCATATACAAACAATATGATAATAATCATTTACCGAAATAATAGGAGCAACCAATTTTAAACGGATTTCGGGTTATCAAATTTTTTAGCACTACTCCAATGTAATTCGGCATAAATATTAATTTGTTTTAAACTCATTTGATTGTTTTGAGACATAACTTCGATGTGGGCGTGATAATTTTAAATATTTTTATGAGTCACGAGTTTTAGTTGCTATAGTGCATATTTATTATTTTAATCACCTGCTTTCAAAAAATCTAATGTATATATAATGGTTAATTTTCACTGCGGCGATATGTCGGGAAAGTATTAGTAAATGATAGTACTATGGGAAATGTTCACAGGCTAGAAAAGAACAAAAATAAAAAACATCGGCCGACATGTCAAATTTAGTTGTGTTCATGTGTTCCTCTTTCCCATAAAGGTCGGCTGAAAATTACCGACATTATAGCAAATATACTCGAAGATAATATTTTTATGGCCGATTCGCTGACTTTTCTCACACATTTGCAAGCGGAGAATAAATATACAGTGCAACGTATAAGGGACCTTGAGGGGACCATAAAATTAGAACGATATAACCGATAGTACGTTATAACCAACATAAGAACCTTTCAAATTTGGAAATGGGGATTGCAAAAAGGTACGTTATAACCGAAAGTACGTTATAAAAGTGCACTTTATAAGCGGGTTGCACTGTACACATGTTTGTAGCGGGGAATATCCCGTAAAATTGTGTCTTGCTATTTGGCAGTTATATAGTGCGTGCTCCAGTGTAAAGAAATGATTGCAGTAAACACATATTAAATTTGAAATGAATGAGAATTGTAATTTTTTTATATATTTATTTAAAAAAAGAAACTGCCAAAGCTGGCTGATCAATTTCCCCTTACTGACTATAGTAAAATTATAGCCACTGTGCTATCATGCCTACTCGTTCTACATCATCTTGCATATTATGTGGAAACACTATTAACACATATATATTTATTTAAAAAAAGAAACTGTCAAAGCTGGCTGATCAATTTCCCCTTACTGACTATAGTAAAATTATAGCCACTGTGCTATCATGCCTACTCGTTCTACATCATCTTGCATATTATGTGGAAACACTATTAACACATATAGAGCCATATAGTGTTTCCACTTAATATAACACCAAGAATACTGTTGTTTTTTATTTTTTTATTGCTTTTTCCAGTAAATAGTAGGCTAGAATATAGATTTTAACCGGATTTACTGGGGCAGCTTTTCGCGATAAACTTTCTAATATAGCCTACTATATACAGGAAAAAACAATAAGAAAATAAAAAAAAAAACAGTATCCTTGGTGTTTTCAATACAAATTTTCATCACTACTCCGGATCTGGATAAATACGAAAAAACACACCTATTATTAAGTTTTTAAATATTGTAGAACTTAGGGCCGGTTTCACAGTGCGTACTTAAGCTTTGGCTCAGTTGAACCTGAGCCAGTAACTTAAGCTTTAGCTCAAAACAATAGTATATTTTGATATAAGTAGAACTGGGTTTAAGTGGACTCGATGAGACCACAATATTAGTTTACTGTAAGCGAGTGACCGTTTTATTCAAATATATTTGTTCTTAACCGGAACCTTGCAAATAGTTCATTATAAGCGAGTCTGATATAAAGACATTTGTTTGTTATTTTTTCTTGGCGATTTATTAAGTTCCCATTCTTTAACTGACTGATTTTCATACGAAACTTCCAGTTAAAGTTCCGGTTAGAGTTGAACTAAACATTGTAGTAATGGCACTTAATGCAACTCTCCTGCACTTAAGGGGGCTCATATGAGTAGAAAGCTGAAAAATTAGGTGAATTTTAAAAATTATTATCTCAAACACTATTAGCTCGATTTTATCCTGATTGGTTTTATTCGAAAGTAATATGTTGAGGTATGCTAATAATTTTTTTTTATAAATACATATCAACCAGAAGTGCTGCTGTCAGGGTCGGCGTAAAGAATGCCCGTCGCTCGCACGCTCTACGGTTCCCACGATTACATGCAGGCGCTTGATCCAAAACGAAAATTTCAAAATGATTCTGGAAGTGAAAAGTATGATGCTCTTCACAAAATGGCGGCCGACTGAACTTTATTTTCAGTTTTTAACCTCATTTATCGACCTTTCAGGCTTGATATAAAAAAAGTAAATAAGTTAAAAAAAAATCCTACGTAGCGAAGGAGAAAACCTATCCAAAAATAATGTGTGAAATTTTAGAACAAATCGGTTCAGCCGTTTTTCGAAGATTTTGGGAACGGTCTTTGAAAAGTATGTTTCGAGATAATCGCGTTTGAATGACGTGCTATATAGAGAATTCACGGTTAATTGCCCATAACTTCCACAATTATTGGAATTTCAAGATTTGGGGGGGGGGGGGGGGGGGAAGGTTTAAACCCTAAAACCCACCCCACCCCTCTGCGTTCGCGTTTGGTACTTCGTTTGGCTAACATACAAATATCCTGTTAAAATATCCTCATTCAATTCAAATTATTATGAAATTAGTATTTAATTCTGCTTCAGTTATGAATCTCCTTAATAATTTCTTTTACTCTATAAATGCAATATAATATTTAAAAACAGCCCTGAAAATAACGGCATGTTACAGTCTCTGACCCACAGTTATATTATCCGGACACCTTTTTGCCGAACGAATCATGCTTCATAAATCGTCCATGAAAAAAAAGCAATTGGAGATTATAGTATAGGTAAATTACTAAATGTTGAGCTCATAGTTAGGTAGTTGCGACTACCTTTTTCTACCTACCTTCATGAGTTGCTGGTTTGACGATCGGATTCTCAAGGTTTCAATTTCTGGTCATTGGCGGCAAAATGAATGAACACAATTTCCAGGAAGGTCTAACGAAAGATGGCCAGACTCAACAGACCCGCGTAACTAATGTTACAATAAGAATACATAGTTAGATACCTCCATATATATACATATATATAAGTATCTTATATTTATACTCCCGTGCAGGCTGTCCCAGATAATTTAACTGCTGGCCTTTTACGGACAGTGAGAATATACATGTAGGTAAAAAAATGTTTAGGATTAGGGATAAAGGTTCAAATATAATATCCAAGAAGCACAATCGTGTGCTAGGATCAAGGACCCTCTTTCCCTTGCAGCATACTAGATACTCGCAAAAAAATTTTAAATACATATGTATGTGTTGGAACGAACTCATGAAGACGAGTGCACTTAAAATCACTTTTTGTCAACAAATTTTCGGTCGGGTTTGTGGGAAAAAATTCGGAACGAAATGCGACAACTTATACCTATTATTTTCATAGCTACCAAGCTATTTGTTTTTTTTTTTTTCTTATTCCGAATTAATGATCAAAAATCACAATTGTGTACCTATGTATAAATTAAATTATTTGATTGGAACAAATAAACTAGATAGTTTTGAAAAAAAAACATGGAGTGAATAAAGATAGTATGTAAGACAATTGAATACACATACACGTATCTTTTTCTATATTGCACACTCAGTAATGTGACCAAAATGAGCGAAATTTAGGCACAAATACAAAATATGTTCTACTATTCTTATTATTCCTTAATTGAAAAGAATTAAATACAATCTCTTTAGTTCCTACATATGTTATATCGGATCAGTGCTACCATCCGTACGATTTTTATCGTACATGTACGATTTTTCAGCCTTATGTACGATGTACGATGAGAACCCTTCATCGTAAGCAAAACGTACGATTTTTCAACCATATGTCGAAATAAAAAATTATAATGAAACATTTTTGCCAAGCTATCCTATCCTATCTATAAAAGAACGCAAGGTAATATAGCTCGAAAATGTTATAAGAAAGGATATTATCAAGGGTGTGAGTGAGTTAAAAGTTGAAGGTTTCTTATACGCGCCTGGAACCGATGATTCGGTAAGTCACTAAAACTAATAGTTTTCTGGTTGGAAACTTTAAACGCGATTATTTCAAAACTGGATCTTCAAAAACTGATCCTATTGTAGCTCAAAAAGTTATGGATCGATTTGGCTGATTGGGTGCTTTCTGTCTTTAAAACTATCGGAAGGATATACCTAAAGTTTTGAGGATATTTACGCGACACCATTTTTTTGGGATAAAAATTGTCAAAAAATAGTAGAAAAAAAACATTTGATTAAAGAGCCTCATATCTTTTTTGTTTTACATTTTTTTATAATTATTTTGGTCTGTCCTTCCCGTTCAGCTGTCAATATTCCAAAAATATTTTAGTTTGGAATTTAAGATCAATAGAAAAAATATGACAAATGGAACTGTTTTCGATGTCACGCTAAAGACGTCTAAAGGAATATCCTATAACACCGCCATGTTGTTTTGTAAAAAAACAACACTTGAGAGTTGTAATAATATCATTTCAGCATTTTAAAATAATGCGATTATTTTATTACCATGAAAAAAAATCAAGAAAAATGACCCATTTTCGGGCGTCAAACGGTTTGCTCCCCTTAAATATGTAGTGTGTATAGAAAAAACACTTCAATGTTTGAACGATAAAATTTAACATTTAAGTGAATTGTACGATGAAATCTCTCTCGGTACGATTTTTTTGGTGGTATGGTACGATTTTATAGGTTTGCAAATATGGAAGCACTGTATCGGATGGGGACATAGGCCAGAAATGGTCCTTCTCCACAACCGTCCAGGGAGATGACGTCTGACCAAAGCATGCCCAACATACATATGTAAGTCGAACACTTTTATTGACAATAATCCACATTTTTCTTTTAAGCATATCGGAGACCGTCCATGTAAGACAACCGTATAGCAGTTTGACACGAAATTCAAACTGGCATTATAAGCTCATTTTGGGCTGTTGCGCCATTGATTATTATTTATTTATTAATTGTTCATTCGGGACATATTAGCATAAGTCCACGAGTGGTAATGAGCTGGAAGTATGAAGAGGAGCTTCGGTTGCGTGTGATGCCATTTTGTCTGCATGCTCATTACCGTCAATTCCAACGTGTCCTGGTATGCAGAGTATTTTGATTTTATTTTTATGGATGGTAAGCTGATGTCTTAGTTCCGTAGCTACAGTACAATCTCGATAATTCGTATCTCGTTAATTCGTAAACCCCGCTAATTCGAAATAAACTGCTGGTCCCTTGGAAAAATCGCGGTTATTCGTAAAAACCCAATGCATTTTGGTCCCCTCGGTAATTCGTAATTATTTTCCTACTCGAGGTCCAATTAAACGTCTTATAATTCGTAAGTCGCTTGTAATAATCCCGTTTATTCGGAAAAAAAATTCCCTTGCACACTCTTCAATTCTCTAAATCATGTTTGCTTGCGTCATTTTTTGACGATAAATAGTTTAAGTGACGATGTTTTTTTTTTGTTATTGTGACCCTGGACAATGCAATAGATCGAGCGTGTCAATAATTCCTCCATCAGAAAAAACTGATTTCTTTTCCATGCCAGGGTTTTTTGTTTAACAAGGAGTACATTCATATGTACCTACATATTTTACTTTATTTTTTTATTAAACGTGTGCATTTTGAATTGTAATAAAAACCGATAAGTTCCGTTAATCTGAATTTTGCCCGTCTTTAATAATCAATAATTCGCAATCCCGCTTATTCGTAAATCTCGTTAATTCGTAATAAACCTTAGGTCCCTTGACACTACGAATTATCGGGATTATACTGTAGTTAGTTTTTGCCATGGATGTATTAGTATAACTGAATCGGCTGTATTGCATAAAATTCCTATATGTGAGACTAATTCATTGCTGACAGTTGTTTCCATCTTTCAAAAATATTTTGGACTGGTTAATGACAATCATTTCTGACAATTGTTTTCACCACAGCGTCGGACCAAAAAAAATTCCGGGGTACAGTACGTATTTTTTATTTTGTAGCCCCCCCCCCCCCCCCCCCCCAAATACACTTACACTAACGCAAATAGACAACTCACACAACCAGAACCTATTAGGCAAAATTTCGCTTACTGCCGATCCAGTTATACTATACCATTCATGGTTTTTGCTATTTGCATTTGTTACTGCATTAATGACTGACAAACTGTCAGTGCAAATACAACACTTTTCTTTAGTTTTAGTGGAAATTTGATTGCGTCTAAAATTGCATTAGCTTCGGCGGTGAAGATTGAAAAAAAGTGGTAAAGTCTGCTTATTTTGATGAGATTTCCATTTTGTTTAGCTGCTGATCCAGCTCCATCGCCTGTTTTTGAACCGTCAGTGAATATGAGTTGCCATCCATCATTCCGGAGGGTAGTTTACAGTTCATAGAACATGGAAATGTATACTGGTGCTGTAGTAGATTTTGTATAAATCGCTAAGGATTTATTAATGGTTTACTACTATGTTCAAAAAATTAGGGGACTTTTGAATTTAAAAAGAACGCCGAAATCGTAGGAACATGCATTTTTTTCATGGGTTGGTACAACTGTCCATGACGTCTGCCTAAAATTTTGCAATTTGTAGCGTTAGTTTACGATTTATGCCATTTTTAAAGTTTGTTCGGCGATTTTTAACATGGATAAATTTATTGAGCAAAGAGTTTGCATTAAATTTTGTGTTCGCAACTATATTTCGGATGCATTTTGCTTGGAAATGTTGAAAAGATGTTATGGGGACGATACCATGGCAAGATCAAAGGTTTACAAGTGGCACACAACATTCCAAGAAGGTCGTGAAGAGGTTGAAGATGAACATCGTTCTGGAAGGCCATCAACATCAAAAACTCAAGAAAACATCGAAAAAATCAAGGAATTGTTGGGAAATCGTCGTTTAAACATCATCTTGTGGACATTACTGACATCTCATTTGGGTCCATACAATCAATTTTGAAACACAATTGGGGTTTAACTCGTGTATTATCTCTATTAATTCCGAAATCGTTGAATTTTTTAGAAAAAAAAAACCTCGTTTGGAACTGTCAAACGAGATGCTTGAGATGGGTGATGACGCTTTAAAATGCATAATTACTGGAGATGAAACATGGATCTACGCAAAAACACCTCAACAATCTAGTGAATATCGTGCCAAAGGGGAGCCAAAACCCAAAACTCCACGCCAAAGCCGTTCAAAAATCAAAGTTATGCTGACTGCTTTCATCGATTACCGTGGTTTGGTCCGCAAATAGTTTCTTCCAACTGGCCAAACGGTCAATAAGGAGTACTACCTTGGTCTTATGAAGCGTTTGAGGGAGTCTATTCGCAAAAAAGGCCTGAATTATGGAAAAACAATTCATGGTTTTGGTATCATAACAACGCTCCATCGCATACGGCAATCGATATTCGACAATTCTTGACCAAAAACCAAACAAATACCGTTCTGCAAGCACCGTATTCACCTGATATGGCTCCGTGTGACTTTTTCCTATTTTCTCGACTTAAAAAACCACTTCGTGGATACCGTTTTGATAGCATTTAAGAGATAAAAGAAAATTCGCTGAAGGTGCTGAAAGGAATATCGAAAAATGAGTACAGTAGGTGTTTTGAGGACTGGAAAAATCGTTGAAATAAGTGCATAGTATCGGGATGGGAGTACTTTGAAGTCGATAAAATAAATTTGGATGAATAAATGTAATATGTGTGTCTTATTCAAAAAATTCCCCTTATTTTTTGATCATAGTAGTATAACATAATATAATCTGGGAGTGACCATGGAGGTTGTGTTTGTAATTTGCTAGATTTCGCTTTTTGTGGAATGTTTAGCTATTTTTCCGCATCCAGTGAAATTTCGTTTAAGGTCAGGTTACAGAAGTTGGTTGCCTTTTAATGTAATTTCTGGAATGATAACGGAAGTTAGCATCCCTCTTCTTGGCTCTATTGTTGGCAAGTGAGCTTCCGCTAGTAAGCTACAAATTGGTGACGTTCGGAAGGCTGCTAATGCTGCTCATGTTGCTGCGTGATATGGTGCTTTTAGCTGTTTGAGGGCGCTTGGTGAAGCTTTACCTTAGATAGGAAAACCAAAATCAATTTTCACGAGTACTAATGATTTTATGATGTTACCTAAGTCAGTGTGCTGCGGAGTTTTTATTGCTAATGTATTTTATGATATTAAGGCACCTAAGAAGGTCAGTCCGAACCGCTTGGTTGGTTGGTTGGTTTGGATGGCAGCTCTCTCCTTAGACAGAGCACAATTAGCTCAAAAGCCAATAATACCACAAACTCGTTAACCTGGATGTTAGGGGTTGTTGTGACTGGGAAATTAAGAGTATCAGTGCGTGCGGGGGAAAATTGATCCAGTTATAGCCATCCTGTACTGTCCAGTAAAAGTAATAACTCTCCGATCTTCTTGGCAGAAATCTCCCTCAGGTCCCCGTAGAAGGGCTTGCCTAGTGCTCGCTCTCGTGCTCTAGCTAATACCGGGCAGTCGCAAAGGAAATGAATGAGTGACTTTCATTCATTTCGTTTGTGTCCTGACAGCTGCGGCAGTCTGTTTTAAATGGAATGCCCAATTTGGCCGCATGATCCCCAATTGGCCAGTGACCCGTGCTAATCGCCGTGATTCTGAAGAGTCCGAACCGCTACTATGTGATCATTCCAGTTGAACCTTTTATTGAATATAATGCCTAAAATATTTACACATTAGACGTCTTCTATCGTGTCTTGTCCCAATGCGATCATAAATGAATTGCAGCTAGTTTTGTGGCACACATGCAAGTGCTTACATTTATTTAAAGAAATTATAGCTTTAGATTTATTTGCCCAAGTTGATATATTATTAACTTACTTACTTACTTACGATGGCGCTACAGTCCAAATCGGACATTGGCATCCTGGATATACATATTATTAAATAATGAATTTATTTTAGAAATGGCTGATATAGGCGACGCGTATTTATTAAAATTAAAAGGTCGTATGCGTAACAGACATGAACTGCTTATGGCCTTGGAAAGAGCATTAAAGACACATAAAAACCCTAGTTTTAAACAAGAGTTTGGAGTTATGGCCAGAAAGAACCAACTCCTACTCCACGGTCATAAGCCCGAGAAAAGGACCTTTCATTCTTCCGAAATGGCTAACATGTAGAGAAGCAATTATTATCACTCGTCTAAGGTTGGGGCACACGAACCTTACACATAAGCATCTACTCGCCAAAAAAAACACCGCTCACATGCGATCGATGTAAATGCAACTTCGATTTTAACCACCTACTAATATGCCCAATCTATTCTTTGAATCAGTTCCTATATAACTGGCAAAATAGAAATATCGAGGAAAATTGTAAAAAACTACTAAACCATATTAATAGTACTAATTTAATTAAACTAATTTGAATATGATAATCTACACATTCCTATAACTCTTGAATATACACATCTTAATTTAAATCTAGATTTAAGTACAACATGTTTCATACCAATTACTTATTAGGCATTCCTGAATGCATTAACTATGTATCATATATGTAGCTGATGGTCTCTGTAACTAATGCTGTAAAATAATTATTTATATTTATAAACTTATTATGAATAAATAATAATATTATCTAATTATACATATACAGTCAGACAAAAAACTCTCCGTACACCTATAGCCTTCGGGAAGAAAAGTATATAGGATTGGAAATAAGAAACATATATTCTTGAAATTTAACAAAAGAATTGTCCAGTTAATATTTAATGCATACAAACTACAAAAACCCGTTTTTAATTCATATTTCTGGAAGAAACAAACGAAAAATATAATTATGAGCAAATCAAACGACAAAAAAATCTCCGTACAGTATGCTGTATTTCACGTTACAGTGACCTTTTAGCAGAAACGTCGCTGGCTTGGTACTTAGTAGGATATCCCTTGGCAGCCTGCGTTGCATAGAATCAACAAGTTTTACTTTATTATTTATTATACAGTATTGTTATTGATTTTCAAAAAAAACAATTTGCTGCCCTCAAAATTCTTTTGTGTACATTTCATGACTAGAAGACACGAAAAAAGCAATAAAAATTTTCACTCCGTCTGTCCGCCGTACGTCGACCGCATAAAATCTTTTGAAGGCTCGTAGCTCTCAAACCAGTGGAGCTATTAAATTAAAATTTTTTCTAGGAATAGACTGGGTAGACCCCTTGAATTGACATTATTTTCAGGGGAAGAGGTGTGAGGGGGAAGCGTTTTAGACGAAAAATTTTGGTTTCTAGATCTCAGCAACCGCTTATGTTAGGAGGCTGAAACTTGGAATTTCTATAAAGCTTTGATAGTGGACCCATTTGCAAAAAAATTGATGATATGGGTGAAGGGGTGTGGGAGTGGAGGGGGAAGCAATGCGTCCGAAACGCAAAAAAGTCGAGATCGACACATTCTAAAATCCATATCTCCTAAACCGTTAATGGCAAGCAATTAAAACTTAACAAATATCTGTAGTTATACTAGGAGAGTAGATTGAAATTTTTGGGTGGGGGTAGTGGCGTACGGAGGTAGGGGGTTGAAATACTAAACATTACGATATCTCCCAAACCAATGGCACCAGAAAAACAAAATTCGGTTTGGATATAAAGCTTGATAAATAAAACTTGCTCAAAGTAAAATCTTTGAAGGGGGCGAGGGAGTACATAAGTGGAGGAGATAAGAATTTTTCAAAAATAACACGTTTCATATCTCAATAACAGTGTAAGACGGATGCTTCAAAATTTTACCAGAAGTAGGCCTAATAGAACCCCAGTAGGGAAAAAGGGAAGTTTGGGGGTGTGGGTGTAGAGGGTGAGGGTGGGAAAGAAAAAGTTCCGATGCTTATATCTTAAGAATCTATAATGATAGGAAGCTGAAACTTGGTATTTAGATAGAGCTGAAGTAGTGGCATGGTGGAAAAATAAATTTTTTTTTTAGGGGTAACATGGTACGGTGGTGGGGGGTGTTTTTTCTAACTTAAGAACGGCTTATGCTAGGAAGCTAAAACTCGGTACGTATATGTAAATTGACTAGAAAAGTAATTCTGATTAAAAAAAATTTGAATATTCATTGGCGTTCAGGAGGGGGGGGGGGCAAAAAAAGTATCAGTTAATATAAAATGCATATATTTTCACGATTTTCGTCATATCTACTAGGTCTTTCAAAATATTGAATTCATTTTTATTCTACGGATTCTTCATATGAATACCTAGAATGTGTTTTCAAGATTTTTTGAAATTCGACCCCTAAGAGGGTGTAAACTGGTTGTATACTTATTCATGAATTCCACCATGTTTCTCAGGTCTGATCAGATATCGAATATCTTTTCACTTCCCCAGGCTTGTTTAATAATCACCTATTTTTAAGTTTTGTTTTTTCAACCTCTAGACCGCATCCCGGAATATGACCCAATTATTTAATTCATATGTTACACCCTTTTCTAACCGCTTCCCGAAACTTTTTGTTAGGTTTTCAGTCACATAGTAACATACACCGCATCCCCGAATTGAACGCGTTCTGAACCTCTGCCGGAAAAATAATAAAGTTGCGCCCAGACTGTTGGCAGATTTTTTTAGTTACTGTAGAACTTATTTTATTCCATTCCTCCTGAAGTTTTTCTTTCAATTGGGTTTTGTTACTATATGAATATTTTCTGATCATTCGTCCTAAATCCTCCCATAGGTGCTCTATGGGACTTCAGTCTGGTGATTGTGGTGGTGTATGGAGTTGATTCTGGACATTGTATAGCAACCATTCCCGCACAATGTGAGATTTATGTTTTGGGTCATTGTCTTGTTGAAAGATAAATGAAGCGCCAAGACCCAAGTTTCTGTCGCTTTCTTTCAAATTGGCTTTTAAAATGTTTAGGTACATAAAACGATCCAAGGTTGATTTAATAATGCTCATATTTCCGGTTCCACAGCTCGACATACACCCCCACACCATGACGTTGCCATACATCCATGTTTTACAATGGGCGCAAAATTGTTAACATTCATTACTGTGATTGCTTTACGCAAAACTTTTCTAACTTTTGATCCAAAAACCTCGATGTTGTTCTAGAAGCTTTGAGGTTTATTTAAATGCTCTTTAGCGAACTGCAATCTTTTAAGCGAATTTTGTTGAGAAATTAAAGGTTTTTTACTGGCAATACGTCCATGATGGCAATTTTTTCTCAAAACGTTTTTTATGGTTTCGTCACTAATTGAAATGGAAAACTCATTTCTTATTCATTTCCAGTTTTGTGAGCGGACAATCTTGGATTTTGACGAACCTCCTGTAAGATTCGTCGTTCTACACGTTCAATAATTACATTTGCTCGCCATGAACAACGTTTATTTACGATCGAACCTTCAATTTTCAATTTGTTCAAAATGTATCGCATTGTGCAATGGGTTTTTCCAATAAACTTTCCTATTTTCCGTACCGATTTTCCTTCTTTATGTAGCTTAACAACCACTTTCTTAATATCAGTTGAAATCTCACACTAATTTGAACTCATTTTCGTAAATAACAAAAATTAAATACACTATAAATCGAAAACCTTCCTTTCCAGACAATGATTTAACTTGTATTGACCATTTACTAACACTAGACTAGAGAAAAGCCGAATTGTTATAAGGGAACTGCAAGCTGTACGGAGACTTTTTTGTCCTTTTTTCACTATGCGTTTGATTGTTAATTGTTTTTTCTAGTAAAATGAATTAAATAATTTAATTTTATTTTACATATGGATTGTATACCAACTGGAGAATAGTTATAGTAAAACTCATATAAAAACTTATTATTATGAAGATACATCATTTTTTTCCATAAAATGGCGGGTGTACGGAAACTTTTTTGTCTGACTGTACATAGCTTACCACGGAAATACTGGAAAATCTTTTTAAGGGTCGCCGCACTTGCGCTTAGTGAAAAAGTGAATTAAGTTTACAGTTTAGGAGCTAAAAGATGAAAGTTATTCTCCGCTTACGTTGAACATTATCAGACCCAAACAAATAGGTATTATGCATATTTAAAACTTGACATCTAAAGAGCCAAAACAGCCCGAATGTGAACATCAAAACAGTAAAAAATAAACGGGAATTCTTCTTTCCATTTCGGCTCTCTTTGTATGGGTAATAAAGTGACGCAAAACAAATTGATGCAATCTTAATGCGTTTTCCAGACTCCGAAATTGTTTGCGCGACTACTGAGCGTGACGAAACTTTATACAGTTTATATTATTTGTAGCAACCATTTTTTCGTATGTTTTCAATTTTAAATTTTGATTAAAGCAATGGCGCACTAGTCTCGCGTTGTAATTACCGGGATTGCGACTTACATATGGCCGAAATCAGCGCCGCGACAACTACTTTAAATAACATTACGTTCGTTGTTTTTACTTTCATGATTCTACAGTTTCGGTTTTATACTTATTTTTTTTATTTTGCCTACTAATTAAAGACTGCGTTCTCCCGTGCTAGCAAACATATCTATATATGCGTGGAACGTACGTATAACGTATACGTATATTCACGTTCATGCAATAAATCGACACAAAATATGTATTTATATATCTACATGAATTGATATTTTGCCAGCGATAGTGAGAGTCGCGCGAGAGTACTTGCGGCGATTGTGAATAATTGTGACGGCGACAACATTCACCAACCAAACCATAATATCGGATACATAGGAGTCTAGACTACACTTTCAAGATCGCGAATGAAAAATACAACGTAGACTTTTGTCGTAATACTGTCGAAAAAATAGTGTTGTGAGTCACAATACTGTTCCGATCCGCCTGTCGACTGTCCAATAGTGATGTGCAAAGCGATTACTTTGGAGTAACGAATAATAACTAAATACTTTCAATTTAGTATTCGTTGCTAGTATTCGTTACTAGTATTCGTTACTTTATTGAGTACTTCGTGTGAGCAAAACAAAAAAAAAAGGGTCATCCGCTCAGACGAGGGAATTTTTGGGAATTGAGTACGAAACAGAATGTGAGAAGCTAAAAAAAAAAAAAGGTCATCCGCTCAGAAGCGGAACTTTTTTTAGTCGGGTTAGTAACGAATACTTTTGTAAAGTAGTATTCGGTACTCGGTATTCGTTTCAAGTAACGAATACTTAATAACGAATAATTACTTTTTGCACACCACTACTGTTCAACTCTGACTTCTCTCCTACTCGCAATACAATAATTTTCAGAACTTTCTTTACGTTTTTCCTTTTGTTGCGAAAGGGGGCTTCCATTCATGACTAATGTGGATAAAGCAATACGAAATAAAATACAGATTGTATGAAGTTCCTGTAGCCCGCAGCCAACGCATTATGTAATCACATTTTGCGTAAAAAGCAACTTCGTTTATTGGCGATCATCAAAATTTTGTCAAAATCGGTAAATCGGCTATGCCGACGGCTAACTTAATTTACAGAGTGTATGGCAAAAAAATGTTTTTTAATTATAACAATAACTCAGGGAACGTTCTACACCGCAAATTGAAATCACCATTAAACATGGTGACACATCTATGACTCTAATGTGACGAGTATAAATCATACAAATAAAACTTAACGAATTATAATGCAAAAGAAACTTTTATTTAACAACTCGGTCAGAAATTGGGTAATTTAATTTTTTGACACATTCCATCATAATTTTGTTATCCCGTTTTATCAAAGCTACTCGGAGCTGAATACTTCTCAAATAATCGGAAACATGGATAACGCGAAATACACCTATGCCAGAAAAAATCAACGCGGATATTATTACGGCAGGAGGTTCAGATAATACGCAACAGGTAACTTGAATAATTTGTAAATCCTGCTGGAAGTTAAATAATTGTGATAACCGACCGATTCTCCGAAACAGATACATATATAACCAAATATATTTTTCAATAGTTTATACCGTTTTCATTCCTATCTATTCATGATGTATTAATACATTCATGATGTATTCAAAAACAAATTTCTGACAAAAGCATATTTTTTTGACGAAGCTTTAGGTAAAGTTTGGTTTAACTTTGCTAAGGTGGCGGTGCCCATTGTTTTTCCATTCGTTTACTAATAAAAATGAGCCTGTAATGTTCCCACAAGTTCCATTTCTTTTTGAGCGATCGGCGAAGTGTAGGATGATCAGATGTTTGGAAATAGACATACGAGACAGAAACTCCCAATCTTTCAGTTGCTATATCCATGGTGAATAGATAATGCTCCGTGGGCACTATTACGAGGGACAATTTCGTGGAAAGTTGAATCATGAGGTGTGTTCGAATTACAACACACTCCTACACCTATCCTTCTACATAGGTTTTACTTGCTTTTCAATAATTTGTATTTGGGTTATATGTCATCATATCCATATCCGGAAAGTCAATATTGGAGAAACTGTAAGAAACAATTGCTATTCACCTCTACAAATCTCTGGGTGTGCAAGTGGTGTTTATTCATAAAAAGAGATAGCTAACATCTGAAACAAAGATGAACAAAATGAGTGCTGTACTTTGCTCAAAATGAATTATACATTTCCGTATTTGTACTTACTTCCCATATTTGACTGACTCCATTGAACTAAACTAAGTTTCACTCTCCACAGCTTAAAGTTAATTTTTTGGAATAATTGCCATATTAAAAATAGAATGTAAAATTTATTGAACCGTCGAGCCGGATTTGAATAAGCGGCCTATGGAAGCCAGTGGTAGTAATAAATGTATAGTGAATAGAAATTAAAAAATAGCTGAGCCACATTGAAAAATAGAAATTGTTCGGATTCGTAGAATGTAGGCAAGTGATCCTTCTTGCTCCCTCTTATAAGAACCGTTACCACTGTGAGTGCGAAAATAGTATCCTAAATTTTCTATACGTTTTGGGCTAAAATTAATATGTTAAATTTATGAAAAAGGTTGCGTTAGGTCATTTCGAGCGAACCATAAGAAAGTTTCTAGTAGTGAATTTTAAAATCTTTATTCTTTACATATAGCCAACTAATTTGTTAATGAATATCTGAGCAACCCAGCAAAAAATGGCTATCTATACGATTCAAACGAAGATGAACAAAGAATTCAGTTAACCTAAAGACTCATGTACATCTCACTCGACTTGCAAACCCTTGAACTATTGGCTATCAAGAAATTTCGTTTTTATATTGGTTTCCCTTTTAAGTACAATTGTCTGTTTTAAGAGTCAGTAGACTGATATTGTAAGATAAAACAAAATTGAAATTAATTTCATACTAATTCTTCCACTTCATTCGTATACGTTCGTGTGTCATATGGCATTTAGCTACTTTAATATTGTAATGAAAATTACGCTCATACCATAGTACTACTGTCCAGAACTAAATTTAATTTCCTTCTTCTTTGTAATGATTGTATACAAATTTCACTTTCGATAGCGTGAATTTAATTCTTGAACAAAATTTTAATAAAATCTTTGTGAAATAATCTGTCATTGTTTGGTCCATCGAACCGGAATTTACCGACATTTGGAAAAGTGAGTAAAATATTTTTAATTTAATTTTTCTCATTTTAGGATTTTTACTATTCAGTAGATTGCTAAAATACAGGTGAGGTAAGTTCTATCCGTGATTACATACAAGAACTAGAGTAGCTGTACCAACCGCAGCAACCACATTTTATAATTTCCTACGCTAAAAAAAATCTGAAGGAATTTTCAAATAAAATTAAAATATTTGCTACAAACTGTATATCGAAAACTTACTCTTAAAGTAGTTTCACATTGCCAGGCGAAATTCTTTAAATATACATACGTATACCATTGAAGAAAATGATCCTTGATCCGTTTAGACATTAATATAAGGAAAAAAAATCAATATGGATTGCATGACAAAGATCCAAACATGCCTCACTTTTCTTAAATCATGGCTTAGGCAAAAGAACAATTAAAGTTCTTCCTAATTAAAGGATGTTTATACAAAATGTTCAATGAAATGAAATGTGTATTATGGTAAGTCAAACTTTTTTAATTTATTGGGAGAAATAATATATATTAAGATATGCGATATTTTTATATATTAATGTAGAATTATTGTAATTCAAGCAAGCATATTCTTTGTAAGATTACGCGACAGTGAAAAATGTATGATAGTAAGAGTGATGACCTTTTTTCAGTTTGAATGGACTTCCAGCAATAGTTCTAATCACTTCCTTGTAAGTCTTCCTACTCGTCCTATTATCGATAGACATACTAACTAATTCATGTAGATTTTGGTTCAAATCTTGAGATTTCGAAAGTGGGTATCATTACCGCTTCAAAGCACTTTTCACATGACCGATCAATTTGAAACGGAATCAAAGTGTTTAACTACATACAAGTACGTTTAATGTTTACATACCGGCATGGTTCATAACTTTCGGTTATTCATTCATTCATAGCACATGTAGGTCAAGGGCTCTAAAAAACTATTCAGGTACAAAAGCCGGTGGACATCGACAGAATGCTACAGACTTCTCGCCCGAATTTTTATTTAGATTGTCAGAACAGAAAAGAAACTCGTCAAATTTGGCTTTGCAGTTAGCACAAGTTACAAAAATACCGGTCATTAGTAACTTGATTTTTAGCACTATATATAAATAATAACCCCTAATAAAATTCCCGAAATCCAAGAACGTCGAAATCGGAGCAGCAACTAGTTGTGTCAACTTTCAAAATGCCACAAAGAATTTTTTTTAAATAGTATTACAAAGCTGGAAATAGATACTAATTTAAATACATAAACTACAAAAATCATGTACAGAATATTATGAAAGAATAGGAAAAAATCACCTTGAAGTCGAGGCACTTTCCTGCGGTCGTTCTGACGGAGGGTCAAAAATTTGTTCACGATCCTCCTTTGAAAGTTCTAATTCCGCAAACTGATCCAATTCTGATGCCATTTTATTTAGAATTATTTGTTGCTTTTATTAAAATCAGTCACTATATAGTTGAAATTATAAGTTCTTTTATGTTAGTAAAAAAAAAGTCGAATTTATATAAATTTGAAAAAAAAAAAAAAAAATCTAAGCACACATCAGCGACAACCGAATTCTAACGCTCAGAGTTTACTTTATTTTACAAAAAATAAACAAAACAATAATACGTTATAGTAAATTTGATCTATAATCAAGCAATTTCAGAAATCAAATACAAACACAATAATTAACTTTAGAAACCTTTTTTTTATCTGTATAATAATTTATACATGAAGAGAAGAGAATTCGATTTGAGATAAACAAAAAATTGATACACTTTTTATATTTTTGTTACTTTCAGCTTATTATTTTGTAAAAAAATGAGCTTATTTACTTCACACTATTTTCTCTTTTAAATTTATCAAGGAACACATGAAATTTATAAATATATATATTTTTTGTTAAAATTGCGATTTAATTTTGAATTTGAAATCGAACCAAAATATCCACTGTAAAAGAAATATGGAAAATATGACGATCATTAATATTGTTACAAACGTATGTTTTATAACAATATTAAAAAAAACCCGCGGCACTCACTGTCTTTATGAAATATTAAATTGAACGAAAATAATATTTCGCTATACAAGGCGAAACAAAGAATATTATTTTTTAAAATTAATTTTTTATTAAAACTTTTTATTCACTAAAAAAAACGTAAAATTGCAATATATTCAAGTGCGGCGTTGGAGTTGAGGTCCTTATATTAACGGTAGAAAGAGAAAGACATACTATAGGAGAGCTTTTCATAGAAAACCGAGCTTTTTGGTTTTCGAATCAAATTGATGAAGTAATTTTTAAAAGGAAATTTTGTCACTCACAATTTAAAACAAAAATTAAAAAACTTGGAAAAAATTACGAGCAACTTTTTTTTTATTTAAATTTTAACCTAAGAATTTAGCAGACGTAAAATTCGCGCTCTTAAATTTCAATAACATTTAAGATTTTATTTTATATTTTCCAATTCAACATAAAATCGAAATCAATGTACGTAATTTTTTACGTTATTTGAAACAACTGAATTAAATTAATGCAATTTGTATTTTATATCATTATTTAAAAAAAAAATATATTACGGGGTGCCGCGAACAGCCGGAGCACGTCGCTCTCTCTTGGAACTTTTAACACTAAACCAAAGTGCTAAACACGACACGAGTTCAACTGAACCATCTACTAAAACGCGCCCAGCATGTTCTCCATTTTTTTCTCATTTCTTCATAGTCACAGTAGGTACAGTACAGCAGCAGTACACATCGGAACGGAACCAGTGGTTTTGTTTTTCGTTTTCGTTTTTGGTTGTAGTTTTAGGTTTGTACCGCTTTTCTATACTTATACAATTTTTCTGTTTCGCCTCTATACCGTAAAATAAGAAGAATGCCGTTTTACTCTGCATATCCTACGATAAACAATTATCCCTGTTAGTTTTTACTAGACAATGATATTAACTGGAATCTGGTTCTAATTTCAAAATAATACACTCCCAAATATCAGTTCTTCCGAAATTAGAAAAGAATTGAAAATATTTTTAGCAGTTTAGAAGGGAAATGCCAAGAGAGGCAGACATTATACATCTAAACCTAAAAACGTGTGTATTACACTATAGAAATCATATCTGAATATATGCATCTATACACTTTCGAAACACATAGCCATAAATGCCATGGCCGATTTTACAATGAATCGAGAGCATGCGCAAACGACTATGCACACACACCCTTGCACATATCTAAACCTCGCTCGGCTTAGAAGAATCTCTTCTTTTTCATGAAAAAAACATCAATTTTGTGCTTTGATGAATTCCTTTCTGGATTCCGCTTATTCAAGATGTTTCCTCGAATTTATTTGATACGTATTATAATTAATAGGATAACATTTTTTAAATATACTTCTTTAATATCGATTAAAAGCACAAGACCACCAATTTGAGCAAGGTGTTGCAATTTTCATAAGATATTCACAATTAATATCAACGTAAGGATAATAAATTCCAATAAAAATCTTTAATTGCAAAATTCTAAAGATGTGTTGCAGCTTGGAATTACCAACGGACATTGTAAATTACTGCAAGTTAGTACAAGTAATGATTTTGGTGAAAAGCAGTTAAGCTTATTAAGTCCGTTTATCAGAAGAATCGAACTATTTTGATTTCAATTAATATACACTCACTACTTACATCTATGAAATCGGGCCATTAAATAAACATCTAGCTTGACACCAATAAAAAAATACTTTTGTAAAGGATTTGCTCTTTGGTGGCAGTCTCAACTCAAAGACTTCATCCAAAGACATCAACAGAACCAGCCTTTAACCCTGCGTCTTAACTGACAATTTCTCTGGCAATGGCAACGGAATTATTGCCATACACAAATTGACAGTGTAGACGCATCAAATGCGTGTGGCAATAATGCTCTCACCATTGCCGTGGCAATCATTGACATGGCAATTTTGGGGATAATATTGCCAGAAAACGAATGGTTTGACAGAAGTTAGCGTCATTTTTCAACAGGTAAACTTAGGTTTTTTTGACTTGATCGCAAAATGAGTGAAAATAAATGGACTTAAAAAAAAATATTGAATTAATCAATTGTTTTCGAAGCTATGACACTTCGAATTCACTCGCTCAAATGAAAATTGCCTGGCAATGAAATGCCCACTCACTACTATTTGACATTTAACTCTATGGCAATATTGCCATAGCCAGATAAATTGTCAGTGTAGACACTGGGTAAGGCATAGTTAGTGGTCTGAAGTAAGTTCTCTCCTCGAAACAGATAAGGATCAAACGGCATTGGGTATGTTGTAAAATGAAGATAAAAGAAGCTTCGAAAGGTCAAATCAAGAGTGATGAAAGGAACAAAAAGGATCAAAAACTGAGTAGATTACACACACACTCCGGTACTGAGAACGAGAGTATCTCGGATGCATGGAACTTGTTTTCTGAAAATGAAAGTATCAAAGAAGTGGTCCAACCTACAAAATCAAAATCAAGGTAATTGGAATAAACAATTCTTCTGAGAATAGGTAGGTAGGTAGGTATGCGTTGCTGCCCCAAAAAACACGGAAAACCACATATTTTAAATGGTGGAATGCCATCATAACTGAAAACTGCGACATTTTTTTCATCCTAATTTTTTCTATTTGAAAACTAGTCTAATTCACATTTTAAAATATTTTTCTAAACTATTTTACTTTGTTTTGCCAAGCAACATATTGCACTTCAATAGAAAACTTGGTTTCTATTATACAAGTCATGCATCCCCCATACCAAATTATTGCGATATGTATGAAGCTGTCATATTTGTTATTCGCAACTGTAGTTCAGAAGGCTCTGGACCTACACATATGCCCGATTTAACAGTGGTAGCTTAAGCTCTGAGTGGAGTTTAAGCTTGGGTTTAGGAACATCTTCGATTTCACAGTAATGGCTTAAGGCCTCATATCACACTGAAAATCGATTTTTTTTTTTTACAAATTTTCATGTCTTATACTTTCAAGAACTATAAAAAAAAATTGAATTTAGAAAATTCCACTCCATTACAAAGTTATAGCACTAAATGTGACCATACATCCATTTAAAGCAGCTTCCTGGCTATTTGCCCCGCCACTTTCAACAGCAGCGTTTAGCATATATTTTTTCACAAAAGCCGAGTATCATAAAAAATCAGGCCATTCATAGGACCATCTGTAAAAAATTCGAAGATAAAAGAGGAAGAAAACGTACAGTACGAAGCTGGAATGGGAGACTAGCCGTAAGTTCGCGTTGCACCTAAAACAAACTTTAAACGCATTTTTCTCGAAACTATGTTTTCAGCCAGTGTCGGCACGATAACACAGTCAGTTTTCAATATTTTTTAACTTTTTTTTTTAAAAAAATTTTGTTAACTATTTTCTCTATGGGGTGACGAGAGCTTTTTTTAATTTTTTAGTTACACAATTTTTTATAAATTATCAAACGCAACCTTTTTTTTAAAAAAAAAAACTGATTTCTAATGTTTGAAATACTGTAACATCTTTATTTAAAAAAAATAAAAAATCCCTCCGTCACCCTATAACTACTACATTCTTTTGCAAGATTCTTTTTCATTTTTGCAAATTGAATTATTTTTGGTGAAGTTTTGATGCCGACAAGGAGGCGCCGTAGTTTTCGTCAGTAGTCTGTTTATACTCATAAAAAACAATGTTAATATTAATAAAAAAAAAATAATAATTTTTTATTACAGTTGAATAGTTAGTAAGATATGTGAACTCAACAATTTTTTTTTTTTCACCATATAACCTTTATAATAATTGTTCAAATTTACACGTTTTTCAGCGCCCACAGGGTGATTTGAGCCCTTAAGTCTTAGACTGGTTCAAGTGCTAGCTTAGCTTAAACCATCAATTTTGAGAGCTTAAGTTTATAGAATAAGCCTACGAACTGTCCAACTTTATCTATTCAAGACTGTGTATTTAATAAAATATAACCGCGTAACTACTCCATTACATATAAAATATCGAATGTACGCAAATCCGTTACAAAGCTTACATTAGGCTGCAAAATGAAACGCTACTGTGCACAATGCTTAGTTTAGCTAAGCCGCACGATACAAAAAACTGTGAAATCAGTCGAAACAAATCCATAGCTTAAGCCACCTATTCTAGCTTAACTAAACCTTAACTTAAGCTATCACTGTGAAAACGGGCAATAATGAAGTACTATAAATACACAGTCACACTTTTAAGGTGGATTTCCATTGTCGTCGCACTTATGCGTCAGAGCGTCGGACGCAACAATCAACCAATCAGGTTTTAGTTAAAGCGACAGGATGCGTCTACAGGTCATACATTCTTCAGCTTTTTTCTGCGCTGCAAAATTGAATTGCTGTTTTTTTTTCATTTCGAGTTTCGTTCACTTTTTACTGCTAATTATGAAAATGCTGGTAATATTAGTGTTCCTAAAACTACTGTCTCTCTAGATTATGAAACAATTATAAAATTCAAAAATTATAAACGTTTTTATCAGTTTATATTTGAGAGCACTGTGCGTTAGAGAAATTGTGCTGCAAATGTAAACTCGGAACCGAAACGCGTGGCAGAAAAATGTGCGTTCGGTGCACAGACGCTTAAATGCGACGACAATGGAAACCCAAAAAATTTAAAATCTAAACTAATATGCGAAACCATGAGATTTTTCGCGAATAACACATTTAAAAGAGTAATTGGCTAAAATTTATAGATTTAATAGAAAAATAAAATAGGTGCGTGTTACGTAAATAAGAAATGAAAAGAGTTCAGTTCATTTACGCCGTACCACCTAAAATATGAACAAGCTATGCAAAGATCTTACCCACGAAGAACAAGAAGCCCCGGAACAATCAAAACAAAAATGAAAAGTTTTGATGTTTTGTATTTAAGGGAGACGGTTAATTTATAGTGGAAGCTATCTAGTGTCCCTTAAATAATTTTATTTTTGTTCCTAAATATTTAACTCTCGTGATAGCACTTGTACTGTCAAATTCAATTTCATTCATTAAAAGAACCCTTTACCTTATTTTATTTTGACAATTTAGTAGACTAAGATAGAGATGGGTAAAGCAGTTCCTTTTAGTGAGTGAGTGAACTCCGACTCACACACTGAAAGGAACTAGTTCAGTGAACTAGTTCGAGTTACTTTTGAAGATGTTTTATACGAGGGGACCATAATGGATCCGCAGTGATCTCTCGTGATGGACTGTGGCAATGTGCTTCAGTCCACCCTTCTCAACCTTACCTCCTTTTGAAGATCACTTTCTCGGCGATGGAACTAATTCTTTTAAAGTTCGGAGTGAATGTGAGAACCTAAAAAAAGCCCCTCACTCACGAAGGAACTAGTTCTATTCAAGTTCGTGGTGAGTGTGAGGATCTAAAAAAAAAAGGTCCTCACTCACGAAGGAACTAGTTCTTTTCAAGTTCGTAGTGAATGTGAGGACCTAAAAAAAAGGTCTTCACTTCCCACGAAAGGCACTCATTCAAGCTTCACATCGCAAAGGAACTACTTCCTTTCCCAAGGTGTGTCACGTGGTGAAACTAACTACAGTTCACCAAAAGGAGTGAGTTAGTTCACTCACTCGCTTCAATGAACTGCTCTTTTCGAATAGTTCACTCATGAACGACCCATCTCTAGACTAAGGAGCATTATTACGATGTTGAGTTAAGCTCTAACTGGAACATTAACCAGTAGTTTTGTTTGAAAATATATCAGCTACACTTGCACATAGTACGTAACTGAACATCGTAAGAACGATACTAACACCAACTTTATTTACAATTCACTTTCTCAAGATATCATTCTCATAAGGTCACAAAATATATTCCGCTGCACAAATTACTTCCGCAATTAACTTTAACAGTCGCTTCATGTAAAACCTATTTACAAAGCAGTGCTATTCATGGGTGCAGTCTGCCCTGTTCGTTCATTCGGCTTACTAACAGATCGGAAGTATGGGAAGAAGTTTATTTATAGGACTGAAACACAGACACACTTCGTGGTTTCAAAAGTCAAATTAGGAAGATACCTATTTCGATATTTTTAGAGATCCTTTACTGCAGTGCTGATGTGTCCACGATTCTACGTATATTAGCGTGAAATTCCGAAGGGAGACTGGATGACGTTTTATATTTGACTGGAGAATTAAGACGTCACTCGGCAGATAAATGGATTCTAAAGAGGACGCAAACGTATTAAGTATTACTGACTCCGCATTTATAGATTTAGAAGCTTACGTAGGTGGTAAAACTGATTTGAGGGGCTCGTTGATGCCAAAATTAGATTTTTTTTAAACTATGCGGATATGGACAAAAGTGTTTTCTTAGGTAGGGAGTTAGTACTTAAATATGGATCCGAACATCAGCGATGCCGATGAATTATACCTAAAACCTAAGTAAATACTTCTGTTATCTTTATCCTAACGATTTGATTGGCCAGTTATCACTTGAAATCATCGTTCCTACTAAGTAGCATCTAGTTTTTCAGTCTATTCATAGTCAAATTTATCTTTAGAAACATCCGATCAAAGAGAACTGGGATCTTGGAACTAGTTCCATTCTAGCATTGTCTTCGGCCCAGTTTCGGAAAGAAAACTGATCACTAGGCTTTTAGACATGTCTGGTTCATGTAAATATAAAATAGAACTAGTTTCTGACCCTAGCACTATTCAAAGCCATGCATAAAAACAGTGACTCCTAGCAATTCACTTTTCAACAAAAACATGAATTCGTTTAGATAGAGCTGCGTGCAGGTACTACTTTTTTCCATATGTATAATATTTCATAAATACCATTATGAACCGACCTTTTGTTGCTATGTCACTAACTCCTTCCGAAAAGTAAATCACATTAGCTGTGCGTATGATATACTTGGCTTCTCATACAGGACATACATTCAAAGCGGTTTACGCAACCGAAAAAAATAGTCGAAGGGTTCATATGACGAAAAAAATGTCAGAGTGAAATAATCGGGTTCTCTTCTTTTTACCCTTGCCAAATAGAATACGGAAACTTAGCTAGGCTTGTTAGTTGCGAAGCGGTAGGATGTGTTGCTTATCATTTCTAAACCAACCGTTTTTCTATGGCCGAACCTATTGTATTCTAAATTTTTTTAAGTTTCCGGTATACGGCAAGGGTACTTACTCGTATGAAAGAAATTCATCAGATATGTTATATTCCTTTTTTACATTATATCTTATGAGTTGCATATATCGTACAGTATTTTACATGAAGAGAAATTGAAACGCCATTTAAAAAAAGTCTAAAACCCTACATTTTGCTCGCAAGGTTTGGTCTAGCAAAGTTTTTCTATGGTTTTACAGACTTTATAATATAAGTTGGTGTATAAAACCAAATTTTCCCTCTTTTGATGAGGTGTAGAGTAGGGATGTTCGATTTCGATTCGATTAATTGACTAATCGATTAATTTTTTCTATCAATCGATATTAGTGACGTTGATTAATCGATATAATCGATTAGTAAACGTTTATTAATCGAACAAATTTCAACAGTAAAAAGATTCAATGTTCGACCGTTTTGACAATATTTTACTGTAACGTAATTTGTTGCAACAGAAAAAAATTGTACATTCATAAAGAGATAAGTAGATCGAGCAGCACACGTTTGGTACTACAACCCAGGTAGCAAAATTTTGTTGAGAAAGTCGCTTCCTATGTTAAATTATTAAAATTATTTTACTACTGCTGTTGTTTCGGTCTCAAATTCAGAATTGAATTGCCAACACTAGCTAGAAGTAAGTACCTACATCTACTTACTTTTATGCTTATCTCCTTACCTGTATACTTACTAGACACCTCTTTACTTGCTTTATAACAAAATTTAAAATTGTGTCAATTACTAGTCAATTATCATTATTATCCACTGTACATAAGTACCAAAATCGGCCAACAGTCTGGGCGCAACTTTATTATTTTTTGGGTAGAAGTTCAAAACGTGTAAAATGCTGAGATGCGGTGTAGGTTACTATGCAACTGACAACCTAACGAATAACCATGAGACTATTGAAAAGATATTGTTTGGATTGCCAGTTGCATAGTAACCTGCATCGCTTCTCAGCATTTATTGCGTTCCAGACTTTATTGCTCTAGTCGCTACTAGACTCATTGTTTGCCACTGCATCTTGCTGCCCCTATAAAAAAAACCCTGAACAAAATCTTCTAGGGTGTCTCTATATAGTAGTTTTATTCTTAGCATTCTATTCATTATGGTTTTCGAGAAATAAAAATCGGAATGTTTTCCTTTCAACCTCTTTTCACTATCATCCTCACCAGCCACACTCCCAAAAAATTTTTTCTCCACTAAAGTCTACTTACTCTAACACCTGAAAAATTCTCGAGATCATATCTGGTACGGTTTTTGAGACATAAAAATATTTTTTTTTTTAAACTAGCACCATTTTCGTGCCCTACCTCCCCCTTAAAAAGTTTACATTCAGTAGACTTAACTTATGATCCCATATACATAAAGCGAAATTTATTTTCCTGGTGTAACTGGTTCGGAAGATATTCTCATCTAAAGTTTTTCACTTCACTTCACCACTCACCATAACGATTTAAGCTCTTGTGTAAACTTGAAGTATCCCTGAAGACATCCAGGAAGTTTCAACCTTCTGACATTAATCGTTCAGGATATATGGATTTTAGAATGTTTCAATCTCAGCTTTTAAGCGTTTCGGACTCATTGCTTTCCACACTACTCGCACATCACTCCACCTGTACCTACAATTGCAAATGGGTTTACTATTATAGTTCTGCATAAGTTTCAAGTTTCAGCTTCCTAGTGTTAGTGGTTCCTCAGATCTAGAAACCTCAAAAAGATACCACTCGTAGGGGTTCAACCAATCTACCTACCAGAAAACTTTTAACTTAATATATAAACGGTTTTGTGAGCTACGCGCCTTCAAATGATTTTGCGTACGGCGTACTGTGGACGGCTGAAGGCGTCTACGGCGGACAGATGGACATTTTTTTTGCTTTTTTGGTGTTTACTAGTTCTAAAACGTGTAAATGCAAAATTTTAGGGTAGCAATTTTTTTTTAAATTACAGGTCGATCGCAGTACTTTATTATTTTATATGTATTAAAAAATAATACTTTTTTTATTAAAAAATAATAAAGTGAAATTAACAAGTAAAGCATTTTAGGGAGAACTATACAAAAGGACAATATTGTTGAAGATCATAAATTACAAAAATTCTATGATGAGTTTAGACTGTTATTTAATAAATAATAACTTGTAAACAATAATTATAATAGAGAAAAGGACATAGAAGTGTTTTGGCAAGATCTTTTCTATGTCCAGATAGGAGATCAGAAGGCTTTTGTAACTTCGTGAAATTTTGTATTTAATATCTTGACCTATCCACCCACATTCATCCGCAAATGTCGAAAACGCTTTTTCATAACCTTATAAAAACTAAAGACAGGAACTTAATTGGAAATTTAACGGACACTTAGCTCCAAATGTAAGATAGTGGGAGGAAGATGGAGAAATTTTTTAATCTTCAATTCTTCAATCAATTTATAAAGTCTACACTACTGGCACAAGAATTACCCGATTAATCGATTAATTGACTAAAAGGCATCAATTAATCGATTGATCTAATCGAACATTTTAAAATAATTGATCTTGTAACAATCGATTGTTGAGCAAAAAAAATAAATTTTATGCTCTACACTAGGGCTGGGAATCCATCCCTAGTGTAGAGCATAAAATTTATCCAAAAACGTATAATCTTTGTCTTGAGTTGTTAATTCAAATTTGAGCTGTTGATTTTGAAAGTGGAATAAATCCATTTCGTTTTTAAATCGACATTAGGTGCGTTTTTTTTCAACTGGATCAAGATCATACGTTTTACATTGAAAACAACAACAAAGAGATGATCTAAAATCAAAATGGGATCATTGATGGATCAATTTTGTGCTTTTAAAGCTGATTTAAATGGTAACTATTTTAGCAATGTCACAGATGGCGCCATGCGATTTAGCACTAAATTCACTTTATGAATATGAATATGCTAATCGAAAAGTCGCTGTAACTCAATACATTTTGTACGGATATGCAAGTCCATGTGTTAGATAGAGAAAGAATGTAGAAAATTATTGAAAAAGTCTTTGTTTGTATGACTTTTGTACAGTGCCGTTTCATCGAATAGTATGCGAAACTTTGCCGCCAGGTCAGCTGACAGTTTATCCGAGGCATTTATAAACAGCATTGTTAACCCTGCTAAAGTAGAGTCACTGTATAAGAACTAACACAAACATCCACTATCTTGAGTACGGACAATGACCGCTTTTGGTACCTTTTTAGTACTCTTGAACCCTGCGAACTCCAAAGTTCGCAGGTTTCTTAAATGGTATAGTTTTAGTGTGTATACGTGTAGCAGGTGGATTTTGATTAACGTTTCACGGAATCGAGATACATATGTCTCATGAAATGTCAACTAAATACAGCGTTTATCCACTTTAGTGGAGATAAAAATGAAAAATCGAGACAACTGCAAAAAAATTTCAAATGTACTGGTTTCAAATGAAACACACATTGTCCGTACTCAAGATAATGGATGTTTGTGTTAGTTCTTATACAGTGACTCTATGCTAAAGTAGCTTTTGGGATGATCCACGTCTTTTTTTTCAATTTGATCTGATCCAGTTGAAAAAAACGCACCTATTGTTAAGTGTGTGCGTTTTAGCATGTTTAAAAATATTTATGCCAACTTTTAGGAAAATTTACTTGTATTTATTTTTGGTATTACCAACAGGATTGTGAACCCTGCTAAATTAGCTTTTGGGATGATCCACATAGTTTTTTTCAATCGTGATCTGATCCAGTTGAAAAAAACACACCTATTGTCACAAAAAAATTTATTTTTAAAATGGACTTCTACTTTCAAAAACAACGGCTCATATCTTGCATGTACGCATAAACGACCAAATGTATAGGTATGAACATAAAAAACAAAACACCATGTTACGTTATATGTATGTTTTCGCGGTGAAGTTGTTCCAATATTTTTATGTAGTTATTCCAATTAAACAATCAATTTCTTTGACCAATCATTAATCTTTTGAGCGAATAAGAAATGAATAAATGAATAATGAATAATTGTAGTGCACCAGCCAAGCTGTACCTCTCTAAAAATGAACAGTTATTGGTTGCACCTTATGTCTCAATTTTCTATCTTCATACATACATACAGTGATGGCGAATTTACAGTCAAACTTCGAGGCACGCCTCTATCCACCCATCATAATATCGTTCGTTGTAAATCGCTATCAACACAGCAAAGACTACAGCTGACGGAGACAATTTTGTAATGGCCTCTCGGGGGTAGAACAGTGCCTCAATGGGTTAAATGTAGGTCCACCATGAGAATGTGTAATTTACTACACTTCTTATTTCAACAAAGCTGATTTTTGTACATAGTAGGTGCGTTTTTTTCAACTGGATCAGATCAAATTGAAAAAAAGCAGTGGATCATCCCAAAAGCTACTTTAGTAGGGTTAACAATGCTGTTTGTAAATGCCTCGAATAAACTGTCAGCTGCCCTGGCGGCAAAGTTTCGCATACTATACGACGAAACGGCACTGTACAAAGGCCATACAAACAAAGACTTTTTCAATAATTTTCTACATTCTTTCTCTATCTTACACATGGACTTGCATTTCCGTACAAAGTGTATTGAGTTACAGCGACTTTTCGATTAGCATATTCTGCCTGTTCGGCGCAAATACCTGCTACAAAATGAATTTAGTGCTAAATCGCATGGCGCCATCTGTGACATTGCTAAAATAGTTACCATTTAAATAAGCTTTAAAAGCACAAAATTGATCCATCAATGATCCCATTTTGATTTTGGATCATCTCTATGTTGTTGTTTTCAATGTAAAACGAATGATCTTGATCTTGATCCAGTTGAAAAAAACGCACCTAAGTAGCTAAGCTACTCGTAGTACGCATATCCTGATTACACTATCTGCACAATAGGTGGGTTTTTTTTTCAACTGGATCAGATCAAATTGAAAAAAACGATCTGGATCATCCCAAAAGCTAATTTAGCAGGGCTAACAATGCTGTTTGTTAATGGCTCGTGTAAACTGTCAGCTGCCCTGTTGGTTAAGTTTCGCATACTATACGACGAAACGGCACTGTACAAAGGTCATACAAACAAAGACTTTTTCAATAATTTTCTATATTCTCTATCTTACACATGGACTTGCATTTCCGTACAAAAGGCATTGAGTTATAACGACTTTTCGATGAGCAAATTCTGCCTGTTGGGTGGAAATACCTGCTACAAATTGAATTTAGTGCTGAATCGCATGGCGCCATCTGTGAAATTGCTAAAATAGTTCACATTTAAATAAGCTTAAAAATCACAAAATTGATTCATCAATAATCCCATTTTGATTTTGGATTATCTCTTTATTGTTGTTTTCAATGTAAAACGGATGATCTTGATCTTGATCCACCTAATATCAGACCAAAATTCAGGGCTGTCAGATTTAGACTTACATTTACAATATGTTTAACCGAAGTTTCGTGCTTGCTGAAATGGTGTTAAATGTTACGCCAACTTGCATATGAATACCTACATATACAGGGTTTTCCAATAAGGACTTGACAACTTTTTTTCAAAATAATATAATTTAATTTGCAGACGTTGTTCCTTCGTGTACTTTACCATGATAAAAATGTTAAGTTTACTGCATAAATTGACAGTGACAGTTTGATGATTAGTGAAAGGGTGCGTTCACAAATTGAATTCAAAGTTGTCAAGTCCCTATTGGAAAGAGTTTTCCAATAAGGACTTGACAACTTTTTTTCAAAATAATATAATATAATTTGCAGACGTTGTTCCTTCGTGTACTTTACCACGATAAAAATGTTAAGTTTACTGAATAAATTGACAGTGACAGTTCGATGATTAGTGAAAGGGTGCGTTCACAAATTGAATTCAAAGTTGTCAAGTCCTTATTGGAAGACCCTTTATATGGGTCGATCAGTTCTTGTAAGCTATAGAAAGCTGCTTATGGCTGTCCAAAACCCGAAAAAGCTACTTGCTATAACTGAAATTAACTGTTGCCATAGCATTGCTCTTCCACGCTTTTAAAGAGATATTAAACACACCCCAGTTATAGTGATATCGCATCGCGTTGCTTAGATAGCCTGTTTTCTAATTTCAATGCACACGAGACGCAATGTTAACACTTGCGTAGGTTGGGTTTGTAGAACATACATATGTAAGACGACGACTGGCTTACAAAACCACCGTAAACTACAAGCCTGCAACTAGGGAATCTCGCACGCACACTTCGAAAGCAAAGGGGGCCGACGTTCGAGTTGTGCAATAGTGTATTTCGCTGTGATTGCTGGCCATTTCAAAGAATTTCTTTACAGTTTTCGTATTTATTAAACGAAATATATAAAAAATAGGTTGTGATTTGAAAAAAGCGTTCTTATCCGCTTTTTTCAAATCAATTAAGAAAACATTTGAATATTCAGTATAATAAATATTGTCATTTATGTTGCTTCTCGGACATTAAATTCGGGCAAAATCACAGATTTCAGATTAGTTAAAAGCCTTCATCGAAACAAGAAACGAAAACAATGGTAATAAGAAACTATAACATAAAATAATTGATAACATATAACATCAATAAATAAATGAAGTAAAGTTCACTTCGCAATATAAATAATACTATAAATAAGATATAACAAAATATCACTTAATTCAAATTGTAAAATAAAAAAAAAAAGATTTTATCGCAGATATTTATAACTATAATAATTTTGTGTCGAATTTACAGATTTATTTAAAGATTTGACATAATTATTTAATAATATATTGGCTTGGCAAGGGAATTACAAATTTGTTCATAAAAATGCTAGGTATTCCACAGTAACAGTCATAGATATTTACTAGACTAGCTGAAACCAAAGACAAAAGATACTAGTATCTATTGTCTTTGCTGAATCGTATTAGATTTAAGACTTTCAATAGTTAGATGACAAATAATTTTGTGTGATCTTTTCATAAATCATGTAAATATTTTTTTTTCTTTAATCTATTTTTCATTAAATCGCAATGATTCTCTGCAGTAAACTTCTAAAATTTATCATGATCAATTAGCAAAAACATTTCTGTGAAAAACATTTCTGTGAAAAACATTTCTGTTTATTTTTTAAAAAATACCATTTTTAATAGTTAAAGTACGTTTAAAACGTTCGTGGAATCTTAACCGCCATAGTATTTCACTTGTTTATGCAGCCAACTGATGGCCCCCTACGCACACTTGCACACAGCCTAGTTGCAGGCTTGTAGTTTACGGTGGTTTTGCTGGCTTACCATATAAATAGACAGAGTAACCCGCTTATAAAGTGCACTTTTATAACGAATTTTCGGTTATAACGTCCCTTTTTTCAATCCCCATTCACAAATGTGAAAGGTTCTTATGTTGGCTATAACATATTATCGGTTAGTTAACGTTCTACTTTTGTGGTCCCCTCAAGGTACGTTATAACCGGGTTGCACTGTATAGCGAATGAGTGCCTACAAAATAAAAAAAATATTACGTTCGCAGGCTGCAAACAAAATGTTTTGATTTTGTGAATATATTTGACAGTTTGAACAAGATTCAGCACTCTCACTACTACGGATCTCACTATTATTCCCCCTTTATGTTTGCTTTGCGACATTACGTTCGATACTTTTTTGACAGTTACTGATAGAAATTCAATCGCGTTGCTCTTGTCAAATCGCGACACTAACTGCAATGCGCGCTTACGCGCGTAGTATCTCATCACACAACTGCCAAAGATGTATGCATATTAAAAATTGCCATCTTTCTTCATTTGTACTTTCTAGCGACTTGTCAACTCGAGAAGTAGCAGTCTCATAAGAGCAAAACATTGTTAAAGAATTACATTATGCACAAATTTCTCAGCCGATGCAAGCTCCTCCTGCTTCTTCTTGTAATATATTCTCCATCCAGCTGAGCGGGGAGAGAGCGTTTTCCACTTACACTTTTTTAAGATGCTGAATTTGCTGAAACAGTTTTGATGAATGTAAGAATGTAAATTCACTTTCTTATATGTTATATATATTTCTGGTTTTTCCTTAACTGCTTCATGTTCCCGTCAGTGGCAATCTTATTAAACTTTTTTATTTATTCTCTTTTCCTCTTCAGTTTTCTAAGTATCTTATTTTTTTCCGAACTTGCTCTGCCTTTTTCTTTCCCCACTCTTCAAGGTACGCCTTATAGTTTGCGCAGGCGTGCATGGTTAAGCTCAAAAGCTTGTTGCTTACAAGGGGTGCGTGTGCGGGCCGAATGTTTCATAAAGAGCTGTCAGCGCACTTAAAAAGGCTGGTCCAAGTTGCACTAAAAACACTTCAGAAATCTTGGGCGGGATACTGTGACATCACAACGGTGTTACTATACAATGTTGACTACTGATCACAATAGGTGTGTTTTTTTCAACTGGATCAGATCACAATTGAAAAAAACGATATGGATCATCCCAAAAGCAAATTTAGCTGGGTTAACAATCCTGTTGGTAATGTCTCAGATTAATTGTCAGCTTTAAAAGTTTCGTATACAAATTCAAATTCATATTTATTTCCAATAATTTAAATTTCTCTTAAACGTTAACATTACTTTAAGTGGTCAGGCAGTTGCCTCTTCAACTATTGGTTACATTGGCTTAGCATGTGTTAGTAAGTTAAGTTCTTAGTATTAATTTTGTAGGAAAATGGAAAGCAAAAACCTTATGAATTAACTAAACCTATGACTAAAGTAAAACTAAAACTTAATGCTAACTTAAAACTAAATTTATTTATACATACAATACACATTTACAAAATATGTTATATAGCTCAGGTAGAGAATCCAGTAGTGAAAGAAAGAATCAATGGGTTCTCAGAGGCGTTGCAGCAAGCGTGTGTAGTTCACGTGTTGAGAAGTGCCATGGCTTTTTCATACTATGTATACTATACGACGAAACACAACTGTATAATGGTATAAACACAATTGAGGCGAACTTTGCCAGCGGCAGCGAAGTTCGCTGTTAAAATTTTAAAACTGTATCGCAACACACTACTGACGCAGAATTACAACGGCGTGCGGTTGGCGAACTCTACGTGTAGCGCAGTACAATTCAGCGAACTTCGCAGCCACTGACGAAGTTCGTCTTAATTGTGTTTATACCATAAAGGTCACCCATGTAAAGTTTTTGGCTACGAGATTGAAAAACTACCCCACCCCTGTACCTTGCTACCCTATCGGACGCACCTGTTCTACCTGTTGGGTACAAGTATCTGCTACCAAACCAATGGTGCCGAGTTGCAGGGCGCCATCTCTGAAAATACATATTGAAATAGTGACAATTTAAATAAGCTTTAGAGGGGAAGTCTGATCCAACATTTAATCCCATTTTGAGTTTGCATCATCTCTTTGTTGTTGTTTTCAATGTAAAACGAATGATCTTGATCTAGTTGAAAAAACCTACCTACTGTTAAATTGACGGAGGGGTAATAAAAACAGGTTTCAAAATGATCATATCGAACTTGAAACATTCGCAAGTGAATTATGATGGAAATAGTCAAATTCAAATTAGTTATAGGCACACATGCACTAGCCACTTGCAGATTTTTAAGTCAAAATTACCAATAGCATTGAAACTGATACATCGTTTCTTTGTATCCGTTAATTATTTTTGGTGATGAAAGAAAAAGAAATGGATTCCGAGCAAGCCCTCCTTGATAAAATGATCACGGGCCTGGCTATAGCTAACTAGAGGTTTTAAACGTCATTTTGATTAACCATATACATTTGGTCAACTCAGAGCCTCCTTTATATGAAAGCAGTCACTCTAAGATAGTATGCGTAGGTTACCATTCGATATTTGACAGTTTCGGTTTTCATGTGGTAGCTGACAAGTGTGCATTCAATATCGCGGGTAGGTTTTGTTGAATTAACTTAATTTATTGATAAGCTTAAAACTTTAAAGCTTTTGCGAATTTGCAATTGGTTTAGAGAAAACTGACGCAAATGTTTTGCGGACAAAAAGTGTGGTTAGACTAGAAATGTTTACAATGTAAAATATTTTGCGTTATTTATTCATCTTTTAAGTGATATAATTAAAATAAAGTTGTTATTTAATATTAATTAATTTGTTTAAAAGTATGTGATGTGTAAAATGTGATTCGATTCATATACTGGCTAGCAAGTTGACAATAAACTTTGCAATTTTGTACATACTCGTACATATTCGGTTAAAATTAGTATTTTCACTCAACATTTTTTGTTTGAGTTGGTTTCTTTTTTACTTAAAATTGAGTGATGAATACGCTGCTGGTTCTAATTTCTTTCTATATTTTTAAATTCTTGCACCATTGTATGTCACTTAATAATTAAATGCAAAGAAATAACTTTTCTTTATTTTGGGCTTGTAACCCATAGTTCAAATAAGATGAAAAGAAACATTGTATGTCTCAAACAGGACTCCCTGGGATCATTATAAGGCACACACGAAGTGGAAACGACTTTTCATAATCTTTAGGATAAGTAAGAATGAGTTATTCAACTATCCAAAACTACCAATGTATAATAGTTTAAGGGGTACACCACTGTAACATTTTCGAAATTCTATTTTTTTTTTCTTTGCTTAAAAAATTGTTTGAATCTCGGAGAATATGGGGAAAAAAATTTAAAACATGAAAATAAATTTTATCCTGGAATTTGGATCTCTTTACGGAGCGCGTCAGGCTGCTTCGAAACGACTACCTGTGTCGCATCAGGTATCCATCTGAGAAGATACTGCCTAATGATTTACCTGTTTGTTTCTAAATTCTGGATAACACTAATAGATATCGCTAGAAAGTTTTTGTGTTCCATTGGATGTACTTTCACACAGAGTTTCGTTAGAATAGCGTCAGTTCATGTACAAAAAGGTGAAAATCCTTTTACCTTTTGCTTAATGATGGACTGACTAACATACTACGGATTACGAAGGTTCTGGATGTAGATATTGGCGTCTAATGCTACAATTTGTGTGTCGAATCTGATGTTAAGCGAATCCAGTACGCTGAGCGTGCATTGACAGATGCGGCAAAAGAGGCGCGCTCCACCATTAAATCGTCGAGGAAAGAGATTGAACAGGAATATTCCAACTTAGAAGTACAGCTTTATGGTCCTGGAATTGCAGATAAATGGTAAACAATTTTAAAAGTAGAATTATTTATTTTTTCATGTCTGTAACACATTTCAAAACTTTATACGCGTTTTTCCCGAAGCACGATTTTCGAAATCGACACGCAGCATAACTCGACCAATTTTCATTCTTTTCATTCCAATTTTTTACCATATCTTCAAAATGATATTCCGAAGAGAAACACGTACGGGATTTTCGATACGTTGATTTAAAAATTAGTTATTAGCAAATAACTGTCCTGTTTTTGGTCGAAAATTGAATAAAAACATAACGCAGTCACGATCGGCTTCAAGCCAATCGTATGATACTCTAGATGAAATACTGAACTCCGATTTATATTTCAGTTGGAAATATATCAAAAGAATGAGGAGTGCACAAGCAATAATTACATGACCTTTTACTTACAGGTAGAAACTATTGTATAGTAGCTACTGGATTTTTTGATTTATAGTGAGTTCCATATAGTAAGTTAGGACATTTTACAGAATTTTTGTATGGCAACTACATGAAGGACTTATGGGATATTTTTCATATTAATAGTTTCAGCTGCGACTATTATAAAATGAATATGTATAACATTTCAAAGTCGTAACTTAAAGCGTTCTAAAGTTATCGTTCAATATTGGTGAACATGTTTATTATGGCAGCTACCCGAAGGAATCAACGGATGGCGCTAATTAATGAACTCCGTCTTGGCCTTGGTATAAGACTAATTCCTGTAAAATTTAAAATTCCTGCTTTGACTCGTTCTGGAGTTATAGTGGATTCAGTAACAAGCATACATTTTTGAAGGACTTTTCTAGGCTGATACACGAAGGACTCATTTGATTTGCATCATATTCGGAACTTTTGATTCAAACATTGAAAACCTTAAGTATGCTAAATTTCAAGTTCCTAACTTGAACCATTCGAGCACTAATTGTGAAAACGTGTTTTAAGGACTCTTGTATGGGAGGTACCAAAAGAGTGGAAGGATATCGCCCATTAACGAACTTAGCCTTACTTTTTCCATTTTACAAGTTGTGACAAAATTTCAACTTCCTAGCCCCACTGTAAGATTATGAAAAAAATCCTAATGGAAAATAGTCCTTCGAGGGGCTGCCATACAAATATCCTGTAAAAATGACTTCACTTAATTTACGAAACTCACTATAACTTTAGTAATCATTTAGCTATGAATTTAGAATTTTGTACAAATTAGTTTTGAGTGAAAACAAAGGTCGAGTTTACTAGTCAGCAAAATCCTTTTACTCCTTCTGGTACCTTCCATACAAAAAATCCTTAAGACACGTGTTCAACAATATTTTTCGATAACTTTTGAACGCTCTAAACTACAAATTTGAAATTTTGTACACCTTAATTTTTGAATGGTTCCAAGGAAAAGGATTAATATGTAAGAAATCGAGTGAGTCCTTGCTCCGCCTCCCATATGAAAGTCCTTCAAAAAGGATATATTTTTTCCAGTTCAAGATATGAAATTAAACAGTGTATAATGTCTTTTAGTTTTGAGTAGCAATTTAATGGGACTCCTTAATGAAGGACATACAACATGCACACACGTAATTCTTCTTCATCCCCAACTTCAATATCCATCGGAGTTCTGTATCATCTAGAGTATTATACGATTGGCTTGCACCGATTGTGACTGCAGTATGTTTATACTCTAGTTGGAGTCCAGCCCCACAACTCAATGCCGGCCACTACCGACTGCCGCCGTCACTGTGTGGCTACAGTAGCGAGAAATGAAATGTTTCCAGGTAAAAAAAATCGTTTGCTAGTGCTTCTTTCTAGGAAATTTTGCGAAAAGTGGTAAATAAGTATTTTTTTAACTTAGAGGCAAATCTCATCCCTAAAATTAGGTCAGTTAAAATTTGTACGTTAAAGCTATCGGTCAACAATAATTAGAAAACAGAAAAATGGTGGAAAAATGCAAAATGGATGAATTAGTGAAATCCCGAATAATCGCATCCTCCGAGGATAATTTAAGCACTCGTGAGATAGCAGCTAAGGTAGGGTTCAGTCACACCGCTGTAGGTAGATTTCTGTTAAGTTTGAAGAAAACTGGTTGTTTAGAGCGTAAGAAAGGTAGTGGAAGGAAAAAAATTACGAGTGCCGCAGAAGATAGGGCTATAAAACGCGCCAGTCTTCGTGATCGTTTTAAAACTGCGGTGGATATTCGAGGGGAACACGTGAGAGCCGAAGGAACTGCCATCGGTGTCCATACTGTCCGAAATCGCCTGAGGGAGGCTGGTTTGAAGGCGGCTAAGTCCCCAAAAAATTAATTTTTAACACCGAAAATGCGAAAAAATAGACTGCAATGGGCCAAAAAATACGAAAACTGGACAGAAATGAATTGGAGAAGTGTTATTTTCTCTGACTAAAGCAAATTCAAATTGTTCGGATCAGACGGATTCCAGTAAGTAAGACGAAGATCTAGAGAGCGATATAGCGATGAGTGCATTAGACCAACAGTGAAACATCTGGCTGGAAATATGGTGTGGGGATGCTAATCCTTTTACGGAGTGGGAGAGCTGGCCTTTCTTCAAGACGCAGTGAACGCTGTAGCCTATAAAAATATTTTGATCAACAGTTTACATCCTTCGATTGAAAATCATTTATCGTTCACCAATGAATGCATATTTCAAGATGACTCTGCACCATGCCATCGCGCCAAATTGGCAAGTTTATATTTTTTACTAGTACTGGCAATGTTCTGAATTGGTTTCATACGAAAAGGTATAATTTTTTTATCTCCTTCCTTCGTAGATTAAGGATTTTATTTCCGAAACTGCATTTTTAACGCTCGAATGGCCCGGTAATAGCCCCGATCTCAACCCCACCGAGAATCTATGGTCCATTATAAAGGTCAGACTATCAAAACCAAAACCGACTTCAAGGAAAGAGCTCTTGAAATTGCTCGAAAAAGTTTGGTATGAGGAGATAACCGTTGAAACACTCCAGGATCTGGTGAACTCTATGCCTAGAAGGATAAAGGCGTTCATCAAAAGTAAAGGAAGCACCACAAAATATTGAAATCGACTTATTTCACATTATTATACTACATATACTATGAAAAATTAAAAAGATATTCAGAAAAATTAAATATTGAGAAATTATTGCCAGTATTTCATGTTACACGATTTCGATAAAATTTTAGTAGAAAGTGAACAATTCATATATCTGCCCAATACTTCCATAAACAAAACTCAAACTATATATTTTATATAGTTAATATTATTATTTAATATTGTAAAGAACGTATTTTATCAACCGATCAAATATTTATAATAATTTCGCACTTATAGATAATTTTTTGGGTCGAAACATTTGACTTCTCGCCACTGTAGTTCACAGAACTCAAGAGCAAGTTAAAAGAGTTAGAGGTCCAGAAAAGCATGCACTTCACGCTGCACAAGTGGACAGCTCTAAAAGAAATGTCGCGAGTTGAGGCACTAATATTGGGTTTGAGAAAACATTTCATGGCGTTTTCCCCAATAAATGGCTTCAATTGCAAATAACTCAGAAAACACAGATCGCAGCGACATCGTATCATTGCGTATGGAAATGCGATAGTTCGAGTGTTACTGGGAGTGTATAAACATTGAAACCGATGCAGTTTTAAAGTTTGTTTGTATTTGAAAAAGGAGAAATGTAATGCAAAATTTCGCTATATTTTGCAAAACTATTATGACAAAGGGGAGAACGCTGCGTAGTCTGGGTGGCTTAGTGGCTAGAGCACTTGCCTTCGGTGCACCAGGTACCAGGTGCCAGACTAGTTCTTAAAGCTATAAATGAGTACGTGAGTTAAAATCGGGATCATAATCCCGGATGAGCGTATAACTGATCACGTCACCTCCTAGTGTTCCGTTGGTCTCGTAATGAAGTAACTCTAGAATTACTTCAAGGCGTAGGCCTGACTTGGGCTGTTGCACCATTGATTATTATTGGGAACGCTGCTCGGGCTTGTGTAAAAATTTGTGCTATGTACGGTGAAGATACGTTATCAAAATCTGTTGCGCGGAAATGGTTCGCTCGCTTTCGTTGTGGTAATTTTGATGTGAAAGATAAGTCACACTTTAGTCGTCAATCACAGAAAAAGCTGATGAAATTGTTGGAAAACTCCAGCAAGATAAGCATATCTGCAGTGTCGATATTGCTATGGAGCTAGGCATTGACCACACAACGGTTTTGAACCATTTAAACAAAGCTGGCTACAAATAGAATGATGGTGAGGCGTTACAAGCATTCGCAAAGCCAGAGTTGACGCCGAATAAGGTGATGCTGTGTGTATGATGGATTTGAAAGAGAATCGTTCACCATGAGCTACTTCCAACTGGTCAAATGATTGATTCACAAATCTATTGTGATCAACTAGAAAGATTACGCCAGGCAATTGAAAGAAAACAACTCGAATTGAATAATAGGAAAGGTGCTGCCCTCCATCATGACAACGCCCGACCACACACTTCATTGATGTATCCACCGTATAGTCCAGACATAGCACCCTCAGACTAGCAATTGTTCCGATCTCTGCAGAACTCACTGAATGGAGTGAAGCTGCTTTCAAAAGACGACTGTAAAACCAATCGATTCAGTTTTTCAACCAGAAACCACAGAAGTTCTTCACCGATGGTATCATGACTCAACCCGAAAAATCGCGAAAGATTGTCGATAATAAAGGAGCATATTTGGTTTAAATAATTTTTTTTCACACTATAAGAAAACAAGTTGAATTTTACTAAAAAAAACGCCACGAACTTTTTTCCTAGACCCAATACCCAAACTTCCAAGACCCAAACATCACAGGAACCATCCCGGGACTACATACTCTACACGTTCCCTGAAAATTTCATCAAAATCGGTTAAGCGGTTTAGGAGTCTATAGGGATCACACATACATACAGACATCCTCTTTTATATATACACTAGACGCGTAACGCGGCTACGCTTGCTACGCTCACGTTGTTCTATCGCCCCTGTTACTCGCGTCTTTCCCGCTGATACTGTTTTTCCGGTTTATCCATTGTCCTGTTTCTCCAGTAGCTCCCGTTTCTCTCGTTGATCCATTGGTCCTGATTATCCCGTTGCTCCTGTTTCTCTCGATGCTCCTGTTATTCCCGTTGCTCCCAGTTCTCCCGTTGCTTCCGTTACTCCAACCTCTATCCACCATTCACCATTCACCATCCTCTATTCAATATCCACTATCCTCCATCATCCATCTCCATCCATCATTATCCATCTTCCATCTAAAATCCTCCATCCTCTATCCACCATCCTCCATCAATCCATCTTCCATCTATCCTCCTCTATTCATCTTCTACAATTCTATATCTATCATCCCCCATCCCCGATCTACCATCCTCTATCAACCATCCACCATTTTTCATCCCCCATCCGCTATCCACCATCCCCCATCCATCCATCCTCCATTCATTACCCTCTATCCATCATCTACCAATCCCCATCCTCTATCCACCATCCTCTATCCACCATCCTCTTTCCACCATCCTCCATCCACCATCATTAATCTTCTATCCTCCGTCCACTATTTAACATCCTCAACCCACCATCCACCATCCTTCATCTACCATCCATCATCCTCTATCCACCATCCTTCATCTACCATCCACCAACCTCCATTTTCTATCCAGCATCCTCCATCCACTATCCTCCATCCACCATCCTTCGTCCAACTTAACCATTTAGTAGTAAGAATGAATGTACCGAAAACGAACGAACTGCTGCTAAATCATTTGAAATACTCTGAAATGTTAAAATAACTCTCGTACCATCAGTTGTTAAATGATTTTGTTATCGCAGAAAATTTCCCGGACGTGTGCTCAATATATCAGCGAAGTTTCATCGTAAACGGAGGAATGGCATAGGAAAGCGCAAACAAATAATGAGAGCTGGGTACTAAAATCGCGAAAAAAATTGAAAAATGTCACAAAAACAATTGTTGTTCATTCGATCGAGACCAAACTTCATAGGAACCATCGCGGGACTATTCTACACATTCCCTGAAAAATTCATCAAAATCGGTTCAGCTGTTTAGCAGTTCATAGTGAACACACATACATACATACATACATACAAACATACATCCTCTTTTATATACCTATATAGATATAGATTATATTTATTATGTAGATTAGTACTTAGAGTGACAAATTATTATTTCGATTGTAAGAAGTCAGAAGTGCATAACAGAAAGGCAAAGGGTCATGCAATACTCCCAGCCTACAAAACTGCAAACATTTGCAGAACTGTACACCCGGTTATTTGTTATATATGTACACTGTACGTATAAATGTGCGATCCGTCAACAAGTTTCATTTTATTTAGTGGTAGGTATACCCATTATGTGTGCAGGCTTCATCCGGTAGTTGCATTTTGCATTCATTCTCCATGGAATGATTCCATCGCAGCAATAATTCTTCCTTTGGGACGAACCGCCACCAAGCAATAATTGTCCAAGAGTCGTGTGCTCGGTATTTTCTGCACAACACGTACATGCGCACAAATTTTAAGTTGCAAAGTGCAACAAGTTTTGAATGCATTTCAAGCGGACGTTACACGTTACATATCCTTCCCGTTCGTTTCTTAATGCCAATCGCTGCTAGAGGATTCGAATTTATTGCAACTTCTATTGCAACGAGAAAGGGGGCTGGAAATCACATTTGCATCGAGACCAAGGATAGGTTATATTCATGTGTACTGCATATTGGGTTGTAGCTAGAAACAAACGCGCCATTGTGTGTAATGCGGATGTGTCATTGGTCAATTTAGAATTATGCTTGTGTACGGCTGCTCCTTTGCTTCGCATGAGTCGAAATTTTAGTGCGCAGATCAGAATCACAAATTAGGCACATTTGTTAAAGAGATCCAAATTAATAAAACTGCCAATAGAGATTGTACTTGTAAGATTATGAAATGACGGACGCAGGGTTTAAAGAGTAATTATTATATTACACACCTGAGGTTAAAAAAGGATTAAATATTGTCGCCCTTATGCCAGAGGCACAACGCACGAAAGAGCAAATTTTTCATTTATGCACTAATGTGGTTTTACTTTACAAAAAGGTCACAAAAAAGTTATGCCAGAAGCACGAATGTGATGTCAGGAAGTGTTTTAACGAGCAATAATCAGTAGAGATCAAAAGCGTGAAAACAAAAGTTTTTTAGCAAAAATTTGAACTTTCAAATATGTAGCTATAAATGAAATTCACTTTCGTGCCTCTGGCCTAAGGGTGATGATTTGTTCTTTCTTGCATTTCTCAACAGAGGACCCCGTATAACGAATAGCCGCCTACAGTGCTGTCGTTCTGGTTTTCTGGATTCCAGTAGATGATGAGCGCTATAAAATTCAATAGATTGATTACAATTGCAGTAAATATATAGCAAAGTTCTTAAAGACGAAATTAAATTTTGTTATACAAATCAGAAAATATTAGGCCATGAATCAAAGAAAAATAGATTGCGACAGTTAGCGAAGAAAATGGTTAAAGTTCTGCGCATCACGTCTCAAGAGCGTTCATTTTCTTATAAATTAATAAATAACAGACGGTTGCTAAGACCCTGTAGAGGCATATAGTGGAGAATGCAACGCTAGTGGAGATGACAAGCCACCGGATTCTGTATAAAGCACTTTGAAGCATTTTGAAGTTTTATCGAACGTTTTTGTATGGAGCGTTTCATGCCCGGTGGCAGTGAAATGCAAGCGTAGTATTTAAGGGTTGGGCTTTTCTTATTTTCAATACCGGAGTTTAACATACATACATGTGAGTAAGATGCTGATAGTAGCATAGTGAATATCGCCGGTCCTTTGCGAGAAAATCTCCGGCTTCAAAACAGTCGCTGCTCGCCATCCCCACTATATATACTTATCTCCATGGTGTAGACAAATGGGATGAACTGTCCTCTGTTTAATACCGTCATCTGTAACAATCCAGTTACCTAAGAAAAAAATGTCCTCGGCAATACATGAAGGAGCAGCACTCACTGCCGACTACTTTCACTTTCATGGTGCATTTACACTCAGCGTTTGCGACGAGCCTCTATCCCCGCCAAAAAATCAGTCAATGAAATAGCTCATGCAGTCGCAAGAGTCTAACATTCAGAACCGGTTGGCAATGGCCTGATGGGGGTAGCTTCTCGCCTTGAGGCAAGCCTCAAGGGTGAGTGTAAGCGCACCATCACTTGGAACTATGGAACTATACGCCAATGCATAAATACAAATGAACTAGGAACAAAATTCACTACGAACTAGTTCCCTTAATTCACTTATGGGAACGCTAGTTTGTTAAAATAAAAATCTTTTGTATAAGAGATCCATTACACTATATACCTACTACTCGTAAGAAAAACCTCCCATTTTCTCTGAACTGATCGTATCACTCCAATTTATTTTTTTATTTGTAAAGCTATGTTAGTACAGTATAATCTCGCTAATGTGAACCTTCAATAATGTGGTTTTTCCAGTAAAGTGAACAAGCATTTTTTTCTTAAATGTCTCTTGTAATGTGCACGATGGTAATTTTAGCTCCTCTATAATGTGAACATGGTTATCTATAAAGTAGCACTCTGTTTACAAAGTTATGGGAATCGATATATGTATATTACGAACAAATGTACAAATAAGATCTAAAGTTGTCGAAAAAGCGTTTAACACTATCCGACAATCCAAAATAACAAATTTATTAAACCTTCCTCTCCTGAAAAGAATATCATTTTTCTTTATCATTTTCAGAATTATTACAAATAGCTTTGGTTTTCGAAAAATATAAATGGATTTTTGTTTTATGCTTAATGTACATAATAATGTTTTTTGAAATTTTATTTTTTTCAATAAAATGTATATATAAAGTCATCTACAGCATGTATTTTTCGTCTCCAATAAAGTGAACACCTCCAAAATGTGAAATCAGGCGGTTTCAATTAGGTTCACATTATCGAGATTATACTGTACTACTAGTTGATCGAAGCATTTCAAAAAAATAGCTTCACTTTTTTTATAGCAGCTTTTCAAAAATAGGTGCTTTTTAGGTAGTGTGGTATAATAATACTAAAGTTCTAACTGAACACCACACTCCCCTATAACACATAATGTAACACAGCACTCCCGTATGCCAGGCCACACGATCTTGGCAAGTAAATAATGCACCTGAGTCAAGGTCGTGTGACCGCATAAACCATAAGGGAGAAATTGCTGCATAATATGCTAACGATAGCATAATGGCAATCCAACTCAGACGCCATACGATCCCGAGGCAAATAATGCACCGGCCCAAGGTCATGCGTCAGCATAACTGCGAGAAGAAATTGCTGCAGGTATGCCGAATTGCTAACGCTAGCATAAGTAAACAATAAGAACAAGTAAAGTAAGTAATTTAGCTACGTAAGCATTCTGCTATTATAAATTAATTAGTAAGAGGAATAAACTTTTCAATCAGTCGTTAACCGTCACCTTGTTGTTTTACTTACGGAGTATAGCCCACTTGCTCCTCCAAAGCAAAACCCTTAGGAGTATAGCCCATCGGCTCATCCAACCAAATCTATAGGAGTAAAGCCCACCGGCTCCTCCAAAACCATTTTTAGGAGTATAGCCCACCGGCTCCTTCAAAACAAATCTCTTGGAGTATAGCCCACCGGCTCCTCCAAAACCCAATCTCTTTGAGTATAGCCCACCGGCTCCTCCTCCAACCTGCAAATAATCGAAGCAGCACCACAGTAGTGTGTTATTAAAATTTGATAATCTTCCATCAAATAATTCTTTTATCCAAAACAAAGAAACAAAAAAAAAGAATGAATTCTGAGAGGTGGTTGGCGAGAAAACGGAGCAAAAACATGATTTTTCATGAAACCAATTTGTTTACAATAATACGTCATTTGTGCGTCATTTCTTTTAGAAACACTTGTTGATAAATTTTCTTGATTTTTTTATCATCATCAATGGCGCGACAGGCCAAAACGGATCCTGGCCTCCTGAAGTCGTCGCCTCCAATCGCCTCGATCCAAAGACCGCGTCCTCCAGCTTCTAATTTTTAAGATGGCTTGACTAACTTCATCAATCGAGTCTTCAAATCGCTTGCGTGGTTTGTCTTCTGGCCTGTTAGCACTCGCTTTGTCTTTAAGAGCACGCTTTGGGATTCTTCTGTCTTTCATCCGCTCTACATGGCCAGCCCACTGCAGTTTATGTAGTTTGATAAACGTTGACGCTTCTGGCTCCTTGAAGAGTTGATACAGCTCATGGTTGTATCTTATTCGCCAGTTCGTTCAACTGGGTTCAACAATTTTTCGGAGGACCTTTCTTTCGAATGTGTTAACTGGTTTTTCGGAAGTTCGCGATAATATCCACGTTTCGCTGCCATAGCAGAACTCAAGTCGTGTAACAGTTTATATATTCGCAGCTTATTGATCATGTGCACTTTCTTGGATTTCATTATTGGAAGTACCGAATAATATGTTTTATTTGCTAGCATGATCCGTCGTTTGATTTGGTCCGTATCGTTGCCGTCCTTTGCTAGATTAGCCCCAAGATATATAAAGTTGTTCACACTCTCCAAACTATACTCCGCAATTGTTAAATTCTGTCAGATTGGCGTTCTCTTTCTTGATTGCGTCATTATTTTTGTTGTTATAGTTACAATGGTTAATTCTCACACAATTTATTTACATGAATTTTTAAAAACCTATTAATAAATACATATAGTATAGATATTAATATAAATAGTGACCGCGGAAATTTAATGGAGTCACTTAAGAAATGAACAGATGAGCTACATACTATATGCTAACATTCAAATCGGGTTCATAAAAACCGTTGGAGCTACTCATAGAGATATACATATGTATATACTGAAAGCGACCAGACTCCGTAATTTTATAAAGCATTTTGAAGCAAAATTTAACGTTTTTGTACGTAGGTTTTTTAATTTTTGAGATAGACATCTATCTATATATATACAACAGAGGATTTATGTTTGTATGTAGTATGTATAGATGTATGTGCTAAACAGCTGAACCGATTTTGATGAAATTTTCAGGGAATATATACAGGGTTAGGCAATTAAAGTGTTACCAAATTCACACCGGTATATCTGGCAAACCGATAATGACAGCTATGTCAAATTCATACTACTGACAGCTCCTTATATTGTTTACAAGCTACCACAAGCCTTTGCGTCTTAGCTTTATAGAACAAAAGTTATTCGAAATGGAAGTGAAACGTAACAGTGTGATCGCGTTATATTTGGCTAGAAAATCACAACCAGCTATTGTTCGTGAGCTCAGCCATCTCAAAGTGAATAAAATGTTTGTGTATCGCACCATAAAACGTTATAATAATACAGGCAGCATTGCCAAACGCTATGGTGGTGGACGAAAAAAAACAGCAACATCACCTGAAATGGTTCGGAAAGTAAAGGCTCGACTTGAACGAAATCCGCGTCGTAGTGGCAATCAAATTGCCAAAGAACTGAAAATATCCCAGCGAAGCATCTGAAGCATTTTCAAAAATGAGGTCCAGGTAAAGCCTTACAAGTTTCAAAAGGCTCACGATCTTACACCAAAGCAAAAAAAATTAGACTCGAAAGAGCAAAGGAGTTGTTACGCTTGTACGAACGTGGCGAATTTCCAAACATTGTGTTCTCTAATGAGAAAAATTTCCCTATTGAGCAGTTCATAAACTCTCAAAATGACCACCATACACTATCATTCCTGCATGTCATGCATGCATGAATATTTGAATTTTTCTCGAAAATCTCTCGTGTATGGGGCTGCATGATGGCATTTCATGCCGGCCGTCATGCGGCATGATGAAAATCAAATAATTTTGATTTTTGTGGGCGGAGCCAACACGCATGACGACATGCATGATGGTCTATGGCGATCGTCATTCCAATTTTACATTTTTCGAATGCGGATGACGGCTCATTGAAGGTGCGTTGCGTGAATTTTTATAGGGCTAGCACACTAATATGATCACTAAATTACGCACAATTTTTAGAATTCCTGGCAATTAAGCAATCGAAATTTTAATTTTGAATGAAACCTAAAGGGTTTTCCAATAAGGACTTGACAACTTTTTTTCAAAATAATATAATTTAATTTGCAGACGTTGTTCCTTCGTGTACTTTAGCATGATAAAAATGTTAAGTTTACTGAATAAATTGACAGTGACAGTTCGATGATTAGTGAAAGGGTGCGTTCACAAATTGAATTCAAAGTTGTCAAGTCCCTATTGGAAAACCCAGGGTTTTCCAATAAGGACTTGACAACTTTTTTTCAAAATAATATAATATAATTTGCAGACGTTGTTCCTTCGTGTACTTTACCATGATAAAAATGTTAAGTTTACTGAATAAATTGACAGTGACAGTTCGATGATTAGTGAAAGGGTGCGTTCACAAATTGAGTTCAAAGTTGTCAAGTCCTTATTGGAGAACCCTTTACATACATAGGTACGTTCTTATGGTTACAGAATTCTTTGATTTTCATGATCGTATTTTTGCACTAGCGCTACGAAGTTTTACTTGTCATAAAACCTCGCCATGTCGGTACCTAGTCAGGTACGGGTAGATTGAGTCAGAAAAAAAATCCTTTGATGTCCGGCTTATAGTATTTGTTGTGTCCTTACTTTTTATACTCTAGATGAACATGTAGAGTATTATAAGTTTAATCCAGCCCGAAAAGTTTGTAACGCATAGAACCAAGCCTCGGACGAAAAAAAATTATATATTTTTTTGTTTTTTTAATTTTTGATAAATGTTTTCACAGTAAATTTTGAATTGAAAATACAAGGTTTTCCGGTAAATACTGTTAAATTTATTTTGTATTATTTTGTGTTTATTTTTGGCCGAAACCCCCAAATCTGTTTGCTGTCCGTCCGTCCTTCCGTTAGCACGATAACTCAAGAACGCGTTGACCTAGGAAGTTGAAATTTTGTCACAACTTGTAAAATGGAAAAATTAAGGCTAATTTCGTTAATGGGCGATATCCTTCCACTCCTTCGGGTACCTCCCATACAAGAGTCCTTAAAACACGTTTTCACAATTATTGCTCGAATGCTTCAAGTTAGGAACTTGAAATTTCGAAATATCGCCATCTGTTGATTCCTTCGGGTAGTTGCCATACAAAAGTCCTTAATAAACATGTTCACCAATATTGAACGATATCTTTAGAACGCTTTAAGTTATGACTATGAAATTGTATACACATTAGTTTTATAATAGTCGCAGCTGAAACTATAAATATGAAAAATATCCCATAAGTCCTTCATGTAGTTGCCATACAAAAATTCTGTAAAATGTCCTAACTTACTTTATGGAACTCTCTATAAATCAAAAAATCGAGTAGCCACTATACAATAGTTTCTACCTGTAAGTAAAAGGTCATGTAATAATTGCTTGTGCACTCCTCATTCTTTTGATATATTTCCAACTAAAATATAAATCGGAGTTCAGTATTTCATCTAGAGTATCATATGATTGGCTTGCAGCCGATCGTGACTGCGTTATGTTTATTACCCAAATTCGTTTTATTACCCATATCCTTGTATTATTCAAATTAAATATTAAATATAATATTTAAACTTTAACCCGATTTAGAACAAATCTCTATATCAGCAGGCTACAAAGATATAAGGACAGTCGTAAAACTCGGCTCATTGAAGGCGGAAAAAAATTTTCTTTGATTCTTGTTCCGTATCCTAACGGAAACCAAATATCTTATTGCCATGTGCGTTGAGCGAATCTTCATAGGGCTAAATTACTCACAATTTCAGTTTTCTTCTAGGATTTTATTTCTGAATGAAATTTGCGATTTTATGGTAATAGAGTTCTTTGAATTTCATGATCGTGTTATTGCACTAGAACTACGAAGTTTCGCGCCTTGCTTATTACTTGCCATAAAGGCTCGTGTCCACTAGCAAGCAAAACTTGTTAGAGTTGCTCTATGACATTTATTGCTGCATGTGTACACGGTTTCGAGAGCGCATTTGCCCAAGTTTTTGCTCTAGCCAGCAAACGCTTGCCTTGTCAAGCAAGTTGTGAATGTACACGCTAACTTGCGAGAGTTGAGATCTCGCAAGAAAGTTTCGATCGGTTCCGAATTTTTTCAGCAAGTCAGTACAATTGCATTGGGTGTGAGGTTAAGATCAGTTTTAGGAGTCGTAGTTCCATAGTTTACGTGCGAAGTATGAACGGAGAATCCAAGTGGAGTTCCGAGTACACGTTTTTGCTCATTTCCAATGTGGAACTTTATCCAGAGTTGTGGTATTTTTCTTTTTCGTTTTGACAGTTCAACGAAATTTTGATGATGAAGTGTACACGGAAGCGCAAGTTTTACTTGCAAGATTTTTGTAGAGCTACTTGCTAGAGTAAAATTGCTGCAATTTGACAGATAGTGTACACATCGCACCAAATTACTCTAGCAAGAAATGTCGCAAGTTACTTGCCAGTGGACACGAGCCTTTAGACCCCGCCATGTCGGCACCTAGTCAGGTACGGGTGGATCGACGCAGACAAAAAATTGGCCAACCATTTGGGAGCAACTTTATTATTTGTTCGGTAGAAGTTCGGGACGCGTTGCGTGTTTTGAAGCGATGTAGGTTACTATGCAACTGACAACCTAAAAAATACCGTTCATTATAGCTTCCTGGTTTAGAAATATATGGGAATTCGTGAATATGTACAAACCGCATTATATCCCGTTAGGGGTTAGATGTCGACAAATTTAGAAGAATATTTTTAGGCGCATATATGTAGAACCCGCAAAAGTAAAATAGCTCAATATATTTATCTACAGTGCAACCCGGTTATAACGTACCTTGAGGGGACCACAAAAGTAGAACGTTATAACCGATAGTACGTTATAACCAACATAAAAACCATTCGCATTTGCGAATGGGGATTGAAAAAATGTACGGTATAACCGAAAGTACGTTATAAAAGTGCACTTTCGCTTATAGCGGGTTGCACTGTAAAAGTTTTAAAGAAGTGCGTGAAAATACATACATTTTTCTTACTTAATCTCTGAACATAAACAAAATCTAAACTTTTTTTTGGTTTAATTACTCTAGCATTGCATCTACATATGTGTTCAACTTTCTCTCATAAACCGCTTCTGAGATATAAAAAACCACCCCTCACCGCCGTATCATGCTACCCCTATTGAACTCTATAATAATCCTAAATTGTTAGCCTTCTATTCATTACGGTTTTCAAGAAATAAAAATCAAAATATTTTCCTTTCTACCCCTTTCACCATCACTCCCAAAAATGCCTCCTCACCTCAACTCCTGTAAAGTTTTCAAGATCATATCTAATACGGTATCAGTGATATAAAAATTAATTTTTTTGAGAAATTGCTGTCTCAAACACTATCGCGCTCACCCTCTCATCCCCTCAAAAATTTCAGTAGACTCCTTTTGTGATCCTATATACAGAAACTAAATTATCTCTTCCTGGTGTAATTGGTTCGGAAGATATTGTAATCCAAAGTATTGCACCACCCACAACCTCAGAACCTACCACCCCCCTTAAAAATGTTAGCCCTAGTCTAATCTTGAAGTATACCTGACGACAAGAACAGAGTTTCAAACTTCTGACATAAATTGTTCAAGAGATATGGATTTTAGAATGTTTGAATCCCGGCTTTCATGCGCTTCAGACTCATTGCTTTCCCCCACTTATACACCCCTCAACCCTTATTAACCATTTTATTTTTGCAAATGAGTCCACTATCATAGTACTATTACATAAGTTCCAAGTTTCAACCTCATAGCATAAGTGGTTCTTGAGATCTAGAAACCAAAATTTTTTTTCCCAAAAACCGTCCCCTCTCCTGCCCTTTCATACACACCACCAAAAGAAACCAGTCGTTGGGATTCATTCAATCTACCAACCATAAAAATTTCATATCAATATCTCAATGGGTTTGGAAGCTACGCGAGAATAGAATAGAAAGATCACATTCGTGCAGAACGCATTTTTCAACCGATTGAAGGCATAGTCAAGGCAAAAGGTGGACACATCGAGCTAAAATGAGTAAATTCTGAAATTTCGATTATTTTCACACTTTTGTAATTTGAATTAATAAAAAATTTAGCACAAAAAAAATATGGCCGTTTGAATAGATAACAGTTCAATCGCCTAACCCTGTAGAATAGTCACCATCGCGGGACCTGTTTGGTCCCGATCGAATGAAAAACAATTTTTTTTTTTTTTTAATTTTTAATTTTTTTTTGCTATTTTGGTGCCTCTAATTGTTTGTTTGCGCTTCCCTATACTATTCATCCAATTACGATGAAACTTCGCTTATATATTAAGCACACGCCCGCGAAGGTTTCTGCGTTAATAAAACCATTTTACAATTGGTGGTACGAGAGTTATTTCAACATTTGAGTGTATTTCAAATGATTTAGCAGCAGTTCGTTCGTTTTCGGTATAGTAGTTATGCGTTCCTATTACTAAATGGTTGGACGATGAATAGTTGAGGAATATTTCGTACGGGTATACAATATATGTATGTAAATATTTTAATTCCGTTCTCTTTGATTTTATTATATAAATCTAAAAGAATGGAATTAAAATATTTATTCCAATCTAGTTATAAAGCTTATTCAAATTTCGTATATAAATATTAAATTTATAGCGATTCTTATAAGCTGAATAGACTTTAAGATACATTGGTGCATACTTGTTTTTGATAAAAAGTATACTAAAATAAGTAGACTATTTTTATATGATGACAACATATAGATTTTATCTTAAGATTTCGTTTGGACCTATATAGATAAGAAAATTTATTGAAATTACACCAAAATTGTTTTCCGTGTAGTTATTAATAGCAGTAGCAGTAGATATTATATGAGGCTATCAGCGCAACAGTGGCCTGACCCACAAAACCATGAAAAGTAAAAAAAATATTTTTCTAGAATCTGTATTTGCATTCTGTTGGCATTAGATTAATATAAAAAATAGTTTTATATACAGACAGATGGCAGAAAATCTTATTATTGAGGAACATTTGTATAAAATGTTATGGAAAATATATTGCATCTATCTCCAATAATTTTGCCACTTAAGTAATGGAGCTCTACAAAGCCAATTTCCTATTGTGCATAAATTAACACAACCCTCTCTGTACCATAATGCCCCGAATAAAAGTCTTATTTTTAGAACTTGCCACGACTATTATAGCTCTACCTAAATACCAAGTTTTAGTTGTAGATCATAAGCGATTCACGAGAAAACTCGGAAGCGCTATAATTTCCGTATAAATTCTAAACTTTTTAGCAAACAGTTCTCGAAATATGAAACGTGATTCTTTAGGAAAATTCCCCCAATTCCTTGCTTCACTGTCGACATTAACCGTTTACGAAAAATAGTCTAGAATTTCTCGATCTCAGCTTTCGAGTATTTCGGAGGTATTGCTTTTTCTCATGCCCTAGACACACGGCAGCGTTAATATCTTATTATCTGACATTTGGCTATTAAATCGACTTAATACGCAATTATTTGACTATTATCTCACTAATTTAATACAGTTCGAAATTCTGTATTAAATTGTGCGACGATATTATTAAAAGCTTGACGCAATGCGATGCCTCAAAGAGCTTATGTTTTTTCGCCAGGAACATATGTTTTTGAAATTTGTTGAATGAAATTGAATAATTTATAAAATAAAAATTTCTGAAAACGGATAAAACGCGTAAAAAAAGAGTTTTGTGGGCCATGTCTGACGAGCAGAAGCTGAAAGATGCTTGAAGGGTTAGTTTGGCAGACTTCAGGCAAGCGAAACAGAACTCACATGTTTTCGCGCCAATTTAATTGTCAAACTTTTTTAGCTTTTTCTTGATTTAAAATAAACGTACGTGTGTCACCCTCCAAGTTTCAAAGAAAGCCTTAGATTTAATCTATATTAAATATTGCCGTGTGTCTAGGGCATTACACCCATACTCAATATCGACAATTTTTTGCGAACTATTCAAGTTTTATATAAATTTTAAGTTTCAGCTTTCTAGTATAAACGGTTGAGAATATCTAAGATCTCCGCTTACAACTGACCACAACACAAGAAGTCACTACAGGATCCACCCAGTTTACACACTGAAAAAATTTCAACTCACAAAGAATACAAAACGATTTCACAACCAGCATTCGAACTGAATGTGCCTTAAAGCAGGGAGATGGTCTAGCTCCCATGCTTTTCAACTTAGCACTAGAGTATGTCATCCGAAAAACCCTGGTCGACGAGGCCATGGCCTTAGATTTTTTAAATAAAAAACGGAAATATCTGGGAATCTTTATAAGCGATACAAACCCTTACGTGTGTGAGATGCTTATGAAAGTAAAATATTCGTGAGCGGCAACCAGCATATAAAAACTATGGGTATGTAATATAATAAAGAAAATGCAAACTATTAGTCCGAGTATATCATCAGTTGTTTAGACTATGAGGTTTCTTGGAAAGTAAATTTTGTTCTTAAAATAAAAAATTTAAAAAAAAAAGATTTTTAGCCGATTAGTATTGAAAAAACCCTTGTAGACTAATTTCCAATTTCAGTATATTATGTACACTAAAAGCCCATAGCAGTAAAAACGAGTTTGCTGCCTTGTAAGAGAAATGACGAATTGGTTTTAAATTTAGAAAAAATTGCGAAACAGGTTTTAAGCTGATTTATCAATTTTTTATCAGACCCTAAAAATTTTAAAAATTTGTGAAAACGTAAGCAAAGCCTTTACCTTGGTTTTTGAAATTCAAAAAATCGTGACATTTTATGTCTCATCGGAACTTGTGAAAACATGTGCAAACACATATGGGTTGAATATCCAAAAATTGAAAATAAGTTTGTATGTGATTATGAATAAGTCTGTGGAAGTGAAAAGCGATCTAATATCTCATTCAAAACAAAAAATAACTCTTTGGATTGAATATCTAAAAAAACTGAAATCGATTTTTTGGCGATTATATTGGAAACCTTAGAAAATAAAAATGAAGTCGATATCCCATCAAATCTAAGAAATATGTTGAAATTTGTGACACTTGTAGCTTGAATATCCGAAATCCTGAAAGGAGTTAATAGATAAATATGAAGACAGCACGAGAAACTAATAACCAATTCTATTTCTTATGACTTACCATATACCCCCTTACCGATTGAAAAAGGAGACAATTATTACGTAGGCCCGTGAAAGTGAAAAGATATTTAATTTCTTATCAGACCGTAGGATATAGCACAGTTCGTGAAAATGTATACTACCCGTTACACTATCATAGAGGTCGTATATAACAAATTTTGAAAATGCTTTTTAGACCTTTTATTGAGGAATGCATAGAATAAGCATTAATTTAATACTTAAGAAGACCTAAAAGATATTAGATAAGATAAGATAAGAAAATCGTGAAAATATTAATATGCACTCCATTTTCTTTTATTCTTTCTTTTGCCCCACATGTATGGCAATGGATATTTCAATTTTTTGTAAACTAAATTTCTTAACTAGTAGACCTTTATACAACCATCAAGTTTGAACTTTCTAGCATAAGCCATTCTATAAACAAGAAAAACACCCCTACTCTCGTCGCTATAGAAAAGTTATGGGTTTTCAAGATATAAAACTTTCAAATTTTGAAAAAAAATTTAGATGGTACAGGTAATGCTGGATTGTTTTATTAGATTTTTATATAATAATACAACATCTAAACTACATTTTCTAAAATTTTCATTTCAAAATACGAAGAGTGTGCAAGGTTATTTTTTCCGAATTAACGGGATTATTACAAACAACTTACGAATTATAAGGCGTTTAATTGGGCCTCGAGTAGAAAAATAATTACGAATTACCGAGGGGACCAAAATGCATTGTGTTTTTACGAATAACCGCGATTTTTCCAAGGGACCAGCAGTTTATTTCAAATTAGCGGGATTTACGAATTAACGGGATACGAATTATCGAGATTGTACTGTATTTATAAATAAGGCGTTCGCAGCAAATCTCCGCAGGCGTATCGAAAAATGTTGTTTTGCGGTGTACGCTACAACTCGTGACTAGATCATGCGAAACAAAAAAATCTAATTGCGTTTATTAGGTGAGATGTTTCTCGAGGTATTGACGTCGAGTTTTTTTTTCAAATCGATTTTTCCATTTTTAGTAGCACTTGGAAGTCAAAGACGCGATTTTTGCTAAAAAAAATCGTTAAGTTTTTTATTGTGAGATAAAAAATAATTGTAAAATTAAAAGAAACTCGACGTCATTACCTGTTGATTTATGTGTAGATATAGTAAAAAAAAAATCTGCCAACAGTCTGGGCGCAGCATAATTATTTTTTTCCGGCAGAAGTCCGGAACGCGCTCAATTCTGAGATGCGGCGTAGGTTACCATGTGACTGAAAACCTGTCAAAAAGTTCGGGAAGTGGTAAGACTAGGGCGTAACATATGAATAACATAATTGTGTCATATTCCGGGATGCAGTCTAGGGGTTTAAAATGGAGAAAAACTTGTAAATAGGTGTTTATTAAAGAAGTCCGTAGAAGTTAAAAGATATTCGATATCTGTAGCTCAGTTCTGTAATTTATGAATGAGAAATTTCTCACAAGAAGTCAAAATGAGGACGAATTGATGCAGTTTTCTCTCTGTATTCTCACCAAATGAGAAATGAAAGATTGCCAAATGCGTAGTCAATTACGGTGCTTTCTCATTCGGTGAGAATACAGAGGGAAAACTGCATTCATTTGTCCTCATTTTGACTTTTTGGTGAGCAATTTCTCCTTCATAACTTACAGAACTGAGCTACTGATCAGACCTGAGAGATATGAAAGAATCCCTGAAAAAGTATAGAATAACTTCACTTAGGAGTTGAATTTCAAAAAATCTTGAAAACACTTTCTAGGTAGTCATTATGGAGAATCCATAGAATAAAAATAAATTCAATATTTATTTATTTATTTATATATTTTTATATATAAATATATATATTTATCTTCTCATCTACTGAACATATATATTCTACAGACTAAAAAGAATAAAAAATAAAAAAGTAACAATACTTATAATTTTAACAATACTAATAATAATGGCATTTAATTACACTGTTTCAGGCTATCAATTACTGCCTTCTTAAAGATAGATCTACTGTCAGTATGGTCGATCATGTTCGAGATAGAATTAAAGTAAAGCACACACCTACACAGTAAATTTTTTTCAATTAGATTCTAGTTAAACACCACTAGAATTTAGCTCCTAGATATTCTAGTAAAGGTCTAGTGAATAAGTATCCACTAGAAAATCAGGGAATTCTTTTACTGGATTTCTATCAGAATTCTCTCAATAATCTAGTTAAATTTACTAGTTTTACAGGAAATATTTACTGAATTTCTTACAGAATTTATCGATAATCTAGTTCTATTTACTAGTACTTCAGTTGTTTTGATAAAGAGGCAAAACACTGGTAATCTAGCAAACGAAACTAATTGTTGAGATATATATACTGGATATGACAAGCAGCGGTTAAGTTGAAGGTGGACGTCGCCGCATTCATTTGCACGCAAAACAACAACAAATTGACATAACGCACCTGTTTTGTCTCACCCACTCACACACTAAACCAACAAAGAACAAACGAGATCGACTCGATCCAAACTAACTTCTCGACCTGGAATGAATCGAAACCGGTTATGTCGTTCGTTTTAATGGCATCTCGTGTTTCGATCTTTCGATCCGGTGTTATCGCGTCGCGAACGCGATCCAAATTTCGATCTTTGGATTCTCCATGTAAGCGGAGTACACTGATGCCTGACCACTTGTCTTTATAACTGTTTACATCTAGTTCTATTTTCACTAGATTCACAGTAAATTTATCCAGTTTTCTAGTTGAAATACTTTTTTACTAGAAACAGAGTGATAAGCACTAGAAAAACAGTGAATTTGACACTGCGAACTGTAGTTCTAGTTATTTTCACTAGATTTCTAGGGGTAGGAAATTTTTCACTAGATTATCAGTAGGAAATTTTCACTAGATTGTCTCTAGTTGAACTTTACTAGAAAAAAAATTTACTGTGTAGAGATTGGTTCATTGGATCCGTACCTAGTACGATGTGGATCCACGTATATAGGAGATCTAGGCCTTACAATTATAGAAGGTATATAGAGATTGTACAGATATAACAGTTTTGGGGAATTTATGCTGTGAGCTAAACAGTCCCTGACAAACATAACGCATAAGAAAATTCTGCGCGACCTTAACGTCATTATATCTAATAATTGGCATCTAGCTTCATAGGCAGGTAAATCTGAAGACCAGTTCAGTCTACGTAGAGCAAATCTCGTAACCTTCCTTTGAATCTTTTCAATCCGACTAATATGAACCAGATATGATGGATCCCAAACCACGACACTGTATTCCAAAATAGGTCGCACTAAAGATACGAAGAGTGATTTGAAAGTATAAGGGTCATGAAAATCCGCCGAGGTTCTACTAATAAAACCCAAAATTGAGTTGGCTTTAGATATGAAATAATCAACATGTGAAACGAATGAGAGTTTTTCATCAAAAATGACACCAAGGTCCTTAACTTCATTCGTTCTACACAACAGTGAATTATCAATCCTGTAATCAAATAATAGTGGAGAAGAGGATCTAAATGCCGAAAAAATTTTACATTTTGGAATACTGAGTCGTAATGAATTTGATATACACCATAAATTGAATTCGTTTAAATCATTCTGAAGCGCTTGACAGTTCTCCGGACCAGAGATCTTATTAAAAAATTTTACATCATCAGCATACATAAGACACAGTGAGTGCTTCAGGATTACGGGAATATCATTAACAAAAATTAAGAACAATAGCGGGCCTAAATGACTACCCTGAGGCACACCAGAAACTACATCTATGAACGATGAAGTAACGTTACCCATTTTTACCAACTGTTTTCTGCCATAGAGATACGAACTAATCCACTGTAGAAAGTTTGAATGGAAACAAAGTGGTTTCATTTTTTCGACCAGTAGCCCATGGTGAACTCTGTCAAAAGCTTTTTTAAAGTCCGTAAACACAGCGTCCACTTGACAACCATTTTCAATTGAGTTAATGCAGAAATTAGTAAAAATGGATAAATTAGATAAGGTTGATCTGCCCTTAATGAATCCATGTTGATAATTAGTAATTTTTTCTTTAATGGAGAAATACAACTTATCCTTGACGATGCTTTCAAAAAGTTTCGGAATGGAACGAAAAATGTTGAAAGACCTAGTAGATATGACAAAAATCATGGAAAAATATGCATTCCATTTTCACTGATCTTAATTCTTGCCCCCCTTCTGAACGCCAATGGATATTCGAATTTTTTTTCATCAAATTTGCTTTTCTAGTTGATTTACATATACACACCAAGTTTCATCTCTCTAGCATAAGCCGTTCTATAGTTAGGAAAAACACCCATCACTGTTCTTGAGATATGAAATGTGCTTTTTTTGAAAAATTCTTATCCCCTCCACTTCTATGCTCCACCGCCCACATAAAAAATTTTACTTTGATCAATCTTTATTTGTCGACCTTTATACCCAAACCGAATTTTATTTGTCTAGAGCAATTGGTTCATGAGATATTGTAATCTAAAGTTTTTCACCCCCCATCCCCATACGCCACTGCCCCCACCCAAAAATTTTCAATCTCTTCTCCTAGTATAACTACAAATATTTCTTAAGTTTGAATAATGTGCTATTAACGGTTTAGGAGATATTGGCCGCTATTCACAGTCGTCATAAAGTTGGCTTTGAGTTAAAGCTGACTTTAGTGTTGTATTATTAATATGACACTAAAGTCAGCTCTAACTTAAAGCAAACTTTATGACGACTGTGAATAGCGGCCATAGATTTTAGAATGTGGTTATCTCGGCTTTTTTGGGTTTCGGACGCATTATATTTCTCTTCACTCCCACACCCCTTGATAAATATTGACAATTTTTATGCAAATGGGTGTACTATTAGAGCTCTATAGAATTTCCAAGTTTCAGCTTCCTATCATAAGCGGTTACTGAGATCTAAAAACCAAAATTTTCCGTCTAAAACGCTTCCCCCTCCTTCCCCCTCACACCCCACCCCTAAAAATTTTGTAACTTCAAGGAGCCTGCCCCGTCTATTCGTAAAAAAAAATTAAAATTTAATATCTCGAAGCGTTTGGGAGCTACGAGCCTCCAAACGATTTTCCGTACGGCGTACCGCGGTTTTAAAAAATCGATCACAATACTGTATTATTAAAATAGTGTAAAATTCAAAAGAATCGGTGCGATACATTTTGAGTTACAACGTACACCGACATAAAAATTACAAGTTTCAGAAAGCCGCTTTAATGTTTTGCACACTAAGCGTCACATATGACTGCGTACACCTCTAAACTGCTCAAAACTACGTTAATTTTGCTCCAATCGACTTGAAATTTTAACACAACATTCTTGCAATGCTATACATTCATTTAAAACCTTACCCCGCCCTTAAACTTCCACTACAAAAGTTTACAGATCTGTACACTAGTGTATGTAGGGCTGACCCTTTAAGTCTATATCGGTATCCTTAAAAAAATGTTATCCAATAATCTCCAATTAATTATTATAGATTTAATGATAAAGATAATAGAAATCGAACTACGTATACACTTTATCGAGATAAGAAATGTCAGTTGTATACAAAGGTGCATATGCCATTATCGAAGTACTTGCACAATATTTGGTAAAAATGCTTCCAGTTGGGTATGTAACATTCTTTCATATGCATTACCAAAATCTAAACAGTAGACACACATATCATTTATGACGAGTTGATTTAAATTTCCACTTTTTGAACTGATAATCCGTCGCATTAATTGGTCAGCACTTGTGTAAATTTTACTATCAATTCATCACTGTACTACACAATTTCTAAATTCAATACCACTACTTTACGTAATGCAACGCAACAGTTGTCTAATGTGGAGTATGTTGTTTATGAGCTTAGGCATATAATTTTATTGTTTTTTTTCGGTAAAGATGAATAGTTCATTGACTTCCGTGCTTTTACATGTTTATGGTATATGATATCAGTTGCATTTGTGGGAGCTCTCTGTTTTATTGTGTATGTAAGCATGCGTTGTTTTTATCCATTTATTGCTACCATACGAGTTGCTCAGGAATGCGCTCAACATTCTTGACCTCATTTTAGAAAAATACAAAGAAACGAAAAGTGAAACTGCATAGCCGCTGTGGAATGTTTAGTTAGCGGCCTGAAAACAATGCGACGATAGATCGTACTGTTTGTTGTTAAGTTATTTTTGGAAGATTTTTGATTATAACCATTCCAAAACAAATTACATAACACATGTTAAACCATATTTTTAAGTGCTTCGCAGTTTTTATTCGACATCCAACTAGTATTTGCCCTGGAAATTCAATTTAGTGTAATAGCTGACCCTTGAAATGTTTTACACAATGGTCCCAATGCTTACTTCAGATCCTGTTTACATAATTTAATGCGTACGATATCTTACTGAGAAACAAGTATAAATTACACGTATATTTCGGTATATCATTTTGTTCTGAATATTTCAGGAAGAGTTTCATTACCCAAAAAATTTGGGTCTATATAAAATATATCAAATTTATCACGTTATAATAAACTCTCACATTGTTCCATCGCCCCTGTTACTCCCGTTTATCCATTGGTCCTGTTTCTCCCGTTGATACATTACTCCCGTCTCGGGTACAGTTTCTCAGCTCAAGGAACTGGAGACATTAATGCCATTTTTAATTTTTTATTTTTCATTTTTCTCCATCCCCCATCCTCCATCCTCCATTCATCCTCCATTCTCTATCCACCATCCTCCATACTTCATCCCCTCAAATAAATCGCGAACCACCAATTTCGGGAATATATAATTATGCTTCATTGCCCCTGTTACTCCCGTCACGTGTTCGCAGCAAGTATTAAAATCGTCACAAATAAATTAAAAAAAAAATCACATGTTCGCGGTCGGCAGGATTCGAACCTACGCTCGCAGAGTGAATCATCTGATTTCTAGTCAGACGCCTTACCCGCTAATTCTAAGTCAGATTTAACTGATTCAACTTATTAAAATTAAATTTATTTTATTTAAAACAAATACACGATAATTATGTTTCATCGCCCCTGTTACTTACGTCACGTGTTCGCAGCCGGTAGTAATATCAAAAAAAAAAAATTTAAAAAAAAAATCACACATGTTCCCGGTCGGCAGGATTCAAAGCTACGCTCTCAGAGTGAATCATCTTGCTTGTATACAAATCATGATATCGTCAATATCACCAGTGTATCACCCAATAAAGCGCATATAGTACGTCAACGAGCTGATATTAAGGTGGTATCCAAAGTTTTACTTGTATACAAATTCGATAATTCGAGCTGATATAGCCTACTTTTAACTGCCATCAGCGCCATCTGTTACTAAAATCAACTGAAATTTGAATGAATGACAGTGGCGGATTTTTAAATTCTTCCAAAATTAATTTTTTTTGATAATTTTTTAACTTGTTTGTGTGATGTGATGGTTCACTTTGCACCAGTAGCGTAGCGTGACGTGGAACCTTGGGGTAGCGCTCTTACCTATATACGACAGGTATAACTGGTCCATCGACCTGATGTATGTGGTGCTCTTTACATGGTGGGAAGTTGCTTGGGATGATGCATTATTGACGTGTTCTTTAGCTCTTAAACCAGAGCAAAGCAGGTTAGTGAAATGGGAAACAACAACAAAGCTAAACCATTGTTTTTGGTATTGCCATGTTCTAGCTTGCTCTTCACTCGATAAGGGCGCAAACACCCATGCTCATTATGTACTAGTGTACTTTTATTTATAAATTAGTTCAATTCGGCAATTTTTTTTACGAAATTGTCGATAACTAAATCATAAAATTTGGAATTTGGCGACGAATTTTTTTTGGCCAATAGTTTTTTTTCTAGTGATATTAGATATAGATAATTTGATAAGCCTTTGCTGTCTTCAGGCGCGAATGCAGAAAACTTTTTCGGGGGGGGGGGGGGGGTCGTTAGTGTTACTTAGTTAGTTACTTATTATAAATATCAATTTGCATTTGACCTCATTTTTACAAAAGTATTCTAGTACTTCTGGGCTAGAGCTTAAAACGAGGTCTCTCATGGGACTAATTCTGGAGTACCTACTCGCCCAACTATTAAAAGTCCTTTGATTAAACCTGGAGTACTCTCCAGGGAGATGCGAAGACCTCGTTTTCTCGTCCATTTGACTTCCTTTTTGCAAGAGCGTGTTCGTTAAAATCTGATCGGCACTGTAACTCACGAGGAATCATTTAAGGGTTCACATACACCTAAAATTTACAAAAAAAAATGTTTCCTACAGATTTTCATTTGTTACGTACTTTTAAGAAAAAAAATGTTTTTTCACCATATAACCTTTATAATAATTCTTCAAATTTGGTCGGTTTTCAGCGCGGACAGGGGTTCGTGAGCTCTTAAAAACTCTTGTTCTTTAGAAATGCTAGATTAACTCGCCTTCCTCTTCTTTCTCCTTTTTTTGTAATCTGATCTTAAATCTAAGTGCAGTGGAGTTATTTAAAAATTATACTGCAGTCACGATCGTTGCAAGCCAATACTCTAGATGAAATACCGAACTGATACTGGGGATTAAGTGGAATCAGGAGTACATTGTCCTTTATAAGGGAAACTCATTTGGTTGCAACTAGGAACTAAAAGACAATATCATCAGTGTTCAATTTCATTCTACTTTAATGTTGAAGGATTTTCACATGGAATGTGCAGGAAGGACAAACTCGATCTCATACTTGTCCTTTTACCTTTAATTAATTTGTACAAAATTTCTAATTCCAAGTTTAAACATTCAAAGCTATCAGAAAATAATTTTGAACACGTGTTTTAAGGACTTTTTGTGGGAAGCTAGCCCAAGAAGTAGAATGATTTCACTGACTAGTGAAATTTCACTCAAAACTTATTTGTACAAAATTCCGAAATTGTGACTGAACCATTTCTTGAGATATAGTGAGTTCCGTAATTTGAATGAAGATATTTTTACAAGATATTGGTATGGCAGCTATACAAAGGACTAAGTAATGGAATTTCTCTATGATCATTTTTGACAGGATTTTTGTATAGCAGCCACTCGAAGGTCTCGTGGGATCTTGCATATTCCTTTATTTAAATACAACGTTTAAAAATCCAATGTATACAAAATTAAGAATTCATAGTTGCCAAAGTTATTGGCCAATATTCTTATTTGCAAATATTCTTGAACACGCAATGGTTTTTTGTATGGCAGCTACCCGAAACAGTTAGACGATTTAGTCTTATAAATTCGACCAAACAAACTTTTTATTTTCGTAGAGTTTAGGTCTCGCTAAACTGGAAAACTCTCGCAAACCAATTTCAGAATATTTCCAAAACTAACTATGTACCTATATAGTGAAAATCTTCATTTAAAAATATTTTATTTTAACTTCCAGGAAGCACTCTGTGTTATAGACTATAGACTTCCTTTAGGCCCTATGTGAATGTTAAATGCGATTTTGTTTATTTATGACTGTTTTCATGCCAATTTTTCACGTTAATGGCAACAAAAAACCAAAATAAAATTACACCACTTTATTGGCTGGTATGTTAACTAAAATTGCTATTAAAACAACAACCCTTGAACATTTTTTATAATGCGTAAATTTGAGTTTTTTAACACATATTTCCTATTTCTTGAATAATTAACATGTCATTTTCATTATTATAATGCTAGAAAAAATTTTAAAAAATTTCATGCATAGATCAAATTTTAAAATTTCTGTTAATAATATTGTTTATTAAGTAATTTTTCACGATTTTCATGGCAGGAATTACATAAGACCACATTTCATTGAAAAGTATCATAGATAGTATAATTAATTGGTATATCTAGAAGATAAATCAATGAAAAAATTATTGATTTTTAATAGTTATGCGTTTCAAATAATTTGAAAACCGGTAACACTATTTTTTTCTGTAAATTCAAAATTAGTTCGCTGATAGACAGAGAACGATGCAGACGTATTGTCCACGCCAAATTACACGAACGAAAAACGATTTCAATCGATTAAATTCCTCAAAATGGGATAAAAAAATGTCGCACCAATGTCATGGGGCCTTAATGTGAAATTTGACACAATTCCCTACATTTAAGTGAACCCTAATCGTGTTTTGCCGTAAAATGCCTACACTCAGTCACAAAAGTCTACATACACCGCTTAATTATGTTATATAAAGAAAACAACAAACACTAGATTCAAATCAAAACAGCTAGAATATGCAGTAATATGAAACAAACAATAAAGTAACAAAAAATACCAAAAGAATCCGTTATTTCTTTGGATAAACGAAAAAAGGAACGATGAGCACACCACAAAAGTCTACATACAGCCAAATTAATTCAACGAATTGCATTTTCTTAACTGTCATTTCTTCGAAATTTAAAAACTGTTGATTGTATTGCTTTTTTGTATTTCACTATATTTGTTTTGAGTTAGTTTCGATAAGCGATTGCATTGAAATAGTGGAAAAATGAGCTCTAGAAAAGGAATTTCGAAGGATATACGCCTTTTAGGGCCGTTATTACGATCTTCAGTTAAAATTTAACCAGAACTTTGACTGTAAGTTTCGTATGAACATCTGTCAGTTAAAGTTCCAGTTAGAACGTTACTGACGATCGTAGGAACGGGCCATAGTTGTTAGATTGCGACAGGAAGGAAAATCTTTGGGCGAAATCGCCGGAATAGTTAAAGTGAGTCGTCCCACCGTCCAAAGCATTAATAAAAATTTAAATTTACTGGCAGTATCGATAATAAGCCAAGATCTGGGCGACCTAGAGTGCTAAGTGAGCGTAATACTCGATCAGTATTAGAAAAAGTGAGAAAAGAAACCGTTTATATCTACGGTAAATCGGCAAAAACGACTTGATTTCGCTAAGATGCATCTTCTTCATTTCAGTGTTGGCCTTTCTCCAAATTTTTCCTGGTCCATCGCAACCAAACATATTGAAGCAACTTTCATCCGTAAAAAGTACAGTTTTTCAAAATTCGAAGTCCTATTTTAGATGCATTTTAGCGAAATCAAGTCGCTTTTGCCGATTTGATGTAGATATAAACGGTTTCCTCCTTGGGGCTGGTCCATGATAGCCAGCAGATCGTAATGTTTTTCGCACAGATTCAGGATGTAAGACTTTACCGAAGTCATTCTGAATATATTTCGCCAACTCAGGTGCAGTTATCTTAGGATTTTTTCTCACTTTTTCTAATACTGATCGAGTATTACGCTCACTTAGCACTCTAGGTCACCCAGATCTTGGCTTATTATCGATACTGCCAGTAAATTTAAATTTTTTTTACAATGCTTTGGACGGTGGGACGACTTACTTTAACTATTCCGGCGATTTCGCCAAAAGATTTTCCTTCCTGTCGCAATCTAACAACTAAAAGGCGTATATCCTTCGAAATTCCTTTTCTAGAGCTCATTTTTCCACTATTTCAATGCAATCGCTTGTCGAAACTAACTCAAAACAAATATAGTGAAATACAAAAAAGCAATACAATCAACAGTTTTTAAATTTCGAAGAAATGACAGTTAAGAAAATGCAATTCGTTGAATTAATTTGGCTGTATGTAGACTTTTGTGGTGTGCTCATCGCTCCTTTTTTCGTTTATCCAAAGAAATAACGGATTCTTTTGGTATTTTTTGTTACTTTATTGTTTGTTTCATATTACTGCATATTCTAGCTGTTTTGATTTGAATCTAGTGTTTGTTGTTTTCTTTATATAACATAATTAAGCGGTGTATGTAGACTTTTGTGACTGAGTGTATATATCAACAACCAGGACGATAATGCTAAAACACGCTTACACCATAAACAATCTGCTTATAGAATTTTTCAAAACCCTGAAAGAACTAAAACTAAAGACAATTTTATTAGTTTAAATCAGATATTTTTAAATTACGACTGCGTGATAGAATCGACACTTTCGATGGAAATTTTCAAACTGAATGGCGACTTGAAACATTAACATTCCTGGAAAAAATTTAGCTCAAAAATGTTCTTCGTAATCCCATTTTCATCCATTTGGAGCGAAAAAAGGGAAGTGGTGTTTTCTCTCCATAAATTTGTTAAAAATCGCCTTTTTTGCTCCATTCGTAGTCATATTATACTATTGAAGATACCTCAATATTTGTCCTTTCATTGCGTTTTCCTCGAACTTCCTATTGGGTAACTATCATATCACTACAATACATGGCTAGTTAGTTTTCATAGAATTGAGTTCAGTTGAAATTTGTGTGAAAACCACAACTTAACTCAGCTCAAGTAATTAGCATGTAAAAAATTTATATCTAGGTTTAGATGTGATTTTTTAATTATTTCATTTCGTGGTGGGGGGGAGTGTTGAACCCCCCCCCCCCCCTCCCCTCTGCGTTCACGCCTGGCTGTCTTTGAGTAGACCTCAAATATGATTTTATACGACGTAATCCCGACATTGTTCCTTCCACAGTTGCTTTAGTGGCTGGGATCGTCAAAATGAGTGACAATCTATCAAATTCCGGTAAAACCCATGGCATTTCACTGAGATTAGTTACCAACTCATGAATTTCTTTACCGACTAGCTCACTATTATTGTAAAGTACTGTAAGCTCATTTTTGACTGAATTTGAACTGAATGTAGTCGAATCTCTTACAAAAAGAAATGAGTAAATACAAAATATGCTCCGGAGAATTTTGCTGATATGACTTAATTTTTGTGGAATCAAGAAACGACACAAATGGAAGAGAATGAAAGTTGGCAAAACGTTCAGAAACTTGCATTATAATTTAGTCTACAATTTCCTTAAAAATTCTTCTATAGGAACTCAGTAAATCTTTGGACGTACGTTTTAACTGGTAACTTTCGCCCATATTGGTGAACATCCACTATTAAGTACTCTTCCAATATAGATTAAAAAAGATCAATCTGCTCTTGACGAAAGGTCTATATCAAAACGCGAAGATTGCAAATGATCGGAATGTAAAAATATGTTGGTGAATATTTTGTGCAGAAACACGGTTTCAAATTTTCGAAGGTGCGAGGCATATCCTAATGCTTTACAAATATCATCGGGTTTCCAGTTTTCCGAATTGTCTGTCATATAATCAAAAAAATTAATAAATTGAAGACGGAACTCGTCAATCATAAATAAAAGCCTTGATGCGAAATTCTATCTTGTTTGAGATAGATGAAAAAAAGGAAACTACTCCATTCAAGGTCTGAAAGAAAAATCGGGGTTCTTTAATGCAATTGATCGATTCCTGAACGACTAAATTTAGTTTATGCGCATAACAATGTACAAACAAAGCTTCTGGAAATTTTTTCCATACTTTACTCTGTAATCCATTCAGGAGACCTGATATTACGGGCGGCTTCTCTGTCATACCTACGTTTGTGCAATTAATTTATGGCAATATAATTACAATAACGTCGAAAAAAATATAATATAATTACTGACACTGTAAAATTCAGTAAGGAGTAAGACTTAAAACTATTCGCGCAAATGATATGTCCAATCTCCCATATTAGTCCGTGTGTCGTTTTGGTTTCGTGCGTTGGATTAGATTAACTCTTAAAAAAAAGAAATTGATTTGAATTACAATAAATCATAATTTCATTACTTAAACGCTAAATTAATTTTGCTTTGCAAATCATGTATTGTTGGTAGAAACAAGAGATTTTTTGAAACAGAGCACGGTAAAACAAGTTCGTATATAAAATTGGTTCGTAATTATAACGTCTTAATTCGTAATTTTTATTGAGTAAAACCTGAATCACTAAAATTCATAGGCTCCACACTCCTTATGTACTATTCAAATATATTACAATTTGTTTAGTCGAGAAGGGACCAATTAAATTCACATTTCTTGGGTTTTGACATCATCTATCTACTGTTTTATCAAAGGAAAGCAAATTGCAAGAATATATTATTTGAATCAAATTGCAATGTGCCAACCAACAATTTAAAATGCAATATAGAATTGCAATCGCATTAAAACGACAACACTTTCCAAAAGAAAACCATATAGAGGAAGCGCAAACTTCTTGCGCTGGCCAGACCGAAGAAAAGTGCGAGTGTTTTTTTCTTTTTTCGCTGTAATTTTGTTCTAGATTTCGTCTCAAAGCATAGCGCTAAAAAGTTGCGGTACCCTCCATGGAATGATAGTTTTTTTGAAGGTAGAATCAAGAAACTTTACGTGAGCTCTGGATTTCGATACTTAACATATGGACATGTAAATTAAATTTCATCCGGTGGTTTGATTTTTCAATTGAATTAGGAACGAAATAAGGAAAAAAAGATTCTTTTAGAAAACAAAGGGGTAGCGGCGCTACCCCCGCTAACCCTAACGCTAAGCGCCTGCTTTGCACATATCTTTATTAGCAATGAAAGTGCTTTTCGCCGGAACATCATAGGCACGAATATCTTGCAGTCGAAGCTACGATTGATAGACACTTGAAATTTTCTCTTTGCTAAGTGTCAAAGTATGGGCTGTGTATCATGGTATCTTGTATTGCATATCATGATTTCAATAACATGATTAGTATACAAGTAGTGAATCCATGGTATTACCCGCTCGGCTACGACTGCCTGTTGTAAATTTTTAATTTTAAGTCAGTTTAATCTGATTCAACTAATTAAAAAACTCAAATGTTGAAATAACTCGCGAACCACTAATTTTGGAAATATATAATTATGTTCTCAAAATGTCCGGTAGTCTCGAGAATATCCATGCAAAATTTGGGAGGGAACAGTTCACAGGTGTAGATAATACATCTGGGTCACCGAAAATAATAGTTATATTTTCATTTAACTCCTAAAATTCGAACTTATATAGTGTCTGTCGATTAAAAAAAATTAATAACTATTTCTATTAAGGGCCGGTTGAAATTTAACCAGAACTTTAACTGTAAGTTTCGTATGATCATCTGTCAGTTAAAGTTCCAGTTAGAACGTTACTGACGATCGTAGGAACGGTCCTAAATGTACCTCTTCCCAGACATTTTGTGAATGTTTCATTAAGATCTACTTACGTTTTTAACATAAATCCGCACCGAACAGTGACTTTATCAGGATGCATTTGGTGCTGGTGTGTCTCGTGTGGATGTACGATATATCGTCCCAAATTAGAAATGAAATGGGCCTCGTCGGTAAAAATCACGCAACGTGCAGAACGTTTTTCGAGCGGAGCTCTGAAAATAAAATTTAATGATTTTCACACGTTGTTCAACGCTATAACCTTCCATGGTACTTTGCCATTCACTACTGAACAATTCGCAATAAATTCGACGGATGTTGCTACATGGCCGCTATTTCCTAACAAATTTCAAGCATTCCTACTGAAACACCCTATACTGGCTCGGTTTGGTTTTTAATTCCTTACCAAGAAATTTCGGTAAATAGCCGTACGAAATATTTTCTTTTTCAAGGACTCTTATATTAATAAGGGCTACACTATAGACCCACATGCTCTCATCTCTCGACAAAAGCTCCAAAAAAGTGTGGCATTTCAACAGGATCTTTAAAAGACGTGACAAATACATACCACCACTAGTAGATGTAAACGGTACGGCAATATTCAACGACAAAGACAAGGCAGAGCTTATAGCAAAGAATTTTCAAGCATCCCATCGCCTCACCGAACACTTGGGCAACATTTCAACAACATTTCTGTGCGGAACGTTGTCTTAACCATCCCTGAATCTATCGTTACCTCCCAGCTGTCACTGCAAACCGCGTGAAATATTAAAAAATTTTGAAAACGCTCTCGAACAACAAAGCTCCAGGTGATGATGGTGTCTCTAATTCGTTGCTTAAAAACCGCTAATCCTACTCAATTTCATATGTTCAATAGCTACCTCAAACTAGGCTTCTTTCCAATTGCTTGGAAACTTGCTCATGTATTCCCCATTTCTTAGGCCGGTAACTACGCAAGCTGTCCAAAAAATATCGTCCCATACCCATAAGCCTAAGTAAAATCTTCGAGCGAATTATTTTACACCGGATAAATGAGTTTCTCGATCACAACGATATCCTACCCAATTTTTAGTTCGGCTTCAGGTCAGGACACTCGACCACCTCATCAACTCGACAGGGTAACTAGCGACGTTAAAGCTATGCTAAACTCAAAGCAATCAGTAGGGATGATAGTACTTGGGAGCTTGAAAATCAACTCGATTGCCTATACCAATACTATAATCGCTGGAAAATCAAAATAAATCCAATAAAAACGCAAGCAATTTTCTTTACAAAAAAAAGAAAGCGTACTAATACTTCTGTCACCCCCTCAATTTTATTGGACAAACCATCGAATGGCATGACTCTATAAACTACCTCGGCGGATCCTAGACAAAAAGCTCATCTACAAAGATCATGTAGAAATGACTTGCTCCGAAGTTTCAAAAAGCATTCATGCTCTCTACCCATTAATCAATCGGAAATCCAAGCTTTCGGTGCATAACTAACTCCTGATTTTTAAGCAGGTCATCCAACCCATAATATCGTGTGTCGCCCTATCTGGCGACAAAGTTCTGATCATAGAGCTATATAGGTATATAATGGAGATAGCGTGCAGCGACTTTTTTGAAGCCGGAGGTTTTCTCGCAAAGGACCGGCGATATTCACTATGCTACTATCAGCATCTTACTCACATGTATGTTATACTCGGGTATTGAAAAGAAAAAAAGCCCAATCTTTAAATAATTCGCTACTATTTGCATTTCACTGCCACCGGGCATAAAACGCTCCATACAAAAATGTTTAATTTTGCATCAAAATGCTTCAAAGTGCTTTATACAGAAATGGCGCTTTGCGATCTCCGTTAGTTATAGCTTTATGGTTCTGATATACACCAAAAAACGTTGCAAGTTACCCAGAATAAATGCCTAAAAATGATCATGAACTTACCTTTCTACTTTTCTACTAAACGCCTACATAAAATAACGTGCATGACATAAAAACACTGGTCCTTTTTAAAGAGATGCCGAAATATACGTAACCCGCATGGTTGCATCGTTCCAATAGTTTGACGAATATTGCATTTCACCTTCTTTTTCTCAGCTTCCATAATTCTGCATACATAAATCTTATCTCATAGTCATGTAAATTACTATTTAATCTTCTTATTCTAAGTTACTTTTAAGTAGCTTAAGTTTAAACAGGTAAGGTTTTTCATTGTACTTTTCTTTGGCAAATTATTATACATATATTATCTATTGTTTTTTCTTCTTCATTGCCTAGTGCTTAAATTATTACAACTTAGCTGTTAAGTTGAAAAGTCTAATCTCTAAAATATGTTTGCTCTGTTAACGCGTATTGAGTTTTTGTAAATAAATATTGTTTGAGTTTCAGTTTGTTTGAGAATATAAGGGCTACAATAAGGAAACTCGATTTTCTGTTTATTAATCCCTTTACCTGGAACCACTGAAAAAATTAATATGTTAAAATTTTTTATCGGTCAATATTTATGAACAGATGTTTTAAGGATCTATTTATGGAAGCTACCCTGAAGCAATAGGGTATTTAAGCCTTAAAAATTGCGACGAAATACATACATACATACATATACGAAGTCCAAATTTTAACATCCAAGTTCAAGGAGTTTTTGAGTTTTTGAGTTACTGTTCGTTTGAACCATGGAGCTATATATGACAAAGATGGCATCACTCCGTTTCTGTATAAAGCTCTTTGAAGCATTTTGAAGTTTAAGCGAACGTTTTTGTATGGAGCGTTTCATGCCCGGTGGCAGTGAAATGCAAATATTAGCCTATTATTTAAAGGTTGGGCTTTTTTCCTTTTCAATACCGAAGTTTTACATATACCATATGTGAATAATACCCTAGATACACTGCTTGTATATACAAGTGTCTACCAATCGTAGCTTCGACTGCTAGTTTTTCGTGCCTATGATGTTCCGGCGAAAAGCACTTTCATTGCTAACAAAGATATGTACAAAGTGGACCATCACACCACACAAAAAAGTTAAAAAACTCTCCAAAAAATTTAATATCAGGGGCCGTATGCTGTAACGAACGTCGCGACGTTTGCATCGACGGGCGTCGACGAACGTCGCGTCGTCCAGTTTGGCAATCCGTAACTATGTCGTTCGCGCGTGCAATGTGCGTCGTTGAAATGTCCAAAACGACGACGCGTCGGCTTACAGCATACCAAAATACTGACAACGTCGCTCGTCGGAATACAGCATACGGCCCCAGCTCGTTGACGTACAATATGCGCTTTATTGGGTGATACACTAGTGATATTGACGATACCATGATTTGTATACAAGCAGTGTATCTAGGGTATTACTCAGAGCTCAACAACGGTAATTTGGCGAAAATGACGGACTTTGAAGATAAGCAAGAACAGGTGTAAAAGGAAGAAGAAGAAACAATCTTCCATCAGCCCAAACCCGTGTACACAAGAGGATAACAGAATTAACTCCCAGCCCTCAAACGAAATCCGAAATTTCAGTCCAAGCTCAAACCCCTAATCTGTCTCAGTCAGCAGACTTTCCATTGCCACCTTGCTTTATAACAACATCTGTACTTTTCACCCTGTACTTTATTCAAGTATTCAATCAATACTTACCATATAATCGGCCGAAAATTTAGAAAAAAGTTGTTAATTTGTGTATTTTTGCATTTTTGCATTGTACTCAACTCCAAAAAAGAAATAAAAAAATTGTTGTCCGTCTGTCCCTCAAATACATATGTATTTTTTGTAATACATATCTTGAGAACCAGTAAAGTTGTTTCGAAATTTTCGCATCAGGTATACTATAGTGCGAACAAAGGCTAGAGTTGGTGGAGGGTAAAACAATTTGGCAAATCTTTTCGTTAATACAGTTCTAAGTGCAACGCGCTAGAGTTGGTGGAGGGTAAAACAATTTGGCAGATCTTTTCGATAATACAGTTCTAACTGCAACGCGGACGTACAAAATTCGATCGTAATCTACGCATCATCTAATTCTAATGTCAAGCAATACAACATAATTCCATATAAGCTTTGATTGTTTCACACACATTATGGAATCGAAATTTTTCGATTGTAAAACTCGAGTCGGCTATGAAAACCTCAATCTAAATAGAATACTTTTTGTATGGTTGTTGGCTTTATGAAAATGTCGCACCGAGAGTGGCATCGTTAATTAATTACAGATTTTTCCACATAATACATGGTGATGTTATCAACACCGAAAGCAAATGTCATTGACCGGATCATATGGAAAATACAATAAGAAAAAAATTCCCCGTTTTCACTCCCTATGAAAAGCTTTCTTGGAAATTATGCAGTGTAAACTAGAACTTAATACGTCATAAATAAATTATAAAAATTCACTTACCATCGAGGAAGTCTACGAAATGTGAAAAACTTTGCGAAAAGTACAACAATATTATTAAGCAGTGAAAATTTTGGTGACAACTTTCGTTGAAAAAAAATTCGAACGCGTCAGAAGTTCATCAAGAAACTTAATGTTTTTCTTGACTTTTAAGCAAATCTAATGGCAAGGCAAAGAGGCATGGTAGTCGGCATCGACATTCTTAGACACGAGTTGGGATGGGGAGAGAGGCGCGTAGTGTCAAACGACGGCGCATTGGCTTTGGCTTCACACATTCCTAATCAATCCACTGTAGTTGGATCTTTCTTTGGGTGTTGTATTTATTGGAGCCGGAAGACGGAACGGGGCTCTGATAAGGTAGCAAAGCTTCCTCACGAATTTCGCCTCAAGAATTTTTACTGGCGTGCATGCACACACACTGTTAAATTAATGGCGATTGTGATGGCTGGCGATGGCGGTGGCAACGAAACGCAGAAAAAGCTCAAAGGAAACTATGAAACGATTCATGTGTGAGTGCGTGCGTTTGAGTTTGGGTGGGTGTGTGTGCACGAAAACTTTATTGTCGGCGCTGAGAAATTCAATGAGAGACATATTTTTAAGTTTTTGACGGTGAGTCAGAGTATCGCGCCACGAAATATTATCCATACAGAGATTATAGTAACGTGAAAGCGCGGCCATTTTATCGGCAAAAGACCGCGTGGCTTGGATTTTCATAGCATTTTCACGAATAATGACTACCTAGTATGTTGAGCTGTACAAATTTCTTATGTTATTGCACTATGTGATTAAATTAAAAAAATCCTCTGGTTACCAATATTCAGCTTGTAAATATTTTGATTGAGGTAGGTAAGTTTTCTTGCCGGCAAACTACTACCGGTACCTATTTAAAAAAAACTTTTAATTCTATTAATGGGCTGATCTAAACATCCCTTTATCATACATATTACTAGAGCTTCTGTCGAAGTCGAAGGCATGGTACATTGTACATACATATGTACATATGTATATACACTCAGTCACAAAAGTCTACATACACCGCTTAATTATGTTATATAAAGAAAACAACAAACACTAGATTCAAATCAAAACACAGCAAGAATATGCAATAATATGAAACAAACAATAAAGTAACAAAAAATACCAAAAGAATCCGTTATTTCTTTAGAAAAATGAAAAAGGAGCGATGAGAACACCACAAAAGTCTACATACAGCCAAATTAATTCAACGATTTGCATTTTCTTAACTATCATTTCTCCGAAATTTGAAAACTGTTGACTGTATTGCTTTTTTGTATTTCACTATATTTGTTTTGAGTTAGTTTCGGTAAGCGATTGCATTGAAATAGTGGAAAAATGAGCTCTAGAAAAGGAATTTCGAAGGATATACGCCTTTTAGTTGTTAGATTGCGACAGGAAGGAAAATCTTTGGGCGAAATCGCCAGAATAGTTAAAGTGAGTCGTCCCACCGTCAAAAGCATTGTAAAAAAAATTTAAATTTACTGGCAGTATCGATAATAAGCCAAGATCTGGGCGACCTAGAGTGCTAAGTGAGCGTAATACTCGATCAGTATTAGAAAAAGTGAGAAAAAATCCTAAGATAACTGCACCTGAGTTGGCGAAATATATTCAGAATGACTTCGGCAAAGTCTTACATCCTGAATCTGTGCGAAGAACATTACGATCTGCTGGCTATCATAGACTAACCACAAGGAAGAAACCGTTTATATCTACAGTAAATCGGCAAAAGCGGAGGCTTTAGGATGGTTTTGACTCGCAGGAGGAAGAAATATGTTCACATCTGTTCAAGCCAGTGAGGGTTACATCCTCGTTACAATTAAAAATATTCAATGGCGCAACAGCCCAAATCGAGCCTAGGCCTTGAATTAATGCTAGAGTTACTTCATTACGAGACAAACGGAACCCTAGGAGGTGAAGTTGTCAGCCACACGCTCGTTTGTGATCCATTGTGATCCAGATTTTAACCCAGGTACTCATTTACAGCTGAGTAAACTGGTAGTCCGGCACCCAATCCCATTCTCGAAATTACTTGTCGCCAAGCACATTCGAACCTGGCACCGAAGGCAAGTGCTCTAGCCAATATAAGTCACCCAGACTAATTGCCTACTTGTTACAATTACCTCTAATCTATAGCTCTGTCGTCCAAAACAAAAACTGTATAGATAGGAAAGGGAAATTTTGAGAATTTTTCCATATTATGATTTTTTACTCACTAAATAAAAAATTTATGTCGGACCTCTTTTCAAAGTTACAAGAACGAAACGGCTATAGGGTCATTCCATGAAAAATCGCAAAAAAAGGCCAATTTTGTGACCTTACCTGGATTTTTTTGCTTGAAGAACTAGTGAAAAAAAAAATATGGTTTCAATTTTTTTTTTCTATTTCATTTTTTTGTTAGTTATAGTATGTTAAAGATTTCGCAAAAATGGTGTCAAAGCCCTCTTTGAAAATTCATATCTCTGTTAATTTTTATCATAGAATAATAAAATAGGACTTATTTTAAAGGAGAAGGTTGTCGCAAAATAAGAAAAATACCAATAAAGTTTATCCTTGATTTTTTGTTCAATGATAACGATTTTGTCCTTTATCCTTGAATATCTCAAATTACCAACTTTTTTTCATTTTTTTTATATTTTGTGTATTATTCTTCAAAACATATCAAAAAATCAACTTGGGATCGCAATGGGATCGGGATAAAAAAAATAGAAGAATATCAGCGGCTCTCAATTATTTCATAGAAAAGTTACAATTATTTTGATTACTTACTCGTATGTAAAGAGGATTTAATTTTATGATTCTAGATTTATGGCTAGCTGGTAAAATCATAAATTTAAGATAGTTTAGTTCAATAATAATTTGATTGAGCAACTAATTGTGAGTGTTTAAATAAATTTATCCCATAAACCATTAAATTTAAAATAACAAGAATTATCTCATTGGGAATGTCTTACTAACCAGAAAATAATAGGCAGGCAGGTAAGGCAATAAAAAATGGATATCAATTGAATATACGTATCCTTTTTTGGTAGGTATGTATATAAATATGGGCTTACCTCAAATACAATTCAGTCGTGCTTACAGTATTAAGAAGACAAAATCTAATTTATTATTTTAGAAATCATGAAAAAAAACCTAATTAACTGTTGGTCAGAATCGCGTTGCTGTAATCCTTTTGGAGAATCAATACATTGGCCAAAAATATCGGATTTACGACCTGTGCAATCATGGATGATTTCTAGAGTACCAGCGATGACTTCAGCAGGAACAATTTGCTCTTCCTGTAGAAAAAGGGTTAATATGCTACCAGGAACATCAACGGAGATTACTGATGATGATATGTTCGACCAGGAAGAAGAACCTTTCTCTTTGGATACAGATGAGGAGCACAGCGACGATGAAGCGCTACACCAAAATTTCATCAGTAAGGAAGCCGCATTAAACTCATTAAATGAATGTCTTCAATATTTAGGAGAAGAACCTTTCGACAAAAGACGATTTATCAGAGAAAACTACATCCGGAAAAAGCTTGAAGATGTGAAAAGAATCGTATTAAAATTATTTTTTTGGATTAGAAGATCAAAAGGAACAACAATTAGAGGACGAAATGATTGACAGATTGAGGACTGAATGAATATTCAACCGCCAGTGAGAAGAACATCAAGGAATTTATTTTATCTGGAAGTCCTGATAAATGGACTAGAAAAAGAACATCTGAGGAATTTCCCGGAACATCTTCGTATGCATTTCGAAAGTACAAACGGACATTAGATTCTGAAGGAGATGTACATATCCCGCACCGGAGAAGCCTTACTTCCGATATTCAGCGGAAGACTTCTACAGAAGGGATAATATAAGTCGAGTCATGTCTGGTAAAAAGCATTTTATTGCAATTAAAATAGACGGCAAGAAAAATCACGTCCAAAAACGTTTGGTTTTGGGGAGTTTGAAGGAAGTGTACCAGCACTTTAAGGAAACTTATCCTGAACTGAAGATAGGATTTTCCAAATTTGCTTCCCTACGACCCAAATACTGTGTTTTGGCTGGATATCCTGGAACACATTCGGTGTGTGTGTGTGTCATCCATCAAAATGTAAGGCTTATGCTGGAAGGTTGCAGTATTAAATATTTTGCTGCAATAGAAGATACCGATGGCTTAAAGCACACATATAGTATGTCCACTTTTGAAAAACGTGTGTTATGTCGCTTAAAATGTCGAAATTCGGCTATACTTTGTATTGCACAAACCTTGTACGTCCTAGCTATCAAACAGACCATAACATGCTCGTTTTGATAGTTAGGACATAAAAGATTAGTGCAATACAAAGTATAGCCAAATTTCGATATTTTAAGCGACATAACACACGTTTTTCAAAAGTGGACATACTATATGTGTGCTTTAAGCCATCGATACTCGACTTTACGACTACCGGTCGTGCCTTGCTGTTGGAATATGCAATCCTCCCAATATTGGTTGCTTTTTAAACCAATGTATCGAATGTCCAGGATATGAAAAATTCAAAGAACTTTTTCAGAATGCTTTCAGTAACAATAATGTAGAAAGTGTTACCTACAACCAATGGACGTCAACAGACCGGTCAACGCTAGAGACAAAAATTCAATCTTCAGATGAGTTTATAGATTGCTTTGTTCAACGACTTTCTTCTTTACAACAAGCCAAATATTTTGAAGAGAAAAAGAATAAGTTACCAGTAAATGAGGTTGTTGTGGTTATGGATTTTTCAGAAAATTATTCCTTCGTTGTACAAGATGCGGTCCAAGCGTTTCACTGGAAAACCTCTCAAGCCACAATCCATCCGTTTGGGATTTATTATAGGGTTGAGGGACAACAGGACGTTCAAACCACAAATTTTGTAATTATTAGCGATTGTTTGCAACGTAACACTATAGCCGTTCATCTATTTCAACGCTATTTAATAAAATTCATTACAGATAAGTGTTTTAATGTTAAGAAAATACATTATTTTTCGGATGGTTCAACCACTCAATATAAAAACCGGGAAAAATTTCTTTACTTTGAGCAAGCACACTGAGGAATTCGAAATTGATGCAGAATGGCATTTTTTGCCACCACCCATGGTAAAAATATCTGCGATGGTCTCGGTGGTACAATAAAGGGACTTGCAGCAAGAGCAAGTTTACAGCGGCCAATAGAAGACCAAATAACAACTCCATTAAAACTTTTTTAATGGCTAAGGATAATATAGTAAATATTAATTTCCAGTTCATTGACTGCGAACAATATAAAAATTTATGGAGTGAAGAATACAATCTTATACAAGCAATTCCATCAACTAAAACAGTACATTGCGTTATACCTGTGAGGAAAGGATGCGTGAAAATTAAAAAGTTTTCCCTATCTTCTGAAGAAGATGAACATATTTTGTTTAACTAGATTATGTAACTAGCATGTAAAAATAAAAAAAAAATTGAATGTAATGCATGTTAAGCATGTTTTAATTTTTTATTTAAGTTTGTGTTATGTATACCATAATAGAATACCATATATATACATTTTGTTGAATCTATTATTGATTTTTTATGTTTCTACTTGTTCAAATATTATTATTCAATGTCAAATAATTTAAATTTAGTTACTGTTACCTGAAATGAAAAGCATTAATAAAATACTCCGTGGAAATTGTAATTTTCTAAACCAAATTTAAATTTTTTAATATATTATAAAACATTAATATTTCTAATGAAATAGTTGCTCAATTAAATTATTATTGAACTAAACTATCTTAAATTTATGATTTTAACAGCTTGTCATAAATCTAGTATCATAAAATTAAATCCTCTTTACATATGAGTAAGTAATCAAAATAGTTGTAACTTTTCTATGAAATAATTGAGAACCACTGATGTTCTTCTATTTTTTTTATCCCGATCCCATTGCGATCCCAAGTTGATTTTTTGATATGTTTTGAAGAACAATATATTACACAAAATATAAAAAAATAAAAAAAAAGTCGGTGATTTGAGATATTCAAGGATAAAGGACAAAATCGTTATTTTTTATTCACTAGTTCTTCAAGCAAAAAAATTTTAAAAAAAATCGGCGATGGTAAGGTCACAACTTTTGCGATTTTTCATGGAATGACCCTATAGAGAGAGTAGCCTTTATTTGCGGTAGTAGAGTACTTCTGACCCACATACTCTATTCCCTCGTAGATTGTCAAGTTACCAGCAGCAAACATAACGGGCTTACCATTGGATTGGTACATAGCTCCGAAACGGAGTCCAATAGCATTCATTACTTTTCGGTGTAAAGTTACACTTTTCCGAATAATTGGAAACCAAATAGACCACGTTCAAATAGAAAAAAGGGCGGCCTCCAGCATTCTCGACGTAAGTACCTTTCGAGGTGCTAATTGTGACACAGACCACTATTTAGTCAAGGCCAAGTTCCGATGTCGAATAGCAAATCGAGGACACCCAAGAACACAACCGGTCCCTAAATTCGATATTGGAAAGCTCAAAAATGAGACAATAGTTGCGAAATACACTGCAGCCTTGGAGAGACATTTCGCGACAATGCTTAACAACACCAGCATACCAATCGGTGAAATGTGGTAAAACATCAAAGATGGCATTACATCCGTCGCAGAGGAGAGGAACAACCCCGGCGCAAAAGAAATGAGTGGTTCGACAACGAATGCCAAGATGCATTAAAGAGAAAAGACGAAGCTTGCAAAATATTAACGGAACGGCCGACACGAGCCAAACAGGAAAAATATAATGATCTTAGACGATTTGTAAACAAAATCTGCAGACAGAAAAAACGGAAGTACAATAATGACGAAATTAAAAACATGGACGAACAATTTAAATTACACAACACAAGAGCCGCATACTCCCTAGTTCAAAGGAGGAAAGAGGGATACAACCCGGAAACAAGCCTATGCAAGGATGCAGAAGGCAACATTATAAGTAATGCGGAAGAGATAAAACTAAGATGGGCACAATATTTTGAACACCTTCTCAACCCGAGCCCATCATCCGAACGAACAGCAGCAGCAGACATAACAACAGCCGAGAGAACAGCTGAGGAAGGTTCCTCTTCGAGTCCTCCCACACTCGAAGAAGTAAAAATAGCCCTGAGGAACCACCCAAACAACAAAGCGCCGGGCACTGATCAAATTCCAGCTGAACTTATGAAAACAGGCGACACCTGCACCACATCTCCTACACAGATTGATCTCGGACATATGGATGCAAAAAACACTTCCTGAAGATTGGCGCAGGAGTACGACAGGCGCGTACTGTATAAGATAATGATATATTTTCGAGTTCCACCAAAACTGGTTCGGCTTACAAAAATGACAATGACCGATTCTCTGTCACAAGTCAGAGTGGAAAATGATCTGACCTCCAGCTTTAGAACTGACAACGGGCTTAAACAAGGTGATGGCCTGGCACCAAAGCCTTTCAATTTGACACTCGAATATGTTGTTCGGAAACTGCCCGTTGACACCAACGGAACACTATGCTTCAAATCCACACAACTAGTAGCATATCCCGACGACATAAATATACTTGCAAGATCCCTGGAGAGTGCCAAAGAAATATTTGTAAGCCTTGATTCGGTAGCAAGGGAAGTTGGACTACGCTTACGAAAACAAAACCAAAGCTATGACACAAACTAGCAAAAACCATATATAGATTAGTATCTATATTGCTAGCAGTCATACTTTCTCATAGAAAATGAATAAGCACGAGTTGAATTGGAAATTCAGAATCAGCTGTTCGTCTTGTTCTTGTTCTGTCTGAAAAATGTGAAAAATCGGTGGCGCCAAGATTTGAATGCAAATATTTAATTACGAAAAATCATATATGTTTAGTATCTGTATTGCTAGCAGTCATATTTTATCGTACAAAATCAATAAGCACGGGTTGAAATGGAAAATCAACAGCTGAGTCTGATTTTTGTCTCAAAAATGTAAAGAGTCAAGAGAGGGCAGTACAAAATTTTTATCACAAATCAAGTTTTTATGAAATTTGAACATCGTAAATATAAGTATTTAATTAGGAAAATTATGTTTTATAAGAAATTGTACAGTTCATGATTTCAAAAACATTATAATATTAAATTAAAATCCAGTAACGTTTAAACTACCACTATATTGAATTGGAAAATTCAGAATCAGCTGTTACCGACGAGACTTACTCTGACAAGTGCGGCTGGCGATATAGATACTAATACATATATGGCAAACCCATGCCAATCAGACAAAATATTACAATAGGAGACTTCAACCTAGAAAACGTAGACAGCTTTGTATATCTCGGGGCAAATGTATCGAAGGATGGAAGCGAACCCATCGAAATTAAAAGACGAATAATGATGGCATATAAGACGTATTATTCGGTACTTCCAATAATAAAAAACAAAAATGTGCACAGAAAAACAAAGCTTAAACTGTTCAAAACAATAATAAGACCTGTGCTATGCTATGGCAGCGAAACGTGGACATTGACATTGACTGAAGAAAAATTAGTTAACGCCTTTGAAAGAAAAGTCCTCAGAAGAACCCTCGGACCTGTGAGGGAAGATTTGATCTGGAGAATACGATACAATAGAGAATTGTATGCCATCTTCGACAATCCAAAAGTATCGATCTTCATAAAATTTAAAAAGCTTCAATGGGCTGGTCTTGTGGAGCGGATGGATGACGGAAGAATCCCCAAACGCACACTAAAGGGAAAAGTCTATGGACAAAGACCAGTCGGAAAAACACGAAAGCGCTGGGAGGACTCTATTGACGCAGACAGCAAATCACTTCTAAGATGTAGAAACTGGAGGATGCAGTCACTGAACCGAGAAGGCTGGAGGCGGCACATCCAGGAGGCCAAGGTCCGAATTGGACTGTAGCGCCATCGTAAGTAGGTAAGTAAGAATAGTTGGAAGTGAATTTAATTTTGGTGTTGGTATTTAACTTAACTTTTGTGTTAAGTTTTACACTGCAAGCAAAAGTTAAAACGTTGTTTTAATTATTTGCTGTGTAACACCACTATTTATGATAGGTAGTAACCGAACCCGTGATTAAAGTTTCTGGATTAGCGCGCGTAGGGGGGGGGGGGGGGGGGGGGTTTGGGGGTTTGAACCCCCAAAACCACCCCCTGCGTTCGCGCCTGAGCTGATGGAATAAAATACTCTGTTTTGGAACGTTTTTTCTCCCCTCATCAGTCTGCATGAACTTCATGATAAATTTCGTAGTATGTGTACTTTCATCAGGTTCGTTAGTAAAATTTAGATTGGTTTCGCCGGCAGGGTCGCTGTTCATCGAATATAAGACGGTACGGATCCGCATCGAACTATCGTTGCTGCAAGAACTTCCAAAAACTGGACACTTTGTAAAATATAATGAAATTTGAAGTAACAAAAGGTAACGCCAAGATCATGGAGCTTTCAGAGCTGAATTATTATATGAATATGGCGAAAAGGTAATCACATAACAATACATACTATAGTTTATTGTCTGGAACTAACACTGAGGTCATAGGAAATTGATATTTGAGCACAGAAAGTGGTGCTATACATAGAGGAACTGAAGAATGCACTTTTCATGTAACAACATCCGTCAACTCATGAAATGCTGCTAAATTATATGAAATTCACTCACTTGTTGAAATATCTATTGTAAAATAATTTTACCTATGCAGAAACCTTCGCGTTCGGGCACTCAAAAAATCGCCAAAGTTTCATCGCAATCGAATAAATGGTATTGGAACACATGCGGGACTTTCTGTGCTCCTAATCATAAAATTGTATATAAATTGTCATAAAGTCATCTATCGAAAATTTGTCTATCTTCGAAGGTTGTTCCTATTTCCACCAGTTTCAATTTTCAACTCAACCATTTTACTTTATTAGTAATAATACAGTATTGTTATTGATTTAAAAAAAAAAAAATTTGCTGCCCTCAAAATTTTTTTGTCCACGTTTCATGACTAGTAGACACGAAAAAAGCCGTACGCCGTACGTCGACCGCCAAAATCCTTTGAAGGCTCGTAGCTCTCAAACCAGTGGAGCTATTAAATTTAAATTTTTTCTAAGAATAGACTTGGTAAACCCCTTGAATTGACATTATTTTCAGGGGAGGAGGTGTGAGGGGGAAGGTGGGGGAAGCGTTTTTGACGAAAAATTTTGGTTTCTAGATCTCAGCAACCACTCATGTTAGGAGATTGAAACTTGGAATTTCTATAAAGCTTTGATAGTGGACCTATTTGCAACAAAATTGATGATATGAGTGAAGGGGTGTGGGAGTAGAGGGGGAAGCAATGTGTCCGAAACGCAAAAAAGTCTAGATCGACACATTCTAAAATCTATATCTCCTAAACCGTTAATAGTAAGCAATTAAAACTTAACAAATATCTGTAATTATACTAGAAGAGTAGATTGAAAGAAAATTTTTGGGTGGGGGTAGTGACGTACGGAGGTGGGGGTTGAAATACTTAACATTAAGATATCTCCCAAACCATTGGCACCAAAAAAACAAAATTTGGTTTGGATATAAACCTTGATAAATAAAGATTGCTCAAAGTAAAATCTTTGTAGGGGGCGGAGGAGTGCGTAAGGGGAGGGGATAAGAATTTTTCAAAAATAACAACTTTCATATCTCAATAACAGTGTAAGATGGATGCTTCAAATTTTTACCAGAAGTAGGCCTAATAGAACCCTAGTAGGGAAAAAAAGTTTGGTGGTGTGGGTGTAGAGGGTGAGGGTGGGGAAGGGTGAGAAAGAAAAAGTTCCGATGCTTATATCTTAAGAATCTATAGTGATAGGAAGCTGAAACTTGGTATTTAGATAGAGCTATAGTAGTGGCATGGTGGAAAAATAGAATTTTTTTTCGGGGTAGTATGGTACGGTGGTGGGGGGTGTTTTTCCGAACTTTAGAATGGCTTATGCTAAGAAGTTGAAACTCGGTACGTATATGTAAATTAACTAGAAAAGTAATTCTGATAAAAAAAAACTAGAATATCCATTGGCGTTCAGAAAAAGGGGCAAAAAAAATATCAGTTAATGTAAAATGCATATATTTTCACGATTTTCGTCATATCTACTAGGTCTTTCGAAATATTGAATTCAGTTTTATTCTACGGATTCTTCATATGAATACCTAGAATGTGCTTTCAAGATTTTTTGAAATTCGACCCCTAAAAGAGTGTAAACTGGTTGTATACTTTTTCATGAATTCCACCATGTTTCTCAGGTCTGATCAGATATCGAATATCTTTTCACTTCCCCAGGCTTGTTTAATAATCACCTATTTCTAAGTTTTGTTTTTTTCAACCTCTAGACCGCATCCCGGAATATGATCCAATTATGTAATTCATATGTTACACCCTTTTCTAACCGCTTCCCGAACTTTTTGTTAGGTTTTCAGTCACATAGTAACATACACCGCATCCCCGAATTGAATGCGTTCTGAACTTCTGCCGGAAAAATAATAAAGTTGCGCCCAGACTGTTGGCAGATTTTTTTAATTGTAGCGCATAACTCCTACACCGAAAACTAACGAATTACCGTTATTAAACTATATGAAATACTCTTAATTGTTGAAACGACTCGCGTACCAACAATTGTAAAATGCTTTTAATAATGCAGAAACTTTCGCGGGCGTGCATTCAACAAATCTCAAACTCTTTCCCATGTAATTAAGTATTTAATCTTTCATGTGTATGTTTTGGCCATCAGTGTTTTGTTTAATAGACCTTTGCTGGATTTCTTAAATTGGTTGTAGGTATTTTGAATGATTATGTAAGAAAAAACAAAAGTTACTAATAAATTCCAGAGAAAATCATTAGTAGTAGGATATCTAGAAAAGATATAGTGAGAAAAAAATGAAACTTAGTACCTATCTAGAGACTATTTTACTGGCATATTCAAATTGTTTTTATTATTGAATTTTATAATATGGACTTTGTGATATTTTCATAGTTAATTTGATAATATGGCCTTTGTGATATTTTCATAGTTAATTTTCGTGGACTGCGAATATTTTTTTAGTTTACAGCAATTCCTTCTATCCAATTACATATTCACATCGGTTTGTGATCTAAGTGATCGTACAATTCAAAATTAGAAATAACTTACATACCTAATTCATTAAGCGCAAAAAGGAAAAAACAAATATTTTCTTAACTATTTTTGTAGCATTTTTGTCATTAGATTTCATCTTCGAGACAAAAATATTAATACCACGGTTTTAGTATTCTAGGCTAGCAATGGCTGTGATTAGTCAGCTCTTAATTGAACGATAGGTCATTCAAAGTATTCCTGAACGGCAAAAGATCGACACTAAAGGTGGATTTCCATGGTCGTCGCATTTATGCGTCTGATCGTCAGACACACATTTTTCTTCCACGTTTTTCAGTTCCGAGCTTACATTTGCAACGCAATTTCTCTAACGCAAAGTACTGTCAAATATAAAGTCATAAAAAAGTTTACAATTTCTTAATGTTGTTATTGTTTCATAATCTAGAGAGACTAGACACGGTAAATAAAAAAATCAAATAGTAATTTTAGGAACAGTATTATTGCCAGCATTTTCATAATAAGCAGTGAATGAAACTCGATATGACAGAAAAGTCATAGCAATTTAATTTTGCGGCACAGAAAAAAGTTGAAGAATATTCGACGCTTAGATCAGGTAACTAAGGATAGGGCACCCCGGTGTAAATGCGCGAAAAAATCTTAGATCAGATAAATAAGGATAGGACACCCCGGTGTAAATACGCAAAAAAATAGAGAACAAAATTATTTTGACAGCACCATGGGATCCAAGGATGCCCAGGGATCTTGCGAGTCAAAAACACACGGGAAATAATTATGAAGGAATATTTAGTTGATTATTTTTATTGATTGTCATGGTAACCTGAAAGGCTTGGATCTTGGATTTAATGACGTAGCAAAATAACGTTATATTTAGGGCCATTTCGAACATGCAACTGTAGTTAGAAAATAAATATTTATTAAAATATCCATTTCTGTAGAAATGCTCTGCATCGAAAGAAATCTTTTCGGTGACTAACCTCCAGAAAGGTCGATAACTGAGGTTAAAAACTGAAAATAAAGTTCAATCGGCCACCATGTGAAAAACTTTTGTTTCCAAAAACCCCTACGTAGCGAAGGGCATTATACTTTACATTTGTAAATGTAATCGTAGGAACCGCAGAGCGTGCGAGCGACGGACATTCTTTACGCCGACTCTGACAGCAACGCTTCTGGTTGATATATATTTATAAAAAAAACTCATTTTATTTTTGTACAAGATAGCTTGATGTGATTTGTTTTGACAAGCAGATAATCAGCTGTATATCAATTTATACCTTCTAAATTGTTTGAAACAAATTAGTTGTGTAGCAGTAATGAAAAGAGAATTTATTAGCTAATGCAGTCGTTGCACAAACACAAAATTGAGTTTCTACAGCATTTCAAAGTTTCTTCCAAAGTTTACTTCGGTTTCCGCGAGGGTCGCAGTATATGTTTTCGGTAAAATGAGTCCTAGCTACATATGTACATACATGTTTTCGTAATCGCCTTCGGGAAGTGTTTTCAGCGCATTTAACTCGATTTAAACGCGTCAATCTCGTAGTCTATACAAAGCATCAGGAACGCAGAGAAAATCATATCTCATGTTTTTTGGAAAATGGAAGAAAAGAGTTTTACTGCGCACCGCCTCAATTGTATCATTTTGATTTTATATGCAATGAAATACGCGGAGTTATTTCGAAAATGTGTCTTCATAATAGTATGTATTAATTTTTGATGTTTTAAATCTGTATTTTTTCATAACTGAAACAAATATACCATATCAAATTTCTTCAAAGGCAAAACATATAATCAAACCTATTATAGAAAACGTTGGATTTGTTTATACTAGCAGACAGTTCACATTCGCTTTTCAGCCCCGTAATGTATGCGAATTTTGAAAAAATTTCTAGGCATACTTTATCAACCTATTGAAAAGGGTTCTTCATAGCTCTTCAGAAGAAGAAAAATCATTTTAGAACCTTTAACATCACAATTGTTAGAATAGGACCAATTTATTTTTATTGAATGTTAATTACATTTTTTGAAAAGTCTCAGAGAATCACAACTCTATTTCCAGTCATGTTTCCACCGGTAAGAAATTAAGGTGGGTGGCCTTAATAGTAATAGAAAACTGGTTTCTTAAAATGTACACAAGTACGTACAGTTACTCACATAATTATTGGGTCGAGACCAAAATCAATGTTTGGAGCAAAATTGTGACTGAAACGAGGAGAAAATGTAATTCATTTGTTATTGTCTTTACTATATACTCATGGAAAGAAGTGTTTTTTCAAAATATATATTACGCAAATATATGAAATAAATAAAAACAATTCAAATAAATGAAATCTAACATCACTTAATGATCAAAGAATTTTTTTTTATTCTTTTTCATTTAAACTGCTAAATTAATATTTGATGGGATCTCTTTTTTTATTCAGGATCGCCTTGTATCTATTTCGCATTGATTTCTACAAGTTTCCGGTTAGCTGAATCGAAGATATCTTTCCATTCATCTTATAGAACCGTTGTCAACTCCGGTGTACTGTTAATTGGGCGCATTCTGCTTCTTTCATCAAGCCACTCCTAAAGATAGTCATATGGGAGTAGATTGGTGAAAGATGGAATAGTGGTGGTCGGTTTTCTAAATTATAAGCAGAGTCAATAAAAAGATCAAAATGGAGTTTGGTTAACTTAATGCAATAAAGGATCAAAACTTTTGCAATCAGAAGATTTTACAGACTAGAGTAGTTTTAATGTGTTTGGGTCAGATGGAGGCACCATGGTGTTGCGTAAGACTACACTGAAAGAAAAATCCTTGGTAACATTGACAAAAAGTATTTTCAACAGTGCACTTTTGTCATAATGATGTAAAATTTGTCAGCATAAAAAAAAAAAATATTTTTATTTTTCTTATGTAATATATTATCTACTATTTTTCTTTTTCTTTTTTGAATAAATTTTTTTTTAAATATTTTTAATCTAGGTATACTGGACATTTTTAATTATTTTTTTCTTAATAATATTGTGATATTGTACCTGCACAAAACCTTGGTAACATTGACAAAAATGCAGTTCAATTCGACAAAAATCACTCAGAGAAAAACCTTGATAGTATTGACAAAAATGCAGGTCAATTCGACAAAAATTTTGTCAATATAGTCCAACAACACTCTGAGAAAAACCTTGGTAGCATTGACAAAAATGCAAGTCAATTCGACAAAAATTTTGTCAATATACGTCCAACAAAACACTTTGTCGTATTAACAAATTTCATACATTCTTCGACAAAAACACACTGTCGAGACAACAAAAAATTTTTGTTGGATTGATAAAAAAATTGTCGTAGCTACAAAAACTAAAAAAATTTTTACGACACAATTTTTTCACAATTCAACAAAAATTTTTGTCGAATTGACCTGCATTTTTGTCAATGCTATCAAGGTTTTTCTCTGAGTGTAATGTTGAACTAAATAAAGAAAATCCACTCATATGGCTGTATAGCATGGCGTGGGATCAGTAATGGTTTGGGCTGTATATCGAACTCAGCAGTTGAAAACATGATTATTATTGATGATGAACGAAAATGTATTGCTACACATTTGGAAACTTCTTCAGAGAAAATAGGAGTTCCAGAAAAATTTCAATTCTATCAAGATAAGATTCTAAACATACGGCACATATCATTCGAGAATTCCTACGCTACAAGTGTCCTAAAGTGGAAAACGCAGACCACCATTTTTCACCAATCTGCTCACTGTCTCATCTTTAGGAGTAGCGTGATGAAGGAAGCAGGATGCTCCCAATTATCAGTACACCGGAGTTGAAAACGGTTTTAAGTGATCAAAGGACAGAAATATTCGATTCAGCTAACCAGAAACTTGTAGAATCAATGCGAAGTACTTAGATACTCGGCGATCCTGAATAAAAAAAAGAAATCCAACCAAATATTAATGTAGCAGTTTAAATTAAAAGGAATAAAAAAAAATTCGTTTAACCCAATAATTAAGTGATGTTAGATTTTATTTATTTGAATTGTTTTTATTTATTTCATATATTTGCGTTATATATATATTGAAAAAACACTTATTTCTATGAGTATATAGTAAAGACAATAACAAATGACTATTTTTTTTAATTTTCTCCTCGTTTCAGTCATAATTTTGCCTCAAACATTGTTTTTGGTCTCGACCCAATAATTATGTGAGTAACTGTAGATATAAACTAAAATAAATTTAAATTATAAAGAGGAAATATAATTTTTTTTTCAGTCTGTTTGGTTCTTGCAGTTCTTTTATTTCAATAGCATGTTATAACTGTAAAATCGAGTCGCGGAATTATTCAAAATCTTCCTAGCATGTAGAAACTCTGCTAGTAACTTTTTTAGTAAATTGTTCTTTATTTAGTTTTGGCGAGAAAATACGAAATAAGTTGTGTTGACATTTGCTCAAATTACTTATACACAATTAGCTACGTTATTTTGCGAAGGACGACTTCAAAGCATGGAATCATTATATAAATTGTATGGGTGGTTCTATACTTAGAACATTAAATGCACATCGCATCGAAATATTGGACCAAAATTTGAATATCACCAACACCATGGAGTGCCGGTATGGCATATTTCATCGCAATAAGCTTATGTGTATATGTGTAAAAAGCAACAACCAATCTGATTCAAAGGCATACACCCAACACTTAAGCCACCGCAATAAACTAATCATTTAAAGATATACTGCACAGGTGAACAGATTGATCAATTGTCAAATTACCTGTTATTTTGTACTTTAGATGATTTAGCAGACAGTGATGAATTTGAGCTTCGACTACCGTCTTCTTGATATTCTGAGTTTGCTGGCATATTCTTGATTCTGAAGTTTGGATTAAAAACTATGTTCGTTCGTTTGTGTGGTTAAAATTAACAACAAATCGAGAGATTGCCTTCGAACAACAACTGTTACAACGTATTCCAAAACTTATATACGAATAAATAACATTAAAAAAGGTAAATATGCAATCGAATCCAAATATGCGCAGAGTCCAAGACCGCGAAAAAAGTTCAGATTTAGGGGTGGAGAGAAAGAAAAAAGACGCGTGATGAAAAACCAACAAACCGAATGAGACTAAAAATGACCCGTGACAATTGCCCAAAAAAAGAAAATTTTCAGTAGTGTTTTGTTAAATTGTGAAATAAATTTTTTCAACACATCACCTTTGACCCGAATACACTTTTGCGCGGAAAATCCACTTTGTTTCACCTGGCTTAGGGACTGTGTAGTATACGGGAAGACCGGGCGATTTACGATTTTAAAAATTATACAAATTTTATTTATTATCTACTAAAATTACACCACACTGTATTCAAAAGAATATCAAAATTATAATTTTTGATTCACTCCTTATAATTTTAATTTAACCTTTTGATTTTATATTATATTATATTACACACGACACCAGCGCCCCAAAAATAATATTAACAAAATAGAACCGAACTGAAGCGAACTTAGAATTCAAGATAAATGAAAATTATGGAAACAGTAGAATTTTGGCGGCCGAAAAGTTGTTCTTTTTATGACGAAAAAATGTTAAATGCCGGATGAAATTCGTGCGAACGTTATGCTTTAAGATTTAACGAAACAAATCGCGACTCGTTTCAAATTAAACCGGCTTAAAAATTAAAATTGTAACAGGGAAAAAAATTAATTTTTTGTTTATGAGAATTTTGATCCGAAAGGGAAACAAGATGGCTGGCTGGTATTGCTGCCTTTTCACTGACGTCGATGAACGAAAACGCGTGAGCACAGCGTCGATTTTCAGGACATTTCGTGGGGGTGGAAAGCGCTTCGTTTTCTTTCTGGAGAAATGAAAAGAAATTATCGATCCAAATGGAATACATGGAGAATCAAGTGAAAGCGGGCGAGAATTCATGTCCCGAATTTTCAAGAACAATTACAGTGGCTTCTGAAATTTAATAAAATGAATGAGTATAATGAAATAATAACGAATGAGAAAACTGACTGAGGATTTTTAATCAATTGATGTTTTAATAAATGTACAGTGGTAAATTTGAAGTAAGATACGATAAAAATGATTAAGATTGCGCTACAAATAAGGAGGCCAATTGTGGCTCGTTGAAAAAGATATGAAAAACATATATTTTTTTTATTTCATATTATTTTTCTACAATCATTTCTGCACATCGTAACAAGACCGCACCTTCGTCGGATAATGGAAAGTACCTCAAATTTTTCTCTGAAGCGGGGGAAGTCGAATAAGTACCGGCAAAATATTTTTTCTTTCTTGGCTCTCCTGAAAAGTAGTGCTTTGTCAACTTTCGGTACACGTTTTTCAGTAACCACACACCCTAGCGTCTTATTTTTGTGAAAGAAAAACAGTAAAAAAATTTATTCATTCACTTTTTCTTTAATATTTTGACTTTTAGTGAAATTTTTTTAATTTGCTCATGTGCTAGGCTTTTAAATACACTAAATAATAAGTCTCGATGGTCTTTTGTCGCGGCCTTCTTAGGACCTCGATTAGATTCGTCGAAGTAACGACAATTGACGTCGACGCAATGAGTCAGAAATTTTAGTTTATAGTATTAAAGGAGAATTTTAATTATCGTCGCAATTCTTCATCAGAGCGTTGGACGCACATTTTTTTGCCACGTTGAATCGTTCAGCCTATAGAGTTGAAATTTTACTAGAATCACCTTTGAGATAAATTTAAGGTGGGATTCGAGCTCGTTTTGGTATATCATACGCTGAAGTTCGTTAAAGTCATACCTGTTTTAGAACTCTTCAAGCTGAAGATTTGAAAAGCTTTACATTTTATAAAACGAAGGATATTATCCTTGCAACTATGCGAGAGTACTTAAAAAAGAGCAAACATCTTTGAATTTTAATTTTTTAGCTGAATTAGACCCATGTCAAGGAGTGTTTTCTGCTTTTTCAATTTATCAATCATGTTCTCCTCGTACGGTCATCTCAATTCAATGTGCACGTTACTGCCTCATAAAATGAAGAGAAACTTGCAAATAAAACAGAAGTCTAAGTCCACAGCTTTAATATTAAATAATAATTTTCTATAATATTTATTATATACTACACGACACCAAATTTCAAAAGAACTGTCTATTACTACTACCGAATCATATACCATGTATACACTTCTTGTATACAAATTATTTTATTGAAATCATGATATGCGATACAAGATAGCATGATACATGTCATACTTTGACATTTAGTAAAGACAAAATTTCAAGTGTCTATCAATCGTAGCTTTGACTGCTAGCTCTTCGTGCCTAGGGGGAGGAGGTCAGAAATCGGGCCGGGTATGGCAGTGTACTAGTTGGTGTTAATAATTGTATGTGCTGTTTGGCTATGATGTGATCTACCAGAACAGCAATGTTGCCTATAACAAATCAACTACTGTCTGGTATCTCTGATGGTGTTAGTGAATCTGATAAGAATGTAAACAGAACTCATCTGCTCAGTGTTAAATCCTTTAGTAGTGATCCCATTAAAGATTCCGCACTGTTCACTATTTATATTAATAGTTTCAAAGCCAATAGCAACTGAAAAATTCTTATAAATAATTTATGCGTAGAGTGGGAATTGAACCCACGACATCGCCTAGTACGCTACCACTGGACTAAACCCGGCTGTAAATTGACGATATTATGATTTGTATACAAGCAGTGTATCCAAGGTATTACTGTAGGTCTAACGAATTCTAGAAAATATGTACTACCCTGTAATGGGAATTAATTTAAAAAATGTTGTGATCCTTGGAATTGTCTTCTGAAATTTCTTTTCTTGCACATACATTTTCTCATTTTCCACTAGATAGTTTGGCGGTATTGTTTGTCATTAGGGGTGAATGGCTTCCATGAGCCGAAAATAACCTCTGGATTAGCAACCCTGCATTTTATTTTTCCCTTGTTGTCTCCCTATATTCCCCGTTTCTAATAGAAAAAAATTGAAACTTTCACAGGACAAACGACCGTTGAATTGCAGCGGCGCATGCCTATGATTTACCCTTCGAAACTACACATCGTACTGTGGTTGTATTTCACAACCCTCGAAAAAAGTGAAACAATTACAGAATGAATATCATTTCCCGCTTCTGAATGAACGAAATCGGGACTTCTGAAATTTTGTAGATTCGATTAATAGATGCTGCCTTATATCGATATCAGCGGATTTCATTTTCTACGGGTTGCTTACTAAGACAAGATAGATATATGACATCATTGTTCTAGGGCATCAATTCGTTCTCCTTTTAGCTTTCGACGACGAAAGATTTGAAAACCTCGGTTAATCGATTGCTACGTCTCTCGATTTCAAGAAATTTGACAAGGATTCTTGGTAAACACTGAAAGAGTTTTTTGATCCTTTCACGTTAATCGTTCACGCCATTAGTGCTATATGAAAATCTAAAATTCACTGAACAGAGTTGAGTCGAGTAACTTTTGGATCAATAACTACGAGCTTGGGAAAAGAAAAACACACAGCAGTCACGACCTCACGATAGAATAGTCAATCGTATAATAGCCGAAATACTCAACTCTGAATTATATTGTATTGCAGAAGTAGGTGTAGTTTGCAGAGGAGCACGTTGGCGGCTTCGGCTAGAGCGCCCGCATTTAGCCTGAAATACATGTGTAGAATACCATATATGCACGCAGCAATGCAGGCATGTGAAACAGATGTGCAGAATTTTTTGACAGATCTTTTGATTGTATTTGTCCCAAATCACCGCATTTTCCGATAGCTGCTTGTGAGTTTGAATTTAAATTTGTTTTAATTGACAAAAAATTATCAATTTCGACTGGTTTTATCGAGAAAAAAATTTGTTATTTTTTCTTAGTTCGATGAAACGCTCCTCCATTAATACTCCACTCCACAGACACAAAATTACTACTAAACATTAACTGCCCAGTAGGAAATGGGAGCATCCCATAATTAATCCCGGAGTACTCCTCAGGGAGGTTTGGAGACCTCGTTTTCTCCTCCATTTGACCTCCTTTTTGCAAGAGCATGTACGCTAAAATCAGATCTCCAATATACCTCCAAAGAAAGCATTCAAAAATACTTGTAAGGGAGCTTAAAACGAGATCTCTAATGGGACTAGCTCTGCAGTCAAACTCAAAAATGGTCTTCATATAGTCCCATTTTCATCCATTCGGAGCAAAAAAAGAGAAGTGACGATTTTCTGCATAATTTTGTTATTAATCTCTTTTTTTGCTCCATTGTGAGGGATAGTAGATACCTCGTTATTTGCTCCCTCACGGAGTTCTTCTCAAATTTCCTAGTGGGTGTCGAACCACTTTTTTATGTTTCTGTGTTGGTAAATTTCAACCTGAAGTTGTGATAATACTGCAGCTGCACCGCAAAAGTAGAAGTAGAGACATCTTGCAGCGCTCCGCTGCATTCAGAATAAGCGTGTGTTTCGTCGCATTTAAACTCCAGCGTTCTAAATCAGTTTTGCCGCGCTGCATGCAGATATATGCACATGTATTTCTGGCTTTAGGATATCAGTATATATTTGTTTTATTGTCCTAAACAAAATTTCCCACCAGTTGCTTCCAGAAATGCGAAATTTTTCATGGCAAACCCCAGGCGAGAATGCAGAAAATAATTTTCAGTGAACCAAGAGCGAGAAACTACAAATAAAGCTCGGAAAAAAGAATAAGAGCTACGCCAAACAGGTGTCCACCCTTTTCGAATATGTCGCATGGTTGTGTCTAGACGCCCACGGTAGAACACCCAATTAATAACATATATCGTAGATTTTTAGATTACAACAACCCCAACTTGAGTAGACTAAAATCAATCTTAAAAAATGTTAAAACTTTAATTCGACAAAACTTCGCGAACGAAAGTAATAGGCAATGGAGGGAAAAAATTCAATCTGTTAGGTCCAGCGACTCTTCCGGGATGTTTGCCCAAATAAATTCCATATTCAGAAAAAAAAAATAATTCAAGCGTACCCACGATTAAGGTACCGGCAGACTCCCAAAAACTCCTTGAAGACGCGAATATCACAAGTGCAAGTCGCGATACAAACGGCTACTTCGTGATAACCGACGAACCCCAAAAGCAAGATCTAGTAGGGACCCACTTAGATGGAATCCATATACAGAACTCCAACTTGGGAAGGGAAAGACTTAATCAACTAGTTACTGAAAAGGTTACAGATTTCAAAAATGAGAGCGAAGGCAATGAGCCTTTACTAATTTTTAGCGAAAATCTGATGGCCAATCAAATTCCAGACAACCAACTATCAGACTTCTTCGTTTCATTTGAAACACTTCAATTTTTATCCAATAATAAAAAATCATCCGGCTAGGATGGAATTCCAAATTTAGTATTAAAGAATCTGCCGGATGTAATTATTCAGGAATATTGCACCCTTTTTAATAACCTATTAAACAACTCTCACTACCCCGGAAAATGGAAACGCCCGAAAACATTCCGTATCCTTAAGAAAGGGAAAGATCCTTCAGACTCAAAAAGCTTCAGACCCATAAGTCTTCTACCCAACATAAGCAAAGTCTTTGAATCCATCCTCAATGACTCCCTGAATTCTCACATTCGGCAGAATGATCTGATACCGAATTCCCAATTTGGCTTTCGAAATAGACATTCTACCATACACTTCATAACGAAGGTCACATCCGACATTTGCTGGCATTTGGATAATAAAGAATGCGTAGATAGACATGGAGAAGGCCTTCGACACAGTTTGGCTTGTCGGTTTGATCTTTAAGTTAATCCAAAAAAAATTCCCGAAACACGTGATAAATATCCTTGTACATATGATATACAACAAAAAACTTTGTGCTAACAAACGGGAAAATTGTTACCACACAGACCTTTAATGTTAGAGAAGGGCTCCAACAGGCCCACTTTATTCGCGATCTACATTAGCGATCTTTTGGAAACATTTGATTTTAATAAAACACCTAAAAGATCTATTGTAGCCTTCGCAGACGACCTAATAATATACACACCCCATTCTAAAGCGACCAAAGCTCAAGAGGAACTGCAGAAAATGTTAAACGACGTCCAATTCTACACGAACTCTTGGAAGATGAAAATTAATTCACAGAAATGTGAGACTATCCTATTTCGCACCACTTTAGCCCATGCCAATAGAGATATGAAGCGCAATTGGAAGAAATTCTATATTGTAGCTTGGGAGGGAAGCCACGAAAAAATACCGCACAAAACTTGTGTTAAATATCTAGGAGTAGACTTAGATCAACACTTGTACTTCAACCAACACTCTAATATCCAGATTGTAAAGGCGCGTAACGCATTCATGGCTCTAAAACGGCTTTTTTACGCGAAACATTTATACCCTCGCGTTAAAATCATTTGTTACCAAGCTTTGGTGAGACCTATTCTCAATTATGGCTGCCCCAATTGGTTCAATATTAGTCCATCTTATATGGAAAAATTTAGACTTTTCGAAAGAACATGTCTACGCGCGTTTACTGCCATCTATAGAAAGGCAGAGACAGATTTTCTGCATTACATATCAAACGAGGAAATATATGAAACGGCAGAAATCTCCCGGGTTGGTACTACAATCATAAAATTAATTAGGAACCATATAGCTGGAACCACCTCAGATCAAGACCTTAACCCCTGGATCCACCAACCTTTCTTCCCAAACCCACAATATATTAAAAAAAACATGTCAACTGGTCTTATTCCACCTGAAGCCTTCGTCTACCTTGACGAAAACGGCTACATCTTAAATTCCGACTACGTACCAATCATTTATCACGCATATACAATAGGCGCGCGACCGATAAAAAAATAGAATACGACCCCAATCTCGAAACCAGCGACCCCCTGCCCTTATGGCGTTACTCCACCGCGAGCTATGTTGACATTGACAGACATGAGCGTGAGGCTACGAGATACTGGTGGCTTAATCAACAAGACATTTAGTTAGTTTTTCAAGTATAAGTTAATTAAGTAATTAAGCTAACCAAAAAAAATAAACGAAACTAGAATAAGTACTAACCTTGTTAGCAGCTTCCCTAGTTATAAGGCATGCCGGACCGAGACAACCGCTACAGGAACTGATGGCCTTCAGCTATCGGTCCAGGTGATGAATGGCTCGGGCCGGAATAGTTATAAGGAAAAATTATGCATGATAAATTGTAATTGTAATAAATTAAATAAAGTGATTCGTATCCCACCTAAATATTCCCTTCTCGATGCATTCTTAAATGCAATTATTGTACACTGGACTGAGCTGTCCGTGGCAGGGAACGGTGGTTAACACACCAGATGCTCCAACGTCGGTTCAACGTTCTCATCACCACAGTGACACAGGTCAGCCATTGGTATTCCTAGTCTTTCCCCATGTGTCCCAAAGGGACAGTGTCCCGTTAGAACCGCTATGAGTTGTCTGCAATTGTTCCTGCTCAGAGAAAGAAGAAAGCTAGAGTATCGAGTTTTGGCCAGCAGATTCTTGCTTGCCGGCATCTCGAGAGATTCACCCAGGCCAGCCATCACCCATCTGTCTGAGCGCTTCAAAATCAATTATTCCTTTTACGCACTCAATGGGACATAGAACTCTATGCTCATCTCCGATCTCCTTCTGGCGACTCGTCTGCGTGTTAGTGTAATGCATTTTATTAAAAATTAACAATTTACATATTTGTTTCTTCATAATACATATTTTGTTAATTAAAACTTTCAACTTCCAACTTCCATGGAAGTTGAGAAACCCTCATCGGTATTCTCCGTGGCAGGGAGTCCCCATGAGTGTAAACTGGGTTACAGATAATATTTTTGAATTTCTTTCGCGGCACCCCGAAAAATGGATGCGATTACTATGATACATGGGCTGTTCCAGAAGTACCCGTACTGACATATTGATGACGGTTTTTTTAAATACTATAGTCGAAAGCACGAATCCTATAAGGCCAAATGTAGTGTTCACACTAAACAACCCGTTTTTTTTGATACCTGACAGCTTGACGTGATTTTTTCTGACAAGTAGATAGATATTCATTCATACATTGCTGAAAATTGGGATATTTTTTACATTCTAGTTTTTTCTATGGAAACTCAACTCTAGATGAGAAAACTAGTCTAATTCTCTAAATCTTGCACTTAAAAGAAAAACTTGATTTTTATCATCCAAGTTATGCAATCTCCCATACAAAATTGTTGCGATTTGTATGGACCTGTCATGTTGAAAGTCAAAATTTCGGGCACACGCCATATCAAATTTTGGTGTAAAACTGTGATTCCCTATTCTACTCCATCATTGGAACCTAACTACGTCAAAAAACTGCGTGTTCTATTTTTTTCATTTATTTAGTGAAATTTTGTCTTTGATTACTGGACTAGATGTTTCAATCAACTGTTTAGCAAGGCGAGCCGAGTTTTTGAGTCGGTTCATAACCATGAATGAAATATGTGTCCATCAATCCACTTCTGAGATGAAGGAACAGTCAAAACAGTGAAACAAAGAAGGCGAAGGCAGGGTTATAGCATCAGTTTTTTGGGCGCGTATCATAATTTTCATTGATTATATTGAAAAAAAAAAACTTCAACGAGTATTTTATGAACTAATTTATTTATATGTCCACATATTAAATGAAGCCATCTTATGCAATAAGGGAGCCCATTGAAATTTTGGCCAAGCCTGCAAGAGCATATGGAAGTTAGTTTGTGCTCGGGAAATTTTGTGTGAGTTATATTTTGAGTTGTGTGCCGGAATAGTAATTTCTTGACAATATTTTAATTTTTTAAAATTTCGCGCGCTTTTATTTTAACACTTTGCGTGCCACACTTTTTGTCTAAAATTTTGACAATGCTATTTAAAGGGTCCAAATTTCTGTGCCGGTCACCGGTGACCCCCATGGCATTCAACGTGTTATTATACACATATTGAATAGTGCGTCCGAGAAATAGTTAAAGAATGTTATACCCTATAGGCATACGACGCATTCGAGTGTACATTGTGGGAATGATCATTCACATTGAATGATCAATGAGGCGATTGAACCTTGACACACGTCTATCGGAACTACATTCAATCTGTCAAAATATTATTGTTGTGGGAATGCCGAATAAAAGTTGGCATTTTTGCATTGGCTAACGGATGCGAATTATCTTTTAAAATATAATGATCGAAAAGTACCAATATGTCAGCAATTGTGAACGAAACGTTGAAAAAATTGATCGTAATTAATGCACACATGAAATAAATTGAAAAATTTAAACGGTGGAACACCTGATTTTCTACTTTTCACTAGTCTTATGGACTCAGCGCTAGATGGCGTTGCGAGCGTTTGCATGAATTACCAATTTTTCGGAACTACCATTTTAGAATTGTAGTTCGTCGAATGATGGAATGAATGACCAATTCGACAATTCTATTGTGACAGACGTGATGCGGAATGATCATTCGACTAGGAATGATCATTCGACTAGGAATGATCATTCGATTGCGTCGTCTGCCTAGGGTATTAGGCTCTTGCGACTGCAAGGTGGGGATAGAGGCTCTCCTCAAACTTAGAGTTTGAATGCACCATTACACTCAACGCTCAAGGCAATTTTTGGTAGGTGTAGCTAACCGGGTACCTAGTTCTGAATATTATGTTATTAATCTATTAACTATTAGAGCCGCGTACCGCGGCTACGCTCGCTACGCTCACGTTGTTCTATCGCCCCTGTTACTGTCTTTCCCGTTGATCCCATTTCTCCGATTGATCCATTGATCCTGTTTCTCCCGTTTCTCTTGTTGATCCATTGGTCCCGATTCTTCCGTTGCTCCTGTTTCTCCCGATACTCTTGTTGCTCCCGTTGCTCCCATTTCACGTTGCTTCCATTACTCTATCCTCTATCAACCACCTCCGTCTACCACTCTCCATCTACCACCCTCCATCCTTCACCCTCCATCTCCCATCCTCTATCCACCATCCTCAAACCACCATCCACCATCTTCCATCCTCCATCCTTTATCCACCATCCTTCATCCTCCATCCTATATCCACCATCTTCCATCCTTCATTCATCCATACTCCATCCATTATCATCTATGCATCATCTCATCTCTATCAACCGTCCTCCATCCACCATTCACCATCCGCTTTCCAACATCTACCATTCTCCATCATCCATTTCCATCCTCCATCCACCATCCTCCATCCATCATCCTCTATTCATCTTCTACCATACTATATTTAGCATGACGGCCCTGTTCATGCACCATACTCTATCCAGCATCCATCCATCCGCCAACCTCCTTCCTCTATCCAGTACCCTCCATCTTTCATCCACTATCCTCTATCCACCATCCATCGTCCTAGTTTAACCATTAGAGCACCAGGGTTCTAAAATCGTGAAAAAATTTTAAAAATATTAAAGAAAAACTTTTGTTTTTCATTCGATCTGGAGCAAACTTCACAGGAATCATCCCGGGACTACTCTACACGTTCCCTGAAAATTTCGTTAAACTCGGTTAAGCGGCTTAGGAGTTCGTAGGGAACATACATATGTACACACATACAACCTTTTTTTATATACATAGATAGATAGATTATCTACAAAATGGTGATCAGTCCTCTGAATTAGAATTTAGTTATTACCAAAACGCAATAACACCTCCAAAGGACAAAAAAACTGTTTTTACCACCATTTCTCTGTGTTCAATGCAATTTTCAAGACATAGACTGCGCAATGTCATGCAAAAACCTGATTTACGTTATTATATCATCCCATTGCATTATACACTGCATTTGTACACGACGACATACACATGCACTTGTACAACTGGTACGTCAAAACAAACTTCATTTCACATTAAATTCAAGTACACAAGGGCATGACGAGCAGCGCATGACTCCCTACATGAAAGGAAGATTCAATTTTTTATTGGACGTAAAGTCATACAATACAACTGCACTCTAACTGAACTTGCAGTCATGCATTATCGCGTGTCAAAAGCCAACAACAAATCCTTAAAACGGCGGGTCATCCTGTTGGCTTGTTATCTGGCTGCATTTCTCTCGTCTGGCAGCATATTTATTAATCTCGTACGGAGATGTATTCGGAAAACACAAAGGTGAACTGGAGATGTGCTCGCTGATCTCTGTCCTCTTTGGACATTGTACAAATTATTGCAATCGTATGCACTTTAAATTACCCCTTTTAATTCGCATTAAATGCGGGAGGATTGAGTTTTTGTGTTTTTTCTGATGTAGTATGCTCTTATGACATAATAGCATCTAGGTTTCGAGCTTTCCTGATTACTCTGATAGGAAACCGACAGGTCCTCTACATAGACCAAATTAATATTTTAAATTAATATTCGTTTATTTAGTCCAGTAAATCTAGGAATTCTTAAAGAAAAAAATGGAAGTCGGAATGTTTTGACGTAGTAACAGTAAATGATGGAGTAGAATAGGGAATCACAGTTTTACACCAAAATTTGATATGGCGTGTGACCGAAATTTTGAGTTTTCTGTTTTGTCGTTTTGTAGCCGTATATTGCACTTCTCGTCACTAAAAATGATAATAACCAAGTGTATAGAAAATTAAATTCTCTATCTTTTTTACCTGACTAACTTTTTTGTAAAATAATTGTTTATTGCTAATAATAAGCGTAAAGCATAAAAAATTAGGATATTGTCCCAGTTTTTTAAACTTTTGGATTATTGTTATTAAAAATAGGTGACATATTTATATGGCAAAGTTGTAGAGGACTAAATTCCCTACAAGTTTTGTTTGCACCAATTTTTCGTACGACGATCGGATCACGAGCGGGAGCACGGTAAACACACAGGCATGGCAAAATATGTAGCTTAAATACGTGCACAAATGCCCCTCGTTTTCCTTGGTGCACATTTCATCTGCCTGGGTCAGATCGTTGAGTTGATTGTTCGGGGCATTTGTGTACGTATTTACGCTACATATTTGCGTGTTTACCGTGCTCCTGCTCGTGATCCGTCGTACGAAAAACTGGTTTATCCCAAAGTTGCAGGGAATTTAGTTCTTTACAACTTTGCCATGTAAATATGTCACCTATTTTTTAACAAAAGTGGTCGAAAAGCTTGAAAAACTGGGACAATCTCCTAATTTTTTGCTCATTACGCTTATTATAAATAATTATTTTTCAAAAAAGTTGTTCGGGTAAAAAAGATAAAGAATTTAATTCTCTATAAGCTTGGTTCCAACCATTTTTAGCGAAAAGTGCAAAATACGGCTACAAATCGACAAAACAGAAAACTCAAAATTTCGGGCACACGCCATATCAAATTTTGGTGTAAAACTGTGATTCCCTATTCTACTCCATCATTGGAATCTAACTACGTCAAAGCATTTCGACTTCTTTTATTTCTGTTCTTTACTGAAATTTTGTCTCTGATTACTGGACTACATTTATTTATTTATCAAACAAGATATTTACAGATACAACATTAACTCAAATTAAACTAATTTAAAACAATACAATTTGACTTAATGTTACTATTTTAGTATAACTTATTTAGAGGCACTGGTTGGTTAAACAGGATGAGGATGAGCTGATAACATCGAACGAAGTTTCAGTTTATATGTCGGCTTACTTATTGGAGGTGTGAAGTGTACGCTGAAATTGTTAAACGTTCTATTTATGGGTTCATTTTGACCGTAATCCGTACGGTGGGGATATTCCTTAAGAGGTTTTGAATGTCTCGTCAGCCTGACAGTGTCATTAAGTCTAATTTTATTTGTAAGGTGAAACAGGATGTTAGCATAGCTCTTCTAGAGCTGAGTGGTAGAAGATTCAACAATTGTAGCCTAACTGTATAGTGTGGAAGGTTAACAAAGTCTCTAGGGTCATACAAGTCCCTCAGAAGAAAAAGAAGTAATTGCTTCTGGATTGACTCTAATAATAAATAATAAATAAATACAGCATCTGTCGGGGAGCTAATGGAATGATATATTTTCAAATCATCGGCGTATAAAAGATGTGAAACACTTTCCAATACTTCTGATAGATCTGAAATGAAGATGTTGAACAAAAGAGGTCCTAAGTGACTTCCTTGGGGTACACCAGAAGACACTGATATTTCTTTGGAAATTAAGCCTTGGAACTTAACACATTGAGTTCTATTACTGAGATATGACTTAAGCCAGTCAAGTAAAGGTCCTGTTATGTCTACTTGGTCAAAGGCTTTGCTAAAGTCAGTGTATATTGCGTCGATTTGGCGCCCATTTTCCAGTGCGCAGAGTGTATCAGATACAAGAATCATTAGGTTAGTCGTGGTTGAGCGCCCTTTTCTAAAACCGTGCTGGGGTTGATAATATTAGTGAGTTTATCGCAGATAATTTTTTCAAATAGTTTCGGTATAACTGATAGTATTGCAATACCTCGGTAGTTCTCAACGTTTCGTTTGTCACCATTCTTGTGAATTGGCGTGAGATGCGACGATTTCCAGACTGAAGGAAAATTCCTAATGACAGTGACTTGTTTAATAGAAAGTGTAGAGGTTTTGAAAGTTGAATGGAACACTTTGATAAGAATAGGGGAGGAATGAGATCCGGGCCAGGACCTTTTTTGACGTCAATATATGTAAGGGCATCAAGCACCTCCTCTGCAGACAATGAAATATTGTCAGCAAGTGAAGGAGTCGAGTTGTCAGGTTCGCTAAAGGTTGATTCCGACGGGGGACTAAAAACTTCTCGAAAACGGTCGGCAAACATATCGCAGATATCAGGCCTGCAGGATGTGTGCTTGAGTCCATTGGTCATGGTTACGGGGTAACCTGAACTTTTACGTTTTGTATTCACAAAATCGAAAAATCTTTTTGGATCGGTAATAATATCTTCGCCAATTTTGTTTACATAAGACTCGTACGCTGCTCGGGATTTAGAAGAGAATTTTGATGCCAGCTTGTCATATATTGTATGAAGATCAGGAGTAGTCGTATCCGTTTTCTTAAGTTTTTGAAGAACTTATTTCTTTGGTTCCGCAGTGATCTGAGATTTTTATCCAGCCACGGTTCTGATACTTTATCCTTCAGCTTGATTACAGGAACATAGTTGATGACAATTTTGAAAATTACATCATAAAAGGATGATATTGCATTGTCCATATTATTAGATGAAAAAAGTAATGTCCAGTCTATCGAAGATAATTCATTAATAATACTAATGAAACGGAAGTCAAATACAACATTATTGTTGTAAGAGTTAACAAAATTCATATCGTCACATGGTAGGTCTACTATGATGGCAGAGTGATGTTGGGTATTTGAGAAAAGATTCTCAGCGTCAGATGTAGGGCTAACAATCACTTCATCATATGCGTCTGTAAAGATCATATCAAGCCATCTCCCGTTTCTATTCGGAAAATTCACTACCTGATGTATATCATTACTATCACGGTACAAAAAATTGGAGTAAGAGATAGAAAAAGGTATTTTTTTTCATTTATAAAGTTATTTATGCCATTTTAGGTATAAAGTCTATAAAATTAGATTAGATAGAACTGTCTAATGCTATTCACTTATTAAATTTATAAAAAATACGAATAAAACTAGAGACTTACACCAACCACATTCAAAGTAATAGGATTCCGAATAAAAATTACTCAATTTTTAGTACAAATTCTATAATATTTAAATAGGTAAAACTGTCTAATACATTTATCTTATTAATTGAAATTTACTCCAAACGCAATCAAAGTAATAGGACTCTGCATAGAAATTTCGCGATTATTGTTTTGTTTCTGAGTATTTATTGCGTTAGCTCTATGTAAAATATTTTGTATCTAGGTATGGTGAAATTAATTTTCAATGTTACATCGGACGCGTGGACAAGTCGGACAAGTGGAGTTCAAAAGTGATAAAAATTGTGAAAATAGTATTTTCTTTTGGTCCCGAAACTACGTATGCAGATTTTAAGGAAGAGAGGTAAGATTCTTCAGGTATGTTAATTGTTATGGTAGTGACATATGTGATACATATTTAAGTGATAAATTTTTATAGAAATTGCAGCATGTGAGAAGATACCGCTTGCAGTATTCAGAAGACAAAACACGGAAATTGGATGTAGTGCATATACTCTTACTCCTGCAGCTTCAAGAAAAGACAATAGGACAAATTTCATTACTTTTTTTTTGATTTATTAATAAATTTTTTAAGTTTCTAAAATAAAGTTTAAACATACAATACACATTCGGACATGTTTTTAATTATATCTAGGTATAATTTTGATAAGCAATTTTTATAATTTTCAGATACCAAATAGTTTAGGAATATTTCGTACAGGTATACAATATAAATATTTTAATTCAGTTCTTTTTGATTTTATTATGTACATACGAGTATATACCCATATCTAAACCTATGTAGGTTTAAATATGGGAGTATACTCGTATGTACATAATAAAACCAAAAAGAACGGAATTAAGATATTTATTCCAATCTAGTTATAAAGCTTATTCAAAATTCGCATATACTAAATGTATAGCGATTCTTATAAGTTTAATAAGAATTTAAGATACATTGGTGCATACTTGTTTCTGATAAAAAGTATACTAAAATAAGTAGACCCTTTCTATATGATGCCAACATATAGATTTTATCCAAGATTTCGTTTGGACCTATATAGATAAGAAAATTTATTGAAATTACACCAAAATTTTTTACCGTGTATACATCGTGTCTATGAAAGTGGTGTCAATAACAGACGTAAGATTCCCAGGTATGATGGTGTTATCAGAATGATTAGTGACGAAAGAAATGCTTGGGCGATTAAAGTCGCCAAGGAGAAAAAGATTATCGTTTTCATCTAAGGAGCAATTGACACCATGTAAAACATCCAGAATGTCATGGTATTTCCGGTCTTCTGAATTAGGAGGGATATAAGCAACACCAATGTAAATATATTTATTGACATACTTGATTCTGATAAACTTATGTTCGAAAAGCGGTGAAGGGTTTGTGCTTACAAACAAAAATTTTGTCAATATACGTCCAACAAAATACTTTGTAGTATTGACAAATTTCATATATTCTTCGACAAAAACACACTGTCTAGAAAACAAAAAGTTTTGTTGAATTGAGCAAAAGTTGTTCCGTAAAAAAGTTTTTGTGGTTATGACAATTTTTTTATCAATTCAACAAAAAAATTTTGTTGTCTCGACAGTTTGTTTTTGTCGAGGAATATATGAAATTTTTCAATACGACAAAGTATTTTGTTGGACGTATATTGACAAAATTTTTGTCGAATTGACCTGCATTTATGTTAATGTTACCAAGGTTTTTTTCTGAGTGATTTTTGTCGAATCGAACTGCATTTTTGTCGAGGTTTTGTGTAGGTTCAGTATTACAATATTATTAGTTTAATATAATATAATTTTATATAATATATTTTAGAGAACTTTCACGAGAGGCCACTATCACTTTTGAACAGTCAATCACGATTGATGCAATCGAACTAGAACTCTGCGCACTGCGATTCCCACTCCAATATGCGGTATGGGAGCTTGTTCATCTGTCTTACAAACATTTTTGTTGATTTGATAAATAGTTTTGTGAATATAACAAAATGTTACAGTTTACTTTTGGTCTATCTGACAAAATTTTTGTCAGAAGTCGTTTCTTTCAATGCAACAAAAAATTTGTTGATTTGATAGAAATATTTATCAATATGAAAGAAAATTTTGTCATTTCGATAAAACATGTTTTGTTAAAAGAATGAACTGGAATTTCGCCGAATTTTTGTCAATTCGACAAAAATTTATGAAACTGAACAATTTTTTTTTGTTATGTTGACAAATTATTTATTATTACGACAAAAGTGCACTGTTGAAGCTCAACAAATACCTTTTGTCAATGTTATTAAGGATTTTTCTTTCAATGTAGCGCTGTAATTCCTATCATTTATGTAAATGGTCCAGTTGTTGTCCAGTATCTCTTCGTCTTTAAAGAAGTCGTTAAGCCATGTTTCCGTTATAACTAAAACGTTGAAGTGACATGATTTAGCGTCAATAAAAAGATTATTTACTTTGCCCCTGATGCCGCCGCCGTTGTGATAGTATAATCGTAGGTTATTTCTAGAGCTAACGTCCACGTTAGGAACGAAAAAACCTATTGTGATCTTCGCGGCGATTCTGCATATTAGAAATATGCATCGACGAAACATGGGAGCCGAGCGTTTTTAGTTTTAAAAAGTGCTTTATTTGCCGTAAGTTCTTAATGCTAACAGGTTTTCTATCTTAATCCTAAAGCTAAAATTAGTCTATATCTAAGCTGCTACCGTTCTTAATGGCCTCAATGGGGCACTCTAAGATATATATTTCATCAGGGGGATGTTTGTTGGGGGGGATCAGAGTCTCTTTATTTAATTACATTCTTAATGTATACTTATCATTAAAATAAACTATTGGGAAAATGGCAAAAAAAAACCAATATTACATGAATTTCACTCTACTCTACTTAAACTATATACAATTCTTACATACTAACTTAAAACTAGGGTTTGAGCCGAACTCTCCGCTGCCGGGGCCAGCAGTATCATGCTCCACTATTCGAGAATAGTAGAGCAGAAACCACCGTTCCCGGCCGCGGACAGTTCAGTCCAGTGTACAATAATTGCATTTAAGACTGCAACGAGAAGGGAATATTTAGGTGGGATACGAATCACTTTATAATAAATTAACAATGTTCTTTAAATATAACAATTTATCAAACATAATTTTTCCTTATAACTATTCCGGGCCGAGCCATTCGTCACCTGGACCGATAGCTGAAGGTCATCAGTTCCTGTAGCGATTGTCTCGGTCCGGCATGCCTTATACGTATATGTAACTAGTGAAGCTGCTACTAATTCTAGTTTCGTTTATTTTTTTTGGTTAGCTTAATTATCAATCAATCAATATTTATAAGTTTATCCACTTATGTCTAACATCTTATAATTTATAGTTTAGAGAACAGATAATTCAAAATCTTAACAGCTAAATTAAACCTAGTTAGCACAGCAAAGCAAAACATTTATGACAATTTTAGTTACATAAATTCAAGGAAAAATGTTTTCAAAAAACCTTGTGTAGTGGCCTTAAACCTAACTTACTAACTAACTTAAATTAAAGAGAAATCAAAAGTGAATAGTAAAAAGGAAAAATAAAACTTTATAACGATATTTAACTCCAGAACATGCCCAGTAGAGGGATACTATAGGAGTACTAACAATAGTGGATTATCAACTAGTTCCAGCCTTGTAAGGAAGGATAAATGTCTGTTTGCAACTAATTTGTGAACGGTTTGCGCTTTTGCTTCTGCATGCAGACTTCTAGTGGAGAAGAAAAATGGCTTCTTCATTATCATTTTAAGGCACTTATTTTGTGAAACCAGAAGCTTTTTTAAATGTAGTTTGGCACAATAGCCCCAAACAGGAGAGCTGTATGCGATAATGGGTTGGATTACCATTTTAAATAATAAAATCTTGTTTTCCTGCGAAAGTTTAGATTCTCTACGTAGCCTTGCTGACTTTGAAACATATGTTGTCTATGTGACAGGAGAAGGAGAGTTTCTTATCTAATAGAACACCAAGGTATTTTAGGTTATCAGACCATGAAATATTTTGACCAACAAAATTGATTTCACGACTGGGAAGGTTTGAACGTTTCCTCTTTTTGGTAAAAACATAGCTTGTGTTTTCGCTGGATTTATTTTAATTTTCCACCGGTGATAGAATTGGTAGAGTCTTTGGAAGTATAATTCAAGTACTTATATTATCGAGTCTGGATCATTTGAGCTAGTATAGATGCATGTATCATCTGCGAAGGTTGCTAGTTCGCAATTTGGATGTGATGGGATATCTGCTGTGTACAGGGCCGGTCCTACCATATGTGCAAATGGCGCATTGAATCCAGGCGCCAAATTAAGGAAGGCAATAAAATCAGTGCATATTATATATTATCTCTTATATCAAATATTTTGCTATAAATTTAAAACATACTTAGAAATTAGTTGAAAGGATTTTTTCAATACATTTGCTACACTTTTTTCCGATGCATATTCTAGACAATTCAAAACATTGAATCTTTTCTCTTAAAGATATTCTCACTCTTCGATACCGACTAGTACAGCTTTTCGTTTGTGCGATCATCTGCTATTCCAATTTTGCATTCATACGTTCATCAGCTAGTACAATTTTGGCTTCGTACGATTCATTTGGAGCAGTTTCGATTTGCGCTCCCACGGCTCCGAAGCGCTTGGTGCTTTTTTGATTGTGTGCTGAAAGAGCTCAGAACATGATTTCTATACAATAGAAAAAGATAGACATGGAGCATTATCGCGCCTTCACGCGGTCCGATGAATTATGTGGGGAAATGGGACAAACGACATTTTTGCTAGAGGGGAATGTATGTTTTGGATGAATGAATGATAAGAGAAGTAAATTGGTTTAAATAAATCGAGGAAATGAGCAATTTGTTATTCAACTCTTTCAATGAAAATATTGAAGAGAAATTGGAGGGAAAATTTTCATTTTCAGGACAACGAAAGGAGCCTTCTGGCTGGAAATATAATCAAAGAAAAAAGGCACAAGATGCAGAAGCAAAACTTCAGGAAAGGAGCTTAACCCTTGAGTGCACGCGCAGCGGAATGTTACTCCAGTACACGCGCGCGGCACTCAGTGCCGCAACTATATTTCTACTATAAATCGACTGATTTCCGGGTCCTGGACCTTCAGTTGGTTATTATACTGATTATTAATATGTTAATTAATTAATTCATTAATTAATTAATTAATTAATTACTGAAATCCTTGTTGGATAATTTAATTATCCAACAAGAATTTCAACACTTTTATGGAAAATATATAAGACCAAGCAGGAAATCTTTTGTGGTGGTTCCTAGACATGTCCTTGAAAGATACTAGAGCGCTCAGTCATTGATTATTAATAACAGATAAGAAAATTCATGTTTGGTAAATTTGTTACTCCAGTACACGCGCGGACACTCAAGGGTTAAAGAAATGTTTAAAAAGAACGGGAAATTTAAATGAAGTTGTTAATTCTTCCATCTCTGCTTCCAATTTCAACTCAGTTTCTTGTAATGCTACGATCCTAATTCTAATTGTTTGAATCCTGAAACAAGTTTCATTAGTCAAGACAAGAACAAGATTATTTAATAAGTTATAATTGAAGCCCTTGGTAGAAAAGGGGTGTAATTACTTTATTAGTAATAATACAGTATTGTTATTGATTTTAAAAAAAAAAAAATTAGCTGCCCTCAAAATTTTTTTGTCCACGTTTCATGACTAGTAGACACGAAAAAAGCAATAAAAATTTTCACTCCGTCTGTCCGCCGTACGCCATACGCCGTACGCCGTACGTCGACCGCCAAAATCCTTTGAAGGCTCGTAGCTCTCACACCAGTGGAGCTATTAAATTTAAATTTTTTCTAGGAATAGACTGGGTAGACTCCTTGAATTGACATTATTTTCAGGGGTGGGGGTGTGAGGGGGAAGGTGGGTAAGCGTTTTAGACGAAAAATTTTGGTCTCTAGATCTCAGCAGCCGCTTATGTAAGGAGACTGAAACTTGGAATTTCTATAAAGCTTTGATAGTGGACTCATTTGCAAAAAAATTGATGATATGTGTGAAGGGTTGTGGGAGTGGAGGGGGAAGCAATGCGTCCGAAACGCAAAAAAGTGGAGATCTACACATTCTAAAATCCATATCTCCTAAACCGTTAATAGCAAGCAATTAAAACTTAACAAATATCTGTAGTTATACTAGGAGAGTAGATTGAAACAAAATTTTTGGGTGGGGGTAGTGGCGTACGGGGGTGGGGGTTGAAATACTTAACATTATGATATCTCCTAAACCAGTGGCACCAGAAAAACAAAATTCGGTTTGGATATAAACCTTGATAAATAAAGATTGCTCAAAGTAAAATCTTTGAAGGGGGCGGGGGAGTACGTAAGTGGAGGGGATAAGAATTTTTCAAAAATAACACGTTTCATATCTCAATAACAGTGTAAGATGGATGCTTCAAATTTTTACCACAAGTAGGCCCAATAAAACCCTTGTTGGAAAAAAAAAATTGGGGGTGTGGGTGTAGAGGGTGAGGGTGGGGAAGGGTGAGAAAGAAAAAGTTCCGATGCTTATATCTTAAGAATCTATAGTGATAGGAAGCTGAAACTTGGTATTTAGATAGAGCTATAGTAGTGGCATGGTGGAAAAATAAATTTTTTTTTAGGGGTAGTATGGTACGGTGGTGGGGGGTGTTTCTCCTAACTTTAGAACGGCTTATGCTAGGAAGTTGAAACTCGGTACGTATATGTAAATTAACCAGAAAAGTAATTCTGATAAAAAAAAATTTGAATATTCATTGGCGTTCAGAAGGGGGGGGCAAAAAAAATTATCAGTATATATAAAATGCATATATTTTCACGATTTTCGTCATATCTACTAGGTCTTTCCAAATATTGAGTTCATTTTTATTCACCGGATTCTTCATATGAATACCTAGAATGTGTTTTCAAGATTTTTTGAAATTCGACCCCTGAGAGGGTGTAAACTGGTTGTATACTTTTTCATGAATTCCACCATGTTTCTCAGGTGTGATCAGATATCAAATATCTTTTCACTTCCCCAGGCTTGTTTAATAATCACCTATTTTTAAGTTTTTTTATTTTGCAAACGTTAGACCGCATTCCGGAATATGACCCAATTATTTAATTCATATGTTACACCCTTTTCTAACCGCTTTTTGTTAGGTTTTCAGTCACATAGTAACATATGCCGCATCCCCGAATAAACCACGTTCCGAACTTCTGCCGGAAAAATAATAAAGTTGCGCTCAGACTGTTGGCAGATTTTTTTTTAATAAGATAAGAGAGACAAATTAATGTTAACTTGGCTTTGTTGCTGTGACATTGAATTATTAACTTTCAGTAGTTGTTACAATATTACTAGAACAGACTGGTTTAACAACACAAGCAAAACATTAAAAATAAAATTAAATAAATAAAAATAAAACTCCTAGTTGACCCTTTTGCACTTGCTTCCTATTTGTTTGTGCGTATTTTTGGAACAATTTTTGGAAATGCATAAAAAAAATTAAGAACGAGTAAGAAAAAACAACAGTGATCAGAAAGCGTACTTGGAACTAATGGAATCACATTCGTTGGAAAAATATATACATATATATCCACAACGCCGTATTTAAATTATTATTCATATGGCTACTGGTGAACGCTGACTGCATGGGATTAACGCGTTTTAATATGGGTTACGTGAATATACGCCTATACGCCTATATTTTAAACATTTTTTTTTTAGATAATTTCTTTACATTTTTTCTGTGTTATGATTACTTTTGGACGTTAAGGGAGTTACTCACTCGGAGACCAAAAAAAATTTTTTTATGTTAAGTTATTGATTTTCTGCATTTAATTCTAAAACAAACTACAGATTTTTCCGCTCGATAAAAGTGGTCAAAAGTAAGTTCAAAGTGAGAAAGTTCGGTAATGTTTTGGTATCATGTACCTATACATTTTCATATATATTTTTTATTATATATCAAATGAAAAACATAATACATGAAAAAGAATTGAGGAAGGGTTAAAAACAGAACCAATGCCATCTATATGATTTGTATTAACAATATATATAAAAAAAAATCAATTTGGAGAGAAAACCACTGAAAAAAGAAACAAACAAACAATCAAAAAATTTTTGTTTTTTCGCTCTCCCGAAAAAATTTTTTTTTTTTAATTTTTTCCATAAATGTTTCTTTTTCTCGAAACTGATAACAGACATCAAGATGATTTTTTTGGTTAAAGATAGAATAGTATTGGTATTTATACTGAATGAAGCCGTTTTTAAAAAATTGATTCAAAGTACTTGTAAATTAAATTTTCAAACCTTATTATTCAATTAGTTTTAAATATTTTTGAAATTCCTTCATTCAGTAGTATTCGATTTACGAATATAATAAGTGTACAAAGTTTGATTAAAATTGGTTGAGCGGTTCCTGAGAAAAAGTTACATGAATTTTTATAAAAAATCGTCAATCGCCGCCCTCTTAACTATAATGTTTTTGGTTTTTTTAGTTAAAAATTTTGTTATATAAATTCATTAGGGCGTCGAAGTGTATACTGCACCGGGCGCCGAAAAGTCTAGGGCCAGCCCTGGCTGTGTAGATATTGAATAGCGTTGGGCTTAAACATGATCCTTTTGGTGACTATCGGAGTAGGAAGAGTTAATTGTAACTATAAGTGACCTGTTTAATAGAAAGGACTGGACGATTTTCACTAGGTAGCCCTTCATGCCAGACTGTATCAAAGGCTTTTTTTATGTCAAGCGTTATCATTCTCACAGATTTTCTTTCAGAGAATGTATCCTTAACGAATTTTGTGACTCTGAGTAGCTGATGACAAGTTAAGTCTTTTCTAAACCCGAATTGGAAATCTTGGATAGTTTTGTTTAAGTGTAAAAAGGCCTGAATTCGCTGAAGTATAATCTTTTCAAATACTTTGCTTAAAGCCGGAAGTAAACTTATTGGCCTAAAGTTTTGGGGGTAGCTATGATCTTTACCCGGTTTCGGAAAGGGAATAGCTATGGCTTGTTTCCAAGTGGGGGAAAGTAATGAAGCTTTAGGCAAGCATTGAATATAAAGTTTAAAGTGATAATACCCTTTCGAGTGAGTCGTTTTAAAACGCAGTTGGGGATTTTGACCATACCTGGTGCTTTTTTAATTTTTAGTCGTTTGATTATCCTTACAATTTCCATGGGCTTGCAAAGGGGAATTTCTAGTAACTCGACACTGTCTGGGATGTTATTTACAGTGTTGTGGACCAAACAGCTATTGACTAAGTTACCCATATTTTCTGAGATGTAGTGTACCACTTCGAAATGATCTGCAATAAGTTTCACTTTATTTGGGTCATTATACGCCAGAGTGTTGATTTTGTTCCGAAGAGGCGGAATTTGGTTTGCCCGTCCTCGTTTAAAATATTTGTTTAAGCGTCAGACCTTACTATCACTTTTCCCTAGACCGACTAGCACAAAACTCCAGTTAGAATTTCGTAGTTTTATTAATCGGTCCTGTATTGACTTGGTGAGTTAGTTAATATTTGATTAGGAGTTAGTTATTCTTTCCGGTGTCAGTGAAGTGAAACTCCAACACGGAGTCCCCGACTGTGGACTAACCACTATCCCTGAGGATATGACAAATTTGGAAAGAAACTTCACTGGAGAAACCAGTTCATCATAAGATTGTGTTGGACTAGGTCCGAAGGAGCTGTTTCGTCATCGGAGGGCATAGACTCTTCAGAAGGTGTATTCTTGCCTACTAACCGAAGCACCTTGACAGCTGGTGGGATCGCTGAGGTAAATTCTATATAGCCACATCCCATTCCAAATTTATTACCGAGAAGAATTTAATGGTCAAGAAAGGCGTCCTCGACCTTAGGCTAAAGGCGTGTATTTTGAGAAGCTTTTTTCTCTTGATTTCGGCTATTCTCTGGTTGTAACCCTGGATATGGTCAGCGCTTCATGGCTGTGAAATTTACAATGGTTGTAACCTTGGATCTGATCTACGAAGAAACAAATCCCGTCCGCCGCAACTTATTTTTTTAACCAATATTTGTTGTTATTAGATTTTTCGTGGTAAGCTACCACAGAAGCTATTATGATTAGGAGTTAGTTATTCTTTCCGGTGTCAGTGGAGCCATGAAGCGCTGACCATATCCAGGGTTACAACCAGAGAATAGCCGAAATCAAGAGAAAAAAGCTTCTCAAAATACACGCCTTTAGCCTAAGGTAGAGGACGCCTTTCTTGACCATTAAATTCTTCTCGGTAATAAATTTGGAATGGGATGTGGCTATATAGAATTTACCTCAGCGATCCAACCAGCTGTCAAGGTGTTTCGGTTAGTAGGCAAGAATACACCTTCTGAAGAGTCTATACACTCCGATGACGAAACAGCTCCTTCGGACCTAGTCCAACACAATCTTATGATGAACTGGTTTCTCCAGTGAAGTTTCTTTCCAAATTTGTCATATCCTCAGGGATAGTGGTTAGTCCACAGTCGGGGACTCCGTGTTGTAGTTTCACTCCACTGACACCGGAAAGAATAACTAACTCCTAATCATAATAGCTTCTGTGGTAGCTTACCACGAAAAATCTAATAACAATAGTTAATATTTTTTAATTATTTTATACTCGCACTCCTATTTCTCTGCCATTGACGTCGAAGATTATTCCTTTCACCTATGATTTGTTTAATGTCGTCACCTATTTGTAATTGTTGAGAGGTGTTAACGGGTTTCTGTGGAGTGGTTAACTCGATCGCTTTCCAAAGAACTTTAGTGAACGTTTCTAGTAATTCATCGACTTGTTGGTTGTGAGCATTGAGGTATATGTATAGTTATATATTTATTTATTTGGAAAGCGAAAATATGTACAGAATATAAACTCCAATAAAACAATGCGCCAAAAATAAAAAATAAATAAAAATAAAATGAAAATAAGAATAATAAAAAAAAAAAAATAAAAATAAATACCTAATTAAAATTAAATTCAAAATTAAAAATTAAAAATTAGATGTAACTAAGTGAGTAATTAGAAATAATGTATTAAATATCAAATATGGATTTCAAGTGAATTTTTATTGTGCGCAAACTGTGGCCCTGAAAACTAAGACAATTTTCATGATAAGATCGAGGTAGACGGAGGAGCGGCGAATTAAAATAGGCATTTATAGATGCAAATGGAATGATAAAAGTGTCTTGTGATCTGGAACGGTGATCAGTTGCCCTGAATGTAAGTTCAAAATAGAGAGTACAATTAAAGATAAATAAAACTTTGTATAGGAACAAAATATCTAAGTAAGATCTTCTGTCCTTCAGAAAAGAAAGTCCAAGGTGTTGTAATCTAGCATCATACGAAACTTCCTCGAAATTGAGTCTGCGAAAGAGTGATCGTGTGAAACGTCTCTGCACTGATTCCAATGCTGCTATAAGATAAGAATAGTATGGGTTCCACACAACTGAGCAGTATTCAAGGTGACATTTGACAAGACTGTTGTACAGGTTAATATAGAGATCTAAGTTACAGAACGGATAAGCAGCTCTCAAAATAAAACCACATAACCTATAGACCCGTTTGCCTATTTCCATAATATGTACATCAAATTTTAATCGAGTGTCAAATATAACACCTAAATCTTTGAAGTTGAAGACTTCAAGGAGAAAGAAGTCACCAATGTGGTAATTAAACGAAAGATAAGAGGATTTATTAGTGTAGCACATCTTGAAACATTTTTGTTTATTAAGGGATAGCTTATTTTTGTGGAGCACCAGGACGATAGTTTGTTTAGGTCATTTTGAAGAATGAGACAGTCAGCCAAAGATTTAACTGGTCTAAATAACTTCAGATCATCTGCATACATTAAGTAATCAGAATGAAATTCTGAGAGAAGATCATTAACGAATAAAATGAAAAGCAGTGGACCCAAGGTTGAACCTTGTGTCGCAAGATAAGGAGCAGATAAGCATCCTTGGAATGTAACCATTTGCTTACGATTAACAAGATAGGATGAAAGCCAGCGCAGTAGAGCAGTTCTTAGATGAAATGACTTCAATTTCTGAATAAGTGTATGGTGGTCTACTCTATCAAACGCTTTCGAAAAGTCAGTATACACCGTGTGAAGATGAAGTCGGTTTTCAAGGGTCCTTGATACTGAATTAGTAAAAGAAACTAAATTCGTCTCAGTGGAACGACCCTTGAAAAACCCATGCTGATTAGGAGAAACAGAGCTCCAGACTTGAAGAAAGATGACTTCATGCAGTAGTTTTTCGAATATTTTAGAGAAACAAAACAGAATATAAATAGGGCGGAAGTTTTCAACGTTGTGCTTGTCACCCTTCTTAAATATCGGTAAAACATGGGAGATTTTCCATAGGGTAGGAAATATTCGTTGATTCAGTGACATGTTAAATAACGTTGCAAGAGGTTCCGCCAGAATGTGGCCCAACCTCTTAACAAATATGTTTGGAATATTATCAGGACCAGCGCCACCATGGCAATCAAGGGAATTAATAACAGTGAGAACCTCCGTAGGAGCAAAAACAGGTATTGCGTTATTGTCAAGATCATCGAAATCCTGCATTGACTGAGAGGCAGAAGAAGAGTACACGGAGCTAAAATATAAGGAAAAGAGATTAGCTATAGAACCGGGAGTAGAGGCAGTATCACTTCGGTAGGTTATGAATGATGGAATGGTGGTAGTCTTACGTGAAGAATTGACATAATTCCAGAAAGGCTTGTCGTTGCCTGAGGCAAGCGATGCATTCAGGCTACATTCGTACAATCTAAAGGCTTTCTTAATTTCTCTCTTAACAACTTTACGAAGATCAGTGTACTGAGCTTCATTAATCTGTGTAGGAAATTTCTTATAGAGACGTCTTGCCTGATCTTTATCTTTCAAGAGTTTAATGATAGAGGCGTTAAACCATTGAGGATAGGACCGGCGCTGGGTGATTGAAAAAGGGACATGTTCAACTATAACCGAATTGACAGTGGAATAGAAGTCATCGAGGGCACTGTTCACCGATGAAAGTTCAAGTAACTGCCAGTTAATACCAGCAAGACTAGATGAAATTAAATCGTAATTACAGCTGAAGAAGTTACGCTTACTGAAGTGATTTAATGCGGTATTTTTTAGAGGCTTAAGATTTAGTTCAAGCTCAATCGGCGGATGATGGGAATCAGGAGACACTAGCCCAGGAAGAGATAATGTAAGACCAACATCATCAGAGCTGAAATTGGAAAATATTAGGTCGAGTATTCTATTTTTTGGTTTAAGACAACATTATATTGCTTTAATGCACAAAATTCCATAAAAGATTGTATACTGAAGAGTTGTTGAGAGTAGCAGTTCAAAGTAGAAGTAGGTGTAGAATTAACCCAATTTAAGTAAGGCATATTGAAATCACCGCAGATAAGGAATTTAGCAGAAGGATCACATTGATTAATAAATAGGAATAATTCTTCTAAGAGTGTAGAGAGAAAAGCAAGAGTAGTATTACATGGAACATTACAAGCGAATAAGTATAATGTAGTTTTAGAACATTTCACCTTGACAGCAATACATTCAAAGGAGCAATTGAAGTCAATGCAGAGATAAGACACCAAGCTATTGCGAACCGCTATAAGAACACCACCACCGTCTGACTTTTTAGTGGACAGAAGATCACGGTCGCGTCTAAAGACATTATAAGAACTCGGAAAAAGTTCAGAGTTTAATATTGACTCATTCAGACAAGTCTCCGAAATACAGATAATGTCGAAGGAATTCGATACAACAGAATTTTTAAACGAAATTGTCTTAGTTTTCAGTCCTCTAACATTCTGATAAAATATTGAAAGTAAATTGGAAATAGGAACCACGATAGTCGATGCTCGAGATCTGCAAAGCGAGGAAGACAGAACGCCAACTACGTCAGAAGATTCCTGCCGCCCGTAGAACGAAAATTCTTTCGAGGCCTGGGTAGAAATTCCTTCACTAACAGACCCTTAGGCCATAGAGAAGGCTTACTAGCAGCAGCAAATATGTTATCAGGAACACGAAGTTTGAAGTAAACAAAAGAAAACTTCGAAAGTTCATCACCAGACTTTGTAAGCTGATAGCATGGCAGATCCGTTGCCGAGACATCCTTGAATTTACCTTTCATGTGGTTAAGAATCATGTCAAGCGTAGTATTCACCTTGCATCGAGATACATAAATTCATCGAGGAAGTCTGGCCGCTGTTAGATGAATTGAAGAGCCAGTGGCAACTTGAGATGTAGTAAGTTCAGCAGCATGACGATCAGCTGTGACGACATCAGAGACAGACTGAGTCATACGAGAAATGCAAGATTCCTGCAGATCACTAACGGGAGAATCATTGGCAGCTTGCGATGAAGTTAGTTCAACAGTGAGTCGATCAGCTGTGACCACATCAGAGACTGGCAGAATCATACGAGAACTGCAAGGTTGATGCGACACACCAACGGGATCAGAATGAAGATCATTTAACGAAGCAGATTTACACCGCTCCATGATGTTTGCACTACGTAAAATTCTAGTAGAGAGTGCACTAGGTTTACGCGAGGCGGCTAAGATTGAAGAGCATTGCCGGTCAGCTCCACGACAATTAACAGCACGCTTTCCAACACTACTTTGTTGATCAATGTCGCGAAGATTAGGATTGTTATTCGGTTGCGGAGTAGTTACAGCAGGAACCATTGAGCTCACGGAAGGTGAACACACCTTGTTGACGCCATTTAAGGCAACTTCAAATTTCAGTTGAAGCGATAAGAGTTCGGCATGTAGCGTTTGCATAGTAGAACGCACGTTTAGTAATTTCGCAACATACGCTGACGAGGACGAAGTTCTGCATAAGGCACAGAACCAGTAAATTCCACTGCCAGTATTTAAAATCGCATCTCCCACGACACCAGAGAGACCGACACATTTTGAGTGAACGATTTTTCCGCAAAAACTAGAACAGCAGATTAGCGGTGATTTACCGGACTCATCGGTACAAATTGGCACACTGCACTCAGCCATAGCACACAGGAACCACAAAAATCACAGGACCGCTAGATTCGAATAATGGATATTGAATTTAATCACTTTGGTATGTTGGGTTCACTTAATAACAGAACCACCTGAATTAAACGTATATTGATTAAAATCACTTTAGTGTGGTATCGTGTAACTACCCAGCAAACCACGAAGCGAAGATCCGCGAAAAGCGAAGGTATATAGAACATCGCTCATTCACTAAAAATGAATAATAAGTCCGCGAAAGGTGAAGACTATTTCAGCCGTACAAGGAATCCATTGTAAGCGAATGTAAACCCGCGAAAGATGAACATTTTTTGTGTTATTTTTTCCTTATTAGGAAAAAATACTGCTGTTCGGCGCAGAAACAGAATTTGCCATTTGTTTTACGAGTTTGGTTTAAGTCACACGTGAAGTGAAGTGAAAAGTAAAAATTAAAATTCCTGAAAATTAAAGGTATGTTAAGAAAATTGTATTCTTTTCTATGTATATATGAATTTATTGTTGTTTTTTTATGTAAACAATTAGAATGAGTCGATATAGTATAAAAAAAGAAGCTGAATATACCGTGCTAAACTTAACCGGTGCCATAAAAAAAGATTATTATGTCCCCATTCCACATTTATTCAACCAGCCCATATCCTCCTTATCCGACCCTAGAAGTGGGCGAACCGATATCCAAAGTATTTTAGTAGGATGTGAGGAACCAATATTTTCTCACAACAATTTTGAAAATGATACGGCCATACCATCTTCTTCTTCAGTCATACAAAATATTTCTCCACTATGCGATGAAAGCCATATACAAAACAGTAATATAGGAAATGATGGAACAATTTTGTCTGTTTCTGAAGGTGAACAAGATGAAGAAAATACACCTATTAATAAAAGTTTAAGAAATGAACTAGCCCAGTGGAGTGTCAAACATAAAATTCAGTCAGCCGCTCTGAATGACTTGTTAAAAATTTTAAGAAATAAATTTGAAGGAATTCCGAAAGATGGTAGAACTTTAAAGCAAACCCCTCGAGAGAATTTATCTACTAAAATGGGAAATGGTGAATATATCCATTATGGCTTAAGAGAATGTCTAACAGATTTCTTAAAAAATAATACTATTTCTGGGAATGAAATATTATTAGACTTCAACATTGACGGCTTACCTATTTCTAAAAGCTCAAAAAATCAGATTTGGCCCATATTAACAAGTGTTGTTGGTACAAATATTGTACTTGTAATCGGTGTTTACGGTGGATATTCAAAGGCTACGGATTCCAACGAATTTATGCGCCCTTTCATAATTGAGCTCTTGGAGCTTCTATCCGAGGGAATTTATTACATCAATTCAAAGTATACAGTAAAATGTAGAGCATTTATATGCGATGCACCTGCAAGAAGTTTTATTTTAAATATAAAATCTCATAGTGGATTTTATTGCTGCACGAAGTGTGAGCAGAAAGGCGAAAGAGTGGACCACAGAATTACTTTCCCATACATTGAACACACTTTAAGGACAAATGATTCATTTAAATTAAGGTCTCAACCAGAACATCATCATACAAATTCTCCACTTGCTTTAGAGCTCCTACCAATAGGATGCGTTACAAGTTTTCCACTTGACTATATGCATGTAGTATGTCTAGGTGTGACAAAGTCACTATTAATCCATTGGATAAAGAAAAGAAACGAACCGTATTCCTTATCCTGCAATAATATTAAAATTTTAAACTTAAAACTATTAGCATTAAAAACTGATGTACCAAACGAGTTCTGTAGAACCCCTAGAGACCTGAGCGAAATTGATAGATGGAAAGCAACTGAATTAAGACAATTCTTGTTATATACTGGACCGTTTGTCCATTTTGGAGTACTTGATGATCTGAGATATCGTCATTTTTTACTATTGAGCCTTTCAATCAGAATTCTGCTAAGCGAAGAAAATGCTGTAAGAAACAATGAGTGTGCCAGTCGATTATTAAAAGATTTTGTACAAGGAGTACCGCAACTTTATTCTCCCAAATTACTTACATATAATTACCATTGCCTTACGCATTTGTCTGCAGATGCATTAATGTATGGTAGCCTTGAGTCTGTAAATGCCTTTAAATATGAAAATAAATTGCAAGAAATCAAGAAATGGGTTAAAAAGGGCAATAATGTAGTTACTCAAATTTATAATCGATTAGTTGAGCAAAGCATTTCCTCAGAACAGGAAAGCATACAGTCTTTTCCTAAATTTGGTAAATATATACATGGTTCATACAAGTCGGTTCTAACTAAAAACTTTAAGCTATCTATAAATCGACCAGATAATTTTTACGCCATAGGAAAGGATATATTCCAGGTTCAAAAAATTACTAAAGACGTAGAAAACAGATTCGTTATCCATGGGTCATCCGTAATCAATTTAAACAGTTTTTTCAAATATCCTATAGAGTCTACAAGATTCAATATAAAATTCGCGGAAAGATTAATAATTGAAAGGGATTTAAAACAGCACCTTTGTGATAAAATAACTGAGAAAATAATGCTACTTACATCCTATGAAGATAATGCTTACTTTTTTGTTCCTCTGATTCATAAAATTTCGAAATAAGAAAAATTTATTTTTTAGAACTTAAATATCAATTTAATGAAGTATTTACATTTAATTTACCAGTTTTAATTAAAATAGTCTGGGTGGCTTAGTGGCTAGAGCACTGGCCTTCGGTGCACCTGGTACCAGGTTCGAATCTGCTTGGCGGCAAGTAATTTTCGAAAATGGGATTGGGTGCCGGACTACCAGTTCACTCAGCTGTAAATGAGTACCTGAGTTAAAAATCGGGGTAATAATCACGGACGAGCGTGTAGCTGACCACTTCACCTCCTAGTGTTCCGTTGGTCTCGTAATGAAGTAACTCTAGCATTACTTCAAGGCCTAGGCCCGATTTGGGCTGTTGCGCCATTGATTATTATTAATTAAAATCTTTACTTACCGTATACATTTATTTGTTTTTAATAACTTAAAATTTTATGTCCATAATTCCTAAAATACATTAATCTAATGTAAATCTAATTCGTGTACCTTCCTAAATGTTGTAAAGATGAATGCACAAGAGACACCTACTCAACTATTGAACTACACTCAGTTCTTAACGCTTAAAGGTAACTTTAGACTCTTTCATTTATTTTGAAAAAGAATTTATTGGCAATTTTCTATAGGTCCCAATATTCCAACAACCTCAACAGAAATGGATCACAATGATGCGTACACCGATGACGTTGCATTATATCGTAATTGCATTGGTAATGAACAGAAATAATATGCATTTAGATAAGTTTTAATTAATTATTGTATTTCACGTTAAGTTGAAGAACCTGAACTTAGTGAGCCAAAAGCGCCATCAATATTTGCCACTAAAAAGTACACAGTTCTTCAAAATGAGACTAATAGATGTAAGTTATTAAACAATTTAGTAATACTTTTACATATTAATACATCTAATGAGTTATGTATATTGTCGTATCTCCAGATCAAGATAAAGTTACAATTAATGCTGTGAGTATTACTCCAAAAAGGAAGCGGCTGGAGGCTTGTCAATGTGACTGCAGCTCAAAAATTATTGAAGTCATTAACGCAAATTTTGAAAAGTACAAAGAGCACAATGATAAAATTATCACGAGAATGACAGAGGAGATTATTTCCTTGAGAAAGGAAATACGGAAGAAAGACTTTCGACGGGATTCAAATAAATTACCATCTTCGCTACCTGTGACGCCATTCGAGGACAAAGAAGCATTTATGGAGTTCGAATTAAGACTTCAGAAGGAAGAACCTTTTTTCAATGATATCGTAATTACTAATCATGATTATTAAGCATTGGTCAATTATTTTGACATTTCATTTTTTTTCAGCAATGTCAATTCAAAGCACTAAATACCGCTGACCCTAAGAACTTTATAAGGTCTAATTGGCGAAAAATTGTTTTAGATGATGTTGCCGAGCAATTTACGTGGAGAGGGACAAACGCTAAACGTGGAATTCGCGGTTCAAGCGTAACTGCAGCACTTAAAAGTAAGTATACAGCAATTCTAAACAAACGGAGCCGCGGTAGCATAACTATAATAAAAATAGTATATAGCCTCTAGTAGTAATTTCAACCTTTTGGCATTTATTTTAATTAACGAATATGCTCATTATATTTGATTTGTTCCACAGACGCATTCCACCAAAAATACCAATGCAATGAGGAGGTTTTTGATGCGACATCGATGCGATTTTTTCAATACGCTCGCGATAGAATCGCAAAAAAGAAACAATATGAAAATAATAGGTTCTCCACGTAGGTAAGTTTAATCTAGATAACCTTAAAAAGCCAATAACCATTATTTAACTTTTTTATAGGTCTCTCAAATGGTATCCAAAAGGAATATAAATATTTTTTATTTTGTTACATTTTTTTTATATTTTGAAAATTTTTAATTTATATTATTTTTAATTAAATTGATTTTTTACTTTTTGAAAAGTTGCTTCTTTTTTTAAATTTACTTAGTTCAGATTTTTTTAAGACATTGCAGGAACCGTTCTTCGTTTTTAAGCAATACCTATATTCGCTCCAAATGGAAATTTGGCGGATGGCTGCCGAGCCGCGTGAAATGTTTCGCTTTAGATGTAAGAAAAGTCCGAACAGTGAAGGCCCAACGGTTTTCTAGTGAAGGAAATGCCAGTTTCAGAGGTCCGGCGGTGAACCACAAACGAACCTTCTTGTGGTTTCACTTAAAGTGGTTTGCAAGTCATCCACTTGCAGACCCGTTGCTGCGAATATGTACAGCAGTATATATTCGCTAGAAGCGGAGAACTGCTGGATGGCAAACGAGTCGTGTAAAATGTTTCGCGGCGAATGTAAATTTAGTCCGATCGCTAATTTACCAACGGTTCGCTTTTGGAGTTCACTAGTGAAGGAAATATTCACTTGAAAGGTTTGCCGGTGAATGGCAAGCGAACCTTTTGGTTTGCTGGGTAAAGACGGGAAAAATAGAAGTGTACGCGTACGAAACAATGCGACGCGATTCGAATTTGATGCTGTCTGCTTGAAAGCCGAATAGCAATATCAAATATATGTTAGTTATATACCTCTTTGGTTGTGAGTGATGTGGAGAAGATTTAATGACGCGGTAGATATTTTCCTGTTTAGGATTGCTTGGAACTTAATCCAGTTAGTTTCTTTGAAGCGTAGAGTTTCCCTGCAAGGTTTGAGAGTAATTTCGTTCTCTAGAATAAAAGAAACCGGAAGGTGTGGAGAAAAAAGCTCATTGAGGGTAATGGGTTGTGATGTGCTCAAACCGCCATTACTAATGATGAGGTCAAGAGTCGAGGGTCTTCCCTTGGGTGGGTAAAAGGTAGGTTCGCTGGGAGTAAGGACAGTAAAGTTTCTCTTACACATTAAGTCGAACAAAATTTTTCCGGCTTGATTAGCTTTGAAGCAATTCCACAGTCTGTGTCTTGCATTGTGGTCTCCACACAATAAGTACTTTTGTTTTCTTCCCACTAGAAGCTCTACATTATCTCTGAAGTTTTTTAGTTTATTCGCGGAACTTGGTTCCTGGAAAGTTCGCGGTTATAATTGTAGTGTTAATTTCTTCGATTTTAATAGCAATGTTTTGTATTTCTTTAGTATCTGCGTTTGGTAGGAGGGTATGTTTTATTTTTTTATTGGTACAAATAGCGTAATAGTTTTGTATTACCGACTGCCGGAAAGTCTTTTTCCCAGTTAGCACCGAAAGTATTGAAAGCTGGCTTTGGATTGCGATAGGGCTTGTGGTGTCGGTTGCTGATTCTTTCCTTTATCGAGATATATTCTTGACGAGAGTCGATCATTTGACAGGTGCGCAAGACCACAGTTCGCACATTTAATTTTGTCTATTTGATCTTCTTTCAATGGGCAAATTGTATGTTTATGGGTTTCGCTGTAGGTAGATGACAGTGGTAGATGACAGTGGTCAGAACCATGACCCCATAGTTGGCAGTTTCGACACTGCGTAGGCCCAATTTTGCTTCTCGAATAGAAGTTCCATTGAACTACAGTGTGCATAATAGTTTTAACTGCTCGAAGATCGCTAAGCTTTGTGCCGCGTACGAAAGAAATTATATAGTAAGGTGAGCTGTTACGACGCGCTCTGTTGTCGCCAGCACTGATTTTTTTTATGTCCAAAACTTATAGTTTGACAGTTTTCTTTAGGTGTCCAGCTAACTCTTCGCACGATATATCATGAAGGCCAGAAAGCACAATTTTTGTTGGCCGATTATCAGCACGGGCAGGGGTAAAGAATTTTACTTTTTTTTGAGTCAGATGGCTCTTGAGTTTTTCGTATGATTCTATGGAAACTACGGAGACTTTTATACCGGTGTACATTAGTTTTAAATCGTGGTCGGTGATTTCCAATGCGGCCAGAATTGTTGTTATTGTTTCGCGCGGTAGATCGGGAAAAACAATAGGTGGATGTCTTACCTTTTTTGCTGGTTTTAGTTGTGACGTCTGCTTCTGCTGGTCATCATCTTCGTTTACGTCGTTCGGCTTTGCAAGCAACTGAGAACGGTTGGTGTAATTCGGTAGTGAGTTGTTGTTGTTTTCATGTTGCGGCAGTTTAATTTTATCCCGTAGGAACATCTCGGCCGATGAAGCCTCCCGGCTCCGTTTGTTTGAACTCGATGTGGAAATTTAGGACTTTTGATAGGTAGATCAGTACAATGGTGATTTCGGAACGAGCAGAATGGAAAGGGACTTGTTCACTCGATGAAGAGAAAACATGAACTGGTTAGCTTAATTACTTAACTAACTTATACTTGAAAAATTAACTAAATGTCTTGTTGATTAAGCCACCAGTATCTCTTAGCCTCCCGCTCATGTCTGTCAATGCCAAAATATCTCGCGATGGAGGGGTCGTACCTATTCTATTTTTTTATCGGTCGAGCGCCTATATGCGTGATAAATGATTGGTACGTAGTCGGAATCTAAGATGTAGCCGCTTTCGTCAAGGTAGACGAAGGCTTCAGGTGGAATAAAACCAGTTGACATGGTTTTTTCAATATATTGTGGGTTTGGGAAGAAAGGTTGGTGGATCCAGGGGTTAAGATCTTGATCTGAGGTGGTTCCAGCTATATGGTTCCTAATTAATTTTATGTTTGTCGTATCAACCCGGGAGATTTCTGCCGTTTCATATATTTCTTCGTTTGATATGTAATGCAGAAAATCTGTCTCTGCCTTTCTATAGCCTGAAATACATGTGCAGAATATATGCACGCAGCAATGCTGGCATCTCTGCATGTGAAACAGATGTGCAGAATTTTTTGACAGATCTTTTGGTTGTATTTGTCCCAAATCACCGCATTTCCCTATAGCCAGTTGTGAGTTTGAATTTGTTTTAATTGACAAAAAATCATTTTATATTTCGTAATTTCGACTGGTATTATCGAAAAAAAAAATTGTTATATGTTCTTAGTTCGATGAAACGCTTCTTCATTAATACTCTACTCCACAGTAACAAAATTGCAACTAAACATTAAAACATTGTCGAACCACTTTTATATGTTTCTGTGTTGGTAAATTTCAACATCAAGTTGTGATAATACTGCCGCTGCACCGCAAAACTAGAAGTAGAGACATCTTGAAGGCTCCGCTGCATGCAGAATAAGCGTGTGTTTCGTCGCATTAAAACTCAAGCGTTCTAAATCAGTTTTGCCGCGCTGCATGCAGATATATGCACATGTGTTTCTGGCTTAAAGATGCCAGTACACGCGCGTAGACATATTCTTTCGAAAAGTCTAAATTTTTCCATATAAGATGGACTAATATTGAACCAATTGGGGCAGCCATAAGTGAGAATAGGTCTCACCAAAGCTTGGTAACAAATGATTTTAACGCGAGGGTATAAATGTTTCGCGTAAAAAAGCCGTTTTAGAGACATGAATGCGTTACGCGCCTTTACAATCTGAATATTAGAGTACAAGTGTTGATCTAAGTCTACTCCTAGATATTTAACACAAGTTTTGTGCGGTTTTTTTTCGTGGCTTCCCTCCCCAGCTACAATATGGAATTTCTTCCAATTGCGCTTCATATCTCTATTGGCATGGGCTAAAGTGGTGCGAAATAGGATAGTCTCACATTTCTGTGAATTAATTTTCATCTTCCAAGAGTTCGTGTAGAATTGAACGCCGTTTAACATTTTCTGCAGTTCCTCTTGGCCTTTGGTCGCTTTAGAATAGGGTGTGTATATTATTAGGTCGTCTGCGAAGGCTACAATAGATCTCTTAGGGATTTATTAAAATCAAATGTTTCCAAAAGATCGCTAATGTAGATCGCAAATAAAGTGGGTGCAGTTACTGTTCCCTGATGGAACCCTTCCCCAACATTAAAGGTCTGTGTGGTAACAATTTTCCCGTTTGCTAGCACAACGTTTTTGTTGTTTATCATATGTACAAGGATATTTATAAAGTGTTTGGGGAACTTTTTTTGGATTAACTTAAAGATCAGACCGTCAAGCCAAACTGTGTCGAAAGCATTCTCTATGTCTATTAGAGAGGCACCTACGCATTCTTTATTATTCAAATGCCAGCAAATGTCGGATGTGACCTTCGTTATGAAGTGTATGGTAGAATGTCTATTTCGAAAGCCAAATTGGGAATTCGGTATCAGATCATTCTGCCGAATGTGAGAATTCAGGGAGTCATTGAGGATGGATTCAAAAACTTTGCGTATGTTGGGTAGAAGACTTATGGGTCTGAAGCTTTTTGGATCTGAAGGATCTTTCCCTTTCTTAAGGATAGGGAATGTTTTCGCGCGTTTCCATTTTCCGGGGTAGTGAGAGTTGTTTAATAGGTTATTAAAAAGGATGCAAAATTCTTGAATAATTACATCCGGCAGATTCTTTAATACTAAATTTGGAGTTCCATCCATGCCGGATGATTTTTTATTATTGGCGTTTGAATAAAAATTAAAGTGTTTCAAATAAAACGAAGTAGTCTGATAGTTGGTTGTCTGGAATTTGATTGGCCATCAGATTTTCGCTAAAAATGAGTAAAGGCTCATTGCCTTCGCTCTCATTTTTGAAATCTGTAACCTTTTCAGTAACTAATTGATTTAGTCTTTCCCTTCCCAAGTTGGAGTTCTGTATATGGATTCCCTCTAAGTGGGTCCCTATTCGATCCAGCTCTTGGGGTTCGTCGGTTATCACGAAGTAGCCGTTTGTATCGCGACTTGCACTTGCACTTCAAGGAGTTTTTGGGAGTCTACCGGTACCTTAATCGTGGGTACGCTTGAATTATTTTTTTTTTCTGAATATGGAATTTATTTGGGCAAACATCCCGGAAGAGTCGCTGGACCTAACAGATTGAATTTTTTCCCTCCATTGCCTATTACTTTCGTTCGCGAAGTTTTGTCGAATTAAAGTTTTAACATTTTTTAAGATTGATTTTAGTCTACTCAAGTTGGGGCTATTGTATTCTAAAAATATACGATAAATGTTATTAATTCGCGTGAGCAAATGACTTTTGAGTCCTTGGAGTTTTCGGATAATAGGGTTTTCGTAGTTGCCTAAGGTATTTCGTATTTTTCTTTTTGGGACAGTTCGTTCTATTGTAGCAATTGTGAGATTTTCTAATATTTGGAGATATTGTTCTATCTATCGGTAGCACTCTCTTTTCCAACGCTGATCTTCTCGTTGAAAATCTCGACACCAAAAGGATTTCGGTCTCCGGCAGTTGCTTTTTCAGCTCAACCTTTATCTCGTCGGGGACCGCGTGGCTGCTCAGTCCCTCCATTAGGAACATCTCGGTTTTCTTTTCACGTGGGGTGTAGGTTAAGAATTTCGATTCGCTCTTTTCCAGGACTTCCTTATTATATTATTTTATTTATTATATTTGATGTGTGGATCGCACGTTTTGATGCAGTGATGTTTTTTACCTGGAAATTCTCGATGCTGGCACTTTTTTCCAGTAATTTCACTAACGTTTCTGGATTTTGGCTGAACGTTTTTATTGGCGTCATTTTAGACGCTTTTTTCTTCTGGGTCGTCTTATTTTTCGTCGCGGTTATTTTCTCTGCTGGCAAAGCCAACTTGGGCTTCGGCCTTGCTGCTGGCTTAGCGTGGTTTTGGCGCCGCACCATTTCAACAAAGTCCGTCTCCCTTGTTTCTTTGGCTACCATTTCCACGTCAAACGCCTTTTTCTCGGGTGCTCTCTTTTCTTCGTTGGTCTGGAGCTTACCAAGCGCTTCCTGCATCTGTTGTATTTGTAGTTGTAGGGCCTCTATAATGCTATCGTACTCACTGTTGCTTTCCTTCTCTGCGAGGGTGCTGTAAGCTTTGCCCTTGTTGCTGGTCTCTATTTTATCTCTTTTTTTCGCAACAGCGTCGTTACTGTCCGTGTCACTCGCGTTAAAGGTTTGGTCTCTAGAACGTACCCTTTTAGAATTTCGTCCCATTTTGAGCACTAATTCTCGCGTGCTATCACGGTATATCCTTCTTGTCCTTAATATCACTACCACTGGTACCTGTCTCTCGGTCACTTTTAGACACTATCACTAACACGGGTATGCCGCGCGCTGCGATTTAAACAGGTTTTATCCTGTTTAAATACGAAATTGTCCTTACCTGCCGGTGCAGGTCTTTCACGTCTTTCTATTAAAGCTCGAATTTCAAGGAGCTAGCTAAGAACACGTCCGTTCACTTTGACTGTCAGCTCGTGACTCTAATGGGAGCCGAACGTAGCGAGCTTTTTTGGACTTGGTCGGGCGTAAGGTTGAATTCTTCGTGGAATCGAATGTAGAACAGTCGCAAAGCTTATAGATCCGTTGGAAGCCCTTCTTACTGGATGGATAGTATCAGACTGGTTTTGGTTTTTCCATTAATATAGGTTGAGTCAGATTTATTGTGCATGTAAGCAAGATACAGCCGCACATTGCCAAATACTCTATATTCTCTTAACCGCGATAAAAGATACCTATTCTCTTCGGATTTCGCCGAATTTATTCTTCCAATATATAATATTGGTTAAAAAAAATAAGTTGCGGCGGACGGGATTTGTTTCTTCGTAGATCAGATTCAAGGTTACAACCATTGTAAATTTCACAGCCATGAAGCGCTGACCATATCCAGGGTTACAACCAGAGAATAGCCGAAATCAAGAGAAAAAGCTTCTCAAAATACACGCCTTTAGCCTAAGGTAGAGGACGCCCTTCTTGACCATTAAATTCTTCTCGGTAATAAATTTGGAATGGGATGTGGCTATATAGAATTTACCTCAGCGATCCCACCAGCTGTCAAGGTGTTTCGGTTAGTAGGCAAGAATACACCTTCTGAAGAGTCTATGCCCTCCGATGACGAAACAGCTCCTTCGGACCTAGTCCAACACAATCTTATGATGAACTGGCTTCTCCAGTGAAGTTTCTTTCCAAATTTGTCATATCCTCAGGGATAGTGGTTAGTCCACAGTCGGGGACTCCGTGTTGGAGTTTCACTCCACTGACACAGGAAAGAATAACTAACTCCTAATGATATCTATTCTCTTCGGATTTCGCCGAATTTATTGAGTGCTTTACGACTGGGTGGAGAAGTGGGTCAAGGAAAGGGCGGTTAATATAACCAGCAACGCTAGGAGAAACGCAGGAACGCATATCAGTGTTGTTATGATTATAAGTTTGTGATGTGGTGTGTCCTAAAGACGAAGGGTAGGGGTTAATTGTTTCGCCGCGAACGAAATTTTTGTAAGATTAGGAACTGTGACAGGGTTCGAAGTAAGAGTGTTAGTCGCTAAGGGATTGTTAATGGTGTTGATGTGTTTGGATGAGGTTTTAATGGAAGCATTAGTATTAACTTCACAAGGTACATGGTTGGGAGAAGTTTTGGTTTTATTGGAAGAAATTTTAACATCACGAGGTGTATGGTTGGGAGAAGTTTTGGTTTTGTTAGTTTTTTTTCTAATTTGATTATTACTTTTCTTACTGTTACGTTTTAAATCTGTCTTCCAGTGCCGGATTTCCATATTGTTCCATTTGCAGACATCCGATTTTGTATTGAAAAAGAGCCAGTCATATTCCATGGGCATGTACAGTTTAAAATTAGAGTATTTAGGCGTAATCTTACTATTTCCGCGGTATGGTAACTTTTCACATTTACAGCCTTTAATAAAAAATTGTTTCGCAAGGGATTTGCTCAGCCATGATTCGTCTATGTACGTTTGGAGGAGCTTTCGTCACGAAATAAGAACAGGTGTTGTTTGACTTTTTAGTCTTTTCTTGATGGTTGAATTTATTGAGTCTCCTTATTCTGGCATCCCAATCAGTTTGCGACCACGTTGTAGTAAATTTTCTTGGCGAGTTTGGAACATCAACAGGTAGGTGCACCTTCGGTAGCGAGAAACTATGATCAGCTAACAGCGAAACAGTATGGATAAGCAAGTTATTTTACGGGAGCTGTGATGTATCCTTGCAAACAAATCTGGTAACAGCTACTTCGCGTTCAAAATTAACAAGCTTCGCGGATCCGGAAGTGTCGTCCAATTGATGAGATATAATAGCTAGACATTTGTCAGCATTGGATATTAGTACTTTTACTGATCTGATGTCATCATGGATACTGTTCAGCTTGCTTGTAACCACATTCTCATCCGAAAGTAAGCTTCCATATGTGTACACCCATACAATAAAGCTGTGGTACCACACAAGTCGTAGCCCATCGTATTTCTGTCGTTTCGCACCTATTGCACTTATAGGCAAAATGCGCCGCAGAGGCATGTTGATTGTAAATTGCTTTTAACACAGCAAATAATACGGCCGACGAAAACCGGTTTTTAATGGCCTGATGGGGGTAGCTTCTCGCCTCGAGGCGAGCCTGAAGGGTGAGTGTAAGCGCACCATGAGAAGTTGAAGGAGAAATTCTGGATTGGTGGTGGAGAGGAGGGAACTTAGTAGTAGTAAGGAGTGATGGAAAAAATCTTCTGTCTCGCTGGATTCCGTTTTTTATATATAAAACTTAACCCTGACTTTATTACTACAGTGAAATTTGCCAGGGTTCTATTATATTCGCATTTTATTGCGATAATCAATTTTTATTTGGTAATAATTTGGAAAATAAATATCATTCAACACTGCAGATCGCTCAGACTGTAAATGTTAATATTGAACAAATAAACAATTCAGTCGTTTGCTTAATCTCTCTACTGTTAATTTTTTCATTCATTTGTAATATATGATAAAGAACTTATAAAAAATTGATCAATAATATCTATCAAATCTGTGACGGAAATAGCAAATCCATCCATCGCGAGGTCAAGACAAAATTCATTAATTTGCAGCTCGGTAGGCAAATTGGCTGTAAATAATAGAACACACAATTGAAACACACCTGTAAAGATAATATATTATAAATATGGTATACACACCACGTACTTGCACTAAAAAGTTCATCTGAACTGCATTTATTCCTTATGTCAATAATTTTTATACTCTAGATGAACATAAGTTTAATCCAGCCCGAAAAGTTTGTAACGCATAGAACCGAGCCTCGGACGAAAAAAAGTTTTATATTATTTTGTGTTTATTTTTGGTCCAAAACCCCCAAATCCGTTTGCTGTCCGTCCGTCCGTCCGTTAGCACGATAACTCAAGAACGCGTTGACCTAGGAAGTTAAAATTTAGTCACAACTTGTAAAATGGAAAAAGTAAGGCTAAGTTCGTTAATGGGCGATATCCTTACACTCCTTCGGGTACCTCCCATACAAGAGTCCTTAAAACACGTTTTCACAATTATTACTCGAATGCTTCAAGTTAGGAATTTGCAATTTTGCATACTTAAAGTTTACAGTGTTTGAAACGAAAGTTCCGAATATGATACAAATCGAATGAGTCCTTTGTGTAGCAGCCTAAAAAAGTCCTTCAAAAATGTATGCAAGTTATAGAATCCACTATAGCTCCAGTACGAGTTAAAGCAGGGATTCAAAATTTTACAGGAATTAGTTTTATATCAAAAGCAAGACTGAGTTCATTAGTTGGTGCCATCCGTCGACTCCTTCGAGTAGCTGTCATACAAAAGTCCATAAGACACGTGTTCACCAATATTGAACGATAACTTTAGAACACTTTAAGTTACGACTTTGAAATTTTATACACATTAATTTTATAATAGTCGCAGCTGAAACTATTAATATGAAAAATATCCCATAAGTCCTTCATGTAGCTGCCATACAGAAATTCTGTAAAATGTTCTAACTTACTATATGGAACTCACTATAAATCGAAAAATCATTAACTTCTGCCAGTAAGTAAAAGGTCATGTAATAATTGCTTGTGCACTCCTCATTCTTTTGATATATTTCCAACTAAAATATAAATCGGAGTTCAGTATTTCATCTAGAGTATCATACGATTGGCTTGCAGCCGATCGTGACTGCGTTATGTTTTTTTTTTTTTGTTTTTTTTTTCTCCAATAATGCCGCTCTACAACACTTTTAAGTACTTGATATCAGCCATTGTTGATCACAAAATGTCTTTCGCAAATAACAAGTGACAATCGAATACCGATCTGGTCAAAGTGTCAACCTTCTTAGGTTAAAAGCAGACCACTATTAAAAACATCAATCAAGGTCCGACATGTTTCTTTTTGTGACGAAATTACCATTTTTAACCTCATGAAATTAAATTCTAATCATTCCGATATTCGTCTCTAAGACAAATGGGACTACATTCTAACTTATGCGAATTAAATGTCTATTTTGAATTATAATTTATTACATTTTAACCCAAAAAATATTGGATTTTGGTGTAATTTTCTCTGATTATTGAAAACAAATATAATGATATTAAAAATTTGGAGGTAGCCTAAAGCTGAGGTTAAGAAAAGTCTGAAATTTTTTGCCGTATAGATATTAAAAAGATTTTTCGGTGTTTTATTTCCGCCTCTAAAAAACCCTATACATTCCGTGCAGGAATACCATACATTAGGGAGGATTACATTACCGTGTTGTATAATATATTAGTAATTTCTTGTCCTACGATAGTCTCGATTTTCCATTGACGAGCGGGTAAAGGGTACGTATACATGGTTTTGAATGACACTAAATACCATCTTATGAGATTAAAAAGTAAGTTTGCAATCTGGATGAATTTCTAAGTAAATTGATCTATATTTGTATATGTTTATTATATTTTGAAAAGCGGAGTAAGACAATTAAAAATATGGTCTTTTCGAGATATGCCGAATTTCAGCATTTTCTGTACCTACCTATTTAATTAAAATTTTTTTGGAAAAAAATCCCTAAGGGTCACGGCATGTAGTGTTGTGTAAAGTTTTAGGAATTGCAATATATTTCTTAGGTCTAATGAGAACTCGAATACGCTTAGACTTCTTTCTTTCGATATTTCAGGAGCTTTCTGTATAATCGTCTAAAGATGGTTTCAGTTTTTTTATATTAAACCGGTAAGGGGCTATATCGATATTTTACATTTTATTAGTTTTTATTCTTAAATTAATAACTCAAAATTCTTAAATATTCTTAAATTGAAAAAAATAAGTACCCAAATAAATAAAAAATTGTATAAAAGTAAATTACGCCTCTATTTATACATCGGAGTCTGATTGGCTTAGTGTCAAGAGCATTTGCCTTCAGTGCACCTGGTACCAGGTTCGAATCTGCTTCGAGAATGTGATTTGGTGCAGGACTACCAGTTCACTCAGCTGTAAATGAGTACCTGAGTTAAAATCGGGGTAATAATCACGGATGAGCGTGTGGCTAACCACTTCACCTCCTAGTGTTTCGTTGGTCTCGCAATGAAGTAAGTCTAGAATTTCTTCAAGGCCTAGGCTTGATTTCGGCTGTTGCGCCATTGATTATTATTATTATTATTAATTATCTTTTCAGCTGAGCTGACAAAAATTTGTAATTAGGAACAGTCAGTCGAGCCTAGTATGAAGCAGATGCATTACAATAAGCTCCTAATGAGTTATTTGTCAAATAATATCTTAATATCCACATATTTGCTTCCTTTTATGCCTAATATAAGAAATAAAACTACGGTAAGAAGAATGCCATCATATATTTAAAATAAGTAATAATAACGAGTTTGATCCTAAAATAAAAACTACTGTAACAATACCAGCACATATGACCTTCTATTCGTAATTACAATCCTTTTTATAAATTGATTCAGACTCAAGTTATGACGACTTCTCTCTTTGCTTAGTTTCGAGCGTCATGCGATCAAATTTAGAATATATATTATGTTGCAACCTGTGACGACCATTGCACTTTAAGCCCATCATGGATATGCATCGCCGCTGCTAACAATGTACCCAACTCAAAATTTTCATAATGAAGTCCTAGTGGCATGCAGACAGGCATGGCAATTTGCGACCTGATACACCTTGAAAGCACTTCTTCTTTTAAACATTTTTAAGATTGCACTTTGGCCGCCACTTCTTTGCCATTATGTTTTTCACATGTCCAGAAAGCATACGTATAAGGCAGAGTAATTGTTGGAGGTGTCAGTTAAAAAATAACAATAACAAAAACAAAATTAAGAAAGAGGATTTGTTCAGTTTTTTATTGTACGGCAGAAAAGAGCAGATGTACAATGACTCGAGACAGGAAAAAAAACCAAAGAGACTAAGGTAGTAGACATAAGGGCACGCGCCAAGATGCATTCGAAGCATTTTAAAGAAGACAAAAAATTATAAAGTGAGACGAGATTAAAGGAAGCACTAAGAAGTAATGTGTTCTTTTTGCTTTCTTCATCTTAATTCAGATCACTGGACTTTATTGCATTTTTCAATAATTTTTTTGTTTTTTTTTGCGTGTATCCTGCGGGCTAATTAATGAGCCACAGAGCGTTATGTTTGTTGCAGACGAACTTCAAATTGCCATGCAACGTTAGCGGAACGAGAGTGTACGATAATTTTCACAATAATTAACAAAGTACATATGTATGTAGGTACTTAATGAAGTTTGATGAGTACGAACCAAAGGGAAATTGACTGTAATGCATTTTTATTAGATCGGATTATAATGTGTTTCTTGCACAAGTTATCAATATCGAGTGTCTTAAGGACTTTCATGTGGGAGCTTCTCCAAGGACTTGAAAGATTTCCACTCACTAAAATGAACTTTACGTTGCTTCTGAAATAAGACTAATTTCAATAAAATTTGTTGCAACTATTAGATACAGAAGTTAGACTCCCTTGAAGATATCCTTTCTAAGACAAAACAAAAGGTCCCAGTTCCCTTTTATTGTCAAGATTTTTCATTATGTTTCATGTTTTAACTTATTATTGTATTTGAAAAATAACAGAAGTGTTCGATTTTTAAAAGAAATTGCTATCCTGAAATTTTTCTATCACGGTTCATGACTTAAGTCCGTTTGAACGCCGAAGAAAAATCGTTTGAAGGTTCGCACCTCCCAAAGGGTTACGTTGAATTTTTTTCTGTGAGGTCTGGGCGCACCTCAATACAATACAATCTGGCTGGTACTGCCGACCATCACAGTGAGTTGTAACTGCCAGCCTTTGCACTCACAACTATCAACTGCCGAGCAGTCGCAAACAGATATAACAACTTGTTTTTGCCTGAAGTAGTAGTATACTGTCGGCAGCCAGATTGTACCTTTAAGTGGCTATTTTCTAGGGGTTGGGGTTGTGAGGGATAAGGCGGGGTGAACGAAAATTTTGATTTCAAGATCTCAGCAACCGGTTACGGACACTTGGAATTTGGAATTTATATTGAGCATTGATAGTGAACCCACTTGAACAAAAAATCTGTCAACAGTCTGGGCCCAACTTTATTATTTTCCCGGCAGAAGTTAAGAATCCGTTTAATTCTTGGATGCGGTGTATGTTACTATGCGACTGAAAACATAATATGCTCCTTCAAAGATATTATTTTGACCAATCTTTATTTATCAAGCTTTATACTCAAACCAAATATTGTTTTTCTAGTGCGATTGGTTTGTGAGATATCGTAATCGAAAGTTTTTCACCCCCACCCCCGTACGCCACCTCCCCCACCCCAAAAATTTGGTTTCAATCTACTCTCCTAGTATAACTACAGATATTTGTTAAGTTTTAATTGCTTGCCATTAACGGTTTAGAAGATATGGATTGAATGAATGTTCACTATCGAAGCTCTATAGAATTTCAAGTTTCAGCCCCCTAACATAAGCGGTAGCTGAGATAAAATAAACCAAAAAAAAATTTAGTTAATTTAGTTTAGTTTCATCTAAAACGCTTCCCCCTCACCCCTCAAAAAAAAGGTCACTTCAAGGGGTCTACCCTGTCTATTCAGAAAAAAAAGGTTTTGGGAACTGTAAGTCCCTAAAAGATTTGGCGTACGGCGTACGGCGCACAGACGGACTGACATTTTTGCTTTTATTAGTCATAAAACGTGTAAAAAGATGAATTTCAGAACACGGCACACGGTTACTTCTACCCTGTACATGTGGCACCACAACGGCCCCCATATATGGTCTTTCAATGGGAACACTCGAAATCTGTGAGGTTAAGCCGGGTTGGCACGTTACGAGTGGAATCGGAACGAGTGAACTCCCATAGTCACTCGGACATTACTTGGACGTTACTCGGACAAGTTGAGCACTGTCTAATTTTACTCGTATAGCCTAGTACGGACCTCGATGAAAATTTTCATTCGAAAATTTACTATACCAGGTATGCAAGTATGAAACCGGAATTTTTTTATGAAAAATAGACGTTTATTCTACAAAAGTGTTACAACATATTTCATTCGAAGTATTGCCCATCGCTAGCTATACATTTTGCCCATCTCTCTGACAAGTTATGTATGCCACGCCAAAAAAAAAGTTTCTCTTTTGAGGCAAACCAGTCATCGAGCCATTTTCGGACATTTTCGTAGGAAGTGAAGCGCTGCTCAGCAAGTGCGTGTCCCATCGATGCAAACAAATGGTAATCAGAAGGAGCCAAGTCTGGTGAGTAAGCCGCATAGGCAAAAATTTCCCAACTGAACGACTCTATCATTTCCTTGACCTGTCTTGCTATGAGTGATGGTGCATTATCATGCAGCAAAATCATTCTGTGTTGCCTCTTTTCATATTCTGGCCGTTTTTCAAGCAAAGCTTGCTGCAGATCGATTAGTTGTTGTTGGTAGCATTCTGTATTAATGGTTTCGCCAGGTTTCAGCAGCTCGATCACACCAAACACAAAGCATTGTCTTCCGTCCACAGCGATTTGGTGTTACAGTCGATGTCGATGGTTCGCTTGGAAATTTTTTCCGCTTCGAATTCTCAAAATTTAATCCACTTTTTATGGAACAATTTTATGGAACAATGACTTTCTTTGGTATCTGCAAAATTTCACAAGTGGTTTTTCGGTTTTCCTGCTGTCTTGCATTGAGTTCATGTGGAACCCATTTCCCCATCTTCTGGACCTTTCCCATGGCTCTCAAGCGTATGGTGACGGCTACTGTGTTACGTTAACCGATCTGCCAGTTTTTGTTGCGTTTGAGCGTCATCCTCATCCAACAATGCGTCTTCAAACTTTTTCGGTGGTTTTCCACGTTCTTCGGTTCTCACGTCAAAATTTCCACTTTTGGATTTTTTAAACCACTCAAAGCACTGTGATTTACCAAGAGCATGATCAGCGTAAGCATTCGATGCGATTCAGCCGCAGTTTTTTTTAAATGGTAACAGAAAATCAATGCTGTCCTTATATCGTCGTTCCCAGGCACAAAAGTTGACATGTTCAACGCTCGTCAACTACTACACTACACTGTTGTATGAAACCGGTATTGCTGGGTATTTTATATCTTTATCAGATATCCAAACAACAAAGTGGCGTCCATGGTTCGGTTTGACAGTTACTACTTTGACAGCTAGAGCCCTCTATGAGTGAATTCCCGTTTCATACTTGCATACCTGGTACATATATCTCTCCCATCTCCACAATGAAAAAATCGTTGTGTAGAATTATTGTGGAGAAGTAAACAGCTGATCTTCTGTGTGACTATTACAATTGTCAAAGTGACGTTTTTTTTTAAAAAGTAGTATCATGGACATTAAATGGGCCCTTTTTTAACATAAAAATTAAATTGGATTCACAAGAGAAATTTTAAAATAAAAGCACAACTCAAGTTATCCACTCCCGACTTCAAAGATATCCACTTCCGACAAAACACACTCTTTAGTCGGTTTGAAAAAAGAAACTGAGAAATAAATTCAAATAAATGACATAAGATGACAAAATTTTCATCCCGGCAATGAAAAATTAAATAGCGGTACATATAAATGGTCGCAAAAAAACGGTCTCCATGGTTTCAGCGCAATCTGGTGGTGAATACCCGAACTGACAAAACGGATGAAAATTTTCATCGCTTGATTTTTGCGTTGGGTTTCTGAGGTACCGCAAACAGAAACCCAACGCAAAAATCAAGCGATGAAAATTTTCATCCGTTTTTTTACATGCATTTGGTATGGGAATGAAAATTTTCATTGAGGTCCGTACTAGGCTTATGGGATTATAATATAACACGACTACACGATACGAGTAACGTTCGAGTAACTATCGAAGTTCACTCGTTCTGATTCCACTCGTAACCTGGTATTACCGTAACCTGGATGTTATGGATACCGACGATATTGGTTCCAACACAGCACATACCACAATGGACATTCCAAGAAACCTAATCTCGAAGCGAATGACGATGATATACTCCGACTTTGATCGCGTCCCGAAATATACTCCAATACGTGTTTGATGTGTTACATGTAGCAGTGTCGTAAGCATTCTAGCACGACCTATTCTTTTTTTTCTCAAACAAAAATCTTCTATATCCTTAAATATAAAACCAACATATCTACATATATTACATAAAAATTATACACAAGACTTAGACCCTTAATTAAATTTCAACGTGTCGGTACAATGCAATCAACGTGTACGAAAGGAAGCAAGGTAGTTTGAATTCCTCTTTTACCGATGTCCTCGTCTTCCTGGCGAGAAACACAAAATAATAATAATAAAAAATTTCTCTATCGCCGCCGAAAATGAACGACAGGTGCAAGCGTCTGTATTTTGGTAATTGGACAACAACTGTTTCTGATTCAGTCGATAAACTCAAAATGCGCAGCGCTCAGTCCAAGCAAAGGAGACAAGAACTATTCAAATTTGGGAGTCAAATTTAGTGCCAAGTGTTGCATAGTTAGAGGAATACGATAATAACTTACTATTAAATTGACATGCTACTTACGTTGGTTTGAATGACCGCCAACTCACAGACTCCCAATAATATTTTCAGTTTGCGGCGATATCTGAAACAGCACACTTACTGATAAATATATATATTTCATTAAATGTTTGTAGCTTTCCGGTGTCAGTGGAGTGAAACCCCAACACGAAATTCCCGTAGTTTTTCCAAACTATAGAACGGCTTATGCTAGAAAGTTGAAAGTCGGTGTCTATATGTAAATCAACTAGGGAAGTAATTCTGATGAAAAAAAATTCAAATATCCATTAGTGTTCGGAAAGGGGAGGGGCAAAAAAAATTATCAGTGAAAATGGATGCACGTATTTTCACGATTTTCGCCATCTACTAGGTCTTCTCCATGAATTCCTTAAATCCCATCAGGTCAAATATCTTTTCACTTCTACGGGCTTGTTTAATAGTCATATATATTATTATCAGATATTAAATATCTTTTCACTTCTACGGTCTTGTTTAATAATCACCTATTTTCAAATTTTTTTCATTTTTCAACCCCTGGACCGCATCCCGGAAGATGACACAATTATGTAATTCATATGTTATTAAAACCGCTTACCGAACTTTTTGTTAGGTTTTCAGTCACATAGTAACTACACCGCATCTCAGAATTGAACGCATTCCGAACTTCTGCCGGAAAAATAATAAAGTTGTGCCCAGACTGTTGGCAGATTTTTGTGATCTGTGAATCTGGATCTGGTTTCCAATGCACCGCATTTTTAGGATTTTTTTGAAAATTTTGCCCGACAGGGGAAAGGAAAATAACTGTGTTTACAACATGCGTGATATATTTCAGAGGAAGAACTAAGCGTTTTCATATGCGTGTGTTTGAGGAGAACAATTGTTTATACCGTCGTCACCTGGGGATTTATTGGACTAATAATATTTTTATTCTAATACATTATTTTCGGCGAGGAAGCTGTCTACATGAACGTAATGTCCTGATCGTTTAAGGCGCTTTTTAAATTACAGTAGAATTTCTATATAGTGACCACCCAACAAGGGACTGTGTGAAAGTGGTCACTTTAAACGAGTGGTCAACTTATAAAATCAACATCACCAATATAAAAGGTTTATCTTTTTACGCATTTATCCAGAACACAATCTCGATAGTAAGCTTCGTGCTTCATTTATTTCAGACTCATTTTGCATTTTGCAACATTTGTGTCTTAATTAGTGTATGACGTAAAATTGTTTTGTGATATTATAGCATGTACTCCACACGTATGTGATACGTAAATATTGGCTAAAAAGTGATCAATGATCACAATATGGAAATGGTCACAATACAAAACGAAAAGTGTATGGAAAATCGGTAATTTACATCGGGAATGTAAAAAAATGGCCACTTTAGGCAAGTGGTCAACATATGAAGGTGGTCACTTCTGCAAGTTCAACTGAATATTGATTGAAGAAATGCTTGCCAATTGCTTCCGCTTTTTTCTCGTTTGTTGTCAATATAAACTTTACCAGATTTTGTTTGCTACATTTACCCAAAGAGGCTAATTGGGTTGTCCAGGAAATGTTTTTTAATTGTTTAAGATTTTCGCTTATTTCTTAATTCTACAAAATAAAAATAGCGTTATTTAGTTAATTTGTTTCGTCAAACTTTGCAAAAAGAACAAATCTAATTTTGCAGGACGAATCTGTAGAACAACTCGATTGGTTCCAATGCTTTAATAAAACTATAACTTTATTCTATACTAGTTATTATTAGACGTGTTTTTTGCTCATTATCCAGAGCAGGTTAGCGACATGCGCAAACAACAACAAAGAGCAAAGCGCGAAGAGCATCTACACCACCTCAAACAGTGGTGCAGCTATTCTGGCTAAAGGAGGTCGAAATGACCCACTGCGGAAAGGTCTAAGCGGCGCAGGAACCAAACGATACCTGCGCTATTTGAGTGAGGGCCATGACCCTCCCAAGGCAAGAGAGCTTGCAGAAAAACCCCTCCCTCTGCCACTACAGCACAAAAGGCACAGGTCGGGGGAAAGCGGCACAGCAGACAGTGACACGCTGAAAAGACCGCGAACGCGCGCAGGTCCCTCTGAGGACAGACTTACCGGGGCAGAACACGTAAACAGGTCGCCCCGAAGACCAGAACCCGAAGGATCTCAAACGACCAGAAGAGAGCAGGCATTTCAGCCCAGCACCGACAGCCAGATCCTATCAGGAAAAAACGTCACGGTCTCGCAACCCGAAACCTACGCGGAAGCAGTGAAGGGAGAGCGAGTGGGAATACTACCCGAAGACTTTCCGGAAAGTTCTCTTACTACAGCGCAAATGACTCTAGCCCAGAACGCCATACTAGATGCCATTCTCAGCATTCTCAGAACAGAGAGGTTAAGCCCAAGTTCGAGGGCATAAGATTTAAGCCTGGCTTCGTCATCATCACCTGCGAGGACTCAGAAACCACCGCATGGCTAAAGGCTACTATTAGCAAAATTCGGCCATAGCAAAATGCCAAGCTTATAGCCGTGACCGGTGATGACATTCCCCGCCCCCACACTGTCACTGCCTTCTTCCCTTGGAGCGAAGGAATGGGTCCGGACAAGATCCTAGAGTGGAGAGGCAAAACACCGGCCTGCGTACCAAGGACTGGAAGATCCAGAGAGTGACCCCAGAGGGTCATAGTCTGCTGCTCAACATCGACATAGATTCGTTGTCGATGGGAGCAACAAAGGAGGCAAAGTACAGCCTGAGCTTCAGATTTGGGCGAATTGACATCCGCTCGAAAGACAGGCCGCGAAGAGAGGATCAGACTCGGTCGGCAGAAAGGCGTCCCGTACCGGAGCAAACCAGCTCCGAACACATAATAGACGAGCCAGTACGGACTGAGACGCATGATGCCGCAGTAATGGAGGTGGATGAAAGGGACCCAACGCTCGATGAAAGTCCCCAAGCAGCACAACTAGGCTGCCCCACCGAGAGTACACCGCCCAAACCTCCACCCTCTGCCAATGTCTAGCAACATTGGCATCATACAGGTGAATCTCCATCATGCAAAAGTGGCCTCGGACATCCTTTGCAAGAGATTCACCCACGAACAGTTGGGCATAGCACTGCTTCAAGAACCGTGGATACACATCGGTGCTATCAAGGGGCTCACAGCAAGAAATTGTAAGTTAGTATATAGCACGCAATCCAACAATCCGAGAGCGTGTATATTAGTACGACAAAATATTAATTTTCTTTCTCTTACAGAGTTCACGACGAGGGACCTGGTGGCAATAGCCTTCCAAATTCCAACAGACGGGGGTCTCCAGGAGGCAGTGATAGCCTCCGCCTACTTCCCAGGAGACAGTGACAAGACCCCGACAGCGGAAACGCAAAGGTTAGTGGCATATTGCAAGGAGAAAGGAAAACATCTCATAATAGGCTGTGACGCGAATGCGCACCTATTAGCATGGTCAAGTACCGACACCAACTTGAGAGGTGAGTATCTACTAAAGTTTCTAAAGACTAGGGTAAGAAGGGAGGTTCTAGACTTGACAATTAGCAGCCAATTAATTGGGGAAAAAATCATAAATTGGCATGTGTCAAACGAACCTTCCATGTCGGATCATAGACATATAAGATTCGACATCAGAACTTCATACACGAATCCAGAGGTGTACAGAATCCCGAAGCTAACAGACTGGGGCAGTTATAGGACCAATCTAAGTGAACGGCTGGCATCTGTGGATAAAGTGGTCCGTGGAGTCGGCAGCCTGGAAAACACTATTGCAGAAGTAACAAATGCAATCATCGCTTCATACGAAGAAAGTTGCCCACTCAGAACCCGACATAGCAGCAGAAGCGTGCCTTGGTGGAACGGGGAACTGGAAAGGCTGAGAGCAAGAGTACGGAATCTCTTCAACAAGGCAAAACGCACTGGGGACTGGGCAACATACAAGTCCACCCTAACAGAATACAACAAAGAGTTAAGAGCCTCTAAACAGAGGACATGGAGAGACTTCTGCAATGGAGTCGAGGAAGTATCAAAGGCAGCAAGGCTGCACAAGATCCTATCCAAAAAGAAAGTCAGTGATATGGGAACACTGAAAAAGCCCAACGGAGATTTCACCGTGGGGGAGCGAGAAACCGCAAAGGTGCTACTAGATACGCACTTCCTAGGATGCCGTATAATTGACACAGAAAACGAGACATCACCGGTAAACCCCGGAGCATTCCGCCCCAATACTACAGACTGGCACCGGGCCTCTAATCTGTTCACCTATGGCAAAATCCAATGGGCTATACATTCCTTCCATCCCTTTAAATCACCTGGTACTGACGGAATACTTCCCGCTCTGCTTCAAAAGGGTCTTCATACCCAAGATAGGCAAAAGATCGTGGTCTGATCCAAAATCATTCTGACCCATCTGCCTAACATCCTTCCTACTAAAAACCATGGAAAAGATAATAGACCACTGCCTGAGACACGATGCGCTTAGGAATAAACCACTACACAGTAATCAATTTGCCTATCAATCTGGCAAATCGACAGAATCAGTGCTTCTTCAAATTACAACCGAAATGGAGAGGGCAATTTCCGATAAAGAAATTGCGCTATGCGCATTTCTGGACATAGAAGGAGCATTCGACAACACATCCTACGGCTGCATAAACAAGGCAATGGTCGACAGAGGAGTAGACTCCACCACTTCAAGGTGGATCGACCAAATGCTAAGCACACGGGAGATTCACACCTCTCTGGGAACGGATACCACAAGGGTCAAAGCAGGCAAAGGATGCCCGCAGGGAGGAGTACTATCGCCCCTTCTATGGTGCCTTGTGGTAGACGATCTACTGAGCCTGCTCAGTCATAGCGGCCTTACAGTCCAAGGATATGCTGACGACATAGTAATCATGATTAAGGGCAAGTTTGAGGAAACCCTCAGCGACCTTATGCAGCAAGCACTAAGTGAAACACAAACGTGGTGCCATGAGAAAGGCCTAAAGGTCAATCCAGGCAAAACCACGATTGTGCCTTTCACACGAAAGAGAGACGTGAGCAAAATTAAATCGCTCATGATGTACGAGACAGAAATCAAACTCTCGACAGAAGTAAAATATCTAGGAATAACTCTGGATCAGAAACTCCTATGGAACAAGCACCTAGAAAAAGTATCAGAGAAAGCCACTAATGCTCTACTACTGTGTAGACAAGTCGTAGGCAAAACCTGGGGCCTGAAACCCAAAATAGCCTTATGGACCTACACAGCTATTGTAAGACCTATGATAGCATACGGAGCATCAGTCTGGTGGCAAAGAACAAAACAAGTAAGCGCCAGGAACAAACTAAACAAGCTCCAACGGTTGGCATGTATCAACACGACTGGAGCAATGAGATCCTGCCCTACGGCGGCTATGGAGGTTCTTTTAGATCTGACTCCGCTTCACATCTATATCGAATCTCAGGCAAGATTAGCCGCGATGAGAAACCATTTAAACGGCAACCCATCGAAAGTAAAAAGTGGACCTAACAATCTGTCCAGACTTAGCAGTAGCATTCAAATGCTAAACATGCCAGTGGATCATATGATAAAGAGATACCGCTTCGAAATCCCTTTCGATTTCATAGTCTGCGACAGAAAGAACTGGGTAAGAGACCCACCGCAGTTCGGATCAGATAGCATTATATGGTACTATTGAATTTATCATTTTTGTTCAAGTCATAAACACTCAGTATGGTTGTATATTTTTATGTTCATAGTTACTTTTGTATTATTTGACATAAATAAACAACAGATTCCAATTTTCATTCAACAGGTACACCGATGGATCTAAGACGACTGAAGGCACTGGAGCTGGTATAAGCGGACCCCGTGCCATGATCACGGAATCTCTCGGTGAATATCCCACCGTTTTTCAAACGGTGGTCCATGCTTTATCCACGTCCATAGAAATAAGCCTCGAAAGGGGCTACTCCAATAAGAACATAGTCATTCTCACAGATAGTCAGGCAGCGATAAAAGCCTTGACTGCGCACACGGTAAATTCAAAACTGGTGTGGGAGTGCCAAGAAAAACTGTGCGTCCTCAGTACCAACAACAGAGTCCTCTTGCAATGGGTGCCCGGTCACGAGGGCATTGAGGGTAACAAAATAGCAGATCAGTTGGCAAGGGACGGAGCAGCGGTCCGCCCAACTGGACCAGAGCCGTTCTGTGGAATCTCAACCTGTTCCATTAAAAGGAGCATAAGGGTATGGGAGGAACACAAGAAATGCCAACACTGGGCCGCATTGCCAAGACTGAGACAAGCCAAAAAATTCATACCGAACCACTCACCTAAAAGAAGCAAACAGCTTCTACAGTTTGACAGAAACAAAGTACGGGTAATAACCGGAATACTCACGGGTCATTCGCGCTTGAAAGATCACCTTAAAAGAATAGGAATCATAACTGATAACCTATGCAGGTTCTGCCAACAGCAGGCTGAAACCTCGGAACACATTTTGTGTTGCTGTGAGGCAGTCACAGCTCAGCGCCACAAGTGTTTCGGAGAACACTTTGTGGACCATAGTACCATTGCAAAAACAGACCTACACCAACTAGATAAATTCCTTAGAGAAATAAAGCTGAGTGAGGACCTCTAGGCTGGAACTAGAGAAAGATCAATGAGGTATAGCACAATAGACTATTGATCGCGGTGCTTGGAGGAATCCCTCCGCCTCCGACGAAATCAATCAATCAATGAAAAGTTCAAAGCCCCAAGCTTCTACTTTGCTCTAGTCTAGTCTAGTACCCGACAAAATAAAAATTCATTATAATAATAATTATATCACTTGCATAGACCGTCGATGTGTGTCCATATTTGAGCCGTTGGTTTTGAAGGTGGAATAAGTTCATTTGGTTTTTAAATCGACATGCTTAATAGTTTCCGTTTGAACATGTTTAAAAATTGCCATGCCACCTTTCGAGAAAGTTTACTTGTATTTGTTAAAAGTGTGATGAAACAATTGCATCAACGGATTCTCAAAAAATTGATTCGTGTTGTTTAAAACATCGTTACAATGCCACAAAAAATATTTTTCTTAAAAAGGACTTATTCTACTTTCAAAAACAACGGCGGTACCTCCTGCACTCTTAAGGGCAGACGGACCGGACCGGGCGCATCGCAAAACTTCGCCTGCCATATTTTGTGTGGAAGTGCGTCCAGCCACTAAAGGCGGGTCACATCGGTGCAAGACGGATTTTGCTGTCGGATCGCTTTGCGATCGAATTTCTTGCCGAGCAGTGACTTCACACACACGCTGCATGGTAGTAGCTTCGGTGGAAGCAATAAGCTGTTTGCTTCTCTGCACAATCTGCACGGGTCATACTTCGTACAACACATTCTTGGCTGCAACGGAGAAGCTTGCAGCGAGCAGAGATCTAATCAGAAATTGGTGCTACCAGAGTAGGATTGGAATTGAATTCTGATTGAAGTTTTGAATTGAATTGTGGTAAATAGTTCAATTGTACATAGTTAATTTAGTTCTTAGATCTCAGGATTTTCGATAAGGTTTGTGGCGTGTGGGAGTGGAGGGAAAGCAATGTCTTCGGAGTGCTTGAAAGCTGAGTTTGAAACATTCTAAAATACGTATCTTCTGAATGGTTGAAGTCAGTAGATTGAAACTTGTAGTCGTTTTAAGAAATAATAGGTAGCAGATTAATCAAGAGCTAAAATTTTTGAATTAGAGGGTGGTGAGTAGGGGTTGGGGTAAAAAACTTTGGATTAGAATATCTTTCGAATCAATCAGGAAGGTGTAATTTAGTTTGTGTATATAGGATATGCGGAGAAGCTCATTGAATATAAAATTTATTATGTGAGAGGTAGACCACAAAAGTGGGGCCATTTTTAAAATATTTCATTTTTATATTTCGAGAACCGTACCATATATGATCTTAGAAATTTTACAGGAGCTAGGTCCAGTTTACTTCTAACTGGGAAAACAAATTCTGGAGGTACTGGTGAAGGGGCTGATGGTGGGAGGGCGTGGAAAGGAAATAACATCCATTTTTATTTTTGAAAACCAGTTCTTATTAGAGGTTGAGTAAAACAATTGTCCGTGAAAAGGGATTTTTCCACATTTCCACGATTTCGTTATATAATTGAACATGCCGAAATAAGTTTTACTTTTGCGAGCTCTTTATGTAAGCACCTAGAAATATTTTTTTCTAATTTTTCGATGTCCAACCCCTCACGGTGTGTAAAAAGATTGTGTACATTTTCAAAAATTTTTATATATTGGGTCTAATGAGATATTTAATTCACTTTTATTTCTATTATTATATTGAATCGAAGAAAACTCTGATGCAAGCATTTTTAACGAATTCCGAAAAACTTTTAGGGTTAATGAGATAGAACTATTTTATTGTTATTATTTATTTCTATTGACTCCTCTATTCCAAAAAATACGTAAAAAATAAATCTGCCAATATGTAGGTACTATGATCGAAACTTTATAATTTTTTGATAGAAGTCCGGAAAGCGTTTAATGATGAGCTAGGTGTAGATGACTGCGACTGACAACCTAAACACCAACGTTCTAAATAGCCTCCTAGATCCCTGCTGGGTGCTAATGGAGGAGGTTCAATCAATATGCAGTAAATTGATAGGTAGAATAATAATAAAAAATTGTGGATATTAACCAATTGCTTCCCCTTGTTGAATTATAACGCCACGCCACTGGTTAATAATATGTACTTCTGGGCTGATATAGCAAAATGAGTTACAAATATGTACGAGTTTGTGAGCCGTAAGTGGTTGGCCTACATAATGGTCGCATTCCAAACATTCTTTAGTTTTCAATGTCGAATTGCGATTGCCATTGCATAGCGTTATGAATTTTAGTTGGTACTGGAGATTTATCCGCTTATGCTGGAGTTTTGTATTAGTAAACTAGAAACGAGCGCAACGAGTGGTCCGACCAAATAAAACTCTTACCGTTTAGCTGTAAGCAAAAGACAGCATTATTATCTTTTGACTATTGACATCTGAAATCTAGGGCCGTGTTTATGCACTCAAGAAACGGACAGAGGTCCGTCGAACTACTCGCAATAAACATCTGATCTGATATATATGTAGTACATACATACATATGTCATTCGTATTTATTTACTCTTTAATGTTTGGGTAATAGCCCGAACTTAATAAACAAGGGAAGGCTGGGCTCAGGTATGATAACTGATAACTGCAGAAGGCTAATCTAACTACAGCCGTTCCCTTAGGTATACGGTACAACAACTACAAAGCTGGCTTAACCGCTTAACGCGTGCAAATTGTTATGCTCGAGTGCTGCTGTTCGAAGAACCAACGGCGTTTACTTGATTTTTAAGTTGCACTATCGGTGCAAAAAGTCAGTTAATTTGTTTATATTCCTCGATCCAAGGCGAACCAATAAATTAAGAGGAAAACAAACTTCATTTCCGGGCTCCACACAGGAAAAACCTTAAAAAAACTAGCTTGCTTGTGATGCGTCCGATCGTATGCCATCTAATGTATAGTTTGTGGTATGACGTCACCACCATGTGCGACTGAATCGTCGCAAGGAGTTCATTCAAAGCAAAAGAATTAAAAAAGCTTAAAAAGCCCCAAAATTTACTTTTATAGAGCAGTCCATAAATTCTGTTTACTTCTTCAAGGACGATCACGCCGTAAGAATAGTAAGAACCATGAGAGCGAGTCGTCATCTTGAGCCATCCAAAGCAACTTTGAGCGGCTTACGCTACTGCGCACTTTCCGAATTGTTTGGGTAGACGAGGCTAGCGCTTCATTTTTTAGCTATTAAGCACGCTTAATGGCTATGCGAGTTATAAGATGAGGTAGGGAAAGGTGCTGTACCTCGGTCCAAATTTTACATTAACCCTTAAATCTAGTAAACACATAACAAATGTAAATTAGGAAATAGTACATATGAAAGTTTATTTGTTTTACCACAAAATTAATTATAGCTGGAACTGCTGTGACTAAATTTGGTGGATCCTGAAACGGTTTTTGGAGTGAACCTCAAACGGACCAAGGTACAACTATAGGTTGTACCTCGGTCCGCTGCTATTTATACCTTGGACCTTATAAAAAATATCTCAATTTTAAAGTCGAAATCCTGAGTAATATTTTAACATTCTTTTATTTAATTTAATTTATGTTTTCTTTGAAAAAAAAAAAAATCTAGCAAAGTTATAAATTAAAAAAAAAATCTGCCAACAGTCTGAGCGAAACTTTATTATTTTTCCGGCAGAAGTTCGAAACGTGTTTAATTCGGGGATGCGGTGTATGTTACTATGTGACTGAAAACCTAACAAAAAGTTAGGGAAACGGTAAGAATAGAGTGTAATATATGAATTATATAATTGGGTCATATTCCGGGATACGGTCTAGAGGTTGGAAAAGAAAAAAACTTAAAAATAGGTGATTATTAAACAAGCCCGTGGAAGTGAAAAGTTATTCGATATCTGATCAGAACTGAAAGATATGGTGGAATTTATGAAAAAGTATACAACCACTTTACACCCCCTTAGGGGTCAAATTTCAAAAAATTTTGAAAACACATTCTAGGTATTCATATGAAGAATCCGTAGAATAAAATGAATTCAATATTTCGAAAGACCTAGTAGATATGACGAAAATCGTGAAAATGAATGCATTTTATATTTACTGGAATTCTTTTCTGCCCCCCCCCCCCCCCCCCTTCTGAACCCCAATGAATATTGAAATTTTTTTTTATCGGAATTACTTTTCTAGTTCTTTTACATATACGTACCGAGTTTCAACTTTCTAGCATAAGCTGTTCAAAAGCTAGGAAAAACCCCCTTCCACTCCCACACCCCTTCACCCATATCAGCAATTACTGTATTATTTATAATACAGTATTGTTATCGATTCTTAAAAAAAAAAAATTTGCTGCCCTCAAAATTTTTTTTTCCACGTTTCATGACTAGTAGACGCGAAAAAAGCAATAAAAATTTTCACTCCGTCTGTACGCCGTACGCCGTACCCCGTACGTCGACTGCCCCAAAATCTTTGAAGGCTCGTAGCTCTCAAGCCAGTGGAGCTATTAAATTAAAATTTTTTCTAACAATAGACTTGGTGGACCCCTTGAATTGACATTATTTTCAGGGGAGGAGGTGTAAGGGAAAAGGGGTAAGCGTTTTAGACGAAAAATTTAGGTTTCAAGATCTCAGGAACCGCTTGAGTTAGGAGACTGAAACTTGGAATTTCTATAGAGCTTTGATAATGGACCCATTTGCAAAAAAAAAAACAGATATGGGTGAAGGGGTGTGGGAGTGGAGGGGGAAATAATGCGTCCGAAACGCAAAAATGCCGAGGTCGACAAATTCTAAGATCTATATCTCCTAAACCATTAATAGCAAGCAACTGAAACTTAGCAAATATCTGTAGTTATACTAGGAGAGTAGATTGAAACAAAATTTTTGGGTGGGGGTAGTGGCGTACCGGGGTGGGGGGGAGAAAAACTTTAGATTACGATATCTCACAAACTAATTGGACCAGAAAAACAAAATTCGGTTTTATTATAAAGATTAATAAATAAAGATTGCTCAAAGTAAAATATTTGAAGGGGGTGGAGGAGCACGGAAGTGGGAGGGACTAGAATTTTTCAAAAATAACACGATTTAAATCTCAATAACAGTGTAAGACAGATGTTTCAAATTTTTACCAGAAGTAGGCCTAATTGAACCCTAGTAGGGAAAAAAAGTTTGAGGGTGTGGGTGTAAAGGGTGAGGGTGGGGAAGGGTGAGAAAGAAAAAGCTCCGATGCTTATATCTTAAGAACCTATAATGATAGGAAGCTGAAACTTGGTATTTAAATAAAGCTATAGTAGTGGTATGGTGGTACGGTGGTGGGGGGTGTTTTCCCTAACTTCAGAACGGCTTATGCTAGGAAGTTGAAACTCGGTACGTATATGTAAATTAACTAGAAAAGTAATTCTGATAAAAAAAATTCAAATATTGATTGGCGTTCAGAAAGGGGGGCAAAAAAAAATATGGGTTTATATAAAATGCATATATTTTCACGATTTTCGTCATATCTACTAGGTCTTTCGAAACATTGAATTTATTTTTATTCTACGAATTCTTCATGTGAATACCTAGAATGTGTTTTCAAGATTTTTTGAAATTCGACCCCTAAGAGGGTGTAAACTGGTTGTATACTTTTTCATGAACTCCACCATGTTTCTCAGGTCTGATCAGATATCGAATATCTTTTCACTTCCCCAGGTTTGTTTAATAATCACCTATTCTTAAGTTTTGTTTTTAACCTCTAGACCACATCCCGGAATATGACCCAATTATTTTATTCATATGTTACACCCTTTTCTAGCCGCTTCCCGAACTTTTTGTTAGGTTTTCAGTCACATAGTAACATACACCGCATCCCCGAATTGAATGCGTTCTGAACTTCTGCCGGAAAAATAGTACAGTTGCGCCCAGACTGTTGGCAGATTTTTTTTTTTTCAAATGGGTCCACTATCAAAGCTCTATAGAAATTCTAAGTTTCAGTCTCCTACCATAAGCGGTTGCTGAGATCTAGAAACCAAAATTTTTCGTCTAAAACGCTTCCCCCACCTTCCCCCTCGCACCCTCACCCCTGAAAAAATTCTCACTTCAAGAGGTCTACCATGTCTATTCAGAAAAAAAATCAATTTAATAGCTTATAGGGTTTGGGAACTATAATTCCTCAAACGAGTTTGCGTACGGCGTACGGAGCACAGACGGACTGAAATTTTTTATTGCTTTTTTGGCGTTTATTAGTCATAAAACGTAAAAAAAAAATTTGAGGGTAGCAAATCTTTTTTTGTTTAAAAGTCGATAACAATACTTTATTATTAAAATAATAAAGTAAAACAAGAAAAATTCATTATAAGATTAAGCAACTTTAGAAAATGGTTTGTCTAGCTCAAATAAACAGTAGTGTAAAAGAGGATTCGCTGCTGTCATCTTCAAAATCCCCCTACTACCTCTGAGGATGTAATTTCAGCAAGAAAGTCCCTTTTGGCTACAATTTTTTTTTAATGTATGTAGCTTACATAGTCCAAGGTACAACCAAAAAAACGGTCCAAGGTACATCCCATCACCCATTACTATAAACATATTTTTTTTAATTATTTCTAATGGTAAGGAAGGATTAAATTTACGGTCAAGACCACGATAAATTAGTTGTCTTACCAGTTAAAACTGCTGAATAGTAGAAATAATTGTACACGACTTAGAAAAAAAAAAGAACTGAACTAACAAATAAATACTTTTATGTCCAAAAATCACTTCTTTTGTTTTATCTGAATTAATTTATCTTCTAGGCTCACTTTAATGAACTGAAACTAAAGCCTACGCATTTGGCAATCTTTCATTGAAGAAACTTTTTTCCAGCAGCTAAAGTTAAGTTGGAATTGACGTTTGGGCCGAGGTACATTTGGTCCAAGGTACAGCACCTTCCCCTACCTAATCACATTTCTTAATAATTCTTAAGTGCAAGAATGTTTAGTGCGAGTATCGTAAGGTTTTCAAATTGTCATTACACTACGTGATATCCTACACTGCAATCTTTATTGAGCTACGTCCATTACTTCAGGCGCAGCACATTCGTTTGTAAAATATAACATGCAAGGTGATGCCCTAAATGAGCATAAATCTTTTAAATTTTAAATTTTGAAAATGTATCCACAATAACTAGCACACATACATATGTACAAGAAATGCAGGGTTACATTTTATTGTTACAAAATTAGGACCGAAGTACAAGAGACCTGTTGTGTATTGTATACATAAAACAAATAAATATGTACATATGTTCCCGTTTTCGATTATAACTGTTTTAATAAATATTTCCCTTTTCTATTTTTATTTAACAATAACTTACATACCGCTAAGGGTAGTTAAGGCTCCATGTGCACGTTAAATGAAATTTGGAGATTTATGACTGTTTTCTTACTTATACGTTAACGGCAACAAAAAAACAAAGTTAAAGCTGGTATGTAAACTAGGTCATCCATAGAGAAAAAATCCAAAACTGTATTTGAAAAAAATTCTATTAGAACAACAACCCTTGAACATTTGTTAAAATGCGTAAATTCGAGTTTCTTCCATAAATGAAATTTTAAAAAATTTTCATTTTTGTTAATACAGTACTACCTCGATAATGTGAGCTAATTAAAACTAAGGTGGTTCACTTTATCGAGGAATTTACATTTGCGGAGACATAACTAGTTAGCATATTACAGAAATATAATAGTACATAGTATTGGCATAATATGTAAATTAATAATTACAAACATATTTTTAAAGATAATAATTTGTTTTTAATTATTTTAGTTGAAAAAAATGCCAAAATTAAGCTTACAGTCCAGACTTCAAAAAACATTGTTTAAGGGTATCGTAAATTTAATTCATACATATTAATCGAAGTGTAGAAAAGAAAATATTTTAATTGTTTATTTATTTTTTTAATTTTAACATTATTTATTGTTCTGAAAAAAATGATGTTATTTTTGTCTGACGCAGAGCAGTGCAAGATAATTTTATTGCAGTACTCCGTATGTCGTGCAATGTTAATAAGGCGTTTGCGCTTATATTATTTTTCTGTGCCCGTCCATCGCTTTGTATAGCGGAAGTATGCGATACGATAGATCTTACTTCATCCTGATTTCCTACTAGGAAATTCCTAGACTTTCATCCTCAGAAGAACTATCGCATAAGCTATTTTTCTCCTCATGCAGCCATGATTGGATCTCACCATGCGAAATTTCTGCATTTCCCAAAAGAGTGCAAAGAAGCTCTTGCACTTCCTGAATTGCATTTTCATTTGAATTCGCAGCAAGCGATCCACTAATTAAATCGTGGAGTTGCAGGTATCTCTACATGAGATATAGGCTGGAGGGCAAAGAGTTAAAGTTCGCATTCATAGATGTGCTATGCATATGTAGATCTCTTTCCCACAGGAATGATATTTCGTTTGTTTTGACGTTAAAATTTCAAATAAATGAGCATGAAATCATTGGAATTTACGAGTTCATATTATAGAGGCAAAATAATGCCAAGAAATTCACATTCCAAGGGACATAATACAAATTTTTGGTTGTACACATTATCGAAGAATTCACATTTGCGGGGGGGTCGAATTATCGAGGTAGTCAAACTAAAGCAATTTTTCACGATTTTCATGGCAAGAATTACATTAGAAGACCGCATTTTATTGAAAAGTATCATAGATGGAATAATTAATTGGTATTTCTAGAAGATAAATCAATGAAAAAATTATAATATATGTTTATATAGTATAATATATTATAATATATAGTTATGCATTTCAAATAATTGAAAACCTATAACACCATTTTAATCTGTAAATCCAAAATTAGTTCGCTGATAGCCAGCGAACGATGCAGACGTATTGTCCACGCCAAATTACATGAACGAAAAACATATTCAATCGATTAAAATCCTCTCAAGAAAGAAAAATCTAACTGGGATAAAAACTTGTCGTACCGGACTCATGGGGCCTTACATATTTTTTGCTCCGTTGGTAAGGCAATTTTTGGGTCGTTAAAAAAAGTGTTCAAACCGATTAAAATGATTGTAAACAATGATCGCTTTCTAGTTATAGAGTAAGAATCTTTTCACTAATTAGTGAAAAGTGGTTACAACCTATGAAAAAGATCCAGCCAACCACCAATCGGTGTATGTCTCTAAACCAGAGAAAAACCCACTCACTTATTTTTTCATTTCCGCCTTTGACATAGAGAAATGAAGGATTTGAAATTTGACTTATGATGTCCTGAAGCTGAAACACTTGCCAAATTTCGAATCCATCTATTCTATACGTAAGATAGAAGCGAAATAATGTGAATAAATAATGTTCCTGAAAAGTGACTTCAAATAGGTACTATACGATCCAAACTAGAAACCTTTGCCGCAGTATTGGAAAAAAAAAAATTTAGATGAACGGGATTTCAAGTAAAACAGGGCCGGGTGTAGTCCAGTGGTAGCGTACTAGGCTTGTAAACATTGCTTCAGCGATGTCGTGGGTTCAATTCCCACTCTACGTATAAATTATTTATAATGCCACATTTCCACATGCGTCTTCATGTGCCTTGAACGCAAATGTCTAGGCGCATGTGGAAACGATATGCACATGCTACAAGCACATCCCTTTGTGCTGTAAGCACATTCCTTTGAATCGCGGAATAAACTCATCGATAGGCTGTACGTAAGATGTCTAGAGGAAATTCTTCTAGAACTTTCTTCAGAGATTCCTTTAAGGACTCAACGTTTCTGTGAGGTTTCGAACATGCTGTTTCTTCCAATACTAACCACAATTGATAGTCAAGCGAGTTTAAATAGGGACTTCCTGACTGCTAGTCTTCAGAGCGAATAAATGCCGGAACATTGCCCTCCAGACATTTTTGTGTCGTTTTCGCCTTATGCCCCGTAGCGGAGTCCTACTAGCATACATAAGACTTGTTTTTGAATGATGTTGTATTCATAGGTTTAAGCACCAGAATCTCTTGGTACACTTTTAGCGAGGTTTTAACCCCTTTTTCGCAAAAATGAATAGCGGAGGCACCGTGATACTAAACGCCACACCAAACCATGACTGAAGCGGAATGGTAACCTTTCTAGAGACTTGGAACCTTTTCCTTGACTTCATACGAGCCTCTAGCGTAGAATTGCAACGTATAGTGTGTATTCGGTAGTAGTTCTTCTTCCCACGAGATACCGAACGAACAGCGAGAATATAATAAGATCTAATTAATGTAATTGTATTTGTAATCAATTAACCGAAGGTATCCTATCTGTATCCCTAAAAACTTTTGTCACGATCTTGCCAGTTGAAACTTAGTACCTACATACATATACCTACATATGTAGATAAGCTACAAGGAAAATTAAAATTAAAAAAAAAATCGGCCAACAGTCTGGACGCAATTTAATTATTTTGTGGGTTGAAGTCCGAAACGTATTTAATTCTAAGATGAGGTGTGAGTAGCCACTCATGGGACTGACAACCTAAAGAATATCCAGAGTGCTATTTGGAAGGTTTTTTTTATGTTGTCAGTCGCATACGCATAGTAACCTACACTGCATTGCAGCATTAAACACGTTTGGGACTTCAACCCATAGAATAATAAAGGTGTACCCAGACTGTTGGCCAATTTTTTTTTTTAATAGCAATTACCTAGTTGAATTTAATTGCAAAATTTGTACAAGACAAAAAGTATTTGTAATATTTTTTTGAAAAAATTTACAAGTTTATGCAAATTTGGAAGATCAAATAATTTAATATCAAAACACCGAAGACCTTTCCTTTGCATTACATTACACCATATTAGAAATACACACTCAGTTCTCAGTTTTTCTGTTTTTAGTGTTTGAATAGCCCCTTCAATGTTCCGTACACTCTGTAACAGCACATATTCAAATCCAAACTATCCTCGTGCAGTTAACAGCAATTATTCTTCAAAAAATAATAGTAACCTTGAGATGGGAAATACATATTTGTGTATGCAATCTGAACACCCTCAAGGACATGTTTAATGAGATCATTTCTTCAGTAACTTGCCTTTGCCTCGCATAAGTACTTTCGTTTGATTAACGTGCATTGCGTCGTTATATGTATGTACATTGTATTAACGGCTTTACAGGAACACCGCGAAGCGCACTCGGTTCGATTTAATTATAATTTTTTGGGTTTTTTTCGTATTGAAGAAAACGATAATGAATTCCGAGAACTTGCCGACTTACAAATGATAATCGCATTGCTATTTTCGATTACGGTTTTAACTTAAAATCATACGGTTCAGGTTTGGACGGATACTGTCATTGTGTCAATCAAACAGAAATCACAGGATTGAGTCGTTTTTCGTTTAAGAGTCCAAACTGTTTTTGGCTTGAGAAAAGTTCCCACACCGCACACTATTGAATGTCAAGAGGAAAGAAAAAGTGTGCTTTTACTTCTTTGTGTGCATCGTATGTGGTTGTGTTGGATAGAAATACGAACGTGGCTCGCTCTCTTTTTGACGCACACCCGGATAAAATTGTGTTATCTAATCCCACACACTCTGTCAACTTCGCTCCGCGCTTCCGATCAAACACACATTTCTTTACCAGAGCCGGAGAGGAATCGTCACACACCAACGCGCACACGTTGGACAATAAAGTATATCGTGTTTGTGTGTGCCATGCTTCGTGTTTCGTGTGGTTGATCTTGAAGATCTGGTTAATGCCCAAAAACAATGCCCACAGGTTTCAAGTGCCCTACAAAATGCACTGCAATCTGAATGCACACAAAGCATAAGGCGTGCAAGAGGTTTGTTGCTGAATAATACCATTGATACACTGGTGCTATACTTTCCAGTGTATGATCATAATATAGGAAACTAGATATGGTGAGACATCAACAGTAGGTAGTATGCATTGACATCAGCTGTTTATCTGCCATTCTGGTGGTTATGTTCATCAAATGTCATTTCATTTGTTGGAAGTTTTATTTAGCAGAACATCCACAGGCTGGAAAGTGGCGCTGCTTACGTGGTATACCAGATAAAATTATCGCATCTGTATACTACGAAGTGACGTCAAAACCACGATTAAACTAGGTTATTTATCTAGTAAAAGCGTGATATTGTGCGATACATTTATGGTATTCACGATACCATGGTACGTATACCAGCAATGTATCCATGGTTTAACATTCTTCCATAGTTATTAATGAAGACATTATATTTCACTAAATTACTGAAGGCTAACTTTTATGATTTGTTCAGTTTTAGGTTAAGTTTTCCAATTTCACTCAATTCTTATTTATCAATTACTAAACATAATTAATAATTAACATGGACGAGAATGGTTTGATGAATGTTTCACAGTTCATTTTAAAATTGGAAAAGCAAGTTTTCCTGCTATAATAATGTTTATAGATACATACATATAGGTACATAGTTACAATAGGAAAGAGGACGTCACATCCATACATATGTATGTAAGTTAAATCCAGCCAAAAAGTTTGTTACGCATAGAACGGAGCCTCGGATGAAACAAAAATTATGTATGAACCAAGTGCTTCTGCCCGATTGACCTAGGATTCACAATTCTATACATAGGTACGTTGAATCTCAATGGTTGCATATAAAGTTGCATATGGCTGGTAAAAATGTCTTTGCTTAATTAACGAAACTCTCTATCTATATAACAAGAAATAGTTGAGTGAAGAAGTCGAAACGAATTAGTTTTGAGTTAAAGTTAGGGCAATATCTCACTGGGATGCCAGGCTACGTAGCCAGCAGCGTGATCACACGGATTGTATGACGCGGTCACGTCCAATGGCTAACTTAGAGATATTGCTCTTAAGCCTAAAGCCCGAAACACAATGCACACGTTTCGTTCCGTTCCGTTACGAAAAGTGAGGTTATGTGATCCGTAAAAGTTGAATTTAGGTGAACTCATAGAGCTATAGGTATGTATAATGGAGATAGCGTGCATCGACTTTTTTGAGACCGGAGGTTTTCTTGCAAAGGACCGGCGATATTCACTATGCTACTATCAGCATTTTACTCACATGTATGTTATACTCCGGTATTAAAAAGAAAAAAAGCCCAACCTTGAAATACTTCGCCACTATTTGCAATTCACTGCAACCAGGCATGAAACGCTCCATAGAAAAATGTTCAATTTTGCATCAAAATGCTTCAAAGTGCTTTATACAGAAACGGCGCTTTCCGATCTCCGTTAGTTATAGCTCTATGGGTGCCAGTGGTCCCAACTTGTGGGGAATTCCCCTTTTCGTGGAGAATTTAAGTCCAGATTTTATTGAAAGGGGAAAAGGGGAATCAGCACTATTCTAGAGCAATTATGGGGTAAACCACACTGAAAGAAAAACTATGTTTATTCCAAGGTTGCATTGACCATATTAAGGTTCTTTTAACTATTGTAAAACTCACATGTTTCCAGTGATCATGGCTATGATGGTACGAGCCATGGCATATAATTCGTAAAAACATAATATGGTTGCAATAAACATATATCCCGACTGAAATTTAATATGATTGTACCAATCATTCTCGTTACATGATGTCATTGTGTATTATAATCACGACAGCCATATTCTATGATTAGTGGAACCATATAATTTGATAAAATATTTCCCACAACCATACCTCTTACAGTACAAAAAGGATCATTCTCGGTGTAAGTTCGCTTCTTCCAATTTCATGTGTACTTTGTTCGAGAGTGTTTAATTGTTGTTGAAGTCATTTATTTATAATCGAAAGTGTTTTCTTTGTGAATTATTTCAGTGTCACATTTATCTTATGATTGACCTAACAATCATATTATAAATGAAGGTTGCGTGAATCATACACCAAGGTCCTGAAATCAGAACTATGATTCAAGCAACCATGTCACATAAATTTTATGATTGACCCAACCATTATATTATTAAAGAAGGTTGCGTGAATCATACACCAAGGTTTCCACAATCATAATTTTGTTTGAGCTAACCTTAATCATAGTAAGGTTCTCCTAAAATATGGTTGCCACAATCATATTTTTTCTTTGAGTGCAGAAATTCTCTGAAATGCACAATACCGACTTCAACGTCCCCTTGTAGCGATCGAATAAGGAAACAGACGTTCTTATTTCGTTACGCCGAATATTTATTGCGTCTCATTATTTTCAAGGGACTTTATGTAGGCTTAAAAGTCACATATAAGCTTATCTGGCCACCACGTTATCAAGTCAGTCACATGACGAATCAATACATGATTGCGTCGCCCAAACTGACCGAATGCCTTCTCAGATAAACAATTCATCCTTTAATTAAACTACTCTATCTGGAAACTGAATAACTTTATTGAATGAACCAAATAGACTATTAATTACATTTGTTCGCTTTATACCTATAAAAGATGTGTCTAATATCGATTTTTATACTCTAGATGAACATATAGAGTATTATAAGTTTAATCCAGACCGAAAAGTTTGTAACGCATAGAACCGAGCCTCGAACGAAAAAAAATTATATATTATTTTGTGTTAATTTTTGGCCAAAACCCCCAAATCCGTTTGCTGTCCGTCCGTCCGTCCGTCCGTCCGTTAGCACGATAACTCAAGAACGCGTTGACCTAGGAAGTTGAAATTTTGTCACAACTTCTAAAATGGAAAAAGTAAGGCTAAGTTCGTTAATGGGCGATATCCTTACACTCCTTCGGGTACCTCCCATACAAGAGTCCTTAAAACACGTTTTCACAGTTATTGCTCGAATGCTTTAAGTTAGGAACTTGAAATTTTGCATACTTAAGGTTTACAATGTTTGAATCAAAAGTTTTGATTATGATGCAAATCGAATGAGTCCTTCGTGTATCAGCCTAGAAAAGTCCTTCAAAAATGTATGCTTGTTACTGAATCCACTATAACTCCAGAACGAGTTAAAGCAGGATTTTAAAATTTTACACGAATTAATTTTATATCAAAACCAAGACGGAGTTCATTAATTAGTTCCATCCGTTAATTCCTTCGGGTAGCTGCCATACAAATGTCCTTAATAAACATGTTCACCAATATTGAACGATAGCTTTAGAACGCTTTAAGTTACGTCTTTGAAATCTTATACACATTCATTTTATAATAGTCGATGCAGAAACTATTAATATGAAAAATATCCCATAAGTCCTTCATGTAGTTGCCATACAAAAATTCTGTAAAATCTCCTAACTTACTTTATGAAACTCACTATAAGTCAAAAAATCGAGTAGCCACTATACAATAGTTTCTACCTGTAAGTATGGTAAAAGGTCATGTAATAATTGCTTGTGCACTCCTTATTCTTTTGATATATTTCTAACTAAAATATAAATCGGAGTTCTGTATTTCATCTAGAGTATCATACGATTGGCTTGCAGCCATTCGTGACTGCGTTATGTTTTTTTATCTGTTTAAGTTTTAGTTTAAAGTTTATAGTTTTAGTTTAAAATATGTATTCTCTCGGACAGCAATTCTGCAATTATGGCACTTCAGTCCGTTCAAATCTACTCCAAACTTGTTTGAAATTTTCTCCAATGCCTAATTGAACCCGGAAATAAGAACAGAGTTAACTTTATTTGGATTCCGGGACACAGCTTTGAAGGTAATGAAATGGGTGACTTAATGGTCAGGAAAGGTTCAGAAGCTGACTTCATGAGACCATATCCATTCTGTGGGATAACATTAAGCGCAGCCAGAATGGATATCCGTATGTGGCAAAAATCGCAAAGCGCCATTCACTGGGACTTAACACCGGGCAACAGACACTCAAAGCTTTTTATGCCACAACATTCGGAAAAAGGAGATCTGACTATCTACAATTAAGCAGATATCAGACCCGAACCCTAGAGGAAGCTCTGACTGGACATTGTCACATGACGAAGCATCTCAATAGGATTGGCCTCTCTGAGACCAAAATTTGCAGAATATGCAATGACGAAGACGAAACACCAGAGCATATCCTCTGTGAATGAGAGGGTTTAGCTCACAAAACACTTCGTTACTTCGGTCAGGGTTTTATGAACCCATCGAAATTCCTAACCATTCCTCTTCGCAAAATATTAGGCTTTATTGAATGCGCAGTGATTGACGAGGAATCATAGTCAATTCCAATCTAATCTAATCTAAATTCAGCATAATTTCCAATAATTGAAAAAATGGATTTATTTTTAATATGTATTTTTATTTGTTTCATTTGAATTTAAAAGATAGACTGATTTTTTTTGTAATTAAGAATACAAGTTCGTAGGAAAGTTATTGTGTTGAAATATCTATATCTATATTTAATAAACAAACTGCTTTTCTTCACCTTTTTTTATTTTATAATATACTTTGTTTAAGTAATACAAACAAGAAAAAGTTTTTTTTTGTTTTATGGTTAATAAAACCTATAAGTCCTGTACAATTAGCGTTTATGGGGAAACTGTGGGAATTCAATTATGAGTAATGGGGAAAAAGAGGAATCTTGGCCTAAATCATGGGGAATTTCACACAAAATAGTTGAGAACACTGGGGTCGCCAATCCTAGAGCTTTTGAAGTTGATATTGACATGCTTGGGACATGTTAAAGTTTCTATTGTCTTTGCTGTAACGCCACGGGAAGTTTGTCGCGAAAGACAGAACGGACAGATACGGAAAAAACGATGTACGAAACAGCCCAGCACGTCCGCCCAGCTGGCCCCCCACTTCCTCCAAACTTAACGAAAAAATTACAGAATTATGCACTATTTATGCGCTCTCCAAAAATCCAAGAAAAAATTTTTGCACTCCTTTCGTTTAGTAAGGATAAATCATTTAAAGGTGGGGGGGCTGAGTGGGCGGCAAGCTAGCCCCCCCACCCCTAAAATTTTAAAAAATTTAAAAAATAAATACACAGGAATTATGCACTATTTATGCACCTTCAGAATTCATTACAACTGATTTTTGCACCATGTCCTTTCAAGGACCTCCCACACAAATCGCAGGTCGAGATTCTCAAAAGGCAAAAATTACACCAAATAACTATACCAGCTGAATCTATGATTTATGCGGTCTTAAGATCTGCAACTCGCGATTTTTGCACTGCGTCCTGTCAAGGACCTCCCATACAAATCGTCAATTCTGAAACAGTAAAACAGAAATGCCTACTCGACCAATGCGAAATCGTACTAAATAGTCATGCACGATCGATATGTGATTTATGCGCTTTCGGAATTTGGTACATTTGATTTTTGCACCATGTCCTTTCTAGGACCTCCCATACAACTCGTAGGTCGAGATTCTCAAAAAGCAAAAACTACACCAAATAACTATACCAGCTGAATCTATGATTTATGCGCTCTCAAAATCCGCTATTCGCGATTTTCGCACTGCGTCCTGTCAAGGACCTCCCATACAAATCGTCAATTCCGAAACAGTAAAACAGAAATGCCTACTCGACCAATGTGAAATCGTACTAAATAATCATGCACGATCGATACGTGATTTATTCTCTCCCGGAATTTGGTACATTTAATGTTTGCACTATGTCCTTTCTAGGACCTCCCATACAACTCGCAGGTCGAGATTCTCAAAAAGCAAAAACTACACCAAATAACTATACCAGCTGAATCTATGATTTATGCGCTCTTAAAATCCGCTATTCGCGATTTTCGCACTGCGTCCTGTCAAGGACCTCCCATACAAATCGTCAATTCCGAAACAGTAAAACAGAAATGCCTACTCGACCAATGTGAAATCGTACTAAATAATCATGCACGATCGATACGTGATTTATTCGCTCCCGGAATTTGGTACATTAAATTTTTGCACTATGTCCTTTCTAGGACCTCCCATACAACTCGCAGGTCGAGATTCTCAAAAAGCAAAAACTACACCAAATAACTATACCAGCTGAATCTATGATTTATGCGCTCTTAAAATCCGTTATTCGCGATTTTCGCACTGCGTCCTTTCAAGGACCTCCCATACAAGTCGTCAATTCAGCAGCAGTAAAACAGAAATGCCTACTCGATTAATGCGAAATCGTACTAAGTAATCATGCACGATCGATACATGATTTATGCGCTCCCGGAATTTGGTAAATTTGATTTTCGTGCTATGTCCTTTCAAGGACCTCCCATACAAATCGCAGGTCGAGATTCTACAAAATCAAAAATTTCACCAAATAACTATACCAGCTAAATCTATGATTTATGAGCTCTTGGAATCCGCTATTCGCGATTTTCGCACTGCGTCCTTTCAAGGACCTGAAGTACTTATAATTTTTATTGATAGATATTGACTTCAATTATGAATTCAAAAACAACACTTCGTCATTAGACGTATGGCCTGAAAAACTCACCATGATCCAATATTTTTTTTCGAAAGAAGATCGTATCGAAGATAAAAATGTCAAAGCAACTTTATATGAATTGAAGCAAAGAGCAGATTTAACAGAAGGTGATTATTATAGTATTTATTTGCAAAATTCATTCAAATAACATAGACAATATTTTCGATGGTAAGCAAAATATTTAAGCATCATTTGCTTCTCTTCTTGTTCAAAGGATTGTGGCAAAAAGGAAATGCACGTTAAATATTTTGTAGACCATTCAAATAATTACTTTGACTTTAATCACAAACTAATAAGGGTAGGCGCCTTGAAGTGACCAAATTTTTAGGGGTGGGGGTGTGAGGGGGAAGGAGGGGGAAGTGTTTTAGACCGAAAATTTTGCTTTCCAGATCTCAGTAACCCCTTATGTTAGGAAGCTGAAACTTGGAATTTCTATAGAGCTCTGATAGTAGACCCATTTGCAGAAAAATTGTCAATATTGATCAAGGGGTGTGGGAGTGGGGGGAAATGTAATGCGTCCGAAACCCAAAAAAGGTGAGATAGACACATTCTAAAATCCATATCTCCTAAACCGTTAATGGCACACCATTCAAACTTAAAACATATCTGTAGTTATACTAGGAGAACAGAATGAAGAAAAATTTTGGGTGGGGGAAGTTGTGTATGGGGGTGGGGGGTGAAAAACTTAAGATTACGATATCTCATGAACCAATTGCTCTAGAAAAATAAAATTTGGTTTGGGTGTAAAGGTTGACAAAAAAAGATTGATCAAAGTAAAATTTTTTAAGTGGGAGGTGGAGCATAGAAGTGGAGGGGATGAGAATTTTTCAAATCAAACACATTTCATATCTCAAGAACAGTTTAAGATAGATGCTTAGAATTTTTACCAGAAGTAGCGCTAATTAAACCCTAGTAGGGAAAAAAGTTTTGGGGTTGAGGGTGAAGAGGGGGAGGGTGGGGGAGGGTGAAAAGGAAAAAGTTCCGATGCTTATATCTTGAGAACCTGTAATGATATAAGCCTTAAACTTGGTATTTAGATAGAGCTATAGTAGCGGAATGTTGGAAAAATAAATTTTTTTTTAGGGGTAGTATGCTACGGGGGTAGGGGGTGTTTTTCCTAATTATTAAACGGTTTATGCTAGAAAGTTGAAACTCGGTGTGTATATGTAAATCAACTAGAAAGGTAATTGTGATAAAAAAAATTTGAATATTCATTGGCGTTTAGAAGGGGGGAGGGGCAAAAAAAAATATTTGTACATATAATATATATAAAATGCAAATATTTTCACGGTTTTTGTCATATCTACTAGGTCTTTCCAAATATTGAATTCATTTTTATTCTACGGACTCTTCGTATGAATACCTAGAAAGCTTTTTCAAGGTTTTTTGAAATTCGACCCCTAAGGGTAGTGTGGTACAAGTGGGGGTGTTTTTCCTATATTTCGAACGGCTTAAGCTACAATGTTGAAACTCGGTGTGTATATGTAAATCAACTAGAAAAGTAATTGTGATAAAAAAAGTTTGAATATTCATTGGCGTTCAGAAGGGGGGGGGGCAAAAAAAAATATTTGGAAATATAATATATATAAAATGCATATATTTTCACGATTTTCGTCATATCTACTAGGTCTTTCCAAATATTGAATTCATTTTTATTCTACGGATTTTTCGTATGAATACCTAGAAAGTGTTTTCAAGGTTTTTTGAAATTCGACCCCTAAGGGTAGTGTGGTACAAGTGGTAGGTGTTTTTTGTATATATAGAACGGCTTAAGCTACAATGTTGAAACTCGGTGTGTATATCTAAATCAACTAAAAAAATAATTTTGAATAAAAAAAACGAATATCTATTGGCGTTCAGAAGGGGGGCAAAAAAAATTATCTGTGAAAATAGAATGCATATTTTCCCACGATTTTCGACATATCTACTACCTCGTCCCAAATAATGAATTTAATTTTATTCTATGTATTCTCCATATGAGTACCAAGAAAGTGTTTTCAAGATTTTCTGAAAATTGACCCCTAAGGGGGTGTAAAGTGATTGTGTACTTTTTCAGAAACTATTCCATATCTCTCAGATCCAATCAGATTTTCACTTCCATGATCTTGTTCTTTTTGATAAGTTTTCAGTCACATAGTAGCCTACACCGCATTTCAGAATTGATCGCGTTCCTTACTTCTGCCGGAAAAATAATAAAGTTACGCCCAGATTGTTGGCAGATTTTTTTTCTAAATATGGTAATAAATTATCAATATAAAACCTAATCTCACCTATTTAGGGTCAATAAAATAAGATGGAAAATCAAGTGTCTGATCCCCTTTTGATTGAATGATGATCCGTTAAAAGTTCACACTTTTTTTCAAAATATCTTGTATTGCTTCCTTTTGATGAGGGATAATAGCGTTTTTGAGAAACTGTATAGCGTCATCAATTTCGTCGTTCTCAGCTCTCACATTCCCGGATGGACTTGTTGGTTTTTGCGTTGAATTTTCCGCACCCGCATATTTTTTCCGCTTATAATTCGCATTTTTTATTTGGGATACCAAGTAACCCTGTCCCGTTTCTGGGTTATATATTAAATCAATACCGCCGACAGCACTATCTAGAACTTTAAGTGATGGGAGCAAATTTACTGCAGCTTGCGCTACTGCAATTTTTCCAGATTTTCCGTAGTTTGCCCCGAAATTTTTTCGGAGAAATCGTTCAAGTTGTCTTATAAAATTTCTCCTTCCACTATCACTTAAAATGTCATTTTGTGCGTGTTCTCGAAATAAATACGAACAATCATTTGTTTCTAAAAAAATCTTTTAGAGTCTAAAAAGTGTAAGAAAATTATGATATTTATTAAAAATTAGTGAATTAATAAAATAAAAATATGTAACGCATAGAACCAAGCCTCGGACGAAAAAAAGTTAAATAGTATTATTTTTTGTGTATTTGGGGCCAAAAACCTCAAATCCGCTTGACGTCCGTCTGTCTGTCCGTGAACACGATAACTCAAGAACGCCTTCACCTAGGATCTTAAAATTTTGAATCTGGGTGTTTGGTTGAATTTGTAAGGCTAAGTTCGTTAACGGGCAAAATCGTTTTACTCCTTCGGGTAGCTGGCATACAAAGTGACCTTAAACACGTGTTCAAGAATATTGGTCGATAGCTTCAGAAGAGCTTTACCTACGTTTTTGAAATTTTGTTAATTAATTAATTTTAATTTTCCAAGAGTTGGAGCCAAATGTATGATTATAAAGAAAATTCTATTAGTCCTTCGAGTGGCCGCAACACAAATATCCTGTTAAAATATCTTCATTCAATTCACGAAACTCACTATAACTCAAGTTATCGTTTAGCTACGAATTCAGTATTTTATACAAATTAGTTTTGAGTGAAAACAAAGTTCAAGTTTACTAGACAGCGAAATCCTTTTACTATTCCTGGTACCTTCCATAAAAAAAATGTTTAAGACACGTGTTCAAGAATATTTTCCGATAACTTTTGAACGCTTCAAGCTATGAATTTGAAATTTTGTGCACAATAATTTTTAAATGGTTCCAAGGAAAAGTATGAATATGTAAGTAATCGAGTGAGTCCTTGCTCCACCTCCCATATGAAAGTCCTTCAAAAAGGTTTTTTTTTCCAGTTCAAAATATGAAATTGAACCCTGAATATTGTTTTTAGTTTTGAGTAGCAAACTAATGAGACTCCCTAATGAAGGACATACAACACGCATACACGTAATACTATTTATTTCATCCCCAACTACAATATAAATCGGACTTCTGTATCATCTAGAGTATTATACGATTGGCTTGCATCCGATCGACACTGCAGTATGTATGTATAGTTCTAAAATCCCTTAAGAATTGGAAATGTTGAGAGTATAAATCATAGATTTAGCTGGTATAGTTATTTGGTGTAATTTTTGCATTTGGAGAATCTCGACCTGCGAGTTGTATGAAAAGTCCTAGAAAGGTCATAGTGCAAAAATCAAATGTACCAAATTCCGGGAGCGCATAAATCACGTATCGATCGTGCATGATTATTTAGTACGATTTCACATTGGTCGAGTAGGCATTTCTGTTTTACTGTTTCGGAATTGACGATTTGTATGGGAGGTCCTTGACAGGACGCAGTGCGAAAATCGCGAATAACGGATTTTAAGAGCGCATAAATCATAGATTCAGCTGGTATAGTTATTTGGTGTAGTTTTTGCTTTTTGAGAATCTCGACCTGCGAGTTGTATGGGAGGTCCTAGAAAGGACATGGTGCAAAAATCGAATGTACCAAATTACGGGAGCGCATAAATCATGTATCGATCGTGCATGATTATTTAGTACGATTTCACATTGGTTGAGTAGGCATTTCTGTTTTACTGTTTCGGAATTGACGATTTGTAAGGGAGGTCCTTGACAGGACGCAGTGCGAAAATCGCGAAAAGCGGATTTTAAGAGCGCATAAATCATAGATTCAGCTGGTATAGTTATTTGGTATAGTTTTTGCTTTTTGAGAATCTCGACCTACGAGTTGTATGGGAGGTCCTAGAAAGGACATAGTGCAAACATTAAATGTACCAAATTCCGGGAGAGAATAAATCACGTATCGATCGTGCATGATTATTTAGTACGATTTCACATTGGTCGAGTAGGCATTTCTGTTTTACTGTTTCGGAATTGACGATTTGTATGGGAGGTCCTTGACAGGACGCAGTGCGAAAATCGCGAATAGCGGATTTTGAGAGCGCATAAATCATAGATTCAGCTGGTATAGTTATTTGGTGTAGTTTTTGCTTTTTGAGAATCTCGACCTACGAGTTGTATGGGAGGTCCTAGAAAGGACATGGTGAAAAAATCGAATGTACCAAATTCCGGGAGCGCATAAATCACGTATCGATCGTGCATGACTATTTAGTACGATTTCGCATTGGTCGAGTAGGCATTTCTGTTTTACTGTTTCAGAATTGACGATTTGTATGGGAGGTCCTTGACAGGACGCAGTGCAAAAATCGCGAGTTGCAGATCTTAAGACCGCATAAATCATAGATTCAGCTGGTATAGTTATTTGGTGTAATTTTTGCCTTTTGAGAATCTCGACCTGCGATTTGTGTGGGAGGTCCTTGAAAGGACATGGTGCAAAAATCAGTTGTAATGGATTCTGAAGGTGCATAAATAGTGCATAATTCCTGTGTATTTATTTTTTAAATTTTTTAAAATTTTAGGGGTGGGGGGGCTAGCTTGCCGCCCACTCAGCCCCCCCACCTTTAAATAATTTATCCTTACTAAACGAAAGGAGTGCAAAAATTTTTTCTTGGATTTTTGGAGAGCGCATAAATAGTGCATAATTCTGTAATTTTTTCGTTAAGTTTGGAGGAAGTGGGGGGCCAGCTGGGCGGACGTCAGCCCAGCAAGCTAATTGTCGAAAAGTATTAGGCAGAAAGGTCATTTGTGGGAGGAGGGCATTGCCCCCCCTGAATATTTTGTTTTCTCATATATTATATATAATATAGAATAAATCCTTACAATCATAATATATATATAAAATAATGTTATTACAAAAAGAAAAAATCTGCCAACAATCTGGGCGTAACTTTATTATTTTTCCGGCAGAAGTAAGGAACGCGTTCAATTCTGAAATGCGGTGTAGGCTACTATGTGACTGAAAACCTATCAAAAAGAACAAGGTCATGGAAGTGAAAATCTGATTGGATCTGAGAGATATGGAATAGTTTATGAAAAAGTACAGGGGTCAATTTTCAGAAAATTTTGAAAACACTCTCTTGGTATTCATATGGAGAATACATAGAATAAAATTAAATTCATTAGTTGGGACGAGGTAGTAGATATGTCGAAAATCGTGGGAAAATATGCATTCTATTTTCACGGATAATTTTTTTTGCCCCCCTTCTGAACGCCAATAGATATTCGTTTTTTTTATTCAAAATTATTTTTTTAGTTGATTTAGATATACACACCGAGTTTCAACATTGTAGCTTAAGCCGTTCCATATATAGGAAAAACACCTACCACTTGTACCACACTACCCTTAGGGGTCGAATTTCAAAAAACCTTGAAAACGCTTTCTAGGTATTCATACGAAGAATCCGTAGAATAAAAATGAATTCAATATTTGGAAAGACCTAGTAGATATGACGAAAATCGTGAAAATATTTGCATTTTATATTTGTTATATTTACAAATAATTTTTTTTGCCCCCCCCCCTTCTAAACGCCAATGAATATTCAAATTTTTTTATCACAATTACCTTTCTAAATGATTTACATATACACACCGAGTTTCAACATTGTAGCTTAAGCCGTCCCATATATAGGAAAAACACCTTCACTTGTACCGCACTACCCTTAGGGGTCGAATTTCAAAAAACCGTGAAAACGCATTCTAGGTATTCATACGAAGAATCCGTGGAATAAAAATGAATTCAATATTTGGAAAGACCTAGTAGATATGACGAAAATCGGGAAAATATATGAATTTTATATCTATTATATTTACAAATAATTTTGTTTGCCCCCCTTTCTGAACGCCAATGAATATTCAAATTTTTTTTTTATCACAATTACTTTTCTAGTTGATTTACATATACACACCGAGTTTCAACTTTCTAGCATAAACCGTTTAATAGTTTGGAAAAACACCCCCTACCCCCGTAGCATACTACCCCTAAAAAAATTTTTATTTTTTCAACATGCCGCTACTATAGCTCTATCTAAATACCAAGTTTAAGGCTTATATCATTACAGGTTCTCAAGATATAAGCATCGGAACTTTTTCCTTTTCACCCTCCCCCACCCTCCCCCTCTTCACCCTCAACCCCAAAACTTTTTTCCCTACTAGGGTTTAATTAGCGCTACTTCTGGTAAAAATTCTAAGCATCTATCTTAAACTGTTCTTGAGATATGAAATGTGTTTGATTTGAAAAATTCTCATCCCCTCCACTTCTATGCTCCACCTCCCACTTAAAAAATTTTACTTTGATCAATCTTTTTTTGTCAACCTTTACACCCAAACCAAATTTTATTTTTCTAGAGCAATTGGTTCATGAGATATCGTAATCTTAAGTTTTTCACCCCCCACCCCTATACACAACTTCCCCCACCCAAAATTTTTCTTCATTCTGTTCTCCTAGTATAACTACAAATATTTTTTAAGTTTGAATGGTGTGCCATTAACGGTTTAGGAGATATGGATTTTAGAATGTGTCTATATCACCTTTGGGTTTCGGACGAATTACATTTCCCCCCACTCCTACACCCCTTGATCAATATTGACAATTTTTCTGCAAATGGGTCTACTATTAGAGCTCTATAGAAATTCCAAGTTTCAGCTTCCTAACATAAGGGGTTACTGAGATCTGGAAACCAAAATTTTCGGTCTAAAACACTTTCCCCTCCTTCCCCCTCACACCCCCACCCCTAAAAATTTGGTCACTTCAAGGCGCCTACCCCATCTATTCGTTAAAAAAATTTAAATTTAATATCTCAAAGCGTTTGGCAGCTACGAGCCTCCAAACGATCTTGCGTACGGCGAACGGCGTACGGCGGACAGACGGACTAAAAATTTTTATTGCTTTTTTCGCGTCTACTAGTTATGAAACGTGAAAATAAAAATTTTGAGGGTAGCAAATTTTTTTTTTTAAAAAATCAATCACAATACTTAATTATTAAAATAATAAAGTAAAACATGAATAAAAAAAGTTTAACAACTAATACAGCTATGTGACTTGGAAGAGTGACTTTAATGTCACGAGATTCATATTAAATAAATCAATTATTGCCAGTTCTCATTAGTCTTGACAGTGGACTATTTTGACCATATTGGGTTTGGTGCATTGGCAGGGAAAATGAAGATTGACACCGAGTAGGAACATTGGAAGCACGCAAATTAACAGACTCAAGAAGACACGGACACTCAACTATATTATTTATAATTTTAAAGAGAAAAAATCTGCCAACAGTCTGGGCACAACTTTATTATTTTTCCGGCAGAAGGGGATGCGGTGTATGTTACTATGTGACTGAAAACCTAACAAAAAGTTGAGTTAAAAAGTTATATATAATTGGGCCATATTACAAGCCTTGGGAAGTGAAAAGATATTCGATATCTGATCAGACCTGAGAAATATGGTGGAATTCATGAAAAAGTATACAACCAGTTCAAACCCTCTTAAGGGTCGAATTTCAAAAAATCTTGAAAACACAATCTAGGTATTCATATGAAGAGTCCGTAGAATAAAAATGAATTCAATATTTCAAAAGACCTAGTAGATATGACGAAAATCGTGAGAATATATGCATTTTGCATAAACTGATATTTTCTTTTGCCCCCCCTTCTGAACGCCAATGAATATTCGAATCTTTTTTTATCAGAATTACTTTTCTAGTTAATTTACATATACGTCTCGAGTTTCAACTTCCTAGCATAAGCCGTTCTAAAGTTAGGAAAAACACCCTCCACCCCCGTACCATACTACCCCTAAAAAAAAATGTATTTTTGCACCATGCCACTACTATAGCTCTATCTAAGCACCAAGTTTCAGCTTTCTATCATTATAGGTTCTAAGATATAAGCCTCGGAACTTTTTCTTTCTCACCCTTCCCCACCCTCACCCTTTACACCCACACCTCCAAACTTTTTTTCCCTACTAGGGTTCTATTAGGCCTACTTTTGGTAAGAATTTCAAGCATCCATCTAACACTGATATTGAGATATGAAACGTGTTATATTCGAAAAATTCTTATCGCCTCCACTTCCGTACTCCCCCGCCCTCTTCAAAGATTTTACTTTGAGCAATCTTTATTTATTAAGCTTTATACTCAAACCAAATTTTGTTTTTCTGGTGCAACTGGTTTGTGAGATATCGAAGTCTAAAGTTTTTCACCCCCACCCCCGTACGCCACTACCCAACCCAGCAGTTTTGTTTCAATCTACTTTCCTAGTATAACTACACTTACTTGTTAAGTTTTAATTGCTTGCCATTAACGGTTTAGGAGATACAGATTTTAGAATGTGCCGATCTCGACTTTTTTGCGTTTCAGACGCATTGTTTCCCCCTCCACTCCCACTTTCACAACCCTTCACCCATATCATCAATTTTTTTGCAAATGGGTCCACTATCAAAGCTCTATAGAAATTCCAGGTTTCAGTCTCCTAACATAAGCGGTTGCTGAGATCTAGAAACCAAAATTTTTCGTCTAAAACGTTTCCCCCACCATCCCCCTCACACCCCCTCCCCAGAAAATAATGTCAATTCAAGGGGTCTACCCAGTCTATGCAAAGAAAAAAATTATTGCTTTTTTCTTGTCTACTAGTCATGAAATGTGGTAAAAAAAATTTTGAGGCCAGCAAATTTTTTTTTTTTAAAAATTGATAAACAATAAACAATATTGTTGTATAAGTAATAAAGTAAAAACATAACGCAGTCACGATCGGCTGCAAGCCAATCGTATGATACTCTAGATGAAATACTGAACTCCGATTTATATTTTAGTTGGAAATATATCAAAAGAATGAGGAGAGCACAAGCAATTATTACATGACCTTTTACTTACAGGTAGAAATTATTGTATATAGTGGCTACTCGATTTTTTGATTTATAGTGAGTTCCATAAAGTAAGTTAGGACATTTTACAGAGTTTTTGTATGGCAACTACATGAAAGACTAATGGGATACTTTTCATATTAATAGTTTCAGCTGCGACTATTATAAAATGAATGTGTATAGAATTTCAAAGTCGTAACTTAAAGTGTTCTAATGTTATCGTTCAATATTGGTGAACATGTTTATTAAGGACTTTTGTATGACAGCTACCCGAAGGAGTCAACGGATGGCGCTAATTAATGTACTCCGTTTTGGTTTTGGTATAAAACTAATTCCTGTAAAATTTTAAGTTCCTGCTTTAATTCGTTCTGGAGTTATAGTGGATTCAGTAACATGCAAAAATTTTTGAAGGACTTTTCTAGGCTGCTACACGAAGGACTCATTCGATTTACATCATGTTCGGAACTTTAGATTCAAACATTGTAAACCTTAAGTACGCAAAATTTCAAGTTCCTAACTTGAAGCATTCGAGCAATAACTGTGAAAACGTGTTTTAAGGACTCTTGTATGGGAGGTACCCGAAGGAGTGTAAGGATATCGCCCATTAACGAACTTAGCCTTAGTTTTTCTATTTTACAAGTTGTGACAAAATTTCAACTTCCTAGGTCAACGCGTTCTTGAGTTATCGTGCTAACGGACGGACGGACAGCAAACGGATTTGGGGGTTTTGGCCAAAAATAAACACAAAATATTATATAACTTTTTTTAGTCCGAAGCTCGGTTCTATGCGTTACAAACTTTTCGGGCTGGATTAAACTTATAATACTCTATATGTTCATCTAGAGTATAATGAGTTCAGATTGCTCTCGACGATCGCTTAAAGGCCCGTGCATACCAAAACAGCACTTTTGTTGAAAATAAGGCAAACTGGCTTGGCCAAATCTCCAAAACAGCAAAAGATAGGTCTTTTCTGCTTAGACAAATATAATAAGCAATATGTTTTCCTTCCCTGGGTGATTATCGTTTTTTGAAATTTTGATTATAATAAAAGTTATAAGCAATTACGTCAAGTACGTTTTCGAAATAATTTAAAACACAAATTTGGTACTTGCGAGTTTACAAACATTTTTGAAAAAACTTAAATTATTTTAGATTGCGTGCAATTAGGAACGATTCAATCTAAAACCGGATGAACTTAGAATTTTAGATTTTGACTTATGTTAGGACATAATGCAATTTGAAAACTCTGTTTTTTTTTAAAAAAAAACATGTTTTTTCTTACTAAAATTTTCTTAAAAAACCAATTATATCTTATTTAGTTTTTCCTAGTGTTACTTTATTAAAGCGTTCTAAAGCAACTTAAATTCAAAAAGCTTCAAAAAAGTTAGCATAACAACATTTTTGCAACGAATTTTCAAACTACATTTTTCAGCCAAATTTTCCATTCAGAACGCTCGCAGAGGTCGAGCTGTAAGGACGTGTGGCTACGTCGCATTTTTTTTTCGCGATTTTGTTTTCATGTTACATTCGCTGAGAGAAAAGAGATTACGGCGTTCCCCACTCCATTTCAAATCCTGCAGCATACGAGACCAGACACGATTCAAAAGGCAAGTATGGCAAGATGTGTGTGTGCGTGTGTGTCTATTCGGCTGCTGCTGATTTTCACTTTATTATTATAATAAAACAGTACATACGTATGGAAATTGTTGTTGATTTTTTTTTAAAAAAAATTTGCTACCCTTTACACGTTTCATGACTAATTGATACGAAAAATTTGCCAACAGTCTGGGCGGAACTTTGTTATTTTTCGGTAGAAGTTTTTCAGTTCTGAGATACGGTGTAGGTGGCTATGTGGCTGAAATCCGATCAAAAAGTTCGGCAAGCGATTAGAATAAGGTCCCGCAAGAATACTTACGCCGCTGCCACAAATAAAATATGGATTACATAATTGGGTCATATTCCAGGATGCGGTCAAGGGGTTGGAAAAGTATAAAACTTGAAAATAGGTGATTTTTAAACAAGTCCGTGGAAGTGAAAAGATATTCGATATCTGATCAGATCTTTGAGACTAGTAAAATTCATGAAAAAGTAAACAATCACTTTACACAACCTTAGGGGTTGAATTTCTAAAAATCTGGGAAACACTTTCTAGGTATTTATATGAAGAATCCATAGAATAAAAACGAATTCCATATTTGGGAAGACCTAGCAGATATGAAGAAAATCATAAAAATATATTCGCTCCATTTTTCTGACCATTTTTAATGCCGCCCCTGCCGAACACCAATAGATATTCGAATTTTTTTTTCATCAGAATTTCTTCTCTAGTTGATTTGCATATACACACAGTAGTGTTATCGATTTTAAAAAAAAAAACCCTAAAAATTTTTTAAACACTTTTCATGACTAGTAGATACGTAACATTGAGTACGCCGTACGTCTGCCAGTGTACGAAAAATGGTTTGAAGGCCCCTAGCTCCCAAGCCCTTTAAGCTATTAAATTGCATTTTTTTATGAAGAGAGTGGAGGGAAAAATAATGCGTCCGAAACGCAAAAAAGCCGAGATCGAATCTAAAATCAATATCTCCTAAACAGTTAAGGCCACAAAATTGAAACTTACTGAGTATGTGCAGGTACACTAGAAGAATAGATCGGAATGAAATTTTTGAGTGGGGCAGTAACGTACGGGGGTGGGGGTGAAAACTTTTTCGTTACGATATCTCACGAACCAATTGCAATAGAAAAATAAAATTTGGTTTTTAATAAAGGTTGATAAATGAAGTCTGCTGAAAGCAACTTTTATTTAAGGGGGCGGTGGAGTAAGTGAAGAGTCTAAGAAAACTCCAAGGTCTTTTATAATACCGACTTCAGCTAACGGAGTGCCATTAATTTTGTAGCTTACTGAAAATAAAGATTGGTTTTTTTTTAAAATTATAAATTTACATTTATCAATGTTCAGATATAAAAGATTTTTGTTACACCAGGACGAAAGTTCATGTAAATTAGCCTGTAGCACGAGACAATCCTCTAAAGTTTTTACTGCTTTGTATAGTTTTAAATCATCAACAAATAAAAGAAAGTTCACTCCTTTAAAAATCATACCAATGTCGTTAATAAATAACAGGAAAAGAAGAGGACCAAGGTGTGACCCTTGCGGTACACCTGATGTTATTGTAAAAGAATTCGAAGTTGTTGACTTTATTTCAACACAACTAGTCCGTTGAAAAAGGTAACTGGTAATCCAGTGAAAAAGATTACCAGTGAAACCCATGGCGTAGAGTTTTTTTAGAAGTGGGACATGGTTTACTTTGTCAAAAGCTTTGGCAAAGTCAGTATAAATGGAATGAACCTGCTCTTTACCTTCGAGTGCAGAGTTTATGTATTCCGTGTAGACGATCAAATTGCTAAGAGTGGACTTAGGGCCGGTTTCACAGTCGAAGTTTAAACCAAAAATTTGGTTTAAACTTAGGATTTCAAGAAAAAATTCCTAAGTTTAAACCAAATTTTTGGTTTAAACCTAGACTGTGAAACCGGCCCTTAGACTTTTGAAAACCATGCTGACAAGGAGAAATCAAATGAGCACACAGTGGAGTTATTTTCTGTGTAACAAAACTGGCAATTTGTCAGGCCCTGGGCCTTTGGATACATCTAAGCTATTTAGGGCCGGTTTCACAGTCTAGGTTTAAACCAAAAATTTGATTTAAACTAAGGAATTTGTTCGTAAGATCCTAAGTTTAAACCAAATTTTTGATTTAAACTTCGACTGTGAGTCGAAGATGGTGGTAAGTAAACTGCACCAACGATAACTTTGGCATTGGTCGTGTCCAATTCCACGAAGATTTGTTCAATATAAGGAACAACTATTTCCTTTGCGTGAAGATTTCTACGAACAGTTATTAAGCATCCTCCACCTCTTGTTTTGTTGCTGGTGTTAATATTTCGATCAATGCGGAAGATCAAATGGTCAGGTAGTCCAAGTTCACTAGAAAATACGTCATCATCAAGCCATGTTTCGGTTATTTTCTTATTATTTTTTCTATTTTTTCTTATTATTTTCTATTTATTTTCTTTTTATTTCGGATTATTACATCAAAGTTCACATTCACTGCGTTTTTCCTAAGTACCGGAAGTTTAGTTTTTAGACCACGGACATTTTGGTAATAAATGGTGATGTTTGAGGTTCGTTCCGTTGGTGATTGGCATCGATTACGACGGGTTCGCATCCTTTTGGATTCCATTCCGAAAATTATTAATCCTTTTGTTTGGTCTAGTAAACTCTTTCACGAAAAGGCCAGACGGCCAAAACGCAGAACTGCTCACAATGGAGTGATATAGTGGTAGGTACGCCTGGCTGGCCGCAAGAACACGGACATATTTAGACCTAAAGAGGTCCGTTGTATTACCACAGGTCCTACTCGTCAAACCATTTGAAATGAAGCGTCGCTCGTGACCTGCGTTGCGACAAGGCAGGGACGTCATTTGGGGGGGGGGGGCGCAGTGAGAGCATTTGCCTCCCCCCCCTGAATTTTGTATTTTTATATATTATATAACATATGTATATTTATATATACAATATATACATTCGTAACATCTTACCCCTCTCCCTGGAAAAAAACTGTAATGACGGTCAACTTAAAAGAAGATACTCGCCTATCAGGAAGATTATCCGGTGTCAGCTTAATGCAGGATAATTTTGAAGGATCGTGTCACAATTTCTTATAAATGTACGACAATACTTTAACCTCAGTAGTGTCATACTCCAGACGTGATACGAAGATCTGCTTATACGGCGTAACAACTCGCAGGAGCCCAGTTGGATCTGTTGAAAGGGTTTAAATATCCCCGCGGCGAACAGCATCAGCAGAGTTAGAACAATCAGCAGGAGCTTTCGATGATAAAGAAGTTCCAGCAATTTGACGATCAGCTGTCACGTCATCAGCTGTCACGAATCAGAATGTAGCACGAGACAATCCTCTAAAGTTTTTACTGCTTTGTATAGTTTTAAATCATCAACAAATAAAAGAAAGTTCACTCCTTTAAAAATCATACCAATGTCGTTAATAAATAACAGGAAAAGAAGAGGACCAAGGTGTGACCCTTGCGGTACACCTGATGTTATTGTAAAAGAATTCGAAGTTGTTGACTTTATTTCAACACAACTAGTCCGTTGAAAAAGGTAACTGGTAATCCAGTGAAAAAGATTACCAGTGAAACCCATGGCGTAGAGTTTTTTTAGAAGTGGGACATGGTTTACTTTGTCAAAAGCTTTGGCAAAGTCAGTATAAATGGAATGAACCTGCTCTTTACCTTCGAGTGCAGAGTTTATGTATTCCGTGTAGACGATCAAATTGCTAAGAGTGGACTTAGGGCCGGTTTCACAGTCGAAGTTTAAACCAAAAATTTGGTTTAAACTTAGGATTTCAAGAAAAAATTCCTAAGTTTAAACCAAATTTTTGGTTTAAACCTAGACTGTGAAACCGGCCCTTAGACTTTTGAAAACCATGCTGACAAGGAGAAATCAAATGAGCACACAGTGGAGTTATTTTCTGTGTAACAAAACTGGCAATTTGTCAGGCCCTGGGCCTTTGGATACATCTAAGCTATTTAGGGCCGGTTTCACAGTCTAGGTTTAAACCAAAAATTTGATTTAAACTAAGGAATTTGTTCGTAAGATCCTAAGTTTAAACCAAATTTTTGATTTAAACTTCGACTGTGAGTCGAAGATGGTGGTAAGTAAACTGCACCAACGATAACTTTGGCATTGGTCGTGTCCAATTCCACGAAGATTTGTTCAATATAAGGAACAACTATTTCCTTTGCGTGAAGATTTCTACGAACAGTTATTAAGCATCCTCCACCTCTTGTTTTGTTGCTGGTGTTAATATTTCGATCAATGCGGAAGATCAAATGGTCAGGTAGTCCAAGTTCACTAGAAAATACGTCATCATCAAGCCATGTTTCGGTTATTTTCTTATTATTTTTTCTATTTTTTCTTATTATTTTCTATTTATTTTCTTTTTATTTCGGATTATTACATCAAAGTTCACATTCACTGCGTTTTTCCTAAGTACCGGAAGTTTAGTTTTTAGACCACGGACATTTTGGTAATAAATGGTGATGTTTGAGGTTCGTTCCGTTGGTGATTGGCATCGATTACGACGGGTTCGCATCCTTTTGGATTCCATTCCGAAAATTATTAATCCTTTTGTTTGGTCTAGTAAACTCTTTCACGAAAAGGCCAGACGGCCAAAACGCAGAACTGCTCACAATGGAGTGATATAGTGGTAGGTACGCCTGGCTGGCCGCAAGAACACGGACATATTTAGACCTAAAGAGGTCCGTTGTATTACCACAGGTCCTACTCGTCAAACCATTTGAAATGAAGCGTCGCTCGTGACCTGCGTTGCGACAAGGCAGGGACGTCATTTGGGGGGGGGGGGCGCAGTGAGAGCATTTGCCTCCCCCCCCTGAATTTTGTATTTTTATATATTATATAACATATGTATATTTATATATACAATATATACATTCGTAACATCTTACCCCTCTCCCTGGAAAAAAACTGTAATGACGGTCAACTTAAAAGAAGATACTCGCCTATCAGGAAGATTATCCGGTGTCAGCTTAATGCAGGATAATTTTGAAGGATCGTGTCACAATTTCTTATAAATGTACGACAATACTTTAACCTCAGTAGTGTCATACTCCAGACGTGATACGAAGATCTGCTTATACGGCGTAACAACTCGCAGGAGCCCAGTTGGATCTGTTGAAAGGGTTTAAATATCCCCGCGGCGAACAGCATCAGCAGAGTTAGAACAATCAGCAGGAGCTTTCGATGATAAAGAAGTTCCAGCAATTTGACGATCAGCTGTCACGTCATCAGAATCCGAACGCAAATCATTTAGCGATGCAGACTTGCTTCGCTCGATTATTTTTGCGCTACGCAAGGTACTCGTCGAAAGCATACCAGGCATACGGGAAACGGCTGATTGATTGTCAACATTCCGACTATGTTGACCTAGGTCATGGACAGTAGTCGTAGAGTGCGACACGATGAGCTCAGGAACCGTAACACCGGGAACAGAGATATAATTTGCGGATGTAATACAAAGCTTGTTGATGCTACTTAATGCGCATCAAATTTTTACTGAAGCGTCAAAAATTCCATGTGTAGCAATTGCATTGTGAAACGCGCTTCCAGGATTTTCACGACATATGCAGATGTAGACGACTTTCGGCATATGGTGCAAAACCAGTGAATACCGCTACCAGAATTGTTCACGGCATCACCAACAGCACCCGAAAGGCTGACACATTTGCTATGAGAAGTCTTTCCGCAGAAGCCGGAGCAGCAAATAAAAGGGGTCTTCCCAAATTTATCGGCACAGAGCACCACACAGCACTCAGCCTTCGTTAAGTAATTAAAATAAAACAGCGACCGATTCAAACAACAGAAATTGAAAAAAGTTACTAATTTTCGCGGAGCGCGACGAAAAATATAACCGCGTACCTTGTTAGAAGTGTTGTTTTATTGGTTTTCCTGTAAGATAAGTGGAGCATGAGTAAGCTTACCAACTGTACTTATTTAGTAAGTTCAGTATTTACTTTCAGTTTGTCGTACTTATTTTTCAAATCGTACTTATTTTGTACTGATTTTCTGTGTTTTTCAAAATAATATTATAAATAAATAATTGATCATTTCCGCTGAACTGAATTGTGCGCAACCCATTACTTTCGCATCTGGTAGCACACATTTCAGAACGCCGAAACAGTGACACACGTGAGCTGCGCACGCCATTTTATTCTTAGTTGTCATGGAGCTACACTTGCGGCGTGTATTTTTAATTCTGATCTATAGAAAAAATATCCGCAAATGAAAAAAGGAAGATCGGAAAGTGATGTGATTTGTGATTTGTGTGGCTCGACAATCGATATCGCAACGCCGGAAAAAGTGAAATCGTGAAGCATTTGGAATCTGCGAAACACAAGACAGCGTTGTCTGCCAAATCGAAGAGCCACACTGACACGAACTTTTCTACTTCATCGGTGGACACCAACCTTGCGGCATGTGAAGGCGTTTGGTCGTATCATTTCGTCAAAGTGAATAATAGCTTCATTTCATCGGACTACGCTTCCAGAATATTTCGCACTTGCTTTGAAACAATAATCCTTTCTTTACATTTTTGAAGATGTTATTTTTTCATTTCCAATAAAGATTTTTCGATTTAAAACCATATCTCGAAATTGTACTTATTTGTACTTATTTTTAACAATTTTGATTTCAGGCAAATGCACTTATTTTTCCTAACTCAGAGTTGGTATGCTTAAGCATGAGTAAACCTAAAAATCTTTATGCAAGCTCTTGATGCATGTGACAAGGATATGTATTCACCAACTCATATGCTTCTCAAAAATCTACCTACTATATCTGTTGGTGTCGCCAGAGAGAACTTTTTCCCACTTCGCGGAAGCTAAAAACATGACTAAAGAGTGTTTGAGTGGGCTAGCCTTAATGCATGTCCAAAATTACACAAAAGACACAAAACGGAGGGGAAAAGTTGACCAACCTTTAACTTCTGTCCGTTCCGACGGAATTATTGAATTTCACCACCTCCTTCGCCACACTAAAATTCAAAATTACACCTCGATAATGTCACTTTGATGGGTTTCGGAACGGAATCATTGTACCTAGAACATTTTCTCCTCCGAGGTGGCCGGATCGGATTGGAACCATTATAACTGAAGCCTGAAACACAGGGACGTCATTTCAGTTTTTCCAGGGGGGGGGGGCAAGATGTTATGAAAGTATATATTTTTATATGTAAATATACATATGTTATATATAATATATGAAAATACAAAATTCAGGGGGGGGGGGAGGGCAAATGCCCCTCCCCACATATGACGTAATGCTTCCTTGTGCTTCACCACTATGAACTATTTTGGAACAAAAATGACGAAAACTAAAACAAAACACTGCATTCTGATTAATGAAGTATTCAATCCATGTAAATTGTTCAAAATAACTGCATTGAAATCGGCGCTTCGCTATCTGGGGGTATTCCTTCTGTATTGGCTGAACGAGGTCATTGTGATAAAAACGTGATATATCAATAATTGACGCATCATTTTCTGGTCATGGTTCTGAATGAACTTTATCTTTTACATTTTTACTTGTAGATGGTATTGCATCAACTGATTGCGCAGATTGGAGGAAGTCTAGCTTCTTACTACCATCAATGGTTTGCTCGGAATCAAGAATTTGTTTTTATTTGTTTCAGCTGGGTTTGGTACACTCTTTCTTTTCAAAAAGTTATACATCGACGACTGTATTGATTTTTTTGACAAAATCAGTCTGAAATAGACAAAAGTAAATACCCGAAATCTTTTTTTATTTTATTTTTAATTTCTTCGTAATATAAACACAAAAATATTTCGTTTCTTTAAATTAAATTTGTTTTTTTTTAATTCTTATGCATGGAGGAAACAATATATAACTTTATCTTGTTCGAGACTCCGACCTATGCGTTTCTAATTTTTGGGTAGAATTAAACATAAACCCTCAGATTTCATCTAGAGTCTAAAAACCTTAAAGAAATACATTTTTGACTCCAAGCGGTCAATTTCATCTATTTGCAAATGTTACATTATAAAAAGAAGAAATTAAATTTAAATATATACTAAGGGCTCGTGGAAACTAGTAAGTAAATGAACAAGCTTGCGTAAAGATCGAATCTCGCAAGAAAGTTGGGATCGATGGTATGGTCTTTTTTGAGTCAGATTTGACTTTGACGTAGGAGGTGCATTTCTCGCAACGTTTAATTGTTTAATTTAATTCTTTATTTATATTCATAACCATACAATAGTACTATAAGATTTTTAAAGTGAAAAACGCAAAAACCATTTGCAAAACACTTGTTACAGCAGATTCCTAGAGCAATTTTGATGCAATTTGCTAATGTAAACGTTGTGGAAAGAAATGTCGCAAGTGCTAGTGTACACGAGACTTTAGAAACTTTAAGATTTAGAACTACTAAGTTAGAAGAATGTGAAGAAAAATCAAGAATAGATAAAATTATTTATTTTATTTTCGATCAGTTTCAGTGGAAAAATTTTGTATGTTATTTTCAATAAATTTTGATAACTGAAGGCAGTCATCCCGTGTGACGGTTTCCAAAAATCCATTTTTTTTCTTTGCATAAATTACATCCAAGTATAGTGTTGAATATGTGGGTGGAGTTATATTCCGCTATTCGAAGCCGTTCGGAAGTTACAGGGCGTTATATTCACTAACCTCCTATGTTGTTTCGAGTATAATGAAAAGTTTAGTCGCGTTTTTCTCAAAACCATGTTTTTCAAATCGGTAGACACGATATCTCAAAATCTATCGAACAAATATCTTTGAAATCTAGTAAACTTATTCAGTACAAATATATAGTCTCCAAACTAGGATAACTGTGATTCATCAAGCCGTTTTTTGTCGACCTGAAGAAGTTGTAAAAATACACTAAAATTGACGACAAAAAGTTCAATAAGCTGCCAAAAATTCACTGTTCAATATTTTTTGATAATCCTAGTTCCAAGACTAGTTCAAACTTCACAGATTAAAATGCTGTTTGATTTTTTTCTTATTTTTTCTTATTAAATTAAAAACTGATGAAAATCAAATCTCAGGTCTTTGATCAGAACATGCGTTATAGCTAAGTACACCTTACACGAGTTTGTGTTCTTCTTTATGGTTCCGCTTTTTTTTTGTTTTGCTTTTCGGAGCTTTGCAGAACCTACAATCAACGGAACGAACAAGACCACCAACACAGCCGCAAAATACCAGCAAAATTCTTTATGATTCCTTTTTTTGTTTTGCTTTTCCGAGTTTTCCGGAACCTATGATCACATCAACACCACCAGCACTGCCGCGAAATTACAGAGAATTTTTCGTCTCTAGTTCAATTCATTTACTTGGCTACGGTAACCGCATTGTTGTTGTTTTGCCGTGCAATTTTGTCCCCCCCCTGTTCGCGAACTATAAGGAACTTCGCTATACGTCAATCCTCAATCCTCGATCCTCAATCCCTAATCCTCAATTCCCAATCCTCGATCCTCAATCCCTAAACCAGAATCCTCCATCAATCGTCCTCAATCATCCATTCTCTATTCTCAGTATTCCATTCTCCATTCTCCAATATCCATCTCCGTCCTCAATCTCTTATTTTTCATCCACAGTCCTATATGCCTCTGTACATCAGCCTCCATCCTTCTCCCTCCATCCACTATCCACCATCCTCCAGCCTCCAGCCTCCAGCTTCCAGCTTCCAGTATAGTTCCTCATAGTTCGCGAACTAAAACGAACTAAAAGGAACTATATAGTTCCTTCAAACTAAAACGAACTAAAAGAACTATGAGGAACTATATAGCCACTGTTACGAATTGTTTTCGGCACCAAAGGCGCCTCCAATTCGCATCCAGGATTTGATGGACCCCCTTGAACCTAGACAGCATAATCTGCCGACTGCTCAGGAGCCGGATGGAGGCTTTTTGAAAAATCGGTCCAAAAGGGCACCATCCTTGTTGATGCTGTCACTAAAGAATAAATAAGAAAAGCAAAAAAATGGTAAAAGAATCCAGCGAGGAAATATAAACGAACATGACCGCAACACTACCGTCTCGACACATTTACACATTTAGACCTTCGACGCGAGAGAGAGAAAGAGAGGCAAGATCGGAAAACCACAAGGCCATCCCAATCCGACGGAGCTCCAGGGCCCCTTTCCACGGAGATCTACTCTATTATGCCTCTATCGAGACCAGTGAACATAAAACAAAAAACCCTTTCGCCTCGGTGTCGTCTTCGGTTCGTCCCCAAACCAGCATACTATATAGTTCCTCATAGTTCTTTTAGTTTGTTTTAGTTCGAAGGAACTATATAGTTCCTTTTAGTTTGTTTTAGTTCGTGAACTATGAGGAACTATATAGGAAGGAACTATATAGTTCCTATTCTATATAGTTCCTATATGGTTCCTTCGAACTAAAACGAACTAAAACGAACTAAAAGAACTATATGAGGAAATATAGTTCGTTTTAGTTCGCGAACTATGAGGAACTATACTGGAAGCTGGAGGCTGGTGGATAGTGGATGGTTAGGAAATACACCCCCCACCCCCGTACCATACTACCCCTAAAAAAAAATTGGTTTTCCACCATGCCACTACTATAGCTCTATCTAAATACCAAGTTTTAGCTTTCTATCATTATAGGTTCTTAAGATATAAACATCGGAGCTTTTTTCTTCTCACCCTTCCCCACCCTCACCCTCTACACCCCCACCTCCAAAATTTTTTTTCGTACTAAGATTCTATTAGGCCTACTTCTGGTAAAAATTTGAAGCATCTATCTTGCACTGTTATTAAGATATGAAACGTGGTATTTTTGAAAAATTCTCTCTTTTGTCTTTTGTCTTTAATCTACAATCTTCAATCTAAATTTTTCAAATCCTCTATCCTCAATTCTCCAACCTCCATTCATCATCCTCCATCATCCATCCTCCATTCTCCATTCACCATCATCCCCTCCACTTCCGTGCTTCCCCGCCCTCTCAAAAATTTTTCTTTGGTCAATCTTTTTTTATTAGCCAAACCAAATTTTGTTTTTCTGGTGCAATTGGTTTGTGAGATATCGTAATCTAAAGTTTTTCAAAAAAATGGGCCTTTTTGTTCACAACCCCGCCAAAAATTCAAATTAATTTTGTTTTTTTTTCCTTCGTTCAAGCAGAAAAATTATGTTGGTCACTTTTTATAAAATTAATTTCCACTTGATCTCCTTTTTGCAAGAGTGTGTCCCCTAAAATCAGATCTCCATTGAACCTATTAAAAAATAATTTAAAAGTACCTACTTCTAGACTGAAAGAAAAATCCTTGGTAACATTGACAAAAGGTATTTGTTGAACTTCAACAGTGCACTGTAATTTGTGCACTGTAATTTGTCAGCATAACAAAAAAAAATTTTTCAGTTTGATAAATTTTTGTCGAATTGACAAAAATTCGGCGAAATTCCAGTTCGTTCTTTTAACATAACATGTTTTATCGAAATGACAAAATTTTCTTTCATATTGATAAATATTTCTATCAAATCAACAATTTTTTTCTTGCATTGGAAGAAACGACTTCTGACAAAAATTTTGTCAGATTGACCAAAAGTAAACTGTAACATTTTGTTATATTGACAAAACTATTTATCAAATCAACAAAAATTATATTTTATATATATAATATATATTATATTATTATAATTTTAAGAAAGATGAACAAGCTCCCATACCGCATATTGGAGTGGGAATCGCAGTGCGCAGAGTTCTAGTTCGATTGCATCAATTTTAACTGTTCAAAAGTGATAGTGGCTTTTCGTGAAAGTTCTCTAAATTATATTATATAAAATTATACTATATTAAATTAATGATATTGTAATATTGTACCTACACAAAACCTTAGCATCGACAAAAATGTAGTTCAATTCGACAAAAATCACTCAGAAAAAAACCTTGGTAGCATTAACAAAAATGCAGGTCAATTCGACAAAAATTTTGTCAATATACGTCCAACAAAATACTATCAAAATTTTTGTTGAATTGATAAAAAAATTGTTATAACCACAAAAACTAAAAAATTTTACGTAACAATTTTTGCTCAATTCAACAAAACATTTTGTTGTCTAGACAGTGGTTTTTGTCGAAGAATATATGAAATTTGTCAATACGACAAAGTATTTTGTTGGACGTATATTGAAAAAATTTTTGTCGAATTGACCTGCATTTTTGTCAATGCTACCAAGGTTTTTCTTTGAGTTTACGGGAGCTTAAAATGATATCTCTCATGGGACTTATTTTGGAGTACTCGACCAACTATAGTAATGCCCCGTGATTAATCCTGGAGTATACTCTTCAGGCAAGGCCGTAGCCAAGGGAGGGTCCGACAGGGTCCGGACCCCTCCTGAAATTCTCAAAGAATTTAAAGTACTGAAACTCAAGCTTATTTTTTTGTCAACTGTATTGAGAAACACTACGGTTGCGATAGAGATCGGTTAAGTTCGTTGGAAGGCGGGCCAAGAGTGAATTAATTCCTCATTTGTTGTTTTTATAATTGTCAAAATAGACAAATGTTTTGGTTTAAACTGATAAACTAAAATAATACATTAAAACAATAAATTGAAATAAAAATACCGATTTGCAGATATGTGCTTTTTTGTTGTATAGTTTAATTGTTTTAGGCTTCTTTAGATAAAAAAGCGTGATATGTACTCGTACTTACACGATTTTTAAATTTCTTGTATAGTGTACCTTTAGTGTGCGTATACTGACTACTGTTCAGAGTGTCTGTATTTTAAGGAGTGATTCCTTGTTGTATTTTGAGAAAAAACATGTTCTACAAAATTTTCAATAACCGCGGAGATAAGGATGGTAAAGAAAAGTTTTTTGATAGAACAATGAAATTTGGTTTGTATACCAGTCATTAAATGGAGTTTCGTTAAAGTAAAATTTTTAAAGGTGGTGATGGGCATGGAAGTTGTGGGTATAAGAATTTTTCTTAAGCATCTCGTATCTAATATTCCAAGATAGTTGCTTAAAACTTTGGGTAAAAGAAAATTTGGAGATGTATGTCGAAGGGGAGAGGGTAGGGAACAAAAGAAAAGAAAAATGTCCCCCTTTTTATATCTTGAGATCCCATAATTTTTCTATAGAGTACGAGAGTGGGGTATTTTTCTTGTTTATAGAAATATGCTAGAAAGTTGAAACTTGATGGTACTGCTGACCGCGACGGTCACACTTCAGTTCAGAGGTTAGCAGAGAAAAGTGAGAAAAAACTGTAAGTATTTTATTTTTCGTGTTTAACCTTGTTTATTTTTATATGGTTATTGCCTTCATATGTGACGACGAAAAATGAGTGGAAGTGACCGTTTATTAAACTCGCAAAAAATCCTTCAGTAGCTCGAGTTTGGAATATGCTACTACCAGTGGCGGTCATATTGCTCTTCCAAGGGGGGGGGGGGGCCATTGAAGTTCAGTGGCTACTGTATAGAAAATAGTTGCAGTATCCCTTAGGAGCGTGGATGGAAAATTTGCAAATGCTATGGTAGCTTTGGCTGGTACCTACTGCTTAAAAATATCAACTTTTCCTTTTCGAATCTAAATCGCAAGATTTCGGCAACCGAATTCAGAATATTAAAAAGCATTAAGATAGCTCTGAAGGCATTTCTTGAAAATCGTTCAATTTATCAGGTGATTGTATAGTATGATATTAAAAATTTAAACCTGTTTTTTTATGATTGTAAGTCTTTAAGTAATAGGAAATTTAATAGCAGGAACTAGAAAATAATATTAATTGCTCCCAAAGCTTAGTGAAAATAATTTTTGATTTTAGTAGAAGTCGATGCCGGTCTTGATTTCTACAAAATTTAGAAGCCCAAACTGACAGAGATCTCTCATATGTATGAAAAATCTAGTAGATTTTAAGAGTTTCCATAAAAATTTCGAGATTTCACCAAATCCATTTTGAAATCTTTGGATATAAATTAGCTGTTTTTTGAGACCATCAGAAAAGTAGTATATTTAATTTTTATTAGTTCTACTATCATACATATTTGGTAAATTGAATAATGGGCATTATGATCCGAACTCTACATCTCATAATAATTTATTAGGTATGTATACATATTCACATATGTAGTCTCCTTACTGATTCGATCTATAGCTTAGATGACTACCACCATAACCCAACCTAACCTACTCTCCTAATTTAATAAATTTAAAAAATTAGAAATTCTCTAAAACTATTTTCAATTATTATAACTTCATAATAGCATTATCTTATACCTGTAGCTCAGTTCTGTAACTTATGAGTGAGAAATTTCTCACCAAAAAGTCAAAATGAGGACGAATTAATGCAGTTTTCTCTCTGTATTCTCACCAAATGAGAAATGAAAGATTGCCAAATGCGTAGTCAAGTCAAGTACGGTGCTTTCTCATTTGGTGAGAATACAGAGAGAAAACTGCATTAATTCGTCCTCATTTTGACTTTTTGGTGAGAAATTTCTCACTCATAAGTTACAGAACTGAGCTACTGATTTCAATCGCATAGTTTTGGCAAGTAGATTTTGAAATCTCGAAAAGGGTTTACAACAAAATTATCAATTTATTTTGTAAGAGTTAACTTTTGCAAAGGATGATATTTAAATTGAATGAACAGGAGTCGAAAGCTTGCATTATCATGCAATTTGAAATTTTGTAGTATTTTATACAGGTATTTGTGGTGACAGATATTTTTAGAACTGTTTAGTGACTTGAAATTTTTTTCCTCAAGAGATTTTTTCCGTAGTACCTACCTCTTATTATGGTTCTAATTAATGTAAAAATTGTATGTTTTAAGTTTCACCCCGAACAGAAAAAATTAAAATAAAAATTTGAGATTCCGAAAAATTAGCCCCGATGTATTGATAAAACGGCCAAATAATATTAATCTGGGGATGATTGTAATTTTAAACACTCGTATATGGGCTATGTACCATCGGAAATACCATCTAATGGTCGTAATGAGAAAGTTAAGTTTTTCATATTCAATCGGTTTCGACTGTATTTTGATAATGGTTAATAATACGAAGCTAGTATAGTGGACAAAAATATCTGTTTTCTAATACTCAATATTATGTTATAGAAAGAAAAAATGGTTCAGAAAGTCCTTCACTAAGTACTACATAAAAGCTATAATGGATTAGTGATTAAATGTTGCTGAAGGACTTTTTTTCACAACATTGAGCACCTACTTATGTCACTAACTTCGTGTCGTTTACCGTTACAAAATTACACTCAAAAATTGATTTTTTAAGGAAAACTTCAAATTCTGAATTTAAGCATAGATGTCATTTTCGATAGTATATCAACCACCTATATATTTAGAGTTATATCATCCACAGAATGATACTAAATAGGCTCTATGTCGCTATCTTGTGAGTTTACGGAATATTACACATATACAATTTTAGTTCTTTAAGGTTCTTGAGGCACGTAAAACCCATTGTCGAAATGAAACTTAAAACATGTTTTTGTTTTTGATGGGTACTATGAAAAAATTAAAAATTTTTAAATGAAGTTATTAGCTTTAACTAGGATTTGAACTATCCTTTTTACCTGAGTAGATTTCAAATTCATCCAGATATGGGAAAATTAATAGAATACCTAATGAAAACTGTTCTAGAATAATCTAAATCCAAATTTTTCAAAATTAGTTTGAAACAGTACATAAATACTTTATTGTTAAAATATAATAAAGTAAAACTCAATCCTTAACATAACCATAAGATTGATTACATATTTATATTCGAAATTTTATTACTTTCTTTCAATCAGGAGACGAAAGACAAAAGAAGATTCAAGAAAGACATAAGAGAAAATCAGATTTAATTGCATTATACTTTATTAAGTATATCCATTAATTTAATAGTCTCATATAATTTTTCTTTAAAGAAGACGTGATAAAATAATCATGTGTGATGGATCTGTTAGGGGAGGCCATGGCCCTTATGCCCCCCCCCCATATGACCGCCACTGGCTACTACGCTCACGTCTTTTTAATAACATCATAATTTCCTCCTCCTCTTGTTCCTCTTCAAACAAAAACGCTAAAATGGAGTCGTTATCCATTCTCCGAACTCGCAGCAAGTTACCGATGCGGTGAGCAGTTTCAGCGAGAGTGCAAAACAACCGCGGTGAGAAGTTGCGGTTGGCAGTTACTACTGACCGTGACTGTCGGCAGTACCAGTCAGACAGTACCTTAAGGCTTCCAATATAATTGCCAAAAAACAATTTCAGTATTTTTAGATATTCAATCCTAGAGAGTATAAGAGAGTTGTATAATTTTCTCAGCTGCAACCTCTTATTTTGGTTTGAAAGAATATTGAATATTAGATTAGATTTTACTTCTACAGACTTTTTATAATCGCATACAAATTCATTTTCAATTTTTGGATATTCAACCCACAAGGGTGTCTGATGAGATATAAAATGTCACGATTTTTTTAATTTCAAAAACCAAGGTGGTGTAAAGGTTTTGCTTACGTTTTCAAAAAATTTTAAAATTCGTAGTCTCTGAAGAGATAACAAATTGCTTCTTATGAAATCAGCTTAAAAAAAAGTTTTTTTTGTACTTTAATATTTTTCTGCATTCAATTCTACACAAAATAAAACAAACTGCAGATTTTTCTGATCGGTAAAAAGTGGTAACAAAGTTAGTTCAAATTGGGAAAGTACGGCAATATTATGGTATTATGTATACATTTTCATATGTAATTTTTGTTACCTTTCAAATGAAAATAAAACACATAACCTGATAAAAAACAGAAGAATGTTTGAAAACAGAACAAATGCCATCTGAGTGATTTGTATTAACAATATAAATAAAAAATTAATTCAATTCGGAGAGAAAACCATTGAAAAAAGATTAAAACTAATCGATTTTAGCTTTTTCGCTCTCCTGAACAATTTTTTTTTCGCATTTTTCTTGAAATTGATAACAGATATCAAGATGATTTTTTTTTGCTTAAAGAATGAAGAAATTTTTAAAAAGTTGATTCTAAATATTTTTTTTTAAATTTAAAAAATATGAAAAAGTTTTAAACTTTCCAAGCTTATAAGTCAATTAGTTTTTAATATTTTTGTAATTCCTTCATTCAGAAGCATAAGATTTAATAACCTAATAAGTGTAAAAAGTTTGATTAAGATCGGTAGAGCGGTCCCCGAGAAAAAGGTACATGAATTTTTATGAAAAGTCGTCAAGTCACTAACCCCCTTAAAACCTGATATCTCCGGTTTACATTAAAAAAAATCTCAGAGTGATAATATTTTTTTTAATGGACCACCCCCGAATTTTTTTTCTGGCTACGGCCTTGTACTTTAGAGACCTCGTTTAATTTTATTATATTAATAATAAAGTGTTGTTATCGACTTTAAGAAAAAAAAATTTGCCACCCTGATATTTAGTTTTACACGTTTTATGACAAATAAGCACCAAAAAAGCAATACAAATTTTCAGTCCGTCTGTGCGCCGTCCGCCGGACGAAAAAAATTGTTTTGAATACTGAATAGATGTAAAATTTATTTTGGTGTATCTTTTCAGAGCACATTTTTAACGGAAATTACTAGTTTTCCGAGCAAAATACTGTTTATTTCCATAATATATAGAGTTTATTGTACATAATTGATTAATTTTTTTTATATCAAAACAATAAAATTATTCTGAAGATATCGGTTCCTCGTCTCATTCTTCAGTTTCATCCATATCATCAGCTGTACTTGAAGTAGGTATATCCATAGTCACCAGGTAACAACATTTCCATTTATTGACGAAAATGGTTTACTTTTTTTTTTGGGAGCTGGCCTCATGCTTGTTATAAGGGGGTCCGAGGTAAGCAAAAGTCTGTTTATTACATCCTTGTTGCAGGACTCTCTGGTAAACTTTCTTGTCTTGTTGAGTCGATATATGCGAAAGTATTTATTGCGCGCCTCAGCTGCTTCTTCCGAAAGCATGGGCGCCCACAGGGGGGGGGGGAGCAAGAAGGGGCACTTGCCCCCCTAAATTCACAGGGAGGGCAAGAAGGGGCACTTGCGCCCCCCTGGATTTGACCATCGCTAAAAGTTGAGAAAAAATCATACTTTATATACCAAACTATGTATGTTGCATCTACTTTTACCATTCATTCACTGTACAATTATTGTACACATCTTTCATGCCTCGACTTTAGTTCTCAGTAATGACACTAAAATGATAATCAAATCAAGCTTAATTAGCTCTTTTCCGGAATTGACCAAGGCCCCGCACTGAAGAAGAATCAATTCAGGCACCACAACACAGCAGACTGCAGTTTATTTCCAAATCGAACGACCAAGCGTGTGTTTTACAAGATTTTTCGTTACTTTTTTGTAACGTTTTTGTACTTTAAGAACTAATGAAAAAAAGAATTGAAATTCAATTTTTTGTTTCTATCTTTTTTTTTGTTAGTTTTTGCAAAAATGGTATCCGAGTCCTCTTTGAAAATTCATATCTCTGGTAATTTCTATCCTGGAATATTAAAATAGGGCTTATTTTAAAGGTTGAGGTTGTCGCAAAACTATCCTTGACATTATTTTTTCAATGATAACGATTTTGTCGTTTATCCTTAAATACCTAGCTCACAATACGTTTTTTTTTTTAATTTTTATATATTTTATATACTGTTTTTCAAAACATATCAAAAAATTAACCTGGAATCTCAATGGTTAAAAAAATCGAAGAGAATTCTCAATTAATTTTATAGAAAAAAGGTAATTTAATCAAGACTCGCAAAAAGTGTGACCTTATCATCGCCGATTCTTTTGAAATTTTGTGTACTCGAAGAATAGTGAAAAAAAATATGATTTCAATTTTTTGTTTCTATCTCATTATTTTTTGTTAGTTACAGTATGTTAAGAATTTCCCCAAAACGATATCCGAATCCTCTTTGAAAATTCATATCTCTGGTAATTTTTATCCCTGAATAATAAAGAAGGGCTTATTTTAAAGATTGTTATTGTTTTTGTTAGTTAAAAAATGAGATAGAAACAAATCCTTGAATTTCAATTATTTTTTCACTTGTTCTTCAATTACAAAATTTTTCAAAAGAATCAGAAATGATAAGGTCACAACTTTGGCGATTCTTGATGGAATGACCCATAATAAGGTGAAAACAATATGATCCCTTCTTCAGATGACCCTTTTTTTGCTAAGTGCTGACGATGTAGCTAAATTCACACAGAACTTTATCAAACGAAATAGCCAAATTAAAAAAAATCTGACACCCCCAACATTGATCTGCCTTTGTTTTCAAGTATATTTTACTTTATTATTTTAACAATAAAGTAATGTTATCGATTTAAAAATCTGCCAATAGTCTGGGCGAAACTTTATTATTTTATTATCAAAGTTCGGGAGCGATCAAAATCGGAGTATATCATCAGTTGTTTCGAGATTATGACTTTTCTTGGAAAATTAATTTTGTTCTAAAAATAAAAGTAGTTAAAATAGAAACAACCAATTTCATATCTCAGCAGAACTAAAGGATGTCAAAAATTGTGAAACCCTAGGAAGTTGAATATCGAAAAATTGTGAAATGAGTTTGTAGGCGATTATATAAAAAGTCTATGGAAGTGAAAAGTGATCAAATATCTCATCAATCCTAAGAAGTCGAAGTCAAAGCTTTAAAAAGCATACATGAAATTGGCTTTTTGGCGCTTATATGGTATAGGAAACCATAGGAATTAAATAGGAATTCGATATATCATCAGATTTAAGAATCTGTGAAAATATATGTCTTACACCCACTCGGTGGTGGAATATCCAAAAATCCTCAAAATAGTTAATAGATAAATATAAAGACAGCACGAGAAAGTAAAAACCAATCCAATTTCTTACCACTTCTAAAAGAAATTACGGAATTCGTAAAAACGTGTTCAACACTTTTATACCCTCCTAGGCTGGCCGCACACTGAAAGAGCAAAAACAGTATTTGTCAAAAACATTTTTGACTAATCAATAATATGTCGCTGTTTCAATAGCAATTAAATTATCAGAGCACACAGATTAGTCGCGTGCCTCCAAGGAACGATACTAATCAGTTTTTGACTAAAACTGTTGGCTGGACTCACATTTAACCAGCAAAAAGAAAAATGTTTTTGACTAAAACTGTATTTGCTCTTTCACTGTGCGTCCAGCCAACAGATTTAGTCAAAAACTGATTAGTCTCGTTCCTTAGACGCACGCAACTAATCAGTGTGCTCTGATAATTTAAAAACTATTTAAACAGTGACATATTCTTGATTTGTCAAAAATGCTTTTGACTAATAGTGTTTTTGCTCTTTCAGTATGCGGCCAGCCTTAGTGTTGAAAAAGGCAACAGCTTAAAAACTATGATAGTTTTAAGCGATTATTACGCAACCCCATGAAAGTGGAGATATAGACGATATCATATCAGGGCTGGGGAATATGGCAGAATTCATGAAAAAGTAATTTAAGAAAATCATGAAAACTCTTCCTATATATTTACGAGTATGTATATGAAAAAGCCGTAGAATAAAAATTAATTCAATATTTGGGAAGACCTAATAGATATGACGAAAATCCTGAAAATATGTGCATTTCATTTTGCCTGATAATATTTTTCGACCTCCTTCCAAACACTAATGGATATTTAAGATTTTTCTTATCTACTTTTCTGGTTGATTTACATATACATGCATACCGAGTTTCAACTTTGTAGTAGAAGGCGTTCTATATCTATAGTTAGGAAAAACACCTCCAGAGGGGATGAACAACTTTTGATTACAATGTCTCACGAACCAATTACAATATAAAAATAAAATTCGGTTTTTGTATGAAGTTTGACAAATAAAGTAAATTTTTTTAAGGAGGTGATGAAGCATGGAAGTGGAAGAGATAAATTCTTTTGGCAAATACAGAAACTACGAGTATGTATAGGGCGAGAAATATCAGCAATCTATAAAAACATATTCACATTGTCGAAATATTGCCGCCATTCATTAATCGCTCCACTTATTTTGGCAATAGTCGTCGGACAATTAATTGTTTGAAAAATTGCTCATGTGCAAGCACCTCTACGACTGGGATTTGAGCGATTTAAGCGTTCCGAAGTTATCGGCTAGTATTCTTGAACGCATGTTTTAAGGCCTTTGTATGGACCCGAAAGAGTAGAACGATTGTGTCCGTTAACGAACTTTTTTTTTTTTTTTTAAGGATACTGAACTGGATTTAAGTGCTTAGCTTTTAATACACTGTAGTGTACAATCCAGTCAGCTTAAGGATGGGAGGTCAGAAATCGGGCCGGGTATGGCAGTGTACTAGTTGGTGTTAATAATTTTTTGAGTGTTGTTTGGCTAGGATGTGATCTACCGGAACAGCAATGTTGCCTATTACAAATCACCTACTGTCTGGTATGTCTGATGGTGTAAGTGAATCTGATAAGAATGTAAACAGAACTCATCTGCTCAGTGTTTAATCCTTTAGTAGTGATCCTATTAAGGGCTCATATCACCCTAAAAAGCGATTTTTTTTTTATATAAATTTTTATGTCTTATACTTTCAAGAATCATAAAAATTATTTTGAATTTAGAAAATTCCACCCCATTACAAAGTTATAGCACTAAATGTGACCATACATTGGTTTAAATCGGATTATTGGCTGTTTGCCGCCCACTCTCAACAGCAGCGTTTAGCGTATATTTTTTCGCAAAAGCCGAGTGTCATAGAAAACAAGGTCATGTATAGGACCATCTGTGAAAAACACGAACATAAAAGAGGAAGAAAGCGTACAGTACGAAGCTGGAATGGGAGACTAGCCGTAAGTTCACGTTGCACCTACCACAAACTTTAAAAGCATTTTTCTCGAAACTATGTTTTCAGCCAGTACAGGTGTACTTTCCCAGACCCTTTCCTTCTTAAGGGGCTCTTTGCAAATTTCGAGCTCCCATACATTTTGTATGGCGAAACACGTTACCTTTCGGTACCTTAATCTCAGCTTCCACTTAACTCGTAACAGTAAAAAATTTTACACTTATTGTTTAGTGTATTTAAAAGCCTAGTACGTGAGTAAATTAAAAAATTATAACTAAAAGTGGAGATATTTACAACTGGAAAAAGGGAAGGAATAAATTTTTTTACTGTTTTTCTTCATTCATATATGAAAAAATTATAGTTTTTGATGAGATATTTAAAATTTGCTCACGTATGAAGCAAGTCAATATTATCACGAAAAATGAAAAATTGAGATGCTACGATGTGTGGTTACTGAGAAACATGTACCAAAAGTTGAAAAAGACCTACTTTTCAGGAGAGCCAAAAAAGAAAAATATCTTGCAGCGACTTATTCGACTTTCCCTACTTCAGAGCAAAATTTGAGGCACTTCCACTATCCGACAGAGGTGCGGTCTTTTGTGTGATATGCAGAAATGAGAGTAGAAAAATAATATGAAAAAAAAATCGGTTTTTTTTTCATATATTTTACAAGGAGCTCCTTAAGCCCGAAACACAATGCTCCCGTTCCGTCACGACAAGTGTGGTTATGTGATCCGTAAAAGTTGAATTTGGGTCGACTCGTCCGTTTCGTTCCGTTACGACCATTGTGTGCATTTACATGGCCAGCCCAGTGGCGTAGTAAAGGGGGGGGGGGGGTATGGGAGGAAACCACCCACCAATTATCTGCTCACCTAGTAACAGTGCTGGATTAAAACATGTGGGACCCAAGTGCCGAGGGAAATGTGGGGACCCTATTGCGATTACCGGTAGATTAAATCTAATGCGATTTCTTTAATTATCCATGTATAAAACATACATATGAGCCATTGTATTTGAAAGTGGTATATACCTATGTCCATTCTTTCATACATTAAGATATTTAAGGTTTTACGTTTGAAATAATTTCAAAATATTGGTATACATTAATATAATTCGGATGATGTGCTAACACTATAAACCTGTTAAATTTTACTATGCAATAATAATTATTAAATTTTTTAAAGAAAATAAAGTTTAACCGCTGGAAATTTTTTGTCGGGAATTTTTTCCTAGACTAATTTGGGGCCCAGAAGTCCAAATCCGATGACAAAATCCAAAAAAAAATACCTGTCGACCTCCAGGTGAGAAAAACGAAAGACCGCCCTAGGGCGGACATTCACGGGTGCACGCAAATTTTAACCGCTGGAAATTTTTTGTCGGGAAATTTTTTCTAGACTAATTTGGAGTCAAGAAGTCCAATTCCGATGACGAAATCCAAAAAAAAATTAATTATAAAGAGCCAAACCACGAATTGAGGTATAATGTTAAAAAAAAATAATTTTTGGAGCTTATGATACTCAGCCATGCAATTTTTGGCAAACGAGCCTGGCTCACCTTTACGAATGCGTTCCGATTCATTTTGAAAACACAGATGTTTCTTGATGGCATAAAATCGTGATTTTATTCGTGATTATAAGAAATAAAAACGAAAGGAAGTTCAAGTTCATATTTTCATAAATGAATTTTTCATGGTAAGCTACCTTAGAAGCAATTTTGATTAAATGTTCCAAATTTAACACATGTTAACGTTAATAATGTCGCAATCATATAATGAAATTATACCTATTACCGGAACGATTCTTTTCGACTTGCGAAAATTGTAATAATATCGTCGAAATTGAGTTCGCGGAGTAAAGGCCCAAACAAATTACGGACTTCGACTTCGACCGCGCAGCCCCTTTTTTTAGAATACACGGGACTGTGGGGATGCCCATAGCACCGACTTCGCCTTCGACTGCGGTAAAGTAGGCAAATGGACTGCGAGTGCCGTTAGGTAAGCAAAATCGAAGTCGAAGTCCGTGTTCTGTTTAGTACTTAAATCGTACTCTAAACTGAGAATAGTCAGATCATAGAGGTATATGTATAATGGAGATAACGTGCAGCAACTTTTTTGAAGCCGGAGGTTTTCTCGCAAAGGACCGGCGATATTCACTATGCTACTATCAGCATCTTACTCACATTTATGTTAAACCCCGGTATTGAAAAGAAAAAAAGCCCAACCTTTAAATACTAGGCTAATATTTGCATTTCACTGCCACCGGGCATGAAACGCTCCATACAAAAACAGTCGCTTAAACTGCAAAATGCTTCACAGTGCTTTATACAGAAACGGCGCTATGCGATCTCCATTAGTTATATGCCTCTTTGAGTCAGATGAACAAGTCGATCTACGGTCAATTTAAGTTTGGGAAATATCCTTTAGCCAGTGCTACCATCATCGATAGGTACAAGCGCAGAATGATTTCCGCATTGACAAATTTTGAATGCAAATTGCATGTAATGTAAGCAGTATCGCTATTTCTCTTTGAGTATCAGTCTCTTCAGTCTTGCTGCTCATGTTCGGTGCATTGTCATATCACTGTCCTCCTGCTCAATGTCAATGTCGTGATCATTAAAATACCGTAGTAGTGCATACGCAATTTTTTGTAAAAGTTGGCCACAATTAGGAAGAAAGGTTAAAAATCGTACGTCTAGTCTGATGCCCTCCATGAATCTTATTGTGACGGACTTGATCGATGTGTGCTTGATCAGATGTTGATTCGACGGAGAAAGAGTAGTACATATTTGCTTTTTTTGACCCATGCGATAATTTCTGCAAGTACTTTTGGCCCTATCAAAATTACGAGTTCTTCGCATATAGTCGTTGATAAATAATTCTTATGCCCTCGTCCCTCGCCCGTCAGCCCTTTTCGTTAATTTTTGCAACTGGGACCACTATTAGGTATATTTAGTTTTAAATAAGTACCAAATTTCAGCCTCCGAGCGTAAGTGGTTCCATCTAAAAACCAAATTAAATATAATCAACTATTTACCATATATAGCCATAACATATCAATTCAATTCCAAACTTTCCTTGGAAGCAAATTCTTCATTGCTTCCTACCTCCCGTGTTTGAAAATTGTTTCCAGTCTCAAATTCTGAAACTGACAAACTGATTTTCTCGGTCCGCAGCTAATTGTATGCCGACGTAACAGTAATTTTTTTCCAGTTGTAGACGAGAAGCAAAGCCAAGGGCCATCGACTTTTTCATTGTTCGTAAGCTTTCGATGAAAAAGACTTGCATTGAACTAAAATAGTTCATTCATTCATCATTTCGTAATTGAGGTACAGAAAATTCAGACAAAATATGTTCACCACAATTCTGTAGTTCAGTCGATCCTTGTTTTATCCAAAAATCTATAATTGCCTTCGTAGGCGTATCCGTCCAGCGAACAATATTTTGCACCGTTTTTTGCAACGCTAGAATGTGAGTATTGTATCTTGCAAAAGCGCTCTTCTAGGATTTTATCAATACTTATACTTTGCATGTCTAAGGCTGGAACTTAAACTGACATATTTTTATACAAAACTTGCAGTTAAAGTTCCGGTTAGAATTTAACTGACGATCGTAGGAACAGGCTTTAAAGTGTTTGAACTGACAGAATTTTCAAACAACTAATTTTCTGAGCACTTGTGGGGGCCCCGGGCCTTACTATCCTCCGGATGTATGTTGATTTGACTGTACATTTTAGCAATATCGGCCACGAAAGCATATTTGTACAATCGCCAATTCATAAGAACTGTCAACATATCCTTCTGGATCGCTGGTTCAGTCATGAGTGCATCATTTAATGAAACTCCTGAGCTAGTTTTTCGCGATGCATCAAAAACTACTCGACACTTGGTAGTACTGCTTTCTTTGTACACAGCGTGGTGGGGTAAATAGTGTGCAATACAACTTCTTTTTCCGTTTATCATTACGTTTTCGGTACTATGATTAACTGGTTTCATGTGAACAAATTCTAAATATTCTTTTATGCATCTGCTGTATTCTTGCTTCAGCATCGAGTTACAGTTGCTCACATAATTATTGGGTCGAGACCAAAAACAATGTTTCAGGCAAAATTGAAAACTTCTTGAGTGGAAATGGGAGTTCTAGAAACAATTCAATTCCATCAAGATAAGATTCTAAACATACGGCACATATCATTCGAGAATTCCAATCCTACAAGTGTCCTAAAGTGGAAAAAACCGACCACCACTATTCCACCTTCCATCAATCTGCTCCCAGATGACCATCTTTGGGAGCAGCTTGATAGAAGAAGCAGGATGCACCCAATAAGCAGTACACCGGAGTTGAAAAGGGTCCTATTAGATGAATGGACAGAAATCTTCGAATCAGCTAACCGGAAACTTGTAGAATCAATGCGAAATAGATGCAAGTGGATCCTGAATAAAAAAGGAGATCCCACCAAATATTAATTTAGCAGTTTAAATTTAAAAGAGTACAAAAAATTCGTTTGACCCAATAATTAAGTGATGCTAGATTTCATTTATTTGAATTGTTTTTATTTATTTCATATATTTTGAAAAAACACTTATTTCCATGAGTATATAGTTAAGACAATAACAAATGAAACTTAATTTTTTTTATTTTCTCCTCGTTTCCGTCATAATTTTGCCCGAAACATTGTTTTTGGTCTCGACCCAACAATTATGTGAGCAACTGTATTTTGAAAACGTCTTTCTAATGATAATAGACTTGACACAGCCAAATTTCGAGACTGTCGTAAAGAATTCTTAGTGTCTTCATTCTTGAAAGGTAATTGTACCGTGTAACGTCCGTCTTGGTTTCTCTGCACATTATCGACAAAATGTGTTTCACACAAGTCTTCATCCTGTGTAAAGCCTAGTACTGTGTTCAGCGAAACGAACACGAACGAAAAAGTCACCTTCGAAGCGGAGTGAAATATTCTACACCGTTCGCTACTAGATGTCATTGATAAAAATACGCGCGAAATTTGAAAATATTAAAAAAATGTCAAGTAATTACTATTCCGGCACATAACACAACAAAATAAAACTCACACAAAATTTCCCGAGCACAAACTCACTGAATTGACAGCGAACTATTGAAAATTTTGAGTTGTCAATTATTTCGCTTGTCAAAAAGCCCCCGGTACCATTAAAAACGAAACGAAATCGCCACGAGCGACATCTATTAGTGACTACGGCAAATGTCCATTCCGTCCCCGAACACAGTACTGCAAAACGAACGAAATATTTCGTCGGTGAAATGTCAACGAAAATTCCATTTTTTTTATATGAACTTTGACAGTTCATTTCGTTTCGCTCGGAGCACAGTACTAGGCTTAAGTACTGGAAGTGGTTGTAGTTCCTCTAATTCCCAAAATCTTTGAAATTGTTTATATAATTCAAGATCACTTTGAATTTCTATTTTGAAACTTTGATAATTGCTTGTCGGTTGCGACTTGACTTCACCAAAAATGATTCAGCCTAATTGTGTCCCAGTTGGTAAAATCTGCGAGAATCTCGCAGATTTCTCGGAGACATGTCGCTTTGTCTGCGGGAATCTCCGAGACATTGTAGGAAAAAAATACACGTATCGAGACAAATGCGCACCGATTCTCGGAGACATTTCGGCGAAAGTCGTGATAGCTAACAATTTATTGTTTCGCGCCATCTGTTGTAATAGATTTTTATCTATCGCGACTTTCGCCGAAATGTTTCCGAAAATCAGTGCGCATTTGTCTCGATCCGTGTATTTTTTTTCTACAATGTTTCGGAGATTCTCGCAGACTAAGCGACATGTCTCCGAGAAATCTGCGAGATTCTCGCAGATTTTACGAACTGTGCTCTACCCAGAAATCTAACTGCTCTTAGCTCTTGTGGCAAGAGGGCTGCAGGCCTTGTAAAAACTCTTCATAAAAACATACGTATCTTTAAATATTGATTTATTAAAATTATACAATATATACAACTAAAAAGTAGCAGCAATACATACATATATCTAAATATTTAAAAGTCAATAAGACATTTCCTTAATGTTATATTGCATGTACATTTTGACATATTCATCCACCAATCATTCAGTAAATTCTATCCAGTTTTCATTTCCAATTCATTTCTATAAAAAAGGATTTTACAAGTTTTTGAATTCAAAATATTGCAAAAGAGACCGCATTTTCCAGTACGTTTTCTTGTCACGAAATGCATACTTTAGAAGCATGTCTTTGTCTTACCTAGAGATTCTGAATTCACAATTTTTTCAATTGTACTCCAATAAAAAAAATCTGCCAACAGTCTGGGCGCAACTTTATTATTTTTCCGGCAGAAGTTCGGAACGCGTTCAATTCGGGGATGCGGTGTATGTTACCATGAGACTGAAAACCTAACAAAAAGTTCGGGAAGCGGTTAGAATAGAGTGTAACATATGAATTATATAATTGGGTCATATTCCGGGATGCGGTCTAGAGGTTGAAAAAGACAAAACATAAAAATAGGTGATTATTAAACAAGCCCGTGTAAGTGAAAAGATATTCGATCTCTGATCAGACCTGAGAAATATGTTGGAATTCATGCAAAGTATACAACCCCTTTACACCCTCTTAGGGGTTGAATTTCAAAAAATCTTGAAAACACATTCTAGGTATTCATATGAAGAATCCGTAGAATAAAAATGAATTCTATATTTGGAAAGACCTAGTAGATATGACGAAAATCGCGAAAATATATGCATTTTATATTAACCGATATTTTTTTTTTGCCCCCCCCCCTTCTGAACGCCAATGAATATCGCATTTTTTTTATCAGAATTGCTTTTCTAGTTAATTTACATATACGTACCGAGTTTCAACTTCCTAGCATAAGCCGTTCTAAAGTTAGGAAAAACACACCGTACCACCGTACCATGTTACCCCTAAAAAAAATTTATTTTTCCACCATGCCATAGCTCTATCTAAATATTAAGTTTCAGCTTCCTATCATTATAGATTCTTAAGATATAATCATCAGAACGTTTTCTTTCTCACCCTTCCCCACCCCCCAAACTTTTTTCGCTACTAGGGTTCTATAATGTCTACTTCTGGTAAGAGTTTGAAGCATCCATCTTACAATGTTATTGAGTTATGAAACGTGTTATTTTTGAAAAATTCGTATCCCCTCCACTTACGTACTTCTCCGCCCCCTTCAAAGATTTTATTTTAAACCATCTTTATTTATCAAGCTTTATATCCTAACCGAATTTTGTTTTTCTGGTGTCATTGGTTTGGGAGATATCGTAATGTTAAGTATTTCAACCCCCCCCCCCCGTACGCCACTACCCCCACCCAAAAATTTTGATTCAATCTACTCTCCTAGTATGAATATAGATATTTGTTAAGTTTTAATTGCTTGCTATTAACGGTTTAGGAGATATGAATTTTAGAATGTGTCGATCTCGACTTTTTTGCGTTTCGGACGCATTGTTTCCCCCTCCACTCCCACACCCCTTCACCCATATCATTAATTTTTTTGCCAATGGGTCCACTATCAAAGCTTTATAGAAATTCCAAATTTCAGTCTCCTAACATAAGCGGTTGCTGAGATCTAGAAACCAAAATTTTTCGTCTAAAACGCTTCCCCCACATTGGTTAGTTATATCGATTATGAGATCATGGTTTTTAGAAATTAACGAAATCAGTACGTTTGGGCAATTGCAAAAGTTAAAGTTATTTTGTTTAACATTTAAATTTTCTAAATTTCATATACCTATGTAAGTTTTCATTAAAATTTTTATATTTAGACCGGCAAATATGACTGTATTAACCTATTCCGCTGCTCAATTCGTAGTATGTGCTTCTGCCAAGTAAATATGTTTTATATTTGAAGTTTTTAATCGTAGTAGTTAAGATTATTAGCCAACAAAAAGAAATGATATATATAGGTATGTACCATATATAAACAAAAAACATTTTAAAAAATTTGAAAAAAGGTGTCGAGTCCAACAAAAAGGGATGATTTTCACAGAGTCGGTTTCCTTTCTATAATATTTCCGCTTACACTGGTATACAAATTTGTGATATTCTTTTTTCCAAGAAACCCAAATTTTCCAGACAACCAAAAAGTAAACTTTGCACACCTCTGTGAACTTAGCACCCCACTTTAACCAAATTGAATAAAAACATAACGCAGTCACGATCGGCTGCAAGCCAATCGTATGATACTCTTGATGAAATACTGAACTCCGATTTATATTTTAGTTGGAAATATATCAAAAGAATGAGGAGTGCACAAGCAATTATTATATGACCTTTTACTTACAGGTAGAAACTTTTGTATAGTGGTCGATTTTTTGATATATAGTGAGTTTCATAAAGTAAGTTAGGACATTTTACAGAATTTTTGTATGGCAACTACATGAAGGACTCATGGGATATTTTTCATATTAATAGTTTCAGCTGCGACTATTGTAAAATTAATGTGTATAAAATTTCAAAATCGTAAATTAAAGCGTTCTAAACTTATCGTGCAATATTGGTGAATATGTTTATTAAGGACTTTTGTATGACGGCTACCCGAAGGAGTCGACGGATGGCGCTAATTAACGAACTCCGTCTTGGTTTTGGTATAAAACTAATTCCTGTAAAATTTTAAATTCCTGCTTTAACTCGTTCTGGAGTCATAGTGAATTCAGTAAAAAGCAAACATTTTTGAAGGATTTTCTAGGCTGCTACACGAAGGACTCATTCGATATGCATCATATTCGGAACATTCGATTTAAACATTTTAAGCCTTATGTATGCAAAATTTCAAGTTCCTAACTTGAAGCATTCGAGCAATAACTGGGAAAACGTGTTCCAAGGACTCTTGTATGGGAGGTACCCGAAGGATTGGAAGGATATCGCCCATTAATGAACTTAGCCTTACTTTTTTCATTTTACAAGTTGTGACAAAATTTCAACTTCCTAGGTCAACGCGTTCTTGAGTTATCGTGCTAACGGACGGACGGACGGACAGCAAACGGATTTGGGGGTTTTGGCCAAAAATAATCACAAAATAATATAACTTTTTTTCGTCCCAGGCTCGGTTCTATGCGTTACAAACTTTTCGGGCTGGATTAAACTTATAATACTCTATATGTTCATCTAGAGTATAAAAATTGTTTTCGGGTGGAGCTTTGTTTGTACTTGATTGTACCGAAAAAAATTTCGTTTGTACCTCCAAGGGTACGGAGAAAAAAATGCTCCGTGTGAACTTAGCACCCGACTTGCACCAAATTAACTGAAATTTTTTATTCAGATAGTACCCCGTCTGTAAATGATTGTACCGAAAATGATTTTTTTTTTCATTAAGAAAAAAAAAATAATTAGAAACTTTTCTTTTAAAAAAACAAAAAAAAAGTACGGTAAACTATTGTAAATTGGTTCTATTTGATTGTACCTTCAATCGATTTTAAAATACTTTAAAATTTACATCAAAAACTAGCTATCTAAACCAACCAATCCTTCACACAAAGAGTAATTAGAAGTGTGAATTATTGGCTGATTTAGATTGTTATTTTTTGACGGAAAAATTAATATTTCTTAAAATTTCTTGGAGGTACAATCAATTTCGGTATCTATAGCATACATTTGCATCTTTGGTTTTTCGAATTTTGAAAATCGACCTATAGTCCGGTCATCGATTCACAAATTGTTGTCGGAGGATCGTCTTTCGAATTATTTTTCTCTGAGTGTGAATTATTGGCTGATTTAGATTGTTATTTTTTGACGGAAAAATTAATATTTCTTCAAATTTCTTGGAGGTACAATCAATTGCGGTATCTATAGCATATATTTGCATCTTTGGTTTTTCGAATTTTGAAAATCGACCTATAGTCCGGTCATCGACTCACAAATTGTTGTCGGAGGATCGTTTTTCGAATTATTTTTCTCTGAGTGTGAATTATTGGCTGATTTAGATTGTTATTTTTTGACGGAAAAATTAATATTTCTTCAAATTTCTTGGAGGTACAATCAATTGCGGTATCTATAGCATATATTTGCATCTTTGGTTTTTCGAATTTTGAAAATCGACCTATAGTCCGGTCATCGATTCACAAATTGTTGTCGGAGGATCGTCTTTCGAATTATTTTTCTCTGAGTGTGAATTATTGGATGATTTAGATTGTTATTTTTTAATGGAAAAATTAATATTTCTTAAAATTTCTTGGAGGTACAATCAATTGCGGTATCTATAGCATATATTTGCATCTTTGGTTTTTCGAATTTTGAAAATCAACCTATAGTCCGGTCATCGATTCACAAATTGTTGTCGGAGGATCGTCTTTCGAGTTATTTTTCTCTGAGTGTGAATTATTGGCTGATTTAGATTGTTATTTTTTGACGGAAAAATTAATATTTCTTAAAATTTCTTGGAGGTACAATCAATTTCGGTATCTATGGCATATATTTGCATCTTTGGTTTTTCGAATTTTGAAAATCAACCTATAGTCTGGTAATCGATTCACAAATTGTTGTCGGAGGATCGTCTTTCGAATTATTTTTCTCTGAGTGTGAATTATTGGATGATTTAGATTGTTATTTTTTGACGGAAAAATTAATATTTCTTAAAATTTCTTGGAAGTACAATCAATTGCGGTATCTATAGCATATATTTGCATCTTTGGTTTTTCGAATTTTGAAAATCGACCTATAGTCCGGTCATCGATTCACAAATTGTTGTCAGAGGATCGTCTTTCGAATTATTTATCTCTGAGTGTGAATTATTGGATGATTTAGATTGTTATTTTTTATGAAAAAATTAATATTTCCTAAAATTTCTTGGAAGTACAATCAATGTCGGTTCTTATAGAATATATTTGCATCTTCAGTTTTTCGAATTTTGAAAGCGCACGTACTCCGCTTATCGATTAATAATGTGTTGTCGAAGGATCGTCTTTCGAATTATTTTTCTCTGAGTGTGAATTATTGGCTGATTTAGATTGTTATTTTTTGGTGGAAAAATTAATATTTCTTAAAATTTCTTGGAGGTACAATCAATCACGGTATCTATAGCATATGTTAGCATCTTTGGTTTTTCGAATTTTGAAAATCGATCATACTTCGGTCATCGTTTTATAAAGTGTTGTCGTTCTAATTATTTTACTCTTTGTGTGAAGGATTGGTTGGTTTAGATAGCTAGTTTTTGATGTAAATTTTAAAGCATTTTAAAATCGATTGAAGGTACAATCAAATAGAACCAATTTACAATAGTTTACCGTACTCTTTTTTTGTTCTTTTTTAAAAAAAAAAATTTTTTTTTTATTGAAAAAAAAATAAAAAATCATTTTCGGTACAATCATATACAGACGGGTCACTATCTGAATAAAAAATTTCAGTTAATTTGGTGCAAGTCGGGTGCTAAGTTCACACGGAGCATTTTTTTCTCCGTACCTTTGGAGGTACAAACGAAAATTTTTTCGGTACAATGAAGTACAAACAAAGCTCCGCCCGAAAACAATTTTTTTTATTAAATTTGGTTAAAGTGGGGTGCTAAGTTCACAGAGGTACTTTGCACATCATCTTTTTGCCACGACGAGCGACTGTCGGATTTCATTAAAAAATTAATAACACAAATTTGTATACCAGTGTAAGTGGAAATAGTAATAGAAAGGAAACTGACTCTGTGAATATCATCCCGTTTTGTTGGACCCGACACCTTTTTTTACATTTTTTAATCTCATTTACATCGCCAAATTTCGGCAATTAGATTTCAAAACCTCAAAAAGATTTTACATCGCCCTGACAAACCAATTGAACAGCTGACTGACGTGTTAAATTTTTTTATGGCTTTTGCATGATTTTATTTTTTCCATGGAAAATTTTTCAGCATCAGCAAGAATGAAGCAAATAAATTATTAAATTTAAAAGCTCACGTACCAAATTTTTATTTAAAATACATGTGTGACAATGAACATCGTGGTGAATTTTGAGCGTGATGAAATATAAACTTCAGGACTGTCCAGGCCTGTTTCTATTGATTTGGAGCAGTATTTCCACAAAATACAAATAAAAAATAAATTACTACGAGAGTTACAAACCTTAGTGCTAAATTAAATTTATAATACTCTACAGATTTAGTTTACAATATGAGACTAAAATTTGCAGAATATGCAAGGACGAAGACGAAACACCAGAGCATATTCTCTGTGGATGTGAAGGTTTAGCTCACAAAAGACTTTGTCACTTCGGTGGCATGGACCCATTGAAAGTCCTGACCATTCCCCTTCGCAAAATACTAAGATTCATTGAAAGCGCAGGGATTGAAGAGGAATCATAGTCAATCCGGGAGGACGTCACAATCAAAATGTCACCCATCATAATGTTGGCTTGGAATCCGATTAGTACCTACATACATATGTCACTAAGTGAAAGATCTTCGATCTTACCTTTATATACCTATATTCCACGTATAGTAAGATGAGCTTATATACCTATGCTACTAATAGGCCGTACTATACTCTAAGGGACGTACTCACTGCTGGTGGTTTCCAGTGGTCATCAAGAGGGCGTAATGCGAACGTAACGTTATCTGTTTTTCGATGCACACATCTCGCAGCATATTGGATACTATTTAGGAAATTGTTCGGCGACATCCTTAATAGGTTCAGGAACTGGCCAACCTACATTCTAGAAGTTAAGAAAATAAGCAGAATGATGTTAAATTTCTTAATGTGATCCATCACCTGAAGCGTCTTCCAAAGTCCAGTAAAAATTGAACAAAAATAAAGCAAATCCAAATGCCGTGTTACGTAAAACAAGAAATCATTCACAGGATCGTCTCTCGTTACGTATCCGCGTGTACAGTTTTTTGTTTTTTTTTCCGCCTCGTTCCTTCGATCGAATCTTTCATCCCTTTGTCAATTTCTGCCGTTCTAAGATTTGCCGGCCGGCTATTGAAAAGGATCCCAACTTCCATTTCGGTTGAGGGTTTTCGGTTATGCAGTTGTGCGCCCTTCTTCTCATTTAATTCCATTCGATCGCATCCGAACCGAACCGGTCCAAATCTATTTGAATGATTTTTTGTCCCGTTCTCATCATCGTCTTCCTCGTTTTTCTTTACGGAGGAATAATTAAAATAATTTCTAACGATTGTCGAAAAAAAAAGCATTTCTATTTTCTACTGTTGGTTTCGATGCGTACGTATTTCTCCGAACGCAGCTTGGAATGCCCTTAAGAAATTTTTTCGCGAATTGAATAGAAGGCTCAAGATCGGTTCCTGATTCTATGGTACGCATACACAATAAGCAAGCGTCAGAGCGAGTCCGGCGTAACGAGCGCGAGACCGAGAGGCAACCAGGAAGCGGATTGCTTGGCGTGATCCTGCCAGGGGTTTCTTACTATTTGCGATGGTCAGGTGATATAAGGTTCGCAATATGTTTGGGTTTCTGCTTTCGGCAACACAAAATAATAATCTTGGGGTTTTATATCGCGATGTGAATGTCATTTGCATTATGGTGCTGCTTCTTGATTTAAAAAAAAACCGGAAATCGATTTGCACATCTCGATGTGATGGTCAGGAGTGTAGCAAATATTCCCGCGGTAGAAGAATATCTATTTAGGTTGCTTTGAACATGTTACGCCTTTCATATGAATGCCATCCACCTGGACAGAGTTTGAATTTTATTATGATAGTAAAAAGAAGGTAAATGCCCTGGGTTTTCCTCTGGTTGGTATCTAATTTAGCAAACTTGTTCGGATCATGGATCTTTACAATAAAAACTACTACAACTGCTCTCACTCCTCCATTGCAACCGTTTATTCTTCACAATTCTCGTGTAGGATAGTTCAAATTCTTCATGGTTCCTATGGTTTATTAAAAATTTTCGTTTCGTTTGCTTACAATCTCCAGAATGAATTGATTGAACTCTTAACGCAGTTGCTTATGCAAATAAGGGTGTCCCGTTCGGGAACCCTCCGAGTTTACTGGGAAGAAATTGTTGCGAAGAATCCCACGAAACTTGAATATCTTGTCTGCAGTAGAATTTTAAAAATTAACAAATAGGATGGTGATTTCTTAACGGATTTATGGTGCGTACCTTTTACTTATCAAGGAATATTTCTATTATTATATTATTCAATAGCAACCTTTGACCAATGCTTGCGTATTTAGGACTGCTATTGAAATTCAAAATTAGTTGAGCATCACTTTAAATTGAATTGTATTTTTATACAATTATCGATTGGTTAGATACGCAAAAGTTTTTGCGAATTTACGAGGCCTGTTTTGATGTCGGGTGATTCCGTACACATGTTGACAATATTTTTCTAATTCCAAAATGTTCATGTATAGGACTGGAGATTATTTTCGCCACTCGACGAGTATGAGCGGCCTCAGAAACGGCATTAAGAGAAACTTGCCCCATCTGTATTCTAATGCCGTAAGTACACACGCGCCTTCACACGCATTGCACGATTCGAGTTAGCGCGAACGTCTAGGCGCGTGTGTAAAGGGTGCGCACGAGTGCTACAAGCGAGTCACATAGTGCTGTAAGCAAATTCCTTTGAAACGCGTCCAAACAGTGCCAGAGAGACAAATGTACGCGCACTAACTCGCATCGGTCAATGCGAATGAAGGCGCGTGTGTACTTGCGGCATTACACACGCGCCTCGCGCTAACTCGCATCGCGGCATAAAGGTTGTGATTTAAATTCGGATCGACGGACCAAAATATTGTCGATCTATTCCCAAAAAAGAAGTCATTAATTTTTATTAGAGAGTTTAATTATCGAAATGACTGTTTATGCGCGAGTGCTGTCAACTTTACATTATGAAGAGCGAAATTTATTTTAGTGGCAAATATCATATATGTAGTAGAATAATGTTAGTAGTAACTCCCGTTATAATATGTAGACTAGGATTTCACAGTTAGTAGCTTAATCCTGGCTAAAAATGTCGCATGGACGCTCTTGGTTGAGTGTCCCGGAAGTCCCTTGTGCCTACCAGGGTAAAAATCTAATAAAATAAAAATCTAAAAATCTCATTAAATCTAAACAATCTTGCCATTTACGTACCCTGTGCAGCACATTATTTATATTAGATTGGAGAGTCGGCTGCAAAATGCTGCGTACAAGCAATATGAAAATGTATGCAACCTCCTTACACCAACTTGGGGGTTGAATATCCAAAAAAAACTGGAAGGTGTTAATAGATGAAGACAGCGCGAGAAAATCAAAACCAATTCCATTTCTTATCCATATCTTCTTCCAAAAGAAATTCGCGAAAATGTGTTCAACCCTTTTATACTCTCTTAATGGCTGAAAAAGGAAATAACTTTAAAACAAGTTTTAGGTCATTATTACACAAGCCCATGAAAGTGAAGAGATATTCGATATCATATCAGGCTGGGGGGATATGGCAGAATTCGTGAAAAAAAAATATATACAACACCCTTGCATCGCCTTAGGGGTAGAGTTTCAAAAAAAGTGTTTCACACATTCTAGGTGTTTATATGAAAAAGCCGTAAAATAAAAATGAATTCAATATTTAGGAAGACCAAGTAGATATGATGCAAATCGTGAAAATATATTATTACGGTTTTCTTAGCCTCGACGGTCTCAGTACCGCAACTACCCGGTAAAACAAAAAAAACGCAGTTAAACCCCCGTAGCAACACAGGGGCGAACAGACCTTTGTCCGACTAAAATCCAGAGACTGGTCGTGGGCACCAGCGATCCTTTTCGAAAGGTCTGCTCTCCTTCCCTAGACCGGATCACTGATCTAGAGAAGTTATATATATAATATATGAAAAAAATAATGCGAAATTCAAAAACTTACACTAACTTGACCTTAACGTAACAAAGTTTACTTAAACAATTAGGGCGCCTCTGGTGCAATCTTCCCACGACGATCGCTGAATTTCGTACTTCTCGCCTTCTATTCGCTTGAACGCCTCGGCAACTCTTTTTCGTCTTCTCCAATACAACATCATCCACTTGGGAAACTCAATAATTCCATTCGACCCGTAGATTCGGGACCTCCAACTCACTCGCTTCGCTGCCAATCCAAAAAGAGACCGTTTTGCTTTTCAGTTGCTTCGACGAAAACTCCCAGCGGTTCCACCAGCTTTTCAAACTTAATTTTGAGTTCAACGGTCTTCCGCTCCCATGACATTTTTCTACTCGCATGATAGTTTCGTACGGACCTCCAGCACTCCATTCGGGTATCTAGCCGAGCTTCATAACATTTCCATATTCCAGTTCGTCGTCGTATTGAATTCGCTCGCTCAGTGCCTGATCGCCAAATGACAGTTGGTTTGTTTACATCTGACCTTTGTACAGTGCCGTTTCGTCGCATAGTATGCGAAACTTTGCCGCCAGGGCAGCTGACAATTTTTCCGAGGCATTTACAAACAGCATCCCAGTTGGTCGCTTGTCTCTTAAGAGACATAATCTCGATGGTTTGAGCCTAGGAATCATATTGCTTAACTTTCTTCGTCACTAGATAGAAAGAAATAGCAATATAAACATGTGCTCGCACCACGATCTATTTGTAAGGCAAAAAAGCAGCCACATCACTCCGAGTGCAGCAAATGTCATCCGCGACTTACACGATAAAAATTAAATACGCGAAAAGTTACAGTTCAAGTGCGGTTACAATAAAACGACACAAGTGCGATGTGAAGTGATTGGAAATGTGTCACTACGTTATTAGTTTTTTATATTTATTATATTACAGTAAGGTAACTTCGCCCCTGCCTGCACGTTTCATTTCATAACCCCCTTTCTTATTTCCAGCCGATGGCAATCTCCGCGAAATATTCATACGAGTACGAGCTTTTATCACAACACGCTATCATCAAACAGATGGCGCTATTGCCAAAGCCATTTTTCTATCGAGACATTCGCAAACATGTCTTCGAGATTCGGGGAGCATTTGTCTCGATACCGTGTATTTTTCCCATAAGACGTCTCGAAGAATCTCGCAGACAGGCCGCCATAGTCTTCGAGATATCTGCGAGATTCTCGCAGACGCGACCAACTGGGATTGTTAACCCTACTAAATTAGCTTTTGGGATGATCCACATCGTTTTTTTCAATTTGATCTGATCCAGTTGAAAAAAACGCACCTAATGTTGCACGTTTCTCAAAACAGAGCTTTGTACATTCTTACAACCACCTCCACCAACCACTATTAAATTTCCTTCTCTGCTATGAGCGTGAATTTTTAGACAAATTTTTGTCCACCCCTTCCCCTTGTCAAAAGTTTGCCGCCGATTGGGAGTTCGCTCAACCATCAATAGATGACGCTGGAACCGAGGACACCAGATATAGTAAAATAGTGTGACAAAATTCTGCCCGAGGTCCGTACTGGGCTTACGGTTCATCGGTAACAGGATATATTAACAATTTTCGATTTCACATGATTTCATTTTATAAACGACTAGATGACGAAAACCAATTTATATTTGCCAAAAATAGTTCAGTCGAACAAAATTTTTTCTTGTTATGATCAAATTGGGAATGAGTTTTAGATCTGGTTCAGATTAAATACAGTGGTAACTCTTATGAAGGTTTCTGTACTCGTAGCAATCGTAATTACTTAATGTTACTCAACGATATAGTATCTTGGTCCGCACACTGCATCTAGTCGATATAAGGCATTTACTCGTCATACGCAAGTCATGAAAGTAAATTCCGAACAAATAAGACGAAAGGCCCTAAACCAAAAGTTTACACACAAACAGTTATCTGTCCAAATAAAACTAGAAAAATTCTTGAATGAAGGCACTGTGGGGCCCGAAACATGGAAATTTTCATTCATAACAAACCTTTACGTGCAGTTCATAGATGCCCTGCCTGCGTACATTACAATCAACGGGGACCCTTTGCTCTTCAAAGTACACCTCACCCGTAAGATCCATAAGTCAGTCGGCCCGACCGGTGCGGGAATCGTTCGAATATTTACTTAAGATTAGAGCCAACAACCTGGGACCAGGGGGACATGGCCAACGCATGCAGGCCAGACCTCAGACTATCGGTGATAAAATTTCGGCATTCCACGGGTCTATACCTGGACAACGAACTCGAAATGGCGTTGAGTTTGTGATCATTGAAAACAGGGCAATCCGCTGACCCGCTCCCTGTCTGCCCTGCGTATAGTCATTCAATGTTTCAAGTTGTTTTTCTCGTAGAAACCGGAGAAAGCACTTCTTAGGAATTTCGTCCGGACGCAAAGGGTACGGGCTATGCGCTATTATGTGATACATTGCCCCCTTGTCTATATTGCGTCGTGCGTAGTTTAATAAATATGGCGCTTTGCTTCTTTTTTCTAGGTCCAAAATATGTGTGAGTGCCTTCTCGTATCTTCCCCTTGAAATTCAAAAATAATATTATAAACATGGTATTTTTTGTCAGTTATATTTCTCAGCTTCTACGGCACGACTTCAATAAAACGATTTGCGAGTGTACACACAATCTCTTGTGTGAATGAAATTCTTAAATGTAAGGAAGGTATAGAATTTCTACCAAATTTGTTGCATCAACGTCAGTATCGCCCCAATTAAAGTAACAGTTGAGGGAAGACCAGCAATGAAGCATTATTTATTATTCTTGAGCTTGTTTCATCCAGTGCCTTGAATGGAAAACTTCCGAAAATGGTGCGGGAGCCATTGAAAAATAACTTATTTATAGCTAATGTATGTACATACTATGTATGTATATGTAGCTATAACTCTAAATTAAATTCTAAATAAATTTTCCAATTTTGGCGCAGGTGGAACTATGAGTTTCAAACGGATAACTCACTTTAAGAAACGATCTGTTCTTACAGCGGAGAGTTGCTATAATAAAGTTGAAAAGTTCGGGCAATCATCTCTTCCAGGTATTGGTATAAGATCATGGCTTGATTTACCTATCATTTAAAATTCGTACTGATATTATTTTATGCAATCCAATAAAAAACGTCGTTTTTCTCTTAACTAGTGCTTTCACGGTGCGGTGGAGCTTGAAGCCTATTTTAACAGCACTGTATTTAATTTGTTTGATATTCACATTTCTGAGTTCTCTATAATTTCTTAAGGGGTTAGGCCAGTCTACACAGAAAGAAAAAAATAGAGAGATCATGTAAAAAGTATCTAATTCAACGAAAAACTTTTAGCGTTTTTCAGCCTGCTAATTCAATTTGATAAACCATTGATAAATATTGTATTCATTCAAATATTTACTAATTAGATAATAATGATAATGGCTTTCTATAAACAAAACATATAAGTTGATGAATTGTCTAAAAGCTCTGGACAATCGATGCACAACAATATGTAAAACATTAACAGATATTTATTGAAAATTCCAAAGAATATTGCTGATTCTTCTCAAAATTTGATGAAACATCAAATTTACTTTAGTAAAATCATATTAATTAGAATTATCTAAATTAATATCATTTGCGTGGTCTAGTACAAAAGGTACCATCTGCATTTTTTACGTAATAAAAATAAATTCTGCAGAATATTAAGCTGTGTATATACAACGATGAATCGATTTAGTTTTAAAACATTAAAAACCAATATTTATTATATAGTTCCACTTTATAATAAAAGGTTGTTCAAATTTCTCTGTTTATACGAAAGAAAAGAATAATCGATTGGTATTATTGTAATTTTTCATTAAATAAAAAACTGGTATGATATTTGTCTACAAAGAATATAATTATTCAAATGGGTGATTGGGACATAAAACTAAATCATTATTATTCATAAAACTAAATCATTATTATTCATAAAACTAAATCATTATTATTCAATGTAAGAATGTTAATTGGAGGATACAAAATATTATCTAAATTAAACATTGTAAATTTTGAATTCATTTCTTTTTTAATAACAAAAGTATTATAATAATATAATTATAAGTATGTATTATATGTATTACCAAAACATGTTTTTTATCACTTTGGGGGCTCGTAGACTGAATATTATTAGAACTACTGACTGTCCAGCTCGACATAGAATTTACAGATACTGTTTCGGCAAGAGGAGTGGTGTATCCCTAAATCATTATTTAAAAAAACCATTTGAAACAAACATTTTCCCTCCTCCACTTCAATAGCTGCGTGCGTAATTTTATTTTGAGGCCAAATTGATCGAGGCCAAAAAGTTGGTCCAAATCAGCGGCTGTCAGCTCCTTCAAGACTTCAATGTCGATTCCCTTATCTAAAAGACACTTTCACTTAAATTTTACTTTATTAATAATTTCAGAAAAGGATCTTACTTGCGATAAGAGGTACAGCTTCTGACAGGCCCCAACTTGATAGCAAATTTGCTACAGCTTGCTTTCCGTCATTCAACACATATATGGAATTTTGATCTTGTCGAATATTCAAAAATTGATCATCCACTGAAAAGCTGAAGCTTTCATCACTCATTTTAATCTCTGGAATTTACACTTTCCTTTTTATTTATATATTAATTATTAACCTTATTACTTGCTACGTATTTAACTCTGAATAAAAAAAACACCCAAACGTAACACTTTGCGGCACATTAATTTACTGCGCAATATACTTGATTACTCTTCGTTTTAAGAAGTAGACAAAATATCTATTCTTCTTTTGATTTGTCAATTTTTCGTCTTCGAAGTAGATGAAACATCTACTCGCTCTTTAATTTGTCAAATTGGGGTACTGAAGTATTAAGAGCAAACTTTTTTTTAGATGAACTATTGAATTATGTGGTCGATTTTTCTTATATTAATTTGTAAATTAACACTATGCCAATTACAAAAGTGGACTACTTCGAGCTGTTAAGTCAACTACTTATTCTATAGATTAATGAAATTTAAAATCAGCTATTTTGAAGTAGTAGAAACATACAATTTGTTGTTATTTTTCATTTATATTTATAATATGATCTCCATGAAACATATAATGCAGAGTAGCTGTTTTGAGGTACTACTGAAAACAATTTATATATCTTTTCGACAAGTCATTGAAAATTATCACCATCTAAATGCTATTTGATAAAAAGTCTATTTCATTTCTTTCTGTGTAGAGCCCTCAAAAAAGGCCTAACTTTGACAATTTATTCTGGGAGCAAGGAAAAAGAAATCGAATTTCTCTCTTTCAGGCTTTATTAAACATGTATTTGACTGTATACAAACATTTTTATATTGACATTTTGATACAAAATGGCGGCTTCTGGGCCAATCTTCGGAATCACCTTTTTCAAGATGGCCTCTACGGGCGACGGTGATTCTAGGAACTCGTGCTATCTGAAGCAAAATAAAAAACGGGATCTTAACCTACATAAGATTTGCTAGTAAAGTACGTACGTTTTTAGCTTTACATCAATTTTTCGCGAAATGGCGGACTTTTAAAAAAAAAGTTCAATTTTTGACCGAAAAAATGAGCAATAAATTGTTTATAAAAAAAAAAGTTGCTATGATAACAAAAAAATCGTAAATAGTTTACTAGATATTGTTACTGTGAAGCTACAGTTTAAATTTCAAGTGGATACGTGCGATAGTCTCCGAGTACCATCGTTGCCTGATTTGAAAAATGCAGTTTCGAGAAAAACGCGTTTAAAGTTTTACGTGCTGAAAATTTTGTTATACCTATATGTACCTTCAGCTGACTGACCCAAACATACAGCATATTGATGAACTAGCACCTCCTAACGACCTTTTTGGAAATTATTACGGCCATCAGACCCCATTGTTACATTAGTGCAGAGGGTAAGAGTCGTAAAAGGGGGAGAAAGGGAAGCTCGCCGCGGCAGGTACAAAATGCGCTCGTAGGCTTCGACACTGCAGCGGATTGGACAGGGAATTTTTTTCCTACTATTCTACCAATTGAATAATGTTTTAGGACCCTAAAGTGTACTTTGAGCAAAAAAACAAAAAATTTATTTTTTGAAAATCCTTGACTGGCCTAACCCCTTAAACGAATTTCCTTATCACAATCCTGAAATAGATGGTTTATCATCTTAGCGAGACCAAACCCATGAGGAAGAGAAACAAGACAAAACATGTGAGGCTACACTCCGATTAGGTTAGTAAACTTGCGAAATAAAGTTAGTCTCTTATGCATGAAGGCATACAAAAGATATGTTACAATCCAAGTAAAACCAATAGTCGTAAGGGAGTAGTACGAACTATCAGGCCTATTCAGGATCAGAGTCACAAGTTACAAAGTAGGTGGAAAGTCACAATTAATTCAAAATCCAGACAAAATTGTGACTCTCGACCTAGTTTGTGACTTGTAACTCGGTCCTGAATAGACCTGTATATCAAATCACTATACTGGGTGTTTGGCACTCCGTGTGCCACCTTGTAAGGGGTTATTCCTTGATATATTAGGAGAAAAAAATCGTTCTACAGGGTGGGTCTATTTTCAATATTAGTGGAAATACAGGGTGGTTAAGAAAAGTGTTTTTGACCTGTACCCTCATGCCCTTAAAACGTTATATATTCAAAACAAATAATCATAAGGCAAAGCGTTAAACCTCGTTTTTTAGGCAATCGAATTACCTTAAATTTGATGTAAAAGTATATATTGTAACTGCACCCAATCTTGAAATATTTAGTCGAAAACACATATTTTTGCTTTGTCAATCCTAAAAATTCAGTGATCAATGTAGTTTTTCTCAGAAAAACCCATTATAAAAATGTCATTTTAATTTTATTTTTTTTTAACACTATTATTACCTACAAAAGCTGAATACATATGTATGAGCTTCAAATAACATTTTAGAAGTAATAGGTAAAAATACATACATTAAATGTTTAAAAAATCAGTGTCATAAAGTGAATCGCGTTTAAAAAACTGTTTAAATTGTCGGTAGTACTGAAGTATTTTTATGTCCATTTATTATTATTTGAAGTTTGAAAGAAATCAATGAAATGTAAGTGAGTTTGAACATAATTGATGCTAGATGTGGTAGGTCATACAGGGTGCGGTACTTTGCCTTTTTTAATGGGGTAACTTAAAAAATCAAAAGCTGTAAAAACAAAACTACTTTAATATTTTTATCAGTTTTACTTACGTTTCCAAAAGAAGAAGGTATCAGTAGAATTTAAAAAATAATTTAAAAATGCCTGAGTACTCCAATGAAGAATTCGGGGACATTGTGTTCATTTATGGAGAGTAAGACGAAAATGCACGAGCCGCGCGAGCGCTTTACCATCATATTCTTTATTGGAGTACTCAAGTATTCTTAAATTATTTTTTAAATTTTATTAATACGTTCTTCTTTTGGAAACGTAAGTAAAACTGATGAAAATGTGAAGGTAGTCTTGCTTTTGCAGCTTTTGACTTTTTAAGGTACCCTATTAACAAAAAAAAGTACCGCACCCTGTATTACCTACCACATCTAGCATCAATTATGTTGAAACTCACTTACATTTCATTGATTTCTTCCATACTTCAAATAATAATAAATGGACATAAAAATACTTCAGTACTACCGACAATTTAAACAGTATTTTAAACGTGGTTCACTTTATGACACTGATTTTTTAAACATTTAATGGATGTATTTTTACCTATTGCTTCCAAAATGTTATTCGAAGCTCATACATATGTATGCAGCTTTTTTAGGTAATATAAGTGTTAATAAAAAAATAAAAATGATATTTTTATAATGGGTTTTTCTGAGAAAAACTACATTGATCACTGAATTTTTAGGATTGACGAAGCAAAAATCTGTGTTTTCGGCTAAATATTTCCAGATTGGGTGCAGTTACAATTTATACTATAATTTATACAGTTACAATTTTTACTTTTACATCAAATTAAAGGTAATTCGATTTCCTAAAAAACGAGCTTTAACGCTTTGCCTTATTATTCGTTTTGAAGATATAACGTTTTAAGTGCATGAGGGTACCGGTCAAAAACACTTTTCTTAACCATCCTGTATTTCCACTAATATTGAAAATAGACCCACCCTGTAGAACGATTTTTTTCTCCTAATATATCAAGGAATAACCCCTTACAAGGTGGCACACGGAGTGCCAAACAGTGCTGCCAGATTTGCAAACCTAAAAAGTCGTACCATACCATAAAAAAAATCGTACCGAGGGAGATTTCATCGTACAATTCACTTTAATGTTAAATTGTATCAGTCAAACATGGAAGTGTTCTTTACACACTACATATTTAAGAGAAGCAAACCCTTTAGACGCCCAGAAATGAGTCTTTTTTCATGCATTTATTTATGCTGATAAAATAATCGCATCATTTTAAGATTTTGACATGATATTATTACTACTTTCAAGTGTTGTTTTTTACAAAACAAAATGGCGTTTTTATAGGATATTCCTTTAGGTGACTTTTGTGTGACATCGAAAACTGTCCCATTTGTCATATTTATTCTATTGATCTAAAACGGAACACTAAAATATTTTTTTAATAAAAAAGGCGGAGCAAGGACCTACTCGATTTCTTACATATTCATCCTTTTCCTTGGAACTATTCAAAAATTAGTGTGTCCTAAATTTCAAATTTGTAGTTTGAAGCGTTCAAAAGTAATCGAAAAATATTGTTGAACACGTCTCTTAAGGATTTTTTGTATGGAAGGTACCAGAAGGAGTAAAAGGATTTCGCTGACTAGTAAACTCGAACTTTGTTTTCACTCAAAACTAATTTGCTCAAAATTCTGAATTCATAGCTAAACGATTACTTGAGTTATAGTGAGTTTCGTAAATTAAGTGAAGTAATTTTTACAGGATATTTGTATGGCAGCCCCTCGAAGGACTATTAGGATTTTCTTCATAATCATACAGTTAGGTTCAACTCTTGGAAAAATAACACATACAAAATTTCAAAGTCGTAGCTTAAATACTTATAAAGGTACCGGCATATATTCTTGAACTAGTGTTTTAAGGATTTTTTGTATGGAAGGTACCAGAAGGAGTTAAAGGATTTCGCTGGCTTGTAAACTCGAACTTCGTCTTCACTCGAAACTTATTTGAATAAAATTCCGAATTCGTAGCTAAAAGATTACTTGAGTTGTAGTGAGTTTCGTAAATTAAGTGAAGTCATTTTTATAGGATATTTGTATGGCTGCCCCTCGAAGGACTATTAGGGTTTTCTTCATAATCATACAGTTTGCTCCAACTCTTGGAAAAATAACACATGCGAAATTTCAAAGACCTAGGTTAAGCCCTTCTGAAGTTATCGACCAATATTCTTGAACACGTGTTTCAAGGACACTTTGTATGGCAGCTACCCGAAGGAGTAGGACGATTTCGCCCGTTAACGAACTTAGCCTTACAAATTCAACCAAACACCCAGATTCAGAGCCTCGGTGAAGGCTCATTTAAGAGCCTGGGTGAAGGCGTTCTTGAGTTATCGTGCTAACGGACAGACAGACGGACGGACGGACGGACGGACGTCAAGCGGATTTGAGGTTTTTGGCCCCAAATAAACAAAAAATAATATATAATCTTTTTTTCGTCCGAGGCTTGGTTCTATGCGTTACATATTTTTCGGCTGGATCAAACTTATAATACTCTATATGATTTCATCTAGAGTATACTAAAATAAAAAAGATATGAGGCTTTTCTCTCAAATGTAAATTTTTCGAATATTTTTGTTTCAGGTTTTACCCCAAAAAAGTGATTTATTTACGCGATATCCTCAAAATTTTTGGTATATCCTACCGATATTTATATAGACAGAAGGCTCCCAATTAACCAAATAGATCCATAACTTTTGGAGCTACAATAGGAGCAGTTTTTGAAGATCTAGCTTTGAGATAATCGACTTTAAAGTTTCAATACGAGAAAACTATTAGTTTTAGTGATTTATCGAATCATCGATTCCAGGCGCATATAAGAAACCTTAAACTTCTAACTCACTCACACCGTCACTTGTATTCCTCTCGCATATATCTGTGAATTCATTCCCTTGATAATATCCTTTCTTATAGAACATTTTCGAGCTATATTACCTCGCGTTCCTTTAGGATAGTTTGGCAAAACTGTTTCATTCTAATTTTATATTTCGACATATGGTTGAAAAATCGTACATTTTGCGTACGATGAAGGGTTCTCATCGTACATCGTACATAAGGCTGAAAAAAGGTACATGTACGATGAAAATCGTACTCCTGGGTAGCACTGGTGCCAAACACCCTGTATAGTACCCGTACAACCAGGCGTAAAGTAGCTTAATCCATCGATATAGACAAATCCAGACCTTTATAGTAAGTCAACGATTTAGTAATTCGTCGATATCATTATTTTGATAAAGAAATTTCGTTGCATAGCCTTATAAATCTGTATCGAATAGTATCGGCGAGCAAAGAATCATAACGAAACAATAAAGTATTCTAGCGCGATTTTCGGTAAAGATGTTTCTCAAACACGGTTAAAAATCTTGGACTAAAGTCCTAATCCAGAATTGTATTACAGCCAAATCAAATAAATCTAGATTTAGAATATAAACTTGTAAAATACTTACACTAATATTTAATACATAACGGATTAAACTATGAACCATTTGGATTAAATTATTAGTTTACATAGTATTTTAATCAAATAGTATTGAAATTTAAACTATAGATTCCTATATTTTTCAAAACAATGAGTATCACCATTTAATACAAATGGTCTTATGTTTTTCGGAAAAAGTGGGCTTTCCCAGAATTCGAAAGTATTTAGTTATAAACCTAGAGAATCATCTTTCAATTATGAGCGATTTCAAACTAATACTTTTTGGTTTAAGTTTTCGCACGATTTTCTATTTCCCTTCTATCATTCAACTGTTTTACATAGATGGTTATAACGTTGAGAGGACATGGTCTACTCAGTCCTTTTTCATTCGTTGTGTTGACTTCATCCGGTAATATGAGTTGTAGGCCGGGAGTGTTTGTGCAAGTGTTGTATACAAATTCGAATAAAACAAAACTCGTTGAGCTTAGAAATTTTGAAAATAATGCAAATACAGTACTTAAAGCAAGCGTTATTTATCTATCAAGTAAGTAGAACTAAAATTAATTTTAATTCTGTACAGTAGCGCCACGAAGCATACATTTTCGTAGTGCTATAGTGTAACAATACTATCGTAAAATTTTACGGAGTTACTGCTGTTTTACATGACGAATGCAAACATTTTTTACTAAGAATCTGAGGGAGCAACCACTGCAAAAAACAAAATTTACAGAAATATCGTCAATATTTTTTGCTGAACATAATATCTGTTCGTTTCACTCCTGATCAGTTTCTCGTAAGAGATTTTTCTTCTTCCTCACAATTTCAGTAAAAAAAATGTTTGCAATCGTCATGTAAAACAGCCCTTACTTGATTACTTCCTGGAATATATGGATTTCCAGTTCTTCCGAAATTGTGCAGTAGGAGAACAAACCGATTTAATTAAGGAGAGGCTTCAAAAGACTGTAGTAGATCGACAGCGCTCAACGCTCGGAGCAATTAATATATTCAGGGAACATCCATTTTTCTTCAACGATTCAACCTTGGTATGTGAAATAGTTACCCAATTAAAACTATAGATTTCGTTCAGATATTGCTTGATTTTCAATTCAGATATTTCGATAAGCCTGATTTATTTTTGACCAATTGGACCAAATATGCCAATGAAGTTGAATATATATTTACTGCAACAAAACCGGGAGTAATAGATGCTCAATATGAAGGTACCCTAAATTGCAATAGCTGACATTATTTTAATAAACTAAATTTATTTCTTATTGTATTTTTTTTCACAGAATGGAATGTATCCTTCAAACCATTTTTGTACCTATCACTGCGTTGGAAAGGACGTCAAAAGACTTAAAAAATGATCATTTTGCAAAATCATTTTGCTGGTATATAGAACGCATTCATAGTAATTAATTAGTAATTAAATTATTATAAAGCTAAGCAAGTTTTTTTTAAGTATTAAGAATGTATTTTTAAATTAATTATGACTAATTATTTTTATATTATTAATAATTATGACCTATATTACTAAATAAAAGAAAAAATTTAAATTTCATTTTTTATTTTTACTTCTCGAAGAAAATAGAGATGCAACAAAGGTATTAGTGTTAGTAATAATGCAATGAATTGAATTAAGATCATTTTTTGCATTGAACTATAATACGATTAGAATTAAAATCCTAATAATTATAGGAGTAAGCTTTAATTAAATTTAGCTTAAAACTTAAACTTCTTTTGATTACATTCTAATGTTATGAGCTTGTGATGTAATACTATTCAATTAGATTATTTTGTTAATAATTTAATATTTAGAATATTGAACTGTAATACTTAAAAATATTGAAATATGTTGTTAATACAATAGGAAGTTTAAAATTTAATAATTTTGTGGTGTGGACATATATCCAATACAAAAAATATTGAAATCAAGTCCAAAATTTTTAACTGTGAATGCTGCGAAAAACCTTTATCGAGGAACGTCTCGCCCCTTTAAGTTCAAGAATTATGCGTTACCGATTCATATCAGTATCCATCATCACTTAACGCCAAATAACGCAAATTCACGTACCGCGCCTTTCTTGCACAGTTTCATACATTTGCATAAAGGAATGTTACGATACATAACTTAATAGATTCTTTCGAAAGGAAGTTGAGTTTTATTATTTTTATTTATTAATAATATATTAGTAGGTATTGTAAGGACGGAAATTCCAACGTCCAAATTTCCGACCACAACGAACTGTTAAAACAGAAGACCAGGCCACGGAGGTGAAATACTTAATTTTCTTTACATAAAACACACACACCAGTGGCTTACAAATGGAGCAAAATACATAGAACATAAGAATAAACATGAATTACACATACATAGAATAACATAGCGAAGAACCGGAAATTTCGCAATTATATAATTCGCAGACAACCGATGTTCTCTCCGATATATAACCACTAGCGAAATACCAGAGGTCAGTCAGTCGACAACTAGCAGCTAGTAGTTGAGGGTGGATTTGAAATTCCCCAAAGCAAACACTGAGAGTTGGAATCGATCGAACCGAGGTATGCTCTTCGGCTGTGGCTTTGAAAGTCCATCCGAACCATATTTTCGAGGAAAACGAGCGACTGCTAGGTATAGGCAACCCCTGTTCATGCCAATCGAGATGAGGGTCAGGGCTTTGAAAGTCCGCCGAGTTTAGAGAGGCCAGACAGTTATACGTGATTAGATGCACGGAGCCGAAGCCTACGGAGAGCGATAAGAGAGAAGCGACGCGAGAGGCAACGACCAGTAGCACGACGAGCAGACGCGAGAGGCAACGAGTAGCAGCACGACGAGCAGACGCGAGAGGCAACGAGTAGCAGCACGACGAGCAGAGGCGAGAGGCAACGAGTAGCAGCACGACGAGCAGCCGCGAGAGGCAACGAGTAGCTGCACGACGAGCAGAGGCGAGAGGCAACGAGTAGCTGTACGACGCGCAGAGGCGAGAGGCAACGAGTAGCAGCACGACGAGCAGAGGCGAGAAGCAACGAGTAGCTGCACGACGAACAGAGGCGAGAGGCAACGAGTAAGCTGCACAACGGGCAGAGGCGAGAGGCAACGAGTAGCAGCACGACGAGGAACGACGGGTAGAGACGAGAGGCGACACGAGAGGCAACGAGCAGCCGTTTTATAAGCAGAACAACGAGCCGAGTTACGACGACGGCGAAGAACGACAAACGTTACGAAGCAGTGAGAAATACCTACAACCAAACCGAAGTTAAGAATGTATTAAATGAATTTGGAATTAGTGAACATTAAATTAAGTGAAATTAAAATGATTAAACAGTAAATAAAGTGAAGTCTAACAGAAAATAAATGTTTGTAACGAACCCTGGCTCCGACGAGTATACCCTGGAAAATGAGTCGTTACAATGGCGCCCGAGCAGGGACTTCACAAAATAAAGAGTGTCAGTGAAAACAGGCAGTGAACATAACCGAAGAACAGTGAATTAACAATTGGTACGAGACAAGTGCGACAGTGAAAACAGGCCGTGAACACAACCGAGAATTAACTATTGGTGTGCCTGAAAACAATAAACGACAGTGAAAACAGGCAGTGAATAAAACCGAAGACTAGTGAATTAATCAGCAGTGCGGTGACATTTGTGAAAGTGCCAACATGGTGAAAGTAAATTGGATCTACGGCCTACGAAGAGAGGAGCTCGTCAAGTGTATGGAGGAGTTCGGACTGGACGGTACCGGAACCGTAGATGAACTACGGAAGCGCTTCGCCACGTGGATCAAGGACGAAGGAGGCAGTGAGCATGAGCAGAGACTCATCGAACTCGAGACCCAGCTCGACAAAATCGGCACGCCAAAACTACCAGAGAAAACCGAGGAAAAGGCAACCAACACGGAGGTCCCGCCGCATAACCCCATCGACGAATCAAACGTTGGGATCACCTTTTCGGCCGTGGCCGACCAAATTCGTAAGTGGTCCGTCAAATATGAAGGCGGGAAGGACCCCCTTGATTTCATTGAACGAGTGGAGGAACTTGCCGACGTATATGGGATCCATAGGAAATTGTTGGTCAGAACGATGCCGGAGTTACTCCGCGCCAAAGCTTTAACATGGTATCGCAATAACAATCAGGCCTGGCAGCACTGGAACGAATTCAGAGACGACTTTCTTAAATTTTTCCTTCCGGCCCGACATTTGGAGGATCTAGACGACAAGATACGGCAACGAATACAACAACCGGGAGAATCCTTCAAGGACTACGTACTCGGCTTACAGAACCTTATGCGACCGATGGACTACACGGCAGAGACAAAACTCGAGAGAATCTTCCGAAACTGCCAGGAGAAGTATCAACTCTACATACGACGGAAAGACTTTTCGACACTGCCCGAGCTAATCGTCCTAGCGGATGATTTCGAGAGCATCAAAGGAGGATCTAATCCCAATCGCTCCGCCCCAGAAGAACGACGTTGTGCAATCGCTCAGACCATGGAGACCCGGATCAACACGAGAACAGCGTGTCGCAATTGCAGTCAAGACGGACATAGGGCCCAAACTTGCCAGAACCCCAGGGTGTATTTCTGCTGGGATTGTGGACGCCGCAACACGAGAACCATCGATTGTTGTAGACGACAATCGGGAAACGAACCCGGAGCCCGCCAAACGCGAGGAGTGTCGGTGCCCCCGGGAAACGATCCTCCACTTTAATAAACCACTTGTATCAGGAAAATAGTCACCTCTACGCTACCGTTGCTCTCGGCGGAGGTACGATCCAAGCTACAATTGATACGGGGGCAACTAGGAGTTTCATTAGCGAGACACTGGCAAAAAAATTACACGACGTAGGACGTATTATCAAGCAAGGGGTGACAGTCAAGATAGCGGACGGTACGAAGCGAAACGTGGCCAAGGCTTTTTTCTCCCAAGTCCGGCTGGGCAACCAACAGTGCGGGTTACCTCTGTTGATTCTCCCCGGACTCATCGAGGATTTAATCTTGGGAATGGATTTCCTCCAAAACATCGGCGCGTCGATCACTTGTGGTGGACAAACAACCACCCTGCGGAATAACGATGACATCCCACGACCAGCGGAGATCAATACGTGCACTGTACTACAGGACGCGATGACCGACCAGCTAGGGCAGATCAACGATTTTCTGGACAGAGAACTACGCGCTTTTGATGAAACCCACGGCGTCTCGAACATCACGAAACACAAAATCATAATGCGGGATGATCGACCATTCAAACATCGCTACGGCACTAGCAACCCCATAACGCAAGCAAATATCAACGCGGAGGTAGATGAACTGCTCAAGAAGGGATGCATAGAACCATCACACAGTCCATACAGTTCCTCGGTGATTCTAGTGAAGAAAAAGAATGACAGTTGGAGGCTGTGTCTCGATTTCCGTCAGCTCAATGCCAGATCAATACCCGACGCATATCCAATCCCACGAATTCAATACATCCTGGACCGACTACGCAATGCTAAATTTATCAGCAGTCTAGACCTGAAGAACGGGTATTGGCAGATACCCATGGACGAGTCAAGCAAGCAGTATACGGCCTTCACTGTACCCGGACGTGGGTTATTCCAATGGCGAGTCATGCCGTTCGGACTTCACTCAGCACCAGCTACCTTCCAAAGTAATAGGACATGAGATGGAACCATTTGCCTTCGCCTATCTGGACGACATTATCGTCACCGGTACAACCTTCGAGGAACACATGCGCAACCTAGGCGTAGTTTTCCACCGACTGCGAGCAGCAAATTTAAAACTTAACGTAGACAAGTGTCAATTTTTCAAGAAGGAAACGAAATATCTAGGACATGTTATCAGCGAGAAAGGAATACACACAGACCCAGACAAAGTAGCCGCGATAGACGCTCTACAACCACCCACAAACATACGCGAAGTACGGCGGTTCCTTGGAATCGCATCCTGGTATCGACGGTTCGTTCCGGAGTTCGCGACTGTCGTCCACCCTCTAACCACACTTTTGAAAAAGGGAAGGCACTGGAGGTGGCAAGAAGAACAACAGGCGGCATTCGACACCATAAAAAGGAAGCTCTCGGAGGCACCAGTGCTAACGTGCCCAGATTTCAGCCAGAAGTTCACGCTCCAGACGGATGCCAGTGACTACGGGTTAGGAGCCGTACTAACACAAGAAATAGACAACTCAGAGCAAGTAATAGCCTACGCAAGCAGGCATCTAAACCAAGCAGAACGAAACTATTCCCCCACGGAAAAAGAGTGCCTGGCCATTATCTGGGGCATACGCAAAATGAGACCTTACTTAGAAGGCTACCACTTTACTGTCATTACGGATCATCTGGCACTGAAATGGTTGAATTCGATCGACAGCCCGTCAGGACGAATCGCAAGATGGGCCCTCGAATTACAGCAGTATACGTTCGACGTCCAGTATAGACGGGGCAAGCTAAACGTAGTCGCCGATGCGCTGTCCCGACAACCGACAGAAACACTATGCATGACCAACACCGAAGACACCAGCGACTCAGGCTGTAAATGGCTAGAGAAAAGAAAGGTCGAAATAAAGAACAACCCAGTAAAGTTTCCAGACTATTTCTTCGAGAACCACCAACTATACCGACACATCCCACATCAATCTAATGACGAAGATTGCGCACCGTGGAAACTTTGCGTTCCAACACCGCTCCGAAAACGGGTCCTTCAAGAGAATCATGACGAACCCAGTGCAGGACACCTCGGCATCCGGAAGACCATCGGAAGAATCGCCAACCGATACTACTGGCCCGGGATGTTCCGAGAAATTAGCAGGTACGTTCGACAATGTGAGTCGTGCCAGAGGTACAAACCAGACCAACAAAAATCAGCAGGGAAGATGGTCTCTCAAATTGCAGAAGAACCGTGGAGTATTCTATGTGCCGACTTCGTGGGACCGCTACCGCGGTCCAAGCATGGGAATACTACCCTGTTAGTGTTCTTCGACAAATTCTCCAAGTGGACCGAGATAATCCCACTTCGCAAAGCAACCAGCGACGGATTACGGAAAGCATTCCGAGAACGAATCATGGCCAGAGTTGGAATCCCAAAAATATTAGTCACCGACAACGGGTCTCAATTCACCAGCAAAGCTTTCCAGAAGTTCTTGCTGGAAGTAGGAATAAAGCAGCAATTTACCGCACCGTATACGCCCCAAGAGAATCCTACCGAACGAGCAAATAGAACGATCAAGACAATGATCGCACAATTATCGGACAACAACCAACGGGATTGGGACAGCCTACTGCCGGAAATCTCCCTGGCCATAAACTCGGCCATTTCCGAGACAACCGGTTACAGCCCTGCATTCTTGACGCAAGGCCGAGAACTCCGCCTACCCAGGACCGTGTACGACGAGCAGACCTTCGGATCCGGTAACCCTCCACAAACGCCCGTCGAAAAGGCCACGAGATTACAGGAAGCGTTCCAAATCGTACGCCGAAATCTAGAACGAGCAGCTCAGGACCAAGGACGACACTACAACTTGAGAAGACGTCAGTGGACTCCTGCGATTGGCCAACAGGTTTTAGTGAAACAACACCATCTTTCCAAAGCTATCGACGGTTTTGCTGCGAAACTGGCCCCGAAGTTCGATGGACCATACAAGGTGGTGAATTACATTTCGCCTGTGATAATTCAGGTCCAGAAGGAAGATGATGCTAGCACGCGGACCGCGCATGTTAGCGAACTAAAAGCATACCAGGCCACGAAAGAATAGAACAAAGCTTCATTCCCAAGTAGGAGGGAAGTGTAAGGACGGAAATTCCAACGTCCAAATTTCCGACCACACCGAACTGTTAAAACAGAAGACCAGGCCACGGAGGTGAAATACTTAATTTTCTTTACATAAAACACACACACCAGTGGCTTACAAATGGAGCAACATACATAGAACATAAGAATAAACATGAATTACACATACATAGAATAACATAGCGAAGAACCGGAAATTTCGCAATTATATAATTCGCAGACAACCGATGTTCTCTCCGATATATAACCACTAGCGAAATACCAGAGGTCAGTCAGTCGACAACTAGCAGCTAGTAGTTGAGGGTGGATTTGAAATTCCCCAAAGCAAACACTGAGAGTTGGAATCGATCGAACTGAGGTATGCTCTTCGGCTGTGGCTTTGAAAGTCCATCCGAACCATATTTTCGAGGAAAACGAGCGACTGCTAGGTGTAGGCAACCCCTGTTCATGCTAATCGAGATGAGGGTCAGGGCTTTGAAAGTCCGCCGAGTTTAGAGAGGCCAGACAGTTATACGTGATTAGATGCACGGAGCCGAAGCCGGAGAGCGATAAGAGAGAAGCGACGCGAGAGGCAACGACCAGTAGCACGACGAGCAGACGCGAGAGGCAACGACCAGTAGCACGACGAGCAGACGCGAGAGGCAACGAGTAGCAGCACGACGAGCAGACGCGAGAGGCAACGAGTAGCAGCACGACGAGCAGAGGCGAGAGGCAACGAGTAGCAGCACGACGAGCAGACGCGAGAGGCAACGAGTAGCAGCACGACGAGCAGAGGCGAGAGGCAACGAGTAGCAGCACGACGAGCAGCCGCGAGAGGCAACGAGTAGCTGCACGACGAACAGAGGCGAGAGGCAACGAGTAAGCTGCACAACGGGCAGAGGCGAGAGGCAACGAGTAGCAGCACGACGAGGAACGACGGGTAGAGACGAGAGGCGACACGAGAGGCAACGAGCAGCCGTTTTATAAGCAGAACAACGAGCCGAGTTACGACGACGGCGAAGAACGACAAACGTTACGAAGCAGTGAGAAATACCTACAACCAAACCGAAGTTAAGAATGTATTAAATGAATTTGGAATTAGTGAACATTAAATTAAGTGAAATTAAAATGATTAAACAGTAAATAAAGTGAAGTCTAACAGAAAATAAATGTTTGTAACGAACCCTGGCTCCGACGAGTATACCCTGGAAAATGAGTCGTTACAGTATTGAGTATAAAAGCCACCGCATGCAGGTAATCACAGATATATTATTAAGAAATAATAATAATGAAATTCAACTGTACGCAACTGTACCTACAAGAAAGGCGTGAAACGTGAATTGTCGTTATTTAGAGTTAAGTGACGATTTAGACTGATATGAACCAGTAACGCATAATTCTTGACCTTAAAGTGGCGAAAGGTTCTCTTTTATAAATGTTGCGCCTGGTTGTACGGCTATGAATTCAGAAAAACTTGTATTGCACGGCAGATAGATAAAGCTATATAAAAGAATAGTGAAGATATATGAAGTCAGTTAACGACATTTTTAGATTCGTGCAGATATTATGTGATAAATAAATGTAACCAAAAGAGATCTTTAAAGATAGTTAAAGACATTTTAAGGACCGTGAAGATCTGGCAATGTAAATATAACGAGCAAAAAGAACTCTTTATCCAAAAGCATACGTGGAGTAGAGACTAAGACGTTGGACAACAAATCAAGATGACCGGAGTTCGAGCCCAAAGAATGAATCTTTACAGAGATCTATGGTATATAGTATAGCTTGTTTGTATTGAATTACCATTTAATAGTGACTATTGTGAGTGGAGTGCATGTGGTTCTCCGAACCATTTACGGACAAACTGAGTGCTATCTGCGAACTTAATAGTAAAATAGAGTAGCGGTGTTAAATCACACACATACCAGTCGATAGAATGTCTGTGTTATTATGGATTATTCGTATACAGTCAAAACCGGATATAACGACCTTGAAGGGACCCTCTAAACTCGTCGCTATATCCAAAAGTCGTTATAAGCAATATGCAATTTAGATACATTCCTTTGTATAGAGATTCGACCAGGACCATGCCATTTAGTCGTAATAACCGATCCGTCGTTAAAAGCGATGTCGGTTTATCCGGTTTTGACTGTAAATACCTAAGAATACGCGAATAAGATGTGAACTTTAATTGAAACATGAGTTAATGATAATTATTTGTCAATTAATAAACTAAATCTGGAACATACTTTATTTTTTATATGTTTTTATATGTTTTATATGTGATGTTTATATGCTTTAAAACTTACGCCCCTCCGTAAAAAGCTATATTGTAATACAATATTTTAAAACTAACGAAAGTACTTTTTGTCTAAAATGGAATAAAAAAACGAGTATAAGAATTTTCATTCAAAATATGTGTATATATTGTATAAATTTTTGTTGAAAATATTTCAGTTACATTGGAATGCATGTCACATATCAATAAAATATGGAGTCATATTAAGTAGAAATACTACTATTTAGTAGCAATACACTATTATTTTGTTGCAGCAGGCTGGTTCGCAGATTGAAGTGGGGGTTCATACGGACTTAGAAGGGAGGAGTATTCTTATGGCTGTCCGCATTAGTTCGCAAAACCATTGCACAACTACTTAAACGAACTAAATGGTCCTACGATTATATAGTAGTGATAATAAGTTGTTAGAGAGTTCTCGCAACTAAAAATAGTTGTAAGTGCCAACAAAATTAAATACACACAAGCCACAACTAAAAATTAGCGCAGTTGATAGTGATCTGGAGGGTTTCGATCTCAAAGGGGTAAAAAAAAAATCTGCCAACAGTCTGGGCGCAACTGTATTATTTTTCCGGCAGAAGTTCAGAACGCGTTCAATTCGGGGATTCAGTGTATGTTACTATGTGACTGAAAACCTAACAAAAAGTTCGGGAAGCGGTTAGAAAAGGGTGTAACATACGAATTAAATAATTGGGTCATATTCCGGGATGCGGTCTAGAGGTTGAAAAAAACAAAACTTAGAAATAGGTGATTATTAAACAAACCTGGGGAAGTGAAAAGATATTCGATATCTGATCAGACCTGAGAAACATGGTGGAATTATTGAAAAAGTATACAACCAGTTTACACCCTCTTAGGGGTCGAATTTCAAAAAATCTTGAAAACAGACTCTAGGCATTCATATAAAGAATCCGTAGAATAAAAATGAATTCAATATTTCGAAAGACCTAGTAGATATGACGAAAATCGTGAAAATATATGCATTTTATATTAACCGATATTTTTTTTTGCCCCCCTTCTGAACACCAATGAATATTCGAATTTTTTTTATCAGAATTACTTCTTTAGTTAATTTACATATACGTACCGAGTTTCAACTTCCTAGCATAAGCCGTTCTGAAGTTAGGGAAAACACCCCCCACCACCGTACCATACTACCCCTAAAAAAATGTATTTTTCCACCATGCCACTAGTATAGCTTTATCTAAATACCAAGTTTCAGCTTCCTATCACTATATATTCTTAAGATATAAGCATCGGAACTTTTTCTTTCTCACCCTTCCCCACACTCACCCTCTACACCCACATCCCCAACCTTTTTTTCCCTACTTAGGTTTTATTAGGCCTACTTCTGGTAAAAATTTGAAACATCCATCTTACACTGTTATTGAGATATGAAACGTGTTATTTTTGAAAAATTCGAATCCCTCCCACTTCCGTGCTCCTCCACCCCCTTCAAAGATTTTACTTTGAGCAATCTTTATTTATTAATCTTTATAATAAAACCGAATTTTGTTTTTCTGGTCCAATTAGTTTGTGAGATATCGTAATCTAAAGTTTTTCACCCCCCACCCCCGTACGCCACTACCCCCACCCAAAAATTTTGTTTCAATCTACTCTCCTAGTATAACTACAGATATTTGTTAAGTTTTAATTGCTTGCTATTAATGGTTTAGGAGATATGGATCTTAGAATGTGTCGATCTCGGCATTTTTGCGTTTCGGACGCATTATTTCCCCCTCCACTCCCACACCCCTTCACCCATATCTGTTTTTTTTTGCAAATGAGTCCATTATCAAAGCTCTATAGAAATTCTAAGTTTCAGCCTCCTAACACAAGCGGTTCCTGAGATCTTGAAACCTAAATTTTTCGTCTAAAACGCTTACCCCGCCTTCCCCCTTACACCTCCTCCCCTGAAAATAATGTCAATTCAAGGGGTCCACCAAGTGTACTCTTAGAAAAAATTTTAATTTAATAGGTCCACTGGTTTTAGAACTACGAGCCTTCAAAGGATTTTGCTTGGGGCGTGGGGCGGTCGACGTACGGCGTACAGACGGAGTGAAAATTTTTATTGCTTTTTTCGCGTCTACTAGTCATGAAACGTGGAAAAAAAAATTTTGAGGGCAGCAAATTTTTTTTTGTTTAAAAATCGATAACAATACTGTATTATAAATAATACATTAAAATTGCCTGCGCTTGTTGCAGTAACCATCTAGATTTTCCTAAAGGTATACTTATATTCGTACTATGCCGGTTATGTCAACTAGTTTCGCTTTTCGAAGAGTTACTCACTACTCACAGTTGTTTATCGTGTAAAGTCTTAACCCATTAGGCCTGATCTCGTTCCATTGAAATACGTTCGGTTACTTTTGCCTTTTGTCCTTTCTTACATAACTTAATTATTCAATTGAATTTTAACTTGTCTAGTTAGTCTCCTGCTTGGAAAGTTGCAAAAATTGTTCCAGTTCCCAAAATTTCTAGTCCTGATATCTACAAGTTTCGACCCATTAGTGTTGACGAAAAGTTGGTTAACTATTCCTTGACTTAACGACATAGGCGCGCCGTGACCTAAAATCTGGCAGGGGCCCGAATGGCTAAGAACATACGACTTTTTCCGAAAGGCACACATGCTTTTCAGACAAGTTCGTCCTTTTTGTGTTTACAGATTGGGTAATCGTACCAATGATTAGTCTTAGGCTACGACTTTGAAATGTTAATACATACGCTGTTTTTCCAATGATGATTTGGTTTGATCAATTTCTTAACAGGCCTAAGGATAAATTGTCTGTAAGAAAACCGATGGGAACATCATACTCGTATGCTTGTGACCATGGATTTAATAGCGAAGTTGTTTAAAAAATGTTTGGCATCTTACTTTTATTATGGCTCCCAGGAACCATATTACCAACACATTATCTGAAATTGTTATCTTAATTTTTTTAAGTGCAACGCGGTTAAGTACACTAGTACGTGTAAGCGCATAGAATTTGACACGGCCAAGTGCACATGTAAAACCTATTTTGACTTTCTTTTTTAGCAAGCACAATTCGACCCATTAACCACTTCAATAAAGAGGGATTCCCCGAAAATAAGACGTCTTAGGCGTTGGTCGTCATGTTTAAATCGAATCACTCATTGTCATTTCTAACATATCAAAAAGTTTCCGGAATAACCACTGTGTGGCGCTTTTATTGCTCCGATTTGAGTTCTGTTTTTTTTGTTACGTTGGTACATCTGTCGTTGACATTCCTTCTAAATCTTAGCGTCATAGCTAAACATTTGCAAAAGTTACGTAACCAAGAGTACATTTATCTCTGTGTGTCCCTGCGATTTTTCCATTACTTCCACTCGGCTGCTGAAACGCGTTCCCCGTAGTGGTTTTTTAACTCGATTAAACAGAAAGGAGTCACAGGGAGCCAAATCAGGTGAATTCGGTGGCTGTTGGATGGTATTTGTTGCTTTTTTGTCAAAAAATTACGAATAATGATGGCACTGTGCGACGGTGCGTTATCATGGTGCAAAATCCAGTTTTCTGGTTACAATTCTGGTCTCTTTAGGCGAATTGCTTCACGCAAACGTCTCATAACGCCCAAATAATACTCTCTGTTTACTGTCTGGCCTTCTGGTAAAAATTCATGACGCACTACACCGTTGTAATCCATGAAAACCGTGAGCATTGCCTTCTTTGACTCACGACTTGACTCACGACCATTTTTGAACCGCTCGTGTCACTGGCAAACGACCGTTTTCTTTAGAGAATCGTTGTTTCAAAAATCCATTTCTAAAATTGTAAAAAATCGCCAATACACACAGATAGATGTACTCTTGGCTACGTAACTTTTGCAAATGTTTAGCTATGACGCTAAGATTTAGAGGGAATGTCAACAACAGATGTACCAACTTACCAAAAAAACAGAACTCAAATCGAAAAAATAAAAGCGCCACACGGTAGTTATTCCGGGAACTTTTTGATCAAGGTGGTATCGGCCGTATCTTTGCAACAATGAGGAAAGAGATGCGAAACAGTCACGCACACAATAGATAACCTTATAGATTTTTTGCCTTTTGATATCTGTTTTCGACAAATTAAATGAAGAGATCGCCAAGCTTTCCATGGTTTCCGCTCATAATTGTTTCGATTCGACATCTACCTTTATTTTCGAATCAAGCATTTGTTTGAATGAAAGTATCGAACGAAAACCAAGTCGATCTCTGTAAAAATTTGCAAGGAAAGTGCTTGCACTAGGATAGGAAAGAATTATTTGTCTGGAAGGGGCCCGAATTATTTTTCTGGGAGGGTCTAAGCTGGAGTCTGGAGGGGTCCTGGCCCCTCCTGCCCCCCCCCCCCCTACGGCGCGCCTATGCGTAACGATGGCGTTTGAATTCAGTGATCATAATTTACTGTGCCACTGTGCGAAGTGCGACAAGATGCAGTATAATTTCACTATAGAGAAATTCACAAACAGTAGTACTGTGTTCAGCGAAACGAAAAATGACCTTCGAAGTAGAGTGAAAACATGAACTGAATCGAGCGCCACATATTAGCGACTACTGCAAATGTCCATTTCGTACATCAACATAGTACTGAAAAGCGAACGAATTGTTTCGTCACGAAAAATGAGCGAAAATTAAATTCTTTTTATGTGGGATTTGGTAGTTCACTTCTTTACGCTCGGAACTTGTATCCATAAACGGTATGAAATCTGATCCATTTTCTGTCTCAGGACGAGTTTCCAAGGTCCGCTACTTTTACTTTATTATTTTAGTAATAAAGTATTGCTATCGATTTTTAAAAAAAAAAATTTGCTACCCTGAAATTTTTTTTTACACGTTTCATGACTAATAAACACCAAAAAAGCAAAAAAAAATTTCAGTCCGTCTGTGCGCCGTCCGCCGTCCGCCATACGCAAACTCGTTTGAGGAATTATAGTTGCCAAACTGTATGAGCAATTAAATTGATTTTTTTTTCTGAATAGACATGGTGGACCTATAAAAGTGTGATTTTTTTGAGGGGTGAGGGTGTGAGGGGGAAGGTGGGGGAAGCGTTTAAGACGAAAAATTTTGGTTTCTAGATCTCAGCAACCGCTTATGGTAGGAGGCTGAAACTTAGAATTTCTCTTGAGCTTTGATAGTGGACCCATTCGCAAAAAAATAGATGATATGGGTGAAGGGGTGTGGGAGTTGAGGGGGAAATAATGCGTCCGAAAACGCAAAAATGACGAGATCGACACATTCTAAAATCCATGTCTCCTATACCGTCAATAGCAAGCAATTAAAACTTAACAAATATTTGTAGTTGTATTAGGAGAATAGATTGAAATAAAATTTTTGGGTGGGGGTAGTGGAGTACGGGGGGTAAAATACTTAAGATTGCGATATCTCTCAAACCAATTGCACTAGAAAAAAAAAATCTGCCTACAGTCTGGGCGCAACTTTATTATTTTTCCGGCAGAAGTTCAGAACGCGTTCAATTCGGGGATGCGGTGTATGTTACTATGTGACTGAAAACCTAACAAAAAGTTCGGGAAGTGGTTAGAAAAGGGTGTAACATAAAAAAACATAAAACATAAAACAAAATGAAAAATAGGTGATTATTAAACAAGCCTGGGGAAGTGAAAAGATATTCGATATCTGATCAGACCTGAGAAACATGGTGGAATTAATGAAAATGTATACAACCACTTTACACCTTCTTAGGGGTCGAATTTCAAAAAATCTTGAAAACAGATTCTAGGCATTCATATGAAGAATCCGTAGAATAAAAATGAATTCAATATTTCGAGAGACCTAGTAGATATGACGAAAATCGTGAAAATATATGCATTTTATATAAACTGATATTTTTTTTTGCCCCCCCCCCTTCTGAACACCAATGAATATTCGAATTTTTTTTTATCGGAATTACTTTTCTAGTTAATTTACATATACGCACTGAGTTTCAACTTCCTAGCATAAGCCGTTCTAAAGTTAGGAAAAACACCCCCCACCACCGTACCATACTACCCTTAAAAAAAAATTTATTTTTCCACCATGCCACTACTATAGCTCTATCTAAATACCAAGTTTCAGCTTCCTATCATTATAGATTCTTAAGATATAAGCATCGGAACTTTTTCTTTCTCACCCTTTCCCACCGTCACCCTCTACACCCACACCCCCAAACTTTTTTTCCCTACTAGGGTTCTATTAGGCCTACTTCTGGTAAAAATTTGAATCATCCATCTTACACTGTTATTGAGATATGAAACGTGTTATTTTTGAAAAATTTTTATCCCCTCCACTTATATACTCCCCCGCCCCCTTCAAAGGTTTTACTTTGAGCAATCTTTATTTATCAAGCCTTATATCCAAACCGAATTCTGTTTTTTTGGTGCCACTGATTTGGGAGATATCGTACTGTTAAGTATTTCAACCCCCACCCAAAAATTTTGTTTCAATCTACTTTCCTAGTATAACTACAGATATTTGTTAAGTTTTAATTGCTTGCTATTAACAGTTTAGGAGATATAGATTTTAGAATGTGTCGATCTCGACTTTTATGCGTTTCGGACGAATTGCTTCCCCCTCCACTCCCACACCCCTTCACCCATATCATAAATTTTTTTTGCAAATGGGTCCACTATCAAAGCTTTATAGAAATTCCTAGTTTCAGCATCCTAACACAAGCGGCTGCTGAGATCTAGAAACCAAAATTTTTCGTCTAAAACGCTTCCCCCACCTTCCCCCTCAGACTCCATCCCCTGAAAATAATGTCAATTCAAGGGGTCTACCCAGTCTATTCCTTGAAAAATTTTTAATTTAATAGCTCCACTGGTTTGAGAGCTACGAGCCTTCAAAGGATTTTGGCGGACAGACGGAGTGAACATTTTTATTGCTTTTTTCGTGTCTACTAGTCATGAAATGTACACAAAAAAATTTTGAGGGCAGCAAATTTTTTTTTTTGAAAATCAATAACAATACTGTATAATACATAATAAAGTAAAATTAGGTTTGAGTATAAAGCTTGATAAATAAGGATTGCTCAAAGTAAAAGCTTTGAAGGGGGCAGAGGAGCATAGAAGTGGGGAGGATAAGAATTTTTCAAAAATATCCCTTTTCATATCTCAATAACAGTGTAAGATAGATGCTTCAAATTTTTATTAGAAGTAGGCCCTATAGAACCCTAGTAGGGAAAAAAATTGGGGGTGGGGGTGTAGAGGGTGAGGGGGGGAAGAGTGTGAAGGAAAATAATTCCGATGCTTATATTTTAAGAACCTATAATGGTATAAAGCTGAAACATGGTATGTAGATAGAGCTATAGTAGTGGCATGGTGGAAAAATAAATTTTTTTTTAGGGGTAGTATGGTATGGGGATGGGAGGTGTTTTTCTTAACTTTAGAACGGCTTTTGCTAGAAAGTTGAAACTCGGTGTGTATATGTAAATTAACTAGAAAAGTAATTCCTTTAAAAAAAAATCGAATATTGATTGGCATTCGGAAAAAAATTATCATTAAAAATAAAATTCATATATTCTCACGATTTTCGTCATATCTACTAGGTCTTTCAAAATATTGAATTCATTTTTTTTTCTACTGGTTCTTCATATGAGTACCTAGAAAGTGTTTTCAAGATTTTTTAAAAATCGACCCCTAAGAGGGTGTAAAGTGGTTGTATACTTCTCTCATGAATTCCACCATATCTCTCAGAAACCGAATATTTTTTCACTTCCACGGGCGTGTTTAATAAGCACATATTTTTAAAAAGAACTGAATATTCATTTGCGTTCGGAAGGAGGGGGAGCAAAAAAAATTATCATTAAAAATAAAATACATATATTCTCACGATTTTCGTCATATTTACTAGGTCTTTCCAAATATTTTTCCAAATTCCCGATTGTATGCGTATGATGCGAACATGTTTTTAAGCTGTCCATATACTCATCGGTGTATATTAGAATTATTGGTGTATAATAAAAAGACGAATAATGAGCTGCATGAAACTAAATTGACAAAAATCTCAAGCAATTGGTTTGGTGAACAGTACCTACTACATTTTTACCAAAATGTTAGTTTTCCGGGTAAAATGCTGTTTTATTATACTCTAGATGAAATCATATAGAGTATTATAAGTTTGATCCAGCCCGAAAATATGTAACGCATAGAATCAAGCCTCGGACGAAAAGAAGTTGTTTATTTTTTTTTGTTTATTTGTGGCCAAAAACCTCAAATCCGCTTGAGGTCCGTCCGTCCGTCCGTCCGTCTGTCTGTCCGTTAGCACGATAACTCAAGAACGCCTTCACCCTGGCTCTTAAATGAGCCTTCACCTAGGCTCTGAATCTGGGTGTTTGGTTGAATTTGTAAGGCTAAGTTCGTTAACGGGCAAAATCGTCCCACTCCTTCGGGTAGCTGCCATACAAAGTGTCCTTAAAACACGTGTTCAAGAATATTGGTCGATAACTTCAGAAGGGCTTAACCTAGGTCTTTGAAATTTCGCATGTGTTATTTTTCCAAGAGTTGGAGCAAACTGTATGATTATGAAGAAAATCCTAATAGTCCTTCGAGGGGCTGCCATACAAATATCCTGTAAAAATGACTTCACTTTTTTTACGAAACTCACCATAAGTTAAGTAATCTTTTAGCTACGAATTTGGAATTTTATACAAATTAGTTTCGAGTGAAAACAAAGTTCATGTTTACTAGTCAGCGAAATCCTTAAACTCCTTCTGGTACCTTCCATACAAAAAATCCTTAAAACACTAGTTCAAGAATATTGGCTGATACCTTCATAAGTATTTAAGCTACGACTTTTGAAATTTTGTATGTGTTATTTCTCCATGAATTGGAGCTAACTGTATGATTATGAAGCAAATCCTAATAGTCCTTTGAGGGGCTTCCATACAAATATCTTGTTAAAATGACTTCACTTAATTTACGAAACTCACTATAACTCTAGTAATCGTTTAGCTATGAATTTAGAATTTTGTACAAATTAGTTTTGAGTAAAAACAAAGGTATAATTTACTAGTCAGCGAAATCCTTTAACTCCTTCTGGTACCTTCCATACAAAAAATCCTTAAGACACGTGTTCAACAATATTTTTCGATAGCTTTTGAACGCTCTAAACTACAAATTTGAAATTTTGTACACCTTAATTTTTGAATGGTTCCAAGGAAAAGGATTAATATGTAAGAAATCGATTGAGTCCTTGCTCCGCCTCCCATATGAAAGTCGTTCAAAATGGATATATTTTTTCCAGTTCAAGATATGAAATTAAACAGTGTATAATGTCTTTTAGTTTTGAGTAGCAATTTAATGGGACTCCTTAATGAAGGACATACAACATGCACACACGTAATACTTCTTCATCCCCAACTTCAATATACATCGGGGTTCTGTATCATCTAGAGTATTATACGATTGGCTTGCAGCCGATCGTGACTGCAGTATGTTTACACTCTAGATCAGAGGTGGCCTTTATTATTTTTTCGGCCCGCGAGATTATTCACACTAAAAGCAAAAACTTCTTGCGATACCATATTTTGACAAAAAATGTGTCCAGGGTTTTCACTTTACTACAATTGTAGTAGATCTACTACACTTTCATTACCTTTACTACGCCACTACGGTCACACTTAAACCTACTACAGTTTTGATGTGTCAACTGTCGCATAGAATATCCGACAAGCATGATCTACTCCGGAAATCAACTTATCAAGTGACAACCCTGATTGTGTCGTGTGTGTGTTCGAACTTCTTCGATGAATTTCGCTCGCCGCTTGCCAACAGTGACCATACCTACATAGTACATATGTATGTAGATACGATTGTTGATAGCAAATTTCAAGTGAAAATTTGGATTTTGGTTTTGTTTTATCTGCTTTGAAGATAATTATCTTAATATACCTGCTACTTCAACAACATATTTGAAACAACCAAAACCAGGTATTTAAGCCAGGTGGGTCATTCCATCAAGGATCGCAAAAAAATGCCAATTTTTTGACCGTTCCATCGCCGATTCTTTTGAAAATTCGTGTACTTGAAGAACTAGTGAAAAACAAAATTTGAATTAAATTTTTTTTTCTATCTTATTTTTTTTGTTAGTCATAAGTATGTTAAAGTTTTCGCAAAAATGGTGTCCAAGTCCTCTTTGAAAATTCATATCTCTGTTAATTTTTATCATAGAATAATAAAATAGGACTTATTTTAAAGGAGAAAGTTGTCGCAAAATAAGAAAAATGTAAATCAAATTTACCCTTAATTTTTTTTGTCAAGGATAACGATTTTATCCTTTATCCTTGAATATCTCAAAATACAAACTTTTCATTTTCTTTTTTTTTATATTTTGTGTATTATAGTGTTTTTCAAAACATATCAAAAAATCAACTCTCAATGGGATCGGGGTAAAAAAATCGAAGAACATCAGTGCTTCTCAATTTAGTTTATAGAAAAGTGGTTATTCCATCAAGAATCGCATAACAGGTGGCCAAGTCTTCTTTAAAATTTCATATTTCTGGTAATTTTAAGGGGGGAGGCCACAGTAGTGGTTTTGGAATATCAAAAAAAAAATTTTTGTCTCAAAAGGCTTTTTAGGGTCCCAAAAATGTTGTCCTATAGTTACAGGTACGTACGTAACCTGCAAGTACCTAAAATTCGAATGTAACGGGGCCTACCCTACTGGTGAAAGAGAGCGTACTTAAAACTTTAAACGCGTTTTTCTCGAAACAAGGTTTTTTGAGTTGGCCGATCGTTTTATTTAAACAATTTTCAACTTTTGGACTTGCGGCTTTAACAGGCTTTTGATAACTGTTTTTTCCAGAGAAGTACGTAGGATTTTTGCAATTTTCTAGCGATTTTTTTTCGTTTTTTTTAGTTTTTTTTTCAAAAGTTCGCCATTTTAACAAAAAAAAATTAAAAAAAATATCCTACGTGCTTCTCTAGCTTTTATTATGATTTATCGAAAATTTCATTGACCCACAATTTTTCTTTGAAATTGCAAGAGAAAAACGTTCGGCCGTGGAGCACTAAAAAAAGGCGTCCATTTGAAACAGCTGGGAATCCGCCATTTTGTTTATATGGACTTTAAGTTATATTCAAAAACATTCATCAATATTTTATATTTTATAGGTTATACTATTTTACAGAACATACCAAAAACTTAACTTGGGATCTCAAGGGGATCGAGGAAAAAAAATCGAAGATTATCAGTGCTTTTCAATTATGTTATAGAAACACTACACTTAAGAGAAGCAATTGCTTTGTTTAAGAATGAAAAGCAAAGACTTGTATCAGAATTAAGAAATGATGAGTGGTTTTTGGATTAATGCTTTTTAGTAGATATTGTGGAAAAACTTAAAATTAAATATATCATTGCAAGGAAAAGATAACCTTATAATCGATACATTTAATCACATCAAAGCATTTCAGAAGAAATTGTTGTTGCAGTTGAAAAGTAATAACCACTTTCCAATGTTGCAAGAATTTAAGAAATCAAAATGTAACAATTACATCAAATATGCAAAAGAAATAAGAAAACTTACAGCTGCTTTTGAAAGCCGATTTAGTAATTTAGAGCTAGAAAAATACAACAAACTTTTTGAAATATATGTATTTATCTCCCTTTCATGTCGAAATCGAGTCGGCCCCAGAATATCTTCAAATGAAACTGGTTAACTTACAGTGCAATATTGAATTAAAACACATTTTTGAAACATAAGAATCGAAAATAGATTTTTATAACACTTACGTCACAAGAGACAAATTTTCCAATTTGAGAAATCTGGCACAAAAAGTTTTTAGCGCTTTTTGTTCAACTTACCTGCGAATGGTTTTTTTTCGAAAATAAAGTTGACCAAAACAAAACACGCTCAAATATAACGGACGATAACCTGCAACACCAACTTGGATGTGCAAATAGCCAAATTGAGATCGATTTGCAAAAACTAAGTGAAAGAGTGGAGAAACAAAATAAAAAAATATTTTTTGAAAATACAAGGTTTTCCGGTGAACACTGTTAAATTTATTTTGTGTGACGTTTCGGACTCGACTGAGTCCTTTATCAAACAATCAATCAATCAATTCGAAATGTGCTGTGAAAACATTCATCAAAAATATTTTATAATGATTTCATTTTTTTTTTAATTTCATTTATACCTACTTATATACCAGGTATACAAGTATGAAACCGGAATTTTTTTTATGAAAAATAAACGTTTATTCTACAAAAGTGTTACAACATATTTCATTCGAAGTATTGCCCATCGCTAGCTATACATTTTGCCCATCTCTCTGACAATTTATGTATGCCACGCCAAAAAAAAAATTTGTTCTTGTGAGGCAAATCAGTCATCGAGCCATTTTTGGATATTTTCGTAAGACATGAAGCGCTGCTCACTAAGTGCGTGTTCCATCGATGCAAACAAGTGAAAATCAGAAGGAGCCGAGTCTGGTGAGTAAGCCGCATGCGGAAGTATTCCGCACTAACAAGCCTTAATCGTTTCTTTCACCGGTCTTGCCGTGTGTGATGGTGCATTATCATGCAGCAAAATCACTTTGTGTTGCCTCTTTCCATATTCTGGCCGTTTTTCTAGCAAAGCTTGCTGCAGATCGATCATTTGTTGTCGGTAGCGTTCTGTATTAACGGTTTCGCCAGGTTTCAGCAGCTCGTAATAGATCACGCCCTTGTTCGGTGGTTTTCCACGTTCCTTGTTTCCGATGTCAAAATCACCACTTTTAAATTTTTTGAACCACTCAAAGCACTGTGATTTCCCAAGTGCATGATCCCCGTAAGCTTCAACAAGCATTCGATGCGATTCTGCAGCCGTTTTTTTTAAATGGAAACAGAAAATCAATGCTGTCCGCATATCGTCGTTCCCAGGCACAAAAGTTGACATGTTCAACGCTCGTCAAAACTACACTGTTGTATGAAACCGGTATTGCTGGCTATTTTATATCTTTATCAAATATCCAAACAACAAAATGGCGTCCATGGTTTGGTTTGATAGTTACTATTTTGACAGCTAGAGCCATCTATGAGTGAATTCCGGTTTCATACTTGTATACCTGGTATACCTATTTTTTTATACTCTAGATCAGAGGTGTCCAAACTACGGCCCGCGGGCCAAACCCGGCCCGTCAGGTGATTTTATCCGGCCCGCCACGGTTTTTGAAAATTGTGAGAATGAACGCGAAGGTACCTCATACAAACTTGGGAAGAAAATTCATCAACAGGAAGTGAAAGAATTGCGTTTCGAAAAGAGAAAGGAGCATTTCTTTTCTTTTTTATTCAAGCCTATGAAATTAAATTAAACAGAATTTATTTTCTAAACTCAGCCAACAACATAAATACGAAACGGACACTACTACACAAAATTGTACACTCATACCTCACTATACGGCCGCTCTTTTTACGGCATTTCGCTACAACGGCCCTTTACAATTCTGGCACTTTTTCGTTTTACGGCCCAAAATTTACATTATACCGCCTGATTTTGGAAAATACTCTAAGAAATTCTGTTGATTTATAACTTAAAACTATTGATTCGTTATACGGCGATTTCGCTTTACGACCAACTTTCTCGGAACGTATCTAGGCCGTATATCGAGGTATCAGTGTATTGTGTAACATGAAGGCCAGAAGGCCTGGCGCGCTCTTTTTTCCCTATTGGGATCGGATCATAGCGACTGTCTCTCTACCCAACATTACTCCATATGCCGACAAATGTTCTTGACTTCACTGGCGTCAACTCCATTTACTTGCCTGCTCAAAGGGTAAATGCGCAAAAGCAGCATAACTCACTAAATATCTTTTGTGAGTCTACTAATTCGTGTAATTTACTGAGACTAGATAGAGCAGTTGATCTTGGGATTTTTGTCTATTGTGTTCTGTTGTGCGTGACTCATTTTCAAATTGGTATATATAAATTTATATTTAATATATTACAAATTAATTATTAAGTTAATATTATTTTTTAAAGTTGAACATGGAAGGAAAAAAAAGAAAAGTGGATGATGAGTGCCGGGTTTTTAAAGAAGAATGGGGAATCAAATACTTCCTTGTGCAATCGCAGTCAAAGAATGGCAAAGCTGTATGTGTAATTTGCAATGACACTGTTGCTGTAATGAAGGAGTATAATTTACGTCGACATTATGACACAAAACATGCTTCAGTCTACTCACAATTTAAGGATAAGCAGCGTATCGAAAAATTTAAAAAAATTTGTCGTAGTTTATCTTCTCAGCAAAATTTATTTAAGAAGGCAAACTCAGAAAACGAAAAATTGACATTAGTTAGCATGAAAGTTGCTTATTTGTTGGGGAAGAAAGGAAAACCCTTCATGGATGGAAACATCGTTAAAGAATGCATGATGGAAGCTGTTGGTGAATTATGTCCAGAAAAGTTGAAACTTTTCAAAATGATCAGTCTATCCCGTAATACTGTTGCTCGTCAAATTGACGATATTGGAAATAATATTCTCCACCAGGTTACTGGCAAAGCACAGCGATTCACTCATTATTCTCTCGCGATGGATGAATCAACTGATATTAGTGACACCTCACAACTTTTAGTTTTTGTTCGTGGAGTTGACGACGAAGTTAATGTCACACAAGAATTAGTACCTGTTAACAGCATGCACGGCACTACAACTGGAGCAGATATTTTCAAGGAAGTACAAAACACGTTGGAAAAATTTAACTTGGACTGGAATGGACTCCAAGGTTTGACAATTGACGGAGGAAGAAACATGTCTGGTGCAAATATCGGGGTGGTTGGGCAAATAAGAAAAGCTTGTGAATATGCAGGAGCATCAGCAACAATTTTTCTGCACTGTATCATCCACCAACAAGCTCTATGTGTAAAACATATCGACATGAGCTGCGTTTTGAAACCAGTTGTTTCTGTCATAAAATTTTATTCGATCACATGCACTCAACCATCGCCAATTCCGATCTTTTCTCGAACAAATTGAATCCGAGTCTGTTGACTTGTCATATTATACTGCAGTTCGATGGCTTAGCTGTGGAAAAGTGTTATTGCAGTTCTTCAAGCTCAGAAATGAAATTGATTTTTTTCTTATGGAGAAAAATCACCCTGAACTGCTTTTATCGGATGCTGAGTGGCTCTGGAAGTTACCTTTTTTTGCAGATATCGTGACACACGTGAATAACTTGAATTTAAAGCTCCAAGGTAAGAACAACTTAATTTGTGATTTATTCGCGCAAATCAAAGCATTCAGAGCAAAGCTCATATTGCTCGAAAGTCAGATAAATGAAAGTAATTTTACTCATTTCACGTGCTGTGAAGAATTCAATACAAAAACTGAGGAACAATTTCCCACCAGATATGCAGTAAAAGTCATCGCGGAAACAACAATTTCAAAAGCGATTTTCTGATCTTGACATAAATTCAAAGGAAATTCGGCTGTTTCAGAATCCATTTGACTGCAATGTTGCCGACGTTCCAAGCCAGTTTCAAATGGAAATAATTGATCTTCAAGCTAACGATCAAATCAAGGATAAATACAAGGAAGGAAACTTGATTGATTTTTACATATTTTTGGAGTTTCCAAATTTAAAGCAATTTGCTTGTAAATTTATTTCTATGTTTGGCACTACCTATGTATGTGAACAAACTTTTTCCAGGATGAAGTATCTGAAATCTAAACACAGGGCAAATTTATCGGATGATCATTTGCAATCATTGCTAATAATTGGTGTTTCAGATATTAATCCCAACTTTGATGAAACTCTCCAGGAAAAAACACAGTTCCATCATTCCCATTAATGTTTATTGTTGTATCTGTACTTTACTGTAAAAAAAAAAATGCAATGCTGCTTTACTCAATAAGATTTTTAATTAACATAGGTATTTACTTGGCCCCCGCAAGTGGATTTAAATCCCAAACTGACCCTCACAGCGAAAAGATTGGACACCATTGCTCTAGATGAACATATAGAGTATTATAAGTTTAATCCAGCCCGAAAAGTTTGTAACGCATAGAACCGAGCCTCGGACGAAAAAAAGTTATATATTATTTTGTGATTATTTTTGGCCAAAACCCGCAAATCCGTTTGCGGTTCGTCCGTCCGTCCGTCCATCCGTCCGCCGGCCGTCCGTCCGTCCGTCCGTCCGTCCGTCCGTCCGTCCGTTAGCACGATAACTCAAGAACGCGTTGACCTAGGAAGTTGAAATTTGGTCACAACTTGTAAAATAGAAAAAGTAAGGCTAAGTTCGTTAATGGGCGATATCCTTCCTGTCCTTCGGGTACCTCCCATACAAGAGTCCTTGAAACACGTTTTCCCAGTTATTGCTCGAAAACTTCATGTTAGGAACTTGAAATTTTGCATACATAAGGTTTAAAATGTTTGAATCGAAAGTTCCGAATATGATGCAAATCGAATGAGTCTATTATAAGACAGAGTATTATAAGACAGAGTAACAAGCCTAGAAAAGTCCTTAAAAAATGTATGCTTTTTACTGAATTCACTATAATTCCAGAACGAGTTAAAGCAGGAATTTAAAATTTTACAGGAATTCGTTTTATACCAAAACCAAGACAGAGTTCATTAATTAGCGCCATCTGTTGACTCCTTCGGGTAGCTGTCATTCAAAAGTCCTTAATAAACATTTTCACCAATATTGCACGATAAGTTTAGAACGCTTTAATTTATGACTTTGAAATTTTATACACATTAATTTTATAATAGTCGCAGCTGAAACTATTAATATAAAAAATATCCCATAAGTCCTTCATGTAGTTGCCATACAAAAATTCTGTAAAATCTCCTAACTTACTTTATGGAACTCACTATAAATCAAAAAATCGACCACTATACAAAAGTTTCTACCTGTAAGTAAAAGATCATGTAATAATTGCTTATGCACTCCTCATTCTTTTGATATATTTCCAACTAAAATATAAATCGGAGTTCAGTATTTCATCTAGAGTATCATACGATTGGCTTGCAGCCGATCGTGACTGCGTTATGTTTATATTTAATTTTTAATGTTATGTAATATATTTCTTTCCAATGTACATTTCACTTCAAAAAACACTTTATGGTGTGTCAAAATCTAATATGGGGATATACCTATAATATGATATGTGGCCCGCGGAGTTATGATGCATTTCCAAAGTGGCCCGCAAGATCATTTGGGTTGGCCACCCCTGCTCTAGATGAAATCATATAGAGTATTATAAGTTTGATCCAGCCGAAAAATATGTAACGCTCTTGCAATTTTGAATCTGGGTATTTGGTTGAATTTGTAAGGCTAAGTTCGTTAACGGGCAAAATCGTCCCACTCCTTCGGGTAGCTGCCATACAAAGTGTCCTTAAAACACGTGTTCAAGAATATTGGTCGATAGCTTCAAAAGGGCTTAACCTAGGTCTTTGAAATTTCGCATGTGTTATTTTTCCAAGAGTTGGAGCAAACTGTATGATTATGAAGAAAATTCTAATAGTCCTTTGAGGGGCTACCATAAAAATATCCTGTAAAAATGACTTCACTTAATTTACGAAACTCACTATAACTCAAGTAATCGTTTAGCTATGAATTCAGAATTTTGTACATATTAGTTTTGAGTGAAAACAAAGTTTGAGTTTACTAGTCAGCGAAATCCTTTAACTCCTTCTGGTACCTTCCATACAAAAAATCCTTAAGACACGTGTTCAACAATATTTTTCGATAACTTTTGAACGCTTCAAACTACAAATTTGAAATTTTGTACACATTAATTTTTGAGTGGTTCCAAGGAAAAGGGTGAATATGTATGAAATCTAGTGAGTCCTGGCTCCGCCTCCCATATGAAAGTCTTTCAAAAGGGATATTTTTTTTCCAGTTCAAGATATGAAATTAAACAGTGAATATTGTCTTTTAGTTTTGAGTAGCAATTTAATGGGACTCCTTAATGAAGGACATACAACATGCAAACACATAATACTTCTTCATCCCCAACTTCAATATATGTCCATCGGAGTTCTGTATCATCTGGAGTATTATACGATTGGCTTGCAGCCGATCGTGACTACCGTATGTTTTTTATTTAAATTCAGTTCGGTAACGTTTATTGAGTCTTATAATTACAGGAGGTACAACATCGTGTAAAAGAGTTTGACAGCGATCTTTTTGTCAAGCAACTGTGACAATTCATTTCCGACCTTGTCCGAGATTACAGTTATGTGTTTTCATGAGAGTAATTGTCAACCGCTCATTTGACATTTGACATGTATAGAAACTTAACCAAAATAATTACCTAACTAATGCCCATGACACACGGCAGCGTTAATATCGTATTATCTGCCATTTGGCAATTAAATCGACTTATACGCAATTATTTGACTATTATCTCACTAATTTAATACAGTTTGAAAGTCTGTAATAAATTGTGCGACGATATTATTAAAAGCTTAACGCAATGCGATGCATGAAAGAGCGTTTTTCGAAAATCGGAAAACGTTGGGGCCCCACAGATTTAATTTAGTTTCATAAACTTTTTGAATTTTTGGTTTCAGATCACTTGGCGAGGCTGTAGAAGGTACCGCGTGAATCAACTCACGCCGATCGCGGTCTTACGTCATAGGAGCTGAAGCCGCCATTTTGAAATATATTTTTCTAAAAAAATTCACAATTATTCTTCACTAATACCTCTATATAACCCATTAATTGTTTTTTCCATATATATTTATTTTATATCCAAAAAAAAATCGTGAAATTGAGGCATTTTTCGGGTGTTTTAAGTGATACCTTTCCTTAAGTCAACGTGATCTCTATATAGAAATAATCGTAGGAGGTGTTAAAGATCGATGTCGTTTCAAGAGTTCCGTAGTCGAGCTGCATTTAGCGGAATTTTCAACTATACAGGACGACGCTTTTAAAATAACACATTATCGTTATCTTTATCGATTTTTATCGATAAACCTTTACAAGCATTTAAAAAAACAAATATTTATTACGTGTTTGGTCCATTTACTTTTATTTGTAAACATAACACATTTTTCATATTATTATAATGATCACAAGTAAGAAATTTTTATTGTCTTCGTTCCTCGGCCACGGACGGTCATCATGATTTGAAGTCCAACGTCCTGGTCTCTACTCCACGTATGCTTCTGGTCTTAGAGTGTCTTATGCCCTTTATCTTTACATTACTAACTCTCCTTAAAGAAATTTATTTTGATTGCATTTCTTTATCATATCTTCACGAATCTATAAATGTCATTGACTGACATCAGTTATCTTCACGAATCGTTTAATAGCGTTATCTATCTACAGTGAAGTTTTGACAGATGCTGGAAGAATAATTTTCGAAGGAACCCAGAAAACAAAAAGTATCGTAATTAATTCATAAAAGAGTCATAATTTACGAGCCTTTCACTCATACCAACTGGCATACCAAAATGGCCATAAGAGAAGAGTAATTTTTTACGTCTCATTAATGAATTAGAAAAAATGTGGTTTAGCGAGTACAAATACATACACACTATATACTTGTTAAAAATGGTTCTCTTATGAAAAGAAGACTGAGAGTCTCGATGAAGAGACGACTGAGAGTCTCGGTCAGCGTTGCCACTCTACTTCGATCGAAGTAGATCTACTTCGATTTTTCGGAAATTGATTTCTAGTGCGAAGTAAACGATTTCTACTTCACTTTTATTTTTTCTACTTCATTTTTATTATTATTAAATTATCAACGTCCAACCACGATCTGAAATTATTTGTGTGATGTATTGTCTTCAACATCATCTTCCATTTTCATTAATGGACTCATTACCGAATTTGATATCAACTATTTGCACATCAGACATCGCGAAAGAAATTAAATGCGGACGCACAAAAGCTACTGCAATGGTAACAAGTGTTTTACGTCCATTTTCATTGGAAAAAATAGCTGAAAGACTTAGAAAGTCCTATTTTTCTTTGATTATTGATGAGACAACAGACGTCTCTACCGCGAAGTGTCTAGTTATGGTCGCCCGTAACTTTAATGGCGAACGAAATAAAGTTTTAGACAGTTTTTTCGGAATGGTAGAGTTAAAAAACTCAGATGCGTCGGAAATATTTAATACAATCCAGAACCATTTGAGTATATTAAATATTCCGCTTAATAATATGATTGGCTTAGCATCCGTCGTTGACTGGCGTTAAAACTAGATTTGAAACCGTCAATGCAAATATATTTTTCCTGGGATGCACTTGTCATTCATTGCATTTGTGTGCATCAGCCGCAGCAAAAGTTTTACCGGAAGGTATCGAAAAAAACATTAAAAACATATATGCCCACTTGTTCCAAGGAATAGGATAAACGTGCCCATAATTATAAAAGTGGTCTAAGACAAAATTAAAAAAAAAATTAGATTAGTCATTAGTCTAATAAAATACTAAATTAAAATAATGCATAACATAGAAACATTTTTTAATTTATTCAAATGCAAACCTTTAAATATTTCGAAACCAGAAATATATGACTTAGACCACTTTCATAATTATGGGCACAAATATGTAAGAAATCGAGTGAGTCCTTTCTACGATTAGCTGTAGCCGATCTTGACTCCAGAATAGGTATATAACTAACTTACCTATTCTGGCAATGTTAGCAAAAATGGTGTCCGAGTCCTCTTTGAAAATACATATCTCTGGTAATTTTTATTATAGTATTGGTTTGTTATTGATATTAAAATTGTGATATTGGAATTGTGTGATTGTAAGATTACATTTTATTGAATTTAAAAATGTATCAAAGAATGGCAATTTTTTTAAAAAACATAACGCAGTCACGATCGGCTGCAAGGCAATCGTATGATACTCTAGATGAAATACTGAACTCCGATTTATATTTTAGTTGGAAATATATCAAAAGAATTATTACATGACCTTTTACTTACAAGTACAAACTATTGTATAGTGGCTACTCGATTTTTTGATTTATAGTGAGTTCCATAAAGTAAGTTAGGACATTTTACAGAATTTTTGTGTGGCGACTACATGAAGGACTTATGGGATATTTTTCATATTAATAGTTTCAGCTGCGACTATTATAAAATTGAAGTGTATAAGATTTCAAAGTCGTAACTTAAAGCGTTCTAAAGCTATCGTTCAATATTGGTGAACACGTCCTTTAAGGACTTTGTATGACAGCTACCCGAAGGAGTCGACGGATGGCACTAATTAATGAACTCCGTCTTGGTTTTGGTATAAAACTAATTCCTGTAAAATTTTAAATCCCTGCTTTAACTCGTTCTGGAGTTATAGTGGATTCAGTAACAAGCATACATTTTTGAAGGACTTTTTGAGGCTGCTACACGAAGGACTCATTCGGTTTGCATCATATTCGGAACTTTCGATTCAAACATTGTAAACTTTAAGTGTGCAAAATTTCAAGTTCCTAACTTGAAGCATTCGAGCAATAATTGTGAAAACGTGTTTTAAGGACTCTTGTATGGGAGGTACCCGAAGGAGTGGAATGATATCGCCCATTAACGAACTTAGCCTTACTTTTTCTATTTTACAAGTTGTGACAAAATTTCAACTTCCTAGGTCAACGCGTTCTTGAGTTATCGTGTGAACGGACGGACGGACAGCAAGCGGATTTGGGGGTTTTGGCCACAAATAAGAATAAAATACTATATAACTTTTTTTCGTCCGAGGCTCGGTTCTATGCGTTACAAACTTTTCGGGCTGGATTAAACTTATAATACTCTACATGTTCATCTAGAGCAATGATTCCCAACCTTTTTTGCGTCGCGCCCCCCCGGCTCTTTTTTCTTTTAACACGAAATTCTCTTAACACGAACAAATATTTCAATACCCTCAGTTTTGTGTTACAACGATTTTCACTTATAAATAAATTTTTTTTTTTCGAAAATACAAAGCATTCCGCGCCCTCCTGCCAACAGTCTACGCCCCCCTAGGGGGGCGCGCCCCACCGGTTGGGAAGCCATGATCTAGAGTATAAAAATCAATTGAATTCTTATCTAGATATGTACATGGTACATCTAAGCTGTTATTGTTTTGTTTTTTACTACAAAAGTATCAAACTTCTTTTTTTTTTAAGTCAAACCGTATTATATCGAATATGTATATGTTACTGACGTTGAATCTGTGTTCATTAGAAAAACAGATAATTGATTTCTAAATATGACTTTTTTTGTAATTAAAATATCTTAATATTATTTTTATCAATTTTTTTAATTTGTCTAAAGACCAGCAACAAATTTAAGTCCCGGTCACCAAAATTCTAAAATTCTACTTCGAAAAATTCATATCTACTGCGATTTTTCCGCCCAACCTACTTCGAATTTAAAGAGTCCAAGTGGTAGCCCTGGTCTCGGTGCGAACTACAAGGTTGGAAACTAGAACAGAAAAATGACAAAAAAAAAACTAGATTGAAGGGAATGGTTAGGATAAGCAAGTTATTTTTTTAATGATTACCGGGGATATGAACTTTCAAAAATCACTGGGACACCACTTTTGCGAAAACTTTAACATACTAGGTATAACTTACAAAAAAAAAGAAATAGAGACAAAATATTGAAATGTGTTTGACTGACTACTGAGAGTTTCGATGCGAACTGCAAGGGTGAAAACTAGAACAAACAAAAAGAGAAAAAAATTAGATTCAAGGGAATTTTGGTGTTTACGATACCGCACATTTCTTGCATGGATCATTGTGCGCGCTCATCACTGTATGCTGATCGTTTGATTATCATTTTACGGGCAGCTCATGACCTACATGTGCTATATAAGATATAACTATTGCGAAACGATCGTTTTTAGTAAAAGCTTGTGAAATTGTTTGCTGGGAAGTGTGTTAAAAAGAATCTCCTGAACCGACCCGCAAGGGTAATACTAATAACCGTAAGGGCTTTACTGAAGATTCCTCTGAATCGGAAGATAAAATAACTTCTAAAATCTTATCCGGTAATGAGAAAAGAAAAGAAACGGCGATACAATTGGTGGTGAAATTGTATTTTGACTGCAATATAAGTTTTTTTGTACGTATATTATCTAATTTCCTGCATTATATTTTTTCCAGAATGTTCCTCCAACTCAATTCGAACAAAAGTTAGTTGTATGAACTATTCATTGGCATTGCAAACTTCATCAAAGAGTGGCTTAAAAAACATAACAAAGTATGGTGAGATACGATATATTTGGCTATAACTAAGGGTGGAACTCCATACCCTTATTAAGTGGGAATTTTAGTTATTTCAGTTATTCCTTTACAAGTTATGTTTTCGATATTGCTTTATTTTTGACTTAGAAAATCTAATTTCTTTTAACAATGGCTATATAAAAAATATGAAATTGAAATAAAATACGTAAAAACTTAAGCTGCTGCTTTAGTTTCAATAAAATATTATAGGACACATTAAGGATATTCAGCCTGCCCAAAGTGCGATACTAGAGAATGCTTTTATTCTGTTAGTAATTCAGTTGTTAATGCACACATCGGTGCTCCGCTTCGTAGTGATGAAAATTTCCGTCAGAGGTTATCTCCCAGCAAACAAAAAGTATCGTAATTAATTCATAAAAGAGTCATAATTTACGAGCCTTACACTCGTTTACGAGTTCGCAAATGAATTAAAAACGACTCATTGGGCATACCAAAATGGCCATCCGAGAAGAGTCATTTTTTACGACTTATTAATGAATTAGAAAAAATGTGGTTTAGCGAGTACAAATACATACATACTATATACTCATTAAAAATGATTCTCTTATGAAAATAAGTCTCGAAGAAGAGACGACTGAGAGTCTCGATGCGAACAACACGGGTGGGAGCTAGAACAGAAAATAGACAAAAAAACTAGATTCACAAGAAATTTTGGTTAAGATAAGTAAGTTATTTTTTATATTCTTTACTATATAATTACCAGAGATATGAGTTTTCAAAGAAGGCTCGGCACAATTTTTTCGAAAACTTTAACTTACAAAAAAAAGAGATAGAAACAAAATATTGAAATTATGTTTGATTGACGACTGAGAGTCTCGATGCGAACTGTAAGGGTGGAAACTAGAACAGAAAACAAGAGAAAAAAAACTAGATTCAAGGGAATTTTAGTGTTTACGTTACGATACTGCAAATCCCTTGCATGGGCCATTGTGCGCGCTCATCGCTGTAGGCTGATCGTTCGCTTAATATTTTACAGGCAGCTCATGTCCTAAATGTGCGGTATAACTATCGCGAAACGATCGTTTTTAGTAAACGCTCGGGAAAATGTTTAAAAAAAAACATTTTAAGAAATGTAAAAAGAGGTGTCGGGTCCAACAAAAAGTGATGATATTCACAGAGTCGGCTTTCTTTCTATTAAATATTTCCACATATGTTTGTATACAAGTTTGTGATATTCATTTTCCCTAGAAACGCGACAATCGCTCTTCGTATAGAAAAATGATGATGTGCAAAGTTTACTTTTTGGTTGCTTTTAATCTGGAAAATTTGGAGGGTGATATTTCTTCGAGCGATTGTCGGGTTTCTTGAGAAAATGAATATCACAAATTTGTATACAAACGTAAGTGGAAATATCTAATAGAAAGAAAGCCGACTCTGTAAATATCATCACTTTTTATTTATTTATTTATTTTTCAAACAAGATATATACAGATACAACATTAACTCAAACTAAACTAATTTAAAACAATACAATTTGATTTAATTTAACTATTTTAGTATAACTTAATTAGAGGCACTGGTTGGTTAAGCAGGATGAGGATGAGCTGATAACATCGAACGAAGTTTCAGTTTATATGTCGGCTTAATTATTGGAGGTGTGAAGTGTACGCTGAAATTGTTAAACGTTCTACAGAATCTATTATTATTATTATTATATTTTTATAAAAGGCATATAAATATACACAGTTATACTTAAGCACTAGTTACAATGACCATCAGCTTAATATTATTAAATTGTAATTTTAAATTTAGAAAAAATTTTATAAAAGAGTTGTATATTAACGTAAATTAACTTAAAATTATATTCTTGCTTTGCAAACTTGAAATTATATTCTTAGTTCGGAAAAGTTTTATGTATTCATAAATTCTTAAATTTTGTTAGAGAGGTTGGAATTCTTTATTATTTGAAGAATAGCTAAACAGTTATCTTTATTATAAGTTTTAAATTTTTCTCTAAAATCATTATTGAAAATTTTTGGACATTCTAGTACATGATTGAAAGTTAGGCGAACTCTGCAGTGATCACAAATTCGTAATCAAATGTAGGTGGGTGAGCTTAGTATGGCCCAATCTGAGGCGCGTGATGATTTTTGCTTCCGTTCGTGAAAGTGAGCTGGGTATTGATACTGATTCCTTGGACGGGTTAACATATGTTGAATAAAAATTAGCTCTGGGTGGCCATAGTGTTCGTTCCTTTATGTTAAAGTAATCTTTTATGTTGTGTTTTATGTCCTTAGATGAAGTGGTGTCGGTTGTTAAAATTGGTGCCTTTATGGCATATGAAGCAGCTTGGTCGGCGCATTCATTTCCGAGGATCCCAAAATGGAGGCACTGGTTAGTTAAGCAGGATGAGGATGAGCTGATAACATCGAACGAAGTTTCAGTTTATATGTCGGCTTACTTATTGGAGGTGTGAAGTGTACGCTGAAATTGTTAAACGTTCTACAGAATCTATTTATGGGTTCGTTTTGACCGTAATCAGTACGGTGGGGATATTCCTTAAGAGGTTTTGAATGTCTCGTCAGCCTGACAGTGTCATTAAGTCGAATTTTATTTGTAAGTTGATCAACCTTAATATCACCATTCAAGACATCTAAGGTGAAACAGGATGTTAGCATAGTTCTTCTAGAGCTGAGTGGTAGAAGATTCAACAATTGTAGCCTAACTGTATAGTGTGGAAGGTTAACAAAGTCTCTAGGGTCATACAAGTCCCTCAGAACAAAAAGAAGAAATTGCTTCTGGATTGACTCTATTCTGCTGCTGTAAATCTGGAAAAAGAGATCCCAAATGGGACATGCATATTCCAGGAGAGGGCGAACCAGGGAGCAGAATAATGATTTAGTAACCCATACATTTCTGAACTCTTTAGCCCTTCTTTTAATGAAACCTAAAAGTTTGTTGGCCTTGGCGATTATTTTGTTGTAGTAAGATTTAAAGCATAGTTTATTGTCAAGTAGAACGCCGAGGTCTTCAATATGCTCCACTCGTTCTAAACCATTTCCACTTAGGGTATAGTTATGGTGGTAGGTGGATTCTTTACGTGAGAAGCTTATCACGTGACATTTACCGACATTAAGCTTTAATTTGTTTTGACTGCACCATCCATCTAGTGCCAAGAGCTTGGATTGCAGGAATATAGCATCTGCCGGGGAGCTAATGGAATGATATATTTTCAAATCATCGGCGTATAAAAGATGTGAAACACTTTCCAATACTTAGATATATCTGAAATGAAGATGTTGAACAAAAGAGGTCCTAAGTGACTCCCTTGGGGTACACCAGAAGACACTGATATTTCTTTGGAAATTAAGCCTTGGAACTTAACACATTGAGTTCTATTACTGAGATATGACTTAAGCCAGTCAAGTAAAGGTCCTGTTATACCGATCTTTTTTAAGTTAAAGGTTAGAGTATTGTGGTCTACTTGGTCAAAGGCTTTGCTAAAGACAGTGTATACTGCGTCGATTTGGCTCCCATTTTAAAGTGCGCAGAGTGTATCAGATACAAGAATCATTAGGTTAGTCGTGGTTGAGCGCCCTTTTCTAAAACCGTGCTGCTGGTCATTAAGATTGTTGTTGATGATATTGGTGAGTTTATCGCAGATAATTTTTTCAAATAGTTTCGGTATGGCTGATAGTATTGCAATACCTCGGTAGTTCTCTACGTTTCGTTTGTCACCATTCTTGTGAATTGGCGTAAGATGCGACGATTTCCAGACTGAAGGAAAATTCGTTAATGACAGTGACTTGTTGAATAGAAAGTGTAGAGAAGAAGTGCAAGAATAGGGGAGGAATGAGATCCGGGCCAGGACCTTTTTTGACGTCAATATTAATAAAGGCATCAAGCACCTCCTCTGCGGACAAAGAAATATTGTCAGCAAGTGAAGGGATCGAGTTGTCAGGTTCGCTAAAGGTTGATTCCGACGGGGGACTAAAAACTTCTCGAAAACGGTCGGCAAACATATCGCAGATATCAGGCCTGCAGGATGTGTGCTTGAGTCCATTGGTCATGGTTACGGGGTAACCTGAACTTTTGCGTTTTGTATTCACAAAATCGAAAAATCTTTTTGGATCGGTAATAATATCCTCGCCAATTTTGTTTACATAAGACTCATACGCTGCTCGGGACTTAGAAGAGAATTCCGATGCCAGCTTGTTATATAATGTCTGAAGATCAGGAGTAGCCGTATCCATTTTCTTAAGTTTTTTGAAGAACTTGTTTCTTTGGTTCCGCAGTGATCTGAGATTTTTGTCCAGCCACGGTTCTGAGACGTTATCCTTCAGCTTGATTACAGGAACATAGTTGATGACAATTTTGAAAATCACATCGTAAAACGATGATATAGCATTGTCCAGATTATTAGATGAAAAAAGGAATGTCCAGAAGATAATTCATTATTAATACTAATGAAATCGGCATTACGGAAGTCAAATACAACATTATTGTTGTAAGAGTTAACAAAGTTCATATCGTCACATGGTAGGTCTACTATGATGGCAGAGTGATGTTGGGTATTTGAGAAAAGATTCTCAGCGTCAGATGCAGGGGTAACAATGTTCATCATCTCGTCTGTAAAGATCATATCAAGCCATCTCCCGTTTCTATTCGGAAAATTCACTACCTGATGTATATCATTACAATACATCGTGTCTATGATAGTGGTGTCAGTAACAGACGTAAGATTCCCAGGTGAGATGGTGTTATCAGAATGATTAGTGACGAAAGAAATGCTTGGGCGATTAAAGTCGCCAAGGAGAAAAAGATTATCGTTTTCATCTAAGGAGCAATTGACACCATGTAAAATATCCAGAATGTCATGGTATTTCTGGTCTTCTGAATTAGGAGGGATATAAGCAACACCAATGTAAATGTATTTATTGACCAACTAGATTCTGATAAACTTATGTTCGAAAAGCAGAGAAGGGTTTGTGCTTACTATCTCGCTGGATAAAGATCTGTAAACTGCAATAAGGACACCCCCTCCTAATGATAGACCAGTAGCGCTATAATTCCTATCATTTCTAGAGCTAACGTCCACGTTTGGAACGAAAAAACCTATTGTGATCTTCGCGGCGTTTCTGCATATTAGAAATATGTATCGACGAAACATGGGAGCCGAACGTAGCGAGATCTTTTTGGACTTGGTCGGGTGTAAGGTTGAATTGTTCGTGGAATCGAATGTAGAACAGTCGCAAAGCTTCTAGATCTGTTGGAAGCCCTTCTTGCTGGATGGAAAGTATCAGACTGGTTTTGGTTTTTCCATTAATACAGGTTGAGTCAGATTTATTGTGCATGTAAGCAAGATACAGGCGCACCTTGCCAAATACTCTATATTCTCTTAACCGCGATAAAAGATACCTATTCTCTTCGGATTTCGCCGAATTTATTGAATGCTTTACGACTGGGGGAGAAGTGGGTCAAGGAAAGGGAGGTTACTATTACCAGCAATATCAACGCTTGGAGAAACGCAGGAACGCATATCAGTGTTGTTATGATTATAAGTTTGTGATGTGGTGTATACTGAAGACGAAGGGTAGGGGTTAATTGTTTCGCCGCGAACGAAATTTTTTGTTGGACCCGACACCTCTTTTTACATTTTTTAAAATGTTTTTTTTTTGATATCATTTCTTTTTGTTGCCCTCTTAACTACTGCGATTAAAAAGTTCAAATGTGTATACTTATTAACTTGGCAGAAGCACATCCTACGAATTACACAGTCGGATATTTTAATACAGTCATATTTGCCGGTCTAAATATAAAAATTTTAGTGAAAACTTGCATATATGAAATTTAGAAAATTTCAAAATTTAACAAAATTACTTAAACTTTTGGAATTGCCCAAATGTGCTGATTTCGTTAATTTCTAAAAGCCATGATCTCTTAATCGATATAACAAACCGATTCAATGGATCCTTTGGACTGAAGGAATAAGTCATTGCGACTGTCATTGTTTCATCGTCTGCATCGAAAGGAAACCGCTTTGAAATGAATTAACTAAAACCAAAATTAAAGTAATTTACATATAAAATTACATTTGTCCTTGGCAATCGAACAATGTCTTAGATACCCTCGTGCCATATGCTCTAAATCCCTATCCCAGTGCTGAATTTGGGGAAAAACCAAAAACAGGAATTATTTTCAAAACACTACTCCACAAATACCAAGAGTAACATATTTACAGTTTTGTAAAGAACAGCAAACTTGTTTCGAATTCCATTGTGACCATTGATCAGCATCGATTATTCATTCCCTGGATTTAGCTATCGAGGAAATAGTTTTTCAAAACCAAATTACATCAAATGCTGCATAGAGAAACAAACATTTCAACTTACATAGTAACAAATCAAATGTAGACCACCATCAAATGTAGACCACCATCCTCGCACGTATTATTTAAGCAAACATCGCTTAATTCTTTCCGAATTAAAACAAATTAATATCCATTGAGATTTCGAATGACACAATAATATTGTTGCTTTAAAAATTGTGGACATTTTTAAATATTTTGTGAATAGCTTTTGAATTGGCGTTGACATATAAGTCTCGACTACTGTGATTTTGAAAAAAGCTTAAAAGTCGGAAGAATCGAAAGAACTAATTTTCATAAAACTCATTTGTTTGTTTACGATGGCGCTACAGTCCAAATCGGACCTTGGCCTCCTGGATGTGCCGCCTCCAGCCTTCTCGGTTCAGTGACCGCGTCCTCCAGTTTCTACATCTTAGAAGAGATTTGCTGTCTGCGTCAATAGAGTCCTCCCAGCGCTTTCGTGGTTTCCCAACTGGTCTTTGTCCATAGACTTTTCCCTTTAGTGTGCGTTTGGGGATTCTTCCGTCATCCATACGCTCCACATGACCAGCCCATTGTAGCTTTTTAAATTTGATGAGAATCGATACTTCTGGATTGTCGAAGATGGCATACAATTCTCTATTGTTTCGTATTCTCCAGATCGAGTCTTCCCTCACAGGTCCGAGGATTCTTCTGAGGACTTTTCTTTCAAAGGCGTTAACTAATTTTTCGGACGCCTGAGTCAATGTCCACGTTTCGCTGCCATAGCATAGCACAGGTCTTATTATTGTTTTGTACAGTTTAAGCTTTGTTTTTCTGTGCACATTTTTGTTTTTAATTATTGGAAGTACCGAATAATACGTCTTGTTTGCCATCATTATTCTTCTTTTAATTTCGATGGGTTCGCTTCCATCCTTCGATATGTTTGCCCCGAGATATACAAAGTTGTCTACGTTTTCTAGGTTGAAGTCTCCTATTGTAATATTTTGTCTGATTGGCATGTTTTTCCTAGTTTGTGTCATAACTTTGGTTTTGTTTTCGTTAATACGTAGTCCAACTTCCCTTGCTACCGAATCAAGGTTAACAAATACTTCTTTGGCACTCTCCAGGGATCTCGCAAGTATATTTATGTCGTCGGCATATGCTACTAGTTGTGTGGATTTGAAGCATAGTGTTCCGTTGGTGTCAACGGGCAGTTTCCGAACAACATATTCGAGTGTCAAATTGAAAAGCATTGGTGCCAGGCCATCACCTTGTTTAAGCCCGTTGTCAGTTCTAAAGCTGGAAGTCAGATCATTTTCCACTCTGACTTGTGACAGAGAATCGGTCATTGTCATTTTTGTAAGCCGAACTAGTTTCGGTGGAACTCCAAAATCTATCATTATTTTATACAGTACGCGCCTGTCGATACTGTCGTATGCCTGCTTGAAGTCCACAAATATCTGGTGCACATCAATGTTAAATTCCCAGCACTTTTCAAGCACCTGTCTAACTGAGAATATTTGGTCCGTGGTCGATCGCCCAGCTCTAAATCCGCCCTGGTATTCACCAATTACTTTGTCCGCAAAGGGCTTTATTCTCTTTTCTAGAATTTTCGTCAAGATCTTATAAGACGTACACAACAGGGATATTCCTCGGTAGTTTTCACAGCAGAGTTTGTCACCTTTTTTATAAATTGGGTATATGATACTCCTGCGCCAATCTTCAGGAAGTGTTTCTTGCATCCATATGTCCGAGATCAATCTGTGTAGGAGATGTGGTATGCAGGTGTCGCCTGTTTTCATGAGTTCAGCTGGAATTTGATCAGTGCCCGGCGCTTTGTTGTTTGGGTGGTTCCTCAGGGCTGTTTTTACTTCTTCGAGTGTGGGAGGACTCGAAGAGGATCCTTCCTCAGCTGTTACCTCGGCTGTTGTTATGTCTGCTGCTGCTGTTCGTGCGGATGATGGGCTCGGGTTGAGAAGGTGTTCAAAATATTGTGCCCATCTTAGTTTTATCTCTTCCGCATTACTTATAATGTTGCCTTCTGCATCCTTGCAGAGGCTCGTTTTCGGTTTGTATCCCTCTTTCATCCTTTTAACTAGGGAGTATGCGGCTCTTGTGTTGCATAATTTAAATTGTTCGTCCATGTTTTTAATTTCGTCATTATTGTACTTCCGTTTTTTCTGTCTGCAGATTTTGTTTGCAAATCGTCTAAGATCATTATATTTGTCCTGTTTGGCTCGTGTCGGCCGTTCCGTTAATATTTTGTAAGCTTCGTCTTTTCTCTTTAATGCATCTTGGCATTCGTTGTCGAACCACTCATTTCTTTTGCGCCGGGGTTGTTGTCCTATCACCTCCTTTGCGACGGATGTTATGCCATCTTTGATGTTTTGCCACATTTCACCGATTGGTATGCTGGTGTTGTTTAGCATTGTCGCGAAATGCCTCTCCAAGGCTGAAGTGTATTTCGCAACTATTTTCTCATCTTTGAGCTTTCCAATATCGAATTTAGGGACCAGTTGTGTTCTTGGGTGTCCTCGATTTGCTATTCGACATCGGAACTTGGTCTTGACTAAGTAGTGGTCTGTGTCACAATTAGCACCTCGAAAGGTACGTACGTCGAGAATGCTGGAGGCCGCCCTTTTTTCTATTAGAACGTGGTCTATTTGGTTGAATGTTCGTCCGTCGGGAGACGCCCACGTTCTCTTATGAATGTTACGATGCGGGAAGCAAGTCGAGCTTACAATTAGGTTTTTGCTGCTGGCGAAATCAGTCAGCCGTTGGCCGTTGTCGTTACTTATATCATGAAGACTGTGCCTTCCAATTGTCCCTATATAGGTTTCCTCTTTGTCCACTTTCGCGTTAAAGTCACCTCATACTATTTTTATATCGTTCGACGGGAAGGAGTCGAATGTTGATTCTAAGGTGCTGTAGAAATCATCTTTAACTTCGTCGTCTTTGTCTTCCGTTGGGGCGTGGACATTAATAAGCCAAACATTAAAGAATTTTGTCTTAATGCGGATTGCACACAATCGTTCATTAACGGGTTTGAAGTTGGTAACTTGATGTTTAAATTTGTTGTCGACGATGAACGCAACTCCAAACTCGCGGCTTCCCGAAGATTTCCCACTTTTGAAAATTGTGTGCGATCTAATGTCGGTAATCTCGCTACCTAACAATTTAGTTTCTTGGAGTGCGATGATGTTTATCTTGTATTTGTTCGCCTGTTCCAGGAGCGCTCTCACTGCTCCAGTTCTGTACAGGGAACGCACGTACCAAGTTCCGAAAGAATAGTCAGTTTTTCGTTTGCGTGGTCATTGCCGTTGAAACAATTCAGTCCGAGGCGGTGGATCAGGTTTCGAAACTAGATTGTTTTTCCAAGGATGAGTAGTTAACACATCGCTCAACCCCCTAGCCTGGAGGGCCGGTCCTACTTCTTTATCACACCCTGGTAGGCAAAGGGCGGGAGTTTTCAGCTGTATATGGTATGCTGGAGTTCTCGCAGCTATGCTGCGAGTCCAACTATATCATACATACTTATGCCTACTTCCTGAGACGCACTGGTGTTCCTGGCCATTCAGGATAACTCCATACCCCTCCTCCTTTCTCAACCGGGCTTGGGACCGTCTATGGCGGAGTTAAAACTCATTTAGCTTTTCCAATTTCTTCTTCTTCTTCTTCCAAGTTCTTTCCATGTATTTTAATGAAATGTATGGCGAGCTTATAGAAAGCTCTCATGTACACAAAAATACAGATAAGGAGCCCGTGTCCATGTGAAATCATTACAGTAAAGTACGTAGTCGGTGCTGGGGGTGGAACCCGACGCACATTCGACCAAACGTACTGATTAAGTAAAAATGATAATAATGAAATTCAATCTGTCAACTGTTACGGACCGTAACCGGCCTTTATGGAACTGTACAGGAAAGGCGTGATACGTGAATTGTCTTTATTTAGCGTTAAGTGACGATGGATACTGATATGAATCCGTGACGCATAGTTCTTGAACTTAAAGTGGCGAGAAGTTTCTTTTTAAAGGTTTTTCGCAGCATTCGATAAAAATCTTTACCGAAAATCGCGCTCGAATGCTTTATGTTCCGTTATGATACTTTGACCGCCGATACTATTCGATACAGATTCATAAAGTTATGCAACGACATTTCTTTATCAGAATAATGATATCGATGAATTACTAAATCGTTGACTATAAAGGTCTGCATTTGTCTATATTGATGGATTAAGCTACTTTGCGCCTGGTTGTTGAATGAAATTGGATAATTTATAAAATAGAAATTTCTGCAAACTGATAAAACTTGTAAGAACAGAGTTTTGTGGGATATGTCTGACGAGCAGAAGCTGAAAGATGCTTGAAGGGACAGTTTGGCAGACTTCAGGCAAGCGAAACAGAACTCGCCAATTTAAACCGCTTGTGTTAGGAGGCTGAAACTTGGAATTTCTATAAAACTTTGATAGTGGACCCATTTGCAAAAAATTTGATGATATGGGTGAAGGGGTGTGGGAGTGGAGGGGGAAGCAATGCGTCCGAAACGCATAAAAGTCGAGATCGACACATTCTAAAATCCATATCTCCTAAACCGTTAATAGTAAGCAATTAAAACTTAACAAATATCTGTAGTTATACTAGGAGAGTAGATTGAAACAAACAAATGACGTACGGGAGTGGGGGTTGCAATACTTAACATTACGATATCTCCCAAACCAGTGGCACCAGAAAAACAAAATTCGGTTTGGATATAAAGCTTGATAAATAAAGATTGCTCAAAGTAAAATCTTTAATGGGAGCGGGGGAGTACGTAAGTAGAGGGGATAAGAATTTTTCAAAAATAACACGTTTCATATCTCAATAACAGTGTAAGATGGATGATTCAAATTTTTACCAGAAGTAGGCCTAATAGAACCCTAGTAGGGAAAAAAAGTTTGGGGGTGTGGGTGTAGAGGGTGACGGTGGGAAAGGGTGAGAAAGAAAAAGTTCCGATGCTTATATCTTAAGAATCTTTAGTGATAGGAAGCTGAAACTTGGTATTTAGATAGAACTATAGTAGTGGCATAGTGAAAAAATAAATTTTTTTTTAGGGGTAGTACGGTACGGTGGTGGGGGGGAGGGGTGTTTTTCCTAACTTTAGAACGGCTTATGCTAGGAAGTTGAAACTCGGTACGTATATGTAAACTAACTAGAAAAGTAATTCTGGTAAAAAAAATTCGAATATTCATTGGCGTTAGTTAATATAAAATGCATTTATTTTCACGATTTTCGTCATATCTACTAAGTCTTTCAAAATATTAAATTCATTTTTATTCTACGGATTCTTCATATGAATACCTAGAATGTGTTTTCAAGATTTTTTGAAATTCAACCCCTAAGAGGGTGTAAACTGGTTGTATACTTTTTCATGAATTCCACCATGTTTCTCAGGTCTGATCAGATATCGAATATCTTTTCACTTCCCCAGGCTTGTTTAATAATCACCTATTTTTAATTTTGTTTTTTTCAACCTCTAGACCGCATCCCGGAATATGACCCAATTATTTAATTCGTATGTTACACCCTTTTCTAACCGCTTCCCGAACTTTTTGTTAGGTTTTCAGTCACATAGTAACATACACCGCATCCCCGAATTGAACGCGTTCTGAACTTCTGCCGGAAAAATAATAAAGTTACGCCCAGACTGTTGGAAGATTTTTTTTATATTTTGTGAATTCGTGGACTTAATAAAGTGAAATAGTATTTAAAGTGAGATATTTCACGGGATAATTTTCTTGTTCAGGCCGTAAATAGCTTGCTAGTACATAAAGGAACATAAAAGAAATTTTAATTCATTAATTTTTTATAAAGATTTTATAAGTTTAAAAAAGCAGTGTTTACTTACATTTAATGATTTATATTTACAGATGATGCTAGCCGGTGTTGAGGGCAGAACTATCACCAGGCGTGAATGCGTTTTAATAAGAGTAGTCAACAATTACTGGGAATATCGTTACGATGTATGAACATTTTATTTTTAATGTGACTATGAGAATTGTAACGAATAAGTACTAAATAAACTTGAGATAATGAATTAACATATATATGGTTGTATTTGCTATTTAGACTATGTGCTACTATTTCATTTACATATACAGGGTGTTTGGCACCCCGTGTGCCACCTTGTAAGGGATTATTCCTTGATGTATTAGGAGAAAAAAATCGTTCTACAGGGTGGGTCTATTTTCAATATTAGTGGAAATACAGGGTGGTTAAGAAAAGTGTTTTTGACCTGTACCCTCATGCACTTAAAACGTTATATATTCAAAACAAATAATCATAAGGCAAAGCGTTAAACCTCGTTTTTTAGGCAATCGAATTACCTTAAATTTGATGTAAAAGTATATATTGTAACTGCACCCAATCTTGAAATATTTAGTCGAAAACACAGATTTTTGCTTTGTCAATCCTAAAAATTCAGTGATCAATGTAGTTTTACTCAGAAAAACCCATTATAAAAATGTCATTTTAATTTTATTTTTTTATTAACATTATTATTACCTACAAAAGCTGCATACATATGTATGAGCTTCGAATAACATTTTAGAAGTAATAGGTAAAAATACTTACATTAAATGTTTAAAAAATCAGTGTCATAAAGTGAATCACGTTTAAAAAACTGTTTAAATTGTCGGTAGTACTGAAGTATTTTTATGTCCATTTATTATTATTTGAAGTTTGAAAGAAATCAATGAAATGTAAGTGAGTTTCAACATAATTGATGCTAGATGTGGTAGTATTTAAAGTGAGGGTGCGGTACTTTGCCTTGTTTAATGGGGTAACTTAAAAAATCAAAAGCTGTAAAAACAAAACTACTTATAATATTTTTATCAGTTTTACTTACGTTCCCAAAAGAAGAAGGCATCAGTAGAATTTAAAAAATAATTTAAAAATGCCTGATCACTCCAATGAAGAATTTGGGGACATTGAGTTCATTTATGGAGAGTAAGACGAAAATGCACGAGCCGCGCGAGCGCTTTACCATCATATTCTTTATTGGAGTACTCAAGTATTCTTAAATTATTTTTTAAATTTTATTAATACGTTCTTCTTTTGGAAACGTAAGTAAAACTGATAAAAATGTGAAGGTAGTCTTGCTTTTGCAGCTTTTGATTTTTTAAGGTTTTTTAAAAAGAACCGCACCCTGTATTACCTACCACATCTAGCATCAATTATGTTGAAACTCACTTACATTTCATTAATTTCTTCCATACTTCAAATAATAATAAATGGACATAAAAATATTTCAGTACTACCGACAATTTAAACAGTATTTTAAACGTGGTTCACTTTATGACACTGATTTTTTAAACATTTAATGGATGTATTTTTACCTAATAATAATAAATAATAATCAATGGCGTAACAGCCCAAATCGGGCCTAGGCCTTGAAGTAATGCTAGAGTTACTTCATTGCGAGACCAAGGGAGCACTAGAAGGTGAAGTGGTCAACTACACGCTCGTCCGTGATTATTACCCAGATTTTAACTCAGGTACTCATTTACAGCTGAGTGAACTGGTAGTCCGGCACTCAATCCCATTTTCGAAAATTACTTGTCGTCAAGCAAATTCGAACCTGGTACCAGGTGCACCGAAGGCAAGTGCTCTAGCCACTAAGCCACCCAGCCTACTGTATACTACTGTATTTTTACCTATTGCTTCCAAAATGTTATTCGATGCTCATACATATGTATGCAGCTTTTTAAGGTAATATAAGTGTTAATAAAAAAATAAAAATGATATTTTTATAATGGGTTTTTCTGAGAAAAACTACATTGATCACTAAATTTTTAGGATTGACGAAGCAAAAATCTGTGTTTTCGGCTAAATATTTCCAGATTGGGTGCAGTTACAATTTATACTATAATTTATACAGTTACAATTTTTATTTTTACATTTAATTAAAGGTAATTTGATTTCTTAAAAAACGAGCTTTAACGCTTTGCCTTATGATTATTCGTTTGGATATAAAGCTTGAAAAATTAAGATTGCTCAAAGTAAAATCTTTGAAGGGGGCGGGGGAGTACGTAAGTGGAGGGGATAAGAATTTTTCAAAAATAACACGTTTCATATCTCAATAACAGTGTAAGATGGATGATTCAAATTTTTACCAGAAGTAGGCCTAATAGAACCCTAGTAGGGAAAAAAAGTTTGGGGGTGTGGGTGTAGAGGGTGACGGTGGGAAAGGGTGAGAAAGAAAAAGTTCCGATGCTTATATCTTAAGAATCTTTAGTGATAGGAAGCTGAAACTTGGTATTTAGATAGAACTATAGTAGTGCCATAGTGAAAAAATAAATTTTTTTTTAGGGGTAGTACGGTACGGTGGTGGGGGGGAGGGGTGTTCTTCCTAATTTTAGAACGGCTTATGCTAGGAAGTTGAAACTCGGTACGTATATGTAAACTAACTAGAAAAGTAATTCTGGTAAAAAAATTTCGAATATTCATTGGCGTTAGTTAATATAAAATGCATTTATTTTCACGATTTTCGTCATATCTACTAGGTCTTTCAAAATATTGAATTCATTTTTATACTCTAGATGAACATATTATAGAGTATTATAAGTTTAATCCAGCTCGAAAAGTTTGTAACGCATAGAACCGAGCCTCGGACGAAAAAAAGTTATATATTATATTAAATCCGTTTGCTGTCCGTCCGTCCGTCCGTCCGTTCGTCCGTCCGTCCGTCCGTCCGTTCGTCCGTCCGTTCGTCCGTCCGTCCGTCCGTCCGTCCGTCCGTCCGTTCGTCCGTCCGTCCGTCCGTCCGTCCGAACGTCCGAACGTCCGTTAGCACGATAACTCAAGAACGCGTTGACCTAGGAAGTTGAAATTTTGTCACAACTTGTGAAATGGAATAAGTAAGACTAAGTTCGTTAATGGGCGATATCCTTACACTCCTTCGGGCACCTCCAATACAAGAGTCCTTAAAACACGTTTTCACAATTATTGCTCGAATGCTTCAAGTTAGGAACTTGAAATTTTGCACACTTAAAGTTTACAATGTTTGAATCGAAAGTTCCGAATGTGATGCAAATCGAATGAGTCCTTCGTGTAGCAGCCTAGAAAAGTCCTTCAAAAATGTATGCATGTTACTGAATCCACTATCATTCCAGAACGAATTAAAGCGGGAATTTGAAACCTTACAGGAATTAGTTTTATACCAAAACCAAAACGGAGTTCATTAACTAGCGCCATCTGTTGACTCCTTCGGGTAGCTGTCATACAAAAGTCCTGTTCACCAATATTGAACGATAACTTTAGAACACTTTAAGTTACGACTTTGAAATCTTATACACATTAATTTTATAATAGTCGCAGCTGAAACTATTAATATGAAAGATATCCCATAAGTCTTTCATGTAGTTGCCATACAAAAATTCTGTAAAATGTCCTAACTTACTTTATGGAACTCACTATAAATCAAAAAATCGAGTAGCCACTATACAATAGTTTGTACTTGTAAGTAAAAGTGCATGTAATAATTGCCTGTGCTCTCCTCATTCTTTTGATATATTTCCAACTAAAATATAAATCGGAGTTCAGTATTTCATCTAGAGTATCATACGATTGGCTTGTAGCCGATCGTGAATGCGTTATGTTTATTCTACGGATTCTTCATATGAATACCTAGAATGTGTTTTCAAGATTTTTTGAAATTCAACCCCTAAGAGGGTGTGAACTGGTTGTATACTTTTTCATGAATTCCACCATGTTTCTCAGGTCTGATCAGATATCGAATATCTTTTCACTTCCCCAGGCTTGTTTAATAATCACCTATTTTTAAGTTTTGTTTTTTCCAACCTCTAGACCGCATCCCGGAATATGACCCAATTATTTAATTCATATGTTACACCCTTTTCTAACCGCTTCCCGAACTTTTTGTTAGGTTTTCAGTCACATAGTAACATACACCGCATCCCCGAATTGAACGCGTTCTGAACTTCTGCCGGAAAATAGTAAAGTTGCGCCCAGACTGTTGGTAGATTTTTTGGATAGCCATTGTTTTTATAGTTTGGTTTTATAGGTTAGAATAAGCGATACTTTATACAAATTTGGATTCGTCCTCAATTGAGGAATCAATGGTTACAAAAATGTAGCGATACATTAGATGAATTCTTTATGTTTAAGGGTATTTTGTGAATTCATGTACATTTAATAGGTACCAGTGGTTATACATTTTTGATTACGTATTAAACTGCAACTGCCTATATGACTTAGGGCCGTTATTACGACCTTCAGTTAAAATTTAACTAGAACTTTGACTGTAAGTTTTGTATGAGCATCTGTCAGTTAAAGTTTCAGTTAGAACGTTACTGACGATCGTAGGAACGGGCCTCAAGCTTGTATTACACTGTATGACCACGCTGTCAAATTGCAGTAATTTGCAATTCGAAGTAGACGAATACAAACAAATCGCACTGTGAGATTTATTTGTATTCGCCTACTTCACATTGCATATTACTGCAATTTGACAGCGTGGTCATACAGTGTAATACAAGCTTAAGTCTTTCCGCTATTCGCTGGCAATATTGAGTTCATAGGCAAAGGTGCTGATACGCTTGTTTGTTTACTAATATGAGAGATTATATTTAGATTTTGCAGGTTTCATTTACAGTTTAATTATTTACTTTATGTGTAACGTCCTTGTTTTACGCCGGTACATTCTAAGCCAGCTAAACCCATCAAATCTCCAGACAACACTCTGCTCACCCCTTTATGCCCACACTGCTATCTATTGTGGAGAACCAAACACAACATGCAAGATTAAAATCAGATCTGACAACCCAGAAATACACCACTTCGATCGCAGAAAAGAAATTCCCCTCGGCCTGTTGTGTGCTAGCCGCTCCCGTGAATACAAGCATCTCTAGAGTGAAAAAACAGACCATTAGAGAAGCGGTAAAGTTCACAGGGCCACGTTTCCTTCAGGCCCATTCTCCCCAAACCCCTCTGCCCCTACACCAAGTACATTTATAACCCCGGTTTCTCCAACGTGCTGCCCACCTAATCCTAATTATTCCCTCCTTAATCTTGCCCAGGTATTAATTACAAACTAACCTCATTTGGTCCCTGCATGATAATCCGCATAATCACCTTCTATCGTAACCGCAGTAAATTCCTTAGTCATTCACCGGAGTTGTTTCTATATTTACCTATATTTAACATATTCATGCTTATTTAGACTGCTTAAGATTATCTTATACCCTCTATCATATAAAGACCATATTTTCTTATTATATACTAAACGGTGTTCCTACATACACCTTATATGTTGCATTTCGGTGCTATATAAATTACTTGGAACTATCATACAGCCCTTAGCTTATCATCAGTGCACGTTCTCAGCCTTTCATAAGTGTTGCCCTTATATACTTACCCTATATATCACATATTTATGCCTAAGAAATCACTTACGATTACTTTATAACCTTTATCATATAAGCAGTGCATTTTCTTAGCCTTTGTAGCTGGTGACCTTATATACTTACTCTATATATCGCATATTTATGCCTACGTAAATCACTTAGTATTATCCTATAGCTTAGTATATAATCAATACATTTTCTTAGCCCTCTTAGCTGGTAACCTTATATATGTAGCATGTTTATGCCTACTTAAACTACGTAGGATTATCATATAGTCTCTAACATATATTCAGTATATTTTCTTAGTCTTTCATAAGCATTGATATTATATATGCCTTATATACAGCATATATATGTCCATTTAAACTACGTAGGATTACCATATAGTCTCTAACATATATTCAGTATACTTTTTTAGTCTTTCATAAGCATTGATATTATATATGCCTCATATACAGCATCTTTATGTCCATTTAAACTACGTAAGATTACCATATAGTCTCCAACACATAATCAGTATATTTTCTTAGTCTTTCAAGTATTGATCTTATATATGCCTTATATACAGCATATTTATGTCCATTTAAACTACGTAGGATTACCATATAGTCTCTAACATAAACTCAGTATATTTTCTTAGTCTTTCATAAGTGTTGCTCTCACATACTTACCTTATATATAGCATATTCATGCCTATTTAACTCACTTAGGATTACCTTATAGTCTTTAGCATATTGACAGTATATTTTTAATACGTGTTGATCTTATATATACCTTATATATAGCATGTTCGTGCCTATTTAAACTACGTATGACCACCATATAGCATTCAGCACATAACCAGGATACTTTTATAGTCTTGCTTAAGTATTGATCTTATATATATGCCTTATATAGAGCATATGCATGTCTAATAAAGCTACTTAGGATTACCAAATAGCCTTTAACTTATCAACAGTATGTTGTCCATGGTCGGATACCTCTACGCTGGCTATACTTCTTCTATGATCTGTTAAAACCACCCCCCCCCCCCTTGGGGCTATGTGACCATGTTTTCAACAGGGGTGACTTCACTTAACTAGGATGACCCAACCCCCCATGCTGCCACTCGAACCACCTTTATTGTCATCATCGTTCAGGGAAGGGTTTAGTTCACCTTAGGGCCCTCCCTTATTTATCCCCTACAGTCAGTTTGATTCAACATACGGTTCCGTATGGAGGCCACCCCAGACGGCCTTAGTTAGTGACCCTCGCAATGTTAGCCCCGAGCTGGTTACCTAGATGGCGGACCTCTACACCCAATCGGTCAGCCATGTGCATATTATCAGTGTTCATGGAGTATGGGCGACACCCCACCCCAACCTGGCGAGCTAGTACGTGCAACCACTAGATGCACAGTCGTCCAGTCACAAACTCCATGAGACTTCAGTCGCCAATCGGCGATTGTGTCAACGATACCGACCAGTTCATACAGCTCTATTGACCCTGTAACCCAAATCGGAAGATGAGATCGGTCAGGACCTCCTCGGATGATATGGAGAGAAAGGAACTGCCACGGAAAAAGTGTCGTTACATAATTGGCGCCCAACGTGGGGCCCGACAGGATACCAAATCATGTATAAAACGAATGCTCCTTAACGGATTTCAAGTTTGTCGGCGACCCCGCAACTTAGCTTTTACTAGACCGTCGGTTTTGGCTGCTAATATTGATTCAACGCGCTTAGCGTTATATTAAGAACTCCTCAGGGACCCTGTTTCTCTGGAGTTCTGAACGGATCCTGAGGATTCCGCTTTTGAGTTTATAAAAACCCTAATTAGTGCCGCTACTCTCTCTCTTTGTGTAGAAATGGATGTGGAAAAGCTGCTCAAGCGTTGTATGATCCAACGGCCAGATTAATGTGCCTAAGTAGGTGACTGGCTGCACTTCGTTACTAGAGTAAGCAGATTCAGCACCACTGAGAACATGATATGCAGTGACCCTAGATACGCCTACTTTATGTGTCCGGTGCTCAGGTAGCGAGCATATCTTGATGGAAATGCACTAACGGATTGATGCTGGATGGGTAAGGTGTCAGCTGACTTGATTGTGTATCTTGGATTTGGATTTATCCGAATCAATCACCTGACCATGGAGCTAGCTGCCTCATTTTCTGTCGTTAAGCAAATTCGATTCATGGGAAACAAGACCTCCCTGGTGGAGCGCCTTGTTCTTATATGAATCGTGGTCTCAAGAAGAAATTTACTAGCACGTCAGGAACTATTAGCCAAGGAGCTTAAGCCTGATGCCTTGTAGATTGGCTCAACGAATTTGACCATGATTAATGAAGAGAGAGAGAGAGATAGAGTAACTTCCGTTTATTCTTTACATAACTTAAATCTAAAAGAGGCAGTGTGGGTTGGACAGAACCCTTCATCCCTCCTAAAATTTGAGAATTGGATCGTCACACAGCCCCTACATGAACATACATTGATTGGAAAACCATTGAATAATAACCAGGAAACAACCGTACTTATAGCTTAACAGAATAAGTGTGTATTGCCTTCTAGTCTAGCAAATACAGCAACAAGGGAAGAACACTTCCTTGTTAATGAACCTGATATAAATATCAGATATATTTTATATTGACCTCACAGAAGAATTTACGCATCCGATATAACGACTTAGTCTATATATATCACTACTGCCTTTTGTGATAGCAAATACGAGTTCGACCGAGTCCGCCCAAAATTTTCTGGAACGACTGGAGTCGATTTAATTAGTTAGGTGGTGATAGACCCATTTTTGTATACTGGGCGTGACTAAAAATAGTCGTAGATTTTTGGTAAAATAGTATCAGTAGGAGAGAGTGTGCCTGAAGAAGGTGTTGACACTTTTGGTACACACTTTGTTCAGAAGTGAAAACTGAACATTTAAGTACACCACCTTTCTGCTTGGAAATATATTGGCGAAATGAATACAAAGAGAACGCCAGTTACAACTGGTGCGGTAAGCAATGGAGGCCCTCAGAAGTAAGTGAAAAGCAACCCGCTATGGTAGGAACGCAAGCACTGATCACTGAAGGGGAACCCTCAGCAATTGGCCCAATATTCCCGTCGAGAAGGTCATCATCCGCAGAGATGTTCCATGACATCCCACCGTCATCCCAACCACAACAACTGATCGGGCGGTCAATCCCAGACTTATCGGTACCGCCTTCAATCATGAGGGGACATGGACGTAACAATCAGGAATATGGACATACCTTTCGTCGTACGGAGAGACCGCGTGAAGATACCTTCTTTCTTGATCTCCCTGTAGAAAGAGAACGGCGTGAAGTCGTGCGAGATGATGGTGGAGAAACAGAATACCGATTCCCTACTCTAATAAGGACAAGAGACTTTGGCGATCGTGACCGTGTGGAAAATTTAATGAGAGGAAAATACTGGAACTACAAAACAAACTAAAGCAGTTACAAATCCAACTCGACAGGAGCGGCCTCGAAGCTGATAGGAGCCGTAGTACGGAACATTCTACAAGATCCCAAGTGAGACAGGATGACTGGCACCAAAATCGACCACATAATCGAGTGATACACCCTGAAGAACGCGCTCAATCGTTTCGGTCCAGAAGTCCGATCAGTCGCAGCATACCAAAATTCGATGGAACGAATCAAGGCGTTCCAGTAGACGAATTTCTCTTTAGGTTAGAACGTCTGAAATCCAGTAATCAAGTGATGGAACACTATTGGGTGGATAATTTTTACAGATGTGTGACCGGACCTGCCGAATCATGGTACTGGCAGTACTCTAGGGCCAACCGAAACGCCTCCTGGATGGAGTTGAAGCAGGCTATGTTGAGGCGTTTCAGACTTTGGAATTCGGATACCGAAATAACTCACGCAATAGAACGACGGCGACAGGGAGTGCGAGAATCAATTGAGGACTATGTCTCAGCAATTGTTTCTCTTAATACTCAGAGAAATCAAGCAATTCCAGAAGCTGAATTGATACAACTAATGATGCCGAATATAAACTACCGCATCACTCAGTTAATATTCGCTATGAACCTCACAACGTTGGATAGATTCCGCGAGGAAGGACGTAAAGCTGAGAGCTATTTACGGTCAGCCCCTGATTTAGAGAGACGCATTGGAACACAACCAGTGAGCCGGAATTATCCTATCTCGGAGCTTCAGCAACCATACGAAGAATCTGAACCGGAGGAGATAGCAGCTTTCGAGAGGCATCCCAAGAGAGACAGCACTCGATTGCGATGTTGGAACTGTGAGGACCTTGGCCACGGATTTAGGGAATGCCCCTCTCGAGCAAGATACCTGTTTTGCTATTACTGCGGCGAGAGAGGATACACCTGTCTCCACTGTCCTAGGTGTCAATCAAAAAACGGTGTAATTGGCCGGACAGCAACATTAAGAGCCGGTCAGCATGACTCCGCGATGACCAAACCAATCAGGACAATGGAGAAGACGCCAGCAGGAGATGTAAACCTCCTCTCCCCAGCTATAGCCCCTACACAGCAGCAATAGCCCATCAAGTAGACGTTGAAGAGACCGGAGATACCTAGACCCGTGCCGAACCTAACAATGTGACTAAAGACCACCAGTCACAACGGAATGACCTTGAGATACCCCTGCACCGCCACTGCCTGAGAGAGAGACAGGAGAATTATTTGAGAGTCCAAAAGAAGATAATGAATGCAGAATGTACCAACCTCGTGATCAAACAAGTTCCAAAGAAATCGATACTGCGGCTACGGGAATGGCATCGTCGCAGACTGGAAAACACTAGCATGCATGTAGCAGCCTTTCACTGCACAGAGAATGATCCTAGACCGTACACACAGGTAACCATAGGTGGAGAAACCCTCAATGGATGTAGAATGCAAGTCTATGAAAAAGAAAATGCGAATATATGTAGTACCAGCACTATCTCAACAACTATATTTAGGAATTGATTTTTGGAACCACTTTGGACTATCGCAGAAATTATTAGACTTGTTAAGCTTGGAGATGGTAAAAGAAGAAGAGCCCACCAACAAACATCTACCTACACAAGACGAACAGCTCCAAATAAACCAAATTGTGTCCAAATTTCCCTCCAGTGATGTACGAGGATTAGGTAAAACACACCTCGAAGTACATATCATCAATACTGGTGAAGCTGACCCGGTGAAACAGCGTCATTACCCAATCTCTCCCCCAATTCAAAAGATCATGTACGATGATAGGATGCCAGCCCTAGGAGTCATCGAGGAGAGTATAAGTCCTTGGAGTTCTCCTGTGGTACTTAAAAGAAAACCGGAAAAAGTACGTATATGTCTGGATTCCCGGAGGGTGAACGAGGTAACCAAAAAAGACGCTTACCCACTACCCCATATCGACGGCCTGCTAAGCCGCATGCAGGACACCCGGTATATATCGACGATCGAACTAAAAGATGCTTTCTGGCAGATCCCGCTGGAAAAGGAGTCCAGAGAAAAGACCGCATTTACCGTTCCAGGACGACCACTGTACCAGTACACCGTAATGCCATTCGGTCCATGGTCGCTTAATGGACAAAGCAATGGCTTCGCTGTCACCACTTCTGAAGGAACGGGTATCGGTGTATTTAGATGACTTGTTGGTGATATCGCCAGATTTCCAATCACACATGGAGGTGCTAGAATCTGTGGGTAGATGTTTACGCACAGCCGGACTAACCATAAACGTACGCAAAAGCCACTTCTGTATGAAACAGGTTAAGTATTTGGGATATGTAGTGGGTGATGGCACTCTACACGTAGATCCGTCAAAGATCTCAGCCATAACTGACTTTCCTTCCCCTTCTACCATTAAACAGACACGAAGGTTCCTTGGTATGACCGGATGGTACCGGCGATTCATTCCAAACTATGCCTCTGAAACGGCCCCGATTACAGACTGCTTAAAAAAACCAACGGCTGGATTTAAATGGACTACTGAAGCCCAAGAAGCGTTTGAACGTCTAAAAAGGTCCCTGACCACGGCCCCAGTCCTACATAATCCTGACTTCAAAAAACCGTTTGTAATTCAGTGCGATGCAATCACGTTTGGAATTGGAGGAGTCTTGTAACAAACCGGAGAGGCCAATCGCCTACATTTCACAGAAGTTGAACGCGGCGCAGAAGAACTATAGCATCACGGAATTGGAATGCTTAGCGGCAGTACTCAGCATCAATAAGTTTAGAGCATACATCGAAGGACTTCCCTTTAAAGTAATAACGGATCATGCCAGTCTGAAATGGTTGATGAGGCAAAAGGACCTGAGTGGTAGACTGGCCAGATGGTCGCTAAATTGCAAGCGTTTTACTTTACTATTGAACATAGGAAAGGAAGTGAGAATGTGGTGCCCGACGCCCTTTTTAGAGTATATGTCGATGAACTTGACCTGTCCACAGAGATCTCCCCGGAGATAGACCTCAATTCACCCGAATTCTCCTCTAAAGAATACACAGAATTGATAAATCACATTAGAATCTCTGGCAACCGATTACCAGACCTCTGCATCTCCGAAGGATACGTCTACAAACGAGTAAAACACAGAGCTGGTCCACTAGAAGATGACCACAGTATTTGGAGACTGTGGGTCCCAAATGAACTTGCTTCGACACTCATACAAGCAGCACATGATCCTCCCCTTTCAGCTCATTGTGGAGTAAGTAAGACCCTTGGCAGACTACGACAAAGATATTATTGACCAAAAATGGCACACCATGTAAAACTCTACGTGGCAAACTGCTCAGTGTGTAAAGAATCAAAGGCACCGAATGTGTCTTTAAGACCACCGATGCTGTCGCAAATAACACCTGTACGACCATGGCAAAAAATATATATTGACTTGTTAGGCCCGTACCCCAGGTCAAAAGACGGAAACACCACTATATGCATTGTTTTAGATCAACTGTCCAAATTTGTAGTCCTGAAAGCCCTGCGAAAGGCTACCGCTCAAAATGTTGGCAAATTCCTGGAGTGCGAAGTATTCCATGTATATGGAGTTCCAGAATTTCTGGTGTCAGACAACGGCAAACAAATCACCTCCCGGGTGTTCTCTACTATGCTGAGTAAGTATGGCGTACAACACACCACCACTGCCCTGTACTCCCCACAGGCTAATGCCTCCGAGAGAGTTAACCGGTCAATACTCGCTACCATTCGATCGTATATTGGGTCTGATCATCGTAACTGGAACGCAAAGCTTAGCCAGATTGCATGTGCACTGCGCACAGCGATACACGAGGTGACCGGATATTCTCCTTATCCCATAAACTTTGGGATGGACATGGTGTGTCATGGATTAGCTTATCCTTTATTGAAGAAACTAGGCATCTTCCATGCTGAGAACATTAGATACCTTGACATGACTGACCAAATGCAAGCGATCCGGACCGAGGTCATCACACGCCTACAAGACGTCCACCAAAAATACGCCAAGCGCTATAATCTAAGAACAAGAGACATTTGTTACTCTCCTGGTCAAGAATTGTATAGAAGTAACTTCACTCAAAGTGACGCGACCAAAGGTTTCAACGCAAAATTAGCAGCGAAGTTCTTAAGGTGTCGAATTATAAAACGAGTAGGAAATTCGATCTATACAGTTGGAGACCTAAACAGTAAAGTGATCGGCAACTATCATGCTAAAGACTTCCGTCCTTTAATATTAAATTGTCCCGGGTGCCATCTTCACGAGTTCCTCCATAGGACCTCACCAAACAACCATCCTTGATATGACCCATAAAACCACGTTAAATTCAAACGATATATATACCCATTTAAGCCTAATGGAAAATGAACGTATCGACATACTTTAAAAGTGGAATAAGCCGTGAGCTCCTAAACCTCTTTTCCTCTGACATTCAAACCCCAGCTGGTTACATAAAGATGGTCCCCATTATCATGGAGTATATCAACATATTTATCATCATATCAACTATGTATAGATTTCTAGTCCTTTTAGAAAAAAAAAATAAAACCCCGATCAGAGTGCGCATCTCTTTTGTCGGTCAAACCTTCAGGACAGAAATAACTCAGCAGCACTTATACAGCTTTCGCGACACAGGCAATAATAATAGCAAATAATAAAACGAGCATGAGTTTTGTCCTGCATCATAACGGCCTATGCATAAGCTCCAGAAAAAAAAGAGGCATCTGGGTCTCACTGTTGTTACGCATATGCATCTACGACCATAAGATTCATTGAATCATGGCACACGAAACCAAAACCAGGTTTTATCGGCGCAGAACACCCTAAGGTGTCTGAGTCGCAGTCGGTACCGAACCGATCATATGACGATCAACATGTGATTTATTCAAGACCTACAATGGCCCAGACCTCGATGAAGGCACAATATGAACAACAGACACTACTCATGCACGCCCCAGGAACCAATTGGTCCCAAGAACCTATAACTAAAACGCTGGTTACGACGTCCTGTTGAGTTGCTGACAACAAGACTGCGCATTCTGCTCAAGAAACACATCAACACAGCTAGAACAACTGGAAATAAATACATAAGTTGAACCAAATCAACTCCTTAGCGTGTCACGGACCTGACGATTGTTTTGGAAAAAATCGTACAGTACATAACTGATCATACCAGATGGAAAAAGAAAGTGTCACAGGAAAACGAGAGAACAGTCCTTCCATACTAGCGTGCTCCGATATTAATCACCCATTTGAATATAAAGTTCACTCTCTGTATGGTCTCAATGTGGATCTAATCCTAAAACGATACAAAATATTGAGTCGGACAATACCTACTCCATGCGAAGTCACATCATGTGTTGGTTTGGTGTCTCGGAAGCCCTACATATTTTTCCCGTATAAATTCTATCTATCTATCATTATATCTCGAGTAATTCGGAGGTATTGTTTTTTCTCAGTCCCACACTCTTCACCAATATCGAAAACTTTTTGCGAACTTTTCAAGTTCTATATTGTATTAAATTCAAGTTTCAGCTTTCTATGTAATATAAACGATTGAGAATATCTAACATCTCCGCTTACAATTGACCACAGTTACTTTAAGAAAGCCCACCTGGTTTACACACTGAAAAAATTTCAGCTTACAAGGAATACAAAACGATTCCACAACCAGTTTTTGAACTGAGTGTGACTTAAGGGGGATCATCTGAGTAGAAAGCAAAAAAAATAGGTGAATTTTAGAAATCATTATCTCAAAAACTATAAAACCTATCCAAAAATAATGTGTGAAATTTTTGAATAAATCGGTTCAGCCGTTTTCCGAAGATTTTGGGAACGGTCTTTGAAAAGTATGTTTCGAGATAATCGCGTTTGAATCACGAAGAATTCACGAAGGGCCCATCCCGGTTAATTGCCCATAGCTTCCACAATTATTGAAATTTAAAGTAGGGAGATGGTCTAGCATCCATGCTTTTTAACTTGGCACTAGAGAATGTCATCCGAAAAACCCTGGTTGACACTAATGGGACACTACTATTCAAGTCCACCCCAACACCTCCTGTGCAACTGCCCAGCTCTCGCTAGAAGACGGCTGAAAGCTCTGGGTGCTTCGACCTTCGCAAACCTTAAAGAAGTCTCTTTTAACAGCATGCAGAGTCTAATCAACTTTGCTATGGTTACAGGGGCCTTTAAATTAAACGAGGAACTCTCAACGAAGATCGAAACGCAAGCGCACCTACCTACATTCACATTGGGTCTCCTATTTTTTATGTGGTATCACTATGGTCACTCGTGGGTCTATGTGAGGCCTTTGGCCGCCAATTGAAACCTAAACCTAAACCTAACCATCCAATAGCATAGGCTAACGATATATGTATGTAAACATCCTCGCAAAATCCTTCCCTAGTGGATGTATTTGTCAATCTTGACTCTGCCATATAGTATGTATACAAATTTTAGAGTATAATTTGGAGAGTATATATAATTTCATATATCTTGAGACTAATCTAGAAAAAAATGGCCACGAAACGGACAAAATCAATCGACGATGATTCATCGATAGCAAATAAAACGTATTATACTCGGTTGAGGAAGATAGCAAAGCTATCTTAAAACTAAGCTACTGAAGGACGAGGTCCTTAAATCTAGACGGTTTGAGGTGAAGAATTTAGGAGACCATGATTTAGGATCTCACGGGGATCGGGGTCAAAAAAATTAATATTATTATTAAGAACTACACTAACCTTAATTGAGAATCACAGATTTTCTTAAATTTTTTTTACCACGATCCCCTAGTTGAGATTGAGATATTCAAGGGAAAGACAAAGTCGTTATCCTTAAAAAAAACTTGCAAGAATAAGTTGTATTCGTATTATTTTTATATTGCGACAACCTTGAACTTTAAAATAAGTCCTACTTCATTATTCTACGGTAAAGACTAAGTACCAGAGATATGCATTTTCGAAGAGGACTCGGACATCATTTTTGTGAAATCTTTAACATATGTACAATAACTAACAAAAAAATGAGATAGGAAAAAAATTGAAATCATATTTTTTTCTTCACTAATTCTTCAAGTACATAAATTTTCAAAAGAATCGGCGATGGTAAGTCACAAATTTTGTCATTTTTGGCGATTCTTGATGGAATAACCCAAACGTTTGAATTCATAAACTTTGATAGTTAAAACCATAGAGATATACATATGTAGGTAGTGGAGATGACGAGCAGCGACTGTTTTGAAGCTGGAGGATTTTTTTCCAGTAATCAGAGACAAAATTTCTGTAAATAACGGAAAAAAAAAGTCAAAATGTTTTGACGTAGTTAGGTTCCAATGATGGAGTAGAATAGGGAATCACAGTTTTACACCAAAATTTGATATGGCGTGTGCGCGAAATTTTGATTTTTCTGTTTTGTCGATTTGTAGCCGTATTTTGCATTAATCGCTAAAAATAGTAAGAACCAAGTTTATAGAGAATTGAATTCTCTATCTTTTTTACCTGAACAACTTTTTTGTAAAATCATTATTTATTGCGTTATTAAGCGTAAAGTGCAAAAAATTAGGAGATTGTCCCAGTTTTTTAAACTTTGGACCATTTTTTTAAAAAATAGGTGACATATTTACATGGCAAAGTTGTAGAAGACTAAATTCCATAGAAGTTTTGTTTACATCATTTTTTCGTATGACCAACGGATCACGAGCGGGAGCACAGTAAACACACAAATATGTAGCGTAAATAAGTGCACAAACGCCCCTCGTTTTCTTCGGTGCACATTTCATCTGACTGGGTCAGATCGTCGAGTTGATTGTTCGAGGCATTTGTGCACGTACTTACGCTACATATTTGTATGCTTACCATGCTCCCGCTCGTGATCCGTTGTTCGTACGAATAACTGGTATGTACAAAACTTCTCTACAACTTTGCCATGTAAATATGTCACCTATTTTTAATAAAAATGGTCCAAAAGTTTAAAAAACTGGGACAATCTCCAAATTTTTTGCACTTTACGCTTAGGGCCGGGTAAGGTTAATTCGGCGAAAATAAGGCATATTTTCAAGAATTTTTTTAGACGATACCGGTAATGCTAGATTGTTTTATCTCACTTTTATATAATAATACAAAATCTGAACTACATTTTCCAAAATTTTCATTTCAAAATATTTATAAATAAGGCGTTCGCAGCGAATCTCCGCAGGTGTATCGAAAAAAGGTTGTTTTGCGGTGTACGCTACAACTCGTGACTAGATCATGCAAAACAAAAAAGTCTAATTGCGTTTGTTAGGTGAGATGTTTCTCGAGGTAATAAAGTTGAGTTTTTTTTTTAACCGATTTGTCCATTTTTGGTAGCACTTAAAAGTCAGAAACGCGATTTTTGCTAAAAAAAATCGTTAAGTTTTTTATTGTAAAATAAAAATTAATTGTAAATTTAAAAAAAACTCGACGTCACTACCTGGTGATTTATGTTTAGAAATAGTAAAAAAAAATTTAAAAGAATCGGTTCAATACATTTTGAGTTACAACGTACACCGACTTCAAAAATGACAAGTTTCAGAAAAACGCTTTAAAGTTTTGCACACTAGGCATCACATACGAGTGCGTACACCTCTAAACTGTTCATAACTCCGTTAATTTTGCTCCGATTGACTTCAAATTTTGACACAACATTCTTGCAATGTTATACTTTTATTTAAAAAAATTAAAAAGAAATAGCCCTTAATAATGATTTTACAAAAAAGTTGTTCAGGTAAAAAAGATAGAGAATTTAATTCTCTAGGAATGGTAAGAACCAAGTTTAGGTTCTTACCATTCCTAGCGAGAAATGCAAAATACTGCTACAAATCGACAAAACAGAAAACTCAAAATTTCGGGCCCACGCCATATCAAATTTTGGTGTAAAACTGTGATTCCCTACTCTACTCCATCATTGGAACCTAACTACGTCAAAATATTTCGATTTTTCTTTTTTTCTTTAAGAATTCCGAGATTTACTGGACTAAATATGCTACTATCAGCTTCTTACTCACATGTATGGTATGTTATATTCTGGTCTTGAAAACAAAAATAGCCAAACCTTTGAATATGTACTAGGCAACTATTTGCATTTCACTGCCACCTGGCATGAAACGCTTCATACAAAAACGTACTATTTTGATTCAATTCATTTGTTTTGAGTTGAAGCATTATTATTGTTCGTATAGAGAGATTCAACGTTTTTTATCGATCACCGGTCCATAATTGATGGTGATCAGTAGATAATATCTGTTATTTTGAAGTCATATTCACAAAATCACTATACATCACATATATGGTACACTGTAGTACATGTATTGGAGACTAACAATAATCAAGCAGTATTAAAATGGCTTCACAAACATTCGCTCTACGCTACTACATTCTACCTTTTTCGTGCTGATGATTAAAAAAAAAAATATAACTTACTAGGTGAGCTAATCATTTCGGGGGGGGGGGGGGGGGGGGTTCCTACGCCAGTGCCTTATACCCTCTATCATATAAAGACCATATATTCTTATTATATACTAAACGGTGTTCCTACATACACCTTATATGTTGCATTTCGGTGCTATATAAATTAGTTGGAACTATCATATAGCCCTTAGCTTATCATCAGTGCACGTTCTCAGCCTTTCATAAGTGTTGCCCTTATATACTTACCCTATATATCACATATTTATGCCTAAGAAATCACTTACGATTACTTTATAACCTTTATCATATAAGCAGTGCATTTTCTTAGCCTTTGTAGCTGGTGACCTTATATACTTACTCTATATATCGCATATTTATGCCTACGTAAATCACTTAGTATTATCCTATAGCTTAGTATATAATCAATACATTTTCTTAGCCCTCTTAGCTGGTAACCTTATACCATATACATATCCTATATGTAGCATGTTTATGCCTACTTAAACTACGTAGGATTATCATATAATCTCTAACATATATTCAGTACATTTTCTTAGTCTTTCATAAGCATTGATATTATATATGCCTTATATACAGCATATATATGTCCATTTAAACTACGTAGGATTACCATATAGTCTCCAACACATAATCCGTATATTTTCTTAGTCTTTCATAAACATTGATATTATATATGCCTTATATACAGCATATTTATGTCCATTTAAACTACGTAAGATTACCATATAGTCTCCAACACATAATCAGTATATTTTCTTAGTCTTTCATAAACATTGATATTATATATGCCTTATATACAGCATATTTATACCTATTTAAACTACGTAGGATTATCATATACATAGTCTCTAACATATATTCAGTATATTTTCTTAGTCTCTCATAAGTGTTGCTCTCACATACTTACCTTATATATGCCTATTTAACTCACTTAGGATTACCTTATAGTCTTTAGCATATAGACAGTATATTTTTAATACATGTTGATCTTATATATACCTTACATATAGCATGTTCATGCCTATTTAAACGACGTATGACCCAGGCCCGTGCGCACCGGTGGGGTTTTGGGCTGTGTGACTATGTTTTCAACAGGGGCGACTTCACTTAACTAGGATGACCCAACCCCCCATGCTGCCACTCGAACCGCCTTTATTGTCATCATCGATCAGGGAAGGGTTTAGTTCACCTTAGGGCCCTCCCTTATTTATCCCCTACGATCACTTTGACTCAACATAGGGTTCCGTATGGAGGCCACCCCAGACGGCCTTAGTTAGTGACCCTCGCAATGTTAGCCCCGAGCTGGTTATCTAGATGGCGGACCTCTAAACCCAATCTGTCAGCCATGTGCATATTATCAGTGTTCATGGAGTATGGGCGACACCCCACCCCAACCTGGCGAGCTAGTACGTCCAACCACTAGATGCACAGTCGTCCAGTCACAAACTCCATGAGACTACAGTCGCCAATCGGCGATTGTGTCAACGATACCGACCAGTTCATACAGCTCTATTAACCCTGTAACCCAAATCGGAAGATGAGATCGGCCAGGACCTCCTCGGATGATATGGAGTGAAAGGAACTGCCACGGAAAAAGTATAAAGTAGTGACAGTATAGCATTGCAGAGTATGTAAATTCTATTTGGTGTGTTATGCGGATTTATACGTATATATAAAGATTACTTTACTTACTTTACTTTGAGTGTACAAATTAGCAACATACTGCCTACTTACTCGGGTGCTTCTTAATACTAAAGGTTAATGGATATTGAAATGTTACGTAGCAGTATACAGTGCAACCCGGTTATAACGTACCTCGTGCAGACCACAGCAAGTAGAACGTTATAACCGATAGTACGTTATAACCTATATATGGAAAAAAGTTGATCCATTTTTAAAAAAAAAATCTTTATTAAAGAATAGAGTCCATAAATTTATATACAAAATTATAGACTTTTAACTGAGATAGGATGAAAATATTCAGCAAAATTAAAAAGGATTCTCTAGTTTATTTACCAACTACTTACCTATTGGGTCATTCCATCAAAAATCGGCAAAAAAATTTCGGCGAAATTTTGTACCTTACCATAGTCTATTCTTTTGAAAATGTTTGTATTATGTACTTGAAGAATTAGTAAAAAAATATAGTTTAATTTTTTTGTTTCTATCTAAATTTTTTTGTTAGTTATATTTAGTATATTAGAAAGTTTTCGCAAAGTTTTCGTCCGAGACCTGTTTGAAAAATCATATCTCATGTACTTTTTATCCTAGCATAATGAAATAGGGCTTATTTTAAAGGTGGAGGCTGTCGCAATATACGAATGAAATTGTTTTCAAATCGATAGTAAGCAGATCGAATTAATATTTTGTACGTTATAAAGAACTCGGGTGCTATGAGAAAGGGTTCGTTATAACCAATATGTACGTTATAAAAGGGTACGTTATATTCGTACAAAAATACAAGAGCTTTTCACATTTGAGCATGAGGATTGAAGAAAAGTACTTTATAACCGAAAGTACGTTATAAAAGTGCACTTTATAAGCGGTTTGCACTGTATACATATTTACAAGGATTAGCTACTTTATTTTATTGGCTTGGTTGTTTCTTTTCTTAATTTTTTATTTACGCAGGATTTTTCGTTCAAACATTTTGATTTCCTCTGCTGACGTAGGAAAGATGATCAGTCACTCTGGGAAACAGTAGGTTATGACAGGTCGGATAAGGGTTTTGTAGATTAGTGATTTGTTGTTACTGTAGACTGATCTGGATGATAGCAGATTGCCGACGGCGGCGGCCGCAACAGCTTTCGCCTTTGAGATCACGTATGTATCTAGAGTGAGGGTTTAACTTAAGCCTGTGGTAGAAGTTTATGCCTAGATATTAAATTTTTTCCTTTAGGGGGAAAACTAATCCGTCTACTGTTACTCTCACCTCTCTGTTTTCCGGGGCCGCCTTGGGGTGACCCTTCGCTTGAACTTTTCGGACTCGAAAGGTTAATAAAGGACTCAGTCATTTGTATGTATCTAAGGATTGGTGTGGATCTCAACGAGAGATTTCAATTTCATAGTGAACAACTTTAAACTGAAGGCATCTATTTTAAAAATTGGGCTTTCATTCAATCAAAATTTGGCTAAAGGTTTTGGACCCATAGCATAAACATATTTGATATACCGATGTACCTAACAATGTCTAAATTTAGCTAAAAAACACGCTAAATACATATTTCGATAAGTTTCAAAAACGGCAATACTTCTTTTGATCGCCTACGTGTTCAAAGGTAAAGGTTTACTAACAAATTTTCAATTTATAATCGTTAATCTGTTATTTGTTATCATTTTTTTATTATTTTTTATTATTTTTTAACATTGCTATCATTTTTTATCATTCTTTATAATTTTTTACCATTTTTTACAATTATTCACAATTTTTTATCATATCTTACCATTTTTTATCATTTTTTACCATTTTTTATCACTTTCTATAATTTTTTACCATTTTTTACCATTTTTTATCATTTCATCAATCTATCAATCAATCCTCAATTCTCAATCCTCAATTCTCAATCCTCAATTCTCAATCCTCAATAATCACTTTTTTCGATATTGACTACCGGCCATTTTTTTTGCATTCATGGTCATTTTTAGATTTAAGAAACAAAATATAGAAGGTAGCTCACTAAAAGTTTATTAACACTACACTTGAAAGATATCGCCTATTGGCACTTGACACTTGTTCTTTCATCCAATAAAACAAAGCCTATCAAGAAAAATATCACATTTTTTGGTCATTGAACAGTGCTCCCAATTCGTGAAAATTAAAATGCATAAAGAACCAAAGCACTGGCACAGCGCATGCGCCTCGCCTCTGAGCTCCCATTTCATTCATACACCGCCCGGTGCAAATGTATAATCTGCGCCAGATACATGCACTCAGCGGAATACAACGCATGCCGTCGCGCATAAAAACGTGTAGAACGTTCACCGTACCGTGCGTGTGTTTGTCGAACTATGGTGCGGATAAAATTTTTGCGCCAAAGAGCAAAACAGTGGATTCGCACAAGTATTATCGAACTAGTTGGAAGATCAAACCGCAACCGTTTGTTTAGGAGAATGAAGCAAATGTTTGGGTATACGACGTGTTGTTAAATTATGAATTTATATGGATAGGTATATGTATGTAGGTAGGATACCATGTTTTAGTATTACAAAATTTACAATCACTGAATTTAGTGATAATTGCAGTATGAGCCGTTGATTTTGAAAGTGGAATAAGTCACTTTTTCAACAAAAAAATTGTTGTGACATTGAAACGATGTTTTATACAACACGAAGCAACTTTTTAAGAATCTGTTGATGCAATTGTTTCATTACACTTTTTACAAATAAATACAAGTCATGAAAGTTGGCATGACTATTTTAAAACATGTTAAAATGTTAACATCGTCATGTTAAACCTCGATTTAAAATTGAAATGGACTTATTCGACTTTCAAAATAAACGGCTGAATTGTGTAGGTAAGTGGAACAGTGTGGTGCCCTAAAAATTTGGCGCCCTTAAAAATTTTCTCGGCGCAGTTGCTCCACTTGCTCCTATGGAAGCTCCGCCCCTGTAAGTACAGTACTACCTCGATAATGTGATTAAAACTAAGGTAGTTCACTTTATCGAGGAATTCACATTAGCGGAGACATAACTAGTTAGCATATTACAGCAATATAATAGTACATAGTATTGGCATAATATGTAAATTAATAATTACAAACATATTTTTAAAGATAATAATTTGTATTTAGTTATTTTAGTTAAAAAAAAATTCCAAAATTGAGCTTACAGTGCAGACTTAAAAAAACATTGTTCAAGGGTATCGTGAATTCAATTCATACATATTAATCGAAGCGTAGAAAAGAAAATATTTTAATTGTTTATTTATTTTCTTAAATTTAACATTATTTAATGTTCCGAAAAAATTATGTTATTTTTGTCTGACGCAAAGCAGTGCAAGATAATTTTATTGCAGTACTCCGTATGTCGTGCAATGTTAATAAGGTGTTTGCGCTTATATTTTTTTTGTGCCCATCCATCGCTTTGTATAGCGGACACTGATATAAATATATGGATACCTCATCGGCTCATTTCCCTATACGATTTGACAGGTTGAAATAGCCGATGAAATCGTACCCTCTCGCTCCTTCTTTGGAACTTCGAATTTGAGACGAATTTCGAAAAAACAGGGGTAACAACTCAAAGAAAATTAAGAACTTTTCAAGTTCTGACAATCCGAATTGTCAGTTCTAATTGTCACTGTCAGTTCTAATTTCTTTTTAAAACCGGCCAAATCGACTGTATATTCAATGTCTGCTTTGTAATTAGGTATGTCACTGAGATGTATACAGTGACATACAGTGAATTATGTACATAAATGTAAATAGTTTAGTTGATTAATATAAATAGTTTAGTTTATTTCAATATCATCAGGACTTCTACGGCCATCCAAGCGTGACAAGGGAATTTCATAGTCCGAAGCATTCGATGTATTCGATGCCGGCACTGCACGAATTATATCGCATCGTTCTGGCGACCAATGCGATCTCGGGAAGGACGTGTAAAAGGACTAATGAAAAACATCCTGACACTTAATCCATAGGTACAAAATCAATGTCAGGAAACTAACCCCAGCGAAAAGTATTAACACCACAATAACCGCCTGATTGCGTTGATTCCGCTTGTTCGTACCAACCGGATCAGGGGGATTCTCACCAGCTAGTTTCCATTGCATAGTTGGGCAGCGTTGGCTTATCATCGAGCGATGGAAACGAAGGATACGAAACGCATTCTAATCCATTTACATTAATCCGACTGATGAATTTATCGTATTGAAAGATTCGATACTGTTCGAGACGGTTATTCGATAGCTCCAAGATCCCCCAGCAATTCCACGGATTTTTATTTATATTTATCTTAAGATTTTGATTTTGGGTGTCATTCGATTTTATGCTGATCGCTCTCAGTGAGCTATTGCTTCCGTTGTAGTGATAATTCCGCTCTTTGAAATATATCAATGGATAATGTTTTTAGATTATTGTTTTGTAGATAAACAAATCGTAAGTGCGTTTTTTCGCTTAGCTTTATTAAAGTACAAACTTATCTCAGTAATGGACGGAATTAACATTGTTAAAGTGAATGAAAGGAAGGTAATGAAAAATTTGTTTGACCTAGCCGGTATCCTTATAGCGATAAGACTTTTTTTTAAAAGAATAAGAAAATATAAATATATAAATAATATTAAGTGCGGAATAAAACTTAAACTCCAAAGTCCGCTTGTAAATATGTACACAAATGTAAATAGTTTTTAAAATTTTTATTAAGAACAAACTTATCTCTATCTGATTTAACATTGTTAAGGTAAATATAAATGAAAATATAATCAACCCAAGCCGTTATCCTTATAGCGATATGGTTTTATTCAACAACAAGGTGATGCTTTCTCTCGAGTCAACCTGTAGTTAAAATGTAAATAAGTATAACGTATCACTAGTCACTATGTAAATTTGAGACTATCACAATTCATTTGTTAAACCCTTTGGAGGTCTATGGGCGAATGGCTAGTAGTCAAAGCCAAATACTGTAAAAATAAGTCTAAGTATCACAAACCATTTCTTAAACCCTTTGGAGGTCTATAGACAAAAGGCTAGAATTTAAAGCCAAATACTATTTCTATTATTTAACTAAATTTAAATAGGTATGTAGATATGTGCACATTAAGTTGCACATTTCTAGGTTTCCCATCCGTTTCCAAGAAGGTGAGTTACTTTAATTCTGTCAGATGGGACTCCCAAAAACTGGATAATCCCAAAAATTAGTTAATTTTAGTTAGTCTAGGTTAAGTATTATAATAAAAAAATAGGTTAAGTAACAAGGCAACAAGCCATACGAGCGAGTGGGAAAATTAATAAAATGTAAAATATTATCCTATGCTGCTTGACAAAGGATCGCTGTCAAGCTTTTGTATTATACTCTCAATATTTCATGTACTTTAAAGACTCAATAAAAGTTTCTGAATCTGAATCTGAATTTCTTTTTAAAACCGCACAACTGTTGGCGGCCGCCTTCTCAATTTTACGTGTAGTGACAATAAAAAAAAAGTTTACGCAATAATTGTGAAAACGTGTTTTAAAAACTCTTGTATGGGAGGTACCCAAAGGAGTGGAAGGATATCGCCCATTAACGAACTTAGCCTTAGTTTTTCCATTTTACAAGTTGTTACAAAATTTCAACTTCCTAGGTCAACGCGTTCTTGAGTTATCGTGCAAACGGACGGACGGACAGCAAACGGATTTGGGGGTCTTGGCCCCAAATAAACACAAAATAGTATATAACTTTTTTTCGTCCAAGGCTCGGTTCTATGCGTTACAAACTTTTCGTGCTGGATTAAACTTATAATACTCTATATGTTCATCTAGAGTATAAACAGCGGAATGGGGTGACCCGGAGAGGTTTTGAGCTTATCCTGCTTTCTCAAATATAAAATGAGAATTTGAATTTGTCCCGGTTCCATTTGCTGTATTTCCACCACCATTGCGTATCATTCACTGAACGAATACACTACACAATTTTTCTTCTATCAAGCGTATCTTGCGTTTTGAAATACATGTTACGAAAATTCAACATTACACATGTCTCATTTTCAGTTCAATTGCAAATATGAGTTCATCGCGAATGAATAATATTGTCAAATTTTTCACGAGTTCTATTGGTTTTCCGTTAACACATAAATTTCAAACTTAACGTTCCTAACGCGAATGGGTAATACTATGCAACGCCATGTGCAACGTAACATTTACAAAAATGAACCCACCGCGTATCGTATCATTCCATTCATGTGACGGAAAAAAAAATCCAAATAATCGATCGGTTCGTTGCGTTTCTTTATATCATACTTTCATAAACTTCAGAACGGAAGATATGTTTATCGTATCCACTAATACGCAACGAGAATACCATAACCAGGAATTCAAATGGATATCGGCCCTAAGGTTTTTACCTTAACCAACAACCAAACTTTTTCCGCAAAATCATATTTAATATTTTTCACTTACTTGAAAAGAACAGGTAAATATTAAAGTTCATTTTCATTGCTGATACAATTTTCTATTATGCACTTAGCCATTTTCAATCCAAAACACTAAATTCACAACTGAAATCACAGTTCAACTCAATTTCTTTATTAATAGATTTTTTGGGAAATAACAGTTTCGGGGAAATTTATAACGGTTAAGCATATCATACTTTATTTTTGAATTTAGCGCCACAACGATAGGTAAATGGTATTATATTCGTGCTGCATTAGCGAATATTGCCTGTAAAATTTACACAGCTAAGATGCAATTTTATGAACTGATTTTCTTTCAATACCTTGCATTGTTTATCCAAAAAAGTATTTTTCAAATTCAAATTATTTGCGCCCACTTCGAAATTACACCTGAAAGTTCGAATTTTTTTTTCATGTTGTCTGTAATTTTGCTGTCTGTTGTCTGGAATTCTGTCATTGACATTGTCATTGTTTTCTTTCTCGCTTTAAATATATGCGCAACCATGCTACTTACTCTTTTCTTCTTTCCATTTCCGGTTTCGAAATCGGATTTTCCAATTTGTGCCTTGGATAGCTTTCGAAGTTACTTCAAACTTAAAATTAATTGAATTTCTGAAAGAAACCAAAAGAAATGTTTCGATCAAAAATTATTTTATCTGCATTACGAATTTTAAAACTAATGAATGTTTAAATTCATCAGAATTTTGTTCAATAGTGCAGAAGCTCGGCTTATCATGGACAACTTTTTCGAAATAATGGCATTTCAAAAACGTCGGCTATGTAAGATAGCAAATCGAGGTCTCCATGTATACATCTCAGTGATAGCGGAAGTATGCGATACGATAGATCCTTCTTCATCCTGATTTCCTAGACTTTCATCCTCAGAAGAACTATCGCATAAGCTATTTTATCTTCTCATGCAGCCATGATTGGATCTCACCATGCGAAATTTCTGCATTTCCCAAAAGAGTGCAAAGAAGCTCTTGCACTTCCTGAATTGCATTTTCATTTGAATTCGCAGCAAGCGATCCACTAATTAAATCTTGGTTGCAGGTATCTCTACATGAGATATAGGCTGGAGGGCAAAGGGTTAAAGTTCGCATTCATAGATGTGCTATGCATATGTAGATCTCTTTCCCCCAGGAATGATATTTCGTTTGTTTTGACGTTAAAATTTCAAACAAATGAGCATGAAATCATTGGAATTTATGAGTTCACATTATAGAGGCAAAATAATGCCAAGAAATTCACATTTAAAGGGACATAATACAAATTTTTGGTTGTTCACATTATCGAAGAATTCACATTTGCGGGGGGGTTGAATTATCGTGGTAGTACTGTATCTAGTTTTAAATATATAAAAAGTTCATTTTCTAAAAACAATTTTTAAATTTGGTGTATTACAGTGAGCAATGAATCCAAATAAAAGAAAGCTAATACCATCGCCATCATCGTCCAAAGTTTTCCAACAGGCCTGGCTAGAAATGCCTGAATTTAAGGGATGGCTAGAAAAGATAAGTGGAAATCCTTCGAAATCGTATTGTTGTGCGTGCAATTCAACTATGACTGCTGGGAAAAGTGAACTTCTGAAGCATGCTATAATGGCGAAACATGTAGCTAACGTAAAAGCGATTGCTTCAACATCATCAATGACAAATATTTTTAAAAAGGCTGATGATACCAGTAGTCACGATTATTCTATTAAGACAGCTGAAATAACATTATCTGCATTTTTTGCAGAGCACAATTTGCATTGCAAACGGTTGAATATCTGGTGCCTTTATTAAAAAATATTTTCCCAGACTTCAAAATTGCTACCGATATGTCACTAGGAACAACAAAATGTTGTCTAATTGTAAAGAACGTATTGGATAAAGTGGAGGTAAATCGCTTAATTGAAATATTACAGAAAACATACTTTTCAATTTTAGTAGATGAGAGTACAGACATATGCAACCAAAAAAGTTTGTGTTGTTTGGCACGATACGTTGACCCTACCACTTTCTTGATACACACTGAACTACTAGAGCTAATAAAATTAAATGCCAGTGATTGTTCAGCTGAATGGTTCATTCAAAGAATGCCTCAGGAAAAACCAAATTCCTGTAACAGATGTAATTGGTTTAGCGTGTGACAACGCTTCCGTTACGGTTGGAAAGAAAAATTCCTTTCATTAAAAAACAACATAAATTTAGAGAAATTTATTGATCCATAAATGTTCTATGGGGTTCAAGTCGGGAGACTGGGGAGGTGTCTCCAGTCGTTTAGGCACATTATAAAGGATCGATTCCTTCACAATCATGGCGCAATGCTTTGGATCGTTGTTTTGTTGAAACATGAAGCTATACGACAAACCCAATTTTTCTGCACTAGCTTTAAGATTATTTTTTAAAATGTTCAAATAAACAAATTTATCAATAATACCTTCAATAAAATGAGCTTGCCTACCCCAGCTGCCGACATACACCCCCACACCATTACTGAAACTCCACCGAATTTAACTGTAGCAGGGTGAATAAGGCCAAAAGAGTTGAATTCGCGAAAAAGCATGTGAACGAGCCGGAAGCCTTCTGGGAAAACGTTTTGTTTAGTGATGAGTGCAAGTTTGAAATATTTAATTCATCTCAAAGAAAGCGCGTGTGGAGAAAACCAGGACAAGATTACAAAAAAGAAAACTTACAGCCTAAGAAATTATTTTTTTCCATTATGTTGTTTATTACTTTTGCTGTTTATGAAGCACATTTTAAAAGGATCAATAAATTTCTCTAAATTTATGTTGTTTTTTAATTCTTTGCTTAAATTTAATTAACTATATTTATGTTTTTACTTGGGCATAATGGGTGGGCCAATACTTTTGTGACCATCTGTATGTATGTAATATAAATTTAATAATTCAGCTCAAAATTATTAGTGTCACATTAATAAAACAATGTGGATTTACCAAATTGTCAGATTAACTATATTTAGTTGCAGTTATTAATTACACTATTGTCATTAGGACGCATAAACATATTTGATATTTGCGTAATAATGGCGGATATTTTTTATGACAATAAAAGTCTAGCATTCGCGAAAGCTTTGCGCAGATAACTTTAACTTTTTTCGTTTCGCACATTTCAAACTAAATTGTGAACAGCCATCTCTCTTTCACAAAACTTTACTGAGCTCAAAAGCGTTTAACGCACACACACAACAATTATCTCTCAAACAACTACCATCAAACAATCTAATACCAACACTACTTCAAACGAAAGCACTACTCATACTAATGTATCTAACCGCGGAGAAAGAGAGAACTATCGCGAGAGCTTCCCAGAAATTCGCATGTCATCAAACCTTCACTAATAAGATGTCTGCCGGTCGCCGACTCATTCGCGATTTTGTCCAATTGGAAAGCGCGAATTTATTGCATGTGGCCATGGTAAAATTTTATTGGACTCAATGGCGGCTCTGTTAGGCTATCAATTTTTAATTTGTTTTATCCGCTGATTTCTTATCGGATCGCTTATTTGTCTGTGATGCAGTAAAATTATTTTATTTTAACTTAAAAAATGCATTATTTCAAACAAAGCGTTTATCTTGTTCGGAAATAGTAATGTACCATGCTTAGAGATTGCATGATGGCAGATGGCCGAAGATGTCCGGTAGGTGGGGTAAAGTGCGTTTGCCGTTAGTATTACCTCCCTAAATGTAACTTTCATATTTATTCAAATATGTAGTTACATTGTTTATTTTATTTTATTTTTACGAATGCATCATGTTTATATAAATACCCATTTATGTATATTTTTAAATTAAGAGAAAAATCACTGTTTCTAAAACATAGAGTATAATTATTTTATAAATGTCTATGGCCACGTTCAGTGTCATTTTATACAGCGTACATTTTGTATTGTGCAATTATGCAAATAACAGAAATCGGACCAGTTGCATTTACTGATAATTAATTGTCGAATCCCGCATTAGGAAAAAGTAATCAGGTAACTAGGCAAAAGGTTTTTTTTTTTTGAAAAAAAAAACAGCTAATTTTAAATTAGAAAGCGAAAAACCGATAACAGAAGTTAAAATTTTTGTTAATCTCTAATCAGCTTTATAAAAATCTTACAAAATACGAGGCTGCCCAAAATGAATCCCCATATTGGATGATTGCGGCAACTCAGCAGCGTGGCGTGATAGTTCAACAAGGAGAAGCAATTGATAAATATCAAAAATGTATTAGTATTATTATGCTTTCTACAAATTTATTGCGTATTAATTGAACCGCTACCATTAGCTAATCAAATTTTTTTTCCCTGGAATAATTGGTTCGAAAGATATTCTAATCCAAATGTTTCTACCCACACCCCTACAGCGCTCCACCTGATTAAAATTTTTTAGCCTTTTTTTAATCTCCTATTATCCCTTAAGACAACTACAGAGTTTCCGCCATCAACAATGGCGGCGCTTACTTCTCCGATGTCATCTTCGAAAAGTAATGGAAAAAATCTTTAAGGTCCCAATAAACATTAAACAAATTATGAAATTATGTCGTTTCATTTTAAAGATAGGCAAAACAACGTCGAGTAAGTATTTTTGGGATATCCTGTAACTCCTAACGACATGTCCTTATCTGCTACAGTCACTCACAGCTTATGTGTTGCAGTCAAGAAATTTTGCCAGTTTCCTATAAAAAAGATAGGTATAAAGTTTCAATTATAGTCTATAAATAATCACGTTCTTATATAAGTTCCTTATAATTACACTGAATCCAAAGAAAAATAAACAATTCGGTGAATACTCTTACAGCGACACAGCTTAAATGTTGCAAGCAGGAAATTTCTGAGAATATACCGGTTAGACTTCACTACAGGTTCATAGCCCAGCCGATGTTTCTTTAATACATACAATAGGGATTTCTAGCCGCAAAGTTTAGTTCACTATTATAGTTTAATGCCGACCTTATCGTTTATCGAAAGCGGACCGTCGTACTAATTGTTAAAGAATGCGAACTAATACTACAGTAGGTACCGCTTATTGTAATCACTTTGGAACCAGCCAAAAACAATGACATTAACCGGTTGATAACAATAGAATAGGAAAAAAATTCTCATATGTTTCCTACGCTTGAATATAGATTGCTTGAGCATCTAACATATACGTACAATATTTTTTATTCAATAACCCAGCAAACCAAGAGGATCGCTTGCCATTCACCGGCAAACCTTTCAAGAGAATATTTCCTTCACTAGTGAACTCCAAAAGCGAACCGTTGGTAAATTAGCGATCGGACTAAATTTACATTCGCCGTGAAACATTTTACACGACTCGTTAGCCATCCAGCAGTTCTCCGCTTGTAGCGAATATATACTGCTGTACATATTCGCAGCAACGGGTCTGCAAGTGAATGACTTGCAAACCACTTTAAGTGAAACCACAAGAAGGTTCGTTTGTGGTTCACCGCCGGACGTCTGAAACTGGCATTTCCTTCACTAGAAAACCAGTGGGCCTTCACTGCTCGGACTTTTTTAACATCTAAAGCGAAACATTTCACGCGGCTCGGCAGCCGTCCGCCAATTTTCCATTTGAAGCGAATATAGGTATTGCTTAAAAATTAAGGACGGTTCCTGCAATGTCTTAAAAAAATCTGAACTAAATAAATTTAAAAAAGAACCAACTTTTCAGAAAGTAAAAAATCCATTTATTTAAAAATAACATAAATTAAAAATTTTCAAAATATAAAAAAAATGCAAGAAAATAAAAAAATTCATATTCTTTTTGGATACCATTTGAGAGACCTATAAAAATGTTAAATAATGGTTATTAACTTTTTAAGGTTATCTAGATTAAACTTACCTACGTGGAGGACCTATTATTCTCATATTGTTTCTTTTTTGCGATTCTATCGCGAGCGTACTGAAAAAATCGCATCGATGTTGCATCAAAAACCTACTCCTTGCATTCGTATTTTTGGTGGAATGCGTCTGTGGAACAAATCAAATATAATGAGCATTTTCGTTAATTAAAATAAATGCCAAAAGGTTGAAATTACTACTAGAGGCTATATACAATTTTTATTATAGTTATGTTACCGCGGCTCCGTTTGTTTAGAATTGCTGTATACTTACTTTTAAGTGCTGCAGTTACGCTTAAACCGCGAATGCTACGTTTAGCGTTTGTCCCTCTCCACGTATATTGCTCGGCAACTTCATCTAAAACAATTTTTCGCCAAATAGACCTTATAAAGTTCTTAGGGCGGTATTTTAGTGCTTTGAATTAACATTGCTGAAAAAAAATTGAATGTCAAAATAATTGACCAATGCTTAATAATCATGATTAGTAATTACGATATCATTGAAAAAATGTTCTTCCTTCTGAAGTCTTAATTCGAACTCCATAAATGCTTCTTTGTCCTCGAATGGCGTCACAGGTAGCGAAGATGGTAATTTATTTGAATCCCGTCGAAAGTCTTTCTCCCGTATTTCCTTTCTTAAGGAAATAATCTCCTCAGTCATTCTCGTGATAATTTTATCATTGTGCTCTTTGTACTTTTCAAAATTTGTGTTAATGACTTTAATAATTTTTGAGCTGCAGTCACATTGACAAGCCTCCAGCCGCATCCTTTTTGGAGTACCTAATACTCACAGCATTTATTGTAACTCTCTCTTGATCTGCAGATACGACAATATACATAATTTATTAGATGTATTAATATGTAAAAGTATTACTAAATTCTTTAATAGCTTACATCTATTAGTCTCATTTTGAAGAACTGTGTACCTACTTTTTAGAGGCAAATATTGATGGCGATTTTGGCTCACTAAGTTCAGGTTCTTTAACTAAACGTGAAATACAATAATTAATTAAAACTTATCTAAATGCATATTATTTCTTTTCATTACCAATGCAATTACGATATAATGCAACGTCATCGGTGTACGCATCATTGTGATCCATTTCTGTTGAGGTTGTTGAAATATTGGGACCTATAGAAAATTGCCAATAAATTCTTTTTCAAAATAAATGAAGGAGTCTAAAGTTACCTTTAAGCGTTAAGAACTGAGTGTAGTTCAATAGTTGAGTAGGTGTCTCTTGTGCATTCATCTTTTCAACATTTAGGAAGGTACACGAATTAGATTTACATTAGATAAATGTATTTTAGGAATTATGGACATAAAGTTTTAAGTTATTAAAAATAAAAAAATGTATACGGTAAGTAAAGATTTTAATTAAAACTGGTAAATTAAATGTAAATACTTCATTAAATTGATATTTAAGTTCTGAAAAATTTATTTTTCTTATTTCGAAATTTTTTGAATCAGAGGAACAAAAAAGTAAGCATTATCTTCATAGGATGTAAGTAGCATTATTTTCTCAGTTATTTGATCACAAAGGTGTTGTTTTAAATCCCTTTCAATTATTAAACTTTCCGCGAATTTTATATTGAATCTTGTAGACTCTATAGGATATTTGAAAAAACTGTTTAAATTGATTACAGATGACCCATGGATAACGAATCTGTTTTCTAAGTCTTTAGTAATTTTTTGAACCTGGAATATATCCTTTCCTATGGCGTAAAAATTATCTGGTCGATTTATAGATAAAGTTTTTAGTTAGAACCGATTTGTATGAGCCATGTATATATTTACCAAATTTAGGAAAAGACTGTATGCTTTCCTGTTCTGAGGAAATGCTTTGCTCAACTAATCGATTATAAATTTGAGTAACTACATTATTGCCCTTTTTAACCCATTTCTTGATTTCTTGCAATTTATTTTCATATTTAAAGGCATTTACAGACTCAAGGCTACCATACATTAATGCATCTGCAGACAAATGCGTTAGGCAATGGTAATTATATGTAAGTAGTTTGGGAGAATAAAGTTCCGGTACTCCTTGTACAAAATCTTTTAATAATCGACTGGCAAACTCATTGTTTCCATGGGCGCCCACAGGGGGGGGGCAAGAAGGGGCACTTGCCACCCCCCTGAATTCATAGGGAGGGCAAGAAGGGGCACTCCCCCCCCCCCCCTGGATTTGACCATCGCAAAAAGTTGAGAAAAATCATACTTTATATACCAAACTATGTTGCATCTACTTTCACCATTCATTCACTGTACAATTATTGTACATATCTTTCATGCCTCGACTTTAGTTCTCAGTAATGACACTAGAATGAATACCAAATCAAGCTATAGACTAATGGTGATTTCTTTTCTGCAAGAAAATGTGACCCGTTTCTGCCCTCAATTTTTGTTCTAGCAGTTCCGCTGTTCTATTCTCAAATTTTTTTTGACCTGCTAGAAAAAGAGGTTTGAGTCCGTGACTAAAATTGACCTGAAAACTCGCATTTCTTGCCCCGAAAATTTCGGCGGTGCAACTCCTTCAACCTCAAATTTGCGTAAGAAACGATGAAAATAAGAAAAAAATATCCTACGACAACAGCGGCAAACGATTTAAAAGCATAAATTAAACTGTCCAACGGGTCATACGGTAATTAGAAATCATACGGAGTGTAGTGTAAATATATTTGAATTTTCATAATAGCTTTTTGACCTGAAAGCGTTCTATTGTAAATTGACCTGTCGGACGGAACTGTCAAAAAAGAGGGCAGAACTGCAATAATTTTGCATCTTTACAGGTCACATTTTTTTGAGAAAAGAAATCACCATTAGATAATTAGCCCTCTTTCGGAATTGACCAAGGCACCGTACTGAAGAAGAATCACCACAACACAATAGACTGCAATCGAAAATTTTTCGTTACTTTTTTGTACTAATGAAAAAAAGAATTGAAATTCAATTTTTTGTTTCTATCTAATTTTACTTTATTATTTTAATAATTAAGTATTGTGATTGATTTTTTAATAAAAAAAATTTGCTACTCTCAAAATTTTTATTTTCACGTTTCATAACTAGTAGACGCGAAAAAAGCAATAAAAATTTTCAGTCCGTCTGTCCGCCGTACGCAAGATCGTTTGGAGCTGCCAAACGATTTGAGATATTAAATTGAATTTTTTTAACGAATAGACGGGGTAGGCTCCTTGAAGTGACCAAATTTTTAGGGGTGGGGGTGTGAGGGGGAAGTGTTTTAGACCGAAAATTTTGGTTTCTAGATCTCAGTAACCCCTAATGATAGGAAGCTGAAACTTGGAATTTCTATAGAGCTCTGATAGTAGACCCATTTGCAGAAAAATTGTCAATATTGAGCAAGGGGTGTTGGAGTGGGGGGAAATGTAATGCGTCCGAAACCCAAAAAAGGCGAGATAGACACATTCTAAAATCCATATCTCCTAAACCGTTAATGGCACACTATTCAAACTTAAAAAATATTTGTAGTTATACTAGGAGAACAGAATCAAGAAAAATGTTGGGTGGGGGAAGTTGTGTATGCGGGTGGGGGGTGAAAAACTTTAGATTACGATATCTCATGAACCAATTGCTCTAGAAAATTAAAATTTGGTTTGGGTATAAAGGTTGACAAATAAAGATTGATCAAAGTAAAATTTTTTAAGTGGGAGGTGTAGCATAGAAGTGGAAAGGATGAGAATTTTTCAAATGAAACACATTTCATATCTCAAGATCAGTGTAAGATAGATGCTTAGAATTTTTACCAGAAGTAGCGCTAATTAAACCCTAGTGGGGTTGAGGGTGTAGAGGGGGAGGGTGGGGGAGGGGGAAAAGGAAAAAGTTCCGATGCTTATATCTTGAGAACCTGTAATGATATAAGCCTTAAACTTGGTATTTAGATAGAGCTATAAAAGCGAAATGTTGGAAAAATATAATTTTTTTTAGGGAAAGTATGCTACGGGGGTGGGGGGTGTTTTTCCTAACTATTAAACGGTTCATGCTAGAAAGTTGAAACTCGGTGTGTATATCTAAATCAACTAGAAAAGTAATTGTGATAAAAAAAAATTTGAATATTCATTGGCGTTCAGAAAGGGGGGCAAAAAAAATTATTTGTAAATGTAATAAATATAAAATGCATATATTTTCACGATTTTCGTCATATCTACTAGGTCTTTCCAAATATTGAATTCATTTTTATTCTACGGATTCTTCGTATGAATACCTAGAATGTGTTTTCAAGGTTTCTTGAAATTCGACCTCTAAGAGTAGTGTGGTACAAGTGAGGGGTGTTTTTCCTATATATAGAACGGCTTAAGCTACAATGTTGAAACTCGGTGTGTATATGTAAATCAACTAGAAAAACAATTTTGATTAAAAAAAAAATCAAATATGTATTGGCGTTCAGTGTTTTCAAAGTTTTTTGAAATTCGACCCCTAAGGGTAGTGTGGTACAAGTGGGGGGTTTTTTTCCTATATATAGAACGGCTTAAGCTACAATGTTGAAACTCGGTGTGTATATCTAAATCAACTAGAAAAATAATTTTGAATAAAAAAAAACGAATATCTATTGGCGTTCAGAAGGGGGGCAAAAAAAATATATCTGTGAAAATAGAATGCGGTACAAGTGGGGGTGTTTTTCCTATATATGGAACGGCTTAAGCTACTATGTTCAAACTCGGTTTGTACATGTAAGTCAACTAGAAAAGTAATTGTGATAAAAAAAAATTTGAATATTCATTGGCGTTCAGAAAGGGGGGCAAAAAAAATTATTTGTAAATGTAATAAATATAAAATGCATATATTTTCACGATTTTCGACATATCTACTAGGTCTTTCCAAATATTGAATTCATTTTTATTCTACGGATTCTTCGTATGAATACCTAGAAAGTGTTTTCAAGGTTTCTTGAAATTCGACCCCTAAGGGTAGTGTGGTACAAGTGAGGGGTGTTTTTCCTATATATAGAACAGCTTAAGCTACAATGTTGAAACTCGGTGTGTATATGTAAATCAACTAGAAAAACAATTTTGATTAAAAAAAAATTCAAATATGTATTGGCGTTCAGTGTTTTCAAAGTTTTTTGAAATTCGACCCCTAAGGGTAGTGTGGTACAAGGGGGGGGGGTGTTTTTCCTATATATAGAACGGCTTAAGCTACAATGTTGAAACTCGGTGTGTATATCTAAATCAACCAGAAAAATAATTTTGAATAAAAAAAAAACGAATATCTATTGGCTTTCAGAGGGAGGGGGCAAAAAAAATATCTGTGAAAATAGAATGCATATTTTCCCACGATTTTCGACATATCTACTACCTCGTCCCAAATATTGAATTTAATTTTATTCTATGTATTCTCCATAATTGACCCCTAAGGGGGTGTAAAGTGATTGTGTACTTTTTCATAAATTATTCCATATCTCTCAGATCCAATCAGATTTTCACTTTCACGATCTTGTTCTTTTTGATAGGTTTTCAGTCACATAGTAGCCTCCACCGCATTTCAAAATTGAACGCGTTCTTAACTTCTGCCGGAAAAATAATAAAGTTACGCCCAGATTGTTGGCAGATTTTTTTTGTTAGTTTTTGCGAAAATGGTATCCGAGTACTCTTTGAAAATTTATATCTCTGGTAGTTTCTATCCTGGAATAATAAAATAGGTTTTATTTTAAAGAGTGAGGTTGTCGCAAAACTATCCTTGACCTATTTTTTTCAATGATAACGATTTTGTCATTTATCCTTAAATACCTATCTCACAATACCTTTTTTTTTAACTATACTTTATTATTTTAATAATAAAGTATTGTTATCGGTTTTTTTAAAAAAAAAAAAAGTGCTACTCTGAATTTTTTTTTTACACGTTTTATGACTAATAAACACAAAAAAAGCAAACAAATTTCAGTCCGTCTGTGCGCCGTCCGCCGTACGCAAACTCGTTTGAGGAATTATAGTTGCCAAACCATATGAGCAACTAAATTGATTTTTTTTTCTGAATAGACATGGTGAACCTCTAGAAGTGTGATTTTTTTGAGGGGTGAGGGTGTGAGGGGGAAGGTGGGGGAAGCGTTTTAGAGGAAAAATTTTGGTTTCTAGATCTCAGCAACCGCTTATGGTAGGAGGCTGAAACTTAGAATTTCTATAGAACTTTGATAGTGGACCCATTTGCAAAAAAATTTATGATATGGGTGAAGGGGTGTGGGAGTGGAGGGGGAAATAATGCGTCCAAAACGCAAAAATGACGAGATCGACACATTCTAAAATCCATATCTCCTAAACCGTTAATGGCAAGCAATTAAAACTTAACAAATATTTGTAGTTATACTAGGAGAGTAGATTGAAACAAAATTTTTGGGTGGTGGTAGTGGAGTACGGGGGTGGGGGGGGGGGGTGGGGGGGGGGGGGGGGGGGGTGGGGGTAAAATACTTAAGATTACGATATCTCACAAACCAATTGCACTAGAAAAAAAAAATCTGCCAACAATCTGGGAGTAACTTTATTATTTTTCCGGTAGAATTTAGAAACGCGTTCAATTTTGAAATGCGGTGGAGGCTACGATGTGACTGAAAACCTATCAGAAAGAACAAGATCGTGGAAGTGAAAATCTGATTGGATCTGAGAGATATGGAATAATTTATGAACAAGTTCACAATCACTTTACACCCCCTTAGGGGTCAACAATGGAGAATACATAGAATAAAATTAAATTCAATATTTGGGACGAGGTAGTAGATATGTCGAAAATCGTGGGAAGATATGCATTCTATTTTCACAGATATTTTTTTTGCCCCCCTTCTGAACGCCAATAGATATTGGTTTTTTTTTTATTCAAAATTATTTTTCTAGTTGATTTAGATATACAAACCGAGTTTCAACATTGTAGCTTAACCCTTTCGGTCACGAATTAAATTTGTTTCTATTGAGTAACTTTACTATTTTGTTGTATCACGTCTGCCCTGTTCATCGAACCACAACGAAATGAACATTTTCGGAAACAAAAGAATGTAACTAAACAAATTTTAAGGATGTAATACACAAACAGGCTTAGCTCGTGCGATATCTTTCTTATAATTTGATGTCTGCAATTGTAGACACGGTGACTGAAAGGGTTAAGCCGTTCTATATACAGGAAAAACACCCCCCACTTGTACCACACTACCCTTAGGGGTCGAGTTTCAAAAAACCTTGAAAACACTTTCTAGGTATTCATACGAAGAATCCGTAGAATAAAAATGAATTCAATATTTGGAAAGACCTAGTAGATATGACGAAAATCGTGAAAATATATGCATTTTATATTTATTATATTTACAAATATTTTTTTTTGCCCCCCCTTCTGAACGCCAATGAATATTCAAATTTTTTTTATCACTTTTACTTTTCTAGTTTATTTACATATACACACCGAGTTTCAACATTGTAGCTTAAGCCGTTCCATATATAGGAAAAACACCCCCACTTGTACCACACTACCATTAGGAGTCGAATTTCAAAAAACCTTGAAAACACATTCTAGGTATTCATACGAAAAATCCTTAGAATAAAAATGAGTTCAATATTTGGAAAGACCTAGTAGATATGACGAAAATGGTGAAAATATATGCATTTTATATTTATTACATTTACAAATAATTTTTTTTGCCCCCCTTTCTGAACGCCAATAAATATTCAAATTTTTTTTTATCACAATTACTTTTCTAGTTGATTTACATATACACACCGAGTTTCAACTTTCTAGCATGAACCGTTTAGAAGTTAGGAAAAACACCCCCCACCTCCATAGCATACTTTCCCTAAAAAAAAATATATTTTTCCAACATTTCACTTCTATAGCTCTATCTAAATACCAAGTTTAAGGCTTATATCATTACAGGTTCTCAAGATATAAGCATCGGAACTTTTTCCTTTTCCCCCTCCCCCACCCTCCCCCTCTACACCCTCAACCCCACTAGGGTTTAATTAGCGCTACTTCTGGTAAAAATTCTAAGCATCTATCTTACACTGATCTTGAGATATGAAATGTGTTTCATTTGAAAAATTCTCATCCTTTCCACTTCTATGCTACACCTCCCACTTAAAAAATTTTACTTTGATCAATCTTTATTTGTCAACCTTTATACCCAAACCAAATTTTAATTTTCTAGAGCAATTGGTTCATGAGATATCGTAATCTAAAGTTTTTCACCCCCCACCCGCATACACAACTTCCCCCACCCAACATTTTTCTTGATTCTGTTCTCCTAGTATAACTACAAATATTTTTTAAGTTTGAATAGTGTGCCATTAACGGTTTAGGAGATATGGATTTTAGAATGTGTCTATCTCGCCTTTTTTGGGTTTCGGACGCATTACATTTCCCCCCACTCCAACACCCCTTGCTCAATATTGACAATTTTTCTGCAAATGGGTCTACTATCAGAGCTCTATAGAAATTCCAAGTTTCAGCTTCCTATCATTAGGGGTTACTGAGATCTAGAAACCAAAATTTTCGGTCTAAAACACTTCCCCCTCACACCCCCACCCCTAAAAATTTGGTCACTTCAAGGAGCCTACCCCGTCTATTCGTTAAAAAAATTCAATTTAATATCTCAAATCGTTTGGCAGCTCCAAACGATCTTGCGAACGGCGTACGGCGGACAGACGGACTGAAAATTTTTATTGCTTTTTTCGCGTCTACTAGTTATGAAACGTGAAAATAAAAATTTTGAGGGAAGCAAATTTTTTTTTTTAAAAAATCAATCACAATACTTAATTATTAAAATAATAAAGTAATAGATGCTTCCAATTTTTATTAGAAGTAGGCCCAATAGAACCCTAGTAGGAAAAAACAAATTGGGGGTGGGGTGGGGAAGAGTGAGAAGGAAAAAGTTCTGATGTTTATATCTTAAGAACCTATATTGATATAAAGCTGAAACATGGTATTTAGATAGAACTATAGTAGTGGCATGGTGGAAAAATAATTTTTTTTTTAAGTGGTAGTATGGTACGGGGATGGAGGGTGTTTTTCTTAACTTTAGAACGGCTTATGCTAGAAAGTTGAAACTCGGTGTGTATATGTAAATCAACTTGAAAAGTAATTTTGTTAAAAAAAATTTGAATATTCATTGGCGTTCGGAAGGGGGGGGGGGGCAAAAAAAATTATCATTAAAAATAAAATTCATATATTTTCACGATTTTCGTCATATATACTAGGTCTTTCAAAATATTGAATTCATTTTTTTTCTACTGATTCTTCATATGAATACCTTTTTCAAGATTTTTTGAAATTCGACCCCTAAGAGGGTGTAAAGTGGTTGTATATTTTTTCATGAATTCCACCATATCAGGTCTGATCAGATATCGAATATCTTTTCACTTCCACGGGCTTGTTTAATAATCACATATTTCTACGTTCTTTCTTTTTCAACCTCTAGACCGCATCCCGGAATATGACTCAATTATAAAATTCATATGTTACACCCTATTCTAACCGCTACCCGAACTTTTTGTTAGGTTTTCAGTCACATAGTAACATACACCGCAACCCCGAATTGAACACGTTCCGAACTTCTGCCGGAAAAAATAATACAGTTGCGCCCAGACTGTTGGCAGATTTTTTTAGATTTTATGGGTTATACTGTTTTTCAAAACATATCAAAAAATTAACTTGGAATCTCAATGGCTAAAAAAATTGAAGAGAATTCTCAATTTTTTTTATAGAAAAAAGGTAATTTAATTTAGAATCGCAAAAAGTGTGACCTTATCATCGCCGATTCTTTTGAAATTTTGTGTACTCGAAGAATTAGTAAAAAAAAATATGATTTCAATTTTTTGTTTCTATCTCATTATTTTTTGTTAGTTACAATATGCTAAAAATTTCCCCAAAACGATATCCGCATCCTCTTTGAAAATTCATATCTCTGGTCATTTTTATCCTTGAATAATAAAGTAGGGCTTATTTTAAAGATTGTTATTGTTTTGTTAGTTAAAAAATGAGATAGAAACGAACCCTTGAATTTCAATTCTTTTTTCACTTGTTCTTCAACTACAAAATTTTTCAAAAGAATCAGAAATGATAAGGTTAACAACTTTGACGATTCTTGATGAAATGACCCATAATAAGGTGAAAACAATATGATCCCTTCTTCAGATGAGCCTTTTTTTGCTAAGTGCTGACGATGTAGCTAAATTCTAAATTCTAGTCCCTCCCACTTCCGTGCTCCTCCACCCCCTTCAAATATTTTACTTTGACCAATCTTTATTTATTAATTTTTACAATAAAACCGAATTTTGTTTTTCTGGTCCAATTAGTTTGTGAGATATCGTAATCTGAAGTTTTTCACTCCCCACCCCCGTACGCCACTACCCCCACCCAAAAATTTTGTTTCAATCTACTCTCCTAGTATAACTACAGATATTTGTTAAGTTTTAATTGCTTGCTATTAATGGTTTAGGAGATATGGATTTTAGAATTTGTCGATCTCGGCATTTTTGCGTTTCGGACGCATTATTTCACCCTCCACTCCCACACCCCTTCACCCATATCTGTTTTTTTTTTGCAAATGGGTCCATTATCAAAGCTCTATAGAAATTCTAAGTTTCAGCCTCCTAGCACAAGCGGTTCCTGAGATCTAGAAACCTAAATTTTTCGTCTAAAACGCTTACCCCGCCTTCCCCCTTACACCTCCTCCCCTGAAAATAATGTCAATTCAAGGGGTCCACCAAGTCTATTCTTAGAAAAAATTTTAATTTAATAGGTCCACTGGTTTGAGAGCTACGAGCCTTCAAAGGATTTTGCTTGGGGCGTGGGGCGGTCGATGTACGGCGTACGGCGTACAGACGGAGTGAAAATTTTTATTGCTTTTTTCGCGTCTACTAGTCATGAAACGTGGAAAAAAAAATTTTGAGGGCAGCAAATTTTTTTTTTTTAAAAATCGATAACAATACTGTATTATAAATAATACAGTAATAACACTAAAAATGTTCATATTTCGCGGATTCACATTCGCTTACAATGGATTCCTTGTACGGCTGAAATAGTCTTCACCTTTCGCGGACTTATTATTGATTTTTAGTGAATGAGCGATGGTCTATATACCTTCGCTTCTATCGCTTCGTGGTTTGCTGGGAAGTGTTATATACAACCCAAGTTCTATCCTTCCCACCAAGCAAAATGATTCGTCAGGGAATTGTTGTCGAATCATCGCGGAGAAAAATTTCTTCGCCGACGAAATCGCCAATGATTCCCCGGCGGTAGCGCTGGCGAACAAAACGTTTCGTCGAATTCGAATCTTCCGTACTACACATCAGGGAATCTCCCATCGATGAATGGGCGACATCGTCGTTAATGCGACGAAATGAGTCGGGATCCCGACTACTTCCTTCCTTCATTTTGTCGCATTAACGGCGAGTCGCCCATTCATCGATGGGAAGATTCCCTGATGTTGCGTACGGAAGATTCGAGTTCGACGAAACGTTTTGTTCGCCAGCGCTACCGCCGAAGAATCATTGGCGATTTCGTCGGCGAAGAAATTTTTCTCCGCGATTATTCGACAACAATTCCCTGGCGAATCATTTTGCTTGGTGGGTATGGATAAACTACGCGAAGCCGTCCTTACTACATCCTTCGTTTTATAACCTCGTCTTTTCTTTCGGAGCTTATTCCTAAGCGTTTCGAAATTTAAAAAAAAAATCTGCCAACAGTCTGGGCGCAACTGTATTATTTTTCCGGCAGAAGTTCAGAACGCGTTCAATTCGGGGATGCGGTGTATGTTACTATGTGACTGAAAACCTAACAAAAAGTTCAGGAAGCTGTTAGAAAAGGGTGTAACATATGAATTAAATAATTGGGTCATATTCCGGAATGCGGTCTAGAGGTTGAAAAAAAACAAAACTTAAAAATAGGTGATTATTAAACAAGCCTGGGGAAATGAAAAGATATTCGATATCTGATCAGACCTGAGAAACATGGTGGAAATCATGAAAAAGTATACAACCAGTTTACACCCTCTTAGGGGTCGAATTTCAAAAAATCTTGAAAACACATTCTAGGTATTCACATGAAGAATCTGTAGAAAAAAAATGAACTCAATATTTCGAAAGACCTAGTAGATATGACGAAAATCGTGAAAATATATGCATTTAATACTAACCGATATTTTTTCTTGCCCCCCCTTCTGAACGCCAATGAATATTTGAATTTTTTTTATCAGAATTACTTTTCTAGTTAATTTACATATACGTACCGAGTTTCAACTTAACAGCATAAGCCGTTCTAAAGTTAGGAAAAACACCCCCCACCACCGTACCATACTACCCCTAAAAAAAATTTATTTTTTCACCATGCCACTACTATAGCTCTATCTAAATACCAAGTTTCAGCTTCCTATCATTATAGATTCTTAAGATATAAGCATCGGAACTTTTTCTTTCTCACCCTTCCCCACCCTCACCCTCTACACCCACAACCCCAAATTTTTTTTCCCTACTAGGGTTCTATTAGGCCTACTTCTGGTAAAAATTTGAAGCAACCATCTTACACTGTTATTGAGATATGAAACGTGTTATTTTTGAAAAATTGTTATCCCCTCCACTTACGTACTCCCCCGCCCCCTTCCAAGATTTTACTCTGAGCAATCTTCATTTATCAAGCTTTGTATCCAAACCGAATTTTGTTCTTCTGGTGCCACTGGTTTAGGAGACATTGTAATGTTAAGTATTTCAACCCCCACCCCCGTACGTCACTACCCCTACCCAAAAATTTTGTTTCAATCTACTCTCCTAGTATAACTACAGATATTTGTTAAGCTTTAATTGCTTGCTATTAACGGTTTAGGAGATATGGATTTTAGAATGTGTCGATCTCGACTTTTTTGCGTTTCGGACGCATTGCTTCCCCCTCCACTCCCACACCCCTTCACAGATATCTGTTTTTTTTTTTGCAAATGGGTCCATTATCAAAGCTCTATAGAAATTCTAAGTTTCAGCCTCCTAACACAAGCGGTTCCTGAGATCTAGAAACCTAATTTTTTCGTCTAAAACGCTTAACCCGCCTTCCCCCTTACACCTCCTCCCCTGAAAATAATGTCAATTCAAGGGGTCCACCAAGTCTATTCTTAGAAAAAATTTTAATTTAATAGGTCCACTGGTTTGAGATCTACGAGCCTTCAAAGATTTTGGGGCGGTCGACGTACGGCGTACGGCGTACAGACGGAGTGAAAATTTTTATTGCTTTTTTCGCGTCTACTAGTCATGAAACGTGGACAAAAAAATTTTGAGGGCAGCAAATTTTTTTTTTTAAAAAATCGATAACAATACTGTATTATAAATAATACAGTAAAACAACGCAGTCATGATCGGCTGCAAGCCAATCGTGTGATACTCTAGATGAAATACTGAACACCGATTTATATTTTAGTTGGAAATATATCAATAGAATGAGGAGTGCACAAGCAATTATTACATGACCTTTTACTTACAGGTAGAAACTATTGTATAGTGGCTACTCGATTTTTTGATTTATAGTGAGTTCCATGAAGTAAGTTAGGAGAATTTTATTTTTACAGAATTTTTGTATGGCAACTATATGAAGGACTTATGGGATATTTTTCATACGTAGGTTGCCTTTTATATTTCGGGATTAGAGAAGAAAAACAAATATTAATCATCGAAAACCACTTTATTGTTTTTCAAAATATTCCCCATGAAAATCTATACACTTTTGCATGCGTTTGAACCAATTGTCGAAGCACTTTTGCCACTCTGATTGAGGTATCTCCAAAACATGCATTCTGAATGCGGCAACCGCTTCTTCAGGTGTCGAAAAACGTTGACCTCTCAGTTTGTTTTTTACGTACGGGAATAAAAAGAAGTCATTCGGTGCCAAGTCAGGACTATACGGTGGATGACTCATCAAATCGATGTTTTTGAGCATTTCTTTGGACCAATTGACACGAGCATCTTTTTGAGCTTTTGTCAAATTATGCGGGATCCAACGCGAACAAATTTTTTTGACAATCAAATGATCATGCAATATTGAATGTATGCTGGTCCCACTAATGCCTAAGGTTGTCTCAACTCACGATAGGTCAAATGACGATCTTCCAATATCAGTTTGCGCACAGCGTCAATGGTTTCCGGAACAACAACTGTTTTTGGACGACCTTCACGAAATTCGACTTGAAGTGAACTACGACCACGATTGAATTCACCATTTCATCGATAAATACTGGTCCTTGATGGAGCTTCATCGCCCAAAATTGAATTAAGTTCATCTATACACTGTTGCTGAGTTAATCCACGTCGAAAGTTGTAAAAAATAATCGCACGAAAATGTTCACGATTTAATTCCATTTTTGAGCTGAGATAAATCTTTTTACTTACTGCAAACAACACAAATAGCGCTCGTATGTCAAAACGTTCTGAGTACGTATAACCTCAAAAATGTCCAACTTTACGATAGAGCTGTCAGTTACCAGATTGCACCACCAGGGTTGCCAAATCCCGAAACATAAAAGACAGCCAACGTATTAATAGTTTCAGCTGCGACTATTATAAAATCAATGTATACAAAATTTCAAAGTCGTAACGTAAAGCGTTCTAAAGTTATCGTTCAATATTGGTGAACACGTGTTTTAAGGACTTTTGTAATGCAGCTACCCAAAGGAGTCGACGGATGGTGTTAATTAATGAACTCCGTCTTGGTTTTGGGATAAAAATAATTCCTGTAAAATTTTTAATTCCTGCTTTAACTCGTTCTGGAGTTATAATGGATTCAGCAACAAGCATACATTTTTGAAGGACTTTTCTATGCTGCTACACGAAGGACTCATTCGATTTGCATCGTATTCGATTCAAACATTATAAGCCTTAAGTATGCAAAATTTGAAGTTCCTATCTTGAAGCATTCGAGCAATATTTGTGAAAACGTGTTTTAAGGACTCTTGTATGGGAGGTACCCGAAGGAGTGGAAGGATATCGCCCATTAACGAACTTAGCCTTACTTTTTCTATTTTACAAGTTGTGACAAAATTTCAACTTCCTAGGTCAACGCGTTCTTGAGTTATCGTGCAAACGGACGGACGGACGGACAGCAAACGGATTTGGGGGTTTTGGCCCGAAATAAACATAAAATAATTTATAACTTTTTTTCGTCCGAGGCTCGGTTCTATGCGTTACAAACTTTTCGGGCTGGATTAAACTTATAATACTCTATGTGTTCATCTAGAGTATAAAAATTGAGAGAGTATTCTGCTATTCTAGATTAATATCGAAACAGCAAAAATACAAAGGAGTAGGTATACAGTAAAACAAAAAAATGTTAAAAACATAATATTTTAATTCTTAACAAAATTATTCAATTCGTAATTTAAACTTTTACTTATAGGTATTTATTTTATGTATATTATTCATTTTATTCTTTTAAGTACGAGTAGAGCTCTTCTTAAGTCTGTCTTGTCGTTTTTTAATTCGGTCGTTCGCATGATGTAAATGCTTCATAGCTATTTTATCAACAGCATCAGTGCTATCTTTAAAGACCTCGCTGTAAGCATCTAGTATAAATATTAAAAATAAGAATTATTACAGAAGATTTATAAGCTCAATCAATTTACTTTTTATAAGAAGAATAGTATTTGTCGAACGCAAAGCCTCTTTATTTTGGGTGCCAAGCCATGTATATTCTGTAGCTAATTTATCCGTTAAAAAAAGTCGCAAAGCATCCCGAACAAAGCGACATCTATCGGTCCGGTTACTAAACTTTAAAAGTTCTTCTTTCTGTAAGGCAAGGTAAGAATTAATAAATTTTGAATAAAGTTGTCCTGTTTGACTTTTACCGCCTGGTGGAACACATTATGACTGCTAGTGATGTGCTCTTCAAATCGTTGAAAATCGGATTTTTCGCTAAATGGCGATGTTGGTAGAACCATGGGAACTGCTTTGATAGTACCAGTTTGTTGAAGAACTTTTACTTCACGTTTTAATGCAACCATCTCCTCAGTTAATCTTATTATCAATGTCTTCAAATCTTGATTGCACTTACAATCTGTTTAAAGGTACAAAATAATTTTTTTTATAAAATTACATACAACTATATTTATTAAACATTATATTTGCAATGCTTTTTTTATTTACCGCCAATCTTTTGTGCTTGTAGAATAGTAGGAGCCCCACTTGTCCCAGTAATTGTTGTATTTTCTATGTTTGCTAGAATGTTAGTTGCTGAAAATTTATATAAAACTTTATTACAAGTTATTGTTAATGTTGTTTGACGTACAAGTCGTTGGTTTGAGAGCTGTTAGAATCTTTGCTCGTTTTAGTGGTCTTTCTCGAGTAATAGCAGACTCTGATTCTGACCCATTGGAATCGCTTTCATATAACATATTTTTTTTTCTGCTTGTGTTGATGTAGCAGGTTTTGGACCACCTTAAGTAAGGAAGATTATGAGTGCGACTGTATATGACTTTGCTCTATTAAAATGTTACCTGGACGAAGCATCAGGAATCTAGTGTAATCCATGTCCTCCGTATTTGTATTAAACAGGTCCTCATATGCCATGTCGTGAGTTTGAAGATATAATTGAGCCCGACAAGAAAAGTGACATAACTCAAAAAACGAGTAATTGAGAAAAAACACATTAAAGAAATCAATAAAACTTATATTGAAATCGTAAAAACCATTCTTTTAATTTTCAGATAAGTATTTTTGATAAATAAATTTTATCATATTCTATAGAATAATACTATGAATCTGCAAATTAGTTCTTCTAGAATATTTGGCGCTGCCAGGTAAAAATAGGTGAGGTCTCAGTTCAGTTATGTCACTTTTCTTGCTTCTCCATTATTATTTTTTTGTTGATTAATTTGCAAGTCAGAGATGTGACGTTTTTCGTGCAAAATAAGTAAAGCTAGTATTAGACGGTCACTCAAAACCGTCAATGCATTGACACTCTGACGTCACGTAAAAATGCGTCGTTTCACTGTCAATGGAGTGTCCATCGTCATTGTGTCAATTCTTGACGAATTGACGATCAGACGGTATGACCAAAATGGTCATATCTGTCCCAAAACTAAATTGACAATCAGATTGACGAAGCTGGTAGTCAATTCAATTTGTCGCCTACGTTGTCAATGAATGGCATGTAAAAATATGATATCACACGGAATTGACACATCTCTCTTTTCATTTCATTCGAAATTTACAGCAAGCCACGAATTGTAATTTTTTAATTATAATTGTCAGAATTTTTTGAAAATATAAGTGATTTTCAAGATTTTTTTAAAGAAAATGACTCATTGAGAGATGGCAATTTTAGCGGCGTTTTTGCTGGAGAGCAAATGATGAAGACCTTCCGGACGAGACAGTGTCACGAAAGCGCAGCGTTTAGAGGAAATATCGGCTAAGGCTTCGCGAAAAGCATAGCCTTTGTGCTTAGTTGCTGCTCGAATTATGTACGTGCTGGCGAACCGGACTTGTACCTACAGGAGTTTTGCCGTAAATTTTTATCTGTCTACAGTTCCCAGATTTTGAGAAATTAGACTCCGAATTTTTTTCTTTCCCCCTCTACCACCCCTCACCAATAGTTCATATGCGAAGTGGTTCTTAAAAAGTAAATTTTTTTTTTTTAAAAAAATAGGTATTCCTCACTTCCGTCTCCCGTCATAAATTTTATATTCAATAGAGCTCACTTATAATACTGTAAAACCAAATATTGTCTTCTTGGTACAATCCCTATCCTCCATCATCCACATCGAACATCCTGCATTTCCATCCTCTATCCACCATCTACCAACATCCATACTCTGTACTCCATCCTCCATCTAACATCCTCCATCCACCATCCATCGTCCAACTTTACCATTTAGTAATAGGAACGCATAACTAACACACCGAAAACGGACGAACTGCGGCTAAATCATATGAAATACAGTCAAATGTTGAGACAACTTGAGAACCACCAACTTTCTAGCCCCCGTACCTTGCTACCCCTGTCAAAAATTTAAATGTAGAGAATGCCACTGCAGTGGCTCTATATATTCGTATATTTTTGTCTGTCTACAGTTCACGGATTTTGAGAAATAAAATTCAGAATTTTTTCATTGCCCCTCTCACACCACCCACTCACCACTAGTTCATAGCTGAGATAGTTCTTATAGTGTGGACTTATTTTTTAAAAAAAACTTCTGTAGCCCACCTTACCCGTTATACATTTTACATTCAATAAACCTCACTTATAATCCTGTATACACAAAATCAAATTGTATCTTCTTGATACAATCGATTCTGAAGATATTGCAATCCAAAGTCTCTTACCCACCACTCTCACCACCTTCCATCTTAAGAATTTTAGTTCTTGTTTAGGCTGCTAGTATCTCTTAAGACAACCAACCACAAAGTTTTCACCTTTCGACTTCAACCGTTTATGCCTGAAATACATGTGCAGAATATATGCACGCAGCAATGCAGGCATCTCTGCATTTGAAACAGACGTGCAGAGTTTTCGACAGATCTCTTGGTCGTATTTGTTGTTGGTTGTATCAGTTTCAGTCATAGTTTCCGTTGATTTCATTATCACAAATTCACAAATTCAAAATCACAACTTAAAAATTAACTGTCAATTTCTTTTTTTTTTTGAGGCTTGCTATTACTTTTAGTCGATTGCGAGGAAAATGTAATTTAGTCAAATTACTCAAAACAGTCAAAACAGTTTTTTATTTCTCTGTGTTGGTAAATTTCAACTTCAAGTTGTGGTACCACTGACGCTGCACAGCAAAAGTAGAAGTAGGGACATCATGCAGCGCTCCGCTGCATGCAGTGTGAGCGTGTATTTCGTCGCACTTAAACTCATGCGTTCTAAATCCGTTTTGTCGCGCTGCATGCAGATATATGCACATGTATTTCTGGCTTTAGGAGATTAGAATACTTCAATTTCAGCTATCGAGCGTTTCGGACGCATACTGCATACTCCTACACTCCTCTGCAACATAGTTCTATACAAGCTTCAAGTTTCAGCCTTCTAGAGTAAGACGCTCTTCCCTCACAACTCACACACCAAAAGATACAACTCGTAGGGGCTTACCCAATTTACAAAAAAAAAGTGAACTTAATATCTCAACACGTTTAATAGCTAAGCATATTCAAACGCTTTTCCTTACGGCGGATGGACAAATTGGTTTTTGCTTTTTGGGAATAACCATTCCCAAAATATGAAAATACTAAAATTCAGTGTAGCAAATTATTTATATATTTCCAGTTGATCACAAAACTTTATTATTAAAAAATAATTCGTAGGCTATTTTCTCGGTCGCCTTGGTCGCTTCTAAGAAGTCTCTTACTTCTGAAAGCTGGTTTTGGTTGGTTGCGTTGTCGCTGTAGATGGTTCGACAGTGGCCACGCCTAGCCATGAATCTCTTTAGTGCTCCTAAGAAGCCTTCAGACGATAGGTCAGTAACCAACTCAAGGTGTACCGCCTTCGTTGAAAAGCAGCAAAACACTGCAATGTACGATTTTTGTGGTCGCTTGCCACGTGTTTTGAAATGTGTCCATATTGGACCGCAGAAATCTACGCCGACATTGACGAAAGGGCGCGACGGTTGGACTCTATCAGATGGCAGGTTGCCCATCAGTTGTGCTAGCATTTTAGGTTTCGCCCTGGCACAGCGCACACAATGGTGGACAGTAGATCTGGCCAACATTTTACCCTTTAGCGGCCAGTATTTCTGCCGTACAGTAGCTAACAATGCGTCTAGAGCCACGTGCTTGTTTTCGACATGTAAGTCAGCGAGAAGTAACTTTGTGAATTGATGTGTATATGGTAGCACCATGGGATGCTTCGCGTCTGTTGACAGATTGGAGGACTCTAGACGACCTCCGACTCGTACTATTCCTGATGCGTCGAGGAATGGAGTGAGCTCGATGAATGAGCTGCTGCCCGCGACTTCTCCATGGCGTTTCAGGTCAGCTATGTCCTTCTTATATTCTCGGCGTTGCATGGCTTTAATGATAAGCCTTTCAGCTTCGTCGATTTCATCCATGGTCAGGTTCAATGTGTCACTCCCACCTGGTCGATGCCGAAGTTTGTTTATGAAGCGCCACATGTACCCAACAACGCGTTGCAGTCGTCGGAAAGAGTTCCCGTGATTGATGCTGTCAAAGGGGTGACCTTCAAGTAGCGGGAGTGCAGTGCCCAGTGCACTGTTGTCCGCAGGCTCCTTAGTTGACGAGCAGGAAACACCCAGCGCAATATCATCGACTGGAGCAACTTCCTCGACTGGCAGATCTTCGAATATCGGGCACGTATCACCCAATGCAGTTTCGGGTTCTTGTTGGCGATCGAGATCTTCCGGATGTTTTTTAGATTTGGGAGGCCACAATGATTCTGCTCCGTGAAGAAAGACGGGACTATAAAACCACATTGTGTTTGACGTTAGTTTGTCCGGCTGGGCTCCTCTTGAGAGCAGATCTGCTGGGTTGTCCTTGGAAGAGACATGACGCCATTGAATGGGAGCCGTTTGGCGTTGTATGGAAGCTATTCGATTGGCGACAAAGGTGCCTAGCGATGAAGTGGTGGAATTGATCCAGGCCAGAACCATTTCTGAATCACTCCATAGAAAAACACCTGGGTTCATCCTCTTAAGATCCTTCTTGATTCGTGTGGCGAGATCTGCCGCTAATTTTGCTGCACACAGTTCGAGCCGGGGTAGCAGGGGCCACTCTGCTTTTGGAGCAAAGTAACCGTACAGTGACCAGCTTGTTGCTGTCCATGGACCTCACGTAAGCTGCTGCACCGTAAGCCTTCTCCGATGCGTCTGCGAAGATGTGAATTTGAATTGTCTTGGTCTGATGCTGACTTAAGACATGTCGAGGAATCTTGATTTCACTAAGACCTTTAAGGCTGTCCCTGTACTTCAGCCACGTAGAGTGCAATTCTTGTGGAAGGAGGCATCCCAGTCAAGTTTTAAGCTCCAGAGATTTTGTAGGAAGATTTTCGCGACAACAACTATTGGTGCTATAAGCCCCAGTGGATCGAAGATGTGAGCTATGTCGGACAAGGCGATGCGTTTTGTAACCTTGCGGTTGTCAGGAAGCGAACTGCTTATGAGGAACGTGTCTGTCTTCGGCAGCCATGTCAGACCCATCGCTTTGGTGTTCTCCTCAGTTTTGCTGTTGAAATCTAGCTGCAGCTCCTTGTCGTTAGGGGGAATGCCCTCTAGCAGCCGAGGATTGTTTGCGCACCACTTGCGCAAGCGAAAGCCTGCAGTCGAGAGCAAGGCGTTGAGCTGGTGTTGTATTTGCATAAGTCCTGGAAGGCTGTCGGAGCCAGTAAGTACGTCATCGACGTAGAAATCGTTTGCAAGAACTTGGGCCCCATCAGGAAAATCTGCGGACCCTTCTTCTGCCAACTTCTTGAGGCAGCGTGTGGCTAGATAAGGGGCGCATGTGGTGCCTTAGGTTATAGTGCAAAGTTCAAAGCACTTCAGCGGATCATCTTGGTTTTCACGCCACAGAATCAGCTGATGTTTTCGGTCGACGTCCTGGACTAAGATTTGCCGGTACATTTTTTCGATGTCCGCAGTAAATACAAATTTTGGTAAGCGGAATCGTAACAAAATCGAGAACACATCGTCTTGAATGGTGGGCCCAGTGTAGAGCACGTCGTTGAGTGAATAGTTAGACGTAGTTTTTGCCGAGGCGTCGAACACGACTCGCAATTTCGTTGTAGTGCTGTGTGGCTTCAAAACTGCATTATGAGGCAGAAAATAGGAAGGAGGGTCCACAGAGTTCTTCAAGTGGACCTCCTGCATGTGACCCAAGTCAGCATATTCTTGCAAGAAGTCTATATATTGTCTTTTAAGCTCTGGATTTCTCGATAATCGACGCTCCAAAGCCATGAATCTCTGGACAGCCGTCTGCTTGGAATCTCCCAGCTTGCTGAGGAGATGGTTGAAAGGAAGGTGTACCACAAATCGACCTGTTCCGTCTCTGTTGCATGTGTTAAGAAAGTGCTGCTCGCAGTGTCTCTCGACAGTGGTCCAATTGTCGGTTTCTTGGAATTCTTCCAACCTCCAGAACTTCTCGATCTGTTGTTCGGTTGAGTGATCGGTTTCACTGGCTATGCCGCAGGAAACCCTGCTTACGTTGGAGCTCGCGGTTTGAACTTTCCCAGAGACAATCCAACCGAAAACGGTGTTTTGCAGAGTTGGCCGGTCGTCACTTAGTTTGATTTGACCAACCGCCAGTATGGAATAGAAAAGTTCCGCACCAATGAGAACGTCTACGCGAGTCGATTGATTGAAGTCTGGATCTGCCAGTTTCAAATTGTGCGGAATGCACCACGATGAAATATCGACATCTTGAACTGGTTGAGCCGTAACGATATTCGTCAAGATGTGTGCTTCCATTCTCGTGTTGAACCCGTTAATTCGAGAGCGAATCTGAATCTTAACCCTTCCTTGTGAGCGTTGTCGTTTCTGCCCAATGCCTTCGATGCAAACGTCGTCTCTGTTGGATCTTAGCTGGATCTTTTCTCACTAGACGTTCAGTGATGAAATTCAGCTGCGACCCGGAATCAAGAATAGCCCGGCATGGAATGGCTACCCCCTGCTTATCTATGACATGCACGGTGACTGTACCGAGCATCACATACGACGTCTTGCTGTTTGTAGTTAACGAAAGAGGTAAGCTTGTCGCTATTTCACCCGGCTGCTCAGATGACACGAGTCCGGCATTTCCATCCGCCTTTTTCGTGGTTGAACCGGGCTGCACCTTGGTGTCTTTCGCCTTAGCTGAGTCAAAATGTAGTAACGTGTGGTGACGTTTCGCGCACTTAAAGCATGATCGTGAAGCGCATGCACTTGCAGTATGCCCCGGTCGGAAGCAATTTATGCAGAGCCTTTCTTCCTTGACGAAATTTAGACGCTTTGTGGGGGTTAAGTTTCGAAATTCTTGGCAGGAGTACAGTAAATGATTCTCCTTGCAGAAAGGACAGGTTGTGTTCTGAGATACGGTCAGAACCTTAGACGCTCCCATCTTCTTTGCGTCAAAATCGTTTGCATGGCGTGGTTTGTTACCAAGAGCCTCCAGAGATTGGAAACGTCTTTCCAAGAACGATAGGAAATCGGTGATTGACTGCAAAACTCTTGGCTTGATTATTGACTGCTCCCATAAAACTTGTGTTGTTCTGTCCAGCTTTTTAGTAAGGATGTGGAGTAACAACGGATCCCAATTTTCGGTCACTATGTCCAGGTTTTGCAATGCCAGCAGACATTCTTGAGTAGTATCATGCAGAGCCTTAATGGAAGTGTGACTCTCAGGAACAGTCGTGCTAGATGATAAAAGCTTGTTCAGAAGCGCTGAGACAAGCCATCTTGTATTCTCATATCGGTCGTTGATCGTTTGCCATGCCGCTGTGTAATTGGCATCAGCTGTTGTAAAGTGCCGAATGAGCTTCTCTGCATCTCCCGATAGACTGGATTTAAGGTACCAGAGTTTCTGGCAGTCTGCAATTGGTTGTTCGTGTACCAATTGTGTGAATAAATCCCGAAATTCGCGCCATTGTAGGTAATCTCCATTGAATTTCGGGAGTGTGATTTGCGGAAGCTTCATACTGAAGACGTTGTTTTTGGCCGATGGTGTGTCGGACTTGATGGGTGAGCCTTGATTTTGTCGTTCAAAACGCTCGTTCAGATGAATCAGTGCAGCGGCAGTCTGTTCCTCAAGCGCGATATATTGGTCGATGTCGTAGCCCTCTTCCCGAGGGTTATCTGCCAATTCCCATATCCTCTGATGTAGAAGATGCGCTTCGGCCCAGTGTTGCTCGATGATTCGGGTCCTAACGCGGCAGAACTGTTCCGAATGCTGAACTTCTAACGATATTCCAGGTAACGCTTTCTGCAATGCGCTAATCACAATCTGCTGCTTGTTGATAAGAGCACGTAGAGGTGATGGTGCAGTAGCGTTTGCTGGTAATGCTTCGTCCGGTATTCTTTCCAGACCTGGATCTTCGATAGGAAGATCGATCTTATGTTCTCGAATCCGGCCTGGATGGAAGTGTAATAGTCCTTCTCGAAATACGGATGATTGGGTTGTGGACCATACTGAGTCCGTATCTCATTGTCGCAGGCTTCGAATGCGTCCCATAACGCATCCAAGCTGACAAGCCTCTTGTTGAGATAGTCGTGAGTTTTGCGATCTTCTGAATCGCGTTTGAAGTTAGAGATGAGACGCTGGATCTCTTCTCCGCAATTCTGCTGTTTTTTGAACAGCTGATCCATATTTGCCATTGATGAGCCGAGGATGTACCTGACTGCCGGGATATCCTACGGATCACGGTTCACGTCGGGGTCACCAAATGTTTAGGATGAGCTGCTTTGCTCTGTTCTGAGGTGTACGCAGCGATATTGAATCGCTACGACACTCGTCGCAATCGAAGAGGAGTAAGAACGCACGTGAACTTGACTGATGCAGTCAAGCTCCTAGATCCAAGCTCGAAAAGAAGAGGTACTTTGCGCGCACTGGAATACCTCGAAAGCCTCGAACAACTCGAACACTTTTAACCACTTGAACACTGCGAACAATTCCAACACTTCGATGAACTCGAGTAGCTAAGATTTAAAACAAAACAACTGTCGAACCAAATTGAAAGATTTAAATTAAAGACCGCTCGCTTAGAATTCTGATATGCAACTGATTTTATTTATTATCTTAGTTAACTTAAAGCTAGAAAATTACAAAAATGCTATTCAGCGAGAATTTGAGTATTATGAAATTATCGTGTCAGTGGTCATCAGTTCCCATGCCTCGTAGCCGTTAAAAGGAGTCTGGTTTCGTCTAGGCGACGAAGAATGGGACATGATGACACCTAGCGTCTGGTTACATTTAACGTGATGGGCATTAGGACGTTATACAACAACAAACAAATTTTAAAAAGTGGCAAAATATGATGATAGTTCAAATACTACGTTAATAAAACAAAAGAATGATTTGATATAGGTATGTTACTTAGGTAAAAATATATGCCGATTCGTTCATTGGTAATTTTTCATGAGAGTAAATTTTATATTTTTACATCAACTGGGAAGGTTTATGTTTGGAGAAAGATTTGATGCTGCATTACCTCCGCAGACGTCGGAAGACTGCACTTTATAGAAGGTAGCGTGATTTTTTCAACATGGAATATTTAGTATTTTAAGCTATTTTCTGAATTATGTAGATATTAATTTGGAAGATTGTAAAGGACAGACAGACAGTCTTATAATAATGCCTCTATATACGAGTACAGCGGCTTCCAAGCGTGCATTAAATCTAAGCAATCTTGCCATTTACGTACCGTGTGCAGCACATTCTTTAAATTTAATTGAAGAGTCGTGGTGGAATGCTAAGTACAAGGAACTAAATTATTTCTATTTCTACATGTTCTAGTCTTAAGAAGAAGCGACGGACTGAGCCACCACGTGCAGTAGGCTCTAAAAAGGGACCATGGCGATCACTTCGGTGCCTCCCAGGTCTGTTTAGTGACCTGGGAGATTCCTCCCAGATTTTTAAGGAACTTAACTAGCCTTTTCATGGGCTCTGTTCAAGATTTCTGCTATAGCTGCTTCGAAAGCATAGCATAGCAAGACTGTAGCAGCTGTCAAAATCAGCCATAGTATGAAATAGCTTCTTCGGGTTTTGAAAAGCCAAAAGCAGCTTGTATAGCTTACAACAGCTGTTCGACACATACATACCCAAGTAGCGATCCATATGACATATATATTAATAAAAAAAATGAAAATGAGCACTACCAGTAGTGTGCTTAAATTTTTCACTTTTTCTATTGTTAATAAAACATTATTTTCTATTTTTAACATTCAAAATGTCGTTGAGATGAAACTGACAGCTTCACACACATATGCATATTGCAATAGCCGCTTTCTAGCTACAGTCGGGAGTACGAGCAAGAAAAAGCAGCTATGGAAGCAGCTTTTTAAAAATCTTGAACAGATCTAGTGTCAAATAGCAAGCACGAGAAAGCAGCTTTTTGGTTGCATTGAACGCAAAAAAGCATAAAAAAGCATAAAAAAGCATAAAAAAGCAGCTAATAGCAGCTATAGCAGAAATCTTGAACACACCCATGATAACATGATGCCATATAGACCTCAGGCAGGCGGGTGCAATACCGTATACGTACACATAAAATAGACGAAGTAATTTCATACGTATTCCACACAGAAGAAAACCGAATTTATCGAGAGAGCAGAACCCGTCTAACCGGTTTCCCCTGTCTTCTTAGCTCCCGCTTTGCCCATGCGACCAACGAAAAAACGAAATTTTTTCGGTGTTTATTCCCCTTAGTGTCAAAGATTGTTATTTCCGAAGATCGCCGAAGAAAAGAAAATACGTGTCGCGCGAAATAATTTGTTAAAAAGTGAATGAAAATGTGCTTGAAAAGTTTCGGGAAGTTACGTGTGAGGTGCAAAAGTGAATATATTTTAGAAAAACAGCAAGTTTCCGTTGCTGTATTTCTGAAATACGGATAAAAACAGTGAAAATGAAGTGCATTGTGTGCGGCCTAAAAGGCCAAGAAAAACCGAAATCTGCGGGAGTTTCTTTTTTCCGGTAAGTGTAAAATAATAAGGTACAGTAATCCTGGTGAATGCAATAAGTGTTTCATTCAGAAAAGGTGAAATATGACCGAAATTCGACTTCGGTCCCCTTAGTGTCAAACATCCGCCATGATTACTTGTGCTTTGCGAAAGGCGTACTTAATTTCAAAGATCGGGGATTCATAATATGAGCCGTTGATATGAGCCGTTGAAGTGGAAAAAGTCGATTTTTAAAAAATATATTGTTGTGACATTGGTCTCGTTTACGTGCAGACCAGACCAGTCTAAAAAGACCAAAAAAACTAGTTCGGTCGCACGCATAAATGTAAACCGGACCAGTCCATTTTGACTTATTTTGGTTCTGATTTTGGTACGAACCAAACGAAACCGAACCAGTCTAGTACTGGCACATAATCGGTCTTAGACCAAAACATTACCTACAATAGTGCTGGCCAAACAAAATTAAAACGTCAAAGCATACATCTGTGAAAATAAAAATGACTGAACGGTGGACATATGACGAAGTGTTCACTTTGCGCAAACTTAGCGATGTGCAGTTACAAATTTGCATCCATGATTGAAAATGATATTTAAAATGACAGCTTCAAATTGGTTATGTTGAAAAGCACACATAAATGCAAGACCGAAAAAGGCCAAACCGGTTTTTTTTAGACTGGTCCGGTCTGCACGTAAACGCGACCAATGTAACGATGTTTTATACAACACAAAACAACTTTCTGAAAATCTATTGAAGCCATTGTTTCATTACACTTTTAACAAATACAGTAGAGTCTCGCTAATCCGGATCAATTAAAACCACCCCCAATCCGGATTATGCGGGAATTCGGATTACCAAAGGTATATGCAAATTATTAAAGATAAACATTTACAAACGCTTATTCATTTATTACAACAAATAAAACATATAGTATCTCCAAAAAACAAAAACAATACTTTCAAGATAAACGTTAGAAATAAGTAAAAAGTAATGAAATATACATATGTACATAAACTCAAAATTTAGTGAACGGAAAAACGCTCACAAGCCAAAGTTGGCATGGTTGCGCAGAGTACCAATACTTATTGCCATATGAAATATGTACATACATACATACAAAACGATCCATATGAAGTGTCTATGAGAATATTCGGGAATTTCCCGTTCTACACTTGTTTGATTTTACTGTATTGTTGATCATTGCTTTATTTAACATGCAATCCGGATTAGCGAAACTGGTCGATCCGGATTACAAGGAACATAATGGAAATTTTTAAATTTTTCATCCCATCCGGACTACCGAAGGATCCGGATTAGGCCGTATCCGGATTAGTGAGACTCTACTGTACCAGTAAATTATCCCGAAAGTTGGTATGCATATTTTTAAACATGTTAAGCGTGTTATGCCTTAATCATGTCGATTTAAGAACGAACGTGACTTTTTTTTGTTACTCTATGGCATATAGATGTACATATATACTGGAGTTGACAAGCAGCGATTGAGTTGAAAGCAGACATTATCTAATTCACTTACACGTTTTTCCTCACTCAAATTTATGTTATGTCCCACTCCTGAAACACGCTAAGCAACAATTTTATATAACGACGATATAAAACTGGAGGCTTGTCGTCTCCAGTAGCTCTATGGTCTATGGTAATGATATGAATGCATTTATAAATTTTTCGAGCGAATATTTTAACATTCATTGGATAGAATTTCTTAATTTGAAATGATTCTATTCTTTTGTACTTGCATTTACCCTTTTCCTTATGTGTGATACTTAATACGAGACGCATTACAATTATATAATTACGCTGTAATTAAAATTCAAACCGTTTTGATTTGCATTACAAAATGTATATTCTCTAATAGAACCCCCCCTGGGAAAAGAATTTGTTTTTGACTACGCCACTGCACAAGAACCAACACTATTATACGTTACAATAGCATGCGTGTGCTATTTCCATTTCCACTTCATTTCTCTCGAGTAAGTTCAGTTCCTTATATTCTTCTTCGTAGACCTCAGGCCATTGGTGGATACAGAGAAGGAGGGGGGGGGGGGGTCGTAAGGGGAATTCCGAATTTTATAAACGCACATACTTCAACTCTCCGATATTTTACTTTACTGCAATGTGGACTGTAAGTACCATTTACTTTAGTTCTGCGGTGCAAGCACAGAACAGAACCGTGATAATAAAAGACTACAAGACAACATATTGCGTAGGTAATAGGATCATTCCATCAAGAATCGCCAAAAATGACGAAATTTGTAACCTTACCATCTCTGATTCTTTTGAAAATGCTTTGTTTCAAAAGAATCAGAGATGGTAAGGTTACAAATTTCGTCATTTTTGGCGGTTCTTGATGGAATGATCCTATTACCTAGAACTAGTAAAAAAAATACTTGAAATTAAATTTTTTGTTTCTATCTCATTTTTTTCGTTAGTTATAGTATGTTAAAGTTTTCGCAAAAACGGTATACGAGACCTCTTTGAAAATGCGTTTTTATCCTAGAATATCCTGAGAAGAAGAATGGCTTATTATAAAGAGGAAGATTGTCGCAATAAAAATTATCCTCGAAATTTTTTTTCAAGGGTAATGATTCTTTCATCCTTGTCCTTGAATATCGCAAAACATAATTTTTTTTATTTTTTTATATTTTGTAGGTTATACTGTTTTTTAAAACATACCAAACAATTAACTTGCCCACAATTAATTAATGAGCTTGATATAAATCGTATGTTTTGAAAACATTCTATTAACTTTACTAATTTTTATTCATATAATTAAAAATAATAAAAAGTTTACCCTAATAAAATATATGTACATATAATATAATTTAATGATAAAGGTAAAAATCTTTTTCAAGCTAAATATATTAATTTATCATTGCGATATCGAAGTAATGTCCCACGAACTGAAATAAACATAAAAGAAATAAAAACCAATTCTAAAATAAGTCTCAATGTGATCTGGGTCAAAAAATTTTATAGTGGCTCTCAATTATTTTATAGAAAAAGTGTTATATATTCAAGAATCGCCAAAAGTGCGACCTTATCTTTGCCGATTCTTTCGAAGAATTAGTGAAAAAAAAGTTATTTCAATTTTTTGATTGTATCTAATTTTTTAGTTAATTATAGTATGTTAAAGATTTTTCACAAAAGATGTCCGAGTCCTCTTTGAAAATTCATATCTCTGGTAATTTTTATCCTTGAATAGTAAGTAAGGCTTATTTTAAAGATTGTTGTTAGTTTAAAACAAAGATAAAAACAAAAACTTGAATTTCAATTATTTTTTTACTAATTCTTCAAGTACAAAAATTTTCAGAAGAATCGGAGATGGTAAGTTCACTACTTTAGCGACTCTTGGTGATTTTTGATGCCGTCATAAGATGACCCTTTTTTGCTAAGTGCAGTGCTAAGTGCAGTCGTTCGTTTTATCAGCGCCTCCTCCCCAAGTTTAACCCATCAACCAGTGCCTCTAATTAATTTATACTATTCTAACTAAATTAAGTTAAATTAAGTTAAAGTATATTGTATTAATTTTAAATTAATTTATGTTAATATTGAATCTGTATTTAGGTATATCTTGTTTGATAAATAAATAAATAAATAAACTTGATCAATAGCCAAATCAAAAATTAAATAATATGATATAAAATTGCCAATTCAAAAAAAATTTCAAGCCCCTTCCCTCACCGGCAAAGTCTGGATCCGCCACTGCGTCAGGTCCCCCAAATTGTCAAAGATAAGAATGTCCAACCACCTCAGTCACCTCCTTGCAACCGTCCGATACTCCATTTCTACAAAATCTATAAAAATTCTTTGCCATCTCAACATCAAGATAAGAAATTTTGAAAGAAGAAGCACAAAAAAAAAGTGCAAGATCAGTTTCAGTGAAGGCAGTGGTTTCCGGTTATGGAAATTTTAATTGATAATTTTCGAAAGCGTGCAACAAAAGTTGAAGTTGAAGAGTTGTTGAATTAGTTCAACTCACTGGAAACTGCTATTATGGTAGCATTATGGAGCAAGTGGAGACGACAAGCCTCCGGGTTTGTATAAAGCGCTTTGAAGCCAAAAATACGATGAGAATTGAGACCAAACATGGTCGTTATATCGCATTTTTGTTGGTTTAGCGTGTGAGTGAGTGAGATAAAATAGGGGCGTTATGTCAATTTGTTGTTGTTTTGCGTTCAAGTGCCGCTGCTTGTCATCTCCATTATATAGTATTTTTGCATAGGAGGAAACGCTACAGTCGTGTTTAGTTTAAATCCCTTTCATGTGTGTCAAAATACCGCCATAGACGCGAATCTACAACGATTCACGATTTTAGTTGCATACTAACGCGAATGTGCCGTTTCCACATATTCGCGGCATCCAATCCATATGAAGACTATAGTCGAAATACGATATTACAAGCAATCACAAGAATTCAGGCTTGTGGTGATAACCGTTCACAGGAGATATCAGCCTTTCTGCGTTTCGGACGCCTGTTTTGAACCCACTACCATACCCTTTCACTCATGTCGACAATTTTTATATAAATGGCTTCACAATTATAAATCTACAGTGCAACCCGGTTATAACTAACCTTGAGGGGACCACAAAAGTAGAACGTTATAACCGATAGTACGTTATACCCAACAAATAAACGTTTCAATTTTGTGCATGGGGATTGAAAAAGGTACTTTAAAACCGAAACTAGGGGAAGGTGCCGAATGTCCTCAGTCCTAACGTCAATTGCAATTAAACGTGCTGAAAAAAGGGTCCTTCAACGAAAGATCGCTAAAATGCGTACGCTTTGGTTTCAGTTTGTTAAAATGAGTCTAGAAGATAAGTTGAGATAAAACAAAAAAAGTGATTTTTGACATAAAAGTATTTTAGTATTTGTTAACATATTGTTTTTTTCTAGGTCTTATATAATAATTTCTACTATATAACAGTTTTAAGTGGTAATGGGTGATGGCATGTACCTTGAACCCTTTTTTTGGTTGTACATTGAAACGGTATAAGCTACATACATTACAAAATTTTTTGTAAGCAAAACGGAATTTTTTCTGAAATTACACCCGCAGAGGTAGTGGGGATATAAACTACTGTTTATTTCAGCTAGACAAACCATTTTCTAAAGTAGCTTATTCTTATTATGAATTTTTCTTGTGTTTTTTTTAATTTATTGCTTTACTAGATTTTGCTTTTCAAAATTGAAAGAACGTTATATTATTACTCTGAATTTCGACTTTAAAATTGTATAATTTTTTATAAGGTCCAAGGTACAACTAGCAGCGGGCCGAGGTACAACCTATAGTTGAACCTTGGTCCGTTTGAGATCCACTCCCAAAACCGTTTCAGGATCCATCAAATTTACTCACAGCAGTTCCATCTATAATTGATTTTATGGTAAAACAAATAAGCTTTCATATATATGATACTATTCCTTAATTCTCATTTGTTTAATAGATTTAAATCTAAGGTTTAATGTAAAATCCGGACCGAGGTACAGCACCTTCCCTTACGTTATAAAAGTGCACCTTATAAGCGGATTGCAGTGTATATATGTACCAAGTTTCAAATTAATAGCGTAAGCGGTTCTTGAGATACAAAAAACAAAATTTTTCGTCTAACGTTTCCACATTTTTGCTTTTTATTTGTTTAAGGGGGTTGGTGACTTGACGAGTTTTCATACAAATTCATGTACCTTTTTCTCAGGAACAACTGCTCGACCGATCTTAATCAAACTTATTACTCTTATTATGTTAGTAAATCTAATGCTACTGAATGAAGGAATTTTGAAAATATTAATAACTTATTAACTTATAAACTTTGAAAGTTTTTTGAAACTTAAAAAAAAAGGAATTTAGAATGAACTTTTCAAAAATTCCTTGATTCAGTATAAATACCATGTTTCTATCTTTAAGGCAAGGTATCACTTCTCGACGGGAAAAAAATTCATTTTTTTTTTATTTTATTTTTCATCCTTAACATGTTGAAAATAAGGATATTTCGATATCGAATGTATTTTACGAGCTACAGACCGATTTGTGGAACGGTTGCCCCGATATTCAATACGATTTTTTTTATAACGTCAAACTTTAAACGCGTTTTTCTCGAAACCACTTCTTCCGGAGCGCGGTACGTTCTACAGCTCGAATGAATGAACCGATTTTAATAAAATAAAGCTTAAAGAAAGTAAACTAAATTTGGGGGGACCCAACGTCGAGTTTTTTTTTTTTATTCCAATTTTTTTTTGTTTTAGTTTTTAAAAAAAAAAGCGTAAAAAAAGTGATTTTTTTTTTCAAATAGCTTTTTTTTCAATAGCTTTTAGTCTCATGGCGTTTTTCGAAAATCGGAAAACGTTGGGGCCCCGCAAATTTAATTTAGTTTCATAAACTTTTTGAATTTTTGGTTTCGGATCACTTGGCGAGGCTGTAGAAGGTACCGCGTGAATCAACTCACGCCGATCGCGGTCTTACGTCATAGGGGCTGGAGCCGCCATTTTGAAATATATTTTTCTAAAAAAATTCACAATTATTCTTCACTTATACCTCTATATAACCCATTAATTGTTTTTTCCATATATATTTATTTAATATCCAAAAAAAATCGTGAAATTGAGGCATTTTTCGGGTGTTTTAAGTGATACCTTGCCTTAAGCAAAAAAATCATCTTGGTATGTGTTATCAGTTTCGAGAAAAAGGAACATTTATGGGAAAAAATACGAAAAAAAAATGTTAAGGAGAGCGAAAAAACTAAAATCGTTTTGTTTTTATCTTTTTTCAATGGTTTTCTCTACAAATTGAAATTTTTGTTTGTTTATATTGCTAATACAAATCACAAACCTGGCATTGGTTCTGTTTTCAAACTTTCTGTTTTACATCAGATTATGTGTTGTTTTTCTTTTGAAATATAATAAAAATACGTATGAAAATGTATACATACACAATACCAGAATACAACCGAACTTTCTCACTTTTTACTAACTTTTTGACGACTTTTACCGATCGGAAAAATCTGCAGCTATTTTTCTTTTATGTAGAATTGAATGCAGAAAAATAATAAAATATTATAAAAAAATCGCTTCCAAGTCACTAACCCCCTTAAGGTTTTCATTGTACCTATACGTCATACATACAGTGGCTCACAGCTTATTTGATACAGTGACTATTTATTAATGCAAATCACTGTAACTTTGAAATAAGAAACCTTGTCCCAAAAATTTTTGCACGTAGGTGACGAGATGCATGTCCAAAGAGTACAATGCAAACAAAAATTGTTCCAGGAATATTCCTCCTCGTCACGCAAAAATGAAATACCACTGCCGCAGTAGAATCGCAGCTCTCAGCTAATTTAATACAGACACTTTAATGCAAATAAACTTCTCTTTGTCGCGCCGCTAACCTGTGCTTTTATATTTCTTGAATTTTTGATTGTGTTTAGACATTGGTTTAGGTAATTTTTAGCAAGATCTTGCAAGCTGAAGTGCCAAAATTCAGTAGTTATTGTAAAATGGGTCGTCACACCACAACAGCGCGAATTGGTATTAAACTACTTTAAAAAAGGACACAGTGTTTGGAAAATTGCTGAAAGTGTAAATTTGAGTGCCTCTAAAGTGCAGCAATTAATTGAACGCTTCCTACACGAAAATCGGGTAGAAATTCGCCAAACAAAATTTTTACCGTTTCGGACGAACGATATATTGTAAGAAAAGTGAAAGCAAACCCGAAGATTTCGGCTCCAAAATTGGCTACTGCGGTTCATCGTGAGTTAGGGAAGTCATGTTGTGCTGAAATCGTCCGACGAGTCTTTCGGGACCATTCATTTCCAAAAAAAATACAATAAGCCGATTTACCTTTGCCAAATAGCGTGTGGGAAAGCCATCCGCGTTCTGAAATACGGTTATTTTTGCGGACGAGTCCAAGTTTAACATTTTTGGCTCCGGCGGATGTCATATGTCTGGCGCAAAGCAAACACTGAGCTAAACAAGGAGAACCTTAAAGCTACTGTGAAGCATGGTAGCAATGTGATGGAGTCGGAAATTTAGAGTTTATTTAGGAATCAATGAACAAAACAAAGTATCTCAATATACTCAAAAACAATTTGCTGCAAAGTGCTGAAAAACTGGGTGTTCGCAACCAATTTCGATTCTACCAAGACAACGAACCAAACAACAAGTCGGGAATTGTGCAGCCTTGGCTAATTTGGAACTGCCTCATTCGATGTCTCCGCCGGCATATAGTCACCTGATATGACCGTCATTGAGAATCTATGGGCTTTGTTGGATAACAACATAAGAAAACACAAAATTTCTATTAAACAAGACCTGAAGAAAGCACTGCTAGAGGAATGACAAAAAATAACTCATGACATCACACAAAAACCCAAATATTGTTTTTCAAAATGGCGTTAATATTTTTTTTTTATATTAGGTGCGTTTTTTTTAACTGAATCAAGATCATAATTGAAAAAAACCCTGTGGGATGATCCAAGAAAATCAATTTAAACGCATTGGCATTCCTGCTAGAAATTCTGTCAGCTGTTGTCTGTCAAGTATTTATTGATATATTATTGGCAGATACTAGTGAAAATAATGGATATAAACGAAATAGAAGCAGTAAGTACTTAAAATTACTATGTATTGAACCAATACTGTGCAGATATTTGCGAATATTGTTTAATAAATACGGAAAATATTTATTGACGTTTGACAAATTTCAATTATCAGCTGCCATTGCAGTTGAGTTGCAGGGCGACAACTATGAAAATGCAAAAATTTTGTTGAATTCAGAAGCAGCTTTATGATCCAACTATGATCCCATTTTGTTTTTGGATCACCTCAATTGTTGTTGTTTTCAATGTAAAATAAATGATCTTGATCGTGATCCTTTTGAAAAAATCTGCCAACAGTCTGGGCGCAACTGTATTATTTTTCCGGCAGAAGTTCAGAACGCGTTCAATTCGGGGATGCGGTGTATGTTACTATGTGACTGAAAACCTAACAAAAAGTTCGGGAAGCGGTTAGAAAAGGGTGTAACATATGAATTAAATAATTGGGTTATATTCCGGGATGCGGTCTAGAGGTTGAAAAAAACAAAACTTAAAAATAGGTGATTATTAAACAAACCTGGGGAAGTGAAAGGATATTCGATATCTGATCAGACCTGAGAAACATGGTGGAATTCATGAAAAAGTATACAACTAGTTCACACCCTCTTAGGGGTCGAATTTCAAAAAATCCTGAAAACACATTCTAGGTATTCACATGAAGAATCCGTAGAATAAAAATGAATTCAATATTTAAAAAGACCTAGTAGATATGACGAAAATCGTGAAAATATATGCATTTTATAAAGGGTTTTTCAATAAGGACTTGACAACTTTTTTTCAAAATAAAATGCAAACCATTTGAGATATTTCAAAAACTTTATTATCGGGTTGAAGTACAATCAAAACATTTATGAATGGAACTCGACTTCGTTCATATGGCCACCGCGGGCACGTTTGCAGCGGTCGATTCGTTGGACCCAATTTTCGATGACTCGGCCACACATTTCGGCCGAAACGGCTGCTATTTCGTGTTCAATGTTGGCTCTGAGCTCTTCCAATGTCGTCGGCTTGTTGGCATAGACCAACGACTTGACGTGGCCCCAAAGAAAAAAGTCCAGAGGCGTTAAATCGCACGAACGAGGCGGCCAATCGACTGGTCCATTTCTTGAGATAACACGCTCATCAAACTTACTCTTCAATAAATCGATTGTAACGTATGCTGTGTGGCTTGTGGCACCGTCCTGTTGAAACCACATGCTGTCCAAGTCCATATCTTCCAATTCGGGCCAAAAATAATCGGTAATCATGGCGCGATAACGATTACCATTCACAGTAACGTGACGATCATTATCGTCGACGAAAAAATATGGCCCTATGACGCCGCCGGCATGCAAACCGCACCAAACAGTTATTTTTTGTGGATGAAGCGGTCTTTCATGAAGCACATGTGGATTTTCACCAGACCAATAACGCATATTTTGCTTATTGACGAACCCACTGAGCCAATGATGAGCTTCGTCACTGAAGATGATTTTGCGATGAAATTGATCATCTTGGCGCATCTTTTCCAGAGCCCAATCGGAGAACGTACGTCGCTTCAAATGGTCCATCGGCTTCAATTCTTGAGTCAGCTTGATCTTGCATGGGTGTAAACCAAGATCCTTACGCAAAATTCGCCATAACGTGGTCTGGGCGATGCCCAACTCTTGAGAACGCCGTGGAATTGACTGATTTGGATCATTTGCTACGGACGTTTCAACGGCAGCGATATTTTCGACACTTCGACCAACCCGTTGTCTCACTGGCACGGCAACATCACACAACGAATATGTAGACTCAAATTTTTGCACTAAACTTGTTACTGCCTGTCTACTAGGGCGAGAATTACGACCGAAAATCGGAGTTAACGCTCTTAAAGTAGCGGTCACCGACTCCGAATTTCTGTAGTAAATTTTTATAATTTGCAGACGTTGTTCCTTCGTGTACTTTACCATGATAAAAATGTTAAGTTTACTGAATAAATTGACAGTGACAGTTCGATGATTAGTGAAAGGGTGCGTTCACAAATTGAATTCAAAGTTGTCAAGTCCCTATTGGAAAACCCTTTATTAACCGATATTTTTTTGCCCCCCCCCCCCCCTTCTGAACACCAATGAATATTTGAATTTTTTTTTATTAGTATTACTTTTCTAATTAATTTACATATACGTACTGAGTTTCAACTTCCTAGCATAAGACGTTATGAAGTTAGGGAAAACACCCCCCACCACCGTACCATACTACCCCTAAAAAAAAATTATTTTTCCACCATGCCACTACTATAGGTTTATCTAAATACCAAGTTTCAGCTTCCTATCATTAAAGTTTCTTAAGATATAAGCATCGGAACTTTTTTTTTCTCACCCTTCCCCACCCTCACCCTCTACACCCACACCCCCAAACTTTTTTTCCCTACTAGGTTTCTATTAGGCCTACTTCTGGTAAAAATCTGAAACATCCATCTTACACTGTTATAGAGATATGAATCGTGTTATTTTTGAAAAATTCTAATCCTTCCCACTTCCGTGCTCCTCCACCCCCTTCAAATATTTTACTTTGAGCAATCTTTATTTATTAATCTTTATAATAAAACCGAATTTTGTTTTTCAGGTCCAATTAGTTTGTGAGATATCGTAATCTAAAGTTTTTCACCCCCCACCCCCGTACGCCACTACCCCCACCTAAAAATTTGGTTTCAATCTACTCTCCTAGTATAACTACAGATATTTGTTAAGTTTTAATTGCTTGCTATTAATGGTTTAGGAGATATGGATTTTAGAATTTGTCGATCTCGGCATTTTTGCGTTTCGGACGCATTATTTCACCCTCCACTCCCACACCCCTTCACCCATATCTGTTTTTTTTTTTGCAAATGGGTCCATTATCAAAGCTCTATAGAAATTCTAAGTTTCAGCCTCCTAACACAAGCGGTTCCTGAGATCTAGAAACCTAAATTTTTCGTCTAAAACGCTTACCCCGCCTTCCCCCTTACACCTCCTCCCCTGAAAATAATGTCAATTCAAGGGGTCCACCAAGTCGATTCTTAGAAAAAATTTTAATTTAATAGGTCCACTGGTTTGAGATCTACGAGCCTTCAAAGGATTTTGCTTGGGGCGTGGGGCGGTCGACGTACGGCGTACAGACGGAGTGAAAATTTTTATTGCTTTTTTCGCGTCTACTAGTCATGAAACGTGGAAAAAAAAATTTTGAGGGCAACAAATTTTTTTTTTTTTAAAAAATCGATAACAATACTGTATTATAAATAATACAGTAAAACACACCTATTGTTATTACGTTCTGAGTTATTGCAACTGAAATTTTTAGAGAAGCACTGTATCAAATAAGCTGTGAGCCACTGTATGTCAGTGTAGGACATTCTCTTTTAACCTATAACTATGCAAATTTCTCAGTATCCTTGCTTGTAACTAGTCTCCCACTATGTATTATCGCGATTGTGAACACCCATCTAGATACCTAAATAAAAAGATTAAAACATTTTTTCTAACTCCACTTTTCGTGTCAGTACTTTGATAATTAGTGAACGATTTAGTGGATTCTTGATGCAATGCACTGCGTAGCATATTTTTGATTGGCTAAGCGCGTGATAAAAAATTCGCGCCATTTTGCTTGTCACATGAGCTTTTATTTGCAACTGATTACTCGACCATGCAATTGCTAGTGCAATCCAATGGCTGCTTTCGCACAAGAAACCACATCACGTTACGTTCGCAATCACTCGGCATTTGCAATGTGTTTGGGTTTCGACTATACGCGATACGATGCAACGTCGCGACTATGCTCCTCTCTATTCTGAGAGAACATCACCTCGTATAGCATACGAACGAGCAGGGCTGCCAGGTTTTCAAGAGAGGGAGTAGCCAATTCTCAAACGCCGAGTAGCCCAAAATCGCCAATTTTAAATAAAAATCTATCATGAACATCGATAAAATTATGGTATAAAACAAAATAAAAATAGGGTCTTTCAATAAGGACGCCCAAACGGCGCATGTCCGTGAGTAAGATCCGCTAACATTTTTAGTGAATGAGTGAACCGTGGCTCGCGCTGACTGACTTCATGTAGTGGAACGAGGCTTTCTTTAGGTCTATCCTATGTTTGCTCTTGAAGTAAGGTCATAGGCGCGCCGTGGCCTAAAATCTGGCAGGGGCCTGGGGCCGAACGGCTCAGAACATACGACTTTTTCCGAAAGGCACATATGCTTTTCATTCAAGTTCGTCCTTTTTGTGTTTATAGATTGGGTAATCGTACGAATGATTAGTCTTAGACTACGACTTTGAAATGTTAATACGCTGTTTTTTCAATGATGATTTGATTTGATCAATTTCTTAACATAAATTGTCTTTAAGAAAACCGATGGGAACATCATACTCGTATGCTTGTGACCATGGATTTAATAGCGAAGTAGTTTAAAAAATGTTTGACATCTTACTTTTATTATGGCCTCCAGGCAGTTCTACCAGGCGTACGATTTTCATCGTACATGTACGATTTTTCAGCCTTATGTATGATGTACGATGAGAACCCTTCATCGTACGCAAAATGTACAATTTTTCAACCATATGTCGAAATAAAAAATTATATTGAAACATTTTTGCCAAACTATCCTAAGGGACCGCGAGGTAATATAGCTCGAAAATGTTCTAAGAAAGGATATTATCAAGGGAATGAGTTCACAGATATATGCGAGGGGAATACAAGTGACGGTGTGAGTAAGTTAGAAGTTGAAGGTTTCTTAAATGAGCCTGGAATCGATGATGCGGTAATTCGTCACTAAAACTAATAGTTTTCTCGTATTGAAACTTTAAACGCTATTATCTCAAAACTAGATCTTCGAAAACTGCTTCTATTGTAGCTCCAAAAGTTATGGAAACCATTTGGTTAATTGGGAGCTTTCTGTCTATACCTATAAGTATCGGAAGGATATATCTAAAATTTGGGGGATATCGCGTAGTAACAAAAATATTCGAAAAATTAACATTTGAGAGAAAAGCCTCATATCTTTTTTTTTATAATTGTTTAGGTACATATATCCTTTCCATTCATCTGTTAAGTTTTCCAAAAATATTTTAGTTTTCAGTTTTGGATCAATAGAAAAAATATGACAAATGGAGCAGCTTTCGATGTCACACAAAAGTCACCTAAAGGAATATCGTATAAAAACGGCATTTTGTTTTGTAAAAAAAACAACACTTGAAAGTTGTAATAATATCATGTCAAAATCTTAAAATGATGCTATTATTTTATCACCATAAAAAATGCATGAAATTCTGGGCGTCTAAAGGGTTTGCTCCCCTTAAATATGTAGTGTGTATAGAATACTTCCATGTTTGATGTTTAACATTAAAGTGAATTGTACGATGAAATCACCCTCGGTATGATTTTTTTATGGTATGGTACGATTTTTTAGGTTTGCAAATCTGGTAGCACTGCCCCTTGGGGACCATATTACAAACACATTATCTGCAATTGTTATATTGGAGGCGCTTATGTGCACGAAAATTTTCATATATGTATTTTAATTTTTATAAGTGCATCGCGGTTAAGTACACAAATACTATTTGACATTTGACACGGCCAAGTGCACATGTAAAACCTATTTTACTTTATTATTTTAATAATTAAGTATTGTGATTGATTTTTTAAAAAAAAAAATTTGCTACCCTCAAAATTTTTATTTTCACGTTTCATAACTAGTAGACGCGAAAAAAGCAATAAAAATTTTCAGTCCGTCTGTCCGCCGTACGCCGTACGCCGTACGCCGTACGGCGTCCGCCGTACGCAAGATCGTTTGGAGGCTCGTAGCTGCCAAACGCTTTGAGATATTAAATTGAAATTTTTTTAACGAATAGATGGGGTAGGCGCCTTGAAGTGACCAAATTTTTAGGGGTGGGGGTGTGAGGGGGAAGGAGGGGGAAGTGTCTTAGACCGAAAATTTTGGTTTCCAGATCTCAGTAACCCCTTATGTTAGGAAGCTGAAACTTGGAATTTCTATAGAGCTCTGATAGTAGACCCATTTGCAGAAAAATTGTCAATATTGATCAAGGGGTGTGGGAGTGGGGGGAAATGTAATGCGTCCGAAACCCAAAAAAGGTGAGAAAGACACATTCTAAAATCCATATCTCCTAAACCGTTAATTGCACACTATTCAAACTTAACAAATATTTGTAGTTATACTAGGAGAACAGAATCAAGAAAAATTTTGGGTGGGGAAAGTTGTGTATGGGGGTGGGGGGTGAAAAACTTAAGATTACGATATCTCATGAACCAATTGCTCTAGAAAAATAAAATTTGGTTTGGGTGTAAAGGTTGACAAAAAAAGATTGATCAAAGTAAAATTTTTTAAGTGGGAGGTGGAGCATAGAAGTGGAGGGGATGAGAATTTTTCAAATCAAACACATTTCATATCTCAAGAACAGTTTAAGATAGATGCTTAGAATTTTTACCAGAAGTAGCGCTAATTAAACCCTAGTAGGGAAAAAAGTTTTGGGGTTGTGGGTGAAGAGGGGGAGGGTGGGGGAGGGTGAAAAGGAAAAAGTTCCGATGCTTATATCTTGAGAACCTGTAATGATATAAACCTTAAACTTGATATTTAGATAGAGCTATAGTAGCGAAATGTTGAAAAAATAAAATTTTTTTTAGGGGTAGTATGCTACGGGGGTAGGGGGTGTTTTTCCTAACTATTAAACGGTTTATGCTAGAAAGTTGAAACTCGGTGTGTATATGTAAATCAACTAGAAAAGTAGTTGTGATAAGAAAAAATTTGAATATTCATTGGCGTTTAGAAAGGGGGGCAAAAAAAATTATTTGTAAATATAATAGATATAAAATTCATATATTTTCACGATTTTCGTCATATCTACTAGGTCTTTCCAAATATTGAATTCATTTTTATTCTACGGATTCTTCGTATGAATACCTAGAAAGTGTTTTCAAGGTTTTTTGAAATTCGACCCCTAAGGGTAGTGTGGTACAAGTGGGGGTGTTTTTCTTATATATGAAACGGCTTAAGCTACAATGTTGAAACTCGGTGTGTATATGTAAATCAACTAGAAAAGTAATTGTGATAAAAAAAATTTGAATATTCATTGGCGTTCAGAAGGTGGGGGGCAAAAAAAAATTTGTAAAAATAATAAATTTAAAATGCATATATTTTCACGATTTTCGTCATATCTACTAGGTCTTTCTAAATATTGAATTCATTTTTGTTCAACGGATTCTTCGTATGAATACCTAGAAAGTGTTTTCAAGGTTTTTTGAAATTCGACCCCTAAGGGTAGTGTGGTACAAGTGGGGGTGTTTTTCTTATATATGGAACGGCTTAAGCTACAATGTTGAAACTCGGTGTGTATATGTAAATCAACTAGAAAAGTAAAAGTGATAAAAAAAAATTTGAATATTCATTGGCGTTCAGAAGGGGGGGGGGGGGAAAAAATATTTGGAAATATAATAAATATAAAATGCATATATTTTCAGGATTTTCGTCATATCTACTAGGTCTTTCCAAATATTGAATTCATTTTTATTTTACGGATTCTTCGTATGAATACCTAGAAAGTGTTTTCAAGGTTTTTTGAAATTCGACCCCTAAGGGTAGTGTGGTACAAGTGGGGGTGTTTTTCTTATATATGGAACGGCTTAAGCTACAATGTTGAAACTCGGTGTGTATATGTAAATCAACTAGGAAAGTAAAAGTGATAAAAAAAAATTTGAATATTCATTGGCGTTCAGAAGGGGGGGGGAGAGGCAAAAAAAAATATTTGGAAATATAATAAATATAAAATGCATATATTTTCAGGATTTTCGTCATATCTACTAGGTCTTTCCAAATATTGAATTCATTTTTATTCTACGGATTCTTCGTATGAATACCTAGAAAGAGTTTTCAAGGTTTTTCGAAATTCGACCCCTAAGGGTAGTGTGGTACAAGTGGTAGGTGTTTTTCCTATATATAGAACGGCTTAAGCTACAATGTTGAAACTCGGTGTGTATATCTAAATCAACTAAAAAAATAATTTTGAATAAAAAAAACGAATATCTATTGGCGTTCAGAAGGGGGGGGGGGCAAAAAAAATTATCTGTGAAAATGGAATGCATATTTTCCCACGATTTTCGACATATCTACTACCTCGTCCCAAATAATGAATTTAATTTTATTCTATGTATTCTCGATATGAATACCAAGACAGTGTTTTCAAGATTTTCTGAAAATTGACCCCTAAGGGGGTGTAAAGTGATTGTGTACTTTTTCATAAGCTATTCCATATCTCTCAGATCCAATCAGATTTTCACTTCCATGATTTTGTTCTTTTTGATAGGTTTTCAGTCACATAGTAGCCTACACCGCATTTCAGAATTGAACGCGTTCCTTACTTCTGCCGAAAAAATAATAAAGTTACGCCCAGATTGTTGGCAGATTTTTTACTTTCTTTTTTAGCAAGTACATACCTACAATTCGACCCATTAACTATTTCAGTAAAGAGAGATTCCCCGAAAATCAGACGTTTTAGGCGTTGGTCGTCATGTTTAAATCGAACCACTCGTTGTCATTTCTAACATATGTGAGTTTATGTCATGTCCGTTTGCGAAATGAGAAAATTTTATTTTTTCCGGTTGACACGACAGCTTTTATACAACCATTGGGCGATGGTATTACATATTTGCACTTTTAAAGTACAGATATTATCGACAACAAATATCAGACAATTCTGGCCCTGTGACAAGGATTTCTCCAATGCTTTGGAAAATCTATAGACGTCTAAGGCCCGTTCCTACGACCCCGTCAGTTGCGTTTTAACTGGAACTTTAATTGAAAGTTCCGGTTAGAATTTAACTATCGATCGTAGGAATGAACCTTATACATAAGTAATATAGCTTACTAAGAGATCTTGGTAGTTCGTTTCACCAACAATAATTAAAAATTGTTTTCGCAAAGCTGGATTTACTTACAAGCCTTTGTATAACGAATAACGAATAGGAAATCATTGAATTTCCTATACCCGAGGATCAAAAGAAATAGATAATGGCCGCTATTCACAGTCGTCATAAAGTTGGCTTTGAGTTAAAGCTGACTTTAGTGTCGCATAATTTATATGACACTAAAGTCAGCTCTAACTTAAAGCCTACTTTATGACGACTGTGAATAGCGGCCAATGTGTTTTGTGCTAAGAAATCAAGTTATAATTATATTTTTTAACAAAAACTAATAGTTCCACAACACTGATACGTGCACACAAAAAACAGGCACCATCGGTATACACTTTTCCGTGTTCTACTGTAATTTTTACGAAGAATAAGCAATTAAGCATAGAGTATAAAATTGAAATCAGTTAAGATTTATAATTTAAAAAATTTATCATTTGAAAACTTAATCAGCATACAACATGTAATAAGGCACGTTTACAACACACTTGAATTAAGGCAAGGTATCAATTAAAAGACCAGAAAAATGCGTCAATTTCAGAATTTTCTTGAATAAAACTATTAATGGGTTATATAGAGGTACAAGTGAAATATAACTGTGAATTTTTTTAAGAAAATATTTTACAAAATGGTGGCTCCAGCTCCCATGACGTAAGGGCGCGATCGGCGTTAGTTGATGCACGCGGAACCTTCTACAGCCTTGCCAAGTGATCTAAAACCAAAAATTCAAAAAGTTTATGAAACTAGATCAAATTTGCGGGGCCCCAACGTTTTCCGATTTTGATTTTCCGCCCTGAGACTAAAATGGCAGCTATTTAACCTTAGAACCGTGTTTGGGGTCCTGGGGACCCCAAGCAATATTGACTATTGAAAAACACTATGTTCTGTTTTTTTGTTATCATAGAATCAATACTTAGTTCAAAGAATGAACCATTAACTTACGTTTGAATAAAAAAAAAATTTTATCTGGTGGAGTTGCCAGAGCAGGTCAAACTAAAAAATACGATTGTCGTGTTGTGGGGTCCTCAGGACCCCAGAACAAATTTTTATACATTTTGTATGAAGTGCTTTTACTTCTGGTGACTAAAAATTGATTAGTTGATAATCATTTGTTGATCTTATAAGGATAACTACATTATATAAAGTATAGTATTATTACAATGGTTATTGTGGAGTATTCAACAGCAGAACCTGACATCAAATGTCTATAATCATAATAATAGTGGATACACGGTTGGTGTTGTATTGTGGTTTATATTTTAGAACTAATATTGTAAAGCATCGTTCAAAATAATCTTAACCACAGAACGGCGCCACCGTCACCACAGAGAATTCCTGTAAAAAATAACAGCACCACTAGCTGAAAGGACTTAGTCGAAGACAAGTCCTGAAACTGACCACGCGCCGTAACTTTGGATGTTTGAATAGTAAAATTGATTTTTTTTTTCAGAGAAATAAAAATGACACAGCTCTATTGATGATGCTTGGTTTTGTCATCTGATGACTTCGTCGCGATCGCGAGCTCTCTGAAGATGAAAGAATCGAATTTGAAAATTTGGTAGATCATTTCAACACTGATAATAGCGATAATGTTGGTATTGGTGGTGCCAATTATAACAACCTTTTTTGGAAAGGATATCGTTGACGATACTGCCGAAACTGATGACTACGTACACAGCTCAGATGATGATTCGGATTTAGGCTGCAGCACACTGAAAGAGCAAAAACAGAATCAGTCAAAAACATTTTTCACTAGTATTGAATATGTCACTGTTTCAATAGCAGTTCAATGATCAGAGCACACTGATTAGTCGCATGCCTCCAAGGAATGATAGTAATCATTTTTTGTCTAAATCTGTTGGCTGGACGCATACTGAAAGAGCAAAAACATATTTAGTCAAAAACATTTTTGTTTTTGCTCTTTCAGGTTGTGTTTAGCTTGGAGGCACGCGACTAATCAGTGTGCTCTGATCATTGAATTGCTATTGAAACAGCGACATATTCATGATTAGTCAAACATATTTTTGACTAATATTGTTTTTCCTCTTTCAGTGTGCGGCCAGCCTTAGGTGACTCTGCTGTGTCTAACAAACCGCTCATAGATCCAAGGCTAGGGGAATTCGCATACGATTTGCACATATTTGTTGACGAAGAGAAGCAGGAGAGGAATATTGAACCGAAGCCGAATACCTTATTCCACCGAAACGTGGCCAAAGTATACTGCTCAAAATCCTAAAAAGAGTAATTATGTGTGATGGTCCAACCCGGTTTCAGTTCAAAATCAGCGAGCTAGTAACGCGTGGCAAAACAGGGTACTAGAATTGTTTCAAAACAAAGCTTCTGTTTTCAAACGTCTTTTGACACCAGGTATTGTTTCCAATAATGTCTCCAGAAACTACCTATATGTTCGCAGCATCATCGACATCCAACAAAACACCCTGCCTATCCGCTACAAGGATCAGACCAACTTCACCAGTGTAACATTTTATTATATCTTATAAGGTCAATAAAAGTTTAAATAGTCAAAACTCTACTTTTTACTAAATTTATTCTTTATCTTCATCTGAAACCTATATACTACCTATACATAAAACCTTCCAAAAAAAAATTATTAATTAAATACTAATCACAGACAGAAACATGTAAATAATTCAGTTTCAAATGTGCTATACAAGCAACTCTAGTGCAATTCATATGAAAAATACACTGGGGTCCTGGGGACCCCACAACACGACAATGGTCAGAAAAACAGCAACATGGTTCTAAGGTTAAAATACTGTAGTAGTGCATACGCAATTTCTTGTAAAGTGTGGCCACAATTAGGAAGAAAGGTTAAAAATCGTACGTCTAGTCTGATGCCCTCCATGAATCTTATCGTGACGGAAAATTGATCGATGTGTGCTTGATCAGGTGTTGAGTCAAATTTAGGCCGGGTGTAGTCCAATGGTAGGGTACTAGGCTCGTTAACGCGATGTAGTGGGTTCAATTCCCACTCTACGCACAAATTATTTATAAGAATTTTTCAGTTGCTATTGGCTTTGAAATTATTAATATAAATAGTGAACAGTGTGGAATGTTTAATAGGATCACTACTAAAGGATTTAACACTGAACAGATGAGTTCTGTTTACATTCTTATCAGATTTACTGACACCATCAGAGATACCAGACAGTAGTTGATTTGTTATAGGCAAAATTGCTGTTCTGGTAGATCACATCATAGCCAAAACAGCACTCAAAATTATTAACACCAACTAGTACACTACCATACCCGACCTGATTTCTGACCTCCCATCCCTAAGCTGACTGAATTGTACACTACAGTGTATTAAAGGCTAACCACCTAAGTCCAGTTCAGTATCATTAAAAAAAAAAATGATTTTCTCGGTCCTCAGCTAATTGTGTACCGACGTAACATATAGAAAATATTTATAAATGTATGTATATTTATTGTATTGTTAATTCTCTACGATGTAATATCACCGCCCCCCCCCCCAAATTTTCGTGTGGTAAAAATATAATGTGCAAAATTTACTTTTTGGTTGCTTTTACTCTGGAAAATTTTTAGGGGACGGGTTGGGGATGGCTGATAACTCATTATTCCTTACATCCTTCCCGTTGTGACTCATATATTTAACACCATTTTCACTACTTCCACTTTTCCTGATGCGTGGAAAAAATCAAAAATTATTCCAGTTCCAAAAAAACCTCTCAATTCAGCTCATCAAGAGTATAGACCAGAGTATAGTATAGACCATCTTACCTTATCTTTCTAAAGTTTTTGAAAAACTGCTGAATAGCCAAATATCACATTACTTCAGCGAATATAATCTATTATCGGATCTCCAATCCGGTTTTAGGCCCCACCATAGTTGTATTACTGCATTACTTAACGTCACTGACAATATCGGAACGCAAATGGACAATGCTCGTGTGACCACTCTTACTTTGTTGGATTTCTCCAAGGCGTTTGATAAAGTTGATCACAATATCCTTAGTTACAAACTTTTAAACTATTATCAATTTTCAACTTCTTCAACAGCTTTGATTAAAACATACCTAACTAATCGGTTGCAATCAGTTAATGAGCAACTTTCACCTTTTTTGCAAACAAAATGTGGTGTACCACAAGGAAGTATTGTTGGTCCTTTGTTTTTCGCAATCTATATTAACGATCTTACCTTCTTTATAAAGCACTGCGAAATTAACATGTACGCTGACGATGTGCAATTACAGCTTAGTTATCCGCTCGGGTTGGTTGAAGATGCGACCAGTCGCATAAACGAAGATTTGACTCGTATTAGCAGCTGGGCACAAATGAATTTTCTGCAACTCAACTCCTCAAAAACCAAGAGTATCGTAATATACAAAACTCAGCTTGATTTGTCGTATTTTCCGGCTGTTGTCCTCAACAACTCTATTATCGAATATGTGGTAAAAATAAGAAATCTTGGGGTTTTTTTTTAACAGTACTCTAACGTGGAACGATCATATCTTTTCCAATATAGGAAAAGTTTATGGGGTTCTTCGAACCTTGTCTAACACACGTCGGTATGTACCAATAGATGTCAAACTTATGCTGATTAAAACCTTAGTCATACCAATTTTGATATATGGACATGAAATTTTCTGTAGACCTGATTCTATATGCAGGAATCGACTAAATCTAGCGTTCAACTCTACTATTCGGTATATCTACAGTTTGCGACGATTTGACCATGTTTCTCCTTATGCTGATAGTGTATTTCGTTGTTCTCTAGAACACTATATTCTATATCGCTGCCTGGTATTTCTATTTCAGATAATCCGTACCAAAAGGCCTGAGTATCTTTTTCAAAGAATTACGTTTGCCAGGTCGTCAAGGACCCATCAGCTAATAACACCTAAGTTCTCATCTCTAGTTTCACAAAGACAATTCTTCGTTTATGTCATTCAACAGTGGAATCAGTTACCGGTAGAAATTCGTAGATCAGGATGGGATGGGATTTTTGCAGGAGGCTCAGAGTATACTTAGGAGGTTGAAATCCAGGCTTTTCTTCTTTTCTTTTCTTTTCTTTTCTTTCTAATTCAATTCTGATTGCTTTTTTTTCTCTTTTCATTTTTATAAATAGTTCTTTTTTATTATTACTCTTTTATTACTTTTTTATTACTTTTTATTTTTTGTTATTTTTTATTATATTTTTTTTTCTTTTTAGCTATTGTTAATGTAGAATTAATTTAAAATTGCCACTACCTACATAGTTTAATATGCCGTTATTACGCAAACAAAAGATTCTTGTATCTTAATTGTGATAAACCAAATGTATAAATAAATAAACTAAACTAAACTAAACATATAGGTATAGTGTATCACCTTTTTTTATTGCCCCTCTATCTCGAGCATCATACTTATTATGTTATGTTAATAACAGGATCAATATCACAAATTTATCCACGAGACTAAAGCCTCCTTTATTTATAATAAATAAAATCATTACCCAAGCATATCGTGAAACATGTCAGTTTATAATTACTGTCTTTGAAAGAACAATTAGTAAACATCTTTAGCATTTTTTGGCCTTATGCTTGAGTCACATACAAAGTCAGGCAGCACGGCGCAGCTTTACGCACTCAGTACAACATCAAGTCACATAACTATGCACTCTCTGCGTTAGTTTGAGTCTTAAATAAATTTCAAATTTTCCAAAAAGCGTTCGTATTCGTGCATACGACGCAGCGAACAACTAAAAAAGCTTTTTAAACAAATTTTAATTCACTCCGGTCAGATCAAGTAACCATTCGATGTTGTAAAGATAAAAAAGTCACTTCTCGATTTAGAGGTTAACTATGGGCAACGAAAAAGTTCAAAGTTGGCGAGCATTTCTTGATGATTGCGTTGTGATGTTTTAGTGTACGTTCGTTGTGACTATCACAGTGGAAATACACTGTGCTCAACTTTTTGACACCTAGGCTGCGACGGCTTGCGTTGCCATTGTGACTTACGGGTTATAGTTGCTGGAATTCGAGAGTCGTGGAAATTTTCGTATTCCGCCTATCTATCGTATACGTAATCAGCCGAAAAACGTCGCAGTTTTGGTCTATCTCTAAAACTTGGAAAGAAAACGTTAAAACATTTTTTTAAATTTCATATTGAGTCTAATACTCTATAAAACTCTTTATAAAAAGAACTTTGAAAATTCTCTAACTACTACACTTCTTATTATTTAAAATTAACTTCGTACAAAAAACTCTGCACATAAATTTAACCAAAAAAATGTCAACATCAATTGAATTTTGGTTGCGCTCTGTAAAGCCTATTACTTGTTTTGTTCCGGGTAATTTTACTGGGCGACCGGATAGGATTCTTAGTCTTGAACCGGGGAACTCCCCGTTCGAAGGCTAACGTTCTTACCACTCGGCCACGGGCACTATCCAACGATTTTTTTCTAACCTTCGGTCACCAACTCCACCTGCGCCGATTCTGCTCAGTCGAAGAAAGGGGGGTTTCGGAGACTACTTTCGATTTTCTTTTCCTTTTCACTCGTTCAAATGGGCGCCACCTAATCTTTGAGGGAGATTAGAAAACCTTCTTCCTCGTAAAAGAAACACACTTGTAAAAATTAACAAAAAAACCCTGTAATTCGGTGTAAATAAAGGGGGAATTAGCCGTTTCAAAAGGTTCTCTTTCCTGTTGGGAACCTCTACGTCCTCAGAGATTCTTCGTCTGCGGTGGAAATCGCGAACCTAATAGGGATGGGGAAAAAGTACTGTACCTCAGTTTTTGTTAAGCCTAACTCTAATTCCGGCGCGCACTCCGACTCCTCCGTTCGAGCCTCGTATCCGGAAAACTTCCTTATCAGTTCCAGCCGAAATTGGTATACTCTACCGGATGCCTCCTTCTGGGTTTTCCCCAACAATCCAACGATTTTCCCTTCCTTTGTCCTTTACTCGTCAACCTCCAACTTCCCAAAAATCCACAACCGTCTCCGACTCAGTCCAGCACAAAACTAACTTTTTTTTTCCTTCACCGGAATGTAACTGCCGAAATATAACGAGTCACTCTCTAACTTCCAGTTCAAAAACCTCCAAAAAGCCCGCGTAAAATTGCGCGCGCACCTTCAATACATGTAGACGCCTCGGCTAATTTCGTGTTTCATTTGTTCGTGTCCCGTTTCCACGTATTTTGTTTCGTAATTCGTTTCGTATTTCGTTTCCTCTCGCCGCGGAACAGCTGTCAATGACCTGTCTTCGCGATCTGACAGGTTGTCTGACAGGTTGTCTGACAGGTCGAAGAGCAATATGTCGCGTAGACGTTCTCCGGAGGTTGTTTATAGTGTACTTTCCTCATGTCCGTAATTCCGGTTCGTTCGGCTACTTCTTTTACTACCGTGCAGATCCTCTTTCGCTCTGTGGTTCGGGGTTCACCCTATCAGATACCGGAATTCACCTACGGTAGCTGACCATGTAGGGTTCCAGTTGGCCGCGGTCTCATCGTTGCAGGAAGTCGTCCGGTGATCGGTGTGTAGCTGCAGTCGTGGATGGCTTTTGGCAAGAACGACAAAGTCGAAGGATGGAGCAGGAAATCGTGCGCGAATTCTCTAAAAACTTTTCCCCTCAAACCCACCAGGCTGTGCTCCCGGCTGTATAGCCCTATCGTTTCGCGAGGGGAGATGTAGAGGTGCCCAACATTGTCTCACACAATCGGACCGGGGTCACTTTTGAATCGGTATCGCCTCCATTAAAAGATAATCAAGATTTCTTTACAGTTCAATACAATCAAAAATTAATCCAATACAATTTCAGCAGAAACCTGCGCTAGGACGCATCCAATTTGCACCAGCTCGCCTCCTCAATTCCGGTGGCTCACAAGCCTGATTCATCTCATTCCGACCTGGAACAGAGAAAGGGTACAATAAGGGTGACAACGAGTTTACCCCACATTCAACACGTAATAATTCCACCATCACCTCCTAGAAAATTTCTTCGATTAAGAAATTTTCCATTAGACACATGACCGATATATAATCCAGTACATCGACAAGGCTACAACGGATAACACTACAAAGAACAACGCCAAACAAACGTGCAGAAACCCAAACCCTATAGCTAACACAAAATATTAAATTTTCTAATCGCCTGACAATATCCGTTTTCATTTGGGTGATATGGCTTCAAGTCCTTCACGTGCCAGGTTCCCTTCTCGACTCCTTTATCGTCCATCAATACGTACGTGTGGGCCGATGTACTTCTTGCTATTCTAAAAGGTCCCACGTATTTGGGCCCTAGGCTGGCAGCATAATAATTCGCCGCATTAGACAGTGCAAAATTCCGGCGCCATACCAGTTCATTCGGTAGAAATTCTACCTCTCGACGATGCGTGTCGTACGACTCTTTCGCTTTACTGGATGCCATACTCATCTTCCGTTTGACATCGTCACGTAGGGTTTTTAAGAATTCCATGCGATGTAAATACCCTTCCACCGAAGGCTCTGATATTTCTTCGAAACCATCCGCGGGCAGCGTCGTATTTCCCCCATCGATCACCATTTCTCTACCAAAATTGACTAGATATGGCGTTGCTCCTAGGACCTCATGCTCTGACGTACGTATAGCACACGCAACCTTCGCTAAGTGGGTATCCCACGTACGGTGATTCTCCGACACATAGGACCTAAGGGTTGTCTTGACGATCTGGTTCATTCTTTCTGCAGGATTGGCCTGAGGATGATAATGAGCAGTATAGCATACGGTTGTTCCATAAGAATTAAGAAGAGCTCGAAAATCCTTACTAATGAACTGCGATCCATTGTCACAAATAAGAATCTTCGGAACTCCGAACAATAAAAACACGTTGCGCTCAATTGCCCGGCAAATACCAGGGGTAGTGGCTGAACGCAAGGAAAACATCAAGGGAAATTTACTAAAGTAATCTACCACCGTCAGAATGTACGTATAACCACTAGATGATCGAGGTAGAGGTCCGATTAGATCGACCGATATCATCTCCCATGGTCGATTGGCACCTTTCCGCTCAGACATCAAGCCGGCCATTTTCTTCCGTTCCGGTTTCACACCTTGGCATATTTGACATCCCCGAACGTATTTAGCTGTGTCCGCCTTCATCTTGGGCCAGTATACCCTCGCAGCCAACCGCGCGAAAGTTTTATACACCCCCATGTGACCTGCTAAGGCATTATCGTGACATTCTACCAATAAATCCTTCCTTACGCATTTCGGTACTACCCATTTCCACTCGTCACCCTCCTCACTAAGGCCGGGGTAACGCAGTTTTAACCGTTTAAATAGTTTTTCGCCTTGGACTCTCCAATCCGGAAAAGTCAGAGGATCTTCCTGCACCTTGCTCTTCATCTTATCTACCCACGGATCACTCATTACGATACTCAGAGCAGACAATTGTGGTACCGTACGCGACAACATATCAGGAACGACATGGTCTCTACCCTTGCGATGAACGATCTCCATATCGTATTGCTGCATACGCACCGCCCACCTAGCTAAACGCCCACAGGGGTCCTTCAAGTTTGATAACTACACTAATGAGTGGTGATCGGTAATCACTATAAATTTCGCTCCTTCGAGGTAGGGACGCAGCTTCTCAACCGCCCAAACCACAGCCAGGCATTCTTTTTCCGTGGTTGAATAGTTTCGCTCCGATTTGGTTAAGGACCAGCTCAAGTACGCAACCACCTTCTCTCCTACCTCAAAACTCTGCGTCAGCACGGCTCCGATACCGAAATTAGACGCGTCAGTCTGCACCACGAACGGTCTCGATCAAAATCCGGACATGACAAAATCGGGGCTGAAATCAAACACTCTTTGGCCTCGCGGAAGGCTTTCTCGCATTCCTCTGACCAAACAAATTTGCAATTTTTCTATAAAAGTTCGTTCAGCGGTTTGGTCAGCTCTGCGAAATTCGGAACGAAACTTCGGTACCATGATATGGTCCCTACGAAGCTACGCACCTCTTTCACACACTTTGGAGCCGGTATGTGGACAATGCTCTCCACCTTGTCCGGGTCCACATGTAGTCCATGAGCATCCACCACATATCCCAAATACTTCAGTTGGGTACGGCCGAATTTGCATTTCTCAGGGCTTACCCGAAGGTCTGCCTTCGCCAATCTATTGAGCACCTCCTCCAAAACCTCCAGGTGTTTCTCAAAATCTTGCGTCACGATAATAATGTCGTCTAGATAAACGAATACGTGCGGTTCTAAATCCGCACCCAAAACACGATCAATGAGACGTTGCCAAGTCGCCGGAGCATTGTGAAGCCCAAAAGGCATCCTCTTGAATTGGAACAAACCTCGGCAGGGTACAGTAAATGCCGTGATAGGTTTTGATTTTTCCTCCATCGGAATCTGCCAGTAGGCGGACCTAATATCCAGGGACGAAAGGAACTTCGCATTACGAAGCTTGTCTAGTGTGGCTGAGACGAAAGGCAAAGGGTAAGCGTCCCGTTCTGTGACCTTATTCACTTTTCGAAAATCGACGCAGAAACGGAACTTCCCATCTTTTTTCCGCACCAACACGATCGGTGATGCCCACGGACTCTGTGACGGCTCGATGACACCTTCCCCCAACATAGACTTTAACTCCGCATCGACTTGTCGTTGCACGGCTGGAGAGATGCTATAATGCCTTTGTTTAATGGGATCGGCCGTAGTCTTTATCTTGTGCTCCACTAAGTGCGTACAACCTAACCCACCTGGCATTGTACTAAATAACTTGGTTGTTAGTTCGTTAATGAGTTGAACTTGTTGAGGTGTTAAATCCGAAGGGTATACTATAGGTTCAAGAGCGGCTAAGTTTCGCGAGTAGGTTGAAAATTCCCAGCTCGGGCACAATTCCGAATGTTGACCAAAAATCCGCTCCTAAAATGAGCGTTTGCGGCAGTGATGGAATGACCAGCACGTCCATCAAACCCACCTTGTCTTTTACGCAAAAAGGGACTACTATCGTGCCCAACACACCCACCCCGGAACCATCCGCCAACGCTACTGAGACCACGCTCGTGGTACCTACGTTAAACCCTAGTCCTTGCAGAGTATGCCAGCCTTCCCTTCCTACAATCGTCCGTGATGCACCCGAGTCCAACAGGCCTAGCATCATAATCCCATACACTGGTACCCGCAGGTACGGCCGATTGTCACCAGAGCCACGCTCGAGGGCATAATCGACATGGACACGATCTAACTCCCCACAGACGTTGAAATCAGATTCCACTTCACTTACCGCCTCGATTAGAGCACCCCCACTAGTCTTCAGACCATCTACCTCAGTATTATCATTCCGACCCTCAGTATGATCCCCCTCGACGATAGAAACAGCTTCAATACTGAACTCAATCTCCTCAACAATACCGTCCTCGTCCGAGGAATTTTTGTCAACGTTGAGTACACACTCCTCATTACTCCGCGCACTAACAGCCAACTTGCTTATAGTATTGAGCCCAAACTCATCAATACTACCCCTCGCCGCGGAGAAACCTGCATCCGTATGGACCTCACACTCAGCAATACCACACTTCTCGGCCAAATCGCTCGTACCCATATTGAGGCCACACTCATCAATATCGGCACCTCTATCTCTTCCTCCGCTTGAGGCAGACAAAATAACATGGGAATTCATTGCTCTGCCGTGCCCTGAACTCCCTGCTCTTTTCCCGCACAATTCGAGCAATTCCTACGGATGACATTCTCCATACCACAACCATAGCAACGTCTTGGCTGACGACAACGATTCGCCAAATGTCCGTCACCGTTGCAGTTAAAACATTTAAACGATTTATCCGGTGCTCCTGTTTGGTTGCTACGGTCTACCTGACTATTTTGCCCACTAGATGCTCCAATTGTGAGCACGGACTGTTGACTAAATTGAGCATTAACGACCTCAACATAAGCTAGATCAGGTTCCAACAGATTCATCTGTTTCTTTGAGGGCGGTGGTACGTAGCTCTCAACATTGTAGCGAGTAGCCTCCAACTTCCTTCCTACATTCACTAGATGTTCGATTGAAACGATCTCCAAGAAAGCTAGTTGTGTCGAATAGAACGGGGCTGAATTCTTCCTAATAAAGGAAAGCTTCGTCCCTTCGCTGCAAGGCACATCTAATCGCCCAAACAGCCTTAGCATAACGCTAACAAACATGCCAATACTTTCATTTTCACCTTGAGTCCTGTGGCGAATTTCTTCCAGCAACCTATCGTTATAACCAGGAGGTCGGAATTCCTGCTTCAGGTTGTACACCAAATCTGACCAATTCTTAATAAATGGCTTATTCGCCCGCAGCCAAATCAAAGCATTTCCTTCAAATAGATCGACGGCCGAGTTATATAAATTCACGAGAGAACACCCTACCGCCTCCCTTAACTCTTCCACACTCTCCAGGAAGCAACTAAGAGACTCCCCTGAATTACCCGCGAATTTTACGCCCCATTTGTATACCGGAACCGACGACTTCCCTCCCGTCTCTTCCATGTTCGACTCACTCTCTTTCGCAGAAATTCCCGTCCTTACCTGCCCTTCTTTCCCATCCAACTCTAAGTTCAGAGAATCTGCTGACTGCTCTGTTTGATTTGGATTCACTGTCTTGGGAGACGAAGCATGCTTTGGTCCGATTATTTTGTCCAGCATATCGCTAATTCCTGCAACATCATCATCTTATTTCGCGGCTTTGTCGTCCAGTTCCACGAGGATATCGGCAATCTTGAGCCGCACATCTGACACATAATCTTCGCAGTCCGGATTCGAATCCAAACTGTTTGTAAGCCGCCTCACCACCCAACATGCCTTCGTGTCTATTTTCTTGAACTCTGAAGAATTCTCCTCCCCCCCGAATTTCGACAAGAGTTCACGAATCTCTATCAACTTTGCGTCTATCGCCTCTTTGTCCTCCTCCACCGAGAATGGATATTCTCGACGTGTAAAGCTCGCGGAACGTTTTAAAGTCGATCGGAGTTTCTTCCGCATCTCATCCAGGGTCTTGCCTTCAAAGCCCAACACCGCCAACTCATATTTCAATTCCTCCGAAGACAGGCTGTTAATATCCATTCTTAATAATAATGATAAAAAAAAATTAAAAAACAATGTTATTCGTTACTCTTTATTAGGAGAATATTCTTAAAATATTGAAATCTGTGACAATTCAATTCTAATTTATTATTTCCACTCGTTCGCGAACTTGTGTTGTTCCAATTCCGCAATCGCTTGTAATCCGTCGCGCTGATTCGGTTTATTGTTCACAGAACAGAAATAATTAATTAATGGTTCGACATAAAGCAATGTATGCCCGCACAGCAAAAAAAAATAATTGCAAAAGAAAATTCACCGGGTATTGAACCCGCGTCAAACCTACCGTACCACAAATTATCCACTCGATTTGACCATTAGGCTATCGAAGCTCACAAGTTACGTATTTTCTATATTATAGCAGCTTTTCCGAAATTCCGATCTAGAAAAAAAAAAAAAAAAAATTAAATCGAACAGCGAACAGAGCCGGAATCGCCAATTTTGAATTTAATCACTTCCAGAGCAGCGAAATGAACGGAATCACAAATTTTTGAAGTTATTCCCCTTTCCAAAATTTGGAACTGTGAACGTCACTTAATTTCGAGCTGCGGAAAGAAACGGAATCCCCAATTTTGAATTTAACCGCTTTTTACTATTTGAAACTGTGAAAGACCAGATTTCCGAGTAGCACAAAAACTGAATTTATGAATTCAAAGCTCGAAACTTTACTCTTCCGTTAATTTAACCGGCCGTGATAATACAAAACCAAAAAAAAAATTATCACTTTTTAATTCACTCACAATTCAAACACTTTTCCTTTAAAACTTACGTCGGAAGTAGTCTCAATACACGTTGGGCGCCAATTATTACCTGTTTTGTTCCGGGTAATTTTACTGGGCGACCGGATAGGATTCTTAGTCTTGAACCGGGGAACTCCCCGTTCGAAGGCTAACGTTCTTACCACTCGGCCACGGGCACTATCCAACGATTTTTTTCTAACCTTCGGTCACCAACTCCACCTGCGCCGATTCTGCTCAGTCGAAGAAAGGGGGGTTTCAGAGACTACTTTCGATTTTCTTTTCCTTTTCACTCGTTCAAATGGGCGCCACCTAATCTTTGAGGGAGATTAGGAAAACTTCTTCCTCGTAAAAGAAACACACTTGTAAAAATTAACAAAAAAACCCTGTAATTCGGTGTAAATAAAGGGGGAATTAGCCGTTTCAAAAGGTTCTCTTTCCTGTTGGGAACCTCTACGTCCTCAGAGATTCTTCGTCTGCGGTGGAAATCGCGAACCTAATAGGGATGGGGAAAAAGTACCGTACCTCAGTTTTCGTTAAGCCTAACTCTAATTCCGGCGCGCATTCCGACTCCTCCGTTCGAGCCTCGTATCCGGAAAACTTCCTTATAAGTTCCAGCCGAGATTGGTATACTCTACCGGATGCCTCCTTCTGGGTTTTCCCCAATAATCCAACGATTTTCCCTTCCTTTGTCCTTTACTCGTCAACCTCCAACTTCCCAAAAATCCACAACCGTCTCCGACTCAGTCCAGCACAAAACTAACTTTTTTTTTCCTTCACCGGAATGTAACTGCCGAAATATAACGAGTCACTCTCTAACTTCCAGTTCAAAAACCTCCAAAAAGCCCGCGTAAAATTGCGCGCGCACCTTCAATACATGTAGACGCCTCGGCTAATTTCGTGTTTCATTTGTTCGTGTCCCGTTTCCACGTATTTCGTTTCGTAATTCGTTTCGTATTTCGTTTCCTCTCGCCGCGGAACAGCTGTCAATGACCTGTCTTCGCGATCTGACAGGTTGTCTGACAGGTTGTCTGACAGGTTGTCTGACAGGTCGAAGAGCAATATGTCGCGTAGACGTTCTCCGGAGGTTGTTTATAGTGTACTTTCCTCATGTTCGTAATTCCGGTTCGTTCGGCTACTTCTTTTACTACCGTGCAGATCCTCTTTCGCTCTGTGGTTCGGGATTCACCCTATCAGCTACCGGAATTCACCTACGGTAGCTGACCATGTAGGGTTCCAGTTGGCCGCGGTCTCATCGTTGCAGGAAGTCGTCCGGTGATCGGTGTGTAGCTGCAGTCGTGGATGGCTTTTGGCAAGAACGACAAAGTCGAAGGATGGAGCAGGAAATCGTGCGCGAATTCTCTAAAAACTTTTCCCCTCAAACCCACCAGGCTGTGCTCCCGGCTGTATAGCCCTATCGTTTCGCGAGGGGAGATGTAGAGGTGCCCAACATTGTCTCACACAATCGGACCGGGGTCACTTTTGAATCGGTATCGCCTCTATTAAAAGATAATCAAGATTTCTTTACAGTTCAATACAATCAAAAATTAATCCAATACAATTTCAGCAGAAACCTGCGCTAGGACGCATCCAATTTGCACCAGCTCGCCTCCTCAATTCCGGTGGCTCACAAGCCTGATTCATCTCATTCCGACCTGAAACAGAGAAAGGGTACAATAAGGGTGACAACGAGTTTACCCCACATTCAACACGTAATAAGCCCCGATCACAATGCATCTGTTCCGTTCCGTCACGTTCAGCTGTCAAAGTAGACCTTATGGGCTTGCCATGTAAATGCACACAATGGTCGTAACGGAACGGAGCGAACGAGTTCACCTAAATTCAACTTTTACGGACCACATAACTTCACTTTTCGTGACGGAACGTGAGCATTATGTTTCGGGCTTAAAGATGTACATAAACCCCTCCCGCTACCAACAATTGTGAGTGCGTTCCCTTTTCAACAATTTTCCCATTTTGAACCACGCAATTGAGATCCGCATTTTGAATACTCGACAAGCGATGCGCAATCACAATACAAGTTTTTCCGGAACAGGCAAATTCCAAAGTAGCTTGAACGGTGTCCGAGAAAAAATCAGAAGCAATTGGGACGATCAAAGATAAATCGAATGCAATGTAATCTTACCTTTTCACTTTGTAAATCTAATAACGCCGAGGTGGCTTCGTCCAAGAGAATTCCGGATTCCGAACTAAAGCGCGAGCAATAGCGATTCTTTGCTTTTCACCACCGGAAAGTTGAGTACCCTTTGATCCCAATCGTGTTTCGTATCCCAAAGGCAAGGACGAAATAAAATTATGGATAATGGCCATTTTTGCACAGTCCATTATTTCAACCGGTAACACTTTTCGCGTATTATCGCCATATACCTACTATGTTCTCGGCAATTGTCCTTTAGAATAGGACCGGTTCCCGTACTACGGTTTCTATACCAAGCTTATGACGCAGTCCTCGAAGCGTAAGGTCCTTGCAGATGTCATTCTTACCAATCGACTAGAAAATTAAGCGGAGAATTTATATTTACTGTAACTAAAATAATTCGAGTAATGGAGACTCTTACTATCGATCCATGATAGGGCAAATGATTGACCTCTACTCAAACTTACCGTCATGATTGATGATTGAGAAAGTGCACCACAGCCTCGAGAAACCAAAGTCTGGTTTGTAAATGCTCCAACAACCCTGGCCGCGATTCACATTCGAATTTTCCAAATTGTCCGAGATTTAAAATACTCAAAGCAAAATCGATCGATCAATTTAAAACGGGTTATTCCTTTTTCTATAATACGCAGAGTCCGGAAGAGCTCGGTAGCTATGTTGTGAAGTCGGCGGAAGTCGTTTCTCATTATCTTGTCCGCGAGCCGCACAAATCACACCACGGCAAATCATCGCCAGCAGAATGTAGAAACCACCAACTACTTTACTCATCAAATCGATTAACTTCGTTATATCATTATAATAATAATAATCAATGGCGCAACAGCCCAAACCGGGCCTAGGCCTTAAAGTAATGCTAGAGTTACTGCATTACTAGACCAACGGAACACTAGGAGGTGAAGTGGTCAGCTACACGCTGAACTGGTCAGCTACACGCTGAACTGGTAGTCCGGCACCCACTCCCATTTTCCAAAATTACTTGTCACCAAGCAGATTCGAACCTGGTACCAGGTGCACCGAAGGCAAGTGCTCTAACCACTAAGCCACCCAGACTACCATTATCTTTATAATCCCAATAAGTAATATATACCTAAATGCAATAACATTCGCATCTCGGAATTTCACTTCCACTTTCCGTATGACAGATGTGTCAACGTAAGAGCTTTGGCAAATTTTCACTCATACGCGTGTACTGCCGTCCGGTGGTAATTTTTCTAAGTGCAGGCTTTCGACGACTGAATAGAAAATTTTAAAATTTTTTTCGAGCTTTTGCGCATACATACACATGCAAAAAATGTATGACGAGCTCTCATGTACACAGCAGCAGAAAAAGCCGCCGTTTCCATGTGAGTTGTCTCCAGTAAAAGAACGTAAAGCAGGTGCTTAGGGGTGAACCCGACAAGAACCTTCTACTGAACGTTCTGATTCGCTGCTGTCTTCTTCAAAATCCCTACTACCTCTGCAGATGCAATTTCAGCAAGAAAGTCCCTTTTTCAAGGGATCGAGTAATAGAAATCTTTATTTGGACCTTTATAATTTTTTCTGTTAAGTGAAGAATATGATATCCTTCAAGTGGCTGCCGCCAGTGTTGATACAAATTAGTGCTCGTTTTATCACATTTTCCATGACTTTTTCTTTATGTTATAACTTTTGCAAATGTCATCATACGTGAACCTTATTTGAATATAAACTGACATGCAATGGAGCGCTATACACACAGCACGAGCCACAATGAATATTCTGAAGAAAGCGTTTCCTAGTCGCGTAATCTCCCGTTTTCGTGATTTGGCTTGGCCAGCAAGATTGCCAACCATCCCAGACTTTTTTCTTTGGGGATACTTCAAGTGGGTTTATGCCAACAAGCCTCAGACAATCGCAGACCTTAAGCAGAATATTCGGCAGGAATGCGAACAGATATCACCAGAAATCTTGAGGAAAGTCATGCAAAATGTGATAAAACGAGCACTAATTTCTATCAACACTGGCGGCAGCCACTTGAAGGATATGATATTCTCCACTTAACAGAAAAAATTATAAAGGTCCAAATAAAGGTTTCTATTACACAAATTAATTTTTTTTTATTTAGTAAAGAAGTTATTCAAAAACAAAATTGGATGATTAATTTTGCGCCACCCTGTATATTCAGGTCGTTGTTTTCAAATAAAACAGATAATATGATTTCTGCTTATTTGTTTACTTCGTAAAATGATATTTTTGTAGTTTTTTCGACACTCATTATTAAAATCATCGAAAAACTCATCATGAAAATCATGAAACCACTTATCACAAACTCATCATTAAAATCATTGAAAAGCTCATCATGAAAATCATCGAAATACTCATCACAAGCTCATCATTAAAATCTGAAATAATATGAAAATGATATGAAGCTGAAACTTGGAATTTCTATAGAGCTCTGATAGTAGACCCATTTGCTTAAAAATTGTCAATATTGATCAAGGAGTGTGGGAGTGGGGGGAAATATTATGCGTCCGAAACCCAAAAAAGCCGAGATAGACACATTCTAAAATCTAAGTAGGTATATCTCCTAAACCGTTAATGGCACACTATTCAAACTTAAGAAATATTTGTAGTTATACTAGGAGAAAAGATTGAAAACAAATTTTTGGGTGGGGCAGTTGCGTATTGGGATGGGGGGGAACTTTAGATTACAATATCTCAATATCTCATGACACTAGCGGCATGTTGGAAAAATATAATTTTTTTTGGGGTAGTAAGGTACGGGGGTGGGGGGTGTTTTTCCTAACTATAGAACGGCTTATGCTAGAAAGTTGAAACTTGGTGTGTACATATATGTAATTCAACTAGAAAAGCAAATTTGATGAAAAAAAAATTCGAACATCCATTGGCTTTCAGAAGGAGGGCAAAAATTATGATCAGTGAAAATAAAATGCATATTTTGTCATGATTTTCGTCATATCTACCAGGTCTTCCAGCATATTGAATTCATTTTTATTCTATGGATTCTCCATATGAATACCTAGAAAGCCTTTTCAAGATTTTTTGAAAATTGACCCCTAAGGGGGTGTATATACATTTTCATGAATTCTTTCATATCTCTCAGGTCTGATCAGATATCGAATATCTTTTAACTTCCTCGGGCTTGTTTAATAGACACCTATTTACAAGTTTTTATCCTTTTTTAATTCCTAGACTGCATCCTGGAATATGACATAATTATGTTATTCGTATGTTACGCCCTTGTCTAACCACTCCCCGAACTTTTTGTTAGGTTTTTAGTCACGTAGTAACCTAGAATTGAGCGCGTTCTGAACTTCTGCCGGAAAAATAATAAAGTTGCGCCCAGACTGTTGGCAGATTTTTTTTTTTGGGACAAGTGTGGTCTGACATAGATTCCTTCTCTTTTAATCGAGACTTATCTACACAAATATGTAGCGTAAATAGTACATAAATACCCCGAACAATTAACTCAACGATCTGACCCAGTCAGATGAAAGAACATTTTGCGAATGTTATTTCTCGTGAACCTGGAAATTTGATGTCTTGTCTCCTAAGCAACCATTCACATATTATGTATAATATATTAGTATGTAGCAGGCGCGAACGCAGGGGGTGGTTTCGGGGGTTCAAACACCCCCCCCCCACCCCCGAAATGATGTAGTTACATACGCAAAACTAAATGTAACTTGCACTCAACGAGTAAATTTGTATGAAAACTCCCCCCCCCCCCCCCCCCCAAATAATTATTTGTGTGAAACCCCCCCCCCCCCCCAATATTTTTCTGCGTTCGTGCCTGGTATGCAGTATATGTTAAACATAATGTAGTTTACACTTCAGTGGTGGATACTACACCTTATACTTTAAGGAAGGATTATAGGTACATAGTATTTGTAACTCTCTTACGACATGTGATGTTGAACTCTAAAGTAATTAGAATCACAAAGAGTTCTGCTAAATTGAAATCCGGCCTATTGTTAAGCTTACATTCATCTTATGACCAATACAATATGTATAAAGGAACTGTTCTATCAGGGGTGCAGCCAGATACAGACACCCAGGACACGCACAAAAAACGTCTGTTTTTGTCGTGATTTTGAAACCGGCGGGGTAGTATTTTTTTCTTCCGCCCTATAAGAGATGTTTGAACGATTCTGTGGGGTTGCAGATCACATTTGTTGGTTTATCGGGTTTTAACCGAATTTATGACCGTTTGGTTTATTTCACAGCCGCAAACTGGCTTTTTCATAAGATGATTTCTTTTGAAATATAATTTTAGTCTCATGATCAACTTGTTTTTCCAGAATAGACATGCATTGATGATAATTCTTTAGCTGTTTGATATAATAGTATTATAGATACTGCATGGGAAAAAAATTTAACTAAAGAGAGTTGTATATCTTAACCATTTTATATTATTAGTAAAGAAGAAGGTGGTAATATAGCTTCATGCAATCGGTCATCTCAAATATTTCGTATATGTAATTCATAAAAGATAAAACCATCCTGTCTTATATTACAACACAGAAATAGACACTAAAGAATAAAACGAAGTGCATTGTTTGCTCATGGTGCAGGATCACTTTGCGTGAGTAAGATTTCCAATATTTATACCTTTGCCAAAAATCGGTTAATTCTTTAAGAAATATTATAATATATATAATAGTCTCTGGTAGTAATTATATTATATCTAAGATGATTTTCTGTTGTATTACTCTGTCCTTATGGTATATGATACATTATATCGCACCCCGGCAAGAAAAATGGCATAATTCAAAAAATGCTTATTTTGAGGTTAACCTAAGGAATTACCAGGAGGCTATTTGGAACGTTATTCTTTAGGTTATCAGTCCCATAGTCCCCCACATCGTATCTCAGAATTAAACACGTTTTTGAATTCAACCCATAAAATAATAAAGTTGTGCCCAGACTGTTGACCGATTTTTTTTTCTGCCCGATCTCAATGAAGTCCGAAACTGAAAGGACTCCATGAGTAAATGTAGGAGTATTTATACTTCAATACCATAGAGATATAAATAACGGAGACGGCAAGACGCCGTTTCTGTAGAAGGCACTTTGAAGCATTTTAATGCAAAATCGAACATTTTTGTATGGAGCGTTTCATCCCAGCAAAAAATTGCGTCAGGTATATCAGGCTAAGACATATGTAAGGGATACCGCGTTATAAGAAAAGACGATTATTTTATTCAATAACCATACTAATGCTTAGATAAGTCTTCTTTTAAGGTATATGTAAGGTTTTGATTATCAAGAATATAAAAATATTCGAAACGTTCAATTATCAGGAATACCGAGAATATGCGCAATTTTGTTTTGTCATTCCAGTGCGAATTGTTGAGTTTGAGTTTTTGAGTTTGCAGTGAAGTGGAAAAAAGTGAAATAAATAAAATAAAATGAATAAAATTAAATTGAATTCGGTGAAATAAAATTAAATGAAGTAAGACGAAGTAATGGCTTCTTTAAGCAACTATTTGTTTTACTTTCATATAACTATTTTATATGTATGATATATATATAGGTATATTATTTTTAATAATAAATATATTATTTTTTGTTAAATGTGGAACAAGAATTAGCTACAGAATAAATTTCATTTCGTGTGGCATACGCTGTTTTTATGAAAGTCTGTAATAAATTTAAAAGTTTTTAATTGAATCGTACCTATTGTTTTACTTTATTATTTTAATAATTAAGTATTGTGATTGAATTTTAAAAAAAAAAATTTGTTACCCTCAAAATTTTTATTTTCACGTTTCATAACTAGTAGACGCGAAAAAAGCAATAAAAATTTTCAGTCCGTCTGTCCGCCGTACGCCGTACGGCGTCCGACGTACCCAAGATCGTTTGGAGGCTCGTAGCTGCCAAACGCTTTGAGATATTAAATTTAATTTTAATTAAATTATTTATTGAATAGACGGGGTAGGCGCCTTGAAGTGACCAAATTTTTAGGGGTGGGGGTGTGAGGGGGAAGGAGGGGATTTTAGACCGAAAATTTTGGTTTCCAGATCTCAGTAACCCCCAATGTTAGGAAGCTGAAACTTGGAATTTCTATAGAGCTCTGATAGTAGACCAGTGCTACCAGGCGTACGATTTTCATCGTATATGTACGGTTTTTTATCCTTATGTACGATGTACGATGAGAACCCTTCATCGTACGCAAAATGTACGATTTTTCAACCATATGTTGAAATATAAAATTATAATGAAACATTTTTGCCAAACTATCCTAAAGGAACGCGAGGTAATATAGCTCAAAAATGTCCTAAGAAAGGACATTATCAAGGGAATGAATTCACAGATATTTTTGCCACGGGAATACAAGTGACGGTGTGAGTGAGTTAGAAGTTGAAGGTATCTTATAAGCGCCTGAAATCGATGATTCGGTAAGTCACTAAAACTAATAGTTTTCTCGTATTGAAACTTTAAACGCGATTATCTCAAAACTAAATCTTCAAAAACTGCGCCTATTGTAGCTCAAAAAGTTATGGGTCGATTTGGTTAATTATGAGCTTTCTGTCTATATAAATATCGGAAGGATATACCAAAAATTTTGAGGATATCGCGTAAATAAACCACTTTTTGGGGGTAAAAACTGTATCAAAAATATTCAAAAAATTAACATTTGAGAGAAAAGCCTCATATCTTTTTTGTTTTATTTTTTTTTAAATTGTTTAGGTATATCCAAAAGTATTTTAGTTTTCAGTTTGTACATAAATCAATAGAATAAATATGACAAATGGAGCAGTTTTCGATGTTACACAAAAGACACCTAAAGGAATATCCTATAAAAACGACATTTTGTTTTATAAAAAAAAACAATACTCGAAAGTTGTAATAATATCATGTCAAAATCTTAAAATGATGCGATTATTTTATCACCATAAAAAATGCATGAAAAATTACTCATTTCTGGGCATCTAAAGAGCTTGTTCCCCTTAAATATGTAGTGTGTATAGAACACTTCTATGTTTGACTGATAAAATTTAACATTAAAGTGAATTGTACGATGAAATCTCCCTCGGTACGATTTTTTTATTGGTATGGTACGATTTTTTAGGTTTGCAAATCTGGCAGCACTGCAGTAGACCCATTTGCAGAAAAATTGTCAATATTGATCAAGGGGTGTGGGAGTGGGGGGAAATGTAATGCGTCCGAAACCCAAAAAAGGCGAGATAGACACATTCTAAAATCCATATCTCCTAAACCGTTAATGGCACACTATTCAAACTTGAAAAATATTTGTAGTTATACTAGGAGAACAGAATCAAGAAAAATTTTGGGTGGGGGAAGTTGTGTATGGGGGTGGGGGGTGAAAAACTTTAGATTACGATATCTCATGAACCAATTGCTCTAGAAAAATAAAATTTGGGTTGGGTATAAAGGTTGACAAATAAAGATTGATCAAAGTAAAAATTTTTAAGTGGGAGGTGGAGCATAGAAGTGGAGGGGATGAGAATTTTTCAAATCAAACACATTTCATATCACAAGAAAAGTTTAAGATAGATGCTTAGAATTTTTACCAAAAGTAGCGCTAATTAAACCCTAGTAGGGAAAAAAGTTTTGGGGTTGAGGGTGTAGAGGGGGAGGGTGAAAAGGAAAAAGTTCCGATGCTTATATCTTGAGAACCTGTAATGATATAAGCCTTTAGCTTGGTATTTGGATAGAGCTATAGTAGCGGAATGTTGGAAAAATATAATTTTTTTTAGGGGTAGTATGCTACGGGGGTGGGGGGTGTTTTTCCTAACTATTAAACGGTTCATGCTAGAAAGTTGAAACTCGCTGTGTATATGTAAATCAACTGGAAAAGTAATTGTGATAAAAAAAAATGTGGATATTCATTGGCGTTTAGAAGGGGGGGCAAAAAAAATTATTTGTAAATATAATAATTATAAAATGCATTTATTTTCACGATTT